>OY728128.1:1386336130-1396336130 GCA_963277665.1 Viscum album | reverse complement strand
TGTAAAATAAATATGATCTCTTTATAGAAGAAGTATAATTCTTGGTTCAGGTCATCATCATTAAAGTAATAACCATGGAACCTCCGTAGATAATGGTACACAAAGAGTAGCCCGGGACAATATTTTTAAGGAAGATATATAGTTTTTGTGGTCTAAATAGGTATTAGCAATTTTTTTCAAGAACATATCATTATTTTCAAACCAACTAAACAATATGGCTCGAAAGGGAGAGAAGTTTGTCTAGACCAGTGAATGTGAAGACTACTTCAAAGAGTTAAAAAAGAGGGTTATCACTACAAAAGTATTCAAACATCCAATAAGTGGGAAATTTTTCGTGGTATAAAAAAATTCTTGAAAAAATGTATTATTATTTATTTTGAATAAATTATAATGTGATAAAATATTCCTCACATTATTTTGAAATTCATGAGAAAAACTATCCCTTACATGTTCTAAAGTTAGAAGCAAGGATGTTAATGCTGAAAATCTGGCAGCATTATCTCTATGGAGAGAAGTTAGAAATATCTACTAACAATAAGATCCTCGAATATATATTCACATAGAAGAAGATTAATATTATCAAACAATGATGATTATATATCATCCATGATTATGACTACTCAATACACTACCATCATGGAAAATTCGATAAAGTGGCACATACTCTAAGTGTAAAAGATTATATGACAATATCATTGATGACAATTGAAAAGGAACAAATCTTCATAGATCAAAAATGGATGGACATGTGAATTATTAAGGAAGTAACATCATCAATCCTTTATCAAATTATTTCCCAACCATCCCTCATGGATAAAACAAACGATTATCTATGAAATGATGAGTAAATTCAGTTGATGTTTGAATCCATGAGAAATGGGAAATCCACAGAGTTCAAAATTGATGAGGCTGAAGTTGAAATATTTTGGCCATTGATATGTGTATAGTCCAATATAGACATAAATAAAGAGATTATGAGTGACACACATAGATCAACGTTCTATAGTCATCTAGGGTGAACAATGATGTATTAAGATCTCTAAGAGAAATATTGTTGGAGAAATATTAATAGATAGATCGTTGAATATTCACCAATGTTCCCAGTACACCAGAAATTTATAGATGAATGGAAAAAAGTATAAGTGAATGATAAAACCATAACCCATACCAAAATGAAAATAAGAAAACATCACATTGGACTTTGTCATGGTACTTATGAAGAAATATAGAGAAAACAATACTATATCGGTTTTTTATGTATCATCCAAAAAATACAACATACTTTATCACAATTCTATAGATATTATCATAGGATCAACTGGAATTGATATACATCAGTGAATTGGTAAAGATTTGTGGAGTACCACTATCGATTGTATCTGATTGATATCTAAGATTCACCTCTATGTTCTGAAAATGTCTCAAACATGCTGAAAAAATTGTGTTGAAATTTTGTAACAACCTAAAATTTCATCAATGGAAATCCATTTTTATAATTAGTTTATTTATTATAATAACAAAAATTCAAATCATAGACCCAATATAAGAATTATAATTAAATAATTAATAAAATAAGAGGTCTTTCTAGAAGCTAAGGAACCTATACTGATGAAATAGTATCTTGACCTTAAGAATAGTAATATGACCCTTGTGATTAGTAAACTGGCCAAATGAATTGTAACATCACCTATGAAAGTATAAATAAAATTTATTTATCTTTTAGATGAAAATATGATATAATGGTATCATAGTTCACTTAATTAAATGTTTTAAAAATTATTAATTAAATGTTTGTGTTTTTATAAGTTATAATTATTTAATTACAATTTTATAATTAATTTATGGATTTAAAAGAAAATGAATTCGCATAATAATTATTCTTAAAATTAATATTTTTTTATTTTTATTTTAAGATAATTTTTTGATACCTTATTTAATTTTTTAAAGTGTTATAAAAGTAGTTATAATTTTAATATATATATTTTTTGACTAAATAATGATTTTAACTAAAAATTAAAGTTCACATATTTGGATTTTTCTTTCAATTAATGGTGTTAATTTTTGAATTCAAAATTTTGAAAAATCATCATTATGAATTTTTTGTATTTTTGAAAAATACTTTAGTTCGGGTGAATAGTAAAATACAATAATTTACACTATAAGTAAAGTACTTGATTTATTGATTCATAGATTATATATGACTGATGTAATCCCCTAACATCAATCTATTCATCAGTATTTTAATATTTTTTATGATAATACAAAATGTATTCATATTTTTGAGTCAATTTAAAAAACGAATGATTAAAATAATGAGAAAACACCCTCTCCTCAACTATAAATACCATACCCACCACCAATTCTTCTCACACATATCAAGCTTTGATACAAGTCAAAAATTTTCCCAAATATCTTCCAAAACCCCTTTCCTGCGTCGAAAAGTTATTGTTCTCATCAAAATACCAAAAACCTTTCTTTATGGAGGCTCTCAGGGAGGAGAAATTCCAAATGTAAATTCATTTTTTCTTTTATTTTATTTCCTTTTCATGTTCTTTATTTTCATATTCTCTCCCAACCACCCCTCATAAAAATGGAATGATAAATCCAGTAACTTATTTATAATGGAATATATTTATTTTTATAAAATAATCTATCATAAATTCATTCCCCACTCCCTTTGTTCAAAAAATGGAAACATCGTCCGTGAAGTGTTAATTTATCACATTCAAGGATGACCAGTTTTAATTTATAGTACAATCTTCAAGGAAGGTCATGAAAACATTTTTTGGTTACACCTAATTATAACATTCTTATTTTATCTTATTTAATTTTCTATAACCACAATATATACATTATATTAAATAATAGATATTAACTAGTTCATGATGATTGAGAAACCTCCAAATTAATCTAAACGATTATCACTAACGTCTTATTTAATGATTAATCCTGAAAACATATAACAATTTAATTATATGACCATTTAATATTTTATATCTCAATTAATAACATATATGTTCAATTATTTATATCTATTCCCATTTCACATAAACATTTATACATTTATTCAATTGATCCATGCAAGAAAACCCAGGAAACAAACACTACTAAACGATAAAATTGTATCTTATAACTCAACAAAAAGACCATAAATGAGAATATTAAAATTATAATAATTAAAATAAATTTTAAAAAGGTTCTATGTTAATTTATTAATGTATATAATTTTATTATCGTAGACCTTAAAATCATTTATAGAATAGTTTCAGACAAAAGGTAAGGGATTCTACCTGAACCTCATTTTTTTATTTTCAGTTACTCTTTATCTTTCTTTATACTAATGTAACACCTATTTTTTTTATTAATTATTATAAATTATGTGTAAGATCATCAAAATCATGCATCCTTATCACATCATCAGTTTTGAGTGGGGAAATATATATTTTAATAAAGGCTCTCTTCTCAATTATTTCTACTATGTATGTCCGATTAAAGAGAACTTCTTGATTTATTATCCATTTTTAAGTGCACTACACAATAGGTTTAAATACAACATTATTTTTATAAAATAAATAATTTTTTAGGAAAATATATCATGTCTCAATTCTGGTTTTATGAAAACAAATATTTATTTTAATCTTTAATCACTCTTTAATATTTTCCTTAAACAATACTACACTGTTTCATTTCTAATGTCTATTGAACCCTGTTTTTACATGTTTTCACTTCATTTTGACATCACATATCTTGATATATTACTATATTACCTTATGATTATACATGTATCATTTAAATCCATTATTTCGTGGACACCATTAGGATATTTCCTTTTGATATGATTTATTACATGAATACTATACCCATTTCTTTCCATCAGTTACCCTTATGTTTATGTTTGATTATTCATGTTGAACATATTTGCATGAAAATTTAATGATGGGTGAAAATACATATAATTCAAGTTCATTGAGAAATTTATAGTCTCATGAGACTTCATGTGAAACTATGTCAATGGTTAGCCTTGACACCTGATCCATTTAAAATGGTCATGGTTATTAACCTTGACTCATGATCCTCCATGTGGAATGATCATTGAATCATGCTACAGTATTATTTTATGTTTCTTCAAAAATACTATGATTCTATAAATAAATGATTCTATGTTCTATATGATATTATTTTATTTGTTTATTTATGTTTCATGTATTTTTATACCATTATGTTTTTAATTTTAACCCATGTGCTAACCTTTGTTCCTATGTATTCTTCATTATAGGGGGTTTTAGACCAGCCCTCTGTTCACGTATTTTCTTAGCTTATTTTATACATTTGTAAGGGAACAAATTAAGATAGGATATATTTATGAATATTAAATAAAAGATGTATTTATTCTTGATTCATAATGTTTATTTATGCACCAAATCTCCAAGACACTAGAATTTATGATCCTCGACTTTTAATTTGATGTTTAGTTATACTTAAATTCATGAAATGATATTTTTAAATGTTTAGGTTCACTATAGTTGGTATTCTAGGTATGGTTTAGTTTTTTTGGAGATTAGGAATGGATCAATTTAGTAAAAACCCTATGAATAAGACTATGTGTGAGAAAACGTATCCAAATTTTGGATAGTATAGAGTAAGTGGTTCTCAAGAAAATAAAAATATGTTTGGATACTATAATAGGATGTGGTTGTGGCACAAAAGTACATACAAGTAACATATCCAAAGAAGTTTTTTGGTCTCAACTCAGGTTTATTTGGTAAACGAGAAAAGGCCTTACTACACACCTAGTTTGACACTCCAGAGGGAAATGAATCAATAAATTCATACATTCAATACAACACATTATTATGGAGAAAAATTACCATAAAAGTATATGTTATGAAATAGGTCTTCTATAGCCTATATTGAAACCTAATAATAACAAATTAGTATATTCTTTTCCTTTACAAGATTACCTGTTTATGATCATGGTTTCTTTTTAAAAGATTATTAGATAAGTATTCAACCCCCCAATCGAACTCTATTTTTCTTAGTTAATGGAAAGAAATAGAAGAATACTTGCCACAAATTAATTTGATTGGAAATTTGTTTGTTTCCCTAACAAAATTACAAATATGATGGGAACACATGATCAAAACTATATGTTAGTAATTATTCAACTGGTTTATGTTATGAATAATAACATGAATCATAAGGAAAACATTTTTTTCATAAAAAAGAAAAATATTTTATTTCTTATTTTATGCAGAAAATGCATCCCATTTTTAGTGGATACTATAATACCTTCCTCACATAATAATGGATTAAATCCATTGAGAAGATATTCATTGTCCCCTAGTGCTATGAAGATGATACAGTTGAACTAGTGGTCTATCTTTTTATGGGAAAGCTGATCAGTGGTGGACACTGATCAAGGAAACTAAGTCCAAGGAGTAAATTGATTCCATGGAATGGGAATATTTCCTAAAAATGTATTTCAGTCATTATTTTCCCCAAACCCTCTTTTTCAATATGGAAGAAGAGTTTCTTAGAATGATGTAGAGAGAAGATGATTCTATCGGTTCATATGACATGATCATTACATGTCTTGTACGATAAAACTATTGTTTTTTCATTAACACTGAATGTAAGGTGGATTTAATATTTAGTGGAATAAATCCAAGTCTATGAAAAAAATTGGAAATTCATGACTTTGAAATCTATGAAGAGATTTTCCATTGGGCCCTCACGGTTGAAATGCGAGAATGGAGAATCTCAATGTTCTCATGGTACTGACAAAAAAATAAGAAACATTTGTGTAATATGGGTGAATCAAAGGATAAATTCCATGATGGAAAGAAGAACCAAAATCCCATGTGTGAAAATTGTGGGAGGAAGCATCCTATTAATTATCTAAAGGGAACCAAGAAATTCTTTAAAGTGGAAGAATCGTGAATCTGGATAATAACTACCGAAGGGATATAAATAATCCCACTAATGTGGAAGAAGAAGGTAATGTATAGATCAACACACAACCTATTGTGTAGTGTTAAAACTACAAATAGAGTGGGAATTATGCTAACCAATGCCCTAAGATAAGGGCTATTGGAGGTATTCAAAAACAACAACTTCCAAGGAAACATGAAAGAGAATATGCTATCACTACTGGTTAGGTGGAACCCGAAAATGTTGTGGTGACATGTATACTAATTACTAATTCAAGAATAAAGAATATACTATTTGATTTTGGTTCTGTACGTTATTTTATATCATTCAAGTTCAGTATAATTTTTCAAACACCAACTCAAGAAATGGATGTTGAGTTGTCTTTGAGAACTAAAAATGGTGGAATTATTTCATCCAAAGTTTATAAATCATCCTCGGTGAATGGTTGTGGGATGAACCTCATAGAAACTATTTTTATACTCTATTTGGTAGAATTTTATACTATTTTGTGCAAGGATTAGAAAAAATTATATAAATCGAACATCAATTTTCAGGAAAGGGGTATCACTATTCACATCCCAAAGCATCCTCTAATTATGTATAAGTCTAGGAAGGATAATGAATCTCATTAAGAATAATTGTCACAATTGTGGATATTTCTTCCTTATGAGAAAGTATACCTAGCTCAAATGTTTGAGAAAATGGAGAGAATCATTCCCACAGAAATTCCCATTATTAGTGGCTACACTAATATGTTCTATGAAGAGTTTCATGGTCGTCCTCTTAATTTATATGTTGAGTTCTCAATTGAACTTGATACTAGATCTGTGCCTATATAATAGAAATCTTGTAGAATAGAAACCACTGAGCTTGAATAACTGAAGAATAAATTATAGGATAATCCGTACAAAGGTTTTATTTTCTTGAGTGCTTCACTATGGGGTGTGCAAATCCTCTTTGTCATGGAGAAGGATGGATCAATGCACTTATTCATTGATTATCATCAGACTAATAAAATCATGAACAATAAAAATTATCCCCTTCCATAGATAATTGACTTGTTTTATTAGTTATGTGGGGCCAATTATTTCACTAAGGTGGACCTTCTTTTAGGATATCACAAATTAAAGGTGAGGAAGGAATATATTACCAATATTACATTTTGAATAAGGGTTGGACACTATGAGTTCAAAGTGATTCCTTTTAGAATCACTAATTCTCAAGATATTTTCATGGATTTAGTGAAAATAATATTTAATGATTGCCTTAAAAAATTAGTGTTAGTATTTATTGATGATATTCTAATATACTCCAAGAGAAATGAGGACTATGAGGAACATTTTAATATTGAGGTAATAACATTGAGAAGTGAGAAACTATATGAAAAGTATAGTACATGTTAGTTATGATTGGAGGAAGTATACTTTCTAGGGAATGTTATCACCAATAAGAAGAATATATGGGGACCCTTCTAAGACAAATTCACTTAATGAGTGGCCCATGCCAATATGTATAAATAAGATCCATAGTATTCTTGATCTAGTAGGGTATTAATGACAATTTATGAGGAAATTATCTAGATTTTCAAACCCACTGACTGAGATGACTCGAAAGGGAATGAATTTCTTTTGGATGAGTGAATTTGAAGAATTCATCAATGAGTTGAAAAAGGGGCTTGCCACTACACCTATTCTGACACTACTAACTGGTGGGGAACTCTTATTAGTATACAATAGTTCTTCCAAGAGTGGATTAGGATGTGTACCAATGAAAAATAATAATTTTATAACCTGTTCTTCAAGGAAGTTGAAAATTCATGAGAAATGTTTTTCCATACATGATTTAGAGTTTGAAGCTATGATCATTTGGTTGAAAATTTGGAAGAATTATCCAAACGGGGAGAAGTGTGAGATATATACTAATCACAAGAGTCTTGAATATATATTCAAAATTAAATATATTAATATACTCGAGATAAGATGGTTAGTGATCATCATGAATTGTGTCTTCCCAATCCACTACAATACTGTTAAGGAAAATATGTTTTAAAATACACAAAGTAGAAAGGATACTACATCTTTTTCAATGATGAGAATAGAGAAGGATATAATCCTATTAGGAATAAAAATGATGGAAATGGGAATATTTATGGAAGTAACATCATCAATCCTTTCTCAAATGGGTTATAAACCATTCCTTGTGGAGAAAATAAAGGATTCTCAAAGGAATGATGTGGAATTCTATAAGAATGTGGAAGCTATTATAAAGGATAAATCCTCATTGTTTAAAATCAATGAGGAATGAGTTATAAGATTGGGTTCAATACTATTGGTACCATCTGATCTAGATACAAAAAAGGAGATTCTAAATGACACACATAGATCGATATTCAATTTTCCCCCAGGGACCACAATGTTGTGTCAAGATCAATGAGGGAACTATTTTTGGGAGAATATGAAGAATGAGATTGCTGAATAAACATAAAAGTGACTGGTATGTCAGAATGTGAAGGATGAGAAACATCATTATAAAGTGATGATGCAACCACTACCATACAAAATGAAAATGAAAAAATATCACCCTTGACATTGCCATTAGAATTAAAAATATAACCATACAGAAAAACACTCTATGGGTCCTTGTGGATCATCTAACAAAGATAGCTCACATTATCACAATCCAAGATGATTTCTCACTACATAAACCTTCAAAAATATACATCAATGAACTGGTAAGGCTCCATGGATCTCCTTTATCAATTATATTTGAAAAAGATTCTAGATTTAGCTCAATGTTCTAGAAAATTCTCCATCATGATCTAATCACTGAGCTGAATTACATTATGACTTATCTTCCTTAACTAATTGACAATCTGAGCAAACCATTTATATATTGGAAATATTTTTGAGAGCATATTCTATGGACTTCAAAGAAATATAATACAAATATCATCTATTGGTCGAATTGTCCTACACCAATACACTACTTGAATTTGGACATGTATCCACAAAACTATACCCATAGACAATAAAGACCGTGCCTATAGATCACTTTTACAAATGTTTGTTATATTTTCTTTGGCACTAGACCACCCCGCTACCCCTATTCCCCTACCCTCGTGAGTTTCCATCCCCACTTACCTTGTAATCCACCTCCTTGCCCGCGATCCTCATCGTCTCCACACATCTCTAACATGGCCACCCCACCTCCCAGTGCCCCTCTTTCTCCAAAAACACTCCAAAATAGATTTACATGGCCACTCCACCTCCCAATATCCTCTTCCTTTGACATGGTATGCGATGCACAAAAACATATTTCTCAAGTAATAACAATATTATTGTTTTATTTTGGATTAATTTTCACGAAAACCGAAAAAACATACAAATTAAACACAAAGTATTTTTTTTAAATTAAACAAAGAAGTGTTTACATTATTGTAAGATCAATGGAATCTATACTAACCAAAAAATATATACTAAAAACCATATCAAATCCACATAGGGACCACCTAACACAATTTTGTGACCTAGTAAATAAAGAAGATCCTTCGGGTCAGTCATAATGAAGAACATCACAACTAGAATTATGAAAACTGTACTGACTATCAGTGGTATAGAAATCCCATTATTGTTCAATTTTCTTGAGTTTAGGACACACTATTGTTTGGTTTTATAATGAATCTACCTGACCATTACCCATTGGTGTTCCATTGGAGATTCATGTGACCATTGAGTTCTAACGGCTATAATTATTATTGTTTTTATTTTAGTAGATTAGTTTAAAACATCTAAGTATAATTTAGTTTTCCCAAAAATATATAAGTTATGAATTGAAGTTATAATATAACCTATTAGTATGAAATGTAGAAGGGAAATGGTAAAATATTTTGAACTACACATAGGTGATATTAAAATGAGATGAGGATTTCAAACATCATATAAGTATTTCAAATATTTTTAAGAGTTTTCATTATTAATGCTCCAAAAAAGTTTTAACTAAACTATGTTTGTATTTTAATAATACTATTATAAATATTTTCCATATGGATAAATTAATGTTATAAATTTGTGTTTTAAATAGTAGTGATTATATAAATAAAGGAATTTTTGTTTTGAAAATCACCTATTTTGTATAAATTTTAACAAAAAATAAAACCCCTAGGGGCCAGCCCTCTAACCAGGCTGAGGGAGGTAGCGCATGCTGGGAGGCTGAGCCTAGCCCTCAGTTTCAGCACAAGCTGGCCTAAGCAGGGGTTGGGGGCAAAGCTACCCCAAAGGGAACACATAAGTGCATGAGGGAACTAGAGAACGAACATGTGCGGCAGCACAGAGGCCTGGGTGGGTACAAGAGCACGCCCATAGAACCCGGAATGGGGAGGTACCAGGAGGGGAGGGAGGAGATTTTTGAGCATTTGATCAAATTATTAGGCTTACATAGAAGTCGTGCAGCCTCTTAGTTTCGATGTGGGATGGAAAAAATCATTCGGGATTGAATCCAGGCCATCAGATCTCACCACACGTGATCTGGGCCGTCAATTTCCAACAAGTGCACGATCCTCAGCGGTCGTAGTTTATTCCCAAATTTTGGTGCGCCGTCCGATCTGAAACAGATATAATCTCAGACAAATAAGACATTTTAAAACTCGGAGCCGCCCTAAGATGTTGGATATCTTATGTTCTAATCATGATAATCTATCCGTTTAAATCTCACGGACGCACCCTAACAGTCAGATCAAGGACAAATTAGATTCTGGCCGCCCATTCATTTTTTGGTTTTTCTCTTCCTGTGGAATCTTATTCTTCTCCTTCGCATGCGTAGCACTAATAACCCTATCTCATTACTCTTTGTTTTCCACACCCGTGACCCCACTTCCCCCCTAATTTCACGCGTTTTCCACAAGGACTTTCCCCCGGTCTTTTAATAAACCATATAGGGATATGTTTTTACAGTAGTAGTATTTAATGTTTCCATTATATTTTATAAATAATATAGTTTATAAACAAGACGTTGCACCCCAAGAACCCCTTAGTTCTTTCCTCACTCAAACCTCGAGTAATCTCCCACGAGTCTTCTGGATCCCCTCTTCCTCCTAGAACTAAGGTAAGTGTTAAATTTTCTTGTGATGTTGTATATGAGTGTATATACATTTTTATTCTCATAAAAGTATATTTTTAATCCTTGCAGTTTAGTTAGAATGTTATCCTATGCTGATCCCAGGCCTACTGGTTTTTGAGTTCTAATAGTATTATGGATGTTAGGGGATTATTTTTTCCTTATTTTGTTGAAGGTATATATATATATATATATTTACTCATATACCTCATTACACAGCCTTGCAGGTTGGTCATAAACCCTTCTATACCCGATTCAAGAATTTTGGATTTCGGGTTTATGTGGTATTATTATACCCAAAGCATAATTTATCTCTTTAAAAACTCTTTTACATTCCATATATATATTTGGTTATATATATATACATACATATATCTGCACAACCATATAGTTTTACAGAAATCTTTATTATATTCATATTTGAGATTTTTAAACATCAAGTCTCATGTTTAAGTAGAACATTAAAACATATGGAATTATGTGTTGAACAAAACTTCTATATATTTGTATAAAATGATGTATATAATTATATAGTCTATATAAATCTCCTTTTATACCTAATTTGGAGTCTCTCAATATTATACTTCAATGATTTATTGAAATTTTTATAAACATGTATGTGTCAATTTATTTTTGTGTAAGTCCCTTAGGTATACTAGATTATTCAAATAAATAATATGGTTGATGGAGGTTTAAATTATTTTAATTTTTTTTACAAATAAACCTTCTAAATTTTATATTATTATTTAAAATATAGGGATGTAGTAAATTAATGCGACTAAAATATCAATGTCAAATGTGTGTCAATAAATTTTTGGTTTAAACCCTCTAATACATAATGTGTATTTGGATATGTGAATATATGTGCAGGAAAATACATTTTGATCCCCAATTTTACTTATAATTTTCCAAAGAATACTAAGAATGAATAAAACAAGTATTTTAAAATTCGGATTTTTTTTAAAACACTACTCTTTATATATACCTAGTTGTATGAAAAATTTACACCAACCTTAATTGTGGTTATTCCAAATATTATACTTATGATGTGTCTTGTAATTGTGGAGAAGTACATGAGTATAATATTTTGTGTTTGCAACATTTAAATCAATTTGTATGAATTACATATATATATATATATTATACAGTGTTAGTATGATTGAATCTCATTTATAGAATTATGTATACCTTTGTGATGTGATATACCACAACATTTCATTAATAAATGAATGAGAATCTAGTAGTTTAATACCACCCTTGAAATAGTTGTTTCATCATTTTAATTTATTATTAATCAAAGTAAAATTCCAATATGTATTGATTAAATATGTATTATAATTATAGGTTTGTCATTTTGTGTAACAAAACTAGCATTTCTTTTATTTTCATTGGATTCTTATCATACTCAGTAGTCAATGACATAGCCATGTAGTTGATAGTTCTGTAATTAATACATATATGCCTGATTAACTATATATATGTAAATTATAATGAATGTAATTATAACTCTTATGACCATTTATGGAATTATGAAGTAAATTATTCAATGTGGTATGAGACACCATGAAAAATATGAAATGAGAAAATTAAATATTCTAAGTTGTATGGGACATTTTGAATATATGACCCTTTGTAGAATATGAGGAATGTGTAGACTCAGTATAATGAGTTGGGTACTTGTTAATGAAATCCCCTCGATTCATCGATAGTTCCATGAGACAATCTTGTAATGGAATGAGGCCATTGACATTTTAGTGTTTTGACACGAGGTATGATTAATGTATGATATTAAACATCCCCTCATTGTGTTTATGAGAAATTAAGTAACCAAGTGGATATTAAAATATTAGAATATCCATGTTTAAGAGGCATAACATATGAGTATTTGAATAAGTAAATTCTTATGGAATGATGTTATTTTAGAAAACATTGATTTAGTAACCGGTGTATGAAATTGAAGTTATCACCTTTAGGCACAACTCTGATTATGTATTAATCATAGTTGTTGATTTGTACCTACATATTCCTAAGTCATACATATATAGAATTTCTTTGACATACTACTCTGAATGAGCATGCCAATAAATGAATCATTTTCCCTTGTAATTCTGTTAGTATTATTTTAATTGTGCACTTTTATTTCTTAGACAACTGTTTTGTGTCATATCATTTCTTAAGAAAAATTTTTTATGGAATTTTTTAAAGAATGATTTCAAAATTTATATTTGGTATAGTAATTTATTTTAAAACCCTTATTTGGAATTTGTATGCTCACCCTGCATTTTTTTGTAAAAAAAATTTCAGGAGACAATTTCCAAATGAAGAAACATGTCAGATTTAGCTGGTTTCCTAGAACCAGAACCAAATATATTCTCTGTGTGGGACACGATGTGTGAAAAAGCAGTGCATGTTTTGTTAAATATTTACACATCAAGATTCATGGGACCGAATTTAGGTTTTTTGGGGTCGTTTTTTCATAATTGGTATCAGAAGATTCGATTTAGTTAACTCTGAAAAACCAGTACTGGAAAAAACAAAATATTTTTATGCATTACTAATTATGTTTTTTTTGTAATTTTCAGATGTAAAACAGAAATAACAGTATTTTGTATCATCCTATTGCTTCCCTAGAAACCATAATTTCCATATCCGGCCACAATAACATTGTAAATTATGCCCGTATTCATATGACATGAAAACATTTCTACGACATGCCCAACTCTCCCTGTGTACTTCAACCCCAATGATAAGTGGGTTTGTACTACCTCTTTATGATGAAAACCTAATTTCCATCATAAACATGTCGGGGAAAGTAATATGAGGGACTTTTTAGATGCTTCACCACAGCGGAAGGCATCCAGTCCCTTATGGATTCCCATGAAGTTGTAGTAGTGGGTGACCTCTGTGCATCATATATGTGTTAAGTCTTGTCCAACGGCCATTATAGTCAAGTAATGGATTTTGAACTCCTTAAATTTGAAGCCTATCATTCTGTGTACAGACATTAAGTGCATACTTATGAGTCTCAGCTATACACCCCTCATGTCACATTCTGAAGACACAATATGTGCACCCACAATATTAAACCTGACTGCTCAGGTGGCATTTGGTTCAAGTATATTGAGAGTTTTTAAATTAATTTTGGGATTCATATAACATGGAACTGGGGAAACCATTATAAGAGAACTATAAATGAAAAATAATGGACTATAATTCAGTAGAGGGGTAGAGGGGGATTTCTGGGGTGGTGTGGGGGGCTGTCGGGCGATGTGGCGGTGGGGCTGGGGGTAGTGTAGTGTGGTGTGGGGTTGCAGTGGGGGCGGTAGGGGTGGGGGTTTTGAAATCCAAAATTATCATGATCTTTAAATTGTATTATAAGGGCCACCTACCTCGATACCAACGTTAACCTCTCACCTAGCTCCAAAAAGACTCATCCAAGCCTCTAGATAAACCCAAGATCCTATATCAAGCAATAAAATATGTATAATTAATTTAAATCAATAATAATTTTTTATTCTATTTAAAACTAAGAGGAATATTCAGAAAAAATATCAATAAGTGTCATCATCCCTCCAAAACATCCTAGAACATTGGCTAACTACTCCTAGAATGTACGTAACATACCCCCAAAACCATACTATATAAAATAAATAACCACTAGTACCCATCCATCCATAAATTTGATCTAATTTTATTAAAAATAGTAAATACATTAGGGTAGTGGATTATCTGAATGGAAACAACGACAAACATCATGAAAAACCATTATAAAGCCTTTTTTAAGCTTCCAGACATATAAGCCCTATGATCCATGGTCAATTACACAATTATCAGGTGGAATATACACTAAAAACCATGAAGAAACAGAATTTATTTTTATTAAAAACCAAATAGAAACAAAAATATAAGAAACAATTGATGAATGCACCATGAACACTTATCTAAATGCTTATAAAAATATCCCCACCTGAAGGTGATGGATCACAATTACATTGAAAAAATCTTTTGTAATACCAAAGTAAACTTTTTGTAGTTATCAAATATCATAGATGACCAAGAAGTAGACATCATCTTTCTCATACCCGCTCTACATCGGTCATTAATTTCTCTGATATTTTATCCTTTTATTTAGAATGAAATCTATGTAGGTCGAGAATGAACTTTACATAGCTTAGTCTCACCTTAACTAACTCATAGATTCATACCATAAATGTATAAATTTGTTAGAACACATTTATGTAGGTAGTGCGATATCAAAATGACCTTTATGCAAGCGGTAGGGGGTGTAGTGGGGGAAAGGGGAGGGGGTGTTGGGTTATGTTGCAAGGGGTAAGGGGAGGGTGAATGGGGGTTCAAGGGGTGTGCACCGGTGCATGGGGGAGTCAAGGGGTTTCATGGGGTGGGAAGGGGCTTCATGGGGTGGACAGGGGGTGTGCAAGGGGGTGGGAAGTGGGGTGCGTAGTGTGGTAGGAAGGGGTGTGCAGGGGAGGGGCATGGGATATAGGGAGGGGGTGTTCTTAGTTCTATCGTATGGTGCATGGGGTGGTGAGTAAGGGGGGGTGGGGTGCATGGTTGTGTGGATTAGGGTGTGAATGGGGTGGGAAAGAGGTGAATGGGGTGTGAAGAGTGTGAGATGTGTGTTTATGGGGGGGGGTGTCGATGGTGGGAAGGAGAGGGGTTTCAAGGTGGCGTGTGTAGATGAGGGTGAAAGGTGAAGATGATATGTGTATAGGGTTATGTACATGGTTCTTTTTCAAGGATAATGGGGATGGTTTCAGGGGGTGCAAGGGGTGTGTAGGGGTGAATCAGGGATGTATGGGGGGAGTGCAGGGGGTGTGCAGGGGGAACATGGGGTGTGAAGGGCCACATGTGGTTTGGGTCGGGGGTACAAGGGGGTGGGAGGGTGTGTGCATGGGGGGAGGTTCTGGAGTTAGTGTGAGGGGTGTGATGTTTTCTATTGTAGGGAGAAGGGAGTGAAATGGGTATACAGGGGGGTGTGCAGGGGTGCATGGGTGTGAGAATGGGGTACATGGATGGGATGGGGGTGTGCATGGGGTGGGAATGGTGGTGTTTAGGGGATGGGATGGTGTGTCTTAGGGGCAGGGGAAAGGGGGTGCTGGGTTTTGTTGCAATGGGAAAGGGTGTGTGGGGCTCTGTAGGGGGTGTAGGGGGTAGGAAGGGGGTGCACAGGGGTGGGAAGGTGGTGTGTAGAGGGTCGGGGTGTGTTGGGGTGTTCCGGGGGTTCACAAGGGAAGGGGGAATATGGGTCTATTAGGGGAAGGGAGAGGGGTTGTGTTGGGTGCAGGGGGGAGGGGGTGTGCTGGGTTCTATTGAAACGGGAAGGGGAATGGTATACGGGATGGTTGTAAGGGGTGTGATGGGGGGGAAGGGGTTCCTGGGGGTGTGGAGGGGTTCATTGAGAAGGTATTTATTCCCCATAAAAAAATATATACATTTAATGTCAACATATCTCGTCATCGACAAAAAGATATTCTTCCCAACTAAATAATATAATCATAGCAGCACGTAATAACATGAAAAATAACACTTGAACATACTCAATTTATAAACCCATTACATATTCAACATATGTATATGATTTTATTATTTATAATGATAGACACATAAAAATAATACTATTATACACATTGAATTCTTCCTCCTTGTTTGAGCATTCAAATATTAAACAACAACAATTAATTACTTTGATGGGGAATAACCAATGAATTGATGTGAAAAATATATTTTTATGAATGACTACCCATGAAAGATGAAGTTATACTATTTTGAAAATAGAATTTATAATATATTGGATTCCTAATATGGAAATGACAAATGTGATAAGGGAAATTGAAAAAATGAATGTTCATTACTTTCTAAATTAAACATGTATTTTTTTTTCAACTCAGATGATGAGATTATTTGAACAAAAAGCCTTTATTAATGATCATTTTATTTAGGTTTTGGATATACATATCAATATAAATATTATTTGTTCATTTTTGTTCATGGATTCATGTATCATTTATCATGTATAGTTATCACACTATTCACATATATATAAGAAGTTGTTATATCTCATTTCTTTTCCCACTCTTTCCATACTGGTGGTTTCTTATGATGTGGTCTGTTCTATCCACCACCATTGAAGAAAGTGAGTTCAAAATTGTTTAGGGGTAAGGATTATTTATTTATGTTTTTTATGACCAATGTTAATTAAGGAATTTGTGATTTTTGGGTTTCTTATATTTTTTACAGCATTTTGGATCTCATTGAGGTGGATTCAAGTCATTGTTGAAAAAGTAATACATGTGTATGAATCAGTAGGAATATACCTATATAATTTTCCCCTTTACATATATCCACTCATGGGAGTATGAATATATATATTTTGGATTGGTGTTCTAATATATAGAAATTAAAAAGACATACATTTGTAAGTGTAAAGGGGTTTATAAAAGTATAAAAATATATCAAAGGACCCCTTGTGAATAATTGGCCAAGAAAATATATACATATGGACTAGTTGTATATATATATATATATGAAGATTCATATAATTGCAAGTTGAGATAAGTAAGATTCTAGTTATGATCGCAAAAAGAAGAATGCCTTGAGTTTGAGGTAGGTTCCCTCTACCTACCATTTAATTTGAATTTTATAAATTATTAATTATTTTAAAACATGTTTCTATAATTTATAGACTATTTTAAATATAGGTTTTCAAATAACCACTGGCTTTATAAAGGTAGAATTTAATAGGAATAAAATGCTTTTATGTTTATTGGCTAAAAAATGAAACTATGATGACATCTTATTAGATGATTTGAATCTATATATACCATGTAAAAAATAAGATTGACACCCAACAATATTGATAGAAATATATTTTTACTATTATATGTGAGAAATTATACATGTATATCAAAATATATCTTGTTCAGGTTACATTCTCCTGTTTATTAGAAAATAAAGAAAATAAAAATCTTCAAACAAGATTTTTTAAAAATCCCATACCATTTGAGAAATTCCATCCAAAATTAACATAACAAGGACCTTCTATTCTACTTCTACATCCATTACAATAATCTTCATTATTGTATGGGATTTAAATGGATTGAATATAGAATCCAATGATATATAAAACTAATCATTCACTATCTTATGAATAAACTTGAATCTCTCTTCATGTGGTTAGTAGAAATGTTTTTCCAACTCGATAGTAGGAGATGAAATTTCCTTCACTTTAGAGATGACAATATCAAAATATTGAGAAAAAATGAAGTAATAATTCTTATAAAAATATAAAAATTACATTAGTAGAGATACTCCTCCTAGTGGCCTAAATGAAAATTGTTAGGATATTACCCTTGGAAACTCGGGATTTCCAGAGACATGAAACTCCACTTGGTATCCAAAAATTTATTAAGTCAAGGTATACATTTTGTTAGTCAAAAATTTATTCTGCTAGGATATTCTTATTGGAATACCAAATCCCATAAGCTAATATACTTATTTTGGAAACTATAAAACCTTGATTTGGGAATCACCACCATGAAAATTATCATTGAGTATTTGGTACTTGTTACTTAACCTTATTATCCAATTAAATGATATATTATATAAATACCTAAAGTACATAACATGGACTATTATATGTGACCTAATTACTGTATATAAAATAAATATCTATTTATGAGTTCCTTGTCTATGGGATTTCTAGTTTATGTGATGTCATATCATATAGTCTTAGAGTAGAAAAAACCATTATATTTTCTCATGTGTAACCTAATGTGTAGAAAGGACACTAATTTAAAGAAAACACATTGAATAATTCATGTTCTAAGAGGATAAAAAATTATATCTAGATCCACATTTCCTAATACTACAGTGAATACGTAAATTATTATATTCTCAATACCATCTATGAATTTATGCCTAACAGTTAATATGAGTTCTCCCCTTTGATCCCAATTATATGATGAAAAATGATATGAGACAATAATTATTCTTAAAAAAAATTATTTCAAATATTCATCTATGTGATATAAGAACATGGAGTAATGATTCATCATTTGGTGAGAAAAACATTGAGCTTGTTATTCCTCTTTGTAATATAAACACCTTGAGCTAATATTATCATCTTTTTATCCATAAGACATGAAGTGAGATACACCTATAAATACCCCCTGAATACCCGTTTTAATGAGTAATGATGTAGTGGGTTAGTCCAAGAGATCATTTATGTAACGACCCAAACTTTTTAAATAGTATATTAACTTACTCATAACGATTTAATAGCGATGTTAATGGTTAATACAGAAAGAGGAGTCGATGGATTCATCCAGTAGACTCGGACCTTATGAATCCCACTTATCAGAGCTTGGGAAGGAGGTTGCATCTTTGGGCTTCGGTTTGGACCAAGCCCAAGCCGAACTCCAGCGTGTCAAGCTTAAATGAAAATGCCTGCAGGAGAAATTCAAGTTAGTAGAGATTACTACTAGGGTAATATTATCAGAGCCTACCTCATATTCTCTCACCATAGCACACCTTACACTTAGGTCATCTGCTGGTGTTATAAGGGGCTATGTGACGAGACCGTAGCTTCTTTGTGCAATCCTTTGGGATGAATAAATTGAGATTTCCTCCTTTAGTGATGTTTGTGAAATTTCAAATGTCTGGATAACATTAGGATGTATTTTATTGATGAATTTTGAAAAAGGATATTTTAAAATATTTATATAAACCTTAAATAATTAATGATGTGTAATGATTTTCAAAAAATGGTCATATGCAAAAGTGTTCATTAAGGAATTTGGAGTCTAATAAGATCAACCTAATTTTTTATGAATAGTAAATTATGAATAGTGATTTTACGCTTAGGATTAGTAATGTGACCAAATGGATTAGTAATATCACTTTCGGAAAGTTTTACTATAACTTAGACACATTGAATAAGTAATGTGATTCAATAAAATAGTTAAATAACGGTTTCATAAATTTTTAATCAACTATTAGTTTTTTCAGGTGAATAATGTTTTTTATTTATAAGTTTAATTAAAAATATTTAGAGAAATATTTTTATAATATGGAATTTATTTTTGAACTCAGAGCATCGATATTATGTTATGGTAATTTTTGGGATTTTTCTGAGAAAGATGAATTTTCAGTGAATAGTAAAAATGTAGTTTTAGGGATTTGGTATGTTAAATGACATCATAATTGTGTCTTGATGATGTCATGAGATATTTTAAGGGATGGTCGAATAAAGGGGATGAATTATTGTGTGAGGAGTTCCAATTGGCCAATACCATGGGAAAATACCATGGGCAAGCCCATGGTTTTGCCAAAACCACCAATGAGGTGTCCCTTGACCATTAATGCCTTGTCCCCTCACTTTACCTATAAATACCAAGCCATCCTCTCATCCATTAGACTCCAAAACCATCCTCAACGCTGTTATGGTCTCCTTAACTTACAAGGAGTCCTCCCAAGGTGCCCTCAAGCCTCTCAGGGTCCCAACTTTTGAGTTTTAAGAGTTACGTTTAAGGTAATGGATCCGACCTCTCTTTCTTTTCATGCAATCTCTATTGTATGTCATTAATTTTATGGTCCATGTTCTTATGTAGGAGGATGTTCTATTATATTAATATTACTGACCTTTTGATGTTCATATTATGAGATATTCCCTCTTTCTCTCGTCAATTCGTTTTAAGAATGTTTACCTGGTGCCGTTAGGCTGCCGAATTTTTAAGGGGATTCATTCACCCTTTTCCTTTTCAAAGTTCTACTTTCATGTCAAGTCTTTCATGTTCCTTTTTATTATTTTGGGGTATGATCTCTATATATATCACAATGAACTCTTATGTTCATATGATGAGTTTCCATATTTGATCTTGTCAATTCATTTTTGGTTGAAGCTTAAGTGATGCCGTTAGGCTGCGGGATTTTCATAAGAGAAATCTTATTTTTATCTACCTTTCATGTTCTTCATTTCATATGGTATATCTTTAAAATTTCATTACAATGTTCATATATCCTTCATGTTAGGTCCCTCTAGTGTTTTATGGGTCATTTATGATTTTTTGACCCATGTCCCCTTTCTTTTCAATTTTTTCTAAAACCCCGAAACATAGCCATTATGATACCGAATTTCCGTCTCAAAATGTCTCTCTATTTTTCTAAAGTTATTTTTTTATTTAGTGAATACTCAAAGCTCTATCTTATATATTGTTATTCACTTATATACCAAGTAGTTCTATTTTAAATTCTAGGTTTTATATACATGAGACCCGCTCTCCCTTTCCGTGGGTTTAAAGTGACGTAAAGATCATGTCTTTAATGCGGTTTTTAAAACGTTATGATTACGAAATGAAACTCATTACTTTTATGAAATATTGGTTGTTTATGAAATGATTGATGATGATATATGTAGATCACATGATAATAAAGACATGTCAAGGGTGCGCCCTAATAGCACTCCAATGCATTGGGTAAAGACATAATCTCTAGAGATGACTATTATTAATGATGCCTTGGTGAATAACCTTGGTAATTTTTAATGACACATTGGGGATGGACCTTGGTGAAACAGAAATTATTGTCAATATTAAATGTTTTAGCCACATATTAAAGTTATAAAAAACATTATTTTTATTATTATATGCCTCATGATTTCTTTCTCATCCCTTAAAGTTCTTTTCATGACCTTATTGAAGTATCTCAAGTTCACAGGTAAAATGTTTCTCTTGTTTCCCTTACTGGGCCTTCTGCTCACCCTTTCTTTTGATGTATGTCCCCAGGTTATGAGATCCAGTAATGAACCTAGGATGAACTTAAGGATAAGCCTTTCAAGTGTTGAATAAGAATGTTTTATGTTGTTTTCTTGTGTTATGTTCCTGGTTTCCAAGACACTAAACCTTAATGATCCTCAGTTTTTTGTAATGTAATGAAAATTTATGTTATAAATAGGCGGGATGCCACAGTTGGTATCAAAGGATGGTTTAGTTATTTGTGGAAATTAGGATATAAAAACGTTAGGAATAACCCTATAGAAAAGTTTAAATATAGGAACATTCATGGTATTTTGGTAAGTATTGAGTTAGTGGTTTATCAAAAAAATACATCCCTGTCTGGATACGAGTAGGTTGAGGCGACTCTGGCACAGATGTAGATAGGGGTAAAACCCGAAAACACCACTTTGATCTAGACTTGAATGCGAACTGGTCCACGATAATGGGCCTTTGCTGCACTCTTGGTTACGACACTCCCAGGGGATATGTTTGGTTAATCACAAGCTTTTTATGAATCATTATGAAGGAATTATAGAGAAATGTAATTGTCTAACCATGAAGTCTTAGTTAAAATATTCATAAATGAAATAACTTTCTCAATAAGGTTTTATCCTTTTAGAAAATGGCGGGCAATAGGAGGAACCGTGTAGATGGTGACCGCAATGCACCATGTGCTGACGACCCTCCGATGGAAGCCGGAATGGAAACATTCATGCGAATGATGAACCAACTGACTCAAGTTATGAGTAATAACTTGAATCAAGATGAGAGGCCGTCCTCACCATGAAGGGAATAACACTATGTTGAGCCCTTCATGCGTCAACGACCACAAACATTCATTGGATCTACTGACCCATTAGTTACAAAAACAATGGATAAGCTCCATTGAAAAGATCATTTTTGTACTCCTTTGTTCAAAACAAGAAAAAGTCACCCTTGCTGTTTACCGCCTAGAGGGAGAAGCTGATCAATTGTGGTCACCGGTCAGAAACACGAAGCCTAGAGGAGAGATGGAAGCTATGGAGTGGGAAGAGTTCCGGTGAATATTCTTTAATAAGTATTTCCCTCATTCCATGAGAACGAGAATGGAGACAGAGTTTCTCGAGCTGAAGCAGAAGGAGAACAAATCTGTCGGAGGCTATGAGATGAACTTCACCCGACATTCATGATATACCTCTAGCTTTTTCATGGATCTAAGTGGAAAGGTTGATAGATTTTTCAGTGGACTAAGACCTCGTCTGCGGAAGAATCTATCCAATCGGGACTACGATGGCTACAAGAAGATCGTGCAGAGTGCAATGAAAGTCGAGCTAGAGTTTGGTGAGACACAGTGGTCTCATAAATCAAATGACAAGAAGAGATCGTTGGAGCCCAGTTTAGGGAAGACATTTGATAAGGGAAGAGGTGGAAAGAAAATGCAACTTACCACATGCAATAAAGTTGTGAAGAAGCATCCGGGGCACTGCTTGTTCGGAAGTGGAAAGTGCTACAGGTGTGGAAGAGGAGGCCATGTTGCTCGGAATTTTCGTAGTGAGGTGAAGCCTCAACTCCCCAACACTGAAGACAGAGTAAAGATAGTTCTGGCCCTACCCGAAGTCAAATGCTTCAAGGCGGGGTAGCTTGGGAACTTTTCTAATCACTGTCCAAATCCGAGGGTAGTGGAGGGGAGTCACCATCAACCTCAACAAAGGCCAACGGAGAAAGGTCGTTCTTTTTCTATCACAACAACTAATGTTGAAGTTCCAAACGATGTGGAAGAAGGTACTCTTGTTGTCCTCTAAAAACTAGCTAGTACTTTGTTTGATTCTAGTTCTACGCATTCCTTTATTTTCTCCATGTTTGAAAAGAATATAGAATCAATCCTTGATCTTCTTGAGGTAGAATTGTCAGTCAAGACTCTAAGTGGGATTATCCATGCATCAACAGTGTTTAGAGACTCTAGTGTTTACTTCAGTGAGCACAATCTTATCGCAAATCTAGTAGTCATTCCCATGTTGGAATTCAACGTTATACTAGGGATGGACTAGCTCTCAATGTATAATGCTAAGATAAAATGCAGAAGTAAGGAAATCTCAGTATTCTTGAATGAATGACCTACAATTATCTTCCAAGGATAGATATGCCGAACTCATCCCTATCTAGAAGCACCTCCTATATGTTTATTTATGGATTTAATCGGTGATGATGAAGATGGAAATGAGGGTATACAAATAGAATATGTTATGATTGATCAGGAATACATAGATGTATATCCCGAGGAGTTACCTAGACCTCCACAAGAAAGAGAGGTAGAATTCTCCACTGAACTCGTACCTGGGTCTCAACAGATATCAAAGACCCCATATAGAATGGAAAATGTGGAGCTGGAGGAATTAAAGAAAGAACTCCAAGACTTGTTGGAGAAGGGGTTTATCCGACCGAGTGTGTCTCCTTGGGGAGCACCAGTTCTCTTTGTGAAGAAAAAGGATGAATCAATGCGGCTATGCATTCATTATAGAGAACTGAACGGGATCACATTGAAGAATAGATACCATCTTCCATGAATTGATGATTTATTTGATCAACTTCATGGGGCTCAATTCTTCTCCATGATTGACCTTCGATCTGGTTATCATCAACTGACGGTGAAGAAGGAAGATCTTCCAAAGACTGCCTTCTGATCAGTATATGGGAATTATGAGTTTACTGTTATGCCCATCGGCTTGACTAATGCTCCTGCTGTATTCATGGATATGATGAATAGAGTATTTAAGAATTACCTAGATAAATTTTTTGTAGTTTTTATTGATGATATTTTGATATATTCAAAAATTCGTGAGGAGAATGAAGATCATCTGAGTGTTATTTTGAAAACTCTGCAGAAGGAGAGGCTCTTTGGAAAGTTCATCTAGTGTGAGTGTTGGTTATAACCAGTGGCTTTATTGGGGCACATCGTAACCAATGAAGGAATCTTGGTTGACCTTGTAAAGACAATGGTTGTGGAGGAGTGGCCTCAACCCAAAATAGTAACTGAGATTCGTAGTTTCCTTGGTTTAGCGGGATATTATAGGAGGTTTGTGAAAAAAATTTCACAGCTTTCTAATCTGCTAACCAAGTTGAATCGAAAAGGGGTTAAGTTCATTTGGACAAAGGAATGCGAGGAAAGTATCCAAGAGCTGAAGAAGAGATTGGTTACTGCACCTATGTTAACACTACCCTCTATCAAAGAACGAGTCATTATTTTTAGCGATACATCTCTGAAAGGGATTGGGTGCGTCCTCATGCAAAATGACAAGGTAATTGCTTATGCATCTCGACGGTTGAAGATTCATGAGCAGAATTATACTACGCAAGATCTTGAGCTAGCGGCAGTTTTTTTCCCTCTAAAGATATGGAGGTACTATCTTTATGGGGATAAATGTGATATATACACCAACCACCAAAGTTTAATGTATATTTTCACACAGAAAGAATTGAACATGAGACAAAAACGATGGTTAGAGCTTATTAAAGACTATGATTGTTCAATTCATTAACACCCTGGAAGAGAAAACAAAGTTGTGGATTCATTAAGATGGAAAGATCTTGTTGTTATGGCAACAATGAGGATCCTAGGAGATCCCTTGATTAAAGATCTAGTAAAACTGGATACGGGAATTGTAATGGAAGGGACATCATCAACCTTATCCCAAATGATTTCTCAACATTCATTACTAGAGAAGATCAATAAGGATAAAAAAGAAGATACTTTGCTGTAGGAGAAGCTTGAGGCTGTAAAGGATGGTAAGTTCCCTGATTTCATTATTGATCAAGAAGGTGTATTGAAATTTCATACAAGACTATGTGTTCCATCTATTCCAGAGATAAAGAAAGAACTGATGGATGAAGCTCATAGCTCTACTTTATCAAAACATTTGGGAAGCACTAAAATGAATAGATACCTTCGTGATCATTATTGGTGGGATAACATGAAGAGGGAGATTGTTGATTACACTACAAGGTACCTGGTGTGTCAAAAAGTTATGGTTGAATGAAAACATCCTAAGGGGGTATTATAACCGCTACCCATACTAGTATGGAAGTGGGATAATATCACTATGGACTTTGTAACTGGTCTCCCGAAAACATCCAAATGAAACAATGCGATATGGGTTATTGTGGACCGTCTCACTAAGACCACCCATTTTATCTCTATTCTAGAATATTTCTCTCTAGATCAACTTGCCAAGATATACATAAAGGAAGTGGTAAGGCTGCACGGGGTACCACTATCCATCGTGTCTGATCGTGATCCAAGATTCACATCAAAATTTCGGAGAAGTCTTCAACATGCTCAGAATACTAAATTTAATTTTATTAAGGTATATCATCCTCAAACTGATGGACAATCTGAAAGGACAATTCAAACACTCGAAGACATGCTGAGATTATGCTTAATGTAATTTAAAGGTGGATGGGATCAACAACTCCCATTAGTTGAGTTATACTATAACAACAACTTCCATTCAAGTATTCATATGGAACCCTATGAAGCTCTATATAGAAAGCAATGTAGAACTCCTACTTGTTGGGATGAAACTGGTGAGAGAAAGCTTCTTGGGCCTACTCTTGAGAAAGATATGACAGAACAGGTTTATTCCATCCAACAACACATAAAGGCTGCTAAGAGTCGGTAGAAGAGCTATGCTGACAACCGTAGAAGGAAATTGGATTTTAGTGTTGGCGACAAAGTCTTCCTTTGAATTTCTCCATGGAATAGAGTCATGCGGTTTGGGAAGAAAGGGAAGCTCAACCCTAGGTACATTGGCCCCTATGAAATCCTTGATCGCATATGAGCAATGGGCTATCGACTAGCACTTCCACTAAACATAGATCAAGTTCACGATGTCTTCCATGTATTTTTCCGGAGGAAGTACATACCCGACCCTTCGCATGTACTGAACCCAGAGGTGGTACAACTGGAACATGACCTCTCTTATGAGGAGAAGCCAGTGGAGATCTTAGACCGTAGAGACAAGGTCCTACAAAACAAGACTACACACATTGTGAAAGTGTTGTGGAGGAATCATAAGTTTGAAGAAGCGACTTGGGTGCCTGAGGAAACAATGAAGCAAAAGTACCCTCACCTTTTCGACTAGCCCTCGAGTACAAAATTTGGGGGAAGAAATTTCTTAAGGGGGGATAAATGTAACGACCCAAACTTTTTAAATAATATATTAACTTACTCTTAATGATTTAATAGAGATGTTAATAGTTAATGCAGAAAGACGATTCGATGGCTTCATCCAGTAGAATCGATCCTTATGAAGCCCACTTATCAGAGCTTGGGAAGGAGGTGGATTCTTTGGGCTTCACTTTGGACCAAGCCCAAGCCGAACTCCAGCGTGTCAAGATTGAACGGAAACGCCTGTAGGAGAAGTTCAAGTTAGTAGAGTTTACTAATAGGGAAATGTTATCTGATCCTCCCTCATATTCTCTCACCATAGCACACCTTACACTTAGGTCATATGCTGGTGTTATAAGGGGCTATGTGACGAGACCGTAGCTTCTTTGTGTAATCCTTGGGGATGAATAAATTGAGATTTCTTCCTTTAGTGATGTTTGTGAAATTTCAAATGTCCAGATAACTTTAGGATGTATTTTATTAATGAATTTTGAAAAAAGGATATTTTAAAATATTTATGTAAAACATAAATAATTAATGATGTGTAATTATTTTTAAAAAATGGTCTTCTGCAAAAGTGTTCAGTAATGAATTTAGAGTCTAATAAGATCAACTTAATTTTTGATGAATATTAAATTATGAATAGTGATTTTAAGCTTAGGATTAGTAATGTGAACAAATGGATTAGTAATATCACTTAAAGAATGTTTTAATATAATTTAGACACCTTGATTAAGTAATGTGATTCAATAAAATTGTAAAATAACAGTTTCATAAATTTTTAATCAAGTATTAGTTTTTTCGAGTGAATAGTGTTTTTTATTTAAAAATTTAATTAAAAATATTTAGAAAATTATTTTTATAAAATGAACTTTATTTTTGAACTCAGAGCATCAATATTATGATATGGTAATTTTTTGGGATTTTTTTGAGAAAGATGAATTTTCAGTGAATAGAGAAAATGCAGTTTTAGGGTTTCGGTATGTTAAATGACATCATAACTGTGTCATGATGATTTCATGAGATATTTTAAGGGATGGTCGACTAAAGGGGATGAATTATTGTGTGAGGTGTCCCAAGTGTCCAATACCATGGGCAAATACCACGGGAAATCCCATGGTTTTTCCAAAACCACCAATGAGGTGTCCCTTCGCCATTAATGCTTTGTCCCCTCACTTTTGCTATAAATACCAAGCCATCCTCTCATCCATTCGACTCCAAAACCATACTCAACGAAGTTCTGGTCTCCTTACCTCCCAAGGAGTCGTCCCAAGGTTCCCTCAAGCCTCTCAAAGTCCCAACCTTTGAGTTTTAAGAGTTACATTTAAGGTAAGTGTTCCGACCACTCTCTTTCTTTTCAAGAAATATCATTTATGTCATTCCTTTTATGATCCATGTTCGTATGTTGGAGGATGTTATTTTATATTCATATTAATTCCATTTTCATGTTCATATTATGAGAGACCCCCTCTTTCTCTCATCAATTCGTTTTAATAATGTTTACGTGGCGCCGTTACGCTGCCGAATTTTTAAGGGGATTCTTTCACCCTTTTCTTTTTCAAAGTTCTACTTTCTTGTCAAGTATTTCAAGTTCCTTTTTATTATGTTGGGGTATGATCTATATATCTATCATACTGAACTCTTATGTTCATATTATGAGAGAACCTATTTTATCTTGTCAATTCATTTTTGGTTGAAGCTTAAGTGACGTCGTTAGGCTGCGGGATTTTCATAAGAGAAATCTTATTTTTGTCTTCCTTTCATGTTCTTAATTTCATATGGTATATCTTTAAAATTTTATTACCATGTTCATATATCCTTCATATTAGGTCCGTCTACTGTTTTATGGGTCATTTATGGTTGTTTGACCCATGTCCCATCTCTTTTCAATGTTTTCCAAAACCCCGAAACATAGCCTTTATGCTGCAGAATTTCCATCTCAAAATGTCTCTCTCTTTTTATAATGTTCTTTTATTTTATTTAGTGAATACCAAAATCTCTATCTTCTATATATTTAGTCACTTATATACCAGGTTTTTCTATTTTAAATTCTGTGATTTATATACATGAGACCCGCTCTCCCTTTCCGTGGGTTTAAAGTGACGTAAAGATAATGTCTTTAAAGCAGTTTTTAAAACATTATGATTATAAAATGAAACCCAGTCCTTTTATGATATATGGGTTTTTTATGAAATGATTGATGATGACATATGTGGATCACATGATTATAAAAACATGTCAAGGGTGTGCCCTGATAGCGCTCCAATGCAATGGGTAAAGACATAATCTCTAGAGATGACTATTTTTAACGACGCCTTGGTGAATAAGCTTGGTAATTTGTAATGACACCTTGGGGATGGACCTTGATGAAACATAAATGATTGTAAATATTAAATGTTGTAGCCACATCTTCAAGTTATGAAAAACGTTATTTTTATTATGATTTTCCTCATGATTTTTTTCTCATGCCTTAATGTTCTTTTCATGACTTTATTGATGTATCTCAAGTTCACATGTAAAATGTTTCTCTTGTTTCCATTACTGGGACATCTTTTCACCCCTTCTTTTGATGTATGTCCCCAGGTTATGAGATGCAGTAATGAACCTTGGATGATCTTAAGGAGAAGCCTTTCATGTGTTTAGGAAGAATGTTTTATGTTGTTTTCATGTATTATGTTCTTGGTTTCCAAGACACTAAACCTTAAAGATCCTCAGTTTTGTGTAATTTAATGAATGTTTATGTTATAAATAGGTGGGATGACACAATTTAGACATAGTGATCTAGCTTATATGACTAAAAGCATCAACTGATTTATATAGGAATTATCTAAATAATAACCAATGGGAATGTTTTATAGAAATGCCTAGCCCAGAACTATGGCTATTTTTTTAACGAAACCAATCATAGAACCATTCCCATACATTATGGGATGATATAGTTGGATAAATATTCACCCAACATCCATTAATTTAGTTTCCTTCCCATGATCTTCAATGTTCATCAATTTAACTTCCCTTCTAGAAACTCTTTATTTGTAGGAAATCTGTGGGTATTAATCACTACAAAACCTCATCGCATGGGTTCCCAACCACGTATGATTTATCAAATTGGTAACTGATCATCATTGTGACACATATACTATTTATCATTCCTCATTTACCATTCACAAATGCATCCCACCTGAGATAGGTATCAATCATCTGGGTTCTAACCACCTGATCACTAGTTTAACCATGTCACATAACTGGGTTATCATTCACCACAATCACCTCATTGAGTCACATTCTGGATATGTTGTGAAATTCAATGTGTTAATATCTATATGTATATGAATTTGTTGTGTGGATGATGCCCTAGATACCTTATGTTATATAACACTATTTTGTGTCCCATTTTCTATAAACATTCTAGTTTTATTTTTATAAACTTACTATGGGAGGATTTGATGATGTTGTGTGTTGTTTCCCAGTTTTATTTTTATGCAGCTGTTGTGTGTGGATTTGAGGTAGCTATGTGTAGTTTACCATAGGTAAAAAGTATCATGAAACTACAAGATTGTGGGTTTTAGTATTTGAGCCAGTTTTGTGATGGTTTGTGGGTTTTAGGCTTGTGGGTTGTAGGTATGTGGTTCTCTGGTTTTTTTTCTGGATACTACAGCATATATACATGGTTTTAAACCTCAGTTGTATCTATCTATAGAATTATTTATATCCACTGTTTTGAAAAATTGAAATATCTATGGCCCTATATCCATGCCAATAGGATCCACGGTTCAAAAAATCGATGTTATATCCAGAATTTCATGTAGTGATAGTTTCCAATCTAGAATCTAAATGGCTCTATATGAATCATTATATGGGAAAATATGTAGAATACAATCATGTTGGGTTTAAGTTAGTGAATATAAGATAATAGTGATAGAAATGATCAATATAATGTTGGAAAATTTGAAAACTATTCCATAACACATCAAAGAATCCCAATGTCGATAAAAGATATATTAAGACAAACCATGAAGAGATATTGAGTTTGAGGATGTAGACATTGAATTTCTCTACATATCTCCATAGAGGAGGATCATGAGATTTACGAAGAAAGGAAATGTAATTCCCAAGTACACAAACCCCTTCAATATCATTGATCATCTTGGAGTTTTAACCTGTTGAATACCACTCCATCATACCATGCCTTAAGTACATGATGTATTCTACATATCTTTCATGAAGAATTACACACTGGATCCCTCACATGTAATGACTTTATAGGTAGTAAAGCTAGAGAATGATCTCTATTACGGGGAGCAACCGGTGATGATCTTGGATTGTAGAGATAATTTCCTACGCAACATGACCCCTCACCTGGTCAAAGTACTATGGGAAAACTATAGGTAAAAAGAGTCAACATGGGAGCATGTGGAAGAAATAAAGGAGAAGTACACACACCTATTTTCAATTTAGAATGTAAAATGGAATTTTGAGGGATACATTTATTAAATTTAATAATATAACAACCGCAAATTTTATCCATGGATATAATATTCTTATAATTATTTTATAGAGTATAATCACAAAAAATCACATTAAGAACACAATACAAACATTATAACATTGAAATAAATGAAGTAAGTGGTATTTCTAGAATATATTGTAGCTATAAAAATTAAATTGTAACATGATCTTAGGAATTGTAATATGACCCTTAAAAAAAATAAACTAGCCAAAAATAGTAAACATACCTATGAAAGTATAAAAACTTTATGCATATTATAAATTAATGTATGAAATAATTGTATCATAGTATATATATAAATAATTGTTTTTAAAATTATTAACTAAGTGTTGGTGTTTTTGTAAGTAATAAGTATTTAATTAAAAATTTATATTTAATATAATGATTTATATGAATTTATCTTCATAAAAAATATTCTAAAAATAATATTTTATTTTCTTAGGATTTTAAGATAATTTTATGAGATCTTATTTAATTTTTCAATGTGTTCTACAATTAGTTATAATTTTAACATCTTTATTACTCGAGTAAATTATATTTTTAATTAAAAATTATATTACACATATTTAGATAATTATTTTCAAAAAATTTTGTTTACTCTTGAATTATACACATTGAAATATAGTTTGGGTGATTTTTTGGGATTTTTCAAAAATACTTGATTTTTGGTGAATAGTAAAATACAATAATTTATGGCATTAGATAAATAATTTATTTTTTGAGACATAGAAGTTGTATGTATGATTAAAACCATAATATTAAAATATCCTTAATTATTTAAATATTTTTGATGCTAATGCTCAACCTATTCATATTATTGTGAAAAAATAATAAACTAAAGAGTAACATTATGAGAAAACACCCCTCACCTCCACTATAAATAGAACCCCTCATCACCTCTTCGCTTCACACCTATCAAGATTTCAGAATTTTTAAAATTATGATAAAATAATTTCCCAAACCTCTTACCCACATCAATGATATCTTGGTATCATCAAAATAAGAAAAACTTTTCCCTAAGGAGGCTCTCAATGGGAAGAAATTCAGGAGGAAAAGTTATCTTTTCTTTTCTTTCCTTTTCTTTTCAAGTTCACTCTTTTTTTATTCTATCCTCACCTCCTCTCATCCAAATGTAATTATAACTCCGTTACCTTAAATATATTTTTATTTTATTATGTTTATGGAATAATCCACCATAAATTATATACCCTCTTCTTTTGTTAGAAAAAGGAAAACATCGTGTGTGGTGTGTTAATTTATCAAATTCAAGAACGGAGGGTTATCAATTTATATTACTATCATCCTGGAAGGTCATGAAACCATTTTTACAGTTTAAAAATATTTTAATAAATGTATTATATCTTATGTAATTTTAATCATCCAGTATATATACATGATATTAAACAATATACCAAAACTAGTTCATGATGATCGAGAAACCACCAAATTAATCTAAACGACTGTCACTAACACCTTATTTGATGATTAATCCTCATTACTTGCCACATAAATTAATTTTATAACCATTTAATTCTATTTATTTTCATTATTTACATAAAAAATAATTTCAAGACATGTATTCCCATTTCACATGATCTTTTATAAATGTATTGTAGTAAACCAAGCATGAAAACCAGAAAAATAAACACTACTGAAAGATGAAATTGTATCTTATAAACCTTAAAAAAGTCCATAAATGAACATAATAAAATTATAATAACGTAAATACATTTATAAAAGGTTATAAATTAAATACATAATGTATTTTATTTTATTATTAATTAAATTAAGATGAAGTAGAAAAATATTTTAGACATAACGGAATGGATTCTACCCAAACCTCCATTTTTTCATTCGAGTTACTCTTTCTATCTATGTACCCTAATGTAATAACTCATTATTTTTTTAAAGTTATTTAAAATTATGTTTATATGTTCCAAAAACATGTATCCAGATCATATCATTCTTCTTTGATGGGAAAATAGATGTTTAAAAAGGTTCCCTTCTCAATTCTTCCTGATAATCTTGCCCAATTAAAGGGAACTTCCCGATTTTCTAACCATTTTTATGTGAACTCTATAATATGATTTAATCCAAAATTATTTTTATAAAATCACAAATTTGATCATGAATAACATTCTCAGTTCATAAATGGTTTTATAAAAACAAATATGCAATTTAGTCTTTAAATTATCTTTAATTTTTTTTAACCGCACTAAAATGTATCATTCCTAATGTATCTTCAAAAAACATTTATAAATGTTTTAATTTGATTATAACATCACATATCATGATATATTCTTATTTTTTATTTTGAATATCCATGTTTTATTTTTAGCCATTTTTTCGTGGACACCATTATGATATTCCCTTTTATAATTCTTTATAATATGATTACGATACCCATTTATTTCCCTGGATAACCCTTATCCTTATGTGTGATTATTCATGTAGAACACATAATAAAGAAATGATATGATGGGTTCACCTAGTTATTTCTCTAATACGTTTGTTATTTGAAGTCTCAGGAGACAACATGTGCAATTATCTTGGTGAATATTCTTGACTCGTGCTCCATGTGCAACAGTCTTGGTGGTTAATCTGACCTGTGATCCACTATATGAAACGATTCCTGACTAATGATAAATACAAGTTTTATATTTCTTCCACATAACTATGATTCCATGATTATATGATTTAATATTTTATATGATAATATTATATATTTTTATTCATGATCAATGCATTTTTATATCATTTCTGTATGCCTTCTACCATATGTGCTAATATTTATTCCCATGATTATTTCCTTTATAAGATTTTTATCAATTTCCTTTGTTCAGGTATTCTCCTAGGTTATCATATGTAGATGTATTTTCTCAAAAAAATTTAGGATCTTTTTATGAATATTAAATAAAATGTGTTTTCATTTTGGATTCATGATGTTTATTTATGTACCTAATCTCTAAGAAAAATAGACAGTATGTTCCTTGTCTTGTGATTTTATATTTAATTATGATTAAAATCATGTAATGATATGGGTAATAGGTTAGTGTTTCAATAATATTAATTTATATTACCATCCTCAAATTTATGACCAATCACAGATGAATATTTAGACATTTGAAGACATATTGTAATCATGTTCTATAGAGTTTAAATAAGGATGGGACAAACATATTCATATTGATGGGTTATATTAAAATAATAGTTTCCACTCAAGGATCCAAATAGATTTATGTGAATCTGTTTTTGGGAAAAGATGCATAACACCAACATTCTAAGATAAAGTCAGGGAACATATGCTACTAGGAACTGGAATAGTGGAAGAAATTGTAGGGAAGGTGAAATAAATTTAGCAACACATCAAGGTATCCAAAATTCAACATATGAGATATGTAGACAATCATAGATGACACTTAGAGTTTAAGGTCATAGACCTGGTATTCCTCCACATATCTCTTTAGAATAGGATCATGAGATTTTGGAAGAAAGGAAATATGATTCCAAGGTATATCCACCCCTTTCAGATTATTGACCATGTCAGAGCTATGGCCTATCGACTAACATGTCGATAAAACATTTATCAAGTACACAATGTTTTACATGGATCCCATTTGAGGATGTATAAACCATGTCCCACGCATGTAGAAAATGAATAGGTGGTACATTTGGAAAATTATCTCTCTTATGAGGAGATATTGGAGAAGATCTTAGACCATAGAGATAATGTTATATGCATCAAGATCTTACCTGGTTAAAGTTATATAGAGGAACCATATGAATGAAGAGGGAACATGGGAACAGAATGAGGAGATGAAGTAAAAGTACCCTCACTTTTTTTTCTGCATACAATTTTAAAAAAATTGATGGTGAAATTTCATGGGGGTGGGGGGGGGGAATGTAACAACCAAAAATTTTATCAATGTAATTTATCTTTTTATAATCATGTCATATAGTAAAAACAACATAAATGCACTTGTAGAACACAGTAAAAAAATTTAAATGAAGAATAAATTAAATAAGTGGAATTTATATAAATTAAGAAACCTACAGCAATGTAATTGTAAAATGACCATTGGAATAGTAATATATCCATTATGAATAGTAAACCAATAAAAACAATTATAACCTCATATATTAATGTACAATTATATTTGGGTATCTTATAAATGAATTTATGAGATATTTATATACTACTAGAAGTAAATAAATATTTTAGAAATGACAAATCAAATGTTATTTTTTAAGAGTAAATTTTTATTTACAATATTATAATTAATATAATATTTTAAAAGAAAATTAATTTTCAAAAACATTATTCATAAGTTAATACTTATTAGTTTTATGACTGTAAGTTAATTTTATGGGATATTAAATAATTTTTCAATGTGACATAAAATGAGTTATAATTATAAAATCAACATTTCATGAATAAATTATGTTTTTAATTAAAACATAAATATATCATATTTGGAAATTTATTTTCATAGGATGGAGTTAATTTTTTAATTATAGATGTCTAAAAAGGGTTAGAATGAATTTTTTAATTTTTCTAAAATAGTTGAATTTCTGGTGAATAGAGAAATATGATAATTATCAATTTTAGGGAAATTCATGATTTTTTGGGAAATTTATTATTTAATGAAAATGTATATACTATAAACTCTAAAAACCCTTGTCCAATTACATTATTTAGTCATGGTAATTAAAACATTTCATAGTATTGAGCCAAAACTGTAATATGATGAATTAAATAATCAAATACACTCACGTCATCCCTCTATATATACTTCCCATCACCAACCCTTTTACTCAAACCTATAATGATTTGAAGATGTTATAATTTATACCTAGTACTATTCCCAATCCTCTTCCCCATGCCCATTATAATTTTTTCTAAACAAAGGACGAAATACAATTTCTCTAAGAGGTTTTCTAGGAGAAGAAGTTGAAGAGGTAAAACTCTCTTCTTTTATCATTTCATTTCTTTTAATTTTCTTTTGTTTTATTATTCTATCCTCACATACCCTCATCAATGTAGAATGAAAACTCCATTATCTTATATATAATATAATATTATTATGTTAATGTAATAATACATAATCAATCCAATTATCCTCTATATTTTATTCTAAAAATGTAAACTTCCTCAATGAGGTTTTGATTTATCTGCTTCATGGGTGAAAAGTTTTTATTTTCCATTACCACCTCCAAGTGTGTTCATAAAACCATTATAATAGTTGAATGTTTTTGTAAAATAAATGTTATGACCTTTTTTTTGTTCTAGAACTATCATATTTACATAATATTAAATAATTAATCAAAACAAGTATGTTGTGATCCAAAATTGCCAAAATTAATCTAGATGATTATCATTAGCATTTTACCTAATGAATATTTATAATAGATGAGAAAAAATATTATATAATATAAATTTAATTTTTTAAGGTTACTAATATAATATAATTTTAATTAAGGATAATTATTACCATTTTACATGATCTTCTATGCATGTATACAAGTTAACTGATCATGAAAACCAAGAAAATGAATAATACCAAATGATATAATTGAACTCTATAACTCATCATAATAGCCATAAATGATCAATATAAAATTTAAATTAATAAAATAAATATATAATAGGTTATTTATTTATAATTTAATTAATATAATTTAATTATTCAGGATTTTAAATTGATAAAAATCATTTAGACATATGCTATGAGGATTCTTGAACCCAATTTCATTTCTTTAGGTTATTCTTCATTCATTACAAATTTCTTAATGGATGTTCATTCATATTCATTAAATATTATCTTATTTTTATTAAAATTTCTTTCTTGGGGTATAGATTTTTATAATCATATTTTGTAACAAATGTAGTGATTTTTTAAAAAGAACCCTTATTTAAAAAAACAGATATTTTATGTCTCTTGAAATTTCTATTTCTTCACTCATGATTAATGATTATTATACCAAGAATGTAATTACAATTATATTTTGGGAACCACAAATTTTATTTATGAATTTATTAGTTATGAAATGATCATGAAACCCATTTCCATTTCTTGGGTTATTTCAAGTGAAATATTTCTATAAGTTTTATGTGGCATGGATGATTATGTAAATGTTACCGTGTTACGGGTGAACCCAAAATTATATAGTGCTCCAATGCATTGGGTAATGTGATGTATATAATGTGATAATTTTCAATACATTTGGAAATCATTAAATCTTCTTTCATAATGAATATGATGTTATGATTATGCAAATATGTTATGCGTGAACATGATGTTATCTTTATTCACAACCATGTGTGGTATTTTACCACTAAGACACGATGCTTTATTTTTATGGATTGAAAGATTCCATTAAATTTTATAATGATTATAATTATTTTTATTAATATGATACAATTATTTTTTCTTTATGAGGTTGATTATTCCCACCCATGTTATATCGTTTCATGTTTCCTTCCATCCTCTTATTGGTATTTTAGCCCACCCTTTTCATTGATGTATATGATTAGGTGAAAACATATAATAATAACAAATAAGGGAAACATAGAATATATAGTATCTGTAATTAAATAATTTTTATGTTTTATTATGTAAATGTTATGTTTGGTCAGAATTTTCCCAAGACACTAAACCTTCATATCCTTGTTTTGTAACCCTATTATATTGTTTATATTAAAATTTATGTATTTGTAATGTAATAAGAAGTAGGGTCTCAATATTATATTAATTAATTTGATATATAATATAATCAATCTAATTTTTAACATTTATATTCTGTGTTTTCATGATATTAAATAATAACAATTCTAGTTTCACACATAAATGAATTATTGTTTAAAAAACAGATTTTCAACCTTTTGATGGAGAAATTGTTTAAATTATGTGTTTTGAAACTTTTATAAATTATATAGGACAAAATAATTTTTTCCTTTGAAATAATAATATCAAAATTTACTTTGATTTAATTTTAGTCATTTTTTGATATGTTTCATGTTGTGATAAATAGTGAAAAAATACTCAATTTCAATTGAAAACATCTATTTCATCTAAATAGTTTAGAGTATTAAATTATATTTTTTTTATTTTAAATTATAATTGGATCTATTTTATATAATTTAATATAATATTGTTCATTTTATATGGATGTATAACATATTTTTATATAAAAGTATCTCAATATTTTAAACAATTTCAATTTAATAATATGTTTTCTCACCCCCAAAATATGAATAATTTAAAAATAATTTTATCCAGTTATGTGTTTTTAATTATGAAAAATGGATTCCATATTCATAATCATATAGTAAAATTTTTTAGAATACTCCCCAATTATTATTGGACAATATTAATAGTAAACATGAATGTTTTTATTACCATGGTTAAGGTTAATTAGGTAATTAAGGGTAAAAATATTTGTAAAAATATTAATAAATTACACTAAATTTTTTAATAATCTTATTGAATGAGTGATGTATGACCAAAATAATCCATGAGACTATTTCATGACCTATTTTATCCACTTGTATGACTTTATGCCCATAATAGTATTTTATTTTAAAAAAAAGTCTTAGATGTAAAACTTTTGTTTTTAATAACATTAACAATTCTAATATATGTTTTCTAAGAAGATATCTTAGAATATACATATTATTTTGAAAGATATTGTATTTATCTACATCATTTTAATTTATTTATATTTTTATCTATGATAGGACATTTTCCTTGAATGTAGACACAATGATAATGAATTAATCATTTAATTAAAAGATATATACAATAAATGACATCGAAAATAATAAAATGAGTATAATTTTAGATAAATAATGTAATAAAATACTTTTATATATTACCTTGATATGTTAATGATGTGTTTGATGTTTTTTTGAATCTATATTGTTTTTAGGATAATTTTCGAATGTCATGTAATGAATTGTGTCAGAAATGACTATAATGAAATTTTAAAATAAATAGTATTTTATTAATTGATACAAAATTATTAAATATATAAAATCAGAAAAATTATTTGGATACAGTTTAAAACATCATAAATAATTAATTCATTGATTTTTGACATTTTATAGTAACTATACTAACACTTAACGACTAAAAATCGAAGTTTTGATGGTAAGAGTTAAAGTGGTTATATTATAGTTAGAGCCAACACATAAGGATTAAAAAATAATCAAAACATGTATAAATTTAATTGGATGAATTTAATTTGACCCATAATAATAATAAATTCTAAATAAATCAGTTTCGGTCCATTTGAAAAAGAATATTAATTTTTATAAGTTTAATATTTTGATAAAATCCAAGAGGTCCCTCCCCTATATTGTAAAAGGGAACCTCTTATCCTTATATCCTAACAAAAAAATACATATTTTGTAGACCAATATCTACCCAAATATCTTTCTATAATACCTTCCAAAATAATACATATATTATTCCATGCATAACACCATCCTTAGTCATCTTATGGGGTTAATCAAAAGAGATTGACCAAAGAAAAGGTATCATTTTTAATCAAGTAAATCTGTTATATTTACTCTTAAACTAAACAAAATATTTTTAACCCATGCTAAAATAATATAAAAGTATCCAAAATGTTCTTATATGTTATTATTTTAATATCATCACTTTGAAAACTTCTCTAATTACATCAAATGGGTAATGAAGTTAGAGTTTGTGACTATGGCGGACTACCGCCCCGCAAACTGATGAAATTTGTTTTCAATCATTACCTCTCAAGACATTTTATAAAGATACAGATAATTATTATATTGGATATTAATGAAATATATTTCATTATTAAATAATAATATACCTTTTATGTGCTTACATTTCCATGCACATAAAAGTGATAACTCAGTTTGCGCTGACGTGTGATCTATCACCTCCATGAAGCGATGCGATTTATTAGTCATCACCACATCACATGTATAATATAAATAAATATATTTTAATTATTAATAATGTAATAATTATATTATTATAATCATTTAAATATAAAATAATACTTACCTTTTTTCCATATTTTCATCGAAAAAACAAAACATTACTCATGCAGAAGTACTATTTATAGTCTCCATGATTGTAACATAATTCATATTTTTCTATCTATATTAGATTAATTAATATAAAATTATAATTAATTTATAAAATATATTATTATTTCTTTAATAATATTTTTGATATTATTGACTGACGAACACTTTGACTATATACATTATTCAAAATTCAGTTTGGATTCAAGTACCAAATATCCTCAAAAATTACGACAAGAACTTAAATAATTATATAATTTTTTTAACATGAAAAAAGGTGATATAAAATTGATAATTAAAATTAAAAATAATCTATTGAAATTAAATAACTAATTTATTTTTGTTATTTAATAATATAAATATTGTACATAATGAGTTGAACTCAATGTAGGGGATTTCATCTCAATTTTCATCTATTAAGGAATATTATGATGTTACACACTTATATTCTTTTTTTGGGGTGTATATAAATTTATATTGAAATATTATATCATGAATTTATTTATTATCTTTATATTTAATGTTTTTTTGAAATGTTACACTTTCGTGTGGCATAAGATTCAACTAATTACAATGTAGTAAGGGAATTCTTCACCCAATTTTCAATTTTTGGTTTAAACTTATACTTCTTGGTCTTGTAGTGCATAGATTATGTTTGAAATAAAATTTGAATATCTTATGATTTATTTTCACTTTTTTACATGTAGTTTTAGTGGATACACAATAAAAAGTACTTTTATTAATGACCACTTAAATGATATGATAAATTTAGGAGACACTTTAACTAAAACTCATAATTTTAACTTCATTGAAGTTTTATTCTTATAAATATTTATATTTCGTTTCCATGTTTTAACCATTGGTTTTATTAATTAATTTATATGAACTAGATTTTTTTCCAATTGGAATTTTTAAATATCATTAAAATTCTTTTAAAAAGTGTCTTTTTCCAAGTTTAATGTAAGGTTCCTTCTTTAAAAAACTTATGTCATATTGACCCTTTTAAATATTTCTACATAATACAAAAGAACTGTTTTTAGGATATACCTAATGATTTTTTTTTCCAGTTTTATGAAATAACATTGTTTTTATATTTCCATTACAATTTCTCAATTTTATTTTGAAATAAAATGTTTTCTTTAATGATTGCGTAACTCTATAAAAATGGAATGTGACATCAAAATGTAAAAGTTATTTTCCACAAGAATCATTATTTTACACATGATTAATGAAACAATATGGTTTGTATTTCTGAAAAAATTTGATTGAGTTCCAATTTAATATTCACATAATTCAAGGTGTGTGGAACCATGATTTCACACATTGAAAGGCACTCCCATGCATATGTTTTTGATAATAGAAATTCCATTTATGAACAATGATGAATTATTAGGACATATAAAAAAGTAGGTTAGAGAAACTAATATGAAAATACCACAATAACATAGATTAAAATATTTAGACTCTTATGATATGGTATATATAAAATTTTATGTGTCCTTATAGATAAATGGTATGATCAATTTTGTGTGCTTAAATATAATTAATTTTTTAGTTGACATTAAGAAAGTTTCTGATATTTTTAAAATAGTTATTTAATAGATTTCATTCATAGTATAGGATAACCATTTTATAACAGATAAATAGATTTAACCAAAATAATTATAGGTTATAATGAATGTTTTATAGTTTAATACATCTAAGTATTTAGTATTTATTATTATATAATCATTTACATTGATTTTATAGGATATTATACTTAACATTTGGGTTTTAATATTTGTTTGGAATCAGGAACATGATAATTTATCTACAAATGGAATCTGTAGAAACGTTTATGTAATATTATCCAACTAACGAAGCATATTTAGTTTATATTTTCATGAAAAATGAAAATCAAGAAATATGTTTATTAAGAGGTAAAACATGTGTTTCCTAGTATTACCTAAGATAGTGAGGTAGATGTATTATATGAAATTATATCTTTCATCATACCTATCATATGAAAACCTATGTGTATTTTATAAGTAATTGATAATTATAATAGGCAAGAAGTAATTTATTTGGTTGGGGAGAATGTAACGCCCTATGAAATTAAACTATATTTTCCCTTGAAACCAAATGTGTTTGATTTTATTCGTCAAAAAAACACCAAATCATAATGAATCATGTAAAATTATATAACCATCAAAATTACCAATTATGTTAGCAGATATAAATATAGGTATACACATTAATAAATATACACATAAAGGAAAATAACTTTTACTTTTAATACTAATTCACATATAAAATTCAACTAACATTTCTAAATAACTAAAAATATCATTTTTTGCAAAATGATATATTTTTTCTAAAACCATTCTTATAATATTTAATTTAATGAACCAATATATAATTCAAAATATTATGTTGATCTAAAAAATATATTGAAAGTTTTTAATTTGTACTTGATAAGGAGAAAAACAAAAATTTTCAAAATCTCACTTTTCAATGAAAATAATTTTAATAATGTTTAAAATTGAAATTTATATCTTGAAATTTCAAGATTTAATTTTTAAAAATTATTTAATTTTTATTTAAAATTAAAAAATTACATTATTATGTTTTTTTATATTTCTCTTGAATATTTATTTTTAGGTCAATAGTGAAATATAAGGATTATATATATAAGATATATTTTGGGTAGTTATCATAAAATAAATATGACTAAACAACATACAAAACAGTTTCATGACCAAAATATATTTAAAGACTAAAATTATTCATTTAATTTCTCTTGTATTTAGAAAACTCATGTATGACATTCTGAAATCATAATTATTATTTACATTCATAATATAAATTTTATGTACAATTCATTAAACCTGGTATAAATTTGTGTAATTATGTTTTTTCTTTTTTTTTAAATACTCATAACTCTCATATGGTTAACAATAAACCAAATATTTTATTATAAATATTCTATATTTATAATTATTTATTAATCAAAAATTTTAAGTATAAAAATGATCATTTTGATAAAATTTGTTTTAGATGATATTTGTGAAAATATTAATATTATTTTATAAAACCAATATAGATTTTCTTTCTAAAAAGTGATTTCAAATTTGAAATCATTAGTTCCCAATTATGTAAAACAAACCCTTCTTATTGTTATGCATTACATGTAAATTACTTAGGTAAATATTACCTACCATAAAAAAACAAAAACACATAAAGTCAAATATATTAGAGTAAAAAACATAATAAAATGTTTGAGGAATGTATTAAATTGATATGTTGGGGTACTAATGACCATAACTCATACCTTTATCCATTATTTTACACTCTGGATCAATCTTCAATGTTAAACATGTGCTGTCTTTATATCAATAAATTATATTTAGAAAATCACATTTCCCTTCACCTTTAATAGAGCAAATATGAATTCCCTTTTTCCAATAATTATAAATAATTTTATCATATAAATAGTTTCCCTATTATCTTCTCCAACAAATCCTAATTTATTTAAAATAGTAGTATTACAACCTGACCTTGAAATAGAGCCTTAATTTGATATTCGTGGGGAACCACTAAAGGTGAATTTAATGTTTTCAAAGATCCCTCATAATTTTATTATTTTTATTCCCTAAAAAAAGCATCTAATCATTAAAAATATGATAAAATCATCATTAATTATAAACATAAATTTTATTAAAATAATAGTAAATCTATTTTCTACCTTTCTTAATAACCATTCTAAAAATATAGATATCGTCTTGCGTACATAGAGACTACCACTACGACAAACAATGTGTTTGATTTTTCATCATTTACATACATTAATGGTTTTAATATTATATTTTATGAATTAATATGAAATTTATAATATAATTAATTTCTTATAATGATAAAACATTCCTTATCTTCATCCTGATCTGTTGAAAACAAATGTGACTCATGTGTGTACATGATGACTTCCACCTCTATGAAAGGTATTTTATTATTATTTGTATTTTTATTTATTCTTTATAAAACTATTTTAAAATATTATTCATCACAATTATAATATATAAACAATTTAATTATTCTTCTTTAATAATGATTTTATAGTAAAACAATGACTTCCTTAACTATACTAACCCATAAATTATACATTATTCTTGATTAGGCCAATTTAACCACCCATATAAAAAATGGTGTAAATATCTATCATGTATGAATATAAAAAATTGATTTTTATTTTTATTATTATATATTAATAGGAAATTGTTTTATATAGTTCCCTAGTAAAAGACATATTATTATTTTACTAATATTATTTATAACACTCTCTTATTCAATAAAACTTACTAAAACATGTTTATAATTTAATTCATTATTAAGAAAAATATTTCAATACCTATATTAACCTTATAAAAATGAACTTTTAATCTATAAACAATAATTAATTCCACTATTATGAAACTAGTACTAAATAGGAAATTAAATGTAATAATATCGAATGATGAAAATAAAAAATAATTAACTTACATATATTTAATAGATGAGTATAAATGAATTCTATAAAATGTTATTTGTATAAATATAGATCAATAATAGTTTACTAATATATCTATTTTTTATAGATTTTATGTTATAGTTTTCTCATATGTGTGGGAATAAATTTATGTTTTATAGTTAACTATGTTTTATTTCATAGTGTAATTCTAGTTGTTTTTTGAGATTTCTTCTTATAAGTTGGAAATGTTTTTTCTAATTACTGTATTATGATGTGTTTCTTTTTATTTTTCTGGATAATTTCATTGATTTAATAAAAAATCCCTTTAAAATTATTATTCCTTTATAAAATGGTGTTTGTGAGGGGTTTTCATACCTCTATTTACATTTTTTGAGTTATAATAAATATTATTGAAACCTATAATTCTATGTTGAATTATTTTATACTATGATTGTATCAAATTTAAATTCATCTTTATTTTCAAAGGATTCATAATTCATTCTCACTAATTCCATTTCGATTTATTATTACCACATTGAATATGATATTCTTAATGTATTTTTATTGAGTCTCTTACCTTTATTGAGTTACACTAAGTCCATTATAGACGTGATTTTACAAGATTATTTTCATATATTTTATGAAGATACTATATTTACTTATTTATGTGGGAAAAGTGACATTTTTAATATAAATATTTAACATGATGAATTTATTCCTCAAAATTGTTTCTTTATTAAGATTAACTCCCATCCTCTTTGATGAAATGTTTTCTCCCATGTTCATATATTCTCAATTCATCAATGTTCTGTTTTATGGAAGCCTAATTATGTGTTATCTTATCTAGCCTTCATATATCTATTTTAATTATTTCAAAATGCTATTTTATTATACTATTTGTAATGTGGGTTAAAAAATTAAATTTCCAAATATTAAACTGGATATCTCCTTCATGTTCATATTTTTATATTCTACTCAACATTTCATATGAAAACATTAATTTCATTTTCTAGTAACAAATTTTATGATTATAATTATATTTTTTATAAAAATATTTTCTTATGTTAACTCATCAAAAATTTATTTTTAATGTTAATGAAAAAAATTTTACGGTATTTTTAAATTATTGAGGAAATCACCTATATGTTTTGCCTAACTTTTAATCGTTTTTATGGATTATACATCTTGGGAGTTATGTTTGAAAAATTAAATTATAAATCATCTCATAATATTTTATTTGTTGGAAGAGTAAATTAATCATATTAAATAATTTAATTCTTGATCCCTATAAATGTTATTCCACATGATGTGTTATCCTCATGAAGGTGTTTGCATCTCTTTACATATCATTCACCATTCTTTAGATACAGTAACGATATGTGTAGATAATTCCTTTATCCTTCATTATATGTCTGAAATACTATAAAATAATTATATTTCTTATTAGGTAAATTACTGAATTGATTGTATTCCCATTACTTTATATGGTGTTAGTTTGACGGATGCTTTAATATAGAGATACTCCATTTTTTGATTGCGGATATCCTAACAACACATTTACATTCGATTTTAATATAAATGTTTTTTGATTAATATATAATGTTGGATATATATTATGTATCTTAATCATTAATTGATATTATGAATGCATTTGACATAATTATTGTTGGTTGTGGCCTAAAATTACTAATCAAGGCATCAGAAGGTCTCATGAGACATTTTCTTTTGGAATTTGATGAATGTATTCCCAAATATTCATATTTATTAGTTTCTTGAAATAAAATAAATTTCTTGGATGAAGGCCTTGGGGCTATGTAATGTAATAAACCAAAATCTAGTATCTATGAAGTTTATGGTTACTTTATTACATTGGTAAAAGACACAAGAGAACACATCCCAAGTAATAGATTAGTTTATTAGTCAATAAAAACAATATAGAAGCTTTAATCTCACTTTATAATTTAATATATAAAATATAACAAAGTATTTTCATCATTAATTTTATTTTCCCCTATATAATATAATTTCAAATCAATCTTAGTACAGTTACTGGTATCTTTGGTAAAGGAAAAAATATATCGGTGAGCTCAGATGATCAATAAGGGAATGTGTACATAGAATCCAATAACTGAATAATTAAGGCATGATTAATATGGTATAAATAAGTTATGATATGATAATTGCATGTAAATAATCACATGATCTTGAAGATTATCCTCAATTGATAAATGTATTTGAATAACCTCATTGGCATCAATAACTGATTTCATATCGATGGATTTCATAATTCAAGACACAATAAACATACCATCGAGGTGTAATACCAATACAGCATACATAAATTGGTTAGTCATATTCCAAATAGTCAATATGTTTTGTCTTATGATACCTACAAATGCATCAAGGTGCTATTAAATTGTAGGATATTCTCATCTTTAAATATGTTCACATCATTCATGAAATTAATTTACAATAAAACATAATCATTATGCCATAATAATCCATAATTATCCACATTGGAAGCGTTAAGCAATAGATTATAAAAACATTACCCATGTCAAAATGATCATAACCCATATAGTGAATTATGATAAATGGAATTATTAGATTATAACAAAAAAAGTATAAGATTCATAAAAGGATGTTCACAAAGAAGAAAATAGTTTTAAAATATTACTTTAATGTTTCTTTTAGAAAATAAAATTCTCTTTCTGAAATTACTTTTTTAAATTATATAAATTGCAAATTTATGGTAAAATATTTCCCTTGGAAATAACCATGGAAAATTTTAATTTAATTTTAAATATATATTTTTCATGATGATGAGAAATTCATTCATTATGTGAAAATAAAAAAAATTTCAACCACTCCCTCAATATAAAGTTCCTCATAAGGAAAATGAAATGATTATTTTATGTATACATTTTTATAGAAAGAAAATATTTGATGAATGTGCCTTTGGAAAAAAGTTTTTAGAATTGTAAAAACATTCTTCAAACATTTTTATAGAAATATAAACATGGAAGTAAAATATTCATATCTTAATTGGAAAATAAGGTTCATTTTTTAAAAGCATTAGTTCAGAATTATGACTACATAGAGATAATAAAATGAAAAGGAAAAATTTTAGTTTCAATAAATAAAAATAATTAAATAAAATATATGGGATTGAATATAAAATGTTATAGAATCCCTTAAATGTAAACATAAACATAAATGATTCTAAATAAGGATGAGATATGAAATAAACAATTATCTCTTGTATGAATTTCTTTATATGTTCTATTAATATCCAATATAAAAATGATAAATTTATAATAAATAGTTACATGATTAATATTAATAATATGTATAATTTTTTTTATCCATTTATAATATTAAAACATTCATTTATTAATAATTTTTTATTATAATTATTTTCATTGGTAATTGTTTCACTTTTCATGAGGTTTTATTTTAATAGTTTTAGTTCATTTGTCATTCTCATGTTAATTTTTTTCCAAAATTATTATATTGAAAAACATTAAATATATTCATTGTATATATATTTATAATCATTTATCAAAATATGGGCATGAAAAATGAATCACATATATTTATGGTGTTGGTAGTTCACATGTACAAATGAGTGACATTATCGTGTTTTAACTGGTGGAAGGGTAAGATGATAATGTCACGACCCGTCCTCGGGGCCCATGCCGTGACTACCCCAAGCCCGCCTTCCATAGGTCAGGGGCTGGCGACTAGCACCAAGGCGTAAATCATGGTAAAAAGTGAAGGCATTGCCTTTGTAAAATAAACAAACACCACGGAGTAAACAAGCAGTAGAAGTAAACACTAAGTAAAAGCTGGTACAAGAGTAAGTGCAGAAAAGTAAGTGGGCCAGTATACAAACCCAAACTGAATGTAAAGTACAACTGAAAAGGGAAAACAACAACAAAAAAGTAAAGCCACAACGCCGAGCTATCCACTGAAAATCCCACCTGAAGGGTGGGTACAGATAGCTCCACTGCTCCTCGGGTTCTGTCGTCCGCTCTGAGTATGTCCCACCAGGTGGTCCACCTCCAGGTACCGTCCTGCTTTGCAATCCTCAACCACGATCAACGCTGTCCGTCGTCTGCAACCAACACAACATAGTGCGGGCATAACCCGTGCAAGGGTGAGTATAAGCTACTCAGTAGGGACCACGAGACCCCCGAAGGTCTCCCAAAATCCACAAAGGATAAACCACGAAGGAATGATACAATCATGAAGTAACAACCAACACTGCTTAGGTATATGCTCATACATATACCTAAGTCATCAATTCCAATACGCTCCAACCTCCAAGCCCAAGTAAAACCCAGTCCACACAGGAAAACATACATATTCCACAGAGGAAAGAAAAACGTAATCCATACAGGATAGCACAATAAAATCCACATAGGAAATCAAAACAGGATTCATATCACACAGGTATACTTCATCGAAAGATGATAGAGATGATCACTGATCCATCTAAGTCGTCGGACCCACAAAGGATCGATAGGTACTAACCCCCGCAATGACCCACACAGGATCAGACCGACAAAGGATCTGTAGGCGCTGGCTCACACAGAACCGCCGAGAGCTGACCCACACAGGATCGGTAGCACTGATCCACACAGGATCGCTTAGTGATGTAGTCATCGTCGTCGAATCCACTGATGATCTCTGCACAGTCATCGTCGCAGTCACAGTAGCAGTCGTAGCTAGCTTTAGGGTTCTTGTACATAGCAAGCTCGTTCGGGAGGGTCCGCTCCACGAGCCGAGAGGCTGATATATCAACTGACACATATTCCAGAGTTGATGTATCTGAAAGTTCCGTATCGTCATCAGGAACTCAACGTCGCAGACGGCGCGTCAATCGGACGCCCGGTCTGAGAGTTATTGTCTTTTTCATCCCAGGGGCCCAGTTGTTTTTTAAGGAAAAACCAACCCGACCGTACTCCACCTGCATCCAAACTTCGGGCGGAGTTAGCCAAAAGATCCGTCTCACTAAGAGGAATCCAACAAAGTCGACGGCACGTCAATCAGACATCCGGAGTTTAAAATATGAGCGTTTCCGCTCCGAGGGCCCGGTTGGTTTCGTGTACGAACCAACCCGGCCAAATGCAAAGTAATCCGAAGCCTTGAGTGCGGTATACCTAAACGACCATCTCGTTTCAAGGATCACATCGAAACCGACAGTGCGTCGATCGGAGGTCCGTAGCCCATTTTATGGTCAAAAGACCGAAGACAGTCCGAAAACGGGGGTTTCGGGCCCGGACCGACCCGGCCCGAGACTCCCCCGGTTGGCCCGAACTGGGTCGACCCGCCCCAGGTCCGGGTCTTTCCGGCCTGGGCATAGCGCGCCCAGCGCACTGGCCATCTCGGCCAATGGCCGAGCCATTTTGGCAAGGGTGGGGGGGGGGCGCCTCCCCCCCTGGTGTAACCGCGGCCCCCCATTGATGGGGGCCGTTTGATCTGGCCGGACGGGGGAATTAATTCCCCCGAATCTCCTTTGTCCGTCCGGCCCGCACTAGCCGGCCGCTTCTGCCGACAAGGACCGGCGACGGCCGGTCCTTCCTCCATCGTCGATATCGGCGGCCCGGAACCGGCCGCCGGTCACCCTACTCCACCGCGGCCCAGAACCGGCCACGGCTTGATTCGTCCGGCGCGGTGCGACGGCACCGGGGCCCTCCGTGTCACGACCCGTCCTCGGGGCCCGTACCGTGACTACCCCAAGCCCGCCTTCCATATGCCAGGGGATGGCGACTAGCACCAAGGCGTAAATCCCAACAAAGGGAAGGAATTTCCTTTGAAAAGTAAACAAGCACCACAGAGTAAGCAAGCAGAAAAGTAAACACTAAGTAAAAACTGTAACAGGCTGTGCTGAAAGCAAGGGGCCGGAAATACAAGACCAACTGTAAAGTACAACTGAAAGGGAAAAAACAGAAACTGAAAAGGAAAATAGCAGCGTCGAGCCGTTCTCTGAAGGCCCCACCTAAAGGGTGGGTACAGATAGCCTCCACAGCTCCTTGGTCCAGCCGTCCGCTCCGAGTACGTCCCTCCCAGTGGTCCACCTCCACGTACCGTCATGCTCTGCAAGCCTCCACCACGATCAGTGATGTCCGTCGTTTGCAACCAACGCAACGAAGTGCGGGCATAGCCCGTGCAGGGGTGAGTATAAGCTACTCAGTAGAAACCCCGAGACCCCTGAAGGTCTCCCAGAATCCACAAAGGATAACCACAAGGAAATATACAATCACATAGTAACAACCGACAATGGTTAGGTATATGCCATACATATACCTAAGTCATCAATCCCTATTCGGCTCCAACATCTGAGCTCAAGCACAACCCAGTCCACACATGAAAATAAACCTAAATCCACACAGGATAGCACAACACTATCCACAAAGGAGAGAAAAACGTAAATCCACACAGGATAGCATGACACAATCCACAAAGGAAAGAAAAATGGAAACCACACAGGATAGCACAACACAATCCACAAAGTAGAGTAAAACGTAATTCAGCTCACACAGGTATACATCGTCGAAAAGGTGAAAGAGATGATCAGACATAGATACTGAATCATCTATGTTGGGACCCACATAGGATACAAGACCAGCACAGCTAGGACCCACATAGGATACAAGACCAGCTGTCTTCATTGATTCATCTATACTGGGACCCACATAGGATACAAGACGAGTATTGAATCATCTAAGCTGGGACCCACATAGGATACAGGACCAGTACAGCTTGGGCCCACATAGGATACAAGACCAACTATCTTCATTGATTCATCTATATTGGGACCCACATAGGATACAAGACAAGTATTGAATCATCTAAGCTGGGACCCACATAGGATACAAGACCAGCACAGCTAGGACCCACATAGGATACAAGACCAGCTGTCTCCATTGATTAATCTATACTGGGACCCACATAGGATACAAGACCGGTATTGAATCATCTAAGCTAGGACCCACATAGGATACAAGACCAGCAAGGCTAGGACCCACATAGGATACAAGACCAGCTGTCTTCATTGATTCATCTATACTGGGACCCAGATAGGATACAAGACCAGTATTGAATCATCTAAGTTGGGACCCACATAGGATACAAGACCATCTCTCTTTATCGTCGCCGTCCACTGAGGATCTATGCACATTCATCGTCGTCGAAGTCGCAGCCAGCACTAAGGTTCCTGCACACAGCAAGCTCATTCGGGAGGGTTTGCTCCACGAGCCGAGAGGCTGATACATCAACTATCACATATTCCGAAGTTGATGTATCCAAAAATTCCGTATCGTCAATAGGAACTCAACGCAACAGACGGCGCGTCAATCTGACGCCCGGTCTGAGAGTTATTGGCTTTTTCGTCCTAGGGGCCCGGTTGGTTTTTAAGGCAAAACCAACCTGACCATACTCCACCTACATCCAATCCTCGGGCGGAGTGATCCAAAAGATCCGTTTCACTTAGAGGAATCCACCAAAGCTGACGGCACGTCAATCAGACGTCCGTAGCTCAAGATATGAGTGTTTCCGCTCCGAGGGCCCGGTTGGTTTCGTGTACGAACCAACCCGGCCGAACCCAAAGTATTCTGAAACCTTGAGTACGATATACCAAAACGACCGCCTCGATCCAAGGATCTCTTTTCCACTGACAACGCGTCGTTCAAAGGCCTGTAGCTCAGGTTACGGGAAAAAGACTAAAAACGGTCCGATGACGGGGGGTCCGGGCCCGGGCCGACCCCCCCTGGGTCGGCCGTACCGGGTCGACCCGACCCGGTCCGACCCGGCTGAACCCGGTCCGGCCCGGCCGGTCGGACCGGCCTGGCTCGGCTCAGCCGCGCAGCCGAGTGGCCGACTGCCGCGGGGCGCCACCCCCGCAGTTTGGAGGTGTCGCGGCCCTCGAAGGGTCACGCTGATTGAACGGACGTGGAATGTCGCCGCGTCCCGTGTGTGCGAGCCAGACCCACGCGGCCGCGGGTCCGCTGGCCGCTGCCGCCGCGGCTTCAGCCGCGACGGTCCTGTCCGGCGGCGCGCTACGGCGTCGCCGCCTCCGGCCGCCGCACCGGCGACCCGCGCCGCCGGTAACTTCTGCGGGCCACCAGAGTTGCTTCGGTGGTCCGTTTTCCTTCCCGTTTGCACCGTTGTTCTTCCCGGGTTCCGTTCTTCACTGCGGGATCAACAAATAGCCCTAGCGTCACGTTTTTCCGTCGCCCGCTAAATCCGCACAACCACGAAGAACGACAGAGGGTTGTCGGGCCGTGTTCGTTTGGCCCGCACCCTCTGCGTTAGAATAATAACAACGGGAGAAATCATATTCAACACATGAAAAAACAATTTCAACAAAATAAAATTGTTCATATGAATCCGGTTCTTAAATTTTAAAGAAACGTTCACGGGAATATAAAATATTCACAACAACCCCTACCTCGTCAAGTCGTCGTCCGCAGGTTCTTCACGGAATTGGGGATCGTCGCGTCGTCGCGGTATCCGGCATCGCGTCGTCGCGGAAGGTTGTCGTGTCGACGAACTCCGAGGTTCAAGAAAAAAAAGATTTGATTAATAATAATTAAATCCATCTTGAGTTAAAATCCACAACGGAATTTAAAGAATCTCAAACACTCACCTCGACGGATGATCGAAGGTTTTTGTCGTGGAGGAAGGAACGTCGCCGAAGAACGTTGCGGGAGAGGAAACGTCGGCGTCACGGCACACGGCGTCACGTCATCAATTTCCGTGGGTTTGGCGGTCTTCGTCGGAGGCCGGCGTTCTTCGCGTTCTTCGCGTTCTTCGTGTTCTTCACGATGAAGGGTGAAGGCACAAGAACCTCTATCAAAAACCTCTCAACGAGTAATCTTCCAAATGTCGTGTTGGTCTTATTTTATTATAACGCCAACAAACACAAAATAGGTAAGTAATGACCCATTAATTCGTAGAATTAATTCAACTATAGAAACCGCCCATTTAATTTACAAACAAAACTGCCCTATTAAATGGTGCGTTAAGAATTTAACAAAACGCGTCATTTGACTTTCATAATGACGGGTTTTTGCCGGAGCGTTACTTAGCGAAAAAGAAACGGTGGGGCTCGTGCGGTCCCCACCTCACAAATATCCTACCAAGAGGGTAGGATATTTTTTGCTAGTACCCTATCCGTTTCAACTCAGTTTATGTGGCTTTCAAGTGGCTTCAAGTGGCTTAAGTGAAATAAAATAAAGTTTGTCGAACAATTTATATTATTTCTTAACTTTAAGCCCAAAAATTAAAAACCACCACCGAGAAAACACAACTCCAGAAGAGGCGTTTCTAAGCAAAAACCGGCGCTGCGATTCCATCGGTGCCCTCAGAATTCGATTCTGGGCACCGGTTCAAATGTTAGAAAAACCCGCTCGTCCGTTCACTGAACGTACCCGAGCCAAACTTCGGAAAATGATTCCGGGCACACCGGGCCTCAGAATCAGGTGCCGTCAGAAACTGCGTTCTTGTAAAATTAAAAATAAAATTAAGAAAAAAATTTCCTTAAAATTTACGGGTCATTACATTACTCCCACCACAGGGCTTTACGTCCCCATAAAGCTTCACCACAAACATAGTGATACAAAGGCGGTACTGAGCACGCATCTGAGCCTCCCGCTCCAAAGTGCTCTCCTGGAGGTTCCCGTGTTGATATCTGAAGCGCACTAGAGGAATCGATAATCCACGTAGGACCCTCTCATGTTGATCCTCGATCTCCACTGGGACCTCTGCAAAAGTCGCTCCATCATCAAAGACCAGCTCTCCATGGTCAATGATTTGCCTCGGGTTGTACACGTATCTCCTCAGCTGAGATACGTGGAAGACGTCGTGCACCCGGTGCAACTGAGGTGGTAGAGCTAGCTGATAAGCCACCTATCCATTCCTACTGAGGACCTGGAAAGGTCCGATGAAGCGTGGAGACAACTTGCCGCCTCGGCCAAATCTCCGTAATCCACGTCGAGGTAAGACACACAAGAAGACATGGTCGCCATCCTCAAACTCTAGTGGCCTCCGCCTTCTATCAGCACAAGACTTCTGCCGGTTCTGAGCTATCCCCATCCGCTCATGGATGACTTGGACCTTCGTGGTCCTACAAGAGCTGCTGAGATTTCTTCCTCACCGATAAGAGAAATATGGTCTCATCCCCTAGATGAACCACTTTCATTGCCTAATACCGTCAATCCCGACATGGATGATACTAATCCATACCAATGACGACATCGTAAGGCCTCGACGCTACTACCAAGAGATCCAACCGTTACTCTCGCCCCCAAGGGTTGAGTCACACTGTCGGCATCAGTGTGTGGTAACTGGGTCTCCTCTAGTAGATGTCTCATAAGTGAGGGTCAAGTCAACAGTCAAAACTGGAACCTCTCAGTAACAACACAAAAGAGGACAGGAATGAAAACATCACAAGGGTATGCGTCTATTATTTTTTCAGCTCATAATACAAAGACGCTACACAATAGCAACAAGGAACTAGAAGTACAAAGGACGTATCCACTAGTTCCGCTCCTGTCCATTTGCTCCCAGAGCTCCATGATCAAAGGCCTCCGCTGCCTGAAGCTGAGCTCTCCCATGTCCACCAACTCCCTATGGTCAGGGTGGACCTCCTGGTGGTGGTGGTGGAAACACCTCGAAGTGTCTCCCACCATCGGCTACTCGGCCAACTCCTCTGCCTCATCCGCCTGCACCCTACGGACCACCGTGGCTGAACCTCTGTCTGGGAGGTCCCTCTACCACCTGCTTCTCATCTGTAAGATGATTCGGGCAGTCTCGAGCCATGGGACCTCGCCCACTACATGCGTAGCAATGCTTGCCCCTCGTGTATCTAGCTCTCCTTCGGGTGCCCCGCACAACCGAATCTTCATCCTGAGACTGCCCATCTGATGGTCTGGCCCGTTTGAACCTATGCGTCACCTGTCTACTTCCAGCTGCAGAATACCCTGCTACGGGCCATCCTGCGGAGGGCCCTGTCACTGGAGCCTGCTCGGCGAGAAAACTCTCAACTAGAAGGGATCTCTCCAACACCTCTGCCTGCGTTGGAATGTTGAGGGAGATCATCGAATCCCTGATCTCATGCCTCAGTCCCTGCTCGAAGGTCCGGGCCCGGAAGAACGGGTCTCCTACCATATATGTGGTGTAGCGCGAGAGATCAGTAAATCTCACCGAGTACTGGGCCACTGTCAAGATACCCTGCCGCAGCTGAAGAAGCTTCTGAATGCGGTCTGCCCCCCTCTCGTGCGATTCCCGCATGGTGCGACGGCACCACGCCATTCCTTCAAAACCTCAAAGTATCAAACAAGGATAAAGAGAAGGGTCGACCGTGTTTGTGCGGTCTGCCCCCCTCTCGTTAAACGATAACATTTAGTCGTATATCCACGAAGAACTACAAACTAGAATCATGAACAAAAATAATTAAATAAAATAAACCCCTACCTTGATTAAAGAGATGACGAACTTCGGCGTCGCGAAGCGAGGATTCGAAGACGTTGACATAGATTTTGTCGCGAGAAATCGTCGCAAAAGGAGATGTCGTGGGACAAAGACATCGTGGAAGAAGACGTCGCGTCGCGGGTCGGTGTCGCGGAAGACGGTCTCCGAGGGCTCGACTCTCCACGTCGGAGTTCGTTCGTTCTTAACGTTCTTCGTCAAAGAAGAAGATGTTCTTCCCAAAATCTCTCAACGACAAAACTCTAACAACAAAATAAAATAAGCTCCATTCTTATTTTATTAACACAACAAGCCTTTTGAAATTCAAGGGTTTGAATTTCAAAAACTCACATTAATCTTACTACATTAATGCCATAAGTGTAATAAACATATGTTAACAACATAAATGAGAGTTGAGGGGGTTAGAGGATATGAAGGGGTGGGGTTCGTGTGGGCCCCACCACCCTCATAACCTCCCAAGGGAGGTTGGGTAGTTACCCAACTTCAATCCAAAGGATTAATCACTTAGAGTAAAATAAAAATAATAGAATAATTATAAAATAAACTTCCACAATTTTTATCATCAACTCTCGTGAAAATGAAACTACGGAACAAGTGTTCCTAATAAATTATCGGCGCTACGGTTCCATTGGTGCCATCGAAATTCGATTCCGAGCACCGGTTCAATAGTTAGAAAAACCTGCTCGTTCGTTCACTGAACGTACCCAAGCTAAACTTTGGATTGAAGTTACTGGCACACCGGGCCTCGGAATCAAGTGTCGTCTCAAACTGTGTTCTTGTAAAATCTCAATGAAAATTAAAAAAAATTTCCCTTGAATTTTACAGATCTTTACAGATAAAGTATATTTTATATTTAAAAATCATAATATTATTATAAATATAATATATATTTTTTAGATACATATTCATAAACATACAATCATTTTTTGATGAATAACTAATTACATTGCTATATGAAGACGAAAGGTTGTACGTACACACAATCAATGTTTTCAATTTCCATTAGATGGATAAGAGGAAAAAGGGATATATCATAACAAAAAATTACATTTTATCAAATTAGAGATACATATGAAATTATATCATAATGGTTTGGATAATATTGAAGGCGTTAATAGAAGAAATTAAAAAAAAGTAGTCGGTTAGGAACTATATCTATTCTTAAGAAAACCACCTTATGTTTATTCATAAATCATTCATAAAATGGTATTCTCATCAAACCAATAAAACTATCAAATGGGGTGATATGATATGACAAGATTTTATAAGTCTTTCACCCACATAGAAGGATATTTATTTATTGATAAGAGAGGAAAATTGGTGTCCTTTTATAAGTGTGGGAGAGGACATAGTAGGAAAATTTCAATAGATTAAAATATACTAATATATTATTGAAGATAAATGTCACGAAAATGACACATATTTAACGGAATATGAGATATGGTCAAAATATGATAATAAAATAGTATCTATAATTTTTTAATGTCATGTAAATGTTAATATTTCTTTATTCACCATTTAGATCAGTTTTAATTGTTATCATGATAACTAGTTTTTTAACAGTTGATGCCATATTTAAGAGAAAATTTTAATTTTGGATAGTTTAAATTTTTTGAAAATTTAATAAAACTATTGAATATGTTTTAGAAATTTTAATTTTTGAAATTGGATTAAAATAATATAACATAATCCTTCAAAATAAGAATAAAAATAATTTTCCAAAATATGGTTTTTTTAGTATAATTAAAATTTATTCAGAAAAATAATTTATAATGTTGATTAGAATGGAATTAATTATATTATTATAAATAAATTAAGAAATATTTTTAATTTAAACAAACCCAAACCATAAGGAAATGTAATAATAATTAATTAAGAGAGAAGAAAAAAAATATAGTTTTAATTTGATAAAATATTACAAAACTTTTTAATGGTTTTATCATATATTTCAATGTTCATGATTATATTTTTCAATGAACAATATTAATACATATATATAATTTTTTTCCAAAAATATATTTATATTATTTTATGAAAACTTTGTATCATAATAATATCATCAATTAAAAGTTATTAGAAAATAATTATTTTTCATTATTCAACAAAAAATAAACTATTTATTAAAAATATAAAAAAATCAACTTAATAGAATTTTGACATCTTGAATTCCAAAATAAAATTAATTTAATAAAAAAAATTTAAAACATGTTTTTTAAATAGGTTGGGGAGAATCCCCCCATATTAAAATAACCCAAGTAAGATCGCCTTTTTTATGGTATATAGAAACTATTAAATGGACTTGGAAGGACAATGCTAGATAAATTCCCAATATACATGGACTAAAAACCCATGGCGAATTATAGGATAATACATGGTCTGTATGCCTAGGTATGACCCATCATCCCACACCTATCTGCACATGCCCTATATCCACTATCCATGCTCAACCCAAGGTCTCCTACAACCAGACCTTCCTTCTTCCTCATCCTTGCTATCCTGTAATCATCCCAATAAGATTCCCAATTTTAATATTTGACCAAAAATGGCTTTCACATCCCACTGTTTTCACCTAAGAATTCCCATTAAATTCCATTCGCTATCATGACCCATGCTTTCTCCTGTCACAAGATAAAACATACCACTATTTCTATGAATCACTGAAGAAAAACCCTTCCTACCATTTCCATTCATACCATCCCATTCCATTATTTGTTCCTCATCCACCACCTCTACCACCATCAAAAAACGTGAATTCATTAATGAAAGAAACCAGTTAACCCTAAAAAATGGTGGAGATAATTTAATTATGAATGATTTGACACTCGGAGTACAGGGATGTGGTGACCAAAACCAAAATTCTTAGCTACAATATATATTAGAAAACATTTATTATGTAATTCTTGATTGCAAGTGGGGGACTATTCCAAGACGATACCATACAATATGTTCCCCTGCTAGGAAATGTGTTTAATCTCATTGTCCATGATATAATTTTAGTTTGAGTCTGATGGGACCCAATCCTAGTGTAGTTCCAATTTGTATTGAATTGGTACCAACTAGGTGTATCACTTGACTAAAACAAATGTTTAATAAAACCAGATTAAATTAATTTCAATTCCCACCCACAAATGAAATAAAAACAATTTTTGATTAAAACATATTTTTAATGTTTGAAATTACATTTCTAAAAATTTAGTAGTAATTTATAATTCATTAATTAATATAGACACATTATAGAACAACTTTATATTTATTTATCATAAATTGGTTAATTATTTTTTTACCACTAATTTGAGGGCTATGTTATAATGTTTACATTTACACTGCTTTTCAGTTCCCTTAAATCATGGTGTTGCATGTTAAGAAAACTATCATTCTTATTAATATTTTAAGATAATTTTTTTGGGTGCAATATTATCTCAAATAAATTAATTGAATCCACATAATTTTTTTTTCTTAAATAAATCGAGGATTTACTATTTAAAAGTATTTTTGTGGAAATCCCACATTGTTGAAATCAATAATAAGCATCCTTTGAGTAGCAGAAGTGGGAAACATTAAATTTTCTGGAAATAACATAGAATCTAGTCCCTTGATAAAGTCATTGTTATTATGAAGTGAAAATATGGATATATAGGAGAAAAGTTTGTATAAAGAATAATGGATATTAATAGAGAATGTGATCATAATCAAATTAATGGACAAAAAAAAATTCATAACAAATATAGAAGATGATTAATATGTTATAAATTACGGTAAATGGATAATTTTTTTTATTTGGAGATCATTTTTTAGGGTTGTGATATTATTTTACTATTGGAGAACATGAATAAATATAAATAATTTATTTTATTCAACATTTAATTAGTTTTCATAACTAAATGTTATGATTAATGAATAAGTGGAGTTTTTTATACAAGAAGCACAAAAATCTTCCTTTGATGGATAATATGATCAATAAAATAAATGCAATTCATTTCACCAATTTTTAATATTATTATTATAATAGGTTAATATAATATTAAAAATAAATATACCATCTTATAAATAATTTTTATATTATATCCAAAACATTAATAATAACACCCATATAAATACCATAATACTTACCATTTAAATTATAATACCACTAACTAATTTTAGATTATTTAAATCTTAAACCTCTAATTCCTAAATCCTAAAAACTAATAGTACCTAAAAAATATAATTATTACAAATCCAAACATTTCTTTAATATCCTTTTTTTGGAAATAGAACATATATGGGCATATAATTTGGGACTTATTTTTATATTCTCATTTAAAAATCATTCCAAATGGATTTTTTAATGTAAAATATTTATTTAGAGTGTTATAGGATGAGTCAATACTCTTTATATATATAAATATATTTATAAATTAGAAATTAAATGAACCATTAAGTAACATTCAGTCAATGATGAATATACATTTTATCACAACATAGATGATTTTATGATGAGTTGTATTAATTGTTTATTATTTTCCTTTTCACACTTATCCTTTCTTGATTTAAATTTCCTTAACACATGAAGAATTCATTTTCATTGTACAAAAAAAAATTATTATTCGACCACTAGAAATTGGTGGCAACATAACTGCACATCCACTTAGTCATCAGATGATTATTCCTCCCACATTTGAAGAAAACTACTATTCCATTCAAGCATGTAGTAGGATTTTTCTTTCCATAGTTATTACATGTTGTAAATCCCAGTCTATAGTTTCCCATTTATCCACTATTTTATTTATATAGTGATATATCATTCACCTTTTCTCCATATCTCCTTTTAAAATACAGGACTTGGGGAATTAATTCTCTACCTTGAGGGAGATTTATACCATATCATCATATAAAGAAATATTTTGAGAGAGATACGCCCTCAAAAGTGATAGTTTTATCCCACCAATGATTTTTTATCATACTCGTTAGGTTACATACATAGTCCTCAATGTTCCTTACAAACCTTGTAAATTATGATTCTTACGTCAAATATTATTCCTCCTACCATTATAAAAACTTTTAAAAATCAATTTCAAAATAAACTCATTTCTCTTGAGAAATGTAATTTTAATAGATCACATCCTTTAAACACTGTCATTTCTTACCGACTATTAGCCTAAACTCCTTAGTACATTGAATAAACATCCACCATCAATTAGATTGTCTCTTTAAAGGAAAAAAATTCAAGAATAATATTTTCTCATTAGTTACATCCAAATTCATGAAATATATTTTCATGAGGCTCAATCCATTATTCAAATACTAAATTATTTGTTGATCCATTATAGTGTAAAGGTTTCTACTATCGAATTTAGTCCAACATCATTGTATCATAATGTGATTAAATAGGTTAATCCATATAATCAGGGATACTAGTTAAAATTTCCCCAGCATATTTTCATTATTCATAGCTTTGAATATAATATTATAAAAATAATAATGACAGAAATTCATTCATAGATTATTACTATTGATGAATTTTCTCTTCCTTTAATATGGAATTTTTTTAATAAAATTCATAAACTAAAATATCACTTATCATTAGGAATTAAATTATATACTTCTAAATATGATGAAATACCTAACACAAATTGAATTTTTTTCATATATAATCTCAGAGTCATAATTCTATAATCATTATGAAAATATTCAAATTATAATAATATTTTAGAATATTGCATAATGTATTGTAATATTAATGTGAATCAACCAAACCATATCACCCAGGCGTGTGTAATAAGTTGAGAAATCTCGGGCCCACTCGCCATTCACTAATGATGATTGAGTTAATACCCAATCCACCCATTTTAGAGTTGGTGACCATATGATCATTAATTTCACAGCTCCATCAACATACTAAAATAAATTAAGTTATTTCTTTCATAGGAATCCACATATTATTTACCTTACCAAAACTTTATGATAATATTATATACCATGATTTATCTATACATTTTGTCATTTTATTATATTTTCTGAGGAACTTTTCATAAATATTTTTTCCAATGCTTATTCTAATATTTATCTAATACCAACTATAATACCCCCTCACATAGTTTCCAAGAGTTTTTGGTTATATTATTACATTAAAACTAGATTCAATTGATCTCATAATAAGGGATCAAATAGTTTTTCTAATTTCAAAATCTAAATACACACTTGATTCCCATGTAACATTTGAAAACATAAAACATAAAATAATATTTTCATGGAGAACATTGTTATTTTATCTCGAAAATTCTAGTATGAAAATAATAGTACATGTATTGGAATTATGGGGAATAGAATCAAAATTAAATTTTGTTCTCAGATACTCATAAATGGAATGTGTACAGTAGAACCTATCATAGAGTAAATAATTCATGGATAATATGAAAGGAATATGTGATGATAAAATAGTTACATTTAAATAATTTTGTGATCCTAAAATATATCCATACATAAGATAAATATTAAAATAATCACAAGGACATCAATAACATATTTCATAATGGTGAAATGAAAAGTGGCAGACACCATAATCTTACCGTTGAGGCATAGTGACATGAAATGAAACAAAATGAGTATGAAATATTCCAAATACCCAACTTGTTTTGTATAACTATTCTTAATAATGAATAGAGTGGATATCAAATTCTGGTACAACCCCTCACTGAATAAGTCGAATTCAATCAACATATGAATTAATAATACAACTTAATGAGTATACAATTGTAATAAATAATTACGCTCACTAGAATAAATAACCTATATAATTTCACTACATTCCTCAAGTCTAAATAATCATAATAAATCTACAGAAATATGGTGGATGGTAGAACTAGAGTATGACATTTATAAATTAGACTATTTGTCAACAGTTGATTAAATAATTAAAATTTCTTTCAGAATATCACTGGACCGTTACATGAGAAAAATAGTACATACATTTTGAAATTTCTTATTTAAAATTTTCAAATTTACAAAATATTGGGGAAAATATTTTATATGGATATAACTAGGTAATTTTATAAATAAATATTCAAAGGAAGTATTATTCATTATTCTATAAAATTATTATGTGACGTGAATGTAAAAACAAATATTGTGCTCACATCTTCACTAAAAAATTCATTATTCATAAAATTACAAGAGGATTGTTAACAACAATTTATATTCAAATTATAACATGGTTTAAAATGAATTTAATATATAATTTGATAATTATAAAAAAATTATTGAAATCTTTTAAAGAAAATATATGCACAGGGAAAAAAACTTATCCAAATATAAATACAAAGTATATTTTCCTTAAAAAAAATTATTTTATACATTTGAGCACATAGTGGGATGAAAGATAAAGAAAAACATATAATTTCAAGAAATTAATGGATTTTATGAAAATAAATAGAGAATAATATGAAATTATCATATAATTCCCCGAATGGAAACATAAATATAAACATTTGTAGATAAAAATGATATTATGAAATAAACCCCCAACTAAAGTTCAACAAGGGTCTTAAATTATTTTTCCCCTCTAAAATAAATTTAAATATTCATAACTATATAAGAAACAATATATATACTTAGAATATTATATATGATCCAGTAATTATATTTAAATATCAATTTATTAATAATTATTTATTAAAATTTTAATTTTCATGCATTCGCTATTTCATTTTTCATGTAAGCATCCATTTAGTAGTTTTAGTTCTTACATCAAAATTACAATTCAATTTTATATGGAATTTTAACCATGAATAAAATATAATTTATTGTATATATAAATATATGGAGAATCATTTTTTGAAATGAGGACATGAAAATCTAATCATGTGGCTTCATGGAGGTACTATTCTGGACATACGAATGATAAACATTATCATTTTTTAATTTGAGGATGGTTAAGAAGACAAATGATATATTATATTTATGGAATCATATTTATTTTATAAATATAAAATATATTCATTAGAATCATCTCAAAAACCTTCCATGTAATCTGATGATAAAATGTGAATTACACCACTATGTGGAGATGGTTGTTCATACCTACTTATGTGTGATGATTTCAATTTCTTTTATATGTATAATTAACAGATAAATGGTTAAACCTTAAACATAATAAATTTCAATATATAGGATATAATTATACAAAAATATCACATTGGTTAGTATACTATTAATGGAGGTAAATGAATATGTAAAATAATAAAATACTCAGTTGAGAACTATACCTCTTCTATATAAATCCTCATTGGTATATAGATAAATCCTTATTCGGATGGTCAAAAATTCTCTTTTAAAAACAACCTTAACATTATACATTGAGCATTAATAGGATGTGATTTTGATCAAGCTAAGTCCTATAATACATTGAGATGGGTGTTAGGAACATATTTTTGTAGGGATTTATTGAGTTAAGAGGATCTTAATTTATGGAACTGAGAAGGGTAGAGGTGACTTTTAATTATTTAGGAAGAGGGAACACATGATTTTTTTCAATAATATTAAAAAATATTAATTTATTACTCAATTCAAATCGATCAAAAAAATTATCATAGAATATATATGATATAAGTACCATATTTTTCCATCTAAAAAGATTTTGACAAGTTTTTAGTTCAGCTAATTCGTTATAATTTTTGTCTCAACCATTTTAATAAGATTAATCTCTTTTCATGAAAATTCATTTTTTACCCTTGTAACTATTCATAATGAAAAAAAATAAAAGTTTCCTCATTAGAAAAAATGGAATTTTTATATTAAAAATATGTATTTCATTTTATCAAATTTAATTTCTACAGTTGGAAAAAAATAAATAAAAAAAAGACTCAAAAACACAATGAAAGAAGGTTAAAAAAATTCATTTTGAAGAACATCAATTTTTTTATAGAGAAATAATGTATAATGTTTATTAGAATTTAATTAATTGGTTTATTTTTAAATCAAATTACAAAATTATTTTTCAATAAAAAAACTAAAATCAAAATGAACAATGTAAATACATGATTTAGTGAATTGCCAAAAAATACATTTTTTTCTCAATAACATTATTTATATTTATAATACGTAAAGGATATATTTATAATCATAAAATTATATTTTAGTAATAATTATATTACTTATTAGATATATATATATGTGTGTGTTATATAAAATATTTTAGTGATCTTCCATGTTATTCTTATATAATTTCAATGTAAAAAAACATATTTTTTGAGAAATCAATATTTTTCACTACCCGTCAATAAATTTAATTTTTCAAAAAATATTAAAAATTAACCCTTTAAATGAATAATTCAAACATTTAATCCATTTAATAAAATAAAACCTTAAAAAAGTTCATAATTTTATCTGTGTCAAAGAACAGAATTTAAAAAAATCAACATTTGAATAAAACAAATTTTTGACGTATAAAATGATATTAATTAAAATTGAGTACATTTTTGTTATTCCTAAATGAATAAATTTACATTTTATAATTTCTTTACACATATTTTTCATTTTTTGGTTATTCTTATTCATATCTCCATTTTAAAAACACGTTTATAATGGTCACATTTTTTGTATATTGTGGTTTTCATAAATAACATTGATACCTTTTAAAAAATTAAAAAGTTTTATTAATATTATAAATTTTTTTAATGTTACACATAATATGTTTGGAAAAAACCATTTAATGTCTAACATTAGGAATTTTGTCAATATAAAAAAAGTTATTCATATCTGTATTATTATTTATATTGTTATTCAATCTATAGAATCAATTCAATATCTCATGATTAGTTATTTGGAATTAATTTAGTATCATTTATTTTCCAAAATATTCCTCATGGTCTATTTATTATATAATATATTCTTTTAATTTCATTCCCTCACTAAGTGTTTGAGGTTAAAATTCTTTTGTTTCCATTTCCAATGTTTTTGAAGAAAATTATTACACATTATATGTCTATAAGAATATAAATTAAAGATAATGTATTATAGATGTTGATGACATATTATGGAATAACTAATTTTTAATTTATTGGAAAAAATATTCCTTTTATGAGAAATTTAGCGGAATTATTAGTTAATTATTTTTCTTAATTATTAAAAAAATCAATGGAGGTCATGAGATTGTTTATATTTTATTACATTCTATAAATATGATAATTACGTGATAGTTATGTCTAGAAAATAATATTTTTCATGGTTAGATGCTCCAAATTAACATAGAAAATTATGGTTTTTTATTAAAAGAATGTTCATGTGATTGTTTAATAGATATTTTCCTTTGGGAACTTGATTAGTGTGTCTTGTGTGGCTATGGAAAATATGGGCCATCAATATGATTTAGGTGGTGAAGATAACCACTCTTCATAGTTATTGAGGTACACTATGCCAATTATATCCATAGGATATTGGGAATACTGGAACCTATGGGACTATTGCCATTGCAGTCATGTGTAAATATAGAAAGGTTATGAAATAATGTTAAATACTACTTGTTCGATTGTATAATCCATAAATAAGAGGCATAATATTATTGTAATGACAATAGAATCAGACAAGGGATCCAAAATAGGTATCCATGAGAATTAGGGCGTGATTATGATTACTAGTTTGTGGTGGGATTATCATTATATGAGGAAACTTTATGGGTAGTTTAGTAGAAAAATGTAGAGAATAGTTTTAGAACATGGTTTGATGATGTATCATGAAGAAAATGTTCCCAAAATTCAGAATAAATGTGATGTATATTTTTACATTATCTTAAAATATTATATTAGAATATTGTGAGGTATAGTTTAGAGAAATAATAATAAGTCCCTAAGACAGTAATAGGTTATGATTTAACACTATCTCATTACTCTACATCAACATATTGAATAATGTGAGAAGAGTACATCAAATAGTATTGGATATTTATTTTTAATACATTTGGAAACATTTTATTATTCATTATAGTCAATCATAAATTGTTAATGATCAAATTTAACTTTTTTATATGTTATCCATATAAATTTAAATGTTGAAATGCATGAGAGGTCAATATATATTCATATTATGAATACATTAATAGTAGATTCATAAACTCATACAATTTTTTATTTTATTTGTTATGTAATGGTCACTAAGATGCATTCCCATGGGAGATATAAGATGTTCATCACCATGATCTCTTTATAAATTAATATCAACTAATATTCCAATGAATCCTCAAAATGATTTCCCTATATCTCTATTTACCTTGAGAGCCACTAGAATCCCATTAAAATCGAGGTGTATCTATCCCATTGGATTATTGATTCAAGATAACCCTTTACAAGACATTGGAAAATGGAATCTTATTGCTTCCTTAGAGTAAGATGTATCCCAAATTTGATTAAATACTATTATTTAAACTTTCTACAATTGAAGGTACAAATTTTCATAATTATTTATTTATTTGTGGATTAGTTTTAAATACATTGTTGATAATTGGAAACTTGATATCTAACTCATACACTACATTGACTATGTTTTATTTGATACCTTGAAACCTACCAGTGGTATCATAGTATAACCATGTGTTTTTGTTCAAGAAATCATGGTTTAAAATCAATATTCCATATAATGTATTATTTTAATATTTCAAAACCTAGAAAATGAAATGAAATTAAATTATCACATCCATTATTTAATATGTTTTAATAGGTAGTTATATCATTTTTTATGAATGTCATTATATTTTGTGATAAAATATGTTGTGTTGGGATTTATTTATATGATATGTGATATCATGAAACATGTAATTTCCTTCATTATGGTATTCCTTGAACCATTATTTTATCTCCATTATGTCATTAATTTTTTTGAGAACTTCCTAGGATAATTAGTTAAAATATATAACCTAAGGGGCTATTTATGGTCTGAGTATCTTTAGAGAAAACCATATGGTTTGGACCATCAAACAATGTGCCTTATTGTGATCCACTAGCAAGGGTAATTTTTTTTCAAAACTATTTGGACTCCCTCTTAAAATATAATAACCTCTGATATTAATGGATTTCATGGTTGGTTCATAATTTAAGAAAATATTCACCCTCCTAAGAGAAACCATGAACCCTACTAGCAAGGGTGCATCATTAGGGTGTATGGTTTTTATAACTATGAAAATATAACCAGCTAACAATGAGGATGAGTTATAATTCCATTGAAACTATTATTAAAAGAAACATACACTCTATTTAAGATTCTTAATCACTCCATTCAACTAGAATATGAATTCCTTGGTTTTGATGGATCCCATATGGGGATTTTGGATCCTTACAACCATATTCTGGGTGGATCAAAGCATCATTGATCTAGTTTGGAATCATTTAGGTAAGTGGATCTCATCTAGAGTATTTTTTTATAATATATCATTCTATTCTACTTAATTATTGTTATATAATTATGTAATTAATGTATTTAAACACTATTTTGGATCTTGTTTCTATGTTGTCTTTCATGATCTACATCCCCACACTCAACATTTAAAATCGTATTATGAGTGTTCTATTTTACTGTGTGATGAATGTTATATGTTTGTATATTGATTCTCCCTATAATTGATACATAAATTTTATTTTTTTAATTTAAATGTGTTTTTAATATATTTAAAACTTTTATTGGATGTAATTATATATTAGATTTGATAAGGTATGTAATTTATGAAAAACCCTAATTTTAATAGAATTAGATGTGGTAATGTTTATTGGAAAAATCAGGCATAAATTTGAGTTTTATTGCATGATTTTTTAGTGGTTAAATTTTGTGGAAAATTTATTGTATTTAAAGATTTTTTAAAATGGTATGAGCATATGAAAGCCTTAGTTTTGGTTTTTAAATGTGAAATGCATTTTGAATATTGAAAACTATGAAAATGTAATTTGAATTTATTTGAAATGTTAAAATTATTTATATTTGATTGATTTATGGTTTATGAACATGTGTATGATAGGATGTTAGTGGAATATAAGACTATACTACTAGATACTTCCCTCTTTAGCATTAAAATGATGATAAAAAACTCTTATTAAACGACTATGGAAAACAATTCCCATAATGGGTTCCCATATTGGCTAATAGACTCCATGTAATGGGTTTCTCTATTTGGTGTGGATATTGACAATGTGTACACACAGTTCATGATATGATATTACTATTGAGTGTTCTAGAATCCTATTAAATAAAATAAGATAAAAGAAGAAATTTTTACCTGGTTATTTTATTTTTTGACATGATTATAAATGATATTGATATAGACCAATTTTATTCATGCAAATTGTTTTACCTATTTTTTTTTATAAAAATGTATTTTTTTTAGTTTTTACATATCTTCCATTTAATTTATTATGAAATAATTTTTTGGTTTAGAATGCATTATTAAAATACTATAACTTATTTATTTAAAATAAAGCATAATTGCTTTAATTATTATTTCATTGATTATGTAATACATTTTAAGACCCTACTAAGAATTATATCTCAAAACCTTCCATTATGTTTAGATATTATTAGATATTCTTATGCAGTCTCTTATGAAAGGGAAAAGACACATGGAGGTGGTGGTTGTTCTTGATCCATAGGGCCATGAAGTGATAATGGAGACTAATAGATATGTTCTTCAATTTTTACATAAGATATGTTGAGATGTTTTTATAGAAGATGTTGTTGTATCCTTTGGGAGATTCATAAATCTTTTCTTATACTCTTTTAATTATTTGTTTGGTGATTCTATTTTTAGAGTGATGATCCTACTGACATGTATCTTTTACCTTTGATTTTTTGTGTGGAATATGTGTTCCGTCATTGATATTGTATGACACAAGGTTCTAGTTTCAAATTTGGGGGGATTGGGAATGCCTTTTAGGCTATGTTGGGGATGGCTTGGGTAACACAATACTGTCATTTCATATCTTGTATATGATATAGTGGTATCAATGTTACAGGTTCTGAATTATTGTTTAATATTGGTATGTGATTTGGGATGTCATTATTTGACTTATGAGGTATTTGTGAGAGATTTCACAGACAAATCTCAATATAACTACCCTCAATAACAATGGGTATTTGGGAAAAGTGAACATTTCTATTTTTTATCAGATTCTAGTCTTTTTCCTAAATATGATATTATTTTGTTTAAGTCTAATTCCTAAATTTCCATATGATGGAATTGTTCTTCCTTTATTTTTTATTGACTTACTAAACTAGGCATCCTTTCTGATGGCTTTAGTGTTGTCTGTTGATGTTGTGTATTGTCATTAAATTGAGAATATGTGTTAATAAAACATAAAAAAAGTAGCTGCTGAACAAAAACAAAAAGTCCTCCGACAAACTAGAATCATGTCGAGACGGTGGTTCAAGTATTCCAAGCTGAAGAAAACTTACGTGCACCCATTCCCATTCACAAAAAGGTAGTGGAACATGAAAGGGATAAGTTTTTGAATAATTCTCAATAGTTCATTCCCTAGAAAAAACATAATTTTTTCAGCTATAATGATCCTCAAGAGGAAGAAGACTTTCTAAGAAAAATATATCTTTATTCCGATTTAATAGGAACTCTCAAAGATAATATGCTGAAATGTTCCAGCTTTAATAAGAAAGGTTTTATCTGGATTTGGTGGGATTTTTTGGTGAAGGTAGAAAATAATTAGGCCTTTTAATGGAAATACATTACAGTTATTTTAACTATATAAATCTTTCAATAATCTGTTTTATTTGATAAATTAATGGATTTCATCAAACGACAACTAAATGAAGTGAATTATCCTCAATACAGAAACCTAATTATTGACATTTTTTAGTTTTCTATTGAGTTGATTATTGATGAGAATATAAATGAAAATAAATTTGATATGGTTCTTCAATCTGGCATCCTATCATAGTTTTCCTATTGAAGCTAGTTTCTTATACGGATGTGTGGGATGGGGAATTGATAGATCAACTTGACTTAGATGGTATGTCGGGTTTGACAAGAGATCCTATTTCACAGAATGAATGATCTAAAATCTCTTTTAAGGGAAAAATGATGTCTGATTAGTCTCATGGTGGTTATATAATTAATTCTTCTTCTAAAACTCATGTATTTCTGCGAATTTTCCCATTGACATTATTTTTTTTTAGAATGTTTTTACATTGAATATGCATGTTTACTGAGACACTGAACATATATAGTAACTATAGTATCTCATAATATTTTCAGAAGTTATGCCATTTAATTTATACTAGTAACTATGGAACGAGATCATTAGCTCAACAAATTTATATGGGGAAATTATATGCTTTCAGATCTAAGGGGTTCTTGCAACAAGAATCTGGAACAATGATTATGCTCATAGTAGAAGATCATCCATATTAAGGTGATACTATTCTAGTGATTGTGATAGGTACCATCAATATAGAATCATCTTTAGTGAATGATTTATTTTATACTAGTTCATTTTACTTGTTTTCAATGACTGGTTTTGTAAACCTGATAAACCATCTTATAATTATTTTGTCTTATGTGATAGATAATATGATGCTCTGTGGAAAAAAGAGAGAGTATAGTCTCCATTGTAATTCTAATATTTTCTATTTATCATAGTTCAATATTACATAAAATTTTTCAGTTCTCTATATGAATCTTATTGAAGTCATCCTCATGATGGATTTTCTCTTTTCTAATATGGCATGAATTGACTGATATATTTGTTGGGTTACATTTACATTGCTTGATGGGGGTGTCATGTATTTTAGAAAGAATGGGACCAGTGGTCGAGTATATTTAGACCATATTTTATATTTTTGGGTAGGGTAGTATAAATTTTTTATTTTGAATTGGACAAAAATCCTTTTATGGTTGATATCCCCTAGTTTTCATTAATTTTCTAAAAATGAATCTTTATAATTTCTTTGGTCTTACTGTAACGCCCCGACCCCAGCTACCCGGAGTCAGTGCATTACTTTGTAACATTGGCATGATCACAAAAGATCAAGTCTCGAACGACCGATTAGTTTAGTATCCTTGGAAACACTAGATACATTCATAAGTCTTACATTACATCATAAAGTGAAAAACTAATAACAAATTCTTCATAGTCCACACTCATATCCTCTTCTGTCTATCCCTGCAGGTCATTCATAAAATACTTCTTCACATCCTGAAAAATATTAAAACATTGAAAGGGGTGAGCTCAGATGCTCAGTAAGGATAACAATATTGCGGAAGCTTTCATAAATAAACATTAACATTTAAGGCAATGTATAACTAAAACCAAAGCCTTTTAAACATGAACTTCAACATAATATGGCAAAAGTAAAATGATATAATGCCATTTACTTATTCGCATGGATATTCTACTGGTCGAATAATAACATGCAATATCAATAACCACTTTCATAATGATGGAATGCATAATTCCAGACTATCATAACCACGTAGCCAAGGCCTCGTGCCAAGACCACAAATAAGATTTTGTCAAGGCCTCATGCCAAGACTCTAGTTTGTCTCATGAGACCTGCCGATGCATCGAGGAGCTATAGAGGGCTCCACCCGTCACTTATTAAGTCCAATTCATTCCTCATATGAATATGATTAAATATATCGTAAACCATAACATAATCGTATCACATAAAACATGCATAAAGGAAACATAACACTTCCACATTTCAATCATAAGATATCAATACAACACATTGTTATAGTAAGAATGCTTTCAAAACCATTTTCAATACCAAAATAAAAAAATGTTAAAACTTTGTATTTATTTTTCAATAAAAAAAGTGATGGCTTGTAGAGGGAGCCGAAACTCAAATAATGGTCACGACGGCGGAGAAGTCGTTGTCACCACATATGTATGAAAATAAAAAAATTCCCTTTTTGTCGTTTAGTAAAACACTTCATATAAAAAAGATTTCTTTTGAATAAACATAAAAGTCAAAGGGGTTTATACACCGTATAAAAGAAAGTTGTGTATAAAACCAAATATGCCTCAATGAAATGATATTGAGACGAAGACCCTTAAAAAGATCATTTTTTTAAATAAAATAGATCTATTATGTGTATTCACTATAATTACACATAAATAAAGTACAAATACAAGATAGGAAATAATAATATCATGACATAATTTGATAGTAGGAGATTAACCCAAAGAATAGAAATTGGGTTATGAAGTTCCCTTACCTCGTGTCCGACTTGACTCGACCGTTTTTTGATCTCCTTAATAATAAACTAGAGTTAATCTCTACCTTCTTAAGAACCTTTGAAAAGTTCATTATTCCTTTTATATCACTTATTACCATTTCATGAACATTATGTAATTATTTAAGTTTATAACGGTCGTTTTGTCGATCTTAGGTACTTGAGTCAAAAATAAACTTCTTATAATTACAAGTTGTTCATGTGGTGAAATATCCATTATATCCAGAATTATATTCATGATTTATATAACATATATATCATATATATCCAATATATACATTCATTCATAATATTACGTAACATTTAGAGGTAAGAAATGAAATGCACCGTTCATGGAGACGGTAAGCCGTACGTACGCATGAACGCTACTTTCATTTCTATTTACTATTTAATGGAATGAACTCATAATTATATATATGTATAATACAATTCCAGTAAAATATAGGGTATAATACCATTTACTTCATCCTTTATACATCCCACATACGATATTAACGATTCAAATCACATTGAGGGGGCGGTAGTCCACACTTCCTAAAATGAAATGATCACGTTTACCCATAATGGAAACCATAAAGTTATGCCATAAATGAAAAATAAAAAATAATAAGGAAAAAAAAAACATAATATATATCATATATAAAAATAGTGTCATCATAATGGCCACCATTAGAGGTGTTATATGAGTGTTGAACAATCATCGTTTCATGATGCAAAGATTCACCATCCACAGAAAAAGTATGTTCTTTAACCATTAGATATAGGTGTGTTTAATTGTAGCTCGAATCCTTCTTATAAAAACATCCTAGTATATTGAGGATACTGGTGTTGTTACAAAACAAATGAATAAAAAGATTTTATGGGGTTGGAGAAGCAAAATAAAACAAAAAAACATAAGAGAAGACATTACCTTAAAATCGGGCAACTCTTTTTGATTTGAGCCAAAGGCTTCCTTGGGAATAGTTCTGCAAAAAGTGAGGCTTCTAGGAGTAAGAGGGGGAAGTTGGGAGAGTATTTGGGCAGAGGTTGGCCAAGCCAAATGGCTTGAAAGTGCGAATAAGGTGGGAGTGGTGGGGGCCTTTTATAAGTGGAGAGGAGGGGCACTCTTGGAAAGTAATAAAATATTAATTTATTACACAATGATTTTCGGATTCTAAAGGTCCCACACATCTATAATTCTAGGATAAGGTGATAAGGGTTCGAAATCTACCCATACAATAAGCTTTGGACAAGTGTATGCCTTGGATATTACATTATTTTTTCATTTTATTTAAACCGTTAAATAATGAGGTCATCGCTGCATCATCATGATGTCATAAATAATTTAATTTATTGAATGTATAAAAATTATAAAAAAAATACTATGATGTAGTAAATCGTTTTATCTTTCCAATGACTATTTATAGTCAAATATATGACTTTCATAACGCCATTTAAAAATTGTTTTAGTAAAACATTTCATGTTTGTGTCATTTTTTACTTTAACATTAAATAAAAGGTATTTTTGTCATTTTCCAACTAAAGTGGCTCCATGGGGTCCCCAAGTTGACCCATGGATTTTTTTGGTCAGCCATGTCACATTCAATGATGGTAGTACATGTGTCAAGCTCATCTCATATTATTAAAACATTATTTTTACCTTAAACTACAATAATTACCTATAATCGCGATTAAGAACATAAAAGTTACTATTCACCAAAAAATTATTTTAATCTCATTGAACCAAATTTTAGATCATAATGTCAACCATGAATGTAATATTTTTGAAAATCAAATCACAGAAGTGGTAATATTTCATTTAAATGAAAAATTAGTTTTTTAACTACCACTTAGTGGTTTCCCTATTCATCAAAAATTGATGTTTTTCAGAACAGTGCCAAAATTTCACCGTAAGAAATAATTGATATTACGAATTCAAAAACAATATCTATTTTATGAAATTCCAAACATATAAGGTGCATTAATTAATTTTATAATTAATTCCCGCTGTCACAACAAATAGTGTGTTTTTAAGAAACAATATATATCAAAAGATTGACAATTGTTTATGTCCAATTTCAAAGTTAAATTAATTCTAATGAACACCATTGGATAAAATAGTAAAAATATATTCTAATTATTCTTTAAAACCACTCAATAGTATAACTTATCACTATAAATTACTTTGATTAAAAAATTTGTTTTAAGTATTTTTCACTATTCATAAAAATTTGTAAGTTCTCAGAAAATTAAAAAAATTTCAACATAGGCTAATTTCAATATTAGGAATAAAAAAATGAATTTCATTTTGAAATATAAAATTTCTATAAATTTAAAAATTGGTTATTACTATTCATAACGGCTACTTTGATTAGTCGCGGTGTGTTAGAACTCGAAGTTGCGTACAATTCAAGCTATTGCAATATTAAATGAGAAGCGTGTCGTGGAAGCTCGGGGTGTTACATTCTCCCCTCCTTCAATAAATTGTGTCCTCGCAATTTGAAATTTTTCATTGAAAATAAAAGGTTGAAAATAGAATATACCTTTGTGGAAAACCCACATCAGAAATAAGGTTAATAAAAATACAACTTTAAAATAATGAAAGATAAGTACAAAGGTCACCTGAGATAGCCCATACTAGGATTCTATGAAAATATGGATATGGAAAAAAAAAATCAAGGTCTGATGGAGAGTTGTAGAAAACTGGATTAGGAGAAATTTAACCACAAGAAAATCACAAACTTGTGATTGGTTAAACGATCATTGAATCCGCAGTTGGAAAAGTTAACCGGAAACGTTTTTTGTTTTAAGTTACCTTTTATAAAGTTAAGGAATTTATTTAAGAGATTTACTAAGAATGTAAGGAAATATACTTACTTGTCATGTAGTCTTTCATTCTTTAATAAATTTTTACCACGAACCCATCTTTCACTCCAAAAGGTAATAGATAAAAATATTATATTTATCCTAATCTTACAAAGTTCAAAATATTAACAAAGACCATTTAAATTAGGAAAACTATTTTGTAATAACCAGGGACTTCCTGTAGGCTAGTGGTAGGTAATAAAGGCCTGTTTCACTATGGTTGTGGGTTCGATTCCAGCAGCTTTTTCCGACGCGATGGGTTATGCCCCACCCTGCAGGTTGTCCTTTTCCTAAAAAATATAGTATTATAATATTCTAAAATTAATATTCAGAAATGTTTTAACCTTAAACAATACTATTCAAAGTTCAACTTAATCCATCCCAACCTTTATAGTTATCCAAAATACCTCTGTCAAACTCATAGTCCAAATTTTATAAGGAAGGTAAACATAATGAAGATCCTTTTTTCTACGTAACAACATGTGAACACCTTCATCATGTATTCTTTTTAAACATACTGAATTAACATGATCCCTTATTCCTTATAGAATACTAGATATACTCCTTCTATCCAAAAATGTATACAAATCATCAATCAGTTTCAAGGAAGTTAAGAAAATTCAATATAATTTATCCAAATCAATCACGTCTTATTCCAAAATCACTATCTCGGTATCAGAACCATATTATGGTTTATATTTCTCTCAACCTTATATTTTCCAAAAATTTAACCTACTATGGTGTCACTTTTCTTTGTTCCACACAATCTCAAGTCCTTGATGAAATAGTACTGCAGTACAATCCTTATATACTCCATAATTATTATAACCATTACATCATTGATACAACACTCAAATGAAAAAATTATTTAATAACAACATAAGAACTATAATCATTCCTCCTCATCTGTGGTAGTATCATAACCTGATTATTATCCAATAACATCATTTGGGGCATACTCTAATGATTTGTACATTGTTTTGCGTAGTGTCCCCACTCCTTGCAGATGATGCATTGTACATTTGAAATCTTTTTCTTACCCTTGCAGTCACGCACTTTGTGTCCTTTTTCTCCACACTTATAAGAAACTCCCATTCCCTTAAGGCAAGTTCCTAGGTGTTTCTTCTCACAGTTATCACATATTGGAAAATTCTTCTTTTCTCACGTCCCTTTTTCCATCATTCTCTCTTCCATCCTTTTCTTCTCTTTCTTCCCTTCAACCCATAAGACTCTAAGAATTATTTACTTATCTTATTAACACATGATACTATTTCTTCATATGTTGAGAACACATGAGAGATTATTTCTCTTCTAAATGTTGGCTTAATACCGTGAAAGATACGATCCATCTTACTATTTGGATCATACGTATTGCTGGAGTTCACATTCCTTCTACTTGGCGCCATTTCTATACAATGGCATAAACTAGGTTAGTTTATGAATTACAATGATTAATTCAAAACTTGTAAAATAATTAATGTAAATTGAATGGATTATGGATATAATCCATAATCAATAAAATGTTTTCCTTGAGGAAGTATATACTCATAACCCTTCATAGTGGTTTGTAAGGAAAATTAGAATTATCCTAAGCATATCCCCTGGGAGTGTCGTAACCAAGAGTGCAGCAAGGCTCATTTTCGTGCACCAGTTCCTGTTTGAGTCTAGCTCAAAGCGGTGTTTTCGGGTTTTTCCCCTAGGTAAATCTGTGCCAGAGCCGCCTCTACCTACTCGTATCCAGACAGGGATGTATTGCTCGGAAAACTCACAAAATCTCTATAACAACAAAATTCTAGGAAGTTATTCTATACTAATCCTCAAAGTCTATCTTTGGGCTATGTGCTTTAATCAGAGTTTATCTAAATCTAGCTTCTAAGGTTATTACTAAACTGTCTCTGATACCAACTGTAACGCCCCGACCCCAGCTACCCGGAGTCAGTGCATTACTTCGTAACATTGGCATGATCACAAAATATCAAGTCTCGAAAGACCTATTAGTTTAGTAGCCTTGGAAACACTATATACATTCATAAGTCTTACATTACATCATAAAGTGAAAAACTAATAACAAAGTCTTCATAGTCCACACTCGTATCCTCTTCTGTCTATCCCTGCAGGTCATTCATAAAATAATTCTTCACATCCTGGAAAATATTAAAACATTGAAAGGGGTGAGCTCAGATGCTCAGTAAGGAAAACAATATTGCAGGAGCTTTCATAAATAAACATTAACATTTAAGGCAATGTATAACTAAAAAAAGCCTTTTAAACATGAACTTCAACATAATATGGAAAAAGTAAAATGAGATAATTCCATTTACTTATTCACATGGATATTCTACTGGTCGAATAATCACATGCAATATCAATAACCACTTTCATAATGATGGAATGCATCATTTCAGACTATCATAACCACGTAGCCAAGGCCTCGTGCCAAGACCACAAATAAGATTTTTTCAAGGCCTCGTGCCAAGACACTAGTTTGTCTCATTAGACATGCCGATGCATCGAGGAGTTATAGCGATCACCACCTGTCACTTATTAAGTCCAATGCATTCCTCATATGAATAGGTTTAAACATTTCATAAACCATAACATAATCGTATCACATAAAACATGCATAAAGGAAACATAACATTTCCACATTTCAATCAGAAGATATCAATACAACACATTGATATAGTAAAAACACTTTCAAAACCATTTTCAATACCATAATAAAATAATGTTAAAACTTTGTATTTATTTTTCATTAAAAAAAGTGATGGCTTGTAGAGGGAGCCAAAACTCAAATAATGGTCACTGCGGCGGAGAAGTCGTTGTCACCACATATGTATGAAAAGAAAAACATTCCCTTTTTATCGTTTTGTAAAACGCTTCGTCTAAAAAATATTTCTTTTGAATAAACATAAAAGTCACAGGGGTTTATACACTGTATAAAAGAAAGTTTTGTATAAAACCAAATATGCCTCAATGAAATGATATTGAGACGAAGACCCTTACAAAGATCATTTTTTTAAATAAAATAGATCTATTATGTGTATTCACTATAAGTACACATAAATAAAGTACAAATACAAGATAGGAAATAATAATATCATGACTTAATTTGATAGTAGGAGATTAACCCAAAGAATAGAAATTGGGTTAAGAAGTTCCCTTACCTCGTGTCCGACTTGACTCGACCGTTCATTGATCTCCTGAATAATAAACTAGAGTTAATATCTACTTTCTTAATAACCTTTTACAAGTTCATTATTCCTTTTATATCACTTATTACCATGTCATGAACATTATGTAATTATTTAAGTTTATAACGGTCGTTTTGTCGATCTTAGGTACTTGAGTCAAAAATAAACTTCTTATAATTACATGTTGTTCATGTGGTGAAATATCCATTATATCCAGAATTATATTCATGATTTAGATATCATATATATTATATATATCCAGTACATACATTTACTCATAATATTACGTAACATTTAGAGGTACGAAATGAAATGCACCGTTCATGGAGACGGTAAGCCGTACGTACGCATGAACACTACTTTCATTTATATTTCGTATTTGATGGAATGAACTCATAATGATATAAATGTATAATATAATTCCAGTATAATATAGTGTATAATACAATTTACTACATCCATTATACATCCCACATATGGTATTAACGATTCATATCACTTTGAGGGGGCGGTAGTCCGCACTTCCTAAAATGAAAATATCACGTTTACCCATAATGGAAACCATAAAGGTATGACATAAATGAAAAATAAAAAATCATAAGGAAAACAAAAACATAATATATATCATATTTAAAAATAGTGTCATCATAATGGCCACCATTAGAGGTGTTATATGAGTGTTGAACAATCATCGTTTCGTGAGGTAAAAATTCGCCATCCACAGAAACAGTATGTTCTTTAACCATTAGATGTAGGTGTGTGTAAGTGTAGCTCTAATACTTCTTATAAAAACATCGTATTATACTGAGGATACTGGTGTTGTTACAAAAGAAATGAATAAAAAGATTTTATGGGGTTGGAGAAGCAAAATAAAACAAAATAACATAAGAGAAGACATTACCTTAAAATCATGTAACTCTTTTTGATTTGAGCCAACGGCTTCCTTGGGAAGCGTTCTGCACAATGTTAGGCTTATAGGAGTAAGAGGGGGAAGTTGGGAGAGTATTTGGGAAGAGTTTGGTCGATCCAAATGGCTTGAATGTGTGAATAAGGTGGGAGTGGTGGGGGCCTTTTATAAGTGGAGAGGAGGGGCACTCTTGGAAAGTAATGAAATATTAATTATTACACAATGCTTTTCAGATTCTAAAGGTCCCACACTTATATAATTCGAGGATAAGGTGATAAGGGTTCGAAATATACCCATCCAATAGGATTTTGACAAGTGAATGCCTTGGATATTACATTATCTTTCAATTTTATTTAAACTGTTAAATAATGAGGTTATCGCTGCATCATCATGATGTCATAAATAATTTAATTTATATAATTTCTAAAAATTATAAAAAAATACTATGATGTAGGAAATCTTTTTATCTTTCCAATTACTATTTATAGTCAAAAATATGACTTGTATAACCCCATGTAAAAATTGTTTTAGTTAAACATTTCATGTTTGTGTCATTTTTTACATTAACATTAAATAAAAGGTATTTTTGTCATTTTCCAACTAAAGTGGCTCCATGGGGTCCCCAAGTTGACCCATGGATTTCCTTGGTCGGACATGGCATATAAAATGAGGGTAGGACATGTGTCAAGCTCATCTCATATTATTAAAATATTAGTTTTACCTTAAACTACAATAATTACCTCTAATCGCGATTAAGAACTTAAAAGTTAATATTCATCAAAAAATTATTTTAATCTCATTGAACCACATTTTACTTCTTAATGTCAACCATTTATGTCAGATTTTTGAAAATAAAATCACAGAAGTGTTAATATTTCATTTAAATGAAAAATCAGTTTTTTAACTACCACTTAGTGGATTCACTATTCATCAAAATTTGAAGTTTTTTAGAACAATGCCAAAATTTCACCCTAAGATATAATTGATATTCCGAATTCAAAAATGATGTCTATTTTATTCAATTCCAAACATATAAGTTTCATTAATTGATTTTATAATTAATTCACAGTGTCACAACAAATAGCGTGTTTTTAAGAAACAATATATATCAAAAGATTGACAATTGTTTATGTCTAATTTCAAAGGTAAATTAATTATAATGAACACCATTGGATAAAATGGTAAAAATATATTCTAATTATACTTTAAAACCACTCAATAGTATAACTTATTACTATAAATTATTTTGATTAAAAAAGTTGTTTTATGTATTTTTCACTATTCATAAAAATGTGTAAGTTCTCAGAAAATTACAAAAAATTCAACATAGGCTAATTTCAATATTAGGAATAAAAAAATGAATTCCATTTTGAAATATAAAATTTCTATAAATTTAAAAAGTGGTTATTATTATTCCTAACGGCTACTTTGATTAGTCGCGGTGTGTTAGAACTCGAAGTTGCGTACAATGTAAGCTATTGCATTATTAAATGAGAAGCGTATCGTGGAAGCTCGGGGTGTTACACTTACACTGGTATGATTGGTAAAGTTATCTATTGATTTTGTACCAAATAATCATCATATATATATTAATTCATTCCATATGACTATAGTAGAGTTAAAATAATAAAATACTTTTTGGATGACCAGTTAGAGAAAAGATTTATATGTCATATTGTGTCACCTGATGTGACACCTATTTTATTTTTGAATAAATTTTATTTAACATTTTGTCTCTGATTTAACTACCGAAATATCAATATAATTATAGTACTAAAAAATATCTATTATGATGGATTAATGATTTGTTTTTATAGTGGAAAGGGTAATGGTGTTTTTGGACGATTGATATTTTTTATGGATATCACTAGTTTAGAATAAAAGAGTCAATTATTTAGAATGCCGCCTTCAGGTGTAGGTTTTTCCATTTTGAGTATCATGTCATAAAATCTGGTCTAAACAATATTACTATAGTTTTATGGAATTAATGAGTGGCATTATCAATGAGTAACTTGACTCATTCATAGTAGTGAGTGAGGATTACATCTTGGTTTTCTCAATGACTAGGAATTATTAGGTACATCATTTGAGAGAAGTATTCTAAATCTTGATGGAGAACAGACATTAAAAATAGCATTAAAAGTGTAATTTATGGATATGGGATGTGAAATTTTTAGGATAAATGGTGTTAGAAGATGGTATCTCAGATTATATTGAGATGGTTAAAGATGTTATGAAATTTTAGAAACAACGTAATTTTTTTGAGATATGGAACTTATTGGTAATAACATAATATTACTCTAGGCCATTCAATGTTTTATCAATGTTGGATTACCCAATGTACACTCTCAATCAGATGGTATTGAAGTTCATGTGGAATAAAAAATAACAGTGTAAATGTTTTTAACTATAATTAATTTTTATTTCTGCACCAGTGCTGACACTTCTAGAGGTTATGTAAGGCTATCTGGTCTACTGTGATGCATCAGATTCATGTTTGCGACGTTTTCTTATGTAGGGTGGTCATGTATTATCCTATGTATCTATACATTGTAGGACAAAAATGATAAAATATCTGACCCATGATATCTATCTTACAAATTTTATTTATTATCTTAAGTGATTGTGGCATCACATTATCAAAATTTTTTTTTTACAATTTACTCTGAAAAAAAATATTTTGTTTTTTCTTCTCTACAAAATATCCAAACCTGTATCAGTGGTGTTTTGGGGAGTACACCTTTCCTTTTTACATCAACATTTAATACACCCAAGGAGGAGAAATTTTATTGCTGATTAGTTTTGTCTAAATCCTCTGAATGAGACCATGAAGGAATCATGAGAAGAGTTGAACTTGATGTATCTTTTTTTCAAAATTTAATTTAGGGTTCTAAGAATAATGTAGAATGGTTTTCATAGAATGTGTTTATTTAAAATTAACACTTCTAATTGTTATACATCAGTAATAATATATTTTTTATGAATTATATAGAATTAGGTTATCCCTTTTTAGTTGGGAGACCGTTGGTGAATGGATGTTCACTTCGGAGGGAATCATATATTTTTGTAATTGGTTTATAGTTCTATTTCATTCAAGAAAGTCTCTATTTCGGGATTCCCATAACTCCCAATGGGAAGTACACTGCATAAAAAAATATGATCCATTATATCAATCAATGATTATTGTTTCCAGTTAATAGTTGAGATATTACAGAAATAGTCTCTCATTATTATACATATATGTAGGTCAAATCCAAGAACCAATGGAATTCAAGTTTACTTTTTATATTTCTAGTGCTAACATGGAGGTGGGATGATATCCCTCTTTAATTTTTTGTTGGGTTTCCCAATACCCCTAAAAATAAAAATGTAATATGTGTTGTGATTGATTGGAAAAACAAATCATCTCACTTCTTAAACATTTTTATATATAAACAATGTTGAGGGCTTGTGACATATATATGTATAGAATATTTCTATATTTTATGGTGTTTATCCTTATATATTCTAAAAGATGGATCCCTATTTTTCCTCGTAATTTTGGAGTGTCCTTTAAGAGGCACTGGGATCTCAAGTTCATTTCATCATCAAATATCATCCACATGCAGATGAACTAACCAAATGAGTTATACATATTAATGAAGACAAGATTATTTTTTGTGGAGGTATTGGGACATATATTTTGGAATATTTGTGTTTTAATATAATAAAATGTAATAGTATTCATCTCAGATGGTTCCTTTTCCAGGATTGTTTGGATGACCTTGTAAATATTTATTATTTTGGTTGGATACTGGTGAAGCATACTTAGATTAACCATGTTTTTTTCCAAGAAATTATAGAGAAGATAAAGTCTATTCATTTGATAATGGTTATGTATTAGTGTCTATAAAAATATTTTATTGAACATCTCAGATGATGTGTATATTTATTGGTTGGAGACCTAATGTTTTGATAGTTTCACCTCATTTTGGTTATCAATGGCTTGGGAAATAGGGGAAGCTTGCACATTATTTTTTTTGGATCATTTGAGGTTTCTTATTAGGTGGGAAGGTGACTTACCATGTATAAAATCCAACATAATTTATGATAATACACAATTGGAAACATGAATCATAGCATTAGAAGTACCTTTTTGACCCATATCATGTCATGATTTTATTAGATCTCAATTTTGAGCCTAGTGTATCCATGAATAAGAATCCAGTCATGATTTTGGATTCTATGAAAAAGGAACTTGATTAGATAATAATACATTTTTTCTATTTGATATTGAGTCATGGTTCTGATTAACATGAGATGTGGGAGCATGAGGCATTACTGAGGGAGCATTGGACCCATCTCTTTGACATTTAATCTTTTTGACATGATTTCTGGGTATAGAATGTTTATATGGTGTGGAGGATATAACATACCATTACCTTCATTTTGGTATTAATTTACCATTCTTTATTTCCATTATGTTAGGTCATGTTTTGCGTTTGTTCTGATAGAATTTAAAAAATGTTGAAGCCCAAGGGGTTGTGCATGGTTGGAGCACAAAAAGGGATATCTAGGAAGTATCTCCCATAAAACCATGCATGCCATTATGTTCCACAAGAAGGGGGATCAGGGTTTTTATAAACCCATATGCCAACATCTCGAAACCATGACACCTCATATTTTGAGTTTTTTCATGGTTTTCACACAATTGAAAAACACATTCACTATACTAGTATAAACTGGGAACCCTACTTATGGGGGTGAATATATAGGGCACACTATTTGTCTAACAATGTGCCCACACTAAGAATACTATTTTCAGGGGATTTAATTCACATGAAAATACTAATGAAAATCTCAGATCCCCATTTAAGGTTCCTGACCACCCCGTTTAACACTAGTATGAATTATTTGGTCGTAAAGGCTCTTAATTGATGATTTTATCCCCATAAAACTATTTTATTCATGGATCAAAGCATGGTTAATATGGTTTTCACTCCCCTGGGTAAGTGGATATCCTATCGAGTGGTTTCCTAAGATTTCTCTTTCTCCGCTGCTATGAATTTAATAGATCATATTTTAATTGAAGTATCAAAACTGCATTTTGTTGGTTCTTTATTATAAGTTGAATTATAGGATATCCTACACCTCCTTCATCATTGGTGATCCTATTATGCTTGTTGACCATGACCATGTGATAAATGGTAGGGAGTTCCATCATTCTTCTCCCTATAATTGAAACCTAAATTTGATTTATTGAATTGAAATTATTTTTAATCAATTTAAAAAAATCAATTTGAAAAGATTTCATGTTTTATTTCACATTGCATTGAATTTGTTAAAATATTAGAATTCATTGGAATTGTTATATGGGGTTGATTTTTGGACAATTAAGTATTTTATTTTAGATTTATTTGATCCATTGATATGAAGATGATTTTGGAGAAAAATGGATTCATATAAAAGATGATTTAAAATGACATGAGTTGATGAAAACCACCACTTTTTATTTAAATGGAGAAAGTAATGATGAAAACTAACAAAAATAAAATGTAATTTGAATTAATTTGAATGGATTTATTTTCTTAATTTTGATTAAAAAATGGTTGAAGCACATGTTGGCAATAAAATTTAGTTGTTACTAAGAAAAAAAATTTGGGAATTTCCTCCATAAAAATGGATTGATGATGAATATTTTTATTAAACAACTTCATCAGAGACATCCCATAATGGGTTCCCCTATTGGGGTGTAGACTTTCCTTAATGGTTTCCACTATTCGGAATGTATTGAATTTCTGTACATACCTATTTTGATTTTAGATCGATATGGAGATGTGTGAGGTTCCTATTACCTAAAATAGCATATGATGAGGGTTTTGTACATGGTGTTATGATTTATTTACATGAATATTCATCCCATTTACTAATGATCATTTTTTTCATGCAAATATTTATATATTGGATTTTAAAAAGAAAATTATCATTTAATCTAGTTTTTATATATCTTATATCAGTTTTCATATTAATGCCTATTTTGGTCTAATATATGTGAATATTATACCATTCCTTATTCATTTAAAATGAAGCATGATTGGATTAATTATTATAGAATTGATTATGGATTTCATGGTGTGACCCAACAGGACATTACAGATTACACCCTAACTTTACCTTCTAGATTTTGTAGTCTTTTCTTATAACAGGTCTTAGAAAAGGGAATGTTCCTCTTATAGGTGGTGGATGTTATTTATCTTAGGGTCTCTAGAGTAATTATGGTTATTGATGGAGTTTTGTTTCCACTTTTAAATAGGATCATTTGAGACAATTGTATTTTTGACTTTATGGTCACCAGTTGGATGTTTATCTATCTTTTTGGGAATTATTTTACATTTTTTTTGGTATATCACCTTTTGGAGTGTGGAGAATTATCACTTGTATATTTTAAATTTCAATATTTTTCTGGAATATTTTCTCCCACTTTGATCTTGTATGATTATAAGTTCTAGTAACCAACCCATGATGATCAGGAATTCCCTTTAGTGTTTGATAGGTCCAGATCAACTGTTAGGGTACTAGGGTATTCGATATGGTTTGTGAAATATCATAAGTGGTGTCATGAAACATTCCTATGATTATTCTGTAACATCCCGACCCAAGTTACATAGAGGCGGTGCTTTATTACATAACATTTGCATGATACAAAGAATCCTTCCCTGAAAGACCGATCTATTTATTATTATTGGAAACAAAATACACACATCAGTTCAAAATTACAACTTGAGAAGAAATTCAACACTAATTTATTCCATTAGAAAGTTCCAAGTCACCAAGATTATGCCTACAAGTCACTAATAACTAAATTCTTCATATATTTGGAAAATGAAACATAAGAAAGGGGTGAGCTCAAAAGAAGAGTAAGGGTAAGAAATATAACGGAAGATAATATAATCATTAGGAATGGTGAATAATTAAAAACACATGCCTTTACAAATAATAAACATGAACACTTTATAGAAGGAATATGAGATGAGTAAATAATTCCATAATAAAACATAGTCATGGGTATTATACTAGTCGAATAAACACATGAACCATCATTATTATATTTATAATGAGGGAATGTATAATGCCGAACATTCTGAAAAATATTTTCAAGGCCTGAGCCAAGACTTCTAAAAATGATTTAGGCCGCGGCCAAAACCATATATAAAATTGGAAAATTCCTCTTCTAATTCCACATATAATTGTCTCATGAGACCTACCGATGCACTGAAGAGCTATAGTGGGCTCCCCATGTCACATACTATGTCTTATACATTGATAATATGAAAAGGTAGAAACATAACATAAACATTAGTATGAAAACTAACAAATGAAATGTCAATACATTAACAATAAACCATGAATGGTTTAAAAATGACATATCCATAGTCATGCATTTCAAAAAACATTCAATAAAATATTGAATATTTGTATCATAAAATGTCAACTTAAAAATGTTTAAAATCCATCAAAGGATGTTGACATAGATGAAATGAAAACTATTTAAAATAAAAACCTATTTCACTTTTGAAACCATTTAAGAGTCACATAATAATAAAAGAATGAATTTATTTTGAAAACATTCTTATAATCTTGTAATGTAATTTTTGATGATGTTATAACAGTGGAAAATATCCACACCCACCGTATAAGTTAAAAAAACATTCTTACCATAAATTTGTCGAATAGGTAATAAAGTACGTTGTTTGGAAAATGATGGAAAGATTACATTCAAAACATATAAGGTCAAATAAGGGTATAAATGAAATTAACCCATAGTCTAGTAATTAGTAATTTTTTTGAAATTAATTTTTAAGAAAACCCATATGTGGATGATAAAGAGGTCATAGTAGATACTTACGTAAAAACAACCTCGAATAATAAAGATATTGTGATATTAACACTTAAATTGTATTTTTCCTTATTATATGATATTTTATCCTCCCATATAATAGTTAAAACATTTTTATTAAATTATACATGAATCATATACATAAATATGATATCATATATGATCTTATAATATTTCTTTGTTCAATAATATTTTAGTAGTGTCATCGTTTCTGGTTTTAACTGATTCGTTTTCCTTGATATGATTGGTTAGATAAGTCATGTTTGTTTTCAATAAGATGTATTTGAATGATATACAGAATGATATTTTGTTCAAAAACATTATTTCTAATCTTAAAATGAAAATTATTCTTTAATTATTATGATTGGGAATGAATCTCATCAGGTTTGTGGAGATGGTAATCCGTACATACGCACAGGTGACAATATCATTATATTGATAGTGAAATCATATTTAATTGGATGGTATATCATATATACCAAATAATTAATGTGTTATAATTATTATTTACATTATTTATACTCATTATTATACTCATCCAAATAATGAATTGTTTGAATAACAAACTACACCACGACGTGGTGATGGTAAGCCGTATGTATGCACGTATGGTGACTTTGTCATTAATATGATGGATAGAATAATGAATATGGTTGTGCATTTTTATAATGAAATCCTAGTATATAGAAGATACTGGAGTTATTATTTTATAATATAAACAACAAAGAAATAGGAAGTAGAAGAAGAAAAAAACTTGAAAGAGGTGATGAAATATTTACCTCCACTTTGGGTTCTTCTTTTTTAATTGATCAAAAGGGAAACTTAGGTTGGATTTCTGACCAAAAGAAGGACTCCAGGATTAAGGTAAGAATGTTGGGAGGATATTTTTGTAGGTTTTTGCTGAGAAAAATGGTTTGGAGGTGTGAAATTAAGAGAAGGTTATATACCCTTTCATAAGAGAGGTGAGGGTCACTTCATGAAATTCTTGAAATATTATTTTATAATAAAATAATTTTTGATTTCTAAGGGATCCAAAATGAGTTATTTCAAGGATAATGTAGGGATGGGTCAAGAACCTCTCAACCAATAGGTTTTTAATAGGTTTATTTCACCATATTAACATTATCGTTTAGATTCATCTCTTAGTTAAATCGTTTGACATTTACCATGTCTCTTTGTAATTTAATAATATATGGTGAATAAACTTACAATAACAATAAAAAATAACCCCAATTGGTTAATTATTAATATATATATAACATTATCTATGTCTTTTTTCTGAACATTAGATTTTTTTGAATATTATATCAATTAATAATATAGTATTTGTTTTTAAAACTCAATTATGTCAATTTTGCCACTATTTAGTATTTTTTTATTTGAAAGCCATTAAAACTTTATCACATCGAGTAAGATTTATTTAAAAACCCTAAAATATCATATTAACCAATAAAAGTAGTGTAATTTATCATAAATCTCAATTTACACTTATTTGTATATTTATAATATCAATTATTTTAATATTTCATTAATAAGGTAATTAATGCATCATAATTGTGTCATAAATATATAAAATTATTTAAAGTATAAAAATTATAAATAAATTAGTATTACGTAGGAAATATTTTTATCTTTATAATGAATATTTATAGTCAAATTTATATTGTGGGTAGCCCTATATTAAAAATGGTTTAGTTATTAAACATTGAATTTATCTTTTTTAACTCATTTTTAAAGAAAATAATAGTAAATGTACTAATCTAATCCAATTGTAACAAAGAGGGTCATATTATATTCCTAAAGTTTTTTTTGGTCTAATTATACTTATCTAACAGAATCAGGACATGTGTTTGGGTAATTATGATATCATTTTTACCCTTAATTATCCTATTTACTTTTAACCGTGGAAAATAAAAGTCAAAAGTTACTATTCACAAAAAAAATGTGTTCATCTTTCTGAACAAAATTTTACATAGTGATATTAACCGTGTCTCTCAGATTTTTTAAATTCAACTCACAGAAGTAGTAAAATTATGTTTTATGCAAATTTGAAAATGCTCCGAGGAGGTGGGTAAAAGATTGCAAAAAGTTCAATAAAATTTATATATATCTAAGCTTTTTATAAAATGAACCCAATGAATTACATTGTACTCATATATGTATTATGTTTCTATTTTGACCTAAAATAAATTTATATAATATAAATAATTATTTAATTAAAATGTTAGTTTTAACTTATAATGTAGTGTTTTTCACTATTCATCCCAAATTGATAGTTTCCAGAAAAATACCAAAAATTCAGCGTAAGATAATTTTTCTATTCAGAATTCAAAAATGAATTCCATTTTGAAAAATAAAATTTATAAAATTTTAAAAAGTCGGTATTACTATTCATAATGGCTAGTTCGATTAGTCGTGGTGTGCTAGAATCTCAAAGTTGCGTACAATGCAAGCTATTTCATTATTCAAAGGGAAACATACCATAGAAGTTTGGGGTATTACATTATTCCCTCCTTCAAATAATTTCATCCTCAAAATTTCTTGAATATTACCACACAAAAAGATTTAGATGGTTCTTCATCATAGGCTCCTATGGTTCCCACGTTTCCTCTTCCTTCTTATGGTCTCCATAGAACATTTACCAGACGAGTACTCTGGTTTTTCAGCACTTTTTCTCTTGTATCAAGAATCTTGACAGGCTCTTCAAAATAAATCAAATTAGGTTCCAGTTTAATTTTCGAATAGGTGGGTACATGGGTTGGGTCATGCATGTATTTTCTCAATAGTGATACGTGGAACACATCGTGAACTTTTGAGAGACTAGGCGGCATTGCCAAACTGTATGCTATAGCCCAAATTCATTCACGAATATCGACAGTTCAAATGTACATGGGACTTAATTTACCCTTCTTATAGAATCGTATAACTCCCTTCCATGGAGATACCATCAAGAAAACAAGATCTTTTACCTGAAATTCCAAATCCATACATCGGTTATCGGCATAGCTATTCTGCCTACTTTGAGCTACTTTGATGTGGGTTTGGATAACCTTTACCTTTTCTGTCATTTCCTCAATAAGTTTTGGTCCTATGAGTTTTCGTTCACCAACACCATCCCAAAAAGTTGGTGTGTGACATCTCTTTTCATATAAAGCTTCATATGGTTCCATCTTTATACATGAATGGATAATATTGTCATAGGAAAATTATATGATATGTAATTATTGATCCCACATACCTTGAAAGTCATGTGAGAAAGATCTCAACATTTATTCTAAGGAATGAATAGTCTGTGCTGATTGTCCTCCAGTTTGGGGGTGGTAGGCAGTGCTCAAATGAAGTTCAGTATCCAGGTATATCTGAAAACATTTCTAAAATATTGTTGTAAAATGGGGATCATGATCTGAAAAAGTTGATATGAGTATTCAATGAAGCCTTACAACTTCATTGATATACAGTATTTCTAAATGTTCACGTGGTAAATATTGTCTTATGGAAGGAAAATGTGCTGACTTGGAAAGATGATCAACAATGAACCATATTTCATCATTCCCTCTAAGAGTCTTTGGTAGCCCCATGACAAAGTCAATCGTAATATCATCCCATTTCCACTCAGGTATGGGAAGAGGTTTCATGACTCTTCTAGGATGTTGTCTTCCACCTTCCACCTGTTGGAAAACTATACACCATGACACAAAATCCACAATCTCACTTTTCATGTTGTCCCACCAAAAATGTTCCTTGAAATATCTATACATCATGGTGCTCCCCAGATGTATAATGGAATTGGATCCATCAATTCACTTTCTAGATCATGTATATCCAGAACACAAAGTCTCTTCCAAAATTTAAAAATTCCATCTTTATATAAAAAGTCAATCAATCTCTCATCATTTACAACTTTAATCTTCTATTGAAACTCCTCATCATCAGTCTGGGAATTTTTTTTCTTTATACTAATGATAGTATGGAAAACATTTGAAAAATTATTGAGGTTTCAACCTCTATTGTTATTCCCATATCAATATTTACTAGATCCATGAAAATAGAATCCCATTCAACTCACATCTTTTTCAAAACTCCATGTTCCTTTCTACTCAAAGCATCTGCCACCTTACATGCCTTCACCGTGTGGTAGTATATTGTGAAAGCATAATACTTGAGTAGTTCAAGACATCTTATTAGCCTCATGTTTAGTTATTTTTTTGAGAAAATATACTTCAAACTCTTATGATCAGTATAGATAACACATTTTTCACCATAGAGATAGTGTCTCCATATTTTTAGAGTGAATATTACTATATCTAATTCCATATCATGTGTGGGGTAGTTTTTCTCATGTATTTTTAGCTGTCATGAATCCTAATAAATAACTCTATCATTATTCATATGTAAACAAACAATTCGTTTCTTTGAAACATCAATATAAATAACAAATCCTTGGTTCCCTGATAGGAGAGTCAAAATAGATGCATTGACTAATCTTCTCTCCAGTTCTTCAAAACATTATTCACACTATTTTTTCCAAATAATTTTAACCACTTCACATGTTAGCATGGTTAATAGGTTAGCCAACCGAGAAAAATTCTTGACAAAACATTGTTAATAACATGGTAAACCAATAAAACTAAATAACTCATTAATACTCATCGGTGATAGACATTCTTGGATTTCCTTGGTATTTGATGGATCAATAGATATTCCATCCCTAGAGACAAATAATTCACACATGCTAAACATCCCATATAATTAATTTTTTCTATGAGTCTTCACAATATTGTGCAAGTGATTTTCATGATCACTGTATCTTTTTTTAGTATACCAAGATATCATGAATAAATACAACTACAAAGTAATCAAGATATTCCTTGAAAAATCAATTAGTTAGATCCCTGAAGACAATGGGTGCATTAGTCAATCCAAAAGGTATTACTGTAAACTCATAATTCCCATACCTAGTTCGAAATTCGGTTTTTGGAATGTCTTCCTTCTTCACAAAGAACTGATGATATCTAGATCAAAGGTCTATTTTTGAAAAATATTGAACTCCATGAAGTTGGTCGAATAAATCATCAATGGGAGTCAGTGGATACTAGTTCTTTATTATTATAGCATTGATCTCCCTATAGTCAATGCACAACCTCACATATCCGTCTTTCTTATTAACAAAACAGACAGAGAATCCCCATGGAGAAAAAATAGGGAGAATAAATCCCTTATTAAAAAATTACTCCAGTTTTCTCATTCATTCCACTAATTCCATAGTGGCTATTCTATAAGGGGTCTTTGATATGGGTCTTGAACCAGGAACTAAATCAATAGAAAAATCAATTTCTCGTTCTAGTGGATATCCTAGTAAATCCTCTAGATACACATCAACATATTCTTTCACAATAGGTACATCCTCTATTTTAACATTCTTTTTCTCACCCATAATTACTTCATCCTCATCCTCCCCAATAATTGAATTTAGTAGAGCTACTGGGGGTGGACCTAGATAAGAATCTGATGGTGACGTTTTACTATAAAGGTATGGTACTTCTTATCATTATCGAAAATTGTAACCTCCTTCCTCTTACAATAAATATTCGCATCATGGTCTGAAAACCAATCCATTCAGAGGATTATATAAAATTAAATCATGGGTATGATTATTATATCCGTAGATAAATATCATTTATATTACTTAATGGGGACTTATTCAAAAAGCCCTTTTTTAATGATATTATCATTAGATGTTTTGACCGACAAATTCATTATTAAATCAAATTTGTGTAATCTAATTTTATTAGAAAACTACGAAGATATGGAACAATGCGATGATCCAGAATCAGATAAATCAATGGCTAAACATGAGGAGACCATTAAAATACCTACCACCATGTATTTCAGATCTCTAATCTCAGCATTAGTGATCTCATAGGCTTAGCCTCGATCCCTCGGAATTTTCTGAGGTAAGTTTCCCTGATGCTTAGGACATTAATTTGTATAACATACCATCTCCCTACAATTTTATCATTGAACATTGGCATCTTCTTTCGTCCCCTTACAATCACCAGAAATATTTTATTTCTATAAAAATTTATAGCATACTCCTTTTTCTTTTAAATAGGAATCAGGGTGTTTCCATCAACAATTATCACAGGGTGGAAATTCAACTCTTCCCTTATTCCATGTGTCCTTATTTTCTTTCCTAAAGTGTTCAGTAGATATGTCCTTCTCTTGCATTGCTTTAAAGTCATAATACATAGATAATTACTTTTCTATATTGACAGCAAAAAAGACGATATCTTCATATGATGATAAGGATTGGAAGACTAATGATCAATAGAGAAATGATTTGATCCCATAAAAGAGACGATCAATCTTACTTATTGGGTTATATATATAATCTTTAGCATGCCTGGATAATCTTGTAAAGTTAGCTTCATAATTTGAAACATTTTCATCCTCCTTTTTTCTTAGAATTAGGAATTTCCTTTCAATATCTGCTTGATGGTCACGAGGAAATTATTTTTTCTAAGAAAAGATTTTTAGACTCCCTCCATTAAAAACATGATACTTCTTCATCCTTCTTTGTGTTTTTAACTAATGACCACTATTGATCTACATCTCCTGTGTGGTGATAAACTGCCATGACAACATTTTCCCTTTCTCTACACCCGAATGCATGAAATATTTTCTCTAAGGAACTTATCCATTGCTCAGCTACAAATGGATTTGTAGACAAATCTAATTTCGAAGGTTGTTTACTCATGAAGCGGTCTTACATTGATCCTTTAAGTTATGGATCTGGGTGCTCCATATGGGTAAGGATATTATTAATAACCTGAGTTAGTTTTCCCAGTATGGTGATAAGCAGATCCGCACCAGTTGCATCACCAACTCCAATATAATTATCATGAGTTGGAGGGAAATCCATACATGGATTACATTCCTTGATACGATTTCCATTCCTTCCATTAGTATCCATTTCTTAACAATGGGTTATAGTAGATTTGTTTACGAATCACAATATATAATTCCAAACATGTAAAATAGTTAACATAAATTGAGAAAATTATGGATAGAACCCATAGTCATAAAAAAAATTCATTATGGAGATATATACTCATCAATCCATCATAATTATTTGTAATGAAAATGTGAAATATCCAAAGCATATCCCCAGGGAGTGTCATAACCAAGAGTGAATCAAGGCCCAATGTTGTGTACCAGGATACCCTAGGTTAAGCCCAAAACACCTTGTCAGAGTTTTCACTCCTAGGAAAATCTGTTCCAGAGTTGTCTCTACCTGCTTGTATCCAGGAAGGGTTGTTTTTCATAGAAAATACAAAAAATATATACAATAAAAAAATTCAAGGAAGTTATTCTATTCCAATACTCAAGGTCTATCTTATGGTAATGTTCTCTAATTAGAGTTTATCTATGTCAAGTTTTCAAGGATAGTACTAAACTTCTCTGATATGAACTCTAATGCCCCGACCCTAGTATCCTAGAGTTTGTGCTTCATTACATAACATAGGCATGATACAAGGAATCATGTCCTAAAGAACCGATCAATGTAGTATTATTGGAAACAACATATATACATAAGTTCAACATTACAACTTGAAAAGAAATAAAACACAAATTTATTTCATTAGAAAGATCTAGGCCTCTTAGATTATGCCTGAAAGCCACTCGTAGCTATCTTATTCATATCCTGGGAAAATGAAACATAATAAAGGTGTGATCTCAAATTCTCAATAAGAGTAAGCAATATAGTGGAAGATAACATTAAAATAATGCATGGTGAATAATTAAAAACACATCCCTTTACAAATTATAAACATGAACACTTTATTGAAGGAATATGAGATGAGTAAATAATTCCATAATAAAACAGAGTCATGGGTATTCTACTAGTCGAATAAGCATATTAACCATAATTATTATTTTCATAGTGAGGGAATGTCTAATATCATAAATTCTGAAATATCTTGTCAAGGCCTCATCCAAGACATCTAAAAATTATTTAGGCCCCGGCCAAAACTATATATCAAATTGGGATAGGCCCTGAACAATTCCACATCTAATTTCCTCATGATACCTTTTTAAGAATTGAGGAACAATAGCGGGCTCCACCCATCACATACTAAGTCCAATACATCCTCCTATGAGAAGGCTGAAACATTACATAAACAATCATATTAAAACTAGCATATGAAATGTCCATACTTTAACCATAAACCATGAATGGTATAAAAATAACGCATCTATAGTCAAACATATTCCCAAACCTTCAATTAAATATGGATGATTTGTTTCATAAAAAATCAACATCAATCATGTTTAAAATCCATTGATGGATGTTGATATAGATGCAATGAAAATTATTTGAAAGAAATAGTTCTTTCTATTTTGAAACCATTTAAGAGTCACATAATTATAAATGAAAGCATTTATTTTGAAAATATTCTTGTAATCTTTTAAGGGAAGCTTGGATGATGTCATGGCAGCGGAAAATAGTCACGCCTATCATATTAGTTAAAAAACATTCTTACCTTATTTTTGTAGAAAAGACCATAAAGTACCATGTTTGGAAAATGATAGAAAGATTAATTTTAAAACATATATGGTCAAATAGGGGTATAAATGTCTTTAAAACAATGTCTGGTAAATAGTACATTTTTTTGAAGTGAATTTTTAAGAAAACATAGAGGTGGATGATCAAGAGGTCCCAGTAGATACTTACGTTAAAAAAACCTCAGATAATAAAGAGATTGTGAAATTTACCCTTACCATGTATTTTTCCTTAGTAGATGGTTTGTTAAACACCTTTAAAATAGTTATAACATTGTTATTAAATTATAAAAGAATCATATACCTAAATATGATATCATATATGATCTTATCATATTGGTTTGTTAATAATTTTTTACTAGTATCATCGTTTCGGGTGTTGATTCGTTTTCCTTTATATGATTTGTTACATAAGTCATGTTTGTTTTGGATAGGATGTATTTTACTCATATACTTGAATGATATTATGTTCTCACACATTATTTCTAATCATAAAATGAAAATTATTGTTGAGTGATTACGATGGAGAATGAATCTCATCGTGTTCGTGGAAACCGTAATCCGTACGTATCCATTAGCGACAATATAATTACATTGATGATGAAATCATATGTAATTGGATGGTATATAATATATAAAGAATCATTTACATGGTATATTTATTATTTAAATTATTTCTACTCATTATTATACCCATCCAAATAATGATGTGTTTGAAGAACAAACAACACCACGACATGGAGACGGTAAACCATACATACGCACGTTTGGTGACTTTTTCATTCATATGATGGGTAGAATAATGAATATAGTTTTACATTATTAAAATAACAACACAATATATAAAAGGTACTGGAGTTATTATTTTATAATTTAATCAACAAAGAAACATTAAGTGAACGTAAGAATTAACACGAAAGAGGTGATGAAATATTTATCTCTACTTTGGGTTCTTCCTTTTGATTTGGTCTAAATGGAACCATAGTTAGGATTTATGACCAAATTAAGGCCTCTAGGATTAAGGTAATAATTCTAGAAGGAGATTTGGATAGGGGCTGGCTAAGAAAAATGTCTTTGGAGGTGTGAAATTAAGATAAGTGTAAGTACACTTTTATAAGAGAGGTGAGGGTCACTTTAGGAAATGCTTGAAATATTATTTTATAATAAAATACTTCTCAGATTTTAATTTCTCAAAAATGATTTATTTCTAGGCTAGGGTTGATATGGGTCAAAAAACTCTCAACCAATAGGTTTTGGATAGGTTTAGTTCACCATATTAACATTATCTTTTAGATTTAACTCTTAGTTATATAGTTTGACATTTACAATTTCTCTTTATATTTTTATATTATATGGTTAATAAACATACTATAAAAATACAGGAGTACACCAAGTGGTTAAATACTAATACATATAACCTTATCTATGTCTTGTGGTAGAACTATATGTTGGATTTGGTGGTTCTGAACCGACTACTTTGTAATTAATTCATTAATAAAGTCTTTATCACATCTTGATTGTTCTTCTGCGTGACAATGAATGTGATAATGTCTTAAGGACAGTTGTTGCATTGATGGGTCATAGCAGATCCCTGCTATGATGAGAACCCGGATGTTCCATAACATAGTTCTTGAATATATGTTTCTATGGCCGGATGATATTATTTGAGGGAGACAAAATGTAGGTCGTTAGGGGTGAGGACTCATAAAAGTTTGAGGCACCTTCTAATGGTGCACGCCCTTGGTAATATCCAGGAGGATATTATGAGAACGAGACCCACCAGTTGGAAATAGACATTTCATAGTGTCATTGGATGTTTCTATCTACGGACGTGTGTGTTGATCCTTAGACTTTAAGATTATTATTAATCAGTATTACAACTCGCACACTTAGATGTATTGAAGAAAACTGCGACGACACACTGTTCGCAGCGAGGTAGGATACGTTGGGTGCGTCACGGGTAATACTACATTAATAGATAATGCAAGAAAGGATTTGTCCCTTCTGTTCCATAACGGAAGAAGATATCTCAGGCACTTTGATGGAATTGATATAGCCTAAATAAATCCATTTCCATGGTAAGGTATGGGCGAGTTCAATTCTGGGAATTCAAAAAAAGAAAAATCGAGCACATGGGTTGATGGCACTAGCATGAAACCTGCTTAATTAGAGATATCAAGACAATGGGATTATATTACATAGTAATTGGTCATAGAAGGTGACATGTCAGTGCCACGTTAACCTCTTTCTCTATGGATGCCTTGGAATGTTGCTAGATGCTAACCTTGGACTTTAGGCAGGCTCCGCCTAATTCCAATGAGAAAGAGGCTTAGAGGGTCACACACTAAGTGTGTCCATGTATCTTAGTTAAATATTAATTTAACATGTTAGATAAATATTATTACCGACTGTGGTTTAATAATTATTTAAGGATTCATATTCACATTTATTTTGACACTAGTTATTCAAGAGAATATATTGTGGTTGAAATAATATATATATTTATTAGCGAGTAATGAAGTTACATTTATATTAGAAATAATTATCCATTACTCAAGGTCTAATAAATATTGTTGAGGAAGTAAATAAAATGAAAAATAAAAGTACACTCCTTGTAGTTTTTTTAGGATTCGTGAGAAAATATTGTTTATTTAATTAAATGATATAAAATGTAATACATTGGGTGCATTTCAAGTAATAATGATGGTCAACTGTCATTATTAAGACATGGGGTAATTACTAAGAGTTAAATGAAATGATTAAATGATTTTTGGAAATTAATTCATTTTATTATTCTAAGTATTATAATCTCAATTACATTATTCTCATAGAAACAGAGCCATTGTTATGAACAACAGATTTGGAAATACTCTCATGACAAGAGAGAATTCCCTTTCCACCAAGAACACTTTCATATTACGAGAGCAGGATCCTCCACCAGATCAAGGCGGTAGAAGGCGGACATCACAAGCAAAGGTTCTTCTGTACTAGCACCCAGAGATCCCTTTGGCGACGTCCATAGATACGTGGAGCATGCCTGGATCACCACTAGTGGAATCCTATACTTGGATTCTATGACACAGTAATGGATGATATGATCGTGAACAGAGACTCCAACGAAGAAAGAATTCCATTGAGGTAATTCTTTTGAATTAATTAAATTAATTATAACCAACATATAATGATCCTATCTCAAGGGTTCTGAGACACTTCATTTCTTTTTCGTTCTTCATTCTATTCTAAAGATTTGGCATTTTAAATAGTGACGAATCTCAGATTGAACATTTTTTAAAATTAAAATTAAAGTTGGGTAAAACCCACCAACGCACTTCCGCTACGCCCGAAACCTACAAGTGGTATCAGAGGGGTCATATCGTTGATTATAATTATTTAGTTTTTCATTGGTGATTTAGGAATTTAATAATTTAGTTATTTCAATTCATGTTTAATCATTCTAGAAATCTAAATCTCGAGATATGTTCCTCCTCCCTAGTTTCTCGTTCTCCTCATAGAAACTAATTTTTCTTTTAATTTTGATAAAAATAAAATAGAGGAACTCATCCGGAGTAGCCAAACGTTTCTGGCTGTGCAACACTAGAATAAACGGTGTGTATTCGGATGTACATGCCATGTAGTCTAGGTTCAACGCATTGACTGATCTGCCAAATCAGGCTGTGTATTGGATTCTTTCTAAGAATTTAAGACATAGTGTGTTGACTAGAAACGGGTGGTACACAGTTTCCAGATTACACGATGTGTGGTCCAATGAACATGGCGTGTAGTCCCATCAGGTTAGGGTTGGGCCGTGAACCCAGTACACAGCTTGCCCGGCTAAAAACCATGTAACGTGGAAACTATAGGGCGTGTGTCCCATAGAAAACACCATGTATTCCGAAAATTTCCGAAGTACATTAACACACTCTTTCCCCGGGCGTGTACTTTGGATGGACGGTGAAGAAAAGTACACGCCTTGTAGTCTTAACTACATGCTGTGTACTCACCCTAATTATGTGGATTTATTAAAATTTATTATTATGTTAAACAAACCCTTGAGACATGTACCATGGTGCAGGTGTAAAGCTGAGTCACAACACGTGATAGGTGTTTTATATATATGTGTTAAATTTAACATCTGCGTAATGAACGGGAATTCACCGGGTTGCATCCAAGGTACAAGTTACGTATAAGAATAATTTTAAATGAATTTATTTGTTTAAAATTATGAGGGATGAGAATCTCAAGGATATTAAGAAAAAGGTTTTAAGATAAAAGGATTGATTAATTGAAGATAATTAATTAATTTGAGCGTGATTTATCGTAAACATGAACGATTAAAGAATTGAATGCTAGTTTTATTTATGCGTAAATATCATTGCATGTATGGATGATCATGATCTAGACTGAGACCTTTGTACGTGAATGGTTTCTTTTAATTTATTTATTTAAATTAAATTTGTTGGCCTGCGAGCCATCTCCTCATTAATATATAGGGTCCGCACACCGAAGGATTATTTTTTGTAAAAACCCCTTTTTACTCCTCACCTTCATGTGAGATAAATGCATATGTAATGGATGGATCTCCCAAGCTAGTGGAGGCATCTCATGTTTGGAGCCAAGGAGAAACAAATCCAAGGAGATACAAAGGTGGACAGGTGGAAAGATGTAAACACGAACCCGAAAGGTTCAAGGTGTTTATCCCCCAGGTCTTGGGTTAGTTTATCAACCGCTAGATAAACTAAATAATAGAAAAGGCTCATGATCATACCATTTATTTTGTTTATTCACGTTTCTTGGTTTATTTATTGTGGTTGTGTTGTCACGATCACACAATTAATGAATTAAACAAGCATGCAAGATGGAACGAAAATAAAACCGGATTATACGTAAATATTATCATAGACATGGTTAATCACTTTAGCATATCCCACATAATATTAACAAGCATGTAATCAAAGATAATAAAATGGAAATATAAATATAAGGATAAAATCCCTCGAAAGAAATATTAATTCGGTATTTCCTTCCATAACCTTGATTAGAATCGAACCATTATTCAAAGTGCTTGACCAACCCTAGTTGGGGTGATTTCAATTATCAGGGAATTCTAATTCAAGGTTTTGGGTTGACTTGAATTGGTTCACATCAATGGTTGACTGCCACAGCAGGACTTGGTGTGACCAAGAGGCAAAGGTTGAGGAAATCCAAAAAGGATTTCAGGATTGGGGAGTCCACTCAGTGAATCAAGGAGCTGCGAGTTAATGCAGTTGGCTTTTGGAATGACTACCTAAAACCCTTTATGTTTCTTGACCAACCCTAGTTGGGGTAATGCGAAGGGCAATATGGATCCTTTCCACTAGAATATTCATGCAACAAAATATTCCAATGTCAATGGTGAGGGCTATTGTATTTCGATAAAATAGTGGGAGACTAATAAATATTAATTTATTTATTTGTCTCAATTTTTATAATAAAGTAATAAATATTTTCTCATCTTAATTGTCACGACCCGTCCTCGGGCCCGTGTCGTGACTACCCCAAGCCCGCCTTCCATAGGCCAGGGGCTGGCGACTAGCACCAAGGCGTAAATCCCAACAAAAAGGGAAGGCATTGCCTTTGAAAAGTAAACAAGCACCACAGAGCAAGCAAGCAGAAAAGTAAACACTAAGTAAAACTGTACAAGCTGTGCTGAAAGTAAAAAGGGGCCGGAAATACAAGCCCAACTGTAAAGTACAACTGAAAGGAAAAACAGCAACTAAAAAGGGAAAACTGCAGCGTCGAGCCGTCCTCCGGAAGTCCCACCTGAAGGGTGGGTACAGATAGCCTCCACTACTCCTTGGGTCCACCTAACCGCTCCGAGTACGTCCCGCCCAGTGGTCCACCTCCAGGTATTGTCCTGCTCCGCACGCCTCCTCCACGATCAGCGTTGTCCGTCGTCTGCAACCAACACCACGAAGTGCGGGCATAGCCCGTGCAGGGGTGAGTATAAGCTACTCAGTAGGGACCCCGAGACCCCCTAAGGTCTCCCGAAATCCACAAAGGATAATCCACAAAGGAATGATACAATCACGAAGTAACATCTGACATGGCTTAGGTATATGCCCATACATATACCTAAGTCTTCAATTCCCGTTCGGCTCCAACGTCCGAGCCCAAGCACAACCCAGTCCACACAGGAAAGCAAAACGTATACCCACGCAGGATAGAGCAACACAATCCACAAAGGAGAGTAACACAAGATTCAGCTCACACAGGTATACTTCTTCGGATGACGATAAAGATGATCATTGAACCATCTATGTCGTCGGACCCACGAAGGATCGATAGGTACTAACCATGCAGTGACCCACACAGGATCGGGCCCACGCAGGACCTGTAGAAGTTGGCTAACACAGAACCACTGAGAGATGAACCACACAGGATCGGGCCCACACAGGACCGGGCCCACGCAGGACCTGTAGGCGCTGGCTCACACAGAACCGCTGAGCGCTGACCCACGCAGGATCGGACCCACACAGGATCGGGCCCACACAGGACCGGCAGCACTGATCCACGTAGGATCGCTGAGTGTAGTAGTCGTCGCAGTCCGCTGAGGATCTCTGCACAGTCGTCGCCGCAGTCCACTGAGGATCTCTGCACGGTCGTCGTTGGAGTCCACGGAGGATCTATGCACAGTCGTCGCCGCAGTCCACTGAGGATCTCTGCACGGTCGTCGCTGTCGAAGTAGCAGTCGCAGCCAGCACTAGGGTTCCCGCACACAGCAAGCTCGTTCAGGAAGTTCCGCTCCACGAGCTGAGAGGCTGATACATCAACTAACACAAAGTCCGAAGTTGATGTATCCAAAAGTTCCGTATCGTCAACAGGAACTCAACGTCGCAGACGGCGCGTCAATCGGACGCCCGGTTTGAGAGATATTGGCATTTTCGTCCCAGGGGCCCGGTTGGTTTTTAAGGCAAAACCAACCCGACCGCACTCCACCAGCGTCCAAACCTCGGGCGGAGTATGCCAAAAGATCCGTCTCACTTAGAGGAATTCAACAAAGCTGACGTCACGTCAATTGGACGTCCGTAGCTCAAGATATGAGCGTTTCCGCTCCGAGGGCCCGGTTGGTCTCATGTACGAACCAACCCGGCCGAACTCAAAGTATTCCGAAACCTTGAGTGCGATATACCGAAACGATCGTCTCGATCCAAGGATCGCGTTGCCGCTGACGGCGAGTCGTTTGGAGGCATGAAGCTCGAGATACGGGCGTTTGAACGAAAACGTCCGAAGATGGGGGGTATGGGCCGGGGCCGACCCGGCCCGACCCCCCCTGGGTCGGCCCGAACCTGGTCCGACCAGGCGGGCCCGACCCGGCCCGGCCAGGGCCGGTCCGGCTCGGCCGGCTCGGCTTGGCCGAGCCGCGCGGGTGGAAGCCGCGAGCGCTGACCCGCGGCTTGAGGAAGGACCGCGGCCCGCGTGCGGGCCGCGCTGGCGAGCCGCGGACGCGCTGAGCCGCGTCCGCCCGGATGAACCGGACCCGCGCGCCGCGGGTCCGTTTGGCCGCCACCGCCGCGGCTGAAGCCGCGGCGGATTTCGTCCAGCGGCGCGCCGGGGCGCCGCCGCCTCCGGCCGCCGGCGCCGCCGCGCCGGTGACCCGCGCCGCCGGCAACTTCCGCGGGCCGCCGGCGTCGCTCCGGTGGCCCGTTTTCCTTACCGTCTGCGCCGTTGCTCCTCCCGGGATCCGTTCTTTACTGCGGGATCGTCAACCGTCCACTGCGGCACGTTCCGTCGTCGACCGTCAAATCCGCACAAAACGAAGAACGGCGGAGGGTCGTCGGGCCGTGTTCGTTCGGCCCGCACCCTCCGCGTTAGAGATAAACAACCAGGAGAAAAACGATCAACACATGATCCAACAATTTTAATTAAAATAAAATTGTTCATTGAAAATCGGCTTTTTAATTTTCAAGAACGTTCATGAGAAAATTAAAAAGGGGTAATTTTCCAAAATGAATCCCTACCTTGATGATCGTCGTGCGCGGGCGTTCTTTGTGGAAGAGACCGTCGCGGAAGAGATCGATCGTCGCGTCGTCGCGGGGAGGCGTCGCGTCGTCGTGGATTCCGGCATTGAGTCGGCGAGCTCAACGAATCAAGAACAACATATTTAAATTATTAATATTTAAATCTGTGTTTCGTTTAAAACCAAAGAAAATAACTTGAGAGGAAATCTGAAAGCACTCACCTCGAATGGTCGGTGATCGGAGATCGGAGATCGGAGATCGGAAGAGCGTCTCGGGCGAAGGCGTCGTCGATTTCCGGGTTCGGCGTTCTTCACGTTCTTCGTGTTATTCACGTTCTTCGCGTTCTTCGCGAGGGAGAAGAAGTTGCGTGGGTTCTCCCAAATCTTCTCAAGCGCAAATAATCAGAGGTTAAGCGTTGGTCTTATTTTATTATTACGCCAACGAATTTGAAAAACTGGTTAAGAAACGATCCATCAATTCGTTGAATTAATTCAACGAAAGAAACGACCCATTTAATTCACGAAGGAAACAACCCATTTAATTCACGAAATAAACTGCCCAATTAAATGGTCTGTTAAGAATTTAGAAAACGCGTCGGTTTACTTTCATTAAGACGGGTTTTCACGGGTGCGTTTCTTAGCGGAAAGAAACGACGGGGCTCGTGCGGGCCCCACCTCACAAATATCCTACCAAGGGGGTATGATATTTCTGGATAGCATCCTATCCAGTTCAACTCAGTTCAAGCCTCCTTTAAGTGGCTTCAAGTGGCTTCCAAGTGGCTTAAGTGAAATAAAATAAAGCTGTCGCAAAATTATTTTATTTCTTAACTTTAAGCCCGAAAATTAAAAACCACACCCTAGCAAACGCAACTCCGGAAGAGGCATTTCTAAGCGAATACCGGCGCTGCGATTTCATCGGTGCCCTCAGAATTCGATTCCGGGCACCGGTTCAAAAGTTAGAAAAACCCGCTCGTCCGTTCACTGAACGTACCCGAGCCAAACTTCAGAAAATGATTCCGGGCACACCGGGCCTCAGAATCAGGCGCCGTCAAAAACTGCGTTCTTGTAAAATTCCAAAGAAAATTAAGAAAAAAATTTCCTTGAAATTTACGGGTCTTTACATTAATTTTTATAAATGGAAAGAAAATTACTTCAAACATATCATTGCGCACCACACTCGAAAAAGAAAACCTTCTCACTAGCACCAATTTCCAAGAGTGGCAGAGGCATTTATGCGACGTTCTTCTCCGTGAAAGGAAATTGTATGTGCTGGAAGATCCTATTCCAGTTATGCCTGGGATAGAGGCAATTGATGTGGAATTATCTCTCTACATGAAACACATGGATGATGCCACAGATGTCCAGTGTTTCATGCAATCGGCCAAGTCGAATGAGATCTTGAAGCAACATGAAAACTTGGACGTGTATATCATGATGACTCACCTAATAGATCTCTACCAATAGAAGGCGAGACATGTGAGGTATGAGATCTACAATTCTTTTTTTACCACGAAGCATGTAAAGTCTATGCCAGCTGGGCCTCATGTAGTCATGATTATTGGCTACATTGAATGCCTAAACATATTAGGGATTAAATTCCCAGATGAGTTGTGTACAGATCTTAACCTATCATCACTGCCCAAGACCTTCTCTAGCTTATTTGTCAACTATATCATGAGCATCAATGAGAAGATTCTGTCGAAGATTCTGACCTTGATTCGCCAGGTAGACAAGGACATGGGGCGTGAAAACCCCACAGTCCTTCTGGTGAACAAGAAAAAGAAGGACAAGGAAAAGGGGGCAAAGACATATAAATAGTCTAAAGCCCCCGAACTCCATCCCTCCAATAAGGGGAAGATCCAGAGGTAGGGAAAGGAATGGGAGGTGGTGTTTTTTTCATGTGGAAAGTAGGGGAACTAGAAGAGTAACTGCACCCAGAAGTGTGGGGGTGCTAAAGGTGCATTCATTATCGAGTGAAATGTTTATATTTCTACACATTGGGTATTAGATACAACTTGTGGGGCTCACATCTGTATTAAAATATAGGAACCAAGTAGATTTAGAATGATCTCTAGAGGAGAGGTGGATCTTTGAGCTGCCAATGGCATAAGGCTCGCTGTGTTGGCTATTGGCGACTACCACTTCTCATTTCCGACTTGGATGAATTTAGTTTTACATAACTGTTATTTTGTGGCTAGTGTTACCGACAACATAATTTCTATTTCATGTTTGGATAGGGATGGATTTGTTTTGATGTTCAGAAATAAGGTTTGTATCTTTTATAATAACAACGTATGTTATGTTATGGAACATTTGAAGAATTGTTTTTATGTATTAAATTATGAAAACCAAGTGTTGGAAATCGATAATGAAACAATCTCACATGACTCATACATCACCCAGTTGTGGCATCACCGCCTTGGTCATGTGAATGAGAAGCGCTTGACAAAGCTCTGCCAAGATGGCTATTTAGAATCTACTAAGCTAAAACAACTTGATAGATGTCATGCTTGTTTACAAGGAAAAAATGTCCAAACCGCCTTTTGGTGGACAAGGTGAAATAGCCATAGAGCTTCTAGGATTTTTACACACGGATGTGTGTGGACCATATCCAGTAGATGATAAAGGTGGATATTATTACATCATTACTTTTACTGATTATTTGAGTAAATATGGCTATATCAACTTAATGAGGTATAAGTCAGAGTCTTTATTAAAATTTAATGAATTCAAGAATGAAGTAGTGAATCAGCTTGGAAAGAAGATAAAGAAGCTTCGATTGGATCGAGGTAGAGAATATCTGATCCAAGAGTTCATCGATCTTCTACGGGAGTCTGGGATTCTATCTCAGCTCACTCCTCCTTATACACCACAGTGGAATAGTGTTAGCGAAAGGAGGAACCACACCTTTTTGGACATGGTGAGGTCGATGATGAGTCATGTAGATCTTCCATTATACTTTTGGGGATATGCATTATAAACCGCAGCATACACATTAAACCGAGTACAAACTAAGGTGAAAAATGGAATTCCATCCGAGTTAAGGAATGGAAGGAAACCCAAATTGTCGCACACATGTGTATGGGGATGCGAGGCGTTTGTTAAGGCCTTCCAGGCAACAAACTAGCACCCCGGGGCACAAGGTGTATCTTTATAGGATATCCCATGGAAATGAAAGGTTATTTCCTATATAACCCTTCAGACAAGAATGTGACTATCGCCAGACAATCTGTCTTTCTTGAGAGGGATCAAATCCTCAAGATGGATATTGGGATCAAGATTGACTTCGACGAAGTTGATGCTCAAGATACACAAGAGTTGGTATAGGAACAAGTTCCACAGGTCCCCATGGAAGAGGTTCCAGAAACACATTTACTGCATAGGAGCTCAAGAGTGGTAAGGGAACCAGAGAGATATGGTTTCCTAATCACTGAGGATAGTGAATCATTATTGTAGGAAAATGATGAACCTCTATCCTACAAGGAAGAAGTAGAAAGCTCAGAAGATGCAAGATGGCTAGAAGCTATGAATTCTGAGATGGATTCCATGTATCAGAACCAAGTCTGGGTTCTGGTCAATGATCCAGTTTATGTAAAGCCTATTGGATGAAAATGGGTATTCAAGAGAAAACTTGACATTAAAGGTCAAGTCAGCACCTATAAAGCAAGGCTAGTGGCTAAAGGATTCAGATAGCATCAAGGAATTGAATATGATGAAACCTTCTCGCCAGTTTCCATGTTGAAATCCATAAGAATCATACTTTCCATAACAGCTTACCATGACTAAGAGATTTAGAAAAAGAATGTCAAAACAACATTCCTTAACTGGAACCTTCAGGAAGATGTCTATATGACACAACCAGAAGGTTTTGTGACACCAGGTGAAGCCAAACGGGTTTGAAAGTTGCAGAAATCCATTTATGGATTAAAGCAAGAATCCAGGTCATGGAACATTCGATTTTATGAAGCCATAACAGAATTTGGTTTCATTAAGAATGAATGTGAGACATGTGTTTATAAGAAGTTTAATGGGAATGCTATCATTATCCTAGTAGTATATGTTGACGACATATTACTTATTGGAAACAATGTACTGGTCTTACAATCAGTTAAGGACTAGTTGAACAATTGTTTCTCAATGAAGGATATGGGAGAAGCATCCTACATTCTAGGGATCAAGATCATTTGTGATAGATCCAAGAGGATTCTTGGACTAAGTCCGGGTACATACATTGACCATATACTAAAGAGATTTAGTATGGAACAATCCAAGAGGGGATTGGTTCCAGTGTCACATGGCTTACATCTTTCTAAGAAAATGTGTCCCCAGACACAACATGAGAAAAATAGAATGAGTAAGATCACATATGCTTAGGCTATAGGATCCATCATGTATGATATGTCATGTACCAGGCCTGATGTTGCCTATGCACTGAGCATGGTAGGACGATATATAGTAGATCCAGGAGAATAGCATTGGACTACTGTTAAAACTATCCTTAAGTACCTGAGAAGAACTAAGGATATGTTCCTGGTTTATGGAGTATAAGAGGAGCTTGTCATCAGAGGGTATGATGATGCTAGTTTTCAAACAGATCTGAATGATCTAAAGTCATAGTCTGAATATGTTTTTTGTCTCAATGGAAGAGATATGATTTGGAAGAGTTCAAAGCAGACAGTTGTCGCCGATTCTACAGTGCAGTTTGAGTATATAGTGGCTTCTGATGCAGCCAAGTAAGCCGCCTGGATTTGGCACTTTGCCCAATATCTTGATGAGGTGCCTAGCAGTAAAGATCCCATTACATTGTGTTGTGATAATACTGTAGTGGTGGCTCTTGCAAAGGAACCAAGGTCACATCAACGGACAAATCACATACTCTGGAAGTATCACCTCTTGAGGTATTTCTATCAAAGGGGTGAAGTTGCTGTGAGCAGAGTGTCCACGGAAGAGAATGTGGTGGACCCCATGACTAAAGGCCAATCTCATCCGAAGCATGAATATCATGTGAGAGTTAGTGGGTTAAAGGTTGTTAGCAGTTGGCTCTAGTCCAAGTGGGAGTCTGTTGGAGTTGGTGGTCTAGAACCAACTACATTGTACTTTATTCATTAATAAAGTCCTTATCACATCTTGATTATTCTTCTGCATGACAATTCATGTGATAATGTCCTAAGGACAACTGTTGCATTGATGGGTCATAACGTATCCCTTCTATGATGAGAAACCAGAAGTTCCATAACACAGTTCTTGAATATATTTTATATGGACGGATGATATTTTTTGATGGACACAAATAATACATGTCATTAGGGGTGAGGAATCGTAAAACTTTGAGGCACCTTCTTTTGGTGTGCGCCCTTGGTAATATCCAGGAGGATATTATGAGAACGAGACCCGCCAGTAGGAAATCCACATTTCATAGTGTCATTAGATGTTCCTATCTACGGACGTGTGTATTGATCCTTAGACATTAAAATTATTATTAATGGGTATTACAACTCGCACACTTAGATGTATTGACAAATTCTATGACGACACACTGTTCACAGTGAGGTAGGATATGTTGGGTGCGTCACGAGTAATACTACATTAATAGAAAATTCATGAAAGGATGTGTCCCTTCTATTCCATAATGGAAGTAGATATCTCAGGCCCTATGATGGAATATATATAGTCTAAATAAATCCATGGCCATGGTAAGGTATATGCGAGTTAAATTCTGGGAATTCAAAGAAAGAATAATCGAGCACATGGGTTGATGGAACTAGAATGCAACCCGCTTGATTAGAGAGACATCGAGACAAATGGATTATATTACATGATAAGCGTTCGTAGGAGGTGACACGTCATTGTCGCGTTAACTTCTCTCTCTATGGATGCCTTGGCGTGTTGCTAGACGCTAACCTTGGACATTAGGCAGGCTCCGCCTAATGCCACTAAGAAAGAGGCCTAGAGGGTCACACACTAAGTCTATCCATGTATCTCAGTTAAATATTAATTTAACAAGTTAGATTAATATTATCACTGACTGTGGTTTAATAATTATTTAAGGATGTCTGTTCACATTTATTTCGACACTATTTATTTAAGAGAATATACTGTGGGTGAAATAATATATATATTTATTATCGAGTAATGTAGTTACATTTATTTTAGAAATAAATACCCATTACTCAAGGACTAATAAATAGGGTGGAGGAAGTAAATAAAATGAAAAATAAAAGTACACACCATGTATATTTATATACACACCGTGTAGTTGGTTTTTCGGGATTCATGAGAAAATATTGTTTATTTAATTAAATGATATTAAATGTAATACATTGGGCCCATGTCAAGTAATAATGATGGTCAACTGTCATTATTACGACATGGGGTATTACTAAGAGTTAAATGAAATGATTAAATGCTTTCGGGCAATTAATTCATATTACTATTCTAAGTATTATAATCCCAATTACATTATTCCCTTAGAAATAGATCCATTGTTGTGCACAATGGATTTTGAAATAATCTCAAGCCAAGAGAGGATTCCCTTTCCACCAAGAATGCTTTCATGTTACGAGAGCGAGATCCTCCACTAGATCAAGGTGGTAGAAGGCGGACATCGCAAGCAAAGGTTCTTCTGTGCTAGCACCTCAAGATCCCTTCAGCGATGTCCAGAGATATGTGGAGCACGTGTGGATCAGCACTAGAGGAATCCTGTACTTGGATTCTACGACCCAACGACAGATCTTAGGATCGTGACCAGAGACTCCAACAAAGAAAAAATTCCATCGAGGTAATTCTTATGAATTTATTAAATTAATTATAACCAACATATAATGATCCTATCTCAAGGGTTACGGGACTCTTCTTTTTATTTTTCATTCTTCATTCTATTCTGAAGATTCGGCATTTTAAATCATGACAGATCTCAGATTGAACGTTGTTTAACGTTAAAATTAAAGTTGGGTAAAATCCACCAACGTTCTTTCGCTACGCCTGGAACCTACACTATAGACGTTTCTGAATATTATGTCAATTAATAATATAGTATTTGTTTTAAAAACTCAATAATGTAATTTTTGACACTATTAAGTATTTGATTTTTTTGACAGCCATTTAAACATTATCACTATGAGTAAAATTCATTTAACTAACTGTAACATGTCATGTTAACCAATAAAATTAGTTTAATTTTTCATAAGTCCCAATTTACATTTGTTTGGATATTTATAATATCAATTATTTTAATATTTCATTAACAAAGTAATTACTGCATCATCATTTGTGTCATATATAAATTAAATTATATAGTGTCTAAAAATAACAAATAAAATAGAAATAGGTAGTAAATCGTTGTAGCTTTCTAATTAATATTTATAGTCCAATTTAGAATGTGTGTAACCCTATATGAAAATTGTTTAGTTATTAAACATTAAATTTTAGTCTTTTAACTTTTCATTAAATAAAATATTAATAAATGTCCTAACCTAATCCAAGTAGACCGAATGGGGTCATATTTTATTCCTAATGTTTATTTGGGTCCAATTATAATTATCCAATATAATTAGGTCATGTGTTAGGGTAATTATGATATCATTTTTACCCTTAATTTCCATATTTACTTTTAACCGTAGTAAATAAAAGTCAAAAGTTAATATTCAAAAAAAATTATTTTCATCTTATTGAACAAGATATTACTGAGTGATATTAACCATGACTATCGGATTTTTGAAATTTAACTCACAGGAGAGGTAAAATTATGTTTTATGCAAATTTTCAAATGCTATGAGGAAGTGGGTAAAAGACGGTAAAAAGTTCAATAAAATTTTTATATGTCTAAAGTTATTATAAAATGACTCCAATTAATTAAATAGAACATGTATCGGTATTATGTATATATTTTGACCTAAAATAAATGTAAATAAAATAAATAGTTATATAAGTAAAAATTTTATTTTAACTAATAACGCAATGTTTTTAACTATTCATCCAAAATTGATAGTTTTCCAAAAATTATAAAAATTTCACCCTAAGCTGATTTTGATATTATGAATTCAAAAATGATGTCCATTTTGAAAAATAAAATTTATAAAATTTCAAAATGTGTGTATTACAATTCATAATGGCTAGTTTGATTGATCTTAGTGTGTTAGAATCTCAAAGTTGCGTACAATGCCAGCTATTTCATTATTCAAAGGGAAAAATACTGTGGAATCTTGGGGTGTTACATTATTGCCTCCTTAAAATAATTTCATTCTTGAAATTTCTCAAATATTACCTCACAAAAAGAATCGGGTTGTTCTTTATCATAGGTTCCTCCCATTCCCACATTGCCTCATCCATCTTATGGTTTCACCATATAAATTTTACTAGATGAGTCATCTGCTTTTTCAACACATGTTCTCCGGTATCAAGAATTTTGATAGACACTTCACAACAAGACAAATTAGGTTCCAATTCAATTTCCTCATAGGTGAGTACATGCGTTGGGTCAGGCATGTATTTTCTCAAATGTGATACAAGGAACACATCATGATCTTTGGAAAGACATGGAAGCATTTCCAAACGGTAAGCTACAACCCCAATTTGTTATAGAATTTTGAAATTTCAGAAGTACTTGGGACTTAATTTACCCTTCTTATGGAATCGTATAACTCCCTTCCATGGAGATAACTTCATGAAAACATGATCTCCTACCTAAAATTACAAAAACTTCCTTTGGTTATCGGCATAGCTCTTCTGCCTACTTTGAGCTGCTTTGATGTGGGTTTGGATAACCTTCACATTTTCCATCATTTCCTCAACATGTTTTGGGCCTATGAGTTTTCATTAACCAATACCATCCCAACATGTTGGTGTGTGACATATCCTTCCATATAACTCTTAATATGATGTCATATTAATTCGTGAATGTAGTCTAGTGTTATAGGAAAATTATACCATAGGTAATTATTGATCCCACATACCTTGAAAGTCATGTGATTAAGATCTCAACATGTCTTCTGGGGTTCGAATAGTCTGTTCTAATTTTCCACCAGTTTGAGGGTGGTATGCAGTGCTCAAACGAAGATCAGTATCCAGGGATTTCAGAAGACTTTTCTGGAATCTTGATGTAAAACGGGGATCACGATCCAAATCAATCGATAGGGGTACTTAATTATGTATTAAAACATCATTAATATACATTTATGATAAACATTCATGTGGTAAATCTTGTCTTATATCACGAATATGTGATGACTTGGTAAGTTGATCAACAATGACCCATATTGAATCATTCGTTCTAAGAGTGTTTGGTAGCCCAAAGACAATGTCAATCGTAATATCATCCCATTTCCACTCAATTATGGGAAGAGGTTTCATGAATCCTCTAGGATATTGTCTTCCAACTACCACTTGATAGAAAAATATACACCTTAACACAACATCAAAAATATCCATTTTCATGTTGACCCACCAAAAATGTACCTTAAAATCTCTATACATCTTGGAGATCCCAGAATTTATAATGAAATTGGATCTATGAGCATCAACCAACAATTCCCTTTATAGATATGGTATAACGGGACCACACAGTCTTCCCAAATTTCAAAATTCCATCTTCATATATGATGTCACTCAATCTCCCATCATTTATAGCTTTAATTTTATCTTGAAACTCCTCATCATCAGTCTGATAATTTTTATCCTTTATAGTAAAGATGGTTTGGTAACCATTTGAAAAAGTATTTATGTTTCACCCTCCATGGTTATTCCCATATCCGTATTTAATAAATCCATGAAAATAGGATCCCTTTTAACTCTCATCTTGTTCAAAACTCCACCATCCTTTCTTCTCAAATCATATGCCACCTTATTTTCCTTCCCCGGGTGGTAGTGTATTGTGCAATAATAATCTCTTATTAGTTCAAGACATCTCATTTGCCTCATGTTTAGTTCTTTTTGTGATAAAATATACTTGAAACTCTTGTGATCTGTAATAATCAAACATTATTCACCATAGAGATAGTTTCTACATATCTTCAGAGTGAAGACTATAGCTTCTAACTCAAGATCATGAGTGTGATAGTTTTTCTCATGAACGTTTCGCTATCGTGATGCATAATAAATAAATATATCACTCTACATAAGGAATCAACCAAGTAGTTTTTTTGAAACATCACTATAAATAAAAAACCAATTTTTCTATGATAGTAGAGTAAAAGTAGAAGAATTGACTAATATTCTATTCATTTCATCAAAACAATTCATACTCTATTTTCAAAAACAAATTTAACCCCTTTACGCATGATCTTGGATAATGGGTTATCCAACCGGGCAAAATTCTGGACAAAAAGACGATAATAACATACTAAACGAATAAAATTGTACAACTCAGTTATACTCATTGGTGTTGGACATTATTGGATTACCTTGGTCTTTAAAGGATCAAAAAATATTACATCCTTAGAGAGAATATGGCCAAGAATAGAAATCTCTTGAAGCTAGAATTCACACTTGCTAAACATCCCATATAATTAATTTATTCTAAGAGTGTTTAGAATAATGTGCATGTTATTTTCATGATTTTTGTAGCTTTTTTAGTATAACAAGATATTATCAATAAATACCACTACAATGACATCAATATATTCCATGAAAATAAATTAATTAGATCCATGAAGATAGAGGGTGCATTAGTCAATCCAAAAGGAATTACTGTAAACTCGTAATGCCCATACCTAGTTCGAAACACTGTTTTCAGAATGTCTTCCTTCTTCACACACAACTAATGATATCATGATCGAAGGTCATTCTTTGAAAAGTATTGAGATCCATGAAGTTGTACGAATAAATCATCAACGCGAGGTAGGTGATACTAGTTCTTTATTGTTATAACATTGATCTCCTAGTAGTAATTGCACAACCTCATAGATCAGTAATTCTACATAAAAATAAGGATAGGGGCTCCCCCTAGAGAAACACTAGAGAGAATAAATCCACTATTCTAATAGGGGTATTTGATATGGGTCTTGAACCAGGAAATAAATATATGAAAAACTAAATTTCTCGTTCTGGAGGATGTCCTAGTATATCCTCTGGAAACACATCAACATATTCTTGCACAATAGGTACATCCTCTATTTGAACATTCATTTCCACACCCATAATTATTTCATTCTCAGCCTCCCCAATAATTGAATTTATTTGAGCTACTGGGGGTGGATCTAGATAAGAATTAGATGGTGACATTTATGCTCTAAAGAGAAGTTACTAATTATCATCATTGAGAATTTTAACCTCCTTCTTCTTACAATAATGTTTCACTTCATAGTCCAAAATACAATCCATACAGAGGATTATATAAAATTAAATCATGGTTATGACAATTATATCAGTAGATAAATGTCGTTTTTATGCCTTAATGGGGTCTCATTAACAAAACATTGTTGCAATGATACTTCCCTTAGTATTTTTTACTACCAACTCCCTTGTTAAATCAAATTAAAAATATCTATTTTTCCTAGAAAACTGAGAAGATGTGAAACAATGTGATGATCCAGAATCAAGTAAATCATTTTCTAAACATTACAAGACCATTAAATTACCTACCACCACGTCTTTCAGATCCTCAACCTCAATAGTAGTGATCGCATATGATTTGCCTTGATCCCTTGGCATTTTCTGAGGTATGTTTCCCAGAAACATAGGATATTCATTTTTATAACATCCCATCTCCCTACAATTGTAGCATTGAACATTAGAATATTCATTCTTACCCTTAAAATCACCAGTAAGATTTTATTTCTATCAACATTTGTAGCATACACCTTTTCATTTTATACAGGCACCAGGGTGCTTCCTTCCACAATTATCACAGGGTGGAAATTCACCTCTTACATTTTTCCATGTTTCCTTATTTTCATTCCTAGAGTGTTCAACATATCTCTTCTTCTATTTCTTTTCTTTAAAGTCATAATACTTAGAGAGTTAATTTTCTGTCTTGATAGAAAATGAGATGATATATTCATATTATGAGAAGGATTGTGAGACTAATGCTCGAAAGAAAAATGGATTGAACCCATCAAAGAGACAATCAATCTTACTTCTTGGGTTACATATATAATATGGCTCATTCTTGGATAGCCATGTAAAGTTAGCTTCATACTTTTCGATATTCTCATCAATCATTTTTCTTAGACTTAGAAATTTCCTTTCCATATCTACTTAATTGTCACGAGGAAAGTATTTTTCTATGAAAATCTCTTAAAACTCCCTCTATTCCACAATTGATACTTCTTCATCCTCCTTTGTGTTTTGAATTAATGACCACCATTGATCTGCATCTCTCATAAGGCGATAAACTGTCATGAAAACCATTTCCCTTTATCTACTCCCCAAAGCATGAAATATTTTCCCGAAGTAACTTATCCATTTCATAGCTAGAAATGGATTCATAGACCCATTGAATAATGGTGGTTGTTACCTCATAAAGAGGTCTAACATTGATTTGTCGTGTCCTGGATCATAGTGCTCCATACAGGTAAGGTTATTATTCATTACCAGAGTGAGTTTTCCCAGTATGTTGATAAGAAGATTAGCACCATTTACATATCTAGCTCCACTATAATTATCTTGAGTATGAGGGAAATCCCTACATGGATAATGTGCGTTGATACAGTTTCCATTCCTTCCACTAGGTTCCATTTCTAAACAATGGCATAAAATAGATTAGTTTATGAATCACAATAAATAAGTCCATACATGTAAAACACTTCTCATAAATTGGGAAATTTATGGATATAACCCATATACATAAAAAAATATTTTCATTAAGGAGGTATATACTAATAAATCTTTCATAATGGTTTGTAAATAAAATATGAATTATCCAAAGCATATCCCCCGGGAGTGTCATAACCAATAGTGCATTAAGGTCTGTTGTCATGTATCAGGATACCCTCGGTCAAGCCCGAAACACCTTGTCGGTGTTTTCACTCCTAGGTTCATATGACCCAGAGCCGCCTCTACCCACTTGAATCAAGACAAGGATTTATTTCTTTGAAAATACACAAAATCTCTTCATTACCAAAATTCTTGGAAGTTATTCTATTTCAACCCTCAATGTCCATCTTAGTGTAATGTACTCTAATCAGAGTTTATCTAAATCTAGTTTCCAAGGATTGTTCTAAACTTCTTTGATACCAACTATAATGCCTCAACCCTAGTAACCTAGAGTCAGTGCTTTATTACATAAAGTTGGTATGATACCTGAAGTCATGTCCCGAAAGACCGATCAATTTAGTATTATTAGAAAAAATACATTTTTAAGTTCAACATTACAACTTGAGAAGAAATACAATACTAATTTATTTCATTAAAAAGATCAAAGACAGTTAGTTTATGCCTGCAGGTCACTCTTAAATAACATTTTCATATCCTGGGAAAATGAAACATAATAAATATTTGAGCTGAAATGCTCAGTAAGGTTAAGCAATACAGAGGAAGATAAAAAAACATTAGGCATGGTGAATAAATAAAAACACACGCCTTTACAAATAATAAACATGAAAACTATTTGGAAGGAATATGAGGTGAGTATATAATGCCATAATAAAACATAGTCAGGGGTATTATACTACTTGAATAACCACATATACCATCCTTATTATTTTCAAAATGAGAGGATGTACAATTTCAGACATTCTGAAACATCTTGTCACAGCCTCAGCCAAGATGTCTAAAAACAATTTAAGCCTTAGCCAGAACCATATATCAAATTGGGAAAGGACTCAGCCAATTCTATGTCTAATTATCTCATGATACCTTACAATGCACCAAGGAGCAATAACAGGATCCACCCATCACATACTAAGTCCATTACATTCCTCAAATGAGACGACTAAAACATAACATAAACAATCACTTTAAAACTAGCATAAGAAATGTCAAACATTTAACCATAAACAATGATTGTTATAAAAATAACACATCCATAGTCAGACATATCACCAATCCTTCAATACAATATGGTATATTTGTATCATAATAAATCAACATTAAACAATTTTAAAATACATCAAAATATTTTGATATAGATGAAATGAAAACTATTTGATAGAAATAAATCTCTTTATTTTGAAACCATTTAAGAGTAAACTAATTATAAATGAAAACATTTATTTTGAATATAATCTTATAAACTTGTTAGGGAAGATTTGATGATGTTATAATGGTTGAAGATAGCTGCACCTACCGTATAAGTTAACGAAATCATTCTTACCTTAATTTTGTCGAAAAGGTCATAAAGTACCTTGTTTGGAAAACGACAGAAAGATTACGTTAATAAAATATAATGTCAAATAAGGGTATAAATTTTTTAACCCAAAGTCTATTATATAGTTAAAATGATTTGATGTTTATTTTCTAGAAAACATAGATGTGCATGATAAAGAGGTCCACGTAGATACTAACGTTAAAACAAACTCGGATAATAAAGAGATTGTGAAATTAACCCTTACATTGTACTTTTCCGTTGTAGATGGTATTTTAACATCATTTATAATTGTTAAAAAAATATTAAAATTTTCAAGAATCATATACACAAATATGATATCATATATGATTTTATCATATTTCTTTACTAATAATATATTAGTAGTATCATCGTTTCGGGTGTTAAATGATTCATTTTACTTTATATTATTTGTTACTTAAATCATGTTTCCTATGGATATGATGTCTTTGATTCATATAATTAATGATATTATGTTCTTAAACATTATTTATAATAATAAAATAAAACATATTCTTGAATGAATACGATGGGGAATGAATCTCATCGCGTTCGTGGAGACGGTAATCCGTACATATGCTTGAGCAAAAATATCCTTATATTGATGGTGAAATCATATGTAATTCAATGGTATATAATATATAAATAATAATTTACATGTTATATTTATTATTTAATTTAGTTGTACTCATTATTATACCCATCCAAATAATGACGTGTTGGAGTAACAAACTACACCACGACATGGAGACGTTAAGCTGCACGCATGCACGTATGGTGACATTGTCATTCATATGATGGATTAAATAATGAATATGGTTGTAAATTTTTATAATAAAATCATAGTATATATAAGATACTGGATTTATTATTTTATAATGGAAAAACAAATAAGGAGGAAGTGGAAGAAGAAAAGAACATGAAAGAGGTGATGAAATATTTACCTCTTCTTTGGGTTCTTTTTGATTTGATAAAAAGGGCTCATTAGGTAGGCTTTTAGACCAAAGTAAGGCCTCTAGGATGAAGGGAGTAATGTTTGAAGGATATTTGGGAAGGTTCGGGACGAGAAAAATGGCTTTGGAGGTGTGAAATTAAGATAAGGGTAAGTACCCTTTTATAAGATAGGTGAGGTTCACTTTTGGAAATGCTTGAAATATTATTTTATAATAAAAGAATATTCGGTTTCTAAGGGCTCAAAAATGATTTATTTTCAGTTTAAAATAGTTATGGGTCTAAAACCTCTCAACCAATAGGTTTTTGATTGGTTTAGGACACGATAGTAACCTTATCTTTTAGATTTAACTCCTAGTTAAATAGTTTGACATTACCGTGTCTCTATTTATTTTTATATAATAGGGTTCACATACTTACAATAAAAGTAAAAGCGAGCCAGAAGTGGTTCATTATTAATAAATATACGTTTATATATGTTCTCTGACAGAAATTTAGATTTTTTTGAATATTATATCAACAAATAATATTGAATTTTTTTTTAAAACTCAATTATGTCAATTTTGAAACTATTCAGTATTTCATTTTTTTTTTGAAATCCATTACTTCAAGTCAAATTTCTATACACAACAATTAAATTTCATATTAACCTGTAATATTAGTCTAGTTTTTCAAAAGTCTCAATTTACATTTATTTGGATATTTATAATATCAATTATTTTAATATTTCATTAAAAAGGTGAATACTGCATCATCCATGTGTCATAAATAAATTAAATTATATGATGTCTAAACACTATAAATAAAATACGAATATTTAGGTAATCTTTTTATATTTCCAACGAATATTTATAGTCAAATTTATATTGTTTCTACCCCTATATTAAAAATGGTTTAGTTATTAAACATTGAATTTAACAATTTTTAATCTTCTTGAAATAAAATAATAAGAAATGTCCTAATCTAATTCAAGTGGTCCAAAGGTGGTAATATTTTATTCATAATGTTTATTTTGGATGAATCATACTTATACAATAGAAATAGCATACGTGTTAGGGTAATTATGATATCATTTTCACCTTTAATTACCCTATTCACTTTTAACCGTGGTAAATAAAAGTCAAAAGTTAGTATTCACCAAAAATTATTTTCATTTTATTAAACCACATTTTACTTAATAATATTAACTGTGTCTCTCAGATTTTTGAAATTTGACTCACATAAGTGGTAAGATTATTTTTTATGCCAGTTTGCAAATGCTCCGAGGAGGTGGGTAAAAGAAGGTAAAAAGTTCAATAAAATTTTTATATATCAAAAGTTATTATAAAATTAATACAATGAATTAAATTTAACTTATATATAAATTATTTATCTATTTTGACCTAAAATAAATTTAAATAAAAATAATAATTATCTAAATAAAAATTCGATTTTAACTAATAACACAGTGTTTTTCACTATTCATCCAAAATTTGTAGTTTTCAGAAAAATGCCAAAATTTAACCCATAGCTAAATTTGATATTCCAAATTCAAAAATTATTTCCATTTTGAAAATAAAAATTTATAATATTTCAATAAGTTGGTATTACTATTCATAATGGCTAGTTTTATTGGTCTTGGTGTGTTTGAATCTTGATGTTCTGTACAATGCAAGCTATTGCATTATTTAATGGGAAACATAATATGGAAGATTGGGGTGTAACATTCTTCCCTCTGTCAAATAATTTCTTCCTCGAAATTTCTCGAATACTACATCATAAAAAGATTCTTGTGGTTTTTTATCATTAGTTTCTCTGGTTCCCACGTTGCCTCCTCCATCTTATGGTTTCTCCATAAAACTTTTAACAGATGAGTCATCTGGATTTTCAACACTTGTTTTCTGGTATCCAGAATATTGACAGGATCTTCAAAATAAAACAAACATGGTTCCTGTTAAATTTCTTCATTGTTGAGTATATGCGTTGGTTCAGGCATGTATTTTCTCTACTACGATATGTGGAACACATCATGAACTTTAGACAGACATGGCAGCATTTCCTAATGGTAAGTTACAACCCCAATTGATTTTAGAATTTTGAAAGGTCCGATGTCCCTGGAACTTAATTTACCCATCTTACGAAATCGTATAAATCATTTCCATGGAGATACCTTCAAGAAAATATGATCTCCTACCAGAAATTCCAAATCCTTTCTTCGGTTATAGGCATAGTTCTTCTTCCTACTTTGAGTATCTTTGATGTGGGTTTGGATAACCTTCACCTTTTCCATCGTTTTCTCAACATGTTCCGGGCCTACGAGTTTTCTTTCGTCAAAATTATCTCCAGAAGTTGGTCTGGGACCTCTCTTTCAATATAACACTTTATATGGTTCCATCTTAATAGTCGAATTGAAGCTATTGTTATAGGAAAATTATACCATAGGTGAATATTTATCCCACATACCATGAAAGTCAAGTGAGAAAGATCTCAACATGTCTTGTATGTCTGAATAGTCCATTATAATTGTCCACCAATTTGAGGGTTGTAGGTAGTGCTCAAAAGATGTTCAGTATCCAAGGATTTATGAAGACTTTTCCAGAATATTGATGTAAAATAGGGATCACAATCTGAAACAATCGATAGGGGTATTCACTGAAGTATTACAACTACATTAATATACAGTCTTGCTAAATGTTCAATCTATAAATCTTCTATTAGAGAAAGAAAATGTGCTGACTGGGTAATACAATCAACAATGAACCATATTGCATCATTCCTTCAAAGAGTCTTTGGTATCCCCATGACAAAGTCAATCATAGTATCACCCTATTTCACTTAGGTATGAGAAGGATTTCATGACTCTTCTAAGATGTTTTCATCGAGATATCACTTGATGGAAAACCATACACTATGACACAAAATTAGCTGTCTCATTTTTTATGTTGTCCCACCAAAAAAGATTCATTGAATCTCTATACATCATGGTGCTCCCATGATGTATAAGGGAATTGGATCTAGGAGTATCATCCAACAATTTTTTCAGACCAGGTATATCAGGAAAACAAAGTCTCTTAAATTTTTTGAAAATTCCATCTTCATATATGAAGTCACTCGATATCCCATCATTTATAATTTTAATATTCTTTTGAAACTCCTCGTCATCAGTCTAAGAATTTTTATCCATTATAGTAAAGATGGTTTGTAAAACATTTGAAAAATTATTGATGTTTCAACCACAATGTTTATTCCGATATCCATATTAACTAAATTCATTAAAATAGGATCCCTTTTAACTCTCATCTTGATCAAAATTCCATGATCATTTCTACTAAAAGCATCTTCCAACTTATTTTCCTTTCAGAAGTTTTAGTGTATTGTGCGATCATTATCCTTGAGTAGTTCATTCCATCTCATTTGCCTCATGTTTTGTTATTTTTGTGAGAAAATATACTTCAAACTCTTGTGATCAGTATAAATCACACATTTTTCACCATAGATATAGTGTCTCTATTATTTCAAGAGTGAAGATTACAACTGCTAACTCAGGATCATGAGTGGGATAATTTTGCTAATGAGTTTTTTCTTGTCGTGAATCATAAGCAATAACTCTATCATTCTACATAAGGTAACAACCAGGTCCTTTCTTTGAAGCATCACTATAAATAAAAAACCCATCATTCCCCAATGGTAGAATCAAAATAGAAGCATTGTCAAATTTTCTCATTAGTTCTTCAAACAACTATTCACACTCTTTTGTTCAAACAAATTTAACCCCTTTATGTGTGATCTTGGATAATGGGTTACCAACAAGGAAATATTCTGGGCGAAAGATGATAATAACCTGCTAAACCAATAAAACTGTGTACCTCAGTTATACTGGTCGATGCTGGCCATTCATGGATTTCCTTGGTCTTTGAAGGATCAACAAATATTCCATCCTTAGAGACAATATAACCAAGAAAATGAATCTTTTGAAGCTAGAATTCCCAATTTCTAAAATTCCCATATAAATTATTTCATTTAAGAGTCCTTACAATAATGCGCTAGTGATTTTCATGATCTTTGTAGGTTTTCTAGTAAACCAAGCTATCATCAATAAATACAACTAAAAGTCATAAAAACATTCCTTGAAAACCCTATTCATTATTTCTATGATGAAAGAGGGTGCATTAGTCAATCCAAAATACATTACTATAAAATCATAATGCCCATACCTGGTTCTAAATACTATTTTCGGAATTTCTTCCTTCTTCACACACAACTAGTGATATTCAGATCGAAGGTCAATCTTTGAAAAAAATTGAGCTCCATGAAGTTTTTCGAATAAATCCTCAATGCGATATAGGGGATACTTGTCCTTTATTGTAATAGTATTGATCTCCTTGTATTCACTGCACAACCTCATAGATCTGGCTATCTTCTTATCAAAAAGGACATGGCCTCTCTATGGAGAAACACTATGGAGAATATATCCCTTATTACGAAATTCTTCTAGATGTTTATTTAGTTCCACTAACTCCACAGTGGACATTCTATTAGGGGCCTCAGATATGGGCCTTGAACTAGGAATTAAATCAATAAAAAACTCAATTTCTTATTCTAGAGGATGACATGGTAAATCCTCTGTAAACACATCAATATATTCATTCATAATAGGTACGTCCTTTATTCGAACAATCTTTTCCACACCCGTAATTATTTCATTCTCATTCTCCACAATAATTGAATTCAGTAGGGCTACTGGGGGTGGATCTAGATTAGAATTATATGGTGACATTTCTTCTCTAAAATAAGCTACCCCTTATTGTCATACAGAGTTGTAACCTCCTTCTTATTACAATAAATATTCGCATCTTGGCCCGAAAACCAATCCATACTGAGGATTATATCAAATTCAATCATGGGTATATAGATTAGATCAGCATATAAATATCATTTATATACCTTAATGGGTACTGATTCACAAAATATTATTGCAATGATACTTCAATTAGGAGCTTCGAATGACAACTCCCTTGTTAAATCAAATTGTAAATATATAATTTTCTTAGCAATCTAGGAAGATATGAAATAATGTGATGATCCAGAATCAAATAAGGCATTGTCTAAACTTGAGGAAACCATTTAATTTCCTGCCAACACATCTTTTGGAGCTTCAACCTCAGCAATAGTTATCACATTAGTCTGGACTTGATCTCTTGGCATTTCCTGAGATAATATTTTCTAATCCCGAAGAAATTATTTTTCATAATGTCACATCTCCCAAAATTTTCAAAATTGAACATTTGTAGCTTCTTTCTTCCCCTGACAATCCCGAGCAAGATGGCATTTATGTCCAGATTTTTAGCATACTCCTTTTCCTTTTAGACAGGCACCATGGTGCTTCCTTCCACAAATATAACAGAATAGAAATTCAACTTTTTCCATCTTCCTTATTTCTTTATTTCTATTCCTAGAGTTTTCAACATATCTCTTCTTATATTTCTTTTCTTTAAAGACGTAATACTTAGATAATTCCTTTTCTATCTGGATAGCACATGAGGACATATCTTAATATGATCAGAAGGATTGCAAGACTAATGACTGACAAAGAAATAGATTCTCCTCATCAAATAAATGATCAATCTTACTTCTTGGTTTACATATATAATCTGTAGCGTGCCTTTCTTACCTTGTAAAGTTAGCTTCATACTTTACTACATTCTCATCCTCCTTTTGCCTTAGACTCAGAAATTGCCTTTCCATATCTGCTTGATGGTCACGAAGAAAGTATTTTTCTAAGATAAAGCTCTTTATACTTCCTCCATTCCATACTTGATACTTATTCATCCTTCGGTGTGTTTTGAACTAATGACTACCATTGATCTACATCTCCTGTTATAAGATAAAATTCCATGACAACATTTTCCCTTTCGATACTCACCAAATCATGAAATATTTTCTCTACGGAACATAACCATTTCTCAACTAAAAATGTATTTTTATACCCATTGAATGTTGTTGGTTGTTACCTCATGAAGCGGTCTATCATTGATCCTCCAAATTTTAGATTAGGGTGATCTATATGGGTAAGGTTTTTATTCATAACCAAAGTGAGTTGTCCTAGTATGGTGATAAGATGATCAACACCAGTTGTATCACCAGCTCCAAAATATTTATCTTGAGTTGGAGGGAAATCCCTACATTCATTAAGTGTGTTGATATAGTTTCAATTCATTCCACTAGGCACCATTTCTAAACAACGACATACACTAGATTTGTTTGTGAAACACAATACATAATTCCAAACATGTAAAACCCATAACATAAATTGAGAAATTTATGGATATAATCCATAATCATAAAAAAATGTTTTCTTTAAGGAGGTATATACTCATAAATCTTTCATATTGGTTTGTAGAGAAAATGTGAATTATCCAAAGCATATCCCTTGGTAGTGTCGTAACCAAGAGTGCAGCAAGGACCGTTGTCATGTACTTGGATACCTTGGGTCAAGCCTAAAACTTCTTGTCATAGTTTTCACTCCTAGGAACATCTGTTCCAGAGCTGCCTCAACCTAATCGTATCCAAACAAGGATGTATTTCTTGGAAAATACACAAATTATCTACATTACCAAAATTTAATATGTTCTTCTATACGAATCCACATAGTTTATATTTGGGTAATGTGCTCTAATCAGACTTTACCTAAATCAAGTTTCGAAGGTTTGTTATAAACCTCCTCTAATTCCAACAATAATGCCCCAACCCTAGTTACCTAGAGTTAGTTCTTTATTACATAACATTGGCATGGTAAAAGGAGTCATGTTCGTAAAGTCCAATCAGTTTAGTATTATTGAAAACAAAATACATACATAGGTTCAAAAATACAACTTGAAAATAAATAAAACACTAATTTATTCCATTAGAATGATACAATTCTCCTAGATTATGCCTGTAAGTCATTCATAACTAACTACTTCATATACTTGGAAAATGAATCAAAAGAAAGGGGTGACCTCAAATGCTCAGTAAGGGTTAGTAATACATCGGAAGATAACATAATAATTAGGCATGTTGAATAATTAAAAACACATTCCCTTACAAATAATAAAAATGAAATCTTTATGACAGGAATATGAGATGAGTAAAAAATTCCATAATAAAACATAGTCATGGGTATTCTACTAGTTGAATAACCACTTGAGCCATCATTATTATTTTCATAATGAGTGAATGTATAATTCTAGACATTCTAAAACAATTTGTCAAGGCCTCGGCCAAGACTTCTAAAAATGATTTAGGCCTCGGCTGAAACCGTATATCAAATTGGGAGAGGACTCAACCAATTGCACATCTAATTGTCTCATGATACCTACCGATGCACTGATGAGCTATAGTGAGCTCCACCTATCACATACTAGGTCCTATACATTCCTCATATGAAAAGGTTGAAACATAACATAAAAATTCATATTAAATCTAGCATACGAAATATAAATACATTAATCATAAACTATGAATGGTATAAAAATAATACATCAACAGTCAAACATATCACAAAACCGTCAATAAAATATAGATGATTTTTATCATAATAAATCAACTTCAGACATGTTTAAAATCCAACAGAGGATGTTGACATAGATTAAATGAAAAATATTTGAAAGGAAAACCTCTTTCTATTTTGAAACCATTTCAGATTCACATAATTATAAAAGAAAACATTTATTTTGAAAATATGATCATAATATTGTAATGTAATCTTCGAAGATGTTATAATGGAGAAAAATAGCTGCACCCGCTGCATAAGATAAAAAACATTCTTACCTTAATTTTGTCGAAAAGGTCATAAAGTAACTTGTTTGGAAAATGACGAGAAGATTACTTTTAAAATATGTAAGGTAAAATAAGGGTATAAACGACTTTAACCCATATCCTATTAAATATTAAAATTGTTTTGAAATTCATTTTTAAGAAAACACGGATGTGGATGATAAAGATGACCCAATAGATACTTACCTGAAAACAACCTTGGATAATAAAGAGATTGTGAAATTAAGCCTTAACTTTTACATTTCCATAGTATATGGTATGTTAACCTCTTTTATAATAGTTAAAACATTCTTTTCAAATTATAAATGAATCATATACATAAATATGATATCATATATTATCTTATAATATTGTTTGGTTATTAATATTTTAGTAGTACCTTCGTTTTAGAGGTTTACTGATTCATTTTACTTTATATGATTGGTTACGTAAGTAATGTTTATTATTGATAGGATGTATTTGATTCATATAAATAATTATATTATGTTCATAAATATTATTTCTAACCATAAAATGAAAATTATTTAGAATGATTACGATGTGGAATGAATCTCATCACGTACGTGGAGATGGTAATCTGTACGTACGCACGAGCAACAATATCATTGTATTGATGGTAAATTCATATGTAATTAGATGGTATATGATATATACAGAATAATTAACATGTTTTATTTTTTATTTACATTATTTATACTAATTGTTATACCCATCCAAATAATAAAGTGGTTGAATAAAAAATTACACCACGACGTGGAGACAGTAAGCTGTACGTATGCACATATGGTGACTTTGTCATTCATATGATGAATAAAATAATTAATATGGTTGTAATATTTTTATAATAACTTTATATTATATAGAATATACTGGACTTATTATTTTATAATAGATAAAATAATGAAAGAGGAAGTGGAAGAAGAATATAACATTGAAGTGGTGATGAAATATTTACCTCTTATTAGAGTTCTTCCTTTTGATTTGATCAAAAGGGCTTCATAGGATGCCATTAAAACCAAAGAATGGCCTCTAATATTGAGTTAGGAAAGTTGGAAAGATATTTTGGCAGGGGTATGTAGATAAAAATTTATCTGGATGTGTGAAAATAAGAGAAGGGGATGTACCCTTTTATAAGAGAGGTGTGGGTCACTTTATGAAAAGATGGAAATATTATTTTATAATAAAATCATTATCAGTTTATAATGGCTCAAAAAAGATTTATTTCGAGGATAATGTGGGTATGGGTCGAAAACCGCTCAATAAATAGGATTTTGGATAGGTCTAGGTCACCATATTAACCTTATCTTTTAAATTTAACTCTTAGTTAAATAGTTTGACATTTTCCATGTCTCTTTGTATTTTTATATTATATGGTTAATAAAATTACTCTAACAATCCAATTTGACCCTAAGGGTTTCATTATTAATATATATATCAATATATAAGTCCTTTGGCTGATACTTAGATTTTTATGAATATTATATCAATTAATAATTTAGTTTTGGTTTTAAAAACGAAATTATGGCAATTTTGTCACTATTTAGTATTTTATTTTTTGAAAGCCATTGAAACATTATAACTTCGAATAAAATTTATTTAACCAACATTAACATGTCATATTAACCTATAAAATTAGTTTAAATTATCAAAAGTTTCAATTTACAATTATTTGGATATTTATAATATCAATTATTTTAATATTTCATTAATAAGGTAATTATTGTATCATCATTGTGTCATAAATAAATTAAATTATTTAATGTCTAAAAATTGTTGATAAAATAACATTATTTAGGAAATATTTTTATCTTTATAATTAATATTAATAGTTGAATTTATATTGTGTGTAACCCTATATTAAAAATAGTTTATTTGTTAAAAATTAAAATTAACTCTATTAACTCTTCATTAAATAAAATAATAATAAATGTCATATTCTAATCCAAGTGGACCAAAGGGGGTCATATTTTATTCTTAATGTTGTTTTTGGTCTAATTATACTATTCCAATAGAATTAGGAAATGTGTTAGAGTAATTATGATATCATTTTTACCCTTAATTACACTAATTACTTTTAACTGTAATAAATAAAAGTCAAGAGTTACTATTCAATAAAAAATCTTTTCATTATATTGAACCACATTTTACTTATTAATATTAATAATTTCTCTAAATTTCTTGAAATTCAAGCCATAAAATCAGTAAAATTATGTTTTATGAAAATTTGAAAATGCTCCTAGGAGGTGGGTAAAAGATGGTAAAAAGTTTAATGCATTTTTTATATATCTAAACTTACTATTAAATGACTCCGATGAATTACATTGAACATATACAGGTATTATGGATCTATTTTTTCCTAAAATAAATTGAAATAAAATAAAAAATTATTTAAATAAAAAATTTATTTTAACTAATAATGTATTTTTTTCACTATTACTCAAAAATTGAATGTTTTCAGAAAATACCAAAAATCCAATCTAAGCTAATTTTGATATTCTGAATTCAAAAAAGAAGTCCATTTTGAAAAAAAATTATAAAAAATATAGAAAGTGGATTTTACTATTTATAATGGCTAGGTTGATTGGTCGTAGTGTGTCAGAATCTCGAAGTTGCGTACAATGCATGTTATTGCATTATTAAAAGAGAAACGTACCATGGAAGACTAGGGTGTTACATTTTCAATACATCAAAACATATGATGCATGGGATCATATTATACTATATTATTGACCCACATTAGAAAAATATATTGTCGTTTCACATTAGTGGTGTTGATTGAAATAATGAAATATGATTTACAAGCATTGAAGGTGATATCAAAACTAAGAATATTATATCACTATATATTATAGATAATATAGATTATTTATTATTATGATAGGGAAATATATTAAAAAATTTATTATATTTATATATATATATAATATTTTTATCTATATGTACATTTTATATTCAATTATAAAATTTGAAAGTTTCTAAAAATTATAGGAAAATGTACTTTATGATTCATGTTTATTTGATAAATTGTTTACAAAAATAATAGGCCTCACAAATTATTTTAAAAAATGACCATGGGAATTTACAGAACATATAAATTTATTACACATTGTGTAAATGTTAGGCTTTACCTTATGTGGAAATCCCAGTACACATAATGAATTGTATATCCCAAGCCATTTCACATCATGTATAAAGTACATGCTGTGTATTCCAATGTCATATCATGTACATTGATTAAAGTTTTGATTTATCCCTATGATATTTTTGCAATGAAACCCAACCAGACCATTGGCATGGATTTGGGGTCTGAGAGAAAAACAGAGCATAAAAAAGATTTTAACTAGAAATCATAGGATATATACCTCATGAAATAACCCTTGATCATTGAATCTCCCCCTCAATGTAATTTTTCTCAAAATTGACCTTATGAGATTGGTCACAAATTTCTAATGAATAGCTCTAGCCATTGAGAACATACATAGACCTCCCTCTCCCATGTATTGTCCTATAAACATCCTTTCTGCTATATCACATGTACTCTATCCTTAAATTATTGTTTTTTTGTAGAGATGATAATGAAATCCTTAATCAGTGCATTCTTTATTTCAGTAATTAATATTTCTTTCATCGGTGATTTTTTTAACGATGAAAAAGGTCATAATAATAAAAAATTAAATAATTAAATAAAAAAGTAAAAAAAGTGTTTATTAAAAAACATTAAAATTATCATTAATTAAAATATTATTGCTGAAAATGAATAAATTGATTATACATTATTAAATATTAAACATTTTATTAATTAGATGACTATGATAATTAGTTTTATTAAATTGTATATATTAAATATATAGAAATATATTAAATAATATAAATATTATTTATATATTAGAAAATATTTTTGAACTACACATTAAATAGTCATATATTTATTTAATAATAAATTATAAAAAAAATTAATATGAATTTAAAATATTGACTAATTTAATTGTACATGACATATTACAGTAGTTTGGGGAGGGGTATTACAAATAAACAAAGAAACTATTACACCTATATGTAATCAGGGATACAAGATCGTGATACCTCCCACGAGACCCCTCAAAGATGTAACCACAAGGCCTCACCCCTGGGGAAACATAGTACTCAACACGTAGTTGAAGGTCAATTGAATTTTAAATTTAACATATATATATAGATCAAATCTTTGGTATATTGATTTCATATATATGTAATTAATGGATTTGTATATACAATGCACATAGATAAAATATATCAATTTATTTTAATATTGTTTAAGTGTACTTATTCTTAATTAATTCAATTTCACTCATTTTTATCATATATGAACACACTTAAAATAATATATTTATTAATAATGATAAAAATATACTTCTTAAAAAATATTTATAAATAAATAAATATATATATATTTATGATCATTTAATATATATTTATAATTATATATTTATAATTATAAAAATATAAATATTTTTGAAATGTATTTATATAATTATAAATAATTAATTATATATATTTAAATAATTATTAAATTTATAGTAATTGTAATTAAATAATGAATATATTTATGATATATATATATATATTTAAATATATAAATGTATAATTATGTAAGTTATAATGATATAAAAATTATTTTTTAAAAATATTTCATTTATTATAAATAATAACAAAAATAGTTATAAATACATTTAAAAATGAATATATTTAGTACATTAATAATTATATATTTTTATAAAGTATATATAGATATTCACAATTTTTTATTTATAATTATAAATATAAATTCTTTACCAGTGCTTAAGTAATAAGAACTCATAAAAGCATCATTATGAGCGCTTTTTTCACACTGATAATGATGCATCATGATAAACGCTAAAATGAGAATAGATAAAATTAACACTTATCAGATATAAATATTTTTTCAATGATAAAGATTGAATTTTTCAGTGATTTTTTAGCACTGTGAAAGATCTGTCTTTATCATCCCTAAAAAAGAGATGAAAAAATTCATTTTATTAGCCCTTAAATAGTAAGCACTGAAAAAAGAACAATTTATTAGACCTAATTTGTAAGCACTAATAAATTTGTCCATGTATAATTAAAAAATACTAAAATATATGAACCTATTGCGATATCTGAAAATTTATGTGGTAGCCTCCCACTACTGGCACTCCTCAGTGAATCGAACATCATATCTCACCACTCGACTGCCTCCTGGACACCAAGTCAGACATCTGGTGTTCAATTAATGTTAGTGTTTCCAGAGATGATTTCATATTTTATTAAATATAAGGTGGTAGTCCATACAAATTACTTGGTGTCTTTTTTCATTTTTAATTTCTTCTTTGATAATGTTGATATTTCTTGTCTGGCGATTGAATACTAGTGAGGTAGGCCATCTGATTTTCTCAGTTTTCATTTTTGATTAAACTCATGATTTCTCATGGAGAATTGATTCTTTCTGGACTCGATGGCGATACATGGAGTCCCTTGGAGTTTAGTTTTTTAGTTTATTTTGTTTCTATTTCCCAAATTGATATCCTAAATCCATTATACTTATTTTTCATTCTTTATTTTATGTATGATATCCCATATATGTGAAATTTTAGAAATTGAAAATGGGGAATTTGTGTACAAGGGAGTTGAAGTTAGGTTTATGGATTTCTTTTATAAAAAATAAATTATAGATTAATTTTTTTAACTATTTTGGTTGGTTTGGGAATCCAATGTAATGATTCATCATGATTTATTTTTTAAATTTTTTTTTTGTAATAGTTTTATTGATTTTTTGGGCCAAATCATTTCTACTGGGATGTTTGTCATGCCCCAGTGCTTGTTTCCAACCCTAGGGGGATAAAGAATATCCCTTGGACATTATCATGACCAAGATATGATGTTTTATATATTGAAATCCTATGTTTTTTTGGAAACTATATCTATTGTCAAATGTGTTTCTCCTTTTCTTAGTAATCCAACTTCCTATATCTATACACTTTTAAAAAAATCTATCTTTTTTCTCCCTTTCTAGATTAATCCAACATTTTTTATAAATACTTGTAATAATGATATATAAAATACTATACATTTATTCTATGTACTGTTTTCCAAATACATTATAATTTTTCATCATCATCCTAATCATCATCTCTCAATAATTTACAAAAAAAATCCTTTTGAGATTACCCCTTTCTTGTTATACCATTTTCGTTATTCCTATATAACACTATAAGAGATTATAATTCATTTCATTGAAATGTCTATTTCCATGTATTTTTCCCTCTTTGGTATTTATTTAACTAATTACATGTAGATTTCAATGGAATCACATTGATACCTAGATACATGACATATAGAAAAATATAATGTCAATTATTTTTACTATCAAGAATGTTAACATATAATGAATCTCCAACACTACACGATATATATTGTCATTCCATCCACAAAATTTGAAAATTTTATTCAACTTTCAATGTGTGTAAACATAGGTTTTCAATATTTCTTTTGAAATTTATAAAACACTTCCCTCGCATACATGGATTTGGAAATAAATACCTCATGAATTATATGGGTCACCTATAATATATGGAAAATATAAAATCACTAATCATCATCATATAAACATTGGTCATTATTAATGTAGAATGTTTTTATCATCATTAATCTCTTTGACCTCTAAATATTATGTCATCTACATTGATAAAAACTTTTGATCTATACATAATAATATTTTTTAAGTAATTATTATGACCAATTCCTCATCATTTAAATTATTTTATATTTAATAACACATAAAACCATCAATAAAAATCTCTTAGTTCTTGTTTCAATTTATGTATCACCTTTTTCAATTTATAAATATTATTCTCATATTAAAAAATGAGAAAATTGTAAATTTAATTAATGTAAACATCTTATTTGTTTAATCGATTAGTGAATGCTAATATTAAATCTAGTTGGAGTACCTTAAATTTACATGGTATGGGTCGCTGGGGTTCTATGACATCCCAATAGTCTTGAGATGTTTTCAAATATTGATATAATATTAATTTTAAATGTAATAATTCATTAGGTTTTCACATCACTTGTTCGAATATAGTTTTATATCTTCCCTTTGATTGAGTGAGAGTTTATTATTCTTGTTTATCACATTTGTGTTTTTTATTACTCAATTGTTTCCTATATTATATTTTCATTTATTTAGGTGATTTAAGAAGTATTTTATGTCAATTAAATGTTTTCTTAAATTCAATTACACATTTTATTTTTCATACTATAATTATTTGAAATAATTAACATATGAGTTTCCCTTATTTCAATTTTATATAACCATCACTTTTTATAATCAATATATTATGTGTATTTATTTATATGTTGTATAAAATAAATTTTTTGTGAACACAACAGGATGTATATAAACTAAAAATGGATACATGGTAATCGATAGACAAATGAATATGAATATGGAGTTAAAGAGTTCATTGGGTTTTCAAGAGAGTATGTATATGGCCATTTTAAAATCATCTTTCTAGGTTTAAATTATTGTTATACATGAAAAATTAGTCCGTAGAAGTTGGAAGAACATTTTATTTTTCACAAAATATATCAAAGATATAAATTTTGGACTAAACAAGGGGAAAATGAATATGGAAATTGATTTGTATTATATAATTGTTTCTGAATCATTTTATATGAATACCATTGTAAATGATGATGGATATCTCATGGAAGAAATGAAAACAGAAATTAATGATGAACTTCATGATTATATAATTTTATTTAAATATCTATATAGATATTACATGAAACCATTATATACTATTTTTACTAAATACCCAACATTTTTAGACTCATTAAAGTTATATAATTTGAAAGCTGGCTGTGAATAAATTGAAACGTGATTGACAGAACTACTTAGTATTTTTAATGATATGTTACCAAAAGAAAATAAACTAACATTCTGAAAATATGATGCTAAATTAATATTACATTCATTGGTAATCATCTATAAAAGATATGTATGTCCAAATGATTGCGTATTATTTGACAAAGACTATGAATCAGTCAAAAAATTACAAATGTGTGGTGAAAATAGATTCAAGAAAAATGAATCTAGTATATAGAAATATTAATGGCACTTTCCTGTCATTCCATTATTTAGAAGACTATATGGATGTTAGGAAACCCCCTGGAAAATTAACATGGTATGATGATACAATGATTAAAGTTGAGAGCCTACATCATCCATAAGATTGTCCTCAATGTAATAAAAATGGATATGAGTTTTTAAATTTGTAAATGAGTTGAGAATCATTGGTATTTCATTATCTATAGAAATAATAATGCCTTTTGTTATATATAGTTGTAATAAAAGTACATGGCCCATCATGTTGTTAAATTATAACATTCCACCATGGTTATGCTGGAAGTTAAAATAAATTAAGTTGTCTCTAATTATATTTGGTTCAATGTAACCTGGTAATGATATTGATGTCTATTTGGAACCATTGATTAATGATCTAAAATTGACGAGGGATACAAGTATTAAAATGTATGATTCTCATAGTAGTGAATAATTCACATTGAGGGACTTGTTTTATAGAACTAAAAATGACTTCCCTTATTATGGAAATTTATCAAGCTATAGCATTAAAGGATTTTGGGGCGTCCCATTTGTCGAAAACAAACAAACTCAGTTCAGTTGAAACATTCCTACAAGAATATTTTTTAGTACATTGATAATGATTACTTCGATGACATAAATACTATTCCTACATAATAACATTTGATAGGAATATCTAACAAGGTACAACACTGACCCTAGAAATGGGTGATCAACAACACAAAAATGTATAATATATTGACATTTATTTTGGTATTCCACTTTCGAAAAACCATAAAAAATCAGGTTGGAAGAAGAGAACAATTTTATTTGAATTACTCTATTGGAATTATCCATATTTTAGACATTTTATTGATGTCATGCATGTAAAAAATGTATTTTATAGTTTATTGATGCATTACTAAATTTTATTAAAAAAATAACGATGGAATCAATTATAGGTTGGACTTGAATGAAATGGGGAACATGGAAGAGTTAACCCCATGGAATGGCAAAAGGAAGACTTTTCTTCCTCCAAGATCTTACACTCTATTCATAAAGGAAAAATTTCTATCCTTCATTCTCTTTAATAGTATAAATGTTCTATATGGGTATTCATCAAATATCGATAATGTCATGTCAATGAATAATTTTATGTAACAATGACTAAAATCACCTAAATATCATGTTTTGATATACGATTAAATTCCAGTATCATTCCATTTAATTTTTCCCTTAAAATTTATGACATACATTAACTTTAATCTTCTTCATTTTCAAATCCATATAATGTAAATTTGTAGACCCAATGAAGTTCATAAACATGAATACGGATATTGCAGTCATATTATGAGAATTAGAGATGTTCTTCCCACCATCACTCTTTTATATAATGGTCTACCTTATGGTTCACTTGTTTAGAGTGGTTTAACTTTGTGGTCCTGTCCCTTATAGATGGATATACCACATTGAACAATATATGAATATTTTTAAAGTTTATGATGTGAATCAAGGTCGTGTAGAAGGTTTTGTTGTTGAACAATATATTATAAGAAAAGTTATTGAATTCTATACCAATTACCTATTATATTTTAAAGCATCAGTCTCCAAAAGTCTCTTCACAGAGAATTCCTTATTGGTGAAGGGATTTTCGAAAATGTTGTCATTACAATAACCTTAATATATCCGGAGAAAGAAACTCATTATATATTAAATAATAGTGAAGATTTTGATCCACACATTAAATCTCAAAAATATTTTTAGATATTTTATTCCATCAAGGGATGAAGGATGGATATTAAATCCATATAATCAATAGACTATAGGATGGTTGAGGGATCAAATTTGTATGGATTTATATGAAAATATAAATTCAATTTCTGATTAACTTTAATGACTAGCTAGATGTCCAAATTCAAATGTTATATCATACACTGTTTTTTCTAGTCAATGGTTATATATTAGATATAAAAGAAGACAATGAATTTAGTATAATGCAGAATAGTGGTGTTACACTTGTGACTGAAGTGATGCACATATCTCATTCTAAGGAACGAAATCCAATTTATGGAAATATGTCATATCATGGGATTATCGATCAAATATAATTTGATGATTATAAAGAATAAAAAGAGAAACTTTTCCAATTAAAATGTGAGGAAAATATAGATGGGGTGAAAGTTGATGATATGTAATTTATGAAGGAGAAAATTAGTGTGGAATAAGAAACAAGAGAGTCATTAAAAATGATATCACAAGTAGTGAAAATATTTTATAAATCTAATAAAAAACAATTATTGGTTTATTATACTATTGGTGACTACAAAAAATGTTTAGTCAGATGAAAATTCAATTGAGGATATCCTATTCAATGAGACATCATAATCAGTTCATGTCATTCCCAATATAGACAATGTGTTCAATGTTAGAGGGGACCAGAAAGAGGGGATTTGGATTCTTTATAGAGGAACCAAATCTTTCAAACATTGAAAAAATAAATTGGACTCCATGATATAGTAAATATCATTTTTAAAATTTTATGTTTTTCCTGAAAATATTATACGTTTTGTAATTAATTAATATATTCTAAATTAAATTTTTGACTACTCATGTATAAAATGACTTCTATCCACGATTGAAGTACAAACTATTTTGAAGGGAACTCTTCTAAAATATTTAATGGCAATATTTCAATATAATTTCTCTTATTTATTGAAAAATTTTATAATGAATCCTTGATTTAATTTTAATTAGTACTTACAATGTTTGTTCATTTTAGAATATTTCTTTCCATGTGTCATGCCTTTGTAGAAAGAGAAACAATTCTATATATACTAAACCATAGAGGTAATATTGATGTTTTTTATAGAAAACCATTGTCCATAGAATTAATGTATTGTTTTATATTTATGTTTAATTTATTTATTTGTATTATTACTCACATAATAAATATTTTTTTATACAGGTGGATTATTTTTTTGATTTGGGGTGATCTATCCAACTTCCATGATTCCTCTTCCATAAAACCTTTCAACCCCTATAGTGGTGCAGTTTTCACATTCTTTCATGTTACACACATTTCCTTTATAGGAATAGAAATGATGATTCTTCCACTTAATTATAGAGGTAATAGTGATGTTTTCACAATGATATAATTTTCTATAGAATTAGTATATTATTTTTAATTTATGAATAATTTTTTTATTTTTCATATTACTTAAATAATAAATGTTTTGTTATATAGGTTGATTCTTCTATTTGAGTTGGGATGCTATGTCCAATTTCAATATTCTTCTCCCTTTAAACATTTTATCCCTTGCAGTGGTGAATTTAACCATTTCTTTCATGTAACATCCAATTCGTTTGAAGGATGGAAAATGGTGTTGGATTTGCCCAATTATAGTGGTAATAATGTAGTTTTAACAGTGAAATCATTGAAAATAGAATTAGTGTATTGTTTCGAATTTATTCTTACATTATTTATTTTTAGTATTACTCACAAAATAATTTTTTTCTTATATAGTTGTATTTGTTTATTCGAGTTGGGGTGCTCTGTCCAAGATTCATTCTTCTTCTACCATAAAACCTTTTCACCTCTATTGTGGTGAATTTATCACTTTATTTTAAGTTACCTCCATTTACTTTGCTGGAAGTGTAATGATGGATCCTCTTCTTAATTAAAGAGTTAATTTTTATGTTTTCACACGAAAATTATTTTCCATAAAATTAATATATTATTTAATATATTTTTAATTTATTTATTTTTAGTATTACATACATATTAACTGTTTTCATATACAGGTGGATTCTTATTTTCATGTTGTTTTGGTTTTTTCAAAACTTCACATTCATATTTGGTATTTTGATAAAGAAAGTCAATGGAAATCGTAGTTTCATTGAATGTTTGGATAGTTTTGAGACTATTGGTTGTGTACGAATCAGCCGCACCTCAATCATAAACATTACGTGACTAGTATTAATCAAATTACATATTTATATTTTAAATTGACATTAATTTTACTAATAAAGACAACTTGATCAATGTCTATATTATGAGATTAAAATTGACATTTTAATTTAAAAAGACTCACTCACTGAAAACTAAGAAAACATGATCTGATTTTCCTAATAATTTAGGGAATCAATTCATGAATTATTTTTTATGTACACAAATCAATCTCACATCCAACCATAAACTGATGTGATCCATATGAGATAATGCGTGCATTGCAATTTTAACATGCCATTTTAGTAAAAAATTCTAGAGATATACTCAAAATCAAGATTGAAAATTTTAGATTCTTTTGATTTTTAGGACAAAAATCTATATGTGATTTGGAATTTGTAGGAATGATACACACCTCAACGTATAACATGGTGTGTCCAATATGATTTTAATTATGTATTTATTTAAAACTGACATCAATTTTACTAAAAAAAATTGAACTACACAAAACTAAATAACACATTTAGATTTTTTTTATACATTATAAAATGATCCATAAGTGATTTTAGATATGCATGAATCATCCACACAAAAATATAACTCACGGTGTGACTGATATGACTCCATGTGTGAGTCTTCATTTATAATTTACATCAATTTTAGTAAAAAGGTAAAAATACCTAGTCACAAGTGAGAAAATACATTAAAACGGTTTAAATATTTTACGACAATGATCCATAATTCATTTTTGATGTATAGGAATAAGCCTCACCTCAATCTGATGCACTATGTGGTTGGTATGAGTCCATGTGCATCTTTTTATTTAAAATTGATATCAATTTTAGTAAAATTAACAATTTCAGTCAATTTATTTCTTTATATTATTACTAACAATAATAATTGTTTTCGTATATTGGTGACATATTTTTCTCAATAAGGGGGTTTTTAAGATATAGCTTGATCCGAGATAGGATTAAAAGGAACAATTATGTTTTTGAATGTATGTAATTATTTTTATTTATGTAATTGGATGATCCAATGATTAAAATTCCTATAATACATGGTTTTTTTATGTTTGTGTATTAAATTTCATTTCATTTTAGTCCTGTATTGGTACTTGTTTTGCTGATATTTGGTGTGTCTGGTGCTGCGGTGTGCTGTTACAGTACACTTTAGTGTGGCCCTTTATCACTATTGATAAAAACCACATATATCAGTTCATTTAATAGCTCTAACAAAGGTATTATTTATCATCACTTCTATAATCGCATACAAATTTCTATTTTATCAATTGTCCGAAAATCGATGATATAGGACCCTTTATTATCTCGTTTTCAGGTTATGATAAATGATTCCATTAGTGTTGCGAAATTAAAGCATGAAATTGTTTTTGTTTTATTATCCCTTTTCAATGCATTGATAATGGTCCCATTTTTCAGCGCTTTTTTTCCTCTGATAAAGGACCCCTTTTCAGCTCATTTTCATCAATGATACAAGGCTCGGTCTTTTAACCTCTCTCATGTTTCCAGTGCTTTTCTAGTGCTGATAAAGGAAATTGGTAGCACTGTTAAAGGCCTATTTTTTAGTAGGGACCATAGGTATTTAACTCACCTTCAATGAATCAAGTAAAATTAAAGCTATGTAAATATATACTTGAGGATTTTGTAGTTTATGTACACTAAAAAATTCTCTCCTGGAAAATAATTCCTCCTATAATGAAATTCATGTAGAAAACAGACTAACCTAAGATTGTGTGATGGTAGTTACTCTTGTCTAGTCTCAACTGAAAAGACCCATACTCCATGAATCCATCAACATGCAACCAAACTAGTCCCATCTGTATACCCAATGCATCAAAACAAACAATATATATTACTATCTACTCTAGTAGAATCAAAATCTTCACTGATGTAATTATTACTTTTATCTCTTTAAATTCTATCTCATAGATATATGGCTATAAAAGCTTCACACCCTTCTTATTCATAACCAAACGATCTATTTCTATGTGTGATACATTTTTTATGAAATTTTTGCCTTATCTATCTACCCCTAGAATCTCCATATATCAAGACATTCTTGGGCTTCACCCATGAAACTATAGATCTAAACATCTCTATGTAAACTAATACTAATGTATATGGAATAATATTACCCAGGAAGTGAGTATTATCCATCTAGAGGTGGCACTTATTCAGATAAACATATAAGTGATTCTCTCTCGGTGTATCAAAAGTGATCCCAAAATGTATGTTAATATAAAGTTGATCGTGAGAAAAACCAAAGATAATGTCCATGAATACCACTGAAAACGAATCAAGATAAACATAAGACATTTATTTAATCTAGATGGTGAAAAAATATCGCCCATTTATTATACTAAATTACATAACAACATACTTATATTGATAATAACTACATTGAAAATTTATTCAAATTATGTCCACTAGTCGAACACATACCTGGTGATAACCTTACCTCAAATAAATTTTATAGAGAACTTAATATCCTTAGATGAAGTCAAATAGATCATCTATTACTTGCAATTGAAACTGATTATTAACTTTAAAATTGTTCAATGTTCAATAATTTGCATACATCTTGATTGTTCAATCTTATTTTTTAATAAATACGACTAGTGAAACCCATAGATAGGTATTATGTCATATAAACCAATTTACATCAATAGCCTCATGATAAATCCTAACCTACTACAACTACATATAATCCATCCTATAAGGAGGAATAGATACTAGTGAAACTCAAGAACTATCTCAATGAAAAAATATTCCACTCATTGAAGAGGTAAACTAGAAATGTTTTTTTTTGAAATAGCTCATGAAATGATCATCCACTTGAGAGTAATCTTCTTATCATGTTCCCAGATCACACTGATATAAACTAGAAATATAGGATATTTTACTACATAGCCTTGGATACTCTAGTCTAGTCTTTCTCTCTTAGACAACCCATTCATGCTATTTAATAAAAACTATAGCCTATTGTGTTGTTAAGATCACACTTTTATGATTACATGTGACATGAGAATTATAGGAAGGTAGATAATACACTGAGAATATGTAGTCAAAAATGATCATCTTAAGGAAATAATACCCCATATGAAGAGACACACGCCTATATTAAAGGGGGAATCCCTATGCTGGAGTACACCATATGTTCTTATTTCTAATAGGGGATGAATCAACATAACTCCTTTAAAAAACTAAATAATGAAACCAAGCCTCTAAATAAATAGTATATATATGAATCTCTATGATTCATGTGTATCATAAAAGGGAATATTCTAAATTAGAGGTTGATAAGATCATACCTCTCACTATAGAAAGACTGATGCTCATCTTCTTTGTTGTAATCTATACATAATATATCTAGACGAAACTATTTCGGTATGAAATAGTCTCATTGCCCAGTGTAGGCCCACTTTACTCTCACAATACAACATGTGCTTCACTACCTTGTGAACAACAACCACATCCTAAATGACAAGTACTACTCTAGATCCCAACATAATGTGGAGCTATGAATCCCATGTCTAAACTAGGAGTCGGAGTTGATCCCCTTCCAATAACTGCTAGAGGGACAGTTTTATAGAATCTCCATATATGTCCCATCGTTCCTATTTTTTGTCAATTGACTGTTTCTCTTTCACAATATATCCTCATATGTCCCCATATCCCACACTAATGATATAATTCATAAGTATGAGCACTAATATCATGGCTAGTATTCCTCTAATGAGAATCCAAAAAATGAGTCGTTCTACCAGCTAATATCAAACCACTAGGTTTACAGGCCGAATTTCCCTACATTATGCCCTAATCTTCCCTCAAATTTCAATTTGTAAAAAATAAACACTTTCTTAGTAATATTATTCAACCAAAACAAATTTACCTATGATTGCATGACATTCTTGAGACCTTCTATGAAGTGTCCCTATTTTGATGGTTCATCAGGAAGATAAATTAGTGAAAAACAATGAACATATAGAAATCATGCTGAATACTCAATAATGACCATCACACCCAACTGAAGACACATTATGTCACTATCCCTTTTATCTCTCAGGGTGTTAATAAACAAGTAATTGTAAAACCTGGATTAGAAATCCCTCCAAACCATATATCCAAGCGCATCAGCCAAGTTCAATACATTACTCATGAACATTTATTATCCAGGAATAATATATTTTGTGAGCTTAAATAAATTCTTAGGTGGTTCCTCTAGATACTCTAATATCAAAAAAATTAGTTTGATGAAAAAAAGATAACAGCCTATAGAATTCCATCCCCTGAAAGCATGTGAGGATGATGCTTATAGAATACATGCACTAGATCTACCATATATGAGGCAGGCCTCATAGCTCCCTTGAAGGTCATCATGATGCATAATATACCATCACATAAGTGGGAATCATCACCCATATATGGTACAACCTCTGTTCCTGCTACTAGAACTATATGAGGTTCTATTACCAGCCAAAGGCCCATCACATTTGGATCATGGAAATCACCACACTCCTGGAGCATGAATGGAGTTATTCAATGTGGAATGACTATAAAATTCCATGAACTCACATAGTCAAATATCATGTAGCAACCAAGTCACAAATATAAAAGATTAGGAAATATCCAAGCCTTCCTATGAAAATATAACACCCATATTCCTACTCCAAAAGGAAATGCAGTGAAATTAAAATGAGTGATTCAAATAGTTGACACTACTAACTTACCACTCAGGAGAATGTTCATGGTGAAGTTATCTACTTCACAACACTGATCTTGGTATATGGTATGTCCATTTAAATTGAAAAATCCATTTATCAGTGAAAATTCTATTTTATAATTCAAATTTCATTTACATTCATATATATATATATATAATTCCTATTTAAATTTTTCAGCTAAATGGATCACCACTCCCAACATATAAGAGACCATACACCTTAAATATATATGTTTTTCTTCCAATTATTCTAAACCATAACACGTTCCATTTTATAAAACTAATTATCCATGACTCAACATACCATAATTGGATGCTTTGGGTGTCTGTTATAGCCTATGTAGGAAATCATTGTTTATGTTACAAAATGATCAATGAGTAACAATTTTTGTTTCAAGGTGTCCTAAAAGATTATTTTTCTGATAGTAATTCTATAACTCAATGTTTGCATCATAAATATCATCCAGTCAAGCAATGAATCATATATTTAATTTCATGTGCATAACTGGCCTATCTTATACGTTTCCTAAAATGATGCAAGGGATTAAATACCCTAATATCATAAAAAAATATTATCATAAGGAAAATAAAATATCAAGTATGTCCCCCCAAAAGTTGAATTAAATAAAATGTAATATGAGAAATACCCGAAAAGATAACACATTCCATGTAATTTTGATTTTTCAGGTATGTGGGTTAGCTACTCCCAAGAAAAAGAAAATTACTAAATTCCAACACCTTCTAATATCCAGTCTATTGTCCCAAAATATTAAATCTAGAAAGAAAAAAAATTTATACCACATTGCAACATACTGACCTAAGAACCACTGAATAACTCTCTTAGTCGATGGCTCACATGGCCACAGGTGTTCCTCCCCATATGATAGAGGCCTCCAACAAGTAGTATTAGTCTAGGGTGGTATTGTGGGGGGACTATAACCTCATGATCAATGAAATGAAGTGGTATCACAAGTGAATAAATTATAGAAGTGAAAATATAAATGAATCACATAAGATTAATATAACGAAATTGAACATAATAATGAAATTACAAAGAAGTTTCATATATATTATGATGATCATGTCATGTCTTTATACAAAATATAATGTAATACAAGAAATCATGCATCCAATATAATACATGTTTCAAAACACAAATGACAAAAAGGTTCAATCTCTTGCTAGAATCATGTGCATAGCTTGGTCTCATACTCCCATACACCTATGATATGTTTAATGAATGAATCACAAAGTGGTTTATTATCCCGGTCTCTACATTAATCGATGAAGTATTTCAGGGTACCCAATGAAATCCCAGAGAGGGAGTGGGAGAACATTCAGTAGCCCACCACCAACAGTGTGTATTTCAAGTTTAGTCAATGTAGAATTAATCATGACAATATAGTATCACACAGGAATGGTAGTAATTAAAACATGGTGTCAAAAGAAGGTGTTATCCTATATATCCAGATATGTATAACTGTATTTATGATAAAGAAGCGTAAATACTATCAATCCTAACAACATTAATCAAATAAAAATATTAGGGATATCTGTAAATCACGATTCACATCCACTATGACCTATGACATGAAATCTAGTGTCAGTCCGGATCATTCTATATCCATGGTAAAAATTAATAAGGTATCCTTATTGATTCCATTGATCATATCTATGACCAATTTTAAAATACATGGGTGTACTCAAAAGATCTCATCCAAAGCATTCAATTAATGAAAAATCCAAGGGGTAGTGTTGTCGTTGAAATATAATGGAATTCAGATATGATGATAATAAATTTCTAAGTCACCCAATACAATAATTAATATAAATCCATGAAGTAGAAATGTCCATAAATTCTTTCTGAAGCCACGACCATCCTGGCTAGTATGATGCTCTCTATAGAACATGGATGGTGTGACATCATCATTGAGTCTGATTGTCTTACCACAATCGATGATATTAATCACGACGATGACGGACTCCAGTCATTTGGCATTATCATCAAGATAATTCTCCCACTTCACCAATTCTTTTCATTATGCACATTCTTCTTCACCAAAACGGAAGGAAACAACGCAGCCCATTAGCTAGTGGCCTCTAGCCCATTCATTACCATCTAGTTCTGTTTGGACAATTTCCCTTCATGGCTTTGCACATGTACATCTGCTGATCTTCGTCATTAATGTTATAAGCTTTTAATAAAAAAAGTATTTCATTGGACATATACCAACACTTAGTGAATATATTAGAGTAAGGATACAACCTTCTTCCCAATACTGGTCCCCGGAACTACATGTATCTATCTCCTCCTTCTTAGTTCATTCAAAACAACATTTCTATTACCGGGCAAGTTGGAAATCTCAATGTTGAAATATTCAGTACTACAAAACCCATGTTTAAATGCACTGGAATTTATCACTACTAGAAAAAAACATTGATACATTGCTTATTTATCAACACTAAGGAAAACAATGATACATTTATCCTTAAATCATTGCTTTTTTTTGTAGAGATGATAATATAATCCTTTATCAGTGTTTTATTTTTTGCGGTGATAAATATTTCTTTCATCAGTGACTTTTTAATGCTGATAAAGGTCAAAATAATTTAAAATTAATTAATTAAATAATAAAGTAAAAAAGTGTTTATTAAAAAACATTAAAATTTTCATTAATTAAAAAATTATTAATGAAAATGAATAAATTTATTATACATTATGAAATATTAAAAAATTTATTAATTAGATGACTATGATAATTAATGTTGATTTTTTGTATATATTAAATATATATAAATATATTAAATAATATAAATATGATTTATATATTAAAATATATTTTTGAACTTTACATTAAACAGTCATATATTTATTTAATAATAAATTATAAATAAAAAATTAATAGAAATTTAATATACTGACTAATTGAATAGTAATCGACATATTACAGTAGTTTGGGGAGGGGTATTATCAATAAACAAAGAAACAATTACACCTATATGTACTCTGGGATACATGATCGTGAGACCTCCCACGAGACCCCTCAACGATGTAACCACAAGGCCGCATCCCTGTGGGAACATAGTACTCGATATGTAGTTGAATGTCAATTGGTTTTTAAATTTAACATATATATAGATCAAATATTTTGTATATTGATTTCATATATATGTAATTAATGAATTTGTATATACAATGCTCACATATGAAACTTATCAATTTTTTTAATATTTTTTAAGTGTACTTATTCTTAATTAATTCAATTTCACTCATTTTTATCATATATGCACACACTTAAAATAATATATTTATTAATAATGATAAAAAAATATTTCTTCAAAAATATTTATAAATAAATATATATATATATATATATATATATATTAATGATCATTTACTATATATATACAATTACATATTTATAATTATAAATATATAAATATTTTGTAAATGTATTTATATAATTATAAATAAATAATTATATATATTTAAATAAATATTAAATTTATAGTAAATTTAATTAAATAATGAATATATTTAAGATATATATATATATATATATATTTTAATATAAAAATTTACAATTAAATAATTATATATAATGATATAAAAGTTATTCTTTAAAAATATTTCTTTAATTATAACTAATAACTAAAATAATAATAAATACATTTAAAAATCAATATATTTAGTACATTAATATTTATATATATTTATAAAGTATATATAGATATTTACAATTTTTTATTTATAATTATAAATATAAATTCTTTACTAGTGCTTAAGTAATAAGCACTCATAAAAGAATCATTATGAGCACTTTTTTTGCAATGATAATGATGCAGCTTGATAAATGCTAAAATGAGAACAGATAAAATTAAGATTTATCAGATATATAATTTTTTCAATGGTAAAGATTGATTTCTTTAGTTATTTTCTAGCACTGTAAAAGGTCTATCTTTAGCATCCCTAAAAAAGAGATGAAAAAATTAATTTTATTAAAGCTTTAATAGTAAGGGTTAAAAAAACAATTTATTATCCCTTATTTGTAAGCACTAATAAATGTGTCCATGTATAATTAAAAAAATCCTTACAATATATGAACCTATCGCGATATTAGAAGCATTCGGTGGAATCCACCCACTGCTGGCACTCCTCGATGAATCGAACATCAAATCCCACTACGTCTGACATCTGGTGTCCGATTAAAGTTAGGGTTTCCAGAGAGGATTTGTTATTTTCTTCAACCTAAGGTGGTAGTCCATCCAAATTTCTTGGGGTATTTTTTTCATTTTTAATTTCTTCTTTGATAATGTTGTTATTTCTTCTCCAGCGATTGAATACTTGTGAGGTAGGCCATATGATTTTCTCAGTTTTCAATTTTGATTAAACTCATGATTTATCATAGGTAATTGATTCTTTCTGTAATCTATGGTGATTCATGGAGTCCCATGGAGTTTTAGATTTTTATTTAATTTTTTTTCCATTTCCCAAATTGATCTCCTAAATCCATTATCCATATTTTTCATTCATTATTTTATTTATGATATCCCATAAATGTGAAATTTTAGAAATTGAAACTGGGGATTTTTGTGTAAAATGCAGTTGAAGATAGGTTTATAGATTTGTTTTATGACAAATAAATTATATATTATTTTTTGTACCTATCTTGGTTGGTGTGGGAATCCAATGTGTGGATGCATTATGATTTATTTTAAAAAAAATTTATTTCTACTAGTTTTCTTCATTTTTTGGTCCAAATCATTCCTACTGGGTTGTTTGTCATGCCCCAATGCTTGTTCCCAGCCCAAGGGGGATCAAGGATGTCCCTTAGAAAGTATCATGAACTAGTTATGATGTTTTATATATGGTGATTCTATGTCTTTTTTGGAAACAATATCTGTTGTCAAATGTGTTTCTCCTTTTCTCAATAATCCATCTTCTTATATCTATACACTTTTTAATAAATATATTTTATTTTCCTCCCTTTTTAAATTAATGCAACATTATTTACAAATACATCTAATAGTGATATATTAAATATTATACATTTATTCTATGTACTCTTTTCCATGTACATTATAATTTTTCATCATCATCCTAATCACCATCTCTGAATAATATACAAAAAAATATTCTTATGAGATTACCCCTTTCTAGTTATACCACACTCTTTAGTCCTATATACCACTATAAGTTATTCTAATTTATTGCATTGAAATGAAAATTTTCATGTATTTTTTCCCTTTTGAGTATTTATTTAACTAATTACAAGTGGATTTCAATGGAATCACTTTGATACCTAGATACATGAAATATAGAAAAATTCAATGTCAATTCTTTTTACTATCAAGAATGTTGGCAAGTAATGAATCTCCAACACTCCACGATATATGTTGACATTCCATCCACAACATTTGAATTTTTTTTCAACATTCAATGTGTGTTAACATGGGTTTTCAATATTTCTTTTGAAATCTATAAAACACTTCCCTCACATACATGGCTTGGGAAATAAATACCTCATGAATTCCATGGGTCACCTATAATCTATGGAAAATATAAACTCACTAATCATCATCAGGTAAACATCGGACATTTTTAATGTAGAAAGTTATTATCATCATTAATCTCTTTGAACTATAAATATTATGTCATCTACATTGATAAACACTTTAGATATATCCATAATAATATTTTTTATGTAATGACTATGGTCAATTTTTCATCTTTTAAATTATAGTTTATTTAATAACTCATCTAAAAATCAATACAATGCTATTAGTTCTTGTTTCTATTGATGTATCACCTTATTCAATTTATAAATAGTATTCTCATATTAAAAAATTAAAAAACAATCAATTTATTTTATGTAAACATCTTATTTATTTAATCCAGTAGTAAATGGTAATATTAAATCTAGTTGGAGTAGCTTAAATTTACATGGTATGGGTCGGTGAGGTGATATGACATCCCAATAGTCTTGAGATGTTTTCAAATATTGATTACCATTAATTTTAATTGTAATAATTCCTTAGTTTTTCACATCACTTGTTCGAATATTGATTTATATCTTCCATTTGATTGAATGAGAGTTTTTTTATAATTCTTGTTTATCACATTTGAGTTTTCTATTACTACACAGTTTCCTATATTATATTTTCATTTATTTAGGGAATTTAAGAAGTATTTTATGTCAATTAATTATTTTCTTAAATTCAGTTACACGTTTTATTTTTCATACTATAATTATTTTAAATAATCAAATAATGAGTTTCCCTTATTTGAATTTTATATAACTGTTACTTTTGATAATGAATATATTATGTGTATTTATTTATATGTTATATAAAATTAATCTGTTATGAACACAATATGATGGATATAAACTAAAAATGGATTTATGCTAATTTATTAATAAATGAATATGAAGATGGAGTTAAAGAGTTCATTAGGTGTTGCTAGAGGGTATGTATATGATCATTTTAAAATCATCTTTCTAGGTTTAAATTATTTATATACTTGAAAAATTAGTCCAAAGGAGTTGAAAGAACATTTTATTTGTCACAAAATATATCAATGATATAAATTTTGGACTAAACATGTGGAAAAATGAATATAGAAATTGATTGGTATTATACAATGGTTTCTTAATCATTTGATATGAATACCATTGTAAATGGTGATGGATATCTCATTGAAAAAATTAAAACAGAAATTAAAGATAAACATCATGATTTTATAATGTTATTTAAATATCTAGATAGATATTCTATGAAACCATTATATACTAGTTTTACTAAATGCCAAATAATTTTAGATTCATTAAGTTATATAATTTGAATGCTGACAGCGAATGAGTTGAAACCTTACTGACAGAACTACTTAGTCTTCTTAATGATATGTCACCAAATGAAAATAAACTACCATTCTGATCATATAATTCTAAATGAATATTTCTTTCATTTGTAATCATCTATAAATTATATGTCTGTCCAAATGACTGGGTTTTATTTCACAATGACCATGAATCAGTCAAAAAATTTCATAAATGTGGTGAAAAAATATTCAAGAAAAATGAATTTAGTACTTAGAAATATGTATGGTACTTTCTTGTAATTCCATCATTTAGAAGACTATATGGATGTTAGAAAACCCCTGGAAAATTAACATGGTATGAAGATACAATTATTAAAGTTGAGAGCCTACATCATCCAAAATATTCTCCTCAATGGAATAAAATTGACAATGAGTTTTTTGAATATAGAAATGAGCCGAGAATCATTGGTAATTTATTATCTATAGAAAGAATAATGCCTTTTGTTATATATAGTTGTAATCAAAGAACATGCCCCATCATGTTGTTAAATTATAACTTTCTGCCATAGTTATGCTTGAAGTGAAAATAAATTTAGTCGTCTCTATTTATATTTGGTCTAATGTAACCTAGTAATGATATTGATGTCTATTTGGAACCATTGATTGATGATCTAAAACTGACGAGGGATACATGTATTAAAATATATGATTCTCATATTAGTGAATAATTCACATTGAGGGCCTTGTTTTATAGAACTACAAATGACTTCCCTTCTTGTAGAAATTTATCAATCTATATCATTAAAGGATTTTGGGGTGTCCCATTTTTCAAAAACACACAAACTAAATTCAGTTGAAACATTCCTACAAGAATGTGTTTTTAGGACATTGACAATGATTACCTTGATGACATAAATACTATTCCTACATAATAACATTTTATAAGAATATCGAACAAGGTACAACACTGTCCCTAGAAATGGGTGATCAACAATACAAAAAATGTAAAATATATTGACATTTTTTTGGTAAACCACTTTCTAAAAAACATAAAAAATTGGGGTGGAAGAAGAGAACAATTTTTTTGAATTACTGTGTTGGAATTGTCCATGTTGTAGTCATTTTATCGATGTCATGCCTGTAAAACATGTATTTGATAGTGTATTGGTATATTATGAAATTTTATTGAAAAAAAGAAATATGGAATCAAGGCTAGGGTGGACTTGATTGAAATGGGAATAAGGGAAGATTTAACACCGTGGAAGGGTAAAAGGAAGTATTTTCTTCCTATAAGATCTTACACTCTATTCAGAACGAAAAAATTTGTAACTTTCATTCTCTTTAATATTGTAAAAGTTCTACATGGGTATTTATCAAATATTGATAATGTAATGTCAATGAATAATTTGATGTAACAAGCACTAAAATAACCCGAATATCATGTTCTGATATAAGATTTAATTCCAGTTTCATTCCATTTAATTTTTTCCTTAAAATTTAGAACATACATTTACTTGAATCTTCTTTTTTTTGCAAATCCATATACATAATGTTGTAGACCCAATGAAGTTTCCAAACATGAATAAGGAGACTGTAGTCATATTATGAGAATTAGATATGTTCTTCCCACCATCAAAGTTTTATATAATGGTCCACCTTATGGTTCACTTGTTTAGAGATGTTCAACTTTGTGGTCTTGTCCATTACAGATGGATGTACCCCATTGAACAGTATATGAATATTTGGAAAGGTTATGTTGCGAATCAGAGTCATCTAGAAGGTTTTATTGTTGAAAAATATATTATAGGAAATGTTATTGTATTCTATACCAATTAACTTTTAGATTTTGAAAGCATCAGTCTCCAAAAGTCTCTTCACAACGAATTCTTGATTAGTGAAGGGATTTCCAAAAAAAATTTCATTAAAATTACCCTAATAGAGCGGGAGAAAAAAACTCGTTACATATTAAATAATAGTAAATATTTTGATCCAGACATTAAATCTCAAAATTATTTTTAGATATTTTAATCCATAAAGGGATGAAGGATGGATCTGAAATCTATATAATCAATAGACTATATGGTGGTTTATGGATAAAATTTGTACGGATTTATATGAAAATCTAAATTCAATTTCTGAATGACTTAAATGACTTGATAAAGGACAAAATGCAAATTTTATATCATACACTCGTTTTGAAATCAATGGATATCCATTCGATATAAAATAATTCAATGACATTAGAAAAATGAAGAACAATGGTGACACACTTGTGGATGAAGCGATTCACATATCTCATTCGAAGAAAAGAAATCCATTTTATGGAAATATATCATATATTGTGATTATCAGACAAATATAATTGTAGGATTATAAGGAATATCAAGGGAAAATTTTCCAACAAAATTGTGAGGAAAATATCGATGGGGTGAAAGTTCATGATATGTTATTTATGAATGTGAATATTAGTGTGGAATAGGAAAAAGACGTGTCATTCGAAATGAAATCTCAAGTAGTGAAAATATTTTATGCATCTAATCTAGAAAACAATAATTGTTTTATTTTATTGTTGGTGATTGAAACGAATGTTTAGCTAGATGAAAATTCAATTGAGGATATCCTATTCAATGGGATATCATAATCAGTAAATGTCAGTCCCAATATAGACAATGTGTTCAATCTTAGAGGGGACAGGAAAGAGAGGGTTTGGATTCTTTATAGAGGAACCAAATCCTTTAAAAATTGAACAAAATAAATAGGACTCCATGAGATGGTAAATATCATTTTTAAAATATAATTTTTTTCCTAAAAATATTATATGTTCTCTACTTAATTAATATATTCTAAATTAAATTTCTGACTACTCATGTAGAAAATGAATTCTATACACGATGGATGTACAAACTATATTGATGGAAACTCATATAAAATATTTACTTGTAATATTACAATATAATTTCTTTTATTTGTCAAAAAATTATATAATGAATCATTGATTTAATTTTAATTATTACTTATAATGTTTGTTCATTTTATAAGATTTATATCCATGTTTCATGACTTTTCAGGGAGAGAAACAATGCTATCTCTACTCAACCATAGAGGTAATATTGATGATTTTTTATTGAAAAACCATTGTCCAAAGAATTAATGTATTGTTTCATATTTATGTTTAATTTATTTATTTTTATTATTACTCACATAATAAATGTTTTCTTATACAGGTGGATTATCTTTTTGAGTTGGGGTGATATATCCAACTTTCATGCTTCCTCTGCCTTAAAACCTTTCAACCCCTATAGTGGTGCAGTTATCACATCTTTTCATGTTACAGACATTTCCTTTTCAAGAATAGAAATGATGAATCTTCTACTTAATTATAGAGGTAATACTGATGTTTTCATAAAGAAATAATTATCTATATAATTACTATATTATATTATATGTATGATTAATTTATTTATTTTTCCTATTACTTAAATAATAAATGTCTTGTTATATAGGTTGATTCTTATATTTGAGTAGGGATGCTATGTCCAATTTCAATATTCATCTCCCTTTAAACATTTTCTCCCTCAAATTGGTGAATTTATCACTTTCTTTCAGGTAACATCAAATTTCTCTGAAGGAAGAAAAATGGTGTTGTATTTTCCCAATTATAGTGGCAATAATGTGGTTTTAATTGTAAAATAATTGACAATAGAATTAGTGTATTGTTTATAATTTATTCTTACATTATTTATTTTTAGTATTACTCACATAATAATCATTTTCTTATATAGATGTATTTGTTAATTCGATTTGGGGTGCTCAGTCCAAGATTCATGCTTCTTCTACCTTAAAATCTTTTCACACTTATTGCGGTGCATCTATCACTTTATTTGAAGTTACCTCCATTTACATTGCTGGAAGAGTAATTATAGATCCTCTTCTTAATAAAAGAGCCAATTTTTATGTTTTCACACTAAAATCATTTGCCATAGAATTAATGTACTATATCCTATTTTTTTAATTTATTTAATTTTAGTATTACTTACATATTAATTATTTTCATATAAAGGTGGATTCTTATTTTCTTGTTGAAGTGGTTTTTTCAAAGCTTGTCATTCATTTTTTGTAGTTCGACAAAGAAAGTCAATAGAAATCATATTTTCATTGAATGTTTGGATAGTTTTGAGAATATTGGAAGTGTAGGAATCAGTCGTACCTCAATCCTAAACATGATGTGACCAGTATTACTCAAATTACTCATTCCTATTTTAAATTGACATTAATTTTAATAATAAATACAACTGGATCAATGTGTCTATTATGAGTTTAAAATTGACATTTTAATTTAAAAAGAGTCACTCACTGAAAACTATGAAAATTGATCTGATTTTTCTAATAATTTAGGGAATCAATTCATAAATTATTTTTGATGTATAGAAATTAATCACACATCCAACTATTAAACGATGTGATCCATATGAGATAATGTGTTCATTGCAATTTTAAAATTCTATTTTAGTAAAAAATTCTAGTGATGTACTCACAATCAAGAATGGAAAATTTATCTTCTTTTGATTTTTTAGGACAAAAATCTATATGTTATTCGGAATTTGTAGGAATCAGACACACCTCAATATATAGAACGATGTTGCCAATATGACTCTAATTATGTATTTATTTAAAACTGACATGAATTTTACTAAAAAAAATTTAACTACTCAAAACTAAATAACTCATTCAAATTGTTTTGATACATTATAAAATGATCCATAAATTATTTAAGATATGCATGAATCATTCACACAAAAATATAACCCAAGGTGTGATTGATATGACTCTATGTGTGAGTCTTTATTTAATAGTGACATCAATTTTAGTAAAAAGGGAAACATACCTATTCCAAAGAGAGAAAACACATTAAAATTGCTTAAATATTTTTCCAAAATGATCCAAAATTCATTTTTGATGTGTAGGAATAAGTCTCACCTCAATCTGATGCACGGTGTGGCTGGTATGAGTCCAAGTGCATCTTTTTATTTAAAATTGACATTAATTTTATTAAAATTAACAATTTCAGTTAATTTATTTCTTTATATTATAACTAACAAAATAATTGTTGTTGTATACAGGTGCCTTAATTTTCTCAAGAAGGGTTTTTTAGATATAGCATGATCCGATATAGGATTAAAAGGTACAATGATGTTTTTGAATACATTTAATTATTTGTATTAATGTAATTGGATGAAAAAATGATTAAAATTCCAATAATACATGATTTCTTTTGTTTTTGGGTTTTAAATTTCATTTCATTTAAATCCTGTTTCAAGACTTTTATTGCCGATATTTGGTGTTTCTGGTGCTGCGGTGTGTTGTTACAACACACTGTAGTATGGCCCTTTATCAGTTTTGATAAAAAAAACATATTTCAATTCATTAAATAGCTCTAATAAATGTATACTTTATCAGCACTTCTTTAATCACTTAAAAATGCATATTTTATCAATGGTCCAAAAAGCGATGATAAATGAACATTTATCACTTCGTTTTCATGTTATGATAAATGATTCCCTTAGGGGTGGAAAATTAAAGCACAGAAAAAAATTTGTTTTATTAGCCCTTTTCAAATCATTGACAATGTTCCCATTTTCAGCACTTTTTTGCACTGATAAAGGACCCCTTTTCATCTCCTTTTCAACAATTATACAAGGCTTGGTCTTTTAACCTCACTCATGTTTCCAGTTCTTTTCTAGTGCTGATAAAGGAAATTGGTAGCGTTGTTAAAGGCTTATTTGGTAGTAGTGACTATAAGAATTTAACTCACCTTCATTGAGTCAATTAAATGTTCAGCTATATGAATATATACTTGAGTATTTGGTGGTTTATGTACACTAAAAAACTCTCCCAGTAAATATTTTCCCCTATAATGCTAGTCAAGTAGAAAAGGGACTAACCTAAGATTGTGTGATGGTAGTTACTCTTGTATAGTCTCAGCTGACAAGACCCATACTCCATGAATCTATCAACATGCATCCAAACTAGTCCCATCCGTATACACAATGCATCAAAACAAACAATATATATTACTAGCTACTCTAGGAGAATCAAAACCGTCACTGATGTAATTATTACTTTTATCTCTTGAAATGTTATCTCATAGATATATGTCTATAAAAGCTTCACACCCTTCTTATTCATAACCATACGATCTATTTCTAGGTGTGATACATCCTTTGTGAAATTTTTTCCTCATCTATCTACCCCAAGAATCTCCATATATCAAGACATTCTTGGGATTCACCCATGAAACTATAGCTCTAAACATCTCTATGTAAACAGATACTAATGTATATTGCATAATATTACCCAAAAAGTGAGTATTATCCATATAGAGGTGGCACATATTCAGATAAACATATAAGTAATTCTATCTCAGTGTATCAAAAGTGATCCCAAAATGTATGTTAATATAAAGTTGATCATGAGAAAAACCAAAGATGATGTCCATGAATACCACTGAAAACGAATCAAGATAAACATAAGACATTTATTTAATCTAGATAGTGAAAAAATATCACTCATTCATCATACTAAATGACATAACAAAATACTTATATTGATATTAACTATATTGAATATTTATTCAAATTATTTCCACTAGTCGAACACATACCTGCTGATAACCTGACCTCAAATAAATTTTATAGAGAAATTATGATCCTTAGACGTAGTCGAATAGATCATCTATTACTTGCAATAGAAACTGATTATTAACTTTAAAATTTTTCAATGTTCAATAATATGCACATATCTTGATTGTTCAATCTTATTTTTTAATAAATACGACTAGTGAAACCCATAGATAGGTATTGTGTCATACAAACCAATTTACATCAATAGCCTCCTGATTAATCTTAATATACTACAAATACATATAATCCATCTTATATGGAGGAATATATTCAGGTGAAACTCCAAGAACTATCTCAATGAAAAAATCGTCCACTCTCCGAAGAGGTAAAGTAGAATTTGGTTTTTTGAAAATGTTCATGAAATGATCATCCACTTGAGAGTAATCTTCTTATCATGTTCCCAGATCACACTGATATAAAATAGAAATATAGGCTATTTTCCTGCCTTGCCTTGGATACTCCAGTCCAGTCCTTCTCTCTTGGACAACCCATTCATGCTATTTAATAAAAACTATAGCCTATGGTGATGTTAAGATCACCCTTTGATGATTACAGGCGACATGAGAATTATATGAAGTTAGATAGTACACCAAGAATATGAAGTCAAACATGATTATCTTAGGGAAATAATACCCCATATAAAGAGACACACACCTATATTAAGGGGGACTTCATATTCTGGAGTAAACCATATGTTCTGATTTACAATAGAGGATGAAGCAACATAACTTCTTTAAAAAATGAATAACTAACCTACACCTCTAAATAAATGGTATGTATATGAATCACTATGATTCAAATGTATCAAAAAAGGAAGTATTCTTAATTAGAGACTTCTAAGATCGTACCTCTCACTATAGAAAGTCTGATGCTCTACTTCTTTGTTGTAGTCTATACATAATATATCTAGGAAAAAGTATTTCTATATGAAATAGTATCATTCCCTTATGTAAGCCCACTCTACTCTCACGATACAACATGTGCTTCACTACCTTGAGAACAATAACCACATCCTAAATGACCAGTACTACTCTAGATCCCAACATAATGTGGAGCTCTGAATCCCACTCATAAACTAGGATTCGAAGTCGATCCCCTTCCACTAACTGCTAGAGAAACAATTTTATAGAATCTACATATATTTCCCATCGTTCTTATATTTTTTTAGTTGACTATTTCTATTTCAAAATATATCCTCATATGTCCCTATCTCCCACACTAATGATAGAATTCATTCGTATGATCACTCATATTATGACTAGTATTCCTCTCATGAGAATCCAACAAATGATGATTTCTACCAGCTAATATTGAACCATTGGGTCTACAGGCAGAACATCACTACTTTATGCCCTCATCTTACATCAAATTTCAATTTGTAAAAAAACAATCACAATCTTAGTAATAGTAGTCAACCAAAAAACATTTACCTATGACTGGATGACATTCTTGATACCTTCCACGAAGTGTCCCTATTTTGATGGTTCATTAGAAAGATAAATTAGTGAAAACTAATGAAAATATAGAAATCATGTCTAATACTCAATAATGACCATCACACCAAACTCAAGACATATTAAGTCACTAGCCCTTTTAGCTCTCAGGGTGTTAATTAACAAGTAATTGTAAAACCTAGATTAGAAATCCCTCCCATCCATATCTCTAAGTGCACCATCCATGTTCAATACATTACTCATGCACATTAATCACAGAATAATATATTTTGTGAACTTTAATCACCTATTAGGTGGTCCCTCTAGATACTCTAATATCAAAAAATTATTTTGAAGAAAAACAATTATTAGCCTGTAGAATTCCATCCTCTGAAATCATGTGAGGATGATGCATATAGAATACATGAAAATGATCTACCATATATGGGGTCGGCCTCAAATCACCCTTGAAGGTCATCATGATGCATAAAATACCATCACATAATTTAGAATCATCACTCATATCTAGTAAAACCTCTATTCTTGCAACTAGAACTATATGATGTTCTATTAATAGCCTAAGGCCCATCACATTTGGAGCATGGAAATCACCACACTCCTGGAGCATGAATGGAGTTATTCAAGGTGGAATGTCTATAAAATTCCATGAACACACATAATCAAATATCATGTAGCGACCAAGTCACCAATATAAAATATTAAGATAGGTCCAAGCCTTACTATGAGAATAATAGACCCCTATTCGTACTACAAAAGGAAAGGCGGGGAAATTAAAATGATTGATTCAAATAGTAGAAACTACTAACTTCCCACTCAGAAGCATGTTCTTGGTGAAGTTATGTACTCCCCAACACTGATCTTGGTATATGTTATGTCCATTTCAATTGAAAAATCCACTTATTAGTGAAAATTCAATTTTATAATTCTAATTTCATTTACATTCATATATATATATATATATATATAATTCTTATTTAAATTTTTCTACTGAATGGATCACCACTTCCAACATATAAGGGCCCATAAACCATAAATATATATGTGTGTATTCCAATCAGTTTAAAACATAACATGTTTCATTTTATAAAACTAATTATCCCTGAATCCACATTCCATAATTGGATGCTTTGGGTGTCTATTACAACGTATGTATGAAATCACTGTTTATGTTACAAAAGAATAATTGATTACCAAGTTTTTATTCTAGGTTTCCTACAGGATTAGTTTTCAGAAATTAATTCTATAAATTAATGATTGCATCGTAAATATAATACAATCATGCAATGAATCATATACTTAATTTCATGTGCATAGCATGCCTATCCTATACGTTTCCTAAAATGATGCATGGGATGACATATCCTTGTATCATAAAAAAAATTGATCATAAGGAAAATAAAATACCAAGTATGTCCACAAAAAAGTTGAATTAACTCAAATGTAATATGAGAAATCCCTGAAAAGATAATCCATTCCATGTAATTTAAATTTTCATGTATGTGGGTTAGATACTCCCAAGAAAAGGTCATTACCAAATTCCAAAAAATTCTAATATCCAGTCTATTATCTCAAAATAATAAATCTAGAAAAGAAAAAATTTTCTGATACCACATTGCAACATACTGACCAAAGAACCACTGAATAACTCTCTTAGTCGATGGATCAATGGAATCATGTGTTCCACCTCATATGATAGAGGCATCTAATGTAATGGATCGGGTTCTTGGAGGTCCATTACATAGTGAAAATCTGATGTTGGGTGTTCTGGGTAGTTTGGGAAAGTTATCGAGGCTTCTCAGTGAAGTTTGACCCCTAACGGTATGCCTACTGGTAACCTTAGCCTACCGGTATCAGGCCTACCGGTAGCTCAGTCTACCAGTAGACGCAGCCTACCGGTATCCACCACCTACCGGTATCAGGCCTACCAGTAGCTCTGTCTTCTGTTAGTCGCAGCCTACCGGTAGCCGCAGCCTACCGGTAGCTCGACCTACCAGTAGCTCGGTCAATTGGTAGCTTGGACTACCACTAGCTCGGTCTACCAGTAGCCGCAGCCTACCGCTATCATGGTCTATCGGTTGTCGCACCCTACCGGTAGCTCGGCCTACCGGTATCTCGGTCTACAGGTAGCCACATCCTACCGGTAGATCGGCCTACCGGTAGCTCAGTCTACCGGTAGTTGTAGCCTACCGGTAGCTCGGCTAACCGGTGGACGTAGCCTAACCCCATGGGTTTTCCAGTAGCACCTACTTTTTCCCAAATTGGATTTTAAACCCTGTTTGGACCCCCTTTAAGAACCGATTAACTCCCATTAATGGCATTTAATTAAGCTTTGATGAGGCACCCTGATCTGCGTCGGTTTAAACTGCCCCTAAAGGCGGGGACCCTTTAATGACGTGTGGGGATGCGAGGTCCACCCACGACCCCGCTCCGTACACGGTATAGTGTTATTATGTCAGAATCACAACCGTCCCTGACCTATATAAACTAAAGGGGTTCTCCCTGGATTTCTTTTTCTCAGCCACCTCGCATCGATTCCTCTTCTCGTCCTTGTGTTCCAGAGGTCCCTCCCCTACAATTTCCGTATCCGTTGTTCCTCACGTGTGAAGAGAAGCTTCGATCATTGAACCATCAAGTAGGGTTTCACATTCTTCTCTTCTTTCTGTTTATCTTGCGGGGTGGGTACGCTACTGCTTCTATAGAATTGGATGAACCAAACTTTAATGATGATAATAAACAGATTCTAAAGAATGAAGTGGAGGGGTATGACCGATGATGCTGCTCTGTTTTTCTCCTCTTTCATGATTAATGATTCCTGATTTTCACGGGCTTACGCCTACTAAAAAACAGGGCCATTGGTGGTCTTTCTATGTGCACTAATAAACCCTTATCTCTTGTGTTGATCGTGCAAAGGAAATTGGTTAATTGGTTAATGTAAATTGGTTAATTACATATATTAGGCTAAATCAATTGAAATCACCATGATCAATCCTTTTCCATGATAACCCCTCTTAAACTACAGTGGAATTGGAATCATAGAGTGTGTTAAAACTTTTAAATCTAAACATACCGGCATAGGCCTGCTTTGTGTTGGTGGTAGTGGTTTGGTTTTTTTCTTTCCTGGGCCGATTACTGGGTGATGTGGGTGGGGATGGGATCCCCTATTGTTATGGTTTCGCTGGTTGTGAATTTGAGGCCGTGTGGTTACCTTGATTATATCACAAATTGGTGTGGAATCCTCTATTGTTGAGGAACTGTTGACTCCTGGGTTTTGGGAACATGGGGTTGTATCTTGGGGTTTTTCCATAGTTCTAGTACCTTGATGGACCTCACTTATCCTTATTATGTGGTTGTGACTTTACAAGAGAACCGGATGTGAACGTTTAAGTTGATATATGACTATACTCTTTCTTTGGCTTGTGCTTATTCTTTCTAGTTTCCCGAGTAGGTGTAGAAACTTATTTAAGCGTTATTACTGAACATGAATACAAGGATGGGACAAATGGGTTTGGTTGGTGTGAGATTTGACTTGGACTTGGGTTCTGTTGTGTTCTTGAGGATGGATGAAGAAAAACCTAGATTTGGGTGAGTTCTTCTTACCTATACATATACTTGTAGTTTTTGTGTTTCTTATTCGTGCCCCACCCAAGTTTATCACTTAGTGTTGAAAACCCCCATTTCATGGGGGAAGGTTTTTTTACAAAAACTTATATTAGTGGCCGGTTATTAGCTCGTTTCTTCTCCCTTTCCCAGATATCCCATGTATCTTCGGGCAGACTGTGATGGCCTGAAGTCCATTATTAGACCAAGAATCTTCGGGCAGGGTAGTGTGATGGTTGGGCCAGGTGTATGCGGGCAGGTGGTTTCCCAAGTATCTTTGGGATGAGGCCCAGGTGTCTTCAGGTGTGGCAGTAGTTCTTTTTCCCATGTGTCTTCAAGCGTGGAGGTGGTTGTTCAGGCCTAGGTGTTTGCAGGCATGGTTACGTGTGATGGTTGTTGCCCAGGTGTCTCTGAGTGGGTTAGTGGTTGTGGCCCAGGTGTTTGCGGGCGGGATGTGTGGTTAAGGCCTAGGTGTGGGTAGGCGGGGTATGGTAGTGGGACTCTGGTGAGAATGGCGGGATTGGTCCGATGCATAGGATGTCTTCAATAACCAATGGGAATGTGGTGCGGGGTACCCAAACATCGATGTGCTATTACTATACATTACTTGACTCGTGTTATTTGGGGAGTGTGCCTTGGTGAGGCTTGGGTGATTAGTTTCCTTTTTTAGGTGCTAGTTTATCTCTTTTTTCATAGGGCATTAGTATTCCTCCCCACTTGTGCATGCGAGTCTGTGGTTTTCCCTACTGAGTATACTTCTATTCTTACCCTACGTATATAAAACTGATTTCTGGTTTCTAGGAGGACATCGTGCTGGACCGTACTAGCTCAGACCTTGTGTCAAATCATTTCTGTTGTTGTTGTTCTTTATTTTGATATTTTTTTTGTAGTCACCTCATACAATGTGGATTTTACTTTTGTAACGTGCATTGGGAATGGTTCTTGGCTTTACTTTTACTTTTAGTTTTGGTGATATGGGATTCACTATCTTATCTCTCTATCCTATTAAATGATAAAAGGTAATGCCTTCAATTTAGTGTGTGAATTTTTACCCATGGCACTGTTCACCACTCTGGGACCTATTGAAGGCGGGTTTCGGGGGTCATTATCTCTCCTTGATGTTAAAGAAGGAAGGGCCTACAAATCTGCTGACCAATCCCTCCTTTTGGTGAAGGTGGGTCATGAAAGAATGGTATCAGAGGCGATGGTTGAGAGATAGGATGGAGTCTAGAGATAGGCACAATGAGGATTTCATGGGATGGTAGTGCAAAAGTGTTGGGTGAACTTGGTGAGTGAATTAGGCCAGGAATGACTGACAAGGACATTGGATTTTACGGCCCCCTGTGATCTGATGCAAGGACTCTGGACCTACCGAACGTCCAAGTGAGGCCATGCTGATTGAATGGTAGAGACCCTAGGAAAGGTACATGAATCCTAATGACTCCCGTTATCATGTTTCTAGGGTGTTTTGGGGAATTTGAAATAAATAAAAAGCTTTCAGAAGATTTAAGAACAATATTCTTCACTACTTGGGCTTAGGCATTATTTTTTTACCTTGAAGCTATGGTACTCGGGAGACGACCATGAGTTGTACGGGAAATCAAGGCCCAGAAGGTTGACTTGGCCGATCATCATAGTGCTGATCCATAGGATGAGGACGAAAAGTGGAAAAGACGCTTTGAGTCTTCCAGCGATAGACCCTCGAGAAGTACTAGGGCCGCACCTCTGACATGAAGACAGAGGGCTGGCTAGAGGAGCTAGTGATAGCCTTCAGCTTGATACGAGATCCGACTGAGTACTGGGTTCCTCTGGCCGTCAGCCAGATATGGGGAACAGTGCGTCAATGGTGGACGCTCTACCTGGGGGAGAGGAGAGAGGCTGAAGTGGCATGGGCTGATTTCTAGAAAGGGTTCTGGGAAGAATTCCTCTCTTCTATGATGAAGGCGGAGAAGGGTAAAGAGTTACTCTCCCTTCATCAGTGGAGTATGTCAGTAAGGGAGCTGGGAATCAAGTTCAAGGACCTCCTAAATTTCCCTCTGGACCACTTTCTAGATGAGGAGTCTCGGGCAAGGCGTTTAATGGAGGCGCTCCGACCCTCTCTCCAGTACGCCGTTACCCCCTTCATGTTGACGATATACTTGGAGGTCCAAAAGAAGGAAGAGGTTGTGGAGAGGATGCACATGCTGGGAGGTATGTCACGAGAGGGGATTCAGCTAGGCCCGTCAAAGAGAAAGGTTGTCAGCACCAGACCTCCCGCATCGGGACCCTCTAGGTTCCGAACAGAAGGGAGCATGCCACAATAGTTCCAGTTTCGGTCCCCTAGTCCTCACCCTTTCCCTTCAGGCCCAGGACCGAGGTATGTTGTCTATGGAATCCATGGACATCTATGGAATCAGTGCCCGGACTGAGTACAGTATGGCGGTGGCGGACATGCCCAGCACTCACCCGAGCTGCACCTTCTAGGTAGGCCCTTCCAGCAGCCGCAGCAGGTGAAGTGAGCTCCCACTCCTCCGAGGGCAGACGTTGCAGGAGGAGGACAACCTCAGGGCGCTCCCCAGGGACCTCAACCAGGGCGTGTTTGGGGAGGTAGACGATAGCCAAGAGGTAGAGGATCTAGGTGTGGGTAATTGTACACGGCAGAGGCAGAAGTCCCAGCAGGACTAGAGGTCGTTCCTAGTACAATCATTTTGTTTAGTACCCTTTTTTATGCCGTTTTCGATACTAGGGATTCACACTACTTCGTTGCACCAAGTGTAGCTCGTGCTCTATGACTAGACGCCGAGAGACCCCCAGTGCCGCTGGTGCTAAGCACACCATTCAGAGGTCACATCAACTTTTTATATGTTAGTCAAGGATGCGGACTAATGATTGGGCCACATCAGTTGGTCAGGGATCTACTAATACTACAGATACATCCATATGATGTCATCCTAGGCATCAACTAGCTGTTCTCTATGTGTTCCGTCATTGACTGTTTCTGAGGAAGGGTTGTGTTCTTTGTCTTGGGCGGCCGACATCTTACTTTAACCAGTGAGTGGAGCAGTCAGAAGGGCAGTAGGCGAGAGGAACCCCTCCTCTCCTTGTTAGCCGAACATTCAGTGGAGTCAGTAGATGCTGAGATGGTGGAGGTTTGAGGGATCGTAAGTGAGTTTATGGGCGTCTTTCCTAAGGATATAAAAACTCTACCCCATCGACGTGATATCATGTTTGGGATAGATTTGCAACCTGGTGCTTGTCTGATTTCGATGGCTCCTTATCGGATGGCACCTTCAGAGCTAAGGGAGTTGCTGATTCAGATTGATGATCTGATTAAGAGTGGTTATGTTCGACCAAGTGTGTCACCGTGGGGTACTCCTATCTTGTTCAAAAGGAAGGAAGATGGTGGTCTCAGGTTGTTCATAGACTACATGAGGCTGAATCAGGTGACGATCATGAATCACTACCCTCTTCCGAGGATAGACAATCTTTTCGTCCAGCTAAAAGGGGAAAGATGGCTCTCTAAGATCGACCTGCAGTCTGGGTATCACCAGATGAGGGTGAAAGAGGGCGACATCCCGATGATGGCCTTCAGGTGAAGATATGGACACTTTGAGTTTGTAGTCATGCCTTTCAATGTTACGAACTCCACGAATCTGTTCATGTGGATTTTGAACACTGTCTTCCAGGAGTACCTGGATCGTTTCGTAGTCGTGTTCATCGATGACATCCCGATCTATTCAAGATGAGTGTAGGACCACGTGGAGCACCAAAGACGGTTTTGGAGGTCCTCCGATAGCACCAGCTGTATGGGAAGTTGTCAAAATGCAAGTTCTGGACATGATAAGTGCACTTCCTTGGGCATGTAGTGTCCACGGAAAGGGTAGAGGTGGACCCATCAATGGTTGAGGTGGTTGTTTATTGGGAAGCTCACAAGAATGTGGCAGAGGTTCGCAGTTTCCTCGGGCTGGAAGGTTACTATCAGAGGTTCATACCCAACTTCTCCTGAGTTGCATCCCCTTTCACAGCTATGACCAAGAAGGACCGGTTTTTTGTGTGGGGTGAGCAGTGCGAGACAACCTTTAGCTATCTGAAGGAGAAGTTTTTTATTTCCCCAGTGCTGAGACTACCAGAAGAAGGGGCGGCATATAAGGTGTTCTGTGATGCTTCAGGGAAAGGTCTCGGATGTGTGTTGATGCAGCGACAAGGGGTGATCTCTTCTGGGTCTAAGAAGCTACACCCTAATGAGAGTAATGATGCCACCCACGATCTGAAGCTTGCACTAGTCGTGTTCGCTCTAAAGTTATGGCGGCATTACCTCATCGGAGAATGCTTTGTGGTCTTCACATATCATAAATGTTTGAGGAATATCTTCTCCTAGAAGGACCTAAACTTGCGGCAGAGAAGGTGGATAGAGTTCCTCCAGGATTATGACTTCGAGATTTCCTACACTTCAGAGAAAGGGAATGTAGTGGATGATTCCTTGAGTAGGAGGTCGCAGAAGGATGTGTTTCGAGAGTCGGCAAACACATGGAAGGCAACGAAGGAGTTGGCTGCCTTTCACCTCGATGCGAGGATGAATAGCGGTACAGGTTGCCTATATCAGATGACGATGAATTCTTTACTGTTTTAGCAAGTGGAGGAGTCTTAGTGGAGAGACCCATAGTTCTAAGTGATGTGTGACCAAGTTGACCAGAGCAATGCTCCGGAAGGATGGACAGATGATGGTCAGAACCAGATGCTTTTCCTGGGAAAGATGTTTGTTCCAGAGGCAATGTATGGTATGGTTCTTAGTGAGTTCCACAACTCACCCCCAGCAGTGCACCCAAGAGTTTCCAAGATGTACTAGGGTATAGAGAGATAGTTCTGGTGGCCGAGAGTAAAGCGAGCAGTGGCAGAGTTTGTGGCCAACTACCTAGTGTGTCAGTAAGTGAAGGTGGAACACCGAGTTCTAGGCGGCTTGATGCAGTCTCTAGATGTCCCCGAGTGGATGTGGGAGGATATATCGATGGATTTCGTCATGGGACTACCCATGGATCAAGGGGGATATGATGCCATCTCGTTAGTAGTGGACTTTTTGAGAAAATCATCTCACTTTTTGGCGTTTAATGAGTCAAGTGCAGTGGATTCTTTGGCACGATGGTACGTGGATGAGGTGGTGCTGTTGCATGGAGTTCCAAGGTTCATATTCTCGGATCGGGATACACGGTTTACCTCATGAGTTTGGAGAGGATTGCAGCATACTTTTGGCACCCAACTACGTATTAGCACTTTTTTCCATCCCCAGACAGATGGAAAGACAGAGAGCACCATCCATACCATATAGGATATTCTACGGGCATGTGTTTTGGACGTAGGATGATCGTGGGTGCGACACTTACCTTTGATAGAGTTATCCTACAATAATATCTATCACTCCACCATTGTTATGGCCCCATTTGAACCCTTGTACGGGAGGCCATGCAGCTCATCTGTGTGTTAGACCGAAGTTGGAGAGGCGGGAATCCTTGGCCAGGAGGTGGTGCAGAGCATGACGGAGAAGGTTCAGCTTATACGGGAAAGGATGATGGCGGCCCATGACTGACAGAAGTCATATGATGATACCAGGAGAATTACCTTAGAGTTTGAGGTTGGAGACCACGTGTTCTTGAAAGCCTCCCCTTGGCGTGGAAAAAAGAGGTTCATCACGGGGAGTAATCTTTCTCCCAGGTTCATCGGACCCTTCGAGGTGTTGCGGCGGGTCAGCGAAGTGTCTTATCATCTAGAATTTCCACCACCGCTATTGAGGATGAATGACATCTTCCATGTGTCCCATATCCATCATTATGTGCATGACAATTCACACGTCCTCGGCAGGGGAGATCTAGACATCGAGGACGACATGACCATTATGGAAAGACCAGTGATGATCGAGGATCGTGAGGAAATGTGCTTCATGGGCGAACCATTCCCATTCTTTGTGTGTTATAGAGACATGGTGGGATTGAGGAGAGTACGTGGGAGAGGGAAGCACAGATGCATGCCCAGTACCGAGAGTTGTTTTGTGTTTTGTATTGTTCCATTTATACTTGTTGTTTTGGAGAATTTTACCTTGTTGGATATGAAATATGTGGTTTTCCTTTCTTATGAATGTGTGTTAAAAGTCCTGGATATGGGGAGGGGAGGACCCGACCCCTAATGAAGATGCCTTAAGGTGGATGTGATTAAGCCCATGCGGGCAAGTCAGTGCCACCCAAAGCGGATAATATCTTGACATGGGGGAAGAGACTCCCCAACCCACATGACTTGGTAGATTGACATGGTATGTTGCTTGGTTCTTGAGAGAGATGAGTTTTTAGTTAACAGTGAGGTTCACTCTTGTGAGGTATCTTTCGAGGTGGTTGTTCGGACCCTCTCCTTCTAGGTTGTTTTCATTCTCGAGGGAGAGAATAGATTGAGAGGTAACTGATGTAATGGCATGAGTTCTTGGAGGTCCATTACGTAGTGAAAATATGATGTTGGGTGTTCTGGGTATTTTGGGAAAGTTATCGAGGATTCTCTGTGATGTTTCACACCTAACGGTATGCCTACTGGAAGCCTTAGCCTATCGGTAGCAGGCCTACCGGTAGCTCGGACTACTGGTAGACGCAACTTACTGGTAGCAGGCCTACCGGTAGCTCGGTCTACCAGTAGCCACAACCTACCGGTAGAAGGCCTACTGGTATCTCTGTCTACCGGTAGTCGTAGTCTACCGGTAGCAGGCCTACCGGTAGGCCGGTCTACCGGTATCCACAGCCTACCGTTAGCAGGACTACAGGTAGCTCGGTCTACCGGTAACCGCAACCTACCGGTAGCTCAGCCTACTGGTAGATCGGTTTACCGGTAGCCGCAGCCTACCGGTAGCTTAGCCTACTGGTAGCTCTGTCTACCGGTAGCTGCAACCTACCGGTAGCTCGGCTTAGCGGTAGCTCGGTCTACCGGTAGCTCGGCCTACCCATAGATCGGTCTACCTGTAGCCACATCCTATTAGTAGCTGGTCGACCGGTAGCCGCATCCTACCGGTAGCTCGGCTAACCGGTGGACCTAGCCTAATCCCATGGGTTTTCCAGTAGTGCCTCCTTGGGCGCAAATTGGGTTTTAAACCCTATTTTGACCCCCCCTTTAGGAACCTATTAATGAACATTAATGGAATTCAATTAATATTTGATGAGGTACCCTGGTGTGCGTCAGTTTAAACCACCCCTAATGGTGGGGACCCTTTAATGACGTTTGGGGCCATGTGGTCAACCCACGACAGTACTCCTTATGCGGTTTAGCATTCTTATCTCAGTATCTCAACTGTCCCCGACCCTTATAAACTAAAGGGGTTCTCCCTGGGTTTCTTTTTCTCAGACACCCCGCATCAATTTGTCTGCTCATCCTTGAGTTCTCGAAGTCCCTCCCCTGCAATTTCCACATCCGTTGTTCCTCATGTGTGAAGAGAAGGTTTGATCGTTGATCAATCAAGTAGGGTTTCACCTTCTTCTCTCCTTTATGTGTATCTTTCAAGGTGGGTACGCTCCTTCTTTTGTAGAATTGGATGAACCAATCATTAATTAAGATAATAAACGGATTCTAAAGGACGAAGGGGAGGGGTGTGACAGATGATGCTGCTCTGTTTTTCACCTCTTTCATGACTAATGATTTCTGATTTGTACGGGCTTACGCCTACTAAAAATCATGGTCGTTGGTGGTCTTTTTCTATGCACTAATAAACCCTTATCTCTTGTGTTGATCGTGCAAAGGAAATTGGTTAATTGGTTAAAGTAAATTGGTTAATTACGTATATTCGGCTAAATAAATTGAAATCACCAGGATCAATCCTTTTCTGTGATAACCCTGGTTAACGTACAATGGTATTGGAATCATGGAGTGTGTTAAATCATTTAATTCTAAAAATACCGGCATGGTTCGGCTTTATGTTGGTGGTAGTAGTTTGGTTGTTTTCTTTCACGGGCCGATTGCAGGGTGATGTGGGTGGGGATGGGATCCCCTGTTGTTATGGTTTTACTGGTTGGGAATTTGAGTTCGTGTGGTTACCTTGCTTATATCACAAATTGGGGTAGAATCCTTTGTTGTTGAGGAACCGTTGTATCCTGGGTTTTGGGAACATGGGGTAGTATCTTGGTGTTTTTCCTTGGTTCCATTACCTTGAGGGACCACCCTTATTTTTTTTGTGGTTGTGACTTTACAAGAGAACTAGGTGTAAATGTTTATGTTGATGTATGACTGTACTCTTTCCTTGGCTTGTGCTTATGCTTGGTAGTTTCCCTAGTAGGTGAAGAAACTTATTTAAACGTTATTAATGAACATGAAAACAAGGATGGGACATATGGGTTTTGTTGGTGTGAGTTGTGACTTGGACTTGGGTGCTGTTGTGTTCTTTAGGCTGGCTGAAGAAAAACCTAGATTAGGGTGAGTGCTTATTACCTATACATATACTTTTAGTTTTTGTGTTTCTTATTCGCGCCCCACCAAAGTTGAGCACTTAGTGCCGAACACCCCCATTTCATGGGGAGGGTGTTTTTTCCAACACTTCTATTAGTGTATGGTTATTATCTCTTTTCTTCTCCCTTTCCCGAATAGCCCAAGTATCTTCGGGAAGGCTGTGATGGCCTGATGTCCATTATTTTCCCAAGAATCTTTAGGCAGGGTAGTGTGGTGGTTTTCCTAGGTGTGTGCGGGTAGGTATTTTCCCAAGTATCTTCGGCATGAGGCCCTGGTGTCTTCGGGCGTAGCAGTAGTTCTTATTTCCTAGGTGTCTTCGGGCGTGTCAGTGGTTGTTCAGGGCTAGGTGTTTGCAGGCATGGTTCCGTGTGATGGTTGTGGCCCTGGTGTCTACGGGCGGGTTAGTGGTTGGGGTCGAGGTGTTTGCAGGTGTGATGTGTGGTTGAGGAACAGGTGTGTGCGGGCGGGGTATGGTAGTGGGACTGCGGTGAGAATGTCCAGATTGGTCCGATGCGTAGGATGTCTTCAATAACCAGTGGGAAAGTGGCATGGGGTACCCAAACATCGATGTGCTATTACTATACATTACTTGACTTGCGTTATTTGGGGAGTGTGCCTTGGTGAGGATTGGGTGGTTAGTTTCCTTTTTAGGTTATTGGTTATCTCTTTTCTCACAGGGCATTAGTATGCCTCCCCACTTGTGCATGAGAGTATTTGTTTTTCCCAACTGAGTATACATGTATGCTCACCCGACGTATATAAAACTACATTTAGGTTTCCAGGAGGACATCAGGGATCATTCTAGACCGTACTAGCTCAGACCTTATGTCAGATCATTTCAGTTGCTTTTGTTCTTTCTTTTGGTATTTTTCTTTGTAGTCTCCTTAAACATTGTGGATTTTAATTTTGTAACATGCATTGGGAATGGTTATTGGATTTACTTTTACATTCAGTTTTGGTGTTGTGGGATTCACTATCTTATCTTACAATCCTATTAAAATAAAAATGTTAATGCCTTCCATTTAGTGTGTGAATTTATACCCTTGGTGCTGGTCGCCACCCCGGGACCTATTGAATGTGGGTTTCAGGGGTTAATATCTATCCTTCAACATAAAGAAGGAAGGGCCTGAAAATCTGCTGACCCGTCCCTCCTTTTGGTGAAGGTGGTTTGTGACATCTAACAAGTTGGATTAGACTAGGGTGGTATTGTGGGGAGACTATAACCTCATGATCAAATAAATGTAATGGTATCACAAGTGAATAAATTAGAGAAGAGAATATATAAATGAATAACATAAGATTAAAATCTAGAAATTGACAATAATAATAAAATTACAAATAAGTTTCATATATATTATGATGATCATGTCATTTCACTATACAAAATATAATGAAATAAAAGGAATCATGCATCTAGTAAAATACTTGTTTCAAAACAAAAATGGCCAAAAGGTTCTATCTCTAGGTAGAATTATAAGCCTAGATTTGTTTCATTCTCACCTACTCAAATGAAATTTTTATTGAATGCATCAAAAAGTGGTTTATTATTCTAGTCCCTACATGAATCGATGAAGTCTTTCAGGGTACCCAATGACATCCCAGACAGGGAGTGGGAGAACATTCAGTATCCCACCACCAACAGTGTCTATAGCATTTTTAGTCAGTGTATAATTAATGATGACAATGTACTATACCATAGGAATGGTAGTGATTGATATATGGTGTCAAAAGAAGGTGTTATCCTATCTATATAGATATGGATAACTGTATGTATGATAAGGAAGCATAAATACTATCCATCCTAACAACTAAAATCAAATAAACATATTTGGGATATCTGTTAATCATGGTTCACATCTACTACGACCTATGACAGGAAATGAAGTGTCAGTCAAGATATTTCTATATCCATGTTAAAAATTAATAAGTTATCCTTATTGATTCCATGGATCATATTTATTGACACTTGGAAAATACTTGGGTGGACTCAAAGGATCTCATCCAAAGTATTCGATTAATGTAAAATCCAAGGAGTAGTGATGTCGTTGAAATCTAATGGAATCCAGATATGAGGAGAATAAATTTCTAAGTCACCCAATACCATAATTAATATATATCCATGAAGTAGAAATGTCCATAAATTCATATGGGATTAGGATATAGGGAGTATAAATTTCCAAGTCATCCACTTCTATAGTCAGGATCCAAGGAGTAGAAATGTCCGTGGAATCTAATGGAACCAGGATCCAAGGATAAGAAATGTCCAAGGAATACACTACCCATTATCAATACATCACCTCATTTTTTATCAAATTTAGTTATCAATTAAAATACACGATTTCTTCCAACCCATTTAACATTTCCAATATAATCCCTTCTAATCATTTAAAATCATTTTATATCATGCCATCACATGGCATGGAGGTATAAAAATTCTATTATAATTCATTCATTTCTTATTTAGTCTCCCACTAAAATTGATGATCTCACACATACACACACCCATCATGGGGGTGTAACATAAGGAAGGTACAAAACATGCCCCAAGGGTTTCCTAGGTTGAGGTTAACATCCTCCAACCAGAAAGAGGTACTAGTGGGAAACCTAAACAGGTCCTAAACACATTAGAAAATAAATTCATTTAATTTTTGGTGAAACTCCAGAAATATTGGAGTTTGAAACAATTAAAATAAAGAATATAAAGACCCAAAACATGATTGAATGTTATAGACCATGTAAATTATAAATTTTTTAGAAAAAATAATCCATTGATAACCTTTCATTTAGACCATATCATAAGAAAATGGAAGACTAGATGAATTCCCTAAAATGAGTTATAAGAGAATGGACCCAAACCACTCCATAAATATGGTGGAAAATAACTAAATATGAATGATAAATTATCAAGTCAACAGTGTGAATATTATGAGACTGATGATAGATGAATCAGAGTCTAGACCTCATCAAAAGACATATGATCTTACTCAAGGAGTTCCATAAACATTATCATTGGTATTGTATTCTTGAATGTTTCATATTTGGTCTTCCTCGTATATGATTTAGTATAGGTACTAAGAATGGAAACATCTATAGTTTAATACATATATTAATTAGGCCTTGAGTATTTTATAATAATGGATTTGTTGGGTATAATTCTTATCAATACATCAGTTATAAGATTAAAAGAATTTTTGTCACTAATATGATGAGTATAACATCAAATACCGTGATTTAAATTTTATGATGAAGTTTATGAATGTACCTATATAAGTCATATGTTGTTGTTATATATCATATGAGTGAATTTTTTTCTTTTTCTCTATAAAGGTGAATAACATATAATGTATTTGTCGACCATATCATTATGTAAACTATGAATGATGAATGTATGATATTTCAAATGGGGTTGATATACTCAGGGTCCTTTGGATCGTCGATGTCTTTGATATAAGAATCAATTAAAAATAAATAATTTTATATGATATAGCTTGTAGTCACATGTATAAAGATACATGTGTTTTATGTATATCATTCCAAATGAAATTATAACAGAAATATAAGTGGTTATTTTCTAAATTATTCCCTTTACTGGTATTTAATAAATACAAAATTTAGATTTCATTAACACATCAAAGGCCCATGGAGTCAAAATATCTTGGTGACAATACGAGTATTCTGTTTTAACCCATATATCTGATCCAAAACTATTTTAATGTTTATCTAAATTTTAATTTAGATAGGAAATCACAAGTTATTTCATATGATGTGATACAAAATGAAGATTATGTGGGATATTCAAATGTGTTTTGAAATATATCATAGATATTTTTTAGATATGGTGTCATAATTTATTATATATGATACTATATAATGTAATAGGGAAAAATTTATAATAATTATATTTTAATGTTAGATATTTAAGGATGTATGACCAAAATCCATAATACATGTGATGTACATTTTTTCTTTATCATAATAGGTGATATTTAAATAGTGAAGGGAATATTTTATTAAAATTAGGACTCAACCTTCATTCAATCATACTTTATGATTTAGCTATATCTTATGGAACTAACTCGAAATTTCATGTGTTATCTCGGGAGTATATAATATATAATTGAATTATAATGTATGATTTATATTATTCCTTATAACTATTCATGGAGGTTGATCATTAAATAAAAATAGTTGTATTTATCCCCTATATTATATATCATTATACTTTTCAATATGTTGAATGATTTGGTGGGTCAATATACACTCAAATGATGAATGCATGAATGGATGAGTCATTAACTCATACATTATTAATGATATGAGATTATTAATTCTCACATGGATGTATCCATAATGGATATATATTGTGGTATTGAACTACATGTGGTGATCGATCGGTACTACCTTTAATTCATATGATTTTCCCAAGAACCCTCATTTTCCCTCTTTTTACATAATGTGGAAACAATATACGAGGAGTATAGAGGAGTTTTATACTCATTAAATTGGTTATTAATGGTATCCCATTGATATTTGATGCAGAAGTCAGTCTAACAGATTTCATTTAGTTATATTTATCATGAATTAAATTAAATATTTTAGACATTTCTATCTTTAGGGAACATTCACAAATTTATTCAATTTTCTATTTATGCACAGTTTAGATTCAATTACATGGTTTTTTTGGGAAATCTAGTTTTTAATTGAATCCATTATATTGATTAATTCTTAATTAATCTATAGAAAACCCTTTTCTAATCTACTAAGAAGTAATGGATAGAGAGATGATGTGATTCTTGGTTATGAAATATCAGGTGATGCATCATTATCTCTTAAGGTGTGTATAATTCATGGGTGAATCAACCCACAAAATAATTAGTTGATGTTAGCAGGGTTCTGGCTCATGGATGGTCAAGCCTGGAGTTGATCAGGATGAGATGATCATTATTTTTCATAAATTTTACTTTTCATACATGCATATATGAAAGGATATTATCTTGGGACACAATTGTTAGTGGCCCACTGAGTTCATACTTAAACATTTCACATTACCTCTGTAACATTTAAAATATTAATGAATGAAGACACATGTAAGGGTATACTCCTAATGAATTGCACATATCTAGGTGGATGTGCAATGAATTCATTGTTGTTATGTTGATAAAAGTTTTTAGACGGACTGAGTGGATCTTTATATCCATGAATGTGTTTTTTATACATTTTGGATGTGTATGTATGTGATCATCCTGTAGTTTAATTAGTTTACAATTTTAATGATTTATCTATAGACAATGTTTTATTTCAAGAATTTATATTTATTTTTTTTATTTTTAATTTAATGTATTTTTTCTCTATTTTAATTTTGTATCTTTTACATATGATTATATAGTCTCACCATTACCTCATATTCGGACCTCACTTATATTTAGTTGTTGGTACCATATTGAGAGGTATACCTAGAGTTAGTGGATCACTAACTCAGGTACCATTTAAAGATTATATGGATGGGATACTACACACGTGTAGTACTTATTATTTCACATATTTTTTTCTTATATTAAAATATTTCATGTTAGGATAAGTTTTTAATATATATTTTTATGATGGATTAATAACAATAGACTATATAATGATTGATGATATAGTTGCTAGTGATATAATAGATAAAATAACAACTTTCTAAAGAAATGCATAAATATAATAACCCCAATAGCTAATCTTTTAGAATTAGTTGAGTGATACAGATTAGAGAACCCCATGTATAAAAATTGAGCAGGACAACATTAATTTCTCAATAGGTACTAAAAAACTCAACTTAGAATCCATAAACATATGTACTTATAAGGATTTGGTCCTTAATAGTAACCACCACTAATAACCTAAAAATAAATAGATATGAATCAACAAACTACCGTAGAATAAATTTTTATTATCACTTAGCAACAATAATTAACAACATTGAAATATTTTATTTCTAAGGATGGAATGTAGCACATGATATGAGTGACTTGGAAAATTATGTGTTAATAGATTTAAAATATATTTCATCTGTAAAACCTAATGATATTTGAAAACTATGTTCCACCATTCTATATAAGGGTATATAATTTATATTCTTAGAGTTTATCACATAAAATTCATTATAGAGAGGAAACCCTACACCATTTCAACCCAGTAGCACACCAATAAAAATTCACCCCAAAGGAACCTCAAAACTAAAGAGAATATAAAATTGAAAAATTAAACATTGAGTTAGTGAAAGATAATTTTAACCATCTCACCATAATTCGATTTTCATTTATATAAAATTATCCATTACATGATAAAATATTTCCACTATTGCTGAAAAAGAGATTTCAAAAAATTATTGGATTCTTAATGTCAGAAATAATTTTCTTGAAGTTACGATAAATTTACCCAAGTTTTAGAAATTCCTAAAAGAGATGTTTGTACACAATATTTGGATTAAATTTTTATATGATCTTTAATTTATCCATCAATTTTAGTAATATTTAATCATATAAAAACCTCATGTAAATTGGTCATCATATAGAAAACTAAATTTATAGGTTTTGTTCTTCATTATGGTGAATCAATCATTGTTATGATTCCCCATGCCTATACTTTATTAAATGGTATTAAATTTATGTCCCTGAGATTTTAAATCTTATAAGAAAATACATATATATTTTTTATGGATCTATTCCCTAATTTTTTATTTTAAAATATATTTATATGTGTATAAAATCATTGAAATTATTTAAAATATAATTTTAGAGATAAAAATTACTATTCCATCATTTAATAAAATACATTGTATGTGACTATTTTTACTATATATATAGATTAAAAATATCCATATGAGATTCAATTTTAGAAAATTATAAATATAATTCTAAACACTAAACCTAAAAAATCATTTTAAAACTCAATACTGAGATCAAATATTTAAGACTGGTGATCCATAACGTGAGACATAAATTAAAAATTTATGACTTATATTGAGAATCATTAGAAATAAAATTCCATATTATATGAATGGAATCCAAATAATAAATTTATATTTAGATTTATAATATCTCGAGTCTTCAGAAACATGAATATATAATGTTTTCCATGATTGATTTTATTATAGACATTGGATAAAACTAATAAAACCATGATCTAGAATTTACTATAGAATTACCAAAATAATATATTAATATGATAAAATTGTTTGATTTATCTATAAAATAGGTTATTCAATGTCATTTTCAGAATAGTATATATAAAATATTTCCATTAAAAATAATGAATTTATGTGACCAATTTATGAATTAATGTTTTTCAATCAACAAACATTGTTCAATCATAAATAAATGAAAATGGATATACGAAAATAAATTGATGCATAAACCTAATAATGATAACTATTAAAAAATTATCAAAAAACTTAATCACCCATCTTTATAAAATTCATAAAAAAATAATTATAAGAGATAAAGGATAGATATAGTTAAAATAATAAAGAGGGTCCTAATCTATCATATATAGAAAATCGATATCCCTCTAACCATTCCTGTTATCCATTAATGTATTCTAATGATTTCATAATCCCAAGTTACCTAATTATAAAAACATCATCCCCCATTTATAATGAAATTATGTACATGAATATTGTTATGTGCCCCATATCGTTACTCATTAATGTTTAGTAAAATATATTTAAAATATTCAAAAATATTCGAGTGGGATAAAATAAATTTATAATAAAATGATATATAGTCCATCCAAATTTATGGGGAATATAAATATTCAAAAATAGTATAATTTATAAAATCTAGACCAATATGAAATCATCACTACATGGTCACTACCTATATTATTTATATATAATCTAAACATGGATTTTTCCTATATTTTTGGCTGTGTTATATATCAATATTTCATCAAAACATGATGTTTCCTCATTATAAAATATTCTTTTTATATACTTTTCATTAATCATTAAGAACAATCAGTGTTAGTGTTTAAATGGCGTATCATTATTCTCCTAGTCCATCTTCTCCATTAACTATAACATAAAAAACATGGTTTTGTTAGTAAAAAGCTATGATATAAACAAGTTAAAAATACCTCTTCAACATGAATAAAACATTCCATTTCATTTTACTTTCTGATATCATTATTTTTACTTCCATTGTACCAACCATGTTTTCGTATTATAATTTAAATGGTAAGCACATGAATATGACAGAATAATATTTATGTAACATCATTTGAGTTTTGAGACCTATATTATCCATAAATTAATAGTTATTACATTAGAGGTGAGGTTTATATCCTTGACTCTTTCTAGGATGCCTATATATAATATAATGTAAGGGAAAAAATATATCCTTGAACACTAACAATGAAATAAACAATGTTGGGAGTTACTTACCCTAGTTTCAATAACATTCAGATATCATTTCTTTTCTCTTGAATGAATTAGGTTACCAGAGTTCATTTGAATGATTATTCATCAGATACATGTTCTACGTATGAATGAGTATCAACTTCTTGATCTAAAACAATAGGAAAATAGTCATTTTGTTCACTTCTCCTATTCTTCCAGATGATGAATGCATATAAATGAAATGAAATTAATTGAAACAAACATCCTCCTACTTATCTACATGTTCTCAGATTAATGGTAATTAAAATAAATTTCTTAGTTCTCTTCTCCATATTTTAAAAAAACTAAATTTTATTTACATTATCTTTTTATATCGCAATAAGAAATCATGGATAATATTTAAGAAATTATTATTTAAATTCCCAATGATTTTTGGGTGAAATAAATTCCCTAGATGACCACTAAGAATAAAACTCTAGATTTTTTCAACTTTGAGTATATTTGAAGTTGGATTTAATTTCTCAATGAAATTCACCCAATATTCTCCTAAATTAATATTTAATTGAATCACCTACAAAATTTTATTGGATATCATCTTGACCATGACTAAATAAATTTATTAAATATGTATTCAACAAAACATAGGTTGATATAAATTTCACAAAGTGTTGCAAATTTATTAAGACTTTAAAAGGCTTTTGTTTTCTTCTTAGTTTCTTATTAAATAACTATAATTAAAATTTTTCATATAGATACTCATCAAATATGAATTTATCATATTTAAATATTAAAATATTATTCCATACCCAATATTTATATACTGGTGAAATGTGTGATGCTATAAAAAGGTCATATAAAGTAGATGAAAAATTCATAGGTTGGTAACTGGAGTTTTATTCAACATTTCCATGTATTGAGGTATGAAATGAAAATTATTAAAAGAGTATTTATCAAATATAGATATTTCTCACTATGATGTCATATTCTAAATAACGATGTCCTTCAACACTCTAAGACATATCTAATTTTCTTGCATGAAATGAGAATTTCATATTTTTATAATCTATCAAAAATCCTTATTAAATCTTCAGCATTCATCTCCTACCATTTCTAAACCATATATCATTAATACCAAAATACACTTATCATATGGTAAAAAACTAAGAAACCCCCTTGAAAAATAAAATGGAACTTCAATACCCCCATTAAATTTTATTCCAATCTCAATTAATCACTTTCTAAACTCATCTGGAAACATTACTTATCAACCAAGAAAAACAAAATCATAAATATTTTCCTCTAAAAAACATATTAACATAAAAACACAAGTTAGGGTATTGTTTTTGGTAAAATACATATCTATGTTTGAATAAATATTCTATCCCAATGATAATATTTATTACCCCTTCACCAAGGCACTAATCCCATCAACAATGTCCCACTTTTCACAATAAACTTAACCATTGAATTGATTTTATATATCGATATAAATGAACCTCTCACACTTTTATCATACAATTTTTCTTCTATTATGAAGAAAAATGTATCTTATTGACAAAGGGTTTGTTTCACACCCACCCTATTTGAAAACATAATCCAATGCTCACCAAGGGTCCTCCCAAAACATCTTAGTTTTTTGAATGGGGTGGACACTAATTTTCATCATTAATGTCTCACTTATATCTCTATGAAAATCCATGGTTAAAATTATATCCAATTGTTCCGTAGTAAGGTTAAAATCATGTTTTAAGTCTCCATTGACCAACATTAATTTAATTAAATGAAACCATATTTTAATGTGTTTAAACCATGTCATGGTATAGTTTTTTAAAAATTTAAGGGAAAAATATTTATCTCAATGAATGTGTAGATTAATTTCAACTTAAACTAAAAATAAGCATGTTACTCCTACATCTAGATAAAAATTGTTAAAACAGTAATAGAAGCTACATAAATGTCTTGTACAGTACTATATTTGACTGAGTTAATGTAAATATTGTTCCAACTCCCATAATTGTCCCTTTAAGGGATAACGAAATCAAAAATGGAAATTATTTCATCAAATTCAAAAATCCAGCCGACATCAATATATTAGAAAATTCAATTTTTTATATCATGTACAACATCACAACACTAACAGTTTCATTGATAAAATTATGGAATTTTTTATTATCAATAAAATATGTCCCCATTGAGCCAATCAAATATAAAAGAAAATCACTAACATAATCCATAATATCTATTCTAGAAACTATAATAAATAATAAATATAAATATTATTTTATAAATACACATTGATTATCACTATCAATTTAAGCATCCATTAAAATCTTTAGCCCCACAATATTGGGGTTTAGAAAATAGTTTTAAGTATTCCAACACAAAATTCTTTAACAATTATTTTTTTATTTTTTTATCTCTACAATAATATATTTTGTCATTTTAAAATTACATGCAATCCTAATAAGTATATCTTCTCACCCAATAAGAAAATATAAATTTTGAAGTTTATTTGTTTTTTAAAAATATTATCATTGTCCCTATTGATCAACAAGAAAAATTATTTAATCAATAAAAACATTTAAAATAGAGCCACCTTATTTCATTTCACTAATAATAAAAGTTAATTGTCGTATTCATATTATGTATCCTACCCATGTTAATTATCATAATGTAAATATGAATCATAACAATGATATGCATCATATCTACATTAAGCATCATAACCATGTTATGTATATTAACTATGGTATGTATCGTAGTTACGATATACAACATAACCATGTTATTTATCATACTCATGTAATGAAGTGAACTCATGTCTTACTCAAATACCACATACATGTTTTTCATTATATTACATGTTAATCATTCATTCATAATTTTGTACTTATTGATTTCTAACTAAAATTATGTCATTTAGATAGTTATATACTAATCAATAAGATGTCAAGTATTCCATTTCTATTCACCATTATAATGCCAGGTGTCTATGTCCCTCTGAAATTTTTGAATAAATATGACCATTTTAAGAAATATGATTGTTCAAACCTGAGGCCTATAAATAAGAGGTCATTCGAACCATAATACAAAAATTTTGGATATTACATGTTCTAGATGGATACTTTGACGTATTTATTTCGTCTTGCGAAAGCCTTGAAGATATAAGATGTGAACAACTTGTTCCAAGTTCATGTATTTCAATAAGTTTTTTGTTTTAATTTGTCTCTATGATCATTGTGATAATGATTCAGGGATTCTAGGGATATGAAGATGTGTTTCTGATCATCATATCAAGGGCTTTCATGTGTTTGTAAGACAGAGGTGATGATTACCTTGTTAATTGAGGGATTCAATGGATTAGAAGACAGTCTTGTGAATCATCATCTCGGGGGCTTACCAGAGTGGTGGTAAGATAGTCCTCTTATCCTAGGTGAAAGGATACCCTACTCTTTAGGATAAAATAATTGTAATACCATTATTTTTACGTTGCTTCTTTTAATAGAAAGGAAATGAATTTGTTTAATTTTTCTATTCAAATTATTTTCTATTGTAACTGTTTGAATTATTATACATTCATAACATATTTTTTTACGAAATTATATATAACTTGTTGTAGAATAAATCAAATTTCAATTACTCTAATCATGGTTTTAAATTCAAATACAATTTTTTTAATAACCTACTATATCTTATATTTCCAAATACATTGGATCCATGACCTGTATGGTTAATTATATTGATTGTGAATTGCATTATATTAAGACCTCTTAATCTGAATTGTTTTTTTAGATTTTAAATACAATGACTTTAAGCCCATTATTGACCCCCATCCTTTATTGTTCCATCTCATTGACATGTACATCTATATTACGATCCAATAATTGGTATCAGAGGAGGTTTCCTCTGATTTGGTTTACATGATTTATTTATTTTTATAGGAAAATTGTATTTATAATACAAATCCTATGTTAATATTTACATACTACATTAACATGTGGAATGGAAAATTATTGTATTATAAGATGGAAGGAAAGAATATTGGATCAATTGACAATCTGAACACAACTATACCACCTATTTTTTATGGGTTTTATTATGAATATTGGAGAGATTGAATGAATACTTTTGTTATTAATACTGGAGTAGATAATTTTATTTTTCTCACTAGAGATTACAGAATTCCAGAAAAGGATGTTAGAACCTTTAACAACAAAGAGAAACTAGAATATCAAATAAATTACAATGTACACAATACTTTTTTATGTTCTATGACTATGAATATTTATAGTTATATATAATCTTGTGAATCCACCAAATGTAATTGGAAGAAACTGGATGTCACACATATTGGTACATCTAAAGTTATAAAAACCCGAATAGCCATGATCTGAGTTGAATATAATGGTTTTGTGTTTCCCTATGGAGAACTAGTATGTAAGATTCTACAATGATTTATGAACACTATCAAAATTCACCAATCCATGGGAGAAATGGGAATTAATTATGATGTTATTGTGTAAAATATAATTGATATAATTTTAAATGAGTGGGAATAAAAAAAGGACATCTATTAACAGGAACGTGAATGTCACTTGAATCACTTGGGATGAATTATTTGGTACCCTTTTACAACACGAGACACGAATGAAAAGAGAAGAAGATTTTTATAAGAATAAGACTAGTAATGGAATTTTAGAGTTTATTACTATATCTATATCCAAGGCACATGAAAGGGTAATAAGATCAAAATCTAGGAAACCAATTGTTATATCCGAATCTACTAAAAGTGATCATTTAGAGAATTAACTATCCAATATTTCTTGAAGAATGAAGAATATTATGGGAAAAAAGTATTTTCATTAAAAATTATGAAATAAATATAGGAAGGAAATGAAATACATAGAAGTAACATGTATTGAATGTAAAAGAGAAGGTCATATTTTACCAGATTTTCAATTTCTTAAAAAAACAAGAAGGATGAAAATTCTGAAAGAATCAAGAAAATTTAATATAATTATAAGACATAACATTTCTCGAAAAAAAAATTATACTTCGAGTTCATGTGGTGGTGATTATTTAGACAAATCTTCAAAATATGAATCATTTGATGAAAATAATATTGGGCTCATAGCCAGAATACCAATTAAAAATCATTATCTCATTGAAAATGTACACCATTAATAATCTCTTAAAAATTTATATTTAAATTCCAATTACCATGATGAGAAATATTCGTACTCTTTATATGAAGTATCTTCCTCATCAGAGGAAAATTTAATTTCATTTGAATAAGTATCCATGTTTTCAAAATTACTTGAGAATGAAAATTCCAAACTGACAAAAAAACATGACAAGGGAAATTATAGAATAATAACCTTACAAAAGATATACTAGATCTTTCAAAAGATATTGATCATAAAATTTTGGATTTTAAAAATATTTCAAAAAAACTTATTGATGTAAATTATGAGAAAGATTAAATTTCTAAAAAATTTAGCAACATATTTAATGAAAAATATTTTTGAAACAAAAAATAATTCAAAAAAAAAGTTCTATTGGGAATAAAAATTTACCTATTAGAATAAAATATGATTTTTTCCATATAAAACTTTTATCAAACAATACTTTTGGAAAATAAAAATTAGAAAAGATTTTTTCCCAAATTATTCCTCTATATAATAATTCTGTAATAGGTTATTTCAATTCAAAACATATTTTTGGACATAACTATTTCGTTCCTAAAAGTTTCCCATTTTGTAGTAAATGTTAGAGTGGTGGACATTGGGAATGGAAATTTTCTCTTTATAAAACCCAATATTTAGGATTTCATAAAGTGCAATTTTCAAAATAAATGTGGATTCCTAATGTTATATTATCTAACACTTCAAAATCCAAACATGTTTGTGTTCTAAATAAACAATTGCTTCTTTTTCAGAAAAACAAAAAGTGTTCCAATAACCCGAATATTTTGTACATGGATAGTGGTTATTCATGAAATATGTTTGTAAATAAAGAATTATTTGAAAATATTATTGAAATGAATGGTGCAATAGTGACCTTGAGAGATAATTCTAATTGAAAGATCATTGGTATAGGTAACATTGTTATTTTATTAAAAGCTTTAATTTCAAATATTATATTTTTTAAAGGTCTTAATCAAAACCTTATAAGAATAATTCAATCTTGTGATTAAGGTTACCATGTGAATTTTGAGAATGATAAATGTTTAATTCCCAATTCCATGGATGAATTCATTATCTTTTCCAATATGAATGAGATTGTATATACACTTAACATGGAAGACCATAGAGGCCAATTCTTCCATAGCTTAGGTGAAATAGAAGACCAATATAGGTTATAGAATAGAATTTTTGTACCCTGTATCCTTAGGAACTGTTGAAAATTCTAGAATATAATACATGTTAAGGATCTACCAGATCTTAGTTATGATTCTACCAGTGTTTGTAGCCCTTTTTAATATGTCAAGAAATATAAAACTAACTTTAAATTAATTAATTAAATTTTTATTTTTTTATTCATTATAGATAGTGCACATGGATCTTTTTGGTCCCACAGAAACTGGTAGCATTGGAGGAAAATAGTATGTATTTTTTATTTAATGACTACACCATATTTACAGGGGATATTTTTTAGAAAAGAAATAAGAAGCCTTTTTCAATTTTCAATTCTTTTGGATCTCATGTAAAAATTGAGAAAAAACAACCACTAATAACTATTCAATGTGATCATGGTGGTGAATTTCAAAATTCATATTTTGAAACTTTTTTTTGTAACAAAGGTATTACTCCCATCTTTTAAACTCCTTCAACCCTTCAGAAAAATGGTGTTTTTAAAAGAACAAATCTTATTCTTCAAGAAATGATAAGAACCATGTTTAGTGAATACTCAATTTCTAAGAATTTCTAGGCTAAATCTGTTAGTAATGCATGTTATAATATAAATTGTGTTTTAACTATACCTATCCTTAATGAAACACATTATGAATAGTGGGATAGTGGAAAACCTAATGTTTCTTACATTAGAGTATTTTTATGCAATGTATTCATATTTAATACTAAAGATAATTTACAAAAATTGTCACCCAAATCAGATGAAGGTCCCTTTTTAGTTTATTCCAATACTTCCAGGTGTATAGAGTTTTTAACAAAAAATCATGTCTTTTTGATGAAATAATACCTATCAAATTCAATGAAACTGACCCTTTTGTTTTATAACAACCCTTAACAACATCAAAAAGTGTTTTTCACAAACTGATTATAATACCTTGGCTGAAAATTCTTCAAAAAAGGGAAATACTCAAGAATATGTTTTTGAAATTTTTTCCCTAGAAGACTTTTAATCTTATGTTGATGATAAAGAATTAAAAAACCCAAATCAATTGATTCTTAAGAATCATCCTAATAATATATTAATTGGTGATGTAAATCAGCCTATTAGAACTATAAATTCCTTGAGAAATGAAATAGAACATTTTCCTTTTTTATCTTAATTTGATACTAAAACATAAAATGAGGCCTTGGATGATGAATATTGGATTAATGAAATGTATGATGAAAGAAATTAATTTGAAAGGAATAGATTCTATAACATGGTAGAAAGACCTAATGAAACAACTATAGTTAGTGTAAAATTGGCTTTTAGAGACAAATGTGATGAAAATAGAGTTTTTATAAGAAATAAAGAAAGAATTGTGGCTAAAGGAAATAATAAACAAGAGGGAATTGAATATGAAGAAACCCCTTCTTTCGTTTCTAGACTTGAATATATTCGTATTCTATTATCCTTATCAGCATTATTTAACTTCAAAAATTTTGAAATGTGTGTAAAATGTGATTCTCTTTATATTTTTGTATAAGAAAAGGTTTTTTTAGAACATATTGCCGGTTTTGTAGACTCAGAGCATATTGATAATGTTTTTAAATATACCAAAGCTTTATATATCCTTAAAATAGCCCCTAGAGATTGCTATGATATACTTACAAGATTTCTTTTGCAAAAAAATTATGGAAAAGGTACTATAGATCCAACTCTCTTTATAAAAATTTAAAACAATTCATTTTCATTATTAAAATATATGTTGATGAAATTATATTCTGATCAAATCAGAATTCTCAAACTGATTCTTTTGTAAATATTATGAAATCTGAGTTTGAAATGGGTATGATGGGTATGTTAAGATAATTTTTTGGTTTTAAAATATCTAAAAAACAATAAGGAACTGTTATATATGAACAAAAGTATTTCAATTATTTTTATAAAATGTATGGATATGAAAACACTAAAAGTATAATCACTCAAATCAGTAACTCAAATACACTTGATCTTGATGATCCTCAGAAACCAGTAGATCAAAAAACTTATAGGGAAATGATAGGAAGTTTGTTATACATAACATATAGTCATCCATAAATAATGTTTTCAGTATTCTAATGTTCAAGATATCAATCCAATCCAAATAAATAAAATTTAAAAGTACTGAAAAGAATTTTTCACTCTTTAATGTGAACTATGGATTTAGGACTATTTAAATCTTTTAGAAATTATTTTTGTTATAAAATGTTTTCAGATGCTTACTTTTATGGTTGTAGAATGGATAGAAAAAGTACACCTGAAACATTTCATTTATTAATAGATTCACTTGTATCATGATCATTTAAAAATGAAATTTAGTAGCACATTCCACTACGGAAGATGAACATGTAGTAGTTGGATGTTGTTTTTCTCATGTGTTGTAGATGCAACATGAACTCACTAACTATGGCAATAGTTTTTCCAATAATCAAATACTATGTGATAATACTTGTTTCATTATTCTTATATAGAACCCTGCACATCAACCGTGTTAAAAAAATAGAGATATTATGCATAACATTCTTAGATATCATAAAAAGAAGGAGATATTAATATACAATTCATCAGAACGCATGAAAAAATTATTGATATTTTCACCAAACCATTATCTTCCAATAGGTTTGAATACATTAAACTGAAATATAGAATGATCATTATAAGGTAATAATTGATATATATTCCTTGTTTAAACCGTCTACTTACATTATGTTACTCTTTATAAAAGTGGTATTCTATATACATTTTAATCAGTTACACTATTATCAGTTATAAATTTTTAATTATTTTCACTTTTATCAGTTTTACATTTTAATCGGTTTCACTTTTTTTTGGGTTTACATTTTAATTGATTTTAATTTTTATAGTTTTAATTTTATAATCAGTTTCATTTTAATTAGTTTTATATTTTAATCAGGTTTACTTCTTTTTATCTATTTCACTTTTATTAGTTTTACATTTTAATTAGTTTTACTTTTATTGGTTTTTTATCGATTTCAATTTTATCAGTTTTAAATTTTAATCGGTTTTATATTAATCAGTTTCATGGTTATCCATTTCAAGTTATCAGTACTAGATTATCTGAATTGGATTATTTTATTTGTACCAGTTAGTTTTCTTTTATCAGTTTTAGAACTCTTATTAGTCTCATGTTATTTTATTACAATTTTTATTGTTTTGTTATTATAAGAAAAATATAAGGAAACAAAAATATATATCCTAATACTCTAATAGGGAAAACTTCTAAAACATAACATTTTTCATTATATATCAAATATTTGTTTTCAATTGGTTCATTTAACTCCAAATAATATTCATTCTTAATATGGTTTTAGTTTAAGAAAAACATCAACAGTTTGAAGTCATTCTCAACCATTGGATATTTTTGAACTAATCCTAACTACCAATTTATTTTTAAAAAGAACCCACCCCAAACATTTCCAAATAAAACTGTAATATTTTTCCTATCAACTTCTGATTCTCAATAAATACTCAACATGATATGTAATCATTTTTAACCTGAGTTTTCATAAATTATGAATACCTAATCTTTCATAAAATGATCATCATTAGGGTTAGAGATAGTCTTTTATGTCTAAGTAAACTGTTTCATATCTAAATAAAATGTCTCAAAAAGATTTCTTTTCCATGACATATCAAGGTGAAATGTTAGTTTCCTAAGACTTTTATGATACTTTTGATTAATAATTGAAATGTATAATATGTTTCCATATGTAGAAATCCATTTGTGTTGAATGAACGAATTCAGATTAGGATTTTAGGTATAATGATGAAGCATTGAAATTTTATAAAACATCAGAGATATAAAATGGTCACAATATTTCTTTAATTACGTATGTTAATAATTAAACAACTTCTCTAAAAAAGGAAGATACATTCCTAGGTGTTCCATCTGAGGATGATTCTATATGTCCTTCCCACAAACAACTGGAACATGATGGGGATTTTTATAACAGCAGAGATGAAGAATCTCATTTTGAGATTGATGAGGACAAGATAATGGTTAGTCATTTAAAAGAAGATATATAAATCATATCCCTTGGGATGCAAGGCCTTTTTGTACTAATAAAGGGTGATAAGGAAACTATGAATGTTTCAGAAGTTTATGTGCTTGATTATTTGGTGTATATGAGCATATTCTCTCTAATGGGATTCATTTTATTGACAGTTAAGAAGATCAAATTTGGTGCCATTAAATATCATCTAATCATGTTTCCCACCATTCTCAGTATGTTTTTAACTGAATTCCTGAGATTATGCAATTTTTCAATCAAGTCAGAGACATCTTATTTCATAGATCATCTAATCGGCAAGGATATGATAAAAAGTTTCATGTTAAAATTCCATCCTAAATACATAAAATTTGAGAAAGATCCAAAATATTTAGAGGAAAGGAATTATTTGAGTGTATTGAAAATCCATTATTTCCATACATGTCATATTTAAGTAAAATAATTGTAGTTAAGTACAAAAACACCAAAAAAATAAAAGAAACAAAAATCAGTTTCAGATGAGGTTGCGACTTTATGGAGGAATAATTAAAAAGAAGCGAAAGAAAGGGACCCACAATTTTTTTCTTGGATCCAGGTGAATCCCTAGAACAAAAAATTAGATCATAAGAAAGATTGAAATAATAAGAAAGGATGAAGAGAATGAAAAAGAGAAAAGAGCAAGATATTGACATTGATAATATTCTAAAAATTGCTAAGCAAGATAAAACCTGTATTGTAATAAGGGATCCAGCTGTTCAAGATCAATATGATCCAAAACTGATAAGAAAGGAGGAACATGCATATGAAAAATCGACTACATAGAGTCTCATTCAAGAATCTGAAGAAGAAGAAGAACAACATGGGGAAATAGAACAAGGGGATGAAGAACATGGTCAAAAATATGTTGAATTGAAAGAGAAAGAAGATAAAAATAGAGGGAAATCATTCCACACAATCCTTATAACTTCCATTATTTAATTTTCCATATCCTGATCTTTATCCTTCAAGGAAATCTTATCAAAGGGGTACATCAAAGAAAGTCATTCATATTTTCGATAAAGAAATAGAAAAATATGATAAGAATCAGAATCATCCATATGGAATTATCTATACTATAATATATTTCGTAGATTTCCCCGAATACAATAAAGATACAGATTCTAAAAATACAATTACACTAAATGGAATTCAATACATCAAACAAGGTTTGAAAAGATATGAACTGATGATACCATTCAATACAAAAATTGAAGACACGATATAAATCCTTTCAAATAGTCATAATGAATGAACAGACTCAGTCATGATTTTGATGGACAGGTGTCTAAATCTAGAAGCTGATTTCAATATATTCAAGTAATGTGTGTCTAAACACATCAAGGATTATAATAAGGTTATGAAATGGTAATTTAACATTGATGGTAGTCTCAAAAATCATATGTATAAGCTTGAAAAATTGGTGAAGAGGGTAAATGATCTTAGTTTAGTATTCCAAAAGTAGTTTTTTGATTTGAATGAAAAATTCAAATTATTTGAAAGACCGGGTACCTTAAAATAAATAGGCTATGAAGAGATTGATCATCTAAAAGAAAAATAAGAGAAGGAATGTAATGAGGATGATTTTCTATCAAATAGAGTTGTAATCCTAGAGAATGCCTACAGACTCAGAGTGGATAATTGTAATTCCTAGGATTCAAGGATCAAAGATTAGGAAGCAATGAGCTTCATGAAGATATGCTCCAGAAGTAAGAAAAAAGAATTAATAAATATGATGTGATGCTGTAGGCTGCACAAGAAGCTCTAGATAAACTAATGGAGGATAGAAAAGATTTCATGAAAATAGATTTTCCAATATTTAGCTAATTATAAAAACAAAAGGGGAAATAATGATTTTTAGAACTCTTGTTGTAATATAAAATTATTTCATTCAAAGTAATGTATATTGTTTCGTAATCTATTTCTCTATCCCTTTTCATGGAATGATTGCTTTCCATTATTCTTTTTGAAAATAACAAAGGGGGAGAATATTTTGGAAAAGAATAAATTAATGGATACCTTATTAAGGTGGAGAACACAAAAGTAACATTAATGTGAATACGATCCCTAGTTATTTGTTTAAACATAGGGTATAATTTTTCATATTCATTATTACTTAAAAAAGATTTATTAAACTAAGGGGGGATATGTCTTTATTTTTTATTTTGTTTTTTGACTTGCAAAAAGGGGATATTGTATAGTCAAAACATGTTTGAAATTTCCCATTGAATTTTTTTTGAAAATGAATTTTTTTATTGTTTTTATTATATGTTTTATTCTTAATCTAATCACATTTATCATAATCACATATATCATAATAATATAATATTTTTTTTGAATTGTAATCACATATTTTGTTTTCCAACATAACCAGACATGTTTTGGTTCTACATCATAATAATAAGTTGTTTTCTTTCAAATGTACACATATATTATTTCAAATTGTATCTAGGTTATTTATTTTATCATAATAATGCATCATAACTAGGTTAAGTATTGTATTGTAATCAGGAATTTTAATCAGGTAATGTATTGTATTCCTATTATTCATCGTAATAATGCATTGTAACTAGGATATGTATTGTATCATTATCATTTACCATAACCGGGATAATTATTGTGTCGTAATCATGCATCGTAACTAGGTTATCTATTGTATTCATATTATGCATTATAATCACATGATTCATCATAACCGGGTTATGTTTTTTATTCACATTATGCATCGTAACCATGCTAATTATCGTAACGACAATATTAATTGTAACCATGATATGAATATTATCCATGTTAATATTTATAACTGTGTGATGTATCATAACCATGATATGCATTGTAATTACAATATACATTGTAACCAAGTTATTTATAATACTCATGTAATACATTAAACCCATGTCTTACTCCAATAATCCATACATGTTTTTCAGTGTATTTCATCTTACTCATTATTTCAGACTTATGTACTTATTGTTTTCTTACTTAAACAATATCATTGAGCTAGTTATATACCAATCATTATGATGTCTTGTATTTTTTTTTGTTTTGACCGTTGTAATGCAAGGTGGCTTAGTTGCCGTAAATTTTTTTGAGAAATATGAAAATTAGAGGAAATATGACTGTTGGAACTTCAGGCATATAAATAGAAGGTCATTCCAACCTAAATACACAACTATTGGATATTACAATTTCTAGAGAGATATTTTTTGACTTCTCCCTTACCTCGTCAGAAATCCATGATGATACAAGATGTGAATGGTTTGTTCGTAGTTGTTGTATTTTAATTAGTGACTTGTTTTTCTTTGTGTGTCTGATCATTGTGATAATGATCGTGGGATTTTGGGGAAAAGAAGACATGTTGCTGATCATCATATCGAGGGATTTCAAGTGTTTGACAGAAAGATGTTTATATTACCCTGTTAATCGAGTGCTTCCATGGCTAGGAAGATAGTCACCCCGATCATCGTATCGAGGTCTTACCCGAGTGCTGGAAACACAGATCTTTTATCCTAAGTGAAATTATACACGACACTTTAGGATGAAATAATTGTAATAAATTTATTTTTTCATTTCCTTTTGGTAATAGAATTAAAATCAATTTGGTTTCTCTTTATATTAAAATTATTTTCTACTGTAATTGTTTTAATTACTATATGATCATTACATATTGTATTAAGAGATTCTTTTCACTATAAGGTAGAATCAATAACATTTATATTACTCTTATTATTGTATAAATTTAAATAAAATTGTTTTAATAACCTGTCATATATTATCTTTTCATATCCATCAGTTCGAAGACCCGTATGATCATTTGTATTGATTGTGAATTGTATTAGGTTAAGAAATATTAAACTATGTTTTTTAGGAGTTTAAATACAATGTTTTAAACCTAATTCACCCCATCTTGTATTGTGGATTCTCATATACATTTACGTCTATATTTCGATCCAACAATATCGTTACCCATTTCCACATGATAGGTTTCCCAAAAATTTAACATATTATTCTATCTTATTAAACATACCATGGTTTTCATTTTCATTATTTTTGACTAAAAAAGTACCAAAATAATTGAATTAGTTCATTATAGGATTTCTTTTTTTACCAAAACTCATAGAGTCATATTGGGGTTTTTACTTAGTAGAAATATATTTTTTATATAGATAGATATTCATAAAACTTCCCTCGAATAATGTTTTATGATATTATGTTCTCTTAACATATTCCTTCCCTTTTATATCAAAATAATATTGTTCCTTTTAGATACATCACTTATTAATGAGTTGAGGGAATTATACATTTATTTTTGATATAATGTTTTTAAAATTGTACTTAAATGATCTACTTCTAAACTCATTCCCATTCCTGGATCTAATGATCCTGATGATCATTACATCTTCTTTATCAACCACCATTCTATTGAATTTTAACATACCCACTACCTCAAACATATTTTTTATAAACATAATATTTTACATTATAGTGTAATAATATATATATGTGATGAAATAAAGATATTTTTATTTGTATCTTTGTCTCTTGGGTCTACTCATATTTGAATTCATCTGCTCGAAAAGAATGGTGTTATAAATTCCCACTATATTATAAATAATTTGAGTGATTCTCAATTTTTCGTTGGTCTCTAAATATTATTTGCCTTATGGTTTATGGTTAGGTAAGAACACCTCCATATCTCCTTTAAATCGATTCCCAAAGACCTATTAAAATGCTAACCCAACATTAATTACTATAGTTTTTTTTCATATTTTGAACTGAATATCCAATAATTATTTTAGTCTCTAATATGAAATGAGTAAGAACACTTTCTCTAACCTATCTTAATTATATTTCCACTCATAATTATTCCAATGATGTATGTTTTTCTATAAATCCATCGACCCCAATATCCAAAATCAGGTGCATTAATTTATTACATTGGTATAATAGACATGGAAATAAAATCCTAAAGGATTGAATATTTTAGTAGATTTGAAAAACCAAATCCAAACATTAGGTTTACATTACAACCAAAAAGAAAAAAAAACACACAAAAAATCCGAGGGAAATATAATGAAACTCTAAGATAATCCATGAATGTCATTCATAATATAAATCGTCACATCTCAATGAAAAATAATACCTATTAAATGGGTGATATCAGATGCCCAGTAACAGTAAAAAATATTACATAATCAAGGAATATAAAAATCATTAATGGTGAATATCTATCTACAAATTTTAACAAATCATAAACTTGAACATAGTATTGAAGGAATAAAATTTAATCAAAATAATTCCATAAAAATAATCACAAGAGAAGAAAACAAAACCACATATATTATACTAGTTGAATAATCACATATATTATCGATTAATAATATAATAATGAGGGAATTAATAATCCTATAGATCATAAAAATACCTTCAAGATTTCGTCAAAGACACCACCCATAAATGGGTAGAAACCAGATCAAGTTTTCCTAATGAGACCAACCGATGCATGGAGGGGATATAGAGGGACCCACCCCTCACTTACTAAGTGCATCACATTACTAATATGAATGGAGTGAAACATTATCAACAGAACATTAAAATTGAATATATCATATTAAATTATAATAATATCCCCAAATAATAAATATAATCATAAACCATCTAGAATAATATGAAGAATGGTATCAACATAGTACATCGCTAGTCAATATAATAAAAAACAATTCAATATAATTTGGTATATTGTAAAATAAGAGATCAAATTCAATACATAACAACATTGAAAATAGGTTTATGAAATAGATGAAAAATACGCTAATAAAATCATTTAGGAATTCTAGATATAAATACACTTTTATTTTGGAGGGAAGTGTTCTTTTGAAAAATGATTTGTATTTGTCATAAATATTTGATAGTTCATATTTGTATCCAAAAAATAATATTTTAATGAAATAATTAATTAGGAAAATTAAAATAAAATTCATATTGAAATTTGGAAACTAGAGAGAAATCATTTAAAAAGACACTTTAAAAATGTTTAGAAATAAAACACTTCAATGTAGATTGAAGGAAAATATAAAAGAATATTTATAGTAGAAATAGGTGTAATTATTTTCATAAACCACAAATTAACTAAGATAGATTTCATGATAAAAAAGGACATTTTTGAAAAATAATTTTTTTTAACATTAAATAGAGTGTCATTTAAAATGTTTATGAAATTGGGATGTTCCCTTTAATTGGGCTTTCTTATTAGGAGAAATTAAAAAATATAACCTTGATAAACTTTTATGTTCCCAACAAAGAAAGTTGAACTGATCTAGATGATTGATTTTTGAATATATAGATATAATTTTTAAGTATTATATAAAAATAAATAATAATTACAATGAGGAATGTATAGAAGAAGTGTAACCTAGATGAAAATGGAGGTTTGGGTAGAATCTCTTATATTATATTTGAAAGTGTTATTTACTTGTACAAAACATCCTAGATAATGAAATTAGATTTTTCAATAATTTAATTCGAAACCAATTTAACATTTTTGTTATTTGGTATAATTTTATCATGTTCATTTACGGTCTTCTTGATGTGTTATTATATTCAATTTAGTCATTTGAAAGGGTTAATTTCCATGGATTTCATGATTTTTTCAGTTTTATACATGTATTAATGATCATGTGAAATGGGTATAGTTATAAAGAGGTGAAATTTAATGATATTAATGAAGTAAAAAATATCTAATGGTACTATATATCATATTTTTTCTAGATAATAGGATTATTCATTAGATAAAATCCAAATGATAATCGTCATGATAATTTTGGCATTTTACTGCTCATAACACAATAGTTTTTCATTAATTAATATTATGTATATATGTCGGTTCTAGAACTATAAATAAGTTGTAAGGTACATATTATTATCAGTTCTAACAATAAATATGGTTTTATGGCCATCCTAGAATGTGGTATTAGAAAACAAAAAAACATCATCCATGAAGATAGTGAATTGACAACTCACAAACATCATTTTTCATTTTTAGAACAAAACAAGGAATAAAAAAGTATCGGAGGTGGATATCCCATTATCATAATAATATTATAGTATATAAAAGGATCTAGAGATATCATGAATTTTTTGGTAGAGGTGGAAGTTAAATAATAATAAAATATAATGAATTGAAAGAAAATTAAAAAAAACAAAAGCGGATTTTACCTCTTGAATTCCACTCTTTCAGAACCTCCTTATAAAACATTGAACATGTCTATTTGGTGAGACGAAGAAGAAAAAAACATTAGGGATTTATTTTTCATTTTAATTTGGATGAAATTAATTAATATTCTAGTTATTAGAGGTGTGACGAGTAGAGGTTGTATTAAAAGTGGAGAAGAGGGGAATTTTTTGATTATTTTATTTCATTAATTTATTATTTTAGCTCAATACTATGAATAATGTTGATTATTTTGACTAAATATAGTAACTATTTCATGTGATTTTAAACCAATGGGTTTTTAAATCTTCAATACATCATCCATAAATTAATAATTCAATTAATTACTAATAATGTTATATACCATAAATTACCGGATTTAACTATTCACAAAAAATAAAATATTTTTATAGAAAACCCAAAAATTCACATATTTTTTTTATATGAATAATTTAAAAATGAAATAAATTTTATAATAATTAATTTCCAAATATGATAAATTTAATTTTTATTTAAAATTAGCATTTATTTAAAAAATACATATTTGAAAATTATAACTGTTTTAATGGCACGTTAAAATATTAATTAAGGTCGAAAAAAGTATCCAATAATCGAAAGATAAAAAAATATTTATTTATGAATATAATTTGGGAATGATTTTCTATTTTAAAAAATTATATTAATTATAAAAATTAAAATAAAAATTTACACTTTATATAAAAACCAACACTTAATTTATCATTTTTAATTTTTTTTACTCATTATATGATATAAATATATAATATCTTTAATTATAAGATACCCACATTTTATTTACACGTTTATGGTTGAGGTTACTATTAAAATAAAAAATTTACCATTAATATAAATAATATGACATTTTTATAAAAATAAAGATTTTTTAATATTCACTAGAAAATAACCATGTTCATACAAAATGGATAAATTACCCCCTAATATAATTTGGGAATTCCAATTTTAAGTATATATATTTTTTCAATTGAATTTATAAATTGTATGTTTTTAAACATGGGAACCATTAAAAGGAGGTAAATTTCCTTTTAGTAAATATATCAGTTTATGCTTAATAGTAGTTTTATACTTATATTAGGCCTATCAAAAAAATTGAATAAATTCTGAAATATTTAATTTCACATAAAATAAATACATTTCATTAAAATATTTTAATAATAGTAATTAGTTTATAAAAAAATTCCATCTTTTTCATTAATATATATTTTTTGTACAAAACATCCTTTTTGATCAACTAGTTTTTATTTTCAATTATAAATAATTAGTAACAAATGAAAAAATCTGTAAACTATATTTTTATAAATTAATTAATCAATTTTCTCACCAATATAATGGCTAGGCCAGAATAATAATATTTAATTATCATTTATGTATAGTGTTCTACCTAACAGAAGTTATCAATGAATTTAAATTTTAAAATTATACATATTGTAAAATATCGGGGTTTTACATTCTTTCCTACTAAAATATATATCTCATGATTATTATAACCAAAATATCATAATTTATTTATCTAAAATTGAAAATAAAATAATTATTCCACTTCGACCATAGTTATAACATAAGCTTAAACTTCATCCATTTTTTTTATTATCTATATTTCATTTATGTTTTCGACATTCATTTGCATAGTGACACATCTCCTTATAGTTGAAACATTGAACATTTAACGCTTCTTTATTTACCTTAAATTCATGAGCATAGTGACCTTTCTCTCCACACTTTTAACAAACACCCATTTACTCCACAAAAGTACTAGGGTATTTCTTCCCATAATAATCACATGTGGAAAATATTACTTTCACCTTTTTCCTTTATTTTTCTCTTTCTCTACCATTATCTTCTTCTCATACATTTCTTTATGTTCATACAACTTATTGAATTATTTCTCTCTCTTGATAGCACATGAGACAATATCCTTATATGATGAAAAAAATTTCAATGTCTAGTCCCCTTTGGAGAAGTGGTTTTAATCCTTTAAAGAATCTATAAATATTTTTATTTTGATTAGGTACGTAATCCTTAGCATTCCTTTCTAACCTTGTAAAGTCATATTCGTACATGGAATCTTTTTCATCTTCATTTTTTCTCACACTCACGAATTTTGTCTCCAAATATGCTCACTGCACCCAAGGAAAACATTTTTACAAGAATTTTTTTTCTAGAATCCTTCCACTATATCTTTATAATTTATTCCTCGTCCACTTTGTTTTGAATTAATGACCACCATTTATCTTCATCTCTTGATAGATAATAAAATACCATGATACATTCTCCCTTCCATTACATCTCAACGTGATAAATATCCTTTCCATGGAACATATCCACTACTCATCCATAAATGGATTTTTATTGTACCATTAAATAATGGAGTGTGTTATCACATTTAGTGGGTTAACATTATTACAAGAAATTATGAATTATGATTCTCCATGGGAGTAAGTTTATTTATAAATAAATGAGTTAATTTTCCCATTATATTTATATGTTTCTTAGCTCAAGTTGTAGCTCCTACACATACAACATTATCTCGCATATGATGGAAATCACGATATGAAATTCATGCATTCATAAGATTTCTATTCATTCTCATATCCACTATTTATAAACATTAGAATACACAAAATTATGTTATGAATCATAATGAAAAATTTTGATCTTGAAAAAACATAACATTAATTAAAAATTTATTTGTATCTAATATCATAATCATAAAAATAGTTTCATTGGGGACATGTTTACATTTAAATTGTCTATAATGGTTTGTAATGAAAATATGAATTACCCAAAAAATAGACCATAGGAGTGTAAAACGAGGTGTACATTGAGTCCCATTTTCATATACAAGGTTACACAGAGTCATACCTAACAAACTAAATCAGAGTGATTACACCTTGATACATTTATGTCAGAACAACATCTAATTTTATTATCCAAATAGTGATGAATTTCTTGAAAGACCCACATAATATATACCTTACCAAAATTATAGAATGTTTTTCTATGTTTATCTTCAAAGTCTATCGTATGGTTATGTTCCATAATTTACGATTTATAAATCTATTTTAGAAGTTTTCTACTGAACATGATCTAATAACATCTATAAAGACCCTGACCCCAGTATCCTGGAGCAAGATACATTATTACATTGGTATAATAAATGAGGAAGTCACAACTCAAAGTATATAATAGTTTAGTATATATGGAAAACCATATACGAACATATGTTTCACATTACAACTTGAATGAAAAAACAAATCAAATCAATCAGAAACATCCATAAACTCTTAGATTATCCCTTTGAGTGATTCATAATATAAATAATCACATCATTAGAAAAAAAATAAAACATAAGAAAGGCATGAGATCATATTTTAAGTAAGGGTAAAAAATAAAGTGGAAGAAAAAAAAAATAAAAATATTAGTTAGGAGAAGATATAACACCATAGGTTGTTAAATCATAAACATGATCAAAGAATGACTAAAATAAATTTCTATCAAAATAATGTTATATAAATAATCACACTAGATGATAAACTAAACACAAATATTATATTAGTTGATTAAACCAATGTATTATCAATTATGAATATAATAATGTCGTAATTCATAATTCTGAATGTCATAAACATTACATCGATACTTCAGGAAAGACAACATATATAATGTGTAAAACCCTAGTCAAGTTTGTGTTATGATACATACTAATGCAACATAGGGCTATAGTAGGCCACACCCATCACTTAATAAGTGAAATGAATTCATAATATCAAGGAATTGAAACACAATAAAAACATACATTCACATTTATAAAATCATGTTAAATGTAAATAATATACCCAAACAAATCAATATAATCATTAAAAATGCTGAATAATATGGTGAATGGTTTAAAGATAGTACATCCCGATTCAGAATAACCATAAACCATTCAATAAAATATGGTAGATGGTAAACAAGAGATGAATTTAAATAAATGATGACATTAAATAGATATAATTTAATTATATTAAAATAATGTATTTATTTAATTGATTAAATCTTTAGAGAAATACCTTATTAATTTGGATGGAAATGTTTTATTCGAAAATTTGTTTATTTGTCATTAAAAATAGATTTTAAATCTATTTATCCAATAAATAAAATGGAATTAAATCATATTTAGTAATATTAAATTAACATGAATAATTTTTTTTTGAAAATTTAATTGAAATAATATAAATAGATTGTTTATGAAATATTGGAAATGAGCCACTTCAGTGCGGTTCAAGGGAAAATAAAAAAGAATCTTTAATGAAGAAAGAGGCTTATTTGTATCTATAAAACCAGAAATTAAATAATATTTTCTTTAATGATAAATATATTGGTTTTAGAAGACTATTGATTTCTTGAAATATATTATGGAGTTGAATTGAAAATTGTTATGAAATTCGGAAGTTCCCTTAAATTGGGCTTTCTTATCGGGTGGGGGTGATTGAAAATGGAGCCTTATTGAAAATGTATTTACCCATAAAATAAATACGGAATGACCTGGATACATGATTTTGAAAATATAATAATAATTTAGATTAATTATATAAAAATAATGAACAATTAAATTGAGGTAAATAGGGATAAATCATAACTCGATTCAAAAATGGAGGTTTGGGTATAATCACTTACCTTATGGCTAAAAGTGTTCTGCACTTATACTTAATATCATGGATAATGAAATAAGTTTTATGAAAAATTTTATTAGTGACCCATTATACAATTTTTTAATTTATTAAAATTTTATTGAGTTTATTTTTTTCTTTTTTATGAGTTATAATATTCAATTTTGTTATTCGGAAGTGCTCATTTCCTTGGTTTTCATGGTCGGTTCATTTGTATACTTGTACCGAAGATCATGTGAAATGGGAATAGTTATAAAGAATTTAAATTATATGTTATTAATGAATTTATAGAATGTTTTAGGGTAATATATATCATTTTTATAGATATTAGGTTGATTCATTAGATAAAACATTAATGATGACCATTTGTAATTTTTTTTGGCATTTTTCGATAATCAACCACTAGTTTTGTTTTTTTAATAATATTATGTATATATATTAGTTTCAAGACACTAAATAATTTTTAATATAAATATAATAATCTTTTTTAACAATTAAAATAATTATTTTTCCCTCCTAGAAAAAGTTCTAAGAAAACTAATGAATCATCATCCACAATGGTGGTGAACAGACTCCTCATAAATAACATTTTCATTTTTAGAACAAAAAGGGGAGAGAAAAGAATCTATGGTGGATATCCCATTATCATAATAAATTTAATATATATAAAACATAATTGAGTTATAATTCATTTTGTGGAAGTGTTGGAAAGTAAATGATATGAAAATAAAATAATTTAAATGAAAATTAAATGAACAAAAGGGGATTTTACATCTTGAATTCCTCTCTTGAGAACCTCTTTAAGGACCATTCAAATGGTATTTTTGGTGAGACTATAAGGACTAGAATGGGTGTAGAGGTTTGGGAGAGTGGTTTTTTATAAATTGGGCATGATTAAATTCTTTGGAGGTGTGAGGATATATGAGGGTGAGAGGTGGTACTTTAGGGTTGGAGATGGCTGGTTTTGGATTATTTTATTCATTAGACTATTATTTTGGAACAAGAATGTGAAAAGTGTTAATTATTATGACTAAATATAGTTAATAGGGTATTTTACTTCAAACCAATGTGTTATTACCTCTTCAATACATCACTATTTACAAAAAATTCAAAAATTTTAGTGAAATCAAAAAAACATCACCCTGGCCTTTTTTTTCATTGTTTTTAATTCAAAAAATATGATCCATTTTATGAAAATAATTTTCTATGTATTATTTATTTAATTTTAAATTAAAATCATCATTTAATCAAAAAAGTACTATTTTATAATTTATAACTAATTTTATAAAAATTTGAAATATTAAATAAGTTCTCATAATGTAATATTCTAATTATAAGACAACATAATATTCTATATGAATATATTTTTAAAAAATAATAATTTCATTTAAATCATTATGTTAATTATAAAATTTTTAATAAACATTTAAACTTTATAGAAATAGTAACATTTAATTTATCATTTTAAAAACATTTTTTTACATATTCCATGATATAAAATATCATATTTTTGTGTATAATAATATGAAATTTTTCTGACACTTTTATAGTGTATGTTTTCAATCAAATTTAAAATATAAAATTAATAGAACAAAAAAAAGATAGTTTTTTAATAATTTGAATTTTTATCTATTCATCGAAAGATAATTTTTTAGAAATATTTAAAAAGTTTACCTTAATCCAATTTTGAAATTTTGAATTTAAAAATAAAATTTAATTTTTTCAATAAATTTACAAAATGGTTAAAATTTTTATTTTAAACATGTGCTTCATTAAAAGGTAGGAAATTTCCTTTTAGAAAATATATCCTTTTATGCATAAAATTGGATTTATTCTTCTCTTACTCCATTAAAACTCATTGATGGAATTTAAAAAAATTATTAGACAAATAATATATAAATTTTATTAATATATTTGATTAATATTTATTAATTTAAGACAAAATGTTATTATGTTCATAAATATATTTTTTGGTAAAAATTCATAATTTATATTCAATTTGTTTTTTTTTTGTTAATAATTAATTGGCATCCAATGAAAACAAGTGTAAGTTATATTTTCATAATTAACTTAATAAATTATATTCCCTCTATTCCAATGGATTGATAAAAATAAAAACATATAATCACTTTTTATAATCAGTGTTATGTGTAACGTAAGCTATTTAAGAAGATATGATTTATAAAGAGACATAACCTATATTATTAGTGTGTTATAGTTTATTACTAAAATAATATCAGTTTCATCATTAAACTATTTAATTTCAAAAAACAATTTTATGTAATCCCATGAAAAGATAAAACATCTGTTTATTTTAAATTTTATCCAAGACTTCCACCATTCAAGTTCCAATAATCATTAATAATATTTCAATGAAGAAACATATTTTACCACCATCTTGACTATCTAGGATTTTAGAGTATTTGAATCCCCATCCATTTATGATGAGATTCAAATAACTAGGATCAAATATTTTTTTATTCTTACATTCATTGAGAGCCTCCCAAACAATGAAGAGATCTCATCAATGGTTTTTTAGGATGTCTAACATTCTATGGCCTATATTTACTATCCTGGAAGCACAGTCATACACCTCTATAAAAAGAAACATTACAGTTCTCCCAGTCCAAAAATAAATTCATGGTAATCTAATCAATTTTGGAAAAGTGTCACATTTAATTCACCAATCACTGTTTATTTTCATAGTGGCATATCGAATCTATTTTTAGAGTATCACACCTAAATTTTATCCACCAATAAATACAATATAGTGAAATATTATGTCATAAATATTATGATTTATTTCCTCTAAAACACTAGAAAAGTAGTGACCTGGGAAATAGTTTCTTCCATGAATCACAGAGTGGTACTTCAAAATTCACATTGATATGATGGTGAAAAATAATCAATATTTTGGGTTGTTTTAATGTAACCCTACTTATTTTTCTATTATAATTTACATTAGTTGTAATATTCATCTTCTTAGTGGTTTTATATTATACAGTATTCTCATATTTGTATTTATAACTTATACTATTATATGAAATAGATTTAAAATTTTAAGATATTTTAATTTTATATTTTACCTATGTTGACTAATAAGATTTATAAACAATGTATGATGACTAAAAATTTACTTCATCATGTAATTTGAAGTAACATATCATCATTATACATGTAAAAATAGACTTAAGTGACAATTATTAAATGTGGTTAAACATTTCATCATAAAAATTTCTCTATTTCAAAATCTCATTTATGAATCTTCCTTAATCAAACACTTTCACATTGACAAGATTTATCTCCTCAATGTGATAATTTTATATAGTAAAAATACCATATAAATAAATAATCATATTTTTTTACATCATTATTATGTTTTTTTACTTCCTTAATTAGTTTATTTTTTCATTTAGAAATAAAATTCTTGTTTAGTTTTACATATGTGCACTGCATATCTCACATATCCTCCTTCTTTATCTCCTTCAATGCATGAGATTTTTTATTTTTTTCTCAATAGGTTTAATGAAATTATAATAACTTATGAAAACTAATATAAACAATACACTAGTTTAGGTATAAATATATTACACCTTTATAATTAGAATACTATCTTTTTAACTTATGTGTATTATATTTAGGCCTTAATTTAACATATTATATTATAGAAATTAACATACAAATGACCACCGATGAGAACTATCATTATTTTATTCCAAAATGTAGTATACATAGTTATTTATTTCAGGATAATTTATATAAAAATATTTACTTACCTCAAAATTAGATAATTGGATAGGGCTGTTTATTTATACTCCCATTAAATAGTTTTAGATTTTTGGTTATAAAAATCCTAAATTTCTTGTGACTTTAATCACATTTATAATCATTCCCAAAGACACTAATGGAATAAAATTAGTCCTCCTTTATTATCAACATATTCATAATAGTGAATTAAAAATATTCATTATGTTTTTTATTAAAAGCTATTGCATTTATCATTTTGAAATAAGGAATATTATTTTAAATTTAATCATCATCACAACCCGACCAAAGAAGGGGCTTGAGACATAACTACCACATTCCCTCCTCCATATTCTAGTGGTGGGGCCAAGTGGGTAATGCATATCTAACATGGGGAGGCCTTTAATAAAGTACCTATATTCACACCCATAGTCATCTAAATGTATATGTAAATATGGAAGGAGTAAATGATGCATGAATCCTAAAAGGCAAACCAATCATGCATAACCTCTAGGGTGTACAAGAGTATGATAGTGAAAACTGAAAAGTGAAGGAAAAAAATGTCCCCCACTAGAAATATGTCCCATCTAGAAAAATTAGAAATATAAAATACTAATAGATAGAGAGATAGAGAAAAATGCTCCAGATTTCCATGAAATGACCACCATACATAGTCCATGTACAATGTATACTTAAGATCCTCTAAAGTCAGTGTCGACTTTCCCACCATATACATAAGATAGAACTCATGAATGAAATATCATTCAATGGTGTGTATATACATGACTATTATGATTCCTAGAAAGATGAAGGGGGATAAGTAAGTGATACAATAAGAATATTAAGAAAATTGATACAAGATACAATCAAGGTGAATAGATCAAACCAAACCAACAGTGATGGTATCCTCAACCACACACAATGGGATAAACATGGTGAGTATATGAACTACACGCTGAGTCCTAAAAAACTATTATTGGTGTGTAGACTCATCTAACCAGGATAATATAAAAATAGAAAGCATGAGGCATAGACCATGGGTCTTCACCTCTTTTAGAATGAGAGTTACCAGATACAAGGGAAAGGATACAAAAGAATATGTATATGTCCTCAGTAAAAAAGAAAAAAAATTATAGGGTAAGGTGATATCCATCTCACATCTCATCCCATGATGAATGGAATCCCGCAATTCCAAAATTCCATCAACGATTCCCAGTAGCTGAAATTTTTTCGCAATAATAACTGTAAAAGGCATGGTATACCTAATAATTATTATGCACATTCATTTGGGAAAAACACTTTATAGAGGGATTATACCCTATTAAATTAGGGGGGGTTCCACTATGTAATTATACATAAAGGATATAGGTCCATGCTGATGGGGGGGGGGGGTTCCACTATAGAGTCATGAGGACACTTTCCTTTTGTTGATAAGGGGTTCCACTTAGTATGTAAAGGACACACACCCAAGCTAATGTCGGGGGGGGGGGGGTTCCACACTATATGTTGATGACCAGCACCCTAGTACTATAGGGGGTTCCACTCTTCACATTAAGGACAAAAACCCATTATAACATGTGGTTATATTTGGTATGAAGCTATAGAGGTCCCACACTCATGCTGATTGGTGGTTCTAATCTATTAGTTGAGGAATCATTCCCTAGGGAGATAAGGGTGTTCCACAATAGTCATCCTGGAAGCAAGACATATAGTATAGGTGGTTGTAATAAAATTTAACAAGTGAGTATCCATTCCCATGATAATGGTGGTGGTGGTGGTGGGAGGGGGGGTCCACTCTAGAAGAAATTTTTGGGGATTCATCCAGATCACTACCATCATCAAGAATCACCTAAAAATCCCTATTCTTGAAACATTCATCAATTTATTTCGAAATTATTAATCGAGGGAAACATCACATTCTATCGAGAAAAAACATAGGATGGGATACTATTTGGCAAAAATAAAATTTCAAATGAAGGAGATAAAAAAACTAATGTCTCATGAAAATGAAATAAATGTTACACAGTGTGTGAGGGGATAGAAAAGATGGCAGGCCCCGCTTCACCATCTAATAGTGTCCCTAATGGTACAATACCCCCAACCCATGTAGTACTACACACTATGATGTTGGACTATATGATGTTTCATATCTATTAAGGATCATGAAATGTATTTCTAGGCATTTATGTGTGCATTGGTACATTGCATGTGCCTTCATTTAGGGTTCTGCCAGTGTGCTCTATCCTTGCACTTATAATTTAGAACATAACTGTGTTCTTTCTCATGTACTCCCACACGGTGTTCTACTAGTGTCTTACATCACAAATCTTTTCGACCAAGGGAAGATGTACACAATGTGAAAGAGGGATACATGCCATGTCGCCCTTATAAATATCAAAAACTCTAGTTGCCACACTCAAGGGGCGACATGCCGTGTGTTCGTCATGTTACATGGAGTGTTGTTAGTATTTTCATATATTTTATACATTTCCATATCTATGAACTATGATTCATTTGAGGATGATATTCTATAGATACCACATTGAATACACCTGATATTAGATGATCTAGGTGCTACTCATCATTTCCAACCATCATACACCAAAAACATGATCCGTCCACCAACTTGAATGCCACTGTGGGATCCACACATCCCAAAACATTTCACCATTGAAGATAAGACCAACAATAATTGAATAGATCACCCAAAATATTCGTCTTGTCTACATATGTGCATGCTTATTTTATCTGATGCTTATACATGATCCCATCATGGATATGGGTGTCCAATCGGTCTTATTACTTCCCAACAATGTTGAAATGGGACTGCAGGGTCCAACTGATGAAATCCATGATGAAATCGAAGGGGAAATATACCTGAACCGCATTTTCATCATCATTTTCCAAAAAATTATTGGAAATTGATCAATAATAAGCATATGTGGTTAGAAATAATTGAATAATCAATTTATATTTCAGTACACATGAATATTCTCAATCCCCAACAGGCACAAATCCAAGAACATGGATCAATATTCTCAATAAATTTAACTTAATGGGTTAAATAAAAAATTTAGGATCCCTTCCTGAATACTGGATCATTTTGCATTGAATAATTCACTATCCAATTATTGAAAGAATTCGTTGTCTTCACTGAATTTTAATTTTATCTGATCCATATTTTCATCATCATTTGTGGCGATTCTCCCTCGAAGAAGGAAGGAGAATCTCTTTACAGATCATAGGATTATGATGCTAACCCTTGGAGAATTTAAATTGTATTATATTTATAAAAATTATTTTAATATCCCAATGATTTAATTAATGAATTGAATAATTAATTAATCCATTGTACATTCCACCAAAGATTGAGATGTCCAAACGCCCTGCACTAAAAGGTTTTATGCCTCACATTGGGTAATCACCACATTATAGAGTCAACCATGGTACTAGATTTACGATATGAAATTTTCTTCTAGGGTTATTATGTTTTATTTAATAATATGTATACGCACAATATAAAACATATAAAATATATTTATCAAATTAATTTTGGGAACCCCAGGGCTCGTAATGGCACACTGTTACATCACATAGCTTTGAAAATATATATTGAAATATTTAAGAGTCTTACAAGGGAAAAATGAATCTTTACATCATTCCATACATCATGATTTTTATCCCCAAAAAATATATAACCAAACCACATGGGATATTAGGCCCACACACAACACTAATGCTCATATAAACTCTCCAACACATTCATACACTTCCATAGTGCACTAACGAAGGGGATGGTCCATTCATGTTGTGTCCTCTATTTTTGATCCTCGATTTCCACTAGTTTTTCCACAAATTTGGATACCTCCTTGATGTTAATATCACCCCAATTGATGATTTTCATGGGGTCATGCTTGTATCTAACCCACTAAGACACATGGAACATGTTGTGTAACCGCTGCAGCTGTGGACTAAGGGAGAGGTGGTATGAAACCTCTCAAACCTAATGCATGATCTCAAATAACCTGATGAACCTGGGCTATAACATTACTCCCTTATTAAAACTCCAATATCATTATCTATGGGAGAGTCTCATAAAAATTTTGTAATTCTACTCTAACATAACGGTAATATGATAGAGATCTACATAATATTTATGAATGCTATAGGTCATCTGCATCTGCTCATAGATGACATGGTCTTTCTCTCTTGTCACCATCACAATCTATGGGCCAAGAAGATATGTCTCACTGATCTATTTCTATCAAAAGGATGACATGAATGGTCTCTCATATATGTACTCAACAACTTAAATTTTGATGTAGAGTGATAGTTATTGACTTACACAAAATCTACAAATGGAAAGTGATCCAACCATCTAAGGATGAAGTATATCATGAATGGCTTCAGGGTATCCTCAAGAATCTGGATTGTACACTCGGTATACCCATTGGTCCCGAGGTGAAAGTCTATACTCATTCTAAGTAAAATGAAAAACACCATTATAGGAAATTGTTGAGGGAAACCCATGAAGTTGAAGGATCTATCATATAAAAAACTAACCCAAAATATCAACCAAACTCTATTCTCAAAAAAATAAGTAAGTGTGACAACTTCGTAAGTCATTCAACTATCACCGAGACAGATTCATTTTCCTTCACAGTTTGTGGAAGCTCCATCACAATGTACAATGATATTATATCCCATTTCAACTCTAGGATATCAAGGCGATATAACAAACCATATAGAACATGGTGATAAGCATTTACCAACTTACATGTGAGACACTAAGAGATGACCTCAACTACGCTCAATATCATTTATAACCATAAAACTACCACTAAACATATCTTTACATTTCCACAACATAAGGATGTACAATGAGGGGAAAGGTGTGGAACTATCACATCACCACTGAATGCATCATGACTAGATCCACTATTCCTCCATCAAAAATGATTACATGATCACATACTTTAGAATATCCTTGCAGTGAGTCCCCGATGGATATGTGGTTTTGTAAGAAATCAAAGTTGATGCCTCCTAACTGGGGAACTCTCACATAATCAACAAGCAGAGGATTAAATTCCACTGATTATAGAAATGTTGTACCCTCCTTCTCTACAAGGGTCGGCTGTAAGAAAGCCAACGACTCAAAATCCTATCTAAAAAAACGATTATATGACATACTATTAAGGGAATTTTATACCATGTTTCCCTTCCCTATAGTATAGAATATATCAAAGTCATAGACCTATAGTAAGTGAAAACATCACTGTTGTCTCAGGTTCTCTACATGAATACGTACCTGTGACTTTGATGGTCTAATTAAAACATAATGTTCATTTTTATAAGAAAGTTCTTCCAAATCTACAGGGTGAAGTGTACCAATTATAGATCTAGTTCATGAGTCATGTAGTTATTCTCAAGGTAACTCTATCACCATGACCCATATGTGATAATTCCCTTTCATGACATCAATATGCATCCATTACCATCTCTCGAGGAATCACAATACACTATGAACTCTATGACTTCCTCCATAAATCTCAACATTGGAGAACTCTTCATCCTCAACTACAACAACAATAAATAAATTTGACACTACTCATATTAGGTAATTGAATACCATTTCTATTGATAGGTAGTCCAAGGGGATGTAATTATTTAGAAGTTAGCCACACACCACCTATAGTACCATGTCAAACCAAGAAATCACTGCACCGTTGACACACTCTTGGTTGCCTCCAATTAAATCACAACATCAATATTAGATGAATAAATGGATATATGAGGGTAATGAATTATGTTCCCAAAAATGTGAATCTTGTGAATATAGAAAATTTACTTTAAAGGATTCCCATAATGACAGATCTGTCAATGAAAAACTAGAACCATAGTCATGTGATCTACATGTTCCTCATTTGATGTATAGTAGAGGTGTATGTTATTGAGGAAGAAAACCAAAAACGTGTCTATGTACGATTAGAAAACATTGTGCATGAAAGACATAAAAACAATAGGCACATTTATTAAACTAAAAGGAATCATTATTAACTCATTTTTCTATAGAGACATTTGAAGAAAATATTTGAAATATAACCCTTGAGCACTATTGACTGCTGGTATCCAGACCTGAGATCAATCATTTTGAACCAAATCATTCCTCACAGTTGGTTAAATAAGATTTCAATCCTCGCCTCGAGGTAATTATTCTTTATTGTAGTTTGATTAAGGTGGTGATAATCTACACAATACCACAAGAACCCAGCCTCCCTTTTCACAAACATCACCAGAGCTGCCTAGAAGGACACATTGGGTCTAATGAAACCATTCTCATGATGGTCCTATGACTCCAAATGTAGCTCATAGATCTTAGTTTGGGCCATATGATATGCCAAATAATACATTAGGGTGTTCTTGATATGTACATCAATGAAAAACTACATCTCCCACATTAGAGGTAGTCAAATAACTACCTCACAGAAGGCATCCTTATAATTATCCACAACTGATGAAACCCAAGTTCTGGATTATCCTACTACCCCAAGAGATATAAACACTAACTAATGGTAGATGGGTTATAGCCACCTACCTGAATAACCCAATTATCTATCCATGAGATCATTCTCTCCCATAATGGTTAATCTCACCCCAGTAGTGTGTAGGCCTATGAATCATTTTCCATGATAGTCAATCTAGGCTCAAAACAAAGATTATAAATTGATACTGAATATTAAACTTTAAGGTTCTATCATGACAACCTAAAGGTTTCATGTGAACCTATATCTTCTAAGTGATATCTCACACTACTAAAAGATGAAATATATAAAATTAGTGGCCCTCTTAGGAACCTCAAGATGAATTTGATGGGAATCATCTTCAACTCGGATATCTATCACTCGAACAATGAATATAGATATTAAGAAATGACATTCAAATGTTTCTATTAATAAATAATAAAGAGTATAATAAAAAAATAGCATACCTCAATTCATCTCATGTAATGTGGGGTTATAAGAATATAGAAATGCATCTATCTGCGACCCCGACTGCCAGATCCCGATTTCTGACCTAGGAAACCCAATGGTGGTAGTGGAAAGATCACATAGAGGCATGCACAACCCATAGATCCAATTTTTCAATTACACCTCCACCTCCCTAGAGACCACACATTAATCTACATGGAGATCCCCAATCATGGCGTTATGTCTACTGTGTTGTTCAATTAGTTATATTTATACACTCTACGGTGCATCTGGTCAGGAAATATCATGCCATGTAACCTCACCCATCCCAAAAAAATTATTCCCCTTCTACAAGCTCCCCTGGTCCTCCACACTACCCTTGAACAACTGTCCATGTCAGATCATTGGTTGGTATCCTGCATCGCAATCCTAGCTTCTGGAATTTTCTAGCTGTTGCAGAAGACTCATCTCTATGATGCCTTCTATTAGATCTGACTATCTGGAATCCCTTTGACAAATTTATCACCATAACAAATGTCGTCTCCAACACCTGACAAAGGTGGCGATGCACAACAACCCCACTCTGGTATAGATATCTCAGAAGTATCCCTACTCAGACTTCTGTGGTCAGAATTAGCCATCTCAAATCATATCAAGGGAGTACTTGATAAGGTCTGTGAACCTCACACCAAACATTCCCACCATCATCCCTCTTTATTTTTGCTACAAAATCTCTTTGATCTGATATGATAACAATGAGAATGGGTAGTGCTCCTCACGAGACTCCTAATGGATGTATGTCCACGAGAGTCTTGATTCATCACGAATATGTGTTGCTTGACTCTACCATTACCCAGATGGACTATGAAAATGTATAGATACCAATGGAAACACCTGATTTTGCAGTGTCCAAATAAGCCTGATGTCATGGAAGATCAACTCTAGAAAATATTCTACTGCCCGATGATCTGGCCTCACTATGGATCTTTAACCCCGTTTGGGGATGGAACTCATAGAGTGCACTAATCATGTGCACATCTTCGGCCTGCTTTTCTGGAAAGATCTACTACTCAACCGGTGGAGGTACTAGAACCTACCCAATTAGAGGATGGGTGTCGTGGGATAGACCTTAAACCAAGGCACTATCTATCAACATATCATCATCCTGATCTAGTGCAGGTATCCTTGATGGCTATCATTCTAGAAACATCATGACATTAATCTAGATGTACCGTAGTTATATTATCTCATATATATGTATATATACAATAACAATGGGGAGAAAACACAAGAAGGATAGTGAATGAATCATTCTTATATGAAAAATGCACCATTAATCCCTATATCAAATGTCTCAGTATGTTCAGTCGATAAGTAGGTAGTCAAGGTCTTGTTGAATGGATAAATTGGCCACCTACACTATCACTATAACATCATGAATTTTACCAAGATAATAAAATTCTCTTGTTGATAAGTTATAAGTTACTTATGTGTAAAAAATGATTTATCATTGAAAATAAAATAATAAATGTATTAAAGGATTTTTGTAATGTTGAAAGAACAGTTAACACATTGGAATATACATATAAACTATTTTTGGAATGAGACTCTAGGTTAATGTGAGATTATGAGGCTCATAAAGGATCATCATAGATGAAATAAAAAAATTAAACATTTTATATTAGATGTGCTCTATTTATTCAATATAATTGAATAAATCTAAAATGGTGCATTATATGAAAATACAGAGACCACTATTATACCCAAAATATGGTTTTTACCCTAGGTGGTGTATTACATTGGTATCATCAGAAATTTGGATTCCTCACTCGTGAAAATAACCATTTTTATATTTAAATAATTATGCAATAATTTTTAAAATAATAAATAATTAATAAATCGATATCAGTGTATCATATGAGAAATATGAGAGCACTGTTAGTCCCTAAATAGGGGGTTTACACTATGTGGGTGTATCGTTTTATCCAACAAACATTTGGTGAGGTCTCTTTTAAATATTAGTAGTTTAACATATATATATATATATATATTAAGTAATAATAATTATTTTTATTAAATTAATTAAATAAAATTAATTTTAACTCTTGGTCATATACTCTATGCGTAAGTGACACCATTCAAGGCTCGTTGATTTTTAGAAAACTCCCATTTCAAAACTATTTTATTATATTTCTATTGAAATGACTTAATGATGATAAATTAATGTCTCCATCTTCATGATATAGAGTAAATACATATTAAATTGGGTGTTTTAGTTACGGTTTTTTGTGTGTTCCAATTTTGGGTTCAAATTCCCAAAACATTTGGTTCCTTCCATGTTGTTTCAATTTGATGATTCAGAGAGACCCCACATATCATCTGTGAATTATCAAAAGGTACTCCAATGATCATATTCCAAATTTTATCAAGATTTCTCACTCCCCCCTTGTGTGAGTTTCCATATCAATTTCGGTTTGTTTTAGTTTTTTTAATTATTTTAGTTTATTCAATTTTCTTATCCCATATCAAAATCATGGAACCAATATATAATTAAATTGATTATTTTAAATTAAAATGATTAATACTTTGATTAACAAGAGATAATCCACATGATTACCATAAATTATTTTTTGGTAATTAATTATAATGGGAAATATCAGACAATTATCAGAAAAGTTTTTAATGAAAATGTGTACGAAGATATTTTCACAAATTATTATAGGGTAATTGTAATAAAATTGTCACATGATAAATATTATAAAAACTATCATTATATAATTACATATTTCATCAATGGAAAATTATTGTAACTACAAATTGATAATTGGGAGATTATAATAGCATTAAAAATTATCAAAGGATATCACAAGTATTTATCAATGGATTTTTTTATAAAATTGGCAGACGATGATAACATTTTATTATTAAAGAAATATGTTTAGAAATATAATTGGTATTAAATTATCAATATAAAATTAAAAAGTATATTTTTTATTAAATTATCAATAGATAATTATAAAGGGTAATTTTTTATAAATTATTGAATATAATTATAAGAGAAAAATTATGGAAAAATTAGAAAATGATAATTACAATAAAAGTTCTTATAGTGAGTGCATGCTTTGACCTAAATGATAATTCCAAAATTATCTAGGAGAGATAAATTAGTATCACATGTGAGTTTTTATTTCATTTGGAAACAAAATTGTTTTTTTTTTGTTTTAGGAACCATTGATGAACCTCATGCTTGACATGTCAATATTAGTGATAATAAGGGAGTTTAAAGGTGTTCATGACTATCAAGGTTTCCAACCTGGATTTGAAACTACACATGGTTGGCTATCCTTTTCTTGAAATCTATGACTTTTGTGGTAGGATGTTTATTTGATAGCATTTAGTAACATACTAACCCAAATCACTAGGTCTGAGTTGGAATAACCTATGACCTCATGCACATCTTCTCGTACGCAAGAGGCTGTTGAATGGTAGTGAGGGTCTGAGTCCGTCAATAGGGATACTATACCCTCAATTTCATGTCATTTAACCAATAATCTACAATAAATAATATAAAAAATAATCATAGAAAAATGATGAAAAGTAAATATGGTATGTAGTTCATAAAATTAAATGGATTCCAATATTGTATGAAAAACTAGAGTATAAGAAGCTAGAAAATTTATGTAATGTAAATAAAAAATATCAATAGGGGTACACTAATTTTAATCCTGGCCCAATTCATATCCCTAATCCACTGGTCAACTGTCCACCATAGGGCCCTTTCCCTTTGTCATATCTATTGTCAAGAAATCTACAGGTGCATCAAAATTCTTGAGTATGGTGGGAGTAAAACACTCAGTAAGACACCACCAATGTGTCATTACCTTAAATTTATAAAATATATATAACATTTAGAATTAAATATAAATATATTTTCTATAAACAATCATGTTTCGAGTCATCATGCACTGAACACTCCACCATAAAACCCAACCCCACATACTTCCGCTCATTACAGGTAATAATTTCATGAAGTAACTTACCTCCTGTGAGGTAATAATGCCCACCCCACCCCATTGGTGGTCGTACATGAAACATTATAGGTTCAATCAGATGGTCATTTATGTGGTCAAATATTTATGGTTAGGAGGCACTTAAAATTTCATTGATCACACACATTATTATGATCAATTAAATTAATAACTCTCTATAATTATTTACCCATCTTACATGTCCATAGCTACATGAGTCACCAATGTTCCACTACATAGAATATGAGTCATGTGACATTTTTTACTTCCCATTAACTACTATTAAGAATAAGTTTTACTATACCTTTTTACAATGTGGTTTTATTTCATCAATGGAATTTCAAAATATCATACCTTTGATTACAATGGTTGAGTTTAAATTGAATAGAAGAAATTTATTTAAAGTTTGAGAATGTAACATCATAATATTTTAAAAGGAGAAAATTGTATTGGATAGTGTCTGCGCCACACGAAACCATGCATAGAAGATAATAGTACCCCAAAGACATTATGATATATTTAATTTTAAATAAATTTAATACATTTAATAAAATGATTTAAATGATTCACTTATTTTATACCGTGTAACCTGAAAATATATGTTTATCTTGCACTATACGCAACATTATATTTGGATTGCGTTATAGACAACACATTGTTTAGCTTGCATTTTGCAACTTTGATTTTAAACCAAATGTAAAATATTATGGAAATATTATTATTTAATATTATATTAATAACCTAGCCCAGAAATATTACAAAATGACAAATACTAACTAAATAATGAGAAATATGGTTATCTATTGAGTACTTAAAAATAAGAATCATTTATAATGAAAATAAATGTTATCAAAAAGATATAATTTTTTTAAAATTATTGTTTAGTCTTCCTTTTCACACCAAATATAAATTAATTTTTCCACTTCCGAATCATTATTTGAAAAAACCAACTTTATTTTTCAAATAACTATTCAATAATTACCAGAGGGTGAATTTTTTTATTTTTCAGAAAATATTCATTTTTTGATGATTAGTGAAAAATAATGAATTTTAATTGAAAACTATAATTTCATTTAAATAATTTATAATGTTTTATTATATTTAGAATTTGTTGCAAGGTTTGAGAACTTAAATTTTACAAAAATTAATCCAATTTAGTTTGTTGGAATAATTTTCGTATTTAATTTTGATTCAAAATCATGGTAATATTTTGAACATTATTTCTTTAAAAAACTAATTTCCCATCAAGTCTGCTGGATAAAATTAAATTAAAATTTTACAATTACTCTAATCTCAAATTTCCTAATGGAATATATATTTTATATCATGATAAATTGAAAATTATTATATGGTCAACATAATTGTTTTACCAAAAATAAGTGTAAAAATGGTAGTAATTATTCACCGATGTATAGGTAAAATAGATTTAGCAAAAAATAATATAATAATCATTAAAATATTCATAAAAATATATTCAAAATAAAATATATTGAAATATATATGCCATATATCTTATAGGTTAAATAATGGTCAATTCTGAGAAATTATGGCAGGATAATTATTTTTGCATGATTGTATCTTTTCAAAAACCTTATATGTTTTCCAATCACCTCTCTTTAAAAAGACCACCCTCTCCTCTTCATGTCACACATTAAAACCTATTTCATTTAACCAATAACTGAAAAAATAACTTACCAAAATCCATTCTTTAATCATGTAAAGCCTCATTCTTTTCTTAAATCTATCATAGTAATGATTTAGTGAAAACTTTAAGAGGATACCTGATAAAGGGTTAACGTTCTTTAACAAAAAAGTTAATTATATTTTTTCATCCACCTCATTAAATTATTATAAAACCATTATGATATAATAATTGAAGTATATTAAATATTATTTTATGTTTTTACAATAATGTAATTACCTAAAAGCATATCTACTTCTATCAAATGGGTTACGAATTGATCATTTGGGTGCACGACAGAATACCGGCTTGTGAACCGATATCATTCATTTTTCCATTACCACATCTCAAGGTAGGGTATGATGATGTATCAAAATTATATATATTATACTTATAAAATAATCATACCTATTTACTAATTATATAATATATTATTTTTACTTTCCATTCCAATAGAGATATGATAACGTCACACTTCTGTACGACAGACTACCACCTTGCGAAGCAATGTGATACATCATTCAATAACAGTTCATAAGGATAGCGATAATGGGAAAATATAAATTTTTATATGTTATATAAATGAAATAAATATGATATTAATTATATATATTATTATTTAAATATAATATATATCATTTCAGTAATACAAGTTTTACTGAATAAATATTGATAATGTCGTTAATGTGCGTGTGGATTACCGCCTTTACAAAATGATGTAACTCTTTTTTCATCACCACTTATCATAGATTATATATATAAATATATTTAAAGAATTATTATGATATTTATGATACTATTTTCATTATTTGATGATAAATTATTACTTAACATGTTCCCATAATGATTTTTGTTGAATGGAAACATTACTCCTTTGTATGTATGACCTACCATCTCCATGATCGTAACACACATCATTTCTCAAAACCATCACTTCAAATTGGTATTAAATGTATAATTAGATAATAAATATTTAAATTATATATTTTATATTATTTTTTATATGATAGAACTATATAAATATAATAATATTTGGAACTATAATTACAAATGACTAATTAGAAAACAAGGAAATTAACATCTAAAACATTAAGAGTAATGTAATATTATCAATCATTAGGTGAAAATTTGTAATAAAAGGATAATATATGATATTATATATATTAATATGGTTATTAAATAACTTAATAACTTCTTTAAAACAACTAAAGAGGATTTTAAGTCACGTTCATCCCTAATGAAGCACAATGTGTGAGATTTCAACTCAATTTCATTTCATTGAGGCACTCCATAATTTTATGAACCTTGTTTATTGTAAATGGTGTATTTATTGAATTATTTTCATGTTATATCATTATTGATAAAATCTAACTGTTATTTTATGTTTTAATGTTAATTATATAATTTATGTGGAATTGACTTAATAGTAACTAAGTGCTAAAGAAACATATAACTTAGTTTCATTTATTTAGGTTATATTACTTTCTTATTATCATTTATAATCCAAGATTTTGTGATTAATGAATTTTTACTATTTTATGATTTATTTATAGTTTTTAATGTGTATTTATAGTTTATATAGATAATTAATTCATTGATTAATTCTCACTTCAATGTTGTAATCATTGTTAAGATTTAATTTACAATCTTATTCTAATCGTGATGGATTATACATAAATTTACATGAAAGGAAATTATTATATAATAAATTAATAAAACATTTATTTATTATAATATAAATATTCATGAAATTTTCAAGTAATTTTAAAAAAATTTCACTCTATGGTACAATAATTTATTTAAATTTTTTTTTAATATAACCCGAAATCGCTTTTATCTTTGGCAAGAAAGATATTTTCACCAAAAACCATGTTTTATAAAAAGGTTTTCAAAAACTTGTTTAACCTTTAAAATGATATATAAAATATCTTTATCCAATGTTTTACTTTTCATAACTCTTATTTGAATGGAATCTTATTTTTATTTTCTGAACATGTATCTTTTTTAACCTTTTTTCTATGTACAAGGAATGTTCTTTTTATCATGTATGGAATACAAAACATTACCCACCATCATGATCATAATTTACTAAAAGATAAATATGAATGTTTAAAAATATATTATTAAGGAATAAATTTTCCCTAATAATTTAAAATTTAATCGTTTGTAGAATTTTTTTTTCAAATAAAATTATTGTCAAATATTTTTTTTAACAAATTGTTTTCAATATAAAAAAGATATTTTCCTAAAGAATGATTTTAAATATTTTTTTGGTATATCTATTAATCATTGAAAACAACCAATTATTATTACTCCAATGGGTATAAGTTGTATTTTTTATCATCTTTATCCATTATCTGGGTGGGTTATAATTATTTTGACAAAGGATAATATTAACAATACTTTTCTACATTCGTTTTTGTTGTCATTAACATCCCCATGAATTATTAAATTTCATGTGAACTTTTAACATTATATATCACCTTGATATACTTGTTTATATCATGTAAAAGTTTATTTATAGAACTATATATCCTTTCTATATATATGTTTTTTTACATTTAAATCTATTTCATCATCTAGAGAAATATTGATAAATTCTTATTACATAATCAATATGGGTATTTTATAACAAAGAACATTATTTAATTATTAAATCTATTATTCAATGAATGTGGAATAATTTTGAATTTAATGAAATAGATGGGACACGATTAATGATATCCACTCAAGGAATCAGTAGTCTCATGGGAAGGATTGGTTGAATAGACTTAGTTAATGGTTTTCTACTAAATTTTATGAAACCATTTTCGAAACGTTATTCATGGTAATGGTTTCATGTTCAGTTAAAGGATATCATATAATAATTGATATTTTCTTTCATTAATAATTTAATTTTTATTATATAGGAAGGTTTCACAATGATATTATCCCTTGATGTCATTCATTCTCAATTATTGAATAACCGAAAAGTGATTTCAGTTATTTAACCTTCCTTATTGAATATGCATTTTCTAGTTACAATAGTCATGTTATTGATTATATTGAATGTTTTTAGTTATTTAAACTTAAATATTGTTCATTTTCCATGATATTTTTACAATGATATTCTCTATTGATGCACTTAGTTCCTGTTCATTGATTACATGACATCTGTGTTCAGTTATTTACCTTTCCATATTCATTATTCTTATTTATTGAAGATTTTATCCCGTATACGTAACCCTTAATATGACTTTGAGTTAACCCTTATTCTATTTCGTTTTTCATAAATCTATGAAGTATACTAGGACTGATATTAAATGATACTCTAGTTAGTATAATGTTATTTCAAAAAAAAATTGTCGCAATTTTTAATCATAAATATGATGTAACACTAAAGTATATATCTATTTTTCCAAGACCACAAAAATATTTGTCCCTTAAGGATGTGATTAAATTTATTTTACATCAATGTAATAAATAAGGAATTTTTTCTGGGATACTTGGGTAGGGGTTTCTATAATTTTTCAATAAGTTACTTTTATTATTTTCATGAAATTATCCTAAAGTATATAGTAATTACGAAAATTCCATCCTATTCACTTATTAATAAAGTCACTTCCATCACCAATCACTGACAATTCCAATTATTTATCTTAAAAATGTATCTTATTAAAAATACTCCCACACCCTAAAATCCTTGATCTTCTAGTATGACCACGATTATGAGACTTAAGTTGTTACCCAAGAAAGAACCTCTAATGGACTATCTAATGATGCCAACTAATCTCTCTTAGAATAGTTATTCTTAAACCAATTATATATCCTATATATTTTAAATAATGATAATATAATTACTATTAATATAATTTAAAATTGTTTAACAAATAGAATATCCTTTTTATACTTCCCTCTATTACAATTTTAAAAAAGATTGCATTGTCTTGTATATGTGACATATTTTTCCTCCACGAACGACATTTACAATTTCTCACAACCAAAATATATGGATGGTATAAATGAGTTATGTAATGAATACATATAATATTCATAACATTTTTTAATATTATTATATGATCATTAATTAATTTTTTAACCACTATTATACTTTGGAAAATGAGTGAATCATTCTGGTGTACATGCAAACTACATCCCCATGAGATAACACCTTTCATTTTTCATTACCACCTTAAATAACTAACACTCAAAATGGATTCAATGTATAAAAAGTCATATTTATAACTATAATTATATTAATCTATAATATCATTGAACAATCTATTAAATTTATTATCAAAAAACCAATCATAGCAGGCTTAACAAAAAAATAACATATCAAGAGAGTGTTATTTATTTTAGTTAATTATGAAAAAACCTATGGAACTGTATAATGTTATTAATATGTAATAAAAAATTCAAAATATAATGTTATTGAGATTATTAATATAAATTTCAAGATCTTTTACCATAGACAGCATACCATGGATGGTTCAGTTAAATCGACCAAACACCATCATTTAACTGATAAAAGATAAAAATAATTTAAAAATGAATAACATTATCCAATAAAAGGAAAATAAATAAAAATAATTGAACAAAACTTTCTTATAAATTTATTTTATAAATTTAATTTTACAATTTAATTTTTTTTAATATTCATAGGGAATTTTGGATGGAGGGTAAGGTTATATATATCTAAACATTTCTTCCTTGAGAAATTATTTATATTCACATTTGTTTTATTTTTATGGTGTATACATATGATATTGAATTATTTTTTTTATAATAATTAAATAAAATTTATATAAAAATATATAACATGTTATACCTTCTATGGGTTTATAGTTTGAATGAAAAAAAATGAAATGATTTTTTCTAAACTAAAATTCATTTAATGGGTTGTTACTGTTCCACTTGAATTTTATTCATATAAATTTGTTATATTCTTTACTATTATATAATTCTAAAACCCAAATTTATATTTATTTAATTTAAATTTATATCACTGATAATATTTTATAAATGTCAGAAACTTTATGATTAATTATATTCGTGTGGTTTTTCCCTCTTAAATTTTCAACATAATGATATGTTATATATTCACAAAATATTTTCTTTTTAAATTTTGTAATGTTGAAATGGATTATTCTTAATAATTTATAAATAAAAATTTGGATATAAATTCCTTAACATGTTCAACATTTCATTAGTTTTAAATTAAAAATATATCAACATCGTGAGTGTTTGTATTCACTCAATTTTAAATCAATAAAAAATAATTTTTCATCCTGAACAATAATTATATATGTTGGGTATGTTCTCCCTATGGATTTTTCTATTCTAAAATTATTTATTATATTATATATATTTACATTTTAATCACATTAAACTCATTCTAGTTGTTATCTAATACATGAATTATGATTTTCATAAGGGTTTTTTATCTCAATTTATCTTCATTGAGATATGACGTGTATTGACCAATTATTTTCCTTTTTTCTGGTGATTATTTTTCACATGGATTTATTTAAAAAAAGATTAAAAAAATGAAATATATTTATAAACCCATCACATATTTTTCTCTTCATGTATTGTATATTTTAATGATTATGATTTTATAAGAGTTTTGTAATATCAATTTTCTACCATTTATTTATTATTATTATTCTGAAACATATATAATATATATTGGTAAAATTACAAACAATGATTTTATTATGTGGTATTTTTATTTTTCAGATATTTAACTGTAAAACACATTAAAACCATACTATATGTACCTTGATATATAAATTATGATATCCTTGTGGTATGGGGTTAAGCTGAATTTCTCATCTTAATTTTAAAATGGTATTATTTGAGAATCATTATTCTATGATTGATAAAGTCATTTATTTTATATATAAGAAGGAATTTACCCATTTAACTATAGGAAAAATAATTTTTTACTCGATGATTATTTCTCAATGCTTGTATTTCTCATAAAAGAGCAACATTTTAAAGACAAAATTTCTTTTACTTTAAATAATTGTTTTCACCACTTTCCTATTCAATTTTTCAATTTTTTCTAATAATTGAATTAAAATCAAAATATGTGTCCACTCATGTGACATTATAATTTTATTTTTTTATTTTTCATTGGGAGATTTTTCTACTTCATTTTTTGAAGTGGATTTTTAAACAAGGTATTTCAATATATTAAAATGTTTTACTATCCTTTCAATGTAAATCTTTTAATATTACTATGAGAAATATATTTATGAATTTTTCATAGCTTTTCTTAATATATTATGGAATATTATTTTGAAAGATAATTTCTCTTGATTGCGAAATCTATGAAATTATTTAAAACATTTTTATTTTTAAAATTATCGCTTATTACAAATTAAATTTAAAAAGTAAAAGTGTTCAGAATATATTCAGTTCACCTTTTTGGAACCGTTATTTATTTTCAAAATTTAAAATTAATAATTTCCCATTTAAATGTAAATGAACTCAATTTGTTTCACTTAACCTTATAAAAAGTATCATATGAAGGTGATATGTAGCTTTTTCTTCTTTGTTAATATTGAAAATGTTTTCTAAAAACTATTTTATGAATTTTCTATCATATTCCTCTTTATCTCGAAACAATTTTTTGGTTCAGAATTTTTTTTTGAATAACCCTATAAATTTTCATATAAAATAATATTTTTTGTTATTTAATTTTTTGTATCAACCATTTACATTCATGTGGTCAATTTTTTATGTTCCATTCAGAAAGTTTCAAAATAAATGATTCTATCCATAGGTTCATTATGATGTGATGTATGATTGTTTTCCATTGACACACACATGTAAGGATACCATAGGGTTGGGTTACTATACCACCATCAATTAATTGGTTAATAATTACATTCCTCATGATATCTATAGGTTTATTTTTAACTTGATACCACTAATTTATGTTAAAAAAGTTGAGTGTGTATAATTTGAAAATTTGATACATTTAAAAGACTGAGTTTTGACATGATGAAAATTATATACATTCACATTATAAATTTAAAACATTATTTTTATTATCCCCGTTGACAGAATTGAGTGTGAACATGATTTATATTACAAATATCCATAATATTGGTCAATAAAATATTAATATTATCTATTCTAAAATGATCAATTCTAAATTATATGTTGTGAGCTATGTTGAAAATCTGAAATTTTCTATTCCTTATGACTATTCAATAATTATATGTTATGTAATTATGTTATACAATTTGGATCATATTTATTATATAATATTTATAGACATTTTTCCACGGTATATATTAGTTCGTTTGAGATTACTTGTCCTTCTAAGATTTATGAAGAAGTTTTATTGTTACTTGTTATTTTTAACAAGATATTTGAATTTAGTTTGTGTTTTTTCTTATATAATTATGATATTACCCTTAATTACATATTTATATGTTTTCCCATAATAATTGTTTAAGATAATCTATTTCCTATTTTTCCCTTCCCCATGGTATGAAGATGAGTATAACGAATAAGAAGTCTATGAGGGAGTCTAGCGTGTTCAATTATGATGGAATGATTACATGTATTGAAAAATATTCCTTTTATATAGTTGATCACCAAAGGAACTAAATTTTTTAATGTTGGTATTATTATATTATTGTGAGATGTAATGTTTAACTACTTTATATGATTTAAAATAGAGATAGTTTCATCTAACTTTGTACTAATGTAGAATCTAAAGATTGTGTTTTTATATCCAAATATTAGAGTAATGGTCTTAGGTGCATCCATTATTATCACATTAGGATTTAATATTTTTTTGGATTAAATTATCTATTTTTAGGATTAACATTAGAGGACATTAGTGAAAATCAAATGGATAAGACTACGTATAAGATAACCTATTGATGTATTGGTAATATAGATCTTGTGCGGTCTAATAGAAATAAAATCACTATCTGGATAGTAAAATTAATATGTGGCTATTATATAAAATAAATATGGGTAATTTCACTAAAATAGTTTGGTTAGTTTTCAACTAAATATTCAATTAGTGCATTATGAGTTGGTATATGAATGCAGACCATGCAATGATCATCTATAAGAGATTATTACGTGATTTATAAATATTTTTGAACCCATATATGGGATTTAGAAATATTTAGGTTGAAAAAATTTATAGGAATATGATAATAGATAATATATGGTAAACTAATAGAGTTACATGATAAATGATGTGTGACATTGTTTAAGTGAAAGTATCATTGTTTTAAATGGTGGTGTCATTAGTGAATATATAATTGTAAATATTTTTTATATTTAAAAGAGTATTTATTATGAGTATTTTATAGTATAATAAGAATTTTAGTTCCATTATTTGATTGAAAACATCATCATGAAAATGAAGCTTTGAATAATATTCCCCTTGAATCACTACTAACTAACTAAGGAATCATATTCGGGAAAATTCATTCAGATAAAAGATAAATATATATAGTTTCTGACAAAAAATAATAACAATTATCTTAACATATAATATTATGATGTTGATAGATTATTAGGATATATGTATTGTGTTTATTATGGATCCACTAGTTATTTTATTTTTTCAATGATAAATAAATTTTTTTGGATGTATAATGTTTTTTGAGAAGAGGAAAATGTAACACCCAAATATTTTGGAATATATACTACGCTCGATATCATAGTCCACAGAGAAAACATAATGAAAAATATCCAAAAAATATTAAATAATATAATTATAGACACAAATGAATAATAAAAACAACTATTAAATAATAATACCATTATAAATTATAAAATCATACAAAATAAAACAATGAACATTTTTATTTCTATAATGGGAGTTTTTTAATAAAATCAATTTACTTTATATATTTTTTTTGAAATGATAAATTTATAAATTTATGCATTTTTATTTGAAAATATTCGCATAATATTTGGAATCATAATTTCTATATTAATCAATGATTTTTTTTATTTTCTAATTTAATAATGGATTTTTATGTGAATTGTTAAAAACTATATATTTTTGTTTATACCATCACTTTTATCACATTATGATAATATAATAAAAACATAAAACAAATTTAATTTTTTATATAAAATATATATTTATAACATAAAATAACAGATTTAAGATTATTAATTGGTACTTATAAAACCATTATATAATTTTTTGGAAACAAAAGTAATATTTTACTATAAATGGTTTTTAATCACTTATATTTAAAATCAATTTTCATAAAATGTAATGAAAAATAAAAAAATAAACATCATATTATTGATAAATATTTTCATATTTTGTATTTTATTCATTTCCATTTTCTCTATTAATTTATGATTAACTAGATTACTGTTAACCACTATGAAATTGGTATTGCAGTTATTTTTAAAAAATTATTCCATTAACGTTGCATTTTAATATATAATGGAATAAATTGATATATTTTATATAAAATAATTTATATGATGTTTATACATATATTAAAAAATATTTTATCACTTTTAAGTTCTATTTAATATTATATAATCATAATAACACTAAACATTAACAAAACATATTTCTATAAAATAGTTAACCAAAATTATAACAAGTCATCCAGTGATACCCTAAAAACTTATACCCGACCTGATCCACTACATACCTGAAGGGATTCACTTATCCCCCAAGGACGGAGACAAGCACCCGTGTATTAAACAACACACCAGAGGGAATGATTTTTCCCAACCTGAACAACCACAAGGGATATATATATATATATCTCCAGAATGAAACAATGGAAAACTAATGAATATATATTCTATAATAGTGACAATGATAGAGGAAACAACAAATAGAATGTAGTAAAAAATCCAATAGAAAATTCATACTACATAAGACTAAAACCAATCTCTACTCCATGTGATGGCAGGAATAAAGTCCCACCATCTCACCACTAGCTACCCAATGTAGCTAAAAAAACTCACTGCCTCACTGTGGTGATGTGCCTTTCCCTACATTGGAAGACATACAAAGGTCAATGCACCACCGAATTGGTACAAATGGTGTGAGCTAATAGTCATAGTAGGACACCACCTAGGTTTTCCATATCAAGTCATTGTATAAAAATTCTTGTATGCATACATTAAATAAATGTTTCATGATGAGGAGTAAAGAAGTTTTATATAAAAGATGGTAAATATTTTAATTTTTCACTGTTCTATTGAAAAAAAGATATTACATGCATATCAAGGATAACATAGAAATAAAATATGTAAAAATAGAAACAACAACACATGCATCAGTACAAAGGACCACCATAGGTCAGACTAGTAGACTACCAGCACCCCAATAAATCAAATGCACAATCCGGTTCATAGAAAAAAATCCTAGGAAGAAGAAGAACACCCCATTAGTAAGCCGTTGAAAATGTAAATATTTATCCCTAGAACAAGGGGCCTAGGAAATAGATGGAATCCCCATGAGATATCTTTCTAATAATCACAAAACGTAGACGATGGCCTCAAGGTAAACCTTCTACCTATGTACCCAAGGTAACCCATGTACTCATTTTAAAATATCAATTTCAATGCTTCAAATGTACAGATTTATTTTTGATTTGTCAAATAATATGGAAACCCATTTCTCTTTAAAAAACCATTTCCACGCACACAAATAGTCATTCCAATATGATAAATCAATTTATAAAGTAATAGTATTACGGATAATTATAATATTCTTGAGATAAAACCACCTTTCATAGAACATGGGTCTCACATGCCCGCCACGGGATACACCATCAAATAAACACAACAATTTAACACCCAAATATTCCCCGTTATGCAAATTTTTAAATAATTCAATAGCTTGTGGTTCAGGACACATTAAAATCGAGCGCTCCATAACCCATCAAAAAAGATATTCAAAGAGAAGTTATGAATTGTAATATCAAAATTAATAAATTTATAATTTTATTTAAAAAAAATACATCATTTTTGGATTCATGATATCAAATATTGATTATGGTTATATTTTGGTATTTTTCTAAAAAGTTTCAATTTTCAATGAACATTGAAAAATACTGAAATGTTGTTAAAAACACATTTTTTATTTAAAGAATTATTTTACATTAAATTTATTTTACTATAATAATTGAAAAATATTACATTTATTAAACCAATTAAGTTTATTTGAATATTTTTTATAATATAAATAGATATAAAAATTTATTGAACTCATGAACGTTACTTTTACCCTCCTTCTGGCCACATATACAGATAGGAATGAAATTTTTTTATATCTTTTGTGAAGTGAATTTTGAAAAATATTCACATATGGTTGTAATATGAATGGTTTTTTTTCAAATATCATCAAAATAGTTTTTTGGGAATAGTGAATTTTGGATTCCATTTTCCACGTTAAAGCTAAATAGAGAAATTAAAGGTAAAAATATTATAATAATAATATATTATTATCCTAACACTTTTCCAAGTTTCATTGGATATGTTTCTCATGAACAAAACCAAACTTATGTCAATAATATGACCATTTTCTGGCTAGTTGTGTAAGATTAAGACATTTACTACAATTTTTTTAAAGAAGAGTTAAAAATATCATATTCAAATTTGAATAACTATACTATTTTTAATATAAGGTTATTTATGTAATTTTTTTGATTAAAAATATTTTACAGAAATATAAAATGTTTATATACATAATGGTAAATTTTTTTAATTTGATGAACTAAATAATAAAATTAAATGGTGACACGATAATGACGCAGTAATTGAACTATTAAAGGAAAAATAAATAAAATGATATTAATAATTTTAAAATAAATATAATTTTACATAATTAAGGGAATACATGAATTTTATAGATAACATAAACATGATAGTTATGTATGTAAAGTTTTTTATTATAGTTATGATGTTTCTTCGATTGATTTAAAAATAAGAATATTGAATTGTACCCAAATTGACATAAATGATACATTAAAATAAATCATATTTTACAAAATGTTATTAAAATAATAAAAATAGAAGGTTCCCCAAATAACTATTATAATAAAAAATATGTCATAAATTAATCAATTGGGGTTCTTTTGGAATTTCATTGTAATTATTATGACCCTATATTATAACAAGACATGTAAACACGGTATGAGTTAAACTAATTAACTATTGGTTAAATCCAAAAGAAAAGGCCATTTTTGTGACAAAAACTTCTCTAAAAGTAATTTTATTAGAGGAAAGTTTCCCATAAAAATATTATATAAAAAATAAAACACATTATAGATATTTAAAACTGAAAATAAATACATAATAATTTAATTGTTTTGGAGTTTCTAAAAGTACCCCTCCCAACTTTTATAAAATTGCCCCTCAAGTTCCCTTTAATTAATTCCTCTAAATCCCTTTGTCTTGGGAAAAACCATAATAATTATCCTTTAAACATATGTAACATCATCCTTGAGTCAATAATTTAGTCAGAAATCCTTTCTAAGGAGTCCTTTATTTAAATAAAAAGGAGATATCTGAAAATGAGGAAATTATTTTATCAACTCATTAAATGTTCTTTTATTCTTCTACTTTATATTCCTTTGTTGTTTCTATAACAACCCAATGTTTTTCAAAGGAAACTCCCTTTCTCATAAATATTTCTTAAAAATCCAATTAAAACACAACATGATGAACTAGAATGTGTTATGCGACCTTTAAACATTGGTTTGTCACTTATATGTTTGGAATTTTGAAAATATAACATAAACGGTTGTGACCATTAAGTTATTTGGAGTCCAATAACATACACATATTTTTTGTGAATAGAAACATACCATTATTAATAGTAAAAAACCTTTATGAATAGTTATATACCCTAAAGAATTGTAACCTTATCTATGATAGTATTAAAATAATATTCAAGTAAAATTATGATGTACTTGTTTTTTTAGAATAAGTAATTGAATGTTTTAAAATCGGGTTTTAATAATAAATAATGATTTAAATTAAATTTTAATTTAATCATATTTAGGAAATTATTTTCAAAAAATGGACTTCATATTTGGATTCTGCATGTTGGAAAATGGTTAGGGTAAATTTTTGGGACTAATCTGAAATACATGAATTTTTGATTAATAATAAAATTTGATAATTCACAATAAATGATAAATAATGGATTAATTGAGTCATTGATGATGTTCTGCTGATGGAATCTCAATTAGTTATAAGTCACGTGCATTTATTACTATTCTTGGTCATTTAATACTTTCTATTCATTTTCTAGTGCAGAAATAATAAACGAATGATTAAAAAAATATGAAAACCCTTCTCCCCTCCACAATAAATACCATACATTATTTCATCTTCTATTCACTCATATCAAGCCTTATACCTTTCCCATATTCTGCCCAAATCTCTCCCCTAGATCCCCCCCATGTCCATAATCCCTTAGTGTCTTCAAAATACAAAAACCTCTCCCCTTAGGAGGTTCTCAAAGGAGGATGTTTCAAGAGGTAAATTCATCATTCCAATTCCTTCTTTTCTTTCATGATCTTTTCTTTTTGTTTCTTTCCTCAACTCCCATCACCCATATTTTGAAAACTCTAGTAACATACATGTACTGGAATGTTCTTACGCTAATGTGATATTTTATTATCTTCTCTCCTTTCCGTACCTTTTATTTGAATGGAATGAAAGCATTGTTCGTGCTGTGTTTATTTAGCACATTCAAGGACAATAGTTTAACAATTTCAATTATCATATTTAAATCTTGTCATGAAACCATTTTTATTATGGATGAACCAATATATATATATATATATATATTATATATACTACATTTATTCTTTAATCGGTTTGTTCAAATGGACGTAGTTTATATATCAAAACATGATCATTGTAATCAAACCAACCAAATTACCAAAATAGTTGTCACTTTGGTTTTATATAATAGTTCGACTTCACTCTAAGTAACCAAATAAAATTTAAAACCATTTAATCTCCTGGATTTTCACTAATATAATATAACTTCAATTATAGGCAACCTCTTTCATCTTACATGTTTATGAAAACAGAAATATACGTGAACCAGTCATTAAAATTAAATAAACAAACGAGCCCGAACAATTATATTAAACCTCATAACTAATCAAAATAGTTATGAATGAATTTAAAATGATTATATGATTCCGATTCATTATATAAGGTGTTCTATAATTATTAATTAATAAAACTAAATTTTTTATTCATGTCTTTAATAACATGTGGAGAACACCAATGGATTTAAGTTAAGGGATCCTAACCATTTAACTTTTATTTCATGATTGTCCCTTATGTTATTCCATTTTATGTGTGATACCTAATGATGGGTTATTATTTTGAACCTTCCCCATACTACCCTTGTGATTTATATGTTATTTTAAACCCCATTATCTGTCAACAAATCCCTTTTAGGTGCACCTGATACCATGACAATAATCCATAATGAATTCTACCAGAAACTCCTTTACTCCTTTGGGTTTCTCTATATTTCTTTATAATAAAATTAATCTGTCTTTTATTTTTATGTAAAAATTATATATACTGTTTATATTCAGTAAATACATGTTCTAAGATCCATCCATCATTCTTATTTGGAGATATATTTGTTTTTTAATAATTCCCACCTTGATACCCCCGCTAAGTAATGACGTTTTAAGGGAACATCCCAAATTTTTACCCAATTTCTAGTGAACTGTATCCAATGTATTAATCATCCATTGTATTTATAAAATCAGTATTTTTAATATGAAAACCTCCTTGGTTAAATCCTATTTTAATATAAAATATTGTCCTATTTTCTATATTAAAAGATCTATTGTATTTTCCTTAACACCGCACAATAATATTTTGATGCTAATACTTATCAAATACATTCTTTATATGTTTCAAATTTTTTTGACATCACATAACATGTTATAATACAATTTTACCCTACGAAATCCCACGTTTGTTCTAATCTATTTCTTTAGTTGATACTTTCATGATACGCTCGCTGGTTATGCTTTCTGTCAGGATTGTGGTACCAAATTCATTCCATGGGTTCCCTTATGGTTGAATATGTATGATTATTTATGTGAAACGAATATTTATGTGGAAAGAATATTCATGAAAATGTTGAGATGGGTGCACCCAGATAATGCTCCAATGCATTTCGTAATGTTATGTCTCATTAGATGCGATGTGAAACGGGATTGGCAGTTATTCTTGACCCGTACTAAAAGGGAAAACTGGATTGGCAGTTAGCCTTTACCCATAGTAAGGAAATTTCTTATGATTCCACCAAATATATATGAACCCATGTTTATATGATCCAATGTTTATATGATATGATTTTATATGTTCCATGCTTTGTTTTCATTATGTCATGCCTCCTAACTCATATTCTTAAGATGTATCCTTATGTTCATTCCCTTACATGGATTTTTAGCACATCCCCTTGTTCATGTGTCACCCAGGGAACCATATACATATGCAAGGGCTCAACGGATGTTAGGATCACATTATGGAGATTAAATAAAGAAATGTTTTTATCCCCATGTTTTATGTTTTATGTACCTATTATTCCATGACACTAGACATAACGATCATTGGCTAGTACTATGATGTATAATTATTCTTAAAATCATTTAATTTTATATATAAAAGTTTTGGGTCATTATAGTTGGTATTAGAGGATAGACTTGTTATTTTTGGATATTAGGAATATATAACCTTAGGGAGATACTTGTGTATGAGATGAAGTATAATAAAACACCCCTAAATTTTGGTATGTATAGAGTAAATTGTTCATCAATAAAATATATCCCTATCTGGATACGAGCAGGTAGAGGCGGTTATGGCACATATATATCCTAGAGTGAAAAATCAGACAAAGAGTTTTGGGCATGACCCTCGGTATCCTAGTACATGAAAACATTCCTTGCTTCACTCTTGGTTACGACACTCCCAGGGGATATGATTTGGTAGATTCATTAGCTTAGCACAATCAATTATTATGGGACAAAAAAACCATAAGAATATAAGTTATGAAATTGATCAAGCATAACCTAGATATAAACCCAAAAAATCACATGTTACGAAATACTTCTTCTTTATAAGTTCATCATTTTATGTTCCAATATTCCTTTTTATGCTCAATAGCTAAGTATTAAAGACCTCTAATTATAAGTTTTTTTTCTTTTTTAATGGCAGGAAATATATAAACACACTCCAACAACCAATGTGATAGGCAATGTGAAGTTTTCCCTAACGATATGCCTAATATGACAGGAGTGGGTTCCCAAAACATCATGACTTTACTTGCTTAGCTGGATCAAGTTACGAAAAATAACGTGAATTGCGTGGAATACCCTCCTCTTCTAAGGAATGAGATTGTTTCTATATAATACTTCTTGTGGCCAAGGCCTCACATGTTTAGTGGATATTCTGATCCCCTCTTGCGGAACAATAGATTAACTCCATTGAGAAGATATTCTCCATCCTCCAGTGCTCATAAGAAGAGAAGGTTGTATTGGTTGTTTATCATTTTGATGGGGAAGATAATCAGGGGTGGACATTGATCAAGAATACAATGTCCCCATAGGAAATTGATTCCATGGATTGGGAGTAATTAAAGAGGTTTTTTTCAAAAAATATTTTCCTCAATCCCTTAATCCCAAGATGGAAAGAGTGTTCCTTAGACACAAGCAGAAGTAAGATGATTCCATCAGGGAATATGAAGAAAAAATTACAAGGGTTTCAAGGTAAACCTCTTGCTTTTCCATGAACACATAAAGCAAGATGGATCGCTTCTTTAGAAGACTAAAGTTGAGTTTATGAAATGAATTGGTGATTCAAGACTTCGATAGTTATATAGATATTTTCCATTGTTCCCTCGAGGTTGAAATGGAGAATGGATACTCTCAGCGGTCTCATGGGCCCAGTGACAAGAAGTGGAAAATGGAGAACAAAATGGGAGGTTCATTAAATGAATCCCGTTATGGAAAGGACCATGACTTTTCCCCTTGAAAAAATTATGGGAAAAAGAAACATGGTAACTATCTAAAGGAAACCAAGAATTGCTTCAAATGTGGAATGTTTAATCATCTAGACAAAAACTACCTATGGGATATGAAAAATCCCACTAATGTTTAAGAAGAAAGGAAGGTATAGATAAACACTCAGCCAGTAGTGTAGTGTTACCACACTAAAGATCATGTGCATTATGAAAACAATTTCTCCCAGCCAAGGGTTATCGGAGGAAATCAACAACAACCTCTATAGAAACAAGGAAGCTATTATTCTATCACTACTACTGAGGTGGATCCGGAATACAATGTGGTGATAGGTACACTTGTTATTCATTCAATAATATTGAATTCAATATTTGATTCTGGTTCTACGCATTCGTTCATATCTTTCAGGATTAGTAGAACCATTTAAACACCACCTCAAAATATAAGGGAATATATTTCTGTGAGAACATCGAATGGGGAAATTATTGCATCTATGGTTTATAACTTCTCCCTAGTTAACGTTTGTGGGATGAACCTCCCAAAAAATATCATCCTACTTTTTAGTGGAGTTAGACGTTATTTTTGGCATGAATTGGATATCATTGTACAAGGCCAACATCAATTATCGGGAAAGAGAGATTAGTCTTCACATCTAGAAGCATCATCCGTTTCCTTACAAGTGTAAGGAGGAAAATGAGTCTCCTTTAAAATATGAGTCTGAAGTGTGGATATTGTTTCCTTATGGGAAAGCATTTCTAACTGAAATTATTGAGACAAAAGATAGATTAATGCTTGAAAACATTCCCATCATGAGGGATCACACTGATGTATTCCCTAAAGAGTTTTATGGTCTTTCTTCTAATCAAGAGGTTGAGTTCTCAATTGAACTTATTCAAGGATCTTTTCCTATATTAATGAAACCTTAATGAATAGCCACTGTAGATCTAGAAGAACATAAAAAGTAGTTACAAGAGAATATAGTGAAAGGTTTTATACACCCGAGTGCCTCACCATGGGGTGCACTGGTCCTCTTCATTAATAAGTAGGATGGATCGATGCACCTTTACATTGATTATCATGAGCTCAATAAAATCATGATAAAGAACAAGTGTCCACTACCACGGATAGATGACTTGTTTGACCAACATTGTGGGGCCATTTATTTCCATATGGTGGATCTTTAGTCGGGATATCATTAATTAAAGGTGAGGAAGGATGATATTCCCAAGACTGCCTTTCAAATGAGGTATGGACACTATGAGTTCATAGTGATGCCCTTTGGACTCATTAATGCTCTAGAAATTTTCATGGATTTAATGAATAGAGTCTTTAGAGATTACCTTGAATTTTTTTGGTAGTCTTTATTGATGATATTTTGATATACACTAAGAGAATGGAGGAGCATGAGTAGCATTTGAATATTGTGTTAAATACTTTGTGAAGGGAGAAGTTGTATGAAAAGTACAATAAATGTGAGTTCTAGATGGGGGAAGTATCATTCTTGGGGCATGTTATCACCAACAAAGGGATATCTATGGACCCTTCCAAGACGAAGTCAATTGAAGAGTTTCCCCGACCTACTTCATTAATGGAGATCTGTAGCTTTTTGGGTCTAGATGGGTATTAGAGATGATTTGTGAAGAACATTTCACGATTTTCAAACCCAATGACTAAGATGAAATGGATGGGGTAAAGTTTATCTAGATGGATGAACGTGAGGTAAGTTTCAAGGAGCTAAAGAGACGGTTGGTCACTGCTTCTGTACTCACGTTACTGAAAAGTGGAAATGTTTTGTGATATAAATTGATTATTAAATGAAATTATTAGGTTGTTTACTCATTCAAAATGATTATGTGATAGCCGATGCCTCACGTAATCTAAAGATCCATGATCATAACAACCTGATGCATGATCTAGAGTTAGCAACTATGATTTTTTTCCATGAAGATCTTGTGGCACTATCTTTATGGTGAGAAGTGTGACATATACACCGACCACAAAAGCCTAATGTATATATTCACACAAAAGGAGCTCAACATGCTTCATAGGATATGTTTAGAGCTAATCATGGATTATGATTTCCCTATTCACTATCATCCTGTAAAGGCTAAAAAGGTATATGATGCTTTAAGAAGAAAATAACCTACTACTCTATCCATGTTATGGATTGAGAGAGACCCTATATTTTTTTATTTGAAATGGATGGATTTAGAAATCATAAGGACATGGGATACATCCTACCTTACCCAAATGATGGTGCAACCATCCATTTAATAGAAAATTAATGAATCATACAAGGATGATGTGGATTTACCAAGGAGGGTGAATGGAATAAAGGAAGGGTAGATACAAGAATTCCATATCAATTATGATGGTGTGATTTGGTTTTGAACAAGGTTTTCTATGGCTTCCTCAACTGTGATAAAGTAAGATTTATTAGACAATGCACAGATAAAAACATTATCTATCCATCCAGGGAGTGCCAAGATGTACTGTGATCTCTGAGAACACTTCTGGTGGGATAAAATGAAGGAGAAGATTACCGAATATATATCAAGGTGATTGATATGTTAATAAGTTACAGTAGAGAAAAAAAGTAAAAAGGCATGATGTAACCATTTCCTATACCCATTTGGAAATGGGAGAATGTCAATATGGACTTTGTCATGGGTCTCCCAATGATGTCGAGGGGAAATAATGTGATATGGGTAGTGCTTGAGTGATGCACCAAAACTTCCCATTTTATCACTATTTAGGAATTCCTATCACTTGAACAACTTGAAATAATTTATGTGAAGGATGTGGTGAGACTGCATGGTGGTCCACTCTCAATTTCTTCTGATCGTGATCCAAGGATGACATCTTAATTCTGGATGATTCTTCAACATGCTTAGAGTACTGAATTAAATTTTATTACAACCTATTATCCCCAAGATGATGGCTATTATGAAAGTACTATTCAGATGGATAATGATATTCTAAGAGTCATATGGCTTCATATGAAGCTCTGTATTGAAGGTGATGTAGAAATCCAACTTGTTTGGATGGTGTTGAAGAACGAAAGTCACTTGGACCAGATCTTGTAAAAGGGATGCCAGAGAAGGTTCAAGTCATCCTGAAAAACATCAATGTTGCTCAGAGTCGACAAAAGAGCTATGCTGACAATCATCAAAGTGACTTGGAGTTTGAAATTGGAGATAATTTCTTCCATCATTTATTAACATTGAAGAGGGTAAAGTTGTTTGCAAAGAAAGGGAAGCTAATCCCAAGGTACATTGGCGCCTTTGAGATCCTTGATAGTATAAGAGCCATGGCCTATCGCCTTGCACTTCCACCGAATATGGCTCGATTTCATGATGTGTTTCACATATCACTCTTAAAGAAGTACATAATTGATCCCTCACATGTACTGAACTTAGAGCTGGGGTAGCTGGAAGATGATCTCTCTTATAAGGAGAAGCCAGTGAAAATTATGGACCGAAGAGATAAGGTTCTACGCAACAAGATAACCCACCTTGTCAAAGTGTTGTGGAGGAAGCGAATGTTTGAAGAAGCAACTTGGGAACCAGAGGAGGCAATAAAGAATAAGTACCCCCACCTATATATGGATTATAATGTAAAATGAAATTTAGAGGGTGAAATTTCTTAAGGGGGGAAGAATGTAACAACCCAATGTTTTTCAATGGAAATTTCCTTCACATTTGTATTTCATAAAAATACAATGAAATCAGAACATAATGAACAACTAAGTGATAAGTGGCCTTTAAACATATATTTGTCACTTCTGGGGTTGACTTTCAAAAATACGACATACACAGTTGTGACCAGTAAGTTATTTGTAGTCCGATAAGAAAAACATAATTTATTGGTGAATAGTAACACACCCTTTTGAATAGTAACATACCCTTATGAAAAGTGATATACCCTAATGAATAGTTACCTTAACTATGATATTATAAAAATAATATTCAAGTGAAATTATGATGTACCTGTATTTTAGAATAAGTAAATGAATGTTATAAAACTGGGTTTTAATAATGAATTTTGATATTAATTAAATATTAAATTAATCTTATTTAGAAAATTAATTTTGAAAAAATGGACTTCATTTTCAGATTCAACACGTCAATAAATGGTTAGGGTAATTTTTTGGGGTTTTTTCTGAAGTACTGGAATTTTGATGAATAGTAAAATCCGATAAATCACCATATATGCTGAATAATGGGTTAATTGTGTCATTGATGATGATCTTATGATGTAAGACAAATTGGTTCAGTGTCACATGAATTTTATTACTATTCATGGTCATGGAATACTTACTATTCCTTGTCGGGTAATGAAATAATAATCTAATGATTAAAAAATTAAGAAAACCATCCTCCCCTCCACTGTAAATACCACCCATTCTTACCTCTTCTCTTCACTCCTCCCATTCCATGTGCCTTGCTAATATTGTTCCCAAATCTCTCCCCAATCTCATCCCCCACATCCAAAAGACCCTATAATATTAAAAATACCAAAACCATTTCCCTTAACAGGTTCTCAAAGGTGGATGTTTCAAGAGGTAAATTCTTCTTTCGAATTCCTTCTTTTCTTTTATGATCATTAAATTTTATTTCTTTCTTAACATCCCTTCACCCAAATAGTATCATAACTATAGTAGCATACATATACAGGAATGGTTTTATGCTAATGGTATATTTCATTATATTATCTATTTTTCCCACCTCTTATTTGAATGGAATGAAAGAACCATTTGTGATGTTTTAATTTAGCACATTCAAGGACAATGGTTTACCAATTTCTATTATCATCTTTAAATCCGGTCATGAAACAATTTTTTATGGTTAAACCAGAATATATATATGTAATATATCATATTTTGATTCTTTAATCTTTTTATAAAACTTTTATTAAGTTATAAATAAAAAAATGTCCTTTGTAATCAATCCCACCAATTTACAAAAATGGTTGTCACTTTGGTTTTAAATAATAGTTTGACTTAAATCTAATAATACAAATTTAATTTTAAACAACATAATCTCATGGATGTTCACATATATAATATAACTTCAATAATAGAAAGCCACTTTCATTATACATGTTTATCCAAACATAAATATAAGTGAACCGGTCAATAAGATCAAGTAAACAAACGTGCCCAAACACTGAAATTGAACCTCATAACCAATCCAAATAGTTATGAATGAACTTAAAATTATTATACTAAACCAATTAAATATATAGGGGTTCTTGAATTATTAATTAATAAACCTAATTTGTTTATTCAGGTCTTTCATAACATTTGGAGAACACAAATGGATTTAAGGAAAGGGATCCTCCCTATTTCACTTTTATTTCAAGATTTCCCTCTATGTTATTCAATTTTATGTCTGATACCTAATGATGTGGTATTATTTCTAAACATCCCCATACTGACCTGATTATTTATATGTTATTATAAACCATGTTATCTCTCAAAAAATCCCTTTTTAGGTACACTCGATACCATGCCAATAATCCGTAATGAATTCAACCCGAACCTCCTTTACTCCTTCAATATTATCAATCATTATTTTTACCCAAATGAAGTTGTATTTTTTTAATTACAACTTATAAATACTATTTATATTCTCTATACTCATGTTACAAGATCTATAACTCATTCTATTTTGGGGATATACATGTTTTTTAGTGATTCCCACCTCGATAGCCTCGATAAGAAATCACGTTTCAGGGAACTTCCCAAATTTTTACCCGATGTCAAGTACACTCTATACTATGTCTTAAGCCAGAATTTCATTTATAAAATCAGTATTAATAATATTAAAACATTCTCGGTTCATTCATGGTTTTATATAAAATATTTCCTCTTTTATATTTTAAAATATCTATAATATTTTCCATAAAACTGCATAAAAATGTTTTGATGCATATATTTCTCAAAAAAATTGTTTATATGTTTTCACTTATGTTTGACATCACATACCATGTTATAATCCAATTTACCCAATTAATGTACATATATGTTCTAATCCCTTTCTTTCATGGACACATTCAGGATAAATTCATTGGTTATGCTTTATGTCATGATTGTGGTAACCAATTATTTACATAGGAGCCCTTATGGTAGACTATGTATGAATATATATGTGGAGAGAATATTTATGTGGTAATAATATTTGTGTGGAAATAATATTCATGAAAATTTAGATATGGGTGCACCCAGATAGTTCTCCAATGCATCGGATAATGTTAAGTCTCAAGAGATGCGATGTGAAATGGGATAGACAGTTATCCTTATCCCGTACTAAAATGGGAAACAGGATTGTCAGTTAGCCTTGACCAATACCAAAGAAATGTCTTTTTATTCCGTCACATACATATGATTACATATTTATATGATTTCACACTTATATGATATGATTTAATGTGTTATATGCTTTGTTACCATTATTTCATGCCTCCTAACTCATGCGCTTAAGTTGTATCACTATGTTCATTCCTTTACTGGGATTTTTAGCTCATCCCTTTGTTCATGTTTTCCCCAGGGTACCCTATGCAGATGTAAGGACTCAAAGGAAGTTAGGAGATATTTATTTATATTAAAGAAAAAAATGTGTTTTATCCCCATGTTTTATTTTTTATGTACCTAGTCTTCCAAGACACTAGACTTAACGATCCTTGGCTTTTACTCTGATGCATAATTATGCCTAAAATCATATTATTTTAAATATAAAAGGCTTGGGTCACTATATACTCTATAAAAAATTAATTCTTCAAGTGTCATCAAAATAATGATATGTTATTATAAATATGGAAAAACCATATTCCTCCATTTATCCATCCCATGAATAACAATATCAATATGCGTTTGTATATACAAATTTATGTCTCCACATCGTGGTGTAATTGTTTTATTCAAAAATACTATATTTGGATCCGTATAATGACTATTATAATGTATATAATTAATTAATATTATATTATAATTATTATTTATTATTAATATAATCTCAAATTCCATACCATTTAACCATTAAAGAAATGTTACCGTCACTCGTGTGTACGTACTTCTTATCATCTCAATGATGAGGTGACATTAATTCTCTAGGTTAACCATTCATTAATGAATATAAAATTTATATGATAAGTATAAATAATAATTATGAACATAATATAATTATGTATATTAATAAAATACCTTCAATTCATAACAAACATTACGTACAAAAGAAAACATTCATAGAAAAATGATGCAGTTAACTTGTGAAACAATGGTAATACTGAAATTATAGTAACCAAATGATATAGGGGGTCATTTATGATATCACTAATATGTATATGGACCAATTAAAATTCAATAACATGCTTATACCATTATATATATGGTTAACACACTCTCTACTAAAGGAGAGTAAAAGGTAATGGTTTATTTCACAATATATTTGTTATCAGAGATTATTTATACTAAGTATCTACTGGGAAACATTTATCATAAATGTCTAGTTTTCTTAGAAATGTTTTTTAGAATATTATCAACAATTTTTTTAATTTAATTTTTTACCCATGATTGAATTTTTTTAAAATTTTTCTAAAAAAATAATTCCATAATTTTCCAAATGAGGTACTCTATGAATTTATTTTCAAATTAAGGAATTAATGTTTTTTAACATATATAGTAAAAGTTCATATTTCTTCCATCAATATTTCTTAATTTTTTTAATCTTCGCTTACAAGATTACCCGGTTATTTTTATAACAAATTCTTTGTTTTATAAATGATCAAATTTTTTAGGATTTCATTATACAAAATGAGTATTTATCTCAAAGAGTTTTAATGATATTATCATATAAATTTCATCCATACCAACATCATTTGTTGGATTTTTTTCCTAATTGTGGTTGATTTATTATGATAAAATAATCCTTATTTTATTAAATTTTTTATGGTATGTTTGACTCTGGATGTGCTATTTTTAATACTTTCATGGTCTATAGTTAAAGTATTAACATTTCATATTATTTTTATAATACGAATTTTTATGTTATGTTCAATACTTTTAATATGAGAAATTCATTGGACTTAGTATGTGATCGGTATGGCCCTCTACAGCTCCTTGATTCATTAGTAGGTCTCATGAGAAAAACTAGTTTTGGTTTTTACCAATTTATGTGTGGTCTTGGCATGAGGCCTTAATGATGTGGTGATGTGGTCCAACATCATATATTCTTTAATTGTGAGATTAGTTATTGTTATTTCATGTGATTATTCAACTAGTAGAATATCCATGTAAATTTGAAAATGGAATTATTTGATTTATTCTTACCATATTATGCATATGAATATGTTTAAAAGGATTGTTTTATATTTTATACCTTTCCGTAAATTTTTTTACTTTTTTATTATTTCTTATACTATATTGTTTGTCCTTATTGAGCTTCCAAATTCACCTCTTTCCTATATTTTATTTTTCTCCAGGATGTATAGAAGTATATTAGGACTGACCTACATGGATAATATAAGGTATATGAGTCTTTCAAAAGGTGACACTATGTTGTTTATTCATTTCATGATGTAATGTGAATCTTAGGGTTGTACCTAGTTTTTTTATGGAAACTAAACTATGTAGTACTTGGGGATTTGATTTCCTGTGATCATTATATTGTTAAAAAATAATGCACCGACTCTAGGTAACTTCGGTCTAGGCATTAATGTCAGTATTAGAGAATGTTTATTACAAACCTTGGAAATAAGATTTAGAAGAGGAATTAATTATGGGATACTACCCAATGATATATGTAAAGTTCCGGTTTCGGAATCCACCTAGTGGAGCCCCACACTCAGTTGGTCACATGGCCTCAAGCACATTTCCCTGAACGCCAGAGGATGATTACTAGCAGTGAGGGCCTTGGGTGTGATAGTGGGGAAACTATGCCCTCATTGGGAGAGTGCACAATGGAATTAAGAAACACATACTATAGTGGACGCAGTAAATATCCAACAACAATAAATAGTAGAAAACTGAAATACTAAACAACTAAAGAATATATATATATATATATGAAATGATGAATGATACATATGTATATGAAAACAGCCAAACAAGTCACAACGCAGGAATACGTGAGTGCTAAAACAAAGTGCAAAAGAAAGCTGATAAACTCCTCAGCATTGCAAGACATAGCTTGGTCCCATAATCTCCAGCTCTACAGCAGGTCATGTACCTGAAGTAGAAGGGATTTTTCACTTATATATACATGCAACAATATAATCAGTTTGGGCCCAAAAGCATGACCCAAACAGGGTGTGAGACTAAATCCCAGTAGACAACAACTCGAAGATCTGTTCCTAACAGTCAGTGAGTAGATGGCAAGTGAATGTACAAAAACTAGTAAACAAGAATGTACTAAGCAGTAAAAAATCAACAGTTTCAAATCAAGAAACAGTGAAGTAAACAAACAAACCACAAATAGGTAATCCTCGGGGAAGTACTCACAGCTATCCCCTCTGGTCCTACAAAACAACTACAAGCATCCCTCTAGGATGAACCCTAGGTCTAGCCCCACTTGTTCTGTATATGAATAAAATAAGACTCTATAAGGATGTGCTCACAGTCAATCCCCTTATAGTCTAACGTAAAGAATGAATCTCTGATGAATATCACACAGTCCATTCCCCGTATAGTCTAGGGTAGTCAAGGAATCATCTAGGAAGCTCACTCGATAATTTACCCATATAGCCCCAAGGTCTAGGACTCTATGAGGAAGATCACTTTGTCAATTCCCCTTATATCCCAGTTTATTCATAGACTCTCTGAGGAAGCACTCACCGTCAATTCCCGTTATTTTCTAAATAGCTGAGGATTAAAATAAAAGACTCTATGAGGATTCTCACTCAGTCAATCCCCTTATAGTCTAGAGCAATCAAGGATTCTCTGAGGAAGCTCCCTCTGTCAATTCCTGTTATAGTCTACTACATCAGGTTCTCATAGCCCTATGTAAGTCAATGAGCATATGAGTGTAATATAGCCTAAGTAAACCTACAAAACTAATTGTCTTAAAAGTCTACACCATAACAAGCATGTTAGAATAAAACTCTCCATCCTACAGCAATAGGCATGGAAAAAAGGCAAGGAAGCCAAAGGCTAAATAAGACCAAACGATCTTAAACAGAAAAATGCATGGGAAAAACACATCCAAATCATGGAAATAAACCCTATTCATATCCATGTATCCTCTACACAATCATGCCATCAAGGTAGTACAATAATAGGTATAAACCAGTAAACGTACAATACCCCGTTCATGGGAATTGGTGGAATTTTCACATAACACTCCAGACATCAAATAGAAAAGAACAAACCACCTACCTCGGGGTTAGGAGATCAATATACTTGATCCTCAATGCTTAAATCTCCTTGAAACATCATATATCTATGAAAACATCTAAAACGTTCGACCCACGATTACCTGGAAAAGATGAGAAATCATGAGACGATGCTCTAGGAGAAGTGAGAACTCACTGATGAGATTCTTATGTAATCAATGGTGTTCTAATCGGAGGACGGATAGAGGCTTGGGGGCTCATCAAAAATCCGCAGCCGTATGGGTTCTCTCGGATGAAGATTACCTTGAAGAAGTGAGTTCTGTCCATCAGACACAACCCCTGTGCGTTTAATGAAATAAAATAAAATACATGGCATGTAATTTTGGAGTACATGGCGTGTACATTCTGTTTCCGTACTCCACATTAAGGTGCCTCCAAGCCACTCCCACAGGTCCGTGTGTGTTCCTACTACACGACCAACACATGGCATGCTGCTGCAAGGAAGTACACGGCATGTACTCATAAAGTACATGGCGTGTAGTTCAAAAATTTACAGAAAACCTCTTTTTCTAAAAAATGTCTAGAAAAGGAAAAACATACCTGAAAGGATGGTCCGAGTTATTACAAACATCCCCCTTAAAAAAATTCATTCCTAAATTTCCCTAGCATGGAATAGAAGAAGAAACCCTGAACAGTTCTGGCCACTGTGCTCATACATTGGCCTCCCTCTCCCAAGTCTCATCCTACCTCCACCCATGCTACCATACTACTCATACCAGGGGAATAGACCGGCCACAAAGAACCTTTGTACTGTGATTCACAATCTGGAGAGGATGCTCTTCAAAAATACATCCACTTCAAGCTCAACCTCCACTGGTTGAAAGACATGAGACAGGTCTAAAAAGTTACATCGAAGCTGAAAAATATGGAAGAATTCATGCATAGATAGGTACCTCTAAGGTACCTGCATCTGATAAGAATCTATCCAAACTCTCTCCAACCCCTCAAATGGAATGACGTCCTCGGTGAAAGCTTAACATGTCTCCTAATCATCTTCTGTCCCAACCTCAGTGTGACACGTAGAAAAACCTGATCCCTAACCTCAAACTCCAATGGTCATATCCGTTGATGAGCATATGATTTCTGTCAAGACTGTGCAGTATCCACCCTCTTTCGAATCAACTATATCTTCTCTGTGGTCTCCTGAACAAAACGAGGACCCACAAAGCTACCTCTCCCAATTCCAGCCAACATAAGGGTGATCGACATGGACTACCATAAAAATCCTCATAGGGTGCCATTTGAATAGTTTCTTGAAAACTATTGTTGTAGGAAAACTCTACAAGAGGTATATGCTTCAAAAAATAACCTCCAAAATCTAGAATGCATGCTCAGAGCATGTCCTCAAGCACCTAAATCGTGCGCTCAAACATTACATCTGTCTGGGGGTGGTAAGTTGTACTCAAAAGTATCTGTGTATCCAAAGCCTTCTGAATCCCCTTCTAGACCTGTGAAGTAAAGCGTGAATCCCTATATGAAGCAATGTAGTGTGGAACTCCATGAATATGTACAATCTACCGGATGTACAACTTACCCAGCTCATCAACACTGAAGTTCTCCTTGATCGGAAAGAAGTGAGAAACCTTTGTGAGTCTGTCAATGACCACCTAAACTGCATCATTCCCTGAAGGTGACCTCGGTTAATTGGTCACAATTCCCATCATGACATTATTCCACTTCCACCTAGGAATGGGTAACTGCTGTAGAAGCCATGCTGGTCATTGATGGTCCACCTTCCCCTGTTGACAAGTGGAACAACTCATGAGGAAACCAGGAACACCCCTCTTCATACCTGGCCACCAATATTAATTGTTTGGATCACGATACATCTTTGTGATGCTAAGATAAACTACCCAAAATGAGTAATGAAAATCTCACATTATCTCCTCACATATGTCTGCTGGCACCCATACACACCCCTGGAAATGCAAGATCACATCCTCGCCTATAGTCCATCCAGGAATAGGGTACTCTGTTGAAACACTCTCCCCTAGGACTAGGCCTTCATAATCTGATAGATTCCTCATTCATACTCGATCAAGAAGGGAAGAGGTAACAGATACATAAGATATAAAATTCTAACCCAATCTATCATACACCCCCAAATTCAACTCTGAGAATAGATCCATAAGCTAGAACTCATTACTAGCCTCCAGAACAACCTATATCTGAGTCCTCCTGTTCAACGCATTAGCCACTACATTGGCTTTCCCAGGCCTATAGGCAAGCTCAAAGTCAAAGGACTAATGGCAATCATCCCACCTTCACTATCTCAAATTCATATCATGATTAGTGAATATGTACTTGAGATTATTGTGGATGTTGAAAACCTCAAAATTCTCTCCCAGAAGATAATGTCTCTAATAGCATAAGGTGTGAACAACAGCTTCCTACTCCAGATCATGCATTGGGTAATTCTTTTCAAGTGGACTCAACTTTCTGAGACCCGTACGCAACGACTCAATCTCCCTGCATAAGCACAGCTCCCAGCCCAATAACTGACGCATTACAGAAAACAGTATTTCTCTTGCCTAGCTCTGACAAGACCAGTACCAGTGATGAATTCAACCTCCCCTTCAGCTTCTGAAAGGCTGACTCACAAGAATATGACCATAAGAACTTCACAACCTTCTTGGCCATGCTTTTCAATGGTTCAGATAAGCATGAAATGTCATGTATGAAACGTCGATAGTATCTATAAATCCCTAGAAAACTTTGAAACTCAAAGACGTTCTTAGACTGCTCCCAGGAAACTACACCTCTTACTTCCTCTAGGTCTATTGATACACCATCCTATGAGATAACATGACCCAAGAAGTGAATTTGATCCATCCAAAAGTGCCACTTTGAGAGCATAGTATATAAATTATTCTCCATCAGTGTACTCAAAATGATCTCAAGACGTGTAGCATGGTTGTGTCGAGTGTGAGAGTACACCACATAATCATACACGATGACCATCATGAAAGAATCCAAGTATGGATCGAACACTTGGTTCGTTAGTGCCATGAAAACTCCAGGCGCATTCATGAGACTAATTGGCATAACCAAATATTCGTATAGACCATACCTTCTCATGAAGGTAGTAATAGGTATATCTGATGGTCTAACAAGAAATTGATGATAATTGGATCTCAGGTCAATCTTTGAGAACACCCGGTCTCCTCGAAGCTGATCAAAGAGATCATCAATCCTCAACAAGGGTTATCAGTTCTTAACTGTCAACTGTGTCAACTTCTAATAGTCTACAAAAATCCTGAGGGTACCGTCTTCCTTCCTCACAAACAAGACAAGCGAACCCCAAGGAGAAGTACTGGGATGGATGAAGCCCTTTTCCTGCAACTCCTCTAACTGCTTCTTGAGCTCCTGAAACTCTGGTGTAGCCATCCTATAAGGAGTAATGGACACCAATACCACTCATAGCACATGATCAATCACGAAGTCTACCTCACGCTGTGGAGTCAGTCATGAAAAGTCCTCTGGAAAGATATCTCTGAAATGATCCACCACTGGAGGAATGTCTAACTATGAAGTCCCCTGGTCATCCAGATAAATACTAGCAATCAGGGTTGTAACTCCTCCCAAACCATGATGATCTAGACCCACACTATTGGCATGGACATCCCGCACACCCCTATGAAGAATGGATCCACCCTCTGGTGATATCAAACTCACCCTTTGGCAATAACAGTTAACGACTGCATAGAATGGAACTAACTAGTCCATCCCAATAATGACATCATAGCCTATCATCTCTAGGACATAGAGGTCCCATAAGAAGTAACATCCACAGACCTATAGAGTGAATTCTCTGTACTGACGTACACTAGCCATTCTAGTCCCCAATGTTGTGTCTACTGTCAAAATAACAGTAGAAGAAAGGATGCAGATCCCAAGGCTCTCCATGACAGCAACATATATAAAGTTATGGGAATAAATTGTATAAAAAATAGAAGAAGCCAAAACTGAGGCGACTAAGATCTTACATCGAATGGTAGAAGGTCTGCGATCCTGCTCCTGCTGGGTCTGCTCCACTGCAAAATTTTATCCTGTAACGTGGCCATGTGACCTTAATTGACCACTCTAAGCTGATCCACCATGATGTTGCTGAAAACTGGGTGACTGGCTACCTCATCCCTAACCGCCACCTCGTCCAAAATGGCTGGAAGAACTCCAATTCCAAAACAGGTGAGATACTGGTGGTGCTTCTCCTGAATGAGGAGTCATAGAAGAACCCCTGTCACCAGCTGCTAGTGATAAGAGCAGAAAAAAGCACTAAAGGTGAACCGTCTTGCCACAAGATCTTCACTCCACTGGGTCTCTCGGGCAACAAGGCCTTGTATTCTCACTTCTCCCACATTGGTAGCACCCCATATGGCTACTAGAAGATGCATCTCACCTGCTATGATCTCCTCATGCAGCCTCCCTGCGATGCTTCCTGCTATTAGCTAGCGGAGCACTAACTCTGGATGCCAAACCGCCCTAGGACTCATCTTTATAATCCTTTAGATTGCACTATGTGATCAGCACCTGGTTGACAATAGAAGATATTGAAGTCATTATGAAGATGTCCACATGTGACCGAATGTTGTGCGCAAGACCATCCTCAAATTTTTGTCCAATGAACAACTCATCATCTCCTGGAATAGGCCTAAAACACTACAGCTCAGTGAAGCAAGAGGAATACTCCATAACGGAAAGAGAACCCTGCTCCAGGATTATAAACTCTCGATCTCGATTTGCCTTAATGTTCTCTAGGTAGAAGTAATCATAGAATATGCTCTGAAACTCATCCCATGCAATATTCTGCTGGCGGCCCACCTGTCAGATCACATCCCACCACCTCTTTGAGGAGTCTCAGAGCGTGTAGGTAGAGAGCTTCATCCTATTCTCTGGTGGTATCTCTAGATGCTCGAAAATCATCAACGTGGCCTCTATCCATGACTTAGTATCCTGGAGTCCTCCATCCCCTGAGAAAGTGGGAAGATGCTACTACTGAAAGACCCATGTCAAATCTTCCATTTATGGGGCATGAGGTGGTGCTCTCTGAAAGTTCTACATCAAACTCAAAAATCCCTCCCTAAATTGTGCATCATCACCTATTTCAGGTACAGTAGCTGGTGCCAAGGCTGGCACAACGAGAGGATCTGCAGGTAGTCCCTGATCGGCCATGTCCAGTGTCTAATCACCATCTAGAAACTGGAGCACAACTGAAGGATGTATCGGTGGCATGAATCTTCAAGGTCAAATGCACACCTTAGATCAAGATTATCGAGGACTAAAAAAAGGAGTGTAATAAGGGACAATAGAAAGAAAACATTAAATTTTTACAAAACAATACTACACGGCGTGTTCCCTGAAGTCATTTACATGGGCATGTACTCCTACTGAACCTGGTCGTGTAACACCCCAGACACATGAAGGGTTATCCTGACACATGGGGTGTACTTGAATCCTCATTCCATTACCAAGTCCTTCTACTCGGTTAAGCCACACGAGTCTCCTTAGGAAAGACTGCACAACGTGTAAAATACCAACATGGCATGTAATAGACAGGCTTCACCTGGCCCTTGTTATTAGTAAAACGTCTTGACACACGGCTCACACTACACGGTGTGTTCCTGTTGGACACAAAGTGTATGAGAAAGGATAACACCAACCCGTATTGTTCGTGACACGGCCGGGTACCTGGGTTAGACTACACATCGTGTTCAAGGAAGACAAGGTGTGTACATGAAAGGGTAACACCAACCCGTGTTGTTTGTGACACGTCCGGGTACCTAGGTCTGACTACACGGCATGTTCAAGGTAGACACACGACATGTATTAGACATGACTCGGCCAACCTGTGTTGTTAGGGACACGGGTGGGCACGGGGTTGACAATACACTACATGTATGGTCAATACATGGCTTGTTCACTCCATGTTTTCCCCATCCCGTGTCTCTTCCCACACAACCTATGACACAGTTTAGATTCTACATGGCGTGTATATAAAGTACACAATGTGTATTGAAGAAAAACAGTTTCTTCCTGTACATAAGAACACATGACGTTTACTTCACATTACACGGAAGGTATTCTGGGTTTTTCTGGACAGTATGCCTCAGAAACTACTCCAGAACACAGAAAACACTAATGAAAGAATTGAAATTTCCAAATTACAATCTGTGAGGGCCCATACTCCTTGTGAATCAAAGTTTGGAATATTATACAAGTTATATCAAGGAAAAAAATAAATGATCCACCAGATTCTAGTACATGAGGGCCCATAACACCTCAAGAACCAAAGCATTGCGTTCATTAAAGAAAATATATACACAACAATTCCCTATCAAATAGCAGGTATTTCTATTAAGGAAAATATCACAATAACATGCATATTTTAAACATCATCTATAACAACAACATGCAATCACTAATTCATCCAAGATGGCATGGAAATAATGCATAGAATTTGATTTATAACATGTCCCTATATGATGCATGAGATTGCATACCCTCATCTCATCAGGTTGCAATAGAAATAGAACCTCAAAAACATCAACAATAATAGAACAAATCATGCGAATCACTCAAGGTGAAATCAGATCAACTGTAATAATTGAAAACCCATAAAAATTGCAATTAACTATGTAAATTAGCTTTTCCCTATACATGGGTCAGCTACTCCTAGGTACAACTTTTTACCAAGTACCTATTCCGTCGTATCGTTGGATAAAGGCTCCATACAGTAAATAAAGAGAAAAGAAACCCTTTGATAGCACTTTGTAACGTCCTGGTTCTAGAAGCCTCCCAGAGGCACCCCGTACCCAGTTGGTCACATGACATCAAACACATTTCCCTGAACTCCAGAGGCTACTGACTAGCAGTGAGTTCCTTTTATGTGATAGTGGAGAAACTATTCCGTCATTGGAAGAGTACACAAAAGAAGTAAAAAACACATACAATAGCGGAAGAAATAAATATCCAACAATAGTAAACAGTGGAAAACTGAAATACTAAACAACTAGAGAACATATATATATATATGAAATGATGCATGATACATATGTCTAAGAAAACAGCCAAAAAAGTTACAATGCTGGAATTAATCACTGCTAATAAAATTGAAAAAGAAAGCAGATAAACTCCTCAACATCACAATCCATAGCTTGGTCCCATTCTCTCCAGCTCCACAACAAGTCATGTACATGAAGTAGAAGGGCGCTTGCCCTTATCTATAACTGCAACAATATAATCTGTTTGGGACCAAAAGAATGACCTAAACAGGGTGTGAGACTAAATCCCAGTATGAAAACACTTGAAGATCTGTGACTAACAGTCAGTGAGTATATGGCATGTCAAAGTACTGAATGCAGTAAATAGGAATGTAATAAGCAGTAAACAATCCACATTTTAAAATCAAGAAACAGTGCGGAAAACATCCAAACCACAAATAGGTAACCCTTTAGAAAGTACTCACCTCCATCCCCTCTAGTCCTAGCTAAAAAGTACAAGAAACCCTCTATGCAGCACACGGGGTCTAACCCCTCTGGTTCTATATATGAAGAAAATACGACTCTCTAAGGAAGCACACACAATCATTCCCCTTATAGACTATATGTAAATCCAGACTCTTTGAGGAAGCTCATACATTCCCTTCCCCGTATAATCTTGGGTAGTCAAGGACTCTCTGAGGAAGCTCACCTGGTCAATCCCGCTTATAGTCCCAAGGCCTAGGACTCTATGAGAAAGCTCACACAGTCAATTCCCATTATAGGATAGTCATTCATAGACTCTCAGAAGAAGCACTCACCGTCAATACCCCTTATAGTCTAAACAGCGTGGGATTAAAATCAAAAACTCTCTAAGTATGACCACTCGGTCTATCCCCTTATAGTCTAAATTAATCAAGGACTCTCCGAGGAAGATCACTCGGTCATTCCCCTTATAGTCTTTTACACCAGGTTCTCATGGCCTTGTGTAAGTCAACGATCATAGCAGTGTAATATATCCAAAGTGAACCTACAAAACTACATGGCTAAATAGTCTACAACATAACAACCATGTCAGAATACAACTCTCCATCCTACAACAATAGGCAATGAAAACAGGCAAGGTAACCAAAGGCTAAACAGGACTAAACCTTTGTAAACAGAACAATGAAAGGGAAAAACACATCCAATGCATAACAATAAACCCTATTCATATCTAGGTATACTCTACATAGGCATAAAATAATGGTAGGCTAACAATAGGTGTAAAACAGTAAGCACACAATACACCGTTCACTAGTATTGGTGGAATTTTCACATAATACTCAAGAAATCGAATGAAAAGGCACAAACCACCAACCACAGGGTTAAGAGATCAATGTAATTGAACCTCAAAGCTTTAATCTCTTTAGAACATTGTATATCAAAGAAAATATCTAGAACATTTAACCCACTATAATATAGAAAAGAAGAGAAATTAGGAGATGATGCTCTAGTAGAAGAGAGAACTCACTAATGCGATTCCAACGCAATCAATGGTGTTCAAATAGGAGGACCGACAGAGGCTCGGGGGATCATCGAAGATATGTGGTTTTACGGGTTCTATCGGATGAAGATGACATAACACAAGTGAGTTCTGTCCATCAGATGTGGCCCCGATGCGTTTAATGAAAAAAATACACAGTGTATAATTTTGGAGTACATGGAGTGTACTTGATGTTTCCGTACTCCACATTAAGAGGCCTCCAAGTCACTCCAACACGACCATGTGTGTGGCTACTAAATGTCCAACACATGGCCTACTGCGGTAAAGAAGTACACGGTGTGTACTCATAAATTACATGTTGTGTACTTAAAAAATTTCCAGAAAAACATGTTTTTCAAAAAAATGACTAGAAAAAGGAACAACATACCTGAAAAAAAGGTCCGGTTTCTTACAATATACATTGAGGATAAGTATAGAATAACATCAATAAATTATTGTAAAATAGTCATTGTGTGTATTTTCCTAGAAAATACATCCATGTCTGTATACTATAAGTGGATGATGTTCTCGAACTGATGAATGTAGGAGTAACAACTCTGACACGGTGTTATGGGTTAGACTCAGGGTATCTTGGAACATGAAAACAGGCTATACTATGCACCTAGTTTTACACTCCCTGGGGATATTCTTAGGATAATTCACATTTTCTTTATAAACCATATTGAAATTTTTTTGAACAAATACTTCCCCAAAGAAACCATTCTTATGATTTTGGATTAGATATGCCTATTTTTTATTAATGTTAAGTATTGTACTAGTTTGTAATTATTCATTATGATTCATAAAATAATATAGTGTATTCCATTATTTATAAATGACACATTGGGTAAAGAATGGAATCCATATCAACACATGATATGCATGTAGGTATTTACCTCATATAAAAGATAATGACAGTGAAGGTGGTGATAAAACATGCATTGCACACCTTATAATCATTCTATGAAATCTAACTCAGGTTATGAATAATAACCTTACCCATATAGAGAAGCTTTATCCATAATACAGATGACCAATGTTAGATAGATTCATGAGACAACAACTCTAAAATTCAATGGAACATTAAATCCAATTTTTGATGAGAAATGGATAAATTCTATAAAGGAATTGTTTTTATTTAGGGAGTAATGAAAGGGAAAATATTTTTATGGAAGTCTATCATCTATGAGAAGATGCAGATCAATATTGTTCATTAATAAAAAACATGAAGGAGGATGAAGCAGTAGAAAATATGGAATATAGGGAATGTAAAGAACCCATCCTAGAAAAATAATTTCTTCGTGATCTATTAAAGAATATGGAGATGCAATGTTTATGTCAAAATAATAAGGATGATAAGAATGTTTCAATGTATGAAGTGGACTTTAGTAACATAGAAAATAATTCTATAGACTACATACGTAACCTGAGAAGTAATATTAATCGATTATTTGATGGGTTAAAACAATTACTCTGATGAGCACTAGTCTCACAATCTTTCTCATTATACAAAGATATATTCTCATGTGATATCAATATTGAAAAGTAATTATATATGAATTATTAAATTTATGTAAATAAATATAATAAAAGGTATGTTAAAAACTCTAGAAAAGGAATTATGGGGAAGAAGGGGAAATTTGTATATTCACCCTGTGAAAATTGTGGGAAGAAACTCCATGATAGTTGGCTAAATAGTACAAGAGTTTATTAGATTTGTTGATAAAAAGAAAACAAAGATAATGATTGAAAGGGGAAAAAATAATCTACCAATGATAAATGATACAATTATAAATAGATGGGTAATTATTCAAATGATTTTCCTAAGCATCCAAGAAATTTCCCCAGAAAGTTTATAAGGATAAACTTCATGCTTTTGCGATTAAAACAGTTTATATTGAAGTTCCTAATGTTGTAGTGGAAGGTAATTAATTATTTCTTCAATTTAAGTGAAATCATTATATGATTATGGATCCATGCATTCCATTATATGTTCCCAGTTTTCTTTAAAAATCAGATATTTCCAATTTACATTAAAAAGGGAGTTGTTAGTTAAAACCCCTAAGGAGAGTCTCATTTCTACAAAGATGGGTCAAATAGTTCCCATTATGGAATTTAAACGTATTTTACCTAACAGATTTATTATCATACCTATGGTCAAATTTGATAAAATCCATAGTATGGATTGGTTGTCAAAATATAATTATAAAATTTAATGTATGAAGAAGGATGTTATTATTTGTGAGGAATATGTAGAATCCATTATCTTTAGGGAAGAAAATTCATCACTTAATTCTTATCAAATCCTGCACCCAGTGACTGTAATGAATGAAATTATTATTGAGTAAGATGACATAAAATCTTGGGTTGAAGAAAGAATAATTGAAATTGAGGATATACCTACTATAAAGGAATATATTGATTTTTTATGATGATTTGCCTTGACACCCCCCAGAGCATGAAGTTGAGTTTTCTTTTGATTTAATACTTGATGAAAGAACAATATCAATGAATCCATATAAAATGTCTACTATAGAATTAGTAATTTTGAGTAAACAACAAGAGGAGTTGAGTAATAAGATATTTATTCACCATAGTGTTTCTCTAGGGGGGTCCCTTGTTCTATTTGTTATAAAAACACTTGGATCAATGATGATATGAATTGAAAATAGAGTAATAAATTCTACTATAATAAGGAAAAAGTTTCCGCTACATCACATTGATGATTTGTTTGTTCAAATTCATGGAGCTCAATATGTTTCAAATATTTAACGTCATTTGTGATACCATCTATTATGTGTAAAGAAGAACGATATTCCAAAGGAAACATTCCAGATCAGGTATGTGCATTAATAGATTATAGTAATTTTATTCATATGGACTAATTCACCCTTTGTTTTCATGGATATAAGGAATAGAACATTCAAGGAATAGGATAATTATTTTTTATAGTATTTATTGATGATATAGTGGTATTATCCAAAAGCAATGAAGACGATGAGAAACAGTCGCATAATTTTCTGAGGACTCTTAGAAGAAATGAACTATATGAAATTTTTAACAAGTGTAAATTCTGGATTTAGGAAATTTCTTTTCATTTCCATATTGTCTCGAAGGATGGAATCTTCATTGATCCATCAAAGATAGTGAAAATCCGAGAATGTCTATCACTGAAGAGTATAATCGATGTATGCTGTTTTATTGGTTAAAAAGGTTGCTATTGGAATTTCATTTATAATTTCTCTCAATTGGATAATCCGTTAACCAAGATGACACATTGGGGGTTAATTTCATTTGGAAAAAAGGTTGTGAAGAATGTTTTGAAGAATTGAAGAGAATATTTTTTGGTGATTCTATATATACTTTTCCATCCGAAAATGATGGATTTGCAATTTATAGAGATGCATCAAAAAAATTAAATGGTTCTTAACTTATTCCAAATGATAGATTTATTGCTTATGCATCTGGGAAATTAAAAATCCATGAACAAAACTATCCAACTCATGATCACGAATTCGAAGAAGTAATCCTTCATTTAATGATAGGGATACACTATTTCTATGGTGAAATATGTGAGATATATACTGATCATAAGAGTTTGAAATATAATTTCTCATAGATAGAACTCAACATGAGACAAAAGGGATGGCTTGAGCTACTCAATAATTATGATTGCACAATACACTTCTATATAGGGAAGGAAAATAAGGTGAAAAATGATTTGTGGAGAATGTACCATGGAATTATAAAAAAATATGATTTGAAAAGGATACTATGTTCATGGGACTATTAAATATGGATATGGAAATTATCATAGATGGTGAAACATCACTAATTTTTCAACTTGTATCAAAACCATATTTACTATAATGGATAAAAAGTTCTTATTTTGATTATGAGAATTTTATAAAGAAAATTAATTCTGTAATTAATGTGAGATTGATCGACTTTATTAATGAAAATAAAATTTTGAAATTTTAGAAGATATTTTGTGTTCCCACTAGACCTAAGCTAAAAAGAGAATTATTTGATGATGATCATAGAACCTATTTAATTATAAAACAATGTGTCACTATGATGTATAGTTATTGGAACAAATTTTTTTGGTGTGACAACATGAAGAGGGAGATTGAAGATTATGTGTCAAGATGATTGGTTTTTCAATAGTTGAAGTTTGTAAGACAACATCCATGAGGAGTCATGAACCCACTTCATGTATCTATGTTGAAATGGGATGATATTATAAGGAAATGTTTTCATGGTGTGACCAAAGAATCCCAAAAGAAATTATGCGATATGGGATATTATTGATCATCATAAAAAATTAGCACATCTTCTTATTGTAAGAGAAGATTTACCACTTGAATGTTTTCCAATACTATATATTAATGATGTATTATGTCATTATAGTGTACCTCTATCGATTGTTTTTTATCATGATCACCATTTTAAATCAAAATTCTAGAAAAGCCATCAGGAGGCCCTAGATACTATGCATTGTTTGAGTTCAAACTACCACCATAAAATGGATGGTAAATCAAAAAGGACTATTGATGACAAAGAGGACTTTTTGAGATCATGATCATATAAATTTCATGGTTTGTGGATCAGTATTTACCACCAGTAGATTTATTCTATAACAATAGGATTTAATCAAATATTCAAATGGAACCATAATAAGTGTTATATTGAATGTGATGTCATACACCGACTTGTTGGGATGATGATGGTGAAAGAAAAGTTATTGGCCTGAATTTTTTTTCAACAAAATTTGGAAAAGGTAATAATGATTATGACCCATATCAAAATAGTTCAAAGTAGGAAAATTAGTTATAATAATAACCGAATTATGGATTTGAAATTTTAGATGGTAGATCATGTTTTTTTGAAGTTATCTCTATGGAAGAGTGTTATAAAATTCGGTAAGAATGGAAACTTATGAACTAGGTACATCAGGCCTTTTGAAATTATAGAACTAATTAGAGTTGTAGCTTACCATTTGGGAATACTCCCAAGTCACTCCAAAGTAAATCATGTTTTCCACATATCATTGTTAAGGAAATACATGTAGACCCAACACATGTACTCACCTATGACGAAAAATAATTGAAACACAATATGCCTTACTCTAATTTACCTATCTTGATTATTGATACTAGAAAATTAGTATTGAGAAATTGGATGACTCATCTGTAAAATTTCTTTGGCCAAACAGTTAAATGGAAGTGGTGATGTGAGAAAATTAGGAACTTATGATAAAGAACCACTAGTATCTTTTAATGAACTGATATTGTAGAAAATTTGAGGATTAAATTATTTAGAATGAAGAATGTAACAACAAATCCTTCCACAGTACACTTCTTTTTAAAAAATTCAATAGATTGTGTGTCATGAAACATTAAGGTCAATCACACCACAACCTATCAAACTAGAAATTTAAAAAGAAGTTATGAATATTATTAACAAAATTATAAAATTATAAAATTTTATTTTTATAAATAGAATTATTTTTAGAATTTGGAATATAATAATTAGCTTATAGTTATTTTTCGGTACTTTTATGAAAAGATTCAATTTTTTATGAAATTGGAAATATACTACATTGTTGTTAAAACTCAAAATTTTATTTTAAATAATTATTATATATTAAATTTTTATTAATTTCATAGTAAATAAATAATACATTTATTAATCAAATTTATGTCAATGTAATATTTTTTATAATATAATTATATATAATAATTTATTGAACTCTTGAACATCACTTTTACCTGCCATCTAAAAACTTCTACGGATTAATATTTAAATAAATTTATCACATCTGTGAATTAAATTTTGAAAAATGGAAATACATGGTGGTAATCAGTATGAAAAATGTGGTCCAATAGTATCAAAATAATTTTTGGGTAACAATAACTTCTGTATTTTATTTACCACGATGAAAGGTAAATAGGGTAAATTAAAGGTAATATACTATTATAATAATATAAAATTACCCTTCAATTCTCTTAATTTAATTGTATAATTTTTTTTACCCAAATAAACCTTAGTTAAAATATATGATCATTTTTAAAAATCTTAGTTTAGATTAAGATATTTAATATATTTTATTTAAAGAAGTGTTAAAAATGTCAGATTCAAATTTTATAACTATATTAGTTTTAATACGAGGTTATATAAGTGATATGGTTGATTATAAATATTATTTAGAAAGATAAAATGTTTATCTACATAATGGTAATTTATTTATAATTTTATGAAATAAATAAGTAAATTAAATGGTGACATAATAATGATGGAGTAATTGAATTATTGAAGGAAGAATCAATTACATGATAATAAAAATATTAAAATAAATATAATTTTACATAATTATTGACATAAAAAATTTATAGATAACATAGAAATTTTGTTGACATGTTTGAAGTACTGTTGTGAAGTTATCATGATGTTTTGTTTTTTTAAATCAAATTATTGAATATTATATAAAATTTCATAAATGATACTTTAGAATAGATAATATTATATTGACTGTTTTAAAATTCATAAAAATAATTTTTTTGGAAAATGAATAGTGTAATGATAAAGTTTTTAGAAATGGTCCAATTAAGGTCCTGTTTTTGATTTTATAGTATCTATATTGACCCTGTATTATAAAATGACATATAAATAGGGGAAGAGATAAATTGTTTAACGAAGGGTTAAATCCAAAATATAAGGTTATTTTTGTGACATAAACATGACTTAAATTCATTAATTGATATTATTTGGACCCATCCACATATTATCCTCGAAATAACTATCTTTGAATCTATTTTAAATGGATAATTAATTTATAATAATTTAATATTTTTCGAGTTTCCAAAAGTACCCATCCCCTCTAGTATAAAATAACACCTCTTCTTCCCTTTTATTCACACATCTAAATACCATTATATTGACAATACCCATCAAATTATCCTCCAAAATTACCGAAACTAATTTTAGAGTCCAAACATTAGGCATACGTACATCTTTATAAGTCTTTTTATTTATTTCAAATGGAGTTACCTGAAAAAGAGGTAATTATTTTATTATCTCATTCAAAGTTATGTTCTTCTTATAATTCCTCTTCTTATTTTGTTTGCATTCCAAATTTATAACTCTAGAATAATATAAATGTTTAGATGTTAATAATGTTATTTAATAACCATATTTATTAATTTATCCACCCTATAAATTACAATATCTTCTTGCGTGAGTATGTACGGCTTACCATCCCTACGCCATGGTGTAATTTTTCATTCAACACTAGTTTATTTGGATAATATAATATTGATTAAAATAGAAATAAATAACAAATACAACAATGTAATTATTCTTTATATTTAATATACCATCCAATTCAATACAATTTAACCATTATGGAAATGATACAGCTGCTCGTGCGTACGTATGACCTACCGTCTCTATGATGCGGTGTGATTCATTCTCCATGTTAACCATTAAACAATGATTATCAAATATATATATAATTACTTAAAATAAAAATTATGAATTTAATATCATTCTGGATTTGAATAAAATACATCATATTCATAACAAAGATGACTTACACAACAATACATGCATAAAAAAATGAAGTAGATCACAACAAAATAGTGGTAATACTGAAATATTTTTAATAAAATCATATAATAGGATCACATATGATATCAAAAATATGGATATGGTCCCGGTATAATTTAATAACTTGTTTTATAAATCATAATAGTGGCTAATTAACCCCCACTATAATAATGTACAAGGTAAGGGTTAATTCACAATCTATTTGTTATCTATGATTCTTTATATGTAAGTATCTACATGGACACATTTAACATCTATTTATAGGTTTATTACAAATATATTTAAAAATATTATAAAAAATTATTTATATTCCATTTTACCCAAGTTGGACTTTTTATAAAAATGTTTGAAAAAATATATTTCCATTATTTTTTGAATGATGTACTTTAAGAACATTTTAGAAAATTAACGAAAGAATGTTTTCATAACATAAACAGCGTGAGAGACTATTTCCACTATCATGACACCTTAATTTTTAAGCATCCATTAAAATATTAAAATTATATATTTTAAATGAAATATTTTATTTTATAAATGCGCAACAATTAAATTATTTCAATGTTTTAAAATAATATTTCCCTCAAATAGTATTAGGGATTATATTAGATTATATTCGTCTACATCAAGATATTTATTGAATTTTATGACTAATATTGGTTGATTTGATATGATATAATTGTATATATTATATTTATGGTTTTTTTATATGATTAACTATGTATGTTCTATTTTAATAAAATCCATGTTTTATGGATATAGTATTAACATTTAATATTCTAGTTTTAAAATAAAATTTTATGATATGTTTCCCCCGTTTCATAAGATTAATAAACTAGACTTAGTATGTTACGGTCAAAGGATGCAATAACCCTCAATGCATCGATAGGTCATAGGAGAAACACTATTGTGGGTTTTTACACATTTGTGTTTGGTCTAGGAATGAAGCCTTAATGATGTGATTATGATGTCCGAAATTACGAATTACCTCATTATGAGATTATTAATTTATATTTCATGTGATTATTAGACTAGTAGAATATCAATGCGAATGTTTAAATGGGATTATTTTATTTTTTTCTTTTCAATTTATGATGAAGATTATGTTTAAAAGCCTTCTGTTTCTCTTTTGTACCTTGCCTTAAATTTTTGTCCATATCTATCATAGCTTCCACTATATTGTTTGTTCTTAATGAGAATCTGAGATCCCTAATTTTTTCTGGTTCATTTTCCCTAGGATGATAATGAGTCTATTATTACCGACCTAGAATGATAGTATAATTAATATGAGTGTTTTAAAAGGAGACACTATGTTTTTTTGATTTCATGATGTAATGTAAAACTTATGGTTGTTCACAGTTATTTTCAAGGCTATTAAACTGATCAGTCCATCAGGATGTGATTTCATGTGATCATGACAATGTAATAAAATGATGAACTAATTCTAGGAATCTAGGGTCAAGGAATTAAGAAACACAGTAGAAGAAACCATAGAACCCAAATCTATACACCTTATGATTGATTTAATTGGGAATGAAAAGGGTTATTAGAGAATAGGAAAACACATAATTCATGGACAAAATCCTTCTGAACCATGACCAATAAAGATAAGCCTCCAGAGTGAGATTGAAAAATAAATCTTAGAAGAAGACAAGAGGTAACACCATCATAGATCAACATATCAGTTGACACCACCACATGATGCTACCATAATCAATAACAATGAGGAGGTGGAAAGTTTACTCACGCAGAGAGATTCCCCATAGTTTCAATCATGATAGTGTGAAAATTTGATTGTTCTAGAAAGATATATGTATCTCAATAATAAATGGGAAAAATTAGGTTCAGAGAAATGAAGGGATAGAGAATGAACCAAGATAGTACAAATTTGAACATGTTTTAAAACTGCACACGAGTTGTTTCAGGATGGGTAATATAGTTACTTTCCATGTAATCCATCATGTACATGTATGCTGAAACATCAATCACCTCATATTAAAACTCTATTATTTAAATAATTTGTAATTCTAAAAAACACTTCATGAAATCTAAAATTTAACACCATGAATCACCTTTGGTGGATTGTACCAAGCAACTGTTACACGATGTGTATCCCAATTACATGGTGAGAAATCTGTTAGCATCCGGCAGAAAATATTCTTATAGTTAAATGTCTAAAAATTCTCGGACTTCATCATTATAGGTATCCTCCTAATATCAATGGTGGAAAAAATGATCTTAACTGCATACCTGATAAATCTGTAATGGGATGATAGAAACTTCCCCTATAATGGAATTCCATAATCGATAAATCATATGAAATATGTGATCATTGAAAAAATATGGGGCCACTACTCCCTCATATAAACTCACATTCCCATGTCTCATGAGTATTTGATCCATTTTTTCATAAAACTCTTACCATTGGAATCGACTTCGCATGTAATACTTTCACTTGATATTCAACGATCTCAACTGGTTTCTCCAAAACAGAAACATCTTCATCTAACTCAATTTCATTTCTAATTAAATCATGAGAAAGATCATGATGACATTTCTTTATTTGAAGAATGTATAAAACATCATGAATAATCAGAAAAAAGACTATAAATTCTAACCAAGAAGAAACTTGTCTTAGAAACCAATGTCCTCAAATGACTGAACATATCTCGGAGCTAACATTCCTTTCTTTTCATGTCGATGGTGACCTAAAAAAGGAGAAACATTAATGAAACCCTAGTCACCTATGGAAAACAACAAAGGTAAAAACTACGGATCCATATAAAATTTCTATCAACTGTAGGATGTAACTAAACATTGATGTAAATCAGGAATATTCTGCAACAGTTCCTTAATCGAACATGGTTCTAATAAATATATTTCTCCCACCTCAGCCCAACAAAGTGGTGATCTTCATTGGTGACCATAAAATTCCCCAAAGGGAGAATTATTAAAAATGACTAATAACTTATTTTATAAAAAATATTATGTAGACCAACATGTCAATCACTTGATCCTCCAAAATCTATGTCATAAGCACGAATAATATCCTCCAGTACCATAATCACACGCATCGTCTAACCAAATGTATGAAGATGGTAAGTAGTGATGAACTTGAACTAAGTTCCCATTGTCACTTAGATACTCCTCCAGATCCTTGAGGTAAACCTAGGATCCCTATCTAAAACAATGACATAAAGAATCCCATGTAGACTCAAAATCTATTGCACTTACAGATCACCCATATCTTCAACTTTAGTGGTGTCTTTGATCAGAATGAAATGATCAAACATTTCCAACTGACCAACAACCACCCATATATCATTCCTACCACAGGGAGTCAATGAAAATCCAATAATAAAATCAATGGAACCTCTTCCCATTTACATATCTAAACCAAAATCAAATCTAGTAATTGATAAGGATTCTAGTGATCTACCTTTATCTTTTGGTTGGTGTTCTAATGAGACACAAAATCCATGATGTCAGAAATCATATAAGGCCACAAGAATCACCACCATATTTTATAACACATATTCTTTGTTACTAGGTGAATCTCTCACAATGAGTGGTGAAAATTGGACAAGACAAAACATTATAAAAATATCGGGATAATAACTCACTTCGTGATATGGGGCATACCATATAAAGAAAGAGGCCAACCAAGAGTGGTCTGCACACTATAAAGGATTTATCAAGTCATCAAAAAAACATCATCTGAATGTTGAATCTATAAAACATAATCGAGGAGAGATGATGATAACTGGAAAATAGTCAGAACCATGTGTGAAGCATCCTCCTGATAATCCATGTGAAACTGTGAAAAATACCCATAAGGTTTCACTCCTCCTTCGATTCTAGAAAAAACTACGATCTAACATTACAACTAAAGGGAATATATAATGATTTTTACCTTTATTTTGTTGAAAGATATATTGAAGTCTAATGTTAGAAGGTGTTCTACACATTATATTCATCTAATATTAACATCCTTCTGAGAAAATACATGACATAGAATATTATGATTAGAGAAGACCATGAACATATCCCAAAAAATAAAGTGTTTTAAAAATTTAAAAACATTTATAACTATAGAATGACTTAAATCATGAGTGGGGTAATTCTTCTCAATATGTTGAATATCATAAGATCTATAAGCTACCACATGGTCATCCTGCATAAGCACTCATCCCACATCATCACCCAAAGCATCACCTAACACCACAATTCCCTTATGAGGAGCAGGTATGATCAGAATATGAGACTATGTTATATGTAGTTTCGATTCATCATAATAGGATTAAATTTTTTCATCCCATTTTAATTTCATAACATTTCTGGTAAGAGCAGTCAAATGCGACACCAAAATAGAGAGATCCTTAACAAATATTTGATAATATCTTACAAGACCTTCGAAGATTTGTATCTCCAAAACATTCCATGGTTCCTTCCATGACCATTACCTTGTATGGATCAATTGACAATCCATGATAAAAAATTCTGTGCCCCAAAAATTTCACTTCATGAATCAATAAAAAATATTTTGATATCATTACATAAAAATGATGACTTCTCAAAATTTCCAGAACCAGTTTTAAATGGTTCTCATGCTCATTATCAGATTTCAAATAAATCAAAATATCATCCAAGAAAATGGACAAAAAATGTCACAATATTGATATAATATCTTATTCATCAAGGCCATAAAAACTAAAAAAGAAATACTCAAACAATAAAGTATCACACAATATTCATAGATGCCATGCCTGCTCTGGAAATCTTTTTTTCGTTATATTAAACTCTATAACTCTTAGGTGATGATAACCCAATCAAAAATAAATTTTCAGAAACAACTTTTCCACATTCAAATGAAAAAAAAAATCATCTACATGTGGAAAATTATATTTTATCATAACCATTTCCCGATTCATCTTCCGATAGTCCACACACAACCGATGTCAGCAATCTGATTTCATGGAAACAAACACCAGAGAATCTTGAGGTGAAACACTATGGGAAAAAAACAATTTTTCAATAGGTCAGACAACTAAATCATGATCTCCTCCAGCTCATTTAGTTCCATACGATACGAAGGTATCAATTTCGGTTGCATACCTGACACATGGTCAATCCTAAACTCTACCTCTCACTTTAGAGAAAGATAGGATAAATCATCTAGAAAAATGATATGCACATCTTGAACATCAATGGGAAGAACAAAAATAGGATAAACATTATAGGACATAAATGTAACAAAAAAACAAAAAAAACATGATACATGGGTGGGAAGGCCCTTCACGACTTGATATTAGATTCCACTCTCCTAAAACAAAATGAGAGCTCCCATAGATAGAAAAAAATGAGACATGCTGATGATAACAATCAAACATATCTTGATGAGAGAAAAGACAATCCATACCTATGAAAAGGTTAGAAAAATCCATATGATGAATGAGAAAATTCTAGAAAAACTCTGTATTAGTTATCGTTAATGAACTAGGTCACCGAAATGCCTATTAATTTATATTTACTAGAGGCATCTCGAACTCTATTTTAAAGGACATAATTTCCATTGGGAGGTTTAGCATATATATATAAAACATGCAGATATGGACAAGTGGGAGGAACCACAATCAATGAATGAAATTTCTACCAAAGATGAAATAAAAAGAACACCTCAATATGTTTTGGACCTACATCAACTTCCATTAGACACTCATCTACTATGTAAAAATGAATTACATTAGAGGATTGTGGCTGGAGCCCTATAGTTTTCAATGCTCTTGACTACATCACATTATCCTTTTGAACCAATGAACCCTAACGATAACAAGGTGTAATCCTAGCCTAAAAGAAGTGATTTAAGTGATCAATGTATCCATAACTATAACACGTATTTGTAGGAATTGGACAAGAATGTCTTGTTGTTCCACCCCAACCACACTGATAGAATGTCTTAGGCACATTTCATGCTACAACAGATGATGAAGAGGAGAGTTGCTACTGAGACCCACTTGCACCACTTTTCTGATGATCCTACCACTTCATTTTTATCTCATGCATGCCACTAAATCTATTATAATATGGAAGAGAGGAGGTGGTAAATACGATCATGCCTTCCATTTTCATCTCATCCATCATTTATTTTCCCACCATATTTGAATAGGTATAAATCGTAGATGTGAAAAATTTTGATCACATATCCCTTTTTAAACCATTTTGATACTTCTGATCCTTTCTCTAATCATTCCACACCACATCCATAGAAAATGAACAAGCTCCAAAATTGGTTGTTGTTTTCCAATATATAATTCTCTCCTTATTGTAAATATAAGATCTCTAGATACATTTCCAAAATCAGTGACTCTGGAAAATACTATATAATGAATAGGTTTTTTAAACCCTTCCAATCCATGTCCACATGCATGTCTACCTAGATAATAGAATCTCACCATCGATTAGTGGAACCCTCAAGCCTGAATGCAGCACACACTACCCTTATTTTCATAGGTGTTTACAAAAACATGAATATTGGATTGATCCTATCAATCCAATCCTATGTATCTTGAGGTAAAGTAATTCCCTTAAAGGATAGTTTCTTCTCACACATGAATTACCATGTTCAATCTCTCTCTCATCCAGCTTGTTATTATACATAAAAAGATGCATTAGGAACTAGTGGTAAATCTCTATCTACAACACAGACTGCCCATACAATAGTATCAATGAGATTCTGATATATAGGTGGATTCCCTAGAGGATAATATTCTTCACCCTCTAGAGGAACTCGTGTATGAAGTCTCATAGGTATACTACTGCAAACCAAAACACAAGAAAAATCAGACAAAAGAATAAATCAGAATTCAAAATAGAAATCCCATATGCAGAAACTAGGATTTAAAACCAATACCAATACTATAGTCACAAATTCCAACATCCCATGGAAACTTGAGTCTCACCATGACAAGATATGGCTAGGCACTCACCGCAAAATACCTATCAAGACCTGAAAATCCTATATCTAGTCAAATAGACATCCCAAGACACGTAAAATAGAGGAAAGAACTCCTCTGATGCCAACTTTTAACTAACCAACCCGAGTTACCCTAAAAATAGTCACCCAACCCTATCCAACACATACCTGAAGGGCATCCCCGATCCCCGCAGGCTTGATACAAGAACCCATGAATTAAACAACACACATGAATGAACAATTTCGCACAACCCGAACTACCATATCGAATATATATAAAGTAATAAAGAAACAATGGATGACTAATGATTATGTATATCATAATATTGAGAAATAAAAAAGAAACAACAACTAGAATATAGTAAAAACTCCATAGGACAAGTCTAACTACAAATCTATAATACCAATAACTACTCAATGTGATGGCATACATGAACTCCCATCATCTCACCACCAGCTATCAAACTCATCTAACATAAATCATATCTACCTCAATATGACACCTTTTTTCCTTCATAAGAAGACATGTAAAGGTCTACACACCACAGAAGTGGTCCAAAGGCTGTGAGCTAACAGACTTAGTAGGATTCCACCAAGGAGTTCCATATCGAGTATATGTATAACAACTCAAGAATAATTTTTTAAATAATACATGGAATGATGAATAGTAAACCAGGTTTATAGAAAACATGGTAAATATTATCCATTTTCAAAGTTATAAAAAATCATATATAACATGGATATAAGGCTAAATTAGAAATACCATAATTAGAAATAAAAATAGCAGCAGATTAATCTGTACCAAGGAACACTACTGTTCAATCAAGAAGAACACTCATACCACAATAAATCATGTGCATAGTCCAGTTCCTCGAGCACATGAATAAGAAGTAGAGGAATACCATAGGAGTAATCCCTCTAACAATGTCAATATTCATCCCCTAGAACAACAAGCCTAGGAAATAGAGGAAAGCCTAATGAGAAAACCTCTTGACTTTCACAAAACATGGATGATGGCCTCATGATAAATCGTCCACCTATGTACACAAGGTAACCCATTTTCTCATTTTCTCAAATCAATTTAAAATTTTCAAGAGTACACATTTTATTTTTCATTATTCAAAAACCATGGAAATCAAATTTATCTTTAAATATCATTTTCAACACAGATATAGATTCATTCCAATTTGTTAAATCAATTTTTGAAGAATGATAAATCAGGATAATTATCATAGGCTATTGATGGAACCACCTACCCTAAATCTCTGGCTGCGCATGCCCATAATGAGATCCACCAACAACGAACCCCAAAAACATCAATCAGGAAACTATACTAAAAATCAAAAAACCATAGGAATGATTTAATTGAAAAAAGAAAGTGATGGAGAAGAATATGAAACCTCATATCTTAAGAATGAAATTCCGCCGCACCATGGCCATCAAGGATTGGACTCCTGAATGAAATCAGACAACGAATTATAGAATAGTACAAGAGGGTACACCAATATTGATTAATAAATTTGATGACACAAAATTTGGGTTCTACCTTGATAAATAGAAATGAATAAGTGGAATGGTGACTCACACTGAAAGATTCACCACAATTGGAATGCATATCAAGTGCATATTAGTTTGATCTCGAAGTAGATATGTCTCTCTAAAATATCGTGGAAATACATTGGATCGAGAGAAATGATGATATGTATAAAATAATGAGAAAAAGTTCTATGCATATGATCTTAAATTGGACGTGAGACATTTCATGAAGTGAAATATAATATCATTCCATGAAATCCACACTTTACAGTTATAATAAAAATATTTCACCATAGATTAAAAATCAATTATTTATATAATTCATGACGTGAAACAACTATTTATGAGATGTAAAATTTCATAGCATGTATCCAATTACACAGATTGTACCTAGAAACAGTTACATAATATGAATTCCTTTTACTTCCTACAAAAAATCAAGGTAGATATGAAAGTCTAACAAATCTCAAACTTCACCATTATAGGTATCCTCTAATTCTCAATGGAGGGGAAAACCACAAAGGTAAAGGGTGTACACGATATATTGGTAATGAGATGTTACAATTATGGTAATGATTTTCACTTATAAATATATTTTCAATAATTTATAAATAGTATTAGATTAGATATATTATATATTTTGGTTTAGAACATATTATTTTCTAAGAGGTTTTTTATAATATTTTTATAGTAAATTTAATTACTATATGAAAAAATATTTATGAACACCAAAACCAAAATGGTAAATGTAATAAAACTAATGTTATGAAACTAAAAATTTGATTAAGAAATGGAGAAAAGGAATTATTCATAGGATTTTATTCTTTAACATATCAAATATTATTCCTCCATTGAATTATTTTCCATTTAAAATACTTTTATGTTGGTATAATGTGATGAAATGATTGTGATGTAACGAGTAATTATGAAAATTCCATTTTCATCACTTATAAAATGAGGTCCCTTAAAACAAATTAATCCACCCATTACAATAATTTAGAAAAAACACTCAAAGGATCAATCTTAAACCCTTAACAAACATAAATTAATGTATTTTTATTTTCAAATGATCAATATACAGAGCCTTATATTTTTACACTAGCGACAGCACCCAATGAGGTAATGCTGTCAACTGGTCTCTCTTAACTGACTTCTTCTTTTACACCCAAAATATCTTCTATCTCAGATTTTCAGGGAATTTAAGTAATATTAATATACTTAAATGTTATTATACTAATGAAATATCACTTCTATTCCTCCTTCAAAAACCATTTGACAAATAAATATGGCATCAAGGGTATACGAGAACTATCACCATCTTGAATGAGGTTTTCAAATTTTTTCAACCACCATACATTTTTAGTACAAAAGAGTTATTTAAAAAAATATAATATTTTCAACATTATTATGATTTTAAAATTAATATTATTTTATTTTTATACCCCCCCGTTCTATGATAAATGAGTGTGTAGTTAGTGTGAACATGTGTTCTACTACATCAATCAAGTGACCTATTTTGTTTTCCATTTCATCATGACTTTGATGAAATTAGAAATTGATTTAATGCATATAATAATATTTATTAAACTATAAATACTATTTAAATACAATATTTTACATTATATAAATAATATTATATATAAACGAGCATACTCAACTTAAACACCTAATATTAACATGGAAAGACACATTTATTAATTTGATTAAATTATTGTAAAACCTATTGAAATGTATAAATTTCATTCTAATGGAGTAGAAAATTACATAAACCTATATAATTATATAAATATTGAAGTGAATTTACACCAAATTTGACCACAATTAATATATTGAGTATGATTCAGAAAAATCAACCTTATCACATTAATTAAAAGAGATAAAAAGGAACTAATTAATAACATAATAACACATGATAATAAACATAAAATAGAATATGAAATATATATTAATTATTTTTCAAAAAGGTGATTAATAAACAATATTTTTTTATTTAGTAAGCTATGAACATGTAAATAGAATATTAGGACCTAACATAAGGGGTTTTTCATTAAAACTTTCCTTCATTGATATATATTATGTATTCACAACATATTTAATTTATAATTGGTAAAAATGTACCTGTATATCTTTTATGTACCATATATAAAAAACCATATCATTTTCTACCCTTTATGGTCCTTCAATTCTAAATATAATGACAATGTAAGGGTCGTTTCTAACTCGATTTTCATTCAATGATTTATGATTTTTCTTGTGGAAAATTATTCCTATATTATCGGTATGGTATACCATATGATTTTATGATGATAAAAATTATCTCTATATTATATGGATTTTTATTCCTATCAAATAAAACTATTTTAAAATTTTACTCAGTAAATGAATTATGATATTGGCAGAAAAAAATCTCTTTATCAACATTCCATAATAGATATAATATGTGTATTCAAATCATGTTTTCATTTTGTGGTTTATAAATAAGAAATTAATTTATTTTAACCAAATTTTTCAAGAAAGATATTTTATATAAAAATACATATCAATTTTTTATTACATGTGTTTTCAATTTGAATGATAATTATGATATACGTGTTTTTTCTAACTAAATTTTCTCTCTTTTAGTTATGAAGATTCTTTTAGATCTTTATTCGTATATGTTTTTTAAGTAATTTACTAAGGTTTCATTATGTTAAAAATTTTCATTATATTACTAGTATTTATATTTATTTCACATTAATCCCATTTTAAATGTTACCTAAATAATAAATTAATAATTTCATACGTGATTTTTCATGTTCATATTTCATCATTGAGATATGATGTGAATTCACATCTTTTTTTATTTTTTTATATCGATATATTTATTATGTATTTAATTTATCAAAATATTTCAAGAAATATAATGGATATAAAAATATATCCCATGTTTTACCATCCATATATTTCAAATTTGAATGATTATGACATTATAAGTATTTTTGGAAAACAATTTTTATTTATTTATTTATGATTATTCTTTATGAAACTATTTCATATATAATTGGAAAATTTATAAAATCATTTCTTATATGGTATTTTCTCTCAATTGGGAATTGAAATTTCTAACACATAACCTCATTTCTTAATATCTCAAACATGATGAATTGTGATATCTATACAGGAATTTATTAACTCCAATTTCTATTTATTGTCATAAAATTATACTTCATTAATAAAATTAATAAAATTTTTATAGAATCATATATTTCCAATTTCATAAGATATTTTCACTTAACTCCCAACTTGATATGATGTTTTTAATTTCACGAGGATATTTTGATGAATTCTTGAAATATCTGTTGTTTCTTTAGATGTATGAGATTTTAATGTTTATAAAAGGATCTATTAAATTTTGGTTTCAATTTATATGGGATTATAAAATATTAGTTTTTTTAGAACAATTCAGGTTTCAAGGTTGGAGAAGAGGTTAAAGGCTTTGTTTTTTAGTGATTGGAAAAAACCCCTCAACTCACTAATATAACCTACCAACTAGCCGATGGGGTTCTAATATATTTTTTGGAAACAAAATACCTCATATTCGATTTAGTGGATAAGGTAGAATTCCTTAAATTCTAATAAGAATAGTGGCCAATAAGTAGATAGCCACTAGCTTCTGGGTGCTGCCTCCGTCTATCTAGTCAGGACCATTGGCTGACCAATATGCCTATTACAAGGTCTTCAACAAATTCCTCACAAATTGTTTTATGGTACACATTTTTCACATGTATTAATACCACATCAAAACCCATTGTACCTTTTTCAAGTTATACTTAACTAATGCGTTCTATAAATGTCACACATCCATCTCCCAATGATATATCAATCCTTGAATGATCTATTGGAATTTTTATAGTATGTTTTTTTATCAATATCCCATTATACACTTATTATTTGTGTAATGGGCATTGATCTATGTGGGATATACGTATTTTAGATGATCTAGTGACACATTCCTTCTTTCTATATAAATTTTATGATGATTGAGAATCTATTAAACATTCCATGACCAAACTATAATATAATTTTGATAATAAGCAATCAATGGGTAAGTATTAATGAATCATATTCCAAGACTTATTCACAATTTATGATTGATTATAGAACCAAAATCCATTGAATACATCATGGTATATTTGTTGGGGCAATTGAAATGAAATAAATGAGCACTCTTGACCCAAATTATAATTTTAAATAATTCTATGTACTTCTGGGTATGGTTAAAAAAAATTATTTTAATATCTTCTATCTTCATTAATATTATTCTATTTCTGGATTGTTAATTGATTGATGATCATTCCCTAATCCCCATGTTTTCATCTAGAATCTATATTGAAATCCTAATATATTCATTGATTGAAAATTGAATCCAATGAATTAGAATCTATTCCTTCAACATAAAATAGATTTAAATCTATTTATATGATTTTAAATGAATGTGAATATATAATCTCATTATAGGAATGGTTTTTATGGAAACTCCATTTTAATCCATCCTTTATGATGAAGTGGAACTAGATTAGAAATAATTTATGTGAGAGTGTGTTCTTCGTGGGGTTGTGATATGGTCTGTTTTAGATGATTTGGAAATACTTGAAGGGTTTCATCAAAAAAATTGTGGTTGGATGTTCCTTACCTTTTGTGGCTCTTGTAAAAAAATATTTCCATTTCCTGATTATTGCATTAGATTGTTTTTATCCTAAGCATGAGTGTGATAATATGTGGGTTTGGGTGTAACCCATGATACATTTTATGATTTTGGATTTCATGATTTTTATTATATCATATTGACCATATTTATTATTATTATATGTGTTTTTATATATAAAATATGTCTAATGATTGCATGTTATGGATCACTAGTATGATTGAATTTTTTTTGTGTATACATTTCCTTTGAAAAAATTTCTCTTAGTGCTATAATTGGTGGATCATTATTGTATGAAAAACTCTTATAGAAAGAGAATTATCTGTTTGTGGTGATAATGTTAGTTGGATCATATACATCGTAGGAACATGTGAGAATTGTAGATGGGTGTGAAATCAATGCCTTGAAGATACCAAGTTTTAATTATAAACATGAAGCCATGAGTATATAGATTATGATCTCACCATTTAGACATGTTTAATAACATGATACTCAATTCCACATGGAAATTGATGGACATAGAAAGAACCTCATGGTTAGTTATTATTCATTTGTATCATCTTCATCATCCATCTACCGTAGAGCCAAAGAATCTATAGGCAGGGCTTGTGGTGGCCTAGATAGATTACTCATATTCGATATATGATATCTATGTTTTCATGTGAATTTATTTTTATCATGAAATACACCTATTATGCATGACAAAATTTTTTAAGGATTCATTGTAGTTGTTCATCTAGGTTTTGTTACTCACACCATGTCTAAGCATTACAATGAATACAGAAACATCATTTATAGGGATCTAAGAATTTGAATGTGGACCACGGTAGAAGGCCGAGTTTAGGATCATGAACCTAGGATTGGTACTGGGATATACTCAGAAAGATAAAATAATTTATTAATTTATTATATTCACTACATATACTCTATTTTGGCCAGATATGCAAGGAACAAATTTATTTTTTAGTTATATTACATTTTCAGAATTTAAAATAATTTACATTTTGTATTGTAAAACTAATATATTATTTATTTTATTTATTTTCATTATATTGTGACATGATACTGAGGGTAAAGGCTCCATATAGACAGAATTCATAACATCATTTCTAGTCATAAACATATTTTTTGATGGGGATGCCCACATGTGGTTATGTGACAACCCCACTTGGACCAGGTTGTTTTGGTCAGGGGGTTACAAAATAGCACAGATGATTAGTTTTTTTACTTTATTATGATATAATATTGTACATTGAATTAATGAGATAAAATTCTGGGACTTGGGTAAGGGAGGTTTCCTAATTCCTAGAGATATCATGGGTAATGGACCATCAAGTTTCTATTTATGGGATTATTGTTAATGTTTTTTTGATATTTTTGGTTCATTTATGAATCTTGAAGAAGAACACAGGATCACATTCCACACACACACACACACACAAATGTTGTTATATAGAATATTAGTTTCTTTTTTTAAATTCTATTATTTTTGTTTCTATTATAGTCAGAGAATTTTTATATTGTGTTATATTACATACTATTTTTATACATATGTTGTTGAAATAAGTAGTTGAACTGAGCATCTTTATATATTTTTGTGTGTGTGTATATACTGGGTTTCCTGTGACAAATAACCCATAATGGATACCATTGTTAGTATAAAGTGTGGTTTTACATCATCTATGTGTTGAATTCTAGTGAAAACATATTTTTATCACTTAATATATCATAAATCATAAAAATTATTCTGTTTATGTATCAGAAGATTCCAAATTTTTGGGGATTGATTAGACCAAAAATTTTTGTGGTTTGGGGATATACCTTTAGATATAATGCCCATGTTTGACTTCCTACTATGTAGAAGGGTACACCAGTGAATGCTCATGTGCCTGATCAAATAGTATAGCATGTATCCACACTCCACCTAGGATTGTTGTACTTGTACCTGCTTAGGTATTATAGTCATAAAAGTCCATAGTCAACTATTACACAGACTTCCATCTATGGTATCTACTAGTATTTAGGGGAAATGGATGACCGTATAGTGAATTTGAATAGATTGACATCATGAACGGTGTATTTGACCTCATTGAGACACTTGGGCATCAGAAGGTGGTGATGGAAGTGTTCATGAAATAGAGACCTATTATACATTGGTAAGTTATGATGGGAATGAAGGAAGACATGTGGGTTTCCCCCGGTAAACTTATAATACAATTTATTTGTGGAAATATTTCACTACATATGGAATGTCAATGAAGAGAAAATTTTCATTCAATCATTGTATATATTGGAGAAGTTATCTACATAATTTTCCCATTTAATAAATATACTCTGATTTACTCCCCCCTTGGCTAGAAATGATGCACATAATGCTAGTATGTTCTAAATCGTTCTTTACATCGACATTAGATGGTAGGATAAAAACATAAACTTAAGAACACAATCAAAAGTTTCTTATAAGGAAATCACCATAGAGAGGTGTTTCAAGGATGATCAAACTACTAGATTATTTTATACTATGTTACATATATTGGTGGACCTCATAATACTGTGATGAGTTACAACATCAGTTGTAGGAAGAGGATGTTTAACATGGTAGTGGTATAAATTTTGAGAATATTAGGCATTATTTATACCCATATATTAGGGTCCCATAGTACTTCGGTTGTCTGTAGGTTGTACATTAACAGTGTTATATACAACACCTAGACCACTTTTGATATTACAGAAAGACATGGAATCTTCAGTAGGTTTTCTCTAGGGCTTCAATTCTAATTTTCCATAGGGGTGGAGGAGATATGTTATCAATGTTCTAAGAATATGGTCATGGTCATTATAATATGACTATGATAGGTCATGGGTCTTAGGTGAATTTTAATAAAGATGTATGAGGATGTGTTTATACATTATATCAAATAACATCAAGTAGTGTTGTGGGACCATATACTATTAGAGGTTTGGTTTTGATAACATATACATTATCTAAATCCTTGATTAATTAAATTGGTTATTATTCAAACTTATTCTCAAGAGTTTATTCTGTAATTGAATTACCATTTTTGTTTTTTTCTGAGATACTTTCTATAAATACACTATTGGATACAAATGTGGTCCATCTTCAAGGATTCTTAGTGTAACACCTCAAGATTTTGGGAATTTTTTTTTTCAAATTTATTTCATTTTATGATATTCTACATCACACAAAATACCATGTGTATATTTCATTACACCCAATGAAAATTATAGCTTATTATATATGAAACATAGAGTATAAATTGTGTTACACGAAACACAAAGTTGAAACAAAACATGGCATACAATTAAAATATTATTATGTAATTGGATATTTATAAGAAAGCGGTTGGAATGGAAGTTATGCATAGGATTAAATAAATAAAGAAAATATATTATTTAAAAATGTATATATAATGAAATTATTTTGTGAAAAAATAATTAAAAATGAATTAAAAATCCATCTAAATAAAAAGGATTTTTTTAACAACTATTTTTATGAATAAATACAAATTTTATCTTAATAAATTAAATAAAAAACATTTTTTTAAATTATTTTAATAAAATTTATACAATAAATATTCTATAAATTTTTCAATATTTATCATTTTCGTTTTCTAGAAAATTGATTGGAATAAAACCAATTTTACACTTAAAAACAATATTTTTGAAAATAGTAGTTATATCACATTTTGTTTACTTATATTAAAATATATTTTTTTGAAACGTTTAGAATATTTATTAAAAAAGGTTTTTTTTCATGTAATCATTTCAAAATCAACTTAGTGTGATTTTTTCAGAACATTCTATAATAAAATTATTCTATTACAAGAGAAAAATAATGGTTCTTATAAAAAATATACATTAGTTTTAAAGCCTTTTAAATAATAAAAGCTAATTTTAAAGTGTAATATAGTGAAAATAATTTCAATTATATATATATTAATACAATTGAATTTATTTTAATTAGTTTAATTTTGTAATTTGTTAATAAAATTTTAAAACTTTTGATTATTTTCACTTTGGAAAACCACTTTTTGATCGCGTCTAGAGGAAAAATTATAAGTATTTATTAATTAAATGAATGTTATATAAATAATGGATTCAATTTTTGTAATATTTATAATATATTATATATTAATTTAAAAATAATTATCTACCATAATTAATAGAAAAAATAGTAAAATATATTTACCATAGTAATGGTAAAAATGTCTTTCTTTGGCGCATAATCTATAATGATAAAGATGAAAACAGATCCTAAACATGTAAAAAACCAATTTAATGGGAATATTTCGACCTTATTTGTTATGGGATCCTTAATTGTCTATTTTTGGGACTTGTGTCTTTTGAAAAATGTGGGCACACCTTTTTCTTCTTTAAAATTACAGTTGTGCCACTCACATCACCAATAAAAGGCCACCACCTCTCCTCTCATCTTAACCCATACAATCACAGTTGAATCATCCAAGAACTAAAAAAAATATTCCTTTAATCTATCTTATAATATTATTATCCTTTTTTTAGTTAGATATAAAACTGATGAAGCTTTTCAGAGGAAGCCAAAACATGTTTTCCAATGAAGTGGCAACATCCCTGAGAGGGAATTTTATTTTATTTGTTCCTCCAACTCATTAAATCCTTATTAAAAAATTATTATATAACAAAATAAATATATTCCATAAACTTATATGTTATTATATTATTTAAAGAACCAAAATTATTCTCCTATTTTATTAAATATGTAACAAAATCATCATTCGTGTGTATAACGGACTACTGCCTCATTAATCGATGTTATTCATTTTCAAAAAAATACCTCTAAAAGATGGATATGATGATAGATTTATTATTTATATATGATATTTATGATTTTATTATGATTATTAAGTAATTATAAAACATTTTACTTCTTACCTTACATTCTTTGGGAATACAATAACATCCTTCATGTGTATGACAAACAACCACCTCACGAAGAGATGTAATTTATTAACACATTATATGTAATGTAAGATTTATAGTTTTAACTAACATATATAATATATATTATGTAAAAATGATTCATGAAATATAATCTATTATTTATATTTCTTTCCTTATTTTTTATTTCTTTCTTTCAGGGAGATAGTATTAGCCCTCATTTACACGTACGACCTACTCTGTCTATGAGTTATGTAGTAACATCCCTGGTAAATAAAGAATAGTAATTTTTCATATTTATTAAAAAAAATTAATAAATATTAATATTACTTTAAAGGGAATGCTATGATCGATGTCGCACCCAATACACAACAATGAGTTTCTTTGAAACCTTACATTGCACTCTAATAATAAAATAATATTATTTTAAATTGTAGTTAATGACTAGACGTTGTAATGGCGGGAATGAAAAGAACTAACTACAAATTGATTATATATGTTTGTAAAATAACTTTAATTTTATCCAATAAATGATAGAGGCTTAAAATGTGAATGAATCCAATATTAAGCGTAAATATTCTAATATACTTTAAAAGGACGATTAACCACCTTTCGATGGAGAACCCTTTTTAAATCCACTTTTTGAAAATTTAAAATGTTATATGGGACCACATAAAATATTTCTTTAGAATCTGTACATCAAAATTTACTTTGTGTATATTTTTTTATTTTTTCAATAAAGATCATTTTTAGTGAAAATGTTGTATTTTAATTCAAAACCTCCGTTTAATATGATGTATTTATATGGATAGATTATATTTTTATTTGTGTTTAAAGTTTAGTTAGAATATATTTTTACCATTTAATCCAATGGTGGTCATTAGAATTAATTTCACATTGAAATTGGACTTAAACTAGCGTCAATCATTTGATATATTTTGTTTCTTAAAAACATGCTATTTGTTATGAAAATGAGAAATAATTATTAAACTGATTAATTAAACTTATATGTTTTGAAATTTTTAAAATAGACATAATTTTTGAATTCATAATATCAAGTATATCTTAGTGTTATTTTTTGGAATTTTTTTGAAAATCTTCAATTTTGGATGAATAGTTAAACCACTAAGTGGGAACTAAAAAACTAATTTTTCATTTAAATGAAATTCTACCACCTCTGTGATTTGACTTTTAAAAATAAAACATGCATGGTTTTCATTATGACGTTAAATTTGGTTCAATGGGATGAAAATAGTTTTTTGGTGAATAATAACTTTTTAGTTTTATTAATCGCGAGTAAAGATAATTAGTGTAATTTAAGGTAAAGAAAATGTTATATTAATCTTAAATGACAATAAAACATGTCCTACCATTATTGGATGAGTCATGGCCGACCAATAAAATCCATGGGTCAACTTGGGACCCTATGTAGCCACTTCAGTAAGAAAATGACATTAATAACGTTTTATTTAAAGTTAAAAAAAAAATGTCAAAAACATGTATTGTTTTACTAAAACAATTTTTACATGGGGTTATAAAAGTGTTATTTTTGACTATAAATATTCATTAGAAAGATAAAAATATTTCCTACATCATTGTATTTTTTTTATAATTTTTAGTCATTAAATAAATTAATTTATTTATGACACTGTGATGATGTAGCGATTACCTCATTAATGAACTATTTAAATAAAATGAAAAGATCATGTAAACTGTAAGGAATAAACTTGTCAAAAACCTGTTTTATGGGTGTATTTATAACCCTTATCACCTTAGAATATAAATATCTCTTTGTGGGACCTTTAAAACCCGAAAATCATTTTTAAATAAAGTGACATTTCATGACTTACCAAGAGTGCCCCTCCTACCTCTTATAAAAGCCCCCCACATCTACCTCCTTACCCACTCCTATCAAGCCCTTCGCTCATCCAAAATCTACTAATATTTTCTCTACACATACATCTCTTACTCTTAGAAGCCTCACTTTGGGAAGAAGTCTATCCAAGGAAGCCTTTGAGCTCAAATCAAAAAGAGTTATCCAATTTGAAGTAAATGTCTTCTCTTATGTTATTTTGTTTTATTTGACTTCTCCAACCCCCAAAATTCTTTTTATTACTTTATTTTGTAAAAAAACAAGTATCTTAAAGATACTAGTATTCTGTTATATAGAGGATTTGTGCTATACTCATACACACCTCCATCTAATGGTTAAAGAACACACTGTTTCTCTGAGTGGCGAATTACTGCCTCACGAAATGATGATTGTTCAACCATCTTTTACACCTCTCATGGTGGCATTTAAGATGTCACTATATTTATATATGATATATAAAGTATTTTTATGTATTCATTATCCTTCGTTATTTTTCATTTATTCCATATCTTTATGGTTTCCATAAAGGGTAAACGCGATAATTTCATTTTAGGAAGTGCGGACTACCGCCCCTCAAAGTGATTGGAATCATTAATACCATATGTGGTATGTATAAAGGATGGATTTAATGATGTTATATATTATATTATACTGTAATTACAATATAACTATGTATCATTATATTTTTCATTCCATTAAAATATGAAATAGAAATGAAAGTAGTGTTCATGCTTACTTACGACTTACCGTCTCCATGAATCGTACATTTCATTTCTTATATCTATATTTTATGTACTATTATAAGTACATATATATAATGGATATATATGTCATATACTACATCTATATGATGGATATAATTATGGAATTATAATATATATTTCTCTTATTTAGATTTAATTCCATTAATATGATAATGAAATAAAAGTAGCGTTCATGCGTATGTACGGCCTACCATCTCCATGAATGGTACATTTCATTTTCTTATCTCCAAATGTTATAGAATAGTATAAAATGAATATATACTGGATATATATGATATTTAAATCATTAATACTACTCTGGAGATGATTTACTTATAAATACATGGAAAATTCTTTTCCAACAAGTTCAATTTTTACTCATGTACCAAACATCGAAAAAAACGTCTGATTTGAACTCACATTTTTACCCAATTATTATAACATTATAATATGTGATATGAACTGAATAATAATCTTTAAAGGAGGTTCCTAAGAAATTATAAATTGACCAAATATTATTATCTAGGAAAATAAAGAAATGAACAACATAAGTCGGACTTGAGATAAGGGATCCAACCACTCTCGCTCTTTTAAAGTACTCTCTTTTATGTCACTTCTTTGAAGATCCTTTTTCTTATGTTGGGGGATGTTCTTAAATATTCCTCTTACTATAATTTTTATGTTCATATGATGATAGACCCTATTTGATTTCATCAATCCATTTTTTGGAAATTTTATGTGGCGCCGTTAGGCTGCCGAGTTTTGGTAAGGGATTTTTCATCTAACTTTTATTACCATGAGATTTATGCAACATTTTCCACTATTTCCTTTCAGTTGTGTATTTACATCCCATTATTCTACTATTTGTGTAATATAATTTAATTTTTGGGTATTTACATCAACGTTGTACAGTCCTTATTTCATGGGGTTTACGTTTCGAATGTTACCCAAATCGGTAAGGGAACATTTCACCCTCCTCTTTTTAAAAGACTTATTTTTGTTAGGTATTTTAATTTACATATTCTTATGTTGGGATATGTTCATATATATACTTATTTATGTATATTATTTTTCCATGTGAATAGATACACTTTTTATCTCTCATTGTCACATTTTTTGAATTTCAAAATGACGCGGTTAGGTTGTCGAATTTCTGTAAGGGAACTTCTTAACCCAATTTCAATTATTTGGGTCAAACCTCTACTTCTTGATTATGTCATACAATGAATATGTTTGGATGAAATTCGATTGTTTTACACTTAATATCATCTTATGTTAGGTGTATTTATATTTTCCACACGTAATCATGTAATTGATTTATCCATAATCTAAGGATACCGACTTTGTAATGGACTTCGTCTCAATATCCTTTCATTGAGGCATATTTTGTTCTAATACAAGACTTTCTTTTATACGCTGTATAAAACACCGTTGACTTTTCATTTCATTCAAAGGTTATATTTTTTTATGAATTGTTTTACTAAATGACAAAAAAAAATAATCTTTCTTTAAACATACATGGTGACAACGACCTTTTCTGCCGCCGCGAGTATTATTTGATATTTGGCTTCCTCAACAAGCCGTAATGTTTTTAAAAGAAACAAATTCCATATACTCTATTATGTATTTTGGTATTTAAAATGGTTTTGATAATGTATTTCTTATTTCAATATATTTATGTGATATATTGTGATTGAAATGTGGAAATATTTTCTTTCCATTATATTTGGTTTATGTCTTATGATTTTATAATGGTACCTGGACATTTGATGGGTGGTTACGTGAGAAACCATATGACGGGTGGTGCTGTGAATACCAGGATGGGTGGTTACGTTATAACCTCCAATGCATTAGGTATGGAAGTCAGCCGTATGGCTATTCCATGTAGTGATATGCATGGATGTCGGCCGTATGGCTATTCCATGCAGTGATATGTGTGGAAGTCGACCGTATGGTTATTCCATTTAGGTATGTTTATGTACGAAGTTACGTTTATATGATATGTGTTCTTTATATGGGTTTATGGTAATCTTTTGGTTACAATGGATAAGTGGTGATATTTAATTCAGTGAATAGTATTAACTACTTAGTAAAGGTGAACATTATTACTTTGATAAAGTATTTATGGTTTACTTGTTGTTTTGAAAAACTAATTGTTTTCTTTCTTTGTGTATCCTTTACTGGGCTTTTTATGCTCATCCCATGTTTTTTCAATGTTTTCCACAGGACATAAAGATGAATAGGGTCAAGGATGGGATCAAGGAAAGACATAATATCTAAAACATGGAACTAGACATGTTTCTTTTTAGGAGTTTTTATTTTATGGAAATTTAGTAGAAGTGTCTACTCTGTAATCTTTGGAGATATAATAGTTATATCCGAATGATCTGAAACTCTAATCCTGAAAATATCCCCTATGTGAATTATTTATTTAATTAATGATTACGTAATGTTTCAAGTTCAGGTCCTTATAGTTGGTATCAGAGGTCGGATTATAAAACATTTGAGGTTAGGTTATTCTTTAAGCACAAGTGACATTTCCATAATGGTTAGGATTTCAAAAAGGGTCATAGTTTTAGATAATGTGAATGAGTTTAAGATAACATGAATAATTATATCTGAGTATTATATTATGAATATAATGATATAATCAGAATGATCGTTTTTCATTAGTAAATGGATGGATCTAGCAGGAACCAAAGTGACAACGGGTTTGAAGGAAACCGTGGTGGTTCTCTGATTAAGAGACCGGATGAAATGAGGGATTCAATGGGAAATCTTGTGGTTATTCTAAACCAACTATCACGAGGCATGATTAACCACTTGAACCATGGGGAGTTCTCTAATGCATCATGTACGGGATGACCAACTCGATGTGGAAGTTCAGGTAATAATTATAGAGGTAACCATTAGGATTTATATGATCCTTACTTTTGAGGTAATTATAGGTTACTATATGTTATGATGGAAAATGAAAGGCATGAGATTAAATTGAGGTTTAATTGTGTTATGGTTATTTTTGAGGATTTTATCTCCTTTTGGGGAATGTTTTAAGAATTATATAGTTTTGGAAAAAGGACAACACGAAGACCGTGTGACAACCCGTCGCGTCGGAAAAAGCTGTGGGAATCGAACCCGCAACAAAAGTGCGACTTGTATTTATCACCTACCACTGGACTACGTAAGGTCCCTAGTTTTTATGAATACTAATTTTTAGTTATATAATTTTATGAATCCAGAATAAGTTTATTTTGGGTTATCTAGGAAAATATCGACCTATCATGGAGGATATATGATTAGGTTAATTACTTTTCAATATGAGACATTAAGAACAACTGATGTTATTTGGAGATAAATGTTAATTTTTACCTTGGAAGACTATGTGATTAAATCCTTAAAACATTTGGGATTAAATCTTAGTTTGGTTTACTTTGATTAATTTTATGGACAAATTGTTTATCGAATGCTCATCGTTAAACTTTGGTGTTTTTTTGGAAAAATTTTGGAGATTAAAAATAGATTTTCTTTGTTTAAAGGATTATACTTTTGTGGGTTATTTGATCTTTTTCTAACAATTTTGGTTTTTTTAAGGGTATAAATACATGGGAAATATATAGTTCTCGTTTGAGGATTAGGTGATTGTCTAGAAGTTGATTATAGTGCTCTTAATGTGAACAAGTCATCCTAAATACTCCTCTTTTGGAGGAAAAAATGAGTTTGTGTAAGAAATCTAGTAAGAGATGAAAGTATAAACCACAAGAAAGTATGTTTACTTGTGATTTAGTTACGCTCATAAATAAATTCCTCAAAGAAAAGTAAGATACAACAAAAATGTTGTCTGTTAACTTTTCGTACTGGGTAATCAAATTACGTTTAACCAATCGAAAGTTAGTGATTTTTTGGTGGTTAACTTTCTCCTAAACATGATTCTATCACTCTCCATCAGAACTTAACCCTTTTTTTTCATCCATATCCATGTTTTCATGTAATCCTAGTACCTTTTGTCTCAGGTGACCTTGGTACTTTTCTTTCTTTCTTTTATAGTGATAGTTTAATTTACTCCTTTTTCGATGTGGGGCTTTCAATGACGTTTCCAAGACCAATTTTAAAATTTGCGAGGATGAAATTCCCAAAAGGGGGGAAGGATGTAACATCCGAGGTAAATAATTAATATCACCTTTTAATTTTTATTAATATTTGTAAATAAATATTAATATTACTTTAAAGGGAACTCATTGCTCGATGGCGAACCCAATACGCAAGAATGAGTTTCTTTGAAATCTTATGTTGCACTCTAATAATAAAATAATATTAGTTTAAATGGTAGTTAACACCTAGATGTTGTAATGAAGGGAATGAAAAGAACTTACTACAAAATTATTATATATGTTGGTCAAAATTTTTTATTTTTATCCAACAAATGTTAAAGGCTTAAAATGTGAATGATTCCAATTTTCAGTGTAAATATTCTAATATTCTTTAAAAGGTCGATTAACCACCTTTTTATGATGAACCCTTTTTAAATCCTCTTTTTGAAAATTTTATATGTTATATTGGACAAAATAAAATCCTTCTTTAGAATCTGGACATCAAAATTTACTTTGTGTAAATTTTTGTTATTTTTCTAATAAAGGTCATTTTTAGTGAAAATGATGTATTTTAATTCAAAACCTCCTTTTAATCTGATTTATTTATATGGATAGGTTATCTTTTTAATTGGTTTTAAAGTGTAGTTAGAATATATTTTTACCATTTAATCCAATAGTGGTCATTGGAATTAATTTCACTTTGAAATTGGACTTAAACTAGCATCAATCTTTTGATATATTTTGTTTCTTAAAAACACGTTATTTGTTTTGACAACTAGAATTATTTATTAAATTGATTAATGTAACTTATATGTTTTGAATTTTTTAAAATAGACATAATTTTTTAATTCTTAATATCAAATATAGATTAGGGTTAATTTTTGGTATTTTTCTGAAAAACATAAATTTTTGATGAATTGTGAAACCACTATGTGGTAGTTAAAAAACAGATTTTTTCATTTAAATGAAATTTTAACACCTCTCTGATTTGAATTTCAGACATCCGACATATATTGTTGTCATTAGGATTCAAATGTGGTTCAATGGGATGAAAATATTTTTTTTTGGTGAATAGTAACTTTAATGTTTTATTAATCACGATTAAAGGTAATTAGGGTAATTTAAGGTAAAGAAAATGTTATAATAATATTAAATGACCATGACACATGTCCTACTCATATTGGATGAGTCATGACTGACAAAGACAATCCATAGGTCAACTTGGGGACCCCATGGAGCCACTTGGGTAAGAAAATGACATTAATAAATTTTTATTTAAAGCTAAAATAAAAATGTCACAAACATGTATTGTTTTACTAAAACAATTTTTACTTGGGGTTATACAAGTTATATTTTTGACTATAAATATTCATTATAACGATAAAAATATTTCCTAAATCATATTTTTTTTATAATTTTTAGACATTAAATAAATTAATTTATTTATGACACCATGATGATGCTGTGATTACCTCATTAATGAACGATTTAAATAAAATGAAAAGATAATGTAAAATCGAAGACATTATCTTGTCAAAAACCTATTGGATGGTAGGATTTAGAACCCTTATCACCATATACTTGAAATATATCTTTTCGGGACCTTTAAAATCCGAAAATCATTTTAAAATAATGTGAAATTTCATGACATTCCAAGAGTGCCCCTCCTCCCTCTTATAAAAGGCACCCACCTCTACCTCCTTACCCACACCTCTCAAGCCCTTGGCTCATCCAACCTCTGCTCATATTGTCTCTCCAAATCCCTCTATTACTCATATAATCCTCACTTTTTTCTGAAGTCTTTCCAAGGAAGCCTTTGATGTCAAATCAAAAAGAGTTATCTGTTTCGAAGGTAATGCCATCTATTATGTTCTTTTGTTTTATTTTACTTCTCCAACCCCCTAATTTTTTTTATTCCTTTATTTTTTTAACAACAATAGTATCGTAAATATACTAGGATTCTTTTATGAGTAGGATTATTGCTACACTCATACACACCTCCATTTAATGGTTAAAAAACATACTATGTCTGTGGGGGGTGAATTACTACCTCACGAAACGATGGTTGATCAATTTTCTTTTAAAACCATTCATGGTGGCCATTAAGATGTCACTGTATTTATATATAATATATAAATTATTTTTATGTATTCCTTATGATTATGTATTTCTCATTTATTCCATACCATTATGGTTTCCATAATGGGTAAATGCGATAATTTCATTTTAGGAAGTGCGGACTACCACCCCCTCAAAGTTATTAGAATCGTTAATACAATATGTGGGATGTATAAAGGATTGATTTAATGATGTTATATATTATATTATAATTTAATTAAAATATACCTATTTATCATTATTTTTTTCACTCCATTAAATTATGAAATAGAAATGAAAGTAGCGTTCATGTGTATGTACGACTTACCGTGTCCATGAATGGTACATTTCATTTCTTATCTCAAATTGTTATGTACTATTATAAGTACATATATATATATTGGATATATATTTCATATATTACATCTAAATTATGGATATCATTATAGGATTATAATATATATATCTCTCATTTAGATTTAATTCCATTAATATGACAAAGAAATGAAAGTAGTGTTCATGCGTACGTAAGGCCTACGGTCTCCATGAATGGTGCATTTCATTTTTTATCTCCAAATGTTATGGAATAGTATAAAATGAATATATACTAGATATATATGATATTTAAATCATTAATACTTCTCTGTAGATGATGTACTTATAACTACATGGAAAATTCTTTTCCATCAAGTTCAATTTTTACTCCTGTACCGAACATCGACAAAAACGTCTGATATGAACTCACATTATTAACCAATTATTATTAAATTATAATATGTGATATTAACTGAATAATAATATTTAAAGGAGGTCCTTCTGAAATTATATGTCGAAAAAAGTTTATTATTCAGGAAAATAAAGAAACGAACAATACAAGTCGGACTTGAGATAAGGGATCTAACCTCTCTCTTTCTTTTTAATAACTCTCTTTTATGTCACTTATTTTAAGCCCTATTTCATATGTTGGGGGATGTTATTCTATATTCCTCTTACTGTAATTTTTATGTTTATATGATGAGAGACCCTATTTGATTTGATCAATCCATTTTTTTGAAATTTTAAGTGGCGACGTTAGGCTGCCGAGTTTTGGTAAGGGATTTTTTATCTCACTTTTATTCCAGTGAGATTTATGAAACATTTGCCACTATTTACTTTCAGTGGTGTATTTACTGCCCATTATTATACTCTTTGTGTAATATAATTTATTTTATGGGTATTAACATCAAGTTTGTACTGTTTTTATTTCATGGGGTGTAAGTTTTGAAAGTTACCCAAATCGCTAAGGGAACCGTTCACCTACTCTTTTTAAAAGACTTCCTTTTTAGGTATTTTAATTTACATATTATTATGTTGGGATATGTTCTTATATATCCTTATTTATGTAATTGATTTTTCCAAGTGAAGAGATACCCTTTTTATCTCTCATCGTCACATTTTCTGAATTTCAAAATGACGTAGTTAGGCTGCCAAATTTCTATAAGGGAACTTATTAACCCAATTTCAATTCTTTGGGTCAAACTTATACTTCTTAATTATGTCGTAATATGAATATGTTTGGATGACCTTTTATTGTTTTACATTTAATATCCTCTTATGTTAGGTGTATTTATATTTTCCAAACATAATCATGTAATTGATTTATCCTTAATATAAGGATACCGACTTTGTAAGGGACTTCGTCTCAATATCCTTTGATTGAGGAATATTCTGTTCTTATAAAAGACATTATTTTATATGCTGTATAAAACACCTTTGAATTTTAATTTCATACAAAGGGAAAATTTTTCTACGAATTGTTTTACTAAATGACAAAAAGGAATGTTTCTTTTAACATACGAGGTGACAACAACATTTTACGCCACGACGAGTATTATTTTATATCTGGCTTCCTCAACAAGTTGTAATGTTTTTAAAAGAAAATAAATATCATATACTTTATTATATATTTTGGTATTGAAAATGGTTTTGATAATGCATTTGTTATGTCAATATATTTTGGTGATATGTTGTGATTGAAATGTGGAAATGTTTTCTTTCCATTATATTTGATTTATGAATTATGATTTTATAATGGTACTTGGACAGTTGACAGGTGGTTACGTGATAAACCATATGATTGGTTGTGCTATGAATACCAGGATGGGTGGTTACGTTATAACCGCCAATGCATTGGGTATGGAAGTCAGTCGTATGGCTATTCCATATAGTGATATGTATGGAAGTAGGTCGTATGACTATTCTATGTAGTGATATGTGTGTAAGACAACCGTATGGTTATTTCATTTAAGTATGTTTATTTCCCTAGTTACCTTTATATGTTATATGTTCTTTATATGGGTTTATCGTAATCTTTTGGTTACAAAGCATAAGTGGTGATATTTTATTCAGTGAAGAGTATTTACTACTTCGTAAAGGTAAAAATTATTACATTGATAATGTATTCATGGTTTACTTGTTGTTTTGAAAAACTATTAGTTTTCCTTCATTGTGTATCCTTTTCTGGGCTTTTTATGCTCATCCCAAGTTTTTGGAATGTTTTCCACAGGACATAAAGATGAATAAGGTCAAAGATGGGACCAAGGAAAGATATGATATCTAAAACATAGAACTAGACATGTTTATTTTTAAGATTCTTTATTCTATGGAAACATAGTAGAAGTGTCTACTCTGTAATCTTTTGAGATGTAATAGTTATGTCCTAATTCTCTAAACAACTAAACATGAAAAGATCCTCTATGTGAATTATTCATTTAATTTATGATTATGTAATGTTATAAAGGTGGGTCCTTATAAATGTATTAATTCTATATTTCTATCTTTTATGGTTGACTATAAATACATATAAACACAAGATATATGATATTTATATCATATTTGAAATTATTTATATTATGTAATCATTATCAATGTAATAAGATCAAAAATAAAAAAACCAAAACATACACAAAAAACAAAGTAGTTATTTTTAAAATTTGGAATTTAACAGGGAATATTCAAAAAAAGGTAATAAAATGACATTAGTAAATAATATAGAAAATGTGATATATATTAAATTTTCCAAAATATATGTACAAAAAATTTATATTTATTACAAAGGTTGTTATAATGTTTATAAATGAAGTAGAGACTTATGCTATAAGATTTTTTCTAACTTTATTTTTACATCTATGAGACACATACCATATTTACCACATATTTCCGTTATGTGTTTTATATACATATATTGAAAGTATTTTATCATTAATTTAATTTAAATTATCTGGATTAACAATTACATTTTATAATCACTATTTCATGGGGTTTACGGTTCCAAACATTCCATATCGGTAAAGATTTTTATCTCGATTTTCCTTTAATGAGACACATATATGGTCTTGAATCTATAATATTTGATATAGTGTATATATTAAACCATTGGAATGTAATATCATAAATTTACTTATTATGATGATATATTATGTTTTAATTGATTTTATTATTACATGGGGGATTATGATTCAATGTTACCAATGTCATAATGGTTTTAGGATACATTATCATCATTTATTGGGATTATTTAGGATTATCCTTCCAATTATGAAATATTATGAACAATATCTCATGAGACTCAGGAATTTACTTATCTTTTGGTTATTTCAAAAGAATACATTTTTATAATTTATTTCACTCTCTCTGTGTATTCTAGAGTTCATTTTTTATGAAAAATAACCTTTATTTATATGTTGGGTTTTAAATAAGTTACCCACTTGAACCATGTTTTCTAAAAATGTTTTAAAGAATTTATTTAAATATTATAAAATATTTATTATAGATTTTTTTTACCATTTATTATATTTTTTGAAAAAATATTACAGTAATCTTCATATAATTTTCCAAAACATTCCTTATTTTTTTATAGAAAAAATAAGAATAGAATGCTTAATTTAACATGATCCAAATAAATGGTATTGTCCTCCATAAAAAAATAATTATAGTAAACTATACATTATAATATTCAAAGATGATTTTCAATGAAAATAATTTCCATTTTTTTAATTTTTATATTTAAAAAAACTATTTTCAATGTGGGAAGGATATTTTCAAAAACAAATGTTTTAAATTATTTGAAAAATTCATTTCCATGTTACATTGTTTATCCCCAAAGAAAACTAGTTCAAAAATGTTTTCTGAAATTTTTGTTTTAAAAGTGATTTTTAGAATGTAAAGATTATTTTCTTCAAGAAATTATTAAATTTATTTTTAAAGCATTAATTTTATGTTTCCAAGGCAATTTTTAAATAAAAGGATTAATTAAATTTTTATGTTCTTTAATGAGTCTTTTAAAAGTTGAAATACTGTATCCCCCATGAAACATTCTATGTTATCGTTCAATATAATTTCTATATAACATGGAATATGGTGTTGATACATATTATTTACTAAGGATAACATTAAATAATACCCTCTTTATTCTCTCTCTTTATTATTTATGGAAATATGATTAAATCATTATGAATCCCATTTATGTTTCTTGGGTTATTCTCTGAAGAATTGATAAAATTTCTATGAAACATGATTTTTATACACGGGTTATGATGCGATAATATTGTCAATGTTTTGTGACATTTTTTGACACATAAGTATAATATTAATTATGATATTTGTGTGACCTATATATCCCTATAATTTATTGGTTAAACCTTATTTATTAGTGAAAAAAATGGGGAAAGGATGATGGGATTGATCCAATGTGGGATATTGGTGTGTCTATATACACTCTGGGAAATAGGTGTGTCCCTATCCAAAATGGTAAATATGTGATATATTTGTATCCACCATTATTTTTTTCTTGGTTATTAACCATTAAATATGATTTTATTTCTATATTTATAATTTTCAACACTTTTATGAAATAAAATTATTGTTAGTGACTAATTCATGATTACTTTTCACTCTTATAGGCTATGATTTGTAAAATGATTATGTTTTTTCCCATGACTCATGTTTATGATCAATGAGTGGTTTGGTATGAACATTATATGTTAATATATTGGTCATATAAACTTTTATTTCTATTATGATTTCATATGATCATAGTTTTATATCATTTATTTTTACCCTTATAGAGTATCTATGCTTAACATTTCTTATGTATCCTTCCCTTAGTTATGAAGAAATGTTTTTGCAGGCATATTCCAAATAGAAGTAATTAGGAAAAATATATTTTTTGTAGATTATTAAGATCATTCATAAAATAAGAATAAATATTTTTTATTCTATAAATATACTAAACCATTATAGTCCTCAAGTGTGTGTTTATGAAATGTATTGAATATTCATCCAATATGATGTGATTTTAATGTATAAATTCTTTGGTCACTATATTTTTTAAGAAATGAATGTTTTAGTAAATATAGAGATAATATGAATAGAAAAAAAATTATTGAGATCCCTAGGGATATGTGAAACTATATTTCCAGGTATAATTATAAGGATATAACTAAAGATAATTATAAGTATAATTTTAATTATAATAAATTTTCAATGATTTTTGGTAAAGGATAGATCAAGGGGTTTCAAAGAAATTAAATTTCTACCTGGATTCAAAAACATGATGTTTTTCTATCAATAATATACTTATAGGTAGTAACTCTAATAAGGGATCGTAGGTACATACTCAATAGTCATATCGTTCATGTCAATGAGACTTGATTCACTCTTTTTTTATAGTCCCAGTGGATATTATTTGGAAATTCACTAAATATTTTGGATCCATTATGAAGGATTCTAATAATTATTGTAAATGGACTAGGTTACGACAAATGTTTCATAGTTTGAAAAAATGTTGTTAAGTCCTAGAAAACACATAAATTACATTTCATGATTATGTGGTTTTTTACTATGTTTAATCTCTTTCATGCTCAAATTTTTGGTTTATTTAATGGATATATCCCAGAAGAACCATGTTAATTCTATGCGATATTGATAATGAAATTATGTTCTGCCTAAAAAACCAAAAAATTTGTGATCTATAAGACAAAATATTATCATGGGTATTATACAACGTTCTAATGATATAAATTATACTGAAAATCTAAATGAAAAATGGAGGGACCAAAATTCTATTCAGTCCTTCATGATAAAACTACCACCATATTTTTGTGGTTAATCAATTCATATAGTTTCTAAGAAATGTAGATGTACTAATGAAATGATATTTTCTTTTATTTTATGCTAATATAATGAGAAAATAAGTCATTTTTATCATTTATATAGGGAAATATATTATTAGTGGAATCTTATTAAGACATAAGGGAATAAGAAGGAATTGAATAATTGTATTTTTTTTGGGATTTAGGAGATATTTAAATGTTATTACATCCCAAATATTATATGAAAAAATATATAAACGGAATTCATTGATCTTAACCAAAATAATATTAAATATATTGATACATATAATGATAATTTTAAAGAATAAGAAGGAAATTATTATGCTTTTATTATCATCTATGAAATTAATATTCACTGATTCATTGGTGTCCAAAAACCAAGTCCTTGAAAGGTGTTTATATAATTGAGTTTATAATCAATAATTAATTCATTCAATGAGAACTAAAGTTAAAAATGGGAATATTAAATTCATAATATTAATATTTCATTGATATGAATAAGAACATAATGTCTCATTAAAACCCAAATGTTGTAAATAAATTCCTACCATCATCATGATTGAAATGTGGGAAGAGAAATTCTGAGAATTTATTTAATAGAAATGGGATGTTATTTAAATTTATGATGGTTGGTTATAAATACATTGAATGTAGAAATTTGATTTATGGAACTATTAATGAAATGAAGGAGAAGAAGACTCCACCCATACACTACTATTTCACATGAAATGTGTTTTTAAAATTTTCAAATAAGTTCACTAATTAGGGTATAATGTAGATAATTATCAACAAAACCCTCTTAATACAATGTGAAAATAGAAATATTATGTAAAAATAACTGGTGAAGTGAATCATTATAATCAGGGAACACTTATGGCCCATCCATATTTAGTAGTTTCGCGCTTTATTTTGTATAAATAAGCTATATGAAAATATTATTATTCATAAATAAGTGAACTACCATGTGATTATATCCATCTACATAGATTCAAGAACAACGAAATAAAAATTAATGTTCTATCACGTCATATATAAATCACAACTTCCAATGGAAATTTTTTAGATAATAGAAGATCTTATATATAGAATGTATGGTGAATTATCATTTGGTAGTTTATATTTCTCCATGAAAGTTTAACATAGTAGTTAAAGACTCCATAATGATGTTGTGTATTTAAGGTTTATTGAAAGTTCAAATTTGTTAAGAGCCCATTTTATGTTTCACGTAATGGTAGTTTATTAGCATTAAAGATATTTTTGTGTGTGAAAATTATGGAATTAAAACTATATTGTTTTATATATTTTTTATTGAATACTTATTAAAGGGGGAAGGAATTTTTAATTTGTGGACACTTAATTAAAGGTATTGTTAGAATTTATGGTTTATCTCATATTTTATATTAGGGTAATTATGGTTTGTATTAAATCAGTTTATGATGTAAGGACACATCATTATAATAAGATAAACAGTCTCTCTATATCATGTTACTATTATAAACATTAAGTGGTAAGGTTTCATTGAGTTCCATCTTAAATTGAATATTGTTGGCGTGTGATGTTTACCTCCACGTTTTTGTGAATTTTTCAGAAAGATCATGATAGAGAGTTGAGTTACAGTACAATGCATCATACTCAATTTGATCTCTAGTCTAAGATAATAATTCACACCCTAAAAGAGATGGTAAGATCATGTTCTATAGATTTAAAAGGTGTTTGGGATCATCACCTTCTCCTAGTTGAGTTTAATTGTAAAAATATCATTAAATCAATAATTTTTTTGGATACTAATGAATGCCTTTATGGAAAGAATTGTATAAAAAAATCTTAATGGAATGAAGTTTTATACATAATGATATCATGACTTGAGTGATCTAATTTATTGGAACAGAAGGTTAGAGAAGTTATGAAAATTTAAGGAAAACAATTATGAAAAAAAATTAATTATATAATCATTGAAATGGTAATGAATATGATGTTTTTGTGAAGGTATTTATACAAATTTATCCATGGAAGAAAAAGGGTAAAACTTCATCCTAGGTATATTGGTCCCTTTAAGATACATGATAATATAAATATAGTATCTTATCATTTGAAATTTACACTAAACATATCTCACATTCATCATGGGTTGCATGTTCATCTCTTGAAAAATTATATACAAGATCCTTCGCTTACATTGAACTAAAAGTTCATATAACTTTAGAAATATTTTTCTTCTATAAAAGTAAATTTTGAGATACTTTATCATATATAAAATGTGCTAAGTAACATGAACAAAATCCTTGTAAAATGGTTTTGATTTTTTTAGGAAGCTATGTGGTATCTTAAGGATATAATTATTTCTAAGTGTCCTCAGTTTTTTGACCCAAAGATGAATTTGGATACTGAAATTCATTTTAAGGGGGGTAGAATTTAATACCCCTTTATTTTTTGATATATATATATTTAAGTAAATTTAATTTTTTTATATTTTACATTTTATTAATTTATTTTTTGAAATTAATTACACGAATTTCAAAATTTATCTTGTGTTACACGTGGCAATGAGTTTATCTTATGTTTCATGCACCACAAAGCTATGTGAACTATGACATATTATTGAAATATTATTGTTAAATATGATAGTTATCACCTATCCATTAGAATGGTGGGTATGGATATGAAAAATTAAATTATGAAATTATATGTTTTATATATAAATATATATTAAATTCCTTAATGGCCAACTATTTAGAATAGAAAATAACAGCATTTGAAAGAAGAGAATAATTGTCTAAAAAAAATTGTATGCCCAAAAACATTATATATATTAATAAATTAAAGAGATCAATTTTTTTGAATTATTTAAAAAAAATATATACCATTTTTTCAATAAAATATATTACTTTTAACTTTTTTTTAGATTCTATATAATAATAAAAAAAATTTTACCCTTAAAACCTATATTTTTTTAAAAAAATATTTATTTTTACCTATGTGAATTTATTTCAAAAATAAGTTTTCATACTTTTTGAAACATTATTTGGAAAAATAAATTTCATTTTTTATATTATCATGGAAATTTTATCTCAGGGTTATATTTTTGATAAATTTCAAAGAAGATATAATTTTTGATGTATACTTAAATGTACTAGTTTTCATGAACAAACATTATTTAACTTAAACATTTAAAAAATAAAAATTCTTTTAATATGTGTTTATTGGTAAAATTAGTAACTTTATATATATATTTTTAAATTTAGGTATTATGAATAACATTAATATTTAATTTGGAAATAGAATGATTTTAAAATTTTGAACATATTATCTTGGGAAAAGTCATTCTTATCACAAATAAGTGATTAGTTTTATATTTAAAATTTCCTAAATATGTGATTGGAATTTAGAAAAATGGATTCAAAATTTGGAATCAATAAAATTTATATTATTCAATAATGTTAACATAATATTTTATTCTAATGAATAATAGAAATAAAAAATTTATTTTCTACGGGTAAGGTAAAAATAGATTTTCCTAGCGTAGGGGTTAAACTAAAAAGACAAGGGTTAAAAATATCTAAATACAAAAAAAAGCTGTCGTGAAATATTTTCAAATTACCTCTTCTTGGACCATGAATTGTATATTTTTTTAACCTGTTGGAATGTGAAAATTTAATGTATGCATTTCTATTTTTAAAAATTTCAACTCTTCTATACACCTCACTTATAAGAGTTTACCTCTTATATTATACTCATCATTTGTAGAAAATAATTTAGTTCAGAAAACAAATGAGAAAAATAACTTCATTAATTCCCTCCTCTTATACTTGAATACTTATTTTAGTAAAAAATATAACCGATGAATCCTTTTGGTGAAAACCAGATGTAGTTATCAAAAGAAGTGATAAAGTTCCTAATAGGGAGTTTTATTTAATTTTTTTCCAAAACCTCATTCATTTCAAATTTAAAAATTATTATAAAATACCCCATAAATACTTCAAAAAATACACATTATTAATTTAATTTTTAAATTTATATCATTCTCTTATTCCATCGAATGTTTAATGAAATCCTCATTCACATGTACATTGAACTTCCAACACACAAAAAGATGTTATTCATTTTCCATCACCACCTCTCATGGATGGTTATAATTATGAATTTATTATTTCTATATGATATTTATGATTTTATTTTAATTGTTTATTCTGTACATCAAACATTACTTCTTATTATCCATTCTGTCAGATTAAGATAATGTTTTTCATGTTTACGACATACTTCTTCCCCATAAAGCGATGCGATTTGTTCACAATTCACATGGAAGGTAATAAGGAAAGATTGAATTAATTTATGTGATATATTTAATAGAAGAATGATTCAATAATGGTAATATATTATTTAACTTCCTAATTTTTTTTGGAATTATGTAAAAAGTGTTCACGCGTACGTACAATCTACCATCTACGTGAAAAATGTATTTTTTCCTATCACTTTTATGGATCTCTATAAAGACATATATAATGAATATATATGAAATTTATATCATGGATAAAATTATGGGTATAATCTAACCATGATCAAATTATGAGTACAAAAAATAAAAAATCATAACATACATTAAAAACAACTTATTTATTTCCCAAAACATAATTTTAACATCGAATTGTTAATAAGATTATAATAAATGGTTATAATGAGAATAATATATTGCGTGATATGAATAATTATGGTTATATAATATATTTATAGTAAAATTATATTGAATATACTGGAGGTTCTAATGTGAATTAAATATATCATGACATATTGTAAGAGATTTCCATCTCAATTTTTACTTTTGTGAGAAAAAATCCATATTCACCACTTATTACTTTAATGTGGTGTGTATAGTTCCCAATAATATATATTATGATGATTATCCAAAAAATAGTACTTATAAACATTTTATTATCTAACATTCATGGAGTTTATAGTTCAAAAGTTACAAAATCAGTATAGTATTTTTGTGTTATTTCTCTTCTTTGATATATATGTTATGTTTTGCTCCTATATTATTTTATAAGGTGTTTATAAGTAACCATTAAAATGAAATATAATTAATTCATTGATTCTAATGATATTTTATGTTTCATTTATGGTTATTCCTTCATGTGTATTATTACTCATTGTTACTAAAGTAGTACTACTGTTAAGATACAATTCCATCATGGATCAGGATGTTTTATTTTTATGTTTCACTTAGTGAAATATTATGATCCATATCTCAAGGAATTGAGGAATTTTAGTTTGATCTGACTATATCATGTAAATATTTTTTTCCATTTATTTTTATCTCCTCATAATAATTATTTATAAATAATTCTTTAAAGAAAAATTGCCTTCATTACTCACTTTGTCGGAAAATGATTTTTCATCCAATATCATGATTTATACATTTTTTTTAAATTTTTTTTAAATTATAAAAATTATTAATTAATTAAAATTTTAACTATTTTTACATTTTTACAAAATGTAATGAATGGAATATTCATATTTTTTCAATCAATTTATGTTAATATTTTTCCACAATATGAAAGGATTCATTATTTTAATGTCTATTGAATGATCATTATTTTATACCACCATGACCAAATAAATGATTAAATTTTTCGATTATATGTATCAAATAATATTTCAAAATAAAAAGATTTTTTTATGAATTTCGATTTTTACAAAGTTATTGTCAATTTAAAAATCAAAATGATTTTATCATATTGAATTTTTTTAAATTACTGTAAAATTATGCTAAATAATTTGCGTGTTAATTATGAAAATAATGTTTTTAATATGTTTTGTCTTTAAATAATATTTTTTTTGAAGTTCAAATGCCATATTCCCCAAGAAATATTCCATGTGATCTTTCAAAATCATTTTTCATCTAAGATAAAATCCTTTGATGTTAATTAATATTTACTATGGTTAAAATTGAAAGATAAAATCTTTATTCTTTCTCGTGATGGTTAATGTTTACCCTGATAAAATTAATAGGAAACTCATATATTTTTCATGGGGTATGCTATGCTAAATTGATGAATTATTAATAAAACATATTATATTTACATGGATTATGATGTGATGATAAAATCAATATTTATGATAATATGGAAAATATAAGTATGGTTTTCATTTTGAGATATGTGGAACCTATATCTCCCTACAAAGAAATGGGAAATGGTTTATATCACATTATATAATAAAGGGAAACAAGTTAATGGGATTGATACTCTATGGGAAATATGTGTATCCTGATCCACTATGGGAATATGATTCTTCTTGATCCACAATTGGGGATAGGTGATATGTACCCATCCAATATGTTTTTATTCTGGATGTTAACCACAAAATAAGAAATTATTTTTATACAGTTATGATGGTGAAACACTTTTATGAAATGAGATTATGATTAATTATTGCTTTTATGATTATCTCAAAATATTATGGGGTTTTTTTCTAATATTATAATTTTTTCTTGATGAATCATGTTAATGACCTATGACACAGTGGGTCTGTACATCTGATGTAGTTTTCATGATAACATGACCGTATGATGGTAAAATTATATCACATGATCATAGATTGATATATTCTAATTTTACAGAGAATGAGCATATGACCTCACTCTTTATTATGTTTCTATACCATGGGTATAATGAATGCTTTTGATAGGTTATTACAAAGAGGACTACTATGTGAGAATATATTTGTGGGTGATTCATATGATATTTCGTGAAATATGATTATTTTGTTTTTAGTCTCCAATGACACTAAACTGTTATGGTTATCAGTCATGGTCTTAAGAAAGTTATTGAATATAAATTTAAAATATGTGATATTTACGTATAAAATCATAGGCCGATATACCTAGAATTCACTTTAGTTAAAATAGAATATGGAAATATTTGGAACATGATGATACTATAGATAATGGGCTGTAATGTGATTCTGAACTTGTAATAGATGATTTCATATTGAGATAAAATTTATAACTGTTTGAGATATGTACCTTTTACATTATTGAATAAAGAGAAGGTTGTGATGAAAAAAGAATAGGAAATATGAGAAGGTTGAGATTGTCCAAACATAAGTCATCATATGACGACAGTGGTTCATATTGTATGATTTTCTCCTCTAGTCAGATAAGTGGGATTATTATAATCCCCTTCATCATTTCCTCTAGTTTTAAATATCTCTAATTATTTCTTCCTAGATGATATAAGGGGGAGTTCACTAAATAGTAGAGTTAACATGATGATTTATTATGTTCTGTGTGTGTATTACAATTCAGTATAACATTATAGCATTGTGTCAATTATGTTTATGGAGATATAGCTATAACGAGAGGATTTGAAGCCAAAAGGATTTTTCATGTTGTTTACATCTGCGTGGGATGATGATATTTTTTTCACTAAGATGGTGGATTTGTGTATTTAAAACTACATACATTATCAAATGATAAATTAGGTGATAGTGAATAAATATCTCAATTTCCAAGTATTAATGAACTTATTGGTCATTTATATAGAGCTCATTGGTTCTCCAAGATTAATCTTCGATTGGATTTTCCCAAGCTATGGGTTAGTGATGTTGACATCAAAAAGAAAACATTTTAGTTAAGGTATGGGCTATAATATTACATGGTGATGTTATTTTGACTGATAAACTGGTAGTGTTGATGGATCTAATGAAGAATATCTTTCACCAATATCTATTCTCATTCATCATAATTTTTTTGAAGATATTCTTATCAATTCACTGGCTTTATAGTAGAAAGAAAAAAATCTTGTGATAGTTTTTGAGTTATCTTTGATAAAATTCCCTTTTAGAAAATGAGTATAAGATTGTATTTTGGATTTATGAGGTTAAATTCTAGGGGTATGTGGAGACTAAAGAAAGTATATATAATGAACCGTAGAATGTGGAGAAATTAATGTCTCAGAAATAACCTTTGAATTTTTTCCTGATATTTATATTTATATATTTGATGGATACTACTGACTTTTAATCCAAAAAAAACACTTTTTTATTACCACATATGACAGAATTAATGAATTATGGTTTGATTTTGTTTTCAATAGAATAGTGTGATGAGGGATTTCTTGAGAGGAATGAGAGGTGGACTACCACTATAATGTTGATCATATATGAGCCTATAATCAAATATGATTTATAAAACGATGTGTCGACCATTGTTTGGTTGAATTTATAATAATTTTGGAGGGAGAAGTATCCTATGTGCTATTTTAGTTGTAACCCCATAATCATAACTACCCTAATAATGAGATAGATTTTATAGATTTGGTCCATTATTTGAAGTGTTGGTCATATTATATCTCTGGTGAGAGTTTTTTTCTATAACTATTACAAGTTCCATTAATATATCTTCACACAGCGAGACCTTCAAATCAGTCATATGTGATGGGTAGAGTATATAATGTCAGTTTAATTTTATATGTATTATATATTAGGGAAGGGTAATGTAAACTTATATTCTCTAATCTATATGATATAAGTAGATTTAGTGTACGATGAGTGGACTACGGAGGGACAATATAGCGGGATAATATAATTTTATTATTAGATAAAGGATTATATTGAATACTAGGGATCGATGAATTGTTCTCCATCAGTGGTAAAAAATTTCATAGTATATTAGTAAATGGATTGATATGAGAGTTACCAAGAGTTTTATATGTTTTGGGAACAACTACATTAAGGTGAATAATTAACTGGGTGGACTCCGGATAACAATAATGTGATAATTGTACATGATTTTTTTCCTTGATTATATCATGGAAGAGATGATTAGGGGAATCCATAATTATAAGTTGGCGGTATTTTATAAGATGAAAAATATGTATGATAAATTTATGTGACAATTTTGGGGTCTAATGAAGAAGAAGGACAGTGACAGGTTTTCCCCTATTTTCATAACATCCATATGGAAAATTATGACCATCAACATCTTGGTGTTTTTATCTGGCAACATCCAATTCCCATATGTAATTGGTAGGATTTTATGATGGGCGTTCTAATGGTGTTAAATCGATCCATGAGGAGTCCTGATGTTGTATATGTTTTTTTATTGACTAATTAACATTTCATATTTCTTATTTATATATGAGACTCACTCAGTAAATGGTCAAGGAAATCATTATGTGTGTGAAATAATACACATTTAGGGAGTTTACAAGTTAATTTTATATGACCGAGACACATATTTTAAGTAATATTTTTGAAATGTCTTAGGGAATGCCTTAGAGAATTAGTTGAAAATGAGTAAGACATACTATCCTTAGAATGATTGATATACCAATTGGATGATTTACATACTAGAGGTTATGATTCATACTTTTCCAGTAGACATCATTATATATTTGTATGATCCCCTAGACATGGTTGATATCAAGAAAAATAAATGTTTCTACGGTATGATTTTGATGAAACCTAATGAGTCTCATTATGGAATGATATATCATTCTCCTCTCTATTTGAATGAGTCAGATGAGGTAGTAGTTATGGGCTAATGTTGGGTTCAAGTGGCCTCTAAGAGATAGAGTCTAATTTAGAATAGTATGATTATAGATTAGAGATATTATAAGATGTATTCCAAAAAAAGTGGGAGAACTTTGAATTTTTATATGAGACTAGGCAATCATAATAGCAACATTATGTTGTGGCCACCAATATTGAGAAAGTAATGAAATCTAGTGTCATTCTATGTCAGAGAATTAAAGATCAAAAAATAGAATGGGATAGTGGAAAACAATCTAGATCTTCTATCTCACTACTAATGTATGCATGAAATGTTTCACGTGTAAAATATTATTAGGCATTGTTCCGATTTCATACATGTCATTTAATGTGAGGGAGTCGATTTTGACCCTGATGAATGTTATGTGGAGCAGTATATGAATATTTTATACTAGAGTTTTAATTTCCTTCAATGGAAGACATTACAACATATTCAAATTCGGTGTCATCATGGACAGATTGAGGGGGTTACATGTGAGTGAGAGGCGAATGTTTGGGCTCAATGACTTGATTTTTTCAGGTAGAATGATTATAGGATCTTCTCGAGAATATGGGGAGAATTATAACATTTATTATTTTTCATAGTATGTGAATTTACATTTTTATAAATTATATACTATATTTCTTTTGGCCATCTGTAGTTATAAAATTCACCAATCAGGTTCAATAATATTCAATCGTTTCCATTTATGTCAAATCATGTTAAGTAAATTTAAAGACAATTAATTATGATTATCAATTTTTAGTTAAAAGTTTGAGTCACTGATATAATGAATCGTCAATATTATGTCTCACCGATATAGAAAATGTGTAATTGAATGAAAAAACAATTCCCCGACATGAAAATTGAGTTATTGATAGACTAACTCATTGATAGCTTGACTCAGCAATAGAATAAAGGACTCTAAAAAATGATTCACTGAAAAAAATGACTCACTGATAGTTTGAATAACCAATGGTATAAATGTGTCACTAATAGGACAACTGACTCGCCGATATCCCAACACACATATCGATGAATGGGCCAACCAATATCCTAACTCTCCGATATAAGGATTCACTGATGCACTAACCCACCTGCAGATGGAATTACTGATATTGTGACATAACTATATAAGGACCCATAAATAGACTGTTATAAATTTCATTAATTTATAAATTCAAAATTTTTACTGATCTATCATATTGGGTTATTAAATTCAACTAATTTAATTGTATAACTTTTTTTAGACACCATTAACTTGAATTTTAAAGGGACATGGTACAACACATTTCCAAATCGGGGCTACTATTGGATCTGTGGAATATAACAATGGAATCCCTTGAGAAAAATAGAAACAAACACACAAGGAAACATATTAAGATAACATACAACAAAAAGCAAGAAGAACACACCTCCTAGCTGACTGAAAACTATAAATAAATTTTGTGTATCAATGTTTTAATCAAACATGAAGAAAAAAAACTTTATTGTGGAAAACCATTGACGAATATATCATTTTCTCAGAAACTAAATCACTCAGATTCCATGACACAATATTTTGGTGTATGTTTCACGAAGAGGACACGATCTTCACTTATTCTACATTTAGGGACTCTAGAAGCTTTATGAAAAACACTTAAAGAATTATTATCCTTATCTAATTATTTCTACTCTATTGTGTTCATTTTTATTAATTTTTGAGAAGAGTCTGTATCTATAGTATAAACACACCATGTCTCATACGCTAAGTTGGAGGATACAAGATATCCTCAAACTAACATTCATTTGTGCCATATTTATCCCACAAAAGAACTATTTAAGAAGTCTCTATGTGACCTTGTTGTAATCTTTTTCCACCAAGTAATTGTGGTCAAGGTTTATCCTAACATGGACAACATTGCAAGGTATTGTAAACCCAGAACCAGGGTGTGGATATTTTTTTTTAAATTTAGACTTCCTGATGGATGGTGATCACCAAGTAGACAGGATTTGGCCTCACCTTGAGACAAAAAATCTTGTTTTATTCTACATCACTATATAAAATATAGTTTACTATATTTTCAATCTAATTTTAGAAATCTATGTTCTACTTTAATACCTGATCTTGTATAGTATTTATAAATATATCGGTTTGGTAAATTAGTTACAAAATTTAATTCAACATTTCAAATAGCTATTACTGATAATTAATCAATATTTTGAGATATTAATTGAACAATCAAACTATTATAAATTTATAACATAGATTAACTGGACAATTTTGATTTTAATGTGGGGGATTTTAAATAAGGTTTTTAATAGAAATTTTCATAGGAATTCAATTCACTCTCCTCTTGAGTGTCCTAACCTATCCAACATTTGGTATCAAATGATTTTCATTAATCTTATATATTTTCAATTTTATATTCAATCTTATCAACTATAATTTTAGATGTGTTTTAATGATCTCAAAAAATATTTGGGAAAAAATCCCCAAGGTAACATTGAACCATTTTTGAGGTGTTTGTGTTTGTTGAAAAAGATGGGTTGTTTGTTGAGAAAGAGGGTTTACATGGTGAGTTATTTTGTTCCATAGATATTACTGACAACATATGTTGACAATGAACTTTGAAAAATGGATGGTTGATCTGGAGGTGGTACAAAAATAATAGCTATATGGTGGCCCCATTTTCTAGTGTTTTCCATATTTTTTGGTCTTAAAATAGAAAAATGGGGAAACACATTTTTGGAAATAGAAATGACATGAAAGATTATAGTCGTATGATCCTTGAACATATCCCAGTTAAGGTGAATCATGTAAAATTGTCATGTCTTATGCTAGATTTAATATTTTTTCATACTCTGTAATGGGAAAGATATAGAAAAGTGTTTTGACAAGAAACAAAACTAGATCTAAAAGGGAAAATTGATTTAATCTATCATACACTAATTCAACCCCCATATCTAGGTATCTAGCATAGTGTACCTAATAATTGGTATCATAGGGAAAGGTTGATAACAGTGTTTCCCTCTCAAATAGAGGTCATCAATCATAAATGGATTCTGATCTTTGACGAGAACAATTTTCAGCTGTGGAAGAATCTGATGCAACACTACATTCGATCATTGGGAATGGATGTGTTTATAGAAGAAATTTATGGTATAATAGCCAAAATCAATAGTGGTGCTATATCAGATTATGAGAGGAGATAATTGGATGATAACGCCAAGAGAATCAACAATTTAGGGTGATCCCTATAAAATTCTATTTATATAAAGGTGATGTCATGAAAAACATCACATGCGATGTGGGAAATGTAACCCCCCAACCACAATAGCCTAAGGCCAGTGCATTATTTTAATACATTTTCATGAATAAAAGGAATCAAACGCCAATGGACTGAGCAGTTTAGTAGTTTTGGAAATCAAGATATATACATTAGTTCAACATTAAAACTTGAAAATAAATACAACATAGAAAATCCTAATACAACTATGAAAAATCTTGGGATATTTCAGCATGTCATTCATATTAAAATTCTTCATGTTGTGAGAAAATGAAAAATAAGAAAGGGGTGAGCTCAAATTCTTAGTAATGGTAAGAAATATAACAGAAGATATGTAAACATTAAGAAAGATGAATAACTAAAAACATATTCCTTTAAAAACATAACAACATTATGGTAGGATTAAGAGCTAAGTAAATTATTCTATAATAACACATAATCATCCGTATTCATGTAGTCAAATAACCACATGAACCATCAATAATATTTTCATAATGAGGGAAGGCATAATGTGGGACATCATCACCATATCGTTAGGGCCTCATGCCAAGACCATTAATAATAATTTTGTCAAGGCCTTGTGCCAAGACCATAGATTGTCTCATGAGTCCTACTGAAGCACCGAAGGGGCTATAGCAGGCCCCAACCAACACACACAAAGTACAATTAATTAATAATATGAATATTGTGAGCATAAACTACATACACATTTATGTTGAAACTAAAATATAAAATTTAAATTACTTCCCCCAAACATTAATCATAAAAACAACCATTCAGAGTGAATTCGTGAATGGTTTTAAGATATCACACCCACAATCAAAAAAATCATACACCATTAAATTAAATATGGTATATAATATCATAGTAGATAAACCTCAATGGTGTATACTATTATAATAAGGATGTGGAAAAATATCAAGATACTTTTAAATGAGACTATTGAAAAATCCTTGAGGAAATAATCCTTAAAATTTCCAATGTGTCAAATACCACCTTGAAACATTCAAAAAAAATCCCTTTAAATATAATTAGAATAGGGAGACTCGTGAAATTATATACAAAATGGCATTACATACACCACAAGTAAGAAGTTTGTGGTGAACAAGGAATATATCTTATAAAAGAAAAAGTGAGATGAGAAACTGTTTTACATTGGAATGAAGATTTATTTTGGAAAATCATTTGTATTTTCTATGAAATCAGTTTTTAAAAATTACTATACAAAAAATAAAATAATATGACATTGAAATTATATTCTAGGTATACATGATGTCCCACTGAAGTGAAATCATGTAAAAAAGCGTTCATAATATTCTTTAGAACTAAATAATTTTGGATCTCTTTAACGAAATTATTAAAGACAATTTTATAACTGAAAATACGTGTTTGTTTTATTAAATCCACAATTGATCCAAGATAATTTTTCATTATATAATGAGTTTTTTTATAAAAATAATTGTGGCTTAAAATATATTCTAGGGTACACTTGAAAATAGGTAAAAATTCGAAAAGATCCCTTGAATCGGGTTTGTATTTCAAAAGTAATTTTGAATGCTTATTTTAAAATGTTTAAATATCCATAAAATAAGAAAGTATAATGGTTTTTATACATATATAAATCACCTAAAAATAATTTATAATGATTACATATTAATATAGAATAATTTAATTTAGATAATTAGACATTGAAAGTTACACGAATGAAAATGGACGTTCTGGTGGAAAACCCATACCAATTTGTAATAAAACGATTCGTATGAAAAAAATTAATAATATTAAAATCATACAATTAATACAATGAAATTGAATATATTAATGATATTTTACATCAATGGAATGTATAAATACATCATATACATGTATTAGTAGTGAATATGGAAAATATCACAAAAAATGGAGTGAGATAAAGAAACCCTTACATTAAGTATGTATGTGTTCTGCTTAGGAACATAAAGTCATGGAATATGAAATTAAATTTATTAATAACTTATTTCAGAACCTATTATACACGATATTAGTTTATCTCAAATTTTTTAGTTCATTTATTTCTTTATTTGTATGTTTTTTTATTTAAATCTATCGTTCTGGAGTGTTCATTTACTTGATGTACATAAACAGTTCACTTTATTTTAAGCAATGGAGTTCATTTGGAATGGATGTAAATCTCAAAAAATGAAATTAAAAATAATTTTTGATCATCCATACGTTTTAATGGTTATTTATAATATTTGGTTACATGGAATGATGATCAATCATTAGATAAAACATTTATGACACTCACATAGATTATTTTAGCGGTGTTTTGATTATTAGGAACTAGTTTGGTCATACAATTTAATATTATATATGTTTACTAGTAGCGTAATATTAATTCGGTTAAAATACATATAATAAATTCTTGTTCAACCATAAAAAATGGTTTTATGGCCATTAATTTAGGATAATTTTAGGAATGAAACTTCATTATCCATGATGGTTATAAATTGGAACCTCACGGACGTTGATTTCATTTATAAAATATAAGAGAGAGTGTGTGTGTAAGTATATTTATGATGGTTCTTCCATTAAAAAGATAAAATTAAATTATACAGATGATACTGGATCTATCAAGGTAATTTGGATAGAGGAGGTGAGGAGAGGATAACAAAATAAGATAAATTGGAATGAAACTAAATGAAAAAAGGTCCAATACCTATTGAAATAACCTTCTTGAGAACCTCCTTATGGGAAGGGATTTTGTTCCATTGGAAAGACCAAGATATTTTTGGAAGTGGGGAGTGACTAGGGAAGGATAATTGTGAATAAATTTGAGTATCTTTAAGGCATAAAAGAGTGAAGAGAATAGGGAGTGAGCGGGATTTTTATAGATGATGAGAGGAGGGTTTTCATAATTTTTTAATGATTAGTTTATTAATTTCCCTCAAGACCAAAAGTAGTGATGATTAAATGACCAATAAAAGCATTAAATTCATCTGATTTTGAACAAAGCGGTCTTACATCATCAATGACTCATGAATGATGCATAAATTCGTGTTTTAGCATTTATTGTGAGTTCTTGTATTTTACTATTCATAAAGAATTCGTGTTTTTTTAGAAAAATACCAAAACATCACCATTTTTTTTTCAAAGTGTATAATAACAAAATGAAGTCCATTTTTCAAATATATTATTCTAAATACAATTAAATTAATATTTAACTAAAATAATAATTTATTCTAAAAAATAGTTTTAAAACCATTATTTACTTATACCAAATCAACATTATATCATACTTCCTGTTCAATATTACCTATACAATATCACAGGTATGGTTACAATTCATTATTGTATGTCAATATTCATAAGGGTATTTTAATATTAATAAGGGTATGTTACTATTCACAAAAAATTATGTTCTTCTTATCGGACTCCAAATAACTTACTGATCACAACTATGTTTATCAGATTTTTATAATTCACAACATAGAAGTAACAAAAATATTTTTACTTTGATAGGTTATAAAAAATAGTGTATGTAGAGACTCAATGATCTAGGCATTCAATAATAAATAATTTTTTTAATATTTTTGGGGTTACATAAAAATTTGTTGAACATATATGAAGGAGATAGAAAGGTGTGAGAGGCAAAGTTGCAAGTGTTGTGGATTATGTATGAATATAAGAAAATGAACTTGAATGGGTCTATTGATGAATTATTGAATAGGGTAAATATTATTGTGGAAGATATGTGAGGTATTAGAGAAGTCATAAAATACATAAAGATCATGAAGCATATCTTGAAAAAACATCCACCTTGATTTAATTAGAAAGTTTCAGGACTGCAAGATAATGATCAGAAAGAGCAGAAACTAGAATAAATTCATTGTACCTTTGTTGAATATGAAATGAGGAATGTCGATAATGAGGCTGTAGAAAATATTAAATCCAAAGAGGGGGAATTCTAGGCCATGATGAATCTCACCATTGAAGATACTCAAGAATATGTAGAGACAAATGAGCTAATGTCATTCCTATCTTTGAATCTATAAATAGGAAAATGAATGTTTTTGGGGGAAACATCCTTTAGTAAGCTTTATATGTGGAAATTTTGGTCACCTTATGGAATGGTGTCCCAAAAATTTTATAAAGAACGATAATGATGATGATGAGGTTAAAATTCCCAAAAATAAGTATTCAGCCTATGTGAAAGGAAACAAAAAATTACAGAGAAAACTATTCAGGAAGAAGAATCATCATTCCCCAGAAATTGAAAGTTCATTTGAATTTGAGGATGAAGAGTTTAATATGATTAAAAACTATAATGATCATGAAGAAATTGATATGGTGGCTATTGTCGGTGGTGCATAGTAAAAGGATGAATCCAACATTGATGAAGAAGAATATGATGAAGGAATAATTTATATGCAAGCTGAGTTAGAAGCTTCTCTTAAATATAAAGTTGTTTGGAGATCCAAAACAAAAAATCCAAAAAAGAAGTATGTGCCTCCAAACTCTACATGTAGTAGCAAGAATAATAAATGTCTAAGATAATGGGAGAAATTGAGAAACTGATGTAATCCACACCATAGAAATCAGAATTGATATGCGATTACAAAATCATGGATGCAGGAAGAATTGTGAGGTTGATAGTTTGAATAACATAGTGAAATCTCACATCAAGAATATCCAAGAGTTTGAAGAGAACATTTTCGGTCTTTGAAAAAAAGTTAAGCAACAAGAAATTTTTTGATTCCCATCACGTTATTAGGAAAGTAGATCACCCAGAAGAATGAAAATATAAAAGTGGAGACTAGTGGATCAGTATGAATGAACCGCCAATAGAGATTAGATGGTAAAGTAGATTTGGGGCTCCATAAAAAAAATCATTCAGTGTTGATGTCAAACTGCAAATGGCCATTGTGAGAATAAAAATTGATGTGGGTATAAAGAAGAATTAAAAAAATTCTATGTACCAAAGGGACAACTGGTAGTAAAGAAGTGACATGCTAGAATGAACCTTTCATCACATGTTATTGCTATGGAATGATGAGTCACTTAATGAATTTGTGTTCTGTAGCTAGAAGATACCAAAATACATAAGAATAGAGGTTGCAGTCAAATAAAGAATGGTTCTCTAGAACACATTTCGAAGGACACTGTTTTTTACTGTATAGGATTTGGACACATGGATAGATTATATACATCGATTGTAACACCCCGAGATTTTATGAAACATATTCTCTAAATTTCATTGATGTCTTGTGTTGTAATCTACAACAAGATTACCTTGCACCATACGTCACACCGACCGTATGAGCTTGCAGTGTACACAACACTATTCTTGGATCATGTTACACACAATTTTGATAGTAGTTATTCTACGAAACAATGAGTGTATATATATATATTAAATGAATAAATGAAATATGGTTGTATTCTATTATATGAAACAACAGAGGAGTCTTGAACAACATACAACCCATACTTGGCTTGCATTACACGCAATCACGACCTTCCTCGATAGTGTGTGTTCTACGCAATACCAGGTTTCACTAAACAACGATATATGGTTATAATATTATTATGGACTAGCCGTTATGAATATTATCAACTAAATTTTAAATTTTATAACATTATTATTCAACTAACACATTTTCTAGAACATGGTATCGGAACAAAATCAATTTTTCGAGTAAAATATGTATTTTTCAAAAAAATGTAGTTTTGCCACCTTTTGATGGCGCACCCACTTTAAATATTGTTTTTGAAATTTCTATAAGTTCAATTTGGAAAAATATACTTCTTTTTTTGGAATCAGGATATAAAAATTTACTTTGGATAAATTTTTCATATTATTCTGATAACTTTCATATTTTAATGAATAGTAAAAACACGATGTATTTTAATTAAAAACAACTTTTTTCATCGCAATAATTTATATGGTTAATTTATATTTTTAATTGGGTTTAAAGTGTAATTAAAATATATTTTTACCATTCAATCCAATGTTGGTCATTGTAATTAATTTCACTTTGAAATTAAATATAAACAAGTATCAATCTTTTTATAATTTTTGTTTCTTAAAAAACATGCTATTTGTTTTTATAATGGGAATTAATTTTAAAATTAATTAATTCCACTTCTATGTTTTGAATTTGAAAAAATATACATCAATTTTTAATTTGGAATATCAAATAATTCTTATGGTATTTTTTCTGAAAAACTGCAATTTTTGATGAATAGTGAAACCACTTAGTGGTAGCTAAAAAAACTGAATTTTTCATTTAAATGAAATTTTACCACTTCTGTAAATTGAATTTAGAAAATCTGGGAGACACGGTTAATATCAAGGACTAAAATTTCGTTCAAGGAGATGAAAATAATTTTTTGTGAATAATAACTTTTTACTTTTTTACCACGGTTAAAAGTAAATAGGATAATTAAGGGTAAAAATTATATTATTATTACCATAAAACATGTCCTAATTCTATTAGATAAGTATAATTCGACCCAAAAAAACCTTAGGAATAATATATGATTATTTAGGCCCACTTGGATTAGATTAGGACATTTATTATTAATTTATTTAAAGAAGGGTTAAAATAGTTAAAATCAAAGTTTAATAAGTAAATAATTTTTAATATAGGGTTATAAATAAGATAAATTAAACTATATATATTCATTGGATAGATAAAAATACTTCTTACCTAATGGCAGTTTATTTATAATTTTTAGAAATTATATAATTTAATTTATTTATGACACAATGGTGATGCTGTAATTACCTAAATAATGAAATATTAAAATAATTGATATTATAAATACCCAAATAAATGTAATTTTAGACTTTTTTGAATTAAATTAATTTTATAGGTTAATATGAAATGTTAATATTTAATTAGTTAACTTTTTTCGAACAAATCATTCTGTTATGATTTTCACAAAAAGCAATTACTAAATAGTGTCAAAATTGACAAAAAATAGTTTAAAAAAATAATATATTATTAATTGTTATTTTATTCCTAAAAACCTAAGGTTAGGCCAAATTACATAGTTAAGGATACATATATTAATAATAAACAACTTGGAGTTCGTTTATCTTGTTATAGTAAGTTTATTAACCTTATAGTGTAAGAAAACAATAAGACACAGTAAAAGTAAAATAATTTAACTTAAGGTAAAATCTAAATGAGAAGGTTAAAATAGAAACCTAAACTTGTTTAAATTCTATTTGATGAGAGGATTTCGAACCATCCCCACATTAGATTCTAAATAAATTAATTTTGAGCTATTAAAAATTTAATATGACTTTATAATAAAATAATATTTTTAGTTTTTCCAAAGGGGCCCCTCTCCTCCCTTATAAAAGGTCACCTCCTCCCTCTCTTCCTCACACCACTTTGAGCCTTCATGCTCGGCAAAACCCTACCAAATTATCTTCTAAACTTCCATAGAAACATCCTAGAGGTCCTGGTCTTCTTCAAAGACCAAATTTAGTGCCCTAAGAGGAGGTCTCACAGAGGCGCTTCAAAGAAGAGGTAATGTCCGTTACCGATTTTTTCAACTTTATTTATTCTTCTACTTATTCTTCTTTAGTTGTTTCATTATGAAGTAAGAACATAAGTATAAATCATATAATGATATGTTATTATAAGTATGAAACAACCCTATTTCACCATCTATCCATCCTACGGAAAATGAAATCACCGCGCGTGCGTACGTACGGAATACCGTCTCCACGCCGTGGTGTAATCTATTTTCAACCACCACCTTACTTGGATGGGTATAATTGTGTAAATAATAACTATATATGATTATTGTAAAGTGATATTTATTCTGGAATAGTATACATACACTCCAATACAATTCCATGATCAGAGGAATGATATCATCGCTCGTGCATACGTACGGACTGCCATCTCCACGAACGCGATGAGATTCATTTTCCATGATTAACCATTCAAAAATGATTAAAAAGTATATATAATGAATAATAATGAAATATATGACATAATAATGGTACTTTATTTATATATATATATATGTATGTCATCGATTTAATTTTATTCAATTCCACAGGGAAACAAAAACAACGTTCAGGCGTACGTATGGCCTACCGTCACCATGAATGGTGTATTTCATTCCTTTTATCGATCAATAATATATATGTATATGATGAATATATATTATATATATATATCATGTATTACATTCTGGAATTATGTAATTTTGGATATAGGTAACAATATCAAGAACGACAAGTCGAAACAGATACGATAAATGAAATGATTTTACCCATAACGCTGTTTTTACATTTAATTTATAAAAGAACGGGTAATATAAAGTCATAAGTGAAACATATATGATATCATAACAATGAATATGATTATGTAATAAGCAAATGACATTATTTAAATCATTATACAGGTGGTTCGGATCTATACGAAGCATATCAGACCTAAGTTAAGGGATACATTTTCCAATCTCATTTTTATTCGAGATTGTTTATTCGTAAGTAATTAATGGGGTTATTGTTATCATCTAAGGACATGTTTTCTAAAAATGTTTTCATGTATGGTTAAAGTAATTTTTACCCATTTTTGACTATTACTACATGGTATGTGAGAAATCTTTCTTTTGTTTACCATATGAGGTACTTTTTGACTTTTCAGGAAAAAGTACGAGAAGAATGTTTTTTTAACTTATACAGCATGAACAGATTTTTATGGTTTCATAATACCTCATTTTAATGAAGCTTACTCTACAGGATTTTATGAATATTCTCAACAAAATACGTTTCTTTTAAAAGTTCATGTCATTTTGTGAAAAGAAAATGATTTTCAAGAAGAAAGGATATTTCCTCAAGAAATCATTTCAAGTTTTTTATCAAAACCATTTTTCATCTAAGATGACATTATTTTATATGTATGTTTAAAGTATAATGTCTCTATGATTTAAATGGATTCAATTTTCTTATTATTAAATGATATCCATTTCTTTAATATGGAATATGTGATGATGGGATGATGTTTATGAATCCCATTTTATTCGTTGGGTTATTATGAATGATGTATGTTTATTTTGTTGCAAAAGTAAGAATGATTTAATTATTAGATGGGTGGGACCTATATCTCCCTACAATTCATTGGGTAATGATTTATATCTCATGAGATAGACATGGATGGAACGATAAGTTAATCCGGTTCAGTGTTATAGGACTGGAACGGGGAATGAACTCGATTCAGAAAGGGACTTTGTCCACTAAGATGGTCTTGGCAGTAATGACTTGTCTACTATGGAAATCATATCATCTGTTTAATGGTTTCCACAATTACATGTTTTATTCTTATGATATTTTATCATGATTAATGTTCCTTTATGATCTATGCCTTACGTACTTCCATGTTTTATGTCATTGCTCAAGCTTTTGATGTTTAAACATTATGTTCATGTATTTAAGTTCAAATGTATATGATTTATTTTATTTTATCCATGCTTACCATTAATGAGCATTTGAGCTCACCATTTTTATGTTTCCTTTTCCCCAGGATATAAGGAATGGTTTTAGTTAAGAAAAAAATGGAAGATCTTTATGGGAGATGTTGGGGATCTTTCACCAAGATTAGAATATTATGTTCCATGTTTCTAAAGGCACTAAACTTTTACGGTCCTTTGGTGTCTTTTTTTGTTATGTAAAAAGTATTCCGAAAAAGTAATGTAATGTCCATGTACGTCAAGTTTCGGGTCTCTACAGTTGGTATCAGAGAAAAGGTTTAGTCAACCTTTGGAAACTAGGATGCGAAAACGTTTTTGAGATCCCTAGAGATATTTCTAACGTATATCTAGGGATGTCCCTGAGGATAAGTATACGTATAGGATATAGTCCTAGAACTACGGTAATGATCATAGAATTTAACCTAAGATTTTAGATATTGAGGTTACTCCCCCTTTACTATGTTGTTTTCCCTAGCATTATTTTTACCTATCAAACTATTCTTTTTGGGTTTTAGAAAATGGCTGGAAACAAGAAGATTCACGATAATGAAGGTTATGATGGATAATGGAATGATATTTTTCATTAGCAAACAAATGAAACCGGATTTGGAAGTCCAAACAACGTTATTATGCCTAATTAGAAATCTTATAATATGGTCAATAATCTCAACTTTGGTAAGTATCTCGACCCATCTAATAAGAGAAATATAGAGTTTCGTGAAGATCAAAAAGGAAAGAAAGTTCAATTCCCTCATGTAAATCATGTGGAAAGAGGCATAAAGGAGAATGTTTCAATGGAACTGGAAGATGCTTTGGGTGTGGAAAAGATGCACAAAAATCCAGTAAGTGCAAATGAAGAGGTTCAGTTAACACCATGGATGAGGATAATGGTATTGCTACGACATCAACAATGGTTAAGTGTTTTAAATGTGGAATGTATGGGAATTATGAAAACTAATGTCTTAAAGGAAAATATCTTAAAGAGTATCAGCATTGTCATATGGGTAGTATTTATGTGGCTGATGATGAAGAGACTACAAATGATATGTGAAGTGAATGAATTGTTGAAGCTCGGTCAATGGTTTAAGAAGGTAGTGTAATGATTACATGTTTATCAAGTGTAATGGTGTATAAGTAATCTCATGGTACTATGGAATAAAGAGACATCTACTGATTGTTACACTATTGTCTTTAATTATGTTTTGAAAGTATTTGATGAATGGTACCAGTGACCACGAAAGGTAATTCAGATATTTTTGGAAAGTAGATGATATGTGCATAATGAAGGGATAAGGAGAAAATTAAATGTTTGATAGTATTCATGACCTCATGACTGATATAAGGAGAAGTTCATATCATGGTTTGAGTATATAGAATTTTTGAATTTTGGTATATGGAAAGAGTTAACTTTTAACAGCATTCATGTTTTCATGAAGCATTAATGGGAATTCATTCATCAAGAGAATACATGATTAAGGTATTCACATGTTTATAATTTGACCAACAAGATATATCTTATGATATATTGGGGATAAAGGATGGAATTCACGTGATTGTTATTTGACATTTCAAGTAATCATTTTCATTATACTCTGAGCTTGGACCGAAGTATTTTAGATAAGCCTAAAGATTGGAATTGAATATGTTGGACAAAAGTTAGTATTGTTTAAGGATAGAACTTTTTTCGATATTATTGATGGGATGGTATAGTAATGTAGTTTTAGAAAAAGGACAACCTACAAGATGGGTGACCACCCATAGCGTCGGACAAGGCTGTGGGAATCGAACCCCCAACCGAAGTGCGAGTGGCCTTTATCGCATACCACTGGCCTACAGGAAGTCCTTGGTAAGTAGAAACTAGTTTTATTTTATTACGCGGTATGATATACTATGTATAAGTTGATTTTAGGAATTATATACGATTAACCTCCCCATAGATGGACTTATGTATATTTGATAACTTTTTCTAAAATATTGTTTGAAACAGAAGGAATGACCCATCATTCTATCACATGATCTGTTAACACTTCACATATAACAAATTCAACTTCATTTCTTTAAGAGATGAAGTCTAAATTTTTAAAAGCACGAACAAAAGTGATATTGTACCAAAATCAAGCAAGTATTTCTTCTAATTCAAAATTTTCAACTTTAGGGAAATGATATTGAAAACCAAAAATGTTTTCCTAGTGGTCTTATATCTGATTAATCTGATGGTACCTTAGATCATCACAAATTTATGGCTTTGTGATTGATGGCTTTTTTATAGCCATGTTCTCTACCACTCTCCATCAGAACATGATGGTTAGATTTTTCTTCCATATCCATATTATCACCAATGTTCTTCTATATGGAATCCCAGTGATGAGTTATTTTGTGTAATCGTTACATTTTATACTTTAGTTTTTAAAATTAAGTTTGAGTATTCCTTTTTACGATCTGGGTTTCTATAAATAGTAAACAATTTATAACCCCGACGAATTTTGAGGGCGAAATTCATTTTAAGGGGGGGGGGGGTAGAATGTAAAACCACGAGATTTTATGAAAAATATTCTTTTAATTTCATTGATGTCTTGTGTTTTAAGCTACAACAAGATTACCTTGCGCTATACACAACACCGTATGAGCGTGGAGTATACACAACACTATTATTGGATCATGTTACACACAATTTTGATAGTATTTATTCTAAGAAACATTGAGTGTATATATATATATATATATTCAATGTATAAATTAAATATGGTTGGATTCTATTATACAAAACAACGGAGGAGTCTTGCACAACACGCAACCCTGACATTGCCTGCATTACACACAATTGCGACCTTCCTCGATAGCATGTGTTGTACGCAATACCAGGTTTCACTAAACAACGATATATGGTTATAATATTATTATGGACTAGCTGTTATGAATAGTATCAACTACATTTTGAATTCTATAAAATTATTATCCATCTTACACATTTTCTAGAACATGGTATGAGAATAAAATAAAATTTTTTTTCAGTAAAATAAGTATTTTTAAAAAAAAATTAGTTCTGCCACCTTTTGAGGGCGCACCCACTTTAAATATAGTTTTTGACATGTGTATAAGTTCAAATTGACAAAATAAAATTATTATTTGGAATCAGGATATAAAAATTTACTTAGGATAAATTTTTCATATTATTCTAATAATTTTCATATTTTAATGAATAGTAAAAACACGCTATATTTTAATTCAAAACATATTTTTTCAACAAAATAATTTATATGGTTATATTATCTTTTTAATTGGGTTTAAAGTGTAATTAGAATATATTTTTACCATTCAATCCAAGGTTGGTCGTTGAATTAATTTCACTTTGAAATTCGATATAAACAAGTATCAATCTTTTGATAATTTTTGTTTCTGAAAAAACATGCTATTTGTTTTGATAATAGGAATTATTTTTAAAATTAATTAATTCAACGTCTATATTTTGAATTTTTCAAAATATACATCAATTTTGAATTCTGAATATCAAATAATGCTTAGGATGAATTTTTGGAAATTTTCTGAAAAACAAAAAATTTCAATGAATAGTGAAACCACTTAGTGGTAGTTAAAAAAAGTGACTTTTTCATTTAAATAAAATTTTAACACTTCTGTGAATTGAATTTCAAAAATCCGAGAGACACAGTTAATATTAAAGAGAAAAATGTGGTTCAATGAGATAAATTTTTTTCGTGAATAGTAACTTTTTACTTTTTTTACCACACTTAAAAGTAAATATGATAATTATGGGTAAAAATGTTATTATTATTACCCTAAAAAATGTCCTAATTCTATTGGATAAGTTTAATTCGACCGAAAACAACCTTAGGAATAAAATATGACCATTTAGGACCACTTGGATTAGATTAGGACATTTATTATTAATTTATTTAAAGAAGGGTTAAATTAGTTAAAATCAAAGTTTAATAAGTAAATAATATTTAATATAGGGTTATACAGAAGATAAATTCAACTATAAATATTCATTCGAAATATAATAAGATTTCATACCTAATGGTATTTTGTTTATAATTTTTAGACATTATATAATTTATGTTATTTATGACAGAATAGTTATGCAATAATTACCTAAATAATAAAATATTAAAATAATTGTTATTATAAATACCCAAATAAATGGAATTTTGGAATTTTTCTGAATTCCATTAATATTATAGGTTAATATGACATGTTAATATTGATTTAGTTAACTTTTTTTGAACTAATCATTCTGTTATGATTTTCACAAAAATCAATTACCAAATAGTGTCAAAATTGACATAAAATAGTTTTTAAAACAAATATTATATTATTAATTGTTATTTTATTCCTAAAAATCTATGTTTCGGCCAAATGACTTATATATGGTTATATATATTAATAATAAACAACTTGGGGTTCGTTTGGGTTGTTATAGTATTTTTAGTAACCTTATAGTGTAAGAAAACAAGAAGACACGGTAAAAGTAAAATTATTTAACTTAAGATTAAATCTAAATGATAAGGTTAAAATAGAAACCTAAACCTGTCTAAATTCTATTGGATGAGAGAAATTATACCCATACCCACATTATCTTCAAAATAAATTAATTTGGAGCTATTAAAACCGAATATGGCTTTATAATAAAATAATATTTTTAGTTTTTCCAATGGTGCCCCTCTCCTCCCTTATAAAAGGGCACCTCCTCCCTCTCTTCCTCACACCACTTTGAGCCTTAATGCTTGGCCAAACCCTGAAAAACTCTCTTCTAAACGTCCCTAGAAACATCCTAGAGGTCCTGGTCTTCTTCAAAGACCAATTGTAGTGCCCTAAGAGGAGGTCTCAAAGAGGCACTTCAAAGAAGAGGTAACGTCTGTTATCGATTCTTTAAACCTTATTTCTTCTTCCACTTCATCTTCTTTAGTTTTTTCATTATTATGTAATAACATCAGTATCACTAATATACTGATATGTTATTTTATGTATGAAACAACCCTATTTCAAAATCTATCCATCCTACGGAAAACAAAATTACCGCGCGTGCGTACGTACGGAATACCGTCTCCACGCCGTGGTGTAATCTATTTTCCACCACCACCTTACTTGGATGGGTATAATGGTGTAAATAATGACTATATATAATTATTTTAAAGTGATATTGATTCTGAAATATTATACATACACTCCAATACAATTCCATGATCATGGGAAGGATATCATCGCTCGTGCGTACGTACGGACTACCGTCTCCACGAACGTGATGAGATTCATTTTCCATGATTAACCATTCAAGAATGATTATAAAGTATATATAATGAATAATAATGAAATATATGACATAATAATGATAATTTATTTGTGTATATATATATTTATGTCATCAATTTAATTTCATTCAATTCATCAAGGAAACGAAAACAGCGTTCATGCGTACGTATGGCCTACCGTCTCCATGAATGGTGTATTTCATTCCTTTTATCGATCTATAATATATATTTATATGATGAATATATTTTATATATAAATCATTTTTTACATTATGAAATTATGTAAATCAGTTTATAAGTAATAATATCAAGAACGACAATTCGAAACACATACGATAAATGAAATGATTTTACCCAAAACGCTACTTTTACATTGAATTTACAAAAGAACGGGCAATATAAAGTCAAAAGTGAAACATATATGATATCATACCAATGAATATGATTATGTAATAAGTCAATGACATTATTGAAATCATTATACAGGTGGTTTGGATCCATAAAAAGCATATCAGACCTAAGTTAAGGGATAAATTTTCCAATCTCATTTTTATTCGATATTGTTTATTCATAAGTAATTACTGGGGTTATTGTTATAATCCCCGACCATGTTTTCTAAAAATGTTTTCATGTATGTTTAAAGTCATTTTTACCCATTTTTTGACTTTTACTACATGGTATGTAAGGAATCTTTCTTTTGTTTACCATAAGAGGTACTTTTTGACTTTTTCGGAAAAAGTACGAGAAGAATGTTTTTTTAACTTATACAGCATGAACAGATTTTTACAGTTTCATAATGCCTCATTTTCATGAAGCTTACTCTACAATATTTTATATTTATTTTCAAAAAAATACTTTTATTTTAAAAGTGCATGTCATTTTGTGAAAAGAAAATTATTTTGAAGAAGAAAGGATATTTCCTCAAGAAATCAATTCATGTGTTTTATCAATACCATTTTTCATCTAAGTTGACATTATTTCATATGTATGTTTCAAGTATAATGTCTCTATGATTTAAATGGTTTCACTTTTCTTATTATGAAATGATATCCATTTCTTTTATATGGATTATGTGATGATGGGATGATGTTTATGAAACCCATTTTATTCGTTGGGTTATTATGAATAATGTATGTTTATTTTGTGGAAAAAGTAAGAATGATTTCATTATGAGATGAGTAAGACCTATATCTCCCTACAATTCATTGGGTAACGATTTATATCTCATGAGATAGACATGTCTGGAACCGTAGGTTAATCCAGTTCAGTGTTACAGGACTGGAACGAGGAGTGAACTCGATTCAGAAAGGGACTTTGTCCACTAAGATCGTCATAGCAGCAATGCCTTGGCTACTATGGAAATCATATCATGTAATTAATGGTATCCATAATTAAATGTTTTATTCTTATTCTATTTTATCATTATTAATGTTCCTTTATGATCTATGCCTTACGTACTTCCATGTTTTATGTCATTTCTCATGCTTTTGTTGTTTAAACATTATGTTCATGTATTTAAGTTCAAATGTATATGATTTGTTTTATTTTATCCACGCCTACCCTTACCGAGCATTTGAGATCACCCTTTTTATGTTGTATTTTCCCCAAGATATAAGGAAAGGTTTTAGGTAAGAAACAAAGGGAAGAACCTTATGGGAGATGTTGAGGATCTTTTACCAAGAATAGAAGATTATGTTCCACGTTTCCAAACGCACTAAACTATTACAGTTTTTTGGTGTCTGTTTTTGTTATGTAATAAGTATTCCACAAAATAATGTAATGTCCATGTATGTCAAGCTTCGGGTCTCTACATCGATCATACAGAGGAATGTGCCAAAGAAGAATCAATATGTTTACAAGCAACAGATTAACAAACCAACATGTGAGTGGAAAATTAAAAATAGATTTTCATATTTAAAAGAATAAGATGGTCCGTCATACTATGAGAATGATCAGAAGTATAAATCTATGCTATGTGTGAAGACAAAAATATTGACCAAGAAGAAGAGAGAAGTGAAGGCAGTGGTTGCTGAAATTTCTCTTAATGCATTAGACTGTTCTGGTGTTTGGATCCTTGATAGTGGTTACATGTGTCAAATGACATGAAATAAGAATCTAGTTATAAAAATAATATATGAAAATTAAGTAGTTCCCATGTTATGAAATGATGATTTCCTAAAGATAATTGGACAGGGAAAGGCCAGGTTTGGGGGAAAAGAATTAAGGTGTGCTGATGTCTTGGTTGTAGAAGTTTTTAGTCAAAATTTTATCAGTGTAAGTCAACTACATGACTCAGAGAATTCTATATGGTTTACCGAGACGATGTGAGTCATCAAAAGAATAGATTATATAGTTATCCTACATGGAAAGAGGATAAAGGGAAATATATACCTCATAAGTAAAGAATAAGATATGTTCTTTCTATCTTGAGAGGAAAAAAAGTTGTTGAATAAACGACTTGGTCATCTATTCCAACCATCCCTAAAAGATTGGTGAAATGTGATGCAATTAGAGACCAACCCAAGCTATCACATGATTGTACAAATATTCATGATTCTTGTTAACAAGGGAATATCATCAAAAATATGTAAAAGACAATGGAAAAAAATGTCAACAAGAGTGCTTGAATTGGGGAATGCTAATGTATGTGGAGCCATCTCCCCAAGATCCATTGGCGGGAATAATTATTTCATTCCTTTAATTTATTCTTATATCAGAATGTCCTGGATATTCTTTATTTACAATAAGTATGATGTGTTTATTTTCATAACATAGTACCAAAGGAAATATGAATGGATACATGGGTAGAAAATTATAATATTTCGTACTAACAAGGGTAAGAAATTCACAAACAGTCTGGTGAAAGTCTATCTCAAGAAACATAGGATAAGGAATCACGTTTCTTCTATGATAATTACACAATAATATAGAGTGGTTTAATGGAGAAATCAGATCATCAACCACATGGTCATAATGGTACTCATTGTAAAGGACCTAATTGAGAAATTTTGGAAGGAAGAAGTTTTAATATCAGTCTACATTTCTAATAGGGATCTGTTGTGTCTGAAAGAAGGAAAGAATCTGAATGAGATTTGGTATGAAAAGAATCCAATATAGAAATACATTAAAATCATTGGAGGTAAGTTCGTCATTCTCAAAAAAGAAAAACATGTGAAATTTGACTCTATTTAAAATGAGGGAATTTTACTTGGCTACTTACAAAAATGTATAGCATACAAATTCATTAAAAATTCTGGGAAAATTAGTTTATATAAATGATGTCACTATCAAGGAAAATGTAGAGAATACTAAAACTCACAGTGTATCATTCCATGATGAAAGTGATGAAGTGGAAAACAATGCAAGGGGTGCAGAAGTGGAATATATTTATTTAGAAGATGATACTGATGATGAATAGGACTAAGTAAAGTTGTATCTACATAGAAAAAAATGAGTAAAGATGAACTTGATAGGAAAAATATCAATGGTGACCAAACAGTGCCTATTTAGACATGAAGAATAAATTCAGGGCATAAGAAATATTTCATATCTCAATTAGAACCTAATTGTTGTGCTAATGTATCTGAAGATGAAAACACGGTTCATGTGATGAATGATGAGGTAGGCCTGGTTGAGAATAATTGGACATGGGAGATTATTTCAAGGCCAATAAATAATAATTTTATAGGGACTAAATGGATCTTTGGAAATAAGATGAATGAATATAGAATAGTAATTCGAAAAAAATCATGACTGGTGTAAAAAGGGCACTCACAAATAGAGTGTGTTGATGTTGATGATACATTTACACCAGTTGCAAGGCTGGAGACCATCAGATTATTCATAGCCATTACAATGCAACATCGGTTTAAAGTGTTCTAAATTGACGTCAAATATACATTTTTGAATGAGGTTCCAGAAGAATAAGAATATATTTACCCGGAAAATAGATTTTACATTCATTAAAATTAGAAAAAAGTTTTTTGGATAAATAAAGAACTATATGGGATGATATAATTACCAAGAGCAAGGTACATGAGGCTTGATCAGTATTTGAAGAATATTGGTTTTCAACATGGTGGTGTTGATTACAATCTCTACATCAACAATGATTATAATAAGAGGATTATGGTATTGGTTTATATTTATGACATAATATTTGGCGGATCAGATGAAGCTCAATGTAGATAGTTTTTTGAATTCATGAAAATTGAGTTCGAAATGTCAATGATTGGAGAGATGATGTTTTTCCTTGGATTACAGGTGACACATGGAAGAAATGACACTTTCATCTCTCAATATAAATATTCCAAGGATGTTATTAGAATATTTTTAATAGAATATTCCAAGGAGATGAAGAAAATGGTTCCACTTGGATGAAATTATCAAAAGATGATTATGGAAAGGAAGTAAATGTAACCGAATACATGCAAGTTATTAGACGTTTACTGTACCTGATTGGTAAAATACCTGATATTGTTTACACCATATTCCAAGAAGCATGATATCAATGATAAATCAAGTAAAGATACATGATTATAGTGGAAATAATAATTAGGTATATCAAAGGAACTATGGATTTTAGTTTGATGTATAATGATAAATCTCAGCCAGAGCAGTTGGGATATATATATGCATATTGGGCTAGTTCAGTAAATGACAAGAAATAAAAATCATAAGGTAATCTCTATCTTGTTTAATTTTTTATTTCTTGGTGAATCCAGAATCAAGATTGCATTTCATTGGGCACTATAGAAGATGAGTATTTTGCAGCCACCCAGGCATGTACATAATTATTGTGGATAAAGTAGTAGCTTGATGATATGGGATTTGAAGTTAAGTCTCTAATAATAATCTAAATAGATTACTCACATTCTATAATTCTCAGCAATAATCCCATATATCACTGAATGAAAAAGCACAATGAGATGAAATATTATTTTATCAAGGAGAAGGTTGAGTACAGAATCATGAAGTAGGAGTATTTTCCTACAGTACTACATGTTTTATACATTATGACCATGGATTTACCCAAGAATGATTTTTAGAGGCTTTGACTGGCTTTGGGAGTCCAGTCGACTCCCAACACATGAAAAAGTGTAGATGTGAGACACCCCCATCTCCCAAAAGTATAGTATGTGTTTTCATAATTATATTATATGTGTTCTATTCCAATTTTGCATACCCCAAAGGACTGATATTTATGTTAATTTATAATGGGGGAGAAATGTGACTATTCAAGGGGGAGAAGATATCTTTTTTCAAGACACATGGAGAAGCTGGAAGGTGGAGAAACAAGATAGGGTGAGTAAACCATGAATGTTGAAGAAGCTGATATGGGGAGCATTATGATGAGAGTATGTGATGGCAGGTGGAGTTGTGAGATAGGGGGAGTAAAGAATCATTTTTGAAGTGGTTGATAGGGGATAATTATGATGATAGTATGCGGTGTTAAAGTTGATCAGATAGAGCATAGCTTGGACAACAAAAGAACTCGATAAGTGACAATGTATGTGTTTTTAATCTGGCGATGCATGAAGTAATCGATAAAAAAAGATATAAAAACATTTGAAGTTCATGATGAACTAAAATTAATACTATCAATGTGGTATCCATGGTTGGTGTTAGAAATAATGTGAATCAATTATGATCATTTAATACTACTATTTTTTATCACACCAAGCATTTCTCATGTGGGATTAGAGTATTTGGTGAGTGAATCTTTGGATACTATCATAATCACAAGAGGGAAATGATGAAAGGTGATGGAAGAATCCTCAGTAAGGTATCAAAGTGTAGAGAAATGTTATGATAAGGGTTTTCAACAAAACCCAAAGGGGTATATTGTTGGGGGAAAAACCCCCAAGGTAACATTAAACCATTTTTTAAGTGTTTGTGTTTATTGAAAATAATGATTTTTTTGTTGAGAAAGAGGCTTTCCATGGTGATATATTGAGTTCCATTTATATTGCTGACAACCTATGTTGACAGTGAACCCTGAAAAAATGTATGGTTTATCTGGAGGTGGTACAAAAGAGAATATATAAGGTGGCTCCATTTTCTAGTGTTTTTCAAATATTTAGGTCTCAAAATCAGAAAATGGGGAAACATGATTTTTTAAAAGGATGGTTCATTAAATATTGAAGTTGAATTGTAAACATACACACAATACATGGTTTGGGATTAGAACTTCGAAAAATGGAAAAATCATGATGTGCATGAATGATTTGTAAATGGGAACAAATGATGAGGTTGCACGAATGAGACTTGTACACCCAATGTGACATAAAATGAGGTTTTGTGTGATTGAAGAGGATCTTGGATGACATAGTGAAAATTATGTGTAGGGGTCAGCGAAGCATATAAATAAAAGGTGACACACCTCATTCAAATAAGCTCAATAAATAGAGATAATCTGAGCTCCAAATCACATAGGAATTTTATGAAATGGGAGTTTCACAAAAGATATTGAGTTTTGTGCATGCTAAGAATGTTTCATGTATTATTTGAGATAATAGTAAGATTTAAGTTTCATAAAAGGGGTGTTTTGTGACAAATTTTGTATCTTGTGTGCATGTTATTAATGTTTCACACAAGATGCATTATGGTTTGTGTGAAATATTTGAGGTTGACTAGTAGTATTGTTGTAAATTTGGTATTAATCATTGGATGAATGTGGAACATCAATTGGGCATCTACATAAAGTGGAGGATGCATTCAATAGTGATAATTAAGTGACCAACAAGTCTATAAACTATGAGCGGATGTTCTGAAGAAGCAGTGAGAACACTTCAGTTGAGAGAGTAGTGAGCTTTCACATTGTGGTTGGTTATAAACCAGGAGGGACAGTGATTCCAATCCATACATGTAAACAATAGTGTGCTTATAGTAGATTTAGTAAATGACCAAATTTCCGGTGTATGCATCATGGACGTAGCTTAGAGAGGGTGATCCAAGTAAAATTGTTATGTCTTGTGCATTCTATAATATTTGTTCATACACTACAACGAGATGGAGAGAGAAGTGATTTATGTCTACAAAAAAAACATGATTAAAAATGGATAGTGGTTTTAATCTATAATGCCTTGCTTCAACCCCTCTCAGAGTATCCATCCTAGTGGACCTAACACGATTAGTTTTAAATTTTTAGCTCTTTAAAAAAACTATTCATTATTATTCTATTTGGATAATAGGAAAGAAGGTGATACTAATAATATACCTCTATAATTTAATGGTAGGAATAATTCCCACGGGAAAATTAAAATTAAAATTAACTTATAATGTACAGGGTTTGATATTTGGATTATAATAGAATTGAAGTATTAAATACCGATGGCTGAAAGAAATACAAGGAGTGATGCTACAATTGTTTCTAACAACAATAATTGTAAAGCTGTGAATGATCTATTTTGTGTTCTAGGTGATGAGGAATTCAGCATAATATCTTCTTGAAATTATTCCAATAAAGTTTTTGACACCTTAGATATTTCAGATGAAGGAAATTTTTATGTTAATGAAATGAGACTTAATACATATATGATAAATTATGTTTATTTCATGATGAAGCCTGATGAAACCATTTCTGATATGTATCTCAGGTTCAAGAAGATAGTAAATAAAATGAGTACTTTAGGAACCCCATTTGATGATATAGAAAAAATTATGTAGAAAATTAGATGTCTAACAAAACGATATAGAGGAAGCTCAGTATCAGCTAGGGAATCCTATTATATTAGTATGTTTCCAGTTAAAGAGATAATGGGGAAGATGTTGATGCATGAAGAATAATTAAAGATCAGCCAAGGAGAATAAGATGAACCAAATAGAATGTAAGGGGATTTAAAACCCACTACATCCAAAAAAATGAAAAGGATATGATAATTTTTTTTTGATAAAATAAGTAATGATGATTCACCAACAAATAGTGATGGGGAAATAGATCAATTATCCAGAAAGATTAAAAAAATTTATATAAAGAAGAAGTTTCTCATGAATCCTAGCTAAAAATTTATTTTTATAACAAGGGAAATTGGAAAAAGTATTGGAAAAGGAATGATAAATCAAATAAAATAGTTTGTTTTGAATGTATGATAAGATGATATATACATGATGACTCTCCAATTTAAAAAATATGAATAACTATGAGAACAATGGTAAAAAAATACAAGAAGAAATTTAATTCCACATGGAGTGCTTCTAAAGATATTTCCAGTGAGTTAGATTCAACACATGATGAGAATGGTGGCAAGGAAAACATGTGTTTGAAGACAAAGAAATATAAGGTAACCATTGAGTATCATGTACAAAACTCTTATTATTATAGATATGAATCTGATTGGAAAATATTAATAATGAGTAAATTTTGGAATACTAAAAAATGATTTAAGATACATGCAATGATTTAAAAGTAAAATATAAAATTTTGAATAATCCACATTCTCTCTCCTCTACGGTGAAATTTGAGATTATTATGATGAAAAATTATCTATTTATTAAAGAATTTAGTGAGTTTATGATATAAAGTGAGCAATTGAAAAAATAATTAGAGATGATTAAGAACTAGAAAAATACTCTTACACAAAGTATTTGTAAACAAGAAACTTCTAAGAATACTAATAGTATAGGATACCAACCTAGACAAAGGAATATAACTAAAAATATTTTTTTATCCAAATTTGGAAAAATAGTATTTATTATCAGAACTGATAATTTTTCTACTAGTTATAAACCTAGACAACCATATTCTACTTACAGTTTTTATTGATCAAAAAAAATTTATTTTTCAAATCCTTTGCGAATTTCATATAGGAGACCCATGAAGAATGTATGGGTTCCCAAATCACTTATTACTAATATTAATAGACCCAAACAAATATGGGTACCAAAATCATCTCATTTTTTAAATTTTTGTAGGAAATTTATTTAATGAGAACCTGTAGAAGTATATAGTACTTGGATGGTGGATTTTCGAGACACATTACGTTAGATTATTTGTGCTTCGAGAATATTGTAAAGATTTATGGTGGGAATTCACTTTTGGTGATAATTCTAAAGGAAAAAATAAATTTAGTTGACCAAATTGGTATGTCTAATTCTTTTTTTTTTCAAAATTATTTTTGTTGATTGGTTAAAATAAAATATTCTTAGAATCTATCAGTTTTGTGATGATATTTTTAATGTTAAATTTTAAAATGATGTATGAATTGTTTTTTATTATAAAAATAAATTAGTATTTTCTGCCTTTAGAAATGAAAATGTGCCTGCTGTAAACTCAAATTCCTCAGTGTCTCAAAATGATTCCTTCTTAAGTAACTTAAATAAAGAGTCTTGGATATGCAATAGGACATTAAAACATTATAATATTCATTCACATAAAAATCATACAAGTAAAGGACTAGTTAATGATCTAACCAAAATTTTGTTTCCCAATGACAATGTCCATAATCTATGTCAGAAGGATAAACAATATAAAATTCCTTTTGAATCAAAGAATCGTGTTTTAACTTCTAAAAATCTTATGTTGGTTCACATAGATTTTTTTTAACATATATGGTTTCTTTTCGAAAAGGGTTTCACTATATCAATGTCCTAGTAAATTACTTTTCTAGATAAACTTGGAATTTCATTCATGCAAAAAAAAGTGAAGCATTCTCATACATCATTAATTGTGCTAAAAAAATAGAGAACCTAAGTAGAATTATAATTAAAACCTTAACAAGTGACCATGGACATGAGTTTGAATATTTTTCTCACATAGTAGCTATAGTCAAAACATCTATTCTCCTAGGACACCCCAACAGAATGGTGCTATAGAAATAAGAAATATAACATTATAAGTGATATATCAGACTTTTCTTAATGGATATGACTTAACTATCAAATTTTTGGTATAAGACTTCAATATAGCATGTTATATAATTGATAGAGTCATAAATAGTCAAATTTCGAAGAGAACCCACTATGAGCTAAGAAATATTAGGAAAACCAAATTAGGTTACTTTAATTTTTTTTGGTTGAAATGTTTATATCCTTAATAAAAATGAAAATAATTAAAAATTGAAACCAAAAGTTCTTAAATAATTGTTATAGATTATTCAATATCTAGTGAATCCTATATATTATTAAATAAATGAACTATGTGTGTGCAAGAATATGTACATGTAAAATTTGATGAACCAGAACAATATGAACCCAAGTCCTATCTAGAAAATATTTAAGATGATATATCCATTATAGATATAAATAAAAAATCATTTCACCTCAATATTAAGAAACCTATTAAATAATATAGTTTTTTAAATTCTTCAAACTCTAGTCATAATGAACATGAACATATTAATGAATATAAATTTACTAGATATTGTTTTTCTAGACCTACTAGAATCCTTAAAAACCATCATTTAGATGCTGTAGTTGGAGACTTAAATAAAGGGACATAGAAAAGATCTTATCTATGATACAATGTTGAACATCTATATTGTTTTATCAGAGATAGAACCTCAAAAACCCCAATGATGAAATCAATAGAGAATTTTGGCTAAGGGATATGCCAAAATAATTGAATCAGTTCGAAATAAAAAATGTTTGGAAACTTGTAGATAGACCTAGAGACACTATGACTATAGGAACTAAATGGGTGTGTAGAAAAAAACTATATAAAGCTTGTAATATTGTATGAAATAAAGCTTGATTGGATTCACATGGTTATAGTCAAGAAGAAGTGATTGACTATGAAGAATCTATTCCACTAGTTTCTAGAATATAGGTCATTAGAATCTTTCTTTAATATGCTTCCCATCTCAATTTTAAACCATATCAAATGTATGTTACATGTACATTCCTAAATGGGTATATTGTTGAGGATTTTGTTTATGAACAACCCCTAGTTATACAAACCCTCATTTTCCAAATGATGTTTTTTAATTCAAAAAAGGAACAATGTGACTTAAAAAAATCTCCATGAGATTGGATTGATATACATAATACTTTTTTATATCAAAAGGTATTACAAAAGGTATAAATGATATTAATCTATTTATTTAAATAATTTTTAAATATGTTTTAGTAGCTTAATTTTATGTTGATGATATTATATTCAGATCATCAAGAAATTGTCGATTTATTGATTTATAAAAATTGATGCAATGTGAATTTAAAATGAGTCAAATGGGGGAATTTAATTTATATATTGTATTTCAAAATTTCCAAAATAAAGAAGGTGTTATTTTAACTAAAATTAGATATACTAAATAAATTTAAAAAGGATGTGCTTTGATGTAACAAAATGTAGTGATAATTCAATTAGGACCACCTATAAGTTGAATCTTGATGAATATGTTAAATATATTGATCAAAAACCATATAGAGAAATGATTGAGAGTTTACTCTATATAAAATTTACCAGGAAGACATTTTTATTAGTGTGTGTATGACTTATCATTTTTAAGCTAACACTAAATATCCTCATTTAAATACTATTAATAGAATTTCAAAAAAAACCTCATATATACTACTAGCATAGTATTATTCAATACCAAAAGACAATAATTTGGTTTAGTTAGTGATTTCTATGCTGATTATGGTAGCTGTAAGTTAGATAGGAAAATCACCTCTGGAACATTACCTTTTTGATAAATTATCTAGTGTCATCGTGTTGTATGAATAAAAACACTTTGTATCATATACTTCCAAAGATGAATACATAGCTACAAGTAGTTTTTGGGAAAAAATATTGAGAATGAAACATGCATTAGTAGATTATATATATCAGTTTATACATGTCCTTGTAAATTGTGACAATAAAATTCCTATTAACATTTAAAAGAGCCCATATTTTCCATTCTAGTACAAAGCATATTGATGTAAGAAATCACTTTTCAAGGTATCATTATAAAAAGTTGATATAACCCCTGAGTTTTTTGGAACTGATTATAAGTTTGCTAATATTTTTACTAAGACACTAAACTCTAAAATAATTAATTACCTCATACATGAAATAGGAATGATTAATTTAAGGGAATATTAATTTGATCATTTGATAAAACAAGGTGTGTTTATCCCACCGATACAAAATCAATAATTTCTCATCAACACCGATAGTTTCATTGTTAAACCAATGATGTCTCATGGGTTTCCACATACCAATTGAGTCTAGTTTTCTTTATCTGTTATAAACAAAATGACACAGTATTAATTTTCTTGTTATTAATTAAACTCGGTTAACCCATTTTAGATTTATAATGTCATAAGAGATAAAATGATGTTGATACACTCTATTACATTCTATTTTCATTTCTCTGTCACAATTTTACATTTTTAATTTTTACCCACATACCATTCACCTTATTACCCTTTGACCAAAACTTCAGAATAGTCCTAGTAAAGGGCACATTGATGGTTCTGAAGACAAGTTGCATCAATATAAGAGGTAGAAATGAGATTCAAGGAAATATCATTTGGTTAATCCAACTCTTTAATATGGTGCGGTAACTTCTGAGAAGGAGTTATTCATAGAATGGTTGTTTTTAAGTAATTCACCTATATTGAGACTACTTGAAATGAATGGTTTGTTAGGTTTTTTCTTCGGGTAATAAATGGACATATTTAACTACGCTTTTTAAAGAGTTTAATCTTAACATGGAGTTCATTATGCAAGTCAGTGAGATATAATGGATTAAATCTATGGTGAATGGAAGAAGGGTTACTTTTTTATTTAAATTAGTCTGAATAATTCATAAGAGTTCCACATGAGCTAGTCATTGCTGACATCCAATAAAGTACCTCACCTACCACAAAAATATTTTTCTATAAGAAAAAATTGGAGGAGATGACATGAAAAATAGAGCATAAAAGGACCATAGCCTCAAAGTGTGATAGGGAAAGAAGACTTCTATTTAAATTTTTTCAACATCAACTATGTCCCATAAAATGGGACTTTGCCTCTTTGAATTACTAAGACATGCACTTTTTATATTTGTTGATGAAAAGGCACATGGCGAGCCAACGAAAGTATTTAATTGATCACATTAGTGGCATGATTAAGACATACTATATGATCAATTCCTTGTTCTATCTATATTTGATTTTTGTTATGATGAATCAAAGGGGATTTTTAAGAGAGGTTGATGAGACTATTTATTTTTGTAGTAGTGTATTTTTAAATAAATAGATTTACAATATAATTAAGATAGAATTAAATCACAAGAAGATGTATTGGGATATTAATGAAGAAATGTTATATGAGAATTTCAAAACTATAGAGAATATTGTTAGTCCTAGAGATGTGGATGATCCTTTTTAGGCCAGATGAAGTGGCTGAATATGCTGATGATGAGGATAGAGAAGAAGATGCTGGACTTGCTATAGATTAAGGATCTCTTATAGATATTAAAAATAACCCAACATTTCTAAAATATGAAGGAGAATGACAATTAGAAAACCCATTCCACCAGTCGATATGACTTCAAATGTTCCAATTTTAGGTCATGATGATAAAACTAATGAATATGAATATGTTGAGTATGTTAGTAGATCCCATTGATTAACTGAGTAATCTATAGAAGAAGAAGAAAAATATTGATAATGAAAAGATAACAGAATTGGCCCTGATAGTGGGGATGATGATGATGAAGACAAATATGAGGATTGTAATGATGGATATGATAAGAATGAAAAAGGAAGTGGATGTGATAAAGGATTTTATAATCCTAGTGATATTCAAGGTGATAATAGAGAGATTTATGATATTGTGGATCAAGACAAGAATATAGAACTTCCTAATCAGGTAGAAGATGCTACTTAAGAAGATGGAAATAAATATAATGTTAGTGATGCAATTAGAGATCAAATATTCAATGTAGAAAAGATGGTTTATACAAGAAGAATATCTCCAGATGTTGGAGAGTAGTAAGTAAGATGACATCCAGTTCTAGGGGAACTTCAAGATTGATGGGAACATGTTGTGGGGGAACCTAAAGTTGGAAGATTGACAGTTAACACAATCACTCTTTTGAAAGCCATTGTGTTGTCTAAAAAGAAAATAGTATCCATTATAGGTGTTCATTGGCCTGGAATTTTTATATTCTAATGCTGATGCTGATAGAGTAGTTCCAAAGAGAGAAGGGGTAGAGGATCCTGTACAGTCTATGTTAGTTCCTGTAGGTGCATTTTCTTTTTCTCCCACACCTTCATTAGTTTAAAATAAATGTGTCTATGTCACTAGAGATATTTTTTTACAGTTTTAAGGAAGAAAATCACTTTATCGTTAGGATTAGTTCCTAGACTATTCCAATTTTGAGATGGAGTTAAAGTGATGAAAATATACTCTCTCTTGAATTGTTACTGCTCATGTAGAACCTAGTATAATTAAACTCATAAAGCTATTGTGAAAGATAATTAGAACCTTCTATATTAAACTGTTTAACATCTGAGTAAAGTAAAACAATGGAAAATCAAGATTGGACTTGAGTATATTATTTCCCACATTAATGTTCTTGATTATACAATGTTGATATAGGATTATAGAGTAATTTTCAAGGTACTTAAACCTCAGATACTCTTATATCCTATTCCACATACAACGAGGCTGTCATAAATGTCATTAGAGAAGAACATAACACGATGATGGGTGGAACAGACCATGGGTTTCATTCAAAACACAGATAGGATAGTGATCAATTCCATGACATGGTCAAGTTCATTTATAATTAGTCTACTACTGTTTAGGAGGAGATAACTGAAAATGAAAATTTTTATTTCAAGAGAATTTACTCTAACCATGAGTCGGATAAGCATTTCAATTATTTTTTTGAGAACCTTTGAATCGCTTCTTCCACTTAATCCATCAGGGATCAAGTAAATATTCTCAAAGAGATTACTCAAACAATTGAAAATTTTATTGAGAAGAATGAGGATTTAAAAAAGGTTATGCAGAACGGTGGAGAGATAATTATATATTTCCACAATATGTTAAATCCATATTTTCATTGTTAAAGTACTGCAATTTTCCCTCCACAAGATGCACCTATCCGACCATCTCTAGAACCTGACACCCATACCTCTCTAGTAATGAATCTTTATCAGTCCCTCAAACAGATACAACCAATCATCTTTGGTACTCATTACTCCACAAATCCAATCCTAGAACCTTTAGTGTTTACAAGAATTATTCTACCCTCTCTCGTAATTTGTTTTGAAACTTCACCACCCACTACTTATACATCTCAGCATCCTAGCTTTGATCCTTCGGTCAATGGAATGGACATGCGTGACCCTTCAATGAAGAAAAATAGTTACTTTGTATTACCCTCTAATAAGGCTAATTTGATATAACTTTTCCTAACTCCAATGAAACCTTTTTATCCACTATACCTTACATTGATTATAGAATTCAGTGTTATTGAATTTCTCCAATTCTGTTCTGCTTCTTTTATTAATATCATTATCCATTTTTATAATCCCAAAAGGGAAATAATGTAATGAAATTATTTATTTTCTAAATAATAAAATATTATTAATAATTTTAAATTTTTTTGTCTCATTTCTGTTGAAAAAATCAAAGGGAAAATTTATTTTAAGAGACTCAGTAATAGTGAGATAGAAATCCAAATGACTAATTTGATCATCAACTTATTGTACTATATAATGCCTTGATTTCTTATCATAAAAAAAGTGGATATTTTTGGACCTCCTTGGTTTAAATAATCAAATATCAGGATCAGTGATATTTAATCATGATCATTTCTGTTAGATCATTTTTAGTTAAGTATAAATATTATTAGTTAATATTATCTATGTTAGGTTAAAAGTTTGAGTCAGCTATATTATGACTCACCTATAAAACAAATGAGTTAGTGACCGAATGAATGAGTCACCAATAGAAAAATTGATTCACTGATAGATAAACTCACTAATAGAATGACTAACCGATAGCCTGAAACATTGATATAATAAAGGAATCACCGACAGAAAAAAATGAGTCAATAAAAAAACAAATGAATCATCAATAGTCGGACTAATTGGAAAATAAAATGAGTCACCGACAGACTAACTAACTCACCAATAGTCTAACTCTCCAATGGATGCATGGACATCCCAAAAAAATGACCAACCCATAGAAGGATTCACTAATGCACTAACATACCTACAGATGGAGTCACTGACATTGTGACTGGTCGATAAAAGGACACACCAACAGAAAGTTAAAAATATATTTACTCTATAAAAATTATCTTTTTATCCAATGGTCATATTGGGTTATTAAATACTACTAATTAAGTTGTATAATTTTATTTAGACATTGTTAAAATTGAATTAAGAGGTACGAGGAACAAAACATGTCCAAATCAGTCCAAATGTTAAACCTATAGAATATAATAATGGAATCACTCGATCGAAAATAGAAACAGACACCCAAGAAACCATATCAAGAGAACCCATGATGAAAATCAAGAAAAAACACCTTCTAGTTGACTGATAACAAAGAATATAATCTTGTGCATCAAAGATCCAATTAACCCTGCAGAAAATAAACTCTAGAGAGGAAAACCCTCAAACAATATCTCATTTTCCTATAAATCGAAACAAGGAGTTTCCACAACACTCTTTTTTGGTGTCACATTCTAGAAAAGGACTCAAAAAACACATATACCACATTCATGGATTCTAGAAGCTTCCAGCAGAATACTCAGATCACTCTAAGCCTTCTCTCATTATATATACTTTTTTGTGTTCAATTTATTTCTTTTAGAGAGGATTGTGTATCTGTAGTGTAAACACACACCATCTTCTATGCGAGGATAGAGGATACAAGATATAATCACACTAACATTCTCTTAAACAACATTTCTCCCACTATTTTATATGGAAGATATATCTTTTTGACCTAGTTGTAATATCCTTCCACAAAAAATGTGGTAGAGTTCTAGCTTGATATGGACAAAAATGTAATCTATTGTAAACACAAGTCTAGGGTGTGGATCAAAGTTTATTAATTTAAACTACATAGTAGAATGTGACCTCCAAGTGGAGAGGATTAGTTCTTGGCTTCAGACTAAAAATATTTTTTAATTATGCTGTGATATTTCAAATTTAGTTTACTCTATTTTCACTCATATTTCAAAAAAAAATGATTTAAAATAATAATTGATATTGAATAATATTTATTATAATTTTGGTTAGGTAAATCAGTTTAAAAAGTTATATAAATATTTAAAAATGATATAATTGATAATTAATCAATAAATTGATAAATTAATTGAACAATCAAACAACTATAAATTTACTACTTGGATTAATTGGCCTATTTCGAATTTAAGGTGGGGGATTTATAACTATGGGTTTTAACAAAAAAAAATTTAGGTACTCAATTCACCCCCTATTTAGTGTCCTAATCTAACCAAAAATTTCTACGCTTATATAGGTTCTATAGTGTTATGGTTTTTATGAAAAGCCTCTGTGATTTTCGAATGGAGATATGGTATAAATTACCAGTTTTATAGCTTTGAGGATATAATCTATTATATTTAAAATTCCCATGGGGATTCAATTATGTTTTTTATTTTGTAAAAATGGTTATAGATGAAAAAACATGAACTAAATTCGTTATATTAAACCATTATATGTTATATATTATCAGATTAAAAATTAAACTAATAATAAAAAAAATTATAAAATACTTATTAAAGAGTTAGTATACATTAAGGGTTATGATGATGTCTTATTAACACATACCAAATATGTAATGGTCTCCTCCTGTAGGATCATACAATAAGAATCCAATTTAGCAGAGAATCTGTGGGAGATAAAACCCATTGGATTTCCCTATGATAATGCCCATGTCTATACACAACTATTAACGAATGAGTGAACCAATTTTTGGGAGCAGTTCAATATCATCAACATCTCATCCCAAACCTTATTCAGTAGACCACCCTAAGAAAATATCACCATCATACACATTACCTAAAGATTATTCGTAAGTCTAAAAATGGATTATATATATCAAACCTAATAGTATAAATATTTATATTTTTTAAATAAAATAATTATTATATATATTTATTTTTTTTCTAATTTATATATTATTAAATAAATTTGTTTTTATAAATATTAGATTTTGAGCTGATAAAATAAAAATAGAAATTTAGGGTTATAAGTGATTTTAATTAAAGAATTACACTTTATTAAATCATAAATTCATAAAATAAATTATATTTTAATCATATGATATAAAAAAATTGTACATATTAAAAATAAAAGATAAAATAATTATATTGGGTGAAAATATAATTTTTATAAGGTTAGAGGGTGGTTAATGTCAAGAAATCTATATTTTTCAACCAATGGGGTTGTTAATATAAATTTCTAATTTCTAATATATAGATAAATATATTGAAAAAATATTATTTTTTTAATCTGCACATCAAAACTATCCCATTGTGAATGTTTCCTAATTTTCACAGGATGTTGAATTTTCAGGTACAAATTGAATACTGTAAGAATATATGGTATGTATTATGTCATCATAATAGACTAAAAAGGGAATTAATATGCGCCATAAAGGTTATCAAAAAACAATTATATATTTCGCCCCAAAATTAATTATTTTTTTATTTTATTAATTTTATAAGACCATTTTGAACATCCCAAAACATATATTATATTTCATGATTTTAGAACCCTTTTTTTGTAAACCTGACAGACTTCCACATAAATAAGGTTATTATTTTAAGGTTAAATGATGATGAACTTAAAAAATAATTTTAAAAACTCATATTTATATGAATCCATATAGAGGATTATTTTTATTACATTACTACATATAGTGAAAAACCGATGTTTAGAATATAATAATGAACACCCAGTCATTTCCAATATAAACCAACCCAATTTCCCATTCATCCTCACTCAATACCATTGGGTAATTAGTATAATAATCTATTATATATATATATATATATCTCTCTCTTCAAATGTTTCCAAAATTTCTCAAGAGTCTCCTCCCATGATTTTGGAAACACCCTCTCTAGGTAATGGATCTTCTCCTTCTCCTGTTAATCCATTCCCAATGTTCATGTAATTTTTTTTTACTTCCACTAACTATAGATGGGTTCTGATTTTTCACATTCTGATTACTTCCCTTATGATTAAAAATGGATGAGGGAACCCTTATTTTTTTAATTCTTCCAAATATTCATAATGTACCCACATTCAGCTACCTAAATTATCCTATAATTTTTACATGCTAATCATTTCTTCTAGAACCTGTTTAAATATGTCTTTTATTTCCCAATTATTCTTGATTAATTATGTCATTACTAATACTTATTAAAATTATTATGATTTCTGTGAGACAATAGACCATTTTCACTTTCATTAATCCCTCTCAAGATATATTATGTACCCCCTAATCAGATTGATGACTCATTCAATATGCTTCATAATGCCCATGATTTATCTTTGATTGATCATCTCTCAAGATGTTATCTAGTAATGGAAAAGGTGTATATCCCCAATAATATATATATTAAAATATAATGTATCTATGAATTCATAGCGCTAAAATTTTTACTCACTAATACTCAAAATATCATAATGGATTTGACAAATAAATTCTTTTTTGATTACCTCAAAAAATTATTTGTAATCATTATTAATCACGGTCATAAAAAAATAAAGGGGGAACTTGAAGATAATTTAAATACTATATAGAAGAACCTATTTAAATACAATATGTATGAAAATTATAGAAAATGAGAGTTATGTTTGGATAATGTGACATTCATGGGGAATGTCATACCCAGTAAAGGGGTATCTATGGATTCTTCAAAATTAGATATGATTGAAGGGTGCCCTAGAACAACCTCTATGATGAGAATTCATAGTTTCTGTATATTAACTGTGTACTATCATCAATTTTTGTGAAAAAACTCTCTATATTTTAAATCCACATAACCCAAATAACTCATAAATAATATGTGTTTGTTTGGAATGATGAATTGAAGTAAATTTATAAATATTTCAAGTAGAGGCCAACCACTGCAGTTGTTCTCACACTACCCACTAGTATGGAATTATTTTTGATCTACAATGATGCATCCAAATATGGAAGGGTCTTTTCAATAATGAAATAATCTAAATTTATTTCCTATTTATCCCAACAAATAATTATCCATGAGAAAAACCTGAAAACTCTTGATCTAGAATTTTGTATACTAATCTTTCTGTTAAGAATTTAGAAACATTAACTCTATGAAGAGATGTGTGATATATAATTTACATAAAAGACCCAATTATGTATTCACAAACAATTTATCTTAATATGAAAAAATGGAGGTGGTTAGAGATGATCAATGATTATAATTGTTCAATCCATTACCTTTACGGTAAGTTGAACCAAGTGGAAGAAGATCTAAGTAGAAATGATAGTACACCTCTCTCCATGATGAGGATTGACAGTGATCCCGCATTCTTGAACATATAGAAAATGTATATGGGAATAATAAATGGTTATTCATGCATCATTTCTCAGGTAAATTCCCATACATACATTTATAAGAGGACAATAGAGGCATAGATAGATGATGAGGTGCTCTAGATGAATGTATTAAATATCATAGAGTTTAAAATTATTGAAGATAGAGTTATAAGATTTAGAAGTTGGATATATATACCATAAAATTATTTTATATAGAAATTATGGATGACATAAATAGCTCATTCATCTATATAATTATATTAATAACCATGATATATATATATATATATATTCGAGGCAAAAAATTTGATGGGATAACATGAAGAGAGAGATTAAAGAGTTTGTATCTCGATGTGTGTTATGCCAAAAATTCAGGGTTAAATGACATATGTTAAAGGTTTTGATGAAATAATTCCCTATAAAATTATGAAAATTGGATAGGATAACTATGTTTTTCATTTTATGAGTACCAAGGATATCGACATGTAGTAACACCACTTGTGTAGTATTCAATCACCATATAGAGTCATCGCATTTCATTACTATCAATGAATTTTTATCTCTATAAAACAAACAAACAAACACATATATATAAAGAAATATGTTTCAGAATCATAAATTATTTGATGATGTTAGAGAGTGGAAGATAATGGGGCATGATTTATCCCATATATTACAGTGTAGGTTCAAACTATTCTGTATCATATGAAATCCTTGTAATGTCGGAAGAAAAGCTATGTAGGAATTCATTAAGGAGAACTTTCATTTTTTTGGGTTAAAAGTGTTCATTTTTTACATCACTATGAAAAAAATTCATGATATTTGGGACTAAGGGAAATAATAAAAAAATATAAATCAGCCACTTAGAGATATTTGGTAACATTAGAGTGGTGGCTAGTTGATTATCACTCTCAACTAACCTATCTAAAGTACATGTTGTATTCCTTGTATAACTGTTTAGAAAGTAAAAACCCAAACCCCTAAAATGTAATAAATCTATATATGGTAGAATTAGATAATTATATTTCATATGTGGATAAATTAGTTAATATATTAGATTTTAGAGACAATTTTCTTGAAAAGAAGACAAGTTACATGGTCCCTATGTTGTAGCAAGACCACTTTCTTGAGAAACCAACCTGGGAACCCATAGTTTTATCAAAACAGAGGTTTCCTCATCTATTTTAGTGTTCCAAATGAAAATTTAACAAGTGTAATTTTTTATGGTGGAATGATGTGATTAGATGAACTGTTATAAATAAAATTCCACATGTTATTGAATTAAGTTCCATATTTTTTTTAACTTGCTATAGAAAAAATGAACTATATGGGTTATATTCAACCATAATAGATATATCCAATTAGACTTGAATGTCCTTTATGAATAAAAAGTATCTGTAACATATCAATGGAATTGTGATCATATGTTTAATATATATTAATGGATATAACCTAGTCTTTTGACACTTGAAAAAGAAGTGATGGCCTGGACTAATTGAATTGTACCATATGAATGCCATTTATCAGAGAATACAGAGGAGATATGATCTCTGGTACTTCACCTTGATCATGTAAAATCATAGATATATAAAATAAATCATGTTCAAACCCATTTATATTTGGGTTTAAGGATTATAGTTATTAAGACGAAACCATGCTCACTAAACCACCCCACGAAAATTTTACAGTCTCACACTATACCATTCGGGTGTTCACTGGAGTTATAAGATGTTAGAAATCAAGATCCTAATAATATAAATATTTATAATATATTTTCAATAAAATAATTATTTTATATACTCATTGTATTAATTAGTTTATGAAATATTAAATAAAAGATTTTGATGAAAATTAGATTTTTGTATGAAAAAACATAAATTGTTTTTTGGGTAAAATGTAAATCCAATATATAAATTTATTAATTAGTGAAATAAATTATTTTTATTATAAAATATTATTATTAAATAAAATAAATATAATATAATTTATAGTATAACACTATGTATTGAAAATGAAATATTTATAATGATAATGAAACGTTATTGTAAAAAAACATGAATATTTCAATAAATTGGGATTTTAATCAAATAGTGTAATTTCTCATACTTATTGAGATATTTTAATAAAATAAATATTAGTTTTGGAAATAGTATGTTGAATTTATCCAATGTTTAATTTTTTTATATTTATCTGAGTGATTCAAATGTTCAAGTAAAAATTGATTACAATACAAATATATGGTATGTATTATGAAATCATAAGGACAAAAAAGTGATGTAATATATTACATAAAGTTATATAAAAACACACACACAGATATATATATATATATGTAAAATTATTATGTTTTTTACTTTATTTTAAAAACATTTATGCATTTTAGGAACCCTTAAAATCATATATTATATTTTGAATTTTTAAAATCACTTCATTTAAAACATGACTCATTTATACATCACAAAGGATCTTATTTAAATGTTAATGGTTCATAGACATATAAAATAATTGAAACCACTAATATTTTGAAGAAAAAAATAAAAAACATTGGAAATATTGTGGTGTGGATCATGTTATTTTATGTAGTCCAGAAACTATGTTTTGAAAATAATTTAAAATTCCTCTTTATTTTCCTATATAAACCCACCTAGGATACCATTAACATTAATTGAAACCCATTATATTACGAAAATAATTTTAATTATTATCTATATAACCCTCTAAATTTTCTCCAAATACCTCTTGATGATCTTTCCATTCTTTTTTAAATACCCCTCAAGGTTAGGTCTCCAATCCTCATCCCCTTCATTCCTGCACCTTCATTATGTAAAGCTTTTCTTCATCAAATTACTTTTTATGTGATTTTATTTTACACATCCCTATTAATTACATTATGAAAATTATGTTATTTAAGACCCATTTCAATATCATTATCCCATCTCATTATTCATTATAAACCCTTATTAAGATGCTGAGATTATACTTTGATTTCACCATGAAAAAATTAAATCAAGAATACTTTTGTCCTGTTATTTTTAATTCCAAAATTTTCACATTAGATTATGTTTTTAAATATAATTATTACTAAAATTACGATGTTAATGTAGTGATAAAACCCATTAAATGTAATTAATATCTCAAATGATTCATTATGTTCCCTCGTTTTGCTGCAAACAAAATATCCTACAAATTTTCCAAGCCAAAATTTTTTTGTCAATATCATCGACATTTACACTCAAGGGTACACAAATAGACATGAATAACCATAATTAAATGGGTAAATATACTTATCCATTATACACTAATTATTCTTGGGATTTAATGTGACGTTTTATGGTCCTATGATAAATGAATTATTTGGAACACTTATGCATGTAATGATATGAAAGACAAAGGTGAAGTCAAAATTATATAATTGTCTAATGCATTGGGTAATGCTTTAGTCCCATGAAATTTCATGTATAGTAATAGGGAGTAATCCTAATCTTATAGGGGTTGTTTTCCATGATGTTATGATTTATTAGTGGTTATATTTCACCTTTGATTATGAAGTCATCTTTAATGTTGTTTTTACATTACCATGTTTCCTTTATTCTGTAACGTTGTCTTACTCCTCTTTATAAAATATTATCTCTCTCATCAATTTTTTGTCATACTAATTATTTTTATTGAAATTAATAGTTTAATCATGTTATAATTTTTCTATTCCATTAATGGGATTTATTGATCACCCATTTCATATGTATGTATCAGTGTTATCCCATGAAGTTTTGAAAGAGAAATGGAATTGAATACCATGTTAAGGTTGTTTTTAAAAATTTTGTTATATCCAAGTAACAAGATGATATTCTATCTACCAATTTTTCCAAGGACAATACACTTCATGATCATCCATGGATTACCATGTGTGTTTTCTATGAAATAAATCAGGTTATAAAGTGTAGTGAAGTCATTAATTTTTAGTGTAGTTCATTGAGAACATGCACCGAATAATCAATTCAACCAACCAACAAGCTGGTAACTATTCACTAGTCAACTATTGGTTCTACTTGATTACAAACATTCCTAGTCTATGGTTGAAATTAATGAACACCTATAATTTTAATTATATTAGCTTTCCATATCTGTTTTGACCAAAATATGACACACTTGATAATCAATATAATTAGAGAGATCCCTCATGGTCTGTAATGCTCTCCCATCTATCTCCCACTGAACTGCCACCATTAAATTATTTAGTATGATTTGACTACTATGTCCTTATTAGATATATTCCATTTTCAATTTTTATTTTGAAAATCATAAATTGAATATATTGGGGATGATTTTTCTCATTTACCCAATGGTCATTTACTCCTTCATTTATAGATCAGTGGTGAATCTAATGGGTTGATGTCATTTATTGATAAAACTGATATCCTCCTATGACAATAAGTTTGAAAATGTTAATTGTTGAAATATATTCTTTATAGACCTATTCTCATTGGTGGATTGATAATATTACCTTAGTCCATCAACGAATTCATGGTAGATTCGAGGTGATATCATCACGTCAATAATGAAATCTCATGACCAAAGAAATACTTTTAATAAGTAGTTGTATTTTCTAGGTATGTTTGATATAATGAAGATCACAAGAACTGTTTTCTTATCAAATATACTTCTATTTATAGATTAAATTATTTGTGATTATTAGATAGATTCGGGGATTTCTTTTAGAATAAATAATACATTTCCAATTTATTATTTGATTGATAACCGATTACAGTGAATTAGTATCCCTTCCTCTAATGTACCGCATATTTTTCCCATTAATGGACACCAAAAGGTATATGAATCTAAAATCCCATTGTTTATAATGTTATTTTTTAATAATTCTATATCACCATTATTTAATAATAAACCAACACTATATTAGATATACTTGATATATGAATTCATTATCCATGGATATCTGATGTGTTTAGTATGTGATACCTTGAAGAATATTAAATTTTTATTAGAAATAATGATATAGGATGTTCCTTAACTATTGGAAAACTTTTATACCCTTGTTTCCATGGTGATATTTGTGTGTTCTCTTGTTTTTCTTCAATGATAGAATTTGATGTCATGTTGGTGTGTGTATAAAATGACACATGTTTATGATGTCTCACTTTATGAGTTCACTTATAGATTTTTTACCATGTTTAATATGATTATAAGTTTTTTTGTTTCTAAAATATTATTTATGATAATTTTTTATGAATCACATCCATTCTTTATTTTGTTATGTGTATACCATGAGATTGGATGTATTTATCTTTGCATTCGTAATTGGTGGACTATCATTGAATGATTAATCCATAGCAGGTGAGGAAAGGTGACATGTAGTGATGAAAAAGTGGACTCACACCATTTATATGATCATGTTATCCATATGTCCTAGTTGAAACTCAATTCCTTGAAGATACCAAGTAATAATGATAAAAAAAATTCCTCAAGGACACCGTGTACATGATTAATATTCATCCATATAGACTGAGCTAATAATAATTTATATATAGATACTGAGTGAAATGCAATAATATTTCTGGATATTTCTTATTATTTCACCACAACTTAATCATACTTCATGAATTGAGCTAAAATAGTTATGACCAGGGCTCATTGTAACAAACCAGGTATTTATAGGATAAATTATTTTAATACCTATTAATAATTATGAAAAAGATATTAATTTTACATTACATCGGATGCTTCTTCAGATAGCGTACTGAACATGCAACACTGGGTTTCTTTAAAATTTTACATTGCACACAACTTTGAGTTCTACTGAAAAATAATAATATTATTTTAAATGGTAGTTAATGCATAGTAATTGTATTTGTGTGAATGAAAATAACTAACTAAAATACGATTATACTTGTTTTTTTAATGTATTTAGATTTATCCAATAATTTTTAGAAGCTAAATTATAATTGAATATGATTTTAAGCATTAAATACTCTAATATTTTTAGAAGGTCATTTTACCACCTTTTGATAGAGAACCCTTTTTAAATATAGTTTTTGTCATATTAATATGTTCTATTTGAAAATATAAACATTTTCCATCGAATTGGGACATAAAAACATAATTTTGGATTAATTTTTGTGGCTTCTAATAACGTTCATTTTTAATGATGAGTGAAAATACTGCATTTTAAGTCAAAAATGAATTTTCATATAATTTATTTATATAGTCAAATTGAAGTTTTAATTGGTTTTATAGTGTAATTGGATTATATTATTACCATTTAATACAATTTGGGTCATTTTATGTAATATCACTTTTCAATTTAACATAAAAACATGTCAATATTTTTGTATCTTTTATTTCTTAAAAACACACCTTTTGGTTTTGACAACAGGAATTAATATTAAATTAATTTATAAACTTTATGTGTTTTGAATTTGGAAAAATGGATTACATATTGAGAATTAGGAAGTCCAAATATTGTTAATAGTTAACTTTTATTTTTAAAATTATGAACAGTAACTTCTGTAAACATTTTATTTACCATGGTTGAAAGGAAAATGCAGTAAATGAAGGTATAAAATAATATTATAATAATATTAAATTATTCTAACACATGTCTTATCCCTATTAGATGAGATATGTCTGACCATGGGAATCCATGGGTTGATTTTAGGTCCCCATGGAGCCACTTGTGTTTGAAAATGACATTTAATAACTTTTAATTTAATGTTAAGGAAAATATAATCTAAACATGTATGTTTTGGTAAAAAAAATTGTTATATAGGGTTATATATGTTACCTTTATACTATAAATAGTCATTGTAGAGATAAAAATATTTTCTAAATCATGTTATTTTGTTGAAATATTTTAGATATTAAATAAATAAATTTAGTTATGACATAATGATGATGTAGTGATTGCTTCATTAAAAAAGGATTCAAATAAATGATATTATATATGTTAAAACAAATTTAATTTGGTTATATTTATGTCATAAAATAATTTTATGGATGATATTTACATGTTTACTTTGTAATAATGAAGCTTTTTTGAATGAATAAAGTTGTTATATATAATTTATGACCAAATTATATGAAGATCTAACCCTAAAATGCTCCTCAATGTGAATTATTAACTTAAATTCAGGATTATTTTATGTTTAAGGACGAGGAATTATAGTTGGTATTAGAGGAAAGGGTTATAAAAATTTAGGGATTATAGGTTTTTTAAAAACACATAGTTATCCTTTATAACTATTCATTTATTTAAATCATTGTTTTATAACTTTTTTAGGTCAAGGAATGTCAATTACAAATGGAAGGAGGAGGATCCCAAACAACATTCTTATTTATTCCTGATGACATGGTTGCAATAATTATTTAAAGGTCATGTTTGGCTGACTGTGAAAAGTTTTCTAGAATACAACTCACTTACAATATGTTGTTTGAGATATCAAACCCCTCCACTATACCTTGATAACATCTTGGATCAAGGGTTGTATTTAATCAAATTGAATTTTTTCAATATTCACATACTTTCAAGGAAGGAAAATATTATGAAGTAATTTTCCAATATTTTACCTTATCACAAGATTTTGAAGCATATTATGATTTCAAAAAATTGATGAATAAGGATACCCATGAATGACTTATTTATATTTGCTTTTAAAACATAGCCACATAACATATACTTATGGTATTTTAAAATGACTATTGACAGGAAATTTCAACTCAAACTTAGTCTGAATATTTTATAAAAATAAATTTGTATTATACGTTTTGATATTATATTTCATACATGATTATTTTCAAAAACTATTTTTCTATTAACAACCATATCATCCATGTTGTATGAGGTCTATTTAGATAAATGAAGTAGCTGATTTTGAAGGATCTCTAAATCACTGATGCAATGCATGGACCATCTATCTCTATGTACAAGGTGACGATGACATCAGATGGACACCATGATCATGGTACCATGATATTTCATTGGTAATATTGTTATTTTATAATATAGAGGTGAAAAAATATGATAATATATATAAGACTTAATGAATTAATATGTTGAGGACTTAATGAGTTGGGATGAAAATTATAGGTACAATACAACCGTTGAGGATAAAAAAATCAAGGGTTATTATTGAGGTTTATAAAATGGAAATCTCGTAAGATGGGTGAAAACCCATCGCATTGGGCAAGGCTGGACGAATCTACCCCCTAACCAAAGTGATATTAGGATTTATCCCCTACCACTAGACAACAAGATGTCCCGGGTTAGTTTGAGTAATTATATTTAGTTAAATGATTTAATGGATCAAGAATAATTTTATTTTTGGAACTTATGTTTTGTCAAATTTTTATCACTAGTATAGGAAAATGATTTAGTGATTGCGTGATAATGTTTATTTGGGGAGACATTTTCTTTTTTGGAAACTATATACCTATAGAAAATAGTATACTATGGGATCTTATTTGAGGTGTAATGATTGAATTTTATGTTTGAGGAATCTATGTTATTATTGTAGACATAAGGTGATTCGGGTTATTTATGGAAATGATTAACCAATCATAAAAAAATGTGATTAGGTTAATTACTTTTTAGTATGATTATTTAATAGTACTCGATGTTATTTGGACATAAATGCTAAGATTTATTGTTGAAGTCTATGATATAATATCATTTTGAAAATTCGGGTTTGAATCATAATTAGATTATTTTGAATAATTTAAAGCTTATTTCCTTATTGAATGGTCTTTTTGGACTTTGGGTAATTTTTGTTCAATTTTAGAGGTTAAGAGAAGTATTTATTTTTATAAAGGATTATCATTTTGGGGATTATCTTATCTCATAATAACGATTTTTGTTTTTCCTAATGTCTAAAGACAAGAAAATATATAGTTCATCCTTTTTGGATTATGTGATTCTCTAGTAGTTGATTCAAGCACTTCAGATGTGGACAAGTCATCTTGATTACTCATAATTTGGAGAAAAGATGAGTTTGTAGTAGATATTTATTAAATTATTAAACTATACTGTAAAAGTAAGTATATTTCCTTTTTTTAATAATCAATCTCATAAATAAATTATCAAAATTAAATGAAAGAAAATTATTTTGGTTATTTTTCCTACATAGAAATTAAATACCATTTACCCCATCACAAGTTTGTTATTTTCTAGTAGTTAATTTTCCCATGATATGTTTTTTATCACTCTCCAAAAGAACATGATGGTTAGTGTTTATTCCATATAAATGTTCTCTAATATGGAATCCTAACATGTGGCATCTTGGGTGACATTTTAAATTCTATTTATTTCATTTAATGTGATAGTTTTATTGACCCTTTTTCTGATTTTGTAATTTAAATGATGTTTTCGAGCCCAATTTTAAAATTACGAGGATGCAATTTCCAAAATGGGGGAAGGATGTAACAACCTAGGTATTTATAGAATAATTATTTTTTAATTCTTTCAATACTTATAATTAAAATATTATTTTTATGTTAAAGGGGATTCCTCTTCTGATAGTATATCAACAATCAACAACAAGTTTATTTGAAATCTTACGTTGCACACAACATCGTGTTATACTAAAAAAATAATATTATATTAAATGTTAGTTAATTCATAGATCTTGTGCTGGTGGGAATGAGCATAAAAAAATAAAATATTATTATAAATGTTTTTGAAATGTATTTAAATTTATCCAATAAATTTTAGAGGCTTAATATAAGAATGAATGTGATTTTAAGCATTAAATACTCCAATATTATTAAAATTTCATTTTACCATTATTTAGTGGAGAAACCTTTTTAAATATAGTTTTTGTCACATTTATATTTTATATTTTACAAAATAAATATATTATATAGAATTATAACATCAAATTTTAATTTGGATGAAATTTTTTCATAATTTTAATGAAGATCATTTTTATTGAATAGTGGGAAATACCGCATTTTAAGTCAAGGCTGAATTTTCATCCAATTTATTTATTTAGTAAATTGTACTTTTAAATGAGTTAAATGTGTAATTGGATTATATTTTCATAATTTAATCTAATGTTTGTCATTGGATGTAATTTCACAATTTAATTTTACATAAACACATGTTAATCTTTTGTAGTTTCTATTTCTTAAAAACACCCTTTTTGGTTTTGACAACAGAAATTAATTTTAAATTAATTTCTGCAATTTTGATGTTTTTAATTTAAAAAAATGGGTTCAATATTTTGTATCAGGCTATCCAAATTGTGTAAAAAGTTAACTTTTATTTTCTGTCATTTTGAATAATAACTTTAGTAAATTTTAGTTTATCAGAGTTAAAGGGTAAATCTGGTAAATAAAAGTAAAAACATAATATTATAAAAAAATTAAATTATTTTAAGACAATTCCTAACCCTATTAGATGAGATATGTCTGACCATATGCATCCTTGGATTGATTTTAAGACCACATGGAGCTGCTTATGTGTGAAAATGACATTCATTAGTTTTAATTTAAAGTTAATGCAAATATAACATAAACAAGTAACTTTTGGTAAACATTTTTTATATATGGTTATATTAGTTACCTTTTTGACTATAAATAGTACTTAAAATACAAAATAATTTTCTAAATCATTTCATTTTATTTATATTTTTTATTTATTAAATAAATAAATTTTATTAGGACACAATGATGATGCAGTGATTGCTTCATTAATAAAGGATTCAAATAAATGATATTATAAATTTCAAAATAAATGAAATTTGGTTATTTTTAATGTTATCCACGATTTTTAGGAATGATAGTTACAAGTTATATTTTTTTAATGATGATTTTTCTAATCAATCACATTGTTATGTATATTTTATGTCCTAATTATATAAATATCTAAACCTAAGAAGATCCTCAATGTGAATTATTAACATAATTTAAGATTATGTAATGTTTAATGATGAAGACTTATACTCATAGTTCCCATGTTAGAAAATGAGTAATCAGTATATGATTATTATTTTCCTTCACATTTATTATTACCATGATATACACAAGTTATACACATTCATATTTGGTAATGATCAATTCATGTTGTCCTGCTTAATTTTATTAATTACATGTGTTTTGGGAATTTTGAATTGTGTATATACATCATGTATACATAACTTATAATGGGACGGAAACCCATCACAAATGGATTATCCAAGGAGAATGTTTCTTGGAGTAGTTTCAGGATGCTTTCATGAAGATACCATGATTTTTTTATTTATTACATGAACTCTATATACTCTTGTTCTTTTGTACATATAGTGCATGTTTATATTTTTGATATATAGAAAGTTTTCCATTTCACATTATTACTAAGATTTATTTTATATTTTATTTATTATTAAATTCCTCATTAAATGATAGAGATGTTATATTTTATTTAATGATTGGATTTATACCCTCATATCTAATCAACATCTTCATATAATTAATGTGGCACACATGAGGTGATATGGCACTCTGTTTTAGACCTGGTTGTTTGGGATAAGGTTTAAACATTTCTTTACAATAAAAATGAAATATTTTAATGAAAAAATAATTAAATATATTCTAAGGATAGTTGTACACATTATACATGTAAAATATTAATTTTTTTATGTTTAATTATTTTTACATTCAAATAGGTTTTTATTCATGTGTCCTTATTATTTTCCATTATACATTTTGAAAGGGAAATTTCACTACCACTTTTTTCAATGTATTTTTACAACAATTACATTTCAAAATATATAAATTGTTTTCCATTAAATTAATATTCAAAATTTTATATTCCATTATAAATATTATTTATAATTATTATATTTTTATTCAATGTCATAGTATTGAATATACTTTTTAAAAATAATTTTTTTTCCATTCAACTTTATGAGTATTCTTTTTATTTTCTATGTATACATTATTTATGATTATTTTCAAAAATTAATTTTATGAACAATTCTTTCACCTAACCCTCTAGAACGTTTTATGTCTTTTTCAAGGAACCAAAATTGAATGTTTAATTTAAAGGGAAATAATTTCAAAAAAATCACATAACCAATTTGATAATGTATTATTAATGTGATACATACCATATTATTTATTAAAATACATTATAAGTTATCTAAAATAAATTTTATGTTTTATATATCATCTTCGACATTATTTATTAAATGATTTTTTTCATTCGAGATTATTTTTCTAGAATCAAAATTTATATGTTATGATGAAATAATAATTTTAGGAGGATAAATTGTTGGTAATAATTGTTTACATTATTGATTTTTATTATGGTGATATAATCATGAAATTTTATCATTACCATTTTTCATTTATTATTTTTTTAATGATTTTATGATTTAATTTTCTCATGTTCTACACATATGTAAGGGTGATATAATAGTGTGGTCTTACATATACTTCCATTATATTTTATTTATATTTACACACCTCTATAGATTATTATTTTTGGAGTGAACTTGACACATATTAACTTTGTTCAAAAGATATATTATAAACATAATAAAGAATATCTATATTAACTATCTTATGTCTGATCATGATGTAGATTATCTAAATTCACAAGATTTTTTATAAACATGAAGAAAATTATATCCCATGTTTTTCATTTTTCATGAGTGGAAGATCTATTCTGTGATTAATTGATTATATATTTTCTATTAATAATCATTTGATATCACCCTACTATTATGTTTTCCCTCCCATTGTATAAAAATTGAGAATAAATATTGAGATGTCTAGTATGGAGACAAGATGGTTCGATTATGGATAAATATTTTCATGTATTTTAAATTGAGTTTCTTATTTTGTTAATCCTCAAAGAATATCGGTTTTTAATATTGAGATTGTGATATAATTTTGATATAAAATGTTAAATAAATATAAATTATTTTATTTAATGATAATTTTATTCCACCTTTTATATTATCCCATGTTTATAGAGAGTATATTTATCAAGAGATATGGGAGTGATGGTCTATGAATCCACATATAATTTCTACCATATTATCACCAAATACACTGATAAGGCTCACTAAAAAAATTTAATATTTAAATAGTCATCTATAGTTACATCTTCATCCATGATTGATCGTTAATTTTTACACCAACTAGTTTGGTTTCAATGATCTGGACAATACACTCAAACTGATTTTATTGTTTTTCTAATGTATCAGTTGATATTAACATCCCCATAGTATTTTTATGAATTTTATTTAAATAAATATAGATTTACCTTCCTAGATATCATATATTCCAATAAATTTATCATGTATGGAAAATAAATAATTGTATTAATATCAATTTGTGAGTAACCAATTGTAACAGAATTATTAACCATCCATCTATGTTAATGTAAATACAAAACACTTATTTATTTCACCCCTGAAAAATCATCACATTAAAAAAGGGTATTCCTATAATTTTCACTAAAAAATACAATCTATTTTAAAATTTTAAAGTAATGGATCTCATATTGAACGTGGTTTCCTCTAATAACATTAACTATTAAAATATTAGATAGAACACCACATAGTGGGTTTGTTTGGGTGGGGCGATCCGTGTTATGATTTTTTAAGAAATTTTATAAAATTAATCCTCTATAACAATACAATATTATTTGGAACATATCATAAAATATCCCCCCAAAATATTATAATATTTTGGAAATAAAAAGCAAAACACACAATAATTTAAAAGATTTAACATAAATAACAGGGAATAATATATACCATGTTTCTATAGAGTTTTGATACATAAATCATCACTAAAATAATAGTGATTATAACAGAGGGAAAATGTACATAATTCACTATTTTTATGGTTCCTATGATTACTAAAATGTTTGGGCTAAAAAAGGATCAAATTTTTATTTTGAAAATAATAATATTTCTACTATATACTTATATACCAATATCAATTGAAAATTTCTTCCTCACTCTAAAATAAATGCGATCATTATAATTCTTTTTATGATTATAAATTAAATGAATGACCTTCTTCTGAATAAGCCTTGAATTCATGAATAATAGATAAATATAAATGTAGATTTTTGTTTCTTCAAAAATTCTTAAGGATTCTCTATTCATTCAATAGGGGATATTACAATGAAATTAATCTCCCACCTCATCAGAAGAAAGTTTATTGATCAATATAAAGTGAAAATACATACCCTATCATATTATCACTATTCCAAAAAAACATAATTTTTTCACTTTCACTTTCTATATCACATAAGGAATTTATTAAGAATTTTTAATTAATTATTATAAATATTAATCATGTCATTTAAGTACAATAAATTATCCATTAATGTGTAAAAATGACAATCAATATTTTTATTGTTTCTATGTATTTGAATTAGACCTGTAATTTCATAATGGATTCTCCCAATATTCTCCACCACGAATATTTATTTATGTTTAATTAACAACACCATTTAATCTCATGTGAACCACAAACAATAATATTTATAAATTAAATACTCATTAAAGCAGTATTTTATTTTAATTAAACAAATTTTCAGTTATTTTATATGACATTAAATGATTTAGGTGTGTTACATGAAGTATTATAGACCATCTACAAGTGATGGAATATTGGAAGAGTCTTATGTGACATTGAAGTAAAAAATGTGAATTATTATATTTTTATTCTTATTTCTAAATTCATACTCTACTATAATGTACGAAACAAAAAAAATCATATGAAGTTACTAGAAAAGACTCACATAGATCACTGATGTTGTAAACATCAATTAGATGTCATATGATACTAGACATAATTTTTTATGTTAGAATTAATCAAAATAATACATCTCTTAGTATGATGTAATTCTTTCAAGTATGAAGTCTTAAAATTTTCTAATACTTAGTTAACATTCATCCTAAAAACTACACATTTATATTTCACAAAAACAATTATATTCCATTCTCAATAATCAATCAGTCACTACCAACCATATTAAAAATATCTTTTCATTTAATATTGAATACTTCTCATGTATTGTTGATAATAAATAATACCTCCTAGACTAATACGTGATCACTTCACTTGGGAATAAAAAAACAATAATTTTATATATATATATTATTAGTTGAATTTTTTCAACGTAAAAATACAACATATTACAATGTATCATTCATTAATATCCTCTAAATAATGGTAATAGTTAGAAAAAGATCTTATGTAAACTATGGATGATCATCAAGGAATCCAAAAAGAATAATTAATAGTGAAATAAAATTAGAACCTCTATCCCCAATGTCACTCATTTTTAGAGAATATATGTCATAGTTATAATAATAAATAAGAATCTTTTTATTTACAAGTTAATCCTAGGTAATTATTATTTTTTCATACTTATATATTTTTTTTAAATTTATCTATTTTGAGGCATAAGACAAATATTAAAATGAAAATTTTGATTTATAATTCAACTTATGTGATTCTATGCAATGAACATTTCAAAATCTATATTATGATAGAACATTAAAACTATTGATTTTTTTAAAATAAATAAATTCACTCAAAATATGATTCATCTAATATATACATTCTTATGTTTAGCCATGCACTCATCAAATTAAGTATTCAAATATATCTTTATGGACATTTAATATAGTGTATTATTATAATTTTATGTAGTAAACTATATCATAAATAAATAATATTACAATATATAAATATAAAAAATATAATTTCCTAAAAAAAATATTAAATATTTATTAAAATATATTGAATAAAAAAATAATTTCAAAACATTCAATAAATAATTATATTTCATCTAATATATTTTTTCATATTTGGTGTTTTTCCATCATCATCTTGGTCTTACAAAATAAAAAAAAGCTGAAATTAAAATTTTAATTCAATTAATGTTTAATATATGAAATATTTTAAATATTATATTTCCTAAAAAAATTTATAAAATATTTAATCTAATTAATTTTAATAGAGTAAGAAAAACATAGGATATTTCAAATAACTTATGTTTTTAAAATATTTTATCAAGATAATACCTCACCATGTCAGACAATCAATAAATGGAAATAAGTTACCATATGTGGATCGAAGAATGATCTAATTTGATATTTGACCACAAATTTCTGTATTTTCAAGAAATCATCATTACTCATCCTTGAGGTATAATGATCAATACGTACATGGGACCAACCTTCCAAAATTTAGTTTAACCTGAAAAATAAATGGCCAATTGAGGGAAAAACCAAAATTTTTGTTATATTTTATTTATTATTTCTTAATGTATTTTATAGTATCCTAAATCTTCAAAATTATTTACTTTAACATTTTGTTTACAATAGTTGATATATTATTTTTACACCTCACAATGTCTTTGTTTAATATATGGAATTATTCTCTTTATATTTTAACCCATTTTCTTGAACGAAAAACTCTTCTTATTTATATAAATTTCCCTTCAACGAATGAACATAGTATTAAAAATTTTAAAAAAACACCCAATGATAACTACCTACTTCAGTTATTAAATATCTACCTTTCGATATCTAAACATGTCCTTACATGTAAAAGTGGGGTTTGCTCTTCATTTTCTCATGAATAATTAAATCTAATAGAAAATAAAAAAATTCCACCTCAACTAAAACATACTCTATGAATATTCATAGATATATTATATTTATAAAATCTAATTATTTGTAATATTTTATTAGATTAGACCTCTATATTTTTATTATTATCTATATTTTTTTCTGTAATTTGTTCACCCTTGAACATAAGTACCCAAAGTCTCTTAAATATTTATATGATTCATTATTAATTTTAATTTAAGAACACCTAGATTATATTTACTATATGGTAAAAACAAGAACATAGTTAAAAAATATATTATAATTGGTACTGTTCCCATCCCCATAAGATTCATCATATTTAAATTCAAATGCTTTATTAATTATTCATATGTGGGATTTTTAATAAAATTTTTTCAAATGGAATGGTAATAAAAGGTTTTATTAGTATTTCCAAAAGACTTATAAATTTTTTCCTAATTATACCTTACTTTATCAATTCAATGAATGTTTTGGGTGGATATTAAGGTGTTTTGGTATCTTCTATAACATGTTTTAAGATTAAATTTCTTTTCTCCAATTCATTTATCACATTTGTTCACTCTTTTTGAACATTATTATATTTTTTATCATTATTGTTTCACCTATATAATCTATGGTATCTCCTACCTCAGGGATGATATATATCAACTATATACATTTTGAGATCTCTATGTGACATGGTAACACTACTCTTGGCCTATATTCTAGTTAACTTTCAAATTCCACACTTTCAAAATAAAAAATACTAATAAAATTAGAGTTTAATGTACTTGAAAATGGGGATATCCCAGTAGATCTATACCCATGATTTATTAAAACAATGCGTATCTAATTTTTTTTGTTTCTCTATACACACAGATTATGTAAATCATGTGTATAGACATGTTATCCCAATGAGTTTTTAAAGATTGTGGGATAGACTCCTCACATTTGTTCTCATCCCCCCCCCCCTCACTCGAGCCTTATGCCCCTCACTATCAGTCGACACGTGTTCTTCCCTCACCCAATAAATGATCTACAGATTTCCTCTTGAAATATTCTCGCATGATTAAGTGATTTCTAGATTTCTAACTTATTTGATAGTGAGTTCCAAATCCTTTTTCTATATTGGTGACTATTTTTTCTTTTTATAGTTCTATGAAAATCCATCCAAGATATAATTATTTCCTGATTCTTCTGGATTATTTATAAAAGGTTTCTTTTTTGGTGTAGTTTTAATTATTTTTATTTTGGTTTAATGATTGAAATTTGTAAAATCCTTTAATATTATATTGTTTTTTAATTAATATGCACTCTTTTATTTTTAATTTTATATCCATGGTTGGAGGACCAGTATGATTTTATAATAATGGATAAAATCATGCACTTCTTCAGTAAGGAATATTATAGGTCTTCTTATATCTGAATCGTTGAGGTTATTATAATTTATTTACAAGTTTTCCCTCAGTATATTGATTATTATTAGTTTTTAGAGATGATTAATTTTGAATAAATTAGTTATATAAATTTATTTATTCATTATATGAGGTTGATTTATTATTATTGAAGTTCACACTACTCATTGATAAATTATATTTGTAGATAGTATCTTCCATAAATGTCATTTTTCATATTATTCATATGATGCGACAATAATTGATTTATGAGATGAAATAAATAGTTAAAATATTAAATTTTAAAATATGATTTTAGTGTTTTTATTGGTATTTTTTTATATTAATGAAAATTCTACTAATTGGAAGGTATAATGAAAGAAAAAATATTTTTAATTCTGTCATAATCTTTCTAAATCATTATCATGTAGTTATTTGAACCATGTTGATTTTTAAATAATGTTTCCAATGTTTATTTCTTATTATATTGATAAGTTATTTAAATTTTTTAGTTTCATTAATGTATCAATAATATTCCATTAATATATATTTATTTTCATTGAAAATGATTATTCCATTATTAAATTAGTATGGTTATAGATTTTATTACTTTCATGACATCTTTTTAAGATAATATTTAAATTTTTATTTATAAATTAGTGGTTAAATGTTTGTATGATAACAAAATTTTATCTAAAAAAAATATTTTTTTTGGATATTGTAACATGTAAATATTTGCATGAGTTACCATATCTTTTGAATCAAATTTAATTTTACGATATAAAAATATTCCACTTAAAAATAATTTCATGGAATTTTTTAATTTAAAAATTCAGTACATAAATCCTTTTTATAAAATTCTAAATTAATTATATATTAAACTTGTCCCACAAATTACCCTTTTAGAACGGGTCTTGAGTGAATGTCATTATCCATAATGATGGATCACTATGTCACCATTGATCAATTTTTTTACACTACTATATAAGTGAAGGTAATTTTATCACTAAAATCACCTATATCATGCATTTCAACCAAATCCATTTAAAACATCATTGTCAAAATCCATTTTTAAAATCATATAAAAAACTTTTTATTTCTATAAAAACATTGGATATTATTCCTTCTTATTCAAGGAGGCATGTGATAATTTTTTACTTTCAAATTCGAGAAGTGTAATTTTGGATAATTTTTTTTTGTGTTGATGAATGGACGAAAGGCATTAAATATTTATTGATTTTTTTATAATCCCCATTTTAAAGGTTCAAGGGGAACCCTTACAGCACCTTTAATATTAATAAAAATTACCTGACCCATAGTTCTTATAGGAAATCATCTAAAACTAGACAACATAGAACTGCCCCTCCCCAAAATATATTGTAATGTCAGCTCTACACTTACGCATGGCTTACCGGCACTCAATATGACGTAAGGAGGCACATCCCTGGTAATTATGGAAATTAAATACCCTCTCACTGTTCTATGTCTTTTAGATACACTCTGATTAATGTTCCAGCTTTGATCCTCATCTACAGCCTTGTTCCTTGTAAATCTATATGGTTTCGTCCATATTTAATATATCCAACAAATATAGGCTTGCCTCTCCTCTATTATATTTTTGATATATTTATGAAATTTTATAAATCAAAATATCTATGATATATATTAGATGATTATTTATATTTATATTATTTATTGTATAATTCACAAGACATTATTATACCATATTTTTTTAGTTTTATTTTGAGAAACTCATTGTTGTTATTCTTGAGAAGATGTTTTCCATCAATAAGAGAAGTGTATTTGATTGGATTAATGTATTAATACAAAATTTTATGTATAAAAAACAATGGAATTTTTGTTGTGGTTGAAGAAAAACTGAGTATCATTCAAGATCTTGTTGAAGATTTTAATAATTCAATTGTTTCTCGATTGAGTTCATAAAAGAATCACTATTGGAAACATGATGATCTTAAGAAGCATCTCCAATAGTCTTGGGGTTTCAGGGACTAGAAAATTGTCTTGCGTGGTAAGAATTTTTTTCATATTTTTTTCAATCCAGTGAGATGCAATTGATGGCTTAGAATTTTAGCATTGGAAATATTAGATAGGGGTTTTGAGGTTCCTGAATTGGGACCCCTAGTTTGATCCCTTCCATGAGAGGAATATAGTAGTGCAATCATGGATTTGTGTGAAGGGCCCCAACTAGGGTTTCTATCACCCTAGCATTTTATGGGATGTTTCCCCAATAATTGATTCACCTATTAAAATTGATAAGGATACATGTTCGATCATGTACGACACATTCCGATATTTTAGTGGAATTGGATATGGGGTTTCCACTTTTTGAGATAGTTTGTCTTCTTACTGTTGATTTTAAATTCAAATTGCATATCGAGTAAGAGAATATCCTTGAGTTTGGTGTTAAATTATTTTCTATTGATCATGTCAATATGAACTGTAATCAGGGGATCCAATGCTCTAATTGTAAGAGGTATGGGCATTCTATTGAAAATTGAATGTTTATATTGAGGCATGGCTCTTCTCCCCCTTTATTTGAGAATGAAAAAAGAAGCACCCCTAGTGGGGTGGTTGTGGAATTGTCTCTTCCAACCATGGAGAGTTTGAGGCCAAGTGTTGGGGGGGTGTATCCTTTGCTGATGTTGTGATTGGGAAGGGGACCTATAGTGGTGATGCTGAATGTGGTGGGGAGGTGCGGCTTGGTTAATGGGTTTCCACTGCCTCCACTCATGATTCTTCTTCCACCCTGCTTCATGGTGAGACTTCTAAATGGTGAGATGATCCCGATAGTGGTTCTTAGTTGGATCCTACAGTTCTCATGGAAGATCAATTCTTGTCTATTGGGAAGATGACCATTAGAGGGAAATCCATAGGTCCCTCTTTGAAACTTTCCTCTCATCATGGGGTGAATGTTACTTTTCCATTGGATGGAATGGCTCCCTATAACAATGGATTTTCTCATGGGATTGGGGTGATGCATACCCAATTGATCATAAATAAGGTCACCACTCTTCTATGCAGGTTAGATCTTCGTGAAATAATGATGTTTGGGAGGTGGCTTCTGCTTCTAAGAGCCTTGGGTCGGGCCTATCACAGGTATTTTCCAATGTTATGAAAGATTTTCCTATGAAGTACTTTGTTTCTGATACTTCTACTTCAATGGGCCTAAGGTTAGTCATGTTACTAGATAATGTTAATATGATGAAGCACTTGCTTGTGCAGTCCAATATTTCTATTAGGATTTCTATACAAGACTTTCATATACATTCCTCCATTGATGATGCTTCTAATTCTAAGGGCCTTGGGTTAGGCCAGACACCAGACAATGCCATTGGGATTATTATGATGGAAATTCCCACCACTTCTCTAGATACCCCTTAGCATGCATTTTCCACTGGATTTCCTGCGCTAGTGGATGTCAATGTTGTGTATGAAATTTATGGGAATAGTGCTCATACACTCTATGTGACATACATTGTGATATGGAACCAACAAAACCTGATGTTATGAATAATAATTTCTTTACCATGCTTGATGATATTAATTATCTAGAATTTGATTCTTTGTATAGGGAGTATTGGGACAGGAAAGGTACTCTGTGTCTAATACCTCTTCATTCATGTAGGATGATTAAATGGAGGATCAGTTTGGGAACCATCTTTTGATGGACCCGTTAAGGTAGATGAAGTTGGTGATGGTGATCTTTTTGTGGATGAGGATCATGTTCCTTTGGTGGGTGACTAAAGTGTTTCTGTGGTAGAAGATTCAGAGGGAAATGAAGATGGTGCATGCCAAATCCCAAAACCATGGAAAAGGGGGTGACATATTAGAGGCCTATGAGGAAGTGGAGGGGGTTGTCAAGCCAAGAATGAGTGTTGATTCATGGATGGTGTCATGGTAGAAATGGTAATTTTGGTATTTGTCTCTTCAATTAGTTGGTTTACTACCCATTTTACCCTTAAAATTCATTTTTTTACTATTTAATATCATTTATAATAATATTTGGAGGCCATGGTTTTGATCCATGGTCTACTGTTTTGAGTGTAAGTTATCGAAGATAAATTTATTTTATTTATTTTATTTTAACTATGTTCGAAAATAAGTTGGATATTTTCCAATATTTTGAATTTAAAAATTCTTTAGATGAATATCATATAAAGTTTCTATGTCGTTATTCTATTGTCAAACCATGTGGAAGCTCGTAATATGTAATCTACTATATCAAAAAGGATGAATTTAATAAAACTATTTTTTTGGTGTTATAATGGAGAGATGATACAATTTTCTACTATTCATGAATAGAAAGAAAAAAGTTGTTTGTATAATTTAATATTTGGCAAGTTCTCATTTGTGAATCATCATGCAATATATAGTATTATAGTTTATGAAGACAATGATATCAATAAAAACAAGGAAAAAATAAATATGATGGTATTGAGAGAGTGAAAACATTAAGGGATGACAAAAAAACACCTGTATGTCAAAAATATACTAAAATTAAAAAACTCTAAATTGTAATGAATTTATATAATGAAAAAACTATGTATGTAATTTATAATACCTCTGTTAATTATAATATTACCTTTTTTATGGGATTGATTACTGATGGTGTAGATATTCCCTTAAATCATTATATATAATTGATGTTAATTACAATGTTCAGAATTTTTAGTAATAAAATTCCTACCCATTTGAAATATGGTAGCTTTTTTGGGACTTAACAAAGTAAATTATGACTGCAAAGAATATGTTACATCTTGATGGATGAAAAATGTAGATGAAAACCCATTTTTTTAAATAGAAAACTATGTTTCACATTCCATTGATTCAAATTCTTAAAAATCAATTCATTTGTATAGAAATAACAACCAATATAAAATGGTATAATATTGAGATAATTAATTGAAAAGACGAGTTGGTTCAACCTGAGGATGAATTAATATGCAGATAATTTGATGAACAACATCCCAATTTTGTAGATGAGGTGTGTAATGTTTTTTTTCTCTGTCTTGTGATGGTTTTAATTTGTTTTTTCAGATGTTTAGTGTTCAAAAAAAAAGAATTTTTATTCACATTTATAATCTCCCACTGTGGATGTATATGAATTTTTTTTACTTTATTGATAAAAATAATATTTTTACCTTCTGATCATGGAAATGATATATTAATATACTTCAAACCATTATTAAGTGTGTTCCAGATGTTTTGAGATATAGGAGTGCACACACGCATTGATTTATCAAAAAATATATTTTAGATGTGTGCTTACCATATATGTATTATAAATGATTTACCATCTTATAAAATTATGTCCAGTTGTAGAACTAACTAGAAACTATCATATCCTATTTTTATGAATAACACACAATCAAGAAGGCTTAAATATTTTCATAGTTTCAGTTTCATGGGGAATTAATGATTCTTTCCAGTGGATCATCAATATAGGAAGATGAATTAGAGGTTTGATAATACTGTTTACACTAAAAAACAACTTTAATGTATATAATCAACTGATTTTTATAATTACTTCAATGATTTCAGTTTTTTAGTAGGGAAGTGTCAGATAAAATATAGAATCATGTAGAATATTGACATAGAAGACACTTTTAATCGGAAAAATAATCGTATCATTTCTGATGTTCCATATTAGTCAACCAAATGTTTACATATTTCTTTTTTATGTAATGAAAATTTAGAATAATATATTTTAAATTCATTTTTCAATTCTTAGAAATATATAGGGGTAGTCCAATGATGAATTCTGAACACCCTGGAATTTGTGGGACTGGGGTATTTGACCATAACTACATCATAATTGTACTATAAAAAAGGAAAGTTACTTATCCTTCATATGTGTTGAAACCTTCGTTGAATAATCATTTTTTTAACTTTCATATAATATCAATGTTCATGATTTGTACTTTAGAAAAATCTCTAAACAGTTCAACAGAAGGGAGTTGAAACAAAAATCGCTAAAAATCATTATTTTCAGAACCTTTTTCTTGAATTGATTCCATTAGAAATAATGTATTTACTATCCATTAATTTAAGGGTTAGGGTTATTCACATGTTTTATTTTTATAATTTACTTTTTTTCTAAAAGATTATCCAAGCCTTTTAGGATGAAAACGTATCAATAGGAACCATTAATTTTGTGTGAGTTGGGAAAAAAATTTCTCCATCATTTCTAACTTGCATGATGCATTTGACACATTATATTCTAACTTAAATAATTATTGGGGACCAATTTATTATTGGATGATATATCATACTATAACACATATGTGACAAATGAAATATCATATTGAAATCGACAATATTTTTGAAGGTTACATTGGGAGAGATTATCTCACTCAAGAATGCATGATTTTTTTGATGTATTTTTTAATTCAAGGATAATACATAACATGACCATGAGATATGATGATGATAATTATGGGGACATTGAGCTATTATTTGCATATATTCCCCTAATTGAATTAATATGTGGGTTATATACATTGGCTACATTGAGGCTTGATAATGGGATACGGCACATCATGCAGTCAGGTTTAACCGTGGTTTGTTCATTTACTAAATATTGTACGTATTTTGAATATTTAAATGTCATACCATACTATGTAATTTCACATATACCACAAAATTTTGTTAGCATTTAGTTTAGAAAAAATATAAATGTATATGTAGAGTTCATTGACCTTTTCCCTTTAGAAAGAGTGAGGATTTTCATAGACACAGTTTTCCAACCTGGCTGAAATAAAATGTATTATACTTAATTTAAATAACATAATATATAAATATTTTAATTTAATTGTATCATTCATGTATATATTTGGAATTGAGTTTACCTATTGAAAATTTATAACAATAATTTAGAGTATCAAATTTTAGTCCCAATTAACTGTTTCTTGATGAAAAATATTTATTAATTAAGTGGTATTGATTCGTTACAAATGATCGAGTGGTGAAAAGGAGAACTAAACATGGTGGAGGTATGTTAACTATAACATCTGAATTTTATGACAGTGTGTTAGATATTAGGTCTCAATATGAATATATATCTTATTTTGGACATGTATGGAAAATCTTATTATTGGATTACTACTATCACGGTTGAGTAAATATGATGAAATGCAAATGGTTTGATTCAATGATGTGACATGGTACATTTATTGATGATTGGGGAAGCTGAGTTATTGACATGACTTTATTCCTAGATACTGATGATCCATATATTTTTGGCATAAATGGAATAATAAGTGTTCTTTGTGAATGACTATCTAAGACCTGATTACGATGTCTTTCAGGACCCGTACTAATTGGGCATGTTTCGTTACTCTATAATCCCACCACCAATATATTAGGGGGTGGGGACTAGCATCTAGGAAGAAATCCAATAAAATGGGAGACATTATCATATGTACCTGTGAACACACAAAAAACTACAGGACCATACAATGATGAAATGTAAAAAAACTGAATAAAAATGTATTCATACTTATAAATACCACAATCCATCTATGCTAGGATGTAAAGGATAGATAAAAGGTACAAATAAAATCCCACCACAGAGTCTGAAAAAAGTCAAACCTAAATGTAATATGAGGAATGCTGTCAAAATACCACCATAACACACATTGGTCTGTCCGGTCTCTCTAAGAACCGTCCAGTCTCAGTCCAACTTGGAATCTTCCAAAAGTTCAATTTTCTTCACTATATAGGACATGTGCATGAAAATACTGTGCAAGGGTGAGTATCATAATACCATGTTGGACACACATAAACTTCACATAATACATCAATGTAAAATAGTTATCTCTATATATGTATATGTTTACAACACTTATAACATGAATATCTTGATATGGTCAACAAAGACATGTAGTCTTGATTTTATGTCACAACAATAATACCGGCCTCAGATTATATATTAATGGTACCACAAAGTTGTTCTCTGGGAGAGCGCACTCCCTGATTCTGATAGCAGAGATGAAATCAATCCGAGAGGTAATACTTGTCAGTTATCTCCATGGAATGTAGATATTGATTGCTTGAAGAGTTAGGATAAACTGATGAGGATCACACTCAAGTCCATGGGTTATAAAAAAACACAATCAAGATAAATTTTATAATTAGAGTATTGGTTCACACATATTATTGATCACAATTATATAAAAAACTCTACCAAGTTCATGAAGATGTATAGAGGATCTCGCTCTAGGTGTCATAGATGGTCTTCAACAAATCCTTCCAAGAAGTATTTATAAATGGATTTATGTCCAACATGTTGGAGGTTATTCCCTATAAAAACTATTAGTGAATGTATATAGGGAAAAAATCCTAAAAAATCATATCCAATATACAAAGGACAATGGATCCCAAAAATCACTTTCAGAGTACATGAGGTGTAATGGGGTTACAGGTTGTGTCACCTTGACCCTGGGCCATTTCAATGCAAATGGACTGTGTGTGTGTCTGTTTTTATGTCCATGGGATAGTACATAATGTTATTCTACCCCTGAACATCACACAGTGTCCTGATACACCCTTTACCCAATCTATTCCTTTCTTAACCGCATCCATGTGGGAGTTCACAATGTTCCTATATCTATGTACTCTAGCTCGATTCCTTGTACACTTTGAGGTATGCATGGATATCACCAACAAGGAGTACACCCAATGAGAATAGGTCACAATCTATATGATCCTCTTCTTTCCCCCACAACCCAATTTACTATTGGGAGGGGACCAAACCGTGTGTGGCTCCATGTTACACACAATGTAGTGCTGAATTGTCTAGATTTTTAGAAGATGATTTGATATTGTTATCCACTCCCCCAGCTACCATTATAGCCTCACCATTCACTAAACTCAAGGGAGACATCATCTGAACCTCATCTTCATTTATCAACAATATCCAACCCTTGAATCCATTTGAAAAATGTATTTTTATGACATACTTTGTTTCATCCTGAAGAACATGAAATTGGGTATCCAAAATTGTCTGATCTATAACGACAATAAATTTATTATATTAATATTGAGTTATTTAATATATAAAAATATAATATTGTAACCAAACCAGGACACAAAGATTAACTTTCATGGGAAAATTGGGAACAATCATAATATTTACATAAAAAATAATAGGGTGAGTTAAATGCCCCCAAAGAGGATAGATAAGAACGTGAATCAATATACCATGGTTGAGAGAAATCATTATAATCATAACATAAGCATTGGATAATCAACAGAATCGTGAGATTTGGAATTAGGTAAATACATGGAATGTGTAGGTGAATAAAAACGAAACTTAATGTCTTAGTGGTAAAATACCACACAATGTGGTTAATAAAGCTAGAATCCTGTTCATGCATAACATATGAGCATAATTAAAACAACATCATAAATTTGAACAATGAAAGAATCATTTGGATTCATGTTTCACATTATATCATGATATACATCACATTACCCAACAAATTGGAGTGGTATACAATTCTAGACGCACATGGCATATCATTATTTTTACATAATCATCCATTCCACATAGAACATATGACAATCATTGCCGTAAAATAACTCATGAAAAAAAATGGGTTTAATGAAAATTATATAGAGCATATATTCATGATTAAAAATTGGTGTTCACTAAATAATAAAGGAATACCATACTTGGAATATGATTACTCAACCATGAGACGAGAAGAAAGAGTCTCAAGAGAAGTAAAAAAGTTTGTTTTTTTTAGAAAGAAGAGTTTTTTTGGATTTTTTTTTCATTTTAAGGAAAATAAAATTTGAAAAATGTATATCCTAGAAAAGAGATGTTTGGAACTAATTTTTTTTATAGGAATATTAAAAGAACATCCAAACTAAAAGTGGACATTCAATAGGGATGACCCAAAGAAAAGAAATTGGGTTTCTGAATCCCCGTACCATACATCTGAAATATTTCATCAATTTAATATAGTATATAATAAAATTTGATTTATCATCTGATAAATCCATAAAATAATATACATGTAATTGATTTATTACAACTTCATTAATATCTAATTGCCACTATTATGATTTATTTAGATCAATTCCATCATTCCAAGAGTGTTTGTTTCTTTTTTTCTATGATCAGTTCACCTGTATACATGTTTGGAAGATCGTTTAAAATAGGGATAATTTTATAAAATCAAAATTATATGTTATTAATGAAAATAAAAATGATTAATTGGTCTTATATATTATTTCATTACAAATATGAAAATTATTCATAAGATAAAATGTTAATGATAGTCGTGTAAAATAATTTTTGTGGTTTTCGATCACAATAAACTCATTTTATATTTTTATATAATATTGTTTTTATATGTTAGTTACGGAATATATAAAAGGTTATAAAAAAAATTTAATATAATTTTTAGAAAGTATTTTAGGTTTATGAGCAGCCTTTAAAGTGGAAAAATAAATCTAAAATTTTCATTCTCGACGGCGATAAATAAATAGCTCACAGATGACTTTTTCATTTCTGTAATAAAATGGAGAAGAGAAAATGTTTGATGATGGATTATTCCATTAACATAATAAAAGTACACTATATATAACTTAATTTATTTATAATTCCACTAGTATTATGGGATGTGAGGTGATAATAAGAATATAATACCACAATAAATGAAATTATAGAAAACAGAAGAGGATTTTACCATTAAAACATCCCCTTGAGAACCTTCATAGGAATATTTGATTTGGTCTTCTATTGACATAAAAGGATCCTATATTTAAGGAAGGTTATTGGAAAGAGTATTAAGAATAAATTGGATAGGATTAAAGGATTCTGAGGGTTGATGAGATGGGGTTTCGAGGGGTGGTATTTATAATGGGAGGGGATCAGTGTTTTTGATTATTTTTTTTCAAGACTCTGATTTTTTTGATTACACTAAATTAATACACTAAAGGGAGAATTATTTCGGTATATCATGTTCACCAATCATCTATACATTAACTATGATTCATTAATTCTTGTATTTTGTAAATACTATAAATTATCATATTTCACTATTCGAAAAAAATTAAACTGTTTTAGAAAAATCTATAAAAAACCATAAATTTTTTAAAAAATATATAATTTTAAAATGAACTATATTTTATGGAAATTTTTTATAGATATGATAAATTTAATTATTAATTAAAATCATCATTTATTAAAAAAAATACTGAATTCAAAATTATAACCAAATTTATAACAATTTGAAAATTTAATTATGATCTCATAAAATTATATTATAATCATGATAATATAAATGATTATTTTTGAATATATTATATGAAAATTAATTTTATATTATATTATTATATTAGTTATAAAAAAAATAAATCATTATGTTTTATAAAAATACCAACACATAATTTAACATTTTGGAAACATTAATATACATATAAAATGATATAATTATATCATATTTTCAATTATAAGAAGTATTGATTTTATTTATACATTCATCGGTGAGCTTACTATTTTATTTACTAGATACAATTCATAATGGCAATGTCACTATTCCAAGGGTTAATTTAATATTACATTTGGATTAGTTCCATAATTTCATTATATGTTATTTATTCCATTCATTTTTTATGAGAAGGGTGTTATTATTTGTATCTATGGTTTAAATATGTGTTTTCCACTATAAAATTAATATAATAAAGGAAAAAATTCCAATTATAAATGTTTGGTTTGTTACATTCTTCCCCCATTTCAAAATACACCCTCATAATTAAATTTTACATAAATAGGTGCCAGTATTTCTCATTAATTTTATCCTCTAGTTCCTTTATTTCCTCTTCATAATTATGGTTCTTCCATAGTTATATGACTAGGTGATTATTCTTGTTGAATATAACATTATCTCTATATTCCAAAAATCTTTATTCACTTCCCCTCATAAGAGAGATCATTTCCAAAATACACCACCTCAAGATTATGTTCTTGTGATGGATCTATATTGTACTTTCTCAAGAGAGACACATGAGACACATCATGTACTTAATACATGGTAGGTGGAATTTCTAGTTGATAGGACACAACTTCGACTTTATCTCGAATGGGATAATGTACATGGGAATCAAGTTTTCATTCTTCCAAAATATCATTATACTACTCCATAGAGATATGTGGAAGAATACCATGTATCCTACCTAATACTCTAGGTCTTATCGACGATTTTATACATAGATCTTATGTAAAATTTGGGATTCCATTATGTTCTACTGAATGGGTTTCACCATCTCAACAATTTAATCAACCATTTTATTTCTTATAAACATTCATTCACCAAATTTATCCCATAATGCCATTGTTCTGCATCTTTTCCCACAATCAGCATCGTATGGATCAATTTTGATGCTCGAGTGGAATTAACTGTTGTAAAAGAAGTAAATAAGAAGAAGATGTTGGTCTCATCCCCCATTAAAGACCATAGAACATGTTCTCAATATTTTTTCTAATTTTTAAATATTCTTCTCCTATTGGACCTCAATTTTATAATGGTAATCCATACAGATGTTCAGATTAGTGTTTAGAAAAAGCTGGATACATTTGCAAAACATAGTGGAAAATCTAGGATCTCAATTAGATATAATATATAGTGGTACTCAATCCAATATTACCTATTCATTGATATATATCCATCAAAATTGATGAATTGGTAAGTAATCTTTTATTTTGATAGATTTAATTGTCTTTTAAGTTGACCCATAATTACCCATATAGCATTTCTCATATCTATGTATTTAGAAGTCTAGTGACAATGTCCATTATGATGTTTTCTCATTTTAATTTTTTATGGGTAATGATTCCATCATCCCCCTATAATATTCACTTTTATCCATATCTTGTTTACATACTAATATATTTTATGAATATTCAATGATCTCCATTCTTCATATTGTCCCACAAACCATTCTCTCATAGATCTTGATACATCTTTGTGCTCCCTAGGTGAATAGAGAATGTTTAGATATGTGCATCACTCATAATATCATTCTTTATATCGGTATTGGAAGGTAAAAATTGTCATTCCCTAAATCATTCAACTCATTCAACATAAATTTTGTACTTTGAGGATCCCCCTTTCACATGGATTCCCCATTCTTCTAAATTTCCACAAAATTTCATTGGCTATTCTTTATCTTCTCTATGATGTATGGTTGAGAAATATTCACATAAAGAAATAATGAGGATCCTTCTTTAATTATTACGATGTCCATGCAATTAAAATCTAATAATTTTGTATCCTTCTCAATTCAAATCATTCATAATGTTGCAGGATCCTTCCTACATAGAGTATCAACAATTTTATTTCCCATAACATGATGGTTGAGGATTGGGAAATCATTGTAATTAAATTTCTATATACATCTTCACTAGTCCATATTATGTTCATTATGTGTAAATATTTATTTTAGAATTTTATGATCAGTTTATATTTCACACTTCTCTCTATAGAGATAATTATTCCAAATTTTCAATGTGAATATCACAACTGACAACACTATATCTTGCTTGGGATAATTTATATCATGAATTAACCAACTCATTGAGGTGTAGGGTATCAAATTATGATTTTTCATCATTTCATAGTGTAACAAATTCTTTGATGTATCAATTTATACTAAAATGATCTCACCACTTGTTAGAATTGTGAGCATAAGCATTGTGATAGGATTCATTCTTTACTCTATGAAGTAGTCTTCACATTTGATGGTCTAGAAAAACATTTCTCCCATCCAATTTAGCTTGGTAATTGGTTTTAAAAATTAGGACATGTTCTTCAAAAACCACCAATAATAACAATCTTGGTATGTAAACAACATATATCCATTATAGATATTGGTATGGTCTGCTCTTTGATTTCCTTTTTCAGGGAAGGGTCTATAAATACTACTTTTATGGTGACAACATACCAAATGAATGATAATTCTTCCATCTAGAACTCCCATTTTATATACTCCACATAATGTTTCTCCCTTCACAAATTACTTTTTATAGAATTCAAATATTCATAATGTTCCGCAATTCTATTGGAATATATCATAATAATATCAATAATTACTACCACAAATTTGTTGTGGTAATCACTAAAGTAACTAGTCATTATGTCCATGAATATCTATAGAAAATTAGTGAGTCTTAAAGGCATAACTATAAAACCATATTGTTTATACCTCATTCCAAAGGATTTTATGTAAATATCATCAATCCTCACCATTAACTGGTGATATACTCACTAAAGGTCCACCGTAGAGCAATAATTACCCCACATAGTGGATCAAACCTGTAATCTATACATTTAATGGGATATTGTTCTTTATCATGATTTTCTTGTGCTCAATATAATCAATATAGTGGTGCATCAATCCATAATTATTTTTGATGAAGAGGACTGTTGAAACCTTTGGTGAAGCAACCAACCATATAAAATCATTGCCTATATCCTCTTGTACCAACTTCTTAAATTCCTCCAACGAAATGGATTCTATTATATTAGGTCTCATAGAAATTTCTAGAGAACTAGAAAAATGTTAAATTGGGAACTAAACCTCTCAGTCATGAGGAATACCAAAATATTGTTGGTGAACACATCAATGTAGTTTATCACAATGGTCATGTCCTTGATCATGATTCTCTCAATTGACTCAACAATTTGGGCTATATATGATTTTTTATATGTTAATAATATCCAAAATTTAAATGATGATTATGAAGGGGAGATTCTTCATCATCCTAAAACTTTTAATGAATTAGAGGATGCCTTGGGATCTAAAGAGCGATATCCCTTTCCCGAAATTTGATGTTTAATTTTTTCTATGATTGATAATTCATGCCCAAAATAGAATCAAACTCCACTATAAAAAATAATAAAGTCGTTTCTATGGGGTTCATTCGATAAACATATACTGTGGAGGAGTTAAATAGTTTTTATGTCATAATTTCACCTTTTTCTATTCTCACATATTAATAAACCTCTATATTTTGAGGCAATGTTAGAATTCTTATACTAAACATGAATGGTGTCAATGAACGTATAGAACCAGAATGAAATAGTATATTTTTTATTCTTGAATAAATATCCGATTTAACTATCACCACATAATTTTTGGAATCCACCTCAGTAGTAGTGATGGAAAAATATTTCCAATGCATCTTTGGCTTTGGTGGCTATTAAATTTGATTACCCTTAAGGACTGATGGTTTAATAAAATTGATTTTATATGTCCATTTCTCACTATAGTTTATGATTTGAACCGTGGTTAGTTCTATCATTTTTTCCACCACATTCTCCAAATCCCTCATATATCCTCTAAATTAATGATTTTCATAGAATTCTATCCCATACATGAAACATTTCCTTGTTCAGTTGAGGAAATTCCAATGATTATTCTTACCAAATTTGGACATGTGAGTGGTTGATTATTATTTCCAACTTTTTCATTAGAACCCCTTGTATGAAACTCAAACTTTTATATCCTATCTCTATAGCCATGAGACCATTCTCCAAACTCCATCTCCAATTTGAATTAACATTTAATACCAAATTCATAACTCACAACGACTCTAATTTCTAGATCCATTTGATGGTGTTGTTTTAATCCACTAAAGAATCAATCTATTTTCCTACCATTATTGATAAAAAACGTGAGACATACCTTAAAATCCTTGTAAAATTTACTTAATAATCCATGATATATTTCAATTATTTTTTATTTATCTCTATAAATTATATCTCCATTGTGGTCTATAGAATTTGGGTAAAATACACATTAGGAAATATTTTCATTAAGTATTCCCACTCAATAATTTCAATTTCATCCTTCATCTTGGTGTTATTAATGAACATCTTCCATTGTTAAACAACTCCACCCAAAATATAAATATAATGACTCATCTTCTCCATATCAAAATAGTGAATAATAGAAATGATATTCCCTATTTAGGTGACCCACTATTCTGTAACTAGTGGATAAGAAGATCTACTAAACATTGGTGGTCGTTGTGGTATTATTAATTTAGTAAAAAGTTTCTTCCTCTTAATGGAAGGTGGTCACTCCTTATTAATCCGGTTATTGATCGTAGCCCAAGACAGGTGGGTAATTATTTCTATGAAATTTTGAAATACACCTCATAAGGCTGTGGGGATGTCCTCCAGAAATCAATGCATTATCCCTCAAAAGGTATGTTGGCCTATTTTCTCCCAGTTCTGAAAATTTTCTAAAATAATAAATGTTTGAAAAGAACATAATTCAAATTTTCATGAATTCATAATTTATTTCTTGGTGAAATAAACTGTAAATTCATGTCTTTTTTTATCCATGTGTTTATAATTTTTCAAAAAAAATATTCTTGGGTGATTACATATACTTAGTCTCATACTATGACTTGTCAATATTTTTATCCAACACAAATCCCCAAATTAACTAATCTATTCATAGATAACTACTATAGAAACCATAGTTTTTCTTTAAATACTATTACATCATTTTATTGATTCATAATATTATATTGTTACAAATTAGGGATCCAAAGGTTTACTATCATGGAAAAATTAGGAACAAACATAACAATTACATTATAAAACTTAAAATTAATAAATCTAATACTATATAGATTCTTAGTGGACCTCATGTACACCTTTGTATATGTATTCACCTGGGGGTATAAATAAAATAAATGTGTGATCTATAAGCCTATTAAGAGAACAAATATATACATAAATAAACATAACATGGTTGAGCATAATCATCACCATCATAAAATATGGCTCGAATCTTCATCATAATCATAAGAGGAAGCATTAGGTAAACGAATGGAATGTGGTTATTCATAGAAATGAAACATCATGTCTTAGTGTTAAAAAACCACACATATTTATGAAGAAATATATAATCATTCTCACACATAAAATATGTGCATAATCTTAACATCACCATCATCATCATTATGAAAAAATATATCTACATGTTTATTCATATTGCACATTATCTCATGAGATTCATCACATAAACCATTTTATTATAGAACTAAAAAATTTAAGTAGTACCAATCACAAAATAACATTTACGTAATCTTGCATGGCATATATAACAAATAATGTTATTTTCTATAAAATAACCCATTTAATGGAAATTAGTTTCAAGAGTATTTTATAGAGGGATCACTCCGAAATAAAAAATGGGGTTTCATTATAAAAAATCTTATAAAAGCATGGTATAAATTTAATGGAATTATTATAATTTTATAATTTTATTTTATGGCCAATATGATGACATATATAGTTCTATTCATTTATTCAGAGAGTGTTTGTTTCATTGTTTCCATGATAGTTTTTCATGTATACTTGTATAAAAGATTGTGTTATTGGGAAAAATTATCTAGAATTAATAATATATGTTATTAATGAACTTTAAAATGTTTAATTGTACTTATATATTTTTATTAATCCTATATATGAGTATTATTAAATATATAAAATGTTAATGATAATCATTTGGATTTATTTTAGCGGTTTTTATCACAACGAACTGATTTTATTTTGTTATTTAATATTATGTAGATATTCTAGATAAAAAACATAATAAATGATAAAAACATAAATTTAGAAATATTTTTTAACCATTATAATGGTTTTGTTACCATCATTGAAGGTTATAAAGTAAAACAAAAACGTTTCATTATCAAAGGTGAAAAATAAACACCTCTTGGACAACGTTTTAATTTTTAGAATAAATGGGAGAAGAGAAGGGGTTTGATGATGGATTATCCCATTAAAATAATAATATTACACTATATATCTGATATTAGAGTTATCATGCCAGTTTTATTACGGTAGGTGAGGTGATAATCTGAAAATTTAAGAACATGAAATGAAATTAAAAGAAAACGAAAGACAACATTCCTCTTGCACTACTTCTCCTTGATAACCTCCATTGAGAAATTTCATTTGGCCTTTTGGTGATACCAAAGGATCTTGGACATGAGGAAGAGGCTTGGTAAGTGGAATGGGAAGAAATTGGATATTATCGAAGGTTTTGGATGTGGGAGGAGAAGGAGTGGGGAGGCTGGAATTTATAGTAGTAGGAGAAGAGTGTTTTTGATTATTTTATTTGGTAGTTTATTTTTTTCCTCTGAACTATGAATATTTAAGATTAAAATTACTAAATAGAATAAGTTTAGAACTATTGTTTGATATTATGGGATTAAATAATCCATAAATTATTTATTACTCAATAATTTTATTATTTTTTAAATACAATAAATTTTATTCTTTTTCTAATATCCAAAAAACAACTATTTTAGAAAAATCCCAAAAATTATCTCTAGCAGTTTTTTTGATATGTTGAATTAAAAAATGAACACAATTTTTATGGGAATGTTTTTCTAAATATAAAAAAACTATTATTTTATGAAAATCTCCATTTTTCCAAAAAATATAGTTTTTCAATTTATATCCAATTGTAGGTCACATTGAAAATATAATTAAGGTCTCATAAAATTATCTTATAATCCCAATACACAAAAATGATAATTTATGATTCTATTTTAAAAAAATTAATTTTATTTTAATTTTTATATTAATTATAATATTATAAATAAACATTTATGATTTAACAAAATACTAACACTTAATTTATTAATTTTAAAAAAAATTACATATACAATGACATAATTATATCATATTTTATTTTATAAGATGGATAAATATTATTTATACTTTCATGGGTAAGGTTACTATTCTATTTGGAGGATTACTCTTCCCAGTGGTGATGTTACTATTCCATGAGTGAAGTTACTATTTCACAGGAAAATTTTATTTTTTTATATTACTTATTAAAGTATTCATTTATAGGAATGATATTTTTATTAGGCTCTCCATTCTATGTATGTGTTTTATAATAAAAATTTATTATAATAAGGTAAACAATTCCATTGATAAGAGTGTGGGTCTTAACATGATCTATCACCTCTTCCAATTTTTGAACCACTACCATGTCAAGCTGCTCCTAGATATAAAATATTGGATCATTGCACAAAGAAATTGTTTTCCCATAATCAAATTCCAAGAGGGTGTCAAAACATAGGCCAAATAAAGAATACCCTCTTTGATTGAGAAAATATGAGAGAAATGGACAACCAAAAATATGGGGAATAAACCATGAATTTTGTTTTGGACTCAATAAGTTTTCCTTATAATGATAATAGAAAATTCAAATAATCATAATAAATTATACCAATTAAATCCCCATAATAAATCACATCCCTCAAATGACAGATCATGTTCTCATTTTGTTGGAAGATTGATCATTTTTCATATTATAAATGGAATGTGGTGAATTAATGAAAATAAAATATTGTTATACCTTGGGGAGGATCAGTCACAGTTTATGAAAAAACCGATATCATTATCATTGGTGTAATCCCAAATCTTATAGTCTACAGATCAACGATCAACTATCCGATTATTGTTCATTTGAGAGAGAATCTCCTACGATCTTCCAATGACCCACTAATGGCTCTAATGTTATGCAGATAACCCTGGATTTTTTCATAATAGAATATTTAATGACCTGTTAGTCACTGTAAGAATGAATTAAAAATAAAATAAAGTAAATAATTATGTTATTCATTTCACCCCAAGTATGAATTTTCCACAAAACCCCTCACCAACCATGTTTATGTCACATAGATGGTAAAATCCACATTCATAACTGAATGTTTCACGACAACTTATAATCCATTACCCTGTTTAAAATTTATTCCACTTTTTAGGAAACTAGTGTGCAAGTATTAATTAATATATTTAATGTATTTCAAACATTTTTTTGGAAAACTAGGCATTAGAACCCCACAATGTCTAAATTAATGGTATCTTAAATTATCTACACAACATCTAAAAAATACATGGAAACATCGAGTCATTACATTCTCCTGTGCTTGGGTATTTACTTCAAAAAAGCCCAAATAGGGGCATTGAAAATTGATGGGGATAATGAGTATGAATCAGATCCTTCTGATCCCATTCCATCTCTGGATGATTATCATGCTTAAATAGGACCTAAACTAAATGAATCACTAGCCCATGAAGGATCATCTCATACTGATCAATGATCTCTATTGCCTACTTCGAGAAGGTATCCGTATCCTATATGTCTAACATGACCTAGTCGATAATGTGTGATGAGTCACTCATGTACCTCTTGTACAATGACATGTGGAAGACGTCATGTACCTAGTATATCTACAACAGTAAAACTAAATAGTATGACACATCACAAGCTCTAAATAGTATCTAATAAGGGATAATGTATCATGGAGACAGCTTTTCAACCTGATAAAATCTCCATAATCCATATAAAGGATAAACATATTGGATCACATGGTATCCCTCCATGAACACTACAGGCATATTTCATTCATCTGAATAAGACCATTGATAGTTCTGTTCAGTCTTCATACTATCCAGGATAGTATTAACCTTCTTGATAGCTTCTATCATCATATTTTGGGCCATAAGTACCAACACTCACTACAGTAAAAAATTTTGTTTGCAGCGGTTATTTTTTGGTTATAGAGGCGGTTTAAACTGATGTTATATGCTTATGTGGTGGTTTCCGAAAACCGCCGCTAAAATTTGTGTTGGTACTCTATTGCAGGCGATTATAGATGTTTCACAGTGGTTTTTAGAAACCGTTGTAGATGGCGAAAATCGAGGCAGTTATGATTCATTTAGCGGCGGTTGTCCCGACCAGGGGATTATGTTCTTTAGCAGGGGTTAAAACCGCCGCTACAAAATGTTATGCCCCTGGATGGGAGAAATGCGTCTAAAAGAATCATAACTTCCACAAAGTTCCCGCAGAAGATGGGTCACTGTAGCGGCGGTCAAAACTGCCGTGAAAATTAGAGGCGATTATAACCACCGATAATTGAAAAATTATAATATGTAGCGGAGATTTAAACCGCTGCTAAAACCACAATTACAAAAAAAACAATAGCTTCTGCATCTTCTGTACAAGTTCCCTGAAAAAAAACAATTACCAAAATGTAGCATCCACATAGATTTATTCCTGTCCAAACAGTTCATATCGGTAGGGGTACATGTTGTGTATAATATTAGGAACATGAATAAGGGCATGTCTATACACACTAACTATCCTTGTAGAGTCACATTTTATATATCATTGGATAACACACCATATATATTAGGATAACATGATTGTGTGTATCATAGATGCCTTTCTAACTAAATCATAGGTCCCGCAAATTGTTCATCCCGTAAGGACATGTAGTCAAGGTTGACATAACACTATAAAGACATTATTGGAACTTTTAGTTGTAACATGATACAAATATGTTTTCTACATGATATTAAATTACATATATTGGGAATTCTATATAATTTCCCTATTTTACATCATGAGACTTGAATATTGGAATGTGAGTAGTCTATTCGATGCATTTTCCATATATAACATTGTGTTATGATCCTCTTTGGAATTAGAGGTGAATCTTTTAGAAATTCAATAAATTTGTGTTCTTTATCTCTATAGGTCTAATTAATAGGTTTGGGAAAGATGATTGGTCAATACCTGGGTTTGGTTACTCCCTTTGAAATTTGTCTATTATAAGGCATGGGTATCCTACATTCTTCATAGGGTTTGATACTCCCTCGTATACTCAAATTGTGGGACCTCCAAGTTAAGGCATATAATCAACTCTCTCTTGGACCTAACAAGGTGTGGATCCCCCATATAATGGATCATAAATCATTAAACTCTTCCACCAATGATGTGTAGGTCATCTAGCATGGGAGGTAGGTACCACTGCTTTCAATGTGGTTTTCTCAATGAGAGTTGGGTCCTCCAATCGGGTTAGTACACCAAAAGGTGATACTCATATGACATTGTCTGGTTGGAATCCTTCATATAGTTTCTAATAGGTGATGTGGGTTTAGAAAATTTGTATTGAAATAATGAAATAGTACTCTTATACTAAAGTGTGCACCTCTTCATTATATAGGACCCACTATTATTCTAGGTGGAAATAAATAATATATGAAGTTTAACTTGTTCAGGTACATAAATACGTTTGATATCTTAGACACCTCTTATTACCTTTTTGAGGCGACTTGCAACTAGGTTGTAAAATTTAATCCTTATGGATATTTTAGTATTATTACATATTTTATTCTCAAAATTATCATGAAAACCAAAGATATCAATCTATAAGGATTGTTATCCAATTTACCCTACCCTCTCCCTTAAACTAAATACCAAAACCACTCATAGTGTTTCTCATCCCATGAACACCGAATAACCATGACAATCCTCAACCCTTTCACAGTTACCAGCATAACCACATTTTTTTGTTATGTATAATAACATAATTAAGATATATGATAAAACACTATATAATATGCATACCATGAAATTCCTCAACCCTTTCATTCCTAATTTATACCTATTCTTCACTATGGTAATGTTGTTGGAAATAGAATTGTTTGTTCTTTTAATGCATTGGTAGGGGACTGATGTAGGCTATTGTGTCCTAAATATTCATACCATAGTCAAGAAATCAAGACATAAAAGTAGACATCAAAAATCCATAAAATACATAAATGAAACATGACAAATCAAGAAAATTTTAGGTCATGAAAATGTTTGGCGGCAACTATGTGCCACACATGATACATATAAAAGCCGACGATGAGAACATATCATCACCCTCTCCACTTACAACATATCAACAATACAACTAATCATTGTCTGATGATGAACACATATTGTCACCCTCTCCACATCCATCTCCACTTCCATCTACCATATGTAAGAAAATTATATTGAAAATTAAATAGTGTTTCATATTTATATCTAAACATAAAACCAATAAAAGATTCCAAACTAAATGATTTTGAATTTTTTTGATTTACCTGCTCACCACCAGTTGATACAGTACCACCAGTGGCATATCTGATCATCTAGTGATGTATTTTAGTCAACTCTTTCTACAACGCGGATATCTAATCCCCCTTCTCTTGAAATGTGTTTCGTAGAGAAACAATCTATTTCTTAGAATCTATGGGTATGGGCTGCTTACAGCCAGGAGTAGATGCAGCTGCCATCCCTGATGGCCTGCTAAAAACCTCAGATGGTATGGGTCTCAAACACATCCCACACACTCTACCAGGATTCTTTTCCCCAAGGACTTTAGCAACCGGGTCATCCTCAGAGACTGAGTAGGACTGCCCAGGATTGGCATCCCATATTTCATTAATTTTTTACCTATAAATCAAATATCAATAAATATTTCCACATTAAAAACTAATAATAAGTTATTATAATAAAATATTGACTTCATACCCCAACTTCATTAGCAGGCTCTTTAACAAATCTTTCATCGTATTTTTTGTGAACATCCTACCATAGTTCAGTTCGGGATGCTTCGTTCCCTAAACTCTGTGACAGAATTAAGAAAAGATAAATCAAAAATACAATATATTAAATATATAATATTTCCTTATAAATATTTAAACTAATTAAAATATTACTATAGATGATCAGCTTCTAGAAATGTTTTTTGAGCCCGTAGTGTGAGGGATGTCTTGCTTTTCCTGGCTTGATGCAATATTTCTTGAGAGATCGTGAAAAAAAAATTTAATAGTAATGTATTAAGTGTCATATCCTATTCGTATACTTGAATAAATGTAAAATAAGGATAATGTAATAATATATATTTCAATACCATCTGCTTCTCATCACGATGTTTGTCAACAATAACATTCCACTTTTGTTTCGATACCCCACTCGGTAGATTCTAATACATTTTTTGCATGGTCAATGAAGTATACTTGACATCACACCACAATCTCTATTTTAAATCTTTCTATTTCTTACCAAGATTCTTCAATATCCACTTCTGTGCTATCACATCAATAACTATAAAGTGGAAGAACATCTGTATAAGGAAATTCATTTGGAACATATTATCAACATGACATTCAATTAAACTATAATGTAATAAAATTAACTTTATTTGGGAATAAAAACTTCATTTTTCCAGCTTGGAGGCATATGTGTCCAATCATAATAAGAAATAGGAAGGGAAATGGGCTATGCTTCCAGTTGGCCTATAATCAAGCTAAGTAACCCCATGACATATTCAATAGGGACACCATAAGAATCAAATTCCACGACTATCTTCTCTCCATTCATATTCCAAAAATCTTAGCTTTTTATGTTTTTATCCATGGTTGCATTGTTTTCATCTTCAATGTGCAAACAATTATTATAAAAAAATGCAATAAGTTTATTTAATTAAAATTTGTACCTATGACGGTGACCCTCCAGTATGTCTGTGATGAACTCAAAGTGGCACGCCACCGCCAAGACGATGAGGCTGCTGAAGGGGGAGTTGATGACTCGGCTTCTAATGGGACGCTCATAGATGGTGTGGGAGATGGTGTAGGGGGATATGGTGCAGGGGGTAGGCAGCTGATGGCTCAGATGCCGTAGGGAGGGAGACAGATGGATCATCATCTGTCGCAGTAGTGGATGAAAGAGTGTATCGCTTCCTCCTTGGTAGTCCTATCATTTAATAAAATAAAATTAATTTAAGAACATATATTTCAACAAAATTTTCCAGAAAAAAATTGAAAATGATAAAAGATGCCATGTACTAACTAACAAAATATACATAACAATGATAATGAATGACTACATAAATGAAATAAGTGGTTGCTGAATGAATAAATAACTGTACATACAATCATTTTCCTTTCCAATCATCTCTTTTTTCTCCACTATTACTTCATCCACATCATTTATCATTTCTAGAATAAAATTTTCAATATCATTATGGAAAAATAGTTCTGCTTCTTTTTGTTGAAGAGATTCAATTTCAGAGGTCAAATATTCCACTTCATCACTCATATCATACAAATCTCTTTGTATTACGTGAGAAACCACACTCCACCATTCATCCACAATATCATTTACATAATATACCATTTTTTCATGTGATGATAAGATATATGGATCATGCAGTTCACAATCACCAACATCCATCAAGTGAGAGAAGTTCACAGAAGTAAATTGCAAGGAATATCTTTTAGCACCTCTGAAAATATCGACCCAATTGAATTTGAATAAAACAAATGAAAAATGACCGTGGTAGTTTAATTAAATAATATTAGTCAGTTTTCCATAGTATTACACATCAGAAAATGCAAATATACCACTATTATTTGTTTTCAAACCCTCTTATCTATCGAATGTATGAAATCTGAATCCATTCACATTGTAAGCGTCGAGATTTCTGACTTGTTTTAGAGGACCTCGAGCAAGAAAATTCAAATCTTCTGAAACCTCTGCTCGAGTATTGGTATTCATGGTCTAAAAAAATATATATAGTTTAATAGAATTACAAAATATATGTTTGAAACTAATATTCATATTTATTGAAATATTTAGAAACTTACACGTTGTGAAAACCATTCTAAAAAATCTTTATTAACAGCTTTCGTTGTATCTTTATCATTTTGTGTTTGGACTCTCATTCGTCTCTTTGTTTGTATCCTAAAATCATCAATAAATGGATATGCAATTTCACTATTTAGCAACACATATCTATGTGCCTGTAATAATTCCAATTCTATTAGTGTCACATTTGAGGTCCTCCCAATTGCTCAGCCAATAGCAGGAATGATTTTTGATTTCTAATGTATTTGAGATTTAGTCGATGTGTCTTCAACATGTCTATCTCGATTAAATATTGTCTCAATATCATCCAAGTATCTATAATAAATGCTAATACACTCCTCAGCCAAATATCATTCAGCAATAAAGCCTTCTGGTTGAGCTATATTTCTCAGGTATGATTTCAAATGCCCAAGATATATGTGAAATAAAATAAACATATTTATGCATTTATTTAAGTGCCAAATAATGTTTACTTAACTAAAAAACATTTAAATAAAGTACCTCTATATTGGATACATCCATCGATAATGAACGAGGCCTCCTAATTTAGCCATTTCAACCAAATGAACAGTTAAATGCATCATTACAGTAAAAAACGATGGAGGAAAGAGCATCTCCATTGCACAAAGTGTCAATACAAACCTCTCCTAGAGGTTTTGAAATAAAAATGGATGTAGAGATTTCTCACATAGTTGTCTGAAAAATGTGCAGAATTGGAATACAACTGCAGTAATTTTTTCATGTAATAATGTACGCAATGCCAATAGTAGTAATTGTTGTAAAAAAATATGTGAATAGTGAGTTTTCAATCCATGTAACTTACGATTATTCAAGTCAAAACACCTCAAGATGTTACTTGAATACCCATCAGATACCTTAAAATTCTTTAAAATTTGACGGAAGGTAACTTTATCCCTATTTTTCATTGTAAAAATTGCTGGAGGATACTTTTCATTCTCATCTGGCCAAAGATCACGTTCTATGTTCATTTATTGTAAGTCTTTGTGAGAATTGAGATGATCCTTTTACTTTCCATGCTCATTAAGTAATGTGAAAACCTATTTGTTATATACATTCTTCGCAATATGCATCACATCACGATTATGCCGCAACCAATTAAATTCCCAATACGAAAGTTTAAAGAATTTACTTTTTGTTCCATTGTCGTGTTCTGATTTCTCTTGATGATGCACTTCGAACCTGTTTCCCGCTATCATTCAAATGAAAAACCTTCCCAAATTCTATTTCATCATTTCCAAGTAGTGTCAATATTTCAGAACCAGTTACCAACATTGGAGGAGGTCTACGATCAATGAAACCGTCAAACATTGATCTGTTCAGTCGAAATCTATGAGATGCATCGAGAAATCTTCGATGGAACAAGAATCACCATTTTCTACTGTGAGGTAGCCGTTTTGGCTCAAAATCAATGTTACAAATAGGACAATCCAAATCCATGTAACTGTTCCAACCAGATAAATTCCCATGCCCAGTGAAGTCACTAATAGTCCACATTAAAGGAATATGCATTTTAAACATTGTCTTAGAAGAAGCATCAAATGACTCAACATTGTTGCTCTACTACTCCTGTAATTCTTCAATTAAAGGCTGTATATATACATCAATATCATTTCCAGGAATGTTTTTTCCATAAATAATCATCGAAATGATAAAATACATTTTTTGTATACATATCCACAGAGGTATATTGAATGGGATCAAAACAACTGGCCAAATGCTATAACTGGTACTCAAAGTCCCAAATGGGTTGAATCCATCTGTAGCCAATACCAATGGAACATTCAATGGATCACCTGAGAAATTTGGATGTATTTAATCAAATTTCTTCCAAGATTGTGAATCTCATAGATATCTAATTAACTCATTATTGTTATTATCTACAGAATTCCACTTCATGCGTTCGGTGGTTTTCGATGAAATGAATAATCATTGTAATCGAGGCATAATGTAATGTAATGAAAAAACATTGCAGGTGTGTTCATTTTCTTCTTCCTCATGAAATAATGTTGATTCAAACTTCCAACATCACCCATTGACTTCCATCTAGAAGAAGAACATTTTTTACTATCATATCTACTTGATTCCTCTCACCAATACATCATGCAATCATTGGGACACACATGTATTTTTTTTATAATTTAGACCAAGACGGTTAACAACTTTTTTCATATCATAAAAAGGCACGGGGATGTTTGTTTCAGGAAATGCATCACACAACAATTCCAATATCATGGACATTGCCTTATTTGTAATTCCACATAGACATTTGAAATGGTACAATTTCAGCAGAAAAGAATGTTTTGAATATTTCAAACATCCATTATAAAAATCTTGATTTCCTTCATCAACTAAATCATGGAACATATTTTCCTCAGTTATTTTTTCTCTTACATTATTCTCCACATAATAAATAGGATGATCCACTGATATGTTTCAATCTTGATATGGTTGTCCTAGAGTCTCAAAAACATCACTTGTCTCATTTCTATTTGTTGCACCCTCATCTGGTTGTTCTGATATGTTTTGATCTTGATAGTGGTCTCTTGTAGTGACTAATTCATCATTTATACGGTTTTTCATTTCATTTTTACATTTCCAACGATGTTGGGTGGTCATTATATGGATTAAAATCAGTTCTCAACCTTTTTGTAAGATTAGATTCTCTGTGCCAAATCCAACGCAAATATTTACGAGGGACTTGTTTCAATATTAAATGTTCATAAACTTCATCTCTCTTCAACCATCTTCTAAATTTACATTTTGGACATAGAAATCTTATTCTCCCTTCAACAGATTGATTGTAAATTGAAAAATCTAAAAACTCATTCAAACCATTAATATACTAAGGTGCTTTCCACAGTAATGTGATCTATCTTTTATCCATGTATATCACAATGTGCCTACACAATATTAAAAAAAATTAAAACACATAACTATTACTAAATAAGGAAAGAGATTCATATATACTTGTTGAAATAATATATAAATAAGTTACATAAGGTTTTCCTATATCAATACAATGGTAAATCACCCACTAGTGGTTTCATATAAAGTAGTACCACCACAAAGTATTAGAATTAAATTGGGAGATTATGGTGAGTGAAAAAAGTCCAACCACATTAATCAACTTAAGAAAGTTTGAGGTTCCCCTCTCCCATTAAATTAAATAATTCTAACCATTGTTTGATGTGGCCCAATATTTATGGGGAGATATGATCCATGGGGTGGATGTTCTGAAAATGTATATGTTATTCAGCTAAAGGAAGAATAAATTAAATCCAATAAATGAATGAAATAAGTGATGTAATAATTATTTCATGTCTCATTTGATATAAAATATGATCAAAATGTGTCATGGATGATCATGAATTTGACAGTGGTGTTAAGAAACCACTTTTTTCATCAAAACATGATCTAGAAGTTTCATGCTGAAGTAAAGTCACTTTTTGAATATATAATTACATAAAAAAGAGGTTATTATAGAAAAAAAATTGGTTTCAATGTCTTAACTAAGAGAATCAATGATGTCATATTGAATATACTTTATAACAAGGGATATCAAGCACTGAATTTAGTATAATTATACCACTAATAAGAAAAAAATTTAGAGGAGAAATTAGTTATATCCTTACTCTCATTATTGTGGTTTCAATGTGATTTGTAAGTTGTTATTGACATGAGGAATCTAATTTTGAAGTAATATTGATATTTTTCTAACTAATTAATGTGGATGATAAAGACACCGCTTACGGTTAAATTATCTAGGTATCTCAATCCTACCTAAGGGATAAATCTCTTTCAAGGGCCACATTCCCAACTTATAAGGTTTTGAGAACGTATAATTATCAATGTAGTCTATATTGATTTCTCATTGATAAAAGGAACCTAACATGGATCCATATTAGGTCATTCATATGTTCTCATAGATTATCATACCATAGATGACCATTACCACGCCATCCCATAGCCTTGCCACTAGACATTTCTTTAGGAGATAATCAATTACCTAAAACAAGACCTTTATAGATAACTTGACCCATAAATACATGATGGAAACCCTATTGGGGTTATAATTTCCCTATAGTTAAGCCTCTCACATATATAACATATCCATCGATGGTTGTATAATCAATGCATCATACTAAATGGAATTCTAGGAACACAACATGAATCTCTACCCTCATATCTCATAAGGAAAATAACTCATGGATCCCATTCATGTCACATACCCACCTACATGAAATTTCAATCCACACAATAAATGCATAACCATATCCTATTGTAATATTAGTCATAATCTGCATTGACCATATAGTTATCCCATTAAGAAATCCCATTCCATCTTTATCAAAGCCATCTCTAGGAACCAACACCATCTCAATACCCTAACACATCAAATTAAAACATATATTATAAAGAAATAATAATTAACTAAGAGAATTAATCCATATTAATCTAAGTAATCATACTTTAGGGACATCTCATCAATTATGTATCCTCACTGTAACTTCAAGAAATGGGGTATGGATCACTCTTTGAACACCTCTGAGCTCATTTATAAAAAAAAACAAATATATATGAAATCAATCCATTAAATTAATTCATCCAAATTTTATGATAAACCAAAATAAATTATGGAAATGACTCAACAATAATGAAACTACATAAAATCTTATGCATTTTTCCTCTTCAAGATTCCACTAACCATTAGACATAAAAAATACACCGTAACAGGATGATCCCACCGGCGGTAGGGGATGGGAGCATACCTAGGGTATGAACTCGATGGGGTCGGGGGAGATGCTAGCATAACGGGTGTCAGTGGGAGAAGTGGGGTCAGTAGCGACCGACGGTGAGGTCACCGGCAGCATGGGAGGGTAGTAGAGGAGAGCAGAGCAAGGGTTCACACCTGTTGGGGGGAGAAGCCTCACGGGGTCGGTGGGAGAGTGCATTGGCTCGGGTGGGGGTGGGGGGGGGGCAGTGTTACTGATGTAAAAAATATATGGGTTTCACATCAGTTTTTAATAAACCGCGGCTAAATGCGTTATATGTTGTGGTGATTCCGTAGTCAATCCACCAAAGTGGTGACCTAAGTGGTCTACTATACAAAGACTCAAAGATTACATACCAATGGTGTAATGGTTAATTTTTTTGTATACAAAATCCATCAGTGGTAGGTGATCCTCCCAACTATAACCTAATTCCATCAACAAGGATCACAATGTGTCCTCTTTTACCTTAATGGTCTTTTATATATCGCCAATAGTTTGCGGCCGAATCTTTTTTGTCAAGTGTAATTTATTCTCAAACACTAAAAACAATATATTCCTTAACAATGATGTGATGAAATTATCAAGGTCAGAAATAATCCTTGATTGAACTCCATAGATTTAGACTATCTCAGGATCGTATATCCATCCAATGATCTCTATTGAACACATCTCGTGAAAATCTATGTTGGATGACTTACTAAGTTAGTCTACGATCAATCCGATGAATCATTTCCCTTGTACATACATGGTTATACCATCATGAAGTCCACAAAAATCTCATCCCACTACCACTCTATCACCTTAATGGGTTGAGCAAAAGCACTTCGAACATGGTGATCATCAACCAATTACTGTAAAATAAGGCATAAAGATAAAAAATCTGAAACACCCTTCATCTGTCTAGGCCATCAAAACTAATGTCGGATGTCCTAATACTTTTTTATGACACTTGGATGTACTCTCAAAGTGGATGTATCAAACACCATCAAAACAACATCTTCTATTGTTAGTGGAGCCGTTGTGCATCCTCTGAATAGAATAGAATACTCACCACTAACAAAAAATCTATTTGCATAATTTCATAGATATTTGAGAACATAGGATGTCATTTTCACTATCCTTATTCTATACCTCCCTGACTCTCTATAAGAGAATGGGGTTGAAAACCATCGATTGGAGGTAATCTTTTTCACTCTATCCAAAATAGATAACTTCAATGAGGCCATCTACTTTGATTCATGAATCCTAAACTATCAATATGATCTAATGTAGAGAGTATCTTCTGAAACATGCCCCTTACTAAGAGTTTTGAAAATATCAAAGTCATAGACCTAGGGTAGCTTTATTCATATTGTGCGTCTCAAGATATTTTTCATCTAATATATGATATACTTGGGACTATTATGATCATAACAGAAGATAATCCACTCAATAATCAGTTATTAAGACTGCTTCATTAGTGTGAATACAACTGCTTCTTACTAAAGATCATGTATATCATAGTTTTAACCATTTCGTATTAATTGACATAAAACATATTAAATTACTACATAACTCTACATTATATCACAACACACCCTTCTTCCTGATGCATTGCATAACACTACAGACTTGGCATCCTATTTTGGATATATCATATGGGGCACTCATCATGATTTTCCTCAACATCTAAAATGCCTGATTAAACCTCTATACCCACACAAATGTCTACCCTTTTAAGTTAATGATGACATGGGTGAGGATATACGAGAGAAATATGATATGAATCTATAGTAACGGAATTCCAACCCATATAATATCCACACATCCATCGGACTGTTGGGTGGATCCCAAGATAACAATACCTTAACATTGACTGCGTCCATTACCACTCCATCCACTAAGATAAAATGTCCTAGAAAGTGGTCTTATAGAGTCTAGATCTTGAACTTTAGGTATTCTGAAAAAGGGGGTGCTCTTGGAGTATGCCAAGAACCATCTTAGGGGTCTCAAAAACTCCTCATCATACACTTATTATGAGTATATTTAATCAAGAAAGACTACCATGAATCAGACATATAATACATGAAGGATCTGATTCATGGGTCCCAAGAACAGTTCTTTGGAATTCGTCACACAAAATTGTATCACTATATAATCATTATGAGCAAAGCGAAATCATAATTTTTCATTTGTTATATCCTCATCCTTCACACACAAATGTGATTTCTGGAACAGAGGTTAAACTTCAAGTACAATCATGCATCTCTAAACTGATTGAAGAGATCATTGATCCCTGGTTGGGGATACATGATCTTTATAGTCAGATGGTTCATGAATCATTAGTACGCACATAACCCCAAGATCACATCTTTTTTCTTGTCAATTAAAAATGGGGCTACCTAGGGTGAAATACTAGGTCTAACAAATCCATTCCTATAGAAATCCCCCAACTATACCATCAAACTACGAAGCTCTATGAGAGATATATGAAATTTGGGAACTGAAACTGGGGTCATCTATGGGTGTAGATTTACGTAGATGTGTATATCTCTATGGGGAGGAAAATTCAGATCATTATTTTGGAATACATACATGAAATATGCCACCATTGTAGGAAACAGGGATACCATAACATACAATGCAGCATGGGTCATGTTGGAGAACTAGTGAGTAATAAGTTACACCCTCCTATTTCGGAGTCCATCCTAAACCTCATGGGATTATTTTTCACCCATAAAAAAATCAGTCCCATCGTTTCAAAAACACTGCATCCTCCTCTGGAAACAGTTAATATAGGGATTAACAATGGATAAACATATCAAAAAAAGGATGAATTCATATTAACTTGTTACTATTTCAAATATATCCCAATATAAAATCTCACATCCAAGAGTTATATCACAGTATTGGAATAAATGTGTGATTGGTGTGCCATCTCCAACAAGAATGTCCAAGAACAAGGGTCATGATAAGTGCTCAATCAAAAATCAAAATGTCTTGAAAAATACATATGGAATGGAATGAAATAATATCACATGTTTTTATCAGCACTATATATAATGTAAAAAAATAAAAAAAATCATAACATGTATCATTTTCATACCCAAAGGGTCATAAGCCTCAACTGCCTGCAGCTATCCATGCCCTTGTACTCCAGCTCCCTAAGCTAGCCATGGACCATGTGGGGGGTGGTGGTAAAAAGTCATAGTGTATACCACATCCTCTTACTATCATATATCTTATTCTATGTTCTCCACCCTAAAAAATTGTCTAATCGTACCACAATTTATATCTCAATGTCCAATGCATAGTTTTTCTATTAGTTGTGCGATGGGTGAAATCTCAGGAGAGATGTCAACTACCATCAATGACTATCAACACCTCACCCTTGGCTAAATAGACCCATGATGAGAGCCTTATACCATAGAAACTCAATCATGAGAACTCCCCATGAAATGAAACACTTGAGAAGGTCTTTGTGTCTTACATTGGCTCCAAAATGCCCTGGTATCTTTTCTTACAGTCCCATGACCAAAATTTACTGGTTGTGGATACTCTTCAAGAAGCTCTCAACCTAAATAGCTTACACAATCACCCTAGTAAGTTAGGAATGCATATAGGGATATAACTGGCCTAGGTATCTCTACAATTTTCTATCTCTATGGTCCTTGACCTAATGAACCGGTCATTAACCATATCTATCAAGTACTAGAGAGGTTGGTAAACCTCTATGAATACTCATATACTGACATGATATATTATTGGAGCTTCTGAAGATCCTAGATAAGAACAACCCTTAGTGTAGCTATGAAGATCTCCTATATGAATGTGCTCTCAAACTATGACTATTCTTGTGTCACCACATCATATGACTGATTCACTAACCACCACCATCTTCATACTGAGTCGTGGATTAAGCTTGCCACCATGTGAACAATTTTATATGCTGTTTTCATTTATAGATGAAGAAATATGGTCAAAACCACAATATATTCATCAGCCACCTATGGTTAGGGATTTCCTCAGACACTAAGGGGTCTCTATCACTGAAATATAAGAAAAGTGACCATCCTGCATACCTAATCCACTGGTAATGCAGGTATCATCTTCTTCTCTCCATGTTGTGGTATTGCTAGTGCACAACATGGAGGAAACACCTCTGGAACGTTTTCCTATATCGATGAATCACCATTGAGTTGATCATCCTCATGATCCTAATGTTGAATCCTAGATATACTATATCACTGAGGCATCCTAGAAGTAAAAAAATTATACCACGATCAGTGAGTGTATCTAGAGATCTGACTCTAGAAGGACTTGAAAACCACAACCCATATATATGTGATGCATGTACCTTTGTTTTTCTATAACTAGTGTTATTATGTATTGAGTCAAAAGGAAGGTGATTAGAGTCATGTTGTTTGGATAAACTGGTTGCCACCAGAATACCAGAGTAGTAGGCCTGAATGACAAACTCTAACCACATAACAATATTTACCCAAACCAATATCACAAAATAATGTCCTAATGTACAACTAAATGATATGATACCACTATGTCATGTTGAATCCCAATGGGGCCAATTTCACAACTCCCCAATCCTGATTCCAACAGGCCATGTGCTGGAGACTAGCATTGAGTATTTATATCACTAACACAGGAGGCCTTATCATGTGTACCTATACACATAGACACATCCCTAAGCCCATAAAATTATGAGTATAAAAAAAACTAAACAACTATGCATTCATACATCAAAATCACACATTTATAGGATTAATGTATGTAATGTAAAGTACACAAGGATAAATAAAATCCCACCATATAGAGTATGTAAACACATACTGCCTGAAAGTAATATTGGGACTCCTTTCAAGTTACCATAGGAACACACCTTTGTATATTTTGTCTCACTACGCACCATATTGTCCAATTCCATTTAGGACTTAGTAAAAATGTCTATGTACTACATAAAACAAGACATGTCTGTCGAAAGACTATAAAAGGGTGATTATAAAAATCCCTAGTAAGACACTCTAAATGCACAAACAATACAATAAGGGGAAAAAAGTGAACTCTACATAGGTAAATGATTACAACACATACAACATGAATATCTATATATACTCAAAAAAGATGTGTATTATAGAGGTAATCTCACAATAGTACGATTATCCTAGGATACAATATTGATGTTTTTGCACAGCACTCATTCGGGCAACCACACACCACATGTCTGATAGCCCTGATGACATCCATTTGGGTGGTAATTCTTATCAGGTATCAACATGGTAAGTACATGATGAATATATGAATAGATAATATACATAGATTATAATCACTCCCAACGACACGAGTAGTACCAAAAACTCATTCTGGGTTAACCTTATAATTATATGATCGTTGCTCATGTAGTGTTGGCCATGACGATGCCAAAAACTCCACATAGGGAACAAAGATGAATAAGGGATTTGACTCTCATCCTCACTAAAGGATTCCAATGACTCTATGAAATATGTATTTGTAAGGGGGTTTTTTCAAATGTGGAGGAAAAAAATTTATACTAAGCCATAGGGAATTTATATGAAGAGTGAACTATAATATAAATTTTATAAGAAACAGAGGGTGATGGCTCCATGCAAACACTTTGGAGTACCGAATGTGTTATAGGGTTACATGTCATGTCCCATTTAACCCAATTCATTCCCTTGTAAATGGAAAATGTCCACGTCCATGTATTTTTCAAAGTACATGTTGTGCTTCTACACGTATAATTAATCGCTTATCATGGTACATGGCTTAGACAATGTATTACCAGCATGGTCATTTACGTGTCCATGTACATGGAATGATAGTGTCCTTGTACTCTATCCAATGTTTCAGAACCCTTTTTATTATATGTAGATATTATCAAGGTGGTCCACGCACTGTGCAACAAGGTCACATGCCTTGGGATACTGGTCATCTCCAAGAAAACATTTCCATCTCTTAGAGGGGGCCATGCGACATGTAGTTCATCGTTAAAAACAAGGCAGAGATGAATTTTTCATATTTCATGATCTACATTCTACTTTTTAGGACATTCCTCCAACCACCATTATCGCCTTGTCCATCTCCCAAATAAATGGACATTGTCTTGTGAATCTTATCATTGTGGAAAATCAAGATTCATCACATGAATACATTCAGAAAATATCTGAATAATGAATTCATCATTGCATGCTGGAGAACACAAAATTTGGTTTACAAAAGAAGTTTGATCATCTGATACATCCAACATCACACCACCATTGTTTCATGATAATCCAGGATCTACAATATAATATCATTTAACCAAAAAAATGGGTGGTGGATGATCAATTTTCTTGAAAATTTCAAACCACGGGCCAAACAAATAGTTATCACGATGAAAAAGAAATATGGGATGAATGGATAATCATAGACATGATGAATGAAACTCATACATTGTTAATGTAGACCTATATCCATCATTATTTTAAAAAAGGTAACGAATCAAATAATCCCAATAAATTTTATCAATTAAAACCTATCAATAAATCTCATCTCGCAAATGACTAATCTACAGATCAATCCGTTGTATGTTTGATTAGTGTTCATCTTAGAAAAAAAAGAAAATAAACCAAATAAAAATTTCATAACTCAAGATGGATAAGTCATTGGAAAATAATATTCATACATCATTATTTTTGCGGAGAACCCTAATAATTTTCCCCCTACTCGTTGATCTAAAATCTGATTATCATTCATCCAAGGGAGATTCTTCAACGTTCTCTCCAATATATCTCTAATGGATTTCGGGTTATATGGGTAACCGTAAAATTTATGTATAATAGGATATATAAATACATGGTAGTTTCTACATAAATTAATTAAAAATAAAACACATAACTTATTTATTTATTCATTTCATTCCCACAATTAATTCTCAACAAATTCCCTTCACGTACAGTGGTTATGTTTCTCCTAGGGTAAAAACCAAATTTTAAACTCAACAGTGCCCTTGGATTTCTGATCAGGGTGACCATTTAGATGTAATTCCACTTTTCTAGGAACATTATAGGCACCTTATTTTTAATATAACTAATTTATTTCAAAAACAAATTCTGGGAACACTGGGCCTTACAATCACATGACGTCTCAAAACCTGATCTCTAAAATAATCCAAAAAAATCCAGAAGTAATACATGAAATGTATGAGCTATTATACTTTCACTATTTATGAAATTCCATGATATATATTTCATGATGGTGGTGAGGATATTGAAACCATTTATTCCCCCAAGTTTGTTTAACAAAATATTTTATTTTTTGGCTTAAATTTTCCCATTGTGAGAATTGATATTAATCATGATGTATTTGATATTCATAAAATGAATAAATCATATATGTTCCCAATTCATTTGGATTAAATTAATATGTGATTCTAAATTTGGTATTTCTATAATTACATTAATTTAATTCTATTTTCGAATGATATGTTGGTTTTTGTTTCAATTAATTATATTTATTTCAATTCAAGAAACCATGTCTAAAAACGGTTTTTATATAATTTACAACATGGTTTTAAATTTTATTTTCTTATACATGTTATGAAATTTTTTATGACTTCTTTGATATCTAAGTTATATAAAAAAAATTTAAAAACATATTATTAAAATTTTACATTTAATTCATATGTAGATTATGAAAGACATAAAGAATTATGAATAAAGTGATTATTTTATGGAGATCAATAGATGAACACACTTAGTTTTCCACATATGGTTCCATTAATTATTATTATAATTGTAAAATTTTTCTTCTATATAAAATTTAATGTAAAGTTATTATTATTTATCAAAAATTTTGGTACATTAATATCAAATAGTGTAAAATTATCATCAGCCTACAAGTGTCGGTCTTAGTGGTGGTGCTACTAGAGCTAGGCGAAGCACCTATCGTACTCATTCACATGAAGATTTTCTAGTAGAAACCCTATCTACGACACCTTTCTGTCATCCACTAGAACATCAAAGGATGTTCCCACATATGCATCCATCATCAGTTAAATTTGGATCTTCCTCCAATACTATGTTTAGGCCACCTCTATGGATGTTCCCACCTTTACCATATCCATATCATATGATGTATACCCATCCATTATATCCGTACACTAATATATATTCACTACCTCTATTTCCTATTATCCATAAAGGATATGATGATTCTATTCCACTAACACCAACTCTAATGCTTCCAGATGACCAGGTGTTTTCAATGGAACAATCACATCTATCATAGGAATCCGATTTATGAAATCACATTGATCTATTAGTGCTTTATGAGCATATAGAATCAAATTTTTATTATTATTATGTAAAACAATATCACATCATTTTATTCGTATTGTAGTTTGATGCAATTTTTTATCCTTTGACCTTATTTATTGGGATCTTCTAATAGGAAACGTGGGTGCACCCATATGAGTGATGCCTAGAATCAATAAAATTTGTAATAGGGGATTAGAAGGATGAAAATAAAATAATATGAAAAACTATCATGTAGAATATAAGTTATATAGAAACATTATCCATGTAATATGATATCATTCTTAATCATCATGTCTAATAGAGACATATTAGTAATGAAATTAATGTGAATCAATGAGAAATGTTATGGATAATAAATTCTCTTCAATTCATTTCTATATTATTATTATATTTATGAGAATTAACATAGTCATTGAATCATTACTTTATCTTTCCTATCAGAAAAGCTTCTAAGGTTGCTCAATTGATGGATCTTGTCGATTTATGGAAATCACATAAGTACTATTTATATGTTGTCTGAAAGAGTACAGTTGTTTCTGATTTATAGTGTGTATCCATATTCCCCAATGATACAAAAAAATATATCGAGAAATGGTTTCATATTAGAATATTAATTAGATTAAGGATTTTCAAATATTTAATGGTTTATATATAAAATTTAATTCTTATTAATTGTTTTGATTTATTATTTTTAGGAAGTTTCGGGGGTAAATAAACAATTATTCAATGATGTATTTTCACTTGTTGGGGAACCTTATAATTCTCGACCATGTGAGGTGACTTGTACATTAATATGAATAGAAATAATATATATATTTATATTGTCACTTATTTATAATTAAATGATAAAATTCATATTCTAGTATCATTAATACCTATAAAATAAGGCCACAAGTGTTCCATTAAAATCAATAAATGGAAAATTGAAAAATTGGAAAAATTAGCTATTAATATTTTAGCCCATTGGTATAACTGAACTTTTGGACCATTTAACATTAGTTAATTTTCCCATTTTTCCTTTTCACCAAGTAGAAAAATCCCCTAATGAACTAATGTTGATGTGGGAAAATTGCCAAATGGGAAATATTATTTATAGGAAAATAGTGAAATGGATAATTGGAAAATCAACCAAAAGGGATAAAGGGAAAATAGACTAATGAAAAAATATCCAAATAGAAAAATGGATAAGTATAAAAATTTCTAATTGTATTTGAAAATTATTAAATTTTTCTAAAACCGTGATGGCCATTTGACCGATTGGGAAAATGAAAGAATGGAATAATTTTATTATGGACTAATGACCAAAAGGATAAAAGTCCTAATGGCCAAATGAAAAAATGACTAAGTCACCAAATTAACAAATGTACATGTGACAAAACGATAAAATGGCCAAATGGACAAATGTACTTTTAGTAAAATGGGAATGTGGCCAAATGAAAAATTGGATAAATGTAAATGTGTACACATTTTCAAAAGGTCAAATAGCCAAATTCAAAAATGGAAAAATGTCTAAATGGACAAATAGCTAAATGAAAAATTGAAAAATTGGAAAAAATAGAAAAATAGACAAATAACCAAACAACCGATTTTCCTTTTGGACATTTTCCCCATTAATCGTTTGTCTGTTTTTTCCGTAGGTAGTATCACCAATTGTCTCCAAATGTTTAAATGGACCAATTTTCAAATGGATAATTTTGTAAAATGACCAAACGTTCAAGGGTCCAAATGGATTAAAGGCCAAAGGACCAAATGGATAAATGACCAAAATTCAAAATGGGAAAATACCCAAATTACAGAATGGCCAAATGGTCAAATAACCAAAGTTCCATTTGAATAATTGGATATATATCAAAATATAAAATTCTCTTAATGGATGAATGGAGAAATAAAATAATTACCAAATTATAGAACAACCTAACCCATAAATGAACCTAATAACATAACAATAAAAATTTCCAAGTAAATGAATAACCAAAAACCCAAATGGTAGATGTATAAATAGAAAAATGAAAAATTTACAATTGGAAAAATAAATAAATTACCAAACAACATGAACAAAAAATGAGCTCAGAACCCAATGGAAAATTTTAAAAATAATCAAATTTACAATTGGTCTATTGTTCAAATGGTAAAATGAAAAAATTACCAAAAAATGAACATACTGTCTAAATGATAAAAATTACTAAATAAATGAAAAACTAGACAATAGAATACAAATAGAAATTGAATAAAATGAATATAAAAGGGGACTCAATATCATACCAATGTTTGGAATCAAAATTAGTATGTGTTTTTATGTTATAACACAATTATTGAATTACTAATTAAATTTATATTTATAAGCTTCTTCATTTTATGGATTTTTTCAACTGTGATAATTTCAATTAATTATATTTTTATCACATTAATAATATTCAATAATGATTTATTATACAAATTGGTAACATTTTCAGCAAGCAGCATTGGGCATCTAAGGGCATGTTCCTTGTGAATAATTATTTCTCTCGAGTAGGGTGAAAATTTATAGAAGTGTTGAAAAATAAAAGACATAATAAAATTGTGTAAAATTTTTATATAAAATTTAAATTCTGATATGTGATTCATAATTAAATATAATTTTTACATTTTCATCATTGTAGCCTTGAGGCCCTAGATGAGAAGGAAATGGATAAATTAAGTCCAAATGATCAATTTAAACAATTATTATATGAGGAGAAGTAGGAGAGACTTTTATTTCGACCCAAAATAAAATCATCCCTACCAGGTACTAGTCTTCATTGAGTTCCTATCAATCATCTCACAAGACCATGCTATAAAAACATATGTGAATTATTTGAGGCCCAAAAATAGCTATACATGAGCATGAAAGTGGAAAACTAGTCAATGAACAATTTTTGAACGATATGTCAGTTAAAAGTCCATCCCTTCCATTTTAGGAGGCTATTGTTATTGATTTATATAGGTAATCAATTTAATATTTATATGATTCCTTGAGAGATGTCAATGAGGTTATTAATGGAAGGTGAGCTAATGGAACTTTTGGTGGTGGTGGTGGAAGCATCAGTAGTGGTGTTAGTTATGATGGCGATGATGAAGGTGGAATTGTTGGTGGTGGAAATTATAATAGAAGGGATTGGGATGAGGGATATATTAATCCCCTATATTTTTGAGATTAAGTAGATACATGGGTGGATGACTAAAATTAATTGATGATGTAGATTTTATTTGTATAGTATAGTATTTTCAAATGTTATAAAACTATCTAGAACTTGTTCGTTGAATGTTAAATATTTAATAAGTGTACTTAATTAAATGTGCACCATTATTTTAAATTTATTATTGGTTTTGTGAGAGGTGTTGGATGGTGCACCTACTATCCAAAGTGGGTATATTTTAGTACTCTTAATAAAAAATACCATGGGTACACCTGATTTCTTGACAACCACCTATAGATATGATTCAAGAATATGTAGGTCTAGGATATTCCCCCAGTTTTAGTAAACCATGTGTATTATGAAATTATCATAGTTTATTCTTATGGATTCAATAGAAATTGTGGGCATGGGATTATATTGATGGGTTAAGAACTCATGTTTCATAGAATGCTAGGTATACCCTATACCAACTCTTTTCTAGGCTATACACATGGCACTAAATTGTAAATATTAGAAAAGATTATAGTAGTTCATGAATCATCTTTCACCTTATTATTTAATTCCCAAGTACTTACAATAAGGGTAGTATTGGTTTATTTAATTAACTTATAATTTTTCAATACTCTATACTTTATTATTTTTCTAACCATGAAACTCCTCTTCTTAGTTAAAATCCATGATCTATTTGTATCCTCCATCCCATGCATATTATTTTCAATATTAAAATCATAATTTTATTCATATTTTGTGAATACAACATGTTATTGATTCTTTATGAATAAAAAATAACAAAATTAGTAAAATAAAAGTCTTTACCTATTAATGTTAATTAATTTAGAGAATTTTGGTTTTGGTATTACCCATTTATATTGAAGGATACTATTACACATATCGTTTAATAACCCATAATTCTCTCGTATATTAATATTACACTAAGAAAAACCATTGTGAATTTATTTTAATTAAGAGAAACTATTTTATATAATTGGGACACATTTTTAATAATTCTATAAAACCATCATTTGAATAACATAATCACCCTTATTCTGATTATTTGAAATTTATATATTTAAGAGGTGATTCATATTTTTAGGTGGAGGGAAATCTTATTACTGGGTTTTTTATATTAAATCACATGTTTTTATGAAATATGGTTCCAAGAATTGAATACTATATTTTTATATTATATTAATTAAAACATGAGTAATCATTGAATTACCACATAATTAGAAGAACCATTTAATTTAAATGTATCATATCATTTATCAAAAATTTCTAATGTGTGACTTCATATCTGCATTTGAAAGCCTAATGAAATATTATGATCCACTATAGCCTTGTATTTACATTACATAGTTTCCTATAACCCCCAATCAAAATTAGGATAATAACATTGATGTTTTATCAATTGTTTTCACAAATGTTTCAATTTCAGTTCTCTCACTTCTATAAGTTATTAATTTAATATCACTATACAATGACACCATGTGTAATCAAATTTATAAACATTTAAACTGGAATAGTGATAATAAAAGTATTATCTTAATAAATTAAAGATACGTTTAGTATATATTTAATTGTATATAAAAATTTATTAAAAAACCATTACTACACATGAAGTAACATTAATTACCTGTGGGAATAATTTTTATACATTTATATAACACTTTTTTGAAACTAAAAAAATACAGTTGTAATATTGATCATGTGAAAAAATTAATCAAACATAAACATGTGTTCCATTCATGATATTTTAATTCAAATGTTATGAAATCTATTTAAAATATTTGAAATAAATATTTTTTTTCAAGGGATCCAAATAATAAAGAAAAAATTCCTTTTTCTGAATTCAAGGTCATGAAATAATTTAAATTTCAATGTTTATAGTGAATTGCATTTATTTTTATCATATTCAAATCCATGTAATCCCATAGACTATTTTTTACAATTTAATTTAAAAATTCAAAAATTAATATGATAAATTATAATTAAAAAATTTTAATTAGGTGATTTAAAATACTATTGAAATATATTTTACTGAAACTCATTATGTTGTCAAGAAAGATTTTGAGAAATTATTTCTTGGATTATATTTAAAATCATCCATCAACAAACATTTATCGTGAAAAACTAAGGATGATCATATTTAGAAAAAAATTGATGTTATACATATAACAGTAATCACTATTGAAAATAGAATAATCCAATAACTTAATCATTAATTGTTTATTTTTTTATGAAAGTATTAAAACCCTCCAGTTTTCATATGAAATAAATTTATGGTACTTGAATAAAATGAATTTCATTCCTGTAGAATCCTATATATGAAAAACCAGTAGTATTATATACTTCAAAAATATCCATCTAATTATTCAAATGATTTATTAAACCATTAATTTACTTTTATTGAAGAAATAACCCCATTAAATATATAGAATATATACATATATATTTTTATATATCTTGTATTTTAATTCCCTTAAGTAATAGTCAAATTCCTCCATAAAATTGTTAAAAAACAATTTGTGTATAAAAAATATTTCTCTTAAAGATATATCATCTTTTTTAAATCAACAGGAAATTGAAATCAATAAATATTCTACCATTTCATCAACCATAGCTAACTAGAATCCACCACAGATTATAAAATAATAATGATCAACATATATCATTTGAACTAAGACATATCCTCTAATTTTATGTTTAATATATGTTTTATATATATTTTAACCATTAAATGTTCTCATAAGAATGATTGTTTGATCTTGAATAAATGAATATTCAACCCCATCCAATACAAATCTAGTCATGTTCCATCCATATTTTATTGGTCCATCTCACTATCAATTATAAATATTATTAAAAAAATTAGTTTGATTCCTTGCATTTTTTCTCTATGAATTGAAAAATTCATTTATTTCATGACTAATTAATCCATGAACATTTTCCCTTATAATATCGCAATTTTTTACAAATCACTATCCATGTGGTTTTTTCTTTATAACCGACTTTCCCAACTTTTATAAATATATTATTCCGAAAAGATTATAATTACTAATTTATGATTAAAAATTCTATAAAAAAAGAATTTTTTTTTATGATTAACTAAAAATTTTAATTTATCTTTGAAAAATAAAAAAAATGATTTATAATTTTTTAATTATATTATTGTTTTAATAAATTTGATTATATATTACATTCATTCATAGAATATTTATTACTTATCATTTAAATGGTTGATTTATTTTAAATAATTTTTTACATTGAAAAATTTTGTATTGAAGATTCACATGAGTGTTGTATTTTATGTCATATTCTAGAAGATGATAATTATATTATCTTTTATAACAAGTAAATTTTTTAGTGCATATTAATTTGAGGATTTGTGTTTTATAATGATAATATTTTATAATAAATATAATGAACCCATTTATTTATATAGAAGCATCCTACAACATGAATTTTCCAATCTTCAACATTCTATTGACAATACTAAGGTATTTATGATGACTATATATGTGTATATTGTAAATAATATATCTTATTATCCCTTATATTACTAAATTTCAAGATTAAAACAAGATTGGAGTTGAATTATTTTCACTAAAATATCAAATATTCTTATTTGAATAAATATAATGTTATAATGGCTAAATATGTCAAATTAGATCATCATTATACATGTATAGAATTCTCTTAAATGATAAGAAAAAAATAATGATGAAAGGGAAAATATGGATGAAACTACATTTATAAGACGTAGTTAACAAGGAATAAAATTCACTATTAGCTATCAGAAAAATTTTCCTTATATTATGGTTAGTGGGATAGGCTAATATAAATATTATGTAAATATATTTCACATTTATTTCTGAATAATGAGTTTGTATTTCTAGTCAAATCTAAGGTAAAAAATAGAGAATTTTTATGCATAATAATCTCCATAATCAAGTCACAAAAATAGATCATTTACCTTATATTAACCTGATTAAATATTTTAGATGATTAAATGGTAGTCACATTATTGTGTCTTCGATGGATGTTGTGTATTCTTAAAATTTATTATATTCCATAAGTATTTACAAAAAATAAAATTACCTACCCATTTGGGAAATATGTATATTAAAGAATTTATTTCTCTTCTGTACAACCCCTTGAACATTTAAACAGTTTTTGATTATTATCATTTATAATTAAATAAAATTTTGGATATATATATTCTTATATAAATAAAAATTTAGTGAATTATCAATTTTGGAATATAATTCTCAGTTAAAATTGTTCATCTTGTCATACATCAAATGAGAGGTACTTATATAATATGATGGTTGGAAATTAATTGTACAGAGGGTTATATTTTTTGGCCATGTGATAATAATTTAAGGTATTTTTTTAGAAAAATTACTCGTAAAAATTCATTTCATACTTACCCTACCCAATGAAAATGTGTTGTAAGGATAGTTTAATAGGAATTATGGTATTTATAGTAGTTCATTCATTAATCTAATAAGGTTTTCCATCTATTGAATCATTTTTATAGAATGAAAATGATTATTTTAAATATAATATCCATATAATCCTTTAATGAATTAATGTTTTGAAATCATATTAACAAAAATAATTCAACACATTAAAATTTTCATTCATTTCAGTCTAATGTGTTACTTAATTATCCTTTCATTAAAAGTGATCATGTCTCAAAAATAATAATTGAATTTACCATGTAAATACATATTCATATATAAAATATATTATTACTACAAAAAATATACCATTGAGAAGTATTATCTTTGGATATTAATTTTCCAGGAAAAAATTATATCATATATTTTGGGATTAAAAGTGATGGAGTAAACTGACCTTGAAAACTGTAAACACATTCTTAAAATGCATGAGGCCATTAAAGATACACTGGAAATATATTAATCCTCTATGAAGTTGTTATCCATCTTCTAGATTAGAGGGAAATTTAAAATTTAGTAGTAGTTCATATCCGTAATATTTATTACCCAATTTGAATGAACCCATTGAATCATATATCAATTAACGATACTTTTCTATATAATAACGTATAAAATACTATAATTTAATCCCACAATCTGTTGAAAATATTTTTTCCTTGGAAATACTAATGACTAAATTATTATTCAAAATATATTAAGAAATTATATTATACAGTGATACATGGAAATTTTCGTGGGAATATCCATATTTTAGGGAATATTGGTCTTACCTAGGAGATAAGATATGTAAATAAGATCCTGATATTTACTTTGTTCGGGTGTTTTTTTCAAGAAATTATTGGTAGAAATTATAACAGTTAATAAAGAATAACTACGAAAATTACTGAATGAGGTTTTTATTATCCATCCACACTTATATATGTTGTGAATATTGAAGGAAATTCTAAATTTTGTTGATCATAAGGAATAATTTTTGGATGAATGAATTTATCCAAAAATATTTAAAATTTTATGATATATTATATATTAAACATATTATTTCCAAGGATAATTTATCTAATTTCTTAAGTTGTATCTATTTTTTTTTGGTAGTAGATTATGTTTCAATGGGAGAAGATGTTATTATCATTATAACTAATGATTCTAATGGTATGGTAGAGTTTATGGGTTTCCATATTTTCTAGGAAATAAATATCCTTGTTTTTTATTTTATTCCATGTATTTAATTTATTTTTCAAATACATTGAGTATTTTTTAAATTTTTTTATTTCATTCATATGTTTCCACTTTTAATCATTCTTAATCCACTTGTTTAAAGAAACTCTTTAACAGAGAGATTTAATACCTATTAGTGATAATGGTAATATCTATCATAAAATAATAGATTATAAAATTGATGATACTCTTATGGATTAATGGACATTCAACACTCAAATTGGAATAAATATAATGAACTCTTTCTGTAAAGAATCCAACTTTCATGTTGAATTAGAGTACCAAGATTTCTTTTTTTTGACTAGTACATTTTGATTTAAATAATAATAGGTACATCATATATGTTATATATTAATGATATGATAAATCATATAGTGAAATATTATTAAAAATATGGATATATATATAGATAAGGAAATGAAATAAATGACCAATTGATTTTATATATTGTGCAGTGTTAAGAAAAAATATTTTTTATACAATTCAAAAATCAAGTTGATTATAGAGAAATTGGGTTCCAATTGGATTAGATAATATATTAATACCTATAATTATCCTTATCATTATATATAGATTAATGATAAATATAGTAAAACAAATTCCAGATTATAAGTATATGGACTGAAACATTATCTAGGAAAACCTCAGTAATACCTTAATAGAGGATATAAAAATTTATAACCCTATTTAAATTTATTCATCTATGTGTTTTATATATGTTAATAATATATTACAGATTAATTTTTAATTTCTATTCTATATAAATGGAAAAAATATTTGGGGGGGGGTTATTTTTTATATTGTGATATACATATTGATTTTTCCTTCACTTTTTTTGAAATAATGATATATTTTTTGTGTGTTTCAAATATTACGAAATATTCCCCAAGTAAATTTGGATACCTTTTTATTTGTGGGAATGTTGTTTATTGTGAAATAGTAATATTATATGATTGACTACATATTTCAGTTATACTAATTGTAATTAACCAAAATTACCAAAAATTATTTCATTATTTATATCCATGAAATTATTGATTTTCTAATAATTATATCCTAATACTTATAGGTATTCTAATTAATTATAAAATAACTTAAACACCATATTTAATTATGGAATATTATATCTTCTAAAATTTTAGATCATATATTTAAATATTGGAGTTTTATGATTTGTTTACATTACTTTGGATTTTGTTCATATTTTGCCCAATTATCCCCCCTAAGAACAATTGTAATTAATCCATTGATTAACCCAGATGAATATGGGATGGATTTTATTAGGTAATAATTATTATATTACAATATATATTTACTCATCAAAACATTATCTATATAAATTATTACACTGATTTGTATATATGCTCTTATGGTTTTGTTCATTATATTTATGGAGATGTTGAATATATAGTAAGGAAGTTGAGAGGGTTGTATCATTTTTCATTAGATATTGTGGATATATTTATTATCATTATCATTCAATAATTATAATTTATACATGATCCATATTATACACCTATGATATAAATATATAAAGCTTGGATCAATTAATTAACGATACAAAAAATATAAAAACTTTTACATAGTAAATATATTAGATGTGGTGGATAATATATTCATGGTTTATTGAGTTTTATATGTTTCAATATGGGATACAATATCGGGATATTAAATTGTGATTAATTTGGAGATTTATTGAGTGATGGAATATTTTAAAGGAATAATTTTATTACCATATAATATAATATATTTTTTATTCTTACTCACAATGTTATATATATTTATCCTTTATTGTTTACCAAATCAAAAACCATATAAAATCTTTAAAGTATGCATTATGATAAAATTCAATGATGAATCAGGTAATGAAAATTTAAATTCGAAGGATATATTTTAGAAAGAATGAATGTTTTTAGGGATTTATTATTATTATAAATAATAACATTATTTACTGATGAGATAAATTTTTATAGGAAGGTATGATATAATTTTTTATGAATATTATTTAAAAGTAAAAATCTATCGATAGAGGTGCATATATGAGAACATAGCTTAATAATACTGGTTTTATAAAATCATATAGATATATATTAATTTTTTTAATAGTTTTACGTAACTCTTTCATTATTTTATTGTATTTTTAAATAGTGTTCATGAATATTTTATTGATATTATTATTTTTATATAGAGTGTTAAAAATATCAGTGTATGGGAATTTGATACATAAATTTGTTTGTTTATTTTAATAATTATATATGAAACAATTATCCATTAATACTTTATTAATTGGATCCTTAAAAAGGTTTTTATTTATTAAAAATCTTTTCAAGGTATAATTAATTATTGTTAAACATACATCATTAATGATAAATTCTTAAATTGTTCAGATATATTAATGTATCACAATAGTGATGAGTTTAATTGATTTTTTTCATTATGTAAGAGTCATATAGTGTCAATGTAATAATTACATAGAAATTATATAGTTTAAAAAATTATGTTATAAAAATTTTGATTCCTGTATAATAAATTTTGAAACCTTCAATGCAATGCAACATGTTTCAAATTATTTATAAAAGTATTAATGATTAGGTAAATAAGAATTAAATACATTCCATGAAATGTTTATCCAATTTATTTATAAATTTTTCAAGTGTATATATATTGTTTTATATGTAATTTTATAATATTTTGTCTATGGGTATAAGATGATCTTTTCGTATGACTCTTATAGTTCACTAAATAATTGATTCTCATTTCCTAGGTTTCTTAATAACACTACTCACAAGAAATCGATTAAAAGTACTAAATTGACTGTGTGACAAGTAATTAGATAGAAAATTAAAAAATCATAGTCGTAGTACAAAAATCAATTATAACCCTATTATAAAGGTTCATCCAACAAAGAAAAATATTTTCCATGCCCAACCAATAAAATCCTGAAATAGTATCATGTTGTAAAAAATGATCCAAATACTAAAATTAACATGGCAATGGGTTAGATAGTCATTTGTATTAATTTTTAATATGGAATCACATTGATTAATTGGGATATTAATAAAAATTCATTTGTTTTACTAAATCGTTATCTATTAAATATTTTCATTTAATATCATGCATTACATGAAACACTGTGTTTTAATGAATCACGATATACAATTTACATATTATTATTTAATGTGATAGTTATAACCTAGCCATTTAATTGATGATAATTATTATTACAAACTATATTTTGAAAAAACATTTAATTTATGTATTTATAAAATTAATATATTATTTTTTAATAGATTTTAATTTAATAAAAAATCATTTGAAAATAAAAGATTTTTTTTCTTAAAAACAATTTTTATGACTGGAATGTGGATTCTATAATTGTAAATTATATTAATCTCTATTTTTAAATATTTTTAATGATATATAGATATTATTTATTCAATAAAACGTTATAATATTCAGTTGTTGTTTTTAAAGTCATGAGATAGGTATAATACTTATTTAATGCTTAAAATGGACATTTTTACAGAAATGTGTTTTGTATCATTTTTCACAAACATTTTAAAATATTTTTCTACCAATTATAGAATATGAATATTTAAAAATGGATTCCAAATTTCTAATTAACAGGTTTTAATTTGATAAACAGACCCCTTTTATTTTTGGTAAATACGAATGACAGCCATAGTATATGATTTCTAACCTAGCAAGGGGAAAAACTAAAAGAATTGTTAAATCATTGAGATAACACATTAAAATTTATCTAAATCATGATTTTATCATGTTGGATTAGTGTATTACATTAATTTCATTCTATTCCTCGAATATACTAACATTTGGTGATATATTTCTTTGTTATAACCTTTAAATTAATTTAATAAAATATCAAATTCAAATGGACACTTTTTGGATTTAATATCTCTAAAATATATAATGTAGATAAAAAGAGAATATGTTATATTAAAAATTCTAATTTTAAAAATTTATATATTTTTATAATATTAATTAATTTATATTTTTTTAATAATGGAATAATTACCTTAAATGTATATGTAATTATGATACATAATTTTTCCATTTAGTAGGAAACTAATATATAAGGTTTTATAAAATTTTATAAAAAATACAATTTAACTGAATTATTGAGTTCCATGAATTTCAATGATTTATATGAAATATTATAATTTTTTCAAAATATTATATTCTAATTTCATCTTTGAATTTCTATCTATAATGTAAAATTAAATAAATTGCGCCAAAATTGGTATTAAATATAATTTAAAATAATTTATATTCTATTAAATTATTTTAAATTACTAAATTTATTATCTTCAGAAAAAAATAATTCAATATGGTTTAAAATATCATTCATGGTCAATTTATTAGCCAATTTTCCACTTATGGTAATCTTTTAATCCTTTTATGATTGAAATTGATTTTACAATGGTTATGTTCAATTGTGGTTAATGAAGGGGTTAATAAGAAATATATTTTTTTAAATGAAATATAACCCTATATAAATTTCATGGGAGGATTTTATATCAACCTTGGTGTCCTTCTATTAAAATTCATGTAAATTCTGAATTTTTTTTCTTCAGAATGACTTTAGTATATTTTAATCTTTAATGAAATTCTATGCGTGTCCGCTCCCTTCATTCTAAAAGGACACACCTACTCTATATTAATTAATACAAACTTAATATTATAGATTGAAAAATCCATTACAAAGTGTCTTATATACATCCCTTTACACTTTTATGTGGTTCTAGTCTCCCCAAAATGAAATTCATGGAGGCCTTAAGAGAAAATCGAATGGAGCTCTTTCAAATAAGAGGTAGTCATATTAAACAATTAGTATCTTTTATAGATCAAATTTTACCACGAATAATATATTGTAATTATAATAAAATAATGAATTAAGTATCCTAATGATTCTTAATTGTTATTATGATTATGAAAATGCCATTATCCACAATCATTTTCATAACATGGGAAGTGAATGTATCTGTTATGAAAAAGTACATCATACTATAACGGCCTAGACCCTCCTGGTCTATAACTTTTCCAAAACACGGTTCCATAAAACGGTTCCACAAAAACGGTGGCACCGGTCACGTTCTCACATTGAAACGGTGGCACTGTGAGGGTGACATCGTGTTAGTGGCACCGTGATGGTGACACCTTGTGGGTGAAACCTTGATGGGGGCACCATGACGGTGGCACCGTTTGGGTGACACTGTGATGGTGGCACCTTTAGGTTGACACTGTGACTGTGGCACTGTGACGGTGGCACCGTGTGGGTGATACCGTGACAAGGGCATCGTTTCCTCAACGAGCGGTCTTTGTTCTTTTTCCAGTTCCTGACTTTTTTCACTCCCACAACGTATCTTTGATGTAAAAATGATTTAATACCCCCTTTAAGTGCCATTTAAAGCCCATAAATAATATCTTAAATCCCACAAGATTCGGACAACCTTTAACATACAAAAATGAATTGATTTTCCTCGTGTCACACCCTTTCCCCATACTTCCAGTTATGCCCATGTTGCACGATTTAAGGGAAACTGTTTAAACGCACAGCTGTAATGGACACCTATCCAATATTAATTATTAAATTACAATCTATTCCATTGGTCATAACCGCCCAACAGCGTGGAAAACCATGATCTGAATTTAAAGCCGTTTAAAATTCTATATCTTGTAACAACGTGATATCATCTTTATATCACACTAGAATATCATCCTTTTTCTTCTTGGATGGTCTCCATTTTTTCCTTCATTGTAATTTTGGAGTCCATCCCCATTTCCGAGGCAAGTGGTGCACCTGCTGGAGCTTCCCTAATCATCCTTTGAGTCCCCAGAGTTCCCCCTACAAGTCGTGTATCCCCGGTTCTTGGCGTGCAGGGTTAAAACGTCGATCCTTGATCAATCCAGGTAGTGGTTTTCATTCTCCTCCCTTTACTCTGTATCATGTGGGGTGGGTATCCTATTATTTTTTTGGGGGTGGATGAAACCAAAAAATAATGAAGATAATAAAAATAGACCATTAATGAATGAATGGGGGTGTGCTCAGTTTCTCTTATACTATTTATCCTAGAGTATGTGTGAAATGTACGGTCTTGTGTACATTTAAAACCATGGCCATTTGGGGTCTTTTCTTGCGCCCTAATGGACCACTGTGTTTCTGGATATTCAGGTGATTGAATGAAAGTAACATGAAAATTGGTTAATCATGTAAACTTTACCGATTAAATGGATTCCCAGTGAAAAATAATCCTTGTGTGATCACCTTGATTAACCAAACAGAATGAAAAAACATAATGAAGAATGCACTTGAGACTGGAATCTTCCTTGCTCTGTCTTGGGGGTATGTCTGTTTGTTCATCTTGATGCCTATGGAGTGATATGGATGGGTATGGGATATTATGTTGTTATACGCATGTTGGTTGTGGATTTGAGGCCATGTGGGACAGTATCTTGGGGCTAGGATTGGTTCCAGTACCTTTAGGGATATCACATATCCCTTCGCTGAAACTTTACAAGATGACCAGGTGTGAATGCTTAAGTGCTATTTGGTTGTTTTCCTTTCCACAGCTTGTGGTTATTCCTGTTTGTTTCCCAGTAGTGCAGAATTTACATAAATAGAATCACATGAACATGATGTCAAGAATGGGTTCAATGGGGAATTTTCTCTAGGGATGAGTTGTGACTTGACATAATAGTGTACCCTTTCATGAATGGATAGAAACAAGGGTGTTTGTTCATAGGTTGGGTTTGGAACCTATAGGTTGGGATGAGTTCATGTTACATATACATAAAATTATTGTTTTTATGTTTCTTATTCGCGCCCCACCCATGTTGAGCACTTCGTGATGAACACCCCCATTTCATGGGGGAGGGTGTTTTTCCCATCACTACTATGAGTACCTGGTTATTAGATCCTTTGTTGCTCCCTTTCCGGAATAGCCTAAGATTCATTGGGAAGTTTGTGATTGCCTGAGGTTCATTATAGATCAATAGTCTCCAGGAAGGGTAGTTGTTGTGGTTGGCCTAGGTGTGTGTTGGTAGGTTATCTCTATAGTGTATTCGATATGAGGCCCAGGTGTCTTTGGGCGTGGTAGTGGTTGTTCTGGCCCATGTTTTTCTGGGCATGGTTACGTGTGGTTGATATAGCCGAGGTGTTTGCGGGTGGGATGTGTGGTGATGGCTCAGGTGTGTGCTGGCGGGGTATGGTAGTTGGACTATAGTGAGAATGGAGGGATAGGTTCGATGTGTAGGATTTATTTAATAACAAGTGGGAAAGTGGCAAGGGGTACCCAAACGTCGAAGTGATATTACTATTATATTTCTTGACATGCATTATTTGGGGAGTGTGCCTTGGTGAGGCTTGGGTGGGTAGCTTTCCTTGTTAGGTGTTTCAGTTATATCTTTTCTCATGGGGAATTAGAATGTATCCCCACTTGTGCACGAGAGCTTTTGGTTTTCCCTACTGAGTATACTTGTATGCTCACACTACATTTATAAAACTGCTTTCAAGTTTCCAGGAGGACTTCATGGATCATGCAGGATCATACTAGTTTGTACATTAGGACGGTTGCAATTTCTTTTTTCTTTTCATTGGTACATTCTTTTGGGGTTACTGGTACTTTTGTAGAATTACATTTGGATCATGCATATGAAAATGGATTGTTTTGGATTTAATTGTACTTCCACCTTTGGTGTTGTTGGAAATTACTATCATATCTCCCGACCCTAATAAATAAACAGTTTAATGTCGTCCATCTTATGTGTGATTCTATACCTTTGGTGCTAGTCGCCACTCCAGGACCTATTGAAGGAAGGTATCGAGGGTCTTTATGTCTCCTTCAACTTAAAGAAGGAAGGGTCTGGCAATCTGTTGTCCCTTATCTAATCTTGCTGAAGGCGGGTTTTGACAGAATGGTATTAGTGTAAGGAGGTTGAGATATAGGATGGAGTTCAGAGTTAGGCACGGCGACGATTACATGGGATGGTAGGAAAAAAATGTTGGAAAATATTGGTGAATGAAATAGGTCAGGGAAGACTGGCTATGACATGAGAATTTTGGGCCCCCCATGATCCAATGCAAGGACTCTAAGCCTACCGAATGACCAAGTGAGGCTACACTGATTGCAGGGTAGAGATCGTAGGAAAGGTGCATGCATCATAATGACGTATTTTCTTATGTTTATTGGGTATTTCAGGATTTAAAATGAATATGAATTCTAAGAAAATTTAAAATCAAACTTATACACTACTCGGGCGTACGAATTCCTTATTTAACATGTAGCTATGGCACCCAGACGGCGACCAAGGGTAGTATGGACGATCGAGGTCCAAGAGGATGATTTGACTGATCGACAGAGGGCTGACCGAGATGAGGGGGCGATAAGTGGAAGAGGATGCTTCATGCCTTTCAGGGAATACCCACAAGAAGTACGAGGGCAACATCTCTGATGTGGAGGAAGAGAGTTAACTAGATAAGTTGGTGATAGCTTTCAGCTTGATCCAGGATCTGATGGTGTACTGGGTTCCTATGGCAGTAAGCCAGATCCATGGAGTAGCGCGTCAGTGGTAGATGCTTTATCTTGGGGAGAAGAGGCATACTGAGGTGACGTGGACTGAATTCGATAGAGAGTTCCAGGAAGAATTCCTCTCTTCAACGATGAAGGCTGAGAAGTGGCAGAAAATACTCCCCCTCCAACAGGGGGTATGTCAGTGAGGGAGTTGGGATCAAGTTAAAGGATCTCCTTTTCTTCACTCCAGGACTTTTTCCAGATGAGGAGTCTCGGGGGAGACATTTAGAGGAGGCACTCTGACCTTCCCTTCTGTATGTGGTTACCCCTTTCACCATACCGACACACAAGGAGGTCTAGAAGAACGCTAAAGTGGTGGAATGGATTCACATGATGGGCGGTGTATCGCGAGAGGGAATCTTGTTGGGCTCCTCGAAGGGAAAGGCCGTTTAGAGTAGGCCTCCACTATCAGGTCCCTCTAGGTTTCGACTTGTTGGAAAGCATGAATTAACAATTATAGTTTCGATCTCCCGGTCCTTGACCTTTCTTTTCCGGACCAGGACTGAGATGCTTCATCTGTGGAAGTCATTGGCACCATTGGAACTAGTGCCCAAACCAAGTGAAGTATAGTTGAAGTGGGCTTATGTAGCACCCACCTCAGCAGCATCAAGGACATTGAGCTCATGATCCTTCGAGGGAAACATTACAGGAGGAGGCCAACCTCATGGGGCTCCTCAGGGGCCTCAACAAGGGTGCGGTTGGGGAGTCGGCCGACAGCTGAGGGGAAGGGGAGCTGGGCGTGGTCAGTTACACGCCACGAAGGCAGCATCTCGAGCAGGGCCGAAAGTCGTTTGAGGTACGATCATCTTGTTTAGTACTCTTGCAAATTCCTTGTTTGATACAGGATCTTCGCACTCCTTTGTTGCGACCAGTTTGGCTTGTGCTCTAGGTCTACACGCAGATAGAATTCCAGTACCTCGGGTGTTGAGAACACCATTCGGAGGACAGAACAACTTGTTTTATGTTTGTAGAGGGTGTAGACTGATGATAGAGCCACATCAGTCAATCAATGATCTTGTATTGTTGCAGAAGATTCTATATGATGTCATCCTAGGCATTGAATGGTTGTTATCTATATGTGCCGTTATTTACTGTTTCTGAGGAATGATTTTGTTTTTAGACTTGGGTGGCCGACATGTGACTTCCATCGATGATTGGGGTTACCGTGAAGTTAACCAGTGAGCGGAGCCCCTCCATTCCTTATTATCTAAAATATAAGTGGATTCGGTAGATATAGAGATGGAGGAAGTCCTAGGGATCTTCATTGAGTTCATGGATGTCTTACTTGAAGAGGTGGAGAGTCTACCCCCTCGATGTGATGTTGATTTCAGGATGGACTTGCAACCTGGTGCCAGTCCGATTTCGATGGATCCCTACTGAATGGTGCCTTCTGAGTTGCATGTTTTGCGGATTCAGATTGAGTATCTGATGAAGAAGGTTTTTTTCGACCAAGTGAGTCACCATGGGGTGCTCTAGTCTTATTCGCAATGAAAGAAGATGGTGGTCAAAGACTGTGCATAGACTACTAGATACTAAACTAGGTAATGGTCAAGAACCGTTACCCTCTCCCGAGAATAGATGTCCTTTTTGACTAGTTAAAAGGGGAAGGATGGTTCTCCAAGATCGACCTACAATCAGGATATCACCAGTTGAGGGTGAAGGAGGATGACATATCAAAGACTGACTTCAGGTGCAGATATGGGCACATTGAGTTTGTGGTCATGTCATTCGGCGTTACGAACGCTCTCACTGTGTTCATGGGGCTTATAAACTCCGTTTTCCTGGAATACATGGACTGGTTCATAGTCATTTTTGTTGAAGACATCCTGGTCTACTCATTATCAGAAGAGGGTCACGCTGAGAATCTAAAAACGGTTTTAGAGGTCCTATGGAAGCACCCACATCCTAGGATATTTTTAAAGTGCAAGTTCTGGATGTGAGAAGGGAAATTACTTGGACATGTGGTGTCTGAGAAGGGAATAGAGGTGGACCCATCAATGGTTGAGGCAGTTGTTTCTTGGTAATCACCCAAGAACATGGCAGAAGTTCATAGTTTCCTATGTCTGGAAGGTTACTACCAGAGTTTCATACCCAACCTTTTCCTAGTTGCATCACCTTTGACAGCCTTGAATAAGAAGGACCAGGATTTTGTATGGAATGGGTAGTGTGAGGTAGCCTTCAACTATGTCAAGGGGAATTGGGTTAGTACCCCAGTGTAGAGGTTTCTTGAAGAAGGGGTAGCGTATAAGGTGTTCTGTGAATCTTCCGAACAAGGACTCTGGTGTGTGCTGATGCAACAACAAGGGGTGATCTCTTATGGGTCTAGGCATTTATTTCCCCATATGAATAACTATCCCATCCATGATCTAGATCTTGTGGTAGTCGTGTTCACTCTAATGTTGTGGCAGCATTACCTTGTCAGGGAGCACTTCGTGGTCTTCAAAGATCACAAGAGATTGATGTATATCTTCTCCCTACGGGACCTGAATTTTCTGCAATGAAGGTGGATGGAGTTTGTCCAAGACTAAAACATTGAAACCTCCTACAAATCTGGAAAGGGGAATGTGGTGGAAGATTCCTTGAGTAGAATGTTGCGGAAGGATGTAGTTCAAGAGTCAACAGATGCGTGGAAGGCGATGGAGGAGTTGACTGTGCGGCACCAAAATGCCAGGATGGATGGTGGTAGAGGTTGCCTATTTCAGATGATGGTGCAGTCTTCTCTATCATGGCTAGTAGAGGAGTCTTAGTGGGGAGACCCAGAGACTTAAGTGATGCGTGATCAGGTTAACCAAGGAAATGCTCTAGAAGGGTGGCCAGAATACATGAAGAATAGAATGTTGTTTCATGGGAAGTTTTTTGTACCTATGGGAATGAGTGAGAGAGTTCTTGGTGAGTTCCACAACTCCCCCTAGTGGTGCACCCAAGAGTATCCAAGATGTACCGGGGTCTGAGGGGTCAGTTAGGTGTCCTGGGGTAATGCGGGTAGTGGCGGAGTTCATAGCAAAGTGCCTTATGTGTTAGTAGGTGATGACTGAACACCACATCCTAGGAGGTTTGTTTCTACCATTAAATGTCCCCGAGTGGAAGTGAGATGAAATCTCAATGGATTTCGTCACGAGACTACCCAAATTTCATGGGGGTTGTGATGCTATCTGGGTAGTGGTGTACCAACTTATGAAATCAGCTCACTTCCTGGCAATCAAGGAGTATGGTATGGTGGATTCCCTATCACAGAGGCACGTGGATGAGGTGGTGCGGTCTCATGGGGTTCTGAGGTCCATAGTCTCCAATCAGGATACCGGGTTTACCTCATGAGTCTGGAAGGGACTGTAACATTCTTTTGGCACCCAGCTATTCCTCAGCACCACTTTCCTCCCCCAGACGGATAGGAAAATAGAATTCATCATTCATATGATAGAGTATATGATACTTCCATGTGTGTGGGTCTTTGGGGGATCGTGGGTACGAAACTTGCCTCTAGTAGAGTTGTCCTACAATAATAGATATCACTCTACCATTGGCATGGATTCATTCGAATCATTGTACTGGAGGTCGTGCCCTCACCTGTGTGCTGGAATGAGATTGGGGCGGCCGGTGTTCTTGGACCGGAGGTGGGGAAAAGAACGACAGAGAAGGTTCAACTTATACGGGAGAGGATGATGTCTTCCCACGGCCGGCGAAGGCTGTATGCTAATGATAGGAGGAGACCATTGTATTTCGAGGTCGGGTACCACATGTTCTTGAAGGTATCCCCTCGGTGTGGGAAACAGAGGTTTGATAGGGGTAGTAAGCTTTCTCCTAGGTTCTTCGGACCATTTGAAGTGCTGCGGCGGGTTGGTGAATTGTCTTATCATCTAGCGCCACCACCACCACTACTGAGACTGCATGATATCTTCCATGTGTCTCATCTCCGACGGTATCTACATAGCAATTCACATATCCCCAACCGGGGAAAGATAGATATTGAGGCTGACACAACATTTGTATAAAGGCCGGTGAGGATCATGGATCTCGATATTAAAGTACTCTGTGGATGAACCATCCCTTTGGTTTGTGTGTTAAGGAGGAATAGTGGGCTGAAGAGAGTACCTAGGAGTGGGAGGCACAGATGCACGCCCATTACCCACATCTTTTTTGAGTTCTGTTGTGTTTTATTTTATATACTGATTCATGATGAAGCGTTTTTACCTTGTTAACTATGGAATGTGTTGTTTTCCTTGTTCTATGAATGTGTGTGAAGAGTCCTGACTATGGGGAGGGGAGGACCTGATCCCTAATCATGAAGCATTAAGGTAGATGCGACTAAACCTGTGCGGGCGAGTGAGTGCCACCCAAAGCGGATAATATATTGACATAGAGGAAGAGAACTCCCTAATCCATATGACTAGACAGTTTGACCCTTGAATGTTTGTGTTCTTACATGGGGGAAGAGGAGAGGTAGTGTATCCATAGTCGGTTGAAATATGGATGAGATTTACTTCTGAGAGATATCTTTCGAGGTAGTTCTTCGGACCCCCACCTCTTTTCTGCTGGTTTAGTTTCGATTCTCGAGGACAATAATAGTTTGAGAGGTATCTTATGTAATGGCTCAGACCCTCCAAGTCTAGAACGTTGCCAAAACATAATTCCGTAAAACGGTTCACACAAAATTGTGGAACAGGTCACAGTCTCACATCGAAATTGTGGCACCATGAGGGTGATACCATGACGAGGGCACTGTGACAGTGGCACCGTGTGGGTGACACCATGATGGGGGCACCATGACAATGGAAATGTGTAGGAGATACCGTGACAGTGGAACTGTGAGGATGACACTGTGAAAGTGGAACCATGACGGTTGGCACCATGTAGGTGACACCATGACAATGTCACCATGTCCTCACCGAGTTGTCTTTGTTATTTTTCCAGTTCCCAAATTTTTCTGCTCCTGCAACATATCTTTGACATAAAGTTGATTTAATACCCCATTTCAAAGCCATTTAAAGCCCATATATAATATCTAAAATCCCCCATGACCCAGACGACCCCTAACTTACCAAAAATGTTTCTTTTCCTAATGTCACACACTTTCCCCATTCTTCCAGTTCTGCCCCAGTTGCGCAATTTAAGTGAATCAGTTTAAACGTACAATTTTAATGGACACCTCTCTAATCATAATTATTAAATTAAAATATATTCGATCATGCGTAACCTCCCAACCACGTGGAAAACCATGATCTGATATTAAATCCCTTTAAAATTCTATATCTCGTAAGAACAGGATCTTGTATTTATATCGCCCTATAATGTCATCCTTCTTATTCTTGGATGGTCTCCTTTTTTCATTACTTGTACGTTTGGAGTCTACCCCCCTTCTTGAGGCAAGTGGTGCGCCTGCTGGATCTTCCATACTCATCCATGAAATCCCTGAAGTTCCTCCCATACAAGTCACACATCCCTAGTTCTTCGCGCGCAGGGTTAACACGTCGATCCTTGATTAACCCAGTTTGTGTTATTCCTTCGCCTCCCTTTGCTGTGTATCATATGGGGTGGGTATACTATTGATTCTGTGGGATGGATGAAACCAAACCTTAATGAAGATAATAAAAAGGGACATTTAAAAAATGAACGTCTGTGTGCTCAGTTTCTACTGTACTCTTTATCCTTGATTATGTGTGAATTGTACGGGCTTACGTCCATTGAAAATCATAGTCATTGGAGGTGTTTTCATGTTCACTAATGAACCACTTTTTTTTTTTTGATATTCATATTATTTAATGACTTTAAAATGATAATTGGTTAATCATGTAAACTCGAACGATTAAATGGTTTTCTAATGAACAACAATCCTTGTGTGATCTCCCCGGTTAACCTAAAAGAATGAATAAACTTAATGAATAATTTACATGAAAATGGAAACTTCCTTACTCTATCTTGGTGGTATGTTTGTTTGTTCTGCTTGATGCCTTGGGGGTGATATGGACGTGGATGGGATCCTCTGTTGTTGTATGGTTGTTGGTTTTGGATCTGAGGCCATGTGGGGATATATCTTGGGGCTTGGTTTGGTTCTAGTACCTTGAGGGATCTCACATATCCCATTGTTGTAACTTCACAAGAGCACCAGGTGTGAATACTTAAGTGTGGTTTCGTTGTTATCCTTTACACAGCTTGTGGTTATGCCATTTAGATTCCCAGTAGTTCAGAATTTACTTAAATGGAATCACATGAACATGAAATCAAGAAAGGGTTCAATGGGAAATTTGTTCTAGGAATGAGCTGTGACTTGACAGAATCGTGTGCCCCTTTATGAATGAATAGAAATGATGAAGTTTTTTTAGGTTGGTTTTGGAACCCCTTGGTTTGGATTATTACTTGATACCTATACATATAATTATTGTTTTTATGTTTCTTATTCACTCCCCACCCATGTTGAGCACTTCGTGCCGAACACCCCCATTTCATGGGGATGGTGTTTTTTCCAACACTCTTATGAGTGGATGGTTATTAGATCCTTTTTCCTCCCTTTCCTGAACAGCCCGAGATTCATTGGGTAGCCTGTGATGTCCTGAGTTCATTTATAGACTAATATTAGTCGGGCAGGGTAGTTGTGGTGGTTGGACAAGGTGTGTGCGAGTAGGTTGTCTCCCAAGTGTCTTCAGGATGAGGCCCAAGTGTCTTCAGGAATGTGAGTGGTTGTTCTGGCCCAGGTGTTTACGGGCGTGGTTATGTGTGGTTGATAGAGCCCAGGTGTTTGCGGGCAGGATGTGTGGTGATGGCCCAGGTGTGTGCGGGAAGGGTATGGAAGAGGGACTGTAGTGAGAATGGCAGGAGATGTTCGATGCGTACGATGTCTTCAATAACTAGTGTAAAAGTGGTGCGGGGTACCCAAACATCGATGTGTTATTACTATTATATTACTTGGTTTGTGTTACATTGGGAGTGTTCCTTGGTGAGGCTTGGGTGGGCATTTTTCATTGTTAGGTGTTTCAGTTAACTCTTTTCTCACGGGGCATTATAATGCCTCCACACTTGTGCATGAGAGCTTTTGGTTTTCCCTAATGAGTATAATTGTATGCTCACCCTACGTATATAAAACTACATTCAAGTTTCCATGAGGACTTCAGTGATCTTGGAGGATCGTACTAGTTTATATGTTGGGACGGTTTCTGCTTCTTTTTTCTTTTCTTTAGTACTTTCTTGTGGGGTTAGAAGTACATTTGTAACATTACTTTTAGAACATGCATATGAAAATGTTTTTTTGGATTTAATTATACATCCACCTTTAGTGTTGTTGGGAATTACTATATTATATCCTAATCCTACTAAATAAAAAGGGTAATTCCTTCCATCTAATGTGTGGTTATATGCCCATGGTGCTAGTCACCACTCCGGGACCTATTGAAGGCAGGTCTCGGGGGTCATTATCTATCCTTTAACTTGAAGAAGGCATGGTCTGGCAATTTATAGTCCCTTCTCTCATCTTTGTGAAGGTGGGTCATGACATTTACCATCTCCGTATATAGATACAATTAATTTCTCTTTAAAATATTATATATATGGGTATCATGATGTTTATATGAGACATTACATTCATAATTAATCTCCTATACTAATAATATAATACATACATTCATACCTTTCAATCTATTGGAAAATGATAATGTCTCTAATGTGTACATGTGAACAACCACCTCAACGAAGGGACGTGAGTTGTTTTTTTGTTTGATAATTAATATGATGATAATAAGGATATATTTGATGAATATATATGATTTATATGATATAATAAAGATCTATAAAATTTAATTATTATTTAACATTCTTTTCTACCTTTCATGATAAATCGAAAACATCATTCACTCTTGCATACGTTCTACCATCTCTATGAACAATGTAATTAATTTTTATATCTCTTCCTTTTTTGATGAATCTAGATATATATATTAAATACATAAAAAATTAATATAATTATTAAAATTATATATATTAAATAAAAATGATAAAATTTCAATGACCAAACTACCCAACCATAACATATAAGAAAAATAAACCAGTTACCACCAAGAATAATGATATTGTTAAAGATTTGTTTATAAACATACAATAAAGGATAATAATTAAATTCTATATTGTGTGAGATATATGAAAATGGTTTTTAATAGTTTTTTGATAATTATATATTTGTTTTATATTAGTTATGATCAAATAAAAAATAATTTATGCATGAGTAATGGTTTTATGTTATAATTTCACTATTTATTTAGACAGAATATGATAAATTTTCAAATGATGAAATTTCATTATATTCTTATCCATAATTAAATGAATTAAATAGAAGTGGTTAATTATAGATATTAAATCTTTTACATTAATTTTCTATTATTATGTACAGAATATACAAAAAATTATTTTTATGGAAAACTATATTTTTTTCTCCCTTTGATTGAAAATTTATTCTCTTACCTGTCTATGATTTTTAAAAATATTTTTGTGAATTATTTTACTATTTTAAAATGATAACAAAGATTCATTTTATAAATTGTTTACTTTTTATCGCAATCTTCAAAAATAACATTAATTTTTTATTCTGATGTATATATTTTAGACTTTTTACCAAAAAAATCAACGGAATCGTTGTTTTAACATGTAGGAAATGAATATAATATCCCATTTTTATGAATTATCAGTGATTTGATGCTTAAATTAAAATTTCAGATGACTATTTTAAATTTAAATTTAAATTATAATATTTGAGAATTTTTTCGACTTAAAATTAGTAATTTACAGGTGAAAAGTTTATTCCCCTAAATAAGTTTTACAAGTAATCATATGAAATAATTTTATTGATATCATAACATCTGTTGATTTTTCCTAATCATTAATGGGGATATGAATAACTAATAATAATTTTATTATTTCCCTATATGGTTTATTATTATGATGATAATATTTTTAGTATACTAAGACCCATTTTTTGGGTTATTTTATGATGCAATGATGAAATGTTTATGAAATCCATTTTTTCCATTGGTTATACTATGATGAAATGTTTATGAAACCCAATTATTTCTAATAGGTTATGGTATGGTGAATTTTTTTATAATATTATGGGTCACATGTATATGGTTTTTATTATGTGATGTCTAAGCCTCGAAAATATACTCCCCTCTAATTAATTTGGTAAAGAAAGATATATCATGAGATAAATATAATAAAAATAGCGAGTAACCCCTATTTTGTACGAAATTTTTCCCCTACAATAATCATGGGATGGAACCTTGACTATTATTATGGTTTTTCGAGTAAACCCAATCCAGTGCAATAGTGATGGAATTCATATATGAATACAAAAAAAGTGATTTTTTATGAGTATGGGTATGCCACAAAATATGTCTTATAACAATGTTATTCACTTGTAGATAATGTAATTTGATTCCATGGATATTATTGACTTATGAACTACCAATATTTAGTACATGATTCAATATTATGATATATCATATTAATGGAATGGTTTTAATGTTCTGTGTTCAGGTTTGCTTTCCCTTATTCTCATGTTATGTTTAAGTTATCATCAATATATCCAATATTAAACCTTAGAAATAATTAGAGCTCACCCATTCTTCTATTTTCTTTTAGCAGGTTAAAAATAAATGTATTAAGTATGAAATACATAATAAGTGTACAGTTTATGAAGAACTTCGTGGGAGATTATTTAGTTTACTTATGATTATGTTGTTTACGTACCAATGTTTCCAAATATAATAAAACAATACAATAATGTCATTTATCATATTTTCATGTAATGAAAAATGTTATAAGAAATGTAATATCAATATATTAATGGTTTTTCTCCATATATTTTGTATCAATGATAGGATTGGTAACCATTGTAAAATAGGATTAGAAAATTTTAATAAGAATCTAGGGATATGTTTATGTATTGGATAAAATCTTAATGTTTTGTTAATTATCATAGATGACCAAGGCTAATCCTAAGGTTTAATAGATTCAATATAAGGTTTTTGATATATATATCTAATAAATTATTTTTCATGATTATATTATCACAAATTGATTATTGGTTCATACAATATAATTTTTAACCGTTTTCAATGGTCAGAACCTGATGAAATCTTGTTAATGCTGAATGTGATTCCTAATTCAATGATTATTCTTATAAAAAACCAAAAATTATGGAATATTGATGGAAAAACGCATTTCTTTTATTTCAAAAAATTATAATGTTATTAATTGTATTGATCATTAAAATAATTAAATTAGAAAACTATATTCTTTTATGTTTTCTATAAGACAACACCCAAATTATTTTAGTGGGTGTACTAATCCACTAATTTCGATGAAATGAATCCATATCATAGAAATGATATATTAAATTATCATGAGTTTGGAATATGAAAATTTTATTTTTGAATTCTATCAATTTTCCTGTGAAGCAGATCAATGGTAGAATATTATTATTAACATGAGGTAATATGAAGAAGTTTAGTGCATACAGTTGGATAAGATTAATATATTAATTTTTAAAAAATAAAATCCTTATATTCTCAATACTAAAATAGAGGTGAAATTCCATGAGATAATAAAGAGTTATGATGAATCATTCAGTATATATGTGTAAAATTTTAAAAGAACTATGAGTTACGCTTCTGGTATTATCATCAAACATGAATGTAAAGTCAATCAATTCATTAGCGGCTTAAAACCCAGAATCTATATGGAATTGTTCATAAGTGACATTAGTCGTTATGAGTAAAAATTATCTATGTTCCATCAAGAAGGAAATCTAGGTTAGATATACCCTTAAATCTATTAATTTTTATAATAAAATAAAGACATAATTCAAAAAATACTCTAAAAACATATCAAGAAGATAAAATCCCTTCCATTAAACTCACTGTGGGAAAGGTTACGTAGAGGAATATGTATTAAGGGGATTCTAAAATTATTTATTTTTGGAAAGCATGGAAATGAAGAAATACAATTTCATGTTTATGTGAATAGAGTAGTAACCAAAAAAATAATGAAAAATATTGAAAAAAACACCACCCATGCTCCAATGTTTCAAATCAAAGGACTATTATAATTTTTCTATCCAATGATAAAATATGAATTTTAATGATAGTGATATATTTTAGTAACCCATTAAGAATTGATAAAAAGGACAATATTAGAGGATCGCTATTTTTCAATACACACAACAAAGTAGTGAACGGTAAACCTACCATCCACTCTATAATTTTTAATGTCAATTTTAATTAATGATGAAACCAATATTTATTATCAAAAGAATATTATAAAGAATCACATTACCGTATAAAGGATTAGATGTTGAAATACTAGTGAAACCCACTAATTTAATGATGACCACATCCTATGTCTATGATTCATTTCGGATTAATGTTTTGGGAAATGTGGTTCTGGAAAATCTTGTTATTCATCATCTAGATGAATTTGATTTTATCATTGTAATGGATTAAAATTTGTTACATTAAGGAATATTCAATTTCAAAGGAATGGATTCATCATATGAAATTAAAACCAAAACTATGAAAACCTATCAGCATGATTATAAAAAATCTAATTTTAATGGAAATTGAATCCATTGCATTGTTCTTCATTCATATTTAAAATGGAGTTCTTCTCAGATGGTTGGGGATAAAGACATCTTCAATTAATTCCTTACTTTATATGAGATTATTGATATTTATAAAATTGTTTTTCACACTGAATATTAATGTGGAATTTTCAATCGAACTAATACCGGGTGATAATTTTATTTTAAATACTCCATATAACATAGACCTGATTTAGTTATTGGTATAAAAACATCATTAGAATATTGAAAATTGATTTATTCATCCAAGCGTTTCACCTTCACGTGAACTTTTTTTCTTAATAAAAATGATTAATTATTGTGACACTGCATTGATTATCATGTACATAACAAGATATCAATCAAAAATAATAATCATATGTTCATATGGATTATTTTTTGATCAATTTCATAGATCTCAATACTTTTAAATTATTTTTCTTCATTATTATTTTCATAAATAGAATTTTAAGAAGGATGAAATTCCTATGAAATTATAATTTTTAACGTATACACACTATGATGATATAGTAATTCAAATTTTTCTTACTAATTCCCCCTGTATAATAATAGATTTAAGGAAGATATTATTTATATATTAACATGATTAGTCTAAATTAGTGTTAATTTATGAAATTCTTATATATTTGAAGAGTAAGTAAAAGCATAAAAATCACTTGACTATTTTATTAATTACCCCACTAGAGGATTTGTATTCTGAAAATTACAAAAATTAGTTTATATTACCTATAAAAAGATTCATTTATGGTTAGACTACATCATGTAAGTGTATATAGGTAGATCAATAAAAGATTTATGTCATTGAATGTTGTCCTCGACCAACCACTGTGACTTGTATTCGATGAATTCATGGTTTTGATGGATAATATTAGTACAATATGTTGAATTTCACATGAATATCTAATGAAGAAACTATGATAACTCAGAAGCTAGTGATGTAACTTTAGATAGATAATTGTGATGAAAACATAAAGGAACAAAATAGATGGTTAGTCAATATACTTGTGATTAAATTACCCTATAGTGGATAGAGGTTTGTGATATATAGTGATGAATTAATGATTGAACTATGATGAATTATCACATAGAAGGAAGTGGTTTTATCTTATAACTCATGAATATGGACTGTTAGTGAAAAAATTACCAAATATGAAAATTTTAATTAGGTATGGTGATTATTTAATCAATGATAATGTGGAATTATACATATGATGAATGATGTGATATGTATATAGATCACTATAGTTTAAATTATATATTCATATACAAAATGATGAATATTTTCCTGATATGAAGCTGTGAGATGATTAATGATCTTGAATGGTCTGTACATTAACACCCTTGAAAAAAACATGTTTGATGAAAAATTTTGTTAAAAGGATCATGTAAGATTATCCATGATAAGTATCATAGATGATCCAATATTTCTATATTTTTAAAGGATGGATCTTGAAATCATGATGGATGTAGAGAAACATTATCTTGTTCCAATTATTATTGGACCATATATTCTTATGAGGAATAAAGAGGAAAAAATTGAATATGTGGAATTGAAGAATAATGTAAGAAATATAATTAAATTATACATTGATTATAATGTAATGATAATGGTTAGTAACAAATTATGTCTTCCATTTATACTAGAGGTAAATAAAGAGTTGTTATATAAAACTCCTAGTTCAAAACTCCTAATTCACCCATGAAGTATGAAGAGGTATAGTGAAATGACATTGAATTTATACAAGGATATCATGAAGAGTGTTATTGTTGAGTTTATGTCTCAATGATTAGTATGTAAAAAAATTATTTATGGTATATATTAGTATAATGGGATGTAACAACCATTAACCATACTATATTAGAAATGGGAAAACAACACCTTGTTGTTAATCATCATACTCCACAAAACATATAAAAGTTATAATGCTATTTGGGATATAATTGATCACCTTATGAATTCATATAACATCATTACCATCATAGAATATTTATTTCCTGGACATCATTCATGAATATATATTAAGGATGTTGTAACATTTCATTTAATTCCACTTTCTTTTCTATCTCCTTGGGATCTGAGTGTTACATCAATGTATTGGACATGTCTTCAGCAATCATTGGATACAATGTAGAGTTTTAGTACGCCATATCATCCTCAAATATATGTTTATTATAATATAACCAAAAAAATATTATAGGATACGATTCTATATCTGTATATTTAATTTAATGGTATTTTAGATCAACACATTCCTCTAGTTCAATTTTTTTATAATAATATCTTTCAATTAATCATTAACATGCATCCTTATGAATCCCACTATAGAAAGAAGTGTAAAACTCCAATTATCTAGAATGAAAATTTAGAATAAAAGCCATTACAAGATAATATTATTGAGTAAATTATATAAAAACTCAAAGCTATTCATTAAAAAATCAACGAAGTTCATATTTGAGATAAAAGTGATGCTAAAAATAATTAATAAGATAATCAATTTAATGTTAGTGAGAACGTATTTTAGAAAATTTCCCTATGAAAAAATGTTATGAAATTCAAAAATAAATGATAGGTATGACCAATGAATATTTTACAATTGAAATTCTTCATTGTGTAGTAATAATAGTATTTCTATCAATGCATTAAATGAACATCTCTCAAGTTCATAATGTATTCAATGTGTCACTCATGAACAAGTTAACAATTGATCCTTCACATGCACTATACATAGAGGCCATACTACTAGATATTTATATTTCTCATGAATAATAGATCATAGAAATATTATATCATTGTTATGAATTTCTATGGAACAATACTACTCACATGGTAAATGTTTTCTGGAGAAATAATAAATTACAAGATGTTACTTAGTAATATTAGAATTTAATGAAGTTTAAATTTACTCATTTATTAATATTAGAGTGATGCTCTTTAGTGGGAAAATTTCAATTTAATGGGGGTATAATATAACAACCTTATATTTTATGACATATATCTATATATGTTTTCCCTTTGATTGTTTTCATTACATGTAACAATGAGATTAAAAGAACTATAATTTGATATTAAAATATTTTTATTTAATTTAATAGATTTCACCTAACCATTGAATTATTGAGTATGTATATGATAGATTAAATTATTAAATACATATTTTTTAAAAATTTATATAATGAATATATTTTTGATCATATAATAATAAATTGAAATAAAAAGCCTATAAAATAAAAGAGATGTTCTACTTCAAAACTTTTATATGTTTGATATGTGTTTTCATCATAATAAATTATTATTATCACTATTATAGAGTGATATTAATTATATTTATACACACTATATTCAATAATTTATTTTCAATATTCATCTAATATTTTTCTCGGGTTGAGATAATAAAAAATCTTGTTTTATGATTAAAAATACGGTTTTATAAAAAACATTTTCTATTTTATTTTGAACACTTAATAAAAATTTTATTTCACCAATATATAGAATTTTAATTGTGAAAAATTAATTCAATATTTGTAATAATGAGACATAAATTATGAAAATAGGTTCATTTTATTTTTTTCTAATTTGAATAATAACCTTTTAATATTTTTCTCATATTTTTAATGGTAAAACATGTAAAACTATGTTTAAAACAATGGGATAGGATTTTAAAATCAATCAATAACTTTTTGGACCTATTTTATTAGTGGGTTTATAAAATTTTCATATATTTATTTAAGATATGGTCACTTGGTCCATATTTATTTGATTAGAACATATATATTAATTTATGAAAACTATAAAGACAAAATTTAACGATCATAAACATATTATATTTTTTACATATGTATAAAAGTAATATAAGTTATTTTCTAATTATTTATTATAAAGAGGAAGAAATTTATTATTCACGTTAATTTATTTATGATATTTTTCAATTGGATAACTTCATTATATTTCTATACAATTCCAATACAATATTAATTCCAATATAAAAAATTATTTTTAAAAATATTTACAGCATTAACATTTACGTAAATATTTATCAAAATTGTTATAGATAAAATAAAAAATTAATATAATTATGAAAAGTTTAGTTTTTAATTCCACATTTTACTTATTGTTTTTATAGTAATATTTAATTAATTATTAAAAAATTTACATTAATAATATTTTATAATAACAATTTATTTTTAAAATGATTTTAAATTTATAAAAATTACATATATTTTAATTTTAATGGAATATGTCAATCATATAAATTAATTTCTATCTACGGGTCACTTTCCCATTAGTGGTAACATTCTGAACCCTTTAATATAAAAATTAATGTTACCACGGTTATTGAAAAAATCTTTTAGGGAGGGTTTAATCAAGAAGGTTGTGTTTAAAATCAAAACAATCTAGTCTAAATTTCTTTGGAAAATTTAAATTCATTTTACCTTATTTTCCATTAAATTCTTTGATATTTAGAATCATTTTTGTTGAGAATGGATTTATTATATTTTAATTTATTTTTAAATTCCATGTGCATCCTCTCCCTCTCGTATAAAAGGTCACACCTCCTATCTCTTCATTAAAACATATTGATCTATATAGTTAAAAAAAATCCAAAATATTTATCAACTTCAAAATCCATGTTATATAGGAGATGATCTCAATAAAATAGTTACCATATGGCCCTAATGATGAAACCAATATGAGTTATTTCAAAAAAAAGTAACCATCTTAAATATTCATTTTCATTCTTAACATCAACTTTTACCTCTTCTAAATCGGTTGTATTTATCATAAAATAAAAATTTCAGTATTCTATATATATTGGATGTTTATTATGATTTTGATTCCATTATTATCCACCCATGTTCCAATAAAATTTAAATTGAAATTATTGATCATGTGTACATATGTATTAGCATCTCCACATAGTGATACAGTTATCTTTTCATCACCATATATTATAGATGGTTATCGTGATGGTTTTAATATTTATATATTTAATTAATGAGTTAATTGTTATTCTAAAATGATCAAACCATATCTACCATCATACCATATAATCTGCTAGAATATGATAATGTCTCTCATGTCTACATGTGGACTACCACCTTTACTAACATATGTCATTAATTTTTATTGTTTATGATTTACATATAATGAAATTATCATGGATTTTAGGATTATATATTATTTATATGATATATTAAGGAATATATAAATTTTAATTATAATAATTTTTTTTCATTCCATCCATTGAAAATAGAAAGAAAACATTCATGTGTATTTACTTCCTACCATCTCCATGATGGAACCAATAGAAATGTAATTTTTCCAAAACTACAAAACCAAAAAAACATAAAAAGTGTAGTTATCAACCAGAAAAATTATTTTAATAAAAAATTATTATTAAATAGGTGAAAATGGATATAAGTTAATTATAAATTGTATTATATATGTTATTATTGTTCAAAAAAATATTTATAAAAAATATATGTTTATTATAGAGGATTTTTTTACACATACAAAGGAAATAAGATAATAGGTATTGGTTTTCTGTTATAATATCATTATTTAACAGGTTTTTTATGACCATATATTAGATAAATAAATTTCATGATATACCTATCAATAATATTAATATATTTCTTCCCAACTAGTTTACATTTCATATTACATGTTTTCATTTCAGCTTTTACTCATTAATAACACAGTATATTGGAAAAAACTAAGGGAAACCAAATTTATTTCTCTCCTTAGATTAAAATTAAATCTATTTAATGTGATTTTTTGTTGAAATTTATTTCAAGAGTGTTCTTAATGTTATCATATTATTTCTCAATTCAGTTTATTACCATTTTTTATTATTTATAAAATTTATCAAAATGAATATTATTATCATTTACTGAATGAGGTTATATTGAAATTTTATTAGAAATGTGAAATTAATCTTTGTTTTAACATATACACCGTAAAATAAATTATCATCCATATAAAACAAATTACATGAGGATTAATTTATATATTTTCATTTTTTAAATTGAAATTTTATTATTTAATATTCTGGAAATATATAGATTTTGATTAACTAATTTCTATGTTTAAAGGGTATTTTACTACAGAAATGATCCAAGTGATCCTTTAAATTCATTTTCCATCAAATATGACATCCTTTTATGTATCATAATATATAAAATGGATATGTTTAAATGATAACATAATTTTCATTCTTATTATGCTTTTCTATTATTTTGAAAAGATTATTATCAAACTAAAACCATTTCCCCATCTCATTCTATGATGAAATATGAAACCTATTTCTATCCCATGTTTTATGTTATGGTCAAATGGTTCATAAAATAATTACATTATCAGTATTAATTATATGATTAATGTTTATTTATTTTTTTTAACAAATATGTATGGTTCTTATTATGTAATGGGTATTCCTAGAATTATATATCACTCTATTGCACTAGTCAGTGAAGGATTCCCCAAGGGATAAATTAGACTGTAATGGGGAGATAACCCCATTAAAAAATGGTCATGGTCAACTATGATAATATTTTGGGTGAAATTATACTTATTTTATGGTTTCGTTAGTGAACACAATCCTCAATAATAGTTTTCTTAGTGATCATTGACTACTAATGAAATAATTTTATATGCTTATGAATATGAAAAAAACTTTTGACTTATGATAATGTTGTTATATCAAGTATCATGTTCATAGAATCCTTATGATTCTTGTATTATGAGTTTTAGAAATATTCATAATGATTAAATATTAATATCTATAATATGCAAGGTACAATTTTTAAATGTTATTACCTTACTCTCATAGCCTTATGCTCTTATTACGATTAACTAATCATTATTATATATCTAGGATAACCTTAATGAGAAACTGATTTAATCCTTTCTTATGTTACATTTCTATAAGTTACAGAGGAAGCCATAAAATATAATATGTCTAAGAAGGATTATAATTATTAAGAAATAAATTGAAAATTTTGTGGTTCACATATGAATAGTTTTTCACGAATCTATTTTTATAAAGTTACTAGACCTATAACATTCCATTTTGAATCATAATTTAATGTACTAAATATTTATATAAATAGATGTAATATATCTTTTAGAATGTGTTGGGTAGAAATATATGTTGAATGCACTAAAATATCTACCATGATAGAAAAATATATATCAATAAGAAACATGTATCTCTTTGAACAACATATATCTACTTAATGTCTATGAATATATAGAGTATAATCTAGAGTGATTAATTCAAATTAGTAGACCTTGGAGTGATATGAAAGGTCCATGAACATTAATTAAAATAAAAAAACTCAATTATTAAAATTTTAAGGTAAAGGGCCTAATTTACAACTTCTATCACTAAATTATAAAAATACAGTCTTCCCAATACCACATTAATTTTGTCCAAGATAGCCCCAATTATACTTCCTTCCCAAAAGATAAAATACCCAACCAAATCAATTATCTCATAGAAGTACGTTAAATAATACCTAATATATATAAGGTTCCAAGAGTTTTTAATAATGTTTTGTTTTGAAATCATTTATATGGTAATTTTATCCCATCATAATCTATAACATATTCCAGTTTTTAAATAAATAAATCAAAATTTTCATGATGACAACCAACATTTTGGCTTCATATCGTACCATTATGCCTTAATATTCATGTGAGTGTTCTAGGCAATGTCCTTTTCAGTCTTTGAACATAATAATAAATCCACCCAATGCATTATTTCCTTTCATAACACCATAAAAGACTATTTTGATCCGTCTGAAACCTGGTGGATTACAAAATAATAATAAAAAATTATATGGGATACAATTTCACTTGATATTGAGCCCTTTCATAGCTAATAACTTTTTTGTTGAGTTATCAATTGTTCCAATCTGATAGGAATTTTCATTTTAATTTAATTAATTGTTCAATGTGACTAGAAAATATTAATTTATTATTACTCAAAAAATAAAATGTTTATATCTATCCAAATTAATTTTAAGTATTCTATAATAGAAATACCAAATAACATTATATAGTAGGATGAAATTATGAGTTGCAATTGGTTGACATTAGATACGAGTCTTACTAACATTATAAAATATTATATTAAAAAATATTCAATATAATAGTATATAAAAGCTTTTATTAATATATAAATGTGAATATATGAGTTTTATAGTTAGGTTATAACATAATGAAGTTACACCTTGAGAATTGGGGCATTCTAGCCTTCAATTGGATGTATTTTTTTCGAAACCTATTATTTATTATTCTCAATTTGAGGACAAGCATGGATGGGGTGGTACACTATTTTTCAATCCATTTCTACCAATAGGATGAAACAAACCCGCTGATGAGGAATTGTTTTTAAATTTTACACATATAGTTTCAATTTCGTATAAGATTCTTGTGTATTGATATCTTATTTTGTCTTTAGTAGAGAACATATTTATTCACCATTATTTTATTAGTATATATATTTAATGGAGGCTTAAAAATTTATAGTTGATTGAAATATGGATGAAACAAATTCTTTAATAGGTTCTTTGTTTTTTATTTTTTTATTAATTTTTTATAATATATATAATTTAGAATAGTTTTATTTACATAAGAATCTTATTATTATTACATAATAATTTTATCTTCATTATGATATTTAATCATTAATTGGTTTATCAATGATATACATTCCATATTTTTATCAATTAAATTACTAGTGACTGCATTGCATTATGGAGTAAATTTATTTTCAATTATAATCAAGGAACATGAATTTAGACTTAGGCATAATTATATTTATTTACACTACTACATATTAATATTAATTTGGAGAAGTTTACAGGTGAGTATTTATTTTATTACTTTGTCATATTACAACCGATTCTACTAGTATAGATAGTAAAATTTTAGTATCAATTCATACTGATCCTATTTTTATAATAATCAACTATGATGAATATTATCATGTGATGAATACAAAGGATCATGGGGAATTTTCAATATTTTGGATAATATAATGATATGTCCTTATTTCAACCATTGTTGAAAATAATATATAGAATATTGGAAATATAAATTTTAGCTTGAAAATATGATGTTTGACGAACATTTACTATTTGTAAAAAAATATTAGAATACCTCAACCAATATATTATATTTTGAAAAAATTATTCTAATTAAAATATATCAGTTTCCTTATCAAAGAGATATCGTTTGGTTCTTATATACTACAAATTTCATGAAAAATAAAATCCTATTTTTTATATGCTTTGGACCACAAGTTAAAAATAAAAGATTATTTTTTCATTGTTCAAACACTAACAATGATGAACATGTACATGGAGCATATATTTGGTATAAAAGTGTTGTACCAAATATCTAATAGTATGGTTATGATTGTTTGTATTTCATTTTGGTTATCAACTATGAATGAGGGATACACCATCTCATTCAATCAATACTCATTAGATCAAGAGTAGGATCACTAAATAATTTACATTTAGGGGATAGAATAATAATGTCAATGTAACATAAGAAACACTATTTTTATGTTGTATCTCCTCGATAATATGTATTCTTGAATAATTTTTTGTCTTATAAAGTAATTAAATAATCATTTTAGTGTAAGAAATGATAATGATATATCGTCCCTTTTCTTAATAAAATTCCATGATATTCTCTTTCCATTTATATTATAAATTCCATTATATAATTTTAAATAAACCTATTTGATTAAAATAAACAGATACTATATATTCATTATATCTAAATCTTATATTATCATTCTACGTGTCGAAACCATTAAAATGTAGCAGTAAAGTCATTAAAAAATTCAATTATATTAAAATATCTCCATGGAGAACATGTATTATAAATAATATTCTTAAAAATTGATTTTAATATGGTTTTTTCATTAGATATTAAATTATTAAAAATTATTATCAAAATACATATGTAAAAATATATTAATTTCTCCTTTAGAATCAGGTATCTTCGGATGATGTTGACCAAAGTTCTAATGAAATATTATAAAATATGAATTGTATGTATATTCCATCATTTTAAAATCCATGATTGTTATTTTTTATATTATATAACATATAGTTTCAGATCAATTTCCAAAAAGTGGGCATATTTTTTCTTAAAAATATGTGAGTTTCTACAGTATAAAAATTATTACATAAATTCCTAGTCCACTAAAAATGATACGAATACGTGTTTCATGACATTTGTTATACCATGATCTGGTTTTGATATCACATTAATAGTTCTTAAAAAGAGGATTTTATTTTTCAAATAGTATTAAGATTCCATGTTCAATGCAACATATAAAAAATAGATAACCCAAAAAGAAAAACATCACTCCATGACATGGTTTAGATCATACAATTGTTTTTAGCTCCATTCATCCGCTAAAAACATTTAACAATCCTGACATGTATATATATATATATTTATTTAATATCAATTTATAAATATAAAACTATATATTAATCTATAAAAAATATCTCTTCCTATATTATGTAAATAAATAATGTTTCCAAAAATCACCACATGTAACATATATTTTCAACCATGGGATCATTATATTTTCCTTTATTTATGTATATAAAAATATATACATTAACATAATTCCTAGATCCAAATACAGATAAAAAATTACTTTATACCTCTTTAATTATTTTTTGGACATCATCAATGTAGTAGTTAAGTGTGATAATAAATATTCATTATTATACAACTTATTATTTGGTAATTATTTTAGTTGAATATATCTATATATATTTCAAATATTAAAAAATAAATAAATTTATATTCACACTCGCAATTAAAATATACTTTTAAAAGATTATTTGCTCCATATTCTTATTGATTTATAAGATTTTTATTCTAATGAATAATAAAAAAATTATACACCACTGATTATAATCAAAAGGGTACTCTCTTTTAAATTCAACCAAAATAAACCTATATTATATAATTGATTCATATTTTTAGCTGGGATACTTATATTAAATTTTAATCTATTGTAGTGTAATAATTCAAGATTTTATTATTTTTAAAATAAATTTAAATTATTTGATAGGTATAGCTACACACAACACCAGGTTCTAACAAATCACAATATACTATTGATATTAATTTTTAACATGGAAGTTATGAACTAGTCCTTAAACAAGGAAGTATGAATAGGTATAATAAGTCTATAAAAATTATGTAAAATAGTTTTATGTAAATAAAACATACTAATAAAAAATTACCTAATTTTGGGTAAGGACTTTATATGTTTTGAAAATATAATTTTCTAAAAATATGTTTTTATTGATTTCTTTAACAAATGAAAAAATTCAAATTCAAATTTTTTTATAAAATTTAATTGATAATATAAACATTATTTTTTCATGTATCTTGTAAAAATTATCTTTCTATAAATTTTTTATAATTATTTGAAAATATTAATTTTTTAATGAGTGTTAAAAATACTTGTTTTTATTGAAACTTTTATTTCTATTTGAAGAGATTAAAATGTAAAATAAATTTTTAAAATAGGTTTTAAATATACCATTAGTTTACTTATATATTTATTTATATAATTTATGTTATTGGAATAAATTTCATAATGAATTTTGATATCATAATTTTTCAATCATTAAAACATTTTCTCTTTAGAAAACCTATTTATCATCATGTCAGAAGGTTAAAAATTAAATTTGTATTTTTCACTTATGTGAATGGAATTAAAAAAATGTATATAATCTTATTAATAAGAACAAATTATATTATATAATAATTTAAAATTAATTTTTTGTCAAAATGAATAGAAAACATAGTAGAAATACAGTACCACCGTTAAGGTTAAAAAGAGATTATCGGAGGAATAAACTAAAATGATAAGGGGTTAAATGATGAAAACACATATCCAACATAAATTGGATGTAAATATATCACCCTTATGTCTTCTTGTGTTTCATGATAATCTATTTTTATTATTTTTATCTTGTGAAAAACCTAGTTAGAAATTATTATTTTTAAAAATTCCATGTGCATCCTCTCCCCCACTTGTAGAGGCTACCCCTCTCCTCCCCTATTTAATTATATAAAATCCATTGGTTTGTCTGATATCTAATGAATTACATTAATTAATTCACTTAGAAAATATATTGGGACTTAATTTTATCATTAAACCATACATATAGTTTTTTATTTATAAACATAAATATACTCTATGAAGAAGAGGTGAAAATATTTAAAATTTTATTTTTTTAATTTATTTAACCCCCACCTACTTAAAATAATATTAATGAATGATAATAAAATAAACTAAAAATCTTAAATATACTTATATTTTATTATTTAAACGAAATTACCAACATAATTCTCATTTTCTATCAAATTTGAAAAGAATCCCTCGATCATGTGTACGACAGACTAGCACCTCAAAAACTGATGTTACACATTTTCATTAAACACCTATCACATATGGATGTAATATTTGATTTATTATTTTATATTATATTTATGATATTAGTATATTTCTTGAATCATTATATCAAAATAACTTTTTACATTCCACTGATTAGGGGTATGCTCGCATCAAATGTGTGTATAGGGAATAGGCTCCACGTGAAGTGATGTGACTTGTTTTTCAAAAAAGTGTTATATAGAAGGTAATAAGGGTAAATTTATTGAATAAATTTAAATTTTATTGAATATATAAGGGTTATATGTTATTGATCTTTCTTTCTTTTATTCCATAATAAAAATGGATATAATGTTCATGTGTACATACGGCTCACCATCTCCATGAACGATGTAACTGATTTACTATTTATAAAAATAATTTATTAATCTAAATATACATAATTAAAATATATGATATTTATCTTATTTTTATCCTTTTTTAAACTATGTAAACATGGCCAATGTAAACAGAGAAATATTACCAAACTAAAATTTATATGAAAAATGATATACTTATTGCACAAAACATGAATTTTTAATAGAGTTATAGATCAATGGGTAATAAAAAGTAATAAGTAAATAATATATTTTATGATACATATGAGTATAATTTTTTATAAACGTGAAATAAAATATATTTATTATATGGGAGGTTAAACTTGTATAATTGAATTTGAGACTTCTGGTATGGTTTTATCTTAATTTTCCTTTTTTGGGAAATACATGATGTTATACAACTATATTATTTTATAAGGTATATATATCCCACGTGAAATGTCATATCATAAATTTATATATAATCAAAATATTTTAAGTTTCATTTAATATTTTTCATTTTATCTTCTTAGGATTCAATGTTACAAAAGTGGTAATGGTTTTATAATACAATCTCATCAGTTATCAGGATCATTTTTGTATATACATATGATGATGAAATATTATGATCATATTGATGAAGGTACTTAATTTTATTACCCGATAGTCATGAAATGAGAATACATATTTTGATGATACTTTAATGCATTTATATACTCGTAAGTTGAAAATAATTTTTTAGAGAAAAATAATCATCATTTCTCTCTTTGATCAAAAACATGTTTTCATCAAGATCTCCGCATTATAAAAATGATAAAAAAATGTTTTATCATTACCCAAAATATTTTTAAATTTAATCTTGACTCATCTTTGATTTTTTAGCATATTTTTTAATGGAATTTGCATTTCTATTTCCAAATAAGTCCTATTTTACTTTTACTGAAAAAGTGGAAAGTATAATGGTTTTAATTGGTACTAAATAATTATAATTTCGTAAAATCTTGACCATTATTTATAATTAAGGAATAGTTTTTTAGTATTTAATGATATTTTTAAAGTTAAATATTTCCATATTTTTTCAAGAATTTATATCATTATATATTTGTACCGATGTGGAAATGATATTTCCCTCACGAAATGTTTTAAATGGTTTTAAAGGCTTCATTATAAGATTAAATGATTATTTTCAAAGAAAAAGATGTAATTTTTTCTATTTTAAAATGTATTTTTCATGGTAGAAATGATATTTTAATCTTGAAATATTCCATGTAATCTTCGAAAAATATTTTCCTTCCACGATGATATCCCTTTGTTGTTAAATATGCATTATTTTGGATTTGTTCAGAGGATAAAATCCATACTTCTATCAAAATTTTTTATGTTTATGATGAAATGATTCATAAGATAACCAATTTCTTCCATAGGTTATGCAATGATGAAATTATTAAATGATTATTAATCCTATTTTTCATGTGTTTTTCAATGATGAATTGTTTATGAAAAACAAAATTTCATGTGTTATGATATATTGAATGTTTTTTGATATTGTGTAACTCATATGTATTATATTCATTATGAAATGGTTGGGACCTAAATATACTTCAAATTAATTGGATATTGATTGAAATATCACAAGGTAAATCGGGATAGAATGGGCATTGAACCCATTTTAGTAAGGGACTTTGTCCACTATGATATTATTAGGAGCGAACATTTACTAATACGATTGTTTGGGGAGTGTTCCTTTAACTCTATGATAGAAATAGAAATGAGCATTGATTACTTTGGAAATGATATTATATGACTAAGTGTACTCCATAAAATCATGTCTTATACCTATGTTATTCTCTCATGGAATATATTATTTGATTCCTTTAGGATTTATGTCTTACGAACCTCTAATCATAATGTCAGTACTCCTGATTTTATTATTTGATATGTAGGGTATAGTTTTTTTATATTATAGTCTTGTTATCTGAAGTGCACTGTGTTGCATTTGTTGTCAATGAGGCATGAAGTTGTCTTGGAATGAATGGAAGTCAAGGAATGTCAAGATGTGAATGACAAAGGTTGTGATGGTGTTGGTGATGAAGAGAGAATGGCCATAGTACTAAGATGCATGTCACTTAGGAGATTCACTAAGTGACATAGGAGATGATGGTTGAAACATTCTCTAAGAATATCTGACGATTGTTGAGCTGCTCTTAAAGTTCAAAGAACTTGCATCCTGATGATACAAAGTCACAACATTGATTGAAGACCATTCATTGTAGTGACAATTCATGAGGAGTTGAAGAAGCAAGATGATCCATCCACAACTTCTAAGTGGATGAAGTGGATTTAAAGAAGACCATGCACTATCACTTAGAGCATGTAAATGTGAAAAAGTTCCAATTGATCTCTGATTGGATGAATGAAGCATATTGAAGAAATAATTGATCACGTGATTCGGTTGAGGAAGAACCTTCTACAAATGTCTCATAAGTCTAGAATACATGATTTAAAGGAGTTGAGGATGTTTGTGGAAGAAGGATGAAGAAGAAATGGAAAGAATGGCTTAGAAGAAGGAATGGAATTTGAACTTGGTTACTTTGTTTTTAACAAAGTACTTGTTCTATTTACTTGCAAAAAGTTAGCCATCTCAAGCCAGCCTTAAGGGTTCAACCCCCAAGGCACATGTGGGCCTAAGGCGCCACGCCCAAGGGGGGGATCCCATGTGGCCAGCCCGAGAGGCAGGGGGGCCGTGTATAAGCCCCTGAGGGCACGCGGTGGTGAAGCCCGCGCACCCGGTGTGTGCATAGTGGGCGCCAGTAGCGCGCCCGCAGGAGCAGAGAGTGGGCGCAAAGCGCGCCCGCAGGGAGAACACGGTGCGGGGCGGCACCGTGGAGGGGGGAAGTTCAACTGAGCGCTTCTCGGCAGCACATAGTTGATAAGCCGCGAGAAAAACAGGAGCCCGTTTCGATGTGGGACGCGGAATTTTTCCGCGGGAGCGATCCTGGCCGCACGATCGATCGCGCGCCAGATCTCGGCCGCACAACTGATCCGCGACGAGGCGATCTGATCCAAGCCGTCCGATGTATCTCCATCGCCTGATCCGACGGACGTGGCTCGTCTTCCACCTCGAGCTCGAGCCGAAGCCACCCGCGAAGCCGCCGCTGAACCAGGAGCCTCCCGAATGACTATTTTGAGTTCCCAGCCACCTCCGAGCAAACCGAGACCTCCATGGTGATCGTCTGGCCACACTGAATACATACATGCAATAAAATATGCATGCAAACGTTGGATGGAGAATTTCGAGTATCGGCCGAGGCAAACAACGTTGCCGAGGCCTCGGTGTATTCGTGCTTTGCGTGGATTGTTTTTAAACGAAGGTATACATGCATTTGCATGCACATGCACGTGGAGGAAAACAAAGAAAAGGAACCCGCGTTGAAACAGAGGAAAGAAATCAAGATTTGGAAAATCTTGATAACCCGAAACTTTCGGGGATTTTAGATTTATCCCACGCGGAAGTTTTGAGGCCTCTCTGCCTATAAAAGGAGCTCCCGAGCATTATAGACGCTTGCTGATGTACTGAAAACTTGAAGTCCCGTGAGTGCTCCAAGCCTCGCGAAGTAGAAGCCCTGTGCGTACCACTCGCGCGGCAGAAGCCCGAAGCCTCTTGTTGGCTTTGTGAGTTCCTTTCACGCACACTTGCGTGAAAGAAGAAGAAGGGGGACCCCTGCGCGCCTTTCCCTTGCGCAGCAGGAAGACCCGTGGCCGCAACATCTTGCGCGCCCATGGTTGAAGCCCCGCGGTGTTGCACCTTGCACACCCGAGCGCTTGCACGGCCAAGTGAACCCTTGCACTTGCGCGCCCACGGCCGAGGTCCTTTGTGCCTTGTGCTTGCGCGACAGAAGTTGTGAATAGAGGAAGGCCGCACCCCTTGCGCGCCTATTTTGAAGGTGGAGTTCGGGAAGTGTGTGCACAAGGAGTGGAAGGCCTAGGCAGTGCCTCGTGTGTGAACTTTGAGAAGGCCGAGCCTTGGTGCCTTGTGTGCCAAGTGAAGTGGAAGACCACACTTTGTGTGTGTGCCAAAGAAGGCCGAGGCCTTGCCTCGTGTGTGTGTGCCAAGTGGAGAAGAGAACCCGAGACTTGCATACCTTGGTTGTGCCAAATTAAAGAACACTCTGTGTGTGTGCAAGAAGTAGTGAAAGGCCAAGCTCAAGTGTGTGCAAAAGTGAAAAACAAAGTTTGTGTGCAAAAAGACAAATAGGCCGAACCTTAGTGTGTGCAAAAATATTGTGCACACTTTGAAGAAGAACAAGACCCACACTCAAGTAGAACACACAATTTAAGTGTGTAAACAAATTGGATAAAGTGTGTGAAGTTCAGTGAAGGTGTGTGCTTAAAAGAATTACACCCTTTGAGGGTTTACTGCACCTAGAAGAAGAACAGGGAAGTGCATGCATGCATGCATGCACATGCACACGTGAATAAAGCCAAACCAGCTTGTGTGCATTTGAGGAGTCCAAGACTAGGAGTTCTTGAAGAGTTTTGAGAAGCCATGCAGTCAGTGCATGAGGATGCAGAGATGCCATGCACTCAGTGCATGAAGTTGTTCTGATGTGAGACTGGACCAGACTGAAGTTAAAGACATCAATTGTCTGAGTATTCAGTAATTGGAGAGAGGTCGGGTCATCCTTAGAAGAAGAAGATAAAGCCTAAGCAAGACGAGAAGACCTGATCATCACAAGTGATCAGAGGTACAGAGCAAGGCCAGCAGTCTTTATCCCAGACTGCTGAGGATACTTGAAGAAGCTTAAAGTGAAGAAGATCTACTCGTGTGACTCGAGGAGCCAGGAGAAGAACCCTGTGAGACTCAGGGTGAAGGAAGTCTCCAGTGGGATTCTGGAGCAGGCCAGTGGGACTCTGGTAACACTGTGGGACGCAGTATAAAGACCCTCCTGTGAGACTCAGGAGAGATACAGTGGGACTCTGTATCGACCATTGTAATTTTAACAGGTTATAATGGAGAATCCATGCTGGGAGAGCATGGCAAGTATGTAGGCCTTTGGTGCCGAACCTTGTAAATCCTTGTGTCCTGTGCCTTTATATTTACTGCATCATTCGAGGAAAGGTGAGAGATACAAGAAGAGTGGATCGAGTCTTTAACCAGCCATAGAGGTTTAATTGATAAGGAATCAATTAGTAAAAAGTTTTAAGGGATCACTGATTCACCCCCTCCCCCTCTCAGTGATTCACACTGATCTGGGAACTTCAATTGGTATCAGAGCGAGGTTGCCTCTAAAAGATCCAAGAGAGTCTACATGGAGTGCAGATTTGAGGAAATGAAAGAACAGCCTCAAATGGAGATATCTGCCAAGACTCTGAAAAACAGAATGAAGAAACAGGCAAAGAAGATGAGGAAGAAGGCTGGTGTAATCAAAGAATCTCCTTCTATGGAAAGAAATGTGAAAGTCACACCAGATGACAATTCCTTTTATCATTCTTCTGATGAAGCCTGCTCTAGCTGTGATGAAGATGGAAGAAACAATGATCATCTAAATGCAATCAAATATCTTCAGAAGAGAGTCCCCAAGGAAGTTGCAATGTGTATAGCTACATGCCTCCTTGATCTTCAAGAAGAAAAATTACAGCTAGAAGATGAAGCCAATTCTCTGGAAGTCCAATTGGCAAAAAGGGTTGGCATAACCAACACTCTCAGAAAGCTGGTGAAGGCTAAAGATGAAACTATTTCCCTTTGCAATGAAAGATTTGAAGACACTGATGAAGAATTGCAGAGAAGCCTTTCTGAGAACGAATTATTTAAAGTAATAATCAAATATGTTTTCCATGCACTGGAAAAGAGGCACAAAGTGTCAATGAATGTCAGAGATGCTCAACTCGAAGACAAAGTAAAGATAGTGAAGGAGCTTGACAATTCATTGATATAATTGAAGAAGGTGCATGAAGACCAGATAAAGCAGCTGGAAGAGAAATGGGAAGGAAGGCTAAGAACTATTGAGGATGAGAAGAACTCCCTCAATATGAAATGCTTAGAACTGGAGGTGATATTGAAAAATCAGCAATCACCCAAAGCCAAATCCTCCCAGTCAGCTGAAAGTAGAAATGTTGCTACTCAAGTATGCATTGAGCAGGATGATTCTAAAAGAAGGACATCATCTAATAAAAGGGCAACATCTTCTAAAAGGAAGGTACCATCCATCCCATCTTGTACTAATTCTTCTAATTGTGTTTCCACAAAAAGTGCAGGATGGAAGAATAATTCCAAACAAGTATGGATGAAGACAATGAAGAAATAAAGCTCTCCTAAAGCAGCACAACAATTCAAGACAAGTACCCAACAAACAGAAGGACTGAAGAAGTCAAGATTTGTGGGTCAATGTTGGTGTTGTAATAAGTATGGGCATTGTGCAAAGGATTGTTGGTACAATCCACTGAATGCCAAAGCACAGAGGAAGCCCATGCCTAGGGGGAGCATGCCAGAAGGAAATAAGAAACATCCACAGGTCCAGAGACATCTGTTTACTGCTAACAGATTTGGATTACTTGACAACATCTCGGATGGTTGAAAAAGTGGTCAAAGAGTTGATACATATCAATCTCCGAATGTATCTGAAGCTGGAATGAAGAGAAGATCACTGAACCTGGCTAAGAGAGATTCCTTGGGAAGCAAGCAGAAGAAAGTGGAAGATGCTCCCAAGAAGAGTTTGAAGAATGAAGAGAAGTCCTTGGAATTGAAATCCAAGAAGGGTGATGCATCCAGAAGGACCACCAAGAAAACATGCTTCTACTGTGGAAAAAAAGGACACATCATGGACCTTTGTAAAGAAGCCATGAAATTAAATAGAAGCAGACTGGACTCAAAAAGACAATCAATCCAGAAGAAGAAGAAGGGATTGATTGAAAACAAGTTGCCTAAGAAAGGTAGCTTGACAGCATCTAAGGAACCATGTGGAACTTCCAGAACTGGGGCCACCCTTCCAAATGATTTACTTGTCATATGGCCACATCAGTTGCAACTTGCCAGAGAACTACAAAGAGTTGAAGATGAAGCTCTGGCAATTGCTAAAGCAAAAGGGAAGAAGAAGATTTCACATGAAGATGTTTTGAGATCCACACCAGCACCAACATCATTAAAGATCAAATGTGCAAGTGTGAAGAATGGTGAAAATGGGACATCTCGGTTGAGAGAATCTTCTCAACCTTGTTGTTCACATTGATGAACCAAGGAGGTTCCATCTTATTCCCTTATACTCTTGGTATATACATGTGCTAACATTTCAGGGAATTGAAGATGATGATCATTCTCATCTGGAGAGTGGTTTGGACAAAATGGAGTGCACCCCTTGAGGGGGAGCCAATCAGAAGAAGATGGTATTCTAAGAATTAATACCATCTTGAAGAAAAGTGAATGTATTCCAATCATACTTTCATCCCTTGTTTCTTAATTGAGTTTATCTTGTCAATTAAGGGGGAGTATGGATTGAAGACAGATGGATGAAAGGGGGAGCTTTATCTTTGCACCTGAACATTCTAATAAGTTTTGTGAAGTTTTGCAGGATTTAGAAAATTCATTGTTATATCTGAAAAATTTCAAACCCCTAAGCATGATCCCACATGTGTAGAGAATTATGGACAGCTTTGAATTCCTTGGTCATATCACTCTTGTTTTCTACATCGGGTTAGCCCAAGTAGACTTAGAGTTGATCAACTAAAGGTTCTTTGCTAAAGAAGAACATGTGACATCATCCCTCTCTCAGTGTTTTTCAAGAAAATACTTTTCAAAGGGAGGAAGATATTTTTGAAAGAGAACCACACCACACCTTTGCATTTGATTTCCAATAAGGGGGAGAAATATTGGCACACATATTGACCCATTCATATGTGTTGAAGGAGTGTATTGACAACAAATACAAAGGGGGAGATTGAAGTGCACTGTGTTGCATTTGTTGTCAATGAGGCATGAAGTTGTCTTGGAATGAATGGAAGTCAAGGAATGTCAAGATGTGAATGACAAAGGTTGTGATGGTGTTGGTGATGAAGAGAGAATGGCCATAGTACTAAGATGCATGTCACTTAGGAGATTCACTAAGTGACATAGGAGATGATGGTTGAAACATTCTCTAAGAATATCTGACGATTGTTGAGCTGCTCTTAAAGTTCAAAGAACTTGTATCCTGATGATACAAAGTCACAACATTGATTGAAGACCATGCATTGTAGTGACAATGCATGAGGAGTTGAAGAAGCAAGATGATCCATCCACAACTTCTAAGTGGATGAAGTGGATTTAAAGAAGACCATGCACTATCACTTAGTGCATGTAAATGTGAAAAAGTTCCAATTGATCTCTGATTGGATGAATGAAGCATATTGAAGAAATAATTGATCAAGTGATTCGGATGATGAAGAACCTTCTACAAATGTCTCATATGTCTAGAATACATGATTGAAAGGAGGAGAGGAAGTTTGTGGAAGAAGGATGAAGAAGAAATGGAAAGAATGGCTTAGAAGAAGGAATGGCATTTGAACTTGGTTACTTTGTTTTTAACAAAGTACTTGTTCTATTTACTTGCAAAAAATTAGCCATCTCAAGCCAGCCTTAAGGGTTCAACCCCCAAGGCACATGTGGGCCTAAGGCGCCACACCCAAGGGGGGATCCCATGTGGCCAGCCCGAGAGGCAGGGGGCCGTGTATAAGCCCCTGAGGGCACGCGGTGGTGAATCTCGCGCACCCGGTGTGTGCATAGTGGGCGCCTGTAGCGCGCCTGCAGGAGCAGAGAGGGGGCGCAGAGCGCGCCCGCAGGGAGAACACAGTGCGGGGCGGCACCGTGGAGGGGGGAAGTTCAACTGAGCGCTTCTCGGCAGCGCTTAGTTGATAAGCCGCGAGAAAAATAGGAGCCGGTTTCGATGTGGGACGCGGAATTTTTCCGCGGGAGCGATCCTGGCCGCACGATCGATCGCGCGCCAGATCTCGGCCGCACAACTGATCCGCGACGAGGCGATCTGATCCAGGCCGTCCGATGTATCTCCATCGCCTGATCCGACGGCCGTGGCTCGTCTTCCACCTCGAGCTCGAGCCGAAGCCACCCGCGAAGCCGCCGCTGAACCAGGAGCCTCCCGAACGACTATTTTGAGTTCCCGGCCACCTCCGAGCAAACCGAGACCTCCATGGTGATCGTCTGGCCACACTGAATACATACATGCAATAAAATATGCAAGCAAACGTTGGATGGAGAATTTCGAGTATCGGCCGAGGAAAACAACATTGCCGAGGCCTCGGTGTATTCGTGCTTTGCGTGGATTGTTTTTAAACGAAGGTATACATGCATTTGCATGCACATGCACGTGGAGGAAAACAGAGAAAAGGAACCCGCGTTGAAACAGAGGAAAGAAATCATGATTTGGAAAATCTTGATAACCCGAAACTTTCGGGGATTTGAGATTTATCCCACGCGGAAGTTTTGAGGCCTCTCTGCCTATACAAGGAGCTCCCGAGCATCATAGCCGCTTGCTGATGTACTGAAAACTTGAAGTCCCGTGAGTGCTCCAAGCCTCGCGAAGTAGAAGCCCTGCGCGTACCACTCGCGCGACAGAAGCCCGAAGCCTCATGTTGGCTTCGTGAGTTCCTTTCACGCACACTTGCGTGAAAGAAGAAGAAGGGGGACCTCTGCGCGCCTTTCCCTTGCGCAGCAGGAAGACCCATGGCCGCAACATCTTGCATGCCCACGGTTGAAGCCCCACGGTGTTGCACCTTGCACACCCGAGCGCTTTCACGGCCAAGTGCACCCTTGCACTTGCGCGCCCACGGCCGAGGTCCTTTGTGCCTTGTGCTTGCGCGACAAAAGCTGTGAATAGAGGAAGGCCGCACCCCTTGCGCGCCTATTTTGAAGGTGGAGTTTGGGCAGTGTGTGCACAAGGAGTGGAAGGCCGAGGTAGTGCCTTGTGTGTGAACTTTGAGAAGGCCGAGCCTTGGTGCCTTGTGTGCCAAGTGAAGTGGAAGACCACACTTTGTGTTTGTGCCAAAGAAGGCCGAGGCCTTGCCTCGTGTGTGTGTGCCAAGTGGAGAAGAGAACCCGAGACTTGCATACCTTGGTTGTGCCAAATTAAAGAACACTCTGTGTGTGTGCAAGAAGTAGTGAAAGGCCAAGCTCAAGTGTGTGCAAAAGTGAAAAACAAAGTTTGTGTGCAAAAAGACAAATAGGCCGAACCTTAGTGTGTGCAAAAATATTGTGCACACTTTGAAGAAGAACAAGACCCACACTCAAGTAGAACACACAATTTAAGTGTGTAAACAAATTGGATAAAGTGTGTGAAGTTCCGTGAAGGTGTGTGCTTAAAAGAATTACACCCTTTGAGGGTTTACTGCACCTAGAAGAAGAACAGGGAAGTGCATGCATGCATTCATGCACATGCACACGTGAATAAAGCCAAACCAGCTTGTGTGCATTTGAGGAGTCCAAGACCAGGAGTTCTTGAAGAGTTTTGAGAAGCCATGCAGTCAGTGCATGAGGATGCAGAGATGCCATGAACTCAGTGCATGAAGTTGTTTTGATGTGAGACTGGATGAGACTGATGTTAAAGACATCAATTGTCTGAGTATTCAGTAATTGGAGAGAGGTCAGGTCATCCTTAGAAGAAGGAGATAAAGCCTGAGCAAGACGAGAAGACCTGATCATCACAAGTGATCAGAGGTACAGAGCAAGGCCAGCAGTCTTTATCCCAGACTGCTGAGGATACTTGAAGAAGCTTAAAGTGAAGAAGAGCTACTCGTGTGACTCGAGGAGCCAGGAGAAGACCCCTGTGAGACTCAGGGTGAAGGAAGTCTCCAGTGGGATTCTGGAGCAGGCCAGTGGGACTCTGGTAACACTGTGGGACGCAGTATAAAGACCCTCCTGTGGGACTCAGTAGAGATACAGTGGGACTCTGTATCGACCATTGTAATTTTAACAGGTTATAATGGAGAATCCATGCGGGGAGAGCATGGCAAGGATGCAGGCCTTTGGTGTCGAACCTTGTAAATCCTTGTGTCCTGTGCCTTTATATTTACTGCATCATTCGAGGAAAGGTGAGAGATACAAGAAGAGTGGATCGAGGCTTTAACCAGCCATAGAGGTTTAATTGATAAGGAATCAATTAGTAAAAAGTTTTAAGGGATCACTGATTCACCCCCTCCCCCTCTCAGTGATTCACACTGATCTGGGCACTTCATTATCATTCCGTAATTCGAACATTATGTGATAGATTTTCATTATTTTCCCTTATTTAACTTTTCATATCCTCATTCATGTGATTCTTTTCCCATGGTTATAATGAAGGGTATCATATGGGATATGAATAATAAGGATTTTAGTTATGTGGAACTATGTGAGAGATGATGCATAAATCTTATAAACATGTTTTTTATGCTTCGTAGTTTCCAAAGGCACTTTACAATTACATTTCACATAACCATGATTGTGATATATAATTAATATTCATATTAAAATATGTAATACCAAAGTATAAAGACCAATTTTAATTATAGTAATTTTGAAAGAAATGTTTTAGATATCCTTAGGAAACTAGGATGAGAATAATTTAGTGTAATCTATTATGATAAGTCTAAGTATTATGTAAAATTATAATATTTTGGTAAGAATCTCTGAGGTTTTCCTTGGAAAAAAACTATGTCTAGGTATTAAAATTCAATGAAGCTCTATCATATATGTTACAAGGGTAATAAATTTGAAAATGGAATATCAGGAATGACTCGAGAATTATCTTATACATAATATTGTGACTTACTACGCACATTGTTTGACACTCCCAAGGGTTTTAAATATATTAATTTACATTTTATTTATGAAACAAAATGCATGATTTTAATATATGATTAACATAATTAAAATTGGTTGAAACATATTAATCATTGATTTAAAATAAGGAGTTATTATTTGGACATCTTATAGATGGTTTTTCAAGATAACGTGTTTTCCCTCTTCGATTATTATTGCTCATAATAGGTTTTTTGATTATAGTCATTTTTTAGAACTCGAAGGAAGTTTGTTAATGATGAGTGAAATGGAAAATTTATTGATTTTGTTATGGATTAGTCAAATCTTATCAGATATGTAAGGAAAAATATCATTTCTATGATAATAAAACTATCTCAAGCTATGAATCACAATCAAATTCCAAACAGAAAATGAAATAAAGAAGACTATATTGAGTACATTATTTGGAAATGATCATCATATTTTATTACTCGTCCTCTTGAAAATTAATGATCGATTAGTACCACTAAAAATATATTTTCCATTTTACATAATTTAAAAAATAATGTGTCATTTTATATGTCGATCATTTAGTTTCTAAAGAAGATCAATTGAGTACACTCATCAAGAATACACAAGAAAAAGATGAAATTGACTCCACAGAGTGTGTTGAGTTTAAGGGATTGTTTTTCAATAAGAACTTAAATCGTATTATTCATATGAAAATAGAGAATGATTTACTTGAGCAAAGTAGAAGGATATTAAATCCATTAGTACCTATAAGGAATATTTCGAAAGACTGTTGAGGTAAACCTCTGTATTTGACATCCATTTTGAAAGTAATGATGATCCATTATTTAGTGGATGAAAACCAAGTCATTGAAGGGTGTTATCCAAAAAAAGGATTTAGTCACTAAGAATCAATCCAGTTATGAGATAAAATATTGGAAATTGATATAGGAGTTAACCATTAATCAACTGGCTTTGATAAGGAAAGATAAATTGTGTTCACTGAAAACACTAAAAACCATAAAGATAAGTAGATGATCTTTCCATTATTCGTGAATTGTGGTATGAAATATAGATTAATATATCTTAAGGGTAATGGTATATATTTTATGCGTAGAATATAATTTCATTGTGAAATAATTTTCTCATGTGATGGAATAGAGATAAGAATGATTCGAATATATAGAATGCTCCATAGAATGCACCACCCACACTATAGTTTTTCAAATTAATGTATTATAAAAACAATTCTTAATAGTTCAGAAATTTAATGGTTATAAATTATGGTCAATATTAAATTCTAAATAATTTAAGGTATAGGGGTATATGTCATGTGATTACTATTTTTGATATGTATGCAATAATAATGGGGTGAAAGGTACTCTTACCATCGATTATAGAATTTTAATAAATTATATGATTATGGATCTACCAATTCTTTAATATTTGAAGAATATTTTAATGGTACCAATATTCAACTCATATAGTTATATGTGGAGTATTATAATCTACCAATTATTTAGTTTATTAAATGCTTCCATAGTTGATCTCGGAGTATATAACATTTTGCAAACTTCAATTTTATTGGTTATAAAGCCCAAAAGTAGATACATATTAGAAGTAGTGGTCATTCAATGTAAGGATGAAAATATTGATTGTAGATTTCCATGTGTGGTTGTGGGAATGTATTTTCTTTATAGTTCCCATTCTTCATCTAAATGCATTATTGTGCATTGCATTAGGTGTAGATCCCTCTTCGAAAGTGAGAACGTTGTGGCTTCATGGAACAACTTTATCCCTCGGTAGCTATGAGAACATCATTACTTCATGACACCGCTTTCTCCTTCATAGCTACATGATCATTTTTAAATCTCAAAATACCCAATGAGAATCATGATCGATGTTACCTATAAAATGGGTCCCAACACCTTAAAGGAATGGTTATTCCACCCTTTCAATTATTGATTTCCCATTTCATGGTGCTCTATAGCATTGCAAACCTGCAAGAAAATGTATTGTCATTACTTATGGTAGAGATCCCATCAAAAAACAGATATCCCCTTAGGGTTTCTATAGGCTTTGTAAATAATTAATCCTTCATAGAGGAGGGAGACATATTATAATAAAAATGATGCTATGGGAGGGGTCCCATGTTCCCCTAGACCCTAAGAACCGTAAAGCGTAATCCATCAGAAGACGTTGTTCTCTGTGAATCCCTATACATTGAGAGACCATGAGCTCACCAAAGCCTAATCCTTCATGACACCCTTAGATCTATGAACCATTATCCATTGCGAAGATCCTACATTCATAACCACCAGTCCATACCATGGGCGATTCGCCCTTGTAACCCCCCTCATGATCAGTGCCGGGATGCATTTTTGGCCCTCCGGGCTGGTCCCATCGCAACCGTCACTAAACCACATGAAAAATGTACTATCACACCACAAACATTTCAGGACCAGTTGTCTATATTTTACCTTTCACCATTATGAGAACCCAATATCCATTCCAACGACACCATAATTTGATATACTCTTTCTCACTCCATGAAACACCTTTTGTCAACCTACTCCTCCTGACCCCTTTCACATTTCATGAGTTTATAACCTCATATTGGATTCCCTGAGTACATTTACTTGAGTAATTCCATAAGAAACTCCTCAAATAGTATCAACTCACTCTAATGAAGGATTGATCGAGATGGGATCATCTTGTGTAAGTCCCAAGACATTCCATTTCTAGGATTCTTATGCCAAATAGTCATCACTACGAGAGTTTAAACTGTAGAACACCCTACATGACAAACATAGGATTCATGTTATTCTGAACAAGAGATGCCTTATATTTCAATAAAAAGATTCCAATAGTCCTTACTCTATGAAATTAAACTATTTAATACACTATCATTCAATAATTAGATGCCTTTTGTATTAAAAATAGGACGCCTTATCTTGAGTCGAATATCAAGCCACTACTATAGACCTCTTCTTAAGGGGCATGCCCCCAAACATTTTCCATAAACAAATCATCATATAGAAATTACATGGTATCCTGAAATGAGTAATGAATGATTGAATACATCTATGATTAAGAATAATGAATAAGTTTTACTCCTTAGAAGCACTTGGAAAGGATCCAAGCATATGTCCCATTCATCGTTTCCACTCAATAGAGGCACTCTAGTTGCTTTCACATGTAATCCATATTCACCATTGTCATACCCTGAGCAGCACCCGAGATGCTTTCATGCATAATCCCCATTCAACTTTGTCTCTCCCTAGGGGCACCAGGGAAACTTCAATACATAATTCCCATTCACCATTTCCTCTCCCTAGAGGCACCGAACTAGCTTCCATGCATAATCCTTACTCACCTTTGCGACTCTCTAGAAGCACTCAGGCATCATCCAAGAACAATCCCCATTCACCATAATTGATCCCTAGTAGCACTTGGGAAACATTCATGTGTAAGACTCTTTCACTATTTCCACTCCATAGTGACAACCTGAGAACTTACATGTGTTATTCTCATTCACCAGTACCACTCCCTAGAGGTAACCTGGTAGCTTCCTCATGCAAACCCCATTCACTATTGTCGCTCCCTAGCGGCACCTGAGAAGCTTCAAAAAGTAATCTGCATCCACTTCATTGTTGATTCTAGCAATACTCAGGCCACTAACCATCTGTAATCACTAATAAGTCTTTGGGTCCCATACTATGAATAATCCCCAAAATTTTTCTAGGTTGCTATCCATTTTTACAGCATGATCATATGCCCCTATGTACCGACCTACATATAAATTTATCCCTTAGTTATAAACATTGTATGTATAAAGCCTCTCTGAGGATGAAGACCATCACTCCACACAACCCATTTGTTCCATCTATTTCATGCCAGTTCACTCATCTCACACGATATTAAACTATATCATCTTCTCATCTACATGGGATTTGATCCCTTCTTGGAACTTGAGAAGCCTCTTCGAGGTTCAATCCCACCCAATAGTAAAATTTTGTGATCTTTCCATGGGATATACCCTATTGATGTGACATATTCCCTTTTTGGGATGAATCTCTTGGGTCTGCCTCACTGAGTTGTTTTGATCCAGATGGGAAACTAAGAATTCATATTCCCTGGACATCACCATACACATCGAACTGATTGTCATCCTCTTGAAAAGGGTAACTTACCATGCATAATCCCATAGCTCGTCTCCTAGTTGAGGTCCTCCGTGTATGCCTAGATACTATTCCCCCATACTAAACTATATGGAATTTTATAGATGACATTAAAACTTTGTATTTATGATGGCTCACTGAGGTTCAATCCCATCACCCATTTCTCATCTTGGTATTTCATTCAAGCCATTTTGATTTGGGAAGAACATGCCCAAATCTGGCGGTTATAATTCCATTGGGTCCTTATCCAATCAATCCATTTATCATGATTCGCATTCCTAGGTATCTCATTTCCTCATCCCTAACTATATTTAATTTGAATCATAACCACTAGGATATATAGAAACCCTCTTGGAGGTTCAATCCCATAATTTTCTTCTTTACATCTGTTCCATATCATCAATTTTATCATCACTTCATCCATTCCCATCATGATTCATACATGGTAGGCCGCATCCTAGTGATATCATGCCATACACTTCACCCCAACTTTTAGCAACACTTGGGAAAGTAACCATGTATAAGCGCCCCACAATTCATATTCATCCAACCAAGAGTAATCCTCTTGTAAAGAGAATCATGGTATGTTAATGTCCCAAATCATAGATTTAAACTACATGGGTTTTGATCTTAGTCTTCTATAAAGGGTATGTAGGAATCCTTTCTGAGGATCAGTACAAACATATGGTAAAATATCGCGTTCCCTTTTTGGGGTGAACCTCCCCGATCAATCCTTTGTGATTCATACATTTTTCTTCCTGTTGTGAATCCATCCATTTTTCAAACACACCATCCCATGTATATCGTCATTGGGAAGTATATTCCATCCATATAGTAAACTTCATGGTGATCCCTCATAGGGATGTACCTATCTGACCCACTTTCCTATGTGCATTGATAAGTTTGACCCATCTCTTCTTGGAGTTAAACTCCCTGAATACCCTGTGATAAACATGGGATGATGTGGTAAACCATGAAGACATGACTCTAGAATATGATACCCTGATATCGATGTGGGATACCTCAGGATTCCAAAATATTTGGAGGCCCTTTTATGAGATAGAATACGAGTGATCTAATGTTCGATCATTGAGAGATTTTCTGTCAAGCCTTATGTTACTATCTACTATGACCAATGGTTTCTTCCATAATATAACACTTGAAATTTCTAGAAGGAAGCAACGTAATTAACTAGCATCCAACATGATATGCCATTGGGAATGAGTTCTATGATAATTGAGTTAATATTATTAGGGATACAAATAATAGGTGAGAAATTCCAATGATTAATCCATGGAAGGAGGATTTGACATCCCATTATCTCATTTCGATCAAGGATAAAACATCTCCAAAGAAGTGATGAATTTCACCCATCATTGAAAATTTGGAACACATGGTCATCACCACACGTCGCCATGACTATGCATGCACTAGAAAGAAAAAGCATCTAAAATTTATGAAATGATGTTAGGGAAAGAATATAGTTGAGACAAGAGATATGAAATTAAATGGAAAATAATGTCAGTAACATTTAACACAACAAATGGAAGCACACAATAGATATAAATTTTATGCTGATAATCATCAACATGTTCAAGAATTAGAATTTTTTAAAAAGGGTTTTCAAATAATTTCTAAATATAATAATGTTATGATATTTGGATGTAAATTTAATCTATTCCTTGGGTATATATGTTTCATTCAAATTCAATATGGTATTAATGTGGTAGCCTATTAGTGGGTGATTCCACTATCATTCACTCAAGTCTATGATGTGTTCCATTTAACTCTCCTAGATAATTACATACCTGACCCTTAACATGTACTAAAACCAGTGGTCATGCTATTAGTGTAATATCATTCATATGAGAAAAAACATGTGAAGGTTCCAAATCAATTAGAAAATGTTCTACAAAACACGACCACTCACCTATTCAACAATTTTTTTGGTGAAACCACCGATTTTTTTAATATATTTGAGAACTTGATATAATAATTATGAAAATTTATCCCAATTTTTTATATCAGAGTGCTTATTATCGATGCATAATATCAATTTAATGGGGTTACAATGTGACACCCTGATATTTCGTGAATTTTTTTCTGAATTAATTTACTTTTGTTTAATAGATTTCTCTACATGAAACACTGAGTTCTAACGAATCATACAATACTATTAATTTTACTATTTTACATCATTTTTTTGACTTAGTCATTAAACATACTGTCATTAATAGGAATGGATAAAAATAAAATTTTATTTAGAATATTTTATACCATTAAAATATATTGATGAAAATGTAATTATTTTTCTAAAGCCATTGAATATAATACATCCACTATTTTATTAATAGAAAATTATTTTATTTCAATTTGTATATAAATAATAAAATAAATTTTGAAATATTTAATTAAATTAATTTTAAAACATGAAAATAATTTTTGGAATAAAAAATAACAAATTATATTATGATGAATTTTTGGTATTTGTCTAAAAATATTAAATTTCTAAAGAATAATGAAGAATACTTTTCTTTATTGAAAACTCCCTTTTCCACTATAAAATTTACAAGGATACATTTCATTTTTACATTGTTTTAAATGAATAAAAAGTTCAATTATATATCTTTTAATACAATTTAGGTAAATGGAATTAATTTTGTACGGGATTTTTATAAACATTCATTTTCAACTTTAGAACATTTTCGCATTGCAAAACCACATTCTCATTTTGTATGTAGGGTTAATTTTAAATTAAATATTTATTCATATGGGAATGAAATTTGGAAAAAATGATCTCAAAATTTGAATGATAAATTTTTTTATCATATAACAATTTCAACATAATTTTATGTTAAAATTAACTATAAATATAATAAATATTAATTAACATCGTTAATGTTAAAAAGGGTTTATTGGTGGTGAAACAACATGATAAGGGGAAAATAACATATAAACATATCCAAAAACAATTTTATTTACTTTTTATATGTTTTAATCTAGAATATTCTTTAATAAACCATTTTTGATCCATTTTATACTTTTGGAACATGGGTACAAATTATTCTTTTAAAAAAATTCATGATAGTCCTCACTCCCAATTATTAAAGGCCACCAACTCTCCTCTCCAATTTACACATCAAAATCCCTACATTTAGGACATGACCTATGAAATTATATTTCATAATTAAAACTTCTACTACTATGAGACTTAATTTTTTAACCAAACCCTCATATTAAGGTGACAGGGATAAACCAAAATAGGTTATCTAAAGAAGATGATAAAAATTATAAACATATGTTTTTGATTAATTTCTTCTTAACTCATTAAAATGTTACTAAACCAAGATAATATAATAATATCAATATATTAAATATAATTATTTGTTATTATGTTAATTAAATTCCATACATTATTCATATTTTACCTATAACTTGAAACGAAACCCTCAATCTTCTGTACGGAGGACTTCCACATGACAAACATATGTTATTTGTTTCACATTACCAACAATATCAACTGGATATAATAATGGATTTATTTTTTATATATCATATTTATGATATTACTATGATTTTTAACAAATATATCACATATTCATCCACACATTACATTCCCTTAGGATCCAATACCATAGCTCATTCATACAGACGACTACCGTCTAGAGAAGCGATGCAGTTTATTTTACAATAACAATTTATATAGGAGGTAATAATAAAAAATTTAATTCATATTATATAAATATAAAAAATCATAATGAATTTAAAATGGTGATATATTATCAAAAATCATCCCTTTTGATCCATTAATAAAATGGAAACAATGTTCAATGTACATACAACTTATCATCTCCATGAACACTGTAACTCGTTTTCTATTTCAGACATTAATAGATTACTCAAAATACATATATATATATAATTAATATATAACGAATATATAATGAATAAATTCTATGGTTATAATTAAGGATATTATGGAACCATGGTTAAATTAAAAGGATTAAAAATAACTATCCTAAATATACAAGAAAAACAATTCATTTATTTCATGATACATGATTTTAACAAGGAAATATTGACTAAAATGTTAAAAAAAACTCCTAAATAATTCCTATATATTATGATAAATTTGATTGTGGTTATTTTAAATATTAATGATGAAATTATATTTATTATCTATATGGTTATAATATGTACAATAGAAATTTATATTTAAGGAATGATATTTTTTTCTCAATTTTCCTTTTTTTTCAGACATTTGATACATTAAAAACCTATATTCATTAATGAGGTGTATGTACAATAATACTGACATGTAATTCAAAGAATATATTTATTTTAATTATATTTTATGTTTTATTAAATTTTATTATTTTACCATTTTTTTGGTTAAAGGGTACTAAAATGGTAATGGTTTTATGATTCAATCTCATCATTTATCTGGATTGTTTTTATTTTCTATTAAAATAATGAAATAATATAATACATGTATCAGGACACTCATTAATTTTTTAATCTATGGTTATTTTACGAGAATAATTTTTTTGACTTAATTCTCCTGACTTTATTTTCTTAGGATTCAAAATGAACACTATTAAAGAAAATTCATCATATTTCTATCTTTGGTAAAAACCATGGTTTTTTCCACATTTATGCTTTTTATACAAATTTAAAAATTAATAATATTCCATAATGTATTTATTATATATATATATATATATATTTACCCTTTTACTATTTTAAATGTATTTTATAATGATTCTTCATGTTTTTTCCAAAAATTCTCATCTTGGAATTTACAAAAAAATGAAAGGAGTCTATGTTTTAACATATAATGAAAGAAAGAAATTTCACACTCTCATGAAAATTGTTTTAGTTAAATATATCTTTGTATTTTTTCAAGGATATTTTTATATAAAATTATATACTTATAATTTTTTTAATTTTTAATTTTTAATTTATTAATTCAAATTGAAAATGATTTTTTCTGAATAAATTTTTTCAATGATTTTTAAAGATTACATTATATGTATCCAACTTTATTTAAAAATAAAATTATTTTAATTATATTTTATTATATAAAAAGTTATTTTTAGTGTGAAATGATATATTTCTAATGAAATTTTCAATGTTAGGTTTTAAAATCATTTTCCATCTAATATGAATTATTTTTCTATTACTTACGCTTTATTGGGGATTAGATATAAGGATTCAATTTCTATTAGTTATCTATATTTTCTATGCTCATAATGGGATACCTTTTATGAAACCTATTTCATTTTCCATGGGTTATAAAATGATGAATTTAATAAATGATTTTGAAACCTATTTATTTTCAGTAGGTTATACTTTGATGATTGTTTTTTTTGTAAAACCCATTATTTCATGGGTTCTGATATTATGATTTTTTGATTTGGGGGAACATGTTTGAATGATTTTCAAAATGTGAGGGGTGGGATATATATCTAACTATAATTCACTGGGTAAAGATTCAAACATTAAGAAATAAATATGATTATAATATTTATGGAACTTAATTTTGTAATGGAATTTAACAATTTTGTTAGTCATGGTAGTGGACCTTAAACACTATGATTATTTGGGGAGTGATACAATTAAAAAATGATAAACATATAATTGAACCTTCACTACTATGGAAATGTTTTTCTATTTTATTTATTCCAAATGTGTATGTGTTATTCCCATGTTTTTCATCTCAAAGATTTGGATCTTTGATTCTGTTATGATTTATATATTATGAACATCTAAAAATTATATGATGACTTGTGAATCTAATCTTGGATATACATGGTATGGATTTCATATGTAATTCTCATTTTCACATAAATCTATACACATATTATGATATTTACATCCCATTTTTACCTTTAATGAGAATATAATCTAACAATTTCTTAGGTTTATTTTCCCAAGGATATGATTATATGAATTACATGTGATAAGACTAAGAAGGGTCATGTTTATAAGCATCTTAGTGGGAGATGATATAGTATTCTTACAATCATGTTGTTAATCATTCCATGTTTCCAAATTCATTATACTTTTATGATCATAAAGTGTTCTTTTGTGTGATGTAATGAATATTCATATAAAAGGATGCAATATCTATGTTTGAAAATACAAGGATGTTAAAATGATTTTTTTGGGAACTGATATTCAATAAATGAAACTAAAATATGAATTTCTACAAATACATTGTGAATATATCATCTAATTTAAAACATTTCTAATATATTCAAATTTTAAAATCTTATTTAACACTATTTATTAAATATGTGTTGCTAGATGATAATATGATTCATTCACATGTTCTAAAATATTTTATTTAAGATATAAGTTTTACATCTATTATAACATAATATAACATTTGGAATTAGTAATTCAACATTTATATCCTTAAAATATAGATTCATTAAAATACATGGTGTATACGCCTGCATAGTTATATTTTAACTTACATTATTTATTCTAAGATAATTTCCATATTAATGTTTTTCTATATAACACATTTTCAACTGATGAAAATAATATACTCAAATTATGAATTTTCAATCTAGCATATCTAAAAACCGATAATCCTTTATATAATCTAACAAATGATGTTTTTTTCAACATACAAGAACAGGTGTATCAATGTTTTCCAAAAACATACCATGTTTTTAATTTAATTCCATGAATATATATAACTTATTCTCTATGTATGAATATTTTCTAAATAATTTCCATATTATTTATATGGTATTGTCACTACCTTGTAATGAAAATTAATGTCATTCTTTCGTTTAATGTTGGATCATTTAAATTTATAGTTTAATTCATTCCATATTTTATCTAATAAAAAAGTGTCCATTTGTTCTGTCTAATATTGTACTCATTAAAAGTAATACATTAACAATAAAACCCATTTATTTTATAATATATTCCCTATTTCAGTAAATTAAATTAGTTTGATGTATTCCTTTATTTGAATCGTTGAGTTTAAATGAACCATGATAAAAATAATATAATCAAATGTAACTATTATCACCTAGATACTAGATTTATTGTACGAATAGGAATAAATAAATTATAGAAAAGATAAAAATATTTTTTTATAGAACATTAATTAATTACCAAAAAATATGTACTCAATTTAAAATGTAGAATAATAATATCATTTTATGTCAAGGGGTCATTTTTTATGTAATATTTTTTTAATCTATTATCTACGTTTCTAACTACTATAAAATAATTTTGATGAAATATATTATTACCAAATTTAAAAAAAAATTAAAAAATTTCAAACATTTAATTTCATTTGTTTAGAATTGATTATAATATCATTTGATAGTAAAAATGAATTTTTTTATTGAAAAAAAAATTATATGCACAATTTATTGTTATCCAAGTAAATTAAAATAATCCATATATAAAAATGAAATTTATGTAATTTTTAGATAAAAAATTAATTCAATCCAATTAACCTCCATTTTATGTTTTTACATAGAATGTAATGTATATAAAATCATGTTTTAAAAAAATCATTTTCTGGGTTTTTTACACATTATATTCATGGATATTATAGTTAATTTTATACTATGAAAATAATTGAATCCATAAAAATGGATTCAATATATTAAATCTATAATATTAATATTAGGTAATAATTTCATCATTATCTTATTCCACAATGAGTATTTACCATGGTAAAAATAATGTCACCGCTATAAGGGATGAACATGCTAGAAGAAACGTTTACCCAAGTGACGTGGTTTTAATTATACAAAAACACAATCATTAATTTTATTTAATGATTCAATTTTATAAATAAAAATATTATATAATAATAAATGGACATATGTATAAATTTCCCTTTGAAGGAGACATTATAATATTTTAATATTCTATGTATTAACAAATTTACACCCACCTTAGTAAGATAATGAAACTTCATATTCTCACTTATCCACAGAACATGAGACATTCATCAAAATAAATATTTTCTTAATTACCCTCCCAAAATCCCTATACATTACATTGTTGATCTTTTATTCCCAAAAGACAGATAAAATAATCCTTAATGTTATTTTCAAAATAGGATAATTGAGGAAGAGGTAAATGTTCTTATTGGACTTTTTTATTTTTATTTCTCCATAATCCTCATCAATATAATAAATCACCATATTTAATTAATGAAATAAAAATGTTTAATATTCATAAATATTTTTATTTTAATGGTGTATGCATTTTCTATCCCCTTTTGAACTAATTAAATATTAAAACATCAGTCTTGCCTGTGTAACTACTTACATTTCAATAATGTGAAGTATTTTTTTAATCATTATCTATCTTGGATGGATATACTAATATATATAATATATTTTTATTATTTTTATAACATAACCATGACTCTTGAAATTAATGATATAATCTACAAACTTACAATTCAATACGTTTTAAAAATATACCATTGCTCATGCCTACCAGTTGATTTCCACCTCCACGATGTGATTCAATTAATATCAAATAATTATTTAATGGTATTTTTTCATCCATAAAGAAGTAGAAATATCATTCATGCATAACTATGGAATACCATCCCTATGATCTAATTTAGTTATTTTTTCATCACATGCCTATATAAATAGATCTAAAAGAGTATAAAATAAATAAATATTATATTTATGACATGATTAATATTATATATATGTTTAAATCATTACCATGTATTAATGGTACAAACCATTAAATATATATATATATATATGAATATAGTTAATTAATTAATTTATTATAAATATATATGTATTATATATTAGGATTGAATATGTATGATATAAGACATGTTAAGAGGTATGGGATTCTCATATAATCTATATTTTTTTTATACATATTCCATTTTCACTAATTATATCATTTATGTTGTGTATAAACTATCCAAAAATAATTCCACAAAACTACCTAGACATCCCATTAATACAATACCATTTCAAATATGTGCATAGATGAAAGGGAATCCTATCTCTGTAATAACTTGTTATTAGTTAATGGGAATCATGAAATGATAAAGTGGTATGATTTCACCACATTGATAAAAAATAGTTGAAGTAAAACATAAATAGTTACCCTGGAAATATATATATCACTATAAAACTACTACTTCTAAACATTTACAAGTCCGACTAACTATACATCATCCCAATTCATAGAAAACCCCTTGATATAAATCATTATAATATCCCCTTGTATAATTTGGATCACATACTCTATCTGTCACTACAAAATACCATATATTTCTAATTAATAATACCCACCATGTCTGATTAGAGATTTCACTTTATAAGAAATGGAAAAATAATGTATATGAATTCCTAAAGAAATATATAAGGTGTGATCAAAACTAGACTAGTAATATTATACCCATATATATCATATGATGTCCATATAAAATAAACCAAATATACACTATTTTAAATTAAACAAATATTTGAAATATTTTTGAATTTTTTTGAAAACATGAATCAAATTCACTTTACGTATAAGAATAATATATGTTTATCAAAAATACATGAAAATAATTTTCAACAAATATGAAAAAAATTAATCATTTAATCAAAATTATTTTGTATGAATCAGTTTCAATCTTATAACCATGGTTATAAAAATACCCCAAGAAAGATGGATCATGTCTTGATGAACCTTATATAACTGAGTGAAATATAGATCTAGTTATGTATGCATCCAAAATCCTCATTCCAAGGGGAAGGGAGTTCATATAAATGAATTAACTCTCTACTAATATAGTAGTTTTTTATTCTTTTCATTAAAATTCAATGGTTCTATAGAGATAATAGATACATAGAATGTTTTTCCTAGACTACCCAACAACCTACCCAATATCCAATGTGATTCAAGTAAATCCGTAATGGGTGAGATCATTATTCTCGAAATCAATTATTAAATCATCTTTAAAGAACACACAATTTTATTTCACTTAAATTATATTTCATTTCATTAACCAGCAACAAAATGTTTTCATCAAAAATAATGCAGTTATAAATAATTAATTTAATTCAAAATTCACAGAAGAATTATTCCATAATTATGAAAGAGTAATAAAAAATTCATTATTCAAATAAATAATTTTAATTATAATTAATTTTTTGTAAAATGGACACTTTATTTGAAAATCCATACCATAGAGGTTCAACACCCTCCATTCAATTTAGAAAAAAATTAACAAATTTTCCAATAATTTTTTATAAACCAATTAAATATAAATTTCAAATGAAGAGGTGAACACCGATTTAAATTGATAGTAATTTAATTATGAAGCCTCATATATCAATCACAGTATCATTAAACACACCACACATGTTCTATATAAATAAAGATATAAAATTCTTGAATAAATGAGAAATTTTTCTAGAAATAATAATCATGAAATAAATATCTGGATCCATTATCAATACTAGGATAAACCAATCTTTAATATGGAGACATAGGAGGAATGAAAATTACACAATCTAATAAAGGATAGATTTATGAAAATGTATTCAACACTTCAGTTGACACATTAATATGTGTTGATTTCGTGTTTGAAGGTAAAAATCACCTAAATAGAGTATCAATGTTCATTTGGTTAGAAAGGGGACTGAGGGATGTGGATTTTGAATTAAAATAAATGTGTCGATGGAAGGAATTGTGATATGAACTTGGATTTACTTGAATAGATCAACAATATGGTCCTCTCACTATCTTCCACAAACTTATCAATGGTTCTAGGAAGAGTAATAATGATACTATATATTCCACTTAAAAACAAGGTGAATTATTATCATAATCCCATCATTCAATCCCACCATAGGATAATTTATTCTATTCATAAATTTTCTAATAGACATCATGTAGCTACTCTTCCTATAGCCCCATGTTTCCACTAATTCCAAACATCTTGGACACCTCCTGATTTTCCAAAATAAATTAAAAAATGACTTTAAACCATTCAATTTATATAAAATTGATGTACCAAATAATAATCAATAGAAAAAAATATAGGCCAACTCAATAAAGTAGGAAAAAAGAAAAAAACCAATCCTACACAAAATCATTGTCTTGATGTTACAATTCTTCCCATCATAATGTTCTCTACCCTTATTGAGGCATTTCAAGAACACTAGTCAATTTTGATAGGAGTCAATTTATCTCTCACCATGAATTTATGCTCCCAAATCCCTTGATAATCATATCCATGTTATAATTGAACCCAAATTAGTGTTATAAACATCAAATGATGAACCTTTTTTAGTGTATCCACAATCTGAATAAAAATCTATTTCATGGACATATCAAATTCTGCTTAATTTTTTATGAATTTTTAATGTGATATGGGTTTAAATGTAACATCATTATCTGTGATACATGAAACAAATCACGGATCTATTTCATATAATGTGGAATATACAAAATATATGACACCATTCCAATCCTATTAACAACCAAAAACATCCCCAAATATCTTAGTGCCCACATTCCATGTATCTAGTTAGTATGAAATATAAATGAGGAGAGACAATAAAAGAAATCCATTCACTAACTATTAAAAAAAATCACCATCGATGATCCTCATAATACAAAATAAACATCTCCAAGCCATTAAAATCCATTGATGATTCATCTGTATTTTTAATGTCAAATCATTAAAAAACATAGTCCCATAAGGGAAGAATCCACAACATATGAAAGAAACTGTATAGATTTACAATAATGCTCAAAATTCCCTCAAAGGGATCCATTTAAATAGATGACTAGTAATAATGATTTTATGAAAACATAGGCTGCCTAAAATTGAATTCTCAAGATCCTCTAATGTCAATAACACAAGAATAAAAAATGAATCCATGTATATTTTTTTTTAAAATTATATTTGCACACAAGACCCAAGATCCATTTTATTCTCAACGAACACTCAAAAATAGGAATGTGAACTAGAAATACATAGATAATCAATCAGAGATGATAATTCATGACAGATTGAAATCAATCATACAAATAGATTTCAAAACTCTAATAATTGGTTGTATCATGATTTTTTATAATGTGAGGGGATTTTAACAATAATTCAACCATTCATAAATCATATACTTTCAGAGAGTGGTACATTTCAAGTGAACAAGGAGAGATGAAGCCAACTGGGCACATTCCAAAACATCCTAGGTCCCAATCTTTCATTCAATAATAATTATATGAGAAAAGAGAACAATGATATTCCATCATTATGATAATTCTATTTAGAATCTTGATGGTAATTTTTCTCACAGAATCTTAAATATGATTCCCCTTACCAATGGTGTTGGAAATATCAATATTAAAATATTTTAGGTAATAAACCGATCACCACTGATGAAGATTCAAATATTTTTTTAGAAATGATACAAATCCCACTCTTGTGATAGGAGTAAATGTAAACCATTTCTCTTATAAGTTATCTTCACTAACTCGTGAGGGATTGAATCACTTAAACAAGTTAAAAATCATGATTAGGATTGTTATTATTTAATTTTAGAAGTCAAAGATATTTTTATGAACTAATAGGATAGTTATTATTTTCACCAATAAGATAATGTTTCCTAATCATCAACCTTATGCATCACAATATACCACATACCCCTACCAATCCCCATGAAGAGTCAATTTAATATTTTATGTGAAATTATTATTAAACATATCAATGGAAGCCTCATATTTTTTATTTTAAAAATCTTAACTCCCTTCAAGTTACATTAGTCAATGAAGAATACAACTTAGAGAAATATTTAAAAAATCAGTGGTAATAACAATCCATTCCCATTAATATTCACCTCCAAAAAAATTATATGAATATTCCCATGAAATTATAGTCTTCACATTCTTAGGATCCACTATGATTCACTGTCTGGAAGGCATGTTCCCCAATAACATTTACAATCAAATATCAAATTGTCACCTTGATACCTTTGAATAATTTCAGTGAATCCTGAAGATGTCTGAAACAACATTCTAATGAATCTTATGATCCCCTTAATTTTTTTATATAAACCAAGAAATAAACAAAGGGTAAAATTATTTATTATTTTATAATGTATTTGAATATAATTTTTATCAACACCATAATAATTATTGCGGAATTTTTTGTACCGAATGAAATAAAAATATACTCAGAGTGCCCATAGCTACTCTAAAATGAATTATTATGGATTATAGTGACATGGATCTTAAGGATGATACAACCATACTATAGATAAAAATTTAATATCCACTTATCTCTATTCATCTAATTATTCAAATCATCATTTTTTTAATAGAAATTTGTTCATCATTTTAACCTGACCGATCATAAATTAATCAAAAAAATAGAAGAGTATTCCATAATCCTTCTTGGATCAAAAAATAGGTTATACCTAAGTAGAAAAAATATTTCAAATGAATCCTATGGATATCATGTCATCCAATTATTTAGTTAAATCCATTTTATTTGTTTTGTTACCATAAAATATGAGGGAATATATATTCATTATGCCCTAGGAAAAATGTCAACAGAGAACTCTACCCCCTCCAATGGGAGACCAAAAACTATATTAAGGAATCTCTTCCAAGAACTCATTAGATATTTATGAAATAACACTATAATGGAATTATAAATCTAATTTAGGTGTATAAAAAGATATCATCCTACATAGATCTAGTAGAGGAGGTATTTCTTGATTAGACACCAGGCCCTACTCTCTATTAACAAAAAAGAACTATCCTTCAATGGTAGTAAATGGAAACCTTGAATGATAATGGTAAATTACATGTTTATATTAATTGAACATATCCACCTTGAGAATTTTTCTTTGTGCATTTTTTTCATAAACCAAAAAGACACAGATGATCTTGATTTTTATTAAAGAGAAATACCAAGAGTGAAATTAGAGTGTCTAATCCCTTTATGTCGATATGAATTTCAATTTATATTAAATAAATCATGATCTACATGGGAAGATTCATTATATCTACACTATGTATTAGTTTAATGTAATAATAATCAAAAATACCAAATAAATAGTCTCTGAGGACAATGAAATTGGAATGGTTCCTCTCACTGTCGCGTGACACACATCAGTTTCCACTAGAGAATCATCCACTATATGATGGTCATTTATTCTTGTATCCTATCACCAGAATCAAATTTTCTTGATGCAGTTAACTATTTCATAGATCGTATTAGTACTTTACAGCCAATACCACTACATGGGGCTGTAAAAAAATTGGAATATTCACTATAGGTGGCCTAAATGTATTCACCAATATAAAATTGTTGGTGCCTTTATTCAATAATATTTGGAGTGAAAAACTTTTCCATATTAGATAAAACCACATTTTACATAATGAGACACTTTATATGAGTTATAAGAATAAATATTTTGAAGACAAACACCAATTATTTCACAAAGTGGCACATTTTTCACCGAATTTTCAATTAAAAACAACTATAATTTTTAATATGGGAATGAAAAAATCCAGTCAACAATGACTTGCTACACAGGTCAATTTTTTCTATTCGAGACCTATATATATCATCAGTGAAAACTATAAAATATCTTATTGATATATGATATCCATTATCTGGTTGAATTCTTATATGACACATTCAAACTATCAATGAATCATTTTAAACAACCTTAGTTAAAAGCATAACAAGCGCAAAAAAATAGTTGACATAAAGAAACACTGTCTATTTTCATGGTATAGGTTAAAGAAATATATAGTCATAGAAAAAACAATAAGTATGTATGTAATTTTTTTATGATAAGATTCATAATGTATTTCTGCTCCATTACTAAATTATTATATTGCACAACTATAGTATCCTCATGTTCATCTTAGACCCCTAGGTTTAAAGATTACACATTTCATCTGAATAGATCCTTTCCACTCCAACAACCAAAAGAGTCATTAAATATTATCAAGATAATCCCCACTAACATGATTATTAATTTTCCCTCAAAATATACTCATTTTTAATAAATAAACATAATGGATATATCCCCTCTATCATCCCTTAAGGGATATAATTATTGATCATGAATAATAACAGGTGGGGTGTCATATCCTAATGATTGAACTGGTCAAAAAAATACATCAATGTGGTTCTCTTCATCATGTGGGTACAATTTCTATGGTTCACAAAGATATACCTCTAGAGTTCTAATCAAATTTCTTACTAGGGAATGGTACTACACAATATCAATACATATAATTAATCATCTGTTAAGATACACCTACCATAAATTCTATAATTAATAATTAAAAAAAAAACTCTGATAAATGTAATAGATAATTATAAAATCATATTAAATAACTACCCAATGAAACTTTTTGAAACTTCCCATGGTTAGTAATTGCTTCTTATAACGAGAGCTGGCTAAAAAATCACTCGCAACCTATATCATAAACCATAGAAATCATATATCCTATCTATAATGACATCCCAAAATGCATACATACATTAATGAGGATACAATAAAAACTTTGATAACAATTTATCAAGAACCTACCCACAAAACCCAGAAAACTACTACCCGATCAAATCCTTACACAACCATAATAGTCATTTTTAATCCCCAAAAGCTTATTCCTTTTGTTTATGATTCATGAAAACATCAAGTGGAACTATTTCACAACAAATGAAAAAAAATAGTGGAATACAATCCTAAATTTTCATCATTTCAATATATTCATGATGGGAATATTTCCATAGGCATGCTTAATCATGTTCCAAAAATTGGAACAAAATCCCATGTCAACATATAAACAAACGAATTCATCATCACAAGAAATCCATATAAGAAGTTGATCATATACTCCGCTAGTTACCACCAAATCCAGTATCTGACTATTCAAGATAAAAAATCATATATAAGTTTTACATTCTATTTTTTAAATTTGGTTAAAAAAGTCTATTTACTCCCAAATTTTTTTCTAGTGGTTGAGCAACACTATCCCCATAGAATTACTCCACGATATTTCAAAGGCAGTCCATATCAAATACTCAAAATAGGTTCATGTTTAAATAAATTAAAATTTTGGTCCTTTTATCATTCCAAGTCATAATATTCTCTCGTATAATTTTAAAACAAAAAATGAAACATCCCAATCATACAAGAATGTATATGATTTTTCATCAATATACCATGAACATGTCATTTCATCAACATTTTCATGTATAATGTTTCTTTATCATACTATGATTGATGTATTATAAAGGGTTAGTTAGATCAAGGCTCATGTATTCTCACAAATATCCTTGAAATATGTCCCTTGGTTTTCACCAACCCTTATATCCCATGAATAAATGGTATATGAGTCTATTATAACTAATTAAGTCTATTAACTCACCATATTTTAATATTTCATTCATAATTAATCCATGGCATGGTATTAATAATATGTTATTAATGTTCTTGTCTAGGAAAAACAACCTAACTATCCAAGCTCCAATGAATTTCTGGTAAATCAATTATTGGTAAATATTTCATCTCAAATCAATTAATAAACCATCATTCAAGTAATCTCAACTCATTTTTTGAAACATTCCATTTTATTTCAAAAACCAACATCGAATTGTTTTCATTAAAACATAGTCATAAAATATCTTTTTATTCAAATATTCTCGAAACATTTATGCAATCATTACTCATGAATTATCATCAAAATAAATATTCAAATCATTAATTTAAATTAAAAATATTTTATTTGGATATGAGAACATTATTTGAAAACACCCATCATGTTCATGACACACCATTAAATTTATAGACTAATTATAATGAATATTAATTCATGAACTATATATCATTTAGAAATCCATTTATAATCAAGAATTATATAAGGACTTGAATTTATAGGTGCTTCTTTAGGAAACCTACTACCTCATGCACTGTTATGTCATGAATCCCAAATATGATCCACCATTGATGAGAAATGAAATGTTATAGTTAATTAATTATGAATATGAGAGCCACGAAATATCCAAATCAAGATCCACATCTTTAAATAACATAAGGATCCAATACTATGTATAAAAGGGGTTTAGTAAATATGAATCATAGTTGAAAAAAAAACACAATTACTTATAAAGATTCAACACATTAATTATATCTTTAATTCATGATGTATAATTTTTTGAAGGCACTAAATTTTCCTCAAAAGAGTCTCCAAGATCATTTGAGTTTAAATGGGATCAATGTTGGATGATTTATAATGAAAATAGAGGGTTAAGAGGATTGAATTCTGAAACTACCAAACAAATCCACACCTATATCTTATTCACTAACTTGCAAGTGGGTCTATAAAAATTTCTTATTCTTATGGAAGTCCAACCAAAAAGCTTATGTTATTCATATGTGAATCACATTTAACCACCTCACAAAAGGAAAGAAGTTGGATCTCACATATTTGGAAGTGGACCTTCTGTTTATATTATATATCTAATTCCATATCTTCCCAGAAATAAACATAGGAGGAAACTATAAATATTTTAAAAAGTAATGAAAAATTAAATCTAAACCATTCAGAAGAGGGAAATTATAATACCCAACTACATGAAATCCATATATAGAACATTACAAGATTATGATGAAGTCCTTTGAAAATTAGAAAAATACATTGAAGAAGATAAAAGAAGTTAAAAAGAAATGAAATACATGGGGCCTATGTGGGATAGATATGTTAGGGAGCTACATAGTACACCTCTGTTATGAGACATCCAGCACAACCTTTGTTCATCTAGCTCAGTGCACAACCCCAACAATATAGACCTACACTGGATAGTTATTTTGGAGAGCTAGACTACAATATATTTTTTGTGCACCTATGCAGAAGAGCTACATTAAAGGACTACATGTACGAACTATGTTTCAAAATTCATTTTCTATAAACCACCTTTATTTCCTATAAATAGAGACCATTGTCTCCCCACTTGATGACTAAAAAAATTTGGAAGAAATCTTCATGCTCCTGTTGTGTAGAGATTTCCCCCAGGTCCACCAAAATTTCTGATGTAGCTCTCTAAAACATAGGGAAATAATGAATTATACAGGATAATTTAGTTTTAAACCCTTTAATAGTATGAAAATCAAAACATATGATTAAGGATCTATTTTTTCCTTTAAATAAGAAGCTTCTTACATAAGGGCTATTCCTCGAGACCAATGCGATTTTACTTTAAAAACCACAAAGCGGACCTGGGGTGTTTAGATCTACATATCACCCATGTTTTTTCCTCGTGGGATTCCCTTGGTGAAGCTTACATAGGCTTATATCTCTTGTGTTATACACTTTTTCATTCAATGCTTGGACCTACACGGTGAACTTACGTGGAAAACCTAGGAGACACACCAACACGGTTCACCTACACGAAATAACTGCATGGTATAGCTATGCTACATTGCTTCTCCCAGGACCTATGCATATCAATTTGTAATCCCTCATCAAATCCACTCATGGTTGGGTATCTCATTCCATGGTTTCCTTATTTGAAAGGGATAAAGTTTAAGCCTCCACCAAAACCACCATACTTATCAAAACATTTTGAATGTCTTATCAATGTGTCTCTAAATTGGGTTGGTATTTATACACTCAGAGGTTTACCATGATCTTATTCTATGGGATATAGGATCCTTTTGATGTTTATAGTTTTGTATATATACAGTCACTTGGATCCTTACCATAGAGATGGTGTTGGAAAGCTTTTAGTCTTATATTCTAGGGATGGGACTCTGACCTCCCCTTCTCATCTCCAATACTCAGAGCCTCCAGATTCTAATAGATAGAGTGAGGATCACACATTATTTTCCATTAAATAATGTAAAAGTATCCCTGCTCTCCTGGGATCCTACAAGGGAATCCTTCTTGGAGTATTCCCTTTTTCTTTACATCCAAATAAAAAAACCATCATTTTAATTTCATATTGAAAGGTTTATTTCACTATGACCTCATCCACTATCACCTTGGTTTTATTCACCGTAGGCTCTCCATTTTCCATCAGAGGAAGTTAAAGTGTGTTTTTTTTGAATCTGTCACATCCTTTTGTTTCTCACACTGAGAATGACTTACATGGGATAAGAGATTTATGATGGATACAACATCCACACAATCTATCCCACTTCTTAAACTACAATAACACTGACCCCCCATAATTGGGAGAGGTAGGAAGAATTCACATAGGGAGAAATTTATGCATATATCCTCTCTATAAATCCAATATTATTTCCCATAATCCAATCATCCTCCTTAAAAGTAAGCCTATAATTAAGCCTATTTATCTCAAAGTATAATACACATCTGCAAGATATCCCGAACTATATGGTATTTGATTTTCATCCAAATGAGATACGTAGAATGCTCCACTAAAGTTTAGATCAAATACTCAAAATCAATTATATTCTTTTTATGAAATATTATCTATAGGGTCTAATCTAACATGGAAACTCATATCTCTTCCCCATTACTTGGTTTTAATAGGCATAAGTCACATACCATGCTTTGACTAAACACATTCCACTTAGATATATTTTCCAAATGACAATAAACTGTATGGTTATGTCCTAATCACGTGACCATAAAAGGAATTATGTGTCCCATTAGGTGGAACTAAACTACAAGGGTTCTGATTCCTTTCACAAGGATAGGTAGGTATCCAATTTATGGGTACAATCCCAAGTTCAAAAAGAACTTCTGTCTCTAGGAATAACAATAAATTCTACAGTTCCACTGTAACACCCCAAGCTACCACGATAAGCTTCTATTTGAATAGTACAGTAGCATGTCTTGTACGCAACTTCGAGTTCTAAAACACACTACAACCAATAAAACTAGCCGTAATGAATAGTAATACCTACTTTTTAAAATTTTATAAATTTTATCTGTCAAAATGGACTTCTTTTTGGATTCGGAGTATCGAATTTAGCCTAAGGTGAAATTTTTGTACTTTTCGGATAACTTTAATATTTTGATGAATAGTGAAAATTACAAAATTTTAATTAAAAAATACTTTTTTAATCAAAATGATTGATAGTGATAAATTGTGAATTTTAGTGGTTTTAAAGTATAATTAGAATATATTTTCACCCTTTTATCCAATGGTGTTCCTTAGAATTAATTTCACTTTGAAATTGGACAAAAACAATTATCAATCTTTTGATATATATTGTTTCTTAAAAACACGCTATTTGTTGTGACAACAGAAATTAATTATAAAATTAATTAATGCAACTTATATGTTTGTAATTTTTTAAAATAGACATCATTTTTGAATTCGGAATATCAATTATAGCTTAGGGTTAAATTTTGGCATTGTTTTGAAAAATTTCAATTTTTGATGAATAGTGAAACGACTAAGTGGGAGTTAAAAAAAGAATTTTTCATAAAACATAATTTTACCACATCTATAATTGGAATTTCAAAAATCTTAGAGACACAGTTAATATCAAGGAGTAAAATGTGGTTCAATGAGATGAAAATAATTTTTGGTGAATAGTAACTTTTTACTTTTATTTACCAAGGTTAAAAGTAAATAGGGTAATTAAGGGTAAAAATGAAATTAATATTACTCTAACACATGTCCTAATTCCATTGGACAAGTTTATCTCGACCAAAAACAACATTAGGAATAAAATATTATCATTTAGGTCCACTTGGATTAGATTAGGACATTTATTATTATTTAATTCAAACAAGAGTTAAAAGAGTTAAAATCAAACTTTATTTACTAAAACATTTTTCATATAGGGTTATACATAAGATAAATTAGATTTTAAATATTAATTAGAAAGATAAAAAGATTTCCTACATAATTATAGTTTATTTATAATTTTTAAACATTAAAAAATTTAATTTATTTATGACACAATGATGATGTAGTAATTACCTAATTAATGAAAAATTGGAATAATTGATATTATAAATACCCAAATAAATGTAATTTGAAACTTTTTATAAATACCAATAAATTTATAGAATAATATGACATGTTATGATTTATTTAATTAAAATTTTTCAAAGTAATCATTCTGTTATTATTTTTAAAAAATCAATTATTGAATAGTGTCAAAATTGACATAAAATAGTTTTTAAAACAAATATTATATTATTGATTGATATTAAATTCATAATTATCTATGGTTCGGGAAAGAGACTTATATCATGATAGTTTTATCATTAATGGACAACTTGGGGGTCTCTTGGATGTATATAGTATGTTTATTAACCATATAATATAAAAATACAAAGAGACATTGTAAAAGTGAAACTTATTAACTAAGAGTTAATACTTAAAGATAAGGTTAATATAATGACCCAAACCTATCTAAATTCTATTTTTTGAGTGGTTTTAGACCCATCCCCACCTTAACCTTTAAATAATTCACTTTGGAGCCATTAGAAACCGAATATGAATTTATTATAAAATAATATTTCTATATTTTCCAAAGGTGCCCCTCACCCCTCTTATAAAAGGGCACTCTCCCTTCTCATTATATCACTCATTCAAAGCCTTTTTGTTCAGCCAAACTCTGCCTAGATACTCTCTAAACTTCCCTCAATTCATCCTAGTGGCCTTCATTTAGTCATAAAGCCAACTTAAAGAGCCCTTTTCATCAAATCAAAAGGAAGAACTTGAAGAAGAGGTAATGATTTCACCACCCTTTTTCAAGTTCCTTTCTTCTTCCACATCTTCATTATTCATTATTACCATTATAAAATAAGGAATCCAGTAACTCATATATACTTTAATATTATTATAAATATGGTACAACCAAATTCAGTAATCTATCTATCCTTTTAATGACATATCACCATATGTGCGTACGTACGACTTACCGTCTCCACGTCGTGGTGTAATTGTTATTCAATGTATTATTATTTGGATGGGTATAATAATGATTTTTAATTCGTGTAAATAATAAATATAACATTATAATGATTTTGTATATATGATCAAAAGAATGATATTTTCTCCCATGCGTACGTATGGATTACCGTCTCCACGACGTGATGAGATTCATTTCCAAGTTCACCATTCATCGACGATTATAAAAATATATATTACTAATAAGTATGTAATATATGAAATAATAATTCTACTGGATATATATATATATATATTTAAAAGTATTTATGTACTTACATATATCTTATTCAATTACTTCCGTTCAATACTATATGAAAATAGAAACAGCGTTTATGTGTACGTACGGACAACCGTCTCCATAAACGGTGTTTTCCATTTCATATATATGTCTATTATACATATTTATATTTTAAATTTATATGATATATTTATAATGTTTTATATTCTGGACGTATTTAAATCATGATCTAAGGGATACAACCAAGAGTGACAAGTTAAAACATGTAGTATAAAGAGAGTGATTATTACCCAAAATGTTAACTTAACATGGAAATTATTATTAAATGGGTAATATAAAGTCATAAATGAATCAGGTATGATATAATAAATATTAATATGGTTTTGGTATAATTTAATAACATACTATGATCTTCGTACAGGAGGTTAAGCTTACCCTCGACTAAAGGAAAGTGCAAGGTAAGGGGTTTTCATCTCACTCCTTATTCCCGTGAGATTCATGCCATATTGCCACTATTACCTTTTTGTGTGGAGTATGTACTGCCCATAATTGTATTCTTTTTGTAATACACTTTAATTTATGTTTATTTACATATTCATTGTATGATACCAGTTTCATGGGTTGTATGTTTTGTAAGATACCAGATTGGTATGGTTTATTTCACAATCTCTTCATTATCCAAGGTTGTTTACACGTAATTATCTTCTAGGACCTCTTTATCATCCACATCCATGTTTCAAAAAAATGTCTCTAATTTTTTTTACTATTTAGTAGAAAATGGGTTAAATTCATTTATACCCTTAGTTGACATTATATGTTTTTAAAGGAATCGTTCTAACATTTTCGAAACAAGTTCCTTTTTAACCTTTTTGACAAAATTAAGGTAAGAATGTCTTTTTTAAATTATACAGCAGGTGTGGTTATTCTCTGCCGTTATTACTCCTATAAATATTATTTCACAAGCTTATAAATATATTTTCAAAATAGAGGTTTTCTCTATAATTATGCGACTTTTAAATGATTCAAAAAAAAGATATTTCTCTCAATTAGTATTGATTTCATCTATGTCAACATAGTTTGATAAATTTTACACTTGTTTCAAGTTGATTTATTATGATACAAATCATCCATATTTTATTTAAGGTTTTGTGATATTTTTGACTATGGATGAGTTATTTTTATTCCATTAATGGTTTATGATTAATGTTTATACATTTTGTATGTTTGTTTTAATATGAATGTTTATGATATATTTCAAACTCTTCTTAAGATGAATGTGTTGGACTAGTATGTTACGGGTTGGGGACCGGTAAAATTAAGCCCTTCGGGTTGGTGTCTGGTTATTAGAGACACTCCAGGTTGGTGTCCGGTTATTAGAGGCACTTCGGGTTGGTGTCTAGTTATTAGAGGCACTCCGGGTTGGTGTCCAGTTATTATAGGCACTCCGGGATGGAGTCCGGTTACAGAGGCTCTCCGGGTTGGGTTCCGGTTATAGTTATCCCTTAGGTCTTCGCACGAGGCCTTGACACAGAAATTAAAGATTGACATCATGCATTCCATCATAATTAATGTGTTTAGTGATATTGCATGTGATTATTCGATTAGTAGAATATCCATGTGAATAAGTAAATGGAATTATTTCATTTTATTTCTGCCATATTATACTGAATTTCATGTTTAAAGGGCTTTTGTTTTAGTTTTATACATTTCCATAAATGTTTATGATTATTTTTTTAATGTTTTCGTTGTATTTCTTACCCTTAATGAGCATTTGAGCTCACCCCTTTCTATGTTTTATTTTTACCAGGATTCCAAGACGTGTAATGTGATTGATATGCAGAGTTAAGACAAGGGAATAATGGCATTCATAAAGGATTATTTATTTATTTTTTATGTTATTAAGTGTTATGTAACATTCATGTATGTAATCTATTTTCCAAGACTGCTAAACTGATCGGTTCTTCAGGACATGGTTCCTTGTAATAATGCCAATATATTAAAATAATGCACCGACTCTGGGTCACTGGGGTCAGGGCGTTACAGTTGGTATTAGAGGAAGTTTAACAATAACCTTGGAAACTAGATTTAGATAAACTCTGATTAGAACACATAGCTCTAAGATAGACTTTGATAATTAGTATAGAAGAACTTCCTAGAATTTTGGTATTGTATAGATTTTTTGAGTTTTCCGAGCAATACATCCTTGTCTGGATACGAGCAGGTAGAGGCGGCTCTAGCACAGATGTACCTAGGGGTAAAACCCGAAAACACCGCTTTGAGCTAGACTCGAACGGGAACTGGTGTACGACAACAGGCCTTGCTTCACTCTTGGTTACGACACTCTCGGGGGATATGCTTAGGATAATTATCATTTTATTTACAAATCATTATGAAGGGATCATGAGTATATACTTACTCAATGAAAACATTTTTGATGATTATTGATTATATCCATAAATTGTTCAATTTGCATTAGGAATTATTTATTGCAATTCATAAACTGACCTAGTTTATGCTATTGTATAAAAATGGTGCCCAGTAGAAGGAATGTGAACTCCAGTAATACGTATGATCCAAAGAGTAAGAAGTATCGTATCTTTCATGGTATTAAGATGTCATTTAAAAGGGAAGTAGAGTCCCACGTATTATCATCATATGAAGAAATAGTATCATGTGTGGATATGATAACTAAAGATTTTACTGAGTCCTATGGATTTGAAGGGAAGGAAGAGAAGAAAAGGATAGAAGAGAGAAAGATGTATAAAGGGAAGATGGAAAAGAAGAATTTCCCTATATGTGATAACTGTGGGAAGAAACACCCTGAAACTTGCCTGAAAGGAATGGGAGTTTGTTATATGTGGGGAGGAAAAGGGCACAAGGTACGTGACTACAAGGGTAAGAAAATGGTTTCAAATGTACAATGATTCATTTGCAAGGAGTTTGGACACTACGCGAACCTATGTCCCAATCATCAAACTATACCGCAAATGCTGCTATTGGATAATAATCAAGTTATGATACTACCACATATGAAGAGGAATGATTAGAATTCTTATGTTGATTATGTCATTTGAGTGTTGTATCAACAATGTAGTTGTTATAATAATTATAGAGTATATAAGGATTGTACTACAGTACTATTTCATTAAGGACTTGAGATTGTGTGGAACAAAAAAAAAGTGACTCAATAGCAGGATAAATTTTTAGAAAATATATGGTTGAGAGAATGATAAACCATAATATTGTTCTGATATCGACGTAGTGATTTTAGAATAATATGTGATTGATTTGGATAAATTATATTGGATATTATTGACTTCCATGAAACTGATTAATGATTTGTATATTCCATCATTGTTGGGGTTTCCAGCATTTTTGGATTGAAGGAGTGTATCCATTATTATTTAAGGAATAAGGTATCATGAATGTAATCAATAAGGTTTTATGGTAATTCAAGATATTTCAGTGTTTTAAAAGAATACATGATGAAGGTGTTCACATGTTATTACGCAGCAAAAAGGATCTTCATTTTTGGACTAAAGCATTTTGGATAGTTCTAGTTTGGATTATTTTTGGATTTCCATAAAAGGAAAAACCGGAGGATGGGCGGCAACCTGTCGCGTCCGGCAAGGCCGCGAGACGTGAACCCACAACCGAAGGGCGACAAGGTTGTATCACCTACCACTGGCCCACGTAATGTCCGGGATTAAATAATGTAGTTTTTTAAAAGATCTGGTAGATGAATTATAAATTCGTTTTTTTTAACCCTATACGAATAGGATAAATAGAATATTTTTTTACTTCTATTATCTTTTAGAGTGAAAGATGAGTTTGTGGTAGAAATTAGTTAAAGGATAGAACTCTACTTGTCAAGAATATATATTTATTCTTCTCTTATTCTATGAAGAAATTAATTCTTATACTTTATTTAAGGAATCCTAAAACCAAAAATGTGTTATCCTAATACCCTATGTTTTGTTGAACCGATGGTATTTCAAATCATCATAGATTGTTGAATTTAAGGACCTCAATTTTACACTTTTTTTTGATTGATGACCTCAATCACTACCTATAAATATTTACGTTTTTCCTCTAATTATATGTCTCTAATTTCCACCAATGTTCTCCTAATCTAGATCATAATTTGGTGGTGAACCTTTCATTTCTCTTTTACTCATATTAAGACTAAATTTTAGTAACCCAATTTCCGATGTGGGTTTTCACACAAAGATATTTTCTATTTTCAAACTTTTATTTTCGAAGAACAATTTCAAATTGCGAGGATGAAATTTATTGAAGGAGAGGAGAATGTGACACCCCAAGCTTCCATGGTACGCTTCTCTATGAATAATACAGTAGTGTGTCTCGTACGCAACTTCGAGTTCTAACACACACTACAACCAATCAAACTAGGCGTAATGAATAGTAATACCTACTTTTTAAAATTTTATCAATTTCAACTCTAAAAATGGACTTCATTTTTGGATTGATAGTATCGAATTTAGCCTAAGGTGAAATTTTGGTACTTTTCGGATAACTTTAATATTTTGATGAATAGTGAAAATTACTAAATTTTAATTAAAAAAAACTTTTTTTAATAAAAATAATTAATAGTGATAAATTATGAATTTTAGTGTTTTCAAGTATAATTAGAATATATTTTTATCATTTTATCCAATGGTGTTTATTAGAATTAATTTCCCTTTGAAATTGGACATACACAATTGTCAATGTTTTGATATATATTGTTTCTTAAAACACGTTATTTGTTGTGACAGTGGGAATTAATTATCAAATTAATTAATGCAACTTATATGTTTGTAATTTTGTAAAATAGACATCATTTTTGAATTCGAAATATCATTTATAGCTTAGGGTGAAATTTTGGCATTGTTTTGAAAAACTTCCATTTTTTTATGAATAGTGAAACTACTAAGTGGTAGTTAAAAACAGAATTTTTCATAAAACCTAATTCTACCGCTTCTTTAATTGGAATTTCAAAAATCCGAGAGACACGGTTAATATCAAGGAGTAAAATGTGGTTCAATGAGATGAAAATAATTTTTGGTGAATAGTAACTTTTTACTTTTATTTACCACGTTTTAAAGTAAATAGGGTAATTAAGGGAAAAAATGATATTAATATTACCCTATCACATGCCCTAATTCTATTGGAAAAGTTTATCTCGACCAAAAACAACATTAGGAATAAAATATTATCATTTAGGTCCACTTGGATAAGATTAGGACATTTATTATTATTTAATTCAAAGAAGAGTTAAAAGAGTTAAAATCAAAGTTTATTTACTAAAACATTTTTAATATAGTTTTATACATAATATAAATTCAATTTTAAATATTAATTAGAAAGATAAAAAGATTTCCTACATAATGATATTTTATTTATAATTTTTTAACATTAAAAAATTTAATTTATTTATGACACAATGATGATGTAGTAATTACCTAATTAATGAAAAATCGGAATAATTGATATTATAAATACCCAAATAAAAGTAATTTGAGACTTTTTATAAATACCAATAATTTTCTAGAATAATATTACATATTAGGATTGATTTAATTAACTTTTTTTGAAGTAATCATTTTGTTATGATTTTTAAAAAATCAATTATTGAATAGTGTCAAAATTGACATAAATGAGTATTAAAAAAAATATTATATTATTAATTGATATTAAAATTATAAAAATCTATGGCTCGGCCAAAAGACTTATATCATGATAGGTGTATCATTAATGGACCACTTGGGGGTCGCTTGGATGTATATAGTAAGTTTATTAACCATATAATATAAAAATACAAAGAGACATTGTAAAAGTGAAACTTATAAACTAAGAGTTAATACTTAAAGATAATGTTAATATAATGACCCAATAATATCTAAATTATATTGGTTGAGTGGTTTTACACCCATACCCACTTTAATTTTTAAATAATTCACTTTGGAGCCATTAGAAACCGAATATGAATTTATTATAAAATAATATTTCTAGCTTTTCCAAAGGTGCCCCTCGCCCCTTTTATAAAAGGGCACTATCCCTTATCATTATTTCACTCCTTCAAAGACTTTTGTTTCGGACATCCTCTACCCAGATACTCTCTCAACTTCCTCACTTCATCCTAGAGGCCTTCCATTAGTCATAAAGCCAACTTAAGGTGCCCTTTTTATCAAATCAAAAGGGAGAACTCGAAGAAGAGGTAATGATTTCACCACCCTTTATCAAGTTCCATTATTCTTCCACTTCTTCTTTATTTGTTATTACCATTCTAAAATAATGAATCCAGTATCTCTTATATAATGTAATATTATTATAAATATGGTACAACCATATTCAGTATTCTATCCATCCTTTGAATGACATATCACCATACATGCGTACGTACGGCTTACCGTCTCCACGTTATGGTGTAATTGTTATTCAATGTATTATAATATGTATGGGTATAATAATGATTTTTAATTCATGTAAATAATAAATATAAAATTATAATGATTCAGTATATATGATCAAAATAATGATATTTGCGCTCGTGCGTACGTACAGATTACCATCTCCACGACGCGATGAGATTCATTTCCATGTTCACCATTCATCGATGATTATAAAAATATATATTACTAATAAGTATGTAATATATGACATAATAATTCTACTGGAAATATATATTTATAAGGATTTTTTTACTTACATATATCTTATTCATTTACATCCGTTCAATACTATTTTGAAAACAGAAACAACGTTTATGCGTACATACGGACTACCGTCTCCATAAATGGTGTTTTCCATTTCATATATATGTCTATTATAAATATTTATATTCTTAATATATATGATATATTTATCATGTTTTATATTCTGGAGGTATTTAAATAATGATATAAGTGATACAACCAAGAGTTACAAGTTAAAACACGTATGATAAAGAAAGTGATTATTACCCAAAATGTTATCTTAACATGGAAATTATTATTAAATGGGTAATATAAAGTCATAAATGAATTAGGTATGATATAATAAATATTAATATGGTTCTGGTATAATTTAATAACATACTACGATCTTCGTACAGGAGGTTAAATGTACCCTCGACTAAAGGAAAGTGCAAGGTAAGGGTTTTTCATCTCACTCCTTATTCCCGTGAGATTCATGTCATATTGCCACTATTACATTTTTGTGTCGAGTATGTACAACCCATGATTGTATCCTTTGTGTAATACACATTAATTTATGTGTTTTTACATATTCATTGTATGATACCTCTTTCATGGGTTGTATGTTTTGTATGTTACCAAATTGGTAAGGTTTATTTCACAATCTCTTCATTATCCAAGGTTGTTTATACGTAATTATCTTCTGGGACCTCTTTATCATCCACATCCATGTTTCTTAAAAATGTCTTTCAAAACATTTTTACTATTTAATAGAAAATGGGTTAAAGTCATTTCTACCCTTATTTTACTTTATATGTTTTTAAAGGAATCGTTCTAACATTTTCAAAAAAAGTTACTTTTTAACCTTTTTGACAAAATTAAGTTAAGAATGTCTTTTTTAAATTATATGGCGGGTGCGATTATTGTCTTCCGTTATTACACCTATGATGCTTCTTTCACAATATTATAATGATATTTTCAAAATAAAGGTTTTCTCTATAATTATGTGACTTTTAAATGATTTAAAAAAGAGAGAGATATTTCTCTCAATTAGTATTGATTTCATCTATGTCAACATCGTTTGATAAAGTTTACACTTGTTTCAAGTTGATTTATTATGATACAAGTCATCCATGTCGTATTTAAGGTTTTGTGATATTTTTGACTATGGATGAGTTATTTTTATGCCATTAATGGTTTATGATTAAAGTTTTGACATTTTGTATGTTAGTTTTAATATGAATGTTTATGTTATATTTCAAAATCATCAGAAGATGAATGTGTTGGACTAGTATGTTCCGGGATGGAGACCGGTAAAATTAAGCCCTCCGGGTTGGTGTCCGGTTATTAGAGGCACTCCGGGTTGGTGTCCGGTTATTAGAGGCACTCAGGGATGGTGTTCGGTTATTAGAGGCACTCCGGGTTGGTGTCCGGATATTAGAGGCACTCCGGGATGGAGTCCGGTTACAGAGGCTCTCTGGGTTGGGTTCCAGTTACAGTTATCCCTTAGGTCTTGGCACGAGGCCTTGACACAGAAATTAAAGATCTTCATCATGGATTCCATCATTATGAAAGTGGTTAGTGATATTGCATGTGATAATTCGATTAGTAGAATATCCTTGTGAATAGGTAAATGGCATTATTTCATTTATTTATGCCATATTATGCTGAAGTTCATGTTTAAAAGGCTTTTGTTTTGGTTTTATACATTTCCATAAATGTTTATGCTTATTTTTTAAAAGTTTCTACTGTATTGCTTATCCTTACTGAGCATTTGAGCTCACCCCTTTCTATGTTTTATTTTTCCCAGGATTCCACGAAGTGTAACGTGATTGATATGCAGGGTTAAGACAAGGGAATAATGGCATTCAAAAAGGATTTTTTTGTATGTTATGAAGTGTTATTTAACATTCATGTATGTAATCTATTTTACAAGACTGCTAAACTGAACGGTTCTTCAGGACATGGTTCCTTGTAATCATGCCAATGTATTAAAATAATGAACCGACTCTTGGTCACTGGGGTCGGGGTGTTACAGCCACACTATGTGGCTTAAAAACCCATATTGTCATAACTACAACTATAAGAATCACTCTATAACATGTGAGAGGATACCATTGATGGATAACCTCAAATACATATGGTTATCTCCATTTATTGAGAACCTCGAATACATACGAATGATTCTAGATTTCACAAATTCTGATAATTGATAGTCAATTTTAAGGGTAACCTAGGTTATATGTGGTAAATTAATAAGGAATCAATAATATATCAAATATATATAAGAGATTCCAAGAGTAGGAAATAATTCCCCCAAAATGGAGTGATAAGCCCAACCTACAATCCTCTCAACAAATGTGTGTTCTTAGGTATCGTTGGTCCAAAACTAACAAACCCCTTCCTTTTGAAAGCAGGTGCCCTTTAGTTAAACAACCATTATATGTTTTTTATTACATAAAAAAATTTGGTGGAAACCATATGAAATTAGTGATCCTTAATAAAGACACATGTTCAAAGATTGATAAAACAAAAATGGTGATCCCGAATTGAATCCTTAACCAAGATGATAGAGTAACACATCTGGATTCCCTATATCAATTGATAATTGATGGCCAGATAAAGGAATCAATCAAGAATGTGTCCATATAAAAGACAGTACTTTAATGGAGTTCATTGTTTGTATTTCTAATATTTCTCAGAAATCACATCACACCAAAATGGATTCTTTCATGTTTGGATCCGTGAATAACTTGGTTGCTCCTCAAGCTAGATCCTCCTCTATAGGAAGGTAAAAATCAACAAATTAGAATATTTAACATTAGGACCCCAATGTATTGGTTCAGGAATACCATCAACATGGTATTATCCCCAATCTAGTGGCTTCCTGGCAGACTCTCCATATTAACAACATCCTCCGATTATCTGGTTAGCAATGACTGGTGGTCAAGATGTGTACATTTCCAACTTCCATATTCAACTATTTCAGATCCTTATCCCCAAAACCCAATAACATGTCCCTGCGATACTTTTGATGTGGGGGATCAGGAGTTCACTCAGGGCCTCAACTTGATGATATTGATGTCCTTTTTGAGTGTTCCCACCAACAATTTCTGCCAATAGAAACATGTGACAGTGAACCCCAAACATAATTGTGTTGTTACCTTTAGTTTTCCGGTACAAGTCCCCCAGAACAGGGCATGCATGATCGACCATCGAGGTCCACATCCGACCAATGAGGAGTAGGTTCTTACCTTTCCCCCTCTCGAGAAGTCCATTAAATTTTAATGGTGGAAATAAATGATTTTGTACATACACCCATAAACCGTGATTCTTCCACCAGTAGACTCATTTGGTGGTGCCAAACCAATCATGCTATTCAAATCATGTGGAGTACCATGAGATGAAACATATACCTACTTAAAAACAATTAGTGAGTCATCAGACTATACTGAATACATTCAATGAATCCCCCAATAAAATATGGTGGAAACATCTAAGTAGTATCATACACCTGCCTGTACTCACTAATCTTGTCATTAATCTTATCTGTTAGTAGTGAAAGAAGTCTGTCGACCATTCTTTGTAGAAAATAGCTAGCCGGAACATACTCTTATAAGAATCTATAATGACTGCCAATAGTCTCATTTGGATGCACACAAATAAGTCAGTCAGAAATCTCTGATGAAAAACCTGAAGAAGACTCAAATATCTACCCCAATATAGAAGAACTGTTAGTATCCATTAGAAGGAAAGGGAGGATATGAGTAGGGACATAAACCTACTACAAATACAAAAAAACATATATTCCCATTCCGATCGTGGTCTTTACCAGAAAATTTTTAGAAATGGTGAAGCCATGGACAAAACATTCAACCCATATTATAGAAAACATCCAAACTATCATATTGGAAACATTAGAAGTACTAGGGGAACATACATATAAATCTGACCCCACACATGGGATGACTCATTGGAATTCCATCCCAGAGGAGATACATACCTCTATTCTAGTCTATGTGGTTTATCGGGCATACTCCCCAATATCATACATACAACCGGATTAGGAACATAGAACCTTTTCAATTAATGATAATAATCCCATTCGGATTACCACTCAAAAAAAGGAACATAGACCTTCCAATGATAACCACTTCTCTCAGAAAGTATCCCCAACTATGTGTAAAAGAGCATCTAAGATGAAGTCTCACCCAAAAAAACAGATAGAAACTCAAGATGCAGTCTATGATATGAGTCTTTTTAATAATGCAGTTCTTGAAGCCCTCATTCATTCATTTATCTATTTCAATTCAATATCCATCCCAAAAATTACCTAATTATAGGAGCAGTAGCAGTAATTATAATTTTTCTCATAAGATACATCATCATGAAAGAATTCTTCAGTAAAATTGGGTCAGTATAGAGATCCAATCTCTGGATGAGAGCCACAAAAACCCACCACGTTACCCAATGAACAAGGTGTAAGAGGATTTATCCCTTACTATATTAAACAATGGTGTTCCTCCCGATGATGGAATTTGCTGTGAAATTTCACTCTGTCGTATTGTTTCAAATTGTCAAGATATTTCTTCAATTAACAATTTAGTGATGTGAAAGACCTTTATCTAGAATAGAATGCCAACATAAGGCCAATCAAGTCAGAAGAATTATTATTAATAGGTAAAATTCCATCTCAAGCAGAAGATATGCCAAGGCAGTAGTAATTAACCGAACCTCCCTTGGGTCATTTTTCATCTAATTTAGAAGAGGAAAAAATAAATAATCATATTGTTTTTAATAAAACAATTGAGAAGAATCAACTCTGGTCAGACCAAGTTGAGAAACCAGTAGAAAACGATGATGTAGATATGTTGAATATGAGAAGAAAAATGGCTTAAGTTGAAATAAAAGTCATGTTCTAGCCTTCGAAAACATCCCACCACAATAATCCAGGGTTAATGGTAGAAGTTTGAATTCTTGATATCTTCCTCAATATATGGAAGACTCTTAATGATCTGAAATCAATATTATTACCATATTATAGGTATCAAATTCATGTCATGGTAATATAATGGTTACAGTGCCAAATTGACTTGGCATCCCTTATGGTTTCCTGATATCGAAAGGTCATGAAGCAACAAGCATCTATTCAATGAGAATTTATGAATACATTAAATAAGTTGTGATAATGTATTGTTGAAACCCCATCTAGTTTCCATATTAGAAAATGGGGTGCAAATAGATAATTTCATTTCACTACACTCAAAAATATGAAAATCCCACGAAAAGTGGTCTCAAGTTAATTATATTGCATCAGGACATCTATAGTAAATAAATCTATTTCATAACCAATGAAATTATCGGTGAGAAAAGGCCTAGAAAAATTTTCACCAATGTCAGGCCCAAAGAGAGCAATATGTTGAGATATTTTTTCATCAAGAATCAGCGAACATTGGGAAGGCCTCCCGCTTATTTGATTCCACCATTAGATTTCACAAATATTTGAATTAGCATAATAGTGTTTCAAAATAGAAGATTTATGTGGTTTTCAAATAATGCATCAAAACAATTTTCAGAGAAGAATTCATAAAATCAGAAGAGAAGTTGCGTTGATATTAGCCATAGAAGTTTAGAAGCCACCCCAACCTGTAGGGCAAGATATTTTCTTAACTCAACCTTTAAATTCAAAAAATAGGGTTAAAAGGTATAATGAAAAATAACAGTAACAGCCCCAGCCTATAGGCATGGGGATTTTTCACCTCAAAAATACCCTACTCAATGGAAGTCAATTTTATCTCGATTAGGGAAGAAACATCAAAGTGAACTCAAAAATGAACTTTCTATGGATTCCCTTTAGATGAATATCTATCAAAAAATTCCTATGAAATTAGTATATAGGAGAACAACATCTCATTGAGTGTACATAAGAAATTCTATTAAAATAATACTGATAAAATGCCATCAATTCATTACGTGTCCATAAATGTCATTAATACCATTATGGAAGATCCTCTAGAATATGAGTATAGTTCAGGAGAGTCTGAGGATGATGCTCATTTTCATAATATGCTACACAATGACGAAAATGAAGGTGTGCATACCCGAAATCAATGGCTTACCCATAATAAAAGAATTCACTAATGTAATTATATCTAACCTCTTCAAAAGAAATCTAACAAGGGGAATGGTAAATGTCAAATATTGTCTCACTTTTTCACGAGATAAGTTCAATATCTATCACTTGAATAAATATTGTCCCATAAATAGGAAGAGATGAAGGAGTAAAAAATACTCAATGCAGAGTTACTTCGAAGCGGCATTTCTACAAGACATTCCACACATGCAGATCCTCATCATAAGAATAATATAGTAACTCATCATAAATGAGGGTATTCTAAAACATAAAATGTAGATAATGAATTCACTACATTTGTTAAAAAAATAGGACATGATCAAACACATCCTTACAGGCCTGTCACCATAGTTTATCCAATATAAATAACAGCTCCACCACTACCATTTGTTTTTTAGTCATCCCTCCAGTTCAAGATTCATCTTCTGTACCTATACAGGTCCCAACTCATCCAAATATGCCTCAAATTTTTATGAATACAATTAAGGGATTAACAAATCGATTGGATGTTATGGAAGAATGTAGTGGACCAGTACAACCAGAAAAGAAAAAATATACTGAATGATTAGATTTGATCCCTCACTGACCAAACATTGTGAATACCACATTTCCCATCATTAATGGTTTTGGAGATCCATAATATCACTTGACACTTTTTTCTCATTGGGATCTGAAGACAGGGACCCCTAAGAAACATGAAGCAGTAAAAATTTTGTTGTTTTGTGAAATCATTTCAGTGGCCATCCTTTGTTTGGTATACTAGTTTGTAGTCTTGATCAATTTCTTGATGGAAAGACATTTCTCAGAAATTATTTCTCTAATTCATCTCAATGCTTCCAATGAAAACATTTTTTTAATCTTAAAAACTAAAAATAATGGCAGAATAAAAGATTTATAGTTTTCACTGCTCAATGGAAATGATTAAAATATTCTTTAAATGGACCACTACCTTAACAAAATTTGTAGGAAATTTGTTTTTCAATCCTATGTGATGAGTCACAACCACCACTAATCGCTATGAAATACTTGGGAGGTTTTCGATACATTACTTCAATCACCGAAAATGTGGAGAATTCTATTGAGGAAACCAGATCTATGGTTCATGTAATCCATCAGATCCGGGAAGGATATTTGGAAAATCATAGGCTAGTATAGTTACACTCAAGAAATCACATGTACCTTATTATACTTCATGATCTTAATCATACTGAAGGGCTCAACCTCCCAAGAGTCAGTAGAAATAACTACCTCATCAAGGTGATATAAAATATAAATGGAAGAGAAAATTTGAGGAATTAATGAATAATGTATATTTTTTTTGGAATGAATAGGATCACAGTTACTTCATTTCATCTTTATAAAACAAATTAATTATGTTTCCAAGGCCAAATAAGCCAAATAATGAAAGAGATGAAGATCTTCCAAATTATAGATCCTTTCAATAATGGTTGGTTCATTCCATTCATGAGTGTTTTGTTTTCAACGATATCCTACAAAAAATTGTATAATTTAGAAACATAAAACTAAAAAGTTCATCATCCCATGTTGCATGTGTTACTGAAACCAATCCAGAGGAAGGAAGTAGATGGAAGGTAGTAAAAAAGAAAAAATGCACAAAAGTATGATAATTTTATAGTCATGAAAACAACAAACCCAACTCATTTCATTCTATGAACACTATTGAATAAACAAACAGTGCCTCCTACCTCTTACGCTATAGCAAAGAAATATTCATCAAAAGTGAAGTCCATTAAAGTTAAATCCTCAAAGAAGAAACATTATGAGAATGATAAAGAGTAGTCAGAAGAATACGAGCTCATGTCAAGGCCAATTGTTTCAATTATTTTGGTAGATTTATTGTAATATGTCTCATAAGCATGTGCACCACCCCACAAAACAACACAAAATGAGCTGACCTTCCATGTAGAATCTCCTTCGGATGAAGAATTAATCTACAGTTCTGTAAAAGTTATCCATTTAATAGATCCCTATACAAATTATGATTCTTGTTATTAACCTAAATTACATGTACCTGATTGGGGAATTAGGGGAAGGAGTCAAGGTCGAGGATACATGTTAAAAGGTGCATTTTCTAGAAGCCACTATTTTAACTATACCCCTCCTCAAACCATTTATGTTGATGAAAATCTAGGGATATTCCTTTAGCATGCTTAGTAATAACCATAGAACTCTCCAACATATGAGACGACCAGTCCTGAAGAGATCTTTTTGGATGACCGATTAGAAGTTGTACCACCACTCACTTAGAAAATAGATAGACCTATTCAGTCTCATATACCAAGGGGAAGAAGTATTTCAGGATTCTACCCCGACAAATGGTATATCTACCTCAATAGAATCAACTTCTAATGAAACTACCAAACCACATATTCATACTATAAAATGAACTCTATTGAAAAAACATCCTGATGTTTTAAAACAACTATCCCATGTACCAGTGATGTTATTGATGCAAGATGCTTTGAATATGTGAAAAGTTCATTGAGAACCACCTGTTGAGGCTTTTTCAATTCCTAAAGAGTTTAAATCCGATGTTTCTATTGGGGACATTTACCATTTTGGGAATGATCATACATAAATTCATGCAGTAATATCTTTCACAGATCAAGATGCGGATAGTGTTGTAGATGGAAAAATCATGACTATGTATCTATCTAGCAGATTTGATGATACAAAAATTCTATGAACCCCCATGGATAATGGTTATGGAGTCAACCTCATTCTCATCAGCACAATTCTTCGATTGGGCCTTACTAAATCTGATTTATCTCCTTCCAAAACAATGTCTCAAAGTTATGAAAATAATTAACTAGAACCTCTAGGTTATATTTCACTCAGAACATAGTTTGGGGATCCTATATCTAATTCATAATTCATGGTTTTCCGACAGGACACAACATTCAATATTCTACATAGAATACCTTAACTACATCAACATGCAGCCAATCCTTCGTCATACCACCAATGCCTCAAATATTCATTGAATGGTCAAATTGGGACATTTCATGGTGAAAAGGCCCCATTAAAAACATCAGAATATCGGCATATGTATAATATTATCACATAATGAGAACAAAATCAATTGCAAAATATATATCATAATTCAATGCTCTGAATGGTCTGGCAAAGATCCCCGCTAAACAATTAGAACATTGTTGTATAGATTATGTGATTCCTATCAATCAAATTGAACAAGTTTTCCAAAAATACAATCACTTGTCTGGTTACTTCCATACTATAATTTGTAGAAATATATCCTTACATCATGGGAGAAATTGTTGATAGTGAAATATTAAATGGAGTTTTCTTCATCTCATCCACTGATCTTTATCATGATTTTCTTCATTTTTTGGGCTATAAAAAGTAATTTAATTAGTAAATAAGGACATGAATTTTTATTCCCAGCCCATAATACCATCTTCAATTCTCCATGAAGACCCTTCATAATCAGTAGGGTCATAAATTGTTTCTTCTTCTATAGGATGTACAAATATTTACTTATCCCATCACTTTGGAAGTTTTCTTTCATCACCTACCATTGAAACAGAAGCATGTGAAGTTATATTTGAAGAAGAAGAAGAAGAAGATATCAAGGATGCCCTTTCGGAATTAGAGGATGGAGTCTCCACCAATGTCGATGAGCTAAGAGAAATAAATCTAGGTGCATAAGAAGATCCACACTCTAATCTAATTGGAGCGGGCGTGACTTTCGAAGAGAAAGAGATGTATAATTCATTAAAAAAGAATCATTGAGTTTTATTTTCTTGGAACTGTACATAAATGAAAATACATAATCCTAATGTGGTCACTCATCATTTTGGTTTTCCATAAGATCATCGAGGATTTAAGCATGCAGCAAGAAGACCACACACAACTCCTTCCCCTCAAAATGTAGTTGATGTCAACAAGATTAAAAAATATAACATTGTTCGGGAGGCTAAATATCCAAAGTGGATGGACAACATTGTACCAGTGAAAAATTAGAATGGAAACTTCATAGTTTTCATTGATTTTAAAGATCAAAATGGCATTGTTCAAAAGATAGCATTCCAGTTTAATCACATAAAATTTTGATTGATGCAAAAACTAGTTTATAAAGATATATCTTACATGGATGGTTACATTGGGTACAAAAAAATTTGAATGTACCTAAAATATGACGAATCAACATAATTTAGAGCCCCACAAGGAATATTTTTCTATCATGTATTCCCATTTTTCTTAAAGAATGTTGGAACAATTTATCAATGTACCACACACCAAATCGTCAAGCCCTTCATGGGAAAATTTGATAAATGTTTTTGGATTGATATATTGGTAAATCTAAACAAATTTTTAATCACCTATCCCACATGGAGAGTTTATTTAGTAATCCATAGAAACAAAATCTATAGATTAACCCCTTTAAATGTGCTTTTGGGGTTTCCTTGGGTAAATTACTTGGATTCATCGTACACCATAGTGGTATCAAAGTTGATCCCAAGAAGACAAAATCAATGGTTTCCATGTATCCACTTTGAAATTTGAAGAAATTCAGAGGACATCAAGGAACATTGTATTATATTTTTTACTTTCTATCCTATTTTTAATTCAAGGGTCTTCCCTTAACTAGATTAATGAATAATGGAGTTACATACCTATAGAACAATGATTGAAAAGAGGAATTTGATACCCTCATGAAATATATATTGATACCACCAGTATTAATGCCACCTATTGAAGGAATGTCACACATTAACAATGTGACAGATATAGAGAGATCACTAGATGCCTTCATTTCATAAAAGAATGATACTAGGAATGAAAATATCTTTTACCATATCAGTGAAACCTTTCATCACATAGAGACATGATATTATTGTATCGAGAAGTGATGTCTTTCTTTTATCTTTTGATTTTTGAAAATGAGGTATTACCTAAAACACCATGAGGTCCAATTTTTATATTATAATAACCCACTCAAATTTATCCTCTTTTTTCCTATTTTTATAAGACATTTGGCATGATGGGTAGTTATTTTCAATGTTTCGATATCTGGTTTATGTGTAAGAAAGCATTAAAAGGCTTCTCCTTAGAATACTTCTTTCTAAACACCCATCAATAGGAGATACATATTAGGATACTAAACTTCGAAATGAAGAAATATTCTCGATTCATGAAATCCAAGAATGTGGGAAATGTACATTGATGGTGCTTCTAGAAGTCCAATGGGGAAGAGAATGGAAAAACCTAAACTAAACAATGTTGGGTTTGGAATTGTACTTATCTCCCCAGAAAAGGTATTGTTTCCATATTCTTTCATGTTATTAGAAGGTGGTACAAAATGAGGTAGAATATCAAGCTCTCAATAGTAGTCTGGAATTGGTGCTCTCAGTACAACTGAACAACCTGAAAGTGAACAGTGATTCAGAATTAGAAATAAAACAGATCAATGTGGATTATTCTATCAGGAAATATGTGTTAATCCATTGGCGTGATTATTTTATAGGTTTAATGGATGAATTTCCCTCATATCCAACAGTTTTATGTGTCCCACGATCAAAAAATTCCCAATATTATGCATTGGCTAATGTGGCCACATCCATAGAATATCCAATTCAATATGAGACTGTAATCAGTATTTTGTGCCATTGTGTGGTTTAACCTTTTGTTCAAACTAGAATGGAGGAAATTAATAAAATAAACCCCATTTATGAGCCATATTTTTATAATACATGATGGATGATACCAATCATAGAATATATCCAAAATGGGGTACTTTCACCGGACATAATTCGAAGAGAACAAATTTGGGGACGAGAAGTTAATTTCACCCTTTATGATAGCCCAGACCAGTAGAATATCATCTACTAACGAGGCTTTGATAGAGTCCTATAGAGGATTATTGACGGAGAAGGAACTGAAACTCTCATGAAAGAAGTACATGCAGGAGCCTGTGGTGCTCACTAGTCTGGTAATAGACTTTTTAATCCCATCTGATGGCTTGAATACATCTAGAATACAATGAAGCAAGATTTCCATGATTTTAGCATGATGTTTCAGCCCTACTAAGTGCATACAACTTTAATTAATCAACCCCCAGAGTCTCTAAAAAGAGATAAATACTTGCAGACATTTTCTACGCAGGGAATTGGTGCAGTAGGGCCTAAATTAGTAGATTTGACTAAGTAATTTAAGTGTATTCATACTACTAACGATTTCTTCTCCTAATGGATAGAGGAAATACCTCTTTAAGAAATGGGGCCAAAAGTATTTTTCAATTTGTTAAAGCTAATATCATTTCTATATTTGGTGTCCCGCATACCATATTGACAGATAATGACATAAAATTTTGTTCATTTGATGTTAAGTAGTTTTATCAGAAGCCTAATATCAAATCTCACAATTAATATCACTATCATTCAGTGACCAATTGATATCTATATGATTTCCGCAAGACCCTATCAAATATTCTATATAAAATGGTGGATAAAGATAATAATTCTTGGCCTAATAATCATTTGAATTTGTTGTGGTATTATCACACTCTGAACCATACTTCCACTCCAGAAACTCCATATTCATTGGTGTATGGAACCGAAGCATTTTCGCCAATTGAAATTAAATTTCCTTCACTCTGAGTTCTTATCTTTGATCAGTTATCTACATATGAACTGTCTTAGAAACAATTTTATGATATGAAATGGTTAGATGAAAATATATTACAATCTTTTCATCATTTGGAAGTCTATCATAATAGAATAGCACAAGGTTTCAACAAGAAAGATCATCTCCATTCATTTATTCTACAATAATTGGTATTAGTCCTTAGGTCTCTAATGATACCATGAATGAAACCACCAATACTTGAGCCAATGTGGTAAATTCCATATTCCATACATATGTTCTACTCAAATAGATCTTTTTCTCTAATCTCAATGGGTAGATAATTTTTTAAACTCCATCCAATGCATGATTCTTGAATAAGTACATTGGGTAATCACACAAAATAATTTCTCGACATCATGACTCTAAATTTCACAGCATCATGTCCTCACTACATGACTCTAAAATTCACATCACCATATACTTGATTCATGAATCTAAATTACACAACATAATTTCCAAAATGAAAGACATTAAAATGAATAACAGCTATATGCGTCCATATTGCATGACCTTAAAAAGCATAGCATCTTTGTCCTTATTTCATGACATTAAACTACTTGACTTTATTTTTCATCGCTACACAATGTTAAACTATACAACTAACGTCGTCTTCATTTGACGTAATGAAATCCTATATGATGCCAAAAATTGGAATTCCATGTTGTTCTTTAAAAAAATGATGAGTAACTTCCATTCAAAAGAATTAATCACAAAATTTCTACTCCTTAGGGGAACATGAGTTCCATTTCTCCCTATGATTGAATCAGATCATCATAGAGAACTCATTTCTTGATTTATGTGTGTCCTAATTTTCATTCTAATGAGATATGTAGAGATGTTTATATCTGCAATCTTGGGCCCATTCAGAACCCTAATGAATTTTATTTCACTTTTTCATCCAGTATATGCACCAAATCTATACAGAGTACACTTCTAGAAAATATGGTTTGATCTTCATTCCATCTTGTGACTTATGTTTAAACATTATTGAGAATTTGATTGAATACTCAATATCTCTCATTAAACTCAACTGGTGCGAGGAATTATTTTATGAAGAAATATGTTTGGGTTTATTCTCATTTCAATGGGAAATGTAGAGATTCCGAGATCTATAATCTTTGGCCCAGCCACAACAGTAAAAAGTCCTCTTCCCACATCAAAACTTTATTAATATGGGGAACACAATCAATAACTACATGTGGAATGATTCGTGATTTAGCATCACACATAATGACACCAAGGAACAATTCTATGGTCCAGCCACAATATTTATTTTCACGTTAGGATCACTTCATGTCCTCACTGTATGAGTTTAAACTAAATAGCATAATGTCCTTTCTAGATGATATTAAACTGCAAATTACCCAAAGAACAATGTCTGGATTGATTCAAAACCCATTGAGATACGTAGTGAAGATTAGACCATGACCCTTAGTCCCAGAAACGATATAAAAAAAATTCTCCCTCATCCACATATAATTAACAATCTATGTGGGAGTCTTTATTTTGGGTCCTCTCCTTTGACATCACAAAAAGTAAACAAGAAGTGTCCCCATTAGGTATATGAGTCAGATCCATGTTAGGGACTCCAAACTCATGGCCAATATTGATTTAAATATTTATCATATGCATTGGTAATCATCCATTTCATATTTGATACTATTAATCATGAATACTTTCAGGTCTTCATAATATTTTTTTTGTTTCTTGATGTAGATTTTATGATACTGGAGAGTTCTTTTTCTTGATTATGCAATACATTTGACTAGGTGTCCATGCATAATTTTCCAAATTAACATGCCTGTCAGTCAAAAGATTCCACTATTTTTCTATGTAGTTTGTGGCCTAGTTGGCACTACATAATACTACCCTTATAAAAGGTATTTTCAAATAATGGTAAATTCAATCTTGGTAAAGGAAAATTATGTCCCCTTAAAACAATTATGACAATATACATGAATATGTATCTTAAATTAGTCATCCATTTATATTTGTCCCATTACCATTCACTCAATATGAATGTGCCCCAGACCATTATTTATACATTTTCCCTATTATGCATTCAAAGCATACTGAACAAATTTGGTTCATTTGTCTGCATAACATCCATTTATTCCCTATTATTTTGGTCCTATTCAAATTACCCAAATCTAAATACATAATAGTTCTAATGATTGGTTCAGACCTTCATAGAAATCATATTAATCCGATTCATTGGAAATCATGATTGGAAATACTCATTTGTTATTTAGTAACCATTCTCCATAAACCAAACTCTATTCTATGAAAAATCTAAATCTCTATAAAAGTTATTCGGTTTTTATACATATAGATTTTGATACCCAAGAGATATTTTTCATGACTAACCAATACATTCCTCCTAGTTGGCCTTGCATACTCTCCTACATAATAGGAATGTTAGTCAAAAGATGACACTATTTTAAAATATAGCATATTCCCCAATTGGACATGCATAATACATCCCCAATTACAGGTTCATAAAAAAAATAGTAACTTCATTCTACGAATAGACTTCCACTATTGCATTTATCCATAATCACATGCCATTCTATGGATCCAAAAATTCACAAATCATAGCTTATAATTCTTCCTTTTCATACTTGGACATTGTAGTATGTTTCCAAAAAAATTAACAAGAAATTAGAGACACATAATCATTTTTTCAAATCTAAAGACCTTAAATAAAATCTTTATAATGTCTTTACATATGACTTAAAAATACAGAGAGAAATTTCTTTGCTACATGACATGAAACTCCACATCATAATTTCCTTACATCATGTCTTTAAAACTACAATGTATGAAATTAGAAAACCCCATTTTATAAATTTTTAACCATTCATCAAACACCAAATTTGTGGGGTCGTGTTTTCCACATTAATATTCTATGATGGAATAGATGACCTAAATATTTTCAGGTATCTTTCCCTGGTTAAGACATCTTCTATAGAATTGAGGCAACGAAATAATAATTTTTTTTATCATCATTAGAGTGTAAAAATTATTAAAATCTCCTTCTCTCTGATTATGAAGTACATGAACATAGGTGGACTTCCATAAAATTCTCTTTCATAATGGACATGTAAGAAAAAGATAAAAAAAATTTACTATGAAGCACATTCCCATATTATTCCAACATAATACATTATTTATAATGGGTTTGTCATGAAATGGTATTTTTGTTCTTGGAAAAGACCTCCTCTATGTTTTTACATCATGTTTTAGATTAGGTGACCATAAAAAACAATGAATCAAGATAACAATTGAAAGAATCAAATGATTATTTGGAAAATTCTTATCTACCGAACATTGATTGGTATCTAATTTCAAAATTTACAGTCAAATATGTTTGAACTAAAACACTATAATTATTAGTCCTATATGGAAGAATCCTTATTGTAATTAAAAAAAGAGAAATATCACTCAGCATGTTAGAAAACCCTTAAAGGGAACCAAGGAAAAAAGTGAAGTCTTTGTTCACTAAGCCTAAAAATAGTATGGTTTAGGAAATATTGAGCATTAAATAGTAAAAATACACAATGTTTATGGGATGTTTTATATAACCCTGTAAAAAATATAACTATGCTTATTAGTATATTGGATCAAGTTTAAATTTGAGGTCCCAAATTCCATTTATAGTATTGTTGATTTTCAGAAAAAAATGATTGATGTAATAAAAAATCATATTTTATATTGTAATTACCTAATAGAATCACAGAGGAAGAGCTATATGATTGAAAAAAAAATCATCTAATTCATATGGTAATATCAAAATAACATCCATAGAATGAATCCTATCTGTCTAGGATTAAAATAAACCTTCAACATCAATATTTATCTATTGAACAAATTCATGAGATTAATCAGCCACTTGCTGATGTTGAGATAGTTTGTCAATTTCAACCTCCTCAACTCGATGAATTGATTCTTCGGTAGCTGAAATAGATGTCATCCCTTGATATTGGTTTTCTTTTATTGTTTGATTAAATTTCTCAAGCTTGTTGAAAAACATCATACAGTTTCTATTGAAGATGAATAATCTCCATCCTGGACACTATTACATGTTTGATAATTTTTTGAGACATATTTTTATGGTTAGCCTCTTATTCAGATAATTCGTCTTGGAAACTATGCACATTAGTATGTCCATTGGTCTTTTCATGATCTTTCAACAATTTATGTTCTTTCTCCCATCACATAATGGTATCTTTCATCGTATAGTATACATTTTGATAGCTAAATCCACTAATCCCAAAATGAAAAATATTTTTGGGAGTTTACCAAAATGGGAAGGCAAGTCATCCAATATCTTTTTGGCAATTTTCATCAAAATTTGATGCCATGTATTTTTACATGCCATTCAAAGAACAAACTGCATATCTAAATCTAAATCTGAGTCACTACCATGGGGTATAATGTACTATGGAATAAAATACTTAAATGATCTCCTTCTTTCAGAAAGGTGGATGCTTCACCTTACATTAATGACTGAGACATCGTAGAGGATTCACCATCTCATCTAGATTTGGGAGCTAATAGCCATCAATGGTGAATCAGAATCATTGTTATTTTTAGAATAATGAATTAAATGGTACATAATATACATAGTCAATATCATTAGAAAATACTGAGTCATCCATGTTATTATATTAATCCCCCAACTTCTCAGCTTCATTAGTTTGAGAAATTGTTTTTTGGGTAGGGGAATTCATCTGAGTTTGACCAGTTTTCATAATCAATGGTTCTAGAGCCTCTCCAGACATGTGGTTCTCGGTTGGTATTTCCCCATCCATAGTAGTAGGTGTGTAGAGTTGAATACCCTTTGTTTAAAGGGTCTTTACCAAATTACTTATAGACAAAGCTACATAAGTGGAATTTTTATGTGAAGTATCAAGTAAGATAAGAACAATTTTGTATAGAAAAAGCATGAATAAGAAAGTTCACCTTTTTAATTCTTCATGAAAATCCCCAAACTATTTGATAGAACATTGAATATCAATGTTTGGATTTTTGATGTCCGTCATTTCTGTGTATATGGTCTAAATTGTTATAGTATCCACGCGATTTATGTTATCAAACAAGTGTTGATCGATTCCAAAATTGGATCCACTTACATTTTGTTTCGACAATTCTTTAATCAGATCATAATAATTAGATCTTTACCTATTAGGATCAACACCGATATCTACATCATATCACTCATGATACTTATTCCTTACTGCTGGAGTAATAAGAATTTTTTTATTGATTATCACTGGATCCACTGGCACGAGCAACTAATCTAATATTTTATGAATAAAATAATGTTATCAGTAGTATTTGATACTCAATAGAAATATATATAACATTACCATTACATTTTTCTCACTCTATAGAAATAGTAGTATTTTCAGTAGCACCTTTTGATGTCTCATTCGTTAAAATAATATATTCATCAACATGAAGCTATGATTCTTCTATGGTTTTATTCTCCAATCTTGAAGGACTAGTTTTTAACCCCTTAATAAAAGAAATATATATGGATCCTATCAGAATATAAAAAAGGTCACCAAGGAGTATCAAGAATGTAAAAATATTATAGGTCATTACAAATGTATACTCTTTTGATGAACAATTTTGACCAATCTCAATCCTCTATTACATTATATTTTTGATGATTGCAGGTAAATTAAAACACTCCACTAGGTAGTATAAACATGAGGTAGTGGATGAGGATTGTCTGTCACCATTACCCCAGTAATGATTTTCACTATTATAGAATGTTCTGGAGAAATGATAATTTCATCTAATGTTTCAATGGGAGAACCTGAAGTTCGATACCTCAGTGACTTGAGAACCTATCTTGGGGTTCCATACCTCATTTCATGCTGTAAAATGATATCTCATTAAGATTAATGATGGTGAATGAAGAAGTAGAAATGAAAAAAGGGAAATACATTCTCTATGTTAATATAAATATCCCATTATTATTTTTGGTGAACATTTTCCACTTCACATATCCCTCTTTCCATCATATTAGATACTCATTTTGATGCTCGGGTTTGGTCATAGGTTTCATATATAATGGTATTTTGCTTCGAAATATTCATCATACATTTTTTGGGTTCTTATATTGATGAAAATCATATGATGATTTAATAACTCCCACATCTTAAAATTTATGGCCAGTTTGGAGGAATGCACATTCATCTATGAGCTCCTGATTAAAGATTTATTTTTATTGTATACCTGAAGGAAAAACACAGTTTGGTTTTAATATGTTCGGATATGGAGAAAATTCAACACCCTTTGATTGGGAGTCTGCTTCCGACATCCCTTATTCTTCCGAAAAAATCAACAAATGGGATGGTAATCCCACTCTTATTATGGTGACTAGATTACCTCGGTTCTGGAGGTATGGAATTTTTAGATTTTTTCACCTTATTTGATCTTCTACAAAGATGTTTTGAAGGTTATGAAACATCTGAAACCTCTGTATCATCTTTGGAATTAGACCTCTTACCACATTTTCTACGAACAATAGTTGTTGTGGCTAAAAACTGATATATTTCTTTTGTCAAAACCCCCTGAGGGTATAAAGAAGAAAAATATTAGACCAATCATGCTTTTAATCCAATTGATACATATGATGGATGTAATTTAATTTATAATTTGAATGTCTCTAAGGCCATAAAAATGCACAATATTCGGGCTACCATTGGATGCATATTATTCCTAACATAATTTATGGGAAAAGTGCTTGATTATTGAAGAAATTTGAACTGCCAAGAAAAAATATATGAAATGTAAACCTCACCAATTATTTCACCATCAATCTAGGTTGATAACACATTTTCCCTTAATGTAATCATATAGGTCCTTAGCTAAGAATTTTATTCCTTACCATCATCAACAAATGTTTCATTTGGTGGGTAACCAAGACGAAAAAATTGAATTCTTTGGATGCATATAATTCCCTCATTAGTACATTAGGTTTTAGGATAAATGTCTAAATCCCTGAAAAAAACTATAAAAATTGGGTAAATTGACAATTGGGGATTCTAACATAATTCAGCACTGAATATGATGAAAATTGCACCACAATCTAGCCTCCCAACATTATAAATGGTACTTAATGTCTAAATGGACTCTTCCCATTATTAAAATGCAACATGGATTGATATATTCTTATTAATATCATTGTTTTTATCTAAATTTATTTCCCCTCGACCGATTTGGGTGCTATAATAAAATTCCCCAACCTTACACCACCATCAGACTAATGGACTGGAATCATGTAAATTCTTAGCCACATGGAAAAATGCTAGATAATCATAAATTTTAATCAATATAAAATATGAATTTATAACAACAGTTCTTATAGTATCCTCTCTCCAATGTAGGCCATTATGGGATAGAAATACCCTTAATATCCAAAACTAAGAAAATGGTAGGATGTCCACTGGTGGGACCATTCTCTTTTTTTTGTTCTAAAAATATTATATTTACACTCTTTCATGAATATATTTCTTTTATTTCCAAAATTCATTTTCTATGTTAAATAATTCGTGAGCCAATGGTTGTTTCCTAGTAACCTAACCCCACATTGTTATTACTGGAATGAATTCATCATACATCACCTCAAGAATATAAACCCCATATATTTGGTAGATATCCCATAGACTGATACCAAACACACTGTACGTCATGTGGAATTTATTTTTTAGCAGATTCCATCAACTCATTAAATCAGGAATGAAGTTGTTTTTGTAAATATCAGTTTTCTCATCTAGACAGCTTCATAAATATATAAATCTGATAGTACTTTTGTAATCTCTTCACATGTCTTCCATACCCAAAATTCCCACATCCATTCGGGATTAGATCCCCCCCCCCAAATAAAGATCCAAGTCTTCCTTCAAACCAATTGAGTAATATATTTTTAAACCATGAAATATTGACTCATAGCAGTGCGGGATTGGCTCTACAATATGATATTTCATGTCAAGAATACATCAATTATAGGGTTGGATACATCCTGTAGGGATTCTTCCCTCTGTAATAGTAATACCCATTGTGGTGATACTTATGCAATTAAAAATAAATAATATGGCAAACCAAGTCTTTGGAAGCTATCTCGTATAAGCTAAAATGCATGCATCTTAAAGAATACCATGTCCTTATATAGGTTGGTAGTAGCTTTTTGGATATTCATGTTGATATGGAATCTTTCCCTATAAAAACCTAGGGAGGGTACTCTTCAAAATGTAATAATAGTCCGGTCCAAAAAAATTCATCCCCTCTATATTACGAAATTTAGCTTCCTCAATATCCGTTAATAAGAGAGCCACTTCCTACAAAAGAGTTACAAAGTTTTCCCTATTATGTTTGAATATTTTCTTAGAAAAGATCAAATTTTGAACAATAGAAAATTTAAAAATATGGAAATGGAAATTCTCTACATAGCTCCTTCGATGAGGAAATCCGTGTAGATCCGTCAACTTGGATACTAGTGCATTTCCTTCAACAAAATCCATTTTTGTAGCTCTATATCTCAAATGGTTTTAAATTTAGTGAATTTTCAAGGGACCCAAACATGAGAAAAACTTGAAAAAACTAGATGAATTTACTACATAATGAGAGTGAAAATCTGAGACTTTTGTGATGAAAATTGAAATGGAATGGAGAAATTTATAGGCACCATAGACATATGCGGTGCACCTACACGACAATCCTGCATGCCCTAACTACCAGACAGACATGTGCAGTTCAGAAGACACTCTCCATAATATTTTCCGTAAAATATTTCATCATGAATCAACCATATTTTCAATCAGATCCAGTCTTAATGGAGGTTCTTTGTTGACACTCCTTAGAAAATAATACAAGATTACAAAGAATACCATTGAATATTGGAAAATATAATGAAGATTTTAAAGTAAATAAAAAGTGCATAAAATACAATGGACCTACATGGGACAACTACACTAGGGAGCTATGAAACACACCTCTACATCCAGACAGCCAACAGAACCTCTACTCAACTAGCACAGTGTGTAGCCCCTAAGCTATAATCCTATTCTGGAGAGTTACACTAGAGATCTACGGGGTGATATATTTTCTATGCATCAATTCAGAGGAGATACAAAGACGGAATATGCTTCTGACCTATGCATCCAAATTCCTTTTTAACAGTCTCTTTGATTTCTAATAAATAAATCCCTGGGGATCCCCATTTGAAGACAAAAATAAGATAGAAGAACCCTTGATGTTCCAGTTGTGTTTTCATTTTGTCCAGATCCCCCACATTTTCTCAAGTTTATCTCTAAAACATGAAAGAATATATAATTAGATGGGATAAAGTTTTTTTGATATCCTTTTAGGTACTGATACACACAACATCTTATTAAGGATCCTTCTTTCTCAAATATGAAGCTTCCTACACAAGGACTATTCATTAGGACATACACGGGGATCATCCAAAGACAACAAATGAGGCACATGGTGTTTATATCCACAAATCATCCATGTTTTGTCTTTTAAGTATTACCTTTTTTGAATCTTATATAGGATTATCTATGTTATGTTAAGAACTTTTTAGTCATCAGTAATACCTACACAATGCATCTACACAACGCACCTTCCTGACATACCTATGCAGTCCACCTACACAGAATACCTATATGGTATAGCTGCACTGCATATCTTCTCTTAGGACCCAACCATATCAAATTGTAAACCCACTTCAACACCACTTGTGGTAGGGAATCTCATTCATTGGTTACATTATCTAATGTGGACTATGTTGAAGCCTCTACCAAAACCACCTGACTTATCAATCCTTTGGTAAGGGCAGATCAGTGTGTCTCCCATTTGGGCATTTTATTTCGATAGATAGAGGTTTACCAAATTTATATTCTAAGGAATTAAGAATCATTGTGATATTTTAGGTTTTTATAACATCTGTCTCATCGATCCTTACCCAATAGATGATGTTGGGATTTTCTCAGTCATATATTCTAGGGATGTGACTTTGAACTCCCTATTTTTTCTCTAAAACTCTAAGCCTCTGGTTAACAATAAAGAGAGGGTAGATCCCAAATTCTATTCCATTCAATAAAGGAAAAGACTCTTTCCTATCAAAAAATCATCCAATGGAATCCCACCTAGAGTAAACCCCTTTTCTTTCTATCTAGGTCCAATGAATTTTAATTTCATTTCACATTTAATAGTTCATTTCTCTTTTCCCTCACCCACCATCACCATTTTGTTTTGTAGTCGTAGGCCTGCCCTCTCCCATCATCAGATAGGAAAGTGTGCGGTTTGTTGAATATGTCACATCCTCTAGTTTCTCACACTAAGCATAACTCATAGGGTATTAGAGATCTATGATGGTTACAAAATTCACACAATCCATAATTGAACTATGAGAACTATGATTACACCTATAATTGGGATATGTCGGAATCCTTCCTACACAACCCAAGCTTTCCAGATATCCTCTTCATGAATCCAACCATAATTTACTTAATCCACGAATCCTCATTAAGATTAATCCCAAGATTAATCATATTTCACTCAATGGATGATACACCTCTTTGATATTTCAAAAAATATGTGGGCTATGATTTTCATCCAGACGAGATACGTAGGAAACCTCTATGAGTTTCAAGCCCAATACACTGAATCAACCCTATTCTTTCTAATCTATATTCCATGTAGGTACTTATCTAACATGGGAACTCATTTCCCTTAAAATTTACATGGGATACTAAGGAATATGTCACATAGCAATCATTGACTAAGAACCTTCCACATAGTTGTCTTTAATACAATACATTAAACAGTACAGTTAGGTCCTTATCAAATGACCTTAAAAGGTATGATGTGTCCCATTAAGTGGTACTGAACTATGAGGGTTATCATTCCTTTCATAAGGATTCGTAGGTAACACATTTATTGGTACAATACCAAGAAAAAACCAACTTTTATCTCCCTATATGACCATAAATTCCATAGAGGACTACTGAGTGGCTTAAAATGAGTATTGTCATAACAATGGATAAAATAATATCTAAATATCATTTGAGGGGATACCATTTATGGATAATCTAGAATACATACAGATATCTCAATTAATGAATAAATTCAGATACATTTGTATGATTTATAATTTCACACATACAAATAAATTATTATAAATTTTAATGGAAACATATTTTATACTTGGTAAAAATAATAAGGTCTCATGCTTATATCATAAATCTATAAGATAGTCCTAGAGTATGAAATAATTCCCCCAAAAGGGTGCGAAAATACCGACCTCCCATCCACTTGAATAATGTGTCTTCTTATGTATCGTTAGTCCAAAACTAATGAATGCATTCCTTTGGAATGAATGACCCTTTGGAAAAATAATCGTTGGGTGTTTCTGGTTCCATAGAAAAATCTGATGGAAATCATTCAGAAGTAATGATCCTTAATAAGGGCACAAGTTCTAGGAGAGAAAAAAACAACCATGAATCAAATGAAGAAACTAGAGACCAACACATAAAAATAGAGGTAAAAAATTAAAAAAATGGATCATATATGTATGAATGTGTCTGGATTTTACAAAAAAAATGTAGAATTATTTTAATGAAAATTATGGGGATTTAAACATCCATATTGGTTTCTATGTTTCATGATGTGTTTATTTAGAGGTTAAAATGTTTATATGAGTTTATTTTACTACCTTATTTTATTCCTTGATTATTTTTTCTAATTTTCCATTAGTTGAAAATATTGGTGTTTTATCTTTTAATAGAAATATATTTTCTTCTCTCTATGGTATATATAACGTTCTAATTTTTATATATTATTTTCCTCTCATTAATACATAAAAAGTTCAAGAAATATGTTTTCTAAAGGATTTTTTTTTTCTTATGGGTATTCAATATTTCTACTCCATCTCTATTTGGTTCAAAATGATTTGAGGATACTTTTTATCTACAATGAAATTTTTGAGAAATATAATTTATAAAATAATTTCTTTTCAATACAAATGATTAAAATTAATATTCTTAGTCATCTTAATTATTAACCAGTATTAACATTTTTACTTAAATGTGAAATAAATTCTTATATAAACATATATAGCATCAATGGATTTTACTCTCATCATGAATTTTGTTAAAAATATATCTTCCATTAAGATATTGTAGGATTTTTTAAATAAAAATCTTATTTTACTATATTAGAAATTTATATTATTAAAAGTCATGAACAAAATAAACATTTCTCAGATTTATAACACAATTATAATGATTTTGTAAAATATTTTTTTATCTACATTAGTAACCTTTAATGTTTTTTTGATTCTTTGGCTATATATCCTTATGATTTAATATATCTAATATTATTTAATGGCTTAATATGATGACGTTTTATGGTTTATTCTTTGAACCCATATATGTTATCAATTTTTCATTAAATTTTATTGAAATGTTTATTAAAGAAGTGATTTTTCTAAAGATTATGATATAATGATTGTTTTTATGATCTTATGGAATACTTATGTATGGTTTCTATTATGTTATGGATAGGGATATAATTGTATATCCCCTTAATGAACTGTGTAAATTATGATATCTCTAGATATAATATGATGTTTGAATAGAAAGTGAAAGAATTTACATAATTGGATTTTTTCCCTATTAAATTATTTTAATTGAAGCTTGACCATAGAATTTAAGTAATTTGTGTGAACCCAATCAAATTTGAAACTTTTTCCACTATGACAGTCATGAATGGGATCCATGAGAATGGAAATAATTTTATGTGCTTATTTGCATGACAAAATATTATGTATTATACTTATGATATGTTCAAATGGATCATTATTGAATATATATAGCTCCAAACACTTATCACTTAATTTTATTTTTATTAAAAATACCTCTTTTATTATACACGATTAATGATCAGTGACTATATGGTATGAATTTCATAAGTTATGATCACATCATAATACCATTATGATTATATTATGATAATCCTTGATCATTTATGGATATACCCTTAATTTACCATTTATGAGCATCTAATCCCTCTATTTTTCATGTTTCCATTTACATAGGTTATAATGAAATGTTTTTAATAGGGTATATCAAAGAGGGGTACTATGTGAAATAAAATTTATTAGAGATAATGCAGATTTTTCATGAAAATAAGTTGTTTTTGTATTTAGTTTTCTAATACACTAAACCATTATGGCCATCATGAATGTATTATTATAATAATTAATGAATATTATTCTAATATAGTGTAATATTTATTAATGTAATGATCAGGTCACCTCAATTGATATTAGAGCAAGGATTATTTATTTTTAGAGATTAATATTTTATTAGTGAAAACCCAGTAGATGTGTCTCATGTATCAGAAAAAATCTAATTGTTTCAGTAAGATATACATTATTTGGATTTCTAGAAACAAATTATATGCAACTATAAAAACACGTTGATATAGTATTTATCATAGATAAACCATAGGGTGATATCCCTATAATGGATATGTAGGTATTAATTCAATCGTTCCTTGTTGTATGAAATTGATCCCAAACTACACACCTTATTCGATACACCTGGGGATGTGCTTTGGTTAATTCAAAAAAACTTTATGAACCATTATGATAGATGTGTGGTTAAATTAAATAAAAATCTACGATAAACTAGAAAATATAAAAAAATGATCATAAAGTGTCATTGTTTAATAATTTTGGTGTAATAATTTCAATTATTGTAGGAATGATTTTCATAATCATGTGATTTCATACTCTTATTGTTCATGCTTGATTTTTACCCTATGATTTCATGTTTTAGTAAATGTAAGGAACTAGGATAAATTATGTGAAAAATTAATGTTATGTTCAATGTAATGACCATATTAATGAAAAAGCAAATGAAATGGGTTCCTGAATATAAATCCTTGTAATTGTTCTTAATTAGCTATCTCACATTATGATTAACAACCTAAATCTATGTGAGTATCCTAACACACAATATAAGAGAAAAATGGTCCTTCACAAATTTTTGGAAAATAAAAATAATATTGGAATAAATATTAAGTAGAATATGTATCTATAATGATAAAAGAAGAACATAGGAAAATAACCCAAAGAGGAAATATTTTGTTTCATATTTTGAAAAAAAAGACTAATAGAAAATAATTTCACTGAAAAAATAATGAGTTTGATGATTGTAAATAACGTTCATCTTAAGTTTGTACTAATAGTTAAATTAATTAAATGTTTGGCTCCTGGTCAATATCAAATCAAATGCTTTAATCCAGTGATTAACACAAAGACCAACAGAATTAGTAAAGGAATAACTAATGTTAGTCCGTGAAGTTTATAGTGATAATTATACTACACTTAACCCATTTTATAGAGTTGAGGTTGTCATTATTATGTTATTATGTATGTTCCCAATGAAAATATTTGTTAATCTATTAGTAGAATTTGATGTGATTTTTAGAATTGATCAATTAACTCAACAAATATTATTTATGAATTATTAGAAAAATGAAATCATGATTTTATTATAAATTAATAAATGTACATCTATCAATGTGAGTATGAATATGATATTCAAAACAAAATTATGTCAATTTTATGGGTCCTAGTCAATATTCCTGTATTATATTTATCTAAAATGGTTGAAAAGACAATAAACATTGATGACATTATAACTATTCAGGGACATTATGATGTATCTCAAGATGAATTTCCCAGTCTTGCAAAAAAATTGTGACAATATGTGTTTAATATAACTCATACTTAGTTTTATACCTATTTGAAATTATCCTTCTAGAGAGAATATAATTCAATAAAAATAATTGAATAAGAAAATGTACAAGAATATATATAATTTTTTCATATGAATGTGTGTTTCAAAATATGAGGAATCTGACGAATTTTATGAATTTAATATGGGTTAATTAATCATTGCAATGATTATTCATAAGAAAATAAGATCAGTATCCTAGAAATTTATCTTTTACCACGTATTGATTACTTTCTTTATCACGTAAAGGATCCCAATACATTTCCATGTCTAACCTTTATTTTTGTATCATCATTTGATGGTCAAGAAGGAAAAAATACCAAATATAGTCATCTAGATGTGGTTAGGTCCTTATGATTTTATAGATATTAAACATTAACATTCCTATTACCAAAAAATAATCATGGATCTTATGGAGAGAGTCTTTATCGATTTACATAATCTTTTTATAGAAATACTTTTAAATGATATTCCAATATACTCAATGAGTAACCAAGAACATGAATATCATTTGATGATTTCGTTAAATTCTATAGGTAATGATACAATATTTTTAAAATTTATGCAGTGTGAATTTTAGAGATATGATGTTTTATTAATGGGGAAAATAATCCCATAAAAGTTTATACTATGTTATTAATAAAAGATATATGTTTTCTAGCATTGGAAAGGGAAAGGAAATGTGATGTAGATTTATATTTTTTTTGGATGGATAAAAACAATTCATTCAATAATATATTTGTCATCTATCTAATACAATAAAAATATTTAACTGGAAGGAATCCATGTTAATATAGATTGGTGAATATGAAAAAAAAATCAAAAAGAAAAACTAATGTTGTTCCTTACACTTATATTTATAATATCATATATCTGATATGGGGTTTTAATGTACAATAATTAATTGATCAAGTTACTTGGATGAGCCATCATACAGAATAACATTGTGAAATACTATTAACTGTTGAAAATTAATGTCCATGTGAAATATTTCACAGCACATTTTTTCTAGTTGGAAACAATATTTTTCTCATAAATATATTCAGGAATAATATATATATATATATTGAATGGTTTTATATATAAAATTATAATAGAATATTTCATTATATACTCACATAGAAATGTTTGATTTTGACCAAAATTATATAGTTTTATCTTAATATTGATTTTGAAATTTCAATACACACACACACACCATAAGAAGGAGACTAAGGTGGGTGACTCCCAGTGTCTAATAGGACCATGTTAGATTGACCATGAGAATGAATGAAATAGATTCAATTCATATAAAAGTTCATAATATTTGTCATATATTCATGAGGAAAATTGATATATATATTAGATGAATATATAACCAATCGAAAAAATCAATATTAATGAGGTGTAAAAGGAGCATGTGGAATTATAAAAGAAAGTTAAATTATTCCTAATCACAACCGTGGTTCTAATGAAAATTAAAGGATTAATATGTGAGAATGCTTACCATTAAAAATAAATGTAAATGATATCTTAGATACATATTATAGTTCATTATTATCTATCCATACCAAATTTATTAATATTTATAAAAATATTCAAGACTGTTTATAGTGGGATAACATGAAAAGGGATATTATAGAATATATTAAACTTTCTGCCCAGTTTGTTTGAATGTTAAGGCTTGGAGATAGATTTATATGGGGATGTTACATATATTACCCATACTAGAATTGAAATGGGAAAAAATCACAACAAAGTATATCATTTTATCCCCAAAACAGCTATAATACATATATATGTATAGTCAATCACCTTATGAATTCTACAAAATTAATTTAAATTAGAAAAAATATTTATCTTGATCAAATTTCAATGATATAGATTAAATAATTGGAAATGTCACATGGGGTACAATAATATATAGTATTTTATTATGATTTTTGGGTGGCCTATATGTTATAGAAAAGTTTTCTCAACAATTTGAATATATAGTTTAAATTTAACAAAACAGATTGTGAGAATATTTAGGGTGAGCATGATTTTGAATTTAAAAAACTATATTTATATTTTTAGAGTATGTTCTAAGGATTTCAATGGTCATTGGGTTTAACAGGTTCTACTATATTAATTTTATTACAAAGAAATTTCTTATAAGGGAAATCATATTAATCTTCTGGACTCCAAAAAAAGGATGTATGTGTATAACTCCATTGTGTTGGGGTTAATGTTGGGTAATGAAATATATTGGGAGCTGAGCTAACATAGTAAATGGAATATAAGGTTATACCTATTCAAGATAACATTATGGTGTCTTAGTGTCAAAAAATGGTGTAATATGAACTGTAAAAAATATATATACTCAAAATATGTTGATAATGTATTCTAAGGAAGATATCTTTAAAAGAAAGTTATCACATTTTTAGTGAACGAATACATGAATTTTATATATACCAACCACTTCAAAATTCTTGATTATATTAAGGAGATTTTTTATCCTAGGGATCTTCTGTCGAATCTATATTCATATCATAATGTGTTATATATATATATATTTTAGTAATTATATACATGATACTTCATATATACATAACTCATAGATTTAATAATTAGGTAATTATATTTCATTTGAGGATTAATTAAAGGAGATTTTGGACCTATGAGATAATTTTCAACAACATCCTGTCAGTAACATTATCATTTTTTATAGGGAAAAATAATTTGTGGAATTCACAATGGAAAATCATGATTTGATGGGTTATATTTGTACACATTTTTATATTAAAGAAATATAATTTCAAGAGATATAATAATATAAGTATGTTGGAACGTGAGACCCTGATAATTTATAATATATTAAATTAAATTCAATGTTTTGCATTATTTCATTTTATAGGCATTTGTTTTCATAAATAAATAGTAATATGAATATTTTTATTAAATGTGACAATTAATTTCATGTTTTTGGATTGATTGGTATCAATAGGACTAACCTAATCATGAAAATATTATGTTATTACTTAATATATTAATTAAATCCTATAAAATAATTACATTACTTCAATTGTGAAAAAATATAATTATTTTATATTAAACGATAAATTTTTATAAGACCCCAGCCTTAAACCTTACTTAATATTGAATTTAATGAATAATTCACATTGAGGATCTTTTCAGGTTTAGAGTTTTAGAGAATTAGAACATAATTATTACATCTTAAAATATTACAAAGTAGATACTTCTACTAAGTCTCCATAAAATAAAAACTCTTAAAAAGAAAGATGTCTAGATTCCATGTTTTAGATAGCATGAAATTCCCTTGATCCCATCCTTGAACTTATTCCACTTTAAGTCCTGTGAAAAACATTTCGAAAAACTTGGGGTGAGCATAAAAAGCTCAGTAAGGGATACAAAAAGAATGAAAACTGTTAGTTTTTCAAACATCAAGTAAACCATGTATACTATATCAAAGTAATACCTTCACCTTCATGAAGTAGTAAAAAAATATTCACTGAATAAAGTATCATTACTTACCTTTTTGTAACCAAAGGATTACCATAAAACCCATAAAAAGAACACATAGAATATATAAAGGTAACTTGGGACATAAACATACTTAAGTGGAATAACCATACGGTTGACTTCCACACATATCACTTAATGGAATAGCCATACGGCCAATTTCCATACATACTTAATGGAATAGCCATACGGCCGACTTCCATACCGAATGCATTGGAGGTTATAACGTAACCACCTGTCCTGGTATTCACGGCACCACCCGTCATATGGTTTATAACGTAACCAACCGTTAAAATGTCCAAGTACCAGTATAAAATCATAAAACATAAAACCAATATAAAGGAATGATAACATTTCCACATTTCAATAACAATATATCATAAACATATTGACATAATAGAATCGTTTTTCAAAATCATTTTCAATACCAAAATACATAAAAGAGTATATGGTATTTATTTTATTCTAAAAACATTACGGCTTGATGAGAAAGCCAAAGATCAAATAATACTCGCGGCGGCGGAAAAGGTCGTTGTCACCGCGTACGTTAAAAAAAATTTCTTTTTGTCGTTTAGTAAAACGCTTCGTAGAAAAATATTCCTTTTGTACAAAAGTAAAAGTCAAAGGAGTTTATACACCGTATAAAATAAAGTTGTGTATAAAACGAAATATGCCTCAATGAAAGGAGATTGAGACGAAGTCCCTTAAAAAGAACATTTTTTTTAAATAAAATAGATATATTATGTTTATTAACTATAATTACACATAAATAAAGTACAAATAAAATATATGACATAATAATATCATGACATAATTTGAAAGTAGGAGATTAACCCAAAGAATGAAAATTGGGTTAAGAAGTTCCCTTACCCTGGGTTCGACTTGACTCGATCGTTCTTTAACGTCCTGAATAATAAACATGAGTTAATTTATACTTGATTAAGAACATTTTAAATGTTCATTATTCCTTTTATATCACTTATTTCCATGTTATAAACATTACGTAACCATTTAAGTTAATAATGTTTGTTTTGTCAATATTTGGTTCTTAAGTCGAAAGTTTACTTCTTACAATTACATGTTGTTCGTGTGGTCAAAAGTTCTTTATATCCAGAATGAAATTCCTGATTTGGATATCATATATATCATATATATCCAGCATATACATGTATTTATAATATTACATAATCATTTAGATGTAAGAAATGAAATGCACCGTTCATGGAGACGGTAAGCCGTACGTACGCATGAACGGTACTTTCATTTCTTTGTCATATTAGTGGAATTAAAACTAAATGAGAGTTATGTATATTTTAATTCCAGAATTATATTCATAATTTAGATATATCAGTAATTATATATATACATTATATACATGTAATTTTAATAGTACATTACATTTGGGGATAAGAAATGAAATGCACCGTTCATGGAGACGGTAAGCCGTACGTACGCATGAACGCTACTTTTAATTATATATCATACTTTAATGGAAAGAAATAATAATTATATAGAGGTATATTATAATTCCAGTATAACATCATATATAATAACTTTAAATCCATCCTTTACACGTCCCACATATGGCATTAGCGAATCACATCACTTTTAGGGGGCGGTAGTCCGCAATTCCTTAAATGAAGATATCGTGTTTACCCATAATGGAAAACATAAAGGTATGCCAAAAATGAAAAATAGATAAGCTTAAAGAAAACATAAACATATTATATATCATATATAAAAATAGTGACATCATAATAGCCACCCTTGAAGGTGTTAAATGAGTATTGAACAATCATCGTTTCGGGAGGCAGAATTTCGCCATCCACGGAAACCGTATGTTCTTTAACCATTTGATGTAGTTGTGTGAGAGTGTAGCTAAAATAAATATTATAAAAACATCCTAGTATATTTAAGATACTGGTGTTGTTACAAAAGAATTAAATAAAAAGAGTTTAGAGGGTTGTAGAAGCAAAATAAAACAAATGAACAAGAGAGAATGAATTACCTTTAAAAGTGTAACTCCCTTTTGATTTGAGCCTAAAGGCTTCCTTTGAAAGGATTTTGCCCAAAGGGAATCCTCTAGGATGAGGAGAGGGATATGGAGAGAGTAATTGGTCAGGGTTTGGCCGAGCCAAAGTCTTGATATGTGTGTGAAATGAGGTAGAGGTGGGGGCCTTTTATAAGAGGAGAGGAGGGGCACTTTTGGAAAGTAAAAACTTTTACTTTATTTGAAAATGTGTTTCGGTTTTAAAAGGTCCCACATTGATATAATTCGTGGATAAGGTGATAAGGGTTCTAAATCCACTCATCCAATTGGTTTTGGCCATGTTTAGTTCATAGATTTTACATTATCTTTCCATTTTATTTAAATCGTCAAATAATGATGTCATCGTTGCATCATTATTATGTCATGAATAATTAAATTTATATAATGTCTAAAAATTATAAAAAAATTACTATGATGTAGGAAATCTTTTTAGCTTTCCAATGACTATTTATAATCAAAAATCCGATCTTTATAACCCCATGTACAAGTTGTTTTAGTAAAACATATCATGTTTGTGTCATTTTTACTTTTACATTAAATAAAAAGTTATTTATGTCATTTCCCAACCAAATTGTCTCCATGGGGTCCCCAAGTTGACCCATGGCTTGTCATGGTCGGCCATGACACAACCAATGAGGATATGACATGTGTCTAGGTCATTTCATATTATTAAATCAATATTTATTCCTTAAACTACACTAATTACCACTAATCACGATTAAGAACTTAATAAGTTACTATTCACCAAAAAATTATTATAATCTCATTGTACCACATTTTACATCTTAATGACAACCATGTATGTCGGATTTTCAAAATTCAATACACATTAGTGGTAAACTTTCATTTAACTGAAAAATCAGTTTGCTTGATTACCACTTAGTGGTTTCACTATTCATAAAAAATTGAAGTTTTTCAGAAAATTACAAAAAATTCACCCTAAGCTATATTTGATATTCCGAATTCAAAAATGATGTCCATTTTACAAAATTCAAAAAATATAAGTCAAATTAATTAATTTAATAATTAATTCCCGCTGTCATGACAAATAGCGTGTTTTTGTGAAACAATAAGTATCAAAAGATTGACACTAGTTTAAGTCCGTTTTCAAAGTGAAATTAATTCCAACGACCACTATTGGATTTAATGGTAAAAATATTTTCTAATTTTACATTAAAACCAATTCAAAAGATAATCTAATCATATAAATAAATTAGATTAAAAATAGGTTTTGAATTAAAATACAACATTTTACACTATTCATAAAAAAAATGAACTTTATCAGAAAGGTACCAAAAATTTACACAAAGTAAATTTTGATGTCCCGATTCTAAAGAAGAGTTATATTTGGTCCAAAATAAAGTATAAGAGTGATCAAAACTATATTTAATGACGGTTCACCATTAAAAGGTGATAAGTGAACCTCTAGTGAAAATTAGAGTATATATGCCCTAAAATTGAACTCTTTCCGTATTTTAAGCCTTTATCTTTTATTGGGAAATGTATAAACATTTAAAAACATATATAATCATATTTTAGTTATTTCTATCCATTCCCGCCAGTACAATGACTACATGTTAACTAACATATAAAATAATATTATTTTATTACTAGTGTGCTACGTAAGTTTCAAAGAAACTCATCGTTGCGTATCGGGTACGCTATCGAACATAGAAACCCCTTTAAAATAAAATTAATATTTAATTCGTAAATATTAATAAATATGAAAATTATTTATTCTTTATTTACCTGGGATGTTACATCCTTCCCCCCTTTTGGGAATTGCATCCTCGCAATTTTATTCACTTATCAAAATAAGTGGGGGTATTTATCCCTCATAGCATTTTCAGATTCCCACGTTGCCTCTTCAATCACATGGTTTTTCTACAAAACCTTTACCTCATGAATCACCTTATTCCGTAACACTTGCTCTATGTGGTCAAGAATCTGGACTGGTTGTTCCTCATAAGATAGGTTCTCTTCCAGCTGAACTACCTCTGGGCTCAAAACATGAGATGGATCTGGTATATAATTTCTCAACATCGAAACGTGAAAAACATTGTGTACCTGATATAAACTCGGAGGTAAAGCCACTCGGTATGCAACTGATCCAACTCTTTCCAGAATTTCGTATGGTCCAACAAACCTTGGACTCAACTTTCCATTCTTACCAAATCTCATCACGCTTTTCCAAGGAGAAACCTTGAGAAAAACATGACCACCTATCTCGAAAGATAGATCCTTCCTCTGGTTATCCGCATAACTCTTTTGCCTGCTCTGAGTTGTTCTCATGTGTTTCTGAATCAGCTGAACTTTTTCTGCCATCTCTTCTACCAATTCTAGTCCCGTCAACTTCCTTTCACCCACTTCATTCCAAAATGCTGGAGTTCGACACCGCTTCCCATATAATTCCTCAAATGGTGCCATCTGTATACTGGAATGAAAACTGTTATTATAAGAAAACTCAACCAAAGAAAGATTTTGGTCCCAACATCCCTAATAATCCATAGAACAAGCTCGTAGCATATCCTACAATGTCTGGATTGTTTGTTCTGACTGCCCATCTGATTGAGGATGAAAACCTATACTAAAATTTAATTCAGTACCCAACGACTTCTGAAGGCCTTTCCAAAAGTTAGAAGTAAACCTGGGATCACGATCCGATACAATGGAGAGAGGAACTCCATGTAACCTGACAATATCTTTAAGATACAAACGGGAAAGTTGATCAAGAGAGAAAGTTTCTCGTATAGAAAGGAAATGAGCAGATTTGGTCAAGCGATCAACAATAACTCAGATTTCATTATTACCTCGAGATTTCCTCGGTAATCCCACAACAAAGTCCATGGATATGTTTTCCCATTTCCACTCTGGCACTGGTAAAGGCTGAAGCATCCCTTTCGGTAACTGCCTCTCTGCTTTAACATGTTGACATGTCAAACACTTCACAGTAAAATCAGCAATATCTCTTTTCATTCCATCCCACCAGTAATACTCCCGCAGATCTCTATACATCTTAGTACTGCCAGGATGAACTGAAAACGGGGAACTATGAGCCTCACATAACAACTCATTCTTCAACTGTGAATCACAAGGCACACATAACCTCTTCAGAAACCTCAAAACACAAACACAAACTTATCCAATAACTCATGGAAAATTTTATTCATAAGGTCCATGAATAAAACAGGTGCATTGTTTAACCCAAAAGGCATAACTACAAATTCATAATGGCCATATCTAGTACGGAACACGGTCTTCGGAACATCTGCTTCTTTTAATTTCAACTGATGGTACCCCGACCTCAAGTCAAACATCGAAAAATACTGAGCTCCCTGGAGCTGATACCACTTCATTCGATGGCCCAACATCTGCTGAAGTAGTTGCAAAGGATTTCACCACCCCTTTCTGCTTGTAGTCTGGCTGCATTCCACTAGTTGAGTTCTTCGTTGGACACTCGTTTTCATAATGACCAATTTCATTACACTTAAAACATCTTACCGTTGGCTTTTCATTTCCTTCTTGATCATCTTCCTTACAGTTTCACGCAATATGACTAGACTTACCACACCGAAAGCACTTACCAGACTTGGATAAACATTCTCCAGGATGCATTTTACCACACTTCTCACAGGATGGATATTTGGTTTTCTTACCTCCTTGTTTCTTTGATGAATTATTCCCCTTTTCCTGCCAACTAGATCTCTTATTCTGTTGTTTTTTATAGAACACATGATCATCGGCAAACTCCATTTCCACCTTCTCCGCACATCAAACAAGTTTTTCATAACTTTTTAACTCACGAGAAGCTAAAGCCCTTCGATACTTTGGCTTTAACCCTGAGTAAAAACGGTTTATTTTACTATCAAGATCTCGTATGAAGTTTGGAGCATACCTTGCCAATCGAGTGAACTTTTCTTCATAAGCAGCCACTGAATCATCCTCCTGCCTCAATTCTAGGAACTGTTTTTCCATCCTAAGATGAACCACCTTAGGAAAATATTTCTCAAGAAACATACCTTTGAATTCGTCCCAGTGAAGATCCTCAATCTCATCACTATCCCTTATATTTTTCACCATCGACCACCACTGATCAGCTTCACCTTCAAAACGGTTAACAGCAAGACTAACCTTTTGATGTTCTGAACACCCCATGACATCAAAAATCTTCTCTAGTGCTTTAATCCACCCTTCAGCTTGCACAAGGTCAGATGATCATCTGAATGATGGGGGATGTTGCCTCATGAAATGTTCCACCACTGACATGTTCTTCTGCGGTTGATCTGGCTGATCTCGTGCATGGATACCACCACCATTTATAGCCTGAGTCAACTGTTCCATCACTGCAACAAACTGTTCAGTTCCGATTCCGACCATCTCAGGTTGCTGATTTGGAAGGTTATCTTCCTCCTGATGTCGTCCCAACATAGCTGCTTTGTTTCCTCTGCGGAAAACCATTCTGAACACAGAAATATCTTAAGAGAAGCAACATGGTAATCCGTAAATGCTATATCATTTCAATCATATTATAATTTAACACTTTTCTAACTCCTAAAGTTGTCTAAACCGTCCTTTGATACCAACTATAAGGCCCCAGCCTTAAACCTTACTTAATATTGAATTTAATGAATAATTCACATTGAGGATCTTTTCAGGTTTAGAGTTTTAGAGAATTAGAACATAACTATTACATCTTAAAAGATTACAAAGTAGACACTTCTACTAAGTCTCCATAAAATAAAAACTCTTAAAAAGAAAGTTTTCTAGATTCCATGTTTTAGATAGCATGAAATTCCCTTGATCCCATCCTTGACCTTATTCCACTTTAAGTCCTATGAAAAACATTTCGAAAAACTTGGGGTGAGCATAAAAATCTCAGTAAGGGATACAAAAAGAATGAAAACTGTTAGTTTTTCAAACATCAAGTAAACCATGTATACTATATCAAAGTAATACCTTCACCTTCATGAAGTAGTAAAAAAAACTTCACTGAATAAAGTATCATTACTTACCTTTTTGTAACCAAAGTATTACCATAAAACCCATATAAAGAACACATAGAATATATAAAGGTAACTTGGGACATAAACATACTTAAGTGGAATAACCATACGGTTGACTTCCACACATATCACTTAATGGAATAGTCATACGGCCAATTTCCATACATACTTAATGGAATAGCCATACGGCCGACTTCCATACCCAATGCATTGGAGGTTATAACGTAACCGCCCATCCTGGTATTCACGGCACCACCCGTCATATGGTTTATAATGTAACCACCCGTTAAAATGTCCAAGTACCAGTATAAAATCATAAAACATAAAACCAATATAAAGCAATGATAACATTTCCAAATTTCAATAACAATATATCATAAACATATTGACATAATAGAATCCTTTTTCAAAACCATTTTCAATACCAAAATACATAAAAGAGTATATGGTATTTATTTTATTCTAAAAACATTATGGCTTGATGAGAAAGCCAAAGATCAAATAATACTCGCGGCGGCAGAAAAGGTCGTTGTCACCGCGTACGTTAAAAAGAAATTTCTTTTTGTCATTTAGTAAAACGCTTCGTAGAAAAAGATTCATTTTGTAAAAAAATAAAAGTCAAAGGAGTTTATACACCGTATAAAAGAAAGTTGTGTATAAAACGAAATATGCCTCAATGAAAGGAGATTGAGACGATGTCCCTTACAAAGATCATTTTTTTTAATAAAATAGATATATTATGTGTATTTACTATAATTACACATAAATAAAGTACAAATACAAGATATGACATAATAATATCATGACATAATTTGAAAGTAGGAGATTAACCCAAAGAATGAAAATTGGGTTAAGAAGTTCCCTTACCTTGGGTTCGACTTGACTCGATCGTTCTTTAACGTCCTGAATAATAAACTTGAGTTAATTTATACTTGATTAAGAAAATTTTTAAAGTTCATTATTCCATTTATATCACTTATTGCCATGTTATAAACATTACGTAACCATTTAAGTTAATAATGTTTGTTTTGTCAATATTTGGTTCTTAAGTCGAAAGTTGACTTCTTACAATTACATGTTGTTCGTGTGGTCAAAAGTTCTTTATATCCAGAATTAAATTCCTGATTTGGATATCATATATATCATATATATCCAGCATATACATGAATTTATTATATTACATAATCATTTAGAGGTAAGAAATGAAATGCACCGTTCATGGAGACGGTAAGCTGTACGTACGCATGAACGCTACTTTCATTTCTTTGTCATATTAGTGGAATTAAAACTAAATGAGAGTTATGTATATTTTAATTCCAGAATTATATTAATAATTTAGATATATCAGTAATTATATATATACATTATATACATGTAATTTTAATAGTACATTACATTTGGGGATAAGAAATGAAATGCACCGTTCATGGAGACGGTAAGCCGTACGTACGCATGAACGCTACTTTCATTTCTATCTCATACTTTAATGGAATGAAATAATAATTATATATATGTATATTATAATTCCAGTATAACATCATATATAATAACTTTAAATCCATCCTTTACACGTCCCACATATGGCATTAACGAATCACATCACTTTTAGGGGGCGGTAGTCCGCACTTCCTTAAATGAAGATATCGTGTTTACCCATAATGGAAACCATAAAGGTATGACAAAAATGAAAAATACAGAAGCTTAAAGAAAACATAAACATATTATATATCATATATAAAAATATTGACATCATAATGGCCACCCTTGAAGGTGTTAAATGAGTATTGAACAATCATCGTTTCGGGAGGTAGAATTTCGCCATCCACGGAAACCGTATGTTCTTTAACCATTTGATGTAGTTGTGTGAGAGTGTAGCTCAAATAAATATTATAACAACATCCTAGTATATTGAAGATACTGGTGTTGTTACAAAAGAAGTAAATAAAAAGAGTTTAGAGGGTTCGAGAAGCAAAATAAAACAAATGAACAAGAGAGAATGAATTACCTTTAAAAGTGTAACTCCCTTTTGATTTGAGCCTAAAGGCTTCCTTTGAAATGATTCTGCCCAAAGGGAATCCTCTAGGATGAGGAGAGGGATGTGGAGAGAGTAATTGGGCAGGTTTTGGCCGAGCCAAAGGCTTGATAAGTGTGTTAAATGAGGTAGAGGTGGGGGCCTTTTATAAGAGGAGAGGAGGGGCACTTTTGGAAAGTAAAGAAATATTACTTTATTTGAAAATGTGTTTCGGTTTTAAAAGATCCCAAATTGATATAAATCGTGGATAAAGTGATAAGGGTTCGAAATCCACTCATCCAATTGGTTTTGGCCATGTTTAGTTCATATATTTTACATTATCTTTCCATTTTATTTAAATCGTCAAATAATGATATCATCGCTGCATCATTATTATGTCATGAATAATTAAATTTATTTAATGTATAAAAATTATAAAAAAAAATACTATGATGTAGGAAATCTTTTTAGCTTTCCAATGACTATTTATAATCAAAAACCAGATCTTTATAACCCCATGTACAAGTTGTTTTAGGTAAACATATCATGTTTGTGTCATTTTTACTTTTACATTAAATAAAAAGTTATTTATGTCATTTCCCAACCAAATTGTCTCCATGGGGTCCCCAAGTTGACCCATGGCTTGTCTTGGTCGGCCATGACACAACCAATGAGGATATGACATGTGTCTAGGTCATTTCATATTATTAAAGCAATATTTATTCCTTAAACTACACTAATTACCACTAATCACGATTAAGAACTTAATAAGTTACTATTCAGCAAAAAATTATTATAATCTCATTGTACCAAATTTTACTTCTTAATGACAACCATGTATGTCGGATTTTCAAAATTCAATACACATTAGTGGTAAACTTTCATTTAACTGAAAAATCAGTTTGCTTGATTACCACTTAGTGGTTTCACTATTCATAAAAAATTGAAGTTTTTCAGAAAATTACAAAAAATTCACCCTAAGCTATATTTGATATTCCGAATTCAGAAATGAAGTCCATTTTACAAAATTCAAAAAATATAAGTCAAATTAATTAATTTAATAATTAATTCCCGCTGTCATGACAAATAGCGTGTTTTTGTGAAAGAATAAGTATCAAAAGATTGACACTAGTTTAAGTCCGTTTTCAAAGTAAAATTAATTCCAACGACCACTATTGGATTTAATGGTAAAAATATTTTCTAATTTCACTTTAAAACCAATTCAAAAGATAATATAATCATATAAATATATTAGATTAAAAAGAGGTTTTGAATTAAAATACAACATTTTACATTATTCATAAAAAAAATGAACTTTATCAGAAAGGTACCAAAAATTAACACAAAGTAAATTTTGATGTCCCGATTCTAAAGAAGAGTTATATTTGGTCCAAAATAAAGTATAAGAGTGATCAAAACTATATTTAATGACGGGTCACCATTAAAAGGTGATAAGTGAACCTCTAGTGAAAATTAGAGTATATATGCCCTAAAATTGAACTCTTTCCGTATTTTAAGCCTTTATCTTTTATTGGGTAAATGTATAAACATTTAAAAACATATATAATCATATTTTAGTTATTTCTATCCATTCCCGCCAGTACAACAGCTACTTGTTAACTAACATATAAAATAATATTATTTTATTACTAGTGTGCTACGTAAGATTCAAAGAAACTCATCGTTGCGTATCGGGTACGCTATCGAACATAGAAACCCCTTTAAAATAAAATTAATATTTAATTCGTAAATATTAATAAATATGAAAATTATTTATTCTTTATTTACCTGGGATGTTACAATTTTTCTATTCATTTTAATTTTCTATATATTATATGCCTTGATCAGAGATGAACTATGATTTTAGTTAAAATTATTTTCATTTTATTCAAAAAAATGTTTAATCTTTAAAAAATTGATTTTCCACTGTGTATAAGTGAAGGTAAAATCATTTAAATGGAAAAATATTTATTTTTCTGGAAAATATTTTATCTGGATAATGTATTTTAATATTAATAAATTAAATTAATATCTATTTATTAATGATTTTAAAATAATTTTTGATCAGGTATTCAATCAAACATATTATCTTTTATTTTATGGTACTACAAGGAATGGAATGAGAAAAGGATTATTTTGATGTATAAAAATACATTTTCCAAAAAAATCTTGTAAACATTTTTTGGAGCATATTTGAATTATTTTATACAACATATAGTAATTGAATCATCCAAAATGGATTCCATATATTCAATCTGAATTATTTTTTTTATTAATAAAGTAAACATAATTTCTTGCATTTTGTTACCATAGTAATATTTAAAAGTTTAAAATATGGGTTAACCAATTTGATAAGCTATATAATGCCATTTAAAATTTACTCTAATTGATTTGGGGAATATATTATGACCTTATAATTCATACCTTATCATATTATTCAATTTTCTATCAGTATCCCATCATATTGACTATTATAATTCAATATTCATCTAATTTATCAGTTTTTACCCCCATGGCTAAGAATAAGGATATACCTATTGACCCATATCAAAAAAAATAATAATACCTTTAACACAATTAGAATATGAAAAAATATTGTCCCAAAATCCAAGAAAATGACCACGAGGTATTGGTATTCCCACACACCCATTTCATAATCCTTAATATTCTTATAAATGGTGGATATTTGATGATGAGGTATTTGTTCAAACACACTTTTTCATGTTTATTTTTGTGTAACTTTTATATAAATATTTCATAACCATTATTAACTGTTGAAATATGTATCTTTACTATACATACTTTATTTTTATTTTAATGTTATAACGATTTCATATCTCTATTCCATCAAATGAGAATTGAAAACATTTCTCATATGTACTTGAATACTATCATCTCCATGAAGCGAAAAATTTAATTTACATCACCATCTCACATTGATGGTTATATAGATACATTATCTATATATATATGATCCTTATAATATTACTATTATTCATCAAAAACAATATAACTTCTACCCTAATTAACATTCATCTAATAGAAAATGATAATGTAGCTCATGCGTATGTGTGAACTAACACCTCGACAAACATATACGATTTGTTTTTCATTTCTGAATTACATGATTGGTAATATTCATAAATTAAAGGAATAAATATATAATTTAGATACATTTATGTCTATATTATTTTTAATTAATATTTACCTTTCTTTTTATCCTTCCTTAAAAAACTATAAACATCACACATATTAAAATACGTACAACCATCTCCATGAAGTGACATAAAACATTTTCAATAACCACCATATATGGATGATTAAAATATTTTATATAATAAATTTATATTATATTAATAAATTGATTAAAATTTTGGAGAAATTGAAACCGTGACTAATGTGTTCGGACCAAAATAGTAGAACCGATAAATACATGGAAAACAATATAGTTTTCACATGAATAAAGGTATAAATAATCATTAATCATTAAAATTATAACAGTAAATTATAATTTAATTTTATATAATAATATGTACATTTATATATATATTTAGTACATAAATATATTTATTATAAAAATGTATTTATTATATAAAATGATTGAACATGTACAATGTAGGATTTGACTTTAGGTAAGGGTTTCTCATCTAAATTTTATTTCATTGATACACAATCTATATTCCCCACTAATTATGTTGTTGTATATTTAGACACATGAATTTATTTTATTATTCATTAAAAAAATTTAGGGGATACTATTTGGTCTACAAGGGTAGATACCCTTGGTGGGGGGGACAGGGTAAGGCAAATTAAAACAGCTACCCCATTTGATCTTGTTTTGTAGTTAGAAAAAACCCTATTCTCTCTCTCCTTCCCATTGTAGATTATGAATGAATCTTAAATCATGCTTAGGAAAACTAAATTTTACTTGGTTCAACCTCCCTGGGAAACGTCAAAGGACTATACACCGAAGATTAGTCGATGTACCAAATCCAATGTAAGCGCACTGTTGTTTACAAGTTTGAAGAAAAATCGTTGTCTCTTATGGTTTACAACCACTCATGGTTTGAGATGTCACTTATATCTCTAATGATGTGGGCTCTCTGATTCTTTAGAAGATCCACTCGCATTTTATAGAAATGTAGGTATTTTCATTGTCACAAATGAATGCATTTTTATATGTGTGTAGATGTTCTGTTGACGTCAAACTTTTACCCACATATAAATCTCTATTTTCACTAGATGTACCATGATACAACAAATATTTCATATGACCCTTACTATGTCCTATACACAAAAGTAATTCATTGAGAACAAGATTATTATTTAGTCACAAAACACTCCTTTCACACAACTTCATTCTTTCATGCAACTAAAATCTATGAAAAACATTCTTAGCTTGCGTGCAACTCAAAATATTTCACGCAACTCCCTTTGCATGGTATTCATATGTGATCTGGTGATCGGATTTTCACTAAGTGTTGATTTCACTCGAATAAGTAATGTCACATCATATTTATAGGTTTTCTGGACCCATGCGTGAAAGATTCAACTTTTGTCACACAAGTTTATCTTCGAGTGCGCAAAAACCCATTTTTCGTTGTATTGGTCGCATATGTTTCTTTCCTAAAACCTCATATTTCCTGCCCACTTCCAAATCTTCTGTGTACATCATGCCTTTTCCATTTTCCGATGTTCTTCTCCCAAAACATGCCTCGCGTGCATGATTCCTTTTCATAACTACATCTTTAGCACTCATCTTCAATTCATTCATGATCAAAATGCATGTTCCATTTTTCAACATTCTGAACCTGAAAAATGCCTTGTGAGAAAGGTTCCATCACACCCTAGATCTTGCACGCAACTTCATTTTCCCAAAACATGTTTCCACTTTTCCCGATTTTGAGACCCACAAATTTGGAAGACACTAGAAAATGGTGCACCATAGATCTGTTCTTTTTGTACCACTTCCAGATAGTCCATTCCAGTGTTGAGGTTCTTTGATCAATCATGGATTGTTTACAAAAACCCTTGAAGTCAATAAATCACCATCGAAAAACCATTTTTCAACAAAATTAACATCACGATCTTCTTTGTCAAAAAACACAACATGGAGGTTCGCTTTTTCAACAAACACAATCACCTCAAAAATGTTTGAATGTTACATTGAGGGATTTTTCCCAAAAATATTCTCCTTTGGTATTGTTGACAAATATTCCGATGATGATTCTGTTCACATTGAAATCCCACTGAAGCTTCTTCCTTCATCAACCATCATTTTCCTCTTGTGATTATGATAGAGGTCAAAGATTCACTAAACACATACTCTAATCCCACATGAGCAATGCTCTCTATGAGGGAAAAAATTAAATGAAAAGATCATCAATGAATACATTCATTTCTAACACCAACCATTAACAACAAACTCATACCAATTGCTAAACTGATACAAATTTTTGATCGCTGGAAATCTTCTCACTCTATTCCAACATCACTCTTCAGTTTTTATAACGATCCTCATCTATTGTGATATCCATTCTTTGACTGATCACTTCAAAAAATTCTCAGATTGGAAACTCCTCTTCAGCTTTCAAATCCCCCAATCATGCTACCACTCCTATCAGCTTCTCCCCATGTCTTAAACTAAGACATTTTCTCCCTTCCTTAGGCAGGGTTTCTATCCCTTAAGGAGTAACTATTTCTCTTCCATTGTCATCAAACACAATGTTCACTCATCTTTGATCCGAGACATAGGAATGAACACTAATTAGCATAATAGAGAAACAAACATCATACCTTGGTGGGGTGTCCCACATCCACACGTTTTCATGGGCCAGAAGTTGACTAGACTCCCAGAGCCAGTCGATGCCTCTAAAAAGATTTCTTAGGTAAGGCCTTTGTTAGGATGTATGCAACCTATAGTTCTATAGGCAGATACTCAAACTTCCGGATTCCGAGATCAACCATCTACATGATAAAATGATACTTTGTATCCATGTTAATTGTCCTAGATTGATGTATGGGATTTATGTTGAGATTTATACCAGTTGAGTTATCGCACTGGATTCCGAACAAAAAAATCACTTCAACTCCCATGTCATCAAGTTGCTGCTTTATCCACAATGATTGAGTGCATGCTTGAGTGGCCACAATATACTCAGCCTATTTAGTGATCAATAAAATTAAGTAATTCTTCTTACTCAGATAATAAATACACTATCCACAAAGATTGAAAGAACCTCCTGACGTTGATTTTATGTCATCACTGAATTGGCCTAATCTGCAGCAATATATCCCAATAACATTGACTGTGATCATTCACTATATATCAAGTCATAATCTGGAGTTCCCTAGATATACCAAAGTCTTCGTTTCACTAAAATAATTTAACATTCCCTGGGTTTGCATTAATATTGCACTTCTTGTCATGTGGCGAAAAAAAAATTAGTTTTCTTCACATTCAGTTATAGTAAACTCCCAATAATCTTCCTGTATTCTATGATATTAACTTCCTTTCCATTACCATCATTCCATAATTTTATCTGGGTTTCTACTGGAGCCTTCATCTCCTTGGAATTTTCCATTACAAATATTCTCATAACCACCTTGACATATTTGGATTGAGAAATTAATGTGGAATTATATACTTGGGTCACCTATAAACCAGGGAAAAATGATATCTCATAGATCATATACATTTCAAACTCATGTTTCATGAATTTGAAAAAATTTCCTTACTGAGCTTCTTCTTATTTTCCAAATATTATGTCATCAACATAAACCATCTCATCCCTCATTTGACTACTGTCATTTTTTAAAAAGATATTATAATCAACTCCCCATGGTGGAAACCATGCTTCTTCAAATATTGATCAAGCCTTGAGTACCATTCTCTTTGTTCCTATTTCATCCTATAAGACACCTTATTCAACCGACAAAAATTGTTCTAATCATCATGAATGTGAAAACTGTCTAGATGTTCGATTTAAATTTCTTCATCTAGAACCCCATTCATGAATGCTGATTTTACATCCATCTGTAACACTATGATCTTCTGTTACACTGTAAAGGCTAGGAATAATATGATTGTCTCCACCCATGCAACTGTAGAAAATGCCTCATCATCATCTATTCCCTCGACCATGAAGGATTCGTTGCAAATTAGTCATACATTGTTTCAGACCACTATTCCATCTTCATTCATCTTGTTGTGATAGAACCATTTAGTCCTAATGAAATTTTTATGTTCTATCCATGAAACAATCTTCCATGTCTAATTCTTCTTAATCTGATCTACCTCTTCATTCATTACCTGAACCTAGTTTTCAGCTATAGTTGCATCAGCCAAGCATTTAGGCTCTACCTAAGATAAGAAATATGAATGCAATATGGATTCTATTCTTCTTGTCTGAACTAGAGATAATTGATCACTAATGTTATTTTTCCGGAAAATTTCAGCTCGAATACTCAGCGTCTATATAGATTTAAAATTTTCTTCTTTATGCCCATTATTAGTATCTTCTTCTGATTCTGAAACAACCACTTTTTCTCCTCCAACATAGAATTCTGCCTCATCACATTCATCAGAAAATTGTTCACAATGATGATTGAATGTTCTCATCATTTTCCACAATTGTGACATCATTGTTTGCAACTACATTTCCCAGCCTTTAAATAAATAATTTAAATTCTTTTAATTTTCATGAGTATCCAATGAAATATTATCTCATCTCTGCATAAATCAAAATTCCTATGTTTTTATTTATTGATTATAAATCACTCAATCCCATAGAATTGAAAGTACTTCACCGTTGGATCTTTTCCATACCACATTTCATACAGAGTATTTCATTCCTTCATACACAACAAAGCCCTATTATAAATCTAGACCGACGTTAATACTGCTTCTTTCCAGAATTTCCCTGGTATTTATTTTTATATACGCATTATTCGGGATATATTGTTGATGATCCAATTTCCCATTTCAACTACTTTATTCTAATGGGGGGTTCTTATAGGAGAAATTTTATTCCTTATCCTGTGTTTCTCCAGATAGTATTCCACCTGACACTTTGTGAATTTAGTACCATTGTTAGTAAGAATCCTCAGAATTTTATGTCCAAGATATGTTTCAAACTCCCTCCAGTACTATTTTAAAAAGATAAAAACATCAGACTTATGGGTAATAACAAATACCCTTGCCTTTCTGCTAGAGTCATCAATGAAAATATTGTAGTACCTCTTTCCATAAATTTCTCTTGGTTTGATAGTCTGACAAACATCATCATGAACCCATTCGTGCACACTTGTTGAATTTTTTCCTTTTCCTTATACATATTTTTGATTAGCTTCCCTTGCTAGAATTTATCACACATTTGAGTATGATCGTGTGAAATCTTAGGGAGGAATCTTACTGCATCTATCATTATAATATCTTAAAGGGATTATTGACATATATAACCAAGTCATTTATTTTCTAGGTTTTTTTCTTCCTCTATAGACAGAAATCACATACCTTCTTCTCCACTTTCTAGGTAGACATTTACCTTTGTTCTTTTTTACTATAAAAACATTGTCTCGTCTCTACCTTTGACAATACACATCTTTTTTGTAATACTTATCAAATGTTATGGGGCAGATAGTTGGTTGATGTGGAGAAAATTTTGACTGAGGCCTTCTACTACTAAGACATCAGCACTTATCATCTATTTCCGCCAAAAACTGGCTTTTCCAGAGCCAATAATCATCAAGCCTTCATCATTTCCATACTTGAAAACTCCTTGTTTGTCATATTTTTGGCCTATAACAATATCCTTATTACCAATAATTAGAAATGTGAAACCTTTATCTAGGATCCACACAATTGAATGGTCAGATGATTTAAGGGATATTTCTGCCGCCACTACCTTCTCATCCTTTTTATTCTTGGTCCATAATTTTTATTTCACATTAGGCATAGATTAATAATTTTGATCTTTATTAGAGTATGATGGACTGGATTATTCTAGAAAAGATACAAATCTATTTTACATTTTGAACTCTCCTCCAGGTTCATTGACCTGCTACTTGAAAAAAAATTGATTTTTCTTTGGAACATCCCTCTGTATGGCCGATATACAATATCAAGCCATTTTCCCAAATCCTCCTCACCAAAAATAGTGCCCTTCTAAACAAGTTCTAGAGAACCGTTCTCTATTTGTCTTCCACCTCTGTTCTTATGCCCTTCGATATCTCTTTGATATGGAACACACATACTATGAATGTCCCATATTTCCACAACAATAACACCTGTTATAAGTTGCATTTCATCATTTCACTTATGCACTTCATGTTTCTCCTTGAGATCTATGAATATTCTGATTCTGCATTGTTCCCAAATCAACCTTCAATCACAGAATGGGTTCATGCAATCTGACTTCAATTTTCATTGATTTTGTTTTCGATGAAGACCCCCATAGGCCTTAATATCAGAACATAATTGATGATTCCTTTTAGTTGAACTACTATGCTCCACATTTAGCTTCTCGATTATTTGAGTGACTTTCTTTCCTGATGTCCCAACATGAGTCAAGTGTTTCTTTTGGTCCGTAACCTTTTTCCAGAGACATAAAAATTCTCCTTCAAGTAATTCAATATTCTGGATTTGATATTTACTTATGTTATTCAATCCATCAATCTCCCTTTTCTATTCTTCAACCATGATTTTATATTCATCTTCCATTTCTGTGATCAATAACCTAACATACATATGGTTTTCAATTTCTTTTATTAGATCAGACTTCTCTACTTCTTGTTGTTTCATATAGTGTTTGGCATCATGTACCACCTTGTTGGATTGAATTTTTTTTCTCTCCAAACATATATGACTTAAAGATATTCTTTTAATTTATCTTCCATGTTAAAACTTCACTAAATCTATTCTTCTTAATTATCATCATTGGATTATTCATTTTTCTAAGAGATAACAACAACTACCACCATAGATTTCTCTCCCCGGTCCGGGTTGTTCTCAATATCTTCAACCTCTTCAGCCTCACACTCATCTGAACTACCATATTCTTGTGAGAGATGATTATTTTTTTATTTAATTTTCTATTGAATTGATTCTCACATTTCACATAAGAATAATTATTCTTCTTGGGAATTTCGATTTCATCCTCCTCATCCTCTTGCAACATATTGGTTCACCTTAATGATAGTTGAAAAACTATTCCACATCTATAGCAAGAAAATAAAAGTTTCCATTTGAGATTTCCTTTACCTCTTTGAAGATTCAGGGAAAGAAATGACATCACCCAAGATGTCTCATCTTCCTCATCATATTCTTATATTGTGAGCTTCTTCATGTACTTGACTTCCATCTCATTGGGTTTACCCTTTTACAGAGCATCATTATCGTCATTACTCATTTCATATGCAACAAGGGTGTTGTGAAGGTTATCCAATGTTAGCTCTTTTTGGTCAATATCTTCCAAAACTGAAACATTCAGATTGAGCTGAGGTGGAAGTTTCATCAAGATGTGCTTCACAATATTTATGTCGACAATATATTCTCCAAGACCTCTCATGTCTTCCACTACAACATTTACCCTATCAAACAATGAATCAATAGACTCATTCGGGTTCATTCTCAGATCTTCTAACTTGTTCCACAACACTTCCAGATTTCCCTCTCCGACCTTTGAATCTCCTTCATATATGTTCATTAGATTTTACAACATAGCATGTGATTCTTTGAATGATGTCACATTTATATATATTACATTGTATTTGGATCCCCCTAAATAATTGATTCCTTTGGCGTTAGCATCTAATTATATTCGCTCGGCTTCAGATAATTCACCACTGTTAATATCAGCAGTAATGGAATGTATCATTGCTCTCAACACATCCATTACCAATGATTGAAAGTAGTGTTGCATCTAATTCTTACATAGCTAATTTTTCTCTTCCGTTGAAGATCTGAATCCCTTTGTGACTGAATACATCCATTTGATAGAGAAACATTGATATTAACCTTTCCCTCTATTACTAATTGTTAGGTATAGTAGGAAAGATACCATGAGGGGGGGGGGGTGTTAATCAGGGTATGAAAAATTAAAACAACTGTACCTTTTGACATTTTTGGGATGTTAGAAAAAAAACCTTTTTCCCACTCTCCTTCTTTTTCCACAGTATGGAAGAATCTTAAAGTATACACAAGAAAAAACATTTTTACATCGCTCACCCTCACTAGGAAATTCACAAGGAGCGTACACCTACGATGTAATGATTTACCAACTCCACAATAAGCGCACTACTGATTACATGTTTTAAGAGGACTCACAGTCCTTTATGGTTTACCACCACTCACAATTTCAGAACTCACTTCTCTCATAACTGAAGTGAGCTCACAGTTTTTTCAAAAGATTCTTTCACAGCTTATAGACATTTAGGTCTCTTCATTATCACAAATGATTGAATCTTTCTCTGTGTGTAGAAGCTCTGTTGACATCCAACCATCACCCACAGATGTATATCTCTTTGCAATGGATGTACTGGGAAACTCTAAATCATTCATGAAGCAACATTAATGCCTTGCAAAAAAGATTCAACTTTTGTCGTGAAACACTCCTTGCGCACAACTTCAATCTTTCACACAACTCAAAAATCTTACACACATCTTTCATAGCTTGTGTGAACTTCTTACATGATCTGGTACTCATATTTTCTATATGTGTTTTTCTCACTCGAATGAGGGAGGTCACATCGTATTTATATGCTTTCTTGATTCCTGTGCAGACGATTCATCTTTTTTCTTGCATGTTCCTTTCCGAGCATGCAAAACCCTATTTGACATCGAATTGGGCGCACATTTTTCATTAGTGAAACCTCATCTTTCATTCCCATTTCTAAACCTTTCGTGCACATAATTTATTTCCCATTTTTTAAAGTTCTTATATCGAAACATGCCTTGCATGAAAGATTCCTTCATTCAACTCTATCTTTCACGCACATCTTCAAAAATTTCGTGTGTAACATGCATATGCCAATTTTCAACGTTCTGATCCTAAAACATTCCTTGAGAACAAGTTTAAAACCCACCCTAGATCTTGTGCGAAACATCCTTTTCCAAAAACATGTTTCCGAGTTTTCCAATGAAGAGGCCAAAAAATTGGGCAAATACTAGAAAATGTCACCACCATAGATCAGTTCTTTTTAAAATGCATCCAGATCATCCATTCATTTTTCAAGGTTCTTCAATCAAATCTGGATTGATGACAACATCCATTGAAATCGAAAGCTCACCATGGAAGCCCCCATGGTCAAAAAAATTTACATCGTGGTCTGTATTTTCAACAAACACAATATGGAGGTTCACATTGTCAATAAACACAATCAAATCAAAAAATGCTTCAATGATACCTTGAGGGAATTTTACCCCACAGATATAAAAATTCATTGAGCGTTTACTACTTAATGAGGTTTTGATTTAGTAATTACCAAATATATAAGGGTTCATGTTACAATAAAATTTATTTTTTGAATTATCTATGATAAATTCCAATTGGGGGAAATTATATGATCTATATCCATTAAAAAATGTATTTTTTCTTATAATATGGTTATTATGGTCTATTTATGTTTTCATTACATTTTACTGACATTGGTAGTTAAAATGATCTTTAAAATGTTTTTATGAAAGGATGAAAATTTTTATTATTTTTTTGGTCCAGAAATCTTCTACAATATTTCAATTCATTAAATAAAATTTTGGATTTTTTTATCCATAGATAAATTATGGATAAATTTCATTTTTAAAAACATTAATTATAATGCCATATCCTTGAACATTAAATAATATTGAGATTATTCAATAGTTTACTTACTTTATCATTGAGGATATTTTCATTTTATAGTTTTAGAGTGTTATTCCATAACTATTAAATAATTAAACCATACATTACTTGTGGATGGTCACACTCAGTATCCAATTTTTTCACTAGAGGAAACTCTTTTAAAATAATATATCATTTCATTTTCAAGATAAAAATATTTTTTAATTATTATTTTCTCTTATCCATCCTTATAACCTATGGAAACCATTTCAACAACATGGGATGAGCACAAAAATCTCAGTAAGGGTTGTAAAATATGGATTGAAACCATTAGTCCATTAATATAATAAAGTCATGAAAACATTTTCACAAAATCTTAATTTTCACCCATAAAAACATATCTCATGAAATCATATGTTTCATAATAATACTTCTTAGAAATCATAAATCATAAAGGTAACATGGGGAATCCATATAATACTTACACTATATCTTTCATAGCTACATAGGGAGTAACCTTCATTTTTATGTTTGGAATACCCATCACATTATATTCATTAAATCTCTTAAGAGAAACCATATCATATAACATCGTTTTATTACCCAATGCATTGGTGTTCTATCGTAGGATCACCATTCCTCTGTTTATTATTAAACCACCCATATACATTATAAATTAAAAATAACCAAAACATAATCACAACACGTAAATCATGCATAAAGGAAAAAATAAAATTTTCATATTGCAATCATAAGATATCATTTAATGATACTGAAATAATAAATCCCCTCTCAAAACAATTTTATATATGAAAATGGAATGTGTTATTTATTTTCCTTATATAAACATCAAGCCTTGTCGATGAAGCTAAATATCAAATAATGGCTTTGGAGGAAAAGAAGTTGTTGTCACCGTATAAGTTAAGAAACCTTCATTTTGTCATTTTGTATGGAATCTCAATCACTGCATATAAAAATATTCTTAAAAAAATTCAATAAAATTTAATATGTAAATAAAATATAAGATATTAACAATTTATTTCACACATATGAGTTGAAAAAGACTATCATGAAGCATAAGTTTAGCAGAAAATATGGAAACTAGGTGATGAAATTACATTACCTTGAGGCTGACTTGTCTCAAACATTATTTATCTTCCTGAATAATAAACATAAGTTAATTTATAATTTTATAGGAACCTTTTTCAAATTTAATATTCATTTATATCACTTCTTACCATGTTATTATAATTACAAAATTATTTAATTGTATATCAGAAGATTTGTTGATATTCAATTCTTGAGTCGAAAATGTACTTGATATGATGTCGATAGTTCATGTGGTGGTAAGTCGATCATCTCTAGAATATAAAACATGATAAAAATATCTTATATATTCATTATTATTTTATTTATAATAATCTTGTAATACTTACTTATAACACAATTCAGGAAGATGGTAGGTCGTACGTACACATGAAGACTATTTTTTTTTTGTTTTTCATGTCATACTCTAATAATGAACATTAAATAAAAGGTATATAAATACTTATACACAATTATAAGAGTATTAATATGTTTTTAAAATCAAATATGTTTACTAAAACTATCCTTAATATATTCTATGTGATGTGTGAACGAATGACAACATTTTGAGAAGGCGATAGTTCACATGTCCCCAAACAAAGTTATTGTGTAACAAAAATATGGATAGAATGAAGGTATGTATAATTATAAATTTCTAGAATATTATATAGGATGTAATATACATATTTAAATATTATTAATAATAATAATAGTGTAAATACTATCCATTTAGGTGGTAATGGAAAGGAACAAAAACATTATTCACAGAGGTAAATAACCTACATAATGTGGAATACAATTTCATTTCATTGAATAAGAGGATGTGAGAGAAGAAAAATATATGAGATATTTCATTAGAAACATAACTCTTTAGTATATAAATTATTCTATATTTATCAATTATATATATATGATGCAGGTGGGTAGAAAATAGAAAAAGAAAATAATTTAAGAGAGGTACATGGAGGAAATGATCTCTTGAATATCAACTCCCTGAAAGACCCTTGCGGATCATGGACTTGCACTTTTGTGATACCACATGAACATGGATGTGAAGATAGATAGTAGGATATGTTTTTGTGGAGATTTTATAAGGTAAAATATTTTTTTGGTTGAAATTTGGTGGTGGCAATTTAGTTTTTATACTTGTGGATAGGTGGGTTATGGTGATTAATTAATTGATTATTTTAGATTAAAAGCTAACCATATAGAGGATGAATTAAATTCCATAAGTGTTTCTTGTAAATAATGTTGTATTGTTTGGTATTTTTAATAAAAACCTCAAACCACAATTAAATTTAGTAGTTTCTATGTATGAAAAACATTTAACTATTAATTTTAACCCTTGGCAAAATTTTACTTTTTCAACAGTAAATTTTTTACCATGGAAACATTTTTATAACGAAAAAATGAAATTGATCTTAAAACCAAATTTGGACCTTTTTATTAAAAATATAGAATCTATTTTAGCTAATACCATTAACAAAATTTGGAAAACTATATTTAAAAATTTTTTGTAGAAAAAACACAAAAGTTGGGTTTTAAAATGAATCACTCAAATGTTAGAAATGTTTTTATATTTATCTTCATTTTTAAATTGATTTCAATGACCAAAATTAGGATAAATAATTAGAAAATAATCTAGAAATAATTTATAACTATTTAAAAATATAATATAACAATTTAATTAAATGAGTTGAGAAAGATGTTTTGAATTAAAATACAGTGTTTATTTGTTAATCATTAAAAAATAAATGTTGTCAATAAAATACCAAAAATTAATCCAAAATAAATTTTGATATACTACTCTTAAAAAAGTTGTTTATTATTTCATATATATAATATTAATGTGTAAAAAACAAGATTTAAAATAGTTTCACCATCAAAAGGTGGTAAATCTACCACTTAAAAATGTAAGATTATTTATTTTTTAAAATAGGATTTATTCTTATTTTAGGTCCATAAAATGTATTATAAAAAGGTAAATACAATTAATAATAATATGAAAACATAATATAGGCTATTATGTTCATTATCAACAATACGATTTATAGGTGACAATTTCTATTTAAAATAATAATATTAATAATGTGTTATTTTTTCGGCATAAGTCAGTCTTGTGTGAAATATAAAATTTCAAAAAAATAAAAATTGTTGAATATTTGATATCCTATCAGCAATGTCATCCACTTTAAATTAAAATTAATATATATATAATAAATAATAATAGATATGAAATTGTCTTATTATATAATTACATAAGATGTCACATCCTTCCACCATTTTAGAAATTTCAACCTTGCAACTTTATTCACAAATAAAATAAATGGGGGTATTTCAACCTCATTTAATTTTCAGATTTCCATATTTCCTCTTTGAACATATGTTTTTTCCATAAAAATCTTCTTGATATATCACCTTATTATTTAAAAAATTCTCTCTGATATTATGTATCTAGAATAGCTATTCTTCAGAAGAAGGATTTTCTTCTAACTGAGCTACATATGGACTCAAAACCTGAGATTAATCTATAATATACATTCTTAATTTTGAAACATGAAAAATATTATATACATGTGATAAACTTATGGATAAATCCACATTGTCAAAAACTGATCCATATGTATCAAGTATTTCATATGGTCCAATGAACCATGGAATTAACTTCCCATTCTAACCAAAACACATCACACTATTCTATGGAGAAATATTGACAAAGACATGATCACCTTCCATGAAAGAAATATCATTCCTGTAGTTATCTGCATCTATTTTTTTCATGCTCTGAGCGATCATCATGTGTTTATAAAACAAATGAAATTTTTCTAACAAAACATCTACCAATTTTAGTTGTATAAACTTCCTTTCACCCACATCATCAAAAAAACATGGTGTCCGACACTAATTTCAATATAATTACTCAAATTGTTCCATATATATATTAAAATGAAAATAGTTATTATAATAACACTCAATTAAATAAATATGTTAATATCATCTTCATCGGTAATCCATTGACAAACACATAACATATCCTCTCGGGTATGAATATTTCATTATGACTGCCAATCTGATTGAGGATGAAAAGATGTACTAAAATTTAATTCAGTACCGAATGAATTCTAAATGCCTTTTCATAAGTTATAATTGAACCTGGGATCATGATCAAATACAATATATAAAATAAACCCATGTAACATGACTATCTCATTAATATACAACTGATAAATTAGATCTAGAGTTAGAGTATCTCAAATAGGAAGAAAATGAGAATATTTAGTCAACTGATCGACAATAACCTAGATCACGTTGTTATCTCATGATGTTATCCAAAATACCACAATTAAATCCATTGATATATCTTCCCACTTCCACATGGGAACTAGAAAAGTTTGTGTTACCCCCTTTTATAATATTTTGATCTTATTGATCATGCGGACTAGTCAAACACTTCATAGTAATGTTTGAAAAATATCTTCTTATTCCATCTAACTAGTAATACTCCTGATGGTCTCTATACATCTTAGTATAGAATGGGTAAAATAAATATAGAGAACTATTACTCCCACATTACAACTATTTCTTCAAAATTGAATCTCAAGAAACACATAATATATTCTCAAATGTAAAAACATAGTCATTATCAACAATAAATTCAGCTAACATACCCTTTTAATCCAATTATAACTTTTTCTACAACTCACAGACTTCCTTCCATAATTTCATAATTTAATCTGATAGAGACAATTTTCGAAAATCTTGAAACAAAATAGAGTAATTTCATGGACCAACTACATCAATTCCATTGTTAATAAATCATAAACCAAAGGATCATGTTCTAAATGTCACATGGTTAATGTTTCCTTACTTTTTTGACTAAAATCATTAGACAATTTATTTTCTTTTAAATTATGGTATTGAATTTTGTAATAATAATATTAAATTCGTTAAAAACATCTTATATGTCTCATGTTCAATTCTTTTTGAGGGAATATATAATTAATTTTTTTGGTCAATATGTATTTAACATTTTACTACATACATATGATTCCCCCTTATTTTTAAAAAAAAAGACTACAACATCCAATTCTAAATCATGTGTACGGTAACTTAACATAGGTGTTACCAACTAACATAAAGCATAAGAAATTACTTGATCAATCTATATTAAGATACAACCAAGTAATTTCAACTTTGAATCATTGTAGATAACAATGTCACCATTTTTGGAAGGTAATTCCAATACAAAATAATTCAACAATATTCTTTTCAATTCCTAAAAATAGTCATCAAATTATTTTTTTGAGATAAACATAAAGTCATTTTGATTTAACAATGTCACTAGGATAGATAATTGTGAAACTTTTTTTTTAACAAACATCTTTTATTAGCCTTATAAGTAATGAAATATATTAATCTTGGTATTATTTTTTGGTGTCGACCATTTTTAAAAAACATTCATTTTATTCGGATAAAAAATTATGTTGTCATTAGAAACAATTTGACCATTTAATGAAATTTTTTAGAACCAAAACCCACACTTATTGAATTTTCCAAACACATTCTTTTTTTATGGTCTATTAGGCCACCCATAAATGAATTACATACTCCACTTTACTATTAAAATATAGTATAATTACATCAATAAAAATAATCACAAACATATCCAAGAACTCAGAGACTATTTTAATCATAAGAACCATGAAAACCTCAGGTTCATTAGTTAACATAAATGACCTGAATAAAGATTCATAATGACCATATATATTATGAAACATAGTCTTCAGAATGTCTTCTTCTATTACATTGAACTGATGGGACCCTGACCACAAGTCAACCATCAAATAATATTATTCTCTATGGGGAGGATACATCCTCATTTGATAGAACTAAATATTCTAAAGTTGTGGAAAAGTATTTCAACATACCATTTTACTTATAGTGTGGTTTCTTCCATTCATTCGAGTTCTTCATCAGACATTTGATTTCATAATGACCCATCTTATTACACGTAATAAAATTTACTAACTATAAATAATATTTTTTTCTTACCATAACCATTATATTTTTTAATGTAGTTATCAACCTGATGACTCATTGTACCACATTTTATGAACATAACAAAATTCATAAGGCATTATGAAGTGTGCTTTTAACAAAATTATTAAAAAAAGAAAACATAATTTTCTTACCATCAGATATTTTTATGAATTATTCTCATTCATCTTCAACCTTGACCTATTATTTTTCTATTTTTCAAAGAACACATGATCATTGAAAACATATATTTCAGCCATTATCTCTTATAAATTATGTTTTTCATAACATTTGACCTCCAGGAATCCAAGAATCTTCAATTATTTGGATTTAATTTTGAGTAAAAATGTTTGATGTATATATCAAGATAAGAGATGATATTTGGAGAATACCTTTCCGGTCGACTGAATTTTTCATCAAAAGTAGCCACTGAGTCATCCTCTAGCCTAAATTGAATGAATTGTTTTCCATACTAAGTCAAATTGAATTAATAAAATCATTATAAATAAAGATTTTCTTAAATTCATCCCATTCTAAGACATCAATCACTTTACTGCCCCTAATATTCATAACCATCATCCACCACTAATCGTCTTCACCTTCAAAATTGTAAACATCGCAGCTAACCTTTTGATTTCTTGAACACCCTCATTACGTCAGATGTTTTTAATGGGGCTTTAATCAACTCTTCAGCTGGCATGGGGTCATATGATCCCTTGAAAGATTGAGGATGTTTCCCCATGAAATGGTCCACTATAGTCATATTCCTCTATGGTTGATCTGATTAATATATTGCATGGATTACACCAACATTTATTATATGAGTCAAATAATCTATCCTTGTATTAAATTGTTCATTTATAATATATACTATCTAAGGTTTATAATTTGGAAGGTTTTTTTAAGGATGTTTTCTTAGTACATATTCCCTATTTCCTTTGCAGAAAACCATGCTAACCAGATATTCCTAAGAAGAAGAAACATGGTGATATTCAAATTGTATATCATTTCAATTTATCCAAATTTAAAATAACAAATTTATGGATATTCTATTAATAATATCCCAACCCATAATGTTATCTAAACCTACCTCAGATACCAACTACAAGGCCCCTTCCATAAACATTACATAATCATGAGTTTTTTAAATAATTTTCTTAATTTCTAATTTAGGATATTTTTAGGTTTAGAGTTATAAAAAATCATCCCATAACTATTACATAATAGACCAATACATTAAGCGTGAAAATTTATACTCTATATCAACATTTTCAACAAAAATATACCCTTTTAAAAAAACCTGATTTCTTTTTTATCATAAAACCCCTTATTGACTTATTATTTTTTATTATACATCCGTATACACTCGGGAAAAAATATAAAAATAATGGGATGATCACAAAAATCTCTGTAAGTGATATAAACAAAGGAATGAAACTGTAATTCCTTGAATATTTTAAACTCAAGAAAACATTTTCACAAAATCAAACTTTTCACCCATAAAAACATACCTCATGAAATAATTAGATTCCTCAAAATACTTATTAGAAATCATAAATCATAAAATTAACATGTGGAATCTATATCATATTAACATTTTTTCATTCATATCTACATAGGGATTGACCTTCATGGTTACATTTAGAATATCTCTAAAAGTATATTGCCTAAATCTCGTGAGAGAACACCGATCATTTTACTCAATCTTATTACCCAATTAATTGGGTAGAAATCACGGTCTCACTCACACATGGTTTTTCATGTGGCCATAGTTATACATAACAAATTCTCAATAACCCAAACATAATTACAACACATAAATCATGCATGAAGGATAAAAATAACATTTCCGCATTGCAATCACAAGATATCATTTCATGATATTGACACAATCAGTTCATTATCAAATACATTTTCAATACAGAAATACATGAAAAGGGAATTTGGTATTTATTTTCTTTTTACAAACATTATGACTTATAGAGGATGCTAAACTCCAAATAATAGTTATGATGACAAAGAAGTCATTATTGCCGTATACGTTAAAAACATTCCTTTTCTCGTTCCTTATATAAAGTTAAAAACTGTATATAAAAAGATTAATTTAAAAAAACAATGAATGAAATTTATTATATAATTTTTTTTAAGATATTAAAAATTAATTTCACACATAATATATAAATGACATAATCATGATGTTTAATATTAACAAAAAGAATGGAAATTAGGTTAATAAATCCCCTTACCTTGAGTCTATCTTGCCTCTTACATTCTTTATCATCCTTTATAACAATATTTAGACAATTTATTATTTCATTTGAAAATTTTTCAATTATATTATTTGTTTTATATCACTTATTACTATGTTATAACAATTATATAATTATTTATGTTCATATCAAGCATTTTGTCGATATTCGGTTCTTGAGTCGAAAATGAAATTGGTATAATTTTAATAGTAAATGTGGTCATAAACCCATCATTTATAGAATATAAAACATGAAATAAGTACCTTATATATTTATTATATAAGTAGTTATAAAAATAATTTAAAATAACAATAAAAACCCTACTCATGAGGACGACAGTTCATACGTACGCATGACCACTATTTTTTGTGTTTTTGGTGTCGTATTGAAAGAACAAAAATTAAATGAAAGGTATGAAAATATTTATAAATACTTTAAGTATAATTAATAGGTATTTTATTTCATATATGTTTACTAAAACAGTCCTTAATACATACCATGTGATGTGTGAATTAATGACATCATTTTGAGGAGGCGGTATTCCACATGTTTCCAAATTATGTTATCATTTAATAACAATATAGAAAGAATGAAGGTATGTTTAATATTTCATTTGAATAATATGAAATAGGTTATAATATGAATACTTAAATAATATTTATTCTGTAAAATAGTATTAAGACAAGACATCAAGCTGTTATTGGAAAGGGAATAAAAAAATTATTCACGAATGTGATTAATTAGTAAAACTAAGACAACAATTTTGTTTCTCTGAATAAGTGGCGGGGTGAAAAGAGATATATATGATATATTCCATTAGAAAAAAATAACATATATATTTTCCTTATTTAGGTGTTATTAGGCACATATGGATGATATAGTTGAGGATAATTTTGAAAAAGGAATGAATTTTTGAGATTTGATTTGAGAGAATTTCCTCTTGAATATCACCTCCTTGAAAGACCCTTTAAGATCACAGACTTAATATTTGGAAGGAACAAAAGCACCTAGATGTTGGTAGAGTAACTACTAGAGGTTTGATAAGATATATTAGGAGTTAGAAAGATTTTTTGGTCGAAAGAGGGTGGTGTGGCGGTGGTATTTATAATTGAGTAGTGGTGGTTTCAAGTGAATAATTTATTTATTATTTTATATTAAAAGCTAACCACATAGAGGTGGAATTAAATTCCTTGAAAATGGCTTGTAATTAAAATATTTTAGGCTGGCTAGGTTCAATTAATACCTAAAACAAAAAATATTTTTTGTTTTTTTAGTTATGTAATTCCATTAACTTTTAATTTTAACCCTTGTAAAAATTTTATTTTGCTATGATAAATAATATTTCAACCATGGTAACTTTTTCAAACCTAAAAAATTTAAGTAAACTAAAAAAATAATTTAGATCTTCTGATTCCAAAGATGAATCCATTTTACCTAACTAAATTTATAGTATTGGGAAAATTATAAATAAAATTAATTCTATGGACAAAACAAAAAAGTAGGTTTATTCAAATGAAATGTTAAAAATGATTATAATGTTTTTATATCTAATTTAAATTTGATATTGATTTTATTGACTAAAATTTGATTAAAAAATATAAACATAATCTAAATATAATATAAAACTCTTTAAAATTATAATCTAAATATTTTAATAAATTCGATGAATAACAAGTTTTGAATTAAGAAGCATTATTTTTTCACAGATTGTTATAATTTTAACGTTATCAGAAAAATAGAAAAAATGTATCCAAATAAAATTTTGATATCCTAATTTCAATGAAAAGGTTTATTTTTACCAATATAAAATATAATTCTGTCAAAAACAATATTTAATGTGGGTTTTCCATCACATGGTGGTAAAACATCTTTTTAAAAATATTATAGTATTTTATGCATAAAATTGGATTTATTCTTATTTTATGCCCATAAAATTTGATAGATGAAATAAAAAAATTAATAATTTTGTGACACTCTAATATAGTTAGTTATTTTAATTCCTTCCAATAATATGTCTATACAATAACTAAAATTTAAAATATTAATATTAATAATATATTTTTTCGGCATATCTCAGTCTTATCGCAAAATAAGAATTCATAGAAACTCTTTATTGTGAGTCAGGTATGCTATCAAACATAGCATAAAAATTAAACTTAAATTAATATTTAAATTATAAATATTAATAGATATGAAAAATTCTTATTATATTACAACCTATTTTTTTACATTAATAAAATTTATTTATGATTAAAATTAAAATTTTCAATTTTTTTCTTTTGTCTCACTTTTGGATTTTTGTCAAATTGGAATGGAATGTATTCTTGTAAATTATATAACATGAATGGATATTCTCCCCACCATTTATTCTCATCAACATGAAGATTCCAATATATTATTTCAATATTTTTAATGATGAAAATATCTTAATTATTATAGGTATTTTAAATTTAGATTCACTTAATGAAAATGATTTTTTCAGCCATTTTGAAGAATATTTTTATTCTTTTATAACATAAAATTCCATCTATTTAAAATACATTTATGATTTTTATGCATAACTGGTGATAAAATATTAATATACCATTAATATTTATTATATTAATTGGACATAATGATGATGTTTTAAGGATGATTCAATTAAACCAGATATGATCCTATGGTTTAATTTTGTTTTGATGGAATCGTTAAGAAACTAGTTTCGCTTCCACAGGTTATACTACGATGAATGTTTTTATGATCATTTATAATAGTGATTTTTGTCTTTAGTTAAGTGGTGTATGTGTAAGAGATTATATATCTACATAATTCATTAGCTAATGAATGAAACATCCTGGTATAATATGAACTAAAATGTGAAATTAACCTTGTTCGACTAGGGACTATTTCCATTATGAGGTTCTTGGTAGAGAGCCATGACTATGAAAATGATGGAATGGGAAGTTAACCAAATATGGAATGGGAAATTCTCCACTATCATTTTCTAACAATGATCAGTGACCAAGGAAAACTATTTCTATATTTATGTTTATTCTATAAGAATTTTTCTTGTGGTTATGATATATTATCATGTATCATGATTGAATATGGATGTTTCCACACTCTTATGACTTATATATTATTTATTGAAAAAAGATTATTACATGACTTGTGACTAATCATCTATGAATAATTGTGTGAGTTGTTAATTATTTAGGATCTTGTTATCAAAAAGCTTTTCTTATATTATGATCAATTATATTCATTTATTGGGGTCTCATATCTTATCCCTTACCAAGTATCCAAGATAAACCTTTTTATGATTCAATTTAAATTTGTAATTAAGAAAGGTTTCAAATAGTGTATGTACTATTAGGGTACAATTTGAGAACTACAATATGACATATGTTGAAAATATTTGATGGGAATATGTTGTTTTTGTATATAGTATCAGAATACACTAAACCATTCTATTACATTGATATGTATTATTATGAGATATGATAAATCTTAATATAAAATCATTTAATATATATGTATGTAATTATTTTTTCACCTCATTGGTATATATAAATTAAGAGATAAAAATATACTCACTATATTAATTAACTATTATCTTGTGGAAATATTTTAGTTCTACAATATTTGATTTCACAAATTTTCATCCAATCTCTTTTTAAAAATACTAATATATCAACATATTTCATTAATCAAATTTGATATATTAATCATATATTTTTATTCTGAATTGATCTTATTTTTTACATTTTATAAGATAAATTTCATCAATGTTAATAATTAATCTATAATAGAGGTATTTTTTCATTCTATCTTATAAAATATTCATGTGTTATATGGGTGAACAACATTGAAAAAAGGTAAAACATATTTTTTAGTTGGGGTGGTAGATGAGTTGTTAATACACCATTTAATCCTACATATAACCCAAGGTCAAATCCTAAATGGGAGATATAACTAGGATACTATAGATTTACTTTCGTAGTAATGTATACATATAGAAATTTCACAGTAGTAATTGTAAATATTCATCTTAATAGGACATAGGGCCACCAATTTATGCATAAAATACATAAGTACTGGGGTCCACTATTTTCCAATAATGAACTAGAAATCTATGACACATTAGGCCTTTGAGATATAGGATTTTGGAAACTTAAGAAGACACACCAGACCACTAATGAGTGGGTTCTAGATGGGGAATCAATGCCAGTAGTGTCAACTAAAGTAGTGCTTACCTGATTTCAATAATAAGATGGAATGAAACTTTTCATAGCTACCAAGAACCATACATCTCTTAAAATGGAAACATCTGTTAGTTATCCATGTGAGGTGGATTTCTAGGCACTTACCAAAATATTGTTTTCGGGGAGGGTAAGTATAACATTAGTTAGGTTTTATGTTCCTTTGGGCCATGTATTGGTTCACGTGCCTCTGGGATTTTGGTTTTGGTATGGGGACTTTATCCAATATGTCTATAAGTAAGGTAATAATTTCATATCTACCCAATTATAAAGGGTATTATCCACAAGAAAAATAAAATCCCTTTGAGATTTGGAGGAATTAAAATTTATTTTAATATTATTGGAATAATTATAAAATAATGTATATATCTTAGAAATATTTGGGGTATGTTTTTATAGGATTTTAAATTATTTTCATGCACTATATAATTTAAATATTCATTTTATTTTTTATTATATGTGAATTAGATAGATTAAAATAATAAATGAAATGGATTTATTTTTATTTTGTGCTATAAATAATCAATATTATAGATTTAACTAATTTTTTTTTATAATATTGATAAATATTATTAATTTATTGAATATTAATAGACTAATATAGTCTGATTTAAAAATAAAAAGAAGTATAATTTACCCTGAACAACTCAATTAAACCTACCACTAATACTATAAATAATAACTATTGATATCAATAAATAAATTTATTCATGTAACTCCATTTTATTATGAATATTGTTTCATAGTATTAAAATGATACAAAGAATAATTTTACTGAAAATTTATAAAATATATTCTCGATTACCAAAAAAGATAAAAGATGCCTGGAAATTTGTGATAACCATTTTTGAAATCCAATCATTCTATCATGTAGTGTCACTAATCTAAATAATAATTGAAAATATAGGAAGCATGCCTCCATTCAATTTTATACTGGGTAAAAAGGATAATTTAAAGTATATTTTGAACCAATTAATTAGAAAACATAATCATATCCTTTCTCTTGCAAGTATTGTAGAATAACCATTTTGTGTATAGTGGTGGAAATGTTTCTCATTTTTTCTAAAACCATTGAAGAATGGAATGGTAATATGAAGAGATAGTATAAGTTTAAATAGATAGATTTATTTATAGAAACTAGGAACATAGAATAATTCTAGAGAAAAATATCTCAATTATATAAATACAGAGGTATTTTTGTGGAAAATTGTTACAAGGGATTGTAAAGGATAAATTTCATGGGGACGGATGATGATTTAAAAGAATATGATGGTGAATGAGGTGAATAATTTAAATTATACATTAATTTGATTTACTATGAATTTTTTCTACACATTTTTAATTGTTATTTAAATCATGTTGTGTGTTGAAATATGTTTTGTATAACTATTTGAGATTATATTTTAATGATGGAATGATTGATTTAAATAACAACATTTATTGTGGATATTTTTTTAGTTCTGATACCACATTATTCTTATAATGAATATGAATGTGAAATTTACAACATGCCATGTGTACGATAGGATTTCTTTCCTAGAATTCAGTTTTATGGTCTCTAATATTGATCCTTAGTAAATCTTGTAATTAGTTTCTCACTCCATGTTCCATCTTCTTGGGTTATCAATTAGAATAATAGGGTGAACAAATTTATTAAATTTGGTACCATATTTATCTCTGTGAGCTACCACATTTTTCATACATAAGGAACCATGAGTCTCATTTAGTGAACTTTTACAGACAATCTAAGAATGAGATACCCAATTTCAATCTTGTGTATGCTAGAGATGGCATATTATCTACTTTTGGAAACTCTCTACGTCAAAACTAAAGTAAAATAAATTAAAATTATGAATATTTTGTAATTAATATACTTTTCAAAAACATGAAATAATGAAATAATGCTTCCCCTATGTTTCATCAAGATTTGGTATCCTATCACTCATACAATATTTGGACCTCTAGAGAGTCGTACCAGAGTTCAAATCACAATGGATTTCATTAAAATCCTTATATAGATACCATTCAACCCAAATAAACGCGAGATTCATACTTGGGTGAAATTTTCTTGGTCAAATATATAATAAAATTATGGTTTCATAACCCTAAATAATTACGGTATACTTACAAGGGAACCACTTTATTAGGCTACATAGATCACCATACTATGGAACTATCACCCAAACTACTTATATAAATATACTATAACATAATCCACCGATGTAAAATATTATATACCATAGTAGTATACATCCAATACTGGAAAACTATTCTATATTTTATCCTAATTGGACATATGTAATTTATTGAAACACATTTATGACACAATCAACTGAAAAAATTTAAACTAAATTCCCATAAACATAATCATCCCACATGACCTCTTGAGATAAAAATATTTGTTATTCACATTTACATGTTACCTTTAGATCATTCATTACATTGATAATTGGAAACAATAAAACTGTAAATTACATCCCCTAGTCTTCCACCCTAACTTAATAAATCCTTATGATTCAATCAATAATATATTCCATTGATAAAGAGGTCTTTATCCCTTAGAGAACTTGTGAAATAATCTATGGACCAAACCTATCATAAAAATATAAATTAATTAAGTTTTGTTTGACCCATTCCCATAAATCACATATATTATCTTTTAATCATCCTTCTTAGTCAAATTAATTTTCCTTGAATATTAAAGGGAATTATTTTAGGTGTAAGTCCCAATGAAACCCTCTACTATTTAACTGACAGAAAATATGATGATTCTAAATGGGAAACTCATGATTAACAGTAAAATGATATATCTAGATTTATTTCATGTAGAAGTATATCTAAAATGATTTTAAACTCCACAAAACATGACATGCTAATGTGAAGATAAAATAAAATACATAGTGTTTGGTGTTTCATGGACTTAATGGTGTTATAATTTTCTCATGGACACATGACCTTTAAGAGAACATCACTTGGTCTTGGAAACAAGAACATAAAAAGTAAATGATTTGGTATTAGTTTAAGAACATCAAAATTGAACTTTATTTCATCCAACATGAATAGCCATAAACTGTACTACATTTGGCCCGAGACACATGACTATAAAAAAATAATTTTTTTCCTAGAGCCTATAATAAAGAAAAATCATTAATTAATGGATAAATAAAATTATAAGGCACTTAATTTATCCTTGTCACATAAACATAAATAATATTTTGAACCATTAGGAATCACAGAAGCTTTTGGGTTCTAAATCCGTTTATATGTGACACATAAAAATCTACTCTCATGCGGCTGATCTCAAAATTAGAAAAACCGCCATTTCCCCATCCAAGAGGTCTATAATACATGGGTTTGAAAAAGTGTAATTAAATAGTGATGGAGGATATTTAGAACCACTAATACATGAAATTACCCACATCAATACAAGGTGTTGGTCTATCACTTTTATAACTAGTGAAAATAGATTATTCTCACCATAGATTTTATAAATTTGAATTTAATATATATGGGTGGCCCATACATGGAAGATTTTTCTATAATTAGATGTGATGAACAATTATCCTGTAATTATCATGGTGTAATATTATGTGTCCTAGGGTAACACTAATGGTTTTCAACATTTGGAAACTCGTTATTTGACAAGAAAAAACTTTATGTATGAATATGTGGGGGAAGATAAATAGTAAACCTTACATGAAATATGTTACTAGTTAGAATTAATAATTGAGAATTTACTTTTATTAATGATTTTAAACTAATATGTTACTTTTTTTCGGACATTCCTTCACGACATCCCTTCAATATAAATGAATTTTTCACTCCATTCTCTTACAAATACTTAATTCCTTGAATATTATAGTGCCTATTGTAAATCAATAACAGTGAAAAAATGCTCCCAATAGTTGATAATCTAGAAATATGCCTGATCCTCTATAATGGAAGAGGCCCCATAGCCCTATTTGACTCTATCACCAACTCAAACACTGCTAGTGTCATGTAGTGGATTCCCTTATGTTTTGATACTACCTTAACTGCTATATCATAACATTGTAGAAGACATGCGAGAACCTCCATGAGATGAATCCTTTCCATCCATATAACTAATAAAATAATTTTCCATAATATTCATGAAAAATCACACTTTGAGTTTATCCATATATATAAATATATATAAATATATAATATCTCCATTAGCTTATGATAATGGAAGAAAACATAAATGCCTTCTCTATCATTATTTAAGGGATTATGATTATATCAATGGTCACTCGCAATTTCTTCTAGCATTAAATTGTCTAGGATCATTATAAATATATTGAGGAATATATCTTGTATATAATAAAACAGAATATTGAAAAAAATGAAGGTATATTTTAAGGGAAATTTACATATGAATTTTGGGGGGGTGGTTTCCCACCCCATATTCCTTTAAATACCATGAATATTATTATTATATCAAAATTATTACTCAAAATCCTCCTAGGATATATTTTAATTTGGTTCCAAAATCCTCATCAATGTTGAAATCTTGGTTTCCTCATTAAAAAAATATAGAACGTATAGTTTTCATGCAAAATCCAAATTTACAATCAAGGAACATATGCCTAACCTATTTACTGTGACACCACTATGGATCTTCTGTATACGCTATTAATAGACCATGGATTTTATTGAACCCCTCTTATAAATAATTATAAAATATTTATGATCCAAATACCAATTAATTCAACTTATATATTCCTATCAATAGGAATGGATGATCATGGATTTGGAGGTCCTCCTTATAGATCCATAATTAATTCCATTGTAGTTCTCCCAATGAAAACCCATTACAATGTTCCTCCCCACAACATTAATCATATCATCCATGAAGTTAATCATTGTGGACTAAAATAGGACTATATCATCCCAATACTCCCACCCCCAATTATCATGTGAATGTTGGAATCATTTAAGGTCCTATATACAGCTCCCCCTATAAATTTTCACTACATAGAATTGTAAATATTGATCGATAAGGATATACTCTGGATGTTAGTTAGAGAGGTCCTCTATGAAACACAAATATTGACTTAACAGAAGGAACCAACATCATTATTCATTAATAATCAATACACATATACAACCTCATAAAAAATAACTTAACTCTTGATATCCATAAAATGTAATATGTAGTAGAGGACCTCATAGTGAAAAATAATTAGTTAGAATGTTTTTATTGGCCACAAGAGGTAATCATTAATCAAAGATGGAGAACTTACCAATATTGTTGATTACACAATTCTACATTATAATGAAATATATTCTTAGAATGAAGGCCCTATGAATTTTTTTATTAAGAAAGTAATTCCACTCTATCAGGTGAAACCCAAGAATATTATATTTGTTACACTATGTTCCACAATACCAATCAATAGTTTCTCATCCCTATGATTGTGAAATTTGATTCAATTCTTATCATCAATGCCTCACCGAAAACGTTCACCAAAGGATGTAATATTTTTCACCTAGTATAATACCAAAAATCCAAATTAAATAGTTAAAAAATAGTATTATTATTTGACCATGTTAAAGGACCACATACTGAGGATGAATATAACTACATTTTATTTTTAATGGGATTAATTAGATAAATTATACTAGATATATTTTGGTATATGAACTCTATAACACCCTATTATACAAATATATTATTCTACATGTAATGACTATTGTTTTTCCAATAGTATGTTCCACAGTAAACAATAATCATAGATGAAATAAGATATAGAATAGAAATATTATTATTTAAAGATAAATGTTATTACCTATATGTCTGATTGGTGTGCTTGAGTAGGGTCAACCAAATTAAAATTCATTAATATATCTTTTTCTTAATTTTAAATGTCTTAATTAGGTCATTAAAATAAAAATTTTAATTTTAAATAAAATCATAAATTATTAATGGGTGTATTTTTTAGAAATATTTTTTCCCAATTAACTATTAAAAAATGCATTGGATTTATTTTTATTTGGATTGATCTATTTAATGATTTTATATATGTCTCTATATTTTTTGTTGAATTTGGTGTCTTATTAGGTGTTACAAGACCCATAAATTAATTTATTTAAAATATTATTATTTATTAAACTTGAAAAGCACATCATTTGGTCTTAAATTGTTTTCCCATTGATTAGTACCATATATGGGAAATCCATTACCACAATTGTTTTCATGGCCTATGGTTTTCAATAAATTCTTCATAATGTTGTACTTCATTGGGAGTTCGATGTAAAGTTACTATTGAAATATATGATAAATAAATAAATAATAAAGGTTATTTGATTAATCAAATAAATTAAATCACCCCTCCCTTCAAATTTTCATCCTATGTACAGTATAAAGGGGGACGGTTTCTCTCATGACAAATGGCCTATCGTTGAAGAAAAGGGTGTCAGTTCCATAGAAAACTAATCCTTGATAGAGAAAAAAATTGGATCGATGTACATGGAATCCATGTGTGCGTTTTGACCCAAATCCTCAGTACTTTCTCCATGTGTAAAGAGGTATTTTTGTTTATTGTTCCCTAAAAGAATTTTATAAGGGTTTTACTCCTTTTTCCTAATACTGTTGAATATATAAGGGTCTATCTATGATTAAATGAGGGTAAATGGGAACTAATTGGAAATCCTTACCTCACTGTGTGTGGTTTCAAGAGTATACCTCATGTTCATCCATTTTGGGGAGTAATTAGTTTTTATGAAACACATCGAGTACATGTAATAAATTCTATATGGTGATACAGAAAAATGTGTTAAAGTACTTGGGTCGATAGTTTTAACTATAGTTTACTAGATGTATCTTCCATGTGGTGGGTTATGGGTATTCATACAAGTATATGGAAAACATCCCATGTGAGGGGGACATGGTTTTGTAAAAGTATATGTCCACAACCATAGTGTACATGGGATCTAATACAAACATGTATTAGGGAGTGACCCGATTGAGACAAGTTATAATTTGAAATCCACTTACAATTTTATATAAAAAATTGTCAACGAATCTATGTGAAGGTAAGGACCAAACCATCTATCAAGGAGAGATTACACATCATGTTTCTCTTTGTACATGTCATGTACAATTTATTTTGTAATTATTAATATGTTATGGGGAGATGTTTGTGGGAATCTTCTTTTATTGACACATAGCTAATGATAGTGATTGGGTGTGATAAAGAGATTGTTACTAGGGCTAGTAGTCTTCTATGTCTCTCTAGGTTGTGATACCCCAATATAGTTTATACTCGTTGTAAAATAGATCCCCACATTAAAATTTTTTTAGGTCCTCTATATGCAAAGTGGAATACATACCTATGAGCTTATGCAGTGAGTAAGTCATCCATTGGAGTCAGTGCTCTTTTTTCTGAAATGTCATGGTAAAGCATGGGACCTCTATATTATAGAGATGTTTGGATGGATTCATTGGTTGGATGTATTTCTCCCTTATCTAGGAATCATTACAATGATGATTATTCTATAAACATATAATTTTTAAATTTACTTACTCTATCTACAATGTTTTCCTAAAATATATTCTAGGGTCGGTACTCCACTGTCACACCATGATGTGAGTTCCCCATACTCCATACATTGGCTGAGTTAGTATTACTCGATAATATAATAGGGGGTGGGTCCTATATTAATCGAGTGTGACTCCCCATCCATGATCACGAGTGATGTGTGAGATTTACCTAGGAGTTGGGGATCCCACAACTATTTAGAACATTATGTAAGAGATGAACCCTCTACCCTAATTCATGTGAGGTTACATGCAGTGTTTGGAATCAGAGATGATACCTTCAGAGCAGTGGGATAATTCATCATTCATAACTAGGTTGGGGATATTTATAATCTCATTATTTCATGAATTGAATTATATTGAGAATTTATCATTTTGGTTTTTCTATAACCTCTTTACTAATGGGTCCGACATACACTTTTCTTCTCTTTTACATCCATTTTTATGCTTCGGAATTCCACTTGGTATGTAAATACTCACCCATTCATGTGCTTTTCCAACACATGATGTGTCTTATAAAGAAAAATTGTAGATCTAATATGGTATATTATTACTTGGAATTATTATGGAATAGATTCTCTTATAAAAAAAGCTTGTTTGGTGACCATCTTTATAGTTTTATGATATTGTTCATCTTCAGTCATTCATTTTTTCAAAGTTTTTTTCATGTAGGAACCTATTTTCTATTTGGGAGTGTAATTTTCTCTTTTTAATTTTTTATCACACTTTTTTACATTAATTCCTACTTAGAGGATGTTTCATTCATGCTCTAAACAGTTTATTTTTATTCTTTTACAATATCTCCATAGGGATGAATGAATATGGGTGTGTCTTTTTGTGTTGGTAAATATGATAAAACCTTCCATTTCAGTGTTATGCCTACTTGTTTTTTGTTTCAAAACCCTTCCCAAATATAGGAGGGAATTTAGAGGGGGGTTTAAAATGGATGACCTATATCTAGATAGACCACAGTGTGTCAAGTAAACATAGAGTGGAATGAAAATTGGGTATTCCCCAAGGTCATTGATTGGATTTTGTCCTCGTTTTGATTATTGGTTTGGGTACATATGAAAAGGATATCAGAGTGTCTTGAATTAGGCTAGAGAACCCAATACATGTGTAGCGGAGAATATATACGTTCACCATGCGTCTTTATTACTAGTTTTCAACTTTGAATATAGCCACATTAGTTGAAGAGAAAAAGTGTTACATGTATCATGTAGTATTAGGTATTGTTATTTTCATATCTATAGCAATTTACCTCTATAGATATTCTATTGAATGTGGGGAATCATAATAATTTTCAGGATTCCTCTACAATGCTAACAATCAAGGATACTATCATTGGATCATGATGAAAATCATTTGATGGATGAGGCCTCAGTTCAAGGACCCACTCATGTGGTATATCTTCATGTTAGAGGCATAGAGTGGAATCACCACATGTTGAGAAGTGTGTAGATCCACCTCCTTTTATTTGGGTGGATGATTAATAAAATGTTGGTTAGCCGATATATCCAAAGAGTTATCAAGATGATTCACAAAAGATGGTTACATTATTTGTTTTATATTGATAAAGATTTCATAGGTTTTTCATTGATCTAGAAGCATAAGAAGTGAAGAATGGTATTGAGGTAGTTTTCTACCCATTATAGTATTCCAACCATGAATGATCATATGGTTTATCTAATGACTAGTCAGATTCTTATTTTAACGTGGAACTTGTGGGATCTAGTTAATGGTGTGGGGACCCAAACATGGGAACATGATGTAAATATATTTAGTGATGAGTAATTTCAAATTACTTGTAGGTAATATTGGTTTATTTAGGGAAGATGGAATGGTTTTTAGAGCTCAGGTATATCACCTCAAGGTGTCATAGTTGACTTGATAACTATATCAATTGTGGTAAATGTATTCAATTGATGGATATATATATTGTGTTCATGTGATTTTACATCATGTAAGAAAGGAATATTGACAATACCTCCTCTAATACATATTCTTATGTGAAGATATATAGAACTATATGATTCATTGTATGATGGGAAAATTATATAGTGTCACCTTGTTCTAGATTAGTTTCATTTATATGTATGTTCATGGTCAATTTTTGTGGTAATAGGTCAGATTTTAACAATATTCAAATGAAAATAGTGGGGAAAGTGGGATGAATTATCCAGAATGTGGAAGTTTATTCTCTAGACCTGTCAAATGGATCCATGTCATGACCCATAAATTATCTATTATAGCACCATATTTAGAAGACATAAGTTAATTTCAGTCCTTATGTGTTGCATACTTTGTTTTAGAAATGGAATTACCAGTATGACTATTAGTGAATCCATATTTTCAGGAGACTTCTACAAAATAATGTTTTATAGAATCCACTTCTCTAATATTCTTATATATTTACTCATTAATGAAATAGTTATTAATGGGATGTCATGGTAATTGTGAAGAATCCTTATAATTCAATCCTTTTCATTATTAGGATTTCTATGTTTTGTGACTAGATTGATTATCATCACATGAATGTTAGATTTCTTCAAATAAATGTAATGTGATATTATTTTTGGGTGAGATAAATATTAGGGTTTAATGATTTAAGATTACAACATGGAAGAAATAACCCATCAATTATAAGTTAGAAATTCAATCCAATTCTATAGAGAACAATTTGGGTTTCTAGGTTCAGGTAATAGTTAATGTTTATGTGGACACATTTCTTAATGATATCTCAGGAGTACCTACGAAATTGTGGGTTGGACCTCTATATTGAATTTAACGGAATTTCCACGTTGATATATTCTACGTAATATGATATGTATCTACATAGTAGTTTGGATGCTGAGGGTGTATTTGGATAACCTTTTGGAAAATGATTTATCAAAATATGAGTGTCCCCACTGGTGGATCTGGTTATATTTGTGAACAATAAGGGTGGGACTTTGTGGAAAATTATTGACCCTCATTGACTACACAAAAAATGATAAAGAACATGTTCCTCGTCCCAAGGATTGAAAACCTCATCGAAAAGTAGAATGGTGTGTGGTAGATATATAATATTGATCTTTAGTAAAACCACTATTTGTTGAGAGTTCATGAAGTTGATATTCTAAAGTATGTATCCTGGTGTTATGTCGTATAGTATGAGTTTCTAGTGATGAAATTCTAGGATACTAATTCAGCCACCATGATCTTGGTGATTCCAAAATAGATCATCTTTTTATACATGGTTAGATTTGTAGTCCACTTGTTCAATTGAATTATTACATAAACCAAATAAAAAGATGACCATGTAATAAATTTGAGGTTGGTCCTTTACTTACTCCACGAGAACCAACATTATTGTACGCTCTCAATGATTCATGTATTGATTTGAGAGGTTCACATTCTATGTAATATAATATCTGAGAATGGATTAAATTTGTATCTAGTGATTAATGATGTAGTTAATTAATGAGAACCACCGAATAGAGTGTTATAGGTTACACATTTTCAATATTTAGTGAGGTACTAATATAGATTCATTAATACATAACCGTGATGGAATATCAGTTTACATTATTGACATGGAATGGGAATCTACACAACTAGATTGAGAACTATCCAGGTTCCTTCCAGGAATTGTGGTAGAGGTTGTCCTATTCTACTTTTTTATAACTACATGATGATGGAACATAGTACATGATATTTTTTATTCCATTGATAGTAGAATTGGTTTCATGTTGATTCAGAGGTGGGTTGTGATCACTAATGGTTTGAATTAGTTGAGACCCCATGTGTATAATTACATGATATATGACTTATAATATAAAGAAGGATTATTTTTCCATTGTATTTAGATGAATAACCTTCTCAATTATTTATTTACTCAAACCACAAGAGTCTTATGTAAATCTAAACTCAGAGAGATATCAGTATGATATAGAGGATTCGGTTAGGGTTTTAGATTGAATAAAAATTAAATATATTCTATACACTATTGAATGTAAAATTATGAAACTCACTATTTGCATGAAATTATATGAACTCTTTGTGGAGGAGACATCTGATATTTTGGATTTGTTTATGTTAAAAGTAGAAGAGAAATGTGGTGCATCTTATCTACAGAAATTAGTACTTACTCCCCCTCTACATCAATCTGAGGGATAAGAGAAGTTTGGAATCATTGAATATGAGGTTCCGAGTGATCATATATCCACATGAGGTACACCATTTGGATTTTCTAATGGATGGGTGGAAACCATCATTTTTATGTGATGGATAGTGGTTTCAGTCATGCTACAAGATGATGTGTTTTTGGAGTTTCACACATACCCAATGTATGTACATATACATGATGTAAATATATTCAAAAAACATAATTGGTAGTTATTTGGGGGATAGAATGTGGTAGATACTTACCGAAATTTATTATTTATTTCTCACATTTATGTGGTTAAATGTTGAAATTTTCATTGTAGTTGGATTAAAAACCCACATTATTTTTTTTAATATATATGGGATGACATATAAATTTATTTTTTGATGGTTATTTCATATAAAATGAGATTCCAGGATGTTATCAGAGATTTTTGACAGCCATTTCATCAAACTATCATACCATGTGGGAGAAGAGTATGATTTGATTTTGGGGAAATTATTATTTGTGTAGGATAATAATAATTCACAGGGTAACCCTGATGATCATCTCTAACTATGATGAATGGTTCACTTCAAGGTTTTTAAAGGTTTTCAAGAAGATATAATGATCCTAATATGAATGAGAATGTCATTTTACACCATTCTAATAGTGATACCAAGGAGAATATCTATGTTTTCAACGATATTATAAGAGCCTTTTGTGTTATAATTAGGTATGAGCTAGGACTATCACTATATAATGGAGAAGTTTACATATAGTTAAATATATCATAGTACTATATGCATCAAAACCTTGTAGTAAATATTTGAGAGACATTGAAGGTAACCTTAAGGTTCATATGGATTATTGAGATTCTAAAAATGGTTGATGAGGTTGTATAACTATTAGGATTACCCCATTTGTTGAACAGAGTTCATTACATCCTTTATGTGTCAAAATTGAAGACATAAGTTCCAAAACCAATGATTTTTCTGAATGGGGTGAGATTGAATATTTGGATCAAGACACATTATTAGAGTACCCTACAGTGATTGAGGAACATAATGAGAAGATCCTACATGGATGGACTATTCATTTCATTTGATTACTTTTATATTAATAGAGTGTGTAGAAGAGATCCATTGAGCATGAGAGATAGATGTGGGCTCAATAACCCATCCCTTTTATGAATCCAGATCTTTTAATAGTGATAATCTATGAATGGGTGAATGAAATGATTGAAATTTTTTTGATTGGTCCTTTAAATATTTATATACTTATCTTTATAATTTTCACAAATTTTAGTATTATTCTTCATCGTTTCAATTCTATAAAAATAAAATATTTTAAATAATTATATGTATTAAATAAAAAACATAAATATTTTGTGAATAAATGGTTTCTTTACTGATCTGGACCTCTTATGGGAAATCTTAGATCATGGTTGTTTTTTTAATTTAGGGTTTACCCTATGCATGAATTTAATATTATTAGTGTTGGAATTTTTGTGGATGATGACTTTTGGTGGATATAATTGGAATTTTAAAAAATTTCGTTCATTAAGTAATTAATTAACCTTAAACACCACTCTTTTCCATTTTGATACCTATACACAATAGGATAGAATAGGGGTTCTTCATTGTGTGAGGACCAAATCGAGAGCATTAGGGTTGTGGATATTCCAAACGTCATCCTTGATGGTGATTAAAATTGGATCAATGTGTAGAAACTTTTGGGTGTGGTTTTAGGCATAAAGGTTCTATAGTTTCACCATGAGATATGTGTGTTATTAGTGTTTTATGTATCAATTCCCAAATGCCCAATGATTTATGGATTTAATTCCCTTTATTGACTTCTAAATACCCCTAGGTTTATATCAGTCCTTAATTAGTGGAAAATGATATTTTTGTGAGGTTCATAGGTATTTACCATTAAAAATACTGATAACATGGTTTGTGGTTTCAAGAAAAAACCATGTTTCTATCCCTTCTTGAGAAGTGGTTTTTGGAACTACATGTCTTTTGGTGATAAATTTCCATCTATCCAGGTCAATGGGAAGATGGTTTTACACACCATGTACTAGAAATAATTGAAACATAGTGGGATATGACCACGTTTCCAAGCTCATGGTTTGAGTAGTCATATATGTGGGACACAATTATGTAGTAGTGCGTGGATAGACCATTCATGAACATGAGCTCAAAATAGTGATCAGTATATACTCCTAAGACAAGCAAGAAAATACACACTATGTAAATAAAACTCCATGTGTTTGTGAAATATTTTATTTAATTAATTTAATCTATTGATTATGTTTTTCATTTCATGCTATATTTAATATATATTTTTCAATATGAAAGATTTATGTTTGTATTTTGTTATATGCAACATCAGGTTAAGAATATGCCACACACAACACCAAGTGTATAAGAGAAGAAAATATTCTAACACATTAAAATATACATAGTATTATATATAGATTTTATATATTAAATATATCTTATAATTCATGTGATACTGAGTTATTCTGATTCGCATGCAACATCCTGTTTCCTTGATGAATTTTGTTACACACATTACCGAGTTTAACCAAAAGCAATATATTATTAAAATATTGCAATTCAAGATAATAATATGTAACTTAGATATTAAATTAATTTTTATTATTTTTTTAACTAACATATCATAATATATTTATTATAAAAACAAATGAAAAAATTATTTGTTACCAATTAATTAGAAATGAAAATGTAGAACAAAAGAATATAAAGGAAATATTTTTATTTTTATGCTCATAAAGATGTGTTATCATAATAAATTCAAGTAACTATAATTATACTCTCATATTAATGTAACATATATATATATTATATTCAATCAAATATTTTTTATGTCCATACAATATATTTTTTACAAATATGATAAGAACGAACACAATATTTTTCATTAAATCAATATTTTTGTAAAGGAAATTTTACCACCTTTTAATGGTGTAATTTTATGAAAATCAATTTTTGGATCATTAATAAAATTAATATTCCATAATAATGTTCATATTATATATTGGATCGTAAATATTAAGTTACAGTTTATTTTTGGTATTTTTATGTGAATTTTCAATTTTTATGAATAGTGAAGAATACATAAATTTAATTCATAACTACATTCTCATCTATTTTTTATGACGATGTTATTATATTTTAAATAGGTTTTAATTTTTTAAAAAATGAATATTTTATCAATTAATCCAATTTTGGCCATTTTAATCAATTTCACTTTGAAATTGACAATAAAACATAGAAATCATATGATCCTTTTTAACCCGCATTGTTGTGACCTCTGTATGATAAAATTTAAATGAATTTTTTCCACTTATGTTATTTGAATTTAAAAACTGGATTAAATATTATATTTAATTATAATTTAAAATTTCATATATGTTCATCTAAATTTTTAATCAAAATGGTTAGGTAATGTTATAATATTTAAGTACAACGATTAAGGTAAAGTTATGGTTAACAAGGGACTAAACATTACACTTAAGGGACAAAATAATGGAGAAACCTATCCAAAAGTGTTTTTATAACCAAATATAGACCCCATAATCCTTTAAAAGTTATTTTGAATATTATTGTAGACAATTTAAAAGGAGAAAACGTGGGTAGAATTCCCATTCCCAAAAATTTAAAAGAGTGTCCCTCCTCCTCCATTATAAGAAGGCATCATCTTCTCCCACGTATAAAAACCTATATAACACTTTTTCTCAACCAATATCTACAAATATATATCCTAAACACCAATTAACCCAATATATAAGCCTGACAATGGGCATACACCAATCCTAATAATTCCGTATGTGAAAAACAAAAGTTGATACCCAAAGAAGAGGTAAAATCTTTCCAAAAGCTCATTAATTTTATTTTCATTATCCACACCCAAAAACTAATTTATTCAAGGATTATATAATCAAAACAGTATTAAAACTATACTCAGATTTTTATATTATGTTTTCCACATACACTTAAACAAAATTCCTTCTAATGGGTTAGAAACTTATTTTTCGTGTGTAAGGTGAATTACCACCTCACGAAATGATGTTGTTTGTTTTTTTTATTACCAACATTAATGGTTTGAATTATGATCAAAAAAGTATTTATATATTATATATATTATAATTATTATGACCTTATTCTTCACAAATTATTTTATAACACACCTCATTATACTTTTCATCTTATGAAAATAGGATTACATCATTTGTGGACATGTGGACTACCACCTCTTCAAAGTGATGTGATTCGTTATCATTTTACATGTAAGGTATTAAATTTGGATTAAGTGAAAATAAATGAAATATATTAAATAATTATTCTACTTATATTATATTATATATATATGTGTGTATATTTACATTACCTAACTTTATTCAATAAGATGAAAAAATAGAAAAAGAATCTATAATTATGTACGACCTACTATTTCAATGAATTATGTACTCTATTTAATCATTATATATTATATAGAATATTATATAAAATTATAAAATTAATATATATGATATTTAAATAATTTTTACATTCAATAAGTAATTAAATAATTCTATTATTAAAAGGATCATGCATAATAAGTAAGAACTTGTATGAAGAAGAAAGCTGATATTACCTGAATCAAAACCTGCACATATAATTCCTAATAAATGGGAAATATAAATTCATCATAAAATAATTTATTTTATTATATATAGTAATATGGTTCTTTAAAATATTTATAATTGCAATATAGTTATTATACATGAGTTTTTTATGGGTACAATCAGAGTGGAGACATAATGTAAGGGAATTTCATCTCACTTTTAATATTTGTCAGATACATGGCATATTCAAACTATTTTTTTTGTGTGGAGTATATAATTCTCATTAATTTATTCTAATATTCATATAAATAAATTTTTATGTATTTTCATATAAATTTTATGATATTTCTTTCAGGGGTTTTATTCATAAAAAGTTACCAAACTGGTAAATTAATCTTACCTTGATTTTCCTTCGCAGGGACACATGTTTTTTAGGAACATTTGATCTTTTATGAGTTTTATATGATACCAATTAAATTATTATATCATAAATATAAATATTTATCATGTTATTTTATACTCCATGTAATTTTATTTTTTTAAATGGGTAATAGGATTCAATGTTACATTGTGGTAAGACATTATTGAAATAATCTTATTGTTTATTGGGATTGTTTGTGATTATGATTTTATTTATGAAAAATAATGATTCATATCTTGAGATATCTAATGAGTTTTATTTCTCTATTTTTATTCATGTTATATTGAAATAATGGTACAATTTTCCACTCTTAGGTATATAACATGAACAAGAATTTCTTTTCAAGAAAGTATGATATTTCCTCCGTATTCTGTCAGAAATATGTGTTCTTTCAAAACCATTATTTTATATGCATTAAATAAATAGTATATTATTCTCCTATGACATTTTAAAGGAATTTTAACCAATTATTTTCTATTTATTTTTTTTAAATTTACATATTCTCTCAGTTTTCAGGTCCATGAACATTTCTGACCATTTTACAGTTAAAAATCAATGTTCATCATGTAAGGAGTTACGAACCATCATGAACGACATTCTATTGAAGCGTCCTTTATAAGATTATGATATTGTATATTTAAAAAAAAATATTTTTGAAATTTGTTGTTTTAAATTCTTATTCATAGAATAAGGTTTTCAAGATACCTTCATGCATATTTAAATATTTTTTCAAGGAAAATGGTTTTTCAAAATTGTCCAAGATTATTTTATATATTTTCAAGGTAAAAGGTTCTCAAAATGTTTTGAATATTCCTTTATACTGTTTGAAGGAAATTGGTATTCAAAATGTATTTAATAATCCATTACATGTTTTCATGTTTTTTTTAAAGAAAATGTTTTTAAAAAATAATAAATTTTTATTTGGAATTTTTAAAGAACAATAGATATTTTTCTCCTGAAATATTTTTAAAATATCATTAAAAATTATTTTCCCTCGAATATGAATTCCATTGGTGTTAATCATGTCATTTTTGGAAATCATCAAATGATTCCATTCATATTTATTATTTAAATGGTTTACATTTATGGAATAGTGTTCATGAAATCTATTTCTCATTCATGGGTTATATGATTATGAAATCTGTTTCTCATTCATGGGATATATGCATATAAAACCTACTTTTTTTTATGACTTATGCTTTGATAAAATGATTTTGAAACACGTATTTTATCCAATGGTTATGATATGAACTCTTTTTTATGATACCCATTTTAATTCTGATGTTATGATATGATTGTTTAAAACCATGTGGAACATGTATGTATGATTTCATTATGAGATGGATGAGACCTATATCTCCATACAATGTATCATGTTATGATTTATATCTCATTAGTATGATTAATATGATATTGGGAGTGAACCTTGACTACTAAGATAGCCACGAGAGTTAACCATGACTACAAAGATGGTATGAGTAGTGAACACAAAAAACTAATATGGACATGGGAGTTAACCATTACTAAAAAAAGAAATGTGTAATAAATTTCTACTACTAAGACTACCTTTTATATGATTCCTTTACTATTATGGAATAAATTTTATATGCTTATGTGTCTTCCAAAATTCTATGTCTTATTCCTTTGTGATTATTTCATATATTATGTTTTGTTTTTCATTTTGATTTATGTCTTTTGAACTACTAATACTTATACCATTATACATGTTTATGATCTGCGATATATATTTAATGATCATCAAATATCGTTCTCATGTTATCTTAGCATTATGTTCACATTATGCTTACATATTTCCTTCATTTACCCTTATTGAAAATTCATGCTCACCCCCTTTTTATGTTTCATTTCCCCCTATTATGGAAAAAGGTTTTTTTGTGAAATTAATAAGGGAGAAGATATTTTTAGGAATCAATAATGACCGTTCACCATTTTAGAAAAAAATTTATTCCATGTTTATAATGGAACTAAACTAACCCTGTATTTGGGCATCTGTTTTTGTAATGTTTAATGTATTCCACAAAATTAACATAATGTTAATATTTGAAAAATGAGGGTTTCTATAGTTGGTATTAGGGAGAAGGTTTTTTATTCCTTTGGAAATTAGGATGATAAAATTTTATTGATATCACTAGGAATATTACTAAGGATATGTCAAGGGATGTATGAAAGGATTACTATAAGGATGTGTTACCATTTATGATAATGTCCAGAAATTTTGGAAAAGGATAGAGTAAGTAGTTTCCTTGAATTAAATCCTTGTAAAAATACTACAAGTAGAAAATGATTTCAGAATATATGTACCTAGGTGTAACCACTCTGATATGTTGGGTCATGCCGAGCACGAGCTACCCTCTTACATGAGAATTATCCTTACTGTGAACTTGGTTTGACATTCATAGGGGATATTCTCAGGATATTTAAAAACTCCTAAATAGAACTCCTAAAGGATTTAAATACAATATGAATAAGAATAACCTGAATAAATCCCATTTTTTTCATAGATTACTTAAGTAGGGTTCATTTTTTATAAATCTTATAAGTAATTTATTTTAGTTATTATGTGGTTTTCTTCTATGATAAGTAATTCTCACACTTTTCATTCTAGTTTCAGTTAATGAAAGGAACTAGAAGGTTCTGGATTAATGTATAATGTAATGGAAATATTGTTGATGAGTAGTTAAATGGCAGTATCACTAGACTTAATGATTTTGTAATCACCTCTTATATGTTATCACAAAATATGATTAGTAATGTTTACCATAACAAATTCATGTACTCACCAAAGAAGAAATGTTAGGTTTTAGTTTAGAGTTTGGGTAATTGAGACCGTGGAAGAAAGAAGATTCAGTTTCATTTATTCTTGAAATGTGGAATGAATCACGTAATTGAATGTCTTTGAGGAATAAGAAGATGTTTTGACTATGGAATGAAAGGGAAAAATGAAATTAACTACAAAGTAATAGGAATGGTTTGGTTAACGAAACATCGGAGAATATTTCCCTCCATATGATATCATTAAAGGATAAATTTATTTAGTGTGGATGGAATGGTCATTCATAAATGTAATCTCCCAAATGGAAATCTCGTGAATAGAATTAGCATGGTGGTATGAGTAATAGTTATGTTTCAGATGATGATGTGACTACAATTGAAATGTTGAAGGTAATATGAATTTTGTAATTTGAGGTGGTAGCCATATGATTGTGAATGTATTAAGTGTGATGATAAATGTTTTTATAATTGGATTTAATATTTATGTTATATTATTCATGAAATATACAAGGGTTGTTCATTTTATGCATTTATCTCCATATTTACATGTTTATGATGGATGTTTACAACGTACTGAAATGGTGAATTAATTGAAAGGTAACATTTTCACTATTTAAAGATTTCCCTTACAAAATTTCTAATAGTAAGATAATATTGTATGGCTAATGATATATTGGATATGAATAAGTAAATAGGATGGTACTGATTACCTTTTAAATAATTAAGGACTGTTTTCCAAGTGGTTATTCTATCTTTTATGAAGTTTACAACATTTTTTGATATATATAATAGATCCAATATACTTTATAATAATGAAATCATGCATGTTTCCAAATGTATTCATTGAAATTATAGTTATCACTGTATTTATATTGAATTTTTGATGAGGGTCATCACATGTTTGGAATGTAACATCCATGAATACATTGACATATTTTGGGGATCAATGATAATCAATTTTCATGACATTCCTCCTAATGTTATGGATTTTCATCGTTCATAAGGGATATAAGGTTAACTGTTTAAGGAATTATTAATTTAAACATTAGATGAGGTATTTATGTTGTAAATATCATTTAAAAGAATACGTAGTAATTAACCTTATTTCAGGTAAGACCATCCTTTTTATTTTGAACGATGCAAGAATGTGTTTTTAGAAATAGAAATCGTTTATATAGGGTGAAAACCCATCATGTTTAAAAGAGATGCGGCTCTTAAACCCATGAACAAATGATGATAAAGTTTTCATGCCTACCACTATCCTAGTTGATGTCCTAGTTAATTTGAAATTATTTTTTATGAGAAAATACAAATGCTTAACTAATAGTGTCACTTTTTAGGTTTATAGATTAATCTAAGAAGCATATTTTCCTTAGAGAATAATTAGATATAAGTAGTTAGACTTGTAAATATATTATGGGATTTATGATCCTTTAAATATATATTATTGTAATTTAGGCATCCATGTAAACATTTGAATATCCATTTCTGCAATTAATGTTTGAATTATAAATTTATTGAATCACAACCAAAGGATAAAATTTTGATTATATAAATATATCATGTAATTATATTTTTATATGTTCGTCATTAATAAAATAATTATGCCACATTTAGAAATTGATCAATAAAATGTTGTCCTATTACATTAATTTCTATTTAACTGATGTCCTTTAAAATCTTCACATATTTAGGACAATGTGTCCCAGAACATCCCATATATTATTTAGTTGTTTGTGATTGATGACCCCAATCACTCTCTATAAGAATTTAAACATATCTTAAAAGTCCATATTTTCACATCCCACCTATGATCTCAGTTGTTGACGTTATGTTATATGTTACCTTGGGTAACAATTAACATTCCATAATTCCTTTTTAATGGAATTGTAAAAAATCATTTTTAAGATATGGGTTTTTTGGAAAGTAATGTTCAAGTATTAAACAATCAACAACTCATATGAAATTCTTGGAAAAAATTAATTTTAAGGTGGTAAAATGTAATAGCCTGAGATTATTTGGAAGAATGTTTTTGGATTAATGTAATATATTTCCGATATTTTAAATTTTATAAAACACGGAATCCATCTTTTTTTATATGAATGTTCTCCATTGGGATTGAGTTATAGGAAATACCAAGTTTTGATTACGCTACACACAACACCAAGTGCGTAAGGGACTATAATAACATGATATTTTAAAATATATATACTATTTTAAATGGATTATATATATTATATATATATCTTTTAATGCATTCAAAACCTTGTTATAGGGAGTTTCATGAAATAAAGATTTTTTCCATTAAATATCACTACACATATTATAGTGTTTAGCAGATGAAAAAAATATAATTAAATCATTATTATTTGATATTAAAATATATAAAATATATTTAAAAATATAAATTTTTTATTATCTAAATTATACAAATATATGTTTTATAAATATATAATTTGGTTAACAATTTGATAGAAACTAAAATGAAAACCAGTTGAATATAAAGGGCATATTTTTATTCTATGCTCATAAATATGTTTTATCCTTAAAAATTAAATCAATTAAAATTAGCAAGTGAAATTAATTTAATATATATTATATATTCAGTCATATATTTTTCTGTTCATACAATATCTTTTATGAGAAAAATATAATAACAAGGTCAATATTTTCCAAATAATTATATATTTTTATAAAGGTCTTTTTACCACCATTTAATGGAGAACATATTTTGAATAAAATTTTGGATCCTTTATTAATTTTATATGTTAAAAAAAATAATCATTGAATGTGAAGCATAAAAAATATTTTAGGGATAATTTTTTTTATTTTTTTGTGAAGATTAATTTTTTCATGAATTGTGAAAAATAATAAATTTAAATTCAAAACTGCTTTTTCACCATGTTTATTTATAATGTTAAATTATATTTTAAATTTTCCTAAAAGTTAAATAAGATAATAGTTTTATCAATTAATCAAATATAGTTCATTGTAATTATATCACATTGAAAATGACAATAAAAATATAAAAAATGCTTGAATGTTGATACTTTAAAATCCCACACTGTTATCTAATCCTAGGTATTAAATTTAAATTAATCTATTCCACTTATGTTATTTTAATTTTGAATAATGGATTAAATAATTTTAATCATCACACTTTATAGTTCCTAATAAGGTAAACATAGTTATTTATAGGGAATATTAGTCAATGTAATTAAAATTAATTACAGCGGGTAAGGTGAAATTAAGCATAAAAATGGACTAAACATTAAACTTAAGTGCATAAATGACACCAGACATATAAAAAAAGAAATTGGGTGACCATATTTATACACTATAATACATTTTATATAATTTGGGTTATTATTGGATCCACATTCAATTGGATAAACATGGGTGAAATTCCCTTTCCAAAAATTTACAAAAGTGTCAGTCCTCCTCGACAATAAAAAGGCCTCCCCTCCTGGAAATTCCACCCATATCTCATGAAACTTTGGATATACCAAACTATTCACTTATAGCTCCCAAAATGGAATTACTCAACCATGAATCCTTTCTTATTTTATAAATATATCCAATAATAAACTTTAGTGTTACCGAAAATGAGTTTCCTTGATAAGATGTAACATCTTTCCACAACCTCTTTAATTTTATTTTATATATAAACCCCTAAACACCACTTATTCCATTATTATATTAGAAATTTATTCCCTAAATAATGTAATTTGTATTTAAATAAATGTTTCGATATAAAAATTACTCACACGTCCATCTAATGTTTAAAGAACTTACCATTATTTTGAACATTGAACTACCACCTAACAAAACAATGTTGTTTTTTATTTCTTTTACACCATTCAAGGATGGTATTTATGATGGAAATACCATTTATGTATTATATATGTTATTATTATTGTTAATTTATGGTTTTTTAATTATTTTATAATGCATATCTTTACACATTCAATATTGTGTAAAAAAATAACATCGTTTGTGAATGTGTGGACTATCGCACACTCAAAGTGATTTGATTAATTCAAAATATACATGTAATGTATTAAAGATTATTATAGTGAAAATGCATGATATATATAACAGTATAATGATATATTAATGATATTAATTACATATATATAGATATTTCATTTAATTAATTGCATTAAATTTGATGACAAAATAGAAACATTGTTCAGGAATACGTACAACCTACCGTCTCTATGAGTAGTGTATTCCATTTCATATTTTTATATTTTATATATTATTATAATTAAATATAAAAATAATATGTACTATATTTATGTAATTCATTACGTTATAGAATTATGTAAATAATTATCCACGTAAGATGATCAATAATAATTAGTTGAAACATGTATGATGAACAAAGTGGTTATTACCCAAAGTCAAACCTTAAGAATGAATTTTTAATAAGGGGTAATATAATGTCATAATAAAACATTAACTGGTATGAGATATAAAAATATTTCTTATAAAATATGTATAATATACTTATATTTATTATAGAGTTTATTTTTATGATTACAATTATATTCAAGACCCAAGGTAAGAAAATTTCTTCTCACTTTTTACATTCGTGAGATACATGCCAGACTCACCATTGTTTTCTATTGTGTGGTGTATATAAATTACATTAATGTATTATATGAATCAAAAAATTATATTTTTGGTTTTTTTATATCATTTTTATGATCTTTCTTTCAAGGGTTTTATGGTTAAAAATATTCAAAAATAGTAAAGTCAATTCTTCCAAATTTTCCTTCTTTGAGAAAGATGTTTTGTTATAAACCTATGTTAATTTAGAAGGTGAATAAATTTATAATTTTTGTGTTTTATAATGTTTATCCTAAATTATAATTATATTTTAGACTCCATGTAATATTATTTTATCACATTGGGATTATCATTAAAATATTTTATGTGGTGAGAATTTATTCAAACAATCTCAAAATTTATTTAGAATGTTTATCATTATTCATTCACTGATGAAATATTATCATACATCTAAAAAAATATAACTAGTATTCTTACACTAAATTTATTTATTCTAAATCTAAATAATGGTTCCATTTTTCCATTATATGGTATTTAGGATGACAAAGAACAATTTTTTATAATAAATCCCAACTTTTGTTCTATATTTGGTTTCAAATATGTGTTCCTTCTAAACCTTGTTTTCTAAAATGTTTCCAAAATATTTTCTACAATTGTCATCTGATATTAAAAAGGAATTTATACACATGTTATTAATTATAAACAAAATTGTTTTTAATAAATATATCATAATTTTCATTTATGGTCGAGGTAATTTTCTAAAAGTTATAAATTGCAAAAGAAACGTTTGGAATGTATTGATTTTCTTGATGTCATGATTGACATTCCACTAAATATTTCATTAAAATATTATAATTTCATTTTTTAAAAAATAAATTTTTTACCTAATATTCACTAAATTCATTCTTTTTAGTGTTTTTCAATGAAATTGGGTTTTTATATTTTTTCAAGCAGTTCTTATAATTATAAAAAAAATGAATCTCTTAAAAAACATTTTACGATTATTTTGTAATTTTCAAGGAAAATGGTTTTCAAAAGTTTTTAAAGATTTTTTTATATATTTTGAAGGAAAAACTAGGTTTAAAAAATTTTTCAGGCTTATATAATAAGTTTTCTAGGAAAGTGGTTCTCAAAATGTTTTGATGATTCTATTCTAAATTTTAAATGGAAAATGATTTCAATATTATCTTATAATATTTGGAAGAAAAATGATTTCTAGAATCTACTATATTATTTAAAATTCATTTTCAAAGAAAATTCGTTTATAAAATATTCATATTTTAAAATTTATTTTTAACAAAGAAAGAATATTTTCCTCAAGAAATATTTTTAGATTATCTTTCAAAATTATTTTTGATCTATGATGACTTCCATTGGTGTTACTCACAACATGCAGGAAAATGATCGAAAGGTTCCATTTTTATTCATTATTTAAAGGGCTTATTTTTTTTGGAATGATGATTGTGAAATATATTTCACTTTTACATGTTAAATGTGTATGAAATGGATTTTTCAAACATGAGTTTTATACATATTAAACACGCTTATTTTCATTAGTTATTTTTTTTGAAATGATTATGAAACCTATATAATTTCCAAAGGTTGTGATATAATTATATGATTAGGATACCCTTTTCAGTTTTTGGGTGATTATATGATTGTGTATTATATTGTGTCATGTTTATTTTTGATATCATTATAATATAGGTGGGAGCTATATATACCTCCAACATATTGGGCAACGATTTCTATCTCAGGAGATACACTAAGATGGTTTTGGGAATGAACCATGACTACTAAGATGTCCATGGGAGTGAACCATGTCAACCAAGATGGTTTGGGGAAAAAACTCATACAACTGAGATACCTATGAGAGTGCACCATAACAACCATTATATCATGAGGATTGAACCTATATGAATATAACATCCTTGGTAGTAATGACATGACTACTATGGAAGTAATTTTATATATTTATGTGTCTCCAACAATTCTATGTCTTATTCCCATTTTATTATTTCATATATTATGTTATTTATATCATTATGATCCCTGTTTTATTAACTACCTAAATTTATACTATTATTCATGTTTATGATATGTGATATGAAGGGTATGATCTTCGAATGTTGTGATCATGTTCTCATATCCTTATGCTCATGTTATTTTTATGTATTTCCGTTATTTACCTTTACTGTGAATTCTTGTTCACCCCTTTCATATGTTTACATTACCTAGATTTTGAAGTAATGTTTTTATTGGAATTACAATGTGGTAATATCTTTGTGGGAAACATTGATGATCATTCATTGAGTTTGAAGATTTGTCTTCCATGTTTCCAAATTCCCTAAACTAACTATATCATTGGGTGTCTATTTATGTATTATGTGAAGTTTTTTGTAAAATTAAAGTTTTGTTAATGTATGAAAAGTGAGGGTCAATATAGTTTAATCTATAAGAATTCTATATAAAATCACATGGCCAGTGAGTCTGCCTATATGAGAGGACATTCCCTAGTTTTTTTGAGAGGCTACACATTGTGTGGCCCAATTTACAAGTAATTCCCTATATTATGAATGTTTAACATTATATATCATCTTCTATAAGACTTGTGTTTGGTCCTAAAAGTAGGATATCCTAAATAGTTTTCCATGTATAATGTGATGGTGACCTTCACTTTGGAATAAAATATATGATGTGAGGAAATGAAACTGATACCAATATTTTGGAAATGAATTTCTATTGACTGTGGTCAAGTGTGATGAACATAGTGTTACCAAGGTCTATACTCTCCTCTCTCGACTCATGGTGTTGTTACACCATATCCTATATATATGTATATATTTAACTCTCCCTCTTTTATGGGGATATGGGTCCTCTATCTACAATATCCACTCCCTACCTCTGAGCTCGGGTGGTGAGTGATTCCTCCATTAGAGAAAGTGCTCACTTAGTTATGACACAATTTTGAGAGGTGTGGTAAATCATTATTATTTATATGTTACAATAGATCCATTGATAATGGATATTTCTCCCTCCATTGTGATAAATATTTGAAATTTCTTGGACCTACACATAGTATATTTTGTGGTAATGTGGGTCCCATATAAATAGAGTGAATCGTTGAATACATATTTGGGTCGGTAGCCCCAATCATACCAAGGCATTGGTGAATCCATACCCAATAAAGAGTTATATTTAGTATTCCTCCATAATAAATAACGTTGTGGGTCCTCTATATATAGAGTTTCAGTCCATTTCATCAGGTTTTGGGTGGGAGGGGGGAGGGTCCCCCATCATAGTTATTGATACCTAGATGATAGAGAACACCATCAAGTAATGGTCTTATCCACTATAAGTCATGTGAGTTTTTTTGTGGTCATGTAAATCAGATATGAGACATTTGATGGAATTAGATGACTAATTTTTCTTAGTTGGGTTGTGGATATGGATATTCTCAAAGGCTCTATCACATGGGTTTTTGCTATTTTTATATGATTTTTCACTTTCTAAACACATCTTTTTATGGGTTGAGTTGAATCATTATTTATCTATTTCTCCTTTTTTCTACCAATTAATATTCTAGGTGTGTATATAGTAACCCGTATATTGGACTATTTATTGTAGGTTTTGTCTTATGTGGATGATATCCATATTGGTGGTGATATGGTGGATCATTATTCATTAGAGCATAGAAACTCATAGAATTAAACATGTTTTGTGGATAATGATGGAGATTTGTGAGCAGGGTTGTTATAAACATTACCAATTTTCCATGTTATTTTTTGATTGGGACCCCTATTATTGTTGGGGTGTATGTTTTCATTTATAATTTTGTACTATGTTGTTATACATTCTTGTTAACAAAGTTTTTGTTGCATGTATTTCCAACACTCTATATGTTGAATATTTTTTGTATATCAACAAAATTATATGTGTAAGGTTGTGTGCGTTTATATTAATACATAATATAGTCCAAATATTTAGTTTTTATTCCTACATGGTTCTTAACACCATCCCCTTCCAAGTTGGTGGTGCATGGGTGGTTTACACTCAGCTCAGCACCTACCAGGGGGGCCTTTTTGGGTTGAGCCGTGATATAAAACAAATTATGATAATTTTTTATAAATTGATTTTTAATGACATTTATATATCATATATTTCATTTAAAAATTAACATTAATATAACTATGTTTACATGATGCGAAATAACAATAAATACTTTTTTAAATTCTAAATTTTAATTTCATCCAAAAATGGTTAATATTTCAAATTGTGCATTGATATTATGATTAATTTATTAAACACAATTTATTTTTTTTATAAAATGGGAATAATTTGGAAAATTATTGTTTCAAAATATATGATGTCAATTATTTTGTACTTTTATTAAATGAATAAAATTGGAATGAATAGTGAAAAAGGCTGATTGTGTAAAAAATGTTATTTATTTAATTTTAATCAATGAAATATCATTTACCCATTTTGGTTGTGGAATTTTTTTTATCATCATAAAATTTTCAATTTATTAATTATAGTCTAATAACATCAATTAAAAATAGTATTACTCTTAATTTTGTTCATAAAATGCCTTTTATGGTTGAAACATGCATTATTGTAAAAAGTGTTTTCATTTTTTATGACAAGAACAAATTACTAGTAATTTTTTCCTTTTTTAGAAATTGAATTTAAGAAACTGAATTCCATATTTTAAAGAATACTATTTTTAAATATTTATTTTTTAAATTTTATATTGGAAAAAAAGTAATAATCATTGTACTTATTTATACTAACATCAGAGTCTAAATTATAGTAAATTATTAATATAATGGTTAGGGAAATAAAATATTTCAAATTAATAAAATAGTTATGTGAGGTTATTATTTATCTCCATTTATATTATCATCATTTATTATTTAATTTTGAACTACTTTTACTGAATTTAAATCCCCTTTTAATGTTAATAAAATTATATTCCCTAAATTGTCACTCTCTCTTAGTTTTTTCATTTTCAAGTTTAGGATATAGTTAGAGAAACTATATGAATGAACAAATATGATAAAACTGAATTAAAATAATTATTATTTATGATATAATTTATATCGTATAATATATATTTTATAATTAGTGATAGTGTTTACACTATTCCAACACCATTATTATGCAAGGAGAAGAAAAATAAAGGAAATTATTTTAAAAACATTAAAATTTATATGGTTGGGATTCAGTATCATTTTAAATTTATTAAAAGGATATTAAAATGAATATTTTATTTTTAAATTTTTAATATTTTAATTATTATTTTTCTAATATGCTTATAGTTAAATTGTGTGAGTTGTCCGAATAATGTCCATTAATTATTTTTAATGATTAAAAGGTATGTTAAAATCTTTATATGTTCATAGAAATACTATATTAAATGAAATTTGTTGGAAATTATAACATATATCTTTCATTATTTATTTAATTTCCATGAGAGATATTGAAAATTACTTTTATGACCCTTAGTGATTTAAAATATCATTTCCTTAACTAATGTTAAAATGTTCAATGATGGGAAAAAATACATAATGATCCAAATGTTACATTAAAATCTATAAATATTATTTTTAATATCTATTACAAATTTATCATCCTTATATTATAATATTAGTCACCTTGGATCAATTTATTAATATTTATATGCAAAAGAGATATAAATATATCATCTAATTACAAGATTTCCCCCACATCACTGAAAAAAGAGCAACACCAGCCCAATGTTCCTCATAGTTCATGATTTATTTAGCCCACCCAATCCCTAAATCATCCCATTCAAAACTATTATACCTATGTACCCGTAGTTTTTTATTTCCATTAAATTCTATCCTTGAAGGCTTAAGGTGCAACCCAAATGATGTTTTACAAAGAAGGGATATATCTATGAACTGACATTTTATATGTTTTTTCTTATTTAAGATTTTTTCAAGAGTTCTATGAACAGAATGATATGTTAATATCAAAATATTATACATAATGAAAATTTATTATTCTGATTTCCTGACCCTTTTTCATCTCCATCTCGAAAATATGTGAAATTAAAACATCCCTTGTGTGAATGTTGGGACTACCACATCCAAGAAGTGATTTGTTTTGTATTTAATATCCACCACAAAATGATAGAAATTATTAAGGACATAATTTATATATATGTTATTCATGAAATAATTATGATTGAATAAGGAAAATATATTACTTTACCTTCACAACCATCTTTCTATTGGAAAATAATAATTTATCTCATATGTACATTTGTAGGACCACATCCATGAAGTTCTATAATTAAATTTTCATGTCTATCATACATTAATGTTTCTAAAATTTAATTAAATATATAAAAGATAAATTTACTCTATTATTAATATTTTATATAAGATGACACTATAAGCGTTTATCCATTTTCACTCTTTGGTTGCTTGCGGAAGGCGGCGTGGTTCAGGGCACATGGGATGGAGTGATCTGCTCGAAGGATGCGGGTCTGAACCCTGTATGATAAGTTAATCAAGTTCAGTATTGATGGTGGTGATTGGTAGGGTTGAGTAAAAAAGCTTTGATGATGAGTTTTTTTCAATGTCTATGATGGATGCCCGACGGGGATAGTGTTTGGTTGTTGGTGAAGCTAGTCTCAAGACATGGCATGTGTACTTGAGACATATTGGGATGTTGGGTTTTTGGTACTCTGATGATCAACGACAATAAAATGAAATGGTGGTGCTTGGGATTTGGGATCTGGCATTCTCATGGAGGAGACAAAAGATGACTTTTTGGGTTGTGGTGGATTTGCGAGCCCATTTGATCTCGATGGCGGGGAGGACTACATCATCGGATGAAGGGATCTTGGCATTTCTAGGATCTAGAAGGGCTATAGCGTCAAGTGCTAGGGGATCCCAATGGATCTAGGATGCAGGTGGGATACGACATTGGGATGATGATGGCGATGTATGGAAGGAATGTGTAGACCATGCCATGGTTGCGGTGAGATGACTGCGGCATGCTCGTGGGCTTCTATGGTTGTAGGAAACGTTGAGGAGGATGACCAACGATGATAGGGACGAAGACCTCGTGATGTGGGTCTTTGGGGTGTGCAAATTCAGCATGGCGGTAGGTAGGATAGTTGGACTGGAAGGGCCTTGGGTTCGCGGAGACATCTTGTGCATGTGATCAATGAATTTGGGCTCGCACTGAGGATCAAAAATGTGGCGGGGGAGATCCGCGGAGAGTTGTAATGGCCAACTGTTGTTTGTGGAGACATCATGTGTAAGATCTTTTGTCATTGGATGACAGGAAGTGACCCTTTATTTTTATGGATTCTTTTCTTTGTGATTGTGACTCTTGGTCACATTGGGTTTGATGGTGGCTTATGTGTCATCTGTATTGTTTCTCTATTTGTATGCACTTTACTTTTATTAATAATCTTTTAGGACTGATCATGCTCAGATCCTGAACATTCCGGTTAGATAATGTACAATATGACTATAGACATATAGTAATGGATTTATCATCTCAATATCCTTTCATTGAGACTCATTATATATTCATCACATATTTATTTTTGGGTATTTTGGGTAATTAATAAGCATTTATATTATAATTACTTTAATTAAATTTATATAGATAAAAAATATTCATCATGTTTTCACATTCATTGATCAGTTGATTCAGTAGTTCCAAAATTGGTAATGGTTTATTAGATAAGATCATTTTTATTTTGGATTGATTATGTTAAAATTTACATTCAAGGTCATTATAAGATATTTATCTATTAATCTTCATATATTATTTTATCAATTATTTATCTATTAATTTTACTAATATTCTTCATTATTCCTCTCTTTTGTTTTTATAATTATCAATTTTTTATAAAAAAATGACTTTATTTCCACCTTAGTTGATGATAATTTTATTCCATATAAATATACATTATAATGTTATCACATATGTTATTTTATATATTCATTTTAATATTTAATTACAATTACAATAATATTTGACATTATTTTGAATATTTTAGATTTAATATTCTTTTTTGTCCCTTTGGAGCTGTTTTTTACTTTTTAGTAAGTGTGTTAATGGAATATTTTTTTACATTTATCAATGGAATGGATTTTCTTAATAACATAGTAAGTTTTTATTGTTTATAATATTAATTTTTTATATTTTTATTTTAAAATAAAATAAAATTTTCTATATTCTAGGAAATATCATTTATAATATGTTAAAAAAAGGATATGTATATTTTGGATAAAATGAAATGTTTAAATGTTCATTTAGAGGTATTTTCATCAAAATAAATATATTTTGATGATGATTATTTTTATTGAGGATATAATTTAATGATTCCAATAAATTTATTTATATTCATTTCTTATGATCATGTTAATCTAGTTACTTAGTGGGGAAATTTTGATAATTCAAATTCATTTTTTCTATATGAATGTTTATATTGGTTATGAATTGTGTTTTATTCATTTTCTCATACAGGGAATAAATTGGACTACATAATAGATTAGAAATCAATTTCAAAGTCTCAAAATATATCATTCTAACTGATGATAGAAACTATCTTGATATTATGGAGTATTCCATCCCCATTTATTCATGAGAACATGGCCTACATACATAACATTAGGATTATGACATTAAAAATTATCCTTTCTACCATTATAAAATCAGTTATTATTATATATATGATTATATTAATTTTTCACTATTATATTCTTTGATTATATTATTTATTATTTTTAATGAATCATATTTTTTTAACAAGGTTACTAAATGATTTAATGATTTCAAGGATTTTTTTAGAATCATCTATTAGTGTTATGTTTTTTAAATGAAAAATTTTTCATGTTCTTTTAAAAAACAGCAACAAATTATTATTTCCACTATGAATTTTTAAGGAATGTTTTATGAATGACTTTGATAAAATAATTTATTTCTATAGTAAGATTTTATTTATTTCTCAAGGTTTATTTTGTGAAAAAGGATAAAATATTCATTGATTTTCTTATTTTACAATTGACTATTATATTTGATTAGGTTTTATATCCCATATTATGATTTATTTTCTCATCATAATATTTATTTTTTTCAATGATACCAAAGATTTAGTTGAAATATATAATGGAATTCCATTCCAGTATTTTTATTTGAGTTAAAATAAGATCACATTGTTTGAATGATACATGATTTTAAATTAATGAATCTCGTTATTGAGAAAAAATGGATATATATTTGATGTTTTAACATTTTATTAGGTGATTTTTATATTTATATGATTTTCCTGATATCTAAAACTCTAAAACAAAAATATCATAGAAATATAATAATGTAAATTCTTTGCAATAAATCATGTAATTATGTGTTGTTTCTGATACGTGGCATTATAGTTGGAATTAGATGATTGTTAATATAACTTTATATTTAAGAATATTCCATCACTATAAGTTTGTCATCTTATATCACTATAATGGTAAATAAGCTATAGAGAAATTATTGTTGTTGAATATAACATAACATTGTTCCAAGTATCTTATTATTTATCATACTCATAATATAGTTTCTTGGATTTATTTGATAAACTAAAAATAACTATTTTTGATTTAGTAAATGGTTGGATTCAATAATATCATGGTTATAAATGGATATGAATAGTAATGTGTAGGTTTTAATAAATAGTAACCAATTGGATAAGAGGTCAGGTGAAAACTAGTATGATGATTCTTAACTGGCTACATAGATAAATCAATAATTGCATGAATGCGTATGAATTTAATAATGAACCAAAATAGATAAAATTTTGTTTTATGTATTTTAAAAAGATAATGATAGTACGAGTAAAGAGATAAAACATCCTTAATGTCAATAATATGGGGATAAGAACACATGAAAATGCCTCCAAGAAATAAGAAGTCTTGAATATAGAGAATATAAGAATTATATAAATTGCCGTTATTGGAGATATTATCATGTAAGAGACCATAACGATTGTATCAATAATGGATTATCAAGATTATATATTATTGATATAAAATTATCAATTAAAATATAAATGACATGGGTTATGTGAATAGTCTTATTCATGTTTAAATTATAAAAAATGGTTAGATTGTGATTGATGATTCTATGGATATAATTTATATCTTTGTTTTAGGATGTAATAATCAAGTTGTACGATAGTAATTACATGTTGAATAATTATTAAAAATGTTGATTTATTAAATTGACTACATATTGGGTTTAAAGAGTTATAATGTATTTGAATTTTTTACGGGATCATTAATTAAATAATGATAGTACATTTAAATGGTTTAATACTATTTTGATGTTTTATATGATGGGAAGAAATTGAGAAATATTTAATGAGTTTAAACAGACGTTTTTGTATATATATCCCATATTATTAACTTACTTATTTATTGGAATGTATTTTTCGGGAAGATAGATTTAATAATGTATAGAAATTTTTTGAATGATACTCATATAATATTGGGTTATAGTGAGATATTATGTTGAGGTAATTATAGATTATTTTGATAAATAGGTTATTACATTTTGGTAATATATATTTTTATCATATAGGTAATCATGGGATTAAAACTAGGCTTAGGTAATAACATATTAAATCTATTTATGAAAAATCACACAATATTATGATCATTATATGATTTCAATAAATTAAAAAAATACTCTTCTTAGATGATATTTCATTATATGTATAATAGTTGTGTTATATTTTTGTAGCATATACTATTCTATTATTACATTATGTTGATTTAGGTTAATTATTAGAAATATTAGAATAGTCTACAGATTATTTTATAATGGCTTATAAATTATTGGTATGTAATTTTTTTTATTTACGTAATTTAGATATAAATGATAAATTGATATTAGAAAAATATGTGATAAAATACTTCTAATTTAACATTTTTGTAAATAGTCAAGAATATTATTATGAGATTTATGTTCCCACATCCTAGTTGATATATGTACATTTTTTTATTTGGAGGTTTTTTTGTGACTGAGTTGTGTCAAATGATAATTGGGAAAATTTAAAAAAATCCATTATATTATGTGTAAATAGAGCCATGGTGTCATTTGTTGGAAGCCACTGGCCCAATGATGTATTTGTACATTACCCCTTTTGAAGATTTAAACCACTGGACAACTGGTGTTCTTCTATCGGACAACTAGTGGGTTGACCATCCACCACTACAAAGATTCAGTGGCCATCGACTAGCATGTGTAATTATGTTGGTATAGGTAAAAAAGTTTCTAAACATAATTAAATTCCACAAACCCCTTAAAAACATATAATCCCTTATTGATGCCTTTTCCCATTTTATTGTAAAATAAAGGCGGTTCCAATTTAATTGTGGGGTGGAATTTAAAAAGGTATTTTGACAAATATTATTTAATAAATTTGTTTTTTGAAATAATTTTTTTTTATAATTTTCCATTTGAAACAGATTAATATATGCCACATATCGTAGCCTTGGGTACAAAGGTGGATATTTATGATATTTTCATTGAAATTATATCAGGCTTCACATTCTAGGGTTTTCTTATATTTCAGGATTATATATACACAGTCTTCAAAACATGATTATATTTTGGAGGTTTTATATTTAGGGTGTTCCAAAATCCATAGATTAAGGATACATTGATTATAGGTGCTTTAGTGTGAAATTTTCATTATTTGTTATTGTGGTACAAGTTACCAAGCTAACATGACGTTTATTATCCAATGGGTGTATATAATTTTTTCTTAGAAATTTTTCAATTATTTAATTTATATTATATGTTACATGAATTAAAAAATATAAATGTTTTATGGAAATTATACATTTAAATTATATGACATATTATTATGGAATATTTAAAAAATGGGGAACTATGACCCACACATTTGATATAAAACCATATAACTACATATCATTCTATTTTTTCAAATAAATGTATCATATTAGGAATATTGTAATGATATTTGATATGGAATAATTATGAGGGACACTTCTGTGCTAGTTTAGATAATAAAAATATGCACTCCCCTAGGGGGTTGAGTACGTTATTTCATTAAATACAATTAAGGTAAAGGAAACATACTGATGTAGCAAGGTTAAAATTGGCTGTTTATGGGTAGTTTGTGTTGAGATGGTGGGGGGGGTCCTACAGATCACATGGAGTAGATGTTTTCACTTTTTGTTGTCGTTTTCCAACATATAAATTAATTTTATCATCCCACCATGTACAAACATGTATTTAATGTGTATTTTTAGGTTATTATACCGGTTATTTTCGAGATAGGGCACAGCGACATCTTGTGATTCCGAGGCTCATTATGCAAAAATAAATTATTGAAATATATTAAATATATTAAAAAACATAGAACATAATTTTATTGAAAAGGTTGAGCAACTCATGAATGGTATCCCAAAACATATTTATAAGGCCACAAATTAGTTAAAATCACAAGTTTTAACAAAGTATTGAAACAATTTTTGTTGCTTCTGGGCGTTTCTCAAAAAGTCACCATAGGTGCAGAATTATTAAAAATAAAATAAAATAACTGAATTGAATTAATTTATTTTATTAAATTCAGGAACCTATAATCCTTTAAAATATACTGTTATGGGACTTACCTCATAGAATTCCACGAAATCACTAGAGATCTAGATGACCATTGGAAATAATTATAGGTGAATAATGAAGGATCAGAATCAGATCACTGATCGTTGTGACAATAGAGTTTATGGACCTCATCAAAAATGGATTAAAGTAACCATTCATCATCAATAATTCTTCCAAACTTTTTTTGGATGTTTATTTTGTGTTTTCCATCCCATTATTTAATCATGGATGAATACAGATCAATTGCAACAATAGAATAAATACCCGAGTCACCAAAATAATTTCATTTTATAGACTATTTTTGTTCATTTTTTATCCATATTCATTTCTAATTTATACAATAAAACATTGAGACCAAATGAAAAAAATGAAAATTTTTTCCATGATTTTGATGATTTTTTGGATTTCCCCCATGTTCTTCACATGTTCATCAAAATTATTTATTTTTGATCTTAGGTTAGAAGATTACCCAATATTTGATCATTATGTTTCTTTTTATGTGTGCAATAGACCAATAATGTAGGTATTACGTGTGATGGAGTTTGATATTGGAGGATCTACAATTTTGGTGGGGAATCGAGATGGAATGAGACATGACAATTGGGATTCGTTTTTCCCGACCAAAAAATGGTGTGTCTACAAATGGAATCATCAATCGTTTTCCAAGAAGATACATAGCCCAGATATCTGATATCAAGTTAAGAGAGTCTAGGAATACCCTAGATCAATTGATTCTAAAAAGGATAGTGGATTTAGTGAGTTGATTATGGAAGCCGAAGTGGAAGAAAGGACTTTGAAAAATCATGATCGACACGACTTGTATTTCTGGATTACAGGCAGTGCGAGACCCCTTTATATAGTGTTATGGTATTAGATGAAGTTAAATATAACATTTCTTGTGGCACGGAAACATGTCATGCGACCCATCCATGAGGACACACTGTCTACATCATAGTTTACAGAGACACGACCATGAGTACATGGGCACCAACATGTTGTGCACTCAGAAATGGATCATGGTTGATACACTAGCCTGGCCAAGAGACACGGGAAGGGTGTCGGGTGACCTCTACAGGGTATATGATTCACTCAGACACTATATATGTTGAATATTTCATGATGTGTGGCGATTTATCACATTTGATTACCTAGGGAGATATGGAAACACTATATACCCTCATTATATAGTGTGAACCCACTCCAAGGGTGTTCCAAGCACTTCATTTTATTATTATGAAAAAAAATTTGTCGACTTTATTCCCTTGATCCATTTCCTCGAAGGTAAATTATTGAATCACATCCACATCTTAGGATTATTACCCCCTAAGTGGGATGTGACTCAGATAGATTTCATGGTGTCACTACATTAAACTAGTTTGTGATCCCTTATCATATTATTAATATTTGTGAGGATTGTTGAATTAGAATAACCTCTATGAGTAGTGAGTTGATCCTCCATCTATAAGTATGTATCAATTGGCCTCATTAAATCATTGTCCAGTAATAACCTATGTTTTTGTTTAATCAAGATTAGGTTCATGGTCTCCCCCCAATGGTTATAGGAGTTACCAACATCTTATTGTAATAATATTCAGAGAGAAGTGAGAATCTTGAGAAGGACCCAATGACCTATAACTCTTCGATCAGAGTCTCTAATGACATTATGTCTTATGAAGTGGATTCTGTTGGAACTAGCATTAATTTTAGAAAAAAATTTGGTTGATAGTTGGTTGTTTCCGCCTAGTGGCGTTGTGTCATTCCTAAGTATATCTTCTAGGTTTATTTTATAAAGGGTATGTATTATATTTTTATTGAGTTGGTTGTACATAATAGTTCATGGTAAGTGTTTTTTTTGTTTCCTACTAGGTATTTTTATTTTCACATGTGAATAATATCATCTAACATATATTGTGACTTAACAGAAATGACCCTTTTTATGGTTTCTGAGGAGGATGAGGAATAGGTAAGGAAAATATTGAGTTAGATATACGAAAGAGTTTTTTAGAGTATTCATTGGATTTTTTCCCACCCATGAATCATGTTGGACCTAGTAATGTTTTTTTGGTTGTGAATATATATAGATCCCTTTTCTCATTTAGTACACTACTTTCATACACAGATTTTGGTTTATAGATGTAGGAATGCAATTTTTTAGTTTCTTTAAATCTCATTATTGTATGGGAATAGAGATTTATAACTGTGTACATGTACCATATAATAATCCCTATCATATTTGGGATATACATAATAAGTTACATATGCAGGAAAATCGTTATTTGAGGTGATAATGGGTTATTCATAGGTCATACCCTAGTGGACTGAGTCATCATAGAGTGGTATCACAGTATTAGATTCTACATTAGTAAAATTTCTTATGATATTGGGGAAATTATGATTATTGTTTAGAGTTGTTATTTTATGTTTTCAACTCCATTGTTGGTACTGAAATGGATATATCCATACATCAGGGCTCTGATAAGCTTCATTTCAACTCAGTACATAGAAAAATTAAATCTATGGAAATCTTTTTTACATGAATCATATAATATTGAGTTATATTATCCATGTCCTTAATGATTTAAATAAAAATGTAGAATATTTAACTGTGATAAATATTTTTTATTTCAGGATGATTCCACAAAGATAGCCAACCATGATTCCCCTATATGATCATTAGAATGATCTGATGAGTTATAAGGATTCAGTATAGGGGCCAATACCAATGATAACACCAATGATTGGTTTGTCAAATATACGACTGCCCATTGAGAAGTATCTATAATAAGTAGTTCCAATAGAGGATTCACCCAAGATGAGTTCACTAAAACTGTTTCAGAAGAACTAAACTCTCAGTTTTTGAGGTTTTCTACACCCCATGTTACAGATGACTTACTAGAGGCAGTCACATTATTTTTTCTCTTTGTGATTATGACTATTGATCAGATAGAGATTCTAACGATGAATCTTATTCTGGAAAATGTTGGGTGATGTTGGATCTTCATATCTTAATCGCATGATGAGAAAAATCCATCCTTTTCAAACATTATTAGACCCTTGAAAAATGAGTTCTATCCAACCACGTTGGGATTAGTATGTATTCATGAGGTTCTACATCTATAGTGGGGTAGTTTGACCATGTAAGTGTACTCAATGAGGTTTATATATCTCTAATTATACATAATCAATATGTTTCAAGATATATTATTTTGTGGGAGGATATTTAAGTATAGATTATACCATAACATTTGGATTCATGTGGTATACCAATGCATTCCCACAATTTCTATGATGATTGAGAGGGCTTTGGTGGTGCAGATATTCATGGACTAGATGGTGCCAACAATAGGTGTTTGTAGAGGGATCTCAAGAGATCCGATATCAATAGTAGGTAGAATATGATAGTCATCATAATCTATTTGTTTCATATGCTTCATGTGGTTATCCTAGAAAATGGGGTCAGTGGTGTAGAGCTCTCCAGATTGCTCAAATCAGCCAATGATGAGGAGGTGTTTCACTTTAGACATTGGGAGACATATGTATATGGATTATTTAACTCATCATATAGATAATATGGATACATTCATGGTATCATTGATGTAAAAAAATATTTAAGAGAGGGTTGGAATGTAGGTTGGAATATGTGGTTGAGAGGACGATAGAGTAGCATGAGTTGTTCATTGGTTTTACCTATTATGACCGCCACCCAAGGAGGCACATTCAAGTACTAGGGATCCAGTGGTTAGAGATGGGACTATGTCCAATCTATTGTGGAATATTTTTTTGAGGCTCCACTGATGAGAAGTGGTATGATCTTTGTCTGTTCTACATTAACTATAGTATTAACAGACACATGTTTGATTCATTCCTTCCCTGCCAATTCTATGGTTCGAGTAATAAATATTCCAATTGATCCTTTGTCCCAAACCTTACCCGTAGAGACTATTATAAAAGGTGACTCAATGATTATGCACTTATTCCAATTGTGCAATATGACATTTGGTGTAAATAGTTTTTTATGCGATCTTTTTCTAGTAGTTATGATTCCTTATGACTTCATTTTAGGTATAGAATGATTATCCATATTTAATGAACAAACTAATTGTTTTAGTAAGAAGATGTGATATGCGTATTGTGAAGAAATTAGACATTCCATTCCTTTTGAAAATGAATCATTGGAAAAGTCGGATGATATTTGGATTGGGAGAGTGTAGCTGATTACACACTAGGTTGGTAGCATGAATCTTAGAGTAGTGGATGCTAGTGGATACCAGTTCACAATTAAAGTGGATGAGTATACGTATGTCTTTTTTAAGGATGTTAATAGGTGTAACTCCCAACTAAGAGGGAGAATTATATATATAATTACACCATTGGATAGACCCAATATCTAAAAAATTGTATCCAATAGAACATATAGATATTTCTGAGCCGAGGTTAAAATTCTAGGACATACCTGAAAAGAGCATATTGAGACCTAATGTTTGTTAGGCATCCCTAATATTGTTTTCTAAGAAGGTGAGTGGGATATTTCGGATATATGTGAAATAATAAGTCTTGAACCACGAGACTATGAAGATTAAGTATCAAATACTAATAATCTATAACAAATTCTATTAGATGAAAGGGTCATAATGGATCTCAACCTTTCATCTCAACTTAACCTATCACCAGTTGTGAGAATTGGATGAGGATATACTATATATAGATTTCAGATTTAGCTATGATTACTTTGATTAAGATGAGATGTTTTCTAATCCAAGGAACCCCCTATATGTTTTCATGGGACTCACAAAAAATATCATTCAACCATTCTAAGACTAGTTTGTGGTGGTATTAATCTATGACATTCTCGTGTACTCTGTGTCCAAGGAGCATCTTATGAAACACTTTAGGATAGTAGTTAAAAACCCCTAAGAGAACCATAATTACGGTAATCTCTTGATGTGTCCACTGTAGATTTGAGAGGTCCACATTTTCAGAAATTCCGTCTAAGTGGTTGGAGTGGAATTATACCCAGTGGCGATTGAAGAAATTCATAATTTGGATACTCCCAATAGTGGTACCAATGTATGGGGTTTCCATGGGATGGCATAGAAAAATCATAATGTATTACCCAATTTATCGAGAGTGATAGAAATATTATTAGGATTTAATATTAAAGGTTAGACATTCATATAGATAGAAAGGATTCTATAGTGCATTTAGGTATTGAGGAAGAGGTTGGAGAGAGCTCCCATCCTGAGATTTCCAAAGGAGGTCGTTGAGTATATAGTGTTCTACAATGAATAAGGGACTAGGCTATGTTGTGTTCTAATACCATGATTGGAGGTATTTACTAATAGTACCCATTAGTTGAGACCACATTAACAAAACTATGTGACCCATGACCTAGATCTATTAGTGGTAATCTTCACACCGAATATATAGAGACACTACCTAATGGGAGAGAATGTTGACATCTAATTTGGCCATAAGAGTCTAAATTAATCATTTCTTAACAAGGATAATAACAGAAGATATAGGTGATGTCTTTTGTTCCTCCATGAAAATGAATCATAAATAGTATAAACTAATAGGAAGTGGAATGTGGTGGATGAATCTCAAAGTAGGAGTTCATGTTCTCAATTGTTGTTGGAGGCATCAAAGTAGTTTTCCTCATTGCAGTTGTCTTTTGTGGACAAGGATTGTGCTTCATTTATTTTGTTAAAAGTTATTACCCCCACAATTTTATAGTTTTTTTTTGATTCTCATCATGAAGAAAACTATTTTGATATCTTAATTACTCTTATATACAATACGAACAATCCATATAGTTTTTTTAAAGGTGGAAATAATTTCATCTTGTCTAGAGGATGGATGATGGTACCATTAATGTTCTGGGTGGAGGTTATAGTGGAGTTTCATACATCCCTTTTTTAGGTAAATCATAGTGAGGAATTGATTTACAATAACCCCATAATTGAGTTTTGGTGGAAAAGACCGAATTGTTTTTTTACATATTTTTCCTTTTTATGCCTCTCTTTTCAACAGGTGAAAGATAATCACCAGGTTTCAGTGGGATTAAATAATCCCCTAGAGGATCTAGAGTTGATGTTTGATAATGTATAAATGGGCTTTGTGATGGATTTACCATGTACATCGAGGTAACATGATTCTCTCTCAATCACCATATACAGAGTCAACATGTTATCCCACATCATAGCTATTCAAGAATAGAGTTCAACAGAATGTTTAGGATGCCTCTATGTTCATGTGATAGGATAACTCCATTTAGATCCCTTGACTATTTTTTAGAATACTACACTCTCTTCACATCATTTTTATGGAGTGGATTCAATGGGGACTTCAGTACTAAGTTACACTTGAGAATGACATTTCACCCTAATAATAATTTCATGAAGGAGCAAACCATTTATGTATTGGAGGAGAGGATGTGGGCATTCATGATGATCATTGGCCATAGTTTGGAGGATCACAAACCATTCGTGGATTTTTACTACCAAAATAGGTACCATTTAACCATATTCATCGCACAATTTGAGGGCTTTTATAGGGGACCCAGTAGGTCTCCACATTATTTGACTAACCTTGGTGAGTCAACACTAACTGGCATAGTGTTTCGTTGAGCTACTATGGAGAACATACACAAAGCCACCAAAAGGTGTATATAGACTATCAAAAGAGACATATAGAGTTTGGGGAGGAAGAACATGTATTATTTATGGTCTCAATTTTATGTGAAATGAGAAGCATTTTCTACAGCGACAATCCTTTCCATGATTCAATGGCCCTATAAAGATAATGACTAGAGTTGGTGAGGTGTCATATCACATATATCTACTCCTATTGTTGGACAAGGTACATGAAATATTCCATGTGTTATAGCTCTATAGATATGACCACTACCCATAAAATATTTCTCACTTTGTAAAACATGATATTGAAGATAATTCTATATTTGTAGAGTACCAAGTAGAGATTAAGGATCAATAAGAATAATCTTTTTTGGATTATCAACTCCACTAGTGTGTGTCTGGTGGGTGCATGATAATCTTCATGAGAGCAGCTGGGAGTGGAAGTCCTAGATGTGATCCGAGTTCCCTCATTTTTTTATTTTTTTTATTTATGGGACATAAACACCTAATGTGGGTAGAATTTAATTACTCATATATTTCCATATATTATTTTTGGATATTAGAAAGATTATTTTCGAGATAAAGGACTTCAATGACATGTGATTTCGAGGGCCATTATTCCCAGAATAATATTTAAAATGTATTAAATTTATTAAATAACGATCCCATGTATTTTTTCTGATAAAGTGGAATAACTATAGAATTGAAGATCAAATCAAAAATAAGTTTTCCCCATTGAGTTCATATTGTTATCTTTACCTAGGGGAAATATAATCCTTATTGATGTAGGTGTTTGTTGAAAACTCATAGCAGGAAGAGAATTAACAAAATAAATTTCCTAAATAAATTTAGATTATATTTTTTGATAAAGATACCGTATTTACTTTAAATATATAAGTTTTAAGACTTTTGTTAAGGGTATCTGTTCAAAACCAAGTGATCTAGACAATTGTTGTGTGGAATTATTGGAGAAAAATTATGGATAGAGACTAGATCATGGATCGTTGTGCCAAAATTGTTCGTGGATCTCATCATTAATGAAAAAACATAACCATTCTTCCTCAACAATTGATCCAAGCTTCATTTATGATATTGATTTTATTTTTTCCATCCCATTAAATATTTTGGATGAGTAAAAATCAATTCCATGAACATAATTTCTTTGTGCATTAGTGGTTTATTTAATGTGATGGGTTTTTTTTGGTCATTGTTTGTCCATCCCATTTTCATTTTCATTTCAATGACAATGGATTGAGGCCAGATTAACAATTTAAATGATTTTTTCTGCAATAATGATAGTTTTTGGATTTATCCACTATTATTCATTTCAATAGTATCATAGGTATTTCATTTGTCACATGGTTTGATGATTACACAATATTTTATCACCATCTGACCATTTTTTGGAACCTTAAATTGATACCGCATGTAATGGAGGCTATCATTGGATGATATAAAATGGTCTTGGATGAATTGATTTGGAATTATACAAGATTGTTGGAATTCATTTTCCCTGAGATACACATGGTGTGACTACAGATGGAATAAAAGAATGTTTCAAGAGTAGATTAGAAGCCCCAATATACAATATTTTGTGATGAGATCCTTGACCATACAATGATTTATATATTATAGTGAGGATGGTGGCTTTGTAGATGTGGTGGAAAAACAGAATAGGAACCAGAGATGCTAGAAAATTTTAATCTACACATTGTGTATTTCAAGTTTACATGCTAGGAGGGACCCCTAGTTGTAGTCCTTGGATTTGGAATATTGTTAAATATCACATGTTGTGTGAAATAGTAATAGGTTGAGTGACACTTCTATAATGGATTGACATGTACCTAGAAGGGTACACTATAACGAACATTAGTACACAAGAAAAAAAACATTTTGTACACAGACTTTGGCCCATGTTGATACACTGTTATGACCAAGAGACATTAGAAGGGTTTCTTGTGACCAAAAAAGACTATGTGATTCACTCAGGGGTTGTTTATGTTAAGGATTACATGATGTGTGAGGAATTACCAAATTGGTAAATCAATGGATAGTTATACATGCCATGTAACCTTAGTAAACACCATGTACCCCACATTAACGGGTTTTTATAGACCTTTTTTTATTTTTTATGGACCACTCATGGTTGAGTGGGATCCCATGGTCCATTACCTAGACATTCAAATATTTGGATTGTGATTCCCTCCATAGGGTGAGTCTCTAATGAACTTCATGTTGTCCCTCTGTGATATTGGAGTGTGATCATTTACCATATATATACATTAATGGGTATCAGGAATCAATATGATGTTCTTGATTAGGACCCTGTTCCTCCATATGAGAAACTGTATAGGTAGGGTTTGTTGTATATTTGGAATATGGTCCCCAACATAATTGGTTAATCTAGAATGGGTTCATTGTGTCCCCCATTAGTCCTAGGTTGGAGCCCTATCAATGTATCTGGGACTTTTAAGACTATTTAATTTTCTTGGTTGGGGCATAATAAACAAGAAACCACCGATGAGACTCTCCATGGACATAATTTCTAATGGAGTATAGTCCCCTAGAATGAGGTTCACATGAAGTAGAATACTTTGGACGATAGTTGGTTGTGACGGCCTGGTGGAACGATGTACTTATTAAGTATGTTATGTTGTTTCGTATTATATATTGACTATAATAACCTTATATATACAATAATTTACATTATGATTCATGTTTATTGTTTTCTGGGTGTCCTACTAGGTATTTTTATACTCACCCTTACATGGGATCTTCTCTCATGTGTCGTGTCATATGAAGAAAAATGCAATTTTGATGGTGTCCGAGGAGGATGTATAATAGGCGAAGAGTATCTTGATATTTATAGGACGATGTGTTTTAATAGAGTTATATTTCAATTGTACTCTTTTACCTTTGATCATGATAGAATCATTGTTGTTTATGGATGGGATTGAATTTGGCCACACTTTCAGTAATTTATTTTCATACTCAAGTTGTGGGATTACAGATGTATGCATGTATTACATTCAGTTGTTTTATTTTTGAGACATTTTTTTCTACTGGAGATGTGTGGGTGTTAGTGTTGTAATGGTATAAGTAAATAATGCTTCCCATATCCTCGATATGCTCACATGGCTCTAGTTTCCATTCCATGGCCTATTGGAGGTAGGTTTAGGGTAGTCATGGGTTAGACCCTGGTGGGTCGGGTCGTGACACACTCTTTGTTGTTTCACAAACATATTAACTATTTTATTAATGAATAATTAACTAATGGGTTTAATTCTATATTTAATATATGTATCTTTTTATGGTTGGTAAAATCAATCCGTCTCTTACTGTTTGGATATTTGGGTGTTAGTCTCCATCCTGTGGGGATCAAGATTGTCTGTTTTATCATTCTAGAGTCAATTTTAGAAAAAAAAAATATGGATGTTATTTCCAATCATGGATATGGATATTTTATATTTGCGAAGGTTGTGCTCAATCATGGGTCATTGGTGGACATGAAATTTAATTGTTACGACAATAGGTGTAAGTTGTGGTGTGTTCATGAAAATAACTTTCCATGATAATCCATATGTCACTATTGGATGTTGGGATGTGTGTAACTTATGTTAAGGTTTGTCCTTGATCTTAGTTTCTTCCTATATTCTTCATGATTATATAGTCCTAGTTACATTGTCTGATTTATAATTTCTAATTTTGGTATGATAAAAGATTCAAATGTGGTGTATTGTGAGAGTTGAAATAGTGGGTGATATGAGAGTATCTGTTTTATGGAATCCCAAATAGATGATAATTTCATATAGCTATCATATGGGTACTTCATACAATGGACGGAAATACACAAACAATTTTCTATCTAGATTTTTATGTAAAACTAGGAGTTTTATGAGACATTAATTGTGCACGAGGGTTCCAACATGAGAAAATACCATCATTTAAATGTATGAATTAACCCCGTAGAGGTGGAGGATTGGATAGATAGTATCAATCGGGGCTCTAAAAACATAGAGATAGTTGAGTCTATCAAGGATAATTTTTATTTTTTCAACCTTTAGGGTCCAATCATTGGGTAGTGAGAGTTCATGGTTCTCATAAAGTAATAATGGAAATTATAGTTATGTTCTTCATGATCCTTTACATTCACCAGTTTGACATATTATATCTCATGATAATGATGTAACGACCTAAATATGGAGCCACTCAATGGATGCCCCGTGACCGGTTCGCCATGTGACCTCAAGCACATTTCCCCAAATGCTAGAGGCTGCCGACTAGCATGAGGGCCTTGGTATGTTATTTGGGAAACTATTCCCTCATTTGGTAAGGTATAGAAGGGAAAAGAAATAACAGTCAATAGTGGAAGTAGTAAATTACATACAACAACTGAAACCAAACAGTGGAAGCAATGAATATATATAATAATGATGATAATGATGCAGAAGTTACAAGTGTCTAAGGATAGCAGAAAACACTAAAACATGCTGAAATATAACTGAAATCAAAGTACTAAAAGTAACAGCAACTCCAACAACATCACAATCCTAGGCTCGGACATATGCTCTCCAACTCTAACCAGAAATCATGTACCTGAAGTAGAAGGGCCACAATCCCTATACACACCTACAACCATATAACAATTTTGGGCCAAAAATCAGGACCCAAAAGGGGTGTGAGACAAATCTCAGTAGAAAATCACCACAAGATCTCTGACCTACTGTCAGTGAGCAAAATAGCAAAAGTAAAGGAAATAAATGCAGCAGAGAAACAAAGGTACACCAAAGTGACAATCCCAAAAATCTCCATTCAAATTTATTTATTAATTTAATACAATCATTTAATTATCATCCAAGGAGTCTAGAAAACAACTTTATATTCTCAAGGCACAACAAGTAACACACTAGGTATCCCAACAGACTACCTAGACAACAAGCAGTACAAACCCCACTTGTTCTTTGGCTTGGTGGACTCATCACAACCAACCAAAAAAATAATAATACTAACTCTCTGGGTGGATCCTACTGGAAGACCCCTCTATTCAAATAATCATACAAGTCATAGACACTCTGGGAAGCTCTCACCGTCAATTCATCTATGGTCTTGCAACAATAGCTACAGACTCCATGAGGAAGAACTTACTTCTAGTGCCTCCCATGGTCTCGATACATGTGTAAACTAAGGACACACTTGGAATGTACAAGGTCCAATTCATGTAGGTCCTGCGTACGAAACTAATTTCTAACAGACGCTCTAGGGAAGCCCTTAATCATCAATTCCTTATTTAGTCTACCACACCATGTTCACATAGCTCTGAACAGTCTAGTCGTGTGTAATCGACTATCAGCAGCCCTAGGTAAGTTCAAAAACTACTTGGATAATAGCTACAATGCATCAAAAGCATATAAACAGTAGGCAATAGATGCAATCAGCTATAACAAGGCAGACAAACAATGCTACAAGGTTTTCCTCATAGGCAACCTAATCCAAATGGTGATAAACTGCCAAAGCAAGGGAAATAACCCATGGGTGATCCTCGAACATGCAACCAGACATATATTACTATCAATTATCCTCATGAAAACATGAAATCTATGGAAATTAAACAAAGGAATCAAAATCCATAACCTGGGATAACCGATACATGGGTATCCGGCACTTTTTTCACAAAAACCCAAATAAATTCAACGTAGGGAAACAAACCACCTACCTCGATCTTAAGAGATAAATATACCTGAGCCACGAAGATTTATTCTCCTTAGAACGACAAAGATATGAGAAAACGTCCAAAACAATCAACCAACGATAACATCAAAACGAGGACGAATCATAAAACAAGGCTAAAGAAAATGAGAGAGCTTACTGAGGAGATCCCAAAGTAATATACGGTGGCTAAATCAGAGATCGGACGGCATATCGGGGGCTTGGAGAAGGATCGCGGTCGTACCAAAGCTCTCAGACGAACGAAATCTAGAAGAAGGTCGTTCTTGCGATTAGGCGCGACCCTAGTGCGTTTAGTGAAAAGAAAGAAAATACACAGAGTGTACTTCTGGGGTACACAGAGTGTACTCTATTTTTACGTACTCCACTTTTAGCGGACTCCACATCACCCCTACACAACATGTGTGTGGCCCGAACACGGCCAGCACACGGCTTGGCGTGGCAAGGGAGTACACGGCGTGTACTCAGAAAGTACACAGTGTGTACTTAAAAAATTTCTAGAAACACCTAATTATTCAACAAATCCAGGAAAAAGGAAGACATACCTGGAATGAAGATCCAGGTTCATACAAACGTCCCCCCTTAATGAAATTCATCTCGGAATTTCCCTAGAAAGGTGGTGAAGAAGAAACCTCGAACAACTCTGGCCATTATGATCACATATCGGCCTCCCTCTCCCAAGTCTCATCCTAAACACGGTCGTGCTGCCATAGCACCTATACTAGAGGAACAGACCAGCCATGAAGTACCTTTTGGCTAGTATCAATCATCCTGATTGTATGCTCCTTGAACGATGCATCCTACTCCAACTCAACATCTTCAGGTCGAAAAATATAAGACGAATATGATAATTAGAATCGAAGCTGGGAAACATGGATGATGTCATGCATCCCCTGATATCTCTGAGGTAACTGCAACCTATAAGAAACCAGCCCAACACTCTCCAGAACCCCAAACATCCCGATGTATCTCAGAGAAATAATACCTTGTCTCTTGATCCTCTTGTGTCCCAACCTATGGGTAACATGTAGGAAAAACTGATCTCTAACCTCGAACTAAAAAGGTCGTCTCCGCTGATCAGCATAAGATTTATAATGAGACTGTGCCATAGCCATTCTCTTCCAAATCAACTCTATCTTCTCTAAGGTCGCCTGAACAAGACGAGGTCCTAGCAAAGTTGCCTCTCTTACCTCCATCCAGTACAATGGTCATCGGAATGGCCTACTGTACAAAGCCTCGTAAGGTGCCATCTGAATAGTCGCCTGAAAACTATTGTTATAGGCAAACTCCACAAGAGGAATATTCTTTTACCAAGAACCTCCAAAGTCTAGAATGCAAGCTTGGAGCATATCCTCAAGCACCTGGATCATACGCTCTAACTGGGCATCTGTCTTGGGATGGTAAGCAGTACTCATATGTACGTGTGTACCTAAAGATTTCTGTAGCCCCTGCCAGAAAAGCAATGTAAATCAGGCATTCCTATCAGAGACGATAGTACATGGAACCCCATGCAAGTTCACAATATCACGGGCGTACAACCGTCCAAGCTCATCATCACCGAATGTTTCCTTTATCAGCAAGAAGCGAGCAACCTTCATGATCCAATCAATGACAACCCATATCGTGTCGTACCCTCTTGATGAACTCGGTAACCCTTTCACGAATTTCATTGCGACATCATTCAATTTCCACTCGGGAATGGGTAATTGCTTCAAAACCCCTACTGGCCGCTGGTGTTCTACCTTCACCTGCTGACAAGTGGAACATCTCATGAAAAAACCAGCCACATCTCTCTTCATACATGGCCACCAGTACTGGCAGTGAAGATCATGATACATCTTGTTGATGCCATAATGAACTTCCCCGATGGAGGAATGAAAGTCTTGCATCACCTGCTCGCTTATATCTACTGGAACCCATATGCGTCCTTGGAAACACAAGATATCATCCTCGCCAACAGTGAATCCGAGAAGAGGGTACTATCCGGACATGGTTCCGCGTAGGACTAAGACTTCATAATCTACTAGCTGCCTCATTTGAACTCGGTGTAGAGGCGCAGAGGTAACAACTAAAAAATATAATAATGCCTTCCCCTGCCTATCATGCACCTCCAAATGCATTTTAGAGAACAGAGCCATAAGCTTCCACTCACTGCTGGTCTCCTGGACTTCCTGTATCTGAGTTCTCTTACTTAGTGTATCAGCCACTAATTTTGCTTTCTCAGTCGTATAGGAAAGCTCGAAGTCGAAGGACTGGAGATACTCAACCCACCTCCACTGTCTCATATTCAGGTCACGCTGCGTAATGATATACATGGGACTCTTGTGGGTAGTATATACCACAAAATGCTCTCCCAGAAGGTAATGCCTCCAACAATGCAAAGAATGAACAACAACAGCCAACTCTAGGTCGAGCGTAGGATAATTCCTCTCATGTGTCCTCAACTGATGAGATCCATACACAACAACACGATCTTCCTGCATAAGCACTACTCCTAGACCAATGCCAGATGAATCACATAAAACTGTATAACTCCTGCCCGGCTTTGGAAAAACTAGAATCGGTGCCAATGTTGACCTCCCCTTTAGCTCCTAAAATGCTGAATCACGGTCTTCTAACCAAAAAAAAAACATTACCCCCTTCATAGTAAATCCCATCAACGGTGCTTCTAAGTGTGAGATGTCTTGTATAAACCGCCTGTAGTAACCATCCATCCCCAAGAAACTCCGTACCTAGAAGAAATTCTTCGGCTGCTCCCAGGTAACTACTAATCTCACCTTATCTAGGTCTACTGATACCCATGTCTCTAAGATGACATGACCTTGGATGTAGATCTCATCCATCCCAAAGTGGCACTTTGAGAGCTTATCATATAACTGATGCTTCCTCAGTGTACTCAAAACCATCCCAAGATGGGTTTCATGGTCGTGTCGAGTGTGAGAGTACACCAAGATGCCATCCACGAAAAACACCATGAAGGAATCCAATTAATGACGGAACACTCTATTAATTAGTTCCATGAAGAGTGCTGGCACATTCGTGAGACCTAATGACATAACCGTGTACTCATACAGACCATAACTGCTCCAGAAGGCTGTAAGGGGTATATCTGATGGTCTGACACGCAACTGATGATAGCCGGATCTAAATTCGATCTTTGAGAATACTCTAGATCCCCGAAGATGATCGAAGAGATCATCAATCCTCAACAAGGGATATCAGTTCTTGACTGTCAACTGGTTCAACTTCCGATAATCCATGCAAAGCCTACGGTTACCGTCTGCCTTCTTCGCAAAAAGGACATGCGATCCTCATGGAGAAGTACTGGGTCGGATTAAACCCATTTCTTGAAACTCCTAAAACTGGTTATTGAGATCCTAAAAATCAGGTGTATCCATTCTATAAGGAGGAATGGACACCGGTTCCGCTCCTGGAACGAGCTCAATCGAGAATTCTACCTCACGCTATGGAGGTAAACCTGAAAAGTCCCTTTGAAATACATCTCTGAAATGATCCACCAGTAGAGGAAATTCTAACTGTGAAGTCCCCTAGTCATCCAGATAAAGACTACCAAACTGGGCCGTAACACCTACTAGCCTATGATGCTCTGGTCCAGCTCTACCCACCTAGACATACCACTCACCTCTATGGAAGAAGGACCCACCATCTGGTGATACGAAAATCACCCCGCGGCGATAGTAATCAACGACTGCCTAGAAAAAAACCAACCAGTCCATCCCGAGAGTTAAATAGTAGCATGTCATCTCTAGGACATAGAGGTCCCATAAGAAGTGACACCCTGTAACATCTAGAGGGTATTCTATTCACTGACATACGCTAGATGTCATCATTCCCAAGGGCGTGTCGGGAGTCAACATGTCAGCAGACAAAAAGACACAGATCCCAAGGCTCTCCATCACAGCAACCGAGATAAATCTATGCAAAGAACCAGTATTAAAAAGTGATGAAGATAAAACTGAGGCTACTAAGATCGTACCTAGAATATTAGAGGGTCCAGGATCTTGTTCCTGAAGAATCTGCTCTATGGAAAAAGTCTAGCTTGTACCGCAACCCTGTGTACCTACTTGAAAACCTTGAGCTACTCCTCCCTGATCATGACCACTGCGTCCAAAGACTCTACCCTGACCTGGATGACTTGAATTACTCTATCCCCAAGTCTAATGCGGAACTGGTAACCCTGCTCCTGTACACAGGGTCGAAACTGATCATCCTTCACTAGCTTTTGGAAGGGGAACCTTGCAGAAACGCTATATATGACCCATAGTTCCACAAGATCGGAACTCCACTGGGACTCTTCGGCACGATGGATTATTATGATCGCTCCTCCCAAACTGATAACACACCACATGGGTGCATAAAGGAGATCTCATCTACTAGAAGGAATACCTCACTTCCTTGGGTCGCCTCGGGTAGACTCTCGGTGGCACTTCCTGCTGTATATATGGAAAGAATAAGCCATGGATGTTGAACCACCCTGGTCCATAGCTCCATTCTCCATCAGGTTTTTTCCATGATCAGCAGTTGTTTGACTATCAGAGTTATATAAGTCAACTTTAAGGCATTCACCTGCGATCAAATATCTGGTTTGATTCCCTCCTCAATCTTCCTTTCCAAGAACTGCTCATCATTCCCTAGAACGGGAGAGAAATGCTATAACTCTGTGAAATGGGAGGAAGACTCCATAACTGAAAGAGTACCCTGCAGAAGGTTCATAAACTCCCTAGCTCTGTTAGCCCTCAGCATCGCTGGGTAGAAGTAGTCGTAGAACGTGCACTAGAACTCATCCCAATCCATAGTCTGTTAGCGCCCTGCCTGAGAAACTATGTCCCACCATCATTTAGCAGAGTCTCAAAGCATGTAAGTCCCGAGCTTCACCCTCATGTCTGGGGGTGTATCTAGGTGGTCGTAGATGGATAACAAGGCTTCTAGCCATGACTCCACTACCTGTGGTCCTCTATCCCATGTGAACGTGGGAGGATGCGGCTACTGAAAAACCCACGTCAGCTCTTCCATAGTCGGGGCAGGATGCTTAACTCCCTAGAAGTCCTACATGAATATTATGAGACCCTCTCTAAACTGATCATTGGTAACAGTGTCTGGAATCACTGTAGTTTCCACGTTCGGAACGATAGGCAGAACTACAGGTAGTCCCTGATCGGTCGCATCAGGCATACGATCACTTCCTGGTTCTTGTCGTGCAATGGGAGGACGTCCTGGTTCCATATCCAGAAAAATAAAAACAAAACATCATTAATGATGAACCCAGTTGCAACATAAGAGAGTAAAACTGAACATGAAGGAAAAACCATAAAAAATTGGGAAAAAAGACTACACGGTGTGTAGTATGGAAACACGGCGTGTTTGTAGAAATTTTACCCTGGGTGTGTACCATGGACATAAATTTTTGTGTAAACAACCTATCTACACGGTGTGTTCTCAAACAACACGGCATGTACTGACCCTTTTCTCCCTACCCAGTTACTCCTACATGGCTAATTCACACAGACCGTACTAGCCAAAGACTACATGACGTTTTGAGGAAGACATGGCGTGCACTAGACATGCCTTACCTGGCCCATGTTGTTAGCGACATGGCCTGACACACGGTCAACACTATACGAAGTTTTCCAATGGGACATGACATGCACTTAAAGGAAAACCATGACCTATGTGGTTCGTTACACGGTTGGCTACACGGATGACCCTTACACGACGTGTTCTAAACAAACACGGCATGTATAGGAGAAGAATACATCGACCCGTGTTGTTCGTGACACAGCCGGGTACCTAGAACAAGACTAAACAGTGTGTTCATACCAAAAACGACATGTACTACTATTTTTTTCCTGAATTGTGTTGTTAGTTACACGGCGACTACACAGTTTACCACTACACGGAGTGTACAAACCGTACACGGTGTGTTCTTAAAGACCCTTTTTAGACTTCTGTCTCTGTCCACATGGTTAGTGACATGACCAAAAACTACATGGCATATATTTATAAAGTACACACCGTGTATTCTGGGTTTTTCCAGACAGTAGCCTCAAAACATCACTGGAGCCCATAAAACACAGAAAACAGAGGTTTAGGTGCCAAATTCCGATCCGTGGGGGCCCATACTCCCCAAGAATTAATTATTAGTATCATAACAATTCATATAACAAGCATCAGTATAATAAAGTCATGACCCACCTAATTCCGATCCTCGAGGTCCCATAACACCGCTAAGACCAATGTTTTGCGTTTTTGATAAAGAAGCTTTAAACAACTGATACCCTATCCACATAGCAGGTATTTTATCATAGAAGCTATCACAACAGTATGCATTGTCTATCAAAAATTCTATCACAAAATCATGAAATCTCTAATGCAACCTAGATGGCATGGAAAAATGCATGGAATGTGATTTTCTAACATGTTCCCATATGATGCATGAGATGGAATACCCTCGTATCATCTAGTTGCAACAAAATAAAACCGCAAACATATAAATAGTAACAACACAAAACAAGTTCATCACCCAACGGTGAAATCAATTAATCTCTATCATTTGCAGAACTCGAAAATTACAACAATCAAGGAAATCTATATTTTTCCCTGTACACAAGTTCTAGAATTCCTGGAAAATCTATTTACCATTTACCTATTCCATACTATCCCTGTCTAATTTCTCTAAACAGTAATTTATTAGAAAAGGAAGAACCTGCTCTGATACCACATTGTAACGACCCAAATTCGGATCCACTCATATGGTTCCCAATTACCGGTTCACCACATGAACTCGAGCACATTTCCCCAAATGCCAGAGGCTGCCGACTAGCAGCGAGTGCCTTGGTAAGATATTGAAGAAACTATGCCCTCATTTGGCAAGGTGTACAAGGGAAAATAAATAACAGTCAATAGAAGAAGCATTAAATGGAATACAACAATTGAAACCAAAAAGCGGAAGCAATTAATATATATAGTAATGATGATAATGATGCAGTAAGTACAAGTGTCTAAGGATAGCAACAAACACTACAACAAGATGAAATACAACTGAAATCAATGTACTAAAAGTAACAACAACTCCAACAGCATCGCAAGCCTAGGCATGGTTCTATGCTCTCCAACTCCAACCAGAAATCATGTACCTGAAGTAGATGGGCCACAATCCCTATCCACACCGGCATCTATATAACCTATTTGGGCCAAAAACCAAGACCTAAACAGGGTGTGAGACTAATCCTAGTAGGCAATCACCACCAGATCTGTTCCCTACTGTCAGTGAGAAAAATAGCAAATGTAAAAGAAATAAATGCAGCAGGGAAACAAAGGTACACCAAAGTAACAATCCTAAAAATCTCCATTCACATTTATTTATTAATTTAATACAATCATTTAATTATCAACCAAGGTGTCTAGAAAACAGCTCTATATTCTCAAGGTACAACAAGTAACAGAACAGGTATCACAATAGACTACCTAGACAACAAGAAGTACAAACCCAAGCTTGTTCTTTGGCTTGGTGGAATCATCACAACCAACCAAAAATATAATAATACTTACTCTCTGGGTGGATCCTACTGGAAGACCCCTCTTGTAAAATAATCATTCAAGGCACAAACACTATGGGATGCTCTCACCATCAATTCCCTTATGGTCTTGTAACAATATCTATAGACTCTCTGGGGAAGCACTTATGTATAATTCCACTTGTGGTATCGATAAGTGCGTAAACTAAGTAAACTATTGTTAATCAAAATGTCCAATTCCTGTAGGTCCTTATTATGAAACTAATTTATAACATAATCTCTAGGGAAGCCCTTAATCGTCAATTCCCTCTTTAGTCTGCCGCACTGGGTTCACACAACCCTGAGCAGTCTCGTCATGAATAATCCATTGTCAGCATCCCTAAGTAAGTTCAACAACTACATCTCTAATAGATACAATGCATGAATAACATATAAACAGTAGACAATACATGTAATCAGCTATAACAAGGCAGAAAAACAATGCTACAAGGTTTTCCCCACAGAAAACCAAATCCAAACGATGATAAATAGAAAAAGCAATGGAAATCATCCATGGGTGATCCTAGAGCATGAAACCAAGAATATATTACTTTCAAATAACCTCAATCAAACAGTCAAACTAAGTCAATTAAAGAAGGGAATCAAAATCCCTAACTTGGGATACCCGATACGAGGGTATCCGACACTTTTTGTACAAAAACTCAAAGACATTCAACGTAGGGAAAAAAACCACCTACCTCGATCCTAGGAGATCGATATAATTCATCCACGAAGATTGATTCTCCTTAGAACGAAAATGATCTGAGAAAATTTCCAAAACAATCAACCCATGATAACTTGAAAAAAAGTAAGAATCCTGAATCAAGGATAAAGAAGAAGAGAGAGCTTACCGAGGCGATCCCAATGAAATCGACGATGGCTGAATCAGAGATCAGACGGGATATTTGGGGCTCAGAGAAGGATCATTCCCATACAGAAGCTATTGGCTGAACAAAACCTAGAAGAAGGTCATTCTGGCGATTAAGCGCGACCCCGGTGCGTTTAATGGAAAAAAGAAAATACACTGTGTGTACTTTTGGGGTACACGGTGTGTACTTTGTTTTTGCATACTCCGCTTTTAATGGCCTCCACATCACCCCTACACACCATGTGTGTGGCCCGGACACGGCCAACACACAGCTTGGCGGGACAAGGGAGTACACGGCATGTACTTCACAAATTTTCATAAACCCCACATATCTCAAAAACACCAGGAAAAAGGAAGACATACATGAAAAGAAGATCCTGGTTCTTACAGATTAGGTCCACAGTGTTACTCTCATTATATCAATGAGAGTAATTGGTGTTAGAGTACACAATCCATTTTGTACATATGGTTTACTTCTCTAGGAATGTGTTGATGAATGATCACCCAAAGGGTCAAAAATACATGTATTGTTAGAAACCTAACATCCAATAATATAAATAGATACAAAAGCTCACCACATAAGTATAGATGGTTAATAGGGGAAGGATGGAAAAAATTGATATTGTATGAATGATTTATTCTATAAATATTCTCTTCCACCAAATGAAATTTTCTGTGGAATGCTGAGACAAAAGAGGATGTTGAATTATAATATAATGGGTGGTGAAGTTGGTTATCCATAGTTAGTATATTATTAATCATTAGCATTAGAAAAAATATTCCCCTAACTGTCAATCAGTGTTGAAATATAAGAAACACCTAACAATATTGTCCATCACCTGTAATGATTTTCACTACTTATGGCCACTAAGTGAATATGTTGAGGTTCTTCTAGTATTTTCCTAATACACATTATAGTCAGTTATATTCATAATAAATGTTCACTATAGTGCAAATACAATATAAAAAATCTATTGGGCTCTAGAAACAGACCCTGGGGGGGGGGAAACGACTTCATTTAGTGGATGTTTTTTTTGTGGGAGATGATATGTATATTGCTATAGTTAATGATTTCATCTTTGTTTATTTTTATATATTTCCTTATATTTTCTATAGGTTCCCCACAATAATTTATATCTTCCTTTTTTATGTGGTGAAACTCTTCATGTATATCATTCCATTTTTGGTAGAGATGGATATGCATCTGAGAAGGATGAAGGAGCAGGTGGTTCTACATGCTTCATGCTCTTTTCTAAAATATAGTATATAGTGGTTATGGGATGTCATGGTTCTCAAAAAGTATCACTTAAAAATTTTTATTAGGATAGAATTTTTTAGTCACCTACTCAGCTAAGATTGAATTTAATCATCAACATGCCACATTATTCATTTCGGATGGGGGATCCCAGATGTTATACGGAGGATGTTATTTGTGGTCCAGTCATCTGTGACCTTCTCAATATGGTCTCACACACCATCCTTCATTCATTTTAATTGATTTCAATTATTTTTACTACATTTTGACCCACCCTAGGTTATTTGGGTCTTGTATGATGTATTCCAAGATATATTATATAGTGTTACTCTAGAAATTGATGAAGGATTTTTCATCGATCTGGTACTACATATTTATCCAATTTTTATTCCATATTATCACATGCCACCAACTGTGTTGAATGTATGAAATATTTAGTCAGATGAAATTTTTTAGAATTGATTCATTATCACATTGTTATTTTTTTGGGGAGACAGACAATAATTTCCAATAATGATGATTATTGTTTTCATCTCAGTTTGGGCTATTGAAAGTTAAACATTTTTATTAATAATAATAAGAACCCTTTTCCTCATTTTAAAGATATGTTTTTTCATTTAAATGTGTTGACGTGGTTTTTAAAAAACGAAATTATTTTAGGATATCAACAACTCAAGGAATGAGATTTTGAAATCCCAATTATCATATTTAAGAGTATGAATAAGAATTATAAATATATTTTAATTTATTTTGAAATAACTAACTATCTTATAGTTTTTATGGTTGTGGTGAATATGATATGAAACCGGTATCATGATACCAATATTACAGTATTTCTGGATGATATCCTAGTTTATATGTGATCTGAGAATGAACATGAGCTCCTTCAATATTTAATTTTATAAATCTTATGGAATCATCCCATTATGGGAATCCAACTAAATGAAATATAAGTATGAAATAACTATTTTTCTTGAGGAATATGTTTTAATAAATGGAAAACTCATTTGATCCTGAAAGGGAAAAGGATTTCTTTTTATGGTAAGATCTATAAAAAACATTGAGAAATGGTTATTTCTAGGTGTTTATAGATATTATAGGCACTTCATCACAAATTTCATGTAATTTAAATGACATTTAAATTAAATTATATTGAAAGGAGTGAAATTAAAATGGGACTATTTATGTCAGAATACTTTATGGAATTGAAATGGATTCCATAATTTCTATAGATTTGAACTTTTTAGAACCCAGTAAGTTCTATTTGTTATACTAATATGCATCAGTTTTTTATTTTTGGTCCATACATATAAGTATAATAATTTTGTTCCATAAAGGTCTCAGTATCTTTGAGCACATAAGAATAATTATCCCATTAATTACATTAATATTTATAATATTATTAATTCACTCAATTATTGGAGGAACTATCAGAATGATGGAGAGATTAATGATATTTTTTAATCACAAGATACCAATATTCATATTTTTAATAAGGATATGGTCCTCATGTAGATATGATTGTTGGAATACCATTTAAAGTATACATCAAAAAAACTACACCATGGGGAAGGGGAGTGGAGTCCCAAAATCTATCATTATGATGCATCCATATTAGTTTGTCTTGGAATAGAAATAGGAGAGGAACCTTGTAATAATTTTAACTATGTTTCATAAGGATACAATGGAAGATGATTTAGGAATGGTTATGACCATTGTTTATATATAATCATCTATTATTGAGTCTTTTTAGTAGGATCATCAATAGGACGATGATTTCAGATGAATTATGGTGACATTATATGGAGGGGAGACTATGGCTAGATGATCTATCCCCTTTGAGGGTACTATTAAATTCAGGAATTAGTATTTTGTTCTATTCTCGATAATGAGTATTTTTTATCATGGATATCATTGTTATTTATTTTTCAAACAACTGATAATGATGACTATATATATTATGATATGAGATAGAGCTTTTGGAAGATGGGTAAGAAGCACAACATTACTGATTATGTGTTCCAATATTACAACTATCCTCAGAAAAAGGAAAAGTAAGTAAACCTTATAGACTATTCTATTTTTTTAGTACTTGTATAGAATTGTAATAAGGTGTTCATGTACATCATTTTTGTATATAAATACATATTTCTCATGTTATGATCCTTCTTAACTCACTTATATATTAGTTTTATTCTTGTCTTCCTAATTTAAATTTTTTGTTTATAGCGGTGTGGAACATGATAACCTTGAATAATGTGATGAAATAACATCTTCGTTGAAATTTTTTCTCTATTAAAATTGAATCAAATATGTGAGAATCATTTTCAGGAATAAAATCATTTTTATTTAAGTCTCTCATTCCAAACGAATTTACATACATTAACGATTATTATATGAAATGAACTTCATTTAGGTGGATTCATTTCTATCCCATGTTTGATGAACAATTGATATAATTTTTTCATAAATGTTTTTCTAAATGAATAGTCATTATAAATGAATATATTTTTACTGTATTTTATATATTTTTTGTGAAAATATGGGTTTCCCCCTTATTTTTAAAAAATGAAGGTGTTTTACCCAAAATTGTGAAATTGATTGTGAAACAAGTATTTAAAACATTTTAGGGAATAAAAATGTTTTTGGAAATGATTATTGAATTTGGACAAGCACTTTGAAATTGAATGATATATTTCACACATGGGATCCTTTGGATCAAAGGTAGATGTTTTATTACTGGGTCTTTCTCATTGAAATTACATAGGGGTTTACATCATGGGGTGCTATTTAATATCAAGATCATAGAAATATTTTCTCAACGTAATTAATTTTTAATTTTTTAGGTTTTCATTTAGGTTTGTTCATCATTATCCAGATTATGGATATATTTTCTCTAGATTCAGGACTGTATAATAGTCATTATTTTTTATTTTGGTACAATTGACCTAGAAAACCAGACCCTTGATATCATTGGAGGGTGTTTACCATTTTTCTTTGACTTTGTACTTCTTTTTCTTTTATATTACACATTAAATTCAATGATAAATGTGACTATTTTATTGAAACAATTATTTGAAATTGTACCACATGGTTTTTTAATGATTTGGAATATGGGGATTTGTTTACCTATATTTTTTTATAAAACAATGTGACTGCTTATTAGATATTTTTTTAATTTATCATATTTGGAATAATTTAATGAGACTTGATACAGATATCTTGGGATGTGACCCACTAAGAATGAATATATATGAACTTAAAAAATCTGTTGGGGTGTGTAAACAATGATTTATATAATACATGAAAGGGAAAGGATTCATAGTGGGAAGGTGTGGTTTACGTAACTTGGGTATGGGTAACTGGTGGAGAGATAATGGTACGTTTCCTATTTATGATATGGAGTAGCTGTTATTTATTTCAAATGTTATTATTGTATGTTTCTTGGAAATATATATTCAATATTTTTTTCATTCTACTTCTTATGGTATCACTTCCATTGCAACTCGTTTACTATGGAATATTTTATTTTAAGGTTATATATTTACACTCAAAATGACTTGTGTAATTCTGGAAAAAAATCTATCTTTTTATTGTTTGTTGTCGGGGTGGTAGTGGATAGCCCTTCAATATCTAGAATTCCATTGGGGACTTTTCATGGTTCAGTTCATAACCTAGTTGGATGAGGTATCTTGTTTGAGGCATGACATATGGTCAGATACAGATGGAATCAATTTAGTTTATCTTTTTTTGTTATTACTGAAAATTTTTATATTAATATAGTATTCTTAATATTAATATTTGTTCATGTATGGTATAATCATAACTAGTTAAAAAATTTACGGTTCGAATTATTGGATAAAAAAGGCTAAAATAACTTTTCATCCTTTTAATAATCATTTGATATGATAAAAGATTCATTTTTTAAGTCAATAATTAGAATTCTAGACATAAATATACATTGTTTGTAGTGAGAGTTCATAAATAATTAGAAACAGATTTAAGGGGAGATGTAGAATTCACTTCCACTTAGGATATGTAATGTGATCATGTATATATATCACTATCTCAGTAGTAAAATAACCCCTAAATTTTATCAAGTATTACAAAAAAGTAACCCTCAACAATCAAGTTATTAATTTAGATATCCATTCAAATGTATTATCATTTTAGAGTAAAAACATTTTGTGAAAATAATTCTTTCATTATCTAGAAAAAAAATAATATTCAGAATAAAATATAATTTTTTTAATTACTATATATTGATAAATTCTTTTTGAGATAATCAAATTCAAATTTATAATATATATATTTTTTCAAATGGGGGATAATGAGAAACCAAGCTATATAAATATTTAATTATAAAATAAATTAATACTATTTTTAATATTATGTACTACATGAAATCTCATGAATGAAATGATTATGAAATTATATCCAGAAAATATTGTTTTTTTATGATTACTCAAACATGGAAATTATATTTTTTGGTTCAAATTCGAAAATAAGAATTATGATATATATATATATTCACTAATAAAAACATACTAACTAATTTTTTGGAAGTAATTACTCAATTTCAAAAAAGATCATGTTAGATTAAATGACATATTTTTTTGAAAAATTAAATATGTTAAAATTATTTCTATTAAAATATATTAATAACTTTACTATGGATGAATGATTTTATTTAAACATATATAGATCACATATTTTTTTAAATCATCATCTAAATAATATATTATGAAATACGATTATGACTTATTGAAAGTGTTGAATTTTTAGTGTGTATTGAAAATATTAATTTAGAAAATTTTCATTTAAATATTTTCATTGTTCTATTTGGATTTTATTTTTCTGAAATAATATAATATTTAATTTATAATGAATTACTCAATTAATTTATCAGTAATTAAAATTATAAATTCTTTTGGTAAAAAATTAATTTAATGATTAAAAAGATGCATTTTTCTAAATATGGTTTCTCATTGCATTTCATGAACATATCTTAAATATAATTTTTTACATTTCTAGAATTAGAATCTTAGTAAAAGGATTTCTAATTTTTAAACAATGTTTATATTTATTAATTATTTCATTTTTATTTTTGGTCATAATGAAAATTAAACACGGTATAAAATTATAAGTGGGGTAAATGTTAAAATAAGGAAAATGCATTAAATGAATGTTTAATGGTATAATATTTCAAAAAAAAATATTCATGAAATTCATGGGTATGGTTTTTATATTAAACTTTTGACATTATTGTCTATATTTATTATAATTGGAGCCACATTTAATGATTATGAATTCCATTTTTTATTAATAATATTACATTTCCAAAATTGTCACTCATCGCATCATATATTCACCAGATAAGGATATTTATATATGTAATTATTAAATGATTATAGATTATAAATTTATAGATAAATAAACTTTATTAATGATACTAATGTAATTTAAAATATTAGATATGATATAATTCCCATGAACGGGCACACAATGACAACATATCTCTAATGAATAAATAGAAAAATCATGAAAAATATTCTTTAAAACATTAAATGTTAAATATTGTTTTGATAAATTGTGTTCCAATAGATTAATTGATAATTTGATGTTTTTTGTGATTTTTAATGCATTTAGATTCGAATTCCATTTTATTATTGAAATGATTATACTATTTTTTGAATTTTCCTCATATAGACCATACATAATATTTACTACTTAAAAGAGTAATATAATTATAAAATAATATAATTAAGGTCTTAATTCATGTGAATGGAAAATTTTGGGAGATATATTTCATGGTTTATTTATGTTCCTCATGGATGTTTCAAAATTACATTAAATAAATTTAGAGATTGTAATTTTTACAATGATTAATGTTAAATGGGATAATGAGGGGGTTCAAGTTGGATATAAAGTTCAAAGATCCACATAGACTTGTATATTTTTTCAAAGTTTCAATTATTTTAATAATGTAGTCTTTATAATGAAATAAATGGGACATTGGATCTATTATACTTAAGTTGTGCACTTATTATAAATTAACATGTCAAGTATTTACATGTTTACTTCCATGCTCATTTAACAAATGGAATGACATATCCTTTCATACTAAATGATGATAAGCTACATTTCTTAACTAATACATACCCACATTCATTCACAAAAATTATTTCTAATTAATAATTTATCTAGTTTCACTATATTACCATCTCATAATGCATATAGATCAAGCTAATGAAATTTTTCTAAAGAAGATATTTAACTCATAATCATGTTTTTTATGTTTAATTATTACTTAATATCTATAAAAAACTATAACCGTGATAATATGATAATATTAGTAATATGAATATTCTATACTTATATAATAATGATCTCACAACCAATTTTCATTTTCTTTTCTAACATATGGGAAATGAAAACATCATCCTCATGTATGTATGGACAACCACCTCCATGAAATGATGTTTTTTTATCAAATAATCTCAAGGACACTTATTATGATATATTTAATGAATATATATATTTACAGTATTGATGGAATAATTATGTTTCTTAAAATATAAAATTATTTATACAATCTTACCCTTCCACTTGTTGGAAAATGATAACATCGCTAGTATGTACAAGTGCACTACCACATCCATCAAGAGATGTTATTAATTTTTTATATTATTCTTAATTAATTGGTTCTATAGTAGAATTTGATTTATATAAAGGATAACTATTTCAAAGTTAATATTTTTTAAAATTATGTAACTATATCATTGTTGACCATCATCATAAAACCTAAGTTGATTTGGGATTTTGAACCGAACATCCAATGTAATGTTAACTGATTTTGGAATTTTTTTGTCATAGTAATAAATTTAAAAAAATATAATTTTACGAACATGAAAAATGTTATTCATAGTGTTTAGAAATAATATAAATTTTTTATTTTGGAGTTATAGAACATAAAAAACTGTTGATTCAAAGTTATATTTTGACTTTTATGCCTCGTTTTGGAAATAAAAAATGTATTCATTCATGTTTTTCATAATTAACATATTTATCGTACTCACCAGGTTTAACGTACTGACTCTGTCAATCGTATCGTACTGACTCTGTCATTCGTATCGTACTGACTCTGTCAATCGTATCATACTGAATATGTCAATCGTATTGTACTGACTCTGTCAATCTTATCATGCTGACTTTGTCAACCGTATCGTACTGACTCTTTCAATCATATCGTTCTGAATCTATCAATCGTATCATACTGACTCTGTCAATCGTATCGTATTGACTCTGTCAATCGTATCTTACTGACTCTGTCAATCATATTGTACTAACTATGTCAATCGTATCGTACTGACTCTGTCACTCGTATCGTACTGACTCAGTCAATCGTATCATAATGAATCTGTCAATCCTATCCTACTGACTCAGTCAATTGTGATCACTTTTGTGTATCATACTTTGTTTCATATCAACACATTACATTAATTAATACTTATAGTACTCATACTTTTATCACATGCATGCTTCTATTCTTTTATCAAAAGACTTGTTTTAGTTCAATCGTACTCATTATTATCATGTTCATATATCTCATGTTTTAACCAAAACTATGTCTTTGAGTTAGTTACAAACTAATCAAAACATTATCGTTCTTTCTGTTTCAATATGACCGTTATAATGCCAGGTGTCCAGGTCCCTCTGAGTTTTTCAGAGAAATATGACCGTTGGAGGAAATGTGATTGTTGGATCCTGAGGCCTATAAATATAAGCTCATTTGAAGATGAGAAAGAATGACTGTGATAATTTTCTTCTATCAAGTTCTAGAGAGAGACACTGTTACTTCTCTCATGTTTTGTGCTTTGTGCAACCAATATTCGTATCGAGGGCTTTCAAGTGATTGAAAGACATATGTGCCAATTACCTACAAAATCGACGGCTGTCAGGGATATGCAGATACACGAACCGATCATCGTATCGAGGGCTGCTGGGGATAGGCATATAGACATACCAATCATCATATCTAGGGCTTACCAAGGTAGTGGTAAGGAAGACCTCTTATCCTAGGTGAAAGGATAACCCTTCTCTTTGGGTCAAAATAATTGTAATACTTTTACCTTTCCACTGATGTCTGTATTAGAAAAGAATTTGTGTTGTTTCCTTTATTCATTACACTTTCAATTGTAATTGTTTCAATTAAACTTATTCTATTACATATTGTATTAATAGATTCTATATGCTTTATGGTAGAATCTCCCACACGTATATTACTCTGATTATTGTATTCATCATGAATACAATTACTTTACTTTTCTAATAGTATTACATTACATCATACTTTTATATTCAATACAATTGTTGTTGTTTGAATTGTATTAGATTAAGATCTTTTAAACTAATATCTTCAGTGTTTAAACAAAAAGTTTTTAAGCCTACAATTCACCCCCTATTATATTGTTCCATATAATATACATCTACATCAACATATTTGATCCAACAATTGGTATCAAAGGGGGTTTCCACTGATTTATATTACTTTTTCTATTTCATTCAAACTTTATTTTTTAAACTCATACTACAGTAACGTGTGGAGTGGAAAATATTTTGTTTCATTAGATGTCATGAATGAATATTCGGTCAATTGACTACCTAAATCCTTCTAGACCACCTATCTTTTATGGGAATGATTATTAGTACTAGGGAGATCGTATGAAGTTGTTTGTCATCAATACCGGTGTTGACAATTTTATTTTTCTTACTGGATGTTACAAAATTCCTGACAAAGAAGTCTGTAATTTTACTAACCAAGAGAAGCAAGAATATCAACTGAATTACAAGGTACAAAATACTTTACTATGTTCTATGACCATGAATATATATAGTCAGATATCTTCTTGTGAAGCAACCAACTATATTTGGAAGAAATTAGAAGTAACACATTTTGGTATGTCCAAGGTTATAGAAACAAGAAGAGCAATTCTTCAAAGCATATTGTTATGGAATTTTATTTCCTTATGGAGAGCCAGTATGTAAAGTGCAACAATGATTTATGAAAAATGTCAATAGATTAAAATCTATGAGAGAAAATGGTCTTGATGATGAAGCTCTTGTAGATAAGATTATAGATATAATTCCAAATGAATGGGAGTCAAAAATGACAACTATTGATGAAAATAGAAAATTTTCCCAGATTACTCTTGATGAACTATTTGGAACTCTTTTACAGCATGAGACAATAATGAAGAGAGATACCAATTTCAATAAGAAGAAAAATGGGAATGGAAGTGTAGCCTTTACATATAATGATAAAACACCTGAAAGGATTATAAGATCTAAATACAAGAAAGTTGTTATATCAGAGTCAAGTGATAGTGATCACTCAGAAAATAAGTTAGCCAATCTTGCTCGAAGGATGAAAAAGATAGCGGGAAAGAAATACTTCCAATACAGATTCAAAAATAAAGATAGGAAGGATAAGAAAGATTCAGAGGTAACTTGTTATGAATGTAAGAAAGTGGGTCATATAAGGCCTGGTTTTCCGTTACTGGAGAGAAAAGACAGAAAGGAGAAATATTCTGAAATAAATAAGAAAAGGTATTATAAGACAAAGACTGTCTTGAAGGAAAATGATGCTTGGAGTGCAAGTGGTAGAGATTCTTCAAATAATTCTTCAGAATATGAGTCCTCAGTATAAAGAAATATTGGACTTATATCCAAATTACCAATTGAAGATAATTGTCTCATAGCTAAGGTACATAATGGTGAAGCTATTAAAAATGTCTCTTTAAATGAAAATTTAACAGATAAATATTATAAATATTCAAATGATGATTCTTCATCATCAGAAGATGATACATTACCTTCTTTTAAAGAAGTATATATATTTTCTAAATTACCTGAAAATGAAAATTCTAAACATAAGAAAAAACTTGATAAAGCCAATTCTAGAATTTCTGTTTTAACTAAAGAAGTATCAGATCTTTCTAATGATCTTGATACGAAAACTTCTAATTTTGAAAGTATTTTAAAAACTCTTTAGAAGGTCAAATATAATAAGGATAATCTTTCTAAGGATCATGAAAACGAAATTTCAAAGAAAAATATTTTAGAACCTAACCCTAGTTCAAAAACAAATGTTTTGGAGGATAAAAATTTAGTTTCAAAACAATAGTCAAAAATTATTTCATTGAAAAAATGTGTGTCAAACATTACTCATGGCAAAGAGAACATTGAAAAAATTTATTCCCAAATCCGGCCGTTGAGAAATCATTATGTACTTGGTTATACTCATTCCAAACCTATTTTTAGTAATAACTATTTTTTTCCACAAAAAACCCCTTTTTGTTCTAAGTGCCAATGTGGTGAAAACTAGAAATGAGAGTGTTCTCTTAATAAAACTCAATATTTAGTATTTCATAATGCTCATTTTGTAAAACAAATGTCCATTCCTAAAATTCTCTTTTCTAACTCTTCAGGATACAAACAAGTTTGGATTCTGAAAAACTAATAGTTTCTTTTTCAGGAAAATGAGAAGTGTACCAACAAGAACATTTGGTACATGGATAGTGGTTGTTCTCGACACATGACCGAAAACAAATATTTCGTTGAAAATATTATAAAAAAAGGTGGAAAATTTACCTTTGTAGATAATGCACAAGGAATGATTGTTGGAATAGGTAATATTGTTTTTCTTGGAAAAGATCATATTTCAAATGTATTGTTTGTTAAAAAATCCTCTTAAAATGGGGGAGAATATGTTTTTCTTAACATTATTTTTATGTTTTTTGTAACATTGTTTTTATTTTTTTTGTAACATTGTTTTAATTTTTTTCGTAACATTTTTTAATGTTTTTCTTATCAATATATATATTTTTTTCGTAACGTTGTTTTTATGTTTTTTTAAATTGTTTTTCTTTTTTTCATAAAATTGTTTTTATGTTGTTCGTAACATTGATTTTATGTTTTTAGTAACATTGTTTTTGTGTTTTTCGTAACATTTTATTGTTTTTCATAACATTGTTTTTATGTTTTTCTTAATCTATTGTCTTTGTATTCTATTCTTTCTTTCCATTTTTTTATTTTTTATTTGTTATTCTTGGTTATTTTTTTAACTTCCTATTTGTCGTATTGTTTGACCGATTACCATTCATGGTAATGAATTTCTTTTCCATCGGCACGACCATTCATGGTAATGAATTTCTTTTCCATCGGCACGCCCGTTCATGGTAATGAATTTCTTTTCCATCATCACGTCCGATCATGGTAATGAATTTCTTTTCCATCGGCATGTCCGATCATGGAAATGAATTTATTTTTCATCGCTATGTACGTTCATAGTAACAAGTTTTTTTACATCAGCATGTCAACCTATGGTAACGAATTTGTTTTCCATCGGCACATCAACCTATGGTAACAAATTTGTTTTCCAAAAGCACATCAACCTATGGTAACCACTTTGTTTTCCATCGGCACATCAACCTATAGTAAGGAGATTTTTTTCTACCGGAACGTCAACCTATGGTAACGACTTTGTTTCCCATCGGCACATCAACCTATGGTAACAAATTTTTTTTCCATCGGCACATCAACCTATGGTAACGACTTTGTTTTCCATCGGCATGAAAACCTATGGTAATGGAATTGTTTTCCATCGATATGACAACCTATGGTAACGAGTTTGTTTTCAATCGAGATGTCAATCGATTGTTTTTTTCTTGTATTATTCTTCGCCTAAATCTTTTAAACCAACAGTCTTTCTTACGATCTCTGATAGGTACAAACTTTCTTCTTTTCTTTTTTCTTTCGTTCATTTTATTGTTTCTGATTTTTTTTAAAAAAACCCTTTTTATCCTCTCCATTAATTTATGCTCTTTCAGTTAAAGAGTTGCAAGATATAATGAATAATTTTCCGGTAGATTTTTCAAAGTTTTTTTCTTTCAATGATGAAATAGTTTTTTTGAAGAAACAAAATATTTTTTTGTCCCAAGACAATAAGAATCTACAAGATAAAATTGATACGCTTGAATAAGTAATCAGAGTTAAAGAAGAGAACATCAAGAATCAGGATCAGCTCTTTCCCGATCAACAAGAACTTCTCAAATCATAGGGTGATTCTATCTTTAATGACAAGAATGAAATTAAGAAGATGAAAGTTGTTCTCTATGAGCTGATCAAGATAGAAAAAGAAAGTGAAAAAAATGAATGTTTTTTTATCTTGCATTCTGATTTTTTTTTCTAAAAACTATTTCATGGACTCTTGTTATCTGAATGAGTTTTAGGTTAATTTACCTATTTACTTGAATTTATTTTCTAACTCTTTCAGGAAAATAATGGTTACCCCATTGTTTTTGTAAATAACAAAGGGGGAGAATGTTCTTCTAAGGGGGAGAATGTTTTCTAAGGGGGAGAATGTTTTAATCAAACACTTATAAATAAAGGAAAAACTAAGAATACAATCCTTAGGAAAGTATATACCAAAGGGGGAGTTAGTTGTATTCAATTTCTTATTCAAGAGATTTTTTCAATAACTCAGGGGGAGATAAGTTTTTTTTTTACTTTATGGTTTGTGCATTCCAAAATGGGGGAGATTGTTGAGTCAAAAGTTCTATTTTGACTTTTATGCCTTGTTTTGTAAACCACAAATGTATTCATTCATGTTTATCATAATGATCATGTTTATCGTACTCACCAAGTTTTTCGTACTGACTCTGTCAATCGTATCATACTGACTCTGTCAATCATATCATACTGACTCTGTCAATCATATCGTACTGAATTTGCCAATCGTATCGTAATAACTCTGTCAATCATATTGTGCTGACTCTGTCAATCGTATCGTACTGACTCTGTCAGTCGTATCGTACTAAACCTGTCAATTGTATCATCCTGAATATGTCAATCATATCGTACGGACTCTGTGAATTGTATCATACTGACTATGTCAATCGTATCATACTGACTCTTTCAATTGTATCTTACTGACTCTGTCAATCATATCGCACTGGCTCGGTCAATCCTATCGTACTGACTCTGTCAATCGTATCATACTAACTCAGTAAATTGTACTCACTTATGGGTATCTTACTTCGTATCATATCAATACATTACATTTAGTAATACTTATAGTGCTCATACTTTTATCACATGCATGATTCTATTATATTTTCAAAAGACTTGTTTTAGATCAATAGTACTCATGATTATCATGTTCATATATCTTAGTTTTAACCAAAATGATGTCTTTGAGTTAGTTAAAAACTAATCAAAATGATATTGTTCTTTCTATTTCAATATGACAGTTGTAATGCAAGGTGTCCAAGTCCCTAAAAGTTTTTCAGAAAAATATAACCGTTGGAGGAAATGTGACTGTTAGAACCTGAGGCCTATAAATAAGAGGTCATTTGAAGCTGAGAAAGAATAACTGTGATAATTTTCTTCTATCAAGTTCCTAAGAGAGATGTTGTGACTTCTCTCATGATTTGTGCTTTGTGCGACCGATATTCGTATTGAGGGCTTTCAAGTGATTAAAAGACAGAGGTGGCGATTACCTACAAAATCGAGGGTTATCGGGGATAGGCAGACAGATGAACCGATCATCGTATCGAGGGCTGCCGGGGATAGGCAGACAGACGTACCGATCATCGTATCGAGGTCTAACCAAGGTAGTGGTAAGACATGCCTCTTATCCTAGGTAAAAGGTTAACCCTTCTATTTGGGTCAAAAGAATTGTAATACTTTTACATTTCTATGGCTGTTTGTATTAGAAAAGAATTTTTGTTGTTTCCTTTCTTCATTAAACTTTAAATTGTAATTGTTTCAATTACAATTATTATATTAAATATTGTATTAATAGATTCTACACACTTTATGGATGAATCACTCACACTTATATTACTCTGATTGTTGTATTCATCTTGAATACAATTACTTTACTTTTCTAATAGTATTACATTACATCATACCTTTATATTCAACACAATTGTGGTTGTTTGAATATTAATATATTAACATCTTTTAAAATAATATCTTATGTGTTTAAACACAATGTTTTTAAACCTAAAATTCACCCACCTCTTGTATTGTTCCATCTAATATACATATACATCTACATATTCAATCCAACAAAAACAACTCAAAACATGAGGTAAGGGATTTATCATCCCAATTTCCCATTACTGAGATTCATGCCATTTACAAATCATGTTATATTTTATGCGGTTTATGAAATTCAAAAAAAATAAACTTTATGAATATTTTACTTAAAATAATGTTAATAAAAAATTATTTTCTTTTTAACATATTCAATGACCATTAGATTCAATATTTATGAATGTGGTAAAGGTTTATTCTACAATCAAATTTCTATTTTTGGATTGTTTTTGTTTTAATTTTCACTAAACAAAATGTTTGGTTCATTATATTTTAAACTCCATCAAATTTATTACCCTCTATTTTTATATGAAGTCTAAATTTATTCCCTTAATATTCCCCCATTTGGTACCTAAAATAACCAAGAAATTATTTTAATGAAAAGAAAACAATATTTCTTATTTAGTCTATAATTTTTCCCAATATATGGTATTTAAGATGTTTTCATGAGTGATATAGTATAAGATAAAATGATTATTCAATGTCATTTTCAACTATACCAGACTTTATTTTTATGTTTTTAAAATTAAATTTTTTTTAATGATGTACTTTGAAATTTTGACAAAATTCATGAATGGAATCAATGATCTTTAGAGTTACTGAATGGATTGATTTCCCCACCATCATACATATTTTTTTATTACGATGATTTCATTTAAGGAATCCAGATTTATTTTCAAATAACTAAATTATATGAATAATATTAAACAATCGTTCAATATATTATCAAAAAATTATATTTATATCGTGTTTTTAAAGAAATGATAAAATGTTATTATATTGGTATTTTCCAATATGACATCATCCTTTATTATTATTATTCTTTACTAAGGTTATAATATAATGATATCTTAAAAATGGTATATTATTTTTTTATGAATATTTTTTTATTGATATAGATTGAATAAAATATTGTAAATTTTTATAGTAGTTTTTCAATACAAATGTCTATGTAGAATAAGTATTTTGTTGTTATTCATTTATTTATATAATGAATAAATTTTATTTTTTATTAGTTGTAAGGGGAATTTTAGGGCCCATTATTTCATCAATTCGTCTAATTAGTCAAATAATCATTGGTATTTTTCTTATCTTGTACCTATGTTTATATGATTTCTAGAGTTCGTCCGTAACATTTTGATTATGATATATTACAATATCGATTCCATCATTGTGATGTAAATTATTATAATAGACATGATGATTTACATAATCCATGGATATATTTAATGATTATCTTATTAAATGGTTTTTATAAAAATATTTGAATTTCATAAGGTAATATAATGATATTATGATTTAATAAAATAGTAAAAATATTCTTTTTGTTAAAAATTTGTTTTCTTGGAAATGGATTCTTTTTTTAAATGAATTTAATGAATTATGATTTTTCTTATATGATTACATGTAAACTATTGTATAAAAAAATATTGGTTAATGAATTGATATCAATATAATGAAAATTTATATTTGGATATAGAGTATTGTTACATTGAAATGGTACACATTTTTATTAGATTTCACTTTTTCAATGAACTATCATATTTTCATTATTTTTATATCTCTTACTATGATACATTTCTCTCTTCCCATGCATTTAAATGTTTTTCATTTTTATCATGGATGAGTTCATATAATAACAAACACAATCATTCTATTATTGGGATTTCTCATAAATGAAGGGAATATGCTTTCAAGAAATCATGAGAATAAAATTTGAGAATCATATTATAGGGGAAAAATGGAATTATAGGGGATGTTTCCACATTTTATTATATGTTTATGATATTTTATTGTTTTCCATATTCTCTAAAAGTGGAAGCTAAATAGATAGTACGCATGTTATAAAGTGTAACCCATGTCATAAACCATGTAAATGTGTATGCGTTTGTTACAGGGTAGTATAAACACTCATAAGTATAATATTTCCAAAATATTAAATGATTTATTCATATATTTAATTCATTAAAAATTATGTGAAACTCTCTATCTCCTTTTTTCTAGATACGTTCCCTAGGAAGAGTAAAAAAAATATTCTGATATTATATATGAGCCTTCTTTCTAAGACGACTTTGAGTCACACATTCTGGATTGAAATACCAAAATGGGAAGAAAGAATTTTGTTATACAACAAAAATTTATTATTAATTTACTTCTATTCCACTAAATAATAATATATACTCCAATATACATGCATATTATATAGTGGGGAAAATATAGAGATATACATCTCACTATACGTAAATGACTACATGTATTGTTAGTTAATGTATATTGAATTAATATCACTCTAGGATATACCTATGGTCTTGAATCAATTTAAGATAATTTATTTATCTAATGAGGCCCCATTATTCCTGACCCCCTAAAAGGAGTACTCAATTAGAGTGATCTATTAAAATCATTCTCAGTTAGGAAAATATAAAGTAATAAAATTTCACCCATTAATAGAAGAAAAACCCTTAAAACAGATTGAATCTATTGATCTCAATAACCCCACAATAATAAAATAATCCAAAACAATCACATACAAGGATAAAATCATTAATTTCCATGAAAACCATAAAATAAGTTCCCATGAATTGGGATAGAAACCCTACCCATAGAGTTATGGATTTCTTTACCTCCACATTCATTCCTATACATGTAAAAAAATTTAGTATCATATTGAATATGATATCAAATAAATCACAATAATAGCCCATATAGATGGGGTGTGGGGACGATTGTTACCTCCCCATCCATTGAAGAGGATTCTTTGTACATATTTTAGGGAACTATTATAATAATAAACCTTATAGTTTCCTCTACAATCATTTCAAAATTTATTTCCATTACTCATATTACATTAAATATAATTTTTTACCATTAAATTAATATTTAAATAAAAAAATATCATTCATGGTTGTGTTTAGGGTAGTGGGTGACACATCAGAGTTGATATATCTCAAAATGAAATGCCAGGAAAACAAAAATAATGCGGGGTTGTGATCATTCCATTGGTGAATATTCAGAGGGTGAAATAACAATTAATAATTTAACTCAAATGAGGACTTGATAAGAAGTTAAAATTTTATATTTATGAATACATTTAATACAAGAACATGATGATATCATTTAATAAAATATTGATAAAACTTATGTTGGAAATATAGTGCACAATAAAATGCTTATAGAGGACATGGACACATAATATTAGTGGATGGATCATTAATCAGGAGAGCCAATAAACATTTATCTACATAAAACATAATGATAATTAAATAACAATAATGATAAAGTATGAGATATAACTATATCCTACCCCCACTAGATGAATTTGATCCACTTTATACCGAAGTGATAATTTCCAAGTATGAAGTTGAGTTGGAGAAGCCTATATGACTAGATAATCAATAGTTGTCATAGGTGATCTATCATTATTATATTATTCCCACTATACCAACTCAGGCAATATAATTGGAAAAAGTTCAGCAATAAAATTCTGACTCTATTAAGTCTTGATTTCATAGATGAAACCCATGGACAATTGATGTGAACCAAAACATCTGGAGTGGAAACCATATCAAGAGTGAATTTACGTGACCTCTACTCCACCCAAATTCTGGAATCCTTAAATATTAATATTAAATGTTATATTAGATTCAAAATTTCACCACATTAATTGTACAACTTGATGATTCCCAATAAAGGTAATCCAATAGTTTCAAGAGAAAAAAAACTCTATTGATTGATAAAAACATATTGAGGACCATCATTTGTCTGCTATAAAAATATACCAATTTTTTCAATAACATGGTGGGAATATCATTGAAGTTAGTTTATATAATGGTTCACCTCCATTATTAAAAAGGACTCCATCCCTGAAATCTCATCTTATATACAATATGAAAATGATAGAGTTTCATATTTCATTAATTGGGTGAAATTCACAACCAAAACTTTGAATTTTCAACATCCATAAAATAAGTTGTAAGATATATGAATATATATTTTATTGGATGAGGGTATATTATAATAATTAATTTGAAATTATAGGGTGGATACCCATAGTTTACTTATGAATCAATTTGACTGAAAGATTCAACATGACATTCATAAACAAATCCTGGGAAAAACTATTAACATTGTGAAAGAAATATTCTAATGATGAAATTGAAATCAGAAAACTATATAAATTATTGATTATGTAACTAATACCTATGCATTATCACTATCATGGGTAAAATCACCTTAGAATAAAACAAATAAATTTTCCCCTCTTCAGGATGGTGTGATAGTGAAAAATATCTATCAAATTAAAAACTATCAGAATAATGATTAACCATTTTAAGGGAAGAGGGTTGGGTATTTTTCATCACTAAATTATAGAAGAACATGGATAAATTTTGAGATATCTAGAGTTTCAATTAATTATCATTGAATTATCACCCAGATTATATCACTTTGTACCATATAATGTGACAAAATAATAATGAATTATTTGTCTTTATATAATTACACAAGAAATTGATTGAAGATTGTCATGAAATATTGTTTAAACAACATAAAATCATCTTTAGTTATCCATTACCCATATAAAATAATAATAAGAATGGAAAAAATTACTAATGATAATTTTTTTAAAATTTTAAGAGTGCATGAAAAGAACATCATTCAACATGGTGAATTAAATTATAATGGAATGATTGAATCATCCAATTAGGTCCATAATTCATTTTATAATATATATAGTGATATTTCACTCATAAATTACATCACGGTTATGTGTAACTGACATCATTGGAATGAAGTATAGGAAGGTTATCCCAAAAATATTCCTACATTATTCTATATTATCATTTCTTTCATACAGTCATTACTAGAAGAATGGGAAATACACCACTAATAAAATATTCATTTAATGTAGAGTCATGATATGGGTAAATTAATGACACCCATATGATAAAAACCGTTTATATAGAGGATATTTATATAAATATAATTCCCCCATTACTAATTAGATTTGAGTTTATATTTGATAGGGACTATAATTTTTCATTTTATCCTTAAACTCCAGTGTATTTTTTGCAAGATATACATGGATCCAGGATTCGAATATAGTTACTTCAATGTGCTCATTAGTATACTGGATCTCATTATAAATTGAAAATTAATGTATTATAATTAGAAAAAAATAGTCAATAATTTTACACAAAGAGGTGTTGAATTTAGTTAAACTCAATCCATAGAGATTAAAAACAAAAAAAAATTTATCCTAACAGAATGAATTACCAACCAAGTAATCTTTATCATATAATCCTCAAGTAGGTGAGTTATTATTGTATTAGATATATAGATCCTTGGTCTATGGTATGATATTTTGGAAAATACTTCTATTCTATAGGATTTAATCACATTATTAGTATCCATTCAACTTTCAAAAGAACTCATGAAATATGTTATTGAGTATCATTCGTGTCCTAAATATTATTATTATGATATCACTACTGATGATATATATAACCATAAGACAAGTTAAATAAAGTGTTTTATGGATATTATTTCTTAGAAATGGATTAAAAATAAAAAAAATAATGTTACCAAGAATTTATAAACATATTGAATGATCAATAATATTTATTTTCATCAATAACTTCTTGACAGGGATTATAGACTCGGTCTCATCTCTATTTTGACTATTTGATGATTGGTCTATAGTTAAGTTAACATATCTCCCTCAAACATAATAATTCTCTTGTTTAAATAATATATATAGATGATATTCGAAGTAAATATATTGGCATCTATATTTATATTAATTGTTATAGAATTTGAGTTCATTGTGGGTTTCTAAAATAAGGGATTAAATTATAAATCATCATGGATTTGGATCTATACACATATTGAAATTCCAAAATTATATCATTTATTATTAAAATACTATGTTAATAGGTATGTTAGGGTATGATATGAAAAAAATATATCCTTTTCAGTCCTCATGGTATTAGTATATATAAACAAGATACTATAAAAAGGGTTGAAAGAACTATTGGTAAGTAATACCACATAGATTATTACCCCTAATGAAATGAAAATTAAACATACAAATCCAATGAATGAGATCAATGAAATTTTTTTACAAGATTCATGGATAAACTATGTTATGCTTAATTATAAAAAGTATCCTCTGATAATGTTACCACTCTATAATGACTAGGATACCATATCTTCTAAAAAAATAATATGAATGGAGGATATGATCCCTATAATGCCCATGTAGACCAATATAACCCATGAGAAACCCCATCGTAATGAATGTTTGAATGATAATCATATAATAAACTAAATTATATTTTATCGTATTTTTATTTTCCTTAGAGGCTGAAAAAGGGTCTTGATAATTATTTCATACATCTATGTTGTTTTAGTTACACCGGTTAAATTTAGCCACTTCATGTATAAATATCACATCAACAGAAGTAATTATTCTTTTATATCATCTCCATCATCTCAAAAGAAAAAACCATCTTTTTCAATTAATAACATTGATATAAAAGTTGAATAAATAAAAAATTATCAATTAGGATCTATGGAAGGTGTCTCTACAATTGTTGATGAACTCATGTGGTACAATCCATGATCTGTGACCTATGTTGATCAATGATATAATGAATATTAATATAAGATGACTTATGAACTAAATTCCAATTTACCATGCATTATATTTTCAATTCCTTTTTATGGAAATACAAAAAAATCGATATGGATGATCTGATGGTCATATCCCATTAATTATATTTTTACCTTTTTGATAATGAGGGGATATTAATCTGATTTCATCAACACATCATAAAGATAAAATCAATGAAATTTCAATTAGGTGCTACATTTGGAATAATCCAATTCACCACGATACACCCATAGATCATACATGATAATCTATAAAATATCATGGGGATAGATATTATGACACCCATTGAAATATTATGGAATTCAGAGGAATCTAGGGGTACCTAGTATACATTATATGATTCATATCTAGAATAATTTAAATTTTCTTTATTTTAATTTTTTTAAAATGGGTCACTTGTATCTATAATAAGGGGATTTTAAGACTCATTAATGGTGAAAAATAGAATCACTTATAACCACTATTCTTGATTACACACATATATAGTAATCCCCTCAACCATTATTTGGAAACCTGGGAATAATATCATAGTTCACATAATTATTATGAGAACATTAAATGTATGGGGATTAAAAATTATTTTCTTATAAGGATGTTGATTTATTATATAAATAAATTTTTTGATATCCAACATAACTACTATGCCTAAGTTTTCATATTACATAATCAGTGTCACTAGTTATAAGACTTTGAGGCCCACCTAGTCTCTTTTATCAATCTGCTTAAATATATCCCCAATCATCCAATGTTATCTTGGAACAAAGTGTGGTGGCATATTACTACCTCGTAATATTTGAACATTCCATGATTCCATTATGGTATTATAATTTACCTAAACTCTATCATGAATAGCGTGATTCACACACAACACAAAACAGAAATGTAACAGTGATATCATTAACGATGTTAAAAACACATGTATTAAATGGTAGTATAATAATGTATCAATTTAATTAGATGATATAAATAAATTTAATGAAATTTACAAATATATGTTGAATAAAAACTAAAGGTAAATTTAATACTAACTCAATGAATAATTCAATTATTATAGAAAAGTAACTTATATGATTATTCAATGGATAAAAATATGCATTCCGTAAAATTTACAATTTAGGTGATATATAATGCTATTATAAGTAAATAAATATATTATTCATATTTTTTTGAAATATATTAATAAAATAAATATTTTATTTACACTAATCGATTATTTAATTAATACGAACTATGAAAAATATGTGTTAAAAATGCTATTTTCTTTTGAAAATAGTTATGAATAAATTTTTTAAAATATGTTCTAATTTTTTGAATATTAATTTTAATAAAAATATCATTATATATATATAAAATTACAACATTATCATAGGAATATGATTTTGGATTTTCAAAATTGATTTATTTTTATATGAATTGTGAAAATATGTTTTTAATAACACCATATAACATATAACTATATTAGGAAGTAGATGTAGCATAAAAACATATAAAACATTGTTTCATTTTTATCAATTAATTTATTTTTATATTGTTGAATTTAAAAAACACACCGATGATATTTATAATATAAATAATTATTTTTCTAACAAATAATTAATTGGCAGCCAATCTATTATATTGAAATTCCCACTTTGTGGATATATAATTTACATTTATTATAATGTCACATAATCATCATTAGCTTTTTATAAAAAATACACTTTATATAAAAATCAGATTTTAACCATTACATGAACTATTGTTAAAATTTATTTTATTACACATAAAATTTTAATTACCCAAAATTTATTTCATATTTTGAATTTTTTGATACAATTTATGTAATATTATTATATTTTTTATATGTATTAAATGTAATGTTATGTAAAAGTTAGTTATCTTGGTATAAATAAATTGAAAATATGAAATATCTCCAAGAAAAGTGAAAAACTATATTTAAAACACGTGTAATAATTAATTTTTGAGGGATTCTAAACCAAACTTCTATAATTACTCCCTTATTTCCCACTTTATCGGTACATTCCTTTTGAAAAATTTACTCTCTTTATATTAAAATTTTTATTTAAAAAAATGTTATTCACTTTTTTAATAAAAGAATCTAAATTTAACCTTATTAATTTACACATTAAAAACATTATCTTATCCAAATTTCTAACCTAGTATCTCGACACAAATTTCACCATGTCCAAAAAGTCTTGGTCTTTTCAAAAATCTATACAGAGGAGCGTTAATGTGTTACTCCAGTGTGGAAATATAAATAGAGATGGGGTTTTCACAACATATCCCATTTAATTTCTATCACATTAAAAAACATAACACCCCATCCTAAACAACTAATAATATTATAGAGAGTCAAGTAACCTCATTTGAAAATCCTCATATGCAATAAATTTAAGACTAGTAGTGACTGTGTAAATACATTTAGTGGAGAGACTAATTATTTACTATAAATTCGTTTAAAAATTATAAATAATAAAATAATTTTACATTGTAAACAAGAGAAATAAAAAAATTCATAGTGGAACTCATGTCATAAAATAAATAAAAACTAGGATATCTATCTAGAAATCCAAATAAAAGTAATAAAGTGTGCCAGTAAATATGTAAATAAAATAAAAAATTCAAATAGAGTATGTTTTTATCCCATAACCACCTCTCTACTACCCAACTAAACTATCTTCCACATTCACCATTCCCATTATTGGATTATCAAAAATGAAGTCTACATGTGCATTGAAATTAATATATAGTGTGTCCATAATAAAACCCAGAATGACACCACCAATACATTCTTAAAATAACCTGCACATGTATAATATGTGCATTCCATCATAATAATAAAATGGAATGAAAGAGTAACTCTCATAAACCATGAAATAGCGTGCTTACTAAACCACAAAAAGCCCTAGTCATACATATTATAGATCCAAGATAGAAATATAAACATTTATATCAAAATGATCAGTGACTATTAATAAATATAGGTTCAATTCATTCATAACTCTCAAGTTATCAAAGGGGAATTCTATATGGTATCATCAGTACATTTATTTATGGCATGAAACTCTCCATCCTCATGGAATCATGTTCCATATTTTCTAGAGGGCTATCATTCTATTTCAAAATGAAAGGGTCCACCATCATCATATCTATGAAGAGGGAACACTCTACGTCTAGGTGTAATCATAACAAATTGGTCTACTAGTCATGAATACTCGTATCAACCTCCAGCAGTATGGTAACACACATAATAAGATACAACATAATATAACAAGCATAACACATAATCATGAGCATAAGGTAAAAAACATAAAACACCATGTAATTGTCATCAAATATGAAAAAAGATATATAATACAAGTCATGATATTAATCACTAAACATTATCATCAATGGATACACACACACACACACACCTAATAGTGATCATAATCAAGAATAAAAAATCATACCAATACATGTATCATTTCATGGAAGCAATTGTATACATGATACATAAAATGTCAAGAACATCATAAATCCTTGTTATTAATGAATAAATATAATTATTACCAAGTAATAACGTTCAAATCACAAAAAAATACTCCAATGTAAAACCAAATGATAGGTCAGGGATGCCTTACTCATGTTTTCATTTTTCAAGAAAGAAGATTAGAATAGATATTTTAATAGAATCCATTTCAAGAAGATCATTCCAAAATCACATACAATATGAAACCCAACAATATACCCAATTCTAAATAATTTTGAAGGATGGGAATCCAATTAACCTATTCTAATTTTTTATTCAATAATTGATCATGAATTACACACCATTTCTAGGAGACACCATCAGTTTAATAAATGATAAATGACCCACCATCAATATCTAAATGGATAAGAGATTAAAGGTGAAAATATATATGAAGAAGATATCATGATGATCTTTCTATAATCGAATCCCTTGAATATCCAGCACTATGGAAAATTCTATCTCTTCTCAAGGGGGGGCATTCTGTAAATGTTGAATCTTCAAAAAAAATATATATTTAAACATCTAAAGATTATGATTCGATACTCATTCCACTATAAAGTATATTTTCTAGAAGGTAATGTTTAAACACATACCAATTCCACATTATTAGTTGATTTTATGTCTTGATATAATTAGATAATTTCATCAGAAATATATACCCGTCACCAAACATTCAAGAATGGGAAAATTCATCATTTGATCTTGATGAAAAATAAAAATATGAAATAGATCCATCTACATATAATATGTAAGAACATTAATTTAGCACATATCTATATAAAATATTATTTTTTAACATTTTCATATTTGTCAATGAATATATAATATGATGGAGGATCATGAGAGACTCTAATGATCATGGGATAACGTAAAAAAAATTACATTTACATGGTTTAGATTTTTTATTAATTATTATATAGAAATGTGTTACATTAAAAACAGTTGGGTGGATTTAATGATAATCCAAATTGGGTGTAGTCTTTATATAGCATGCCTCATTAACAAGTGGGTGGTAGCACCATCTGGTTGGTGTTCCTATAAATACAACATGTTTTCAACTAGAACCATCATCTAGCTTCTCGAACCCCTGTAGTTATATAGTGGGTCCTTTGAGAAATGGAATACATATAAGAAACCTATTTGATTTATGGTGTCTATTTTCTGGACAGCCCATGCACAATCCTCAAACTACAAGAATTTTTTTTTCTTAGACCCTTGGAAAAAAAATATCTCCTAAAAACTCATGTGATATATGAAATAGAAGTGATTTATTTAAAATAATATTTTTTTTAAAAAAAAATACATTATGTTATCATTATCTCTCCCTATAATCTTCTCATCCCAGATAAGAACATTCAATGGATTTCCTCAAACAACTTAGGCCAATGATATTGAAAATCATCTTGTCACTCCCATGTATCCCCAAGATCTATCCTAGAAATCAATGAATCTAAAAATATATATATTGTTTTCTCTCTAAGGACAATTAGGATCTGGCCTATAATATACAATAGGTGAAATGGATATGATGTGTCAAGATCCATCTCAACATCATCATAGTTGATGATATTAATGGTATTATCATTTTAACTCTAATTTTGAGACCCATGAAACACATAGTTCATAGATTTATATCATTTTGAAAGAACCAGATCATAGGCCATTGACTGAAACCACTCAATGATGTGAAATGGTACAAAATAGTGTGATGCTAGATTAACTTGGTTGCAAAATCTTCAATGAACAGATCATGGATTAATTATCAAAAAATATTTATTTCTTATAGGAAACCCCAATGGCCTCCGAACACAGTTTGTATAAAACCTCATTATTCTATATGTATTGATCAGTTAATTCTAAATCATCAACACTATTTAAGAGGTTTCTTGCACCATAATAGTCTCCAAAACTACTATCTTGATAGCCTTATTCTAATAATGAAGTGATCAACATAACCTAAACACCATGAGATTTATAAGGGTCCATCTGAATTGAATCATGGTAAATATTTTTTTATAATGACTCATAAATTAGGAAGTGATTAAATGTAGATCTTCTACAGTATGCAACACGTGAATAATTAAAATCCTATGGTATTCTATTCATCTTCTCTAAATATAAATCTACATGGGGGTGGTACACTATACTAATTATCATCTGGATCCCTAAGGGATTATTTAATAAGTTTAGAAATCATCACATTGAACATTAATATCATTCTGGTATGTTTCTCATGGAATCTCTATGAACGTATGCTATCTTGTAGATATATTTCATCAATATCAGAGTTACTAACTGAGTATCACGTATCAATTAAATATCTTAAATTATAATTAGACGATTAAAGATCACACAAAACATTTGATGAATTCCATGCGTACTATGTAGCATTATCCAAAATAATATTACTACATTCTTCAATATTGACATGTGAAATTAGTGGGGATACAACAGTCTAATACAATTTAAGTTAGTGAATTTTATTCCTACCAAAGTAAGTCTTTGGGAATCATATCTTGTAATTTTCCACTTAATACATAGACACAAAAAATGATTTCTGAAGTCACAGTACATATTTTTCACTTTATGATTTACCACCCTATAAGAGTTATGGATGTAAACCATATAATGTTCCTTAATGGGACAATGAACTAAAACTCTACCATTTATAAGGATCCCATCGACATCTTCCAATGATCACCCATGTATCAAGTAACTGCCTACTAGATATTCCGGCATCATAGTGATGTCTGGGTTTTAATATTATATATTCTCTTAAGGTCAAATAAAAAATTTAAAAATAATAATATCATAAACCCTAAATCTATATTCCTTACGAGAACCCGTCTTCTGATTAACCAATTTTCTTATCAAGCATCATTGTTCAGTTGAACTACATTCAACAATCCCCTAATCTACCTAAAACATATTACTATGAACATTTATAATAACATTAACATTACACAGTTAATATTCCATCATGAAGGAAAAATTTTATGATTATTATAGTCATAACATGTACCTTATGTTTAGGTCTCACTCTGGGAATATGATGTGAGGGATATTGTGGTTATCATAGATATCAATCCTCTCCCTGAATGGATAGTGTTAGAAAAACATCAATGCATATACCAAAAATTATTACATAAAGTCATAGGTAGGATTTTTTTCCCAGGGGTGAAGCAGTCGGGTCCCATGTGCTACTACATGGTCCCTATATATCAACACTACTCTGAAACCAATTCAAGATGAATCGGTGTATATAAGGTAAAAATCATTGGTTCATTAAATAGTAATAATGGATCAATATTAATACACAAAATTAGCTCATGAATGTCTACTTAGATCAAGTTTTAACAGAATAAATTCACTTCATTCTTCTTTATCATAGTCATTGGTGTCGATATATTTTATTAGTTATAGAGAAACCATTCTTAATACCTCAATAAGATTAGAAATCTCATGTTTTTGAACACATGATGGGTTTTTCTATAAGAAATCATTACCCATTATTTATTGTTGTCTATATATATAGAATTCATAGACACTATATTTTTAAATAATCACTCTTCTAGAATAAAAAATTAAAACATATATATCATATCGTAAAGTTGATGTTAATGAACTATAATCAAGATTTTATTGAGATGTCTAGAATAAAAATCTTTTGTTGATGAGTAGATGTGTTCATCATTAATGAAAACCTTAATGAACAAATCATTATATTGGTGGATGATCATGTGACTGAGAAACATGAAAATTACTGGTACATTTTTTGTACAAATATAATCTTCATGTACTCATATAGCCAATGCCTTCCATAAATCACATTATTTAGGATTTCCTCCAATCTATCAAACAACTGATGATACCCTACATGTATATTAATCTTGAAGAATCCTAGGGGTTCCAATAACTTAAAATAGGGAGGTAAAATATTATTAAAAGGGTATATGTTAGTCAAAACTACAAGATTCATCATTTTCTAATCTATAGTTAGTTGAATACTTAAATTTTACTTCATTGAAAATTAGATAGGTGCACCCCATATGTTAGTACCGAGTTCAATGAAATAGTTATTTTTCATTTCCTTAATATGTAGATTGAGTTCCTCAATCTTCTAAATCACCATATGTTAATGGGGTATCAAAATATAATGCTCAATGATAATGAGATCTAACTCAATCTCCCAGAATCTCGTATGGATGTGTTTAGATAATTCTTTACTAATGATGTTCGAATAGAGATCCATAATGGGGGGAAAAGATGATTGAACTACCCCTATTCTCATATAAATATCCAAGACTACACTCTATGTCCTGATTGATCCAAGATTACTAAAGTCTAAAGAAACATTTCCTTCTCCAAATTAATATTAACATTTAATCAAAAAATTATCTCCCGTGAGTGATTGAAAGATATTCATCTCAAATAGAATTCCTTGAGGGATCATAATATGGTCATCATGTCATTTATTTTAATTACATCAAATTTCCTCATCAATGGAATTATGATATACCACAACTTTTCCTAAATAGTAAAAACTATAGGAAACTATTATAATTACTGAATATGTTATGACTTCATTACCAATTGTGTATCAAGAGAAATAATATCATAATACTGAATTAATAGAAATACAAGAATGTAATAACATATAAAAAAAATATTTTTATGAGAATCATAACGGTAAATAAATGTGGTAGAAAACGTAGATGAGATCAAGACCATAAATCCAAGAGTATATCGTCCCTCAACACCTTTTATTTGAGTCTTAAAAACTGCATAAAACTTTCATACCATAGTTTTGTCATCCATTCACTAAGATGAATGAAATATAATATTCCTCATAGTTTGAGACGACTATTGTAGACCAAAATAGTTCCCAAGGTCATACAGTATAACATGTTGTGTATAGAACCATAGAACACATGTTGTTAGCAGGAAAAAATGCTGAATCTATAGATGTTTTCCTCTAGAGATTCAAGGCTGAAGATCCGCATATGCGATGCCTTGATAGTTTATGAGCTGTTGAACTCCACTTGATGGGTTTGAATAAGATAAAATTTGGTACTAAAACATACTACTATTTTGATTCATGTCCCTAATATTCATTATCCCACTACTAAAAGATACACTCACTACAATAGTAATTGGTCCACAAAAATGAGAACTGAGGTTTATAAAGAGATCAACTATACACTCATTTTGTAGAACCATCTCAATAATCTAGGTATATCAAAAAAATTATTTTTATATTATTAGGTTTAAGGACCTAACATCTCATTATTTATCATGATGAAATCCAATATAAATATCACAAGAATTTTATAAATCATTCAAAAAAATAAAGGGGGGAATTTTCGTTTCAGATCAGTGAAGTAGTATAAGTAACAAGATACCAGCTAGAAACTCAATTATATAACTATAAAGTCCTATGATCAGCCTATATTATGGTCAACTATGTGTAATTCCAATTAAAATTGTCCTTGATGGCCTCCTAGGCAAGATACACTCATATAATATCTTTTCCTATCATAATGCACCATATCTAATATGGTCACTGTAACATGCTTAATAACTACTCCTTTATTTCCTCAAGTGTCTAAATATGGTCAAAGCCACCATTAGTGATTCTTTTCCAATCCCTTATATTCAATGTATCTCCAAAACCCTTCATCCATATGGATGCTAGAGATATAATTATCTAGAACACTGGAAAATAGACCATATTGCCTCTCTACCCTAGGTAGGATTAACCAAATGGACTCATGGCTAAGATTCTCTCACTTCCAAAACCACTAAAATATGTTTGGGATTATTCTCTACAACTATTATCTATATATTAGGCATATGAGCAACGTAATATTCCCATGATGGATCATCATGACCCACATTATTAGGTTGACCCATCCAACTCCTTTTATGTGCTACACTATAAAATAGGAAGGAAATATTACAACATAAAATCTATTAAGGTAGTACATATTCAGGATATGGGATCACACATAGGTTCTATAAATATTATATTAGTAAAACAAGAAATATACATCCAAGTAAAAACTAACATCTATATACATTCATGTTCATCATCATTATATATATATATAATACATAACACTAGGCCCTGTTTTAATGAATTATTTTCAATAGATATATCAAAATGTTTTTGGAAATAGATATATCATAGTCATAAAAAATATTTTTATTTTAAATAGTTATTCCACATAAAAAATTATATACTAAAGAATTATAATTAAACAAAAAACAAGAACATGTATGGACTGTGATTCTATGTTCCTTATATTTATGTATGAACACATCCAATGTCTTATTAAAATATTAAAATAATACCATTAATGGTAACCCATAGGTTTATTACTAGGATCTCTCTTAGAAAATCAATACTCTCCAAACCAAGTCCATAAAAGTATCTTTGTTATATCATGTCATATTTTAGTATAAAAAAACAATAAAACTATGTTCTAATACCAGTTTTTAAATCCATAATCTTAATCATTTTGTTTTTACCATAGAGTTTCATGATGACATGTGTGCCTCCCTGTATCCAAGAGACTTCTAATAAAAAATGAGGGCATGAACACCATCTGTGTGGGATATATGATAATTATCAAGACCTTGTAAAAAAAATAATATTACTAAAATAAACAGATAGATTAATCAAGTGGAATAAAATAATTCATTATGGAACACATTTAATAAAAAAATAAAAAAATATGGAATCCTTTTATGGAAATAAAAAACCACAAATCAAGAGTTCACATGTGTAAATAAATTAAATTTCAGTTTCATTTAAATAATGTCTTGATCCTCTCACAAGGTCCATGATCCTCATTTTAACCATCTATATTCAAACCCATTCCATTTCATGGATCCCAATAGTTGAGGTCTAGAAAAACAAAAAAAAATCCCAAATATGGTATGAATTATAAAACCATGAAATAAAACAACAATGCATCCTCATCGCAATGTGAAAATTTAAAACATGTGTATGAGATGATAGAAATTAATGAAAAAGAAACCCTAAATAATAAAATAATAAGAACACATGTTCTATCTAGTAAACCATGAGCTACATCTGTACCTTATTTATCTCCATTCAGGATGGGATAAAATAGACATTTGAAATATATGGGACTATCCATATGGCTGGTGACTTGTTATTCTGAATCCTAAAAGCATCAATTGTCCATGTTACTCAGTATTATAAAGGCACAAAATTCATGAATGTTACCCAATATTTCTAAGTGACCATGTTATGTTTCGGACATAAGGGTGTTATATTCCTTCCGGATGTAAGGGTGTACTATCATCATCATTACATGATTGTATCACTCCCCCAATAGTAGAAATTATAACATGATGGTCCACTTATCATAGGTTCCACTTATTTCCTCCAATTGAATGGTAACATACATAACATAAAAGATAGTAATTAATCAATCATAAAAATCACTATGATCATGTAGTAGTAAATATATAACATACTAAGAATGTAATCAGACAAAAAAATAACCCAAACAAGAAAACTCTCGACATAAATCACCTTAAATGGTTCTCACGAGGTACTCCAAAACAAAAATGTGATCACACTAATGTTTGGAAAAAAATATTAAAAATGAATAATACCATGGGAAAAAGTGTATACATGAACCATAAATAAAAATGAATTTTCTTCCTCATCATTATGAAAAATTACACTATATTTTGTAATGGAACTAACACCAAATAATGGAGAACACCCATGATGAACTATCTCACATGCCATGGATTTCCAATTCAGGCCTTGGTTTTTTAATAAATGTGTTTTTAATAGAGTCTCAAAAATACCCTATTCTAGTATGGTTATTCTATAATCACACACCATAATTTGTAAGGAAATAAATGCAATTTAATGGTATTTCAATGAAAGATAAACTAATTCTCCAAATCTATTGTTTATTTAAGAAGATATTATTGAATTCATGAAAATTAAAAATGAGAGACTCGTTATATCCCTTTATCATCTATCGATCATCATTATATAATAGAAAATTTGATTAAAGATGAGATTGTAGAAGATTATGATCTTAAAATTGGCGTTCTATAATGAATTACCAAGAACATCTACTGTTCTTGATAATTCTATCTCTGGTATAGGGGTTATTATTGAAACATGAAATAATCAACCAATAAACCATATAGTCATTAAATTATTAAGTTATTATCATCAATATTCCATAAATAATTGTCTTAATAAGATAAATCATAAACACATACTTGTTGAATGATCATTTTCAATTTTAGATCATAATATGATCAGGAAACAGCATACATTTGCATGTTCAGTCACTAATATATGATGAATTATAGAATTCATCATTGGTTCTTCTTGGAAAAAACATACCAAAAATAGATCCATGTACGAGTCACATTAATGACAATCAATTCACTATATATTTAAATAAAATTCAATAATTAAATATAACATGAATAGTGAAATCTTGAAGAACCTAATGTTGATGCATGGGAAAGGGAATGGACCATTGAAGAAGGTCTAAAATTCATGATATAGACACAGGGGGGGTCATATTTTGGAATTATTTAAGGTTGAAAAATTGTGACATTAATTATCATGGGGACCGTTTTACGCACTGTCATAATTTTCATTGAAGCTACCCAGTGGGAATTAGTAGTGGGTTAGTGATAGGGCACCGACAAGCGAGAGGGAACTACTAAATATAACTAATTCACTTAAACCTTGATGGTTATCTATTGGGTTCCCCATCTAAGATAGGGTATATTTTCTAGCCTCCCCATGGCCAATCCACAAACCACCACTCTAGCCTTTGGTTCCTACACCCTTTCCAAATAAAATACAACATCCTTACAACCCATATGATCAATGAACAAAAATATGAGTTAAAGAGTATTATAAGATAAACATATCATACAATAAAACATAGATAACATGTCTCACAAGACCTCAAACCAATGTTATTTTTGAAATTATGAATACATGATTATTAAAAATTCATTTATATGTAATTATAATGGTGTAATATCTATTTACAACTATATTCCCAAACCATTAAAAAATGAAGACATCTTCATGAAATTGTTCATAGTACCGCTTCCATGAATGACATAATTGATTTTTCATCATTGTCATAAATTATTGGATAAAAACTAATAATCAATGCATTAATATTACATTTTTAAATTTATTATTATTTTATATTTATAAAAGATTCCTTATCTTTTTCCAAATATATAAATAATGGAAACATCTCCCAAGAGTACATACGGACAACCACCGCCATGAAAGTGACACATTATATTTTTTATATAGTCCATTATTCATTATAAAACATTCTGAAATTATTATTTTAAAAAATAATAATATATTTATAATAAGCTTATTATTATTTAATACTAATTTTATTTATGGTGAATCACATCCATAAATATACTCACCCTTAGATTATATTTACTATTTGTTTTGCGCGGTTTAACAACCTATATAAAAATTAATATAAATTTTCATTAAGGGTTAATAATAAGAAATAAATATTGATGATATTGGAATATTATATTTAAATAAATATTTTTTATGGTTTAATATGTGAAATTATATTATTTAATATGTTATTAAGATACAACCCCTTATTAGTTAAATGTTAGCAAAACAATATAATCGCGAACTTCATCATAAAAAATTATAATAAGAGTTGAAATGAATTTAGAAAATTTTAAATAATAATAAACTATATATTATAGTACAAATAAATATCTCATAATGATTAAAAAATAATATATAAATAAGAATAAATTCTTCTATTATGATATTAGCACTAAACAACAATCAAAAATAATAATAACTATTAATGAAAATAGAATATAACAAAAAAAATTATTTATAAAAAAATTGATTTAAAATAATGATTTAAAAAGATTATAGGAATTTTATGTTTCTAAAATAGGTTTTTAATATTGTTAATTTTTATTGAATATTAAAGAGCTTCTTTGGAATTGGGGTCTTTAGGTAATTATAAATTGATCGTGATATAGGCTCTTTAATAAACTTTATATTTTGTGCACCATTTTTCCTTGTATATATGGTATTAATTTTATTTTCATCCCATAAATTTATTTTAATATTTACTTTTTGTACTGAATGTATATAAAAATTAATACATAATTTATTTATTAATCCATCTTTTGACTGATGTTCTACCCATGCCCTATGGGTTTTAGAATCTCTATTTTTTCATTGATATATGATTTGAATTATAAACATGATTACATTTTAGTTTTATATAATTCAAGTGGTTTTCTTTAATAATAATTCATCTACAAACATATTAGATTTAAAAATCCATGTCATGTTATTCCTTTAATCGATTTTCAATTCAAAAGGCAACGATGTTGTAAGAGATTATTTAACTCAACAAGCATTTTTAATATTATGTTAATTCATCTATAACATTTTTATTATATGGTGGTTATACTATAGATTGTAATATTATTATTTATATTAGCATTTCTATTTTCAGTTTATTTACATATCTCTATATAAATCCAACTATAAATGTTACCAAAATCATGAATTATGTTTTTCTTAGGGGATATTCTTCTTAATTACTATTCCATGAGAAATTTTTATATGCATCTAATTTCATCAAAATTTTGAGTATAATTGCTATAATATATATATAATCATATATAATATAGTTTACATTATATTTTATGTTCAATAGACATCCATTCATTTATGGTGTTTTTTATTAAAATTGTAGTTTATTACCCAAAGGATATATATAACTAAAAAGTTTTTTCATTGAGTTTTTATATTTCATTAAGATATAATTTCTTTTAGGATTGGGTTATTATAACAAAGAATTTATATTATTTTATATTTTTAATTGATAACTAGGGAATATTATTCACATAATCATAAACCGAAGGCATCATAAAGTGTTAGTTTTAGAGATTCATACATAGAGAGGTGTTCCATTTATTGACTATAGATTTTTTAAAAATCCTTATAAATTTCTTTTCAATATATTTTTTTACTATATTATTTTGGTTATGTATAGTATAATTTATTGGTTTCTTTATGAAATTAATTAATTTGAATAGTTAATGGTGTTTGGGTCCCAAAATAGTCCCTCAATGAATTTATTTTTCTAATGACCCAAAATAGACATTGTATTTCATGAATTAATAACCACTTATTTATAATTATTGTCTAAGGTCATGATATAAAGAAGAATTGTTGTCAAAATGCCTTGATGGTATATAATATCTTCGAAAAAGGCCATGACAATTAAATTATTATTCATTCATGCATAATGAAACCAATTATTTTAATCCATATGATTATTTATATGATTTTGTTATCCCTCTATTTATTTACAAAAAATATTGTTAGATATTTGGAAACATTTGATAATAATTTCCTTTATTTCTTATTATTCAATCATTTTATATTTTATTATAAATTTTGGAATACGCATTTCCTAACTGAGAATTTGATCTAAAAATTATTATGTTTCCATTTCCTAAGGTTAAAAATGAAACTATTACACCTGAAAAAACTAGAGGAATATAATTTTTCTATACAATAAGGATGATTTTTTAGACATACTATATATCTTGTTTCTTCTAATTTAGTGTGTAAAATTTCCACATGATTAGAAAGTGTGATTTCCATGACCTGAGTATCACAGAGTTGGTGGGTACGTTATTGTATTTGAAATATATACAAAGAATAAAATCTCAAAATAATTAATTCCATAGTAGTATTTTTAAAATAGATACATACATTATTGTAACAAATGTTTGAAAAAAAATATTTTCATTTAGAAGAACATAATATTTTCTGGAATATTCCTATATATCAATTATAGTACATTTCATGGAATTTCAAGGAAATGAAACAACGAAGAGGAGATCATAGATCATCAATAATGGTAAACATGAGAGATATCATTCTTTTTGGGATTTTATGAAAATATGTATATGATAAAAAATTCATTTGGGTTTTCTCAATTTAATTTAACCAAAATCATAAAATTTAATCCTTAAAAATTTAAATCAATCCATATCTTGGAGAATGATCTACATGGGGTTTAATGCATTAATTAACATCTAAGAGTCGTAATATAGGAATGTGGAATCAGAATAAAATAAATCATAATCTGTTGAAAAAATCAAAATTTAATCATTTTCATTTATATTCTTATGATCATAGCTAGAAATTAATTACAATCAATATAAAATTGAGAGAAAATATATTTACAATAATTTCCACACATTTTTCTATTAGAATTTATAGAATTTAATCATACTCATTAATTAATATGTGAACACAACTAGTCTAAATAATGTCCAAACATATAATCACTATCTCATTAGATATAAATATTAATTTTCCCAATGCATTATAGTTCTATAATGAACCCAACTCTCACATATTGCTAATTCAATCATATAAATATCACTTTAACATAAACCATTCTTCATAATATCAAATAATTGAACATGTAAAGATAAATTACATTGTAATCATATCAAGATCATAATCATAATACATTTTTATAACAAATAAGGATGATATCATTGGATTAGGACCCAAAAAATCATAATTTACATAAAATGGTGTTATTATAGACGAAATAATTCATTAAATTATATATAGAATAAATATTCAGTAAAATAAACTTTCCAATTTTAAGTCACTTATTTAAAATAAAAAATTTTCCTAAATAATAAGGAAAAAATTTCATTGAAACAAGAATTGGAATATTATGATGGAATTTTTTAAGTATTTATTTTTTATGATTGTAGGAATTTTAATTTATGTTGTTTAAGTAAAAATAAATCATTACTTACATTATTTTTTAAAGAAGATAGAAATCACATGATCTTAAGAAATAAGTGATTCATTATAATGAATTTATTTAAAAATTCTATAATTTATGAAAACTAGTTGATAAAATCCTAAAAGAATATTGAAAAAAATTAACAAAAAATATTTTTGAAAACATTGACATGAAATAAAAATGTATTTCAATAGAAGAAATAAATTTTGTCGGTTTTCCTTGAGAATATTATTTTGGTCTCTTGATTGTTTAAAGAGATTAAAATGAGATTAAAATAATTAATTTCATTAAATGACATGATGATCTAATTTTTTTGAGATTTTTTTATTGGTAGATCATGAAATGTTTTCATTGGAATCTTATTCATAAGAAATCTGGTTAAATAAAATATTTTAACACGAAACCCTTTATAATTTGGTTAATTTTGTATCATATCCCTGATGAAAGAAATAAAATTTGATGAAACATTAAATTCCATGAATATAATTTGATTAATGATAAAAAATATCAAAGAATAATTAGATAGACCTTATAAAATATGATTTCTGTATAACATAACATATGTCCCGAGGAAGACAATTTGATATAAACAACCCCTACCTGAAGTCTCATGTTTATTAAAATTCATTCTAAAATAATTAGCAATATATATATATATATATATTATAAATTTATTATATAACCAAAAAAATATATATTATACCTTATAGGATTTTCTTATAACATCATGACACACAATTTGAAAAAAATTCATTATTTAATTCACTCTTATATGTGATAATTGGATAGTTTTTCTTACATATTTATATTGATAAGGATCAATATTTATTTATTTATGGTGGAACCAAAATTTAAATATTTTTTTAACATAATAAAAATTAAATAAACATTAATGATACTTATTTAGATTTATCCATAAAATATTGAGATAAAAATGAATAACACCATTCAGGTAGACTATATGCCATAGGCACATAGAAACACTATTTTAAATCATTAACTAAGGGGATGGAGGAAAGGTAAATAAAAATTAAATAATAAATAATAATAATAATTAAATAGTGAAAATAAATATATATAAAATAAAAAAATATTAACATCTATGTAAAGATGAAATTAAAAACAAATCACATCACATTGGGGAGTTGGAAGTACACACGTACACATGAAGGACATTAACATTTTGTGATTGATTGAAGAATAAGATGGTATATATGTTAATATCATTTAGAAATAATAATAAATCCATTAATATCATATATAAATATTCATCCCATCATACCAAATTTTCCTAAAAAATATGTGGGTGTATATTGGTCTCGTGGTCAGATTGGTTGGGGGATTCAATATTTTGCACAATCAATCGCATTGGTCTAACAATTTTGTTTTTTATTGACATAAATACCCAAATGGATATAGAATCAATTATATGGATCAATATTTCTTTCCAAAGGATGATGGATAGATGTGATTTTATACCCAATGATGATTAGGAACTCACATTGGTCATGACGTTGTGTCGTCAAGATCCTCACACATTTCTAGGTTGAATTTTCCCAAATTTGTGTAAAATTTTTATATTTAGGATATTTTCAAGAATAAATTCCAACTATTTATATGGGAATGGTTACCCAAAATAAATTATCAAATAATGACTCTATTTATATGTAAAGCAAGGGGGGGTCTTGTTGGTGATTCCATCTGTATGTATATAGAGTTCTTCTTCCATTTACCATTGAAGGATAGTTACTTATATATTGGAAATTTATAACCAGGAATTCCATAGATTTAAGTTATCTAGGGAGGTTATTAATATATTGCGGTAGGTACTGATCCATTATGATTAAACCATTGTATCATGTTTTATAATAGGATTCAAAACCCTTTTAAATCATTAAAATCATTCAGTTTTGAATCATATAGAATGGATATATATTGGGGGAACTGGTGCACTGGATATTTGATCTCAGTCCTTAAAGAGGTGCCCTATAAATCCTATTTTTGGTAGGAGTAAGAGATACAATAGTATTTCACTCTCTTGGGAATTTTCCCATGGTATATTCCATTGTATGTTGTGGAGTTATATCATGCCATTGATAGTGTAAAGACCTGTAAATATCAAGGGAATTTTTTTTAATTGTATTTGGGTTTTTACGAGTATGGAGTTTCTGACGGCACCTCATTCCGATGTCCGGTGTGCCCGGAATCATTTTCTGAAGTTTTTCTCAGTTACATTCAGTGAACGAATGAGCGTGTTTTTCTAACTTTTGAACCGGTGCTCTGAATCGAAATCTGAAGGCACCGATGAAACTGCAGTTCCGGTTTTTTCTTAGGAACACATTTTATAGAGTTGTGATTGCTCAGGTGACGTTCTTAATTAAATTGGTTAACTAAACAATGAAATAAAAATATGTGCTACAATTTTTATTTCTATTCTAAGTAGTTTTAACTTATGCATGGAGGTTGGAGTGGACCCACTACATCCTAACTTCTCTAAGTAATATATTAGTGATGTGGGGCCCACATCAGCCCCACCCCTTCAAATCATTTGAAAACCTCCCTCAAGCATTTAATTGTGTAACACACTCGCACCCCCTTTTAAATGACAAGCCTACTCTCGCAATTAATTAGACTTTTAAAGGCTCTTCAATTAATTTAATTAATTGAATGTGATCTTTGATATTCAAATTAATGTTGGCATGTGTGTGTGTGTGTGAATTTAATAAGACAATGTCTTATTTTATTTTGGATTTTTTTTGTTGTGCGAGAAAGAGGAGGAGAGAACTCTTGCGCTCTGAAGAACATCTCCTTCCTCATCGAAGAATGTGAAGAACGTCGAGTTTACGACGAAGAACTCCGTCACCACAAGGGAAGATCGTCATACTTTCTTCTTCCCTCTCCACAGCTGGTGAGAGACACCTTCTTCGAAGAATGACCACGCGCCGCATCCTTCATCGGGTGAACACCGACAATGCTTACGAAGCCTCGATCCGCGACGCCGTCTTCCGCGATGCCGTCTTCCGCGACGCCATCTTCCACGACGTCCTTTTCCCACGACGATCCTTATTCAATGACTTCGTCAAGGTAGGGGTTTGAGTTCAAATTTAATGGATTAAATTTGGGATTTTTTTGACGAAGTTATTTTATTTTTTGGGCCTCCTGTTGTCATTATAACTGGAGGAGGTCGGACCGCACGAACACGACCGACCCTCCCCCCTTAGTGTTGTTGTCCTTGTTGCGGCATGAAAAAATTCAACACGGTGGAACATCACCACGCGAGAACAAGGAGAAACACGGTGAAGAAGCACTGCGCTGTCGCACAGTGCCGTTGAGGCCGAACGAAGCCGGGGCCGAAATCGGGCAGCAGCGAAGGGCGAGCGGCGCCGTCGTGCCGCATCGGAGAACCACGAAGAGGCCGTGGCCGGAGCGGGGCTGCGGCGGAGGGGCGTGGCGCCATCACACCATGCCAGTAGAACAAGGCCATGACATGGAGTCACAGAAGTGAAAGGTGGGAAGGACAGAACCGCCGGCCACCGGCGCTTCAGAGGGGTGGGACCGCAAAGTCCCGCAGTGGCAGCACCGTCCAGCCATCCGGGCCGGCTGTTTCAGAAGAACCGGGGGTCGTAACCCCCGGAGGTCCAAAAGGCGGGCCCCCTCATGGGAGACATTTCATCATTCAAGGAGGGTAGTGCCCCATTTTTGATTCACGCTCGGCCGAAACGGCCGAGCTAACTGGCCTGGCCCGTGGCAGGCCAACCGGCTGCTGTCACGAACCGAATCTGGTCGCCATAAAAACCAGCACCCGACCCGAACCGTGGCAAGTCCCGAAGGGCGTTCCCGATCCCCACGGGCTGGCACAAGTTCCCGGGTATCAAAAACTGAAAATTGGGAATGATTTACCCGAGTTTTTATACTTGAAACATCAAATGAATCCATGAAACCAAATCTGGATTTTTCAAACCGAAACATCTTTTTAATAAATTCAGAACTGAATTGCACAATTTTAAATAATGTTTGAAGATCATTACAAAGGTAAAAACCCATGAAAAGACATCCCAATAACCTCAACATGTCAAGAGGCATCTTCCTCAAGCCATCTCCACAACACCACATCATGAATGACCAGTGGAAACCCGAACTGTTGGCACAAAAGTTATACCCAAACCTGCGACAACAAAATAACCAAGTCTACTTACACCCAAGGGTGTAAGTAGGGTGTGAGCCAAAGCCCAATAGGATACCACCACTAAGAGATTCCACATAATAAGTATTTAAAGACGAAAAGCATGCAAGTTTTCAAAAACATGAAAAGCAAGTTACAATTTCTAAAAGCTGCAACTTTGAATAAGAACAGTTATCAAGTGGGCTATTTTAAAGGATTAACACTTTCTAAAATAAACACCAAAGCTACTGAATTTTCCAGCAAAATTCACCGTATGGCGACGGTATGCACAAAATATCCAGTGAGTACAAGCAATGGGAAATAACCCCTAGGCACTAGCTAGCTGTGGGTCCCAAGTACCTCGTATCTCGGTGAGAGTAACCATCACAAATATCCGTTCTCGTGCATGAGCCTCTAGTAGGGAACATACCCATAACCTAGTGGTCCCCAATCATCATCATCTTAGTTTAGTTAGAGTTGTAGTTTCAATCTTGCTAAGTGAAACTGAGGCCAAACCCCACGGGATCACTAGCATACTAGTACACGTCCACCCACCTAGATACCCAGGTTTTCCCTTTGTGCTCAAACAATTTCAACAAGTCAATGAATATACATTTCACATGAAAATATCATTTCCATATCATAAATTCACCAAACATCCCACATGTATACAACAGAAGTCACAAACGTCCACTTTTCATTCAAATGCATTTTGAAATCAAACCCACACCAAAATAGCCCACAACACTTTTTGCATAACTTTCACAATCCAACAAATCCTTTAACAATTTTATAAAATACCTACAAATATACTAAACATCACATAACATCCCACTCAAATGTTTCCTAAAACCCTTTTTATAAACAAAATCCACTTTTCACATCGCACTCACACAAACAGCCCATATAATGTTCACACCTCTTTCACATTTTAGTAAATCCATTAAACATTTTTATAAAACATTTCAAAGAGGATACACATAACATAACAGAACTATTAACATTTAAAATGGTCCATTTGAAAGTATAATCAATCCAAAATAGTTTTCCAATATGGTTTCACATCTTACATAAATCATTTAACCATTCAAAACCTTCATAAAACAATTCTAAAGAGTGTACCAAATCTTATCACAAAAAAACTCATTTCAAAACCATATTTCCAGGACAAAATCACACCAATACGAATTCAAAACCGAATTTTCATCCCCAAAAACATTTATTAAAGTACCCCCATGTGTTATAAAAACACCTCAAACAATACCACAAAAGATCCACATGAAAAGAAAACATTTTCCAAATCACTTTCAAGAAGTACAATAAGGCTTTACACCTTAATCCCATTAATAGAAACCTCTTTAAAACCGAATGGCACACCAATATCCTACCAAATCAGAATTTTCAGCCCAAACAAGATTTATTAAACCAATTTCATATGTTATAAAACACACCCAAACAATACCCAAAGGGTTGCACATGTAAAACACCCAATTTGTCAAACTAAAATGAAACTGTAAAAACAAATGTTTTACCAAATACAAAATAAACAGTTCCCGCACAATACACAGCATATTAGTAAATGAATAATAAGTAATTCAAGCAAACTAACTCATCTAGAAATGATTACACATGGAATCACCTACCTTTTATGCCGAAACCCTCAAAACATGGTGAGAAACATCAACCGCACCACCTCCGCACATCAAGGAATATAAATCCAGACCTAGAACACCAAAAATTAACCCAAAAGATACCAAATAAGACCATATGCTCGAACCCTATGTTCTGGACATTCTATAAACTCTTGAGATAGGGTGGAAACCCTAAGGAGAAGAGAAGAATTGAAAAGAGAAACATTACCCAAAATAATCTTGAAGAAAACGACCTAAACTCCACCAGAATATGAATTTAAAAATATCCAACCATTCAAGGGAAGTTCGAACAGGAATTATGAGATAATTTAGGAATTGGAATGGGGGGAAAAGAGTAATAATTGAGAGAGTTATGATGGAATGAACTTACCTCCTCAAATCTGCCCGATTTTAGAAACCCCAAGAGTGTGAGCACCAAATCGCGATTAAATAGATCTCCGAAGTGGGGGGAAAGGCCATGGGAGCGCGTCTGGGCTTCTTAGGGTCGATAGGGATGTGGAATCACCGAAAAATCCATTTTAATGAATGTGCTATTAATACATTAATGAAACAATTTAAAACTGGATAATGGGCCTTCAGGTTGGCCCAATTCTCAAATAAAAACAAAAATATGCCATGCTTATGGATTTATAAAGGCCCCAAATTTAAATTTGGGGTTACTATATAAGGGGAGAACAATTAAGAGTTGGAATGTGTCAAAAATATTAAAAATTGAAAAAGTTATAAATGAAACAAAATTTATTTTTAAATCTGGAATTGGGCTCGCAGTTTGGCCCAATTCATGAAAACTCACCTATTCTCAATAAAACATTTGTAAACCACCAAAAAAAATCATGAGTGGAAAATAAATTTAAAATAACCCTAAAATAGGTTACGTACGTGACAATTCTCCCCACCTTGAAAACTTTTCGCCCCAGAAAGTCACAGCAAGGTCAAAGCAACAACCAAACCCAACTGAGAAACCAATAGGTACACCCTTGCTAGGTTTCACCCCCAAAGGTCAAAACACCTCCAGTGATCAATGATGGAAGGAATACTCTCACAAACCAAACTTACACCACTTTCCTGGAAGAATCAAGTACATTCAGGCTTTATCCTAAATGAAAACTCCTCAAACACAATCTGAACAATACTCAATCAATTTACCCTAAAAAACAACAACATTGAACAGGGTTACACATACCTACTATAACTAAACCATTGGAAACTCTCCAATATCAATGTTTACCCAATGAATATGTAGGTAGTTAGATATCTTCTAATGATAATACCTACATCCCAGACATGTCCAAGGAAAAAAATGAGTTACTCGTATGAAGAGACACAAATGGGCTCCCCACCATAAGAGACAACTTAAATTGTTTTCCCGAGACAGAATCAGGACACTAATAGTGGGAGGCCCAAACATACTCTCTAGTAGAAGGGATATAATTACATTAAATGTTTATGAAGGAACATTCATGAGAATAATAGTGGGTCTCCCCACCATAAGAACTGACCGTCTTAACCGACCAGCATGGGCCGACACAGAAAGACCCAAAAAGAAATTAATGATTTAGGAAGGGCGCAGGATTAGTCCGCATGGTTAGGGAAACTGTGCACTAACTATGAATATAATTCTTACTACATGTCTTCCTAGCACACAACCACTAATAAACGTGCACAAACTATGTGCTCAACCATGACGAAACCAGAGGATTGAACTATTCCCATCTCTCGTACTAAGGATAGGACTTTGTACAAGGGTTTAAATGGCCCTAGGATTTCCCCTGACTACGAGCCAGCTTCTCTCTGAGACCTATGGCTGGAGCTCAAATGATTGAAGCATCTTCGGCCTCGTAGTTAATATTTGGAAACCCACTGAATGAGAATTCTTCTTTTTGGTGCCACCAAAAACTACACCGCAGTCCCAAATAAGTTTTCTAGACATAACACAATCCAAACTCACTTTACCTTATCCCGATATTTCACTGAAACAAGGGCTAAGAATACACACACACATCACAGCTTGTTTCTTCAGGTGATAAACAATAGAAGTAAAGAACCCCTACACTCACATTCCTCTAAAATAGATGATTTTTAAGTTTTTCCAAGAGAGACATTTTCCCAACATAACATGAACTCTCAGAAGATTTCACTACTTTCACCTATACAGTCAATCAAGTACATGACATCATAAGGCATCACCAAACATGACCATTTCAACTAATATAAACAATTCATGGAGAGGGACCTTATACAACATCCCCAAACAGCACACAATTATAGAAAGTGTCCATAATATCCTATCATGACCATATTTCCCACACCAGTGGTTCAACATGAACTCATGATTCAAAGAAACTTTGAAGAACCCAAAGGCCCTCTTAGACAACATAGAGACAATCATCCACACTAACAACCGTAGACCATATCCACCTTCGACGAATCAAGAAACTTAAGAAACTAAGGTCTCTTTCAACCTTCCAAGAGCACTCTCCCATTATAAGAGGATCTAAAAATCAATGAAAGGAATGGGTTTAGACTCAATCTAGAAATCTCAAGAAAAAGATTCCTTATATTGTTCAACTGGAGGGTCTCCAAACGGCGAAACAATTCGGGTTGCACTTCAATTGTGCACTAACCTTTAATGGGGGTGTACCTTATCCAATGATTGAACCCAAGGACCCAACCAAGATAGTCCATTTGTCAAGAAATACCACAAACTAGATCCAAACACATGTAGGGAACCATCGTAAAGGCATCCCGAAACATTTTTAAAAAGAGACCACTAACCGTCCCTACAACACAACTTACTGACCAAACCCAAACCCAAAACACAATTCAAACAGGAGGGGTTCTTGGACTCAAAACATCCCACAACATCAACATTTTCCGAAAAAAACATAATATACACCATCCCAAAAAAATCATCATGAAATAATTTTTTTTACATCTCTTTGAAAACAAATGGTTCAGCGGTTAGCGCATCCACCAATGGTACCCCATGGGCCTTACACATGCATGTTTCTATGCCACACCAGGAACCCTCCTCATATCCATCCCGACACTCATACAGTCATGTCATCAACCATCCCTCTTCCCATATAACCCCATGCATGTGGTTGCTCATGAAAACACCAAAGGATAAAACAAAAATTCTTTCCACTTTTCAAAACCAAAATGGTCAACCAACACATCCTTTTTCTCAAAACCGCTAACCACAAGATCAAATTCCATCTCACATATTACAAAAATTATCAGAAATTCACAAACATTTAGAAAATAAATCCATTTCAATATATTCACATCAATTTCAAAACATCTCGTCCCATTAAAACAATCTTTGATTTTTTAGAATACTCTATTGTAAGCACTTTTCAAAACCAACTTCAAAATAGTTATTGCTTTCAAAAGAATTGTAAAAACACCATTTTCCATTTCAAAAAAATTCTAAAAATTCAGTTCCACCATTTCATAAATAAGTCTATTCCTTATTTATTTGAAAATAATTTCAGAAAAACTTTATACTTTTTAAAACCAAGTCCTTTTAAAACCAAAGTTCCATGATTGCAAAACTATAGTACAAAACAATCTGAGAGGAAACTAGTTTCAGTGGGTGAATTGGAAATATGGTTGGCGGCCATATTCCAATCACTTTACTGTCACAGAGAGTGTTCTAGAAAATATCCCCGGCTCCACATGGCTTTCCAGGCTCTGTGAGCTTACTGAGACCATTAACCCAACTCTCTTTTCATTTCCCCTAATCATCATTAAACCAAGAAAAACAAAGAACATAGATAAATCCCGAATTCCCCTGGTGACTCGAATCCCGTCATGAGGTGTGGTGATTAGGCACACTACCCATAATAGAACTACAATGTCCCAACAATTCTAACTCTAATCTATCCCGACTGTTCCCTAAATAACATGACCCAAAGAGTTAACCAGAACCTCCTCTGATACCATTTTGTCACGAACCGAATCTGGTCTCCGTAAAAACCAACACCCGACCCAACCCGTGGCAAGTCCCGAAGGGCGTTCTCGATCCCCACGGGCTGGCACAAGTGCCCGGGTATCAAAAACTGAAAATAGGGAAAGATTTACCCGAGTTTTTATACTTGAAACATCAAATGAATCCAAGAAACCAAATCTGGATTTTTCAAACCGAAACATCTTTTTAATAAATTCAGAACTGAATTGCACAATTTTAAACAATGTTTGAAGATCATTACAAAGGTACAAACCCAAGAAAAGACAGCCCAAGAACCTCAACATGGCAAGAGGCATCTTTCTCAAGCAATCTCCACAACACCGCATCATGAATGACCAGTGGAAACCCGAACTGTTGGCACAAAAGTTATAACCAAACCCGCGACAACAAAATAACCAAGTCTACATACACCCAAGGGTGTAAGTAGTGTGTGAGCCAAAACCCAATAGGATACCACCACTAAGATATTCCAAATAATAAGTATTTAAAGGCGAAAAGCATGCAAGTTTTCAAAAACATGAAAAGCTAGTTACAATTTCTAAAAGCTGCAACTTTGAATAAGAACAGTTTTCAAGTGGGCTATTTTAAAGGATTAACACTTTTTAAAATAAACACCAAAGCTACTGAATTTTCCAGAAAAATGTACCGTATACCGACGGTAAGCACAAAATATCCAGCGAGCACAAGCAATGGGAAATAACCCCTAGGCACTAGCTAGCTGTGGGTCTCAGGTACCTCGTATCTCGGTGAGAGTTACCATCACAAATATATGTTCTCGTGAACGAGCCACTAGTAGGGAACATAACCATAACCTAGTGGTCCCCAATCATCATCATCTTAGTTTATTTAGAGTTGTAGTGTCAATCTTTCTAAGTGAAACTGAGGCCAAACCCCACGGGATCACTAGCATACTAGTACACGTCCACCCACCTAGATACCCGGGTTTTCCCTTTGTGCTCAAACAATTTAAACAAATCAATGAATATACATTTCACATGAAAATATCATTTCCATATCATAAATTCACCAAACAGCCCACATGTATACAACACATGTCACAAACATCCACTTTTCATTCAAATGCATTTTGAAATCAAACCCACACCAAAATAGCCCACAACACTTTTTGCATAAATTTCACAATCCAACACATCCTTTAATAATTTTATAAAATACCTACAAATATACTAAAAATCACATAACAGCCCACTAACATGTTTCCTAAAACCCTTTTTATAAACAAAATCCACTTTTCACATCGCACTCACACAAACAGCCCATATAATGTTCACACCTCTTTCACATTTTAGTAAATCCATTAAACATTTTTATAAAACATTTCCAAGAGGATACACATAACATAATAGAACTATTAACATTTAGAATGGTCCATTTGAAATTATAAACAATCCAAAACAGTTTTCTAATATGGTTTCACATCTTACATATATTATTAAACCATTCAAAACTTTCATAAAATAATTCTAAAGAGTGTACCAATTCTTTTCACAAAAAAAACTAATTTCAAAACCATATTTCTAGGACAAAATCACACCGATACAAATTCAAAACAGAATTTTCATCCCCAAAAACATTTATTAAACTACCCCCATGTGTTATAAAAACACCACAAACAATACCACAAAAGATCCACATGAAAAGTAAACATTTTCCAAATCACTTTCAAGAAGTACAATAAGGCTTTACATCTTAAAGCCATTAAATGAAACCTCTTTAAAACCCAATGGCACACCAATATCCTACCAAATCAGAATTTTCAGCCCAATAAATATTTATTAAACCAATTTCATATGTTATAAACCACACACAAACAATACCCAAAGGGTTGCACATGTAAAACACCCAATTTTTTAAACTAAAATGAAACTGTAAAAACAAATGCTTTACCATATACAAAATAAACAGTTCACGCACAATACACAACATATTAGGAAATGAAAAATAAGTAATTCAAGAAAAATAACTCATCTAGAAATGATTACACATGGAATCACCAACCTTTTACGCCGAAACCCTCAAAACATGGTGAGAAACATCAACCGCACCACCTCCGCACATCAAGGAATATAAATCCAGACATAGAAAACCAAAAATTGACCCAAAAGATACCAAATAAGACCATATGCTCGAACCCTATGTTCTGGACATTCTATAATCTCTTGAGATAGGGTGGAAACCCTAAGGAGAAGAGAAGAATTGAAAATAGAAACATTACAAAAAATAATCTTGAAAAAAACGACCTAAACTCCACCAGAATATGAATTTAAAAATATCCAACCATTAAAGGGAAGTTTGAACAGGGATTATGAGATAATGTAAGAATTGTAATGGGGGGAAAAGAGTAATAATTGAGAGAGTTATGATGGAATTAACGTATCTCCTCAAATCTGCCCGATTTTAGAAACCCCACGAATGTCAGCACCAAATCGCGATGAAATAGATCTCCGAAGTGGGGGAAATGGCAATGGGAGCGCGCCTGGTCTTATTAGGGTTGAGAGGGAGGTGGAATCACCGAAAAATACATTTTAATGAATAAGATATTAATACATTAATGAAACAATTTAAGACTGGAAAATGGGCGTTCGGGTTGGACCAATTCTCAAATAAATACAAAAATCCACCAAGCTTATGGATTTATAAAGGCCCCAAATTTAAATTTGGGGTTACTATATCAGGGGAGAACAATTAGGAGTTGGAATGAGTCAAAAATATTAAAAATTGAAAAAGTTATAAATTAAACAAAATTTATTTTTAAATCTGGAATTGGGCTCGCAGTTTGGCCCAATTCATGAAAACTCACCTATTCTCAATAAAACCTTTGGAAACCACCAAAACAAATCATGAGTGGAAAATAAATTTAAAATTACCATAAAATAGGTTATGTACGTGATAGCTGCGCCCAGGCCGGACCGGCTGTGCCGGGCGGGACCGGCCGCACCGGGCCGAGTCATGCCAGCCGGGCCAGGCCACACCATGATGGGCCGTACCCGGACCCGGGTCAAGTCTACATGGTTCGGGCCGACCCATGGGGTCTTGGGCCGGGTCGGTCTAGGCCCAAAACCCCTAAAAGAGGAAAATTTCGTTAAAACACCTGTAACATGGGATACAGACCTCCGATCGACACGCTGTCCATTGCGATGCGATCCTTGGATCGATATGGTCATTTCGGTATATTACACTCAATGTTTCGAAGAACATTGGATATGACCGGGTTGGTTTGAACAATAAACAAACTGGGCCCTCGGAGCGGAAACACTTATAACTTGAGCTCCGGACGACAGATTGATGTGCCGTCGACTTTTTTGGATTCTTCTTAGTGAGATGGACCTTTTGGATTACTCCACTCAAGGTTTGGACGTAGTTGGAGTGCGATCAGGTTGGTTTTTACTTAAAAACCAACCTGGCCCCTTGAACAAAAAAGTCAATAACTCTCAGACCGGAAGTCCGATTGACGCGCCGTCTATCACGTTGAGTTACCTTTATCGAAATGGAACTTTGGGATACATCAACTCTGGACTACGTGTCAGTTGATGTATCGACCCCTTGGATCGTGGAGCGGACCCTCCCAGAAGCGAGCATGATGTGTGCGGGAACCCTAGAGCTGGCTGCGACTGCGAAGACGATGCCGAATGCACTGAAATCCTCCATGGGTTCGGCGGCGACGAAGACAGCACAGAAATCCTTAGTGGGTTTGGAAGAGATGAAAACCATAGTGGAATCCTCCGTGGGTTCAACTATGAAGACTTTCATACTGGAATCCTCCGTGGGTTCGACGATGAAGAAAACCGTACTGGAATACTCCGTGGGTTCGATGGTGAAGACTTTCGTACTGGAATCCTATGTGGGTTCGACGATGAAGACAACCGTACTAGAATCCTCCGTGGGTTTGACGGTGAAGACTTTCGTACTGGAATCCTCAGTGGTCTCGACGATGAAGACAACCGTACTGGAATCCTCCCTGGGTTCGACGATGAAGACATTCGTACTAGAATCCTCAGTGGGTTCGATGATGAAGACAACCGTACTAGAATCCTCCGTGGGTTTGACGATGAAAAAATTTCATATTGGAATCCTTCATGGGTTTGATGGAGTAGCTGGACTAGTATCCTACATGGGTCCCACAACTTAGCTGGTCAAGTATCCTACGTGGGCCTCATCTTGATGAATCAGTAACTACTTTAGATCATCTATTTTTCTTAGAGAATGATGTATACCTGTGTGAGATGAGTCTTGAATTTCAATCAATATCTTCGACATGATTGACTTGGTTTCCTATATGGATTGGGTTGTTCTTTCCTGTGTGGTTTGGGTTGTACTATCCTTTGTGGACATGATCGAACTTGGGCTCGGATATTGGAGCCAAACTGGAGTTGAAGACATAGGTAAATGTATGGGAATATACCTAAGTAATGTTGGATGTTACTTCTTGATTGTATCTTTCCGTTGTGGATTATCCTTTGTGGATTCTGGGAGACCTTCGGGGGTCTCGGGGTCCCTACTGAGTAGCGTATACTCACACTTTCATGGGCTATTCCCGCACTACATTATGTTGGATGCAGACGACGGACACCACTGATCGTGATTGAGGCTAGTGGAGAAAGTCGGTACCTGGAGGTTGACCACTGGGTGGGACGTACATAGAGCTGATGGATAGACCCGAGGAGCTGAGAAGACTATCTATACCCACACATCAGGTGGGACTTCCAGTGGACAACTTGATGTTGGTGCTTTACTTTTTAGTTGTTGTACTTTCTTTCCAGTTGTACTTTACTTTCAGTTTGAGTTTGTATTCTGGCCCACTTACTTTTCCGCACTTACTTTTGTACTTAGTTTAAATAGTTTTTACTTCTACTGAATTACTCTATGGTGTTTGATTACTTTATAAAGGCAATTCCTTCACCTTTTTTCGGGATTTAAGCCTTTGGTGCTAGTCGCCAACCCCTGGCCTTTGGGAGGCGGGCTTGGGGTAGTCACGGCACGGGCCCCGAGGATGGGTCGGGAAAAGTTGGTATCCGAGGAGATAGGTTCTACCGCAGAACTCAGGGCTCTGATCTTTCTTCTATGTGAAGTAATAGTGTTAAGGGTATTGAGTGTGGTTATCAGTCTAGGGAGTCCAGTGTTGGTGCGGCGGCTGACATATCCGTACACCAGGACCCTGACTTCTGATTTCCGACTCCGTACACTAAAAAAACTGATTTCATGTGTGTTTCAAAAGTTTTCTTTGTGATTACATTGTGTCAGCTCAATAGAAATACTATTTTGACCGTGGACCACCTGTTTCTTTTCAGGTGGCCCCACAATGACAGCCAGCTAGGGTTCCGACCATTACGCGAGATGACAGCCCACCGAGCGATGAGGCCTCGGTGTATGGACCTTTTAGAGTGGGGGCACCGGTGGTACCTTTACTCTCCGAGCCACTGATTCCACCATCCCCAGCCGCTGAGAGTGAACGTATCCATAGTGCACTGCACGAGTTTCAGCATCAGAGACCGCCCATGTTCTATGGGGAGACGGACCCTCAGGAAGATGAGGATTGGCTGGAGGCTATAGTTTGAGTTTTCAGGTTAGTGAGGACACCAGCTGACGTCATGGTGATCTATTCAGCGAGCCTCCTGCACACGGCAGCTGGCAGATGGTGGAGCATGATGCTCTAGGTGCACGACGAGGAATCTCTCCTCTAGACAGACTTTGAGAGCCTCTTCCATTCGGAGTTTGTCCCAGCCACCCTCCATGTCGTGTGCATCTAAGAGATACTACATCTGCGGCAGGGCAGCATGACGGTCGCCCAACACTCTGCGAGATTTACCGATCTCTCGCGCTAGTCGACAGACATGGTACGAGACCCGTTCTTCTGGGACCGGACCTTCGAGCAGGGACTAAGGCATGAGTTCAGGGCTTCGATGATATCCCTTAATATTATGACGCAGGCAGGGGTGTTGGAGAGAGCCCTTTTAGTGGAGAGTTTTCTCGCCGAGCAGTCACCAGTAGTGGGACCCTCCACAGGACGACCCGTAACGAAGTCTTCTACAAATGGCAGTAGACAGATGATGCAGAGGTCCAAATGGGCTAGACCATCATATGATCAATCTCAGGATGTATATTCGGTTGTGCGGGGAACACGAAGGAGAGCCAGCTACATGTGTAGTAGGCGGTGCTACCCATGCGGCGGGTAGGGTCACATGGCTCAAGACTTCCCGAATCGTCTTGCGGATGAGCATCAGGCAGTCGAGGTATCTCCCATGCAAAGTTTCGATCATGGCGGTCTGTAGGGAGCAGGCAGATGAGGCAGAGGAGCTGGCCGTGCAGCTAGAGGTGGAAAACGCTTCGAGGTATTTCCACCAGCACCACCAAGAAGACCACCTCGAACGCAGGGAACAGGTGGACAGGGGAGAGCTCAGCTACAAGTAGATGAGGCTTACGACCATGAAGCTCCGGGAGTAGATGGAAAAGAGAAGGACTAGCTAAAGAAATGGGAACTTTTTTCCATGTTGCTTCTATATTTTTTGATGTTATGTGTCTTTTTACCTTGAGTTGCAGTAATAAAAGAAACTTGTTCTTGTGACGTTTTGTTCCCTGTCCCTTTTTATGTAGTTGATACTAAGAGGTTATGGTTTAAAAATATTGACTTGACCCTCACATTAAGATACCTACTAGAGAAGACCCAATGACCACAAAATGATACCGAAAGTGTGACTCAACCCTTGGAGGTGAGAGTAATGGTTAGATCTCTTGGTTGTAGCTTCGATGCCTTACTACATCATCCTTGGAATGGATTAGTATCATCCATGTTAGGATTGACTGTATTAGGAAAAGAACGTGGTTCATCTAGGGGATAAGACCAGATTTCTCTTATTATCAATGAAGAAATCTTTGTAGCTCTTGTAGGACCAGAGAAGGTCTAGGTCATCCCGGAGCGGATGAGGACAGCTTAGAGCTGACATAAGTCTTATGCTGATAGGAGGCGGAGACCACTAGAGTTTGAGGATGGCGACCACGTCTTCTTGTGGGTGCCACCTCGACATGGATTGCGGAGTTGTGTCCAAGGCGACAATTTATATCAGCCCTTTATCGGGCGATTCATGTTTCTCTGTAGGATAGGCGAGGTGGCTTATCACATATCTCTACCACCTCAGTTGCACCGGGTGCATGACGCCTTCCACATATCTCATCTAGGGAGATATTTGCACGACCCGATGAATATCATCGACCATGGGGAGTTGGACATTGACGATGTGGTGACTTTTACAGATGTCCCGGTGGAGATCGAAGATCGACAGGAGCAGGTTCTACATGGGCAGTCGATTCCTCTAGTGTGCATCATATGGCAGCACGGGAACATCCAAGAGAGCACTTGGGAGCGGGAGGCTAAGATGCGTGCTTAGTACCCTCATTTGTTCCCCTTGTTTGTGATGTAACTTTAGAGGGACATAAAGCCCTGAGGTGGGAGTAATGTAAAGACCCGTAAATTTCAAGGAAAATGTTTTCTTAATTTTTTTTGGGATTTTACATGTACGCTGCTTCTGAAGGCACCTGATTCTGAGGCCCAGTGTGCCTGTAATCATTTTCCGAATTTTTTCTCGGGTACGTTCAGTGAACGAATGAGCGGGTTTTTCTAACTTTTGAACTGGTGCTTGAAATCGAAATCTGAAGGCACTAATGAAACCGCAGTGCCAGTTTTTGCCTAGTAACACCTTTTATAGAGTTGCGTTTTCTCGGGTGAGGTTATTAATTAAATGGGATAACTAAATAATGAAATAAAAGTTGCTGCTACAATTTTTTTTTTCTATTCTATGCAGTTTTAACCTATTCATGGAGGTTGGAGTGGACCCACTACATCGTAACTTCTCTAAATAATATATTAGTGATGTGGGACCTACAAGAGCCCCACCCCTTCAAATATTTTTAAATCCTCCCTCGTGCATTTAATTGTGTAACACACCCACACCCCCCTTTTAAATGACAAGTCAACTGTCAAAATTAATTAGACTGTTAAATTCTCTTAAATTATTTTATTTAATTGAATGTGATCTCTAAAATTCAAATTAATGTTGGCATGTGTGTCTGTGAATAAAATAAGACAATGTCTCATTTTATTTTGTTTTGTTTTGTTGTGTGAGAAAGAGGAGGAGAGAACTCTTGCGCTCTGAAGAACATCTCCTTCCTCGTCGAAGAACGCGAGGAACACCGAGTCTACGACGCAGAACTCCATCACTGCAAGGAGAGATTGTCGTACCATCTTTTTCCCTCTCCACAGCCGGTGAGAGACGCCTTCTTCGAAGAACGACGATGCGCCGCATCCTTCATCGGGTGAACACCGTCGAAGCTTAGGAATCTTTGATCCGTGACGTCGTCTTCCGCGACGCCGTCTTCCACGACGTCCTTTTCCCGTGACGATTCTCGTTCGACAACATCGTCGAGGTAGGGTTTTGAGTTAAAATTTAATGGATAAAATTTGAGCTTTCTTTGATGAAGTTATTTTATTTTTTGGGCCGCCTGTTATCATTATAACGGGAGGAGGTCGGACGACACGAACACGAACGACCCTCCTCCCACTATGTTGTTGTTCTTATTGCGGCACGAACAAAGGAAGTGCGGTGCAAAGGAACTGCGTGAGAACAAGTGAAACACGGCGAAGAAGCACAGTGCCGTCGGGCCGCGCCGTTGAGGACGAACGAAGTCGCGGCCGGAATCGGGCCGTAGCGAAGGGGGCGCGACACCGTCACGCCGCACAGAAGATCCACGAAGAGGTCACGGCCAGAGGGGGGTTGTGTCGGAGGGTCGTGAGGCCGTTGCTCCGTGCCAGTCAGACAAGGCCGCGGCTTTAAGTCACAATAGTGCAAGGAGGGGCGGCCGTAACCGCCAGCCGCCAGCACTTCGTAGGGGAGGGACTGCAGGGTCCCGCAGCTGCAGCACCGGCCAGCCAGCCGGTCCAGCCATTTTGGAAGAACCAGGGTTTGTAACCCGCGGAGGGCCAAGAGGTGGGCCCCCCTCATGGGGGTCGTTTCTTCATTCAAGGGGGGAAGCGCCCCACTTTCCGATTCCCGTTCAGCCGAATCGGTCGAGTTGACTGGCCACACGGGACGCGCCCACGCCATTCCAACGGGACACGCCAATCCGGGTCATGCCAGGCCACACCAGCCGGGCCGGGCCACACCCTGAAGGGCCGGACCCTGACCCGGGTCGGGTCAAACCGGTTCTGGCTGCCCCGTGGGGTCTTGGGCCTGGTCTACCCGGGCCCAAAACCCCCAAAAAGCAGATAGGTTCTTGCAAACGCTCATAAATTGGGCTACATACCTCCGATCAACACACTGTTTGTTGCGATGAGATCCTTGGATCGAGACGGTTTATTCAAGAATATTACACTCAAGGTTTCGGAGAACTTTGGGTATGGTCAGGTTGGTTTGAACACGAAACCAACTAGGCCCTCGGAGTGGGAACGCTTATAACTTGAGCTCCGGACGTCCGATTGACGTGCCGAAAACTTTGTTGGATTCCTCTTAGTGAGACAGAACTTTTGGCTTACACCGCACGAGTTTTGGACGTAGTTGGAGTGCGGTCGAGTTGGTTTTTACTTAAAAACCAACCTGGCCCCTGGAACGAAAAGGCAAATAACTCTCAGACCGGGCGTCTGATTGATGCGCCATCTATCACGTTGAGTTCCCTTTGTCGAAACAGAACTTTGGGATACATAGACTCTAGACTACGTGTCAGTTGACGTATTGACCCCTTGGCTCATGGAGCGAACCCTCCTCGAAATTATCATGTTGTGTGCGGGAAACCTAGAGCTGGATGCGACTGCGACGACGATGAGGACTGCACTGAAATCCTCTGTGGGTTCGGCAGCGACGACAACTGCACTAAAATCCTCCGTGGGTTCGGAAGCGAATAAAACCGTACTGGAATCCTTCGTGGGATCGATGGTGAAGGCTTTTGTACTGGAATACTCTGTGGGTTCGATGATAAAGGCAACCGTACTGGAATCCTCCATTGGTTCGACGGTGAAGACATTCGTTCTGGAATCATTTGTGGGTTCGACGAAGAAGACAACCGTACTGGATTCATCCGTGGGTTCGAAGGTGAAGACTTTCGTACCGGAATCCTCCATGGGTTTGACAATGAAGACAACCATACTGGAATCAACCTTGGGTTCGACGATGAAGACTTTCATACTGGAATCCTCTGTGGTTTCGACGATGAAGACAACCTTAGTAGAATCCTTCGTGGGTTCGACGATGAATACTTCCATACTAGAATCCTCTGTGGGTTTGACGGAGTAGCTGGACTAGTATCCTACGTGGGTCTAACATCTTAGCTGGTCTAGTATCCTACGTGGGCCTCAGTTTGATGAATCAGTAACTACTTAGGATCATCTCTTTTTCTTTATGAATGATGTATACCTGTGTGAGCTATGTCTTGACTTTCAATCATTATCTTCGATATGATTGACTAGATTTCATGTGTGGATTGGGTTGTGCTTTCCTGTGTGGTTTGTGTTGTACTATCCTGTGTGGACATGATCGAACTTGGGATCAGATATTGGATCTGAACTGGAGTTGATGACTTAGGTATATGTATGGGCATATACCTAAGTAAAGTTGGATTTTACTTCGTGATTGTATATTTCTTTTGTGGATTATCCTTTATGGATTCTGGGAGACCTTAGGGGGTCTCGGGGTCCCTACTGAGTTGCGTATACTCACCCCTGCACGAGCTATGCCCGCACTACGTTGTGTTGGATGAAGACGACGGACACCACTGATCGTGATTGAGGCTTGTGGAGCAAGTCGGTACCTAGAGGTGGACCACTGGGCGGGATGTACACGGAGCGGACGGCTGGACCCGAGGAGAAGAGGAGACTATCTGTACCCACCCTTAAGGTAGGAATTCTAGTGTACGACTTGACGTTGCTTCTTTACTTTTTAGTTGTTGTACTTTCTTTCCATTTGTACGTTACTTTCAGTTTGGGTTTGTATTCTGGCCCACATTCTTTTCCACACTTACTTTTCTACTCAGTTAACTTAGTGTTTACTTATTCTGGCTTTCCTTGTGGTGTTTTCTTACTTTATAAAGGAAATGCCTTCCACTTTTTGTTAGGATTTACTCATTTGGTGCTAGTCTCCAGTCCTTGGCCTTTGGGAGGCGGGCTTGGGGTAGTCATGGCACGGGCCCCGAGGAAGGGTCATGACAGATTAGGTCTTACACAATGAGGCTTACCTAGATGGTGGAGATCAAGTTTCTAATGAGGTGGTCATTGAGGAACCCTAAGACCATTTAGAATATTCTTAATGTGAGAATCATGGGATAGAAAGTAATCATCCTCATCAAATATTGATGTGGGGATTACATGCTGGGAGAACCCATTGTATCATAAATAAAGGGATGAGGACTCTAGAAATTATCCTACATATCCTTGTTATGGGAGGACTTAGACCAAAGTGAAAGCCCATTTGTGCTTCGGATCTAGGATTTGTAAGATGTAATATGTATCCTTGTTATGGATATAATTAGATCTATCATAGTTAAATATGTTTAGGATTACACACTATTATACCCAAATACATGGGACATATCATATTATGCCACTAATTGGGTATTACACAAGAGGTTTCCCTTTTCGTTATAGAGGCATATTACAATAATTAGATAATCATTATTACTCCCAAATCATAAATTCTCTATGAACGGTTTGTGAAATAAGGGATAGAAAGTAATCAGTCACACAACTTATGGATTCATGATTATTATGTGGTATCACCCTTTTGATGATTGATGTGCTGCTCAATCCTTAGGGTGGTTTCCTACAACTACTAGAAAATATTCCATTAATAGTGTTATCATTTTTCAGCATAAGAAAAAACTATTGAAAAAGTTTACCTATATTAGTCCTAAAATAAGCATGGATAAGGGGATTCTTTTATGAGTTTTTTTTGTAGCATTGACAAAAGGAATCCTTTATTAGTGAATTTTTAGCACTGAAAAAGTGTACTCTTTATTTGCACATTATTTTTAGCACCAATAAAAGGTACCGTTTATTAGTTCATTTTTCATACTCCAATAAAGTGATACATTAGCAGTGCATTTTAGATCTAAAAAAGGTCCAAATAAAATAAAATAATTAAATTAACAAAAAATTAATATGTGTTAATTAAAAATATAATAAAACATTTATTAATTGAATAATTTTATATACTAATTAATAAATTGATTATATTATGTATTAATTGTATACACTAATGAGTTCTATATATTTATTAGATAGATATATGTAAAATTAAATTTAAATAAATAAAAATAAAAATAAATAAATTGAGAAAAATATTAAAAAAATTAATTAAATAATTGTTTAAAATATTTAAAAATACTATATATTATATACACAGTTATATATTAATGTATATAAATACACATTATATATTGAAAAATATTTATTCATTGCATTAAATTGTATTATATTTAGTGAATAATTATATATAATTAAATATTAATATGAATTAAAAAACAATAATAATTGCATCGAGATATGAACATAATTGAATGTAATTTGATTTTTCAATTTAACATAGATCAGACATGTGTTATATTGATTTAAAAAAATTTATAAATAATGAATATTTATATATAAAACACACACTAATATTAATATAATTAATGAATTCTTATATAGAAACATATACACATAATATTAATGTAATTTAATCCAATTTTTGTATTCATTTCAGAATTTCATTATAAAACTATACATTTAATATATCATGTATTTAATCATGGTAAATTTTATTTAGTTATTTTAAATTTTATTATAGTTTGTTATTAAATAATTTTTAATTTGTTTGATTTTTTATTTTTTATCTTTTGGGGAATTTGATGGATTTCTATTATATATATACACTATGATTTAATATTTTATGTAGTTATTCATCTTTATTTCAATATATATCTATATTTTTAATAGTTTACATGTAATTAATGAAACCTGTCCATTTTTCCAATATTGTTATATGGTAGTCATTTTTAATTATTCAATTTCACTCACTTTTAGAATACAGACTCTTAAGATTAAATATTTTGTAATAATGTCAAATATATATTTATACAAAATATATATAAATAATATCTCTAAAATTATATATTAAAAATATTTATAAATTTATAAATTTATAATTTGAAATAAATAACTATTATTTTTAAAAAAATTAATTATATAATTTTATGTAATTAATAATATATATTTAAATAATAATAGAATTATAATAAATATTTTTATATAATGAATATATTTACTATATTTATAAATATTTTAAATATAATTATATATATAATTTGATAAATGTATATATATATATATAACTAAATAAATTTAAATATATAAATATATATATATATATATTATTTTTAAAATACATATATATTTATAAGAAAATAATTACGTATTGAAATAATTATAAAATTACAATAAATATATTTAAATAATGAATATATTTACTATATCTATATTTATATATATTTATTAAATATATATATAATTACATAAATAAATTATCCAAAAAAATTATTTTTAAATATAATTATAAATAATTTATGAGCGGTTAATTAAAAAATAACCAATAAGGATTCCATTTATTGGTGGAAATTATTTTCGTACTGAAAAAGAGATATTTATCAGTTCTTTTTGGAAGTGATAATAAAAGTGTCATGGTCTATTTAAATAACCATAATTAGTCATGAAATCGTTACGATATACCAAGAATTCCATGGAAGCCACCCTCTACTAGTGATCCTCCTCATTGAATCAAAGGTCAAATATAGGATTAAATCAAGTCTCAAAAAATATCAAGTCTGAAATAAAAGCCTCTAATGATATAGGGGTTGAATGATTACAAGGCTCAAATGTTTTCTAGGATTTCAATATCTCCACATTCTCTCAGATGAATCAAATCTTCTATGCTAGGTATTTTATTTTATCCTCCTCCTCCTTACATTTGTATTATATATTTGGTAATATGTATTTGTTTTTTTAACATGATTCCTTCATGTCTATCACCATATCTCTATGGATATTTGGTTGGAAATAGATTGGGCTATCATTCCTTGCACTCCCCTAGCCTCACCGCTTACTGATTCTGTGCATCCTTCCCACCCTAATGCCACTCACTGAAGATTCATGTGATTTTAAATCCTTTAATATAAGGACCTATAAATTTCAAGGAAATCCGTTTCTTAAATTCCATTGAATTTTAAGAGTCCGCAGTTTCTCACGGTGCCTGATTCTATGACCCATTGTGACCAGAATCAATTTATGATGTTCTGTTAGGGTATGTTCTGTAAACCTACATGTGGGTTTTTCTATCTTTTCAACCGTTACTTGGAATTGAATTTTGAGGACACCAATGAACTCATAGTGCCGCTATTCGCCTAAGGGGACCTTTACCGCTGTTGCGTTTGGTCGAGAGGAGAAGTTATTTTTTTTTGGGATTTATTTTTAAAATAAATAAAAATTATGTGTTGCATTATTTTTGGTATGGTGGTGGTTATCATCTGCAAATAGGAGTTGGAGGTGGGTCCCACACCCCACATAACCTCGCATGAGAGGATAATGTGTTTTGGGGCCCAAATGAGCACCTAAACCCTCAACGCCCCCTTAAACCCCCATGAACCCCCTTTAACTCTTAAACCTTTCACCTCCTTCCATTAAAGATGCCAACACTCAGATAATTAATTAGCAATTAATTATTTGGTTCCCCAAATTTGAATTATTTTAAAATTCATAACATGAATAAAAATAATAGCCAAGATATTATTTTTGGGCTGCCACTTCTTGTTTTGCTAGAGCTTTGGAGAATATGATGAACATTCTTCCCACGAAGAATGACTTACTCTCTCGATGAAGAACACAAGTCCCTCAAATGTCTTCTTTCATTTTTTCCCGTGTCAAGGGAGAATACACTGCCTGCGAAGAACATCACCAACGACAATGACTCTCCCTCCGACGTTGAAGGAATGACACCACCTTCCGTGACACTGTCTTCTACAATGCCATTTTCTGCAACTATGACATACGAACCTTGAATCAGGGTAGGGGTTTTGTATAATTTTATCTGAATAATATTATACCCTTGATCTTGTTGAATGCTTAGTTCAACTATGTCCTATTGTTATTGCCTAACGTGGATGACGCAGGCCGAACAACACGGCCCGACAACCCTCTATTGTTCCTTGTTTTTATTGGAGAAAGAGGCGGTGTCGGAAGATGTGGTGGCGACTGGAGGCGGCGGCCGTCCACCGGCCGCCTGGAGGAAAATTGGGCCCTCGCAACCGCGGGCCGCTCGGGCTTAAGAACAGGCCAGCTATCGCATGCTGTTGTGGTGGACTGCGGCACCCGCAGGGGCCGCCCGGAGGAGATGCGGCCCGCATATGCGGGCCGCTCGGATGAGCCGAACCTGCCGGCCATAGCCACCCCAGCTAGAGGACCGTGGCACCGTATGGAGTCGCACTGCGGAGAACACCGCGACCCACATATGCTGGCCGCTCAGCGGGCGAACCAGCTGACCGCATGTCAGCCGGGCTGAAGAAAACCACAACGCCTATGGGCGCCGCGTGCGGAGGAACCGCGGCCTGGGAACCACTGGCCACTCGCGCCGGACAAAACCGGCTAGCTTCGGCTGGCCGCGCAACAAGGAGGGGCAGTGCTGCCGGGCGAGGCGCACTGGCCCACAACCGCGGGCCGGGTCCGCTGGTGTGTCGCGCCCCACCGGGCCGGGCAGACCCCCTAAACTGGTCAAACCCACAGGGCCAAGCCCCTGGGTGGGCCGCGCTCCACCAGGCTGGGCCGACCCCCAGCCAGGTCGGACCCACAGAACCGGGTCGGGCAGACCCGCCAACCCACTGGGCTTGATGAGTCATACCCATTTCTCTTAATCGTGTATAATTTCTAGATCACGCTTTCGATCGACGTGTCGTCTACGACACTGGGACCCTAGAAACGATGCAGTTATTTTGATATACTCTAAGTGAGTTTTGGATGACTTTGGAAAATGGACGGGTTTGGATCATGTGTAAATCTAACCAGGCCCCGAGAAATGAAAAGCCAATAACTCTCAGACCGAGCGTCTGATTGACGTGACGTCTATCACGTTGAGTTTCTTTTGATGAGACAGAACATCGGGATACATTAACTCACGACTTAGATGTTGTTGATGTACCGACCCCTTTGCTCGAGGAGAATACCCTCCTGGAATCTTGCGTGTTGTGTGCAGGAACCTTAGAGCTGGCTCCGACTCTATCGACTTCTGTACCGGAATCTTGTGTTGGTTCGACAGCGATGGCTACCATACTAGAATCCTCTGTGGGTTCGACGACGACGAAAACTGTACTGGAATCTTGTGTGGGTTTGACAGTTCTTTCAAAGTAGGTGGACTGTATCATATGTGGGTTTGACAGCTTAGATAAATTAGTAACCACACCTTATCATCCCTATTACTCTAGAATATCTAGATTGTATCCTGTGTGGGTCTGACAGCTAAGGGGAGATAACTTGACTGTATCATGTGTGGGTCTGACAGCTTAGATGAGATTGCTGGACTGTATCCTGTGTGGGTCCGACAGATTAGCCAGACTGTATCCTATGTGGGTCCGACAGCTTAGATGATCAAGTGTAAATATATGATTATTTATATCTCTCTATTATTATGGCATACCTGTGTGAGCTGAGTCATGTATTTCAACTATTATCAGCATGGTGTTTGACTTTACTTCCTGTGTGGAATGAGTTTTTCTTGGGCTTGTGAGTTGGAGCCGGACTATGATTGGTAACTTAGGTATATGTATGGGCATATATATAAGTAGAGTTTTTTGATACATTGTGGTTGTATCTTTCTTCCTTTTCATATCCTTAGTGGATATTGTGAGACCTATCAGGTATCGGGATCCCTACTTAGTATCGTTATACTCACCCTTGCACGGGATATTTCTACCCCTCGTTGTGTTTGATGCAGAATACTGACAGTGCCGATGGAGGCCAAAAGTGCCATGACTGGACGGTACCTGGAGGTGGAGCTTATGACGAGTCGGCACACGGTGGAGACTGAAGGACATGGGTGATAATGTGGCCATCTTTACCTACCCTTCATGGAGGAATCCATAGAGGACAATCCATGAGCTACTCTTTACTTTCAGCTGTTTGTCCCTTTACTTGTACTTGTTGTTTAGTTTGGTTTGCATACGTGCCCATTTACTTTACAACACACTCTTTTGTATTTAGTTTTACTTTGTGTTTACATCCTGTTGCGTATATTTTTGGGTTTTTTTACCTTCATAAAGTCAATGCCTTCCCAGCATAAGGATTTACGCCTTTGGTGCTAGTCGCAGGCCTCTGTCCTATGGATGGCGGGCTTGGAGTAGTCACAATAGGGTCCCTAATGACGGGTCATGACATTTAATGATTTTCCTGATTTTAAAATAGAATAAATCTCATTTTTACCATTCCTTCAATTTTCACATGACTCATCCCCCTCATGTGCTTGATCCTTACTGCACAAGCGACCACCACCACCCTCCTATACACTAGCAACAGTAAACAAGAAATTCTCATTCGGTTAGACTCAACAATAGAGTCTATGAAATTAAATTTAGGTGTATGCCTACCTCACTAGGTACATATCAATAAAATGATATATATATATATATATGTAAATTTAAAATATATTTATATTTACATACACACACAGACCAACACACATGTTTATAAAAACATTTATATTTATATATGTCAATATATTTATGTGCGTGTGTATATAATTAATATATAAGTGTGTTAACATATTAATATATATTCATAATTTTTTATAAAATGGATTTAACAAATTTCTTATATAAATATGTTAAATATTTTTATATATATATGAAAATTTTTAAAAAATAAAAATATATAATGAAGGCATATATATATATATATATTATTTATACATTTTACACACACACACCCAAACATATATATATATATATAGAAACACACATGTATATTTTAATACGTATATATATATTATAAACACATGAAATATTGAATAATATTTGTTTCCTAAATTTTTGCGATATTTCATTTCATAATAAACAAAACTATATCATTTAATTACTGAATTTAGAATAATTAAAATGAGACCGTTAGGTTTCAACTTTTATATGACCATTAGTCAATATGACCATTGGAAAATATACTCTTACTATTATGATTGTCGTTTATAAGTACAAATGAGCATGGTTAATTAATACAAAAAGAAGAGTCGATAACCTCATCTAGTAGACTCAGGCCGTACGAAGCCAATCTGTAGTAGCATCAGAAGGAGGTAGAATCACTAGGATTTTATATGGACCATGCCCAAGAAAAACGCCAATAAATTAAGTGTGAACATAATCTCTTATGGGAGAATTTCAAGGTCATAGAAATTACCCCTCAGGAAATGTTTTCCGAGCCGCCCCAAGATTCTTTCACAATTGGAAAAATTATTATTTGGTCATATGCAAGTGTTATAAGGGGCTATGTAACAAGGTCATAGATTCTTTGTGTAATACTTTTGTGTAAATAAATTTATTTATTTATTTTAATGTAAAATTATTGAATGAAAAATATCAGAATATATATTGGATGAATTTACAGAAGTTCATTAATATTTATGAATATTGGAAAATGGGTATTTTAATATTTTTTATTTATACATTAAATAATTAATATAGTGAATTAAATTTCAAAAAAAATGGTCTTCAACAATTTTTATCATTAAGAAATTTACATTCTATTAAGATCAAAATAATTTCTAGTGAATAGTAAATTATGAATAGTAATATTTCCTTTATGAATAATATTGTGACAAATTGAATATTAACATCACTTAAGAGAGTATAAATACAATTTTTGGCATCTGGATTTGTTATGTGATGTAATAGTAAATGTTAATATATATTTTATAAATTATTAGTTATGTATTTGTATTTTTTCAGGTAAATAATGATTTTATATTGAAATTAACTAACTGATAATTAGAAAACAATATCATAAAATGGAGGTACTTTTTGAATTCTGAGCATGGATATTAGGTATGTGAGAGTTTTTTAAATTTTTATTAAATTTTTTTTCCATTAAAAGTAAAGGTATAGTTTTGAGTTTCGGTGTGTTTGATAACATCATTAATTATTTAATAATGATTTAATAATTTTGGTATACTTGTGTACAATGAAATATAATATGAGGTGTCCCAATTGATCAATAACATAGTCAAATACCATGGGAAAACGCATCATTTTTTAAATTCCACTAATGGGGTGTCCCTTGGAAATTAATAAATTATTTCCTATGTTTTTATATAAATACCAACTGATTTTGTCATTCCTTATTTACGAATTTCTCGACAACGAATATGTATTCTTTTTACCTCTCATAGAGACCCCCCAAAGTTCCCTCAATCCCCCCGAGGACCCAAAATTTGTTTTCCTATGTCACACTTCATGGAAAGGGAACATTTCAACCTGCTTTTTTTGTCAGCACTTATTTTATGTCAAGTATTTTAATTTCCATTGTCATATGTTTGGGGGTAAAATAGTTTGAATCCCTCTTACTATAATTTTGATGTATTTATGATGAGATTACCTTTTTTCTCTCATCAATACATTTTATGAACTTTTATGTGACGTCGTTAAGAAGCCATGTTTTTGTAAAAAAATCACTTCTTCTCATTTCATTCTTGTTTCTTTTTCCTGTGGTATGTCATTCAAAAATCTCTACCATGAACATATTTCATTTTTTATTTTTTCACTATAACATATTATAAGTTATTTATCATTGTTTTACCATTTTATTCACCCTTTATATTGATTTATAAAACCATGTTATATAGGAATTGTGCTGCAGAATGTTCTACACAAAATCTCTCTCTTTCTCTCAAGAAATGTTATTATATTTTTTAAATGTATATCCAAACCTATTTCAACTATTGGTGTATTTATAAAAACATAAAAATGATATATTTTATTCTATAAATCACATAAATAAAACCCTTATTCACTTCCCATGGTTTATAAAGGACACAATGATCTTATTTTAAGAACTTTTTAAAACGTCAGGTTTTTGATAAGAACCCCATTTATTTTATTATCGTTGAGTAATTTTTGAATTATATGATTGTGATCTACGTTTAACACATGAAAATAATAAAATATTGTGGGTGATCCCTAATAGCACTCCAATGCATTGGAAACACATTTAATCTCTATAGATGACATGTTTTATGATACCTTGGTGAATAGCCTCTGTTATTTCTATGACACCACAGGGATAGAACTTGGTAATACGAATATGAATGTCTAAAATAAATTTGGTAGACATATTGTAATGTTATTTTTCGAGTTATTAGTATTATCATATTCTTCTTCATTGTATATTTATTATATTCCCCTTTTTTTATTGATATCGCTAAAATTCACTTGTAAAATGTTTCACTTTTTTTCCTTATTGGGTCGTCAGCTCACCCTTTTCATTGTTGTATGTCTCTAAGTTATGAGATGAAATAATTTTACATAGGAATAAATTTTCAAGAATATTTTCAAGGGTATTAGAAAAATATTTTATGTTTTCATGTACTATGTACCTTTTCTCAATGACAATAGACATTACAGCTCTTTTATTTCTAATGTAATGAAATGTTTGGTAATAAGAATCTGGGATCCTGTATATATTATACAAATACATTATCTATATATATATATATATTACAGAAACAAATATATATCATACTCCAAAAAAATATTATACTCAAATATAATAACAAATTTTTATGAAAATATACTATATAAATATATTATAAAAATATATATAATGAAAATATAGTATAAAAATATATTTCAAAAATTAAAATGTATAAAATAAAAAAATATAAATTTGTTACTTACTAATATTTTATAAAAATATTTTTCACAAATATATATATTATACAAACACAAATATATAATATATTACAAATATATATATTATATACATATATAGTATAAAACTAATGATATATATTAGACAAATGAATATATATATTTATACTACAATAAAAAAATATATAATTAAAATATATATTACACAATTGTATTATACATCTATATTTTATAAATATATTATAAAGATATAGTATAGAAATATATTATAAAAATATATTTCAATAGAGTTTGTTCATTATTTGGAATTTTTCATCCAATTTTACAAATGAATAATTGTCTCACTTTAAAACTATTTTTGCAACATTGGGACATCCCTCATTTAACATAAAACCTCTTTATCTTACAAAATAATAACTATTTATTTCAATATATCTAAAATTTTATACTTTATACCAAAATCATCATAAAACCCATAAAAACCATGAAAATAAAATCTTCATATTAAGCATATTATTATCCTATTTGAAAATAATTATTCATATCCAATAGTATATACATAATTCTTGAATCAATTAATCATCATATAATTTTGAGATGATTAAAACCTGTACCATTATTTGGTATGTTCGTTTCCTTAATTTTATTCCATTCCTTATTGATTTTTAGTTGAAGTTATAATTTTGATATGTTTTCAGACATATGACATACAATTAATATTAAATTTAATAACTCCTTTGGTTTATTCATCACTTGTTACAAAAAATGCCATTGATGTCACCAAATTTAATATACAATGGAATAATTAATTGAAATAATTTTGATTTAGGTATCATTTTAGGTCTACATGTATTAGTTACACCGCTAGGAATCAATGATTACAATCCATATATGTGTAATAACTATTTTTTATTAATTTTTTTAAACAATATATTTTTATGTCCTCTAGTTGATCGAATAAATGTTTTTTATTCTTGTTTACCATATTTTGTATTCTTATTATTCCTTTCATTCCTATATTTTACTTTCATATGTTTACATGATTTAAGAAATACTTGATGGCTCTTCTTAATATAGGTAGGTATACTTTTAGTTAGAGGGTGTAAATTATTAAAAGCGTGATTTATCTTATGAATTTATAACTCATTGAGGGTCGAAAGATTCATCTATCATAACATGTCCACCTAGAGCCCCCAAGAATCACATAAAAGAATGTTTATTCCCCCCAAATATAAATATCAATAGGCCATGAGTTAATAACTAGTGTCAATGGTGTAATTTTTATGGATTGGTGGCATTATCCCTTTGAGAGAATAAAATGCAGTACATCTATCATCCTCATCATCGTCATCACCAAAATAGTTTGTATTTCATTTTGTTTCTTTAGAATCATATCACTTATATTTTACATTTCATGTACTAATCTGAGCATGAGTCGCCTAATATATGACTAATCCTTTGAGTATTTCATTCAACATAGGATAATTTCTGCAATATATAGAGGATTTGTGGAAAACAATTCAAGGATTAATGTTCAGAATACGAGTTTATAGAGATGATAGTTGTTTATAAATTTCAAATTTTTATGAATTAAGAGCATAAAACCTACCGTAGTGGAATAATTCTTCTCTAGAATTAAATTCCAATTTTCATCAAACCATACTAAAATGATTAGAGACAGTAAAATATTTGGATTCCATTATTAGAAATAACTATAACTACCACATTGATAATGAATAGATTATGTGTATTTATATATTTATTTTAAGATAATTATATTTTGCTAACCCAATTTTGTTGATATAAATTGAAAATCGATGCACGGTAATCATTTGAGAAAAAGAGTATGAATACGCATTTAAAGAGTTAATCATGTTTGTAATAGATCATGTATATGATACATCTAAAATCCATTGTTAGTGTTTACTGTTTTTTTTTTCAAAAAAAATTGTCCTGCAGATTTCAATGAACTATTGGTTTGTCACAGAATAGATAAAATCTATAAAATTTGAACAAAACAAGGGGGAAAAATAAATTCACACCACGATTCAGATGATACAACAACATATGAATCATTTTATATGAATAATAGTGTTAATGATGATGGACATCGCATTGACAAAATGGAAATGTAAATTTAAGATTACCTTTGTGATTGTCAAATTTTTTTATATTTCAAATAGCTATGATATAAGGCTATTGTATCACTAGTGTACAAAAAAAACACAAAATTTTCATGTGTATTGAAGTAATATAATTTGAATTCTATCAGTGGACTGAGTGGAACCGACATTATAGAACTACTCGGTCTCCTGAATTACATTCTACTAGAAGAAAATGTACTACCATGTCAAATATGGGACTCAAAATGAATTAAATGTACAATCAAAATGACCTCTTAAAATACTTTCATTTATTAATTATTTTATATTGTTTCACAAGGACCACAAATCATTAATTAATTCTTGATGTGGGGCACATATCAATACATGAAAAATGCATCATGTCCTCCAAAATCTGTATGGTACCATTATATCATTCTTTGATTTAGGAGACTATATAGATGTCCAGAAACCGTGAGACAATTGTCATGGAATGAAAATAAAATAATTAAATATTGGAACCTAAGTCATCAAACAAATTCATCTAAGTCGAAGAAAATTGATTATGATAATCCTGAAATTTTAAATGTGTCTAGAAACATTAATCATGAGTTATCTATAGATGGAATAAATCATTTTTTTGTACATAGTAGTACTTATAGTACATGTACCATCATGTGGGAAAATTATAACTTACAACCATAGTTATGAATAAATCACAAATAAGATATGTTTTTCTCCTTTTAAATAGACCAAAGAAACATAGTAATTATATTGATGTATCTTTGGCTCAATTGATTAAATATCTAAAATTTAGGAGAGATGTAACTATTAAAATATATGATTCTCATAGAAGTGAAGAATTCACATTAGGCAAAATATTGTATGGGACGATTAATGACTACCATGCTTATAGAAATTTATCAGGATATAGTAATAAAATAATATTGGGATTTCCAACTTGTAAAAAATGACCACACACAGTTTTTTTAATCATTCATTGAATATTTTATTTTTTGGAAATTATAAATTTTCACCTCGAAATCATATATAAATATACTAGACCAAATCATTTGATGGTAATATCGAACAACATACAACAATATCTCCAATAATGTGTGAAGAAATGTTTGATAAAGTAAAATTTATTCAAAATGTTTTCAATAATCCATTTTCAAAAAACATTTCTAAATTATGTTTGAATAAGAGATATATTTTCATTCAATTTCTGTATTGGGATTGTTAGAATGTTTGAAACTTTATTTATTCCAAACATATAATGAATAAATATGTAATAGTGTTATTGTAACATTATGAAATTTTTATTGGAAACTAAACGATGTATGAATGGTTAGGTTTGACATGATTGAAATAGGGATAAGTGAAGATTTGGAACCAGTGAAGGGTAAAGGGAGAAATTTTCATTTTCCTGTGGATTATGCTTTCTCTAGATTGTAATAAATGAAATTTTTTCATTTATAAAATAGTGTATAAGTCCAATATTATTTTTCATAAAATATCAAGAATGTGGTATCAATGAATAATTATATGTTACAAGTAATAAAATCAAATAAATCTCATGTTTTGATGCATAATTTGATGCTTGTTGCTTTTCATTTAAGTCCCGCTCAAATTGTATAGAATACATTAACCTGAAAATGATTATTTTTCATATCCATATGGAGTAATGTTATATACTTTGTGTATTTTTCTATCATGAAAAATGAGTTTTAAGTCATATTATGTGAATTAAAGATGTTCCTACTGCCATCATTCTTTGATATAATAGTCCACCAGATTGTTTATTTGGTTATAGAGGTTTAACTATGTGACCCTATCTACTGCATGTTGATGCACCCCATTTAGAACTATATGATTATTTTGAAAGGGTAGGATAAGAATTAAAGAAGGATAGATGGCTTTATTTATGAATGATATATTTATGAAATGGCAATTGAATTATATACCAATTACATATCAGATTTTGACAACATCAGTCTCCTAATTTATCATCATAGAATATTCCGTAATGATGAAGGGATTTAGAGAAGAGATATTGGTTTAATTTCCTTGATTGGGTGAGATTAATAACACCTTCACATTTTATAAAATATTGATTATGTTGATACATACACGGAATCCCATAAAGGAATTAATAGAGATCTAAATCCATTTAGATATAAATAATGAATATCAAATATGAATTTTCCACCTCTAATTTGATGAGTTTTAGATCAATATTTAAAGGATTTATTTGAAAATACAAATTTAACTTCCAAATTTATTTATTATATAGAAAAGGGAACAAATGATTATGTTATATCTTACACAATTTTCATTATTACTGGTTGTAGGTTCTATACAAAGGACTTCATGATTCTAGTATGATGAGAAAAAATGTAGTTAAAATTGTGGATTAAGTGGTTCAAATATCTATTTCGAAGGATAGTAATCCAATTTATGAAAATATGTCATATTTCTTCATTATCTAATCGATATATGAGTTGTATTATACAATATTTTAATTGTCGATTTTCCATTGCAATTGGGATTACAATATGAGGGTAAGGAAATTTGATTAAATTGGATTCATGAATGTGAATTTCAGTGTGGAAGGGGAAAACATGAGCCATAAATAATGGATTCACATGTAGTGAAATTATTTAATGTGTGAGATCCAGAAAATAAGAATGGGTAAAAAAATTACAGGTGACTAAATCAAATGTCATGTTAGATAAATATTCTATGAAGTATGATCATTTCATTGGGAGATAACAAATTTTTCATGTTAGTAACCATATATAAAATTTCATAAAAATTAAAGGGTACCACATAGAGAGTATTTTGAATCATGATAGGGGAACCCACTCCTAAAAACCATTTATAAATGAAAGAGAGTTCAATTAGAAGGTAAAATTGTTTTTCAACAAACAAAGTATTCCTAATAATATTATATGTTCTATACTATATTAACATAATCATAATTAAAGTTTTGAATAACCATGAATACAATATCATCTGAATATGATGATTTTATCAATCCCTCATATGAAAAAACATTAATAGTGGAAACCCTTAGTGAATATGTAAAGGTAATGTTAAATAATAGTATCACTATTTTACTAAAAAAATATATAATAAAATGTTTATTTAATTTTAATTAATCTCAATAGAGATCATTTATTTTAATATATACATATATATATTTCATAACTTTCTACACCAAAAATTCAACATTCTTCTTCTCCCCCAACATATTTTCACCCCTCTAAGGTTACATTTATCAAATTCTTTCATGTACCCTCCAATAACAATTTTAAGGACCCTGGATGATTCCTCTTCACAATCATATATGTAAAATTGATATTTGAAAATTAAAATAATTATCAATAAAATTAATTTGTTGTTTAATAGTTAGATTTAATTTATTTACTTTTTTTATTACTCACATAATAATTATTTTCTTATACATGTTGATTGTTTTGTTCAAATTTGGGTGGTATGTCTACAATAGAATAATTTCTATCATGTTCCTTCAACTAAATTTGTATGAATAGAAACGACACTTCCTCTGGTCAATCACAGAGGTAATCTTGATGGGTTTACAAAAAAATAGTTTCCCATATAATTAATGTATTGTTTCATATTTATGCTTAAATTATTTCATTTTATTAAAACTCCCATAAGAATATGTTTCTAATATAGGTGTATTATTTTTTTTTGAGTTTGGGTGGTCTGCACATTTTTTATGTCTTTCTACACCAATACATTAATAAAATTATTTTTCTAAAAACCAATTCATCCATGTAGTGCTGGCATTAATCAAATTCAATAAATTTCCCTCTAGTTCTCAATTGTAGAAGTTATATATATGCTTTAATAGTAAGATCATTTTCCATACAATTAGTTTTTTATTTCATTTTTATGTTTAATATATTTATTTTTAGTATTTATCATATAAAAATTGTTTTTTATACAAGTGATTTATTTTAATCGAGTTAGATTATTTTTTTTAGAACTTCCAACAATGCATATTGAGTCGATGTTCATAGTAAAAAAAAATTACTCAATGTTTGAAATATAGAAGAGTAATGAATTATTATGTTCCCATCGGGTTTAATATTATGATATAATGAGAATATTTGCTTCCTATAATGCTTTTAATTTCAATAACTAGAAAACAGTTTCAGCAAAAAACATTTGTTCAATAAATAGTTTGGGATTTTAGAAAAAAATAGGAATTACAAATCCTGGTAACATTGGAATTTAAGATTGGTTTGACACTTTTTGATGTGTATGATTCATCCCCACCTCAATCTGACACACAATGTGACTAATATGACTTCATGTGATTCATTTTATTTTAAATCAAAATTCTCTTTAGTAAAAAAGAAAATTGACATACTCAAAACTGGGGAACATTTTTATTATTATATTTATATTTTAATAAATGAACTATAAGTCATTTATGATATATAAGACCAGACACACCTCAATCTTATATATGATGTTCCCAGTATGACTCAAAAGTGTCTCTTATCAGTTTAAAATCAATATTTTATTTCAAATAGTTTCATTCAATTAAAAAAGAGAAACAATTCCTGGATATTCATGATAATTTTATACATAAATTTATAATTAATTTTTGAGGTGCATTAATTAATCTCTCATAAAAATGATACATTTTTTGATTAGTGTGAGTCTATGTTTGTGTTTCTAGTTTAAACAAAATTTTAATAAAAAATTCATGTGATGTACAAAAAATGAAGAAACACATTTGGACAGTTTTGACATTTCAAAAAAAGATACATAATTTATTATAGATGTGAATGAATCTCTTATACCTCAATATAACTCATGGAGTGACTGGTATAACTCATAGAGCATCTTTTCATGGAAAATTGACTTAAATTTTAGTAAAAAGGATAACTAACCTACACAGAACAAAGAGAAAAAAATACAGATTGTTTTGATACATTAAGAAAATTGTCTATAATTAGTTTTTATTTGTACAAATCAACCTTCCCTCAATATGATATAGGATTTTCTCGGTATAACTCAAATTGTCGGTTATCTATTTAAAATCAACATTTTTGTTCAAAATGATCCCTGCATTGAAAATTGAGAAAACATGGTCAAATATTCATTATAATTTTGGATATCATTTCATAATAAATTTATAAATGTTAGGAATTGGTCTCACATCAAAATGGTATATGATGAGACCAATATGATTCACAATGCATGTTTCTAATTTAAAATGAAATTTTAGTAAAAAAGACATGTGACAAAATAAGAAATAATCAAATGTATTCATAATGTTTTGATACATTCTAAAAATGAACCATATATAATTTGAGATGTGTACGAATAATAAAAACCTCAATCAAATGCATAGTGTAATCGATATGACTCCATGTGTGTCTTTTTATTTAAAATTGACATAAATTTTTGTAAAAATGAAAACTAGACTACAAAAAACTATGAAAACCCATTCATATTATTTTTATAATTTAATAAAATAAACCATATATCATTTTTTAATGTATGAATCTCTGGAACCATAATCTGATACATGAAGTTCCTAGTATGACTCAATTTGTTTGTTATCAGTTTAAAATTGACATTTTATGTGAAAAAGTGTTATTCACCGAAAACTCTAAAACCACGAATGGATATTCATGAAAATTTCGGAAAACTATTAAAAGGTATATTTTGATATGTATGTACTTTTCTTAGATTAAACTGATACATGATGCGATTAGTATGAAACAAAGTGTGTGTTTCCATTTTAAAATGAAATTTTACTAAAAAATATAAGTGATATACTCAAAACCAATAAATAAATTCTAATTGTCTTGATAATTTAGTTAAATGATACAAATATAAATTTAGATATATCGGAATTAGACTCACCTGAATCCAATGTACAGTGTGACTAGTATGACTCCAAGTGATTATTTTTATTTTAAAATCACCTCATTTTTAGTAAAAAGGGGATCAAAAAAATGAAAACATTAAAGATGATTATGTAATGTTCAACTACATTAGGAAAAGAACATATAAGTCATTTAATATGGGTATGAATCATATAATCCTAAATCTATTACATTATGTTTCTAGTATGACACAATGGGTCTATTATGAGTTTAAATTTATATATTATTTCAAGAAGTTCCACTAACTGAACACTGTGACAATGTTGATGGATTTTGTTGAATTTTTTTTAAAATGATTCATAATTCAATTTTAATGTGTATGAATTGGTCAAAGTAAAAATTAAATATGTTATGATCATTATGAGTCAGAGTGTATATTTTCCATTTAAAAAGATATTTTAGTAAAAAAGTCAAGTAATGTACTAAATACTGAGAAAACACATTCATATTGTTTTGATACATTACGAAATTAACATTTATTTCATTTTAGACATGTAGGAACCATTCAAACCTCAAAAAGATTCACTTTATGGCTAGTATGGCTCAATGTGCATATTTTTATTAATAATTGGCATCAATATTATTAGAAAGGACAACTGCCTTCTCAAAACTGAGCGATCCAATATTTATTATTTTGATACATTAGAAAAAATATCCATTTGTAATTTGTGAAGTGTATAAATCATATGAATCACTATATACAACATATTCCAATTATTATTCTCAATGTGTGTTATCTGTAAAAAATCAACATTTGAGTTCAAAAAGATTCACTCTTAGAGAACCATGAAAACACACATGGATAATTCTGATAATTTTGGAAAGTTATTCAAATGTCATTTGTGACAAGTAGAAATCATTTTCAATTACAAATTACATACTATGTGACTGGTATGATTTAATGTGATTGTTTTTAAGTAAAAAATATCATTTTAATAGAAAATACATGTCGTATACTCAAAACGTAGAAAACATATTCAGGTTTTTTCAATACATTAATAAAGTGATTCATCTGTAATTTTTGATGTGTATCAATCTTCAAAATCTCAATATGAAACACACACAGTTTCTGGTATGGCCTAATGATTAGATTTACATTTAATACTTCTATTAATTTATTTTTTTATATTAATAATAACAGAAGAAATTTTTTTCTTATACATTTGCAAAATCTCTCTCTAGTATGTGAGGTTTTTTCAGAAATAACATGAGTTAGGTAAATGATCAAAAAACAAAAAAAAATTGGTTTTTTAAATATATTTATTAATTTTCACCAATTTAATGGTATAAACCAATGATTGATATTAAATGAATATAGTGTTTTTTATTTGTGTAGTTAATTTCATTTCATTTAAATTTTTGATGGGTACATTAGTTTTTTGATATGTGGTTGTGTTTTTGGTGTGGTGGTGTGTTGTTACATCACATAGCACTAGATTTGTAGTGTGATGTTTTAAAAAACAATAGTATTCCACTTTATCATTTCTTTTACTAACCCTGATAGAGTTAACCTTCTTGAGTTCAAATATAATTACCAATAACGGTTCTAATTATCGATTATAAATAATATTTATGATAAAAGACCCCAATATAATCATTTTTTTCAGTGATAAAATACTAGGTCATTTAATCACTGTCATGTATTCTGATCTTCTTTATCGATGATGAAGAACATTTAAGCACTCTTAAAGGACTATTTTGTAGTGGTATAATATCCTAGTCATGGTATGCATCATAATTATTCTACATCCTTAAGTCAGGGATTAAACATAGAGGATTCCTTTGTATATGTGACATATCATATTATAAAAACCAATTGGGTCTTACACTCCGAGGTCTCCCTTTATGGATGTGGGGCATGATTATTATGTATTGGGATTCACACTTTTCTTAGTATAATTGTATTCATGAAATGTGTTGATTGTCTCTATGACATCCCTTGATTAGATTCTTGACATGTTGGATGATGTCTTCCTAGCATGTCAGAAGAAAATATTATGATCCATTTTACTTTTCTGATGAAAATCGAATAAACTATTTGGAAATTATAGAGGTAATCACAGGAAAAAGGATTACCAGATTAATGGACATTGAAATACCAGATTGGCTAATCCAAGAATCCATCACATGATCTTTGATGACTTGTTTGGAGGATATCACAATACATGGTTAGTTTCCATAGATTCAATCACATGATCTCGGATGCAAATCTTTTAGTGCGTCACATTATCTTGATGACATTTCATGGTGTCATCATGATAGTTGGATGACAAGTTTGGAGGTTTTCATGAGAGTCATTGGGACATATATGCAGAGTTCCTGATCCATTGGTGGAATTTTCTGAGAGTGATTATGAATGATGAATGACATGTCTCAGGGATGTCGTAAGAGCCATTTGACACACCGGAAGGGCATAATAGGATCTATGTGAATTTTCTAGGGGAAATTGTGAGAGCTTGATTACATGTCTAGAAAAAATAAAAATATCTAGATAGTGGGTCAAAAGGATTTTTTGAAGTAAATATTATATGCATTATTCCATTGTGATACTTAGATTACTTTTACTAGTTTTTTCATATGATTTGGGAGACATTTTAAGACATCATCATGAGGTATGGATGGCGATATGGGAGGGTTTTACAAGACTTGGTTGGAATGCTCGGAGTGTTCCAAATGAATTTTCTGATAGGTCCAAGGGACATTTCATGATCTAGTAGGAATACCAATAGAGCATTATGTGATCTTGGAGACATTTACTGGAACTATCACATGATATGGTTACATCATGGAAAGCACATGACGAAAAACATATATGTTATTCCCAGAAGTCTAAAAGATTTTTTTTTATTTGTTCTCGAATTTTATTTCATATTTCTTATATTTTTTCAGTGTAAATTCTTCAACTCTCACATGATTGATCATGTGTGATATATTTCTTTCATATAAGCTTCCCAATTCCATTCATGTGATCTATGATTGATTTCATAATGTGATTTTTATGCTTCATGATCTTCTTATGTGGTTTCAATGATTTTACCTTCTCGAAAACCACTTTGATCATGAGGTCATCTACACCAAGAAATTTTTATTGATGTATGATTGTGCCAATACGAGCATCAAAGGATTCATTTTTTTTTCTTGGGGGTGGGGATTTACGGGCCCCACCACCCCGATTATTCTCCTCTTTTAATAGCATGTATCACTCAAGTTTAGGATGGAGTCCGTGGAGGGAATTGAGGTCATAAATTTTGTGAGATCCTACATTATGAAATTTCTAGGTCATCACCTGATTTTTAGAAACCATAAGATCATACCCTTAATTCCCCATTAATTTGATTACGGTGAATTAAATAGTACTTTCTAAATCATTAGTACATTCCATGGGAAATCTATTTTTTCTTTACAACGTGTATTATGAATTTCGTAAGGTCAGGATTCTTTCTAAAAATCCTTCATGTAATCCTAGGAGACTTTTCTATAACCTTTCATGAGACAAGAATGACTATCCATTGGTATTTTTTGAGATCCATCCATCACGGTGACGGCCTTTTGTGAGGTTGTGTTTAGCACACGAGCACTTTTCATGAATTTTTGGACCACTATAGTGTCACCATATTATCTTTTTATCATTATTTTATTTTCTATATGGTTGGGGATCAGGTGAGATTGCATTATTCTATTAATTTTTCCCACTCCAAAGAGTTTTGTGACCAACAAAGGGTCTTATAGTGATGCACAATCATTTCTTGTAAAAACCCTTACTGTTTTCCTTGAGGAGCCAAAGGGGGAGTGTTGTACCACATTGACGTGTCTGAATCTTTTCACGTGGTGAAGGTGACATACATGTGGGCTCTTACACAACCAAGAAGAAACATAAATTTCACTTCAATGGTGTCTGACCAATGGCATGGGGGCATCATGTGAGTTTTACAACCAAACAAAACTCATACATTTTCGATATTTTCCCCTATTTTCCAAGTATTTTTTGATGGATTTTTAGTCGCCCTCAACCATGCAATTCTAATGACCTAGTAGTGCTTGTCTTAAAGCTAACATGTAACAAATGATTTTTTGGGTCACCATTTCAAGAGTATAGGGACTACTTAAAGGGTCTATAAGGGATATATCATAGGTTCTAGGATTTTCATGGATCCTTCACTTTACATTCATAATGTATTGTGAGCGTGTGTCTTTCGAAGGATCATGTCTTTCATGGGGTTCTAGCACATTCTTTATCATTTGAATTCTTGGAAAAATGATACACATGTTTAGGTATTTATTCCTTTATGGTTTTTTTTATTCTCATATGGTGGTCTTCAAAAAATTCCCCCAAGAGATATGTCTACTGGGATAAGGGATCACTTATGGGGAATGTAAATGGATACTTTAGGCTTTTCTTCTTTTCCAATCAGTATCTTGTGTGACACTTGGCCTTCTTGACGATGTTTAGTGTTTTGTGTAATTCTATATAAAAAGGGGAGTATATAAAAGTTCTTTCACTATTTAGAAAAGTTATTATAGATCTTGGTAAAATCATATATAATGAGTCGTTTTGTGATACCCATTTGAAAAAATTGATCATGAGATCATTTTGTGAGAATGTCTCATGGTAGCATCTTCACAAGATCTATTTTTCGTATCCACATATTTGAATCAACAAAAAACTAAATTTATGAAATTACTTCAAATTTTTTCATAGGGATGCAATGATATATATTTAGGTTTCATATGTGCTTATAGATTGATCTTGCGATCCTTTTAGACTATTTAACGTCTCTTATGACCATGTCAATGCCACATGATAATGAGTCATCTGAGTGTTCACACAGTTGTAAGATGTTCTATAAGTTTATATAGTTTATTAGAACTACATTAGTGAGGACAATTCTGAAACCTATATACAATTCATGAAATACATGATGATTGATGTGAAGCTCATGAAGCTGTTGATTTGTTTTATTTCCTTTGATCAGATTTTTTTTTATCTTCGTCACATATTACACTTACTCTTGTACATTTGGATTCTGTCTCTCATCATACTTCCCATTTGTTTTTGAGTAAGGAGGAAAATTTATGGAAGACCTATCATCATGATATTGTTGAATATGTGGATGATACATTTTGACATATTATTCGGTCTTTTTATGTGTGTTTGACAGAGCTGATGGGAGGGAAACAATGGGACTACCCTATTTTATATTTTTACACATTATGGGTTCGGTCAAACCAATGATACTCCCATTATGTCATAATGTAAACCAGTCATACCCTCATCATGGGTTTCGAAAACCCTTAAAACATTCCCTGAGAATATCTCTCAAATAGGATATTTTTCATGAAGGGAGATCATGAAGATGGTAATATACTGATGTAAGTTCCCACATACCATAAAAGGATATCATGTTAACCTAATTCAGATGTTTATATTTATCATTTGATAATGTAGACGTCTTCCTCTAACGATAAGTTTGGATGGGTTCTTGTCTAGGACCTCTGATCAGTGGGAAGCTGTGCAATGGATTATTGTTGGACTTTCTGGGATCAATACAATTCATCAGAATTTACTACGGATTTGAGAAAAAAAGGTATATATGAGGATTTATGGATTACATAAATGTATTCCTTTGACCAAATAAGTATGATGATAGACCTCTATATTCATTAGAGTCTATACAGAAACAACTTCAACCAAATTCATGGTGAGGATAGAGACAACCAATAGGTAGTAGAAATGATTGGTGGTGAACATATATTCAGTGGGAACTGTGATGAGTTTTCCGCCATGGTCATCATGGGATGGCATAACGAAAACACCTTATATCACTAGAGAACTGATTTGGATAGTAAAAAAATCCATCCAAATGGAGACACTTCCTAGAGTTGATATCTCATTCAATATGTGGTATTGATACATTATGAAGAAGGCCTTCCCTAAGCTATAAGCTCAATATACTAAGACTTGTCCCATGAAGGACTCTGATAGCTCGGTGGGAGCTTATTGCCCTATGGTTAAAGAAGTGAAATTCAATTAATGGGGATGGGATGTTGTCCCCATTTTTTATCAAGCATTTCCACTAGCCATTTTCCTCACCACATACCTTAATGGATATTAACATCCAATAAATAAAAGAGTTGGATTTTTACTTTACAATTTAATGGAAAATCCATTTATAGGATCAAGGGAATATTTCATGTATTATGGTGTTGGAAAAAGGATCATCTAGGTTGATACAAATATCGGAACATCTAGGTAATTCCCAAAAATCACATTAAATCATAGATTGTGTGTATTAGTGGGATATTGTTGATGGTCGATACGATTGATGATTGTGAGACCTTTCTTGAAGAATGGGAATATATGATCTCACATCCGAAGGGATTCCCCCTCCCCCACCCTTATCGATGGGAATATTCTCTTTGTATGGTCTGCACCCCACCAGTTTTTCCATCTGTTCCTATGTATCTAGTAAATATGTCCTTGATCTATTTTTGTTTGATCGAAGGGGATTTAGATGGTCTCTCCCCAATTTTGGCAGATGTTCACCATAGAGGAGACATGTGATGTGATAAACCTTCCTCTTTATGTAGTAAAAATTATTTTATCCTGAAATTATGCTATGGGGTTTCTCTACTCGTATCCTAATGGAAATTATTCAAATTCATAATAGAAGCTTTCTAGTTTCTACTTATTTGGATGGACAAATAGTGACCTACAAAGAAATTTTCATAAGGAGGACAAACAGTCTCAAACAAACCTCTTAATTAAATAAAACATATTTGATTTCTGGTAGAAGTTCCAACCATTATGGCTATATAAAATGTATATTTAGATGGAAATTCTATTATAGAGTTATTATTTCTTAATAAATATCATATATGGATAGTCTAGAGGATAGAAAAATTAAAGGCTAGGATCTGGGTTGTACTATTAAAATCAGTGTTACCTTTGTATAGTTTCTCTCATGTCACCGTCTTTATAGGTATCAAATTCAATGACTAGCCTGAGGAAGTCAGGTCATTCTATTTAGACCATGATGTATCTTGGGAAGTGACATGGGTTAGATATTTTACTCCTTATTGGCCCACCTTATGGTTTTACATTGTACACTTTAAACATCCATGGATAAATAGGGTTATATCAACACCAAAAGGTTTTAAGGATGATATCTCAGCTATGTTTAAAGGGATATGGTTTCATTAAAATATTGATAACTTCTGTTATATTTTTGAACCAGGTGGAAGCTGTATTTGACCAACGAATTGTCCAATCACCCATATATTCTCTTCTTCATATGTTGGTAAGATAAGAATTTGGAAGCAAGTAAGAGATCAATGATGATGGATCACTAGGTTTACATTCCCATAAGTGGGTGTAGATTGATTTATTTGGATAAATGGATTTGAAATCAACACCCTCAATAGATCCATTCCAAAAAGGGAAGGTAAAACGATTTTCATTAAACTATTAAAGTCTTCTTCTCTGGATCCCCCTTGTAAGAGTGTAATTAAACCATCAAATTATTTTTGATTATTTTAGAAACACAACCTAACATGAAAAAAATACATCGGTACTCATTGAGGGATCTCATAATATCATATATCTTTTCATGAGTTTGAATGTGATTGTTCTATTGCTTTAGAAAACCCTTCACTATCTAGCCTACACCATCAAGAAGCGGAGGTGGCTGAGGTGTTGAATCGATCATGATCGGTGCCAATGATATATTTCATAGTGGTCACACCACATGATTTGTAATGGGTCGATGTGATTTTTGAGGATACATTCAATGGTATCTATTTTTCAACTGCATTATCCCAGATGGAATTGAGTTTTTTAGAAGACGAATAAATCTGTCTAACTGGACACCATATTTATTTGGGTTATATCACATGACATTATATTTTTTGTATTTACCCTTCAAGGGTGGTGATAAATATACATATTTGGTAAAATAATAAGAGGATCCGTAAATATTCTATTTGAAATAGGGTGTCAACTACTTACCTAAATACAGAGATAGGGTCGTGGATTTCACTAGTGATACAAACGAGAAAATGAATGTTTCAATCATCGCTCATATCTGTTAGTTATTTTGGGACATCTTATGAATAATATTTTGGATGATAAACCCATATGCCCATTATTGTATTGTCTATACCCAATAGCTATGAGGTTATAGTCTCTACTCCCATAGGGGTTCCTTCAACTTGATCTACCAATATTGAGGCTAGTTCCCATTCCACATCATATAAAACTATGACCATGTCCCTTTATCTGATCGACCTTGTCCGAGAATATGTTCCCTTTCCCAATATGGGATTACATCATGGCTTGGGGTCTACATAATTCTTCCATTTCATATGGAATGAAATGTGGATGGTTATTTTAACCATAGTTTTGGATACAACCTTAGAATGGTTAAATAATTAGTTGGGAACCTTCAATTTTTGTTTCCTACCCCTGGTTATGTGGAACCAGAGTTATTCCTCTCTCCATTACTGGGTTTTGTAGGTGGTCTATATAATAGAGTAGAACATGGCCCTTAAATTGAGGGTGATAGCTATTGAGACATCGTGTTCATTGATTAGAACAAGGTTGAGGATGTAAATGAAACTTCCTAATGAAATGTGTAGGTGGAAGCTAACAAATACGGAAAATTCTAAAAAGATAGAAATTAACCATTTTTAGTATGTTATCACCCTATTCAGTCTACGATCATATGTATTCATGCAGAGATATCCTAGTTTAAACAGGAACTCAAGATATCAGAGAAGAAAATGCTGGTGAAATATAGACTTCTTGACATGGAAGAGAAGGTAAGGTTTGAAGTCATTTCTAGGGAGGAGGATTTGTAGAAGGTTGTAGAAGTGGTAACCATTTCTGTTAACAAAATATACATTCCATTACCTATTTTAAGAAGAGTCTTATACATTTCATGGAATATTTTGAGCACATGCTGTGAAGGATATATAATTTGGTGACTTTGTGTTAGCATGCATGTTCATGGGAGAGAATATGATCTGTGGGGATTCCAACATTAGTATTCTACAAATGAGTTTCTATACTAAACTATTTATCTCGTTGCCTTTATTTATCTGATTCATAATGTGCATGAAATCTCTGTTATTGGATGTTATTTTAATCACCTAAAACAACCATCCTTTGCATAATAACATGTAAATCTAAATATATAGTTAAGAATATTTAAATCATAAAATATTGTTCTAGAGAAGTCGTCATGAACACCAAAAAATCATGATGTTCCTGATTGATTTATCAGTTCTATTAATATTTGGAGAACTCATTTTTTCATGAGCGAAATTGGGCATATTATATGTCCCAAAGGTTGAGTGCTCTATCTTTTTCCGAAACACATGGACCTGGACATCATAAATTGTCATTTTCTAAGGCCATATGGTGGAACTTACTTAATTTTCCATTCCTGAAGACTAAATATATTGTGTTCTATAGTATTAGGTCATTTATTTTAAACCATATATCAATTTAGTTTATAGTCTTTAGATCATACCTTATATAGTTGATTTTTATGTTCTTTTGGATCTTGACACCTATCACTATAGTTTATCATCTTTTATTTTGGGCCTTCTATTGATGTAGTTAAGGGTGTTTTAAATCAGAACTTATACCACATTAGGATAGGTTATTTTAACACAGAACTACCATCGATGTAGTTTAGGGTCATTAATCATGGACCTTCTGACGTTGTAGTTTAGGGTCATTTATCACGGGATTTCTATCATTGTATCCTAGGTTGTTTTTTCTTGGACATTCAGATATCAGGATATTTAAAGTATCACTTCCATGACATGGTTAAGAATTATAGACTATGACTCATAAATATTGGGAATGACTCAAAACAAGATAGGATATTGTGTTATTCCATAGTGGGGATGAGGCTCATGAGGATTAGAGATCCTTTCCAACAAGGAGGAGATACATCTGGTTGGTAGGTTAAAGAACTTTTCCATTAGTAGCATTGAAAAAAGGTGTTTCCAATATATTCTATGGTTCATTGATGATTCATGGGGGTAATATTGTCCAAGGATGAATTAATAGGGATGTTAGGTCTACCTTGATAGATAGAATAAGGGGTGATATAAATCCTAACATAAAATCACTAGTCAGTGAATATGTAATATGGATGATATGATAAGGATAACCCAAAACACTATGAGGTTCTAAGTTCTTCCATAGTGATTCTATGGATCACATGATTCATAGTTCATTTCCATCATGGAACAGATTCCATTATTTGTTAGGTAAAATCCCATATGAATCGATAGAATGTTCAATCAAAGAAGTTTAGTAGTCTTTTTTAGTGTCATAAAATAATTTTGATGACTCAAACATCCAGATAATGAGGTTGAGTATGTAGGAATATAATACAAGAAGGCATCTGAAACCCTAGATAAGTTCATATATTTATTTTGATGCTTTACCCATATATGATGTGGTTTTGAATCAATATATGTGGTCAATCAATGGTTTATAAATGGATTTTCGCATTCCTACATTGATAAAGGGTACATAACATATTGATATAACATCAACGATATTGAACCCACTTTGATATTATGGTCCATGGATTGTAAATCATAGTCCGTACTAATCATTTCAAGAGGATGATATTGGAATGTTATATTGGGAATGGCCCAGAACACTATGAGGTGCTGAGTTTTGGTGTGATGACATTAGCGATATGATGAATCTGAATTCCCTTTTTGAAAACTAACACATTTTTTTGATCATTACAAGATAATGTGTTGGATCCATATGAATACATTAATAGTTAAAAAAAAGGGTCCTGTGAAGCCAGATATCATTTCCATAGGGCCTTGTATGATTTATAGTGATCCAGGTGCTCAAATCATAAATTTTCATTTGTGGAAAGTGTAATATCCAATCATATTTTGAGCACCCTAAAAGTTGAATCACAACCCTATGAATATATTCACAAGGTGATGCTATGTGAAAAATCATTACTCTAACATGATCATGAACCAAGAGGTCCTGTGATCATTTCATTTATTTTACTATGTATTTAATGTATCCCATATGGGGTTTTTTCATTATTTATTTTCACTAAATTTTTTTCCTAAACTCTGAACATGAAAAGTTAAGAGATATAAGACATGAAATTTTTATGGGAATCCCTTTTCTGGGTTTCAACCATTCATGTTTCATGACTCTTTTGCAATCCATTTTAGTTATTGTGATTTGGACTATTATGGGAACGAGTTTAAGGTCATAAAACTTTTTCCAAAGTGTAGTCATTGTATCAATGCGGCACATATGGAACTAATATGAGGGATAAACATATAACCCTAATTAGGATACACTGTGTCCAGATAACACCCATATCATCCTAAGAAGGAGATGAAAATATTATACTTCATGGATCGAGGTTCTCCTGTCATGATAAATGAAATCTTAAAAACAAAATAATCATAACTAAAAAACTATCAGGTGTTGATTTTTTCTACAGTGACATCAAGATCTAGAGTCTTATGCAACCCTCTTGACAGAGCCATGATTTATTTGGTTGGTAGTTCATATCCATTATGCATCGATATCATGGTCAAGAAAAGATATCCCATTTATATTATAAGTTCTATGAATGGTTTTATGAAATCTAATGTGATTAATACATGATGATTGATTTATGAATTTAAGCTCCAAAGTGATGGTTGCAGCACCCAGTACTTTGACTAACTAGGGTAAGTGTAATGCCCCGACATCAGATGTCCAACGTTTGTGCATTACATTGATACATAGGCATGATAACAAGGAATCATGTCCCAAACGACTGATCTGTTTAGTAGTATATAATATAAATGATAAAAACATGGAACCCAATTTTCCTTGGGAGAATAAAATAACATATAATTCATAACAAAAGCTAACAAATAGCATCCTTGAAAACTCAAAAGGTACACTCTTCATCGTTTCCTAGAAGGGTAAACCAAATGGAAGGGGTGATCTCAAATTCCTAGTAAGGGTTAAATATATTTGATGCATGAAACAATAATAATTGAATCTTAATAAATTATACATAATCATTAAGGCATGGTGAATAATTGAAAAATACACACCATCAGTAAACAGAGAATGAATGTGAATCCCTAGATTTTATCATAGCTTAAACCTCATGGGTAGTACTAGATGAATAATGAATAAATATAATGATTATTATTTTGAATTCATTTATATAGAACCTGAAACATCATACTTTCGAGAATGTTTTTGTCTGTGTGTAGAAACCCATCTAATTTTTGGTAACAATCTCGAAGGTTATTCAGCTAAATAATTTGTATCACGATACTTGTCGAATTTTCAAGGGGATATATCAGGCCCCATCTGTCACTACCATTCCAAATCATTCTTTATAAAATATCTTGATATAATAAAAATATGACTTTTTAATATTTTAATTATGATGAGTATATTGATTCATCAATATTTATAATGTCATAGAACCATTCGCCAATCATTAAACGTAAACACTAACTATTCAGAGTAATATGGTGAATGGTTTCATGATAGAACATCAAAAGTCAAACAAATTAGAAACGTTTCAGAAACATATAATAGAAAATATAATAAGAGTTAAACCTCAATTTAGTAAATGATAAAATAAATGATGGTGACCTATATAAAGATACTTTTAAATGAGAACATTGAAAAAGTATTGAGGATATAATCCATAAACAGTCGTTAGTGTGCCATACCACCTTGAAACATTGAAATCATAATCCCTTAAAATATCATTAGAATAATTAGACTCTTGATATAAAATAAAAAAGGGTAGTACATGCACCATATGCATGGACTATGCGATTAACAAGGTGCAATTCTCATTAATGTTAATGTTAGACTAGTAAAAATCATTTCTACATTAGAAAGAAGTGTTTTTTGAAATATCAATTATATTTTTCAAGAAATCTCATTTTCAAGCATTTGTTGCCTAGAAAGGAAGAGAGATGAACATTGAAATTATATTTGGGACATAAATGTAGTACCACGAATCTGAAATCATGTCAAATGTGTTTTTAATGTAACATTACAATTAAAACATTTTATTGTGGTTTTAGGGATATATTAATGAGATTTTAAAGTAGAAAGGAATGTTTTATATAATAATAAATGAAAAAAATTATTATACTTTTTTATGATAAAATGTTCTATTTTACAAAAATAATAATTTTATAAAATATATAACATAGTGTGCTTGAAAATTGTTAGGAATTCGAGAAGTTCCCTTGAAACGGGGTTGTTTATCTAGAAGAATTTTTGAAAGATCCTATTGAAACAGATAAATACACTTAAAATAAAGATGAAATCTGATTAATACACTAATATAGAACATTCAAAATAAATTTTTGATGATTTAATAAGAATAAACAAAATTATAATTGAGATTAGTAGAGAATAAGAGTGACCCGAATGAAAATGGAAGTTCAAGTAGAAAACCCTTAACGTAAGTCTGATGGTGTTCTTAAATTGCTAAAAATGTACTGAATAACCAAATTAAATTCATTATTTAATTTTTCCAAAACCAATTATTTATAAAATTTATTTATTATATACTTATTAAGTTAAATCATGGTCTTCTTGATGGGTTTATGAGGTTCAATTTTATTTTTTGGGGGCATTTTGTTCCTTGGTATTCAGGACCAGTTAACTTATATACCCTATTTGAGAATCTTGTAAAATGATGATTATTGTCTATAATTTAAGTAATAAGTTATTACTGATCATATATATGGATACATGGTTATGAATTTTATATGGTTACTAAGAGTGAATGTAAATCATTATAAAAATTATTTAATGATAACTGTTTGGTTTCATTAGAGGTGTTTGAACACAATGAACTCATTTTTACTTATAATTAAAATAAATTTGTTCCAAAATATTGAAGAATCATATATGTGAAATAATAAATATATATTATTTTCTAGTTAAACCATAATAATTTTTTTCATGATCAGAATTGGAGATGGTAAATGTAATTTAAAACACATCGTCCTTAATGCGGTAAATTAGCACATCTCGGTTGGATTATTTTACTACTAGCATGAAAAAAGGGTGAAAGATATATGATAATAAATTATTCAATAATCATAAAAAAATTAAATAAAATGTATGGTACTGGAGTTTTCATAACATTTGGGTGAAGATAGGTGATGGTAGAAAAGAAAAAATGGAACATGAACAGAAAGTAAATTGAAAAGTAGAAATTAACTCTTGAATTAATCTTCCTTTAGATCCCCTATATGGGAGATGTTTTGGTATTTTTATGTGACTAATGGATTATGGACGAGGGGTAAGAGATTTTGAGGATATTTGAGAAGAATTTAGATGAGGAACAAGTCTTGAGAAGAGTGAAGGGAATATGTAATGATGGGTGGTATTTATTATATATGGGAGGAAGGGATTCTAGTTATTTTAATCAGTAGTTTAATATTTTTGATCAAGACAATCAGTTTTCTTGATTCATGTGACTAATAAAAAGTAATAAGGTGATGCGAGTTCGATCAATGTTTTCCTACATCATCCTTACATCATATATGACTCAATAAACCATGTCTTTTTTATTTTTATCGTAAATTATCATATTTTACTATTAATTAAAAATTATTGCATTTTAGAAAAACCCCAAAAATTCATTATAACAATTTTTTGATATGTAGAATCAAAAAATGAATTCAATTTTCTTTTGAATAATTTTATTAATATGATAAATTTATTTCTTAATTAAAATCATCATTTTATAAAAAATTACCAATTTTAAAATTATAAATGATTTTTTGACACATTAAAAAATTTACAATGGTATCATTACATTATCCTAAAATAAAAGGGAAAAAATATGGATTTATGGATAAATTTTATAAAAATTAATTTTATTTTATTTCATTTTATTAATTATAATATTATAAGTAAATGTTATATACTCACAAAAATACCAAAACTTAATTTAAATTATTCACCATCATTTATATGGTGACCAAATATTATTTATACACTGATGGGTGATTTACTATTCATTTTTTCAATCTACTATTCATAAGTTTTTCATTAATATTCATAAACGTATTTTACTATTCATAAGGGTAGATTAATATTCACCAATAATTAAGTTGATCCTACCAGACACTAAAGATCTTACAGATCACAAATGTGTATGTCATAATTTCAATATTCAAATAACAGAATTGCCAAAATTTTCTTTATTGGATCAATTATAAAAAAGTGTTGTTTTGTAGATACTCTGTGTTCCATGCATTCAATATTAAATTTATTTGTTAATCCTTGGGGTATTAAATTCTCCCATATATACAAAAATTATATCCTCCAAATTTTGAAATTGAATTTCAAAAGTTAATGGTTGATACATGAATATTAATTTATGGGAAACCCGCATCTGAAATATCGTTATAATACAATTTTAATAAGATGGAAAGTAAAATATATTAGTCACTAAAAAACTATGAATTCTAACTAAATGGTAGAATAATCAAACCATCGTGTTCTAATAGAAATATGTTGATAACATGCTTATATGAAAGATCATTTCTGCAAATTCGTAAAATACAGTTATGAAAAAAATGATAATAGGAAAACAAATTATGCCTCTTTTCATAGAGATGAGGAATTATTCTAATCTATAAGAGTATAATTATATGAATTGATTTCATAACAAAATTCTTTTATTTTCTGGTTCCTTGATCTACTTATACTTCATCTCTTAGCATAGGTTTCATCATGGGGTGAAATTAAACTATATATCATCACACAATGATCAAATTACCCCTTTCATAAATGGTTTAAATTTTCCAAATATCATGATTAATCACATTAAAATCATTCTCACATCCATCCATGCTAGATCTATGTACATAGAGTCCTTGGAAATCCTAATTTTGTTTATATTTCCATGATTTATCTTGCAAAATGAATTTTCTATCTCATTTCCATTTAATAAACAAAAAGCAACCGTAAACATGAAAATTCTAATCAGGTGAATATATTTATCATGTATCCTCTAGAAATATGGTAATAACACAGTTTACAATAAAACCATATTGTAAAAATTCACTCAACCTTACTCATGTTATTGGAAATATTCCTTATATCCACAAATGTTCTACTGTCCATCAATGATAGCATAGACCACTTGTAGACAAGTCAACAATCTGTTTGTGGTAGTGGGTACTTATCCAAATCAACCATTTCATCGTCATTATCTTAATCATTGGGAATATATTTAGGTTTTCCTTTCCATCATCTATATACTATCCCAAGATATTAAATTTCTACTGAGTCACTAATACTTTGTATAATTCACCATATAACCACAATTTCATAATGAAATAGAACTACGGTACATTTCTCATATATCCCACAATACTTATAACCAATAAATATTTGATAAAATATTCAAATTAAATTATTCTTGATGAGACATATTAGTCATTCCACTTTATCTACAGTAGTACCCTAACATGATCATTATCCAGTAACCTCATTTGAGGCATATTTCTTTGATGATTCGGTCATTGATTCGTATAGTGTCTCATATCCTTGTAGTTGAAACAATAAACATCTTTTATTTTTCTATTCCCTTTTCATTAATTATATTAGTGACCCTATTCTCCACACTTATTAAAACTCCAATGTCGTTCAAAGATTTTTCAGGATGATTCTTTCCATAGTTATAACATGTGGGAAAAGAATTCTTTCCCTTATTCCAATATTCCATGTTTGTATCTACCATCCTATTCTTTTTTCTTCCCATCAAATCCATAAGACTCAGATTATTCTTTACATACTTTTTTAACACATGATAAAATTTCTTCACATGATGACGATACCTTGTAGACTATTTCACTTAAATATTTTTTATTAAGACAATGAAAATATGATTCTTTTTACACTTTTAATCAGGTGAATTTGTGAAATTAAAATTCCTTCTTCTAGGAACTATTTCAAATAAATTACATATAATATACTATCTAATAAAATTATACACTCTTTATAACTCTAAACATGGTATTGAATATAACATAAATTTATGCATCATAAATCCTCGAACCATATACTTTGGCTACTTTGTATGCATAAATCCTTCATAATGGTTTGTAAATAAAATGTGAATTATCATAAGAATATCCCCTGAGAGTGTCAAACTAGTTGTCCAGTAAGGCATGTTTTCATGTAACGGGTTTCACCCAGTCATGCCCAGAACACCTGTTCAGAGTTGTTACTCCAAGGAACATTTGTTCCAGTACTACGTCCACTTGTAATATCTAGATAGGGACATATTTCTATGAATACCCATATAATATCTACCTGACCTTAATTTTAGGATGTTATTATATAATTATCCCCAATTTCTCTCTTGGGGTTTTTATCCTTGATATATGTTTTCTCAATCGAGTTCCTAAGGATTCAACTAAACATTCTCTAATACCAATTGTAATACCCCGACACTAAAATCCTAGAGTCAAGGAATTAAATTGTTACATTGTCAAGATTATAATGAATCATGTCCTGAATGAATGATCAGTTTAGTTGTATTTAAGAAACTAGATACATATGTGGAACCCATTTTACATTGGGATAATAAAACCACATATAATACATAGAAAAACCTAAAAAAGTACATCCTTGAAAATTCAAAATGAAATCGCTTCTTCATAACCCAGGGAAGGAAAATAAATTTAAGGGTAAATCTAAAATGCTCAATAAGTGTTACATATTTTCAAAGTATGAATCAATAATAATTTAATCATAATCAATTTGACATAATTATTATTTCATGGTGAATGATTTAAATACTCACACTATTAATAAATAGAGAATGAAATGGAATCCATAGATTTTGTCATAGTGGAAACCTCATCGATAATAATAATTGAATAATGATGAAATTGAATGCTTATTATTTTGACTTCATGTGTGTGGAATTTGAACCATCATACCGTCAGGATTATATTAGTTTTTGGGTAGAAAACCATTTTATATTTGAAATCAAACTCGAAGGATTTTTGGAAATTAGTTTGTCTCATGAAACACATCTATGCATCGAGGTGCTATAGTGGGCCAACCCATCACTAATAGTCAAAATAATTATTTATAAAAAGATTTATTATAACCACAATATGACTTTTCATAATCCTTATTGAGCTATAGATATATATTTATCAATATTTCTACATTTAACAAAACATTCCACATCCATTAAACATAAAAACCAACCAATCAGATTAATAAATAAAATTGTATAAAGATAACACAACTCTAGTAAAACTAATTAGAAACCATTGAAAAAACGATTTAGATAATATCATAATAGATAAAACTCAATGTATTAAAATGATCCATAAAGGATATTGACATATATGATGATACATTTAAATGATACCATTTGAAAATTATTTAGAAAATAATTATTAAACATACGATTTAGTCTCATACCACCTTAAAACATTCAAATCATATTTCTGGATAATATTATTAGAATAACTAGATTCTTGATAATAAATAAAAAAGGGTTGTAAATACACCAAATGGAATTACTTTCTGGTTAACAAGGTGTATATCTCAAAAAATTTAATGTTAGATGAGAAAAAAATCATTTTTTAATTTGTGAAGAAGAGTTACTCTCAAAATTCATTAATATTTTCATGAAATATGATATTTATGAATTTATATCCCATACATAAGATGTAAGAATTATTTTATTGTATTTGAGACATAAATGTTATCCCAATGATGTGAAATCATGAAAAAAAAGTTTTTTAAAAAACCTTATATATAAAACAATTTAGTGCGATTTTTGGAAAATTTTAAAGAGATTTTAAATTGGAAAGGCATGTTTGAATTAATAAAACCTGAAATTAATCAAGATTGTTTTTGATGATGAAAGTTATTATTTTAAAAATATAATTGTTTAAAATAGATTACATAGTGCACTTTAATATCGGAAGGAATTCCAGAAGTTCATTTGCAATGGGGTTCTTTACGAGGAAGTATTATTGAATGATCCAGTTCAAACAAATAACACCCCCTAAAATAAAGAAAGAGTATTATTAATACACAAATATAGAATATTTATAATAAATTAATGTCCATTAAACTATAATAAATAATATTTACATTGTGATATTTAGTGAAAAAGAGTTAATTGAATGAAAATGGAGGTTCGGGTAGAAAACACTTACCTTCAGTACGATGGTGTTATTCACATGATCTTACTGTCAATGAAAACAAAATTAAATTAAATAACTAATATTTTAATAACATATTATCTATCTAATTATTTTTTATAACCTTATTATGTTCATTCATGTAATTTTTGATGGGTTTACCAGATTCAATTTTATTGTTTTGGGAGCATTTTCTTTCATTGTACTCATGAAAGGTTTACTTATATACATGAATGATGAATCTTGTAAAGTGATTATGATTGACCATAATTGAAGGTATTTGTTGTTATTGAAGATCCATAAGGTTACATGGTTGTATATTTCATTTTGTTACTCGGAGTGAAGATGAATAATTATATAAATAATTTAATGATAACTATTTTGGTTAATTATCCTTTTTTGAAAACAACGAACTCATTTTTCTTTATAAATAAAAACCATGCATAAAAAATATTATAAATATATATTAGAAATAATAAAAATACTATATTCATTTAAAATCATAATAATGTTTTCATAAAAATAATTTAATACTTTAATCAAATAGAAAACCCATCATCCTTGTATTTGGTAAATTAGCTCATCTCGGATGGTGTTTTTTACTGCTTGCTTAAAAGAAGGGAAAATGAGAGATGATAAAAACATAGTAAATTATCATAAAAAATTAATGTAAATAATGTTAAATGGAGTTTTCATAACATTTGGGTGAGGATAGGAGAGGATATAAATGAAAAAAATGAACATGAAAAGAAAGTAAATGAATTGACTACGGGAATTTACCTCTTATATTAATCTTCACTGAGAGCCTCTCTAGGGGAGAGGATTTGGTATTTTGAAGTCACCAAGGGCCGTAAGAAGTAGGTGAAGTGATTTTGAGGAGATTTGGATTGAATTTAGTCATGGAAATAGGAATGAGTTTAATGATGATAAGAGGAAATGACGGTTGGTATTTATAATGGAGGATAGGTGGGGTTTCTCATGATTTTAATCATTAGCATAATATTTTTGTTCATGACTATGAATCGTCTTGATTCATGAGACCAAAAATTGTAATAAGTGAATTTTATTTCTAACCATGTGTGCCTAAATCATCTTTACTTCACCTATGACTCAATAAACCATGTATTTAGCATTTTATCGGAAATTATCATATGCTACTGTTCATAAAAAAATATTGTGTTTTAGAAAATCCCCAAAAATTATATGTAACCATTTTTTGACATTTATAATCAAAAAAAGAACTCCATTTTTTGAAAATAGTTTTCTAAACATAAAAAATTTAATTTTTAATAAAAATCATCATTTTATCGAAAATTGCCAATTTTAAAATTAGAACTGATTTTTTGACACTTTGATAAAAAAACTAAAGGCTCATTAAATTATCCTAAAATAATAGGGAAGAAATTATCGATTCATCAAAAAAAATTATTAAATTTTTTTTATTTCAAATGATTTTATTAATTATAATATTTGAAGTAAATATTTATTACTCACAAAAATACCAACACTTAATTTAAAACATTCAACTTCAATTACACGGTGACTATGTTTTATTTATAAACTTTTAGGTGAGGTTACTATTCGTTCTTCCTATTTACTATTCATAAGGGTCACATTAATATTCATAAAGGTAGTTTACTATTCATAATGGTCTGTTACTATTCATAGAAAATTTAATTTTATCCAACCAGACTCTAAATATCATATTGATCGCAACCATGTATGTCATATTTTTAAAATTTAAATCATAGAACTGCGAATATTTTCTTCATTGGCTCGATTATAACCAAGTGTTGTTTTGTAGAGACTATGTCTTCCAAGATTTTAATATTAAATTTATTCGTTAATCCTGGTTGTATTACATTCTCCCATCCTTACAAAAATTTTATCTTCAAAATTTTGAAATTAAATTTCATAATTTAAAGGTTGAAACTTGAATATTACCTTATGAGAAACGCACATCAAAAATATGGTTATAATAAACTTATAATAAGGTGGAACGAGAAATTTACGAGTCACATCAAATCTATGCATTCTAATCGAATGGTAGAATAAACTAACCATAATGTACTAATGGAAATTTATAGAGAACATGCTTATATGAATGATTATTTCCACAAAACTATAAACTATAGTTATGAAAAAAACTTTTTTATGTTTATTTTCATAGTGTTGAGGAATTATTCCACTCTATATGAGTATAAATTTATATTTCAATTCCATAAGCTCAATATTAGTTTTTGTGACTTGAACTATCTGTACATCATCTATTAGAACAGGTTGCATCATGTGGTGAAATTAAACTCTAAATAATCAAAAAATTGTCAATTTAAAACATTTCAAAAATGGTTTAACTTTTCAAAATATCTTGTTCAAAAAAATTATAATCATTTCCCATATATATACATGTTAGATCCATGTATATGGAGACCTCAACAATCACCGTTTTTTAGAACTCGATGCTCTATCCTGCTCAATGCATCTGCTACCTAATTTTCCGTTAATCAACATGAAGAAAACATAAATTTACACATTCCAATCAGTTGAATATAATTATCATGTATCATCTTAAAATATAGTAATAACTAAAATTTCAAAAAAAAAACATTATTGTAAAAAAGAACTCATCCATACACATGTTCTTAGATATATTCTTTATATCCACAAATGATCTAAACGCCACCAATGATATCAAATATTACGTGTCGAAAAGTCAACAATAAGTTTGAAGTAGTGGGTACTTATCCAAATAAATCATTTCATTATCCTTATCCAAATCATCCTGAATATATTTAGGTTTGTCTTTCTATCATCCATATACTTTCCCATGATATTAAATTTCTACTGAGTCACTTATCATTGGTACAATTAATCATATGACCTAGATGTCTTAAAGAAATAGTACTGATATACATTAGTCATATATCACATAGAACATTTAACCAATTAATTTCAGAAAAAATATTCAAATGAAATGATTCTTGATGAGTCATATTAATCATTCCACCTTATCTACAGTAGTACCCCAACTTGATCATTATCTAGTAACCTCATTTGGGTCATATTCTTTTGATTATTGGGGAATTGATTCGTATAATGTCCCATATCCTTTAGTTGAAACACTCAACATAAATTATTTTTCTCTTCCCTTTTTATTCATTATATCACTGACCCTTTTATCCAAACATATAAAAAAACTCCCATGCCATTCAATGATTTTTCAGGATTATTTTTTCCACAGCAATCACTTGTCAGAAAACCCTTCTTTGCCTTCTCCACTTATTCATTGTTTTTATCTTCCATACACTTTTTATTTTTATTACCTTCAAATCCATTGGACTTATACAATTATTTATATACATTTTTAACACATGATATTATTCCCTCATATGATGATGAGAACTTGTAAACTATTTCACTTCAAAATTTTTGATTAAGACCATGAATGATATGATTCTTCATATAGTATTCATCATTGGAATTGGTAAAGTTTTATTTCCTTTTGATCGGAACCATTTCTAATAAATTACATATAATATAATGGCTTATAAAATTATGATCAAATTATAACTCTAAACATGGTATAACCTTTAACATAAATTTATGCATCGTAAATCCTAAAACCATATACTTTGGCTATATTGGAAGAATAAATCATTCATATTGGTTTCTAAATAAAATTTGAATTATCATATGAATATACCCTAAGAGTGTCAAACTCAGTGCTCAGTAAGGTGTGTTTTCATGTACTACTTTTCTCTGAGTGAAGCCCAGATTACCTTGTCAGGGTTGTTACTCTGAGGAACATCTGTTCAAGAACTACGTCCATTTGTAGTATCTAGACTGGGAAATGTTTCTAAGAATATCCATATAATCAATACATAACCATAATTATTGGATTTTATTATATAATTATCCTCAATTTCTATCATAGGGTTGTTCTCTGAAATCTATTTTTTCTAAATCCAATTTCGAATGATTCCACTAAACATTTACTAATACCAACTGTAATGCTCCGACCCCAAAATCCCAAAGCTGGTGCATTACATTATCACATTTTCTTGACTATAATGAATCATTTCCGGAATGAACGATTTTTTTAGTATTATAGAAGAAACTATAGACACACGTGGACCCCATTTTATATTGGGAGAAGAAAACAACATGTAATACATAACAAAATTTAAAAACTACATCATTGAATATTCAAAAAGTAGTATCTTATTAATAATCGAGGGAAGGAATATAAATGAAAGGGATGATCTCAGTTTCTCAATAAGGGTTACATATATTAAAATCATGAATCAATAATAATTAAATCATAATCAATATGACATAATCATTAAGGCATGGTGAATAATTGAAAAACACACACCATTAATAAAAAATGAATGAAAGTGAATCCATAGATTTTGTCATAGTGGAACCCTCAAGGATGGTAATAACTTAATTATGAATAAATTGAATAATTATTATTTGGACGTCATGTATGTGGAATTTGAACCATCATACTATCGATACAATATTAATTTATGGGTAGAAACCCATCTGATTTTTGGAATCAAACTCAATGGGGTTTTTTCCAACTAGTTTGTCTTATAAAACATGTCTATTCATTGAGGGGCTATAGCAGGCCCTCTCATCAATACCCGTCCAAAATATTATTTATAAAAATATTTAATATAAAAAAATATAAATTTTACAAATCCTTATTGAGTTAAGAAATAGATTCCTCTATATTTCCATAGTTAAAGAAACATTCTCCAATCATTAAACATAAACACTTAACATTCTATGTAATATGGTGAATGTTATAAAGATAACACAACTATAGTAAAACTAATTATAAACTTTTAAAAAACATATTGTAAATAATAACATTATAGATAAAAATTAATTTATTTATATTTTTAATAAAGAATGTTGACATATATGATTATACATTTAAATGAGACCATTGAAAAATTAATTATAAAATAATCTTTAAACATACCATAGTGTCCCATACCACCTTGAAACATTCAAATCATAATCCCAAAAAATATTATTAGAATATTTAAACTTCTTATATTAAATAAATAAGGGTATTATATACACTAGATGCATGGGAAATGTGGTTAACAAGGCTTATATTTCAAAAATATTAATGTGAGATGAGATAAAAGATCATATTTTACATTGGGAAGAAGATTTCTTTTCGAAATCAATTTATATTTTCAATGAAATAATATTTTTATGAATTTATATCCCATAAAATAATAATTAAGATCATTTTAATTATATTTGTGGCATAAATGTTATTCCACTAATGTGAAATCGAGAAAAATTAATTTAAAAAAAATGAGAAATTAAACATTTTATTTCTGTTTTAGAAAAATAATAAATATATTTTAATGTGGAAAGACATGTTTGAATTAATAAAACCTAAAATTAATCATGATGGGTTTTTATGATAAAATTATTTATTTTTAAAATATAATGGTTTAAAATAGATTACACTGTTCACTTGAAAATAAGAAGGAATTCAAGAAGATCCCCAGTAATGGGGTTCTTTACTCGGAAGAATTTTTAAAATATCAGGTTGAAACTAATAAAACCCCATAAAATAAACAAGGAATATTATCTATACACACATATATAATATTAAAACATAATTTATGATCATAAAATAAAAACAAATAATTATTCAATTGAAATATTTAAGGAAAAGAGTGAGCTGATTTAAAATTAATGTTTGGGTAGAAAACCCTTACCTTAAGTAAGATAGTGTTCCTCAAGTGATCATAGATTCATGGAAAACTTAATTAAATTCATTAATTAATATTTATAGAACATATTATCTATGTATTTTATTTTTTATATCTTTGTTATGCTCATTAATGGAATTTTAATGTGTTTAATAGGTTCATTTGTTTTGTTTGGGAGAATTTTCTTCCTTGGTATTTATGGACGGTTTATTTCTATAAATGAATGAAGAATCATGTAATGAGATTGTGATTTACCATAATTGAATGAATTTTTTATTATTAAACATAAATAATGTTACATGGCTGTAAATTTCATTTGGTTACTTGGAGTGAAGATGAATCATTATATAAATTATTTAATTATAAGAGTGAGGGTTAATTAGTGGTTTTTGAAAACAAAAAACACATTTAGCATTATAAATAAGAACCATTTGTATAAAATATTACAAAACAATATATTATAATTAATACATATGTTATGGTAGGTTAAAACCAGAAGAATGGTTTTATGACCACAATTGAATACGTTAATAGTAATAGAAAACCCAACATCCTTAAAAATTGTAAATTAGCTTCTCTTGGATGGTGTTGCTTACTGCTAGATTAAAATAAGGGAAAATGAAAGATGTTAATAACATCTTAAATAATCATTAAAATTTAAAGTAAATATTGGATACTAAGGTTTTCAAAACATTTTTTTGAGGATAGGTGAGGATATAAAATAAAACAAAGTAACACGAAAAGAAAGTAAAACAGTTGATTAGAGGAATTTACCAGTTTAAATAGTCTTCATTGAGGGCCTCTTTACGGAAGAGGATTTGGACTTTTTTTTGTGACCAAGGGTCGTTGGTAGTGTGGGAGGATCCTTTCAAGAGATTTGGAAATAATTTAGACTTATAAAAAGGAATGATATTAGTGATGAGAATAGGTAAGGATGGATGAGATTTAAAATGGTGGAGAGGAGGGGTTTCTCATGATTTCAATAATTAGATTAATATTTTGGATCAAGAATATAAATATTCTACATTCATTTGGCTAGAAATAGTAATTAGTATTTGTTATTTCAAACCAAGTGTCCCGACATCCTCCGTACTTCACCTATGACTCAATAAACCATGTATTTATCATTTTGTAGTAAATTATCGTGTTTTTCCATTCATAAAAAAATTATTTTAAAAAAATATCATAAATTAACTGTAACCATTTTTTGATGTGTAGAATCTCTAAAAGAAAATAATTTTTTGAAAATAATTTTATATATATGATAAATTTAGTTTTTAATTAAATTCATCGTTTAATAGAAATATACCAATTTTAATATTATATCTCTTTTTATAAAAAATTAAAAAATTATATAAGGTCTCATTAAATTTTCATTAAATCATAGGGAATGGAAATATTGATTTCTGAATACATTTTATGAAAACTAATTACCATTTAAATAATTTTATTAATTATAGTGTTGAAATAAAATATTTATTACACACAATAAAACCAAAATTTAATTAAGAATATCCATCTTCATTTATGAAGTGACTAAATTATCTCCATACATTAATGAGTGTGGTTCATATTCATTTGGATAATTTAATACTCATAAGGGTCACATCACTACTCATAAGGGGAGGTTATTATTCATAAGTGTAGGTTACTGTTTAAAGAAAATTATGTTGATCTTATCAATCTCTAAATATCATATTGATTGCAACTGTGTATGTCATATTTTCAAAATTCATTTCACAGATGTGGAAAATTTATATTTATTGGAATATTTATAACAACACATTTTTTTAGAGATGCCGTGTCCCATGAATTCAATATTAAATTTATTGGTAAATCCTTGGGGTGTTACAATAAGTCTCTTGTGATCCATTGATTAGTGATGAAAATGGATGACGTTCTGCACAGTTTAATGTCTAGTAATATGTATGTACTTGCTTCCTACTGTTAAAAAATACACTATATGAATTTATTCTATATAGTTTACCATCATTCAGTAAGGATAATTTTTTTTGTAGTTTTAATGTCATGTGACCAAAATGTTTTCCATTCAATTTAATATTCTCGTGGTATTGTTGTGGGAACTGATGTGAGAATTTGTGAAAGATATATTCCATGCACAAGGAGGCCACCTATACATCGTACTCGTACATGGTAAAAATGAACATTTATAGATTATCCCCTATTTAGTTGGGTAGATTTTTTTTGTTATTATAGTTTGGCCCAAAATATGATATAATGGTGTCACATTGTATCATAAAATGGAAAGAATCAAAACACATATAGTTACTGAATGGGAATCTATGTACACAGGAATGATAAAAATTCAGAGGTCATCATTTTTTTCTATTATTATAGTGAGGCATAAGATTGACAATATATGTGTCAATACACATCCTATGATGACAAGAATCACTACACATGTTTTTATCAAGGAATCCATCAGTTTAACATCATGTTTCATGGAAATAGAATTACCAATATAAAAAGGGGTATTAAATCTAGAAACAATAAATGAATTTTGTGATTCACTACATATCATGTGGTAATAGGAATGATGTTATGAATAGTTCTTGAAATAAGATCTTCCTGCACAATTCAGACCTACAGATTTAGAGGGAGAATTTTTTTGTTTATTTTTTTACTATACATAAGGATAAATATTTTTGTTCCACTATATATCATGTGATGTCAATAATCATTTCACCCATAGTTCTGGAATATAGGTGTGGTAGGGGAACAACACCAACAATAGTGGTCATCTCAAGAGATGTCCTAAGAATGTGTAGTTTGTTGTCTTACAAAAAAATACACCAAAATATTAAATATCACGCGGTAAGGATGCAAGTAATTAATTTTTAGGTTTTTCATTCAAAACCATGATAAACTTATTATGAGTCGATATGCCTTGTTCTCTTAGAGAAACCCATATGGAAAAACCTAATTTCATGTTATCTATGCTTGATGTGAGAAATAATTATTGGCAAGGATTCCTATCACCACGAATAGATGACTAAATATAGGATTGTGAAATTTTCTATCATGTGGTGTTTGGACCATGATATAGTATCGATTCATCCCTATGAATCACGTTGAAATGAGAATCAAGCTAAATATAGTTTTAAAACACCATTAAATTTAACTACATGTAACAAAAATATTAGGCGTGCAACGTAACGTATTACGGTGATGATGAGGGTCTCCCATCATAAAATAGATGTAACAATATCAATAGGAGGAGAAATAAAGGTTTGGGAATCACTATGTATTATGTAATGGTAGGAATCAAGTAACAAATATTTACTTAATAGGGAAAAATCTCAATGTGGATATGACTCTCAAATGGGAAAGGACATGATATGATCCAAAGATTAAAGTCATGATGTTAGGACCTAGGTCACCTGATATGATTGAAGATGAACCATTGGGTCATCCATGCAGTTTAACATCATGCGGTGAGGATGTTCTCCATATATTTTAGCATAAAATGGTTAGTATTTTCTTGGTTATTATAACATCATGTGACTTTCATGCCTTTGTAAAATTTAATTTCATAAAACCAATAATACTCCATGTAGTTTAACGTAATACAGCTAGGATGTGACACACTATGTTGTTTAAATTCATTAATCCATGACATGACACATGATGAAATATTTGAAAATTATTTCTTACGAATTATCTCATTGGTGAGTGGTGTCACACACTCTCTATCAATTGTTTCCAATCATTCAGATACATTTTAGTATGCCTTATATATGTTTTAAGGCCCCTCCCATTGGGGTTTCACTATTGGAGGCATCTTCCTTTATATATGTGTGGTTTTGAGAGCCAACACCAATTCTCCAGGGGGGAATGAATAGAGGCAAACATATTTATTTCATGTACATGTGATCTGATTAGAATGGACTTCAAGGTTGTGCAATGTGTTCAACCTATTCTCACTGTGCCATTCCATCTCATCCAATAATGTTTCTGATTGCTCATTATTCATAATTTATCTTAATGAGGCTATTCGGTTTGAGGGAAACTTGAATATTATTGTAGATAATGACTTGGTCCCATACACTAATGATTATATATTTTCTTGTGTTTCAGTATTTTTTGTGGTAAGGTAAGGCCACAAAGCATGGAATGTTTAACCTAATCATGAATTATTATCTCTATTCACCATCTTTGAGAGTATGTTTGGAAAATTCCTTCTTAACAGAATCTATTTTTTCATTTTCCGATGCATGATATCAGGATGACTGATTAGACTCGGTGTTTTGTTCCTGTTACAATTTCATCAATTCCATAGAATAGATTTTGGTGTTGTTTTATATCAGTATTGTGTAAGGAACCCTGAACATCATGATGATATGATACATTATAAATTTTATGATATTCTTCGTCCCATCTTCCTTGAGGGTTATTCCCTCATTACATTTGTAGATGAATTCAACAACAGTATGGATGCACATTATTTTTTTAGATGTGGCTGGGGGATATGAAACCACAAAATTCATTCCATCTACATCAAATGTCAGGATATATTTATCTATTCGTAGAAATTCAATTGGGAATGAATGCTATTTTCATAGATATGGAATATAAATGCAATTTAGTTGAATTACTCATTGTCCTGTATAATTATTTTCTATTAATACCCCAACCACTTGATTTAGGGGGAGATCCTGGTACTAGGATGATGATCCCCACAGGTTCCTCACTATAGTTCTTCCATAAAGGCATTAATCTCTCTTTACACTATGTATCGAACGAGGACTCTATAAAATCCTATATTATAGAGGTATTTTTCTCGATTTCGTCAACCCACATGGTAATGTTCTCTGAAGTGTGTAGAATCTGCTCCCGTTCAGATTAGTCTGTCATTATAGATCATTTTTGAAATAATAGATTCTAGGATCCATCCATCTAGCAGTACATATTGGTTCATCGTTATCTGGGGATTGTTTTGACCTGATTAAATTATTATCAAAAATGACTATTTAATAGATAATTCTTTGATGTATGATATAGAAAATTTATTTATCCTAATCAAGGTTGCCCATGATTTTGGTTGTTTTAGCTAATGTGTCTATATTAGCATTTTGTGATCCCAGAACAAAATGTCATATGGGATCAAAAGTAAATTCTACCATTACCCCCAAACATAGCTAATGAGAAGTTCAATTCTTCCTTTTTGAAGTAATATTAACCATCAATATTCTTTATCATCAGTTCATAATCCCTATTTATATTTATGTATGCTTTCTATAGCTGTAGGGAAATTTTTAGGAAATCTAGGAGGGGTTGGTATTCTGAGAAAATATTTTGGAATCCTTTGGATATAGAGAACGAGTATGGGACATTTTAAATTTATAGAAAAAAGTAAAATCCCTATTCCAAACCTATCCTGCTTCATTTTTTCCATATTCTATCGAATAAGACATGAGGAGGTTCAATAAAAATAAATATCCCAAGTTCAGGTGTTTTCATGTGCACATAAATCCTTCTTATATAGGATTTATATGTCTAATAGTATACTTTATTTGGTGGGATGTTCGATGAAGATATCATCTTAGGATTTCCCTTTTCACCACTTTTTGTGAGATGAAATAGATGTAATATTGTTACAAAATGATCTTCCATCTTTCCAGATTCCTAGTTAGCATGAGGTGGAAAATGTATTACTTAATAAGATCAATATGAGAGACTATGTGGACTTCATGGTGATATAATTAATTCCATATCTTATTAACTTCAAATAGTTGTGCGATGAAATTCGTCTTTGCATCAATGTATTAGTTTTCAGTTCCTAGTGCAGTTTGGTTGAGGTAATAGAGACTTTTCTCACTCAAAACATTATTCTTATTTCTAAGGAGGGTTCCATGATGTAATTCCATGGTTGTTTACATATAATATGAGTGTCTTCCCCTACACTTGTGGAATCAGGACTGGTAGTTGTAGTAGATACTGCTTGAGACATTTGAAGGTTTCTTGGCATCCTTTGTCCCATCAATTTGATCTTCTCTTCCATATTATCCTTCTTAAATAACTTCATTTTTAGCCATGTTGACTTTGAATCAATTAATATTGTCATGGTACAATTAGAGCCCACTTAGTTCAATAAGATTTTTGGGGGTGACATTTCTATTATAGAACTATTCTTCTCTTGGGAAACCTCAATGGTGTTGTGGCATACCATAAATTTACAGAACTTCCCTGATGTCACCCCAAATTAATATTTCATTGAATTCATCTTAATATTGTACTATCATAGCTTGTTGAATATAGATTGATAATATGTGATGTGATCACATCACTATCAGGATTTGATAACAATTTAATCAACATAACATTCAACTATCCTTCCCAGGATAGGCATAATTATATGAATATTGGTGCATTGATAAGTGGTGTAAGAATTTAGTAATCTAGAGGTCCATCCTAATAGAAAATGATATATTAGGGAATAGTGAAGGTAGTTGAATCTTCATTTTTAGGGACCATCATTATTTGATTGTTCCCTAAATACAAACCCATGAAGGAAAGATGTAGTATTATATTAGTAGCATCAATCTAGGGTTTTGTGATTGAAATGGGAATTCATCCTTTGGGAATTTTTTATTATGGTATATAAAATGTATGAAGGCCCTATTCGTCCAATTTTATTTCCATATATAAACTTTATTGGAAAACCATCATGGGTATTTCACTTCTAGGGAAAAGTTGGATTTGATCTAATTTTTATCTTTGAACACTACATTGGTATCATGAGAGGTGTGTGTCATCTCGATTTCCATACTGAAGACTTAATGGACATTGGGTAAGATGATATTGTGTGTATCGACTTATAGATTTATCTTGAGTATTTTTGTATTGATCCTAACAAATAATATTAGTGTTTCCTTAGAAATAAATTGTAAATTTCTTTCTATTCATGGTTAATGGAGGTATTTATCAGTACATTTCATTTGTCTTCTTCTGTTTCCATATTTACATACAAAGTATTAGAAAATGTGGTAGTGAAACATTCCCCAAATAAATGACGGGAGTTCCTAAGGCTATCATATTCTTATTCATCAACCTCTATGTTTTTATAGTAATTATCATATGAAGATATAAATCTAGGTGCATCCATATCAATGTCATGATGAGAGATTTTATGAGAAGAGAAATTACTATCTCCTTCATCATGTGTCATTATAGAGATATTCATGATATGACTGAATTTTATTCAATCTATTGGAACATAATGGACTTATACATCAAGGACTATATCTATTACATCAACCAGATTTTTGGGGAGCACGTAGGGGATGCCGATCATAATCCTAGGATTTTTAGGGACATTACAAAAATTTTTGGGGGCTGGAACCTGTATATCATCATCCACCATTAATTTTTTCCCTCCCCTTTGGTAAAATATTATTTGAGCAAATGTGTCTTCACATGTCTCGAAGGGGGAATTGTTACAATGTAGTGTGGTGACTTTTCCATCGGTGAGGAATTTCAGAAATTCATCGAATGTTAAAGGTACATCCATGTGGATATATATCAAGGGCCTTCCAAGAAATACATTTTATGTAGTTCTCTAATATATAACCATTAAATCAGCATTATATGTTTGATTCCCAAACAAATATTTGATTTTGATGTTCATATGTGGTATTTCCTCATTCTTGTCATACACTTGAAGGGTTAGATTATTTGGAGACAAATCTCCTTCGCTATATCCCAATGAATGGAGGATATGAATTCCCATGAGACTAATACCATATCAATTTTCAATCAGAGTCATTTAGATATCAAAATTATCATGCCTTTTCAAAAAACATATAGTGGTATGATGTGTCCCTAAATGAGCTCTTCCCAATCTTCTTCTATAAACGATATTGGGACATGGAATTATAATGACATGGTCTCTTTTTTTAAACATAATACATAGTAACATCTATATCAAATTCCAATTATATTTTTATGGATTTATTGACTTCTTTATTGAGTTATTTTTAAATATGGAGTGCATCTAGGATTGATTGTTTTTCTGGTACAATACCAGGCTATTTTAAAATGTTTTACTTTTGTTCTAGAGGTTGGTGATTCATGAGGTGGGGTTTCTCATTGACATGTGTCTACAGAGCCGATGTATTTGAGGTGGAAAATCATGGTTCTTTTATAATGGTTGACATATCATTTTCTTCAAGTGGAACAATTTTCACTAGAATTCCCTGTTTCCTAGGCCAATCATGTAATCAAACCCCCATTAGGTGGTCAGGAAAGAAATGGGTTTGTATGACTACTAGGTTGTTCAGATACACTTACATTTCTTTTTATGGGATTCTTGGATTGGTTACCCACAAGTCTTAGCTACATATATGTTCTATATGCGGATGTGATGGAAATATTTTGGTCGTCCATGCATGTGTTGTCCCTTGTGTCCTCGATTCATTTACATGCATCCTCATGTTCCTAGATTAGTGTAGTGAACCCATAACCAGAGGCATATTGATCTTTGTAGAAGGGGTCTCCAAAGTGTATCTTTTTTAAAGAATCATAGATGTGATATTCATCTGAAGAGGGTTCTATTGGGTGTGGTGGTGCACATGGTTAAAATGTTCTAGGGATGAAATATGAAAGAGTCAAAGCTTATCTTTGAGATGAATGTGATACCTCATAATCTACATTTTAATGTATCTAATGGATATTTCCACATTTGGGAGATATATCCAATTTCACATTCCTAGGTGGTGGAGCTATTGTGGGTATGTACAGCTATTATATCAGGGAGGCATGAGCTCAATCAACTATTTTATGGGTTATCCAATTGTTAAACATCTATCCACAGTTTTCTAGAACATTCTTCCAATCACCATATTCTTATGACTGGGAAACATATATGCAGGAGACCTACATTGATTAGTTATCTAATTCTACATGTCCAAAATTCTCAATGTCCTGAAGGACATCTTTGAGTATGATGTAGTCATGGATATTATTACCTATCCTTCCATGAAAAGGGTTTTAGTTATTATAGTCGGTGAGGTTGAGCTCATTGGCATTTTTAGGCTATAGTATATTGAGTAGTTTATTGTCTAAGGTAGCTAAGAAATAACTAGGTCTTGTCCATTTTATAAGGAAATGTATTTATTCGTCTGTTACTCAAATTTTAGGAGACATTTATTTCACTATGCTTCAAGATAAGTTCATTTATTTTGTTGCTGCCGCTCGAAAATAGTTGTTGTGTGGTTTAGGAAATTCATAGGTTCTTGAATGGGAACTACTATTGGTTTGAGTGTAGTAGTGGAAACATATTCCTTTTCAATCCTTTACCAATATACTAAAGTCATGAGTTGAGATAAAGCTCATTTTCATGGAATGGTTTCCTATATAAGTTTATTCATTTCTATGAACTTAGGGAACCCACATGGATAGTTCATTAGGATCATAGGTGTCTAAAAATCATCATAGATATTCTTATCAATGAGTTCTAGAAATTATTCCTTGGAGAGAGGAATTTTGATTTAATAGGATAAAATCATCGACTGGGCTAGGAAATCAGACAAACTCTCATTTTTTTCATTTCTTGAAATTTGGAAGGTCGTATATTTTTATATTTACTTTATGTGGATTTGAAATGATAGATGATTTTTCAACAATGGTATTACCATCCTAAAACATATAGTACCATATTGTTGTTGTACTAAACAAAGGATGAACATATTAGAGTATGTACAAAAAAACATGATCAAGGTCACATCCTTATTGCTCCTAGGGACCATAGTATGGACAAATCAGGATAAGATGTGGGTGAGATGCTTTCAAGATCCTCCATGCCATCAATGGTGGATATGGTTGGATTTCCAAAATTTGGTGAAGGAAAGGTATCATCAGCCCATTTAGGATATGGATTCCTTTCATGCTGTATATGTGTGTTTCACACCTCCATGGGTTCTATTCGAGTAGGCATGGACACGATGGTGTTGGTATATTTTAGAGGTATTCTCATTTGAGATTCCTCGCATATACGCGTACTGGGTGAGGGCTTGTAATGTGGTCTCATTTCTATCTCCTTTTTATTCTTTACCTGTGCTTAAATTGTGTTATTACCCTAGTGAGGGATTGGTTTTCTCAATAATGGAGGAAAGTCATGATAATTTTCTACTTCCTCATTTATATAGACCAATTATAAGGATCCAGTTCTGATCTAATTCTCTACTGCCTCTTTTAGAGGCAGACCTAAAATGGGAGGTAGAATATTCATCTATGCCTAAAAGTGATACCCAATAGGAATATTACACATGAGTCGATCCTCATTGAGTTTTCTTAATGTATGGATATCATTATAATATTGTGATAAGTATTCATACTTGGAAGGATACTTTTCTTACAAAGTGATTGGGATGTGGCAACAACTTTACCTATATGATTTTTAAGGTAACACATGTTACATGACAACTTGCTATACAGAGGTCCTCAATTTATGAGTAATAGCCTTGAGGTATTTTTCAATTGTGGGTGTTGAACATCCACCAGATTGTATATGTTTGTCTTACAGCTGGAGGAATGTATGGGATTATGACCATTTGTATTTACCTCACAACCTATAGAAGATATATTCTCTCAATGGTTATTATGATGAAAAAATACCATGCACCCTCTTGGATAGGGGATATCTCGGGCCATAGTTGGCATTGATTGATCCTATTGAAAAAGAACTGGTGCTTCCTACTGAGTATTTTTTGATTCCATGGATGGGATTTGATATATAAATTCCCTTATCCCAGTGGGATAGTGTTGAACAAGAATCGTCATTGATTTCCCCATGAAACTCTTAGGGGATGAAGAACCTGGAGATATCGTTTGAGATATAAATACCCATTCCTAGTGAGATTGGGTTGGTTTGGATTTTCTTTTTGATATGTCCCGAATACTCTCTATAATTGATGATCCAAGAGATGGAGGCGATGGTAGATATTTTCTCATCATAATGACCTAATTCCACTATTGGTTGTCTATTATAGAAGCTCCTACTCTGGCCTATTTGATTTCTCATAATTCTGCTATCAAAAGAATTGGGGGAAATGAAATCATTTGATGAGAGACAGTTTCTATAGGATGCCATCACATTTATTTCAACCATGGGATACATGTTCAAAATGAATCCTCATTGAATCAAGGGTCCTTGTTAAAATATGTGTGGAATATCATGAGCCTCTGTATTGGATTTCGAGGAACTATAGAAGTTTATGATTTCTATATTATTGACTAAATGTATAGAGCATTTCCTGGAAATCTGATTTCTCAAAAGGATGTGTCATTGTATGATTCCATATCTGAGGGGTTATGTTCTTCCTGGGGGTATGGTGAAGTGTAATGATTTATACATTCCCCGTCATCGAATACGATTACATTATGTGGTATTAGATATCTAATACCAAAGATCTGTGTTGTAATGGAGAAAATCATGTTGGATATTTTTTGTTTTGATGTTTTGTTTTTGAATCCTTAGACATGTATATAGAAAACATGTCTAGCTGATAATTGAGTATCTTGAGTATATGAAGGTGACCCTCATATCCTAGATAAAGGGAGTGGTATAATATTTAGTTTCTAATGAGTTTCACATATATTTTGGCATAGATAAGTCATGCACTGCATTTCTAGCTTGTTTTAGATCACTTATTAAGAATAGTGAACAGTCCGGATCAGGATGGGGAGGTTTCTTCTTGCTAAATCTCTTCTAGTATCAATTTGAAACTCCTATTCATTATAATTAAACACCTTCATCCAATCGAACGATAGAAGATGCTTCTTGGTGTCCCATGCTGACTTTTATTGAGTGATTGGAAATGTTGATAGATAACTATATACAGTTTACATATATTTTTTGATCACCACTCTATACACATGTGTATAGTTTAAAACACCTCTATATACAGAAATTCCTATGTATGGGTTGTATTTCCTTATCTAAGTGAAATATCACCATGGGGATTTTGACCATGGCAGATGTTAGGAGTAGATTCCATATGATCCATATCCACACTACCATGAGAAAGAATATCAGTGTAATGATCATATTATACATTGGTTGTAGTGTTAATGAACGATTGGGGTGTTGAGAATGTTTATCTAAAAACCTCAATAACACCTGAATTGATAATATTAGGGATATGAGCCTCATTGTGCATCATAAGTGGAATATTCTATCCTGCCTTCTGCAATTCTGTAGGGATATGAGCCTACTGTATGATGGTTTTCAAACCATGTTAATAACAATATAGATCATCTAGAGTATGAGCCCACTACTGATAAGAATCTTTAATATTCCAATGAGAATCATTATTATTGATTTTAATATGAACCTATTCTGAGGAGTGTGCCGCTTTTTCATGGTGATCCTTAGTTAAAATGTTAGAATGAGCCTGATTGTGATCCTTTGGGATAATTCATTTCCCTTTTATTGCAGGGATATGATCCTACTATGATTCATGTGCCACTCTCACTTGGTGATGCTAGGTTGGAACAAAAATTTGATCCTTGGTCAAATATGCATTTTGTGCCACAATATACTGATGAAGACATGGAAATGGAGAAGATATATTTGCCTCCTCCTTTATTGCCTCATATGGATTCTAGTACATTAATTTATCATAGGATGTATGAATATGTGCATGAATTTTGTGATCTACGTGATTATGTTTGGAAGATTCAATGACATGAATATGGCCAGTCTCGAGGAATCTTCCATTCCCACATGGTGAGACCTAACCAAAATGGGGATATGAGCTCGATCCAAGGCATCTTGAGTAAGCATAATGTATTTTGAAGGGTAATATGAGCCTATCCTGATGGATGTTCCCCTCTCACTAGGAGATCCCCAACGAGAATAGGGATATGAGGATGATCAGTAGCCTTTGGAATATGCAACCATAATGTTTTGATAATCATGTTACCCTATCATGAAGCATGTTTCATTTTCATCATGTGATCCCTTAATGAAACTACATTATGAGCCATGTATAATTCCCCATCCTTTACCATAGTATGCTTATAATCCTAATAGATGGAATAAATAATGTCTACTTTTTATAAAGTAACAACTTGTTCATAATGACTATAGTATTGAGTATCCATAGTTATAGGTATTAGAATATGTGACTACCCCTATATTAGTACTAGTGATTGAATATTCTGGTATATTTCATCAGCGTTTCCAAATATTTAATAGGATTTTAAAAAACTGTGTGCATGGATATAAAAATATTAATTTTTCGTCTCCAATATATAATGGTAGATATCTTCGATTGAATCATGGATATGAACACAATTTTTTCCTCCTTATACTAGCTGAATATATCTATGAACTACATGCATGGGGACAAGTATATATTCTTCCACCATGAATGATATAGGAATGTTCTCATAGACTATCTCTAAGTGAGAATGGATATGATCCTACTCACTCTCTATTACTAGAATATTTCGTCTAACACTTTCTTTGGGACATGCCTCCATACACATTTGAGGTGATGCAAGCTTCAAATTATGTTTCCCCACATTCCCAATTTACAAAGGTGGGATGTACTCATCACTCTCAATAGTTATGTCTACTCCATAAACAAAATAGAGTGATGAGATGTCAGTTTCTCCTTCCATGGATTCCTCCATGTAATTTTTCACCTAGTCCATGTCTCCCTCTTATATTTAAGTTAAATTCCAGGAAATCATTGTCGATGACATATCATTGTATATTATAGTTAATTACAATGCTTATTTCTACACATTTCAAATGATATTGAAAGGTAAAAAACCTTTGTTCATCATTTTAGTCACATTGGTCATCAATGGAACATATAGATGCAATGTGCATTGGTCACTGGTAATTTTCATCAAAGGAGGGAATCCGATGGAGGCGTATTTGGAAATATAACCAAAGGCATTCCATTTTGGTCATGAGGGTTTTTATGAAAAATGAAAATCCTTTAAGGAATCTACCTCAGGCATCCCATTTTTACCATATGGCAGCTCACGTTGTAGTCACATATATTCCTTGGATTCCACCTCAGGCATCTGTTGTATATCATGTGGTAGCATTATGAGAGATGCCTTGAATTTAATGTCATGTATAGGTGAAATCAATTGATTACAACACCCTATTGAAGTGGATCAAAGAGGTGCAACCCTATGAGGGAACACATATATGGTTTACAATATAGAAGTATTAGAACACCCGATGGAAGCAGAGCCCTAAGGTGTGTCGCCTAAAGGGAATACGTCACATCAAAAAGGTTGATCTAGACACCATTGGAGGTGTATTAGAGAACTACATACCTAAAAATAAGAACCAATTAATACTGTTGTACGTGATTGAATCATATGGATGTTTCCTACATGCCTTATTTATAACAGAAGGATGAAAACCCATGTAGTTTTATGTTGTAGTTTCTATACATTTGATAGGACCAGTACAAGAATTTTACTATCTTATGGTTAGGATGAACATACCATGAAAGAAGAGTCAGTGAGGGACGATATGTGGATTACAAGTAATATACACTTCACAAGAAGATTTCTCTTGGTTGGATTGAATGGATCTTACACATGATAGCTACCTAGGTGTGGCTATGAGCAGTGATGATGTGGATAGTGCTCATGTGTAAGAGTGACCCAGGTTGGTGGTATGATCATTCTGGGATGTCGCAGAATGGGAAAATTGATAGTGGATATGGATAGAGTTTTGGGAGTGAGTGAAATGGATAGACTTGACGGAATGACGTGTTTAAAACCCAGAGAGGATTCCTATGTATCCTAATTAATTGGGAATCAAATCCCAAGTAGTTAGAAAAATGGTTATTGGGGGAAAACCATAAGATTTATCCTATATGGATGGGGATTACACCTTGAATTTTCCAATTTATGGTGTATGTGGTTAGTAATTACACATAGGAACCTCCTATTTGGAGGGACATGATCAGTGCATACGCATAGGAGTGGCCCACAGTTTAATTATGGATAGTTTTCAGGGCTTGTACTCTGGGGCATGCACATTGAAGTGGGGGTTTTGGATTATATCTATAGAGAAATTTTTGTGAGGATAATGGGTGGATGTGACATTCTCTAATAACCTATAATATAATGTTATGTGTGCTCAATGTGATAAATTAGTGGAAGCATTAGACCAACTACCTATGTCACAAAAGATGAACCAACAAGAGATGATGTAATGATTACACTTGTATGCTTCTTGAGGAGAATAATATTCAATGATATGGGGTTCACCCATGGAAGGTGCCAAAAGAGGATTTTATTCTGTATGAAAAGGATCTGATTCCATCTGCGGAAGTTCTCATTAAATGTCACTCATATATTGGAATGATTTTACAAGGGTGTTTTACACACAAAAGATTCCAGACGTAATAGGATTGCTCAGAGGTTGGAGTGAAGGTGGAATCCCATGATGCTCGTACAAGGGGAATCCTATTTTCATTTTACTGGTTAAGGCCATAATTTAATATCATGCATTGATAACACTTTTGTTATTCATTTTAACGTCATGAAGATATGACAAGAGGGACTCACTCTTTACCACTTAGTATTACATAACCATGTCTCAAACACCCATATACGGGGGGTGGTTTTAGAAGTTCTAGGGTGTAATGGTGTGGAGGAGTGTTCAATCATGAGGCCCTTAATATCATTCATATGATTAAAATAAAATAATTAGTGTACCTATTCTGAAAATAAATAGGCAACAAAATACAGGAACTAGTGGAATATATGGCACATCGGGAGGGACCAAAGAATCCCTGCATAAACACATGGAGTGTTATGTACAATAATTACATTTATTTAATGGTGCATTCATGTAAGGGGCACTCTGACATGGTGTTTTGGAAAAAATGAAAACCATAGAGCTTCCCAGAAGGAGTTCTTTTTTGGAAATGGTGCTTGTGTGTAAGGCCATGCTTGTGCACAACATTAAAGTGCCATGTTAAAGGTCATGGAACATTTTGGAGAATCCATTATGTGCACTTGGAAAAGGTAAAATGATGTTGGGTAAAAATTACACAGCTTTGGGCATACTCAATGAAGGACCCATAAGGAATCTATCATTCAAGATCTCTACCTTGAGGGTTCTATGATTTCATGAAGTCATAGAAGGCCAATCTTACATGCAACATAGAGGAAGTTAAACTACCAAAGTATCACCATGATGATGAGATGTACTAGAATATAGAGAAAAATCTTTAAGTGAAGGAAGGAAAAGATTCATTTACCGATGATGTATTCTATGAAACTAGCTCCATAGCCCTGGAGAATTCTCACGTAAGGGGCTAGAGGATGAAGTTTTTGAAGCACATGAGTTTTGGATGAGACTGGTCTTCTTAAAAATTTTAGAGACTTCTTATGGATGCATGACTTATATATATTTTTTGGGATTCCTGAATGGGAATCTACATAATTGGTGTTTGGAATTCTGGATTCTATTGTATGAATGGTCTTCTTACATACAATACAAACCTCTTGTGCATGCCTAAATTATTATTTTTCATGTAAATCATAGAAATAATATATAATAAATTATATTTAGTGACAAATAATATTTCATGTATATTTAAACATTGCATACACACCCCCAAAACTTCTCTGTGAATTCTTTCATGAACATAGAATTAATGTTTTAGTCAGATAATGGATTCTGTTTTTCCAAATCTGGTATTTTATTGAATATTTACCAATTTAAGGATAGAAAATCCACCTCTCAGAATATGAACTGAAAGGGGACCAGAACAATATGTTCTAAAGAAAATAGTTAAGGGAAAGGTTGTTTCCAATGGGTTCTGAAAAAATGTGCCTCTTGGCATGAATGGCCCCATACATGTGATCATAAGTCATTGTCGTTGACTATAATTAAAAAGATGATATATATAGTACCTTTAATTTCCACATCATAGGCATTAGTTGCTCTCATGTGTGTAAGTATTCTAGTTTTGGGTAAAAAACCAAGCTTTAATTGCAGATTTCGTGCATCGTCTCATTCAATAATGCACATGAATTTTCAAAATTACCAATATTTTTCAGGTTCACCGCAAGATATTTCACACAAAAGAACATCTATCACACCAAACTAGTAGCCTCACTTGCTTATTCCTTATAACATTCAGTCTTATTTGAATATATTTCAAACTCATTCGATTTGGTCGATCAATAGAAAACTACTAATATTTAAATAAAATTAACTCAAGAGACATCATGAGTGGAAACCCGTTGATTATTCATCCAATGAGATTTATATAGAATAATAATATGCATCTAGGCATGCTGAAATAGTCACATAAGGATTATCCTATGAGATATTATCTCCTACTGTGGATATTCGGATGGCCAAATAAAGTTATATATTTATATTTCATAATTGACTCACCCTGATTTTTGATCATGAGGAAGGATGACCTCGATTTATAGAATTTCAATGTTAATGGTCATGATTCAATATATCATAAGGACTTTCCTAACTACACTATAAATGGGAGGAATAATATGGTCAATAGAGATGGGGCATAGGTAAAATCGTTCTCCACCCACTACACAACTACCTTCCAAAGAATCATGAAGGAAAACAATCTTAGGATGGCATAAATACTAGTGTTTTCTATAATTCATCATTTTTACCAGAGAATGGATTTGGGTGTATTGGATAAACTATACAAGCCAGTAAATTGTGTAGTGTTTTACTGCATCGGGTATTTGAAAGTGGTATGGACATCACAGTTTCATTTTTACCATCAATAGGAGAATGTTCCAAGGATCCTCATCCAATGGTCCCCATTCAAAAAAACATTTCATATCCACCATAGGGATGTATACATCAGTATAAAACCCATAATTTACATACATTGTTATTACTTCAGAAATGAAGAACACTTATAACAACATATAACAAAACCAGGAAAGGACCGTATAGGTATAGTGTCTTTAGAAACTGGGAAACATAAACAACTGGTTCATAAAGCATCTACACTGTCTCCCATTTATTTCATCATATCTAGAGTCCCTTTTGGAATTTTCTACTTAATAACCTTCTTCCTGACCTGGGGAAAGAAAACATACCAAAGGGTGAGCTCAAATGCTTAGTAAGGGTAAAAAAAATATCAATCACATCATATTCATAAGAACATATCATTTTGGAAATCTTAACCTGAAAAAAGATCATAATTTCATAACATGGGATAAATCATAATAGTTAAATGTAATCCCAATAATCATAACATAAAACATGAAACTCTTTGGCGTACACACATAATCATAGAGAATCATTTCATAGTAATCAAAACTCACTTCCAAGACTATCTTAGCAGACAAAGTCCATTTCTGAACCGAGTTCACACCTCGTTTATGTCCTGTTTCACTAAACCGGATTAACCTACCATTCTAGCTACGTATATCTAATTAGATATAAATCATTACCCCATGCATTTGAGGGAGATATAGGTCTCACCCATCTCATAATGAAACCATTTTTCTGTGTGCCACAAAATCATAAATCATACATCATAGCATAACCCATGTAATAAAAATGGGATTCTTATGCCATCATAAAACAATCTATATAAGATAAAAGGACATCATAAAAATAATTCCATCATAACATACTCAAAAAAATGTAAAAATACAGATATAAAAAGAACCGTATATTATATTAGATGGAAAATAATTTTGATAAAATACTTGATCTCCATTCTTGAGGAAAATATCATTTCTACTTCAATTTTTTTTTTGCCTTTCTTAAAATGTAATAGAATTTTAAACTAAAATAAGTTGATTAAAAATAAACATGATAACTTGTAAAGGAAGATTCATGGAAATAATATTCAAAAATCCATTCAGTCCGTATAAGTTAAAAAATATCATTCTTCTCGACCTTTGGCCGGAAAAGTCAAAAAGTTCCTCGTACGAAAAACGACAAAAGATTCCTTTCATATCATTTTATAAAAACTCACTGAAGGGTAAAATTGGATTTAAACAATTGTAGGAGGATATAAATAATATTACATATTGAGGAAACATGGATGTGGATGATAATTATTCCCCAGTAAATTTTGAAGTATAAACAATCTCGGATAAAAATTGAGATTGCGATATTTTCCCTTACCTTAGGTCCGATTTTCTTCTTATGTGTCCAAACCTCCTGTATAATGATTTAAATAATGTCATTGAATTATTCCAGAATAATAATCATTTTTATGATATCATATATGGTCATATTCATAGCTTCTTATTATTAATATTTCATTGCTACTTGTTATTCGAGTGTTTATTACTTTTTTATCTTATGCGTGTTTTGTCGAATAAATTCTTACTCGTCTCTTTAGGTTATAGATAAATCATTTCCAGAATGGTATTAGTGAACTATATATCATTTTTATTCATTCAATTCATTTATATAATCATTATGCAATGAAGATCATGTAGAACTAGTCACATCACATCGTGGAGACGGTATTCCATACGTACACACGAGCGATGATATCATTCCCATGATCGTGGAATTGAATTGGATTGAATGTATACTATTTCAGAATCAATAACACTTTACAATAATCATATATACTAATTTATTTGCACCATTATCCCCATCCAAGTAAGGTGGTGGTGGAAAATAGATTACACCAAGGCGTGGAGACGGTATTCCCTACGTACGTAAGAGCGGTGATTTCATTTTCCATAGGATGGATAGATAGTGAAAAAGGGTTGTTTAATTCTCATAATAACATATCAGTATATGAGTGATACTGATGTTATTAATTCATAATGAAACAACTAATGAAGAAGAATTGGAAGAAAAAATAATGTTGAACGAATCGGTAACGGACATTACCTTTTCTTTGAAGCGCCTCTTTGAGACCTCCTTTTAGGGCAATAAAATTGATCTTTGAAAAAGACCAGGACCTCTAGGATGTTTCTAGGGATTTGGAAAATAGATGGTTTTAGGGGTTGGACGAGCTTTAATGCTCAAAGTGGTGTGAGGAAGAGAGGGAGGAGGTGCCCTTTTATAAGGGAGGAGAGGGGAACCTTTGGGAAAACTTAAAAATATTATTTTATTATAAAGTCATATTCGGTTTTAAATTGCTCCAAATTTATTTATTTTGAAGCTAAGGTGGGGATGGGTCGAAATCCTCTCATAAAATATAATTTAGACAAGTTTAGGGTTCTATTTTGACCTTATCATTTAGATTTAACTTTAAGTTAAATAATTTTACTTTTACCGTGTCTTTTTGTTTTCATACACTATAAGGTTAATAAACATACTATAACAAGACAAACAAACCCTATTTATTATTAATATATAAAACCTTATATAAGACATTTTTCCGAAGCTTATATTTTTTGGAATAAAATAACAATTAATAATATAATATTTGTTTTAAAAACTATTTTATGCCAATTTTGACACTATTTGGTAATTGATTTTTGTATAAATTATAACAGAAAGATTAGTTCGAAAAATGTTAATAAAATCAATAATAACATGTCATATTAACCTATAAAATTAGTGTAATTCATAAAAAGATTCAAATTACATTAATTTGGGTATTTATAACATCAATTTTGTCAATATTTCATTAATAAGATAATTACTGCATCATCATTATGTCATAAATAAATTAAATTATTTAAAGTCTAAAAATTATAAATAAAATACCATTATGTAGGAAATATTTTTATATTTCTAATGAATAATTATAGTCAAATTTATCTTATGTATAACCCTATATTATGAATGATTTAGTTATAAAAAATTGATTTTAACTATTTTAACTATTCTTTAAATAAAATAATATTAAATGTCCTAATCTAATCCATGTGGACCTAAATGGTCATATTTTATTCTTATGGTTGTTTTGGGTCGAATTACCCTTATCCAATGGAATTAGGACATGTTTTAGGGTAATAATAATATCATTTTTACCCATAATTACCCTATTGACTTTTAACCGTGGTAAAAAAGTAAAAATTACTATTCACCAAAAATTATTTTCATCTCATTGAACCAAATTTTGGTCCTTGATATTAACCGTGTCTCTCAGATTTTCTAAATTCCACTGACAAATGCGGTAAAATTATGTTTTATGTGAATTTGGAAATTCTCCTAGGAGGTGGGTAAAAGACGGTGAAAAGATCAATAAAATTTTTATATATCTAAAATTATTATAAAATGACTCCAAAGATTTGAATTGAACTTATATAGGTAATATGTATCAATTTTGACCTAAAATAAATATAAATAAAATAAGTAATTATTTAAATAAAAAGTCGGTTGTTAAATAGTAACCTAGTGTTTTCACTATTCATCAAAAAATTGAATGTTTTCAGAAAAATACCAAAATTTCACCATAGGATAATTTTGATATTCTGAATCCAAAAATGAAGTCCATTTTGAAAAATAAAACATAAAAATTTTCAAAAAGTGGGTATTACTATTCATAACGGCAGGTATTACTAATATTTAAATAGCATATTGTTGTTTAGTTAAACTCGGTATTGCGTAGAAAGCAAGCTATCGAGGAAGGACATGGTTGTGTGTAAAGCAAGCCAAGATAGTGTTGTGTGTAGTGAAAGATTCCTTTGATGGTTTATATAACATAAAAAAAAAATATTTCTCATAAAAGTCTCAGGCGTTACATTCTACCCCCCTTAAAATGAAATTAGCCCTCGAAATTCGTCACTTTGTAACAAAAAGATGAGGATACCTCTCCCTCATCATATCCTCAAGGTCCCATGTAGAATTTTCTTAATTAGTCGTTCCACCATAAAACTTTCACCAAGCAAGTGGTCTTATTCCGTAGGACTTTTTCGCTACGATCCAGAATCTATATCGGCTGTTCTTCATAAGAAAGATCTTACTCCAGCGGTACATCTTCTGACCTGAGTACATGTGAAGGATCAGGTATGTACTTTCTCAGGAGAGATACATGGAACACATTGTGAACTTGAGAGAGATTTGGTGGAAGCGACAATCGGTAAGCTACCTTCCTAACACGATCCATTATTTTGAAAGGACCGATATACCTATGGCTCAACTTTCCCTTATTTCTAAATATCATTACTCTCTTCCAAGGAGATATTCGTAAGAATACTTTATCACCAACTTCAAACTCTAGGTCTTTTCTTCGGTTATCAGAATAACTTTTTTGTCAAATCTGAGCAGCTCTTAAGTGTTGTTGAATAGATCTGACCTTTTCTTCCATCTCATCAACAAGATCAGGTCCTAATAGCTTTCTTTCCCCAACAACATCCCAGCAAGTTTGAGTCCTACATTTCTTTCCATAGAGAGATTCATAAGGATCCATCTGAATACTAGAGTGAAAGCTATTATTATAAGAAAATTCCATCAAAGGTGTTTATACCAACCACATTTGAAATCCATAGAGCAAGCTCTCAACATATCTTCTAGAGTTTGAATTGTCCTCTCAGACTGACCGTCTGTCTGAGGATGATAAGCAGTGCTGAAACTCAATTCTGTATCCAGAGTATGCTGAAGACTTCACCAGAACATCGAGGTAAATCTCGGATCCCGGTCAGATATAATGGAAAGTGGTAATCCATAAAATCGTACCACTTCTTTTACATATATCTCATCAAGCTGATCTAGAGAGAAATACTCTCTAATATCAAGGAAGTATGTAGACTTTATAAGACGATAAACTATAACCCAGATAGCATTATTTCCTTTGAATGTTTTAGGAAGTCCAGTGACAAAGCCCATAGTGATGTTTTCCCATTTCCATCCAGGTATGGGTAATGGTTGTAACATCACCTTAGACTTCTGTCTCTCATCTTTAACTTGCTGACATACCAAGCACTAAGAGACATATTCAGCAATATCTCTTTTTATGCCATCCCATCAGAAGTACTCTTTCAGGTACCTATACATCTTTGTGCTTCCAGGATGAATAGAGAATGAAGAACTATGATCCTCATCCAATAGCTCCTTCATTAATTTGGGGATGGGAGGAACACAAACCAGATTCCCGAACCTTATTATTCCATCACAATCAAGGTTGTATTCAGGAACATTTCTCACCTTCTTTTTTAACTCTATATCTTCTTTTTGTGACTCTTTAATATTCACATGTATATATGGTTGAACATTCATTTGAGAAAGATACAATTTTTCCCCTTCCATTATAATTCCAAGATCCATCCTTTGTAAATTCATAAATATTGGATCTTTTGTGATCTTAATCATGGATAATCTAGCATTGTCTTGTCGACTTAATTCATCTGCCACCTTGTTTTCTTTCCCAGGGTGGTAATGAATTGAGCAGTCATAATCATTAATCAGCTCCAACCATATTCTTTGGGGAATATTCATCTCCTTTTGTGTGAAAAAATACTTTATCTTTTATGATCAGTATAAATGTCACAACTTTCTCCATAAAGATAATTCCTTCAAATCTTTAATGAAAATATTACAGCAGCTAACTTCAAATCATGAGTTGGGTAATTTTTCTCATGGATTTTCAACTGTTGTGAGGCATAAGCTATCACCATATCATTTTTCATGAGAACACACCTTAGTCTCTTCTTAGATGCATCACTGTAGATCACTAACCTTTCTCCACTGCAAGGTAGTGTGAGCACAGGTGCACCAGATAACCTTTTTTCAACTCCTTGAAATTCTCTTCACATTTCTCTTTCCAAACAAACTTAACTCCTTTCTGAGTCAACCTGGTGAGTGGATTAGATAATCATGAAAAAAATTTCACAAAACGTCGATAATATCCATCCAAACCAAGAAAACTTCGGATCCCAGTTACTTTTGTTGGTCTCGGCCATCTTTCGATAACCTTTATTTTTGCTGGATCCACAAATATCCCCTCTTTTGAGATTATGTTACCCAAAAAATGCAGCTTTTTGAAGCCAAAATTCACACTTGGTAAATTTCTCATAAAGCTTCTCCTTCCTCAGGGTCTTCAATATAATTTTCAAGTGATATTCATGTTATTCCTTGCTCTTTGAATAGAAAAGAATATCGTCTACAAAACTACCAAAAATTGATCAAGATAGTCTCTAAAGACTCTATTCATCAGATACATGAAGATAGAATGGTCATTAATAAGACTAAATGTCATCAATATAAATTCATAGTGTCCATACCTTGTACGGAAATCCGTCTTTAGTATTCCTCCCTTTTGACACTTAATTGATGATTCCCTGAACGAAGATCAATCTTGGAAAAGTATTGAGCTCCACGTAGTTGGTCAAATAAGTCATCAATGTGCGGGAGAGGATATTTGTTCTTGATAGTGATATTGTTATGTTCTCGATAATCAATGCAGAGTCTCATTGATCCATCTTTCTTCTTAACGAACAGAACATGTGCTCCCCAAGGTGACGCACTAGGGCGTATGAATCCCTTATCAAGATTCTCTTGGAGTTGATTCTTCAATTCATGAAACTCAATTGGGGCCATTCTATAAGGAGTCTTTGAAATAGGAAACACACTTGGTAAGAGTTCTATTAAAAACTCAACTCCACTATTTGGTGGAAGACCCGCCAATTCCTCCATAAAGACATCATCAAAATCCCAAAAAATGGGAATATTCTTAATCATTAGTTTTTTTGCAACCATTTGAGATAAATAAACTTCATTTAGTGGAATCAAGACACATAAGATGGAAGAAATTTCCACTGGAAGGTTATGTTCATCTTTGCCTCGATAGATGATCATAGATTGATTTGGAATATGAAATGTGACTTCCCTTCTTTGGAAATTGATATGAGCTCCATATAGATAAAGTCAATCCATGCCAAGAATCACATCAAATTCCACTATAGGAAGGATCATAAGATTTTCAGGAAGCACTTTCCCACAAACTTCAATTGGAGAAGAATTATAAACTTTTGATGCGACTGTTGTGCCATTAGGGGTTGTCACAGCTAACTCAACATATAAATTTTGAGGTAATACGGTGATGCCCTTAGAAAATTCTGTAGAAATAAAATAGTTGGTGGATCCAGAATCAAATAAAACATTTTCTACTTTAGAGTGGATGGTATGTGTACCTCTCACCACTTCATTGTCGTACTCCACATCACTGATATTTATTTCATGTGACTTTCCTTTGACTTTGGCCTTAAGAGTCTATTGACGTCGATCATCATCATTAACCCTTGGATTTGGGCATTGATTGGAATAATTACCTATCTCCTTACACTTGAATCATTGAAGTGTAGGAGGTGAACTCTCTGTATCATTTTTGTTGTTTGGATCAGTAGAAAAATTCTTCCCATCATTGCGGCATTCAAATTCCCGATGACCTTCCTTTCCACATTTGAATCATTTACATGTCCCTTTAAGACATCTCCCTCCATGTTCACTTCCACACATTGAGCATAAGGGAAAACTCATCTTCTTTTTAGGGTGCTCTTTAGATTTTCCTTTGAATTCCATTTTCCTCTTCTTATCAAACCCATATGACTGATGGGTTACTCTAATCTCCATCTCAAATTTGAGAGATCATCGAACGATTTCCTCGTAGCTATTGAAGTCCCTTATGGCTAACGCCCTTTGAAGACTTGGTTTTAAGACACTAATGAATCTATCGGTCTTACTCTCAGGTTGGATAATAATACCAGAAGCATTCCATGCAAGTCTGCTAAAATTTGCTTCGTAGGTACCAACAGATTCATCATCCTTCTTCTTTAGTTCAAGAAACTCCTTCTCCATCTTTGTTCGGAGAATACGAGGGAAGTACTTATTGAAAAATAAGTTTTTTGAACACGACCAATTGCATGGACTCAATTTCATCCCTTTGTATAGTATTATTAATAAGATTCCACCATTGATCAGTATCACTTTCCAAACGATACACTACTAAGATGACTTTATCATGTTTAGAACATTGAAGAACTAGAAATATCTTTTCAGTAGTACTGATCCATTTTTTAGTAACTAATGGATCAATAGACCCGCTGAATGACGGTGGACGCTGCCTCATGAAGGATTCAATAGAATGTTTCTCCATCCTTTTCTCGTTTAGAAGTCCTGCATGATTCATAGCTTGAGAAAGTTGTGTGATCATGGCTACAATATTTTTCATTCCAGCTCCCATAACGTTTTCTTTCTCGGGGGGATAGTCATTGCGTTGCCCGTCACATTCTGTATCAACACGGTTCCTTCGAGTTCTAGCCATTGACTAAAACCAAGAAGAATAGTGTGAGAAACACTAATTACATTAGGAAAACCACATAATCAAGAATAAAATTTTACACATAAGGTATTATCATAGGTTATTCATGGCCATTTCTAAAACACTATGTTTGTGTTCTATGCCTAGACATATCCTTAGGGTTCTTACTAAGTCTTTCACTTCCTAGTTTCCAAAGGTTGACTATACCTTTCCTCTGATACCAACTATAATGACCCATACATTACATACATTTTTATTACTTCAGAAATGAAGCACACTTATTAAAACATATAACAAAACCTGGAAAGGACCATATAGGTATAGTGTCTTTAGAAACTGGGAAACATAAACAACTGGCTCATAAAGAATCTACACTGTCTCCCATTTATTTCATCATATCTAGAGTCCCTTTTGGAATATCCTACTTAATAACTTTATTCCTGGCCTGGGGAAAGAAAAAATACAAAAGGGTGAGCTCAAATGCTCAGTAATAGTTAACAAAAGAAATATCAATCTCATCATATTCATAGGAACATAACATTTTGGAAATCATAACCTACAAAAGAGATCATAATTTCATAACATTGGATAAATCATAGTAGTGAAATGTAATCCAATTAATCATAAATTAAAACATGAAACATTGTGGCATACACACATAATAATAGAGAATAATTTCTTAGTAGTCAATACTCATTACCAAGACTATCATAGTGGACAAATTCCATTTCTGAACCGAGTTCACTCCTCATTTCAGTCCTGTTTCACTGAACCAGATTAACCTGCCGTTCCAGCCATGTCTATCTCGCGAGATATAAATCATTATCCAATGCATTAGATGGAGATATAGGCCATCTCATAATGAAACCATTCTTATGTGTGGCACAAAATCATTAATCATACATCATAGCATAACCCATGTAATAAAAATGGGATTCTTATGCCATCATAACACAATCCATATAAGATAAAAGGACATCATAAAAATAATTCCATCATAGGAGAATCAAAACAATGAAAAAATAGGGATAGAAACAGAAACCTATATTATATTAGATGGAAAATAATTCTGATAAAACACTTGAACTCCATTCTTGAGGAAAATATACTTTCTACATCAAAAACATTTTTCCATTCTTAACATGTCATAAAATTTTAAACTAAAAGAAGTTGATTAAAAATAAACTTGAAAAATTGTAAAGGAATATTCATGGAAAAAATGTTCTAAAATAAATTTAGGCCGTATAAGTTAAAAAGTAATTCTTCTAGTACTTTTTCTGGAAAAGTCAAAAATTACCTCGTACGAAAAACGACAAAAGATTCCTTTCACATCTTTTAATAAAAATCAATGAAGTGTAAAATTGGATTTAAACAATTTTAGGAGGACATAAATAATATTACTTATTCAGGAAACATGGATGTGGATGATAATTATTCCCTAGTAAATTCTGAAGTGTAAACAATCTCGGATAAAAATTGAGATTGTGAGATTTTCCCTTACCTTATGTCTGATTTGCTTCGTAAATGTCCGAACCTCTTATATAATGATTTAAATAATGTCATTGACTTCTTACAGAATCATACTCATTGTTATGATATCATATATGGCATATTCATAGCTTCTTATTAGTAATATTTCATTGCTACTTGTTATTCGGGTGTTTATTACTTTTTGTTCTTATGCGTGTTTTGTCGAAAAAATTCTTATTCATCTCTTTAGGCTATAGATACCTCATTTCCAGAATGGTATTAGTGTAATATATATAATTTTTATTCCTTAAATTCATTTATATAATCATTATGGAATATATGAAGATCATGTAGAACGAGTCGCATCACATTGTGGAGACGGTATTCTGTACGTACGCACGAGTGATGATATCATTCCCATGATCGTGGAATTTTATTGGAGTGTATGTATACTATTTCATAATCAACAACACATTACAATAATCATATATTGTTATTTATTTTCACCATTATACCCATCCATGTATGGTTGTGGTGGAAAATGGATTACACTGCGGCGTGGAGACGGTATTCCGTACGCACGCACGCACGGTGATTTCATTTTCTATAGGATGGATAGATAGTGAAATAGGGTTGTTTCATAATCATAATAACATATCAGTATATGAGTGATACTGATGTTATTACTTCATAATGAAACAACTAAATAAGAATAAGTGGAAGAATAAATAAAGTTGGAAGAATCGGTAACAGACATTCCCTCTTCTTTGAAGCGCCTCTTTGAGACCTCCTTTTAGGGCACTAAAATTTGTCATTGAAGATAACAAAAACCTATAGAATGTTTATAGGGAAGTTTATAAGAGAATTTTTTAGGGGTTTTCTGAGCTTGAAGGCTCAAAGTGGTGTGAGGAAGAGAGGGAGGAGGTTCCCTTTTATAAGGGAGGAGAGGGGCACCTTTGGAATAACCAAAAAATATTATTTTATTATAAAGTCATATTCGGTTTTTAATTACTCCAAATTGATATATTTATAAGCTAAGGTGGGAATGGGTCGAAATACTCTCATCCACTAGAATTTATAAAAATTTAGGGTTCTATTTTAACCTTATCATTTAGATTTAACTTTACGTTAAATAATTTTACTTTTACCGTGTCTTTTTGTTTTCTTACACTATAAGGTTAATAAATATAAAATAACAAGCTAAATGAACCCCAAGTTGTTCATTATTAATATATATAACCATATCAAAGTCATTTTTCCGAACCTTAGATTTTAAGGAATAAAATAACAATTAATAATATAATATTTGTTTTAAAAACTATTTTATGTCAATTTTGACACTATTTGGTAATTGATTTTTGTGAAAATCATAACATAAATATTAGTTAGAGAAAAGTTAATAAAATAAATACTAACATGTCATTTTAACATATAAAATTAATTTAATTCTTAAAAAGTCTCAAATTACATTTATGTCGGTATTTATTACATCAATTATGTCAATATTTCATTAATAAGATAATTACTGCATCCTCATTGTGTCAAAAATAACATAAATTATTTAGTGTCTAAAAATTATAAATAAAATACCATTATGTAGGAAATCTTTTTATCTTTATAATAAATATTTATAGTAGAATTTATCTTATGTATAACCCTATGTTAAAAATGTTTTAGTTATAAAACTTTGATTTTAACTATTTTAACTATTCTTTAAATAAAATAATATTAAATATCCTAATCTAAACCAGGTGGACCTAGATGGTCATATTTTATTCCTAAGGTTTGTTTTGGTCAAATTATGCTTATCCAATATAATTAGGACATGATTTAGGGTAATAATAATATCATTTTTACCCTTAGTTACCCTATTTACTTTTAAACGTGGTTAAAAAAAGTAAAACGTTACTATTCACCAAAACATATTTTCATCTCATTGAACCAAATTTTAGTCCTTGATATTAACTGTGTCTCTCGTATTTTAGAAATTCCACTCACAGAAGCGGTAAAATTAAGTTTTATGTGAATTTGGAAATTCTCCTAGGAGGTGCGTAAAAGGCGGTGAAAAGTTCAATAAAATTTTATATATCTAAAATTATTATAAAATTACTCCAATGAATTGCATTGAACATATATAGGTATTATGTATCAATTTTTACCTAAAATAAATTTAAATAAAATAAATAATTTTTTAAATAAAAATTTGGTTTTTAAATAGTAACCCAGTGTTTTCACTATTCATCAAAAATTGAATGTTTTCAGAAAAATTCCAAAATTTCACCCTATGATAATTTCGATATTACAGATCCAAAAATGAAGTCCGTTTTGAAAAATAAAACTTAAAAAATTTCACAAAGTTGGCATTACTTTTCATAATGGCTAGTTTTAATAATATTTTAATAGCATATCGTTGTTTAGTGAAACTTAGTATTGCATACAATGAAATCTATCAAGGGAGGTCACGATTGCATGTAAAGTAAGACAAGCTAGTGTTGTGTGTAGTGAAAGATTCCTTTGATGATGTATATAACATAAAAACAAAATATTTCTCATAAAAGTCTCGGGGGTTACAATCAGTCTATGGGACATCCATTTCATTTGTGACATTCATCATGAAGAATTCCAACACAACGGGTTTCTTCTACCTGAGAACACCTGGGCGATAAAGAGTTAACCCCAATCCCGGTGAAACACATTTTGGAGGTGGTAATGGGGAAGATAAAATTCATTCCCAACTCCCAACAAGATATCACATTCCATGCCTCATTTTTTTCATCCTCTAAAAAGTTAATAAAGTGAGGATGTCTAGTCGGGGAGTGAAGTGTCCAGTCACATCACATAAGGGGAATGATTCATCATACTAGTTTATCCTTTAGGAAGGGAACTATCAAAAATTGTGGTAAAACATGAAGGTATGTTGGGAGCAACTTTTTTTCTATTAAACATTCCTTTAATCTTTTCTGTGTTGGTGCTTACTGTTAGTGAGGTACATGAGGATGCGAATCATCTTTGGAACATTACAGATAGCGATGATCATAATAGCTGATAATAGGTTCTACCAAAGGGTGATTATGTTGGATATATATTACAGTATATTAGGAAATGTCTCTAGGGGAAACACATCTAGTGGGATATTTGGGTTGTTCTTGTTTCTAAATAGTTGGATTGCATCACATATCAAGGGATATGAGTTCAGAATTATATCAGTCCTCTAACTGTCAATCTACATCCATCATTGTTCAATATAGGTGTATTTCAACTAATGAAACATAATGAGGGTGGGATCATTGATCAGTATAGAATTTAGGAAGAAACCAACATACACCCCATTGAGACCTAGGTTATTCTGATGATGAAAAAGTTTAAAGGTGAATGGGAGGAAAGTGAGTATTTGTAAAGATTTTGGTGGGGAGTTATGGTGGACTAAGTCACAAAAATTATTTTCCATAAACCATACTTTTTTTCTTGTTTCCTTAAGAATATCGAGTGTCTTCAATGACATATAAAGAGAGTCTACATGCCTTTTTTTGATGATTGACACCATGAATCTTTCACCAAATGTGGTGCATGTTAGTGACTGTGAGCTCTAGGTGAAGCATCATGCTAATAGAAACTAAATTTGGTGGAGGGCTGTTGAAGGAATTTTCCACCAACTAGAAGGAATAATATTAGGATGTAATATTGTATAAAAATATATTGGTGATTGAGAAAGTGAGTGTGGAGCCATAGAAATGAGGAAGCATGCATGTCACCCCCTAAGAGACAAGTCATGAGAAAGATCGAACTGTAGTACTAGGGATGTCACAAGGTTTGGTTCAACCCCCTCCCCATGTGGAGGGGTATTTTCAGATGTGGCCATAGGGTCCAAAAAATATAGTCCTTGGAGAAAGGTAATATATCTTTTACAGTAATTCATCGACACTATATTTTGATATATTTTGTATTCCAAGAGGTTGTTGTAGTTGTAACAATCAACAGAGGACCTATGGTGGATACTGATGGGTAAAAAAATTGTGTTACTAGATTTCGACTTCATTCGAGTTATAGAAAATGTAAATTTCTTATGAAGACATGTGTACTTTATAGCCATAGATGTTTACACATTATAGTCAGTAAAGCACAAATCACCACCCACCCTTCTTAAATTAATGAATGTGAAAGAGTCATATCGGTAGGAGACACAAAATGAGGATAAAACTAATGAAGAAGAAGAAGGGTAAGAGTCACCTGATGGGGAATACAAAGGGATGGTGGCTCATTAAGGGATTACTCAATAAATTGGAGATATTTTGGACTGCATAAAATAGTTATGCATGTATCTCCCATCAATTCAAACTTACTCCTATCATTATATGATCCTTTCCATTCGCTAATCAAATACACTAAGAAAAATTTATCTTTTATTGGATGATCATGATGGATAGAAAGAGGCTCAAAACATATGGGGTGATGATTTTCCCATGGGTGTGGTGGGGCATGCTCCAGGGCTACCACATAAGGATGAATCAACAAGGGGTTGGATAGCTGAGGAGGTCGAGGTGGAAGCCTCACTACCCAAGGTCCTCCCCAATAATTATGGGGGCCACACACTGGCATCCACATGGTGGAACCCACTGATATTGAGGTGATGTGCTCGAGATATAGAATCATCAAAATTCCTCTACCTCAAGGATAGAAAAAATATTTATGTATTTAGTAATAATTGAGTTTTCGTGTAGCTGTTTCTTCAATTGTTTTCCTGTCCCATGTAGAATCAACCCAAATGATGCAAGGTGAACTGGTGCTGATCATTGAAATACCTAGTGGTAAATGGTCTCCTATGGTAGAATACCCTATAGTGACTTAAGAGGATTACATGGAGGTGCTAATCTCTTATAATTCATTGATTTTATAGATTCATATCTTTCTATTTTAAATCAGATTGACTATGATTCACTAATTATATAGTGTTCTTGGAAGAATTCATTCCCAATGTGTGGATGAGGTTGAAAATTAGTGGGATCTCTTTTAATGGAATTTATTATTCATCAGGATTCAATCACCCATGATAATTTTTCCTTATCCATATATTAGAAGGCCAATTATACTGTGAGTAATTCCACTTGAGTTAGAACTTATGACTCGTGGGGGTGAGGCAGATGAGGAAGAATGATGTGGGGATGATTTTCCCCATGACCTAGAGACTAGACCATCAGAGAGTATTCTAGAAAAAGACCCTACAACTAAACTCCTTGATGATTTTCCAATGTATGATCATGTAGGTCAAGAAGGATAGATGAATACAATAAAAATGTAGGTATATTGAATTTAATCATCCATAATATGATAAAAAAGTGAATCTAATGCTTCATGTACCAAACTCTAGAGCTACAACTAGTTGGAAGATAGGGGCCCTCTCCATTGGATATTAAATTTGTGCACCAGAGGGTAAGATTCTCAAAGAATTCACGTGATGGTCTGTAAAATTCCTTTTGTAAAGATATAAGAATTAAACCAACATTGGGAAATATCATAGTGCTAGGAGTATTCTGATACCGTAAACATTCTTCATAAATCATCCAAGATATACAACATCTGGAGGAGTAAGCGTACGAATATGTTTTCTTCGCCAATACTCAATTGGAGGTCATCAGTAAAATAAAGTCTCAACTATTGGAGGCCTAGAAATAAATAAATAGGTAACTACTCAAATTTATAATATCCAATATGTGTGGGTCTTAGCTTAGTAAAGATCGGGAGAGCTTCACCTAGAGGATAAAAATGGAAAAGAAAATCTCATAAGGAGGCATTTAATCATAGGGACCACTCTCTATATGTTGATAGAGTTTAAGTGTTAGATCACCATACCATATCCATAGGGGATATTTTCCCACGACTCATGAGATTATCCTCTATGTGGATGACCCTTCCAATGCCTCTAATTGTTTTTTTAATTTTGAATCATCTTCAACTAATAGACACATTCCACTTCTTTATTTACTTATCACACTATAATGTGATTTTTGTGAAAACTAATGATCTATACCTAAGTTCATGTGGGTCATTCCTGATGTGAGAATCAAATAGAAACCACATAATTGTATACATTGTATGAATGTGTCATATTAACATTGAACACTCAGGGTATGTTACTACCGACTGATTTCCCATAGTGTTTGAGCTAAGAGAGGCTGTTGGTGGAGGATTGAATCCTAGTACAACCAAATTTATTTAACGAATGTTCTCTTGTACATGAATGGAATAATACTAAGGGAATTTGATTCTAGAAAAAAAATGTGAATGATATGTGTGAATAAAAATCCCAAAAATCTAGAATAGAAGGATGGTGACATTGTAACACCAGACAGTTGTTTACCATGTTCAAAACAAAGACTCCATATTGTTATCATGGAATGAGGAAAAACAAATGACGGTCGACCACTGAACAAATACAAAACATATAAACTATATTATGATGTTTTCTAAAGTATTTTGGAATATTTTCCCAATATTTTTGGTGAGCCAATTAGGCCTGACATCATACCATTTGGGGGTCCTTTTTGACTTGGAATATTATAGGGATCTAAATAAGGGTCACAAGAAGCATGGAAATGGAGGGGTGGAATATTTGAAAATACTGCATCACTATTGGAATTATGACAGTGTGGCATATAGAACAATAGTGTAAGTGTATTGGTCAGACCAAAGGTCAAATTATTTTCTTGCGGAGTTCCATATCAAATTTCGTGCGGTAGCTTGAAATGAGAATGAAAAGGTATATTTCTAGCAATGGATAATAGGGAATACTTTGATAAGGGCTCTGGAATTCATACAGATCCACATCACGAAATTTGGATGATAGACACATAGATTGATGTCAAAGGATAAGGACAACACATGGTATAGTTTAATTTCATGTGACCAGTTTATTTATCCAAGTTTAATTTCATGTGACAAGGACACTATAGATAGTTTAAGGGAAAACAAATTAGACAATGAAAAAAACTTTAATTTTTTTTATCGCATACTGTTATTCTTAGATAAGGTTTCTAGAGTCTAAACCATATGATGGTCCAAATTGATATGTGTAGAAATATGGGTGGGAATAATTTATTTGAATGAGGATCGTTTAAGTCTATGACACACCACACAATTCTATGAAGGCCTATACATAGATTAGTGTGGTGATCCTTGGAATTGAGGATCCTAGTTTAAGGTCACAGAGTTTGGACAAAAAAATATATTGTGTGGATCTACCACATCAGTGTACACCCTGCAAGAACTCTTAACCCCACGTGAGAAATACTCATTATTGGAAATAAGGAACCATATAGGGGGTCTTCTGACACATGTAAGAAAAAATTATGGGTGAAACCAGGGGTATGTGAATTTCAAAATGATATAGGGATGTTGTTAGGATGTAATTTGAGTCATCTGAGAGATTATTATGGGTAACTGATAGGTAGGGAACAACTATTGACGTTATTTAAAACACAGGGACCAAAACTATGTCAAATATTATTGCGGAGAAAAAAATAAAATATTTACATTTGACCATGTTTTAAAATATGTGATATATATTTTGGAACCATAGATCTATTAGGGAATTTCCTAAGGGTAAGAGGTTATCAATAAATTTGATGAGACCAAGCTATTTGGTTATATGTGAAGATTTTAATGTTTATGGGAATTGAAATTGAGAATGAATAAAAGTCTATAAATGAGTATATCGTAATGTGTGATGCAAACATGGGATGTGAATTTTTTTTTATATTTAACTCCTTGGACAATGGAAAATAGTTTAACATCATGTTTCCTAGACTATCAATAGAAATTCTATGTCTAAGAATACATAGATGGCATATGGGATGTCAAGCCTAATGTGAATGATTCCATGAAGGATTATACATAAAAAACATTAATTAATAATGACATATTGTTTAGGGATGTAATTCTTAGATAGATAGTGTTGAAAAGAGGCTAGAGAATTAATGGATTTAGGGCTGGGAATATATAAAAAATGATCAGGCCACATGCAGTTCTGGAATATTGGGTGGTGAGAGACTACACTGGTAAGGTTGATCCTCAATGGATTGGGAAATGACCCATCCTAGGATTGTCCTGGGGAATCACACTTTTGGGGCTTGGGATATATTTTATAATCATATCATACATATCAATTTAGGAATCCTGATTTTATATGGGGTATTTCCACAATTTAATTTCATGTGTCACGGATGTTACAATGTACAGTTTAAAGTCATAAATGTCTGACTATAGGGCCTATAAATAGTTTATGGTCATAATTAATGGCCCAAATCTATAGACTAGATGGTGATGTTAGAAGAATTTGTGGTTGGGCCCCCTGAAAAAGTATATTGGTGTCGTTGTGTATCCCATTAGGATGGTGATAAAGACATATATTGGTCTAGAAATAGATGAACATAGTTTAAGGTCATGTGCTCTGGATGATTGGAAAAAGAGGAATTCATGGATCTTTACATAGTGCAGGAGTTAAAACTTGACATGATTCTATTCCCTATGGCAAGCAATTCTAACTCATGTTACGCACAGTTTGGTGTCATACAATCTAGGCCATATGTGAAATCATTTTAAATTCATCCTGTAGATAATGGGAAGGTGTCAATTTCTAGGGAATATGTCTATTATCGATGTGGCATATACCAATGTGAATGAAGCCAAAGAGGATATCATTCCACATATATATCTTGAAATAAACTTCATTTAGTTTATTTTCTATTATATGGACTATAATTTAGACAAAGGGTATAATGTTTTGTTAAATTTGTGGTTGTGATCAATAAAACTATATCTAGGCGACTCTATGTATCCCATGAGGATTAAAATTAAGCTATATGTAGGTCTAAAAATGGACCTTATCATGTAGAAATTACCCATACACAAGGGGAGAATTTTCTTGTTTTTGTTATTATTATTATTTTTTGAATGAATGTACCATTATGTAAATCTAGGGGTCACTATGTAATTTGTGTGTATAGAAGTTAGTTTGTACGTAGTTCTCAAATATGGAATAATGGATGACTAATTCCAAAAGTGACATCATCCCTAGAGTGAACATCATGGTCCTTTAAAAATTTTCATCATACCTAATGAATGATCATTTATACTTATTTTGACATCAGAAAATAGGACATGGATTCTATGAACATTATCATGTAGGTAAGATGATAATTTCAGAATTTACATTCATGTGATTGGACTAGTCTATATAGTTTAACGTCATGGGGTTTGGATGATGGTTCCTATGTAGTTTTATCATCATGCTACTAGGATTATAGATGTGACAAAGTTTATCATCAAAAAACATGGACACTAGTGAAAACATTGTTCCAGATTGAATGTGTATGGAGTTCCTGCTATAACATGATTTTAATGAGGACTACTACGGACCCATCATGAAAAAAAATTCAATGGAAGCCCTATATAGTATTTAGAGTTGTGATTTATAGACATGATCTTATAGTTTATGTTCAATGATCTTGGAACATGTTATCAATTTAACATCATGTTCATGAGACACTGAACTCTTAATGAAAAGTACTAGTGGTCAAACATGGCATTGGTTAGAGGATAGTTTCTATCACAATGGTTAGTGATTAAGGAGTACGCACTATTGGGACCGACATTTTGAATGATATACGGTCTATCTGACTTGGGATCCATGTTTTGTGGCTTTCTGCCCAGTATCATTAGTGTTGTAAGAGAGAGTATTGTGTCACTTTGTGGTCAAGAGTGGTGGAGAATTTATTATTGAACCCTCCAGATATCAAATTATGGTGCCTCCCTAAATTATGAACAATATGGAGATTTTTATCTTCGAAGGATTATTAGGGGGCTTGATGAGTTTCTTCTATTATCTCTAGCATCTTATGATCATATATAGTTGTTCTGAGAAATGTAAACAAAACCTTGATGTGTACAAATGACTCTGTTCTACTCACTATGAAATGTAGAGTCATATTGGTTGAAATCAGAGTCATCATCCAATATTCCCAAAGGGAGTTTTGGATATTTATAGACAAATTTAATTTTTCTAACACACCATTATTAGCATAATATTAGAGGGGGTTCAGTTGAATTCTCTGATATGTCCATTAACCAATACAAGGTAGAAGGATGTATGTTTTTACTATATTATCATCCTGTCATACATGTTATTTATCAAAACACCCAAAAATTCAGTTTTGTTTCCAAGGAGAATATCTTGAGAGACATAATTTTTTTAATGATGTGGGACCTCATGAATTCAACCACATATAGGTCTTTTACTCATTAAGAGGAATCAATTCGACCCTCATAGATAATAAATCCATCTTGGTTAGAATGAACATGCACATATGACTGGTTGATGGTTGATATGGTCCCTTGACATTGATTCCCTACACAGTAAAGGGCAAAGAGTTCATGGTAGTATGGAGTGTCTACAGAGGTCGACTCCAAAGTTAATATGGATCTGACTAACAGAGAACCTCTTATAGAACTGTATTTAATCATGGAACATTATGGTATAAAAGTATCGAAACCACAAAATATTGTGGGAGAGAATTAACCATGCATGGTGAGAACCACATGATCCACCATGAATAACCTTATAAAACTGGGAAATTATTTTCCTTGGAAGTAATTAAATAGGATTCCTTCAAACCTATGTCTGTAGAGTTTATCCTCATGGTTGGACACAATTTTGATGGTGAGCTATAATACAAATTGATAGATTCTATCAAGTTTGACTCTATTGGTAAGGATAACACTATGCTAGAGATACTCAATGAAATGAGTTGTACCACTGTAGATCTCTTACACAATGTAGGGGGGTCTGGAGGTCCTGATGTGGATGTGTTCTCAGTCAACTGCTTTACATTTTGGCTATCATCATTATATAACGTGACGAGAGTGATGAATCATACAAGTTCTACATGAATGAATATGTAATATAGTCCAGTATATACAAGGGATGTCGCTAGACTAGAAAATGAATCTTTTTGACCATTCTGTGATAGAGGAATATGAGTCACTATAGACTGAGGAAGGAACTGAGCGATTAGCTGGTGAGTGAGTTTCATCCAAGGAAGGCGCTTTGGCATCCTGACGATGTAGTCAACATTTAATCAATTTTATGACTAACTCAGAGTCTCCCTTAATTTTCATGATTGGATCATAAATCTAAAGGGATAAATCAAGACTATTAATGAGATCATGATATTTAACCTCATTGATAGTGAAACCTTCTACAAGTTGGAATGTGTACAGAAGAATATCCTATACAGTGGTGATAAAGACGATTAGAAGGCATGCTCTATTAAGCATTGGATCATTGAGAATTATAGAAGTTGGACACTAGGAAAAACTATCAAAATTAATTTACCAATATGGACTAGTGAGGTTCATTAATAGGGTATCCTCATTTTGGATGTCAATATCCAAGGACTACTCCATGGGGGATGGGTAGGAAGACAGGAAGTCCTATAATGTCTAACCCATGATGGAATTCTATAACACAAACAGATGTATAACTGCTAAAGGATCACAACATTGTGTTCTTGCCTTCCTATCAATATAGGGTTTTATATGACATACTTTAGAAGATCCACCTGGGAAGATAGCTATATCTCATGATGAAAAATGTAATGTCAAAAATTCTACACTTTAGAAACTAGCGTGATGTAGCTCTTCTTAAGAAGAGTGTATATGAACTATGTCTCAAGGAGCATGTTACTGAGATAGTATAAACTATTTAATGTCCCTTAATTTTTCTTCTGGGTAAGAAGGGTGAAAAAGAATCATTCCAAGGTGGTAACGTAGAGGACAGGAGGATTCCCTGAGATGGGAGGCATTAAAACTAGAGGCGGTAGAATATACTTCATTACTTCTGGGAAGTTGTCTTGGATATATTCATCCCATTTGTAGAGAACATGTTTTTCAGGAACCTATGAAAGGGAATACACTTTACATGTGGATCTCAATAAACTGGTGTATATAAGCTTTGTGGCCTTGAGGACCTTGGACCTCCTATATGTTTCTCGAAGGAGGAATATGGCTGATGGATTTGATCTTGAATGTGTCAATTTTAATGATTATTTTATCAATAAATGAAACTAAGAAACATATAATTGGTATAACTAAATACAATCATCAATGGGTTTATCATTAGATATCAGGAATGAAGGATTCCTAAAAATATATCAAGATCTTGGTGATGTTCTTGATGCAAGAAGGATTTGAACACCAAGTCACCTATTTAGGCTGATCACTATTGACTAGTAAACTGGGGGTGGAAATGATGAGGGTTGTTGTAGTGGTGGGGAGGCTGGTAGAGGAGCCATTTTTCTAGTCTACTATTCCCTACATGTTGGGTCATCTATCGAGGGTGGTACCAACCACATTATCACATCCCTCTATGAATGGGTGTTCACCATTACCTCGTGTGCAAGAGAAAGAGTGGTCATTGGTGGGTTTATTAGAGCATCATCTTCTATCATGATCCTAAACAAATACTTGTGATCTTTAGTATAGTAAGGTAATGAAGCTAGTGACAATAGGGATGATTTCATTGTCAGACCCCCTAAGGTGGCCAACTATTCCTCCACCTATATATACCCATTATGTGAGTCGTAGATTTTTTTATCTCATTTTATGGAATTTCAATCCTTCCTAGTTAGGCTCCTGACCAAGACTTCTGTGTAGATGAATATTATTGAGGGTCATTCATTGAATCAAATGCCCCTCAAGATATGATAGGTGAAAAAGATTTACAATGACATGGCACATGACAATTTTTTTACTTTGATTGTAGAAGTTCACCCTTCTACCATGGGATAGATCATTAGAACATGGATCATCATTAGTGTGGGGAGGAATGTATTATTGGTTGGTGATTGTGTAGGGAGGACCTCTGCATTGATCAGTTGGGATATGGGGTGGACAATTGTGTAAGTTGTTGTTATAGTAGGGAAGACCTCTATTTGGACTACTGTAGGAGTGGGGAGGACATCCACTATGGCTATTGCTTTAGTAGGGATGACCACTTATTTGGTCACTATGAACATGAGGAGGAACTACATGTTGTCTTTGATTGTTGGGACGATCTCTACATTGATGGGTTGATGTACGAGGAGGACCATTGCAATTATCAATCCACACACAAGGAGGATCACCATGTTGGGAAGCTTGATTGTGGAGAGAAAATATGTACAGGTTTCATGATTCATAAAAAGTATATCCATGTGTGCTGGTGGAATCATGGAGAGGTCATCCACATTGAGCAACAAATGAATGTAAGGGAACTCCACTCTTGATGGATATAAAATGAAGAGTGTCTCTATAATAGTGATCGATTAATTAGGGAGGACCTCAACTTTGATCGATTACAGAGTGGGAATGACCTATTATTCATTTGGGAGTGGTGATTGTTGGTCCTTTTCATTGATGATCTGTGACTCAGGGAGGACCTCCGTATCAGAATGATAAGTATGGGGGGACGTCTATACTAGATATCAATAAAGCTAAGAAGAACTCCACTTCTACCAATGTTTTGAACATGTATAGAACCTCCACACTTATAGTGGGAACTTTTATGACATCCACTATAGTGGGTGATCAAATGGGGAGGGTCTCTGTAAAGAATATTATTACCATAGACTGACCCATAATGGAAACAGATGATGCCACTAGTGGAAAAATTAAACCCATCAGCCATATAGGGTGGTTGAAGCATCAATATCAAACATAAATTGATAATTACCTTCTCTATATTGGTGGGGAACTGATGGAAGGACCTGATGGTGGTAGGAGACATTGGATATATATACTGTCAATAACCATCACTTGCATCCTCCATAGCTTGCGTCTATTGTTAGAATCAGTTTTCTTTAACCAAGTTCGATAGAGAGGGGGTGTTGTCTAACTTTTCCTTGTCCTAAATGCCCGGTCATAGTTGTCACTGATGGAGCCTAATGAGAGAAATCCGTAGCGAAAATTTGGGATTTGTCATAGATAGCGTGACTTAGGCGCCACCACCTTCCTGACTTAGTGGGGAAAGGCATAATATTGTTCAAAGGAGTGGCTTCTGAAGTGGTTTGTTGTTGGTGTGGGGAGAAAATCTGCCCTCATGGGGGGGGGGGTCATAATTTTAGTGTGGTTAAAAATTCTCAATGTTAAGGAAGGAAAATATCCCTGGTGTGAATTACCCCCTATTACTCATACCAATGTTTGAGTGTATCCATTACCCTCATCTGAATGATCTTTGATGGTGAAATGAGGTGTGGATGCCTAGTAGGAATAGTCACGGATGATGTTGTGGTGGTTGTTGAGTCATGGAGAATGGGTTCATTGACATTAATCTAACCCCAAAGTTTATGAGCATTGGGTGGTCAGTTCCCTTCTTCTTGGGTCTTCCAAAGAAAGAATATTCCACTGACCATATGGATATAAGGAAAGAAATTCCCAATTACATAGAATCATCCAATCATTAATGGTAGGAGATGGAGATTCATTCTTAAAATGTCATAGACCCGAATTCTAAACATCTTACTACCCTAATTTTTGTTGACTTCCATGCCAGACACACCATTTGATTCATCGGTCTTTGTGTCAGATAGCTAGATCTGGTGACACGCTCCTCGGATAATGTATTGATCCCTATTAGTCCCTATGTTGAGGAGAATATATTTTCCTCTTTTTAACCATTTCTATTTCTGAATCTTTTTCCTGGGTGCCCACCGTGCATTTTGATATCATATTGGTGTCACATTCATGTGACCCATATTCCATATTTCAAGGGGCATGCAGAATTTCATCTCTTTCAATGGTTATGTATACTCCATGATCTAAATAATATGATGGGATGTTAGTTTTTCATTCCATTGATTCCTCATTGGAACTCATCTCGTAGTCTAGATATCCCTCGTAGAATTAATTTAAGTTGGTGTAACTAATTACCAATTCCATCACTTTTTGGATTCCTATTAATTATGCCACATCGGTCTAGACATTTTTAAAGGTCTTGACAGGGAATAAACTAATGTTTTATAGAGTAGTCACATTTTTCATCTCTCACATGTCTGCACACTATGAAAATTGGTTAGCTATAAAAGTCCTCATAGGATAAAATGTCATGGAGTTATATTTGGGTGTGGAACAGAAGGCATCTCATATCATTCATGAGGTATCTGATGAAAAATCCGTATCTTCCAGGGATTTCAACTCATCCATCTCATGTTTTTAATGAGTTATCTAACATCATAGGTTAATATAATCCATGGAATTCACGTCAGGAATCTCTTGTTTAGAATAAGTTAGATAAAAAAACTTTTCATGAGTTTAACACCTTACATAGAAAAAATAAATTGAATTGATTTTCCCAGGGATGTGGATTTGGGAGGTTCAACCCTAGGAGGAACTCGTATAATGTTTTCTAAATGTATGGATTAGATTTACCTATGGAAGAAAAACAATGTGGTGTATCCCATAATAGTATTATATCACACTGTTAAGGTAGATCTAGAACCCGCTGGTGGTAGATTAGAGTGGTGAACCCTGAGGAGGGGGAAACATGTTTTACTTTTGACCAGGATTGACCCTTAGGGAGGATTCATATGTACCCTACTTATAATATAAGGATAAAAACCGATATATTTTGATACCGTAGTTTGGGATGGATTGATAGGACCTATCCATTTTATTTAACATCATGCGGTAAGTATGATTGTGATATGAAAGGAGTATCAGTGAAGGATGGTATGTTTCTAAGACATAGAATCGTCCCTTACAATATAATATATATTTTTTGTATTGTGTGCGTATTACACATATAACATCTTGGGTAATTTAAAGAGTATCCAATATATGGATGAGGCTTATGCATAGGAGAGGTCCATATGAATAGAATGATCTTTCAGAGATGTGGTGACCTGTGGAAAATCAGGGTGGATGCTGAAGTAGTTGTGGGAGTGGGTGTAATGGATGGAATGTAATGATTTTATAGAATGAATATGTTGTACCTCAAAGTGGCTTCCTACGAATCACAACTAATTGGGAATCAAATACCACATTGTTTGGAATGGGGCATTGTGGATTACACATTAAGGGGATACCCATCTGGTTGGGACTTATGAATGGTAGATTACAATTTATGGAGTATGAGGTTGGGTGTTACACAACTGAAAAAAATTGTGGGAAATGGTTCTGTCCTTTATATATGAGTTGCTCGTAGTGGATGTACGGATGATTGGTGGGGCTTACACTCATGGGAATTCCCATTAAAGCTATGGGTGGGGCTTATATCTATAGAAATGTTATAAAGTGGATAGTGGGTGGATTTCATGGTCATTAATGAATATTAATATCAATTCGGTTATTCTTAGTGTGATAAAGAAGAGGTAGTATTTGATCAGACACGCGTGCCATGATGGATGCTCCAATGAGTGATGATGTGGTCATACACATGGATACAACATGAGGAGGATATCATTCCACGAAAGTGGAGCTTACACATGGAATATTTTTATGAAGAAATTCATTATTTATGAATGTTCTAATGCCATGCGATGAATATATCATTCCACATTCATCATACACAGAGCATCTTATGAAGGGTGTTGGGGGCCTAGGCCTGAAAGCTTCCTAATGCCATAGGATCTCTCAACAATGGGGGAGAATGTGGAATCCAATGTTGAATGTACATGGGGAATCCTAGGATAATTGAAAAGGTTAAGGCCATATTTTAACATCATGTGTTGATGAATTTGGTACTATGAAGTCTAACATCATGTAGCTCATATTTGGAGAACTCAGTTCTCCCCCATTATTCATGCATAAGATCAGCTCATGCACTATTAGTAAGGGGATGGAATTCAAAATGTTTGGGTGTAATGGTGTGGAGAAGTGGTTCATCATGAGGTCCACATTAGTAGGAAAAATCTAAAATTAAAAGGGAATAAGTGTTCATCTACTGAAAAGAAAATTTTATCACAATGTATTCACTAGGGTAATAAGGGAAGCCTCATGAGGGACTAAGAAATCATTGTGCAAATTCATGGAGGGATTCATGCAAGAGTTACATTCATGGAATTTAGGTTACATGAAAGGGTTATTCGTACATGGTGATTCTCCATAATGGAAAACGATGAAGTTTAAATTAAGTGGTTTCATTAATGATAGGCCGCTTGACCATAATTCCAGGCTTTCACACCACATTGGGGGTTGCATGATAGGTCAAGGTTTCATTTTTTAGGATCCCATGATAGTCCTAGACAGAGGATAAATGATGTTGGGTGAAGATTACAAAAACATGGTCCCACTCAAAGGACGAAACATACGAAACCTATCACATATGATAACCAACTTGAGGTTTCTAGGGTTTTGAAATGTTGTAGAGGATGAATATTGTGTGTAGTAGAGTAGAAATTCATCTTCTGGATGATCAATCTAAAGACGGCAGTGGAATTTAATATACATACAATTACTTCAAAATTGGTGGGGAAAGTTTCAGTCACATAAATGTTTTTCCATGCAACTGAATTCGTAGCCTCAACAAACTCTCACACAAGGAGATGATTGGGGTTGTATTTAGTGCACAAGGTTCATGAACTCAATTGGTCTTCCTTTGCATAGTACATACTAGTTTCATGCATATGACCTATCCATTTTCATAGCCATTATGGAATGTTTACCATTATTTTTCATGCAAGAGTCTTGTGCATGTTTGGACTTCATTCACATAATACAGACTTCTTGAATGACCCTTAATTATCTATTTTAGTGGACATCAAGTAAAGAATACATCATATGTCATATGTTGTGAAAAATAGTAATTTGTGTGGATTTAAATATTTTGAACACACTAAAAACATCCATTCACCTTATTACTTAAACTAAGAACGTTGCATTGAGTTGGATGATGGATTTTGTTTTCCCAAAACTGGTCATTTTGTGTTTTTTGCAGAATTTGACACCAAAAACTATTCCTGTAGAAATCATCAGAGGTAGAGGGGATAAGAGGCCAGTCTAGGTTATCAAGATAATTCTATTCTATATGATTTTTCATTATTATCCATGAACGAATTTCAATGGTGGTAGTGTGTTTGGTGGTACCATCATCAGGAAACAAATGGGTACTCGGGGGATGGCACTGGCAATGGTGGTTGATAGGAGCCCTCCTCATTGGTCGTTGAACTAGAAGAGAGATATAGAATGATCTTTTATCCACCATTATTAGATAGTAAATGTGATTATTTTTTCTATACTGGGAAAAACATTTGAACTAGATTGTTTTGGAAATGAGAGACACTTGCTTTATTGGTACTACCTTTGGATGATGTGGACTCATTAGTTTCAGTACACAAAGACCCCTATGAAAATCCTTAATGGTCATGATCGTACTATTTCCATGGTATTCCATGAACATTTAATTGACTACACAATACTAAAGTTGTCTTTTGGGTGAGGTCATTCTGAATCCAATAGGGGTTTCAGTAGTAGATGGTTTTCCAAAATGGACAGTAGTGGAAGAAATTATTTCATATCAATGATTTTTTTGGAGATTGGTATATTTAGTTATGTTTAAAATAAGTAAAAAATTCAATGATCAGTTCACCATTATAGTAGTGAAATATTCTCAATTATACATTCATAGGTAAATAATTTTTTCTTGTATTCTTGATTCGAATATTATATGCATATGGATAGGTCAAAGAGATCATGTACTTATTACATGAGAACCTCATCTATAGAGGATCATCTATATGATCCATGTCATGGTCAAGTGATCATCATTCACTTTGAGATTTTCAAATTGATTTGACCATTTTTTTATTGGAATGAAAAAAAATATCAAGTGGATAATAACCAATTAATGTTTTTTATTTTGTGAGTCTCATGTGATGTTCAATTTTTTTTTCTTGGAATGATTTGGATATATTTTTTATGCTGGTAAATTTATTGGGGGGGGGTCCAATTTTCTACACAATATTTTTCATTTGAATCGCCATTTTTTTATAATTTCATAGACTTTCTTAATGATTCATACATCTAAAACTAGGTACAGAAATACTTTCCAAAGGACGATAGTCAGTTGGGGTTTTAGAGATAATGTTTTCTAGGAAGTCACATTGGTAATGTGGATGGGAGGTAAGTCTCATCAGACGAATTTTGGGGGAATTGTTTCATACTCTAAGACATTCTCATAGATTTTATAAATATTTTAGAATCTTGTATTGATATAATATTGGTGAACAAAAAAATTGATTAAATATTTTTTATGAGTCCCCTAACCAAAAGGTAATATTATTTATTTTAAAAAATAAACTACAAGAGACTATAGAGTGTGATATACTGTTGAATATTGGGTAATTATATCATGCCACTGAACAGGTCTTACACATGGATGTTAACCTAGATAGTGGATAATAATGATTCCAATGAGGTGATCATTATGAATCCCTAATCCCATGTAAAATATTTTTATATTTAAAGTAAAAGATATGATTTAATAAACCCAATTTCTTATGGATGAAGGGATTGAATTATGGTAAATCCCATTGGATTCCCCATATTGGGATCATGACTTTAGAAGGCCTCTTACATATCTAGGGTATGGATGGAATCATAGACCACATAGTTTAGTGATTTATCTATTCATTGTTTGTTGAGGAAGGATTATCAGCACATTTGAGATATTATTCCTTAAAGGCAAGAATTTTAGAGATATGGAACAACTTTCAGTGGATTGGATTCCCATTTGAACTTAGGATCGAGCCTTAAAAACCCACTTACATATCATGTTTATGAAAAGATTTTCAGTCATAATTATTAAATACTTATTGTATTACATAATGAATCCACCCTTATATGTGATAAATATAATAGTATGTTTCTAACTGGGGATTTCACACTAATGTTTCCATTGTTTCGATATAGGATTATGAAGTAAATGTTATTATCAGTTTCAATCCCTATCCCTATATAAGATACTCTCAATTTGATAATAATGGGATTAAAAATAATTAGTACCACAACACATGGATGATGGATTTATGAATTTATAAAATGATTCGGTGTTTTTGTGTGGATCTCGAGCATTAAGAAATCATCCTTTGCATCCTAGTAATGGTAGGAATAAATGTTCTTGTGGTTTTTTACGTCAGGGATTAAACACTATGGTTTCCCTTACATGATCTATAAATCATATTATTCCATTGATCAGGTATTTCACACTAATGTTTCCATTCATGGACACTGAACAATGTTATCAAGTCCTATGATGACCACATGACATGATATGCATATCTAACTAACACTAAATTATTATCTGGAAGACCAACCTTGATTGTATACTTTTAATGGTCTAGGATATATTCATGAAATTTCCAAAAGAATTCACAAGATTAATTTGACATGACATAGGGAAATAATATAATTGGTATGGCTTGTTTGTGATTTTTTTCATGACCATTGATATAATGTCCAGATAAAATATCAAGACTATGCAAGTTGATCCACAAATCCATATCATGATCTCATGTGTATTTTTTGGTGGAAATTGCAAGACCTATCTGGTAGATCATAGAATCCATTGCATTATCTCTACTAAAATTATTTGTGGGAGTCTCAAGATCCAACTATCATTCCAGGCTGACATTATGAAAGATGAATTATATTCATGGAGGTTTCCCAACAGGTAATGTGACATATCAGGATAGTGCAACTTGTCCGGGTTGACTTGTCAGCGTGTCTTCAATAAAGTCAATTATCATCTCTGTAGGATGTAACAAGAGCTGGCTGACATACCGGGACAGCTTCATGAGAGCTGGCTGACTTATTCTGAGGACATCTTGAGTTCCAGTTGATATATCCAGAGGTCGTTACAAGATCTCACTATCTTGTCATGAAGAAATCACAAAATACAATTGAAATTTTTTGATGCCCGTTCGATACTAATTTGAACCGAACTAGTGTGGCAATATGATTTAGGAGACATATATAGTGGTTATAATGAGTTTTGGATGGATATCTAGGAGGGTTTTTCAAGACGATAGTGGCATGACTTGTGGGCACCATATGACGTTCTCTAACATGTTTAGGCCACTTGATAAGATTCAAATAGTATACCGAATGAGTGTCACATGATCTGGGTGACATGTCTCTGTGTTGTTAGGTGTCCCGGGAGGTTCATGATTTGTGCATGGTGATCCACTTTTATGTTATTCAGATGATTATCACATCTTTTTCGTCCTTATTTTAGCCTTTAATTTAGTTACCCTTCTATTTTTTAATGTTTAATTTTTTAAGTCCCATATGAATAACTAGGTATGTAGGATTGACTTCGCATAATCTACCCGAAATCCTTTTTTGTGATCTATGAGTGATTAAATAATGTACTTATGCATTTACTGTGGGTTTAGTATGGGCTCCATATATATTACATAATGTTAAAACTTTATTATTTTGAGATTATCTAATTTGAGAAAATCTATCTGATTACTTTGCTCTCTAGTGTAAGGATTCAAGGATACATTTTTTAATCCTAGGGAGGGGGATTTATAGTCTACTCATTCCTAGTTATTCACCATTTTTCATGGGGTATATAATGAAAATATAGGCTATAGTTGGTGGAGGTGTTTTATTTTATATGCTTCATGAGATCATCTTTTAGGTCATTCATAGGGAATTGTATGATTTTTAGTGATTGAGGGATCATCCCATAAAATCCCCATTCATTGGATTATATCGAACTAATATTGTATTTCAAAATAATGTAGAAGGGACTTCAATATTGTTCGTATAACTTGTCCACGGGATTTCATTAGACCAAGGAGTCCTCTAAAATAGTTTTCATTATCATAGATGACTTATATGGGACCTTTCATGAGACTAGAATGACTTCTGAGTGGGATTTCTTGAGATAAGTTTGTCATTCCAATGGGGTTTTGCGAGGTCTTTCAAATTGAATATGTGCATCACATGAACTTTACAACAGCTAGAGGATCTCTCCAATTTTATTTTAATTCTTTCTATTATTTGTCAATGGGTTGAGGATCTTTTTTGATTCCATGAATATTGTCGACGAAAATTAAAATCCCTACACGTGAGTCATCATGTGATCAAAAATGGTTCTTATGGTGATGCATGTACATTTCATGGAAAAAACCATATTGTTTTAAATATATATCCCAAGATGATCATATGAATGATTGGACATATCTGAAACACTTCATTTACTGAGGGTGACAACCTTGTGATCACTTGTGAGACTAGGATGACATGTCACTAGGGATTACCTAGTGGCTTGCAAGCTATATTGTTTCATCATGTGACTATTATGGCCTGAAGAGGATCATGCCTTTTTCATATTTTCTCCCAACTATCGAAGGATTTTTTGGTGGATTATCAAGAACCATCCATCTATCAATTCGTGTGTCACGTGGGTACCAATATGGCAGTCTTCACATGATTATTGATTGTATGAATCCCCTTCACAAGAGTATAAGTATTTTTCATATGGGGCCTAAAATATCTTCCATAGGTTATGCTCTATAAATAGATCATTCACATAACCTTATGAAGGTTTCATGATCTTTTTTCTTGCATGGGTTCACACGACTTGTCTGATTTTCACCACCTTATATTCCATTTTTTGCAGAAAAAATAATACCTACATATACACATTTCCTCCATTATTATTTTTTATGCTCATTGGGTGGGCATCAATAAACACCAATCCATAAAATATGATAATGAAAAATGAATTGTTTTTCTACGTGGGGATGGTAATTTGTATATTCACATAAGAATTAATTTCATATACCATTTTATGTAAAATATGGTGAATAATCATTGTTATATAATAAAAATAACATTTAAATATATTTATAATACTAAATTTATTATTTAACATAAAATACAATATATTTTATGAGGTAAAATAATCTGTAATTTTTTTGAATGGTTAAATAGATTAACTATTCTTTGAATGAACAAATTTATATAACCTCTTAAGAATACTAGAGATGATATATTAAAGACTGAAAAACTATAGAATATGTATAAATATTTTAATAGAGAAATATATAGTTATTTAATGATATTGGTTTGTTAATGGTGTGTAAAGAGTTGAGAGAAAGGGGTTTCCTTTTATTTGGGAGGAAAGTAGCAGTCTTGGAATTTCTTATAATATGAAAATAAAAGGAATAAATTATCATGAAAAATTATTCACAATGGTTACATATTTGAAGAATAGTTATGATATGTGTAAAAAAGAATCATGTAATTAAATTTGGACCAGTTTACGTTGAATTTTAAACCATATCTTCTTGTTTAACCATTGTTAAACCTATTTTAACCGTAATTAAATTAACACAATTCTACATCATAATATATCATAAATTTATATATATGGTATAAATGTTCCCATAATTTGAAAAGGGATAAAATTATAGACCATATATTATTCTTGATTTCCTATTTCCTATCTCTTTTACTCAAAATGATTTTTTGAAATATTAATTTCCTAAAAAATAATAATATCGATTATGGTGCAATTAATTTAATTTCAATAATAAAACATGATAAATAGATATGTTTTTAATATAAACGATAAATAATTAAGTAATATAGTAAATTAATATATAAAATTATTGTAAAACTATAAATAAATAACCTTATAAAAATTTAAGTATTTTTTTAATTATTTATTGTTTATTTTTTTAGTTGATGTAATATTGTGTCAGTGTTCTATGAGAATTTAAAGAAATTATATATGTTGAGTAAATAGTTTCATTATGACTTGTCATTATTTTATATTTGATAAATATCAAACACATTTTCATTAATAATGTTTCCTTCAATAATGATTTTATATAAAAATCCAATTTTAATAGTAATCATGCTCTTTAACCATTATACACAATTTTCTATCTAAGTAATTTTATTTTATAAAACTGAATAGATTCAAGAGTAAATGATAATTGAAATCTTATACAATCTCAATATTGATTTTCCAGGAAAAATGAATCTGGTCCACACTGTTTCATGATACCGATTCACTCGAACTTATGAATATTATTTATAGTCTTTATCTATTCATGTTTTTTCAAAATTTTGAACCCAATTATTATTATTCCTCAATTATGATTATCATAAAATTTTGAATCCTATTTTATCAGTTTCTCAAATTGATTTATCTCAAAAATAGGAATCTGATTCTCACATTTTTTTAAAATCTGAATCACAACGATTTTTTAATATGATTTACCTTATTCAACAATTCCAATTCATCCAATTTTGTAAATTTGATTCCCATAGACTCATATAATTTAGTTCTCAATTTTTTCATAATATGGTTCTCAATATTTTTAGAATATGATTCCCATCTATTTCAGAATCTTATTCTCATTTTTTACAATCTAATTAGCAGTCTTACGAGAACCCAATTTTCATTATCTTTAGAATCTAATTAAATATGTTCATTAAAAATTATTAGTAATTTTATGTTCATAATACATTCATAAATATAATCATATTCAGCTTTAAATTACTTGATAACATTTTCTCATGATATTTTTCATATTTAAAAAATGATTTTGTCTAATATGTTATTATATGACCCTTGTAAGTTCCAAATATATAGGTCCTCCTGGTATTTCTTAAAAAATATAACTGTGAGAGATAAATATGACCACTAATCTTGAAACCTATAAATACATGATAATTTGGATGAGTTCATGGGTTTTGGAATTCGAGACACACAATAGATCTTAAAAAATTCTTTGTGTGAAATACTTGAAGTGATTTATTTGTGAACAGATTATTCAACGAACTTGAAATCATTTATAAGATTTATTTTGCATTTTGTGACACTAATAATTAAAGGAATAAATAGGTAACAATTACCTACTTAATCAAGGAATTCCAGCTGAATGGAGACCACAGTTCTGATTAACTATTTAATTGAGGGCTTGTGGGGCTAACAAGTAAAAAGATGCATCCGATCTTTCATTGATAGTGGACATACCCTAGTGTGGTTAATTTTGACATGCTTGAATTTTTATATCATGGGACTTTTATACAATGTATTTTAATACCCTATTTCTTGGGTTAAAATAATTTTATTATTTTAAAAGTACATTAAATTGTTTTAGTAATTTGATAGGAATAGAAAATATTTCTTCTGCGTTCACTATTTTGTTAACTCTAATATAAGATTATATATATTTTAAGGTAGAATCTTGTTTAATTGTATCTATGTGATTATTCTATTACTATAATCATATTTATCAAATTTATGATTTTTTTCATTAACTATACTAAATATGAGTTAGTGAATCAATTTTGTTTCTCTTTGTTAAATAATTATTACCTTACGGATAAAAATGAATGTTTTAAACTTAAAATTCACCATCTCTTATTTTTGAGCATCTAAATACATATTTCAATCCTAAAATAGGAATCAAAGATAGTATCTAAGATATTGATACTTACACATTGTATCAAAGGAAATTTTTTACAACTCAATTTTCATAATATTTCTTTATTTTTGAAAGTTCTACATAATATCCTTTATAAACATTTTGTTCATAAATTTATTCTACACTAACTTGTGTTGAGGAAAATAAATTTTTGTATCACTCTAAAATTGGATAAATGGATTTCAGATCCATAAAAAATATAAACCATAGAAGGCCACATATCTTTGAAGAGAATGGTAATGAATAATAAAGTGATATAATAATTTTTTATAAATATTGGTGTAGATGATTTTTTCATACTTACTAGAGATTTCAAAATCCCTGAAAAGGATGTTAGAACATTCACAAATAAAAAGAAGCTAGAATATCAATTAAACAATTAGGTATGAAATACATTTCTTTGTTATATGAATTGGAATATATAAATCTACATATCTTTTTGTGATATAGATAATATAATTTGGATGAAACTAGAGGTTACACATTTTGTTACTTCTAATGTTATTGAGACTCGGAGAGACATGCTTAGATTGGATTATCATGGTTTTTTCATATAGGTTACCGATAGTTAATGTTCAATAGAGATTATTTAATACCATAAATAGAATATATTAAATGGGGGAATGGGGGATTGTGGAAGAGATTCTTGATGATATGATTATAGAAATCATGCCCAATTTATTAGAATTAATGAGAACAGCTATTGAAAAGTCAGGGAGAGTCATAACTATAACTCTTAATGAGTTTTTGGAACTCTCATACAACACGAGAATAGTTTAAAGTGTGATACTATGAATATAAGGATGATTAATGGGAGTGATTATTTTAGATATAAAACAAATAAACTAAAATCCAAAACACTTCAGAATTTTTCTAAATCAATAATCGCTAAAAATGATGTAGTTTAGATAAATTCAACTGATATTTGTCACTTGTGGAATGAGTTATGCAATCTTTCTCACTAGTTGAATAAGATTGTTAGAAAAAATTATTTCCAATATAGATATAATTAAAAGGATAAGAAAGATAATAAATAATTTAATTTACATTCTTTGAATCTAAGAAAAAATGACACATCAAACATGATTCTCCAAAGATGAAAAGAAAAAATAAGAAAGATATGAATTCGTAGAGGAATCTGAGAAGATATTATAAGTATAAGAAAAAAAGTGATAAATTCATATGATTCATTGAGTGGAATAGTTGGTGATTCTTATGCTCAAAAATAAAGTATTGAATCTTTTGGACACAATAATATATGTCTCACTTATAGAATACCGATTGATAATCAATGTTTCAAAGAAAATGTAAAAACTGTTGAATCCTTAACCAATATGTCTATAAACTCAAACTATTCAAATGATAATAAATATATTTCTATAGATAAATTATATTACTTAGTAGAAGATAATTTACCTTATTTTGAATAAGGAACTATAATTTCCATGTTTCATTAAAATGAAAATAGTATGGCCAAAAAGAAACTTTATAATGAAAATTTTCGAATAAATATTTTAAGAAAATAGGCATTATATAATTCTGAATATCTTTATATGATATCTTTACAAATTTATTCTTGTTGAAAAAAATTTGAGGAAGTAAATTTCAAATGGAGAAATTTTATAAGGATCGTGAAAACATTGTTTCAGAGAAAAATGATTTAAAGGAGTAACAAAATTCAAAAACCAAAACTGATACAGATAAGAATTCATTCATTATACTATAATATGAAATCATATCTCTTATGAAAAATTTATCAAAAATAACTTTCAGAAAGGATGAATTTTATAAAATGTTTAATCAAATTCATCCTCTATTGAATAGTTTGGGAATTGGAGATTCTCACTCAAAACATATTTTTAGTCACAAATATTTTGTTCCAAAAAGTTCCCCATTCTTATCTAAGTGATAATGTTGTAGTCATTGGGTGAAAAAATATTCAAAAAAAAATCCATAGGTTTTCATAAATATCATTATTATAGGAAGATGTATATTTGTAATATTTATTTCTACCATTATCAGATACAATAATGTATGTATTCTGAGAATTTTATAGTTTTATTTAAAAAAAGGAAGTACCAACAACAACACATGGTACATGGATAGTGGAGTTTCTAGGAACATGACTGATAAAAAATCTACATTAAAAGGTTAGTATTTTAAAATTTTGAAGATCATATTTCAGAGATAATGATATAAGAGAGAATATTTTATAATTTATTGGTAGAGAAGAATAACTTTGTGATGTTTTTACAAAAACATGACTTGCGGAGTGATTTTAATACATAAAAAAAATTTAGAAATGATAAATTTATTGTAACATTAATATCTAGTTTTTATTTAAATTATCTTATTACTTTTAAAAAAATAATTTTTAATGTTGGAGTACAGATGATTTCCTTAATGTTTATTTTATAATACTAGAAAATGTTTTTTGAACCTATAAAAATATTCCTGACTGTAATGAAACTTTTAAAAATATAAATTTTATAAAAAGAATCGTATAAAATACTAATAAAACATCTGATAAATCAGAATGGTACAACATCATATCCATTATCTCTTAAATAAAAATATATATGTTCATATTTAGATTGTGCTTTAACATTTTTTTTCAGAATTATCTTTCCATAAATCTATTTTGTTTCTTTAAAACATCAAAATATCAGAGCATATAAATCCACCATTGTCATGATATCAATTGTAAAAATATATATTTTTGTTTTAAACCATTGTATTAACCTTGAAATAAAAAACGAAACCTCAATGAATATATAAAAAAAGTGTCCCCCAAGTCCCACGTCGATTAGCAGAAATTTTTTCCTAAGCTGATGTCGCCCTTCAAAAACTCTATTCCGATTTCATTATTCATCATTAGTTTCGAATAACTCTATTAATAACTTCCCCAAGGTGAATGCCTTTTCAAAATGAATTCAAATATTGGTTCAATTTCATAGAAAGGATAGTTGACAAGTTTTTATTCCTTAATCATGAATCTTTGATAAAAAAGATCACAAAATTCCATGGATGGGAAAAAATTTATACTATGACTAACATTAAAAAAACATCTAGTATATACTGATTATATAATTGAAATGTATGAACCAGTTGAGTGCATTATAGATTGATGAAATTATAAGTTACAATTTATGTGTTATGGGAAAATATATACTATGTCATACAAGAAATCTACTGATATTATTACAATTTCATTTTATGTAGAAAAATTTTATCATTCTCATAAATTTTTTGAATCAAAAGGTTTTTTTAATAAGAGAAAATGAGAGAATCGCAATGCCCTCACGTATTAAAGAAGTTAAAATTACCCCATATAACTTTTTAATATCATATCATATAATTATTAATGCATGGAATTTTTATATAGGTAAAAGATGATAACGATACATTCATTATTATGGACATCTCAATGATGGATTTTTTTGTAATTATATGGAAAATAAATCAGATGAGATATATCTTCCATGAAATTTTTATGATAAAGGATGGGTCAACCAAGTTTTTGATCCTAATGTTTCTCTGAATATTGTCCAATATAATTATTAATTATTTGAACACATGCAATGTCTCCTACATGTCGAAGCCATAGAAGTTCTAGATTATTCTATTAAGTGATGGAACTCAAAAAAGAATGAAGGCTCTTTTGATAATAACACTATAATGTATGTATATCTACTATGAAATGTAGATTAAGTTAATGAACATTCAAAGAAATTAGTTACTAAATCTATGAAGAGAGAATCTCAAGATTCCAAACCATTGATCTCAAAGAAGCAAAAGTCCAATCTTGATTAGGTCGTAGAAAAATAGAGACCTGAAAAAAAAGAAAAAATGAGATGTATGGTTTGGAATATATCTAGATGAAGAAAGCCTTAAAATTTTAGGAATTTCAAGAAATTAAAAAACAAGCTAATGAGAATATGTATAAGAAAAATATATCTGATGTAATGATAATTCAGGTTGTGTTAAGAGACACAGAAAAAGAATCATAACAATTACTTGTTCCCAAATATTTACTGCATGAATATTAAATTCATAAACATTCACAGGCCCTTTTTTTACATGCTATGAAAATAGCCAACAAGGAATAATTAGTTTTAGGATAGTTTCTTAGTATTGAAGATATATCCTAAGAAGAACAAGAATCAAGTGAGGAAAAAGTTTGTTATGATGAGATTCAAGAAATTTGAGAAAATCAGAGCGATATATGATTCAAAAATAATTGTATAAGAACATATGAAGCCCCAAAATATATGATTTATACATAATGAAAATCAGCTCAAAAATACGAGATCTAGATCCAAAAAATATTCTTCAACTTAAAAAGAAAATGTGTTTGATAGTGATGTTCATAAAATACCTTCTGATGGTGATGTTGATAGTGATTCTAATAATAGTGGTAATAATGAAGATGTGGATGAAGTTGATGAAAAGATTTTTCATATTTTTAATGATATGAAAAAAAATGAAGAGAGAATTCAATATCTATGAATGGAAATGGTAATCTGGTAGATATTGGAACATACAAGAAGAATTATGCTATATCAGATAAATCTTCCTTATTCATGGGGGAATATTTCGTTGTTCATCCCATAAAGAAATTATTAATCTCAATTCCATATGTCCTGAATATTGAATCAAGATATTATTTTATTCATGATTCATAAATTGAAATGTTAGATTATATAACTATTTTCATGTAATTTTTGATAATGCTTGAAGCACAATTCAGAACAATTGTAAAAATTAGGATTCTCATAAGTAATAAAATATGGTGATGGAAAAGTGGTTAAAACAGAACAATATTGAACTTATGGTTTCTGATGATATGTTCGAGTCAATCATAAATTATTCAATTAATTTTAATACTCCTTCAATGAACAAACATACATTTTTTTAGTAATGATGAATAAAAAGAAAGGCATTCGATTTCAAGAAGATAAAGATTTTTGTGTTAAATTTAATTCTCTTGAAAATGATGTTAAAAGGTTGAAATCATACAATGATGTTGTGGTCAAAAAATATAGGTTTTATATTTTAATGATTAATAATAAATAATAAAATATTAAAAATCATTATTAAAAAATAAGGATCATAAAATTCCATTTAAAAACTTTCATGGTGATCACAAAGAGATGATGAAGATAAAGGCCATAGTAAAAAAATGATGAAGAAGGATTAATTTTTTAAGTAACTCTGAAATATTGTGGTAAAAAACTTTTCAATATCAAATTATTATTATCCATTGTTTGATATAGTTTATTTATTATATTTTTAGGTACATTATATTTCCTCAAATTTTATGAAAATCAAAAGGGGGATAATGTTCTAAAATCAATATTAATTTAAAGAGGGGAATGATTATTGAAGAAGTATAATACATAAATAATAAATCCTTAAGTAAAGAAAATATATTCTCTTAATAATGGATTTCAAATAATTATAGAGATGAATACGATTCTTTAGAGACTGTCATAACCTATGTGGGAGTTATTCGTATTCGTTCTTTTAAGAGTTATAAAACTCATGGGGAGAGAAGTATTTCTGTAAAGTTCAAGTATAATTTCTTTTGGGTTAAAATTTTATTTCAAAAAAAGTTGTTTGTGATTTTCAAAATGGGGGATATTGTTGATTCAAGAGTTTCCTTATGAATTTTTAATTCTTTTATGTTATGGGAATCAAAAACACATTTTAATTAATATTGATTCTTTCTATAATTTTTTTTTTAAAATCTTATTTTAATAGAAATAATGCTCTTTAACCATTTTATGTAATTTGCAATATTTTTCTTACAAACATTTCTTAATAATGGATAGATACTGGGGTAAATGAAAATTGGAATCATATACATTCTCAATTCCTATTAAGCATGAAATTTTAATCTGATTCACACTATTTCTCGAAACCAAATCTCTTAAATTTCTAAATATGATTTATATAATTTCTTAATTCAGATTCATTTAGTATTTTTGAATCATATTCTTTTTGTTCCTTAATTATTGTTAGCTTAAAATTTTGAATCTGATTTGATCAGTTTCTAAAATTTGTTTCTCTCATAAATCTAAATCTAATTATCACCACTTATTAAATACAAATTGCAATGATTTTTGAATAAAATTTACTTCATATAGATTTCAAAATCTGATTCACATACATTCTTAGAATTTGATTCTCAATATTTTCATAATCTAATTCTCAAATTTTTTATAATCTAATTATCAATTTATTTATAATCTGATTGTTATTTTTTTAGAAACCATTTCATAGTAATACTTGAATCCGATTTTCATTATTTTTAGAATCTGATTACATATGTTTGGAAAAAGTTATTAGTAATTTTATTTTATTAACAATTTCATACATATAATTAGATACATATTTTTTTCTTCATAAAGTGTGTGTAGATATTTTTTCTTACACTAAAATGATGTTGTCCAATATTATATTACATGACCGTTGTATGTGGAAGCAGTACCGGTCCCTCTGATGTTTTAGAAACAATATTACAATTGGTGATCAAGTTGAATGTTGAAATACAAACATATAAATAACCCTTCATTTGGAAAAGATCATAATTTTTGGAATATTAGAAACATGATAGTTGTGCCAAAATATCATTTTGAGAAATACTTGAAGTTATTTTATTATGGCCAACTTATTCTACATACTTTAAATCTTCAATAATATTTGTTTTTCTTTTTTTGAGACAAATTGATGGTGATAATGATTGAGGGATTCCATGAAGAAGGAAGATAGAGGTAACACTTATATGATTATTCAAGGTATTCGAATTGGAGGAAGACCACTATTCTAATTACCTGATTAATCGAGGGCTTGCATGGATAACAAGACCGAACCTACATCTGATCATTCATTGATTGAGGGCTTACCTTTGTGTATGTAAGTTAGGCATGCTTGAATGTATCAATCAAGGGATCTTTATCAAAGGTGTTTGGATATCATATTCTATGGGCTAAATGAATTTTATTCCTTCACATGTAATTTTATTTTCCCATGAAATTAGTTTAAAATAGAAAGTGTTTCTCACACATCCACTTTTTTATTAAATCTGATATAAGATTTTAGATGATTTATTGTAGAATATTGTTTCGGTATACTTATGTTCTAATTTCAGTATGATAATCATCTTTATCAAACCTAACGTGTTTTTTCTTTAATTTTATAAATGATTGTTTTGTGAATTATTTTTTAAACCTTGTTAACAAAATATTTCCTTAAGGACAATGATGAATGTTTTAAAACCAAAAATTCACCCTTCTTGTATATGGTAATCTTCATGCATATTTTTATCCTACAACATAAAAACTAAAAAATATAAATAAATCAATATTATGAATATAATTTTATTATTCTCAAAATAATAATTAATATTTCATTATAACAAGATTTTTCTCTTATGGGATAACATATTTTCTATTTAAATATGGATGATTTACATTTTATTACATTTCTTTGAATCAAATTTTATATTTGTAATTTATATAGACAATATTACCTTAATCAATTTAATTTTGATTTTATGATGGTAAGGGTGTATTTTAGTTCATCTAATATGAATTTGACAGAACAATTAGGACCTTAACACTTATTTTTAACATAGATTAACATGATTTAAACACTAGTTAGGTAAAAAACATTACGAACAATAATATTCATAATGGATAAAAATAAATGGCCTTATTTACAAAATTTAAACCTTTTTATTTCAAATATGGAATCTATTTCGTCAAAATAAATTCATATAAGCCCCAAAAATTAAATAAATATATAAATAAAATCGTAATTTTTTTTAAAGATAAATTCTATTTTTGTACAAAAAACACCTTATCTGAAATTAAAAAACTATATTGATTTTTATATACATAATTTTATTAATATTAAAATAATATAAATAAATTTAGTTACTGTTCATTTAAGAAAATGGATCTCTTTAATTTAATACAATAGATTCACTAATTCTAATAAATATCTTAATTTTTCAATATTCATCAAATGATGAATCAATTTTGACTAATAATTAAAAGTAACTCATTTTTAAAGGAATATTTCAAAAATTATGTTTATTTTCATGAAACAAATTAAACGAGGAAAGTAATAAATATCAATTTTTTTAATAAAATCAATTATGTTTTTTTGAAGGAAACTATTTTAAGAAAGAATCATATAAACTTAATAAAATTTTATTTTTTATTTTCAAAGAATTAGTAAATATAATAGTATTTAGTTTGACCTTTATAAATATTTCATAATGTGTTTATTTCCATGAATTCCATTCAAATCAATAGAAAGTATTTTATTATCATAATTAAATAATAATTTTTCTTGTTCATCTATAAATGGTGTTTCCTACGATATATGTTATAAAAGGTAAAAATTTTCTTTTAAAATACATGTGTATTACATTCTCACCCCAATAAATTTTATCCCCACTATTTGAAAATTTAATGAGAAATCAATGGTTTGATATTTTACTATTTCGTTATCTAAAGGAAACATCATGATTATGGTTAATAAAAGAGTCTCATGAATTGAGGGAAATTAAAAAAACGAAGGTCCTTGGGAATAACTGAAAACCTTGTTTGTTAAGAGAATATATTTAGTGGGATGTGATAATATTGGCGTAGTGGGGGTGAATAGTTTCCAATATTTATAATGATTGATATGGAAAATGTTTAATAGATTTTTAGTTACCACAAAAATATAAATATTTGATGGGTGAAAATTCTACTGATTCATCATAAATAAAGGTTATGTTATAACGTTTTTATTTCAATATCAATTTCGTAATATTGAGGGATTTTTTTATTATCAAGATTGAGAATAATAGAAAATATACTTAATTGAACTATTTATATTTTCAATATAATAAACACATTTTTTAGTTATTCATTGATAAATTTAAACACCATCCATTCAGATAGGAAATGAATATTAATGTTTAATTTCTCAAACCTAAAGAACCAATATTAACAGTTGACATATCATATGATCAAAAAAACGAAATAAAAGGTTTCTTGTCTGTATCATAATACATAAAAAAATATTTAGATAACATTATACAATACGATAAATTAATATCCAAAACCAGAATAGTAATACAAAAATATTAACAAAGTCTATAAGACAAAGTGTTAAACAAAACTCCATCCCAAAATATGTCTGAGAAAATTCAAAATCTAAAAATGTTGAGTTGAGGTAACTAAATTTATAAAATGAAGTAAAAATTATTTTTTGAAATAGTATTGTTATTTTCATCACGGGAAAAACCAAAAATGTGAATACCTTGATCATATTATCTATTCAAACATAGTAATAACCTTAATCACCATATAAACCTAATAAAATCAAACATGATTCAGAAAACTAACTCATTCCTTATTCAATGAAATTTTGGATAATCGAATATATTATATAAATCCAAATATATAGTAAAATTCAAAAAAGATACCATGAAATCACTAATTCGTACCATAATAACCAATAATGACCAAATTAATTTAACAATATCATTTATAACTTAGTCACATATAAAATATATCATCTAAAAATCAAAAAAACATTAATGAGTACCATTACATCAATAATGATTTTCCATAAAATATTATCATTCCCTAAAATAACATTTCTATCTCATTAAATCCATTAAAAAAATATTTTGAAATCATAAATGAAAAACTAAAAGTGAAAAATCAATAAATATTTCATGACTCAAATTAAATAAATAGAATCAATATAAAACTTCAAAAACAAAATTCTCAAATCCCAATAAATAAACACATATATCCTTCAACATTAATTATTGATATGGCCTGGTTCCTATCTTGGTCGAGGTGTAAACCCTTATATTTGGACATTGGCTCAGATAAGTATCATGTTCACAACACATAATACATTGAACTCCTTGTTAATTAATTTCTCTATAAAAATAATTTCCACATATTATGTATCATCCTATTCCTTTAATACATTCCCATGGGCTTAACTTTCCCCACCACTATCATGAATTAAATTGAGACTTCTCTATTCATTATTATCCACTATAGAAGGAATCAATAAACACTATCCATCTCTTATTTAGTGAGTTTGAGAGCCAGTTATGGTGTAGTTTTTTAATCCTATTTGATGATAAATCATTAGGATTAATTCAAATATATTAAACTCCAATAAGTGTAATATTAAATTTATCCTAATGATCATATTTTCCAGAACATTAAACTTTAACATGGGTTTTCATATTCTTGAAAATTACTGAGACTAAGATAAATATTATGAGAAATAATATTCATAGTTGGAAACAAAAAAATCAACAAAGTCATTAATAGAATGTTTAAATAATTCACCATATTTTATATCTTAATAACCATATGTTTATCTTGGTTCATTCATGGCTATCATATCTCCAAATAATTCATAAAATATTTTCATTAAAATGTTAATTAACTTAATAATACCCCCCCTCTTGAGAGTACTAAACTAGTTGTGCAGAAATGGAACACACATAGTGCACTAGAATGATATCCCTACGTTAATTGAGTAACTAATTTAGTGGTTATTACACATATAAGAATCTATTAAAAACCCACATAAACATGAATTATCTATAATATGATATATATCAAGGAAAAACACATTATATATACATTAAATAAATATTAGAATATTATTTGATACTTAGACATATCCCTTATGTTACTTATAGGGTCATTGTCCCAACTCTATTTTTTACAGAAAAGTTTTCCCATGGGTTCTACAAAATATATCATAACAACCAATGTTAAAATTTTAACTCAAGTATCATAGAGTTTGTAATTTCATTATTTCAATAGAAAAAGCTACATGGAATCAAATTAAGAAGAACTGAATATTTTACTTGTCTTGGTAAACTAGATATATACTATAATCTAACGATCAAAAGAAAAGATATAAAAAAATGTTTTTTCACTGATATAATCATTATTATATGTACTTTATCATTTCATATCAATAATAATAAACATATATATATTCCAAGGAAATGAAAAAAAATGAAATTGTGGGATTAGATGTTCTGTAATTACAAACATCCAAGATAACAGTCAATATAGGATAAGATGATCACAAATAAGGATAACATATTAATATAAATTTTATTAGAGTAAAATATTCATACAAAAGAGACATATATCATGATATTCAAAATTAGTTTATATATTAATGAATGATAAAAAAGAGTGTAAATATAGTAGTCATCACCTAGGATTTAAAATATAAGCATATCGAATCATAAAAACCATACATCATAAATTTGTGAACATAGATAAATAAAATATTATCAACATATAATCATTTGATAATATATAGTAAGTGACTATTATTATGTATTAAAATGTAAACAAATTTATTTTCTTTCATGTCCATGAATATTTCTATGGGAATATCTTAAAATAAATCATACTAAGTTATCAATATTTAGACAAATATATTCTCAATAATATCCACTCATATCATAATAATATTTTGAGATGTCAATATTCTATAACCAAATTAATTTTTCAACTATAATGGACCCAACATCCATATAATCATAAATCATTCATATAAATTTGGCAAGATCTTAAATAAAATCTTAATATCATCATATTGTTACCAATGAAAATTAAAATGTATTTTTAGAAAAAATCATAATCATAATCCTGAAAAATTTAGTGAAATAATAATGATTGTTTCATTGGATCATAACCCAATATATCATATTTAACATAAATTTTTTTTATCATAGATGATAATTTTCTTTATAAATATAGATGAAAATTCATGATGTAATTAATTTTCACTATGAATACAGTTATTTAAAATCCAACAATTCCCAAATTATTAGTTCAAAAATTTAATTTTAAAATAATCATGGAAATTATTAATTTAACCTTTAATTCATTGAGTTGTAATGAAAACTGAAAATTCCATCCATTTTATATAATTAAAAATGAAAATATTGATGTCTATATTTTTTTTAAAAAATGTTAAAAAGCGCCAATCTCAAAAATGAAAATAATATTCTTTTTAAAACATTTTTAAAAACCTAATATTGGTTATTAATACATTGAACATTCATATATTAATTTTAAAACAATTATGAAAATAATTTTTGTAAAACATATTAAAGGAAGAAAGATGATTTTCGACTGAAGAGAGAAATAATAATAGTTCTTCATTAAAACATTTTTATTGTCTATTGAGTATAAAAAAAAGGAAAAATGAAGTGAAATGATGTAATCATTATATATAAAATTAAAATAATAAAAATTATGTGATTATTGAGATATATATTAATAATTTTATTCATATGATGCATAATCTTAAGAAATCTCTGTAAACAATGAGATTGTAACATAAATATATTTCCACATTATTAAAATTAAAATCATAACATGGAATAATGAAATAAATAAAATGGAGAATTAAATACCTTGAATATAACTTGATGAATTTTATAACATATCAATGATGAAATGTATTCACGTTCTAAAAGAATATAGTTTTATAACATATATAATGTCACAAAGATGATAATTTGATATAATGAACCCTTACATGAATAATTGACTATAATTTTATTAATAACATTATATAATTTAATAATTTATTTTATTTATAAATTTATTTCATAAAAATTATTATACCACACCGTATATGATTTTTCTATAATAACTAATCCTAAGGATTTTAATAATTCCTTACTAAATTATTTGTTCAGGGTGATAACTACATCACTTTTCATGAATATTTCAATTCCTCTATCTAAGAAATTATTTATTAATCTACATTAATGAATCTATATAATGTTGAAAATTACATTAATATCATAAATATTCATCATATATATATATATATATAAATTTATTCATTTATAAAATTTATATAAATAAAAATATATTACACCACTCGTGGAGATGATAGTTTATACATAGGCTTCAACATTGTTTTCACTTTTATAGAGATGATATGAAAGAAAGTTAAATAATAATTCACAATTAAAAAAGGAATATCATATAATATATATAATATGTATTTATCAAATCCATCCTTATTCCCATCTAGGTAAATCAAAAATCCAAAAAGAATCACATCATTTCAGGAAAGTGGAAGTCCATAAGTACACATGTGAAAAATTTCTATTTTACAAATGTGTAGAATGTGAGAATATATATATGATATGATCATTATATAGGAATAATTATGTCATAAATATCAAATTGAATCATTAAACCCAACATAATCCCATCCAAACAATGTGGTTATAAAAATAAATCTTATTGGAATGTGGGGACAAAAAGACATATATATTCATGAGCGGTAAACTCACATACCATTTGATGGTAAATAAGGTCAATAAAGTTGGTTTCATAATCATAATAACATTTTAATATATTTTTAAAGAATTTGTTTAATTTATGATAAATAAACTAGATATAAAAGAGTTAAAAATATGTAAAAATGAAATTAATCAGTAATAGAGATTTCATGTTATTTTAATGAAATACTATTTATATCCTATTATCAGCCATATTTTTATATTATTGGGGAGACAATAACATATATAATGTGTATAATGATGTATTGAATTGATATGTGTAGGTCCTGATAGTGATTTTTTTCTCAATGTCGTGTTTTTAGTTAAGAGAAATGTGTGTCTTTTTGTAAGAGAGGGTAGGGGAACTCATGGAATTTCATATAACATTATAACATAATAATTTCATTATTAATAAAAAATGTCTCCAAATTAACATTTATTTCATGCTGAGGTATGAGACTATTGAAAAACCATCAATAATTAAAATTTGAATTGGGTTAAATGGTATTCCAAACCTTATCATTTGGTTTGACACTTTATTTTACCTATTAAACCATAAACACCGTAACACCTTTTCCAAGTTTAAAGGAAGGTAATTTTACATATAAGGAATTATTTGTAACCCAACATTATTTTATAAAATGATAAAAATATTCTATAGTGCGTTCGATATGGAACACTGAGATTATTAACCTATTATAATATAAAACTTATAACCCAACCATTAAATTATAGGGAATATAGAGATTCATATATTTCATGGTAATTAAATAAATAAATAAATATATATACTACTCAATACAAATTACTAAAAAATTAATTGTAAATAATTAATTTTAAAAAATAATTAATTTTAGTATTCAAAAATATTTTCTCTTCCAAACCATTTATACTTATTTTTTATGAGAAATGTTTTTCATTTTTTTTAAATTTTAAAAATTATATTGGTAAAATTTAATTAATTTTTGAAATTTTAACATATTTATTCCAAGGGAATGAATAAAAAAAAAATAAAGAGGGGGGTGAATTGAGTTCTTAAAATATTCATTAAAATAAATTCAACCCTCTTCGATGAATGCACATCCAATTTTATTTTAGAAGTGTATATGAAGTGAAAATTTAGAACATACATAAAGAACAATAAATTTAGAGCATTTCAATGGTTTGAGGGGAAGAAATCCCCTAGTACACACCACCATCACTATTACATGGGATGGGTGATTTTCACTAAATAACCCTTTTACCGAGGGCTTCTAGATGAGTACAAGAAGCTGTAACTCTATAAAAAAGGTCAAAGTGTACTAAAAAGTATCTCCCATTAAAATTCCAATCCATTTTCTTAACCACACTCATACGTAGAATTAATACATGGTAGTAAATAGACAAAAGGTTTGAAAAACATTTGTGGCTCACATTTTCAAGAAATGACTAACAATAAATTAAGATTCATCATAATAAAATATATTCATCAAGAATTTCATGGGATAATATTTATTGAAATTGATGTGGAATATAATTTTAGAACATGGAATTTTTATTTTCAATTTATACATATATATATCAATAGATTTTAAGAGGGGAAACCCAATTTAATTCTCTTCACATTCTTTGTTTTCACACACACGTATCTATATCATTGTTTTGTTACTAGATGTCCTTATATATGATATTCTTACATGATCATAGGATAATTATAATGGTTGAATGATAACTATAGAGATCATTATATGAATGGATAGAGAGAGTAGGAATCCACTTCATTCAAATATAGAGTTTCTTTTGTGATTGGTATTTTAGATATTTTCTCACTCTATAAAATTGTCTTTCATTGTAAGCCTTGTGTAGTATGATATTTCATTAAATACATAATATTATTTGGACCCAATAAAATTGTATGAAATGAATAATAATTATATTACAAAGGAATATCCTAAAATCCTATTTTATTAGATCATAAATGGATATCGGAAGATCATATTTTTCATCTTCATATATCTTTTCTATAAGATAATTAAATTTTTTTATGTAAGATAATCAATATTTAAAAAGACATAAAATACATTTTTATTTTAAGATAATATGTAACTAACATAGAATTATATTTTATTCAACTTATTTTGACTATGAAAATTCCCATAGGATAAAGTATTGCGTTTTTATTTCTATTTCTCAGTAACTAATGATTCCCCTTAACCATCGTAAGATAATATGATTTTTTTGGATTAATACTTGAGTATAAATCATAAGATAAATACAATGTAAAAAACATATGTAATATTTTTTAAATAAAGGTAGTTTTTTTAATCATCAAAACACATAGATAAGATATGTATTCGAACAATAAACATTACAAAAATCACTCCCATTTTAATGATCAGAAAACTCAGTCAATAGAATAAAAAATATTTCCAAAAGCTTATTTAAATTATTCAAAATGATCTATCATTTTCTTTTCTTCGAGAAAAAATTCATTTCATTTGAAATAATAAATAATTTAACTATAAAAGTAATTTTTTGTATTTTTCATTTCTTATCCCCATTTTTTGATATGAAAATAATGTGTAAGATGAAAAAAATTTCTATTACACATCGATAATAGTTAAAAATAATATATTAAGTTGAAATATTAGTTCATAATTAGTAAATTAAATAACTATATAAGAGAAATAATAAATATCCACATAGAGAAATAAAATTAAAATTCCAAAAAAAACATTCTAACAGAAAATACAAAACAATGATAATCCTCACATAAAATTTTTATGAATCTAAAAGATGTGAAACCATATAATACACATTAAAAGAAAAGTAGGACTATATAGATGAATATGTATATAATTTAAACTAAATTATGAAATTAAATAAAAAATTTATCATAATTCAAATGTTTTATCAAGTCCCAGCCGTCGGGAAGAGAACATCAATAAATTAAGTAGAGATAAGTTTCATCTAGTTCACAAAAATGGAATTTTGAGTAGGTTTAATGAATGAGAGTGGTTGGTCAACAATAGAGGAGAATCAGCTGTTGTACAAACAAAAAATCATAACTTTACAAAGGATGCTCTCAGACCTGCATGTTCCTTACAAGAAAACATAATTGGTGTTGATTGATAGTTGTTGGAAGCCTATTGTAATCTTTCAATATAAGAGTTATTCTCCCATGTAAAGGGTAGGTTAATGAAATGTTTCAGTACAAATCGGTATTTATCTACGGATAAAATTTGGTGTTCTCTATGTCTATCCATTGGGGGATCGAAAATTTCCTTTAGGCACAGCGAGGAAATTTGGTAATGATTAGAAATTTGGGGTCCATGTAATCTTTTCTTGGGTATAAAGAAGATATAATCCGTATAAGCATAAAATATCCTCCCAAATTCATTCTTGAAAATGTTTAAAACACATGTAAATACATTATGTGTCCTCTGAATGAAATTTCCAATAATATTATACAAGTCTCTTATCTTTTTATAACTAGAGATCAGGTTCTTCAAAAAATCCAACTGTTTGTCTCAAATTCCTATGATATATATAAATTCATTTTATTTGGAGGGATCATCTGAATAAAATTATTCTGAAAAAATAATCAATGTAAACTTCATCATCATCATCTAAGAAACAGTGTGATATTTTTCATCATTATTTAATGAAGATCACCAATTTTATTCAAAATTTTGGCATAATTTTTTTAAACGATCTAAATATATTTCCTAAAAGTTTAATAATGAATCTTATGTCATTATTCACTTTAAATCTATCTTAATAAGATTATATAATCATTTTAATAATCATAGAGAATAAATTTTATGTTGATTTATCAACAGTTCCAAAATATTCCATTATCATAATTTCCATTCTTCCAACTTCATCCGTAACTGTTTTTAGAAAAACATAACATACTTATCTCGTCATAAGATCACAATGTTGTGAATTAATAACCATAATTACAAAGTCAAAAACTCTCGAAAGTTCCAAGATTCTAGAATTAACATCTAATATGTGAATGATTCTATTAGGAGGTCATTCTTAACATTTTTTAAAAACAGATTTTACAAACATATTAATTTCTTGAAATTATTATTTAAGTAAATCTATTTTCATATGATTCTTTCTAGATGTTGTATTTCATAAAATTGAACTTTTCTAATCTGTACATCTGAGGTCAACATTTATATTTTTGTTTCATTTCATATTACATATTCATTTTGAGTACCTCGAGGAATAAGGGATTCCATTTCCATGTAAACTTTTATAATTTTTTATAGAACATGTTGATTTCAATCAACATTTGTTAAGACATATGTGTGGCATGATTTTTTATAATATAACATTATTACTTAATATTATTCCATTCATTCCATTTCATGATAGTGAGGGGGAAATAAAATAAGATACATCATTTTCCTTAGAAAGATATTATTTTCTTGTCCCGTGGAAAACATTTGAGTGATATATATTATTATCCATTCATCTTTATTTTGAACTGGTGGAGAGGTAAAAATATGTAGTATTATTTCCTCACCAATATTTTTGAGAGCATACATGAATTACAATCATAACTCTCATTATCAAACATAGAGCTTCATCTTCTCCATCAATGATGTGTCTGGTCTCAAACTAATGAGATAATCCTTCTACAACTATTGATATTTTATATAAATTTGAACACTCCCCCAAAATCCAAGATGGTTTTATTGCAGATATCGAAAAATATGGCATCAAAATTTTTAATAATAAATCCCAATGTAAACCACTCTACCCAAAAATACATCTATTTAATGTTGTCAAACCATGAATTTGTGTTGCATCAATATCATCTACATAAAATATAATATTTCAAAAGAATAGGGTAAGAATTATTGCATAAGGATAATTTATTTTAATTATTATGAATACAGAACATATATCTCAAGATATATTGGTCCCAATTGAAAAGTTTTCATGCATAAGTAGAAAAAGAAAAAAAATATCTTGAGAGAATATTTTTTTCAAACTCTCTATTTCATTGGAAAATATAATACTGAATAAACACGAAAAATAACTTCATTTACAGATCCAATATATTTTCTTCTTCTCTATATCAACAGTTCAAATGATTGATTTCATAATTTCTGATGGAGTAACATTATCTAGTAGGGATATAGAGGTGTAAAATAATAAATAACCTATGTGAGGTATTTTCAACATTTCAACAATCATTTCTTATAATAGGGTCTTCTATTTTGTATTGACTATTTCTATGTTTGTGTATTCATATTTACTAAAGTGAAAATGTGCATTCTGATATAACTCATTAGATTATTTCTAAAAACCCTAATGGTTTTTGAATCATCAAATACATATTTCCATAATTAATGATTTATAACTTTTTTTCAATAGCATATCGGTTCTATCCTGCCTCTTGAAATTGATGGATCTACCTCTCAAAAAATTCATTGATATCATATATCCTTTCTTTCTACTAGTTTAACCATCATCAAATCATTTTTTACCATTTCTAGAGGTCTAGGTATTGGTAGGTCAATACATATAAGGTATCAAGGGTTTAAGAAAAGATAAATAACTGTTCAAAGGGTTTGAGAGTTGTTTATCCCGTTGAGTTGATACTCAATATTTTTTTTGTTATTGAAATTTATGGGTCAAATAGTAATGATAGAGTAATAATTAATAAATATATGTGATTCTATAGATAAAATTTGACTATTACTCGAAACACCTGTGAAATGTTATATATAAATAAATCTAATAAAAAGTTCACTATAAAAGATATATGAAATATTACATCATAAAATTAATCTTACAAAATTCATATTTAATAAAATAAAATCTATTAACAGATAAGGGTTTATTAAATATATCTACATTTGATTATTTTTGAAAATAGATTATAAATAGATATTTACAATTTGTGCATGATCTCTTCAGAAATTATGCCTTATGTTAATATTCTTTTTTCTTCAATGGTTCATTGGATATTATTTGAGATGTTTATAGAACTAGTGATATCACATTTTGTTAGAACACGATTAAAAATAAATTCACAAACTATTAAGGTGTGCTTAATATACAAAACCTATAGAAAACATATTCCAAGGGAAATATATTAAGCTTTAGTAGTTGATAGTGATAATGAATGTTTCTTTTTTTCTTAACAATGATATAATAGATTTTACAAGAAAATTATAGGTTCTTAAGGTTGTTTTCATATCAAATCTCCATCCATTAATGTTGGTATTCGAGTATAAAAATAAACTAAAACATAATTTTTTTATAAAAATGAATGAAAGTGTTATGATTCATTTTAAATGTCTTAAAATTATATTCATAAAATATAAATGTGATTCTGTTAAATTATATTGATTCTTAAAAAAAGACCTAATAAAAACATAAGGCATGGTCTACCAAAATCTAGTTATAAAAAAGACAATGACTCATCAATAAAACATGTTTTCAACTCATTTTCTAGTTCCGTACGATTCATGTTCAATATTGGAGCTCATAAGATTTGATTATGTCTTACTTATTTCATGTCCAAGGATCTTATGTATGTAATGTGGGTATTTTATTTTATTTAAAATGTATACAAAATCGTTTTGATAAATTGGAAATCCTTGAAAATATATTAGTTGTCCCATCATGTTAATTTAAATTTATTTAATATGTTTTGGAAAAATCATTGAAAATATTTTTATTTATTAAATCAAAAATAACATAACATATATATATATGTACTAGTAAAATACCAAGGAATTTTTTTAAAATATGGCTCGATTTTCAGCTCCTATTATAAAACCATTTGATGAATGAAAATAACATATTCTTTCATAACATGTCTTTAGAGATTCTTTATGTCTATATAGTGCTTTGGTATGTTTTAAAATAGAAATTTGAAAATGAGGATATTATTAACTAAGAGGTTATTCTATATAATATTATTTCTTGAAAACCAAATTTTATAGGTAGACTTCATATCCATAAGAAGTAATTTAAAATTAATATAGGATACATATTATTGACAAAGTATAATGGACTCTAATCGACCAATGTGGGAAATGTGTTCCCCATAATCTATTCATTCTTATTGATTATATACATTAGAAACCAATCTAGATTGGTTTCTAGTTATCATACAGTGGGCATCATGCATATTTCTAAAAAACCATTTTGTTCCAATTATAGGATGGCTCAATGTTCTTTCAACTAATTCCCATAATTTATTTCTTTTAATATAATATTATTCCTATTTTATTTCTAAAAATCAAATTTAATCTAACAATGTTTCTTCAAAATATTTAGGTTACAATTGGGATAATATGGGAAGGAGTTCTACTAAATTTATGACATTTCACCTAGTTTATAGATCTTTATCTAGGATTTTTATAATAGTATATGAAGGATAGGATTTATGGGTTTTAGGTGTTCTACTAAACACACAATCCTTTTTGAGAGTGTCTTCCCTCATTGGATTTGGATTAATGTAATCAGGTTCCAAATCATCATCCATGTGGTCAAGAAATAATGTTTTAGGTATCATATTCTCGACTAAGTTATTCTAAACATCAATTTGATTCATATTGTGACTGAAAGGTTCACTTTCATCAAAATTGACCTGATCTGATTTTTCAACAACCTTTGAATTCTTATAGAAAATTGTATAATATTAATTAGTAGTATAGTAACCTTGGATGATACCTTCATCGACCTTGGAATTACACATTCCACAATTATCCTTATTATTCAAGATTTAATCCTAACATACAAAATACATTGAATAATCCTCTCTTTTGTTTTATTTTATTCCACAACTCATATGGTGTTTTAGTTATAATAGTTATTATTAATAATTTTTAATGATATAAATTGATGTATTAACAGATTTATCCCAAAAATTAGTGGGTATATCATATTAACATGACATATTCTTGGAAATGTCTTATAATGTCCTATTTCTCCTTTTGATAACAGCATTCTTTTGATGTTTCTTGGAAGGATAGAATGTATGTTTAATTAATTTTATTATATAAATAAGAACTAAAATCATGATTCTCAAAATCTCCTCCATGATCACTTCTTAATGACACGTTTTTTATATCTTTTATATGTTAGAAAAGTTCACAAGTATCAATAAATAGAGAACAATATTATTTTTTGTGAATTGAAAAATATACACATCTATTTATCAAAAAATGGAAAATAATACCTAAATAAAAGACATATAAGTGAGAATTTTAGTTCTAGTAGGTCTGAAAAAATCCTTTTTGATAAGATCAATACTACTAGAAGTATATATTATTTAATAAAATTGAAATATGACATATTTTTTTCCCATTTTGTGTGACTCACATAATTTGATTATATTTAATCCAAAACTAGAAAAGTATGATTTAAAATATATTTTATATAATTTTCTCACGCAATGAATATTTTTGTGTCTAAGAAATATATTCCAAATCTGTGATTCATCAACTTCAACATTTAAAAATTTTACATTTTTTCTACCCCACAGGTTAAGATATAATGTGTAAACATTGCCTATTCTGGTTTCATTGAAATTGAGACATTTATCTTTAAAATTAAATCATGCATTATTTTAAAAAAATAAACAGTATCACATAGTTGAAAAATTCATATTAGTTTGTTCATTAATTATTCAATGCATGTATGTTTTATAAGGATATATTGTTGATTTCTAGCTAATCCAATGCCAACTATTTTTATTTTTTCAGTGTATCTAAATGCTATATATCCCCATTAAATTACGATAAGTATTAAAAGTTAGATTAATCTCTATCCATATTTCTAAAATAGTTGGTATCCCTAAATGATTTAGATTTTTTGTTTATATGACCAGTTACCCGCAATGGATAATAAAACACAAGAATTATTTTGTACCCAAATTCATATGTGTTAATTAATGTTTGTTATAAAATATTTTATCCTCTAATCATTAAATTATATTATATAAAAAATTGATGTTTTCCATGAAAAATCATTTGAATGAAAATAATTTCTAAATCCCCAAATTTTAGAAATTTTCAAATAAAAAATATTTTCCTTTTGTCCTACATCACCTCAACTAAAATTAGTATTTTTAGGAAGATATTTATTCATGTAAAATGGAAACAAATTATTTTTTAATGCTTTAATTTTTCCCCTTTTACTCCAATTTTTTTATTCTTTTTGATGATTTTGAAAATGAATTTTGTTTAAATAGTTGTCCCATTTTGTTAAAGCAATTGAAACATCATTAAAATTTAAAACTTCCTTAAGATGGTTATCAATAATTTTTCTCTTCTATACATTTATTACACCAAATTTTTTAGTTGATCATTAAATTATGAAATCTAATCAGACTTTCATCTTCACCGACGATTTGGTTATAGGAATTTAAATGGGTTTTATTTTACTTCATAAAACATTCATACTTAATATCCAATGTGGTTTAGTATTCATTTTGTTCCATGTATGAGAAGTCATAATTGTCTAAATTACTTTCTTGCTCATAAGATTAGCAAGAGTATACATAATTCAAGTGTTCCATAAAAAATTATACTTTCCTTCTTATTTTTATCTTCATCTTATAATTTTGATGAAGTGCATTCTATATAATTATCAGAATCACTCTAGGTGGCCTTCATGGAATTATTATATTTATTATATTTTTTATTTATTGAAATAATTCATTTATTTCTTCTTCTCATGTTTTATTCTCAAACATTCACGAATGATGTGTCCTACCATTTTCATCATTAACATATAAACTACTTACATTTGTCACAACTATTTCTATGATTGTCTTATAGTATTCTTAATACTCATTTATTATTATATAATATTATGAGTTTTCACAAATATTGAGAAAGATCGTCAGTTTCTTTATAATTACTATAGAATTATTCTTTTTTAGATGAATCCTGAAATTGTTCACTTCATCTTTTTTTCATCATTAGAATAGGATGGTTGTAATCAAAAATATTTTTATTAGATTATTCTGGCCTATTAATTTTCTATTTCCATCTCAGATTCATACAATATAAGAGTTCCAATGAAATATTTTATCTTATAATATTTCACCACTTTAGATTTTATGATATTATAAGAGATTACACTCCACTATGGTGGTAATACTCTCCTAAAATTTAAATATTATTTAGGCATAGTGAAAACAATTCATAGAGAGTAAATCTTATTCAAAATATCTATGTGCCTTATATTCTGTTGAGTAATACTCTATCCTTCATCATTTTTTAATGTATTGAACATATGCATGTTTTCATCATATATAAGAGATTTTATAATGTCCCTGACTTTATAAGATACATCTAAAATAGTCCATATTTCTTGATCTACTGAACATTGAACGATTCATTTAGACTCATTCATTCCAAATCCCTAAATGATAGAATTCATATATCAAGAGATTAAATTATAATTAGAATCCTTTGCTACATCCCATGTTTTATGTTCTATCAAAATAATTTCATAGAGATTAAATTTTTTATGGTAGTCTTCCAGACAATGATTCTCCATATAATTGATCTATCCATATTTCATGCAACTGTGATTTTCACTATTGATGAGCAGATATATTACCATTGACATAACATCAGGTTTTTCATTCATAGCATACATTTGATGATAGATCTATGGACTTAATCTTATGATAGTTGTAAACATTAATGTCACTTTATGTGATAATAATTGTTTTCCAAAAAAACAACCTTCAAAATATCTCATGAGGGGGTGAATTTAATTTTTAAAATTTTCTTTAAAATAAAGACCACCATATTTGAAGAATATACAAAAAAATTTCGTTCAAAAGAATATATTTCAAGGAAATGTAAAACATACATTATTGAAATTCAACATAGATGTTAATAGTGGTTCAGGGAACATAAATCACCTAGTATACTCCACTAAATCTCTAATCAATGAGCATGGTGTTTTAATAAAATATTCCTTTAATCAAGGCTCTCAATTGATTATAAGAAACAGGAAAATAATACAATGGTCCAAGAGAATTCAACAAAGATATACCTTTAAAAGGGATATATAATTTCTATAAAACACTCATGAACATAGTTTACACATGGTTATAAAATGATACAAGGATTGAAAAATGATTGTGGCGCATAGTTTCAAGAAATAACTAATAGTATATTCAGATTCATCTTGATAAATTATAATCTTATTGCTTAGCTTAGGATAATATTTAGTGTGACTAATGAGGAGTAAATGATTAGATCATTACCATTGGATTTTCAATATGTAACCATCTCTAGTGTTAGGAAGGGGAATCCTTATTTCATTCTCTTCACATTCTTTATTTTGAGACGCAAGTATCTATATGATTGGGTTATTGCCAATTGTTTCTTTAATATACTATATTGAACATAAAGAGAAGATAATTATAATTTTTGAATGATATACATGGTTGTCCTAATAAGTCAAGATAAATACAGTATGTATCCATTTATTAAAAATAAGTAATGTCTTTTGTGACAACAATTTTAAATATATTATCACTCTATGATATTTTCTATTCTTGAATTGCCTTGTACAGTCCGATCTTTCCTTAAAAATATAATCTTCATTTAAGGTACTCAAAAGGTATAAACTGACTTATCATGAGATTAACAAGGATTTTAATGAAATAATTTTCTATTAAATCCAAAAACATTACTGGATGATCATATTTTTCATTGAATGATGTATTTTCTGTAATATAATGATATTGTTCATTATATGATAATTAGTTTTTGATGAATCGTAAGATATTTATTTGGCATATGATAAAGAGTTATTAATATTGCATTCAATTTTATTCAACTTCTTCTGACTAAGAAAATCCTCATTGGATAATGTATTACATTTTTATTTCTTTTTATATGTAAATAAGTATTTCCATTTACATTATTAAGATAATATTATTATGTAAGATAAATACATGAACATACAACATAAGACAAATAAAATCTGAAACACTTAGAAAACTATTATGAATAAAATTATGGATTTATTTAAATAATAAAAACACATAGAGTATATATGTAATGTAATGATTCACATTACAGTAAAATCAAAATTAACATAAGGTTATATTTTGGGACATTTTTCAAAAAATTTGTTTTCTAGTGAATAATTAATTGTATAGTTTGTAACGAAATATAATTTATTATCAATAATTTATGAAATTTAAAAGTTGAATTATATTTTTAATATTATTTAAGGAAATTATCTTATTATTTAGTAATATTCATTCCAATTTATTAAATTTTAATCACAATTATATTGTATTTTATTACAAGATCAATTTTGCGTTTAAAAAGGGGGGTTTTCTAAAAACACTTTTATAATTCATAATGTTTATCCTTTTTAATTAATTCAAATAATTTAAAATTTGGGATTATTTAAATAAAATGTAATATATATATATATATATCAATAAATGTTAATTTAAATTCATAAAATATATATTATTAGTCTTAAAGTTAATATAATATCATATTATTCTTGAAATACACAATTTCTAAAAACAATCGTTTTGTCACATATGTGGGTTTGATTTTATATTATAATTGTCTACTTTTTATAATTTAATTTAGAAATATTTTTTCCATATTTTATATAATAATAATAATATATATTATCAAATACGTCCAATTTTTTGGGCATAATGAATTGTGAAAATAGAAAATTAAATTATCTTCGTTAAAGATTAAACATGTTTACTAGGGTGTTAATCATTAAACAAACCGGTAAAAATGACCAAAATAGAATATTAAATATATAAAATGTATATTTTAATCCTTATGATTTATAATTACTGTGAAAAGTATATTTTGGATACTTTTTTTAAAACATGCTTACATATTTTTATTTTAAAAAATTAAATGTTTTCTATTAAACTCAATTATAAAAGGCCACAACCTCCCAACTATTCTCCACACCTTCAACGACATTTGGCATATCACATTAAGACTTTCAAAATATGAAAATAATTGTAGATAAATATTATGAAATGGAAAAAAAATTAACAAGGTTATGTAACACGTTGATACCTTGTAAAATATTTATTCTTTTTTGGAAATTCACTCTCTTAGATAGATTTCAATGCACAAAACACCGTGTTTTAGTAACACACTATACACTAATTTAAAACATGGCCATTATAACCAACCGATTTAGATGGAGTGTATAAATAGTAATACATGAATAATGAAATTTATATTTTTTACAATTAAATTAAGTAAACTAAATGGTGATCTATTAAATAGAAACAAAATAAGTACCATTTGAAATAAATATAAGAGATTTTTAAAAAATGAAAATCATCAAAAATGAGTTTTATTTTTGAAATAAGAACATAATTTAAAATTAGTTTTTAACACATTTAGAAAATTATTAGAAATAATTAACATATTTTTGGAAATCATATTATAATTACAATTATTGTATTAATTTATGGAAAAAAACAAAAAGGAAAATTTTATTGTGTATATAGTGACTAATATTGGAATTTATTTGAAAATTAACTTTTCTATTAAATTTTATACAAATATAAATAAATTTTATATATTTGCAGTTAAATTTTTTAAGCATTAAATATATTATGACAATTTAGGTAATTGGAATAAATTTCATATTTAATTTGGGAAAAAATTAAAAACACATAGAAATTTTCCCTTTAAAAACATCTTTTTCATCACATAAGCAAGATTAATTTTAAATTAAATTTCAAAAAAAATTATTTTGATTGAATTGAGAAAAATAAATTCTATATTTTTAATAATAATAATTAATAATATATTATAATTTAAACGTAATTTTTTACTATAAATAATAGTCTAATAAGTAAAAAATATATTACTGTGATTAATGTAAAAATGGTTTGATATGGGGTTAAAAGAATAAGATAAAGATTAAAATAATAAAAAATCAATTCTAAAATTAATTTCCAAGAAATATATTGACTATATAATGTCTAATTATCTATTATTCTCCATTTTGGATCTTTTTTGACATGAAAAACATTGATATATTTTTTCAAATATATACAAGTGTATCATTCAAATAACATATATAAGGACAACCCAATCAACTCATATCCATGCCATAAAACCAATTTATTCCTACAATACCTACTTTTATTCCTTCAAAAAATCCCTAGTATAATTGAAGAAGACTTGTTTTGGGTGTAAATCCATCTTATTGTGTCATTTTGTGTAAACATATGAAGGATACTTGAAAAAAAGGTAGAATTCTTCGACAAGCATTTTTATTCTTTTTTTTCAAACACATTTAGATTTTATTAAATGATTTAATACAAAAAATTCAGTATATTTCATAAAAGTATATTTTTTTTATGTTAATTTTTTTAACTAAAACCATGTCCTCGTCAATCAAATGGGTTATACAATTATATTTCTTGTGTTTGGAGGACTACCACCTCACAAACTAATGTCATTAATTTTTCCATTACCACCTCCGACAGTTGGATATCATTTATGATATAGTGTATATACGTGATATTTATAACATAATTAAACCTATTTTTTAATTATATCATATATATATATATATATATATCACTTTATTATACATTTTATGATGCACACGATAATGTCTCTTGTGTATACGTCTGACAACTACCTCACAAAGCGATGTGCTACAATTTTCACTAACACTTTACAAGGATGGTAATAAATAATAATTTTATTGAATATATGTGATAATAATTATATAATTATTATACAAAATATATATTTTTCATTCAAAAAATTTAATATATTATTTTATTTCCTACACAAGAAAATGATGAAATCGTTTGTGTATATGTTGACTGCCACCTTCATGAAGGGACATGGCTCCCATTAATACACCACCCCACATGGATATTATATATAACTATATTAATAATATCATATTTTATTAATTTTATTATTATCATTCTGTGATGATAAAATACTACAAATGTTTTTTCAATAATGGTCATTGAAAAAATGAAACATTAATTAGGCAAACAGATGACATACCTTGTCAAGGATTGTAATGTAGATCATTATACAAAAACATATTTTTTGAGTGGTTTAAAATGGAAAATTTATGTATAAATATTAAAATAATGTCATTATTATTATTATATATATATATTAAAAATATCCACTTTGACCATTGTCAACCTACCAATGCCATTTTTGGTACATAGCCCAAATACTATCAAAACCATAAAATGAAATTAATTGACTATATAATCATATATATCAAGGTAATAAATGAAGAATAATAACTATTAAAAAGAAAAGGGGTAAAAAAATTAAACAATTTACAAAAGTGTATTATTTAGGATGATCAAAACATTATGCAATGAGTCAAAAATAAAGTAAGGGCTTATCATCTGGATTTTATTTCACACATATAAAAATAATAATTACCACATCTAAATTTTTTTGGGTGAAAAATACCAAATTTCTATATTATAAAATGGCTTCATTTAAATTATTGGTATTTATTTTTATTATTTTTTATCAATTTCATGTCGATACTTATTCATATGTTACCTATGTGGTAATGGAATATTTTAGAATCTCATAATTACTTGGGATTTTATTTATTTAAGTATCCCATTAGGGAAAGATTTGATATTTCTATCTAAAAAATATATTTTCATATCATATGGTTAATCATGAACTCTTTCAATAAATTGTACCATTTTACCTACATTTTTATACAATATGATTAATAAAATGTTTTTAAGAAAATATTACTTCAATTACCTCTTAGGCCACAAATCCTTTTTCATCAAAAACAAGTTTTCCATGAACTATTATAAAAAACAATTTAGAATTATTATAATTATTTATTAAATTACTTTTCACAGAATTATTTTTTTAAAACCTATTTAAAGCAATTTCTTGTTTTTCTGAATGAGGATCTTTTATAACTACATTAAAGAGTAAATTGAATGTTTATTTTGACTTATACAACTTGAAAAAAAATTACCCACCATACATTTTATGTGGAATCCATTGAATGTTTAAAATGTTATTTGTAATAAAATGTATATCAATCTAAAAATTAAAATTTGATAAAAACATATTTTCAAATAACAGGTTTCCAACGATATTTTATAAATTTTATTGTTAAAAAATGTTTAATTTCAAATAACTGTTAATTTCCACAAGAAATTATCCATGTAATATTTTTAAATCATTGTACACATAATAAATAATTATTTGAGGTAAATTATTCTTTAATATGGATATAATCTAATGATTCCATCTATATTAGTTATCTGAAAGGTTTATGATTTTTTTGGTCAAGGATTTACTATATCAATATGATTCATTTTACTTTTGATAGTTTATGATTATGTTTATTTATTGGGAATTGTATTTAAATTTTATAAAATATTTAAAATTATAATTTGTATGATGATTATGTTACAACCCTTTCATATTATGAATTCACTAGACACTATGAGTGATGGGAATGGACCTCTATAGATACTCGGTGCATTAGAAGGTCTCATGAGACCAACTAGATATTATTTTCTTAGAGTCATTTCCCATTTATATAGATGGATTGCAATGTGAAATCATTGGTATTTGATGTCTTGGAAGAAATCTTCATTGTATTTTTATATGTACAACATTATGTATTCCATTAGTTAGAATTAATTTATTGATACCTTATGTGATTTTTCGATTAATTAGAATTTTTATTGTAAAGTTTGTTTATCAAGTCATTATTTTGATGGAATTATTTGATCACCATTTAAAAATTCCATATTATTATAAATTTATTGGTTAAGTGGTATGGAATTCAATTATTTTAAATTCATATTGATTACAAATTGTTTATTCATAGCTTCATTAGTATGGTTACCCTTATTGAGAAACAAAGGTCACCCTTTTCAAATGCTGTATTTTAATCTAGTCATTTAGAATTATTTAGTTATTGATACATAGGTATATTCTTAGAGAAATAATTATTCTTTCATATAAAATTAATTTTTATTTTTAATATTTTTATTTTATTTTGAATTATTGATCCAGTTCATAAAGACTAATAAACTATTTATTCTTTTGGGTTTCCATTCCTTGTATCTTATTCTAATTTATTAAAGAATAAATTGTATATGGTCTACTAGGTTTTGGGTTTCTATAATTTTTTTGAACAAGGAAAAACCTAATTTATTACAAACATCCCTACAAATATCTTATAAAACATATCATAATCATAAATCCAATTTAAGAATCCCTTTACTACTTATCTATGAATGTTTTTTAGTGAATACATACCATGATTAAATGCGAAAATTATTTATTTTCATATTCTATCTCATTAAAATATTCTTAAAAAAATTAATATATAATAAAATAAAAAACTCAATTGTTTTTAAATTTTATCCTATTTATTTAACAAGCTAAATCTATATCCTATTCCATCAAATGGGGTAAGTAATCAACATTCATGTGTACGATATACTACATCCTTATAATTGATGACATCCATTTTATTTATTGTCCTCTCATGGATTTTTATATTGATATATTTAATGTGTATAGTGAAAATGTTAACATATTTCTAACGTTTTGGATATTATATAACATAATACTTCTTACATTCATTTTTTTAGTGGATCAAATAACGTCGCTCATGTATATGAAAGAATATCCCCATGAGGAGCCATGTAAATAAATTTTCCCTAACACATCACATGGAATATATTAAGTAAAATTATAATGAATATGTTTAATATAAATTACATAATAATGATATTCCTAACATATTTATCATTATAAAAATAAATTATATAATTTTAATTCTTACACTAAAAAATGAATACTCTGAACATGTATGTGTAGACAACCATATCCATATTGAGATGTTATTATTTTTCCACCATCACATAATAAGAATGTTTAATATATATAAATATATTTAACTTAATAATATGGTATTTAAAATATTATTATCATTATATAAAGATAAAATAATATCTACATTCATTTTATAATGGTCATTTGAAAATGGAATGTTCAATCATCCATATGAATGGTTTACTATCTCCAAGAACATATCGTATTTCATTGTTCATAAATGAAATCACTATCATGTCTTAAAAGACCAATTTAAGAATAAATATAATATTATTAGATAATTATTATTATATAAAGGATGATATAAGGACCTTTTTTCCACAATAAACACATATATGAAATTTTAAAACAATGATTAGGACATTATTATGGCACCCTAATTGGAATGAACTGATTATGTATTAAAATATGTCACAATAAAAGAAAATTATTAATGATATATGTATATGGTGTTAAACATGTAAAATGTTCATAAGATATAATAATATATATATATATATATATGCTTATTATAATTCTGTTAAATAACTTGCATGAAAATTTTGGACTCGATGTATGGGGTTTGTGATCTTACTTTTACATGTATGAGACATATGGCATATTCAAAAAGAATATATGTTTTTTTATACATCCCAGTAATGAATTTTATTATTATTAACATTTATATTATTGGAATTTATGAATCTATATAAGGTTCTATATTTATATGGGATCTTAGTCATAATATTAATTATGTTATAAGGAACATTGTACAAAATTTCCATTCATTAGGGAATATTAAAATTATACGCATAAATATTTTTAGGACTTATATATGCATCTCCAATTGAATTTTATAACATGAAACAAATTATGTTCTTTAATGTTAATGTTAATTTTTTTTATTCTTTTATGGTCCTAATAAGTTAAAACATTAGTAAATTCACAATGTATTTATGTTACAATCTCCATCCTTTCAATATTTTTTATGTTAAATGATTATTTGGAGTAAATTATATGCCCTTATTATTTTGAACCACATTTCATTCTAATGCACTAGTTATGAATGTTGTATAATTGTTTTATTTATATTTCCTATCAAATGGATTAAATAAATATCATGAGATTAATTTATTTTTGATAATAATTTTATATTTTATTTCAGATTGAGTATTGTTGTCTTAAATATCTATATTCTTCAAAAAAAAATGTTCTTTAATAAAAATAAATGATTTCCAATAGCAATATTACATGATATTTTACTTATTATTTTAAAAAATTAAATTAAAATTAATAGTTTTTTCAAAAAAATTCACTATTGAAGCCCTTTTCCAATATGTCTTGGAAAATGATTATTTTTAGAATTTATTAAATTAACATTTATCCCACCATCATTCCCATTATAGCCCTTAATTTTTCAATTATATGTTATAAATGATATACTATATGATAAGTATTTTCACATTATTTTGTAAATTTAGAGTGATTTTCAAAATGAAATTTTATTTTTCTCAGAAATTTTTGTAATGATATCTTATTGGTATTTCACTCATTAATGTCAAAAAACCCATATTTATAATTATTCTCCAATGGGAATATTTTTTAATTATAACATTTTCATTAATTCAATGGATGGATTATGATTTTTGGAAGAGAATTTTATACATCCCATTTCTTTTCCATCTTATTAATCATATATGAATGTGATTTTTATGTAATGAATATCATTTCAAAAGGTGAATCAGGTTTTAAAGAGATTATGGTTGAACATGTATATTTTTCACTAGTAAATAATTTTTCAATGAGAATTATCTTAAACCCGTTTCCTTTCCATGGGATGATCATTATTCAAAAATATTGTAATGGAACCAATTTCATTGCAATGAGTTAATAATGTTTCAATGAGATAGTAATGGAACCCATTTCATTCCCATTGGATTATCAATTTATGAATGGAATAATGATTATTTTTATGAGTTTTATAATCAAATTAAATATCTATGTAATGTTTTTTGGTTCTCAGTGATTTTTTATGATTTTTGTACCCAGATATTCCCATGTGAGACCAATACATATTAATGATGGGTGTTCCATGATAGGATCTCCTGAGTACGAAATTTTCAATGTTATGAGTGTACCTAGATTAAACACCAATATATTGGGTATGAAATTTAACTATATATTTATTACAATTTTATGGTTCATATAGGAATCCTAAAAGGGTTCTTCGAAGAGTACATTCTATGACACCAACATGTTTTATCTATTAATGCTATGGTTAATAAATGTTTTCTCGGATTAATATTGATATCACATAGCTCATGATAAATTATTCTTATGACACATGGCTCCCTTGAAGACTTATGAAATTTTTTATTATTTGGTGATCAAGGTATTGATTGGTATGACTTATCTTATGTTATACTCATTCAAAGTTTATAATTTCATTATACCATTATACACATATTATTATCATGGAGGACATTAAATTGTAAATTTTTATGTTTACCATTACTGACATTTAATAATTAACCTTATTATGTTTTCTTTTTCCACTATTTATCAAGAATGATGTTAGATAAATTATAACTAGATGGTATTCTTGTAAATGATGATGATGATAAGCTAATTTGAATGAAATAAAATCTGGGATATGTAGGATCAATTTTTATTTAAATCAATGGGTATTGATTGTGTGAGAGTATTGACAAATTAAATGAATATATTAACCTAAAATATATTTTTAGAATGTTGGTGGTCTATTATTTTCCTTTTTATTTTTTATGTTTTTGGAGGACAAAAATGGGTCACCATAATTGGTATCAAAGATAAATATTTAACATTTATGATTTTAGAACTAGATTTAGAATGGTGGATTTGCAGTTGTTATATTTTTTATCAATAGAACATTTTATATTTATTTTATTATAATGAAATCAAATTATGTAATATTAAGATGCATAGATACTATTTTTGGTGTATTATATTAATTTTAATCATCATTTCTTCGTCTTAGACACCCATTTTGTGGTTTTATTGTGACAATATCTTAATGTAATTAATAAAACTCTAAGTGATGTTATATTGGGTTTAAGTAAATGTAAAGCATATATTTTAGGTGATGTATTCCTATATATTTTCTAGACATATGTTAAGAGATATAATTTCATTTTGGGTTTAACTAATGTTGGATATTGATGTAATTTTTGGAACACATTCTTTATTGTATAGATGAACATGGGTTCGAAAAGTGATTTTTTGATTATGTGATTAATGTTATTTTAAATGAAGATGCCTGTATTTTTGGGATTGTAATATAAAATATATGGAAATCCATTGAGGTTTACACACACTTTTATGAAAATATAATTAAGGTTTTTTTGTGAATATATGGTCATTTATATATGGAATGATTTCAATTGATTGTTTTGTATTGCTATTGAATTTTGGAGATCTATGTATTATTTTCTCAAATTTGGGTTCATTGATTTTGAAATTTATATAACCATGTTAAATCAATTTTGGTTTTATATTTAATATATAAATAGAGGTGATATAGATTTATTTTCCATTATAGGGTTATGTTTTCTTTAAAAAGTATTTTTTAGTACATTTTTCATGAAACAAAATCATATTTAATAAAAATCATTTTTTAAAATATATAAGATTGTGGTTGAAATTTATTAAAGAATAAAATTAAAATTATCAATTATGTATAAAATTATATTCTTATAGTATTGTTGGGAAATAAACTCCTCAAATATAGTAAATGTAGCTTCAAAAAATTTTCTTTCTTATCACAATCATTTCTGATGATATCAATGAGATTTTTCACACTCCATTCCTTAATTATTTTATTTTTTTTGACATTATTTTTTATTTCATTTTCTGATAATTGATTATCGTTGTCACTATATATCATTATTTTGGAATTAATATTTTCTTCCATGACCAATTAATAAATTCTAAAATATGATGTAATTTTTATAAATCTATTCTGTCTTATTTTAGATAACCTTCATATATCTTTTTCTCTCCTATCAATATGATTTTTTGTTTATACTTTTTATGATATGGGTTTCAAAAAGGTTTTTTTTTCAAATGTACATCCTCTAATCGCCATGATAATGATAAAATTATAAGGAATTTTTTTAAATGGTTAAGTATATAACACCATATGCTATTTTAATATAAAACAATGTTTGATAGAGTATTAAACATGAATCACAAATCTCATATAACCCACACAATATGTTACCATCAAAACCTTGTCATTAATTTTGAGAGTAATAATATTATTTACTAAATTGTGGAATACATTTATATATATATATATATATTTGTGTTCTCCTGTGTGGGTCATAGTAAATATAAATTATTGATAAAATCCTTTTAAATAATCAATTAATTTTTAGAAAAATGTTTTATTTTTTAGAAAATATATTTTCTAAAAAATGAATTTGAATGATTTCTAAAAGAAAATATTGTAATTTTTTTAAATTTAAATTATTTGTTTGTTTTGTAATATTGAAGTTAATTTAGGGTGAGTTGTTTGGGTTTTTTGGGAAATCATTGATTATTTTGTAAATAGATAAAAATACCAATTTTTTTAATAAATATGTCACCTCTTTTCAATATTTTATGTAATGTAAAATTTTTATCAGTGAATGGATATTATTTAAGGTAATTAAATAATTATATAGATTATTTTAATCTAATTAATTACATTTTAATCATAATTATGTTGGATTTTAGAATTAGAAAAATCTAGGTTTTTTAAAGTGGGTATTTATAAATTTTTTAAAATTCATTATGTTTATGATTTTTATTTTATTAAAAAAATCAAATGATGACTATTTTAAAATAAATATAATTATTATACATAAATACAAATTTATTTAGATACATTTTTTAATAATTATTATCCATAGTGTTAATATAATTTCCTGTTTTTATTAAAAAAATTAGACTCCTTAAAAACATTATATTTTATCAGGTCATCTGGGATAATTTTAAATTAAATTTGGAACAATATTTATATATAATACTATAAAATGAATTAGATATTTTATATTAATTGTAATTTTTATTCTAATAATTTCAACATATTTTTCACTATAATGAAGAGTTAAAAATTTAAAACAATATATTACTATAGTAATGGGAAAAATGAGTATACTTCGGGTTTACAATAAACAAAAAAATGTTGAAAATGGTATAAAAGGAATATAAAATCCATTTTATAGACATATTTAGACCTTATAATGTGTACTTCTCGATAATGGACCATTTTGGCAAACATTGGCTTATAAAAAATTTTTGTATTCCTTTTTCATTTAAAAAAATGTACCCCTCACCTCACTTATAAAAGCCACCACATCCTCTCTTATTAAAACCATAAAATATATTTATACAATAGTTACATTCCAAATTATCTTCCTTATATCCCTAAATATACCGTGGATCCCATATTATGATCATATATCAATCATATGAAACATTTTCGTGCATACAATAGATGGTTTTCAAAAGAATAATTATAATGATTAACTGACCGCAATTATATTTTTTCTTCAGACGTATCCTTAAAATATTCATAAATTTTTATCATATAACAAAAAAAGAATATTTTATATACTTATATTTTATTATTTTAAAGTAATATGAAAAATCTATGTCCTCTTCCATTAAATGGGATTTGAATTCCTCAATCATATTTCTGGCATACTACCACTGCACAAACTCATGTCATTTGTTTTACATCATTACCTCTCATGGATTTTGAGGTGATTTGTTTACATTACATATATGATAATAGTAAAAAAAATATACCTATATATTTATTATTTCACAAATACCTTCTTGATTTAAATTCCTTTTTAGATATGATAACATCACTCATGTGTATGACTGAGTCCTTCACAAAATGATGTGATTTGTTTTTCAACAAAAAATATCATGGACGGTAATAAGGGTAATGCTAATTATTACATGTGATATAAATTTAATAATAATTATATTAATGATTTATTTATCATTATTAAAACAAAATATATCATTTCTATTCTTATACAAAAAAATTACAGTGTTGATAATATACGTCTGGGATACCACCTCAACCAAGTGATGTTATTCTTTTGTTCATCACAACATCACCATAATTTTATATATAAGCATATTTATATATATAATATTAATATTATGATATTTTTATTATTATGTAATGATAATAAGTTAATTCCTTCATTTCATAGTGATCATTGAAGTATTACAACATTACTAATGCTTACGTATGACCTACATTCTACAAGATCATATGATAGCTAATTATTCATAAAAATTTTAATGTTTGGTTAAAAATTTATATTTTATAAATAAATATACTAATTATTCCATTATTTTATAATGGAGATATTTAAATAATAACATATTTCCCCACATCCAATACACTGAAGCCGTTTTGAAGCAATGAAATGAACATTTTTAAAGTAAGTGACATTAACATTACATATTATGTATTCAAATATCTAATTATATGGAACTAAAATATAAAATCTAATTATTATGTGTCAAACATTTACAATTTTTTTTTCAAATTAAATAATTTATAAAATATTATTATATAGGGTTGATAGATATGAATTCATTGTATGGACTCAATGTAAGGGTTTTCGTTTCTTGATTTTTAGTCTATGAGATATATGTCATATTTAACTATTATTTTTTGTGGATTATATAATAATAATGAATTATGTTTATTTTTGTTTAAATAAATTAAATTTAGAAATATATGTGAGGTTCTTTCTTATCATGGGGTTTTATCATTATACTCCCAGGGCTGTAGGGGACTTCATCTTACTTTCCCTATATTTGGGCATATTCTAATATAGGACACAATTATTAATTTATGAGGTGTTTCTAGACCACCATTTGAAATTTTTTTCCCATGAAACTCATTGTGTTCATGAAGCATAATGACTAAATTTCTTGTTACCATCTCATATGTATTTCAATTTAAATAATTTGTAATGATTCAATGGAATTATTTTAATCTTCTTAATTTAAATATTATTTCTCTTCAAGGTTACATTGAAGGAAATCATATGATATTATTTTCATTAATCGCATCTCTTTCCTATGTAGTTGATATTAATGTGGTTAGAATGTTTTATTTATAATTATTCATTATTTATAGATGAAATATCATGAGATTATTTTGTATGTCATACCATTATTTTATTTTATAATTAAATTAGACATCTATGTCTTTCTTAAACAGGTTTTCTAAAAAAAATTCAAAATATTATTTCTTAATAACGATTAATTTCCTAAATCAAATATATATTATATGTCAGTATTAATTAGAAATTTTTATAACGTAATTTCAAATCATTTTCCAAATGGTTCACATTTGTTTCTCATTTTAGAATGTTATGTAAAGAATAATAATTTATAAGAATAATGTATTTTCAAATCGTCATGTCCATTATTTTACCTGAAGTCTCCTTTATTGGTTTCCAATAATTTTTTAAAATAATTATTTATTAAAATATTTTTTGATTTTTTTTTAAAATAAATGTTTATTTTTCTAAAAAAAATCAATGATAATTTATCGGTATTTAAATTCATAAATATAAATAATATTATTTGTTACTTATATTCCAATGGGGGTATTTTTTAAATATTCCGTCTACATTATTTTTAGTGATGGGTTATGAATTTTTAGACATAATTTTCATTAACCAAGTAATTTTTTTCAATTTTATTATATTTCCAATAGATTATCATGGGACCCATTTCTTCTCCATGTGTTAATAATATTTCAAAGATATTATTATGGAACCTTTTTTTTCATCACTTATTCATGTTCATGGATATTTTTCTATATCTCATTTAATTTCTATGTGTTAATCTTATTGAATAGATATTACTACAGATCCCTTTTCTTTTCAAAGGATTAAACATGTTTCAAATAGAAAATCATAAATCCCATTACATTTCGTAGAGTAAGTCATGCTATTGAAGGAAAAATGTTTGATTCATTAGATTTTTATGATGAAATGAAATTTTTAGGTAATTTTTTATAGTTCAAGGAAAATTTTATGTGATGATAACTCCATGATAGAGAAATATAATCCTGATACAGCTTATGTGATAGGTTCCCCCAGATATTGTTGCATCACTCTAATAATTCTTTTTTGATGGATAAATCCAGATAGTGCTTCAATTCATTGGGTATTGAAGTTGACTATTGGGTTATTCCATTTTAAGGGTTATATAAGGGTTATAAAAGGGTTATATGAATAATATGTTCCTATATTCCAGCATGTTTAATCTATGTTTTTATTGGTTATGGATGTTTCCTTTTATTAGGATTAATATCACATAGAAGATGACTATTGATTCTGATGACTATTTCTGTTTGTTAAATCATTATTCCATTAATTTCAGTCTGATGATATATGTATTTATGAGTATGAGTTATCTTATTTTATTCCCACACACTTTTAATACAAATTAAAACCCTTAAAATCATTGTATTCTCACTGATGGAATATAATTGTTAGTGATTATGTTTACTATTAATAAGAATTTGATCCCACACTTATTATGTATTATTTTCCCCTGGGTTTCATGAATTATTTTAAATGATTTTTATCTATAATGTATTCATATGGATGATGATGATGATGACCTAATGTAAAAGAAAAAAAAGTTGGGTTAAGTGGTAGAATTACTCATTTAAATAAACATGTACAAATAAAGAAATAGTTTTTCCTAATTTCAAAAAATTATAATTCAGAATAGTCCATGAAATTGTAATTGATCAAAAAATTTATTTTTATTGTTTTCTATTTGAGATGGTGAATTTTGGGTCACCGTCATGGGTTTCAATGACAGATATGTAACTTTTTATATCTTAGAACCTGATCTGGGAGTGCAGCTTAGGGGTTGTAAAAATAGTTAACACATAAATGGGCAAGGGATGATATTTTATAAAATATCTTCCCCCTTTTCCTAATTCATGGTTTTTATGTAATTTAATAAAATAATATTTTTATAAATTATCATTAATAATTATTATGACACTATTCATTTATTTTAAATTTAATTACATCAAGATGATGGTATACATTTTATAAAATCATTCAACAGATCACAATTCTGTTATATTCAATAATAATTTTTTTCAACACTATAATTAACTAAAATTATATATATTTAATATTTTTAATACCATTTAATTTTTTTGTATTGATTGAATTGATATTTTGTCAGCATTGCATAATAATTTAAAGTAATTTTATAAAAAATAATGGTATAAATAAATTAACTTCTTAAAAATAATTTCATTATACTCAAAATAACTATTATGATTCATTCAAAACAAGTATTTGACATCAAGAAAATAGATATGAGATATTTAAATGTATGAGAGTGACATTTTTAATTTTTTTATCCATTATATATCGTATTGGTCATTATCATGGAAAAGTTTCTAAAAATAGATAATTTACATTGATAATGTGACAAGGGAAAATGTTCCACAATCCAATAATAATTATAATGAAAAATAGAGATGTTTACACTTATTTTCGTTTGATGGTAACATGATAATTCCCTTAAAAAAGTGGTAAAAATTCACACATGTTCTATTTATAATGCCTAAAAATAAAATATGTATATTGCCTGAATTCAAACCAACTAATTTAAAATACAGATTCCATTGAAACAAAATTTAATTCTTATACATTGTAAAATCTAGTTACATATAAAAACAAAATAAAAAAATGTTTTTCAAATGAATTCTTTTATGTAAAAAACTATTTATATCTTGTCAATAAAATTGATTCCAATGAATATAATTAGATTAATAATAAATTATTATAATTTATGTTACTTATAAATGGTTGAGAACTATAATTTATATTTATAAATTCATTAAAATGAAATTAATGAATTTAATGAAAATATTTATTTATCACTACTCATCAAAAAATCATTTTTTTAAATAAATCATAAAACCTCAATAAAAAATTACTTTTAAATTTTGATTTTAAAATTTTAATTTATTTTTTAATATAAATTTTTAAGATATGAAAAAAATTAAATATAATTTTTAATTAGAAATAATTAAAAAAATCATTTTTGAGGGAATCATATTTTTTGAAGCATAATATGAATTTAATAAAAATTTAATGATTATTTAATAATAGTTACTCAATAAATTAGTATTCAATATGGTCATTATCTATTTATTTCATTAAGTGGTTAATCCTTGTTATACATGAAAATATATATTGTATTTATTACTATTCATAATTATATAATAATCATTCATGGGTTTTTAATTAATTTGTTGCGTATATTATACACTTTCAGACATAATGTTATAATTTTAAAATACAAGGATGTTATAGAAATTCCAGGTATATATTAGTTATTTATAATTTATATTCATCTAGAAAAATAATCCTAATATTTCATGGGGATGTATATAACATAGTATTTAATGTAAATCACGTAATCTTGAGATAGTTACATAATTACTTTCATAGATTATATTAGACAAGGGATTATACTACATTACAGACAAATATGTTATATTTCTTGGATAATTCAAGATTCCTAAAAATAATGAAGGGTTGTTAAGTTAATTGTTTTTATAATTCTATAGTATAGATCAATATTTGGGCTAGTAAAAAAAATTATTTCAATGTAATATTTATTTCATTGTGTTTTCAGATTAGAATAATAGAAAATTACATTAACCATTTATTATGATTCTATTTATAGATTACTTAATAAATTTTAAATGTGTATAAAATAAATAGTTTTCATTTAAATTACAACCCAATTTTGATATTGGAATCTTAATATTATAATGTTAATGAGGAACCTATCTTAATTCACCATAAAATTGATGGTTAAGTATCAATGAAATATTTAATAAGTGCATGTTGAGTTATCCAAATACAATAGAAATATTATAACACCTAGGGGGAATTCATTACATAATTTATTTCCCCTTTAAAAATGATTATGATGGATATTAATATATTGTTACGTTAGAAAACATAATTTTAAAAACACCATGGATAACCTAGTCTAAATCATGATGATTAATAAGTTTGGGTTTACACCTTATTTATAATTAATTTATTTTGATTTTAGTTATTATGAATTTGAAATTTCTCTAACATAAACATTTCTTCACTCATGTTGTGAATATCATACTTAGTTGGATAAAAATGAGTATATTAGACAATGTGATGATCATATTAGTTAAAAACCTATCATTATTGATGATTGAGGGGGGAATTTGTATTATTCTAAAACTACTATTATACATTATAATTTAATATGTGAACATAGTGGAATTCCCACACACACAAAATAAGACAATGATGGATTTTCATTGATTTTTGGGTGAAAAATATGATCATGGGATGGATATCCAATTTCATTATGTGTTGAAAATGTGGGAAGAAACACCCATGAAAATCTATTAAGAAGTTAGTAGATTTTTTTTGGTGGCATAAGGGGACATATTAAACTAATTTCCAAAGGAAAATGAAAATTTATGTTAATTTTATAAAGGGAACATGGGTAAAATCCATGAAAATCCTAATTCAACGTTATAATAATGATAATAGGCCCTTTTAACAACATATATTATGAGAATACGGTGGAGCATATGAAATCACTACAACTAAAGTGGATCTTAATTAGAGTTTAGTTATCATATTATCTGTTGTTGTGGATTTTATGATGTATTTTGAGTCAATAAATATTAGTATATATAGGTTGTTTTCTGATAGTTTCAATCCCCACCCTAATGAGTTAGTAATGAATTATAAGAGAAAAATTCATGATACATAATTATCATATCCAAATTTTATGGTAATATTAATGAGACTTGTTAAAAAATTATTATTCCATCATCTTAATTTATTTTGGATTTTATAAATGGATTGATTCTATCTACATTAATTAACTATTAAATTATAGTGTAAGATAATTGCATTCCAAATCATCCTATGATGGTCAATCAATAAAAAATTATTATGAACATCTTTTTGATTAAAATTATACAATATGTGTCTCAATTTTGAATAACGTGGGTATCATTGATGAAATTTTGAGATTTTGATAAATTATTGGAAGTATGAATATTAATAATGAGTATATGAGTTTCATAAAAATATCTAGTTTTTAAAGTTGACAACTCATTAGTAATCGTATCTTGAGTATTATCTATCATGTGAATACCCTTTTTTATTTTCATTAGAATGTTTTAATTGAAATTATATTGATTCAATTTAGTTATATGGGGGGGGGATTTAACACCCCAATATTTTAAATGAAACACTCATTTAAATAAATACAATATTGATTATCTTATTTGACAAAGAACATCAGAATAAAATGAATCCATGATAGCTTTTGTGAATCTAAAATTATAATAATTAAAGAGTATAATAATAATATAGTGGATGAATTGGGGAGGGGTAGAAAAATAAATAACCATATTATTAAATATATCAACATATCAAAAAAAAATATTTTAATAACAATTCATGTATAAATTAAAATAGAAAAAATAAATAACTAAAAATATAAATTTATTATTATAACTTTATTTTCTAAATAATTTCCCTCATAGGGGATATGAGATTTTTTTGAATAATATTAAAATATTATGTTTTTATATTAATAAAATATATTTTATATATGAATAATTTATTAACACCAATATAATTATTTAATTATAGTAAATAATGATTAGAATAGTTTAAAATGTTATTTTCTAATGAAAATTTTTCATTATGTTTTAATATAATAGTTAAAAAATAATATCTTTGTTAATAAATTAATTTTATAGTTGGATTTTTGATAAAAATATTATCATAGGATTTATTTATGATATTATTCTAAAATAATAAAATTTTAATTGAATATAAAAAAATATTATTTTACATAATCAATAGAGTATATAAGTCTATCAAAAAATAATTATGACATCAACACTTATAATAATGATTCATTATAAAAATATTAATTTTCTTCATACAATGATGAATTTAGAAAACTCATGTAAAATTATGTTAAAATTAGGATATATTTCTCTTATTAAAAAAACTAATATTATTATTTATACTTTAATAATTTTTCTAATTGGTGAAATTAGATTTCTGATTTATTTTAAATTCACATAACTCTAATTTTTTTATTGGTAATGAAATAAATGAAATTAAAATAAAATTCATTTCTTATTTTTTTAAATATAAATTTTATGAATAGAAATATACTTCTCTAAAAACATGTGTATACAAGTAACATGCCCTAATGATAAAATTAATTTATCTTACTAATAGAAAAATATTTTGATAAATTTATTTTCTATTTTGGGATCAAAAGGTCCAAATTATGTGATAATTTTAATATTATTTTTTCAATAAAATTAAATTAATTAGGTTCAAATTTGTTACCATGGTAATTTGAAAAATAGTAAACCTGAAATATCTAAAAGTAAAATAATTAAAATAGATATTTAAATCATGTAGGGAAATGAATAGTTGAAGGATTGTAGATCTAAAACATCCTTTAATTAATTATTTTTCCCTTTTTCAACATTCAATAGAAAACATGTTATTCAGTTATATTAGGATGAAATTTTTACAAAAGTTACATTCCCTTCAACTATAAAAAGAACTCTTACCCACTCCATTTCGTAAAGAATTATAAATATTTGTATGATAAAAAATATATATATGATTCTCACACACTCAATCCCCATATAATTTATTCCTTTTTTATTCTAAATCTCAAATATATATATATATAGCCTTAATGTTTTACGCAAGGGAGAACATCCAAACAAAGGGGTAGTTTTCGTAAACAAGCTGACATATTTTTTTCTTTTTCTACCAACTAAAACCTATTAAATCAATTAATCAGTGAAAAAATAAAGATCAATTATATTATAAAATATTATTTTACTAATAGAATTATTTTTTTTAATCTCACATAAAAATCATTTGAAAAGTGAATGTGTCATCATGTGTTTATGTAGACTACCACATCCATGAACACGACACATTATTTTTTTTTTGAACCACTATAAAATAAGTTATAATATTATATTTTATGTATTAAGATGATATTTATAACAGTATTAATATTTTTTAACAATTAACCATTCTATATCATCGATTGAATGTATGGAAAATGAACATATTGCACATGTGTATGTGCTGACTATCACCACTATAAATATATCATATAAAACTTTAAATAAATTTATTTGAAATTTGTAAAGAAATCATTAAATTTTATTAAACTACATAAAACAACGAAATAATATAGATATACATATATATGGATTATATTATCCAAAAATAATAAATTTCCCAACCATACTCATCCATAGAATATAACTTTTTCTTTGTTGGGACATTTTAAACACCAACATGAATAATGCATTTAATGTATATGAAGGGTGACTATAGAATTATATATAATGCAGATATTTTAAAATATCTTGTTAATATTATTTTTTCTATAATATTAATGGTAATATACAACTAATTATTATGACAACATCCCTTGTTTGTAAAAAATTAATGAAACATTATCTTCACCAACTTCATCATCATGCTTCATAACTAACATTATAAATAAATAAAACCATAATTTTACAAATAATTATAAAAAATTATTCCAATACGTATAATTGTATTATAATGATGAAATTTGAATATAATAACTGGTCAATATCACTAGTTATGAACAAGTACAAAGAAAACATATGAAACTCATAACATATGTTGATTCAACTAAAATATTACTAATTAATGTAATTTTAATTAATGATTATAAATAATGATTAATAATGGGTATACGTATTAATATGATTATAAAATAGTTTAATAAGATATGTATTTTTATTATATAAAATATTGATGCATTTTTAAGGAATCAGGTAATTAAGGAAAGGGTTTCATGATCTCAATTATATCTATTTGAGACATTATATATTTTGTAAAACATTTTATTTATATATGGTGTAATTATTATTTAAATAAAAATATATTATTTTACAATATTTTCCATTTAATTATTGATTTATATATATCAAATCTAAGGTACATTTTTTTGAATATTTTGATTATTGTGTTTCCTAAGTTGTGACTGCTTTTGCATCATAATTTTTCATTTATTGAAATATTATTTGTATTCAAATATTTTTTAAATTATGTGGTTTATATATTTTAAATCTATTTATATCGTTAAAATTTTTAATAAAATATATGTGACTTATAAATCTGTATCATTTGTTACATTTCAAGAGTATTAAATTTAAAAGGTAATGACACCATAATAAATTCTGTTAGCACAATTTTAACTCTGTTATTTATGATTATTTTTCTTAGACATCATTATTATATGTTTTTTATATTCTATGATATTTTTTAATTACATAAATATTCCATTTTTATGATTTACATATATTTCCCAGAAAACCATTTTCAAATGTAACTTATATTATGATTTATGATGTTTGTTAGGGTGTTTCATCTCATATTCCTTCATTTGAGATTTGTTTAGTTCATAAAAAAATATCATTTAAATGGTGTGTATAATCCTATTGGATATAAAATATCTTGAATTATATTTTATTCATGGTATTTGATCATCAATTTCATTTCTTCTCATTCAGGTGGTTTTCCATAAAATATAACATAGGATATTAATGATATTGATATCTAAAAAGATATTTCATTTAGATATGATAATTTTTAGTGAAAATATTTCATCAATTATTGGGTTTATCAAAAATAATATTTTTTTATATTTTATATTATATTCCTCTTGGGGGAAATTCAATTACTAACATTATACCAATTAATTTATTTGGGGATAGTTTGATAATGTCTTACAATGAAAGATATTTCAATTGATTATTAACCACATAATGATAATACATATTTTTTTTGGCATCTCAATATATATAAATATTTATTAATTTTGTATTTTGGTTTTCTATTGTATAGTATATTTGTAAATTTATAAAGTGAATGCATTGACATTATTAGTATGGGATGTGGCCTACAATAGACCCCTAATCATTTGATAAGCATCACAATTAAAAGTATCATGGGTATTTAGTGGAATCCTAAATTGTTATGTATATGTCCTGAATTTGGTCTTGAAAACAAATTGATTTCATTAAAAAAGAATATATGGAATGTAATTCCCTTATACATATAATTGATAGGTATAATATTTTTCATTCTGTCATTATTAAACTAATGATTTATATCATTGTGATAATTTATATTTATATTTAATTTATGAATCTACTTCATTATCATATTTTTTTATAATAATTATTTTATTATCATCACCTCCCACCTCGATTATTAATTTATTATTTATTCTAAGACGAATTATGGTATATTATTTACCTTTCAAAGTGCTTCAACTCTACATTATTATTTTTACTATTTTACTATGTTAAACTAAACAATATCACAAATAATATGTCAAGAGAAAAGTTTGTTTTAAAAATTTATACATGTTTTTACGATTTATTTTGTATTTAATTAGTTCTAAAAGTTGGAATAAAATTTCCAAATAATGAATAATCATAGGATATGTTAATTAATTATGCCTACTAATGATCTATAGTTCTAAATATAATAGGTCATGTTAATGTATGAAAAATAATATTTTTTATAGATCATTTAATTATGTTATATTTATGTCCAAGATATCATATTTGGTATCAGAATATTGTTTTAATAACGTTTGAGATTAATTATTTTTCAGTTGATGATAATTATGGAGTAATATATATCATCAAGGTTTTATAAGTTGTGGATGAAAATATATTCATGTTATTGACAAGTCTTTGGGTTAGTATAAATTTTATGTTAACTTAATATTTAATACATTATGTTTTTCATTATTTATGATAAGAAAAAATTAGAGAAATCCCTAGAGATGCTCTTTTTCATGAAAACACATTCCCAATTTAGGAAGAGTATGGATTTTGTTGTTTTCATCGAAATTAAATGACTTTCTGGATAATAAAAACATTTTTGGATTTTATAATTTATGTTCCTAGGGGTGTTTTACCTAAAAAACTCTGGTTGAGTATGTACAGAATAATTAATTGATGCAAGATGAGTGGGCCTATGATTTTACACTTGGTAGGAAACTTCCAGGGTATATGATTTGGATAATATATATTTCATTATTAACTATTATGTTAGATCATTATATAATGTAATGTTATAAAAAATAATATTGAATAAACCATTGATAAACTGTATTGATGCTAAGAGACTCATATTTTCGGGTTTACAGAACATTTCTATGTTATTTATATTAAATTTTCATCTTATATATTTCAACATTAACATCCCAAATAATTTCTAGTTTCTTTAAATAGAATATTATAGATTAATTAGGTTAATAGTGGGTGTAACAGATAATGTGGGGATTTTCCCAACAAGAAAAATAATTTGATAAGAGAACGGGTGAGAAATTTATTTATGATTCTAAACTTGTTATATAAAATTATTATAAAAAATTTGAACATAAATGAATTACCACACACAAAAAAGTATAGATGGATCGATTATCATGTATATGTTGGTGATGATTTTGATAAAAAATGGAATACTTAGATTTCTAAATATTCAGATTGTGGGATGATTTGCCAAGGGTATTTTCATTAAATAAATAGAAGTAAATTTAAATATGGTAAATGTAGTAATAAAAAATCTATGTATTGTTTAAATGGTGATTTCCATTTATGTGATACAATTATCCTGGTAATTATCCATGTTAATAGAAAATACAAAGGGATAATAATGATAATAGACCACTTTAACCTCTTTGATCATATGGACAATGTTGAGAATATGATATGAATTCCATTGATGTGTATTATTATTATTTTCATACTCTTATCCACCACTATAGAGTGTTGGATGAATTGTAGACAACGATTCTAGGAACTCTACTATATCATGGATGGTTTCCAAGATTTTTATATCATCACCATAGTGATGTTGTAATGATTTATATGTGTTAACTTATATTTATATAAAAAAAGATGTTTTTTAGGATATTCCATTTGAAAATACTACTATTATTAATTTATAATAATTTATTGTGATTTTTAAAATTAATTATTTTACTTTATAGAGTCTCAACGTAAAATTCTAGAACATGGAAATCAAACTTCATATCAACCATTGATGCTATATCAATTCACATTTGATTATCAAATCCCTTTGTATGAAAAATACATAATATAGGTAATTATATTTAATAAAAATGGAATCAATTCTATAAAGGTTTTAAGGAGACATAATATTTGGGATTTTCCCATTAATCTGAAATAATGGATTTCCCTTGTGTTATCCAAGTTAGTGATATTGATATCTCATTGTTAGTTGCATCATACGTTTGGTCTATATTATGGACACCCTTCACCATATTTATTAATATGTTATATTTTAAATTTCAATAAGGAATTATATTTATGCGGGGGGAGGGGTTTGTAATAACTAATGATTCATATATGTAAATATCCTTTAAAAAAATACAATGTAGAATAAATTCTTTTACATAAAACACCAAACTGAAATAATGTTGCAATTCATTTTTTGAATTTAATATTTCATGTATTAAATTACACTATGAGAAATTATTTATTGAATTCAAAGGTATAAAATTATGTGACATATATTTTTTTCAATGTTAGAATGAAAAATAAAATATTATTTTCATATTTATTTTATTATTAATTGAATTAATATTTCTAAATACATACTAAAATCATTTTATGGTTAAAAATGTATTTTCATTAACATTATAATGTATATTTATCAATGAATATGGATTATTAATGACATCATTCATATGAATAATATATTAACAAAAATAAAATTAGTTATTTATAAGAATTAAGAATAATAATAGTTTAAAATGATAATTCTCTATGACTTTTTTCATTCATTTCTAATATGAAAGGTAAATTCACATGTTTTGTTATTTTATTTTTACTAAATTAGAATCATTTTTCTTTTAAATAACTACAATATGTTTTGATTAATTTTTTCTATCATTCTGAAATAAATTCCATTTTATGTAATTGGTAAAAAATTAAATTTAATGAAAACTATATCATTCATGAATATGTAAATTAATAATTACAGCAGAAAATATATAAAATAGTTTTTATTTATTAAAAAAATATTTTGGCATACTATGATGATATTTTAAAATCGATGTATGACATTTATAGTATTATACAATATTTAAAAATAAATATTATAGTTATTATTTTTTAATTTTTTAATGATAATTTCCATTAGGTTGTGGATTTACTTTAAAGTGAAATAAATCATACTTGGTAAATGAAAAACAAATTAATCCCATTAAAATCAACATTTATGATAACTTCATCTTAAAAATTGAATTTATTATAAAAAATATAGTTTTTATTAGAAAATGTTGTTTTACAAATCATAAGAGCTAATAATAAATATAATTTTTTCATTACAATATAAAAATATATTAAAGAAATGTATTTAATATTTAGAATGAGATGTTCCAAACTATGAAATTAGGCCCAACATATTGTTTTTCATTATTGGGAAATTACTTATGTAAAATGTTATTACCATAAAAAAATCATAAATAGTATAAGTGAGATATATAAGAGTAAGGAATATAAATTATTTTCAAAACATGTATGTAAATTAATGGATTATTAATTATTGAACATAATTAATATAACCTCAATAATTTATACTTTCTATACTTTCCATGTAAAATATTCTTTATCTTTATATTTAGAAATTATATTCACAAAAATATAATTCCCATCAACTATAAAAGAAGCTTACCTCTACCCAATTTATCCATAAATTTTAAATAACTTGTTTGACCAAAATACTACCATATACTCTCTTATAATCCATATATACATCATATAATACATATTATTCAGAAAATAATGTGTTATGGGCCGGTAACGTGTTACCTAAATGAGAGAATACGAAGGGGAATGTAAGGTTTTCAACTATTCCCATAAATTTTTATTCTTCTTCAACACATTTACCTTACTATATTTATAACGTTATGTTAAAATTATTATTAACATCATTATATATTGTTTTCATTAAAATGGAATATCTATATTATAGCATCCTTTAATTATTTTTTAATAAAAAATTGATCATCACACTATATATTAACTACAACCTCCTTGAATGACAATGTTTATTTTTCATAACATCCATATATAGATGGTAATGATACTAAATTTATTGGAATATTTTTTTATAACATTATTATGATTCAATAAATACAAAAAATTAGTTGTCTTCTTTTTATTGTACGGAAAAGGAACATGTCAGATATGCATTTGTTCAGACTACTACCTCCCCAAAAGTAACATATATATGTTTTCACAAATAATTTAATTTATTTTAAAAAACATATAATGTATCATTGACCAAACTATAAAATTGAAAAATATTATTTATAATCTTCAAAAAACTTTCAGTTCTATAAGATTCACTTACTTGACCATACTCACATATGAATTAAATATTGTTCTTGTTTTTGTAAACATAACCACGTATATGAAAAAAAATATATATTTCAATCATGGTTAAATAATGAAACCTAAATAATATTGATGTTGAAATATAATAATTATATATTTTTTTTGTTTTACCATGAAAATTTTATTATCTGATCTATTATTAAGATACTACCTTGTGTTCCTAAAATTTTTTAGAAATAATTCTTCCATGAACTTCATGAGTAGAAATCATAAAAAAATACTATTACAGTTAAATTATAACATTATAAATAGTTACAAAACATCCATTAATTTTACAATAATAAACATTGATTTTTGAACTTTGAATCAATAGATAAGAATCTACCCCACAACTGGGAAACTAGTACTAACCGAACACTCAAAAATAATAGCATATGTTGATGAAAATAAAATTTTACTATATAACGTATTAACAATAAAAGATTGTGAAATTATTCTTGAAAGGGTTAAATATTTGTATATGGCTATGAAATATTTTATTATGATAGTGATAGTTATTATTCATGTGGTTACATTGGTTTTTTGGAATTTGAAAATTATTATAAGGGTTTCTTTGTCTCAATTCTTACTCATTGATTCAAGTAAGATATTTTATCCCATTATTCCTTATATATTGTTCCATATTTATATATATCACATGAAAATAATTTTTTATATTTTTATGTAACTCATTGGATATAAAAAATTCCATTTTCTTCTTTTTTTCACTGTAGAACTTATTCAAGAGTCGCCAAATCTATATTGGGTTTTATATCTAATTTTTTTCATTCACTGAAATATGATGTATATTCACCACATGGTTAACTTTATTTTATATATTATAAATTTTATTCATTCAACATATTTTTTTTAAAAATTTATTGCATTTAAAATTTCATCTCATATTTTACATTTTATTTTATTTTTGTTAAAAATACAACACTAATGTAAGGGTTTTTGTTAACCAAATTTTTCATCACTATGTTTCAATTGTTATTCTTGAGAATTTTAATTATATTTTAGGTACATTCTACAATATTAATTTAATATATAAAAATAATCCCTATTATCAGAGTATTAATATTTCTATCCCATAAACCCCTTTTCAAATATTACGTATTCATGAATATTAGTACAGACAAGGGTGTTTTGTATCAATTTATATTATTTGAGGCATGTATTTTTATGCACCTAAATTAATTTAATGGATTTGTATACTACCATTTGGATATATAATAAAATGTATTATGTTTTAATCATGGTATTTTTAGGACAATTTCATAACCACTATTTCAATTTATTTTTATTAAAAAATTTCAAAAGTGATAAGGTATGTCAATAACTCCATAATTATTTATTTTAGTTATAGTATTTTATTTACGAATTTATTTGTCTGTACATTTGTTTATTAAAACCCCATTGGGTGCAGGTACTGTAGCGGGTACTATAGCAGTCGGGTTACTATTCACAGAATAGGAATTTGGCCAAAATTTTGGGCCTACGGGCTATGTAATGCGCTACAAGACCACTGGCCCTTCGGGCTATGTAATGGGTCTCCCTCTACCCTATTAAAATAGGTCTTTGATATTCTTTATTAATAAAAATGAGGCTTTGACACCAACCTTTTAAAAAAAATAAATATATTTTTTACAAATATAGTTATGAAAATTTATTCATTAGAGAAATATTTTCAATATATATACTTTTCATTTCAATAAATTATTTTATTCAAATACAAAGGATTTTTGGTTATGTATTTGAGACAGAATTAATCAATTCATTTAATTAATTTATTGGAATGAGTTAGTGATGTTTAGAGCCTAAAATATCCCCTTGATGCATCAGTATGCCTTTAAATAAAAACTAGAATGTTAAATTTGGGTATGCATACTAATTTATTTAGATTTATTTGGAATAGTCTTGATATCATATTTATTTCGTGGCATAAGGCAATGAAATGTCTGAACATATAGATTCTATTATTGTAAACCAATTTAATGTTATAAACTTTATTATTTATATTTTTATATAATCAAATGATTTATTCAAATCTAAGATGATCATTTATTGGACGTTATCGGATTATCATTTAGGTCATTACATACTATGAATTTATTTTTTTATTTTTTGATATCTTATGGTATACTTAATCCTTTATTATGATATTTTTCTCATCATTTTTAATTTTTCTTTTACCAAGGATATAAGAAACGTTATTACACAAAACATTTCATCAAATATATCATGGGTATATAATTTATTCAAGATATTAAAGAATAATTTTAGACTAATAGTTCTAAATGTTGGGGAAATTTTTCAATTTAATTAGGAATTATAGAGATATCTGGTTTAATGATATTTCATAATTCTCCAAAACACTAAACAATTAATGTCATGGGAATTTATGAAAAACCTTATTTTTTATAAATCATGTAATTATTGTTTAACTACTTTCAAGATTTAAAAAATTTTCCATTTTATTTGTTACTAAAATGTTGAGCAATGGTTAATCATAAAAATAATTCCTCAATTTATAACCTTTATCAAATAATATTATTTCAAAAAATGGGACACCGTAATGAAAAATTATAGACCATTTATAAAACATCAAAAAATGTGAAAAGTATTATTATGGTGCATCAAAATATCTAAGAGTAGAGAGGATGGTAGATATGAGTGTTGATATTGTAGGCTTATGGTATATGCTCATTTCCCAGATGATAGTAGACCAAAAATATTGGTTCCTATTTTCAATGGAATAACCTTATAATATGGAATAATATGAGGAACTAATTATATTCATGGAAGTAGACTATAAAATAGTGTTTTGTGATTAAATTTTATCGGTGATTCAGAATTGGTGATCAATAACATAAATGATTACTATAGCATCAACAAAGAATATTTGATTCGATTTCATGGTTACATATGCAGTGTGATGGAAAGATTTTGTCAATATACAATACAATATAACAATACGTAAATATATATATCAATTTTTAAAGGGTTCATTAGATAATGAATTTATATCCCTAGAAGATCATTATAATAATGATATGATCATTTTTATATCACATCATATGTCAATATATCTATTTATCAATAATGATATGGAAGAAATAAAAAAATAATCACTACTAGCAACCATTGTGTTTTGTTTTAATAATTTCATAATACCATGATTGAATGTGTTTTCCCCATTATTATGTACCTTAAAATGATATTATCCCACTAGATTTAGTATAAAAGTAATAGATCCACCAATGGGTAATAATCGTTATCCATTATCATGGGATATATTTTAAAATGGTCCTTTTAAATAGAAGATCTGATGCGATCATTCCATAGTTAATTAACGGAGTATGGAAACCTTATTTATACTATAAGTTAATGTTACCATATATAATTACCACCATTAATTAACCACCATTTTTAAAAAAATCAGGATACTTGGTTATATATTATTATATATGATTCAATGATACATGAAATCTCAATCTAGTTAGAGAAATAATTTTTTTATCAAGCCTTAATGGTCAAAGATACTTTTATAAGATGAAAGATATAACATAGTTACTAATAAATGGTTCTATATGAAGGAAGAACTATCAAAATCCATCATTTTCTTTGAAAAAATATTTTTGTTTTTAAAACATTTAATAACTAAAAACTAAATCACGATGAAAAAATATTGAAAGAGACAATGAGGATTGATGAAACTATGATAAAAATTATGAACTAAAATTAAGAAAAGACAAGTGAAAATTATTAAATAAAATTATATCTTCATTACTAAAGATTTTATATCATACCATATATCTTATGAAGTGATAACGATCGTCATGAAGTGCATGCCTCTGAGAAGAATAAAAATTCACTACATTAATCTAAAAATAAATTATATCTCTATGGCTAGAAAATCATGATAAAAGTACATGTGGAAGAAATAAAGTTATATAATTATTTAAAAAATGAATGGAAATAGCACAATCACATTCAAAAAATGAATCAACATACACATATTTAGAGAAATAGAAAAAATATGAACATAGGAAATCATTGGATAAGTAGAATAGGAGGATAGGTTCTTGTATCTAAGAATTAGAGATGTTTAATGTGTCCATGGATCACATAAATATAGGTGGATCGCACCTCTTATTAAAAAACTATAAACGAAGTTGTAAAACAAGCAAACATGTAGCAAAAATAGTCAATTTGGTATGGTATTTGATGCTCATCACCAGATCTGATTGAATGCAAAGTGAGTTCAACCATCCTCTTCTTATGACCCATCATCCCTTCATAGTTTCACATGATGTCTTCTCCTTTGATCACTAGCCATGATCACTATGCTTTCCCCACTAGAAATATTAGAAAATGAAGGTGTCCCATAGTTTGGTAAATTGAAACTGTTATTATTATAATTATATATTAATATGATTACTTTTAATATATAATTTTAAAAATATTTATAAAAAATATACTTATTATTATATATTCATAAACAAATATATCTCTATTATAATTATTAATAATATTATTAGTTATATATATAATTATTTATTTATTTATAATTATTAATATATATATTTTTTAATTAATTATATATAATGATCATCAATTCAAATATATATATCCCATTTAACTATAAATATTATTATAAATATGTATATAAAAATAATAAATATTATTATTATTATTTTATTAATTTATTAATTTTTTGGTTTTATTATAATATTATTTTCTATTCATTATCTTTTTATTATATCAGTCATGGGTTGGAATATCTCTTATAGGAGGGGAGGACTTGTGTGGATTCAGCGAAGTTCGTGGGGGCTTGGCTATGGAAAATTCTTTAGCAAAAGGGGTCTTTGTTCATGCTCTCAAGTGGAAGATTATCAGTGGATGGTGTTTATTGGCTCTGTAGGATTTTGTTTTAGCGGCAGTGATGTGTTCCTTCTAAATAGTGGGGAAAACCCGAAAACAAAATATAGAATGTGCATATACAAGTTTGGATTTCACAGAATCCATGTACAGTGTTATCTTCCAGGATAGGCTTTAGTTTTGTTTAGATGTGGTGGTTGTGGATCTCATTTTGATTCTGGATATTGGGATTTTTATTGAGTATTTGAGTGAGGTGATGTTTTGGTTCGATATTTTTGTATCTGTTATGGTGTTAATCTCTGATTATGAAGGTATTTTTTTGATTGATTTTTCTAATGGAAGCTTGTATTTTGTTTCTGGTAGAGGAGAAGTGATAGTGAATTAGGTGATAGTGGAGGTGGGTAATATTGGGAAATGATCATGCTATAAGTGATTCTAAGGGATGTGGTGACAATGGAAAAGTAGCGGAAGATGGATGAAGGTGGGTTGTTCACATAGAGGGTGAGGAACAATAGGTGAGATTGGTGGAGGGTGAAACAGTGGGTGGTGCCTACTGCTTGCGATGGATCCCATAATCATTAGCACTAATTATATGTGCCTTATTCTAGAAGTGGCTCCCTTCAGTTGTTGATCACCCTGGTTGTGGCTCCTCCAAGAGGCCGCTCATCGAATCGAGGACTTATCTAAGTGGTTGTTGTTATTAGTAGTGGCAGATTAGGGGTTAGAAGTGGTAACTATGATTTACAACAACTATCCTGGTGGTATCTTACACTATAAAATATATAAATTATTGAATGAATTATTTTTAGAATTAAAAAACAAAAAAATTTAAACAATTGATTTTTAATTATTAAAAAAAATAATAGAGGTTAAAATCAATATATTAATATTGACAATAAAAAAATTTATCAAACATATTAATTTATTCAAATTAAAAACCAAAAATTCTTAATTTAATAATTAAAATTATGAATTAGTTAAATTTTAGAATTAATTGAAAACTAAAATGAATAATTTATTAATTAACAATTTTGAAAAAATATTCTTTCTTATTTTTAATATTTATTAAATATAACCTTAAGTATATAAAAAAATAACCAATTAAAATAATAAATGACATGATTATTATGAGAAACATAATGAAAATGAAGTAATTAATGAAATAATTAAAATAAAAAATTATAAATAATGAAATATAAATGAATAATAAAATAAAAGAGAAAAATTATCAATTATTTTTAAAATATTAAAAATGACTAAAATAATCAATAAACTAAATATTATCACATTAAATAATTGTTTAAACTATTTAATACAAAATATAAAATAGTTGTTAATTATTAAAAGAATACACTATTTTATTAATAAAAAGACAATAACATACAAAAAAGGATGTGTCAATGTGTCATAAAAATGACACATCAAACAACCCCTATACATAAATATTTGATTCTCTTTGAAAAAATTCATGATTTTGTCTCCATAAAATTGAAGATATGATTTTCCATAGTCAGTTCAAAATAAGGTGGTCTAAATTTATCAAAATAGAGTAAGAGAACCATAGGTGGGTCAGGAATTTCTATAAAACTGTGCAAAGAATATCCTTCCTAAATTCCAATACATAGTGTGAATTAATGGAACACAGTCTCATTCTCTGTTAAATATGTCACACCTCTTATATAAAGTCATAGATTTCCATATTTCAATTCATGTTCAAGTTTAAATTCAATGATTAATGACATGTAATAGTTATGTAGAAATAAAATCTTAACAAAATGAACTTTTAGTTTTCACTTTCCCGTATATTACATATTATTTTCCTTTTTTATTCATATCAAATTATATTCTATTAAATTTTTGTCTTCTTCTTCATATAGGTTACAAAGTTATCTCTCATTAATGTATAAATGTTTCAATATTATTTACTTTATTTATTTTTTAAAATTTTACACTGATATATATATGTGCATAGAATTGTGAAAAATAACTTATTGATATGATCAGATCTATAAATAACATAAACAGTGCCTCGATTCTCAAATTTCTATTATGTGATCCCATTTTCCTATATTATTATACTTCTAATGGACCTCAATTACTACCATCTAAGTTGGATCCCTAAGGTGATTACATTTTTTAAGATGAATCCCCTATTTTTCTTTTCAAATTTATAGTTACCTAATATTATGATCATAATTCCACAAAAATATGTCATATCTCACTCTCTATCTCAATTCCATAATAGAATATCTATTGAAGCAGTTTTTAATGTCATCCAACAATCATACATCCCAAAAAAATTAAAATTCAATGATAATTTCTGAAGTAGAATATTGTAATTCTATAGGTGGGATTGAATTAAGTGAAAATTGAAGCCTAGTTACAGTTAGGATGTGTAATAATTTGAAAATATTTGACCATTTTTTAAGACATATCTCAAGGGAATTAGATGTCTCTAAAATTTAAATCAATGAAAGACCCCATAATACACAAATAAAACTCAACAATGTCTCCATTGTTGAACCCTTAGGTTAGAGAATGCATAGTTCAAAATAGATGGAAAATTCAGAAGTTAGTGACTTGTAAAAGATTATTGGAATTTTCAAATGTCATCTCACCACACATAAATTATTAACAAAAAAATATATACATTAGAACCCTATCAGACACCCACAATATAAAAAAAATTCTCTTGAAAATTTCATTTGATTATATGTTAAAAATGGAAAAATGGTTTTTATCATTTTAGTTCTTATAGAAGAATGATGATCAATATTTATTAAAATAATTGAATAAATGTTAATGAAATGTTTGAAAGTATGTTTCACAATGAATCTAATCTTAATTTTCAACTGACTATATTCTTGAAATAATACTGTCATGTAAAAAAAATAGATTCAAAAGATTCACAACAACAAGGTGGGAATTCACCTTAGGATTATTCTATAAAATCATGGATTCCATGACGAGAAGGGAAATTAAATGTAAAAAATAAGACAAACTGTCCATGAATGTGGGAAAATATACCATTATTGTTTACTCAAAATTTCATCCCCTATAACATAATATTAATTTATCTTTTTGGACTTCATAGTTTTTTACATGATTTTGAAAAGAGGCATAAGATTCTAGAATGTAAAGTTCATGAAAAATAATTCAATTATTGAGTTTTCGAGGTTTTATCATGATGATCTAGTGTGTAGGTCCCTTTATTTTCCCATACAGATTTTTTAGCAATAGTTTTAGTACAAAGTCACATGACATCATAATATACGAAATAAATTATAATGGAGAATTAGGAATTTGGATTATTATTTATTGAAAAAGAGACATAAAAATAATGATACATATAATCCGTGTATTTTTTCCCCTAAATCACTGAGTTTATATTCCTTAATAAGATTTTAGATTGAGTCATCCTTCAAGAAAACAAATTATGTACAAGCTCATCATATTCCCTTGAAATAAGTGTTTTATCCTCTAATTGTTGACAAATACTGACATATGTTCCTCTCCAACTATCTCCACACATACATTAATAAGAACTATCAAAATGATGAAGGGTCCTAAACACCATATTTTCAATTATTATGGGAAATGATTCATCATTGAATTGAACTGTAGGACTCAATAACCAACATTGAAATATCTATTTGAATTTTTTATCCATGGAAATATTTTTTTTACTTTTTATATTTATGAATTTTCATATGATTTCATCCTAATTTCGTTCATCTAACTTAGTTATAACAACATCATCTCAATAGTAGAATTAAATTCAATGTTCCATGCCTTCAGAAACCAAAAATACTTTTGATGTAATTCCTCATGTTGATGGAATTATTTTCCAAAGAAAATAATATATGGGGATATCCATATAGTTTTCTAGTAAGTAGCTATATAGGCAAACAGATCCTCAAACAACGTCATAGACCTATAATTTTTCGAGATGGAATCTGTATTTTATAAAATATCATTGATCACTATGTATGATGATTCATCCTACCCAATGAATCGTGATTTATAGATATTACCAGTGCAGTGAGAAGAACCAAATTTATACATTAAATTCATGAAGTTATAATTTTGGAAATTACTTTCATTGTCAATGATGAAATCTCTAGGATCTTAAATCCTGTAAAAAAATGTTATTCTTTATGAGTTTTACATCACTAGAAGCTGGATTGTTGGGTAAACCCATTGCCTCAACCACATGGGAATACTTTTCAAAACCAAAAGATTGTAATTTTTCCCATTTGAATTTATGAATGGTCCCATTAAATCAAAAACCCATACATTAAAAACATCTCCCTCGAAAAATAATTTTTTGTGGGTGATCCTGCCTTCTTCCTACATTTTAAAGAATTCGACTCATTTCGCAATGAAAAACCAAAAACCAATATTAATTGAATATTTTTTTCTAGTGAAAACATGAATGTGGAAAATTTTGAGTAATCGTTCCTCCTCCATGGTGTCCACCACAATGTGTTGCATGAAAAATCTCACGAATGGTTATCATTTTTTTCACATCTATAGACCTTCTCAAAATTACCCCATCACAGCTTCTGAAATGAAGTGGGTTATCCCTGAATGTGTACTTCCACTCAAATAACAATCTATTTATTTGGTTACGTGAATGGTCCATGAGTATGAAACCAATAACCATAAAATTAGAACATTCTACAAACCATGTAGATTGCTATAGAAATGATAAATGGAACTGTTCATTGGGGAATGAAGTATTTTTCTCTCTCGGTTCCTCAGTATTTTTGTTAGGAATCATAGAGAGGTTTTTTGAACCCACATTTTCAACCACCTTATTAACCTTGTTAACCAAATTAAATTTTCTACAATATAAGGGTCTACCTAATGAGCCTGTATTTTGATTCCTTATTATCTTGAACGTAATAGTGGGTTGTATGATTAGTAAAAATGATCTTCATTAAACCTATCATGTACTGCCTAAATTATTCAAGGAAAAACAATAAATCATAGAATTAATTTACAATGGTGGTATTGTTCATCTGAGCAGAATCAAACAACATTATGGCATAATTAATGGCATGAAGGAGCATATCCTTACAATAACCCAAAATTAATCCTACAATTAGACCAGTGGCATCAACATTACTTCAAATTTGAACTAAAAATATGTCGAAGGGATCCCTGGTGAGATTGTATTATTCTACAATATCAAGATAAAGGACTCCTGAAATTCCACATAAAAAATATTATGTCATTCACAAGAAGTGAGTACAATAGAACAAAAATCTTCAAAAAATTATTAATTGACCTCTTGTAAAATATATCATCTTCCATGAATCATTAAATCAGTTTAATATTATGAGGTTATGGTAATTTATGGATAACCTCAATAGTGGAATTATCAACCTCTTTCCCATTTATAAATTTTTTGACCAAATATAATTCCTTCTATAGCCATTAACTTGAACATTTCTTATTTAAAAACAATATTTGTCTCTTGGAATAATTATAAAACAATATCCATATTATCCAGGATGTTTGGAAAATTACATCCCACAATTGAAAAATCATCCATAAAGACTTCGATAATATTTTTAACCATGTATGAGAAAATATTCATCAATCATCTCTAAAATGCAGTCGGAGCACCACAAAACTGAAAGGGCATCCGTTGGTTAAAAAATTTATCAATTAGATAAGTGAAGGTGGTGTTTCATGGATCGGCATTATGAATAGAATTATAATTAAATGTGGTGTAACAATAATGGAAACATAAAAATTCATTCCCAACCATCCTCTGAAATTGTTTTCCTAAAAATGAAATGGAAAAATGATCATTTATTTTTCAGAATAATTTTTTCTATAACCAATAAAACCCTCCATTTGTTCATAACCCTTATATTTATTTCCCATTTTTTATTTTGAAACCATAATCCCTCAATTTTTTTTGACTTCCTAGTTATCCGGTAACTATGAAATTTTATAAATTGGAATGATTATCCCAACAGCAAGAAATATGATAATTTCCCCCTAGTCTACTTCATTACATCATGGGATAAATCTTCTATTTTGCTTCAAATATTTGTTTACACACATGATCCATAGGGATTTTAAGCATTTAGAATGATGTGATTATATAAATTGTGTCAGTTATTTAACAACCAATAAAAAAATATTTCATAATAAAAATAGAAGGTTTTACTCTTTACAAGCCATAAGATTTAAGGAGATGACCTCATGTAATGTAGATATATCACCTAGAAAGTAATACACAAAATGGAATGGGAGGGGTTTGAGCTCCATTTTAGGTGGATTTTTCTTTGGGGAAGACACAAGGGACAAGTTAAAATATGTATATCATTATTTCTATTAAACAAGGCTTTGAATATATCCTCCAATTCATAATTATTATTTCCCAAAAAATGTTTTGCAAATTTGAAATATTATTTTTGGGCTATGATGTGTTCCATGGAAAAATAATCTATGTGTTCCAAGAACTACCCCTAAAACAAATCAAATGGATATGCTTACCTACCCTAACTATTCCCCATGTCGGTTCAGGATGGGATATAAAGTGAACTGTTGACCTCTTCTAGCATAATAAAAATGTAATATCCCCCTCCTAAATATATTCTTCAACTAATAAGAAGTAATCTATATAATGACTTGGTTGGTGGGTTATTTAATTTTATTTAAAAAAAATATTTATTCTTATTTTTCTTCAAGGATGAAAATTAACTTCACCTTTATGAAAACTATTATAGGTCCCCCTATGGATTGAATGGGCCTACAAAGGATGATATAAACCCCATGGTGACAATGTTTATATAGTATGTAAAAATTAGTAGAAAAAATAGATATACATACCCCCGGTAGAAAATTATCTTCCTTACCAACTAGATGTGTGATAAATCGATCAACAAGTTATATCACAATAATAGTTGTTTGGGAAACTCCAAATATCGTGTTTTAATACACATACAATGAAATCTAATTAATTATTCATCCCAAATTAGACAAATAGTTAAACATTCCAAATCTATTCCCAGTGGTACAAGGGATGTGAAATCTCCATAGTTCTTAATGTTTATGCAGTATCCTATACTAATAAATGTACTACACTCGTCTGTTATACAGTAAGTTGAAAAATCATCTAGGCACTTTTTTATCCAATTATCATGAGGGATTTTAGAAAAGATTTAATTAGAATAATTTATTACAGGAAGGGAATAAATTTTTTTATCAACGTTAATTAATTTAATCAACATAGAATAATGATTTATTTTTTTATTCATTATCAAAATAATTATAGGGGTTTCCTCACTATTCTGGTTATCCTTTAACATTTTATTAAATAATTTTCCTTCTCCTTTTTTTTTTGAAGAAATTTATTTCAATAGATAAAGTAGGATCCAATGTATTTCTAGTACTGATCTATTATATTATAGATTCATCATTTTCAATATTTTAATTTCAATATTCAATCGGTTTCTTCATTTTAATTTTGATATTTTTAATCCACTACTACATTTTCTCTTTTTCAAAATAATTTACATTTTTTTATGTACAGTAACAATAAATTGGTGTCAATTTCAACATAAATTATATTTTGTGTGTATGTATTAACTTTTTTATGGGGCTAGAATTTTTTCTTAGGTTTTTATGGAAAACAAGGGGGTAGTAGGTCTTGATGCTCTCTAATCCCTCTAGTATATGGTTGGATGATTTTTATACCACTACTTACAAATGTTTAAATATTTTTTCCCTAGGTTGTATCCTAATACTATTGAAAGAAAAATTGAGTTTCTTAAGAGCATGGGTAGGAATCTCAAAATAAGGATATCAATAGTTTAAATGTACCAACATGACATAATGTTGGAATGTCTTCATATGAGTAATAAATGTTTTTTCTAAAAACCCAGTCATATTTGGATTGAGCTTGTGGCACATGGTTGGGTTATCTTCTTAAAATTGTTACTCTCCTTGAGAATATATTTTTTGAGTTGTGATCCAAAGTATTAATGATTTTCATCAAATCCTCAAGAGTCTAATTACTAAAATCCCCTCTACCAAACTGGTCAATCATTGAATGGTGGTAAGTGGAGAAACTGATATAAAAAGTTTCCATAGAGAATTGTGGATTGTATTGATGGTTTGTTCATAATTAACTAAGTCCCCTATATTTATCACAACCATTATGTAATATCACTCCCTCATATTTGAAGGTACCAATGATCGTGGTTCAAATCATAGAATTTATTCTCCTAGGATTGAGTTTTATGGTGAAGGCATTTTAGAATTGAACCTAGGTGACAGAGATTCTGTCCTATAATTGTTGATACTAATACCTAGCATTTCATATGAGGTGGATGGGGAACTATAACAAATCATCCCTTTGGGACACATTAATACTTGATTTAATGAATAAAATTACACTTTATACAACCTAATGGAATGATAAATGTAGTGTATTTTAGAATATGACACATATTATAATATCGTGAACCTGGGATACAAAAAGAAATTATTAAAATATTCCTTAACATGATTAATTGAAATCTTCTTTCACATACTCAAAATACTCCTAAAAACTTAAAACATGATGGGATGCCTAGGAAAACATAAAAAAGGGGTGATATATAAATCCTAAAAAGGGAATAAAACATATATAACATAATTAAGACGATACATGGTAGACAATAGTATTTTTAATGGGGTATAAAATGAGTATGAATCGTAACCATGATTATAGAGTGATGATATAGTGTGTTAATCATAAAGGATACCACAGAAATGTTGGAACAAAATAAAAAATTACATCATAAAAATTGGTAAATGATAAACCTGCCAACCCCTCATGATAGAAAATGTCTCATAATGGGATTAGGTATAACCCTTGTCCAAAAATCATGTATCATGATACAGACTATTATGAAATTAATTATAGATTCATATGGTAGCACATATCCTGTACATTTCATTCTCATGCTAATGTGTGCCACTAATATCATACAACATCGATTCATTCACCGTCATAATTTATGACATGATTATGGAATGTGTAATAATTAAATATATATATATATGTCCAAAATAATAAATTATATGTTCAAAAAGGTGAATAACCTTGATTTAATAATGGCTTTGGTATTCATTGAATGATTGTTTTCGAATGAAAAGTCATAGTGAAAATTTGGCAGAATAACACCATTAGTTAATAACTAAAAAAATGTTTTATTAGAGAAAATGTGGTCTCCCATTATTTTGAAATAAAATGTGATGTAATAGGGACATGGAATATCATATCTCAACGTTATAAATTTCTATATATAAGGCACAATGTAATAAAGAAACCTAAACTAGGAAAAGAATACTTGTGAATTGTCGACATAGTAACGAGTGTATATAAATTACAATTGGAGGGTAAATCAGAGTTTAAAAAAGATCTCATTATTGAAAAATATAATGGAATGTAATGGGGATATGTAATATCATATCTCTTTATTATCAAATGAAAAGTAAATAACATCACTAAAAATGAGTGCTTGATAAAATAGGATAGTGGAAGATCCCTTACTTGTGTGTTCGACTCCAAATACATGAGAATGGATTATTGAAATTTTTGGGGGTTCCATGGGAGGACTCTAGCTATTGTAGGGATGTGTATGAATGTAATATTATGATTTTAGGTGATAGAAAATGTGATATTAGGTGATTTTATATAGGAATGGAGGGGTATTTCATTATTATTTTCGTTTTTGATTCTATCTAATAAAATATCCATAACCGAAAAACATCATAGAGGGGTTTTCCCATGGTTTCTTCAAAATGATTTTTTTTATAAGGGTATGTTCTAAACATATTTAAATATTACATTTCGTTATCTGGATTTGAGTCACACTATTGTATAAATGATTTTACAATCATAAGATATATTATATGTCTTGGAAGATTCATAATGGAATTACGAAATAATTAAAAATTAAATTAAATTAAATTATTTTAAATGGAAAATTAATATTTGATTTCGGATCCTATTTATATTACATATTACATCTTTATTTGGGTCATTGTGATGTCAAAAAGCACTAAATATTTTTATGTGACATTTAATTTTTAAAATAAAATTTTGTTGCCTTAGAATAATAAGATAAATTCACCATGGAATATTTTTTATATCCCGATTAATAAAAATTAATTTTATCTAAATAATAATTTTAACATGTCAATTTTCACTTTTAAAATAAAAACCACCCCTAATTTTATATGATATATTTTATGACCCTAAATTTTTTTGAACCCCTATAAAAATATCATTTGATTGAATTATAATTATATGATCATTTATATTAATTAAAATTTATTTAATAATATTAATTTATTAAAATTTTATTTATTTTAAATATCAATAAATTCATCATAATATATTTTATAATTGAATATGAATATTAACCAAAAATACTATTTCTATTTTATTCAATCAATATAAAAATTACTTACAAAGTAAAAATAATATAATGAAAATATATTCATAATTATATAGAAAATAGTATACATACTAAAATTTATAGGGTCTAGTTTTATATCCCTTTAGAACACCAACAATCTCCAGAATGTTAAGGTGCACGATGGTGAGACATTCATGGGGAAGCTTGGAGAACATCGTTTGGGACATGATCTTGACGAGCTATAACTTCTTTCATAAATAGTTTTAATCATTCATTAGTTATTGGATATCATCTTGAATTAGAAAAATGATTAATTTTAAAAAGTCTATGTCTGTTTGAAGCTCTAATAAATGGGCTTCATAGGGTACAATCATACTAGTTTAGTCCATCACTTACTTTTTTTGACAATTAATTTTTTTAACCCTATATTTATACTAATAATTTTATTACTATTCATGAACTATATTATCAATGGTAATGAAATGTAATGGTATTTTAACTCCAATAATAATAATAATAATAAGTAGTGGATTTATTTTTCTATAATCATATTATATAATAATACATTTAATAAAAATGCATGGTGAATTTTATTTATAATAGATCAGGTCGTTTCAATATTCTACACTTAAAAAATCACCATTAAAATTATAATTTCCCACAAAAAATTAGATGAAGCTAAATCTTCTTCATAACATGTTTTGGTTCCCATTTTTTTCAAACATGTGGTTTCTCCACAACATTTTCACAAGGGACATTTTCTTTTTTCTTATAACTTTTTCTCTATGAACTAGGATATTTATCAGCTTCCCCTCATAGGAAATGTCATTCACCTAAGGTACACATCAAGATTTAGTACATGTGAGGGTTCTAGTATGTAATTTATCATTATATATTTGTGGAATACATCATGTAATTAATATTTGTTCGGTGGGTGTTCTAGTAGATACGAATTCCCTATGATGTAGTCATGGATATGAAAAGTTACAATGTACCATGGACAAAGCTTTCCCTTCTTCCAAAGCAACATCACTTTATTCCATGGAGATATCTATAGGAATACCATGTCTCAAACATCAAACTCTTAGTCTTGTCGATGATTGTCATCATAGTTCTTCCCTCAAATCTGAGTAACATTGATTTGGTGTTGAATGGGTTATTCCTTATATATCATTTCCTCCATCATTTTAGGACCTATCAATTTGTGATCCCTAACTTCATCACAACATACATGGGTTTTTCACCTCTTCCCATAGATGGATTCAAAGGGAATAATTTATAGACTTGAGTGGAAACTATTTTTGAAATAGATATTTACCAGAGGATGAAGTTGGTCCCATCCTCTATTGAAGTAAATTGATAATGATATCAACATTTACTCAAGGGTTTGGATTGTATACTATGATATTCCATTAGTGTGAGGGTGATAATCCATACTAAATTTTATCTCATTGTTTACAAATTTCTTGATAGTTTTCCAAATTATAGATGAGAATCTAGGATCTCGATCAGACATAATTAATAGTGGTACTCTAAGATGCCTCACCAATTCTCTGATGTATATCTATGCAAGTTGATTTAGTGAGAAATCCTCCTGAATCACAATGATGTGTGCAGTCATTGTAAGATGATCTCCAACAATCCAGCTAGTATAGTTCCATTTGGATGTATTTGAATGTTAGATGACAAATCCCATGGTAATGTTTTCCAATATCAATGTTGGGTTGAGTAATGGTTTCATCAACCCCTTAGACTTCTACATTTTATCCATCACATGTTGGAATACCAGGATCTTTATGGTATACACAATGATATTCTTATTGATTTTTTACCATAAATTCATGCCTATGAGATCTCAATACATCGTTTCATTTCATGGGGGAATGGATATTGATGAACTATGTACATCATCCAATAGTTCATTATTTACATATTGATTTGATGGAACAGATACCCATGACCCAAATCTCACAATTCCCTCTTTAATGACATTGATCATCAAAGATTTCCATTTTCATATATTTTCAAAATTCAACATAATCACTACCTAAATATTATGAGATTAATTTTACCATTCAAGAAGAGACTATTGAGAAATCAATGGTGGAAGGATACACTATGGTTCTTTCTTCAATGATTTCCATGACCATTCTATTCAATACTAAGAGGATCAGATCCCTCATAATTATCATCAATGATAAAATTTTGGTTCCTTTCTTCATAGAGAATCCATCACCATTTTCCATTTCTCATGATAGTAATGAATTGATCAATCATAGTCTATAATCATCTCTTTCCATCTTCTTTGGTTCATATTCAGCTCATTCTGTGTGAATATATATTTTTGACTTTCTAACTTGTTCATATATCACACTTCACCACAAAATTATAATGAAGAAATATTTTCAAAGGGAATATCAATGAAGCCAATTTAAAATCATGCATTTAATAGTTCTTTTGATGAATAATCAACTACCTTGAAGAATAGGTTAAATATTTTGATTTTTAAAAACATACAACCCAATACCTTCATTGAAGCATCGTTGTATATTAAAAAATTGTATCTACTTGTGGGTAGTGTGAGCATAGGGGAATTAATAAGGATCCTTTTCAACTCAATGAATGTTTCTTCACATTCATTTTCATTAGAAAACATGACATCATTCTGAGTTATCTTTATAAGGGTGTTTTAATGTCCTAAAAAATTCCACAAAAATTATAGATAAAACCCAACTATCTTAAGAAAACTATGTATATCTAACTGAGATGTTGGCCTCATCCATACTTCTGTATATTTTTTCATTTAAGGATCCAATGATATCCCATTTATTTTTATGATATTCCCTAATAATGAGACATATATCCACCAAAAATCATAGTTATTGTGTATGGAATAAATATTATCCATTTCTATGGTCTTTTGAACAATGTTAAAATTCTCATGATTCCACTGATTGATTTTAGAGTATATTAGGATATCATATATAAATACTGGATTAAAGATTTCAAGGTAATATCTAAAGACTCTATTCATCAAACCCATGATGATTTCGGGTGCATTACTGAATCTCAATGGAATCACTCTGAAATCATAGTTCATATACCATGTATGAAAAATAGTCTCGGGGATATCTTCATTCTTCATCCATAGATGATAATATCTTGGCTGAGGATTTTCCATGGGGATGTATTATTCTCAACCTATTTGTTCAAATGTGTAATAAATCCATTGAATAAGAATCTTGTTCATTATCAAGATCTTTTTGAGGTCATCATAATCAATCCAATGGTCCATTGGCACATAATTATTCTTGATGAAGAGGACTGGTGAAACCCTTGTTGAAGCACATGAGTGTACCAACCATTTATCTAGATTCTCTTATAGTAGTTTCAAAAGATTATCTTGTTCGAATAAATCCAAACTATATGTTGTCTTGTGATATTGGAGACACCCTAGGTAATTGTTCAATTTAAGATTCATCATTCATTCATGGAGGAAAGTCAGAACATTCATTGGTAAACACTTCAGTTTATTCCCTATAAATAGAAATGTCTTTAGGAATTATCTTTTCCTTAGACTAAATCATTTTATCAAGATACTCTTCCTATTAGGGTACACATATACATGATTGAGATGATTGTGTTGAAGAAGATTCATCCTCATCATTTCACTTGTACATATTTGAGGATTTATTCTCCATTCATGGGGTGATTTAATTCTGAAGACAATTTATGTTGGTTCGATATAAGAAAAGTTAATCCATTATAATAATTGGAAAAAATTCTACAAAAGGATGTTCAACATTTTTCTTTAGGATTCTTATAACAGAAATTTTGATAGGGTAGGAGTTATATACATGGGAAAAAATAATTTCCCCATATTCCATTGTCATTGTCTTTTCTACCTCTATGATTTTTGGTGGTGTTTGAATAGTTATAATAAACATTAATTATAGGAATTAATGTGTAGAAATAGAGCCAAATATTTCATTCACAATAATTTAATGAATAACTATTCTACAAATGGCTACTTTGTTTTCAAGACTCGATTTGTCAGTTGTGATGGAAAAATCTCTCCCATTATGCCATGGTGGTTTTTGGTTGCCTCTTAAAACCCATGGACTAGAGAATTGTCTTAGATAGTTCCTTGGTTCATTATAGTTTTAAAAATGAATAGTGATTTGAGGGCTTCTTGGGGATATCATTTACTTTAATTCATTAGCATGTTTCTCTCATCATCAATTATTAACTAGTTTTCCATACTTCCCTCTCCTATATAATTTCTTTATCCCTCTTAGTAAATTTTTGTGGTTCTTATTTATTAAACTTTTAAATGTGGGATATAGAAATTTTAACGAACCATTAGATTTCAATATCTTTATCACAGAATTAAACTACATTTTCTACTTTGTATCATGAAAAAACCATGTGGATTCTATGAAATCCATTTCGATTTTGAGGGAAAAATAAACAATTTCTTCATATCTATCAAATTCACGGATCACCATTGATATTCATAAACTAGGATATATTCCACCAATGTTGTGGTCAACCAAAAATTTATGCCTAATGACAATACTGAATGAATATCATGAAAATATAGTGATGTTTTCTTTATTCACCCTTAAAAATTCATCATGATTTTTCTTGAGGACAAGAAAATACGATTCCATTAAATGTTACATAGTTCTAGTAAAATATCTATTGAAAAACATTTTCTAGAATTTCTTCCACTCTATCACATCAATCTCTTCCTCGGGATTAAAATTATTTTTTAATGTGCACCGCTCATCACCTTCTCCTTCCATATGGTCAACAACGATTAGAGACATCAATTTCTCAGAAAAATTGAATGATGGATAAGGACATCCCAATAGAGTTGATACATTTTTCTACAATTAAGGTATCAGATGATCCATTTAAGGTATGAGGGATTTTTCCCAAGAAGCTCTCAATTGAATCATGTTCTTTCTTAAGAGGTTTTGGAATCGACACCTGATTTGGTGTTCTATTTATATCTTGAGATAGATGTGAGAGCATCACCATGATTTTCATGATTCCTACACCCTTTGGTGTTAATATCGGTTTAGGCCAATCATCACATTTCCCACCGTATTGATTGTTTACATGATTACTCATAATTTTGACAAATGGTTAGAAGAAAAGGATAACTCATGATGATTATTTTTAAAATATTAAACTCATAAAAGGTAAAATAATGAAATTAAAGGGATAAATTATAAATTATTTTAATTTTTTACCATGTGAATTTCTAGGGATCAATTTATGTTATCCATAATCTATTTCAAATCATGTATTCTTATGGGAATTTTTCTATGATTCCTATAATAATTATTGATAATGTGTTTATAAATTTATGACAGTATATTCACCGAGAGTGTCAATTCAGATTTGTAGTAGGACTCAAATTCATTTACTTGGTTACTCTGATCTAGGCCTATAATACCTTGTCAGAGATGTTACTCTATGGTTCATCTATGCAACAACAACATCCACTTCTCATATCAAAACATGGATGTATATTAATGATAACCCACTTTGTTTATACATAATAAAATTTTAGGATGTTTTCTTATACATAGTATTATCCCTAATTCTATCACAAGAGTTCTCTAATCCCAATCTTAAAAAAATGTAAACATTTCTTTTGATTCTATAATTAAACTTTTCAATTTATTACACATTAATACATGATTTATTACTTAAAATTAAACATAATACAACCTAAAATATGAATAATTGTTATTTCTTTAGTAATTATGTATATGAAATAAAATCTTGAACATGATATAAAACAACATTATTAAAAACATCCTTAACATGATTTGGTGAAGACTTCTTTAACATTATCAAAATAATCCGTCAAACATAAATCTGCAAGAGATTAACCGGGAAAAAACAAAAGAAATGGGTGATCTATAAATTTTAGTAAGGGAATAAATAAGTTATAATATAAAGAAAATGATACATTATAGAAAAAAGGTATATCAACATGGCATAAAAATAATATGAATCATAAATATGGATAATGAGAGATAATATAGATTGTTAATCGTGAAGGCAACATTGAAAATAGGGAAACATCATAAAACATTACATCATAAACATAAGTAATGTTTAATCCCACAGTGACCTCATAGTGTAAACAAAACCATAATGGAATCATGTACACATCTTTTCCCAGCATGAAACATCTTGATACAAAACATTACCAAATGAATTAGAGCACTATCTGGGTACAACCATCATATACAATTCATTTCCATTAAGAAGTGTTCCACATAGATCCTACAATGTGGATTCCTTTATCATTATAATTTGTTCCATGATTATGATGCATTGAATAGATATATGTATTTCACAAATATAAAAGAATATTATCATTAAGGTGAAAACTCTTGATTGATAATGGTCATTACATTCACTACAAGATTGTTTAGGCATGGAATATCATGGTGAAATTCTAGTAGTATAAGGAAATTACATAAATATTCATATAAATTGTTGGGGAGATAATACGGGGCTCTTCATTATTTACAAATAAAATAGGTATTAATAGGGACATTAAAAATCATTTCCCAACATTTTATATTTTTAAATAGTTGGCAGACGAAAATAAATAAAATTGAAAAGAGAAAAGATTTTTTATAAAAAATTTTCATACTAATGTGTGTACCAAAAATATGTTGTGTGGCTAAATGAGAGTTAAAGTAAGATCTAATTATTTTTACATAAAATTGACTGTAAGGGTAATATTTAATATAATATCACATCATAAATAAATTAAATGTAAAAAACATAACAGAAAAGGAGTTCTCGATAAATAAGTAGAGAGGAAGATCCCTTACTTGATTGTGTAACTTAAATGGCTTGGAAGGGGATTCATAAAATCATTTAGGAACCATGGATGGACTCAAGGGCATGGGGGATGAGTAATTACGTTCTATAAAGAGTTTTAGGAAGGAAAATGGGAGCATTTATTGGTTTATATAGGAAAGTATGGATATTTTTTTATTACTTTGGTTTTGGATTCTACATAATAAAGAAACCAAAACCAAAAAACATCTCATGGTTTTTTTCCACGGTTTCCCCCATAGAACATTTTTTTAATTATTTTACAAGTAAATGGTCTAAATTATTTAAAATATTACCATAGTTTGTAGAGGTGAGTAACAATCCAAAAAAATGATATTAAAATAATAAAATATATTATAGGTATTTGTGGATTTATAATGGATTTATAAAAAAACCTGAAGTCAAATTATATTAAATGAATGACTTATATTTGGTCATGGATCCTATTTATATTACTTATTTCATTCATTTTGATGTAATAAAAAAATAAATTTATATGGTATTTAATTTATTCCAAAAAAATTGATTATCTAAGAAAATTATTATAAGGTCACCATTTCAAGTTATCAATTTCATGACTCCAAAAATAATATTTATTTTATATAATTTATTTTAAATATGTTAAAATTTTCTTTTAATTTAAAAATAGATATTTATTGAAAATGACATGTTTTTTGAAAATATATTTTTTTGAATCAATATAAAAAACATTTAACCTTAAAAAATTTAAATGACCATTTATAATTAATAAATGTTATTGAATAATAGGATCTTATTATAATATTATTTATTTCAATTATATATTTATTTAATAAATCCTTTTCTTAATTGAATTATAATATTAACCAAAAATACTATTTCAGTTTTATTGAATCAAAATAAACATCATTTATAGAGTAAAAATAATAAGATATAAATTTTATCATTATTCATTAAAAATAATATACATACTCATGTTTCTAGGGTCCTGTTACATATCCCATTAATGCACAAGAAAACTCTCCAAGGGTAAGGTGTATGATCATGGAACTTTCAAGGGGTATTTTAGTGGACATAGTTTGGGCCATGATCTCTATGAGATTTAACATATCCAATAAAAAGTTTTTATCATCCTTAATATTATGGATTTCATCATTGTATTTTTCAAGGGAAAGATGAGTAATTCTATATCCCTTAAATGCTCTAATAAATGGGATTCATATATCACAATCCCACTAGTTAGTGCCATAAATTCCCATTTTATTTGGTAATTAGATTTGTTAAAAACCTATATTTATACTAATAATTTCATCAGTATTAAATGGTTGTTTTATCAATTGTAAGAATATATACCAGTATTTTAAATCCAATGGTAATAATAAGTCAAAATAAGTGCATGTGTTTTCAATAAACTATTATATGATAAAATATTTAATAAAAATGAAATGGGGGTTTTATTTATAATAGTTCAGCTCATTACAGGTGCACTCTCACCATATGCTATTCCACACTCTGACCTCTATGTGGATTATACTAGAACCTAAAGTAAAAAACCCTAATGAAGTCATGGGAGTCTTCACTAGGTATTCCATTGATAGTATAAAGTTAGGAAAACATTGATTTTCTAATTTCATAATTCATAGACTAGATTGAGTGATTAGCACATGAAGGGATTCATGAAACATTATGGAACATGAACTCTCTCAGTCAATGTCTCTCAATAATTTCATTACCTGGTGCATTTTCATTTAATAGTGGTGTTTTATTAATGTTCTAGATTATGAAATATTGGCTTCCCTTCATGTTGTTTTATTCTTTGTTATTTTTAAAATACTTATGTTACTTCCCAATGTTAGGTATTGGGGGATCAATGGTTATAATATTAGACCTCATTTCCATTATGTAGTGGAATGAAAAGTTATTTTGATGTTTTTAGTCGAAATTTTAGGAATTCCTTTTCTAGATTTCTTAATTTCATATATGAATTTATGATTTTTTATGTGTTGTTATATTTAGTTTTTTTAATGTGAATTTTTTTTGGTTTTTTGATGAACGAGACTTCCCCTAACAAAGTTACAAAATTTGATGGCATCATTTTCATGAGGATGGTTAGATATACAATTATAAGAACCGTGATAAAGCATAATGGCATGCCTTGGGTACGCTCTAAAGGAAGCAGTTTCGATTAACATCGTTGTATTTTCAATTTTTTTTTAAATTTTTTGAAAACAAAAAACAAAAATATGATGAAAAAATATTGAAAATTAAAGTGATGAATGATGAAATAGTGATAAAACTATAGACCGACATAAGAAACCAAAAAATTAAAGTGAAAAAAATTAATCAAGAAAAAGTTCATATCCATTTTGATCAACCCTAAACTATTTACCATAGATCTACCAATCATATGACTAAAAAATCCAATCTTTTTCAGTTCATTGTTAGTGGCTCGATTCATACACCTCTCTCACCGAAAACATTGAAAACTAAAACATGGAATCACTTCCACACATGGGCACTCTCCAAATATGATAAAATATCATAATTAAAACACAAGAATAAAATAATTTAATTCCACATTATGTTATTATAAGTGGATTAACAATAAAAAATGACACATATCCACTTGATTGAGAGAGTTAATAAAATAAGAGAAAGGATATCAAAAGGATATGAGAATGAAATCAATTTATTGTAAGAATGTGCTCTCACAGACCCTAATTCACCTCCATGATCTTCACAACGTGAAAAAGAGATGAAAATCGTCATGAATTATTGATATCTATGAAGCAATGATATTCACTACCTGAAAATAAACTTGAAAACTAGATATCCATTAATGGATATTTGAGATAACATCACAATTCTATGAATGTATAATATTTAATTATTTGAAAAATAAGATGAAATAGCACAATCGTATTCACAAAATCGGAAGATTGTTGAAATATTTATAGAATCAAAAGAAAAAATAAAATATAAATACAATGAATAAGTATTAGAGGAGAGTAGGTTATCATTTTAAGGAATTAGAGATTCTCCATGTGTTTGAGGGGAAAATAATCATAGGAGGATTTATCCTATACTACAGAAATAGATATCTAGTGATAAAATAAGATAATATGTAATAGTAATATGTTATATGGAATGATTTTCAATGTTCTTAACCATCTCTAATTGAATACCAAGATAGTTCAACTGGACCCATGCATCAACCCCAATTCACTTCATGTTTTCCAATGATCTATTTTCTATTTATCACAGGCCATGGTCATCGAGATTTACCATACAGAAAACATAAAAAATGACAATGTCAGATAGTTTATTAAGACGTAACTCTTATTATAAAATAAATATGTTTATATCATTAATATTATTATAAATTTTAAAAAAATATTTATAATCAATATTAATTATTAATATATTTTGAAATGAATATATACCTATCATTATTATAATTGTTTGATATATGTATATAATTAATTGTTTAATTATATTCACTATCAAATATGTTATTTAATTTAATTATATATCATGTTGACCAATATACATATATAATCATTTATATTTACTCATTATCATTAATATGTATATTTATATATAATATTTTGATTATTATAATAATTATTATTATTATTTTCATTATTTTAATTTATATTTTATTACTTCATTCTTTTTTCTTCTCTCAACTATGACTCTACAGTTCTCCATGATGTGGAGAGGACTAATGCAGCATTAGATGAGTTCCAAGTAGGGGGAGGACAAATCCTAAATCTTGATCGTAAAAAAGGGTGCTTAGGGCATGCTCTCTAGTGGTGTTCGACCAGAGGACAACGACTACAAGATTATTGGGAATTTCTTCCAATGGATGTGAGGTATTGCATTAGATGATGGTGATCAGTCGGTGACCACCGACATGAGGTGTGGGAGGATGTATGGATTTGACAGTACCAATGCCCTCTATTTTCCCCCAACTGAGGCTTCAGTTTGATTCAGATGTTGTATTCAAAAATATGTTTTTAATTTTTGGGTATTTCAATTTGTTTTTAGGTATTCCAAGAGATTTAAATCGTGGTTTGTATGTTAAGATATTCTCAGGTGTTCATCATTTGATTTTATAGTATTTGTTTGGTTTGATTATATCGACAAAGGAAAGTGGTTCTATTACTAGTGGATGAGTGGTGGTAGTGGATCATTGATATTGGTGTTGGATAATAATGATAGAGTGTAATGTTGGTAGTGATTTAATGGGATGTGGTGATAGTGGAAAATGAGCTAAAATATACTGGGAGAGAGTTCTTCTTGCAGAGTGTATGTTGAGGTGGGTGAGATTGGTCAATGGTGAGGCTTCCAGTGTTGCCTCCAGCTAGAGGTGGATCCTACAAGTTGTGGATCCCTATAGAAGTGGCTCCCATTGGAGGTGGATACAACTGGAAGTGGCTCTAGATGGAAGTGCCTCTTGAAGGAGGTGGCGTTAGTTGGTGGTGGCTCTGGTGGGTGGTTCCTCCTACTTGTAGTGCTTCCTCCTTTCAGTGAATCCGCATACCCGTCGCATATCCTTATGGCGAATTATTCCGGTGGTGGATGTTATAGGGGATTGTTGCAAATGGGTCGGTGGTGGAAACAATGTTTTCCAACTACCATCATAAAAGGGTCCAAAACTGGATAAAAAATAAAATGGAAGGAGAATAATTTACAAAATTAAAAGAAAATAACTTTTATAAATTAATTATTAGTTATTTACAAAAAAATAATATAGGAGTAAATATATTATATTTAATTTAACAACATTAAATGTAATAAGAGAAATTAATTTATCCAATTAAAAAATTAGTTATTTAACAATTAAAATAATTAATTAATTAAATTTATGTATTAATTGATAATAAGAAATACCGTTTCATTCATAATAAATAATAAAAATTACAATTTTCCATACTATTGATTTATTAAATTGATAAATAATTGATAAATATGTTATCCAAATAAAATATTAAATTAAAATAATATTTTGGAAAAATGTAAATGAAAAAATGAAATACTAAATGAATTAATCATATAAAAAACAATAATTTTAAAAAATAGTGTTAAAATATAATTAACTATATTATTATATATTATTTATACTGACTAATATAATCATTAAATAATATATTTTCACTATAAATATATATATTTTAATATGTAATTAATTTTTTTATTAATTAAAAAATACACTATTTTGATAATAAAAATATTATAAAATGTAGAAATGGATGTGGAAATGTGTCTTCAAAGTAACCACATTAGTTGTCTTGTCGAATAAATTTCTATTTCCATAACTCCTCTTCACTTTTTTTAATCACCGTTCTAATAATAATTATTCACATATCTGAGTGTAATAATTAATGGGAGTCAATGAAAAAAAAAGTTAGAGACACTTTGAAACATTGATATTTATCAAAATTATGTGACAGAAAACATGAATATGAAATTCCCATCCATGTTGTTTGTATAAGGGTATTTATCAGTATCTTGGAGATCTCCTATGATCACTAAGAAGAAACCCTAAGGATTGACAAAAATAATGAATGTACTTAATGTTATATAATATGTCTACTCCAACAAATATTAATAGCTCATTACAAAGGATAGATAACATATAATGTTAATCAATATTAATAAGTTTCTAAATTTAAACATTGTATATAATTATGTAATGGTATTGAATATCTTTTTTGTATGAAAGTAGATATCCATAGTCAAATGAGATTAAACTATAATACTTGATGATCTACATTACATTATAGAAATTTCATGAAACCAAAATTCTAATCACATGATAATAAAGAAGAGGAAATTGGATCCATCTTATATAATCATTAACCTACTTATATATATTTTTAATGATCTTATTTCTCTATATAGATTTCAATTATTTTAAAAATTCATTAACTTATTTTTCGTTATCAAAAAACTATAATTACCTTGACCCTAGTTTCCTATAATAAGTGTTTACTTTATCATATTGTCATAACATATAGGAAATCACACCCTAAAAGACCATGTAGTTAAGTAGTATTGGTAATATATATACATTTTTCAACCTCATATTACAATTGAAAACATAAAATAAATCAATTTATTTTCATTGATATTTCCATTATTCCCTTTAGAATATACATAAATATATATCACAAAATTTATCTTCGTATACTAATGAATATTAATCACAATAAAGGGGTGAGCAGAGATACTCAAAAATCATATGCATAAAAAAGACTCAATCATGAATAAATAATCTTAATCAATATATAAATGTAAATAACTAAAAGAAATACCGTTATATCAATAACTTGAGAATAAAATTGAAAGAATAAAGGGTTAAAAAATCCATATAAATAATCACATGATATTGAAACTAATCCATGAAGATTATAACGAATCAAATATTCACATTTAAATAAAAATATGGTCTCATAATGGGGGAATACATAATTTTAGATATTTGAAAAAAATAGACAACACTATTTAGAAGACAATTAATACAATGGGTAAACGACAATTTAATTTCACCAGCTGATTTATATTATGAGACTCATTGATAGATGGATTAGATATATAATTCTATGCCCCACCAATCACATAATAAATATAATGCGCTCCACATATGAATGGGGATAAACATAATCAATTTAAAAATTTATATTACAAAACAAAAAATGAATGTCATCAATTTCTTCAAATAATAAAATTAATAAAAAACCATCCAGTGTAATACAGAGACTGGTATAAAAATATTACATCCCTAATAAAAATGATCATAATCCTTCAATAGATACATTTATGATGTTATCATTAAAAAATATCCCCATTAAATTCTGTGGAGAATAAGGGTTGTTGTCATTGATGAAAATAAATTCCACATAGTTATAGTCAAAACATTATTGAAGAAAATAAACATATCATTTTGATAAACTAATAGATAACAAAAAAAATTAAAATTAATTTATTTGATAATATACTTTGATAATTATAATGTAATATTTAGAACATTTATTGCTTATGAAAATCTGAAATTATGTTCATGTCGTACACATTTAAACCAAGAATATTTTTACAATTTAGGTAAAACAAAATTGGGTTGTGTTATAAAAAACATGAATGTTCCTTTAAGAAACATAATTGGAAGATTTTGTAAAAATATTAATTAATAAATATTTAGGATAATATAAAAATCTATTCTTATTTTTTTACAACATGGAATTCTAAAAAATTGGATTTCTAGCAGAAGTGAAAAATAAAGTGGGAATTTCTAAAAAACAATTAATCAAATAATTTTAGTTCCAAAGAGATAGAAAAATGGTTTCACTACTTGAAAATATCCTTAATTAAACGAGATTAAATTTATATTGATTAATATATAAATATCAAATAATTTACCAAATGGATACATAAGAATAAACAATCAAGATTAATAGTGAGATTGTAAAATACACCCATACAAGTTTGATAATGTTTGTGTCATAATCCCTGCAAAACAACTAACATAATATGAATAATTAAATGATATTAATAGAAATAAATTCGTAATATAACATATCAATAGGGGTACTATAAAAACCTACCAAGGGAATAAGAGGTGAATATGACATATGTCAAACAGAAGTAAAAGTGAGATACGAAACAATAACCAAATGTTCAGCATCATTCTTCTGTTATGAGACCTATAATATAATAAATATAGGTTTATTTTAAATATATTATAGGACCATACCCATATGATTCATATGATTTTTGATTTAATTATACTCTTTTATAACTTTTTTTTAATAATTCTTTGATGAAATCAGTGTTTCATTTGATAATTTCATCTTTTTCACATTTGTTTTGGTTTGGTAATTTTAGTCTCTTTCTATTTATGAAGGATAAATCACATACCTAATTTTGACCATGACCATAATTTCATATATAAGATTAATGTATACATTTATATTCGATTATATGAGTTAGATATAAAAATATAATACATGGGTAAGGGAGATGGCAAGCCCTATGTTTGCATGAATGTTGTTTCCATTTTCATCAATGAATACAATGAAAGGAAAATAAAAATTATTTTATGATTACATGATATTTATGGTTTACAATTAAAAGTTAATATTATTAAAATAAGTATTTATTATAATCTAATAAAAAAGAAAATGAAAAACATTTCACATCGCTACACGGAGGATGTAGTCCACACTTATACAATAAGGAAATAATTGTTTCCAAATATATAGGATGTTAAGAAGTTATATATGATATAATATTTGTAGAATTATGTTTAAATAATTTATATCACATATATTCCTTAACAACATACTTAAGGCCTTCTATGTTATGCATAAGCGAAAAATGAATAACATCGCTTCGTTAGAAGGTTTCCCACTATATAATTTAGAGACCATATCGTATCCACTACAAAGAGGGAAAAATAGGTATACATGATATAATAGTGAAAAAGATATAAAAATGTAAATAATATTATATGAATATTTTAATTCAACCTTATTTTTTTGAAAGGTGGTGATTTAAAATGAATTAAATTAGTTTGTGATATCATAGTTTTTCGTAATAACAATCAATAATTTGATTCCATGTTGATTGAAGTAGAGATATATCTCTGAAATTACATTAATCTAATAAAACTATTTTTATATGGGATAATAGTGTTTTTATATGAAAATATTTTTTTCATTCTAAGGATGTGGAATTTGAAATAAAATAAGTGCACACATTTAAGAATTTTCATTTTTTCAGACAGCCTCTATAGGTTTATAGAAAAACCCATTATAAGAGGTCATCCAAATAAATAAGGCCATTGAGATGTGGGTAGATAGTTATTTAAGATATTTTTTAGTTATTGGTATATCCATAGTGTTATTGAAATGTGAAGATGACATGATTAGGTGTGTCCTTTTATAAGTGGCATAGATGAAAAACATGAAATGTTTTTAATAAAATAGAGATATCAATTATTATCTCATGAAAAATAAAAAAGGGTAATTATCAAACAATAAATTATATTAGGTCGAAATATTGGTATAAAATAATTAATAGATGCGTTGATAATTTTTTTAGCCCTTATGATCTTAGTTTAAACCCTACTTAAACCCGTTTTACCATAGCCATTGTAATTATATATTACCATTTTTAATGTTAATTTTTCTAATAAATTAATTTTACCTTACAATATAATATTAACTAATATAAATGTAAATATTTAATCTATTTTTTTCATGTTGAATCCATTGATGTGGAAACATATAATATAAAATTATTCTTGTAGATGCTATTAAAAATAACATTTCAGGATATGTATTTTTCCGGAAGAAGCCTATATTATATTAAATATATGACAATATATAATTATTATATTAATTTTGAAATAAAATGGTATTTATATATTGTGTAATTTTTAAGTAAAACATTCATTATTGTGGGTTATTTTAACATATTCAAGTCAGAAATCAGTATTCCAACTAATATTGTTCCGTAGAAATATTTATACAAAAAACTGTACTTATAATAAATTCTTGCATAAAGTTGATTAAGATGTAATTAATAAAATTAAGTATGACTAAATAATAATTAATTGAATTTAAATGAAATTAATATAACAATGGAAATTTTAAATTACATTAATTATTTTCAGTCTTACAAATATTAGTATTTTTGACAATTCACTACTATTCACTATTTTAGGAATATTTTAGAAAAAATAATTGTATTTATATTTTAATATAAATATTAAAAAATTAAATTCAATTCATAAAATAAATATTATATTTTAGTTAAAATTTAATTTTAAATTATGTTCGTAAAGTATTACTATGTAACCTTTTTGGAAGATATATTTTTTAAGAAACACTTCTTCTTTAAAATGGATCTTTTTTATTTATAATTAATATACAACAAATGAATTTATTTTATAAATGTATAAACCATATAATTTTTATAATTTAGTAATTATTATTTACATATACTAATTTAATTTATGTTTTAAAATAGTATTCTATAATATGTGTCATTTATTGTTGGGGTACTATGTTACTCATGGAATCATAAAGGTTGAATTTTGTTAAAATGGAATGGATATTAAAATATAAAGGTGTCAAATAATTGAATATAAAATTTGTTCTATTTTATACAATTATTTGAACAATAAATTATTATTTAAAAATATAATGGTGTTATATTTTTACCACCACCAATAAAATTCATCCCCAAAATTTAATCATTATCTTGATAATCATGTTTTTGAAATTTGATAACACATTTATTCAAAAACCCAACTATTAAAAGGGTTAATAAGACATCTTATTGATAATAGAGATATGTAAACAAAAATTCATATATAATTAAATATAAATATGGTTAATAATTTGTGAACATTAGTGGAATGTGGAGATATAAACTGAGAATAAAATCATAAATAAATGTGCTGAATGATAGATATTATTTATCACAACATTGCGGGTGATCTAGGGATGTTTAAAAACCACAAAATCATAAAAGCATTAACATGTGAAAACACATTGGTTCATTATAAATGAAGTTACAAGAATAAATTTTTCATTTTATGATTACTTTCCTAGAATTTAAGAATTCCAATATTGTCTAAACTATGAAAATAATTAAATATACTTACATGACCAGTATAATTAGATTAATTAATCCATTTCCACCACACATCTATATTTCTATATAAACTTATGTATTAAAGTTTAATGTTTTATCCCTAAATCACTAAAACTAACTTCTAACTAGTCATAAGATCCATAATGTAATGAAAAATACTTCCACTAATATTTTTCAAAACAATTATGGCCATAATGAGTTATGAAACTACACCAAAATTTCAATTTTATACCTTCTATAAAAATGTATCCTTATGATCATTATAAAATATTTGGAAATAATTAAAAATTAATGAAACTTTTATGGATGGAAACTAATTAATATAACATTATATTCAATAGACAACATAATATGACTCTTAATGAAACATTCATAAAATATGAATATTTTGATCACCATAAAAACGCAATGAAAACATTAAATTTTCAAAAAAATATTTTCCACCTTCTACCTTAAATAAGATATAAAATTTTAAAATTTCTTCCTTGTTTCCAAAAATTCAGTAAACTGTGTTAGGGATATTAAAATAGTCACAAATCACTATCTGAGTTAAACGTCACCAATACTATCACATAAACATCCCTTTATAATTATTATATCACAATTGGGGACATATTAAGGATTATCTTACCTCAAACATATTTTTTAAAATATAATCTTCTCACTAATGAATCACATATATTGGTAATTAGTACCATTTATCATATTTTTATAAATCATTAATAGAATAATAGGAATGTACAATAATCAAACATTTTATTATTCATATAACTGGAATATAATTTACTGAATAGTCATATAGAATAATTATTGAATACAAATACTAGTATCTTAATCATTCATCTTCGTCTGTATTAATTTCATAATATTGACTATGATTTTTTTGGGTTTTTATTAGGTATATTCTGTTGAAACTTGGGGATTTAATATATATAGTGACCCATCATGATCAAAATATAATTTATCTCTTCGGTGGTGGAAAACAATCATTACCTTTATGAAAGTACCTTGGTGTTTCGTTCCGTGATTATCATATTTGGTAAAATCATTCTTTCCCTTATTTCCCTTATCCATTTTTTTGTGAAGCTATTCATATCTTTCCATCCATGAATTCCATTTGACATTGAAAAAATTTCCTCTCTATTGATATCACATGATACCATGTCATCATATGATTTGAATGTTTGAGAGACTAGTTCCCTTAAAGTTAATAGATAAACAACACAAATGAAATGAAATATTAGACATGTTATATTAAATACATTGTACTAATAATTCCTTATTAACCTTGTAATGTTTTCATCATAATTAGAATAATTTTACTAATAATTTATTCTTAAAAATAGGAATTATCTCTCCACTAAATTCTTTTCTCATACTCAATAATTAATTTCATTATTACAATTTCGCCACAAATGAATCATTTTTTGCTCTATTAAGACACACTAATCAATGTTTATTTTCACATTTACGACATAAATAATATCGTGTACTATTTTTTCTATGGTCACTATAATTCACTAACATCGTATAATCCATCATTTTATTCATTAGTTAGACTAAGTCCTTGTCAAGTGTCTTGTTGTAAATTTTATATCACATTGAATGATTAGGAATAATCAAAATATCCCTCATTCTAATTGTCATGAATTTTTTTTTCTAACAAACACATTGACTTTCACATGAAACTTTAACAAAGTTCCTTCTAGTTCAATATATTGACTAAAATCAAAAAACAAACTATGAGAAACAAAAAACATAGTGGTAAATTACCTAGTCATGAATATTCTTTTATAGAACATATAAATCACGATTCAATATTTTCAATCCATAAATCCTTCAATTTAGAAATTGTTTGTCATGGTAATAATCTATTAAAATCCTTCATGATGGTTTATAATGATATTTTGAATTAACCAATGTATTCCACTGGGTGTTCCAAACCAAGTTGGTAGTAATGCCCATTTTCAGGCACCAGGTAATAATCCTATCAATTCTGACATATATTTTTCGAGGTTATTACCCCTAGGTAAATATGTGATAGAACCATATCTACGATAAATATCCAAACAAGTATTTATTTATCCTAAAAAACACATAATCTCTTCCGACTAAATCATTAGGAATTTATTCTATACTTATCCTTAATTTCTATTATATGGTTATGTTTTTTAAAATATTTTTCCTAAATATTTTTCTAAATTTTTCTACTAAACCTCATATGATACCAACTCTAAATTAACCAACCATTTTATGCCCCTGTTGGGGGTTTAATTATTTCATTGAGATAAGAAATAAAGAATCACATCCTGATGGTAAAAATTTTCATTTATTTTTGGTAAAGTAGATACACACTTGAATCCTATATTAAAAATGAAAACATAATGTACCAGATAATATATTGGATTATAACACAATCATTACACTTATTATATCCTTATATATCAATAAATAATATATTCATATTATCCAGGTAAAAAACATAAAAAAGGGTTATGTTCAAATTTTCTATAGGGGTATCTGTACAATGAATTATGTGATGAATAAATAAGAATAATTAATAATGAATGGTAAATAACTAAAAAAAATTCCATTTAGAAAATAACTTCAGAATAATATATCATGAATAAATTAGGATCAAAATAAATCCAATAAAAAATAAAATTATCTTGAAACATATCCATAAATATTCTAACTAGCCAAATAATCACATTGATATCAATAAATAATCACATAATGATGGAATACATAATGGTGGAAATCTAAAACATATTTTCATGTCCTTTCACAAGCTTTTTTAAATCTGTAGTTATAACCCAATTTAACAAGGCCAACTAATTTGGGTTATGAGACCTATAAATTCACCACACGAAATATATTTTTGGGCCCCACCCATCACATACAAAGAAAAATTCATTCATTATTTTAGATAGAGACATAATAAGAAAAAAATTCACTTTGAATAACATTCATATGAAATTTTAGTAATTTTATCAATCAATAAACTAAATTATAAATCATTTAATGTGATATGGAGAACTGTATAAAAATTGAACATCACTAGTCAAACATATAATGAACTAACCTGATATATATTAACCAAATTATCATTATATTTTATCTCAATTGGACCACATGTTGAAGAATATGACTTGTTGTTTTAAAAAAAAATACCTAATGTGATCATAAAAACATTCTTGATCAAAATAACTTTTCCATATTGAAAACAACTTTTAAAAATAAGAGTTCAATATATATTTTGAAAATAAAATTTTTTTATATGAATTTTGAATATTACATAGTATGCTATAAAAAATTCATGTTCATGTTGGTGGGAAATTATATTCCTTATGTAGAAAATAAAAGAATTATTCTTTTCACATTTTTAGCAAAAACCAAACAAGCCTTATTTGGAAATCGACATGATTATTAATTTAAAAATATTTTTTAAAAAATTCAAACTAGGGAAAAAATGTATTAAATAAATAATGTTTATAATTTTAATATCATTTTGAATATTTTTTTAAGAAAATATTGATTTTGAAGAAAAAATTGCTTCCTACCGAAAAAGTAAATTATGTAATAGTTTCTTACTAATATTTTAACAATTAATATAAGTACAAAATAGAAGATAAAATTTTTCCATTACATGAAATGTTCATGAATAAAAAAAGAATACAATATTTTGGGATTATCATAAATACATAATATAATTATTTAATGATATAATGAGACAATTTTTTAGGAGTAATGATGATATTATGAAATACACCCTTCATACTTTCTTAGCGTCTGAATAATTTCTTCTATAAAAGAAATAACTTCAAATAAAACTGTAAATATGATTAATATAAAGATATTCATGATATTAAATATCAAAAGGTATAGAATATACACCACATAAATTAATATGTGTTCAATATGGAATAAGTCTCATAGAAGTAAAAGTGACTTGAGAAATCCTCACCACTGGTCTCACATCAATCATATATTTCCAAAACTCTTATATAATAAATACAAGATTATTATAAATACATTACAGAACTGTAATCATATATTTCATATGATATATGATTTAATATTTTCTATTAAAAATAATTTTTTATGAATTATTATTTAGAGGCAATGTTTTTTTATAAATAATTCCATTTTCATGTATGTTTTGAATTGGTAATTTTAGTTTTTTATATTTTCCATGGTTAGATCATCAGAATAAATTTATACATGAAATAAATATAATATATATATTTAAAATATTATATATATAGAGTATTTTATTAATGTTATAAATATAAAATTCATTACACCATTTCTGGAGATGGTAAGTCACACATGCACATGAATGTTGTTTCCATTTTTATTAATGGATGGAATGAAATATAAATTAATTTTAATTGATAATAATGGAATCATTATTATTTCATATATATTATTTATATTAATCCAATATTTATTTATTTTCATCTATATAAAAAAAGAAAATCATTTCAATTGCTACCTGGTGGCAGTAGTGTACACATATATACGATCATCGTTAATATTTCCCAAAGATGAGAGGTTTGAAAGTTATAATTGATGTTAAATTTATAGATATAGTTTTAGGTTATAAATATAACATATCTACATTCAAATTATCCTTAATAACTTCCATATAAATCAAATGCATGAAATGACTCACATCACCATGTTAGGCGGTAGTATGTTTTACACCCAAGAAACACTATCATATCACCAACAAAATAAAATGTAATAAAATATATAAGACATATTAATTTCATAAGTTTAATAATTTTTTAAATATAATATAAATATATTAAATCGATCATTATATCCATACTTTAATGTTCTCTATTCAATAATTATTACAGTGGTTCATGAGGTTCTAGTCCGCTGTACAAAAAATCAATGTTTTTGTTTCCCATTCAATGGATTTGGAGATAGAATAGAATAATTTAATTAATAAAATAAAATAAAATTATATATTGGATATTAGTTTCCTTAAATTGTCGTGTTTCAGGATTATAGTTTGTATTTGGATGTATAAACAAAATAATTTGTATGTTTTATAATTCTACCACTTCTTCAGAGAGGTTCTTTAGTTTTATAAAAAAAGCCTTCATAGGAGGGCCTCCATATAAAAATAAAGAATAAGGAATGTGTGTAGGTACTTATTGAAGATAATTATTAGGTATTTTGTTAAACAATGGGATACTTATGAGTGAATATGTGATCATAGTGGGTTCCCTTTTATATGTGGGTGATAGGATGTAGTTTAAATATATGAAAAGAAAAAGTTATACTCATGTTTTTGTAATGAAAAAATTCTCCAAAATATGTCATTATCAATTAATATATTCCAAAATAATGAAATAATAACAAAAATTTCTTTTTGTATATTTTTTATGTTGTATTAACCATTGTGTTCTTCATTTACCCCATGTAAACACATTTTTACATAAATCACTTTAAAAATTTAAGAATAGTTTCACAATTTATTAGGGTCAAAAATTTTGTTGAAAATTTTATATAATAATTATTAGTTTTATATAAAATATGGACACAATTTTTTCAAATTATCATCACTTATGTAGAATAATTTAATTCAAAAATAATTCTGTAAAAGTGATGAAAACACATGTTTTAACAAATCTATTTTCTGGGGAAAAGAAGATCTATATGAACTATATGAATAGAAATAATAATTATATGAATTTAAAAATACATTTGTATATATATAATAAATAAATTTAATTTAAATAATTCCTCATTAGGGGTTATATTGATTAATTAATGTGTGGCAATATTAATGACTTCAAACATGTTTTTAGATAAATTTGTTTCGATAAGGAAAATTGACTAATAATAAAATATATGATAATGTTTATTCAAATTTAATCATTTTTAAATTATATAAATAAATAATAATTATATTACATGATGATATTTCAAATAAAAAAGTTTCACATAAATTGCATAATTTATCGATAGTTTTATAGAAATTCTTATTTTATAATATTCATGTATAAATCAATTTTTTTTTTAAAAAAAACTAGAAAATTTGACTCTAAGTAAATTTGGAAATGGTGATTTAAAAAATAAATTTATTTTTTAATTTAATTTTTATATAATTGGTAATAAAATTCAATTATTTTTCCAAAGCATTAAAACACATCCATTTAGAATTTATTTTGTTCAAAAAAATTACTTTTTTTTTCAAACAGGTCTTATTTTGTTTATAATTAATAGATAAATAGTGAATATATTTTCTACATGTGTAAAAAATTATTTTTATAACATATTTAATCCAATAAATACTCTATAATTTTTTGACTAGGATATAATGATATTTATATTATGGTTCATTTAGACTCAAAGTTGCGTGTTCCGTAATGTATTACTAAAAATGAATTAATTTAAAAATAAATATATTTTAAAATACTAGTGTTTCATATTACCATATATGTTCAGTTTTTCATTTCATATATTCTATCAAACATTACGGCTCTCATTTAAATATCATGGAGATGTATAAGACATTTCTAATATAAAATTCTTCTCATTTCCAAGGTTCATATCCGAATTTTTGGGCATACTTGTTTTGAGTATAGATTTATATTCTTTATCATGACACATTGATGGAACAATTACATATATATCATGTTTGTAATGAATACATATGAAAATAAATTCATAATAGATATGTGTACATTGATATTTTTATATCAGGAATCATAGTGGTTTCTGGAACTATTATATAATAAAAAGTCATGAATTTCATCACCTTTAATAAACAGTGTCTGGTCCATCTCTAATTCGTGTTAGGTTATATATTTGTTCCACAAACATAGACACATTATAATGGGTCATAGTTCTCTTATCTTGAGTATAACTATGGGGAATAATATTGACCCCAACCTTACACCGAAATAAAAATTATTCAACACAGATCTATGTGCGTATTAATTAATATACATATGGAAATATATGGAAATATATTGTCCTTATATAGGGTCTAAATAATACTATATATTTTTACCAATATATATCAATGTTTATAGACCATAAAATATTCCTATCATGTCACTTAATGGCCTTTTATTTGGATAGAACTACTTCTCATCACCTTTTTGATGAGACCGGTTCATATCAAGTTTAACTACATCACTCATTTTAACACTCACATAATTTATCTACATTTCCTCTAAACATGATCTAGATATATATATATATATATATATATCATCATATAACTCTTTATTTATTAATTATATGTAGTTATATATTAATAGTGACTACAAATCATCTGTTGTGTAAAAAGTCATAAATTCATTTTCTCTCTAATTTCCCCCACTATCCAATCTAATATGACATATTAAAATTTTTTTCATTATGTAATACAACTAATATTATATATATATAATTTACATGAATCCTTTATGAAAAATTTGTGTCTAGATTCTTATTATCATAGAATACATAGTGCCACCTAGAGGCCTTATTAAGTGTATAGTCAAATATCCCATCAAAATCAATCCCCAATTCCATCAAAGTGTTTAGGCCCAATTATTCTTGATGGGTTAATCAATTACCTAGAATAAGGATGAAGCCATTATTATCTCTCTTTTACACAATCTAGTATTGTGTAGTGATATTTTATAAGAACATTGTTTTTCTTGATTCATGTTATTATTTGATACATAGAGATAGCTAAGCTATCTATCTCTGTAAATTACGAAAAGTAATCATCCACATTCACTCCTCCTAAATTATTCATTTCATCCCATCCTTGGTAATTTTTAGACTATGATGTTTCAATTAATTTTTAATAATCATTTTTATGCTCTATACATTTTATATTTTTGTACCCAAATTTCCACATTTTCTCACGGTAATTGGTTACAAGTATATATATTCCCCAAAATTCCAATATGTACAGTAATGATATATAAAAAAATGACTTCATATAATCAACTAAAGGTATGTTGTAATGAAAAAGATATGATCCTTTATTCCCATTTTCCCCTTACATTATTTAGGGAGAACTAATCATTTGAACACAGTCAAAATCCATCCTTAAAATACACATTAAATTCAATAAACTCTTAATTAACATAACACATGTTATTATTTTAGATATTTTAATTAAATTTATATTAAATTAGAATCCCTCTTATCTATTTATAACAATTATTCTTTATATACCCCTCATATTTGTACATTCTTTATGGCCTTAATTTCCCTAAAGTTATTATATAGGGTTTCTATCTAAGTGATTGAGATGTCCATAAAAACTGAGATTTAACATAACCCTTTTAACTATATTTGCTATGAATAATTGGTTAGGTATATGGGAAACTAAAAAATTACCACATTAGTCAAATTTGAATGCACTTAAATCCCATCAAAATGTTGTTAATGTTTTTCTAAAATTAAATATGAAATTTATTGGTCTATATATCAATATATTAAACTACTAATATAAATTGACTTGGTACTCACAAGGGTGAAAACCCACAATGGAAAACATAAAAAATTTCATATATATTCAATTTAGGATCATATTATCTAAACACTAAAACTATTATCAAATATTTAAATAAAAAAAGGCACAAAATTTTCAATGTAAAATTTCAAAAAATGGATTCTTGAGAAAGATCCTATTTTCTAAACACTAATACATTAACCATTGATATATTATGTAACATTAAATGTTAATTATTAAATTTAAATATCTTATAAATTATTCCATTATTCATTTTAATGTTTCAATCTATTATATCTAAGTGTATAAACCTTTTTAAAAGTAATTTATTCGTTATGTTCCTTATTTATATTGGTTTAAATGGCTTTTAAAATGGATATAATGTTATAAATTTAGGTATCTCAATCCTTATTGATTATTTTAGTCATTATGGAAAACATCCATTCATAATTTACAATATGTTGATTCACTCACTCTGTTATATAAGAATTGTATAACATGGGATTAGTGTAATGGTAAATGCATAATTTATTTGAATTTCCTATATCTATATATGTGGTAATATTTATGATGAAATTAGACAATTATTTTTATGACCCTTTTAAATTACTCAACATAAAATTATTGTATATTTTCAAAGTATCCATCTCAAAAAATATTGATATGGGAAACATTACTAAAAGATATTAAATTGATTCTAATAGTTCATCATTAACTCAAGGGTTTAGAAATTATGATTTTTCAAATCCAATTCCTAGAAAGTTTTAAGTGTATTCTTGTATTTTGACTTTACACTTTATTATTTTCTCTAATTATAATGAATTTATAGTTAAAAAAATAAAAATGAACAAAAAATTAGTAATAGTATAAGAAATTATTTTTTGTCATTTTAAAAAGAAAATATATACCATAATTTAGTGTCTCTCTCTAAAATTAAAATAAATTGATTGGGTTTAATATATATTATTATATTATAACTAAAATTTACTATTCATGGATATGATTAATTGACAACATGGATTAAACAACACTTTATTAATTCTCATAAATCCATATTTCTCTAACTAACTTTGAATGGAGAAACATCACCTCATTTTAAATTGAATTATTTCCTCCTCTATTAAAATATTTATAAAATTGTATGTTCTTTGGATGTCTTCTTTTGAAAATTCTTAGTTTATGATGGAAAGAAATTAGTAGTGTTATTGATTCATTAGTAAATATTGATTCACAGAAAATGAAAATTATAAATTTTGTTGTTAATAAAATACTTGTTGGATATGTATCAACATGAAGAATTTAAAAAATTATAAAGAATGAATACATATATATCTCATGATAGAGTTATGTGATCATGTGACCTTTTAGAGGATCACGGTTATGTAATCCTTAAAGGATCATCTGATTCATCAATGGAATACTAATGAGGTGTGTTCTAGGAAAGGTTCACAAGAAGAAATGAGATCAATGTTTGATTAAATATTTACTCATAGAGTCAAGAGATTAATGAAAAGACATCTATAAAATGTAATTATTTCATATGATTTTTGTTATAAGCCTATTGACCACAAAATTCTTCAATGGAATATAAGAGGATAATCCCTAGATGAGGCAAAAATACTGATTTTATTAAAGTTTTAAATTACAAGATCATAATCCGATGTGAGTCATTTTTTTTCTCACATGAAGATGTTATATTGTTCACATGATTAGTTTATCAATCACGGTAAATATGTTGGACATTCCATTATAATAATGTAAATTCCCATTGATATGTCAGAATGATAATGTGAAGGAACCTGGTCATGTTTTTTTGATCTCATGGAGGCCTATGGAAATGTCATTCTAATCACATGAAAACCATTGGACATGTCATCTTGATCACATAACAGAACATAAAAATTGTGACATGATCTAATAAGGACCATAGATCATTTCAACTTGTTCATAATAATTACATTGGATATATTGGTCTGATCATGTAAATTTCATTATACATGTCCATCGTGAAGATCATGTGACACCTACATGTGAACATAAAAATAAATTGAAAACCCTCTTCTATGCATCCTTTTCATATTTGTTATAATAGACATATCATGGGATAACTGATTCTGGTAATTATTGAGTAAAAAAATAATTGGTAGTTATAAAAAAATTAATATAATTTCATTGATGATGTGTGGATTAACCATGTGATGTGAGTAAATAATTAATGTATTTTATGGATAAACCATTTACCGACTCATGTAGAGGTATGTGTCTTATCCCTTATTAAAATATTAATTGATATAGGGGTGTAAAATTTTATACAACTCCCATGGTTTATCAATAATGATAGACACATGGTAAAATACTTTTATGAGTGAAGGGATTACATGAATAAAATAGAAATGCTCCTCGAAAAGTACGATGAGTAACATAAGATAAATAAATAGAATAAGTTGAAAATGTTTCTATTAAGATACGAAATCGTGATCACGTGATGTCTCCTTTATATGTTGACCTGATTATGAATATGATTTTAGACAAAAAGTCTTGGTCACACAAACACCTCTAGAAATGGAAGTTTGATCACATGATTCCTCAATTAAAAACTGATGGAAAACACATTTGGATTTATAAAATAAATGTATATAAATGATTCTTTATTAATGTGATAAAATATATAATATTATTTATGAAAAAGGGATCATGTGGTTCATATGACTTGTTTATTGATCATGTGAAGGACATGGGAATGTTAGATGAATCACACATTTACCAATTGATATTTCATTATAGATAGTTATTGTACCCCAAAAATTTCATCAAGACAATTTAGTTCTCATAATAAATTAATTTATCATATTAAATCCTATTGAAATTTCATACTGTTCATATGAAAAAAAAATTATATTCCTTCACGTCCAAAAAACCCTTTTATAACCCATCATGATCAATTTGGTCACATGATCAGTTCATTGATCATGTTAATACACCTAAAAATGTTAGATAGATCATGATAAGACCTACAAATATGATGGAATTCTCCAGAACTCAAAAAAGGGCATGTTCCCCTTAACTCTGTGAACCACTACAGGGACACCTAGTACGAGCACCCCCATTATCTATAGAGTGTCAAAAAGCATCCAATGTTATATAATCAAGAAACCTTATTTTGGATATGTCATCCTAAGGGGACCTTATTCCATTCAATTATACTAAGTAGACCTCGCATTCCCCCCTCTCATTTTTAAAAAAAAAGATAAAGGATGAGATTATTACATGGGTATCATCCTTTCCATAATTCATGAAATATTTCGTTTACTCTAGATCATCAGACACATATCCTCCATTGGGACTAACATCATTCCTCATCCATTAGCGGGTTTGGAACTTATGTGAAATTTGATGACACCAATTATAGTTATTTCAAGGATAATTAGGATTACTTCCAATGGAGCAATCCTCCTATCTGAAAACAATATTATACCCTTCTATATATGGTTTCTGTCCCATATAGGATTTTTAATCAAATTACCTTATGTATTCTTGGATGTGTATGTTCTCCACCTATGGTTTTTACATATGATCCATTTCCATCCCTATTTTATCCCACTGATCTCGAATCTTGATAATTTAGTGGCATTCAATAATATAGAAAATGTAATAATAAAAATCCCCAATTACAGTCATGATTACAAAGTGTAATCCATGACCATATTTTTTATTTTTTAAATGGCCATAATCTTGATGTAGTAAACATCATGCTAGTCTTAGTGTGTATTCCATAACAAAATATCAAGGATGCCTTAGTGTTAAATATCCATACAAGTTCAATGTTATTCTTTCATGTGGTTTTTACAATATTATAGTATCTATTATTTCTAACATCGATCATGTCTCACATGGTATTATAGAATAATGTAGATTATTCCAAAAAAATAGTTTTAAGGTCAAAATATGTGGCCTCATTTTGATGTAAAATCAATTATAGATTCCATTCACTTGTTGGGACATACACTTGATGGGGAAGCTCAGGGAAGATTTATATTCATTAGCCTGAATCATAACTCTGTCATCACGCCATTTACGATGCATAAACCCCTAAAAACTAAATTATATAGACTATGATTACTGTTATAAAGATGATATTTTTTACACATTCCTAAGTCCTGATCTCCCTAACTAAGGAATATATTCCCTAATATATATATATAAATATATTCATTTCTCATTATGTTATATTGGAAAAAAAATTATGATATTATGTATATAGGTTTTGATTCTTATTTTTTTGACAGGATACAAATGATCTCTCCATATGGATCAATCATAATTTCAAACCAAATATTTCCACCATGGTTGGAAGAAATCTGTAGAGTTTCCATTAATATTTTATTAATGTAAAAGTAAAACTGTATTGTCATTAAATAAAATGTTATATGATTGATATCATCTAATACATACAAATGGAATCACTGGTAATACCCCATACATGTATAGGGATTTTACACCTGATAATTTTGTTAGGGAAACCAGTCCCTTCCTATCGAACAATGTAAGTTCATAAGAATCATTAGTAAGAAATTAAAATGATCAACTTCCATAGAAATTTATCCCTAGGGGCCATTATGTAAATTAGGTATATTGGGTGTTTCTATGGATAAACCCTATCATTTTGATCGAATTTGAAACTATAATATACCAATAAAAAAATATCATTACGCCAAAATGGACATAGAAAAAGGATGGACTAACTAGAAAATATCAATCAAAAAATTTTATTTTGGTTCCCATTGTAAGAACTATATTAAATTTCATATTTCATGAAAAGGAAATGTCCATAAAGGAAATAAATGATATAAATATATTCACCTTGCATATCTAATTATGTATGTTTCTAACATGTGTGATTGTAATGATTATTAAACTTGTTTATTGTCATACGTGGGAACATAAATTCGAAATTCAAAAAATATACTTTTATCTAAATAACTAGAATAAGAAATTTAATGTTATTCAACATCAAGTGAAAAAACAATATCATCTTAACGACATCTCTAAAAGTGGGTGGAAGACATGATAGTCATGAAGTTGCAAAGAAGGTGTATGATCCCAACACATGAGGATACATGAAAGGTACTTCAGACACAAAAACCCTAAATCCCAAAACACTCATGGATTAATACAATGAATCTAATGACACTGGTCACCACCGCAAACCAATCTTATAGTTTATCCCCTATAAATTATCATCAACACCGTCTATATTTAAAGAATTCAGGTCATGGATTCAATCATAGTTGTTTCACTATTTAGTTTCCACTGATGACGGATCCTAAAAACGATCTATATTAATATTATCATTTTGATTCACCTCATTCAACCATTGAGGGAACAACCAAGTAGGTCATCACATTGGTCAATCATAACCTAAAAAAAGAGATATCATTAGGTGTGAAGAAAATTAGGCCTACGGGAGTAGTCTTATGTCCCCACATGCACTGATGAATACCCGTATCAAATTATTGTGAAACTAGTGATCATTTCAATAACCCTACACACCTAGAATATATCTTCTCACATATCCTGATAGTAATCATTGGAAAATAAAATATCATTTCCCCCATTCATGAAGCCGATTGAAATATTAAAATAAAATATAGATGAAAATAGATGGATTATATCACTATATCAATAGAATATTTCTTTCTTTATATCATAGAATCCATGATGGTGCATGCCTATATACTTTAACATATTGTAGTGGAAATATTTTTTTATATCAAAAGAGTATCTCCAATGGTATATTTAGGTTATATAGATACATGGGATAACATATATTTCTATCCCATAAGCCAGCACGTCATATCATCTTGTACAATATGAACATATAGACACTTTGAAGAGAACATATAGTGTTTTAAATTCAAGAGGATTATCAACATATTCTATTAAAGGATGTGGTACAAGAATAATCACATATTCCGATATAGACAATTGTTCATCAACCGAGTTTTTAAATAACCATGGGAATGGTTTTTATTCTTATTAAATTGACGCATTAGATTATTACAAAAGAATAGGATTGGGACCATATCCAGTATCCAATCACTGTATGGAGACCTAGTTTGGACATTACAATTGGGAATACTCATATACTTGTTGATGGGACTACTCAGTAAATTATAGTAGTTAACAGGTTCCATGAGCAAATTCATATTCAATTTAATGAAAAAGTACCATAGATTTCTTCTAAGGATACAATGGTGGAGGACCATAATTCTTGTCAAATTCATGAGGTTAATCAACATATTTTGATAGGTAATTCATATATGAACTTTGATCAAACCCTTGTTTTAATCAAGGTTGAAAACCATATCATAGGACTCACCCAATGGGTGGATGATATTTGCTTTGAAAATATATAATCTCAATGAGACCGTCCAAAGTCATTCTTGTATTAGGGTCATATAGCTATGATAAATAATGATCATCGACACACTATGGTGGTCTAAATGTAGTAGGATTATTTTATGGCTTAACCCCAAAATGCGTTTTAATATATTATAGCTATGACATAGAATTAGGCATATATCTAGAATCATTATGATTCTAGTGTCCATGAGGCCACAAAATACATATATGGAGAACCTTAAGTGTTTTCTTACTCTCCATTTTATGAAAAATTAAACCACAACAATGATAGTGATCATCACGATAGAATAGATATGTATTGTGGGAGAGTTATTCTAGACATCCACGATGGATAACCCCACCACTACAATATCTCACCCATATAAGGAAATCTTAAAATTTTCATGACCTATTAATATTGATATATGCATAATTAAATGGGGTTAATTTTATATTATGTTGCATCAATTTTTAAAAACACTCTCCCTTATTGAACAAGAAACCTAGAGAAGCTGTATATGTGGTTTGAAATGGTCGATAAATACACATATAATGAAGGATAAGGTAAAATAGGAAAATGTGAAGAGATAGCATTAACCAATTTCAAAATATGTTTAGACCCATTGAGAATTAAAATTATGATGCCTCAAAAATGTTCAAGGAGGAATGTATACTTTATATACACAAAAACATTTGGAAAATAGTTCGGTGTTTAATATCCAGAACCCTCTTTTATCAACGATATGATGGTCACCTCCTTGTAACAATCACACATTGTTTTTAGATGGACCTTGAAACTGTTTCCATCAGTTGGGACCTTTAATTTTAAAATTCATAGAAAAATACATTAATATTCATGCTACCATCGTTTGAAAAATCTCTATCTTCTATTCACTGAAAACCCATTACATATATGTATTTTACGATGGGGTGTTTATGGATCATTGAACAGTAGTCAATTTCTTGGAAGGTTGTCTTATTTGGTCAAGGAATCCATCAATTTCATATTTGAAGGAGATATCATGGGTTTGGATTATGTGTGATCGAGCTGGTCAATCTAAGGAAACTCCCAATTTCAAAAACATATAGTTGTTGATAGTGGAGGGAGAGGACCGCTAACAAGATCCTTAGTCATGAACCAATAAAAAAGTGTTCTTATCTCAAAAAAGAAATTTGATTCTCCACATCACTCAAATACTCCACATAATGGGTAACTCCCATAATGAGAAGGCACTACACATGACCCATGCTTGAGTAAAAATAATCCAAATAAAGATGAAAGTGATGGTAGTCACCTTGGTATCCATTAAAAAGACAGCCTTTTCCATTGGTTATAGGATATTTTTACTGCCAAATACACCTAAAGGTACATAATATATCAATATGAACCTAATGAAATGTGCAATGACACTATGTAAAACGTAATAGATGGGGATGGGTACATTTGTGTCTCAACCCAAAATTTATGCGCCATCACGTCATTGAAAATAAGATCAAAATGTACCAGAAGAAGATCTCAATAATCCCAATACTACATGATTAAGGGAATATTCAACAACTCCACCAAGGAGATAAAACATTTCTAGGATGTGTAATAACCTCTAGTTTCAAATAACCAAGTCATTCCTCCAAAGATGTGAGACACCACAAATGTTTAGTTCCAAATCAAGAGCACTGTCAGTGGCCCCCTTAAGAACACAATTAACTATAAAAAACTATGTTAAAGACTATAAATGAAAATTAATACCTAATATGGTCATAATCCAAGAATTCTAAACAAGACTATGGGATTTATAAATGCCCTGATATAATCCCTAGAGAATATTTAAGTGTCACATAACTTCCCTTATACCAGAAGTGTGATAGGGTAACCAAAACCTACATGTATTACTCTATACATATCATAATGATCATTTTAAAATATTATACAGACCAGAATAAATATGTTGGAGGTATGAACAATGAAATGGCACCTCATTAAGTTGGTAATGGGGTTGAATAACCCAACGTTATATATTTATATAATTAGAGGTGGAACCATAATGTGGTAGCAATATATGATTATTTACCACCCCATCAATGAAATCCCACCATGGGAAATGTGACCGTTCTGGCTACTATATCCCCCACAACACCATGAAGGGTCAGAATTCACTCTACGGATGAGTCACTAGCATAATATGTGAATGCACAATACAATATCTGACAAGTCAATAAGAAATTATTTATGGAAAATATTCACACTGGATATGCCTTTCAAGAATATACATAAAAACCTCCTAGACTCCAATATGAGGGAGAACATCCACCTATAAGCATAAAACCTGAGAATTTGGTTGGTTTTGGATCCAAACAATTAACCAACAAAAAAGTAAGAATTGAAGAAGACCATGGGTTTCCACCATACTGGTAATAGAACAATCTTAGTCAGCATGACCATCTATTGAAGATATTACTAGGATTTCAACAGGAAATGATGTTTTGGAAAGTATTAAAAGAATATATAGATTTTAATTCATATTGGTAAATATAGATGCGGATACACCTTGAACACCTCAATTCCATCATGTATTTATCTTCTCAGATGGAATTCATGGAGGGGTGAAACACCCCTATACACCCTAATAGGAATCCATACACTGAATTGTTTGATGAAACATTTACTCCACAAAATTTTCTCAATCCTACCATTTTAATCATTGACTTTGCAGTGGTTCCAAAATAATATAACTCATATTTAATATCTAGATTTGGACCAATGAATGGCCCCCATGTCTAGAAGGAAGCAGTAAAACTAATTATTTCAATCAATCATTGGTGGGCACAACATTTACATGGTAGATAATATTTTCCATAGGGTATAACACAATTTGAGATGTCATTTAACATAATTACTTTTTAAATTTATCTCCAAGACAATGGAATATATCAATTTTGACCTCAAAACGTGCCAAAAATGTGAAAATGATAGTGTCTTTGACATTATCATAGGATTTAAATGGGTAACATAGTCAATAATAATTCAACTCTCTCTTGAGAAGATTTTTGAAATATGTACTATGAACCTCCATGAGGAGTTGAAAACACATTTCATACTAATGAAATTCCTTGGTAGATTCATAGATTTTAGATTAACAACACATCACATATAGGATTACTTTAATTGAACTATGTATAAATATCATCACACCATTATATAATAAGGGATTGGTTTTATGGTGGTGTAAACCAATGAAGTTGTTGTCAAGACAATAATGGTTCACACTACGATTCCCATGCAAGTCTCACATCCACTAACATATACCACCTAGTGAATAAATTAGAAAAAACACCCATAGATTAATGAAAAGGGAAAATATTGTCCCCAAAAAACATGATGAATAAAATAAAAATGATTACCATTTATGAAAAATATATTTCTATATATTTCATTTTAGTTATGGGAATCATCCTCTTCAAGATGAAAAATTTTACGAATCCAAATTAGATCATCCCCATCTATCCCACTGAAATTTTCACCATTAATTGGATTATGGGGAACACAATTTAGAATAGTTTCATATTTAAATAAATCCATCAATCCATGATTTAATAGGGATGGATAATATGGGGAAACCCCTTTTTTACATGGCATATGTAAAGACCAACGAACTAGTAGAATATGTTGTCTAACAAGATGTTCCAACTATGCAAGAATATAATCATGAAAACCTGATGAACCAATGGAAGCATGAAAGATCTCACAATACCCAAATGAAATATAATCGTAGAACATATGATATTACAACACATAAATGTTCTACATTTCACATAACTCCTAGAGGAAGATTTAATTATCAGATGTTACAGAGAGCACAAAAGGAAGATTCATAACCAACTCACCCATGGGATCTAATTTTTTTTGTTTATTTTCCTCACCATCGAAAGAAATAGAACCAAACCACCAAATAGATAAATTATCAGATGAAGAGATCATTTTCAAACATGTAAAATTTAGTCCCATTGCATATCCCTTATCTGATAATGATTATAAATTTGAACATAAGTTCTTCAAACCTGAGAAGGGAACTAAATGATGATGTCTCAGTAGCCGAGGGTATAGAGAACAATGTATTCATGGTCAACGAAATATTCTATAAAAACCCCTCTAAATATTAATATGTATATGAAACACTATGGAAATAAATTGAGTGAGGACAATTTGAATATCAAGATTCAAAGATACTTTCAAGGGTCTAGAAATCCTAATTCTATTTGATGACTAGCTAGTCGGAGTACGATTGTGTGATCATCCCAAACCAAGGGATAGATTATAATGACCCATACATTAAGAAACATACACACCATATATGAATTTCCAAGAACTAGTGCTAAATAATCTATGTTCTTTAAAAATTAATCATCATACAAAATAGTATTACCTCATAGGAATCTGCAAACCCTTATTATAGATATATGAAATTTTAGAATATATTTAGTCTATAAAAGTTAAAATATCTATCTCGGATGATCTACATATTTCAATATTGATTAGTGAGTCATTTTTCAAAACCATTTAGTGTCCTAGGAGTTGTAGGTTGATGTTGTTTTAGTCAAGGATTCATGGGACAACACTAGTTGAAAACAAATTCATGAAATAATATTATTTATAGAGAAATATCTTGATTAATATATTTAGGGACATGTTAGACCTAGGAATATCTCAAAAAAACAACAATAATTTCCATATTCGATTGGATTAGTTTGAAAATGGTTTTGGTATTAATATAATCCCAATCTAGAATCTTCTGTGCTTGGGAAATAAGGTGGACTATTTTTCTCCAACAATTAAAAAAATCACGGGGACAACCTTAGTGATAAAAATCCACATGAGAAGATCATGGTCAAGGATCAGTTTAGGGATAACATTTCTAATTATGAGTAATATTTTGTCCTATAGGAAAAAATATATAATTTCCTACTTGGATAACATTGGATTCATAGCCATTTTAAAGTTCCATTAATAATTTATCGATGTATTAAGTACCCAATCGGTTAAAATTATGACATTTTTTGTGGTGATAATTCTTTTGTAGAATCTTTTGAATCCTTGTCCACAGAATTGAGAATAAATGAGTTGAAAGGAAATAGATAATGATAGTGGCCAATATAATGGTGTACAGTCCCAAGGGATTGTAAACCAACATTGAAAATATTTACAGAATTCTCATTACATAAAATGTACATTATATAAATATGATTAGCATTGTATATCTAATGCCCGAAGGTTAATAAAAAAATTAAAACTTCTCTAGCTGATGTCTTTGGGTTAAAAATTGTGCATACTAAAGTGGGAGTATAGGGTATAATAATATTAATGTACTACCTGGACAAAAAAATTTCGTAAATCATTAAAAAAATTTAGTAAATGGCCCAATATATTATAGATCATGAAATCCATACCAGTCTTACCCTTAGAGGTATATAATATGAAAGGAATACATACTTATTTTTTCACTACAATATCCATGGTAGTTAATTATTACAATGCTTGTTCTTATAGACTATTATCCTTTTTCATAGATAGAGACACTCCATGATATCCATCAAATATAAAGGTTCTCCTGCTAACATTGAAATGAATGAGGAAGAAGATGAACTTTGGGAGGCCCCTAGAGAATTTTCAAATTGTGTGTCCACCACCATAGATTAGTTGAGGGTGCTAAATGTAAAAAAATAAGGTAACCCACATACCGCACTATTTAGTGCCTCCATTCCCCTCAACGAGTAGTTGATTTTTATCCAATTATTTAATCAATGACAATATGTGATTTATTTTTAATATATATTTATGCCTATGATGGATCCTTATGTGGAAAATCATTAAATGGGCCTACAAAATGACCATAAATTTTTGAAAAAAAAAGATATGGTAATTAATCCTTCAAATATTAATATTTTTCAGGGTTTATTCAACAAATTTATCAATTTTAACGTTATTAGAGAGGTTATGTAGACAATATGGATTGAAAAAATTACTCCTATTTAGAAAAATAATGGGTATATTAGGGCGTGTATCGACATTAAGAATCATTGTTGATATTTCCTATAGGAAAAAATCCTAATATTGATCATCCAACTCTGATCAATCTTACTAAATGATTCCAAGTATTTTCATTTAATGAATTGTTATAAGGATATAATCAAATCAATATATCCACTTAATATGAGGAACCCAATACCGTTTGAACTACTCAATTGGTATTCATTTAAAAGGGAATAAAAATTATCCGAATGAATTTTCATGCCAGTAATCAATGCACATTGAACTATATATTCAAACCTATTAAGTGTTATCTCTAGAAAAATAGACTAATAAATTACTCATAATTTGAAATTTTAACAATGCATTGAGGTTGATCATGAATTGACCGGTCTGATTTTTGAAATCCCACATACTGGGAGTCGTCATGATAATATGGGGATCCAAGGTTACCTTGCTTATTTTAGGTGTTTCATATTAAACATGTCTTTCATATTGAAGTGCCCAGATCAGTGTGAATCACTGAGAGGGGGAGGGGTGAATCAGTGATCCTTTAAAACTTTTTACTAATTGATTCTTAATCAATTAAACCTATATGGCTTGTTAAGGCCTCGATCCACTCTTCTTATGTCTCTCAACCTTTCCCGGATAATGAAGTAATGAAAAGGCACAGGACACAAGGATTTACAAGGTTCGGCACCAAAGGCCTACATCCTTGCCATGCTCTCCCAGCATGGATTCTCCCATTATAACTTGTTAGAATTACAATGGTCGATACAGCTTCCCACCGTATCTATCCTGAGTCCCACATGAGGGTCTTTATACTGCGTCCCACAGTGTTACCAGAGTCCCACTAGCCTGCTCCAGAATCCCACTGGAGACTTCCTCCACCCTGAGTCTCACATGGGTCTTCTCTTGGCTACTCGAGTCACACGAGTAGATCTTCTTCTTGTTCAGCTCTTCAAGTATCTTCACCAGTCTGGGATAAAGACTGCTGGCCTTGCTCTGTACCTCTGATCAATTGAGTAGATCAGGTCATCTCGTCTTGCTCAGGATTTATCTCCTTCTTCTCAGGATGACCTGGCTTCTCTCCAACTACTGAATACTCAGACAATTGATGTCTTTAACTTTAGTATGGTCCAGTCTCACTTCACTTCAACATCATGCACTGAGTGCATGGAAACTCTTCATCTTCATGCACTGATAGCATGGGTTCTCAAATCTCTTCATGATCTTCAAGTTTTGGACTCCTCAGATGCACACCACTGATTTAGCACTGTTCACGTGTGCACGTGCATGCATGCATGCATGCACTCCCCTTTCTTTCTTCTTGGTGCAATAAACCCACAAAGGGTGTAATCAATTTTAAGCACACACCTTCTCCATAATCTTCACACACTATATTAAAATTGTTCACACACTAAGAAGTGTGTTTTACTTTAGTGTGAAACTTCTTCTTCTTCTTCTAATGTGTATACAGTTTTAGTGCACACACTAGGCTTCGGCCTTCACTTGTTTAGCACACACAATTTATTCTTCGTTTTGCACACACTTAAAGCTTGGCCTTTCACTTCTTCTTGCACACACACAAATGTGGTGGTCTTCCACTCTTTCTTGCACACAACCCGTAGGTGTGCACTCACATAAGGGCTATGGCCTTCTTCTTCAAATGCACACACAAAGTGCAAGCCTTGCCTTGCTCCTCTTTGCACACCCATTGCCCGTAGGGTGTTCTTGTCTTCTTGGCACACAAGAACAAAGGCTCGGCCTTCTCAATGTTCACACACGAGGCACTGCCTCGGTCTTCACATAGCCTTCGGGCGCGCAAGGTGCACAGCACAGGGGCGCGCAAGACCTCGGGACACTTGGTCGCGCAAGCCTCAACAAACCACGAGGGCGCGCAAGGTGCTTGCGGCTGCCTCGGGTCTTCCTGTCGCGCAAAGGGAAGGCGCGCAGGGGACTTCCCCTTTCTTCTTTCACGCAAGAGGTTCGCAAAAGGAACCAAACAGAGCTAGGGGAGCTCCGGGCTGTACTGCCGCGCAAGTGTGCGCGCAGGCTCTTCTTCGCGAGGCAAAGGTGCTCTCACGGGACTCCGGATTTTCAACAAAGGATCAGCAAGCTTATAAGAGGGCTCATGCCCTCTTTTTATAGGAAAAGGAATGCCAAATCTTCCGCGTGAGATATCTCTCGAATTCCCGAACTTCTCGGATTTTCAATATTTTCTAAATCTTGATATTCTTCTCTCTGTTTACGCAGGTTCACTTATGTTTCGGCTTTCTTCACGTGCATGCATTTTAACATGTGCATGGCCTCTTTTTAGGACCATTTATGCAAAGCATGAACACCCGATGCCTCGGCAACGTTGTTTGCCTCGGACTTCTTCGGATTCTTCCAAACATTGCATGCATGGTCATTTTTAGGCATGATCGTGTTCAGTAGGTCCAGAAGAACTCAATGGAGCCTTCGGCTTCGGAAATGGTGGCCGGGAACTCAAAAACCATGCTCGGATGGAGCCTGGTTCGTCGGCAGCTCGCAGGAGACTTCGGACGAGCTTGGGGTTGAAGGCGGTCTCACAGCCGTTGGATCGGCGATTCAATTGATCTCGGACGACCTGGATCAGATCATCTCGCCGCGGATCAGATGTGCGGCTCGGATCTGGTGCGCGATCAATCGTGCGGCCAGGATGCGCTCCCGGGAATTTTTCCGTGTCCCACATCGAAACGGGGCACAGTTTTGTCGCGGTTTATCACCCTTGCGCTACCATCAGCTCAGCAATTGAACTTCTCCCCTCTCGGTGCCGCCCCGCGCTGAGTTCTCCCTGCGGGCGCGCTCTGCGCCCACTCTTCTCCCTGCGGACACGCTACTGGCGCCCACTATGCTTCCTCGGGTGCGCGGGCTTCACCACCATGTGCCCTCGGGGGCTTATACCCGGCCCCTGCCGCGCTCCTCCGGGCGTGCCTCAGGCGCCCATGCGGTGTCCTACGGGTGCGCCCCTGCCTCAAGGATGCTGCCCTGGCCTTTGAGGGTTCCCCATGGGCGTGGTGACCTTGAGTCCCACAAGTGCCTTGGGTGATGACCCTCGGCTGACCTCCTTGGTGGCCTTATTTTTTGCTAAGTATAGGAATAAAGACTTTGTATAAAAACAAAGTATCCCCATATGCCAAATGCCACTTGAAACCTTCTTCCTCATTTTTTCTCATCTTCTTATTCATTTGAATTCCTCATTCCTTCTCAACAAATATTCATTACTTATGAGGGAAATTCTTGAAGGTTCTTTCTTCATCAACCGAGCTCTTAATCACATAAATTCTTCAATGAACTTCATTGATCTAATCAGAGATCAATTGGATCTTCTTCACATTCACATGCACTAAGTGTTAGTGCATGGACTTCTTCAGATCACTTCATCCACTTAGGACTTGTGGATGGATCTTCTTCAACTCTTCATGCATTGTCAATACAATGCATGGTCTTCAAACATTGGTGTGACATTGTATCCAGTTGATACAAGTTCTTTGAACTTAAAGATCAGCTCATCAATCGTCTGATTTTACTAGAGAATGTTTCAACCACATCTCCTATGCCACTTAGTGAATCTCCTAAGTGACACGCATCTTAGTACCATGGCCATTCTCCATTCATCACCAACAGCATCACAACCTTTGTCATTCACATCGTGACATTCCTTGACTTCCATTCATTCCAAGACAACTTCATGCCTCATTGACAACAAATGCAACACAGTGCACTTCAATCTCCCCCTTTGTATTTTTTGTCAATACACCACATCAGCACATATGAAGGGGTCAATATGTGTGCCAATATTTTCTCCCCCTTATTGGCAATCAAATGAAAATGTGTGGTGTGGTTCACTTTCAAAAATATCTTCCTCCCTTTGAATAGCATCTTCTTGAAAATCACTAAGAGAGGGATGATGCCACATGTTCTTCTTTAGCAAAGAACCTTTAGTAAATCATCTCTAAGTCTACTTGGGCTAACCCGGTGTAGAAAACAAGAGTGATGTAACCAAGGAACTCAATGTTATCCATCATTCACTATACATGTGAGATCATGCTTCAGGGGTTTGAAATTTTTCATATATAACAATGAATTGCTGAATCCTGCACATACTTCACAAAACACATTAGAATGTTCAGGTGCAAAGATAAAGCTCCCCCTTTCTTCTACTTTCTCAAGATGATATTAATTTCAGAACATCATCTTCTCCAGATTGGCTCCCCCACAAGGGGTGCACTCCATTCTGTCCAAACCATCCTCCAGTTGAGAATGATCATCATCTTCAATTCCCTGTAATGTCAGCACATGTAAATACCAATAGTATAAGGGAATAAGATGGAACCTCCTTGGTTCATCAATGTGAACAACAAGGTTGAGAAGATTCTCTCAACCGAGATGTCCCATTTTCACCATTCTTCACACTTGCACATTTGATCTTCATTGATGATTGTACTGGTGTGGCTCTCAAAACATCTTCATGTGAAACCTTCTTCTTCCCTTTTTCTTTAGCAATTCCCAGAGCTTCATCTTCAGCTTTTTGCAGATCTTTGGCAAGTTGCAACTGATTTGGCCATATGACTAGTAAATCATTTGGAAGAGTGGCCTCAGTTTTGGAAGTTCCACATGGTTCCTTAGATGCTGTCAAGCTACCTTTCTTAGGCAACTTGTTTTCAATCAATCCCTTCTTCTTCTTATGGATTGATTGTCTTTTTGAGTCCAGTCTGCTTCTATTTAATTTCATGTCTTCTTTACAAAGATCCATGATATGTCCTTTCTTCCCACAGTAGAAGCATTTCTTGGTGGTCCTTCTAGATGCATCACCCTTCTTGGATTTGAATTCCAAGGACTTCTCTTCATTCTTCAAACTCTTCTTGGGAGCATCTTACACTTTCTTCTGCTTTCTTCCCAAGGAATCTCTTTTAGCCAGGTTCAGTGATCTTCTCTTCATTCCAGCTTTGGATACAGTTGGAGATTGACATGTATGATTCTTTTGACCACTTTTGCAACCATCCCAGATGTTGTCAAAAAATCCAAATCTGTTAGCAGTAAACAGATGTCTCTGGAGCTGTGGATGTTGCTTATTGCCTTCTGGCTTGCTCCCCCTTGGCATGGGCTTCCTTTGTGCTTTTACATTTAGTGGATTGTACCAACAAACCTTTGCACAGTGCCCATACTTATTACAACACCAACATTGACCCACAAATCTTGACTTCTTCAGTCCTTCTGATTTTAGGGTGCTTTTCTGGAGCTGCTGTGTTGTTTCAGGAGAGCTCTTCTTCTTCATTTTCTTCATCCATACTTGTTTGGAATTATTTTTCCATCCTGAACTTTTTGTGGAAACACATTTAGAAACATGAGTACAAGATGGTATGGATGGTACCTTCTTTTTAGAAGTTGTTGCCCTTTCATTAGAGGATGTCTTTCTTTTAGAATCATCCTTCTCAAAGCACACTTGAGTAGCAACATTTCTTCTTCCAGTTGTCTGGGAGGCTTTGGCATTGGGTGATTGCTGATTTTTCAATATCACCTCTAATTCTAAGCATTTCATGTTAAGGGAGTTCTTCTTATCCTCAACAGTTCTTAGCTTTCCTTCCCAATTCTCCACCAGTTGCTTCATCCGGTCTTCATGCACCTTCTTCAATTGTTGCAATGAATTGTCCAGCTCCTTTACCAATTTGACTTTTTCTTCGAGTTGAGCATCTCTGACAACCATTGATACTTTATGCCTCTTTTCCAGTGCATGGAAAACATCTTTGATCATTATCATAAATATTTCTTTCTCAGAAAGGCTTCTTTGCAATTCTTCAGCAGTGTCTTCATATCTTTCATTGCAAAGAGAAACGATTTCATCTTTAGCCTTCACCAGCTTTCTGAGAGTGTTGGGTATGCCAACCCTTTTGCCAATTGGACTTCCAGAGAATTGGATTCATCTTCTAGCTGTAATTTTTCTTCTTGAAGATCAAGGAGGCATGTAGCTATACACATTGCCACTTCCTTGGGGACTGTCTTCTGAAGATATTTTATTGCATTTAGAAGAACATTGTTCCTTCCATCTTCATCACAGCTAGAGAAGGCTTCATCAGAAGAATGATAAAAGGAATTGTCATCTGATGTGAATTTCACATTTCTTTCCATAGAAGGAGTTTCTCTGATTGCAACAACCTTCTTCTTCATCTTCTTTGCCTGTTTCTTCTTTCTATTTTTCTGAGTCTTGGCAGATATCTCCATTTGAGGCTGGTCACTCATTTCCTCAAATCTGCACTCCATAAAGACTCCCTTGGATCTTTTAGAGGTAACCCCCCTCTGATACCAATTGAAGTGCCCAGATCAGTGTGAATCACTGAGAGGGGGAGGGGTGAATCAGTTATCCTTTAAAACTTTTTACTAATTGATTCTTAATCAATTAAACCTATATGGCTTGTTAAGGCCTCTATCCACTCTTCTTATGTCTCTCAACCTTTCCCGGATAATGCAGTAATGAAAAGGCACATGACACAAGGATTTACAAGGTTCGGCACCAAAGGACTACATCCTTGCCATGCTCTCCCAGCATGGATTCTCCCATTATAACTTGTTAGAATTACAATGGTCGATACAGCTTCCCACCGTATCTCTCCTGAGTCCCACAGGAGGGTCTTTATACTGTGTCCCACAGTGTTACCAGAGTCCCACTGGCCTGCTCCAGAATCCCACTGGAGACTTCCTCCACCCTGAGTCTCACAGGGGTCCTCTCCTGGCTGCTCGAGTCACACGAGTAGCTCTTCTTCTTGTTCATCTCTTCATGTATCTTCAGCAGTCTGGGATAAAGACTGCTGGCCTTGCTCTGTACCTCTGATCAATTGAGTTGATCAGGTCATCTCGTCTTGCTCAGGATTTATCTCCTTCTTCTCAGGATGACCTGGCTTCTCTCCAACTACTGAATACTCAGACAATTGATGTCTTTAACTTCAGTCTGGTCCAGTCTCACTTCACTTTAACATCATGCACTGAGTGCATGGAAACTCTTCATCTTCATGCACTGATAGCATGGGTTCTCAAATCTCTTCAAGATCATCAAGTCTTGGACTCCTCAGATGCACACCACTGATTTAGCACTGTTCACGTGTTCACGTGCATGCATGCATGCATGTACTCCCCTTTCTTTCTTCTTGGTGCAATAAACCCAAAAGGGTGTAATCAATTTTAAGCACACACCTTCTCCATAATCTTCACACACTATATTCAAATTTTTCACACACTTAGAAGTGTGTTTTACTTTAGTGTGGAACTTCTTCTTCTTCTTCTAATGTGTATACACTTTTAGTGCACACACTAGGCTTCGGCCTTCACTTGTTTTGCACACACAATTTATTCTTCGTTTTGCACACACTTAAAGCTTGGCCTTTCAATTCTTCTTGCACACACACAAATGTGGTGGTCTTCCACTCCTTCTTGCACACAACCCGTAGGTGTGCACTCACATAAGGGCTACGGCCTTCTTCTTCAAATGCACACACAAAGTGCAAGCCTTGCCTTGCTCCTCTTTGCACACCCACTGCCCGTAGGGTGTTATTGTCTTCTTGGCACACAAGCACAAAGGCTCGGCCTTCTCAATGTTCACACACGAGGCACTGCCTCGGTCTTCACATAGCCTTCGGGCGCGCAAGGTTCACGGCATAGTGGCGCGCAAGACCTCGGGACACTTGGTCGCACAAGCCTCAACAAACCACGAGGGCGCGCAAGGTGCTTGCGGCTGCCTCGGGTCTTCCTGTCGCGCAAAGGGAAGGCGCGTAGGGGACTTCCCCTTTCTTCTTTCGCGCAAGAAGTGCGCAAAAGGAACCAAAAAGAGCTAGGGGAGCTCTGGGCTGTACTGACGCGCAAGTGTGCACGCAGGCTCTTCTTCGCGAGGCAAAGGTGCTCTCACGGGACTCCGGATTTTCAACAAAGGATCAGCAAGATTATAAGAGGGCTCGGGCTCTCTTTTTATAGGCAAAGGAATGCCAAATCTTCTGTGTGAGATATCTCTCGAATTCACGAACTTCTCGGATTTTCAAGATTTTCTAAATCTTGATATTCTTCTCTCTTTTTACACAGGTTCACTTATGTTTCGGCTTTCTTCACATGCATGCATTTTAACATGTGCATGGCCTCTGTTTGGGCCCATTTATGCAAAGCACGGACACCCGATGCCTCGGCAACATTGTTTGCCTCAGCCTTATACGGATTCGTCCAAACATTGCATGCATGGTCATTTTTAGGCATGATCGTGTTCAGTAGGTCCAGACGAACTCAATGGAGCCTTCGGCTTCGGAAATGGTGGACGGGAACTCAAAATCCATGCTCGGATGGCGCCTGGTTCGTCGGCAGCTCGCGGGAGACTTCGGACAAGCTCGGGGTTGAAGGCGGTCTCGCAGCCGTTGGATCGGCGATTCAATTGATCTCGGACGGCCTGGATCAGATCATCTCGCCGCGGATCAGATCTGCGGCTCGGATCTGGCGCGCGATCAATCGTGCGGCTAGGATGCGCTCCCGGGAATTTTTCCGCGTCCCACATCGAAAAGGGGCGCGGTTTTGCCGCGGTTTATCACCCTCGCGCTGCCATCAGCTCAGCAATTGAACTTCTCCCCTCTCGGTGCCGCCCCGCGCCGAGTTCTCCCTGCGGGCGCGCTCTGCGCCCACTCTGCTCCCTGCGGGCACGCTACTGGCGCCCACTATGCTTCCTCGGGTGCGCGGGCTTCACAACCGCGTGCCCTCTGGGGCTTATACACGGCCCCTGCCGCGCTCCTCCGGGCGTGCCTCAGTCGCCCATGCGGTGTCCTACGGGTGCGCCCCTGCCTCAAGGATGATGCCCTGGCCTTTGAGGGTTCCCCATGGGCGTGGTGACCTTGAGTCCCACAAGTGCCTTGGGTGATGACCCTCGGCTGGTCTCCTTGGTGGCCTTATTTTTTGCTAAGTATAAGAATAAAGACTTTGTATAAAAACAAAGTATCCCCATATGCCAAATGCCACTTGAAGCCTTCTTCCTCATTTTTTATCATCTTCTTCTTCATTTGAATTCCTCATTCCTTCTCAACAAATATTCATTACTTATGAGGGAAATTCTTGAAGGTTCTTTCTTCATCAACCGAGCTCTTAATCACATAAATTCTTCAATGAACTTCATTGATCTAATCAGAGATCAATTGGATCTTCTTCACATTCACATGAACTATGTGTTAGTGCATGGGCTTCTTCAGCTCACTTCATCCACTTAGGACTTGTGGATGGATCTTCTTCAACTCTTCATGCATTGTCAATAAAATGCATGGTCTTCAAACATTGGTGTGACATTGTATCCAGTTGATACAAGTTCGTTGAACTTAAAGATCAGCTCATCAATCGTCTGATTTTACTAGAGAATGTTTCAACCACTTCTCCTATGCCACTTAGTGAATCTCCTAAGTGACACGCATCTTAGTACCATGGCCATTCTCCATTCATCACCAACACCATCACAACCTTTGTCATTCACATCGTGACATTCCTTGACTTCCATTCATTCCAATACAACTTCATGCCTCATTGACAACGAATGAAAAAAAGTGCACTTCACATATGTATCACTTTTAATAATATAATGAAGAATGTTTTCACCTACTAGTACGATATGAATTGGATGAATGATTGCGAGAATATGAATACGTACACACTAAAACCACTAGACTTAATGGTACTTGTATAATGATGATATCTCATCATATATATTCCTTACATAGAGATATATATTGATACCCTCCTTGAATAGAACAATTATTTTGGGAAATAAACAAGGCTATATTATCTTATAGGAATAATGCTATATAGAAAGACATAATTTTATGAAATCAAGAAGAACAACCTCACAATAATTCTTAAATTGAATAAGAAGAAACATTACACAAAAGTCATGAATTCCATTTGATATATCATACTGACCTGCTCAATTATATTTTCAATTTCTCAATTATAACAGGGTTATTTACCCAACATTCAGTTATCCTATAATTGTACGACCCTCAATTTGTATCACATTAGTAAATAAAAGTTCATGCACTAGAGGATTTCAACATGTTTTATCCTACCTCAAAAATAATAAAAATTTATAGAAAACATCTAAATTAAGAGGTTCTCCATTCCCATAACACATAATCATCTTGGGAAATGAATTTTGATGGGGCCTCCAAAAGCATTTCTAGAATGAATAATGAAACTACAAACTCATTCAGGATAGTTCAGGGATTATTATTTTACTCCAAAAAGTAAATTTTTCCATTCTAATTTTCATTATCCAAATTTGGAATTAATAAAAATGAAGAAAAATTATTTCTGTAGGATTAGATCAATAAATGTTATACATCTATCTTATATAAATGTTAAAGGATACTCCAAACTAGTTTACCAATAGGAAAAATCAATTACACCATCAAGGAGTAATTTTCCCCTTTCATTAGTTATGTGAGAGGAATGAAGGTATAATTCCCTTTCTAACCTCTGTTTCACCATATCACTTAGTTAATAACTTATTATAATAGTGTGATGGGTAATGTATCTAGAATACCTGGTTATCCTAACCCAAATGAGGTAGTCTTCCATATCACACACTGAAAAAACGTTTCGCCAATATTTATCTCAGATAATGAGGAAATCAATCATATAAATGATTCCCTAGGGCAGGATGATATTATATATACTATTAAATGTATATATAAAATAAAATATTACCTTTTTGGTGAAGTAACCCTTATGTACTGATATTAAAAGGAACATATCCAATATGTGTTAGTGACCTTTTTTTATCGAGTTGGTCTAAAGGAATAATTTTTTTCTATATGTGAGGCTTCAATGGAGTCCTCCTCAAATGCATAGTATATGGATAGTTCTCCACCATCTAGATGCAATTCCACACAGGATCTAAATATACTAACCAATCTATAACTACACTCTCCCACAGAATAACTAGTCATATTTACATATATACATGACACTGATATAATACTAGGTGGAGTTTAAAAAAATTATCCATGAATGTTATATATATAATCCTTTTTCAAATAATGACTAACATTTAAACATACTATAAAATATTCAAGGATAATTTCCATTTCATGACGTTTTGTTTTGGGTACATATTCCCCATCCCCAACTAAGATGTTTTAGTGCAACCTAAATACTACATAATTCTATTACAAATGGATCGTGGCCATAACCCTCATGGATGATGAGAAAATGTGTGTCACCAATTTCTTTAATTATAATATCATCAAAATATTTGGGGACCCTCACACATTGTTTGTGGATAATAACACACACTTCTGTTCCAAATGGTTAAAATGATGTATTAGAAGATTAATATTGATTCTTATAATTTCTCATGGTTTCATGTAGATGTTAAAGGATATATAGAGGCCTTTGGAAAGTCATTGTCAAATATACTCATTAAAATGGTGGTAAAAAGAATGAATTCTTATCCTCATAATATATTTCATGACTTATGGTCCCATAATACCACATCAAACATTACCATGTGAGAAACCCCATAAACAATGATCTTCATAATAGGTGAAGTTTAACCCATCAATGTCTGGGAACTCTAATGTTGGATAAATTTGTATGGAAAACTCGTAAATGATAGGATTTCATTGAAGTGGCAGGATGTGTTAGGAAAACTCAATGGAAAAAAATACATACATTAAATTACAATAAATCCCATCAAAATTGGATAACACAAGCCTTTAAAAAAATATTCTCCTCTTATCATTCATTAAATGAAAATTGGTACTTATACACCGAACACTAATGATAATGGGGAATAACCTCACAATGTTGGAAGAGAATTACATCATATATAATTTTAATTAAATGGGACATACTCATTTACCCGGATGGATGGGAAATGCATTACGCCCCCAAAAAACATGAGGTTCATTAAATAATACTTTTTAAAACTACCACTATGATTCAATGTCCCAAAATACATTAATTAAATTATATAGTATTTCATGCCACTAACACATTAAATTAAACATTGTGGAACACATACTACCCATAAATATTTATGAATAAAATACATCCTTAACTCGTGATGTTAAACATCAAAAAACATGTCAGTACCACATGAAAATACACATCATAGAACACATACTCACTGTAGGATGTCAAAATGTGTGTAACATAACCTAACACGTAAAATTAAACTATACATAAAAAGTCCTAGAATAATTACTATAAACAACACATCATTCAAAATATATAACTCATGATTTTAAACCACATGTAACACTCCATTACAACATGATGTTTAAATTCATGGAACATTTCCTCAAAACTTGATAAAAAAATTCCAGAAACATGTCTTGTACATATGATGTTATTGTTGGAGTTATTTTCCTAGAACCCAGTACATTGTACTTTTTTCATTAATAAATACCATATCATATCTTGATTGTTCTTCTGTGTGACAACGCATGAGATAATGTCCTATGGATTTATATTTCATTAATAGGTCATAGAGAATCCATGCTATTATGTGAACCTAGAAGTTCTATAACACTGTTCTTGAATATATGTTCTAGGGCCAGATGATGTTATTTGATGAACACAAAAAATAAAGGCCATTATGGGTGAAGATTCATAAATTTATGAGGCATATTATCATGGTGTGTTACCTTGGTAACATCTAGGAGGATATTATTAGAACGAAACCCACCAGAATGAAATCCACATTTCATTGTGTCATTGGATGTTCCTATCTATGGATGTTTTTATTGTTCATTAGACATTAAGATAATTATTAATAGGTAATAAAACTCAAGTACTTAGATTCAATAACAAATACTGTGACAACGCACTGTTCGTTGTGAGGTAGGATATGTTGGGTGTTTCATGAGTAATACTAAATTAATAAATAATTAAAGAAAGGAGTTGTACCATCTATTCTATAACGGAAGTATATATCACAGGACCTTTGATAGAATTGATATATCCATAATAAATCCATGGGAATGGTAAGGAATGAGAGAGTTCAATTCTAGAGAGTCAAAGATTGAAAAATCAAGAACATGGGTTGAGGGTACTAGTGTGAAACCCGCTTGATTCGAGTTATCAAGACAAAGGGATTACATTAAATATTATGAGTTCATCGGAGGTGACACATAATGTGGTGTTTACTTATTTCTCAATGGATGACTTAGAATGTTGTTAGATTATAACCTTGGACATTAGGCAGGCTCCACATAATTCCCCTAAGAAAGAGACCTAGAGGGTCCCACACTAATTGTGTCCATATATCTCAGTTAAATATTAATTTAACAACTTGAATAAATATTATCCCCGATTTTGGTTTAATAATTTTTCAAGGATACCTGGTCATATTTTTTTGGACACTAGTTATTCAAGTGAATATATCATGGTTAAAATAATATATTTATTAGAGAGTAATGCAGTTATAATTATTTGAGAAACAAATATCAATTATTCAATGTCAAATAAATGTGGTGGAGAAAATAATGAAAATGGAAAAATAAAAATACAGGCCGTGTATATTAATATACACGCCATGTAAATTTTTGAGGGATTTGTGGGAAATAATATTATTTATTTAATTAAATAATATCAGGTGTAATAATCATGTAACATGTTAAGTAATAATAATAGTAAATTATTATTATTTGATATGGGGTGTTACTAAGAATTAAATAAAATGAATAAATGATTTTGATTAATTAATTCATTTTCTTATTCCATGTAATTAAAATCCCAATTATATAAATCTCATTAGCCTTTACAATTTTGGTGGTTGAGAATAATGAATATAGGGAAAGATATCAATACAACAGTGAATTACTCTTCTTACAAGAATGCTCTCACGGTACGAGACAGATCCTCCTCCACTAGATCAAGGAGAGAACATTGGAAGAGGCTCTCAAGGAGATCGAAGGCGTACATTGCAATCAAAGGCTCTTCTTCACTATAAAATGAAGATCCCTTCGATAATTTCCAAACATATGTGGAGAATGTGTGGATCGCCGCTAGAAGAATCTATCACTTGGATTCTACGAATCAAGGATGGATCACATCAGATTGTGACCAAAAACATCAACAGAGAGAGAATTCAATCAAGTTAATTCTTTCCTTTTAATTAAATTAATTATTAACAAAATAAGATGATACTCTATATGGTTCATGGAATCCCTAATTTAGTTCATTTTTTGTTCTATTTTGAAGATAAAAATTTATATTATTGTGACAAATCTTGTATTGATTGTTATTAAATAAAAAATTAATAATGGGTACACCCACCAATTCTCTTCTGCTGTGCATGAAACCTACTGTTAAACTGCATGACATGTCATAATTGAGTGGGAGCCACATCATCTTCTTATCCGTGATCTAAATCGGCATGAATAGGTTCACTAGTATGTCTTTTACATCTCATGATGTGTTTTCTCTATAACACATTGTGAGGAAAAAGTAGTCCCACCATCATCCTATAACAAATCAGATCCCATATAATTTTTCTTTCTTATAAACCATGAATACTCCATCAATAAAAATTTACATTTCACGAGCAATAATAGTACAAGAAATTATATTCCACATACACCTATGAGAGTAATATTTACATAAAACACCATATATGACAACTATGTGAGGCTTAATACTAGGTATGTAATGGGATATGTAGTGATTCATGAATATCAATAACATGCACCAACCCCAATATAATGAATAACATTCCAACTCCTAGTGTATGTTCTAGGATTGTATAGGGAGAATTATATTTGATAACCACATGTGGCTTCATTCCTATAACCATAAGATATGCATTGATTCCTGGATCATCTATTTATTCTCTAGAAATATATATTTTTTCACTTATTATTGTGTTCCTTAATGGGAAATATATCATTGTGGGGATTCATAATCACATTAGAATGTTAATTCCCACATTTAGTCTTATCTATTCATCCATTACAGTTCAATCGACATCTCTATTGTATGTTGTATCTTATGATGATCAAGGATTTTTTGATATTAGAGTGCAAAGAAAGTTATACAAAATATCATGGTTGGGAAATATATTACTCTAGTGAAACAGATCCACATAATTTTCACATGATGTTAAACTCTATTAAATGAGTTCATCATGTTCAATAAATCATCATCTTTTAGGATCTTGTAGTCATAATTCACATGTTCAATCTATTTTCCAATAAAAATTTGTTCACTATACTGCAGATTAGTTTTTATAGGGATAAAATACATCTTGAATATTATTTTTCTCATTGATCCACATTAAATATTTCATGTTTTATTTAATTCCAACCTATTACTTGTGTTCATAGAAATCTATTGGAACCATATATACCAAAAATAAAATTTTCTTGGTTATCCTCTATATCATATTAGTAATAGGGACTAGATCATCCAAATTGACCCTGATAGGCTATTCTATTGAATATATCTGTTCCCTAGATTCCAGTCAAATGAGTTTTGTTGGTTCCAAAACAATATTCCCTTTATATAAGAGTTGTTTTCCTAATTTCATGTGACATGGGATTCAACAATTAAAAATTGATAAAATTTCCCCACAATTATCCACCTTTCATAGACATATATATTATTGGGTTATTATTAAAACCTCTAATATCCCTACAATTCATGTAGTTTCAGATACCCTTGATATAACTAATCTATGAATTGAACTCACTATAATTGAATAAATATTACATTTTAATCTCTTACCCTTTAAGGTCATGGTAATAATCACATTTGAGGACCAAAATAACATGAGAAATTTATTCTTTTCTCCAATTGCATTTATTCCATTCTATGATACCATATCCTAATTATGGTGACACATTTTTTGGGTCCCATATAATACATGAGATCCAAATCCATACACATATATGTGTACTTATATAAAAATTTATTATATGGATGAATGATTCATCCACATACTAGTATAGGATATCAATAATCCATTTCCCTTTGAAAGAGATAGGTCTACATAGATTATTCTTCGGCTAAATATAACGTCAATGTTCACCTATTAAAGATGAAAAATTTACAATCTCTACATATGAAATAAATTGATATGTGTATTATTTAAAATAATTATGAGCGACATTATTCTAGACACGATAGGATTTTTAGCGATGCACATGCCCCCTAATCTCAGGCACAATGTTAGTATTGAAAACAACAATGCCTGGTTCACTACACATGAGAATGATCTGTGTATGGAATGATCCCAGATAAGAACCACATTTCTCTTGATTTCGGATCCAATAGTATATAATGTAACACCTGGGAATATTTTTTTTGTCCAAGGAATAATTTTTCCACTATAAAAACCTTCACTGGTTCTTCATCCATATTAAAAATTTCAACCATATTTGGCCTCATGAATTTAAATATCCCACCATTAGTGAAAAAGTCTCCTGCAAATAAATAACTTCATCTTAATGGTATTACCAATGGTTAGAGATCACTCACCCATGAGATATTTCAAGATTTATATTTATAGGTGATCATAACCCACTACCATGAATATGAAGAAATCCTATGTAAGTGGAACTTTTTGTTTTAAAGAATTTCTTAGGGTTGGATTCCAATGGATTTAGGATACGTGGTGATGCTCAAACCACCATTCACCTTGCCCATGAATAAATTTAAAATAATTGTAAATCCTACCTATGAGATTATTGTTCAAGACATTAATATGATAAATTACATCAATAATATTTCTACACTAATTTAGTTATTAAATAACATTTCCTACCCATGATATATATATATATATATATATATATATATATATATTTAGGAAGCCCCATAAATATTACGCCTGGACTAAAGAAAATACCCCCACAAAATATGAGTTAGATATACATTGGGAACCATAAAAGAACTACTCATGTCTATATTCATATTATAATAGGATGTGTAGTTATTCCTATGACACCTCAAAGCTAGTCCCATCAACAAAATAATATAAAAATAACCTTCTCTGTTTATAGTGTGATCTGTATATATTTTGAGGGATATATTTGGAGGATATGTCTTTTTCCTGATTCATGAATTTGAAAAATGTATAAGAAAATCTATGGAATACCATCCATGGTATTTTCATATTCTTATAGTCATATTACTTATTTTAGTACCAAAAACATTTTAAAAATGGTTATATTTTAGAGAATCAATTCACTTACACATTAATCAGATCAATGTATTGATTATTTCTACATGAATCATGTCCTCACAAAAGAAACTCTATTATATGGATTCCCACTTGTAATCATATTAATGGAAGACAATTCCACCCACATCTAAATTAACTTGAACAATTAAGGGCTTCATTAAATACATATTTCCTAATTTTCACATCATTTCACTAAAAAACATATCATATTCCAGTGATTTGAAATTGAAAAATAATCATATTATTGTCATATGAACTAAAGTAGCACATAATTTTTTTCATGATCTCACGATATTAAGCTATATGACAATTGTATCCATAATATACAGTGTTAAAAAATACACACCATCATTAATCATTTTTCCTTACCAAGGACAAGAAGATTCTAACCATGTTCATCCAATGTTTGGGGTACTTCTATCAACATTCTGGGAAACAAAATACATAAAATGAACATCACATCCACAGAATATCATTTTCCTTCTAAATATAAATGTCCCCTATAATAACATTAAGATATCTCTATTTTACCATGAACACATTGGATTTACATAGAATACTTATAAGAGTAAATTAGAGATGTCATGGAATTATAATAATGCCATATAATCTATCAATTTTTTGAAAGAATCAAAGGGGAAATCATCACCATTTTGTGATTTCTGATCCACCTAAACATGGTTTTCCCAAATAACTACACAATAATTTATATAATATAGACATTACTTAAAATATTCTATCCTTCTTCTCAAAAGTCTTTTGGTGTTGTCTTAACCTTAAAAATCCTAATTTCACTATCTATACTACACTGTTTTGAATCTAGGTCCAATTAATGTGGTTTTAAATTTTTTTCACATTGGTCAAAGATGTATGAACATTAACACTATCCTCTAGTGGTCCAAATAAAAATACTTTAAATTACTAGTGATGAAGAAATAAATTTTTTTAAATGAAACCCCGTAATGGGTGGCTTGAATAAAGTTCAAGTCTATAATTTCTATGCTATTAATATTCATTGTTTATGTATATTCAATAGCATAAATAAAATTACATAAACATATTCATGACCGTCTCATTGACCCATTAAATGTCGTGTTATTATTTCTTTACATTTCTTGTCTAAGAAAAATCTATAGTAATGATTTACCTCATCCTCTCACTATGGTCACTTGTTCAGCACATGGAAACACAAATTTTACGGATCTCTAAAACATCGTGGATATTTTATTTCCCATAAACCTCATTTATGGCATTTATGTATGAGTTGATACCCACTAATTAATTGATTTGATCTACTTATCTTTGAAACTCATAGTATAAAATAATTTCTCTTCATTTTTTATTATTCTGTATCAATAACATAGACCAAATGATTGAAGATACCCCTAGGATTCAACGGCGAATAAAAAGTGACTAGGAACATGTCCATGGGTGAATTTTCTTGAAATAATGGTCACCCACAAATCATGGAGAAATTATCATGAGTACATGTGGTTTTTACATATTGTATTATTAATGGATGACTTGTACCCATCTGTCTCTACTTATCATTTAATTTGATATTATTCAGTTCTGATTTTTATGTACCATAATGAAACTATTTAAATGAATTTGATATACTCGATAATACATTACTTTGTAATGTACATGTTCCCAACCATGAAATGTTGTAATTCATTCTTGAACCTTTTGGTGGACATTATCATGTGATGCTAAATCACTTAATTTATGTTTCTATGCTTCATGCCGGAAAACTATGTTACAGTTGGGGATTTAGAAAAATTCGTTGTTTGTCTTTTTCCCATACAATACATTCACAATCCATGTTTTTTAGTCCTAAAAAATAACTTAATTCCCTTATAATGGATTGTATACCCCTCTCCCTGACCATGTTTGAGTAACATTTGCATAATAGACTTAGAACCAGTATCTCCAGGCGTCTCTTCCTTACAAGAATGTAAATATTATTCTCATGAGATCAAGAAACAAACCAATAGAACTGAAAACCCTAGGTCTTTTTTGGATCATATTTATTGTGTCTTCACCATTTCAATATCATTGATTCCAACACCTAAAGGCGTGATTTACACATCCCATTATCTAAATATCAATTTAGGTTATAGAAACTGAACATGAACTCACAAAATATCATAAAATTTTTGAGTAAGGATGTACGGTTTTTAAACAATTCACAAATACCCATCCTTTATAATCATTGAAAGCATATAAGGTGTTTAAACCCATCACGAATATGCATCCTTCATAATGTCAGTATGGAATAATATTATCTAAACAATTCATTAATATTTGTTAAATAAAATGAAAATAATGATGAAGGGAATCCGAAATCTTCTGGAATATCCATCCATTATTGTTTTATTATGGTTGGAAGATCTTTGAACCCTTAGTGAATCTCTATTAATCATAAAACACTCATTACTATAATCATACAAATCAAAATAAGGTTTAAGATATATTATCTGAAAATATAGTAATTTAATGTCCAAATTATTCAATGTAAAACTATAGAACATCATTGACCTAATTGAAAAGTCCTTAATCAACTAATTTGAAGACATATAACAATATTTATAATGAATGCACATGATGGTTACCCAAGCAAATGGTTGACATTCAACTTTTTAGACACAGACACCATTTGATGTTAATAACATTAAAAAATCATGAAATACAAATGGTGTGAAACTTCTAAGGATGTAAACCCATTAAGGGTGAAATGAGAATATTATAATCTCATACTACATAAGACTATCCTCAAAAGGTTTAATAAAAAATATACATTAAATATAATATATAAAAATCTTATAGGAAATATCATATAGACCTTGAATGAAATGGGTTACACTTACTACTCCTCTAGATTCTGAAAAGTTAGTTAACTCTCCATCGATCACATATTTAAAAATATTACCCATTAACTATAAAATATTGGAAGGACTTGAATAGATATGTTAACGAGGATTATTATTTCATTAATAATTCAATAACTATTTATAGAGAGTGCATTAATGATTCAAGAATTTGATTTTGTGGTTTGGTTCACATGGTAAAATGAGATGTTTAATTTTAATGATGAGATATATGATAAAAAATAGATAAATATTCATGAACCTAATGAATTAAATATGTATTGACAATAACATATGAATTATGAATTATTTATTGAATGAAAAATTTCAATGGAAAAAGTATAATATCCAAAACATGATGTATATTTTAGTATTACTCATAGTAAATATTCCAACCTCATTATAAAAATTATTCAGATATTTTCATTAAATCCTCTAAAGTTGGTTTGTAGTAATTAACTGAATGTGGAAGAGTAGCCCACCCCAATTCCATCACATTATATTGTGACTAAAAATCCTTATTTGAGAAGGATAACTCATGATCAAATTTTTGACTTAAATATCGTAAATAAAATACCATTGGGAAATAATATGTCACATGATCTATAAAATCTTCATGTTAAATATATATATTAGTAAATGTGTATTATCTGATAAAAAAAATTGTATTATTAATGAAATTTCTAATATAGTATCTTTGAGCCATCCCACATAGATTGATGTTTAAAAATTTTATATTGAAATTTGTACAGATCTCTCTCATGGATTGAATGTTACATCTAGTCTAATTTGATACATCACATGTTTTTCAAAATTCACAAATAATTGAATTCTCATACCCCCATGTAAGCACAAAAAGAGTGGAGGAACTCCCATTTACCCTGAATTTCATATAACATATTCTTAATAAATACCTTTTGAATCTAATGAAAAATAAAACATTATATCATCCCCAACTCGATGAATATATTAGAGGGTGAATTGTCATGAGGAATAACGATCATGGATTATTTATGTATCAAATCCACCGATAAGAGGCCCATAAAAGATAATTTAGATATAAAGAGAGTGTATTGGATTAATCTCACATAACCAGTGACATACATTGACACTCCTTCGATCATAACATCATCTACTATGAATAAGGAGGGTCCATTTTCCCTAAGAAACTATTAATAATCATTATAGGACAAATTTTCAGGATTGGTGAATTTTATTTAGAAGGCCTCCTAAGTCATAAACCAGTACCATTGAGAAAATGTGAATGGGGTTCATATATTCCTAATCTATATTTAACTATTGATATACTTGACTCAGCACACCGGCCAAGTGGTATTTTATTCAAGCATGGGAATAGTCTCAAGACAGATAAGTATCAGCATACATAAGAGGATTCTAGATCATGGAAATAGTATCATAATGTTCTACTATCAACTATAATTAGAGAATAATATTCAGTTTGTATTCCCCTTCGATACTTTAAAAATAAATAAAATACATATTAAAATTACACATGAACTGATTATAAGATCTATAAAGGGTGTATCAATCACATATGATTAGCTCACATAAATGAGCAAAAAGAATCCCAAACTATATATAATGTTTTAGGAATAGTTAGTAAATAATGCATTTCCTGTCACGACCCTTCCTCGGGGCCCGTGCGGTGACTACCCCAAGCGCGCCTTCCATGGGCCAGAGGCTGGTGACTAGCACCAAAGGCATAAATCCCAAAAAATTTGGGAAGGAATTTCCATTATAAAAGTAAACAAAACACCACAGAGTACAAGAAGAAGTAAAACACTAAGTACAAAAGAATGTGCTGAAAAGTAAATGGGCCAGAATACAAAACCAACTGAAAATACAGATACAACTGAACAAAAGTACAACCGAAAAAGATAACAGTCGGAAGAATGGAAGCGACTCCTGGGTTTTCCTCCTCGGATCCTACCTGAAGGGTAGGTACAGATAGCCTCTGCAACGCTCTCGCTCGTCGACCTACTCCGAGTATCGTCTCTTCATGAAGTCCACCTCCGGATACTATCTCATCGTGTGGTCCTCCTCCGGGTACTATCTTATCGTGTGGTCTACCTCCAGGTATCGTCCAGTCCTCGAACACTCGGCCTCCGTCAGTACTGCCCGTCGTCTGCAACCAACACAACGAGGTGCGGGCATAGCCCGTGCAGGGGTGAGTATAACGATACTCGGTAGGTACCCCAAGACCCTCAAGGTCTCACTAAAACCAACAAGGATAACCACAGATAAGATCTCAATAGATAACCTCTACATAGGTATATGCCCAAAAATATACCTATGTTATCAAGTAACCCATCTCAATCATGAGGAAACACAAAGATTATGAAATAAACGGATAACCACTACCCAGGTATATGCCCATACATATACCTAAGTTATAAAGTGGTCAATCTCAATCATGAGGTAAACATAAAGGTCATAGACTCAACTCAAACCAGGATGTTCATTATCGAAACTGTAACTGATGAAGAGCCTCGTCTCTAGAGTGTACAGTGGTCCTATCATGACTCCGAGGTACTGCTCACTAACCTAAGACTTCTAAGGTACTCCTCCTATCGAGTACTGCGGGCCAGCCACCCAAACATAGTAGTGCTTCCCGCCGGGGTATGCCACACAAACACAGTAGTGCACACCCCCTAGTAGCCTGCAGATGTACTCTCCAGACGAGTACCGTGTGTCTTCACTTTCACACATTTAGTGCTTCGTCCGCCATAGGTCTGCACCCAAACAAAGTAGTGCTCCGCCCACTGGGCTAGTCGACTCACTCCATGTCGAGTCGGTCAAGCAGTCGTCAGGTCTCAGCCGGCTACACGGTCTCGGTACTCTGAACTCTCGTCTCTGGGAGGGTCCGAACCACGAGCTACATGTTGATACTCCAAGTATCTCAAGGTCCAACGAAGAAGTATCTCAAAGGACCGCCTCGTCACAGGGGTCTCAACGCAACAGACGGCACGTCAATCGGATGCCCGTTCAATGAGTTACTAGCCTTTTCGTCCCCGGGGCCCGGTTGGTTTCGTGTGCGAACCAACCTGAAAGTATCTCAAATATACCCCAAACTCTAATAGGGTATGATCATTGGGACCGTTTCTCAACGTGATCACCAACGCCGCTGACAGTTTATCAAACGGATGTCCATTCTGAAAGTTACGAGCCCTTTTTGTTCCAGGGGCCCAGTTGGATTCGTGTGCAATCCAACCCGGCCACTATCCAAATGAATCCAAACCTCAGGCGAAGTATGCCATGATTTCCGTCTCATCAAGAGGAATTCAACGAGACAGACGACGTGTCAATCGGACGCCCGGTCTGTGAGTTATTGGCTTTTTCGTTCCAGGGGCCCGGTTGGTTTCATGAGCGAACCAACCTGACCGCACTCTGACGACATCCAAACCTTGAGCAGAGTAAGCCAAAAGTTCCTTCTCATTAGAAGGAATTCAACAAAGTCGATGGCACATCAATCAGATGTCCGGAACTCAAGTTATAAGCGTTTTCGCTCCGAGGGCCCGGTTGGTTTCGTGTATGAACCAACCTGGCCGAACCCAAAGTACACTGAAACCTTGAGAGAAAAATACCAAAACGACCTTCTCGATCCAAGGATCGCTACGCAACTGACGGTGCATCGATCGGAGGTCTGTAGCTCATGTTATGGGCAACGGACCGAAAGAGGTTCGGTATTAAGGGGTTCGGGCCCGGTCCGACCCGGCCTGATACCCCAAGGGTGGGCCCGAACCAGGTCGACCCGAACTAGGTCCGGGTCGGTCCCGCTTGGGCATGGCCCGGCCCGGTCGGCGCGGCCCGGCCCGGCCTGGGTGCGGACCGACCCGGCCTGGGCGGCCAGGCGGCCGGCTCCGCCGTTACGGCAGAGCGAAGCCGGCGGGGGGCACGCTGCCCTCGTGTGGAGAAAATGCGGCCCCTTTATGGGGCTGCTCAGCTGGCTGGCTGGGGTTTGTAACCCCCGCTTTTCCCTTGCCCGGCCGGCCAGCCCCGGCCGGCTGGCTGTTGCCGCCATGGGACCGGCAAGGCCAGTCCCACCTGTTCTGATGCCGGTGGCCCGGTACCGGCCGCTGGTTCCCCTGCTCCGCCATGGCCCGGCACCGACCGCGACCTTGGTTCTTCCGGCACGGTGCGACAGCGCCACACCCCTCCGCCGCGGCCCCGCTCCAGCCGCGGTGCTTTAGTAGTCCTCTGGCGCGGGGCGACGGCGCCGCGTCTTTTGTTCGTCTTCTACGGTGCGGCGCGACGGCACCACTGATTAGTTTTTTTCCAACGGCGTGGTGTGACGGTGCCGCGCTTCTCCGCCCTCCCTTTAACAATTTTCCAAGTGGTGCTTCGGCACCGCGTTTCCTTGCTCATGGCGCATCAATATCAACAACCAAAGAAGGTGAGGAGTGTCTACCATGTTCATTCGGTCTGACTTCCTCCTGTTATCCCGATAACATGTGGTTCAATTTGAAAGGAAGAAAACGACGGAATTAATCATGAAATAGAAACACATAAAACCCCTAACTCGTGATGTGATCCCTCGATGGATCTGTGGAGAGGTAGTGTCGTTCGTTGCGTCGGAAGGTGACGTCGTCGTTTGTGATTCTTCCCAGGATGGTGTCTCCTCCTTTGATGGAGATCGGGAAGCGTTCTTCATCGAAGGTCTTGGAAGCCCCGACATCACCCAAGTGTACTCAAGATGTCACGTATCCCCTCTTTTCACAGAGAAGACAGAAATGGGGGTACATCGCCGCTCTTTGGTGTCGGCATTCTTCGTCGGAGAGTTGCGTTCTCCGCGTTCTTCAAGAAGGAATAAGTTCATCAAAGCATAGATCTTTCTCTTCAAATCCTTTCGCACCATCAAGTATTCTCCCACGAAATAAGACTTAGTCTTATTTAATTAACACACAAACCAAAGTAATTAATTTAAAATTCAAACGAATCCATGAATTAATTACTTGAAAACCCTACACAATTAAAGAGTTGACTTTATTTCAAAAGGGGGGTTTCTTTTTGAGAGTTACAAAATTTAAGATGGCAAATGTTATGGGAGGTCAAGGGGGTTATGGGAAGATCAAGGGGGGTTAGGGTCTTGTTTGGGCCCCACCTCCCAAATATACACACATGGGAAGTTGGGTGGTTGTGGGTCCCACCAACAACTTCCCATGGTAGAATTTCACTCCCTTGGTTAACAAAAATAAAATTGTTCACAATTTTATATATTTCTTCCTTTAACCCAAAAAAATTTAAAAACCACACCTGTGCAAACAAAACACTGGAAAAGGTGTTTCTAAGAAATTATCGGCACTGCGAGTTCGTCGGTGCCCTCAGATTTCAATTCTGAGCACCGGTTCAAATGTTAGAAAAACCCGCATGTAGGTTCACTGAACGTACCCAAGTTAAAATTTAGAAATTGATTCTGGGCACACCGGGCCTTGGAATCAAGCGCCGTCAGAAACTGAATTCTTGTAAAATACCAAATAAAATTAAAAGAAAATTTCCCTTGAATTTTACGTGTCTTTACATTACTCCCACCACAGGGCTTTACGTCCTCGTAAAGCTTTAACACAAACTACGGATACAAAAGCGGTACTGATCACGCATCTGAGCCTCCTACTCTCATGTGCTCACCTGGAGGTTCCCATACTGCCATTGAATGTGCACCCATGGAATCAACCATCCTCATAGGATCCGCTCCGGTCGATCCGCAATCCCCATTGGAACCTCTGTAAGAGTCACCTCATCGCCAACATCCAGCTCCTCATGGTCGATGATATGCGAAGGGTCATGCTCGTATCTCCTCAGTTGAGATACATGGAAGTCGATGTGCACCTGGTGCAACTAAGGTGGATGGGTCAAGAGATAAACCACCTTTCCTACCCAGATGAGGATCTAAGAAGGTCTGTTGATCCCCGGAGATAACTTGTCGCCTCAGATACATCTCCATAAACCACATCGAGGTGAGACCCGTATAAGGACGTGATTGTCATCCTCTAACTCTATAGGTCTCCTATTCCTATTAGAACAGAAACTCAAAATGATTTCTGCCACGAGGGTATGTTTTACCGACTCAAGAGTGATCGGTCGCACCCTCCTGTGGATGAGTTTAAGCTGTGCTTCCTGGGGTTTCCTTTTCACCGACCAAGGAAAACCCATCCCGACATTATAGTTAAACCACAACCTTTTTGCCTAATACCCTCAATATGTGTATGCAATGTGATTGCCCATTCCATACTAAAACCAACGTCGTAAGGCCTCGACGCTGCCACCAAGAGATTCCAACCGAAACTCTCTCCTTGAAGGTCTGACCACATCGTCGGCTTCAGTGTGATTATCGAGTCTTCTCCCAAGGTATCTCTAGACGTGAGGGTCAAGTCCATGGCTTACCGAAAACTCTAGGTCTGGGACAAGATTCGTGTAAGGACGGAATGATTCATGTTAACATTTTTACTATGATAGCTAGTAGTGGACACAAACTGTCCCTTGAATTATTCTTAGTGCCATTGGGTCACTCTCCTTGACCGCATGCAGCCACAATCTTCCTCCGCCCTCCAACTCCATGAGCCAGGCGGGGGCAACTAAGGCGGGTGGTTGTAGCATGTTAAAATGTACACCACATCATGCTCCTCTCCTAGATCATCCACCATGCCTGCTACTTCGCAGACTCATCTCTCCTTAAAGCTTCCTCTTCTTGAAACATTTAACACTTCTGAGTCTCTAGGACTGGCGCCGGTTTCCTATTTTTACTGCACTGTGCAGTTTTCATCCGCTCCTGGATGATCTGAACCTTCCATTCCTATGATCTGAAAGAGCTGCTAAAATTTCTCCTTTTCCGAAAAGAGAAACTCGGTATAATCCCCTAGATGAAACACACCCACTACCTAATACAATCAATCCTGACATGAATGATGTATGCATTCCATGGATGACGCCACAAGGCCTCGACGTTACTACCAAGAGATCCAAATGTCACTCTCGCCTCCAAGGGTCGGGTTGAGTCACACTGTCGGCATCAGTGTGAGGTCAATGTGTCTCCTCCAGTAGAAATCTGGAAAGTTATGGTCAAGTCAACATTTTTTCTGGGACCACTCAGTATCAACCAAACAAACAGATAGGAAAGAAAAATCACAATGATAAGTGTCTTTTTATTATTGCAGCTCATAGTACAATGACACAAATACCAGAAATATGGAAATTGAATTACAAGGGACGTATCCACTAGTTCTTCTCCTGTCCACCTGATCTCGGAGCTCTACTGCCTTGTCCACTGCCTGGCTGTTGCTCAAGCACCCGCTGCTTCTTCTACCTCGGTGGCTCCTCTAAAGTCTGTGGATCAACTATGCGGGGGGTTGGACAGTCACGTCCCTGGTGACCCTTCCTACTGCATTCATAACACTTCCTTCTCCTTGTACGGCTGGCTCTGGTCCTCTTGGACCTCTGCATCATCTTTCTACTACCCATAGATGACTCGAATACTGATCGAAAATCTTGCGGCCAAGGCAGTAGCTCCTATACACGCTCGGGGTTTAGATATACTCCCAAAAGCTCTACCCTGAAGAAGGTCTCGAATTCTTCCCATGTGAAGATCATCTCATCGCAAAACTAGAGCAAGTGGATCCACCACCTGCCTCCTGCTGCCTGAAGAAGGCTGGAAGAAAAGATCACCGTGAAGTCTGCTGTCGTCCCCACTAGCATGAAGACTCTCACCACAGCCTCCAGCCAATCCTCAGCCGCTTGTGGGTCCGTCTCTCCCCGGAACCTGGGTGGCCTCTGGCGCTGGAACTCGTGCAGCGCGCTCAAGTGGCGTACATCGCCTACTTCTGGGGCTGGTGGCATCGGTGGCCCAACGTATGGTAGTACCGTTGGTGCCTCCTCTGGCGCCTCAATTGCAAGAGGGCCCTATACCGAAGCCTCATCGCTCGGCAGGATATCAGTATGCACATCCCTCTAGGCTCTAGCTAGTCGTCTGTGAAAAGGCATCCTGAAAGAAACAACGTGACACAGTCAAATGTTTATACCTGGTGAGCTGGCCTGGTTTGAGCTGACATAGTTTGGGCTGACTTTTAAAAACTTCTGGAATCACACACGCAATCAGTGTTTTCGTGCACAAAGTCAGAAATCAGTTGTCCGGGTCTTGGTGTATGGATACGTCGGCCGCCTGCACCAACAATGGACTCCCTGAACTGAAGACCACACTCAGTAACTTTAACACTATTGCTTCACAGAAAGAAAAAATATCAAAGTTATAAGTTCTGCGGTAGAACCGACTCCTCTGATACGAATTTGTCACAACCCGTCCTCGGGGCCCGTGCCATGACTACCCCAAACACACCTTCCATAGGCAAGGGGCTGGATACTAGCACCAAAGGCGTAAATCCCAAAAAAAAACTGGGAAGGCATTGCCTTTATAAAAGTAAACAAAACACCACAGAGTACAAGCGGAAGTAAAACACTAAGTACAAAAGAAAGTTCTGAAAAGTAAATGGGCCATAATACAAACCCAACTGAAAATAGAGCTACAACTGAACAAAAGTACAACAGAAAAAGACAAAATCTGGAAGAACGGATGTGGCTCCTGGGTCGTCCTCCTCGGATCCTACCTGAAGGGTAGGTACAGATAGCCTCTGAAATGCTCTCACCTGTCAACCTCCTCTGAGTATCGTCTCGTCGGGAAGTCCACCTCCGGATAATGTCTCGCCGTGTGGTCCTCCTCCGAGTACTATCTCGTCATGTGGTCCACCTCTGGGTACTGACTCGTTGTGTGGTCCACCTTCGGGTACCGTCCAGTCTTCGAACACTCGGACTCCGTCCACACTGCCCGTCGTCTGCAACCAACACAACGAGGTGCGGGCATAGCCCGTGCAGGGGTGAGTATAACGATACTCAGTAGGGACCCCGAGACCCTCAGGGTCTCACTAAAACCAATAAGGATAACCACAAAAAAGATCTCAATAGAGAACCTCTTCTTAGGTATATTCCCAAACATATACCTCAGTTATCATGTAACCCATCTCAATCATGAGGAAACAAAAAGATTATGAAATCAACGGATAACCACTACCCAGGTATATTCCCATGCATATACCTAAGTTATCATGTGACCCATCTCAATCATGAGGTAAACACAAAGGTCATAGACTCAGCTCAAACTAGGATTTTCATTATTGAAATCGTAACTGCTAAAGAGCACCGTCTCTAGAGTGTATAGTGGTCCTGTCACGACTCCGAGGTACTTCTCACTAACCTAACACTGCTGAGGTACTCCTCCTGTCGAGTACCACGGTCCAGCCACCGAAACATAGTAGTGCTTCCTGCCATGGTATGCCACCCAAACATAGTAGTGCACACCCCCTAGTAGCCTGAAGAGGTAATCTCCGGACGAGTACCGCGGGTCTGCACTATCACACAGGTAGTGCTCCATCCTCCATGGATCTGCACCTAAACAAAGTAGTGCTCCGTCCACTAGGCTAGTCGACTCACTCCTAGTCGAGTCGGTCAAGCAGTCGTCAGGTCTCAGTAGGCTACACGGTCTCCGTAATCTGAAAGCTCGTCTCCGGGAGGGTCTGCTCCATGATCTACAATTCGATACTCCAAGTATCTAAAGGTACCACTAAAAAGTATCTCAAATGATCGCCTCGTCATAGGATCTCAACGCAACAGACGGCACGTCAATCGGACTCCCAGTTTGTGAGTTACTAGCCTTTTCATCCCAGGGGCCTGGTTGGTTTCTTGTGCGAACCAACCCGACTGTATCTCAACTGTACCCCGAACTCTCATAGGGTATTCTCATAGGGACCGTTTCTCAATGTGATCACCAACTCCGCAGACGGTTCGTCAAACGGACGTCCAGTCTAAAAGATACTTGCCCTTTTCGTTCTAGGGTCCCGGTTGGATTCGTCTGAAATCCAACTCAGCCACTATCCAACTGCATCCAAACCTCAGGCTAAGTATGCCAAGAGTTTCTTCTTATCAAGAGTAATTCAATGAGACATACGGAGTGTCAATCGGACGCCCGGTCTGTGAGTTATTGTCTTTTTCGTTCCAGGGGCCTGGTTGGTTTCGTGAGCGAACCAACCCAACCACACTCCGACGACATCCAAACCTCGAGCAGAGTAAGCCAAAAGTTCCTTCTCATCAAGAGGAATTCAACAATGTCGATGGCACGTCAATCGGATGTCCGGAACTCAAGTTATAAGCGTTTTTTCTCCAAGGGCCCGGTTGGTTTCGTGTATGAACCAACCCGTCTGATCCCAAAGTACTCCGAAACCTTGAGTTTAAAATACCTAAATGACCGTCTTGATCCAAGGATCACTACGCAACTGACAGTGCGTTGATCGGAGGTTCGTAGCTCATGTTATGGGCAACGGACCGAAAGAGGTTCAATATTAAGGGGTTCGGGCCCGGTCCGACCCGGCCCGATACCCCCAGGGTCAGCCCAAACCGGGTCGAACCAAATTGGGTCCAGGTCCGGCCCGCTTGGGGATGGATCGACCCGGTCGGCGTGGCCCGGCCCGGCCTAGGCGCGGCCCGGCCCAGCGGCTCAGCCCGGCGCGCGGGCGCCGGCTAGGTGGCCCGACGGCCAGCTCGGCCGTTACAGCCTAGCGAAGCTGGCAGGGGGCGTGCTGCCCCCGTGTGGAGAAACCGCGGCCCCTTTCTAGGGCCGCTCAGCTGGCCGGGCGGGTGTTTGTAACCCCCAGCTTTTCCCTTGTCCGGTCAGCCCGCGCTGGCCGGCCGGCTGTTGCCGCCACGAGACCGGTAAGGCCGGTCCCCCCAGTTCCGACGACGGCGGCCCGATACCGGCCGCCGGTTCCCCTGCTCCGCCGCGCCCCTCCGCCGCAGTCCCGCTCCGGCCACGGTTCTTTAGTAGTCCTCTGGTGCGGCGCAATGGCGCCGCATCTTTTGTCCGTCTTCTACGACGTGGTGCGATGGCGTCGCGGATTAGTTTGTTTCCAACGGTGCGGTGCGACGGCACTGCACTTCTCCACCCTCCCTTTAACAATTTTCCACGCGGTGCTTCGGCACCGCATTGCCTTGCTTGTTCTGCATCAATATCAACAACCAAAAAAGGGGAGGAGTGTCGGCCGTGTTCATGCGGTCCGACCTCCTCCCTTTATCAAGATAACAGGCGGTTCAATTTGAAAGGAAGAAAATGTAGGAAGTAGTCACGAAATAGAAACACATAAAACCCCTACCTCTTGGTGTGATCCCTCTATGGATCTATAGAGAGGTAGTGTCCTTCATTGATGTCGGAAGGTGACGTCGTCGTTTGCGATTTTCCCACGGCACTGTCTCCTCCTTTGATGGAGACGGGGAAGCGTTCTTCGTCGAAGGTCTTGGAAGGCCTGACGTCGCCCAAGTGTAATCAAGATGTGACGTATCCCCTCTTGTCTTAGAGAAGGAAGAAAGGGGGGTACGTCACCGCTCTTTGGTTTCAGTGTTCTTCGTCAGAGAGTTGCATTCTTCGCGTTCTTAAAGAAGGAAGAATTTCATCAAAGCATAGAGCTTTCTCTTCAAATCCATTCGCACCATAAACTATTCTCCCACGAAATAAGACTTAGTCTTATTCAATTAACACACAATCCAAAGGAATTGATATAAAATTCAAAAGAATCCACGATTTAATTACTTGAAAAACCTACACAATTAAGTAGTTGACATTATTTAAAATGGGGGGTTTCTTTTTGAGAGATACAAAATTTAAGAGGGTACAAGTTATGGGAGGTCAAGGGGGTTTTGGGAAGATCAATGGGGGTTAGGATCTCGTGTGGGCCCCACCTCCCACATATCCACACATGGGAAGTTGTGTGGTTGTGGGTCCCACCAACAACTTTCCATGGTAGAATTTAACTCCCTTGGTTAACAAAAATAAAATTGTTCACTTTTTTATTTATTTCTTCCTTAAACCCAACAAAAATTAAAAACCACACCCGAGAAAACGCAACTCCAGAAAAGCTGTTTCTAAGCAATTACCGGCACTACGAGTTCATCGGTGCTCTTGGATTTCAATTCTGAGCATCAGTTCAAAAGTTAGAAAAACCCGCTCGTACGTTCTTTGAACGTACCCGAGTTAAAATTCAGAAATTGATTCCGGGAACACCAGGCATCGGAATCAGGCACCGTTAGAAACATCATTCTTGTAAAATCCCAAAGAAAATTACTAAAAAATTTCCATTGAATTTTATGGGTCTTTACATTTCCAATTTAATGAAAATATCATAAGTTGTAGGAGTATGGAAGGAAATTAATATATTTTTTCTTCCTTATATTGTGACCATTCACAAAGATTTATCACAACATTTAATGACTAATATCAATTTAAGATATCAATGGTATAGTTGTGTGTGTTGCTCTCTATGTGCTCACCTATTAATCAAAATAGAAACTAAAAGCATCAACTAAAACAATAAGTGATATTATTTGATTGAATGTGGCCAGAATTTGATAGAGATCATAACGTTTTGGAACAAAATTGTGGAGAGTTATCCCTTATATAGGTAAGGATACCATAAAAAATGTTCTTAAATAGATTCCATGATATGCATCCTCAGTAGAGAACATCCAAAATTTTAAAATAATTGAATAAAATACAACTAACCAAAACCATGATGACACACCTATATTTATGTTATATGATCATTATGTTTACTATAAAGCATCTAGAATGGGCCAATAGAACACCACATAGTCTCAAACAAGTTTAGAAGGGAATAAATGATACCATATTATAGTTTTTTGAACCATTCTTAGAAAAATAATTTTTTAATATAGTCATTGATGGAGATGATTGAGTTTTGGTTCAGATCATGAGTTAACATCTCTCATACAATGGTGATTTTTTCCCAAGATAATTTTAGATATTTCCAAGGGTGATATGAAACATTAATTGCAATGTAAAATTCAGAAAACATCACCATAATAGGATTATTTTTCCAATGATATTAGATATTTCATAGGTTAATTATAGCATCACCAGAGGTCAAGTGAAAAGAGATAATGTTGAAATCACAGTGACTAATAAATTCTCTATGAAGCTCCATATAATAGTAGATGAATAATTGAGAAATCAACATCAACTCAAAAAGGAGTACGATGTGACTTTGATAAAAAAAAATATGTACTGTCTATCCCAAAGCGACGATGGCCATTCATCATAAATTTTACCAATATGGTGTAGATTCCATTTTGATATCCAAAAGACTTGTAGGTTATCTAAAGTCGATACAAGTATATTTTAGTAACTCTGGGAAATCAATTGATGATTGAGATCACAACCATCCATACACATAGAAGATTGATTCTATGTGTATAATGAAAGCTGCAATGGAATGGGGATTAATTGGCTACGCACACTGTAAATATCATGGATACAATCAAGTGAGGATAAATACATTAAGATGGAAGATTAATGTTTTCCAAAGGGATGGTGATATAATTTATAAAACCACAGATATATATAATAAATCTATTGGAAGGAAGATAGTCATAATGATTGATCGAAATAATACACTTGAGAACTTCATTATCTGACAATACCTAATATGAGTGGCCGACATTATATTTCTCATCATTTCTAGCCCATTATCTGACCATGTTGGATGAATTATATGATTTATATCCATTTTGTTAATGATATAAAAATTAATATATTATAAGAAATTTGAAATCATAAAAAGGGTTAGACGAAATATAATATAACATTACTGAGATGGAATCTCATGGATTATGCGATCTATTTTGAGTATCAAAATAATATGATCCATTTCGAGTCTCACAATCACATAACCATTTTATGATCATACATATCACATGAGTTTGTGATGGTTAAATGAATATCATAAATCATAATGTGGCGGCATGATTCCTACGTAAATCATGTGAATTAAACCCTTGCACAATGATGTATGATGTTACCAATGTAAATTTTCATTGATTATTTAATTAATTTTAAATATGAGTTATATGGATAAAAATTTATACTATTAGAATATCAGGATCTGAAAACATGATTGGTTCTTGCAATGGATTCATACAAAATAGTCACATGAAGAAGGAAGATTTACAAGAGATCTCTATAATTTCAAGTATGTGTAACCTAACCATCCTAACAATCCCTAATATTTTTATGAATTATAATTGAATTACATATATCTCATAGGATATGAATATTTTCCAAAAAGACCAATTTGTTAATGTCCAAATCACCCAAGATAAATATTCATTTATCAAAGTTGAGTAATTTATTTTTCCTTTGTAGTTTACTTCTAATGGGGAGGGATTTATTGATTCTCACCAATTGAACATTTTCAAACATTATTTTTAATAAATACTTGTATCAAATTGGTCTATTTGGATAAATAAAAAAATAAATATGCATGACCGTATAATGATCGCATGCCTAGGTAACATGATCACATAACCCATTGGGGATTCAAAATATTGTAATACATGGACAACCATGTGATTCATCCGTAGAAACCATAAAATGTTTTTCTTTTACAATGTGGAAAGGAAATATGAAATTTAACTTTGGTCAAAAATTGTCCTCTTATAGTCAGGTGATCCATTCCATGAAAACAAAGTCATCCCAAGGATTAAAGGGATTCAAATGATTGACCTATTGATCTTGAAATTACATATTGGAAAACTACCACAAAATAACATGAAAATGTTGATGTATTCATTCAATAATGTGGTAAATAAAATTATTTTTTTATGATTACAGTTAAACTATTATAATGAAACGGGGTTACATTTTTCATGTTTTCAGTTCATTGAAAAAATTAATGACCAAAAACATTTATCCCTGATCATGTTATAGCCATCGTACATATTGTCCATATCATGTGAAATACCATGGACATGTCAACATGATCATTAAAAATCCATTCGAAAGGACTACCAAATAATTACTAGGCCATTGTACATTTTTAATGATCATGCAAAGGGAATCATACATTGAAGCCCAGTCACATGAAAGATCTTAAAAATGATATATTTTTGACAAAAGAACCATGGAAATGTTTTATAAAAAACACAAAGGCCTATTTACAAGTCTATATTTAACTTCATGTGATTACTTATTATCATTTTTAAAATACAACTGAAATCCATGTTCATGAGCCCTTTGTTATACATGTGACCCTCAATGTTCTGAGTGGTCTGGGAGATGGGTAAATAAGAACATATCATGAGGACAATGATTATCAAGCGATAAAGATAGGTTTAAAAAAATAAAATATGGCCTAATCATGGGATAAATTTAATGCATTACAAACATATAAACACATTCCTTTCACTAACTCTAGTTAAGGTATGTGGATTTTCCCCTATACCGAGTGATATTGATGTTTCGGTGGATGTTCTTATAAAAACACTCCTTGGAAGAATTAAAAGGACGGATATATGATCATGAAAATTTTATATATAAGAGATTTATGGAGAACAAGAGCCTTCGGGCTAGTGATTTATACTGAGTGACTTATGATAAATAAATGGTGTGAGTTATATGATGGTTTATGGCTATATTACCACATGATGACAAGAAAGTAATTTGAAATGTCATCCTGATTATGTGAAGGCCATTGGAAATGTCGGCCTAATCACATGAAGAACTCTATATATGTTGGATTGATCACATTATGTCTCTATGAACAACTGATAGAAAACACCATGGGAGTCATGCAATGAAATGTTATAAATGATGGTATCTTGACACGATGAAATTTACAATACTATTCAGATGAAGGGATCATATGTTTTCAGCTGATCAGTTCCATGATCACACGAAATACCCCATGAATATAATATGGATCATGATACCAACATTTTACATGTCATCCTTGATAGGAAGAGACCTCTAAAAATTTTATATTGGTTATATGATTCACATGATCAGTTCATTAATCCGGTGAAGAACACAATACATTAAAAATTGGTTATTTGAATACCAACATAGATTTCATTCTTGAGTGGATGAATCCCCTAGAGTTGTCAGTTAGATCATTCTATTAGTGTGATCTATTCTTTGATCAAGCTAAGGCTACCTATCATGTCAGATGGATCATGCGACAACATTTAGAAATATTATCCTTGTCATGAATGCATGGAATGAAATGTTCCCATGAACATGTGAACCCCCAACCATGATCATTTTTACATTCCCCAACATTATGTTGGGTGAGTTTATAATAGTCCCAAGATATGTACTCAAACAACATTATTCATGTTATGACCTCCAGAAGGGCCAATTTTCCATCATGTCATACTCAATGGACCTATCATGGTACCCTATATGTCTCTATAAATTGTTGAAGGCTTCATAAGAGACATGGTAATGATCATTATTTGATATACCTCAAAATTCCATTTTCTATGGATCATTGGACCCAAATACATTTGTGGGTATACCATCATTCATAATCTATTAGGGGTTAATAACATATATGAATTATGAGGTTTCTGATTATTTTTATAGGTTGGATATGTTTGACTCTTTCCTAAGGATTGTTCTCCATATAAAAATTGAATATTATAACATTCCCTATAGTTGTCATGTCACATAAAAGTTTTGTAATCACATTCTATTGTAGAGACATCGAGGTATAAGGCCCACACCTATATGTTGTACATTTGATCCCTTTCCATTCATTGTTCTTCGCACTAATAATGATTCATTTGGACTTAGATGCATTAAATGATTACAAATTTAGTAATACAACCCCCCACCCCATTATAAGAATACTCCTAATTTGTATTCCTCAACTATATATTATGTTACATCATATAAGAACGATTCCAATGATGAAATCATAAAATAAATATTCGTATTTCAGCACTATCCATACACTTGGGAAACCACAGTGTATTAGAACCATACTAGTGAGATATTATGGTATCATATGGGGCGTGAAATCATATACTATATCTTGTTTCTAACCAGGATAATGACTGATGATATTTTGGAGATCAGCGATGATAGTTCCACCAACATGGGGACAATACATCCAAAGGTCCCTCATTTTGGTGTAAGTTAGATTTCATTTTTTCTTTCCTCAAGGGTTTATAATACCAATGATGATCCTAAGGGACTACATATATGAATAAATGTCACTTATAACTCTATCAACAAACCTTTTATGATAGAAAACCCTAACAACATTGTAGTGGTGACTCAGATTCTAGTTATAAAGAGGATATATGAGATGCATTCCTAATGATCAAGATCCCATACCATGGATTATGTGCTATTATATACATTATTCTAATTATAAATTAAACTATATGACATTGACCTATATGAAATATGTGTCTTTTTTATTCCATTATTCTACAGAATATATAGGAATCCTCCTAAAGTTTCAATCATAATTTAAGAACATCAATCGCCACCCAAGAATGTAGTAAACCATATGGTTCACATTTGTATGGTTTCAATGTACAAATAGTCCCTCAATTTTATGAAATATATGGTAACAAGATAGGAAAATTTTGATAGATAAAATGGTTTCATTTTCATAACCCCTAATCCATATGTAAGGATGTGAAACCATATATTTTTTTTTGGGTAACAAGTCACGTAATGGGATTTGGGAAATATTCATCCGCAAATCACAAATCTATAATAGCATTCTGGAGTTGGACATAACCCCACCACACCTAAAAATGGTGTGAAAAGATCAAATTCCCATCCACTTGACCAATATGGGTTCCTAAGGGATTGGTAAGAAACTTAAATGACTACTTTCTAAAGGAATGAATGTATATGGTTCACTATGGAAGCAGGATCTATTGGGTGGTTATCATGAAAAACCAAACCAACATTATTGATTTTTAAATATACTAATACTATCACAATCAACTATCATGACAATAAAATATCCTTAAAACATATTCAATACAAGTACCTCAAAAATAATTTCTATATAACAATATTTATCGTGATGTATTTCAACTATGAAACTCATAGGAAAACCCATCAATTTTTCCAAAGAAATGATATGTTGGGATTCATTATCAGGAAAATTTTCATGGAATATTTATATTATATAATTATGAGATACATTTTATTTTAATAAATACTTTTCTAATGTCTTGAATATATTTAAAATATTACATATGTTCATATGTAGATCATCGAGGGGAGTTATGTAGATTACATTATGATGTCAATTAATCCTATACTTCCAAGTAGTTAATATATAATTAATAGAAAATTGGTCTAACTCATAATAACTCTTAGAGATAAACACATATTAAAAAACCATATCACTAGAAAGGTCTATTTATTCACTACCAATAATCATATTGGTATTAAAATACTCAAAATCAGTATGTGATGTTGTTAGATCTAGTATCTTTAAGTGTGTTGTCTATTATTGAAAATTTTAATTTTTATATCGATATAATGATAAATTTTAAACCAAGGATAATAATAGGATTCTATTGTTTTGAGCATCACAATGTTTTTTTTATTATTGAAAATGGTTCATAATGTGGATAATAGTTGTGAGAGACATGTAGTGGAGTCAAAGTGGTGAGGGTTATAGGTTGTATCCACCATTGCTTGTTGTAGTAGTCACTAGCTAGCCAGTGGGTTAATACATCATAAAAATTAGGATTGGAATGAATTTTTAAATTATTTTGGTAGAACATTAAATTCATGAGCCAAACCATTGGGTGTTTTAGGATGGAAGGGGTATGGGGGATGACATTCATTGTATCCCTCCCTCCCTTATCCCCCATTGGACACCTTTGTTTGGGGATTTTATTCAAAGAAATCAACGAATGATTTTTATATACTACTTTATTTGTATCTCAATTTTATTCACACCAACATCCTTATTAAATTTTGTCCCATGGTTGGGAGTTTGATTGTGAATTCCACAATTAAATGATTGAATTTTCTGGATATGATGTGATAGTTGTGCAGCCAAGCTCAAGGATGTCCAGAGACAATATCAACACAGCATCATACCCAATTTTGATGTGATGTTTAACAATAATAATGATGATATGATATTATAACTTATATTAAAATAAATTTGTTTTTGAATAGATTCCATGTGTTAAAGATTATTTCTAGAAAAATGTAAGGACTATTTTATGGGACTCCTATGGTTGGTTGGTCGTGGTTGTAGTGTTACAGAAGCACCCATTATGTTTTTTTTATTATAAATCATTTGAATTTAATTTTCAAAATAATTATAAAATTATTAATTAATTAACGAATGGATTTATACATGAATAATGTTCTTTTGAAAGATTTCATTCATGTAAAAATCATGGATCTTAAATAAATTAGTGTCAATGATAGTTCCATGGAATGTTTATAATGTGGAAACAACATGTTTATGGTAGGTTTCTTTTATACATTCACTGTGGTATTAATGAAATTTTGATGCTATTTTAGGTATGTGGCGTCATTTCTCTATCAATTATTTGGTACCATAAAATTATCACTTAATATAATTATAAAAATGAAAAAAATTAAAAATAATTTTAATTAAAAAAATAAAATTGTAAATGTTTTTATTGTCACAAAGCACTGAGACCCCAATGGACCTAGTAAAATGGTTCAGATTCCTCAACCACTGAAATCCTAGACCATACATTGGGAATCATGTTATTTCTTAATGAACCCATTTCAATTTGTTATGAAAACACTGCTTTTATTACAAACTTAAACATGATTTATTATATAAAACATCACTTGATACAACAAAGAAGATTGAGAGGTTTTGTGTCTTTGAGGCTTAGGATCATTAATTAAAAACATAAATCATTAAATACAACCACTTTATTGAAAAAGTCCTTTACATGACCTCTACATTCCTTTGTACTTAGCATTGCATGGGATAACCTGAGGACATGCATAAGAAAAGGGTGAGCTATAAAGACCAGTAAGAGAGTACACATGGAATAACATGAGGAGTAAAATACATGTTAGACAATTGGAATATCAATATATAATATGAAAAACATGATCCTAAATGAATGATAATGCATGATAATCATAACATGGAAATGTGGCAACAACACTTAACATGAAATTAGCATGAGCCAACGCTCATTGCACATGAAGCATGAGTAAATACTCATTGCACATAAACCACGAGTAAATACTCATTTCACTTGAATTAGCATGAGTCAACACTCATTTCACATGACGTATCATGATACTATACTTTACCCAATACTTTGGAGCGCTATAAGGGTGCACCCTTCTTGAACATTTCATTTCATGCATAAGTGTGCCACATGGATCATAAAACATGGATTCATAAAACATAATCATTTATTCCACGATAAATGAATGTGGAATTCATAAATGAAACGTTATAATCAATAAGTCAATGTGAATAATGGTTAATACCCTTGATGGAAAAATGGGCATGGTATTCACTACACAATGACATTGGATTAGAAAATCGGTGCGATTTTGGCAGCGTAACAGCGTGACATAAGATTTCATAAAAATGGTTGATGAGATAGAAATGGGTTACTCTTAATATTTAAATTTAATGGAAATTAAGGAGGTCATATAGATACATGTCCCAACAATTTTAGTGGAATATAGATTCTTGATACAAAAGTATTGCTTGAATGTAAAAGAGGAGAGAGAAGTTCCTTTCGGAATTTCGGAATAGTAACAGGTGTCCATGGGAGGCATTTAATGAGAGATAAAGGGGTCTCCCATCATTCAAACATAAAAAGGTAAGTATGAGGGAGGTTATATACCATACCCCAACATTTAAAATTGAAATTAAAAGGGAAAAACAACTTTAATAAAATTGGACAAAAATGACAAAGGAAGAAAAACCCTTACATGGAAATGTGCTTCTAAAGGCTAGAGAGAGGCTTGTGAGAGGCTTCTTGGGAGCTTGGGGAACATTGGGAGGATTATATAGAGAGTATGGCAGAGGTTGGACGAACTCCAAAGGCTTTAAGTGAGGAGGAAGTGGGATCTTGGGTGGGTTTATATTGGAAAGGTGAGGAGATTCTTTATTATTTAGGTTTGGGACCCCTTATATTAAATTAATCCAAACCACATACCATACCACAGTTTTTTCCAATAGTGTTTGGAAAAGTGATGAGGAAAATAATATTATATAAGGTAAAGGTCCGAACATCATAAAATATCAGGGTTTCTAATGTGTAGATGAGTCACAATCCATTGAAATTAATTTAAAAAGACAAGGTGTTTAATAAGTCTTGAGGGTTCCATTATTGCTTTGAAAAGTAAGCCAAAAAAACCCAAAATCACATTATTTTAATGGTAAAACATATATTGGCCGAACATAAAGATTATAGTATTTTATTACATCTCTATTGGTTCATTATGATGTCATCAAATTGATTATATATTTAAACGGTATTTCATTTTTACTCAAAAATTTTTCTGTCTTAGAAAATTATGAAAAATTCACCATTGGATAATTTTGACATCCAAATCCCAAAAATAACATTTATTTTATCTAAATAATTTTCTAAATATTTTAATTTTCACTTTTAAAATAAAAACCGACATTTATCAAAAATTCACGGGTTTTGACAAAAATGGATTTCAAACCTTAATAAAAATTATAATTGAATTCATACAATTATATGATCATTTATATATAATAAAAATTAATATAATAATAATATTAATAATATTTCATTAAAATAATATTTAACTCAAAATCCCTTAATTTAAAAAAATATATTTCTTAATTAAATAATAACTAAAAACACCATTTGTACTAAAAAAACTATTTAAAATTTATCAATAATGAGAAGAAATTATATTAATTATTATATACAAAAAAAATGTACATGAACATAGTACTATCGATTAGTTACATAACCCCTTAAAACAGCCTCATAAGACCTAATGGTAAGGTGTGCGATGGTGACAAACTCTTGGGGTGGCTCGGATAACATCGATCAAGAGGTAATCTCTATCAACGTCCACTCTTCTCGTAGACTGTCTCGTTCGAGATTGACATGATGAATCTCATCTTGGGCTTGGTCAAGAGAGAATCCCATAGATTCCACCTCTTTTCCAAGCTCCGACAAATGGTCTTCGTACGGAGTAATTCTACTGGATGAGGCCATCGCTTCTTTTTTCTGCGTAAATTTGGATTTGTTAACGCCCTATATTTATAGTAATCATGTATTCACTGTTCAATGGCTATATTAGAAATGGTCAAAATTCATAACATTAAACCAAAGAAGTTGACATTTGATATAAACATTAAGAAACATTCAATTAGATCAAGATGTATTTCCATTAATGAAACTTTGGGTCGTTACAATATACACCCTTAAGAAATTTTTCCCTCGAAATTTTCTTTTTCCCACACTAAAATAGATGTGGGTAACTCAGCTTCATCACATCCTCCAATTCCAAAGTTGCCTCTTCAAACTTGTGGTTTCTCAAAAACACCTTGATGAGGGGCATTGTGTTATTTCATAGAACTTTTTCTCTACGATCTAAGATCTGCACTGGTTTCTCCTCATAAGAAAGATCATCTTCCAATTGTACCACCTCAGAAGAGAGTACATGTTAAGGGTCCAGTATGTAATTCCTTAATAGAGATACATGAAATACATCATGTACTTTGGCCATAGTAGGTGGAAGTGTTAGTCGATAGGCCACACCCACGACATGATCAAGAATATCGAAGGGGCCGACATACCTTGGACATAACTTCCCTTTCGTTCCAAACCTCATGACCTTCTTCCATAGAGATATGCGTAGAAAAACCATGTCTCCAGATATAAACTCAAGGTCTCATCGAAGATTATCTGCATAACTCTTGTATCGACTCTGGGATGTGTTGATATGTTCATGAATGGTTTTCACCTTCTCCACCATTTCCTCGACCATTTCTGGTCTAAGCAGCTTACGTTCACTGACATCATCCCAACATGCCGTTGTTCTGCACCTTTTCCCATACATGGCTTCATATGGTTCCATTTGGATGCTCGAGTGGAAACTGTTATTATAAGAGCACTCAACCATAGGAAGATGTTGATACCATCCTCCTTTAAAGTCCATTGAGCACGCTCTTAACATATCCTCATGTGTTTGGATAGTCTGCTCAGATTGGCCATCAATTTGAGGATGATAGGCCATACTGAAGTTCAGTTCAGTATTCAGAGCATGTTGAAGACTCTTCCAAAACATAGAGGTGAATCTTGGATCTCGGTCAGACACAATAGATAGTTGTACTCCATGCAACCTTACCACATCCTGGATATATATCCATTCCAGTTGATCCAATGAGAAATCCTCCCGAATAGAAATGATGGGTGCGGTCTTTGTAAGATGATCCACAACAACCCAGATTGCATTTTTGCCTTTGGATGTCCTCGGACGTCTGGTGACAAAGTCCACGGTTATGTTTTCCCATTTCTATTCTGGTATGGGAAATGGTTGCATCTTCCCCTTAGACTTCTGCCTCTCTTCCTTCACTGACTGACACACCAGGCACATTGATGTATATTCAACAGTATCCTTCTTAATATTATCCCACCAAATGTTTTCTCAAAGATCTCGATAAATCTTTATGATCCCTTGGTGAATAGAGAAATTTCAACTATGTGCATAATCCAAAAGTTCCTTCTTTATCTCTACACTTGATGGAATACCTAGTCCATTCCCAAACCGCACAATTCCTTCTTCATTAACATTAAACTCTGATGATTTCTCTTTTTAGATAGATTCCACTTTTTCTCAAATTCCCACATCATCCTTTTGAACATCCATTAACCTTCCAAAAGAGACGGTTGAGAAATCATTTGTGAAAGGATGGATGATGTTCCCTTCTCTATGATTCCCATGTCCATCTACATCAAGTCGAAGAAGATTGGATCATTCTCAATTCTCATCATTGATAGAATCACTGGATCCTTTCTACTTAGGGCATCTGCCACCGTGTTCGCTTTCCCAGGGTGGTAATGGATTGAATAGTCAAAATACATGATGAGATCTATCTATATTCTCTGGTGAATATTAAGCTCTTTCTGTGTGAATATATATTTAAGACTCTTGTTGTTAGTATATATCTCACATTTCTCTCCATAGAGATAATGCCTCCAGATTTTCAAGGTAAAGATCACCACTGCCAACTCCAGATCATGTGTTGGATAGTTTCTCTCATGGATTTTCAACTGCCTCAAGTCATAGGATATCACTTTATCATTTTTCATCATCACACATCCTAAGACCTTCTTCGAAGCATCAATGAATACCACAAAAAGTTCCACATTTGTGGGTAAAGTGAGCACGAGCGTAGTGATAAGCCTCCTTTTCAACTCTTTGAAGCTTTCTTTGCATTCACCAATCAAAGAAAACATTACTCCCTTTCGAGTCATCTTGGTAAGAGGGTTGGACAATCGTGATAAATTTCTCACAAATCGTCAATAATATCCAGCTAACCCCAAGAAGCTACGGTTATCTGTAACCGATGTTGGCCTCGACCATCCCTCAATTGCATCTGTTTTGGAGGGATCCACAGATATACCATTGGTTGTGATGATATGTCCCAAGAATGAGACCTCCTGCAACCATAACTCACACTTTCAGTACTTTTCATAGATCTTCTCCTTGCGCAAAGTCTCTAGTACAGTTCTTAAATGCTCCTCATGATCCTCCTTGGTTTTGGAGTATATTAGAATATCATCTATAAAGACTACCACAAATTTGTCTAGGTAGTATCTAAAGACTCTATTCATTAAGTCCTTTAAGATTACCGGAGCATTAGTGAGTCTGAAATGCATTACTATGAATTCATAGTGCCTGTATCTTGTGCGAAAAGCAGTCTTCGGGATATCTTCCTTCTTCACCCTTACTTGATAATATCCCGACCGCAAGTCCACCTTTGAGAAGTATTGTGCTCCATGCAGCTGATCAAAAAAGTCATCAATTCATGGGATAAGATACTTGTTCTTTATCATGATTTTGTTATGTTCACACTAATCAATGAAAAGCCGCATTGACCCATGCTTCTTCATGACGAAGAGGACTGGTGCACCCCATGGTGAATCACTTGGGTGTATAAACCATTTATCAAGATTCTCCTGTAGTTTTTCCTTAATCTATTCAAGCTCTACAACAACCATTCCATATAGAGTCTTGGATATTAGTAAAGCCCCGGGTATAAGTTCAATTGAGAATTCAACTTCTCTTCTAGGAGGAATACCAGACAGTTCCTCAGGAAACACTTCAGCGAATTCCCTCACAATAGGAATTTCTTCAAGGATGGTTTCTTCCTTGAACTCAATCATCTGATCCAGATACTTGTTCTCATAAGGCAGGAAAATCCACCCTTGATATTATTGAGCTAAAGGAGATTCATCTTCCTCCTTACACTTGTAATGAATCGGGGGTCGATTCCCCATATGGAGTGTTATTTCCCTCTCCTGACAATCTATTTTGGCTCTATATAAGGAAATCCAATCCATGAAAATAATTGCATCAAATTCCACTAGAGGGAGTATGACGAGGTTCTCTGGGAAATTCAATCCATAGATTATAACATGGTAGGACTTATATTCATGGGATGCAATGATTGCCCCATTTACCGTACTCACCGACATCTTCACTTCAATGATTTGTGGTGGTGATGGGATTGTTCTACTAAACATTCGAGATATTAAAGAATGCGTAGAACCTGAATCAAAAAGTGCGTTTTATATTCTTGAATGAATAACTAAAGAACCTATCACTGCTTCGTGGTTGGGGTTCACTTCGGCAGAAGTGATGGAAAAAGCTCTTCCTTGCTGCCTTGGAGGTTGTTGGTTGTCTCCGAAAACCCTTGGATTAGGGCACTAATTTGAAAAATGACCCGGTTCTTTGCATTTGTCGCATTGAACAATGCATTGAGGATCGAACAGAGAATTCCTATCCTCTGTCATAGCCACGGGTCTTTCTTGCCGATAGTTAACAGCTAGGTGGCCTTCTCTTCCACACCTGAAGCATTTTCTCATCCCCTTAAGGCACTGGGGTGATGGATCTTCTTAGCACCGTTGGATTTATCCATCGGACCTCCAGCATTGAATTCTACCTTATGATTCATGTGCCCATGATACCCATGTGATTCTACGATCTCCATTTCGACCTTGATGGCACATCAGTAAATTTCCTCATAGCTGTCGAAGTCACAGATCACTAATGCATTCCGCAGTCTAGGCTTCAGCCCACCAAAGAAGCGGTCAACCTTGCATTCAGGGTTAACGAAAAAGCTGAAACCGTATCATGAAAGCCTTGTGAAGTTTTTCTCATACGCTCCAATAGATTCTTCGTCTTTTTACTTGAGGGAAAGGAAGTCCCTTTCAATTTTAATCTGAGGGGTGCACGGAAAATATTTATCGAAAAACATATTCCATAAATCCTTCCATTCCAACGACTCGATCTCCTCCTTAGGCTTCATTTGTTTGATCAAAATCCACCATTGATCAGCTTCACCCTCCATACGATAAGACACCAGGAGAACGTTCTTATATTCAGAACATTGAAGGATGGAGAAGATCTTTTCAATGGAGTTGATCCATTGTTCGGCGATCATGGGATTAGATGATCCACTAAAATTAAGAGGCCTTTGTCTCATGAAGCAATTGATAGCAAATTTTTCATTCTTAGGGGGGTTTGGACATTCCTATTGACCCGTATTTCTATTCAATGCTTGAGTTAGCTGAGAGAGAAGCGTGAAAAAGTTCACGATTCTCACTCCTATTGGATTGGTCATCTCATTAGTACAGTCATCACACTGATCTTCACATCGGTTTTTATCCCGAGTCCTCCTATTAGCGGCCATTGGATGGAATAAAAGGAATGTTAGGGGTAACACATAAATGTTAATCCAAAGACAAAAGTTGATGACTTATAAATAAACATTTATTTCCTTTACTCATGAGTCTATAGGCTTCAATCTATGCTTTTCATGATCTACTTCCTAAAATATATTCTTAAGGGAATTTTTTTAATTCCCTTAATAAGGGTTCATACTAAGTTTGCGAATTTATCAAAACATATCCCCTGGGAGTGCAATAACCAAGAGTGAAGCAATGCCCGTTGTTGTGCACCAGTTCCCATTCGAGTCTAGCTCGAAGCTGTGTTTTCGGGTTTTACCCCTAGGATACATCTGTGCCAGAGCCGTCTTTACCTGCTCGTATCCAGACATGGATGTATTTTCTTGATAAACCACTTACTCAATACTCACAAAAACATACAGATGTATATATTGTACTTAGTCTTGTCTCTGGGGCTTTAAAAGGGTTTTCTAATCCTAATCCTGAAAATAACTAAACCTCCCCTTTGATAACAACTATGAAACCCTGCTTTTATTACAAACTTAATCATGATTTATTACATAAAACTTCACTTGATAAAACAAATGACATAGATAGGTTTAGTGTCTTTGGGTCTTAGGATAATTACATATAAACTTAAAACATGAAATACAACATTTTTTTTAAAACTTCCTTTACATGACCACTACATTCCTTCATACTTAGCATTGCATTGGATAACCTGAGGACATGCATAAGAAAAGTGTGAGCTATAAAGCTGAGTAAGGGAGTACACATGAAATAACATGAAGAGTACAATACATGTTAGAAAATAGGCATATCAATAGTGCTTAAGAAAAACATGAACATAAATACATGATAAAGAATGATAATCATAACATGGAAATGTGGAAACAACACTTAACATGAAATTAGCATGAGCCAAGGCTCATTGCACATGGAGGACGAGTAAATACTCATTGCACATAAAGCACGAGTAAACCCTCGTTGCACTTGAATTAACATGATTCAACACTCATTGCACATGACGTATCATGATACTATACTTTACCCAATGCATTAGAGCGCTATAAGGGCGCACCCTTCATAAACATTTCATTTCATGCATAAGTGTGCCACAGGGATCATAACACATGTATTCATAAAAAATAATCATTTATTCCACAATAAAGGAATGTGGATTTAATACATGAAACTTTATAATCAATAATTAAATATGAATAACGTTGAATACCCTTGATGGAGAAATGGGCATGGTATTCTGTACACAGTGACATTGGCTTAGAAAATTGGTGCGATTTCGACAGCGTAACGGCGTGACATAAGAATTCATAAAAATGGTTGACGAGAGAGAAAGGGGTTCCTCATCATATTTATATGTAATGGAAATTAAGTAGGTCATATATATACATGTTCCAACAATTTTAGTGGAATTTAGATTCATGATACAAAAGTATTTCTTGACTGTAAAAGAGGAGAGAGAAGTGCATTTCGGAATATCGACATAGTAATGGGTGTACATGGGAGGCATTTAATGAGAGATAAAGGGGAATCCCATCATTAAAAAATAAAAATAGAAGTATGAGGGAGGTGAAAAACCATACTCCAACATTCATAATTGAAACTAAAGTGCAAAACAACTTAACAAAAATTGGACAAAAATGGGAAAGGAAGAAAAACCCTTACTTGGATGCGTGCTTCCAAAGGCTAGAGAGAGGCTTGTGAGAGGCTTCTTGGGAGCTTGGGGAACCTTGGAGGATTATAGAGATTGTAGGGAAGAGGATGGACGAACTCCAATGGATTTGAGTGAGGAGTAAGTGGGATCATGGGTGGGTTTATATAGGAATGGTGAGGGAATTCTTTATTATTTAGGTTTGGGACCCCTTATATTAATTTAATCCAAACCACAAACAATCCCATGATTTTTTCCAATGGTTTTTAGAAAAGGGAAGAGGAAAACAATATTTTATAATGCCAAGGTCCTAAAATCTTAAAATATGAGGGTTTCATATGTGGAGGTGAGTCAAACTACCATGGAAATTAATTTAAAAAGACAAGGTGTTTAATAAGTCTTGAGGGGTCCATTAATGATTTGAAAAGTAAGTCAAACAAACCCAAAATCACATTATTTTGATGGTAAAACATATATTGGTCGAACATAAAGATAATAGTATTTTATTACAATACTATTGGGTCATTATGATGTCATAAAACAGATTATATATTTAAACAGTATTTAATTTTTACTCAAAAATTTGACTGTCTGAGAAAATTATGAAAAATTCACCATTGGATAATTTCGACATCCTGATTCCAAAAATAAAATTTATTTTATCTAAATAATTTTCTAAACATGTTAATTTTCACTTTTAAAATAAAAACTGATATTTATCGAAAATTCACGGGTTTTGAAAAAAATGGTTTCAAACCTTAATAAAAATTATAATTGTATTCATACAATTATATCATAATTTATATATAATAAAAATTAATCTAATAATAATAATATTATTTTATTAAAATATTATTTAATTAAAAAATCCCTTAGTTTAATAAAATATATTTATTAATTAAATAATAACTAAAAACACTATTTGTACTTTAAAAACTATTTACAATGTATTAATAATGACAAGAAATTATATTCATTATTATATACAATAAAATGCACATTAATATAGTACTATCGATTAGTTACATAACCACTTAAAACAGCTTCATAAGACCTAAGGGTAAGGTGTGTGATGGTGACTAACTCTTGGGGTGGCTCGGATAACATCGCTCTAGTGGTAATCTATATCAACTTCCACTTTTCCCGTAGACAGTCCCATTCGAGATTGACATGATGAAGCTCATATTGGGTTTCATCAAGAGTGAATCCCAAGGACACCACTTCTTTTCCAGGCTCCGACAAATGGGCTTCGTGTGGATCAATTCTACTGGATGAGGCCATCGCTTCTTCTGTCTGAGTAAATTTGGATTTGTTAAGGTCTTATATTTATACTAATCATGTGATCACTGTTCAACGGCTATATTAGCAACAGTCAAAATTCTTAACATAAAACCGAAAAATTTGACATTTTATATAAACATAAAGAGACATTTAATTAGATAAATATTGATTTCCATTAATGAAACTTTGTGTCATTACAGATGTAGTATGAATGATTAATGGAATAAGTAATATGTTCATTGTAGTCCATAGAGGATCAGTGTAAATGAAACCCTAGAAATTTCCTTCTAAATGATGTCATGATGTATTGGTTATGTGTGGCCTCATATCTCTTTGATGACCTTTTTGGAGAACATTTAGTCCTCCCTAATTAAACAATATGGAGGACTATAACTATCCCATGAAATTATTTTTATAGCCAAAACATCCCTTGTGAAAATTTGAATAATTAAGATGAATTTGAAATTATATGAGTTTTATGGTATCTCATGGATGATGCTATGGGGGCTTGACCTTTTGTGTCCCATAATGTTTTGTTGTTTGCTATATTTTTGGAGGTGTGAATTGAGATATTGTAATCAATGTGTGGTATCAAGGATATTATATTTCTAGTGGAGACTAAGTAGTATTCATGTTTATATAATGACAAAGAGTGACATATCACCACATAGTGATGGGTGTTGAATTGAGAAATGAAATATTTATAAGGGAATCAAGGAAGTGTATTTGAGATAGATGAGACCTATGGGAACATAGTTGGTTCTCCAATAAATTTTTAACCATTGTTTGGGGTGTAATTTGATAAATGGGTAGTGGTGATCAAGGTTGTCAACCTATAACATGGATCGATGTTTTAGATATGTTTAGTTTTGGGGAGTTTGGTGAAACTTTTATGAGTTTGACTAAGGGATGTGTCATAAGGTAAGAAGAGGGATACTGTTTTATTTCATTATTCATTATTCATACAAAAGCATGATATAGTGTAGGCTCCCATGGTTATCTAATTATGAACTTGAAAAAATTGTTGGATCTATCACGACACTTTGGGATTCCTTATACATGATTCAATAGTATGATTAATGATATTACTGGGGCTTCCATGGAAATAGATATGGGTTATTTCCCCCCCTACATTTTTCTATATTATTGGGATTAGTGGGGTTCCTATCGTGGTAATTTGTATATTCTATATTCATGGGTAAGATCATAGATTGATCTTTAATTTAATGAAATTAACCCGCAGTTCTTATGATTAGGGGCCTAAGGGGATACCTTCTATTAAATATATCAATAGGAAGAGCCTATAAAATTATATACACTAGGTTGAGTTTATCCCCAAGGATATTATTATTGTATACTATTGGTAATCACCATGTGTTATTCTGTTTGTGGTATTATAGTTGTTTCTTGTGTTTTACTATCTTCTTGTGGATTTCTATCAACCAAGGCATGGTTTTCATGCATACCATGATGGATTTTTATATGATATCAAGGTGGGGGTCTTACGATTTGGGATCGTGGCCTAATTTATTCAATGATCTAGTGTCTTCTAAGGCATGGATAGCCATATTAAATGGGATATGTTTATCCCCTAGTCCATTATTACTATATAACATTGTGGATCATCCCCAATATTCATTATAATTTATTAACTGGTAACCATGATGTTCTTGAATAAATTATTGTAATTGATGTAGCATGTATGGTTGATCAGGGACGTGGTCTAAAGTGACAATATTAATCATTTGTTTTTCTTTAATTATGATATATTATTAATTTTATTGAAAATGTTAATTTCAAATAAAACAAATTTTACTATGATTTAATGGCGCCACATTACCCTCTCCCTGTCGGGTTATGTGCTCACACACTACCCGAGTGACCATTACAGTTTTGTAATGTAGTAACACTCACATATTGTAGGTTCATCTTGGGATGTGGTCTGGGGTTAGGATCGAGAATGATTTTTTATTCATGTTAATAGATAATGGGATTATGATTTTTTTGGTGATGTTGTGAACCCTTTTCTGTATACCATTATTTCCACTATTTTACATGTGATATGCATACTAGAAAAACTTCCCTGCAAGCTTTTATATTAATATTTTATTTGATAATGTGCATTTTTTAACATCATTATTTACATATTCTGATGATTATTGATTTTTTATGATACTTATTTTACTCCATTATTGATATGATGATATATTGTGTATATAATTCTCCCATTACAACATTGTACTCCAACATCTAGTCAAAAACCTCTATTGTAGGAGGAACACATGACATCACATAGTGAAAATAATTGAGTAATACTTTTTTGTTTGTCATTTAGTGCTATTTAAATGTGATATTATATGAGTTTTTATCTTGCCTTTTTTTATTATGAATGATATATTATATATTAATTTGTTTAGTATGGTGATATACCTCGAGATAGTGATTCATGAACACCAGTATCGATGGGAAAATCAGGTTTGTAGGGGTTAGGATATTGTTATTAGTATGTGATATTATAGTTATATATATATGGTTTATCATCATGTCACCCACAAGGTGGCTATATTTAAGAACATTTAGACATTTATAACATTCATTGTATATGTAAGAGGTATATCATTTATCATGACTGGGAACACTATCATCAAATGGATTGTATAGGGATTATAGTGTTATTATTATCACTAATATTAGAGGATAACCTATTTAATATGTCATAAAAATATCATATGATCTTTTCACATATAATATATCTGGGAAATTATACTTAGATTTACCATCTTATATATATATATATATCCTCTTGTGATGATAGGTCATTTATACATTTAGTTATACACTAAATGAAAGGGATGTAGGTGTTTTGACCTTTAGTAGCATTGAATTGAAACTAGGTTCCGAGAAAATAGATCGTACCAACAAGATGATATTATTTATTTAAACTATCCATAATAAACTACAATATATCTCCCAATATTTCTTGGATTTTCATTTTTCTTAACTAATACATGTATCTCAGATTTGATGAATATGGATTTTCATTGGGTGATGTTAGATGTATGGATATTGCTGTATAATGTAACCAGAACATCTTAGGTAATGTTTGGTATATAGATTATAAAATAAGGAATGTGACATATTGAGTGTGGTTGATATTGATAAATATGATATAATGTGTTTAATTGATAAGTGATTTTTTGAATGTTCCTTGAGTTATGAACATCATGTGAGATATGAAATATGTCTTAGTGGGGTACTTTGTGACTCTTGAAACATGACATGGGATATTGGGGACATGGGGAGGTTTTTAATTCATGGTTGTCCTATGAGAGTGGATATCTCATGTTATGAGTGTCTGATGAAATGAATTCCATGAGTATATTTTTTTGATATTTATTCATTGTGGATCCTTGAGATTGTCGATATAGTAATAGTAGGCTAGGGATGAATCTGGATTTTTAATGGGAATCACCTATTATGGGAATACTCATAGAGGGATTTTCTATAAGGGATATGATTTCCTTAAGTAATTTTAGTATCGATGATGATTTTGGATTTTATAGATCATTGAGTTCCATAATTATATATTTATGACATGCTTATGAGCACACTTAGAGAATGAGAATATTGATTTTCCCTTGTAATGATGTTTGGATAGAGGGAAGTAATGTGATAGACCATGGAACATGTAACATTCATGATTTTGATGATGATTTCCGGGGTCACTTGTAGTTGGTTAGAGTAGTCATGTGGTAGGAGTGTTGTCTGCAGTTTTTGGTAGTGGGCCTTATCATGTGTGTTATTTTAGAATTTATGAATGATAAATTGATGAGGACTCATACATGATGAGTTTAATGTTACAAAGAGCATGGTTATACTATTTTAATTATGTGAGACACATAATGTCTTTAGGCAAGATGTGTTGGTTATATGAGAGTGTGAGACACATGGGTTTTGATTAATTTTAGGTAACACAATTGGTATACAGGGAACCTATGAATATATGAGTAAGTAATTTTCTCTGTGAGTTCCATTGATACAATAAATTCATATGTTATGCTTTTGGGAATAGTAAATTAAGGGTTTATGGGAGTAATGAATGTATCTAAATGTTATAAGAGGCATTATGATTGATAAGGTTACATGAGATAATCAATTTTATTGTGATACTAGATATAAATTGTTAGAGAGTGATAATAAAAGAGGTTTTAAATGAATGTGCATGACATTGAATGAGTAACACGATTTTGATATGGAAACCTGTTGATTTTACACATGAGCCAAATTATATGGAAAAATAGATGGTGGAGAGTCCAACATTGAAGATTTTATTGTTTAACCATCATTATGGATGGGTTTTTAGGGGATTCCCAATGAAAACTATTCCATTAATTGGGAATGGGTAGCGAATTAATATTCATTTTAGAAATAAATTATGAGTGAGATTGGAAACACTAGTCATTATGTTTACTAATTTATTTGGTGTCTTCAATGATTGATTGGTTTTTAATTCATTGGTTAGACCACAATGACACTCTTATTGTGGGTAGCATCCTATCAGTTATGGGTGATATGAACCCTTTGTTGGTAGGGTAATGTGTCCATGAGACCAATTTATAGATGGATCTCATGGAAATTAAATGATAATAATATACTGAATAACTAATGTAAAATCACAATTAATTATTTATAGATTCTGAGCTTTCCTAAAACATATTATGTAAAGGATATGATATGGCCATAGATTCGGTAGGTGGTGAATTAGTGTTCTTGGTAGGGTACAATGATTATTTTCGCTGATATATAAGACACCTATTATATAACACCATAAAATTGTATTAGAATTTGGTATATGTGTTATGAAAATAATGAGATCCTATTTTCTGTTCGAGAATTGTGGTCAGGTATGTATGTTGTGTATTGGTAGATGAGAGCTACTATTTTAGTGATGTTTTGAATTAAATATATAACAATTGTACTTTCATGTGATTATATGTGAGGTGAGGTGATGGAAACATAATCAAGTACATCATTTTGGATAACATATATATTCTTATGTATAAATCTATATAGAAAAGGAAACACCATATTGGGATCTTTTTTGTGGGCCTTTGATACTCGTAAATTTTATTTAGAAAATGCGAACAAGGTTTGTAACTATTTTTTGACATGGGTTCTCAGATGCTCTCAACTGAGGATAGTTAGAAACAACATTATGTTATTATTCAAAATTATAATGTATATTTTTAAATACAATTTCGTGAGTGAAAACAACCATATATTGAAACCAGGTATTCAAAGCATAGACTAATAGTGGTGATTACAATGGATTATATTGAAAGTGGTATAGAGGAACCATAGTGTCCTGTAATATAGAAATTTTATAATGTACAATCATAGTGTTTTAGTGATGAATATAAGAGATGAATCATGATTCATTAGTTTGAGCATCATATATAGAATTATTAATTGAGAATAAAATCAATCATTCAATAATGTGGAACACCCTTATGGATTGTAATTAATAACAAATTAATTTAAGGATTATTTTTATTTTGATAAAAAAAATCTAGACGATGAAATTTTTTATAGTGGAGATGTTACATGATCCAACACCAATATGTGTTAGGTATATCATTGAATATTTAAGTATTCAACTGGTTGAGAGGAGGATTTTTTTCCTATATTTTATAATATGATTATATTGTTTAAAAACCTAGAAATGCATTTTTAGACATTTAATAAGGGCCGTAAGGTCGTTGGGGCTACATGATACAATGACCAGTGAGCCTCTAGTAAGCCAACTACTAGAAAATATGATAGTAATTAACCATGTTCACTATATCATTCAATTGGATACCTATATGTATTGTACGAGTGATCAAGTTGTCTTTTGGTTGGTTTTGAAAATGATGTGGTAGTCTGGTCATTTCACTAGTAAAGCCCTCAGTTTTTGAAGTAGAAATGTGTTATGGGGGAGGCATTTCAGTTAAGCCACTCCCTCCCATTAGTTCTTCTCTACCTATTTTTGGGGTGTTCATGGAAGCATTTTATTGATAATTTTAGGTTAAATTCCCTATTATTATCTTTAATTCAATTCATCCACTATACATAATATAATTGGTCACTATCGATTATGTATTTGAGTGATGATCCCACTAGAGAACAGTGGAACCAAATTTGTATGATTGGTATTTCATATATCATGGATAGAGTACATCCTGATATAGTGTAGTCATGTACTTGCATTATTTTTTAAAGAGTTATATCAAACTAATTAATTTTTATAAGTATGTTCAAAAAATTTAATTAAATCATTAGATGAATCGAAGTTGTGTGTTAGGTTTTAGTGTCTTAATGTGGTTGATAGTGCCATATAAACTATCCATGGGTGTTTGGTTATGGTTCTAGGGTAGAGGAAGCTCTCTGTGAGTTTTTAGTTACTATTTCCCATTTTAATTAAAATTTTGAACTATTTATATTTGATTTAGATTATTTAATTAGGATTCAAGAAATGTGATAGTATCTTAGGTGTGATTGAAAGTGTGTTCCGATGTCAGATAGTTTGTTGATGGGACTCGATGACAGATGCATGGAAATATCAGAATGGGGAAATGGATTTTTTGATTTAGGTAATGTTGATTCATGCCTTATATAATTTAGGTAGTTATTTTGATAGTTTTGGTATGAAATTGGTCTAATACAGTGATTGGCCTATTATATTGAATAATTAATTAAATATATATAGATTTAAAATTTAAAATTAATTAAAATATTAAATTATAACATCGTTGATTTGGATGCATAAAGTTGAAATGAATTTATGGACCTCCTCCATTATACTGGTTCATTTTATTTCTAGAACCATCGCTTATACAATAAATTTCAATTCATTGATTGATGATAACTAGTGGGGATACATGGTTACTAGGGCATGATTAATGTTATATGGATTAGGGTCCTTGTATTTTTCTGTCCAAATTGGTATTGGAACCCCGAGACTATACTTTGAAATTGGTGGATGTGTTGGTTGTGTGTTGAATTATATTCCATAGTGGACCATACATAGGAACCTTTGGACCTCCTTTATGAGGGAAGTTCACATATTAGTGGATAAGGCCCTTATTATCATTTATGTAATTTTGAAATCTATTATAGCCTTGGAAATAAATGAGATGACTCGTGAGGTGACCTACAGATTCTAATATCTCGTAAACCAATATGGAGGGGCTTAACATTGTATGGACTACATCGATGTGTTCGTGGTTACGTGTTATTGAGGTAGGAATTGTGATTAAGGGAACTAAATAGGGTACCAATTTTTTGAAATTCTATGAGGGAGCCATATATGTTTCGTTTTTTATGTGAAGGTGATGATTCTTAGGGGATAACTACCCATGAGTGATGGGTGTTGACTCGAGAAATTTAATTTAGTTGAGGGAACCCATGATAGGTGTTTGTGCATGATGAGAAGAAGGATTCACATGTCAGTGACCTAGTGATGACTTTATCATAGTTTATGAGTGTGTATGAGAAATTGGCATAGATGATCATTAATTTCACCCTATAACAGATAGAAATGTGTTTCCGTGTTCAGTTGTGGTGTGTTTTTTTCCTCTTCAGAGTCTGGTTGTTGGTTGTGTGATAGATTAGGATGATGGAAACCAATTTCCATGATCTGCATTTTTATGTACATGTAGTGGATAAAATATTCACCATTTAGGTGTCCTTTATATGAAATTAAAAAATTTCATGGATAAGTTTTTAGACACTGGGATTCCTTGAATTTGAGTGTACGTATGACTATAATGTTTAGGATAATATGTATTTTGAGATGGAATATCAGGAGACTTGTAAGAACCCGTGTTTTTTCGAACTATAATTTTTAGTAGAAATTTAAAATTTTGATGTTGGATGCTTATGAGGGGTAAAATTTTAATTTTACCTAACCAAATGAACTCATATATTTTTTCTGACAACTATGTTGGTCTCGGAATAGGGATTTTACCCTAGGAAAAATGTCTGATGGAAATATGATCTGTTCAAATTTTAGCAAAATATTTAATATATAATATTATTAAAATAAATATTAAATTATCCACGCATGTTCATTTATCAATAACATTTAAACCGAATTCCGAATTGAGATTCCATATATGCCATTCATTCCATAATGAAGAGTTTAGCATAGGGAATTCATAAACTCTTTCCGGGTGCAGGGGCTGGCCTGGGCCCCTATTTCTTCTTTTCCGTTTCTTTATTTCATCTTTCTTCCTTATCTTAATTCCTCCTCATACTCCTTGTGCATGCCTCCAACATTGTAGTTTATTTTGGGGATATATGGATATTGTGAAATATAGAGAGTAGGGAGGAATTAGGGGCACCGATTCGAAGCTCTCGACATGCTGAGTCGGCGTGCAGCAACCATGAGCTGTGAAATCAACCAAAACATCAGCGGTTTCCTCCCAAAGGTAGAGTAGTTTATGTTTTCACCATAGATCCCCATTAAACATGTTTTTTAAGTCTTTAAAGCTTTATATTTTTTTCTTGTGGCCACTTCAGGCCGGATCAATTGTTTCGGGGGTGAAAATGGGTGTTTTAGGCGTATTGAGGGTTTTCCCATCAGAAAACCCAGAATACACGGCGTGTGCGGTAAGGGAACACCCCGTGTGTTCTTCCCATTTGAGGAAGTATTTTTTTCCAGAGTAAACTCCATTTAGTGGATGTCTATGTGAACAACTATGTGATAATAAACATGGAATAATGGTTTTTAAGGAGCACATGCCACATACAATGAGTACACGCCATGTAGTGGTACATGGGCATGTGTTTTAGTGAAAACACACATGGTGTAACTATTTTTGAACAGTACATGTAATGTACAGTAATTTACACACCGTGTACTCATACAAAGGTAGACCAGTAATGCCCCAACCAAATTTATCCAGAGTCAGTGAATTATTTTAATACATTGGCATGATTACAAGGAATCAGGTCCCGAAGGACCGATCAGTTTAGCAGCCTTGGAAAAAGATTACATACAAGAACGTTACATTAAAATTTCAAACATAAAATAGAACATAGATAGTTCTTTGATAATGCCATTTTTCCCCAAGATTAACCATGCTAATCAATCATAAAACACTTCTTGGAATCTTGGGAAAATAAAACATAAGAAAGGGATGAGATCAGATTCTCATTAAAGATAACAATAAAGCAGAAGCATTCATAAACAAGCATAAACATTTAAGCCAATTTATAACTAAACAAAATCCTTTTAAACATGAACATCAGTAATATATGGAAAAGATAAAATCAAATATTTCATTTACTTATTCACATTGATATTCTACTAGTCGAATAATCACCTACAATATCAATAACTACTTTCATATTGATGGAATGCATAATTTCGAACTATCATAACCACATAGCCAAGGAATCGTGCCAATATTACAAATAATATTTTGTCAAGGCCTTGTGCCAAGAAAATATTTTTTCTCATGAGACCTATCGATGCATTGAGGATCTATAGAGGGCTCAACCCTTCACATACTATGTCCAATGCTTTCCTCATATGTACAGGTTTAAACAGAACATAAACATTCATATTAAAACTAGCATACGAAATGTAAATAATTTCTCCATAAACCTTGAATGGTATAAAAATAACCCATCCAAAGTCAAAAATTTCATAAAACCTTCAATTCAATTTGGATGTTTTGTATGATAATGAACCAACTTCAAATAATCTTAAAATCCATCAATGGATGTCGAAAAAGATGAAATCAAAACTATTTAAGAGTAATATCTATTTTTTTAAATTATTTAAAAGTCACATTATTATAAAATAAAACATTTACTTTTAAAATATTCTTATAATCTTGTAAGGGAGTCTTCCAATATTTTACAAGGGTGGAAAATAGTCTCACCCGCCATATAAGTTAAAAAAAATACATTCTTACCTTAATTTTGTTGGAAAGGTTAAAATGAACATGTTAGGAAAATGACTTAAATATTCATTTATAACCTTCTTATAAAATGTAAAAAGAGGGAATAAATGACATTAATCAATATTCTATAAAATAGTAAGAATTTTCTGAAATACATTTTTACGAAACATGTATGTAGATGATAAAGAGGTCCCAGAAGATAATTACGTATAAACAACCGCAGATAAACTAGAGATTGTGAAATAAACCCATACCTTGAACTTTTCCTTGGTTGAGGGTAGGTTAAACTCCTGTATAATTTTTAAATCATTTTTATTAAATTATACAAGAATCATATACATAAATATTATACCATATATGATCTTTTAATATTTCTTTGTTAATAATATTTTAGTATTATCGTCATTTCAGGTGTTCAGTTACTCGTATTCCTTTATATGATTTGTTACATAAGAGGTGTTTCTTATCCATAGGTTGTAACATCCCAGGTAAATAAAGAATAAAGAATTTTCATATTTATTAATATTTACGAATTAAATATTAATTTTATTTTTAAGGGGTTGCTATGTTTGATAGCGTACCCGATACGCAACGATGCGTTTCCTTGAAACTTACGTAGCACACTAGTAATAAAATATTATTATTTTAAATGTTAGTTAACGAGTAGCCGTTGTACTGGCGGGAATGGATAAAAATAACTAAAATGTGATTATATATGTTTTTAAATGTTTATGCATTTACCCAATAAAAGATAAAGGCATAAAATACGGAAAGAGTTCAATTTTAGGCATATATACTTTAATTTTCAATAAAGGTTCACTTATCACCTTTTAATGGTGAACCGTCATTAAATATAGTTTTGATCACTCTTATACTTTATTTTGGACCAAATAAAACTCTTATTAATAATCGGGACATCAAATTTTACTTTGTGTAAATTTTTGGTACCTTTCTGATAAAGTTAATTTTTTTATGAATAGTGTAAAATGTTGTATTTTAATTCAAAACCTCTTTTTAATATAAATTATTTATATGATTAGATTGTTATTTTAATTGGTTTTAAAATGAAATTAGAAAATATTTTTACCATTAAATTCAATAGTGGTCGTTGGAATTAATTTCACTTTGAAATTGGACTTAAACTAATGTCAATCTTTTGATACTTATTGTTTCATAAAAACACGCTATTTGCTCTGACAGCGGGAATTAATTATTAAATTAATTAATGTGACTTATATGTTTTGAATTTTGTAAAATAGACTTCATTTTTGAATTCGGAATATCAAATATAGCATAGGGTGAATTTTTGGTAATTTTCTGAAAAACTTCAATTTTTGATGAATAGTGAAACCACTAAGTGGTAATCAAGCAAACTGATTTTTCAGTTAAATGATAGTTTACCACTAATGTGTATTGAATTTTTAAAATCCGACATACATGGTTGTCATTAAGATGTAAAATGTGGTTCAATGAGATTAAAATAATTTGTTGGTGAATAGTAACTTTTTTTCATTAATCGCGATTAGAGGTAATTAGTGTAGTTTAAGATAAAAATGGTATTATAAGAATGTGAAAACACCATGACACTTGTCCTACACCTATTGGGTGAGTCATGGCCGACCAAGACAAGCCATGGGCCAACTTGGGGACCCCATGGAGACACTTTAGTTGGAAAATGACATTAATATATTTTTATTTAATGTTAAAGTGAAAATGACACTAACATAAATTGTTTTACTAAAATAATTTTTGAGTGGGGTTATACAAGTCTAAATTTTGATTATAAATAGTAATTGGAAAGATAAACAGATTTCATACATCATAGTAGTTTTTTTATAGTTTTTAGACATTAAATAAATTAAATTATATATGTCATAATAATGATGCAGCGATGACATCATTATTTGACGATTTAAATAAAATGGAAAGATAATGAAAAATATAAAACCTACACATGGAAAAAACCAATTGGATGAGTGGATTTATAACCCTTATCACCTTATCCACGAATTATATCAATGTGGGACCTTTTGAAACCGCAACACATTTTCAAATAAAGTAATATTTCTTTACTTTCCAAAAGTGCCCCTCCTCTCCTCTTATAAAAGGCCCCCACCTCTACCTCATTACACACACTCCTCAAGCCTTTGGCTCGGCCAACCCCTGCCCAATTACTCTATCCACATCCCTCTACTCATCCTAGAGGATTCCCTTTGGGCAGAATCTTTTCAATGGAAGCCTTTAGGCTCAAATCAAAAGGGAGTTACACTTTTAAAGGTAATTCATTCTCTCTTGTTCATTTGTTTTATTTTGCTTCTCCAACCCTCTAAACTCTTTTTATTTACTTATTTTGTAACAACACCAGTAACTTTAATATACTAGGATGTTGATATAATATTTATTTGAGCTACACTCTCACACAACTACATCAAATGGTTAAAGAACATACGGTTTCCGTGGATGGCGAAATTCTGCCTCCCGAAACGATGATTGTTCAATACTCATTTAACACCATCAAGGGTGGCCATTATGATGTCACTATTTTTATATATGATATATAATATGTTTATGTTTTCCTTAAGCTTCTGTTTTTTTTCATTTTGGGCACACCATTATGGTTTCTATTTTGGGTAAACACGATATCTTCATTTAAGGAAGTGCGGACTACCGCCCCCTCAAAGTGATTTGATTCGTTAATGCCATATGTGGGACATGTAAAGGATGGATTTAAAGTTATTATATATGATGTTATACTGGAATTATAATATACCTCTATATCATTATTATTTCTTTCCATTAAATTATGAGATAGAAATTAAAGTAGCGTTCATGCGTACGTACGGCTTACCGTCTCCATGAACGGTGCATTTCATTTCTTATCCCCAAATGTAATGTACTATTAAAATTACATGTATATAATGTATATATATAATTAATGATATATCTATATGATGAATATAATTCTGGAATTAAAATATACATACCTCCCATTTAGTTTTAATTCCATTAATATGACAAAAAAATGAAAGTAGCGTTCATGTGTACGTACGGCTTACCGTCTCCATGAACGGTGAATTTCATTTCTTACCTCTAAATGATTATGTAATATTATAAATACATGTATATTATGGATATATATGATTCATATTATATCCAAATCGGGAATTTCATTCTGGATATAAAGAACTTTTGACCACATGAACAACATGTAATTGTAAGAAGTCAACTTTCGACTTAAGAACCAAATATTGACAAAACAAACATTATTAATTTAAATGGTTACATAATGTTTATAACATGGAAATAAGTGATATAAAATTAATAATGAAGTTTAAAAAGGTTCTTAATCAAGTATAAATTAACTCAAGTTTATTATTCAGGACGTTAAAGAACGATCGAGTCAAGTCGGACCCAAGGTAAGGGACTTCGTCTCAATCTCCTTTCATTGAGGCATATTTCATTTTATACACAACATTATTTTATACGGTGTATAAACTACTTTTACATTGACTTTTATATAAAAATAATCTTTTTCTACGAAGCGTTTTACTAAACGACAAAAAGGAATGTTTTTTTAACGTACGCGGTGACAATGACCTTTTCCGCCGCCGCGAGTATTATTTGGTCTTTGGCTTCCTCAACAAGCCGTAATGTTTTTAAAATAAAATAAATACCATATACTCTATTATGTATTTTGGTATTAAAAATGGTTTTGATAAAGGATTCTATTATGTTAATATATTTATGTTATATTATGATTGAAATGTGGAAATGTTATCATTCCTTTAGATTGGTTTTATGTTTTATGATTTTATATTGGTACTTGGACATTTTAATGGGTGGTTACGTTATAAACCATATGACTGGTGGTGCCGTGAATACCAGGTTGGGTGGTTACGTTATAACCTCCAATGCATTGGGTATGGAAGTCGGCCGTATGGCTATTCCATTAATTATGTATGGAAATTGGTCGTATGGCTATTCCATTAAGTGATATGTGTGGAAGTCGACTGTATGGTTATTCCACTTAAGTATGTTTATGTCCCAAGTTACCTTTATATATTCTATGTGTTCTTTATATGGGTTTTATGGTAATCCTTTGGTTACAAAAAGGTAAGTAATGATACATTATTCAGTGAAGATTTTTTTTTACTACTTCATGAAGGTGAAGGTATTAATTTGATATAGTATACATGGTTTACTTGATGTTTGAAAAACTAACAGTTTTCATTCTTTTTGTATCCATTTCTGAGCTTTTTATGCTCACCCCAAGTTTTTCGAAATGTTTTTCACGGGACTTAAAGTGGAATAAGGTCAAGGATGGGATCAAGGGAATTTCATGCTATCTAAAACATGGAATCTAGACATCTTTCATTTTAAGAGTTTTTATTTTATGGAGACTTAGTAGAAGTGTCTACTTTGTAATCTTTTAAGATGTAATAGTTATGTTCTAATTTTCTAAAACTCTAAACCTGAAAAGATCCTCAATGTGAATTATTCATTTAATTCAATATTAAGTAAGGTTTAAGGCTGGGGCCTTATAGTTTGTATCAAAGGTCGATTTAGACAACTTTAGGAGTTAGAAAAGTGTTAAATTATAATATGATTGAAATGATATAGCATTTACAGATTACCATGTTGCTTCGCCTAAGATATTTCTATGTTCAGAATGGTTTTCCGCAGAGGAAACAAAGCAGCTATGTTGGGATGACATCAGGAGGAAGATAACCTTCCAAATCAGCAACATGAGATGGTCGGAATCAGAACTGAACAGTTTTTTGCAGTGATGGAACAGTTCACTCAGGCTATAAATGGTGGTGGTATCCATGCACGAGATCAGCCAGATCAACCGCAGAGGAACATGTCAGTGGTGGAACATTTCATGAGGCAACATCCCCCATCATTCAGAGGATCATCTGACCCTGTGCAAGCTGAAGGGTGGATTAAAGCACTGGAGAAGATTTTTGATGTCATGGGGTGTTCAGAACATCAAAAGGTTAGTCTTGATGTTTACTGTTTTGAAGGTGAAGCTGATCAGTGGTGGTCGATGGTGAAAAATATAAGGTATAGTGATGAGATTGAGGATCTTCACTGGGACGAATTCAAAGGTATGTTTCTTGAGAAATATTTTCCTAAGGTGGTTCATCTTAGTATGGAAAAACAGTTCCTAGAATTGAGGCAGGAGGATGATACATTGGCTACTTATGAAGAAAAGTTCACTCAATTGGCAAGGTATGCTCCAAACTTCATACGAGATCTTGATAGTAAAATAAACCGTTTTTACTCAGGGTTAAAGCCAAAGTATCGAAGGGCTTTAGCTTCTCGTGAGTTCAAAAGTTATGAAAAAGTTGTTCGATGTGCGGAGAAGGTGGAAATGGAGTTTGCCGATGATCAGGTGTTCTATGAAAAACAATATAATAAGAGATCTAGTTGGCAGGAAAAGGGCAAGAATTCATCAAAGAAGCAAGGAGGTAAGAAAACCAAATATCCATCCTGTGAGAAGTGTGGTAAAATGCATCCTGGAGAATGTTTATCCAAGTCTGGTAAGTGCTTTCGGTGTGGTAAGTCTGGTTATATTGCTCATAACTGTAAGGAAGATGATCAAGAAGGAAATGAAAATCCAACGGTAAGATGTTTTAAGTGTAATGAAATGGGTCATTATGCAGACGAGTGTCCAACAAGGAGCTTGAGTGATGGGAAGCAGTTAGACTACAAGGAGAAAGGGGTGGTAAAATCATTTGCAACAACTTCAGCAGATGTTGGGCCATCGAATGAAGTGGTATCAGCTCCAGGGAGCTCAGTATTTTTCAAAGATTGACTTGAGGTCAGGGTACCATCAGTTGAAAGTAAAAGAAGCAGACGTTCCGAAGACTGTGTTCCATACTAGATATGGCCATTATGAATTTGTAGTTATGCCTTTAGCGTTAACCAATGCACCTGCTGTATTCATGGACCTTATGAATAAAATTTTCCATGAGTTCTTAGATAAGTTTGTGTTTGTGTTTTGAGGTTTGTGAAGAGGTTATGTGTGCCTTGGGATTCACAGTTGAAGAATGAGTTATTATGTGAGGCTCATAGTTCTCCGTTTTCAGTTCATCCTGGAAATACTAAGATGTATAGAGATCTGCGGGAGTATTACTGGTGGGATGAAATGAAAATAGATATTGCTGTTTTTACTGTAAAGTGTTTGACAAGTCAACAGGTTAAAGCAGAGCGGCAGTTACCGAAAGGGATGCTTCAGCCTTTACCAGTGCCAGAGTGGATTTGGGAAAACATATCCATGTACTTTGTTGTTGGATTACCGAAGACATCTCGAGGTAATAATGCAATCTGGGTTATTGTTGATCGCTTGACCAAATCTGCTCATTTCCTTGCTATACGAGATACTTTCTCTCTTGATCAACTTTCCCGTTTGTATCTTAAAGAGATATTCAGGTTACATGGAGTTCCCCTCTCCATTGTATCTGATCGTGATCCCAGGTTCACATATAACATTTGAAAAGGCCTTCAGAAGTCGTTGGGTACTGAATTAAATTTTAGTATAGCTTTTCATCCTCAATCAGATGGGCAGTCAGAACGAACAATTCAGACCTTGGAGGATATGCTACGAGCTTGTTCGATGGATTATCAGGGAAGTTGGGACCAACATCTTTCTTTGGATGAATTTTCATATAATAACAGTTTCCATTCCAGTATACAGATGGCACCATTTGAGGCATTATATGGGAAGCGGTGTCGAACTCCAGCTTTCTGGGATGAAGTGGGTGAAAGGAAGCTGATGGGACCAGAATTGGTAGAAGAGATGGCAGAAAAAGTTCAGTTGATTCAGAAGTACATGAGAACAGCTTAGAGCAGGCAGAAGAGTTATGCGGATAATCGAAGGAAGGATCTATCTTTCGAGGTAGGTGATCATGTTTTTCTCAAGGTTTCTCCTTGGAAAAGTGTGATGAGATTTGGTCAGAAAGGAAAGCTGAGTCCAAGGTTTATTAGACCATATGAAATTCTTGAGAGAGTTGGATCAGTTGCATACCGGGTGGCTTTACCTCTGAGTTTATCTCAGGTACACAATGTTTTTCGCGTTTCGATGTTGAGAAAGTATATGCCAGATCCATCTCATGTTTTGAGTCCAGAGGTAGTTTAGCTAGAAGAGAACCTATCTTATGAGGAACAACCGGTCCAGATTCTTGACCACAGGGAGAAAGTGTTACGGAATAAGGTGATTCATCAGGTAAAGGTTTTGTGGAAAAACCATGTGATTGAAGAGGCAACGTGGGAATCTGAAAATGCTATGAGGGATAAATACCCCCACTTATTTTGATAAGTGAATAAAATTGTGAGGAAGCAATTCCCAAAAGGGGGGAAGGATGTAACATCCCAGGTAAATAAAGAATAAAGAATTTTCATATTTATTAATATTTACGAATTAAATATTAATTTTATTTTAAAGGGGTTGCTATGTTCGATAGCGTACCCGATACGCAACGATTCGTTTCTTTGAATCTTACGTAGCACACTAGTAATAAAATAATATTATTTTAAATTTTAGTTAACGAGTAGCCGTTGTACTGGCGGGAATGGATTGAAATAACTAAAATATGATTATATATGTTTTTAATTGTTTATACATTTACCCAATAAAAGATAAAGGCTTAAAATACGGAAAGAGTTCAATTTTAGGCATATATACTTTAATTTTCACTAAATGTTCACTTATCACCTTTTAATGGTGAACCATCATTAAATATAGTTTTGATCACTCTTATACTTTATTTTGGACCAAATAAAACTCTTATTAAAAATCGGGACATCAAATTTTACTTTGTGTAAATTTTTGGTACCTTTCTGATAAAGTTCATTTTTTTTATGAATAGTGTAAAATGTTGTATTTTAATTCAAAACCTCTTTTTAATATAAATTATTTATATGATTAGATTATTATTTTAATTGGTTTTAAAGTGAAATTAGAAAATATTTTTACCATTAAATCCAATAGTGGTCATTGAAATTAATTTCACTTTGAAATCGGACTTAAACTAATGTCAATCGTTTGATACTTATTGTTTCATAAAAACACGCTATTTGCTCTGACAACGGGAATTAATTATTAAATTAATTAATGTGACTTATAGGTTTTGAATTTTGTAAAATAGACTTCATTTTTGAATTCGGAATATCAAATATATCTTAGGGTGAATTTTTGGTAATTTTCTGAAAAACTTCAATTTTTGATGAATAGTGAAACCACTAAGTGGTAATCAAGAAACCGGATTTTTCAGTTAAATGAAATTTTACCACTAATGTGTATTGAATTTTGAAAATCCGACATACATGGTTGTCATTAAGATGTAAAATTTGGTTCAATGAGATTAAAATAATTTTTTGGTGAATAGTAACTTTTTTTCATTAATCGCGATTAGAGGTAATTAGTGTAGTTTAAGGTAAAAATGGTATTATAAGAATGTGAAAACACCATTACACTTGTCCTACACCTATTGGGTGAGTCATGTCCGACCAAGAAAAGCCATGGGCCAACTTGGGGACCCCATGGAGCCACTTTAGTTGGAAAATGACATTAATATAATTTAATTTAATGTTAAAGTGAAAATGACACTAACATAAATTGTTTTACTAAAATAATTTTTTAGTGGGGTTATACACTTCCAAATTTTGATTATAAATAGTCATTGGAAAGATAAAAAGATTTCGTACATCATAGTATTTTTTTATAGTTTTTAGACATTAAATAAATTAAATTATATATGACATAATAATGATGCAGCGATGACATCATTATTTCACGATTTAAATAAAATGGAAAGATAATGAAATATATAAAACCTACACATGGACAAAACCAATTGGATGAGTGGATTTAGAACCATTATCACCTTATCCACGAATTATATCAATGTGGGACCTTTTGAAACCAAAACACATTTTCAAATAAAGTAATATTTCTTTACTTTCCAAAAGTGCCCCTCCTCTCCTCTTATAAAAGGCCCCCACCTCTACCTCATTACACACACTCCTCAAGCCTTTGGCTCGTCCAACCCCTTCCCAATTACTCTATCCACATCCCTCTCCTCATACTATAGGATTCCCTTTGGGCATAATCCTTTCAAAGGAAGCCTTTAGGGTCAAATCAAAAGGGAGTTACACTTTTAAATGTAATTCATTCTCTCTTGTTCATTTGTTTTATTTTGCTTCTCCAACCCTCTAAACTCTTTTTATTTACTTATTTTGTAACAAAAACAGTATCTTCAATATACTAGGATGTTTTTATAATATTTCTTTGATCTACACTCTCACACAACTACATCAAATGGTTAAATAACATACGGTTTCCGTGGATGGCGAAATTCTGCCTCCCGAAACGATGATTGTTCAATACTCATTTAACACCTTAAAGGGTGGCCATTATGATGTCACTATTTTTATATATGATATATAATATGTTTATGTTTTCCTTAAGCTTCTGTTTTTTTCATTTTGGGCATACCTTTATGGTTTCCACTGTGGGTAAACACGATATCTTCATTTAAGGAAGTGCGGACTACAGCCCCCTCAAAGTGATGTGATTCGTTAATGCCATATGTGGGAAATGTAAAGGATGGATTTAAAGTTATTATATATGATGTTATACTGGAATTATAATATACCTCTATATCATTATTATATCTTTCCATTAAAGTATGAGATAGAAATGAATGTAGCGTCCATGCATACGTACGGCTTACCGTCTCCATGAACGGTGCATTTCATTTCTTATCCCCAAATGTAATGTACTATTAAAATTACATGTATATAATGTATATATATAATTAAAGATATATCTAAATGATGAATATAATTCTGGAATTAAAATATACATACCTCCCATTTAGTTTTAATTCCATTAATATGACAAAGAAATGAAAGTAGCGTTCATGCGTACGTACGTCTTACCGTCTCCATGAACGGTGCATTTCATTTCATACCTCTAAATGATTATGTAATATTATAAATACATGTATATGCTGGATATATATGATACATATTATATCCAAATCGGGAATTTCATTCTGGATATAAAGAACTTTTGACCACATGAACAACATGTAATTGTAAGAAGTCAACTTTCGACTTAAGAACCAAATATTGACAAAACAAACATTATTAACTTAAATGGTTACATAATGTTTATAACACGAAAATAAGTGATATAAAAGGAATAATGAAGTTTAAAAAGGTTCTTAATCATGTATAAATTAACTCAAGTTAATTATTCAGGACGTTAAAGAACAATCGAGTCAAGTCGGACCCAAGGTAAGGGACTTCGTCTCAATCTCCTTTCATTGAGGCATATTTCATTTTATACAAAACTTTATTTTATACGGTGTATAAACTACTTTGACTTTTAATTTTATACAAAAAAAATCTTTTTCTACGAAGCATTTTACTAAACGACAAAAAGGAATGTTTTTTTAACGTACGCGGTGACAATGACCTTTTCTGTCGCCGCGAGTATTATTTGGTCTTTGGCTTCCTCAACAAGCCGTAATGTTTTTAAAATAAAATAAATACCATATACTCTATTATGTATTTTGGTATTAAAAATGGTTATGATAAAGGATTCTATTATGTTAATATATTTATGTTATATTATGATTGAAATGTGGAAATGTTATCATTCCTTTATATTCGTTTTATGTTTTATGATTTTATATTGGTACTTGGACATTTTAATGGGTGGTTACGTTATAAACCATATGACGGGTGGTGCCGTGAATACCAGGACGGGTGGTTACGTTATAACCTCCAGTGAATTGGGTATGGAAGTCGGCCGTATGTCTATTCCATTAAGTATGTATGAAAATTGGCCGTATTGCTATTCCATTAAGTGATATGTGTGGAAGTCGACCGTATGGTTATTCCACTTAAGTATGTTTATGTCCCAAGTTACCTTTATATATTCTATGTGTTCTTTATAAGGGTTTTATGGTAATCCTTTGGTTACAAAAAGGTAAGTAATGATACTTTATTCAGTGAAGATTTTTTTTACTACTTCATGAAGGTGAAGGTATTACATTGATATAGTATACATGGTTTACTTGATGTTTGAAAAACTAACAGTTTTCATTCTTTCTGTATCCCTTACTAAGCTTTTTATGCTCACCCCATGTTTTTCGAAATGTTTTTCACAGGACTTAAAGTGGAATAAGGTCAAGGATGGGATCAAGGGAATTTCATGCTATCTAAAACATGGAATCTAGACATCTTTCTTTTTAAGAGTTTTTATTTTATGGAGAAATAGTAGAAGTGTCTACTTTGTAATCTTTTAAGATGTAATAGTTATGTTCTAATTTTATAAAACTCTAAACCTGAAAAGATCCTCAATGTGAATTATTCATTTAATTCAATATTAAGTAAGGATTAAGGATGTGGCCTTATATAGGTTGTATATTATTCATATCCAGAATTATATCAAGTACATTAACATTATTTTTTATTATCAAATGAATTTATTCTTGAATGGATACGATGGGGAATGAATCTCATCGCGTTCGTGGAGATAGTAGTCCGTACGTACGCACGAACGATATTTCCATTTCATTTTTAATTTTAAAAGGAATCAAAACCAAATGATACATAGTTATATTATTAAAATTGTATAATATAATATGTTATATATTCTACTTATGTTCATTACCACCATCCTTTATACGTTCCATGTATGGTATAAACGAGTCATATCACATTGAGGGGGCGGTAGTCCGCACTTCCTCAAATGAAATTATCGTATATATATAAAACATGAAATGAATAATGGTATGATATAAAATATAATTACAGAAGAATATATATAAAATAATTATAATAAATATCATATTTAATTATAGTGCCATCATAATGGACCCCATGATAGGCGGTAGGAGATAATTTGAACAATCATCATTTCGTGAGGCGTTTGGTTTCCATCCACAGAAACATTATGTTCTTCACCCATTATATGAAGGTGTGTGAATGTGTAGTTTGAATACTTATCATAAAAAAAATCCTATTATATTGAGGATACTGGTGTTGTTACAAAAGAAATGAATAAAAATTGTTTAGGGGTTGGAGATGTAAAATAATAGAAAAGAAGCAAAGATAAATCGCTAATTTTAATTTGGGTAACTTCCTTTTGTTTGAACCAACAAAGACTTTTAAAGTGTCTTTTGAATATGTTAAGGCATCTAGGAAAAGCAGGGGGATGTGGGGAGCTTAATTGGGAAGAGTTTTGACGAGTCAAAAGGCTTGAGAGGTGTCAGGAATTGGTTGAAGTGGTGCCTTTTTATAAGGGGGAGGAGGGGCTCTTTAGGAAAAACATAAAATATTATTTTATGATAAATTCATATTCGTTTTATAATGGCTCAAAACTAGATTATTTAAAGTATATGGTGGAAATGGGTCGAAAACCACTCAACCAATATGTTTTAGATAAGTTTGGGTCACTATTTTACACTTATCTTTTAGATTTAACTCTTAGTTAAATAGTTTGACATTTACCTTGTCTCTTTGTATTTTTAAATTATATGGTTAATAAACTTACTATAAACTACCAAAATAACTCCAAGTGGTTCATTAATAAAATATATATCATCATATACGTTTTTTGACCAAACCATATATTTTTAGGAATATTATATCAATTAATAATATAATATTTTTTTTAAAAACTCCTTTATATCAATTTTGACAATATTTAATACATGATGTTTTTATGGTCTTAATAAAATTATTAATTCAAAAAAAATTCATTTAATCAATAATAACATGTCATATTGACCAATAAAATTCGTGGAAATCATTAAAAGTCTCAAATAATATTTATTTGGGTATTTATAATATAAATTATTTTAATATTTCACTAATTAGGTAATCACTGCATCACCATTGTTTCATAAATAGATTAATTTATTTAAGGTATAAAAATTATAAATAAAATATAATTATGTAGGAAATATTTTTATCATTCTAATGAACATCTATAATTGAATTTATCTTATGTATAACCCTATATTAAAAATGTCTTAGTTATTAAACGTTGATTTTAACTCTTGTAACTCTTCTTTGAATTAAATAATAATAAATTTCATAATCAAATCCAAGTGGACCAAAGAGGTTAATATTTAATTTCTAAGGTTTTTTGGATTGAATTATACTTAGAAAATAGAATTAAGACATGTGTTATGGTAATAATAATATCATTTTTACCCTTAATTACCATATTTACTTTTAACCATGTTAAATAAAAGTAAAAAGTTACTATTCACAAAAAAAATATTTTTATCTTATTAAACCACATTTTACTTCTTTATATTAACCGCGTCTCTCGGAAATTATAAATTCCACTCACAGAAGCGGTAAAATTATGTTTTATGTGAATTTGCAAATTTTCCTAGGAGGTGGGTAAAAGACGGTGAAAAGTTCAATAAACTATTTATATATCTAAAATTATTATAAACTGACTTCAATGAATTATGTTGAAATTATATAGGTATAATGTATCTATTTTTACAAAAAATAAATTTAAATAAAATAAATAATTATTTAAATAAAAATTCGGTTTTAAACTATAACTCAGTATTTTTCATTATTCATCAAAAATAAAAAGTTTTCATAAAAATACCAAAACTTCACCCTAAGAAAATTTTGATATTATGAATTTAATAATGAAGTCTATTTTACCATATTCAAAACATATAATTTTGATTAATTAATTTAAAATTAATTCCCGCTGTCAAAACCAAAAGGTGTATTTTTAAGAAATAAAAACATTCAAAAGTTTGACACATGTTTAAGTCCAATTTCAAAGTGAAATTACATAAAATGACCATAATTGGATTAAATGGTAAAAATATAATCTATTTATACTTCCGAACCATTTAAATTTATAATTTAAAACTATAAATTATTTTTATTAAAAAACTTGTATTCAATTAAAATATAGTATTTTTCACTATTCACCCAAATATGAATGTTATCATAAAAACACCAAAACATAAATGAAACTATATTTTTATATCACGGTACTAAAGAAGAAGTTTATATTGACAAATTAAATATATAAAAGTTTCAAATATTGGATTTAAAAAGGCTTCACCATTAAAATGCGGTGAAATTGCATTTTTTGAAAAATAATTCTTTTATCTGAAAAAATGTATTTGTTCGTACATTATGTCTAAGAAACCCATAATATGGATTCTAAAATTATAAGGATTATATAAAGTTATAAATTCAGTTAATACTATTCATAACCGATTTTTAACGGCTAGTTTGGTAAGTCAGGGTGTGCTAGAACTCGGTGTTGTGTGTAGTACAAGTTATTGAATTACTTTAAAGAAATAATGTACTATGAAATCTTGAGGTGTTACATTATTCCATCCTTTAATAAATTGCATACTCAAAATTTGAAATTATTTTTAGAAAATAAAATATTGAAAATAGAAAATACCTTTGGGAAAACCCACATCAGAAATTAAGTTAATAAAATTTAGTCTTAATAAGAGGAAAAGGGAAATGAAAGGGTGACCGCCATATTATGATCTCCATTAGGAGATCATTGGTGGAAATTATAGAAATATAATTGGAGGGAAAATGTAAATATTTATAGGTAGTGATTGAGGTCATAAATCACAAACAAGTGTAAAATTGAGGACCTTAAATTCATCAATCTATGATGATTTAAAATACCATCGTTTCAATAAAACATATTGTATTAGGATAACACAGTTTTTTATTTTAGATCCCTTAACTAAAGTATAAGAATTAATTTCCTCATAGAATAAGAGAAGAAAAAAATATATAATTGACGAGTAGAGTCCCATCGTTTAACTAATTTCTACCACAAACTTATCTTTCACTTTAAAAGATAATATAACCTAAAAATAATATTCTATTTATCCTATTTTTATAAAGTTCAAAAAAATGAATTTATAAATCATCTACCAGAATTTTTTTAAAAAAACATGACTACATTATTCAATCCAGGACATCACGTGGGCCAGTGGTAAGTGATACACCTTTGTCGCCCTTCGGTTGTGGGTTCGAGTCTCGCGACCTTACCAGATGTGATGGGTTGCCACCCGACCTCCAGGTTTTCCTTTGATGGCAATCCAAAAATATTCTAAAAGTAGAATTATCCCAAATACTTCTTTCCAAACTCACAGTCCAAAATTTATAAGGAAGGTAAACACAATGAAGATACTTTTTCCCACGTAATAACATGTGAACACCTTCATCATGTATTCTTTTAAAACACTACAACATCCTGAATTACCATAAAACCTTATTGATTACATTGATGATCCCTTATTCCTTATAGAATACTGGATATGCTCCTTCTATCCAAAAATGTTGTAATCTCTAACAAAGATGGAATTTACAAATCATTGATCAGTTTCAAGGTAATCAAGAATATCCCATATAATTTTCCAAATCAATCATGTATTATTCCAAAATCACTACCTCGGTATAAGAACCATATAATGGTTTATCTTTCTCTCAACCATATATTTTCCAAAAATTTAACCTGCTATTGAGTCACTTTTCATGGTTCCAGACAATCTCAAGTCCTTAATGAAATAGCATTTGCAGTACAATCCTTATATACTCCATAATTATTATAAGTCTACATTGTTGATACAACACTTTAATGACATAATTCTCTAATAGAATCATAGTAACTCTAATCAATCCTCCTCATATGTTGTAGTATCATAACATGATTATTATCTAATAGCATCATTTCGGGAATACTCTGATGATTTCAATATCAGTTCGCGTAGTTTCACAACACCTTGCTGATGAAGCATTGTTCATTTGAAAACTTTTTCATACACTTGCAGTCACATACTTGGTGTCATTTTTCTCCACACTTATAATAATCTCTCATTCCTTTCAGCAAAGTTCTAGGGGGTTTCTTCCCATAGTTATCACATATGGGAAAATTATTCTTTTCCTTATTCCCTTTATTCGTCTTTCTCTTTTCCATCCTTTTCTTCTCTTTCTTCACTTCAAATCCATATGGCTCAGAGAATTATTTACTTATCTTATTAACACATGATACTATTTCTTCATATGTTGAGAATACATGGGAGGCTATTTCCCTGGTAAATGTTGGCTTAATACCGTGAAAGATATGATCGTTCCTACTCTTTGGATCATGCATATTGATGGAGTTCACATTTCTTCTACTAGGCACCATTTCTATACAATAGCATAAACTAGGTCAGTTTATGAATTGCAATGAATAATTCCAAACATGTAAAATACCTAACGTAAATTGAACAGTTTAAGGATATAATCCATAATAATAAAAAATGCTTCCTTTTAAGATTTATATACTCATAAACCCTTCATAGTGGTTTGTAAATAAAATGATATTTATCCTAAGAATATCCCCCGAGAGTGTTGTAACCAAGAGTGCAGCAAGGATCGTTTTCGTGCACCAGTTCCCATTAATGTATAGCTCACAGCGGTGTTTTTCGGTTTTACCCCAAGATACATATGTTCCAGAGCCACCTCTACCTGCTCTTATACAGACTGGGATGTATTGCTCGGAAAACTCAAAAAATATCTACAATACCAAAATTCATGGAAGTTCATCTATACTAACCCTCAAAGTCCATCTTAGGTAAATGTGCTATAATCAGAGTTTATCTAAATATATCTTCCAAGGTTATTGGAAAACTTCCTCAGAAACCAACTGTAATTCCCCGACACTAGTTACCCAGAGTCGGTGCATAATTTTAATACATTGGCATTATTACAAGGAATCAAGTCCCGAAGGACCGATCAATTTAGCAGTCTTCAAAAATAGATTACATACATGAACGTTACATTAAAATTCAAAAAATAAAACATAGCATAGATAGTTCTTTGAGAACACCATTTTTTACCAAGATTACCCCTACTTATCAATCATAATACACTTCATGGAATCCTAGGAAAATAAAACATAAGAAAGGGTTGAGCTTAGATTCTTGGTAAGGATAACAATACAACATAAACATTCATAAATAAGCATAAATATTGAAGGAAATTTATAACTAAAAGAAAAAACTTTTAAAATTGAACATCAATAATATATGGAAAATATAAAATAAAATAATTCCATTAACTTATTCACATGGATATTGTACTAGTAGAATAATCACCTGCAATTTCAATAACCACATTCATAATGATGGAATGCATAATGCCAGATTATCATAACCACGTAGCCAAGGCCTCAAGCCAAGACTACAAATACGATTTTTTTCAAGGCCTCATTCCAAGACGATAGTTTGACTCATGATACCGATCGATGCATTGAGTATCTATAGCGGGATCCACCCGTCACTTACTAAGTCCAATTCATTCCTCATATGAACAGGTCTAAACATAACATAAACATTCATATTTAAACTAGAATACAAAATGTAAATGATTTCTACATAAACCATGAATGGTATAAAAATAACACATAGACATTCAAACATATCACAAAACCTTCAATACAATTTGTAAGATTTGTATCATAATAAATCAACTTAAAATATGCTTAAAATCCATCAAAGGATTTTGACATAGATGAAATCAAAACTATTTTAGAGAAATATATCTTTTTTTAAATCATCTTAAAGTCAGATAATTAGAAAATAAAACATTTACTTTTAAAATATTCTTATAATATTAAAAGGTAAGCATCGAATATTTTACAAGGGTGGAAAATTGCCGAACCCTCCATAAAAGTTAAAAAAATACATTCTTACTTTAATTTTGTCGAAAAGGTTAAAAAGGACCTTGTTTGGAAAATGACATAAAGATTTCGTTCTAAAAATATTATATAGAGTAAAAAAAAGGTTATAAATGACTTTAACCCATATTGTGTAAAATATTATTAATGATTTGAAATACATTTTTAAGAAACATTGATGTGGATGATAAAGAGTTCCCAGTAGATAATTATGTATAAGCAATCTCGGATAATGAATAGATTGTAAAATAAACGTTTACCTTGTAATTTTCTTTTTTCGAGTGTAGGTTAAACTCCTGTATAATAGTTAAATCATGGTTATCAAATTATAAAACAATAATATACATAAATATGATGTCATATATGATCTTTTAATATTTCTTTGTTAATAATATTTTAGTATTATCATCGTTTCGGGTGTTCACTTACTCGTTTTCATTTATATGTTTTGTTACATAAGCCATATTTTTTATCCATTGGTTTTATCTTATTCATATCCATAATTTTATGAAGTCCTCAAAAATTATTTTTAATAATCAAATAAAATTAGTCTTGAATGGATACGATGAGGAATGAATCTCATCGCATTTGTGGAGACGGTAGTCCGTACGTACGCACAAACGCTATTTCCATTTCATTTTTCATTTTAAAAGGAATAAAAACAAAAGGATACATATGTATATTATTATTACAGAATAATATAATATGTTATATATGTTACTTATTTTCATTACCACCATCCTTTATACGTTCTATGTGTGGTATGAACGAGTCATATCACATTGAAGGGCGGTAGTACACACTTCCTCAAATGAAATTATCGTATATATATCCAACATTAAATGAATAATGGTATGATATAAAATGTAATTAAATAATATTATATATAAAATAAATATGATAAATATCATATTTAATTACAGCGAAATCATAATGTCCACTATGAGAGGTGGTATGAGATAATTTTAACAATCATCGTTTCGTGAGGCGTTTGGTTTCCTTCTACAGAAAAATTATGTTCTTCACCCATTAGATGGAGGTTTGTGTAAGTGTAGTTATAATAATTCTCATAACAACATACTAGTATATTTAGGATAATGGTGTTGTTACAAAAAAAATTATAAAAATACATTAGTGTTTGGTGAAGTAAAATAAAAGAATAGAGGCTAAGAGAAATCGTTACCTTTAATTTGGGTAACTCCCTTTGGTTTGATCCAAAAAAGACTCTTGAAGTGTATTATACCTAAGGAAAGGCATCTAGGAGAAAGAGAGGGATTTAATGAGCTTAATTGGTTACAGGTTGGACGAGCCAAAAGGCTTGAGAGGTGTGAGTAATTGGATAGAAGTGGTGCCTTTTTATAAGGGGGAGTAGAGGCTCTTTAAAAAAACTTAAAGTATTATTTTATAATAAATTCATATTCAGTATATAATGGCTCCAAACTAGATTATTTAAAGTATATGGTGGGTATGGGTCTAAAACCACTCAAACAATAGGTTTTAGACAAGTTTGTGTCAGGATTTTACCCTTATCTTTTAGATTTAACTCTTAGTTAAATAGTTTGACATTTACCATGTCTCTTTGTATTTTTATATTATATGGTCAATAAACTTACTATAAACATACAAAATAAACCCAAGTGTTTCATTAATGACTTACATATAATCATATAAGTCCTTTGGAAGAACCTTATATTTTTAGGAATATTATAACAATTAATAATATAATATTTGTTTTAAAAACTCTTTTATGTCAATTTTGACACTATTTAATAATTGATTTATTTAAAGTCTTAATAAATTTATTAATTCTACAAAAATTAATTTAATCAATACTAACATGTCATATTAACCAATAAAATTCGTGTAATTCATTAATAGTCTGAAATTATATTTAGTTGAGTATTTATAATATTAATTATTTTAATATTTCACAAATTTGGTAATTACTGCATCACCATTGTGTCATAAATAAATTATATTATTTAATGTATAAATATTATAAATTAAAATACCATTATGTAGGAAATATTTTTATGTTTCTAATTAATATTTATAATCGAATTTATCCTATGTATAACCTTGTATTAAAATTTATTTAGTTATTAAATATTGATTTAAACTCTTTTTACGCTTCTTTGAATTAAATAAAAATAAATTTCCTAATCCAATCCAAGTGGACCAAAGAGGTTAATATTTTATTCCTGAGGTTTTTTTGGTTGAATTATACTTATCTAATAGAATTAGGACATGTGTTAGGCTAATAATAATATCATTTTTACTCTTAATTACCCTATTTACTTTTAACCGTGGTAAATAAATGTAAAAAGTTACTATTAACCAAAACTTATTTTTATCTTATTGAACCAAATTTTACTCCTTGATATTAATCATGTCTCTTGTATTTTCTAAATTCCACTCACAGATGTGGCAAATATATGTTTTATGTGAATTTCCAAATTCACCTAAGAGGTGGATAAAAACGATGAAAAGTTCAATAAAATTTTTATATATCTAAAATTATTTTAAACTGACTCCAATGAATTACGTTGAAATTATATAGGTATTACGTATCTATTTTTACATAAAATAAATTTATATAAAATAAATAAATATTTTAATAAAAATTCAGATTTAAACGATAACTCAGGTTTTTTCACTGTTCATTAAAAATTAAAAGTTTCCAGAAAAATACCAAAAATTCACCCTAAGCTAATTTTGATATTCTGAATTCAAAAATGAATTCTATTTTACCAAATTAAAAACATAAAATTGCATTTATTAATTTAAATTAAATTCTGGCTGTCAAAACCAAAAGGCGTATTTTTAAGAAATAATAACTATCAAAAGTTTGACATTTGTTTATATCCATTTTCAAAGTGAAATTACTTACAATTACCATCATTGGATTAAATGGTAAAAATATAATATTTGTATGCTTCCAACCCATAAAAATTTATAATTTAATAGTATAAACAATTTTGATTAAAAAATTTGTTTTCAATTAAAATATAGTATATTTCACTATTCACCCAAATATGAAAGTTATCAGAAAAACACCAAAACGTTATTGAAATTAAATTATTAGGTCTCGATACTAAATAAGAAGTTTATTTTTTCAAATTTAAAATATATAACATTCAAATATTGGATTTAAAAAGGCTTCGCCATTAAAAAGCGGTGAAATTTCATTTTTTGATAAATACTTCTTTTACATGAAAAAAATGTATTTGTTCATACATTATGGCTAAGAAACTCATAATATGGATTCTAAAATTATAAGGATTATATAAAGTTCAAAATTCTGTTAATACTATTCATAACCACTTTTGAATGGCTAGTTTGATAATTCATGGTGCGCTAGAACTCGATGTTGTGTATAGTGTAAGTTATTGAATTACTTTGAAAAAATAACGTTCTATGAAATATTGGGATGTTACAAGACCCCTTGGGTCAGGCCATGTGTTATGGCCATGTTCTACTTCAACTTAGTAATTTTGGGATATCTCAGGCTCTGGAAGTCAGAATTGGGTGTGTGAGTAGTCAATTCAGATGGTTGTTCTGCATAGATCGCAATGGTTGAATCCTTTTTACATTTAGAGGTCATATAAATGGTTTTTTTGGAGTTTATATATTATTAGAGAGGTTCTTCCTCCTTTTATCGAGTTCTTTTGTCACCTGAGAGTGATACTTGGCGTGGATTATATGTTGGGTGTTTCGACCAACCTAGTTGAGACGTTCGATATTGAGATGAGCTACAATATATATCTTTTGCAATATGATTTTGATCATGGTTCGTCTTGTGATATCTTTCCTTTTGGACTATGTGTCCATGAGACCAGATACATTGAAGGATCCCCTGAGGGATGCCTTTACATGTGTGTTGAGCTAGGGAGTCCCTTCTAGGATTTCTCTTTTGTTTTCCTTTGATAGGTCCCACATTATTTAATGATTATGTTGTGCTTATATTTAGGATCTCGAGTGTGATACCTCCTCAGTGTCAACTTGAGGGACCTAGTGGGTGCCCGTTGTTTGACCGACCGTAATTTGTTACATTGGGTTTTTGTAGAGATGGTGTTCAGGAGTCACCTAGAACCCCTGAAAAACTGGTAATTCCATGGGGATGTGGATGTAGTGTTGGGTTGGCTATTCGGGAAACCCTCACTCATTTGTTTATATCTATCTTGGTTCACTGATGTTGTTGTGGTTACTAGAGGTGCTTCCTAGTTGGTGGCTATTGAGCCTAATCTGAGGCGTCTTTCTTGTTTGTTGGGATGTATACTTTCCTTGTGTACCTAAGCAGAGGGAGTTTGTTTGTAAATAGAATGATTTAATTTGTTGTGGATGTGTTTTCCCATGTTACTAAATAATGATCATTTGGTCTAGCTTTACCTATTAAGCTGCTTTGTTTTCTATGCATAGTATTCAAAGGATGAAGTGATGGTATCTAACATGCTTGATATGTTGTAAACTATTTATCCATGTAGTTATTGAGGTTTACTTTCTCTGTGTTTCTTTTCTATGATCATTTGACTTATAGAGGGCCGTGAGAACCTAGTGTAGTAGACTATAAGGGTAATTTACCATGTGATCCTTCTGAGGGAGTCTTTGATTAGAAATGACTACAAAGGTAATTGACCATGTGATCTTTCTCTGAGAGTCTTTCATTACAAATGGAAATAAGGGGAATTGACTGAGACTGCTTCCTCAGAGAGTCTTTCTCTACATGATACAAATGTGTTTAGACTGTGAGAGCTGCCAAGGTGGTTGTATACTATGTTGGACCCAGGGGTTATTGACCTTGAGAACTACTCAGAGGTCGTTCATAATTTATTTAATGCTTTGTTAGACACATAGTGTTTAAAATGTTAGAGCTGCCCAAGTGGTCATGTGTTTTTGTTTAATGTCTTTTCAAACAAAGGGGTTAGACTGTGAGAGATTTCCCAGAGGTTTACTTGATTCTCTTTAGTTTTCTCAGAGATATAATTTTAGCGTTGGCCAAAGCAGCTACATGTCCATGGGATTACAGACCTAGATATTGAATTAACAATATACGGCTTGAGTGGCATGACGTCCATCTCAATACCCATGCTCTAGATGTCGAGGAGAGTGGGATTTTGGTCCATGGATCAACTACTAATGATGTTATTGTTATTTGAATCACATAATCATGAATATTCATATTTATGTATATGTGTATAGGTATGTGACTATACATGTGTACTTATATCGATATGGACATCCATGGTGGCACTTTCCTGGTTGATAAGGATTACATGCCCTAGGTTCGAATTTGGTTGCACGTTTGGTTTACTTCCTTTATTGTGTTCTAGCTAGACTGAGCACATTGTTGTTACATACAATTATCAGTATAGTTATAGGTTGCTTGCCTATGTGCCCTACTGAGATTATTTCTCACCACTGAACTTGCTCCTTGGTGTATGTTTAGACCTTATGTCAGATTTTCAGTTTGAGCACGAGTTTCATGGTGGATGGGGATGAGGCCGAGTTTTTCAAGATCGAGCGGAGCTTCTTGAGTTGTTCTAAGGATCGGGATGATGCAGTTCGATAGTGTCTGGAGATCAGGTACGCGATTTGGATTAGAGTTAGTAGTAGTGCCATGTAATTTTACTTTCAGCATCCTTTGTACTTGTATTTGTATGGATATCCCGGTGGGTGACCAGTGTTGTATTCTATTGCATAGCTGTTTGGGCTTTTACAACATCTCACTATTTCATCTTGTTCTATTTTAGTAGTTTATTTCTTCCGCACGCTGTTTACTTTACACGGTGTATAATACATAGTTATTTTCAATATTTTCTTACTCTAATATGAGGGCATAGTCTCCCCACTAGCACATCCTAGGCCCTCACTACTAGTCAGCAGCCCCTGGCTTACGGGGAGGTACGCTTGAGGACTTGTGGAGAACTGATTTGAAGCACTGATTTAGTGGCATCCAGGTCGGGACATTACAAAGTGGTATTAGAGGAGTTTTATTTCATAGTATTTACTATTTGGGATATGGTAGACAGGAGTATTAGGAATGTGTGGAATCTTGTGATGGATATCGGGCTGGTGGTCGAGAGCACTTGTTCTGGTAAGATATCCTAGTTTCTAAGGATTGGTATTACTGTTCTGATTTTGCAATGTTCCAGTTGTATATGATATTCTCCTTGATTGACGCACATGTTGTGTGGTGTTTTGATTTACTATGGATCTCTGGCTCTTGTCCATTGGTAAGAGGCCATAGATGGATTTTCACTGTTGGCTGAAAAATGAAATAGGTGTCTCATGCATCATACTAGGCACGTAGGATTCACATCATATAGTCTTACTAGTGTATGTTTTTATAGAATAATGATACCCTTTGGGTCTTCTTAAACATAATTTTTACTCTGATGGTAGGTTATGTGGATCTACATTGAGGCGTTGCTATGTGGATGATGATAAAGTCCTCATGCACAGGTGGTGCAATGACCCCAGTTGGTCTAGGTGGCATGTGATGCCTTTCAGTTTAACCCCTTATTGGGGGTTGTTTCATAGGTCTATGGTTATCTAGTCAAAATTATGAGTATGATGTTGATAGATACCATGGATTTTCTTGTGAACTGTACCTCCCTGTGGTATTTATGTATATGGATACCTGATGAGTGTCAGTTCAGTTTCTCTTCTGCTTGGGTTGTGGACTCCAGGGAGTAGTTATTTTTGAGGATGCTCGAAGAGGATCATGGCTCTTGTAGGTTGTGTTTTGGTTTTTACTTTCTTTGGTAATTGTGATATTTACCCTATTCTGAGAGGGTTTGGATCTTTTGGTAAAGGTGGTTAGACCATGTCACCCAGTTTTGAGGCTTTTTTTATAGGGATAGGTAGAAGATCTAGAGACCCGTTGTTTTGAATCGGACCCTTGTAGGTCGATGTCTATGCTTTTCTAGGGAAACCTTTGTTAGAATGGTTGGCTCGGGTTTTCCAATGCATTTTATAAATGCTTGTTTTTGGCGACTAGCATCGATTTGTAGGACTGTTCAGGTTCCTGACATGGTCGACCACTGTTTTTGATGTGGCTGTTGCGGGTGGCATCATTTGAATCTAAATCGGCGAGTGGCCGGGTGTGTGTCGAGGACCGAGGTTTCATGACTTTCTGTGGACTCGGAGCCCAGATGATGTGTTGGACTGTCCTTACGTGGTATAGGTGTCATTGTGAAATGTTTGATTACCATTAAATGGTTGGCCCATGCTTGAATCTTGGCTAGGTTTTGGTAGGATGTTAGTGTGGCTCGGTGGGAGCTGTACATGCCTTCAGTGAAATCGTAGTGTACTCCTTTGAGGGACAATCATGCGCTATCATGATTTTTCTTGAGTATGCTGAAGGAGAATCGACCCTACATCGAGCTCCTTTTTCATTCTTAATGTTCATCCCTATTGAGGATGGAAGCTGTTGTAGTTTTGGTCTAGGATCAGTGTAAGGAAATCCATATGGTGGGGGGAGTGCAGCATTGGTTCTTTGATAGTGGTTTTCCTTGTTTAGGTTAAACTTCGGTGTTTTCCAGGAGCTTTTGAGCTCAGAGTTTTCTTTTAAGATGATGACAAGGGTATTTATATATTGTAGAGTACCAGTTTGGTTGTAGTTGAATATAATATGTGTAAATGGTGGTTGTTAATTCTTTAAGGTAGGTCATTAGATGGAAAAGATTGCATCATTGTGCAGATGCTCAGGTTGGGAGCACACCTGCTGGTCCATTCTGTAGACATCTCGAGGATGAGAAGGTTTATGGTAGGGAGTTTGTAAGAACCCGTGTTTTTTGGACTGTAATTTTGAGCAAGAAACATGATTTTTTTCTATTAGATTGTTGTGAGGGGTAAAATAGTCATTTTACCCAACCAGTTGATATCAGATGTTTTTCGGACAACTCCGTTGGTCTCGGAATAGGCTGTTTACTCTAAGAAAAGAGTTTTCTGGAAATATGAGTTGTTCGAATTTTAGAGGAATATTGAAAATTTAATTTTATAAAATTAAATGTTAAATTATTCTCACAAGTTATTTTGTCTATATCTTTAAACAGAACATCGTATTGACATTCTATCTATTATTTTGAGTCTGTAATGGACTTTTTAGCCTAGGAAATACATAAACTCATGTCGGGTACTGGGGCCGGTCTGGGCCCCTTTTTATACCTTTCCTTTCCTTTTTCTATTCTTTCTTCCTTCCCTTTATTCCTCCTCCTCCTCCTTCGGAACGACTCCTCATTGGGCATGTATTTTGGGGAGATATTAATATTGTAAAAGACAGAGATTTGGGAGGTAATAGGGGTACCGATTCAAAGCTCTCGACACACTGAGTGGACGTTCAACAACCGTGAGTCGTGAAATCAATCGATGCTTTGGCTGTTTCCTACCAAAGGTAGGGCCATTTAGGTTTTCAACATAGATCCCCTTTAAACATGTTGTTTTAATTCTTTAATTCTTTATATTTCTTAATTGTGGCCTCTTAAGGTTGGATATATTGTTTCGAGGGAGAAAATATGTGTTTTAGGCGTTTTGAGGGTTTTCCTGTCCGAAAACCTAGAAACACAGTGTGGGCTGCAGGGGAACACACCGTGTGTTCTTCCCATTTGGGGAAGATAATGTTTTCCAATTTACATGTCGTGTGCTTTGAGTATACACCATGTAGTGGATGTCCGTGTGACCGGTCATGTGAGAAGAAACACAGAATAGTGGTTTTTATTGAGTACATGTCTTGTACTATGAGTACACACCGTGTAGTGGTACATGGGCATGTGTTTTAGTGGAAGTTAATATGGAGTTAATTTTTTTGAATAGTAAACAACGTGTACTATTCAACAGGTAGACCCCATGGGTCTTTCCATGTGTTCTTTCTATGTACTACTTCAACTTAGTAATTTGGGGATATCTTGTCCCAAGAAGTCATAATTGGACATCTGAGTAGTAGATTCTGAGCATGTTTTTTTTGTAGTTCGCAATGGTAGAATCATTTTTACATTTATAGGTCATATAAATTATGTTTTGTGGATTTCAATATAATGGAATGGTTATTCCACTAGTTATCGAGTTCTTTTGTCTCCTGAGAGTGAGACTTGGCATGGACGATAGGTTGGGTGTTCAGGCCAACCTAGTTGAGACTTTTGAGATGATATGAGCTTTGAGATATCTACTGTGACACATGATTTTGAGAATTTTTCCTCTTTTGAGATCTTCCCTTCTGGCCTATGAGGTCGTGAGACCTGATACTTCCAAGGATCCCATGGATGATGCCTTTACATGAATGATGACCTAGGGATTCCCTTCTAAGATCTCTCTTTTATTTTCCATTGATGGGACCCATGTTATGGAATGCCTATTTTTTTTAGGATCCCGAATATGATGACTCCTTAGTGATTAATTAAGGGACAGTGTGGGTTCCTGTTGTTTGACCGACCCTGAGTTGTTACGTTGGGTTTTTCAAAAGATGGTGTTCATGTGTCTCTAAGAACCAGTTCCAAACTAGAAATCCCATAGGGATATAGATGTATTTTTTGGTGGGGAATTTGGGCCACCCTCACTCATTTTTTTATATCTAACTTGATTTTCTAATGTTGTAGTGGTTAGCAGTGATGCTTCCTGGCTGGTGGTTTTTTAGCCTGACACGAGGCATATTTCTTGTTTGTTGGGATAGCTACTTTGCTTGTGGGCTGAGTAGAGGTGTATTTCTTGTAAATAAGAAAACATACTTTTTAATGGATGTGTTGTCACATGTTTCTTGATATTTACCATTCAGTCTAGTTTTTCCTATTTGTATTCATTGTTTTCCTTGCCTAGTATTGTTATGATGGAGTGATTGTATCTAACATGCTTGATATGTTGTAGACTATTTATCCAAGTAGTTATTAAGGTTTACCTTCACCATGTTTCTTTGTAAAGCTCATTTGACATACACAATGCCGTGAGAACCAGATGTAGTAGACTATATGGGGAATTGACCATGTCAGATTCCTCAGAGAGTCTTTAATTACACATGACTATAAGGGGAATTGATTGTCTGAGCTTCCTCATATATTCTTTTATTACACCTGACTAAAAATTACTTTTCTATTTCCAAACACATTTAAGGGAAACTGATAACCCCTAACATCAAGACCTAAACACAAAAAAGTCTCCAAATACCAATACCCAAGATCAAAAATGACGCTCTCCACAAAAGAGAAGCTCCTCCCAACTACTAAAAACCATAAAGTCCAGCTTCCATTTTCTCATCGCAGCACGACTAGCTGACTCGGGCTATAGATCATGGGTATAGTACCGATGGCCAAAGTAATAGCCTCTAAAACATCCGATTATGAAAATCCATGAAACGTCAAATCCTATTTTCCCTGAACCTCATCTGAAGCATCATTTTGTTAGAAAAAGTTGCATAATCCCTTGAGATGCGGCCATCTGAGATAAAAACCAACATCAAATCCAGAATAGTTGTCAGGTGGAGATTCCTTAGAGAGTCTTCTTTTGAATGAGACCAACAGTTTTAGAATGTGAGAGCTGCCTAGGTGGTCGTATACTATGTTGGACCTAGGGATATTGACTGTGAGAGATACTTGGAGGTCGTTCCTAATTTATTTTATGCTATGTTAGTCCCATAGGGTTCAAACTATTAGAACTGCCCAAGTGGTTATGTGTTATTGATTAATGGCTTATTAAACAAAGGGGATAGACTATGAGATCTTTCCTAGAGGGTTACTTGATTATCTTTATTTTGACCAGATATATAATTATGGCGTTGGTTGATGATGGTACATGCCGATGGGATTACAGACCCAGAGATCAACTTAATGATAAACGACTTGAGTGGCATGACGTCCAACACAATGCCCTTGCACAGGATGTCCAGGTGATCGGGCTTATGGTCCCATGTATCGACTTCTGATGTTGTTCTTTTTATTTGAATCACCTAATCATGAATATTCATATTTAGGTATATGTGTATGGGTATGGGACTATACATATGTATGTATATAGATATGGACATCTAGGGTGGGACTTGCACATTTGACGGAGATTACATTCCCTACGTTCGACTGTGGTTTCACGTTTGGTTTACTTCTTTTGTTGTGTTCTAGCATGGCTGAGTACGTTGTTGTTACATACACTAAGCAACACAGTTATAGTTTGCTTGATGGGGTGACCTAATGAGATTATTTCTCACCCCTACATGTGCACCTCAGTGTATGTGTAGAACTTTTTTCTGATTTTCAAGTGGAGAAAACGTTTCATGGTGGATGGGGTTAAGGCCCGGTGTTTCATGATCGAGCAGAGCTACTCGAGTTGTTCAATTGATTGGGTTGATACAGTTCGACAGTGTCTGGAGAATGGGTACATGAGTTGGATCGAAGTTAGTATGAGAGCCCTATACTTTAACATTCATCCCCTTTTGTACTTGTATTTGTATGTCCGTCCTGGTGGGTGACTACTGTTTTATTTTATTCCATAGCTATTTGTGATTTTTTACCATTTCACTATTTCTTCTTGTTCTATTTGAGTTGTTTATTGCTTCCACACTCTATTTAAATTCTATTTTTTATGATACGTAGTTATTTCCACTTTTTTCTTACTCTGGAATGATGGCATAGTCTCCCCACTGTCACACACTAGGCCCTCAATGCTAGTCGGAAACCTCTAGCATACGGGGAGGTGCACTAGAGGCCTTGTGGCGAACCAGCATGAAGAACTGGTTTAGTGGCTTCTAGGTCGAGACATTACCCGACTATTCCACATGATATATTTGAGGGATTATATTGGGGACCTAGTGGCATATATTATATCATCCAGAGTAACAATTATAGGAATGAATGACTCTTCAAATGGATGATTTATCCATCGATTCTTATAGTGGTTTCCCAAATGGGGTACTTGCAGTCTGTTAGATCCATGTGTGTGAGCATGACCAGTTCTACATAACATGGTAAGTTTAGTACCTATACCATTTATAAGTTATTCCATGGTAGACAATACAATTATATACTAATTGGGGTATTATGTTTAGGGATCATTGATTGATAACTACATTGTACATGATATCTATCGAGGCATGGCCGATCATGAATAAAAGGGTGGATCATCATATAAAATCCCGATGTGGGTCTTATGATTATGGATTTCATGATTATCACTAATAGTTCAATATTATCTATAAAACCAAGGATGACCAAGTTTATATGGGTTTTTTATCCATTAGATCATAATCACTGCTTTCTGGTGTAGATTAGATAGATTAGTCTTTATATTAGCTGGTGTGAGTATTATGACATGCTCGGAGACATTCCATCACTAGGTTAATGAGGAATGGTTATTCAAGTATGTGGTTACAAAGCAGAAAATTGTTCATTTTTTACATTTATAAGGATTATTTATTAATTTTAGTCATTTAATATTCATATATATGTACATTTACCAGTACATTATGGAACACTATTGGTGGTTACCCACTGAGTTATGTAATGAAACACTGCTCAAGAGACCAGTGCACATTGGTACCCAAGAAGAATTCACTAATAGATTGTTTTCATTTTGGATGAGTATTGGGGGTCTGACTAGGTAATATATATTTGGAGTGCATTTGTGTCTTGGGGAGATGTATATCTTTATGATCCAATAGATCCATTTTTTATTTTTTTGTTCATCGCACCTATGATTTTTTAGTGGGACTTATGTTAAATATTCTTGTATATCAATATTTCAATTGATATCATAGGTTTATATTATTGTACTGCCTATGTAAAAATTTTCATTGATTGTGTATATTTTTTTCTAATTTCATCACTGATAATCTGATTAAATTAATATAGTCTTCTAATACTATAACCATATCCCCCATTATTAGTTAGATACCTTTTATGTGTGAGGATGAGTTCCCAAAATCAGTTATCACCACTAATTTGATTATAATTCATTGTGATATGGGAATGGACACTAAAAAAAGGTTGGTTTAAGTGTTAAGATAATATATTTATTAATATATAACTCATTTTCAGGCAATTTTATTACAATAATTAACAATAAAGGTGTTTGAAAATATGGGTTTCAATGTAAATAAAATGTATTATAGATTCCTTATCTATCATTTTAATACGTCGTATTCTTAGATGGTATCCAAATCATAATGGTCAGCAATGTGGAAATCCACATTGGAAAATACTCCTTCATGCTCTATAGTGGGGGATTCACTATTTATCACTATCGCCAATCTATCATACATTATTAGAACAACTTCATATTGGATTGTGGCTTAGTGGGTTGATGGATCTCTATCCACTTCAATAATGATGATATCATTAATATTTGTGCTATAGATATTATAGTGATGAAAACCATCAATGTAACATTCAATTTTCTCTTGAGTATTTCAAGTTGTTATAATCTATCTATCTCATACATCATTTAATGTGCTACCATAATAGGAATAATAGTTCATGCCTACCACATGTGACAAAACAAGAAAAAAATTTCTATAGGAAAGGATATATAATATTCGAGAATAAGTCAAGAATATGATGCTTAAAGTATGTTTTTTAGGAAAAAGAAATGAAAACAAACCTCTATTAAATTACATAATGAAATCACTAAATTTTGTGAGAGATTAATAAATATATATTATTGATAAAATATACCTGATTGTTCCTTCAGATTCAATAAGTGTTATAATACATGCACTGTGATAGTAAGTAATTATATAATCACAAAATATAAAAATTCCATTCAAGATATAAACATCAACATCCAACTCATTTGTTGATATAAATATTTTGGCTAGATACTGGTAATTTCACATCCACAATTGATATATATCCCTCATCTATAATCCCTAACATTGTATATTGATTTTCTCTTTATTCATTATCTCGAATAATATCATAAGTATTTATTTCATAGAAAGACAATTTTTTGACCATAACTGTGTTGTATCTACATATAGATGAGGAGAGAATGGAATATCATCAAAACTAACCCCGTTATACCAAGTAAATATTTTTTGCCAACATATAATCACGTCATAAGAATCTATAAAAAGATTATGGGATCCATATTCAATGTTCTATGTCAAATGATTCTTATACTGTGTAGCTATTTAGGAGATCATAACCATCATTTTCTAATGACATCGTAATACTTGATGATGTATTATATTCTAATCGACTAACTAAGACATCCACACTACTATCGATCCCACTACATTCATATTCAAAAGGGTCCATATGAGTGTATACATCTCCTTTATAATCATTGAATCTTTAATAAAATTGATGAAACATTTTTTAGTGAATCATCACCATACATATTTTGGTATAATGAGATGATACCACTATTAAATGAACAATTTATATATTACCACTTTGATTGTCCCTTGATCCATCGTATCTTACACTCAGTTGATGATGAGAATCTAATCATGCATTTCTTGTATTAGAATTAAAAACTAAATGAGATATATTTTAGATTTTTTATTGCTAATTTTGAGGATTAAACCCTTAGGTCCTTCAATTTTATGATTTTATGAATATAGATTCCACCATGATATCTATTATATAATCCCATAGTATATTTTGATAATTTCCACCCATGTAAAAATTGACAGAACTCCATATACATATAATTTATGGAGGCATCAATAGTTTCCCTATACGTTTTGAAGAGTTTTTATGCAAATTATGTTTTAGTTGTTTTCCTAGCGTCTCATCCTTTCTGAAAAATTTACAAATTAAATAATTATAGAGCCATATAATCTTTGACTCATGATATAATGGTTCTTAGACTATGAATTGATGATGATATATTGAGTGTGTGTGATTTTAATGATCATTCACTTTATTGAATTTATAGTTTATATGATTTTTTGGGAGCCTTGTCACCCTATATCTAGAGATATTTAAATGTTGACCTTGGAGTTGTTATTCATAGTAATTTTTAATTCATCTTGATCTAATCTTACTTGAGGATAACCACATGAGTACCTGAAAAATTAATTGCTGGAAGCTACTTTGATATCATCATGAGTGTTTTCATAGTCTCTCATTACCCATAACAATCATGATATAATTGGATGACCATTTATTCATATAATGATGATAAGTGAAACAACTTTTTATTTTATTCACCATAAATATTCACAAATCATTATAGTTTATAAAGTTTTCATATTATATAAAACTAAATTATATTATTAATAAAGAATATTTTAATAATTTTTATTGGAACTTTCCTTATAACCATCATAAAAATCATTTAAAAGTGTCATTGGGGTATGTTAAACATGTAGACAAAATATTACATTTTTTTATTTTGATGAAAATTTAATGTATTTGTTACAATTTAATGATAATTCTATGATTACAAGATAAATAGATTATATATTTACCTTAAAAATTAAACTTCCTTATATAGAATAGTTATATTTTTACTTGATTACACATATCCACACAACACATGGAATGATGAAAATATATATATCATGAAATTTTTATTACATACATATAGTATACATTAATAAATCATGGAATATACTAATACCACAATAAAAATCGATCTACTGTTTTCTGACATAACTGTTATCAAAATGGTTCACATACTAAGGCATGTGTGTGAATCAAGGACAAGGAGAATGTATCTACTTATCCACATAGTGATAAATCTAACATGTTGATTTTAATGATGGTATATATTATTTTACATCATAGCATTACCCCTCATATTATCCTCTCTATAGTTACAACCTATAAGTTACTATGACTCCACTATTTTATTTAAAGAGACACCTTGTTGGTTGTTTTGAGTGTGGATGATAATTACATGGATTTAGGTACACTTTTATCCAAATTTTATAATGGATATTTTTCAATATGATATATTTTCCTTTCCATTAGTTTGTTTGATCTCATTCATTAGCGCACATGGTAGTAGGTTTATTCCTAATTCATTTCTCTACATTGATTTTGGATGCTGGAATTTATTAAATATTTTCCCAATATTAATTAATCATGAAATATATTATATCTCCCACAAACTAATTCAAAATTCTCTATGTATCAATTTGAACATGTTTGTCTATAGACTCTAGTGACATAATAGTTCTAGTATGAGATCATGCAAATTAGCACATATATTCATTATATCCAGACTATGTCATAAATCATTTCCTCTTTTAGTTGACCTAAAAACACATTAAACATTATTAAAACCAAGTACAATGACATCTATTTAGAAATTAAGCTCACTTTAAGGTATAGGGCCAGGTTGTCATCCTAGTAATGGAACTATTAATTAGTTAATTAAACGAAGAAAGATACATAATAGTGTTTTTATGGCTCTAATACATGTGATAGAATATTTTGGATGAGATTTAAATGATTTATATTATATGAAATTATATACCCACCTTTATTAATTTATGTGTTATTGTATAATACATTTCTTCACTAATGAATCTTAAAATCTATGATCCTAGATTCTAAAAGAATGATCTTAGACACTGTAATTTCAATGTCAATCATGAGTATATGAAAATAAAATAGAACAGAATATGAAAAATGAAATCGTTGACAATTTACTCACATAATCTCGGTCTATGGTAAAAGTTATGGTCATTGATGTTAAGATTTTCCATATTCAATGATATCAACATAGTGGTCATTATAGGTGGATACATCAATATATGAAAAAATCTTTTAATGGAATGATATTTTTCTTTCAAAAGAGAAATATAAAATAGAGATAATTGGATTGGAATGAAATTGATATTGATTCACCATATGAATTATGAAAATATAAACATGAAGATAAAACTCTATATTTTTTGTACTATAAAAAATTCATCTTGAGTCACATTTCCCTAGTCATGTTGCACTAAAAATATATGATCCCAACATAGTTAAGTAGATAGAGTATGTTTAGACTACTAGAACAAGATTATAATTCCATATCTAGAGTTCTTAAAATAATATATTGATTATCAATCATAGATTACATGTTGAAAATACATGTGTGATAAGGGAGAGATTAAAATATATAAGAATCATATTGGTAAAGTGATTAATGGTGAATAATTTATTACAATCATTTTATTTTTGAGGGGTTTCAACCCAAGACCATACACTATAATATATATCAAATACCAAACCCCCCTCAGGTTTCATGTGCTTGGTATCCTACATGCATTTCATGCTCTATGTAGTTGTGTCCCACACCGTTGTTCCAAACCATGGTATACTAACCACTTCAATAAAATATTCATTCTAAGAATCCATGTTTTTTAGAATTTGATCCTCCTCAATCTAATCAAATCAAATTATAATAATAAAGTATTATGTTTTTTTGATATTTTAATATTTTATGATTATGTATAATAAGATAATTTCTATTGGGAATGTTCAATGATGCCTAGAACCCCCTTTCATTGGGCCATCATATGGGAAATCCCACCACATGTATGAAATGTAACCCAGAGCACCAACATCATGGATTAAATTCAAATAATCTAGTGCTAATGCATTTTTTATCCAGACTTATCACATATTTCCTTAAGGTACTCTCTCCTTTCACCTTTCTCAAAGACATCTGGTCACTATAGTAGGGGATGAAATTGAAGTACACATTGTTTCCCCATATTACTTCATTTCCTTCTATAGTTTACATATAAAAAATATCACATGTATTGGTATAATTCATAGAAAACTGATTTCTAAGATTATGACACTAAAATTCACAATCCCATAAGAAAATGACCACATATGATATTTTTCAAGTTACTATTTATATAAAAATTATAGAACAAAAATATAATTAATGCTAATTATATCATTTGAAGGATATGAATCCAAACATTTTTGAAATTTTGTTTCATTATTCTTTTATAGAACCACTAATCTACTCACTAAACACCCCTCTGATCCTCTATAGTTTATTAATAGTGTTCCACACACCCATGATCCAAAAAAATGAATGAAAAGGGTGACATTCATTCTAGATTACATAAAGATGAATTCTTAGTAGATATTTCCATGGCTACCGTGTACATTATAATAGGATGTAACACATTTATATTTTCTAAATATAATTATTAATTATTAAATCATATTTAATAGGTTTAATTTAATTGTTCTTACTAGTGGATGTATCAGGGCGTTCAAAAGAGTGTTCGGTAGGAAAGAGAATGAACTATAGTTGTTCTAGATCTATATGTTGACTTTTATATTATGACATAGTGTTTCACCCTCTGAAAATTCATATCATGACTCATGGGTCATAGTGCATGAATAATGAATTTGTGAAACTAAATTACACAATATGAATAACTTCTAAACATTGGTTTCATGATTTTAAAATAAAGAACAATATTTATTTTCTCTTCTCCTACCCTATACATGATTTTTCTGTATGTATATTTCCTTTTTTGGATTTTCATCCATGAAAGATATTTATTTTTGGATAAAATAAATTTTCATTGAGATTGATCCCTATAAAAAATTTTAATCCTATATCTTCAATAGGAATATTTTTTGTACTCATTTTCTTGTTCTCATTCTAAGATACCTAAATATGGTGTCGATATAACACAATTTATGGATTTTGGTTCATTGAATTATTTTTGAACATTATAAAATGAAAATTAATCTTCAGTATGTTTTAGGTACATTTTCATACAAATATTCACTTAATGTATTGCAATTTCCATTAAGAATATTATGTGTGGTCACACATTTATATCATACACATGACCATAAACAATAAATAACTAAATGGTTCTTCAAATAATGAATTTAAACCCCCACTATATTTCATGAAAAATTAGTTAGTGAGTTTGGATATTTATCCACACTTGGGGTGTGTGAAACATTGATTTTATGTGGGGAAAATTAAAAATAGTGACTCTACAGTTGTTGGGATTTTTTTGATTGAACTGGGAATAAAATATTAGTGAATCCTATAATAAACTCTAGGATATGGGGAAATTTTTGACTATGTGATACTTATTTATCATGAACATACTGAACTATTTCTTATTAAATGGAATTAGATTAATTTTATCCTTGTGAGTCTATATGAATACCAATTTGGGTTCTTGTGGATGTAAAAATAATAACTATTAATATGGGATATATGGGATTAGATATTGTATGAACACTGATTTTGGATGAAAGTGGATATATCTAGGGAAAATAATCGTTTTTTTATGCTAAGGTTTAGTGATAAAAAGAATACTAATTTGTTCTTCCATTTATTTGAATGGGATGACTATTTATTTGGGTGACTATGGGCTACAGAACAGATGACAATTAATTTGGTTTTCAATTCATTTAGAGAACCTATGAACACTAATATTTATCACTAAAAACATTCAATGGGTCTATTGGTCACTCTATGGTCACTATAGAAAGTTATATTTGTATTTGGATGGAGTATTCAAGTTCAATATATAGTGTTTAATTAGATCTCATAGGTTTAGGGTGGGATTTAATTATTTATATTTATTTCCATCAATATTTTTCACATCAAAACACACTTATTTACTCAGATTGGGTATTTATTAGACAATGTATGTGGTTTGAAATGATCTATTCTCACACCCTACTCAGGTTGTTAGTTGGTACTCAATAATACTTCAAGATAATAGTAAAATACAATAGGATGTTCCCCAATGTTAATTCATTATTTAGACTACAAGGATAGATCATGAGTTTTCAGAATATTTTTAATTTTTATATCAATTTCATCTATGAGTATTTTATTTTATTTCTATGATATTACACAAAATTTTATGAATTTTTTACAAACATTGATTTTGTTTTAATATATCAAGGTAATGTTTGATTATTTTTCAGTATTTTCTGGGATTTTGTTTTAATGTTTTTTCAATAAAGAAGTTTTATACGGTTTAATTTATTTTCATTGATTTTTAATCTAATATAAAGGTATAGTCACACAACCATTTGACTGTAGTCTTACTCTATTAGTCAGAATCCTGTAGTGTATGGGGTGGACCACCTTAGGTTTAGAGATACTCTTTTTTGAGTAATAATGAGTGACCTGTGAATAGGGGACATCAAAAAGTGGAATTATAGTGGTTTTTTTCTATTTTGGTAATATAGAAAATTGAATGTGTATTGTTAGAACATGGTAATGAACTCTTTATTAGGATGGTTAGACCACATATGAGTGATGCCATTGCTTCCACACATGGTATTGATGATCTTTTCTTTCACATATTCTATTGACATATTTAACCATGATTGATGTATAATATTTGGAAGTTAAATGATTTTGAGAGATTATTCCATACTATTTCATGAGATCAGGAATCATACTATGTTCATTGGATGATTTGTTTCAATGCATATGGTATTTTACTCGGAATATGACATAGTTTAGTTATTTATAATGTATTGAGACATTTATAAGGTGTATATATATATATATATATATATATATATTTAAATTCAATGTTTTGTCATTCTGAACCAATATATAAAATGAATAAAATCATATATTTTCTATACATTCCTTTATTCTTACAGGTAATTAATATAATAAAATGATAATTATATCATATGAAGTGTTTTTGTCTATTAATATCAATTGATATTTCATTTTACCAATCCTCAATTGTGATGAGTAGATGATATTGTAACTATTTAAATTGAAATTTAATTTTCAATTTTTTAAATTATTATGTTTTTGTTACTAAATAAAATTTCAATTTCAACTTATAATGTGAACCTTTATGTGTATGTGATATTGACTCCATGTTTGGGTAGTTGGGTGTACATAGAGAACATGAGTTATGAGATCCGGTAAGGTTAGAGGTATATGTTGACATGAAATTCTTCATGCTATAACATACCATTAATTTTGATATATACTTCTTTAATATAAATTTGTTCTAGTGTGATTTTGAGTGTCCATGACCTAATTATGATAATGTGTAAATTGATATAAATCGACTTCACATGTTGTTACAATTTTATAATGTGAGATGTGTTGAATAATGTGTTGTTATTCATTTTGTGACATTTATTTTTGAATAATACATTGATATTTTCATATGTTATGACTATATATATACATTGTATATTTCTACCAAACTAGAGTGTGGGTATGATAGATATGATTATAACCTGAATGTGAGAGATTTTTGTTGTATGGATTGAGTTGTTTAATGAGACCTAATTTTTATCTATATTATTTCAATACTGTATTGGAATGAGACTTTCAAAATAACCCTTGACTGGGTAGTTGGATTAATTATTGTATTTGAGATATATATCTATGGGAACCCCAGAGTATGTTTTTTGGTCTATGTGTTACCTTATAAGGTGGGATATGAATTGGGAAATTGTTGAGATAGGCATTGTGGTGGTGTAGTATGATGTTTTTATATTTTTTTCAGATGATTATAATATATGATGGTAACATAAAAGTTACATTATTATATCTTATGCATAAAATTTAAATGAGAGTTATTGTAGTTGATTTACATTGATATTGTTTTATATAAGTGATAAGAATTTCTTGGAATTCCCATATAGATTCCTAGCCATGATATTATGAGTGGTTTTTGAGTTTCAAAAGGTAGGACAAGTTAGATGCATAAACATCATGGTTATATGTTTATCCCTAATTTTTTGGTATAAAATTTTCATCACATGGGTAGATCCGGTTATGTTGGTGGTGATTTCGAGAGTTGATAGTAATTGTGTGGTTTCCCTTGGAATCAGTAACAAGATCTATGATTTTTTAAAAGGATGCAATGAGAATGTTGTTATCAGTAAGATGATTAGTCAAATAGAGATTATGGTTAGCGTGGTTGTTAATCATATAATCCATGGCTGGATGGGATATGACCCAATATAGTTGAGTTGAGAGGCGTAACAAAGTTTTAATGGGTTGTATACTTGTTGGGTATTCCATGATGGTATCCAATGTCATTGAGAATCATTTTTAATTTCTAAAAATGATACACCTATACCATGTATTATCTGTGTGAATTTTATTTTAACCAATATGGCAGGTGGGTTTGGTGAAACCTATTATTAGCATTATAGAGGTAATCTTGGTTTCCAACATAATGTGGCTCGAATTATATGGCATGTGTGAGATACACCAATTCATGGATTTGAAGAGTATCTTTTATGTCAAGTTTGAGTTGGGTATCTAATGTGAATCTATAGTTATTTTCAATATAATTAATGAAAATGAGTCATGGATCCTTTTAATTCCATTGGACTATGAATGGAACATTTCGGGACGTAATTGTTATGTACCTAGATACCTATTGTTGTTAAGACTTTAGGAGTCACTTGTTTTTTGGTGGTCCTGCGAAAACATTATTTTACAATAAATTATAGGACTATGGTATTATGTTTTCGATGATATTAGTGGATTATTAACTTGTATCGGATTTTGGAATGATATGATATGACATGTTTGATCAAGAGAATAGAAGGGTATGGAATTATGAGAATTTTATGTATGTTAATCAATGTATGAGATTAAATGACGCATGACATGGTATAGATTATTAAAGAAAAATGGATACATCGGGGTATGTCAATTGTATGAGATGAAGACTCAATATGTTATTACAAATTAATAAATATGTTCTGTAATGTTTTATGATGTAACAGTTCCGATTTCATTTTAGAGAAGATATTTTCACTATATGTGTAATGTAAGAGTTGTGTTTTGATAACCCATGTGACTAGTGAGGTATTGAGGGTCTGGAACACTCATTATGGTGGATATAGTATCAGGAAAATTCCACTTATATTTATATTTTATTGATGGAGAGATTATATGTTGATAGCAGGTCTAAGTACAACTTATAGTGAAATGAACCTGAGTCATGTAAGGTGGATAGAATTATTGAGGACCTTGATTTGGAACTGTCATGACCAGGTGTGTGGTAGATTCTATAGATAAAATTATCAATCACTTTCACGGGATTCAGTGACTTTAATAGAGGATTTATTATTAACTTATTTGGGGATATATCCAGGTAACATGAGTATTCCTTGACAATTCTAATGTTGAGATATTCATGGGAATAGTTCTTTCCTAGTGTTGAGAGCATACCATGTACCTTTTGAGAGGGTAGTGATCTTGATGAGTAGTTTTTAGTGAACAAAAGTTGTAAAACTCTTAAAAATTAATCACGATGGTAGTTATAAATTTTAGATGTCAATTTGGTAAAATCAACTGAGTTATGTAGAAAAAGAGGAAGGTGTCCATGTATGGGCCTCACTAAATTATGTGATGATATAATTGGCATGATCGAATTTTTATAGATACTAAATATAATTTTTCTGATTTGGTGATACTAATCATTACTATCGTATGATGTTTTGTACGGGAGTAGGTTTGTGAGACTTCATCTCTCTATAGTAACATGTAGACATGATTAATTAAAGGGGACACACCTTATATGTAGTATAATGAAAGAGAATATAGGTCCTGAGAAGAATGATCGCGTGAGAAATGTACTAGTGGTATATATTTTCTTTTAATAATGTGGAACGATGTTTTAATTTTTAGAGTTCAATAATTTCACCAAAAATTTGTGCATTATAGTGAATATTGTTTTGATTGGAGTAATTATCCCTTGTCTGGTTATGTTTTGAATAGTATATCTTGTTTTTTTGTGGGAATTTCATGAACATAACAAATAATAATAATATAATTTGGATCACGGCATGGGGTTTTATGTCATCTATGGTTCAATAAATATGTATATAGTGTCATAGGAAGGGACTTCAAGAGACCCAAGGTGTGTAGGTTACTCTAAGAATTTTCTAACATCTAGAGAATGATGAAATATTTGAGTGGGGAATAGAATACAATAGTTTATATTCTATGAGTAATTTTTTTCAATGGATTTTGGTATATTTAAAATTAAATGTTCTATCCGTTTCATTATTATGCAATTTATTTCGGGATAGTGGTGATTCAGTTGAGTCTCATTCCAAATAATGCATAGTGTGTCATGTTGAACTAGAAATGGATGAAAAATTCTCATATTTCGATGAATTAATATGAATACCTTCATTTTATTTTTATGAATTATTTCTATAATGCAAGGGATGAACCACTGTTTTATCAATTCTATTATAGATGAATTCTCATTTCATTGAAAAATTTAGGGGGTGAAACCACATGTTGTCACATGTTTGATTTGGGAAAACCCAGTTTTTTCGTATGCCTTTGGGGGTGATACATGTATTGAAACATTTATAGGGCCCGATTTAGGAAATGAGTTCATATTTATGTGATATATATATTTATATTTCCTAGGAGTATGAATGAGACCCTATATGTAGGGTGATTAATAAGAACATGAGCATGTGGACAAATTTTTTTGGGAGTTTCTAGTTTAATTTTATGATCATTATGAAAGGAATTTACATGGTATCATGGTTTCATTGGTTAGGGTGTTGTGGTATCCCAACTCTAATGAATACGATACATTTAATAATGAAATAGTCATGATGGTCGAGTGTCCAAATCTATATTCTTATCATACCCAAGGGTGTTCTAAAATACAACTCCTTGACAAACATATAAATAGTGGAGGTTGAAAAAACCTTAGACGTCATCCCTTGTATAAATGTTACACTCTATTATTTAATGATATAATCCTCCTAATAATATTTATTCCTTTTATTGGCTTATTTACATGAAACGCTATGTTTAGGAAAATTATGATATACTATATAAATATTATTATTTAACGTGATAGTTATTGTTTCACAATACAGTTTGATGGTATGAATCTTCCTTTTTTAACTATTGAAAATTATTTTTATCACATATAAAAAATGAATTCATTTGTTATCATTTGGATCAAAATTAAAATTACCCTATTATAAATGTAAATTATATTTCCTTATAAAATGTAGTTTCATGTGTACATTATATTATTTTTTTATAAATAAATTTAACAAGTTTTGATGGTTCATTATAATTACATGGGTGGAAATATATTCAGTAATATATTTTTACATCCATACAAGAGTTTTTTTAGTGATTAAATAATAATAAATTATTTTTTATTATTCATGAATTATTTTTTGTAAGACCCATTTAATTTGAATTTTTCACAACTATTTAAAGATGAATTTTTATATCATATAATTGTTTAATCTTGTAATTTTTTTTGAAATTTTAATTAATAATAATTGAATTTTTTAAATTATTTTAAAAAAATTTGTGTCTATAATTATTACTTCCAATTGAATTTTTTTTATTTGTAGTAAGAGTTAGAACAGTTTAAGGTGGGTTAAATGAAGAGATAGGTTTTAAGATTTCATAAAACACATTACATAGTTTTTCCTTATTTTATTATGAAATTTTCATTATTTTCATTTAATCCATGGAATTTTTGAGCATCATGACTTTACTAATACATATACTATATAAAAAATAATCAAATTTTTTCTTGTTTCCACGGACCTTACACAAAAGGGGACCTCCTTTCTTCTCTTAAACACAATATTTGATCACTTTACCTAAATAAATATCATCTATAATAATATGAAAAAATCTATAACTGACACCTTGAGTTGCATGAAATATTATAAGACCCATCCAAGTAGAATTTATTTTTTCTTCAAAGGAAGATACATAAATAAGATTTGTTTGTTGTTACTAATATTTATATTGTTTCATTATTCCTAAATCACATCCAAATGTTCTATAACCATTATTACATGATAGAGTCATTATATCTAATAAAATAATATCTTTATTTATTAGTGGTATTTACATTTTCAATTTTAAGACAATTTTTTTAAAATGATAATTACACACTTGTGTACATGTGGACTACCACCTCTATGATTTGATTTTATTAATTATTCATTTCATCTTCACATGAATAGTAATAAAGAAAGATTTAAATAATTCATATTATTTTTATGATATAATTATTATTTTTTGAAGGTGATGTATTATATACCCATCATTTATTTTACCCATTGAAAAATGTAAACATCAGTTGTACATATGTGCAGAATACCTCCTCTATGAGGTGATGTAATGCATTTTTCATCACCTCTTAATTTTAATTGATTTTTATGTGTATATAATGAATTAATATAAAAATTATGTAATGTATAATATTATTTAAATGACTAAAACTAGGCTACTCTACATGTACTTCAACCATCTATAAAAAACATGCATGAAAAAAGACATGTTTTCATTTGAATGCGCAATTTAGGTAAAATATTTTAGTTAATGGTTCATTTCAAATTATAATGGAATAAAGATTTGTATTTTTTTTATTAATAAGAATAATATATATACATATATATATATATATAATGTATATATATTATTCATGAAGTTTTAATTCCCATGAATGAATATAGGACATGAGATAGGGTTTCTATTGCAATATCATTTCATTTAGGGACTAAATATATTAAATATAAAATGATTAAAATTATGTGGGCCATATTATTAAAACCACATATATTATATTCTCATATAGTTTTTTATGTAATTATCATTTATCAACTACTTTTTTATTATCTCAATTTCTTAAAAGGATAATGAAAGGGTTTTTGAAGAAAATATGAAATTATTTTCTCATTATTTGAAAAACATGTTCACTGATATTTAGGGTATTCACAATTGTTTTATAAATTTTTTTACATATAAATTAATTGTCTTGAAAATTTAAGTTTATGTAAATTAGACTGTATTTATAATGTTTTGATATAAATTGATTTTAATAATATTTTCTGAACAAGTCCTTTTTAACATTATAAAAATATAAAATGTTAAAAATAAGGTGTTATACCCATGAAATAATTATAAATACAATTAAAATAGATGACAAGGGGTTGTGATATAGAAGGTGAAATCTGGCACCAACAGAACAAAAATAGTAAATAATTCAAAGAATATATTATTTAACAAAATATTTACATATTATTTATAATACAATGGCATTGAATATGTATACCTCTATTACAATTTACGGTGTCCAATGGGCCATATTGATCCTCCAAAATCTTAGTGATATCCTCCTAATACTCTCCTTACATTGGTTTATTCATGATCATGAATTCTAGTTTAATATATTTTTATCCATATTCAACATAATTTCATAAATTGATTGTTTTAACAATGCCCTAATACATAGAGGATAATACCTCAATTTATGAATGATCATTTATGGCCACATATATTGGATCATTCAGAGTGTTCCTTCACTCCTTATTTTTTCTAGGCCCAATGGTAGACCAAATCAGGGTGAACATTGTCCCTATAACTTTTTCCTTCTTCAAGGAGCATCTCCGCATTTATAATAATATATTATTGTGATGATAGAGAGGTTTTATTGCAAAGACACTAAACTATCTCGAAATTAAATAATATATGCAGCTCTTCTATATACATTGTAAAAAATTCTAAATTCATGGGTAGTGATATATGGTGATGAAATTTTCGTTATAAATAAACTTATTTACATTCTTATTGTGAGAATTCCCAAAAGTTCCCCCACTAAATACCATAATTGTTCTATCAACTTCCATGGAAACAATTTCTTAAAATAATGCCTTTTAATTTTTAGTGGCACAATTACTTCTATTTAATATATGTGAAATACTTGAACCATGTATGGGAGAGACTCTATGTTGGGAAAATATCTTTCAAGGTAACCTAGAATTATTTTTGGGTTTATTTTTTTTGGTTAGAATATATAATTTCTATAGAATGTTTTGGATTTCTCGAGATATTGTTGACAAGGTATGTGGAAAATGATCCAAAATAAAGGATTTTATTTTTTGGAGTTGTTATAGAGATATGCATATAACAGGCGGAAAAATTTCTTCATGTTTTCCAAATTTTTGTTCTCCACGATTTGGGTAGTGGAAATAGGTTTTTTGAAAAAAAACCTATTTTCATGTCAAGGAACTGTATTTCATGGAAGGGTGACGTTGATTTTAAATGTTTCATGAAATTAACGATTTGGGATCATCGCATTGAACGATGGCTAAGAAAAAATGTGCACATAGTATACAAAATTGTAAAAAATGATGTTTTTTGCATGATTCAGGATTTCTGTACAGAAGATGTCTCTTAGAGGAATACATGAAAAATATGTGGAAATTTAATAAATTTCACTTATAAAAGGATGTTTCACTCATTCCAGGATTTTGGAAATAAAATAAATTAATTATGAGCATAGAGGAACACATTTTAGGAATTTCCAAACATAGCCAGCTCGGTAAGTAAATTTTTGGCTACCCTAATAATTTGAGAATCTCACCCATTAGAGAATATCAGGGATCTAAATAATTTAAGGGGATTATTAAAAAAATAATTTTTTCCTACAATAAGTGTTGTGCGACCCAACAACTCATATACTTATTGCATGAATGAAAAGAAAATGTGTCGGCATATACAAGGAATTTTTGAAAAATTATTATGTGTTGTGTGTAAGTGGATGTTCTAAATTTTTTTTTTGCTAAAGTTGGACTTTTTGTGATAATGCACAAAATTTTTGTGCACGGTGGTAGATATGTGCACAAGACATCCAAAGGTTCAACAAAATAAAATTTTGTGTGAACCGTATTGAATTTCCCAGTCGATGTGTGGTCGTGTTATATTAATCAATTCAGTGAAAGTATAAATTCAATATAAAATATATCTACAAATGAGGATACATTCATTTCTGAAAATAATGTGACCTATATGTCCATAAACATTTCATGTATCCTTTCAAGAGTAGTGATAAATAGTATCAGAAAAAGGTGGTCCTTTTTATAAAATGTTATCCATAGAATGGATTGATGAAGTGACCATTGGGATTCCGAAATCTATAACTAAAATTCGTAAAGGTAGTGATATTGGTAATATAAGTTAGCTAGATTGAAAATTATTTGGAATTGACACTTAGATTAATTAGTACATCAACACATTGGAATTTCATACACCTTGTGTGTGTCCTTGTGATGGTGAACCATTTAAATTTTTTGTGTCTCGGGCATGATTTCATTTCACTTCATACATTTCTATAGGAATGGTAAATAAGAGTGTATTATCTAATTAAGAAATAAGATCTAAAGGGGTTATTTTGTTAATCCCTCACTCTAGGATTCATCCCCCCCTTAAATAGTTTTTAACACATTTGGGATAACACTTCCCCACCCCTAATTTTACTTCCTTATGGATGTTGCCTCATATATTTTTTCCAAAACCACTAGTTTCATAACATTATTCTTAGTTCTACATCACATGTGTTTCAATGGAAAATATTTTATAGTGAAATTCACCTTTCTTATTAATATACACTTCTCTTCATATTATTCATAAGTATATCCTTCAGAATCACTATCAGAATACTCAATATCATTGAGCACACTCATATCTCCCCATTTCACATGAGATTCCATTTAAAATAATGATTTAGGAATTTCCATATAGTGTTTATACTTCCCATTCCTTTTAAAATCAAGAGATTCTAGAATTATGTAACTAGAATTACATGTTTTAATGAAATAAAAATGATGGGGGACTTTAAGAAGATGAGAAGATATAGGTGATTCATCTCTATGGTCACCATCTCTTCCGTTTAGATTTTGGACTTTTAGGGGAACTTTTCTATAATGATGAACATAAGAAGGTTCCCCTATCCCATTCACCAGTTTGGAAACCATAGAACCTATAAGATTAACCATACCAATAGTCTCTTTGAATATATAAATATATTTGTATTCACCATGATTTTTATTTTCATTGTTTCTTCCATAAAAAAAATTAAAATAATATTTTAACAGATTCTTTAAAATTTTAATTTTTTTTAAATATGTTATCTATATAAAGGTAAATTTGTCTCACATTTTCCAAAAAAATATTTAAATGAGATTTTAATGGTAATTTTTATCTATTTTAGCATTATTTAAAGAATTTTATGTTCCATTGGTGATAGGATCTTATGCTTCCATAATTTTTTTTTATGGCATAAAATAATAATGATCATAAGATGATTAAATGAAAAATAGTTCTTTCCCATAGGTTAATTATGATATGATGATATAGTTAATAAACATATGAAACCGTCCACATCATTTATCTGGATATATTACAATTATGTGATTATCATATTTTTAGAAAAACTACATATTATTTCATGTTTTATTAAATAATGAAAATATAAATGTTTCATGATATAGTGACACACATTGAAATTGTTTCCTTTATGTGAAGGGTGGGCCTAAAAATATAAATCCCTATAATGAATTTGCTAAAAATGATATATAATGAAATAATAAGGACATGAATAGTGATTTAACCCTAATCAGTAATGGAATATGTCCCAAATAATAGTATGGGTAGTGATATTTAACTAATGAAATGATGGAATTGAGATTAAAACCATCCTATATGATAGTATTGTAAGTGATACATTATTGAGGAAAAGATTTTCTATGATTATGTGTATTCCAAAACATATATAATATGATTATAATATGATAATGTGGATCATGATTCATAATTTATGATTCTATACACTTACTACTCATTTCATTCTTTAAAAAATTGATTCAAAGATTTATGATTAATGATATTTGATAGATTAGGTATGGAATTTATAAGTTATGACCATTATTTTTAAATCTTATTCATATTTTATGCTCACTTATGGTCGTTAATTTATATATATTTTGTTTACCTATATATATAATCTTATATCACACTTTCTTATGTATTCTTTCCCTATTCTATGATGAAATGTTTTAGGTTGGGTATGATTAGGATGTGTAATATGTGAGATGGAATTGATGAGATATTATGAAGATAATTGATGAAATGAGATTATTATGCGTCTACTATACAAAGACCCTAACTCTTTATGGTTATGGGGGAATTATTTTAATTATATGTATTGAATATACATAAAAATGATATAATACATAAAAAATGGATATGTTCTATAGAAATATAAATTCTATTAATCGTTACTATGATACAATGTTTTTGAGAAATGGGAAAAGGAAGAAAATGGTGGATAGAAAAAGAGAATGATGGAATTTCACAACTTTTGTAGTCATAAAACTCATAGAGAAATGAAAATTAATCAGTATACATGTTATAATAGTTCAAGTAATCTTAGATTCCATTTTCTCATGGGTGTGGTAATTTTTATGTCGAGAAAAATAGAAAATTATGAAATTGAAAATTGAATTGATGTGATGATGCCTGTTGGTATTAGTGATAACGATCAATCTAATATTTCACCCTCAATCCAATACAATAATTTCAAATAGTATGTATATAATTCCAATCACTACTTGAATCCATAGGATAATTATGGAAATGATCAGTAGCATCCTCTTCATCCAATAGACAAATGGAAATCTCATTTTATTATAGTTGATAAAGAGGTACACAAGAATGAATTATAGAGAGGTATATATACCATTCAAAATATTGAGTCAAATTTATTTTTTTATTCTCACTCAACCATATCATATATATATGTATTATTTCATGGGGGTATCATTTCACCACAGTAATAAATAGATACTTTGTTTTTATTAAAAACTCTTAATGGCATGAAGACCACATCTCATTTCTATAACTCCAATTTGTTTGAATTTTTTAGGAATGGTGTACCTATGAATCATTTAATTCCATAGAAAGATGTTTTTTATGTTATTTGGGGAAAGTATTGAATTTCAGTATATAGATACAAAATAATTATCCTTAGATTAGAAGTCATATTTGATACTACATCTTAACCTATCATTTTCTTTAGAATCAAGGGTGAATATGAACATCTAATTGATATTAAATTCATTATATGTGTTGTACTATATATTCATAAGGGTTATTTATCGCAAATGGTTTTTGAGATTTTCACTATCAATGATACTCCATTTGTTTAAGATTATCTTGATGTATTTATTAAATACGTTCTTATTCATTCCCTAAATTTTGAATTTTATTTTAAAATATAGCATATTCATAGTGCTACACCAATAGAAAGGATACAATATATAATGTTTCCAATTGAGTTTAATGAATTATATTTTAAACAACAAGTAAATTCCTAAATTGGAATCACATTATTTACTATGTCACAATGGGGTAATAATTTTTTTTAATAAAACATTATTGGTCGATGCGTCTTTACATTGTTTACGAGGAAGATAATAAGATCACTATTAAAAAAATAAACATGTACCCCATATTTATTACTAGTTTGATCAAATACATAGTACTCAATACATTTAATATAATCGAATTCATTTTTATATCATAAATTTACATGGAATAAAAAAGATATTCCCAATAACATGTTCTATATGGTGTATGTTTATTAAGAACTTACTATGATCCCATTTGTTATTTCATATTTTCCTAATATATTTTATTAACTTATTAGTACTATATTTAGATAATATGTTGACCTATTTTTGGTAGTCTATAATGATAATATTATTATATTCGTAAAGGCCAATTAAGATAATGGTGATCATTAAATGATTTTTTATATGACATTATAGAAGGAGAATCTACATGAAAAATTCATCAATTATATATTTTGGAAATTGAAATCCCCGTTCATGTGTTATAATATCTAATACATGACTCTATTGGTAGATAATTCAAAGTTATATGTTATTGAGAAATAGCCCCGACAAACTCTGGTGACCATGATCAATGATCTTCATGATCATCTTGGACACTGCATCTTTTTTGTGTGGGATTTTTCATTTCTATCTAATCTAATAACCATGATGACTCGAAAGGTTTCCATGTTCCTTATAATGATTAATCTGATGAAAATTTCAAGGTAATCAAGGGAATGATTGTTATTGAACCCATCACCACACTAAAATACAGCGGAGAAGGGTTTTTACTTAAAATAATAGATTAAATAAACGAATTGGATGAATCATGTTACATAATTTCGTGGTAATATAATATGTTTTATTTGAATTGAAAATTTACGAGATCAATTTTGAAACACTATATTTGGATTTGGAATCAATTTATTTTAATTAAAAATATAGATAAATTATCTTTATGGTTGAATTTAAGATAAATATATCAATCATAAAAATTAATATATAAGTTAATAAAAAATAGTTCTATATTCTATAAAGGATGTCACTGAAATTAATTAATGGTTACAAAACTTCTGTATATTACAAATAGAGGATTATAAATAAGGATAAAAATGATTTGACTCCAAATAAACATTTTTGTTTTTACATAATATGGATTTAAAGGGATGTAATACATATCAATTTAATTAATATTTATCTTGATTTATATGAATATTCAATAATACACCCATGTAATATTAAAAGATATGCATATGTAAATATAGAATTATATAATTAGGTGAGGAACGTTCCTAAGTTAAATCATAATTATGGAGGAAAATTTTGTTTCAGGAACAAATAACATGTATTTTCAATAATAGATATGAAGAAAAAGGACTTTTATAGACCTCATAGATCATCATTGTTTTGTTAATATTGATATAAGAAGTTGTATAGTGATATGAATGTGTATTTGCGGCGGGGGACATGAAAAGTAAAATTGTAAGATGTGTATATGTATTACTATTATGTTAAAATATAGATTTTAGAGACAAATGTATAAGGGGTCTTAAAAAATTACCCATAGAAGAATTGAAATGGTAAAAATCACCATTGAATTCATTAAATTCCTTACAAATGAATCTCATGGTTATATTACTATTTTGGGTTACAGTCAACCACCTTATTATGAAAACATATTTTATTGAAATAATATATGATTTATCTCATCATAAAATATGTATTATATATATTATGGAATCGGTAGGATTGAGTAGAAAAAACATTATACAATATCTAATAAGGACATAAGGTAATATCGAATGTTTTATATGAAATTTTACCAAGATATTAATATGAAGTTGAACATTATCCTTACATATAATTATATTTATTTTTAGAATTAGGGGACCATTCATACACTAGATTATATGTTGAGAGAATTTTCTTTGTTTTTAATGTGTGGTTGATATCATCACCTTTCTGTTATTAAGCTTCCTTATAAAGTATCCTTCACTTGAAAATTTATATGGATCCATACAAATACCTATTGGGAAGGAAGTGAAAAAATCAAATGTAATGGGTTGAAGGTTGATAATAAAATAAATTGGGACCTCATCCGTATAAGAAAATGTAAATAAAAATTATCTCTATTCAAAACAACATCATTGACTAATAGATTTGATTGAAATGTTAGGATGATGATTGTTGATGAGATCTAGAGTTCTATGTTGGTTAAAACGAAAAAATAAGAATATATCCTTATAAAATAGTAACGAAATTTCAAAATTATTTAATTATTATACATTTATATATTGGTCCTTTACAAATTCTTGATCGTTTTAGAATGGTACCTTTTCAGATGTAACTTCCACCAAATCATTCTCATGTTCATGATTTATTATATGCATCCTTCTTGAAAAAGTATATCCATGATCATTTAAATGTAGTGAATTATGAGGTCATACTATAACATCCCAGTTAAATAAAGAATAATGCATATTTAATATTTATTAATTTTTGTGAATTAAATATTAATTTTACTTTAAAGGGGTTGCTATATTCGATTGTGTACCCAATATATAACAACATGTTTCTTTAAAATTTTATGTTGCACATTAATAATATAATATTATTTTAAATGGTAGTTAACTCCTAGAAGTTGTATTTGTGGGAATGAACAAAAATAACTACAATATGATTATACATTTTTGTTAAATGTATTTACATTTATCCAATAAAAGTTAGAGTATTAAAATGTGGATAAATCTAATTTTAAGCATAATTTACACTAAAAGGTTGATTTACCTTTTTTTAATAGAGAACCCTATTTAAATCTAGTTTTTGTCATTTTTTTATGTTCTATATGACCAAATAAAATTATTCTTTATATTTTGGACAACAAATTTTACTTTTGGAAATGTTTTTGGGTATTTTTCGGATAAAGATCATTTTTAATGAATATTGGTAAATATTGTATTTTAATTCAATGGTGCCTTTTAATAAAATTTATTTATATGGTTATATTAACTTTTTAATTGGTTTTAAAGTTTAATTAGAAGATATTTTTACCATTTAATCAAATTCTGGTCATTGGAATTAATTTCTCTTTGAAATTGGACATAAAAAGGTGCCAATTTTTTGATTGTTATTGTTTATTAAAAATACGCTATTTGGTTTAACAATGGGAATTAATTTTATATTTAATTAATGCTTCTTATATGTTTTTAATTTCAAAAAATAGATATAATTTTTGAATTTGGAATATCAAAAAAATCTCTGGCAGAATATTTGGTATTTTTCTGAAAAAACATAAATTTTTGATGAATAGTGAAACCACATAGGAGTAGTTAAAAAACTGACTTTTTCATTCAAATAAAATTTAACCGCTCCTGTGAATTGAATTTTGAAAATCCAACATACATGATTGTTATTAATATGTAAAATGTGGTTCAATAAGATAAAAGTAATTTTTGTTGAATAGTAAATTTTGACTTATTTACAGCGGTTAAAGGTAAATATGGTAATTAAAGGTTAAAAGAATATTATAATAATTCAAAATTTACCGCAACACTGGTTATAAACTTATTATATGAGTTATGGCCGACCATCGGCATCTTAGGGTCTATTTTGGGACCCCAGGTAGCCACTTATGAAATAAAATGACACTTTAGATTAATTAATTTAATGTAAAGTCAAAAATAACATTAAAAAATATCATTCATTAAATTAATTTTAATATGGTGTTATTTAAGTCATATGTTCCACTATAAATATTATTTAGAAATACAAAAGGATTTACTACATCACGGTATTTTTTATTATTTTTAGACAAAAAATATATTAAATTATTTATGATATAATAATGATGTAGTGTTTACCTCATTAATAAAAGATTTATAAAAATAAGATTATAAATATGAAAATAACAACCAAAACCTATCCAATTAATATTGTATGATATTATATCAACTACTAGTCATCTTAAATTCAAATTTAATTACATTTGGACCTTTATAATTCGAATATCATTATATAATAAAATAATATTATCATACATTCCTAAAGATCCCCTCCTCCCCCTTATAAAAGGAGACCACTTCTAACCAATTCCTCACACATCTCCTGCCTTTTGGCTCATACAAACTATACCCAATTAATCCCCCTACATCCCTATCCTCCTCCTAGAAGCCTTAGTTTAAGCATTAAGGAAATTAAAGAAGTCCTTTGGTTCAAACCAAAGGGAGTTACCCAAATTAAAGGTAACATTTTCTCTTAAATTGTTTTCTTTTATTTTACAGATCCAACCCCTAAACAATTTTTATTCGATTCTTTTTTAACAACAAAATTATCCTAAACATACTAGTATGTTGTTATGAATATTATTTTAACTACACTTACACTCACCTACATCTTATGGATGAAGAACATAATGTTTCTGTGGATGGAAAACAAACGCCTCACGAAAAGATGATTGTTCAAATATCTCCAACAGCCTTTCATGGTGGCCATTATGATGGAACTGTATTTATATATATTATATATTATTTTTATGAATTTTTTATGCTTTTGAAATTTAAATTTATATCATACCTTTATGGTTTCCATTATTGGTAAACGCGATAATTTCATTTGAGAAAATGAGGACTACCACCCACTCAATGTGATATGACTCGTTCATACCATATGTGGTACATATAAATGATATATTTAATGATATTATATAATATAAAATACTTTAATTATAATACTACCATGTATCATTATGTTTTAATTCCATTAAATATGAAATAGAAATGGAAGTAGATTTCAAGCGTACGTATGGCTTACCATCTCCATGAACAGTGCATTTCATTTCTTACCTCTAAATGTTATGTACTATTATAAATACATGTATATTCTGGATATATATGATATATATGATATCCAAATCATGAATATCATTCTGTACATAGTTAACTTTTGTCCACACGAACTACATGTAATTATAAAAAGTCCATTTTTGACTCAGGTACCAAATATCGACAAAACAAACATTAATAACTTAAATGATTACATAATGTTTTTGACATGGTAATAAGTAATATAAAAAGGAATAATAAACTTTAAAATGGTTCTTAATCATGTAGAAATTTACTTTAGTTTATTATTCAGGAGATTGAGTAAAGACCAGGTGAAGTCAGACATGAGGTAAGGGACTTCGTCTCAATCTCCATTCATTGATGCATATTTTGTTTTAATACATGAAATTATTTTTTACGATGTATAAACACCTTTGACATTTCAAAAGGAATCTTTTTCTATAAATCATTTTACTAAATGAAAAAAAGGAATGTTACTTTTAACATAAGCTGTGACAACTGCCTTTTTCACTTCCGCGCATATTATTTGATCTTTGGCTTCCTCAATAAGCCGTAATGTTTTTTAAAGAAAAAAATACCATATACTATTTTATGTATTTTGGTATTGAAAAGGGTTTTGATAATGGGTTTTTATGTCAATATATTTAAGTGATATATTGTGATTGAAATGTAGAAATGTTTTCAGTATATTATATTTATTTTATTTCTTATGATTTTATAATGGTACTTGGACATTTGAAGAGTGGTTACGAGATAAACCAAATGAAGGGTGGTATCGTGAATACCATGATGGGTGGTTACGTTATAACATCCAATGCATTGGGTATGGAATTCAGCCGTATGACTATTCTATTTTGTGATATTTGAGGAAGTCGACCATATGGATATTCTATTTATGTTTGTTTTTGTCCCAAGTTACCTTTATATGTTATGTGTTCTTTATATGGGTTTTATGGTTATATTTTGGTTAAAAAGGGTATGTAATGATCTTTTATTCAGTGATGAGTATTTTCTACATCATAAAGGTGAAAATTATTACTTATGATAAAGTATTCATGGATTACATGTTTTTTGAAAAAACTATCAATTTTCCTTTTTTTTGTATCCCTTACTGAGATTTTTATGCTCATCCCATGTTTTTGAAATGTTTTTCACAGGAAAAAATGTGGAATAGGGTTAATGATGGGATCATGGAAAATTCTTGTTGTCTTAAACATGGACCTGGAAATGACTCTTTTTTCAAGAGTACATATTTTGTAAAAAAAATGGAAACTGTGTAGAAGTGTCTACTTTGTAATCTTTTGAGATGTAATATTTATGTACCACTTCTCTAAAACTCTATACCTGAAATGATCCTCAATATGAATTATTCATTTAATTCAATAATATGTAGGGTTTAAGGATGGATCCTTATAGTTGGTATCATAGGTCAGTTTAGATAAAATTATGAGTTAGGGTATTTTTAAATTAATATCCATAAAGTAATTTATGTTAATATTGAAATCGTATAGCATTTAGAGATCACCATGTTTCCTTGCATAAGATATTTTTGTGTTAATAATGGTTTTACACAGAGGAAATAGGGAAGCTATATTGGGATGACATCAAGAGGAATACAACCTTACAAATCAGCAACCTAAGATGGTCGGAATCGGAATTGAAATGTTTTTTGTAGTGATGGCACAGTTGACGTAGGCTATAAATGGTGGTGGAATCCATGTACGAGATCAACCAGATCAACCAAAGAGGAACGTGTCAGTAGTGGAGCATTTCATGAGGAAACATACCCAATCATTTAGTGGATCATCTATCTCGGTGGTAGCAAAAGGGTGGATTAATGCACAGGATAAGATTTTCGATTTCATGAGTTCAGAAGATCAAAAGATTAGTCTCACTGTTTACTGTTTTGAAGATGAAGTTGATCAGTGGTGTTCGATGGTAAAAAATATCAGGGATAGTGAGGATATTAATGATCTTGATTGGGATGAATTCAAAGGTATATTTCTTGATAAATTTTTTCCTAAGGTGGTTCTTCTTAGGATGGACACAAAATTTCTAGAATTGCAGTAGGAGGATGGATCAGTGGCTTCTTATGAAGAAAAGTTCACACAACTGGCAAGGAATGCACAAAATTTCATTCGCTATCTTGACAGTAAGATAAATCAATTTTACTCAGGACTAAATCCATAATATCGAAGAGAATTATACTCTCCTTAGTACAAAAGTTATGAAAAAATTGTTCGATGTGTGGAGAATGTGGAAATAGAGTTTGCAGATGATCATGTGTTTTTTAAAAAACAACAAAATAAGAGGTGCGGTAGGCAGGCAATGGGGAAGAATTATTCAAATAATCATAGAGGTAAGAAAACTAAATATCCATCTCATGAGAAGTGTGGTAAAAAGAATCCCGGAGAATTTTTATCAATGTTTGGAATGTGCTACCGGTGTGGTAAGTCTGGTCATATTTCTCGTAACTGTATGGAAGATGATCAAGCAGGAAATGAAAACGATAGGTAAGATGTTTTTAGTGTAAGGAAATGGGTCATTATGAAAATGAGTGTCCATTGAAGAACTCAACTAATGGAAAGCAGCCAAACTACAAGCAGAAAGGGGTGGTGAAATCTTTATCAACTACTTCAGCAGATGTTGGTCCATCGAATGAAGTAGTATCATCTCAAGGGAGCTCAATATTTTTTGAATATTGATTTAATGTGGGGGTACCATCAGTTAAAAGCAAAGGAAGCAGACGTTCTGAAGACAGAATTTCATAATAGATATGTCCATTATGAATTTGTTGTTATGCCTTTTGGATTAACCAATGCACCTCCTATATTCATGGATCTTATGAATAGAATTTTCCATGACTTCTTGGATAAGTTTGTGGATGTGTTCATTGTTGATATTTTGGTTTATTCAAAATTTAAGGATGAACATGATTGTCATTTAAGGGTTGTCTTTCAAACCGTAATAGAAAATAAACTATTTTGGAAATTCAAGAATTTTGAGTTTTGGTTACAACAAATTTCTTTCCTTGTTCACATTGTTTCATAAAATGGCATAATTGTTGATCGAGATGAAAAAAAGTTGTTGAAGAATGGACAAGTCCCAAAAATATAACTGAGATTCATAGTTTTCTTTGTTTGGTAGGTTATTACCAGAGTTTTGATGAATGTTTTTCACATTTATCTATTCCAATAACTAAGTTAACTCAAAATGGTGTTGAGATTATTTTGACAAAAAAACGTGATGATTGTTTTTAAAAAATTTAATGAAGATTGGTGAATGATCGAGTTTTGGCATTGCCTTCCAGAAATGGTGAGTTCGTTATCTATAATGATGCTTCGCTGAAAGGACATGGTTGTGTTCTTATGAAGAATGATCAGGTAATTGATATGCTTCACATTAGTTGAAACCACATGACTTAAATTACACTACAATGAATTGAAATTAGTTATTGCTGTTTTTTGCTTTAAAAAATTGGAGGCATCATTCGTATGGAGTGAAGTTTGAAATATATACTGATCACAAATGTTTGAAGTATATATTCACTAAAAAATAATTGAACATGAGAAAGTCGAGATGGTTTGAATTAATCATGGATTATGACATCATGATCCATTACAATAAAGGAAAATAAAATAATGTGGATAATGATTTGATTCAAAAAAGTAATGTTATATTATCTACGGTACATTTAGAAAAAGATCCTTTGGTTTTTGATTTTATGAACATTGGAATAGAATTTGTTGGTGTAGGAAATACATATTTTTTGTATCATGTGTCAGTGAGATCATCTCTATCAGATAGAATAAACCAAGCGCAGAAAGAAGACAGTGAGTTAAGAAAAAGTTAGAGTTGGTTCAGAAGGGTACGTTTCCAGATTTTAACATCGTTAATGACTATGTTTTGAGGTTTGGAAAGAGATTATGCATGCCTTGTGATTAATAGTTGAAGAATGAGTTGTTATGTGAAGCTCAAAGTTATCCTCTTTTAGTTCATCTAAGTATTACTAAGATGTAGAGAGATATTTGGGAGTATTATCGGTGGGATTGAATAAAAAGTGATATTGTTGATTTTACTATGAAGTGTTTGACTTGTCAGAAGGTTAAAGTAGAGCGTCAGGTACCAAAAGGAATGCTTCATCCATTACAAGTGCCAAAGTGCAAATGGTAAAATATATCCAAGACTTTGTTGTGGGATTACTGAATACATCTTGAGGTAATAATGAAATCTGGGTGATTATTGATCGATTGACTAAGTCCTCTCATTTTCTTCATATTCAAGATACATTGTATATATATCAACTTGATCAGTTGTATGTTAAAGATATTTTCAGGTATCATGGAGTTCCCCTCTCCATTGTATCTGATCTTGATACTCGGTTTACTTCTAACTTTTAGAAAGGCCTTAAGAAGTCGTTGGGTACTAAATTAAATTTTAGTACAGCTTTTCATTCGCAATCAGATGGGCAGTCAGAATGAACAATTCAACCCATGGAGGATATGCTACATGCTTTTTCACTGGATTACCAGGGAAGTTGGGACCAACAACTTTCTTTGGTTTAATTTTCATATAATAACAGTTTCCATTCTAGTATACAGATGACTCCATTGGAAGAATTATATGGAAGGCATTGAAGAACTCCATCTTTTTGTGATGAAGTAGGAGAATGGAAGCTGATGGGACCAGAATTGGTAGAAAAAATGGAAAATAAAGTTCAGTTGATTCAGAAGCAGACGAGAACAACTCAGAGCATACCAAAAAGTTATGGAGATAATATGAGGAAGTATTGTTCTTTTGAGGTATGTGATCATGACTTTTTCAATGTTTCTTCATGGAAAAGTGCGATGTTTTTTGGTAATAAGAGAATGTTGAGTCTGAGGTTCATTGAACCTTATGAAATTCTAGATAATGTTGGATTAGTTGCGTACCGAGTGGCTTTACCTCCAAGTTTATACATGGTACACAATGTTTTTCATATTTCTATGTTGAGAATGTATATGCTAAATCCATCTCATGTTTTGAGCCCATAGGTAGTTCAGTTGGAAGAGAATCTCTCTTATGGAGAAAAACCAATCTAGAATCATGACCGTAGAGAGAAAGTGTTGCAAAATAAGGTAATTCACTAGGAAAAGGTTTTGTGGAAAAATCATTTAGTTGAAGAGGCAATGTGGGAATCTGAAAATGCTTTGAGGGAAAAATACCCCCAATAATTTTTATAAGTAAAATTGCGAGGACACAATTCCCCAAAGGGGGGAAGGTTGTAACATCTCAGGTTATTAATGAATAAGTCATAGTTAATATTTATTAATATTTGAGAACTAAATATTAATTTTACTTTAAAGGGGTGGCTATGTTCGATAGCATACCTGATACGCAACAATGAGTTTCTTTTGAAATCATACATTGAACACTAATAATATAATATTATTTTAAATGTTAGTTAACTCCTAGATATTTTATTGGCTAGAATGAAAAAAAATGACTACAATATTATTATAAATGTTTTTTAAATGTATTTACATTTATCCAACAAAAGATAGAGGCTTAAAATGTGAATGAATCTAATTTTAAGCATAATTTACTTTAAAATGTCGATTTACCGCCTTTTAATGGATAACCATATTTAAATATAGTTTTTATCACTTTCATATGTTCTATTTGACCAAATAAAATTCTTCTTTATATTTGGGTCATCAAATTTTACTTTGGGTAAATTTTTTGGTATTTTTCGTATAAAGATCATTCTTAATGATTAGTAGAAAATATTGTATTTTAATTCAAAAGTGCCTTTTAATCTAATTTATCTATATTGAGAGATTACCTTTTTAATTGGGTTTAAAGTGTAATTGTAATATATTTTTTCCATTTAATCCAATGTTGGTCACTGGAATTTATTTCACTTTGAAATTGGACATAAACAAGTGTCAATATTTTGATAGTTATTGTTTCTTAGAAACACGCTATTTGTTTTAACAACGGGAATTAAGTTTAAAATTAATTAATTCAACTTCTATGTTTTGAATTTGGAAAAATAGACATCATTTTTGAATTTAAGATATTAAATAAATCTTTGGCTGAAGTTGTTTTATTTGTATAAAAAACATCAGTTTTTTATGAATAGTGAAACCACATTGTAGTAGTTAAAAAAACTGATTTTTTCATTTAAATGAAATTTTAACCCTCCTGTTAATTGAATTTCAAATATTTGACATACATGGTTATTATCAAAAAGTAAAATTTTATTCAATAAGATAAAAATAATTTTTGGTGTATCGTAACATTTGACTTTTATTTACCATGTTTAAAGGAAAATAGGGTAATTCAAGGTTAAAAGAATATTATAATAATTCAAAATTTACCATAACACTTGTCCTAACCATATTGCATGATTAATAGCCTACCATTGGCATATTTGGGTCTATTTTAGGACCCCATGGAGCCACTTTTGAAAAAAATGACACATTATATTAATTAATATAACGTAAAGTGAAAATGACATAAACAAAACTCTTTTAGTAAATTAATTTTTATATGGTGTTATTTAAGTCATATTTTGACTATAAATATTATTTAGAAAGATAAAAAGGTTTCCGACATCATGGTATTTTTTTATAATTATTAGTCAACAAAAATATTAAATTATTTATGACATAATAGTGATGCAATGTTTACCTCATTAATAAAAATTTTAAATAAATAAGAATACACATATTAAAATAACATCCAAAACATGTCCAATTCCTATTGGATGATATTAATTCCACTAATAATCATCTTATCTTCTAATGTAATGATTTTTGGACCATTAGAAACTGAATAGAAATATATAATAAAATAATATTGTCACACTTTCCTAAAGAGCCCCTCCTCCCCCTTATAAAAGGAGACCACTTCTAACCAAATCCTCATAACTCTCTATCATTTTGGCACCTCCAAAGTCTATCAAATTAGGTTCCCAACATCCCTATACTTCTAATAGAATAATTAACTTAAGATGAAAGCACTTTCAGAAGTCTTTTGTTTCAAACCAAAGAGAGTTACCGAAATTATAGGAAACAGTTTCTCTTAAATTGTTTTCTTTTATTTTACTTCTCCACCCCCTAAACTCTTTTTATTCCATTATTTTGTAATGAAAATAGTATCCTTAATATACTAATATGTTTTTATGAGAATGATTCAAACTAAACATACACACACCTTCATCTAATAGATGATGAACAAAATGTTTCTGTGGATGGAAAACTAACGCCTCACGAAACGATGATTGTTCAAATATCTCCAACCACCTCTCATGGTGGCCATTATGATAGAAATTTATTTATATAATTTATATATTATTTTTATTTTATCTTCATTTTTCAGTAATTTCTATTTATATCATACCTTAATGGTTTCCATTATGGGTAAACACGATAATTTCATTTGAGGAAGTGCGGACTACCGCCCCCTCAAAGTGATATGACTCTTTCAAACCATATGTAGTGTGTATAAAGGATATATTTAATGATATTATATATTATAAAATACTGGAATTATAATACTTCTATGTATAATTATTGTTTAATTCCATTAAATATGAAATAGAAATGGAAGTATCATTCATGCGTACGTACGGCTTACCGTCTCCATGAACAATGCATTTCATTTATTACCTCTATATGTTATGTACAATTATAAATACATGTATATTCTGGATATATATTATACATATTATATAAAAATCATGAATATAATTCTGGATATAATGATCCTATGACCACATGAACAATATGTAATTATAAGAAGTCCATTTTTGACTCAAGTACAAAATTTTGACAAAATGAACACTATTAACTTAAATGACTACATAATTTTTATAAAATGGTAATAAGTTATATAAAAAGAATTATAAACTTGAAAAAGGTTCTTAAGAAAGTATAAATTAACTTTAGTTTATTATTCAGTTGATTATAGAATGATCGAGTCAAGTCATAAATGAGGTAAGGGACTTCGTCTCAATCTCCTTTAATTGAGGCATATTTTGGCTCAATACATGACTTTATTTTATACACTGTATAAACACCCTTGAAATTTCAAAGTGGATATTTTTCTATGAAACATTTTACTAAACAAAAAAAAAGGAATGTTTCTTTTTTCATAAGTGGTGACATCTACCTTTTCCGCCTCCATGAGTATTATTTGATCTTTGTCTTCCTCAACAAGACATAATTTTTTAGAAGAAAATAAATTCCATATACTCTATTATGTATTATGATATTGAAAATGGTTTTGATAAAGGATTTTGTATGTCAATATATTTAATTGATATATTGTGACTGAAATGTGGAAATGTTTTCTTTACTTTATATTTGTTTTATGTCTTATGATTTTATAATGGTACTTTGACATTTGATTGGTGGTTACATGATAAACCAAAAGACGGGTGGTTCCATGAATACCAGGATGGGTGGTTATGTTATAACCTCCAATGCATTGGGTATAGAAGTCGTCTGTATGGCTATTTGATTTAGTAAAATGTGTGGAAGTGGATGGTATGGTTATTCCATTTAAATGTGTTTATGTCCCAAGTTACCTTTATGTGATATATGTTATTTATATGGGTTTTATGGAAATATTTTTCTTAAAAAAGGGTATGTAATGACCTTTTATTTAGTGAAGAGTATTTACTACTTCATAAAGGTGAAAATTATTACTTATGTTAATTTATTCATGTTTTACTTGTTGTTTAAAAAAAACAATTTTCCTTCTTTGGGTATCCCATACTGAGCTTTTTATGCTCATCCCAAGTTTTCTAAATGTTTTTCACAAGACATAATGTGGAATAGGGTCCATCATGAGATCAAAAAAAATTCATGATGTCTTAAATGAGGAACTAGACATGACTTTTTTTCAAGAGTTCATGTTTTGTAAAAAATGGAAACTATGTAGAAGTGTCTGCATTGTAATATTTTGAGATGTAATAGTTATGTCCTAATTCTCTAAAACTCTAAACCTGAAAAGATCCTCAAAGTGAATTACTCATTTAATCCAATATTATGTACGTTTAAGGCTGTTTCCTTATACATACCACTGGAGCATGAAGTTTTTTATTAATAACAACTATTGGGGTTATGAATTTTTTGATTTAATTTTCTCTGGAAAAATGCCAGTCACACAGTTTATGGTATTTGGAGAAAGAAAAAAATTTGAGTTAGATACTTGGGAATATGAAGATGTGAGGTGGGAGATGTATCCTCATTTTTTTATATCAGATGGATGGAATATCAAAGGTAATTTTTTATTGAAGTTAAAATTGAACACCATTTTATTTTATGATATATTTCTCATTTAAAAAATTTCATATATTGGATATCATTTTTTATACAGAAAAAACGATTTGATAAAGTACAATATACAATTGATGCAATACTACATAATATGATAGTTATATTAATGATTTAGTATTGAATGAAATTAATAAGACTGAAAAATAGACAAAAATTATTTTTTACACATGTATAAAATTATTTCCTTATTAATAATATGGACACAAATGTAAATAATATCATTTTAAGATAAAAAGAGGTGTTTTTAAATGCCTATTTTTTATAGATTAGAACTGTTTTTATCTTATTAAATTATTTTAATATATATTGATGAATGATTTTTATATATATATAATATTTTCCGTAAAATATTTAATATTTTTTATAATTGTTTTTATTATGATTGAAATTTTATTATATTTATGTTTATACATAAAATAAATTTTTCTATAAACGGGTTTTGTCACATAATACATTATTATTTGAAAATAAATTTCCAGCACATAATGAAATAGAATCATTTAAATGGGATTATATAATTTAAAAATCCAAATTAATATTATTTTATATGTTTAAATAAATTTTTGTTCGTAATAAATAGTTTCTATGGTAAATATATTCTTAATACATTGATGGTTAAATTGGTTAAAGGATGGGTTAAACTAAATGATATGTTTAATAATATGAAAGACAAATCATGAAATTTGAGGTTTGATGTTACTTATTCTTTATCTTAATTATATCTTATTATTTTATAATTCTAATCTACTATAATTGAGTATGATATATATTTTATAATAAATTTTGAAATATTTACATGATTGGGACATAACTCACTTATAAAAGGGAACCTCTAATCCTCTCTTCCAATAACTCATAAAAAACTCATCATAACAAATATCATCCAAAATAATATATAAATATTTTTATCCATTAATATTAGGTGATACTATTCAAAAATATCCCATCAAAGAAACCATGAGGTGCTCCTCCACATAGGATGCACAATGAATACATATATCTTATTACTGATTATTGCTATTTTTAATTATTCCTAAAACACCAATAAATTTTACATAACCACAAAACAATGAGTGAATAAATTTATTCACAGTTTTAATATATTTTTTATATAATTTTATATCCATTTTGAATCTTCTTTTCATCCATAGGGGAATTATAAAATAAACCACGCACACATGTGGACTTCCATATCCAGGGAGCAATGTTATTATCTTTTAATTAACTATTTACATGTATGTTCATAAGGATATAATCATTAAATATAATTTACACTTATTATATAATTATGATTCTACAAATGTTTATTATTATATATCTCTCGTTGATTACATCTATCAGAAAAATAAAACATACTCCATGTGTATGTACATAGTAACACCTCTACAAAGGGATATAATTAATTTTTCATCACATTAAATATTAATGGTTTTAATATTATATATATAATTCATTTATATTATAATTATTTAATTAATAAATTATTTTCTATTATTAAATCCATTCCCAAGAATAAATTATTGGACACATTGAATAAAACCTGACTGGAAAATGGAACATTTTTCACTGGAATGTTCAATTTAAGGATGAATATATTATTAAATGGAAAAATGAAAATTATTAAGGAATGGTTCATATAATTTTTTTTGTTATCATAATTATATAAGAAATTTATAATAAATATATATTTATAATATATGATGTTTGAAATCCTAAGAATCATTAAAGGACATGAGGAAAGGGTTTATGTTACAATATAATATATATTCTCAATTATATATTCTAAAAATTATTTGAGAATAATTATATAAGTATTAACCTGTAATAAATATCTATATTCTTATTATTTTCAATTAATACCAATTTTTCTATTTTTATATCATGTTCCACTCTTTTTTTGCATAAAATAAAAAATAATATTTTTAATGAAATGTGAACCTCATTTCATCTTTGGTCAATGAACTTTTTCTTCGATCTAAATTTTTAAAAAAATAACACTAAAATGTTTTATACTATAATTGAGATTCTATAAATGATTATTTTCAATTCCTTGTACATTATTTTAAATGGTTATAAAGGAATATTTTATTTAATCATAATCATTTTGTATTGGTCTTTTAACAACTATGTCCACAAGAATATTATTTTTAATGTATTTTGTATAAAAGGGTTTCTAACCATAATTTATAATATTTTCATTAAAGATTCCACTACCTGTTTCCATTAGTATTTTCAATGAAAATAATTTCTTTTTATTTTAGTATGATTGGGATAAAATGATATGAATTGAAAAGAATATTTTTCTCACAATTTTAAGGGATGGTTCAAATTATATTTTAGCAGAATTTTTTATCTATCTCTATCTTTATTAATGATTATTTTGTTTCACAAATTATATGATCTTATGATACAATCCACTATTCTATGTGAACTATGAAGATTATTATGTTGTAATGATTATAGAAAACCCATTTTATTCACAAAAGTTAATTATTTTATGATAACATAAATAATTATCATACAATATAATCAAATCCCTTACAAGGATGGAATATGAATGGGAGATGATGATATGCTTAGTAAACCAATTTTTTTATTATGTTAATTTATGATGATATAGTGAATTTTTTATGATATTTTTAAAAACATATATATGTATTTATTTTTTGAGGGATGAGGAAATACTTAAATATCCATAAATGTATTTGGGAATTAATATCTCCTATGTTAATAAGGATTGGATTTGGGAGTGACAACTATTTAGATAGAGACCCTAAACACTATGATAATCTTCAATGTGAAACTTGACTATGGAAATTATTTAATGGGGAGTGACCTAAATCGGATATGATAGACCTTCTAGTGATCCATGAGTAATGAAATGATTTTCCATTCTTATGTTTATTCAAAAATCGTATAACATTTACTTAGGAGATTTTATCATGGATCATGATTTATTATTGAAAATTACACACAAATATGACTTTTTTTGAGATCGGGATATTACCCAATTTATGAATAATTATATTTAACCAATTTTGTAGTGATATTTGAATTTAAGATGTTGTTCTCGTAATCTTATTCATATTTTCTACTCAGATATGATCATTGATTAATATCTTATATGATTACCCTTAAATATTATTTGATGTCAAACAGTAATGTGTTTCCTTTATATGAGTTACAATAAATAAATTTAATTAGGTTGGGTCTAAGAATTTATCTTTTTTAGAATGATTTTTTAGATATTATCATGATATTTTAAAGATATCCCATGAAATAATTGATTATGTATCATGTCTCAATACATATAACCTGTACAATATTAAAAAAATTATTTTTATGAGATTTATTAAATAATGATTGTAAATTATTCAATATTTTTGTAGGAAATTATAGATTTTTCTTAAGTAAACCTTTTTTATATTAATAAAATACATGTATACTTATTTATGTTTTCCTGTTCCATGGTTTTGAGGTTTGTGGGTGGTTTTGGAAGGTTTTTGTGATATTATTAAAAGAGAGAAACAATTAATCATGGGTTGATTCTTGGGGTTAATTAAATGGTGATTTAGGTCATAACATCTTACATAAGATTTTTTGTTGCATTCATATCGTTAGAAAATGTAGTGAGAGATGAAGAGGGACATTCAGGATGGGAGGCCTGGATACTCCGGCTTAGAGTCTAGGTTGTTTGGAAGATATTATTTAGTAATATTCTTATAGATGATACATCCCTAGATCAGGGAGTTTATAATTTCCATGGTGTTTTTGATGTTTTTTATGGTTTTGTATTTTTTGCCACTAAATTTGTAATCTAATTCATTTTTGTTGATGGTTTTATCATGAAAGATCGAGTGTGAGGATGGGAGTAATGCGATGGAATTGGAACTATTATGATGTTCTTGATAGACATTCAACGTTTAACATTGTGTGTCACATAATGAAACACATTGTATAAGACCAACAGATGTTTTATAAAAATTTCACGGTGTGAAACTACATTTCATGATTTTATATAACATTAAGAATTTTTTCTAATATATTAAAATAGGTAAAAAAACCTTTTATCATCCCATATGAGCAGTTAGATGATTTTTTGGTGTGTGTCATTGACATTGGTTATTTTTTATCCAATAACCACATTTCATAGTGGATCAAATCACTATTCATTTTGATTGATCACTGTCAAAATTTCCAAAAGAACTCAGATATTTTTTTCAGGTATGTTTTCCCCTTTCTATTTTTTTTTAAAAAGAGGAGTTTCTAATTTTTTTTTGAAGTACACTCAGTGTACTTTATGACCACATGACGTGTACTTTATGAGTTCACATTGTATACTCGGTTACAATAGGAAGCCATGTTCTGGCTGTGTAAGGGCCGCACACAAGACAGTGTATTGTGACTTGGGGACCGCCTAAAGCGGAGTAAAGAAATGGAAAGTACACGCTGTGTATTTCTAAAGTACGCAATGTGTATTTTTCATTTTTCCATAAAATGTAACAAGGTCAAGTCTAATCTCCAGAATTCCCTACTTCTAGATCTGGTTCATACGAGAGAACACATACAGTCGTGAATCTTTTCTGAGTTCTTGATTGAGCATCTGTTCTCCAAATCTACCACTATCGATTAAGCTGGGATCGCCTCAGAAAGATCTTCCTTCTTCTAGAGCATAGTTTCTTATTCCCCCATTTTCTCAAGTTATCCAAGGTCGAACAATTTTTATGTTCTTTTATATCTACATTGTTCTTGGGTGATTCAATGATTGAGGTTCACATATATTGACCCCACAACACCGAGGTAGGTGGTTTATGCCTTTCCGTTGAATGTATTTGAGATATATGTGAAAAAGTGCCCAATACCCAAGAACGAGGTATTGCGTGTTTACCGTTTTATCATTGATAATTTTGTTCTATGCTTGTATGCATTAATATAAGTCAATTGAATGTGAGAAGGTTTATTTTCTATGATTTGGAGGTGTTTTCCGATGCTTTTTTTAGTTATGACCTTTTGGTACTGCTTTGCTTGTTAGGCTGCCTTGTTTTTCCCATGCCTAATATTGTAGGATGGTGTGACTGTTGCTTTGACATGTTGTTATGTTGTAGACTATTAATCCATGTAGTTATTGAGGTTTACTTTTTCCAATATTCACTTCTATGCAATAATGAATTACACAGGGCCATGAGAACCTGGTGTAGTAGACCATAGGAAGAGTGGATTTAAGGGATTATCCAGAGTGTCTGTTTTACTATTACGATGTGAGACCACAAGGAGAATTGACGTAAGTTCTTCCTCAGAGTGTCTTTAGTTACTCATTTTGGGCCATAGGGGGAATGTGACTTAATTTCTTCCCCAAAGTGCCTTTATTTGTGAGACTATAAGAAGAATTTATAGCAAGTGCTTCCTCAGAGAGTCTATGCTTAAGCTGAACCAGAGGTGTAGAATGAGTGTGCTTCCTAGAGGGTTTCTTGTACCTGTTACGTTTAACCAGAGGGATTAGGCTATGAGTACATCCCATAGGTTTTCCTTTTATGTTTATCTTTTTTATTGTATTTCGAGGTAAGACCAGAGGGGATAGGCTGTGAGTACTTCCCATAGGGTTACTTGTTTGTGTTTTCCTGGTTTGATTAGATATAGCTCGATATATAAAACTGGATGATTCGAACCCGTGGATTGTTTACTTCTGAGTAATTCCTTTTTTACTTTATTTTCATTTTTTCATTCGATTATTTATGTATTCAAGATTTTGACTTGTTTGGCTGCTTTTGTAGACATATGTATCATGAATCATTTTATATATGTGCTCCAGTTGTTTCTTCATCTGTCTTCCACTGTTTATTATTGTTGAGTATGATTACCTCTTCTACTATTGATATCTATTTTACATCAGCTATATTACTATGAAAATGAGGGCATTGTTTCCCCACTATCACACCCAAGGCCCTCACTGCATGTCCGTATCCTCTAGCGTTAGAGTAAATGTGCTTGGGGCCATGTGACTAACCAGGTATAGGGAACCTCTAGGTGGCTTCCTGAACCAGGATGTTACAAAATGGTATCAATGTAATTCTTTTCTTCTTCACATAGTGTTTGGAGCCTATAAATAGGTATAGGAAGAAATAAGTACTTGGTAATAAGCTGTGCACAGGAGTAGCTGACCAGTGTACAGGGAAAATATAATCTACCTCATTTATTGAAATCTATCTGGTATTTAAATTTTCACATTTGATATTAATTCACCTTGAGTGATTCACATGTTTTGTGCGGGTATTGTTGATCTTATTGAGGATCTATTTCTGTTTCAACCCGATGAGATGTGGGTATTCTATCTCTTGCATCATATAGGTACTTTCTGGGGATCAAATGCCATGCATTCTTTCCATTTCCTATAAGATGCATTAGATATTTCATGTTGATCTGATAGGTGTTTCGAATGATATGTTTTATTTTTGATTAATGCCTTGATAAAAATAACTTATCTTTGATTGGGTATTGTTTGTATAAGGTTTTGTTTGAATGAATGCCAAACATTGGTTCTTGATGTGTTATGGGCACTCATGGATCAAAATATGGTGGATCATTGATCTATTATCCTTGATTATAACATGTATAAGATGTAAAGCATTGATTCTCGGGGAGTATGAGACCTCACATATCAGAATTAGGCACTTAAGGGTCTGTTTTAGTGTTTATCTGGGTTACAGATTAGTTTTTGAGGCTTACTGTTTGGGAAAACCCAGAATACACACTGTGTAGTTTTGACTACACACCATGTGTTCTTCTGTTCGGGAAGAAAATATTTTATTAGGTACAGGCCGTGTACCGTATTTACACATCGTGTATTCTATAATCCTGTCATAGTCTGTGTGGGAAGAGACACGGGATTGGAAAATTCTTGTTGGAAAACACCATTTAATGGTTGTACACACCATGTTTTTTTGATATTGTGTCTGCCCATGTGACTAACAACAGAGATGAATAAATATAAGGCTATACATGCCATTTCATGTCTAAGCATGCCATGTTGTGTAATCCTGGAATCTAGCCATGTAAATTACAACACGGGTTAGTGAAATCCTTGCTAGTACACACTGTGTCCACATGGAACATGACGTGTAGAGTCAGCCATGTAAGTAGCTGTGTATATAACAACACAGGTAAGTGAAGCTCGTCTATGACACTCCCATTATCCAAAAACACATTGTGTAGTATCGTTCTAAGGAGAACCGTGTGGCTTAGACATGTAATGGTACTCAGGCAGGGGAAGGGAATTCAAGAACATACCATGTGTTTGGGATGATACACAACCACTTCTGGTAGAAGTACACACCCATGTGAAAGGCCTAAGGGAACATGTCGTCTAGTAATTACACATGCCATGTATTCTTATTTTGTAAAACCTAGATTATTTCTTTCTCTTATTCACTTTTACATGTTTTTTTAGACCTTGATAATCTTGATCAATGATGTGTGTTTGATCTTGCAGTGTCATGCCTCCGAGACATCCTCCGGTTGTACACTAGTTGCAAGGTGGTTATCATACACCAGTCATGGCTAATATGGGACAACCTATAGATCATGTTATTGTTCTTGTCTTGGCACAATCCATTATACCAGACACATGTGCTGATTCATAGTTAAGGAAAGGCTTTATAAGGTTAATGAAAATGATCCGAGGAGTACCGCATACTGCCCCATCTACAGTAGAGTTGATACCAGTCTTCCAGCAGCATCATCCCCACACTTTCACAGCAGATGGAGGAACCTAGGCTACTGAGTCATAGCTATAAGCCATGTTTTATATCATAGAGCATCAAGATATGCCTCCAAAGATGTGGGAGAACCTTGCTACCTATTTATTTCCAGACTCCTACAAGAGATAATGGAATGTGATCTAACATGATGAACACCATTAGGTTGTTACTAGGGACGAGTTCCAGCATCCCTTCTATGACAACTTCTATCCGGAGTCTTTGATGGCTGATAGAGGCCAATGGATTATGAGTATGGAGTAGGGTTCTCTTCTAGTTATGGATTATTCCTTTCTCTATACCGATATGCAACACTTAACGCCTATTCCAGTAGGTGATGAGTGGTTCCTATAAATGATGTTTGAGAATGGTCTAAGGCAGGACATTCGATCTTAGGTTAACATCTTCAGGTTGACCTCTATCACATCCATAGTCAACCAGGCACTGATCACAGAGTGAAATCTAAGGGATTCTGGATTTGTGAGCCCGGGAAGCTTGGCATCTAGACTTCATATCCCTCCTACTGACTACAGGAAGCACTGTAGGGAGTCTATGCGCATAGATCTGAGGAGGTGAGAGATATCTTCTAGTAGCCGGGTGGTGTGCTACCACTGTGGGAGGAGCGGGCATATGGGGACACATTGTCATAGAGACCCAACGGTGTTCCAATCTTGCGAAAAGATCAGTCATCCTCTGCACTCCTATCAGATATTTTCACCAGCACCTGGTGACACCAGTTCTTATATGATTCCACATTCAGGAGCAGCGACACCAGTTTTTCATATGTCTGGGAACATGAGTTCTTCGGGCTGTTCAGGCCAAGGTGGAGGTCGCGATCTTGGTAGTCAGTCACCAGGATTCCAGTGACTATAGGGTGGACTGGCTTAGAGTGGTCAGGAAGGGTCACAAGGTCATAGTGCTAGATAGACATTTGCTGTGGAGAAAACCCAGCAAGAGCAGGATCCCAGACCTACCACAGTTTGAGGTAGGATCTTAGTTGCCTCAGTTTTTGAATCTTTTTTTTGATACATGGCTTCCCATATCTTTATATCTATTGTTGTTATGGAGAGCCACAAGCTTTGTATCTTTACTTCTGTAAATGTCTTGATGTTTAAAAAACCGTTGGGGACTAGAGAGGCTTGTGTACATCAGTTAAAGGAGTTCCCTCTTGGGGTTGTTTGGTTTCTCTTATTGTAGGACTTTTATGTCCTATTTATTACATTTTATGATGTCATTCTAGTATGGACTGGTTAGTTCCCTTCCAGGAATTTGTCGATCTCTATCATTGTAGGGTGAGATTCACATCACCATTGGGTGGATTATTTCTTCTTAAGGGGGAATGGGATGTCTAGGAGAGAATATTGGGAACCAAGCATCATGGGTTGAGAAGAGTTATAGCACAAATTGTAAGTATTTATCTGGATTACAAGGATACTTCTCTAATGGACTTTCCTCTAGTGGTGGATCGTTTTAGGGATGTCTTTCCTGATGACTTTTTAGGATTACCTCTGGAGTGAGGGGTGTACTTCTCTATTGAGAATATACCATGAGTGACACCATTGTCCATTTTTCCTAATATGATGGCTACACCAGAGTAAGAGGTTATCAAGAAGCAGTGGGAGGAGTTTCAGGCAAACAATTTCATCCGACCCAGTACTTCTTCATGGGGTTCGTCTGTCCTGTTTGTGATGAATGTTAAAGGTACCCTCAGGCATTGTGTGGATCATCGGAAGCTGAACTAGTATATGGTCACAAACTGATTTCCCCTACTACGGATTGATGATCTATTTGATCATCTTTGAGGATCCCGGGTTTTGTTTAAGATTTAATTGAGATCCGGTTAACATCAACTATGTGTTAGACCATCTGATATACATCTTACCACCTTTCGTATTAGGTATGGTCTATATGAGTATGTGGTTATGTCGTTCGGTCTCACCAACGAGCCTAAGTTCATCATGGAACTGATGAACATAGTCTTACATCTATACATGTATTATTTCGTGGTGGTATTTGTGGATGATATCTTGGTGTACTCTCACACTCGACACGACCATTCTACCCATCTTGAGATCGTTATGGGTAAACTGAGAGAACATCAGTTATATGTTGTGATATCAAAATTCCACTTATGGATGGATCATATTAATTTCTTGGGTCATGTTATCTTAGAGATAGGAGTATCAATAGACCTAGATAATGTGAGAGAAGTAGTTTCCTAATAGAAGCCGAAGAATGTCTTTGAGGTACAATGTTTTCTAGGGATGGATGGATACTACAGACTTTTCATACAAGACTTTTCAAGCTTTTAAGCGCCACTGAAGGGCCTGACTAAGAAGGGTTAAAAGTTATTGTGGTTAGATTATTGTCAGTCAGTCTTTTAGGGGCTAAAAGGGAGGATGAATTCAGCACTGATACTAGTTTTTTCAGATCCTGGAAAGAGCTATACTATTTACTATGAGGCATCAAGTATCGGGCTTGGAGATGTGCTTATGTAGGAAGAAAAAGTTGTTTCATACGTATCTCGGCAGTTGAGTCCACATGAGAGAGATTACCCATTGCTTGATCATGAGTTGGCTGCTGCTGTTCAAGACTTGCACCGTTGGAGACATTATCTTCTGTGAGATAATTTTGTGCTTTTCACTAACCAAAAAAGTCTCAAGTATATCTTCACTTAGCGTGGCATTAATTTGACATAGTGAAGGTTGGTTGAGCACCTTCAGTCTTATGAAAATGAGAATTACAACATGCCTGGGAAAGGCAACATAGTGGATGATGTGTGGAGTAGGAGAACTCACATACCTATATTTTATGAGGCCAGAAGTGAGTAGAAGCTTATGACTCTATTCTATGAGATTCATTTAGAGGTGCATCACAGGCAGGGGAAAACATTTCTTTCATATGTAGCTATTACCACTACTCTTATTGATCGAGTGAAAATGAGGCAGCTTTCAGATTCTGAAGGCATAGTCTTTTGGGAAAGAATGTCAGGAGATGGCCCTATTGTTGAATGAGCCATAAGTGAGGATGAGATATTGTGTATTCATGGCTGTTTATGGGTGTCTGTAGACAAACACGAGGAACTAATGTGGGACTTTCATTCCTTAGTTTAGGCAGTTCATCCTGGTGTCACTAAGATGTATCGTGATCTACACTGTCTGTACTGGTGGTCATGTATGAAGATAGATGTTGCTGGATTCTTGATGAGGTCTTCCATAGGTCAGAAGGTGAATGCAGATCAACAAAGACAAGTAGGGATTTTTTAGCAGTTACCTAATCCGGAGTGGAAGTTGAATGATGTCACAACGGATTTCATGATTGGTTTTCCAAGGATGCCTTGAGGTAATGATCCTTTTGGGGTTGTCATTTATAGAATCACAAATTTTTCTCACTTATTGATGATCAAGGAGACCTTCAATGTTTATGGGATGAGAATGTAGTACATTCAAGAGATTTTACTTTTTCATGGAGTTCCACAATCCATTGTTTTTTACAGGGAATCCAATTTTTATTCATGGCTCTGGAAGGGGCTTCAGAAGGCTTTGTGTTCATTAGTACTTCTGAGTATAGCTTACCACCCCCAGATAGATGGTTAGTCCGAGTGTACAATTCGGATACTTGAAGACATGCTTCATGCATGCATCCTTGATTTTGGAGGTTCTTGTACGAAGCACATACCTCTTCTGGTGTTTTCCAACAATAATAGTTTTCATGAAACTCTTCAGATGGCACATTAAGAGTCTTTGAATGGTAGGCCATTCCGATCACCCTTATGTTGGCTGGTGATAGGAGAAGAACCTGTGATTGGACCTCGCCTTTTCCAGGAGACCGTAGAGATGATTGAGTTGATTCAGAAGAGGATGGCTACTGCACAGTCTCGACAGATTTCTTATGCTGATCAGCGGAGATGACCTCTAGAGTTTGATGTCTGGGATCAGTTTTTCCTACATGTCACAATGAGGTTTGGGAACAATATAAATAGGATATAGTTTTAGCTTTCATCAAGGTATGTCGGGTCATTCAAGGTTTTGGGGAGAGTTGGGAAGGTTTCCTATCAGTTACAATTACCTCAGAGTTATCGGGCTATGCATGACGTTTTCCACATTTCTCAGCTCCGATGTTACATCACAGACATGTCTTGTCTTCTTCAACATGTGAAGGAGGATTTAGATGTGGATTCCTCATTCCAGGAGCATCTTATCCGGACTATTGATCGTAGTATGAAGGTTCTCTGTGGCCAGTCTGTTCCTCTGGTACGAGTGCTATGTCAGCACAAGAGAGTACAATATGAGCCCTGGGAGAGGGGGACCGATTTACGATATCAATGGCCAGAGTTGTTTGATGGTTCTTCTTCTACACTACTTTATAGGGAAATTCCGGGATGAACATCATTAAGGGGGTAAGTTTGTATGACCTTGAGACACCTTTTTAGGTATGCATTCCATTTTATGGTGTTTTTTAGAAAAATATGAGTTTCTTGAAATTTTTGAAGTACACACAGTTTACTTTATGAAAACATGTCATGTATTCGATTACCACAGAAAGCCGTATGCTGGCCGTGTAAGGGCCGTACACATGGCCGTGTATGCTGACTTGGAGACTGCCTAAACCAGAGTACAGAAAATGAATGTACACTCCTTGTACTTATAAAGTACACACAATGTATTTTTAATTTTTTTTCATTAAATGTACGGGGGTCGCGTCTAATCTCCATAACGCCCTACTTCTATGTCTGGTCCGTCTGAGAGAACCCGAAGGGCCATGAATCTTCCCTGATCCCTAGATCAAGAATCTGTTCTTTGAATCGACCACCATCAATTGTGTTGGGATTGTCTCGGTAATCTCTTCTTTCTACTAGAGCTTTATTTCCTGATTCCCCATTTTTCTCAAGCTATCCTTGGTTGATAGATATAGACGTTTTTGTAGATCGAATCTATTCTTGTGCAATTAATGGATTTAGGTTCACATATATCGATTCAACAACACCAGGGTATGTGTTTTGTGCCTCTCTGTTGAATGTATTTGATATATATGTGCAAATTTGTGAAATACCCATGAACGGCGTACTGCGTGTTTACCATTTTATCCTTGATAATTTCCTGTCATTCTTGTATTCTTAAATATATTTTAATTGATGTTGAATCGGGTTATTTTCTATGATTTGGAGGGCTTTGCCAATGCATGTCTTAGTTATTAACTTTTGGTACTGCTTAGCAAGTTAGGATGCCTGTTTTTTCCTATGCCTAGTATTATAGTATGGTGTGACTATTGTTTTGACATGCTGTTATGATTTAGACTATTCAGCCAAGTTCTTGAGGTTTAATTTGGCCAATACATGCATCTATGCTTTCTTGACTTACACAGGTCCGTGAAAAATAAGTGTAGTAGGCCAGAGGGAGAATGGACATAAAGGCTTCTTTATAGTGTCTATTTTATTGTTACTATGTGAGACCAAATGGGGAATTAATGTAAGTGCTTCCTTAGAGTGTTTGTAGTTCCTCGACGCGAGCCACAGAGGAAATGAGATATAAGTGCTTCCCCAGAGTGCCATTAGTTACCGATACAAGACTTTAGGAGAAATTGTTGGCGAGTTCTTACTGAGGTAGTGTATGCTTAAGCTGAACAAGAGGGGTAGACTGAGTGTGGTTCCTAGAGGGTTACTTGTACTTGTTTGGTTGAACTATAGGGGTTATGCTGTGAGAATAGCCCATAGGGTTACCTTTTTGTGTTTAGATGTTTTCTTGTGTTGTTAGGTAGGACCAGAGGGGATTGGCTGTGAGTACTTCCCAGAGGGTTACCTATTTACATTTTCCTTCTTGGATTAGTTGTTGAATGATATATGAAACTGAATGCTTTAAAATTGTGGAATGTTTACTGATTATTACTTCCTTGTTTACTTTCTTTTCTTTTTTACTTTGGATTAGTAATGTATTCATAATTCTACTTGTTTGGCTTCTTTCTTACACATATGTATCATGCATCTTTTTATTTATGTGCTTCAGTTTGTTTTCATCAGTATTCCACATTTCACTATTGTAGAGTATGTTTACCGCTTCCACAATTGATATCTATTTTACATCCGTTGTGTTACTCTACCTTTTTTTCATCATAATCACCATTTATATTCTTAGTGAGTAATTTAGTGTCTCCCTTGAAATTAAAGTGGGGAACGTAAATATTAAGAGCCAACTCAATATCGATGATGAGATCATGATACTCTACCTCGTTTTTGGTGAAACCTTATAATATTAGGAATGTGTAGAGATGGAAAAAATATACTTGAGTAATGCTGATGATCCCCAAAACTTATATGTTGATATTGGGGTTATTGAGGAATATACTAATTGGGATTCAAAAGGAACGAACGAAATTCAAGTACTGGTATGCCATAGCCATGTCCACTGAAAGGATGGACTCATCATTGAAAACATCATCTAGAGGTAGTTATTTTGGATCTAGATGGGATATTATGATTTATTAAAATAAATAAGACTAGATTTCATTCTATGGAATAGACCTAATGTCAATCTGTTGAAGGATCACTACTCACCACGCTAACCTTCCTGTCGACATCATGTGGTTTTGTATATAGTTTAGCGGATCCCAACAAGACACCAAGTGTATCTCATGTTGCTATAAATAATGTTATAAATTGTGCATTCATAAAACCAACATATGGTAGAACTTCAGAATAGGATATTATATAGAATCTAGGCCGAGAACATGTAACTGAGATAGTATAAATGTTTCTCAATCCTTGTACTATATTTCGGTGTAAGAAGGGTGCTGGTGGATCATTCCATGTCAACCATAAAGAGTTCTAGAGGATTCCTAGGGATGGGTACCATCATTACAAGAGGTTGTAGAAGCTATTAGATTATTTCCTTGAATGCAGTATTGAACTCTTCCTCCCACATATAGACAGTACATTTATTCATGATCCATGATATATGACTACACTTGTTGGTCTTATTTAAGTTGAATTTAAATATGTAGGATAATTTTCCATGTAGTCATCAGATCCCATGGAGGTTGCCCAGAGGAGGAATATGGATAATGGAATTAGTCTTTTATGGGTTAGTCTTGATACATCAATATATGATGATTATGTTTAAAAAAATTAATAGAGGTCTCTATAATCGCACACTTTAAGGGGTTCATTTGGATGTTTTTGGATCATAGTAAGACATACACATTCTCATGATCATTGAGATGGTTCCGATGCTTGGGATATTTGACCACCAAGTCATCCACGTAGAACTCAATGAGTGTCTTGAGGAGAGGTTTTATGATCTGATGAATACCTCTCTAATAAGTGGAATCTACATTATTTGTAACGAATGTCATTACATTTTTGAAGAAGGTATCATGAAATCACATAAAGGTGTTGAATCTTTATCATAGGGGGCCATCCGAATATGAATGTATCTGGAGTACCCATCCATGAAGAAGAGATCCTATAACATTAACCTGGTCATTTTTCTTCATAAACTAAAGTATGTTGGATAGTGACAAGGGGTACTAAACGTCCTTAATTAATCTGTATTTGATAAGCTTGTTAACATCATCCTAAACCATGAAACCATGAAAAGTGATCATTTTAGTTGTGGGATTCATTAAACTATGATTATTAGTTGGGTTTCCAAGACGATATGTGTGAATCTATGGTTATAGTAATGGAATATCATCATAACTCAAGGTAAAAAAATCACGACGTTGATTCAGGAATGACATATAGTATTACTATTTTTCTAGTAGAATGGATGCACTGAACTATGTTGGCCTTGGATCTACCTCAATAATAGGGTTCAACTAAACTAACTCTTTAATGGGGGTGGAGACACCATCTGTGATTGCAGGAGGAGCGTCTTCTAAATCCACATTATCATCGGAGGTAGAAGAATTGGTGGGAGGAGATGGCTCATTACGGTTGACTGATTCTGGGATAACCAAGATGTTTTCATGGGAGGTATATGAGGTATACTCATTGGGAGACTCATATTTTACTAATACCGTTGTGATGGAGGCTTTCATGCAAATTCTATAAAGCATTCGACTATGTAGGCCATGGTTGATGTCAATGAAATAGTAGCGGGTTGGTTTGGGCATTTTCAACCCAAATCAGTGGAATAGGAACGAATGACATACCGTTGTAGATAATATGAACAAATAGATACCTTATATGCGTATGGGGATTGAGTATCACCCGATCATAGAATGTTTAGGAATATGAGGTAATCTTCTGACATTCCTTGTACCTAAATCCACACCACCTTTTTCTAGTTAAAATGTAAATTATATTTTACATGTATGCTATTGTATGCCTAAAATGGTGAATTTGGAGGGTGAAATCATCGTCTGAGTGCATCAAAATGTTGTTTGCAGTGATAGAGTACTCAACCTCATTGGTATGGACCTTATTATAATTTCTATTATAATAATTTTTATCCATATAGAGGTCTTCACATGTGCCCAATGGAGACACATCCCATTGGAGAATTCAAAATCAACCATTGAGGGTGTACCTGAGGAATTATAGATATGAGGTTGGAACTAAAATAAATAGATGAATTTAGGGCCTACCCATTAATAATTTATTTGTTGTATCCTGTGAGAAAACATTGAATTTGGTGTTTGCTGCCATGCCACACAAATTGATCTTCAATCACAGTGTTCTACATGACCTCTATGATGTTCTATTATAACCTTGGATCATTGGGTTAGAAGGATTTAAATATGTTTTTGTCATTTATAGATATCCAAGTGTTTGATTTTGAATGAGATTGATCTTAGAACATATGGCAAGTAGATAGTGATGTAACCCCATTCTACATATATGGATGGTGTTGTAAAGAAGATTGATGTACCACTACATGATGGAGACCTATCATTCTCAAGAATAGGAGATGATGGATTGGTATTATTCATCATGACTTCCTTAGAATTGAATGTAATTGAGACACTACCACTATTTTGAAGTAGATATGGAAATTCAAGGCCTTTATGAGAGCATCATTTCATCACTGCTGACAGGAAGAGGGGATGGAAGAGTGAGATAATTTGATGTAACCAAGAGAGGTTCTTTAAGATAGTGTATATTCATAAAAACACCAATTTCTTCCCATTATGGGTTACTATTTTGAATGAGGAACTACATGAAATGATGGTTGAACCACTACATTTTGGATCATTCTTGAAACCTCTTTCTACACATCAAAGAAGTCACCAAGAACCTCTAATTTATATCTATCTTTTTTCTGAGGTCTATAAGTATCTAGACCTAGATAATCATGGTGAGGTAATGCCTATTATAATTAATCATGTATCATGGTTAGCTGTGGTGGCACATCTGACAAAATTTTCTTATAGGACTGTTCCTGTTGAAATCTACGCATAAAAAGATATCTAGTTTCTACAGAAATAATGGTGGTACCTTGGGAACATTATTTGTTGTTATACCTTTGAACACTTCATCAATAATTTCAGATGGGGGAATCAGAGTGATTTCCTAATATTCCTAATCAATGATGACTGGGAAATGATACAATAACTACATGTTATTCACAGTGGCATACTGATAATGAACATTTAAGGAGTCTTACAATACTGGGTTGACTCTGGGTATGATTAAAATATCTATAGGAATGTTGTCATTAAGTGTGTAGGCAGACTTCTTCACTAGTGGGGGGATTTACATTCTATTAAGTCTTCAAATCCAACTCTTTTGATACATAGTAGGATGTGAGGTGGATGCAGAAGAGGTTGTTGGAGAATGTGAATAGACATATAATTTTTAGGGCTATCATAAATTTTAGTGAATGAAAATGTAAGTATATAAAATTCTCTTTCAATCAAAAATGTGTCATACAGCTAAGTCATCTGATTGGAAACTTATACCATTCGCCAGTGCATTCACTATCATTCCCATTCACAGGGTGATATTTGAATCATAGGAAATTAAATAGATCAACATGAACACACCATTGTCCAATTCATCGTGATTCTATTACATTATGAAACATCATTTCATGATTTTATTTCAGAGGTGTATCTGGTAAGGACAGTGGTATGTTTGATTGGTGAGCTCAAATTCATGGGCATTCATGTATTCTAGAAGCTTTCAGACCCCTATTCAATGCATGAATGGAAATGACCAAGAACATGAAATTCCTTCAAATATGATTTATGGTTTCCCCTATATTTGAAGTATATTTGGTATAATATCCATAATTATGGAAAAAATATTGATGTTGGACTATAACCACATTATAACCCCTAGGTGGTAGCTCTTGACATGGAATAACTTACTAATTCTGCACTAGGTGTGGAAGATCCTGATGAGTTTCTTCACATGACAATGTTATGTAATTAATTCACATTTGGAAAAACTATAGAAGAACTGGAGTCACTACCTATACATTTATGTAGTCTCTACCTTAATGGGTTATTTTAATGGGATATGGAAGATACCATAGACATTCTTTCCAGGATTGATGCAAGGCTTCCTCTAGGATCCGATCTTGGTTAGATAAATCATAGAATCCACCTGTGATATTCTGTGTGATGAGGGTAGGAAAAAATAGGTCTTGATGTTCCATACTCACATTGTCAGTAGTTTATCATGGAACAAGGGGTATATTGAGGGAATATCGGAGGCCCTTCCAAAAGAATACAAATCCTATATCATTTTTATATGATAGTTTTTAACATTTGGTTAGGTCTTCAATGATTTTATTTCACATTGTGGAGATAAACTGTAATAGAAAAAATTTATAAAGGATTTCCCAAATATTGATTGATTCAATGGGTAACTGGTTTTACCAGATGATTATATAAATTTAAATGTATGAATGAAACATAAAGAGATTGAAAGCTTCCTGCTGCTCTTGGGAACCGAACATAGGTCTATACCTTGAGATGAAGTGGGACAAAAGCTATTGTGGGTCCGCCATCCAATTGAAAATGGAGGATTTTTGATTCTGTAAATATAGGTATGCTCAAATGTTATGCACCCGTGCCAAATATGGATTTCTATCAGGTGGGATTTCTACTTGACGCATCTCCTCATCATCAAGGAGAGTGGGGAGAGAAACTATCTCATATTTGTCTTGGTTCCTACCATGATGAGGATACCTAACCATCAAATCATTAATATGATCACTAAAATTGTTAATAAGATCATAAGATGATGTAGTAGCATGTGGAGTGACTCGTTGGGCAGTTTTTTATGGGTCCTAGAGTCAATTATCATTCTTCTCAGGTGGATTTGGTGATACATACCGAAACTGATTTCCATAAACTCATTACTCTTTTATATCATGATAAATGGGTTTAGCTGTCTGAAATGAGAGCATCTGAAAAAAACCACTTGTGGATACCCATTCATTACTAAAAGAGATGGTATAATATTCTGTCAAGGAATGTTATAGTCTATGAACCATTTAGTATGGAACACATCAATATGCCTCTTCTGGTCTACATTCTACAAGAGAATGATGACCATAGTTGGATCAACCTCTTTCTTACATGAAATTTCATATTGATTTTATGTCTTAGAGGTCATAATATACTCTACTATTTTCAATGTTTCTACTAGTGGGTAACGATGCAGAGGCTTCCCCAAGGATGAGTTTATACCTTTATTAGTAAGTACAGACACCTCTGTGAGGGTCCACATGAAAATTGACTACCCTAGAAGAAGATTTCCCATTGATAGGGCCTGTTTCGGTGTCTCCATTTTTATAAAATGTGATATTATCTATATTCTCCATAACTATTTCAAAAGGCATAAAATCCATATAATCAATCATTTTTTGATGTCGTAGGACAAGGATGAGGTGGAGATAATCATACTACCCACAACTTCATAAATGAACATGTGAAGATTTATATAAAATTATTATAAATTGAATATTGATGTTCTAATCACATATATATTGCATTTTCTGATTGTTGCTAGATGATGTAGGGTTTAAACAATTTTGAGTGCTCCCAAATGAACCATGTGTAAATTTTTATCAATTTCTTCAATAGGCTCTCAGATTCCTAGGAAAACCATATTAAGGCCACTAATTTCAAAATTCTTCATACAAATGGTCTGATGGAAACATGTGAACTGGTGTATGATTAGGGATTCTAGGATGCAAATTTTAGGAGATGTGTTAGGTCAGAACACAATAGATAATTGACCATCAAATAGTGTATCCCTCATGATTTCTGATTCATAAGAGAAATTGCAACACTCCAAGCTTCCACGGTACGTTTCTCTTTGAATAATATAGTAGCGTTTGTTGTACGTAACATCAAGTTCTAACACACCACAACCAATCAAACTATCCGTTATGAATAGTAATAGAAACTTTTTGAAAATTTATACAATTTATCTTTCAAAATGGACTTCATTTTTGGATTCGGAATATCAAAATTAACATAGTGTAAAATTTTGGTATTTTTCTGAAAACATTCAATTTTTGATGAATATTGAAAAACACTGAGTTATAGTTTAAAACCAAATTTTTATTTAAATAATTATTATTTAAAATTATTTTAGGTCAAAATAGTTACATAATACCTATATAAGTCCAATGTAATTCATTGTAGTTATTTTATAATATATTTATATATATATAAATTTTATTGAACTTTTCACCATCTTTTAATCATCTCCTACGAGAATTTTCAAATTCACATAAAACATAATTTTACCGCTTCTGTGAGTGGAATTTCAAAAATCCGAGTGACATGGTTAATATCAAGGAGTAGAATATGGTTCAGTAAGATAAAAATATTTTTTTGGTGAATAATAACTTTATACTTTTATCTACCACGGTAAAAGGAAAATAGAGTAATTAAGTATAAAAATGATATTATTATTACCCAAACACATGTCTTGATTCTATTGGATAAATATAATTCGACCATAAAAACCGTAGGAATAAAATATGAACCTCTTTGGTCCTCTAGAATTAGATTAGGATATTAATTATTTTTTAATTCAATGAAGAGTTACAAGAGATAAAATCAATGTTAAATAACTAAATTTTTTTTAATATAGGGTCATACCTAAGATAAATTTGATTTTAAATATTAATTAGGAATCTAAATAAAATTTCCTACATAATGGTATTTTATTTATAATTTTTAGACATTATATAATTTAATTTATTTATGACACAATGATGATGATGTAATTACCTTATTAGTGAAATATTAAAATAATTGATATTATAAATACCCAAATAAATATAATTTGAGACTTTTAATGAATTCCACAAATTTTATAGTTTAATATGATATATTAGGGTTTATTAAGTGAATTAGTTTCTAAGTAAAGATTCTATTATAAATTTATAAAACACAAAATAACAAATAGAGTCAAAATTGACATAAATGATTATTTAAAACAAATATTATATTATTAATTGATATTATATTATTAAAAATATACGAATTAGAAAAAAGACTTATATAATGATATTTGTTTCATTAATGGACAACATGGGGGTCTCTTGGAAGTATATACTATGTTTATTTACCATATAATATAAAAATAAAAAGTGACATGGTTAGTGTCATACTAATTAACTAAGAGTTAAAACAAATAGATAAGGTTAATAAAGTTACCCAAACCTGTCTAAAACCTATTGTTTGAGTGTTTTTCGACCTATCCCGACCATATAATTTTAATTATCCACTTTTGAGCCATTAGAAACCAAATATTATTTTATTATAAAATAATACTTTATGTTTTTTCTAAAGAGCCCCTCCTCCCCCTTATAAAAGGACACCACTTCTAACCAATTACTCACACCTCTCAAGCCATTTAGGTCATCCAAAATCTTCTAAATTAAGCTCCCTACATCCCTCTACCCCCTAGAAGCCATACCTTAGGAAGAAGGCACTTCATGAGTTCATTTAGTTTCAAACCAAATGAAATTACACAAATCAAAGGTAACGATTTCTCTTAGCATCTTTTATTTTATTTTACTTCTCCAACCCTTAAAATCTTCCAATTCTTTTCTTTTGTAACAAAACCATTATACTAAATATACTAGGATATTATTATGTTAATTATTTTAACTACAATTACACACACCTCCATCTAATGGGTGAAGAACATAATGTTTCTGTGGATGTCAATCAAACGCCTCACGAAACGATAATTGTTCAATTATCTCCTACCACCTCTCATGGTGGCCATTATGATTTCAAAATAATTAAATATGATATTAATGATATTTATTTTATATATAAGCTTATTTAATTCCATTTTATATAATACCATTATTCATTTCATGTTGTATATTTATATGATAATTTCATTTGAGGAAGTGCGGACTACCGCCCCCTCAAAGTGACATGACTCATTCATACCATACATGAAACGTAAAATGGATGGTGTTAATGAACGTATGTAACACATATAAGATATTATATTATATTGGAATAATAATATACCTATGTATCATTTTCTTTTTATTTATTTTAAAATGAACAATGAATTGGAAGTATTGTTCATGCATATATACGGACTACCGTCTCCATGAACCTGATGAGATTCATTTCCCATCGTATCCATTCATGTATAATTCACTTTTTATGATTAAAAATAATTTTTAAGGACTTGACATCATTCTGGATATGAATAACATACACCATATCAATAAAAAATGACTTATGTAACCAAACATATAAAATAAAATGAGTATGTTAACACCCAAAAATACGATAATATTAAGATACTATGAAAAAAGAAATGATAAAAGATCATATATGATATCATATAAATGCATATGATTCTCGTATAATTTAATAATAATTATTTCACAATTATACAAGAGTTTAAACTACCCTCAACCAAGGAAATGTTCCAGGTAAGGGTTTATTTCACAATCTCTTCATTATCTGAGGTTATTTATACGTAATTATCTACTGGGAACTCTTTATCATCCACATCCATGTTTCTTAAAAATTTATTTCAAAACATTTTTAATGTTTACTAGATTATGGGTTAAAGTAATTTATACCCTTGTTTTACTTTTTATAAAATGTTTTGAAATGAATCTTTTCGTTTTTTTCCAAACAAGATCATTTTTAACCTTTTCGACAAAATTAAGGTAAGAATGCATTTTTAACTTATACGGTGGGTGCAGCTATTTTCCACCATTATAAAATTTCTTAAGCATCCCTTACAAGCTTATAATAATATTTTCAAAGTAGATTTTTTCTTTTATAATTATGTAACTTTTAAATGATTTCAAAAAAAGACATATTTCTCTCCAATAGTTTTGATTTCATCTATGTCAACATACTTTGATGGATTTTCAGATTAATTGATGTTGATTTTTTATGATACAAAACATCCATATTTTATTGAAGGATTTTTGATATGTTTTACTATGGATGTATTATTTTTATACCATTCATGGTTTATGGATAATGTATTTACATTTCGTATGCTAGTTTTAATACGAATGTTTATATTATGTTTAAACCTTTTCACATAGGAATGAATTTGACTCAATAAGTGAAAGGTGGACCCCACTATATCTCCTCGATGCATCGATAGGTCTCATGAGACAAACTAGTGTCTTGGCACAAGGCCTTGAAAAAATCTTATTTGTAGTCTTGGAACAAGGCCTTGACTATGTGGTTATGATAGTATTCCATTATTCATTTCATCATCATGAAAGTGGTCATTGATATTGCATGTGATTATTTGACTAGTAGTATATCCATGTGAATTAGTAAAAGGAATTATTTCATTTTACCTTTTCTATATTATGCTAAAGTTCATGTTTAAAAGGATTTTGTTTTATTTATACATTGCCTTAAATGTTTATGCTTATTTATGAATTTTTCCTCTATATTGTTATCCTTACAGAGCATCTAAGCTCACCCCATTAAATGTTTTCTTTTCCCTTTATGTGAATAATTATTTTATGAATGAAATGAAGGGATTGTATAAGGGGACATGAAGACAAGATGTTGTTGTAGTTTTTCACAAAATGATGTAATGTAAACATTATGAATGTATCTAGTGATTCCAAGGCTAATAAACTAATCGGTATTTCGAGACTTAATATTTTGGGATCAGGACAATGTTATGTAATAATGCACGGACTCTGGGAAACTAGGGTCGGGGTGTTACAGTTGGCATCAGATGAATTTTAGTACAAACCTTGGAATCTAAATTTAGATTAACTCTGATTAGAGCACATAGCCCTAAGATATAATTTTAGGATTAGTATAGACGAATTTCCTAGAATTTTGGTATTGTAGAGATTTTGTGAGTTTCTGAACAATACATCCATGTCTGGATACGAGCAGGTAGAGGTGGCTCTGGCACAGATATACCCAGGGGTAAAACCCAAAAACACCGCTTTGAGCTCGACTCAAACGGAAACTGGTCCACGAAAATGGGCCTTGATGCACTCTTGGTTATGACCTTCCCAGGGGATATACTTAGGATAATTCTCATTTTCCATAAATAATTTATGAAGGATATATGAGTATATAATTTCTCAAAAAAAACTTTTTTATCTGTATGGATTATATCTATAAACTGTTCAATTTTTGTTAAGTATTTTACAAGTTTCGAATTATGTATTTCGATTCATAGATTAATATAGTTTATGCCATTGTTTAGAAATGGTGCCTAGTGGAATGAATGGAAACCATAACAATTCACGCACTCCATGTTGGGATTTCTCTCCAACTGATGATAATTATAGTGGAGCTGGTGATGCAACTGGTGCTGATAAGATAATCACCATACTAGGACAACTCACTCAGGATATGAATAATAACCTTACCCATATGGAGCACCCTGATCCGCAGCATGGATGATCAATGTTAGATCGCTTCATGAGGCAACAACCACCAACATTCAATGTGTGAATAAATCCACTAATATCTGAGAAATGGATAAATTCTTTAGAGAAATAATCCATGCCTTGGTGAGTAGTGAAAGGGAATAAGTTGTCATGGAAGTTTACAGCCTCACTAGAGATGCTGATCAATGTTGGTTATTGATTCAAAACACGAAGGAAGATGATGAAATATCAAATATGGAATCGAGGGATTTCAAAGACATTTTATTAGAAAAATAATTTCCTCATGTCCATCAAGCAGATATGAAAAGACAATTTTTGAGTCTCAGAAAAAAAGGAGGATGATAATGTCGCAAAGTATGAGGCTAAATTTTCACAGTTACCGAGGCATGCATCATATTATATACGTAACCCAATATGTATGATTGACTGTTTTATTGATGTGTTAAAACCATTTTTCCATCTATCATTAGTATCATAATCCTACTCATCATACGAAGATATTGTCTCATGTTTTATCAGGACAAAAAAGAAATTCTCTATGTCTTATGACTTTAAAGAAAACAAAGAGAAGAAGAGATCTTCTGATCACACTGGGAATGGGAATAATGGGATGAAGGGAATGGTTGAATATTCATCCTGTAGTAAATGTGGGAAGAAAAACTTGGGTACATGCATGAACGGAATGGGAGCCTGTTACACGTGTTGTGAAAAAGGAAACAAGCTCTTGATTGTATGGGGATGAAAGAATATACTGATGTACAATACTACAATTGCAGGGAGTTGGGACATTATGAAAATGAATTTCCTAAGTATCAGGGGAATATATCTCAGAAAAGTCCATGTGATTAAGGCCAAGCTTATTCTATCACTACTACTAAGGTAGATGCTCTGAAGGACGTGGGGGCAGGTAATTTAATGGTTTCCTCAAGATTATCAAATGCAATATTTGATTCTGGATCACCGCATTGTTTCATATCTTACCAGTTTTCTATGAAAATTAGATATTTAAAATTTGATTTAACATGGGAGTTGTCAGTTAAAACTCCTACGGGAAGTATCATTGCAACAAAGTTCTGTGAATCAGTTCCCATTAGAGCATATAAATGTTCTTTATCTGCTGATCTCATCGTCATACCTATGATAAAGTTTGATATAATCTTTGGTATGGATTGGATTTCGGACCATGATGAGAAGATTTATTATAAGATTAAGGAGGTTACTATTTTTGATGATGTTGATAAGGAACACCTTATCTTTAGAGAAGAATCATCACCACCTAACTCTTATCTAGATCCACCCCTAGTAGCTCAACTAATTTCAATTATTGGGGAGGAAGAGAATGAAATGAATGTGGGTGAGGAAATGAATGTTAAAATAGAGGATGAACCTATTGTGAAAGAATATTTAGATGTGTTTCCAGATGATTTATCTAGACATCCTCCATAATGAGAAATTGAGTTTTCCATTGATTAAATTCCTGGTTCACGGCCTATAACGAAGACCCCTTATAGAATTTCCCCTGTGAAATTAGTGGAACTAAAGAAACAACTAGAGGAATTTATTAATAAGGGATTTATTCATCCTAGTGTTTCTCCATTGGGAGACCGTGTTCATTTTTTAATAAGAATGATGGATCTATGAGGTTATGTATCAACTACCGGGAGATCAATGCTATAACAATAAAGAACAAGTATCCCCTACCTCGTATTGATGATTTATTTTACCAAATTAATGGAGCTCAATACTTTTCAAAGATTGACCTTAGATCTGGATACCATAAGTTGTGTGTGAATCAGGAAGACATTCCGAAGACATCACTTTGAACCACGTACGAGCATTACCAGTTTACAGTAATGCCTTATGGTATGACTAATGTACCCTCTGTGTTAATGGATCTAATGAACATAGTTTTCAGGGAATATCTTGATGAATTTTTAGTGGTATTTATTGATGATAACTTGGTATACTCCAAAATCTATGAATATCATTAATATCACATGAGAATTATATTGAAGACTCTGAGAAGACATGAATTATATGGGAAGTTTATTAAGTGTGAATTCTGGCTTCAAGAGATTTATTTTCTTGGCCATGTTTTCTTTAACGATGTAATCTCTATTGATCCTTCTAAGACCAAGGCAATCCAATAATGGCCAGTACCAATGATTATTACCAAGGTATGTAGTTTTATTGGTTTAACAGGTTATTATCAACATCTCATCAAGATTTTTTCTTGATTGGGTAACCCATTAACGAAGCTCACAAGAAAAGAAGTTAAATTTGTTTGGACCAATGAGTGTGAAGAATGTTTTGAATAACAGAATAAAAAACTAGTCAATGCTCGTATTTTGACTCTACCATCGGATAATGATGGGTTTTTTATTTATAGTGTTTCTTTAAAGAATGGACATGGTTGTGTCCTTATGTAGAATGATATGGTTATTGCATATGCATCACAACAGCTGAAAATTCATGAGCAAAACTATCCTACTCTTGATCTTGAGTTAGCTGCTATAATCATTGCTTTGAAGATATGGAGACATTATCTCTATGGTGTAAACTATGAGATATATAATGATATTAAAAGTTTGAAATATATTTTCTCAGAGAAAGAACTCAACATGAGGCAAAGGAGATGGCATGAATTACTCAAGGATTATGCTTTCATGATACACTACAACACGGGGAATGCAAAAAAGGTGGAGGATGATTTGAGTTGAATGGATCATGGAGTTTTGAACATGATGAGAGTTTAAAAGGATCTTATATTCATGGATCTAGTGAATATGAATATGGGAATCACCATGGAAGGTGAAACATCAATACTTTTTCGAATGGTTGACATACCATCTTTACTAGAAAGGATTATGAGTTCTCAGACCGATGATGAATAATTTCAAAAGAATATTAAAGCTGTGAATTATGGGATATTGAGATACTTTGTGTATGAAGAAGGAATTTTGAAATTTGAGAAGAGACTATGTGTTCCCAATATACTTGATCTAAAAAGGGAATTGTTGGATGATTATCATTGTTCTTATTTATCTATACTCTCTGGGAGGACAAAAATGTATACAGATTTGAAGGAACATTTTTGGTGGGACAACATGAAGAGGGAGATTGTTGATTTTGTTTAAAGATGTATGGTTTGTCAACAAGTGAAAACTAGAAGGCATCTTCCTGGAGGAGTCATGAAATGTCTTCCCATACCTGAGTGGAAATGGGATAATTTTACGATGGGCTTTTTCATGGGACTACCAAAGACTCCTAGAAGAAACGATGCAATATGGGTCATTTTTATAGTCTTACCAAGTCAACACATTTTCTTGCTATAAGAGAAGATATACCACTTGAACATCTAGAAAGACTATATATTAATGAAGTTGTGAGACTTTATGGAGTACCCCTATCAATTTTTTCTGATCGTGATCCCAATTTTACTTCAAGATTATGGAAGAGTCGTTAGAAGGCCTTGGTTACTGGACTTTGTTTGAGCCCTGCCTATAACCCTCAAATAGATGGACAATCATAACTGAATGTTTAAACCTTAGTAGACATGTTGAGATCATTCTCACTTGACTTTCAGGGTATGTGGGATCAATATTTACCTCTGGTAGAATTTTCCTATAACAATAGCTTCTATTCAAGTATTCAAATGGCACTGTACAAAGCATTATATGGAAAGAGATGTCGCACGCTAACTGTTGGGATGATGTTGGTGAAAGAAAACTCATAGGCCGAGAAATTGTGGTGGAAACGATGGAAAAGGTGAAGGTAATACAGAACCACAACAATGTAGCTAAATGTAGGAAAAAGATCTATGCTGACAATCGAATGAAGGCTTTGAAATTTCAGGTAGGAGAACTTATTTTCTTGATGGTATCTCCATGGAATGGAATTATACGTTTTGATAAGAAGGATAAATTTATTCCCAGGTACATAGGATATTTCAAAATTCTAGAACAAATTGGGGATATAGCTTATCGTTTTGGAATGCCGCCAAATCTCTCGAAAGTTCACGATGTGTACCACATATCACTTTTCAGAAAAAACATGCCAGACCCAACGCATGTACTCACTTATGAGGAAGTAGAACTAGAACCCGATCTATCTTATTGTGAAGAGATCATTAGGATTCTTGATACAAGATAATAAGTGCTGAGAAACCGTACGACTCATCTATTAAATGTAATATGAAAAAACCATAAGATGGAAGAAGCAACGTGGGAACCCGAGGAACATATGAGGAAGAACCACTCGAGTATTTTCATGCGGTAGTATTATATAAATTTCTAGGACAAAATTGTTTGATGGAGGGGTGAATGTAGCACCCCATTCTTCCACGGTACACTTCTCTTTGAATAATATAGTTGCATGTGTTGTATCCAACTTCAATTTCTAACACACCACAACCAATAAAACTAGCCGTTATGAATAGTAATACCCACTTTTTGAAATTTTATACATTTTATCTTTCAAAATGGACTTCATTTTTGGATTCAAAATATTTAAATTAACATAGGGTAAAATTTTGGTATTTTTCTGAAAACTTTCAATTTTTGATGAATAGTGAAAAACTTCGAGTTATAGTTTAATACCAAATTTTTATTTAAATAATTATTATTTAAATTTATTTTTGGTCAAAATAGTTACATAATACCTATATATGTTCAATGTAATTCATTTTAATCAGTTTATAATAATTTTAGATATATAAAAAGTTTATTGAACTTTTCACCGTCTTTTACCCATCTCGTAAGTGAATTTGCAAATTCAAATAAAACATAATTATACCTCTTTTGTGAGTGTAATTTAAAAAATCATAGAGACACAGTTAATATCAAGGAGTAAAATGTGGGTCAATATGATAAAAATAATTTTTGGTGAATAGTAACTTTTTACTTTAATTTACCATGGTAAAAAGTAAATAGGGTAATTAAGGGTAAAAATGATATTATTATTAACCTAAAACATGTCCTAATTCTATTGGATAAGTATAATTAGATGAAAAAAAAACTTAGGAATAAAATATGGACCTCTTTGGTCCACTTGATTTAGATTAGGAAATTTATTATTATTTAAATCAAAGAAGAGTTAAAAGAGATAAAATCAATGTTAAATAACTAAAATATTTTTAATATAAGGTTATACATAAGATAAACTGTATTATAAATATTAATTAAAAATATAAAAAGATTTCCTAAATAATGGTAGTTTATTTATAATTTTTAGACATTAAATAATTTAATTTATTTATTACACAATGATGATGCGGTAATTACCTTATTAGGGAAATATTAAATTAATTTATATTATAAATACCAAAATAAATATAATTTTATACTTTTAATTAAATAAACGAATTTTATATGTTAATATGAAATAATATGGTTGATTAAATGAATTATTCTCCATGTAATAATGCGGTTATAAATTTAGAAAAATCAAAATACCAAATAGTGTCAAAATTGACATAAATGAGTTTCTAAAACAAATATTATATTATTAATTGATATTATATTCCTAAAAATCTAAGGTTTGGACAAATGACTTATATAATGATGGGTGTATCATTAATGGACCACATGGGGGTCACATGGATTTATATAGTATGTTTATTAACCCTATAATATAAAAATACAAAGTGACATGGTAAGTGTCAAACTAATTAACTTAGAGTTAAAACAAAACAACATGGTTAATAAAATGATCCAAACCAGTATAAAACCTATTGGTTGAGTTTTTTTCGACCTATCCCTGGAATATACTTTGAATAATCCACTTATGAGACATTATAAAATAAATATGATTTTATTATAAACTAATACTTTATGTTTTTTCTAAAGAGCCCCTCCTCCCCCTTATAAAAGGACACCAGTTCTATCAAATTCCTCACAACTCTCCAGGATTTTGGCTCATCCAAACTCTAACCAATTAAGCTCCCTATATCTCTATACTCCTCCTAGAAGCCTTTACTTAGTTATAAGGCACTTCAAGATCCCTTTTTGGTTCAAACCAAAGGGAGTTACCCAAATTAAAGGTAACAATTTCTCTTAGATTCTTTTATTTTATTTTATTTATCCAACCCCTAAACTCTTATTATTATTTTACTTTGTAGCAAAACCAGTATAAAAATTATACTAGGATATTGTTATGAGATTTATATGAACTACCCTTGCATACACCTTCATATAATGTGTGAAGAACCTAATTTTTCGGTGGATGGAAACCAAACGCCTCACGAAACGATGATTGTTCAATTCTCTCCTACCACCTCTCATGGTGGACATTTTGATGGAACTATAATTAAATATGATATTAATGATATTTATTTTATATATAAACTTTTTTAATTCCATTATATAGAATACCATTATTTGTTTCATGTTGTATATATATATACACGATAATTTAATTTGTGGAAGTGCGGAATACCGCCCCCTCAAAGTGATATGACTCGATCATACCATAAATTGATCGTTTAAAGGATGGTGTCAATGAAATTAAGTAACACATATAAGAAATTATATTATACTGTGATAATAATATACCTACTTATCATTTGCTTTTTATTCCTTTTAAAATTAATAATGAAATGGAAGTAGCGTTCGTGCGTACGTACAGACTACCGTCTCCATGAAAATTTTCCCATGGTTCATTTTTTCAAAAGATATATCCACTATAATATCAAAATAGGGATTTATTTTTTCATAAGTAAAGTTCTCTTAAAATTTTCCCAAACACCTGAGGATTAGTGAAAATTTGAATTATTCTTAAGGTTTTTAATAATTATATCTATACCTATGTCCAAAATTATCTAAACCGTGCATTGATTAAAACTATAGGGTACCAAAATTTTCATAGATGAGAATTATATCATTTTTAATGAAATACCATAATCATAAACAATTCAAGATCCAATAAATTCATACTATGGTAAAATTAGGATAAAAAACAACCTTGAATAATAAAACAAAAAAATTATTTAAATACTTTCAATTTCTCCACAAAAGATATCTCAATTTCCCTTTAGTAAATTCATTCACATATGTATATATGCCAATTAAAGGGTTGATCTATAATCCTAGTAAGGTTAGAAATATAATGAGAGGAATACGGGAAATGAATATCTTATACATACTTGAGAAAAATAAACATCATAATATCATAAAAATATAATTATAAACATAATAATAGTGGAAAAGTTTGATAAAGATATCGAATGTGGAATATGGATAAAAATTAAACATCACAACATTGTGTTAAAGTACTAGGCATAGTTGTGACTGATGAAAGAGTCATGTTCAAACAAAATATATGTGGATAAATTGTGACATCATACTTGTGAAAAACATTGCATTTATTCACAAATACTACACATTATATCAAGATATATATCCCATAAACCAGTGAATTAAAGGAATATAAAATTCTGGGTCCAACTTTTACATCAAAATACACTCACAATATTTCATTCCACATGAATGGAAAAAAATTTATGTCATGAAATAAAACCTATGAAAATATGGATTTTATAAAGGTGTTTTAAAGCATACATTTATGAATTAATATAGTGGTTCTAAAATTAATAATGGAATTCATATTTTGGAAAAAAAACATCATAATTATTGTGTTGAGAATAAATTAATCAATCGCTGTCAATGTGATGTTTTAGTAATTAAATCTGATTTGTAAAAATTCTCTATGTGACTTAGAAAACATTTTAATAGTGCTGAAATAGGTATATATATGAAATAATAAGTGAAAAAAATATTTGATATAAATTTTAGTTAAATAATAAGAGAATAAACACTATGAATTATTTCAATGATGAGATAACATGAAATAATGAATTAGTTTTGATAATCCCCTTATAATAAAACCCACATTATTTCATCATTGTTCCACCTCCCGAATAAAAAAAAATGATTATTAAATATGGAACAATAATTTATATATTAAAATTTTTTCACTCATAATTAAATATAATCAATGTACTCCAGTATTTAATTCCCTTATTAAATGGTGAGACGTTTTGATATCCAATTTTAGTGAAAATATCAATTTTTTTGTTTTTATAATTTTCTTCAATGTAATACAATCATATGTAAATATAATTTCATAAGTTTAAAATAAATACAGTAATAAATATATGTAATTTAAATTAATTATTATAAAAATACCTAACGATGGAGATATAGAAGGAGTTTACAGCGTCCTCATAGGTAATAAACCTACAATTGTACAATGAATAAAAATGAGACATATGAAATATAAATATATCATAATTATAATCACGGTAATATATTTCAAATATAATTAAATGTTTAAAACAATAAATTAACTATGTATGAATTTTTGTAGGATAAAAAGGAAAAATTGAGAAGAATAAAGTTATAACTGTAGTTGATGAAATCATACTCCTTTGAAGGGGATTAATATTTTAAACGGAAAAAAATCAATTGATTTGATGGAGTTTAGTGGCCCATGAAAATAAGTGAGTATTATAAGGGTATTATGACAGTTGATTTGGGTGGTGATTTGGAATTGATATGTTATATAGGTGTAATGATTTTTAATAGTTGTGGTGAGGGGTAATTTGGTGTTATAATACTGCTAAAAATATTATATAACGTTAAGTAATTGAATGGTAATATTTTTGATAATAAAACTATATTTGATTTATTTGACAATATTTTAATACTTTTAAAAACATTCAATTTGAAACTATAATTTAATGAAAATAAAAGTTGGGAAAATGAAAAAATATTAATTTAATTCAAGACATTAGATGTTAGACTTGTGAAAATAATTTCTAGTTATGTAAAACATTATTACTATATTTAGATAAATCAATTATAAAATTAAATATTCATTTTTTTCTCTAACATCTCTATAATCGATTATTCGATTTTTCATCAATGATATTTATATTAAAAATACACCCATTTTGAAAAAAGGTATTTTTACCATTAAATAAAAAATTGAATTTATAAATGTTTCCAGAGAATAACCCATACAAAAAATAAGGTTTTTAATTCTAAAAATTAATTTACATTTATCATAATAGTTTCCTATCATGCGTAATATTAAATATTAATATTTAAAGATTATATTTTTTTGAATGAAAAAATGTTCAGTCGATTATAAATGTTCTTATCTATTTTTTAGTATTTAATCCTGATATTTATTATTAGGAATTATAATATTTATATTTTCATAAATTTATCATGATAAATATTATTTATAGTTAATTTTATTATTTTATTGTAATTACAATTCTAATGTCCTGGATACTATTTCAAATTGTTAGGCTACAATTACAAATCCTAATGATAATACTCATAATAAATGGGTTACTATTTGAATTATCACAAAACCATATTTCCTACTAAAAATACCATTTAAATAATTTATTAAAAATTCTATACATTTTCTCCAAATGATCTATATTATCATTTTTCAAAGATCTGGATGGGTTCAAAAATAATATATTTATTTTATACATATTCATGGTGGCGATAATTCTAGAAATTAGAAAGAAACACATTTTTATTTTCTACTATTTCAATTGACTATAATTCCAATTATAATATTTTGAATTCTCAATCATCTAATTTTTGTCTAATGTAGAAATCTCCACCAATGAATTAATGTTCTATATATTTCCCAATTTTTTGTATATGTATACTTCTATATAATTTAATATAAATTAATGTTCATGAAACATCACTTATATTCATTAGGTCATGATAGCTGGAGATATGATATATAATTATTTGATCTACTAGTGGTTAGAGCCTAGATGAATATATATTTGGGTTTCCTAGTGTTCAATCCATTATTAATAATTATTTATTACCCAATGGGTTTCATCATAAAAGGGATACTGGATTGCGTTCTTTCAAGAATCATTCATGGACCATTATATGATTCTATGGATTATATGGAATGGGGAATCTATACTGGGCCCAAATTGGTCTTTTTGAACAACGATGTCACCTTGGGTCCCACTGTTGGATTTTGGATATTTATGTTATTATCTAAATTTCAATCACATTATTATGCACATGAAAAGGAACTTAATTACATTGACATGATATAATTTATATGTTAGAAGTGGTGTCAAAAGTATTTGTACTTACACCATACTAAATTCATTGATTAGTACCAGTTTAGGGTTCATTATTGTGTGATAGTATAGTGGAATGAACCAAATGGATAATGAATAATTTGAAATATTAGTCTTGAGTATGATTGGTTGTGAATTTTTATGGAATCATATAGTTCCATATAAATATTTTTTAGGATATATAAGGACTTGATATAATTTTATTAGACTATTGTACATACAAACAACACATTTTTATTTAGAAGGGGTTATTCTTGATTATTTTTTCGAAATTTGGTAAATTCATTTTTATTAAATAAGTTATCGATATAGTAAATATTATGTCATTTTTTTTCATTTTTTTACTCTAATATGTATGTATTATTTTCCAATTGTACCGCCATGGACTCATAGTACTATTAATTAGCCTATGACATTTGGTGAGGTTCAATTTAGGTTCAGTGACACTCTAGTCTTGGAACCATCAAGTGTCATGTGATTTAGTGGATTCCTTATAAGGAATAAATTTCAATGATTACTAGGAGAGTCATAATAGGGTTCCACATATATAGGTAACTCAAATCAGTGTTATATAGTGATACCATCCAAAAAACCTTGATCAATATATTTTTCCTCAATTCACCATGATTACCAACTATTACCCCTAATAACATAAAGAAGATATAGATTCTATAATGAAAATGTTATTTTTATTATGTAATAATATTTCCTGAAATTAATTATTGAATCTCTATAGGCCAATAAAAAAATCCAATGTATCTCATCCTATTTGGACACCTCCACTGCCAACATTGATACATAACATTATTCTGCACATCTGGGTGGTACAATTTGGTTATGTATTTTTTTGATAATGGTAATCAATTGAACTATAATATATTAACCCATTTCTCTACACTACTAAATATAATCCTCTATATGTATTAACACATTTATTCATTTGATATAGAATGCTTCTCCTCTTAGAGGATATGAATATTCTTCTCTATAAAAACAATTGTATCTCATCAAATGTAGAAATTTTAGGCTCACACCATATCCATAAATCCCTCATTTAATCATTCAATCACACTCATGAGTTCAATAAATGACTAGTGTACATGAATGTGGCTTCCATATATTTCATTTCCCAAGAACAACCTATTTTATTTTTCTACAATAGAATAGGTTGAACCCAATAAGTCTTCTCATGTATAAGTTACATATAAACTATTATTATGTTTATTTATCCTTGTAGTCCATTCCATATGATTTCTAACAACAAAAAAATAATTTAGTCTTATTTCCATATTGTAAAACAAATCATAGTCCTAGTTACATGTAATTAAATGGACCATCATTTTATTTTTCCTTAGGCTTACTGAATTAAAATTTATTTTCTCCTTGTTATCCTAAGTAGGGTAAATACCTTACGAAGGGGTATGATTTAGGATCTAAAGGATAAAAATAACTAACCCTCCACATCTTTCATTATTATAAAATAAAACTTTATTCTCTCCCTTTCTTGTAAAAAAGTATGAATCAAAAAGAAAGCATGAACGAGAAACAACAATATTACATGGTTCATCATCACATGGATACATCATAGGAGAATAAAATGTAAATAATCCAATGTACCAACTATAATAAGTCTCACTACGAAATTAAAGTACATGCTAGATCCCATATATTCCATGGATGACACCCATTACAATGATTTCAAAAAACACATGACGTCCCAATATGCATTCCAAGAATCTCTTTTAATTCCCCAATAACGGTGTTAAGGATCACATTTTTCACTTTTTTTCTCATTTCTTGGGAAGGGATCCACACACTTTATGGACATTTAGGTCCCCTCATTATCAATAATGGGTGTATCCTCAATTAATTGAAGATTCTATATTGAACATCTACATTTATTCAATATATGAAAACCAATTAACAAATAATTTAATGATAAATCCTTTATAAAAACGTTCTTTATTCTCATTGACTTCATGAAGATCACAACCCTCATGAATCATCCATATTTACAACATGAAAATATTTCCTCCGAATACAACCAAACAATCATTACTCTTTCCTCGTTTATAATGCTAAGGTATCCTTCTTGACGTAACCAACATTCCTGATTCTCATACACTTTCCCAAAGTGAAAATATCCATCGCGAATCTAAAAAATTCAAGTTATCTTTTTATAGACTTCATGAAAATACATTTTAAACAAACATTTTCACCATAATAATCATTAAAAATCAACATAGGGAATTCAGAGACTTAAAATCTTCACCCACTGCTATTAGATGGTATCCAAATATAGTTTATCAACTTATTGTTCTCTTCATCAAAACTATGGAATACATCATCCACCATATATATATGTTCAATTGAAGTCTAGCATTCCTAGTTTGATGAATACCACTTTATAGTAGATGTACTAGGTAATTTCAAACCTTTTACGCATCCTTAGGTTAACTTGGATGCTTTTTTAAGAATGGCGCAAAAGTGATTCCATTTTCACCTAAAAAGACATGTTTTCTACTACAAACATGCAATAAACACCATTTTTATACTCACAACTTGTGCCAAACACATCCATTTATTCCCAAATCACCACTCATGTGCAACTACCAAGGGGCTCAACACTTCTAAATATGTCACTACTTGTGCTCCCTCACATCTTGCATGACTAGATTATGAATTTTATCTAAATGTTGTGATTCTACAGAATGAGGGGCTTGGCTATATATTTATTGGAATTTTGTATACCCTCAGCCCACATTTCACAAATTTCCCACAAATGTGCTACTCTATTCAACCAATCCACTGTCACACAACTCACCTTGTGTACTTCTCCAAAACATGTCATCCATTCTTTCCTTTTTCATATTTTGATGTTGTGATTTATAAACATGCATGAATAACAAATTTACTCTTCAAATTCACATTAGAACACAACTCCCTTTTCCCAAAACTCTTTCCCCATCTCCATATTTTCGAAAACAAAAATTTGGAAAACATAGTAAAACCATGCCCCATTGTGTTCTTTAATTTTGTACCACCTCCAGATCATCCCTTCATTTTTTCATGGATCCTTTTAAACATATTGTGTCCAAAATATCTATAGAGTTACATGAAATACCATCTAAACCCTCTTTTTTAAAATCATAATAATGAAAAAAAAATCTTGAATGTTACCGTAAGATATGTTTTCCCAATAATATTTACTTTTATTCTCTTTAAAAATTATATCATAAATTAATTCCTATTTATAGCTTCATATATCTTCCACCATTATTCACTTCCTATTATTTATATAAGGATTATTGATTTACACCACACATAATCTAATCCCACATGAACAATGCTCAGTGTGAGAAAAACAAGATTATAATACAATGTTCATCAATGAAACAGTTCATTAAATTTAAAATTAATTCTTCTACATTCATCCAAAACTGTTGATATTGTGATATATTTACATTGATCAATAAATTAAAGAATCATCTAGTTTAAAACTCCCACTATATTACAACATCAACCATATGTCTACTCAACCTATCAGCATCACCTAATGTCTTGACGAAAACATTTTCCATTTTAAAGGACACAATTTCTCCATCATTGTCAATATATATGAATGCCATTACATTTTTCTAAAATAAGGTAAATAAACACATCAGTACCCAAGGGAAAAAACAATCTCCACCTTCTGAATGACTGCAAACTATTGTTCTGTGGCCACATACTCCAACATCCCAAAAACAATCTCCACCTTCTCTTGGATAAAATTATATTTAAATTAAATTTTATTTGTCCTTGAATGATGGAAGAGATTTTTATATGATTTATAGCTCTTGAATAATAAGAATGGATTTCTATTAGTGACATCTCATCAGCTCCCATATCATAAAGATTTTTCTTTATCCAAAATAAATTTGTGCATGCTGGAGTTGCCATAATATATTTAACTTATGTGGTGCTCAATGAAATGAAATATCATTTTCTTTCCTAGACAATAAATAAACACTAAAAAAATATAAAAAGAACCCACTGATGGTGATTTATTTTCATTTACTAAATCAGACCAATATTTATTTGTATATCTAGATAATTCATGCTGAGATTTTTTTCTATACATCAATCCAAAATCCACATTTCCCTCGATATAATAATGAATTATTTTCAATAAATGTTTTTGTATTTAATTGGAGCTACTTTGATACTGTGCTCATTAACACATGGGAAAAATAATATATGGCCACGTCACTGTTTAGTATAAAAACATCCAATGATATGCCTATATTCTATGACATTGACCGCCTTTCCATCACCATCTCGATATAGTTTCTCCCAAGTAGCCACTAGAGTCTTCATCCCCTTGTAATTATCAATTAAATCCCATATTAAATCATCATTTGAATATTTATATTGATAATATAATGTTCCATTCATTCCTTGTAATCACTAACATTTAGAACTCAATTTTCCTGAATTTGGAAAACCAACAACATTGTGCTTCATCAGATCCACTGAGAAATTAGTTATTAAAATAAATGAGCACCATCATCCCTTGATTACTTTCATGTTTGAAATATAGATTATAAGAAACATGAAAACGGTGAAAATGATGATTTTTTTAGAAACTGATCTTGCATTGAATACCTTGATCTTGGAGATATATCCATAAAATATAAAGCCTTATTCAATTTTTAAAATATCTTCACATCTTCATGATTGTGAAAATGATTTGGCTTCTCAATATAAAATTCTTCTTCCTAAACTCCATTCTGAAATGCGGACTTGAATTCTATCAGCAACACCATGAAATTTATTTTCACTTCAATGCAAAATAATAATCTAAATTTCACTATCCTTATAATAGGTGAAAATTTTTCTTCCACATAGATAACTTCAATCTGAGACTACCCTTTTCTTACTAGTTGTTCTTTATTTTCAATAAATACACCATATTTATTCATTTTGTTGGAAAAGACCTATTTTAAACAGATGAAATTCTTGTATATTTACCTCGAAACAAACTCCCATGTTTGATTCTTCTAAATTTTTTCAAGATCATCATTCATATATTTAACCAAATTATCATCTCCACATTCTTTAATAAAAAATTATTTCAATAGATATGATATGTGTGATTCATTTAGTAAATTCTTCATCTAATTTGTTTGCAATGGGTCGGTCGGATCACTAATTGTTTTCCTATCATGTTTATCTATTCTCACTATCCTTTGTAAAGATATTGATTTATCCCTATCCTTATCATAATCTATGTATTATTCAATATCGTATTATAGAATTAAAGCATCCCCTGATCTTCTTATCACTTCAACACATTCCACTTGAGATTGATTATATATTTTGTAATAAATATACTCAATTGCCACTATAGTAACATAATTTCATTAAGCTATATTTTCAATCCACTTATCGAAGAATTTAAATGATTTTATTTTCTTTTTGTATCCATGAAACATCACTTTATCTCTATGGGACTCGAACATCCGATGTTTGTCATTGTTGAGAATGCAACACTTACGTTCAAATATATGAAATCATTTAAATGATGGATTCTTTCTATACAATAGATAAAATTTTTTCTTCTCTTAATTTGGACATAGAAAAAAAATATCTGATGTGAATCCTTTTTTCATCAGCACTTCTTCCAAAAATTTCTTTATAATGTCTTTCTCTATGAGCATTTTATAGAAAATTTGCTAACAATCTGATTAATTCTCTAAACTAATTCATTATACTTTAGATTTCACTCTAATTAAACATGACACATTATCACTTGTTTCTCAATATACCCCCCACAAGGAAATTTGTGAACTCTATTCCATTATATGTTCGGCTATTTCATATTTATCAACCTAGAATCTTATTTACTTCCATTCGATAGCTTCTTATGTAGTGGAATACCTAATATTTATGAGTGATTATTGAAACCCATCACATTATAATGTAATAATCAATTAATTGAACATAATATCTCCTCCCATAAATATCTCTTGCTAACATTTGTCTACACATATCAATATTCACTAACTCAAAAACTTTTTTTGACCTTTTCTCTTTTGGAATACGTGTCTTTAGAATGATCTTCCCTTGATAACAAGAATTGAATGTATGTGTATGATAACATGATAATTTATGGATATATCAAGTAATATCATATTTTACCAGATCATCCATTGACATTTTTATCAAGTTTCTATGATGTTTATGCCCTAACTTATTTTCTTATTCCTTGGAAGAAGGAAGATATATTATTCTGCTCTTATGAGGGAGAGATACACATTTGTACGCATTCCAAAAAAATAGCACCATATTTTCCCTTAATGGAACATAATTTATTTGAAAATATTAGGGAATTTAAAAAGTTATATAGTTGACTCACCCTAAACAAGATGTGATGGATACCATCAGAAACTAAGTCATAATCATATCTACTACCTTTTCCCACAAACATGGATTTTCTCAAGACAATGATATTTAGGCCTTCAAAATTAAAAAATATAATGATAGCATTATTATAATACATGATTCTGGTCACCTGATCCCTATTTCACAACATATGTGAGGTACATACACAATCAATGATCCATGCTCCAGTGCGATCTGATGCTTTAAAAAAATCTCTTCCACCACCCCCAGTTCATCATTATTCTTTTTGACCCATATTGTTTACTTCAAATTCTACATGGAATTATACTCATGGTCTTACTAGGTATATTATAGACCAGGTCCATATTTTAATACTACAAACGAATTTTTCATATTCAAATGGCTTGATGGTTCACTGAATTTCATCTTGTGGACAATTTGGTTTATCTTCTACACAATCCTTTACATGGTTGATGTACAGTATCTGGACATGTTTCAAAATCCTCCACACCAATAACAATAGTACTTGATGATTTTATAGTTAATTTTACTCTATTTAGTTTCAATTATTGTTCTTGTGCCCTAAGGTATCTATTGGATATAGAAAAAAAATTATATGAGTGTCGAATCATTCAACAAAAAAAACTTATGATGCAAGGTATATTTATATATATTTCACTATTTCACTACAGATCACCCATTGGGTTCTCTGAATCTTTTAATTATTCTTCATTCCCAAATAAATTATTCAATCATGTAGTTTGTTCTTGTGGTCTGACTTTAACCGTTATTACTATGGTATTTTATGAAACCCCATACCATCCTTTTTAATCAGATTTGACTATTGCAATTTTTCTTCAAGACTATAATGATCAACACTCATCTTCTCTATTTATTGTATGATATACTTTCCTAATGTTATATAAAGAGTCAATAGCTTTTATTGAATCTTAAATATTCTTCAAAAACTAACAACATCCTATTTAAGTACATCAATGTGTCATTTATGATCTTTTCCTATTTTATTCAAAATATAAATTTCACTTTTCTATACCTAAATTATGTTCTTCTACTAAAAAAACAAAATTTGAACTATATGGAATTGATGAATTCGTTTTTTTAATTTCCTCATTCATCTCAGACTTATGTTCTTCCAACTTCTTCATATCTATTTTGTCATCATTATCGAATTTATGGGAATTCATTGTTTGGGATCCTAAAACATCTATTTCATCAAGAGTGACTTGAATCTCTACCTGAAGGTATACTCATCCTTAAACATCAACATCATATTTTTTTACTTTAAACTATTATTATAGAATATTTGATTACTTGAACCATAACATCAGTGCATTATCCTTATAGTCCTCCAATTCTTCTACCGTATATTCTTATGATCTATCATCCTCTAATGAATATAGATTCTTATTTTGAAAGAAATTTATGTTAAAATATTTCATCCAATTCATTTAGCCTGAAGAAATATTCATCGGAATTTAATCTTCATCCACTTAAGGTTCTCTAATCTTCTTAGGGAACCCTGATTCAAGATATAAAATTTTCCTACATCAAAAGCAGGTAATTGGTAGTTCCACATTGAACTTTCCTTTTACTCTTTGAATATTTGAGAAAGTAATTAAATAAAATAATATATTTCTTCATCTTCATATCCATCATCAATGGATAGATTCTTCATGGCCATGAATGCCACCTATTTGGATTTCCACTTTTCCACAACATCATTTTCATCAATTATCATTTCATTTGTTAGAAGGGTACTGTGAAAGTATCCAATGTAAGCTCTTTCAGATCATTAAATTTTAAAAGTGAAACATTCAGTTTAAAATTTGTTGGAATATTCCTCAAGATACGCTTTACAATATTTATATATTCAATGAATCTCTATGAAAACAAATTTCTTCCACTATAAAATTCACTCTGACAATGAATTCATAACCCGATTCATTTGGGTTCATTCCTTGATCTTCATACTTGTTGCACAAAACCTAAAAATTTTCATTTTTGTCTATTGAATCTCCTTCATATTTATTCAATAGATTTTCCAACATAGAATGTGATGTTTTCAATGAAATCAAATTCTTATTAATTTCATTGGATAAGGCACCCCCTGAAGTAATAATTCATTTAGAGTCAGCATACAATTATATTTGGTTAGATTTTAATCAATCGACACTCTCAATGTTGGTTAAAATACCATACATTACTGATGTAAACACATCCAATACAAAATATTGAAAGTAGTGTTGCATTCGATTCTTCAATAATTGAAAATTATTTACATCATAGATTAGAACCCCCCTGGGGGTTAACAATATCTATTGAAACCCTTGAGATGAAAATACTGAAATTATCCTTTCCATTTAATACCAATTTTTAGGTACAGTAGGTTAAAAATGTTAAGATGGGCTGGGTGAATCTGGGTATGATAGATAAAAACAAGTTCCCTTTTTTATCTTGTTTCATTTTTAAACAAAACACACTTATCTCATTCTCCCATAGAAGTGTAATAGTAGAAAGTAAATAATGCATGGAACATAATGATTTTACTTGGTTCCCCCTCACAGGGAAATTCCCATGGAGAATACAATGAAAATGTGATGATGTATTAAATATAGTAAAAGAACATTGATTTTTACAGTGTTCATGCTAGAAAACATCTATGAAAAACCTCACCGCCTTTACATGTTTTAGTATATAATCACGAAATTACAAAGGGGCACTCCCATGTTCATATTCTGTAGCTCCCTTTTGGGGGAAGGGATCTCTCTCTTTCTCTTCCTTCAGTAACTCCTCTTGGAAGGGATCCAAAAACAATTAATGGACATGTAGGTCCCATCATCATCACTGATTAATGCATCCTCTATGGTAACTAGATGACCCATTGATGACCAAATTTCATATACTGATGAATACATAATTACCACTTATATAATTGTAAATTTCAATCCTTTCAAGCTACCTTCGTTTTACTAGAATGCTTCTTCAATCATGGAATGCATGTTTTCACTTAGTAAATGAAAAAAACATGATTGAAGAAGCATTATAGTAAACCTAAGGTAAATGAAAAAAACATGTAAACTAATCCAAACATGAATGAACCATAGTTTTTATACTAAAAAATTGCATGAAACACATTGTTTTCTATACAAATCACCATTGGCGTGATACTACCATTTGGTGAACAACTGCTAAATAACTCACTACTAGAACATCCTCATCACTTGCATGACCAGAGTTCAATATTTCTATAATTTTTGAACTTCTATTGAATAAGGGGGTTCAAACATCTCTTTATTATAATTTATATGACCTTGACTGCTTGGAGCACAACATTCCCCTAGACACACATGCCCCTTCGCCTGGTCCTCTATCGCATAACACAGCTTGTGCATTGCTCAAAAATATACACACCATTTATTTCATTTCTATATTTTTATGTTCTAATTTTGAAACATTCATGGTGTGAAACATTCCATGTCTCCTTGAACAATAGTGTGAAACTACCACTGCCAAAAACACATTCTCCATTCTCTATTTTCAGACACAAAAATTTGGAAAAAAAATAAATATATTTTCTACTTTGTATACGTACATTTTGATCCACCACCATAACAACCATTGTTTTTTCATGGATCCATGCCAACATAGTTTGTCAAAAATTTCTATAGAATTTCAAAAAAGGCCATGGAAAACCACTTTTTCATCCAACACAATAAACCCTATAATTCATCAATGTTACCATGAGGGATTTTTTACCAACAAACTCCCCCTTTGGGTTTGTTGTCAACCCTTTCATAAATTAATACTAGTTTACAACATCATCTATCATCAAATAAAATTCACATCATGAAATTTAGATAATGATAAATATTTTACTCAATACATACTCTAGACAACATGAATAATGATCAACAAGAGAATCAATAGTATAACGAAATGTTATTCAATGAAACACTTTATTCCTTTCCAATCCATTATTTTTATTTTTTCAAAACCCTAGGATATTATGATATATATCCTATGATCGATCACATCATGCATCGTCACTTTCAAAACTCCCCTTATATCCTAGATTTCCATATCTCATATCTCCACTTATCATTTTCTCCTCCTGTCTTGACTAATAAAATTTTTCCTTTTAAAAGACACAATTTTCCCCCTTTGTCGACAAACCCGAATGCTATTCAATTTAGTTCTAAAATAGGGTAAAAAATTCAATACATACAGAAAAAACACAACCTACCTCAAAGAGAGGGGGTCCCACAAGAACACATTTTCACTTTTGGGGAGTTGAATGAACTCCAAAATCCAGTCAATGCCTCTCAAACACTACTTTGGGTAAGGCCATTATTAGAGGTTCTGCATCCTGTAGTCCTATGGGATCATTACCCAATATCACAAGTCCTTAATACACCTTCATTTTGATAAAATGAAGTTTAATTTCAATGTCAATCTTCCTTTACTGATGTACTGTATTTTTTTAATATTTATAGCACTTGAATTATCACAATGGATACTGATAAAGGACATCACATCACCTCCAATATCATCAAGATTCTTCTTTAACTAAAATTACATTATCCATTCTAGAGATGCCGTAATATATTCATCTTCTATGATTCTTAATTAAATAAAATATTATTTCTTTCTTAGACATGAAATACACAATTCATCAAGGTATAATGTACCTCCTAATCTATATTTCCTATCATATGATGTACCAGCCCAATCTGCTTTTGTATATCAAGACAACTCCCACTGAGATTTTTCACTATACATTAAACCAAAATCCACCATTTCCTTGATATATCAAGGTATAGGTTTCACTACAAGAATTTGGAATTAATTTGGATTACATCGATATTGTTCTACATAACATGTAGAAAAAAATATCCGGTTATATTTCAATTATATACAAGATACATCAAATTATTTTCCTTTATTTTGTGATATTGATTGATTTTCTTTCATCATCGTGAGAAATTTTCGTCTGGGTAGCCACTAAAGTCTTCATCTTCTAATAATTTTACATAAAAATCCTTCTCAAAACATCCTTGGAATATTTATATTCTGAAATTAATCTTCAATTTGTTCGATAGGTTTCCATTAAAATATGGGAAAACATTACTTCACCAATAAACAACATTTCGAACTAAAATTTCATGAATTCATAAAACCATATGAATTTATCTTCATCTAGTCCACCAAGAATTATGTCAATGACCTAAACCAACACCATCATTATTTTATTACAATAATGCTTTCCATATATATTATAATCAACACGACCATGCAGATAAAAAATATTTTTTCAGAAAATAATCTATCCTTGAACACCTCGCTCTTAGTGCTTTCTTCATACAATATAAATCCTTCTTATACCAAAAAAATCTATTCCCATCTACATGAATGTAAAAACCTTCTGGTTTCTCAATGTAAACTACATATTCTAGAACCCCATTCATGAATACTGAGTAGACATCTATCTAGTAAACCTTGATCTTTTGTTTTATTGTTATGTCCATGAATAATTGTATTGTCTATATCCTTGTAATAACTGCCAAAATATCATCCACATCGATTCTCTCTATATGGTGGATCCCTTTGAACACATGCATTTTTTCTTGTCAAAACACCATATTTATTCATTCTATTTTGAATGGCCCATTTTTTCCAATGATATTCATATGTTTTGACTTGAAAACAATCTCCCATGGCTGATTCATCTCAATTTGGTCAAGATTTCATTTATATAATGAACCAAATTCTCATATATATATCTTCTTTAGTATAACATTTATGGTCTATATGTGATACGTATTATCCTTGTTATCGCATCTCCATCGTCCTTGTTTTCAATTATGTTGTGTGATCACAAATTTTGTTTTGTGTATCAATTTCATCTCTTATCGCCGGTCTTTTTGTAGATATTTATTTATACACATCCTTGCCATATTTTGATACATTTTCAAAATTTACCTCTAGATCTAGACCGTCCCTTGATCTTTTTATCTCTTCATCACTATTGTCCTGAGATTGATCATTATTTCTTGAATATCATGCTCATTTTTTAATATAGTTAAATCATGGATTTTATGTATCTATGGTATCCTCTTATTTAATAATTTATATTCTTTGATTTACTTTGAGTATTCTTGAATTATCCATTCATCTCCATGGGACTCAATCATCCTGTTTTTATCTTTATGGAGAATTTAACACTTACTTTCATAGAGAAGAAATTATTTAAATAATATATTATTTCCATACCTTATATCATATTGAGTGTTCTATTATTTTAGATATAGTAAAAATCTATTTTAAGTGATGATTTTGATCATTACTACTTCCTTCCAAAATTTTTCCAATTTTTTTTTCATAATGAGCATTGTTCTACCCATGTTATTCACAATATAATTTATTCTATCAACTACTCTATTTTGTTGTGGGGATCTAACTGCTGAATCTTGATTCATTAATCCATGTTTCTCAACATAATCCCCCACATGGGTTTTATGAAAATTGTTCCATTATCTGTTCGAATATTCCGGATTGTTTGAACTAAGGTATTCTCTACTTCCCTATAATAGAGTTTTATACAGCCGAATTCCACAGATTGTTTGAGTGATGATTTAAACCTATTATATTCTACTAAAATCTTCAATTATGTGAACATAAAATATCCTCCCATAAATATCTATTGTTTAAATTGTTCCACACATATCATTATACTCTAACTTAAGAAATGTTGTCAATCTTTTATTTTTTGGCTCATATGTCATTTGAATGATAGTCCCTTGTTCAATATTAATTTCATGTATGGGTACAATAACATGATAGTCAACGAAGATGTTGAGTTTCATCATATTTCACTATATCTTCCACAAATTGTATTCTCATGTGTCCAAGACGTTTATACCACAACATATTTTCTTATTCCTTCAGAAGAAAACACATTTCTTTTTCTCCGCTTACGAGGTATAGATACCCATTTTTACACATTTCATAAAAAATAATAGAATCATATTATTCATTGATGACAATATATTTATTTTAATAACATATGGAAATTCTTGAGTCAGGTAGTTGGTTGACACTAAACAACTTGTGACTGAGACATTCATCAACCGAGTCAACATCATGTCTCATGTATTTTCCACCAAACATGGATTTTCACGAGATAATTATCTTTTGGACTTCATCAGTACGAAATCATAAAATAACATCCCTATAATAAATAATTCTGGTCCCCATATCTCTATTTCATGCTATATTAAAGGTACATTCACAATCAATGATCCATATTCTTGTGCAATCTGATGATTTAAAATAAATATATGAAACCACATCCTGTTTAACATTATTATTATTTTCCCATGTTTTCATCTACGTATATGACATGGAAGGATAATATATGTCTTACTAGATGTATGATAGACTAGCTTCATCTTGTAATATTGCTAAAAAAATTTCATTTTATGATTTCATGATGGTTCAATAAATTATTTATTTTGAACAAATTGGTTATGCTTATGCGTATTCCTCTCCATGTTAGATGTACAATATGTTACCATGTGTCTAAATCCTCCATAATAATAATTATTTAACTTGAATGATGTTCTAGATTATTTCACTCTTTTTGGTTCAATCGATGTTCTTGTGCTCTTCAACTTCACATGGCAATGGAACATACATTTTTGGAGTGTCCCACCATTCCACAACAAAATCATATGATGCAAGATAAATTCCTATATTTAAATATGGAACTATTGATCATCAATTAGGTTATCTAAATATTATAATTATTCTTCATACATAAAATCAATATACAATTTTAGAGTTGAATCTGGTGGTATGACTTCAACCATTATTGTTTTTTTGTAATCAATCCCTATATCAGCATTATCATTTAGATATAACTGTTTCTTCTATTCGTCTAAACAACAACTCTCAGTGGTCATTTTATTTATTTCCTGAATGATCTTATTTATTAATGTCATGTTGAGAGTCAATAATTTCTTAACACTTGTCTCCTCACCACAGATAAAAAATTACCCATTTTTTCTTCGATAATTTTGATTTTATATTTTCTAGTTTTAGTCCAATATTCAATTTTTATTTTTTATTCTTCAAAATTTAGCTTATAATAAACTGCCACTATTGAACTCTATGGAAATGAAGAATATTGTTTTTTATTTAATTATTTAGCACAAAATTATCTTTTTACCACTTCTACATATATATATTTTCATCACGTTCCTATTTGACGGATTTCTTTGATTTGGCTCTTGAAACATATATTTCCTCATGGGTGTCTCAATGATCAACCTGAAGGTATACACATACCTTAACATCACCTTGTTTATTATCTCATTCATATTTTATACAATAATTTATGTCAAATTCTGATATATCCTTAGATTCATAATCTTTACAATCCCCCATTTCTTCTGTTCATATTCATCTGAACATTCATCCTCTCATGAAATTATATTATTCTTTTTGATGTAATTTTTGTAAATATTTTTCTTCAATTTACCATAGCCTGAATAATTATTCATGGGAATTTAATCTTCATCCTCATAATATGCTTGAATCCTCCAATGTAACCTTGATGCAATTTGCCTAACTTTTCCATATCAAAATCATGCAACTGTAATTTTTTCCTTCAAACGTTTCCTTTCCTCTTTAATGACTTAAGAAAAGGAATGATATCACCTCATATCTTTCATAATTTTATTTTCCATATTAAATAATGAAAATATTCATGGTCTTGACTAATACCTTTTTGGATTCCACCTTATCTACAAAATTGTTTTAATCTTCTTGGAATTCATATTTTATAAGGTTATTGTGCTAGTTAACCATTGTCATCTCCTTTGGATCATTTTCTCCCAAAAAATAAAACATTCGAATGGAATTGTGTTGGATGTATCCCCAATATACTCATAAAATTATTTATTTGTTCAATGAATCTTCCAGGACCAAAAATGTCTTCAACTATACCATTCATCCTGTCATGGAATGTATAAACAAATTCATTTGCGTTTTTTCTAAAATCATCATAGTTGTTTTAAAAATCAAAAATATTTTCCTCTATGACCATTAAATCTCATTCATTGATATGAAATATATTTTCCACAAAGAATATGATGTTTTACATGACATAAACTTCATATAAATATCATTTGATATGGCTCCTCTAAAGAACTAATTAATTTTCATCAGCATCTGATTGTATTTTCTCATATTTGGATTAAGTACCACTGTTAATATTGGCTAAAATACCATGCATCACGGCTGTAAGAACATACCATCACAATGATCAAAAGTAGTACCACAACTAATTCTTCCACATCAAAAAATTATTTCAATCTATGATCAGAATCCCATTGTGGTTTACAATCTCCATTAAAACCCTTGAGAGGGAAATTATGAAATTAACCTTTTCCTCTGATACCAATTTGTAGGTCCACTAGGATAAATACCTATGGGGGGGGGTAAAACCGGTTATGATAGATTAGATCAAATTATTCTTTTGATCTTGATACGTTTTTAAATAAAACAATATCCTCTATTTCAACCATAGAAATCTATGAATAGAAAATAAATCATGAAAGGGACATAACAATTTTACTTGGTATACCCGGACAGGGATATTCCCAAGGAGAATACAATGAAAATGTGCTGATATATAAAAACTAATAAAAGAACACTATAGTTTACAAGGTTCAGGCTAGATCACTTCAATGGCCGGTATTAATGCCTTTACATGGTTTAGAATCTACTCACTATATTTTGAAGGGTCACTCTCTATATCACCTTCTTGAGATAACTATCGATGGAAAAGATCATCATATTCCTCATCAATCAGTCACTACTCATAGAAGGGATCCAAACATTGTTTATGGGTCCCTTCATCATCACTAACGAATGAATAATTCAAAGTATGAATATTCACTCTTAATTTACAACATTCATCCTCTAATGAATTCTACATTACCACAAATTCTCTAGGAAATTTCAATCCTTTCACGAAATCTTATGTTGAATTTAACACTACTTTAAGCATGGAATGAAAGTGTTTCATTTTTCATGGAAAACCAACACGAACAATACTCCAAACTTGAATGCAACAACGTTTTTACGCACACAACTTACATGAAACCAATCCTTTTACTCCCAAATCACCATTGGCGTGAAACTGCAATCCAGAAAAAAAATTCTAAATAAATCAGTATTGGCGTGCCCTCACCTATTATGTTACTAGAGCTGAAATTTTCTCTATGTGTTGAGATTCTATAGTGTGAGGGGGTTTTCCATATCTGTATTTTAATTTTGAAGACCCTATTTTCATAGTGCCAACATTTACACTTGGTGTGCTAGTCTATTTTCACAAGCCTCTATTGTGAAACTCTCCTTAAACCATAATCCAAAACATGTGTTCACATCATTATTTTTCTATATGGTAATGTCATGATTTTGAATCATACGTGGAGAGAAACATTCTATTTCTCTATAACATGGGTGGGAAAATCCCTTTTCCAATTACACTTTTCATCATTCTCCAATTTTTGAACAAAAAAATTTGGAAAACACATGAAAATGACACCTAATTATATACATTATTTTTGTACCACCTCTAGATCATCCATGCCATTTTAATGGGTTCTTGTAAACATAATTTATGAACAATCTCAGTATAATTCCACAACAGACCCTACAAAACAAATTTTTCAACCTAACCAATAAACTAAAAAAATCAATGTTACGTTGAGGGATTATTTCAACAAAAATCCATCCATTATCCTAGATACTGGTCAAAATACCCTTTAAAAAACCTCTTTGTAACTCCACAACATTACATATAAACAAAAATTTTCAACAAACCTAATTATCCCAAAATAAATGTTAGGATACCTTGAAGTATTTTTACCCTACAATATCCCCCTGTGGGTTTTTGTGAAAAAACATCGTATTTTGAAACCTCATTGAAACATCTTCCTTATTCTAAAAAAAATTCACTTCTCAAAATTTATATAGAAATCAATGATTTATTCAACACAGGCTCTAAGACCACATGATCCATGCTCAGCATGAGAATGATGAGTAGTATGAAATTTTTATCAATGAATAACTTCTTTGAAAAACCCATTCAACTAATTTCATAAACAACTGAATCTATAATGATTTATATATTTTGATATGACATCTTTCTCATCACCAAATTTGATACTCCCCCAAATTCTATACCACCCATATCCGCATGTCCCTAGTGTTGATGAAGAAATATGCTCTTATATTGAACTCCCAAATTACTCAATAACTTTAAATGAACTTGAAGGATACTTTAATGTACTCTGCAATAAAGAGACTTATATATATCAAAATACTATGGAAAAACACATCATACATTGGGGATATGGGTTCCCTCATCAACACATATTCAAGTGTGTGGAGTCAAATGGAATCTAAGAGCTAGTCAATAGAATTAAAATTCCTATTTGGTTAATTTTTATGCCGGAATGTATGCAACCATTATTTATATAGGCACATACATTAGCTTTAAAAGGATATTCCCCACCCTCCCCTTTATAAAAAGATACCTAATTTTAATTCACATTATCTTTTAGTGATGAATTGCCTTTTTGTTGAGATTTATTTCACATGAATAGTTCAAATCATTTCTGATTGGATACATTACTAGACCTCCCATATTATCAAGATGATGCTTCATCCAAAATAACTATGTACAAGATTGATTAGCTGAAATATATCCAGCTTCAATGGTGCTCAATGAAATGAAATCCTATTTATTGCATAGCCAAGAAATAAAAATTTCTCCACGATAGAATGCACAACAAGAAGATGAATGGATATCCTCTACTGAACAAGTCCAAAATATATATATATGTATACCTCAATAACTATTGAAGATATATTTCATTATACAAAAAATAAAAAACAATAATTCAATTGATATAATTAAGTATTCGTTTTTTACATTGACCATGGGGGTTTCCATGGGATTTCACTGATATATTTCTACTTGGAATATGGAAAACCATTATCATGTCCTGTCAATATCATGCAAAATATACTACCAATGATTTTTATGTATTCTGTAACATTAATTGTGGTGACTTCATTATCACTTGGATGTTTATTTTGGGTATCCACCAAAGTAAAAATATCCTTCAAAATATCCATTCATAATCTTCCCATAACATTATTTGTAGACAAAATTTGTGCAATAAATGTTCCACTCCTTATATATATCACCTATAAACCAAGGAAACCCCCATTTCACTAATCAATGACATTTAAAACTCACTTTTCAATAATTCTATGAATTGATTTTACTAATCTTCATCTAATACACCATAGATTATTTCATTGTAATACATCAACGCCATCATCCTTTGATTAATCTAATTTTTGACATATATAATTAAATTAACTCTCTAGATATGTAATCTATGCTTCTACAAAATCTGATCCATCATTGAATTATATTCTCATGGTTCTTACATCAACCCTTATACTTCCTTTCTCAGTCAATAAATATTGTTCGCATCGTCATGTATGAGAAAACCATCAAGCTTAAAAATATAATCATTTTATTTTAGAACACCATTCTGAAAAGTTTGATTGAAATTATTGTATAAAATTTTGAACTTCAATTTCAATATTATTTCCAAGAATTATATGATTATATCAATCCATATAATTGGTTAAAATGTTTCATCAGCATTTATACCCTGTATCCCAGATTACCCTTTTCATGCAATTCATTTTTTTTCAATGAATCACTACACCATATTAATTTATCTTATTCCGTAAGACCCAAAAATTACAAATGAAATTATTCCCTACTGGACTCAAAAAAATTTCCCATTTCATATTTGTCTCATTTTGGTCAAGATCTCCATTAAAATTCTTAATCAAGTTGTCATCTCAAGTTTTTTCGTCAAATATTTTTTGGATCTACCATTGATTAAAATGATACATTTAATATAATCATCATTTTATTTCTCTACACTGGAACTGTTTGATAAACAATTATATTGGGCCTATAAATTTAAACTCTACTATTCAATCATTAAGAAAATACTAGTTTATGATCATCCATATCATTATGTGAGTCTTTCTCTAAATCAACTTATGGAACTTGAACATCACTTGAGATTCTTATTTATTCATCACTATCCTATTGACATTGATCTTATATCTGCTGAATATTATGCTCATTCCCAACTATAGTTACATTATTTCATTCAACTAACATTTCTAGCTGTATATTGAAACATTTATATGTTTTTATTTTTCAGAGTATATATAGAATATCCATTCACCTCAATGAGATTCAAGCATCCTTGGTTTGTCCTTATTGATAGTGAAAAACATACATATAATGACTCTAATGTACCACAACATTGGCTTCATTCCCTATCATAGATCATAGGATTTATTATCTTCTTTTAGACATAAAAACTCTATATTATATGTGTAATATGATGTCATCACTACCTCATTCCCAAAATTTCCTACAAGGTCTCTTTGAATATGAATTTTTTAGATATGTTTTTAATAATTCATTTTTCCTCTCAACTACTCCATTTTTATATGGAGTTATTACTGGTAAAACTTGATAACAAATCCTATGGTTCTTTAGATAATCATCCACATAGATTTATGTGAACTTAGTTCCATTTCCTGTTTGGGTCATTTGGATTTGTTATCCTAGAATCTTTTTATTCTCCATTCGATAAGATTTTATCCAACTAAACACCTTAGGCAAGTGAGTGATGACTAAAACCCATTCTTTTATACTAAAATCATCAATAAAAATAACATAACATCTCCTCCCCTAAATATATGATGGTGAAATATGTCTACACATGTCAATATTTACCAACTCGTGCACTTTTGAGGACCTTTTCTCTTTCTCCTTATTTGACTTTTGAATGATCATCACTTACTAAAAAGCATCAAATGTATTGGTAAGATAACAATATAACCTAGTATTGTCTCAAGAGGCATCTTATTTCACCAGAACATCCAATGTATTTTGGATTAAATGAAGAATGAAATAATTAAATAACTTTTTTCTTCTACCATGTAAAAAAACACATATCCTCTAACCATATTAAATGGTAAATATTATCCTTTCTTATCATTTTCATGAAAAAAATTGCACCACATTTTTCCTTAATGATAATTAATTGTTTGAAATAATTATGGAACATCCTGAGTGACACGGTTAACATACACATATATTTTTATGATTATACCCTTCAAAAACCACGAAATCTACATGTCTCATGTCTTTTTCCCCAAAGTAGGATTTTTCTATGCTTGTAATTTTTAAGCCTTCATCATATCCATATATTACAATGCATACCATATTGAATCTAATTATTATCAATATTTACTTAGTTCTTATCACATGGGAGGTTAATCCAAATTCAATGATCCATATTTCAGTGTCATCTAATGCATTCAAATAAATATCTATAACCACATCATGTTCATCTATCTTCTTTTATAGACAAATGGCTCACTTCATACATAATAAATATTGATAATCATGGTCATCCATAAATTATGATAGACCATATTCAACTTATAGGGATGAAAATAAATTTTTCATTTTCACAACATTTTATGATACATTTAGCTACTTTTAAGAACATGTTTACTATAGTTCAGCTCTTTCCTTTTCATTGTTGATAAGAAATGTCTTTCCTTGTATCTGAATCCTCTACTCCCAAAATAGTGACCATAAAATGATATCCTATATTTTTGAGTTCAGTTTAGTGGCCTCTATTGGTCTTGTTCACTTTGATACATCTTGGATATGTAAATGTTTTTTGTGGGTATCCCATTTTTCCCGAACAATATCATATTTTTTGAGGTTAATTCATGTCTGTAAATACATCAAAAAGTGGATTTCACAAGGGTTCTATGAATTATATAGTAATGATTCATAAACAAATAAATATTTAATATATGGGAGGGTTCTTGTGGACTAATATTAACCATTTCTATGTCCCATTTTTGATCAATCCCTATATCAAATATAACAATCAAATATATTGTTTTCTTCTCCTAACATTCATTTCTCAGTTTCACCAGAGCATTGATCTATACATTTCCAATTAGTACCTCGTTTTCAACCTACATTAATCATGTCAATGGTTTCTCCCAATCTTTAACATTCCCTCACGTTATGAAAACCTCCTCCTCATGATTTTCGAAGAGTTTTTCATGATATTTCACTATATTTTTCAAAAGATCAATAACCTTTTTTTGATCTTCAAAATTGAGATTCAACTCAACAATTGTACCTAATTTCCCAATAATTCAAAAGAAAATATTTTCAATTTAATTTTTCATCTCATACTTATCTCATTCTTTCAACTAAAAAATTATTTTTCAATTAGGTAACACAATGTTGGATTTGTTTTTTTTCTCTCCTAATTCTAATCATTTCATGTGCAGCTTATAATTTGACCTGAAGTTCAATACTTCCTTCGATATCTCCTAATATTTTTTTCATTATTACCTGATTTGGAAATTTCTAACAACGTAAAAAATATATTTAACATCATGATCCTTGTCATCCTCCTTCTCCTCTACCTCATAATCATTTAAACCATAATATTAATTGAAACAAAATTTTATTATAAAATTTTTCATTAATTTTTTCCTACCATTCATGTAGACCAAATAATTCTTTATAGAAATTCATAAATCTTCTTCACCATCATCCTTAAACACATTAGGGACCATAAATATAATATTTACAACATTTCAACATCTAAATAATTAAATTTTTAGTTTCACTTTTACATTCCATTTTCCTCGTTTTATATTTGAATAATGTAATTTCAGGACATAATGTATCTATTCTTCATCATGTACAACTTTAATAGTGATCTTCTTCATGTCCTTGAATTCCACTTCTTTGGACATAAATTTATCTATAGACACATATTCATCATTTTTCATCTCGTATGTATCAATTTAACTATGAAAGCTATATAATTCCACCTACTTTGGATCTTTATATTCAAATACAACTACAATTGGATTTATTTGAGACATAGTATTATCAATATGTGTTTGAAAATCAATAAATATTTTATAATTTATCTATGGATAATCATTTTATCAGAAATAATATTTACCAATTCAATGACTTCATCAAAGAACTAATTACGGTGCATTTTTTATCCTCAATATTGATCTATTGAACCTAATGGTTTTCTTCCCCTTATGTTGATTCACCCTCATAAATATTCATAATCATTTATGATATATCATGTGATGAGTTAAACAACATCACCATTTTAAATATTACATTTGATAGGTCTCCCCCTATAGAATTTATTTCTTTAGCATGAACATCCAATTCCATTAGGGTATAATCTGATAAATCACCATTGTCAATATTGGCCAAAATTCCCACCATTTATACTATAAAGACACCTATACCTAATCAATAGAACTATTCAGACATCTGATTCTTCCATAGTTTAAAAATTCTACCATTGAAGATCAAAATAAATTTTTCATTGAAAACCTCCATTTAATCAATTGAGAAAGATACTTTGAGAAGATATTTTACCAAAGATACCATTTATTAGCTAAAATATGTTATATTCCTTGGGATGGGGTTAATTAGGTTATATTAAATTAAAACGACATCCCCTTTGGATCTTGTGTCATTGTTAATGAAAATATTACTCCCTCCGTTTCTGGTATAAATTTATGAACAAAAATGAAATCATGCACGAGATGCATCAATTTTACCTGGTTCATCCTCATTAGTCTATGTCAAATGAGTAGACAGTGATGATGTGATGATGTACCAAATCCACTAAAAATCCCTAACAAAATAAGTATCATGCTAGATCAATTCTATGAAAAGGATCAATAACTTCACAATGTTTTGGGATAGCTCACTAATTCCCAAGGTTCACACTCTAACTCTATTTTGAGGGATTAATGCTTGTGGAAATGATCATCTCCCTCATATTCCATTTCTCATTTCTTTATAAAGGATCCCTAAAATAGCTTAGAAAAATTTTGGTCCCTACATTATCAATAATGAGTACATACCCAACTGTATGTTGATTATCTATTAATGTCATACTTTTATCCACTTTAGGAATACCAGTTTAAAATATATATACTACGAAATAATTAGGGAATAATTTTATGTTTCTCACTTCAATATTGATGATAAAAAACATGGGAAACCATTGAATTTTTTTACTCATAATTACTAACTTCATGAAACCCAAAAATTTCATGAAATCTCACCCATTTTGCAGAACTCAACCATCCTTTTGAAAAAATCATCTTTTCACAAATATCCAACAATTTCATGAAGCTCACTTAGTCTTCATGAATCTCAAAACATTCAGTCGATTTTTAATATTCTTCATGAGCATATTTGTTTCAAAATGTTTTTTCAAAAGAACAAACATCACAAATAAACTACAAAAATCTAGATCCTTATAATCTTTATTAATACATTACCAACTATTCTAAAGGGGGTATATGCTAATTTTTATGTTACTCCTCTTACTCCAGAATATCCCATCAAATTTATCTCATTTTTGGGAAACTAACCAATTTATTTTTTGAAACAACCTCTATCATGAATAACCTACGAAATTTCACATTGATGAATATTCACTTCACAAAGTCAAAAATATTACCTTGAAATCTTCATGTATTCATGATTCTACACTTTTCATATTTATGGAGATTACAATCAACTCTTTGCACATTCTCTATTTTTATTTGAAATGATTTATACCTTCACAAAACTAACTCCTCATAAAACTCACGCCATTAACATATTTTTATAATGTATTCATGGAAATAAAAATTTATCAATGATTGGGCCAACCTCCAAATTTTGCACCACCAATTTTTTGCATGATCTAGGAAGCTGTTCTATGACATACTCACAATTTTTTATACCACCTAAATGTATACCATCCCTTTATCTTAGATCTTTGTCGACATTCCTTGTCAACAATATCTCTGGAACTCCACAACTGACCCTGGAAACTAGATTTGTCATCCAACAAAATAAACCCAAAAACAATGCAATGTTACCTTCAATGATGTTTACATAATAGTACATGACACCCAACTATAAAAGTGAATTGAGTTGGTCATGGATTCAATAACTAAAATAGAACTTCATTTTTCCAATATGGTTTACATTAAATGGTAGTCAATTTTATCTTAAACATATAACCATTAAAGGGTCTTCATTTTTCATTGTTTAATTATCTCTTAAAGAACAAAATTAGACAATGTGACATGACCATTAATTTTATGAAGTTTATAATTTTGTGGCCCTAAACTACATGGGTTCTAATTTCAATTACATGGGTTATAAGAGATGCCCCACTAAAGGGTATGATTCCAACATTTAATTATATACAACCTCCATAGATTACAAATCCTTCCCATGTACAAAAAATATGGATATAAATTACACACTAATATAATAGTTTTGAAATAGATAACCACCATATAATATATAAAATTTAACATATATATTCAGTGTACAAATAAATATATTATATAGTTAATGTAAATTGTTTGGTTATAAAATTGGATTTCATGAATTCATTTGAAATCTCTATATGTTTATAGAAATACATAATATGTATCTTTATGGAATTGGATAACCTCCCATCCACATGTACATGATGGCAACTGTTTCTTAGCATTACATCACCCCATTAAATGACAACCATTTTAAATAATATCGAAAGACAATAGAATTTATGAGATTGAATTTTCCAGGAAAACATATCAATGTGGAATTATAAATTATTGAATTAATTATTTATATATTAAATGAATGTATCAATTCCTATAATTATAATTAATTGAATAAAAATAATTTTTAATCCACCATTGAGAATATGATCATATATACTATGTTTAGTAGAAAATATTGAATATTAAGATATCCAAAATAAAATTAGATTAAAATCACTCAAGGAGGAAGGGTGACCAAAGTGGTGTCGTAAATCCATAGATCACATAACAATAATTTTTTCCAATCCATTTGAAATTTTACCACAATATTACATATACTTATCAATTAATAGGGATGTTATAGGATACTTAATAAGAGACATTGAAACTCTTTAGTTTTTTATATTATCTACTTCATGAAAACATAATAGATATTTTTCTATTAGTTGATTTTATATTCCTCTATGTTTAGAGTATCTGTAATTAAAATATATACCTTATTATTTAGTGGCAATATATAATCGAAATTGATTCCATTTATTATTCATAGATTTCAAGTCTGACTTGAAATATCCCATAGAACTCATTTCCCATATTTTAATTTTAAATAAATAAAAATTAATCTATATGTCACAAATGATTCTATATAGATTCAAAGAAATACATGTATGTTTTAATTTACTATAGATGATGTTCTACACTTGTGTTATATAAAATACCTAGTAGAATTTTTTAAAAAAAATATAGAAAAGTAATTGGAGTTATAGTTAGGATGAATATAATATAAATATTAAAATATTCCATAATATAAAATTAATTTCAAATAATATAAAAACATGTAAAAATTTAAAATAAAAAAAAATCAATTAATACCATTTTCCATTAATAAAAAACCATTATTTAAAAAAAAAACTAAAAATCCAAAAAAATTAAAAAAATAGAAACCAATATATAGAAGAAATTGTATAAGAAATTAAATTTTAAACCATTATTTTATTTATCAATTGTTAATAATAAGTCACAAGATTATTATACTACTAAATATAAATAAATTATAACTCAATAATAATTTTTTCATAATTATTTATTTATTTTTGTATGAAATGAAATGTTGTTGGGAATTGATATAAGAAAAAATATTTTTTATACATTATAATTATTATGGAAATTTTTCAAGGCACTATAAGTATAAAAAAAATGATTCAATCACACCGTGAAGAAGATAAAACATAATTTTTCAAATAATGGAGCTTATGTGATATTATAATAGTTTTAGAAATTATATTAAGACCATGTGATGTGTAATGAATGTATAAATCAAGATTCATAGTGCATATAAACATCACTAAAATGTATGGAATCATATATAAATAATTTTTTTTTAAAATTCATAAACACAACCATGGTTTAAATTATATATTCAAAATTTTATTTAATAAATAGAACAGAAGGATGAACATGTTATTAATGTCTGCAATTTCATTTAATGAAATATGTTTCCATGTTTACTTGGATGATAATTTGAATGATTTTATGAGCTAACTAGATGAATTATAATTGAAAAATTACTTTTGAAAAGTTATTTATCAGAATATCTTTTTGAGAAAATAGAGGTAAAATTTATGGAAGATGGGGGTAATAAATAATTTCAATGAAATATGAGATTATATTTACATTTAACAAAATTATAAATATATCATTCACGTGTTGATATTATGGAATATATGATCTTATTTATTACATTAGATGAAAATACAAGGGTGGATCTCATATTCAATGGGGATAAAATAATTTAAATGAAATACTAAATACTATTAGTAGTCCTACATGACATATAACAAAAATTTTCATTTGTTATAATTGAAGGTAGAATGTCAATGAAATTTTACAGGTAAAGGGGCCCTATAATAGAATATTTTAGAATCTTGATTGTATGGTTATTACTACAATATTTATTATTTCTATTAATAGTATTTATATATATGAAAAAATAGAATAAAATGAGAAAATTATAGCTATTGAATTTTTAGCTACTAATAATTTATTGATAATTAATTAGGAATCTTATTATGAAATATGATAAATTTAGTAATTCCTATATTAAACGAAAATATTATTTAGCATATCTTCTTTTAATTTTTTTATTACGACATTTTATGTAATCCCTATATTATTTGTTGTAATAGTTATTAATTAATTACTCCCATATATTATGAATTCATTTATTAGGAAACAACTTGAGTTAAAGATGACGAATTCCTATCGAAGACAACCTGAGTGTTATTTTCATCATATGAATGGATTCTAATGTACCATAATTTAAATACTCTATATTAATGTACTGTAAATAGTTAATATTATTTATATTTTTTTTTTATTAATTTATAATACATAAATCCGGTTTTATGTTTGGTATGGGGGAATGGATGGGTCAAAAAATGTTATCTTATTTATATTTTTCTAATGTATTTGATTTTTTATCATAAGATTATTATAATATAAAGATTTTATAAATGTATTTAACCATTAATTGAAATAAAAATATATAAACTATTTTGAAATCACAATCTATTTGATAACGGAATCATGTCATGAGTGAGATTTTTCCGGCTCTAAAAATAAAATAATAATTTTCTATTAAGTGGATGAACCCACCAATGCTGAGATTTGTGGTGTATGATGTACTAGAAATCAAGGGGAACCCCTATACTAATAATTTTTTAATCTATAGGTAGGGATCCTATTAAATTTAAAAGATGAATAGTTTCATCTTGGTCACCTTAGTAAATAATATATCCACCACCATTTTTCCCTCAGGATAATCATTTCAAATCCACTTATCACGATTAGCCAACATTTTCCATTCCCAAATAGAGAAACAAATGAATCAATGACTAACAGAGATATCAGACAAGAATTCCATCAAAACGGTCAAATTACTTTCAGTATATTATAGGATGATATTTTACAGTCATTTAATCAAATGTTTTGGCACATTTCATGATCCAATGTGATTAGGCAAAAACTATTTTCAAGGGAAATGTATAATAATTTTTTTAAATATTTTTTATTTAAAAAAATTATTCAAAAAGTATTGAGTAAATATTTAATTTAAAACTTAAAATATAAAATTAATATTATTACTATTTTAATAAAAATTTACAATTAAGAAAATGGACATAATGAATGAAAGTAAAAATTTTCTCTTTTGCAAATTATACTTGCCTCATTAATGCCTTATCTATAAAAAATATTGTTATGGTTCACTTGTTATTATATTATATAGTTTAAATTAATTATTGTTATAATATGGAATGCAAATTTCAATTTTAAATAATATTCATTTTGTTTTAACTGAAAACAGTCTTAGTGGGTAATTATTCGTTTAAAAAAGGATTATAATATGTTTGAAACCATAACAAAAAAAAGATAAAGATATAAAATGAATAAATTATTGTGTCATGTGTGGAATCAATTATAGGAGAGAGTATATGATGCGATATTCATACTAGAAACTATGAATTCAAATTATAATTAATAATAAAATATTTAGTTATGTAATATTTGAATATATTTTTCATCATTTACATTATAACCTTTATTAGAGAAATCATGTCATAAAATGTCATCGTAAATATTTTTATTATAATTGAATTGATGAATTATATTTAAATGATAATAATTATAAATATTTTAAATTTTACCATATTTTATTCTTAATTACGAATAAATTTATCATGTTATTTATTGATCACATAAAAAATTCTATTTATGAATATGTGATTTGTTTAAAATTAGAATATTCCTTATGTAATATTATTGAATTTTTTTATGACATAATTATTTATATTACATTGCTTTTTCTGAATACACTACTATTTAATTGATAAACAAATACATAGACTATAGAGGTTTTTTGAAATATTTTTCAACATATTTAATTTATTATTTGTATCTATTAAAAATAATATTTTTCAACCAATTGAAGGAAGGTAAAATATGAAATGAAAATAAAATTTTGAAAATATTAATGAAATTCATATGTTTTTGTAGAAAAAAGATAAATTATTTTTACCTTGGGTAGTATTCATAGATAAATGTTTAATTTAAATTAAATCCATTAAGAGAGATTACAATTAATAATGGATGAGTAGATAAAAAATTATATTTGGATTTCTCACACTATTGTGATCAACCATTCATAGTTGTTTTAAAATTTTATGATTAAAAATCAATGTTGATCATGATGTGGTTTAAAACAAATAATAACTAACTCATCCAATCCAACATTAGATAAATTAAATTTTGATAGTGCAAATCAATTGTTAATTGATCCCAAGTTAGTAGAACTATACATTATGATCGATTCAATATAGCTATAATCAAACATGAATAAATTAATAAGTAAATTTATAGTTAAATTATAGTAAATATTAAAATCCAAAATCTGTATATGAATAATTGTAAATATGTTATTTAATCATACCACCCTTTGAGGAGTTTTATATCTAAATATTTAATGGAAAATGAAAAATATGTCTCCAAATAAAGTATGCATGTAAAAATTGAGAAATACATGTAGAGATAAAATAATACCAAGGTAAATATTCTATAACCCCATCCAAGATCAATTAATTAAAAAACAACTATTATGCCTGGTGTGATCAAAATGTTTATCAGATATTCTTGAAAAATTAAAAAATTACATATAAAACCGTATCAAAATAAAAAGGATAATAATATTATTAGAGTAGTATTTCATACCAGAGGGTTGAATTAAAAAGGTTACTCTCTTAATCATTAAAAGAAATAATAATTTCGTAGAAAATGAGAAACTTTACGTTAAATTATGTAGATTTTTTCACAAACAATGACGAGTGGGTTGTTCATTTCTATTGAATTTTTACATAATATTTTTTAGAATACATTAATAATTTTTTATTATTTTCTTAATTAAAAATTTAATTTAATTATATATTTTCAGATATTATTGTGGTATTATGAATGATTCTTTTAGATATATATCATTATTTTAAATGTTTTTCCTTTTAAATAAAAATTTTTACATGCAATACATACTTCATCATCCATTTAGTAAAATATATTATTCTTGATTTGATATAGTTCTGGTTGAATCATAGGTTGGGAACTAGAATATTAGTACACTAACACCCATGAGGTAACATTTACCTATGTAGTGGTCATAAAAGAATGATAATAAACAAATGAGATTTGTCACTCCAAGTGATATTTTCCAGAAACCCAAAGAGGATTTGAAAATGTTCTAAGGAATTGATTTTCATTGAAGAAATTTTTATGATATATAGTAAAAGGTTTCACATTATTAATTGATTTTATATTACAATTCATATAAGACTCACTCCATTACCACAATAGTGGTTTGTATTCCATCTAACTAGATATTAAATATTTATTATTTTTCGAAGAGAAAACTAAATAGAACAACGACTCCACTTGTTTTGAATGTTAATTAGAGTGTGACCACTAAATCCAATAGTAAATATTTTATAATATGGATACTAAAACTATGTTAATAATATCACACAATTATGAATATTTCAACCCATTATAAAATAGGACTCCATATCACCATGAATAGTAAAATTTATAACCAAAAAAATATAAATTTTGTATTAAAATTCATTCTATTTCATTAATTTCCTATAAATACTAAGAAAATAATAACTAGTAAATCACATCATCAATACCTCAAGAAAATCATAATGGAATGACATTTTCTTTAGGTATCCTCCAAGTTCAACAGTTGTTGTTTCTTGATACTACTATCAATCCTATTATAGAAATCTGAAATATATTTTATATAATGTTGTTATGAACAAATAAATATATAAAATATCACTATTATGGGAACTCTCATGAGTCCATGGGAAGAAACCTTATTTTCTCATCAATGTAATATGAAAAATAAATCATAAGAACATACCACAATTGTATAATCATGTAACATCAATTTTAACTACATCATAAAATAGTCCAAACACCATCCCGGCTTCTTCACATACAGTTGTGTAACCACTTATGAAATAATCACCATCACAAATACTCATTAATGTAATTGTTAAACCCTGTAGTTCATACAATAATATCACCACCAATATATATCTATCGGTAGATAAAGAACCCTCTAACCATCCATCCCATTTACAAAATATTTATTCAACCACATGGAGTTCGCTATAGATTTACAATTTGATGGTTCAGACCTTTTCCACCCACATGGACTCTCACTGGGTTTCATAGTGTCCACCATTATAGAATATCCTAAAAAACATGCGGACATTGGATAACAATATATTATATTATATTGTTAATTTATTATTGATTTTCCAAACACATGGAATCTCCATTGCTCAACCAATAATCCCGACACCACACATCATAAATTTTCAATGATAATTATTTATATAGTTACCCATCCTCAAGAGATGTTATAATATTACCAGAATCATACCCTCAAGTAATGATCCTTCATTAATCTGTATCTTCCACATCACATATCATTAAAATTATGTATATCCATATCAGCATTCTCACAATCATTTTCACATATATAAATAACTTTAACATTCATTTTAACTCCACCAAATTCATTATTATACATCATTAATTTTTTCATAACAAAAATATATATTAACTCTCAAACCAATATCATCACAAATATATAGTACATAGGTTGATGAAATCACATTGTAATGATATAACATGTTATCTCCTTGGTCTAACATAATATAGATCATGGGGTGTATAACAATATAGTATATAAAAAAATCCATTATTTATTGGTTATTCTATAATAAAAAAATAACTTCATAAAAATAAAAAATACCAACAACCCAGTTATACCCTGAATAAAAACTCCACATTTTTACCTCATATATCGTTTTATATAACCACATTACATATGTTATATAGGGTTTATATTACACATAACTCCCACCACCACTATTATTTCATTATACAATGAAAACATCATTTAAACATAGGCTTATAAAACAATTATTAAAAATACAATGAACTAATGAAAATATAGAATAGCCTTATTAAAATTACATTAACCTATGTTACTCACTTTTAGAAATTACCATAATCATAATAAGGTGGAATAAACCCAACAATATATATAATTGTCCCATGTTAAAAATTTCTAAATCACCCCCATACCTTATGAAAACATTCACTCCATTTTCAAGATAGTGTTTGGCCCCCATTGCAAAATAGCATGACCCAATGTAATATAATTATATACTACCTTCCCCCTAATGTATTTTCTGTTATTTTCAACATTTTATATCTAAATTATTTTTGGGGGATATCAAATATGTTATAAATTCTTAACAATAATTATCAATTTAAATATCCCACAACAAGAACATTAAATGATATAAATGGATTATAATTAGTATTAGAACATAACCTCGTAAATTTTATATTAGAATTCGTTTTCATCATTTTGAAACAATTTCAACCCCTTTTCAAAACTAAAAAAATTTATAATTTCAATAATTTTCTATAAACTACATCCACTGGCTATGAACTTCAAAACTAATCGATTAATTTAATATACAATCTCAATTTATATTTTCTACATGAATAATAGTTCCCCCAATAGAATAATGAAAAATCATTAAAAAAATTCAATATATTGCATAATAATTTCACAAGACTACATTTAATTTTCTCAAAATTCAAATATACTAATTATTGATGACTCATGATGATTATTAAATACATTCTAATTTGATACAATTACATTATCTATAAAATTAAATCTATTTCTACGCCATCCAATAATCAAAATAGATAACTAATGTATAATCCAATTCCTCATTCGTTCTTCTCTAAAACCTGATTAAATACCAAATTAATCTTTTATTCTTTTATAAAAGATCATATAATATATAAATTATCTATCAATATTCTAATATATTGAATGAATTCCCCCCCATTGATTTACAAAAAATTTCATCAATAATTACCCATTTTACATTACACTCTCACCTTCACAATGTAATTCTATATTTTATTCTCAAATCCCTATATTATATAAACTAAAAAGGCATAACAACACAAAATAAATATTTAGACGCTTGTTAACTTATCAAAATTACCACCACTACATTAAAATTTCTGAAACTGAACAATATATATGTAAATATAAACATACTATAAACATTTCACTTTCACATAAAAATAAACAATAATTAACATCAACGACCACCAGACACCACATGGGTAAATTTCATCACCTCATAAAATAAACTATGAAAATCATAAGTGTTAAATAAAAATCTTAGAACCAATAGTGTGATAAAAATTTCATTACATGTATTAAAATGTAATTTTTGTATTTTAAAAAAATGAATAAATTATTTAAAAATTATGAAACATGAAAACATTCATTATCAATATTATAGGGACATTTAAAATATTTTATAGCTTTAAAATATTAAACCACAGTCATAAAAAGAGGACACATAAAAATGAAATAGTCATTCAACATCCACTAATATAAAAATTTTCACCACAATACAATTCAAAAATAATTTTAATTTATGATACTATAACAACATTAAAGATCCCCTCTATGAATATTTAGCAACCATATATCCAGGTATCCAAAGAACTCATATAATGGAAATAAATAATATAAAAATTAATTTCAATTTGTGCCAATTAATATGCATTGGATTATCTGTAGTGTTCATATAAACAATGATATTGACATTTTTTTTAAATATTTCTATTTCAAAGAATCATTATAATACTTATGATATAGTGAAACATGAATGATGTTATAAATATTTCTTATACGTGAATGTTGTAAAACTAATAAGAAATATATAATTTAAATTTAAACACTTCGATTATATCTATAAATCATGAAAAATCCTGATTTTCTTATAATAAATTTGAATTCGATGTTGATGATAAACTGATAATAATATTTGATATATAACAAAAAATGTCCAATGATATCCTCCTCTGATCCATAATGTATTTTTTTCTATTCTATGTATTAAATATTAATGTTAAATAACCTATAAATTCTTAATCATATCCTGATATATTTTTGGAAGAACTAGAATAGATCCATCTAATTTAAACTATCCCAATTTTGAATGAAATGGTGAACCATTCCATCCACATATATTTCTTTATGAATGAAAGAATTAATTTTTTTAAATAAAACTAATAAAATGATAAATGGAATAACAATTTTATTCCAAATTACATGATACACCCTGAAAAAATATACTCTTTTAATGAGAAATTCATTATGTTTTACCATTATTCAATAGGTGAATCATGGTTCTAATTAAAAATTCACTATAAGATAATTTATCATATACATTCCATATCCATGATGTGATCCATGAATCACATTCACACATTATCATCCTTATAACATTAAAAAAATCACCACATCAATCACTAATAGCACAACTAAAATTTGTGCCTTCACTTGATTAATTAATTGATATAAAATCATCTAACTTCATCACTTTAACATCATCATACCAAATTAAATAAAACACTATAATGATATCAAAGAGGTTTGTATCATAATTCATTGCAATTTCCTCCCACTCCTAGGAAGAATTTATAATGGATGAAATAATCTTCTTATAACGTGATGACTGTTTTTGTCATAAAAAACAAATCAAGAAAAAAAACATATGTAAAGTCTTACATATCCAAATAGATCTAAAATACATAATAAAAACCTGTAACTTATTTGAAAAATCATAATGAACAATCAAAAATGATCTATATTACATATATTAAACTTCTTTTTCTTAAAAACATGGAATCATAATTATATCTCTGAAACATAAATTTATACTCCTAATACCTATAATAATTATCATAAGTGTCACAATTCATGTATTGAAAACTCTATAAATACACCTCAGTGTGTCCTATATAATATTATTTTACTTGTTCAATTAAAATGATGTCACTGCCATGTATTAAATACCTAGCCCATAATATATATCTTTATAAGAATGACAAATATATTATCCTAAATCCATTAAGTTGAACATATTTTACATCCATCATGGATCTTCACTATATGAAATTCAACTCATATCATAATCCACTGAATTACCATTAAAAAAGTATATGTGATCTCAAGATAAAAATAAATTTTTTTAATTTGTACCATATTCTGTATTATAAATTTAAAATCATTTGATAAATTATATGACACCATATCATATAATTTGAATAAACACAAATTCCTTTAAAAATATAACATTGTCTATAATTATTAAACACAAACACCACTATAAATAGATATAAATCATGGTTTTCATTATTATATTAATAGAGGAATAAATAATTTGAACCATATTTGAAAAATAACATTCCATAAATCATAAAACATAAAGAGAATTATTTATTACAATAATAAAAACCTTCATAATGAATACCCTCATTAAGAAATCACAAGAATAGAGTACACATTAACTACTTCTCAAAAAATTGAAAATAAATTCGGAACACCTCTATGAAAATAAAATCATTATATTTCACAATTATTGATGATTATGAATAGAATTTCTAAGAAAATATATTTATGGACATTATATAATTAAAATATAAGTTAAAATTACACAATTAATCAGAGGATTCAACACAACAGGATCCTTAAGATTTGTAAGATCTATTTCTAAAACATGACTAACAATAAAAAGACCCAAAAATTCATCTATCATATCCAAAACAATCACTTTTTTATCTTCCCTTATAATTTTATCTTCAAAAAATCAGTATCAACATATAGATATACAATATTTTATCCACCTATTAATTTAAATAATGAAATTTACAATCAAAGAAATCTCATAAAAACATTATGATATGTTATAAATACAATATTTTGGGGACTTGAAAACAAAACCAATTAATTATAATCTCAAACTAAAAATAGAAAAAAATCAAAATCAAATTTGGTAATCAAGAATAAGACTTATTAATTTCACTTACTATAAAACTGATATAATAATACCCATACATCAAATAGATTTTAACAATATAACATTCCAGTATCAACTAATTAAAAATAAATCTATTTAGGGATGTGGATAGAATCTCTTGACTATTAATTGATTCAATCACCAATAATACGTAGATAAATTTAGAACTCCATCCACCTAAATTATAATCAATAATAGAGTGACTCATATATAAACACTATAATAAATAATACCACGATATAACAACACATTCATATTTAATCTCAATTCTATAATATCCTCCTATTCCATATTCTAAACAACAAAATAAATTGTAGAATAAAATAGTTATAAAAGTGCAACAAATTAAATATATAGAATTTCTAGTAATCATGTGACTTCATTTAGGCATACATCCAAAAAATACATTAAATTCAGGGAAAAACATCATTATTTCTTCTAATTAACCTAAAATAAATAATATTAATTGAGAAGTATTTCTCTATGGATGCCAACATAATTTTCACAAAAAAATATATTTTTACTCAATAAATAAAACATAATTACAAAAAACACTAGTTAAAATAATCATTCATCTATAAAAATCAATAGATAACATTATGAAATATGTACAATAAATCTGTTGGATATCACTATGGGGTTATATTCAAAATTGTAGTTGGTTATAATGATATATATACATTATAATAACAATTTAACCACTACCCAACTTATCTTAAAATAAATTATGTCTCATTAGAATATTCAAATTAAATATGATCTAAATTAATTCAACCAAAATATCTAATCTATAATATATGATTATGGGGACATGTTTCAATTAAAATTGAAACAACAGAGGGAAAAATATAAAATATAACTGAGGCCACCTCTAGTCTACCCACATAATTATATTATTTGAAATATATGTTCCCTCAACAAGAACTTATTACTAATCATAATCTCTACTAGATTCCTCAGGATCACCATTTATTATCTCATATATGATCTCTATGGGGATTCTTCTTCTATAAAATCCAATTTTTGTGGTCCTGAGGACCTTTTATCATGATACTACTTCATTATATACATTAGTGAATGTTGATGGGGTTGTCCGTAAAAAGAAACACTCCATTCACAAATCCAATTACCTTTAATAAACATGGAAAATTGTTTTTAAATAGCTCATATATAAACAAGATAGTCATAAAAAATATATATTTTCACCTATATAGTTGTTTACAATCCATTGAATGGAAATTAGGTCATGGGAAAATCAAACATCTATTTCATCATTTGAACAATTATTTTATTAATAATTTTAATATGTCTCCCCAAGATCAACTCTACACTACACCCTCATGGATATTCCACTGAAAATATTTTTCAATTTTTAACGATTTCCTAATAATATATCCATTTTAAAATATCTCTATGAAGGATTTTAAATAACTGATTGACAATAACCTCTTAATCACAAGCCTCAATTCATTTTGAAAATTAGAAACTGTCGTATTTTTATTTCTTATAAAATCAGTATAATAACATCTAAAATACAAAAATACACATAAATATTACATATATAAGTGTTTCTCTATTGTATCTCCATGAAGTTAAACTACCTCTGAATCCAAGGAATTTATTTTTTGAAATTCTTAAAGAATAAAACCTAAAAATTATTCCATACAATCAAATATAACTACAATCTCAAATAAAAATTGTTCCCAATTAATGCTTCAGACCATATGAAAAGATCGCCAGTAAAGAAAAATTGGTCTTAGCTATCTTCTATAGTTTTGAAGATTTCATTTTGGAATATTATAACAACCTCTCAGTCTCATAAGTGTTGAAAAATATCTTGATCATAAATATGTTTTCCTAAAGATTTCATCCAATACAATATTCCAAGCCTACAAAGACTCACTATCTAAATCTTAGACACAAAAACTAGATTTCTTTATATAAATCTATTTATTGAGCCTCATGTTTATGAAAAATGCCAAAATTTCTAAAAATTGAAAAACTAAATTATAACAAGGGAATATATTAGTTTAATATTAAACAACATTAAAATATTAACCGTGTATCAAACCAAACCATCTCAATATTCACCCCTAAATGGAATTTTGGGGGAAACAATCCCCCAAGATGATATTTAGTGTTATTATATTGGTTATGATTGTTATGATATCCAACTCATGAATACTAGTGTGACTTTATAAGGTTTTTGTGGAAATTTATGTAGAAAAATATTTTTAGATGGTGGAGACATGTATGATATCAATGAATATATAATGTGATTTGGGTTGAAGTTAAAAATAATAATAGGAGAATTGATCTATAAAATCTCTAGAAGGTAATTAGATTGAATTAAAATTATTTTTGTTATGTTTCCTACCATTTACCAAATTATTCATTTATAAAATTTTCAATAGGGGTAATTTTTTTGAAAAAAAATAAATATAATCACATAAGTGATATTTCTTGTGTATATGTGAATGAATTTTTAAAAGTCACATGGATGTTATGATATGTGATGAGGTCATAAAATAATAATAATGGAATATGTTTTAAAAATATTCAATTTTTTTACAAATTTATGAGCTATATAATGTTGATATTTTTATATGTAACTATTATATTCAGAAGGATGTAGTGAAGTTGTTGTTTGTTACAAATAAATGGTGAAAACAAAACATTGATGTTTAGATAACCAGAGAAAACATGTGAATGGTAGATAATGAGTAAGGTAGATTAATAATGGAATGATAATTTCATTAAATATGATACTACACAACCTTATTTAAATAATCCATCCAATAAAAAATACTAGGGTTCTAAATACATGTATGGGTTATGATGTTGTTCTCATTCATAGAAATAGTAACAAACACATCTATTGTGTGACCAAAATTGTCTTGGGTATATATGTCTAATTGAGTTCCATTATAATATTATAATTTACATAAATATTGTGTGATATAGTAAAAAATAAAAACTTTTAGGTAGATTTTAATTCTTAGACAAATCAAAGAGTTTAATGATTTCTATGAACTGGTTACATTTTTATTAATATACTGTGTCAATGTGAAAGTTGTGTGATTATATAGTAATTAACCAGAAATTATTTGGTATATTAATATTCATCTTGTTATTAAATGTAGATAATCCACACATACTAAATGATATGTAAAAAAATATTTTTATGGAATCAGTTTATGAAAATTCAACAGGTTCATTGCATAAAATATAGTAGTGAGAGTTGTTAGAATTCAATATTGGACTTCCATTGAACAGGAAAGGTTCATGGGTCCACTCCAAATATTTTTATAGAAGCTATCTATAGATGAATTGTAATATTGGTATATTACCTTTATTATATATATATACTATACTAGTTATGTATGACCCAAGTAAAATTCATATTAATCATGTATTTTTTCCTTTATGATTATTAATTTCTACAAGGAGGAAATTGTTTTCCAATGAAATTTATAATGAAGGTGTGTGTTTCAATTTGTCATTCCCAAATTTACTTTCAATATTATTTTATTTATCGTACTATTTCAAATAATTGGTTTTAGATAAATTTTTAAATAGACTCATTTTTTATTAGTTAAATCCATGATAATAATTAATCACAACTACACATCGACCCTTGAGGGAATAAATTTATAGCATTATATAAATTAGATAAAGTGTTATTTATGATTAATTTTAATGGATTTATATACCAGTATGATTAATGGTATATTAATCTATATTAATTTTAAAAATTTATTACTTACTAAATAAATAGAACCTGAAGTAGATTTCATGGGAAACAATGCATCAAGGACGATATCTAACCCACATAATTTACAAAAAAGTAATTTCATGTAAATATGGTTATTATCTGTGGTAAAACAAATTAAAACCAATGATAATTATAAAAAAGATTAGAATATAGTGTGATAGTTCAGTGGAACATTACTAAGGACCTATATATGTACCTTAACAGATCAATTAATGATTTTTTGGATCATGTTATTGTTATGGAATAAGAAATGTGTGGTCTTGGAGAAACCAACGATGATGTAAATATTTCCAGACACGACATCAAAAAAGTAACACCTCAATTAAAAATTAAATTCAATCTATTTGATGATATATAATTAAATAATTAAACAATGTATTGTTTTTATAATACTCATATAACATATGAGATTTCAAATGATTATAATGATGCCATCAAAATGGGGATGTCCAATGAGTTTTAATTATAAGCCTAGAAGATTATCAATATAAAATATGGTAAAGAATAAGATGAAGTGTATGATGTAATTTCTTTTATATACTCAAATATACATTGCAGAAATTGATAAATTAAAAGGAAACATGAACTCATTTGTTTTTTATGTGGAATGGTTGTGTACATTTAAGAAAATTGTCAAGGGATGTTTCAAGATAATGTTTAGGATTAAAAAATTCTTAGGAATAAATCTATGTCCAATGTGAATGGTAAAAACAGAACTACTCCTAATTTCCTTAATAAGAAGAAAATATATTTGAATGAAAATTATGTTTGAAAAAAGAACAAGAATGATGAAATGGAAAGCTCTTGAAGCGATTTTGAATATAGTATGATGGATTTTTTTAAAATATCCTAGATATATAAAAAGAGAAACATTGTAGAATTAGACAATGGGGAAAGATATGATCTCAATGTCATGTTTGATTTTTCTCTTGATTAAATATTTTTTTGGGGATGATGAAATATGAAATCCAAAAAAGTGATTCATGATTCTAAACTCTATATATAGAAGTAAAAATGAAGTGAAATATGTGATTTTGAGATCATGATGACTAGAAAAATGAAATTCATCCAAGGGTTATATGTTTTAGAATCCTAAAATTCGACATTCATTTCTCAAATTAAATATTCTATTTAGTAAATGTGAATTTTTTTAGTTGTAAAATATAAGGATTGGAATAATTATATTTCTACCAAGATGAATTTATAAATAGATCATGATGGAAGAACAATCAATATTATTTTATTAAATGTAAATCATTTGTACCAATTTTTATAAAAAAATGATATGAACTGACATTGTTTTTTCTCCATGTTTGACAACATAATATCAGTGTATTGACAAAAAATTTCCATGTAAATGTATTTAAAATATTACAATGATATATAAAATGAACTATCAATTTGGGTATTTTTGTGAAATGAATCATATAACCAATATTTATTGGGATATAGAAATCCATATTAGGATTATTCAATGGATGATAGGAATTTAAAATAATGTGGTGCATTATATCATGAAATTAAATTGATTTCAATGATATGAATGCAATCTAAATTAAATTATATATTATTTTTTTATGGTTAATAAATTTAATCCACCCTTAATATCATGTCATTACTAAATTTCAATCAAAAAATTGATAATGTTAGATATGATGTAAAGTATCTGCTAAAAATATATTTTTCTAATTAAATTTAAATAAAAAAATTAAATTTATATTTTGTCAGTCAAGGAAAATAAAAATTTATTACAAATATCACATTATGATGAAGAAATGAGAACATTTCCAATTTATGTTTGAGTATGTATAAATATTCCTTATAGTAGTATAAATTATTAAAAATTCCCTATGAGGGGAATAATTTAATTGATATTGAAATTCTCTCATAATAAGTCAATACCCTATACATAAATATTTTAGATGTGAAATCCCCATCCCCAAGTAATGGTACGAGTTAGTCAATATTTTGTTTAATATTTTTCCCCTATTATATAAATTGTTGGATTTTCCATGGGGTTCATTGAAAATGGGATACAAGTAAAGGAAATGGGTGAGGTGATCCTTCAAACCGAATAAAGGGATGTGTAAAGTGATGGATGAGGAGACAAAATTTATTTATTGGATTGAAGAGAGTAAAATGGATATTAGATTTTAATCTATTTTCAGGAAAAAGATATATATTCACAGAATATATTTCATGTTATGATTAAATATAAGTTCTTTATGAAATAAATTACCCTTGCGATATAAGAATTTTTATTCTTATGAGATTTACTTTGGTAGAAAATGTCCACACAATTAATCTTGTAGTAATTATAAATGTGTAAAATAATTCTGTTAGTACATTTTTTTTATAGTGACAATAATTTATCAATAAAATTTGGTAATAAGATCCACACATTTGATTGGAAAATATAACATACAACTCTTGTTTCTCATGATGATGATGGCTAATATGGTCTTAGAGTTTTAATTGTGTAAATAATTTATTTCTATCTAGAGTCACCATATTTGAGCAGTGTATGAAGGTGAATATAAATAATTTTCTCTGAATTAGATGAAATCGAAAGAAATAAAGAGTTATTAAATAGTGAATGGTTATAAACAAACCCAAATCATGATACTGTTGGTAACATATCACTTAGGGTAATAGCGAATTATTTTTGGATGGTTTACTTTCTTTAGAATAGTGAATGAGAATGTTAGTTGTGAAGATCATGAATGATTTCTAAAAATCATGTTTTATAATATCTTAGATGCTTAATATGTACACAAGAATCAAGAAATAATTTAAGAGATAGGTTCATGATATCCTATAATGAAGACCTTCCAGGTATATTTGTGTGATATAATATATGAGTCAAACGCATCAAAATATCGTTGTGAAATTATTTGATATTGTTGTAAAAAAATATAATATTTTATTCAAATGCATCAAAATATGAAATGTAATACATTTAATAAATGTTAATTTTTTTAAAAAGGTATAGTTGTGTGATATAAACTGAGTTTCATGATCCTGATAATAATAGGTGGAAGTTTCATTTTTTTAATTGAGTTTTGGACCAAATAAAATTACAATTCATTGGTGTTTAGAGAACATTAAATGATTAAGGAGAATTTTATTATTTGATAGGATGATTCATGATGGAACATGATGTATATAATTTTATTTTTATCCCCATTACTTATCTATTGAACCCCAAGACAATATAAGTTATTTGAAGCCATATAAGTGTTGTAGAAAGGTTTTCTACACATGAAACTTTTATATGAACATCATTTGTTCCAAAAAATGTTACATTTTTCAATATGAACATGTATGTTCAATGAAAAATGAAATGTTGAAATTAGTTATGAGTTTTATGGAAAAATAAAATAATATATTAATGTTATGAATTTGGGATAAATTTAATATTTTCACCAAATTTGAGAAGTTGTATGATTGATTACAAAAGAATATATAATAGTCAACTTTATGAGAAAAAAAGAGAATAAACATGAGATTATAGGTTAAAATTATTTTCATATTGTGGATGAAATTATTGTTTCATAAAACCCAAAATTATGTGTAGAAAATGATGACTAAAGATAGAAATATATGAATCTTATATAAGAGTAGTTCACTCACATTAGTTGAGTGAGTATTGGTCATTCAGAGAGTGGCTGGAAATAAAATATAATGAATTGTGAGTCCACCGAGTACATTAAAATAGTATTTATCAATAGTAAATAAGGAATAATGAAACCTATTTTTAAATTCTCATTAAAACAGTTTAGTTATGGGTGAACATAAAACAATTTCCATAGAGGTTGAATCTTTTCATTTACACTCATACATATCAATGGAGAGGATAAAGAATTGTTTCTTTGTTCATGAAATATGATCCAAATATTTTTCAATTTCAAAGAATCATAATATGATTTTAAGACTCTCATGTTTTTTATCTTAATGGTACCAACATGAACAATCTCACAAAGAAGACCATAAAAATTATTTTCCTGAACAAAAACTTTATGATATATTGATTCATACAAATCCAGATAACAGGAAATAAATATATTATTCCCAAAATGTGTACACAAATGTTATAGAGTCCACTCTTAGATTATTGGATTTTCTTCTGAAAAAATTACTTTTCTCTCCATGTTACATTACATTCTAGGGTCAAATAATACAACCACAAGGCACTAGGAGAAGTGTATACTTCAATATTCGGAACAAAAACACTATTTTACATAAAATAATATAATGAAACATCCTTGATGGGTATTCACATGATTCACAAAATAAGATGAAGTTCTACCCAAGATATGCTTCGTCAGTTGGACATAGGTAGGTGTCTTGAACCATGTTTATAATATCAACAATTTAGGGAATACATCACTGTTTATAAAATAAAACACATTATTAAAATGAATAATAATATGTAATTCCAATGAACATAAATCAATATTGGAAAATATTTTATGTTATACAATATAATTTTATTCCAAAATAAAAAAAACATGACTATCACCTCCTAAATACATCATTGAAGCTATAATGCAACTACATCCACCAACAAGTCTGATGTGTGCCACGGTAAGGACACTTTGAACCAACACCAAATCTATACATGTAAAAAATAAAATGATTAATATAATGTTTTTAAGAGAGTAAATATATATACTAACTTGGTTCCTCCTTAGATCCCTCAATTATCAATGTGAAAAAATATTTATGAATCTATGTTTGGAATAAATTAAAAACATTTGACCAGATGAGTTTACAAAAGTCATATATCCAATGATTTTATTTATAAACCATATCATCAAATGTTCCAAAACCCACATCATCCATCTCATAGGTCAACATTTAACTAACCCTGAATCAACCACATTCCAAAACACATTCTTGATATTATCAAAATATAAGGACCTCACTGTGGTATCACATCCATTATATAGCTTTCAATCAATATGGGATTCCATAATAATCAATCATCATATTGATGTTACAATCAAAGAAAATTAAAATATCTATTTTATTGACATATTAAGGTTGGATCACTATTCACTCATTTGGAAATTCATTGGATTTCTAGACATCGACAACCAAGGATGCTCCCACTATATCACATTAATATTAGGAAGATAAACACCCTCTAAAATTAACTCTATATTATCTGGTGTCCATATTAAAACACTATAAATTTTGTTTAAATTATACAATACATTATAGATTCTATAATACAGAACATTGAGATTTAAGAAAATTTTGATATGCTATAAAAATAATATTTTATAAATGTGGAAATTAGAAACAAACAATTAAAATGGTTTTCAGAATATAAATTACATTATGATGAAAAATATGAAAAAAAATTATATAATTTACATTTTCTTATTAATTCAAAAAAATATGTACTTCTTCATTAATAATTTCATTTTAGGAATCAAATCCTGGTTTTACTCAAAAATAATTTTCTTGTTTTTCATTAAATATTATAATCGATATATTTTCTTTTAAAAAAATTGATAAATGGATATGATTTTGAAATTATAATGTCATATTTATTTAAAGGTGAAATTTGATTTATTTTCTAGAATGAATTATTTTTTAGTTGATTATGAATAATGAATATTATTGTAGAATTATCATTTATTTTCATTAAATCATGTAATTAAAATTGCCCATTTTGTAATGAATTCTATATTAATGAAGAAGAATCCTCCATTAATTATAAATTATACCATTATTGACATATGTATCAATATTATACCATATTATGGTATTTGAGAACCCTATTATTTTTAAGGTGCATACCCCTTGTTTTTTTCAATAGTCAATTTAATTACATAAATATATCCAAATATGAATGGTGGATGAGTTCATAGATGGATGTGGGTGTCTGGGGAAAGTCAAGAGACCAAAATCCATGTTTGGGGTAAAAATAATATGCCTCATGGATACTAGAAAATGTGCGGGTTGTAACGTACGATCATGCGGCCTTGTCTTATTTTTTTGCAGATTTTGACAGTGGAATATCACACGAATATTAAACAATTCATGTAGATCATGTGAAATAATCCAAGGATAAATGATTTCGTGCACATCCTATGAACTATTTTTAAAACAATGCGCATATTCCATGAAACCTTTCTATTTTGGGAGGTTTAATAATATAAAATATAATAAAATAATTGGATTCCTAAATTGAGATTTCACCCCATTGATAATATCTCACAACATAGGACCTTTACTTTAGGGCCTAGGGTATAAGTTGAAGGATGACTCAAATCCATACTATTATTCAACCAGGGTTTATCTACTTAGATCCTTAACGGTATGGAATTACATTTTTTAGAAATGATTCTTTTCTCTTGGCTGTCTGATTCACTATATGGATTTATGTTCATATAACCTAAGTAATCATTCTTTACATATTATACATATTTATTCTAATATAGGTGGAAATAAGAGCCTAATATTGGATGAAAATTTTATCATTACCCTATGGTAGGTGTCTTCATTCCTTTCACTTAATTTCAGGATGCTAATATATGATGTTGTGTAGTACACAGATTTTTCGGGTGTTACCTTGAATGGAAATTGAAACCTATTATTTCTAGACATATTATACGTAATTGAATAGTCTTGTAAATCAATGGTATAGGTTTATAACCATGTACATACCACCCCTTGGGTGTGATGGAATTAATGGACCATTGTGGATTATGCCTTGGACAACCCTTAAAATAGGCCTTTTAAAATTCATGGGATGTAAGGTATGAATTTGATTAAAAATAGAATTATAAAGTTGATGGATGTTAAAGGAAATGATTTAAAACAATTGGATATATTTATTGACCCCCTCTAAATAATATACCATTACATGATAATTTTTTTACCATTGTTGATCATATCATAGGTGATTTAAGTAGATTCTATTCCTTGAATTGGTTTATATGTCTTCAATTTCCTTAAATGCTTATTTTTCCATTTGAGATAAATGATAATAATCATATGCAAGATCATTTTAAGAATGATAATCTTATTATATTGAAAATTCTCATGTGATCTATTGAAATTATATGAATTATTTGGTTGGAAAATTATGGAAATACCTTTTGAGGTTAGATAAACATGTATGTCATTGGTTTTCACCATGATATGTTAAATAAAATGTTAAATTTTTATTTATTTGGTTAAAAGTTTCATAGAAATGGGTGATACATGGGTTAATATTAGAACACAATGGACAGACTCATTGATCTATTAACATGTAAACCTTGTGTGATATATGGATTCACATTACAATTCAATAGAATGACTTAATGAATTCATCCTTTCTTATGCAATAGGTGATACATGGATCCATATGGGGTCCTTCATAGATGGAATCATTGATCCAAAACATTTATGTTGAGTTATTCATATATTTTTATGAGAATTCCATTGATGGATTACAATTGAATATTACTACATATTTCATGGGTGGTACTCTTGAATCAATTGATTGACAAATTATACCTCCCATAGAGTGATATTGGGTTACAGAGAGGTTTGATATTGACTAGAATATATGGTGTTGGTTGATATTGAGTTTGGAGCGATACATGAATTCTGACATAGGAATTCCAAGGAGGGGATCATATTATGTGTTTAATTATAAATCAAATGAATTGTATGATGTTTCATCCATATAAAACATGAATCTTGGACTTTGATTGGACTTATACACACTTTAATGGAATGTTTAGGAATCACATGTCCTTGTGACTATACAAGGGTTTTCAGGCCTATTATTGAACTCAAAACATATTAAAATTCAATGAAATTCTATTTTTAAATGATATTGACCAAATTAAATTGATATTAAATGAGTAAATTCACATAAAGTATGTTAACATTTGAGTAATTCCTTTCTTACTATGTTACATATTACACACTTTCGTTCATATATAAAAATATATACATTCACTGACAAGTTTTCACAGATCGTGGATGGTTTCCTACTCAGATTATATCTCACCCCTCTTTGGGACACCAATTGGGAACCAATCCAATTATATTATTTCAATTATTGATAAGGGAAATAGTCCTCATATAGGAACGTTATTTTCTTATTATGAGTAAGAGATCATGAGACAAAGCTAAGACAAGCAATGACACTTGTATACTTTTGGTGCCTTTTTAAATGTTTTTATTTGTATCGTATATCTACCTTGTGTTACTATTTAGTAGGTTTTGTAGAAACATTAGACATGTAAAATAATATTGAATTTGTTTTGTTATATCCCATTTATTATTTATATCATTCATACTTTATTTGTTCTATATTTATGGATTACTACATATGCTACTTATATTGTTATTCTGTAATACTATACTCTTTAAATGGGTGAAACTTGTCCCCATAGACTATTCTAGGCCCTCTATACTATTCTATAACCTCTAGAATTATGGAAAATTAATTTGAGGCAATGTGAAAAACTAGGATCGTAGAAATATTGTGTGGAATCTGGGTCATAGATGTTACAATGTTGTATCTAAGGAAGCCTTCTCTTGTTTTATTTAATATATGGAGATAATATAATTGGATATTAAGGATGCGGAATTTGTTAATGAGATATGCCTTAGTGTAGCTAACCCTCAAATAAGAAAATTTTAAATTTTCTTGAATTGAACTAATGCTTTTTGAATTATTACTATTACATTTAATTTGATTACATCATTGGGTGTCACAATTGATTTATGATATTATTATTGATATTATTATGGGATATATTTTGGTGCCAACCTGATGAGATGAGGGTATTCAATCTCATTTACCATATTAGGAACCTATTGGATTTCACATTTCATGAATTATGCCAGGTCTTTTAGAGAGAATAATCTATTTCATGATCGTGTTGTTGATTCCATGGAATATATTCCTACTATTGAGATATATATATATTTGGATATGTTATGGTACCTATTGGATGGATGTCAAGCTTAGGTCCCTGAGGATTATGGGCCATCATCGATCAAAATGGGTGAACCAAAGTGTATCTTTATAAATTGAATTATTATTTGGATTTAATAATCATGAATTCAAATGGAAAATGATAATTAATATGTGAAATCAATTGAAAATGAATTCATGAAAAATGAAATGCATAAATGATTTGGATATGGAAGATAGCATGACTAGACCCAACCCAATTAGTAGGATTATGGTGGTGACTCCACTTATATATGTTCTATAAATCACTCAAACATGAAACATGGAAGAGGAGGAGATGTGTTTTCTTATAGAGGAAGGATTTTTCATGGATTACTTAAATAGATTCCCTTTTGAGTGATAGACTTTGATAATGATCATAAACCTAGGAGTGTGTTTGGAATTGTATTGGAATCCACCACCATTGCCTCACGTTGTACATCTGGAGGAGGGTGATGATCATACTCCCAAGGTGGTAGGCCAAAGGATATTACTGGATCCTCTAGTTATGCCTATCATGGAACCATGAGTTATACCAAACACATGTTCTGAGGCATAGTTTTGTGATGGTTTCTTGCATTCCATGTAGATTATTCAGGGATAACTATGGCATGCCTTGACTGTGGAAGAGTTGAATAATGGGTTCTGATTAAAGAATCCACACATATTATCAAGTGATGGAGTACCATGGGTTACATATATTGGGATAGAGTCTATGATATCTACTTTTGAGAATTCTGAGACACCGCATAAGTGGAGGGTAAATCTCAATAAATATATGATGTATGATTGTGTTAGGAGGTAGTGGGATATTATCCCATAGACACATCATCATCATGAGATGTCATTGAGGGAGTTCTATATGACCCTATATGATTATTTGTAACCTAATATGATGAGGGTTTATAGAACCTCATAGTTTTTACATCTTGATAAAGGTGTGTTATTTGTGATGGATTATTCGTCCAATTTCATTAAGCTACAACACATCAATCCTATTCTGATGGGTGACAAGATATCAAATGCTAGGTGATTTTAGGATGGTCATAGGATTGATAATTGATCACAAATAAATTTCTTCCAGCTCTATATTTGATTTGGGTTGGTGAATCAGTTACTAATCATGTAGCAAAACCTAACAGAATCTCGAGATGCAGGCGATGCATTTCAACACCAAGGTCTATTACTGCATCGAAAGATAGTGTTATTCATGATCTAGAGCTTCCACATGATGATATTATTAGTCAAAAAATACCGTTTGGTAGCCAGGTGAGGAGCTAAAAGTGAGGTAGGTTGGGACATACAAGGACTTATTGTACACGAGACCCAGTCGAGTGCTGATATTCTAGCTAGATAGGATACTTATTGGGTTTTTTTATAATTGTTTCACCAACATCTAGTGACAGTGGTTCAGCATAAACTCCACATTTAGGATTATGGCGTGAAGCTTATCATTAGGAATGGAGTTGGGGTATAGTCGACCATTCAGGATGAGGTGGTGGTCATGGATGTGGTTATCATACCAGTGTTTTAAATGTATAGTAGGGTAGATCAGCTTAGGGAATCCATGGAGTATCAAAGTGCTTCTTTATAGTCCATTAATATATAGTTCAATAGACCAATGTGGATTAGGATCCTGAAACATCTACTGACATAGGTACAATTCTATTAACCTCAATTTCAGCTTTGGCACATTTGATACAAGATCATCACTTATAATTACATATATTCTTGTTGTGGAGATCCTTGGGCACCATGTTTATACTACTGGTACAATTATGATGATAGATACTCTATCAGAGTTCATAATGGATGTTGTTCATCGGTTCAGGGAATTCCCTCATGATGTTGGTGGGATTCACCTCATATTGAACCTATACATCCTTGAGATTATAGGCTTTGATATCATACTCATAATGGATTTGTTTGTTACTTTTCATGTGTTTTTATTTCAATCTATGTATGGTGTGTTTCACATAACCAGAGGGTGGAGTGTTTGTTAAAAATGGTTAATCAGATGTCTAGTCAATCAGAGATGCACCTGAGATTTTTGTTCCTTGAGGGATGGCATCCTAGATTAGATGTATATATCTAGATAATTATGGAACTTCCGATATTTATTTACCTGCAGTTGAAGATCATTTTATCGAAATATTTTTGGATGAATTCTTAGGATTACCCGTAGTGAAAAGGTTTATTTATCTATCATGATATTTAAAGGAACTGTATTGGAACCCATTCCATATTTCATGATGGATATGACAGAGTTCAAGAACACAACAGGTAGCTGTAAGATTTAGGGGAAAATGGTTTAATCATTACAAATACTTCCATGTGTGGGTTTCCACTTCTTTTTATTAAAATGGAAGATGGTACATTCAGGATATGTGTTGGCTAATTAAAATTGAAGCAACATATGGTTATGAATGGGTCTACACTACCATATAATGATTGTCTCTTCAACCATCTATGTTGATATTTTGTCTTCTCAACGTTTGATTTGAGATTGGTTAATCATCAAATGCATGTTTTACTATTAGACACACCTTCCATATATTTTCATTATTTTTATAGTATGTATGAGTATTTATTTGTCCCGTTAAATCTTACAGACAAGACAATAGTCTTTATGGAACTTATTGACTGATTATTCCATCCTTATCTTGACTTGTTTCTGTTGGGTTTCATGGATTATATCTTCATGTAATATAATAATTGACATGAACATTCCGTCTTGAAATTAATTTTAATAAACTAATAGAGTATTATTTATATGGTAAGCTCACAACGTGGCAATTCTTGATGGATTAGATTCAAATATCGGTTAACAACATCTCCAAGATATGACTATTAGTTGTCCCCAAGAAGGTGAAAGATGTAGTTCCATGGGAGAAGCCTATGAAAATATTCCCAATAAGAAATTTGTTAGACATATAATGTTATGACATACATTTCATACAATACTACTCACACATAGAAGCACCACTGATGGAATAAATATGAAATAATTGAGGTATGTGTGGACATATTTCAATTATATGGACATTTAAGAGGTAAAAGAAATATTCACCTCAATGTAGATAATTATTATGAATCCCAATAAGAGTTAAACTATCTACTACGATGAATTAGTTATCAAGATAGGAGTAGTTTTTATGCAGGTTCATAGTGTCATCGCATACATGACTCGATAGTTGAAGTCACACGCGAGAAATTGACCGACACATTATCATAAATTCACTATGGATGTTCATGCATTGTGATGTTGGTTAAAATGATTGATGTGATATAATTTTAGGTTTATATACAAAAAAATATTCATGGAAATTTTTAATTAATGTGATATGAATTGGAGGAATTTATAATGGTACGAATACCTTCTTCTTATGATTTCAAGCTATCATACGAGCCTGGTAATGGAAATGCAATTGTTGATCAACTGAGGAGGAGAACTCAAGTACATGCAGGGAAGTAGTCTAGTAGTGAGTGGAAGCATATTTATATTTCTCTAATATGTTTTCATAAGTTCATAATTGTATGGGGTTGACAAACATTTCATCATTAGTTGTTACCTCAACCCTATGGGATATAGTGAGGATAAGGAAACAATTGTACACAGAAGGACTAGTTTTATGGGAGAGTGTGGTAGGCGAGGACCCTCCTCTTGAATGGACTATATGATATGATGAGATCAATTGAGTACTTTGTCAAATATGGGTTTATTCATACATACATGAAAATATAACATAATATTTTCTTGCGTTTTCATTTGTAATGATCCCTAGTGTCTCTAAAATTTATCAATATTTACATCATCATAATTGGAGGACATATATGAAAGTAAATGTAACTTGTTTTTTCATGAGGTTATCCACCTATTAATAGTTAAATTTTTAACACCAGCGTCCAAACATAATTTTACCGAAGCATCATATTCTTGAGTGAAAATGGAATGATGTCATAATGGATTTTGTGATGGCTTTACTGAGGCCACCTAAAGGTAATGATGTTGTAAGGAATTTTTTAAAAGCCTTACGAATGTTAATCATTTTCTAATGATCATGATATCATTCAACATTTATGAGATTGGGAGGTTGTATATCTATTATATTATATGACTTCATGTAGTCCTGCGTAATATCATATCAGATAGGGATTCCTAGTTTACCTCTCATTTTTATAATGTGCCACATAGGGTGTTGGGTACTGAGGTTATTTTGATAATGGAATACTATCCCCAAATATATGGTTAGTAATATTGAATTATTCAGGAACAAGATTCCATTCCATGATCATGCTTCCTGAATTTTAGAGGCTGTAGGTGGAGGCCAATACCCTTGGATGAATTTTCCTAAAATAATAGCTTTTAGGATACAATTATGATGGTGACATAATTATATTTTTACTATGGTACATATCAATAAATCAAGTGTTGGTTTGAGGTATGAGATGTAGAAATGATGGGACAACATCTTGTCCAGGAGACCACAAAGTTGATGTAGTTGATTCAGAAGCATGCAGCTGCTGCAGAGTCTTGTCTAAAATCCTATGACGATCCCCACAGTTGACCACTAGTGTTTGGGGATTGGTATTGGGTTTTCCTATATTTTTCATTGAATATGGGACAAAAGGGGGTCAATAGATAGGTTAATATTTTTCTATGGTACATTTTTCAGTTCATGATTCTAGAGAGAGTCAGGTTATTAGCCTACCGGTCGTAGTTACCTAAGAGGTACCAAACTATACAAAATTTCTTCCATGTTTATTAGCCGAGATGTTGCTAATCACTCTTATCTAATAACTCTAATCTATAAAAGGTTGAGTTATAGGCAGATGTATCTTTTCAGTAGTATCCTATATGTATTGTGCATCATAACACATAATTACTCAGATGCTAGATAGTTTCAATAGTATGGGTTTTATGGTAGCATAACCTAGTATAAGATGATACCTAGAAATAGGACGATGTATGATCATAGTGTCCAGAGTTATTCTCAAATCATGATTCACCACAGATTGATGGAAAATTAATGGGAAAATCGATTTTTGTGGGGATTTTTGTAAGAACCATGTTATTATTTGAGGTACATACCCATTTTTTAAAAAATACTTTTTTTATTTTCTAAAATATAGCCTGATATAAATGTCCATTATAGAGATATAGGAGTAACATAAATGGATATTACATGATTCTAGATGAATATTTAGTATATTACAATAATATATTCTACATGGATGTAATAGATTAGTGTTTTTGGAATATTCGAAACAAAGTCATCTATCCAAGTGAAATATCATTACAATCTCTCATAAAGATCATCACATTTATTACATCTACCTAAAACCTTTTTTCAAAACCTGGAGAATGGAAACATGAAAAGGGGTGAACTCAAATTCTCAATAAGGGTAAACAAAAGAGGGCATGTACATATAAACATGAGTGTAAAGGTATGATAACATGATCCTGTAAATAGAAGACCATACCCTACATATCAATAATCATAACAAAGATCACGTGATAAAAATTTGTAGTTCATAAGAAATGAATCATATGTAATAATGAGGATAATACATGAAAGCATAAGATATGAATAATACATGGAAATGTGGAAACCCATAAGCATATTGTGATTTCCATAGTAGCCAAGGCATCAACTCCAAGACCATGTTAGTGGAAAATGTTCGTTACTTAACTAGGTGAACACTAATTCCAACCATGTAAAACTAAATTTAGTTAAACCCATTTCTAGCCCTATATTATTGAACTAAGTTAACTATAATTCCATCATTGTATTAATAAACCGTATAAACAATTGTTCAATCTTTGTGTATCTCATGAGATATAAATCATTACACAATAAATTAGAGGGGGATATTAGTCGTACCCATCAAATAATGATATCACAAATACATCGGCCACATGATCGTAAATGGACATATCATATCCCATAAAATGTGATGGGTATCATAAACATTTAAATATATCATAATATTAGAAAAATGTATTTTTAATAATAATTTCAACATAAAAATAACCAATCAAGATATGTGGGTTTCAAAAGCATATATCTTCTGAAAGAGAAACATGTTTCATAAACATATTACCAATGAATAAGAAATTGGATACATAAGGGTCATGACATCAATAAAAACTCATTCATAGAAACGATATTAATGGAACAATAAGATTATTTCCTATAAATTTTAAGTGTCATCAATAATTGATATCCTAGATGGAAAATAATTTTGAAATATCCTTTTAAAACGTTTCTTGAGGAAAATATCGTTTCATGTTTAAAAAAAGATTATTAATACATTCCACCATTTAAAAACCATTTCCAAATGAAATAACATGAAAACATATGATGAAGACATGAAATAAATTCTAAAGAAAACCTTTTTCCTTAAATTTTTTAAAATAAGCTTTAAAAACATTTAAAAACTTTTTATGTTAAAACACATGAAAAAATTTATGAATGCTTGAAAATGTTATGAAAACAATATTTTTGATAATATTTTGAAAACAAATAATGAAAATAATAAAATGATTTGAAAATCAATTTTCTTGAAATCTTATATAATAATCATGATTTTTTTGAGAAATCATTTTTCTTGAAAAATTATAAAATAAGCTTGAAAACGTTTTGAAAACCATTTCATTGAAATCACCTTAAAAACATATAAAGGAGACATGAAAACAATTTTAAGACGTTATTCATGGAAACACACAAAATATGAATGAAACAAATTTGAAAACCATTTTCCTTAAAAAATAAAATTAAAAACATTTTAGTAATGATATACCTTTTTAGAAATGGAAAAATTTCATCAAAGAAATGATGGTTGGTAAATTCGTACATATTGTAAAAAGGTAAAAAGAACATTAATTTTGATTGGTTAAAAAGACAAAAAAGTTTCTTATTTAGAAAATGATAAGAATATTCCCATAATGATATTTTAAAATGAAAAATAAAATAAAATTTTAATTTAGAAACTATAGGGTAATGGTATAATATTCTAGAAAACCCTTTTTTGAAAACAAATATTTCCAACTAAATGGAGGGTAATGTCAGGATTTCCTATTAACAGTTATTGAACTATAATATGGTCAAAAGAGTAGAAAATAGAACCAATACATGAGTATATCATGAAATAATAGAGTATAAGGAAGCAGATGATTATTCTTGAGTGATGAATAATAATATTCCATCAAAGGAAACTTAAACATATTCAATCTTGAAATTCAATGATATTCTCTCAATAGACTACTATAACTTGGTATCATGGGATCATGCTCTCAATGTAAGGAAAGGTAATTACATGCAAAAAATATTATCCTGAAAAGATTTATATTCCTGATATGGAGTGTAAAATCTATGTATATTCACCATGAAAAAAAATCTAGGTGAAAAACAAATCATGAGTCTCACGAAAGGCAAACTAAGACAAAATTTTTATTACCGATTAGGTAACATTTACATTATGATCCACATGAATGAAAAATCATAAAATAGGAATTTTAGTACCAATTAATTTTTTTAAAAGTTACATAGAATAAAATAACATGCATTAAATACACCACACATAAATAAATAGTGGTAGACATATCTTTTATCTCACTAAAAGTTAAAGCGAGATGAATCGCCTTACCTTGTGTTTTGACTCTCTCTGTACTCATTCAAGATTGTTGTATAATAAAAAAAATGTCTTATTAATATTTTATAGTATAATGTTATTATATCTATTAAAATAAATTCTTTTATTATGAAATTATGTAACATGTTTGTTAATGATCCTATATTAAAGTTTCACTTTGGGTAATATTTCCTTTTTTCTTCGCAAGGGTCTTAATTTTCAATATTATTGATCCATATAGTTATATCACGATTATAGAATGTATAACTTGAAATAAAAATAAGTAATATTAAGTATAGTTATATTATATTAATATATATCATAATGAATTATGTAATGGAATACATAGTTCATTGAGATGGTAAGTCGTACATACGCATGAACGATTTTTCCATTTTTATTGTCGTATTGAATAAAAGTATTTAAATGACATATTTATATATTCAAACACAGATATATATCATTATGAAAGTATAAGTATTATATACTATATTTCATATATATTAATTAAAAACATCCATAATGCATTCTATGTTGTGTGTGAATGAATGAAATCGCTTTGAGGGCGGTAGTCAACACATTTTTCAAATGATACTATCGTATTAAAGACAAATGGAAGGTAAAAAGGGTTGTTTTGTAAAAAGTATAAAGAATATTAAATTCAAAATAAATATATTTTATTATATAAATAAATATTGTGTCTATCATAATGGCCGCCATGAATAGAGGTAAAGTAGAAATGAACATTCAGTATTTTTTGAGGTAGTAGTTCGTCGTGGACAGAAAGAATATATTCTACATCCATTAGATGGAGGAGTGTGAAAGTGTTTGTGAGAAAAATTGAAAATAAATATCCTTGAATACGGTGGATATTATTTTTGTCACACAATAATATAATAATTATATTGTAGAGGTAGAGAAATAAAATAAAGGAATGGATCTTGGGAGAAGACCTTACCTAATAATCTAGTAACTCATTTTTGTTCGTTCGAAAAGGCTTCGTTTAGATGATTTTTTTAAAAGTAATTATTCATGTCCTAAAGGAATTTGTTCTATTTGATACATAATACAAGGTTTTACAAACATTAATGGTTAGTTATGTTTTTGGAATTTTTAGAGGTTGTGGCCTATTATTGGGAAGAAAACGGACTCACATGGAGTGTTTAGAAACCAATTAGGTGTTCATATGTTCATACCTAAAAGAAGTCATACCAAACACATAAAAAACTCAATACTGGAAGTTTTATGGACAAAATATGTATAGACAGTGGGTTTTGGAAATTTTCTAGGACATTTGGGACCTTAAGTTCAATCTTTATTCTTTAATTATGCTTAATTTGGCCTTAACAGTAGTGATTAATTTTAATAACTTTTACAAACAATTATAGTAAATTATTCACATGATATTATTAGTATATAACCCTTACACTAAATACGATGGGTTTTTTCATATTTTTTATATTTCAATCATTAATGGGTAAAATTATTATAAGTGCTAATCACAATGACGTGACAAAATAACTTGCTTTTAATGTTTGAAAAAGTTAAATAGTTGTTAAGATTTCATACTCAGTTTCAAAGTGAAACTTATTATAATGAACGAAATTGTACTAATATATGTAATATTCAGATAATTTTACATTATTAAACATTTATATTATCAGCTATCATCTATAATTAAATATACAAAAGGAAGTTCTTAACTAATAAAATAATTTTTCACTATTTATAAAAATAAGGTTTCTTAGAAAAATCCCAAATATTCACCCTAGGATAATTTCAACGTTTTGAATTAAAAAATGAAGTTTATTTTATATAATTGAATTTCTAAATTTTTATAAAAGTATGTTAATTATTAAAGGTGATTCATTCTAGAATACAATATTTTTTACATTAACGGACGTTACAAAAAATATTATCGTTCATTATAAATATGTTTTACGTATATAAAAAATATTTGAAAATATTTTATTAATATTTCTAATTGATAGGTTATAATTATATTATTTAAATATATATAATAATAAGAAATAAATGTTTTTTACAAACTCAATGTTGTATGCATCTTTCCCCAAGTCGGTGTTTCTAATAGCACAAGCCAAGATGGTATTATGTGTAGTGCAAGCCTAGTTGGAATTGTGTGTGAATGAAAGTTTTTTCATAGTGTTTTGTTATATATATATAATTAACTATTTAAAATTAATTTTTTTTAAAAATATTGAAATTGTAAATTAATTCAAAAATCATAATTCTCAAAATCATGAGGTGTTACATTTTACCACCCTTAAAATTAAGTTCACCGTCAAAATTTATATAGGATATAAATGGTTTCATACTTGATATTTTCATTCATAAAACCCCAAATCATTATAATGTATATTAACATATCCTATAAAAAGGGAAATTTTGATCCATAACTTGTACCAAAAGTAATATATAACTAGGTTTCCATAGAGGATAAAATTGGTTGTCTTGTGAAAACATGGATCTGAAATAAAAAACCATATAATAATGTTATGAGGGAGATTGATAGAGTACAGTGTTAGGAAAAAAGTTAACAAACATAAGTCCATAAATCTGTAATGACCAAAGGTTCCTTCTTATTGTTTATTAATATAGGCATAGTAAATTTTTTTGGTCAAGATCCTTTTTCCAAATGTTAATGATTTTTCACTAAAACATATACATTCATGATTTCTAGACCACATCACCATGTATTGTTTTTGATATGATTCAATTATTTCAATATAAAACAAGGTTACAGTTTTCATTTTTGAATTACTAATAGATCACATATTCCATGATATTCTATTCCATATGTCATTGATTATCATCATCACTATTTTTTAATAGGAAATCAAATATGCATAAATCCTCGTGTTGTAAGATAATACATTACAATTCCCTAAATGGAAAAATATATAACCCTTATGAAGGATGAAAATCCAAAACATTATAATGAAGTCACAAATGCAGCTTAAAATTGATTCTCCAATATGAAACAGTGTAGCTCTTGGTTGTCTCATTAAAAAAATTTCAATACCATCATCATATATTCTCTTGAATTATTGTAACAACCTAAATTTCGAAAAAAATACTTCTACAAAACATGAATAGTTCCCAATTCTAATGTAAGTTGGTTTTTCTCCTTAAATCCAAAAATATTGTAAGCATTATCAATGATAGAAAAAAACACCCTTCAACAAGTCCTTACATAGTTCCACGATAATATATACTGCCCAATTTATTGTTTTATATCGTAAATATCATTATCCATAAAATATTATATAAACAAAATGAAAATGTTAATGGTTACCTTCCCATAGTCATAATTATAACATTCAAGTGATAACATTTCTAGTCCATCACAACCATCAACCTATTCATGTAAATCCTTATAAAAACATAAACTGAATAATCCATACCCAATTCACCATTCTTAATTTTAGAATCCAAATTCACAAATACAATGATTACATCATCATTAATCCATTTAAAATTCTACCTCATCCTAACACACAAAATTGTTTTCATTCACATTTCATCCATAGTTTCTTCGTCAACAGTACTATAACCATTAATCATACCACCTTGTTGATTCTCTTTAAGAAGTTTTCTATTTGGAAATCATGTTTCATAATGACCATTTATTCCACAATTAAAAAACACTTAACCTTTGATGATGACTTAGGGAGGCCAAAATTCAAATCAAATTTAGTCAAGTGAACACATTATTATTCTCTTGTAGTCACATTATTTTTTCTTTATTTTCCACAGTCAAAACACCTTCATTCTCCTCTATGACATTAATTCATGTGATTCATTCCACATTCATGAAAAAATGATATTAAATCTTCTTTTTTATATTGTCTGCATTACGTAAAATCATAGTAGACACCTTCTTTCTCTTCCTTGGTGAGTCTGAGAGTTGGTTAAGATAATCATTACTACTCATATTCTATGAATATTGATTAGGAATGATAGTGACATATTTAACTCTAGTGATCATCACTGTTGACTACTCATCAGAGAATCTCTACTCACATTAAACATTAATCCATTTCCGTATAGTACCCGCCATTAACTAAAACCAAAAGAATATTGTGAGAATTACTTATCATAGCATAAAACCACATAGTCATGAAAATAAATACATATGGGATATAAAAATCATGAAACCATCAATAATATATGACACCTTGGGTTTATCCTGCATTATTAATAGCTATCTTATATCTAAATCATTCTTGATAGTTCTTGAAGAGTTTATAAATTCACAATGCTTATCCCCCAGGAGTGTCAAGATAAGTGTGTAGCAAGGCCCACTTTTGTGTACCAAATTCCCTCATTTCATGATTGGAAAATCATTTTGGAGTTGCTACACCTAGGTAAATTTGTTCCCGAGCCACATTCACATGCATTATCCAAAAAAGGTAGTATTTCAAGGAAACCAATAACTCTATCATCTACCCAAATTCTAGGACATTTTCCAAAATGAAAACTCATCATTATACTTATTGTTAGAGACAACCCTAGACCCATCCTAAAAAATAATCATAGGTTTCTCTCTAAGCTTTTTTCATCCTAGTTTCCCAGTGTTGACTAAACCTTTCATTTTCTACCATCTATAGAAACACAATTTTATTAGTAATTGATATATTATCATTTTAGATATATATTCAGTAAATTATAAAAATACATGCTAGAAAAGCATAAGAGTTTAGTGTCTTTGGAAACATTGAAACAAAATCTTCAATGTTGGTGAACTATTTTAAACATCTCCCATTATGATCTCTACTTTTAGTAATTCTACCTAAAACCATTCTTCATTAGATAGAGAAAGGAAACATTGAATAGGGTGAGCTCAAAAAATAAATAAGGGTATGTAAGGAGGACATGTAAGCATAAACATGAGTATAAAGGTATGAAAACATGATCTTATAAATAGGTATCATTCCCTTCATGTCAAAGAACATTACATCGATCATGGATTAAATATTGGCAGTTCGTAAGACATAATAAATATGAAATAAAGAGAAAAATACACGAAATCATAAGATATGAATATGAAATTGTGTTTTAGGAACACTCAATAATATAATTATTTACATATTAGCCACAAAAGCAATTCCAAGACCATCTTAGTGGAAAAATTCCTTTAATAAAACAATTAAACCTCTTTTCTAGCCCTATATTCCAAAACTGAGTGAACCCTTCTTCCAGAATTGTATTACTAAACTAAGTAAACTCTCATTCTAGACCATTATTAATGAACAAATTAAACCTTCATTATATCACATTAAATATCATGAGATATAAATCATTACCCAATCATTTGGTGGGAGATATAGGCCCCACCGATCATATAATGAAATCATACATACATGTTCTTAAAGATCATAAATGAACATATCATAACCTATTAAATGGGATAGGTATCAAAAAAAATGTAAATAGATAATAACCTTTGGAAATATATAGGCTTCATAATAATTTCATTATATACATAACCAGTTAAAAGAACCCAGTTTCAAAAGCATATATCCACTTAAAGAGAAAAAGGATTCAAAAACACATTTCCCATGAAGAAGAAATGGGTTTCATAAATATTCTGACAACAGTTAGAACACATTCATATATATTATATGAATAGAACCATCAAATTATTGAATTTATGGTATTAGTAACATCAATATATGTTATATTAGATGGAAAATAATTTTGATATATCCTTTAAAAATAGTTATTGAAGTAAATTTCCTATCTTCGTTGCCAAAAGAATTTTTAATACATAAAACCGTTTGAGATACATTTTCATCGAAAATATATTAAAAACATATGCAAATCACATTAAGTCATTTTGAAAAAAACTTTTCACTTGAAAATATTTCAAATAAGCTTCAAGCCCCTTTTAAAATGTTTTTCTTTGAAAATTCGTAATAAAATTTAATGTAATATTTAAATGTTTTCAAACAATTTCCTTCATAATACCATGAAATCTTTAAAAAAACTGAAAATTTTTTGAAAATAAATTTTATGGAAAACATTTAAAAAATCATGAAAACGGTAAGAAAATTCATATTTCATGAAAATGATTTAAATGAGCATGAAAATTTTATGAAAAAATTTTCATTGAATACACTTTGAAAACATGTTAATAGAAAGGAATAAATTTTGAAAACATTATTAACAAAAAACATCTTAAAAAAGTATGAAACCATTTTGAAAACAATTCTCGTTTAAAATGTCTTTTAGAAGAATATTCTAAAAGATTAAACTTTTTAGTAATTTTAAGGGATATTCGAAGAAGTGATGTCAAATAATTATGTATTTTTCTTATAAGGTCAAAATAACATTCCTATTTATGATAATTTTTATTGAAATGTACCTTGTTCAGAAAAAGTCAAGAATATTCTATTAGGACAACTTTTCATATGAAGATTGTTTTTGTTGTCAATGGGTGCTAATGGATGTCAATGATGATAAACATAAATAAAGGAGATCTACTATGTAAACTAGATAATGGAAATTAGATAACTTTTATCATGATACTATGTTCCAAAATTTTTTATCAGGATCGATAGAGTCTTCTTTTGATGGAGTAAATGAAAATGAGAATAAGAGGGTTTGGAGGAGGATTGGAATTCAATGCGGGAAAATGCATGAGTTTTGAGATAGAAAGTTTCCATGCATTTCAATGCATATTGAGCCTTCTACTAACCATTTTTATAATCCTTATCTAAAAAAACAGGGCCAACCCACTTGCCAGCCAGCAAGCCACCACCCGAGGCTAATACAAGACCACTAGGGTCGACCGCAGCAATAAGGAAGACAGCTATGCTTGCCAGCAAGAGGATCATTGGGGTTGTTTATAAGCCCCCCGGGTATACATAGTGGGGTCCATTTGCATGCCAATGGTGGTAGAGTGGGTCCTATGAGCTTACCTACAAAGAACCAGTGCAGGGAGGCACTGGAGGGGGGAGAGGAGATTTATGGACGAATAATGGAGCCACATGTTATTTTAAAAAATTGAAAAATTAACCCCATTTAGATGTGGGTAAATTCTTTAAAAATGGGTATGAAATCATAAACATCCATGTGATATCTCTGACAACTTTTTTGCACATATCAACCCTCATCCATTTCTCTAATCTAAACCATTCATTATCCTTATCTTGTGTTTGGTTGAATTGGAGGCATCTGATCTTTGATTGAGGGTCGTCTTCATCCTATGGCCACAAAACACCAACCAGTGCACCGGATAAGCTAATGATACTTAATAATTGAGCCTCCTTCCATTGTATAAGATAAAACCCACTTCATGTGCATCATCTGGGAAACAGAATACCATGCTTTCCACTCTGTTTTCATGCATGCATCTAAATAATGAAGAACAAGCATTGGCCTAGGAAAACGAAGTTACCGGAGGCCATGCCATTTCCATCACTCAATGAGAAGAGATATGAATGAATTTATATTTACAATCACATGAGGATGTTTACAACTTAAAATCAGGAATCATGCGCATAATAAAAAAAAGAGAAACAACCAAGAATCTTGGTGTACCTCATACCTGTGGTATGAATATTAAATAATTACACTCTTCATTCAATATCTCGATGATTTGGGATGCAGAAAATATATGATCATTACTTTTAAAAAGAGACCAACTAATTACATAAGATCTTTCTCCTCCAAATATTTTAAGAGATCTTGTTTTGATAAATAGAGTCTCCTTGATCTTCTAGTTTTTGAAGGACAAGAAAGAGCCCCAAACTGTTCTGGGTTTGTGAAGAGTGACCCACGAACCACTCTTTTTCCACTATGAGAATGACTTTTGTGTTCCCCTCATGATCACAAAGAAAGAACCTCTTGCCTCTTAGGTATGAGAATCAGGAGTGTCGCGAACCATTCTTGGTTCACATAGAGTGTTTCCGCAACCCATTTTGGGTTTGTGAGGAAACAATACTGTGTACAATTTTGGTTCTACGAAGAGAAGGTCCCAAGAACTAGATTAATTATAATGAAGTGGACCTCCATGTACTAATTGGTATGTGAAGAAGTATCTTAATCTATGGAAAAGAGTTTTATGAATCTCATGCATGAGGAGAAGTTATGAACCATCATGGTCTACAAAGGAGGAGTGAACACGCCGTGCAAGGAAAAAAATCATTACACTCAGTGTAATAAAGTTAATCACAAACACTATACTAAACCTGAGGAAATTTGTGTTTTTAAAAGAACAATTATAGATCACATGAACGATGAACATGAAATTTACATGGGTGATTTGAGACTCCCAAGTGTTTTATAATAAACTAAACAATTGACTATTCCCATTCAGGTTTTGATTAAAAATCATGGAAAAGCATATACATGACACATAAATTTGAATGAACTAAATATGGATTTGGGTGTGATGTTGAGAAGGATAAAATTTAATGTACATACATGAATAACTATTCATTTGAATAAATTAAAGTTCGCATGATTGTGAATTTATGAAGAAAGAATAATTTAAAGGGGAATAGAATAGGTATGTTTGTTTTCATATGTGAAGACATTTAATGAAATAGCCACAAGTGTGGGTGCACATGTGTGATGAATAATATTAATTAAAAGAAACAGAAGTGTTCATTTAAAAGACTACATACCTGATATAATAATTACATTTGATGAATGAAAAAGAATAGATGACTCTGATGGTGCCTAGTGAAATGATATTCAGTCTTTGAACTATCCCAAAATGATTTGTGATTCTGGAATAGAAGAAAAAGAATTCATAGTACATGTGTCTATTTTACTAAAGAATAATATTTAATGTTAATGGGAATTAATTATGGACGTCAATGCCTGGATAAACAGATAAATACTTTCATGCATATTAATTGAAGGGACCTTCACGTCCATAAACTAAGTGTGACTTCACCTAAGGTAGTGATTTAGGGGGGTAAATGGAAGTGTTATAAGGGAAGTAGTGATAAATACCTTAATAGATGTATAGTATGTGTTCTTAAAATATAGTGATTGTACCTGAACATTTTTAATAAATAACTAGAAAATATTAGTGGAATTTGGTATGACTGGTAACTTGTCGGTGTATGCTCCGGGGATGAAACCCTTTGTGGTGAACCATGTAAAATTAATGTATTACAGTTTTTCATGTGAATGTGATAATTACTACACATATCCATAATACAGGATTAATTAGGTTACAAAAAATGTCGGGACATGATCCCATTAAATATAGAAAAAATTGACACTCAAATTCCCCCCCCCCAAACTATCAGTGTGACCTAGAGTCCTTTAATTTGTATTAGAGGGAAAAGGTTTACGTATGTTAGATACTCTTTATTAATTATATCTAGATGGGCATCTGATATTTTTTCCCTTTCATATTCCATCAATGAAGTGTAGTATTGATGAATATTTAGTTACGTTTGAGCATGAGTGTTTATCTAAGAAGGCCATAACAAATAGGAAAAAGAAAGAGAAGAAGAGGTTGAAGAATTCCCTCAAGCAAAAAAAGATGTAGTATATTGTTCCCATTACATTATTAATATTTAACAAATATTAGTCTTAGAAAGTATAGAGTTTGTGGATTAGGTTTCAACCAAAAGAAATCATTCCTACAAAAGTAGTGATGATGATCAATGCATTACTGCACATGAAATTACAATCAAGAAATTAATAGAATTTATTTAGGATATTCATGATGAAATAACTTCTTCTATTTGTATAATATTTCAATGTATGCATATTGAGATCACCCTACTAGGAAGAGAAACTGATAATGTGGAAAAGTGATTGGAATAAAAAATTCTGGATGTTTAAATCTCTCCAGATGGATTGAATCCTTTGAAGAGAAAGATAGCTTCAACAAGACTCTGGAAGAAAAGATTCATGCGCTTAAAGAGGATATGAAAAAGTGCACATAAGTAAAGTTTCTAAATTTCAAAGAATCATAAAATAATAACAAAGATCCAGACTATTTGTTAAAAATAAATATTAAGATTCATGATGATGGGGATGAATGATTAAAAAGGCTTGTGATGATTTGATGATCATGATTGAATATCAGAAGATCATCCTCAATATGGAGTGCCTAAAATAGAATTCCTAGATAACTATACTTAAGAAGAAACATATTGAGATATCACAAAATAATTAAATAATTTCTTCTAGTACTCAATGATCACTAAACAAATTCTCAAGTTGAGATAACTCCATCATGTGATGAAAAGATCATCACATCACTAATTGATATGTCACAAGAAGTTATGAAAGTGAAGGTACCGTCCTTACTAACATGTAATATTGTCTCTAAATATGTTTCTACTAACAGTGTATGATGGATGAAATTTTCTAAATTTTTTTGCATGTGGAATAGAGAGGAGAAGAAATCTACCACCACGACTAGGGTGGTTAGGAAGAAGAATTTGGATGATGTTTCCCCAAATTGAGCAAAAAACATTAAGAAGGACCAAGAAACTTATACAGAAGATATCAAGATAAGAAGATTTCAGGGTCAATGTTGGTGCTACAACTAATTTGGGAATTGATTATTAAATTTTTTGTACAATCCTTTCAATGAAATATCCTAGAGAAATAATATGTAAGAAAGTGAGAAAACCAGAGAAGATGAAAAGAACATCAACATATCTAGAAGCAACCGTATATAAAAAATGATTAAATTACTAGAAATCATATATGATGTATGAAATGGAAGTGGTAACAAGAATAGAGAATGATTATCTCAACATATATCTATATATGATAAGAATAGCAGTCCAAATAATCCAACTAAGAAAGAAGAAGATACCATTAGAAGAAATCTAAAGAATATTATAAATGAGTATTCTCTAAAGAAGACTCCATGAAGGAAAGATGATAAGTCCATGGAATCTAAATCCATGAATATTAAGAGTGTTATATCCAAAATAATTACAAAAAATGATGACACGTTGAAGAGTCCATGTGGTAAATGAAGACATACTTCCACAGTTCCCAGAGACCTATAGTTTATCTGGCCTGAATATTTTGAAATATTGAGAATGAAAAGAGATGAACAGGCTAAGGCTAGTGAAATAGGAAATATGATGTTTCCAAATGAAGATAGAGAAAACCTATGTGTGAGGAATAAAAAATCTGGTCCCACTATTAATAATTGTAATGCATTTATTCCATCTCAATAAAATTTCCTCATAAAGATGAACTTTATACCAGAAGATTCTAGTTCTTCGAAAGCTCTCGAATAAATATGACTCACACATAAAGAGAAGGAAGAAATATTGAAATACACACAACTAATTTCATAACAAAATATCATATGTGCATGTGTGAGGAGTGGAGAAAACATAGCATCTTGGTTGAGAATATCATCTCACCCTTCCTACTCACATTGAAGAAGCAAGGAGTATACATATTATTCCCTTAACACTATGTGTATTGTAATAATTTTATAGGTAATTGATTGGGAGGAAAGCTCTTTGGGGTATAACTTGAGAGGTGTTCCCTTGATGGGGAGATGAACTAAAATATTTTTCTAGAATTGTTATTTCAATCAGTTTTAAATTTAGTTGGAATCAAATTCCATTATTCTGATCATTTTCGGTAGATCAAGTCATTGGAAAATGAGTTTCAGGTGTATAGTTATTAAAAATATTTCATCTCTTATACATGTAATGAAAGTGGAAATGCCCTTGAATTCAAGTACATAATTTCTACTCACATTATGTCTCATGATTAGGGGATAATGGGTAGTTTTCTGGTCTAGATCAAATCCTCTTGTTTTCCACACTGATCATTTTTCATGTAAAGATAGAGTGAAATTATTTATAAATAATTTACTTAAGTATTGACTAACACCCTCCCTAATGTAAACGTTTTATTTAATGTCTATAAAAGGGGGATAAAGGGAAATGGATGTTGAATTGTGAAAGGGATAGAGAAGATAAAAGACTCTCATTCTATCATTGACATGCTCACTTTACTAAATGCTAATGTATATAAACAAATCACAAATGAGAGATTATTGGGACCACATTGCATATAAATATTGTATTTATTGTCAATGGGTGTCAATAGTTGTAAATGATGATCCACATGAAGAAAAGGAACACTTCTATGTGAACTGGAGAATGGAAATCAGAAATTTGTTGAGCATGATCATATATTCCAAATATGTTTATCAGGATGGATGGATTAAAAATTATATGTAAAAGAAAATGAGACGAAGAGGGTGTTGGGGTTTCTTGGAATTATAAGGTATCCAATGCATGAGTTCTGAGAAAGAAAGTATCTTACAATATCAATTCATACATATAATTATACTATGTATTTTTATAATACTTATCTAAAAAAACTAGGGACATCCCACGAGCCGGTCAACTAGCCTCAACCTGAGGCTCATGCGGGACAATAAGGGTCGACCATGCCCATAGGAAATCCAGCCAGATCGGCTAGAAAAAGGTGCATGGGGTCCATGTATATGCCCTCAGGGTATTCATAGCAGGCACTAGGTGCACTTGTGAGTAGGCAGATTGGGTACTAATTTTATGCCAACAAAGTACTGGTGTGGAGAGGCACATGTGGGGGGAGTGGAGATTTCTGGCCGAATGAATGGTAAAATTGTTATTTAATGAAGCCGAAAACCATTATTTGTTATAATATGGGACAAGTATTTAAAAATTTATACATAATCCTGACATTCTATTTGATCTTGATGAGATCTCGGCCACAAATCACATCTCGTGTCCAGTGTACCATAGATGCTACCAAACCACGATGATTTAGCCTCCATCCATTTTAGAAGTGAAAACCCACTTCATGGGCCATCGTCTAAGCCACATGATACCCTGCATGCAACTACATTTGAATGAATAAATCGAAATAATGAATAATGAGAATTGAATTATGCAAATGAATCTTTTAGAGGCCATGCCATGCTGAGCTCTTATGTAAATGAGATCTACATGCATTCCTCTTCGCATGCACATGAGTATGATTACAAAATGAAATCAAGAATCTTCATTCATATGAAATGAAAAGAAACAATGGAGATTCTTGGTGTATCTAATACATGTGGTTTGAAGATTTCTATAACCAAAATATTTAGGCTATATCTTTATTATTTTCAATGGGAAAATATATTATATTTACTTATAAATATATGTCCAATGATTCCAGAAAATATTGTTGATCCCACTATTTTGATAACAACTTATTGGAGAAATATGTTATCTATGATCCTCTAGATCACAAGGGGAATTAAAGAACTACAAACCATTCTAGGTTCATGAAGAGGGAACAGTGAACCACTATACTCCCATGAAGAAAAACTGTTTTGTGTAACCCATGGGTTCTCGAAGAAGGAAACTCTTACCACATTGGTAAGAGAATAAGTAGAGTCGCGTACCACGCTTGGTACACAAAGTGAGTTTCCAAGAACCGTCTAGGGTTTGGGTGGAAATGGTACTGCATACCATTTTGGTTCTTCGGATATATGGTCCCATGAACCAGCTCTATTTCAACTAAGTGGAGAACCGCGTTCCACATGTTACGTGAAGGTGTCCCACACTCTCTGTGCGTAGGAGTTACATGCATATCATGTTTTAGGAGGAGTTGCGAACCATTCTGGTTCACGAAGGAGGCTTACACACTATATTTAAGGAAGAAATCCATACCATCAATGTGAAAGAGGGAAACACAAACACCATAATAAACCCAATGAATATTTTGTGTTTGATGAACAATTGGATATCACATGCACGATTCACATGAAAATCATATTCATGGTCTGATACTCCCAAGTGTGTGAGAATAAAATAAACAGTGGAGTACTCACATTCTGGTTTTCAAGAAGATTCATGTACAAGAATATAAATGACACATAAAATGGAATGAGCTATTTAAGGAATTAGTTGTGCACTTGTGAATATGACAAGAGAAAGTATGTACATGCATGCACTTTTCATTTTAATAAATTCAAGGCAGCATGTGTGTGAAATTATGATGAAATAATAATCAAAAGGAGAAGAGTATATGTATGATTGTTAACAAAAGTGAAGACATTTAGTGAAAGAGCCTTATCCTTGGGGGCATGTTTGTAAAAAATAAGAATAAGTAAAATAAAGTGAAGTGGTCATTTAAAAGACTACTTACATGATCTCATACTTAAATGTTTATATGGAAGAAGAAGATACAACTGTCATGGTGCCTAGTTAACTGATCTTTAGTCGTTGAACAGTCACAAAATTATTTGTGATTCAGGATGAAAAGAATAATATTCCCTATTAAATCTGGTTGTTGCACTAAAGAAGAATATTGAATGTTAAAGAGCATCAATTCTGGACCTCGATGCACGAAAGTGGGAAAAAGAGTCCCATGTATATACATTGAAGGGACCATCAAGTCCATTAATTGAGTGTGACATCACCTTGGGAAAATATATATGGGTAGTCAATGGAAGTGTTCCACGGTAAGCATTCAACTATCCCAGAACATATGTAATTTAAATTTTCATGGGGTAGAGTGGCTATACGCAAAAAATTCTAATCCATAACTAGTAAAGATTAAGGGAATTTGGTACGACTGGAAGCACATTGGTGTATTCTCTTTTTGCGTAGCCCTTAATGGTGATCCTTGTAACAATGTTGTGTTTTTCTTCATTATGTGAATTTTTTTATTAATGAACATATCCATCATACATGATTAATTATATTCCAACAAACGTGGGAACAAGATCCAATAAAAGGGAGAAATAGTTGATGCCAGGATTCACCCCCCCCCCCTCAGGGTGACATAGTGTCCTTCATATTCACTTTAAGATATTAGTAAAATAGAAAACAGGTAAATGATTCCTTTACATATTATATGGAGGTGGTTTAATATTCATTGAAACAATTTTTAGAAAAGTTTGATTTCAGACCGAAGTGAGGGTAAAGTGAAAATTTATTAAAAATAATTTCTTAACTATATTATGAACAATATAGTATATGATTTTACTTATAAATCAGTATATCATTAAATAAAATTGGGTAAGTAATATCATGAATATTCTTGAGATATGGATAATAAGATTTCATCATTGTAATATTAACATAATAAATCTCGAAAAGCAATGATATTTTCTCAATACACTCATATAAATTGGTATCATGGAACCATAAACTATATGTAAGGAAAAGTAATTACATAAATCATGTAATAACATGAAATTGTTTAGAGTGATTCTATTTCAGGTAAAATGGTTGTATATTCACCACAAAAAAGAGTTTAGTTCCATATCCATACATGAATCTAAATGAATAAAAATTGAGGCAAAAGCAATTTAAAAAATTTGGAAACATTTGAAATATAAACCCCATAAATAGAAGGATAATAAAATAGTATTGTTAATAACAAGAAATTTAATAAAATGATACATATAATAAAATCTTGTTCAGTACATACTCCTCGAAAAATTAATGAGTGGCGAACATAGCTTGTTTCTCAATGAAATTATATGTGAGGTGAAATCCCCTTACCTTGTGTCTTGAATCTCTCCGTACACGTACAATCATACTATATAATAATATTTTTTTTTGTTAAAACCTATTTTACATAAGGATATTATAATATTTATTATCATACATACTTTTATTATGACCTTATATTATGTGATTCCTAACAATCCTATATTAATGTCTCACTTTGGGTAATATTTTCTTTGTTCTTTACATGTGTCCTAACTTTTTATTTCGTTGAACCTTATACTTATAAAATGATTCTAGAATGTATTAATAGATATTAAAATAAGTTATATATATTATAATATTATTATAATCATATATATCAAAATGAATTATGTAATGGAATACTCTATTTATGGAGATGGTATGCCTTACTTATGAATGAATGTTGTTTTCTATTTTTACTACCTCATTGAAAGAAAGTATGTAAATGAAATATGTATATATATGTATATATATATTACATTGTAATTAATTTATAATATATATCATATATTTTAATTAAACCCACCCTTATTACATTTTAGGTGGTGTTTGAACGAATCACATCGCTTTGATTGGGTAGTAGTCCACATTTCCTCAAACAAGATTATTGTATTAACACGAAATGGAAAGAAAAAATACATGTGTGGTAAAAAATATAAATAAGATTAATGAAACAATAAATATAATATATTAAATATATAAATATAGTGTTCATCATAATTTCCACCATTATTGGTGTTAAAGGGTAAATAAACAATCGTCATTTGGTGAGGCAATAGTTCTCCATATACAGAAACAGTATGTTCAACAACCATTATATTATTCATTTGGATCACACATTGTAATAATAATGAATGGAGATTATGATAATATACATTCTGGTAGAAATTGAAGATGTTATTTTGTCATCAAATATTCTTATCTGTGAGCATCTGTAATGTCCCTTTGACATTATGATTATTATTAATGAACATAATGACCCATAAATGTATATTTGAAGTTGAAATACATGATAGAATATGTCGATAAAGTAGGTGTTTCCTTATTTTCATTTAACTAATCGATATTTCAATGAAGGATTTGTCCTTTATGTCATAATTAAAGATAATATCATGTCCCTATTATTAGAATAGAACCATCACCCTAAATTTTATGGTTGTAGTATAGAGATGTTGTTATTTAATATATTAAATGAATGATGTATCATGCATATTGGTTGGTGAAATATATGTTCAAAATTCATGATCAGTTATTAGTGAAAGGGAATTAAAAATAGAGGGATAACTCATATGTGGTTCTCATCATTGCCTCATTAATTTTATTATATCAGGATGCTTGAGATATTTTAAGATAGTAATCCTGATCTTTAGGCACACCAGATTAACTGAAATCAAAAAATAATCATAGTGGGTCACACACTATGTGTTTTATATGACCACACTTAAAATCAATTTTAATTAATTTAATTTATTAAATATTATTCTCAATACCAAAGGATAACTTCCTTCATGTTATATCAATATCTATTATATATTCATGAATAAACTATATGAAGTAAACACTTATTTTTGTATTCAATAAATTCTAGAGTTCTAATCGACCAAGAGCATGTCTGGTAACAAATATTAGTTTGAAAGGTATTTAAATAATAATTTTAATTACATTAGTTGGTGTGATCAAATTTTTTTAAAAAAAATAATAAAATCTACTACAATGATCATTAAACTTATTAATATTATTTAATGGAGAATATGAAATTAAAGAATAATTTAAATCTAAACCGTATTTCTATAAGAATACTGTAATTTTTACTATGTAGGGAATCAATTAGTACAATCGAAACAGAGATTTGATGCATACAACAAATTCCCTGTCAAGTCATCTTTTTCTCTCCCTCTCATGAACAAGAAACACAAGATGGATTCCTTCATGATTGAAGGATGATTTGTCAAAAATTAATAGAAGACAAGTGATTCGAATCACTAGAATCCATATATTGATTTTTGTTTCATAGATATCAATGGACCATGTGTGGACCTCCTATATAGGAATTTTATATGTGGGTCCTCAAAGTGAAAATTCAGATATCCAAAATGGAATTTTAAAAAATCAACATTAATAGCGAAAAATGATTCTATGCCTTGTTATTCAGTCCAAATAGAACTATAAAATAGATTATAAACATTATGTGAAATATCTTCAATCATTGTTTTGGGAAAATATTTATTAAAAAAAATTTAATATATCAATCGTCATGACATACATCTACTACATAGGAACAATCATGTTGTATGATAGGTGTTACATTGACAATTATAATTATTAATTTGATTATTGATCCATATAAAATCATGGTTGATTGTTCATTTCTTATTATAAATTCATTAATATAATTAAAATTGAAATTTTATTGACATATTATTCATGCTCATTCATTGTTTCATTTTTAAAATGGTTTGTAAATAGATGGAAAAGGACCACAAATCCCCTCTAGAACATCAATTTTATTACTTGAATGAAAGGGTTACATGAAATGAAATTAAAATTACACGTAATTCATACTATTATGCAATGCCATGAAATTCCTTTGGATACATGGAATTCCACATATTTAATTACACATGGTGTATTCTACATGTTGATCAACAAACCTAGAATATAGATTCCATACTATATGACATGTGTTGGAGTGAACATCATGTATTCTAATTGGTTTACAATTTAAAATCACACAATTTTTGTCATCATTAGACATGTTTATACCACGTGAGACTACCAAACTAGATCATTTATGATATAAAAAATGTGAATATGGTGTACTCCATGTGTAGTTCATCGATTCCAAAATCCTAGATTCTCACCAAGTAATCTTGACATAATGTTTATAGATATAAAGTGTGTATCTTGAGTGAACATGTCATGTAGTATCTCACCTATGAACTAGATGAGTCATTCACCAAGTGCCTTAGGGTCAGGACATTCATATCAAAAATTGCGTAGTATGAATGAACATGATGTTTAATCAGCAAATATATATGCCAAAAATCAATGAAAGATTCTCATTCGCACAGAAGGTGGAAAAAGTTTTATTACTATAATATACAAGATGCATTGTTCGGATGGGTCAACATGATGAATCCCCAACTGTGTGACATTGATACATGACAACTGAGGTACATGGTGTATCGCTAGATAGTGAATGTTCTTTAGACTTCCAATTACTAGAGGAATTAAGTCACAACAAATTGAATGATTGCTATATTAAAACCCCATTTATATGGCTGGAACATTAAATGATTGACAATATAATAAGGGTTTTAATGAATTTTCAAATATAGATTAATTTATTATAATAAATATGAAATTATTGGTTAAGACATTCCATTTAAAATTATTTCATTATGATTGTTATCTCCAAAATAATTTGTATGGTTATTTTGTGGAATAGAAATTAGTTAAATTGATAATTTATTAATTAATAAAATCATGATTAACATAATAATAATTATTGAATATGAAATTAGTGTTAGACATGTACTTTCAAATATAACTTGAATTAATAATCATTCCTGAGAATGAACCCATCCATTGATTGTGTTGTGTGTTTTAATTAAATTTATTACATGTTTTGGAAATATTTTATTATGAAACTAAATATGATAGCTTTCAAGTATTCCATACCTAAATTATTTTGTTGGAATTTCATATCCAATGATTTTTATGTATTCCTATAGTAAAGAATCTTTTTTCCCATCACTGCATGTGATTTACAAATACATGTAATTAATGGAGTTTCAGAAGGCACATAGAATCATTTCATGAAAAACCATAATGATTACAACCATTGTGCTAGTTATGTGTATAGGTGGAATGATATAACTTAGGACAATACATCCAAAAAATGTTATTTCTTCTATATTAAATGTTTTTATAATGTACTCTCACTAATTCAACCATTAGATAATGTTCATGAATATGAAATTTAATAAATTATCTATTTTAGTCAATGACCTTATTTATTTTGATGGAATCAAGACAAAAATCACATAACAAATTAATTAATGTTCAAATATCAGATTTCAGTATGTTTATTATCCTAAAGTTATGTATCCAATTTGATTAATTAGTTAATTTAAATGCTCTTGATATTAACAAGGCATGTAATTGGTAAAAAAATTATATTTTTGCATAAACAATTAAATTACATCAATTAAATATGACGTCATACTTGTTCTTCAATGACATGATTTAGAATGAAATCCAAAGAACAAAGAGTTTGACCTACCCTTGATGGGATAGTTAATTTTTACATAGATTAATTATGATGGTTATGGGTATAATTAACCACAATATATCATGATATGTAGATATCTCTCAAGTTGATGTAACATGAAGGAATGTGTTGAGGAAATACATGTCAGGATTTCAAGATAGGGGAGTCACACAACAGATGAAAAAATTTGAATCCCATGGGTGGAAATAGGCTACCTATAGAAATACCATCTAGTGCCTTGATAATTCCATTTGTATTTCTTCAATAGGGCATATGAATCCATTCCAATTGAATATCTATGAAAATAGACATTACTAGTTCAATGTTGTGGGATATGTATACTAGAAAAAATAGTGGGAGAGTTAAAAAACAAGTTAATTTTTTCTGTTACATAATTTATTATTAGTAAATAATAATAATAATTTATATTTACTTGTAGAACAACGTTGAAAGCTCCCCATATAGATTATCCATATGATACGTGTTAGATTAGGAAAAAAAACATTTATAAATAAATTAATGGAGTGGTTTCACCCATTTATTTTTTTCTATTTTATTACTGGAAATCATACATGTGTTTAATTACCAATGAATGATCTACATGAAAAATAGGTTCCTAATGAATATTTAATAGAATATGAAAAAATATGATAAATATTCTCAACATTAAATTTTAATTTCAGGGATTTTTATTGCGGTATAATATTATTATTATTATTTAAACCCAATAACCATGCCTTAGGGTTGATTGGTTAATTTAAAGAATCATGGTAGGAGATGGGATGAGGCTAGCTGGTGGATTAATAAATAGATTGTAATTGAATTAGATGGAGTTTATTAGATACAAAATGTGTAATGGATTCGCCAAGACACATATACATCATGATCCAGGTTTTTCCTAAGTTTAAGAAACCTAAGAATTACACGATGTTTAAATATTACACATCATGTAAATTGCCATGTTATTTTTATAAGATGTTAGGGAACTTATTTTGATAAATTTTAGCTCCTTCCCACATATAAGTTTCCATGTGTGACCCCCGAAACACCTCACATAAATTTATCTACTACTCCTTCATTAATTCACTATTTTAATCACCAATGGGTTCATTGGATTAGAAAGGTAAAGATTTTCATTCCTCTCTATTCATTTACTCATTTAGCCTTTCATTTGATGCACTATTTTTATTCAAGATCATATGTCTAATTATTAGGGGTTTGGTTTGTTATTCTGATTATTCAAATTCTACCCTTATTTAAGAGATGTTTCATAATGAGTAAAGTATTACAGATCTAAGATATGTTATATTGATCTTTTCCAAATTTACTTATTGCATTTTTATTATGTTCCATGTGTGACACTATAGACTTGTCAATATTACCTCAGTAAATTTTAATCAATTAAATTAAAGCTTGTTTAAATTTAAAATAGGACCTTAGTTTCAAATGAAATCATTTCATTCGGAAATTTTCATTACATGAGCCACCTGTTGGTGTGTGTCCCTTTCTTAAGGGCCTAAATTCCCCTTTTATGAAATAGTTACACCACCATTTAATACTCTCTACCTCCTTATGAGTGATACTATTAACATAGGGGAGATATTATAGATGATATTAGTAGGTATATGGTTATACAAGTCCATACCTGATACTCAACACCCTATGAGAGATACCAAAGATGGGATTGAAGGGTTTTTTATTCACATCATACTAGGAGTGATACTTAGGATTCCATTTATGGATTATTATTGATGGACACTTAGGTTGTTGAGTATTTTATTGTGTTTATATTTTGATATATGATTTTCTTGATTTTATTCAGCCTGGATGATCCTAGGGTGACCCTTATTTAAATTATATAGGTTCTTTATATATAAATTTCATGAATCAAAATTTATGAAATTCAAGTTTTTTTCCACCATGATAAATAACATGCTTGGTCTCAGTCCTAATATTGAAACCCTTTTTTATAATGACCCATTTTAAACACTTATCATATATATATAGGATGACTTCTATTCAATTATATATGGCCTAGGTTGATGAATGTATTTTCAGTTTGGTATTGATAAGGAACCTGATATTAATTATTTATTTTATTATTTCCTAGAATTTATATATATTCGAACACTTCTAAATTTATATGTATAGACTGGATTTTTCTAAACAACCTTGGTGGTGATATTCTAATAATATCTCACAGCTTAATAAGGATGTAATTAGTACACTAAAATGATTCTTAATTATATTTTTAAATAAAGGGAAGCAACCACCTTTTGAGGATTAATTTCGAGATCTAGCATGGAGTATGGGAGAAGATGATAGATCTTATTCTAACAAATCTAGTAGAGGCATAATTTGGTAATTTTTTTTATTTCATCATATCATGTGTTATATACCTTATTTCCAAATTCCACTTTCAAACCATTTTTCAAAGCTATATTACATTATCATAATACTTTTGGTATCCATTTACGATTTATATTCTACCAAATTATTAAAATTATATTTTTTATTATTCTTATCCGATAACTATTTATTTTTTCCATCTTCTGATGTTTACCATTTTTTATACACAATATTTCACGATTGCGACTCATGAGGTCCTTATATCCCCAATGAAACATCCTTCTGTAAATACTTATGTTATCCTACAACAAAATTTTGAGAAGAAATTTTCATTTTTTAAACATGATTCATGTAAGGGGATAATTGGTCCTTTACCATTATAATATGATCTTGGATTTTTTTTTCACCACTCTGTTGGTCCCATAAAAGGGTTTTTACCCTATTATAGATGTTTGGTAAAATTATGAGCAATAATAATTTTATAAAAATCATTAATATTTAATATTAACAAAATTAAATTTTAAATTTTTCACGAAGGCTGATTCAGTGATAAATTTTGAGAGGAGTATATTATTGATATTCTTTTATGGACATTGATTTTGGAAGGTGGATATTTTATTATGTAGGGTATAAAACCACATAGGTTGTTTTTGACGATGAGAGACTGAAGATTTTATCTGTATGACTTTATAAAATTCTTATGAATAATTCTAGAGTAAGGCGTGAAAACGTCATGTGATTCCACGTCCCATTGTTCTCAGAATATATTTTATAAAAATATTAGTTATTATTATACTATTCATGTGGGGGAAATATGTTTTCTCTTAAATGGTTGTTGAGATCCGAAATACAAAGGCACAGTTTTGTCTAATTCATTATATTTAACCTAGGTAGCGTATATGTTTAGTCGGTATGGTCCTGCTATAGAAAAAATTATCCAGGGAAATTTTTGTAAAGAAATAAATTAATTAATTTATGGAGGTCAAATTGAATAACTCCTAAATTAATTTTTAGATCACAATTATGAGACTATCGTTGGATTCATAACATCATGTTTACCTAAGGTGCAACATAAACATTGTTAGCGCTGGGTTTCAGGTTGGTGGAAAGTTGGGGCCCGTGAGTTTGAAGAGAAATTTTAATTATAATTAAATCCCCCCTCTCCCCCTTGTGCACAGAAGGAGGCTGAATCTATCTTACCCCCTTCCACCCCTCTTTGGTGAAAAATTACCTAGTGGTCGGATCAATGAAAGAAGGTGTCGTCGGACTCAGATCTTGATGGTGACTGCTCCTAGCTCGTGCGGTGGGAGCTTTAGGGATTAGATTTGACCTCAATGCTTAAGTGTTTTCCCTCTTGGTAGGAGGTTTATCACCTTAGTACCAATCCACTTTTTTATGCATTTTTAAGGTTATATATCACTTCGATAACATCTATGTACCCTTGATGGTTTGATTTGTTTGTTTTGGGGTGAATAGGGGTGATTAAGGCTATTTGAAAGGAAATTACATGGGATTTTTCCGTCATCATAGCGTGTAAACCAATCACATGCTCTTTGTGTTATACCCATTTAATTAATGGATTTTGTTTAGTACACACCATATAGTAGGAGTACATTCAGTGTAGTGTCACATGGGCATGTGTCCCGGTGAAAAAGAACACAGAATTGTGGTTTATGAACAGTAAATGTAGCATACTAAGACTACACGCCATGTTGTGGTGCATGGGAATGTGTCCAGGTGATAAATAATATGGGATGGTGATTTGTGAACTGTATGCTCCAAATATATTAAATATCATGATGTGTGCTTTTACATGGGAAGAACCCATGTACTCTAAAGTATATACCATGCACAATGTCCAAACTATTTTCATTTAGGGATTCATTAGACCCATGCAACATGCAATCCAAGGTTCTATTTCACGGTTCATCTACGGCGATAAAAACCTCGATTTAAGGTAGCTTTTTCGATACTGATTTCAGGTTGTAAGACTAAACCCATGGGGTGAGCCCCATGAGGCCTGTCATTGGTGTTAGCGGCGAGATGTGCAATTTTCATACGGTGTTCATTTTGGTCAAATGATTAGTTGATTCCATGTGTTTTTATGAGTGGATGACATTAGAGGGATCCATTCGACATGTTCTGAGATCGAGGCATGGGACTCACTCAGTCTTGTTATAGTGAAATGTACATTTTTCACCAGTTATCTGTTTATGGTGAGTAATTAGTACATCCTCTCATGTTTTCCCATGTAGAATGGGATGGTTGCCTCGTATTGGTCCAATTAGTAGTAAATTTTTGCTATTTGGGGGACACAAGGGTTGAAAATGTATGTACCATCAATGATTGAGTGAAATCCATTGTTCGTTTCAATTAGTTTTCATGTGGCATTAAAATCCCCATACATGTTATTTGTCCCCTTGATATAATGATTTTAGATATAGATGCCGCATCCCTATGGTGAGGTAGTGGTAGGGTCCTCTAGATTTCCTTCCCTAGATAGAGTTCTGGGTATCTCCATGACTATTGATATATGGGTGGAGATCCTTTATCTAGTAAGAAATCCTTGTAGGGTTTGTGGCATCAATGGGGATATGACCCCTACATAGTGGGCAGTAATACTATGGTTGTGGTATCATGGGTTATACAATCCCCTACTCAGTGTGTGGTTTTGATAGGGTTTATGGTATCATTATTAAGATTCTTTACATCATGAGTTATACTGGATGGTGTTTTCATCGTGGTTGATCCCACCTTTATATGGTTGACATTCTCATATCTAAGTGATGTTATTTTTTTAATTTCATATTAGGTTTTAGTATCACCTAGTAGATCCAAGGAGTGATTCCATATCTAAGAGACCATTTATTTATTGACTTGGGTTCTTGTCTCCCCTTGTTGATCATAATAGTGATCCCCCATCTATGGAGTTGGTTGTTTCGACTAAGTGTTAGTATGACATCATTAACGGCGATATATGATGAGAATGTTATCTCAGATGGGCCAACTGGGATGGTGGTGCGAGTCCCGATGAAGTGTATCTCTCAAAGGAGTGTCACATGGGCTGAAAGAGCTCAACGAGCTTATTCTCTTGGTTATGTGTTTCCATAGAGTCTCGAGTAGAATCCTACATGCGTTAAGAGGTCTGACCCTCATGAGTATTTGTAACTGAGATGATTATATCTGGTGTGTTTTCTAGGAATCCCATGGGGTGTTGTCATGTCCTTGATGAGATACCATGTGGTTTAAGATGACTGGATTATTTTTGATGAGGGTGGTCACAATATGGTGTTTTTATCTCATTTGGATTACCTCTAGTTGGGAATTTTGGACTAATGTGTTTCATTTTCCCCCTTTTCTTTTGGCAGTTTTGGTGGCCCTACATAGTATCTTTATACTCACCCCTATATGAGATTTTCCCACATGTATCGTGTGTTTTCTATAGACCACAAACCTTTTGATAGATTCATAGTAGGACACGAAGAAAAAAGAGTATAGTGATAAATAGATACCAGGGTGTTTACTTACTCTAGGATGGGGATCTTCTAGGCTAGTTCTTTTGACAGCAATCTTCTCCTTCTATGCAGGTTTGATGCTTGGGAATTTCTCTTTTCATGGGCCCTATGTTTTTTCTTTGGTAATTTTATATACTCTTGTTGTGGGATAGATGTATGCATGAATTTATTTTCATTTTTTATATATCTATGCACTATTACATGGAGATGTATGTTAGTTCTTCTGTACAGGTACATTTTGACAAGGCCTTCGATGTGTGTGATAGTCTACATGGTAATATTGTCCATCCCATGGAATATCAAAGACGGGCTTGTGGAGTCATGGATTGATACTCATTTGGTAGGGTCAGGATAGAGTGTTATCATAGGAGGATCCACCATTAAGATCACATATCATAGTTGGTCTAGCCCTGAGCTTGGTTTGGGATGCATATCGTCATAATTAGGATGTTTCAAGTTCAGATTTCAGGCCACTGACTTCGGTGTTGGTTTAGTGACCAATTTATCCAATCATCCAGACTCTGATAAGCTCATTTTAAACTCATGTAATTAGTAAAATAGTTTCAAGGAAATAATGGGGAATGCATCATATAGGACTGGGTTTTGGGTTTTCCTTGTCCATCCTAAGTCAGCTCCCCAGATATACTCTTTGACTGTGGTGTATCATGATTTAATTTTAGGATACCTCGATGATGACTGTCATGGAGGATCCACAGTGGGATTGTGGTGACGATCCACCTTGTGTAGCGGCTTTAGAGGAGGGAATATGTTTTTAGGATGGACCTCCAAGTGGTCAACCAGTTGATCCACCTCTTATAGAGCAGCTGGTTGTGCCAGTAGTGCATGATGAAGATGCACATCTGCTGAGTTCACTGCATGAGGTCTAGAGGTGGAAACCTATGACAAATCAAGATGATCCAGACCCCCAGGCTGCTGATGACTAGCTTGAGGTAGTCACATGAGTTTTTTTCGTGGTAGGGACACCTCCAGATCAGATGGTGGTCCTAGAGGTGAGCCATCAGCATGGTTCGGCTAGGGGATGGTGGATTCTGTTGACACATTCCCCTAATAAGGAAACAAAAAAGTGTTAAGTGTTTGAGTAACTCTTTAGGGAAGAGTTCTATATAGTTACGCCGAGATCAATGGATATATAAGAGATTTGGCAGCTTCGGAAGAAGGTAATTAATGTGTCAGAGTACTCAGTGAGGTTTACAGACCTTTCACGCTACTGCCTAGATATTGTTCAAGACATGTTCTTTAGGTCATGAACCTTCGAGCGAGGCTTACACTGATACATCTAGACATGCATGGTTTCCTTGGGTATTCCCACCTATATTGTGATGCTACAATGGGACTTTGTGGAGGAGATATTTTTGGATGAGTAGATTCTGACCGTTAATGTTGGGAACGTGGGAGATGCGACATCGTTAGCTTGTTCGGTATCTAGTAGTTGTTGGTAGGCATAGGGTTCTATATGTGAGAAATAGTTTAAGATTCATCACTATGATAGAGGATCTGAGTATAAGGGTTCTTGGGAATTGAAAACTGGTTTTGGTCAGCTGTAGGAGAGGCGGTGTAACACTTCTGATGGTAGGGGACATCTTTCTAGAGATTTTCTGACTCGCCATACTGCTGAGAGGGAGACGTTCAACATGCCTCCTTAGAAGAGTCAATGTCTCGAGTCTGGAAGTATGGAGGGTGGTGGATAGGGAGACATAGCTAGTACAATATCAGGAGGTGGAATGTGGTATGATTTTCCACCACCACCACCCCAAGGTTGTCCACGACAGGCTTAGGGAGCTGGAGTATGTGGGCAAGGACAACTATATGCCTTATAGGCCAATGACCCAAAAGCTATGTGGATGGACAAATATATTCTTTGCATCCTTTCCACAATATATAGTAGTTTAGATATAAATTGTTTGGTGTTACTATTTCTCTTCTATTTAATAATCAAGGTTTTTTTTCATGGCATTGGTAAGACCCTATGCTGGTGTTGTTCCTTATTCTTCAAATTCATAAGGAATAGGGATCCTTCCCCCATTGGGATGAATTTTTTTTGATGTGATTAAATCCATGCGGGAGATTCAGAGATTCCCAATGGAAATAATTTCAAGGTGTGGTGGAAGAGTCCCTCAGATTTGTGTGTTCGGGGCAGGGTTGTGTGTTGGGGAGTTTTTGTGAATGGATTTGGATTCCCTAGATTGTGTGCTAGTTAGAAGCATGGGAAAACATGGATTCTTTTTTGTGGGATTGGTGAAATTGCTGTTGTGGGAGTCCTAGTTCAGAGTTTAGTTTCATTCCCTAGTGCAAATATCTTTTTGGGTACAAAAATTCTTAAGGTGTGGAGGATGTAGTGACTCAGGTATTTCCTTTTGAGACTTTGGAATTTTCGTAAGAATAATTACAAAGCTAAGAACGAAGACGACGTACAATTTTGAGGCTCGATGTGTCCGGAATAAATTTTATGAAAAATTTTATCTATTTTTAAAGCATTCACCTGGAAAAAATGAGTTATCTTTTAAATGGTAGCTTGCATCAGAAATCTGAGGGAATGATTTCATATTGAGCGTGTTGTTTCCCTTAGGTGGGTTATATGTTTTTCAGTGTGGGTATTTTATATAAAATGTCATTGAGGAAATTTTTTTTAAATATATAAATTCATTTACTGATGCACGTCGAATTGAATAACCCAGAAAAGAATCTTGGATCAAAATTTGGAGACTAACTTTGAGTTCGTAATTTCACTTTTTCGTTAGGCACGTCATAAACATTTTCAGCACCTGATGTCAGGATTGGTGGCATGTCGGGGACCATGAGTTAGCAAAGAGAATTTAATTAATATTAAATCCCCTCCCCCTTCTCTTACTTAGGCATAGAAGCATGTCGATGCACCATCTCCCCCATCCTCTCCCCTTTGGATAAAAAATATCCCGAGGCCGGATCATCAAAACAGGGTTCTTTCAGACAAATATCATGACAACAACCAATCCTGGATCATGCAATGGGAGGTTTAGAGCACATATCAGGCCATGAAGCTTTGGAGTTTCACCTTAGAGGTTGGTAGAATTTTATTTTTGTACTGGTTCAACTTTTATATCATTTTTTAAGGTTATAGATCCCATAGAAAACTGATAGGGATAGCTCATGGGTCGATCTTTGTGGTTCAGGGTGAACTGGGGCGATCTAGGAACTTTGCAGGGAAATCAAGTTAGATTTTCCCATCAACACGATGTGACTACTAGTCACACACAACATGTGTAGTTCCATTTTAGGGAAGAAGTATTTTTTAGCAGTACACACTATGTAGTGGTAATACACACTGTGTAGTGGCACATGGTCATTTTTTTGGGTGAAGAAGAACAAGGAACAGTGGTCTATGAACTGTACATGTCGTGTGTTGGGAGTACATGTCGTGTACAAGGAGTACAGACCTTATAGTTGTACATGGGAATGTTTCCAGGTAAAAAATAACATTTAGATGGTGGTTTATGAATAAGACACTCCTCATACAGAAAATTACACGTTTTTCACTTTTACATGTGTAGACCCCATGTACTCAAAAGTACATGCCATGTACTTTGTCCAGCCATTTTTCGTCTGGGGGTTCTTTAATCCCCTATAACATGAAATCAAATGGTTTGTTTCATGTGAATTATTTGGCCACTTTACACTTGCTTCAAGGAAATATATTCATGACTTGTTTGAGGTGTTGAAACCTAAATCGGGGTGCCGGCCCTGTGAGGCCTAGTTTGGGTGTTTGTGGTGACATGTGAATTTTTCACTCGATTTCCATTTTGGAAGAATGATTAGTCAATTCTATGTTTTTTTCTGATAGGATAACATTTTTATGATCCATTTTTTGTGTTTTGATATCGAGGAATGGACCCAAATCAGTCTTGTTATGTTAAAGAGATCATTTTTCATTGGTTATCTATTACGGTCGAGTAATTTGCCTATCCTACATGTCTTTCAACATAGTACATGATGCTGGACTTGGTTTGGTACTAGGAGTTTCAAAATGTATCACTGTTTTGGTACACTTAGGTTGGAAACATATGAACCAGCAGCAATTGATTGAACTCCATTGGTTCATTCCTATGAGGGTTCGTTTGGCATTACAACCCAAGTACATGTTTTTGATCCCCTTGACAATAAGTGTTCAAAGTGATTTATGGAATCTATTTGGTTCAAGTATGGAATGATCCCCAAGCATCGCATACCTAGATTTGGTTCTTAGTATCTCAGTGACTATAATTACCTAGGTAGCGATCCCCTCTCTAGCAGGACAACCCTGTAGGGTTTTTGGCATCATCAGGAATATGATCCATTATGCAGTGCGTAGTAATAGTAGGGTTGTGGAATCATTGGTTATTTGATCCCCAACTCAGCATGTCGTTTCAATAGGGTTTATGGTTTTTTGGTAAGATCCCCTACATCATGAGTTAAACCAGATGGGGTTTTCGGCATCGTTGAGCCCACCATTATACGGGTGACGATCTTCTATCTAATGATTTGATTTTTGGAATTTTTGATTGGGTTGTAGTATCCCCTAGTGTATCATAGGGTGTGATACCCTATCTGAGAGATCTTAATGATACCTAAATGGGTTCTTGTATCCCTAGTGCATCCTAGGAGATATCCCTTATCCAAGATGTTTGGTGTTTCCAATGAGTTTCAGTATGACATCCATAACGGTGATATCTGATGAGAATGTTCCCTCAGATTGGCCAACTGGGATGGTGGTGTGACACCCTATGGTGTGTATCTCATGGACGAGTGTCACATGGGATAATAGATCTCGACAAAATTATTCTCTTGTTTATGTGTTTCCATAGAGACTCAAGTAAAATCTGATGCGGGTGATGCAGTCAGACCCTCACGAGGTCGACTGCCTAAGATGAGTATTTCTGGTGTGTTATCTATTCTTTCCTTGGGGTGTTGTCCCATATTCAATGGAATACCCTATGGTTTTCAGCTAACAAGTTGATTTTATCCGAGGATGGTCATGAGAACAACTTTCCCTTTTGTTTTGGTTCCCTTTGGTTGGGATGAGCAGAGTAATGCCTTTCAGTTGCTCCCTTTTCTTTTGGGGGTTTTGTGGAACCTACTGACTTTCATTATACTCAACACTACATGAGTATTTCCCGCACATGTCTTGTGTTTTGTGAAAACCATAGAAGTTTTTTTGGTGTCCAAGGAGGACCCCGAGAAGGCATATCATTGCGAGATAGACCGACCAAGGTGTTTACAAGAGCTGTGCTGTGGAGATTTCTGGTGGGTGATTTTGGAAGCAATCCCCTCCTTCTGAGCAGGTTGTATGCATTGGAACTTTTTTTGAGGGCCCTGTAGTTGACATTTTTTACATTTTTTGTACTCAAGATATAGGATTGATGTATGCATGAATTTATTTCCCATTTTTATATCTCTTCACTATTTCATTGTGGGGTATGTTTGTGTGTGGGTACATTTAACTTAGGCTAAGGCCTCCCATGTCGGTGATTTCCTACTCAACACAAGTCTCCAACACCTATCTTTTTGGAGGCGGAATTGGGGAGTCACATCTCGAGCCATGTTTGTTTGGGTCTTGAAATCCATCATGGGCCCCGTTTTCCTTTTCCTTTTATTTTTCTTCTTTTCATGATTTTTTTTGTTTTCCTTCTCTCTTCCATTTACTTAACACGTATAACCATCAATAGACTCCTACACCACACATGAAAGATATGAGATTGATAAGGATAAATATAAGTAATGATCAAGGGAGGTAGGATCCCTCAACAATCCCTCATCATGTTTGATAAATGTGAAAAAATTGAAGACCCAAAAATCGCATGAAGATTCAATGGTTTTTGACCGAAGGCTGTCGAGTTTTAAAATTTATCAAGATTACCCCGTATATTTTTCATTTTATTAAATTAAATACATTTTATGATTCAATGTGTCCTTTTAAATCCATATCTATTGATTTAGGGGGTGTTGTGGGGGGGAGGGGGTTAAGGTGATTAGAGGGTTTTTAGATCAGTAAAACCAGAAAACAAAGCATGTAGTCCATGGTAACACATGGTGAGTTATTCTCATTCGGGGAAGATGATGTTTAAGGAGTACATGAAATGTACATGATTTTAATCTCCATGTACTAGTACACACCCTTCTACTCAAGTACTATACCAGGAGAACCCGTTTAGGGGTAAAATTCCATGTGTAGTACACCACCAGATCCCATGTGGTTCACAATCTATGTACGAATACATGGCTTGGACAACTATCTATATAGGCATGTTGAGGGACCTTCGATTGTGACCCAAGTGGGCTATACTTCACATTTACTCTTTAAAAATCATGTACATGGGATGAATACATGCTCATAATAATGGATGTACATGCCCATGTGGGACTATGGGAGTACATGTCACTTATATAGGGTGACATGACTTATACTACCCATTTTCATCGCATTAATGATTTTTCTGGTACTCCTTCCCCAGAGTTGTAATTGGATCCTAGAATAGTCCAATTTATTTATGTTTTCACGTATATCATGATGGTGAATCTAATAGAGAGTTATGAGGATTCTCAATTGGGTTTTTTGGTCTTCTACCTAAATAATTTGGTTATTTATCCAGTAATTGAATTCAGTCTTCTCTAGTGAAATAATAGAACATAAATGAAAGGTTGGGTGTTCTGACCAAACAATTTTGTGTGATGTTATCTTATATTATCCAATAAATATCACTTTTTACCGGTTCTTAAAATCTTTTGGGTGGGGACACCACCTTTTGTAGATGTTCCCTTCTTGCCCAAGGGGTCAGAAGGCTGGTTTTGATGAGGATCCCTTGTAGGATTTCCTCTTGTTATATTTTGACATAGAGGAGTGTTTGTAGGATACCTCTATATTCATTCTATATCAAAGATCCCTAAAGGTATTCCTTTGACATGAGGTACCCAATTGGTGACTATTTTTTTACTTACCCATAGTTGTAAATTGGATTTGGGCCTGAGACGATGTTAGGTCATGAAAGAACACATTCTCAATATGTAAGCCCATGTTGATTTTTAAATATTGTTGGGTTTGTGTGTTTATACACCATCAATATTTTTTATCATTTCCAATGATTATTTTTGATGTATTGATCCTTCCCAAAGGTGATTATTTGTATGTGGTAGTTGATCCAGACACATGGCATCTTACTTTTTTTCCGATGATTAGATGTTCTTCCAAAGATGCTTCATGCTTTTAGGGATGCTAAGATGTGCTTTCCTATGAGTAAAATTTTGTTTCATGTTACTTTATATGAAAACTATTGTATCCAGAGGTACTTTTATAGGATTTATATGAGGTTTCCAAATATATATATTTGATTATAATATTATTGGGATGTACAAAGGTGTTTCCAAGAATATGGTTGTTGAGACTTAGTTGAAGTATATAAGATTCAATATATGAGCTCTTTGGATCATGGTTAATTTTATTCCTTGAGATTTACATTGATATTTTTGTAGGAATTCCTTTTAAGGACTCATAGTCTAGTTGATATCCGGTGGGGAGGGTTGCAATCTCCTCATCCTATGATATAGATGATTATGATCTCACTGATCAGTTATGAGGCATGATGGGTGACTCATGGAGTGAAACTGAAAATTTATCTTTATATGGGTATGTCACACAAGGCTCATGGAATGTTATGGTCTCCCAAGTGTCCTGTAAGAATACAATCTCCTCATTCTATGATTAGGATGATTTCACTCTCCCTGACCAGTTACAATTCTTTTGGCGTGTTGCATGACCACTAACCAATATATTCTATTTATAGATCACCTAACTTTAAGAAACACATGGACTATTTGAATTTTTAATTTCCTGACTTCCTAAAGACTGATACCTATGGCTTAGATATTGGTCTAAATTTTCTGGCATGACAAACATAGTGGATTAATCAATGACCTTTTACAATATGACCAGATGTACTCCAAGAAATCCTTTATTACAGGATTAACCATCAGTATATATTATCCCTCATTAAATAATTAACTGTCATTATACAATATCATTATTAGTTATTGGAAGAAAATACATGTGAACCCATATGTAGGACGATTATTCCCCTTCGGTAATGTAGCTTACATAGAGATAACCCCCACATTGGACGAATTATCCATATGAAGATTGGGATTATGGAACTAGAAATTGATTTAATGTTTCACAGATTGAGTGGAACAATGTCCATCAGAATTCTCTTTCATATGATGTCTTATTGATTAGGATTACATACCCAAGGATCGACTTCTATTTTTTCTTCATGTAATTTTTTTCCACATACTCATGGATATTCATATATATGTATATAGTTATAGGTATGTGACTATACATGTATAAGTATATATATGTATATACATTGTGGATATTCCCTAGATTGAAATGATTATTGACATGTAGATCAACTATGGTTTCACATTTTGTTTTACATTGATTTTAGTGGCGTTTCATCTTTCTTGAGCATGTTTCTATTATATACACTTATAGATGAATACATTTTCTATTGCTCATCGGGTTGGCCTAGTATGATTATTTCATACCCCTTCATGTGAACCCTGGTGTTTCTATATAATTTAGATTTTCTTTTCTAGTTTTTAGTAGTTTCATGGTTGATAGGGATAAGTCCTAGAGATACATTGTTTGACCAGATATGCTTTTGTGTGTTTTCATGACTTGTACGGTGTAGTTTGAAATTGTTTGGAGATCTGGTATGTGGTATCTCTCAGGGATTTTTGTATATTCATTTACTTTTATGTCATCTAATTTTTTTATATTTGTATGGAAAATCTAGTTTCTAGAATGTTTTCTATTGTATAGGATAGTTTTTCAGGATTTTTTTGATTTATCATTAATTGTTATGACATGTTCTATCTCAATTAATTTAATGATTTTACAATTTTTTTACATATACTGTGTATGATAAATTTCTATTTCCATTTTTTCATTACTTTGATATGAGGGCATAGTCTCTCCACAATCACACTCTGTGTCTCCTATGATAGTCGATAAACTCGGTCATACATGGAGGCCTTCATGAGTCCTCGTAACCCATAAGATCAAAGAACCCATTTTTTGAAATCCATGATGGGACATTACAATGTGGTATCAAAAGTATTCTTTAGCTGGTATTTTATATTTGGGATATGATAGACTTGATTAATATGAATTTCATGGAACAATTTATGGAAATCATGTTATTTTCTACAGAACACTTGTTCTTGTAAGAAGTCCAAATTGTCGTGGATGTGGAATTGTTGTTCAGAACTACGCTGTTATATTTTGATATGATTTTTTTCATGAGAAACAAAAAAAAATTGTATATTATTCTATACTCTAGATCTCTCCAACATGGGCTACTGGAAATAGGTCATATACAGATTTTGAATCTTCTCATGTAAGGAAATTGGTGTCTCATGCATCATATTTTTCACATAGGATTCACAATATATAGGCATGCAACTAAGTGATTATACTGACAACTGGGGAATAATCTATTGGGCTTTCTTCCTTATTTTTAATTCATTTTGATTCTATTTAAGGTGGATCTGTGTTGATCCATTTGGTTCGAGGCTAATGACTATTCCCTCATGAACAGGAGGGGAAGTGACCCTAGTTGGTCAATATGGCACATGATTCATTTATTTTTTACCCCTTATAGGGTATTTTTAATTAGGTTGGGGTAATCTTTTTGGATCTATGAGTACGATGTTGAAGGGAACCATGATTTTTGTATTGAAATGGTCCTCAAGTGGGTATTAACATATGCATATTCTGATTGAGTGTCAGTTTAATCTCTCATCTTCATTAATATCATGACTACCAAGGAGTATTTGATTATTATGATTCTTAGTGAGGATCAGGCCCTTATATGATATGCTTTCAATTTTGACCCTCGTATTGGATTTTGATCATTACATTTTTAATCAATTTTGATCTTTTGGGCTAGGTGGATAAAACTATTAACCTTGTTGTCGGGATTGTTCTCTAGGGCTAGGTGGTGGACATAGATGCCCTTAGTTGGATGGAAAAACTTATAGGTTAACATTTATTTCATTTTTAGGGACACCGGTTTGGGAATTTTTGGACCATGAATTTATATGCCTTTTAAGGTAGTGATCTTTTTTTTCTCAATTTGATATTGATACATGGTAAGTTATTGAGTTTTTCGTTATAGGTAGGTTGATTCATTCATCATTTGAAAAGTCCCTTAGATGCTTATTTTTTGGGACTGGAATCAATAGGAAAGACTTTTTGGTTTCCTAGTTTAGTCGACCTATGTTTCTACTATTTCATTGTAGTATGATCATTGGTATACTCTCATGACTCGAGCAATGTCTTGTGATCGGTTGTCATGGAGTAAATCATGGAAGAAGTGAGGTGCCTGATTTTTAAGTGGAGTTACATGGTATCATATTGATTAATGAGACTGATGTGCCTTGTATCATGAAAAAATTAGTCATGTGTTGAATGACTAGCCATAGTACGGTTTGGGTTGTAAAGGTAGATGATTATTTCATGAGGTTACATTTATTTTTAATCATTAGGTGTTTTGGTGTGAGTTATGGAACAATTATTTCATGAAATTTCATTGGTGTGGCACCCTGGGAGATATGGTTGAATGTGGAATCTCCCACCAAGGTAGATGTGACATCAGGAATGAATTTGGAACCATAAGTATATCTACACATATTGAACCTCGACAACATTGTTGGGAGACATGGTGTCCTCTGTTTACTAAAGGCAGTTCATCCTATTTATAGTGAGAGTGGATCGAAGGGATCTAAACACTGTCTTTTGTATATTTTTATTATACTCACATTTGATATTATCTTTCTCTTTATTGATTTATATTGTGTTTGTTGAGAGGAAATCATCCCAACATTGTGATACTTTTTATTTCTAAATGATACTCCGTAGTAGTGGAAGAAACATGTTTATGTTATGCTCGATGAGTGGTGTAAGGTATGATATAAGGTGGTGAGTATACCATTGTCCATTTAAGGGCGGTGTACGTCATTTTTAGTTAAACATCATAGTTTCCATAGCCTATTGAGAAGTGATTTGGGTTTTGATACAATAATAAGTTTATTCTTATGGTGGGGATTACTAGATCAACAAGAGATAAATTTCGTCCATGTAAAAGCAAGTTGTTGATGCTACGAGGTTGGTCATTGGATAGTTACGAAAAATTATTGTGTAAATTCATTGGTGTAGAGAATGAATTCTATTTTTTCACCCATCTTCTCTATGATGAGAATTTTTATGATGTTGATTTTTTTAGGACTCGTGTTCTTCCAAACATCAATTTTAAGCAGAAAATCAATTTTTTTCACTCAGTTTCTTCTATGTGGTAAAATGAAATTTTCCATTGCATATTATATCATATTGTTTTACAAACAACTATTTCGGTTTTTAAATATGTTTTTCAAATTAGAAAATTATTTTTTTACAATTCCATGCCATTCAAATGTTATAATAATAATGAGTAATAAATATTTAATAAAAAATATTGATTTTTTATCTATGTTAGTTCAACAATAGCTTTTTAATGGGGGTGAGATTAAGAATTTTTCTATGTCATTGAGTCTGAAATGGTGAGGTTTTTCTTCGTCATCATAAACACATGTTGGGAATCAAGGCTAGCTCAATCCCATATTCCTGTTTTTTATTTTGTTTTCTTTTTCCAATTTTCATTCTTTAATTTTCCATTTTTTTATTTCTTCCTTTAGATTCTAATGTTCACCCATTTGTTAAGCATATGTCATGTGAACATGTAAGTATATGTATTGGGAGAAATAGTTTCATATAAGAAGAGAGGTAGGAGTCGCCTTGAATCCCTCAATGCATTATATTTATATTTTGTAGTCATGGACTGCAAAATCCAATTAACATATGGCGGTTTTCCCGAACATAGGAAGTTTTTTAAATTGACCAAAAATACCCCTTACATTTATTTTTTCCTTAATATGAAGCCCTATAAATATTTTGTGTTGCCTCTTGAGGCCTGATAAAATTATTTTGGTGGTGAAGCAGGGGTTTCATGGTCATCCTAGTGTATTCTGTTCTTGAAAGCCTGACTATATCATTTGTATTCCATGGTGACATGTTGTGTACTCTTCCCATGTGGGGAGGACGATTTTTAAGGATTACATAATGTGTACATGTGTGTACTCACTGTGTATTAGTACTCAGCCTTGTTTCTTGGTACCAATATAGGAAAACCAATGTAGGGGTATGTGGTTATGTTGATTGCACATCTAGACACTCTATCATTCACACACTATTTATGAGTACACAACATGGCCAAGTATCCAAGAAGGTAGGTTGAGGGACAGTAGTTAGTAACTTGTGTGGGGTACAGGTCATGATTCCTCCTTACATTCATTATACTTGGGGAATTTACATGCATAGGATAACAGAAGTACAGAACCATGTTGGGTTTGGGAGTACACGTCGTTAACCGAGGGTAACAAGTCATGTACTGGACCTTTTCAACTGTTTAAAGGGGATTCATGTCTTTTATCCCCATAGTCATAATTGGGGTCAAGAGTAGTACATTATGAGTATTTTTCCATGTTCATCATGATGGTGAAGTCCATGGAGTGTTATAAAGATTCATAATTCGTTTCTTTTATGGGATTCCACCAAAATATGGATTTTATTCCTCATGTAACTAAATTCATTGATCTCTTGAGTGATATATGAACATAAATGATAGGTTGGGTGTTGGAGAAAGTAGAGTTTTTTAGATATGATATGTGATGTCCCATGGGTTATCTCTCATGACTAGTTCATAGTAGCTTTTGGTTGATGACTGCTACCATATGAGATGTTCCCTCCTGGCCTAATAGGCCATGACAACAGTTTCATTTGAGGACCCCTAGTAGGATTTACCCTACATATGTTTTGACATAGATGATTCTATATAGGAAGTATATATCTTCTTTCAATACAATATATTTTTGGAAAATAAATTTCCATATAAGTTCTTCTAGGGAGTCCCTTGTAGGATCCCTTTACCTATGCACTATTCTAATGATACTATATTGGATACCTAAGGATTTATTATCATTCAAGGATCCCATATAAGATTCACCCTTTAACCTAATTGAGATAAAGATCCCATGTAAGATTCCTTCTATTGTTTTTAGACCTAGAAGAACCCAATAATTATTCAAATTAATGTTTGACCTGAGTGAACCAGATGTTTCCCATTGTTTGATTGACCATGAGTCGTACATCATGTTTGGGTATATATGGTGTTGGGTGTCACCATAGAACTGCTACAGAACTTATAACCCCATGGGGATATTACAATAGTGTTGGGAATGGGAATTCATCCATGCTCACTCATTTTTTTTACTTTCTCATGATTATTTTCTATTCCACTATATTTACCATAGGTTCATCTTGGTTTATTTCTATTGAAACTAATTTTAGGCTACATACTTTCTTCAGGGATTCCCATACATTATTACAGGGATCCATCATGATTTCTGGGATGTTGAGACATTCATTCCTATGATCCAATTTATGATCCATGATATTTTATATTCTTAGTGGAATACCTAGAGGTTCCCTTTGGGAGTTGGATTTTGATCCCACATATATATATATATATATAATTTATTATTATATTTTTGGGATTTCCATATGTGTTTCTTTAAATGAAACTATTGATCCTTACATGTATAGGATGAGCTCTTGGGGTATTAATGAATGTTATTTATTGAGTAATACATGAATTACCATTGAAATAATTCCTTTGATAAATTAATATGCTACATGGAATGTGGTGGTGGTGATGTTCATCTCCTCTACCTATGATCGGGATGATTACACTATCACTGACCAGTTATGAGACACAAGGGGGGTTGCATGGTGTCTCACTTGTGGTTTCTCTTTAGAAGGGTATGGAACCCAAGAATCATTGCATATTTTTTTTCTTAAGTGTTAGGGATGACTATCAAATCATTAGCCTATGATATGGATGATTACACTCTCCTTTATCAGTTACAATAATTGAGGGGTGTTTCATGGTGTATTACCAATGTGTTATATTTACAGATAACCTATGGGTAAAACCCTTTAAGACTATCCAATTTCAAAATTCCAAGACTGATTATAGACTAAGACCTATGGATTTGAAATTGGACTAGACTTACAATCACGGGTAGCATGGGGACTAACTCTGTGACCTTTTATAGGATGTCCAGATGTACTCTACATAATCCCTCTTTATAGGGTTGACCAACAGTATACGATATCCCTATTTTTTGGATTGACCATCGTTATATGGTATCCATGTTAGCGATTAGAGGAAAGTATAGATGAACCCTATTTTAGGATGAGTACTCCCCTATGGTGATGTATCATGCTTAGTAAGATTTTTGCCATTGGTCGAAGTAGGTACATATCGATTAAGATTACGAAACAAGAAAATGACTTAATGTTACATAGGTTTAGTTACCCAAAATCTTGCACAATTCCATTACACAGGATGTCAAAAAGATTGGGATTACAGTCCCAAGGATCAACTACTTTTTTTGGATTCATATTAATTGATTTAACAATCATTTCATATTAAAAAATATGTGTCTGTGTGTGTCTGTTTGTATGTAAATGCATGGAATTATACTTGTATACCTATATATATATGGATATAAATGGTGGTACATGACAAGTTAGAAAGGATTATTGACCCAGGGATTGAGTGTGGTTTCATGATTGGTTTTACACTCTTTTTAGTTGAGTTTGAACTAGGCCGAGAAAGTTTCTTTTCATACACTTATAGTAGAATATGATACAGGTTTTTCATTGGGGTGGCCTACTGAGATTATTTCTCACCCATGCACCTACACACATGTGTACCTATATACCTTATGTCTACATCTTGTTATAGAAGATTACATGGTGGATGGTGTTGATGCCTTAAGTATCATTATTCAGGTGGAGATGCTCGTGTGGGTTCTTTTGATCAGTCTAGTGTTGTTCGACAATGTTTAGAGGCCATGTACGTGGTCTGGATCAGAGTTAGTATTATAAAAATAATTTTTTTTAAACTTCTTTTCTATTTTTGTATATTTTAGGTTTATGCATTGGGTAACCAGTGTTATGTTGCATTGGAAAATTATGCAGTATTTTATTTCTTTTTCATATATTGTTACTCCATGGTCTATTTCAATTTGTTTACTACTTCCATAGTATATTTACATAATCAATGTGTGATACTTTTCAAATTTCAGTTTTGGATTTGTCTAATATGGTGGATTATTCTCCCCACTATCACAACCTAGGTCCTCATTTGTATTTATAAGCCTCTAGCATATGGGGAGGCATGGTTGAAGCCCCAATTCCAACCATCTCAAAGAACTAGGTTTTTTGAATTTATGTCAGGACATTACACATAGACTCTCACAACTAATAGGAAACGTCTCTAATATGGTATGTGCTTTTTATGTCATGTGGCGGACCGTCATGGGGAACACTGAAGTCCCATTTTGATGGTACGATTCAATGTTGTGTAAAATATATTTTCATGTTGTCTTATTATTCAGTTATCAGATAAGAGACTATGATGTATTAAATTTTGGTAATGACACTAAATATAAATTTATCTTACCCACTGATAGGGGAAACCCAAATTACAATATATTGGTTATTATTATTTGGGTTTCTTCCTGTTATAGTTTCACTAATTTCACCAATGTATTACACACATGGTATTTGATTCTATTATTGTTGATATTGTTATTATTGAATTTAAATTTTCTTGGATATATTAGGAAATGTTTAATCATCTCATGCACTACTATGGGATCCATTGGACATAAATTAAATGTATTTTCCATACCATATTTACCTTCTTCGTGAATATCCTACCTCGTATAGAGAATAAATAGATTATATATGTGTGTAAATGTCCTAAAATTTTATTAAATGATAAAACGATTAAATTTATTAATGATCCTAAATCAATTTAAGTAAAATATTCTATTATATATTTCTTGTGATACTTTAACTAACCCACTTAAGTAACATTGTCTCCATAAACCATTTTTGGAGTAGAATGAAATATTAGTCGACCAGATCTTTTAATGACTATTTAAATTTATGAAGCATGTACTTCTATAAATTGGAAATGGTATTTCATTGATTCAAATAATTATACATTTCTTGAAACATACAAAAATAAGAAGTAAATTCATGGTCATAGTTACAAAAAAAATACCAATTGAAATTTAAAAATATAATCCGCATTTATAAAATTGGAATGGTAACCCATATACTGACTTGATATCCCCATGTACATAAATATAACTGAACATAAATAGAATAAAAGAATTAAAATAAAAATGTTCATTTAAAATAGGATGAAAATTTAAATGTAAATGGTGTTTGTATCTATACCATAAAATTTACACACAATATACAAGGTCCTATATTGTGTCTTCATTATGAAATTTATCCTAACACATTATCCATCGTGGGAAGTAGAAATCGTATCAACAAGAGTTTTGTGACTTTTCATATCACCAATACCTATCATTAGAGGAAGGATGGGTGATGTGACGTGTTTTAGAAATTGTATGTGCCTAACCATTTTTATTATCACATTACCTATTTTATATTAAATATTATCTAGGATATGAGATTATAAATTATAGTTTTATGCCATAGTGACTTCATCTAGTCAAGCGCTAGGAGCGCAGTTAAGACCGTCTTCGAGTTTTTTTCCTAAGACACTAGTATTACTTCTCATACCACCACCTGTGGCATATCACATTGATATTCCACTAGGTGTTGTGGCTTAGTTTAGAGATACCTTCTTCTGAATTTTTCATTAATTTCAGGGAGATCCAAGACGTTTCCCATCTATGGCAGAGTGAATATGTGAATTAAAATTGTTGAATCCACCCATATTCATTGGAAAAGGTACTCCTCAGGTTGCTGAGCTCTGGCTAGAGGCCATGTTGTCCATCATTGAACATTTGGAGACACCACCAAAGTTGATGGACTATATCAGTGTCACGACCCGCCCTCGGGGTCCGTGCCGTGACTACCCCAAGCCCGCCTTCCATAGGCCAGGGGCTGGCGACTAGCACAAAGGCGTAAATCCCGGTAAAAAGGGAAGGCATTGCCTTTGAAAATTAAACACACACCACAGAGTAAACAAGCGGAAAGTAAACACTAAACAAAAGAAGAGTACTACTGAAAGTGCGGAAAGGAAAATGGTCCAGAATACAAACCCAAACTAAAAGCAAAGTACAACTCGAAAGGGAAAACAACAACTGAAAAGTAAACGCCGCTACACCGAGCTTTCCACTGGAAATCCCACCTGAAGGGTGGGTACAGATAGCTCCTCTGCTCCACGGGTCCCGCCGTCCGCTCCGTGCACGTCCCGCCCAGTGGTCCTCCTCCGGGTACCGTCCCGCTCTGTAGGCCTCAGCTAAGATCAACGATGTCCGTCGTCTGCAACCAACACAACGTAGTGCGGGCGAAGCCCGTGCAGGGGTGAGTATAAGCTACTCAGTAGGGACCCCGAGACCCCTGAAGGTCTCTCAAATCCACAAAGGATAAACCATGAAGAAAAGTACAATCACAAAGTAACAACCGACACTGCTTAGGTATATGCCCATACATATACCTAAGTCATCAATTAAAATACGCTCCAACCTCCGAGCCCAAGTACAACTCAGTCCACGCAGGAAAGTATACGTATTCCACATAGGAAAGCAAAACATAATCCACACAGGATTGCACAACACAATCCACACAGGAAGCAACAGGATTCAGCTCACACAGGTATACTTCTTCAAGGACGATAAAGATGATCACTGATCCATCTAAGTCGTCGGACCCACGAAGGATCGATAGGTAACTAACCCCCGCAGAAGACCCACACAGGATCGGGCTCACACAGAACCTGTAGGCGCTGGCTCACACAGAACCGCTGAGCGCAAGGACCCACACAGGATCGGGCCCACACATGACCTGTAGCACTGATCCACGAAGGATCGCTGAGTGCTGTAGTCGTCGTCGTCGAATCCACACAGGATCTCTGTACTGTCGTCGTCGAATCCACACAGGATCTCTGTACTGTCGTCGTCGCAGTCACAGTAGCAGTCGTAGCAGTAGAACAGTCGCAGCCAGCACTAGGGTTCCCGCACACAGCAAGCTCGTTCGGAGGGTCCGCTCCACGAGCCGAGAGGCTGATACATCAACTGTCACGAAGACCGAAGTTGATGTATCCAAAAGTTCCGTATCGTCAACAGGAACTCAACGCAACAGACGGCGCGTCGATCGGACGCCCGGTCTGAGAGTTATTGGCATTTTCGTCTCCGGGGCCCGGTTGATTTTTAAGGCAAAACCAACCCGACCGTACTCCCCCTATGTCCAAACCTCGGGCGGAGTATGCCAAAAGATCCATCTCACTAAGAGGAACACTACGCGACTGACGGCACGTCAATCGGACGTCCGTAGCTCAAGATATGAGCGTTTCCGCTCCGAAGGCCCGGTTGGTTTCGTGAACGAACCAACCTGGCCGAACTCAAAGTAAACCGAAACCTTGAGTGCGATATACCGAAACGACCGTCTCGATCGAAGGATCGCGTTTCCGCAGACGGTTCGTCATTCGGAGGTTCGAGGCTCAAGTTATGGGCCAAAAACCAAATCTAGTTCGAAACGGGGGGTCCGGGTCCGGGCCGACCCGGCCCGACCCCCCCCCCCCCGGGGCGGCGCGGCGGGCCACGGCGGCCTGGCTCCGCGAGGTGGCCGCACGCGGGGGATCGAACCCCCGCTCTTCAACTGGCGGCGCGGCATAGCCGCGCCGTTTTCTTTTCAAAAAAAACGCCCCCCTCACGTGGGGGGCCTGCTGGAGCGCAACCGGGGGGGCCGGCTGCCCCCCTCCTTCAAGGAACCGCCCCCCTCATTAAGAGGGGGGTTTTGTTGAACCGGCCGGGGGAATTATTCCCCCGGTTTTATGTCATCCGGCCGGCCAGCTGGCCGGCCGGTTTTTACCAACGGGACCAGAAATTCCGGTCCCGCCTTCGACTTCCGACGCCGGCGGCCCGGCCGCCGGTCTTCACATCCCGCCGCGGCCCGGATCCGGCCGCGGTCTCCTGGTCCCGCCGCGGCCCGGAACCGGCCGCGGTGTTCTTCGTCCGGCGCGGTGCGACGGCACCGCACCCCTTTCGCCGTGCCATGATTCTTTTCAACGCGGCGCGACGACGTCGCGTTCTTGAAGATTCTTCCTTGACGTAGCGCGACGACGCCGCGTAAAATATTTGCACGATCATCCGCGTGGTGCGACGACACCACGCCACTTGCTTCCTCACGCAAGAATAATCAACATGAACGATGGAGGGGGGTTCGGCCATGTTCATGCGGTCCGGCCCCCCTCATGTTAAATAAATAACTCAACTTAAACATTCAAGCCTCAAGTTAGACATGCGAGATCCACGTTCAACAAATGGAATAAATAAATAATGAATCAACAACCCCTACCTCGGGTTTAAGATTCGAAGATTCGTCTACGTTCCGCGGAAGACGGCGTCGCGGAGGTCGGGCGTCGCGGTCGTCGTTCGTCAAATCCGTTGACAAAGAGATATGCCCGAAGAGATACGTCGTTGGCGAATCTTCGTATGCCGACGAAGAAGGTCCGAGGAGGAAGCGGTGTTCCCTCTTGTTGACACCGAGGACGAAGAAGAGAGGCGTCGTTCTTCGTCGGAGTTTGAGCGTTCTTCGTTCTTCGTCAGAGCTTGGAGATGAAGAAGAAGCTCTCCAAAAGCTCTCAAGGAGACAAACAAACAACCCATAATAAAATAAGACAACATCTTATTTTATTATTACAAAACACATTAGAATTTCAAAAGTTGGAAATTCAAAAAGGTTTAACTCCCATAAATAATTAAGTAACTCAAGTTATTAAATTAGGGGTTAAGCATGTTTAGAGAATTTGAAAGAATTAGGGGTTCGTGTGGGCCCCACCACACTTAATCCTCCCAAGGGAGGTTAAGTGGGTGTGGGTCCCACTTCCAACCCCCTTTGGTAGGTTTTCAACAAGTTAAAATAATATTTGTTCTATACAAATTTTATTTAACTCAAACTAAAAACCCCTAAAAATTAACTTTCATCCCGCAACAAACGCAACTCCCGAAAAGGTCTCTTTAAGCGAATATCGGCGCTGTGAGTTCATCGGTGCCCTCGGATTTCAATTCCGAGCACCGGATCAAAAGTTAGGAATTCTCGCTCGTTCGTTCACTGAACGTACCCGAGCCAAACTTCGGAAATTAATTCCGGGCACTCCGGGCCTCGGAATCAGGTGCCGTCTGAAACCGCGCTCTTGTAAAATTCTAAAGAAAATTAAGAAAAAAATTTCCCTTGAATTTTACAGGTCTTTACATTACTCCCACCTCAGGAATTTACGTCCCCGTAAAGATACATCAAAAACTAGGGAAACAAATGAGGGTACTGAGCACGCATCTGAGCCTCCTGCTCCCATGTGCTCTCCTGGAGATTCCCGTGCTGCCATCTGATGCGCACAAGAGGAATCGATCGCCCACGCAGGACCCGCTCCTGTCGATCCTCTATCTCCACCGAAACCTCCGTAAAAGTCGCCCCATCGTCAACGTCAAGCTCCCCATGGTCAATGATGTCCGTCGGGTCGTGCACGTGTCTCCTCAGCTGGGATACGTGGAAGACGTCGTGCACCCGGTGCAACTGGGGTGGTAGATCCAGGCGATAAGCCACCTCACCAATCCTGCTGAGAATCTGGAAAGGTCCGATGAAGCGCGGAGATAACTTGCCGCCTCGGCCAAATCTCCGAATACCACGTCGAGGTGAGACCCGCAAGAAGACGTGGTCGCCATCCTCGAACTCCAGTGGCCTCCGACTCCTGTCAGCGTATGACTTCTGCCGGCTCTGAGCTGTCCTCATCCGCTCCTGGATGACCTGGACCTTCTCTGTCGTGGCCTGGACCATCTCCGGTCCCACCAGTGCTGACTCCCCAGGGTCTGTCCAGCACAAAGGAGATCTACATGGTCAGCCGTACGACGCCTCGTACGGTGCCATCCCGATGGTGGAGTGGTAGCTGTTGTTGTATGCAAACTCCACCAAGGGTAGGTGGTCCTCCCAGCTACGACCAAAGTCGAGGACACAGGCACAGAGCATGTCCTCGAGTGTCTGAATGGTCCTCTCCGTCTGACCATCCGTCTGAGGGTGAAAAGCTGTACTAAGACGTAGCTGCGTACCGAACGCCTCCTGTAACCCCTTCCAAAGCCGGGAAGTAAAGAGGGCATCTCGATCGGAAACGATAGATGATGGCACGCCGTGGAGCCGCACAATCTCCTGAACGTAGAGACGTCCCAAGCTCTCCACTGAGCCCTGCTCTCTGATGGGTAAGAAGTGTGCCGAATTGGTGAGTCGGTCAACAATCACCCAGATGGAGTCGTGACCTCTGGAAGTGCGTGGAAGTCCAGTCACGAAGTCCATAGATATGCCGTCCCACTTCCACTCCGGAACCTCCAAGGGCTGTACCAAGCCTGCTGGTACCTGATGCTCTGCCTTCACCTGCTGACAGGTGAGGCATCGAGAAACGAACTCTGCTACAGCCTTCTTCATACCCGGCCACCAATGCTGTTGTCTGAGGTCCTGGTACATCTTCGCCACTCCAGGATGTACCGCTAAAGGAGAAGTGTGAAACTCTCTCAGTACTTCCTCTCGCAAAGCGACAGGTACCATGGTACGTCCTCTGAAATGGATGCTGTGATCTGCTCCAAGGGAGAAACCATCAGGTGCCTGTCCCGAGGATATCTGTGTACGCCATGTCTCACAGTCAGCGTCCCCACGCTGTGCCTCCCTGACTCGCTGCAGTAGTGGAGGGGTGACTGTGAGAGACTGAAGAAAGGCTGCTCCATCTCTATCCACGAAGGATATCTGCAAAGAGGCTAACTGCTCCGTCGCCTCCTCAAGTAGCTGAATGCCCGTCCTCCTGCTGAGGGCATCAGCTACTACGTTCCCCTTCCCAGGAGTATAGACTATTTCAAAGTCATAGTCCGGGAGGAACTCGAGCCATCGTCGCTGTCTCAGGTTCAGGTCCTTCTGCGAGAAGATATACCTGAGACTCTGATGATCGGAAAAGACTGTAAAGCGCTCGCCCATCAGATAGTGTCGCCAAGTCTTCAGAGCGAAGACCACTGCTGCTAACTCCAGGTCATGGGTAGCGTAGTTCTGCTCATGCGGCCTCAACTGTCGTGACCCATAGGCGATCACTGCCCGCTCCTGCATCAGAACACATCCGAGTCCGGTCCCTGATGCATCGCAGTAGACTACGTACCCTACTCCCTCCTCAGGCAACCTCAAGATAGGTGCGCTAGTCAATCTCGGTCTCAGCTCCTGGAAGCTCTACTGACAACTGTCTGACCACACGAAGGGTTTCCCCTTCTTCTTCAAAGCTGTGAGTGATGCCGCAACTCTGGAGAAGTTCGGCACAAATCTCCGATAGTATCCAGCTAGTCCCAAGAAACTCCGAACCTCAGTCACGCTCCTGGGTGGCTCCCATGCTAACACAGCCTCAATCTTCGCGGGATCCACTGCAACTCCCGCCTCAGAGATAACGTGTCCCAAGAAGTGGACCTCACGTATCCAGAACTGGAACTTCGAGAGCTTACCATAAAGCTGGTGCTCTCGAAGTGTGTCAAGAACAACTCGCAAGTGATAGGCGTGCTCCTCCTCTGTCGTAGAGTAAATCAGAATGTCGTCGATGAAGACCACGACAAACCGATCGAGGTATGGCTGAAAGATCCTGTTCATGAGAGCCATGAACACTGCTGGAGCATTGGTTACACCGAAAGGCATAACCAAGAACTCATAGTGGCCATACCGACATCTGAAGGCCGTCTTCTGCACATCCTCCTCCCTGACTCTGAGCTGATGATAGCCTGACCTGAGGTCTATCTTCAAGAACCACTGTGCTCCCTTGAGCTGATCAAAGAGGTCATCAATCCTCGGCAGCGGATACTTGTTCCTCACTGTCACCTGGTTCAGGCGACGATAGTCGACACAAAGTCGCAAGCTCCCGTCCGCCTTCTTGGCGAACAAAATCGGGGAAGCCCATGGTGAAACACTGGGTCGGATGAACCCCTTGCCCTGCAAGTCCTCCAACTGTACCCGTAGCTCTCGAAGCTCGGCAGGGGCCATCCGATATGCTGGAGTGGATATCGGGGCTGTCCCGGGGTACAAGTCAATAAAAAAGTCTACCTCTATGCGAGGAGGTAGCCCTGGAACATCGTCGGGAAAAACGTCTGCAAACTGATCCACCACTGCAGGAAAACCAGGACTCTGCACGTCAACTGCTCCAAGGATAAGGCTAGCCAACTGATGAGTGATGGGCTGTCCTGTCCTCCGCTGAAGTCCATCCTGTGCTGCTAAGGCTCCCTTCTCGCCGGTGAAGGTGAACCTGCTCCCGTCGGTGCGTACACATCGCACCTTGCGCCTAAAACAGTCAATCTGTGCATGGACCGTAGATAGCAAATCCATGCCCAAGATGACGTCGTAAGGCCTCGACGCTGCTACAAGAAGATCCCAGCCGATGCTCTCGCCTCCTAGAGTAAACTCACACTGCCGGCACCAGTGCGTAATCGTCGAGTCTGCTCCCGTAGGAGTCTCTAGCCGTAAGGATCGAGCCAACGCCTCTGTCGGAATCTCCGAGCTCCGAACAAGGGAAGCGGCTATGAAAGAGTGACTCGCTCCTGTGTCTATAAGAACTGCAGCAAGGGTGGAATAGACACAGATAGTACCTCGAATCATCTCGGGTGCGCCATGGTCGTAGGCCTTTGCTGCCTGGAGCTGTGCCTGTCGCTGCCCGCCAGCTCCCTGTGGTCGGGGTGGACCTCCTGGTGGTGGTGGTGGTAGAGTCTCAAAGCGTCGACCACCACCAGCTGCTCGTCCATCTCCTCTGCCTCGTCCGCCTCCTCCCTGCGGACCGCCACGGTTGATCCTCTGCCTCTGCCTCGGTGGTCCATCAACTGTCTGCTGCTCCTCGGCACGACGGGTCGGGCAGTCACGAGCCATGTGGCCCTGCCCGCCGCACGAGCAGCACTGTCTGCCTCTCGTAAGACTGGCTCCGCGCTGTGTGCCCCGCACTGCTGAGCCAGTGCCCTGAGATCGTCTGCTCGAAGGTCTGGTCTGTCTGGACCCCTGATTCATCCGTCGACTGCCTGCTGCAGATGACTTTGCCACGTGCCGCCCTGCGGTGGGTCTCTGTGCTGGTGTAGACTCAGCAAGGAAGCTCTCGATCAGAAGGGCCCGCTCCAGTACTCCTGTCTGAGTTGGTATGCTGAGGGAGATCAGCGATGCCCTGATCTCGTGTCTCAAACCCTGCTCGAAGGTCCGGGCCCGGAAGAATGGGTCATGTACCATGTCGTTCGAGTAGCGCGAGAGATCGGTAAATCTCGCCGAGTACTGAGCGACCGTCATGCTGCCCTGCCGCAGCTGTAGAAGCTCCTGGATACGCACCGCACGAAGGGTGGCTGGGACGAACTCCGAGCGGAAGAGGCTCTCAAAGTCCGTCCAAAGTAGAGATGCCTCATCGTGCACCTGGAGCATCAAGCTCCACCATCGTCCTGCTGCTGCGTGTAGTAGGCTCGCAGCGAGGATCACCATGAGGTCTGCTGGTGTCCTCACTAGCCTAAACCCTCGAACAACTGCCTCCAGCCAGTCCTCTGCTGCCTGGGGATCCGTCTCCCCGCGAAACCTGGGCGGTCGCTGGCGCTGAAATTCATGCAGTGCGCTGAGGCGACGTGCATCGTCAGCGGCTGCTGCTGGAAGCATCGGGGGATCGGCGGGTAAAGCTACCGCCGGTGTCACTACTGGAAAAGGGCACTGCACCGAGACCTCGTCGCTCGGTGGGCTGTCGTCTCGCTCGACTCTCGGAACCCAAGCTGGCTACCGTCCTGTGGCCATCCTGAAAAGGAAACAGGTGCGCCACGGTTAGAACAGTATACCTGGTGAGCTGATATAAGTAATCACAAAGAAAACATTGAAACACACACGCAATCAATGTTTTCGTGCATTAAGTCGGAAATCAGAAGTCAGGGTCCTAGTGTACGGATACGTCGGCCGCCGCACCAACACTGGACTCCCTGGACTGATAACCACACTCAATACGCTAAACATTATTGCTTCACATAGAAAAGATCAGAGTTCACGGTAGAACCGAACTCCTTTGATACCAATTTGTCACGACCCGCCCTCGCGGTCCGTGCCGTGACTACCCCAAGCCCGCCTTCCATAGGCCAGGGGCTGGCGACTAGCACCAAGGCGTAAATCCCGGTAAAAAGGGAAGGCATTGCCTTTGAAAAGTAAACACACACCACAGAGTAAACAAGCGGAAAGTAAACACTAAACAAAAGCAGAGTACTACTGAAAGTGCGGAAAGGTAAATGGGCCAGAATACAAACCCAAACTGAAAGCAAAGTACAACTCAAAAGGGAAAACAGCAACTGAAAAGTAAAAGCCGCTACACCGAGCTGTCCACTGGAAATCCCACCTGAAGGGTGGGTACAGATAGCTCCTCTGCTCCACGGGTCCCGCCGTCCGCTCCGTGCACGTCCCGCCCAGTGGTCCTCCTCCGGGTACCGTCCCGCTCTGTAGGCCTCAGCTAAGGTCAACGCTGTCCGTCGTCTGCAACCAACACAACGTAGTGCGGGCGAAGCCCGTGCAGGGGTGAGTATAAGCTACTCAGTAGGGACCCCGAGACCCCTGAAGGTCTCTCAAATCCACAAAGGATAAACCACGATGAAAAGTACAATCACGAAGTAACAACCGACACTGCTTAGGTATATGCCCATACATATACCTAAGTCATCAATTAAAATATGCTCCAACCTCCGAGCCCAAGTACAACTCAGTCCTCGCAGGAAAGTATACGTATTCCACATAGGAAAGCAAAACATAATCCAAACAGGATTGCACAACACAATCCACACAGGAAGCAACAGGATTCAGCTCACACAGGTATACTTCTTCAAGGACGATAAAGATGATCACTGATCCATCTAAGTCGTCGGACCCACGAAGGATCGATAGGTAACTAACCCCCGCAGAAGACCCACACAGGATCGGGCTCACACAGAACCTGTAGGCGCTGGCTCACACAGAACCGCTGAGCGCAAGGACCCACACAGGATCGGGCCCACACAGGACCTGTAGCACTGATCCACGAAGGATCGCTGAGTGCTGTAGTCGTCGTCGTCGAATCCACACAGGATCTCTGTACTGTCGTCGTCGAATCCACACAGGATCTCTGTACTGTCGTCGTCGCAGTCACAGTAGCAGTCGTAGCAGTAGAACAGTCGCAGCCAGCACTAGGGTTCCCGCACACAGCAAGCTCGTTCGGAGGGTCCGCTCCACGAGCCGAGAGGCTGATACATCAACTGTCACGAAGACCGAAGTTGATGTATCCAAAAGTTCCGTATCGTCAACAGGAACTCAACGCAACAGACGGCGCGTCGATCGGACGCCCGGTCTGAGAGTTATTGGCATTTTCGTCTCCGGGGCCCGATTGGTTTTTAAGGCCAAACCAACCCGACCGTACTCCACCTGCGTCCAAACCTCGGGCGGAGTATGCCAAAAGATCCGTCTCACTAAGAGGAACACTACGCGACTGACGACACGTCAATCGGACGTCCGTAGCTCAAGATATGAGCGTTTCCGCTCCGAAGGCCCGGTTGGTTTCGTGAACGAACCAACCCGGCCGAACTCAAAGTAAACCGAAACCTTGAGTGCGATATACCGAAACGACCGTCTCGATCCAAGGATCGCGTTGCCGCAGACGGATCGTCATTCGGAGGTCCGAGGCTCAAGTTATGGGCCAAAAACCAAATCTGGTTCGAAACGGGGGGTCCGGGTCCGGGCCGACCCGGCCCGACCCCCCCCCCCCCCCCCGGGGTGGCGCGGCGGCGCGGCGGGCCGCGGCGGCCTGGCGCCGCGAGGTGGCCGCACGCGGGGGATCGAACCCCCGCTCTTCAACTGGCGGCGCGGCATAGCCGCGCCGTTTTCTTTTAAAAAAAACGCCCCCCTCACGTGGGGGGCCTGCTGGAGCGCAACCGGGGGGGCCGGCTGCCCCCTCCTTCAAGGAACCGCCCCCCTCATTAAGAGGGGGGTTTTGTTGAACCGGCCGGGGGATTTATTCCCCCGGTTTTATGTCATCCGGCCGGTTAGCTGGCTGGCCGGTTTTTACCAACGGGACCGGAAATTCTGGTCCCGCCTTCGACTTCCGACGCCGGCGGCCCGGCCGCCGGTCTTCACATCCCGCCGCGGCCCGGATCCGGCCGCGGTCTCCTCGTCCCGCCGCGGCCCGGAACCGGCCGCGGTGTTCGTCGTCCGGCACGGTGCGACGGCACCGCGCCCCTTTCGACGTGCCATGATTCTTTTCAACGCGGCGTGACGGCGTCGCGTTCTTGAAGATTCTTCCTCGACGTAGCGCGACGGCGCCGCGTAAAATATTTGCACGATCATCCGCGTGGTGCGACGGCACCACGCCACTTGCTTCCTCATGCAAGAATAATCAACATGAACGATGGAGGGGGGTTCGGCCGTGTTCATGCGGTCCGGCCCCCCTCACGTTAAATAAATAACTCAACTTAAACATTCAAGCCTCAAGTTAGACATGCGAGATCCACGTTCAAGAAATGGAATAAATAAATAATGAATCAACAACCCCTACCTCGGGTTTAAGATTCGAAGATTCGTCTACGTTCCGCGGAAGACGGCGTCGCGGAGGTCGGGCGTCGCGGTCGTCGTTCGTCAAATCCGTTGACGAAGAGATATGCCCGAAGAGATACGTCGTTGGCGAATCTTCGTATGCCGACGAAGAAGGTCCGAGGAGGAAGCGTCGTTCCATCTTGTTGACACCAAGGACGAAGAAGAGAGGCGTCGTTCTTCGTCGGAGTTTGAGCGTTCTTCGTTCTTCGTCAGAGCTTGGAGATGAAGAAGAAGCTCTCCAAAATCTCTCAAGGAGACAAACAAACAACCCATAATAAAATAAGACAACATCTTATTTTATTATTACAAAACACATTAGAATTTCAAAAGTTTGAAATTCAAAAAGTTTTAACTCCCATAAATAATTAAGTAACTCAAGTTATTAAATTAGGGGTTAAGCAAGTTGAGAGAATTTGAAAGAATTAGGGGTTCGTGTGGGCCCCACCACACTTAATCCTCCCAAGGGAGGTTAAGTGGGTGTGGGTCCCACTTCCAACCCCCTTTGGTAGGTTTTCAACAAGTTAAAATAAAATTTGTTCTATACAAATTTTATTTAACTCAAACTAAAAACCCCTAAAAATTAACTTTCAACCCGCAACAAACGCAACTCCCGAAAAGGTCTCTTTAAGCGAATATCGGCGCTGCGAGTTCATCGGTGCCCTCGGATTTCAATTCCGAGCACCGGATCAAAAGTTAGGAATTCCCGCTCGTTCGTTCACTGAACATACCCGAGCCAAACTTCGGAAATTAATTCCGGGCACTCCGGGCCTCGGAATCAGGTGCCGTCTGAAACCGCGCTCTTGTAAAATTCTAAAGAAAATTAAGAAAAAAATTTCCCTTGAATTTTACGGGTCTTTACAATCAGTACATATATTCCCCATGATTCATATAAATGTTTTTGTGATTTCATGGAATGACCCGACCCGTACTAAGGACTGAGCCACAAATACCCCATGATTGCCTCTATAGTCTAGTGGATGACGACTAGCGTTGAAGGCACAAAAACTATGTGAGGCATTTTATTATGAAACTATAAACCCACATATAGTAAAATCATTGAAAAAGTGAATATGAAAATAGAATCATGATAAAACACTTCTATATAAAGAAAACCAAACATATATGCATTGAACTCTAAACAGAACAACTACAATAAAACTAAACTTGAAGGGAAAGTGGAAAAATAAAAACCTAACTAGAAAAGTGTGACTACCTATCAATAGGTAAAAAATAAAATTGCATGAATATTCCCAATCTGGAATCCCATGCTATGACCACCACACACGGTCCAAGCACCCTATATCCATAAGCTCCTCTAATATCAATTTCAACCCATCCGTCATATACAAGGGCACACCAAATGCCGACAAATCTCAAGCATTAGTGGGTATAAAAATACTAAATAGGATGCCCCGATTGCTAAAGGGAGTATCAAGATAGGTACTGAAGATGGGATTTGTATGAGAGAACAAGGTACAACAAGAGCGAATAGAAAGAGTATAACACAACCCAAAAAGAGAGTGAAAATCGACTCATGCAAACACAAGGAGATCAAAATGGTGGGGAGATGATCTCCTTGTTCAATCTTCACTAACTATAATATGATAGTAGACTCATCCAAGAAAAATAATATAGAAATAGAAATCATGTGTCATACCCTACCCTTCTTCTCCTATCATGGAAGGGGAGTTTCCAATGCCCAAGGAGTGGGAACTGAAATTATGATATGTGTGTGTGTGTGTGTGTTTGCGCATGCTCAGTCAATGAAACCCAAACAAGTGAGTTAGAGGATCTCCATCTCATATCACCTCTAAAGAGAGTGAGTAGCCAATAGTTCCGAGTAAAAAACATCTGGAATTCCCAGCATCTCATCACATCTTCCCAAGAAGCCCATACCTAAGCTGCCAAAATCTCCATACCTCGATACTATTCGCTTTGGGCACTACTGACTTTGACCCATATTTTTTGGTCATGTCACAATGATGTGTCTCAGTGGGGAATGTCCCCTTCCTTGTGGGTCCTTAGGTAAGTTGAACCACACCTTGCCGCTATGTTGCATAGTTGAGGGGATTCTCTAAACCATTAGGGACTACACTACCTAGCTCGACAGGAGGGTCAGCCAAATATATCCTCAGGGACTACGCTATGGGTCATCCTAGTATCTCTTTGGGGAAAATGCTTTGGTCATCCTAGTATCTCATTAGAGACTACATTCTGGGACAGACCAGTATCTCTTCTGGGACTACGCTCTGGTTCAGCCCAATATCTCCTCAGAGACTATGCTCTGGGTGAGCCCAATATCTCCTTGGGGACAACGCTACCAAGCCTAGCTGGAGGGTCAGCCCAGAAAAAAATTGGTCATCCCTGTTGGATTGTACCACATTGAATGCACTAAGGACCACTAACCATCCATGTCGGATGTTACCGATCAGAAAATTACGGAGGAAAAATGATCATCCCTACAAAATGATACCTCTAAAAAAATCATATAGGAACACTGATCATCCCCACTGGATGGTACGTCTCGAAAAGAATTGAAAATCTCTGATCATCCCCACTAGATGGTTTATCTTGAAAATCCATCGAGGAACTATAATCATCCCTAATAAATGGAACCCCTATTAAATCACTGAGGAACACTGGACATCCCTGCCGGATGATACCTCTCTGAAAACATGATTCTACAGTCATTATGAATCAATCCGAATAGGCGTCAAACCTTGAAAATATCGTATTCTATCTCAAAAGCCACTATAGGTGGTACCATGCCATTCTACATGAAAAAACACTCAGTATGGGCTACTCATAGGCCAAATTATGAGTCCAAAAGAAGATTATACGAGAGAAATAATATTTTTAAAATTGTACATGATGCTTGTAGGGCCCACACATTCTGTGGACTCACCTATTCTCCTGGTCGTGTACCTTTCCAAACTCAGGTACTAAACTGAAATTCTTGTACCCCTTAGGCGTGCTAGTTTACTCCAATAGTACATGATATCTGTAGCCAAAAAGCTAACAAGCGTTCATTGCTCTTTGTCAAACCAATGGGTGAAAACATACTTTTACTCACATGCCTCCTCAAACAGCACTGAATAACCAAACAGATCACATTGTTGTGATCATTCGAGAAAAATTTACAAGGTCGACTATTGATTTTCCCTAAATGGGAATCTGATATAAAAGTCACATATCACCACATTGCACTTGAATGAGATTACGTGGGGCCCACACATTGGTCCTAATCACAAATACATGTATCACTACAATGATATCCTCTCAGAAAAACATATGGTATTTGAATACATCTTTTCTATGAAAGAATACCCAGTGAAAAATTTACATTTCACCGCATCATGTGGGAATAGGGCCTTGTGGGGCCCACGCCACGATCTCAACATAAATATAAAAAGTTGTTCTTGATACATCCTTCTTAATTTCTGGGTCACAGTGTCTCAAATGGTTCATCATTTCGACACCGTATGAGGGAAATATATGAGACACAAGATCCCAAAATAATAATAATAATAATAATAAATATTTGGTGTTTCTAGGACCCGAACCATGAACCAAAATGTAATATTCAACATTAGAATTGAATTGATCGACTTAATGATAGGATCTGGTCGCCACTAACACAAGTCAATCACATGTCGCACGCAGTAGTTATGGAGGGTTGATAATTTAATAAAAATATTTAATCTATTATATCAGGAGCATTTCAAGTACCCAATCTGAAAATCCAAAGAAGGCAACCAATATTGGACTCGAAAATTCCATCTTGAAGACAGAGTTGCATAGTCATTGATGGCTCATGAAGATGAGGTAGCACAGTTAAGTTATTGAGGAATTATGGTTTTATAAAATAAATATGATTATTATATTATTATAATTATTATTTAAAATTGGTTTACTTCCATTATCACATTACACACACTAGTCACCGTCTTTATCATGTTTTTCTCCACACACATGCTTTACTCCCCAATCCAATTTTATTTATTATTTCATATTCATTTATTTCCTTTATTTTTTCTCTCTCCAGTTAACTCATTCTTCCACGTTTTCATCTCTTCCTCATCCCTAACGGCTAGAGCTTCATGCAGCTGCCTCTGCCATCCCCTCACACGACCGACTCTTCCACCAGATCTGCCACCTAAATCCATTCTCTCATACCGCGCCTATGGTCTTCTTCACTTCCTCGCACTGGCCACCCCAGCCTCATGGTCCTCCCTTTGCAGTCTCGTACCCCGCAGCCTGGCCACCTGCTACACACCCGGACCACGCACTGAAGGCACCTCAGACTCGTTGCACATCACCAGACCGCCTTAACCAAACTACGTAGCTCACCCGGAGCCACACCCTGAAGACACGCCAAAATTTCCCCGCCACATCACACCTTCCACGTGCGACTGCATATCTCTTCTAAGCCGGAAAATTTTGACTACCACAGATTCACGATCCTCGGGTCGAGATCTCCGCATCCGTATGCTATGCTCAACGAAACATTGTTTTTTAGAACTCTTAATTATTTGGCGATGAAGAATGCACAAATAATGCAATAGAAAATGATATGGTTTATGTGTATATCTATGGTTGTGTTTGTTTGGCCATCTTTGTTGGGAATCATGAACTAGTGGAATTAACAAAAATATATTTATCATACTTCATGATTTTCAATTTCAAGATATATAAGAAAAAATTGATTAAATCCATTTATTTTTAATTCATGAATTAATTTATTTAATTCATGTTCATCATAAAAAATTAAACTGGGTTAATTATTGAAGATGAAAAATCCTAGATGGATTGGATCTGTTCGGTGTTGATGAAGATCAGACATCCATAGTCATGAGAAGATGATGTTGCATTTGAAGTGATTTGATCAACCCAGATTCAATGATTCATCATCGTTCTTCAATGAAGAGGATAAGAGGGGAGTGGAGGAGGAGTCATTGGAAAAAGTTTTATGAGTACAAGATCTCATAACCAAGAATTTATATCCTCTCATCAGGTTAAAATAAATTAATAAAATAATTAAATAAAAAATTATTAAATTATTCTCCAATGATGGCACGTAAGCCGAACACTTGACGCCGATCAAGATTGCACCCTTCATAGAGTAAAACATACGTTTTGTGCTCATTAGTGGCCTCCGATTATTTATCTTATCCCTCTTCCATGAGTTAGTCGAATTTGATCATATAAATTAATAAATTTGTAATTTAATTTATCCATTTAACAAACTACCAACGAGTGAGGGGTCTTAATGTCTCGTGATGAATTATTTTAAATCGTGCCTATAGGAAAAACCACGATTCAGACCCAATCGTTGTCTCAGATTTCTAATCTGATCAACCATTTAACAGATATCATATTTCATTTAGTTAACTGTTTGTGTGTAATATAAAAACAGTAAACATTTTTAAATATTTACTTTTGGGCTCACCGGGCCTCAATAATTCCATGTTGTCTCAATTACTAGCTCTAGAAATATTCATATAAATATATCAATGTCTTATTTTCTAAAAACCTTGCTGTCTACATTATTCACACATTCATTCTATTCATCCTTGAAATGAAAAACTAGAGAACCCAATTAGGATATCAGGCCCGAACTTATCTCTCCCTCTCATAGGGAAACCTGTACATTCTTATGGTGCCAAAGAATGTGTAACAAAGTGGTGGTCCACCCTCATAAAGACTTCTTTTGTTGATGAAGTGTGTATGAACACAAAATTATATTCTTAGTTGCGATAAATGTAAGATGTCATGTACCCACTCCAACTATTTCGGGTAAGGCAATGCAGTATGCCACCTCTCCATCTCTTTGTTTAGTCCCGAATGATCTGATAGAACTCGAGGGATATTTTTCCTCCATGAACAAAACTCTAAAACCCATTTCACAGTTGTAATCACTATATTCTTCTATAATAGGTCCTCGTTATTCCCACCTTCAAAATATCCATATCGTGAAACACATAGGGATATATGGTCACCCTTGATTTCACAGTCAGAGAATCACATGTGAGACTCTCTTACACACTCAAGAAGCGAAGGAGTAAACACCATCGACTGAAGAAATGTTTTACCATCATGTTCCACCAGGGTCAGCTGCATGGAAGTTAAATACTATAAAACATCCTATACTTGGTGAGTCTGGGACTTCTTGCACTTCCCGTTAATGGAATCTGCTACACAGCTGTACCATGAGTGAACTTGTCAGAGGGATTCTTCCACCACGGTTATACTGCACTTTCTGGGCCCTACATGACCATATGCCTAGGAATTATAATGAAAAGTTCTCCTACATCAATATTTCTTCATCCGATGTCTTTTAGATGCATCAAATATCACATCTCTATTGCACTCAGTGCCACAACAAGTTGTATGGAATTCCTCTGAAGAAAAAATTATTGTTACCAATGCCTACTCCAGCACCCCAGTATAGGTGGGGATGCATAAGGCCTCTATGATATCATGAATTTCTATGTGGAGTCCATTCTCAAACATCCTCACTCAGATGTAGTTGTTATAAGTCATGTTCAGAGAGTAGCGTGAAAGGTCAATGAACCAACTCGTATACTCATCCACTGTTATCTCTCCCAACCATCACTCAAGGATATCTTGATGTCAAATGAAGCCCAAGAAGGTGGGATAGAACTTCTCATGAATCAGCTGTTATGAATATTCCAACAATCGTGCCAACTCATCGTGTATCTGAGTAATGAATCTACACCAATGTCCAGCTGCTTTGGAGAAAAGGTCGACTTCCAAAGTCACCATTTGATTTTCCAGTGTATGTACATGCCTAAAGAGGAAAATCATCAATTTTTGACAAATCATGATTTTCTGAGGGTCTCGTACACCAAAAAACCTCAGTGGTCTCTGGTGTTGGTACTATCAAAGTGCACTCAGACGATGAATGTCCTCATCCAACTGTGATGGGGTTGTCTGCTGCTCAATAGGTAGAGGTGCTGCTACCTACCCACCAAGAGAAAGGGGCATGCATGATGTGTCCTGAACTAAGGCTTCATCGCTCACGGGGTTGTCTTCATGAACCGTAGATTGTATCCTGACTGGAATTCATCATGGAGACATCCAGAATGTTATAAATATCTACCAAATTCAGATGATAATATTTATATATACATCAACAGGAGTGGAGAGCTGACTCCAGAAGGGAAATGAAATACACAATCAAATATGATGCATGTACCATTGTTCCATGCAACAAGTGTCTCAGGGTATCAAGTCGAAAAGTGGGTAATCTAGGTCCTTATGAATGGATACGTTGGCCTCCCGTACCATAATTAGACTCCCTGGTCTGAGAGACTCTCTCGAGACACGTTAACATTGTTTCCCTAAACCCGTCCAAGACCATTTTAGGGAAATTTCTGAACAACGTCCCAAGGTTTGAACCACCTATGATACCACTTTTTTACTACCTGAACCATAAAGGGATTGAGCCACAACTACCCCATGCCTACCTACAAAGGCCAGGGGCCCGACTAGCGCTGAATGCACAAAAATCAAGGGGATGCCTTTTCCTATGAAACTGTACACACCCACACAGTCAACTCAATTAAAAAGTGAATAGGAAAAAAAATTTAAATATACTAAACTTCAACATAAAGGAAACCAAAAATATAAGCATTAACCTTTAAATTGTACAAGTACATGAAATGTAAAGATGAAGGGAATGGTGAAAAATAGAAACACAACTAGAAAAGTTCCACAACCTGGAAACAGGAGAAAAATTAAAATAGCTGGGAGAGTCTGACTCATGAATCCCAAGCTATGACCACTACACACGTTCCAAGCACCATGTATCCCTAAGCTCCTCTGATATCATGATCTAGAATTCCGTCATCTACAGGGGCACTCCAAATGTGGGAAACACCCTAGAAATGGATAATATAACAATACTCATTAGGATGCCCTGATGGTTTAAGGGAGAAACAAGAGAGGTAATGAATGGGGGGGATGTAAGAGAGAAAAAGGTAAAAAAAGAGTGAACCGAATGTGTACATCTCTACCCAAAAACAGAGTGAATATTTTCATTACACACACAAGGAGCCCAAAATGGTGAGGAGAAGAACTCCCCGACCAATCTTCTCTAACTATAGTAGGAGAATAGACTCATCTAACCAAAAGAATCTGGACACCGAAAGAACGTGGCATACCCTACAAGTCTTCACCTATTTTGGATGGGGTGTAGCCAAATCCCAAGGAGTGGGCACTGTAATCATGTTATATATATATGTATATATATGTGTGTGTGTGTGTGTGTGTCTGTCTGTGTCTTTGTGTGTGTTCTCAGTCAAAGAATCCCAAAGAAGGGTGTAAGGGGATCACCATCTCACAGATCAACCAAAGAATGTGAGTAGACAACAGTTCCAAGTAGAAACCATATGCAATGCCCAAAACCTTGACATATCTACCTGAGAATCCAAAGTCAAAGGAGGCAAAAATCACCGCAACTTGATACTATTCACTTTGGGAAGCACTATCGTGCACGCAGGATTTTAGGTTGTGTCACAAAGATGTGTCTTATTGGGGAATGTTCCCCTCTTACTTGTGGGTCCTTAGGTAGGTCTAACCAAACCTCTCTACTCTGCTGCATAGTAAATGGTCTTCTATGAACCATTAAGGACAACAATAATTATCCTGGAAGGATGGTCAGCCTAATATCTCACTAGGGACTACACTCTGGGTGAGCCCGATATCATTTTAGGAACTACAATATGGGTCACCCCAGTATCTTTTTGGGGACAACACCCTGGTTCAGCCTTGTATCATCATAGGGAATACACTCTGGTTTAGCCCTCTATCTTTTTAGGGACTACTCTTTGGGTATGCTAGATATCTCTTCGGGGACTACGCAACCCGACATCATGAGAGTGTCATCATGAAACTGCACTGGTCATCCATGCTGGATGGTACCTCTAAGAAAATAATGTGGATCACTGGCCATCCTTTCTTGATGATACCTCTCAGAAAAGAACTAAGGAACACTGATCATGCCTGACTGATGGTATGTATTAAAAAAGCATCGAGGAACTCTGATCATCCCTGCTGGATGGTATGTCTCGAAAAACATTGAGGAACTTTGATCATCCCAATTGGATTGTATGTCTCAAAAAGACATCAAGGATCACTAATCATCTCTGCTTGATGGTACCTCTCAAAAATCACTGAGGAACACTGACCATCCCTACTGGATGATACCTCACACAAAACATGTCGTTGTAGTCATCAGGTGTTTCCCCGAATAGGCGTCACACCCTGAACATCTCCCATCGTATCACAAAAGCCACATTGGAGGGAACCATCACATTATATGCAAAAAAACATTTAGGATAGGCTACACATATGCCAAAGTATGAGTCCAAAAAATGGAGATGCGAGAGATAGAATATTCATAAAGTGGTACACGGTGGGTGTGGGTCCCACACATTGTGTGGCCTTTCCTCTTTTCCTAGGCATGAAGCTTTCCATAAATTGGTACAAAACTAAAAATAAAGTCCCCCTTAGGCTTTCTTGTGTACTCATAGAGTACATGATATCTCTAGCCATAATGATGAGGAGCATGAATTACTCATCGTTAAACCATTTTCCCAAAACATACAGCTAAATTCATGCCTCCTCCAAAAACATAGGATAACCAATTGGATCACACCATTGCAATCATTCGAGAAAAACACACAAGGTCGACTATTAATTCACCCTGAATGGAAATCTGATGGAAAAGTCACATATCACCGCATTGAACTTGAATTATGCCCCATGGGAACCACGACTTGGTCCCAAAACAAATTATATGGATCATGCCATTTAGATCCTCTCAAAAAAACATATGAGATCAACTACTCATTTGCATATAATGAATACCCTGTGAAAAAGTTACATTTCTCCACCCCATGCAAGGACAGGGCCTTGTGGGGCCTACGCCTCGATCTCAACTTAAATATCCAATATTCTTCTTGAATCTCCAGTCTTAATTTTAGGGTCGCAATGTCTCAAATTGTTTTCCATTTCGAAACCATATGAGGGAGATATGTTAGATAAAAGATCCAATAATGATATTAATATTATTAGGTGTTTCGGGGACTCGAGACACTAACCAGAATTTAATATTCAATATTAGACTTAAATCAATCGTCTTAATGATAGGATCACATCTCCACTAAAGGCAAGTCAATCGGATGTCACTCGCAGGAGTTATTGCAGGTCAACGATTTAATCATAATATTAAATCTATTATTTCATTAGCGTTTCGAGTCCCAATTCTAAAATCCCAAAAAATACATCCAATATTGGAAGGAATAATTTCGTCTCCCAGTCAGGGTCGCTCTGCCACATATGGCTCCTGAAACTGAGGTCACACGAATAAGTTACAGATGAATTATTATTTTACAACATAAAATAATAATAATAATATTAAATTATTATTAATATTTATAAATAATTTACTACCATTATCACATTACACGAAAAAGTCACCCTCCTTATCCTCTTTGTCTCCATGAGTATGAATCAATCCCCAATCATATTTTATTTATTTATTATTTTTAATTTTTTCTCTTTATTCTATCCCACTACAACTAAATCCTTTCATGTTTTCATCTCCTCCTCAAACTTAACATATAAAGGGTCACACATACACCTCTTCCATCCCTTCTCACGACTGAATCTTCTGCCAGATCTGCTGCCTCCGAATTCACTTGTCTGTTGCGCATCCGGTCCACTTTGTCGCCTGACACCTACCCCCAGTGCCATGTTCCTCCCTCGAAGGTCTCGTACACCATGTCCTGGAAACCTACTGCACACCTAGACCACAAGTTGAAGCTGCATCAGACATGTCGCACACCGCCAGACCACCTTCATTGTGCTGCCTTGCTTTCCTAGAGCCTCTCCCAGAAGACACGCCAGAATCGCACCACCACGTCACCCCTTTCGCGGGACATTGCATCATCATTCTATGCCCGAAAATTATGAAGACCACAGCTTCACGATCCTCATGTCAATATATCTTCTTTTGTATTCCGCGCTCAGCAAAACATTGAGTTTTAGGTGCACATAATTATTTGGTGACAAATTATGCATGACAAATGAAATTGAAAATGTCATGGATTATGTGTAGATTGATGGCCATTTTTGTTTGGCCATCATCGTTGTGAATCACGTATAATAGGAATTAACAAATTGATATTTTTCAAACTTCATGATTTTAAATTACAAGATAAACTAGAATAAATTGATTTAATCCATTGTTTTTTGATCCGAAAATAAATTTTATTTATTCCATGTTCATCATGAAAAATTAAACCAGGTTAAGGAACCCACAAATATCAATCCTACATGGATTGAATCCATTTGGTGTTGAAGAAAATCAAACATGCACAATGATGATATGAATATGTTTCTTTTGTGGTTCTTTGATCAACCTAGAACCAAGGTTTCATCAGCATTCCTCAACGAAGAGGATATGATAGGATTGGTTGAGGGGTCATTGGAAAAAGTGTTATGAGGAAAAGATCTCATAAAAACGAATTTAAAACCTCTCATTAGGTTAAACGAAATTAGTAAAATAATTAAATAAAAAAATATTTAATTATTTAATTATTCTCGCATGATGGCACATAATCTGAACACTCGATGTCGTTAACGGTTACATAATTCTTAGGGTAAAGCCTTCGTTCCAAGATCATCGGTGGCCTCATATTTTTCATCTGAGCCATCTTCCTTGATTTATTATAATTTGATCTATTAAATGAATAAATGAATAATATAATTTATCCATTTTACACACCGCTAACAAGCGAGGGGTCCTAATTTCCCACGATAACTTATATAATGTCATGCCTAAGAGAACCACCATGTTACGGACCCAACCGTGGTCACAGATTTATTATCCGATAACAGTTTAAGAGGTATCAAGTTTGCTTCAGTTAACTATGTGTGTGTAATATAAAAGAACTTAAATTTTCTATAACGTTAATTCTGGGAAAACTGTTTCTCGGAATTGCATGTCGACCTAGCACCCATATTTGGAAATATGCTTAGAAATATGTCAATGTTTAATATGGAAAAAAACTAGGTCTCTAAATATCATCACCTAGAGTGAAAATCATCAGGTTATGGTCTAGGTAGCCTTCCAAATAGAATTTTGTGGTTACTTATTCCAATAAACACTAATATTATATTTTGGTTGAGAGATTATTCATATAAAATAAGGTGTTATGTTAGAGTGGTAGTATTCCGATAATTCTACTGACCTTCAGAACATCACACTCACCTTGAATGGTTATGAGTTAATGATTTCAAGATGATTTAATGATAATACTGCATATGTCGTCCTATCACTAGGGAAATTTTTTCCGATTTCCAAAATTTTATATTTTTTTAAATAGGCCATAATCAATGATCATAAGCAGAGGGAAGCTGAAAATGTGATCCAATGTGATTTATCTTCATGATATGGAGATATCTTTTCTACTGGTAGGAAATTATGTTTTAGTGTACATGTTGCAGAAGTGTCTACCAGACTACATCTAATGATAGCTTTGTGGTTTCACATTAGTGTGATATGGTATGCTATTAGAATCCCTAGTGTACAAGAAACAAAATTGACTATCAAGCTTATATATGGATGGTTCACCATCTATGACTTTCTAGGGGTTTTCTCTATATCATAGTGAGAAGTTATCATTAACTACACCACATTCACATTTTGTATATGTAATCCTTTATTAGGTCTGGAAATAGTCTACTACATACCACTCATGCTAAGGAGGTGTTTGTTGTCGATGTATTCAGACCTCATAGGTTCAACGCCATTAGAGTGGACCAATCCAGGTTAGTTAGTTAATATCTTACTACTACCGATCAGGACAAAACAATATAGAAAAACCTACCCTTAAGGAGTATATTCTAGGGATTTCTACAGTATGATATACAATTCTAGTATCCTCTACATTAGTTTCTACATTTTCTTATATAGGTTTGTCATACTCTTTTATTTGTGTGGAAAATTTTGAATGTATATGCCTAGATATAGAGTACAAATGTGGTTTCATATATATTGACACAATATTAATGGTTAGATATAAATATATACTCTAATGTGTGGAGTTGTCCCAAGATATTTTTGGGTACATATTATTATGGAATTTATAGGTCCTTGGGATGATTATATTTAATGTCATTCTCTTGATGTACAAGCTAGTGGATTATCATTCTAATATTGATTACTATGACTAGAGGGTGTAGTTTAAAACAACTTAGGGAAAGGAATATATTCATAAGGGATAATGGAATGTCTAGGATAGTTAATATGGACCATGGATTCATGGTCTAGTTGAATTTAAAATCAACAAGGCTAGTCACTTTTTGAGCAATTAGGGAATACAATGTATGAAAATCCCTCATTTGGAAGATCATTTTATGTAAATCTTTGCAGGTAAATTCTATGGATTTCCTCCTATGAGTGAGGTAGATTCCAAAATAGTGATATTTCTTGGAGGTTCACTTGTGTCCATTCCTTTGTATAGGATAGAACCTATATAGCTCAAAAAACACAACATATTGTTTGAAGCATTATAAAAAATGGATTTATAAGACCCAAAACATTTTTTTTGTGGTGGACATCTCATTTTCACCAAGAATGTCTACGATAACCTCAAATAGTTCATGGATTACTCAATGATGAAGTAGCTTATAGTTAATAATAGTTAACCAGTTCACTGTATATACATCCTCTTTGACCATCTCATAGGTTAAAATATATTTTGTAACATTTATTTGAGGATCTTATACCATTAGGTTCATGGTACACCAACAAGCATACTGTGTATATCATTCTGAAGTAGATACAGTTTGTCCAAGTATATGGTTTTACTATTTTTCCTAATGATTTCAGACCACCATTTTCATTGATTTTATAAACAAGGGCATCCCCCATGTCATGATTTATATTTGGTATTATTTTTCGATGACATCATGGTGTATTATTTTATTTGAGATGGTCATTGTAAACATCATGATAATGTTCCGAATACCCTGAGAGAGATCTAGAAATATTCTGTAAAAAATAAATACAACTATTTTGTTTAATAATGTTAACTACTTGGGTAGTTTTATTTCAAATTATGGAATATATATTGATCTAGAGATGGTGATAGCTATGGTTTCTTATGAGTTGCTGAAGAATTTATTTGATGTGTAAAGAGTAATTTCTCCAGTTGTATATTATAGTTGATTCATGTAGGATTTTCAACACATCACAACACATCTTATTGTCTATTCAAAGTATGATGTGTAATTTGAATGGTTAGAAACATGGTAGGAAACATTTTAGGTGCAGGAAGGGAGACTGAGATCAATACTAATTTTGATTATTCTAGAGCTAGGAAGAGGCCATACTATTTATTGTGATACAAAAAAATCTATTTGGGAGTGTTCTAATGTAGGGAGAGTAAGTGGTAGTATACCGGTCCATATAGAATGGACCTCATGATTAGAATAAAAAGTGTATCACCTATAATTAGTAATCTTGGTTCATTTTTTACTCTTTTAGAGGAATTATCTATTGTGTGAGAGGTTCATTCTTCACCTGGAACACAAAAGTATCACAGAAATCTCTATGGAGTGTGACACAAATCTCATTGAGCACATGTGGGTAGAATAAATATATTCATTTAAAATTTAGATTGATTATAAAAAATGACTGGTTTATTTAGTTGATGATGAACTCAGTTATAAGCCATAGAAATAATCCATCTCAGAGTCGATTAGTGAGTGTAATTTAATGGAATTGATTTATGAGATGCACCTGGAGGTTCGGGAATTTCATGGGAAACCTAATTTCGAAAATTTATTGGTTACATCATATACATGAGAATGGGAATGAATGAGATAAAATTTAGATCATGAGGGCCATGTTCTCAGGGAATGTTTCTGTTGTGAGAACACCTCATCTTGTTGGGTTGTTATTTGAAATGATATCTTTCACTTTTCCCAGTGTGTGTGGATTATGATTGGAATACGGGAAGTGTTGATGAACAAATATCATCACTATGTTTGGGTAGTTCACCATATGATTATAAATATGTATGTAAACATAATCCATCAATATTGGTGGCTAGGTATAAAAGGGAATATTGAATGTTTTATCACATAGTGCTCCCCATAACAGAAAGTGAATCCAAAGCATCAGAGAACTTATAGAATTTACATCCTCTGTCAATTCCTATCTGGCACTGTGATTAAATCAATTATGGATTTTTTTCATGGATTTAATGTGATCCCCTTAATGTAGTGATGAATTATGGGTTGTCATCCACAAGTTATAAAAGGTCACATACATCCTATATTTTCTAGAAACCTTCTCAATTGATGATCCTAAAAGGAATTATATTCATGATATTTTTAACCTTACTAGTGTTTTTTATTCTATAGTATCGGACTATGATGTTTAGTTTATATCATAGATCTGGTAGGGCTTGTAGAATGCACTAGGTTTATAGGTTCTATTTAGTATAAAATATGACCTATAGACTAAGTGGAATTTAGAGTGGATGGTATGGGTGTTAGAGGAAATGATCCATTCATGCATCCATGATTTTGGAGGATCATGGTAAAAATATATAACTTTTGTTGAGTTCTCCTATAATGATTTATTTAAGGATATGATTTAGATGGATTTGAATGAGGCTATTTATAGTAATCCATTACATTAAACCATATTTTGGTTAGAGGTTAGTCTGATAGAACTATTATGTCCATATTTCCTTCTGGTGCCATTAAAGCATGTACTATTGATTAGGGAATGTATGGATGCCATTTAGTCAAGGAAGAAGTACTATATCGATCCTCACCATCAACATCTAGAGTTTATGGTAGGTCATCTGGTCTATCTGCATGTTTCAGTTGTATTGAATCTTATACAAAATTCATAGATAGGATAATAAATCACCAATTAATATCTATCCTTTTAAAATCATGGAAAGGGTTACGCCAGTAGTCTATTAGTTGTAGTTACCTCAATGGTATAGTTCCATTCATAATGTCTTCCATGTATCGTAGCTTATCCATTATCATTCGGACATATCCTTTTCATTTCATTAGGTGTATATTGGACATTTCAAGGATAAATCTTATAAGGGGAATATGATATGTATAAGATATTGGAGAATTATGGATCTTCAAGGAAGGGACGTTCCACTCCGGTAGGTGCTATATAAGCACATCCATGTGTAAGATGAGACATAAGAGAGAGAGGAATATGTAAGTGAACAATGAGAAAATTTTTTCCCAAATGAAACCTTATGACCCATGAAAGGGAAACATAGACACAAGAAGATTTAGAGAGTGAAGGATGTAATGTCTAGACTATTAGTAAGGTATATTTTCTTTTTAACATTGGAAAAACCTTGAACACCACACCTAAATCCCGGTCAGTTTTTTTTGAAATGAGTTTTCCGATGGCCTATAGATGGCTATAAGATTAATAAAACTAATTTGAGTAATACATGGGAGGTAATTGAAATTAAAGATGTGTATTAGAGACATGAAGTGTACTAGATTGGTTAGGCCACATCCACGAAATGTGTTGTATTTTTTCCGAGAGAAAAAACTCAAATGTTATATGATGTATAAATCATACATGCAATATAAATGCCTTGACCATTTTTTTAAAAGAGAATGGGACTATTTTTTAACATATACATATTTCTTCCCATATAAGAAAAACACACAATATCCCCTCCATTCATCACAATGTATATTTTACGCCTCCTTCATTAGAGATATATTTTTGTCAAAACTGGGTACATTGGATCTATAATGGTGATCTCTTGTTTCCACTTCCTTATATTCAACATTTATCTTTCCATATGTAGTGCTATTTTTTATGTAAGATCGTATACAATAATTTTATTTCATTTGTCCATTATTATGAATTCTCAAATTCTAGATCAATTAAAGGGATGAAAATATTTGAGGATAGTTTTACCAAACTAAGGTAGGTGGTGTAGATCATTTACATAAAGTCTTATTTAATTTTCATCATGAGTAGTGATCTATAGACCAAACATTATGGAATCACTTTTGTAAATTTTAATTAATTAAATTAATGATTATTCTAATGTATAAAAAGACAATAACTATCTTTAAAATAGTTTGATTGGGAATTTTCATTTACCTGATCCTCTCTATTGGGTGCAACCCTTCCATGAGGGCCAAAATTCATTTTTCCATAAATCGTGACACCACTATTTGAGGTTTGTGAGTTTTCCCATGTAATAAATACAACTAAAATTTGAAATTATTTATGAATAAATTGTTTTCCATTTTATATTCATTTATTCATTATTAATTATCTTGTTTTACAAGAAATAGTTGAATTTTACAACTAGATTAAAATGTTTTTTACAATTCACTACAGATGGTATGTGTACTTGAAAGCTAAAATATATCATTATTTAATGATGATATTGATAATTGGTATTCAAATTATGGATCACTGGGGATTGGATAGTCATGTTTTTTATGTAGAATTTATTGATGAATTGTAAATAAACTTGTAGATATAGTTTTTATTCCTTTTATGGACACATTATATATATTATTTTCCTCTTTATGAGTTATACCAATTCATTAGGCGAGACATTGTGGATGAGATCAGTGGCTAGATGGTTATACCCAATCATGATTGATAAATTATCTACTATGTATGATATGGTGGATATGCCAAGATGGTATTGGCTTCACACCATGCTATATGTAGTAATGGTTAATAAATTTATTGATTTACTTTGACTCACTCTTTTTGTAATGTGTATTTTATTTCACCCCTAGTGGAATTCATTGTTTCTTAGATATGGTTTTAATTGGAGGGACCAATATTCCCATTATTTAAATTATAGATATTATATATATATATATTTTATGAAAAATAATTTATTAAATTGAAGGTGGCATCTGTTATGAAATATCATATGCTAGGGCTGGGTAAAATCGTGAAACCTTTTAAATATGACCATTTATTATACTTATATAATATATGATTCGGTTTATTTCTAGTAAGATATGTCTATCATTGGATGAAATAGGTACCGACATTTGGGTATCCGCGAGGAACCCTAAAAAATTAATTTAATTATTTATTTCCTTAAATTTTTTATTTTTGTCCAACTTTCTATTTTATTTCCACATAATGGATTTTTATAGACACCGTTAGTTCTATATTACTAGGTATATCTCAAACAATTTTCATTACTCTCTTAGAACATGAGAAGACCTCATGATGGAAGGTGTATATGGAGGTATGTTTCCTACTTCTAATGTCTTATTCAGAGGTATATGATAGAGTTTAGGAGTAGAGGACCGATCATATGCTCATGAATCTAGTATATTAATTTTTTCCATTTTTATATTTTTATAATTATATGTGTTATATTCCTCATTTAAAAATATATCTTTTACAATAAAATTATTGCAACATGATGTTATCATCGAACTTTTTGTATATATATATCATGAATATTTTAATTGTTTATTTATTTTAGATGATTTATTATTAGTATTATTATACTGTTTCTTTTTTTGTTTCAAGGTTTCCAATTTTTTTTACCACTTTGATCAACTCATACTCATGATAGAACAATCTCATTGTGTACAAAACCTAGCCCCTAACATATAGTTGAAATCCGATAGCATACGGGATGGCAGGGTTGAGGTCGTGTGGCTGACCATGTTAGGGAAGTTCATAATTTCTTCCCAAGTATAGTACTGTGTCAATGATTAATGTTTTGTTTTCAATATGTAATAAACTAATGATGTATCATGAAATCATCAACGAATATAAAATATTTGATAACCACCTGCAAATTTACTATGATATTAATTAATAAGAACTATTTTAGATATGCCATATCTTTTAAAAAATAACCACAGAGTGGATTCCCCAACTGGGCCCCATGTAGTCAATATTATTGGGTACATTGAGTACTTAACGGTTCTATGTTTTAAAATAAAAAAATAACTAATCATTGATATCATTATAGAATCACTCACTCATATATTATCCATTGTTTTTTAAAGATAATATGAACAACATTTAGAAGTGTTTTCCTGATCATCTTAATTTTATTTGTCAAGTATATAAAGTTATAAATCATGAAAACCCATACGTCCTTATGGTTGTCATATGGAAAGTTAATATGTGGGTATTAAAAACTAAATATTATTTAGTCCCTTCAATGAAGAGGAATATATAGTTCATAGAAAGGGAATATGATGTTTTATATTTTACATGTTTCAAGGAGGGTCACTTGAAGAAAAACTACACCCATCCAATGATGCAAGGGGATTCATTTAGTCCATTTTTATTTTTGAAAAAATTTATATTTTTTAAAATGTTATTATATTTATCTTATTCTGCTCATATATGTATTCAAACACATGATTCAAGTAGAAATAATATTATTAACCAAGGGGTTCTCTAACTAGTAGAATTCAATATTTTTAAATATTAAAATATATCTTTCACTGACTAACACCTCATCCTTCCAACCATAATGATCTTGGTTTTAAATTTTTTTTATTATGTTCCATAAATTATGAAAAATATTATTTCATTATCCAAACATTATACAGATAGATTTATTTTTAGATTTAGATATGATGGTTCTTTATTTTATAAATATATAATTTTACCTGCAATATAACATTTAAATATAAGTGTATACGTTTTAGATTATAAAATCCATGTAATGGAAATAGATAACAAAACTACTTTACATGAATAATACAACAACCACCCTTGGAATATTCATCTTAGTCGTGTAAATTAAAATAACATTACTAAATTATTTCATGATGGATATTTATATAGTATTTAAATAAAACCCCTTGGTATATGTCCCACATGTTAATAAGGTAATGTGAATAAAGATTTATTCAGATGAAAAGTTGAAAAGTCCAATGTGATCATTGTATTAGATCAAAAAGTTGCCGAAAAACTATTTTCATTTAATGAATGGGTTGGGTAATCATACATCATAACTTTTAGTGAATTTTTTGTTAGATAGGGAAATGTCTACACAATGAGGTAAACATCATATTCTTTTAATAAATTCAAGGAAAAAAAGAATGAAGTTGATAAAAAACTTGGTTAGAAGATTATGAAACTATAATCAGACCATAGTGGTGAATATCTTCCCCTATTATTGAAATTACCTCTATTACCTAAGTCTACAGAGATATAGGAAGGATTCCCGAACCATCCAATATCATTTGAAGAGTTTTACAAAGCTCTGAAACTCCTCATTCAGACCTTCATTGCTCAATTTTCACAGATAAGGCCTTTGGTGGTCACCCTAAATAGGTACATAATAGGTTCGTGGGATTTATAGGATTGGGATACTATGGGTTTCCTTGACAAAAGAGACATTATGATGAATTTCGTGTTAGAGGAAACCATATTATATCTTAGTATATTATGCCTTATATCTACAAAGGGTTCTAGTAATACATATATAGAAGGGCTAATGAATTCCATATGAAGTTGAATTCCCCTTTGGAAGAGATTTAGGTGAGTTTTCATCACCGTCCCTTTCCATTTAAAAATCCATTGATTTTTATGATGATTGAGAACCTCATAGGTAGGAACTTTTTATCTTATAGATGAATCAAAGTCATGCATCATCCTATTAATCCTTGAGTACATGTGGAAGTAGATGATTCATAAAATCCTTCTTATTTCAATATCATTACAGTAGGAGAAGGAATTTTTTATAGGTAGTAGGTGGTGTGTGAATTGCGATTATTCTTTTGTTTTGATTGTATGTGGTTGGGAAATATTTTGGTGACATGTAGATTTGGGTCTAGATAAAATATTTTGCAGAAGGAAGTGGGAATGGGTTGATGTATGGCTTATATGTCTAGTATTGCTGATGGGGCCACTGGTCAGTGAAATATTGGTGTGGATATTGAGGTTGAGAAAATATTGAGTGAACCATGGGATGTCAATCCGTTGGTGGAAGACATCTTTCAATAGCTGGGAAATGACCTAGACAATCATCAAAATTATATGGATGTTTATCTTGGGAAAATGAATTCATCAATGGATAAAGATGGTGGATTTTTGGACCAGTTAATGCTCAAGGGTCCGCATGGTGGTAGTGGACCTATAGTCATATTAGTGCCCAAAACCGAGGCAGGTCTCGTGATGGGTGCCCCATATGAAGAGTGTGTCAATGAAGAGGTTCTAGTGGTAAAGGAAAAGTAAATGTTTCTATGGTACCGAGAGAATATTTTCCTACTAGTTTCAATGCTTAAGAAATATTTTATAGGTTTTTCCGTTGACCATGACGTCTCCTAGTATGGTGGTGACAACAATCGAGATGGTAAATCATTCTATACAACTCATAAATAATAGTGTCATTCATGTAATTGGGAAAAATTTAGTCGGGTGATAAATGGATGGGTAAATGGATTAGGGGAATAGATCCATTGAAGAATCCTCTAACTATTATATAGGTGATACAAAGGATTAGGTACCAGGAAAACATCACCCAAGTTCTAGGTTGAGTTAGAGATAGAGGGGTAACCATAAGAAGATGAAGAATTACACACATCTTCCACTACCAATGGAGACTAGATCAGTGAAGACGATGAAATATAAAAAGATGGACAATGATACCCAAACTCACTGAAAGACTTCATTCCATAGGAGGAAGCATAGTAATTTTCTCAATCAATCCTTTCAATAAAATATGAGATAAGATGAAGAAATCATTTAACAGGTTCTGACAACTAATACTACCAATTGATAAGCATATAGAATGATGTAAGGGGTTTTGAAAATCTCTATCAATGAAAAACAATCTTCCATGATCGATACATAGGACCATATTTTTGTAAGGTGATTCAGCAATAGTATTCACAGTATATAGAGGAGTACATCAAGTATTGGGACTCTGTTTTTTTGAATATCTCATAATGGATGAACCAAACCCCTTGGTATGAAATATATTTAGGAATTTATTTAGTGAGGATAAATCAATGTGGATCAAACTGACTTTTAATGGATATGTGATTTCATTTTTTTGTTGGACCAATGGTTTTTCACTTTTTCCCTAAATGTTTTTGAATTATAAAAACATAATTTTCAATCAGCCAACCATTAATAACAATATAAATAATTCTAAATGAATTTAAAATTAACAAATAATATGGGTTTTTTATGATGAATGGAATGTAAATAAACACATATTCTTATATATAAATTTTTTGTGTTGAAAAGATATTTTTTCAATATCTTCGCGTAATAAACATTCACCGTGAGGAATATAATGTTCCTCAATATGGTACCCCAAGGAGACAAGGGGATATTACCTATATGTCCCCTCATACAAAAAGGAAATGTTGGAATATATCCACATATTATTTGATGTATTAACCTATATAAAAGATATAGTGGGAGTAAGATAGACTTTTATGGAGTTGTGGATGAAATAATATATGAGTGAGTAGAATAATATGTTCCAAAATGCCGAGTGTAAGAATAAATTTTTTCAGAGAGACATGTATTGTGTATGAGTAAAATATATATTAGATAACATGAACAATATGGTTTTTTAGTCACTATGGATGGTGAATAATTATTTGCAGATAATAATGATCATCTAACATACAATGAAGAACTAAGGTGTACAAATACCACCTAAAGGAAAGAATACATGAATTATGAAATGTATTACAAGTTCCTATACAAAGTATGGATGTTTCTAGATCCTCCAATGGATGTAACATAGATAATTTGTAAATAGGATTTCAGGAAGAATTTGTTCATGTAAGGAAAATTCATTACCTATAAGGAGAGAATGTTTGTAAATGGGTTTAAACAATATCCATGAATTGATTATGATGAATCTTTTTTGACTATTTTGGATACTAAAATCTATCAAAAAAATAATTTCCATTTATTCATACCATGAATATAAAATTTGGAAAATGTACGTCAAAATTTCCATCCATAATGAGATACATAAATAAGATTTCTAAATGACACCAACCAAAGGGTTTATAAATCCATCATATTACCATAATATATGAAATTGAAAAAAATAAAATTTTTGGGAGTGAAATCATTATCATAACAATATATGTTGATTAAATAAAACTAATTGTAAATGAAATACCAGTCTAATAGTTTATGAAGGGATGTTTGAATAAATTATTCTCCATGAAAGACATTAGTGATGTAACATATATTTTTGGAATTAGGATCCATTTCATTAGATCAAATAGTCTTTTCATCCAACATCAATTTATATTCATTGGGAATATAACGAAGAGATTTAATTTTTAATAATCCAAGAAAGGATTATATCTAGCATCACACGGTATTAATATTTAAATGAAAATGTATTCCAAAAAACATGGGTAATGAAATATAACAATTAGGATTCCAAATGCATCAGGGGTTATTTAATTCATGTATTATATAATTAGAAATATTCTAGATGTATTCTAAGAATTAATTGAAATAGGAAGATACCATAATGACCTAGGCGAATTCTAATTAATGGTAGTTAAGATTATCCTTAGATGTCTAAGGTTTACTAAAGATATGTTCCTATTATATGGATGATATGTTGAACTAGCCAAAAGATGATATTCATATTATAGTTTCAAAATTGATCAAGATGAAATAAATTCATTAAAAGTTTATGTATTCATTTATTATGATGTTATTGTGAGATAAATTATCTCAAAATAGGTTTTGTTTGAAAATTATTGGTAACATTTTTAGTATATTGAGACTTATGAGGTAGTTAAAGATGAAATATGAATGTTCAGGTTCGTTTAAGAGCTAGATGTGGTACCTAGAAGTAAATATCATTTCTCAATCAATTGTGATAATAATATAGTGGTGGATATAGGAAAAAAGGACAAGGTAAAATCCACATAAGAAGCTCATACTTTTGAAGTACAATCTCATGAAATATTTTTCTCTTGTAGGTGGGGTTCCAGTGAATGGTGATTCCATGGAAGATAACATTTCTGACCACTTGACCAATGTATTAACTAAAATGAAATATTATTATCATATTTTTTGCAAAACAATGATATACATAGGACATAATCTCTACTATAAGTACGATTTTGATGAAGTTGGTGTCTTAAGAAAAATTATTTTTAATTTTATTTCATGTATCTTCGATGAGTTTAATATTAATAAATCTTATTATTACTTTTTTTATTATATTAAAGGACTTTATTTTAATAATTTCTATGAGTATATATATAATTAATAAGCTTTTAGGTGTTCCCCACTATATTTAGAACCACGATTCAATATGATGATATTCTAAAATAATTTTTTTTCATTTGATAGAATTATTTGATGGGACAAATAGTTCATAGAAATCAAGGTGGATAAAATATTTATAAGATGGGGAATATTCTTATAATTTTCTCACTTATTAATCTCTAAGATGAGAAATTATTATAATATATATAACATTAGGAATTCCACATGTTTTGGCATAATTATATATTCATATTGTGAGTTTCTGTAATAATCATTATAATTTAAGATTATCTTTAATGAATATCATGACACACTAACTTATATTTTGTGATGAAATCCATGACATCATATGTTCAATTTCAGGTATGGTATGGAGGGTGCATCCCAATTCACATGTCATTAATGTATAAGTCAAGGAAATGTGTTTTTCCCAACATATTTAATTAAGTTGATATCTCAACTCTTATAATAAACTAGAACCATCACATAACATTCCAAATCCATGGTGTAACAATGTCTTTATTTCAAATTTTCAAAGAAATAAATATCAATTATATAGGTTGGTAACATTGATGTCCAATCTACATGATGAGATATTACGACAAGGGGATTATATTACTAAGTGGGTGTTAGTATGTGGTTGTCATCAATGATAAATTAGGTTGATTATATTTGGTTCCTTAATCCATTTCAAGACATTCATCTGGGACATTACTCAATAACACCTAATGAAAAAGAGAAATAATACTAGAGGGGAACATAAAAATATTCTCTGATGATCTTGATTAAATTATATTTGAATTTAATTAATAGGTGAAAATATTATTATCAATTTAATGGGATAATTATATTCATGTTATAATAATCTAAAATATTTATTGATGAATGAAATATTTTATTTAAACAAATAGTCATCTATTCAATTAATTCTAGTGGAGTTTGAATGAATCAAGATAATAGACGATTAAAAAGTAAAATTTAAAAGTTAGTTGAATAATATTTTTTAAGGCACAAGTTGATCACACCACAATGTAATAAAACTAATATTTTTATTATATGTATTGAGGTTTATTAAAGGATAAAATTTTATTTAAGTATCGACATGAAAAAATAATTATTTTATCCTAATAATTATATATATATAAAGAGAGTTATGTCTATTATGCACGGAATCGATTGTCGCAATCGAAATATTGAATTGTTTCCCACAACAAATTAACCCATGTAACTATATCTACCTATCTAATGAATGATAAACCCAAGAGTTAATCCTTGTTGACCAAAGGATGAGTGGTCAACAAAAATAATGAAAATATAAACCATTCACCATGAAACCACTCAGATATCGATTAGAATTTCATAGACCCCATTGGAACATGTGTGGATCACATATTGAGGGGTTCTATACATATATCATCATAGTGAAATGAAGAATTATAAAAGGGTCTTTTCAAATGATCAAAATTATAATAAAATAAATATCCAAAGACCATATAATTATTTAATATAGATCTAAATAAATTAATTAGATATTTATCAGGAAATTTCATCACTCAGGGTTTAATAAACAATAAATGAAAATGAATTTTATTATATAATTCTTCACCACATTCATTCATTATTCATGGAACTATTAGAATACTCCTATCAATGAAGGTACAGATCAATATTTTGTTTTAAAGTGTCTAAATGGTTTCATATTTATTTTACATGCATTTTACTCTCCAATGGTGTTCTTGTTCTAATTAATTTATTGTTTGATCATTGATTAATGGTAGGTGGTTATGAAATGTTTCATCCATATTAAATAAACCTTGGTTTTCTGAATTATTAAATGTGAAAATAATACTGATTTTCAATGATTTTAATTATAGATAATATTATATATGATTTCTAAAAAATTATTCATGAAATAAAACCCCATTTAGGATGTTTTGATATATTAAATAATTTAAGAAAAGTCATCTATTGGTGGAAATTATTTTGTTAATTAATTTTCCATGATTTAATTAAAATGGATTTAATTGAAAGATGATTGGAAATGGAAATGAGTATAATGAAACCATATGGTTTGGTTTTGAACTAAAATGGGATGTTGAAAACTAAAACTGGGAAATTCAAATGAGAATGTCGAAATGATTTCAAATTAGTGCTTTCCCCTTGAATACATATTTTTTTCAATTCAAGAATAAGAACCCTAGATTTGTAGTGGTTATTGGGAAAATAAAACTATGGTTGGACACCTTAGAAATATATTGATGGTGATAGAACTCACAAAACATACCACAACATGGTTTTCCCCTGGTATGGAGTTAAGCCCATATGGTTTGACTCTTGGGAAGTGTGAACACATTTATCTTGGATCATTTAATGAGTAGTGTGAGGAAAATATTACCACAAAACAATTTATTGATTGTCTCTGTACATGTTTTAATTAGATAAAAAATCTCAATATTACAAGTCATTAATTTTTAAAAATATTTGATTCTTTCAATGTGTTTTATATAAATGTTTACTAGAAAACTAGTAATTATTCAATTTTTTATTAAAAATATGTGAATTTCATGAAATATATTGTTTTATATAAAATGATTAAATATTTCATTAAAATTTAATGAATCTAATTATATAACAAATTGTGAGAATATACTAGGAATTATAGCACACACCCTACCTTTGCCTCTGAGCATTTGTAGATTTTATCATGCAAGATTCATGTTAGAGAAAAGAGCCACATGGAGGGGGATTATGTTCTAGATCATTACACCCTTAAGTGATGGAGTTCACCATGGGATATTTGATCCACTTATTTCATGGGATTATATTTTATTTTTATATTAGATGATGTTGTGTTTTTTATTGATTTGTGTTTTGGGTGCTATTCAACCTGTCTATTTATGGTACTTTCTCCCTTCGGTTTTTAGAGAATATTGACATGTATTTTCTATAATACGATATTTTGTGGAAAATTATTCCCTCATTTTTAATGAATAATGATTGGGGTGGAAAACTAACTCATGGGAAATGGGAATACCATTCATACCATGTCGGATTTGGCACAGGTGTTAGGGTACCAAGGTATCCGAGCTAGTTTGTGACAACGTGGTATCATAAGTGCATGTTTTTATCATAGTTTGATATTTATTTTTCATAGTAGACATGATGTAGGATTGATAAGTCAATGGAGTTATTTGATACCATTATCTAATATAATAGTTATTTGTAATGACCCTTATTTCTCCTCTGGTGTTTGGGGAAAAGCGTACTAGGATTGTTTTAAAATATTTTCTATAATCCTAAAATATTTTGATATGATTATGTGAAACTCCACATATATAGATCTATTTAATTTAATTGATATTTTTTGGAATTTAATTTTTGTTAATGAAAATTTTATCCTTACTAATTCATTTAGTGTTAAATATTGATGTTTTGTAGAATTATGCCTAAGAGAATACATTTAAATAGGTCCCGAGTGGAATTATTTTGAGAAACTGTAACATTCCATGTAAATAAATGGTATGAAATTTTCTTTTTTTTTTAATATTTCTGAATTAGATATTAATTTTACATTATTAGGGATTATAGGTTTGATAGTGTAGTCAACACGCAACAACATGTTTCTTTGAAATCTTACGCTTCTCACAACTTTGATTTATACCAAAAAATAAAATAATAATATTATTATTTAAAATTGTAGTTAATGCCTAGCTATTTTCTTGGAGGGAATGAACAGAACATAGTATATTATGATTAAACATGTTTTTCAATGGTTTTCCCAATATACAAATAAAATTTAGAGACCTATAATGTTAATGAAACCAATTTTAAGCTTAAATACTCTAGTTTTTTTAAAAGGTAGTTTCATAGATTTTTATTGTAAAAATATATTTAAATAAAAATTTTCCACTTTTATATTATATATTTGACAATATAAACTTATTCTTTATAAGTTGTACAAAAAATATATTTTTTTTAAAAAAATTTGGTGTTTTTCGGATAATGTTCAGTTTGTAACGAGTAGTGAAAAATACTACAGTTTAGGTCAAAACTATATTTTTATATAATTTATTTATATCAATAGATTATCTTCTTAAATGGTTTTACTTTATTATTGTATTATATTTTTACCATTTAATCCAATTTTGGTCATTGGATGTAATTTTATGTTGAAATTGGCCTTAAACATAGGTTAATATTTTTAAAGTTTTATTTTTTTAAAAATATGTTTTCTTGTTTAGAAAATAGAAATTAATTTTTAATTAATTAATGAAACTTATAGGTTTAGAATATGGTAAAATAGATATAATTTTTTAATTCATAATATAAAAAATAACATTGGGTGAATTTTTTACTATTTTTATGAAAACGTTAATTTTTTGATGAATTGTAAAAACACGGCCCAATAGTTAAAATACTACCTTCTTCATTTAAATCAAATTTTACAATTTTTTCGAATTGAATTTCAAAAATCCATCATACATGGTTTTCATCAGTATGTATAATGTTGTTTAATAGGGTGAAAATAATTTTTGGTTGAATAGTAACATTTCACTTCAATTTTCCGTGGTTAAATGTAAATATGGTCATTCAAGGTAAAAATAATATTATAATAATATAAAATTACCTTAACACTTGTCCTAAAATTATTGGATGAGTGATCTGAGACCAATAAAATCCTTGGGTGAGACAGTTGGCCTTTTAATTCCATTTGGGTAAGATAATGACATTAGTAAATTTTTATATAAACTAAAATTTAAAATATCATAAACAAGTATTGTTTTGCTAAAATAATTTTATTGTGAAATTATATCATTGATATTTTTTACAATAAATAATAAATATAAATATAAAAATAATTCCTAAATCATGTTAGTTTATTTATAATTTTAAACATAAAAGAAATAAATTTACTTATGACACAAGGATGATGTTATGATTACCACATTAATGAATCATTTAAATAAGTGGGATTATAAATATTAAAATAAATTTATTCTGAAACTATTTTTTCATGAAATAATTTTACCGATAAGCTTGAATTGTAATATTTGAATTATTGATGTATTTTCAAAATAATCATGTTGTTTTGGATTTTTCAAAAATTCATTATGTGCATATTATTTAAATTAACATAAATATGTTTTTAAAACCAATATTATTTTATTAAATTATATAATAATCCTAAAAATATAAGATTCCGAAAAATGAAATATATAATGTTATAAATTTCAATTATTATAAATTTTCGGTCTATTAAAATATTATGCTAACTATATTATATATATAGATTGAATACGCAAGAAGACACGGTAACATTCAGATTAGTTAATTAAGGGTTAAAGCTAAATGATAAGGTTACATTTGAAACCAAAACATATCTAAAAACTATTGGTTGAGAGGATTTAGAATAATAGTCATCTTATATTTGAATTTAATGAGTTTGGGACCTTTTGAACCTGATAAATATTTTATTTAAAAAAATTATTCAAAATTTCATAAAGGGCCCCTCCTCCCTCATATAAACGGGAACCACCTCTAACCCATTACTCACACCTATAAAGCACCTTGGATCATCCAAAAATAGCCCAAATAATTTTCAAAACTCCCTATTTTCATCATATAATCCTCACATTAGGAACAAGACACTTCCAGAAATCCTTTTTGATTATTCCAAACTGAGTTTCCAGATTTAATGTAACGTCTTCCATCAAGTTCCCTTCATTTATTTTAATTCTTCACTCCCTATGATCCTCTTATTCTTTTATTATATAAAAATACAATATAATTGATATACTAGGTACCTTTTATGTTATGTATTTAAACTACACTTACAAAAACCTCAATCAAATCGTTATATAAATTATTGTTTCTCTGGACAGTGAACTATTGCCTCACAAAATGATGATTGTTCATTATTCTCATACCACCTCTTATGGTGGCCATTTGGATAGAACTGTAATTATATAGGATATTTATTATATTGATTTTATCTCTATGCTTTTCTAACACTTTTTTATAAGACACCTTTATGCTTTTTATATATACGATAATTTCATTTGATGAAGTGTGGAATACCGCCCCATCAATGTGAAATGAATCATTCATAGCATACATGAAACATATAAAGAATGGTGTTAATGAACTTATGTAACATATATAATATATTATATTGTACTAGAATAATAAAATTAATATGTATCATTAGGTTTCATTCATTTGAAACTGAAGAAAATGGAATGGAAGTAGAGTTCATGAATACGTATGACTTACTATCTCCATGAATGGTGCATTTAATTTTCATATATCCAAATAATATTTACTATTATAAATACATATATGTTATATATAAATTAAATTTCTGATATATAATTCATGAATATCATTCTAGAGATATTTGACTTTTGACCACATGTGCAATTTTTATTTATTACAAGTTCATTTTGGACACAAGTTCCGAACATCGACAAAATATCGAATATGAACACAAATAATTAACTAATTTTTATATAAAGGTAATAACTACCATAAAACAAATAATAAAAAATAAAAAAGTTCTTAAGAATGTAGAAATTTACATAATTTTATTTTTAAATAAATTAATGAAAGAACGAGTCATGTTTAACACAAGGTAAGGGACTTTGTCTCAATATATTATCATTAAGGAATATTTTGATAATATACACCACCTTCTTTCACATGGTTTATAATAATACCCTTTTACATTTATTTTCATTCAAAAGGAATCCTTTTTCTATGAATAATTTTACTAAACATCAAAAGGAATGTTTTTTAAATGTATGTGGCAATGATTACCTCTCCACCGTAGTAATCGTTATTTGACTTCCTGTATAAGCCTTAATGATTTTTAAATGAAATAAAAACCCCTTATTCTGTTTTTGGGTGTTCTGGTATGGAATTTTTTTTTTGAAATTGATTGAGTATTTCAATATATTGAAATGGTATCTTATGATTTCAAGATAAATGTTATTACTGGAATGATGATATTTTCAATATTTTATGTGCTGTGATTTTGTAATGGTACTTTTACATTTGAAAGGTGGTTACCTGATAAAACAAATAACGGGTGGATCTATGATAAACCAATGACGAGTGGTTACATTATAACCACCAATGAATTGGGTATTGAAATCGTCCATATGGGTATTCCATTTAGTGATATGTGTGGAAGTTGACCGTAAGGTTATTCCATTTAGGTTTGTTTAGGTCCAAAGTTACCTTTATATGTTATGAGTTCTTTATGTGGGTTTTATGGAAATATTTGTATTACAAATGGGTAAGTGATGTGATTTTATTCAGTAAAGAGTATTTACAACTTCTTAATGGTTAAAAGTATTACTTATGATAATGTATTCATGGTTGGTTAGATGTTTGAAAAAACTAATAGTTTTTCTTCTTTCTATATCATTTACTGAGCTTTTTATGCTCATCCCAAGTTTCAAAACACATTTCCACATATAATAATGATGAATAGGGTCATGTATGGGATCATAGAAAAGTCACACTATCTAAATATTTAACAAGACATGATTCTTTTTTAATAATTTTTTAAATAAAAAATTGTTTATTGAGTAAAAGTTTCTACATGTGATATTCAAGTTGTCATCTATATGTTTTTCTCTAATTATATAAAGCATTAATCCTGGTAATATCCTCAATGTGAATTATTAACATAATTCAAGATTATGTAATGTTTCAGGTTGGGGCCATAAAGTTGGTATCATAGGTTGGTTTAGATAACTTTTGAGGTTAGGATATTATTTAATAATAAGTGGAAGAAAATTAATGTTTACCCTATTAAGAAGACTCATAGTTATTTTATATATATTGAAGGAGTTTAAGATAACATGAATATTTATATCTCAGTGTTTACACTACTTATAAATTTATTATTTGATGATTTTACTGATATACTATCACTAACCTTTTTGGTTTTAGTAAATGGATGGATCTAGCCGGCTCCAAAGTAATAATGGATGTTAATAAAATAGTGACAATTTTATGAATAAGAAACCTAATGAAATGTGATTTGAAATGAGAAATTCTATTTTTATTCTTAAAAAACTATCTGGATTAATGATTGACCACTTAAACCTTGTTGATTTTTCTAAGGCATCATATATGCGAGAATCAAATCCCAATGGAAGTTCATGTAATAATCATAAAGGTATTTATATTAAAAAAACCTACGTGTCAAGGGTGTGGAAAGAAACACCTAGGAATATGATTCAAAGGGACAAGAAGATGTTTCAGATGTGATATTGAAAGACATAAAGGAATAATCTTCCATAAGAAAAGGGGGTGCCTGGTTGACCCTTGGAAAGGGAAATAAGTTCCTTCTAAAGAATCAATTGAATGTTCAAAATGTGGTGTTCCAGTTTATTATAAAAATAGATGTACTAAAAATAAGGTTTGGGAATTGGATCAACATGATCATACAAATAGATGTTTATAAATTCATAATTCCATTCCAATTGAAGATAAGGAAACAAAAAATGACCTCTGAATTTCATAGATTATTTATTAGATGATGTTTTTACAATAATGAAATCATAGGACATTATGCATGATTTTGTTCGTTGGAAATAAATATAAAAGAATAAGATGGAAAAACATGGATAAAGGATCAAGAATAATGTTCAATAATTAATATTTCTTCATTTTAGGAATTGAAAAGTTATATTGTATCTATAAATGATGTTATGATTAACATTATTAATGATAGGATTATGTGCGATGAAATTTTCTAGTATGTGTTACATGAATGATTGATATGTAAAAATGTTATTCAAGGAATAATTATCTTTCCCTTTGTGTATATATTTATAAAGAACAATTTGGGACTATATGATCCGTGAATTTGAGGTAATTATTGGTTATTACTTTTTGGGTTGAAAATGTGAAGAATGAGATGACATTTTTGGTCAAAATATGTTAGGGTTTTTTAAGGAATTTATATCTTTTTTGGAAAGTTTATAAAACTATATAGTTTTTCAAAAAGGACAACATGCATATCGTGTGACAACTCGTTGCGTCATAAAATACTGTATGAATCAAACCCACAACCAAGGGGCGATTGGGATTTATCAGATACCACTGGACTACATGAAGCCCATGGTTAGGATATCAAATTATTTTTAGTTATATGATTTTATGGATCTAGAATAAGTTGATTTTGGGAACATATGTTTTATCAAATGGATATCCTTAGTACATGAAAATTATTTGGTTATTAAGTGATAATGGTTATTTCGGAAGATGTCTTCTCTTTAGGTAACACTATATAATTAACGAAAATAGAACACTATGGGATATCATTTTTGTATTAATGGATGAAATATTATTTTGTAAGAATCTATGTTTTTATTGTGGATATATAGTGATTTGGGTTATTAATGGAAATGATTATCCTATCATAGGGAATATGTGATTATGTTAATAAATTTTTTGTTTGAGACTTTAAGATTAGCTAATGTTATTTTTAGATAAATGTTATCATTTTTCTGGAAGACTATGTGAAAAAATACTGATGAATTTTTGGGGTTTCAATATTTTTTTGGATTAATTTAGAGAATTTTAGGAATAATTTTTTTTCTTTGTTTATTTTTTGTTCAAATTGGGAGATTAATAATAGTATTTATTTTTATTAAATATTATCATTTTGGGGATTATCGGATCTTGTACTAACCATTTAGTTTCTGGTTAATGATTAAATATATAAGAAATATATGGATCAATTTTTTTGGTTCCTTTTATTCTCTAGAAGTTGATTATTTCACCTTAAGTTTGACCATGACATATTTAATACCCATCAATTTGAGAAAACAAGACTTTTTGGTATAAACATATTAAAGCATGAAAATCTACATGATCAATAATTATATTTTCTTATGATCTTAGTCAATATCATAAATAAATTTCTCAAATTGATGAAAAATATCTTAAAACAAAAATGTCTTCCATTAACTTTTCTGATTGTGGAATGAAATACCGTTTATCCTATTACATGTTTGTGGTTTTCTTGTTGTTGACATTCTCTTAATCATGTTTTCTATAACTCTACATCAACACATAACACTTAGATTCTCTTCCAAATACTTGTTCTCATGGAATCATAGTATTGGTTTTATCAGGTAACCATTTTACTTCTATTTACTTATTTTAAATTGATTTTTTTACTGACACTTTTTCGGAATTGAAACATTTAATGAATTTTCCTATCCAAATTTTAAATTTTTGGGGACACAATTTCCAAAAGGGGGGAAAGATGTAACATCCCATGTAAATAAAAAATATGATATTTTCATATTTTTTAATATTTCTAAATTAAATAATAATTTTAACTTAAAGTGGATGCTATGTTCGATGACGAACTCAACATGCCACAATATGTTTCTTTGAAATCTTACGTTTCCCAAAACTTTTAGTTATACCAAAAAATAATATAATATAGTTATTATTTTAAATGGTAGTTAACACCAAGCCATTTCAAAGGCAGGAATGAATAGAAAAAACAATATTATGATAAAAAGGCTTTGTGAAATGTTTTTACTTTTATCTAATAAAATTTAGAGTCTTAAAATAATAATGAATCTAATTTTATGCTTAAAAAATCTAATATTTTTAAAAGGTTATTTTACCGCCTTTTAATGGAAAAACATTACTAAATATAGTTTTTTTCAATTTTATATCTTACAGTTGACAAGATAAACCTCTTCTTTAGAAGTGGGAAATCAAAATTTACATTTGTATATTTATTTGTATTTTTTGGATAAAGATCATTTTTTAAAGAATATAGAAAAATACTACATTTAAAGTCAAAACTCACTTTTTATCTGATTTATTTATAAGGTTATATTTAAACATAAATGGTTTTAAAGTATAATTGGATTAAATTTTATCTTTTAATCCATTTTTTTATTGGAAGTAATTTTACATTGAAATTGGACAAGATCATATCTCAATCTTTTGTAGTTTTTACTTTTTTAAAACAAACTTTCCAATATTGAAAACTAAAATTAATTATAAATTTATTAATGAATATTCTGTATTTTAAAATTAGATAAGATATAAATCAATATTGAATTAGGAATATCAAAAATTTTTTTGACTTATTTTTTCGTATTTTTCTGAAAACATTACATTTTTTAAGAATACTGAAAAACACTACATAGTTGTTATAAAACCGATTTTTTAATTTAAATAAAATTTTACTATTTCTGTAAATTGAATTAAAAAACTGAGAAATACATGGTTATCACCAGTATGTAAAATTTGGTTTAATAGGAAGAAAATAATGTATTTGTGAATAGTAACTTTTGTCTTTTATTTACCACGATTATAGGTAAATAGGGTAATTCATGGTAAAAATTACATTATAATAATTTAAAATTACCTTAAATCATGTCCTAACCTAATTAGATGACTCTTGACCAACCAATACAATCCTTCGGTGTGTCTTTTGTCCTTTTGATTTCATTTGGGTAAGATAATGACATTAATAACTATTTACTAAATGTAAATATTAAAATATCATAACCATGTCTTGTTTTGGTAAAAAAATATAAATGTTGGTTATATAATTGAAATTTATGACTGTATATATTCATTTGAAAGATAAAATTATTTTCTACCTCATGGTATTATTTTATAATTTTTAGACATCAAATAAATAAATTTAATTATGACACAATGATGATGTAATGATTTACTCAGTAATGAATTTTTTAATTAAATAGAACTATAAATATTAAAATAAATTTATTTTAAATTTTTTTATTCCATCCAAGAATTTTAAAGATATGGATGACTTTTTATATTTGAATTAAACAATGTTTTTGAATGCATCTAGTTGTTTTGGATTTTTTTAAAATGTCATGTTGTGAATAGTATTTAAATTGACATAATTGAGTTTTAAAAATAAATTATTTTCTTAAATGATATAAAAATACTGAAAATCTAATATTCTTCAAAATTACATATATAATTTTACAAATTTCATTAATGATTCATTTTTGGTGGATTGGTATTTTATGGTAACTATATTAACCGTATAGTTTGTATTCACAAGAAGACATATTAAGAGTCAATTTAGTGAACTAAGGGTTAAAGCTAAATGATATGGTTAAATTTGAAACCAAAACATTTCTAAAACCTATTTAATAATATTATTTTGAATAATAGTCATCATATATTCTAATTTAATGAGTTTGGGACATTTAGATGTCGAAAATTACTTTATAATAAAATAATAATTTCCAACATTCCGAAAGAGCCCTTCCCCCATTTTATAAAAGGAAAACACCTCTAACCCATTACTCACACCTCTCAAGACCCCTGGACTGTCCATCATCGTCACAAAAAATATCCTAAAATATCTCTCTTCCTCTTAGTAGACTCACCTTTGGAATAAGGCACATCATGAAATCATTTTGTACTAAACTAAAGGGATCTACTCAATTTAAATGTAACGTCTTCCCTTAAGTTCTCTTATTTTATTTTACTTCGTCACTCCCTATGGTCTTCTTATTAATTTTTTAAATAACAAAAAAAATCCTTAATATACAAGGTTTTTGTTATTATACATATTCCAAATATACTTACACACACCTCCATCTAATGGGTATACAACATATTGTTTCTATGGAAGGTGAACTACTGCCTTACAAAACTATTACTGTTCAATCTTCTCCTACCATCTTATAAAGATTCCATTATGATTGATATGTAAATTTATATGATATTTATGATATTAATATTTTCTATATGCTTGACTAATTCAATTTTAGAACATATATTTATTCTGTTCATGTTTTATATATACGCTAATTTCATTTGAGGAAGTGCGGACTACCTCACCCTCAATGTGATATGACTCATTCATACCATACATGGAATATATTAAAGATGGTGTTAATGAGAATATGTAACATATATAAAATATGATATCCTACAGGTATAATAATATAATATGTATCATTTTGTTTTCATTACTTTAGAAATGAAACAAATATTAAATAGACGTAGCGTTCATGCATACGTACGACTTACCATATTCATAAACGGTGCATTACATTTTCATATATCCAAATGATATAGACTTATAAATACATATATAATGGATAAAAATGACATATATTATATATAAATCATGAATATCATTCTATAGATTATGTAATTTGGACCACATGGACCATTTGTACTTATAACAAGTTCATTTTTGACTCATGTTCCAAACACTGTCCAAATGTCCAATATGAAATAAAATAATTATCAAACTATTATAGAAAGCAAATAAGTGAAATAAAATGAATAATAAACTTTGATAAGGTTCTTATGAATGTATAAATAAACTTATTTTTATTATTCTAGAAATTATAAATTGAATGAGTGAAGTCAGATACAAGGTAAGGGACTACGTCTCAATATCCTTTAATTGAGGGAAGTATTGATAATATTCGCATCCTTCTTTTACACAGAGTATAATAAACCCCTTTTTATTTTATTTTCATTTAAAGGTAAAATTTTATATATGATGCATTTTATAAAACAACAAAAGGAATGTTTTTAAATTTATGCAGGGATGATGACATATCCATCGTCATAATAATTATTTGGCTTTGTCTATTATCCTTAATGTTTTTGAAATGAAAATGAAACCTCGTACTCTATTTTTTGTTGTTTAGGTATTGAAAATAGTTTTTGAAATGGATTGAGTATTAAAATATCATGAAATGATATCTTATGATTTCAAATTAAATGTAATTACTGAAATGATGTTATTTTCAATATTTTATGTGTTATGATTATGTAATGGTAATTAGACATTTGATAGGTGGTTAAGTGCTAAAAAAAATGATGGGTGGTTTTGTTATAGACCAAGGATGGGTGGTTACATTATAACCCCTAATTCATTATGTATGGAAGTCATCTATATGGCTATTCTATTTCGTTATATGTGTAGAAGCTGACTGTATGGGTATTCCATTTAAGTATTCGTATGTCCCATGTTACCTTTATATGTGAGGGGGTCATTATATGGGTTGTATAGGAATATTTTTATTCCAAAATGGTAAGCAATGTGATTTTATTTAGTAAAGAGTATTTACTACTTCACAATGGTGAAAAGTATTACATATGATAATGTACTCATGGTTTATTTGTTTTTTTGAAAAAGTAATAGTTTTCTTAATTTGTGTATCCCTTAAAATTATTTTTTATTCTCATCCCAAGATTTTTATATGTTTTCCACCTGACATAAAGATGAATAGGGTCATGGATGAGATCTTGTAAAAGTCATGCTTTCTAAAACATGGAACTAGACATGTCTCTTTTTTAGTGTTTTTGTTTTATAAAAACAGTATTACTGAGTAGAAGTGTCTACATATAATATTCGAGTTGTTATATATATGTTATGACATAATTATCTTAATCTCTAAACATGAATAGATCTTCAATGTCAATTATTAAGTTAATTCAAGATTATGTACTGTTTATGGCTGGGGCCTTATAGAACCATATAAGGATAATAATATATTTTTATCAAAGATTGTTCATATAGTGGTGCATGTTTTCTAATAACTAAGAAAGACAAAAAATCATGTTTTCACTCATGATTAATTAATGGAAACTCAAATGGATGAATCAAGGGATAATGATCAAGTGTTTCTCTATTAGAAACCATCTGTGTTCCATGTATCAAATTATTCACCAATGGAAAAGGACGTAATGAAAATGATTGAGCTATTTTTTGAGTTCATGGGAATTACTGTATCAATTAAATTGAAGTGTCTTATATTCATGTTTGAGGTACCTATTAGTAGTTGGTGGGATATTATGTTGAAAAAAGAGTCATGACAGTTCAGAATTGAGGTACTTTTGATTTATTTTCACAGATCAGTTCTATTAAGTGTCTGTTGTCTTAGAAATGCCTATAGAGATTATCAACCTCTAATTGGGTAATAGGACCACGAAGAAATATAAATACAATTCCAATGAAAATTTTATGTTTTTCCATGAGGTAATTATTTATAAGAAACTAATGTATTAAAGTATTTAGATGGTCCTTTTTCTAACATTCAATCATATTTTTTTCATACTGGGGGCTATTTCTTATATTGATGGTCTGGATTGTAAATTAATGGTTATGATTGACATGGATGTAATTTTAGTTTTTAAAAGAGGTCCTCTTCCTTGTAGTTGATTTTCAATGAGTAATAATTAGTAAATAAGGATTCGTGATGAGTCCTATGGTGGTTCTTGAGAGGAGATGTCATCCAGACCTTTGGGTTCCTAACATAGGGCCATTGACATTGTTTTTGTGTTCAAATGTTTTGAATCCCAGATGAGTATACACTGAGGAACCAAAGATATATAAATTGTGTGGTATCTGAAGATACGAATAGAATTTGTTACTTATCATTTATTCTTTTCACAATGTCATGGGATCATTTGTTTCAAAATGTAATATGATGCAATTAGATTAATAACTATCTAATGAGTTCTATATGCATGCATCGGGAAGAGTGATTCTTAAATAATTGGAAAATTCTCCATAAGAAGTTGATATGAGTCCATAAAAAATGAGAGTTTCCATTAAAATGGATGTATCATTTTTGAAAACATTATTTGATACTAGTGAATATTATTCTTGTATCTCAACTCATAATGTGAACATGATCAAAATTTCTACTGATATTTTACCATATGCGATGTATATTACTACACTACTCAAATTTAATAGAGAACATGATCATTGATGTACGAATATTTATTTCACTTTATTAAATATCGAGATTAAATTGAGTTTTTTTATCAAATAAAACCTCGTAAAATATTTTTATGGTTGTATATTTTGATTGATATGAAGGCTCCTATTATTTGATACCTATGACAAGTGTCCTCTGATGCACTCTATGGGGTGTGTATTATTTTTCAAGGAGAATAATACACGATAATGAGTATATTATGATCACATTTTTGGGGTTTAGTAGTCAAATATCAATGTTTTATTTTGAATTAGAGTGGTGATCATTGAGGGATGATCTCCGCCAGTTTTGGTTGAGTTTCCCAATATATTTCTGTCTGGTTTCTCTGGCCTTCCCTATGTAGCATTTGTTGATAATTAAACTAATTTAATTCACAATACTCAAAGAGATTTTATAACATCATTCCTTATAATCTAGTGGAGGTAGAATATTTGATATCTTAATTAATAACTCTTATAATTAATTATTACATATGAAAAATTGTGTCACCATGGGATTAATCCCTTATCATTACAATGAAAGAATATGTGATACTTCAAATTTTTGTTGATTACTAGAAAAAAATCGAGTTATTATAAAAAAACATATATATTTTACCATATTTTAATGATTTATTTAACCGGATAATAGGGGTGTTATGATTTTCTAATATTTATCATTGATATTTTAATCATATGATATGAATGTATTAATCAAAAGATTATAAGATAGACTTAAGGGGTTGTTATTAAAATTTTTAGTATCGGGTTATGCCACATGTTATGATTGTTACTCCTAGTGCTTTCATTGAATTGATGAATAAGATATTTCATCAGTGCAATGATTAATTCATGGTGGTATTTTTTTAAAATATTTTTTACCATTACACCATGGAGGACAATGTACATAATTTGGGATATGTTGTTGAATCATTAAAAAACAATCAACTCTATTCTAAGATATTTACTGGTAATTTTTTTCATTTGATAATTCAATTTCATCAGACTTATGGTCATGGAAAAATTAAATTTTGGTTGATCATGAATTGATATAATACTATTCTGACATGGGATGTACTGTGAAATGTTTTGGAGGTATGCACCTTCTTTAGTTTAGAAGGATATTTCTGCATATTTTCGATAGATTTATATATGACATATTCTTGATGAAAACACTAACATAGATAAGAGTGATATTCATATTTCATGAGCATTATTATATTTAATTTATTGGGATGAAACATCTATTGACATATGAAGCAATATTGACTCTTCAATATGCAATGTAGGTCATATGGTCTTCTGTGACACATTTGGTTTGGTTATTTCCTTTGTCCATATTAAGTTAGAGTAAATTATATCCCATGGTTATATAGATCTTTGGACACCTTAGATTAATTATTTGACCCTTGATCTCAAAATCATATATATGATTCATTATCTTAAGACACTAAAACAATATTTTTTTAAAGAAATGTATAGAATTTACTTCAAACAAAAATTTTTGATTTGTATATACTATAATAAATATCATAAAATATGACAAAGGAATTTGGTGGAGTAAATGTATATGTTTTATTTATTAATTTCTTATACCCCTGGTTTGAGGAATGTCATTGTTGATGATTTGAGTAGGATAATTTCAACCCATTCTATTAATGAATCATAAAAAAGATTGCAATATTACGGGTAACATTTCTTAATATCAATTGGATTTCTGGTAGTATAAGTATGATGTATTTTATGACAGTTCTTAGTTGACAAAAACTCTTATCAATATGATTCCTCATGATTTTTACTTTTATGAGGAATTTTAAATAGTTTTGTATTCTATTTATCATTGGGTGTCAATTTTTGAATTTTGTCTTGTGGTAATCAAATTATTCTAGAACCAACATGTTGTTCTTTTTTACTATGAGAATGGTTGTGATGGTGGATTCTATTGTACCTAGTGGGGTTTTCAACCATGAACGATATGGGTTTTCAATAATATGTGATGATAATTCGTGAGGTGGTTAATTTTATGTGGCATTAATATATTTTTGTATTATTTACTATGTTGTAATAGTCTAATGGTGATCACCATATAACTTCTCGTTGTCTTCAAAAACATCTAGTAATGTCTTAGATATGGTATGGAATTTCCATATACCTTGTGTTCGGGTTTTCATGAACCCCTCAATGGAAGAATGAAATATGGGTTTTTATTGATGGGAAAACAAAACTGTTTCACTTTATACCAATTAAGGATTTCAAAAAAGAAGACGACATGAAATATTTTAGTTTGAATGATATTTTAAAATTATATGAAGTTAAAAATGTTATAGTCATTGATATGGATCTCTATTTGAAATCATTATTTGGTGGAGACCTCCAAGACATCATGAGATTTTAGGAACAATTGTGCTTGTAATCTCATATACACAGGGATAGAAAAATAGAATGAGCAATAAATATTTTTGAGGAAATGTTTTTCTCTTGTTTTCATGACTTTTGTGTGTCTAGGGATAACCATTTAAGAGTGGTTGAGTTTTTGTGTAATGATAGCTTATAGTTCCCTATGAGAATATCTATTTTTAATGACATGTTTGACAAGCCTTGTATGGAATTATTTATTTGATAAGATAATGGTGATGTTAATTGGTATGACCCCATTTTGACCATGTTTTTATGGAGATGATTTATCTAATTTGTAAGAGAGTTTATACATCACATAGTCGGTATAAATTATATACTACTCATCAATGATGATCATTGGAGAATTCACATAGTGGAATGGTAGTTTTGTGAGTTTCAACTTAGTTTTGTTTCTAAATTCTTGGAAAATAAGATATTCTTACATAATGTTTTATGTTATATAGTTGATAAAGTGGAAAAGTAATCTATTATTTGGAACTTCTAATACATTTAAAATTAATTAGCAATGTGTTTCATGCACCACTAATTTGAAATAATCATTATAGCCCTTCTATTATTTTATTATTTTATAGTATTTAAATACATCTTGGTTTAGCTGTGATTGATCCTCGAATAAGGATTGTTGATTTTGAGATAATGGTTCTTACTAGGAATACTATCAGTCTATAACATGTTCAATGGTAGCATGGTTCGGAGTGTAACGAGTCTTGGGAGAATAAGGAACTACATTGATGGTATTGTGCTCATATACCTCGTATGGTAGCTTCTTGATGAGATTTATAGGGAGAGAATTTTTTTATGTTGGGTATGCTTCAAAAACACATATCCATATTTCATTTACTTCATGACATTGGTTTTGTTTTCCATTTTTTGGATTGTTTCTGGCTATTTATCGATGGAGACATTTTCTTAAGGGTAAATGTCCCTATGATATATGATGTATGTTTATTTTATTTTTATTGTTTTAACTCATAAATTTGTCATGAGAAGATCCATGGTGTAGGGTATGATGTGTAGAGATCCCAAGCTACACCATGGGCCATATGGGTTCCACAATGAGGATCTTGAGGCAGTTCCTCCTAGATACTACCAATTTTGGAATAGACGATCTCTAGAAGACCGAATACATCATGGATCAATGGTTCTTACATTTCATTACTATTGTCTATTTAGGAACAAATGTGGATTGTTTATTACACTAATAAATGGCCATACCCCAGGTGATAGTGATCTGATTGAGGTCTGTGGTGTGTTTTTATGAGTTCATTTGACCGGGTGTGAATGCAACATGGTATGCAGATGATTATTCTTAGATTGGTTGTTTTTATACCTTCATAACCATATAAATGGGCGGTTACAACATGGTAAAATTTTTTATGACATAAAGTTTCTAATATAGGTATGATATTTCCTTGTTTCCTATCCTAATCTCATTCAATCATCTAGATCATTAAGGCCCCAAAAGGTGTTTTGACTCAGTTGAACTGCTTTATTCTCATATCATAGCTCCGATAGAAGCATTTGATTCCTCTCCAGTAAATGTTCTATCATAATATGTTAAACGACTATTTTATCTTCAGGTATTTGTTATGAGTTTTTTTAGTCAATTTTTTGATTAATTGGATTGGTTTTTTTTATAAATTGTGTTAATAGGGATTCCTCCTGATCATCCATGCCATCACCTCTCCATTAGAGTTCCCATTTTCTGTTTTTGATCATTCAATAACTATAGGAAGTTTAATAATGTTTCATCCACACAATTCCATTGTTTTTTTTGTTTAATTATTAAATTTTTATTTAAAATGAATATTTATATCATTTCAATTTAAAAAGATTTTATGTATGATTTTAATTTCACATCTCATTGAAATAAAAAACCGTTTTGTTGTTTTTAGAAATGGAATTATTTAATAAAATAATTATTGTAATGTAAATCATTTAGAGAAATTATTTTATTGGATTTGATGGAAATGTTCTTAAATTAATGATTATTTGAAAATGGATTGAGATTAATAAAAACATACGAGTTAGTTTTGAAATAAAATCTTATGATGGAAACTAAAACAAGAAAAATGAAATGTGAAATATGAAATGATCTCAAATGATTAATTTAACCCTGTTTTGTTGTTTATTTGATTTTAAGAACATGTATCCTATGTAGTTAGTGGATATTAGGATAATAATTCTAGGATATAACCCCCTATAACTGGATTGATGATGAAAATAAATACATAAAATACTATTGCATGATTTTTTTTTCCAAAATGGGGAGTTAAGTCACATTGGACTATGTCCTTTGATATGTGAACACATTGATAATAGATCATTTATTGAATACTATGATGATCCAATTACTAGAAACTGAAATACTATATGGATTGAAACACGATTCTGGGATATATATTAATTAATTAATTAATTCCACTGATGTATAAATCTATTTTATCTATAACAAATATTATATATAAAGGTTTTTTATAGAATGTTAAATTTATCCTCCTTTGATATGTCTACCATATTTATGAATTGAATAAAAACATTGTTGAAAATATGGGAATTGGATGCAATGTATTGATATTTCCAACATAAATATTATTTTATTTAATCATAATGGAATTTATTATGGAACAATTTATTAAACTCTACTAGGATTTATAGATCAAACACTACCTTTAACTTCATGAATTTTTATATTTTTTTAGGATAGTTCTATGTAATGGAAACACATCACATGTTTGTTGTGGATGTTCATGATACATGGGAACAATTGTTATAGAGAGGAACAGTAGAGATTAAATCCACATTTTAATATAGTTTATTTTTCATATTTATATTGGTAGATATGGTGTATTTTGTTGATTTATAGTTTTGGTACTATTTTACTTATCTATTACAGGTACATTCATTCTTTGGATTGTTAAATATACATATTAGTAGTTTTTATATCCATTTGTATTGGGGATAATTATACTCTTTTATTTATATATGTTGTTAGGGGTATGTCGCCAACCCGTGGGGATCGAGAATGCCCTTTGGTCCATTTTAGAGTTGTCTTGGGTATTAGGGAACTAGGGAATCATGGATGGTTCACGACATGAATGGTTGTAGAAATTTTTTTATGTGAATTATTTTTTTATGGTGGAACCTTTGTGTTTTTATTAATGATTTAGTTACATTAAATCCTTACAGAAGACTAATATATTATTTGGGATATAGGTCCAATAATAATGTAAATGATATAAAAAAGTAATATTTTTTAGTTACATATGGTGTCCCACAATGTTTTTAAATAAATAAAAAAATTCTGGATTTAATAAAATTTATATTTTTATTACATTACTCCGGATAATTTTTTTAAAATCATCTATTTGAATATGAATGAAGATGAATTTATTTGTATCTTATGATAAATAAATTTTTATTAAATATTTTGAAATTATTAATAATCTTATATGAATATTCTAAAATGGAATATGGTTTATAATATCATAAATTCTATTCTTATGGTTCACTTTTCCCTTTATTATAACATTATTAACACCTAATGTTTAATACAAATTGATATTGTAGTAATATTCAGTAGTGTTAACACGGGTTAAAAAATAATGATAAGATCTAAAACGTCACATCAAATTATATAAATTTTATTATGTTATATTATTATGTTTTATATTAATACTATATTCTAAATAAACTAACATAGATCCAAATGAACAAGAAATTAAATTTAATGTAAATTAATAATTATTAAACATCCAAATAGTCCTTTATACTCTATAATAAAAGGAAAAAATTTACCTCCTTTTTATAAAACATCATGAGGCACCTAGCTTATTAAATATATACTAAAATGACTCTTTATCTTTTCTAAAAATGTATTATAGGTCTTGGTTTGATGAAAATACCATCCTTTCATGTGTTAAGGTTCAATATAAAGGTGTTTTCACAGTGAAGATCAATTACTATTAACCGAGTACTTTCAATTTTATTTTCTCTCCCCCCTTAGTAATTATATGGGATCCATTTTACAAAAATGTTATATTATATCTCAATATATTACATTATTATTATGATAATGGATAAATTATTTTAAAACTCCATTCCATAAAATATAAAATGAAATATCATTTTTTTGTATATTTGGTCTACATCCAACATTTAGAGATATGATTCATTTACCATCACTTTATTTTAATTTTTATTACATAAATAGAATTAATTTTTTAACACTATATTTATGAAATAATAATTATTCTCTAATTATAAATTCTGATCATCCTTTCTACATTTCTATCTATTGTAAAATGATATTATTGCTCACACGCACATGTGGACTACCACCCCTAAATATAAACGTGAATCATTTATCATTTACATAATTACATGGATGGTATAACGATTTTTTAATGATTATATATCAAATTTATGAAGTAATAATTATTTTTGATAAATTAATTTTTATATATATGTCATTCGATCCATATATTCAATAGTGGAAACATCACTACTTTGTACGTATGGATTATCATCTCCATAAACTGATGTCATTCATTTTTCATAACTAATTTATATGAATTGTAATAAATTAATATTTAATTATTATATATGACACTTATTACATTATTATTACTCTATATATGTCAAAACCATGACCAAGGTGTAGGATTAAAAACTATTGAACTAAAACAATCAAGGAAAGAAACTTTATTTTCACCCAAATATTCCTTTTAATAAATACATTTTTAATATAAGGGAAATAGAAAATAAATTATAGAGAAAAAATTGTACATTTTTTATGAATATGGTTTTGGAATATATTTATATTAAATAATTATTTATTTTACATTAGGTTATATTTCATACAAATTATGTCATACAAGAGGCAAGGGTTCTTCATCTATATAAAGTTTTATTAAGACATGTTTGTAATTATCAATTCATTTATGTTTATAATGAGTATATATTTCCATAATGGTAAACTATATAATGTATTTTATTTATAATTGTGGTATTTAAATTTACATGTGATGTTATTTATTTTACTGAATCTAGGATCCAAATGTTACCAATGTGTAAGGGGTTGATGTTACAATCACATTTCTTGGAATAATTCTATATCATAAGAATCCATTAATAGTAATTATATTAATCATATCCTTTATAGAATTTATATTTCCTTCTTCTCATATTTTTTCTTGATTTTTAATGTATAAATACCATTTTTCTCTATTCTACATAAATTGTTTGACAAAGTCGTTTCAAATAAATGTTGTTCATATTTTCTATTTTTTTATCAAACCCATCCATATTTGTTAGAAAATTTCATAATTTTATTATGGTTGTTTTAAAATATAAATTAATTGTCATAAAAAATTTGATTTTGAATAATTTTTATATTACATATAATGGTTTTAGATGTAATAATTCTAAAATTTTTATGAATGTCTAATTTTAAAAAAAAATTTAATTTTATGAATGATATTATTTAAGACATATATGACATGAAATGATTTTCCCAAATTATTGAAATTTATTTCATTTAATATTATCTTTCATGTATCCTTAGTTTTTTCAAATAAATAGATTCAATATTGTTGGGATTTTTTGGTTAAAATTATATGTTAATAAAAGGTTATTTTATAATTTTCTCATAAAATGGTATGAATGATCTTCCAATCATATTTTTCATCTAAAAATACATACTTTAAAGATTTTTATGTTTAAATAGTGATATCATTTATTGATACCATTAATATTATATCATTATATGTCTTATGATGTTGAATTTTTAAGGATTCATTTATGAAACCCATTTTATTCTAATAGGATAATTGTGTTATGTTGAATCCATTATTAATCCAATTTCCATTCCACATCATACTCTCTGATGATATAAATAAGTTTTTATAAAACCTTTTTAATTTTGTCGGTTAAGATATGATGATATGAAAAATGATTTGAGATATTATGGATCACATATATATGATTTTAATTATGAGATTATCAATGAATTTTATTATAGTACTCCAATACAATAGGTAAATATGGATATATAATTAGGTAAGGAGGACCAGAATGGGCAGATTACATAGTTTAGTAAGGGCCTCTATCCACAATGATAGTATTTGGAGTAAACCTTGAATAACAAAAGTATATAATTAAGATTCATCCCAATATTTTATAGCCCTGTAATTATGTATTGACCAATGAAATGATTTTTTATTTATACATGTATGCATAAAACAAATATCTTATTATAAAGACATGATTTTCTGGATCTTGATTGATTAATGATAACTTCACAAACCTATGAATTTTATAAATGAAATCCATATACTATGATTCATGCTTAATGAACATTTTTTTATTTATTGTTATTATTGTAAGATAAGATTATCTACTCATACTCGTATTATTAACTAATTCCAATTTATGATAAGTGATTGTTATATCTTTTGTTTACACTTAATAAAAATCTGTTCTCATCCATTTATATGATTTAATTCCCTAGGTTATGAATAATGTAAATGTAGATTTTTTCTAAGAGTTTTAATATATTTAAAGAACATTTTGGGAGATTTTTAATACATTTAATAAAATTATATTATTATGTATACAGTCTAAAAATATTCTAAATGTTTATAGTTTTAGCCTATGTTTTTACGAGATGTTTTGAATATTCATCAATATAGTGGTATGAAATTTGAATGAAAGGGGTTTTCCACATCATATTCCCTTGAAGAAACTCTCCACCTCAAACTAAATTCTCTTATGTACACATCTTATATCAAAAAAATGAATCTATTGGGAAACCTGACAACCTTATGGAATATCATAGTTTCACAAGGTGTCTAGACATAGAAACATTTCCTCATCAACCAACATCATGGCCATCACTTGTCATTTCATATATGTCACTCCATTTCACTGTATTACTGTTACATACCATGTAACAAAAAAGATTCGTATCAATAGTCAAAATATCCACCTCACTATTTGATATCATAACTGTATTTATTCCTAACCATCTATTTATTCACCCATAAAGGCTATCAAAAAAAAAGTAAATATTATGTTTTATAATTAAATAAAAAATATATACCATTCTCCAAAAATGGTTTATGATAATTTAGATCATAGGGAGTTTAACCATACCATATCTTTAACACACCTTATATCATTGTCATAATCTAAAACCACAATCATATCACATAGTCAATGCATATAAAGACGAATTTCAACCATGATGGAAATATCTATATCCAAATATGATCAACCCCTCTACATATTCACATTATATTGGATATGTAATGTTTATAATTTATTTTTGCACCACCACCACCACCATTACAGTATAATCCTATAATTAAATCATCCCAAACAGATATAGATTTATGAATCCTACTGGATGTGAAACAACATTGTTCAAGTATTGAACTACCCTATAGAAATCATGCCGCATCTTGTAATTCACTAAAAAAATGTTCATATGACTAAACAATTTTGGATAACCCATTTCATTTATAAAATGATCTAGTGTATATTCCTACAATATTATCCCATTGACCTCTCAAATACTTCAGAATAATTTTCTAGAGAGTGGGATAAACCCTAGGTCTACGAATTATGGATGATTGCAAGGTATGAAAATTTCATCCTTTCACCACCAAGGTACCTTCTATAATAATTTTACTAGTTATGGATCTAAATTCATACTAAATACTTGGGAAACAATTAATTTTTTTCCATAAATTTATATTAATATTAAAATGCCATTATAAATTGATTATATAGGATTCACATATAAATTTTAAACAACATTCAAACACATTCTTATTAATTTTATATTGACATAAACTATTTTTTTATGTAGATCAACAACCATCATTTAATCAGAAAATTATAATTCTAATATTTTGAAATGTAAGTATTCATTTTATTAAAAATTTCCTTAATAATTTATTAACTTCTAAATCTATATCCATTTTATTAATTTATCTATACTATTTATTTTCCTAATTTCATATAATTTAATCATGAAATTTTTTTAACACACCATAATTAGTTTATATTATAGTTTTAGTGATTAAATTTTTTCTATTTTAAACATTAGAATATTTTAAATTTGTTACTAGAGGTTTATAGGTGTAAATAATTTCTAGATTGTGCAGTTATAGTGATTCACAAATAATATATTATAAATAATAAATTACATTTATTGTACACATGATATTTTATTTTAGAAATAAATTCTATATAACCCCATAAAATGAATGAGATATCCAAGAGTATAATTGTATCCAAAAAATAGTCACATTCAGATTTTTTTAATAAGGTGCTTGTTTCTAGATTTTTCTTTCTATGGTTGTGATTCGGTACACACATTCCTTCATTCCATGGGTAAGAGGTCTATCCCTACTATGGTTAATGGAGTTATATCCTTGATTAGAATATAATGAACTGATTTCAATAGATAGTTTTATATATTCCTCTATGGATCTCATTTAATAGTATATATATCCCTTAAAAAGTTATCATTTTCTCAGGTATCTTCTTCCCGATGACACACTATTAAGGATACTTTTAAATTACATTAACATCTTCCACAGGAGGTTGAACATAATGAATGTACTATTAATGTGGTTTTTAGGTATGTTAATTATCTAAAAGTATTATTATTAGATAATATTATGAGGGAATCATATGGATATCACATAGTTATTTGTGGATCAATGCCTAAAAAACCCAGTTTCAATATATAAAGACTCTAATAATCCACCCACAATTAAACATATTCACATAACATAAGTCATCATAGGACTACCATATAAGAAATCAATTTCTCATTACAAAAGGACAATTATTCTCATCACATACTTTAAAAACTGTATTATTCCATGATAAAAGGAATAATAATATTCTCATTACCTAAAGGAAGCTTATATTAATCCTCTCTTGATCATAGTGGATACTTATTTTCATTACCTAAGAAATCATAGGCCTATCAAAAATGGTTCCTTATGTGGATAATTGTTTTTTGGAATTTTTATAAATTTTATGTTGATATTTTATGATCTCAAGGTATGGTTCTTTTTTATCATTATATTATGAAGGAGTTTAATTATGCTCACTATATAATGGAAGGCATACATTAACATCTGGTGGGGATATATCAATTTTCTTTATCACAAATAAGAATGAATATGTTTCATATATAGTTTAGATTCCCTCATTTTAAAGTCATATGGAAGATTTTTGGGAGGTTAAATGATTGTTCGATCTAATCCATGAATATGTTCATGATTCAAGGACACCACCTCTCAATGGTTGGGATCAATTTGTGATGATTTCATAATGGATTTCAAATGTTTAATCACATGTATCCTATTTAAAATTGTAATAAAATCCCATATAATTTAAGGTGTATATTTTAATGTCATATAATAATATAATACCATGATGTTTACAATCATTCTGTAATTATAATTTTGTCTTAATAGGGGAATCATGGTTGGATTTTGAGGGGCTTATTTATTTTTTCCCATGTCAGATCGGGAATATTTTATCAGACATGGGGTGGGATTTTTAACAAGACCATTGGTTTGGATTGCACCCAATGGGATACACATCATATTTCATAAGATATGGATTCCTTCATGGTGGGTATTAAAGATATATTATAATTCAAAATCATTGATTGAGTGTAGAAATCCTAGATGCTAACCATTATCTAATGAGTACAAAATTACATTGATAAATCCCTTACCATGACTACTGTAATGGGAATGAGTTTGGGGGGATACATTCTTGGGTGAAAAATGAAAAGAGGATGACCATCCCATGCATAGGGAAATGGGATCTTCAATGATAGTTTATGATACTGATCAGGAATAAGAATTTGTAAAAAATAACATTGGATTAAAATATTTTATGACTAATGACACCATGACACTAATTAAAATTGGGATTGTAAATGGTTTACTTCAAGAGGATCCCTATTGAATGGGTTTCATGAATATTGGTAGTTATGTGAAACCATGACTTGATATGTACTTATTCCCTTTTTTGGATGTGATTCTATAATATATTGGAGTATTTTGAGAACATAAAAAACATAAAAAACATATTTATGGTCTATTGAATGTGTAATTTAAGTAATATTATCTCCTCCTACAGTCCAGATAGATTATTATTATCATTACTTTTCATAATTCTTAGTCATAGAAGTTGATAAATGTTACTTTGGTACCCTATTAATATAATATTTAAAATAGTGATATATAGGTTTGCTTATAGGTCTCTAACCTATTTATGTGGTACTTAATTTATATAATCATTACAAAAAACAATGGAAATTAATAGTTAATCTACATATAGACATGGGAAATGTTTTTCACACATGTGTAACATAGATTTTTTTGATTCAGTTCTCCATGGTATCACATAATTCCATGTTTTGTACACATTTTTTGTTTTCCCTATGACTATATTTTCATATTTATTTCTTCTTATATTATTTTATAATTAAGTATTGAAAAAAATCACATCCCCTTGAATATGTTCCACTAGAAATGAAGATGCTCAAATTTTTAAGAAAATGCTATCATTTTGAGGTATATTCTATTACATTTTCACAACTATGTTTAATACATCACAAATATATAGTGCAGGGGACTAGAGGAAATATAATTAACTTAGAGGAAATTGAGATGTTTGCCTATTTTTTCAAAGAATACATTTTTATGAATATCAAGTTTGCATAATCCATGGGTTTAATACTATGTGTTCTTTTCCGAACTCGATTCCATGATTCATACTTTATAAAGATGGACTTATATATGAATAAATTTTCTAATTAATTATTTTTCAATATTTTGTGAGATATAGTTCCTAAAATATATCTATATAAATATATGTTTTTTAATTTCTCAAGAACACACCAAATGGATAGTAAAGGTGATGAAAATATGGTTTCTCTACGGATAGAAATTTATGAGAAATAGAGATTAGATATGTCATATGATCTCAATAATGGAACAAAGATGTCATAGATAATCCAAAGAATATTAAAAGGGAGTACCCACAATCTATTTAGAACTCCTTTTATGAATTTTAACATCTATATTATGTATCCAAATCTTAGTCAAACATTAATGATTTTGGGTTATTTGTTTAGAAGTTCACTAGGGTATATTGTGATTAGAATTACTAATATCAGTTGAAATTTAAGGTTTATAATAAAATTAATGTATTTAACCTATAGAAATCCATTTCAATCATAATATTTTAATATCTATCCAAAAAATTATCCTAAATTTTTTTAAAGAATATCTATGTATGTATCATGGAATGGAAAAATGGATGAAATGAGTATTCAAACCCTTATTTAGTAGTATATAGTACTAATTAATTATTGTTTGAATTCATGTTCATATAAACAGTTTTGGATACAGGAGACCTTTTGTTTTGGGTATGATTGTACAGGTTATAGTTCATTTTACAGTTCCAAATGTACAGACACCCAAACCTAAAAATAATGTTTCAAATAAGGTGTTCTCTTTTGATGACCCATTTTCCCATTCATTATTCTAATGTGTGAATCATCATTAGGTAACTCCACATGAAATGTAGGATTCACATAAATATGGTGTTTTATTTTGAATTAATTAATTTTTAAAACAGAAGTTATTTTACGTAGAAACACTTAATGTTTTATGTGGAGCTTCTAGTGGTTTTTGGGAATAAATTTGAAAGGTGAACAAAAAATGAAACAAAAATCTCAATTAAAAACCTAGTTTGATATCTATCATGAGTGCAATAGAGGATAAATTCCAAGGCACCTAATGTAATGTATTAAAACATAAGTATTGCAGAATCATATATATTTTCCCTACTCAATCATGGATGATAATAATAGTAATATATTGAGGTTAACCTCTAATCCCTTAGGTTTATTATGGTCGAAATATTTATTCTAGACATCCTCAATTTAAATATACCACTACTCATTGACACTGAAAAGTTATTGATGGCAATGACAATTATTAGAGAATTTTTTTTAATAAAAGGGATTTAAACATGACTTTTGGTTCTTTTTGTAACAAATATATGTGGTATCATGAATTATATTAGTAGTGACACTCCCATATTCCTATATATACCCACTCATTCCCTATATGTCTAGGATACCAAAAAAATTTATTTTTATAACTATTAAAATAAGATATTGTTCTTACACACTAACTTGATTCCATTTCTTCTTAATATCATTAGAAGAAATCACCTATAACTTGATAAAACACAAAGTTATGAGTATTATATAATTTAAAGAATTATTTAATTTATAACCATTGTGTATTTCACTTGTATTATGAACCCTGAACCTAGTAGCTCAGAGATTATTCCTTACTTTATTACATTAACATAAGATAAAAAATCACATCCTGAGGATGAAATTATTTTGCAGTCTTGGAAGACTAGTTACAAATTTGATTCATTATAAAAAATTAAAAAAATTCATCATAATTTTATTTAGAATAAAATTACACTGTCTATAATATTATTGTACATCAATCATAGTAATATTCATCGATTCCTAGGAATGAAAAAACAAGGATGAGTTCAAATTATCAGTAAGGGTTAAGTTCCAAAAAAGCTATCAGGATTCATTTAACATAATCATAATTTAAAGGTAAATAATTAAAAAAACAATTCATATATGTAATTAGACTAAAATAATAAATATATAAAACAAAATAACAAAAAAAATTACATACCATCAATAAAAATATTATATATACTACATAAGAAACAATTTATAAGGAAAGGAATATAATTTAAAGAAAACACTAGTTAATCCATAAAATAACTATTAAATATATCAATTGATAATATTTTTTTTAAAATATCATGTATAATAATAACAAAATTCTTAATAAATGAAATGTGTAACTATTTTACATCATGATATTAGCCATCATGGTTCCTCAACCTTCAAGAAAATTCACGATATGGTTTAAAGCTATAGGTAGAAAATAATTTAATTCTAGTGTACCGATATTACTCTAGATAAAACAAATTCATCAATGGGATATAAAATTATAGTCCTAACCTCTCACTGCAAGTAAAAATAATTAACCATATATCAAATAATTTATTTAATTTATAAATAACTATCTTTATCATCAAATATCTATATTTATCAAATAATACTGATTTATCAATAGTTTTACCAAATAGAAAACATTCAAGATAGAAAACATTATGTAGTGATGATATATTTCATTAAAAATTAATATATACATGATAAAAATATAGATATATTTTGGAAAATTCAATTTTCAATAATCACATAAAAGTGATTATTTCAAGGGAAATTTATAACTACAAAAATGAATCAAGAAATTGAACGCCAATACATTCCATGGTCATAGTGATAATAAAAAATATATTGTAAAAATAATTATAGTATAAATAAATTTTATACATAGTGTATTATATAAAAAAATATTTTGTTGTCATTGATGAATATAAATTTTATAAAAATAACTTTAAAAAAAATTTGGGTAAAACATTTCTCTGATTTTGAATATCAATTTTTAAAATTAAATAATCATAATTATTTTTAAATAATTTTATTTTGAAATAATATTTGATTAATATAATGTAATTTTTAAATCATTAACTGGTAATGGGGGTAGGATATTCCATACATGTCGAGTACATTAAAACAAATATTCCATTAACATTTTTCGGAAAATCCAAAAGACGGATGTTTTGATAAATAAATGAATATTATTTTGAAAATATTTTTTAAAAACTGAAATATTTAGAAGAAACCTATTTAAAAAAAAATTATATTATTAAAATATTTATTAATACTTTTTGTTAAAACATTTTTGGGAGAAAATTTGTTTCCCACCAAACTGGGAAATATATTTAGATTTTCTTAAAAAACAATATAAATTATTTGATGTGAAAAAGAGTTTAAAAATGGAATTATTATAGGTAAAATATCATAAATAAATATATAATTACAAAAATAACATTTTTTATAAAAAAATTATTAAATAATTTCCTTTAATAGAAATTCAATAGTAAACAATCTCTATTTGGATGAGATAGTGAAAGAAACACTTAAAATGCTCATAAAAATTAATTGAGAATTAGTCCATGAATGGATTATAAAACGAAAATATTAATTATAATAAATCTAATGGAAATTAATCATATGATAACTAGAATATATTACCCACATAATCATATAATATCAATGACAATATATAAGTAATATAAACACATTCAAATACATTTTTTATGAAATTATTTTCCTCTTGGAGAACTCTTAAGTAAAATACAACTAGATAAATTATTTAAATTTAAAAATAAAATTACATTAATTATTTGAAATAATTATATTACATGTCAATGTGGTACTATATACGTGATATAAATGAAATAAGGTAAAAAATATTACAGTATGGCTCAATGATTAGAAATTGAGTTGAAGCCCCTTACTGACACCTCTATTTGGTTAATTTTACAATAACCATGTCTATAGTTCTAATAAAAATATTCTTAAATTTTAAAAAACTATATTTATTTTTACAATATCATATATTATCCTTTTATAATATCTTATCACCTATTCAATAATAATATTTCTTTATTTTCAGTTTATTGAGTGGTAATTACTTTACTTTATCACACATGTTTTTTCATAGATGATATCTTTTTGGTTCATTTTAAATAGATATATAATATCTATTCTAAATTTTGATGAATAATTATCAAATCTATACATCAATTATTCATTCAATACCAATAATGAAATATATTTTTGATAAATGATGTATGTTATGATCATGGAGTTTTAGGTTGTACATATGTTTGAGTAACGTTTTCATTTTTCAATGATCAATATCAAAATTATTTAAGTAATATTTTATTTTAAAACAATGAGAATAATATCATCCATACCATGTTATTTATTTATATATACTTATATATATTATCTATGTGTTTTGGTGAATAAAATAGAGGAACATCACTTCGTGAAGGCAGTAGTCCAGACATATGATAATGATGGTATCATCTTTTAATGGGTGAAAAAGGTAAGAATGAAAATGATATATTATACATTAATTGTAATATATTTTTAATTAAAATAATATTTATCTCATTTATATCACATAAGTTAATTTTTGTTTATTTATTATCTTGCATGTAATGCAATTGTGAAAAACGAATCACATAACTTTGTGAGGTGGTAGTCTACTATACACTCAATAGACAATATATTATTCTCAACAGAATGGAAACTAAAAAGGAAAAAATTATATATTTAGTAATTTTTTTGTTATGTTACAAATATCATATATATAATTTATATCCATCGTCATACCCAACTTTTATTGGAGCTGATGGAAAAATGAATGACATGAGTTTGGGAGGCGGTAGCACAACGTACACATGAATGATGATTTCATGAACCATTTGATTGACATGGATATTTTTATATGTAATGGCCATTAAATATAAATATTTATGTATATTTAATACACGAATCTTACTATATCATCATATTTTAATAATAATTTAATTAGTTAAATGAAGAAATGATATAAAAATTCATGTTGAAGAATGTTTCTTCTTCATTGGGTATCCTCCTTAGGATTGCAGCAAATAATTCCAAGATTGAATTTATGAAAATTATAAGGATTATATAATGTTAAAATGGATATTTAAAAATTATTTGGTATGGTATCTTCCAATAAAAAATAGTATTCTAGTGTGCATATGAGACGATAGGGGGTGACCTATTATAAGTGAGGTGAGTGACACCATGATTGTTTTTAAAACGAAAATGGTGTAACCATTTTTTTTACAAAAAAAAGGTAAAAATGAATTATTACTGATAATTATACATTATAAGGTAAAAATATATCCATGAATGTTAATTAAGACATGATTTTTATTCATTTTAACCCTTATCATTTTACTTCCTCCGTCAGTAAATCCCTTTTCAACTAAACTACAGAAACTAATATGTACTATTTATTATGATGAATAATTAATTTAACCACATTAGATAATATAATATTCTTATTAAAAATATTTATTCCATTTTAAAAAAAATTATTTCTAAACTTTTCAATTTTTTATTAAAATTTAATTTCATAGAGGAGACATTAAAGAAGGTTTTCAAAGTGAAAATGATAAAAAATTTACAGTGTTTTTAAATACTAATTCAATTGGAAATTGTTTTAAACAACCTAAATTGAATTCATATATATAAATTTATAATTGAACAAATTTTCTATTAAAACAGTCTAACAAATTTATCATTATAAATAATTTAAACTAAAATGTTGTTTTCACCGAAATTTCTATAATTTTAACTGTTCATCATAAAATGAATAATTTCTAATAAATATAAAAAATGAAACTTGATAAAATATAGATATTATAATTTTAGGAAATATTTTACTTTTATAGAAAAATTATCTAAAATTTGAAAAACTAATTTTAAACTATGTGTTCATAGATTGACTAAACCATCTTTTAAAAAAAATATTAAAAAAAACATTTTTCTTAGTATATTTATAATGAATATATAACCATTATTTTCATAATATAGTTAGTTTTATTCATATCCTCTTTTTTATCAGCTATTTTATCCCTATAGTATGATTCATTTCTAACTGGGTTTTCATATTCTATAAGCTAACAAATATATTAAATTTAATGTAATAATTTTCTTAGTTTGTTTAAAATCAATGTATTGTGGTGCATACACTATCATATACATTTTTATTATTTTACAATATAAAGGTGTTACAAATATGGGGATTTTCAATAACTTCCTAGGATCAATCGAGTACAAATAATACTTAGGTATCATTCGATATGAGTTTATGACATCACACATTGATAGAAAACATCAAATTTGATTTGACTAACCTATAAGGGTATACATCATAGTTTCATTTCGTCCAATAAACTATGTTTTTGGTATATGGTAATGTTAGAAAATATATCATCAAATTTTTGATCTATTTTATTTGGGTGTTATGCCTTAGGTGGGGATCTATAAAAGTATCAACTTATGGAAAATTTAATCTCCAATCAAACAATTTAAAAGTATGCCCACTGCTAGACGTCTGTATATCCAAGGGTTGTCTTTAAACAATAATTTTTTCATATATACCTTATATTATTGGATGAAGGGATTGGGGTAATGTTATTATCTATAACAAGGGTGAAATACATCAAAAAAACAGAGATCATACCGAAGTAGTTCCAATTGATGAGGGATATCTATAGTCACCACCTTTTCTATTAAGGTGAGGCCATTGAGGCATGCATTCCTTAATTTTGTGTTCTAACATGGAAGGTAAAATTATAATCAAATGAATACCAAAGGATAAATTAGGCCAAATCTATAATTACTCTAAAAAAGTTGTAATGTGTTGTGAGAACTATTTCTAATAGAATTATTTTGTCCAAAATGAATCAGAAGATGGACCAAGAACTATTAAACCAAATGGAGAAATCATTTTTGGAATGTATATTGAAAAATATGATTATCCTACCTTATTATTACATGATAAATATTCTAATGAGGTTTCTTAGTGAAAATGTATGGAATATACTCATAACCTAGAGGTAGTGGAATATTGGGGAAGAAAATGTGATCGCTTAACTAACCAAGTGAATTTCATGGTTAATGCTACACCCATTTTAAGATATGGTGGTGGATCACAATAAATGTAAGTGATATATATTGAATAATATCCCTAGGAGTATAAATAATACATACCTGTAGGGATAAATGATAGATCTTTTGGCTCATACCCAAAGAGTGGGAATGATCTATTTTTCACGACCCGCCTTCACCAAAAGGAGGGTAGGGACAACAGATTGCCAAGCCCTTCCTTCTTTAAGTTGAAGGAGAGATAATGACCCCCCCGAGTCTCACCTCCAGTAGGCCCCAGATTGGTGACTATCACCAACGGTATAACATTTTCACAATATGGTAGGCATTAACCTTTTTAGTTAACCAAGATTGGGAGAAATAATGAGTCAACACCAAACACCACCAAGTATAGAAAGATCAAGGTAAAAACCAAACTACATGGATGTTTTAATAATAAAACTGGACAAAGTACAAGGACTCCAAAGTACAATACCCAAAAGGAAAAGAAAAAAAGGATAAGTAGAATCCTACATCGAATAACAATAATTCCAAATTACAGACTAGCAAGGTCCCGCACGGCCTCCGAAGCCCTCTTGGAAACCTGAAAGTAAACATTGGGTGAGAATAAAAAGTATAACCAGTAGGAAAACCAAAAGATCTCATGCACATGTTTGGGGAGACGTCCTAAAGTCCAGTGGGAAGCAAAAGAAACATCATCTATCGAGGAATCTATCTATCCCACCTCACCGGCCATGCTCACAAAATAACACAAGCATTAAGATAATAATCAAGAACAAAGAATTTGGGTACCCCGCACCCCCACTTCCCACACTAGCTAGCTGCTCATCCCTAATGGAAAACGTCATAACGCTACCACACTCTTCCTTCCCGCACACACCTGGGCCTCACAATCATCCACATCCTTTCCCACACACACCTGGGCCTCACAAAAACACACCCCTACCCGTACACACCTGGGACTCATCCCGAAGACACCTAAGAAAACAAACCTTCCCGAAGATTCCTCGACTAACAACACACCAATCAAAACCTACCCAAATAATCATGGGTGTAAGGTCGCCTCCAGCGATCATAGCCGAGGGAAGAGGGAGTAGGATGGAGAGTAAGTAGGTGGAAACACCCTTCCCCATGAATTGGGGTGTCCGACACTAAGTGCCAAACGTGGGTGGGGAGAAACTACACAAAAAACATATAGTTACAGATATATATGCCAACACGCATCCCAACCTATGGCTCCCCAACCGATAGAAGTAGGTGCCCAAGCACTTGTTCCTCAGAAAATAGGCACACACTAATAGTATAAGGCCCCATCCTTAAACCTTACTTAATCTTGAGTTATTACAAGATTACACATTGAGGATCTTTTCGGGTTTAGATTTTTAGAGAATTAGATCATAAAACATGCATTACATTACACATATAAACAAAGTGGTTACATAAAGATAGTATTCTTCATTCCAATCAATGGAAACACATTTAAAATAAAACATGGATTATTTCTTGATACTTCCTTGACAATATCATCATATCATGTACCTTTCCCTTGACCTGTGAAAAACATTTCAAAAAAAAATGGGATGAGCATAAAAAGCTCATTAAGGCATATAAAAATATGGAAAGGAAACATGGGTACATATATACATAAGAATGAAATCATACTTTACCCATAAAACATATGCACTTTAACATACCTCATCAAATCATGAATAAATCATAGAAATCGTAAGACATAAAGGTAACTTGAGGCATTCATAACATTCTTACGTAGGGAGTAACCCTCTTGGTTACGTTAGGAATACGCATCATAGTATATTCCATAAATCTCTTCAGAGAAACCTTAACGTTTCACTCTTCCTCTTTACCCAATGCATTGGAGAGCTATATCGGGCTCACCCGCCCTTAGTCTATCACGGAACCACCCGTATTCATAATAATTCCCAAGAACCTCAACATAATCGTATCACATAAAACATGTATGAAGGAAACATAACATTTACACCTTTCAATCACAAGATATCAATACAAAAAATTGATATAAAAACATTATGAAAACAATTTTCAATACCAAAATAAAAAAAAAGTAAAACAGGGTATATATTTTTCTTTTTTTAAAAAGAATGGCTTGTAGAGGAAGCCGAAACTCAAATAATGGTCACGGTGGCGGAGAATTCGTTGTCGCCGCATACGTATGTCAAAAACATTTCTTTTTGTCATTTAGTAAATGCTTCGTATAAAAAATATTCCTTTTGAATAAATGTAAAAGTAAAAGGGGTTTATACGCTGTATAAAAGAAGGTTGTTTATAAAACAAAATATGCCTCAATGAAAGGAGATTGAGACGAAGTCCCATACCTCGGGTCCGACTTGACTTGGTCGTTCTTTAATTTCCTGAATAATAAACATGAGTTAATTTCTATTTCTTTATGAACCTTTTTCAAGTTCATTATTCCTTTTATATCACTTATTTCCATGTCATGATCACTATGTAATTATTTAAGTTAATAACGGTCGTTTTAACGATCATTGGTACTTGAGTCAAAAATAAACCCTTTATAATTACATGTTGTTCATGTATCAATTATATCCAGAATTATAATCATTATGTATATATCATATATATTCAGTATATACATGCATTTATAATATTACATAATCATTTAGAGGTAAGAAATGAAATGCACCGTTCATGGAGACGGTAAGCCGTACGTACGCAAGAATGCTACTTTCATTTCTATTTCGTATTTTATAGAATGGAATCATAATGATATAAAGGTATATTATAATTCCAGTATAATATCATATATAATATCATAGTTTCATCCTTTATACATCCCACATATGGTATTTAACGAATCAAATCACTTTGAGGGGGCGGTAGTCCGCACTTCCTTAAATGATGATATCGCGTTTACCCATAACGGAAACCATAAAGGTATGACCAAAAAGAAAAAAACAGAAGATTATGGAAAATATAAACATATTATATATCATATATAAATATAGTGACATCTTAATGGCCACCTTTGATGGTGTTAAAAGAATTTTGAACAATCATCGTTTCGGGAGGCCTAAATTCACCATCCACGGAAACAGTATGTTCATTAACCATTAGATGTAGGTGTGTGTAAGTGTAGCTCGAATCCTTCTTATAACAACATCCTAGTATATTGAGGATACTGGAGTTGTTACAAAAGAAAAGAATAAAAAGTTTTTAGGGGGTTGGAGAAGCAAAATATAACAAAAGGACTCAAAAGAAGACATTACCTTAAAATCCGGTAACTCCCTTTCGTTTGAGCTCAAAGGCTTCCATGGGAATACTTCTTCCCAAAGTGAGGCTTCAAGGATTAATAGAGGGATGTTTAGAGACAAAATGGGCAGGGGTTGGGCGAGCCAAAGGCTTTGGAAGTGTGGGTAAGGAGGTAGAGGTGGGGGGCTTTTATAAGAGGAGATGAGGGGCACTCTTGGAAGGGAAATAAAAGTCACTTTATTTTAAAATGGTATTCGGATTTAAGAGGTAACACATTGATGTGTTTCGATGATAAGGTGATAAGGGTTCTAAATCAACTCATCCAGTTGGTTTTGGCCATGTTTAGGTTTTAGATTTTACATTAAATTTCCATTTTATTTAAATCGTTAAATAATGAGGTCATCGCTGCATCATCATGATGTCATAAATAATTTAATTTATTTAATGTCTAAAAATTATAAAAAAAATAAAATGATGTATTAAATATTTTTATCTTTCTAATTAATATTTATAGTCAAAAATATGACTTGTATAACCCCATATAGAAATTGTTTTAGTAACAGAACTCATGTTTGTGTCATTTTTACTTTAACATTAAATAAAAAGTTATTTAAGTCATTTCCCAACCAATGTGGATCGATGGGGTCCCCAAGTTGACCCATGGGTTTTCTTGGTCGGCCATGACACAACCAATGAGGTTAGGACATGTGTCAATCTCATCTCATTTTATTAAAACTTTATTTTTACCTTAAACTACACTAATTACCACTAAGCGCGATTAAAAATTAATAAGTTACTATTCACCAAAAAAATTATTATAATCTCATTGAACCACATTTTACTTCTTAATGAAAATCATGTATGTCGGATTTTTGAAATTCAAAACACAAAGATGGCAAAATTTCATTTAAACGGAAAAATCAGTTTTTATAAGTACCACTTAGTGGTTTCACTATTCATCAAAAATTGAAGTTTTTCAGATAATTACCAAAAATTCACCATATGATATATTTGATATTCCTAATTCAAAAATGAAGTCTATTTTAAAAAATTTAAAATATATAAGTCACATTAATTAATTTAATAATTAATTCCCGCTGTTATGACAAATAGCGGGTTTTTTTGAAACAATAAGTATCAAAAGATTGACACTAGTTTAAGTCCAATTTCAAAGTGAAATTGATTCCAATGAACACCATTGGATAAAATGGTAAAAATATATTCTAATTTCACTTCAAAACCAATTCAAAAGATAATATAATAATATAAATAAATTAGATTAAAAAGAGGTTGTGAATTAAAATTCAACATTTTTCACTATTCATTAAAAAATTAACTTTATCGGAAAAATACCAAAAATTTACAAAAAGTAAATTTTGATGTCCCAATCATAAATAATAATTTTATTTTGACAAACATAGCGTATAAAATTTTCAAAAGATAGATTTAAAAATGGTTTTCCATCAAAAGGCTGTAGAACAATATTTTAAAAATATTAGTGTATTCCATACATAAGATTGTATTTATTTTCATTTAAGCCTCTAAAACACTATCTTAATCATTAATAGACATAGATAAAAAAATCTATTATTCATTACTTACTTGGGATGTTACAAATAGTTCCCAGTTTACCTATTCATTTTATCATTTCATAACAGTTCAGTACGAGTTAAACCCTTCACTACTTGGAAACTAACAGGCACATTCACAGATGAAATAACAATAAAGCAGGAACGAAAACCATTAGTTAATTTAAGCATTCACACCCAGTTCTCTTGTAATGTCACAAAAAATAAGCACCAAGTGAGATTTCTAGATGTAATCGAAACAAAAAAACCCTCGAGACATAGCCCCATGTCCCCAAAAAAATTCTAGCAGCCAAATATTTCCCAACAACAGCGGATCCCACCCAAATTTGTGTCACAGCAGAGCAACCAAAAATCCTTAAATTCACAAACAAAAAAAAGTATAACAAAAGGGGATCTCATCCCCACCCATATCACCTTAGAAATCAAAGATTGTGAAAGAAAACAACCAATCCACTACCACCAACACAAAGTAGGACCTTACAGGTATTCTCAGATATAAAATATTTAACACACTCCATGGTTTCAATTCCACTAGGATTTGACCAAAGTTATCACAGAAAAGGGTTGATCCTGGTGCTTTCAATTTATTTAACTGAGTATATGTAATTAACCAATTCCAAGTTACGTTTATTGAAATATACTGGATCACCGAGGATCATTAGTGAACAGATAAAGACTACCAACGACCATGATTTTCAGTGGGCATAGGCCCGTATACTTCACAACACATATCAACAAAATAGAGTACAACATAACATCAATCGCACCACCTTTACTTCTTTAGATTTTCATTAAATATCTTCATTAGGTGTTGTTTCATCAATTTCAACAGAGAAAAAAAGCATACCCACCTTGCATGATGCATAGAAAATAGATTTGAAGGAGAACACCCCTACTAGATTGATCAAGGATCGACGTTAAGTTCCCGCACGGAAACTGGAAATCAGGAGTAGCAGGAACTCCACGGAATGTGGTCAAGGAAAACATCACTGGGGTACAAATCATATAGAGGAAGGGTGTTCCGAGCACAAGGTGATCATGAAAAAGGAACCTAGGGAGAATAGAAGCTTTCAGTTATAGATGCTGAGATACAGTATCCTGGGACAGTTAAGATATAGAGAAAAACTCTAAACTGTGGAAGAAGAGGAATCGTGGGTTGACCACATGGCTAGGCCACCCCCCACGTCCAACTAAAAAGGTCCCCACCCTTCAGGGGGGGGGGGGGGGTTGAAACCGACGCATACCTCCTTAACCAAGGAAGGACTCCTCACAGGATGTAGTAGAGGCATTTCTGAAAACACAGTTAAAGGCATGACCAAAATGTATGGTTTTTCATTTAAGGAGGGTACCTCACTAAACACTTTATTAGACACCATTTATGGGCTTTAAAAACATGATTAAAGAAGGTCAAAACATAGTATACAAACCAATTCACGCAAAGGATGCGCTACTGAAAAACATGTGGAGATGTCACCGGTAGGCTTGGTGTACCAGTATACCATGATAATGGTAGGCCGAGATACCGGTAGGTCGAGGCTACCGGTAGGCCGAGGATACCGGTAGGCTGGGCACCCAGTATGCCGAGCAACCAGTAGGTCGACCTACGAGTAGGCCGAGCTACATTTAGGATGAGGCCACCGGTAGGCCGAGCTACTGGTAGGCTGAGGCCACCGGTAGGCTGAGGCTACCTGTAGTCCGAGCTACCGGTTGGCCGAGCTACCGGTAATCCGAACTACTGGTAGGACGAGCTACCAGTAGGCCGAGCTACCGGTAGGCTAAGGCTATCGTTATGAGTCTTATGCTTCACCGAGAAGCTGGGATGGCCTTCCGGACCACCCAGAACCCCAAAAACATCGGATTTCACCAATTAATGGACCCCAAAACCATGGGCCATTACATCAGATTCTTCTCAAACTATTCTTATCCCCTAGAATATAATAAAAAACTAGATAGTAGAAAAGTCGAGTTCAAACAACCACCATCTAAAAATACTTCTCAAGGGAAGACCCCTTAGTTGTTCAAAACTGGAAAAGAACCCCCCTACATCCAGGAATACTCTTCCAAGAGTTATCAACCAAAAAAATTCACAACAAACACAAGGATCAAATTTTACAACACCTGAGTGAGGGAGTCCCTTCGTATATGTTAGGATATTATCCACTTTGGGTGGAACTGAGTCGCCTGCATCGGATTAATCGCATCCACATTAATGTTTCCGGATTAGCAGTCAGATTTTCTCATAATCACACATTCGAACACACTGAGAACATGGAAATGATCATCTAAAATCTAAGGAAAACAATCATTTTATATATTAAAGCACCTGGTAAAATATCTCAGCAAAACTCAAAACATCAACAAAAAAAAGGAAGTCAAAATAGCTCTATGTACTGAACACGTAACTGGGCCTCACACAACCATGTGCTATCCTCGAGGCCACCATGCCTTTAAAACACACGATCCAAGGGGATAGTCCATCCACGAAGAACTTTTTCTTTACCATCCTCGATCATGATCTGTCAATCTATGATGGTCGCATCGTTTTTGACATCTAACTCTCCACTATCGATGATGTGGGACTCGTCATGTAGATATCGACAAAGCTAAGAGATTTTAATGGTGTTGTGAACATTCTCCAACTATGTTGGGAAGACCAGCTGATACACCACCTCACCATCTCATCCCAGCACCTAATGGTCCAATGAACCTAGGGGAGAGCTTAATCCCTTTCCCAAACCTTCACTTCCCACTTCGAGGTGAAACCTTCAAGATTACATGATTTCCAACCTCAAACTACATGGGCCTCCTCCTACAATTGGAATAAGACTTCTTCCAGTCCTGGGCTACCTTCATCCTCTAATGCATGATCTGAACCTTCTCACTGGTGCCCTGCACCACACCTGGCCCAAGAACAACTGGTTCCCAAATCGTTGTCCATCAAACGGGTGAATGAAATGGACTTCCATACAAGTCCTTAAATGGTGTCATGAAAATAGTTGAGTGGAAGCTATTTTTATAAGTAAACTCTACAAGAGGCAAGTGTCGTACCCATGATCTCACAAAATCCAAAACACATGCTCGAAGCAAGTCTTCCAATGTCTGGATCATTGGTTCTATTTTCCCATCTGTATGAGGCTAGAAACTGGTGCTAAGGTGTATATGGGTTCCAAATCCATGTTGTAATCCCCTCCAGAATAATGAGGTAAACCACATGTCTCGATCAGAGACAATATATCTTAGAATCTCATGCAACTGCACCACCTCATTGACGTACCTCTGGGCTAAGGTGCTCACTGGGCTCAACTCCTTAATCTCCAAGATGTGTGCTGATTTTTTATATCGATCCACCACTACCCAGATGGCATAATAGCCTCCATGAGCCCTGGGTATCACTGTGATAGATTCCATCAAGATGTCATCCCACTTCCACTCGGGAACATCTAAAGGCTGTAACAGCCCTCCAGGAAAACAGTGTTCACCCTTCACTTGCTGACACACCAGACACTTATCCACAAACTCTTCCACCACCCGCTTTACCCCAGGCCACCAAAATTGTCCCCTCAGGCCTTGGTACATATTTGAGACCCTAGGATGTACCGCTAAAGATGAGCCATGGAAATCAGGGAGAACACCTTTACGCATTTCCCTGATAAAAATGATCTTGCATCACTTCCACCTCTGAGTCCCCCCACTGAGACTCTTCTACCTAATCCACTTTAGAGGAAAATACATTAATCTGAAAAAGGAAGCCTATTCCACCTTCCAACTTGCATCCAAATACTAGGATTCTAACTCTTCTATATCTCTCCATGAATCTGCAGATTCCCGAACTACTTCCTCCTACGATTTCCTACTCAGCGCATCGGCCAACACATTACCCTTGCCCTCAGTGAAAGAGATTTCGAAGTCATAGTGTTAGAGGAAATCAACCCATATCTGTTTTCTCAAGTTCATATCCCGATGGGGAAAGACACAACAAAAACTATTGTGATATGAGTAGACAAAAAATTGCTCTCCGATGATATAATGCCACCACAACTTCAATGCGAACACCACAGCTGCAACATCTAGATCGTGGGTGGCATAGTTACGTTCATGAGGATGTAACTTCCAAGACACATAAGAGATCACTCCTCACAAATACATCAGCACAAATCCCAACCCATGTCCAGAAGAATCAAATAACACATCAAACAACACCCCTTCCTCTGGAAATCTAAGTACTAGAGCACTAAACAACTTCTCCTTTAGGTATCCAAAAGATGTCTGGCACTGGTCGCTCCACACAAAGGCCTGGTCTATCCTAGTAAAAGCTGTCAATAGAGCTACAACTGAAGAGAATTCGGGCACAATCCTCCTGTAATAGCCTGCCAAACCCAGGAAACTCCAAACATCTGCCACATTCTTGGGTGTTGCCTATGAAAAGACTGCCTCGACCTTTGACGGGTCTACTACTATTCCCTTCTTAGACACTACATGTCCAAGGAAATGTACTTCTAACATTAATAACTTTCACTTTGATAGTTTCCCATAAAGACAGTGGTGTCAAAGGACTCCCAAAACTTCCCTAAGATTCTCAACGTGCTCTTCCTCTGATCTTGAGTAGATAAGGATTTCGTAGATGAACACCACAACAAACTGGTCCAGAAACTCTCGAAGGATAGAGTTCATGAGGTTCATGAACATAGCTGGTGCGTTCGTAACACCAAACGGCATGACCACAAACTCAAAGGGGCCATATATGCACCTAAAATCTGTCTTTGGGATCTCATCTTCTTTCACTCTCAACTGGTGGTATCCAGACCGTAGATCAATCTTAGAGAACCAACCTGATCCCCTCATCTGGACGAAAAGATCGTCTATCCTCCGGAGGGGGTAATGATTCTTGATCGTCACCTGATTCATCCTCTGGTAGTCTATTCACATTCATAGGCTACCATCTTTCTTATTTATGAACAGAACGGGAGAACCCCGCGGCGACACGATGGGTTGAACAAAGCCCTTCTCAATCAGATCGTCAATCTGAATCTGTAACTCTGGCAACACAGAAGGTTCCATCCTATAAGGAGCTATCGAGATTAGGCAGGCACCAGGTTGTAAGTCTATCCCAAACTCAACGTCACTTTGAGAGGGTAGAGTCAAAACCTCATCAGGAAAGACCTCGGGGAAATATCTTACAACCTCTAGGAAATCCATCATTCATGCATCCACCGACTCCACTAACACCCTGTCCAACATAGAAAGGAGTGGCTCCATGTGTCGACTCCCCACCTGATAACTCTTCTCCCCATCAAAAGCCACACGTCGTCCATCCCCGTTGGATAATTTGATCCTTCTCCGATAGCAGTCGATGATGGCATGCATAGAGAATAATGAATCGATGCCTAGAATGACATCGTATTGCTGCATCTGTAATGAAAGAAGGTCTACACTAGGCCGACGTGGTCCCAACATCAGTCTACATCCCCAGAAAACGTATGATACACTGGTGTAACCCCCAACTGGTGTTCTCAAAAATAGTAGCACAAAAGGTCTCTCAGTTTCTAGACCCAGAGAATGGGCTAATTCGGGCATAACAAAAGAGAGAGAATCTCCCAAATCAAACAAGGCAGAAACAAGATTGCCCCATAAACCAATCGTACCTCAAATGTCCTTCGGTACCACCGAAGCTACTAACTCTGCAGAGTGCAACTATCCACGCCTAGATCATCTGCCTCGCTGTTGTCGACCACCTCCCAGACCATGCCCGGGTCGAGGTCCCTGAGGAACACCATGGTGTTGGTCTCCTCCCACACGGTTGTCCCTCGAAGGGCCTGGGGCCTGATTCTGCTGCTGGAAAGGCCTAGCCGGCAACAGATTCCATTGAGGTGGGTGTTGAAACTGCCCACCTCCACCTTATGGAGATCGATTCGGACACCTGCTATGGATTTTCCCGAAAACTCCACAAGTGAAACACTTCAGTCCCGACCCTGTTGAAAAGGGGCAACGACCAGGAGATCGGGACTGGAACTGATGAGGCTTAATCTCTGCTTGTCGAAACCTGGAAGGCCCTGTCACTGGATACCTACTGCTAACTACCTTCCCCTTTAATGAACTCAACTATGTCGATTCTCGTGGTGTGCCTCCCTTTGTGTGCATCCTCTCTACTATCTCAGACTTCATCTCTACTGATAGGTATGTTAGAAGAGTGAATAGAGTGAAAACGTACTGAAGAGAAGGACGGAGTGCCTCCTCTAACCATCTTACCCGAGACTCCTCATCCAGAAGGAGATTCGGGGAAAAGTGCAAGAGATCTTTGATCTTGATCCCTAGCTCCCTCACTAACATGCTTCCTGGATGAAGGGAGAGCAACTCCTATCTCTTCATAGCCTTTTCCGAAGAGGAGAAAAACTCCTCATGAAATTCCTTCTCAAAACTGGCCCATGAAACCTCTTCCTCTGTCTTCTATCCCAGGAAAAGCTTCCACCACTGACGCGTTGCTCCTCTCACCTAACTGACGGCCAATGGAACCCCGTACTCCCTCTGAGCACAGATCAAAGAGAAAATTATGGCTAGCTCCTCGATCCATCCCGCTATCACTGAGTCTTAAACACTGCCCTCATACTTCTTGAGGGCTTGTCGCTGGAAGGATCGCAGAGTCCTCTACCACATGTCATCCTCCTCATCTCCGTCAATCCTCTGCTGGTAAACTCCCTCAATTTTCTAGGCCTCAACCGCCCGAGTCACTCGTGGATAATGTCGTGGTGCCATAGCTTCAAGGTAAACAAGGAATTCCTATGCCCGAGTATCAAGGGAAATTATTATTATTATTATTAAATTTTTCTACCCAAGGTGACCCAAATAAATTAAAACACAATCAGTATGATGAATGTACCTTCCCTACGGTCTCTACCCTACAATAAATGTAGTCTCACTAGGTCATTTGATAGGCTCAGAGTCCTTGCATCAGATCACGGGGGCCCCTAAAATCCCATGTCCTAGCCGGTCCTCCATGGTTTATATCAGGAAGCAAGATCACCTAACATTGTTTCCCTACCATACCATGAAATCCTCACTGTGTGTAACTCCAGACTCCATCCTATCCCTCAACCTACATTTGATACCATTCTGTCACGACCCGCCTTCACCAAAAGGAGGGATGGGACGGTAGATTTCCAATCCCTTCATTCTTTAAGTTGAAGGAGAAATAATGATCCCCAAGTCCCCCCTCCAGTAGGCCCCGGAGCGGAGACTAGAACCAAGGGTATAAAATTTTCACAAAATGGGAGGCATTACACTTTTTTGTTAACCATGATTTGGTGAAAGACTGATTCAACACCAATCAACACCATGTATAGAAAAATCAATTTAAAAACTACACTACATGAATTTTTAAATAATAAAACAGAACAAAGTACAAAAAATCCAAAGTAAAATACCCAATAGGAAAGGAAAAAGGCTAAGAAGAATCCAACAAAGACCAACAGAAATTCCAAAGTCTAGACTAGAAAGGTCTCACACGGCCTCTGAAGCCCTACTGGAAACCAGAAAGTAAACTTAGGGTGAGCATAGAATGTATTCCTAGTAGGAAAACCTAAAGCTTTCATGAACAAGTGGGGGAGACGTCATAAATACCCGTGAGAAGCAAAAGAAAAATCATCTATCATGGAATCTATCCATCCCACCTCACCTTCCACACTCACCAAATAAAACAAGCATTAAGATAATAACAATGAACAAAGCATTTGGGTACCCTGCACCACCAGATCCCCCACTAGCTAGATTCTCATCCCTAATGAAAAACGTCCTGATGCTACCACGCTCTTCCTGCCTGCACACACTGGGGCCTCACAACCAACCACATACCAGCCCGCAAAGACCTGGGCCTCTCAACCACACATCCCTGCACGCACACTCCTCGGCCTCATCCTGAAGACACCTTTGAAAACAAACCTGCCCAAAGAGTCTTGGGCTAACAACACACCAATCAAATCCTATGTGAAGAATCATGGGTGTAAGGATGCCTCTAGCCATCACAACCAAGGGAAGAGGGAGCAGTAAGGATAGTAACTAGGGGGAAACAACATTTCCCATGAAATGGGGTGTCTGACACTAAGTGAAAAACATGGGTGGGGTGCGAATAAAAACAAAACATACCAGTAAACATATATATTCCAACACACATCCCAACATATGGCACCCCAGCCGATACAAGAAGGTTCCCAAGCACTGCTGCCTCAGAAAACAGGCACACAACAAACAGTTCCCAGTTCCCCTATTCAAGTTATCATTTCATAACAGTTCAGTATGAATTAAACCCTTCACTACTGGGAAACTAATAGGCACATTCACATATGAAACAATAATAAATCATGAAGGAAAACCATCAGGTATTTTAAGAATTCACACCCGGTTCTCTTATAACGTCACAACAACTTGGGACCAAGTGATATCCCTTGAAGTACTGGAAACAAAAAAAACCTCGAGAAATAGCCCCATGTCCCCAAAAAAATCTAGGAGACAAAAATTTCCCAACAACAGAGGATCCCACCAAAATTCCTGTAACAACAGAGCAACCATACAGCCTCAGATTGACAACCAACAAAAGTATAACAACATGGGATCCCATCCCCACCCATATCACCCCATCAATCTAAGCCCATGAAATAAAAAAACCTAACCACTAAAACCAACAAAAATTTGTCCCATGTAGGTATTTTTAGATTTAAAAGATTTAACACACTCCATGGTTTCAATTCCACTGGGCTTTAACTAGAGTTATCACAAAAAAGGGTTGATCCTGGTGCTTTCAATTTATTTAACCAACTATTAATATTTAACCAATTCCATTTTACGATTATTGAAACATCCAAGATCATTGAGGTTCGTTAGTGCATAGGGAAATACCACCAACATCCAATATTTTCAATGGGAATAGGCTTGTATATTTCCCACCACATATCAATATAAAAGAGTACAACCGAACATCGATCACACACCCCTTCCTTCTTTTGAAGTCCGTCCATTATCTTCATTATATTTTTTTCATCAATTTCCATAGATACAAAAGCATAACCACCCCACATTATGCACATAATGGAGAGACGAAGGATAAAATCCCTACTTGATTGATCAAGGATCGATGTTATGTCCCCACGTGGAAACTGGAAATCAAGAGTAGTAGGAAATCCATGGAATGAGATCAAGGAAAACATCGCGGGGGTACAACTCTTCCAGAGGAAGGTTATTCTGAGCACAAGGTGATCAAGAAAAAAGAACCTAGGGTGAAGAGAAGATTTAGTTTATAAAGGCTAATATACAGTTACCCGAGATGGTTAAGATATGGAGAAAAACTCAAAACCATGGATGAAGTAGAATCGTGGGTTGACCACGTGGCTGGGCCACCCCACACATCCAACTTAAAAGGTCCCCGCACTTCGGGGCTGTTAAAACCGACCCATACCTCCTTAACCAAGGAAGGAATCCTCACATGATGCAGTAGAGGTGTTTCTAAAAACGTGGTTAATGGAATGACCAAAACGTATGGTTTTTCATTTAAGGAGGGTACCTCGCCAAAAAAATTATTAAAAGCCATTAATGGGTTTAAAAACAGGCTTAAATGGGGTCAAAACATGGTTTACAGACCAATTCTGGAAAAGGAGGCGCAACTAGAAAACCCATGGAGAGGTCACCAGTAGGCTAGGTCTAACGGTAGAGCATGAAACCGGTAGGCCGAGGCCACTGGTAGGACGAGCCACCTGTAGGCTGAGGCTACCGGTTGGCTGAACTACCGGTTGGCCGGGGCTACCAGTAGGCCGAGTGACTGGTGGGCCGAGCTACCGGTAGGCCGAGCCACCAGTAGGCAGAGATACCGGTAGGGCGAGGCCACCAGTAGGTGAGCTACCGGTAGGCCATGGCCACCGGAAGTCCTAGAAAACCGGTAGGCTGAGAAACCTGTACGTTAAGCTACTGGTAGGTCGAGCTACTGTTAGGCCGAATCCACCAGTAAGCTAAGCTACCACACGACCAAGCTACTGGTAGGCCGAGCCACCGGTAGGTTGAGGCTAGAGGTAGGTCGAGCCCACCGGTAGACCAAGGCTACCATTAGGTGTCTTAAGCTTCACCGAGAAGCTGATATGGCCTTCCAAACCACCCAAAACACCCCAAACATCATATTTTAACCAAGTAATGGACCCCAAAACCCCAAGCCATTATGCTATTATATAATGTAGTTTGGAGAAGTTCCGAAATATGGGGTAATATTAAAAAAACATTGATACACAGTGTTATTATTTGAATTTGATAAATGGTAACTAGTGTTCTCGAATCAATATAAAAATCATAATGTTAGGGGACTTGAGAGTCACCCCTATAAAATTCCAAGACAATAGACAGTGAAAATTATTCTAGTGGATTGGAGATAGATCTCAAATATCATAATAACCTATTGTAAGCTACAATCTATTGGTGAAGTGATATTTAAATATAAATTTCAAATATCCATACAATGATATTTTTAAGGTTATTATAAACTATATTTGTTCCATTGATACTTGTTTTCTTTATTTTGTACTAAATGTTATGAACTTTTCATTATATATCGTACACATTACGTTGGGGTGTCAGTTATTGTGGTTATAGAGTATAACATTTTTTTGGGGGATGTGGGTGGAAGATCCAAACATAGATACCTCAGGTCCCCAAGTCCTTAGTCATTATAATACAAATATATTTCATAGAAATATATGTTGAATGTTTGTATTCATCCAGTAACACTCTCATTAATTTAATTTTCTCATAAACTAGGATGAAGACCAATATTCATGTAATATTATACTATATGAAAGTGTCTCACCTTGATGTGAAAGTGCTTTATACATTGGATTAACTTTGGTAATATGGTACACCTATGATGATCAAGTGGATGGAAAAGACACCATTATAGGAAGCCTCTGGTAATTATGAGCCTTCTAGCTTGTTGTTGATAAAGACAGTTCTAAAGGTGTAAATTTCATAAAGTGATAATACAACAACATTGTATGGGTAATCATAGTCACTGAATGTAATAATTTATGAGTGGATAGAGAAAACACATTCTTAGTATGATGAAATAATATTTCCCTCTACAAAATATATATCATGATAAAATCATACCTCTTATGAATATTGATCTCTATCATATATAGAAGGGTCTTAAAGTAATTCCCCCTATTGGAATTCAAAAGTATTTTTATGTGTAGAGGAATGATCTGTAATAGATTGAAAAATATTAATATTATTTCATCATGTATATATAATTGATAAGATTAATGGTGTGGATGAAAATTTATAACATCATCACCCACGCACCATTACGCTCTGTGAGTAACATGATGAAAAATTTATGTCAATGGATATTGTTCCGAGGGGATTATGGAGTCAAATAATCTTGTGATTTATGCTCTAGAGTTAGGTTTTCTGGAAGAAAAATGAAATTTGAAGCAGAAACAATTTGGAAAGTATACATAAGACTCCTTCAATGATTTTAGGACATAATTTTAGGCGGATAATAAAGGAAACTGTTATAAATAACTATAAAATTGATAATAGAAATTAATAATATTTACCAAGGACTATAATATTTTACTTATTGTAAAATAATAAAAATTGGAAAATAAATTTTTTTTCCATTTGATGTCTTACGTGGTTGAGTTAGAGTCTGGGTAATGCATGCATCCTTTTAGGGTTAATGGGGGGAGCATCCAATAGAAATAGAAGAGATGATGGGGGTGTAAGAACTATGAATTTAAATTAAATAATCAAGGTATAGTTCACCCACGACCTTCTAAAAAATGTATTTGGAAATACCATAGGCTAATAAGTTTCTAAAAAATGTGAGGATACAATCTATAGAAAAACCTTTTCATTTTTTAATTATATATTAACATCACTTGTTTACACTCAATTTGTTGTAATCAGTCATCTATATTAAACTAGTGATATATTTATCTAATAAAATATACAAACTTTTTATTAATAATTACTATGATAACAATGAGATAATATTATGTTATTTCAACTTTACAATAGTGTTTTTCAGTGGTTATGAGTTGATAATGGTATGTTTCCTCAATCACTATTGTGAAATTATGCTAATAAGGGAGTCAAGTAGGTTCAATTATATGAGTTTTAGAAAATATAAATCTGTTTAATTCAAAGGGGAACATCACAAAGCATGTCATAATTTCACATGGGTCAAGAGACAATATAAAAGGAGTGTAAATTTAAACAAAATTATATTAGATTGATAAATAAGAATTTTAAGATCATTTTTTATGAACATTGATCTAGTTTCGATCATAGGATTATCTACCACATAATCAAGGATTCTTCCTTTTGTATGTGTAATCTTAATGAGTGATGGGAATTTTGAAAAAATTATTGTCACTGTTTTATTTTCAATTTGTATGAGATGAGAATTTTTCCTCATAAACATATAATTTTTATGAGAATGATTCCTTTTTATTGTACTTATATCATCTTTGGGGAGTTAATTTATATATGAAGCGGGATTTAAATCAAAATATGGAAATCCAAAGTGTTCTAATATTGTAGATGGATTCTTAGTAAGTGGTTATGAAATCATAGGGTTTTGTAATTTTTCATTAAACATATTTATGGAGAGTAGAAGAAGAAAATAACGGCATTAAGTATTGTATGATAGATGAACATGTCTACCCATTAGAGATATGAAAATGATAATTTATCATTATCTTAGATAGATACTAGTGGGATCTATGATGATGAAAATTATATTTTCAAGAAACTCTTACCAAATATGGGATAATAGTTCAATGACATTGAACATGGTATTTATAGGTTTTATTTCAATGATCATACATCTAAGACTACATTAATACAAAAATATTTGGCCACACAACATTTAATAGGTGTATTTCTATTTGGAGACATATTATAGGGACCGTGGGGTTAATCAATTTTATAGTTATAAAACATCAATAAGTTTTATTCGTAGTTTAAATTTAAATAAATTCATATATGGAATATGTTCAATTTGTAAATATCCTTCATGTTATCTAAATAAATTTTTTAGAAAGATGATAGATGATGGTCTTTAAACCTATTACAGATAGTAGTAGATGGAGGCATTATAGAATTAATATATTTTTTTGGAAGATTGTAATATTTTTATAAAATGAGAAAGATGATATATAACTACAAGATCTAGGGATGTGAATATACATGAGATATAGATTTTTAGTCAGTTTTCAAAATAGAATAATGTCGAATCCAACAGGGAGAAGGTCACATTTCTTAGATGTTGCTGAAAAATGTTGAAATGGCTATGAGCCTCTATAAAAATTTGTGGAAATAAAATAAAGGAGTTAATTTATCATTAAGTATTGTCATTAAATACATATCTACAATAATCATAATTTTTTTTTTGAAAATATAGTGTTTTTCATTGTTATCCCATGGTTATTAGATGAACAACCAAAGAACATAGTCTTTTTTGTGGAAATTTCATTTCCTTTTTCATTAAAATTTTCTTCAATAGTTTTTTAAATTTTCATAGTCAATGAGTGGATTGTTTGATATAGTGTATTGAGTATAGGCCTTACTATTCCTTTCTTTTGAAATACATTTTTACGGATAAATTATAGAGTTTTGATTTCTAAATTTCTGTCTATTAGATTGGGTTCCCATCTGCTGGACTAAATTTATATGTAATGGTAGTTTCATATATTATTTAATTTCTGAATCAATTGGCATAATAAGATGTATTTTTCAACTCTATAGCCTATTTTAGACATGTTTTCTCAGATGAATTATATTTATTTTATTTGATAACATCTTCATTATATGATATGAGGATAGAATAAGGGAAGAATAGAATTAGTTATTTTTATGGAACTGATTTTGGATTTTCGAGGATTAAAATAGATGGATACCACATCTGTAATGATCTATATCATATTATTATTGGGGAAAATAAATAAATGTGATATAAAATATAATTTTGAAATTTTTGATAATAAATCAATTAGATTGATATTGATGATGCATTATAGAAATCTAGTATTCGTCATCGATAAGATGAAGTTAATAGCGAAATTTATCTACACTCAATAAAAATGTATAGAAGATAAAGAAAAATAAAAACATGTATCAAATAATATATTTTTTAGGTTTAGGATATCATAACGAAGGATAGTGGAATATTATTTAATAAACTTGATCATGATGAGAATAAATAATGAATATTTGAAAGTTACATTAATAGATGATGTTTGGGGAATTTTTTGTTTTTCTTTTTAACCATTGAAATTAGATTCTATGGGCACTATGTTAATTAAATCTAGAGGAAATTAAAATATATAGTCTGATGACATCTACAATTTGATCATAAATGAGGAACCGATTATAAGGGATGTCTATATACCATACTATATTTTCATTAATACTGATAGAAGGGTTCTCCAAAAATAGAGAAGGAATAATTAAATATAAGAGGATAAGTCTAGGTATTGGATTGAATGAAATTAAATTAGTCTGGACCATACCATTGAGATTTTTTGGATGTGTATAAATATATTTGTGTAATACTCAAATTTAATATAAGTAAGTAAAAATTAAAATTTTTATATTTGAAATTTTGATAACACAAATGAACGATGACTCGAAAAGATGCATGATATCAATAATCAGATGTAGTCATGTGATGTAATCACTAGTTACTAATTACATTCAATATATATTTGTGGAATTTTTCACAAATATTTATCAATAATCATTACAATCATTAAATTAGTAGTTCATGAAGGCTTAAAATTTATTTTAGAAGGTCACATGAACATCAATATAATGAATGAATGTTTTACATGGTGGTAGAATGAGAGGAATGAAATTTATCATTGGAAATTTTCCATTTATGTAAGGCAGTGTGATGATGTAGGATATGGAATGACATTCAATTATGGAGTCTATATATCAACTTATATTTTCATTATGGTTGAGTGAGTAATAATAAATTTTCCACTATTTATTATAAAAATGTTATATTCAAGGGGGATGGCTAGAAATTCAACATTAGATAGATTGGTGGTCTAGAATTGTAGATTCCTTCAACATAGTGAGAAGAAAAGAAGGTTTTTTATATATAAAGAAATACTAAAACTCAATCATAAAATAATGAAATGTTTTATGAGGTGTGTTTTTTGAAATATTATGATTTAATTTTACTATAATATAAGAAATTCTAGAGCCTATGGGTTTTTAATTTTCACTCAAATATGTCGGGAATAACACTAGTTTTATCATATGGGTGATTCCATTACGTTAATTCATTCATCGATGTTTTAATAAAAAATATATTGTTATATTTCATTAATAATAATTCAAATAATTTCAAAAAACATTACAGTGGAAATAAAATGATGAATAGAAAAAGATGATTGATTTTAAAGTTCCCCTAATAGGATAATTATGGAGATTATAATGGAAACAAATTATACTAATTCATATGATAGATATTAATAAACACCAAAATTATAGTACACCCCCCAATGGTGTGGTAGAGAATATGAATTTGAATTTCACTAAGAATTCATGATGCCTGATGCACACTCAAGATTGTTGAAAGGCATATCTGTTTTTGTAATCAATACTACACTGTACACATCAAATTGAAGTCCATCAGCTTGTATGGGAATCATTATTCTCAAATAGGTATCTTAAAATAAGCTACTAGATTTTTGATAATTGACCCTATTATGAAGAAAATCATATGTTTTCATTTATGTGAAGGACATAAATAAACTGATGGAAAGTGCTTAATATTTTTTTCTTGTGGAAAACTAAATTGATGAATTTTTTCTCACAACAATAAAATGTAAAAAATAATGTTATAATTAGTATAAATTGTCAATTAAATGAAAATAATATAAAATGGATTTGAAAATCGAAGAATAAGAATCTCCCAGGATGAAATAAATTAGTAATTATCGAGTTTATTTGGATGAATACAGTAGAGGATCTAAAATTTTAGTAACACCATATGTCATCTAAAAACATCCAGACAATCATCTGATTTTATATAGTCTATAATTAATAATTTATATTAATTTAAATTAAATAATTAATGTATTTGGAAAATTATAAATTGATTTAACTAAAATAAAATCAATCAAAAGTGGTTAATTTGAGTTGGAGTAGAGAATATCTTACAAATACATATGACTATTCGGTATATATAGAGATGGTTATAAATTGTTATTTCTAATATATTTAGGGGAACCTGAATTTTTGGAAGAGGTATGGACACTAATTTACTTAAATACATGGGATTTATCTATTATGTAAGAAATGAATTCAATGAATATCAATGAAATAATTTATTAGATAAATCAATAAGAAGGATAATATGCACTGGAGAAAAAATGGGTTCTCCATATGAATGTATATTATAATTGAAGTATAAAATACAAGAAATATATTGAATTTAATTGATTCTAATAAAATAATGGAATTAATATCTCAAAAACATTTTCACACATATTTTATCATACTTCCATACATGTTGTGTATTGATTAATTTGTTCCAATGTTTTGTACTTTGTGTAGACGGATGTAAATATAACCATTATTCTATATGAAATAAAGAACAATTTCTACAATAAGCAACCAAATAAACCAAAAGCCTGTTATAATTAGGGAATTATGTTTTATGATGAACAAAGGAACTATGGATTGAAATAAATTCTATAATAGTGGATCAAGATGTTTGACACAATCAGGAGCAGAAAAGGATTCACATCAAGTTACTCTAATAATTGTTCTAACTAAAAGCCATGTGATTAGGGGATATAAATCGTACTCAGGTTTTAGAGGTACAAAATGGTCCTTATTGCTCCAAAGAGATCACATGATAATAAAATTATGTTAATGTATTTCCTAGGATCAGAGTGAATTTATTTTTTTAAATATTACAAAATATTAAGGATAATTATAGCGAGGGATATAATTATTGGTAGACTGATGCTACCCCAAAAATAATTGATTTAGTTTAACATTAAAAAATTCCTCTCAAATCAATGGTTTCCAATTTGAAACCCCATTCTACGAACATTATGTTATCCAAGACATAGTCCCCATTATAAAAATATTTGGCCATACATATAGTAAAATTACAAGGCCTCAAATTCTCCCTAAAGAATAATTTGTGAAATGATATGTACACAGCTAGACATTTCCTTTTCATTGGTGGCTGTAACATATTTTATCTCAAACCCTAGAAGGGAGAAAAAATACACGTGATGTGTTATATTCTTATTGAATGGATCAGAATATGTAGATGTGTTTTTTTCAGAAAATTATCCCATTCATGTATTCATGGATGCAATTTTTTCAGAGGACATAGGCAACTAGAAGAGTATTACTATATTTGTTTTTACTATTACACAATTTTCATCCATTTGGATTTCAAAAAATTAGTTATTGTCCACATTTTCTATAATAGAAGCAGAATATTCCATTGTTATGGATTTAGAAAACAAGTCAGCATAGTTAGTGAACATTCTAATAGTGATTATAATGCAATATGAAAGACTATTATACTACATTAGTAAAACAATAGTTCAACATTCATGAAATCATATTTTATATACAAGATCCTAACACATTCACTTAATAATTACTTTTGTTTTTAATTTCTATAAAAAAATGTGTTAGAGTTATGGAATATAGATATGATGAAGATTAAAGATGGAATTTTACAAATGGTTTTTTTTATGAAAACATGTCTCAATACATTTCCACAAGTTTACATTGTTAAATAGAACATAGTGGAGATATATATAGGAATTTAGAAGAACTGTTAGAATTACGTATGCGATTGAGAATTTATAAAAGATAATTTTAGCAGCCTTTATGTGGGGGGGGGGGCGTTTTGGATTTTATATCCTCTTAAGGTCCAATAATTATATTATATGTTACTAGAACACCGATGGACCATATAAAATGTTAAAATAGAATTAGTTAGAGACTTCAACAAAATGGTGAGTTTTAAAAAAGATGGTGATATATCAATAGAATAGGAAATGTGTTCTTCATCAATAAGAGATTGGGTAATGAAAAATACATTGATTGATGGGGTTATGTACCTAATAGATATTGAAGATAAATGAATCCAATGATGGGAAAAAAGAATTTATTTCTTGTGTAATATCCTATATATATTTTAGGTACACTTAAACCCTTATATTGAGAATAACATGGTTGGTTGTTGTTAAAGGGTGTGTAATGTTAAAATTTTAAAATTTTAACAGGATCTAGGGACTAGAATGGTCAGTATATAGTTTCCCCAAACCATGCACCCTGGCAGTGCAAACTGAGATAACCCATTTAGTGTGGTTTTTCTCGTTTGGAAAACCTTTGAACCCACCAAGGAGAATCTATGAAACCCCACAAGTAGGAGAGGTCTGTTGGAGCTCATGGTTTAATAAATCATATAGATCACTCTAACAATAGTTTTTTTGGTAGTTAATTAATCCAAATGTTTACCTATAAATTCATGAACCCTTATTTATTCACCCAATTGTTCAGAAATTGGGGGTGGTTTTCCTATTAAGTCATTGGATCTCTCAATTTCCATTTTTTCCTCTAATACACATTAATTTGAATCAATACACTAAAACAATTGTTTAATCCTTATCTAATAATAGTTATTCTCCCATTATCAATCTCCATTTCTCTCCTATAACCTCCATAGGTTTTATTCGATTAATATTTTATCGTATGATCTAATCAAATTTATTTTAGATCTATAATTTGGTTTTGATTCTCATATCTCATTTTCTGACACTCTTCATTGGAGTTTCTGGTTTAGGGTGTTGTATTCATGATCCTGTGATCTATGGTAGGTAGTTCTATTTATTATTTTAAAACAAATTTAACCCTATATTTTTTTATTAAATTTAAATTTATGTAAATTTTATTATGGAAAACATATTCAATGTGAATTGGGGTTTGGAACCAATTTTGAATGAAATTTGGGAAAATCAACAATTCTATTCATTGGGGCGTGTTGGTTGAATTTGTAGAATAATATGAAAATTAAAATATATTATTTTAATTGTGGAATTTAAATTTTGGAATTGAATGATGAAATGGATTTCTAAAATTTACTACTAATTTGTAATTGAAAAAAATAGATTAAATTATTTTGAATGAAACCCTTTTGTTTTATCCTAAAAAACTGAATGATTATATTAATAATTTTTTACTGTAAAATTGAAAATGGCATATTAAAATGGGATATGAGATGAATTTTATTTTAAAAAATAGAAAATAAATTTACCATTATTGATTGTTTTTTGAGAACATGTAATCCTATGCATTTAGTGAGTTGTTAGAGACAAAACAAGTTAGGATGGTAATTCCCTAAAAATAGATTTATTCATTAAAACTCTAATGTAATCATATTGGTTAACCATGTCTAAAATGTGTTGTGGGATAGCCTTATATGGATAGTGTCAGAGATATGTGTGTCCACATTTCCATTTTCAATATTTAACTGTGTTAGTATCTCATAACATGGAACTATCATACATCTTGAAAGATAACCATGTATATCATTATTAATGTTTTGTTATATATATTCTGTTGATAACAAACTATTTTTCAAATTAATTATTAATATATATAAATTATTTTAAATAAAAAATTTATTAAGGGATTTTTTAGAAATATTTTATATCATTTTAAATGTAATGAACTATTTGTTTTAAATATTATTATGAAATACAATTATTTTTATATATATAATTGAATGATCTATTTGGATGATTATTTTGGAATCTTCGTATGGAATCCTTTTTGAGTATATACTAGGATATTTTCTCAAACTATAACTCTTCCTCTGAGCAGTTTTATATTATCTTCTTCTAGGTTCGAGTAAGGGGAAGGATCTTCATAGAGGTGGATCTTGTTGTCGATCCATGAGTCTTGGATAGATCTGTCAGTGGAGACTTTGATTCATTTATCAAAATATATATTTATAGTGGTTGTACATTGGGATTTTATGCCTATATATCTTATATTTCTATTCTTCCTATCATTTCTTCAATTTTTTCATACTGACATGTATCTCTTGCTTCTACATTGTTTTTGGAAAATCCGTTCCAACTTCGAAATTGATCAATTAATCAATTTTTTCACAAACCCATGGGGATTTGGAATGCCCTTTGGGGTATTTAGTTATTGGTTAGGTATCAGTGTACTTATGAATATAGTTAGGTTTGTAACCAAGTGATACAAAAGATACTAGATAAGAATCTTTCCTTGATGTGAGTATGTTGTTGAGTAATATTTTCAAGATATATAAGGAAATTATGATGGAGTTCTTGCCCATCTATGTCTATAATGAGAAAAAATTCATTAAGAGTGGTTTGAAATATATTTTATATTGATTTTTTATATCATTCTCTTATATTTTAATTTTTATTGGATGAAATACAAATCTATTTAACATACATGGTAAGATTAAATTTCTATGACAATATATTGGTTAATATGATTTCATAATTTTTGTTAACTAACAATGTGTTGAAAAATTCCTCTAAGATGAAATGTGAATTATATCTCAAGGGATATTCTGATTAACCATAGAGTGAAAATCCTCCCACGGACCAGAATCTATTGAAAGTTATGATGCGCGCAATCCAAGCTCTAGGAAAGACACCTACAACAGCCCTCGTATAGGCTCTAGTTGTGGGACCTCAAAAGAATGTTTTACATAATCAGGATCATTATATCCTTATCCAAAATCCACCTGTGTTCATAGGATATAATAAACCTCAACTAGTTTAGTAATAGTTGATAGATATCAAGATTCTATTTGAGATCATTAAAACCACAGATGAAATCAATGTTTAATGGGCCACATTTATGCTTTGGGGACCTAGAAGCAGATGGTGGAACTCTATAGTGATTGAGAATAGCAACATTAACAAATAGTAGGATTACATTAGAATACTTTTCAAAAACTATTTCTATCCAATTTCTTCGGTGTTTTTTGAATCTTGATAGTTTTTGTAATCCGAGTAATACATTAGGACTCTGAAAGATGATACAAATGTCTTTTATGATATTTTGTGGTTTTCAACTTTCATTTTTATTAATGTGAAGATGAAGACATGATGAGTTGAGGTGAGACTTTTATCTAATATTTATTCACACTATTTCTTATAGAATCTATCTTGTTATACTTATTTGTCAGATAAAGAATTTATTTTTCAAATGGACATGGTTAGAAAGTTAGTATTGATGGGAGTTCATTTTTTCCCTGTAGTAGTTCTATGAGTACTAATAAATGGAAGAGGTAGTGTGATGATTCAGGTGGGGGTTTGTGATATAATGTTGTTTCTAGAAATGTTTTGTTTTCTGTAAGAGGCCCTATGATTTTATTTCAAATGTGAAACTTTTGGTCACTAGAAACTCGTGTTCCCTGATTCACCCAAAATATGTGGTTTATATGGATTCTCACACAACATTCATATGTTCATTAATTTATAGTCCATTTTATATAGTGAATATGGTCATTATCCCCTACTAAAATTTTGGTTCAATCAGATGAGTCATGAACATATGCGCTAGATCCTCATGCAACTGGAACGAAGCTTTTTCATGTAGTGGATGAGTCACTAGATGTAGAGGATATGATTCCATTGATTGTGAGGGGTACCATCAAAATAACATCATCACTATTTAATACACTATTATATACTAGTGAATATCATTCATTTATTTAATCATATATTTTCATTCTGCTAAATCATCCTACAGATCTTTTATCTTATCTGATAGATATTACAACACCCAATGGACCAATGAGATTGTAAGGTCTTCGAAATATTTTATTGTGTTTTAGGGTTATAAAAATTAAGATTTCATGGGATTTTCTAGTTCATGTCAAGAAAACTCTTGACATAATATTCTGGATGGATTGGATCATTTCCAATAAATCCTTAATTGAATATTATTTTCAATGGGTCTCCCATAAAATAGCTGATGGGGTGTGCAATATCATATAAGTTGAATGGGACTCAAGGTTGTGTTCATCTAGACCTTTTTATATTGAGATGGGGAATAAAATATATATTGTGTTCTTTTTTATGGGGATACAATCATTGAGCAGTGATATCCCACTTATTCTTATCATGTTTCTTGATGTTTTTATTTATGAATTCTCTTGGTTTCCCCCAGTAAGGGAGGTAGTATTTTCTATTGATTTACTGTCTTTTACTCCAAAACAATCTATTTTTTCTTAATTAATCTAACTAGATAAATTGAATCAGTTGATGAATCCCATGGATGATATAGTATATAAAGGATATACATTCCCATGTGTGTCACCATGGTTGACACCACATCTATTTACTAAGAGAGTTTATTTTCAACATTTCTTCTTAGTTATTTATTGAAGACTATATAGAATCATAGAACAAGAAATTAGTTATTTCATTGGATTGATTATATATTTGACCAGTAGAAATTGTATTAATGTGTCATTAAGATTTAATTTTTCTATGGTTACCATCATTTGAGAATAATATTATTTGACATCCAACAAACTTCATTTTGGTGTAGGTTTGGCCCTTATGAATACATTTTCATGCCATTATTATAACAACTTCTCCATAAATCATTAGGGATATAATGAAAAGTATTTTCATTGAACATGTTGATACATTCATGGTTGTCTTTGTGGATGAAATAATAGATTTCTATATGTCTGAGTAGGATCATGTGTGTCATCTGAGACTAGTTATGAATTATTTTGGAGTCAATGACTTAATTTCTAGCTTTCTGATATATTATTTCTAGATTAGGGATGTGATGTTCTTGGGAAACATGGTATCAGAATATGATAAAAATTTTGATCCTAAGAAGGTAAAAGCTTCTATAACATAGGAAGAACAAAAATTTTTTTTCATGATTTAAAGATTCATAGGTTTTGTAGGATATTATCACCATTTTGTAAAGGAATGATCGATGTTGGATTCTGTGATGACTACTCCAACTTGGAAGGGAGTAAATTTTTCTCCTGATTAGAAATTTCATAGTTGATTTTGTTGAGATAAAAATTCAATTGAACACCTCCTTGATGTTGTCTCTTATAGAGGATGGGTAAGGCTATATGGTCTTCTCGGATGCATTAGGCTATATAGAGACTTTAACATTTATGAAAAATTGTTATATTTATTCAGAAAAAAAATATAATTTTATATCTTCAATAAAAAATATATGAATCTATACCACATTCATTTGGTGGAATACCTAAAATCATTTTACAATGAAATAATCTATACCCCATGGGAGGGAAATGTCCTTGATAATTCATAATGCATGAAACATCTAAACTAGGACATGAATGAATCATCGAAAGTGTGTAAATTGATGGCTCTTTTTTCACTATTACATTTAGTAGTCTGGGAAATGATGATTGAGTTTCCCTTAGATAGTGTTTGGTTAAAATTTTTTCTTATCCTGAATATTCATTTGGGAAAACAACTTGATGATGAGTTTTTTTGAATTAGATACTCCCCTTATTTTTTGTAGATCGTTTATAAGTGTTATTTCTATATAGAGGGAAATCGATTTTTTTAGAATCATTTTTTGGCACCCTTATTGGATTGGAAATATATTATATGGTATTTACATAATACAAATTTTTTATTTTACCCAATAACCAAAAGTATTTTCTATGGAATTCGGCCAAAATTCAGGTGGCCATGTATGAGACATGTCATTCTTGAATTAGTTACTACTTGGTATACATGAATATGATTCAAAGAGAAGAACTTGAGAACTTTTTTTTCCTTATCCACTTTTAATAATATAATGGAAGAGGGAAGAGATATGTATACATAATATATAAGGGTTTCTATATACCCTAAGAAATAATAATAGAATATGGGTTGTGATTGATAGATGAAAAAATTAAGAACACTTTATACTCATTCATTGTGAGACCATAGTTGAAGAGGTATGAAATGTCTATATGAAATGGATTTTTTTTCATGCACAATGTTCCACCCATTATAGTTTCAGATAGAGATCCCTAGTTTAATTATCTCTTTTAGAGATCCCTTGAGGTGGCACTTGTATCTCATATCAGTTTCAGTATGACATACTACCTATTGTCGGAGGACAAAATGTAGATATCTATTTAGATTATTTGGGATGTTCTTAGATCCACTTTTATTGACTATTTTGGGGATGGGTATGACCATTTAAGTCTCTTTTAGTCTTCATATAATAATATATTGAATCCCATGATCAGAATACCTCATGTTATGGTCCTATATGGTTGGCCTTGTAAATCACTGTTGTGTTTGTCAAAGAAATGTGGGAATTCATTTTTTGGAATAGGACCCATTCAAGAGATGACATCAAAGATTCATTTTAGTTGTCAAATAAAATTGAATAAATATAGCTCGTATAATTCTTATGTTGATCATTGTCATAGTATTTTTTTAAATATCATTTATTTGTTTTGTGTTATTTAAGGTTTCACCTCGGTAAGGTCAACGTTGGCTTGGGTGGAAAGGGAAACATGCTTCTTGTTTTTTGGAAACTTTTGAGGATGTTGAAAATGTTGTAAAATTGGTTTAACATTTATCACTTCCATCACAGATGACATCGATACATATCATTTTCCATGTATCATAGCTTCAATATTATCGTTCTGATCCATATCATGTGCTGAGATTGAGTGATCTTGATGTTGAGCTTGATTCAAATGTGTCTGAGAGTCTAGTGAAGATATTTTATTTTTGACACCACAGTACATCATGGGATGATTATTTCTTTGGCTTGTGTTCTATGGAATAAAGGTTAGTATAATCTTGAGATGTAGAATAGGGAAGAACTAACAAGATTGCAGTGGACTCATCCTTTTTTACAGGGATTATTCTTCCCTCGCATGGCCACAAATCAGGGTTGACTTTCCTCGCAGTTCATTATATCTCTAATGAACCCGTTTTGGATACACCGAACCCCCTTAGAAGTGAATCCAAGTGTGGAGATCATCGTTTGATCCTTCCCTAGTAAGATATCTTTTCCCATTCTCCAACTCTCACTATCTCGTATATCCTCGCAATGTTTTATTAGATATCCTAGTAATTGGAGGATCTAAACATTGTTGTTTTGTATATTGAATCATGTATTGATTTCTAGGTATCCTTTTTTTTTCAATTTGTTATTAGAGTTTCTAGTTGTGGGTCTTCTGTTCATTATCCATTGATCTAAGGGTAGTGGTTATATTTTTGACTTTTGAATTGATTTAACCAAACATTAATTAATTAAAATTAAATTGATTTCAATAATATTGTATAACACCGTTATTTGTGTATTGAGATTCAAAATAGATTTTGAATGTTATTTGGGGAAAACCTGTAATTCTATTAATTTTGGTCGTTTTCCTGGAATTCAAGGAAAATTTTGAAAATTAAATTATATAATTTAAATTCTAGAATTTAAATTAAGGAATTAAATTGGTAAATTTATTTTTGAAATAGATTTCAAATTTGGATATAAAAAAATATATTAAATTATTTGGAAGGAAATCCATTTGTTTTATCTAATAAAAGGTACGATTCGATTAAATTTTTTTGGGTTTTTAAATTAAAATTTCTATATTGAAATGGGAAAACTGTTGAATTTTATTTTCAATACTTTTGAAATTTTTTTATCATGATTGATTATGTTTTCAGAACATGAAAACATGATATTTAGGGACTTATTATGTATAAAAACTCTAGTATGGGAATTCCATAGAAAAATATTAATTCTATACAACTCTAACGAGAACTTATTGGAATAATATATCCCCATTGGGATGTTAGTCAGTCAACATTCACCGGTTTCAAGGAGACATGGGTCCAAAGTTTTTTTCATTATATATCTATTTAAGGATACCATAACCAAGAATAATCACACCTTTTGATAGATGACCATGTTTCCTATTGTTAATTCTTATATATATATATAATCTATTATTTGTAAACTATTTTACAAATTCATTGAAAGTCAATAGAAACTATTTTATATTGAAATCCTATAACACCATTACTTAGAAATATTTTATATAGTATGAAATGTAAAGAATGAATTTTATTATATATAGTTTTAAAATTCCGCGACCTTTCATATAATATTGAAATATGTATTTCTGTCAATTAGTTAGGAATATTCTGATGTAATCATGGTTGAGACCCTACTAGGATTTTATCTTACACTCTTCATTTGCCTTTGGGCGATTATATATTATTTTATATTGAGTTTGATCATTGTAAAAGTTACACTTAGAGGTGGTTCTAGATGGTTATCATTGATTATTGGATATATATGTCTATTGGGACATGGGTTGTTAATCTTATTATTTTTATATATCATTATTTTTTAACATTTTCTTTTTATAGTTGATTACCTTCGAGTATATTTATCCCAATGGATTTATATTTTGTGCATAATTACTTGTATTTCTTTATTCAATTTTTTTCTGTGAAAACTCATCCCCAATTTCATATTACTCTATTTTAGGATGCGTTTTTCCAACCCATGGTGATTGGGACCTCACTTCAGGCTTTATCAATGATATCTCGAGTATTGGAGAACCAGGGTGTCCAAGATTCATCTTGACAAGATGGATTTGAAACCTAAAAAATATGCCAAAAACATCAATAAAATATAGTTGGGACTAGATGCTAATAAGAATATTAATTTTATATGTGATCTATTTATCCCAAGTCACATTGATTGTAATCATTTTATTTCACAATAATATAATAATTTAAAATTTCATCTCAAGGAAATTTGAGGTGACTGTGATATATATAATAAATTGTTCTCACTTTAATATTCTTATTTCATTTATATATTCATGAATATTTGGTTATGATTTGGGAAGAGGGTGTGTTATTAGTCTCACATAGTGTTGTGAGTGGGATTTATAGTTTTCCATTTATATAATACTTTGTATTCATGAAAAATTATAATAGATTGATATTATCTGTATTGAACCTACTGAATGATTGATCATTTAGTTGATTTGAGACATATTTTATGATTATTACTAGAATAATTTTATTTCCATTTTATTAGAATAATGAGTTATCATTTGGGAAGAACAGAATAATTGTTCTGAATTAGGCATGATTTCACCACCAAATAATCTCTAAGAATAAAATATTCTATTCAGATATAGTTCTTATTCTTGTAATATCTAAACCTTGACATAGTACTAGTTCTAGGAAAGTAAATTTATCTACATGATTTGACTGATAAGATTGATTACCATGATGAAAATTGGTTTTTCATTTTTTTCATGGACATTGATAAGATATCATAATGCAATATGTATCCCTTCGTGTAGGAATTTAAGAAACAGTATTTTTATAGATGTTTTCATTGATGGAAATCACTGAAAATGAATCCGGTTTTGTGAGGTTGAAAATATGATGTGGTTTTCTTCATTAAATAATTACGGTACCATATATTTTTTAATCATTTGTTATGAACATTGGTAATTTTTTTGAATATTTTCAGTGAATATTAGTTGGGATTTTCAATTTTATGTCATGAAGAAATGTCTAAATGTTTTATTTCAATGATATAAATAATGAAACACACTAATATAGTTATTCGGTGATGTGATATAAATTATATAAAAATAAAGGGATAATTAAACATTATTAAAGTCCAATAATAGGGAATGATATGGATAAATGATCTAGAGTTGGAGGGTTACACTAAATAATAATGAAATATGTAATGATGATGGAAACAAATTGGGTTTTTAAACATGAGTGGTTCAACATTCCACTGAACAAGAAGATACATAATGGTAACACTAATACTATAGAGAATACAATTTTTTAAAGTAGGAGAAAAAGATGAAAAATCATGTATTTAACTACTATAATAACAATAGGGGTATTGGGGATACCAAGGATGACTGTTTCATAAATTTAAAAAATTGATTCCTATATAATACAATTATGAATAGGGAAAAAATTAGTGTTGACCACTGTCCATGTTTGAAATGTGGGATACATTTTTATGCTATATATACTCCTATAATATGTATACCCTAGATGGTTGGTAGGTTTTTAGATCATTATTCATTCAATGTATTGTGGTCCATTTCAAAATTAAGGGTGTTGGGGATATTTATACTCAAGGTACAAGATATGTTAAGATCCTGGAACAGAAAAAATATCAAGGCGAGGTTGATGCACCTAGGGATACATCTCTATGTTTGTTAACTTTTTATGATATTTCCTTATCCTTGTTGTGTGTTGATCCCATGGAATATAGAAGAATGTTCCAACAATTCCATGAGGGGGACTGGAATGGATTTTAATGCTAAATCTTACAATGTCATAATCCATTGAGTGATGCTGACATGGTTTATAGAGTAATATAAATGAATGAAAAATCAAGTGAAATAAATATTACAATAGTTAATATAAATAAAAAACAGGTTAAAGGTCACATAATTTATGTTTAGGGAGAATTCATCATGGTTTTAGTTTTTGTTCATGGAACCTGAACTGTGGATAATTCCCTTTATATTCATACATCAAGAACCTAGGGGTGATATATTCTACAAAGAAATGGGGGATAAGGATAATCTATAGTGAATGTCAGCTTTAGGCTAATTAGGAACCATATTTTTTTGTATTATCTCAGATTAATGTCATCATTTCTATAATATTGTATAGAAGGTGGTCTATATAGCTCCGACCATTGGTAAAACTAGGCATGTATTTTGAAAAATAATCAAAAATATAACTCACTCCCCATTATCTTGGACATAGATTGAGATAATGATTATATTTACCATATAGAGAAATTATGTATGTTATTAAAACATAGAACATAACCATACATTTGAGCTATCACACTAGATCACTGATGGAATAAAATGACATATGAAATTTGTTATCAGTGCCATGGAAATGAAAATATAATTAATTAAATGCTGATAGTATTGATATAGCAGACCTGAATATCAAAAATTATATTTCTAGGATAAAACTAATTCAAAATATAGTTATAAGATTCAGGAAAAATACATACATATCAAAAGAATTCACAAATATGGGGGTGGGAATATTATTATTCATTAGTGAGAATAGAAAAAACAAAACATGGTAAGGATAAGTAATATTATCATAATAATGATTAAATATAATGTGGAGATAATTTATATGGGTGAGACCACAATGGAGGTAAAATATCCGCTACTTAAATTTTTATATGGGAATTATTCCCCATGTAGTTCATGGTAGAGGTGTGGTAGATGTCCAATACAAAATATAGGTCCTGATAGATGATCAATACCACACTGGAGGGGTCTTATGGTTCAACCTCCAAAAAAGGATTATAATTTTATGTAATGTGATTAAGAACACTATAATATGTTTATTTTCAATGAAAGTAAAATTAATACATGTGTCAACATCATTTGGGGAGGAATATGGTAAGACTATTTAACATCATATAGTAAACATGATAACTATGTAGTTTGTTTTCTTATAGTATGAACAAATGGTAGTTTCATTCTTCTGTCCAATATATGTCCCAATCGAGATGGGGGAAAATAAACCAAAACACCAAATCCAATGTGACTCATGATCTGTGTAGAAATTTAGAAATTAAAGTAGATTATACCTTTCCATATTCACAATAGGGATGGATGGATTTTGTAATGTGTAGAAAATCAACCTCTAATAAATTAAATGTGAATGGTAACAAAATAGATGATGGAACTCTACATTGTTAATTTTATCTAAAAATATATGAAAATTCATTAGGGGAAACCCAAATGGTTTTCTAATTCCATATGAAAAACGTTTCATGGTGCCAAATTAAATATCAATTTAAAGGATTAAAATTAAAGTAAATAAAAACTTGTATATGTTTGACTAGTAATAATTTATTTGATGTATAGTTTCCAAAATTATATATTAATTAATATAGGATAACATAGGGTCTTCCAATTTCAATAAATTCGAATCATGGGGCCTATAATGATTATATTAAGGAGCCTTTGGTATGTATACCCTAGATAAGAGGAGGTACATTGGATTATTACTTCAACAACATGGTTAATTCCATATGGACATGAAATATTGAAAGTGAAATTAAAAATACAGAACCATAATGCATTGATGTTTATGGAAAAGGTATATTTCATGAATTCTTACACACTCTAAAGGCTACACAATAAGTCATTAGGTATATTGCAAGGGAATTATAATAATAAAACATCTAAACCCATGAGACACATGGGAATGGGGCTTTTATAAAATATTTAATGACTAGTGTGATCCTTATGGATATATATTTTAGGGTCATTATGACAGAACATATAGAATGATATTCTATATATTAGGGGATATTAAATAAAATAATGATGTGTATCACATAAAATATTGTGAATGAATCATAATAAATAATAGCCTTCATTCATGGACAATTTGAAGAATAGTTTTTTGTTCACATATCCTATAACATCTCTCATAATAGAAACCTCCCCTTGATTTCAATCTTGTAATGTATTTGGAATGATGTGTATCTATGCATAAAAACATGTTAACTAAAATCGGGTATTTTCTCCGGGTGTGGGGATGAAAAATTTATGAATATATTAATATCCTACATGGTGAGAATCATGTTACCTGTTCCAGAATATGGTGTTGTAGATGGTTAACACATGAATAAATGAATATTCATATTTATATTGGACTAAAATATTATTTGGTATATTATGTATGATTAAAAAATATTTTTCCTCAAAAATTTATGGCCCTATAGCATGGATGAACCCATGCGATTTAAAATCATGTTTCTAGGAAATTGGTGATTTAATTTGAACATTATTTGGTTATAATGAAATGAAATAATATTTTAATTCATGAAAATGGATCCATATGTCATTATATTTTCGGTCATGTGATGTTGACATAATAATTTATGGAGTTTAGTAGGGAACATTTAAGAGCATGGTGATACACAATTCAAATTCAATTATCCAGGAATTTTGAAGCCAATTTGAATTATTGATATATCATTCTTTAACAACCACATATTGGTTTTTGGTGGGATGTTTCATATGTATATGGTGATCAATGAATACACACCATTATAATAAAACATTTGACTGGTGAAATTACCGTCCCATTTGGGCTCCATCATCATTTTCGTCCTTTAAGGAATCATTTTAATTCTCAAAGACAACACTCGTTCAAAAAATTAAAAGGTATTAAAGAATGTATTTTATTTAAATTATCAAAAAAATAATTTGTGTAGGAAATTGATGTTGTGTATCAGTTAGATACATTTTTCATTGAAGGATTGTAGCTCAAACAGATAGACATGGGACATTTTTTTATATAGTAAATTAGACTTATACCACTATATAGAGTGATGATATTTGATCATCAATGGGATGAAAAAATATTCTTCAACATGATAAGAAGAATATAATATCATTATAGGTTGTTTTAGTCATCATTAGATTTTACCATAAAGAAATAGAGTGATTTTTAGGAAAAATATTCTAATTTAGATCCTCTAACATCTATAAAATGATAGAGTTTATTTTTTGAAGCCATAAATCTATCCATTCAACTATGCATGATTATGGGATGTGTGGTTCGAGATAATATTTTACATAGTTTGGAATTTATTTCACATTATATATTAAAAGTTGTGGTTTAATCTTGTATAATGATGTGTGGGATCTATGGATTGTGGATGAGTTGGGATTTCCAAAAAAATATCATCGATCTACTCTAGACCACCTAAATTATAATGGATTCCTCCAAAATTAAAAATAAATTGGTTGAAGTAAGAATAGATTTACTTGATCTGTCTATATATAGTTGGTTAGGACCCATGAAAACAAATCACCGCATAGAAAAAGTATAGAAGTCTATGGTTGAATGGAAAATATATGAATTATAACGTAGGAATTTAAAATTAAACTACTATACATTAAAATTACTAATTAATTTCATATAGTCAATAACCATATTGGTCTATAAGTAACATATGTTTAAGATCCAATAGGAGAGCTTCAATATTGTCTCATGATTCCCACATGTTCGATAATGAATCTATCATAGGAAATGAAGACGTTCTTTAGGTGAATAAAATGACGAAGGATACCATGAAATACACATCTATACAGGAATTTATTTAATTTGGGGCTGTCAAAGAAGTTCAAATTTGATACACACTAAAATTTATTTGATATCTGAACCCTAATATGTTGTAGTTTTAACTTCTCTAGATAATAAATCAAACAATTCATTGAATTATATGTTTTTTTATACATGGATGAATTTGGAGAATCTATCATATATGATTTATAAATAAATTCATTCTTCATTAATTATACCTAATTATGAATATTAGGGTGGTATATTTTTTATGTGTCACAAGGTTAATAATTTTTTTATAGGGAACCTCAATGAGGGATGTTTCTAATACTTCCAAGGAACAGTGTATGTAGTTCTGAGATAATGGGACATGAAAATACTTTTCAATATAGGAAAATTGAGGACTTGGATCGGGGTTTCACTTAAGTGGGTGGATGATACACTATTTTATAATGGTGTTGTCAACATTGACTTTATAGATGATCATCATAGTGTTGCCTTTAAATTGTAACAATGGAACCAAAATAGCATGAATCAATTGTAGTGTTTTTGTAAGGAATTACTGTTTAGTTTTTTTTGATTAATTTCTCTTAATAATGTAACAAATATGATATTAGAAACACTGATGGATTGATGAAGACATATCTAAAAAAGTATATTGAACATAGGGTTGTTAATCCAACATTTATCAAGGCTCCTGGAGGTATTTTCAAAAACAATATTCCCTTATGGAACTCTATAAATGAAATAGTGAATTAACTCATCAGTATTGTTTATATCCATGGGTAACTCTTCTAATGTTTGGTGTGTAATTAAATGTTATTAGAAATCATTTCCCCTAAAAACCTTTTGAGGGATAAACATAATTTCAAACTCCTTAATTTTATATTCATGTATTTTACATTATTAGGTTATTAATATAAATAATACCCCATGTATTGATGGTATATTTCCGTTGGAGTAATGTAATAGATTGCATTGTTTGTAACATCAAGATTCTGACACAGCGTGACCAATAAAACTCACCATTATGAATATTAATACCCGATTTTTGAAATTTAATAATTTATGTTTTTCTAAATGGAGTTCATTTTTGAATTAGGAATATCAAAATTAGCCTAGGGTGAATTTCAGGAAATTTTGTGAAAACATTCAATTTGTTGAGGAATTGTGAAAAAATACTAAGTTATTGGACGAAACTGAATTTTTATTTAAATAATTATTTATTTTATTTTAATATATTTTCTATAATAATAGATACATAATACCTATATATGTTCAATGTCATTTAATGAAGACAATTTATAATAATTTTAGAAATATACAAATTTTATTGAATTATTTACCGTCTTTTACCCACCTTCTAGGAGCTTTTGAAAATTTTCATAAAACATAATTCTACAAATTATCTGAGTTGAATTTCAAAAATCCAAGAGACACAGCTGATATATGTTAGAGAATGTAGTTCAATAAGATGAAAATAATTTTTGGTAAATTGTAACTTTTTATTTTTATTTACCACGGTTAAAAGTAAATACTATAATTAAGGGTAAAAATTTTATTATAATTATTCTAAAACAACTCATAATTATATAGTATAAGTATTATTCAAAAAAAACAACCTTACAAATTTAATATGACCACCTATGGTCCTCTTGGATTAGTTTGGTATAATAATTATTATTTTATTGAAAGAAGAGTTAAAAGAGTTAAATTCAATTTTTAATAACTAAACCATATTTAGTATTGAATTACACGCCATATAAATTCTACTATAAATAGTCATTAGAAAACTAAAAATATTTCCTACAAAATGGTATTTTATTTATATTATTAGATATTAAATAATTTATTTTATTTATGACACTATGATGTTGAAGTAATTACGTTAATAATGAAATATTAGAATTATTGTTATTATAAATATCCCAATAAATGTAAATTAAGACTTTTGATAAATTAAACATATTTTATAGGTTAATATTACATGTTAGGGTTGGTTAAATAAATTTTATTCCATGTGATAATGTTTTAATGACTTTAAAAAAATTCAAATACTAAATAGTGTCAAAATTGACATAATTGATTTTTTAAAATAAATACTGTATTATTAATTGATATAATATTCTTAAACATCTATTGTTCAAATAAAAACATAGATAAGGTTATATATATTAATATTGAAACACTTAGGGTTCACATGGATTGTTATATTATGTTTATTAACCATATAATATAAAAATACAAAGAGACATGGTAAAAGTCAATCTATTTAACTAAGAATTAAATTTAAAAGATAAGGTTAACATTGTGTCCTAAACCTGCCAATAAGATATTTCTTTGATGTTTTTTGATCCATACACACCTTATCATCATAATAAATTATTTTTGGATCCATTAGAAACCGAATATTGTTTTATTATAAAATAATATTTCAAGCATTTCCTAAAGCAACCCTAACCTCTCTTATAAAAGGATACTTCCCCTTCTCTTAATTTTACAACTCCAAATACTTTTTTCTCATCCAACCCCTACCAAAATATCCTACCAACTATACTCCCTTTATCATATAGGCCTTACATTGGTCAGAAATCCATCATATGGAGCCCCTTTTGATCAAATCAAAAGGAATAACCCGAAGAAGAGGTAAATATTTCATCACCTCTTTCATGTTCTTTTCTTCTTCCAATTCCACATTCGTTGTTGTTTACATTATAAAATAACAAATACAATATCTTTTATATAATATAATTTTATTATAAAAATTTTACTACCATATTAATTATTCTATCCATCACCTGAATGACAGAGTCACCATACGTGAGTACGTACGACTTACCTTCTCGACATCGAGGTGTAGTTTTTTATTCAAGAACATCATTATTTCGTTGGGTATAATAATGAGTATAACATATGTAAATAATAATTATAACTTTTTAATGATTATTTATATATGATATACCATACAATTACATTTTATTTCACCATCACTATAATTATATTGTCAGTCGTGTGTATGTACGGATTTTCGTCACCACGAATGCGGTTAGATTAATTCACCATCATAATCGTTCATGAATAATTTTCATTTTATGATTAAAAATAACGTTTAGGAATTTAATATCATTATTAATATGAATAAAATGCAGCCTATTGAAAATAAACATGGCTTACGTAACCAATCATAGTAAGGAAAACGAATCAGTTTTGACCCAAAACGGTGAAACTACAAAAATATTATTAAAAATTCAATATTATAGGATCATATATGATATCAGTTTTATGTATATTATTCTTGTATAGTTTAATAACAATGTTTTAACTATTATTTTCTCAGCACAAGCCCTTTAATATGTGGTTATGATGTCTGGCATTATGCATTCCATCATTATGAAGGTGGCTATTGACATTGTTTTTGATTATTCGACTAGTAGAATATCCATGTGATTATTTAAATGGAATTATTTGATTTTATATTTTCCATATTATGATGATGATTATTTTTAAAAGTCTTTTTTTATAGTCTTATACTTTTACTTAAATTTTTATGCTTATTTTTAAATATTTCGGATATATTGTTATCCTTACTATGAATCTGAGATCACCCATTTATATGATTTATTTTTCCCAGGAGGTGAAAAAATATTTTATGGTTGACCTGTAGGGGTTGGATATGTATTTAAGTGTGGTAAATAGGGAAAAAATTATTGTTGTTTTTATTTCATTATGTAATGTAAAACTTATGAATGTATCTACTACGTCCAAGGCTACTAAACAGATCCGTATTTCGGTACATGAGTCCAAGAATCATGCCAATGTTATGTAATAATGCACCAACTCCAGGTAATCGGGGTTGAGGCATTATAGTTGGTATAAGGGGACGTTTAGTAAAAACCTTGGAAACTATATTTAGATAAACTCAGATTAGACCACATTAGCCCACGATTGAGTTTGAGGATTGGTTAAAAAGAACATCTAATAATTTTGGTAATGTAGATATATTGTGTATTTTTAATGCAATATATACCTATTTGGATATGAGTTGGTAGAGGTGGATCTAGTACAGATGTACCTAGGAGTGAAAACATCGAAAAAGTGTTTCGGGATTGACCCGGGGTATCCTGGTACACGACAACGGGCCTTACTGCACTTTTGGTTACGAAACTCTTGGAAGATATGCTTAAGATAATTCACATTTCCATTACAAACCATTATGAAGGATTTATGAGTATATAACTCTTCAAAGAAAACATTATTCTATGATTATAGATTATGTCCATAAATTGTTCAATTTTTGATAAGTTTTTTACGTGTTTGTAATTATGTATTGTGATTCATAAACAAATCTAGTGTACGCCATTATTTAGAAATGGATCATAGTGGAAGGAATGGAAACTGTATCAATGCACATAATCCATGATAGTATTTCCCTCATACTCAAGATAATTATAGTAGAGAAGGTGATGAAACTGGTGATGATCATCTTATCACCATACTGGGATAACTCACTCAGGTAATGAATAATAACCTTACCCATATGGAGCCACCTAATCCACAAAGCGGAGGATAAATGTTAGACCACTTCATGAAGAAACAACAACCAACATTCTATAGGAGTAAAACACCATTAGTAGCTGAGAAATGGATAAATTCCCTAAAGAAAATATTTCATGGTTTGGGGAGTAGCGATATGGAAAAGGTTTTCATTGAAGATTATCTCCTCATGGGAGATAAAAAATTTTGGTGGTCATTAATCAAAAACACAAAGGAATATGAAAAATATCAAACATGGAATAGAGGGAGTTTAATGTTATTTTTATAGAAAAATATTTTTGTTGTGACCATCAAGCGGATATGGAAATGAAATTTTTGAGTTTGAGGCAAAAGGAGGGTGAGAATGTCGCAATGTATAAGGTTAACATTAAAATGTAATCATGGCATGAGACATATTATATAAGTAACATAAGAAGTAATATTGATCAATTATTTGATGGGTTAAAACCATTTCTCTATCAAGAATTAGTCTCCTAATACTTATCATCGTACGAATATATTATCTCATACGCTATCAAGATAGAAAATGAAGTCTATATTTCTTATGAATACAAAGAAAAGAATGAGAATAAGTGATCTAGTGATCACTATGAAAATAGAAATATGGGGATGAAGAGAAAAATATATTATCCATCCTGTAGTAAATGTGGGAATAAACACCCCAGTACTTACTTTAAGGTAATTATTGTCTATTACATGTGTGGTGAAAAAGGACACCATGCTCGTGATTTCAGGGGAAAGATAGAGGTTTTCAATAATAAATTGTACAATTGTAGAGAAAAGGGACACTATACAATTGAATGTCCTATGCGCCAGTGAAAACATACCTTAGAAAAGTCCAAGGGAGAAAGGACAACATTATGTGATCCCTACTACAGAGGTTGAAGCTCCAAAAGACATAGTGGTAGGTAATTTAATGGTTTCCTCAAGTATAGACAATGCATTATTTGATTCTGTATCATTGCATAGTTTCATATCCTCCCAGTTTTCTAAGAAAATTATATATTTTCAATTTGAATTAACAACGGAGTTTTCATTCAAAAATACTACAGGAAGTATCATTGCCATAATGTTTTGTGAATCAGTTCCCATTAGGTCATATAAATGTTATTTATCTGCTCATCTCCTCATCATGCCCATGATTTAATTTGATATATTCTTTATAATGGATTTTCTTTTAGACAATGATTTTAAAATTTAGTGTAAGAAGAAGGAGGTTTCATTTTTCAATGATGATAAAGAGTCATTTATCTATAGAGAAGAAATGTCACCACATGATTATTATCCAGATCCCCCCTAAAATCTCAAATATATATAATTATTATGGACGAAGAGATGAAATAATTATGGGTGAGGAAAAGAATGTTTGAATAGTGGACGTATCAATTGTGCTAGAATATATTGATGTGTTTCCAATAGATTTACCTGGACATCCTCCAAAATGAGAAATTGAGTTTTCCATTAATTTAATTCCCAGTTGAAGGCTCATATCAGAGACCCATTATAGAATGGCCACAGCGGAATTAGTTGAACTAATGCAACAATTTGAGGAATTGTGTAATAAGGTATTTATTCACCCGAGTGTTTCTCGGTGGGGATCCCCTGTCCTTTTTGGTAATAAGAAAGATGGATCTATGAGATTGTGAATTTCCTATAGGGAGATCAATGCTATAAAAATAAAGGATATGTATCCCCTACCTTTTATTGAAGATATATTCAACCAAATTCTTGGAGCTCAATATTTTTCAAAGATTGACCTTCGATGTAGATATCATCAGTTGAGTGTGAAGAAAGAATTTATTCCTAAAACAACATCTAGAACGAGGTACGAGAATTATGAGTTTATAGTAATGCCTTTTGAATTGACTAATGAACCCTCTATCTTAATGGATATAATGAATTGAGTTTTCAAGGGATATCTTTATGACTTTGCAGTGGTATTAATTGACGATATCATGGTATTCTCTAAATCTATGAAGATCATGAGAATCACATGCACATTATTCTAATGAGTCTAAGAAGAAATAAACTATATGGGATGTTTAGAAAGTGTAAATTTTGTCTTCAACAGATTTCTTTTCTTGGACATATTTTCTCTAAGGATGGAATCTATGTTGATACTTCAAAGACAATAGAAATCTAGGAATGGACATCATCGACGAGTATAACTGAGTTACACAGTTTTATTGATTTAGCAGGTTATTATCGACGTTTAGTCCATAATTGTTTTCCGGTTGGCTAACCCATTAACCAAGATCACACCTAAAGGGGTTATATTTGTTTGTACAGTAGAGTGTAAATAATGTTTTGAAGAACTGAAGTGAAGATTACTCCATGATCCTATCTGTACACAACCATCAGGGAATGATGGGTTTGATATTTATAGTGATTCTTCAAAGAAATGATTTGGTTGTGTCCTTATGCATAATGATAGAGTTAATTCATATGTCTCTTTATAGCTAAAAATTAATGTGAAAAATTATACCACTCATGATATTGAGTTCTTAGCTGTAATAATTACCCTGATGATATGGAGACACTATCTCTTTGGTGAAAATTGTGAGATTTATATTGAAAAAATGAGATTGAAGTATATTTTGTCACAAAAAAAAACTCAACATTAGGCAATGCGGATGGCCTGAACTACTCACGGATTATGATTTCTCAATACACTACCAACCAAGTAAAGAAAATAAGGTGTCATATGCTTTAATTAGAAAGGATCATGGAGTTTTAAACTAGATGAGACTTGAATGTTATCCGAATTTCATGGACCTATTAAAAATGGATATGGGAATAACCAGAGAAGCTGAAACATCCATACTTTTTCAAATGGTTACCAGACCGTCTTTACTAGAAAAGATAAAATGTTCTCAAACTAATTATGGAGAGATTAAAAAGAAGAATAAAGCAGTAAATGATGAGAGATTGGGTGACTTTGTATATGAAGATGGAATTTTGAAATTTGGGAAGATACTTTTTGTTCCCTATATACCTGATCTAAAACGAGAATTTATTGATGATTCTCATTACTTTAATTTCTCTATACACTGTCGGAGCACCAAGATGTATTAAAACTAGAAAGAACAATATTGGTGGACAACATGAAGAGGGACTTTGATGATTTTTTCTCAAAATTTATGGGTTTTCCACAAGTAAAAGCTGGAAGGAAACAAACTAGAGAAGTCTTGCAACCTCTTCCAATAAGTGTGTGGAAATACCATAATTTTACAATGAAATTTTTCATGGGTCTACCAAAGACTCCTAGATGGAATGATTAAATATGGGTCATAGTTGATCGTCTTACCACGTCAGAATATTTTCATGCTATAAGAGAAGATTTACCACTAGAATGTCTATAAAGACTATATATTAATGAAGTTTTAAGACTCCATGGTGTACCCCAATCAATTGTTTCTGATTGTGATCCCCATTTTACATCATGATTTTGGAAAATTCTTCAAAAGGTGTTGGGTTCTAAACTTTGTTTGAGCACTTCCTTCTACCCTCAATCAGATGGACAATCAGAATGGACTATTAAAACCTTAAAAGACATGTTTAGACCCTTTTCACAGTACTTTCAAGGTATTTGGTATCAATATTTACCTCTGGTATAATTTTAACATAACAATAGCTTCCATTCAGATATTCAGATGGCATTATATGATGCGTTATATTGAAAGAGATGTTTCACACCAACTTGTTGTGATGGTGTTGGTGAAAGAAAACTCGTAAGCCCAAAATTTGTTGAGGAAACTGTGGAAAAGTTGAAGGTTATTCAAACACACATCAAAGCAGCTCAATGTAGGCAGAAGAGCTGTTCTTATAACCGAATGAAGGATTTGAAATTTCATATAGGAGATCATGTTTTCTTGAAGGTATCTTCATGGAAGGGAGTTATACGATCTGGTAAGAAAAGTAAATTAAGTCCCAGGAACATCAAACATTTCAAAATTCTATAAATAATGGGGGCAGTATGTCACTATTTTGCATTTCCGCCAAGTCTCTCAAAATAATAGGATGCGATTCACGTATTAGTGTTGAGAAAATACACGCCTGAACCAACACATGTACTCAACTATGAGGAAATTCAACTGAAACAGGATTTGTCTTATTGTGATGAGCCAGTAATGGTTCTTGATACTAGAGAACAAGTTTTGAGAAACCAGATGACTCATCTAGTAAATGTTCTATAAAAAACAATAAGATGGAAGAAGTAACGTGGGAACTAGTGGAACTTATGATGAAGAACCACCCAAATCTTTTTGTGTGGTAGTATTCAAGAAATTTAGATGAAAAACTTATATGAAGGAGGGAATAATGTAACACCCCAAGCTTCCACAATATGTTTCCCTCTGAATAATGTAATAGTTTGCATTGAATGCATCTTCGAGATTCTAACACACCGCGACCACTCAAACAAGACGATATGAATAGTAATACCCACTTTTTGAAATTTTTTAAATTTTATTTTTCAAAATGGATTTCATTTTTCAATTAATAATATCGAAATTATCCTAGGGAAATTTTTTGAAATTTTTCTGAAAACGTTAAATTTTGGATGAATAGTGGAAAACACAGTGTTATTGGTTTAAACTGGCTATTTATTGAAATATTTATTCATTTCATTTAAATATATTTTAGGTCAAAATAGATACATAAATCCTATATAAATTCAATGTAATTCATTGGAGTAATTTTATAATATGTTTAGGTATATATATATTTTATTGAAATTTTTAATGCCTTTTAACCACCTCCTAGGAGCATTAGAAAATTTGCAAAAAACATAATTTTACCACTTCTGTGAGGTAAATTTCAAAACTCTGAGAGACAGGGTTTATATCAGTAAATAATATTTAGTTTAACATGATAAAAATAAGTTTTGGCGAATAGTAACTTTTGACTTTTATTTACCACAGTCAATAGTAAATAGAGTAATTAAGGGTAAAATTGATATCATAATTACACTAAACCATGTCTTCATTCTATTGGATAAATATATTTAAACCAAAAAGAGCCTTAGAAATAAAATAGGACCACCATTGGTCCTCTTGGTTTAGATTAGGACATTTATTATTATTTTATTTAAAGAAGAGCTAAAATAGTTAAATTCAATGTTTAATAACTGAACCATTTTTAATATAGGGTTACATGACATATAAATTATACTATATGTATTTATTAGAAAACTAATAATATTTACTACACAATGGATTTTTATTTATAATTTTTTAGCATAATATAATATAATATATTTATTTCAAAATGATGATTTAGTAATTACCTTAATAATTAAATATTAAAATAATTGATATTATAAATATAAAAATAAATGTAAATGGAGTATTTTGATATATTAAACTAAATTTATAGGTTAATATGACATGTTAGGGTTCGTTAAATAAATTTTATTTTAATTTATAATGTTTAAATGGCTTTCAATAAAATCAAATACTAAATAGTGTCAAAATTGACATAATATATTTTTTAAAATAAATATTATAATATTAATTGATATAGTATTTCTAAAAATATAAGGTTCAGGAAAAAGAATAGAATATGATTATATATATTAATAATGTACTACATGGGGTTCAATTGTCTTGTTATAGTATTTTTATTAACGATATGATATTAAAATACCAAGAGACATGGTAAATGTTAAACTATTTTACTAAGAGTTAAATCTAAATGATAAGTTTAATATGGTGACCTAAACTTATCCAAAACATATTGGTTGAGAGATTCGTGACCTATCCCCACCTTTTACTAAAAATAAATCATTTTGGAGCCCTCAAAACCGAAAATAATTATATTATAAAATAATATTTCAATCCATTCCTAAAGCGACTCACGCCTCTTTTATAAAAGGGTACTCCCACTTCTGTTAATTTCAAACCTCCAAAGCCAATTTTATCAAAAAACCCTACCAAAATATCCTTCCATATTTAATCGCTCCATCCTAGAGGCCTTCCTTTATCCATAAATCCAACCTATAGAGCCCTTTTGATCAAATCAAAAGGGAGAACCTGAAGAAGAGGTAAATATATCATCAATTATTTCATGTTCTTTTCTTATTCCACTTCTTATTTCTTTGATTTCAGTACTAGAAAATAATAAATCCAGTTTCAACAATATATAGTTATGTTATTATAAAAATGGTATAACCATATTCATTATTATATCCATTATATGAATGACAAAGTCATCATACATGCGTACATACGGCTTACGGTCTCCACCTGGTGGTGTCGTTTTTTATTCAAACACTAAATTATTTGGATGGGTATAATAATTAGTATAACTAATGTAAATAATAAATATTACTTGTTAATGATTCTGTATATATGATATAATATCCAATTAAATCTGATTTCACCATCAATATAATGATATTGTTTCTCGTGCGTACATAGAGATTACCATCTCCACAAACGCGATAAGATTCCTTACCCATTATAATTATTCAAGAAAAAGTTCCCTTTCTGATTAATAATAATGTTTAAGAACATAATATCATTCTATATATGAATTAAATACATCCTATCAAAATCAAACATGGCTTACATAACTGAACATTGGAAGGAAAACATATAAGTTAACACATGAAACGACGATACAATTAAAATATTATTACAAAGAAATATTATAAGATCATATATGATATCATATTTATGTATATTATTTTTGTATAATTTAAAAACAATGTTTTAACATTTATAAAAAAGGTTAACATAACAATGATTAAGGAAAATTACTTGGTAAGGGTTAATTTCACAATCTCTTTATTATCTATGGTTGTTTTTACATAAGTATCTATTATGACCTCTTTATCATCAACATCCATGTTTCTAAAAAATGTTTCCCAAAATTTTTTTACTATTTAATATACTATGGGTTAAGTTCATTTATACCCTTTTTAGTCTTTTATAAAATGGGTTTAAAGGAATCTTTCCAGCGTTTTCCAAACTAGGTACGTTTTGACCATTTTGACAAAATTTATGTAATAATGTCGTTTTTTAACTTATATGGTGGGTGTGGCTATTTTCTGCCATTATAAGATAGTCTAAGCTTCCCATAAAATATTATAAGAATATTTTCAAAATAAATGTATTCATTTATAATTAGGTTACTTTTAAATGATTTCAAAATAGAAAGAGATATTCCTCTAAAAAAGAATTGATTTCATCTACGTCAACATCCAATGATGGATTTTAATCTGGATTAAAGTTGATTAATTATGATACAAGTATTCCATATTATATTGAATGTTTTGTGATATTATGGACTATGGATGTGTTATTTTTACACCATTCATTGTGTATGGTTAATGGATTGACATTTTGTATGCATGTTATAATACGAATGTTTATGTTATGTTTAAAACGTTTCATATAAAGAATGAATTGGACATAATAAGTAATGGGTGGAGCCTACTATAGCTCTTTGATGCATCGGTAGGACACATGATAAAAACTAGTGTCTTGGAACAAGTCCTTGAAAATTTATTTTTTTGTAGTCATGGAATAAGGTCTTGACTATGTGGTTATGAAGTCTGGCTTTAGGAATTCCATCATTATGAATGTTTCTATTGAAATTTCATGTGATTATTATACTTGTATAATATACATGTGAATAAGTATATTGAATTATTTGATTTTATCTTTTCCACATTTTGTTGAAGATTATGTTTAAAAGGCTTTTGTTTTAGTCTTATACATTCCCTAAAATGATTATGCTTATTTATGAAAGTTTCTACAATATTATTATCCTTACTGAGCATCTGAGCAAACCCCTTTCTATGTTTCAATTTTCCCAGGAGGTGATTATATATTTTATGGTTGGACTTTATGGATAGGATATGGATATAATTGTTGTCAATAGAAACAAAATATTGTTGATGTTTTTATTTCATGATATAATGTAAAACTTATGAATGTGTCTAGTACTTCCAAGGAAACTAAACTGATTGGTCTTTCGGGACAAGATTCTTTATATCATTCCAATATTATTTAATAATTCACCTTATCTGGGTAACTAGGGTCGGGGAATTACATTATATCCCCAACAATATCCTTGGGAACATTCTATAAAAATGATTCCTTAATATATATATATATATATATAATTAAATTTTCATTTTTTGGGATTTCAGTTTTCTAAAATAGAAATTATTTTTTAGTTTATATAAAAAATATTATATTATTTGTTATTTTATTAAAAAAATATATAAAAAATTTAATAATATATTTATAAAAAATATATAAATTTTATAAAATTATTATGGTTCTATATCGAGAAATATGTATCCACCTTCCTTTCATTACATCTATTGAGAAACATTAAAATATGAGCTAGAGATATGTATAGAGTGATACTACCATGAATTCTATATTCCATTTTTCGTAACCATTATAAATTTTAAAATAAACAGTGTATTTAATTTATAAATATTATATATTTTTTATTAAAAGGAAGATTAATCCCTGACCTATGATCACTGATCAGAACAATTGAATTAATGAATCCATGGGAAATATAATAGTCAAAAAAATCATTATAATACATAATTACAAGTAAATGAGTAAAAAATGTAATCAAGGAATTAAATATTAAATTAGAGATATAAATAAGATTTGTTTATAGAATTATTATATGTCTAAATTTATTATTACTTTTATCTTGTATTTGTTTACCTAGTAGAAATATTAGATATGTGTTCATTTTATTATCTCATTACCATTTTAGATTATTTACATTTGAGTTTACATTTGGGAAATTATATTATATTTCAATAATATATTCTACCTAATTCCTTATCCTCTAATAATTATTTACGTTTATACGTATTCTTATTGTTTCATACACCATTGGTTTCAAAATAATCATAAATAGTGGTTTTAAAAAATACCAATGTTATTTTTACTCATTTTTGGGAGTTGTTTTCATTCATGTCCATATTTTTTAAATTTTTTGAAGATTTATAATCTATAATATGAAATTTTATTAAGGTCATTTTAAAATATCATTGAAATTTTTATATATAAATTTTAAATGAGGATTTTAAAAAAGTATATATGTTTATGTGTTGAATTGTTTTATATATATGTGAAAATAATTTTATCTTAATATGTATATATTGATTATTTTCCCTACTTCATTACCCTTAATCAATTTAATTATTATTTTAAAAATTTCCATTTTTTGAAATAAATTCATATTTTCATTATTCTGGAGTTATTTATTTTTTCATCATATTTTCAAAGAAACCTTCTAAATGTATTTATAATGTTATTTAATATTTTTTTAACATCCTTCAAAATTTACAATGCGTTAGGTGTGATATTAACAGATCATAATATATTACTTAATTATCTATATAGATTATGTGAAATCATTAGGGAATTCATTATCCGTTCATATGGAAGTATTTTTTCAATGATTTTCTTTACTAAGGTGCGTTTATAATGAATTTTGTAAGTTATTAATTTCATTATTTTGATGATTGAATTAGACTTAATAGGTCTTGTATGAGGAATAAAATATCATTTTTTATGTACTATTTTGTCTCAGGAGAGAAACTAGAAAAGTGTTTGGGAATATTCCTTTCCTATTTATGCATGATGTCCTGGTATGAGGCCTACATTATAAGATTATAAAGTATAGAGTTAAAAATTCTAAAAATATGAAATTAGTTATTATTATCTATTTTATTATTTATATTATAATGTTTTCAATGAAAATGTTTCCATTTAATGAAAATAGTAATATGATGTATTGGGTCATTTTTATCTCTTTTATATTATTCATGTATTATTCAATTAGTAATAATTTAATTTATAATATTTACCCAATTTAGAATTTGGGATCAGACCCTAATATTTTTTCTTATTCCAAGGTTTTCTATATTTGAACATATATTGATATCCGGGATATAACAGAAGAAATAATAATTCCCCCACTTTAATTATTACTTAAATTTTTTTATTGGGAATGTAAACTGAGAATAATTATTGTTTATAATATCTCAAAACTAATAGACTATTTATTCTCATGGGATATGATATCATTTATCACATACTAATTTAATATAGTTAATAGTTGAATTGGGATAAAAGATAAGTGTTTGACAAATATTGTGTTAGAGAATGTTTATTAGGATAATGGGGAAGTATATCTAGATTAACATAGTTTAACATATGATCAACAGTACAACAACCAGTCATGATTTATAAAATATATTTCTCATCTTTTATAAACACATATGAATCATACTATATCATTAAATATTCAATCTTTTTTGTCTAAACAATTTTATAACTCTTTATAGAAATGTGGTCTATCATAATGAATGGAAATACTATCAAAACATATAGAAAATTTTTGGATCCCCCTCATGAGTTATTCAATAATGTTAGCAAGGATAATCGCGGAGATAATCCGATAATAAAAATATTGGGGATTCTATCTCAGGTTATAACGAATTTATTCTCTTTTATCGAATAGTGTATTGAACCTTAAAATTTAATAATAATATATGACCAATAATGCCATCCCTCATTTTTATTACATCACTTTTCATTACATTTTTTAAACAGAGGATGTTTAAAGTCTAGTGTTTTATAAATCTGGAACATAATACATAAAAACATAAAAAATTATAATAATCCACATATAAGGAATTATCATAGGTTCTTCCTATGTACCAATATTTCATATCATAACCTCAAGACTTATATCAAAGGATAGGGTGAGCTAAAGTCCTAATAAGAAAAACAACTGAAACAATTTACATGTCAGCTTGAGCGATATCAATATAAAAATGTTGAATATCATAAATGAATTATAAAGTTCCGTATCATAGAATTAATAAAAATACATATAAATTTAAAATGTGGGTGAAAACATTAATTTATAAATTCATGAACATATCACAATGGTCCACCCCCAAGGTGTTTAAAAAATTACTATGGTTATTCACCAAGGTATTGAAATACATGTCATCTCTATAGATTAAATTAATTGCCCAATGTATTTGCGAAATATTAGGGTGCACCATTAATATGTTTTTATTTTCATGTGACACACAAATATAATAATAAAAATTTCATAAATAGCCCATAGAGAATAAAATAAATGAGTTTCATTTCAATATCATAACGTTTTAAATGTTCTTAAAAACATGACCATTTTGTCATTTATAACCCATGGAAAATGAATGAGAGTTTTATTTATGTATGTTATATACTTATATATATCATTTTTTTTATTTATGAATACTTTTATAAACTGAATAGGTTTGGGTATTTTTGTTAACAAAATAAGCTAATTTCTTGAGAAAAAAGAGAGATATATTTGGGTTGAAATTTCTGCAGCAAAACAACAATATAACATGGGTTTATAAAACATTAAATGAAGGGGGGAAAAGTGTCACCCACACATAAATAACTAATAATACTATATAGGTACGTAATAAAATTTAATTCATATCATGTTATGGATGTTTGAATGAAATCCCACCTGAAAAAACATGAATGAAACGAGAAGATGTGATTTCTTTTATGAAATTTCAGCAGCCTAGCAGCGTCACGTAAAAATTCATAAAATCAGTTGATGAGAGAAGAAAGGGTCTCCCATAAATTGGAGATTCATTGGATAGAAATAAAAAAATATATGCAAATAAACACAAAAAATTAATATAATACTAAAAAACATAACATAAAGGAAGTCAAGACTAAAATATGAGGGTGAAAGTATCCCTTACCTTGATGAGTAACAAAAAAAACTAGAATTTTGTGTCTTTTGGGGGATTAAGGTAACCTTTGGAGGACTAAATGGGAGGTAAATGACCATATCATGGTTGACTGGAATTTTTAATTAATGGAAAGAGGGAATGGGTTGGTATTTATAGTAAAAGTGAATAAATATTTTATTAATTTCAAGGGACACCTCATCAGTCGTATTTGAAAAAACATGGGCTTTCCCATGGTATTTTACAATGTTATTGGACACTTGGGACAATTCATAACATATCATATTTTAAACAAGTTCCCCAGAATTATTACATCAATATTACTCCATTAATGATGTCCTTAAACACACCTAAACTCAAAATTGTATTTTTAATATTCACTGGAAAGAATTTTTTTTATTAAATTCTCATAAAGTCACCATAACCTGAAATTAATGCTATGAATTCTAAAATGAACTCTATTTAATGTAAATAATTTTCTAATTATGATATATTTAGATTTTTAGTAAAAAACAAATACCTCAAAAAACACTAATAATTAACTAATAATTCTTGAAACAGTTATTTACATCTTATATTATATCACTTCACCCATCATGATGCCTAAATTATATTAATAGATTCTTAAGTGAGGTTACGATTCCACTTGTCACATTAATATTAATAAGGGAAATATTACTATTCATAATTTACAATTCAAAAACATATTATGTTGATTTTATTAGACTCTAAATTTCTTAATGATAAAAACTATTGAATACTATTTTTTGAATATCATTTGACATTATGAATTATTTAATGTATGAAAAAGTATTTTAAAATACCCTCTTCCAAAAATTCATCAAAAATAAGGAACTTCTATAAATTCAACCTATATTAATTTTAACAAATTAAATTCACACATTTTACGATAATAAGAAATAAAAATTTTATTTATACAAAAGGATTAAACGAAGTATCTAGGGCCTCATTACATAGCCCCATATAACACCAGCATTGTAAAAAAGAGTATGGTGTGCAACGGTGAGAGAATCATGGGGTGGCTCAGACAACATTGTCTGAGTAGTGATCTCTATTAACTTGAACTTCTCCCATAGGTGATTCTATCATGCTTCACATGTTTAATATTAGCATGGGATTGGTCTATAACAAATAAAAGTGATGCTACATCCTTCCCAAGCTCAGACTGATGGGATTTATATTGTCCGAGTCTACTGGATGAGGCCATTGACTCCTATTTCATTATTATTTAACCATGATCACATGTATTTATATACAATAATCACAATGTTAAGAGATTAGTTTCCAAAATTCATATTGTCCATTTTTTATATAAGAGTCGAAACCCAGTTATCTCATATTAATTATACCCACATCATTAATTAATGGATATATTTTTGTTATGTATAAAATAAAATAGTACAAAAAATCATGAAATTATAATTATTAAAAATAATGGGTCATCACATTCTTCCATCCTTATGAAATTCCATCCTTGAAATTTTTACATCTACACTCCAAAAATAAATGGTGTGTGTACTTATGCCTCAAAGAATCCTCTTTTTCCCACGTGGCTTCTTCACATTTTGGGTTCCTCGACAATACCATAACAATCTGTATTGTCTTACTGCATAGAACCTTGTTCCTATGATACATGATCTCTACCGGCTTCTCCTCATAAGAGAGGATATGATCAAGTTGTATGATCTCAAGATTTGGAATATGTTAATGGTTCAGTATTCACTTCCTCAAGAGCTATACGTGGAAGAAATCATGAACTTATGTAGGATTTGAAGGATGTGTAAGGCGATAGGCCACTACTCCTATGCGATCAAAGATTTCATAGGGGATAAAGAACATTAGGATGAGATTCGATTTCTTCCAAAAACTCATGAATCTCTTTTTATGTGAAATTTGAAAAAATTCATTGAAACCAACATCAAACACCAAGTCATTTTGAGGTTGTTGGAAAAGATCTTTTGACGACTCTGAGAAGCCTTAATGTGTTACTGGATGGAATGAACATTTTCTGTCAGCTTTATCACAAAATCAGGCCCAAGAAGCATTCTTTCACCAGCTTTATCCCAACATGTAAGAGTACTACATCTCTTACCATATATAGTTCATATGGTGCAATTTTAATTCTCGAGTGGAAGGTGTTTTTGTAAGAGAACTCAACAAATAGGTGATGTTTATCCAATTCACCTTTAAATTAAATTGATCATGTTATATGCATGTCCTTCAGTGTTTTAATAGTACTTTCAGTATTCCATAAGTATGGGGGTGATATATTGCACTGAAATTCAATTCGGTACTCATAGCATATTGAAGACATATTAAGAATATTGATGTGAACAATGGATCATGATCAGATATGATAGAATTTGGAATTCCATATAGCCTTACCACATACTTCACATAAATCTAGGAATGTTGATGAAGAGAGGGATCTTCCCGAATAGAGATAAGATGGGCAGTCTTGGTCGGATTGTCCACATTAACCCATATCACATTGTTTTTTGGAAGTTCCTGTGAGAGAAATGACTAATTCCATATTGATATAGTCCCACTTACATGCTGTTATAGGTAGAGGTTGCAATTCCCCATTAGGAAGTTATTGCTCTTCCTTCACATTCTGACATACCATGCACCTTGATTTATAGGTAGAAATCTTCATTTTCATATTATCCGACAAATAATGATCATGATGTTAAGAATATATTTTCATGCTTCTAAGATGTATGGAGAAAGTAAAACTATGAGCTTCATGAAACATAACCTTCTTAATTTCTAGAATAGATTTAACATAATGTCTTGTATGAAATTTCAGTACACCTTCTTGATTAATATTGAACTCAAGAATCATTCCATCCTTCACAGCTTAAAATTTTGTTTGTAACAAAAGATCCTCTTTCTGATCATTCTAAATCTTCTCTAGTAATGACATTTGAGAAATCTTTTGGAATAGTTTTGTTGATATCAATTCCATGAAAATTCTTATGTCTATATTTAATAGGAAATTAATCAAAGGATCTCATTAAGTCCTCATCATGGATAGAACAAGCGTCTCTTTCATTCATAATGCATTATTGAATTGGTTTTCTCTTCTTTGGTGATAATGAATTGAACAATCATAGTCTAAATAAAGATACAACTATATCCTTTATCTCATGGTCAATTACTTTTCTGTTAAAATATTCTTCAATCTTTGATGGTCTGTGAATATATCACATTTCTCTATATAAATATAGTGCGTCCATATCATCCAAGAATAAAATGACCACAACCACCTCTAAATAATGCGTAGGATAGTTCCTCTAATGAGTGTTAAAGTTATGTGATGCATAAGGAAAGACGTTGTCATTTTAAATGAGGACACTCCCAAAACCTTTCAAATATTAATCTCTTGAAATAATGAATCCTTATCTACTTGAGGGCAGAGTTAGCATGGGGGTAGTAACTAATCTCTTCTTCATATCTTAGAAACGTTCCTTACACTCCTTTTTCCAAATTAACTTGACCCATTTTTGAGTTAAATTGGTTAATAGATTAGAATTTCAGGGAAATTATTTAACAAAACTCCTATAATATCTCACTAATCCATGAAAAATATGAATTTGAGATATTGTTGTAGTATGAAGCCACTCCTCTAATAATTTTTTCATTGCAGATTTAGCTGTGATTATGTCATTGGTTACAATGGGCCCCGATAATGAAACATCTAGTAACCAAAATTCAAATTTTTCAAACATTCCCAAAAATCATCTCCTTCCATAGAGATTGAAAAATGACCCTTTTACCTTCCTCATACTCCTCAAAACATTTATAATATATCAGAATATCATCAATAAAAACTAAAAAAAAGTTATCAAGGTTGTCCTTAAAGACTATATTCATCAAATCCATAAGAATATAAGGTCAATTAGTCAGTCTTAAGGTCATAAAAACAAAATCATAAGGCCGATATCTTGATAAGAAGGTATTTTTTGGAATATATTCATTCGTCTCCCTCAATGGATGAGAACCTGAATGAAGACCATCTTAGAGAAGGATTGTTCCCCACAATGTTGATCAATTAAGCCATCAATACCTGGAAAAGGGTATTTTTTCTTCACGGTGATATCGTTTAGTTCTCTATAGTCATTGTATATACACATTGATCTATCCATCATCTTGATAAGGAGAACAAGTTCTCCAAAATGAGACACACTAGGATTGATAAAACCCTTCTTTAAAAGATCTTGGAGATGTTTATTTAATTCCTCTAGCTCCACATTTTCTATCCTATATGGGGTCTCTGAAATCATATGAGATCTATGTATGAGCTCAATTTTGATCTCTACCTCTCTTTCATGGGGAGGTTTGGTTAAATACTTGGAAAATATGTTATTTTATTTTGGGATGAGGGGGAGAATTTTTATCCTTGTAATCTCATTTCCTTTTTTTTCTTCAATGATATGCTCCAAAAAGAAGGTTATAGGAGGTTCGTCTAGAAAAAGATCTTGAGGAGATATGTCTCCTTGGAAGATAACTATAGGTTTTTAATTCAAGAGTACTGATATTCCCTTGCTTTAGCATTTGATGTTAACATTATACTATGAGAGCCAGTCAATCCCTTGTATAATATTAAATTTTTACATGGGAATGACTGAAATATTTGTGATATGATAGTTCTAACTGATGTTAATACTAGATGTTCTAAACTCTGATTATTCTTGGTTAATTCCACAAGGAGTCTTAAATAATAACTATAATTTTAGAAATTTAGGGGTTTATCCTAAAATTATTTCAAATTGTAGGAAATATTGGAATGAGTAGAACCTGAATAAAAAAATTAATTTCTTATATAGAGAGAAAAACATTAGTACCTTCCACCACATCATTCGAAGCTTCAACATCAGCTATTGTGATTGAAAAATCACAACAATTTTCACTTAGCCATTGCTGAGGCTGATGGTGGTTACCCTCCACTACGCTCATATTTGGAAAGTGATTGGAAAAGAGACCAAGTTGTCCACACTTATATCATTAGATATCAGTTAAGACCTGCACCATCATCCCTGAGTCGTTAATGTTGGAAAGTTGAGGCTCCACGTCAATACAAAAATTCTATGTGATATAGCCATCTATTCTACATTGGTTACACTTCCATCTCCCAAGCAATAAGTTCCCCAAATGATTATTCAAACATTTATTAATCATGGTACATTGAAATTTCATTCATCCTCTCCCATGATCAAAGTTCGTTTTTATGCTAGGATCCATTGATCTCTTCTTTTCATTTGATTTATGAGACCACTGCATCTCACTGAACTCCAGTTTGACATTCATTTCTCATTATACGATCTCCTCATATTTTTCATAGTCATAGTTGTTATATTCTTCAATATATGAGGTCCTAGTCCACTAAAAAATCTATCAACCTTCTCATTTGGATCCATGAAAAAGCTTGAGGTGTAACATGAATGCCCTACGAAGTTCATCTCGTAACATCCCATAGATTCATTATCCAATGATTCGTCTTGATAAATTACTTCTCAATTTTTAATCACATAGAACAAGAGAAATACCTATTGAATAAGATACCTATGAACTCTTACCACTCCATAACATCATCTTCCATTCTTTCCCACATGTTTCTAACTAGCACCCACCACTGATCGACTTCTCCCTCTAAGAGGTAAAAATCCAGTGTGAACATCTCTTGTTCTAAATAATGGATCACCGAAAAGATATTATTGATAGATTTGATCCACTGTTCTATAATCAATGGGTTAGCAGATACACTAGGGGTTTGTGGTATTTGACGCATAATAGGCTCACTAGAATTTTGTAACCTTCATTATGAAATCGGTCTCTCAACTAGATTCATGTTCTTTCCCGTAACATCAGTCAGATGGTTCACATTCTCAAGAAATTTTACATTATAGCTTCTAAGGGAGGGCCATCAGTGCATGGTCCAATGTAGTCACCATTTGCATGGTTCCTCATATTTCCTTCCTTTTTCTAAAATAAAATAATCTTAGTTTTAATCTTATTTCATTTATGATGCTATTTAATATAATGGATTTTTATGTCTTAAAACACCATGCCTAAACAATTACATTTCTCTATAAATAATTCATAATGATTCATAAAAATCATGTGATTAAACAATAATATCATTAGGGAGAGTCAAACTAGGAGTGAATCATGTAATTTTCTTAGGAAATATGATATGTCGTGTCAAGTGCGAATCACCCTGTCAGAGTTTTCACTCCTAGGTACATCTATGCTAGATCCACAATTACTTGTTTGTATATGTACATTGATTTACATTTTCAGAAACCACTTACATAATATTTCACCAAAATATGAGGAATGTTTCATATATTTAAAATGTTCAATATGATTATTCCTATGGTTTTCATACCCTAATTACCATAAATAAATTAACTATTCCTTGATACGAACTATTTCATTCGACCTCATTATTATATAACTTTTCATTACATTTTACCAATAGTGGATATTTATAGTCTAGTGTCTATGAAATTAAGAACATAATACATGAAAAAATAAAAAAAAATCTAATCCACTTGTAAGAATTCATCATATATTCATCCTATGTACAAATATAACATCTCATAACCTAGATAAATACGTCAAAGAAAAGGGTGATCAAAAGGCCAAGTAAGAAAAACAACTGAAACAATTTACAAGTGAACTTGAGCGTTATCTATAAGAACATGAGGGATATAATAAAAATGATAAATAGGAATATAATTGAAATTATAACATGAATAATTACTTGAAAATGTTTCTAAAACATTTAATTCAGGCATTCATGAACATATCACCACGGTCTATCCCCATGGTGTCATAAAAATTACCATGGTTATTCACCAAGGTGTCGTAAAACATGTCATATCTAGAGATTAATTTTTTTACCCAATGCATTGGATTTCTATCCTATAAAATTACTAATATGTAATTATTTTATTGTGATCCAAATATACAATAATAAAAATTTTCATAAATAAACAATTTTGAATAAATAAAATTGGTTTCATTCCAAAATCGTCATGTTTTAAAAGTGCTTAAAAACATGATTGTTATGTCATTTATAACCCATGTAAAAACTGAGGGATTTATATATGAAAATTATAGAATATAATATATAATTTTTATGTCTTTATGAATATCCATAGAAAAAATAGGCTTGGTCATATACATAAAGAAAATAATATACTTTCATGAGAAAAAGTGAGATATATTTTGATTTGGAATTTCTCTAGCATAACGGCTATATACCAAGGTTTTAGAAAACATTAAAATTAGAGGGTACAAGGGTAAAACACTGTTAAATATTTAATAATAAAGTATTGGTATAGGATAAAATTTATATAAGATCATGGTATGAATGTTTAAATGACATGACAAATGAAAAAGAAAAGTTGAAATAAATGAGGAGATGTAATTTCTTTTATGAAAACTTGGTACCCTAACGACATCACATAAATATTCAGAAACCATATGATTAAGGAGTAAAGGGTATCTCATCAATTGGATATGAAATGGATAGTAATATGGATATAGAGTAACATACCTCAATATAAGAAAATTAAAACAAGAAGACGTAACAGAAAGGAAGTCATGACTAAAAGAGGTTGGTGAAAGGTTCTCTTAACTGAATGAGTAACCTAAAAAACACCAATGTTGTGACCATTGGGGAATTAGGGGACCTTGAGAGGATTCCTTGTGTTTTAAAATACCATATATTCTATGAGGAGGAATTTAGAAAGATGGAAATGAAATAATTAGTAGGTATTTATAGAAAAAGCGAGGGAATATTTTTTAAATTTCCATAGAAATCCTCATGAGTGGTATTTGAATGACCATGGGATTTCCTATGAAATTTTCACATGGAATTGTCCACATGGAACACCAAATAACATATTATTATATATAAAACTACACCATATTTATTAAATCATAATTACTTCTTGAATGATTTCATTTAACACACCGAAACTCAAAATGGTATTTTTACTATTCATCGACAACAAAAATATTTTATAAAAATCTCATAAATTCTCCCAAACCTAAAATCAATGCACTGAATTCAAAATTGAACTCCATTTTATGAAAATAATTTCATAATTATGAAATATTTAAATTTTATGTAAAAACACTATTTTCCCAAAAATACTAATACTTATTTAATAATTTCTCAAACCGTTATTTAATTATTCTATTGTATCACATCACCATTTATGAAGCGTACATTATATTTATAAATTCATAAGTTGTGTTACTTTTCCATTAGTCACATTACTATTCATAAGTGTAATATTACAATTAAAAATTAACTATTCATGAAAAATTAAGTTTATCCTATTAGACTCTGTATTTCATAATGATCACTACTATAGAAGACCATTTTTAAAAAATAAATTCATGTTATTAATTACATAATGGTCAAAAAAAAATATTTTAAATACCATTTTTCCAAAAATCACCAATATTAAGGAACTTATATAAATTTATTTTATATTTATTTTAACATTTAAAATTTTCAAATTTTACCATACTAAGAAATAAAAATTTTATTTAGACAAAAAGATTACGGAATGTAACTAAGGTCTCAATATATATCCCCTTATAACACCTGCATATGAACTAAGAGTAAGGTGTAAAAATGTGATAGAATATTGGGTCAGCTCATATGAAAATCCCTGAGTGATGATTTCTATAAGCTTGAACTTCTCTCGTAAATGATTTTGTTCAAGCTTCTCATGTTGAAGCTCAGCATGGGCTTGGTCCAGAGCAAAGCCTATTGACGCAAACTCCTTTTCAAACTCCAACAGATGGGATTCATACAACCCAAGTCTACTAGATGAGGCCATCGTCTCCACATTCTGCATTAATTGACCATGATCACTTGTATTTATAAACAATAATCCTCATTTTAAGAGTTCTATTTACAATTTTCATATTGACCAATGATTAGATAATAGTTGAAACATAACAGTCTCATTTTAATAATACTAACTTAATTAATTAAAGGATATATATTCAATCAGTATGAAAAAAAATAATACAAAAAATCATGGAACAATAATTATTCAAAAGGTTGGGTCATTACACCACTTTACGAGACTACAACTGCCATTATTCAGTTGGTCCACTTATCCATTAATTATTTATTTATGGATCAAGTATATTGAGAGGATACTCCTTCAAGGGTATGTAGTGGAAGAGAAACATATATCATTGATGTATATCTTATAAAATGACATAATGATTAATGGTGGTTATTGATTTAGAAATATATGTATTCTAATAATAAATTAATCATGGAATGAAATAAATATATTGATATTGTCAATTAGAAGTTTTTTTTTAAAAATAAGCTTATATGGGAATAAATTTACACATCATATTGAAATGGTAAGAGTAATATATAAGTTAATTTTAAGATACCATTACATTATTTTAACAGATCATGTAGATTATGTTCATAATAAAAGAAGTAATATTGATCATGAAATTTATGGGTAGAATCCAAGCCTTAAATTAGAATATATTTTATACATATTTTTATCATGTGATGATATTATAAAATGTTGCATAAAAATAATTCACTTACTCATATTTTTTCTCTATAAAATAATAATATTTTGGGAAACAATTACTAAATCCAAAGAAATAAAACAAAGAGGATGAATGCCATGGTGGAATTTACAACATGTTATGGTCATTGAAATATAACAATTGGAAATATAATAATGGGAATATGATTTATCAATTTTTATTTTGAGAAATTACATTAGGATCAAGAATTTATGGAAACAAAAGTTATTACCAATGATAAATTATTCAACAATAAAATTACAGGGAACTATATAAATGGATACCCCTTGTTCCATGGTAATTTATCACCAACGGGGGAAACTCAAAATGCAAGAGATAATTAGATTACTACAGTTGGGATTAATGTCCCAAAGATTTGATATTCAATAAATAAATTATAGACAAAAAGGTATATAATTCTTTATTTGATTCTATATCTATGCACTCATTCGTATCTTTCACATTTGATGAGAAAAATAAACCATGACTAGATGATTTGAGGAATGATATATCAATGAAGAAACCTAGTTTTATACTTATTTCAATAAATATAATGTGATCCCCTCTATATTGATTTGCAGATATTTTCTAGTTACAGTCATGATCATTATATAAATGATTGAATTTGGTATAATTAATACAATATAATTTCTTCTATATTATTATTTTTGAATTTATTAACAACATAACGAGATTACTATTTATGATGGGGGAAGATAACCCATGGTTTTAATTGAGTGACGTCATTATCTAAATCATTCATTTTTCAACCTCCAGTTTCTCTTGTGAATGAAATTCCAGTAAATGTGGAAGAGAGAACACAATTAATGGATAAGATAAACAACCTAAGAATAATGTATTCACCAGTAAGGAAAGAATATATTAATGAAATTATGAATTTATAACAGTTCAACACAACTTGGAGTGATGATAAATTGTCAATTAAACTCATCATTGATGGAAAATATTTAACAATGATTCTCTATATTATATATCTAATGGAATTGATTTATCTGAAGAAACAACTACTATACATTTTTTATAATTGTTTTATAGACCCTAGTTCTTAATATTACGTATCTCATATTATATTTATATAAAATAAATAAGTATTTATGAGGTTTTCATCAATTATTGAGAAATCATTCCCATTACTAAAATTATTAGTATCTATTTCAATTTGTTTAACATATATTTGATCAAATTGAATCCGAATTATATTTTTCAAAGATTAATGTTTTTATTGAAATAATTAGTTTATAGTGATTAATTTTGATATAATAAAGGATTAATGTAATATTAGGTATAATAATTTTTTGTATACATTAACTCAATATTATATTGACTAAAACACTCTTTTTCTAAATGGAACAGGTGAAAAGAAATATTTATATATTGTCATAATAATTTCATTTTGGTATTTAATTACTATATATTACTATATTCTAAAATAGTATTTTAATAATAATTATTTTCAAATCATTCTAAATAATCTAAATATAGAAGAGTTATATGGTAAATTTTTCATGTGCAGATTATGGATTAAAGAAGTTTCATTTCATGGACATATTTTAACCAATAATTAAATATCTATTGACTGTTTTATGATATTTAAGGTTCATTGAGAATATTATAGTAAATAATATAATGTTCAAAAATATTCCTTTGATAAAAAGTCACTATCAGTGAAATGATTAAAAATACTACTGACTGGATTAGCCATAAAACAAGATTTCATTTAAAGGAATTATATTAGTATGACAAATAGATGTTGAAGATTCTTTTAGGAGTTATAAGAGAGACTGATCAAATAGAAATATTTTATAGTACCATTTAGAAATAATTGGTTTGTGATAAATTGTGATGAAACAAAAAAGTATAGGGTTATTTCCTTAAATAGAATGACAAATTTTAATCATATACATCCATGAAGATTTAGATCAATGGATGAAAATGTCCATTCTATTATTTTGAATTTATAGTTATAATATTTTCCTATATCATATAACGGAACTAAATATATGGAGAGATATTTGAAATATATATAGTTTATAAGTGTTTCAAATACATCTTCCTTAATAAATTGTGCCACATGAGGAACAATATATAACCAATTAAAATATTCATCTTAATTTATTATTAAACAACCAATCTGGAAAATATAACATCGTGATCTATGCATTGAGAAAAGTCATCACATAGCTCAGGATAATATTTTAATTACAACTCCTTGTGATTTTATAATTCATTTTTCCAAAAATAAACACTATTTATATAAGTTTTTTCACATGAAAATTAAACTAAAATGTTCTATGGAATAATATATTTATATTATTAACAAAAAAAAAGTAATAAAAACATTTATTAAATATATTTTTTGATCCAGCAATTTTTTGTATGTGTCTTGTGAGTTTCGGTTGATACTCTTAAAGTTGTGTATTATTATCTTTTTTAAACATTGGTGGTTAGGGTTCTTTTAGGAATACATAGATTTTAATAAAAAAATTACATCATGTTTAGGGATGTATATTTGTTTCAATTAATGGAGTTTGGGTATAAATGAATCAATGTGATGTGAGGGGTCATTTTTTTAGTAAGCATCATAGTTGTTTTGAGCTCTTTAGGAAAAAACTGAGATCACATTTAAACATTGTTAATGGTATACACGATGCAAGATTGTTTCCAAGAAAATGAAATTAATTGGATTATATAATGGGGATATTAGACAACATAATTCTATTTCACATCATGAAGTGGATAAAAATGGTTATTTTAACCAAATTATATTTGACTTTTACCATATCATATAATTTGAGAAATTCATGTTTTGAAAAAAAAATCATCAATAATATCTCAAGACCAATGGGGTTAAACCGTGATATGTGTATAAATTTATTTTAATATGTCCTGAAGCATACTCTCTAAAAAAATATGGATATTCCATGTGGTTTTTATTTTATTCCCACCACCTCAATGTCTCATCCTGTCATTTAATATCTAGTGTGTTCCTTCACTTTGGATCCCCCCATTTTCATTTTCTATTTTCATTATAGGTGTGTAATCTCATGATTTCCATTCAATATTGAATTGAAATTTATGATTATGTAATCTATGAATTCATTATGATATCTTTTTCATTTATTCTTCATTGGTGTTCACTTTTGAATGATTGTTTGCTCTCCTAATAAATGTAGGTGATCTAGGACAAGGCCTTATAGTTTTTTTTAAATTTGATTAAGTGTGTTCATTAACAAATAATTGCATTGAAACAATGTTCATACTAACTAATTGAATAACTAGTGATGATAAGGATGATTTAGTTCTATTCCTTGGAAAACAATGGATTCAATTGTGTTGATAATTGGATTGTGTCTACATGTAGGGTGATCCTACCATTGAACAATTTTGAAATGAATTTTTTCTTAAAATAATTTTTTTCTTTATATGGGACCATAAGATATTTATTTGGATAGATTCACATTAAAAATAGGAATACTTGAAATTTGAAATAAATTATCATATTTTTATATGAATTGTGGGTGTATACTATTATAATAATGTCTTAAGATAAAATTTAATAGATGGAATGGAAATTTAAAAAAACTATTATAACTTGTTTATTTCTCTATTTTTCTTAGGATGTAATGTAGTTTTATTTAATCTGTTATGAATTATGATGTGATTTATGATGAAGTAATTATATATTGAACATGGACATGTTTCTTCCTGACATTGTTATATATAGGGTTTGGAATAGTTTATTCTGAAATGATTATATAGTGGGATTAGACCGGTTATTCAAAAGATATTATATATAGGGATTTTTATTATTATAAAGATATGATTTTATATTTGTAATGAATTTTTTATTATAATATTCTTAAATGGGTAATTGACTTTATGATGTTTTAATACTTTTAGGTCTCATCCTGGTTATGATTAAATGATTATATATAAGGATTTTTTGTCATTATGTGATCATTCTCTAGACTTTCAAATGTGATTGGCATGGTGATAAAAGATTATTAATGATATCCTAACTTCATGCCAACGATTTTTTAATTTTCATTGTATTAATTTATTAACTAATACACATATTTATCACATTACTCAATTAATATTATATCAGAATGGTTTTGTTTATACATTATTGTGTTGACCCTTTGCATTTTATAAACATCCTATTTGGGCCTAAATTTTGTACCCATAATAATTACATAAGTGAAGGATTGGGAAAGGGAAAGGGACCATATTATTGGTTGTTTCTATCTGTATGGGATGGATCTTACAGATAGGACTAACGTGGAATTCTGGACCCTTTCCATTTAAGATTATTTGTTTCATCATAGTATTTTATCTTTACGAATTCCATATTGTAATTTAATTACATTTCATCCTGACATTATGTGGTCCATTATTATTTAGTTTACATTGTTCATATTTATCTACTAATTGTATGACACATTGATTCCTATACTTCTTTTGTGAAGATATTTTTTATTTCTGATGTATTAAAACTATGTACTTGAGTTTATAGTCTTTCCACCGTGTTTTCTACAAACTCTATACTACATGGAATCCTATGTCTCATAGGAAGCCACATAATATGTATTCAAACCATCCTAATTTGGCTAGGTAAGAATGTGTTGGATCATGGGATTTTACAACGTGGTAGGAGAGTACTATTTTTGTTTATTTAATTATCAATTGGTAAATGTAGAAATGATACTAGCATGTTTCAAGTCGCGGTAATGAGCTTTTTCAGTGGAGTACATAACCAATGTACATGGGGAAATATTAGTTCCTTGTAATGGGAATGTTTTCCATGTTGTTATTTTTTACGGTTGATATTATTTCACATTTGGTGATTCATAAGTTTTTTATGTTATTTTTTGTTTATATTTATACTCTTAGTCTATTATATTATAATAATTGTAAGCATGAATCATTATAGGAATGTATGAATATGTATTTTCATGAATTTTTTATAGAGAAATTTTAATTGCATGATGTATATTTTCCTATATTATCTATAAAATTTTATCCATATTATATCTGAAAAAATAGAATTAATAAACTATTATATCATACCAAATCCAGTGTTAATAAAATTTTACAGAGACCAGGATCCAATTTTTCTATGTTTATATCACATGTATTGGATTAACAAGTAGTAATCATATGTTCTATTGAGTAAATTTATCATTTAATGAAAATGTCTCTTCGTCTTCATCAAATTTATCATTATAAGAGATGAAATTACAATGATCCTTACAAAACTAAAATAGAGCCTCCATTAGATCCTATGTATGAAATTGATTTATAGAATGATTATAGATTATGAAGGACCCTTTTATCTATAGAATGGTATATTATTAACATTGTTCCATCAATGACTATCATAATGAGCATGCTTCAGTTGTAGAATCTTCTTATGTTCACTTGGTAGGGAAGAACCTAAAAGCTCTGGTTATGGATGTAATTAGTCCATATGATAATCCTGAAACTTGATACACATATAGATAAAATGATGATTCTTGTAACATAAACTACTTGTAAAAAATACAAACATTAGCGGGACATTCTAGACCATGTTTCTATAAAGAAGATTTCTACTGTAAATAAATAAATCCAATTATTCTAATCAACATCTATTGAGAGATATTATGGGATGAGAAGGATCCTGAGTTTTTGGAACATATATAGAAGTTATTGTTAGTGATAGAATATTCTAGTAATTTCACCTACTTGTAGTGTTTTACACTATCATTAGTATCTAATGAGGTAACAAGGAAGATTAACTTCCAAGAATGTATTTTCTAAGAAATCATGTCCTAGGTGAATGTTTTTCACTTGAATAAACTTTTTGACATGACTAATCAGTCTCCATCAATGAATGGAAATATGAGATATGGAATAGTAGTTGTGAAGAATATTTAGTAGGGAAAATTGTTAAATATTCTCTTGGTATTAGGAAACATAACTATAATTATTACACCTAATGAAATAGAGGAAAGATAAGTAATGTAATTGGGTATCCATATCAAGACAGTGTTCTATTACAGTGCTATTAGTGTGGAATGTTTGGAGACAAGGAGCCTTAGTGTTTGTACCCTACATTAGTATGTTTTTATTGTGGTAAGATATGCCACATATAGAGTTTAATAGTGGAATACAATAATAGGTAATTATAATGGGACCAGGACTAGTAAAATAGTTTATGAAGGAATCAAATTCCCCTAATTAATTGGATGTTAGAGATCCGTTGGATGTTTAGGATGAGGAATTGGGTGTGGTATCCTAGAGTAGTACTGGTAGTACCGAAAAAAGGGAATGACATAGGGGAGTCATAAATTTTCCCATGGTAGATGCAAAATCCAATTTCATGATATGTAGTTTAATTCAGCAAGATTTTTTATTATTCCTTCTATATTCATAGGTACAGTTATTATATCGTCATTATAGAAATTTATTTTGTTCGATATAGGAGTATTTAAGTCCATTATATATACAATTTTCTAAATCTCTTTGGATATGTTTCGGAAGTCTGGCATGGTGTCTTATTCATTGAAATACCATTGGGAGTGTATTTATAGGTTATAAAACACTATAAGGAATGTTCTCTATTAAATAGTGGTTACCACTTCATTTTGTCTTTTTTTTGTTTTAGAAATAACAGGATTTGAATTTTTTCGTGATATTGAATTTTTATATCTATACCATGATCATATCAACTGTTAGTAGAGGATGGTTACCTTTAGTCACTAAAATGAAGAAACTCTTTTCACTAGGGGGAGTTAAATCATCAGGCAAGTCCTATTGAAATAATTTAGTGCATTTTGATTGTCTGATGGCTCAGATTATATATCATTTCATAAATTATGATGAAATATATGAGGACAATTTTTCTATAGTGAATGGGTTTTGCCAGTATGTTTTTTCCTAAAGTAATCTATGGATTACAACCTGAGTAGGTGATTGATTTCATGATTTAGTAGGTTCTGGTACTAGAGCTAGTCTCCATCCCACCTTATAGAATTTCACTAGTAGAGTGTCACAAGTTCAAATATGAGTTAAATGAATTGGAATATGCTAGTTACAAGTAATAGTATGTCACCATATGGTTCTCGGATGATTTCAATAAAATTGTTGATGGTAATTTTCCTTTGTGTGAGGAATACTAGAGATTAAAATAGATGATAGCCAATAATATGTATCTCATTCCATGAAACTATGATCTCTTAGATTAGTTGGGTGGGGGCATGATTTTTACTATAAATTGAGGTTATGTAATAATCAATTAAGGCTGATCCCATCCTACATATATAAAACCACTTTTAGGGGCATGTATGGCTTTTATGAATTTGTGGTGATGACATTTGGTCTAACAAACACAGTATAATTATTCTTGGCCTTCTGAATTAGTTAAATCATCATTGCATGGATCAGTTTGTGGTGGTTTTCATCAATAAAAACTTTGATTAACCCCATTTTTTATATAATCATTCTCAACCTTTTGAAATCATATTGATCACATTGGGAGAAAATTGACATAAACATAAGATATATAAATGTTGTTTTTTGATTAATATTGTGCACTTGTTAGGTAATTCCATCATAGAGGATAGTGTGTCAATTGACACATAAAGGGATGCATCTATGGTGTATTTGGAGTATCCAATGAATTTATATGATATTAGTTGCTTCTTGGGTTTAGTAGTTTATTATATATGTTTTTAAAGGACTTATATTTTATTCAAGTATCATTTCAAGTGACAACCAAGAAATTGGTGAATTTTATTTGGTTAGATTATTGAAGGACTTATATTTAGATGATAAAGGTAACGATGACCTCATTACGGATCCTAATATAACATATTCTTAGTAAGGAATATACCATGTACTCTGACACATCTAATATTTCATTTTGACTAGTTCTATTGCAAAAGGAATAATTCTTTTCCTATGGCTCTATATTTATAATATTTCATGAATGAAAATAACATACTCACAATCTAGAGATATCTGTGGTGGTGCAGTCTCTGAGATTCCAGATATAATATCTTCTGGGAAATAAATTTTTGTTTAAATTGAAGACAATATCCTAAGGAACATATTTTCTAAATTGATCTTGAATGATTGGATTATGAGGTGGGTTGAGTATGTATAATCATTTGACACTAGGAAGGGTTATAAACTGGGAAAGAGAAAAATTGTTTCTAGGGCCTTGAGATGAAAAAAAAAAGTAAGACATAGAGTGGGATTCATGTGAAAATTGGAAGATAATGGAACACTTTGAAGATAAGAGTCTAGGTTTTCATAAGTCCCAAGTATGAGTGGACATTATTTGACATATGTTATTCCCATTCTTTGGGGAGAAATCAAGACTAAGAGGTTATTTGACCTGTCAGGATTAGCTCTATGGGATAACATATATTGTGGGGTGAAACAAGTATGATGTTGACTATGAAATAGTAATTCTCATCATTTGCATAGATGAGTAAGTCTTCTTAAAAACTTATGGGTGAATTGATGAGAGATTTTATTAATTCTATATTAATTGTATACCAAGGTCTAAAAAAGATGTATTTTGGTCTTTCAAGGTAGTACTAGTGCCCAGTAATGAAGAAGGTGGTTGAATGCTTCATCGTGAGATGATTCACCTAAAATCAAGTGAAAGATGATAATGCATTCCAATAAGGTTGCGAAAACATATTACTATTCTGAAGATTGAAATGGGGTGATGTCACATTATATTATTTATAGGATTACATAGAACACATCAAAATAATGATATATTATGGATTATTATGGATTGATAGGAAAAGTTATAACATTTCTTATCAATCTGGGAGACCATCACATTCAATTATCTTTGTATTCATTACATGTGGTAGATTGATATATTACATGGTGTAATGATTAGTATCATTTCTCAAACAGATCCTAGTTTTATGTCTTTGTTCTGGAAGGTTATTCAAAAAAATTTGGTATCATTGTTTCTTCCAAGAACAACCTATCATCTATAGACTAATGGTTAATCTAATCAACCTATTCCAATGATATAGGATATCTATTATTCCCATGTTTTGTGTTTTTTGGGTTTAATTGAATATCATATGAAAATCATTAATTTGTATTATAATAACTACTTACAAGAATAAATATTTATGCAACCATTAAAAGGGTTTTTATAGAAGGACATGTTGTTCACCTAATTTTTGTAAGAGGTAAGTGAGATAGTGCTTATTAGATCTAGTAACATTCAAAAGTTTTCCATGTTAGCATAGATTATTATTATGGGATTAGTGACCATGACAAGAAGGGAGTAATCTTACACATACCAGTGGAGACAACCTAGACAGTTTATGGTGGGTCATCATGTATTCCTTTAGGTATCACATTTAATTGGGAAATGATGTATCATGAAATAAAGAAAGCTAAATTATTGGTTTTTCATGTTGTTCCATATTTTGGAATTGTTCTGTCCAGTGGAATACCAATTGTCCCTTTCATAGTGGTATAGTTCTATTCATGATGTGGTTCATGTTTCAAACCATTAGAGAGATCATCCATATACTTGTCACATATTTCCCATTTATGTCACAGTGTATAGGGTAAATTCATCATTTGAGGAGCATTCTATATGGATTCTAGATCACAGTTAGATGTATCTGTAGGAAAATAACATATTTTTAGTTTTAGTGTTGTGGAATCAAGGTCATGTAAAAGAGGACACCATAGAGAGGGAATATGATATTAGAGCATGATGGATATACATGTTCACCATGGACCCCTTTTAATTCATAGTGTAGATCATGATGTGATATTATTTTGTAGGGAATTGATAAGATATCCCAATTTTTCCTATAAAATTTCACTTGAATTTTTTCAACAAATTTGGTATGGGTTTTATCTTAAAAACATACTGGCCATTTTTCATTTTTTAATCGACTTTTTCTTGAGAAAATGAATAAATGTTTGAAAAAGTTTGATTAATTGAATTAATTGAGCATTGGTAAAAAAATTTGAATTGACTTAGAGGGTTTTGTGTGTGTTTTTAAATCATAAAAGTTATTTTAGGTTCCTTCTAATGAATTTTAATACTATACACTTTGACATCTTGAACAGTTTAGATGACATGATCATGATTCCAAATATATGTTGTAATGTAGTTCACAGAAGGAAATGTATACATGTTGGGAAACAGTTTTAAATCAAGAAATGGTCTATCAGGGTTATATAAACCAAGGAAAATCTATTTTTATCTATTATTATAAATAGATGATTTCAAATTGATAAAGATTTTAACATCTTGAATATCTATGAAATAAAAAATTTAAACCAAATTGTGTATGTGATTTTATTTTCATCCACTATATAGCCTACTTTTTAATCCCTAGTGATATTATAAGTAATTATAAAGTTCATATTCAATTTATAATTTCATACTACATTGTTTAATCTTTATTGAGTTCATCTATTTTGGTTTCAGGTGTTTTTCTACTAATTTTGTTTTAACGATGTGATCAATTGACCTTCATTGAATTTGGTTTTCATCTGGATTCTTAGGTCATCTTGGTTTTCCATAGGTTCTCCTTCTCCTGTTATTATCATCAGAGTTCCCTATTGTGTTTCTAGTTTTTATCATAAAGTAATGTTCGGTGGTCTTGAAAAATTTTCATATGGTTTATTTATATTTATTTACGTGTGTGAAATATTTGGAGATTGATCTTACACAATTTTAACATTAACTAACAGAATAATGGGTGATGATTGTCCTGTATTTTGTATAATCCCTATATCCTTTTGGATTATATAGTTTTGAGACATGGATTCTAGATACATACAGTGTGAGCCTACCCTTAAACAATTTTGAATTGGATTTTGGCTGAAAATATGTTTTTGTATGACAGGAGACCATATGTGATTGATTCTGATAGAATAAATTTTTGAAATAAAATAATTGATTACTAAAATTAAAGGTTATAATTTTATATGGTATGGGTACATACAATGGAATTATAAGGGTTTAGGATATAACTTCATGAATGAAAGGGTAAATGAATGAAACATGGTAACTAATTTCATTGAATATTTTTTCTTATGATATAATGTTTTGTTTTTATGTCATTATAAACCATGTTATGATTTATTCTCAAATTCTTATATATTAGAATTGGATTAGCTTCTATGTAATATAATTAAGTAATGTTTTTGGTCCAACTATGTTAAAATTAATATATATATAGGGGTTAGACAGTAATTCATAAATGTGTATATAAAGGGATTGGACCCAATATAATGAAATTTTTATATATAAGGCTTTTCCCTGTTATGATAAAATCATTTTAAAGAGGTCTTGGCTCAATTATGATTCAATTATAATAGGGTTGACTTGGTCATACTAAAATTCTATTACAGAGGCCATTCAAAATGTTATGTGATTATTCAATGGACTTGTGGTTATAGTTGGAATGGTTATGAAACATACTCAATGATATCGTCACATACTACTAATACAAGTAGATTATTATATTGTATTACCTCATGAACTAATACTCTTATTTATCTCATTATTGAATTCACTTACCATCAGAATGGTTTTGTTTTGACACTATTGTGTCATCCTTATAAGGGTTACTCACACCCAATTCGAGATGCCATTTAGTTCCTGAGAAAATTACATAGACAAATGTTTGGACAAGTTCTCGAGAACTTATTATTGATTATTCTTTACTAGATAGGTTATATATTAGACACTGAAATGATGTAGGGTTGGGGAAAAGGGTATCATGAATTTATTTGTGTCTTCTTGATATTTTTTCTATTAACATCCTGCATGTTTCTTAGTTACATTACATATTAACATTACTCGGCTCATTATTAATTATTCTACTTACTATTTCATTCATCATTCATTTGTATTATGTACTATTTACATTACATCATGTACACTAATATTTTACTATTTCTACTATTTTTCAACACTATACAAGGGGAAAAGTGTCTTTAATATGCGGAGGCATACACGAGGCCCACTTGAGGGAAAATAACCTAACTGATTTGGTTGACAGATAGACTAGGTACCTAGACATAATCATTACTTTTTCTAGGGTGTTTGAAATATAATTCAAAATAAAATATCTTTTCAGTTTTGAGTTTCATAGAATTAAGACAAACTCTTACAAAGTAAACCCATACATTACAAGTGGACACTTATAGACAATATTCAATTTTTTATGTATATAATAAATTTTAAACTAAAAAATTATTCCTATTTATGAAAAATCATTACTGTTATCCCTTTTATCTCATCATTATAGATATTCTCCTTTAACACATGGGAATGAATTTATAAAAGAATATGGGTGACCACAAATAAAAAATGGGGGCTATAAAAGGAATGAAAATAATTATCTCACTATAAAAATTAAAAATCATATAAATTTTTCAATTATCCCCAATATTTTACTTAAATATGGAAGAATAAATTTTCACATTAAAAAAAGTAAAAAAAATTCTCACATAAAATCATTAAAAATAATATCTTAAAATTAAAACACTTTTAGGTGGAATAAATAATAATATATATAAAACCCTTTTGAAAACCTTTTAATTGTAATAACCATATGAACAAAATCCAATTAAGATTTTATAGACTGACCTTGTGCTAGTTGGGCCTTCCCATGTTAGTTATAACGGGCTTTCCCAGCACAATCTGGGACACCCCATTTTAATATATAACTTGTTTTACTGATTCTTTATGGGCCACCCCATGTTAAGCTATAACATATTTTCCTAGCATTATCTGGGCCACTAAATGTTATCCTGTAATGGGATTTCATGAATTTGTCTAGTCAACCCCTTGAATGAGACATATAAGGCTGACCTATTACATATATTTCTCAAGTACAATATCAATAATTAAAATAATTCATAATCAACCCATTTTAAAAAATCATTAATCCCACATTAAAAATGATTTGGGTAAAAAAAATTATATCAAAAACCCATTTTTCAAATACCAAAACACCATTTATATTGAAACCCCATTTCCAATTCCATGATACCCAACAAAATAATGATTTTTTTTTCATTTAATGAATCACAATATCGTGAAAAGGAATGAGTTAATAATATATTTTCCTTGGAGGCATAAATATTTTTAACTAAATACACTTGGAATAGAACATTGTTTTTTTATCATAACCTTCGTTATAAATAATGGAAAAGTATTTATTTTTTAATAAATTTGGATGGAATTAAAAATATAAATACCATTTCCATTATATTAATTTTATATCCTAATAAATAATTATCTAAATTCATATTAATAATATTGACATGGGTAAAATATTTCATGATTAAATCTAGAATCATTCATGGTGTCTGCTACAATACTGAACATTTAAATCATAATCTCCATGAATGAATTCATTTAAAAAAATTAATTAACATGAGAATAAATTAATTTATGTATATGAAATGTCATAGATGCTGTATATAAACATTATAAATGAATAATGTTCCATATTATGAAAATATGCCTCAATAAAGGGGATTGATACATATTCCTCTACCTTTAGTCTAACTCGTTACATACGTTCTTTAACTTCTTCTTCTTTAAAAAATATCCTTTGATTAAATCCTTAACACCAAAATGGATGGTATTATAAAAAAATAGATACCAAATGTGGGTAGGGATTATAGAAATTGATTTTGGAAGATTCTGGCTTTATAAAATAGGTTTTGAGATGTGAAGAATAGAGAAAATGGGTTTCTTTTATATGACAGGGGTGGGGGTAATCTATATTTCTTCAATATATTAAATTCATATAAATTAAATTTCTAATCAAAATAGATCAAAAATTGTTTATTTGAAATAAATGATGTTTTTGGGTTGAATCAACTTCATCCAATGAAACTTTTATATGTTCCAACTATTTTTTAATCCCTATCTTTTTGTTTTGATCATAATTTAACATGTTTAATTCTTACACTGATATAATATAATTTAAAATCTGGTTAATATATTTACTATAAAACTGTAATATACTAATAAATGTGTCATTTATTGTATTTTTAAACTTATCTTGATTAATTTTAAAATTTTATTAATTTTATTAATTTTATATCATTTATTAAAATATTCATTAAATATATATTAATACTATAAATTTTGATACTATTAATTATTTGACATTTTACCAATTCATATTATGATATCTATAAAAAAATATTCAATCATTCCTAAAATTTTTAATTTTTCCATAAAATTCATGGATTACATCAATTATTTCATGTTATATTTATTTTAATATTTATTATATCATTTATTTGAGTATTCCTTAAATGAATAAATATATGCATCATCATTGGGTTTTGATTTAATTTATTCATTTATTACCAAAAAACTATTAATAAATATCAAATATGTAAGTAATAATTTTATTTTTAATAGAAAAATTTATATTAAAATATATCTTTTATATAACCCTATATTAAAAATATATTACTTTATAAAAAATGATTGTGAAAAAATTTTCATTCCTTTGAATATAACATTATAAATGTCATCCTCTCACCCAAGTAGCTTACATAATGTTATAATCTAATACCAAAGATTATATTTGCCTAGAAAACCCATAAAATTAAATAATTTCAAAATCTATGATAATATTATAATTTTATAACAATATTTTTTCCTTTAATTATTTTATTTACCCTTAACAATGGTAATAAAAAACATTTCTAATGTTAATATTCATAATTACAAAAAATAAAGGGTCTTATCTATATAAATTTGATCTTTTTATTGGAAATATGGAATCAAATTTTATAAATTCAAAATAGAAAATTTTTATAAAATAATAATAAATTAATCATGTTGATGGAAACGAGAAAACAAGTTTTTATTGTAAAAAAATTAAATGTTTACAAGGTTATAACATCCATTTTCATTGTAAAATTTATTCCAATGACAGAAATTGGAATAAATGATAAATAATGATCTAATTACACATTAAAACTTGTCTAAAATATAATTTATCATTATAAATAAATTTGATGCAAAATAAGTTTTCAATTATAATTCATTATTTATCCCCAATCATTAAAACATGAAATTTATTAGAAAATTTTAAAAAATTAAAATGTGAATATTTATAGTCGTATTAAAATACATTTATTTATTTTTTCAAATAGTTCTTCTAAATGATTCCAAAACTATATTTCAATCAAGTGTTCCATCAAAAGGCTACTAAAATTTATATTATAAAAATACTTCTTTTATCATTAAAATTAATATTGTTCTTAAATCATGTCTATAAAACATATAAGATGAATTCAAAAAATAAGATTCAATATATTACATGTATTTTTTATTAATATAATCCAAAAAGAGGTAATTTATTTTTTTTTGATACAAAATAAATTTTTGCACAATCAAATTATTTTTTAGAAAATAATTTCCTTTTATTTCAAAAGTGTCTTACATTCAATTTAATAATTTATTGGTCATAAAATACTTATATAAACATTTTTAAAATATATTTAAAAAATTTAATTAATAATTTAGATTCCCTCAATTCTTACAACTAAGTTATAATAGAAACATTTAAATAGTAATTTTTAGTTTCTCACTTAAGAATAATGTTGTGTATCATGTACACTATCGAACATAATACTTCTTCTAAAAACTATAGATCTCACATTCTTCCCCCACACAATTATCAATTTTAATCCTTTCATTTTTAATTCTGTTTTTGTAACTATTGTTTTAATTTTCAACTTTTCTATATTAATATCCCACACTAGAAAAATTATTAATTAAAATTACACTTTAACGAATGAAAGGGAGGTAAAAAAGGATAGCTCAGAATAAAAATAAATGCTTTACATGTAAAAAACATGGACATGGTAGTGAAAACAAACTCTCATAGACAAATATATTGTAATAGAGAACATGGTCACTTTAAAGATAAAAATCTCGAAACCATAAATATGTGACAAGTCAAAAGTCCACTGTTAAAAGTAAATGGATAAGAATTTTTTTCATGATCTATTTCATAGAGTTGAGGTCTGTTTTACTATATAGACTATGAATATAAGGAAATATACTTAATTTAAAATTTTAGACTCATCCTTTAATAAAATTTCACACCACAAAAAAATTTCACCATATGGTGATTATTTATGATGAATTATTCATGCTATAAGTGTTTCACCCCAATATTTCGTAGTATATTATCTTATTAAAATAATTTAATAGCTTGCGCTACAAGCAACACCGAGTTCGAGTGCATCACAACTTATTAATTTAACCGTTTGAAAAGCGGTTACGAATAGTATTAGAATAATTTTGAATCTTATAAACTCTATAAAAATTTAGCATCCATATTATGCATTTCAATGAATTAATATAAGAACAAATTCATTTTTTTGTTTAAAATAATTATTTTTCAAAAAAAAAACGCAATTTTACCACCTTTTAATGGAGAACTATTTTTAAAACCAATATTTGACAATGTTATATATTAAATTTAATGAAATTAAATTATTCTTTTGAATTAATATATTAAAATTTAGTTTGGATAAATATTTTTTACTTTTCTGATAACTTTCAATATTTAGATTAATAGTGAAAATTACTAAATTTTAATTAAAAAAAAAATTTAATAGAAATAATTAATAGTGGTAACTTATGAATTTGAATGGTTTGAAAGTATAATTAGATTATATTTTTATCGTTTAATATAATTTAGGCCATTATATGTAATTTCAAATTTAAATTTGACATAAACAGATGTTAATATTTTGATAGTTTTTACTTTTCAAAAACCAGTGTTTTGGTTTTAACAACATGAATTAATTTTAAATTAATAAATTAAAAAACTATGATTTAAATTTGATGAAATAGAGTTTATTTTTGAATTAAAAATATAGATATTAGCTTATGGTGAGTTTTTTTTATTGAAAACATTCAATTTTTTATGAATAGTGAAAAAACACTATGTTATTTGTTAAAACTGACTTTTTATTTAAATACATATTTATTTTAATTAATTTTATATTAGGTCAAAATAGATACATAATAACTATATATGTTCTATATAATTCATTTGAGTCATTTTATAATATGTTTAGATATATAAAATTTATTGAACTTTTTAACGTTTTTACCCACCCTATAGAAGCATTTGAAAATTTGCATAAAACATAATTTTACCGCTTTTGTGAGTAGAATTCCAAAAAAACAAGAGACATGGCTGTCATCATTAAGTAAATTTTGGTTCAATAAGATGAAAATAATTATTTGTGAATAGTAAATTTTTACTTTTATTTACCACGGTTAAAAGTAAATAGGGTAATTAAGGGTACAAATGATATTATTATTACCCTAAAAAATATCCTAATTCTATTGGATAAGTATAATTCAATCAAAAACAACCATAGGAATAAAGGATGATTCTTTTTGGTCTCTATGGATTTGATTAGGATGTTTATTTTTATTATATATAAAGAAGTGGTAATAGAGTTAAATTCAATGTTTAATAACTAAACCATTTTTAATATAGGTCTATACATATAATAAATTTGAATATTTATTTTCATTATAAATAAAAAATATCACTACATTATTATATTTTATTTATAATTTTTAGATATTAAATAATATAATTTATTTATAACACAATGAGTACGTATTAATTACCTTAATAATACAATATTAACATAATTTATATTATAAATATCCAAATAAATGTTATTTGAGACTTTTGATGAATTACACTAATTCTATAGATTAATATGACATGTTAGGATTTAATATATTAATTTAGTTCAATGTAATAAGGTTTCTATGTATTTAAAAAATCATTTAATAAATAATGTCAAAATTTACAAAATTGAGTTTTAAAAAAATACTATATTATTGATTGATATAATATTTATAAAAATATAAGGTTAAAAAAAAGGGATTAAATAATATTATTTATGTCACTAATGATCCACTTGTGGTTCTCTTGGATGTTTAGAGTATTTTTATTAACCATATAGTGTAATAATATAAGAAGACACGGTAAAAGTTAACCTATTTAACTAAGAGTTAAATTAAAAATATAAGGTAAAAAAGATAACCTAATCTTGTATAAAACATATTTTTTGGGTGGATTTTTTCCCATAACCACCTTTGTCTAGAAATAAATTCATTTAGAGCCATTATAAACCGAATATTATTGTATAATAAATTAATATTTTATTAGTTTTATAAAGTGACCATCACCCCTCTTATAAAAAGGAACATCCACTTTTCATAATTTCACACATCCAAAGCCTTTTGTCTTGGTGAAACCATGCCAAAATATCTTGCCAAATATCCCTACCTTCATCCAAGATGCTTTATTATGGTCATAAAGCCAGCCTAAAAATAACTTTTGGACAAATTAAAATGAAGAACCCGATGAAGAGGTTAATATTTCATCACCTCTTTCATGATCTTTTCATCTTCCACTTCCTCTTCATTTGTTGTATCCATTATAAAGTAATAAATCTAGAATCTTCTATATGCTGCGATGTAATTATAGAAATGGTACAACCATATTCATTATTCAATCCACCCTATAAATGATAAAGTCACCATACATGGGTACGTACAGATTACCGTCTCCACGTCGTGGTGTAGTTTGTTATTCAAAGAATTCATTAAACGGATGGGTATAATAACGAGTATAACTGATGTAAATAATAATTATATAATTTTAATGATTCTATATATATGATATAGAATCTAATTACATAATATTTCTCCATCAATATAATGATTTTGTCACTCGTGGGTACGTACGGATTACCGTCTCCACGACGCGATAAGATTCATTTCCACATTCACCATTCAACAATTATTATGAAATATATATCATTAATAAGTATCTAATATATGACATAATAATGATAATGGAGATATATATATATATATATATTTAATTACATATTTCTTATTGACTTAGTTCCATTCAATACGATATTAAAACAGAAATAGTGTTTATGCGTACGTACGACCTACCGTCTCCATAAATGGTGTTCTCCATTTCATATATATACGTCTATTATTCATATTTATATTATTAATATATATGATATATAAATCATTTTTTATATTCATTATGTATTTAAATCATTATCTATGTGATACAATCAAGAGTAACAAGTTAAAACACGTACAATAAATAAAGTGATTATTACCTGATATGATAATTTAGCATAGAAATTATTATTAAATGGGTAGTATAAAGTCATATATTAAAAATGTATAATATCATAAAAATTAATATGGTTCTTTTATTATTTAATAACATACTATGTTCTATATACATTAGGTTAACCATTCCCTCGACTAAAAGAAAGTACAAGGTATGGGTTAATTTCACAATCTCTTTATTATTCGAGATTGTTTTTACGTATGTATATACTGTGACATATTTATTATCCATGTTCATTTCTGATGAAAGATTTCTTAAAGGGATTCTTTTAATGTAATTTTTTACTAAAACATCATTTTAAATGTTGTATGTATTTATCCTTCTAAATCAATCTCATTAATGTCCATGTTTTTAAATTTTTTTTAAGGATTTATCTATATGGACATTAATGTTATTAAAATTTTATGTCCATTCAAAAGATTCAAAGTTGTAAGGGACTCCTTGATTAAAAAATTGCGTAAAAATTTTTCCTTCTTAAATTTTGGTACATTTAAATGTTTTCATGAAAGGTTTTATTTCTCTCAAAGAGTTTTAAAAATAATTTTCATCAATGTCAACATACTTTGATGAATTTTAATCATATTTGATATTGATTTATTATGATAAAAATCTTCCATATTATATTGAAGGTTTTGTGATATGTTTGACTATGGATGTGTTATTTTTATACCATTAATGTTTTATGGACAAAGTATTAAGATTTTTTATGCTAGTTTTAATAGGAATGTTTATGTTATGTTTAATCCTTTTCATATAATGAATGAATTAGACTTTGTAAGTGATGGGTGGATCCTGTTATAGCTCCTTGATGCATCTTTAGGTCTTATGTGACCAACTACTGTCTTGGCACAGGGCCTCAAAAAAAATATTATTTTTATTCTTGGCTTATGGCCTTCAGTATGTCGTCATTATGTCTGGAAATATGAATTCCATCATAATGAATGTGGCTATTAATATTTCATGTGACTATTTGACTAGTAAAATATCAATGTAAATAAGTAAACAGAAATATTTAATTGTATCTTTTCCATATTATGCGGATGTTTATGTTAAAAAGGCCTTTCTTGTAGTCTTATACATTTCCTTAAATGTTTATGCTTATTTATGAATGTTTCCACTATATTGATATCCTTACTGAGGAACAACACTCACCCATTTCTATGATTTAATTTTCCTGAGATTCCAAGAAGTGTATTATTATTGATAATAATGGTTATTGTAGCGGATTAATGGAGTTATCAAAGGATCCTTCATGTTTTGTTTTGTTTTCTAATGTGTAATGTTACATTCATGTATTTAATCTTTTTTTCAAGAATGTTAACTAATTGGTCCTTCAGGGATTGATTCCTTATAATCATGCCAATGTATTAAAATAATGCATGGAAGTAGGGCTTCTTGGGTCGGGGCATTACAGTTGGTTTTAGAAGAAGTTTAGTAATAAATTTGGAAACTAGATTTTGAAAAAATCTATTTAGTGAACACAACACTAAGATAGACTTTGAGAATTAGTATAGAAGAACTTCCTTGAATTTTGGTATTGTAGAGATTTTGTGAGTTTCCAAGAAATATATCTGGGTCTTGATACGAGTAGGTAGAGGTGGATCTGGCACAGATGTACCTATGGGTATAACCCAAAACACCGCTTTGATCTAGACTCAAACGAGGACTGGTGCATGACATTAGGCCTTTTTGCACTCTTGGTTACGACACTATCGAGGGATATGCATAGGATAATTCTTGTTTTCATTACAAATTACTATGAAGGGTTTATGAATATATACATCCTCCAGGAAAACATTTTTATTATTATGAATTATATCCATGAACTGTTCAATTTTTGTTAACTTCATTAGAAGATAGGAATTATGTGTTGTGATTCATAAACTAACATAGCGTATACCATGGTTTTGAAGTGGCACCCAGTTGATGGAATGAGACCTCCACCAATACGCATGATCCAAAGAGTGTGATGGATAATATCATTCATGGTATTAAGACAACATTTAGAATAGAAATAGTCTACCATGTATTATCATCATATGAAGAAATAGTATCATGTGTTAGTAAGATATGTGAAGAATATTCTGAGTCATATGGCTTTGAAGGGAAGCCAAAGAAGAAAAGGATTGTAGAGAGAAAGATAGATAAAGGGAATAAGGGAAAGATGGATTTTCCCGTATGTGATAACTATGGAAAGAATCATCTTGGTAAATTCTTTAAGGGAATGGGAGTTTGTTATATGTTTAGAGAAAAAGGACACCAAGTATGTGATTGAAAGGGTGAAAAAAGGTTTCAAATGTACAATGCTTCAACTACTAGGAGTTCGGATACTACATGAATCAATGTCCAAATCTTTAGAATATACCCCAAATGCTTCTATTGGATAATAATCATGTTATGATACTTCCAAATATTAAGAGGAATGATTTAGAGTTTTTATGTTATTATTAAAGTATTGTGTCATTTGAGTATTGTATTAATGATGTACATGTTTTAAGATTTATAGAGTAAATAAGGATTGTACTACTGTACTATTTCATTAAGGACTTGAGATTGTGTAAAACCATGAAATGTGACTCAATTGAAAGTTAAAATTTTAAGAAAATACATGGTTGGAGGAATGATAAAACTTTAATATGGTCCTGATACTGAATTATTGATTTTGGAATAGGAGATGATTGATTTGGATAAATAATATTGGATATTATTGACATCCTTGGAACTGGTTAATGGTTTGTTTATTCCATCATTGTTGGAGATTACAACATTTTTGGATATATGGAGTATATCCAGTACTCTATAATGAACAAGGGAGCATGAATGTAACCGATATGATTACATGATAGTTCCAGGTGTTACAGTGTTTTAATAGAAAACATGGTGATGTTATTCACATGTTATTACGTAAAAAAAGATCTTTATTGTGTTTACCTCATAAATTTAGGACTGTGAGTTTGGACAGAAATATTATGGATAAGTCTAATGGTTGGAAATTATTAAGTCTGACACTTGATACATCTGTTAAGGATAAATCATTTTCTGATATTTTTTTTGGATTATCATCAAAAGGATAACCCCGAGGTCGGGCGACAGCCCGTCCCGTCCGGCAAGGCCACGAGACTTGAACCCACAACTAAATGAAGACTAGGGTAGATCACCTACCACAGGAATATGTGATGTCCTATTTTGTATAATGTAGTTTTCTTAAATATACTGAAAAATGAATTATAAATTCATTATTTTTGTAACCCTATAATATTCGGATAAAAATAATATTTTTGAATTATATTATCTTAAGATTGAAAGGTGAGTTTGTCGTAGGAATTAGTTGAAGGATGAAACTCTACTAGTCAAATATATATATATATATATATATATATATATATATATCCTCTTATTCTATGAATAAATTAATTATTAATCTTTAGTGAAGGGTTCATAAACCAATAATATGTTATCCTAATACCTTATGTTACATTGAACTAATTATGATTTAAATCATCATAGATTGTTGGCTTTGAGGACCTCAATTTTACACTTTATTGTGATTAATGACCTCAATCACTCCGTAAAAATATTTATGTTTTTTATCAAATTGTGTTTATCTAATTTCCGCCAATTTTCTCTTAATAGATATCATAATTTCATGGTGACTTTTTTATTTTCCTTTCCCTCTTATTAAGGGTAAATTTTATTAAACCAATTTCCGATGTGGGTTTTCCACAAAGGTGTTTTTCTTATTTTTAACCATTTATTTTCGATGAAAAATTTCAAAATGAGAGGAAACAATTTATTGAAGGAGGAAATAATTTAACACCCCATGATTTCATAGAATGTTTTCTCATTAATGTAATTAAATAGCTTGCGCTACATGCAGCACTGAGTTTGAGCGCCAAACAACTTTTTAAACGAACCGTTCAAAAAGTGGTTATGAATAGTATTAACTGAATTTTGAATCTAATTTACTCTATAATTTTAACATCCCAATAATGTGTTTCAAAGACATAGTATAAGAACAAATTCATTTTTTCGTATAAAATAAGTATTTCTCAAAAAATGTCATATTATCACCTTTTAATGAGGATCCATTTTTAAAACCAATATTTGAAAATATTATATGTTCAATTAAATGAAATTAAATTATTAATTAGAATCAGGACATAAAAAATTAGTTTGTATAATTTTTTGGTCCTTTTCTAATAACTTTTATATTTTGATGAATAGTGAAAATTACTAAATATTAATTAAAAACAACTTTATAATCGAAATAATAAATAATGATAAATTTTGCATTTGAATGGTAAAGAAGTATAATTAGATTATATATTTATCATTTAATACAATTTAGGTCATTATAAGTAATTTCACATTTAAATTTGACATAAACACATATCAATATTTTGATACTTTTTAAATTTAAAAAACCCATTTATTGGTTTTGACATCGAGAATTAATTTTAAATTAATAAATGCATCTTATTTGATTTTAATTTCTTAAAATAGAATTAATTTTTTAATTTATAATATCAAAATTATCATAGGCTGAATTTTTGGTATTTTTCGGAAAACTTTCATTTTTTATGAATAGTGAAAAAACACCGCATTATTAGTTAAAACAGACTTTTTATATAAATAAATAGTTGTATCAATTAAATTTATTTTAGATCAATAGAGATACATAATACCTATATATTTTCAACTTAATTCATTGGTGTCATTTTATAATATGTTTAGATATATAAAATTTATTGGACTTTTTTACGTTTTTTTACCCACCTTCTAGGAGCATTTGCAAATTTGCATAAAAAGAAATTTTACCACTTCTGTGAGTTGATTTTCTGAAATCCAAGAAACAAATTTGACATCAGTATGTAAAACGTGGTTCAATAATATTAAAATAGTTTTTGGTGAATAGAAACTTTTGACTTTAATTTACAAAGGTTAAAACTAAATAGGGTAATTAATGGTAAAAATGATATTTTTAATACCCTAACACATGTTCTAATTCCAATGGGGAAGTATAATTCGACCAAAAACAAACTTATGAATAAAATATTATTCTTTTTTTCTCCATGGATTAGATTAGTAAATTGATTATTATTTTATTTAAAGAAGAGTTAAAAGAGTTAAATTCAATGTTTAATAACTAAACAATTTTAAATATATAGTTATACATATTATAAATTATACTATAAATATTAATTAGAAATCTAAAAATATTTACTACATAATTTTATTTTATTTATAAATTTTAGACATTAAATAATTTAATTTATTTATGACACAATGATGACATAATAATTACCTTAATAATAAAATATTAAAATAATATATATTATAAAAATCCAAAAAAATAAATTGGAGACTATTGATGAATTAAATTAATTTTCCATGTTAATATGACATGTTAGGATTTAAAATATGAATTTAGTTCAAAGTAATAAAGTTTTTCGGACTTTATGAAAAATCATTTAATAAATAATGACAAAATTGACATAATTGAGTTTTTAAAACAAATACTATATTATTGGATGATATAATGTTCCTTAAAATATAAGGTTTGGCCAAAGGGCTTAAATAATATTATATATGACATTAATGAACCACTTTATGTTCTCTTGGAATTTTAGAGTATGTTTATTAACCATATAGTGTAAGAATACAAGAATCCATGGTAAACGATTTACTAATTAAATCATAGTTAAATCTAAATGATAAAGATAGAATGGTGACCTAAACATGTAGAAATCCTATTGGTTGAGATTATATTCTACCCATAACCACATAATTATCGAAATAAATTCATTTTGTTCCATTATAAATCGAATATCATTATATAATAAATTAATATTTTAATCTTTTCCTAAAGTGACCCTCACCACTCTTATAAAAGGAAACTTCCCCTTATCTTACTTTAACACCTCCAAAGCCTTTTTTCATGGACAACCCCTACTCAAATATCCTCAAAACATTACTCCATTAACCATATATCCCTTCATTATGTCATAAATCCATCCTATGGATCACTTTTATTCAAATAAATAAAATAACACGAAGAAGAGGTAAATATTTCATCACCTCTTTCAAGTTATTTTCATCTTCCACTTCCTATTTATTTTTTATTTACATTTTAAAATAATAACTAAATTATATTATATATAATTTGGTTTTATTAAAAAAAAATTACAACCATATTCATAATTCAATCCATCCTAGAAATGATAATGTCACCATACGTGTGTACGTACAAATTACTGTCTACGTGTCGTGGTGTTGTTTGTTATTCAAACACATCATTATTGGGATGCGTATAATAATGAGTATAAATTATATAAATAATAAATATAACATGTTAATTATTATGTTGATATGATATAACATCCAATTACATATGATTTATCCATTAATATAATGATATTGTCACTCGTGCATACGTACAGATTAACGTCTCCACGGTGCGATGAGATTAATTTCCATGTTCACCATTCAATGATGATTATAAAATACATTTAATTAATAAGTATGTAATATATTAAATAATAATGATACTGGATATATATATCTATATATGTCCTTACATATATCTTATTCTTTTAGTTCTATTCAATACAATATGAAAACGGAAACATCGTTTATGCTTACGTGCGGCCTACCGTCTCCATAAACGGTGTTTTACATTTCATATATATATACGTCTATTATAAAAATTTCTATTATATATATATAATATATAAAAAACATGTTTCATATTCTAGAATTTTTTAAATCATTATCTATGTGAAACATTCAAGAGTAACAAGTTGAAACACGTACGATAAAAAAAGTGATAATTACCCGAAATGTTATTTTATCATTGAAATTATTATTAAATGGGTAGTAAAAAGTCATAAATGAATCATTTATTATATCTTAAATAATAATATTGTTCTAATATAATTTAATAACCTACAACGGTCATTATATAAAATGTTAAACATACCCTTGACTAAGGGAATGTACAAGGTAACGATTGATTTCACAATCTCTTTATTATCTGAGGTTTTTTTTACATAAGTATCTACTGGGAAATATTTATTATCCATGTCCATGATTCATTAAAGAGATTTCAATGTTATTATTTTAAAGGAATTTTTTACTAAAACTTAATTTAAAATGTTTTAAATATTTATTCTTCTAAAGCATTCCCATTAATGTCCATGTTTTCAAAATGGTTTTTATGGATTTATCTATATAGGAATGAATATTTTTAAAATGTTAATTCCTTTAAAAAAATTTTGAGTGGTATGGGAAAAATTGATTCAAAAATAACATTAAATGTATTCCTTTATAAATTGTTTGACTTTTAAATTTTTTTTATGAAAAAGGGATATTTTTCTCTCGAAGAGTTTTATAAATCATTTTCATCTATGTCAACATACTTTGATGGATTTTAAACTTGTTTGAAGATGATAATTATGATACAAATCTTTCATATTGTATTGAAGGATTTTTTATATGTCTGATAGTGAATGTGTTATTTTAATACCATTCATGTTTTATGGATAAAGTATTTATATTTCTCTTTCTAGTTTTAATATGAATGTTTCTGTTATATTTAATCCTTTTTATACGAAGAATGCAATAGACTTAATATGTGATTGGTGGAGGCCACTATAAATCCTCGATGCATTAGTAGGTCTCATGAGAAAAAATAGTGTCTTATCACAAGGCCTTGATAAAATCGTATTTGTAGTCTTGGAACAAGGCCTTGAATATGTGGTTATGTGGTCTGGAATTATGCCCTCCATCATTATAAACGTTGTTGTTGATAATTTATGTAACTATTATACTAGTAGAATATCCATGTGAATTAGTAAATGGAATTATTTTATTGTATCTTTTATATAGTATGCTGAAGATTATGTTTAAAATGATTTTGTTTTAATATAATAAATTTCCTTAAATATTAATTCTTATTTATGAACGTTTCAGCAATATAGTTATCCTTATTGAGCATCTGAGATCACCCCTTTCTCTGTTTTAATTTTCCCAGGATTCCAAGAAGTGTGTTATAATAGATATAAATGTTTAATCTAGGGGATTAAGGGAGTTATCAAAGGATCATTAATGCTGTGTTTTATTTTCTAATGTGTAATGTAATGTTCATGTATGTAATCTATTTTCCAAGACAGTTAAACTAATCGGTCTTTCTGGACTTGATTCTTTGTAATCATGCCAATGTATTAAAATAATTCCCCGACTTTGGGCTTTTGGGGTCAAGGCGTTACATGAAGCACTCGAATCCGCATCTATAGAATAACATAATCTGAAAAATCATAAATATATATTCCTCCTTCTTTTATAAATTAATAGAAAATATAACCATTATAACAATATAAAATAATTCTAAAAAGTTAATAAACCTTCATATGACGTAAAATGACAACAATCTTGAAAATTCAACAGTAATACTCCATGATAGAAATAGATCATTAAATATTGATAAAATTCATCAAAAATATTATATATGAATATTTAGTCACGAAAATTATTTTATACCATAATCTTCCAAGATAAATTTAAAATTTATCTCCAATTAATACCAATCACTATTAATTTAATATACCAAAAAGGTAGTTTCCCAAATTCAAAAATTTCAATGAATGCAATACAATTCCATAACTATCCTAAAAATATATTATATCATATTTTCTTTTAAAAGATAATTTATCATTTATTACAACAAAATAATCCAATAATATTATATTTACCTTAATTAAATAATGTTACTAAAGAGTGAATGTCCTCCAAACCGACAATAATCACATAAATAACGTCCAATACTAATTTTGTATATTTGATAAAGAAATTTTATCAATATCAACTTATTCATTATTTATAAATGTATTTAACTAAAAAAATAAAAATTCATAAAAATTTGGACATAACGTGGGGCATTGGTAAGCAATGAACCCTTTTCTCCCTTCAGTTAGGGTTTAAAAAACCCCACCTGGCTGAAGGCAAATGGTTTTCACCAATTCTGTGAGTTTTAATTTTTCAAAAACAATTTTATATTTATCTTATTTCAAAAATATGATAAATTATTAAATAATAAGCATATCTTGTCTTATCCTAAAATTGTATATAATACCAATCATTTGGCATCTTCAAAAAGTAATACCCCATTATTCACTCATAATTAAATGGCTCTAAAAACACCATAAGTCAATATAGAATTTCATAACATAAAGCCTAAAATGATATTATATGGAATTAAAACTATGATAAGCAAGAAAATTAAAAACTCAGAATGATATTCCTTACTATTAGGAAACAATCCTAATATCTAAAGTTATATGAAGCCTATTTTTAAACAAAATCTAAGGAATCATCCATGAAAAAAATATATGCTATGGATTTTGAACAATAATTCACATTTCATGATTTTTTTATTTTTAATTTTTTATGATTTAGGGAAAACACTCACAATATAAACCAATACATTCCAAGTGGACACCTATACTCAGTATCAAAAAATTTCACCATATTAAACTCTTTAAAATAAAATATATTTTTTTTATAAAATATCATAACAGTTATCCCCTCAGTCTCAGTATTGTCTTTATTCCCCTATAACCCCTATAGAGAAAATTTTGAAAACATTGGGTGTTAAGAAAATATCAAAAAGGTATATAAAATGAAAGGTAACCGTTAGTTTAGAAAAAATATGGAAACTCACATAATTTAATCCTTTATCATCAATGATTTTTGAGAATATGAAATAAAACATTTTCATGTGAAAATAAGAAATAAAATTTCTCAACAAAAATCATTACAACCCATATCCTAAAATTAAAAAAATCATTACATGACTTAATAGATAATGTAAATAAAACTCTTTTGAATCCATTTCAATTGTAATAATCATATAGCCCACTTTCGATTCATCTATTACCAGCTTACCTAATGATAGATGAGACAGCCCATCTTAAGCTGTAAAGGGAATTCCCAATACTATCTGTTCCAACCCATATTAAGTTATAAAGAGATTAGCTATCACTATCTAGGCCACCCCATGTTAAGCTATAAAGGTATTTTCCAGTGTTTTTTGATCAACCCCATGTTTTTCTATAATGAGATTTCCTGGTACCATTTGGGCCTCCCAATGAAAAGATATAATGGGATTTCCCAGTACTATGTAGGTCACCCGATGTATAAGTTGTATGAGGCTCACCTTTTTCTTATAATTCTCTCATATCATATCATTAAAAAATAATCATAAAACCATTTTAAAAAAGACTTATAATCCCATATGAGAAAGCTTTAAATAAAAATTACATTTTCTCTCAAAAACTAATTTTGAATAAAAATTCACCAATTTCATTGAAATATATTTCCATTAAAAAATTACAAAAAAGATAAATACCATTTTTTATTCAATGAAATATGAAATAGTGAAATGATAGATAAAAATAGAATATCCCCCATGATAGCATAAACTTTATCATGAATACAATAATTTAGAATAGAACAATTTTTTTATTTTCTTTTAAAAAAATTTGTATTAAAAAATTTAAAATGAATCTTTATTGAAAACATTTGAATGAAATTAAAAAGGGAAATGGTTTTTTTATGTTAGTTTCAGATCCATATAAGTAAATATGTAAAATAATATCTATAATATCTACATAGATAATGAAGGTTGACAAATAAATATTTTAACAATCATGGTGTCCCATACCAATGTGAACATTTTAATCATAATCTCCACGAAATAATAAATTTACAAAAACATTAAATAAATTTGTAAAGATAATGTATAGATATTAATTTACATTGTTATTATGTATACACCTTATTAAATAATAAATTTTAAAATCATCAAAATAGAACTCAATGAATGGAGAGTGAGATGAATTCCCATAACATGAGTCTGACTCGTCATGTATATTCTTTACCATCCTCTTCCTTAGATGCTCTCCTTTTCTTACCACATTATCACCTATAAGAAGGGTTTTATGACTAAACAACCATCACCAAATTTTTTGTAGGGTTCATAATAAGAGATTTGGGAATAGAATGGATGATCCAAATAGGTTTTGAGTTGTGAAAATTTGAGAAGAATGGGTTCCCTATTATATGAGAGGTGAGGTTTCTATTGTAATTCTATGAAATAATACATTAATATAAATTAATTGTCTGGTCCAAATGGATCCCAACTGATTTAATTAATGTATAAGATTATTTTTGGTTTAATCCTATTCATCCAATTAAAATTAAATATTTTTTGACAATTCTTTAATCCCTATCATTCAGTTTAATCCTTTATTTAACATTTTTACTTCTAACCATCAAATATTTCAACACACAATATCCAGGAAAATATAATTACTATAAAAAAATAAATGACCAATTAAAGTTTCATTGTTAAAATTTTTAGACTTATCATTATTTTTTTCACAAATTTTTTAATTTTTATGAAAATTATATAATTTAAAAAAATGTTTATTATTTTTGAATATTAATAAAGTAAATTTTGACACTATTCATTATATTACTTTTTATAAAAATAATTGAAAATATATTACGTTGAAAAAACTCTATTTAAACATCCCTAAAATGTCATATATTTCAATAAAATTTTTTGAATACATCAATAATATAAAATTATTTTTATTTTAATATTTATAATATCATTTATTTGATTCGTCCACTAATGAAGCATGTACTACATCATCATTATACCAACATTTTTTTAATTAATTATTTACTATAAATTAAAACTAAATTATCTAGTTATATTTAAGACTTTAATATTTCAAATGACTATTTATATTCAAGAATATCTCTTATATAACACCATATTAAAAAAATATAACTTGTTAAAAATAAGAGTTTGATAAAATTGTATTTTCTTTGAATATAACAATATGAATGCCATAATCTCACCCACGTGGACATAAAAGGATATAATCATTTATGAATGATATTTGTTTGTTAAAAAACATATCCAATTAAAATTGGAAAAGTATTAGGGTAATTTAATGCATTTATAATATTATTTTCACATTAAATAACATGATTTAACAATATCCACAACAATAAAATTTATTAAAAATGATATTATGAATAATGTAATAAAATAAAATGAACATATTTAAATAATTTATAATTCATGATTACAAATAAAGGATCAATTATTTTGAAATAAAAATAATAATTGGGTGATATTAGTTAAAAATTATTCCCATTGACGGATCTAGAAAAAGTGTTTTTAAAGTAAATACATTCAGAAGTTGACAGTGATTTTATATCCGTTTTAAATATACATTTGATTCAAATGATTTAAATTAGATTAAATTATAAAAAATTGATTGTAGTACACATTAAAACTAATCAAAACTATAATTTAATATTATAAATATATATATTTAAAAATTAGCTTTCAGTTAAAATGACTTATTTTTTTCACTATTAATCCTAACATAAAACTTATCAGAAAAAATAAAAAATTGTTCCTAAGAAAATTTTTCTTCCTAAATTTATAATATCATGTTTATTTTTTCAAAATATATGTTATAAAAGTTTAATAAATTATATTTTAAATAATTATTTCATTAAAATTTAAAAAAACAACCATTTTAGAAAAATACATCTTTTATGAAAAAACCTGGCCTTTTTCTCATATCATGGGTACAAAACATTTAAGATACATTACATATATTATATTATATATTATATATATATATAATTAATATAATCAAAAAAAATTATTTAATTATTTATTGGTATAAAACATATTTGTAAGCAAATAAATTGTTTTTCAGAAAAACATATAGTTCTATTTAGAAAAGGGTTTAAAATTCATTTAATAATAAATTTATCACAATAGAATTATATATACAAGTGTAAAAAATATTTTAAAAATAAAATTTATAATTTTCAGTCCCTCCATTATAAAATCTCGGTTAAAATGGTATCATTTTAATAATATTATTTATTTTTTCATTTACGATAGATGTGGCGTATCATGTACGATATCAAACATGGGGGTTCCATTTAAAAAAATTAAGGGGTTCGAAGAGAGTTCTAGTAGTGGATAAATTTCATAAATGTATATTAATAATCCAGAAAATAATTCTTTTGATGTATAAAGAATTAATAATATTTGATATTAAAATGAATTACTATTTCAAAAATTACATTTTAAAAAATAATATTTTATTTTATATAAATTATTAAATAGACCAATATTAAATGATAATACATAATACATTATAATATGAAATAATATATTCTCATTCATTAAATTAAAAATATTTATGAAATAATTTTAAGAACACATCGTTTATACAAATATAAAATTCCAATAATAGTATTTTTACATTATATTTGAATTTTTTAGAAGTAAATTTTATGATATTATATTCTCATAACATAAATTTAAATTATTTATCAGATTTATAATTTGAAAATAAAATTATCATTAATTTATAATACTATCTAAATATTATATTATTGGATAATACAATATACCATTTTTACTAATACAATGTATTTTATGAAATTATTAGGGTAAAATAATGACTTATAAATTTATGATAAAAATTTCATGAATGAAATATATTTTTTAGTTTTAAATTATATTTATAAAAATATTTAATATTATTAATAACGTATCATTAATTTTTTAGAAATCAATTGTTATTTTTTAAATAAATTTTTTTAACAAATTTTATATTAATGATATTAAAATTAATTTTTATGGAATTTAAAAATTTAAATAAAAAACTGATTTAAAATATTGAATCTCAATGTCCATTTTATCTAATAAGTTCTACTATAGTTTTTGGAATATAGATTATGATTCCATAAATATTAAACAGTTATTATGTTAGAAACTAAAATGTACAATGTAATCATTCCTGGGGTAAATGGATTTATACATTTTAGAAATATGTTTTATGTGTGTTTTTAAGATATTTGTGACAATTATAACCCCAAACTAAATTAGTGTCTATTTATGGAAACACATGACATGTTTGACATCTGTATCCTTTGTACTTTGTTGATATGTTTACAAAACTTTCATTGTAACCAACTATGAAAGGGTCCCCTCATCGCAACATTGATTTAATATTAAAAATTATATTTCCACCACAAACCCACACCATTTCCCTTAACCTATAATTATATTTCACTCTCAAGATATATTGTTCATATGATATTGTCCAATGCAATCCATTTCTATGGGATCAATCAATGAAATCTAAAAGCCTTCAATATTTAAAATCATTTTTAAGTAACATATTTATATTTATTGTTTCTTTCGACCTTATAAATTTTTAAAAAATATTTATTTATATAAATAATTTTTATATTCCAAATTTTATTATTTTATGTTGCTAATAATTAATTACATTTATCTAATTCCCTGAAAAAAGTGAAAATTACAATGGTGTGTGTGAGGTCTCCAACTCTGTAATGAATTATGATTTATTTTCTTTATGCACATTACATGAATTTTATTAATATGGAATTTAATATATAATGCTGATAATTATAAAAATTATTCAATTCCTAAAATCATAAAAAAATTATTATTTCTTATTTCGTGTTCAATGTGAAATAAAATCATCATCTATAAGTACATATAGAGTACTACTTACATAGAAACATCGATATCCATTTTTCTTTTAATCATAATCATACATGGTATGTATTTATAATGTGATTAATTTTTAAATATGTAATATTTTATTTTATTAATATTTAGTTATGAGAAATTAGATACATTATAAATGATATGATCAAAAAAACTCTTACAATTAATTAAATCATTTAAAACTAGAATACAAAAAAGAAAAATATTTTATTCAAATGATTTAATGTTTTTAAATAAATTTATTATTCTTACAAAGCCATTATAATTTAGATATATCAAACTCATAAAACCTAAATGAGATCATTAATAAATGTTGAATTATTTTTTTGAAAATAAAAATTTTATGAAGAAATAATATTGACACTACTCTTGTGAATCTAATATAAACCATTATTAATGTTTATATAAATCCAAGATGATATATTTGATCATGAAAATATTTTATCCATTGAAATTGTAGTCCAATTTAATTCTATTTCATTCAAGATGTATGGATTTAAATTCTATAAAAGTAGTAATGGGTTTTTTATTACTCAAATACATTCATTGGGTAACAATCACTTATATATAAATATTAGTATTTAATATTATTCTGTACTAAAAATGATTATTTTATGTTGAACATCCACCTTATTATTTTGGTAAATCATGTTTGACACTAAATTCTTCTTTCAAAACGTATTTAGTTTTTTGTGAATATTAAACTTTGTTATGTACAGTTCCATTTTCATTTAATGGATTTTCTCCATGATCATGTATTAATTCCCCAACAACGTTCTTCTATCCATAATAAAATGTAAAGTTTCGTATTTTTAGTGATAATTTTATTAAATATTATTCATATAAAAATATTAATTTCATTATAAATTTTAATATGAGGTTTGGTAATAATAGTTTTACAATGATTAGAAATTAATTTTTTTATCATATACAATACATTTTTGTTCATAAAATCTTATATCATCTGATGGATATATTATTAAGTATTATTTTTTAAAAAAATTAATTAATTAATTTGTTTTATACCATATATTAGAACATTTTTTCATTTTCATGGATCCATTTTTAACTGTACTTTATTTTATAATTTATTTACCTCATTTTTCAAAAAATGGATTATGTATTTTATTTACAACTTCATATTTTATAGTAATAATAAATAAAATTATTAAACTGTATTTAATGGGTTTTATTACATTTTCATCTTCGTCATTAAATTTTCTATTTACCTTGAATTTTTTCCATGAAAAAACCATTAAATTTAATTTTGAAATATCTTTATCGGATACTTTAATTTTTTATATCTATCATTTTAAATTATATAATTTTTTAAGATCCAATCAAGAAATGTTGTGATAATAAATTTTCTTTACAATTTATCATTATGATGTGATTCATTTATTTTTCTTTTTGTTTCATATGTGTGTATAATTAATTGTGGGGTCCTATATCTCCATTTAATGTGATGGTTTATGTTAATGTAAAATGAGATCAAACGGAATCATAAAAGGATTTATCTAATTCCCATTGATGAACATGTGAATATCGTTAAATCGAAAGGTTATATGAGAGTATTTATCCTACGTTAAAGGTTATATTGGTGGATTTATCTGACACTAGAGCATATATTGGTGGGCTTTTCCAAAGCCCATTGGATATATAAATGGTTTTTTGTGAATCCCAATTCTGAACATGAGGTTTATCCCAAGACATATAACATACATTAATGGTTAGTCAAACCTAATTATGGAATGATTTTTCTAGAATCCATGATATAATTTATTATGTATTATTTCATTCCACACTCTTATATATATTCTTATCCTAATATCATTCTCTAATGGATAATTTTTAGCGACTAATTTCTCCTCACCCGTTTGATTCACATCCTATGTCTTGCCAATATGTAGTCCATTATAAATGATTTATATTCCATTAATTGTTTGGAATGTTTTTATTATGTGTCTTATTTATACCAATATACTCAGCAGATGATGAATTTTGATCTGTGATCATTATTACATATGATTTACCTTACTGAAAATCTGATATCTCCCTCTCATTAGGTTTAAATTTCCTAGGATACGAAGATGATTATATCACATGAGATCTGTATAATAGATTTTAGAGGAGGAATATTATAGAGAAAATTTAAAAAGTGTTAGAAAATAATATTTTTATATTGAATGTCTCCATGACACTAAAACAATCATTACTCAGGTTTTGTATATATTTATGGGATATATTAATAAAAACCTGGAATCAATGTAATATTTATGAATAGATTTAAGGAGAGCCGATATATGGTAATATAGAGAATTTTGGGTTATGTTGGTAGATTAGTTTAGTTACCTTTTGAGTTAGGGTTAGAGAACCTTTGTAAAAACCATAGATATTAGTGTAAAAAGATAATAATATCATGAAATACAAGTAAATTCGTGATTATATGGTTTTTCGACAAAAAAAATCCTTAGTTAGATACTGATAGCTGTATTTTTTGGGGAATAAATTCACCGAAAGTAAATCACCTCAATAAGGGTTCATTGAGCATTAACATGATCATCACCTTGATGCATGATTAGCGGCACTGAGACTTTAAATTTAATGAGGCACTCATGGTGGATAAAATAGGTTGATCACATGAATTTACAAACTAATATGAAGGATTTATTTACTATTTTAATTTTGGAAGTATGTTGAGAATAATAACAAAACCCAACATATAAAATATATGATAAACTATAAATTATATTAGTTAATGTAGAGACGTTATGAGCTAATATTGAACATTTTGGTATTATAATGTTTTGGTTCTAGGGGAAACCATGCAAATAATGCACATGATGGAAAATGAAACAATATTTATAATTGTAAACCAATCAATATATAACATGGTTTTGAAAATATTTTAGTAATCCAAACTAAACTATCATGTGTTATGACTAAAAAATATAGATAACATAAAATTAGAACACCTAGACAAAATGAAGGATGGGTTTCATAGATGATTGTGGGGAAAAGATGATAAAGTAAAGGAAATGAAAATTTATTTATGTACTTTTTTTGGTGGAAGAACGTAGGAACATACTCAAAGGGGACAATATAACTATTTTATGTATGGAATAATTTGATATTGAAAATGTTATAGTCGATGATATATGAAGATTATCACCAATGAAATAGAGGAAAATGATTTCCAATTAGTTTGATTCCATGAGTTTTTGAATTTAGTGAATTAGTTCCCTAATCCAAGAAATAAAGATCCATATAAATTTTTAACACCCCAAGCTTCCACGATACACTTCCCTTTGAATAATACAGAAGTGTGTGTTGTATGCAACTTCGAGTTCTAACACACACCACAACCAATCAAACTATCCATTATGAATAGTAATACCCACTTTTTGAAATTTTATAAATTTTATCTTTCAAAATATACATCTTTTTTGGATTCAGATATCAAAATTATCCTAGGGGAGATTTTTTTTATTTTTTATAAAAAATTCAAATTTTTATGAATAGTGAAAAATACTATACATTAATAAAAACAATTTTAATACAAATAATTTATAGTGCTAAATTATACTATTGAGAGTTATTGAAGTATAATTATGATATATATTTTTACCGTTTAATCCAATATTGGTAGTTTGATATAATTTCAAATTTAAACGAGACATAAACAAGTGTCAATCTTTTGATAGTTGTTATTTCTTAAAAAACACACTCTTTGTTTTGGCAAGTGGGATTAATTTTAAATTAATTTATGCCACCTCTATGTTTATAATTTAGAAAAATGGATTCCATATTTATAATTATGAGGTAAAAATTGTGTAAATAGGTAACTTCTATTTTTAGATATTTTGAATAATTACTTCGGTAAATATTTTATTTACAATGGTTAAAGGGTAAATCTGGTAAATAGGTGTAAAAAATAATTTTATAATAATTTTAAATTACCATAAAATGTGTCCTAACCCTATTTTTTGACACATGTATAACCATGGTCATATTTGGGTCAATTTTAGGACACCATGGTGCCACTTGTAAGTGATAATGACACATTATATTAATTAATTTAATGTAAATACAAAAATGACAACAACATATATCTTTTATCAAAAGAATCTTTACATAGGGTTATATATAGTATATGTTAGACTAAAAATATTCATTAAAAAGATATAAATATTTCCTAAAAATTGGTAGTTTATTTATAATTTTAGCACGTTGACTAATTAAATTTATTTAAGACACATTAACGATGCAGTATTTTACTTATTGATGAGAGAATAAATTAATTGGCAGTATAAATATTAAAATAAATATAATTTGAAAATTTTGATGACATCCACGAATTTTATTTGTTAATATGACAATTTGGGATTGCTGAAATGAATTTTTTTCGAATTTATAAATTATTCATGACTTGAACAAAAATCAATTATTTAATAGTGTCAAAATTGACATAAAAGTGTTTTTTAAAAAACTATTATATTATTAATTGATATTATTTTCATACAAATATAAGGATAGGCCAATGAAATTATATAATGATAGTTGTATCATTAATGGACCACATTGGGGTCTCTTATATGTATATATTATGTTTATTAACTATATAATATAAAAATACAAAGAGACATTTTAAGTGTCAAACTATTTAACTAAGAGTTAAATCATAAACATAAAGTTAATATAGTTACCCAAACCTGTATAAAACTTATTGGTAGAGTTGTTTTCGACCTATACCCACCATGAAATTTAAATAATCCACTTTTTATCCATTATAAACCAAATATGAAATTATTATAGAATAATATTTTTAGCTTTTCCTAATATGCCCCTCACCCCTCTTACAAAAGTGAACTCCACCTAATCACTATCCTACACCATAAAAGCCTTTTAGATCGGACAAACCCTGACCAAATATCCTTTCAAATTCCCTCACTTAATCCTAGAGGCCCACTTTTGGTCAGAAATATGTCTTAAGGATCCCTTTTGATCAAATCAAAAGGAAGAACCCGAAGAAAAGATATTAATTTCACCACCCTCTTTCACGTTCTTGTCTTCTTCACTTAATTTTTTTTGTTATTTCCATTGTAAAATCATAACTCCATTATCATCTATATACTATGAAGTTATTATAAATATGGTACATCCATCTTCATTTTTCTATCCATCCTTTGAATGACATGTCAGCATACGTGCGTACGTACGGATTACCGTCTCCGCGTCACGGTGTAATTGTTATTCAATAATTTATTTTTTGAATGTGTATAATAATGATATGTAATTCATGTAAATATTAAATATAACATTATAATGATTCTATATATATGATATACCATCCAATTATATATTATTTTAATATCAAAATTGTGATATTGTCACTCGTGCGTACGTACAGATTACTGTCTCCACGAACGCGATGAGATTCATTCCCCATCTTATCCATTCAAGACAAAATTTCATTTTATTATTAAAAATAATGTTTAAGTACATGATATAATTCTAGATATTAATAATATACATCCCATCCATAACAAATATGTCTCACATAACAAATAATATAAAGTAAAATGAATCCGTTAACACCCGAAACAACGATAATACAAAGATATTATTAACAAATAAATGTTAAAAGATCTTATAAGATATCATATTAATGTATATAATTCTTGTATAAATAAAAAAATTATTTCACCATTATAAATGAGGTTAAAATACCCTCGACCAAAAAAAAGTACAAAGTAAGGGGTTTCTTATCTCACTTTTAATTTCGTGAGATTTCCATTTTCACCAATTATTTATTGCTTGTGGTGTGTGTACTGCCCATTTTTTTATTCATTGTTTAATATAAATTAATTCATGTATATTTACATCATCATTTTATTATCCTTCATTTAGGGTTGTATGTTTCATAAGTTACGAAATTGATAAGGCAATTTGAAATTTCAATTTCTACTCATTCGGCTTTATGCATACTTCATTGATTATTTTACTCCCAGATTATGTGTGGAATCAATATTCATTTTATTATGTCATAATTTCCACTCCCCGTTATATGGATATAATTTTTATACACATAATCACTCCATTGATAAATTCTCAAGTCATCAAAATGAACTTGATAAGATTAATTTTAAATCAATCTTCATTTGTTGAGTTAAATATCCAATTCATTGGTGTTGTTTTTAGAAGAATATTTGTGAATTTCATATGATTGATTTAAAATGAATATCCATTCATACTGATTTTTTAATATTTTTCACACATAATTATGTCTTTGATTTATCCTTAACCTATGGATATGGTCATTAGAAGATATTTCATCTCCATTTATATTCAATTGAGAGTTTTTTATAGACCAAATCACTTTTATATGGTGTATATAATTTACTTTGACATAGTATATCATGAATTCCTTTATTCTCATGATATTAAAATTTTTTGTCTTCCTCAATTATTTGTATTCAAGAGTATCTTTTTGGTTAGGAACTATAACTAAAATATCATTTTAAAATGTTTTATGGATTTATTATTCTAAATATTTCTCAATAATTTCCATGTTTTAAAAATGGTTTTAATGATTTAATTATAGGGACATTAAAGTTTTAAAATTAAAATTCCTTTTAAAAGTTTTTAAGTGGAATGGGACACTTTGATTCAAATATCTATTTTTAAATGACTTCTTGACAAATAGAGCGACTTCTAAATGTTTTCAAGAAAAAGGGGGACATTACTCTGAAATAGTTTTGATGATTATTTAAATCTATGTCAGTTTCATCCTTTATTCTTGTCTAAGGTTAATCTATTACAATACAATCTTCCATATTGTATTGAATGACTTATGTTTGACTATGGATGTGCTATTTTTTTACCATTCATGGTTCGTGGATAAAGTACCAAAATTTTTTATGCTAGTTTTAATACAAATCATTATGTTAGGATTCAAAATTTTCATATGACAAATGCATTGGACATAGTTAGGGACAGGTAGAGCCTGCTATAGCTCCTTGATGCATCAGTAGGTATCATAAGACAAACTAGTGTCTTGGAACAAGGCCTTGTCAAAATCTTATTTGTAGTCATAGCACAAGGCCTTGACTATGTGGTTTTGATAGTATTGCATTATGCATTCCATCATTGTGAATATCATTTTTGATATTGCTTTGGATCATTCTACTAGTAGAATACCCATGTGATTAAGTAATTGACATTATTTGATTTCATATTTTCCATATTATTTTGAAGTTCAAGTTTCAAATGCTTTTGTTCTAATATTATAAACTGCCTTAAATGTTTATGCTTATTTATGAATGTTTCCACTATAATGTTATCCTTACTCAGCATCTGAGCTGACCCCTTTCTATGCTTTATTTTCCCAGGATGAAAAGAAGTATATTATAACTAACCTCCACGAATAGTCTATGGGATCTCAGTGTTGTATATAGAGACATTGTTGTAGTAGTTTTTTATTTTATGATGTAATGTAATCCTTATGAATGTATCTTGTACTTCCAAGGCTACTAAAATGATCCGTTATTCAAGACTTGATCTTTTATTATCATGCCAATGATACATAATAATGCACCAACTCTAGGCCTTTGGGGTCAGGGTGTTAAAAAATCTAAGTGGCATCTTAAGCTATGTGAACAATTTAAACCCTTTCAATCAAATCTATCAATTATGTTCATAAAAATAAATGATTAAGGATGCAATATTCACAAAATAATCCTTCTCTAATAGATGTTATTGGGATCATGTATCCAATTAATCATATTTTCCTCCCATTATTAATTTTTTTTTATAATTTTGAAAATCAATTAAAGATCTTCTAATCGACTATATATTAACAAAATAGAGAAAACGTATTTCATATAACTAATAGAAATCTGGTCACTTATTATTCAAGGTTAAATAAAAAATCTCAATGAAATTTTATTCCGCATTTATAATGCATTTCCATAATTATTGGGAGTATATTCTAAAAATGTATAGGAAAAAACCACTTTGTTTGATATGTCTATAATGTAAGAATATATTATTTTCCATGATCTACTTGAGTTACTAATTTTTATCCCTTAATAGAAATAAAATCTAGAGTCTTTTTTTCTTAAGAACATCATTAACTATTTCATTAGTATGTTTTGGATGTAAAAACAGGATATTTAAAAAAATATTTTCCTTCAATAATTATCATATCAATAACATATTCAAAAAGTATAAAAAAATGAGTCCATGAATATTATATGGATATTATTTATAAAAAATTAATAAAACTAATTTCATCTATTGATTAATATTAAATTAAAAAATAATAATTTATTACTTTTAGTGGAAAATGAATAAATTGGATTTAGAGTTAAAATGGATTGTTCATTATAAAATATCCTTTTTGATGTATATTATATTTTATTCCATTAATTATACTGACATCTATTCAATTATAATATATAATTTTTTATATAAAATAATATGTTATCATTCCTTAACGATTAAATTTAAAGGAAATAATATTAATAACACTTATTGTTTAAAAACATAAATATTTAATAAAATCCTTTTTTTATTTTTTTATTATATTTTAAAAGTAATATTTATAAATTTTAAATAATAAAAGAAAAAAATTAATTTTTTAAATATATTAATTAAAATATCATAACATAGAATTTTTATATTATTTTACATAATAGATTTTTATGTTAATAGTGAAATATATAGTTTTTTATAATACTACGATTTTTTTGTCATTAAGATTATTTAAGATTGACATAAATATTTATGAACACTTATTTCTAGAAATATAATTTCGTTAATCTATTTAATAATTTTTGTAATAAAAATTATATTATCTTTTAGGACATTTTTAATATTTTTTTTATAATTATTAATAAATTATAAATTTAATAAATTGAAATTAGTTTTTAACACCATTGGAAATTATTCTAGAAAAAATTATTGGAATTTCATATTGATTATGCCAAAATTATCTATGAATGATAACGTTGTTTACTGATATAATGATTATGTTAAGAACAGTAATAACTAGTTGTCATGGTAATATCTAAAAAAAATTCCCAGTGTTATGGGATTGAAACATGAGAAAAATATATATATAGTAAAGTGGTTGAGATATTATCATCATTTTCTTAGAGTATACTCAATTATTTTAATTAGTTGTAGCCAAAAATAATGTTTAATATGTTATCCTTTTATATTATGTTCAAATTTTACTGTTTAGGACCTAATTAGCCACCCTGATAATGCTATAAGGCCAGGTGACATAGGCCTTAGGCGCACCCCCCAAAATGCTAAAGGATGGAGACTAGAAGTGACAGTGTAAATAAGGATACTGGGGGAGGATATAACCTTATTTTTTAATGTCATGGACAGTGATTCATTATGGAGTTTTCCAACAAATCAGTTCCATCAAACAGTTCCACCGAAATGGTGGAACCATTCATAGATCCACACTAAAATGGTCTCACCATGACGGTGGCACCATAACAGTTGCACCATTACAGTAACACACGTAAAGGGTGGAATTGTGACTATGACACTACTTATGGTGTCTCACCAAACTGTGTCCCACCCTTCGTTCTTTTACATATTTTTGACTTTTTCGGCTCCCACAATTTATCTTTTCAAGTAAAAATGTTTGAATAACCCTTTAAAATACATTGAAATCCCATAAATGATATCAATAATTTCCCAAGTGTCGGGAGACCCTGGACTTAACATAACATGGGGCCTTTTCCCCGGTGTCATGCACTTTTTTCGTTCTTTCGAGTTCGGCCCTTGTATTGTGCATTTGCATCTATTTAAAGAAAACCCTTTAACTCACAATCATAATGGCCACCTCTCCTATGATAATTATTAAATGAAAAATAATTCAATCATTTGTAACTACCCAGCCACGTACTAAAACCATGATCCACCTTTAAATCCATTCATGATTTTCATATACCGTAACATCAGGATCTCAGCTTTTTATCACACTTTAATTATTTCATTCATATTTTTGGATAGTATTTTTCTTTTCCTTGGTTTGTTTTGAGTCCCCCTTCTATAGGAAAGTGATGCACCTCTTCTGGATCTTTTTTAATCACTCTTGGAGTCTTTAGAGTCCCTCCCCTATAAGTCACGCATTCCCAGTTCTAGGTGCTTAGAGAGAAAATTCGATCATTGTTCATCCTAGTCAGGGTTTTCCTTCATCTCTCTTTGTTGTGTATCAAGTGGGGTGGGTATGATAATGATCCTATAAGGATGGGCAAAATAAAACCTTAATTAAGACAATTAATGGGCATGTAAAGAATGAAGGGGTGTGTTTTATGGTGTTGTTTTACTATTTTACCCATGTGTATGTGTGGTGATTTGTATGGGCTTATGTCCACTATAATTGTTGTTGGTGGTGGTCTTTCCTTTCGCACTAATGAACCCATGTATTCTGTCATGATTGGATGGTTGTAACATCAAAATTGGTTAATCACGTGAAATCCAATGAATGTCTAATGAACAACAATCATTTTTTGGTCACAATGGTTAACCAAACAGAATGTAGGAACTTAATGAATGTTGTGCATGAATTTGGAAACCCCATTCCTTGTTTGTTAACATGTGTGGTTGTTCTTATTGATGCTTGTGTTGTGATAAGGATGGGGATGTGATCCCGTTCTATGGTGCAGTTGTTGGTTTGTGGATTTGACTTCGTGTGGGGCCATATTTTGGGACTTGGTTTGGTTCTAGTACTTTGAGGGCCTTCACAGATCCATTTTGCAGTTGTTTTTTACAATAGGAGTGGGTGTAAATGCTTAAATTGTGGTTTTTCTATTTTTCCTTCCTTGGCTGGTGGTTATGCATGAAAGCTTCCCCGTAGTGAGTAATTATTTAAATGGAACCAGTTGAATTTAATAACTAGAATAGATTCAATGAGAATTTTTTCTAGTAATAAGTTCTGACTTGGTTGTCGATGTGGTGCTTCGTATGAATGAATTATAAATAGGGTTTTTGGGAATGGGCTGGTTTTGGAACCCCTAGGCTGGGATGTGTTCTTCTTTACCATTATGTATAATTTAGTTCTTATGTTTCTTATTCTCACCCCAACCAAGTTAACCACTTCCTGCCGAACACCCCCGTTTCATGGGTGAGGTTGTTTTTTAATATAAAATGAATGATATTGTCACTCGTGCATAAGTACGGATTACCGTCTCCACGAATGCGATGAGATTCATTCCCCAACGTATCCATTCAAGAATAAATTTAATTTTACGATTAAAAATATTTTTTATTGACATGATATAATTATTGATATGAATAAGATACACCCCATCCATAACAAATATGGCTCACATAACAAATAATATAAAGGGAAATGAATATGTTAACACCTGAAACAATGATAAAACTAAGATACTGATAAAAAATTCATGTTATAAGATCATATATGATATCATATTAAGGTATAGAATTCTTTTATAATACAATAATAATTATTTCAACATTATTCAAGAGGTTAAACTACCCTCGACCAATGAAAAAGTACAAAGTAAGGGGTTTCTTATCTCACTTTTAATTTTGTGAGATTTCTATTATTCACCACTTATTTATTGCAAATGGTGTCTTTAATGCCCTTGTTTGTATTCATTGTGAAATATTCTTTAATTCAAGGATATTTACATCATTATTGTATGATCCTTCTTTAATGGTTGTATTTTTCATAAGTTACTAAATCGATAAGTGAATTTTATATTTCAATTTCCACTCATTCGTCTTTATGCATAATTCATTGATTATTTTATCCAAAATTATGTGTGCAATAAATATTCATTTTCCTATGTCACAATTTCCACTCCGCTTTATGTGGATATACTTTTTATACACATAATCACTCCATTGATAAATTCTCAAATCATCAATATGAACATGATAAGAGTAATTATATCTCAATATACATTTGTTGAGTTAAATATCAAATTAATTGGTGTTGTTTTTACAAGAATATGTGTGAATTTCCTATGATTGGTTTAAAATGAATATCCAATCACACTAATTGTATTTATATTTGTCACACATAATTATGTCGTTGATTTATCCTTAACCTAAGTATATAATCATTAGAAGAGATTTCATCTCAATTTATATTCCATTGAGAGTTCTTTTTTGTTATACACAAAATCACTTTTATATGGTTTATATAATGTACTTTGACATAGAATATCATGAATCCCTTTATTCTCATGATATTACAAAGTTTTGACTACCTCAATTATTTGTATTCAAGTGTCTCTTTTTTGGTTACGAACTCTATCTAAAATATCATTTTAAATTGTTTTAATGATCTATTATTCTAAATATTTCTCATTAATTACAATGTTTTAAAAATAGTTTTAATGATTTAATTATATGAACATTAACATTTTAAAATTAAAATTCCTTTTAAAATTTTTTAAGTAGTATGGGATAATTTGATTCAAAAATCTATTTTTAAAAGATTTCTTGAAAAATAGTGTGACTTCTTTATGTTTTGAAAAAAAATGGGGACATTACAATGAAATAGTTTTGATGATTATTTAAATCTATGTCAGTATCATTCAGTATTCTTGACTGAGGTTAATCTATAATAATACAATCTTCAATATTGTATTGAATGAGTTATGTTTGACTGTGGAGGTGCTATTTTTATACCATTCATGGTTCGTGGATAAAGTACTGACATTTCGTATGCTACTTTTAATATGAATGTTTATGTTATGTTTCAAAATTCTCATATGAGGAATGCATTGGACCTAGTTAGTGATGGGTGAAGCCTGCAATAACTCCTCGATGCATCGGTAGGTCTAATGAGACAAACTAGTGTCTTGGCACAAGGCCTTGACAAAATATTATTTGTAGTCTTGGCACAAGGCCTTGAATATGTGGTTGTGATAGTCGTGCATTATGCATTCCATAATTATGAATGTCATTATTGATATTGCATGTGATCATTCGACTAGTAGAATACCCATGTGATTAAGTAAATGACATTATTTGATTTTATCTTTTCCATATTATTATGAAGTTCATGTTTAAATTGATTTTTTTCTAATCTTATACAATTCGATAAATGTTTATTCTTATTTATGAATGTTTCTACTATAATGTTATCTTTACTCAGCATCTGAGCTCACCTCTTTATATGTTATATTTTCCCAAGATGCAAATAAGTGTATTATGACTGACCTTCAGGGATAGTCTATGGGATCTTAGTGGTGTATATGGAGACATTGTTGTTGTAGTTTTCCATTTTATGATGTAATGAAAACCTTTTGAATTTATCTAGTAATTCTAAGGCTACTAAACTAATCGGTATTGTGAGAAACTATCTTTTATGATCATGCCAATGATACGTAATAATGCACCGACTATGGGCTTCTGGGTACGGGGCGTTACAGTTGGTATGGGATGATTTTTAGTATAAACCCTGGAAACTAGATTTAGATAAACTCTGATTAGAGCACATAGACATAAGATGGACTATGAGGATTAGTATTGAATAACTTCCTATAATTTTAGTATTGTAGAGATTTAGTGAGTATTATGAGAAATACATCCCTGTCTAGATACGAGAAGGTATAGGCGGCTCTAGCACAGATGTACCTAGGCTTAAAATTCGAAAACACCGCTTTGATCTAAACTCAAGCAGGAATAGGTGCAGGACAACGAGCCTTACTGCACTCTTGGTTATTACACTCACAGGGGATATGCTTATGATAATTTAAATTTTCCATACAAACCGATTTGATGTATTTTTATATAAGATGAGAATAAATGACCTTGGTTAATCCTAAGGTGTTTTAAATTGAGAATATGGTGTCATGATATTCTCTAAAATATTTTATGACTATTTTTACTCACACAATTCATTCTGGATTTAGTCACTGGATTGATTCTAAGGACGTAATAGTAACTTTGAGAATGATGTACAATGTGGGAACAGTGGTGGAAATGAGCATCAAAATTGAATGTTGATATTAATAAAAGTTATCATGTTCATGCCAAATCTGTTTTCCAAAAATATGATCAATAAAAAATATATTAACCAACTCTCGGACTGAAAAAAAGAGAAAGTTGATGAATGATATGATCTCCAGTAGTGGAGACCATGGAGAAAAGAATCCTCAATTTCCATCATGCATGAAATGTTGAAGGAGACTCCCAGGAAAGTGTCTCAATTGAACAAAGAAATGCATTACATGTGGGAAAGAAGGACATAAAGTGAAGAATTGCTGGGGAAAATGAAGAGTACTATGGAAGAATATAAAAATGGTCCCAAGATTCAATTTATAGTCATTTACCGTAAATGTAAGGGACCTGGACATTTCCCAGGTCAATTCCCTATGCTATATTATATTTTCTTGGTCAAAGAATAAGCTATGTGGAAATAAATGGTTAGAGAAAATTTTAAAAGTACTAGTACTCCTTGTTGATGGGATTACTTAGGAATAATTTTCCCTTATATTTGTATCCCTATAGTTTTTCATGTGAAAATGATATTTTATGAAGGCATATCTTTTCCCTTGTGGATATAGTTATAAATAACCATTTGTCTTTTTATGATCATTGGGTTTGAGGAAATTACAAGTTATTATATTTTGGGATGAAAATGCAAGGTATGAGACAAAATTTTTCATGAAATTATGTTATGGTTATTTTGAGGAATTTATCTCATTTTGGTAATGTTATAAAAATATAGTTTTTAAAAAGGACAACACGCAGACCGTGTGACAACTCGTCATGTCAGACAATGCTGTGGGAATCGAACCCACAACTAATTTGTGATTGGGATTTATCGCATACCACTGGACTAGGTGAAGTCCCTGGTTTGTATGACTAAATATCTTTAGTTAAATTATTTTCTTTATCAATTATAATTTGATTTAGGATCTTATGTCTTATCAAATGAATAACCTTAGTTTAGGAAAATGATTCGGTGATTAAGTGATAACTGTTATTTTGGAAAAAAAATTCTTTTTTGGGAACAATATATGCCCATGGAAAATAGAATACTATGGGATTTCATTTTAGGAGTAATGGTATATTTTTATCTATGTTTATATTGTGGATTTATAGTGATTTGGGTTATTTATGGAAATTATTAACCAATAATATAGAATATGTGATTAGGTTAATTACTTTTAAGTATTTGACTTAAAGAGTAGTTGATGTGATTTGGAGATACAGTATAATGTGGAAGACTACATTACCAAATTATTCTATGTTTTGGGTTTCAATATTAGTTTGGACTATATTAAAGTATTTTAAGGACAAGTGTTTATTGAATGGTATTTATTTAGCTTTGGGGTATTGTTGGTTTAGTTTTGAAATTAAGATTAGTGTTTCTTTCGCTAATGGAATATCATTTTGGGGGATCATTAGATCTTATACCAACAATTTTGGATTTGATTAATCTATAAAGACAAGGTAAATATACAGTTTATCCTTCGTGGATCATCTGATCTTATAGAATTTTATTCTAGATCTTCCAATGTGACCATGTCTTCATGAAAACTCATCATTTAAAAATTTAGTTAGTGGTAGAACATTATAAATGACTGAAACTCTAATTCAAAATTAAGTATATATCTTTATGTTCTTAGTCAATATCCTAATTTAACTCCCCATCTTTATGTAATGTAACTTAAAAAAATGTTGTCTGTTTACTTTTTCTACTGGTAGACTAATGGCTGTTTGTCCTATCACAACTTTGTGGTTTTCTTGTTGTTATCATTTTCCTGATAATGGTTTCTATCTCTCTCAATCATAACTTGACACTTATTTTATCATCAATATCTATGTTTTCCTACAAGGAATCCTAGTATGAGTTATCATGGGTGACCTTTGTACTTCTCCTTCTTTCATTTAAAGTGATAGTTTTATTGAATCTTTTTCTGATATGGGACTTTCCATTATATTACCAAGCCAAATTTTAAAAAAAATAGAGGGCGAAATTATTTGAAGTAGGGGAGAATGTAACACCCCAAGCATCCATGATACACATTCCTTTGAATAATACAGTAGCGTGTGTTGTACGCAACTTCGAGTTCTAACACACACCACAACCAATAATCCAGCTGTTATGAATAGTAATACCAACTTTTTGAAATTTTATAAATTTTATCTTTCAAAATTTACATCATTTTTGTATTGGGAATAATGAAATTATCCTAGGGTGAATTTTTGGTAATTTTTAGAAAACATTCATATTTTGATGAATTGTGAAAAATACTAAACATTAATTAAAAACATCATTTTTAATCCAAATACTTTATAGTGATAAATTATAATATTGAGAGGTTTTAAAGTATAATTAGAAGAAATTTTTACCATTCAATCCATTATTGGTAATTTTATGTAATTTCCCTTTTAAACTAGACATAAACAAGTGTTTATCTTTTGATAGTTATTATTTCATAAAAAACTCGCTATTTGTTTTGACAATGAGAATTAATTTTAAATTAACTTATTCCACTTATGTGTATTGAATATAGTAAAATGGATTACATATTTAGAATTAGGAGGTCCAAATTATGTCAATAGGTAACTTTTAATTTTATACATTTTGAATAATTACTTCGGTAAATATTTTATTTACCATGGTTAAAGGGTATATCCAGTAAATAATGGTAAACAAAAATAACATTATAATAATAATAAATTACCCTAAAACGTGTCCTAACCCAATTTTTTGATACATGTCTAACCATGTGAATCTTTTGGTCGATTTTGGAACCCCATGGAGCCACTTGTAAGTGATAAATGCACATTATATTAATTATGTTAAAGTAAATACAAAAATGACATAAGCATATATCTTTTAAAACAACAATATTTACATAGGGTTATATATGTTATATTTTAGAATATAAATATTAATTATAAATATAAAATGATTTACTACATAATTTTATTTTATTTATAATTTTAAGACATTGAATAATTAAATATATTTATGACACAATAATGATGCAGTATTTTCTGTATTAATGAAACAATCACATAATAGGTATTATAGATGTTAAAATAAATATAATTTGAATGTTTTTATGAAATCCAATAACTTTATTGGTTAATATGACTTTTTAGGATTTCTTAAATGAATTTTCTTTGAATTTATAAAGTCTTTATGACTTTAACAAAAATCAATTATTAAATAGTATCAAAATTGACATACAAGAGTTTTTAAAACAAATATTATATTATTAATTGATATTATATTCCTAAAAAAATATGGTTCGAAAAAGGAACATATATAATGATATTTGAATCATTAATTGAACACTTAGTGGTCTCTTTGAAGTATATAGTTTGTTTATTAACTATATAACATAAAAATACAAAGAGACATGGTAAATGTCAAACTATTTAACTAACAAATAAATCAAAAATATAAAGTTAATATAGTAACCCAAAACTATTACAACTTATTGGATGAGTGGATTTAGACCTATACCCACCTTAACCTTTAAATAATTAACTTAGGAGCCATTAATTATAGAATATGAATTTATTATTGAATAATATTTCTAGCTTTTCTGAAGGCGCCCCTCACCCCTCTTATAAAAGGGCACTCCCCCTACATAATTATTCACACCTTCAAAGCCTTTTGGCTCATAAAAACCTTTCCAAAATATTCTCTTAACTTCACTAACTTCATCATAGAGTCCATCCTTTGGTAATAAAGCCAACTTATAGAGCCGTTTTGATCAAATCAAAAAAAAGAACCCGAAGAAGAGATAATAATTTCAACACCCTCTTTCAAGTTCTTTTCCTCTTCCATTTCTTATTTTTTTTATTTCCAAATAATATAATAAATATAGTATCATATATATATACTATAAAGATATTATAAATATTTTACATCCATATTCATTATTCTATCCATCCATTGAATGACATGTCACCATACATGTGTATGGACGGATTACCGTCTCCACGTCTTGGTGTAATTGTTATTCAATACATTATTATTTGGATGGGTATAATAGTGATTTTTAATTCATGTAAATAATAAATAAAACATGATAATTATTATGTATATATGATATACCATCCAATTATATAATATTTAAATATCAAAAGTGTGATATTTTCGCTCCTGCATACGTACGGATTACCCTCTCCTTGAACGCCATGAGATTCATTCCCCATCGTATCCCTTCAAGACTAAATAAAATTTGATGATTAAAAATAATTTTAAGAGACATGATATAATTATTTATATTAATATGATACATTCCCTCCATAATAAATAATTATCACATAACAATGAATATAAAGGAAAATGAATCTGTTAACACCCGAAATGACAATAAAACTAAGATATTATTAACAAATCAATGTTAAAAGATCATATATGATATCATATTAAGGTATATAATTCTATTATAATTCCATAACAATTATTTCACCATTATTCAGGAGGTTAAACTATCCCCGACCAAGGAAAAAGTACAAAGTAAGGTCTTTCTTATCTCACTTTTAATTTTGAGAGATTTCCATTGTTCACCACTTATTTATTGAAAGTGGTGTCTGTACTGCCCATGTTTTTATTCATTGTGTAATATACATTAATCAGAGTATATTTACATCATCATTGTATGATCCTGCATTCATGGGTGTATTTTTCATAAGTTACTAAATCGATAAGGGAATTTGAAATTTCAAATTCCACTAATTCGGCATTATACATACTTCATTGATTATTTTACTCCAAGATTATGTGTTGAATCAATATTCATTTTCTTATGTCATAATTTCCACTCTACTTTATGTGGATATAATTTTTATACACATAATAAATCCATTGATAAATTCTCAAGTCATCTATATGAACTTAATAAGAGTAATTTTATCTCAATCTCCATTTGTTGAGTTAAATATCCAATTCATTGGTGTTGTTTTTAAAAGAATATGTGTGAATTTACTATGATTGATTTTAAATGAATTTCTAATCATACTGATTGTATTTATATTCGTCACACATAATCATGTCGTTGATTTAACCTTAAAATAAGTATATAGTCATTAGAAGAGATTTCTTCTCAATTTATATTCCATTGAGAGTTCTATATTGTTATACATCAAATCAATTTTATATGGTGTATATAATGTACTTTGACAGAGTATATCATGAATCCCGTTATTCTCATGATATTACAATGTTTTGACAACAACAATAATTTTTATTCAAGTGTCTCTTTTTTGGTTAGTAACTCTAACTAAAATATCATTTTAAAATGTTTTAATGATTTATTATTCTATATATATCTCATTATTGTCCATGTTTTAAAAATGGTTTTGAGGATTTAATTATATGGACATTAATGTTTTAAAATTAAAATTCCTTTAAAAATATTTTAAGTGGTATGGGACACTTTGATTTAAAAATCTATTTTTAAAAGGCTTCTTGACAAAAAGTGTGACTTCTAAATGTTTTCAAGAAAAAGGGGGACATTACTCTGAAATAGTTTTGATGATTATTTAAATATATGTCTGTATCATTCATTATTATTGACTGAGGTTAATGTATTACAATACAATCACCCATATTGTATTGAATGAGTTATGTTTGACTATGGATGTGCTATTTTTATTCCAATCATGGTTCTTGGATAAAGTACTGACATTTCGTATGATATTTTTAATATGAATGTTTATGTCATGTTTCCAAATCTTCATATGAGTAATGCATTAGACTTAGTTAGTGATATATGGAGCCTGCTATAGCTCCTCGATGCATCGGTAGGTCTCATGAGACAAACTAGTGTCTTTGAACAAGGTCTTGAAAAAATCTTATTTGTATTCTTGGCACAAGGCCATGACTATGTGGTTATGATAGTCTGGCATTATGCATTCCATCATTATGAATGTCGTTATTGATAATGCATGTGATCATTCGAATAGAAGAATACCCATGTGATTTAGTAAATGGCAATATTTGATTTTATCTTTTCTGTATCATTATGAAGTTCAAGTTTTATATGATTATGTTCTAATATTATACAATTCCTTAAATGTTTATGCTTATTTATGAAAATTTCCTCAATAATGATATCCTTACTCAGAATCTAAGATCACCCCTTTCTATGTTTTATTTTCCCATGATGCAAATAAGTATATTATGACTGACCTACAGGGATAGTCTATGAGATCTCTGTGTTGTATATAGAGACATTTTTGTTGTAGTTTTCCATTTTATGATGTAATGTAAACCTTATGAATATATCTAGTACTTCCAAGGATACTAAACTAATCGGTATTTCGAAACATGATCTTTTATTATCATGTCAATGATAAATAATAATACACTGACTCTAGGCCTCTTGGATTGGGGCGTTACAAAATGTAAGTGGCATCTTAAGATATGTGAACAATTTAAACCCTTTCAATCACATCCATCAATGATGTTCATGAAAATAAATAAATAAGGATACAATATTCACCAAATAAAATATAAAACTATCATATTTGATTTTATATTTATATTTTTTTATATAATGATAATTTCAATGTTTTGTTTTCATTTTATCAATAAAAACTCTTATTTGGAATAACTATTTAATCATAATGAAATAATAATTCTCTAATAAATGTAGTTGGGATCACATATCCAATTAATCGTATCTTCCTCCAATTATTAAATTTTTTATAATTTTGAAAATCTATTAATGATCTTCCAATCGACTATATATTAACAAAACAGAGAAAAAATATTTCATGTAACTAATAGACATATGATCACTTATTATTCAAGGTTAAATAAAAAATCTCAATGAAATTTTATTCCAAATTTATAATGCATTTCCACAATTATTGGTAGTATATTATTAAAATTTATAGGAAAAAACCACTTTTTTTTATATGTCTATAATGTATGAATATATGATTTTCCATGATCTACATGACTTACTAATTTTGATCCCTCAAAAGAAAAAAAAAATCTAGATTCATGTTTTCTTAATAACATCATTAACTATTTCATTAGTATGTTTTGGATCTAAAAACAAGGTATTTAAAAAAATATTTTCCTAAAATAATTATTCTATCAATAACAAATTTAAAAAGTATAAAAAATGAGTCCATGAATATTATATGAATATTATTTATATAAAATTAATAAAAATAATTTCATCTATTGATTAATATTAAATTAAAAAATTATAAGTTATTACTTTTAGTGGACAATGAATAAATGAGATTTAGCATTAAAAAGGATTGTTTATTATAAAATATCCTTTTGATGTATTTTATATTTTATTCCATTAATTATACTGACATATATTCAATTGTAATATATAATTTTTTATATGAAATAATATGTTATCATTCCTTAAGGATTAAATTTACATGAAATAATATTAATAACACTTAATGTTTAAAAACATAAATGTTTAATAAAATCATTCATATATTTTTCTATTATATTTTAAAGGTAATATTTATAAATTTTAAATAATAATAGGAAGAAAATTAATTTATTAAATGTATTAATTAAAATATCATAAAATAGAATTTTTATATTCTATTATAGAATATGTTTTTATGTTAATAGTTAAATATATAGTTTTTTATAATACTAAGATTTTTGTACCATTAATATTATATACTACTGACAGAAATATTTATGAACACTTGTTTCTAGAAATATTATTTGGTAAAACTTTTTAATAATTTTTTTAATAAAAATTGAATTATATTTTAAGACTTTTTTAATATTTTCATATATTTTTTAATAAATTATAAATTTAATAATTTGAAATTAGTTTTTAACACCACTGGATATTATTCTAGAAAATTGTATTGGAATTTCATAATGATTATGCAAAAATTATCTTTGAAGGATCACTTTATTTATTGGTATAATGATTATGTTAAGAAAAGTAATAACTAGTTGTCATGGTAATATCTTAAAAGGAAAAAACAAATAAATCCTAGTGTTATAGGATTCAAACATGAGAAAAAATATATATAGTAAATTGGTTGAGATATTATCAGGATTTTCTATGAGTACACTCAATTATTTTAATTATTTGGATCCAAAAATAATGTTTAATATGTTATCCTTTTATATTATGTTCAAATTGTAGTGTGTAGGAGCTAATTAGCCACCCGGATATCCCTATCAGGTCAAGTGACACATGCCTTAGGTGCACCCCCCAAAATTCTAAAGGATGGCGACTAGAAGTGACAGTGTAAATATTGATAGTGGGGGAGGAAATACACTTATTTTGTAATGTCCTTGACAATGAATCATTAAGGAGTTTTCCAAAAACTTAGTTACATCAAAAGGTTCCACCGAAATGGTGGCACCGGTTGTAGTTACACATCGAAATGGTGGCACCATGATGGTGGCACCGTAACGGTTTCACCGTCACAGTCACACACCTAAATGGTGGCACCGTGACTATAATAGTAATTATGGTATCTCACAAAACTGTGTCCCACCCTTCGTTCTTTTTCCTATTTCTGATTTTTTCCGCTCCCACATTGTATCTTTTCATGTAGAAATGTTTTAATACCCTTTTAAAATCCATTGAAATCCCATAAATGATATCTATAATTCCCTAACTATCGGGCGACCCTGGACTTACCAAAACGTGGGGCCTTTTCCCTGGTGTCAAGGATTTTTTTCGTACTTTCCAGTTCTACCCATGTTATGTGCATTTTCATCTTTTTAAAGGAAACCCTTTAACATAAAATCATTATGGTCACCTCTCCTATGAGAATTGTTAAATGAAAATTAATTCCATCTTTTGTAACTACCCAACCACGTACTAAAACCACGATCCACCTTTAAATCCATTCATGATTTTCATATCCTGTAACATCAGGATCTCACCTTTTAATCAAACTTTAATTATTTATTTCAAATTTTTTGTTTGTTTTTTCCTTTTCCTTGGTTTTTTTTGAGTCCCCCATCCAGAGGAATGTGGTGCGCCTCTACTGGATCTTTTCTACTCACTCTTGGAGTCTTCGGAGTCCCTCCCCTTCAAGTCACGCATTCCTAGTTCTAGGTGCTTAGAGATAAAATTTGATCATTGTTCATACAAGTCAGCGTTTTCCTTAATATTTCTTTATTGTGTATCAAGTGGTGTGGGTATGATAATGTTCCTATAGGAATGGAAAATACCAAACCATAATTAAGATTCTAAATGGACATTTAAATAATGAAGGGGTGTGTTTAATGATGTTGTTGTACAATTTTACCCCTGTGTATATGTGGTGATTTGTATGGGCTTATGTCCACTAAAATTGTTGTCGTTGGTGGTCATTCCTTTCTCACTAATTCACCCATGTATTCTGTGACGATTGGATGTTTGTAACATTTAAATTGGTTAATCACGTGAACTCAAATGAATGTCCAATGAACGAACATCATTTTGTGGTCACCATGGTTAACCAAACAGAATGAAGGAACTTAATGAATGGTGTGCTCGAATTTGGAACCCCCTTCCTTGTTTGGTAACATGTGTGGTTGTTTTTCTTGAAGATTGTGTTGTGACAAGGATGGGTATGTGATCCCCTACTGTGGTGCAGTTGTTGGTTTGTGGATTTGAGGTCGTGTGGGTCCATATGTGAGGTCTTGGTTAGATTCCAGTAATTTGAGGGCTTTAACGGATCTATTTTGTTATTGTTTTGTTCAAGAGGAGTGGGTGTAAATGCTTAAATTTATGTTTGTCTATTTTTCCGTCTTTTGATAGTGTTTATGCATGCTAGTTTCCGAGTAGTGAAAAATTATTTAAATTGAACCACTTGAATTTAATAAAAACAATAGATTCAATGATAAATTTTTTTCTTAATAAGTTATAACTTGGTTGTTGATGTGGTGCTTCTTATGAATGAATTGTAACAATGGTTTTTCGGAATGTGCTAGTTTTGGAACCCCTAGTTTGGGATTTGTGCTTCTTTACCTTTAAGTATAATTTAGATCCTATGTTTCTTGTTCGCACCCCAACCAAGTTAACCACTTCCTACCGAACTCCCCAATTTCATGGGGGGAGGAGTTTTTTCCAACACTCCTATGAGTGGATGGTTATTATATCCTTTACTAATTCCTTTCCTAAGTAGCCCAAGACACTTCAGGCAGCCTATGATGGCCTGAGGTCCGTTATATCCCATGATTATTTTGGCATGGTAGTTGTGTTGGTTATTCCCGATGTGTGCAGGTAGGTAGTTTCCCAAGTGTATTTGGGATGAGGCATAAGTTTCTTTAGGTGTGGTGGTAGTTGTTCTAGACCAGGGTTCTATGGGCGTGGTTACATGTGGTTGTCGTGGCCCATGAGTTTTTGGAAGGGATTTGTGGTTGTGGTATCCCAGCCGTGTGCGGGTGGGGTATGGCCATGTGACTGTGATGAAAATGGAAAGAGAGTGGTGATGCATAAGATGACTTTAATACCCACTTAGAAAGTGGTGTGTGGTACCCAAACATCAATGTTATATTACTATTACTTTACTTGAATTTTGTTATTTGGGGAGTGTGCCTTGGTGAGGATGGGTGGATAGTTATTCTTTCTAGTTAATATGGTTATCTTGTTTTCTCACGGGGAATTATAATTCCTCCCATCATGTGTACAACGAATTTTGGTTTTCCATCCAGAGTATACCTGTATACTCACCCAATATATATAAAACTACTTTCAGATATCTAGGAAGACTTTGGGGATCATGCGAGACCGTAATTCTTCAGACATTGGGATAGTTTTTGTTTCTTTTTTTCATTTCTTTGGTACATTCCATTGGAGTTTATTGTAATTATGCAGAACATACATTGAGAACATGATTATGGTAATCATTTGAAGGCAGGTCTCATGGGTCATTATCTCTTCTTCAACTTGAAGTTAGAAGGGCAGGGAAATCTGTTGTCCCTTCCCACGCCTTGGAGAAGGCGGGTCATGATAAAATATTATCAAAAGAGATGGTTTAGGGATATGATGGAGTTTGAAGTTAAGAACAGTGATAATTGAATAAGATAATAAGGAAATTGTGATAGGAAATCATGGTGCGTGAAATAGGCCATGGAAGAGTAGCTAGGTCAAGGGATTTTAGGGCCCCCTATGATATGATGCCAGGACTTTGGACCTACTAAATAAAAAATTGAGGCTACAGCGATGTCAGGGTAGAGAACTAAGGAAAGGTAAATGCATAGTAATGAATTGTGTTATTGTGTTTCTTGTGTATTTGGAGATCTTAAATAAATAAAAAGTCTATGAAAACATAAAAGTATTTTCTATACTACTCGTGATTAGGTATCACTTGTTTACCTTGCAGCTATGGCACCCAGACGACAACCACGAGTAGTCTGGGATCTCGAGTCCCCGAAGGCTGATTTAGCTAATCTACAGAGGGATGATCGAGAGGAGGAGGACAACCAGTGGAGAAGGTGCTTCATGAATTTCTAGGACAGAACCTCGTGAAGTATGAGGGAATCATCACGGTCATGGAGAAAGTGATCTGGCTCGATGATTTTGTGATTTAATTCTAAATTATTTGTGATTCGACGGAGTACTGGGGGTCCTCTGTATGTATTACTAATGAGGGGAGAAGCACGTCAGTGTTTAAAGCTCTATCATGGGGAGAATAAAGAGGATATGGTTTTGTGGACGGACTACGAGAGGGAGTTCCGAGCAGAATTCCACTATTCCACGATGGAGGTGGAGAAGAGGTAAGAGAAACTCTCCCTTCAACAGAAGAGAATATCAGTGAGGGAGTTTGGGTTCATGTTCAAGGATCTTCATCGCATGGCTCCAGTCCTCATTCGGGATGCGGAGTCTCGGGCAAGATGTTTAGAGGAGGCACTCCGACCTTCTCTTCAGTATGTCATTATTCCCTTCACTCAACCGACGTACATAGTTGTTCAAAAGAAGGAAGAAGTGGTGGAGATGATGCACATACTGGGAGGTGTATCATGAGAATGAATCCTATTTGGGTCGTAAAAGGTGAAGGCCATCAGCAATAGGAATACGGTGTTAGGGTCATTCGGGTTTCGTCCAGTGGGGTTCTGGCCCAAGTAGTTCTAGTTATTATCCCATGTTCCATACTCATTCTTTGCTAGCCTAGGACTGAGATGCTTCATCTGTTATAGTCATGGTAACCTTATGAATCAGTGACTGGAACATGTTCAGTAATGTGGGGGTGGGTAGTTTCTGTGCCCACATCAGCTGTGGTTGTTTCCAGCTAGTCCTTTGCAGGAGCAGTAGTAGGGACATCGAGATCCTGCTCATCTGGGATAAGTCAATGCAAGAGGAGGTTAGCCATCGGGCCCTCCTTAGGGAACTCGACTAGGTTGTGGTCATGGAGGTAGCTGACAGCTGAGAGACAGAGGAGCTATGAGTGGATAGTTTCACGCCACAGAGGCAACAGTTTTAGAAGGGATAGAAGTACTTTGAGGTATGATCAACTTGTTTCACACTCTTTTCTGTTATTTTCTTGATTCAGGAGATTTGAACTCCTTTCATGCACCTAGTATAGCCCAAGCTATGGATCTAGTCGTAGAGAGACTTCTTGTACCCTTGGATTGAGTATTCTAGTTGGATGTTAGACTGGCTTGTCTCATGTTTGCTGAGGATGTAGACTATTGTTGGGACCACAACAGTATAGTGGGGACCTTATTATACTACAGATTTAGCCGTATTATGTAATTATAGGCATATACTGGATTTTTTCTGTATGTTTTGTCATCGATAGCGTTCGATGAAGGTTATTGCTTTCATATATGGACATACAACATGTGACCATTGTTGGTGAGTGGGGTTTCCAAGAGGGAAGCCAGTGAGTAGAGCCCCTTATTTCATTGGTTGCTAACCTATCAGTATAGTCGGTAGATACAAAGATGGTTGAAGTCTCGAAAATTTTCTATTAGTTCTTGGATGACTTCCCAGAAAAGGTGGTGACTCTACCTCCTCGACATGATATTGAGTTCGAGATAGAAATGCTTCATAGCGGCCACCCGATTTTTATGTATCCCTATCGGATGGAGCCTTATGAGTTGTGGGAGTTATGGATTTAGATTGGAGATTTGATGAAGATGGATTTTTTCCGACCAATCACATCTCTAAGGGGTGCTTCGATCTTGTTCAAAATGAAGACAGATGGTGGTCATATGTTGTACATAGACTACCAAAGACTGAATCTGGTAATGGTAAAATTTATTTACCCCTATCGAGGATTGATGTCCTACATGACCAGTAGAAGGGGGTGGGATGGTTCTCCATGATTGACATGTGGTCAGGATATTAGTAGTTGAGGGTGAAAAAGGGTGACATCTCAAAGACTGCCTTTAGGTGAAGGTATGGGCACATTAACTTTGTAGTCATGCCATTCAGTTCTACGAACATACCTGCTATGTTCATGGTGATAGTGAAATCTGTCTTCAATGAGATTCTGGACGGGTTTTTAGTTGTATATATTGACGACATCTTGATCTACTCATGATCATAGGAGGATCAAAATGAGCATCCGAATATGGTTTTTGAGGTCCTCCAGCAACTCCAGCTCTACGGGAAATAGTCCAAGTGTATGTTCTGGACATAAGAAATATACTTCCTTGGACACGTGGGGTCTAAGCCGAGGATATCGATGGACCCATAAATGGTTGAGGTGACTGTTTCTTGGGCAGCACCCAAGAAAATGACAAGGGTTTGTAGATTCCAGGGCCTAGCAGGTTACTACAATAGATTTGTTCCCAACTTCTCTTGAGATGCTGTAACTTTGAAAACCTAGACCAAGAAAGTCCATGCATTCTTGTGTAGTGGGTAGTTCGAGGAAGCCTTCAGTTATCTGATGTGGAAGTTGGTTAGTTCCCCAGTGCTGAGCTTTTTGTATGAATAGGTGACAATTGAGGTGTTTTGCGATGCTTTAGGCCAAGGACTGGTGTGTGTGATGATTAAAAACAGAGTGTGATCTCTTATGGGTCTTGGTAGTTATATCCCCATGAGCGTAACTATGCCACCCATGATCAAGAGCTTAAAGTGGTCGTGTTTTCAATAATTATGTGGCGGCGTTGCCTCATTGGGGAGCGCTTCTTTGTCTTAACGCATCACCAATGATTGAGGTATGTCATCTTCATGTTGGACATGAACTTGCAGAAATAGAGGTTGATAGAGTTCCATCAGGACTACAAATTTGAAATCTCTTACAAAAAAGTTAAGGGGAATTTGGTGGCCAAATTCTTGAGTAATAAGTTGCATAAGGATGTGGTTCAATAGTCGGTAGTTTTTTGGAGGGAGATGGAGGAGTTGGCTACCCTACACATGGATAAAAGGGTATAGGATGGAATAGGATGTCTGTTCCAGATGATAATGATGTCCTCTTTCTTATGGTAGGTGGAGAAGTGTCTATGGGGGGCTTAGAGGTTGAAGTGAGGAATGATCGGGGTATGCCGGGTGATGCTCTGTAATGATGGTTAGAAGATGGGTATAATTAGATTCGGTTTCATGGAATGTTTTCTGTCCCCATTGAATTGTACAAGAGAGTTATTGGTGAGTTCAACAACTCACTCCTTGAGGCACACCAGAGGGTTTCCAAATGTACAATTTTTTGTGGGGTCAGTTTTGGTGGCCTAGGTTGAAGTAGGAAGTGGCGGATTTTGTGACAATGTTCCTAATGTGTCTGTAGGTGAAGGATGTACACCACGTCCCAAGAGATTTTTGGCAGCCTTTTGATTTCTCAGAGTGGAAGTGGGACAACATATCGATGGATTTCATCATGAGACTACCTGGGGTTCAAGGAGGCTGTGATGCTATCTATGTAGTGCTGGACCTATTGACAAAATCATCCCACTTCCTCGAAATCAATGAGTCAAGTGAGGTGGATTCCATAGCACAGAGGTATGTGGAAGAGTTGGAGTATTTTCATGGGGTTATGGGGTCCGTAGTATCCAATCGGGATACCATGTTTACCTCAAGGGTCTGGAGAGTATTTCAACATGCTTTTGGCATCCAGTTATGCCTCAACACTTATTTCCATCCCTAGATAGATGGGCCAACAAAGTGCACTATCCAGACATCGGAGGATATGATATGGGCATTTGTTTTAGACATTGGGGGATTTTGTCTGTTACACATGAAACTAGTTGAGTTTGACTACAATAATAACTATCACTCTACCATTGGCATGGATCCATTCGATGCCTTGTACAGGAGGCCGTGTTGCACACCCGTGTGCTGGATAGTGGTTGGGGAAGAAGGTGTTCTTGGCCTAGAAGTGCTGAAGAGCATGATAGAGAAGTTTTAGCTTCTACGGGAGAGGATGAAGGTGGATCGTAACTGGATGAAGTCATATTCCAATCATAGAATGAGACCTTGGGAGTTCGAGTTTAGGGATCATACACTCTTGATGGTCTCCCATAGGAATCGGTAATAATGGTTGGATAATGGGATTAATATTTCTACTGGGTTCGACAGACCATTCTAGGCATTGAAGTAGTTCAATGAGATGGCTGATGAGCTAGTTCTACCACCATCGCTATTGAGGGTGAATGACATCATCCATGTGTCTAAGCTCCATCTGTATCTACATAATGATTCACAGATCCTTAACTAGGGAAAGATGGATATCAAGGAAGACGTGACATTTGTAGAGTGACCAGTGTTGGTCGATGGTCATGAGGAGAAGGTGGTTCATGGAAGAATCATTCCCTTGGTTCATGTTTTATGGAGCCATGGTGGCCTCTAGAAGAGTACCATATAATAGGAGTCATAGATGTGCGCCCAGTACCCAAGGTTGTTTTGAGTATTGTTTTATCTTATTTTGACCTTGATTTTGATATCGTGCTTGACCTTGTTTACATTGAAATGTGTTTTTTCCTTGTTCTCTGAATGTGTGTGAAGATTCAGGACTGTGGGGAGGGGAGTACCTGATCCCTAATCATGACTCATTTAGGCGAATGCGATTAAACCCGTGCAGGAAAGTCAGTGCCACCCAAAGAGGATTGTATCCAGACATGGGGGAAGGGACTCCCTATTCCATATGTATATATAGTGACACCTTTATAAGTATGTGTAATTATTTTAGGGAGAGTTGTTCCTGGTTTTGGATGAGGTTTTCTCTTGAGAGGTATCTTTCATGGTGGTTGTTCGTACCCCTCTCGTTTTTTAAATTATTGTTTTGATTCTCGAGGGCATGAATTGTTTAAGAGGTATCTGATGTAATGTCCTAGATAATGACTCATTAAGGAGTTTTCCAAAAACTCGGTTCCATAAAATGGTATTTTGAATTGGTGGAACCGGTCACGGTCACACATCGATATAGTGGCAACGTGGCAGGGGAACCATAATGGTCCCATCATCATTATCGCACACCGAAATGGTGGCATAACATATGATGGAACTGTGAGGGTCGAACTATGATGATGGAACCAAAACGGTCACACCATTACGATCACATGAGTGAGTTGTCCTAATATGGTAATAAGTTGATCAGCACCAGTTGTATCTCCATCTCCACAATAATTATCTTGAGCAGGAGGGCAATCCCTACACGAAGTGCGTGCATTGATATGATTTTCATTCCTTCCACTAGGCGCCATTTCTATATAATGGCATAAACTAGATTAGATTATGAATCAAAATACATAATTCCATGCTTATAAAATACATAACATAAATTGAACTATTTATGTACATAACCCATAATCATAAAAATGTTTTCCTTGAGGAATTATATACTCATAACCCTTCATAGTGGTTTGTAATGAAAATGAGATTTATCTTAAGCATATCCCCCGGGAGTGTCGTAACCAAAAGTGCAGCAAGGATCGTTGTCGTGCACCAGTTCTTGTTCGAGTCTAGCTCAAAGCGGTTTTTTCGGGTATTACCCCTAGGTACATCTGTGCCAGAGCCGCCTCTACATGCTCGTATCCATACATGGATGAATTTCTCGGAAAACTCACAAAATCTCTATAATACCAAAATTCGAGGAAGTTCTTCTATACTAATCCTCAAAGTATATCTTTGGGCTATGTGCTCTAATCAGAGTTTATCTAAATCTAACTTCCAAGGTTAGTACTAAACTTTCTCCGATACCAACTATTACGCCCCGACCCCAGCAACCCAGAGTCGGTACACTACTTCGTAACATTGATATGATCACAAAAGATCAAGTCTCAAAAGACCGATTAGTTTAGTAGCCTTGGAAAAAATAGATACATTCATAAATGTTACATTACATCATAAAGTAAAAAAACTACAATAACATGGTCTTCATAGTCCACACTCATATCCCTTTCTGACTATCCCTGCAGGTCATTCATAAAATACTTCTTCACATCCTGGAAAATATTAAAACATTGAAAGGGGTGAGCTCAGATGCTCAGTAAAGATAACAATATTGTGGAAGCTTTCATAAATAAACATTAACATTTAAAGCAATGTATAACTAAAACAAAAGCCTTTTAAACATGAACTTCAACATAATATGGAAAAATTAATATGAGATAATGTCATTTACATATTCACATGGATATTCTACTGGTTGAATAATCACATGAAATATCAATAACCACTTTCATAATGATCGAATGCATAATGCCAGACTATCAAAACCAAGTAGTCAAGTCCTCGTGCCAAGACCACAAATAAGATTTTGTCAACGCCTCGTGCCAAGACACTAGTTTGTCTCATGAGACCTACCGATGCATCGAGGAGCTATAGCGGGCTCCAACCGTCACTTATTAAGTCCAATGCATTCCACATATGAATAGGTTTAAACATATCATAAACCATAACATAATTGTGTCACATAAAACATGCAAAAAGGAAACATAACATTTCCACATTTCAATCAAAAGATATCAATACAACACATTGATATAGTAAAAATGCTTTCAAAACCATTTTCAATACCAAAATAAAATAATTTTAAAACTTTGTATTTATTTTTCACTATAAAAAGTGATGGCTTATAGAGGAAGCCGAAACCCAAATAATGGTCACGGCGGCGGAGAAGTCGTTGTTGACGCATATGTACGGAAAGAAAAACATTCCCTTTTTGTCGTTTAGTAAAATGTGTTGTATAAAAAATATTCCTTTTGAATAAACGTAAAAGTCAAAGGGGTTTATACACCGTATAAAAGAAAGTTGTGTATAAAACCAAATATGCCTCAATGAATGGAGATTGAGACGAAGTCCTTAAAAAGATAATTTTTAAAATAAAATAGATCTATTATGTGTATTCACTATAGGTACACATAAAGAAAGTAATAATACAAAATAGGAAATAATAATATCATGACATAATTTGAAAGTAGTAGATTTACCCAAAGAATGGATGTTGGGTTAAGAAATTCCCTTACCTTGTGTCCGATTTGATTCGACCATTCTTTAACCACCTTAATAATAAAATAGAGTTATATATACCTTTTTAAGAATCACTTTAAATTTCATTATCATTTTTATATCACTTATTACAATGTTATGAACATTATGTAATTATTTAAGTTAATAACGGTCGTTTTGTCGATCTTTGGTACTTGAGTCAACAATAAACTTCTTATAATTACAAGTTGTTCATGTGGTGAAATATCCATTATATCCAGAATTATATTCATGATGTAGATATCATATATATCATATATATGTAGTATATAAATTCATTCATAATATTACTTAACATTTAGAGGTAAGAAATGAAATGCACCGTTCATGGAGACGGTAAGCCATACGTACGCATGAACGCTACTTTCATTTCTATTTAGTATTTAATGGAATGATATAATAATGATATAAATGTATAATATAATTCGAGTATAATATATCATATAATACCATTTACTCCATCCTTTATACATCCCACATATGGTATTAACGATTCAAATCACATGGAGGGGGCAGTAGTCCGCACTTCCTAAAATGAAAATATCGCGTTTACCCATAATGGAAACAATAAAGGTATGCCATAAATGAAAAATACAGAACCTTAAGTAAAACATAATCATATTATATATCATTTATAAATAGAGTTACATCTTAATGGCCACCTTTGAAGGTGTTTTATGAGTGTTTAACAATCATCGTTTCGTGAGGCAGAAATTCGCCATCCACAGAAACCGTATGTTCTTTAACCATTAGATATATGTGTGTGTATGTGTAGCTCTAATAATCATTATAAAAAAATCATAGTATATTTTGGATTCTGGTGTTGTTACAAAATAAAAGAATAAAAAGAGTTTAGGGGTTTGGATAAGCAAAATAAAACAAAATAACATAAGAGAAGACATTACCTTAAAATTTGGTAACTCTTTTGATTTGAGACAAAGGCTTCCTTGGGAAAAATTATGCCCAATGTGAGGCTTCTAGGAGTAAGGGAGGGAATTTGGGAGAGTATTTGGCTAGAGTTTGGCCGAGCCAAATGGATTTAAATTCTGAATGAGGTGGTAGAGGTGGGGGCCTTTTATAATAGGAGAGGAGGGGAACTCTTGGAATGTAAAGAAATGTTACATTATTATACAATTATTTTTTGATTACAATGGTCCCACACTTATATAATTCGACTATAAGGTGATAAGGGTTCGAAATATAATCATCCAATAGGTTTTTGACAAGTCTATGCCTTGGATTTCACATTATCTTTTTATTTTATTTAAATCATTAAATAAAGAGGTCATCGATGCATCATCATGATTTCATACATTAATTTAATTTATTTAATGTCTAAAAATTAAAAAAAAAAATACTATGATGTAGGAAATATTTTTATCTTTCCAATGACTATTTATAGTAAAAAATATTACTTGTATAACCCCATGTAAAAATTGTTTTAGTACAAAATATCATGTTTGTGTCATTTTTTACTTTAACATTAAATAAAATGTACTTATGTCATTTTCCAACTAAAGTGGCTCCATGGGATCCCCAAGTTGACCCATGGATTTTCTTGGCCGGCCATGGAACATCCAATGAGGGTAGGACACGTTTCAAGCTCATCTCATATTATTAAAACATTATTTTTACCTTAAACTACACTAATCACCTTTAATCGTGATTAAGAACTTAAAAGTTACTATTCACCAAAAAAATATTTTAATCCCATTGAACCAAATTTTACTTCCTAATGACAACCATGTATGTCGGATTTTTGAAATTCAAATCACAAAATTGGTAATGTTTCATTTAAATGAAAAATCAGTTTTTTAACTACCACTTAGTGGTTTCACTATTCATAAAAAATTGAAGTTTTTCAGAATAATGCCAAAATTTCACCCTAAACTATAATTGATATTCCGAATTCAAAAATGATGTATATTTTAAAAAATTCCAAACATATAAGTTGCATTAATTAATTTTATAATTAATTCCCACTTTCACAACAAATACCGTGTTTTTAAGAAACAATTTATATCAAAAGATTGGCTATTGTTTATGTCCAATTTCAATGTTAAATTAATTCTAATGACCACCATTGGATAAAATGGTAAAAATATATTATAATTATACTTTATAACCACCAAATATTATAATTTATCACAATAAAATATTTTGATTTAAAAAGTTTTTTTAAGTATTTTTCACTATTCATAAAAAATTGGAAGTTCTCAGAAAATTACAAAAAATTAAACTTAGGATAATTTCGATATTAAGAATACTAAAATGAAGTCCATTTTGAAATATAAAATTTCTATAATTTTAATAAGTTGTTATTACTACTCATAACGCCTACTTTGATTAGTCGCGGTGTTTTAGAACTCGAACTTGCGTACAACACACACTACTGCATTATTGAAAGTGAAGCGTATCGTGGAAGCTCGGGATGTTACATTCTTGTACATCTGTAGCACTTTCTTTTGGAAGATGCATATATAAATGGTTTTTTGGATTTACTTTTACTTATAGTTTTTGGGTTTTTATGTATTTCCTATCAAATATCATGATCGTACCAAATAAATAGAGAAATTCCTTCCATTTTATATGAGATTATATACACTTGGTGCTAGTCGCCACTCCGAGACCTGTTCAAGGTAGGTTTCAGGGGTCATAATATATCCTTCAACATGAAGAAATAAGGGCCTGGAAGTAGTATATCCCTTCCCTCATCTTGGTGAAGGAGGTTCTTGACATATTTGATGATAAAATAATGATCCGAGTACATATATATAACATGCAGTGGACGAATGAAGACTCAGCAGGCTCAAACTAAACCCCCATAGGTGGAATCATACCCAATATCAATAAATTATCATTATAGAATAATTAAAAATTTGAAGGAAAAATAAATAATCAAAATAAAAAAACAACTTATTGGACTAATAGAATCATGATTTCAATATATGTAATATATTTCAATATACAGAAAGGTAGCCTACGACGACTGACCATAGTACCTACATACATAAATGAATGAAAATACAAGGAAACAATAGGAAAACATAGATGTAAACTCTTACATAGGAAAGAACCTCAAGGTCCCTTCCCAACATCCAATGAAAAACATAAACTAAGGTCTAGCTCTTAATGTTTATCACTTACATAAGCACAACAACATAAATTATATACACATACCGAAGCGGCCCATTTAGGGTGTGAGAATGAGTCTCAGTAGCATACTACCCATATGTGTGTACCCATCATATTTTTTAAGTTTGTGTGAGATAATAAAAAGTAATGCAGCAGATGCGTAAACAAATATGGAATTCCCTAGTGATCCATGGCCACTAAGAATCCATCACCTACCTTGAACAATGATATGATCAATGAATGGAAGATGATACAAGGCCCATGGAAAATAGTATCACATGAAGTGTAATAGACCAAGTGAACCGTCTGGTTCAACCTCAGGCAAGTAACCTGACACCATGTTCCTCGTTAAAAATCAATTCTCATTAATATATCGACCTCACAAAGGTACAACCAATAAAATATCATTCTTGGTCCCTCAAACTCATGCTCAAACTCACCATTCAACTGAAATCAGAGTGTCCAAAGGCACAACGACATAATTCATCAAATAAATAACACCATCAACTCACCATAGAAAATCCCAAGTAAGGGTGGTCACCATCCTCCCAACATAATTCTAGGTCTACTTTCTAACTATAGTCAGCCTAAACCGTCAACTGATATCCCTAACACTATCAATTGTCAGATCCTCAACTTCCATGTGAATTTATATGTTAAGAACCCCCCCCTCAAACCAAAACAAAAGAAGCACTACTCGGGGCCTCTACCCACAAGAGTGATCAAAACCACATCATCATCTTAGTCAATCAGTTTTTACATGATTCCAACCAAATATTTGGCCCTCATTAGTGATCTACAATCATCTAACTGACTACCTAAGACACATCAAACCAACAACATGTACCCATGGTCCATTTCGGTCAACTAATGGACAAGTCATCCAAATCATCCTCGGCCATGCCTAAAACATGATGAACTCACCGCCTCAATCCGACATCCATGACACCCTACCAATTTTGAACACCACCCATGTAACTGAAGCCAAGCCCAACTATATGATCACCATAACCTCAATGCTGATGGTCATGCCATCCCAATTTATTTGGCCAAGCCTGTTATCATCCCAAGGATCACAATTCATTCCATACGTCATAATAATTTCAAATATATATAAGAAAACTATTAATAATTAAATATCAATTTAATATGATTGAATTGTACAATTTAATCAACAAAACACTTAAATTTAATTGAATCGCATAACATAAATTCCATTGATCAATTCTATTTATTTTGAACAAAATAAATTTTAAAAAAAAAATTCAAATCTAATCCAGAACACCCCTAGCCTAACTTACCAATGTGCTTGAATACCTCTATATCGACCTCACATGAGTAAAAATATTTTGAGAATTCCCAACACCATTGAATAGGGTCACACCGTCAATTTATTATCAAGTATTAGTGTATTCCTCAATTACAAAATAGTGCCAAAAAATATACATTTTCAAAACGACTATGAAAAAATGAAGAATCAAATCTACCACCTTCCTTTGACTCATAAATTTAGGCACATCATGTATTGGCATCTAACTAAAACAAATTTGGAAGAAATTGACATTTCTATCAGACACCGTGAAAATATGTTCAAATAAATAAACTTGGTTTAACACTCGTTGAGGTGAAATAAAAGAGGGAATGAGTCAAGGGTTAGATAATCCTTAATAATATGGTTCCAATGCAGCCGACTTATTTCAAAATATATCATCAATGAAAGAGGGTGATAAATATACATCAAAAGAATAAAATAGAGGGTTTCACCTACTGTGTTCATGACCAAGGAAGAAGAGATGGTAAAAATTGTAGAAAAAAATAAGTGAGGTCATAAAATAATTTCACATCAGCAATGGATCCATATGATTATCTCAAACCTTTTATTAAAACTTGATTAAATAGTGAATACTACAATTCATAATTACTTCTTATATAGAACTAGTCATGCAACATACCCAGTAATTTTCTCTAACTCTACACAAACCATGTGGAATCCCTATACTGAATACATTATAGGTTTGTCAAGGTCAGGATGAAACCCACGATATATTCCCAAATTGTACTATAGTTTAAAATAATGTAGCTTGATTAGCAGTGAGAGGACGCACAGTTTATGCTAAACCATGTGCCTTGACCTATAACTCCAAAATAGTCCTTCAGGACAATGATGTTATTGAAACCCTTATGAAACACTGGAGTCATTGGATACACCCCAACACCAAAACATTTTATTTTATTGGTTTTGGGAAACTGTCAAAATTATGTTTTGAATCTCAAAAAAAGTGAATACCCACTAATTCACAGAAAAAATCAATAGTGGTTTTTAACCCGATTAAAAAACATGATATGTTATAAACCACCCGATAACATTTATCGTCCATTTGATATCAAACAAAAGTGGGGTATGGTACTAAAAGAAATCATTCTAGTAAAGAAAATATACAATACCCTAGTCATAATGGTATATGTCAACCACCTCAAGGGGTGTGCTACCCACCTTACGAGTGACTTATCCTAGTATCAAAAATCCAATAAAGTAAATTCATGAAATGTTTGATTGAAAAATTCATAGACTAAAAGTAATATCTTGACACATCATCACTCATGTGCCTAATCATGTGCTCATATGTCATTACCACAATGATCAAGGTCCCTCACCACATTGGGGCCCACCCCATTCACATGGCTCACATGAAACCTATAAGCTTCATCATCTCAATAGATTCTCAAATCCGTACCCTATGACTTGGAACTCAATCATGTATTTCAGGAAAATTGTTTCCATATTCAAATGTACAACAATTTACCTTCATATCTATGATGACCTGATTCCAACACACCTCATCAAATGTGAATCCATCAATTCTCATATAAAAGTGTGGGTGTCACGGTCCATATATATATAAAACATTTGATAAGATGAAAATATATTAACCAGATCATAGTCAGTACATATTCAAATCCCATGAACATCATACACCCAAAATGGGCATTACTAAAAATTACATACCAAAATAAAACAAAAAGTAACAAGGATGGGCCCATGGGATACCTCTAACCATTGTGGAGTCACTAGCCTACTCTGACCCAGACAAATCCACGGATTCAACCTAGCCTAATGCTCAACCCCCTAATGTTCAACCTCCCAATGATATTTTACCAACCACTAGCTACTGAACCCACTATCGAGTCCCACTAGGTCTACCATGACTGATGCGTGCAACTGAACCTCAGATTCCATCACCTGGTATTGATATCAAAATGACCTCAGAATACCATATTTTACCCTATTCATGAATGTTAGTTGTCCAAGAAGGATTACTACATAACCTCTCTCTATGATTGACCAATACACAAGCACACAACTACTTTGGTGTCTGGTCACATTAAGCCTAAACATGTCACATATTCCAATACTGAAACAAAACAATTGAATAACAAATACTAAGTGTTCTTCTTGAGTCCATAACCTATCCACCTTACTATAAGTAATCTCAGCTTCAAATTCGTCGCTCTGAAGCACCACAACTGAAGTCACATAAAGCCACTACCCATCTCGACTAAGACATATCTGTCAGGTTTACCTCTACTATGAGTGCATGTTACACCGCCTCTAATAATGGTTCCAATCTAAATATGTATTCCTACACCCAAATGGAATGACATAAACATTCTTAGATGTTACTCAACCTAGATTTGTCATTATTTACCATGAAATGGGAAAATCAAGAAAACTCGTTGAACGTATCTTCATAGTCCATGATAGAAATTTCACCCTGCTGAAGTCTCAAGAACTCTCGATCCCTTTGTGCCCTTAGTGACTTTAATAAGAAATGATTAAAGAAACTAGACTCAATGTACCTGCATGACAGTATTTTATGTCTTCATTCTTGAACATAAACATCCCACCAGCACATTTCCAATCCTCTGTTCTTGTATTCTCCCAGTTTCATCCTCCACCCTAGAGGCATGACTATATTCTTGAAGATCATCTATATTACATCGATCATGTCTTCTGCATCCTGTGGACCACCCTCATCCATAAAAATTAGTAGGTTCTATGATTGAGACTCTCGATTCATATATTCGATAGTTTTATCTATAACCACAGCACCCTAATTGATACAATGGATAACCATTACGAGGATCTCTTGGATCTACTCATCCAATTGTGAAAAAAAGATTTAAGATCTGGTGGCTGGAATGCCTATACTTGAACCTATGACTGAGAATGTACTTGATCTTCTACCTTATATGCTTGGCCTATAGGGGTCTGAAACATCTTGTCTATAGTGGCATATAACGATCACCTATCTTACACTTTATCCGAGACATCTAAGAGGAACCCACTAAATACCATAAATGGATAGAAAACAAAATTATATATATATATATATAATATAGATAAAATAGTAATAGGTAGTGAATCATTACTACCCATTCCCTTTCATATCGCAACTATGCCACATGATATCCCAACCTAATGGCCTCCATACATATTAATACCCGAGGAATGTAACAAAACTACTTTAGGACACAACTATCCTAATAACCAACATTTCCTCAAATTGAAGGCTTCATCCCCGAACCTGGGAATTAATATCAACACATACCATATTATCTTCCCAGTCTTATAAGACTCATTCCAATTTCACATATCACATGAAGTTATATATATTTATATCACATGTAATATCACATAACATAATTTATCAAGGAATTTTATATCATGATACATGAATATCTAAAATCTAGACATCGTAATAGGTTTCGAATCAATATCCATATGCATAGTAAACCCACAGTTCTATATGGGACCAAGGATCCACATCTCATAACATTTAACAATTCACATTCAATGTAAACCACTCTATGTGGATATGAATCCAAATATAAAATGAGAAAAATAGAACAAAAATTCTCACCCATGATATCTTGACATTCCCCTCACACTTGAGGTGGCATGAAAACAAGAAGAATATCTAAACCCAGTTCTGACAAAAACATATTCTATAATCTAATAAACATTATTTCTAATACCAATTGAAAATAAAATCTAGTATCAATCTCACTATTTTCTAGAAATACACTATAACTAAATGTTTATCAAAAACTGCATTGATACCACTGGTAGAATCCCTGACTTGATTATTGACCCGTATATATCTATCAGGTCGAGTTCCATTTCTCGTAGGCACCCCACCACAAACACCAACGTCATCCAAATAGCTCAAAGGGTTTAAATATGTATAGTGGAGATGCAATAACCTTTGGCTAAGATATAATAAGTGTCTAAGAACATATATATAACATGCAGTGAAATAATGAAGACTGAGAGGTCTCGAACATAACCCACCAATGGTGGAATCATAGTCTATATCAACAAAAAATATAGAAAGAATAATTAATCAATTATAGAGGGAATAAATAAATAAATCCAAGCATCCCACTTATAGACCAAAACCAAGTTAGTATTACAATATATGTATTACATTTCAATATACCAAAAGGGTGTCTCCCACAGATGAACACAATAGCTACATTAATATTTACATGCTGATACAAGGAAAAAAATGGAAAATACAAATGTATACACCAATAGAGGTAAAAACCTCAAGGTTCCTTTCCAAAATCCCATACCAACCAACTTATATGGTTCATCCATTGATGTAGATTCTTTAGCTTAATGAAAATTATTAACACAACATGCATCTAGAATGTCTCATACAACATGAGGGAATAAGTATTAATAGGATACCACCTAAGTGTGAATTCCCAACATAAGTGTTTAAGAAGGTGTGTGGTAATAAAATGTAAATCATCACATCTGTATATAAACATGGTCTTCCCTGGTGCTAAAAATCCACCGGGAATCCATCACCAACCTCATTAAATACTAGAATCACTGATGAGTGGATCATTGGAACATGTCTCATGATATACCATGAAAAATAAATTCAAAGGGGATACCTTAGGTTCTATCTCAAACAAGAAACATAGAAACACATTTCCCGTATTTAATCATGTCTCTAATAAGCACTGACATCCCAAAGGAATACCCATTAAAATATTAACATGGGTCTTATGAACCTTTACTCCAAGTCACTTGTTGGCTCAAAGCCATGCCTATGGAGGCATAAGGGATTTTTTCATCAAATAAATACCACTATATTCTATAAACATGACACCACATAGAATAGTTATCTTTGTCACTGAAAAGTAATTATTGGCCCATTACTTTTATATGGTGATCTTTATCCCCCAACTAATACCCTCAATTCTATCATCAAAAGGCTCCTCACCTTCTATGTGGTTTTCATTGAAATGCACCCCCAAAACATTACCTAAGATTCTCTATCTGGGACCACTACCCACATGTGTAGCCAAACCACCTGATCATCTGAGTCAAACTGTGTGCACATGACTCCAACTAGTGCATTGGCCATCATAGGTGAGCATCAATGAACAAATTAAATACCAAAGCCACTTCCAATCAGCACCTAGTTCCACTATGACCATGTGATGACTCAACTGATGGACAAACCATCCAAATAATATCAGGATACACCCATAAACTAATTGACTTATTGTATCTATCCAATTTCCTTGAGTCCCAAATGATGTTCAACACCACCCATGTAACTTGGTCCAAGGCCGACAAGATGATCAACATCACCTTAATCCCAGTGGTCGTGCCATCCAAACTCATTGGGCTAGGAAATTAAGGATCCCTATGATCAAATTACTTTCCATACATCTTAATAATTTCAAATATATATAAAAACCATATTAATAAATAATTAATTTTAAAATTATAGATTGTTTCATTTTAAATAAATATAAAAATTCAATATAATTGAATTTATAAACTACACATCAAATGATCAATACAATTTTATTTAAAAAATAAAATTTAATCTAAAAAAATTAAAATTGAATCATGAATACACCCTAGAATAACAACCCCAGGATTTTAATGGCCTCTAACCCAACCTCACATAATAGAATATTTGTTTGGAATTACAAACAATATATCATGGGGACACATGGTCAAATTAATATCAAGAATGAGGGTCTCACTAAATTACCCAAATTCACACTAAAATATTTCCCCCAAAACAAATGTGCAAACATGAACAAATGAATTCACCCTTACATTGGACTCAATGACGTAGGAAAATCCGATATTAGTCTCCAAATAGTTGTAATTTAGAATAAATTGACATTTCTATCAAACAATTTTAGTGCAGGGTAAAACTGCTTAGACAAATTTAGCACTCCATGGGGAAATGAAAAGATAGAATGCAGAATGTGTGATGTGGGACTTAGCACTATTCTTCCAATTCACTCAATGAACCTAAAAACCGATCACCAATGAATGAGTGAGATCAAAATCCACTATAGGAGGGAAATGAAGGGTTCATCGTGTTGTGTGTGTGACCAAAGATTATGAATTGAGAAAATGAAGAGAAAATATAAAATATAAGATATGTTATAAATTAAATTTCATTTCTTTTTTATTTCCATACAATTGGATCACACTATTTTTCAAGTGTGGGAAAATCTATGTGATATAGAGTGAATAGGTATTAACTATATGTTTCTTAGAATTCGATTTACTGCATGGTTTCATATAACTGTGCAAAAATTGTTTTGAATAACTATTATGAAAAATAGAGGTGCTTCCCAGTTGTGTTCCACCCTGAATGATTTACAAAAACCATTGAGTTATACACTCTTTTCCTTTAGTGTAATATACAATAGTCCATATGTTGGACCCTAAATTCTGTTCCATGGAATCAACCCGAAAACAAGACATCGAGCCTAAAATAATACTAAAACTATTCCAATCCACCATGAGGCTATGAATAGACCTGTATACCCATCTAAAAAATGATATTGGGATTGGGAGGCTCTCAGAATTGAGTTTTAATGCCCAAAAGAGAATGGTCCATAACAAAAAATTCAAATAAATCAAAATAGGATATGTTTTCGATAATGCCTTGAACCTAGTTACCCAAAGTCGGTGCAATATTTTTTTACATTGGAAGGATTACAAGGAATCAAGTCCCAAAAGTTCAATCAGTTTAAAAGTCTTGTAAAATAGATTACATACATGGACGTTACATTACACTTTAGAGAATAAAACACAACATAAGTGACCCTTTGAGAAGGAAATTAATCCCATACTTTAACCCTTATTATCAATCATAATACACTTCTTGAAACCCTAAGAAAATTAAAATATAGAAAGGTGTGAGCTCAGATTCTCAGTAAGGATAATAATAAAGCGGAATCTTTCATAAATAAGCATAAGAAATTAAGGCAATGTATATGACTAAATGAAATGCCTTTTTAATCTTAAAAATCAGCATAATATGGAACATATACAATAAAATAATTCAATTCACTTATTCAGGTGGATATTATATAAGTTGAATAATAACATGCAATATCAATAGCCACATTCATAATGACAGAATGCATAATTCCAGACTATCATAACCACATTGTCAAGGCCTTGTTCCATGACTACAAATATGATTTTATCAAAGCCTTGTGCCAAGAAACTAGTTTGACTCATGAGACCTACCGATGCATCTTGGAGATATAGAGGGCTCCACCCATAACATACTAAGTCCATTGCATTCCTCATATGAAAAATCTTTAAACACAACATAAAAATTCATATTAAAACTGGCATATGAAATGTCAATACCATACGCATAAACCATGAATGGTATAAAAATAACACATCCACTATCATACATGTCACAAAACCTTTAATAAAATATGGAAGATTTGTATCATAATAAATCAACTTCAAACAAGTTTAAAATCCATTAAAGGATTTTGAAAAAGATAAAAATTGTTTGTAAAACTCTTTCTGAGAAATATCCCTTTATCATGAAAACATTTAAATGTCACAAAATTAAGAAAGGAAGACATTTAAATGCATTTTTTAATAAATGTGTCCCATAACACATTGAAACATTTGAATGTAATTCACAATTTAAAACATTCATTTCCATTTAAATAAATCCTTAATACCATTTTGAAAACATGGAAATTAATGACAATGGTTTAGAAGAATAAATCATTAAAACATTTAAAATGAAGTTTTAGTAAAAAGTACCGTAAAATAATACATTTGAAAACTATTTTATGAAACATGTTCATCGATAATAAATATTTCCCTGTAGATACCTACATAAAAACAACTTCAGATAATAAAGAGATTTTGAAATTAAACCTTTCCTCGTTGTAATCGATCGAGTCATATGAAAAATAGTCAATAAAAAAATGAATCACAAAATATCATTAATATAAAAATAATTAGGATAATATATATCAAATGGTAGTACACAATACACCACATGAAATAGATAAGTGGTGAACAGTGGAAATCTCACACAATTAAAAGTGATATAAGAAACCCCTTACCTTGCACTTTCTTTTAGTCATGGGTACGTTTGACCTCTTTTACGAAGATCGTAATATGTTATTAAATTAAAATAGAACCATATTAATATTTTTGATATCAAACATGATTCTTTTATGACTTTATACTAACCATTTAATAATAATTTCCATGTTAAATTAATATTTCGCTTAATAATCTCTTTCCTTATCGTACGTGTTTTAACTTCCTAATCTTGATTGTATCAAACAGACCAAGATTTAAATACATCCAAAATATTAAAAATGATTTATATATCATATATATTTATAATATAAATATGTATAACATACATATATGTGAAATGAAAAACATCATTTATGGAGGCGGTAGTCCGTACATATGCATAAACGCTGTTTTAGTTTTCATAACGTATTGAAAGGAAATAATTGAATAACATATATGTATGTACATATATATATAAATATATATATCTTCAGTATCATTATTATGTCATATATTACATAATTATTAGTAATATATATTTTTATAATCGTCGATGAATGATGATCGTGGAAATGAATCTCATCGCGTCGTGGAAACGGTTATCCGTACGTACGCACGAGTGACAATATCATTTCCTTTAAAGTGTGTAATTTGATAGTACATTAATTTTTCAAAGACAATACCATGTTATTTTCATTATTCAAATACAAATTACTCATCATTATATCCATCCAAATAACATAGTCTTGAATAAAAAATTACACCACGGCGTGGTGACGGTAAGCTGTACGTACACACACATGGTGAAATTATCATTCATAAGATGGATAGAATACTGAATCTGTCACGACCCGCCATCGGGGTCCATGCCGTGACTACCCTAAGCCCGCCTTCCATAGGCCAGGGGCTGGCGACTAGCACCAAGGCGTAAATCCTAGTAAAAAGGGAAGGCATTGCCTTTGTAAAGTAAACAAACAGCACAGAGTAAGAAAGCGGAAAGTAAACACTAAGCAAAAGCAGAGTACAACTGAAAGTGCGGAAAAGTAAATGGGCCAGTATACAAACCCAAACTGAAAGTAAAGTTCAACTCGAAAGGGAAAACAGCAACTGAAATGTAAAAGCCGCTACACCGAGCTGTCCACTGGAAATCCCACCTGAAGGGTGGGTACAGATAGCTTCACTGCTCCACGGGTCCCACCGTCCGCTCCGAGCACGTCCCGCCCAGTGGTCCACCTCCAGGTACCATCCTGCTCTGCAAGCCTCAGCTATGATCAACGTTGTCCGTCGTCTGCAACCAAAACAACGTAGTGCGGGAAAAGCCAGTGCAGGGGTGAGTATAATCTACTTAGTAGGGACCCCGAGACCCCTGAAGGTCTCTCAAATCCACAAAGGATAAACCACGAAGAAAGGTACAATCACGAAGTAAAAACCGATACTGCTTAGGTATATGCCCATACATATACCTAAGTCATCAATTTCAAATACGCTCCAACCTTCGATCCCAAGTACAACTCAGTCCACACAGGAATGTAAATGTATTCCACACAAGAAAACAAAACGAAATCCACACAGGATAGCACAACACAATCCACACATGAATGCAACAGGATTAATCTCACACAGGTATACTTCTTCAAAAGATGATAAAGATGATATCTGATCCATCTAAGTCGTCGGACCCACGAAGGATCGATAGGTAACTAACCCCCGAAAAAGACCCACACAGGATCGGGCCCACATAGGACCTGTAGGCGCTGGTTCACACAGGACCGCTGAGCGCAAAGACCCACACAGGATCGGACCCACACAGGATCGGGCCCACACAGGACCTGTAGCACTGATCCACGTAGGATCGTTGAGTGTTATAGTCGTCGTCGTCGAATCTACACAGGATCTCTGTACTTTCGTCGTCGCAGTCACAATAGCAGTAGCAGTAGCAGTAGTAGTCACAGTAACAGTCGCAGCCAGCACTAGGGTTCCCGCACACAGCAAGCTCGTACAGGAGGATCCGCTCCACGAGCCGAGAGGCTGTTACAACAACTGTCACAAAGTCCAGAGTTGATGTATCCAAAAGTTCCGTATCGTCAACAGGAACATAATGCAACAGACGGCACGTCGATCGGACGCCCGGTCTGAGAGTTATTGGCATTTTCGTCCCTGGGGCCCGGTTGGTTTTTAAGGCAAAACCAACCCGACTGTACTCCACCTGTGTCCAAACCTCGGTCGGAGTATGCCAAAAGATCTGTCTCACTATGAGGAACACAACAAAGATGATGACACGTCAATCGGACGTCCGTAGCTCAAGATATGAGCGTTTCCGCTCCGAAGGCCCGGTTGGTTTCGTGAACGAACCAACCCGGCCGAACTCAAAGTATTCCGAAACTTTGAGTGCGACATACCGAAACTACCGTCTGGATTCAAGGATCGCGTTGCTGCAGACGGTTCGTCAATCGGAGGTCCGTGGCTCAAGTTATGGCCAAAAGACCGAATTCGTCTCGAAAACGGGGGGTCAGGGTCCGGGCCGACCCGGCGCGGTGGCACGACGACCTGGCGCCGCACGGAAGCAGCACGTGGGGGGAAGGGCCCCCGCTTGTTTTAAAAAAAAACGACGTGTCTTATAGCTGCGCCTTGGAGAACCCCCCCCCCCATGTGGGGGCCTGCTTTGTGGGAAACGGGGGCCGCCTGCCCCCCTCAAGGAAACCCCCCCCCCCACAAAAATGGGGGGGGGGGTTTGAGAGTTGACTGAGGGAATTTATTCCCCCGGTCTTTGACCTTCCGGCCGGCCACCTGGCCGGCCAGTTTTTCTCCAACGGGACCGGCAAGCCGGTCCCCTTCCGGTTTCCGACGCCGGCGGCCCAGCGTGCCGCCGGTCTTCCCGTCTCGCCGCGGCCTGGAACCGGCCGCGGTGTTCGTCGTCTGGCGCGATGCGACGGCACCGCGCCCCTCCGCCGCGCCTTCGATTCCCTTCGACGCGGTGCGACGACGTCGCGTTCTTGATGATCCTTCCATAGTGTGGCGTGACGGCGCCGTGCAATATAAACGTGCGATTATCCGCGTGGTGCGACGGCACCACGCCATCTTGTTTCATCCGCAAGATAAATCAACAAGAACAAAGGAGGGGGTACGGCCGTGTTCATGCGGTCCGGCCCCCTCACGTTAAAAGATAACACATATTAAAATATCCTCACGTTAGTCATGCTAGAACCACGAACAAGAATAAATAAATAAACAATTAACAACAACCCCTACCTTGGGTTCAAGTTCGAATATTGTCAAAGACCCGCGGAAGACAACGTCGCGGAGGTCGGGCGTCGCAGTAATCGTTCGTCAAATCCGATGACGAAGAGGTACGTCCGAAGAGGTACGTCGTTGGCGAATCTTCGTATGCCTATGAAGGAAGTCCGAGGAGGAAGCGGCGTTCCCTTTTCGTTGACACGGAAGGCGTCATCGATCTTCGGATACAATCAGCTACGAAGAAGAGAGGAGCGGTGTTCTTCGTTGGAGCTTGAGCGTTCTTCGTCAAAGCTTGAGCGTTCTTCGTCAAAGTTTGAAGAAGAAGGAGAAGGACCCAAAATGATCTCAAGAAGGCTAGAGAAATCTAACCAAATAAAATAAGATAGAGACTTATTTTATTCACACACTTAACCAAATTGAATTTCAAAAGTTTGAAATTCAAATAAGATAACTCCAAATTAATTAACAAGTTGTCATGTCAATTAAATAGGCGTTTACGGAGTTTTGAGAGGAGATGAAAAGTTTAGGGTTCATGTGGGCCCCACCACACTTAATCCTCTCAAGGGAGGTTATGTGGTTGTGGGTCCCACCCCTAACTTCCTTTGAGAGAATTTAACTATCATGTTTAAATAAAAATTTGTAATCCACAATTTTTATTTAACTTATTCTAAACTCCCAAAAACTAACTCTCAACCCAAAATAAACGCAAACTCGGAAAAGGTCTCCTTAAGCGAATATCGGCGCTGCGAGTTCATCGGTGTCCTTGGATATCAATTCCGAGCACCGGATCAAAAGTTAGGAATTCCCGCTCGTTCGTTCACTGAACATACCCGAGCTAAACATCGGAAATTGATTCCGGGCACACCGGGCCTCGGAATCAGGTGCCGTCAGAAACCGCGCTCTTGTAAAATTCCAAAGAAAATTAAGAAAAAATTTCCCTTGAATTTTACGGGTCTTTACAGAATATAGTTGTTCCATTTTTATAATAGCATCACAATATATAGACGATACTTGAGTTATTATTTTAGAATGGAAACAACAATGAACATGTAAGTGGATGAATAAGAGAACATGGAAGAAGGTGTTGAAATTATTACCTCTTCTTCAAGTTCATCCTTTTGATTTGATCAAAAGGGATACTTAAGTTGGATTTATAACCAAAGGAAGGCCTCTAGGATGAATTTAGGATTGGTAGGAAGATATTTGTGCAGGGTTTGGCCAAGCCAAATGTCTTTGGAGGTTTGAATTTGAGAGAAGGGGAAGTTCCCTTTTATAAGAGGGGTGAGGGTCACATTAGGGAAAGATTAATGTATTAATTTATTAGAAGAATAAATATTTAAAACATTTAAAATGTTTTTTAGTTAAAAGTACCTTAAAATAATCCCTTTGAAAACCATTTTATGAAACTTGGACATGGATAATAAATATGTCCCCGTAGATACTTACGTAAAAACAACCTCGGATAATAAAGAGATTCTGAAATTAACCCTGTCCTCATTGTAATCTATCAAGTCGTATGAACAATAGACAATAACAACCAAATTAATCACAGAATATAATGAATATAAAAATAATAATGATAATATATATCAAATGAAAGTACACAATACACCACATGCAATAAATAAGTGGTGAACAACGGAAATCTCACACAATTAAAAGTGAGATAAGAAACCCCTTACCTTGCACTATCTTTTAGTCGAGGGTACGTTTAACCTCATGTATGAAGATCGTAGTCAATTATAAAATTATACCAGAAAAATATTAATATTTATGATATCATACATGATTTATTTATGACTTTATACTACACATTTAATAATAATTTCCATTTTAAATTAATATTTTGGGTAATAATCGCTTTCTTTATCGAACGTGTTTTAACATGTTACTCTTGATTGTATCACTTAGACCAAGACTTAAATACTTCCATAATATTAAATATGATTTATATATCATATATATTTAGAATATTAATTTATATAATAGTCATATATATGAATTTAAAAATACCATTTATGGAGACGGTAGTCCGTATGTACGCATAAACGTTGTTTCTGTTTTCATAACATATTGAACAGAACCAAGTGAATAAGATATATGTAAGTACATATATATATATATTTAAATATACATATACAGTATCATTATTATGTCATATAGTACATACATATTAGAAATATATATTTTTATAATCGTCGATGAATGGTAGTCGTGGAAATGAATCTCATCGCGTCGTGGAGACAGTAATCCGTACGTATGCACGAGCGACACTATCATTTCCTTAAAGGTGTGGAATTGGATGGTATATTAATTTTACAGAGACATTACAATGTTATTTAAATTATTTCTATACATATTACACATCATTATATCCATCCAAATAACGTAGTGTTGAATGAAAAATTACACCACGGCGTGGAGAGGGTAAGCCGTACGTACGCCCACATGGTGACATTATCATTCATAAGATGGATAGAATAATGAATATAGTTGTTCCATATTTATAATTACATCACAGTATATAGAATATAATGAAGGTATTATTTTAGAATGGAAATAACAAAGATAGAGTAAGTGGAAGAATAAGGAAACTTGAAAGAAGGTGGTGAAATCATTACCTCTTCTTCGGGTTCTTCCTTTTGATTTTATCAAAAGGTATTTTAAAGTATGCTTTCTGACCAAAGAAAGGACTCTAAGATGAAGGTATGATAGTAGGGAGGATATTTTGTTAGGGGTTTGCTGAGCCAAATGGATTTGACGGTGTGATTTTGAGAGAAGGGAAAGTGCCCTTTTATAATATGGGTGAGGGTATCTTTATGAAAATATTAAAGTATTAATTTATTATACAATCATATTCTGTTTATAATGGTTACAAATAAATTTATTTCAAGTATTAAGTGGTAATGGGATGAAATCTTCTTAACCAATATGTTTTAGATAGGTTTAGGTTATCATTTTAACCTTATCTTTTATATTTAACTCTTAGTTAATCAGTTTAACTTTTACACTATCTTCTTGTATTATTACTCTATATAGTTAATAAACTTACTCTAAACATCCAAGAGAACCTCAAGTGGCTCATTAATGACATATATAATATTATTTAACGCATATGGACGAACCTTACATTTTTAGGATTATTATAACAAAAAATAATATAGTATTTGTTTTAAATATTAATTTATGTCAATTTTGACACTATTTGGTATTTTTTTTTGTGAAAGTAATCACAACATGATTACTTTGAACAAGATACTTTGAATCAGCCCTAGCATTTTATAGTCACCTATAAACACTGAATTTAACACTTTTAACTCTTCTTTAAATTAAATAATAATAAATGTCCTAATCTAATCCAAGTGGATCTAAAGGGTCATATTTTATTCCTAAAGTGGTTTTTGGTCGAATTACACAAATACAATAGAATTAGGACATGTGTTAGGGTAATAATAATATCAATTTTACCCTTAATTACCCTATTTACTTTTAACCATGGTAAATAAAAGTAAAAAGTTACTATTCACAAAAAATATTTTTATCTTATTGAACAAAATTTTACTCCATGATATTAACCTAGCCTCTTGTATTTTAAAAATTCATCTCACATATGTGGTAAAATTATGTTTTATGTAAATTTGCAAATGTTCCTAGGAGGTGGGTAAAAGACGGTAAAAAGTTCAATAAGATTTTTATATATCTAAAATTATTATAAACTGACTCCAATGAATTACATTGAATTTATATTGGTATTATGTATCTATTATTACCTAAAATAAATTTAAATAAAATAAATAATTAGTTATATAAAAAGTTGGGTTTAAACAATAACTCAATGTTTTTCATTATTCATCAAAAATTGAAAGTTTTCAGAAAAATACCAAAAATTTACCCTAAGCTAATTTCGATATTATGAATCCAAAAATTATGTCTATTTTACAAAATTAAGAAACTATAAGTTGAATTTATTAATTTAATATTAATTATCGTTTTTAAAACCAAATGGTGTATTTTTAAGAAATAATAACTATTAAAAGATTGGCACTTGTTTGTGTCCAATTTCATTGTAAAATTACTTACAATGACCAGAACTATATTAAATGATAAAAATATAATCTATTTATACTTCCAAACCATTATGATGTATAATTTATCACTAAAAATTATTTTTATTAAAAAAAGTTTTTTCAGTTAAAATATAGTATTTTTCACTATTCACCCAAATATGAAAGTTATCAAGAAAACACCCTAAATTTATTGAAACTAAATTATTATATCTCAATTCTAATGTAGATGTTTATTTTGTCAAATTTAATATATAAAAGTTTCAAATATAGGATTTAAACAGAGTTCTCCATTAAATGGAGGTTAAATTTCATTTTCTGAAAAATACTTATTTTCTCTAAAAAATGTATTTGTTCTTACATTATGTTTATAAAAATCATAATATGGATTCTAAAATTATAAGGTTTATATAAAGTTAAAAATTCTGTTAATATTATTCATAATACCTTTTGAACGGCTAGTTTTGTAAGTCATGGTGCGTGTGAACTCAGTGTTGCGTGTAGTGAAAGCTATTGAATTACTTTGAAGAAATAACGTACTATAAAATCATGGTTTGTTACATTTTCCATCGGATTCAAAATTTATAATGTTACACAAAATTAAAAAAATTAAATTCACATCAATTATTCTATTGGAGTTTATTCTACCCTACATGTAACTCCAAATAATTCCATTCACTTATCATAAACAATCATATTGAATTCCTCTATAAATACATTTCATTATAATGAGATTATGTTCATTAGTTATTACCATATTTTATCGATTCTTATTAGATCTTCCCAGAAAAATATCGATGTTTTATACATGAGTAATCATTATTACATTAATACATTCCATTTTATTTCTATTAAAATTTAAAATACCTACTTAGTGAAATTATAATTTCTAATAAAGTTAATGTTTGTATTCTATGGTAATAACCATTAACCTATATTTAACATATTTCCTCAAGATAATATAAAATGAAATTATTGTGTGTGCAGACTACTATATATATAATGCTTCATGATCCATATAAATTTAACAACTTATAGGAAATTTCATTATATTATATTATTTTTACATATATATGTTATTCATAACATGTTTTATTTTATGAAAATAATGAACTATTTTCTCTTTTCTCCCATTCTATAGAAAAGTAAATCATCATATCTACATACATGCAGATTACTGCCTCCGTGGAAAGGTTGATTTCCATTATTTTTATCACTAATGTTTGACATTCCAAGGAATGACTATTGATTCAATGGATTATTTTTTTAGTTAATTAATTTTCATTGATGAACATTTGTTGATCATCTTAATTAAATGATCAATAAACAGTCATAGTTAATTTAATCATTTAATATATCATAAATAAATGGAAAAAATCTTTTTTAAATAATTGAATATCTTCATATCAATTAATAATTCTATAATATTATTTTATATTTTAATATATCACACTAACAAAAACTAAATTATATATTTAATCTATATATATTAATATTGAAACTAAATCGTATGAAAATCATTAAAAAATAGAATGATCCTATTAGGGTCAGTTTAACCAACTATCCAAAAAATTGTATAACATTATTACATGGATGACTAAAAAACATAATTAATGATATTATAATAATTTAATTTATAAACAATTATTTGGCTCTAGTTTTGAGAACTTCACATCACAATTTAACATAATCATTATGAAAACACCCTTTCTAGTTTAGGAATAACAGAAATAATGTTATTCTTATTTTCAAATTTTAGTATACAGAATAAAAAACTCAATAAAGGTAATATAAATTTAAATTATCACAATAATTTATACCATATAATAAATTTATTTATTTGGGGGATATGAAAATTTGATGTTGAATGAATACATATACCCTTATTATGAAACTTGTATAAACAATTAATGTTATAAAACACTAGATGTAGGGAAATAGGTAAAGATTAACTAATTTATATTTGTATGGAATGATTAATGTTGAGGAGTAAACATGGATATATTTATGAATAATTTTAATGGGTATGTTGTTATAAAACATAATTAAATTATTTAAGAAGATTGGTTCATATGACAAACAAATGGGTACCAAGGTTAGGGGTCCGATCTGAAACACCTCCCTTTTTGACATGTTTTATAGTATGAGCCTAAATTGATAAATGTGATATATATTATGATTAATTGTGATATTAAATCATAAAATTAATTTTATCCATGATAATATATGATCATTATAACGAACATCCATTAAATAGGATTCGATTTTAATTCCAATCATGTTGATATGGGATTTTCACGACATAATTCGTTCCCTTAGGTGATTCAAAAACATATTTTGCCACTATAATCAATGATTTATATATTATTATCTATAATGTTGTTATATTATATTTCTACCAAATTTTCAAGGGAAAAAGTGACTCATAGAAAATTATTCTTCATTTATGAATTAATTGTTCTGTAAAAAAGAAGTATTTGTTATAAATATTTCCAATTTATTTTAATGGATTCATCCTCCATATATATGATTTTATTTCTATACAATGTTCTATTCACTCTAGAGGAAAATCATATTTTTTGTCTCTATTGATTCATGTATTCCACATCATTAGTTTTTAAAATAATTCTATATCCTGTTTCTAATTTAATATTCAAATAATGGCATTTCAAAAATATTCTTATAGTTTCCCATCTCAATAAAATCAATATTTTATTCATATAATGCACATTTCCATGACGTAAAATTTATGTTATTTTAACGACATAGAAATTATGTATCTCTATAAAAAACATTAAATTGTATTTATTTTTTTCATTTCTCCATTTAAAACCCATATGTGTTCCCAAGGGTTGTTATTTTAGATTCCTTTAAAAAGAAACTGGTTTTTCAAAAAAATTAACATCACATTTCAGAAAATTTAAATTAAATTAGGGTTAAAATATTATCTTGTATAATAATGAGTAAAATAATAAAAATATATTTAATATTTTGTTTCAATTTTGTTATTTATATTTAAAAATATAATTTCCACGGTTTTTATTTTTCATGAACAACCTACTAAATATTTTTAAGAGATAATCTTATTTGGTGATTGAATTTGGTGTATAGATCATTTACATTACTAATAAAAGATTTATTGATTCCATCTTGATATTTTTTTCAAACCATTTTAGGGCTATTTATGATTTATTAAATTTCAGATTTAGTGGAAATATATGTTTGGAAGATGATGGGTGGGGTCCTATATTTCCCTCCAATGCATTGGTTTATGGTTTTCACTCTTTATATAAAAAGTGAACAGAAGAAAATTTACCCCAAGAAAAAGTGTATAGAAAAGGACTTATCCCAAGACAAAAGGTTCAAGGGAGGATTTATCCCATGATAAAGGGTAAACATGGGGATTGTTTCTAATTTAATAGATACACATAAGGATTTATCCAAAGAAAAAGGATTTATGAGAGGATACACACCAATCCCAATGGTTATAAGGAATCTTTTACCATATGAAAAATCATACATAGGTGGATTATATGAAACCCAAATATACACCTTGTTCTTTCTCTTGGGTCTATAATGTGATAAATTTCATAATGGGAAGTCTTGACATATAGGTTCAATGTTTCTGTTTTTATAACAATATTTTGAAGATTCTCAGGATATTGTTATGATATTGTGTTTCATGTTTATTGATTAAGGATTTCTATCACATTAGATCTATTCTATATGAAACTCCATGATTTATTGTATAAGTCAATATTTTTGTTCAATTTTTATATGGGTATGATTTAATTATGAATATTGACTATACCTATATTTTCATCTCATATTTGCAAATCCACATGAATTATTTTTTCATGTGTCTATACTTAATGAACATATGATCTCATAAATTACATGTGACTTTATTAGGTTGGTATTGAATATGTTTATATCATATGATATTTCAAATATTTTTCAAGATGATGAGGAAAACAAGGGATATATAGTGAAATTATCATAAGGGTAGCTTGTAGATTTTCAGTGACAATTAAAACACATTATATATTAACTCTCTCACTTAACCAATAACATATGGACATCTCAACGTTGAGAGCGACATCTAAATGTATTTAACCCGATTTATTTATTTTTTATTCACCTATAATGGCGTGAATGAATAAATTAATCATGGACATAAGTATTTACTTGGTTCCCATCAATAAGACACATCTAAGGGGCATGTATCATTGTTGTTTCATGAACAAAAAATGGTATGTAACTCAATAAATTCACAAGTATTTTCTAGTTAATAAATTTACCTAGGCTCACTACCTATCATGGTAAAGGGGTAACAAACTAACACCTAATATTCACTCATTGTAACATTCTTTTATTATCTTACTGTTAATGGAAAAGATCATTATAACATAGTTTATGGACATGTAGGTCCCTTCTTCAGCATCAAAGGATAGAATTAGTACATAACTACAGAATAATTTTTTTATATTTAAAATCAAATGATTATTCACAATCTATGAAAAACACCTTGGGAAAACCGTATTATTTATAAAATATCTCAACAAATTATCTTTTTTCTTGGAAAAACGAACACATTCTTCAAAAATGTCATGAAAATTAAGGATTCCAAATTTTCAAGATTTATAAACCTCATATAGAACAAAAAATAATTCATCCAATAAAAAATTGAACATCTATAAGATATCTATTTAGATATATTTCTCTAAAGCATCTATATATAGTTTTGTAGTGAATAACTCTCTCCCCATTCCATTCAATGGATAATATTGAATCTCCACTTCACTAGGATCATGAATTGTGTCCAATTTAATTAATTGATTCAAAATGTGACAATAATTCTGAGTTAGACACCATAGTGTCATGGGAATAACTCTATTTCCATTAGCTTTTGGAAAAACATACATCTAATTTAATATCATCTTGCTAGAGTATTGTCTGTAGTTATAGAAAAAAATACATCCCATTCAGGAACATCTGTTGGATGATAATTTCAACAACTGTGTAGTCTTAAATTTTTAAACACCTATAAGATATGGAATAATGTACTATGATTTTTTCATAAAATATTAAGAATATCCACAACAGTCGGACATTATATTCTATACAAATTATAAATGATCTGTAACATGATTTCCTAAAAAACAATGACCTAATCCTAGATACGACATAGACACAATACTAAATTGTAGTCTATGGTTGAAATGGATACCTTAAAATTCAACACTATTTTATAATTCATCCATTGAATATAATATTGAATGGCTATGGTTTATGCTTATCATTCTCTCTATGCACTATGGTGTAGCCTTCTCTATTTGGGCATTAACACATAAAAATCTATAGTGTTTATTGAAGTCCTTTGAAAATACCAAATGTTGTTTCCTTAAATCTATGGAAAGGTCACCTCAAAATAATCTTATACTATAAGAGTGTAGGTTGTTTAAATTTACAAACGGTCATTTTTAACTACACATTTTTTTTATGTATAATGTTTGAATTTAGCATGGCATGTAATACTCAAGTCACACATTAAATATTACACCATAATTAATATAGAATATGATATATATCATCCCATTACTCACATATATTATGTAAGAGTGTCGAATATCATCTTTTTCCACGATATTTTCCTATAGTGTGGACAATTTCATTTGTGCTACCACCCATCAATACGAACCAAAACTTTAATGCACCATCAGGCTTGTCTTCTTGATCAAATTCTCCATGTTTATTCCATGTATATATAGCATTTCAGGATCCCCTACAAGGGTTAGGAATGTCCAACATGTGAAATGAGTATATATCTTCTCTAAGAATACACGGTTGGCCTTTTTGTTGTATCTATAATCATTTATTACTGTGAAACCATCGAAATTTCATCATAGTTAACGTGAATACATAATGTACAAAATGATGTTTTCCTCTATCATCTCTTCTATGGTATAAATGGATACCCAATGATATAAGCTTATCCACAATAATAAAAATATACATTTTAGAGTAGAATATATATCATATATGTATAAAATTCTTTCTCAATATGACTTCCACGATTACTATTACACTCTAGACTTTTTCATTTTATTTAACATGATCTCTTCTGAAGGAAACTCTATAAAAATAACTTTTTTCGTGTTTCATAAAAATTGTACATGACCAATCATTACTTTTTCAACACATAAATAATTATTTGAATTTAAAACATACCTTTTTTTCATCATTGGTATTTATCTATCTTTCATTGACCACATTGTTATTTTTTTCATCATAAATATGTGTTGTAAATAATAATATTATAGAAAAAATATAACTTTATTCATTATAATTCAAAGACACATATTATTCACCAACCTTATAAATCCTTATTTTAAATCAAAATTGAACATACTAATATTAAATCATCCTTTATTGTCTATATATTCAATAAATATAACATCATTCCTATGATTTTATAGTCAATTTCACACAATGTGTTTTATTGTAAGTACAAAACATAATTTATCTTCCTCTTATTCAATATAACCATTTATTTAACATCCCCCTAAATTATTTGTTCGTATCCACCGATAATATATATTATTCACCGCATTTTTTCAATTCAATAGAAATAGAATTTCAAATTTAACGTCTCACTTTAACAATCCTAATACAAATGTAGTGATTCATTTTTGGTCATTCTAGTAATTATTAAATGGGACATAATCTCCTAAACATCTACCCAGTAATATTGGAAAATAATTGTGAAATTTCCGACACTCCATTAGAATATCTTCTTTACTCCCCATTGTGGATATATTCTCTTCTAGTTTAAGAAAAAACCACATTCAATTGAATCAACAACTTGTTGACCTGCCAAATTGTATGAAACTCTTTGTTTTATAAGCCTATATTCATTCATGTAGTGATATCCATAATTGATTCACTGATGTTATTTACTAATATTATTATAATATGTGAGTAAATACTATAATACAACTTATACAGAGCATGATGTGGGAAGTTAGAAATTTATAGTCAACAACATTGTTGTATGATGTCACTCAGGAATTCTACGAAAAAAAAATAATATAAATGGTTTTATCACATTAAAATGTAAAATTATGATAATTATCAATTGAAAAATACATTAGTAAAAACATTTGTGTAATTTGTGTTAAAAACATACAATACTATGATGTTATTAATACCGCATGACAAAACGTTTACAACACTTATTGCACGAGATGTTTAATATGAACATATGATATCAATTGAGATCAAACCCATCATATATTCATAGGTTTAAAAAAAATTTATTGAAAGCATTATTTATTACACTAGTTAGTTCAAATATGGGGACACATCATCCAAATGACAATATTTTCATTAAACTCCATCCATTTTTTAACCACTAACATAATCAATCTTTTTATTTTAAAGTAAAATCACCCTATTAATTGTGTCTTCAAATTAAAATATATTCTATTTATAAATAGTTTTTAAATAGTAAATTATTTAGCTATATGGTTAAATTAGTGTTCCGTAAGATTGGAATGGGGCTAGTCATGTCATACAAACCTATCACCATCTACCATTCCTTTCACCCTTTTACAGATTTTAGGGTAGAAATGAAATAAACTCCTAAAGAACATTATCATCACTTGTATCCATAAAATACATACTATTTACAATGTATTTTTATTGTGATATTTCTCTTATGAAATTGTTTTCAAGGATTTTTTCGTTTTCATACTTCTTTAGGTTTGGATTTTCTCTAATTATAGAGTTAATAAAAAATGAACACGTAACATATCAAGTGTTATGTATGGTTGATCCCACGTATAGATTTGTTCTCCATAGAATATTAATTTTTTTTTATTTTAGTGTATTATGTGTGAACACTACCTATAACCATTTACTATAATAACAAAAAATCTATCTAGGAATCCATCATCCATAGTGGTCTCAACTTCACATTATATTCCACCATCTTCAGAGTTGAAACAAACACTTATTTCATACTTTTATATTTATTAATTTTTCCACAAAAAATTTTATTTGATTTCCTAGATATTAGTTCATGATACACCATTTATTGTGGCTCTATTTAGTTAACAAAAACATTAACACAGTTTGACATTATAATATTCCTTTTTTTAAGGAAAATAAATTAACATGGAAGTGATATGTGTAGTGTGTCTCCATAAAATTATTTATCCGTCAAAGAATTTACCCAATTTATATACCACTCAATAAGACAAGGTATAGAAAAAATTAATCAATTTACATATGAATATAACCTCAAATTTTTTCTTTTATCTTTTTATTTTAGTACTGCTTTAGATCCTCTAACTACATTTGGATTTTATTTCCTAAAACCATATTCTCATGATGTTATCCAATCTTCTAATAAATAAAATATGGAGGGTTTATATATATTGTGGAATAACACATTTATATTTGTTATGGAACAAATATTTTCTTTATGATTTTATATTAGGATTCTCTTTGTTTTTTCAGAAGTATAGATAGATTTTGGGGGGATATTCACCTTTTACCATGTTTTTTGAGCCTATCCTCAAGGTATAATATTATTTTTCCATAATCTTCCCATATTTTAACCACATTATATAAAATTACCTGAAAGATATCAATTTCCATTTTTCTTCTTTATATTTTTTCTTAGTGAAATAACACAAGAATTTAATTCCATTTCCATGGCCATTTTTTTTATTTATTGGAAAATATCATCATGTCTATAATCTTTTTCATTTATTTTCATTCCAAATTTATATATATTGAAATTAAAGTCCAATGTTTCATCTGTTAACCTCAGATAGACTTTTAATACATTATTATTCATTGAAGGTCACTCTCTATGGATTACACATTATTGATCTTCATTATTGTCAAATGATAATTACATAGAATATAAACTTGAATTTTTTCCATTTCATTACCAGATTCGAATCTTATTATTTGAAATAATCGAGTGTCTAATGTTTAAAATAATTGACCTGTAAATTCTTTATAATTAGATATATCATTATGTTTAGAATTTTCCTTATATAGATAACTAAAATTATTGAATAACATTTTCATTATTTTTCTTCTTTCCTTTCTTCATAAAGAACTTATCACAATTCGTTTCTTCTTCCCCAAACAATTCCTGAAATATCATTCACATTTCATTGTATAACAGAAAATAATTAATCAATTTTAGAATGTATTCCATGAGTCCTATTTAGAATACATGTATTACTGAATCAGCAATTGAAATTTTTCTTCAATCTTTCTCAATGATTACTCTATGAAATCTCAATGGAACAATTCAATATTAAAAAACTTATTAATAAATTTCATGTAAATATTTTATTAACTTGATGAAAAAAATTTAAATGCTATAAAATATATATCTTATTAAATGAGGATTAAATGTGGTTGAAATATTAAAAACAAATTCATAATATGTAAGAGTAATAACAAAATAAAAATGGACTAGTTTACTATTATAACAATTATTGGGAATAAACAAGGAATTCAATGTGAGAATAACCTATGAGGGGGTGGGTGAAATAGGGTATGCATTCTACAAAAAAATTATATCTATCTCTCCTTTAACTTCATCACTTACCATATATGATATTGAACTCCCAGCCATGATGACCACATGGTCACATCATTAGACGAATTTACTTCAGGCATTCATCATTTATTTTGATGTATATGGTTTAATATATATAGATATGAGTATTTAACTGGTTCAACCACATTGGGGGGGTAGAAAAAAGAATAACACATCGATGTCATGTCTTGCAACAAAAATACTTTGATTGTCACTTCTTAAAAAGGTTCATAATCAATACCTCATATACATAGGCTCATTCCCTATATAGTTTACAGAACTCTCAATATTTCCCAAGGGTCACTACCTCGATTTGTTTTCTTACAAATATTAGAGGGGATAAGATTCATATGAATTATGTAAATGTAGTTATTTTCTCTATAATAACAAGCATAAAATTCTTTCTTCAATATAGAATGATTCTTTATTTAGGTCCATATCAAAACATCTTCATAAACCGTGAGAAAAAATTTCATAACACATTATTCATTATGGAATGTCATTGGAAGAGACTCACAAATATTTAAGAACAACAATCATTTTTATAAAATTTGGAATGATCATCATGGATTATAATTATTCATGATTTAAATGCTTTAATTATAATAACACCACATTTTTCCAATAAAACATATATATAAAAACTGCTCACCACTTAAGATTCATTATCTAGAACATAAACAATAATTTTTTTAACAAAATTCCTCTTCATCCCATTGATCCAATGGTTATAATTTATTCTCATCCTTACTTGGAACATGGATAGTTTCTTATGTACTCATATATCATCATAAATAATTAAATAATATGTTCAACTGAAATTATAATTTTTATTTTGTAATTAATTTTAAAGCATATCATATGAGTTTCAATCCACATAAAATGATTTAGGTGAATTTACTTTTGTTAATAATTCTCAATTTGTTTTTTACCATATTCATTTACATTTTATGAGTTAATCGGGAAATGATTTAATCAATTATATACAATTGGTAATATAAAATGGAGAACCAAGAAACTAAATCAATAGAAAATTTAAAATGACTAGATAATTTTTATAGAAACATAAAAAATATAATAATTGGAAATAATTTAAGAGGTTTTAAGGGGATAAAATTATTGTACTGTATTGTATAGTGAAATAACAACTCCCCCTAAAAAAATCTCAATATTTTCCTCAGTGTTGGAATAAAAGGTGGGAAAATATGTGAATTTAGTTTTTATGTTAAAAAAGGTATTACAAATAAATTAGATCAAAATAAAATTTAATAGGGTAATAATGAAGATAAATGATGTAATATTCAACACAAATTAAATAAAAAATACCAATTACAACATGCACATAAGATCAAGACTATATTCTTCTTCAAAAAATTCACCTCGAAAATGAGTTTTTATATTTGTGTATTCCCATGAAGAACCCTAAAATATTTCTCGAAAAACAAAAAAATTATCAATCATTAATACACTTGACAAAATAATCATTTTAATGGTTGAAAGTTGCATATTTCAACATTAATTTTCATCATGAAAATGTCCTTTATTGTTAAATATTTTTAAATTACATAATTTAAAAATTAGTGGTGGAAAGTTGAAATTATGTGGATGAAAAACTGAGAATGTATTTGAATTGAAAAACTCCCTAAATTAGATTATTTATTTTTCATTATTATAAATTCAAATATTCCTTATATTTAATTTTCATAATCCCATATAATCATCTAGAAATTTCATAAAAATGTAAATATATTAACAATAAATTGTAAAATTTAATCTATATTAAATGTAATAAGAGGTAAATAAGTGATGGAAGGTGTCAATGTTTCTTTATGTTTTATCTCTAAATGACCATGTAAATATGTAATGTTTGTGATCAAAATGAAGGATATTAGCTCCTACTAGATTTTTTTTATTGAAAACCCTGATTCTTGTTTAACGAATATATGTCCACTTTATTTTTCATAAGAAGAAATAGTATTTTTTTAATGATTTTAGAGATTGAAAAAATTGAAATTATATAGAAATGAGGTAATGGAAAGTGATTTCTTCTGTTATTAACCCCCCAAATGGTGTTGTATTAATGATACATATTTTTGGATATAATTATTTTCATCCCCAACCCATTTGGGGATATGTTTTTTTGTGCTAAAAACCACCAAATTATATCCAGGCCTTAGTAGGTCAATTACAATTCATTTTGGGGATCCCATTTATAATGATATTATTTATCCAGTACACATGTAATGTGCTAAAATTTTATATTTCCGACAGGAAACAGTACAAATGGGCCACCCTATTCATCTTATTTAAGAGTAATATTGTCCTCATGTCCCCCTATTTATTTTTAAGACATCCTCAGATGAAATAAAATATATTTATTTTCTATCAATGGGAATATTTATAGTATATATAGGGCCCCATATGATTTTCTAAAATTTGTTTCTTTATTTTCATCCCTTTTCCCCTTTATCTCCACTATAATATTTACATTATTCTACAAAAACATCAAAATTTCCTTTTGATTTCTCATTTGATACCTTTCAAACCATGTCAAAATATGTGGATTTATTTTAAATCTCTTATTAAAAAAGATCTGAACATGAAATGTTATAAATATTAAATTCACCCTTAGGAAAAGTAGTTTGAAGAATTTTTCCCTTCCCTATGAATATGTAAAAATAGTTGAATCATAGATGTGAATGTGATCTATTTATGACCTTATCATATTGGTTTTATACCTCAAAGTGGTAAAATGTAGCTCTACTGCATGGAAATCAGGGAAATAAGTGAAAGATCATGATGTTCAAAAAACCAAAGCATCTGAGAATTGACGATTAATATCTTATTTAAGTGATTCTATCATATCAATAAATTGTTTTCACCTAATTTCTTGAATATACACCTATTTTTTGGTGGAAAAATTTCTAATATTAATAAAAAATGGAGGATAAGATTCCATTTTCCCTAATATGTTTTAACAGTTTTATTATTGTATAAAAACATTTTAGATTTTTAGTCATTTTTTTGTATCCTTATAATACCCCACAATACTGATTCCAATCAAAAGGTTTTTTTATATCACTATTAGCCACTGAAATATTTTTATTCTCATAAATATTTAAATATGGTATCTACCAGGGTTGTTAACAAAGGATACATAAATTAAGTATCTTCTTGTCTCAATTATAATTATCATAAACCAAATATAATATTTGTATATGGATTTATATAATGATGACTCAAAATATTCTAATCATATAAACTAAAATATAAGAAAAAATCAATATAGTAGAAAACAATATGAAGTGAAAGAAAATATGAGAGGATTAAAAACAATTAGTTGGCTTCCCAAGTTTCCACCTAAAAATTATCCCAAAATTTTATACAAACACATCAAACTATGTAGATCATTATGTTTTATAAATTGATTCTAATGAGTAGAATCTCTGTCAACAACCTAATTTTGTTAATATTCAGTCAAACGGGGGATGTACATCAAAAAAATTGATAAAATCGAAGCATTTTACTCATAACACTCGACAAAGAATTGATGAGTATCTATAATGAATGACAATTGAAAAAAATACTAGCCTAACAGTCTACACCTGATGAGAATTATACATTGATTTTTAATTATCACTCATATAAGGGAATAAAAATTAAAATATAATGATAGAAAAAATTATAAATCATTAACCTATTATTTAACAATTACAATTATGAATATTTTTTTCTATTTGAATTAAAATATAAATTCAGTGAATTATTCACCAATTAAAATAACATGGTAAATCCTTAATAAATATAGTTGAATATGTCCATAGAATTTTATCGACATTCTATCTTCATCTTCATGATTGGAAATAGATCTTATTCATGATCATCAGAAGATATTATGATAATAGTCTTTATCGCTCCACATTGATGATGAGAAATTGTTTTTGATATATACTCACAACATATAGAACTAATCCATAAAAATTATCCATGAATGAATATTCTCATTTAAATTTTTCATCCATTTCACATTCACTTATCCTTCCCACCATTTAGATATTGTTATGTGATAATAAAAATTATCCGTCTTTTTTTCATTTCATTATGATAAAAGAATAACTCAAAAATTCCTGCCACATTCTTGTTATTTACCATCAAAATATGACATATAAACAAGATATAATCCATAGTTATTCAAAACACTAACATTAATAATGTCACTCCCAACCTATCACCCTCAAAAAAATTCTACATGTAGCTTTAATCTTCCAAAAAATGAACATCAACACCTTAATACCTTTTCCTCTATCTTAAAAAATAAGTGATTGAACATGATCCTATTAATATTATTTAACACTTAATATATATAAATTAGGATTAAGGATACCTATTCCAATTTCCCCTAACCATAAAAAACAAAAAACCAAATAAATAATTCACCCTTATCTCTAGCATTACTTTTATAGAATCAACTCATCCTCGGTTCTGTTTCATGTGTTATTCCACTAACTGTGATGTATAAATAAAGGTTTCATACCCAACCCAACCCAACATTGGATTAAACATCCTATAAAATTTTCAAAATCAATCCTGTATCCAAAATGAATCACAATCATATCTTTACTAATATACAATCAATGATCTTAACACTTCTTCGACAATCATACTCATCAATAAAAAGTGATCCCTAATCATGTATCTATCTTCATATTTGGATTGTCCTCTTGTATAAAATTTTATTCATAGCCTTAAACAAATCAATATAAAAGTTCATCTTTGGACGAACCAATAACATCAATAAGGGAGAATCATTTTTTAGAATGTCCATATCTAGGATTTGAAAATGACATGTTCATATTCTAGTAATGGGTATCAACATGTGGGGGACACTCAAAATTATGGATTTGTTGGTTGAATATACATTCTGTTGACAACATTTTTTTCTCCTTTTACAAAAATCCATTACAATAGGTATACTTTAGTTGTAAGAGAACCATGTAAGAGTTACCGATAATCTGATGATCTTATTCACGTAGTTGAAAACCCATATAAAAGAGTCATGATCTTATACATATAATGATATTATTTCCCATAAATTAGTAATCAAAGAAAATTAAATCTATAAAAAATTTTGTAATCATCAATTTTTTATCCAGATATAAGTAATATATTTACACTCTGAACATATTTATAAATGTAATAATAATAATTTTAGTTATTATAATTATTTGTTTTTCATTAATGTGTATTACAATGTTTTATTCCAAAATACACTAAAGTGAGTGGGAAAACTTTTATTCAATCATTTAAATATTACATTGATTCATGTGGTTAAAACTACTATAGAAAACTCATAACAAGAAAAAAAAGAATAAATGAAAGACCACCAAACATCACAACATGACCGACTATGTAGATTTAATCCCTTGAATCTTCCAAAACAAAAAAATAAATAGTGAGAAGAATATAAATAGTAAAGCGAGTGAAAAGAATTTAGAGCAAAAACTTCTTTATGAAAAGCAATGATCATGATCTGTGGAATACCTTCAACGGGTATTTATATGGATATTTAGTCATTGGAGTCTTAAGGTTACACTGGTTTTTAAATATGGTTATTGTTTGTAGTAACAGAAATCATATATTCTTACCATTTTGTTTTTTGAATGTTGACTATCTTAAGTATTCTACATATTTAAGAATTTAATGTATTATTTCTATTTTCCATACCTTAGGTACATTAAGGGTTTTTAATGTTTAAAATAAAAATTTATAGTTAAGAAACTTGTGTTTTTAAGTGAATGTAAAATTGTAAAAGAATTCATTTTCTTGTTTTAAAAGATATGTATTCTGATTAAACGTTTAATAGAAATAAATAATGATTAAATATTTCCTAATAATATATATTTCAACTATTAAGAAATATGGGGAAATCTCAACTAAGATTGTGAACCCGCAATGTGTTGACCCCAACCATAGGATACGTCTATCTGAGAACCTAGGCTCTTTAAGGTATCTTGAGAAGCACTGTAGCGAAACCCCACGAGGGAACAGTGTGAGGAAGGGAAAAACAGGTGGTAATACAAGAGAAAATGTATATATGTTGTGGTAAATTTCCACACAGATTGGTTACTATGTATAAGTACCCCAATTTGTATGTTTGATTCATTGAGTGGACTACAATAGCGTCGATCCTTATATGGTAGTCTTGAAACCCAATCGATTTCGATGTGGGATGTAGATATTCTCGCATAACATGATCTAGGCTATTCGATCTCACCGTGAAAGATCATTACCTTCCATGCAATTTTTTCCATCAAACCCCCACATTGTGGTTTCCTCGCCATGTTTTTCTGAGCTGTCTAATCAGACTGCGTTTGATTGGGGCCACTCAACCTTTTTAAAAACTATAGATCCATTATGGCCTTCTGATTAGAACCACAATCTAATCTCGATCATCCCTCATTTTAAAATGATCTGCCTCCTATATTTTCATCTGATCAGCTATACAGATCGATCAGGACCATCAAAAGTCCATCCCCAAGTCTCCCTTCTAAACAAATTAAGGTTAACCTCAACCCTTATATTGCACCAGATTTAATCTCGGCCTCCCAATCTTGTTTCCCTTCTTCTTCATCATGGATCCACACCAGTCCCCATCCAAGAATCTAGCCAATGAAACCTCTCCTTGACCACTATACCTTAATATAATTTCATCTTTCTCATCGGGAACCTTTTTGTCTCGACCTATTAATTAATATAAAAAAGTGTTGTTATTTTTAAAAGAAACATCAGGATCTATGACTCAGATAATCCCCCTTTTTTATAATAATATGGTGTCCATTAATCGTGTTGCATGTGGAATTTTCAGTAATGAAATTTTTTTATTGTTTATTTTAGTTTAATCAGATCAATAATTTTCAACAATTTATTTTTTAAAAATCCTTCACTTTGCACACCCAAGTCCTACTCAGTTTTTCTTCTATCAAGCTCCCCATTTGTCTCTTAGTTCCAACATTTCTCAGCCTTCCCTGATTTGAAACAAGTAATGGATATAATTATTTTCAATTTGAATTATTAAACTAATATATATGTATATATATATCTATGTATGTGATAAATATACATATGTAATATTGTAAAATCATATCTTTTAATTCAATTTTCATACATGAAATTTTTATATTGATGCAATATATATTCTTTCAAAAATATTTACATTAAACAGGATATTGTTTTAAAATGTGTTCTAATTCTGGTATGTTTTCCGAGAAATTTAAATATTTTATTAGGAAAATTATTTAAGGTATATTTTAATGTTTTCAAATTTATTTTTTAAAGGAAATTTTTTATTTTCATTTGAAATCAAAATCATATTTATATGTATATATATATATATATATAACCATGATTATTTCACTAAGACATATTTCCTAAATGATATTCAATAAATATCTTAAGGAATCAATTTCTATTGATTTATTATTTTTATTTTCGTTTTATAATGGTATACTACCGTTGGCTCCCATTGTTTATTATAGGAATCCTAGAATACACTCCTTGGATCCAGAAATGATTATGTTACCTTGGTTTTACCCTGGAACTCCCTCACTGGATAACATTGCTTGGTTTCCTTGTTACATCTTGGGACCGTCACTTCTGATACAATCACGAGATTATTTTAGTGTTGTCTATGCCTCGAATGACCTAATAAAAATATTTGGAAATTGATTAATTAATGAACTGGTTAAATGTTCAGACACCAACTGAGGGCTGAAGCTGGTACATGGTCATTTAGTTATATTTTACTTGATGAATTCATTAATATATGCATGTTTGCACACATCTATATTTCATTACACAGGATAGATGTTATAGACACCGTTGATAGTGGACCACTGATATTTATCTCACACACCCTTCAGGAACCATTATGTTCCCAAAGTAGATTACATGATTGCAGGTATAGACAAAGGGAAGCATGAATTTTCCTATTCTTGATTGCATACTAATAGTAAAGAGCTTTATAGTAGATGACCAAGTAGGATATCAGGATGATTGAAGTAGACATTTTTTTCTTTTACCATGTAAAACATGTTATGTTTATTATCAAGTATCCATGCATTCTTTTATTCTACTTATATGACATTACATCATCACCATTCTAGTTGATACTATTATTTTTATTCTTGTTGATTTATTGCATCAGTTTTCTTCCACTATTTGTCCATATTTCTTCTATTTTATTCTATTACATTATATTTCTTCAGTTGTTCTACACTTTTCTAATGCAGGAATAGTCTTCCCATGAACACACCCTAGGCCCCCGCAGCTAGTTGGTAGTCGATGGCATTTGGGAAGATGCGCTTGAGGCTTTGAGACCCATTAGGATCCTTTAACCCATTAAGTGGCATCTGAGTCTGACTCACCACATCTTGAGTGTTAAATTTTTTTCACAAATAATATTGTACCATGTTACAATTATCAAGGGTGTATGAAATTTAAGAATATTATTTCTAATGATATCTTATCCATTGCGTATGTGTAAATTTAATATTCCTCTATGTGAAGGCATTCTTTATAATTCCATTTTTGAACTTCACTATAAATTATCTCTTAAATAGGTAGACACACCATGATTCAAAAGATTTCATTTCTACTACTAAATAAATATTATGAATGGGTTAGTTCTATTAATGAGTGTATATTTTTTTTAGATCTATAAATTACCACCTTCAATCCATACATCAAAACAAAACAAAAATGTATTCTAAATGAATTCCTATAGACATCAGATCCCGGAACCATCTCAAGAAGGATAAAAACTAGAGTGGAATCCCACATCACTGTCAACACCATTTTTTCATTCATTGGTACCTATATAATAATATCTCCCACTTATGGTCGAAAACGTTTATCACATATGTGACCTTGGGGATGTCACTATAATATCAATCATAAAGAAAATGATAATCCCAAGAATCTATAGATATCAAACATTTTCATCGGTACTACCCGGAAATAAATCGTTGAATCATCTCAAGATACACCACTTCACCATTCATTTAAACCACATTATATAGTAATGTGACCATTGGAATCAATAAAAATTATTTGGATAACATAAAAAATAAAAAATTCTCATTGAAGTTCCTAATTATGGTATTAAAATTCTTATCATAGTTGGGATCTATTATAGAGTAAAAATGGTTATCAATCAAAATATTTTCCATTAAATAATCCTATAACATTTGGAAGATTTAAATCATTAATACCATAAATAACACATAAGCATTATAATTACCAAAAAAATTGTCACCTACTCATAATTCTCATACCTACTACTGAACATCCTTTTATAAATATTAGACTCACCCACCCTTAGTTTATGGTACCCCAGTCATAGATAAATTTTTAAAAAACACAGGGTTCCCTTGAGCTTATTTAAAAGGTCATCATTCACAGGAAATTGATAGTTTTTTTAACAATATACTATTTGGTAACCATGTAATCAATAGAAATATATTGAATCATTTCATTATATCATTAATGAGTTATGATGAAACTAAAGGGCATTTAAGGGGTTAGATAAGTACCCTTTTCTCCATATCCTTGAGATGATCCCTGTATTTTTTAATTTATTGGTTTACATGTGGTATGAATGTTAGGAATCGGGAGTTATCCTAGAATGTAAGTATATAGGAAATGAAACGTATCTCTATTGTGGAAACTAAGATAAATCATCCACAAAAAATTTAGGATTCCCACTCACTTCCATAGGTAGTGGGCCACTAATATCTGGATCAAATTACATCAATAAACATATATTACAACTTTCATGAGGTCATTAAAACAATAGGGATAATAGTCTATGCCCTATCAGATATATGATCCCAGTCACCCAGAATGACATGAGTGGTTCCATCAGGTGAATAGAATTGGAATTGATGATGATTTTAATAGGTCTATGATTTATAAATATTTATAAAACATAGTCCATTTGTGACAATAAATATTTTATGATTAAAGACTAGAAATTCACATATAGTCTCCTGGTCAATGATCATAACCAAAAATTTTAGATATTTAAAATAAAAAATACAACACCTTTTAAAAAAGAATATAATGATTCATTATAATGAGGACATGTTGTGATTATGATCCCATCAAATTAGATATCTTGGATGAAGAAAATGAATTAGTTTGACTAGAGTCAATTAATTTCATAATTATAAGGGAATATGTAAAATTTTAACCTATCATTGAAGTTTGTTCTACCTTTGACTTTTCATTTACAAAATCTAGAGAATATAAATATCCAACATCATTCATGATTTTATTTTTAATTTGAGTCAAAAGAATTATATAGGTCAATTTTTTCTATGTATTACAGCATAAAATTGAAAATTTGATCCCTTAGTTAAGGTGGAGATAAAATTACTTCCTTAAGATAATCTCTCATAGAAATTATAAGGATGACTATAGTTCCCTACCCATGATACATACCTTGAATTTTTTTAATCTAGTTTTAAGTGGGACTTTCTCTAAAATTAATAACATACTAACTACCCCTTACATAAAATTTGATTTAATCACCTATCACCACCTTGGTGATGGTCACTATACATCCTCTTCTATCCTAAAATTGAACTCTATATACCTCCTATAATTAGTAATCTTTAATTATTCTTCTCTTCCCTAATATTCATGGTATATCCTTCAAATATAAGTTTGAAACAAAAATAAAGGTTGAGACAAACACAACTATCATTATATATAATATATTCATCCACAAATATGTTTCAATCCCCCTAAAAATGTGAAATTTATTAGAAAAAACCTCTAAAAAATTGCGAACAAACCCATCAAACATGTAAATATACACTAGTATTATTTGATATTCTAGATATATATTAATAAACTTATACACCTTTGCTACTCTTAGTGTCTCATGATATAAATTTTTATTGAATGATTTGTTTAATGTATTCTATGTGATAACTTTTTAAAACTATTCTTGGATAATATATTCCCATCACTTCCATCCCAGAACCACATGATAATAATTGGTGATACCAAATTTGGAGTCTTATAGAGTTTTCAAGAGGTATAGTATCCTCCCAATCCAATAAATTCATTATTTGAAAAAAAATTAATAATTTTAAAACTGGAATATCAGTAAATTGTGCTTTATTAGTGTTGAATATTGGATTCCATTCAATTTTTTCTCACTAATGTATACTTATATTATGTAATGGATCATTCAGAATATAGTTTTCACTAAGACTGAGTCAACTGAATTATTTCTCTTTGGATATTTATTTATAGCATTGTTGATGTAATTATCATATCGTATTCAAGGAGTAATATTGTTTCAAAATTATATAATATAAGTACAACATAATAAAATTATATTACAATATCAAAATTAATAATTAATAGAACCAGATATAAAAGGTTACAATAATAAACAATGATTATAGGAATCCATAGATGTCCCATAGTAACATGATGGTATCTAAGATTGCGAGATATCCAAGAACACTACCGTGATACCTCTTGAGTTTCTAGTAGTCATATATCCATTATATTAACAACCCCTAGATATAAGAGGCTGATACATAAGTAGGAGCATATGAAATAATTAGAACTTCTCTCTTTGATAATAATTTATAATACACCAACTTGGATTAACCCAAAATTATTTCTAATATATCCTTCTATATAGCCTATAACATTTTCTCAATCATAATGTCATTATGATTAACACATAGGTATTATACAAATAAATTTAGAAACAATTGAACCCTCCAACTGATATATTATATGATATAATCAAGCATAGAATCACAATAGATATCCATTACCCATCATATGTCAAAAAAAAAAACAATCCATAATGGTAAATCTAACAACTTGATAACAATTCCTAGATTTCAAAACTAAATTAACATTAATAAATATCCTAAAGGATACAATGGGCCCATATTATACTAACTATATGACACCCCATCTTAACAAACTATAAGGAAACACAATCTCTGTGATCTACAGACCACATCATGATAATCCCACTACTTGTATCCTACAAAACATAGTCCATATATTCCCAAATCCATATGCATGGTTTGTGGAAAATGTTATTAGTATATTGCCACCAAATGTTTTTACAATTTCTATCCACATGAATATTTTAGTATCTGTATAAAACATAATTCCAAAGATTCACATGAAATCGTTTTTTCATATAAAATTATCTACATTTTTTGTTTTCGAAAAGTCCATATAATAGTGTGAAAAAATAATTTGAAAACAAATTCCATGTGGAATAAGATGATGAATAAATGTGGTTTTCTCTGAATAACAACATAATCAAATGATATAATATGTAGAAAAAATAAATATGAAGATAATTTATCCATAATGTAACAATGGGAAATCCAAAACATGATGGTGTGCACAAATAAAAATCTACAATAAAAGCTATCCAATAAGTGAATTTAAATGTACATGAACCTAGATCCATTATAAAGATAAAATCACCAAAAAAATTCATCATGTTCATCCAACCTAGTGTTATATTAATTCAATATGTTTCATTAAATTTTTTTCCCATGCTCAAAGGAATCACAATACACTACATCACATAATTTGGTTTCACAAAAAACAAACCCAAATTTCATAAATTTTTTCCACTGGGATTATATAAAAAAAATAGAATCACTAAAAACCATTTTCAAGTATTATTATTATTTTAGGAATTCCATCAACTGAATATACAACATTAAAAAATATTTGTAACTTAATTTCATTTTTCAAAACAATTTCTTATAAATGAATTATCATATCACAAATCAGGTATCTCAAAAATTAAATTTCATTATTATAATCCAATGAAACAGTATAAGAACATAGTAGTGTCAGGGGGGAAAGAAAAGGATTATGAATCTAACCTCATGATTAATGAAAAATATGATTTATTCTAGTCTGTTGATTGGAGAGGAAAAGTATCTATAGTGAAGAAAATATAATTTATGGAATCAACATTAAATCTCCATGTACATGATAGATACAGTGATATATTTTTATTAGAAATCAAAACCATTGTAAAAAAATAAGAAAACATTTTAAAACTGATCTGAGTGAATAGATTATACCAAATAGATATCTAAGAATTCAATCACACAATGATTGACCCAAATGGAGGGGGACATAGATATGATAAAAAAATGACCCACTAGATAAAAAAAATTATTTTGGACAAGTTAGATGAATTATAGGAAGAATAATTTAATTTTGGGGAAATTTCATTCAATACCCCACATAACTTCATGTCTAGAAGTTTCTCGATCCAGAAACTATACATCAACTAGTTAATTAGTCGGTATAGTAAATGAGACTCAACATACATGTCTCGACCGATGTGATGGAATAAGTCTACTAGAATTTCAGATACACCTCTAGTGATGACTGTGTCTAGGTAATATTCAATCACTCGCTAGTGGATACTCACCAAGAATGATTGTTGCATCCTATAGACACCAAAACTCCTAAAAAAATATTTTTACTTATGAAAAGCAAGGGAAAATTTTAATATAATGAAAAAATTGGCACCATAGGTAATTACATATATATAAAATGTCCAAAAATATCTAATCAATCATCTGAGATGAATTGTAGTGACACGAGCAGAATCTATATATATTGGAAGCTATCTTTTTGAATATTCAATATATCTCCCAAATAATAATGTATGAGAACCCTAATGGTTTTGTTTACTTTTAGTCTAGATAAATAAAAATATTTTTTAAGTTATATTAATTATCTCCAAAAAATTATTTAAATAATGTACACTTTTAGAATCACATTACTTTAAACCCCTTCTTCATTAACTGGGAAAAAGGTAATCATAAGAAGTGGTGAGCTCTGGTTATCAGTAAAGGTAATCATTGGACATATCAATAAATGGTGATATATAAGCATATCAGGTGAATTATGGTACATGAACATGTAATAAAAAATATAAAATAATAACCCAACAACCTATATATGATAATCGTGGGTCATATAATAAAACATTAGAATGAAATCAGATTGTGAAATCTTAAAAAAATAAATCATTATCCACGAGTTCATGCCATAATCATATCAACATTTAATTTCTGTGTGGAATATTCATATAAATATAAAACCATATCAAATACCAGGTATATTAACTCTAGAAATCATATATTATCATAGCATTCATCACCATATGATTCCCATGTAATTATGGACAATTAAAACCAACCTATTTCCCATACTAGATATTGTACATCTACTCATTTCCAATAATTATCTCATGATATATAAGGCCTCAACCAATCCTTTACATGGACACTTATTACAAGGCCCACCTGTAATATTCTAAATATAATATATATTTGTTTCAAATGATTATAATATAATAATTATATAATCAAAGTATAATCCAAGGAAGGTAAATGAGTTTTGTAAAAAATAACAATATATTATTTAAAAATTTAATGAAACAATGGATATGGTTTTATTAGTTAAGATCCCACGTAAAACATAAAAATAATTAAAATATTGTTACATTGAAGAATAACACCTTGAAAATGCAATTATAAAATTGTATTGAAAACAAGACAGAATATTCATTTCCTCTGAAAATATTTTAAATCATAATTACCATTATATTAGTAAAATTAATTCCCCTAAAAATAACTTATGTAACATGTAATGGAATATTCAATTTAAATAAAATTCATGATTATTGGAATTCCTTTTCATGTTGTATATTGAAAAATAAAACATTTATTTTATAGGTTATTAAGAATTCAAATTTTTTTTATTCAGAGTACTTTTTTATATAAATTCAATTTAAAAATTTTATTAATATATTAAAATGTAGTGAAATATACATTTAAAAAAAATATATATTCAATTTAATAATTATTAATTAAAATTTAATAGTATCAACTAGGATGAAAATGTTCATAAACCCAAGAAGAAAGAAGGTTGGCTTTTCATTAGAAAAAATTTCAAGGTTATTTATGATCCAAAGATAAAAACTTGTAATAATATTTTAAAAGTCCAAAAAAAAAACGTTTTCAAATAAATTATTTTTTATTTAAATTATATTATCAAATATGTTTCCTTCAATTTAAAATTATCATAGACAATACAAAATAAAAATTATATTGTAACATCAATTGTTACCTCAAGCAAAACATTCTTTGTTAGTGCTCTATCCTTATGTATAATAAATTTATATTAATTATAAATCAATAAAATAAAAAAGATTCATAATTAAAATGAAAATTATGTTCCACTTATATTATTTTAGTTCCCATTTTTTATTTTATATTAAGATAAAAATCTTAGTGTATAAACTATTTAATCTCTCGTATAAGTTTTAGTTCATCATTTAGAGAACATGAATCATGAGCATGGTTACAAAATATCTATAATTTTAATCAAGATGTATATTTATGTATCTAATATATATATATTATAGTAAAAATAATTACAATACAAAAAAAGAGATAAAAAATTAAATTACACAATTCATATAGAAAAAAGTCTTAAGTATGAATAAAAAATTGTTGATATTATAATGATAAAATTAAAAGAAATATGAATAAAAATGTAGTATTTAGTATTGATAAATGTATAAAAAATATATCATATATTCATAAATTCCATATTTTAAAACATCCATTTGAGGAGGTGATGGAAAATGAATCATATCAAAACATGGTGATAGTAGTGCACACATATGAATGTGTAACACATTTATCTCTTGTTTGAAAGAAATGATATGGAAAATGGTTTTCCCACAATAATAATAATAACATATTAAGAGGAAATAAAATTTAAATCACTCGGTTGAAATTTATACCTCTTCTTTGTGAGATCCCCATTAGGATAATTATTAAACCCTAAACAATTAATATTAAGTGTAAGAAAAGGGAATCTAAGGTAATGAAAATGTTGATATTAATATATTTTCTAATGTTATTTACAATTTAAGAGGATATTGATGTTAGAATAAAGGATTAGTGGTTGTATTAATTTAAAAGCGAGGGAGATGACACACATGAAATTATTAAAAAGATTAAAATTTAATAATTTCTAAGTCAATAATATTGAATAAAATTTTCCATGTTCTAAATAATAAAATATATAGACAATATATTACTATAAATGTGGGTATTTAAATTTTTTAATCCATTTCTCACATATCATTTTAGTATTAACCCTTTTAAATAATTCTAACTCTTGAAATGGTAATTGCGTTTTTACAATGTTACTATTGAAAATGAATAAAATGAATGTGGAACCATTAAAAAATTAATATATATGAACTCAAATACGGATTTTATTTTATTATATTATTTTTATTTAATTTATTGAAATTATATTAAAAATAAACCCTCAAAATGTTTTAAAAAACTGTTTTCTTGAAAAAAAATTATGTATAAATTTTTATTATACCAAAAATAAATTGAATTTCTATTATGATGAAATAAATTTGATTATTTAAAAAAATTAAAAATTTAAATTTCAAAATTAATTATAATATAATGGTAGTTTGTAATTAGATTAATGAAAAACACATTTTTTTTATAAAATAAAAAAATCATAATTCAATAGAAATGATTTATTTTTTGAAAAACCCAAAAAAACAAATAACCATATATAATGATTTATATAAGAAATATAAAAATTATAACATTCTTATAAATTATATTTCTTAAAATGAAAAATATGATTTATTTTATATTTAAAAATATGTAATAAAAACAATTTTCCAAGATATTGATTTGGTTTAGTAGAATAAAATGACCTTATGTTCATTACATTATTAAATAAAATAATTACATGAATTTTGAAATATTTTATGGAATAGGGAAAATTAAAATATCATAAATACCATTAATAAATAATTAGATTTATTTTTTTATGATAAAAATCCATTGTACATATAAAAATAGTTTTATTAAAAAAAACATTTAAGGTTTAATTGATTTTTTGTTCAGTACAATCCTTTAGATAACTAATGTCTTGATTACTACATAGTTATTCATATGAATTTTCAATTTATTTAATTATATTAATTATTAAATAGTGATCAATTTAATTTTTTTTATAGAACTACATAGCATGTAGAAAAATATTGTTGTTTGAAAATGGTTTTTTAATCATTAATTTATAATAAAAACTCAGTGCATACCAAAACAGATTTATCATCTTATTCCATTATAGATATATTTGAAAATTTTCTTACTCAACCTTTAACATTACTATCAAAAAACAAGTTTATATGGTTATACTATATTATAATTAATTTATACTCATTGTTTAATGTTAAGTATGATGTGGAATACATTGTGTATATTTTGAAAGGAAATACATTTAAAATCATGGTATTTTATTGTGAGGTTAGTTTGGGGAGAAAAATATTAATAAAATGTGACTTGATGTAATTAATACTTACATCAAGACCATGAACATACTCTTAGTGAAATCTATATAATTTAAGGACATAGGCTACCTTGCAGTGACAAGGTCATTTAGAAATTTATGTTACTTCTGAGACATGAATATTTGGTAAGTGTTCAAGGATATTTTAAAGGGATAGTTGTTTATTAAAAGTGTAAATGGGCTCCAATTTGTTAAGTGAGTAAAATTGATTGTTTATTAATAACATATAATTTTAAAAGAAACCCTTACATTGTTTATGGTTCAATGAAACCATAATATCAACATAACTGACTGTGGTGTGATATTGGATGGAGCAGGCCTCAACCAAGTATTTCTACACATGTTTCAATAATTTATGAAGGTAGTTTCACTTATATATTAGCATTTATCTATTTATTTTATTTTTTTGGGAAAATGTTTTATACCATGTTTCATTTGTTTTACTGAACTTATAAAATTATATCAGATAACTCATCTCGGTTTAATCTAATATAATTTTGAATTACAATAAAATTACCATGTAAATTGAAACATTTTATATATAGAATATCTGTTAAGTAGAATAATGTTATTTTCACCATTAAATGTTCTTATTTTTAGTTATTTATTAAAAATTTAAATAATTATAACATATTTGAATATTTATTTTTATGAAACACACTAATGAGTATTTTTGAATATATTAATTTATTCGATTAGTTAAAAATAAATAGTATTCATAAAAGAGTTACTTGAAAATAACATATTTTCCATAAACAAGGCCATAAAAATTAATCCAAGTTTTCTTAATTTATTCCCAAGAATAAAATTAAACAATTACATAATATGATCAGTTTAATCTAAATATTATTTTTTTGGATTAAAATTCTGATTTTGTGGAAAAATAATTTTTTAATGTAAACGAATTATTCAGTTTTTTGAGTTAAGTATATCTTTTGTTTCTAAAATGATAAAGTTATGTTTTACAAATAAAATATATATTTATATTCCAAATAAATATATATCAATTATAAATACTGTTTTAAAAAATATGTCAATATATAATGATAATTTCATAATTGGTACGATTTTAACAACAATATTTTTTCAATATTCCCCTAAAAATGATTAATGAAAATAATCATAGAAATAAATCACAATATATATTTTTTATTCCAAATCCCAAAAAAAAATATTTTTTCCTAATTCAATATATAAAATCTCAATTTTTATATTTATAATATGAAATATATGGAAAACTAATTTAAATAAAAATGCATATTGATTTATTCTCTTAAAAGAAAAATGAGTAATATGAAAATTTCATGTTCAAAATAACTTATCTAATGAATAAATAGAGTGTTTATAGTACTAATTTATAGATATATATCCCCTCATTATATCTTCATTTATACAATGTATAGGGTATTATATAGTGTTAGTCAAAGTGGGGTTTTCACAAACATTGGTCTTGTGGAAATTTCTACAAGACATAATTTCTATGAAATATGATTTTTCTCGATCCATATTTTTTCATGTTTAGAATTGTATTGGATTAGAAAAATCTTATGTGAATAAAATTATCTCCCACATTTTTAAAAATGATACTCTAATAGTATAATTCCACTACGATATTTCATTAAATTATATTTTGTTCGTAGATATCATAAAATGTTTATTCCATTTAATAAATAAAAATATAATGTAAATGTTATAATGTTAAATTATTATTTTAACATCTTAATGTGTCCTTTTAGTTTAATGCTTATTTTATAATAAGTAATAAATGGAATGTTTCTAAAGGAAAATACATAATGACTCATAAAGTTGTTACATTTTTTCAACTAATATAAATTATTTCCTCATAATTTTATATATTCTTAAGAAATGAAATAGTATACAATGCCCACAAAATCTACAACACTCAAGATTCACTTCCTATTGATGATATATCTTCACAATAACTTTTATGACTAGTGAAATCATCTTTTACCTCGAAATAAAAAAATAACTAGTATTGTGTTTTTCTATAACTATTGGTGTTAGATACACCTATTAAATGATAATAATTTCTCATCGGTTTTTTATTTTCAACTAATAGTGGATTTTAATATGTAATTTCACAATAAATGAAATTAAATTAACAATTATGTGAAGATCACTTATCAATGGTAAAATCATACCGAAAATTATACACAATGAATGCGAACATGATTTTATAGGAATCACATTCCTCTATATTTTTATTAGAGGAGAGTTGTCTACATGGGGTAAAATAATCATACTACGAAAAGTGTTTATTAGTAGTTAATCATCTAGTCACCAAGGGGTGATTTTATTTTCTTATAAACATACTACATACATAGATATATATGGAAAACTATATGAATATAATACTAAATTGTCTTTAGGGGTGATCAATATTCTTCACTCCATATTATATTAGGTACTCACTTCATTATTTATTGATTCAAACACATTAATTTATCTTGTAAGTTATTGGTGTCATTAAAAAAATTATCATTGAGATTAGTGTATTAAAATGGACAATTTCTATGTTCCCCGCATTTATGATAGAGAATTTTTAATGGTTGTTTCAACCTGTGGTGGGAGATTGAGGGAATAAATATCATCCGATGAGAATAACCACAATTATGTTATGGTAGAGAGTTTCACATCTGGTTCACTATTTTCGTTTCGACCCGTGGTAAAATTTTTGGGGGAATAAAAAATGGTATGAAGGGTGTGCGAATTTTCCTATTATTATAAATAGTTTCATGTAGAAAATTTTGTTCCTAATTCTCATCGTTTTCCTTTAGGGTGATTTGGAATGACCCTATGGGCACATTGTAGTTTAATCCATTGGCATTATGAAAGAGGTTCCATAATCAAATGGTCCACATGAGTGATTTCTGTTTGATAGGTATTTGTTCATTTGGTCCTCATATAATATTTTTTTCCTTAGATGGTCTCCAAAATGGGTATTTTTGGAGCAAGAAACACCCAACAAACCTATTATCCATGTTTCCAGGAACATTATTCCAAACATAGGCACTCATTTTACGTATATTTGGCCAACGACACTTATGGACTCCATTGGTTGAGAGGATGGGAGGTAAGGATTAACACACACTTTTGGGGGGAATTTTTGCCTACTTTAGGACTGTCTTATAGATTTAATATGAGTTCATAAGATCATGAATACTAGATTAATTTCAAAAGAGTGTATCCATGGGTGACCCAATGGTTTTGGGATCATCATGGAAATATATGGATTTGATGCTACAGAGACAGTGATAACTTAGTCTATGGAATGAAGCTCTCTAGAGTTTATTGTCATCCGGGAGGGATAGAATATGGATTGATGTTTGGGTTGGATCCATAAGAGGGGATTTCTATTTATTCTAAAGAGATGTATCAGTCCCTAAATAGATTGGTCACTGGGACTTACACCTAGGAGGACGTCATTTTGAATTTGGGGGAACATTTTATTGGGAATGAAAAACTATGGAGAATAACCCATGAGGGCAGGCCTTGGACAATCGTCCTACATACTTGAATTATGGTGGGAATAAATGTTCTAATAGTTCATTTAATGTGGGTGGAACACTTGGGAGCATGATTAGTTTTTGTGGAATAATTGGGTGAATATTTTGGATGGGAACCCCTTTGAGCCTTGGCCTCCAAGCAGGCATCCTATGTATCCTGGTAATAACAGGAGTCAATGTCATCAGAGTTCGTTTTGTGTGGGATAATGTGGTATCATCACAATCTCCTAAGAACACATGAGTTATGATCGATGCTAGAAACAAGAGGATGTGTATTATTCATCAATGGTGCACATTTTATTCTGCACAGATGGAATATGAGGACGGCGACATGGAAGTAATCCTGGATTCGATCAAAATGGTAGAGGGGAAAGGGATCTTTACCATGAAACCCTCACCCATGTTGTTATCTGGGATCATTATATCAAGGTGATCTATTTGGACATGTCCTAATATGAGGCAAATATTTTAAAGAGTGATACATCTCACAAAAGTCTAGGGGAATACCTCATGAGGAGTTCCCTTTTACAGGTTCTTGGAAAGTAGAGGAGCCTTATGCCTAGTCATAGGTGAAGGAAAGAGTGACTTTTTCCCTGTCACTGGCATTCATTAAAGGTAATGGAGAGTGATTACACCGAAACCTGAGAATGAGGAGGATCATGTTGTCATCTAATAGTCGGTCCTTGGGTTACCTTGGGAATGTTGACGTACATACATTCTTGGTGTCCATACCATTATGGGGACAACCTTCATGAAACTATATACCTTAAGAATTTAAATTATACGCATTATAGTGGTGTGCCTTATGATATGATCATACGTTTCTGGTATCAATGGGGGAGGCTTTGTCCTGATGCTGTTGGACAGTTTCACCTAGGAGTAATGGAAAAATGGATCGTAATAGAGGGGTATGATTGGATCCCGAGGGAGGGACCCCCAATGACACCCAATTACTAGTATTTTTTTTTCAGGCAGGATTGGCTTAGCCCTATATAGCGTAATTATTTACAGGTAGAGGGTTCTTCCTCATATTGATGTGTTGCATGGACATTGGTATGGTATACCATGTAACAATGTGGTTTGAATTCTTGGATATGGCTCACCATGCCTCTCTAGGATCCATCCACATACTAATGTAGTATATGAAATAGGGTACAATTTGTATTGTGAGGCATTATGCAAAGCACTAAATTGAAGAAGGGTCCTAAAGCATGTGGTTTGTGGGGGATTCATCCACGAGGGTTTTATGGTTCGCGAATAAACTAATTAGGTTCATGGTTCATCATTTTTTATTATGACTCTTTTTGTGGTTTGCGACTGGTTATATATAAGGAAAAGTGGTTATCTTTTAGAACTTCATCAATGAATCAAAATAGAAGTAAAATTTTTATCCATATGTGAATTCTTTCTTCAATATTATATGGTCTCATACATGCTCTCTCCTACCCATCTCCACTAATTTTTCCAATTCCTCTTCGGTTACATTTATAGAGAGTAGGTGATATCATATATTTAGGCATGAAACACAATTTGTGGATTCTCATAATGATATATCTCAACCTGTGGAATACATGGTCAACTCGGGCTAGTTGTAACACCCCAAACTTCCACGGTACGTTTCCCTTCGAATAATCGATAGCGTGTGTTGTACGCAACCTCGAGTTCTAACACACACCACAACTAATTAAACTAGCCGTTGTGAATACTAATATCTACTTTTTGAAATTATATATATTTTATATTTTAAAATGGACTTCATTTTTGGATTCGGAATATCAAAATTAGCCTAGGGTGAAATTTTGGTACATTTCGGATAACTTTCATATTTTGATGAATAGTGAAAATTACTAAATTTTAATTAAAAACAACTTTTTTAATCAAAATAATTAATAGTGATAAATTGTGAATTTGAGTGGTTTTAAAGTATATTTAGAATATATTTTTACCATTTAATATAATGTTGGTCATTGGACATAATTTTACAATTAAACCGAACATAAACAAGTGTCAATCTTTTGATAGTTATTACCTCTTAAAAACACGCTTTTTGTTTTGACAGTGGGAATTAATTTTAAATTAATTTCTGCCACTTCTGTGTTTTGAATTTAGGAAAATGGATTCCATATTTGGAATCAGGATGTCCAAATTATGTAAATAGGTAACTTTTATTTTTACACATTTTGAATAATTACTGCGGTAAATATTTTATTTACCATGGTTAAAGGGTAAATCCGGTAAATAAGGGTTAAAAAAATAATATTATAATAATACAAAATTACCCTAAAACGTGTCCTAACCTTATTGGTGGACACATACCCGACCATGAGCATCCTTGGGTCAATTTGGGGACCCCTTGGAGCCACTTGTATGTGGTAGGGACACATTATATTAATAACGTTAAAATAAAAATAAAAATGGCATAAGTTTACATCTTTTAGAAGAACAATTTTTACATAGGGTTATACATGTTGGATTTTCGATTATAAATATTCATTAGAAAGATAAAAATATTTCCTACATAATTATGTTTTATTTATAATTTTTAGACATTAAATAATTTATTTTATTTATGACACAATGATGATGCAGTAATTACTAAAATAGTAAAAAATTAACATAATTGATATTATAAATACCCAAATAAATATAATATGACACTTTTAATGAATTACACTAATTTTCTAGGATAATATGATATATTAGGATTGATTTAATTGACTTTGTTAGAAGTAATCAATCTGTTATGAGTTTCACAAAAATCAACTATTGAATAGTGTCAAAATTGACATAAAAGAGTTCTTAAAAACAATACTATATTATTAATTGATATTAAATTCCTAAAAATCTAAGGTTCGGCCAAGAGACTTATATTATGATAGGTTAATCATTAATGTACCACTTGGGGGTCTCTTGGATGTATATAGTAAGTTTATTAACCATATTATATAAAAATACAAAGAGACATTGTAAAAGTGAAACTAATTAACTTAGAGTTAATACTTAATGATAAGGTTAATATAAGTACCCAAACCTGTCTAAATTCTATTGGATGAGTTGTTTTCGACCTATCCCCACCTCATACTTTGAATAGTCAGCTTTGGAGCCTTTTTAAACCGAATATGAATTTATTATAAATTAATATTTCTAGCTTTTCCAAAAGTGCCCCTCACCCCTCTTATAAAAGGGCACTCCTCCTTCTCTTTTCCTCACACCTCTCAAGCCACTTGGCTCGTCCAAACTCTGCCCAACTAAGCTCCCCAAATCCCTCTCCTCCTCCTTGAAGCTTCCCCTTAGGCAGAAAGCATTTCAAGAAGTCCTTTGGTTCCAACCAAAGTGAGTTACATAGATTAAAGGTAACGATTTCTCTTAAATTATTTTCATTTGTTTTGCTTCTCCAACCCCCAAACTCTTTTTATTTCCTTTCTTTTGTAACAACACCAGTATCCACAATATACTAGGATGTTGTTATAAGAAGGATTCAAACTACACATACACACAACTCCATCTAATGGATAATGAACATAATGTTTCTGTGGATGGCAAACTAACGCCTCACGAAACGATGATTGTTCAAATACATCTTACCACCTCTCATGGTGGCCATTATTATGGCACTGTAATTAAATATGATATTAATGATATATATTTTATATATAAGCTTCTGTAATTCCATTTTATTTCATACCATTATTCGTTCCATGTTGCATATACATACGATAATTTCATTTGAGGAAGTGCGGACTACCGCCCCCTTAAAATGATATGACTCGTTCATACCACACATGGAACGTATAAAGGATGGTGTTAATGAACTTAAGTAACATATATAAAATATTATATTATACTGGAATAGTAATATACCTATGTATCATTTGGATTTGATTCTTTTAAAGTAAAAATTAAATGGAAGTAGCGTTCGTGCGTACGTACGGACTACCGTCTCCACGAACGCGATGAGATTCATTCTCCATCGTATCCATTCAAGTATAATTATCATTTGATGATTTAAAAATGATGTTTAAGGACTAGATATCATTCTGGATATGAATAAGATACAACAACCATGGCTTATGTAACAAAACATATAAAAGAAAATGAGTAAGTTAACCCCCGAAACGACGATAATTCTAAGATATTATTAACAAATCAATGTTAAAAGATCATATATGATATCATATTAATATATATGATTCTTGTATAATTTAATAACAATTATTTCACCATTATACAGGAGGTTAACCTACCCCAACAATGGAAAAGTACAAGGTAAGGGTTATTTCACAATCTCTTCATTATCCGAGGTTGTATTATACGTAATAATCTACTAGGATCTCTTTATCATCCACATCCATGTTTCTTCGAAATATATTTCAAAACATTTTTACTATTTACAAGAATATGGGTTAAAGTCATTTATACCATTGTTTGACTTTTTATAAGAGGTTTATAAAGGAATCTTTCCGTCGTTTTCAAAACAAGGTCCTTTTTAACCTTTTCGACAGAATTGAGGTAAGAATGTTTTTTTTAACTTATACGGCGGGTGCGGTTATTTTCCGCCGTTATAAAATCGTCGAAGCTTTCCATACAAGATTATAAGAATATTTTCAAAGAAAATGTTTTATTTTAGATGGATCTAAAATGATATCAAAATAAAAGGAGATACTTCTTTAAAAAGAATTTTGATTTCATCTATGTCAACATCCTTTGATGGATTTTAAGATTATTTGAAGTTGATTTATTATGATACAAAACTTCTATATTGTATTGAAGGTTTTGTGATATGTTTCACTGTGGATGTGCTATTTTTATACCATTCATAGTTTATGGTGAAATTATTGACATTTCGTATGCTAGTTTTAATACGAATGTTTATGTTATGTTTAAACCTTTTCATATGGGAATGCATTGGACTTAATAAGTGACGGGTGGAGCCCGATATAGCTCCTCGATGCATCGGTAGGTCTCATGAGACAAACTAGTGTCTTGGCACAAGGCCTTGACAAAATCTTATTTGTAGTCTTGGCACGAGGCCTTGGCTATGTGGTTATGATAGTCTGGCATTATGCATTCCAACATTATGAAAGTGGTTATTGATTTTGCATGTGATTATTCGATTAGTAGAATATCCATGTGAATAAGTAAATGGCATTATTTCATTTTACTTTTTCCATACTATGTTGAAGTTCATGTTTAAAAGGCTTTTGTTTTAGTAATTCATTGCCTTAAATGTTTATGCTTATTTTGAATGTTCCGCTATATTGTTATCCTTACTGGGCATTTGAGCTCACCCCTTTTCTATGTTTTATTTTTCCCAGGTAGTGAAGAAGTAAATTATGATTGACTTGCAGGGATATTATGAGGGGTTAATAGTGTGGGGATATGAGTGTGAAATATGAAGACCATGTTGTTGTAGTAGTTGTTTTTACTCTGAAATGTAATGTAAAACATTATGAATATATCTAGTGTTTCCAAGGCTACTAAACCAATCGCTCTTTCGAGTTTTGATCTTTCTTTTGATCATGCCAATGTTATGTAAGTAATGCACCGACTCTGGGTAGCTGGGGTCGGGGCGTTACAGTTGGTATCAGAGGAAGTTTAGTACAAACCTTGGAAGCTAGATTTAGATAAACTCTGATTAGAGCACGTAGACCTAAGATGAACTTTGAGGATTAGTATAGAAGAACTTCCTAGAATTTTGGTATTGTAGAGATTTTGTGAGTTTTCTGAGCAATACATCCCTGTCTGGATACGAGCAGGTAGAGGCGGCTCTGGCACAGATGTACCTAGGGGTAAAACCCGAAAACACCGCTTTGAGCTAGACTCGAACGGGAACTGGTGCACGACAACGGGCCTTGCTGCACTCTTGGTTACGACACTCCCGGGGGATATGCTTAGGATAACTCTCAATTTCTTTACAAATCATTATGAAGGGTTTATGAGTATATACTTCCTCAAAGAAAACATTTTTATGATTATGGATTATATCCATAAATAGTTCAATATATGTTAAGTGTTTTATAAGTATGGGATTATGTATTTTGATTCATAAACTGATCTAGTTTATGCCATTGTTTAGAAATGGCGCCTAGTGGAAGAAATGGAAACCGTATCAATGCGCGCACTCCATGTAGGGATTGCCCTCCTGCTCAAGATAATTATAGTGGGGCTGGTGATGCAACTGGTGCCGATCAGCTAATCACCATACTGGGACAACTTACTCAGGTTATGAATAATAACCTTACCCGTATGGAGCACCCTGATCCGCAACGTGGAGGATCAATGTTAGATCGATTCATGAGGCAACAACCACCAACGTTCAATGGGAATACAAATCCCTTAGTAGCTGAGCAATGGATATTTTCCCTAGAGAAAATATTTCAGGCTTTGGGGAGCAGTGAAAGGGAAAAAGTTATCATGGCAGTTTACCGCCTCACTGGAGATGCTGATCAATGGTGGTCATTGATTCAAAATACGAAGGAAGATGATGAAGAATCAAATATGGAATGGAGGGAGTTCAAAGATCTGTTTTTAGAAAAATACTTCCCTCGCGACCATCGAGCAGATATGGAAAGGCAATTTCTAAGTCTGAGACAGAAGGAGGATGAGAATGTCGCAAAGTATGAGGCTAACTTTACAAGGTTAGCGAGGTATGCTGGAGATTATATACGCAACCCAAGAAGTAAGATTGATCGTTTCTTTGATGGGTTAAAACCATTTCTCCGTCGAGCATTAGTCTCACAATCCTTTTCATCGTACGAAGACATTGTCTCATGTGCTATAAAGACCGAAAAGGAATTCTCTAAGTCTTATGACTTTAAAGCAAAGCAAGAGAAGAAGAGACCTGCTGATCAATCTGGGAATGGAAATAAGGGGAAGAAGGGAAAGGTTGAATATCCATCTTGTGGTAAATGCGGGAAGAAACATCCTGGTACTTGCTTGAAGGGAATGGGAGTCTGTTACAAGTGTGGTGAAAAAGGCCACCAAGCTCATGATTTCAAGGGGAAGAAAGAAGCTACCAACGTTCAGTGCTACAATTGCAGGGAGATGGGGCATTATGCAAATGCATATCCTAAGCGTCAGGAGAACTTACCTCAGAAAAGGCCAAGGGATCAAGGCCAGGCTTATGCTATCACTACTGCTGAGGTAGAAGCTCTGAAAGACGTGGTGGCAGGTAATTTAATGGTTTCCTCAAGTTTAGCAAATGCATTATTTGATTCTGGATCATCGCATTGTTTCATATCTTCACAGTTTGCTAAGAAAATTAGATATTTCCAATTTGATTTAATAAGGGAGTTGTCAGTTAAAACTCCTAAGGGAAGTATCGTTGCAACAAAGTTTTGTGAATCGGTCCCCATTAGAGCACATAAATTTTCTTTATCTGCTGATTTCATCGTCATACCTATGATTGAGTTTGATATAATCCTCGGTATGGACTGGCTTTCGGACTATGATGCAAAGATTTAATGTAAGAAGAAAGAGGTTACGATTCTTGTTGATAATGATAAGGAGCACCTTATTTTTAGAGCAGAATCGTCACCACCTAATTCTTATTTAGATCCACCCCCAGTAGCTCAACTTAATTCAATTATTGGGGAGGAAGAGAATGAAATAACTGTCGGTGAGGAAAGGAATGTTCAAATAGAGGATGTACCTGTTGTGAAAGAATTTGTAGATGTATTTCCAGAAGATTTACCTGGACATCCTCCAGAACGAGAAGTTGAGTTTTCTATTGATTTGATTCCTGGATCAAGGCCTATATCGAAGACCCCTTATAGAATGGCCACTGTAGAGTTAGTCGAACTAAAGAAACAACTAGAGGAATTGAGTAATAAGGGATTTATTCGCCCTAGTGTTTCTCCATGGGGAGCCCCTGTTCTTTTTGTTAAAAAGAAAGATGGATCTATGAGGTTATGTATCGACTACAGGGAGATCAATGCTATAACGATAAAGAACAAGTATCCCCTACCTCGTATTGATGATTTATTTGACCAACTGCATGGAGCTCAATACTTTTCAAAGATTGACCTTCGATCTGGATACCATCAGTTGTGTGTGAAGAAGGAAGACATTCCGAAGACAGCATTTCGAACCAGGTACGGGCATTACGAGTTTACTGTAATGCCGTTTGGATTGACTAATGCACCCTCTGTATTCATGGATCTGATGAATAGAGTTTTGAAGGAGTATCTCGATGAATTTGTGGTGGTATTTATTGATGATATCTTGGTATACTCCAAAACCTACGAAGATCTTGAAAATCACTTGCGCATTATCTTGAAGACTCTGAGGAGGCATGAATTATATGGAAAGTATAGCAAGTGTGAATTCTGGCTTCAGGAGATTTCTTTTCTTGGCCATATTGTATCTAAAGATGGAATCTCTGTTGATCCTTCTAAGACCAAAGCAATCCAAGAATGGCCAGCACCTACGAGTATAACTGAGGTACGTAGTTTTATTGGCTTGGCAGGTTATTATCGACGTTTCGTCCAGAATTTTGCCCGATTGGCTAACCCATTAACGAAGCTCACACGTAAAGGGGTTAAATTTGTTTGGACAAAAGAGTGTGAAGAATGTTTCGAAGAACTGAAGAGAAGATTAGTCAATGCTCCTATATTGACTCTACCATCGGGGAATGATGGGTTCGTTATTTATAGTGATGCATCAAAGAAAGGACTTGGTTGTGTCCTTATGCAGAATGATAGAGTTATTGCCTATGCATCATGACAGTTGAAAATTCATGAACAAAACTATCCTACTCATGATCTTGAGTTAGCAGCTGTGATATTTGCTTTGATGATATGGAGGCACTACCTCTATGGTGAAAAATGTGAGATTTATACTGATCACAAGAGTTTGAAGTATATTTTCTCACAAAAAGAACTCAACATGAGGCAAAGGAGATGGCTTGAATTACTCAAGGATTATGATTGCACGATACACTACCACCCGGGGAAAGCAAACAAAGTAGCAGATTCTTTGAGCAGAAAAGACCATGGAGTTCTGAACATGATGAGAATTGAAAGGGATCCAATTTTCATGGATCTAGTGAAGATGGACATGGGAATAACCAGGGAAGGTGAAACATCAATGCTTTTTCAAATGGTTTCCAAACCATCTTTACTAGAAAGGATTAAGAGTTCCCAGACCGATGATGAAGAATTTCAGAAGAAGATTAAAGCATTGAATGATGGGAGATTGAGAGACTTTGTGTATGAAGATGGAATTTTGAAATTCGGGAAGAGACTTTGTGTTCCCAATATACCTGATCTAAAAAGGGAATTGCTGGATGATGCTCATAGTTCCAATTTCTCTATACACCCTGGGAGCACCAAAATGTATAGAGATTTGAAGGAACATTTTTGGTGGGACAACATGAAGAGGGAGATTGCTGATTTTGTGTCAAGATGTATGGTTTGCCAACAAGTGAAAGCTGGAAGGCAACAGCCAGGAGGAGTCATGCAACCTCTTCCCATACTGGAGTGGAAATGGGACAATGTTACGATGGACTTTTTCATGGGGCTACCAAAGACTCCTAGAAGGAACGATGAAATATGGGTTATTGTTGATCGTCTTACCAAGACAGCACATTTTCTTGCTATAAGGGAAGATCTACCCCTGGAACGTCTAGCAAGACTATATATTAATGATGTTTTGAGACTTCATGGAGTACCCCTATCGATTATTTCTGATCGTGATCCCCGTTTTACTTCAAGATTCTGGAAAAGTCTTCAGAAATCCCTGGATACTGAACTTCATTTGAGCACTGCTTACCACCCTCAGAAAGATGGACAATCAGAACGGACTATTCAAACCTTAGAAGACATGTTGAGATCTTGCTCACTTGACTTTCAGGGTATGTGGGATCAATATTTACCACTGGTAGAATTTTCCTATAACAATAGCTTCCATTCGAGTATTCAGATGGCACCATATGAAGCGTTATACGGAAAGAGATGTCGTACACCAACCTGTTGGGATGACGTTGGTGAAAGAAAACTTGTAGGCCCAGAGCTGGTGGAGGAAACGGTGGAAAAGGTGAAAGCAATCCAAAATCACATCAAAGCAGCTCAAAGTAGGCAGAAGAGCTATGCCGATAATCGAAGGAAGGATTTGGAATTTCAAGTCGGTGATCATGTTTTTCTGAAGGTATCTTCGTGGAAGGGAGTCATACGTTTTGGTAAGAAAGGTAAATTGAGTCCCAGGTACATCGGACCTTTCGAAATTCTAGAACGAATTGGGGCTGTAGCTTACCGATTGGCAATGCCGCCAAGTCTCTCCAAAGTTCACGATGTGTTCCACGTATCTCTGTTGAGAAAATACATGCCTGATCCGACGCATGTACTCACCTATGAGGAATTAGAACTGGAACCCGATCTGTCTTATTGCGAAGAGCCCGTCAGGATTCTTGATACAAGAGAACAAGTACTGAGAAACCGGACGACGCGTCTGGTAAAAGTTTTGTGGAGAAATCATAAGATGGAAGAGGCAACGTGGGAACCCGAGGAACTTATGATGAAGAACCACCCGAGTCTTTTTATGCAGTAATACCCTAGAAATTGCGAGGATGCAATTATTTGAAGGAGGGGAGAATGTAACACCCCAAACTTCCAAGGTACGTTTCCCTTCGAATAATCGATTGCGTGTGTTGTACGCAACCTCGAGTTCTAACACACACCACAACTAATTAAACTAGCCGTTGTGAATACTAATACCTACCTTTTGAAATTATATATATTTTATATTTGAAAATGGACTTCATTTTTGGATTCGGAATATCAAAATTATCCTAGGGTAAAATTTTGGTACATTTCGGATAACTTTCATATTTTGATGAATAGTGAAAATTACTAAATTTTAATTAAAAACAACTTTTTTAATCAAAATAATTAATAGTGATAAATTGTGAATTTGAGTGGTTTTAAAGTATATTTAGAATATATTTTTACCATTTAATATAATGTTGGTCATTGGACATAATTTTACAATTAAACCGAACATAAACAAGTGTCAATCTTTTGATAGTTATTACCTCTTAAAAACACGCTTTTTGTTTTGACAGCGGGAATTAATTTTAAATTAATTTCTGCCACTTCTGTGTTTTGAATTTAGAAAAATGGATTCCATATTTGGAATCAGGATGTCCAAATTATGTAAATAGGTAACTTTTATTTTTACACATTTTGAATAATTACTGCGGTAAATATTTTATTTACCATGGTTAAAGGGTAAATCCGGTAAATAAGGGTTAAAAAAATAATATTATAATAATACAAAATTACCCTAAAACGTGTCCTAACCTTATTGGTGGACACATACCCGACCGTGAGCATCCTTGGGTCAATTTTGGGACCCCATGGAGCCATTGTATGTGGTAGGGACACATTATATTAATAAAGTTAAAATAAAAATAAAAATGGCATAAGTTTACATCTTTTAGAAGAACAGTTTTTACATAGGGTTATACATGTTGGATTTTCGATTATAAATATTCATTAGAAAGATAAAAATATTTCCTACATAATTATGTTTTATTTATAATTTTTAGACATTAAATAATTTATTTTATTTATGACACAATGATGATGCAGTAATTACTAAAATAGTAAAAAATTAACATAATTGATATTATAAATACCCAAATAAATATAATATGAAACTTTTAATGAATTACACTAATTTTCTAGGATAATATGATATATTAGGATTGATTTAATTGACTTTGTTCGAAGTAATCAATCTTTTATGAGTTTCACAAAAATCAACTATTGAATAGTGTCAAAATTGACATAAAAGAGTTCTTAAAACAAATATTATATTATTAATTGATATTAAATTCCTAAAAATATAAGGTTCGGCCAAGAGACTTATATTATGATAGGTTAATCATTAATGGACCACTTGGGGGTCGCTTGGATGTATATAGTAAGTTTATTAACCATATTATATAAAAATACAAAGAGACATTGTAAAAGTGAAACTAATTAACTTAGAGTTAATACTTAAAGATAAGGTTAATATAAGTACCCAAACCTGTCTAAATTCTATTGGATGAGTTGTTTTCGACCTATCCCCACCTCATCCTTTTAATAGTCAGCTTTGGAGCCTTTGTAAACCGAATATGAATTTATTATAAATTAATATTTCTAGCTTTTCCAAAAGTGCCCCTCACCCCTCTTATAAAAGGGCACTCCTCCTTCCCTTTTCCTCACACCTCTCAAGCCACTTGGCTCATCCAAACTCTGCCCAACTAAGCTCCCCAAATCCCTCTCCTCCTCCTTGAAGCTTCCCATTAGGCAGAAAGCATTTCAAGAAGTCCTTTGGTTCCAACCAAAGTGAGTTACCTAGATTAAAGGTAACGATTTCTCTTAAATTATTTTCATTTGTTTTGCTTCTCCAACCCCCAAACTCTTTTTATTTCCTTTCTTTTGTAACAACACCAGTATCTACAATATACTAGGATGTTGTTATAAGAAGTATTCAAACTACACATACACACAACTCCATCTAATGGATAATGAACATAATGTTTCTGTGGATGGAAAACTAACGCCTCACGAAACGATGATTGTTCAAATACATCTTACCACCTCTCATGGTGGCCATTATGATGGCACTGTAATTAAATATGATATTAATGATATATATTTTATATATAAGCTTCTGTAATTCCATTTTATTTCATACCATTATTCGTTCCATGTTGCATATACATACGATAATTTCATTTGAGGAAGTGCGGACTACCGCCCCCTTAAAATGATATGACTCATTCATACCACACATGGAACGTATAAAGGATGGTGTTAATGAACTTAAGTAACATATATAAAATATTATATTATACTGGAATAGTAATATACCTATGTATAATTTGGATTTGATTCTTTTAAAATAAAAATTAAATGGAAGTAGCGTTCGTGCGTACGTACGGACTACCGTCTCCACGAACGCGATGAGATTCATTCTCCATCGTATCCATTCAAGTATAATTATCATTTGATGATTTAAAAATCATGTTTAAGGACTAGATATCATTCTGGATATGAATAAGATACAACAACCATGGCTTATGTAACAAAACATATAAAAGAAAATGAGTAAGTTAACACCCGAAACGACGATAATTCTAAGATATTATTAACAAATCAATATTAAAAGATCATATATGATATCATATTAATATATATGATTCTTGTATAATTTAATAACAATTATTTCACCATTATACAGGAGGTTAACCTACCCCAACAAAGGAAAAGTACAAGGTAAGGGTTATTTCACAATCTCTTCATTATCCGAGGTTGTATTATACGTAATAATCTACTGGGATCTCTTTATCATCCACATCCATGTTTCTTCGAAATATATTTCAAAACATTTTTACTATTTACAAGAATATGGGTTAAAGTCATTTATACCATTGTTTGACTTTTTATAAGAGGTTTATAAAGGAATCTTTCCGTCGTTTTCAAAACAAGGTCCTTTTTAACCTTTTCGACAGAATTGAGGTAAGAATGATTTTTTTAACTTATACGGCGGGTGCGGTTATTTTCCGCCGTTATAAAATCGCCGAAGCTTTCCATACAAGCTTATAAGAATATTTTCAAAGAAAATGTTTTATTTTATATGGATCTTAAATGATTTCAAAATAAAAGGAGATACTTCTTTAAAAAGAATTTTGATTTCATCTATGTCAACATCCTTTGATGGATTTTAAGATTATTTGAAGTTGATTTATTATGATACAAAACTTCTATATTGTATTGAAGGTTTTGTGATATGTTTCACTGTGGATGTGCTATTTTTATACCATTCATAGTTTATGGTGAAATTATTGACATTTCGTATGCTAGTTTTAATACGAAGGTTTATGTTATGTTTAAACCTTTTCATATGGGAATGCATTGGACTTAATAAGTGACGGGTGGAGCCCGCTATAACTCCTCGATGCATCGGTAGGTCTCATGAGACAAACTAGTGTCTTGGCACAAGGCCTTGACAAAATCTTATTTGTAGTCTTGGCACGAGGCCTTGGCTATGTGGTTATGATAGTCTGGCATTATGCATTCCAACATTATGAAAGTGGTTATTGATTTTGCATGTGATTATTCGATTAGTAGAATATCCATGTGAATAAGTAAATGGCATTATTTCATTTTACTTTTTCCATACTATGTTGAAGTTCATGTTTAAAAGGCTTTTGTTTTAGTAATTCATTGCCTTAAATGTTTATGCTTATTTTGAATGTTCCGCTATATTGTTATCCTTACTGGGCATTTGAGCTCACCCCTTTTCTATGTTTTATTTTTCCCAGGTAGTGAAGAAGTAAATTATGATTGACTTGCAGGGATATTATGAGGGGTTAATAGTGTGGGGATATGAGTGTGAAATATGAAGACCATGTTGTTGTAGTAGTTGTTTTTACTCTGAAATGTAATGTAAAACTTTATGAATATATCTAGTGTTTCCAAGGCTACTAAACCAATCGATCTTTCGAGTTTTGATCTTTCTTGTGATAATGCCAATGTTATGTAATTAATGCACCGACTCTGGGTAGCTGGGGTCGGGGCGTTACACTAGTAGAGGTTTTAGTATGTGAGATGTGGTTCACATAACCCTTCCATATTTCTACCTTATTGAATAACTAAGTTTTCTGGGTGGAATTCAGATGGTGGTTTGTGCACTCTATTTCACCAAAAATTTGGTTCACGACATCCTAGGTCTTCTAGACATCGCCTTGCGGGCTAGCTCCTCACATGTTCTTCCACATACCCATGGTTCACAGTTAATTTTCCACACGAACCATTCTTGGTTATGGTATGTGGAAGACTGGAAACTCTGGAAATTTTTATTTCATCACATTTCTTCTAAAAAATGCACTCTAATTTGCATACATTTTTTTCTGGACTTGTTGGAGTGTTTTCATCCCTATACTATGTGCTTTGGGGAGTGTTTAGTTCCCATTGAAAAGTTTTTAGGACACTACAATGGTACATTAAGATGAAATAATTTTCTCTTTCACCGTATCAACTAATAACTTCACATTACCTAAGATATTAGTTTTTATATTCACACCTTTATCTTATATAATTCATCTTATATATCCCATGATTAATTTTCCTTTCCCCTTATTCCCATATTTCACATATAATATAAATGAAATCTTCATTCCTTAAACATTATTATCGCCTAAACATCCAACAGACATCAACATTATCTTCTTTTTCAGGTTTGGAAACAACAATATGTTCATGTTGTTAATCATAATTAAAGATAGCTAATTCTCACAATGGAATGCTTTCCAATTCTAGCTCCCTTCCTTTTCGGATTCTTTTGGGGACACTCTCTGTATTTACCATGACAACAATTTTTTACATTATTTCATGTGGAATTAGCTATAATTATAATCAAATTTATTTAATCATGTTTGAAGAATCATTAAATACCTATGAGTTTTATTAAAATATAATTACAAAAATAATTAATCCAAATAGTGTCTTACTATTTGAAATTATTTTATCATCATTCTGTCCAATATAAATCACTCTTGGTTGACTCATTCTTACCATAGATTTATTTATCACATAACTATGTTCATAATTTCATAATATAAAAAATCATACAAAATTTATATTTTATAAAATAATAATAATAAAACAATATCCTCTAAGAGTGTGAAACTATTTTAATTTTCATGTATCATTTCCTTGAACAAGGTGATGATTAAGTAACTACCCAATATGCAATTTTCTGTTATATTACTCATAGTTACATATGTTCTGGAGACTGCACTAGTATGTAGTATTTTAATTGATATTTTTTTTATGAATACCCCACAGTCTCTACATTCAATTTTTTTTTATTTTATATCATACTCAACCTTATCCTACAAGGACATATAATTTTTTCAATGAAATTTACCTTCTTATGACATTTAGTATAAATCACACACATAAAATAGAGAATCCAACGATATATATTTCTCATTAAGTATTTATGAAAGATTATTCATAAACTAATTCAATAATAATTCAAAATATTATAACACAATAATAAATTTAAAATACAATAATAATAAAATGACAACTTAGATCTTCTGGATGCACCATAATGACTGCTCCTAGGAAAAAACAATGAAATGAAGCATACTGATAACAGAAAAATTAATCATGAAGATAAATTTGTAAATAACCTTTATATATAATATAATTTAATTAATAATTTAGTTAATAGTAGGAATTTTTAGGATATAGTATACCAATATTACTATTGTAATTCCGAATGTTAAAATAGTAACTTTCTTGTTGGAATTGTAATCTGATCATTATGAATTGTAATATTACCATTATAATATTAAACGCACATATCTAAATGTAAATTAATATTTAGGTTTAAAATAAAATGATATTTTGATATATATATATATATACAAATATATATATAATGATAAATGTAATTTTATTAATGATAAATTAAGTGTTAGTATTTTTTAAAAACTGAAAATGCATTATTTACAATTTTATAATGAAAATATTGATTAAAAATAATGTTTATTTTATGAATATGGATTCATAAATTAGAAATACTCAATATTATAATGGTAAGTTAATTTTATGAGACCATAATTAAATTTTTAGTGGATCCTAAAATTTATTATAATATTAAAATCTGTACTTTTTTGATTTAATGACGATTTTACTTAAAAATTTTATTTATCATATTTAGAAACCTATTATAATAAAATTAATTATATTTTATAAATCTACACATCAAAAAATAGTTACGATTTATTATTGGTATTTTTATAAATTAGTTAAATTTTTTATTAATAATGAAACACATTAATTTACAATATTGTATTTTATAATGCAAAGAAATGAATTTTTTAGTCACGGATGATTTATGAAACCATTAATTAGAAATAAAATATTATATATACTTAATATACTCACAATAACCATTTCAATTGATAGTATTTTCCAAAAGCAATAAACAAATAGAATATATTAATAAAAAACAATCCTCTCTCCCAATAAATACATCCTCACTATATTTTATCCTTACACTTTATAAGCCATGATAATTTCCAAATCACTACCAAAAAATCTCCTTCCCAGTCTGCCCACCAAATAATTATACATGTCTTATAGAAAAATAAATCTATGTTCCTTAATGGGTAATTTTAGGAGTTGACATTTGAGAGGGAATATTCTCAAAAACATCATTTAGTTATTGTTCTTCTTCTACATTATCCTATTTTACTTCATCCACACAAGATAAAAAACGTTGGTATAATTTATAGAGTGTAATTTTATATTTCTTGTGTAATATCATCTATCAAAACTTTTTCACATCTCTTATTATTCAATAAAACAAACAAAATTCCCAAATTATTGTAGTTAACCGTCACGATGGATAATGGGTTCTTGTTTTCTATTATCACAACTAAGGATGGACATAAAAGAATAATTACAGTTAAATGATATTTTATTATGCATATTAAAAATTATTTCAATATATATAACTAATATATATATTGAATATTAAATATTTTTATACTAGTTCTTGTAGGATTTTAAATCGGATAAATTAACTAATAACACAACGATAATGTTTTTACTCAAATAATCATCTCCAAGACACATAATGATATATGTGACTATAAATTATTATATAATTTTATTAATATCCAATAATTTTATTTTTTGAGTACTACTCCAAATTTGAAAAACAATTCATAAATTTACTCATGTAAAAAGACCATGAAACCATAAAACAAAAAATCCTAGTAAAACTAAACTGAACTGTAAAACACTTATGATTTGCGATAAATGAACGTAATATAGTTATAATAAATCATATATATTGGTAATAAGATTTTTATTTTTTATTTAATGAATATAATTTTATTATCAATTAAATTAAGTGAATATTTAGAACACATTTTGACTTAGGAAAGAGATATCTCTAAACATTAATATTTTAAATTTGTAATTAATTATCTCCCATTGAATCAAGTTATATCATCAGTAATCTTAAATAACTAATCTATATTATATATATATATTTTCCTATCACATGTATCTATCTCAATTCATCATTCCTCGATGTGGAAATACATGTTTTTAGAAGGTCCCCTTTTCAATTCCTCTATATAAGTAAACTCAATTAATTTTATATGTTCCTTTCTAATATTCATGTATACTTCATAAAATATGCTATGACACCAAAATTTTAAAAAATAACAAATTTCATTGTAAAAAACTAATTTTGTTCATTTATATGTTTCATGGATGTAATTATGTATAATGACTAAATATTAAAAAATAAGAACATCTTATTCAACATTGTATGTTACATGAAACACTATGTTTATCTGGTCTTACATAACAAAATGAGTTTATTAAATTACTTCTCTTACATGAAATACTTAGTTTTACTTACCAATAAGATACTATTAGTATTATTATTTCATACGGTATGTAGAACCTATTAGTTTGAATTTTTGATATGAATATGATTATCTAAATAAAAATAATATATAGATTACACATGTTTATTAGTTATCTATACATTATTAATAAAATAACAATTATTATAGGAAAATGTAATATTTTTTGTAAATCATTAATATTTTAAAAGATATTATATTCACCCATTGTAAAAATATTTTGAAATTAATTTTTACAACTTTTATAAAATATATATGGTAAAAGAATATTAATATTATTAATAACCACATTAAAATTATCTTATGGTGACGTTTTTTATTTTAGAAAAATGATTCCTTTCCTGATTAATAGAGGGAAATATTAATTTTTAATTGAAAAAATCCTTTTTTATTAAATTATTTGTAATTTTATATAATATTCTTAATTTAGGTGATGATAAAATTATATTAATTGTATAAAAATTAACCATATCTAGGTATTTATAATGAATTTCTTATTGGATTTTGAAATGAACAACTTTATACACTTCTAAATATTTTCATTTCGAAAGCATGTTATCTCATCGCATTTGTGAGATTAATTTTAAATTACATTTTTCTATTTATTATAATTGAATTTTGAAAAATATACTCAAGATTTTAAATAATAATATACATTAATTTATAATATTTTAAATTAAATTTTTACTAAAATTAATATTGAAATCATTCACAATTAATTACAATCGTAAAAGTAAAAATTTATTTATTGGGGGTTATACTAAGAATAAAAGGGATAAAAACAATATTTCAATATGTTAATCACCCATTTGGCCATATTTGGACATTATATTTTCAAATTTTTAGAATGGAAAATTTTTTATGACTATTTTATAATAAAAATGGTCATATTTTTGAATAATTTAAAAATATTACATGTGTGCCCCTCAAACAAATTATAAAAGGCATTATGCACTCCTCTCATCTTCACACATTAAAAAATATTTTTGGGGAAATACCTACCCAAACAATATTCCAAATTACCTCCAATAAAATTTTATTCCTTATTTTGTGAATTAATATTTCCTATGATGCTTTTATGTGAAAACATATAGAGGATACATGAAAAAGTGGTCACATTCTTCAATGAGTATTTTTATGTTACATCATTCTACACCTCCAGTAAGAATCATTAAACCATTATGACAAAATAACCCTAGTGTCTTCCATATTCATGGATTTTTTGTTAGGGTATTTTCATAACACCATCCAAACTTCCATCTTGTGTGATACAAAATCATCTTTATGTGCACGGTAGACTATCTTCATTTTAACAAATTTCCTTCATTTTTTCATTTCCTCCACTCATGATTAGTTTTTATAATATATATAAGGTATGTATATGATATTTATTAACAAATAATACCAATAGGGTAATTATATCACATAATTTTTTTTTATTTTTTTATTTAAGAGAAACTATAATTTCTCTCATGTGTACTGCATATTACCACCTCACAAATCAATGTGATTTATCTTTCACTAAAACATTACACAGAAGGTGACAAAATATCTATTTTATATATGATATATACATGATATAATTATTAATTTCATGTTATATTTATAATTATATAATTAAAATGTATAATTTAAATTATTACCTTTTAACTCAATTAATGATTACAACACCGTTCATGTATGTGTGGACAACCACCTTTATAAAGTGACATGACTCTATTTTCATCATCAAAACAAATTTAATGATATATATTTTTATATTTAAAGATATAATATTATATTAATGAGATTATTATTATATTGGGTGAGTAAAATTTTACATACCAACTTTCCTTAATGAACTATAATATCTAAAAACAATACTCTTGCATACATATGACCTACCTTCCTCATGATCGTAACGCATTTGATATCATAAAAAAATATTTAGTGAATATACAAAAAATATTAATTTATGAAAAAATATGATAATTATATAATATCATGGATATTATAGAACTATGAAAAATAATCCTAACTTTTTTACTATCATAGGAAAACAAGAATTAGAAAAAAAACATGGAAATTAACACAAAAACCAATGAAAATAAAAAATAATTAATCTAGAAAGGTTGATAAGATGTTATAAAATTATAGAATATAAAATTATAAATATAAATTTTTATCTAGAATAAGTTATTAACCTTATTAAACATACTCTAATGTTGGATTATTAATGTTCCAACAAAATTAAGTGTGTGGTATGTGATTCTGTATCAATTTCCATTCATTTAAAAAAATTTATATGTTATACACCAATTTCATTAATATGGATATATACTACCCCTTTTATATATAATGTCATGAATAATTATTAATTAATGGAATTTTATGATACATCATGAATTATTTCATTTAAGGGGATTTGATTTAAGAGTTACAAGGTTGTAAATAGTTTCTTAACTCAATTTCCTACTTGGTTATATTACTTCATCACCATCATTGGAAGAATATGATTTTTTCTGTAATGAAATTATTATATAATATTAAGTTGCCTTTTTATTCACATTTCATTCACATGATTTATTCATTGGATAATTTTTCCTCCAATTATAGGATATTTTCAAGAATTTACTTCTGAAGCCCATTTCAATCGGGATGGTTTACAATTGAATTTAAATTAAAGGATAGTATTCAATAAATGTTTAATAAACCACATAATTTTATTATAACATGGTTGTTAAGGATATGTTTCTTGTAATAACACATTTTCTTCAATATTTTGTGATTTAAATAATTGAGAATATGTTTTTATAAATATATATCTCCAATTATCTTTTTTATCAGAAATATATTTTTTTCTTAAATCATGTTTTCTAAAAATGTTATCAATAATATTTTTAACGATTTGAACATGAAATATTAAATAAATTTTTCCCCATTTTTCATTTAATGGTATATATTGAAAGGAATCAACATGCTATTTTCTAAACAATTTCTCCTTTCCCTTTTTAATATAATTGGAATAAATATTAGTTTTTTGGTGGATGACATGATTGTAATTGAAATCCATAATAACCACCCAAATGTTTCAAATTTTCATCTATAAATTTAAAATTTTATTTTAAAAGAAATTATTTTTCAAATATTTTTATGAAATTTTAGTTTTAAAAATATGATTTCAAAAATAAAATAATATTCCAATTTTTTTAAAATATTTTCGCATAAAACATTTTGTGCTTATGAAAATAATTTTTCAAAAGATAATTTAATCTTATTTAGATTATAAAATAAAAAAACTCATTATTCTTACATAAATTCACATATATTTTATTGATAATATATTTTTTACTTTTATTGATGTTTTATGAATATTTTGACCATGTAAAATATTGACATTCAATTTCATGATTCCTTTTTTTGTAGTCGTTAATATTTTAAACAAATATTCACATACCTATTATCATTGGTCAATAAATTTCCCATATATATCTATATTTTATATCATGGATATGTTTATTTCACAAACCATATATCATTTATACATATGATTTTTTATATTGAAATTCATTTATTTATCATGTAAAATTTTAATAAATCCACAATATTTACTCAATATAGATATTTGATGAAATTTTTTTTTATGAATTAATTTTATTATTCGATATATGATAAATTATTTAGAGATTGAATACATTGGTGGGGCCTATTTATAGGTAACAGCTTAACGCATTGTAAGACTCAATGGATTAAATAGTTTCCTTGACATTGTTAAAAAGGATTATATCCAATAGTTCTAAACTATATGGAGGATATATATTGAAAATAGAGGTATAATTTTACAAGGAATCATGATGTCTAATAATTAATCTTTTCTTTCATCTCAAATTAAAATATAATTATCCATGATATTTTTGGAATAATATTATCAATGGATGCATTTCATTATGTGTTTACTTCTTAAATGGAACATGATTTTAGTTATCAAAATTTACATGTTGATTCTGACATATACATTAATTTGGTCATGTTATTTTAATGAGATATATGTTCAGTTATTTAACCTTCCACCATTTTATTCTTATTGATTAATTATTTATTCTGATAACTTAACAATTACTGAGAAGTTTATATCACACTTTTTTTCCTTTTCCCATGAATCCATGATATATAATATGAAATATATTGTAAATTTATCTAGATAGAATAATTATATTCTCAAAAAAAGTTGTTTTGTAATTTGTGTATTCAAATGTAATATAAGGATAATGTTTTTATCTATTTTTACTAATACTATTAAACAACTCGGTACATTTAGATTCCACTATTGGTATCTGAATATGGGGAAATAAATAAGGAACAAGATCTAGGGTACTATGATCGAGGACTGTAAAGTATGTATCATAATAATTTTAGTACAATCAATGAAAAGTAGATTTTATAGAACATATATTTGGGAACATAACCCTATGATAGATAATGAGGATAAGAAAATAAGAAAATATGAAATGTTTTGTATGGTATTTTTTTGTTGTTTTTCAATGTAATGGATCCCCTTTTGGATACTAAATGTGCACATAGTTTTTATATTGTTATTAATTGGGGTAGTATCTCTAGAAATGGATTATTGGGATTGGTCTGATTTATTCATAGTACTAAAAAATGGTCCTTACTACAAACCTTTTTTGAAACATATATAGGATTTGAATTTGATAATTCACAATTTAATTAAATCCCACTATAAAGGATTTGAATTTATTATGATAATAAAAGTCCTTGTTTAAAACAATGGTTTCTTAGACTGAGAAAAAATAATGTCAATAGAATGGTAAAATTATATAAATTTGTAAAACAAATGCAAAATGAAATTAAATTCCTAGAAAAATGAAGAGTATAATCGAAGGAAATTAATCTCATCATATAGGGTAATTTATAGTTCATTTTCTTGAATTTAATTAACTTTTGAATTATCCATGTTGATTACCTATTTTGTTGGAAAATATATAGACGAGGAAGGAAATATGCCAAAATAAAATTGATGAATCATTTTTTAATAATTTTTTTGAATTATATTATGTAATTATTTTTACTAATGGTATTAAGAATCAAGAAATGTATAAGGATTGTGTTATATATTATAATAATATGTTTATTAATTTAATAAATTATTATGGATAACATTAGGGTTTATGATATTATGGATTATCAATGGTTGAATGTCTTAGACAACCTTTTTAAGTTATTTATATTGCAAGTGCGCAAAGATTAAATAAATTTAAAATAAGCTTACTGTAACATCCAAAGTAATGAATTATTGATTTTCCTATCTATGCCTTTTATGAATTACATAGTGTTTTAGAGTATTAAAATGAGAATAAATCCAATCTTAAGCATAAAATACTCTGATATTTTTTTTAAAGATTATTTTAGCACCTTTTGATGGAGAACCATTTTTAAATATATCTTCTAACAATCTTATAAGCTCTATTTTTGAATATAAACCTATTCTTTAGAATCGGGGCATTGAAATTTTCTTTGGATAATTTTTTAGAATTCTTCTGACAATGTTTATTTTTTAATGAATAGTGAAAAATAATGCATTTTACTTCAAAACTGCATTTTCATCTAATTTAATTATTTGATTAGATTATATTTTTAATTGTTTTTCAAGTGTAATTGAAATATATTTTTACCATTTAATCCAATTTTGGTCATTGTAATTAATTTCACTTTGGAATTGGGCATAATCAAGTGTCAAACTTTTGATAGATATTGTTTCAAAAAAACCCCTATTTTTTTTACAACGACAATTATTTTTCAATTAATTACTACAATTTCTGTTTTTTGAATTTGGTAAAATGGATTCAATATTTGTAATAATATGTTCTAAATTATGTAATTAATACTCCTTTGTTTTTGAAAATTATGAATAGTAATGATGGTAATTATCTTTAATTATCACGATTAATTAGTAATCGGGTAGTTAAGGGTAATAAAATAATATCATAATAATATAAAATAACCTAAAAATGTGTCCTAATTCTACTGGTTGTGTCATGTCCGACCATTGGATGCCTTGTGCAATCTTTGGGACCCCATGGAATCACTTTTTTGTGATAGTGAAATTTTTTATTTTTATTTTTAAAGAATGTTAAATATAACAAAAGTATGTAACACCAAATTAACACAATTTTAATTTTTTTCTACATAAATGATCTATTATACTATAAATATTTATTGGAAAGCTAAAATTATTTGCTACATCATGGTATTTTTTTTTTTAAATTTTTACACATTATATAAATAAATTTATTTACGACACCATGATGATGTAGTGATTTCATCATTAATGAATGATTTAAATAAAATAAAAAGATAATGTAAAATCTAAGACATAAACTTTTCCAAAACATATTTGATTGGTGGATTTATAACCCTTTTGACCTTATCCTCTAAATATATCATTGTGGAACCTTTAAAATCCGAAAATCATTTTATAATAATGTAACATTTCATGACTTTCCAAGAGTGCCCCTCCTCCATCTAATAAAAGGCCCCCACCTCTAACCCCTTACTCACACCTCTCAAGACATTGGATCAGCCACAATATTCTCCTTATTTCTATCCATATCCCTCTCTTCATCATAGAATCCTTACCTTGGGTAGAAAGCTCTTCAAGAAACCCTTTTAATTCAAACCAAGGGGAGTTACCCGATTTAAAGGTAATGTCTTCACTAAAGCTCATTTGTTTTATTTTTCTTCTCCAACCCCCTAAACTCTTTTTATTTCTTTATTTTATAACAAAAATAGTATCTTCAATATATATGATGTTTTTATGAGAAGTATTCTAGCTACACATACACACACCTCTGTCTAATGGTTAAAGAACTTACTATTTCTTTGGATGGCGAATTTCTGCCTCACGAAACGATGATTGTTCAATCTTCTTTTAACACTGTTTATGGTGGCCGTTAATATGTCACTATATTTATATATGATATATATTAGGTTTATGTTTTCCTTATGATTCTGTATTTTTAATTTGTGGCATACCTTCATGGTTTCCATTATTTGTAAACGTGCTATCTTCATTTTAGGAAGTGCGGACTACCGCCCCCACAAAGTGATTTGAATCGTTAATGCCAAATGTGGGACGTATAAAGGATGGATTTAATGGTTTTATATGATATTATACTGAAATTATAATATAACTTTATATCATTATCATTTCACTCCATTAAATAGGAAATATTAATGAAAGTAGCGTTCATGAGTACATACGACTTACCGTCTCCATGAATGGTGCATTTCATTTTTTACCTCTAAATGTTATGTAATATTATAAATTCTTGTATATAATAGATATATATTATATATATGATAACTACATCATTAATTTAATTCTAGATATAATGGATATTTTACCACATGAACAACTTGTAATTATAAGATGTCTATTTTTGGCTCAAGTACCAAAGATCGACAAAATGACAGTTTTAACATAAACAATTACATAATGTTCATAACATGGTAATAAGTGATATAAAAGGAATAATGAACTTGAAAAACGTTCTTAAGAAAGTATAAATTAGCTCTATTTTATTATTCCGGATATTAAATAATGATCGAGTTAAGTCAGACATGAGGTATGGGACTTCGTCTCAAACTCCTTTCATTGAGGCATATTTTGTTTTATACACAACTTTCTTTTATATGGTGTATAAACACCTTTGAATTTTACTTTTATTCAAAAGGAATATTTTTTATACAAATCGTTTTACTAAATGAAAAAATGGAATGTTTTTGGCATATGTATGCAGCGACAATGAATTATCCACCGCCGTGACAATTATTCGAGTTTCGACTTCCTCAACAAAACATTACATTTTTTAAAATGAAAAATGAATACCATGTTTTAATTTTCTTTTATTTTGGTATTGAAAATGGTTTTGATAGTGTTTTGATTATATCCATGTGTTTTATTAATATTTTTTTATTGAAATGTAAAAAATTTATGTTTCCTTTATAAATGTTTTTTGTGATACAATTATGCTATAGTTCTTGGGAATTGTTTATGAAGATGGGTGGTTACGTGAAAAAATATGGGTGGGTGAGCCCATGATAGCTCTTTTGAGCATTGGGTAATGCTATGGAGTTAAACTCTAAGGTTTTTTCGAAGAGATTTAGGGAATATACTATGATGGGTATTCCAAACGTAACCATGAGGGTTACTCCCTTCATAAGAATGTTATGAATGCCTCCAGTTACCATTATGTTTTATGATTTATATGAGTTATTCATAAACCTTATGATTTCGTGAGGTATGTTAATGTTATTATATTCTATGAATAAAGTATTATTTCATTGATTCTGATGTATACATGGACTAAGTTTTTATTTCCGTATTTTTATATCTCTTACTGAGATTTTTATTCTCATCCCAAGTTTTGGAATTGTTTTTCACAGGTCAAGGGAAAGGTAAATGATGTGATGATAGTGTCGAGAACGTTTCAAGAAAGAATCCATGTTTTATATTAAATATTTTTCCTTTGATGATAAAATATTGTCTTTGATGTAACCACCTTGTTTAAATGTGGAATGAAATGCATGATTTATGATCTAATTATCTAAAACTCTATTCCTAAAAAGATACTCAATGTGTATTCATGAAATAACTCTAGATTAAATAATGTTTAAGGCTGGGGCCTTATAGTTGTTATCAGATGTCGGTTTAGATAAATTTAGGAGCTATAATTCTATTAAATGTTTATCGAAAAATATTTTTTATTGTGATATAGAAATGATATAGAATTTGAATATTACCATGTTTCTTCATCTAGGACACGTTTGTTCAGAATGGTTTTCTATAAAGAAAACAAGGAAGTAGTGCTAGGAAGGCATACATAAGGAAATGACCTTCTGAATCAACATCCTCAGATGGTCGGAATTATAACTGAACAGTTTGTTGCACTAATGACGTCTTTGACTCAAGATATAAATGGTGGTGGTATCCATGCAGAAGATCAGCTAGATCAACTGCAGAGAAAAATTTCAATGGTGGAACATTTCATGGGGAAACATACCCATCATTCAGAGGATCATCTAACCGTGTGATAGCTAAAGGGTGGATTAAAGAACTCCAGAATATTTTTGATGTCATGGGTTGTTCAGAAAATCAAGAGGTTATTCTTATTGTTTACCATTTGGAGGGTGAAGCAGATCAGTGGTGGTCGATGGTTAAAAATATCAGGGATGCTGATGAGATTTATGCTCTTAACTGGGATGAATTCAAAGGTATGTTTCTTTAGAAATAATTTCCTAAGGTTGTTTGACTTAGGATGGTAAAATATTATTGGAATTGAGTCAGGAGGATGACTTAGTGGTTGTTTATGAAGAAAGGTTCACTCGATTTGAAAGTTATGCTCCAAATTTTATCCGAGACCTTGATAGTAAAATCAATCATTTTTACTCAGGATTAAAGCCAAAATATCGAAGGAAATTAGATTCTCTTGAGTTCAAAAGTTATGAAACGCTTTTTTGATATGCTGAGATGGAGGAAATGTAGTTTTCCAATGATCCAGTGTTCTAAAACAACCAACATAAGAAGAGACTGAGGTAGAAGGAGAAAGGGAAGAATCCTTCAAAATGGTCTGATGGTAACAATAATAAGTTTTTATTTTGTGATAAATGTTGTAAAAAGAATGTTGGTGAATGTATTTTGAATTCTGGAAAGTGCTACCGATGTAGTAAGATGGGACATAAGGCACATGATTGCATTGAAAAATATCAATGTGATGGTAAGACCAAATTTTATTTATAGTTTGTGAAATGTTTCATGTGCAATGAGACGGGTCATTATGCAAACGAGCATTCGACAAAGAGCTCAAATGATGGGAAGCAGTCAGACTATAAGCAGAAAGGTGTGGTGAAATCCTTTGCAACTACTTAAGTAGATGTTGGTCCATAAAATAAAGCCATATCAAGTAATTTGTTTATTTTTTCTGATTATGATAGTGTGATGTTTGATTCAGGGTATACACATTCCTTCAGCTCTGAAAACATTTCTAGTAAATTAGGAATTCCATCTCAAGAATTGACTCCTGAAAATTTGGTAAAAACACCTGGGAGAAATGTTCACGCAAAAATAATTTATAAGAATCTTCATATCCTTATTCATGGAATGAACCTACTTAAAAACCTTATTGTTTTACCTAAAGTAGAGTTTGATGTTATCCTGGTTATGGATTGGCTCTCTGTTTACCATGCTAAGAATGATTAGAGATCTATAGAAGTTTCTTTTCAGAAAGAATTTCAATTTGGGTACAATAATGAACCATTAATTTTGATAACATATCAAGAGGTTGGGAAACTTGTAAAAGATGGGAATGAAGGTTACCTAGATAATATTGTTGAAAATAAAGGAACCGTTCATATTAATGATGAGCCAGTGGTAATTGAGTATCCTGATGTTTTTCCTGATAAGTTTCCAGGAATAAAACCAGATTGGGATGTTGAATTTACTGTTGACTTAGTTCCTGATTCTATGCCAATTTCAAACCCCTTATCTAATGGCTCAAATTGAACTTTTAGAGTTGAAGGAGAAATATCAAGATTTATTAGAGAAAAGTTGCATTCGACCTAGAACATCACCATGGGGTGATCTTGTCTTATTTGTTAAATAGAAAAATGGTTCTATGAGACTTTTCACTGATTATAGATCCTTGAGTATCATCACTCTTACGAATAAATATACTTTGCCTCATATTGATGATTTGATTGATCAGCTCTAGGGAGATTAGTATTTTTCAAATATTGACCTAAGATCGGGGATCGATCAGTTGAAGGTAAAATAATTAGATATTCCGAAGACAGTGTTTCATACAAGATTTGTCCATTATAAATTTGTAGTAATGCCTTTTGTGTTACCAATGCACCTGTTGTATTCATGGATCTTATGAATAGAATTTTCCATGAGTTCATGCATAAGGTTGTGATTGATTTCATTGATGATATTTTGGTGTTTTATAAAAGTATGGAGGAGCATAAAATTCATTTAAGGGTTATTTTTCAAACCATTAATGAAAATAAATTGTATGGGAAATTCATCAATTGTGAGTTTTGGTTGAAACACATTTATTTACTTGGTCACATTGCTTCTAAATATGGAATGACTATTGATCCTACAAAAACAAAGGTTGTTGAAGAATGGCCAAGACTAACAAATGTAACTCGGATTCATAGTTTTCTTGGTTTGGAAGGCTATTTACGAAGGTTTTTTAAAAAAAATTCATGGTTATCTAGTCCAATGATTAAGCTAACTCAGAAGGGTGTCATGTTTATCTAGAAAAAAGAATGTGATGATTGTTTTCAGGAATTGAAAAGAATATTGGTGAATGCTCATGTTTTGGCACTACCTTCCAGAAATGGTGTGTTTGTTATCTACATTGATTCTTCATTGAAAGGACTTGGTTTCGTCCTCATTTAGAATCATCATGTAATTTCATATTCTTCACGTCAGTAAAAAACTCATGATGTAAATTACTCTACCCATGATTTGGATTTAGCTACTATTGTTTCCCTTTAAAAATTTGGAGGCATCATTAGTATATTGTAAAGTGTGAAATATTTACTAATCACAAAATTTTAAAGTATTTATTCACTCATAAATATTTGAACATGAGACATAAGAGATGGCTTTAATTAATCAAGGAATATGATTTCACAATTCATTACAATCCAAGAAAAGCAAATAATGTGGATGATTCTTTGAGTAAAAAAAGTAAGGGTTCATTAACCATGTAACGTTTGGAATGTGATCCTTTAGTTAAGGATTTTATGAACTTTTTCATAGATGTTGTTGGTGTAGGATTTTCATCTATTTTTTTAGGTATCAGTGAAATATTCTCTATCAGACAGAATTATGAAAGCTCAGAAGAAAGATATTGAGTTGCAGAAAAAGGTAGAGCTTGTTCAGAAGGGTATGTTACTTGAATCCAACATTGGTAATGATTATGTTTTTATTTTTGGGAAGAAATTATGTGTTCCTTATGATTCACAATTTAAGAGAGAGTTGTTATGTGAAGCTCATAGTTCTCTATTTTTAGTTCATAATGGGAGTTCTAAGATGTATAGTGATTTTTGGGAGTATTACTGGTGGGATGAAATGAAAAAAGATATCGCTAATTTTACTGTGAAGTGTTTGACTTGTCAACATGTTAAAGCATAGTGGGAGTTACTAAAAGGGATGCTTCAGCCTTTACCAGTGCCAGAGAGGAAATGTGGGAATATATCCATGGACTTCATTGTGGGATTTCCGAAGGCACCTCGAGGTAATAATGCAATCTTGTTTATTATTGATCGCTTGACTAAATCTACTCATTTCCTTGCTATAAGAGATACTTTTTTTCTAGATCAACTTTCTCATTTGTATCCTAGAGAGATAGTTAGGTTACATGGATTTCCCCTGTCCACTATATCAGACCGTGATCCCAGATTTACTTCAAACATTTGGAAAGGCCCTCAAAAGTTGTTGGGTACTGAATTAAATTTTAGTATAGATTTTCATCCTCAATCAGATGGGCAGTCAAAATGAACAATTCAGACTTTAGAGTAATGCTACGTGTTTGTTCTATGGATTATCAGGGATGTTGGGACCAACATCTTTCTTTGGTTGAGTTTTCTTATAATAACAATTTTCATTCCAGTATACAGATGGAACCTTTTGAGGCATTATATGGGAAGCGGTGTCAAACTATATCCATTTTGTGATGAAGTGGGTGAAAGGAAGTTGATGGGACCATAATTGGTAGAATAGTAGGTAGAAAAGTTAATCTGATACAGAAACACATGAGAACATCTCAGAGCAGGAATAAATGTTATACGGACAACAGGAGGAAGGATCCCACTTTTGAGTTAGGTGATCGGGTCTTCCTCAAAGTTTAACCATGGAAAAGTGTGATGTGATTTGGTATGAAAGGAAATCTGAGTCCAAGGTTCATTGGACCATATTAAATTCTGGAGAGAGTCGGATCAGTTTCATACCGAGTGGCTTTACCTCCGATTTTATCTCAGGTACAAAATGTTTTTCATGTTTCAATGTTAAGGAAGTACATGCCAGATCCATCTCATGTTTTGAGTCCAGATGTAGTTATGATGGAAGAGAACCTATCATATGAGTAATAACTGGTCAAGAATGTTTAACACAAGGATAAATTATTGTGGGATAAGGTGATTTATCATGTATTAGTTTTGTGAAAAAAAACCACATGACTGAAGAGGCAGCATGGGAATCGGAAAATGAAATGAGGGATAAATACCCCCACTTATTCGATAAGTAAATAAATTGTGGGGATAAAATTTTCAAAAGGGGGGAAGTATGTAACATCCCCTGTAAGTAATGAATTATTTAATTTCATATCGATGACTATTTATGAATTAGATAGTGTTTTAGAGGCTTAAAATGAGAATAAATCCAATCTTAATCATAGAATACTCTAATTTTTTTTAAAGATTGTTTTTCCACCTTTTGATTGTGAAATGTTTTTAAATATATCATTCAACAATTTTAAAGCTATATTTTTGAAAATAAACTTATTATTTAGAATCAGGGCCTTGAAATTTACTTTGGTTAAATTTTTCATATTTTTCTAACAATGTTCATTTTTTAATGAATAATGAAAAATACTGCATTTTACTTCAAAACAGCACTTTCATCTAATTTAATTATAATGTTAGATTATAATTTTAATTTATTTTCAAATTTAATTTTAATATATTATTACCATTTAATCCAATTTTGGACATTGTAATTAATTTCACTTTGGAAATTTTCATAAACAAGTGTCAAACTTTTGATTGATATTGTTTCAAAAAAACCACCTATTTGTTTTGACAACGAGAATTATATTTAAATTAATTACTAAAATTTTTTAATTTGGAATTTGGTAAAATGGATTCCATATTTTGAATCATAAGGTCCAAATTATTTAATTAATAATCTTTTGTTTTTTAACATTATGAATAGTAATGACAGTAATTATCTTTAATTATCGTGATTAATTAGTAATAGGGTAGTTAAGGGTAATAAAATAATATCATAATAATATAAAATGACCCCAAAATGTTTCCTAATTCTATTGGTTGTTTCATTTCCGACCATGGGATTCCTTGTACCAACTTTGGGACCCCATGGAATAACTTTTTTGTGACAGTGAAATTTTATCTTTTTATTTTTAAAGAAAGTTGAACATAACAAAAGTATGAAACACCTAAGTAAAACAATTTTAATTTTTTCTACATAGATGATATATTATAATATAAATATTAATTGTAAAGATAAAAATATTTCCTACATCATGGTAATTTTGTTATAATTTTTAAGCATTAAATATATTAATTTATTTATGACACAATGATGATGTAGTGATTACCTCATTAATGAATGCTTTAAATAAATTGAAAAGATAATGTAAAATCTAAGACATAAACTTGTAAAAAACATAATGGATGGGTTGATTTCTAAAAAATATCACCTTATCCTCGTAATATATCATTTTAGGACTTTTAAAATCTAAAAATCATTATATAATAAAGTAATATTTCATGACTTTCAAAAAGTGCCCCTCCTCCATCTTATAAAAGGCCCCCACCTCTACCCCCTTACCCACATCTCTCAGGCCATTGGCTCAGCCAAAATATGCTCATTTTATATCTCCATATCCTTTTCTTCATCATATAAGCCTTACTTTTTCATTAATCAATTCAAGAAACCATTTTGTTTCAATCCTTGGGGAGATACCCAATTTAAAGGTAATGTATTCTCTAATGTTCATTTGTTTTATTTTGCATCTCCAACCCCCTAAACTCTTCTTAGTACCTTATTTTGTGACAAAAATAGTATATTAGATATACTAGGATATTTTTATGAGAAGGATTAGAGGTAAACTTACACACACCATCGTCTAATGGTTAAAGAACATATTGTTTCTATGGATGTCGAATTTCTGCCTCACAAAATGGTGATTGTTCAATATTATTTTAACACCTTTAATGGTGGAAATTAAGATGTAACTATACTTATATATGATATATATTATGTTTATTTTTTCCTTATGATTATGAATTTTACATTTATGGCATACCTTTATGGTTTCCATTATGGGTAAACGCAATATCTTCATTTTAGGAAGTGCAGACTACCACCCCCACAATGTGATTTGAATCGTTAATGCCATATGTGGGACTTATAATGTATGGAGTTAATGATGTTATATATGATATTATAATGAAATTATAATATATCTTTATATAATTATTATTTCACTCCATTAAATATGTAATATAAATGAATGTAGCATTCATGAGTACGTACGACTTACCGTCTCCATAAATGGTGCATTTCATTTCTTACCTCTAAATGATATATAATATTATAAATGCATGTATATACTGGATATATAAGATATATATGATATCTACATCACTAATATAATTCTGTATATAATGGATATTTTACCACATGAACAACTTGTAATTATAATAAGTTTATTTTTGGCACAAGTACCAAAGATCGACAAAATGATCATTTTAACTTAAATAATTATATAAGTTCATAACGTGGTTATAAGTGATATAAAAGGAATAATGAACTTTAAAAGGGTTCTTAATCAAGTTGAAATTAAGTCTAGTTTATTATTCAAGATATTAAACAATTATCTTGTCAAGTCGGACATGAGGTGTGAGAATTCGTCTCAATCTCCATTCATTAAGGAATATTTTGTTTTATACACAACTTTCTTATATACGGTGTATAAACCCATTTGACTTTTACTTTTATTCAAAAGTAATATTTTTTATACAAATCATTTTACTAAACGACAAAAGAGAATGTTTTTGTCTTACGTATGCGGCGACAATGAATTCTCTGCCGCCTTGGCCATTATTCATGTTTCGGCTTCCTCTACAAGCCATAACTTTTATTAAAATGAAAAATATCTACCATGTTTTTATTTTCTTTTATTTTGGTATTGAAAATGGTATCGATAATTTTTTGATTACATAAATAAGTTATAATGATATCTTGTGATTAAAATGTTGAAATTTTATGTTTTCTTTATGCACGTTTTATGTGATACGATTGTGTTATGGTTATTGGGCATTGTTTATGAAGACAAGTGGTTTCGTGATAAATTAAGGGCAGGTGAGCTCGTGATAGCTCTTCAATGCGTTGGGTAACATGAAGGAGTTAAATACTAAGGTTTCTCTGAAGGGATTTAGGGAATATACTGTGATGGGTATTCCAAACATAACCCAGAGGGTTACTCCCTACGTAAGAATGTTATGAATGCCTCAAGTTACCTTTATGTCTTATGATTTCTATGATTTATTCATAAAAATTATGATTTTGTGAGGTATGTTAATGTTCTTATATTATATGAATAAAGTATTATTTCATTGATTCTTATTTATACATGGACTATGGTTTTCTTTCCATATTTTTATATCCATTACTGAGCTTTTTATGCTCATCCCATATTTTTGAAATATTTTTCATAGGTTAAGGGAGAGGTACATGATGTGATGATAGTTTTGAGGAACTGTCAAGAAAGAATCTATGTATTATTATAAATATGTTTCCATTGATGAAAAAATACTGTTGTTGATGTAACCACCTTGTTTAAATGTGGAATGAAATGCATGATTTGTGATCTAATTCTCTAAAACTGTAAACCTGAAAAGATCCTCAATGTGTGTTGTTGAAATAACTCAAGATTAAGTAATGTTTAAGGCTGGGGCCTTATACTTACAGGAAGTATAAGTTTTAATGGAAATTTTATATAAGGAAAATGACATTAAATTTTATAGAAACAATTTAAAAGGTATTTGTAACATTTTTGTTTAATATTTTCATTAATGACTCTGTAATAATAGTAAGAGATGTTTATTAGAATTTGAAAATGATAATAAAAATCATTTTTTAAAGGATCGTAAATATTTTATTTACTAATTAAATTTATTTCATGTATTTACAACACATTTTTTCTGGAAATTTAGAGAAATAACATTAATATATTTTTGAAGAAATGAATCATTCATGCTGGGTTAAAATTCATCACATCTGGTATGTCTGGGGGGATTGAACTGATGACTAAATGATAATAATGGTTTAACACTTACCACTAAAATAAATTATTTCCTTGTTAATATTTTATATTTTAGCAAAATCATTTGAATAATAAATATTAATGATGATTTAGTGGTGTTAATTATGATTTTTAAAGAATTTTTTTATTAAATTTGATAAATTATTCTAACAATATTTTTTAATTAAAAATGTTAGTGAAAAATGTAAATAATTTTAAGACTTTATAATTCTAATTATGAGTTTAAAATAAATTTTAGCGATTTACTAAAAAAAATTAATTTTTTTATAATTATTTATTATTGTAAGGGAAGAATGAGAAATTTATTGAAGAACAACTAATGGATGAAATTGTGATTCTTAAATAGAAACTTATCAAATAACTATATTTCATTATATTCATTGATATTAAATAAATCCTCAACATATTTAAAATGATTTTGAATCAAATATATTATCGTTTTCATTCATTTATGCTAATTTATATGGTTTTTTATGTTATCATATATTTTAGATTTTAAGGCCGTTATGATTCAATTTATAATTCAATTACTTTTGATCAACGACGTCAATATTTCTGTATAATTATGTACACATTTCATTCTTCTAAATATATTCAATTTCCATAAATGTTCTCATATATAGAATATAAATTATTCATTATTTTGTATCAAATATTTAATTTCATTTTGATCATATTAAAACGATGTTATATTAACTCTTTTCTGTTGTCTATTTTTCAACAATGATATTTCTTTATGTGAAGCCCTCTGATTTATATGATATAAATTAAATTATGAAGATGTAATTTATTAAATGTGGGGGGAATATGACACCCTAAAATTATAAAATATTAAATTTTTATACTATAAAATATATTACACAATAAACTATGTTTATCTTTAGTTATATGCAATAATGAGTTTTCTTAAAGCATTCTTTATATGAAAAATTTGGTTTTAGTTAACAATAATATAATATTGATATTATTATTTAATATAAAAGTTATCATATAGTCATTCAAATGGTGGGTCTTAATATAAATTAATGAAAATTTAATTATATATATGTTAAAAGTTTTTATTAGCTATCTACTTATTATAATACAAATTATGATTCATTTCAATGAAAAAAATAATATTTTCTGAGAAATTGTATTTTTTCTAAAAAATGGTTAACTCAATATATTCACTCATATTTTAAATTAATTTTTTAATAATTTAATAAAATTCATATGGTAAAATAAAATTTAGTTTTGTAATTATAACAAAAAAATTATTTTGTATATAATTGTTTGTATTTTTTTAAAAGATAAAGTATTATGAATATTGAGAAAATAATAATTTTAATTGGAAACTAACTTTTTTAAATTTATTTTTAATGTTGCATTATATTATAAATTAATTTTAATTAATACATACTTAAACGATATATAAATTAATCTAATTTAGTTAATATTAATAAATCACTACTCAATATTCATATAAAAATATTATAAGCATCATATCATTTTCTATTTAAAAACCTATATGCTCCTGATGTGTAAAAGATTTATTTTTAATTTTAATATTCCATTTATATGAATTGAATTTGAATAAATGGATTACATGTTACGAATGATAATAATTTATATTATTTAATAAATGTAAGATAATTTTTTACCAAAAATAATATTGAATAAAATAAAATTTTATTATTATGGTTAATGAATTAACCGATTTACTAAGGTTTATATTAAGATAAAAATCGTTTAAAATGGCCTAAAAACAAGTAAAAATCAAATTTTCTGGAAATATATATATCTTATATATTCTAGTATCGATAATATCCTGTTTTCGGATGTCTGGACCTTGATAAAAAAATTTTAATGATTAAATATTTTTGAAATATTACAATTGTGCAGCTCACCTCACATATAAAAATCCCCCCTTATCCACTCTATTTCACACCATCAACCCCCTTTGATTCTTCCAATAAGTAGAAATATGAATTCTCAGATACCCTAGAATTATAATATAATTTTATTTTTATAAATCCATCCATGGATTGAATTTGGTGATTAACTATAGAGGACACCCGAAGAAGAGGATGAAGTGTTCAACGAAAGTTTTTATTTGTTTTCTTTATGTACATCCTTAAAAAAATTTAAACAATTATAATATAACTACAAAATATTATTAAATTTAATAACATGTTTTTATAATTATAAAGTATCAAAAACCCTATCCAATTATATATAATTAATTAAAAAATCATTTTTCATCAATATTATTGACTACCACCACACGAACTGATGTCATTCATTTTTCCATTATAACCTCTCATAGTTCGATATGATGAGGTATAAAAGTAATATATATATATATATTATTTATAATTTATTAATATATTTTTACTCAATATATCATTTATAAATATTTAATTACTTTTCTATTGGAGATATGAAAACTTTTCTTGTGTATACAAAGGATAACCAACTCATGAATCAATGTGATTCATCTTTCCCTAATGCATTACAAGGATAGAAATATGGATAAAATTAATTAATATATGTAATTTAAATGATATAATCATGATATTAATGAAAATCTATCATTATTTATAAAAAAATATATCATTTTATTTCTTACGTTTTAACTCACAAAATGGGGATAATATGCTTCACATATGTGTAGAAAACCATCTTCATGAAGCAATATCACTCTCTTTTCATAAACACAGCACATGTATTAGATATATACAATAAACTAATATGGTATTTATAATTTTATTATAATTATGATAGGGAAAAATATTAGAAAATTATTTTAGATAACAATCATTAAAAAATGAAAAATGTTTCTTATGCGTACGTATGGGGCACTATCTTCATGATCGTAACATAATTCATTTCTCAAAACTAGATTCCATGATTAATATTGAAAGTGTAATTGATTAATTTTTTTTTAATAATTTAATGATATTTATTTTGGGGAGTATGGAACTATATAATATTCTCAATTATAACAAAATTCAAAACAAAACATGAATGAGAAAATTAGGTGACTAGCACTTAAAAAATGGAAATAATGAATGATTATTAACGAAAGGATGAGATTATTTTACAAAAGCATCATATATTATTTTAAAAATATTGACATTTTTATAATAATAAATCAACATGTTTAAAACCTCAAAATAGGTGGTTAAATTTTGTTCATCCAAAATGATGCGGGGGGTAAAGGTCTCAATCTCAATTTTATTTCACTGACTCTAGTTTTTATATTTTGAATGAATATCATTTATAATTTTGAAGGGTGAGCCGAAATACCCCTTTGATTATGAAACAAAACCAATGTTTTATAATGGGATGGAGGCAAACCATTAAAATCAAGAAACAATCCATAAATAACCAAATCCACAACAATGTCATAAGAAACAAGAATCCAAGTGGATGAATGGGAAAATAAGTTGATAAACACTTGAAAAAAATGATAATAATGAATTATTATTAAGGAATGAATGAAAATTTGTTGCAAAATAATCATATCTGATTTTAAAAATATTAATACTTTTATAATAATTAATAAACATGTTTAAAACCACTAAACAGGTTGTTAAATCGTGTCCATTAAAAAAGGAAGCGGTAGGTAAAGGTCTTTTTCGCAATTTTCTTTCATTAAGGATAATTTTTTTATTATAAACTAATTTCATTTATGTTGTGTCTATACCAATCCTTTGAAATTTATTATCATGAATAAATCATACTCCATGTCTTTTTCAATTTGAATTATTTCATCTCTATGTATATGAAATATGAATTTTCTAGTGGTAAAGAATTTCATAAAATAATTTTTTTAAATTTTGCGTTATATTACATATTCTGTATGATTGATAATCATAGATAATGTGTGTAATAAATTATGATAATATTTTATAGTATTTAAACATGTGTTATGTGCATTAAATTTTGTTACATATTATTTATTCCTTTGATATCTATCAATACAACATTATGATCTTTTAAATGGTTTACTTCACAATAACATTTTAATCGAGATTGTTTTTACATAAATTTCCATTAGAGGAAAAGATTAGATACTTTTTAATAAAAATGTATATTTTATTCTATTTGTTTATTAATTATTTAATCAAGTAATTTTTAAAATTTTCCCCACACTCGTAATTCAATAGTAGTGGAAGATAATTGCTATAAAAAATAGAATTTATTTAACTATTCGGTAAGAAATGCATTTTCTTCTCAAATAATGTTTTTTAAAACTATTTTAAAAATGGTTTTCAACCTTATATAAATTATCTGTTGAATAATTTTTTACTAATTTATAAATTGTAAAAAATTATTTAAAGGAATATTCATCCAGTTTCAAAACAATTCATATTTTTCTTTTAACAAAAATTTGAAAGGAATAATTGTTTTGAGGAGTTTGATAGAAATTTAATTTCTACATGTCATAACCAATAAAATGTTTTACACATTTTTTTATAAATGTCAGTGTTAATTTAATAATTAAACAATTTTCACAATATTTTGCATGTATACCATCCTTACTCCTTTTGTGGATGGTTTATGATTGTTTTTACCATTGATGTTTTTAACATTTAATTTCTATATTAATTTTTTAGTTATTGACATTACCTTGAAATATTCATATACTTATGATAATAAGTATTAATGTTCCACTAAATACCCATATTATTTATTAGAGAAGTATTTATTATTGAATGATGATATCATTTATACCATATTTTTTTATTGAAATTGATTTTTTATATGGGGAAATACTAATATATCCATATTATTTAATCAATATAGATTTCTTATGATAAGGAATATTGATTATGAATTAAATATATTATTAGATCTTTGAAGAATACTTTTGTTTTTCATGAAATATGTGGTCTTAATTTATAGATTTTCCTTCGATGAATATTTAGTCAAATGGGAGAATACAGTTGGCTAGACATAAATAAATTTGTTTTTACCCACCTATTTTAAACTAACATGAGGTTTGATCATAATAGAGGATGTATCATGTTCCATTAAAACCTACACTCCAATAATTAAGCATTTAATTGATTCAGAATTCAATTATTATTATCCACGAGATTTCCCCAATGTTATTCTCTATGCATGCATATAATATATTTTTTATTAATTAAATGGAATTTGTTTTCAGTTATTTACAATTTCATATTGATCGTTCCTTATGAATTCATGGAGTGAAGTTATTTAAATGAAACGTGTTTTCATTTATTATACCTAGAACTTGATCATACTTAATTATTATAGATTTATTTGGTTTCACATTACCATTATGTGAAATTTGAGGTCACGCCTATTTTTTAATTTTCCTAGAATCCATTAAGGGTAAAACAAAATATGTGTATTAATATAGTAGGGATAATAATGATATTCACAAAAAAATGGGGTAATTTTTTATGATAATTTATTATGGTAATCATATATGTATCTCAATTTCCAAGAATATTAATAAATTCTGTCATTCAGAATGTTATTATTTATATTTTATGTGAATTAAATAAATAGTCACCATCTCCAGTTTACTGGATATGGGGACGATACATTTTGTGTTTCTCCTATTTAATGAGTTTTCCATATTTTTTTGTAGAATCACGATTAAGAGGAACGTTTCTACAGTTACCTAACTACTCTATTTTCATTTTTTCAGTATAGTTGTACGATTAAGATGAACATTTCTATAGTTACCTACCCACTCTATTTTCATTGGTTAACATTTTATTAAGTAATTATATTTTATTTTAATGTATAACAAATAAGAATTAATATTTTCTAAAGGGTGTGATAAGGAAGAGTTCTAAATAATTTTTTAGTTTTTTCTCTCATGAGATTCTATGTATTGGATTGATGGGTAACCCTAATACATAATGGGGCTTTGTCTACCATGTGATATTGTATTTCTAGTTAGTCGTGACATTTGTTTTTGTCATAATATTAGTTTTATACACAATTATATATTTTCATGATAATTTGATTCAATATTATATATATATTGTATCCATATGTTCATTTATGACCCATGAATTTAATGATTCCAGGTTATACCTTCTGACATGTTTCATATTCCATTTCCATGTATGTTCTATTACTAGGCTTCCATTCTTTTCCTATTTTCATAGGTATTCACCAGGTTTTACTTTTTAGTTATAGGATCTCAAATAATGTATAGAGCCATTATTGATATATATATAGATACATATAATTATAGTCTTATGTTGTATATTTATGTACAAAGTCTTCCAATGAAACTGGGAATTTCAATCCATTTTTTGAATTTAGGGGATAAATACACATGAAATATTATAATAATATGTCTAAATTGGTAGGATATATAATGTTTAAATAATAGGACAATATAGTTATTTTTTAGTATTAGGACGAGGTTTAATTAATAATAATCTTATGGATAATTCAATCAATGTGGATAAAATATATTTCAATTTAAGGAATCAGAAATTAGGATATAATTTCCCTTTATATGATTATACTTATTATACCATTGTTAAAATTTTATATTATCATTAGTTGTGTATTTAATCCCCCAAATTTTAATTTTCATTTTGTAGTCAGAGGATGGAAATATGAGAAACCATGAAAATACCCTCTGTGATGGGAAATGTGATGATTTCCCTAATGATATTCTAAACAAAATGGGAGAAGTGGCCCCAAACATGAGGGTAATATTGAATTATCGTAATCAAGTTATTAATAATATCATGAATCATATAGTAGTACCTATATCTCCTATAAAAGTTCATGTTACAGTCAATTACTTGATGTGACAAATCCCTCTTACATATAGTGGTTCTTTTGATACCCACATCACAGAAAATTGGATTAACAACATAAAAAATATATTATTAAAAATATAGTACTCTGTAGAAGTGAAGGGCATAACTGTGTTATATTCATTTGATAGGGAAGTCGATATTTGGTGTAAATTTATTTAAATACCAATGTATATAGTGTAAATTGATTCCATGTAAATTTCATGATTCAATAGTTTATATTTTAATAAATTTCTCCCATAACTCTCTATATAAATATTAATATTGTGTTCTATAGTTTGATGAAAAAGAAATATTATTCTATCATTGGGTAGAATGAAAACATTACAAGTCTTGAACAATATTCCTCATGTGTCTTTAAAAGAAAAAAATCATGGTGTATAACATTTTAATGGACTAAATCTATGTCTATAAAAAAAATTGGAATTTGGATTTCGTGATATTTTAGTAGACTGGTCATTGCACCGTTAATTGTTGTATGGAAATTCAACACTCACAATGCTCTTATGGAATCATAGATTAAATAAATAAAATCATGTTTAATGTTATTGGATAAAAATATAAGTCCTATGGAGGTAACAAAATGCATAATTACATTTTTAAAAAGTATGGGATGAAATATACAATGAACATTCTTATGGGAACCTAGAGATTTTAGAAATGATGAATGGTGGTCCATCTGGGTAATAATTAATGATGGGATATGAATAATCAAAAAAAATCATAAGAACAACGGAAAGTTCATAATAACACTCAACATGTATTATATATATTGAACTTAAATTAAAAGTATCATTACATAAACAAATGGCCTATGATAAGGTTTTTCAGATACAATCATCAAATACATCCTCTATGGAAGAAAATAACGGCATATACTATCATTCCTACTTAGGTGTATCCTAATAATGATGTGGTAATATATATACTAGTTTTTCATTCAGAAATATAAAACATATATTTTTTTGTTGTTCTATAAATTATTTTCTATCATGATAGTTTATGTGAACTATTTAAACCACAACTCAACATATGGAGGCTAATTTATCTACGAGAACATTGGATCAGAAAATTATGGACCATAAAGAATAAAAATTCATCCAAATTAATTTTTATAGAATAAAACTCAAAGAAAATACCATATTATTTTCTATATTATAGTTAAATGATATATTAAAATTTAATAAATATCATTATATCAATATAACATAATCTTTTGGAAAGGAGAGATCATTCATCACATCTCGATGCATCTTCTAATACTATATAAATTTAAGGAGTCGGATGAATGGAATATTCTTCAGAAAAATATGTAATATTTTTTTAAGAAATATTGTCTTACTAAAATGGTTGATTCAATGGAGATGATCATAATTGAAAACATTTTTATTGTGAGGGAATATAGTAATCTGTTTCTTAAATTATTTCATATCTTCATATTGATTAATAGGATGTGTTCCAATTAATATAATGTCAATATCACTGCACATATCAATGAATCTTTAAATTATTCCACACATTATATAGAGGTACTAAAAAATTATTTACAGTAGAATTTATATAAGGGGTTTATATTCTTACGTGATTCCCCAATGGGATGGAAAAATAATCTTTGTGAAGAAGAAAGACGGATCAATGCAACTCAACATTGATTTTTGTGACATCAACAAAATTTTAATAATGAAAAAGTATCCACTTACAAAAATATATTACATGTTCATTCGACTATATGGGTGTAATTTATTTCCCTATGGTGGACATTCTATCGGGATATCACAAATTAATGATGTAGAAAGAATATATTTCCAAGAATACCTTTTGAATGTTGTATGGACACTAAGAGTTCATATTTATTCCTTTTAGACTCACTGATTTTCATTAAATTTACATTTAAAAAAATCAATATTGTCTTTATTGATTACAATGAAAAATTATTAGTAGTATTTCAAGAAGACATTATGATATACTCTAATTGTAAGGGGGATAATTTGAAAACATTTTGAAAGTATAGAAAATATTCCATGTATATTAAATGTGAGTCATGGATAAATGATATTTCATTCTTGGGAAATGTTATCACAATAAAAGAGACATTTGTGGACCCTTCTAAGAAAAATGATTTTGTGGAGTTTCCCATAAAAATATTCTTTTTAGGGATCTATAGGATGCATAGTTTAGATGTGTATTAAAAATGAAATTTTAAAAACTTATAATGATTTTCAATCCCACTAACAAAGCTAACATGGAAGGGTGTAATGTTTTTCAGGACTTTTGAATGGGAATAATTATTCAACGAGTAAAAAAACAGGCTCATCACAACAATAGTAATTTTACAACCCACATGTAGTGAACTATTCATGGAACATAGTGATGTATAAAACTAGGGTTTAGGCTGTGTAATTGTGTAAAATGATAATTTAATAGCATATTTCGAAAGGCATTGGAATTTAAAATACAAAAACTATCCAATTCATGAAATTAGGTTGTTAGATATGATATTCACATTAAAAATATAGATTTATTATATTTATGGGGGTGGGGTGAGTGTGAGATATATTCTAGACTAAGATCCTTAAATTGATATTCACATAGAAGGATAATAATATTATCCCTTAAATATGGTTATATCTCATAAATGATTATAAATTCCAAAATGTACAAAAATTATATTAAAAAAACAATGTGGTATATGTTGGAAGTGAAATGGGTCTTATAATAAATTTTTTTTGGAGAATTGAGAAGGATCAAATCATCTTATACATGCAATGGATGTACATGGGAATCATATAGGACATAGAATTTTAAATCATTTATCAAAATAATTCTCCTCTATCTCTATAACAACCATGCTATTTATTTCACACATATAAAATTTTTTACATAAAATATTCTATTAATACACCATAGAAGATTTATAGGGTTATATTCCTAGTGAATTATGAACATTACATAAAAACATAAAACATTAAATACACATCTATATTGAAATCTACTTTTACATTACCATAAAATTATTTTATAATTAGCGTTTTATGAGACAATATGAGGACATGCATATGAAAAGGGTGAGCTATAAAGCCTAGTAAGAGAGTAAACAAGTCATAACATGAATAATATAGTACATTTTAGTAAATATTAATATCAATGGAGGATGATATAAACATGAACATAAAGGCATGATATATCATTTTTATCGTAACAGGGAATTGTTGCATCATCATTTAACATGATATTAACATGAACTAAGGCTCATTGCACATAGACCCGAATTAAAACCTCATTGAACATTAATTATCATGATTAAAACCTCATTACACTAGACATGTCAAGATACTAATTTCTACCCAATAAATTAGAATGTTATCAGTGTACACCCTTCTTAATCATTACATTGCAGGCATACGTGTGCCACATGGGTCACATGTCATTAATTCATTAAAAATAATCATTTATTACATGATTAAAAAATGTTGAATTCCTACCTGAAACTCTTTAATCAATATTTTAATGTTCATAAAGTTTGATACCATTGATATAGAATGGGGCATGGTATTTATCACAAAATGGTATTGGATTAGAAAATCACGGTCCAATTTCAGCTCCACAATAATGTGACGTATGAATTTGTCAAAATGATTGATGATCATGAAAGGGGTGTCTCATAATATGAACTGGTAATGGACAGTAATTGGGTATTGTAGATGCATGTACCAAGAAATTTAATGGAATTTATATTCATAAGACAATATAATTGTAGGAATGCAAATTAGGATAGAGAAACTGATTAAGAAATTTCTGCATTCTAATGGGTGTACTTGGGAGGAATTAATGAGAGATAAAGGGTTATCACATCATTATAACATAAATAGGGATGTATGGGGGAGGTGAGAATTCATACCCGATCATTTTTATTTGAATAAAATAATATAAAAATATAATGAAATTTGGAAAAAAATTAAGAAAGGAAGAAATCCCTTACATGGAAATGTGATCCCAATGGTTTGGGAAATGCTTGAGAGAGTATTCTTGGGAGCATGGTGCACCTTGGGAGGATTTTAGAGAAATGATTTTAGAGGTTTTCCTAGATCAAGAGGCTTTGAGTGAAGATGAAGTAGGAGCTTGGGTGGGTTTATATATGAAAATAGACGGAATTATTTATTATTTAGGTTTTGTACATCACACATTAATCTAATCAAAACCCCAAACCAACCCATGGTTTTTTAAAGTGTATTTTTCCCAAGGGGAGTAGAAAATATTATTTTATAATATTAATGGCCTAAAATATTAAAATATTAGGCTTGATTATGTGGAGTTGAGTCACACTCTCTAGGGAAACATTTTAAAAGGTTATAAATATTTTATAAGCCTGGGAGGGTTCACTTAAGCTTTGTTCAATAAATCAAACAAACCTAAAATAAAAATATTTTAAATCTAAAACATATATTGGCTAAAGATAGAAATTATAGTATTTTATTACATCACAATTGGTTCATTATGATGTCATAAAACACATTATATATTAAAATGGTATTTAATTTTTACCCCAAAATTCAATTATTTAAGAAAATTATGAAAAAATTTCCATTGGAGAATTTTTCTATCATAATTCTAAAAATAATAATAATTTTATCTAAATAATATCATATATAAGTGAATTTTATTTTTTAAATAAAAACTAACATTTATTGAAAATTCATATATTTTGACAAAAATGGCTTTCAAAAATTAGTAAAAATTAAAATTGTATCCATAAAATTAGTCGATCATTTATAAATAAAAATTAATTAATTAATAATCTTTTATTAAAATATTATTTAATTCTAAAATCCATTAATTCATCAAAATATATTTCTTAATTGAATATTAACTAAAAATGTTTTCCCTGCTTTAAAAAATACATTCAAAGTAACAATAATAAAATTAATGTATATTCGTTATTCTATAAACAAATAATTCCCATATTCATAGTGACATGGTCTTTTTAAATAACCCCTTATAAGACATGAATATAAACTACAGGTAAGGTGACTGATGATGACTGACTCTTGGGTTTGATCAGAAAACATCGCTTGGGTGGTAATCTCTATCAAATTCCACTTATACAATAGGCTGTTCTGTTTGTGCTTAACATGTTAAAACTCATATTGGGCATAGTCAAGAGAAAATCCTAATGGCACTGCCTCCATTACACGCTTAGAAAAATTGGCATCGTATGGAGCAATTCTAATAGATGAGTCTATCGCTTCATTTTCCTAATTAAATTGGATTTTTAAAGCCCTATATTTGTAATAATCAATTTATCTCAAGTTTATGGTAATATTAGAAATGGTAAAAATTCAAAATAGTATTTTGAAATCCCAAATAAAAAATCCAAATAAGTTCATATGTTAAATAACTATTTTACATAATAATACATTTAATTATATCAATATGAATTTCCATTAATAAAATTTTAGGTCATTACAATATTCCCCCCTTAACAATTTCACACTCTAAATTTCCATTTCCCACACTATAATAGGAGATGGTAACTCTCATTCATCACTTCCTCTGATTTCCATGTTTCTTCATCAAAATTGAGGTTTTGTAATAAAACTGTGATAAGAGGAATTATCCTATTTCATAGAACATTTTCCCTACAATCTACGATAATCACCGGATTCTATTTATAGTAGATGTCATTCTCAAATGAAACCTCTTCTAGATTTAGTACATGTGATGGTTCAGGTATTTACTTCCCCAAGAGTGATACAATGAATACATCATGTACATGGGACATGCTTTGTGGGAGTACTTGTCGATAGGCCACTACTCTAATTCGATAAAGGATCTCAAAAGGGTCCAAGTACCTTAGACATAGCATTCCAATCATACCAAATCTCACTAAACTATTCCATAGATATATTGGATGAAATACCATGTCACCGACATCAAACTCTATGTCTCATTGACGATTATCAGAAATGATTTTTTGTCAACTCTGGGCAGCATTAATGTGTTGCTGGATGGTCTTAACCTTCTTCAAAATTTCTCAAACCATTTATGGACCTAAGAGTTTTTTCTCTAAAACTTCATCCCAACATGCCATTATTCAGAATCGTTTCCCATATAGGGATTCATAAAAATCCATTAGAATTCTTGAGTGGAAACTATTGTTTTAAGAGAACTCAACTAGAGGAAAATATTGATCCCATAATCCTTTGATGTTTGTTGATCATGATATCAACATTTCCTCACCTGTTTGGATAGTCCATACATATTGGACATTTGTTTGAGGATGATAATTCATAGTGATATTCTACTCAATATCCAGAGCATGTTGAGGACTCTTCCAAAACATAGAGGGGAATCTTGGTTCTTGATCGGATATAATTGATAGTGGTAATCCATATAACCTTACCACTTATATGATTTTATATCAGTGATAGTTTATCCAATGAGAACTTCTATTGAATTTCAAAGAAGTGTATAGTCTTTGTAAGATGATCCAAAACATCCCATATATCATTTATTCCTTTGGAATTCTTTAGATGTCTAGTGAAAATGTACATAGTGATGTTATACCATATCCAAGCTGGTATGGGTAATGGTTGCATCTTCCCCATATACGTATAACTCTCAACATTCACTTGTTGACATTCTAGGAACATTGATGTATACTCAACAATCACATTCTTTATTTAATCCCATCCATAATGCTATCAGAGATCTCAATACATCTTTCTGTTTTCTGGGTGAATGGAGAAATTTCAACTACGTGCATCATCAAAAAGTTCATTCATTAATTGTGTATTGGTTGGAACACATAGTCTTGATCCAAATCTCACAATTCATTATTTATAAACATTGAACTACAAGGATTTACCTTTTTTGATAGTTTTTACTATCTTATGAATAAACATATCATCCTTTAGAGCATCCATTAACCTTTCCAAAATAGATGTTTGGGAAGTCATTTGAGATAGGGATTAATTATGTTCCCTTTTTTTGATTCCCATGTCCATCATCATAAAAAATAATTATATTGGATCTTTTCCAATTCTCATAAATGATAGATCAGTCGCGTACTATCTACTTAGATAATCTTCCACCCTGCTCGCTTTCCCAGGGAGGTAATGTATTGAACATTCATAGTCTCTGATCAGCACTAACCATCTACATTGGTGCATGCTCTACTTATTACATTTGAATATATAATTGTAGGTTTTCTGATCCATGTATACATCACACTTCTCCCAATAGGGGTAAGGTCACCAAATTTTCGAAGAAAAGATTACGGTAGTCAACTCCAGATCATGTGTTCGATAGTTTTTCTCATGAACTTTCAATTACATTAAAGCATAATCAACGACCTTTTAAACTTTCATCAACAAAAAACTCATGCCCTTATTCAAAGAATCACTAAATAACTGAAAATCTTCTCCACTTGTGGGTAGTGTGAGCACAAGTGTAGTTATGATCCTCATTTTCATCACCTTAAAGCTCTGTTCACAATCATCACTCCATGAAAAAATTACTTCTTTCTATGTTATCTTGGTAAGAGGGTTTGAAATTTGTGATATATTTCTCAAAAATCAGAAATAATAACCAAAAAACCCCAGGAAGCTATGGATATATTTTACTGATGTTTCCCTCAACCATCTTTCATTTGTAGCAATCATGGAGGGATCTATTGATATCCCATTAATTTTGATGATATGAACCAAGAATGAGACATCCTTCAACCAGAACTCACAATTTATATACATTGAATAGTTCTTCTACTTTCTCAAGGTCTCTAGTATAGTGGTTTGATTCTCCTCATGATCCTCCTTGGTTTTGGAGTATACTAGAATATCCTCTATAAATACAACCAAATATTTATTGTGGTAAACTATAAAGACTCTAATCATCATGTCCATGAATATTGATGAAGAATTTATGAGATTGAAGAGCATTACTAAGAATACATAGTGACCGTATCATGTACGAAAATCTTTCATGTGGATATCTTTTTTCTTCACCCATACAAAATAATATCCTGACCACATATCAACCTTGAAGATGTATTGTGCTCCTCGTAAATGATCGAACAAGTCATTAATTCATGGCATAGGGTTCTTTTTATTTATCATGAGTTTTTTGAGCTCATGATAATCAATGAAAAGGAAAATTTACCCATCCTTCATCATGATGAAGAGGACTAGTGCACCCTATGGTGATGCACATTGTAATATAAACCCTTTATCTAGATTCTCTCATAATTGTTTGTTCAGCTCCTCAGGTGCCACAATAACTATTCTCTACAAATTCGTGGATATGAGTAACGCCCTAGGTATAAGATTAATTAAGAATTCAACATATATTCTTAGGAGGAAGACCATGCAATTCTTCAAGAATCACTTTAGTGAATTCCCTAAAAATAGAAATGTCCTAAAGGATGGTTGCTTCCACATATTCAATCATTTGATCCAGATATGTGTGCTCATAGGGAAGTAATATCCACAATTGAGATGATGTTGCTAAATATGATTCCTCTTCCTCCTTGAACTTTTATATTATTGGGGGCCTATTACCCATTTCTATAATGATTTCACTCTCAAAGAAATTTATGTTGGCTCTATAAAAATAATGCCAATCCTTACCAAAAATTGCATCAAATCACACTAATGGGAGTATGATAAGGTTCTCTGGAAAGATAAATCCACAAATTATGATTGGGGAGGAGTTATATTTATGGGATGTAATGATTTTCTCATTTTTTTCTCTCACTTAAATCTTTACTTCAATAATTTATAGTGGTGTTAGTATTATTATACTAAACATTCAGGATATAAAAGATTTTATATAACCAAAATCAAAATGTATGGTTTCTATTCTTGAATGAATAACAAGTGTACTTGTCGCCACTTCACTGTCGGGGATCACATCGGTAGTAGTAATGGAAAAAAGCATTCTATTGCTGCATTGGAGGTTGTAGGTTTCCTAAAAAACCCTTAAATTAGTGCACATGTTGGAAAAGTTCCCTGATTCTTTACAGTTGAAGCAATGAACAAAGTGTTGAGGGTTAAACAGAGTGTTACTCTCCTCTGTTGTAGCCAATGTTTTTTTCTGGTCAATAGTTAATGGTTAGATTCCCTTCTCTTCCCCAACTAAAGCATTTCCTCATCCCGTTCATGAAATTTTTGGGGTGCTTCTTTATTCACCATTGGTAAGTTGGTGCTGGATTTTTGTAGCACAGATGGATTTAACCATCAAACCACTATAATTAAAGTCCACCTTATGCCTCTTATCCCCATGATACCCCTGATATTCCCCAATCTCAATTTCTATATTGAGGTAACATCAAGAAATTTCCTCAATGTTCTCAAATTCATGGATCTATAGGGCTTTTTTTAGTCTAGGTTTTAGCCCACCAAAGAAGCGGTCAACATATTATTTGTGGGTAATGACAAAGATAGATGCGTATCATTCAAAAAATTTAATGATTTTAATATAAGCTCTGATGGATTAATTATATATCTGCTAGATATAATGTATTTACCTTTTTCTATTAATTTGGATCGTGAGAGTAAAATATTTATCTAAAAACTTTTTCTAGAAATCCATCCATCCCATTGCCTTGATATCCTCCTCAAGAATCATATTTTTGATAAATTTCCACCATTTACCACATTCACCCTCTATACACTATGAATCTAGAAGTACCCTCTCTTGTTTAGAACATTAAAGGATGGATAAGAAGTTATCAATGTATTTGATCCATCATTTTATGATTGAGGGATCAGATAAACCATTAAACTTAGGTGGAATTTGTCTCATGAATCTCTTAGTTACGAATTGTTCTTTCTAGGAGGTGGGGTTTAACAATCTACTTCAACCAGGTTTATATTAACAAAATTTGTTTACCGATAAATTATCGTGATAATGTTCACATTTCCCGCACCAATCGGAATGGGAATATCATTAAAGAATTCTTCACATTGATCATAACATCGGTTATCAGCATGATTATTCATATTAATGGCCATTGGATAGAATAAAAGGAAAGTTAGGGGTATCACATAGAGGATAATTTATGCATTCCGGTTAGGGGAATTGAAAAAAAATATTAAATTTAACTAAGTATAGTATTGTAGTTGATCCTAGGTAGTCTCTTGAAGAGGAGTGCACACAAAACAATGTTTTCATTTTTTAATGGTATTATGAAAACAATTGGTTTTATTTATTTTTTAATGATGTGTGTGAAAAAAGAACACTGATCTGATCAGTTTTAAAGAAATGAGAATGATGGTGATCGGCGTGGGTTTGGATAGAACTAGTGCTCTACTATCATGGTATCAAGATTTATCCCCTTTTTTCCTTTATATATTTAGCGATGGATTTTTTTATTGAGTCCTCTCTCCCCCTTGGCCAAATGGCTGTGATGATAATATTCCTTATACAAATCATTAGATTGGTATATCCTTATTAAAATGTGTATATAATTTTAAATGGTTTTCTAGATTAATTAGAGAAATCCCTAAATAGGATTTGTTGTTCTCTAAATAACTAATATTCATCATGTAATCATACACATGTGTTGACTACCGCCAAGAATTCACCACCCAACCCTAATCTCTTCCACCATATACTGATTAGAATTGGGTGAAGGGAGATGTGATCATCAACCAAATAAATATAAATTTATATAATTAAAAACTAACACAAAATCCTTCAAAATTTAGAACTGAATTTATAATTTAACCCAGATTATGGAAAATAAGGGGTCTTATTAAATTTAAGCACAATAACTTAAGAAAGAACATTGGTCCATCATCAACCATCTGAATCACTCAATGATACTACCCATTTGTGGATGGGGTTGTCAAGATGATGTGGGAGAGGGGATACATTACAATTAATGAAAATTAAGAAATAAACCTAAATAAATTTTTCATCCAATGCTTCCATCACCATTCAATTGTTTGATGTTTGGATGGAATGTAATACCTTAAGAGGTGGGATTTCCTCTCCTTTTATAAGCATATTTTTTCCTTCATAAGTTGGAATTTTGTATCATCCAGTAACAATTAAATAAGTCTTTTATCCCTTCATTAATGATCCTCCAAATTTCCTTGGCCATCCACCCTCAAATTTTCAGAGTATTTGGACACTTGGTGAAGGAGTTATCGTCTATTTACTCAAAACATTTATTCTATCCAGGAAGACTCTACACATTTAATATAGCATGTATTAATGACCATTAAAATGGTCTCATCACATGTCATCACCTCCCTAAAATATGTTTATAATTTTTTTCATACACCTTCTAAATTTCTGTTTATTTTACCACCTACTGTACAAGGTATGATTTTTCTATTAGAGGTTTCATTTGCTGGATGAAATTTCAAGGAAGATTCCTTGAATTTAGTTCATTCAACAACAAACATAAGCGATTCCAAACTCCATGAATGTTAATGTGTTAACTATCCATTTAGTTCTCTTTCATCTCCAAATAGAATCACGCCAATTATATGAGTGTATGCTGCGATGTGATTCTATTATTTTTGGGGGGTCCATGTTGTCTGCCAGAAAAAAACTTGAACATAATTGACTTTTAGGCTATTAGATGCTCGAATTAGCCCCTGGTCCTGGAGAGAATAATGAAGGAAATAAATCTAGGATTCAAAAAAAAATCATTTGATTTGGAATTATATATTAAATTAAATGATCAACAAACACTTGATGTGAACATCTGTCAAAATTATAGATTTAAGAAACAATGCATTTTTAGCTCAACACAATCCAAAAATATTAAAATCATGACAATCATCTCAAATTGACAATTTTTATGAGATTAAATAATTGAAAATCATATAATAAAATTATTAAAATATTAGCTTTATTAATTCTTCCACACAATAACCATGATTTTCCATAGGTGTGAATTCTCAACATTGAAAATCAAAGGGCACCAATGTCACCAATATTTAAATTCCAAAGCAATAAAAAAAAAATCTATTTAAAATCAAAATTTCATATTCCACAAAAAAAATAATTTTAATTTCTTAATTTTCAAAGAAACAATCAACTCATTTATTTAATTTTCCATTTGAAAAATATATATGACATCCCCTTTCATTCATTAATACTCCTTAACTCATTAGTATTAAACGTTAGATGTCATGATTTACCTCACATGAATATTTTCTATCATCTCTCATGATACAATTGAAGTGGAGTTATTCTCATATCTTTAGAACATGCTCCTTATCCTAAGGATAGTAAATGAACTACATTATTTATATTATAAAGAAAAACATACATAAAATCAAAAAGAATTTTAATAAAGGTTCAAATGACTCTTTGACTTTTGGTTTTTTGGGAAAATGATTAAAAATGTTTCAGGCCAAAAATTTGAGGATGGAAACTAAAGTACAATGCATTATTAATTAAAGTGATAACTGAGGAAATTCCTCTGTCAATAACCCTTCAAAAATTTGAATAACGTCACCACAACCTTTTATGACATATATAATGATCTAAATAATGATTATAATGAATGATTTCATCCTTTTTCTCCATTTTTCAACAAATCTATATAAATTAACAACATTAATTTTCTTTTTATAGAGGATGAGATGAAAATTGAATACATTGAATGAAGGAAAATTCAAGACCTTAATTTTTTAGAGGGAAATGATTCATCAAAGAGAGTACAATTAGTAATTCAAGATCATCTCCATTTTTCATCATTTATTGAGGAGAAATGTATGAAACAAATAAAGTGCAATAGAATGATGACACATTCCAAATTATGTTATTCTCCACTACCCATAATATTGACACACACATCACACTACCGATAAATGATACACATCGCAATGAAATCAAACGAAAGGATATCCCCCCTTAATCAAACATGAAGTATCCATGAAAAATAATAAATTTGAGGTTAGGTATGGAAATATTGGATAGTCAATGTGTCTTAAACCTATAAGAAAATCAATGGATTTTATGAACTATCAAAGGATAAATATAAGGGTGTGTTTTAGGAAAATATGTGTCTAGCCAAAGTAGTTCCTCAATGATTTTAAATGAGTTTTTTTCACAATACTACCTTCGACAAGTTTCAATACATGTTCTAGTAGGTGACATATACCATGATCACTCAAGAAATATTCTCAAGATAAATTATGAAATATTAGATCTAGAAATTCTCTCGAGAATTGGAATTATTTTTTTGGGCAATCACTCTTGACATGATTAAAAATAACAAAAAAATTCACATGAATTTAAAAAATTCAAAGCATGAATGATAGTAGGAAAAATTCATCTACCTGAATTAATTAATTCCTTCAAATATTGAGACAATATATCAAAATCTATACGTCCTTTAAATCATCCAATTATATATTTTACTCATTAAATTTCATTAAAAATGTATTCTAAAACATGGAATCATTGAATTGTTAAGAAACCCAGGTCTCCAAGATAAGTTGAGTTAAATATGAATTAAAGTGTGGTAATTCAATTTTATTTGAATTTAAAAAACATGATATAAGGGAAATAAATATAGTGAATTAAAATGATATTGAATGTAAAAGAAAATGCCCTTTCGAAATGGTGATTCAATCGGGCAGTTTGTGTCATGTTTCTTCAGTTCTATTTTGAAGCACATTCAAAACATGTGTTCTGTTATGTACGATCCATTTTTTTACCTTGCATCATTGACCTAAAATATATGAATGAAAAAATGATAATGTATGCATGTTCAATCAGTCTATAATATGTCTGAGGGTAATGATGGAATGTGAAAAAAACGGGTTTCATTTCGAATGTTCTTTTGTTTAATGTCATTATCTAAAATAAAAAATTGATTGTTTTTTTAAATCATTAGAAATTATAGAATATAATATATCATCTCCAACAATTAATTGATTCAATGTCTTAAATGAAATTATATTAATTTAATATGTAAGAATATTTGAAAATGAATCATAGCAAGAAATAAAATGTAAAAGAGAGAATGAACTGATTGATTTTATTGATAAAAAGGTTTGAGGAGTCTAGTCTTCTAAACTGGATCATTCATATTTCCCGGTAAGGACATGTTTTACCAACACGTTTATGATATTTTTCCATGGATACTATAACTCCAGCAAAAAACATTGAATTTTTTTTCTTTTAATATGATTATCAATATTTCTTGAAATTTTTTTCTTCCTTGTTGCAATATGAACTTAACTCCCTTTAAGGGGTTCTGGTGTCCTTTGAAAATTCATCTGTTCTCTTGATTTGGGAGATTTATGCACAATTTTATTTTCCAACATGAACATGGTTATTGTTTTTTCCTCTCCAAATTAATATAAGACAGGTCTCTATTGAAATTGATTGAGTACAGATTTACCTTTTTCTTGTGATCAACTCTTCATATTGGGTTGAGAATATCCTTGACATACCTCTTCAGTGTTAATGAGGGTTTCCCTAACCTTTCTCAACTCATATTCCATAGTAATGCATATTGAAGGCATATCGGCTTGTTCTTCATTCTTCATAGAATGTTCCTTTTATAAATATGTGATAATCTTTCAGCCTCCTTACATTTATACTTCTTGGTCTCAACATGTTCTTGTGATTTTTATTTTCCATCCACTTCTAACAAACAGTCCAAGAATTTTCTGGTTAAATTTTCATAATTAATAGTTTGTTATTTTTCTTTTTTGTGGTATATTGCATTAAGTGAATGAACTTCTGACAGATTCTTCATGGAAATGAGTATATTTAGATGCACTTGACTATATCTGAGCTCCATTAAGTGTGTTCCCTCATTCACATAGATGATGGTCTTTGTTTTCTTTAAGAATGGTCTCCCCAATATAATGGCTGAGTGTGATGAAATCCTATTTTTCCATTGTCTTCTCATAAAAATCAGCTGGGAATTGTATATATTATACCAATTTAAGAACATCTTCCAAAACACTTTCTAGGAAAATAATGAATATGTTTGCTACTTGGACTACCTATCTAGTAGGATTCAACTTTCCAATATGCAATGATGAAAATAATAAGTGAAGTACAACATTTATTGAATCACCTAGATAACAATGCGCATCAGAAAAATGTTAACAACCAATGGTGAAATGAATAGGTAATATCCCTAAATCATAATATTTTTTCTGGTATCATTGGTGTGATATTGGCTGAAACACTTCTTCTCATTTTGATCCTGTAATTCCCATATAGTCTCCTTTTATTCCTTAAATCCTTTATAAATTATTCATTCATATTGATTTTTTATGTTTCCTCAAGTAGTGGAATGTTAATATCCCCTTTCTAGAATGTTTCATGTATTTCCCATTGATGTCATCCTTATATTCCCTTCTTGGATTCTAATATTGCTGATGAGAATGGTTTCATGATATCCTTTTTTCCCATTTCTGTTTTCACAAATGTGTTACTAGTCTTTCTTTTAGGAACCTTGTCCATTATCCCATGTTGTTATGGTTTAATTCTTCTCTATGGATTGGTAATGATTTAATAGATTTCCTAAAATTATAATATTAACATTGCTCCGGTGGTGTGAGATCCTTCCTACATCGGGTTGTGATTGCGATGACATTCTCCATTGGATTTGGAATTTTCTTGTGTTGGGATTTTACCTTGGTTCATGGTTAAAATATTCATTAGGGTTAAAAAATGATCTGATAGCTTTTCAATTTTATCTTAAATTCCTATAAAATTTCATCTGAAATTGATGATCTTCATTTTTCGGTGCACTTGTGGATGGTTTCTCATAATTCTTTTGATAGAAATGTGGTAGATTAAATGATTATTGTTGCTAGTTGGACTTCTTGTAAGGTTGTTGGAATTTTTCCAAGTTCTAATATTGCAGCTAAAAATGAGGCATGGGATGATTTTTTTTTGAAATCCATACCTTGGTTGGGTATGAGGATGGTATTTTTTTTCTTATAGGTGGAAGCACAACATATTGTCTCCTGAACTTCTAGACATTGATATGTGTAATCATATATATAAGAGAATAAACAACATACCTGAATCGAGCCTTGTGGTTCCATCACATGGTTTACATAATTTAATCTCATAATGATAGTACTTTCCATTAGTGTTTCATTATGTATGGTTGATGATTAATCAGAAGTCATTACATCATAGATGCCTCTAGTGCTAGTACCTCAAGTGACAAAGTGTTGTGGGTTTTTTGAAATGTTTTCAAGCTTTCCTCTTGCATCCACTGTTGAATATTCAATGAAGGCTCTTCTAAATGATGCATCTAGAATGTTTCGATCAAGGTCAATATATCCTTTATATACAAAAACAATGAAATTATGTTTTTCCAAAGTCTGATGTGGACAACTAGTGCAGAGCTTCTTGAATTACACCTAGAACTCATAAAATGTATCTTCTTTTTATTGATGATGGTCATAGATATATTTTTGGTTAGTTGTGCTTATAGATGCAGGAATAAACCTTTTCATGAAGCATATATGAAGATCTTCCCAATCTTGTAATTTTCCTAGGTGTGGACTGTACAGCCATTCCAGTGATTCCCCCTCGAGTGAGAAGGGGAATTCCCTCCACATTACCTATTATTCTACAACACCTTTGGGTCTACAGCTAGAGTACACATTTTGAAATTTATTTATATGTCTATTATTGACATAAATTTCAAGACGAAGTAATTTTGAACGAATTTGAATCATGTTAATGGGAATTTCAAAATAATTGTCTAAGTCCTAGAGAGCTAGTTGATGTCTTTAGTTAGTGAATTATAGTGCCTAAATATTTGCGCAATGTTTGTTTGGGATTGCCAGCCATTATTATAGGTTCAACATGTTTAATGAATGTTTCAATTAAATCTATGAGAAAAATTTACTAGAAATAGGATTTCAATTTTTTTTATTTTGGTTAATGTGAGTTCATATTCACGATCAAATTCTGTTAAATTTATATTTGAACTACATGTCACTAAAAATAAAAAAATGTTTTTAAAGTGTTTTGAGGCACTCCTTCCTTGACAATGACACCTAGTTTGAAACATGAATGTCTTGGGGTAGGGAAAAACAATATTTTAATCACCTAAATATTGTGTAGTATGTTATCTTTGGTAGTATCTTGTAGAGGAGTGCACATGAAACAAGGTCATAAATTTTTAATGGTTTTATGGAAAAAATTATTTTTAAATATATTGAATGATATGTGTGAAATAAAAAAAAATTATTTGATCTGTTTTAAACAAATGAGAATGATTTTTATTAGATTGGGTTTGGCTAGACCTAGTTTTCTGCTATTATGTTTTCCAAATTTTTCCCTTTTCCCCTTTTTCTAGTTAGAGAGAGATTTGTCAACCGGGTCCACTCTCCCCCTTGGCCAAATGGCTTTGATGATAATATTCCTTACCAAAACCATATATTGGCATATCCTTCTTCCAATGTGTGTAGTATTTTAAATGGTTTTCTCAATTAATTAGAGAAATCCTTAACTAGAAAATGTTATTCCCTAAAAACCCAATATTCTACATGAATGCATACACACGAGCTGACTATCATCAAGAACTCGCCACCTGACCATAATATTTTCCATCGTATACATATTAGAATTGAGTGGATGGAGATGTGATCATGATCCAAAGAAATATGAAGCTACAGAATTAAAACCTAACAGAACCACATTTTGAATTTAAAACATAATTTATAATTGAAACCATATTATGAAAGAAGAAGATATCTTATTAAATAGATGCACAAGAACTCATGAAAGCACATCATTCCTCCCTCCCCCTTCCCTAGCACTCAATGATACTGCCCTCAATGGATGGGGTAGTCGATATAATTTGGGAGAAGGGAGACACGAAAATAAAATATAAATAATAAATAAATTTAAATTTTTAAATTTCTAATGCATCCCTCACCTGTCTTTTAGACGATGTTTGAATGGAATGGAAATCCATGAATGGTGGGATATCCTCTCCATTAATAGAATGATTTTTCCTTCAATGTGTGGTGCATTGTATCGTTAATTAATGATAGAATAACGAGTTCTTCACTTCATGAGATATATTAAAATTTTCCTTTTTCCATACACCCTCTAAATTTTAGTTTATTTGGATTCTTGATTAGGGATTTATAAAAATTTTACTCCATTCATTTATTCTGTCCAGGTAGACTCTACACATTTAACATAACATATATTAATAACCATGAAAATGGCTTCTTAACACATTGGATTCTTCATGAACAAGGATTATAATTGTATTATGTGTACATCCTCTAAATTAAAATTTATTTCCTCCTAATATATGAGGTATTAATTTTTTATATGATATTTTTTTGCTGGATGAAATTTCTAGGAATCTTCCTTCAATTGAGTTCATTCAACAACAAACATAATGGATTCCAAACACCATAAAATTTTATTTGTGAACTCTCCATTGAGTTAACTTTAATCGTCAAGTGTAATCACACATATGGATAAGTGTAGGTTGTGATGTCATTCAGTTATTGTGGTGGGGTCCATGTTGTCCCCCCCAGAAAAAGAATCATCTTCATTGATTTTTAGGCCACTAGATGATGGAATTAGCCCCTTGTATAGAGGAGAAAATTTATGGAAATAAATTAGTGATTAGAAAAAAAAATATTCATTAAATTTAGAATAATATTTTTAATAAAATGATAAAAATACCCTTGATGTGGTAATATGTGAACAATCCAGATTAATGTAGTTTTCTATTTTTAGCCCAACACACTCCAAAAATTTGAAAATCAGTAAAATCTACTCAAATTGTAAAAATTTGTGAGATTAAATCATTAAAAATCATATAGTAAAATGATGAAAATATTACCTCTATCAGTAGTCCAAAGAGAAAATGGATGACATATAAATTACTTTTATTTATATAACACATGAATTTATAGGCTTCAATATATGTTACCCATGATATACATGACAACATATATTTTTGGGGGTAATTTTTTATTTCCTTAATAATGAATCATACTAATCTTCTTAATTTACCAAAGAAAATCCCTAGAGAGTTTCATATCCAAGAGTGTAGCAAGGACCATTGTCATGCACCGCTTCTCATTCCAGTCTAGATCAAAGCAGTGCTTTCAGGTTTTACCCCTAGATACATTTGTGTCAGAGATGGATCTGCATGCTCGTATCCTGATAGGAATTTATTTTCTTCATAAAACAGGTCAGAATGGACATAAGGCCTTCTTTTTTATTATTATTATTTTTGATAATACACCTTTTAAGGGGTGCAGTGGAACCCTTACAAGGCCCAAAGGCTTAGAGACAATTACATGACATGTAGGTATTAGAGGGAATCACCCAGAAAATACAACTTGGAAATGCTCCTCCCCAGCATATTTCCTTATATCAGCACTCCACCATTGCAGGGCTGGTTGGCTAGTTGACCTATACAATTTTGAACATGCCTAGTACCGATGGAAAATTCATACCCTCTCATTCTTTCAAATTCAGTTAGCTCTGCTCTAGTGGATGTGTCTACCTTGAATCCTCATCCCATGCTTTGTTCCTTGTAGTCAAACTAGTACATCTGAATTCAAGTGTCTTGAAGGCCTTCTGGTGGCCCAAAGGCCATTTGGTGGCCCGAATGCCTTGAGAATCAACTGGCCTGAAAGCCTTGGGTGGCCTGAAAGCCGTGGCGGACCTGAGGTCCAAACCGGTGTTCCAAATTCCCAAATGGATTAATAGTTTTGGCTGCTACAATATCGAACAATACCTGATACAATGCATATTACAGTACTGCTACATTGTCATCTACAGTACTGTTACATTACCCCATAAATATGCCACCAGCCAGATTTGATATCGAGTCTCTTGGATGCACCTACCTAGTCATCCCAAACTTGGCTGAAGCTAATGTGCATTTCATAATGAAACACATAATAAATACTCAACAAAACATAGGGATGTTTTTATTACACTTAGTCTTATCTCAAAGGATTTCACTAGGGTTTTGTAATCCTAATCCAAAAAAATAACTAAACATATCCTCAGATACCTACTATAACAACCCATCTCATTATTTCATAGTTAAACATAATATATTACATAAAATTTTCACTTGACACAACATAAATTATTAAGAGGTCTAGTGTCTTTGGTGATTAAGAACATTACACAACAACATAATACCTGAAAGACGTATCTTTATTGAAAACTTCTTTTACATGACCACAACATTCCATCATACTTTACATTTCATGGGACAACATGAGGATATGCATAAGAAAAGGGTGATATGTAAAGCATGAAAAGGGATAAAACAAGGAATAACGTGAAGAATAAAATAAATTTTATGAAATTGGAAAATCAATGGAGCATAAGTGAAATTTGAACATAATGGAATGATATAGCAAGATTATTATAAAATCGAAATGTGGAATCAACATTTAACATGATATTAGAATGAGCCAAGGATCATTTCACTTGAAGAATGAGTAAACCATTATTTCACATGAATTAGAATTATTAAACCCTCATTTCACTTGATGTATCATGATACTAAGCATTACCCAATTCAATGGAATGTTATCAGAAGGCACCCTTCTTAATAATTTCATTTCATGGATTAGTGTGCCACATGGATCATATAACACAGATTCATTAAATATTATAATTTTTCCAAGATAAATCAATGTATAATTTGTACATGAAACTCTATAATCAATAAGTAATAGTGAATAAAGGTGAATAACCTTGATAGGTAAATAGGCAATCTATTCACTATTTAATGACTTTGTCTTGGAAAATCGCGATGGAATTTCGACAATGTAATGGTGTTACATAAGAATTCATAAAAGTGGTTGTTGATAGTGAAAGGGGGTCTAATAATATGAAAACTAAATTTACAGTAAGGGGGCCATAAATATACATGTATTTATATATATAATGTAATTTTAATTCATAAAACAAAATAATTTCATGATTGTAAATGAGGAGAGAAAAATCCTTTATGGAATTTCCACATGGTAACAAGTGTACTTTGGAGAAATTAATGATAGAAGAAGGGGTATATAATCATTAAAACATAAAAAAGGGATGTATGGGGTGTCTGAGAAATCATATGAAAACATTTTTAATTTAAAACAAACTAGTGTAACAACACTATTAAATTTGATAAAAAAATTAGAAAGGGAGAAATCCATTACTTGTAAGTGTGATCCCAAATGAATTGGAGAGGCATGAGAGATTATTCATTGGAGATTGGGGAAACATGGGAGGATCATAGAGAGGTTAATGCATAGGTTGGTTGACCTACAAATTCTTTCATTGAAGAGGAAGTGAGATCTTGGGTTGGTTTATATCGCAAAAGTGAGGAAATTCTTTATTATTTATGTTTTGGACCCCACAATTAATCTAATCAAAACCAAAAAAACCATGGTTCTTGACCATGGTTTTTTCCAAAGGGGAGTGGAAAAAAGTTATTTTATATATAAAATGGACTATCTTATTAAAATATTTGGCTTTCTTATGTGGAGATAATTCATACATTCAAGGAAATTACTTTAAAAGGATAAAATATTTTATAAGGGTAAGTTGTGCATTTGTGAAAGACTCTTGGGATGGCTTTGATAACATTGATCGGGCTGTAATCTCTATCAACTTACATTTCTCTCATACGTGGTTTTGTTCATGCATAATGTGTTTATGCTTGATATGGAATTGGCTAAGAGAAAATCCTTGTAATGTCACCTCTTTTCTGAGCTCTGAAAAATGTTCTTTGTGTAGAGAAATTCTCCTGGATGAGGTCATTTCATATTTGTATGAGTAAATTGGATTTTTTAAAGCCAAATATTTTTACTAATCAATTGATCACATTTCAACAACTACATTAGCTATAGTAAAAATTCATAACAGTATTTTGAAATCTAATATCATAAAACCAATGAGGTGCTTATGTTATATAACCATTTTAAATAATATGATATTTAATTAGATCAATAGAAATTTTCATTAAAAAAGAATGGGTTGTTAAAATATATCTTTCAGAAGATAAAGGATTATCCAAGAGATGATGTGGATATTTAAAATAAGGTGGATTCTATTAGAAATTGAAAATATTTAGACTAAAAAATGATGATTAATTATAGATAAGATATTGGTCATGATTATTCACACCATCCACCCCTTAGATAAAGAGAGTGATTTTTAATGATTCAAACAGATAGAACTTCTCCATCCACCTAGAAAAAATAAATATGTATCTAGTTATATAATTTCACTCTTAGTGGGACTCTATGAAATAAAAACATCACTAAGTATAAATAAACAATCTTTGTAAGTCCTGAAGTGAATAATCAAAGGAAAATTTCTATGGGTATGATGCAACCATTAAACATTCTTATATGAAAAGGGGAAAGTGAAAATTTACTATGTCATTGGAAATTTGAATATAACCATAGGAAATTATGAGATATGGGTAGTTATGGATCAAGATACAATGATAGATCACATTATTGTAGTTTGAGAGGACTTCTCACCAAATCAAATTTCACAGATATATATCTGAGAAGTGGTGAGTTATCATGGAGCACCATTATTTATTTTACTTGATTGAGGTATAATATTGACCTCAATATTCCAATAAATTCTCCACAATTCCTTAAACAATATGATAAACTTCAGTAAATATTATAACTATAGGTTTATGGCTATTCTGAGTGAATTATTTTTACTATGTATGAAATATTGATAGCATGCTTGAAGAATATCAAAGGGGGAAGGGTCCTATAACTTCAACTTATTAAATTATATTCCACCAACACTTTCTACTAAAACTTGTAATTAATTCAATATTATCACTTTTAAGGGAATATATATAGAAAAATATGTTTTTGTGATGGAATTAGTGAACACAAACTGATAATACATGAAATATTAAAATAAATAGTAGAAATGGAGAATTCCATTCCACAAAAAACAAGGCATACTTGAAGGAGAATAAACAAAAAGTTCATAAATTTTCAATGAGACCTTTAGTTTAAGGTTGGAGATAAGTTATTCATCTACTTATCTTAGTGTAATAGAGTATAGATATTTTTGAAATAAGTGAAAATAATGTTCTAAAATTGTCCTCCCTTATAAGACTCTTTATTGTATCAAAATAATAGCGTATTGACTAGAAATTAGATGATCCAAATCTTAGGTATATGATATATTATACATATACCTCTCAATGAAATACTCTCTATGTCAATCAAATTTACTTAATTCAAATATGGTGCAGATGAAAAAATTTCTCTTATATAAGGATCATCTCATGCTGGTTTTGAACCATAGAGATAATATTCTATTCAAAAAGTCCTTTAACTTAGTTAATGTATATTGGAAGAACCATAAACATTAATATTATAAATGGGAATAAGAGGATGTTTTGAAGGACAATTGTCCTCACATATTTTCCCGTAGTATTGGAAGTAAACATTGATGGTGAAATTTTATAATGTGGAATTAATGTAACGATCCAGAATTTTATGAATAATGACTAACATCTTATTTCATGTAGTATGAATCACATAAATCACATATATTAAACAATAAAACAATATTATCATATATTATAAATTGTATAATAGTAACTGACTGCCAACATAATTATTCAATATATTATAACATTGAAATAAATAGAACAAAATATTATAAGAATAGAACAATTTGGATATACTCGATCTATTAGAATGATTGCACTCATAAAAAAAGTTGTAGAAATAAAAAATAATATTAATAATAAAAAACTCTTTTTTATTATCAAATATTAAAATAACTCATTAGGATATAGATGTGAAGGAATAATGAATAGAATAATATATATCTATAGGAATTACTAAACCCATATAACCATTATAAATCTGACAATTCAAATAGTAAAATAACCATTACAATAGTAATATAACAATTATGAATATTAATATGACCATTAAAATAGTATCCTAACATACTTAAATTTAAAATAATTTCTATTGTACATATAAAATGATAATATGATATATTTATAACATTGTACAAGTTAATAAATGTATTAAATTGATAAATTATGTACTCATTTTTAAATCCTAAATGGCCTAGTTATCATTTTATAGTAAAAAATATTATTAAATGGAAAATTTATTTTCCTAAAATATTTTAATAAATTAATAATATTTTTTATCTTATTGGTGTGATAATTTTATGAGGCCATAAATAACATTAAAACGTTCATAAAATTAATTGAAGAATATAAATCATAATTTTTTGAATATCTGAGTTTTGTATGTAATAATTAAATTACTAATATTAAGAAAATTATTTTAATAATAATGATTACATTTTTTATATTTACACTTTTTATATGGTTTGTGTTAATGATTCGTGTTTTTCTAAAATAGTTTACGTTATAGAAAATAGTGAAATATAATAATAAATGAAATATGACAATATAAGACAATGAAGTGATCTTTTGATTCATGGATGATGTAAGAATCCATTATTTATAATTCTATTTTACTATTTATTCTATATAGTCACAATACTCAATAATATTCATAATATTAAAGAAATATAATAATATAATGATTATAATAATAAAAAAACACATCTCCTCCCATAATAAATGGAACTCCTCACAATCCCTTCTTCTCAAACATTATATGCCTTTATGTTTAAAGAATATGTACTAAACAAATATTCCCTAACCTCCAAATATCAAATTAATACTATTATAAATAAAACACCTATTCCATGTTCCATAAGGGGTCCCTCTAGGGGGTTATATTCTAGTGGTAACATTCTCTAACAAGCACTTTTAATTTCTTTTCAACTTCAATGGTCACAATACATCTTTCATCAAAAAATAATTAATATATATTTTATCATATATATATAATATTTTTATATTAGTAATGTATTATCTAAATTTCAACTCTTTTATCATCTCAAATTATTCAATGAAATGAAAATATTTTCCAAATTATTATAGCTTACCGTCTATGTGGATAATGAGTTTTTATTATTCATTACCTCCTCCAAGAATGGCCATAAAACTATTATAACGGTTAAATAAATTTTATATAATTATTTTTTTAAAATTTATCATGTTTTCAATGTGATATATTGATATAATATTAAATATATCAAAACTTGTTCATGAAGGTACCTAAAACTGCATAAATAAACTATACACATAACGATAATATTTTTAATCAATGAATCATCCACATATAAAAAACTGAATAATTGGACCATTTAATATTTTTTATGTATATTAATACTTTTTCATTTCAGTTCTATAATAATTTTACCATACGAAATTAAAAACCATAAATATATATAAGTTAAGAAACCATGGAACCCTGTATAAAATTATATAAAAATGGAAAATGTGCATTATAACTCATTAAAAGACCATAAATAATCTTAATAAGATTATAATAAACCAATTATATGTGTAATATGTTTTGAATAAATCATCTAATTAATCTGATTTGATTATCTAGGACATTTAGTGCATGTTCAGAATTCATTCAGGCATATGTTAACGGATCTTTACAAACACCCATATTTCAATTAGGTTATGCTTTATCACCACCTAAATCAATTTATATCTATGTTATTATTATAAAAATATAATATTTTATTTATATATGTTCTAAAAATACTTAGCATGACCAATTTATCATTCAATAATGGATAAATAAATTCTTCAAAATATTCCCCTGTCAATTCATCTAGATAAGAAAACATAATTAAAGGGAATTTATTTACATCCTACCCAATAAATTGTACACACAATTAAAAACTAATTCCACCAATAGTATTAATAAATAATTCAAACTATCATAATAGAATAACTAGGGGTTATTATCGGAGTTATGGATATATTTTTTCCATTATCGTCTGTATGTAGACTTTATTATTTTACATAAAACCATGATTTTGTGTAACATTTCAAAATGAATATGACCATTCTTTTTATGTTTTTTCACATATTTTTGACGTCATTATTCATGATCTATTATTATATTTCTGTTATAAAATTTCAATAATGATTTTATTCCCCATTTTATGAATATTAATACGATACTCGAAATGATTATATATTATAACATGATTATAAAAAAAATTATTTCTATAGGTTACCCTAATGTTCAATAAATATTATTGATTAATTATGTTGAAAACATATAAATTATCTTGTTATGATAGGAGTAACCAGATATAAATTTATTGAATTGGATAATGTTTTGTATATTGAGTCATTATTTATTCAATTTGGGAGCAATACTAGTTAAATATTGAAATATGTCCACCATGTGTTACAATTTTTGATGTTATCCTTGATTGATATTTATGAAATTATATATAGTACAACCAAATACCAATATTCCCATGATAATATGATTAAATTATATATATATATATATATATATAATGCATATGTTTATTCCTGATATATTCCATTTATGTTATAATTTTATGCTTCATACTCATGTTCCAGGAATTATTTCTAGGTTATCCATTACTCTGATTTCTAGCTCACCCATGTTTCAATGTTTTACCTAGGCCACCCTATGTTGTTCTATAATCTTAAATGGAGTATGGAGATCCTAAAGAATTTTAATAAAAAATATATATTCTAGATTAATTTTTTATATTTATGTTTATAATATTCTAAAAAAACTATTATTTTCAAAAATTTATTTATATTAAATGTATAATCATAATTATAATTAGGTCATAATATTTGTAGATGTATAGGGTTTCTATATATCGAAAATATTTATCCATATGGTTTCACTATTCTTCTATTAACAAATTTTATGATATATTCATTATTACCTCAACTAACATAAAGCAATATATACAACTGAAATCATGAGAAACCCAAATATATAAACCATTAAATAATAATTAATTGATTTACTTATCTACAATAATATTTATACACTAATATGACACAAAACATGGTTCCCCATACATTAGACAATATAAAATTCCACATTTAAGGAAACTGTTTCATGAAAATACTTTACAAAAACCATTATGGTATACTGTTTTATATAATTATTGAAAAACAATAACTAAAAAAACACAGGTATTTTCAACTAATGAAAATTTTAATATTATATAAGAAACTACATAATAAATAAATGTTTTTAACAATTTCCCACTAATTATCCACATAAAATACTCTTCTATACATTTAATAAATTAATATCTTTATAACCATAGGTAATGAAACAATAAAAATATGGTGCTCTCAGATTCTTGGTAATGGTAAACATGTGAAATTATAATAAATTATCATCACTGAAAACATGATTATACTATGTCTATAATCACGACATGAATTAAATTTATACCCAACAAAGAATAGATATTAAATAATTACTAAAGTCATATAAGAACATACAATTACATCAATAATATTCATCTTATCATAGACACAATATGTACATGGATAATAGTGAAACAACCATAAGAATAAGAATACATTACCTTCATGAGTCACACACACCCACATATTAATATGAGATGACATTATTATGAATTTTTTTATGTAACATTCAAGAGTCGCATAGTTTCACCCATTACTACAAGAAGAAACGTTTTTTTATATATTTATATATCTCATGATATTCTACTAATGCATTTGAGGGAGATATGGGCCACAAAAATCATCATCAATATTTAAAACTCTCACTTGAAATATATATTTCATTATTTCATAATGAACCAGTGGTAATGAAATGAGTTTAGTATCCTTTAAAAATGAATAATGTAATTAAAACATTCTTAATTAAATCAATAATAATAACATTATATACCCATGGAAAATAAATGGTTATCAAATGATATTCATATATTTCATTGGTAAATAAACTTCAATCAACATATTAAATAATTTATTATAAAAAATGTATAGATAATGGGTACAAGGTAAGGGTAATAGTTTCATCAATAATTTTATGTATGTCATCTAGGTTAACTCCCATAAATCAAGGGATATAAATATGGATTTTTCATAGAGGAATGGAATTGGTAGAAGAACCATTCTTATAAACAAAATATGGATGGGAAATAAAATTATTAGTCCCTGACCATAAACATTAAAAAATCTCGAGTTTTGTCTATAATTTAATTTCTTTAACATTAATGATCAGTTCATCCATAGATTTTTAAATAATTATACCATCAATAATATATTAAATCTCATAATAATAAAATACTATACAATAGAATTATATCAATTTTTTAACATATAAAACATATAAAATGAAAGATGATTTCTTTTATTGATAAAAAATATTCTTTACTTATTATTTACATTTAAAAATTGATATACTAGATGGAAAATATTTCAAAAAAATTGGATGAGAACAAAATTCTCAGTATTGGATATAATATAAGAAATTAAATTCTAAGTCCATGAATTTTTTAATCTCAAAAAAACATTTTCACAACATCATTCTTTTTATCCTTAACAATCATACCTCATTAAATCATATGATTAATGAAAATAATTCATAAAAGTTATAAATCATAAAGTTAACATATGGAATCCTTGTTGTATGTACATTGTAACTTTCAACACTATATTGGAAGTATCTTTCAGGGTTACATTTGGAAAACCAATCACAATATATTTCAAAAATCAATGAGTAGAACTGTAAAATTTAACTCCATATCATTACCCAATTCATTGGAGAGATATCACGATATCACTATCCCTCAACTTATCATAGATCTAACTATCAAAAAAATCAATTCCCAAGATCCAAAACATAATAACTACACATAAATCATGAATAATAGAAAAATAACATTTCGAAATTACCATAACAAGATATCATTTCATGGTATTAACATTATCAACCCCTTATCAAAAAACATTCCCAATTCCAAAATACAAGAATGATAAATATGGTATTTATTTTATTTGTAATAACATTTAGTCTTATATAGGAAGATAAATATAAAATAACATTTACAATAGCAAAGATTTTATTGTCGTCATATTTGTTAATGAAATTCTTTTTCACATTTTGTACGGAATGTAAAAAACACCAACAAATTATTTTTAATTAAAATAGAACAAAATTATAATATTAATTTAATATATGGTATTTAAAATTCATTTCATAATTTATATTTAATCTACATTATAACACCCCAGTATTTCATAGTACGTTATTTATTCAATCTAATTCAATAAATTGCACTACACACAACATTGAGTTCAAGCGCACCACGACTTACCAAACATGTCGTTAAAAAGAGATTATGAATAGTATTAACAGAATTTGGAATTTTATATAATATCTATAATTTTAAAATCTATATTATGAGTTTCTTGTACATAATATAAGAACAAATTCATTTTTACAGATAAAATTAGTATTTTTTAAAATTTCAATTTTACTGCCTTTTAATGGTGAACCCTTTTTAAATCCAATATTTGAAACTTTTATATAATAAATAGGAATAAATTAAAATATTCTTTAGAAATGGGAAATAAAACACAAGTTTTTATAAATTTTTTGTGTTTTTTTGATAACATTCATATTTGGGTGAATAGTGAAAAATACTAAATTTTAACTGAAAATAGATTTTTTAATCCAAATAATTTATAGTGTTCAAATATTTATATAAATGGGTTGGAAATATAATTAGAATAATTTTTTATCATTTAATCCAATTTTGGTCATTATAAGTAATTTCACTTTGAAATTGGACACAAACAAGTGTCAATCTTTTGTTAGTTATTATTTCTTAAAAATACACTTGTTGGTTTTTGAAAATGGGAGTTAATTTTAAATTAATAAATGAAATTTATATGTTATTAATTAGATAAAATAGAATTCCTTTTCGAATTTGTAATACCAAAATTAACATAGGTTGAATTTTTTGTATGTTTCGGGAAATTTTCAATTTTTGGTGAATAGTGAAAACACTACATTATTGGTTAAAACTGACTTTTCATTTATACAATTATTTATTTTATTTAAATTTATTTTAGGTCAAAATAGATATCAATACCGTAATTTTTTTTTAATTTAATTCATTGGATAAATTTTTTTAATAGTATTAGATATATACAATTGTATTGAACTTTTCACCGTCTTTTACCAACCTCCTAGGAAAATTGAAAATTCGCATAAAATATAATTTTACAACTTTTGTGAGTGAAATTTTAAAAATAAGAGAGACACATTTGATATCATTAAGAAAAATGTGGTTCAATAAGATGAAAATAATTTTTTGTGAATAATAATAGTTTACATTTATTTACCATAGTTAAAAGAAGATAGGATAATTAAGGGTAAAAATGATATTATTCTTACCGTAAAACATGTCATAATTCTATTGGATAAGTGTAATTCGAAAAAAACAACCTTAGGAATAAAAAATGATCTGTTATGACCACTTGGATTTGATCATGACATTTATTATTATTTTATTTAAAGAAGAGTTAAAAGAGTTAGAATCAACATTTAACAACTAAACCATTTTTAATATAGGGTTACATACAATATAAATTTGACTATATGTATTCATTAGATATATAAAAATATTTCCTACATCATGGTATTTTATTTGTAATATTTAGACATTAAAAAATTTAATTTATTTATGAAAAAATGAAGATTCTGTAATTACATTATTAATGAAAGAATCAAATAAATTGCATTATAAATATGAAAATAAATATAATTTAAAAGTTTCTATGAAATTAAATAATTTTTTAGGGGAATATGACATTTTTTGGTGGATTAAATGTATCTTTTTCAAAGAAATAAATTTGTAATGAATTTTACAAAAACGAAATACCAAATACTGTCAAAATTGACATAAATTAATTTTAAAAACAAATACTATATTATTGGCTAATATAAGATTCAAAAAAACTTGAGTTTTAGCCAAATGTCTAAAATAATATTATATTTGTCATTAATGAACCACTTCAGGTTCTCTATGAAGTTTATAATAAGTTTATTAACCATATAGTGTAAGAATACAAGATGACAAGGTAAAAGCTAAAATATTTATCTAAGAGTTAATTCTATAAGATAAGGATAAAATTGTAAACTAAAATTGTCTAAAACCTATTGGATGAGCTTATTTAGACACATAGCCACCATTTCCTTGACAGAAGTCATGTTTATGCCATTACAAACCGAAAATTGTTTTATTATAAAATAATATTTCATGCTTTTCCTAAAGTGACCCTCACCTCTATTATAAAAGGGCACTTCCCCTTCTCTCATATTCACACCTCCAATTCCATTTGGATTGGCCAAACCCTTCCCAAATATCCTCCCGACTATGATACATTTATCATAGAGTCCTCCTATTTGTCATAAATCCATCCTAGGGAGCCCTTTCGATCAAATGATAAGGAATAACCCTGAAGAAGATTTAAAGATTTCACCACCCTCTTTCATGTTCTTTTATTCTTCCAATTACTCTTTCTTGGTTATTACCAAACCCAAATAATAACACAAGAACCTTATTTATAATGTGATGTTATTATAAATATGTAAAAACCATAGTCATTATTATATCCATGCAATGAATGATAATGTCACCATGCATGCGTACATACATCTTACCATCTCCACACTGTGGTGTAATTTGTTATTCAACACTATGTTATATGGATGGATATAATTATGAGTAATATTTATATAAATAAAAAAAAATAACATAATAATGTCTCTGTAAAATTAATATACCATTCAATTACACACCTTTAAGGAAATTATATTGTTGTTCGTGTGTACGTACGGATTACCGTCTCCACAACACGATGAGATTAATTTCCACGTTTACCATTCATTGATGGTTATAAAAATATATATTAATAATAAATACGTAATATATGACATAATAATGATACTAGAGATATATAAATATTTATATATATGTATATGTATTTATGTACTTACATATATCTTATACACTTACTTCCGTTCAATATGATATGAAAACAGAAACATTGTTTATGTGTACGTACGACCTACCGTCTCCATAAACGGTGTTTTTCATTTCATATATCTATCTATTATAAATATTTATATTCTAAATATGTATGACATATAAATCACGGTTTATATTATGGAAACATTTATATCATGATCTAAATGATACAATCATGAATAACAAGTTAAAATATATATGATAAAGAAAGCGATTATTACTCGAAATGTTAATTTAACATGAAAATAATTATTAAATGGGTAATAAAAAGTCATAAATGAATCATGTATGATATAATAAATATGAATATGGTTCTGGTATAATCTAATAACATACAATGGTCACTATACAAGATATTAAGTGAACCCTTCACCAAAAAAAAGTCTAAGGAAAGTGTTAATTCTTCAATCTCATTATTATCAGAGATTTTTTATGTGTAAGTATTTTCTAGGACATGTTCATTATCCATTTAAATGTTTCATAAAATACATTTCAAAAAGATTATTTTAAGGTACTCTTTAACTAAAAAATAATCTAAAATGTTTTAAATATTTATTTTTCTAAATATTTCTCATTAATGTCCATGTCTTCAAAATTCTTATAAGGATTTATTTATATGAACATGAATGTTTTTAAAATGTTAATTCGTTTCAAATGTTTCAAATTGGTATGGGAAACATTGATTAAAAAACATATTTAAACTTATTCGTATCAAAATTGTGTTACCTTTTAATATTTTCATGAAAAAGGGGTATTTCTCTCAATGCATTTTACCAATCATTTTCATCTATGTCAACAACCTTTGCGAGATTTTAAACTTGTTGGATGTTGATACAAATTTTACATATTGTATTGATGGTTTTTTGATATTTTTTAATATGGATGTGTTATTTTTATACCATTCATGGTTTATGGATAAATTATTGACATTTTGTTTGCTAGTTTAAATATGAATGTTTATGTTATGTTTAATACTTTTCATTTCAAGAATGCATTGGAGATAGTAAGTGATGTGTGGAGCCCACCATAGCTCCTTGATGAATCAGTAGGTATCATGAGACAGTTAGACTTGGAATTGGGAAAGGCCATTCCCATTTGATATATGGTTTTGGCTGAGAACTAAATGATCTTTAGACGTCTTAGTTGAGGCCTTGACAAATGTTTCATAATGTCAGACCTTATGTATTCCCTCATTATACAATTAGTGATTACATGTGATTATTTAAATAGTAGAATAAACATGTGCATGTTTATAAGATAATTACTGAATTATTTCTTCCATGTTATGTTCAATTTTATGTTTGAAAGGCCTCTTTTTTACTACACATCTTGCCTTAAAGGTTTATAACTTCAGCAAAATTATTAACCCTTACTGAGCATCTGATCTCCCTGCTTTCTAATGTTTTATTTTCAAAGGAAATGAAGAAGTTAGTTATGAGATACATGAAGGAATAATCTAGGAGGCTTGGATATTTATAATCGAATAAATTATTTTGTTTTTTTAATTTGTAATGTTTATCTTCATGTATGTAATCTATTTTCCAAGACTACTAATCTGATCGGTCCTTCAGGACTTGATTCCATGTAATCCTACCAATGTATTAAAATAATGTACCCACTATGGGTAACTGGGGTTGGGGCATTACAGTTGGAATAAGAGGATGTTTAGTACAAACCATGTAAACTAGATTTAGATAATCATTGATTATAGAACATTATCCTAAGAATGACTTTGAGAATTAGTATAGAAGAAAATCCAAGAATTTTGGTACTATGGAGATATTGTGATTTTTCCAGCAATACATCAATGTTTGGATATGAGCAGGTAGAGGTGGCTCTAGAACATATGTACATTGGGGTAAAACATCAAAAACACCTCTTTGAGATAGACTCGAATGGGAACTGGTGCATGACAACAGGACTTACTGCACTCTTGGTTACGACACTCCAGGGGGATATGCTTAGGATAATTCTCATTTTCTTTAAAAACCACTGTGAAGGGTTTATGTGTATACAGTTCCCCAATTTTTTTTATGATTATGGATTATATCCATGAACTGTTCAATTTATGTTAACTCTTTTAAAAGTTTGGAATTATTCATTGTGATTCATAAACAAACCTAGAGTATGCCATTGTAAAGAAATGGCACCCATTATATGGAATGATACCTCCAGCAATACGCATGATCCAAAGAGTAATAAGGATCATATATTTCATGATACTCAGCCAACATTTATAAAAGAAATTTTATCCCACAAATTATCATCATATGAAGAAATAGTATCATGTGTTAATAAGATAAGTAATGAATTTTACCAGTACAATGGCTTTGATGGGAATCCAGATAAGAAAATGATTTTAGAGAGAAAGATGGATAAAGGGAATGAGGGAAAGAAGGTTTTTCCTATATGTGATAATTGTGGAAAGAATCACCATGGTAAATGATTGTAGGGAATGTGATTTTGTTATAAGTGTAGAGAAAAAGGACATAATTTACATTATTTCAAGGGTGAGAAAAATGATTCAAATTTAAAATGTTTAATCTTCAAGGAGATGGGACAATACGCGAATCGATGTCCAAATCATCAGAGCATACCCAAAATACTGATATTGGATAATTATCATGTTATTATACTACTGAAGATGAAGAGGAATGATTAAGATTCCTTAAGTTGTAATAAAATTATTGTGTCATTGGAGTATTGTATTAATAATGTGTATGTTTTTGGAATTATAGAGTATATAAGGATTGTACTGCAGTAGTATTTCATTTAGGACTTGAGATTGTGTGGAATAAGGAATAGCGACTCAATGGAAAGATGAAATTTCGGGAAAATACATGGTTGAAGGAAAGAAAAACCATTCATATGGTCTTTATACCAAGGTATTGATTTTGAAATATGTGATGGTTGATTGGGATATTGGATATTCTTGACTATGTTGGAACTGATTAATGGTTCATTTATTTCATCATTGTTGGAGTATTCAAAATTTTTGGATATAAGGAATATATCTCGTATTCTATAAGGAATAAGGAAGCATGAATGTTATCAATAAGGTTTTATGGTAATTCATGGTGTTACCATATCTTAAAAGAATATATGATGATGGTATTCACATGTTTTTATGTGGTAAAAATAATCATCATTTTGTTTTACATCATTATAAATTTTGTACTTTGAGTTTGGAAAGAAGTATTTTGTATAAGTATAACAGCTTGAATGGATTAAATTTGAAATTGGATTCTATTGCTATGGTAAAAGCATTTCTTATGATTTTATTTTTTGATATTTTATAAAAGGACATCCCAGAGGTCGGACAACAACTAGTCGTGTTCGGAAAGGCCACAAGACTTGAACCCAAAACCGAAGGGCGACAATGGTGCATCACCTACCACTAGTCAATGTGATGTCCTAGATTTTATAATATTGTTTTTGAAATGTTCTGAAAGATTAATTATTAATTTATTTATTTGGAACCATATACGATTATGATAAATTGAGTATTTTTATTATCTTTTATAGTGAAATATGAGTTTGTGGTAGAAATTAGTTAAAGGATGGAACTCTACTTGTCATGTATATTTTTTTCTCTTATTCTATGACGAAATTAATTTTTAAACATTATTTAAGGGATCATAGAACCAAAAATTTGTTATCCTATGACCTTATGTTTTGTTGAACCAATGATATTTTAAATAGTCGTAGATTGATGGCTTTGAGTCCCTCAATTTTACACATGTTTGTGATTGATGACCTTAATCACTGCTAATAAATAGTTACGTTATCTCCAATTTTGTGTCTCAAATTCCCAACAACGATCTCCTATACAAGATCATAATTTGTTGGTGACATTTTCATTTATCTTTCCCTATTATTAAGACTAAATTTTATTAACCCAATTTCTTATGTGGGTTCTCCACAAAGGTATTTTTTTATTTTTAGCAATTTATTTTTGATGAAAAATATCACATTTAGAGGAAAAATTTATTGAATGTATGTAAAATTTAACACCCCAAGATTTCATATTATGTTATATCTTCAATGTAGTTCAATAACATTCACTACACACAACACTGAGTTCAAGCGCACCACGACTTACCAAACTAGTCGTTCAAAGTAGTTATGAATATTATTAACTGAATTTTTGAATTTTATATAATCCTTATAATTTTAGAATCTATATTGTTAATTTTTTAGACATAATATAAGAACAAGTTCATATTTTCAGATAAAATAAGTATTTTATAAATGCACTTTTACCACCTTATAATGGAGAAAAAATTTTAAACCTAATATTAGAAGGTTTTATATATTAAATTTGACAAAATAATCTTGTTCTTTAAAATTGAGAAATAAAAATTTAGTTTTGATAAAATTTTGGTGTTTTCAGATAACTTTCATATTTGGGTGAATATTGAAAAATACAAAATTTTAACTAAATTTTTTTTTATCAAAATTATTTATAGCGTTCAACTATACATTTGAATGGTTTGAAAGTATAAATAGATTACATTTTTACCATTTAATCCAACATTATTCATTGAATATAATTTCACTTTGAAATTGGACACGATCAAGTGTCAATCATTTAGTAGTTATTTTATCATAAAAATATGCTTTTTGGTTTTGAAAGCAAGAATTAATTTTAAATTAATAAATAAAATTTATATGTATTTAATTTGATAAAATATAATTAATTTTTGAATTCTGAATATCAAAATTATCATAGGATGAATTTTTTGTATGTTTGTGAAAACATTCAATTTTTGATTAATAGTAAAAAAACATCGCATTATTGGTTAAAACCGACATTCCATTTAAATAATTATTTATTTTATTTAAATTAAATTTATGTAAAAATATATACACAATACCTATATATGTTCAATGTAATCCATTGGAGTCATTTTTAATAATATTAGATATATAAAATTTTATTTAACTTTTTACAGTATTTTTCCCCGCTCCTGAGAAAATAAGAAAATTCGCATAAATCTTAATATTAATGTTTTTGTAAGTGGAATTTAAAAAATCTAAGAGACAAAGTTGATATCCATATGAAAAATGTGGTTAAATATTATTAGAACAATTTTTAGGGGAATAGTAACTTTTTACTTTTGTTTACCACGGTTAAAAGTAAATAGGGTAATTAATTATATAAATGATATTATTCTTACCCGAACACATGTCCTACTTATATTAGATAAGTGTAATTATACCAAAAAAAACTATAGGAATAAAATATGATCCTTTAGGTCTACATGGATTAAGTTACAACGGTTATTATTATTTTATTTAAAGAAGAGTTAAAAGAGTTAAAATCAATGTTTAACAAGTAAACCATTTTTAATATAAAGTTAAACAAAATATAAATTTGACTATATATATCCATTAAAAAGAAAAAAATATTTCCTAAATCATGGATTTTTATTTAAAATTTTCCGACATTAAATAATTAAATTTATTTATGACACAATGATGATTCAGTAATTACATTATTAATGAAAGAATCAAATAAATGGTATTATAAATATTAAAATAAACAAAATTTAAAAGTTTTCATGAAATCAAAAAAAATTCTAGGTTATTATAACATGTTAATGATGATTCATTGTATCTAGTTAGAAGCAATAAAGTAGTGATGACTCACAAAAATGAAATACCAAACAGTGTGAAAATTTAGGTAAATAATTTTTTAAAACAAATTCAGTATTATTGGTTGATATGATATTCATAAAAATCTATGGTTCAGAAAAAGGGAATATATAATATTATATATGTCATTGATAAACCACTTGAGGTTCTCTTGGAGGTTTAGTGCATGTTTATTAACCATATGGTGTAATAATACGAGAAGACACATTAAAAGCTAAACTATTAAACTAAGAGTTAAATCTAAATGATAAGGTTAAAATGATAACATAAACTTGTCTAAAATTTATTTTTTGAGCTTATTTTGAGAAGAAACCATTGTATCATATAAATAAATCATGTTTATTCATTATACAGTGAAAATTATATTATTATAAAATAATATTTCAAGCTTTTCCTAAAGTGACCCTCACCTCTCGTATAAAAGGGCACATCCCCATACCTAAAATTCACACCTCCAAATCCATTTGCATTGACAAAAACCTGCCCAAATTTCCTCCCAACTATCCTACCATTATCCTAGATGCATTCTTTTTGTCTAAAAAACATCCTAAGTAACTCTTTTGATTAAATCAAAAGGGATAACCTGAAGAAGAGGTAAAGATTTGACCACCATCTTTCAAGTTCATTTCTTCTTCCACTTACTCTTTCATTGTTATAAAATACCAGAATAATAAATATAGTACCTTATATATACTGTAATTTTATTGTAAATATGGAACACCCATATTATGTATTCTATTAATCCAATTAATGGTAGTTCCACCATGTGTGTGTACTTGCGTCTTACCGTCACCACGTTGTGGTGTAATTTTTTATTCAACACTAGGTTATTTGGATGGATAGAATGATGAGTAATATGTATATAAATAAATAATTTATAATGATAATGTCTCAGTAAATTTAATATAATATCCAATTCCACACATTTATTGAAATGATAATTTCGCTCGTGCGTACGTACAGATTACCGTCTCTACGACGTGATGAGATTCATTTCCACATTCACCATTCATCAACGATTATAAAAAATATATCACTAATAATTATGTAATATATGAAATAATAATGCTACTGGAGATATATAAATAATTATATATATGTATATGTATTTATGTAGTTACATATATCTTATTCACTTACTTCCGTTAAATAAGATATGAAAACAAAAACATCGTTTATATGTACATGCGGCCTACCATCCCCATAAACGATGATTTCCATTTCATATAACTATCTATAATAAATATTTATATTCAATATATGTATGATATATAAATCAAGATTTATATTCTGGATGTTCATAAATTGTGATCTAAATGATACGATTAACAACAAAAAGTTAAAATATGTATGATAAAGAAAGCGATTATTACCAAAAATGATAATTTAACATGAAAATAATTATTAAATGTTTAAAATATAGTCATAAATGAATGATGTATGATATAATAATTATAAATATGGTTATGGTATAATATAATAGGATAAAATGTTCATTATACATGAGGTTAAATGTACCCTTGACCAAAGGAAAGTGCAAGGTAAGGGTTAATTCTTCAATCTCATTAATACCCAAGATTGTTTTTGTGTATGTATTTTCTAGGAAATGTTTATTATCCATGTCAATGTTTCATAAAAGACATTTAAAACTAATTATTTTAAGGTTATCCATTATAAAATCATCATTTTAAATGTTTTAAATATTTATTCTTCCAAATCATTTTTATTAATGTCCATTTTTTCAAAATGGTTTGTAATGATTTTTTATATTGACATTAATGTTTTCAAAATTTTAATTCCTTTATAAAAGTTTAAATGTGGTAGGGGAAACTTTGATTAAAAAATGTCTGTAAATGTTTTCTTTTCAAAATCGTGTGACTTCTAAATGATTTCATGAAAAAGGGTATTTCTCTAAATGGATTTTACTGATCATTTTCATTCATGTCAACATCCTTTGATGGATTTTAAACATGTTATAATTTGATACAAATATTCCATATTTTGTTGAAGGTTTTGTGATATGTATGCCTATGGATGTCTAATTTTTATACCATTCATGGTTTATGGATAATGTACTGACATATAGTATTCTAGTTTAAATATGAATGATTATATTCAGTTTAATCATTTTCATTTGTAGAATTCATTGAACATAGTAAGTGATGGGTGGGACCCACTATAGCTCCATGATGCATCGGTAGGTTTAATCATACAATTTGACATGGAATTGTCCAAGGCCTTTACAATTTGATATATGAATTTGGCCAAGACCTAAATCATTTTTAGACATCATGGCTGCGCCCTTGACAAGATGTTTCAGAATGTCTGGCATTATGCATTCCCAGATTATGAAATTAGTTAGTACATGTGATTATTAGACTAGTAGAATATCCATGTGCATGTTTATATGGTAATGATTGAATTATTTTTTTCCATATTATGTTCATTTTTATGTTTGATATGCTTTTGTTTTATTACACATCTTCCCTTAAAAGATTATAACATCTGCTAAATTATTTACCCTTACTGAGCATCTGAGCTCACCCCTTTATTATGTTTTATTTTCCCAGTATATGAAGAAGTTAGTAATGATTTAATTGTAGGATTAATTTAGGAGGCATGGACATTTCTAATGGAATAAATTACTATATTTTTTTCATTTCAATTTTTATTGTTGAACTTCATGTATGTAATCTATTTTTCAATACACCTAAACTGATCGGTCCTTCAGGACATGATTCCTTGTAATACAGTAAATGTATTAAAATAAAGAACCGACATTGGGTAACTGGGGTCGGGGTGTTAGATTGGGTATCAGAGTAAGCTTAGTATAAACCATGGAACTTAGATTTAGATAATCTCTGATTAGAGAACATTATCCTAATATAGACTTTGAGAATTAGTATAGATCAACTTTCTGAAATTATGGTACTATAGAGATTTTGTGTGTTCTCTTAGAAATACATCTCTTTCAGGATACGAGTAGGTAGAGGTGGCTCTAGCATAGATGTACTTAGGGGTAAAACCCAAAAACACCGCTTTGAGCTAGATTCTAACAGGAACTAGTGCAAGACAACAGGCCTTGTTGCACTCTTGGTTAAAACACTCGTGAGGGATATTCATAGGATAATTATCATTTACCATACAAGCCACTATGAATGGTTAATGGGTACACAATTTCTCAAGGAAATTTTTATTATGATAATGGAATATATCCATGAACAGTTCAATTTATGTCAACAATTTTTCATGTTTAGAATTATTCGTTGCGATTCATAAACTAACCTACTGTATGATATTGATTAGAAATGGAACCCAATAGATTGAAAGAGACATCCAACAATAAGAATCATCTAAATCGTTATAAGGATCATATATTTCATGGTATTAATCCAACATTTATAAAGGAAATAGTCTCCCATGTATTATCATAAAATGAAGAAATAGTGTCCTGTGTTAATAAGATAAGTAAATAAATTTTTGAGTCCAATGGCATTGATGGGGAGCGAGAGAAGATAATGATTGTAGAGAGAATGATGGATAATGGGAATAAGGGAAAGAAGGATTTTTTTTGTTATTTGATAACTGTGGAAAGAATCACATTGGTAAATTCTTGAAGGGAATGAGAGATTGTTATATGTGTGGAGAAAAATGACAGAAGGTACATGATTGTAAGGGTGAGAAAAAGGTTTCAAATGTACAATGCTTAATTTGCATGGAGTTGGGACACTACGTGAATAAATGTCCAAATCATCTGAGTATACCACAATTGATGATATTGGATAATTATCAAGTTATGATACTACTGAATATGAAGAGGAAGGATTAAGAGTATTTATGTTGTTATTAAAGTATTGTGTCATTTTATTATTATATTAATGACAAACATGTTATATGAATTATAGAGTACATAAGTATTGTACTTCAATACTATTTCATTAAGGACTTGAGAATGTGTGGAACCAAGGAAAGTGACTCAATGGAAAGACAGACTTTTTTTAAAATACGTGGTTTAAGTGAAGAAAAACATTAATATGGTCCTAATAATAAGGTATTGAATTTGGAATAAGTGATGGTTGATTTGGATATTGCATATTCTTGACTATCTTGTAACTGATTAATGGTTTGTTTATTTCATCATTGTTGGAGTATTAAATTTTTTTGGATATATTGAATATATCTAGTATTTGATAAGGAATAAGGAACCATGAATGTAATCAAAAAGGTATTATTGTAATTTAGGGTGTTTTCATCTCTTAAAATACTACATGATGATTGTATTCAAATTTTATTATGTGGAAAAATGGATCTTCATTGTGTTTTACATCATTATAAATTTTTGGACTGTGAGTTTTAAAAGAAGTAGTTCAGATAATTATAAAGGTTGGAATGGATTAAGTTTGACATTGGATTCTATTATTATGGTAAAATAATTTCATAATAATATATTATTTGAATTTTTTTAAAAGGACAACACTAAGGGTGGGAGAAAACCAGTCGCGTTCAACAAGGCCACGAGACTCAAACCTACAACCAAAGGCCAACAAGGGTGCATCACCTACCATTGCCCTATGTGATGTCTAATATTGTATAATGTTGTTTTTTAAAAGGTCTGATAGTTGGATTATAAATTCATTTTTTTGTAACCATATACGATTAGGATAAATTGATTATTTTTATTATCTTTTATAGTGAAGGATGAGTTTGTGGTAGAAATGTTTTAAAGGATGGAACTCTAATTGTCAAGTATATTTTTTATATCATTTTATATGAATAAATTGATTAATAAACTATAGTTAAGGGATCTTAAAACCAATAATGTCTTATCATAATACCTTATGTTTTGTTTAACCGATGATATTTTAAATCATCCTTAATTGATGGGTTTGTGGCCCTAAATTTTACACTTATTTGTGATTGATGACCTCAATCACTCCTTATAAATATTTTCGATTTTCATCCAATTATGTGTCTCAAATTTTTACCAATGTTCTTCTTATCGATATCATAATTTGGTGGTGATTTTTTTATTTCTTGTTCCCACTTATTAAGACTAAATTTTATTAAACCAATTTTCGATGTGGGTTCTCCAAAACGGTATTTGTCTATTTTTAACATTTTATTTTAGAAGAATAATTTGAAATTGTGTGAACAAAATTTAATAAATGAGGTGAAAAAGTAACACCCCATGATTTCATAATATGTTATTTCATCAATGTAATTCAATAACGTTCACAATAGACACCACTGATTTCAAGTGCACCATGACTTACCAAACTAGCCGTTCAATAGCATTTATGAATAGTATAACTGAATTTTTAAATTTTATATAATCCTTTTAATTTGTGAATCCATATTATGAGTTTATTAGACATAATATAAAAAAAATTCATTTTTTCAAATAAAAGATGTATTAGTTTTAAATGAATTTCAGGGCCTTTTAATGGAAAACCCATTTTGAATCCAATATTTCAAACATTTATATATTATATTTTAAAAAATAAACTTCTTATTATGAATCAGGATATAAATATTTAGTTTTGATAAAATTTCGTTGTTTTTCTGATAACATTCATATTTGGGTGAATAGTGAAAAATACTAAATATTAACTGAAAACAACTTTTTTATCAAAATAATTAATAGTGATCAACTATAAATAAGAATGGTATGTATGTTTAATTAAATTATATTTTTTTCATTTAATATAATGTTTTTCATTAGATGTAATTTTACAATGAAATTGGACATAAATAAGTGTCAATCTTTTAGTAGTTATTATTTCATAAAAATAACTTTTTTTTGTTGAAAATGAGAATAAAATTTATAATAATAAATTCAATTTCTATGTTTTGAATTGGGTAAAAAATACATCATTTTTTCATTCATAATATCAATAAAATTAGGGTGAATTATTTGTATGTTTATGAAAACATTCAATTTTTGATGAATAGTGAAAAAGACAACATTATTGGTTAAAACTGACATTTCATTTAAATAATTATTTATTTTATTTTATTTTATTTTATGTAAAAATAGATAAATAATACCTATATATGTTCAATAGAATTCCTTGGAGTCATTTGGTAATAATATTTGATATATAAAATTTTATTTAATTTTTCACTCTCTTTTACACATCTCCTAGATGAATTTGAAAATTCACATAATACATAATTCTACCACTTCTATGAGTGGAATTTTAAAAATTCGAGAGACACGGTTGATATCAGTAAGAAATATGTTGTTCAATATGATGAAAATATATTTTGGTGAATAGTATCTTTTTAAATTTATTTACCATGGTTAAAAGTTAATAGGGTAATTAAGGTTAAAAATGATATTATTTTTTCCATAACACATGTCCAAATTATATTGTATAAGTGTAAGTAAACCAAACACAAACTTAGGAATAAAATATGATCTTTTAGGCCCACTTTGATTAAATTAGGACATTTATTATTATTTTATTTAAAGAAAAGTTGAAAGTGTTAAAATCAATGGTTAATATCTAAACCATTTTTAATATAGGGTTACACACATTATAAATTTAAATATATGTTTTAATTACAATTATTAAATAATTTCATAAATCTGGGTATTTTATTTATAATTTTCTGAAATTAAATAATTAAATTTATTTATGACACAATGCTGATTCAGTAGTTACATTATTGATGAACGAATCAAATAAATGGTATTATAAATATTAAAATAAATATATATTTCAATGTTTTTATAACATACACGAATTTTCTAGGTGAATATGACATTTAAGGGTTGATTCAATGTTTTTTTTGACGTAATCAGGTGGTGATGACTTTCACTTAAACCAAATACCAAATAGTGTCAAAAATGACATAATTAATTTTTAAAATAACTACTATATTATTGGTTGATATAATATTCATAAAAATATAAGATTTATCAAAATAGATTAAATAATATTATATATCTTTTTAATGAACCACTATAGGTTCTCTTGGAAGTTTATAATATGTTTATTAACCATATAGTGTAAGAATACAAAAAGACAAGGTAAAAGTGAAACTATTTAACTAAGAGTTAAAACTAAAAGTTAAGGTTTAAATAGTAACCTAAACATGTCTAAAACCTATTGTGTTAGATTATTTAGACCCATAACCTATTTAACCTTTACTTAAATCATTTTTTACTCATTTTATACTGAAAATGATTTTATTATAAAATAATATTTCAAGATTTTCCTGAAGCGACCATCACATCTTTTATAAAAGAGAACTTCCCCTTCTCTAATATTCACACTACAAATCCATTTTTCTTTGCAAAACCTGGCCCAAATATCCTCCCAACTAACCTACCTTCATCTTAGATGCCTTAATTTGGTCATAAATCTAACTTAAGGATCCTTTTTGATCAAATCAAAATGAAGAACCCGAAAAAGAGGTAATGATTTCACCACCCTCTTTCAAAAAAAATTTTGTATTCCACTTACTCTTTATTTTTTATTACCATACCCAAATAATAAATAAAATAACTTATATATAATGTTATTTTATTACAAAAATGGAACAACCATATTCATTATTCTATCCATCCTATGAATGATAATTTCACCATGCGTGAGTACATATGGTTTACCGTCTCCATGTGGTGGTGTAATTTGTTATTCGAACCTATGTTATTTGGATTGATATAATGATGAGTAATATGTATATAAATAATGGAAATAACATGATATTGTATTTTTAAAATTAATATAAGATCCAATTCCACACCTGTAAGGAAATTATATTGTCGTTCATGCATACGTACGGATTACTGTCTCCACGATGCCATGAGATTCATTTCCTCGTTCACCATTCATCGACGATTAAAAAGAAATATTACTTATAAGTGTGTAATATATTAAATAATAAATCTACTACAGATATATATATATATATGTGTTTACTTACATATATCTTATTCAATTACTTTCGTTCAATATGATATGAAAATAGAAACAACTTTTATGTGTACATACGGCATACCGTCTCCAAAAACGGTGTTTTCCATTTCATATATCTATATATTATAAATATTTATATTCTAAATATGTATGATCTATAAATAATGGTTAATATTATGGATGTACTTAAATCATGATCTAAATGATACGATCATGAATTAAAAGTTAAAATACGTATGATAAAGAATGTGATTATTACCTGAAATGTTAATTTAACATGAATATAATTTTTATATGGGTAGTATAACATCATAAATGAATCATTTATGATATAATAAATATGAATTTGTGTTAGTTATAATATAATAACATACAATGGTCATTATAAAAGAGGTTAAACGGACCCTCGACCAAAGGAATGTGCAAGGTAACGGTTAATTCCTCAATCTCATTATTATCTGAGATAGTTTATATGTAAGTATTTTTAGGACATGTTTATTATCCATGTAAATGTTTCATAAAATACATTTCAAAATGATTATTTTAAGTTAATATTTAACTGAAACATCATTTTAAATTTTTTAAATATTTATTCTTCTAAATCGTTCTCATAAATGTCCATGTTTTCAAAATGGTTATTAAGGATTTTTTTATATGGACATGAATTTTTTTATTATGTTAATTCTATTCAAAAGTAACAATGTGGGAGGGGATAATTCGATTCATAAATGTCTGTAAATTTATTCTTTTCAAAATTTTGTGAATTTTAATTGTTTTCATGAAAAATGGTTATTTCTCTCAATGAATTTTACTGATCATTTTTATCTATGTCAACATCCTTTGATTGATTATAAACTAGTTGGAAGATGATACAAATATTACATATTGTATTGAAGGTTTTGTTATATGTTTGAATATAGATGTGTTATTTTTATACCATTCATGGTTTATGGATAAATTATTTACATTTCGTATGCTAGTTTAAATACAAATGTTTATGTTATATATAATCCTCTTCATTTGAGGAATGCATTGGACTTAGTAAGTGACAGGTGGAGCCCGCCATAGCTCCTCGATGTATAAGAATGTATCTTGAGACAATTAGACTTGGAATTATCCCATTCCTTTCACATTTGATAAATGGTTTTGGCTGAGACATAAATCATCTTTAGACATCTTGGTCGAGGCCTTGAAAAATGTTTTAGAATGTCCGAAATTATGCATTCCCTCATTATTAAATTAGTGATTACATGTGATTATTCGACAAGTAGAATATCCATGTGCATGTTTATATGGAAATACTTGAATTATTTTATCAATGTTATGTTAAATTTTATGTTTTAAATGATGGTGTTTTTATTACTCATCTTTCCTTAAAAGTAAATAACATCTGCTAAATTATTTACCCTACTGATCATCTGTGCTCAACCCTTTCTTATGTTTTATTTTCCTAGGATATGAAGAAGTTAGTTATGAGCGACTTGCAGGAATAATCTATTAGGTTTGGTCATTTTAAACGGAATAAATTACTATAGTTTCTCTTTTCAATTTATAATGTTGAACTTTATGTATGTAATCGATTTTTCAAGTCTTCTAAACTCATTGGTCCTTTGGGACTTGATTCATTTTAATCCTACCAATGTATTAATTTAATGCACCGAGCCTGGGGAACTGGGGTCGGGGCGTTACATTTGGTATCAGAGAAGTATAGTACAAACCGTGGAAACTAGATTTAGATAAAATATGATATGAGAACATTATCCTATTTTATAATTTGATAATTAGTATAGAAGAACTTCCTATAATATTGGTACTATAGATATTTTGTGAATTTTTCAAGCGATACATCACTATCTAGATACAAGAAGGTAGAGGAAAATCTATTATTGATGTACTTAGTGGTAAAACCCAAAAACACTGCTTTAATCTAGACTCGAATGGGAACTAGTGTGCAACAACGGGCCTTGCTGCACTCTTGGTTATGACACTCCATGGGGATATGATTAAGATAATTCTAATTTTCTTTACAAAAAACTATGATGGGTTTATGGGTATAAAATTCTCCAAAGAAAGCATTTTCATGATTATGGATTTTACCCATGAACTGTTCAATTTTGGTTAACTGTTTTAATAGATTGTAATTATTCATTATGATTCATAGACAAACCTAGTGTGTGACATTGTTTAGAAATGGTGCCTAGTAGATGGAATGAGACCTTCAGCCATATGCATGATCTGAATAGTAATAAGGATCATATATTTCACTGTATTAATCCAATATTTAGAAATGAAATAGTTTCCCACGTATTATCATCATATGGAGAAATAATATCATGTGTCAACAAAATTAGTAAAGAATTTTCTAAGTCCTATTGATTTGAAGGGAATCCAGATGGGAAAAGGATTGTAGTGAGAAAGATGAATAATGGAAATAATGGAAAGATGGATTTTCTCGTATGTGATAACTATAGAAAGAATCACCATGGTAACTGCTTGAAGGGAATGTGAGTTTGATATAAGTGTGGAAAAAGGGACACCACGTACATGATTGTGAGGGTGATAAAATGGTTTCAAATGTACAATTATTAATATACAAAGAGTTGGTACACTACGCGAATCAACGTCCAAATCATCATAGTATACCCCAAATGCTGATATTGGGTAATTATCAAGTTATGGTACTACCAAAGATGAAGAGGAATGATAAAGAGTTCTTATGTTGTTATTAAAGTATTGTTTCATTTGAGTATTTTATTAATGATTTACATTTAATAAGAATCATAGAGTATATAAGGATTGTACTACAGTACTATTTCATTAAGGACAAGAGATTTGGTGGAACCAAGAAAAGTGACTCAGTGGAATGTTAAACTTTTTTTAAAATACATCATTGAAGGAAAGAGAAAACTTTAATATGGTCTTGATACTGAGGTATTGATTTTGGAATAAGAGATGGTTTATTTTGATATTGGATATTTTTTACTATCATGGAACTGATTAATGGTTTGTTTATTTCATTATTGATGGAGTATACAAATTTTTTGTATATCGGGAATATATCTAGAATTCTATAATGAATAATGGAGGATGAATGTAATGAATAAGTTTTTATGGTAATACAGGGTGTCACTGTCTTTTAAAGGAATACATGATGATAGTATTCACATGTTATTATGTGGAAAAAAAGAACTTCATTGCATTTTATATATTTATAAAATTTGGACTGTGAGTTTGGAAAGATGTATTTATGATTATTATAATGTTTGGAATGTATTATGTTTTCCATTTGATTCTATTGTTAAGGTAAAATCATTTCTTTTGATTATATTTTTTGTATTTTTTTATAAAAGGACAACTCGTAGGTCGGGCAACAACCTGTCGCCTCTGGCAAGGTTGTGAGACTTGAATCCACAACCGAAGGGTGACAAGTGTGCATCACCAACCACTGGCCTACATGATGTGTTGTATTCAATAATGTATTTTTTTAAATGGTATGATAGATGAATTATATATTAATTTTTTTTAACTATATACAATTTGGATAGATTGAGTATTTTTATTATCTTTTATAGTAAACGATGAGTTTGTGGTAGAAATTTTTTAAAGTATGGAACTCAACTTGTTAATTATATTGTTTTTTCACTTATTCTATGAACAAATTAATTCTTAAAATTTAGTTAAGGGAGCATAAAACAAAAAATGTGTGATCCTTATACCTTATGTTTTTTTGAACCGATGATATTTAAAATCATCATAAATTGATGGCTTTGAGGCCCTCAATTTTACACTTATTTTTTATTGAGGACCTTAATCACTCCCAATAAATATTTGGGTTTTCCCTCTAATTACGAGAATCTAATTTCCACCAATGTTCTCCTAATAGAGATCATAATTTAGTGGTTACTTATTCATTTCCTTATCTCTCTTATTCGGACTAAATATTATTAATCCAGTTTCCAATGTTGTTTCTCCAGAAAAGTATTTTTCTATTTTTAAACTATTATTTTTTAAGAAAAATTTCAAATTGTGATGACAAAATGTTTTTATGTAGGGGAAAATGTAACACCCCAAAATTTCATAGTTCATAATTTCATCAATGTAATTCAGTAACATGCACTACACACAACACTGAGTTCAAGCGCACCACTACTTACCAATCTAGCTGTTCAAAAGAGGTTATGAATAGTATTAACTGATTTTTTTTTTAATTTTATATAAAACTTATAATTTTAAAATCCATATAATGAGTTTATTTGACATAATATAAGAACAAATTCATTTTTTAGATATAAAGATGATTTTTTTTCTAAAATGAAAATTTACCATCTTTTAATAGAAAACCTTTTTTAAATCTAATATTTGAATTGTTTATATATTAAATTTGAAAAAATAATCTTCTTCTTTAGAATAGAGGCATAAAAATATAGTTTTGATAAATTTTTGTTGTTTTCCTGATAATTTTCATATTTGGGTTACTAGTGAAAAATAATATATTTTAACTGAAAACAACTTTTTAATAAAAATAATTTATAGTGTTAAACAATAAATATGAATTTATTGTAAGTATAATTAGATTAAATTTTTACAATTTAATCCAATGATTGTCATTTGATGTAATTTCACATTATAATTGGACATAAACAAGTGTCAATCTTTTGGTAGTTATTATTTCTTAAAAATACTCCTTTTGGTTTTGACAACAGGAAATAATTTTAAATTAACAAATTCAATTTATATGTTTTGAATTTGGACAAATAGTTTTAATTTCTGAATTTGGAATATAAAAATTATTTTAGGGTGAATTTTTGGTATTTTTCTAAAAACATTCAATTTTCTATCAATACTGAAAAACTATGCGTTATTGGTTAAAACTAATTTATCAGTTATAAATTATATATTTTATTTAAATTTATTTTAGGTAAAAATAGATACATAACACCAATTTATGTTTAATTTATTTCATTGGAGTCATTTTGTAATAATATTAGATATATTAAATTTTATTGAACTTTTCACCGTCTTTTACCCACCTCCAAAGAGAATTTGTGAATTCACATAAAACATAATTCTCCTGCTTATGTGAGTAGAATTTCAAAACATTTAGAGACATTGTTGATATCAATATTAAAAATTTGGGCCAATAAGATGAAAATAATTTTTGGTTACTAGAAACTTTTTACATTTATTAACCACAATTAAAAGTAAAAAGGGTAATTAAGGGTAAAATGATTTTATTCTTACCCAAACACAAGTAATAATTCTATTGGATAAGTGTAATTTGACAAATAACAACATTAGGAATAAAAGATGATCCTTTATTTCCACATGGATTATATTGGGACAGTTATTATTATTTTATTTAAAGAACAGTTATAAGAGTTAAATCAATGTTTAATAACTAATCCATTTTTAATATATTGTTACACAAAATATAAATTCAAATATAAATTTTCATTAGAAAGATAATGATATTCCCTACATCAAGGTATTTTATTTATAATTTTTAGAGAATAAATAGTTAAATTTATTTATGACACAATGATGATTCAGTAATAACCTTATTAATGAAGGAATCAAATAAATAGTAATATAATTATTAAAATGTAATTAATTTCAAATTTTTTATGAAATCCAAGAATTTTCATGGTTAATACGAAATTATAAGGTTAATTAAATGTATATTTTCAGAATCAAGCAAGTGATAATTATTTTCACAATAACCAAATACCAAATAGTGTGAAAATTAATATAAATTAATTTTTAAAACAAATACTATATTATTTGTTGATATAATATTCATAAAAAACTAAGGTTCTACAAAAGGGATTAAATAATATTCTAAATTTCATTAATGAACCATTTTAGGTTCTCTGCGATGTTTATAGTATGTTTATTAACCATATAGTGTAATAATACAAGGAGACATTGAAAATTTTAACCTATTAACTATGATTTAAATATAAAATATAAGGTTAAAATGGTAAACTATTCTTGTCTAAAACCACTTTTTTGATATTATTTCAACCCAATTCAACATTATAATCGAAATAAATCATTTATGTGGCATTATATATTAAAATGTATTTTATTATAAAATAATATTTCAAGATTTTCCTAAAGAGACCCTCACCTCTCTTATAAAAGGGAACATCCCCTTCTCTCAAATTCACACCTCAAAAGCCATTTGGCTCGGCCAACCCCTTCCCATATATCCTCCAAAATATCCTACCATTATCCTATAGGCCTTACTTTGGTCATAAATCCAACCTATGGATCCCGTTTGATAAAATCAAATGGAAGAACCCGAAGAATAGGTAATAATTTCACAACCCTCATTCATGTTCTTTTCTTCTTCCACTTACTCTTTCTTTGTTATTAATATACGAAAATACTAAATAAAGTACCATATATATACTTATATGTTATTATAAATATGTAACAAACATATTCATTATTCTATCTGTCCTATGAATGATAATTTCACCATTAGTGCGTACGTATGGCTTACCGTCTCCACGTTGTGGTGTAGTTGTTATTCAACAATATATTAAATGGATGTATATATTGATGACTATTATGTATATAAATAATGTAAATAACATGATAATGTCTCTTTAAAATTAATTAACCATCCAATTCCACACATTTAAGGATTTGATATTATCGCTCATGCGTACGTACAGATTATCGTCCCCACGACACGATGAGATTCCTTTCCATGTTCACCATTCATCGACGATTATAAAAATATATATTACTATTAAGTATGTAATATATGTCATAATAATACTACTGGATATATATATATATATATGTGTTTACTTACATATATCGTATTTACTTACATTCGTTCAATACTATATGAAAACAGAAACGATGTTTATGCGTACGTACGACCTACCGTATCCATATACGTTGTTTTCCATTTCAAAAATTTATCTATTATAAATAGGTATATTCTGAATATGTATGATATATAAATGAAGGATTAAATTCTGGATGTATTTAAATCACGATCTAAATCATATGATCATGAATAACAAGATAAAATACGTACTATAAAGAAAGTGATTATTACCTAAATTTTTAATTTAACACGAAATTAAATATTAAATAGGTAGAATAATGTCATAATTGAATCATGTATGATATAATAAATATGAATATGGTTCAGCAATAATCTAATAACATACAATGGTCATTATACAGAAGGTTAAAAGTACCCTCGACCAAAGGAATGTGCAAGATAAGGATTAATTTCTCAATCTCATTATTATCAGAGATTGTTTATGTGTAATTATTTTCTATGAAATGATTATTATCCATGTAAATGATTCATAAAATAAATTTTAAAATTATTCTTTTAAGTTAATCTTTAACTAAAACATCATTTTAAATGTTTTAAATATTTATTCTTCCAAATCTTTCCCATTAATGTCCATGTTTTCAAAATGGTTCTAAGGATTTATTTATCTGGAAATGAATGTTTTTAAAATGTTAATTCCATTCAAAAGTGTCAAAGTGGTACGGGACACTTCGATTTAAAAATTCATTTTAAATGTATTCTTTTCAAAATTTTGTGACTTTTAAATGTTTTTAGGAAAAATAGGTATTACTCTCAATGCATTTTACTGACCATTTTCATCAATGTAAACATCATTTAATGGATTTTAAACTTTTTAGAAGTAGATAAAAGTATTCCATATTGTATTGAAGGTTTTGTGATATTTTTTAATATGGATGTGTTATTTTTTTACTATTAGTGGTTTATGGATAATGTAATGACATTCTGTATGCTAGTTTAAATATAAATGTTTATGTTATGTTTAATCCTTTTCATTTGAGGAATGCATTGGACTTAGTAAGTGATAGGTGGAGCCCACAATAGCTCCTCGATGCATCAGTAGGTCTCATGAGGCAATAAACATGGAATTGGTGAAGTCCATTGCCAATTTGATATATAGTTTTGGTCGAGGCCTAAATCATTTTTAGACGTCTTGAATGAGGCCTTGATAGGATGTTTCATAATGTTTGACATTATGTATTCCCTCATTATGAAATTAGTTATTACATGTGATTATTAGACTAGTGGAATATCCATTTTCATGTTTATATGGTAATGATTCAATTAAGTTTTCCATATTATGTTCATGTTTATTGAAGTGCCCAGATCAGTGTGAATCACTGAGAGGGGGAGGGGGTGAATCAGTGATCCCTTAAAACTTTTTACTAATTGATTCTTTATCAATTAAACCTTTATTTCTTGTTAAGGCCTTGATCCACTCTTCTTGTATCTCTCAGCCTTTCCTCGAATGATGCAGTAAATGTAAAGGCACTGGACACAAGGATTTACAAGGTTCGGCCCTAAAGGCCTACGTCCTTGCCATGTTGGTTAAACACCCCAACATGGTTTCTTCCATTATAATTTGTTAGTATTACAATGGTCGATACAGAGACCCACTGTATCCCTCCTGAGTCCCACAGGAGGGTCTTTATACTGCATCCCACAGTGTTACTAGAGTCCCACTAGCCTGCTTCAGAATCCCACTGAAGACTTCTTCCACCCTGAGTATCACAGGGGGCTTCTCCTGGATCCTCGAGTCACACGATTATCTCTTCTTCTTGTTCATCTCTTCAAGTATCTTCAGCATCCTGGGATAAAGACTGCTAGCCTTGCCCTGTACCTCTGATCACTTGAGTTGATCAGGTCTTCTCGTCTTGCTCAGGATTTATCTCCTTCTTCTCAGGATGACCTGGCTTCTCTCTTCAAGAATCTTCAACAGCCTCTGAAATGGTCTGTTGGTGTTGCTCACAGCTTCTGATCACTTCTGTTGATCAGGGTCTTCTCAATTACTGAAAACTCAGGCAGCTGATGTCTTTAACGTTAGTCTGGCTTCAGTCTCACTTCACATCAACTTCATGCACTGAGTGCATGGCATCTCTGCATCCTCATGCACTGATTGCATGGCTTCTCAAAACTCTTCACGAACTCCTGGTCTTGGTCAACTCAGATGCACACAACCAGATTCAACTTGTTCACGTGTGCATGTGCATGCATGCATGCATGCACTCCCCTTTCCTTCATCTTGGTGCAATAAACCCACAAAGGGTAATAACTCCTTAAGGACACACACGAACTTCCTCCTTCACACTCTTTATTCTTTTTGTCTACACACTTAAAAGTGTGTTATACTTTAGTGTGAGAGTCTTCCACTTCTTCTTCTTAGTGTGTACACTTCATTTTGAACACACACAAAGGTTCAGCCTATTTGTCTTTTTGCACACAAAAATGCCTACGGCCTTCCTCCTTTTCTTGCACACACTTAACCTGTAGGTTCACTTACCTAGCACACACCCACTTTCACTTTTCCCACATTAAGGGATACCACCTCTTCTTCAAATGCACACACAAAGTGTGTTCTTCAATTTGGCACACACACAAGGTATGGCCTCGGCCTTCTTGTTCACTTTGCACCCACAAATGGTGTATGTCTTCACTTGGTGCACACACAAGGATAAGCCTCAGGTCTTCCTCCTTTGCACACCCACTGCCCGAATATCAAATAAAGGCATGAAAGGGGTGCTTAAGACGCGCAAGGTGAAAGTGGCCTTCTCTTCTTCTGTCGCGCAAGCACTTGGGTGCACAAGGCAGCACGCAAGTCCTCGGGTGTGCAAGGTGCAATACCGTAGGGCTCCTTCCTCCTGCCGCGCAAGTGTGCGGGCATAGAGGGAACTTCCTGTCACGCAAGGGGTAGCGCGTAGGGGTCTCTCCCTTTCTCTTATTTCGCGCAAGAGGCGCGCAAAAGGAACACACATAGCCAGGAATGGCTTCGGGCTGCTTCGTCGCGCAAGTGGGTTGCGCGGAGCTTCTTATTTCACTGGGCACAGAGGCTTCGCGGGAATTCTCTCTTCAGAGGATCAGCAAGCGAACAGGGAGCCTCGACCTCTCTTTTTATAGGCAGAGGGATGCCTCATATCATCCGCTTGATATAAATCCGAATTCCCCAAATTTTTGGGTTTTCAATATTCTTCAAATCTTGATTTGCTCCTCTGTTTCACGCGGGTTGTATTTTTATTTTCCTCCTTCACGTGCATTCATTTTCGAACGCATGCATGGCCTCTTTAATACTTGTCGATGCATAGCACGAACACAATAATCCTCGGCAACTCCGTTTTCCTCGGCTGAAGTACAAAATACTCCATTCATCATGTGCATGCATATTTTATTGCATGGATGTGTTCATTAAGGCCATACGAGCCGAATATAGCCTTTATCTTCATCGGAGGTGGCCAGAAACTCAAAATCAGGTGGTCGGATGGACTCTGGTTCAGGCGACGTTGCGGGTGGCCTTTGGCCGAGCTCGAGGTTGAAGACGGATGGGGAGCCGTCGGATCAGGCGATCAAATAATCTTCAATGGCCTGGATCTGAACGGGAGCGGCGCGATGAGATGTGCAGCGCAGATCGTCCACGAGATCAGATGGATGGCCACGATTTGCTCCGCGGAAAAAATGCGCGTCCCACATCGAATCGGTGTCCGATTTTTCCGTGGTTTATCAAACAGTCGCTCCCCCCTTCACCGCAATTGAACTTCTCCCCTCTCAGTGCTGCCCTGAACCGAGTTCTCTCTGCGGGCGCGCTCTTGTGCCCACTCTTGCCACTCGGGTGCGCCACTGGCACCCACTATGCACACACGGGCGCGCGCTATGGCACCCATGCTGCGCAGGACCTGATCCCCTGCGTGGCCCCGGGCTTACACACAGCCCGGCCTTGTGACTCATGGAGTGCCCTAGCCTCGAGGGTTCCCCATGGGAATTGAGACCTTGAGTCCCACATGTGCCTTAGGTGATGACCCTCGACTGGCCTCCTTGGTGGCCTATTTTTTGGCAAAGGAAATGAATAAGGAATTTGTTAAGAAACAAAGTACTCCCAATATAAAATTCCAAATGCCACATAAGCCATCCTTCCTCTTCATTTCTTCTCATCTTCTGATCATTTGAATTCCTCAATCCTTCTCAACAAGTAATCTTCACTTAGGAGGGAAATGTAGAAGGTTCTTCCTTCAACCGAGCTCTTGATTCAAACATATTCATCAAAGTTCTTTATTGATCTAATCAGAGATCAAGTTGGATCTTCTTCATATTCACATGCACTAAGTGATAGTTCATGGACTTCTTCAGCTCACTTCATCCACTTAGGAGGTGTGGATGGATCATCTTCATCTCCTCATGTATTGTCTTAACAATGCATGATCTTCTAATAATGTGGTGACATTGTATCCAGTTGATACAAGTTCTTGGAAATTAAAGATCAGCTCATCAATCGTCTGATGTACATAGAGAATGTTTCATCCACAACATCCTATGTCACTTAGTGAATCTCCTATGTGACATGCATCTTTGTACCATGGACATTCTCCTTTCCTCACCAACACCATCACATCCTTTGTCATTCCATATTGACATTCCTTGACATCCATTCATATTATGACAACATCATGCCTCATTGACAACAAATGCAACACAGTGCACTTCAATCTCCCCCTTTGTATTTGTTGGCAATACACTAGAGCACATATAATATGAATGGGTCAATATGTGTGCCAATATTTCTCCCCCTTATTGTCAATCAAATGCAATGGTGTGGTGTGGTTCTCTTCAAAAAATCACTTCCTCCCTTTGAAAAGTATTTTCTTGAAAACACTGTGGGAGGGATGATGTCACATGTTCTCTTTAGCAAAGAACCTTTAGCAAATCAAATCTAAGTCTACATGGGCTAACCCGGTGTAGAAAACAAGAGTGATGTAACCAAGGTACTCAATGTTTTCCAGCATTCACTGTACATGTGAGATCATGCTCCAAGGGGTTGAATTTTTTTAGATATAACAATAAATTGCTAAATCCTGCACATACTTCACAAGACTCATTAGACAGTTCAGTGCAAAGATAAAGCTCCCCCTTTCAACCATTTGTCTTCAATCAATACTCCCCCTTAATTGTCATGATGAAGAAAATTAAGAAACAAGGGATGAAAGTATGATTGGAATACCTTCATCTATTCTCAAGATGGTATTAAATCTCAGAATCCCATCTTCTACAGATTGGCTCCCCCTCACGGGGTGCACTCCATTCTATCCAGACCACTCTCCAGATGAGAATGATCATCATCTTCAATTCCCTGCAATATCAGCAAATGTAAATACAAGTGATTAGGGAATAAGATGGAACCTCCTTGGTTCATCAATGTGAACAACAAGGTTGAGAAGATTCTCTCAACCGAGATGTCCCATTTTCACCATTCTTCACACTTGAACATTTGATCTTCAATGATGTTTGTGCTGGTGTGGATCTCAACACCTCTTTAACTTCTTTGTGTGTGACTCTTCTATTTCTAGGTGCCTTATGAACTTTAGAGTCTCCGGGTGCAATCTTCATTATTTTGAAGAATCCCTTCTAAGCTGGAATGAATATCATGCATTTATCACTAGTATGTCTAGCTTGATTGCACCTCGCACACAAAACATGATCTTCATGTGAAATCATTTTCTTTCCTTTTGCCTTAGCTATTGCCAGTGCTTTATCTTCAGCTCTCTGCAGCTCTATGGCAAGTTGCAACTGATTAGGCCATATGACTAACAAGTCATTTGGAAGTGAGGCCTCAGTTTTGGAAATTCCACATGGTTCTTTTGATGCTGTTAAGCAACCTTTCTTAGGCAAATTATTTTCAATCAATCCCTTCTGCTTCTTCTGGATTGATTGTTTTTTTGAGTCCAGTCTTCTTCTATTCAGTTCCATGGCTTGTTCACAAAGATCCATGATGTGTCCTTTCTTTCCACAGTAGAAGCATGTTTTCTTGGTGGTCCTTCTGGATGCATCACCCTTCTTGGATTTAGACACCATGGACTTATTTTCCTTTTTCAAAACCTTCTTGGGAGCATCTTTAACTTTCTTCTTCCTTCCCAAGGATTCCATTTTAGCCAGGTTCAGTGATCTTCTCTTCTTTTTAGCTCTGGATACAGTTGGAGATTGACATGTTTCTTTTTGACCACTTTTGCAATCATCCCAGATGTTGTCAAGTAATCCAAATCTATTTGCAGTAAACATATGTCTCTGGACCTGTGGATGTTGCCTCTTTTCCTCTGGCTTGCTCCCCCTTGGCATTGCCTTGCTTTGTGCTTTGACATTCATTGGATTGTACCAACAATCCTTTGCACAGTGCCCATACTTATTACAACAGCAACACTGACCCACAAATCTTGACTTTTTGAGTGCTTCTGGTTGTTGGGTAATTTTCTTGACTTGTTGTGTTGTTTCAGGAGAGCATTAATTCTTCACTGTCATCATCAATACTTGTTTGAATTCATTCTTCCATCCTGCACTTTTAGTAGAAACACTTTTAGAAGCATGAGTACAAGATGGTATGGATGGTACCTTCTTTTTAGAAGATGTTGCACTTTCATTAGAGGATGTCTTTCTTTTAGAATCATCCTTTTCAAAGCTCACTTGAGTAGCAACATTTATTCTTCCATATGATTGGGAGGCTTCAGATTTGGGTGATTGCAGATTTTTCAATATCATCTCCAGTTCAAAGCATTTCATGTTGAGGGAGTTCTTCTCATCCTCAACCAATCTTAGCCTACCTTCCCAATTCTGTTTCAGCTGTTCCATCTGGTCACCGTTCACCTTCTTTATTTCATGCAATGAGTTGTCAAGCTCCTTCACCATTTTGACTTTGTCTTCAATTTGAGCATCTCTGGGAATCATTGAAACTTTGTGCCTCTTTTCTAGTGCAAGAAAAACTTCTTTAACCATTATCTTAAAGAATTCTTTCTCAGAAAGTCTTCTTTGCAATTCATCAGTAGTGTCTTCATATCTTTCATTACAAAGGTAAACCGTTTCATACTTGGAATTCACCAACTTTCTGAGAGTGTTGGTTATGCCAACCCTTTTTTCCAATTGGACTTCCAGAGAATTGGTTTCATCTTCTAGCTGTAATTTTTCTTCTTGAAGATCAAGGATGCCTGTAGCTATACACATTGCCACTTCCATGGGAACTGTCTTCTGAAGATATTTGATTGCATTTATAAGATCATTGTTTCTTCCATCTTCATCACAACTAGAGCAGGCTTCATCAGAAGAATGATAAAAGGAATTGTCATCTGATGTGACTTTCACATTTATTTCCATAGAAGGAGTTTCTCGGATTGCAACAACCTTCTTCCTCATCTTATTTGCATGTTTCTCCATTATGTTTTTCAGAGTCTTGGAAGATATCTCCATTTGAGGGTATTCACTCACTTCCTCAAATCTGCACATCATAAAGACTCCCTTGGATCTTTTAGAGGTAACCTCCCTCTGATACCAATTGAAGTTCCCAGATCAGTGTGAATCACTGAGAGGGGGAGGGGGTGAATTAATGATCCCTTAAAACTTTTTACTAATTGATTCTTTATCAATTAAACCTCTATGGCTTCTTAAGGCCTCGATCCACTCTTCTTGTATCTCTCAGCCTTTCCTCGAATGATGCAGTATATGTAAAGGCACTGGACACAAGGATTTACAAGGTTTGGCTCTAAAGGCCTACGTCCTTGCCATGTTGGTTAAACACCCCAACATGGTTTCTTCCATTATAATCTGTTAGTATTACAATCGTCGATACAGAGTCCCACTGTATCCCTCCTGAGTCCCACATGAGGGTCTTTATACTGCATCCCACAATGTTACCAGAGTCCCACTGGCCTACTTCAGAATCCCACTGAAGACTTCTTCCACCCTGAGTCTCACAGGGGGCTTCTCCTGGCTCCTCGAGTCACACGATTAGCTCTTCTTCATGTTCATCTCTTCAAGTATCTTCAACAGCCTGGGATAAAGACTGATAGCCTTGCTCTGTACCTTTGATCACTTGAGTTGATCAGGTCTTCTCGTTTTGCTCAGGATTTATCTCCTTCTTCTCAGGATGACCTGGCTTCTCTCTTCAAGAATCATCAACAGCCTCTGAAAAGGTCTGCTGGTGTTGCTCACAGCTTCTGATCACTTCTGTTGATCAGGGTCTTCTCAATTACTGAAAACTCAGGCAGCTGATGTCTTTAACTTTAGTCTGGATTCAGTCTCACTTCACATCAACTTCATGCACTGAGTGCATGGAATCTCTGCATCCTCATGCACTGATTGCATGGCTTCTCAAAACTGTTCAAGAACTCCTGGTCTTGGTCAACTCAGATGCACACAACCAGATTCAACTTGTTCACGTGTGCACGTGCATGCATGAATGCATGAACTCCCCTTTCCTTCTTCTTGGTGCAATAAACCCACAAAGGGTAATAACTCCTTAAGGACACACACCAACTTCCTCCTTCACACTCTTTGTTCTTTTTGTCTAAACACTTAAAAGTGTGTTATACTTTAGTGTAAGAGTCTTACACTTCTTCTTCTTAGTCTGTACACTTCATTTTCAACACACACAAAGGTTCGGCCGATTTGTCTTTTTGCACACAAAAATTCCTACGGCCTTCCTCCTTTTCTTTCACACACTTAACCCGTAGGTTTACTTTCTTAGCACACACCCACTTTCACTTTTCCCACATTAAGGGCTACCACCTCTTCTTCAAATGCACACACAAAGTGTGTTCTTCAATTTGGCACACACACAAGGTATGGCATCAGCCTTCTTGTACACTTTTCACCCACAAATGGTGTATGTCTTCACTTGGTGCACACACAAGGCTAAGACTCGTGTCTTCCTCCATTGCACACCCACTGCCCGAATATCAAATAAAGGCATGGAAGGGGTGATTAAGCCGCACAAGGTGCAAGTGGCCTTCTCTTCTTCTGTCGCGCAAGCACTTGGGTTCACAAGGCAGCACGCAAGTCCTCGGGTGTGCAAGGTGCAATACCGCGGGGCTCCTTCCTCCTTCCGCGCAAGTGTGCGGGCAGAGAGGGAACTTCCTGTCACGCAAGGGGTAGCGCGCATGGGTCTCTCCCTTTCTCTTCTTTCGTGCAAGAGGTGCGCAAAAGGAACACATGAAGCCAGGAATGGCTTCGGGATGCTTTGTCGCGCAAGTGGGATGCGCGGAGCTTCTTACTTAGCTGGGCACAGAGGCTTCGCGGGACTTCTCTCTTCAGAGGATCAGCAAGCGAACAGAGAGCCCCGACCTCTCTTTTTATAGGCAGAGGGATTCCTCATATCTTCCGCGGGATATAAATCCGAATTCCCGAAATTCATGGGTTTTCAAGATTCTTCAAATATTGATTTTCTCCCCTGTTTCACACGGGTTGCATTTTTATTTTCCTCCTTCACGTGCATGAATTTTTGAACGCATGCATGGCCTTTTTAATACTTGTCCATGCATAGCACGAACACAAGAAGCCTCGGAAACTCCGTTTTCCTCGGCTGAAGTCCAAAATACTCCATTCATCATGTGCATGCATATTTTATTGCATGGTTGTGTTCAGTAAGGCCATACGAGCCGAATGGAGCCTTTAGCTTCGTCGGAGGTGGACGGAAACTCAAAATCAGGTGGTCGGATGGACTCTGGTTCAGGCGACGTCGCGGGTGGCCTTTGGCCGAGCTCGAGGTTGAAGACGGACGGGGAGCCGTCGGATCAGGCGATCAAATAATTTTTAACGGCCTGGATCTGAATGAGAGAGGCGCGATGAGATGTGCAGCGCAGATCGTCCGCGAGATCAGATGGATGGCCACGATTTGCTCCGCGGAAAAAATGCGCGTCCCACATCGAATCGGCGGCCGGGTTTTCTGTGGTTTATTAAACAATCGCTCCCCCCGTCACCTCAATTGAACTTATCCCCTCTCGGTGCCGCCCCACACCGAGTTCTCTCTGCGGGCGCGCTCTTGCGCCCACTCCTGCCACTCGGGTGCGCCACTGGCGCCCACTATGCACAGACGGGCACGCGCTATGGCGCCCATGCTGCGAAGGACCTGATCCCCTGTGTGGCCCCGGGCTAACACACGGCCTGGCCTTGTGCCTCATGGAGTGCCCTAGCCTCGAGGGTTCCCCATGGGCGTGGCGACCTTGAGTCCCACATGTGCCTTGGGTAATGACCCTCGGCTGGCCTCCTTGGTGGCCTATTTTTTGGCAAAGGAAATGAATAAGTACTTTGTTAAGAAACAAAGTACTCCCAATATAAAATGCCAAATTCCACTTAAGCCTCCTTCCTCTTCATTTCTTCTCATCTTCTGATCATTTGAATTCCTCAATCCTTCTCAACAAATAATCTTCACTTAGGAGGGAAATGTAGAAGGTTCTTCCTTCAACTGAGCTCTTGATTCAAACATATTCATCAAAGTTCTTTATTAATCTAATCAAAGATCAAGTTGGATCTTCTTCATATTCACATGCACTAAGTGATAGTGCATGGACTTCTTCAACTCACTTCATCCACTTAGGTGGTGTGGGTGGATCATCTTCATCTCCTCATGTATTGTCTTAACAATGCATGGTCTTCTAATAATATGGTGACATTGTATCCAGTTGATACAAGTTCTTGGAACTTAAAGATCAGCTCATCAATCGTCTGATGTACATAGAGAATGTTTCATCCACATCATCCTATGACACTTAGTGAATCTCCTAAGTGACATGCATCTTAGTACCATGGCCATTATCCTTTCCTAACCAACCCTATCATATCATTTTTCATTCCATATTGACATTCCTTGACATCCATTCATATTATGACAACATCATGCCTTATTGACAACAAATGCAACACAGTGCACTTCCTTTATGTTTGAAAGGATATTGTTTTTATTACATATCTTGCTTTAGAAGTTTATAAATTCAGATATTTTTTTACCCTTCTTGAGAATCTGATCTCACCTCTTTCTTATGTTTTATTTTCCCATGATATGATGATTTAAGTTTAGAGAGACTTGCAGGAATAATCTAAGAGGCTTGGACATTTGTAATGTAATAAATTATTGTTGTATTTGTTTTCAAGTAGTAATGTTGAACTTCATGAATGTAATCTATTTTCCAAGACTACTAAATTTATCGGTCCTTTGGGACTTGATTTCTTTGTAATCATGGGAATGTATTAAAATAATGCAATGACTCGGGGTAGTTGTGGTTCGGGCGTTACATAGATAATCACAAAGTAGAAATTTAACCCAATGAATTAAAATTGGGTTATGAAATTGCTATACCTTGAGTCTGACTAATCTTGTTCATTCGACAACATCATGAATAATAGAAATAGGTAAATTATATTATTATTGAGAGACTACATCATTTTAATTATTCATTCTAAATAACTTTATACCATGTGATCATAATTAAAAAATTATTTATGTTCATGTCAGATGTTTTGTCTATACTCTATAGATGAGTCGAAAATGTACTTGGTTGGATGTCATTAGTTCGTGTATTAATAATTCAATTATCTACAAAATCTAAAACACGATTTAAATATATTATACAATAATTCTATAAGTATTATTAATAATAATTTTAGATAAACTGAAATCACCATTCATGGAAACAGTAGGCCATAAATACGCATGAACACTATTTTCATTTTTCCAATAATATTGAAAGAGACAAAATAAATTCAATTTATATAAATATATATAAATATATAATATTATTAATTTAGAATTAATATTTAAATAATATCATATATTTTTAATAAAATAGTCTTTAATACATTACATGTGATGTGTGAACGAATAATATCATTTTGTGGTGGTGGTAGTCCACACATCCCCAAATGATGTTATCATATAAATATAATATAGCAGTTAGGATTTTATGATTAATATAAATTTTACATGATATTAAATATGTTATAATTTTCATATTTAAATATTATTTAATCTGAAAAAAAAATAAGACTAACCATGAAGGTTGTAATGGGAAAAGAACAAAAACATTATTCACAGAGGTGATTAACTGAGATAACTTGGAAACCAATTTTTTTTCTTTGAATAAGAGGAGGTGAGAAATGAAAATGATATGATATATTGCATTATAGACAATTAAAATAAATTATTTATATGTTTTGGATTTACTATTTATTTAAGAACTATGTAAATTAGGAGAATTTAGAAAAAGGAAATAAAATAAGATAATTACTTTGAGAAAATTACCACTTTAATATCCAATTTTTAAAAGACCATTGAGGAACATGGATTTGGTATTTTTTGACTGAAAAATAAATTGGATGTGAAGAGATTTAGGAATATGGGTTTGGGAAGATATTTTATGATTTAATGGGATTTTTGGATCAATATAGGGTGGTGATGTTTTTGTATTTATACTCGTGGAGAGGTGGGTTCAAGTCATTGATTTATTGATTATTTTATTTTAAATGATAATAAAATAGAGTTGGAATTAAATTATACAACATTGGATTATAGTTAATGTTGTATAGTATGGTTATGTTCAAGGCATACCTTAACCATAAATTAACGTAATTATTTTTTAGATATGTTAAGCATTTTACTTTTAATTTCAAGACTTGTCAAAATTTTACTTTTATTATAGTAAATAATTTCTTTTACATTGGTATATTTTTTATAGTCTAAAAATAAATTGACTATAAAACATAATTTCAACCCTCTAATTCCAAACATGGAATCCATTTTACAAAATTCAATTAACATAATTTTGAAAATTATATTTAAAATTAATTTTATAGAAAAAACAACCATGTAGGTTTTAAAGTGAAATGTTTAAATGATTGGAAATTTTTTATATATAATTTTAAATTGAAATTGATTCCAGTGAACAAAATAGGATTAACTTTTAAATAACTAATATTAATATACTTTAAAAGATATTAAATGGGTAATCTTATAATTTTAATAAATTAGATGAAATGTATTGTTTGAATTAAAATAATTTTTTTATCACTATTCATTAAAATATGAATGTTGTCAAATAATATTAAATATTATCCAAACTAAATTTTGATATCCCTATTTCTAATTACAAGTGTATTTTTTCAAATATAAAATTTAAAATTTTAAAATCTTGATTTAAAATGGATCCTCCATCAATAGGAGGTAAAACTACCTTTTAAAAAAATTGATCTTTTATGTATAAAATTGGATTTAATATTATTTTTGGTCCCTAATATTAATTGTATAAAAGTAAAAACAATTAATAAACATGTCTTAACAAAATATAGTTATTTCTTTTCATTCCTAGTTATACTACACAAAGAGATAACTTCCAGTTAATATACTAATAATAATAATGACTTATTTATTAGTATAACCCAGTCCGGTGTGCCACATAATATTTTGGAGAAACCCATTATTTCATGATGGCTACACCATGAGACATATAGTTGATTTTAAAAATAAAATAATATCCAATTCAAAAATAATAATAGATTTAATCATGTTGTATTTTATAATTACGTGGGATGTTACATCATTCCCCCCTTTTGGGAATTCCTTCCCCACAATTTCTTTCACTTATTAAACATGTGGGGGTGTTTTTCTCTCATATAATTTTAATATTCCCCTATTTCCACTTCATCCATATAGAGTCTTTATAAAAACATAACCTGATGTACCACCAAATTCACACATAAAATTCTCTATATGGTCAAGAATATGGAATGGTTGTTCCTTATAAGAATGATTCTTTTCCAACTGAACTACTACCAGACTCAAAAAATGAGATGAATTTGATATATACATTCTCAAAATTGAAACAAAATAATCCATGTGTACCTATGATAAACTAAAAGGTAGTTCCACATGGTTGGTAACTTCTCCAACTTTCTCTAGTATTTCATATGGTCTAATGGAAAGTGGATTTAGTTTCTCCTTAAATAAAAATATCACACTTTTCTATGGAGAAACATTGATTTATCACCTACCCAAAAATAAATACCCTTCTTTTAGTTATCCTTAGAACATTTCAGCCTTCTCGGAGTTATTCTAATATGATCCTAAATCTACTAAATTTTATCTTCAAAAACTTTTTCCAATTTTGGTCTCAATATCTCCCTTTAACACACTTACTCCAATGAAGATGGAGTTCGACACTGTTTTCAATATAATTCCTCAAATACTTCAATTTATATACTTCAATGATAACTATTATTATATGAAAATTCATCCAATGAAATATGTTTTTTCAATCATCCCATTAAATCCATTGAATATGCACTTATAATATTCTCCAACATTGTAATTGTTCTTTATCTCCACCCATCTGATTGATAATGAAAAGATGTACTTAAATTTTATTCAGTTCCTTGCAAATTGTTATGGCCATTAAAAAATTCACATGTAAACCATGGATCAGGATCAAATATATTGAATATAATATATCCATTCCACAAGAATATATATAAAATAAACAACAAAGAAATATTATCTTGAGATAAGATATTTATAACAGGTAAAATATGATAATATTTAGTCCATGATCAACAATATCCCAGATAGAATTTTTACATTGACAAGTCTTTTGTAATAACATTATGAAATCCATAGATATATTTTACCATTTCTAATCTAGCACCATTAAAGGCTGATGCCCCACCTTCAGAAATTATTGTTCATATTTAACATGATGAAAATTCTATCACATCACAATAAAGGTGAAAATTTCTGCTTTCATTCCATCCAACCGGTGACACTCTCAAAGATCTATGTAAATCCTATTACTTCCAAGATAATCTAAAAACAAAAGACTATGAGCATCATATAAAAACTCTTTCTTAAACTATATATCACAAGGCACGCATAGCCTCTTCCCAAATCCAAAAACACATTCATTATTATTTTTAAATTAATGTAACATACCCTTGTGAAATTTTTTTACCTTTTTGTAAAACTCACAATTTTTCATTCTATGTTTGATTAATTTAATTTATATTGATGATTACACTAAAACTGAAAACAAAACAGAGTAATTTCATTCAATAACTACTTCTATGAAAAATTTATCAAATCACTAAAGTGCCATGTTCCTTTATCTCGGGTTCAATTCATTCTAAGAGAACATATACTTCAAACTTTTCTATTTAGTATATATATCACATTTTTCTCTACACAGATGATGTTTCCAATTTTTTAAAGGAAAAAACGGGCTGCTAATTCCAACTCATGTTTAAGGTAATTTAACAAATGAGTTTTCAACTAAAGTGATACATAATATATAATCTTATTATTCTATATTAGACTAAAAGACATCCATTCAAATAATAGTCATTTTAGAAAAAACACTCCATTTTTGGATGGTAATTCCTATATTGGTATATTTTACAATCTTCTTTTCAATTTGTAAAAAAATATCCCATTAATTTTTGCAGATTAACTCAACACATTTCCATGTTGTCTTAGTCAGCGTGCTAGATAACTGTGAATAATAATCCACATAACTCTTGTAATGGTCTGATAAACAAATAAATATATGACTGTTAGTCACTTTTAGGGGTCTCATCCATTCATAAACACATTTCATTTTGAAGCATCAACTTTTATTTCATGTTTAGAAACAATCTGATAAGAAATGAAATCTCTTATAACCAAAACTCACAATTATTAAAATTAGGATGATGTTTATTTTTTTAATGTTTGAAAAAAAAACACATAAAATAATTTCATGTTCTTATTTACCTGTAGAATATATAAATTTTTTTTCGGTAAACACAACCAAAAACATATCCATGAATATACATAATATTTTATTAATAATATATATGAATTTATCTAGTTCATTAGTAAACAAAAATAACATTATTGAGAATTTTGAATAGACATTTTTTGTACAAAATTAAGTCATTTGAATGGATTCTTCCATTACATTAAACTGATGGTACCACAAACTCTTATCAACCTTCAAAAAAATAATGCTCCCTGAGATGATCAAACAAATCATCGATATATTGAAAAGGATAGTTTTTCTTAACTAGGGTATTATTCAAGGATCTAAAATCATTGTAGAGTCTCATTGAACCACATCAATTTTTAATAAACACGACATGAGAACGCCATGGGGATGTGCTAGGTCAAATGAAACCATATATATAATCACTCCTACAACTGGTTATTCAAATCTAGAAGTCTAATATCAATCATTAGGTATGGGGGGTTTGAAATTGTATTAGGATCAGAAAATACATCAATAGAATATTTAACTTACTAATCTGGTATAATACAAGGAATCCCATCAAGAAAATTATAAAAAATCTCATTTACCAGAAGAACATATTTAATTTTAAATATTCCTCTATTTTAAAAAAATATATGCAAGATAACATTAATTTACATATTTAAATAGTTTATCAAAATCATGATATATTATCACTGGTAAGGGTTTATTTTTTGAACACAAACTGAAAGCCTCCCCGATAAAAAATTTTTATTGCTCTACAATAAATCTTATAATTGAAAACAGAAATCAAATCATTACACAATATATCAGCAAACTCAAATGGTGGCAGAACAAAAAGTTCAGCCGGTAAATTACTTCTATAAATAAGTATAGGAAAATTCTAATACTTTATTTCTTCCTCAATATTTCCTCGAATTGTTTTTACAATATGTTCTAGAATCATTTCATGAGGTGAAATATATAATTCACTAGAAAACATCTCCAAAATTAAAGTAAATAAAAACACTATATCAATGAACATATTTTCATAATCAATGTTAAAAAACAATGGACCAAATATCACTTTATCTGATGGCCCATCATTTGATGACATATTTGGAATGGATTTCACAACACCTTTCTATTTATAGTCAGGCCTCTCACCTTCATTTTAGTTATTCATTATACACTAGTTTTCATAATGAACCATCTCATTTATTGATTAACATTTTATTGGGTTTAAATGAAATGTATTCTCACCACTAACATTATCTTATTTAGTGTAGTAATAATCTATGTGCACAATTTCACCAAATCGAAAACAATTACTAGAATTCAAAAGGAATTCCCTATTGTTTTTACCAAAATTTTCACCAAATTTAAAATTAATATTCTTACCATAAGTAATTTTTGATGAATTATGACATTTTTCTAACCAACTGTACCTTTAATTATTTTATTTTTCAAAGAAAGAATGATCATTGTTAAATTACATTTCCACCTTCTCTGCACATCAAACATGTTTTTTCTAACTTTTAAAATCATGATATTCTAATTCCCTTAAATACATAGAATGTAATACTAAGTAAAAAAATTAATTTTACTATTATGACTCCATATGAAATTTTTAGAATACCCTTCCTGTAAAGTGAATTTTTATTTTTATGCTGCCACAAATCCATCCTCTTTCCTTAACACCATGTATTTGTTTTCAATAATTAGTCGAACATCCTTTGGAAAATTATTTCTCAAGAAATATTTTTTTAAATCATCTCAATAAAGAGAATCAATCTCCTAATTTTCCCTAATATTTATAACCATAAACCACTATAAATCGACTTCAACTTTGATATGGTAAATAGAAAGATTATCATTGTGATTTTATGAACACCCCATTACATTGAAAATATTTTCTAGGGCTTTAATCCACCCTTCAGCTATAACGGGGCCAGGTTATCCACTACATTATGGAGGACGATGCCTCATTAAATGCTCCACTACAAACATGTTCTTCTATTATTTTTCAGGATTATTTTGTGAAAGGATGCCACCAGTATTTATTTCCAGATTCAACTGTTCCAACAAAACAACAAACTATTCAATTGTTCTTATGACCATCTCAGAATGCTAATTTTGATGGATGTTTTACAGAGGAACTGGTCCTTGGACATCTACATAGATTCCTCTTTGGAAGACAATTTTGAAGAGACATATAATAATAGAACCAACAAGTTAATCTTTATATTCGATGTCATTTCAATTTGACCATATGCTAATAATGATTTGTGGATATTATGTTAACAATATCTATACACGTAGTGTTACATAAACTGATCTCTAATACCAATTATAAGGCCACATCCATAAACATTAGAAAATCAAGAGTTTAGTCAATAATGATTTTACATTCACATTGATTATATTTTTAGGTTTACTTTTTTTTGATTTTTTCCTTCAATAATAAATAACCTCCCATAATAATAAAAAAAGATACTAAAAAATAGTATCAATTTTTTTAATATATTAATTTTTAAAATAAAATATGGCTTCATTTATTGATAATAAAATCTTCCTTACTTCTTCATGTCTCTTACACATAATCATACCCAATGAAAATATCATAAAATCATCGGATGCGTAAAAAAATATTTTTAATGGTTATAATATAATTAATGAAACCATTAGTCCATAAATATAATAAAATCGATTTTTTTTATAAAATATCAAACTTTTCACCCATAGAAAATTATACCTCATAAAATAATAATATTCCTTAAAATACTTATTAGAAATCACAAATCAAAAGGTAATATGTGGAATCCATATTTTACTTACATTTTATCTTTCACAACTATATAGGTAGTAACATTCATGGATACATTTTAAATACCCATCACAGTACAATCCTTAAATATCCTAAGTGAAACCCTATCATTTAACAATATCATATTACCAAATGCATTGAAAAGCAATCACAAGATCACATTACTTTAGTTTATCATAGAACCACTTGTATACATAAGAAATTACAAATAACCAAAACATTCATGCAACTCATAAATCATGTATAAATTAAATACAAAATTTCCACATTTAAATTAGAAGATTTCATTTCATGATGTTGACATAATCAATTCCTAATAAAAATCATCTTCAATTACATGATAAATTAAAATTTAATATGGTGTTTATTTTCCTTTTAAAAACATTATGTCTAATAGAAGAAGGTAAATATCAAAAAAAAAGGTTATGGTGGATATGAAATCATTGTCAACATATATTTTTAAAAACATGCATTTTGTTGTTTTTTATGATAAGTCAAAAAACACTATTAATAACATTCCTTTTAAAAAAAATAAAAAATCAAATTAATTATTTAAATAAAATATAGGATGGTCAAAAATAATTTAACAAGTAATATTTTAATTACATAATCATGAATAATATAATTAACTAAATGATTGGAAATTGGGTTATGAATTTCCTTTACTTAGAGACTGACTTGTCTCGTATGTTATATATCATCATAAAAAATAAACATTGGATAATTTATAATTTATTTAGAACATTTTTCAGGTATATTTTTCATTTTATACCACTTAATTTCATGTAATAGTAATTACAATATTATTTTTCTTTATGTCAGAAATTTTGTCCATATTCGGTACTTGAGTAAAAATTAAACTCAGTTTGATGTCAATAGTCTTTATGGACCTATGTCCATTATCTCTATAATATAATACAATATAAAAATATAATATATATATATATATTAAATAATTATTTATAATAAAATTTTAAGACTAAAAAAACATCATATATGGCGACTGTAGGTCGTTTGTATTAATGAAGTCTATTTTAATTTTTCTAGTCCTATTGAAAGAGAAAAATTTAATAAAATGTTTATAAATATGAATATATATACAATATAATTATATTATAATTAATATTTTATCTATTTTATTTATTTTTTGGAAAATAGTCTTTAATACATTCCATGTGATGTGTGAACGAATCACATCATTTTAAGGAGGTGATATTCCACATGTCCCCAAACAAGTTTTTGTATTACGTTAATATGGGAAGAATAAAGGTATGATTAATATTATATTTATATAATATAAAAATGTATATATTATACATATTAAAATATTATTTAACCTGAAATTAGTTTTACGACCATCCATGAAAGAGGTAATAAAATGGGAAGGAAAAAATTATTCATGGAGGTGATTAACTGTCATAACATGGACTAAAATTTTCATTAATAAGAGAGGGTATGAAAAGAAATGGATATGAGATATTATATTAGAATCAAATAATTTCATTGTGTACACGATTTTGGAGTTATCTATTATTTATGGATATAGGAGGTGAGTAGAAAGTATAAGAAGAAATAATATTAATAGAAGTACACTGAGATGATTACATATTGAATATTTGATCCTTGAAAGACACTTAAAGACCATATAATTAGTATTTTTTTTGTGGAAATTAGAACATGGACGTGGGTATTGTAATAAGGAGTGGTTTGGGAGGATATTGGTAGAGTGAAATGGATTTTTTGGTTGATATAGTTTCAGGCAGAGGTGGTTTATATTCTTGACGAATCATGGCTCTAAATGAATAATTTATTGATTAATTTATTTTTAAATATATTTATATAGAGGTGGCATTAATTTCCATGAATATGGATTTTAATTAATATTGTATAGTCTATTTAGGGCTGATCCATACATCATACAAACATTATATGTTATATTTTTTTTAGTATGTTAACGTTTTAAATATTAATTCTATCCATTGTAAAAAAATTACTTTTACTAAGGTAAATAATTTTTCCTATGGTATCTTTTTTTCACGCTAAAAAAATTTACATTACAACATAATTTTTACATTATTATTCCAACTATGGATTACATTTTACTTAAATAAATTTACATAATTATGAAAAATTATATTTAAAATTTATTTTATAGGTTTAACTAAAAATCATGTTTAAAAAGTGAAACAGTCAAAACAATGTAATGATTATAAATCTATTTTCATTTTGAAATTTATTAAAATGATAAAATTTTGATTTAATGGAAAAAGGAATATAAATATACTATAAATACAATTAAAATAAATATCTATCAATGTTAATAAATTAGATAATAAAGAAGATTTGAATTAACTTGCAGTATTTTTTCACAATTCATTAACATATGAATGTTAAAAAAAATTACAAAAAAAATACCCAAATTTAATTTTAATTTTTAAAATTCAAAAAAATATTATTTTTTAAAACAGAACATATAAAGGTGTCAAAACTATATTTAAAATGGGTTCTCCATCAAAATGTAGTGAAACTACTTTTTAAAATTATATAGATATTTTAATCCAAAAATTAGATTTCTTTTTATTTTAGCTCCTTAAAATTTATAGGAAGAAACTAAAAATCATTAAATTAAGAAATATGAACATTATATAGTCAGTCCTATTAATTCCTTCCAATACTAAGTCTTGGTGATTAATAACATTTAAAATATGAATATTAATAATGTATAATATTTCAGTATCACTTAGCCTTATTTGAAAAATAAGACATTGGAGAATCCAATTATTACATGTTGGGTATGATATTGAACATTGTATCCCCTTTAAAGTAAAATTAATATCTAATTTATAAATAATAATATAGATGTATATTTTTTATTCTATAATCACATGGGATATTACCTATAGGTAGTGATGGATAATTTCTCATATAGTTATTAAATGTTACATTTTTTGAAAACATTGGTAATGAATAAATGGGTACATGAAGAGAAATTTTGGAAGAATTGATGGGTTCTGAAAATTAAGGTGAAATTTAGCCTTAATCATAAAAATAATATTCAAATAAATCACATAGGATAATTAAAAACTATTTAAATTTTTAAATTTGTGAAATGTAGGAATGTTGTTCCAAAATGAGGTGAAATTAATTCATGTGAAACAATATAAAAGATATTTTTCCTTTAATATATTATGGAAAATATATATATTTTATTTAGTCATTGGTATGTTTTGATTTTATCTTCAAAAATAATGGAATTAATAACATTTTAAAATACATACACAATAATGTTTATGTAAAATATTGACTAATTAAGTCTTGAAAAGGTGAAAATGTATTTTCAGTGAACATATAGAGGGAAATAAAATATAACTATCCATGAGAGATAACATATGTTAATAATTTGAAAACATACTTACTTAAAATAGCCATTATAAATATGGAATTATAATTTTCATATGAAATATGGTGACGATAAGTGTTAAGATCACTTTAATTAATCAATATTTTATTACACAAAAAGGCATGAAAACATGAGTGGAATGTAAATTATAGTCATAATATAAATGATTATTTTGTTAGAATTTGTTTTATTGTTTCAAAAGGTATAATTTAATTAATAATTTAAATTAAAAAATAATTTCTTATAATTAATGAGAATTTATTTTGAAATATAATAAGATAACATAATATAAAAAATTTGGAAATTTATGGATAAAATAAAATTTTAAAACTATATTCAATTATAATCGTATGTGGTCAAATATATTAGAAATTGAGTTGACTATGCCCATATGATATTAGAAACACATGAATTATAAATCCTATATACAAATGCAAAAAATTAACATTAAATTCCAAGAATAATAAGATCATAATTATAAAAAGTTTTAATGAATATTTGATACACCATTTCAATAAATATATGGTCTAAAATAAATAATATTCCCCACAAATATAAATTTTAGATAATAAAAAATACTTGAATTTTTAAATTCAAATAAAGAACATTAATCTTCTATAGAAAAACATTACTATCTTAATCAGAAATTTTATAACCTTATTCATATATATATACTTTTACAATACCCATGTATAAATAATCTCTACTTATACCATATTTATTTGTTAACTATTTTCAATATCAATTGTGAGTTCTTTTGATCATTTTTAACATGCTTTATAACAATTGTATCTGTATTTATTTTATAATATACTTTCATTAATATTAAATAAATTATGGTACTACAATAAATAACTCATATTTCATAATTAATATATTAACTCATTATAGAAGTTTTTGTTCTGTTTCTTAAAATTGAATCGATGTCTGTATATTCCTATAAATTTAGAGATTGTAAATGATATTTTAAAAAAATAGTAATTAAAAAATATAACCCTTTTTCGATAAATAAAATATTTATATCAATATTAACTTAAAATTAAATTACTATTTATGTTAATCTATTCATACAAGATAGAGGTTTATAGATATATTCAAGTAGGTGGTTAAAATGAATGAAATATCATCACACATTATTTTAATGGGTGTCTATGGTAAATATGTTATTTAATTGGACCTAATATATTTATCATTATATATATATATTATAATTTATATTTTTTAGGTTTTTAACTGAATAATATATTGAATTTATAAATAATAACAATCAAAATAAATAATGATACATCATTAATGTGGTAGTCCACACAAAATATTGTTGATGACGTAAATTTTCTATAAATGAGAGGAAATAATAGTGTATTGAAATTGTTCTACCAATATTCATTATAATATCATAAAAGTAACATTTATTCTACAAATTCATCCTTATAACTATTGATGATAGGGGGTGGTAAAAACAAAATATATTGCTTTGTGGAGGTGGAAGTATTCCAAATACATGATAGATTTTCTTTTATTTTTCAATGTGGTAGGATTTAATAAACAGGGGTTGTTAAATTAAAATAATAAATCCTAAATAAAATATTGATATTAATTTCATTATATTTATATGTTAATCATAGGTTTGGAATAAAAATATTTATGAATAAAATATAAGAATGAAGTATTACTTCGTTCGAGACGTTGAAGAACCTCTTGATGAAATCCATAGAATTGATAGGCTTAGGATAATTTGTAGTGATCATTGGATTTATGAAAATAATGTTACATATAGAATATACATACTAGACATGGGATCAAGAATATTTATATGGGAATCTAGAGAACTGAAAGGTTATTAGAGATCCCCTCTTATGTGTGAAAAAAAATTGTGGGTAGCATTTATTTCGCTCAGATATCTTTACAATTTTAATGGTTCATAGAATCTATGTTTCAAAAGAACATTATTCATTATGAAGCTAAATTTAGTTTACAAAAAAATATAATTAAATTTCTATTTTTGTTGAAATTTTATTTTAAAATAATACATTTTATTTATTGAATAACAATATTTTAAGGAAATTTTGTTTTAACCATTATGTGTTCTTAATATTTTATAGTATTTATTAGTAATTTAATGAGTTATAGTATATTAACATATAGTTTTTATAATTAGATTTTTTCCTATTTATTTTAATATATTATTATATTTTATTATATAAAAAATAAATAAGAAATATACAACAATTCATTAGAAATAAAATTTTTCCAATTAACATGGTCATTAGAATTAATCATGTTAACAATAATTTCATGACAAAAATTGATTTTTTTTAAAAAAAATAATGATATCATATTGACATAAAATTGGAAATATATATTTTGGATTTAATTTGTGTTGGTGAGTAAAATAATTTCTAAAATACATGCTAATAATTTATTTTTTGAAGTAAAATATTACTTAATTATCCAAAACAATTCAATTTGGATTTACATGTACAATATAGTAACATTTAATTTTTTATTTTATATATAAATATAAATTTTAAAATTGGTTTTTAAGTCATTTATATTAACATTTTATTATTATAATGTAATAAAATTATTGTTTTCAGAAGAATATGAATTTTATTAAAAATTTAATGAAACCATTGTCTTCAAAAGAAAATATATATTATAATAAAAATTATTTTGGAATTACAAATCAAATTATGAAAATATATTTTTCAAATTTACATTTTAAAATTTAAAAATTTAGATCAAAAAATACCAAATATGAAAGAATACAATTTTTTTTCAAACATAAACATTATTTCTACATTAAATGTAAAAATTTTAAATGTGTAATATAAATGTGATAAATAATACAATATATTAATAAAAATATTATTATTATAATAAACCTAACCCAGTCAACTAGACAAGCCAGCCATATCAGCCCATCAACTAATATTGGTAAAATTAGAGAACAAAAAACAATGATAGAATATTAGAAAAACTAGAAATAAAACCAGTGTTCAAAGTTGAATATGACGATATGACACCAAGACATATAATCCATGTCAAAGCAGGATAAACCATAAATTATACTAAATCTATAGTTTACTAACAATTACCTCTAGATAAACACTAACCTAATGAAGAAGAAATAATAGAAGCTGATATATTAATGATATTTTTCACTTTACTAGCATCCGACATCTTAACATGTACACAATCCCAGAAGAATAAGTATGGTGTGGTAAAAATCGTAAATGGATACTACCAAATTATCTATACATGATAAAACATAAATAATGAAACAATTATAGATTTTAAAAAAAACTATTTTACAATAATTTTTCTTAAATCCAGACCATTTAAAAATTATTTCCCCCTTTTTCATTTGGTATTCGTAAAATCCATCCATTTTATCAAAATGAAATAAAATAAGTATATGTTATAAAATAATAAATCATATGCATGCATCAACTGGTACACATATCCATGATATAAACAACCATGTGAAGATATGTGATATAACTTCCTATAAACAGATATGAAAATAATTCTTGATAAAAAAAATAAAGTGATAAACAACCATAAGGAAAGAAGTAGCTCACATATTGTCTTATAGGCTAAGGGATACTATGTACTAGAAACTCACAACCCTAAACAAGTAGACGTTGGTTTGAAATCATATTAAATCCTACCAGTTGATTTCCCAAAAGGGTTACCTCGTAATATTGAAAGACACACTTAGGCTACTAATGTCTCTTTCTCAACACACCTAATGTTCCCAATGTTCAATATTATACAAATTTTTTTTAAAAAGCATGCTCACAATTTTATAATATGTTTTTAAATCATATCTATTCAGCATCAAGGAGTGAAAACCCATTTCTAAATAATAAAAATATATTTTATGGAATTTTTTTGTAAACATTTTTCTTTCCAAGAACACTTTTGAATTAAATTATCACTCCAAATAAATAGACAGCCTAATGTTTTATTTCAAGGAAGAAAGTAAATTCATTAAATTAAAACATATTTTATAAACACCAAACACAACATGGTATAAATATATTTTTCATAATCAATGGTGACTGAAAACCAAGAGAATGACATTTTAAAGAATTTGAATTCCATTAAACTAAAAAGGATCAATATAAAGAACTCTCTGATAACATTCATATCCATAACCAAATATAAAATTAATGAAATATAAATATTATAAATATTATATATATAATGTGAAGAGTCAAACCCCAATGGTGATCAATCTATGAATTAAATGATCCTAATGGGATGGAGTCATCGAAAATATCATAGGGTGACCGAAGGGATGAGAGAGAGAAGTCTAAAGGAGGGATGAAATAAAAATCAGCCATACGCCAAAATATATTAATAAGATCACTAAAATTTCAAATCATGTATTCCCATTACACATTATGAAATCATAGAATCTCATATATTCCTAAACACATGTCACATTTTCATGAGAACCCTAATATTTTCATTTACTTGACACGAAACCATTACACAAAATGTATACCACTCATACTATATATCTAGTTTATGTTTTCTGGATTATTTTCCTTACATGAAACATTCTCCCATTACAGACATATAATCACCCAATAAAAAACATTAATTTTAGGTTTATGTTGGAAATTCCTATAAATCCTAAACATCACCATTTTCGGCATCCCATCAATTCAGTTTTTCAATTACATAATTAAAGAAAAATGAACCCAAAAATATTGATAATACATGCCTTGTAGAAAGGTAATGAGGGATTAAAATCTTCTAACTATAAATCCCCCCCCAATAATCACCCAAGATCTCAGATCATTAAAAAGGGAAGGCCACTACTACCCCATCAGAAACATCTACTCTCACATCTTGTGGCTATATTACCTGCATGTCCACATATCATACACAATGGGGACTATTTTACAATACAGTACCTTATCTCGCCGATCTGTAATCTAAACTAGATAGCCAAATAATGTGTAATTGGGCACAATATCCACAACCTCCCATATAATAGCATCTGTGGGATATGGAATATTCCTCCTAAATTTGAAAACCATAATAACTTTGTGGATATCGGTCATTCTATATGTAAAGATTAACAAGTAGTAAAACCTCTCTAGTCATCCAAATATCTTAATGGTTCCCAAATACCTCAATTACAACTTAGTAGACTTACTGAAATTATTATGTCCCATGAAAAATTCAACACTATAAAATAAATGATCACAAGCATTATAATCATGTGGCTGAAAATCAGGTCCACATAATATTTTCTATAACTCAATAACTTGAATGATATTTTCTAGATCAACTACCCTATATCAATCCTCTCCGGAATAACACATGGCCCAACCAAGGACCAGTACCCTAAATCTACCCAGAATAAGGGAGATCTATGAAGGCCTCCATAGAAATCCAAGAGGGGAACCATCTTAATTGAAGCACAATAACTATTACTATATGAAAATTATATAAATTGTTTTTTTCTATGATCAGCCAAAATCAAACTAACATTCCAAAATCATATCCTCTAGAACCCAAATATCCCACAATGTTTATAAATCCATCAATATATGATAATACATTATCACAACAATCTGCGAACCCATCACCTCCTACAAACCTTTCCAGAACATATATGTGAAAAACATATTCCTATAAAAACTGAATTTGGAACCCCATGATGACCCACAATCTCTCATAAATTAAACTCCACATTTTTCCCATAGCCATAATCTCTCGAATATGTGGGAGAAATGATGATTTCATGAGCCAATAAAAGATCACCTGAGTTGTATCCTTCCCAATAAGAGTCTATGGAAAACTAGTGATGAAATATTTTGATGTCTCATCCCACTTTCATACATGAATGGCTAAGGGATTCAGAAACCTCATAAATTTTTGGTGGTCTTCCATAATCATATGAAATGTATGAAAAAATAATAATAAATCAACAATTTTATATCTCATAAACTACCACTAATACCAAAATCTGACACTGTAACACATCATGGTAATACCAGGGTCAACATACTAGTAGGAACATTTTCCACTATCCAACAATCCCTACCTCAGGGAAAATAGGACAATTGTCCTTCTACAGGATAAATAATCACCACGGGGAGACTATGATAATGTTCTCAAGTTCTAACCACCATAAATCTTATATACATATTCATTGGTACAAGATGTCTGGAAGCTATTCACGATGAACTCACTCATCCAAATATGCATACTCTTTCATTGAATTAAAGAACTCATACCCATTGTCATCTTTAACTTCCAAACTCCACGTAGAAAATGAAATCATCAGAGAACACTCATCAAATGAAAACATCAAATCATGTGTTAGTAATATTATTCTCAACACATCATCAACCACATTCGATATCCCAAGGAATAAAAAATTTATAAATAAAATTTTTAATGATATTCTACCTTGTGTCACTATTGTAATCTTAAATTCCTATGTGTAGAAAATATATATCAGGGTCGTATGATCAAAATGCACTGTATTCTTATACTCATAGTGATATATAAACAATGTTTTCAGTGATTTCACAACTTTTTTTATATCAAGAGAATAGTTGGGGTAGATCTTATCATGCCGGCATAACAAGCAATATCAGAAAACCACAACATATTTATTTTGCATCAAGACACAACCTAATCCCATACAAAAAGCATCAATGAAATCCTAATAATGTGAAATTGGTTCTGAAATAATAAAAAATTGTTGTAAAGTCAATCTCTCCTTCATCTCCATTAAATATCACTAAATAATTTCTTCCCAATAAAACATTAAACCCTTATAGTTTAAATCAATCATCGAAGATGCTACCAAGGATATGTGATAAAAACCATCTATAGTAACAAGCCAAACCCAAAACAAATCGTATCTTAGACTCATTTTTGGAATTATCACCTGATATAGAAATAATTCCCCTCTTAGTATATGTATGGAATCTCCTCATATATTTCAAATTCAACAGAGAACTCACATCCACAATCCAATACTCACATTGGGAAGTCATTCCATATATAAAATGTTTTTAATTGTATCTAAATATTCAATATGCTCCTCCATTGATTTGAAGTGCACCAAAATATCAACCATGAACTGAAAAACGAAATATTCCATGAACTAATGAATTATCCGTTTTATCAAATCCATAAACATCCCAGTATGATTAAGTTGACTGAAGAGCATTACGAGAAACTTAAAATGATTACACTAACTCTTTAATATTGTCTTTGGTATATACCCTTATCAAACAATAAAATGGGTTATACCTTCACGAAATTTAAAATAATGAAAAGTAATAATATAGTATAATGTGATCAAATTGATCATCAGTGCATTTAAAATGTTATTTTTTCTCATTGTTCAGTAGAATCAAATTTTGATAAAAAATACAAATTATGAGGAAATCATATGTATATTAGAGTAGAGGGAAGGATAAGAACACTGTGAACACCAGGACAAAAAACATTTAGCCTCTTTGTCATCTGACAAGACATTATATTCCATTAACTCAGCATGATCCATATTGTAAAATAAAATACTAATGGTAATTGTTTCAAAGAGAATGTATATAGTAAACTCATCCACTATCTAGGTTAGTAAACAAGTAAAATCGACATGAAAGACCACATGGTATCCCCACACAACTATGGGATGTTGACCACCGAGTAAATGATAAATTTAATCCAAAATCATCTTTGAAAACAAGAATGAGATTACCCTAACATAAATAAAGATATTCCTTTCCCTTCATGATCTATATTCCCACACACCTTGTAAAAACATGATAAAACCCATCAATAGAGAATAATTAAACTAATTAACGACAATAGTCTATATGGGGAATTAAACTAAGAAACTAATCCAATATAATAATCAAGTCAAAGATATCATGATAAAGCACTAAAAAGTCCCACTCCATCTCAATGATTTCTCAGATCACCCATAAAATGATAAATCTAAAACATTGTTTACTCTTCTTTACCAATAGGGTGGAAATATACATAAAGATTGATATATTATCTGAACAAAAATCCAATATATAAACTATCATTGATGACATAAAAAAATCATACGCATAGTTATGAATCAAATAAATTACCATGGAAGATGAGACAAACCCCAAATATTGAATAGAATATGACCATGATTCATATTTCACTGTTCCTTACTCCACTATAAAAAATCCATCCATTTTTTTGAACATTAACATATTCCATGGACTAACAATTATACAATGCTGGTACTACCATTTTTCGTCGTGTCTAGGTTAGTACATGATGAACTAATTTTTTTGGTTATATGATCATTGTGTTTTATTATTTATGAGTATGTTTTTCATAGACATGAAAAAAAACTTATATATATATAATGGAAATTACATGATCAAAATAACTAATATTAATTTTCTAGCATTGGGGTTACCTATGAGTTCATTGGACTTAATCCCTACATGTGAACACATAGTAGGTTAAGAATTATGTGGAAGGACTCTAATATTATATCAAATGGAAAATGTATTCATTGGATATAGACATGAAATTCATTTCTAGCAGTTCATGGAATGTGTAGTCATGGTAGGATGATTTTGTGAGTTATTATAAGGGAATGATTAGTTTATATTCAGATTATATTAGGCATGTGTATAGGCAACTTGTTCCACATTTATTTATACAATGTATTTTAGTTCATGGTTATTGATACATATTAATGTTATATTGATTCATTATATGTGTAGATATTATTTACTACGTATAGGCTTTGTGGTCCCATTGAGTGTTGTGTTTCATATCTATAGTATTTTTGAAGACTGTTATATGGATGGAAGTCGATAAATTTTATATGGATTTGGTAATGATACTTGGTAATTATATAACTGGGATATAATCCACAGGATTTTATTTGGCCCCATCCATAATTTTATAGACTTTGTCATACTCGTAGATGTATATATGGATTTGTAGGGTTATCTACTAGGTGTTGTTTAGGAAACATGGGTTGTGTATTTACACATTTTCAATAGACTCATGGAACACTATGTTTCTTGATCTTCTTTAATTTTCACAAAAAAATTACAATATCTAATTTATTTCTACCCAAATACATTTTGAGATATTTTTCATATCCAGCATAAATTTTTATACTAGGAGATTTTAAAATTCATTATCACCAGGGTTCCTAGATTTGTGTGGTCACACGCATAAAAATAATTGGCTGAATTAATTGAAGTAATTAATTAATTGATTAATTGATTATAAAATAAAACCTAAAACTCCAATAATTAAACCTCCATTCCTCTATATACACAATTGGAATCCCAAGAAATATATTTTATAGATATGGATATAATGAAATGATAAAATCTTGGGAGATCTATTTGTCAATTGGGTTGAAGAGTATGATTATTCATCAAGATATCAAATAGCACATGAGAAGAAACTATATATTTAAATGAATGATATAACATGTTGTAGGATTTTTTAATTGGTATTTAATCTTCTTTATTCCTGATTCATAAGGAATTTTATTACACTAAAAATATTATTGTCCTTGGAACATTTATTTTAGATTCATAATCCCTTTCATATTCTCTAATCCTCGTGTTGAAAAATACCTTCATTTGATATTATTAATTCAGGATTCCTCCCTATGATTTTGTGTAATTCATGTTCATATAATTATAATTACATATAGCACTCTGATGATTAAAACATGATCTATTAATTTTTAATATAAATTTTTAATTTATTTTTAGATGACTTATGACATCAATACATGATAGGGGAGACAACCACATAACAACAAAAGGGTTTAAAAATGCAAGACCACTTTGGATAGACTAGTAGTGGAATAAAATATGGTTATTATAGATAGAGGGGATGATTTTTTGGAAATATAAGCATGTGAAATTTAGAGATTTAGGACAGTGGTGGAGCAATGATATGAATACATTACATGGAATAGATGTACTAGCCTTCCTACCATTACATGGATGCAAATTCACCATAGGTGACGAAGATAAATAATATTTTTTCTTACCATGTCATGTTGTAAGATATAATTACTTTTAATAAAAAATCAGGGAATGCCACATAATTTAACTAGCATGACTATACTATGGAATATTTTGAGGTAGGTCTAACTAGTGGAAATAGCATGTCATTGGGGTTGTGTCTACCATTCCTGACATACGAAGCATGTGTGGTTCTATGCACCCATGTAATATTTAATATTTGGGTTTTTGTGCACATTTTAGTTTCATAATAAGACTTGTAGCACACCACTTCATATTTCTAGAGGTCTACATGTGGACCTAAATTCAAGAACTAGTTTAGTTCATTATTTTTTAAATATATTTTAGTTTGAAACAATAAATATAATATTTTGAGTTATGAATCACATAAATCAGGATGGAATGGATATATATGTCATTATATATAATTCCAATGGTATGATTGGTGGTTTCAAAAAATTTCTCTATAGAGCCGAACATGTTTTTTGGGCATGATGATAAATGAATTAAAAATAGTTTAGGTAATACCCTATGTCATATGTTTGATATTTTCGGATTAATGGGTCTACACATAATAATAATCAAGTTATATCCTGAACCATATCGATATTTTTCAACTCATACCTATTTTTTAGAACACGTTTCTTCTTTCCACTATGCTCATATATTATGTATCGATTGATGATATGTGGGTCCTCTTATGTAGTCTTAGAAAGGAAGAATGAGGTAGGTGATTTTTTAGTATGAATCCTTGAGGATTACTTATAATTTTATCATATAGTTTTTTGAAAAAATAAGGATGCTCACCAATTTCCTAGGTTCTATTCTTCAAAGAATATATTTTTCTTATCATTGATGATATTATCCCTCTCATTAGACTTGAGAAATTGAGAGAAATTATTTTGTTATTATATCTTTTATAGTTTGAAATTTTTCATACAAGGTCTATATGCACACAATTGGTAATGAGATTCATCTATCTAATGTTTCATGTCATATTAAGATGATATAAAATTAGGTAGTGATCCTAGTGGGCTCTGTGTTATTGGAATATATTTATTATTTTATGAGGTAAATATATATAGAATTTGTGGTGGGAGATAGTTTATGTTCAATGTATTTTTACTTATTCCATTTTTTGGGTTTCTGCTTGAGTTATTCAAAAAAAATTCTCCCCTTTACACAATTATTAATATATTCTCTATAGTGGTGTGGATTTTATGATCTATTTCATTAATTTTTTATGTTATTGTTAGGTTTATATATATTTTCACTATTTTTATATCCTCTTTGGGTGGTTTTATAGGGATGAAATAGGTTTAGAGAATCCATTAGGTTTGATATTCCTACTGAGATATGAAAAATATTCAATGACATATTAGAGATATGATTTTAGGGTAACACTCAATTTAAAACCACCGATGATGAGTTGAGATGGGGGTGTTTATGTTAGGGTGATATTATTACAATTTCTTTCTTAGGGATTGAGTTTTGATTTAATTTCATAAGGATGATTGGTTTAAGAATTTAGGGATATGTTTTCTAAAGATATCATATTAGTATTTTTATCCATTTATGTTTTGTATTGGTTTGGCATACTATATGTCAAATTATAAAGAGTCCAAATAACTAATTTTTGATAAGGTATATTTAGGCATTAGTTTATGGAAAACAAAAAGTGTTCTTTAATCACATAATAATGATTTTTTTTGTTTCTATGCCTTTCGTAAATGATATCTATTGAAATAGTTTTCAACCACTTTGTATATTGATAATATAGATGGTTTCATTATATATAGATATGGTTTTTATCCACATCCAACATCATTATGATCCTTTTCTATTGATCCACCCTATTGCCAATGACCAATACTGTGATGAGGCTTCCTCATGGGGTCCAATTTAGAGAATCCTTAATAAGGTTCCCTCATTCCTTTTTCTTAAGTATCACATTAGTATATGATAAAATTTATCACATCACCATGGATTGATTATCTTTTCAAACATTGAAATTGAATAAAAATATCACATATATAATACATTTTAATATTAAAACATCATAACCATTCTTGGATGTTTTAGTTTTTTTCAATTATACATTGTTATTATTTTGGGGAAATGAAAAAAATTAATGGGCGTGATTAATTTCTCTCTACTATGTACATAATATGGAATATATTATGAGAATATAATCTGCAAAAAATATATTAATGTTGATTGTAGTAACACATAAAATAAAAATTGTCAACTGGATAATAAAAAAAATTGGATAATTATAACTAAAAATCATATAGATATAAATAAATAAATTATGAATTATGAAAATTCATAATATTGAACACATATAATCATATGGTTAAGCAATACAAACCCGAAAATACTTTAATTCATCATGGACTCTCAAAAAATTAAAAAATAATAGTTTGGTATGGAATTAAACAAATACACATCTTGTATGAAATGATATTTAATCCACACCTTATACATCATGTCAACTTATATATTTTTATGATTGATGATATATCAAGGGGATATATATATACAAAAAATATATATCACATTTCTATGATAAATGATTTCCTAATATTTTTAATAAAAATATAATATAAAATTATTTTTCCTTAAAAATAAATAAATATCCATATTTAATGAATAATATAGAATAATATTATTTCTCTAGAAATTAAAATAAAACTCATAAGTAAATTAATACCATATATCGAAATGTCATATGTTTTAGTCGATATTGATAATATAGTTGATACTGAATGAATGTAAAATATTTATCAATCTAGATATTGATAAAATATTTTATAATAATAAATTATCCCTATGGAATCATAAGAAACAACAATGGCTATCGAAATAGATGAATAATTCCTTTAAAATAACAGTAAAAATATTTATTTGAAAAATTTTAAATACCATTTTTTGTATCATTACAAATATTATAATTCATAAATTTTGAGAAGTATATTTTCAATGATTTTATACAAAAACTAAAATAATATATGTTTCATTGAAATTGGTAGCTATAAAGATATAAAACATTTTACATTTGGTGAACACTGAAAAAATGATTCCATTCAGAGTTTATGAAAACTTCCAAGAAGTACATTTTTGGAAAAAAATATGATTGATTATAATAAATTAGAAATAATGATTAATATTGTTAAATATATATATATATATATATAATAAATTTATTATTTTTAATAGAATTATTGAATATATTTTAATGGATTTTGGCATTGATTAAAGGATTATCATGTAGTCAGAATGTAAGGTAGAATTTTATTTTAAAAAAATACTGATTGTTTTAATTACCAAATATTGGAGAATTTGAAGGAAATATTTAAATTAGATAAATAACATTAATAGAAGTAAATATATTTTTTTATAGTACATATCAATTTTTTCAATAAATATAAATGAATCTAAATTAAAAAAGATATTATAATATAAATCACTAATGTAATATGAACATTTTAGTCAAATACCATTTAAAACAAATACTTGAATAAAAAAAATTTATACTATGATTAAATTGGAAATAATGTTGTATATTGAAAATGTGTAAGTATACACACCATGTAAATGAATTTATGTTCATATTGTTAACCATGCCTTAATGTAGAAGAAATGAGATAACATTAACCCTACTTCAAGTCCCACAAGTATTGTTTGAACAAATAAAATTTTATATAATAAAAGTGAATTTCTTATAAATATATAATTTTATAGATTTCATAGTTTTAATAATATATATGATTCATTATTATGTTCTATAACCTATTTATATGTAATTATTTTTTAACATATTCTTCGAGAGTGTTAAACGTTCCATTATTTCAAGTACGATTTGGTTATATAGATTAATTACATGAAATATTGTTATGATATTATCATCTGAAGAATACCAATAATGAAATATTAATCAGGTTAATAAATTATTCTTGTTTTTGAATTATTCATGAGTTGGGGGGTGAAAAAATAATTGCATCACTTCAGGGAGGTTTTAGTCCCCATGTATGCATGAATGATATTATAATTTTCAAATAGGTGGATGGATAAGATGATATGTAACATATTATGATTATTGAATCATAATTTTTTTTATAATATCATAATTTTTTTTAAATTCATCTTATATACCATACATTTGATGTTTTGATGAAAAAAATATTACATCACATTCTAGAGGTGGTAGTGCAAACATACATGTGAGCTATTATTTTACATCCCATTTGATTAAAATGATATTAATAATTTTTTTCTACAAATAAATTAAAATTTCAATATAATGAATATTTTGATGTTTTTAAATCAAAAAATTTAGGATAAAACTGACATAGGAAGAATAACAAGTAAAATGAAGGATTTTGGTATAGAGTTTTACCTATTCATTTTCAATCCACTTTTAGATTAAACCTTAATCCTTCATATGATAAAATTTGGGGATGTACCAAAGCTTTAGGAAGTGGAGAAGGATAATAATATGGTATATAGTTAAATAATTTATTAATTAAATATTTTATTCAATTTAATTAATTGAGGAGATCAAGTTCATGTTTAACAGTGAGGTTGTTGTTCATCCCCTAAATACATGAAAAAATTGTATAAATTTGTGTGTTATTATGTGTTATAATTCTTAATCAAGTCATGTGGCTATAAATTATAACAGTTTTTATCCATAGAGAGATATTCTAAAAATATTAAGAACCAATAGATTCTATAATTTTTTATGGCTTATTAACCATTACATTTTTTTTATAATCTCCATTTAACCCATTTTTACCATTTCTATTTAAATGATTTTTTACTGATTTACTATTAATTATGTTCAAAAATGAAATTAAACTATTTAAAATTATGAAAGTAATTATTCAAAATATTAAATCCATTTATATGGTAAAATATTTAATGGTTGAGAAACATATATTTTAATTCACTTAACATAATTTAGTAAACAAATTCTATAAATATACATTTTAAAAATAACAATGAAATAACACCAAAATCAATGATACTGTCGACTCTAATGTTAGTAGTAGAATAAATTTTGATAAAAAAATAGTCAGAGACATTAAAATAAACAAAATACCATTATAACCATAAAAATACATAATTTACCAAAAGGATATAAATTTTACTTTTTTAGAATGGAAACCCCAATAAAGAATTTAACTTTCTCAAATAGTGATTGATATGGTTAAAATATTATTAAAAATATTATATTAATTATTTAACAAAAAATTTATATATTTAATACAATGAACTGGAATTTATGTTATTCATATATAATGATTATATGAAAATGTTATAGTATTTTCAATATTGGAATTTAACAATATTCATCGAAAAATCAGTTTGTTTATAAAATCCATTAAATTCACTATAATGTAATATTGAATTGTTGTTTTTAAAAATAATTTTTATTTTGAAACATAAAATTTAAATATTAATTAGAATTTTATTTAAATTACACATTTTTAAAACAACTAAAACCCATTTCTAGATGAAATTTATTTTGAAATCATTAAATGAATTTATTCTAATTCATTTCCTAATAAAAATAATTATTTGAAAACTAAAAATATTAAATAATTAAATAATTTATATTTAAGGAAAAACATATGAAATATAATTCAAAATTTGGTATATCTTATTTACACCATTCAATCTAATGACTTTTTTAAAATAGTATCATTTTAATAATCTTATTTCATGATTCGTTTAATGTCTAGGTAATGTGTGGTGTACATTATCAAAGATAGTGTTTTTATAAATTAATATATGACCATAAATTAAGTTATAACATATTACAAACTATATTTTTAAATTTCACACTTGAATTTTAACCCTTCTTCTATAAACTGAAAAAATTTAAATATAGTAATATAATCAGAAAAATATTTTTTCATTAATAGAATATTCTCTGTTGTGACTAGGAAGCGTTTTATGTTTTTAAATATATATATCATTAATTTATATGATATTTTTTATATGTTCACATTTTTAGATAGGATTTACTTTTTGGGTAAGTCATTTTAGTGTTATCTTCAATAGGATTGATTATTTGAACCTTTTTTACTATTTAGAAAAAAAAATATTGAATATAACATATTTTCATCCCATAATATCATAATGCTGTGAATTATTATTCTGAAGATGAAATTTTATATCATGATGAAATAAGTTCATTTTTATCAAACAATGTTACTAAAACATTAAAAGATATTTCTATTGTATAAAAATGAATATGTTATAAAAATTAAAGAAAATAACCAAATATCATCATATAAAACCTCTCAAATGTAGTTAAATTAATTTTAACCAAAAAATAAATTATAATTGATCACATATTTTTCAATTTATCTTTAAAAAAAATTAGTTATGAAATCACTTATTTAAATCTTTATATTTTCTTTACCATGTAATACAATATGATATTTTTTCCAAAATAACCTGAATTACCAAGATAAAAACAACACAAAATATAAAAAAATTTAAAAGGATAACCTTGTCATATGAGATAGTAAATATAACTTTCATCTATAATGTATTCCAAAAATTTTACGTTTTCATTTAAATCACTTTTCTTAGTGATTGAAAGAATTCAACATATTTTTATGAAATTCTCGTTTTTTAAATATCCCGTAAAACTACATATAATTAGAAAAATACTTGGGTGTTTTCACTTAATACTCCAACAAAAATATGATAAAAAATAAAAATATTTCATAGTAATATATTATCTAATTTAAACACATTTTCCATTAAATGTAATCCGTAACAATTACATTCTTTTAAAATGGATATTATTTTGTTTTACTTTTATGTAGAAAAATTATAATATATTCCACCATTGGAAAAAATATTTCGATGAAATAAATATTTCAAAAAAAATTAATGAAACTTCCTAAATTTCTCAATAATAAAATATTATATAAAAGATTCATGAATTATTATCATGTTATTTTAATTCTCTTGAAAATATTTATATAATTTAAAGATATTAGTGATAAATTCAAATAAAAGGTTATTTGGGTTACCCTTGAGGATGGTGTAATTGGTTTACATACTTTCTCCATCTTCTAAGTGTCAATGTACATTATATTTATAGAATCATTCATTGCTTTCCTTTTATGATCATGATTGAATATTATTCCTCACATAAAACATAAAGAAATTCTATTTAGGAATATATCAATAGGTTTTATTACACATTCTTGATATATAGGTTATTGAATATTTTTTCATCAATGTTATTTTTCACATGAAAATCCATAAAGATATATTTTTCCAATATTACATGCTTTAAAAAATTCATTTATATTCATATTTTTTATAATAACTTGATATAATATGTTTTCAATTATTATAAGATACTTCACCAATTATTTTGTCCAGGTTTTTACACTATAAATTCATTTATATTAATTAAAATCAAATAAAATTACCCTAATATAACCAAGATATTCATATCTACAAAACACTTAATATTCGTATTCCTGATATTATAATTCCGAAATTTTGTACCATTTGTTATTCTGTTCCACCAGGAACTTTTCCAAAAAAATAACACTCTAATAATTAGAAAAAATTCAACATGAAATGTTTTCCCTTGTAAAAAAAGTATAAAAATATTATTTAAATAATCTATGATATTATCATATTTATTAATATCTATATTTTATTTCAATTTCATGTTTCCATAGATCCAACTAAACGTCATCTAATATGAAATATAGCATCCCCAACTCCATTACAATGGTTTCTGTACTTACATATTATTATTTTTCATGTTTTAATTTATTGAATATCCATTGATTGATGACTTTAGTATTCATGGAAACTAAATAACTACGTGACTTCTATATTAGTCCTAAAAACATTACATAAAAAACATTCCAACATCCTTGAGTTTTATTTAAGGATCCCATCATTGAATCATTCGCCAAGGGAAAAAATAATGGTGGATCTCAAATGATTAGTAAAGGTTAAATTCCTTAATTGATATCATGAGTAAATAATATATATACAACCGGGAATGATGGATAACTAAGAATCATGAAAAAAATAAATATATTTTAATGAAATAAATAAATGGATAATATCATTTAAATAATATAATTTATAATAGTAACTACACTCAAAATTATGTAAATGAATAATTATTTAGATTTATGACAATAAATTTTTGGCCTCTAAACCCAGAAAAAAATTACTTCATTAGGGGATCATAATGAATACATTACAAATATTTATGGAAGGTATACAAAAATAAAAAACTATTATAAAATTATTGTATGTTCTCATCCAATTCATCCAGACAACTTGTCTTATCATATGATATATATTGATCCATTAAGGAGAAATCCATAACTAGTACCCACACATTACTAACACATGTACAATGAAATCCACATATTTTTATTCAATAATTTATTACATAATATTATTCCTTATCAATTAATAATAATTCTCTTTTTATCAAAAATATAAAACATTATTATTTACCTAGAAAATGTAATAAATAATATTCCATTAACTATCATAGTACATTGAAATTTAGTATGTTTATGGAAAAATTAAATTCATACTTGCTAGAGAATTTTCTAACATGGTGGGGAAAAATAATATCTTCGAAGATGGCGGTGAGTGGTAATTTTTATTATTATTGATATGTTAATGACTACAAAATAATGATTCTACAAAAGGTGAATCGATACCATCAATTAATCACATCATAAACAATGATAAAAATATATTCTTATCATATATTTTATTATCAATTAAATGAAAATGATATAGAGAATTACCATGGATTGTGTTATTAAATCATATCCTTAGTGAGTCATAAAAAAAATTACTGAATTTCAGAATAGATGAAAATTTACATTAATATATGTTTATCTAAACATAGAGAAAATATACATTATCTTACACTTTTAAAATTAATATTTTTTGGAACACTAAAAAAATATTTCTTAAAATATATTGTTTTATTTTTTTAATAAATATTAAAAAACCGTATAGTGATTGTGAGAAAATTTATTCATTAATATAATGTTGATAGAAAATAGTAATTTAACAATTTAGGATAGAATTATAATAGTAGTACTGCAATTAAAATAAAAAATAATCAATTAAAATTCTTGTATAAAAGTTAAATTTACATTACAATTGATTTGAATAATCATTTATTGGTAGAAAAGTACATTCTTTAAAGCTATTTATACAATATCTTAATGGAATAAAAACACCCTAAAAAAGAGGAAATAATGAAGAATCTTCATCAAAACATATTTATTACTGCCTTATTTACCAAATAGATGAATAATTTGGTGAATATAAAGAGATTACATAATTAAATAGAAAATTTAAAAATATTTGATTTTAGAAAATAATTTATCACTAAATTCATCCAAAAAAATCAAAATACAAATAATTTTAATTAAAAATGGAATTTTGAAATAAATCTTCACTCTTAAGTGAAAATAAGAATAAAATAACATTAAAATATAAAAATCGAATGAAAAAATTGTATACCATCGAAAAAGATAAATTTATGATATAAATTTCCAATAAGATTGTAACTGTTACATGTAAATGAAATTAGGTGAAAATTATAAAAATTAAATCATTTAAGTAGAAAGGATATGAAATTACCATTTACATGAGTCCAAAATTATTAATATTCAGTGATATACTCATATAAAATTAACTTTCATTTACTATAAATTAATTAATGTATCATAGTACAATTTTAATCCTATATAGAAATCACCAATAACATTTGGCTACCATTACTTTTCACCACAAAATATTCTATCTTAGTTCCGCCAATTATCTTATTATGGATGTAATGGAATATCGACATCAATGACTTTCATAAGCTCTTGAGGGAAAAATTTTATAGTGGGAGTTCTGTAAGAAGTTTTTCAACAAGGGTTCCCCTTCAAAAAATGATTTTTTCTGGATGGATTCTAGTTCCCCCTATAAAGTAATTATTACAAAAGGAGTTCCATCTAGGATGTGGGTCACATATCCCCCATACATTACATATTTACATCTTCCTATTAGGTGGGTGGGGTGGATAATTTTCCTAAAATCCGTGTTTCTATGTTGAAATATCATTTATCTTCAAAACCAATGACTGTGGATCCATTGGCTCACTAGGTCACTTACATGTGGTCATCAAATAGATTTACAATGCTACAGGTCTAAGGGAAATGGGGAGATAACATATTCCCTTGTTCCCAAAGTGGTTGTTACATTGATGGTTCCATCGTCACCAGTTAATAGTGGTCTTCTAACTCTCTCAATATCATAATTGGTTGTATCCATCAACAAAGATTCCATTTTAGATTCATTTTTAGTCATCAATTCCATATTTACTATTTTATAATATTTTTTATTTTTATATGAAATATAACATGTTTTGGAATTCATAAAAATTGCGATGTTGTATTTAGTAAATCACTTTGGTTAGCGGTTTCCATTATTGGTACTCTAGAACCCAAATAAATTGTGTATTGAAAATAACTTATAATAGGGAGAATGAGTTTTTTAATTCATGCTTTCTTTCCCATGAAACATGCACATGATGTTATATTGGAACCATAATGTTGAGGTTGAATAGGTGGATTCTTCTCATTTTCATATTCATTCCAAGGGGATCTAGGTGGTATTTTTTTGATTTTCATTCATTTATTCAAAATGTGAGATTATATAAATATCAAATTTGTGGATGTAACTTTACAAAATTCTTACCAGAAGATTTTGATGGATAGTGGGTAGGGACATCAACTCTATTGTGGATTCTACTATAAAAAATGTAAATTTTTGTTTCATAATAAGGATATACATGATGTCATAGATTTTATGATTTCTTCTAGTCTTACAGATCTAATATTATCGGTAGTAGATATACATAGAAAAAAATGTAATTAGAGAAATCATATGTGGAGAAGGATAGATCTGTGAATCTCCAACTTAAATGGTGTGGAACCCATCCCTCCTACCTCAATAATTCACCTCACTAGGTTATTGATAGATCGCTCTCCAAACAGGGTGATCAAAAATAATGAAATATAAGGATAATGTCATTTGATTTTTTCAAGAAATTTTACATGAATTTATGTATTTATAATGATAGTTAAATGGTTTTCTATGCAAAAGATCATGGATAACTCTTCGGTGGGGTTGAATGTTCGTCGTAGTCACTCTAGAAAAGAGCTAATGGAGTTGAATTAGCCTAGGTCATATATCAATACCAACATGGAGGGTAATAAAATTGAAATTCGGATTCTCCAATTATGGGAATACAATAATTTGAATGAATTCATTTTCATACCCATTAATGGGAAGATAGGAATTGTAGACATATTTTTTAGTGATTTATCTGGTATGTAGAGAATGGTTAATGGATTTATGGAAAATAGAGGGGGATCATAACACTTAATTTTTTATGGATTACATTAAAGGAGTTAATATATAAGAATCGATAAATTTTAGTCTTGAAGATGGTTCGTACATGGGGGATATTGATATCACCTTGAACATAGATCTATATAATATTAAGGGTCCTCTAGAATAATTGGGTCATTTTAATGGATGAGGTCATGATAAGGATACATGACTGGATAGACTCATCCATTGCATCCCATGGATGGTGAGTGAAAAAAGTAATGTAGATCTTTAATTTAAACTTATAGAGGATATAATTCAAGAGGTAGTGCTTTTCAATTTTAGTTTTAATGTGGGGACCTTATGAGGACAGTGTTTGTATCAAGGGTGATGTTAGACCCAAATATTCAGTATATTAATTCTATCAACCAATATTGGAATGACTTTGTTTACTATTTTCATTATTATATTTTAGCAATCCACATAATAGAACATTATGTTGGTTGATTTGGAGACAGATATTGGAGGAATAAAATGGATTTATTCATGAAAGGATTATTCAAGGAATAGTATATATAAAAAATGAATTTGTAGATTATATTAATAAGAAGAAACCTTGATCTAACATTATAATAGAAAATTTTATTGATAAGGAATATGAATGATTATAATGGGGTTTCTTTTTCATGCTTATGTGGAATCATAGGTTTAAATAATGGGGTTGTGAGTTATTTTTCAGGTTCTTTACCACTCAATTTATTTCCATTTAGTTAACTGGAAAATGATTTGTATTTTTTTTGATACTACATATAGTATAAAAAATATAACCTATTCTCTACAACCCTTTTTATGTAATCCAATGATTTTTTATTTAGGAACATAATTAGTGGTTTGGATGAAGGGTTTATTCTCTCACACAAGACCATGTTTGGGGAATGGGATGCTTTTACATTTAGTTTTTTCGAATGATATATTGTTCTTAATCAATGGTCGAATTATGTCTATTAATGGTATTTATAAAATAATGTGATATTATGGAAACATAATTAGATAACAATTTTACCATTATAATAGTGCCATGAATATTTAAAAAACATACTCACCCAGATGCAATATGATTTATGAAAAAAAGTTAGGTATACAAAGGTGGTATCTCAGGATAAACTATCTTAGTGCTCAAATTTCATTTGATTTTATTATGAATTGATTATTAGAAGTAATAATAAATCATATTCTGTGATGAATTTTTAAATTGGAATTCCATTTCTTATTTTTAGGATGTTTCATGAATCATGTGAACAACATTCTCACTGTGACAGAATTTCATGTCTTGTCCATCAATAAGGAACTGAAATAGATTATATATCATCTTAAAAAAACAATCGAATAATTTATGTGTAATGATAAAAAAAATTATAGGTTATTAGGAATAATGTAAAACAATGGCTAAGCCAATTGAAGATGATGGTGTTTTAGAACTCTAAAGAATCTCAGAATCCATGCAAGGCATGCTAGAAAATAATGCGTGTAAATCAATAAAGATAATATTATATGAAAAAGGATAATTAGAAATAGGTATGGTGATGAGTGGATAGTACTGTTTATCAAGAATGATAGAAGTAATGGGTAAAAAGTTGAATAATTTTAATTTTGGATATATTTCAAAAGAAGGTTTTCTGGGGGTGTTGTGGAGAAATTAACATCTGGATTGAGTATTGATATAGTGAATTGTTATTTTTTCTAGGACGTCTAGTTATATAAATATTATTTAGGGAAGAAAATATTTCCCTTAATCTTATTAATTATATAATGGAAAAGCCATAAAATACCACCTATGAAAATATCTTCTTCAGAAATCATCTAGAAAATTTGGTTTGTTTTCTTCCAAATCCAAATGGTTACTCAGTTGTGATTTTTGTTTCATGGTACAATATATAAGTGTAAATGATGATTGGGAAGCTAATTTTCGGTGTAATAATATCCCTTCCATGTTGAACGTCTTATTTTTTCATTTTTGTAATTGTTCATTTTCCAATGAGTAAAATGTGAAGAAGAAAGGGGTTTTTCTTCCATCCCCCTACTACTGCTATGTGGCTCTTAAGACTGAATAATTCTAGAATATATTTTTTAGAGGGAACTGGGTGATGAGAATCTATAACATATTTGTTCACTGTATGGTGCATTCTATTTATGTGGGCTCTATTTCACTCTTCATTGAATTTTAGATTTAAGGGTCCATCCCGAATCATGTCAAGCTTAATCAATTCATTATAAATATGGTAATAGGTTGTTATGTTATATGAGAATCAAAAAACAAGTAGTGGAATATTAAATACTACACTTTTATATTAATTTAGATCCAATTGAACTCATTATTAGTGATTTTTTAGTTATTAGGTTTTTTTGTAGGTGAATTGGTTTCTCTAAGGTGAACAATCCCATGTTTTTTATTCAATGCCTATGTAAGATAAAATAATGCAAAATTAAGGTTGTTTTCCCAGAAAAAACTATCCACACGAAAAAAAATTATATGTATCTTGTTTGGATATGATAATGATTGTGGGTTTTAGGATATATATATAATATTCATTTACATTTTGTTTCAATACATTATATGGGCCCAAATATTATGTTGGTGAAGGGGTGAGGGCAATGGTTTGTGGACTGACCTTTTGTAGACTTTATAATATATTCATCATGGTGGTGGAATCCAAATCCAAATAATTGGTTAATTAATATTTCCGATATAATTATTTAAAATCTGTTTTAATAAAAATTATCATAAAATATTGGATAATTACTTATCAGAATACTAGGGTCGGTCACACGTGGAGAAAAGAAAATTTGTAGAAGATGCTTTTGTAAGAAAAGTACACCTAGATGACAGTATTGTTTTCTATTTTTCTACTATATCCTCACCAAATGATTGTAAACATTCGGTATGGGATTAAAATCTCAAAATTCATCATTTCAAAACTCACAATTTTTTACTCTACACATAATATTTTTTATATAAATATAATTAATATTCAGTCAAAATCCAGTTACCTGTTTTTTAACAATTCCTTTTTAACATTATCTTTTTCAGTACAAACTCTTTAATATTTCATGTAATTATTGGTTTGTTATATTATTTATATCATTTTTATTAAAAATTTTATCTTCTTCAAGAAAATAATTTATATATTATTATAATATATATGCATTATATACAATTTTAGAACCATTTATTAATGGTTTAGAAGTAAAATTAATCACATCTCATCATAGAGGCTGTAATCCACACATACAACCATACTCCGTCATTAATTTTCAATATATGGAAGGGAAATATTGTTTGTAAAATATATTCTATCTTTCTATTTAATTTCATGAATATTTATAATATTTCATATATTCATTATATTTACCATCATTAGGAGATGAAGAACAAGGATGAAACACAACACTTTGTGGAGGTTGTAGTCTACATGTTTTCATAGGAAATGATTTTATGAATAATTAGATAGAAAAATATACTTATATGGGTTTTTATATCATTAGAATATCTTTTTAGTATTTGTAATTTATTTATATAATTATATTGTATTGGATAGAACCAAATTATAGAGATAGATGATGAAATAAAATGAATGAACATTGATTATAGTGATAATTCTTATTTTGTGATTCTATACTAGCTTACACCATAAGTCATTATTGGATGGACTAAGGGGATGACCAACATATAGAGGATGATTATGAGTAATATTTAATGTTATTTGTGGTAGAGAATGCCCACGATTAATGGCTTAGGATGTGTTAGGAAAATAGGATAAGTTTCTCAATTTTACATGTGTTATTGGTTGGAATCATGTAAATATCAGAAATATTAATATATTTTATGATTCTTACTCTTGTAAATAGAAATAAATTGTCAAAATATCTAACATAATAATAAAATTATTTATTATAGATAATAAAATACATTTTAAACATGTTTTTTGGTTTTTTTAATCCATTTCGTTTTAGTTTGATAAACTTTTATTCCATTGTACCATATGAAATTATATTGAATTATAACCATGGAAAATATTTTATATGAATAAATAAAAAATAGTAATATTTACCAATTTTTAAAATCAATATTATGTATATCAAATCCATTTTAGAATAATATATCAGAAAAGGTGGAAAAATTGAATTTGAAATCAATAAAAATAATATAATAATAAAAAATGGTAGAAAAATTGATTTCTATTTTTAAAAAGTATTTTGTACCAAAATAATATATAATGTAAATTAGTATATATATATATATATTATTTTTTTTAAGAAAAATGATTTTTATTTTTTCATTAAAAATAATAAAATCCAATATTATCAATTCAAATAAATAAATAATGAAACGGATAAAAATAATTTTTTATTCGAATAAAAAAAATAATGAAATTAATAATATTATAAACATAGATTTAAAGGTTCAAAAGAATTTTTTATATTATATATTAACACTGAATGAAAAAGTTTATTTTGTAATAGAGTTTCTTAATATTTTATTTTTTTCTATATATTGAAAATGTGATAAAAGTGGTAGTATATTCTAAAATTTTATTTTGCACTTTTTATCTGTAAATAAATATTTTCAAAATATATGTTAAATAAAAAAAATAAAATATATATGTTTTGATTTTGAAAACAATGTTTATTGAAAAAAATAATATTTATGATTGTTTAAGAAATTAATTATAAATAGTCATTTATAAAACACCTATGAACATTTTGAGGGTATTTTTTAAATCATAAAATGTAAATATTTTTATTTTATTCCTATTAAAAATAATGTCATTATTGTAAGCATCAATGACTAAAATAATTATTTTTGTTATGGATAACTTATATTTCTTATAATGTGTTATTTTCATTATTCATACCCACCATTCCAATTTTTATGTTTTTAAATTCATATTTAAAAAATTTTATTTAATAGTTCATTTAGGCTTGAGGTTGTTTGTGATGTACCCTTTATATTAAAAGAAAACATTAAAAAAATAAAATGAAAAATAATGTGGTATTACAATGTTCATGATGTTCTTAGATTAGGAATGTGTGGTGTTTTACCTCCACCTGTTATATAGTGTGAATCCCACATTTCCACATCATAGGATGATACACGTCCTTCGTTCACACAACCAACTATCGTTGTGGTATATGATGAAGATATATATAGTCTATATACATTTCACATGTTCCAACAAAATATACCACTACAGTTCTAACATTATTCAAATAATTATGTAACATACTAAATTATTGAGACGATGGATATATTATTTTCACTATTAGATGCATATCTAACATATGGTTGGGCTAGAATCATGTCATCTCTACTATATAGATATTTATTGGTTGGATTTGATCATCATGAAAATATATGATTTATTAATCTTTTATAAATAGTTTTATAATTTTCAAAGGGGTTACCAATACATGTCTATGTTGATATTAGTTTATATCTAAGATCAACTTGATTTTTATCAGAGCATCACATAATTAAATCTGTTCCAATTGAAATTCATTAATCCCAATTAATTATTCATAGAACTAATTAATGATGAATTATTCCATGTGAAAATTCTTTATCATTCCATCAAATGTTATATCAATTAGGATATTAACCCCAAAAAATCCTACCAGATCTGAATGAATCTCTAAATATGGAGAAATTTTTGTTAGAGGGGTAGTAAAAATATTCTCATAGTTTTATTAATCACGGAGTAGAGAAATATTCTTTGGATAAACATTGTCATGAATAGAAGTAAAAATATAATAGGAAGGTTCATGATTAGAATAAAATTATAATGTTTTGATATCGAGGATCGTGATGGTATCTAATAAAATTTTGGGATAGACATTTGTATGATTTTGGAGTATGGGGAGATTCAGTGAAAATCAATATGAATATTTATACAGTGGATGGAAGTTTGGTTGTAGATAAACCAATATGTTATAAGATGTATCATTTGAACATACCATATATGTCTAGTCTAAGTGTCATTATGGGAGGTTGCATTAGAAATGGCACATGTGGTGTATCTTGGGGAGGAGAAGGTGGAGGGTTGTTTTATGGGCTTCTTCAACCATAGACACACTGAGGTTTCCTATTACTAAATCCAATGGTTAGTGGAATTATACATGAGAAAATATAGTATATTCTGGGTTATTACTAGTGATTTCCAACATAACTCTATTTACAAAACTTTTTTACTCAAAAATGGACCCCATAATCATAGAAAACTATAGATGTGATAATTATTCTTACATATTAATTGTGAGAGTATCATATTCTAATGGATCCCCTATCCAAACCCTTGTGTCTAGAGAGTCTTATTATATTTTATCATAGATCCAGTCCAAAATATTAATCAATTAATCCTGTGTATATTGGGGTGGGGTTTTCATGGTATTTCATTATCTATGTGATGAAACACTATGATGTTATCCATATTACAAGATGTATAACTATAGTACATTCGTATATAATTAACTAGTATAACATATTAATGTAACTAAATGTTTTGTGATTAATTTTTTTTAATTGGATACAGGGGTCTCCATCTATGAAGAAATAATACTATGGAGTAGAATATAAAATCAATAACTCATCTATTGGTGAGTTTGGATTCGTGTGAAAAATATACCTCAAATGAGTAGCTTGGCATAGCTTTCAAGGATTAAATTGAAATTTTCTCTCATTGTGTGATAATATCATCCACTAATTATTATGAAATATTAAATATCAATATACCAAGAAAAATAAATATATAGAACTATATGAGCATTTGGAGCACATTGTGAAGTTGAAAGAACTTTTGAAGCATGGTTTCACCAGACATAGTATATACCCTAACATATAACTAGTGTTGCACTCCATCAATTCAAACTTGATAATGAGGATCTATATTATACATTTCCAGTCAAATTAGGTGCCTCTCAGGAACAAATACCACATAGCATGGATTGAGGATCACGTTGACCATTTAATGGAAAAAATTAGTTATTGAAGAATAATATCTGGTTTTGATTTCCCCACCTCCATGTTTATAAGGAGGATATTAAAATGATTTCATTTCTATATTGTTATGTAAATTAAAATTATTTGGTAATTCCCATAATATTTATTAATGTATTTATTCTATTAATAGGAATTATGAAATGGATCATTGTCAATTATTCACCTAATTCAATGATGTATTAATTTACGAAATCATAATCAATTAATCACTTGAGTAGGATAATAAAGAGCATTAGTGGGTTGTCCTTTACTTTTTATTAGATCTCTAGAATTGTGATAGGATATATTCGTGTGAATTATGCATTGATTATATCCATTTAATGAGGCATGTCATCATAGTAGAATGAGTAACTATTGAACCAAAAATGATCATAAAAGTCATATTTGGTGTGGTACAGACCAAAATATTTAAAGAGTATAGATTATTTGGGTTATTAGGTTTTCATTGGATATTAATTGAATAATATTGACTAATTAATGGACTTATGGCCATCCATAATTATATGAATATTTCCTTTTTATCTACATAGATAGAGAGAGGGAGATTCCATGGATCTAAAATATATATTGATGAGTGATTGTGTCCTATATTTTCTATATGATAGTGTCAATAAATAGGTGTTATTGAATCTTGTGGATATATAATTGGTTATAGGATTATTAAAAGTAATATGGTTTCATAGTATGGTTATAATACATTGGGGCTACATGTGATAAATTATGGAGCCCCAAGTCAAGATTTGGAAATAGTAGTGTTCTTAAAAAAACATAAAGATTATTCCTTATTAAAAAGAGTTTTCTATTATACATAGATATAATACTTTCATGTATATATTCAGTCATGGTTGTCTTAAACTATGTTAGAGGAAATTGCATGAGTTCATGGAGGACCAGATTTTGATATTTTCTATATTACAGGGAGGAAATTTTGTCTTCAATTTCATTAATAAAAAGTGTTTTATAATTTTTCAGGAGAAGAAATTATGATTTTTTTCTCATTAGTTATATCTATATATGATAATTAATTCCGACTTTTTTGTTACATAATTATTTCAATAAATGTTACAAATTATAGGATCTTTAAATATTGGATTCATGAAAATGAAGAATATAATAAATGATAATATAAAAAATATGTATAATAAAGTTGAAGGGTTTCATTATAGGTTCATCATAAGTATATTTATATTTAATGATATCCTAGGGAGATACATAAAATAATGTGATGATCATAACTCTATGTAACGGAAAAAATGAACATATATTCATGAGTAATATCAACAAAATCATGGGAAATTTAATTGTTGAATGAGAAATAAAAATGTAGAACATCAAAATAAATAGAAAATGATTCAAAAAATTGAAATATGGCTTAAAAATTTATTTTATACATTCATAATCAAATCACAGTTTTGTTTACCGGGGTTCTATAATTTAAAATTACCAATGTTATTAAATAAGGTACTCTAAAATATTTCATCTTTAGATATTTAATTATATAACCAATAAAATATAGAACAATTACTATGAACCCATAATATGTTCTAATTTCATGTGAGACAAAAATATCATAATAAATAAATTCATAATTTACCATTGGATAATAAAATAAATGTGTTTCAAATAAAAATAATTTCATTTCAAATGTGAATAAAAACATGATAATTATGTCATTTTCATCCAACATAAATGGAAAATGGGTTTCATATATGTTAATACAATGGATGGTAAATACTTTTTTACATTTGGGTGAATACACATGGAGAAATAGTGTCCTGGGTATTCCCCAGAATAAATTAAAATTGAATTTCTCAGGGAGAAGAGAGAAATTATGAGGGGTAAATTCTACAGCATAAGGAATGTATAATGTGATTTTAGAAAAGGGTAAAATGAAAGATTAAAAGGTTATACTATTAATAATATATAATTTTTCCATTAATGTATGAATAAAAGAGTAATAAATAAGAGTAATAATAAAAATTAGAAGACATAGAGAAAAATAACTTTAATTAAATAGAAATGATGGATTACTCTATGACCTTGAAGTGTTACTCTTAGAAATCGAGGATTGGGACTGTAGTTGGAAAGGGAAACCATGAGGGGACTCTTTGGTAGGTAAAAAAATTCTAGATATTCTGGGATTAGGGATTTTTAGTTAATTTAAATAGATCAATGAGTTATTATTTACCTAAAAAGTGGGGGATTTGAAAAATAATTTCCTAATATAGTCCATGGTAATATTGTTTGTGAAAAATGAAAAACCAATGCTAGTACCATAATTGTTTCAGTTTTTGTAACATTTATGATGTATTTGAATTTATTTTAAACCAAAAGAACCCAAAATAATATTATATTGCTTATTTTGGTCTCGTAAAATAAAATTTGTCAAAATATAAATTTTTTGAAGGTAATGTTTTTCTTTTAGACTTTAAAAATTAAATTATAGGTTTAGAAATTAATTAAATTCATTTAAAATAATTTATATAAGTAAGATTATATATTTTAGGTCTGTAATTGGTGTGGTCAAATAATTTCATATTTATGATATAATTATGAAGTCGTTATACATATAGATACCCTAAAACAATTTTTGTACTCGTCATGGAAAAACAGAAAAATTTAGAAAATTCACAAAAATTCCACATAACCTAAATTCAAAGAGATGATTTCAAAATTAATGTTTATTGTATAAAAATAATTATCTAAATATGCGAAATATATATTTTAACTAAAAAAAGTTATTTATTATATAAAATGAGGGTTTAGAATGCATAGTAAAATTTCTAACACTTCATAATCATTTTGAAAATAATAAAAATGGATTAACATTTATATTTAAATAAAATATTTTTTTCATAATATATAAATTAAATAATTATTATTAATAATAAATTATTTTATTATCAAAATTTAAATACCTAATAGAAATTATATTTTTTGTCTTTGAAATTAATTTATCAAATTCATCATATTTAAGAAAAACAATTCTTAAAATGGATATTATTGAAGTACAAATTTTTTATACAATCTAATTACACTTGTTGTAACTTAGGTTATGACATGTGGCCCCTTTTAACTCTCGCATACAACCTAGGGGTATGGTGTATGATAGTGATAGATTCATAGGGTGTCTCAAATAACATTGATCTATTGGTCATTTCAACTAACAACAACTTCTCCCATAGAAAACTTTTTCCATCAAAAGTTGTTGAAGCTCATCATGGGATAGGTCCATGGAGAACTCTAGTGATGATTCTTCCCTCCCAATACTTGAAATATGAGATTCATATTTCATGACACTACTAGTGTTGTCCATCACTTCTCTATTACGACTTTATTATCCTTTTTCATTTGTACGTATAAAAAACAATTATAACAATAAAATTATTACCAGGAGTATAGTTTACAATGGTCATATTTGACAACAGGTAGTATAATAGTCAACTATCAATGGTCATAGTTCATTTATAATCTATAAATACTACTTCATTATTATGGTTATATGGTTTTTTTGTTTACCATATTATATAACACACATTTTTAGGAAATGAAATCATTCAAAATTTATATGTCTCTACCGTCTTCCCCACTTAAGAAAACATTTCCCAGAATTTTCAAATCATTATCTCAGATGATAAATGGTGTGGGTAATTATACCGATATATCTTCTCTAGTTCCCATGATGTTTCTTCTTATTTTTTGTTCTACCACATCAATTTGATGAGGCAGGTAGTCCAGTTCAGTAGAACCTTTTCTCTATAGTCCTATATCTCAATTAAAAAATCATCATATATGAAGTAATGTTCTAGTTTTACCACCACAAATTTTATGTAAATGTAAGAGATCATATATATAAATTATAAAGATATATACATGGATATGTTATTATGTTGAGACATATTTGGGTTAAGTAATAGCCTACATTCCACTCCACCAGTGTGATCATAGATTTCATAGGGGACAATGAACCTAGGGATAAGATTCATTTTCATGCCAAACAAAAACTTTCTATTCTATAGTGATATTTAAAGGAAATAATTATTACCAAAAATCAAATTCAACTTCCCTTTAATGGACTTTATCATAGTTATTCTAAAAACTCTATGTATCCTTGGTATATTTTTGGATGGAATGATCCTTTTCTTTCTTCTCTTGAAAAATATCTATCTCATACAACTTTCTCTCACAAACATCATCCCAATAAGCTAGAATTTACAAAACATTACATAAAGAGCTTTATAGGGTTCTATTTAAATACATTACAAGAAGATATTCTTGTAAGATAACTCACCTAATGAGATATGATGATCTCATCAACCATTAAATTCGAATGAGCATATTCCCAGAAATCAATCACATAATTAAATAGTCCTTTAAAATGTTTTTTCAGTTTGGGGGTGATAAGAAAAACTAAAATTAAATTCCATACACAAATCATGTTGAGAAATTATCTATATTTTTTTTGTAAACCATGGATTTCGATTATAAATGATTGAGATTGGAACTCTAGGAAATTTCCCCACAAACATTACATAAATGATTGAATGATGTTAAAGAGGGAAATCAACATAAATCACTATAGAATGGGAATTATTAGTGATTCATTCCATAATAACCCATATGACATTGTTTCATTTCGATGTTCTTGAAATACAAGTGAAAAAAATACATTTTGATTTTGTCCCACTTTCAGGATGTTATGTGTTGTTTTTTACACAATTTAAAAGTATTCACCACCCCTTCACCTACATATGCACCATGAACCAAGCAGTGTTGTCATGAAATCTCTCTTTTTATGTTATCCCACCAAAAAAGTCCTCAGAGGTCCCTATACATTATATTGATTCAAGGATTTATAAATAATATAGAGATATTATCTTTGTCAAAAAGTTATTTCCTTATGTACATAATAGTGGGACACAAATTCTTGTAAAAAAAATTCAATACACCTTCTTGATCAATACTGAAGTCATGAGACATATCATTCATCATAGGCTATATCTTCTTTTGTAAAAATGAATATTATCTATGATATTTATTGATATTATCTAGTAGTTATGGTTTAGAAATAATTTTTTATAAGGTTTATGATTTTACATCCCTTAAATTGTCCATGTGTAGTTTTACTAGGTATTTGGTTAAAGGACCTCCTTGAGTCCCCTTTATTTCGAACACATCATGGTATTTTGTACATAAGACAACATTGATATTATTTTATCTTCCATCATTAAGATGAATTGAAAAAGTATATCCTTCAATAATTTCCAACCATCTCCCATTTCTCTTGTTCAATTTCTTTTGTGTGAAAATATTCATCAAAATTTGATGGTCTTATTATAATTCACATTTCACCCTATATTGATAGTACATAAATATATTCAGGTGAAAATAAATGTATCTAGATCCAGATAATGCAAAGTATGTTTCAATTTTTGAGGATTTAAATGTCGAGATGCATAATCAATCACCTGTTCTTTTTATGTGGATTCACCCAATCACATTCATATATACATAGCTAAATAAAATGTATCCTTCTCTCATAGAGGGTAGATTTATCCCAGTTGTATTAACAAATCATAAATTTTGATATTGTAGACATTCCTCACACTACATTGTCTAGATGAACATAGAACCATTTTTTATTTTACACAGTTTGTGGATTATAATGACAATAAAAATATTCACAGACTTTATATAACATCATTATAAACAAAGGATGCTATGAATATCATCTATTTTTCCTCCACTACCTTTGATGTGGAAGGGTCAACATAAAGTCCTTCATTGGTTACAGTGTTCTCCAAGAAAGAAACATCTTGTTGAAAAATCACATTTTTTAAAATTTAAAAAAAGACTCTCCTTCTACTAACATTTCAATAAAACCCTTAAATGATACGGATTATCCTCAAAAAAAATTTAATATATCCTAATATCACTAATAGAAACTAAAAATATAAAATTTCAAGGTTGTCCCTTCTGAATATATTCATAAAATCCATAAATATAGTTGGAGAATTAGTCAAGAACATGGGTATAATAAAAAACTCATAATGATATTATCTTGGTCAAAATGCATTATTTCTAACATTCTCTCTCTATATATCTATCCTCAATTGATGATAACTATTAAAAAGATAATTGTTGGAGAAAAATTGAACCCCTTGATGTTAGTCAAATAAATAATCAATTATTTGGAGAGGGTACATGTACTTCATTGTGATCCTTTTGTGTTCTTCATAATAAATAACCAACCTCATTAACCCATCAGTCATCTTCATGAATTGAATATTTTCTCCTTAAGAAGACACACATGATCAGACAAACCGCTTATAAAAAATGATGATGATTCATTAATTCCAATATTTCAACATTTTCCATTATCTATGGGGTATTTGATAACAGTTTGGATGTACGTTTGAGTTTATTATAGATATATTCCCCCCTATAATAGAGAGTTCAAGTTAAGTCTTTAGGAAATATGTAAATTTTTTCTAGGATGATGGGAACATTTTATATTATTACACTTCAGGTTCCTTCTTCCACTCCACTGATGGTATCCAAAGAAGAGTACTGGGGAGGCTCTTCATTACAATGCTTAGATTTTGATATATCACATTTGAAAATAATTGTTGGTTTTCCATTCAAGACTACTAGGATTTCATTTATTCTATAGTTGATCATAAATATATAGTTTTACATCCATTCTATCTAAATTATAATGTTTAGTCACATCATTGTAAGAAATATTATATTTTTTATTTGTTTATTCTCTACAATGTCAATAATTGAGTTTCATTACAACGTTTATTCCTAAATAATCTCTCCAACAATATTTAATGAACACTATACATATAAATATTCATAGATTAAGTCAATATTATTTTCCAACTAATAGGAATTAAATGAATTTGTAGAACCAGAATCAAATAATGTAGATTTGATATTTGAGAAAACAATAAGAGTACAGACCAAACATCATTTGAAGCCAGTAATTAAAATATTTTGATAGATTAATCACTAATAATATCCCTTGTCCTATGATGATATTGATTGTAATTAACCTCCATTTTTATTTGATTTTCAATGTTATTATAAATGTTCCATTGATTTCCACACAAATCGAATTGGACTTGAGGTTGGGATTTCATTATATTCCCTTTGTCGTTAGTGTTGAAATAATGTTTCTTTAACTCATTATGAATGTTCAAATCTATATGGTTATATCATCCACACTTTTATCATTTTACGGTCTCAAACTAGTCATTACCCAAAAGTTTCTTCCCACATCTATCTCAATTTTTTTTTGTTTCCTCCTCTTACATGATCAATGTTACTCCATAAGTTTATCTACAATGATACCTTTTTTTAATATATTTTTTGACAATTGAATATCTCTAAACACAATTTAATACATCATAAAAACCTTAAATATCTTCTCATAGAAAACATTATCTCAATTTTCTAGATTCTTCCGTAGATGGGGTCCTGGTCCATCGAATAAATTGTCAATTTTTCCTTTGGGATCTATATCAACAATAGAGGTGTAATGAGAATGTATTTTAATTTTTATCCCTTATATTAACAAAAATGAATTTTCCTTATGCATCAAGTATAGGAACTACGTATATATCTTCATTCACATCATAAGAGGGGAAATATTTATAGAAAAAGTATCCTCTAAAATCTACCCACTCTATAACATAAATCTCCCTTGCTGGATTCGGGTTTTTAATTATTGTCCACCACTATTCATCTTCTCCCAATAAGTATTCATCAACCAAGGTGGATTTATCTTATTTAAAATAACATAGTAAAAAATGATATTTTAATTGGAGATTACCCATTATTCTAAAATAAATTGGTTTGTATATAAACTTAAGGGAAGTGTTCGTTGATATATAAATGACTCAATGTAAATGTGTTCTCATCATGGTGATTATATTCTATCACCTTGATTCAAGATATTGTTCAGAACTCAAGTTAGTTGATTCAACATTTTCATAATGTTTTCCATTCCGGCTTCCATTAGAGGGTCAATAGTGCATGGTCAGTAATGCTCATTGTTTATGTTATTCCTCATATTACCCACCATTTACTTATAGAAGATACCAATAGTTAGAAACATCATTTTATGAATCATGTATTTCTAAAAGACTTTTATGTATCAAAACACGTTTCATCTATATAATATTCATAATAAAATACATTTTATATAACTCCATTGCAATGGTTCATAAAAATTTTACGAATAACCAAACATATCCCAAATGATGGAAAAACCAGGAGTGTTGCATGACCAATTTTAAAGGACAGGTTTCTATTTGAATATACCTCGATGCTTTTTTAGGGTTTTACCCCTACATACATCTATGCTAGAGCCATATCAAATTGTTCGTATCCAGGTAGGGATTCATTTCTTGAAAACCACTTACTTAATAATTCACCAAGGTACTAGGTTATATTCATATATTTAAACATTTCTTTTAATTTATTATTATATTTTATAAATCATAATTGACAAAAAACCTTCCATTTGGAACATTCTATTGAACCAATTCATTTTATTACAAAACATTTTCTTTTCATGGAACAAAACATGGAATCTTTTACAATTTAGTTTCATGGAATTCAGGAATATAGTAAAAATTATATAAAACATTATTTTTAATCCCAATAAAAATATTATACCATGGTTTATCATATCTAAATTTATTGAATATCATATCATAGGGATATTCACCAATGGATTGGAGTGATCATAAGTCTAAAAAATAGAGAAAAATGACATATATTCATGAGGAATATCAATAAGAACATAACAAATATCATTGTTTCCTAAAAAAAGATGTATTTAATAATAAAAATAACATGATTCATTGCATGGAAATGTGGATAAAAATTTATTTTATACATTCATAATAACATCAACGAGGAATGTCGTTGAGGATTCATAAATTAAAATTACTATGGTTATTCACCAAGGTATCATAAAACATGTCATATCTGGAGAATAGATTTTTCACCCAATTCATTGGAGAGATATCAAGAATCACAATTAATATGTCTTAATATTCATTGATAAAAATAGATCATAGTAAAAAAAATCCATAAATAAACCATGGAGAATTGATGAAATGGGTTTTATATTTAAATAATGGCATTTCAAAATTACATTAAAATATGATAATTTTTCATTTTCATCCCACAGAAAAGGAATAAATGATTCATGTTTCATAATACTATATTCAAATAAATATTTTTTAACTTTTTATGAATATCCTCAGTAAATAGAGAATATAGGTTATTCATAATAATATAACAAAAAATTTCGTAAAGCGATTAGGGTTGTTTTGTGACGTATATTCAGCAGCATAACACTTATAAAATGTGGTTTTAGAAAATTGTAAATTTATATTAGAAAATGGTATCCCATTCAAAAAACATAATTTTTAATAAAGGTTATTAATAAAATGGTAATAAAATATAGTAATCATATTAATAAGAGGGAATACACAAAAAAGGTTCTTTAATTGAAGATAAATGAAAAATAATTCCCATACCAAGAAGAGTTACTATAAAAACATGAGGATTGTGACCTTGGGGGATTGAAGAAACCCTGGGGGGTCCATGGGAGGTTAAACTAAAATATATTTTAGGGGACCAGATTTTTAGTAAATGTAAATTGAGAAATGTGTTGGTATTTTTAGAAAAAATGGAGGATTAGAATAATTATATAAAAATAATGGCCTTCAAAATCTAAGTTGTATAAAAATAAAAATTCTACGGGCCTGACCATGATTTAATTTATATTGAATTGGAAATTGTAGAAATATTTTATGTTATTTTAACCCACTTAAACCTAAAATCAAGTTATATTACTTTATTTTGATGTAAAAAGTAATGTTTTAAAAAATAATTTTTAGATAGAAAATGAACCCTTTTAATACATTGGAAATAATATGATATGTTTTGAAATTGATTAATATATATTATAATATTTTTAATTAATAAAATTTAATATTTTTATTCTGTTAATTTGGTTATATATTTATTACATCATTAATATATAATTATCCTGTCCTTAAACATACAGAAAACCCAAAACGGTATTTTTACTATTCATGGAACCAAAAAATATTTTATAAATTTACATACATTAAACCTAATGAGATTTTGACAAAATGATTCCAAAATGATGTTTTTTATAATAATTTCAATTTAAAATAACAAAAATTATCATTTATCTATAAAACTATGTATTCACTAAAAAATAGTAGTTTGAATATGCATAGTAAAATAAATTACACATAAAATTTAGTAAGGACATAATAAAATTATTTTATCATTTATGATAAAATAAAAATATTTTTACCATATAATTTAATTAAGAAGAAGTATTAATCATAACATCTTCATTTATTAAAAAAATTTAAAACCATTTCTGAAATGTAGAATTTGTGTCTTTAAATTAAAATTTTCAAATTCAACATATTTATGAAAATTTATTTATAAAATTGGATTAATGGAATAAATATTTTATTTATAAAATGTTATTACACGTTTTTAACTATGATAGGAACATGTAACCCCTTATAACACCCATATAATACATAATATTAAGGTTTGGGATATTGATAAATTAATGGCGTGGTTTGGGTTACATCGACCAAGTGGTAATTTACACTAACATGGACTTCACCCATAGATTAATTCATTATAGATTCTATTGTTGATGATCCTCTTAGGCTTCACTAGGATAGAACCCCAATCACACTACCTCAATATAATGTTCTGACATATGGGCTTCATATATTATGTCTCTAATAGTCGAGGCCAGTGCTTCTCCTCTCTGAAATTATTATCCTCTGTCATTTCTACATATAAAAAAATTATACCATTAAAATTATTACCAAGAGTATTGTTTCAAATCGTCATATTAACCACTGGTCGTATTTGACCAGTGTACATATAATAGTCGAATCAAAATCATCACACTTCACTTTAAAGTTAATAAATACTACTTAATTATTATATATATATCATTTTGTGGTGTAAAATTTAATATAACACACAATTTTAGTAAACCAAAATCAATCAAAAAGTATGGGTCATTATAGTGGACAAGGTGGAAGATGATTATATTCAATTCAATATCGAGTACCCTCCACATTATCAACGTCTAATGGATGAACAGTTTTGAGACATAGTGTGTGATGTTTTACATAGAAAACTATTATCAATTTTTATACTATATAAATTTTTTGAAGGATGGTAAAAAACCATCATAAAATGATGATCAATAGTACAAGTCATTATACATGATAATGTTCTCAATGAGTTCCATATTCACCCTTGGAAGAATAACATGAATATATGAAGATATAACATGTAATCATACATTAATTGCGGTTGGTAGCTATAAAAAAGTGTATTTTTTATCTTTTTATGTGCTACCATGAAGCATATTATTATGATAAACTAAGACCTAATAGGATTGGGCCAACCCCATCACATTCTTGACTGTATTTGGGATGTAATATTAATTGTATTTGTGGCAATACAACGATTACTTTTGAGGGTTCATGAAGTTATCTTGTTATAATTTACCTAATAACCATGTCAACCAACAACTATTATATTGAGGACTAGATTTTTGGTGTGGGTCATGAGACACATTTATATAGAGGGTATCCTCTATGATCATGGGCTACCCTTGATGATTGTTTCTAATTGAAATGATTGAATTATATCTATTTTTGGATGATCGTATATAAGGATTTAATGAAACATTTTTTTATTAGTAGAATATCCCCCCTTATACTAATGTTTATAATGATAAAACAACTCAGGTTTATGAGTATATACAAGGAAATTTTGTGTTGGATTCTAGCTAGATATTGGGGGATGTCATTTTCCGGACAAATTGTTCATATTAAAATATCTACAACAACACCATTGTAATTATAAAATTTATGGACTTATATAGAAGACTGTACAATAAACTATTAAACTTGACATAGGAAGGAGAGTCATCATTGAAAAACCAATGTTTTTGTAAGAAATAATAGAGATGATATATGTGATCTATGAGAAGATAAAGTCACATAAATCCATTATAATACCAATAAAAACATGTGATATAGTTTTATGGATTCCAAGGGGGGAGATCATGTGTTATTAATGATTTATCCTCAATTTAACTTTCATTCATTAGTTTAGGAAAGAAATTTATCACTAAGATTAAATGGTATCTTCTAGATCATATATTAGTTGGGTGAGGTTACATTCCACCTGAAGATATCACCTAAATAATAATGGGTAATACTTTATTTCATGTGTCACAATATGGAAGGAATGATAACAAACCATCAAAGATAATTGATCATGGTGAGATAGATATCAGGATGAAGATACCATCCATTAGTATATAGAGACAATACAAGAAATAAAAGATGGAATTATTTAAGGAAAATAGACATGAATTGTGCATTCCCTTGGGTAACATTATATACATCAGTAGTACCCTCAGTGTTGTTATTATTTGAGGATTTTTATTGAAAAATCATTACTGATGGCGATATCATTTATCACACGAGACTTTTTCAATTTTACCCTTCATAATATTTTATATAATACATTTATAATGTTGGTCGTTGATCTAGTTCATTGATCATAGTAAATTCATGATTCATAAACATCAAATTCATGAAAATATATTAATATTATAATTCCCATTAATGAAGAAAACATGTGTATTATTTAATAAATTAATAAATCATTTCTTATGAATATTAATTAAATCATTCATTAGTAAACATTGAATAATCTTCATGGTTTAGTGTCATTAGAGACTATATTCAGACAAAATTTGTTTATGGAATGATAACAAATATATAACATAATGTTATTCTCATATAGTACTCTTCAAAGAAGTCTAAAACTAGATAAATTTCATTAGAAGATAGAAAAATTGTAACACAATATAGGGTGGGATCTGATTCTTATTTTTTGTAATATGGTAGATTTCAATCAAAAATCAGAAGTAAGCAAGAGATAAGAATATTTGTCCAATATAATTGTCAATACTTATGAATTTATTACTCATTTATTTATATATTAAAAATCATTAATAATGGATATTAGTTCATAATAATGTAAATGAGTCATAAGTGTGCAGAATCATTAACAATCATTCATGATCTGGGTGGTGATATCACTTAAAATAAAACAACTCATTAAAGTCTTGAAAAATCATAATCATTGATAATAATGTCAATAATAAATGATCAAAACTAAAACCACATTATTATTATTGACAGAGTACCATAATGGATTGGGTTCACTAATCATTCCATTTTTATTGAAAATGTATAGAGTTAAAAATTTGATAGTGTCAAATCCACATTACCTTTTCATTGACATGGGATAGAGTCACATGATAGAATGAGTTCACTCTCCATTACCTTTTTTAATATATCAACAGATGTAAATAGTATCCTAATGCATTTGAGGTCCAGAAAATTCTAGGCCCAATGAAAAAAATTAAAACAATACATATATATTTTACAAGATTATGATGTCATTCCTTGTTTATGTATATTTTAATTAACCCCTAATATTGAAATTATAATTATGATAACATTATAAAAAACATCATCATAAGCCATTAAGGAAAAATAAATATATAATATCATAAGACAATATACCCCATGATGTACAACAATAACTAAATATCATTAATATATATAAGAAATAGTTTTATAAAAATAATATTAATATTTTTTAAAAAATACTTACAAATCACCATTTTCATTTAGAGATATTTAAAAAATCAAAATTCCTAAAAAAATGTGATTATTATTTTTCTAGTAAATAAATAGATTGTTAAAAAAATATTTTAATCATGTAGATTGGAAAACATTGTTAGAAAATTAAATCATGTAAAAAAATTATAAAATAATGAAAAAACATATAAACATCTCCAAAAAAAGTTTTCTCTTTTGTTAAATATTAATTTTCAATTGGTAAGATGTTATAATAATAGAAATATCCCTGAAAACATTTATTGTAAAAAACAATCAATAAATGTTATTATGCAATATTATATTACAATTGTTCCATTAAAATAATATAATAATATAGTATAGGTGTTTGTAATTTTTTTTGAAAATTGATTCATATGAAATTTTTAAATATTAATAATATGCTTTTGAATGTTTATAAGATTTTATGAAAATTATAATTTTTTTGAATTATATTTTACAAAAAATTATTTGTGCGGATTCAAATACACTCCCAGTAAATTAAATATTAAGTTAATTATAAAGCGTAAACAATATATATATAATATTTATATTTTATAATAATATAATTAATATATAATAAAAATATAATAAAAATATAATAAAAAATGGTCTTATTTTGAGAAAATGTTTCAAATAATATTTTAAGACATTTTCAAAAAATATTATATGACCTGAATCTATAAGAAATTTTTTAAAAGAAATTTAAAAATTCATTTGAAGTTTTATTATACTCTATAAAAATTATCAACAATATGTTTATCATAGATATCTGCAACATCTATTTTAGTATAAAATAGCATTAGGTGCAGCACATTCATTTAACTCTCATGGTCTCGACATTGCCACAATTGAGGGGACCACTGGTAGTGTGATCTCATTTTCAATAAAAAATTGTTCATCTCCAATCTAAAAAATTGGTGAATTTAATTAGTTAATAATTTCCAAGCATTTTTCGAAATCCACTTTCTTTTACTTCTGGATGAATGAATTACATACCCAATATCACATTAAAAAAGTGTGTATAAACTAAAACAGTAGCAGTGTATATGCCTATTAAATATAATGGAACATCCAATTAAATAATTGAATAATTAATTCAAAAATTATTACTAATATAATTTCTTTATTTATATCTTCCATAAAACATCTAACATAAAATGTTTACATCTAGTTAACAATTCATGAATGTAATGGGTCATTTATATGTATGCTTTTTTAATTGAGTATTCTATAAAAAAATAATCTATTCAAACAAAAATTATTGAAATTAAATTAGAAAGATTAAATAGGATTTTAATCATCATAATATACCATTATTAATTTTATGACATTAGGAATCCAGAGAAAAACATATTGTTATTATGATTTATTTGGAGATGGAAAATGATACCAAAACATAGATATTTGGATTAAAATGTTAAAAAAAGTCATTGTGTGGGTAAAAAATTGTTCATAAATTTATAAATAAATTTTATATTCCACATTTTGGGAAACCCATTATTTCTATTTTTAAAATTTAGATCTTCAATAAACCCTGATTCAATATAAACTAGTCTATTCATCAATATGTTTATTAATCAACTAACAAATATAAAACTAATTTTAAGGAATGGTGTATGAAAACCATGGGATAGGATCTAATCATTTGTTTTATAAAAAAGGTAAGTTACATATTTTGTCTAAAATGAAAGAAAACTAGTTTTTTAGTACCAAATGTTTCCATAGTATTTTAAAAATAATATTTCATTAAAATTAATTCTGGGGAATATAATAAATAATTATCGATGATGTAAATAACCTTAACCTTTATATAATATTAATTTAATCGTAAATATTTAATATATAATTATTTTTTGGATCGATAGTGACTACCTTCTAAAATCAGATGGTCAATCCAACCAATCCTATTTAAGAGAACAAAATATGATTCAACAAATACAACTTAATCAACATTAATTTTTTATGAATTTCATATTCCACATCAAGAATGATAATTTATTATTAATATCATAGTAAGAAAATAAAAAACATTACAAACATTCTTTGAAAATAAATTGATTAAAAATATGATATTGAGTAATGTAAGAACATTCTTGAGTCATGATATGATTTTCTATACTAGCAATATTGGAAAGACTAAAATTAGGGAGATTTTGGATGAGTTTCTCGTCTATATGTATGTTTTATAAATTGAAAACAATGTATATTACATGACAGTTTGAATTAAAATTAATCTTGGAATATGAGATTTTGGATTATATGATCCTTAACAACAATGAATAACTCATCAACCATAATAATCCAAAAATTTTAAAAAAAATAAAAACTTTTCCAATTTGGATATAATCAACTCACTAGCGAATTATGTTTTTCTGATTAACAAAATAGATAGGAAAAATTGATTTTTCGTAGCACTTGATCATCAAATAAAGATGCACTAGAATATTTAATCCAATATAACCTATTTATAATAAATGGATAACTAATACCCAATACATAACATCATACATCTAGATTCCATATAAAATGTAGACTACCCTAAAACATTTTATAAATGAATCAACCCTTAGTTGTCTATCGACATCATATTCCTAAAAAACAACATAAAGGAAAAAAATAAATAAAATATAACACATTGTTAATAATATATATATATATATATAAGTTTTTCAATTAAATTATAATTGAGAATTCAGAATTTCATAGTCTAAAGAATATAGTGACCCCAAATATTCATACATAGATATCACATTTTATTAGGAAAATATTATTTACATGTCCAAACATTCAACACTATAATCATATATGTATAATTCTTCTAGAATCATACAAAGATAACTAACTTATTCAAAAGAGTTATACATAATCTCCACATATTTCATTATAACTTCCTCCATTCATTTTAAATATCATACAAAAATATAGTATTCATACCATATATAATGGAAACATAAGAAAGGGTGACATTTAATGCATGGAAATCACAGATAAGTGAGTTATCAATGATTAAAAAAGCATAAAATAAAAATAAGGGTTTGATTACTTTTGAATACAATACCATGTATATCAATGATAGTAACCTTGAGTAGTGGCATACTTTGTTTTAGTTTATATGAAATGAATCATAACAGCTTCAAAAAATGGCACATGAGAACATATAATATGATTAAAATATATATTATTGGAAAGAAAATATAAATATAAAGTCATTTTATTAGTTTTATAGTATAATTACAAAGAAATCATAGTGAAATTGGTTTACCCCCAAACCCTCATAATAGTAAAGCATTAATCCAGACACTATTTTGGTGGAAAAAGTTCCATATAAAATTGTTTTCACACCCCATTATAGTCTTGTTTATCTAATTATATTTCAATCATCTCCAAATTAAGGAGAGGTAGACTTATCCATTATTGAATATTGAAATACATACATGTGTGTCACATGATATAATAAAACATTCATCATATCAGAACCCCTGAAATTAAATGGGTAACACAAACATTTAATATAAGGCCCAACCTTAAACATTACATAATCTTGATTTAAGTAAATAAAATCACATTATCTCATATGAAGGATATTTTTATGATTATATATTTGTATAATTACATCATAACCAACATGTAACAACTCTAATATTACAAAGTAGATACATTTAATCACTATCATGTTCATTCATAAAATAAAAACATTTAAAAAGAAAGATGTATTTTTTCATTTTTAATCATCATAACATTTTTCCCCTCATTGAATCTATTCTCCTATAAATCCTAAAAAAAATCATAAAATTGGATGAGAATAAAAGGCTCAGTGAGGGATATACAAATAAGGAAAAAAAATCTCGCGAAAACAAGTAAACCATGAATACATTATCATAATGTAATATTGTTCACCTTTAAGAAGTAGTAAATAAACATTAACAAATATAATCTCATTTTCTACCATTTTTTATCAATTTATTTCATTTAAACCCTTATAAAGAAATATATAACATATAAAGGTAACATGGGACATAATCATACATAAATGGAATAACAATATGACCTACTTCCACACGTATCACTAAATGGAATAGCCATACGATCGACATCAATACCTAATGCATTAGAGGTTACAACATTACCAACCATATTTAGTTTATCTTCGAACCACCCATACTGGGTTAATCACATAACTGACAATCTATGGATTTTCACATAAACATGCATCAAATTTCCATGTACTATTATATAGTGATAATATATAAAAGATTTCAATTATCATCATTTCACTCATAAAATTTCATTTTCAATAACAAGAAATGACTTCAATATATTAAAATTGGCAATCTCTTTATGAACAATTTTATATAAAAAAATACAAAAAATTGGTACAATATATTTCTTTTTTCCATTAAAAAACTATGTCTAATTGAGGAAGAAAAATATAAAATAATGGCTACCACAACAGATAAGTTGTGGTCATCACATATGTTAAAAAACATTACTTTTGTCATTTTTTAATGAATGTAAAATTATTTATATAAAAATATTAATTTTTATAACCTTTGGAAGATAGAGATAAAATGTAATATATAATTGTTTTTTATCTATATAATAAATATGGGAAATAATATCTTGTATAAAGGATATGATAATTAATTCATTGAACATTCATGTGGTCTTATACCATGTTGAGAATTTAAATATTATTCTATATGAATTAATACAATTACCAAAATATTATTTGATATTAGTATAGAAAAATATGGATATTAAATTTCATAGAGGCTGAATATACACCTCATAAAATAATAATGGTATATATAATTATAAATTCCTCAATGATAGAAGATTGAGAGGAAGTCTGTTACCTCGAGTTCGATGCGTACCAAATATTTCTTATTCAACCTAAATAAAAAAACATGTTAATTTAAACTTATATGAAAAAATTTAATATTTTTATTTGTTTTATATCCTTAATTACCGTGATATAATAATATGTTTATTATTAAAGTTCATGTCAGATGATTTTGTTGAAATTTGGTACTTGAGTAGGAAATGAATATGGTCTGATGTCACTAGACCATGTGGTCATAAGTCCTTAATATACATAATAAAAAACAAGAAAGGAAAATATTATACATTAATTATATAATTATTTATTATAATCATTTAAGATAATATAACAAAACAATTCATGGATATGGTACATTATACGTACGCATGAACACTATTTAAATTTTTCTTGATGTATTGAATGAAATAAATAAAATGATATGTATGTAAAAATGTATAAATTATTTATATTATCATAAATTTTTCTTTTATATAATATATGTTTTCTAAAACAATCCTTAGTATATTTCATCTAATGTGTGAACAAATAACAACATTTTGTTGAGGTAGTAGTCCATACATCTGCAAACGAAGTTATGGTATAACCATGATTTTTATAGCATGAAGGTATGTTAAATATATAATTTATATATTGTTAAATATGTTATAATATACATATTAAAAACATAATTTATCAAAAAAGGGGTTTATGGCCATCCATAATGGTGGTAATGGTAATGTAATATATACATTATTAATATAGTTGACTAAATGCCATTACATAGACAACAATATCATTTATTTGAATAAGAGGTGGGGTGAAATGAAATGTATATGAGATATTCCATTAGAAACATAAAAATATAGTATATACATGATTCTAGAGACATAATTCATTGAATAATGAAGTAAATGTGAAGAAAATTGAAAAATAATAGAAATTAATTGAGGTACATTGAGAAATTTACCTCTAGAATATCCCCTCCTTGACAGACCATTAATAACATTGGATTTGTTATTTTGTGTAGACCATAAGAACATGTAGGTTGGGAGAGTATTTAGGAGGGTTTTGGGCAGAAATTTGAGGAGCTAAAACACTATATGGGTCGAAATGGGGAGGTGAGGGTTGATATTAAACTTTATGAGAGGTGGGTGTGAGTGATTGTTTTATTGATTATTTTATATTAAAATATATAATATAGATGTGAAATTAAATTCATCAAATTTTCCTTGTAATTAATTTTTTATAGGAAGTTTAGGGTCGATCTAAACATCAACTACCCTTTATTTTTTTTGTTTCTATGTATCTTATGCTAGTAAAATTTAATTTTATCCCTTGTCAAAATTTTACATTTACTAGGGTTAATAAATATTTTACCATTGTAAATTTAATATATATATAATTAAATTTTAAAATAAAACCTAATCTGGAACTTATGATTGCAAAAATGGAATCCATTTTACCAAATTTACATCATTGAATTGATAATATTGAATTTAATATAAATTCTGGAGACAAAACTAAAAGGATGATTTTTAAAGGGAAACGTTCAAATGATTGAAATGTTTTTATATATAATTTCAATTTGAAAAATCATCAAATGAAGTCAATTGAATTAAATGAAAAACAATTATTATAAATATACATTATAAAAATGTAACTTTTTAATAAAAAAATATAAATTATTTAGATAGAATTTATTTTTGAACTAATTGTTTTTATTTTTCCCAAAACATTAAAATATGAAATTTATAAGAAAAATACAAAAAATGAATCCAAAGTATATTTTGATGTCCTATATCCAAAAAATTAGTTTATTTTGAAAAATATACGTTATTAATGTGTCATAATATATATTTTATGAAATTTAACAATTTAAATGTGGAAAATCATATTTTGTTTAAAAATTCCTTTTATCTGTAAAATTGAAATTGTTATTATTTCACATATAGAAAACAAATATAAAAAATTTTAGATATTACATTGAATATATTACATATATATTTCAATAATAATATCCATCATGACTGATATTATTAATTTATTTACTCACTTATTTTTCATTTAAATAGTTTTTTTCAGAAAAACATACTATTTATATTCAATTGGTTTTTATTTTGATTTGTAATTATTTATCTATCCATTGAATAGTTATATAAACATGAATCAAAACTATTTTCAAAATTTATTAAATATCTTTCAGTCCCATCATTCTATCAACTATGTGATAACTACAACATAATATAATAATATTAATTATATATTATTTTTTGTTATAAATGTGTCTTGTTTTCAACATTAGATTTAAGAGAAACCCATTATTACGTGTCAAGTGTACTATTGATCATAATGTCCCATTAAAGAAAAATATAATTCATAAATTTTAATAAATATGAAAAATTATTATTCTATTATTACATGGGATGTTGCATTATTCCAACATTATGAAAATTACATCGTCACAATTTTAAATTTTTGTCTAGTAACTACAATTTTACTTTTCAAATTTAATTTATTGAAATCCCACATTGGAAAATGAGTCGAAAAAACATATTCTTTTAAACAGAGAAATTGAAGCTAAAAAATCACTTTTGATAACACATATGTGTATTCCATGCAGGAATCCTTGTATATTGATTAATATATAATCATCATATTCTGATGGAGAGTGATATGAAACGTGATGAAGAGAATGTTGATAATCAGAAAACCACAATATTCTGATTGATTATATGGCCTTTTACATCATAGTAGAAAATACAAAGAGGAAAAAAATATTTTGATATCCTTTAAATAATATTTTTTAAAATAATTATGACATTGACTAAGAACAAAAGGAAACATACTTATAAATAAAGTAGGGATTCATCCACTAAAAAATTTCAACAAAAAAACATACTTTTCTATAACCGTTGAGTAGTCAAGTAGCATTTTTTCCTCACCTAAAACACTAGAATAAAATTATATATAATTATTTTATCCAAAAAATATTAACTATCTATTAATCTTCTCTTGGAACATTAACCAAAAAAATGGTTAGGATAAGATCACATAATTACCCCAAAATAATAATCTATTTTATAATGAAAAACTACTTCTAATCTCTAAAATTCAAAAAAAAATACAAAATGTTCAACATAGACCATTTATTAAATAATATTCCTTTAAATTCCACAAAATATTTCAAACTAATTTAGAAACCCAAAATTTTGAAGGATTTGATATTATAGTATTATACGATAAATTTAAAATTTATCTTTAAATAACATCAATCCCTATTAATGTATCATTCCAAAAATAAATTTACAAAATAACATATTCTCAAAGATAATTTAATCATTTACCTACATAACCCAAATATTTATAAGTCCACAATTAAATTATATATTCTTCCAAAATAAAATACCCACTTTACTCCCTAAATAAAATCCCATAGTATTCTTTCTACCTTAATCATGTAACTTTCCCAAAATAATGGATTTCTTCTAAAATAACATTGATCACATTATTCCATGTTCATTTTATAAAACCAAGTATTTCTAATTGATATAACAAAATTACCAAAAATAAACATATTCTTAATCCATTTACTTGTTTATGTAAAAAATATTTTAACCAGAGACTTCTCGTAGGCCATTGTGAGATGATAAAGAAATGGTGTACATCAGTTGTGGGTTCCTTTCCAACAGCCTTGTCTGACTTAATGGGTTGTTAAAAGATATATGTTTTTTCCATTTTAAAAAAATATATGATTCTTACAACATTAAAAAAATATGATAATGTCCAAAAAATATAAATAACATATTTTAATCTCAATTTTTATCTCATGCCTTCAATTTTTCATTCTAAAATGTAATATCCCATAATTAAAGAAAAATCAAGGATAATATAAACCATAACATTTATTTATACCTTTATAATATTCTTTTAAAAATAATTGATAATTCTTCCTCGAATAAACTTTTAACATAACAATCTTCTTGGTTACACATACTAGAAAAATTATTCCAATGTAATACTATTTTCAAAAGATTATGAATACTTTGAAACACCTAATCATCCAATGATCTGAAATAACTCAAAAATCCCATAAATGTATAATTTTTAATCATTTGTCATTCTTCATGTTCCTCAAACAACAACATTCTATATTATTACTTAAAAATTATTTCATACAAAAAATATAATCATGTCATAATATTCAATAATGTAAAAAAAACAATTTAATAAATAATCCATATATTTCATATGTCATTTTCATTTTCTTAATAATGAATTTGAAATCAATTATGAATTTCTATACATATATTTTTACTTTCATGTTGATCACATTCTCTATCCATCTTCTTATGGAATAAATTTTCATAATCGTCATATTCCCCACATTTAAAACATTCAATTAATAACTATGGAATAACTTCATTCCCATTCCTGGAGTTAATTTAACACTTCATTTTTTCCTTCATAGGTTATTGTTTGGTAACCATCATTACCTCATTCATACCACCATCCCATCACTTTAAATAAAATTCTGGGTGTTTCATTCCTCATCCTGGACACATATGTTAATGAATATTCTTACCTTTATGATCATTTTTACCTAAACATCCATAACAAATAGTTTCTCTCATATATGATGCAATATGAAAATTACCAAGGTTCTTGTGGTTAACCACTAATATAAATAGTTGGTTTAGAATAACCATGAGAGTTCTCATTGCAACTCTAATTGAATTTGGTTTCTTATCCACCACATTTTCCTTCTCAAACATTGTTACATTGGTAATTGTTGGATACATCCATTTAATAAAACCAAAAAGGATTGTAAGAGTATTTCAAAAAAATCATCACATACTATCTTGTTGGGAAGATAAACCTTGTGATATACTTATTCATGTTATCTAAAAATAATTTCATTCATCAAAAATAACAACGAATCCTTCGATCATTCTAACAATTATGGTAATCTTTAACATGATAATTATGCCTAAATGTCAACATAACCTCTAATGTTGACTAAACTGACCCCTGATACCATCTAAGGATTCATGTCCAAAAACATTACATAATAATGAATTATGTTAATAATTAATAATCATCTCCCATTAAAGATATTTTCCACTATGTATCATTACTAAATTTGGCCATAACGTATATATAACAACTCAAATATTACAATGTAGACACTTATACTCACTATCCTTTTTTTTAAAAACAAAAACAAATAAAATGAAACATTGTTTTGTATCAATTTTAATCATCATCACTTTTCCTTCATCCGTTCCTTGACTATATTCCCATTTAAATCATGTAAAAAAGTAGAAAACATGATATGACCATAAAAATCTCAGTAAGTGATAAAAAAATAAGGAAACATGTTAGGCTTGTGAAAACATGTAAACATTGAATACTTTATCATGATTTAATACTTTTCTATTTCAAGAAGTATCGAAAACACATCAACCAATATAAGTAACATTATTTCTATTTTTTAATTAAAAAATTATCTTATAACCCATGTAAAGAAATATATATCATGTAAAGATAACTTGGTACATAATTATACTAAATCGGAATAATCGTACGACCGATTTCCCCATATATCACTAAATGGATTAGCCATAAAACATAATTTTTTACCCAATGAATTGGATTTTATAAAGTGACCATACTTCCTTGGTTTATCGCAAAACCACCCATATTTGGTTTCTTATATTACCAACCAAATTGGGTTTCTCATGTAACCAACCATAAAATGTCAAAGTACCATTATATAATTATTTTACACAAAAGATTTTAGTTTTGAAAATTTAACGCAAAAACATTCATTTGCAATCAGAAGAAATCGTTTCAACATATTGAAATAGTCAATCCACATTAAAAACCACATTCAATAAAAAACGCAAAATTTGGGAGAACATATTTATTTTCCTTTTAAAAAACATTCAGGATTATGGTGGAATCCAAATATCAAGTAATGGTTATAGTGAAATAGAAGTCATTGTCACTATATATATCAAAAAACTCTCTTTTTGTCATTTTTCAATAAAAGAAAAAAAGATTCATATAAAAAGAATTTAATTAAATCATTTATATGATATATATAAAATGTCATGTATAATCCTTTTATATCTATATAATAAATATATGAATTAACATCACGATGAAATGTTTAAATAATTAAATCATTAAACATTCAATTGTCTCATTCCACATTAAACATTTAAATATCAATCAACATTAATTACTATAATTACCAAAACATTAATTGATATTATTATAGATAAAATGTGGCTATTAAAATTAATATTTTTTTTATTTACACATAATAATATTATAAATGTTCATATTATCAATATATTCCATAATGAATGAAGATTGTGACGAAGACCCTTACCTTGAGTGTGAAGTGTAATATATGTTCCTTTTTCATCATAAATAATAAAACGAATTTAATTAATACATTATTTTAAACCTTATAATATTAATTATTCCTTTTATATCATTAATTACCATGTTCTAATAATTAGTTAATTATTTGAGTTCATGTAAGATGATTTGTCGATACTTGGTACTAGATTTGAAAATGAACATGGTTTGATGTCACTAGTCCATGTGGCCCAAAGTCCTTCATATAAAAAATTTTAAAATTGATATAAATATATTATATAATCAGTATGTAAATATTTACAATAAACATTGAAGATAAATTAAAAACAAAACTCATAGAGATGTTTGGTTGTCTATATGCATGAATGCTATATTAATTAATACTATCACATATAAAGAAAAAAAGATAAATAAAATGTATTTAAAATATATATTATAAATACAGTATAATAAGTATGTATATTAAATCATATAATTTTAATAAAACAATACTTATTACATTCAATTTGATGTGCGAACGAATCACGTTATTTTGAAGAGGCGATAGTCCACATGATCCAAATCGAAGTAACCTGATAACCAAAATTTGGAAGCAATGAACGAATTATTATTATAAAATTTCAATAATATTAAATAGGTTATAATATACATATTAAAATATTATTTTACCAGAATATTTTTCCCAGACAAGACTTGGTTGTGGTAAAAGAAAATGTAAAAATCATTATTCACATAGGCAATTAACTGAAATAACATGGAAAAACATTTCATAACATTGAATAAGAGGAGAAGATAAATGAAATATATATGAGATATTTCATTAGAAACTTAAAAAAAATTATGTAAACTATTCTACAGATATCATGAACTTATAGATTAAGGAGGTGAGGATAAAGTAGAAAAGGAAAAAAAAAATTAAGAGATGTACATATAAAAAATTACCCCTTAAATATACCCTCTTTGAAAGACCCTTGAGGACGATGGAGTTTGTGTTTTGGTGAGACCGGAAATAGTTGGATGATGATAGAGTGAGTAGGGGAGGTTTATTCAGTTATTTTTTGGAGTTAAAAGGATTTTGGGGATGAATTTTGTAGGTGATGGTTGTTATATATACATGAGGAGAGGTGAGATCATGTCATTAATTAATTGATTATTTTAAATCAAAATCATACCATATAAATATTGGACTAAATTCTTTGATTTTATGTAATAATTTATGATTTATAAGACTTTTAGTGTCTAGAAACACCTCAACATCCATTTTAATTTTTTATATTTTAGTTATGTTATGATTTTATCATTTATTTTCAACAATTGTTAAAATTTTACTTTTACTACAGTAAATAATTTTTTGACAATGATAATTTTATTAAATATAAAACTGAAATTAACCATAAAACATAATATGAAAATTTGGTTTCTAAATATGGAATCCATTTTAACGACATTAGTTCATAAAATTGGGAAGATTGTATTTATAATTAATTATTCATTAAAAATAAATAACTGATTTTTAAAGTGAAACATTCAAAAGTTTGTGTTGTTTTTATATCTAATTTTGTTTTAAAAAGCAAAAAATGTAATAATTTGGATTGAATGAAAAAAATATTATTATATCTTTAAACCATGTATATTGATAATTTAACTATATAATTTAACTATATGAAAAGTAGTTTGGCACTAAAATGCTGTATTTTTTACTATTCATTAAAATATTATATTTCTTTGAAAAATAAAAAACATTATCTATAGAAGATTTTTATGCCTCTATTGCATATTAGAAGATTATTTTTCCAAATATAACTTATTAATGTTTAAAAATATGAGATTTAGAATGGGTTCACCATCAAAAGGGGACAAAACTACTTTTTTATGAAAAAATACATCTTTTATTTGAAAAGATGAATTAATTCTTATATCATGTATCAAAAACATATAATATGAATTTTAAGTATAACATTAAATATATTAAATATATATTTCATTATTATTCTTCATAAATATTGATTTTATTATTTTATGTACTCATTTAATTTCATTTAAATAGTTTATTAAGAAAAACATTTTGTTTATATTCAATTGGTTTTAATTTTCATTTATAAATAATTTTATAACAAATGAATAATTATATAAACAAGTGTAATCCATATATTCCTAATTGATTTAATATATTTTGTTCCCTCAATTCTAGTGGTTATGAAATAACTATATCATAATAAAACAATATTAATAATATATTATTTTTTTATATAAGTCATTCTTGTGGGAAAAACAACATCTAAAAGAATGCCATTATTGAGTTTCGGAAATGCTATAAAAAATTCCATTTAAGGTAATATTTAATTCAATCGAATGAATTAATGTTAAAAATTATTATTCGATAATTACATGGTATGTTACATTTAATCATGAAATAAACAATATAAAATAAATAGTTTTATAAAAATTTATCATGTTCATAAGATAATTACATGTGGAAAATAAAAAGGTTTCATAAAAACATAATAATTATATCATAGGATAACTCATGTAAAAGGACTGATTTTCCTAAAAACTCATCATAAAAATAAAAAATTCTAAGAATGACTACGAATGGTATAAATGGATTTTATCCCAACAAAATATTATTTCTATATAAAGAAATCATCTTATATGATAAAAAAATTTGAAAGATCACTTAGAGCATTTCTTGAGGAAATATCTTTTTTGATTTGAAAACACATAAATAAAATATAAAAATTTCTTAAATAATAATGAAAATAATTTATTTCAAAATAATCTATTAAATATATTTATAAATATTTAAAGAATTTATTTTTCATGAATATAGATAATATAAATCATTCAATATTTGTAAAAATAAATATTCCATTCACTTTTTTAGAAAAAAGTTATAATTAACCCATATGGATATTAGGAAAAAGATTCTATTTTATCTTTTTAAAAAAGAAAAACATTTTTAACATTTTATTTATCCAATAGTATTAAAATTATAAAAATATTCTTCAAAAAATTGTTAGAATACCTGAATATAAGAGAAATGTATGTTTTGACCAATTATTTTGAAAACCTTTTTTGTCAAAAAAGCAACTTTTTGTATATTTTGTTATTAAATAGTGTAAAATTACTTAAAAATATTATTCTATAAAAATAAAAAGGTGATAAAAATTAGGTTTCTTAATATATAGACCATAATATTTGATCAATAGAAACATAGTGGTAAATAATCTATATAGACAACAAGATTGTAAAATAAAACATTTACCACATTGGTAACTTTTTGTTTGTAATAATGATGAAAGAATAACATTAAATATAAATATAAATTTCATGATAATAAATAAATTCCGTATTTATTATCACAATGGATATTCTTATATTTCTCATAAAAGATGGTTGTTGCTGAATATAACATATGTCACAAAGAAGACAATATTTGAATAAAATACCCCAACACAAGCCTCAAATTTCATCATAGAGGTCCATACCTCATGTGTAATTAATATAAATTTCATATACATTTATTACTAAAACAAAATAATATATATCATACCTTAAATTATTTACTAATTCCCTTTTGTTAACCAATCAGTAACATTTCTTTGTTAAAATAAATGTTTTATGTACTAACTACTTTCTTTTTCAAGTGTGTTTTAGTTTAGCATTATTGGTCCTTGTACATTGATTATTATTCCATTATCCTGATTATATACATCATTAAATATATATCATATATACGAATTATACACATGTTTATATTTAACCATAAGAATTTTATTTATTAATATTCATTACACCAATCCTGGAGATGGTAGGTTGTATATAGGAAAACCATTACATCCATTTCCATAATGAATTGAATTCAAGAAAGGTAAATATTAAATATAATTTCAAGAACAATTTTTTACCATAGATATCATATATATTATTATATATATCCTTTATACCATAATAATAATAATAAAATTAATTATTTACCATATAACATTGTTGAGTTAGTAGTCTACACATACACATGAGTAACATTATCATTTTTAAAAGGATTGGGATTTAAGTAGGTAGAAGTAATATCTTAATTAATGATGTATAATTATATAATCAATATATTATATAGAATTTAAATAAAAATTATATCCCTATGTGAGTGGAAGTGATAGAAAAAAATTTATCAGTTTGTGAGGTGTTAGTCCACCATTCACAAAACTGATGTACTCATTTCAAATTCTATGGATGATGAAAAGTATCAGGGTAATGTAAATAACATTATTAAATATCAGTATATATATTACAACTATGTTTTTATATAATCATATAATAAAAATATTTAAAATAGTTGTTTGATGAAATAAAGTAAAAAATATTTTTCCATGAACGATAACTCTTCTTCAGACGACCTCCTTTAATTAATAGCTAATGCCTTCATATGAGGGATTACAAATTAATCGATTTCCTTTATGATCTAGTTATGGAATTAAAGAATTAATTTAGTTTGTTCCTGGTTAAAAAATATGTATTTTGGAGTCTTTATATTACTTGAGATAATATTTCAATTTATTATTAGGGAAATAAACCCACATGGTATTTTCATTGAGATTTCCAGAAAAGATTCCAAAATGAGAGTTATTCCCGTACCAAATTATTCAATGTGAATGTGGAATATAATTGTTTAAAGAATAAGTTTGGAATAATTATTTAAAATATTTTTTAGATGATTTTTATTGGGTGATATAACCTTATTCATTAGTATAACCCCAATAAACCTATTTGATCCTTAACCATGGTAATACATTTCTTACTATTCAATATGAGAAAAAATAAGATCAAAAAATTATATAATAGTAAATATTGGGATGTTAAATATGAACTTAATTTTAGGATATATAATTCATAGAAGGTTAAGAATTTATTTTTAAATTAAACACCGAGACAAGATTAAAAATGTAGGTTTTCATTGAGAATACATTATTAAATATAAAAAGTTTCAACATAAAACATAAACATTAAACTATTTCTATAGACCTAAATTGTAATAATAATAATATTATTGAACTAATTTTACTTATAAATGAATTTAAAAAATAAATGGAAATTTTAAATGCACTAAAATAATGTTCAATTTTAAATAATGAATACTATTTTTCACTAATCATTAAAAATTTAGTCATTTGAGAATAAACCCATAAATTTACCATACAATAATTGGGACATGTTTAATAAAAAAATTAATTTTATATTTTTATTAAACTTTTAAAACATTGGAAATTTTAATTTTTTTTGAATTCAATCAAATAATAAAAATCATTTTTTTAGAAAAATTAATTTTGGTAGAATATAAATGAATTATAATAAATAACTGCCTATTTATAAAGATATTTTCATAATTTAAGAACTATTTATATAATTTAATGAAAATTTTCATTCTTAATGACTCCAATTTTTTTAATGTATTTGTTATAATGGTCATTTTTTTAATAATAATATTAACATAATATTACATTTTTTAATACTAGTAGTTGTTTGTAATTATTTTTATTGACCATAATAAAATTATTTAAAAAAATCCTAAAAATTAGGGGTTTGATATTAGAACACATAAAAATTAATTTAAACATAAAAATTACATCAATTTAATACAGAAAACATTGATTTATTATATCTAATCACATCATTGGGTTCCCATTTAGCATCATAATGTTGGTTTTTTGAAAAAAAACATTATCTGGTCAGTGGTCTAGTTTAATTGAATATTTTCACTAACATCCAAAATCCAAATAAGTTATTCTTATTATGAAATATCATGATCCAGTGGTATGACTTATGTGTTTAGTGTATCTAAAGGATCAATTATATAATTCTCCATGAGAGGACATCGAACACATATTTGACATTAGTGACTTTTGTTCAATGAACCATGTGTAAATAAATTATCCCTACTCGATCCAGAATCATAAATGGTCAAATATAACTATTTCATGTATTTACCTTCTTCAAAAATCTCATAAAAATCTCCAATACGAAATTCATTGATGAAAATTCTCACCAACATCGTACCGCATATCACTCTAATGATTTTCAACAAATCTTTTCTTTCAACTTTGTAAATATGTAATGTGTTTCTAAATGGATCTATGATTCTCTTCCATTTCCTCAATAAACATTGGTCCCAATAGTTTTATTCTGTAAGAATCATACATAGGTATTGTATTTCTATATATTTATGCATAGAGGGATTCATATAGAGCCACCTGAATTATTCCATGAAAGTGATTATATTTTTTAAACTCTCCATTAGGAAAGTGTTGACCAAAATCCATTTGAAATTGATATCATAATATGTCAACATATACTCTTTGTATTGAATTGTTATCTTAAATAAAATATATGGATAAGGGTGTTACAAAGTTGAAAAAATCAAATTTTTATAAAGACATTGAAAATAAATTTACCATAACAACATGGTAAACAATATATCCTATAAATATACAATAGAACGTTGTTATTCATCCTACAATAAAACATCATTAATTAATATTATATAATGTTGATCTAGAGAGAAATATTCTATGATAGTAATAAAGTGTGTTGATTTTTTTTATGATTTAATACTACACATATAGAATTATCCCCTTCATATTTTTTGGAATTCTCATGATAAAATAGATGGTTATGTTTTCCTATTTCTATTTAGGTAAAAGAAATGGTACTGAAATCACCAAAAACATTGGTCTATTGTCTTTAACATCTTAGCATACCATGAATTGAGATAAAAAATCTACCATATCTCAATTCATTTCCTCACCCTCAGAAATACTCTTTCAGTTTTATAAATATTTTTGTACATCCAGGGTGAATAGATATTAAAGAACTTGGAGATTCCATAAACAACCCTTTTTTAAATCTGGTATGGATGGAACACATACACATTTACTAAGCCTTATAATTCAAATATAATTTGGGATAAACTCAAGAATATTTGTTACCTTGGTAAATGGTTTATGCCTTATTTATGTGCCTCTTAAATCATTACTAGAATTGATGATTTAACATATTTTTATTCAATATATTATTATCCCCCTTCAATCATGATTCCAAAATCCATATTTACAAATCTAGTAATCATAGAAATTATTATAACCTCATAATGGATAATCTTGCATAATCAATTTAGTTAAATTTGTTCAACACCTTTAGTGCCTTCCCAGGGGGGTAATGTTTTGATTGGTGATTATAATTACTCATTTTCAACCATATTATTAGGTTAATTTCAAATTATTTATGTGTGAATATATACATTATACTTTTATAAGAAAGGAATATATCACAAAATTCTGCTTAATTGTAATTTTGGCATATAACTAATGTAAAAAATATTTTCCCAACATCCAAATCATGGGTTTGGTAAATTTTCACCTAAAACATCAATTTTAATGAGGTATAATATATCTCTATATCATTCAGTATGAGTGTGCATCCCTAACCCTAGTTTGATTCATCACTATAGATTAAAAACCCTTCTATAATATATGATTGTGTAAGAAGATTTATTTTGAATTATATTTTTTTTAGTTCGTTAAAATTTTCATAACATTCATATGTAGGATGAGTGATGGGTCGTATACAAGTTCCCATAGTCAGTGGATTAATGAAAAAATAGAAATTTTCTACAATGCATAAACATTATAGTGAAAATCTAGAAAACAACAAAGCTCATTCAAAATAGTTGGTATATACTAATGTTAAATAGCTTTATTTTCTGATGGATAAAAAGATATCTCCATTATTGAGAATATATGACAAAAAAATGAAATATTTTCTAGCTAATATTCACAAATTTCAATTTTTCATACAGTTTTTCCTTCAAAAAGAGCATGAAGACAATTCTAAAGTGATGTGAATTATCTAAATTTCACATTGAATAGATTTACACTTCATCTAGAATGAAAATTAAAAATTGATCACAGTAATCTATAAAGACACAACTCATTAAATAAATGATATAGATAGAACAATAGTAAGAAAAAATGGAAACACAAAACAAATAGAGTTATAATACCGAGTAATGTTTTATATCATTGGTACATTCTTTTTGAAATCACTCAATTTATGATATCCAAAATGATGGTAAATCATGAAACATTATTGAGCTTCATGAAGTTATTCTGAAAATCAATATTATGGGGTATTGGGTACATAATATTGATTGTAATATTGTTTAGTTCTTGATAAAAAATTTATAGTCAGAACAATCCATTATTCATCAAAACATAAATCATAAGTTCACCTCAATGTGAAAAATGTCTCTAAATGAATAAATTTTCAATATTCTCATATACTATATTCTATAATTATTACAACTCAATCAAAGAAATTCTGTATGGATTCTATTAAATAAGTATATAAATATGTTTTATTTATATTGTGAACATAAAATCATCTTTGGGTTTAACACTAGGTATTTTTTTTAGAATACATTAATAAATACCTAAAAAATTGGAATACCATCAAATTTGTTTTCCCCCAAAATATATCAGATAAATAACCCTCTTAAATATGAATGATGACCAATTTAGTGGGTTTCATCATCATCTGAAGATCATATTTATATTGAATAAATAAATGACTATATTTTGGATATAAATATTAAAGACAACTTCCCGTCCACAGAAATGGATGTCATATTTATGATGATAAATCCAATGTATTCATTCGATAACCTAAAATTCGACCCGAGGGAGAATAAAATGACATATAATAATTACAATCCCATAATAATCCACTAGAGAATAATCAGGAACATGAGAAGATATAAATATATATTTGGTGTTGTTAAGGATAATTAGTCAACTAATTGTTAAGGATATTAATGAACATTCCAATATTAATTATTTATATAAGTGAATTAATTTAACAAATAAAAAATAAGTTACTTAAATATTATAAAATTCATATCACCACAGAAAATTAATTTTTCATCCTTCATCCTCTTAGTAATAAATGTTTAAAACTGAATATTTTACTAGAATGACCAATCATTCATAGTATATCTAAATCGTGACACCTTATTTAAAACCATTCAAAAAATTATTGTATGCTATTTATTTACAGATAATCATATATTCAAATCCACCATTATTGTTCATAAAGGGATTATGAATTTCCAAAACACATCCCTAAAGTGTAATGACCAAAAATTATAACAATGAAATTTCCATACTTATGATTATTTTATAATGTATGAATCATATAAAACCACTTATAGAATAAACAAATTCATTAAAAGTGAATAATAAAATAAATAATAGCTATTTCTAGATTTAAAGGAACATATATCGATTAAAAAGTAATATTTCCTTAGAAGTAGTAATATAACCTCCTTGAATAGTAAATAATCATAAAAAACAGTAACCCCAATCATGAATGTATAAATAAAATTAAATCATCTCGTAAGTTAATTTATGATATCATTATTTCATAGTAAAATTCTATGAATATTTATAAAATATTAATATTTACATGTTGGTATTTTTAAAAGTCATTAATATTTAATTGTAGTTTTGTAATTGATAAAATTATTTAAAATGAAATTAATTTTTATTAATGTATTACTAAAAAAATTTAGTCTTATAATTTTGTGATATATTAATGAGATCCTAGTTAACTTTTTAATGTCTAATAATATTAGTTTTAAAACATAAAATAATTCTTTTTCAGGTAAATAATAATTTTATATAAAAATTAATGTTCACATATTTAAAAAAAATTAAATAGTTTCATTTTTTAGTTCTCCAAGTGATAAAATGGTTATGGTGATTTTTTGAGATTTTTTTAAAATACATGAATTTTTAGTGAATAGTAAAATAAATTAATTTATGGTATAAATAAAATATAAGATAAATAAAATATTCAATTACTCAAGGATGATTTAATCACCCTCAGTTCAAAATGACATGAAATTATTACTATTATTTTTCAAAAGAATCAATACTATTGGTTTTTTGGTGCAAAATAGTCAAATAAATAATACAATAATGAGAAATTAACCCTCTCCTCCATAATAAAAGACCACCCTCACAACCCTCTTCACTTCCCTCCTCCAAGACATAAAGATTCTTAATGTTCTGACTAAATCATAATCTCTATCATATTCTAGGAGATCTAGGTCATTCCATGATACCAAAACTCCTTTCTTGAAGGAGGTTCTCACAGAGGATAATTCAAGAATTAAACCCTCTTCCATTGTCTTTTAATTTCATTTCCAATATAAATTATTTTATTATCGTCTCCTCACATAATCAATCCAACTGATCATGATAACTCTAGAATCAAATATATAATTCAATGTAATAATGTTAGTAGAATAGTTTTTATCAATGCACTCTCTCTCCCTCTCTCTATATCTCCCTTTTACTTCTTAAAAGGAAACAATTGCTTGAGAGGTGCCAAATTACAACCTTTGTTGATGTCAGAACTTCGTTCTTAAATTTCTCATTCATGTATATCCATAAAACAATTTTAATCACACAAAAAAATATTATAAAATATGAATAATCTCTCATTTAATGTTCTAAACAAGTATATATACATAATAATAACTCATACACCAAAACTAGTTTGTGATTATCAGAATACATCCCTGATAATCTAAATGATTATCAATAATGTTTTATCTATTGATTCATCTTCATAACATATAACAAAATCAATTATATAATAATATAATAATTTTTATATTAACTATTATGCTATAAATTCAATTCTGGTGAATTATATCCATTTCATATAAACTTCCACGCTAATATACATGTATACCATTCAAGAAAACCAAGGAAATTAACACTCTTGAGCAATAAAGTTGATTCTTATAACTCATAATAATTTCCATAAATGAACTTAATAAAATTATAATAAATCAAATATATATATATAAGGTTCTAAATTATATAATTAATTTATTTAATTCGATTATCATGGAAATTATGGTCATGTATAGAATACATTCAGACGTATCGTAAGGGTTTTCTACCCAAACCACCACTTTCTTTCAGGTTCATCTTTTTTATCTATTTACCCCTATTTAAATTAGTCATCATTATTATTTACACCTCATTAATTATGTTCCAAATTTCTATTTGTTTTTATAAATAGTAATATTTATTTATTTTACGGTGAAAAAAATTTTATAGAATGATATTATCAGATTCTTCTCAATTAACATAAGCCATTCATGGAAACATATCAAAATCATACTTATTTTTAACATTTATCTATATAATTTTTTTAGAAATAACAATTTTATAAAAAAAAATTATTTTATTATGAAAAAAATATAGTATTGAACATCTAGTTACGAACTATGGAGTTTCCAAAGAACTCTTAATTTCAATGTAAAAGTGTATTTCTATCAATAATTACACACTGATTTTTTATGAGTATTTTAATCAACATAAACAGTCTTGTTGATTGTTAATATAAATTTTGATTAATATTTTATTATAAAATATATTTTATTTTATTGAATGTTTTATGTTTATTTTCTTTTTTATGTGCTATCTTGATACTATTCACCATATTACTTTGAATGGTTATTATTTATGCTTACTGATTGGGGAATTTTATTTACATTTCCTGTGTTAGTTTCAATGTGAATATATATGTTTATTATGTTTCACCTATTTTGTTTTAGGGATTCATTGAACATATTAAGTGTCATGTGGGGTCTGATATAAACCATTAGTTCATCGATAGGTCTCATCAGACAAACTAGTATGGGGTATCCCCATTTATGTATGATATTGAAAAGAGGGCGAGAGAGTACGGTTATGATGTTCCACATTATGCATTAGAACATTATGAAAAAAGAAAATTGATATTTTATGTTCTTCTTCAACTAGTAGAATATATATGGTCATTTTTATTATGCCATTATTTTTCGATCTTTCATTCCTACAATATTATACTCATGGGTTTTTTTTAAAGGAATTTTTTTTAGTTCATGATCATGCACATTATTTATGGTTCCAATGTATTAAATACCCATACAGAGAATCTGATCTCACACATTTATTTTTTTTATTTTCCTAATGATTCTATTATTCATTTTATAAATAATATATAAATATAATCAATAAGAATAAGTATATTTATAGATGATTTTCAATGATTTATTTCATTTCAAGTTATATTGTTGTACTCATATATGCATCTGGTTATCCGATGCTACTAAACAATTCACTCTATTGGGATATGACTTCCTTGTTTATATTCCAATGTAATAAATTCTGACAATATATTAGGGTACTTATGGTTGGTATTATATGATATATAGTTGAATCCATGGAGACTAGATTTAGAAAACATTGATTTTGGAATAAAACCCTAAGATAGACTTTAACGTTAAAAATACAAGAACATCATATAATTTGAGTAAGGTAGATATTTTGTTGATCATCAAATATTTACTTCCCTTCCAGGATAATACAATTTAATTTGGTTCTGGGATAGATATACCAAGGATTAATAACTTTGAAAAGGTATTTTGGGCCTTACTCAAGGAAACCTGCTACTTGAAAATTGGACTTAAAATTCTATTAGTTTGACACTCATGGGGGATATTTATATGATAATTTATATTATATGGAAAAATATTATAAAATACTTAAATTTAATTATATTCTCAATGAAACTATATTTATGATTATGAGATTATAAATGCATAGGATTTCAAATTATTTATTTTATTTATAGTTTGATATTATTAATTATGTTTCATAATGTAATTTAATGTATGCCATTTTTTATAATTGTTAAATAGTGTGAGGAATGTAAAGTGCATGAAAAAAAGTCTCCTAGGAATATATTATCCACCTATGAATTATAATGATAATGGTTTTGGAGTTAGAACTTGTGTTGAACACCTTATAACAATTCTAGGACACCTGACTCAGGTAATGAACAATAATAATACCCATATGGGGCATCATAAACCACAACATGGAAGTGAAATTTTAGACCTTGTTGTGTAACAAAAACCTCTTTCATTTACTGGGTCTATAAACTAATTCATAGTGGATCAGTGGATATGTACTTTAAAGAATATATTTCTCACCTTTGGATGTAATGAAAGGGAAAAGTTTATAATTGCAGTGTATCTTCTATCAGGATATTCTTATCAATTTTGGAAGTTGATTAAAAAAGGAGAATGGAGATATTTAAAATGTAGAATAGAGTTATTTTAAGACAATTTCGTTAAAATAAATTCAATGAGAACAACGAGTAGATATTGAGAAGTAATTCTTGATTCAATGACAAAAAGAGAATGAAACATTTGTAATGTAAAATGAAAACTAATCATGGTTGCAAAGGCATTTTGTAGACATCATAAGTTATACAATGTGAAATATTGTTCTTTTCATTAATGATTTAAAACCATTTCCTTAAAGGGAACTGGTCTCTAGTGATTTTTAGTGATATTTAGAAATTGTCTAATTTGATATCAAGATAAAAAAGTACTATCTAAGTCTTATGAATTTAAATGAATGATAGAGAAGAATAGTGGTACTAAAAATATGGAAATGTAAATAAGTAAATTAGTAGTAATGGAGTCATAAATTTCGACCCTGCAGTAATTGTAGAGAAAAACACCCTACATCAGGCCTGAAGGGAATGGGAGTCTGTTATAAGTGTTGGTAAAAAGGACACCAGACCCGTAATCTCATTGGAAAGAAAGAATTTTCCAATGTTAAATGTTATAATTGTAAGTATATGGGATATTATACACATAAATTACTTATTCATCAATGAAAAATTCATCAAATAAGGTCAATAGAGAATGTCCAAGCCAATGCAGTCACTACTGCTGAAGTTGATGTTCCTAATGATACGGTGGTCGGTAAATTAAGCATCCCTTCAGAAATAGAAATTTATTTATTTGAGTCTAGATCATCACATTATCTTAAATCTTCCTAGTTTTACAATAAAATTATATATTTCCAAATTCATTAAATAAAGTAATTTTTAGACAAAAACACCAAGGGATGTATCTTTGTAACCATGATGTGTTGATCATTCTAAAGTACTGATCATAAATGGGAATAAGTTGATGACCTTATCATCATAAACATGATTTACTTTTCTATATTTATTTTCATGGATTGTATTTCAATGTATGATACACAAAATATATTAAAGGAATATGTAATTTACAATTATTAAGAATGATGTGGAATCCTTATTTTTAGAGAAGAAAACACATCATTTTTTTATCTTGATATTCCATAGTTATACTAAATGAAATTATTGGGGATGATGAGAATGAAATATATATGGGTGATGAAATAAATATTCCCAATTATGATGTACCTATTATGAAATAACACATTGATGTATTTCCACAGGATTTACCAAGACATCATTGGTAGTGGGAAATAGATTTTTCTATTGAATTAATTCTTAGTGCAAGGAAAATATAAAAATAGTCCATATAGAATAGACATAGTGGAATTAGACGTGATTAAAAAACAACTATAAGAATATAGTGATATTGGACTCATTAACTATAGTGTTTCTCAATGGGGATACTATATTATAATTTTCATGAAGAATGATGGGTCCATGAGGTTGTGAATTTACTATAGGGAAATGAATGATATTATGATAGAAAATTTCTATCCCCTTCCATGAAATGGTGATTTATCTGATCAGCTGCACAAAGACCAATATTTTTTTAAGATTTTACTTCGACAGGGATATCATCAATTGTGTGTGAAAAAGTAATTTTTTATGAATACATCATTTAAAACCATATATGGGCATTATGAGTTAACAATAATGTAGTTTTAACTGACTAATGCGTCCTCTATTTTCATTGATATAATGAATTGAGTATTCATTGAATATCTCTATCACTTTTTGTGGTGTTTACTGAATACACCATGGCATAATAAAAAATCTATGATTATAAGAATAATCACATGTTAATTATTTTAAAAACACATAGATGAAACATGTTATATGGGATGTTTAGAAACTATGAATTCTACCTTCAAAATAGATTCTTTCAATGCCCGTAATGTCTCTATATAGAATCTTAGTGGATTCAATGAAGACAAATGAGGTTCACTAATGTCCTACTCCCATTAACATAACTTAGGTATGTAGTTAAATTAGTTTAGTAGGTTATTATCAGTTTTTCTTTCAGAAATGTGTCGGTTAGGTAACCCATTAACTAAGATTTCACAAAAAGGTGTAGAGTTCATATGGTCAAAATAACGTGAAGAATTTTTGGACTAATTGATCTAGATATTAGTACATGCTATAATATTAACTCAACCATCATGAAATGGTGGATTTTTAATTTATAGTGAGGTATATAATAAAGTAATTGGTTTTATTCTTATTCAGAATTGTATAGTTGTTTCTTAATAATCAAGGAAATTATAATGCTCCAAAAAAGAACTACCCAACTCAGAATCTGTGTCAGCAGATGTAATCATTGATATTATTATATGGAGATATTATCTCTATATAGAAATATCTTAGATATATAAATGTCACATGACCTAAAAATATATCTTCTCACAAAAAGAACTAAAAAAGAGGCAAATGAGATGGATTGAACTACTCAAGGACTATGATTGTTCAACCCACTGTCACCCAGGAAGGGAAAATATGACAGTTGATGCGTTAATAAGGAAGGATCGTGGTGTTATAAAAATTTATGATCGAAATGGATCATGTGTACATGGATGTTGAGAATATGTATTTTGAAATTAGAAATGAGGTTAAAACATCATTACTTTTTCAATTGCTTACACAAACATTCTTGTTGGAAATGATTATATGTTATCAATTTGATGGTGATAATCTTCTAAAGAAAATTAAAAATATGAATTACTGGAAGTTTGATTAATATTGTTGTGGGGATGGAATTCATAATATAGAAGATGCTTTGTGTTCCCTCAATACCTGATCTAAAAAGGGAGTGATTGGATGATTCTCATAGATAGAGTTTCCATATAAACCATGGTAAAATTGTGGTATAAGATATTTTGAGGTATATTTCTGGTGGGATAACAAGTAGAGGGGATTTTCTTATTATGTATCAAGAGGTTTAGTCTGTCAATATGAAATGGCCGAAATAAAACATCGTTGGGGGCTCTTAAAACCACTTTTTATTCCTTCATGGAAATGGTATGTAATCATTATTTATCATTTCACTCGATTACCATAAAATTCAAAAAGGTGTGATGCAATTTTGGAGATTATTTATTTACTTTCCAAATAAGCACATATACTTACAATAAGAGAGGATTTTCTACTGGGGGACCTTGCACGAATCAATATTAACAGTGTTTTATGACATCATATAGAATATATTTCAAATTTTTATGATCATTATCATTTATTTACATTGAAATTAATGAATATTCTCTATAAATATTTGGATAACGCTATTCAATTGAGTATTTTTTATCATTCTCAAAATGATGTGTAGTTAGAGAGGACAATATAGACATTAGAAGACAAGTTGAGATCAATCTCACATGATTTCAATTATATGTGGAATTAGTATCTTTTATTTGGTATAGTTTTCATATGACAATAGTTTCCATTCTAGTATTCTAGTGGAAACATATAAAGCCTTATATGGAAATAGATGCCCTACAACTACATGATGGGATGATGTTGGTGAAAGAATTATTATAGGACCAAAACTTTTGGGGGGAGCAACATGGAAGTTAAACACTATTATTAACCATATCAATGAAACTCAATATAGCGACCCATGGCTTTTACATATATCATTACATGATTTCAAGAATAAGTAATCAGCAAAGTACAATCCAAAGATCGTTAAGTTTAGTGTCTTGAAAGACTAGGTACATAAAATATAGAACATAGGGAGAAAAACAATTCAGTATTTAGAATCCATAATGATATCCTAACTTCCATTGATCCCTCAAATCTGTATAGGGTTCCTTGGGGAACACATGAACAATGGGATGAGCTGAAAAGCCTAGTAATGGAAAGAACATAAGGATACATCTTAGGCACATGAGTAAGGAGGCATGATGTAATGATATCAAAATCATGGAACATATGAAATCATATCATATAAGAATGTGATCATATAAACATGGCATCATATAAATGTGGAAGAATCATAAGATATTTCCTTTGTACTGGTCAAGGCTAATATCCAATCCCATTTTCCAATTTAGTACATGTCATGCCTAACCACCAATCTCGTTTCCCATTTCACGTAATGAGTCATAACATTAATCAATGCATTATAGTGCTATCTGGGCACACCCATATCAATACATTCATGAATATTTAGGCCACATAAATAATCATACATAATCAGACATAAATAAACATAAGGGTACTCATGGAAAGAATTGGGTACCACAATCATGACATAAATCGTATCCATTGGCCATGTCCTAATTATTTTCATGAACAAAAGGGATTCAAACATACATGAACTTTAATAGGATAAAATAAGAATATAACATGATAAGTGATGTCAAAAAAATTGACAACATATAAAAATGTATTATAGAACCATTAGAAATAAAACATTTTTGTGTTGTTTTAAGGAAAATACTTTAAAGATTTTAAAATAGAAGAGATGACAGTATTTTATAAAAAATTAGAATTGAACCAAGACGGTTTTCATAATAAAAGACAGATTTCATAAAGACAATTTTATCTTAGACAGAGGATATTGTGAACTTGAAATTGGGTAAATATTTGGGATGTTCCCTTCAAACAGTTTTTCTTATCAGAATGTTCTATGGATGCAATCTATTAAAAACTTGTTTATCCCTAAAATACAGGGCTGAAAGGGTCATCATAAATGATTATTATAAAACAAAAATTCATTTATAATATCTACATAAATATTTAAAATATCTCCATTTTTATATAAATAATGATAAGGCAACCTAGATGAACAATAAAGATTCAAGTAGAATTTGTTACAGTTTATGGACATGGTATCAGGTGTACCTAAAAGATCATGATTAGAGAGAAAAGTAGTTTCTCTTAACTTATACATCATAAGAGAATTACGGGGGAGGTACTTAATCATTCTCTGTCATTTGTTATTACACATGGAAAGGAATATCTTAGAGAACAATCTTGATTATGTGGTAAAAGGAGAATATCCCTAGCTTTAAATCTGATGGAGTTCGCCACTTGTTATTAAAGAACATAATAAACAAATTAAGATTATTAATTAATAATTATATAACCTATTATATACATAATTAGTTTAGTATAATAACTTTATATTAATTTATAACGGTTTTTATTGGTTATGAAGTTCAATTTTATTATTTGGAATCCTTTTTTACTTGTTTTTAATGACTTGTTGGCTTATATTCTTGTTTGGATAAACATGCTAGATTGAATTGGTTGTCCAAAATTGAAGGTTTATGCTATTATTGAAAATTTATGAGAATACATGGTTTCAAATTTTATTTTTTAACATTGACTGATGTCGAATTATTGTATTAAAATATAGTGACAACCATTTTTTATTAGTGGGTTTGTTTACAAAAAAACATGTTTTCTTAATAAAATAGTACCATTTGTAAATATGATTAATGAACCAAAAATATGATATACAACATATATAATATTTTTTTTTCAACCATAACACAAATAGTTTAATTACTATAATTAATGATGATAATAGAAACTGATAAATCAATGTCCATGATCAAGCTAAATTAGCACATCTCAAATGGTGCTTTCATTTATTTCAAATCAAAGGATGGGAAAGGAGAGAAGATGATGAAATCAACCATTATCATAAAAAATTCCCGTACCTATATGGTACATTATTTGTTATACTATTTTGGTGAAGGGTTGTGAGGAAAGAAAAAAATTATACGAACTTAAAAGAAGTGAAGGAATTGGAAAGATGGATTTACCTCTTGAGACTTCTTCCTCTTTGAACCTCTTAGGGGGAGAGGTTTTTAGTATTTTGAATATTATAGTATATTTTGGACGTGGGGAGGAGATTTGGGAGATCTTGTTTCATAATATTGGCAAGGCACATGGCTTTAGAGTAATGAAGATAAGAGGTAAGCATTATTGGTACTTAATGTGGAGTGGAGGAGGGTTTTCATAATATTATAATCATTAGTTTATTATTTCATCAAAATAAAATGAATAGTATATATTCCATGAACATGAATAGTAATAAATGTATATGATGTCTATCCAAAGGTAATTTACATCATCCATGACTCAATCAGGATGCAGAAATTAAGGTTTTATCATTTATTGTGTATTATCGTATTTTACTATTCATAAAAAATCAATTATTTTAGAAAAATATAAAAAATTCACCCTAACAATTTTTCAACGTGTAGAATCCTAAAATGAAGTCCATGTTTTAAAAATAATTTTCTATATATGAATATTTTAATATATTTTTAAAATCACAACTAATTATTAAAAACCATTTCTCCAACATTCACTTATTCTAAAATATAGGTATATCATACATTAAACTTGAATATTATTTATATATTAGAATAGGTGAAGTTACTATTCATTATGTTATATCACAATTCGTAAGGGTATGTTACTATTCATAAGGGTAGGTTATTGTTCATCAAAAATTAGGTTTTTCTTATCAGCCTCAAAATAATATTCTGATTTCAACTGTGTATGTCAAATATTTGAAATTCCAAACACAGAAGTTAATAACATTTTTTTATTGGTCACATAACACATATTAGTTCATTATGTTGTGTTTTTATGTGATTTTATGATATATTTATAAGAAGTGTTTTTCAATTGAAATCATTGGGTCGTTACATTCTTTTCCTCTTACGAAATTTCTCCATCAATGTTTTGTTTTACATTCTATGAAAAAAACAAGTGGGGGTAATTTTACTTCATTGCTTCTTCCAATTCCCATGTTACCTTTTCATACTCATGGTTTCACAAAATTACATTGACTAGGTGAGCAGTGATGTTGCATAGAACATTGTCACTATGATCCAAGATCTCCACTGACTACTCCTCATAAGAATGATCATCCTCTAACTATAACACCTCTGAAGAGAGTACATGTGAGGGGTATAGTAAGTACTTACTTAAAAGGGATACATGAAAGACATCATGTACTTTCGACATAGTTAAGAGAAGTACCAGTCGATATTCCATAGCTCTGACCTGATCACGGATCTCAAAGGGGCTGATGAACCTAGGACACAATATCCTTTTCTTTTTAAACATCATGACCTTCATCCATAGAGATATGAATAGAAATTCCATGTCTCCAACTATGAACTCAAAGTCTCGTCGATGGTTATGTACAAAAATCCTCTATCGAATTTGGGTTTCCCTAATATCCTACTGAATGATTACCACCTTCTCCACAATTTCATCGACAATTTCAAGTCCTAGCAGCTTATCCTCACTGAATTCAATGGAACACACTAGTGTTCTGCACTTTTTTCCTTAAAGGGATTCATATGGTGCCATTCAGATCCTTGAGTGAAAATTGTTGTTGTATAAGAATTCAACCAGTGGAAGATGTAGGTCACATCCTCCTTTTAATTCTATAAAACACACTATCAACATGTCTTACAATGACTAAATAGCTTGCCATCATTTTGAGGATGATAGGTCGTACTGATGTTTAGTTCAGTGTGTAGTGCATGTTAGAGACTTTTCTAGACATTCGAGGTGAATCTAGGATCACGGTCGGATATAATAGATTGTGTAACTCGATGAATACGTACCACTTATTTGATGTAAATCTTCACAAGATGATCCCATGATAATTTCTCTCGAATCACGACAATGTGAGTTTTCCTTGAAAGAAGATCCGCAATAACCCACACAGTATTGTTTCCTCTAGATGTCCTTAAAACTCTAGTGAAACTTTCTATGGTAATTTTCTCATACTTCCTTACCGATATGGGTAGTGGTTGCATTAACCCCCTATTATTTTTCCTCTCAACCTTAACATAATTCCATAATAGTCACATTGATGTATATTCTACAATCTATATTTTAATATTGTCACACCAAATGTTTTCTCAGAGATCTCTATACATCATTGTGCTCCCTTATTAGATACAGTGGGTCATGTTATGTGAATCATTCAATATCTTCTTCATTATCTCTGGATTATATGGTACACATAATAATTTCACAAATCTTACAACACCTTCCTCATTAATTTTAAAATTGGAGGATTTCCCATTTCTGATAGCTTCAACACTTTTCGGAAATTCCACATCTTTTCATTCATAATCCTATATTTTGTACCAGAGATATGGTTGAGAAATCATTTGAGAAGTGATTTATGATGTTCCTCCCTTAAGGATTACCATTTCCAACCTTTTCAAATCTAATATGATTGGATCGTTATCAATTCTCATCATTGATAATGATGCAGGACCCTTTCAACTTAGAGCATATTACACCTTGCTTTCCTTAGCTGCATGGTAGTAGATTGAGAAGTCATAATCATTGATGATATCTATTCATATTTTTTGGTGCATAATAATAAATTTCAGTGTAAATATATATGTGAGACTCTTGTGGTCTATATATTTGTCACATTTATCCCCATAGAGATAATGCTTCCGTATTTTTAACCCAATTATCACAGCATCCAACGCCAGATCATGCCTGGGATAGTTTTGCACACGGGTGTTCCGCTTCCTTGAGGAATTGGCTATAACATTATCATTTTTCATTATCACACAGCCTAAGACATTCTTATAATCATCACTATACACCACAAATATTTCCCCACTTGTAGGGATTGTTAGTACCAGCGCAGTGATAAACCACTTTTTCAACTCCTTAAACATTACTTCACATTCTTGTTTGAAGACTAACATTACCACCTTCCATGTTAACTTGGTCATTGGGTTTGACAATTTATAATTGTTCTTTACAAAACATCAATAATACTCAGATAGAACCAATAAAGCTGCAGATCTCCATCACAAAATTTGTCATGGGCCCCTCTCCAATGGGCATTGTCTTGGATGGGTCAACATATATCCCTTTGATGGTGATAACATGCACAAAAATATGATACTTCCTCCTATAGAACTCACATTAACTGCCTATTTCATAAAACTTCTCCCTTTGAAATGTCATTAACATAGTATTCAATTTCTCCACATGTTCCTCCTTTCTCTTGGATTATATTAGAATATCATCAAAAAAACATCCTAAAATTTTTGTGGTAATATCTAACGACTCTATTTATTAAATCCATGAAAATTTCTAGAGAATTAGTGAGTTCTAAGGGCATCACTATGAACTCATAGTGTCCATACATTGTTCGAATGGAAGTCATGGGAATATCTTATTTCCTCACCATTAATTGGTGATATCCTGACTGAAGGTCAACCTTAGAGAAATAATTGGACCTACGAAGCTGATTGAACAAGTAATCTATCTGTGGCAGTGGATACTTTTTCTTTATCATGATTTTATTGAGCTCTTGATAATCAATGCAGAGGTGAATTGATATGTTCTTATTCATGAAGAATAGGACTAGAACACCCCCAGAGTGAAGCAATCAGGCGTATAAACCCCATCTATATATTTTCCTGTAACTTCTTCTTCACCTCTTCCAGCTCTATGTTGGTCATTATATAAGGTGTCTTTGAGATAATCAGAGATCCAAGGATAATTTAAATTGATAACTCAACCTCTCAGTCCATAAGTAGAAAGTGAAACACTTTCGGGAATACATTAGTGTAATCCCTCACAATGGGCATGTATTAATGCATTATTCTCTCCTTTGTCTTAGTCATTGGATCTTGATATGCCTTCTCGCAAGGTATATATATGCACACCTAAGGTGATTATTCTAAAGAAGATTCATCTTCCTCTATACACATGTAAATAATTTATAGATTCTTTGGGATGTGGAGATTGATTTCCCTTTCAACGCATTTGATGTGGGCATTGTATAAACTTATACAATCCATGCCCAAGATAGCTTCAAACTCCACCAAATGAATTATACGGAGATTTTCTAGGAAGTTTACTCCAAGATTTTTAATCGGGGAGGAGTTATAAACCATGGATGTAATAATTTCCCCAATATGTAATCTCATAGATATATTTTCCTCCAAATTATGAGGTCGTGATTTAGTAGTTCTACGAAATATGTACAATATGAAAAAATGAGTAGAACCATAATCAAATAGTAAATTATCTATTCTTGAATGAATAACTAGCGTTATGATCACCAAATCGTTGTACAGATCCACTTCATCAGTACGGATATAATATGCCCTACCTTGTTGCCTTGGAGGTTGTTGCTGATTGCCTCTAATAAACCTCGACTTAGAGAAATTGTTCTCATAATTCCCATGGTCCTTGCAGTTGTAACACTGTACTGCATGATGAATGATGATATGAACCTTCATTTATTTTCATCATTAGTGGGATTTTTCATATCCCTTCTACTGTTCTTATCTAGATGACCAATCATTCCTCATTTGAAGCAATTCTTGGTTCATTTTGGACAGTTACCAGGATGCTTCTTCCTACAATTTTTACAAGGTGAAATTACAGGCTTCTTCCTATCATGGGATTTGTTTGATGGTCCACCAATGTTGTTCTCCATTTTCTACTTATTGTCATTGGGCCCACGAGACCACTGAGAGTCTCCAATCTCCATTTCAACCATTAGGTCACAATAGAAAATATCCTCATAAATATCTAAGTCTCAAATCTTTAATGCTTTTCATAGACTCAGCTTTAGTTCGCTAAAAATCGATCCACGTTTCTTTTTGTGTTCTTGAAAAATACATAGGTGTACCTATATATCATTATAATGTATTCTTCATACGCCCTAATGGACTCATCGTCATTCTTCTTTAGTCCTAAGAACTCTCTTTTCATCTAGAGATGGAGGGTTCGAGGAAAATATTTTTTGAAAAAACAACCTCTTGAATTCCTCCCAATAAATAGATTCTATTTGTTCTTAGGACATGGTTTTCTAAATCAATGTCCACCACTGATCAATATCCCCATCAAAAAGATAGATCTTCAGAACAACGTTCACTTCATCTAAGCAATGTTGGATGAAAAATATCCGTTCAATAGAATTAATCCATTGTTCTACACGGAGGTTATCTGAATATCTTCTAAACATGGGAGGTCATTGTTGCCCGAAGGATTCTACAAAAACATACATTTTCCTTGGTGTAGGAGGGAGTTCCACATGATTAATGTTATTATTCATAACTCGAGCTATTTTATCATTTACTGTCATGATGTTTTGAGAAACGGATCCCATCATATCAGGTATATCATTAGGGAAATCTTTACATTACCTATCACATTGGTTGTTGGAACTTGTTATTCTATTTCAAACCATTTACTAAGAAAAATAATGTATAATTATAGGGCTTGAACACTTATCTATAAGGCATAAAAATAAAACTTTGAATATAAAAGGATAAAATTAAAAAGAATATGTATATCCTAATTTGTTATTCCTTAGGATTATATCTTGGTTATGATCAATCTATTTATTAACATTCATTGTTATGGGATTTTCCCCATTAATAATGGGTTGTACTACGATCATAAATCTACCAAAGAATATCACCTAGAGTTTCATAACCATGACTGATGTAAGGCCCGTTTTCATGTACCAGGATACCCCAAGTCTACCTACTCATATCCAGACATCGATGTATTTTCTTGATGAATTACTGACTCAATACTAACCAAAATTTCGGAATGGTTTCTTATACATAGTCTCATCCTTAAGGTTCTCACAATGGTTCTCTATTCATAATATCCAAAAATAACTAGAACATATTATAATACCAACAATAGCGACCCAATCCATTTTCATATATCATTATATGATATTCAGAATAATTATACATCAGAGTACAAACAAAGGATCATAAAGTATAGTCTATTGAAAGAAAAGAAACATTAAAAATAATATATGGGTCTAAAAACACATCTTTATTTAATCTCTATAAGGATCTCCTAACGTCTATTGATCCCTTACATCTTAATAGGGTACCATGGGGAACACATGAACAAAGGGATGAGTTAGAAGTCCAGTAAGGGAATGAACATAACGATACTTATTTGGAACATGAGTTATGAAGCATGAAAAAGTGGTATAAATAGCATGGAATATATTTAATCATATCATATAATCATGGGATCATATTAACCTGGAATCATATAAATGTGGACGAATCATAAAACAATTTCTTAGTACAGGTAAAGGCTAACCACCAATCACGTTCCTCGTCTTAGTATGGGTCACGGAAAACCACCAATCCTGTTTCCCATCACATCTCATGAGACATAACATTACCCAATGCATTGGATTTCTATCTGGTTACACTGATCTCATCATTTTCATGAATATTCTTTCCACATAAATAATCATATATAATCAACTATACATAAACATAAGGGTACCCCATGGAATGAATTGGGTACCACAATCATGACATAAAGCATAACCAATTGGCATATCATTAATGTGTCCATAAAATAAAAGGATTAGGACATACACGGACGTTCATAGGGTAAAATAGTAATATAACATGGTAAGGTATTTCAAACAGAAGTGAAAACATATAATAAATTTATTTGAGAATTATTATAATTAAAACAATGTTGTGCGGGTTTAAGGAAAATAATTTCGATCTTTTAAAATAGAAAAGAGGTCAATTGTTTATATAAAACCAGAAATGAACCAATAATGTTTTCATAATAAAATATTTATTTTATAATGACAATGGTGGATTGAACAGAGTATGTAGTGAACATTAAATTTGGTAAAAATTTTGGAAGATCATGTAAAATAGGTTTGCTTATTAGAAATTTCATAGGAGAGAATCTTTTAAAACATCTTTATCCCCAAAAGCGACTCATGAAAGAGTATAAATAAAATAAGTATTCAAAACTAAAAAATATTTAAAATTTATACATGGATAGATAAAATAACTCCATTTTTATATAAATAATGATAAGGCATCTTAGAAGAACAAATAAGGTTCGGGTAGATTTCATTACGATTTATCAGCATGGTATCAGGTGTACCTATGTGGACATGATGAGGGGGAAAAAGAATTTTATCAAAACATATAAATCATGATGGTAGACTAGGTTGGTTATTAATCATACCCCTTGGTTAGGTATTACACATGATAAGGCATAACATTGTGAACAATCTTGATTAAGAGAGAAATGGAGAGGACCCCTTACCTTAAAACTTTTGATGTTCTCCACTAGTTATTAAAGACCTGAATAAAAAATTTATGTTTATTAATTAATAATTAAATAACCTTATATATATGTAATTTGATAATAACAATTATTTTATGTTCATTTATATCTGTTTTGATTGGTAATGATGTTTAATTTCATTGTTCGGGCTCGTTTGTTTATTTTGTTTTAATGACTGGCTTACTTATATTGATGTTCAGATAAACATATAAGATGAATGTGGTTGTAAAAAATTGAAGGTATAATATATTATTCAACATAAAAGTGAATAAATGGTTTCATATTTAATTTAGTTACTTAAATTGAGGAATAATTATTATATAATATCATAGCGACAACTGTTTTTGTTAATCAGTGTGTTTTATTACAAAGAAAATGTTTCCATTAATTACATAGTATTATATGTACAAAATCATTAGAAAACCAAAATTAAGATATATTATATATATAATAATCAAGTTTTACTATAAAACAAATGTTTTCATTAGAATAATCAATGATGATAATTGAAATTGATTGACTGTTATCCTTGAATGTGCTAAATTAGCACATCTCGAATAATGCATTCATTTATTTCCAATAAAAGGTGGGAAAATGAGATAAGATAATGAAATATCCCAATAGCGTAAAAAAATTTCATTACATGTATGTTACTAGTGTTATCATAGAATTTGTTTGATGGGAGGTGAGGAAAGAAACAAAAAGAAGAGAACTTAAAAGAAATTAAGGAAATGGAAATATGAATTTACCTCTTGAGACGTCTCCACAGTGATCCTCCTATAAAGATTGTTTTTGGAATTTTGTATATGATAAGAGATTTTGGACGAGGGTAAGGGGATTTTTAAGAGTTTTGGGAAGAATATTGGAACGACACTTGGCTTTAGATTAGGGAAGATAAGAGGTGCGGTTGGGATGGGTGGTATTTATAGTGGAGGAGAGGAGAGTTTTCATAATATTATAATAATTTGTTTATTATGTTTTCACAAGACAAGGAATATTAATTATTCTATGACCATGAATAGAAATAAATTAATGAAAAATCAAACTAAATGCTATTTACATCATCATGACTGAATCATTATGTAGAAATTAATGTTGTATCATTTATTGTGAATTATCATATTTTATTATTCATAAAAAAATTCATGTATTTTTGAAAATTCTCAAAAATTCACCCAAAACATTTTTTGATGATTAGAATCCAAAAATGATGTGCATTTTTCCAGAATAATTTTCTAAATATGATTAATTTAATTTTTAATTAAAATCATAATTTATTATTAAAACACATTTTTAAAACATTCATTTACTTATTCTACAATATAGTTATAACATACTTTCAATGTGAATATTATTTATATATTATCATAGGTAAATTTATTATTCATTTGGGTATTTAACTATTCATAGGATTCTGTTACTATTCATAAGGGTATGTTACTATTCCTTGAAATTTATTTTTTTACCTGATTCCAACTAACGTACTTATTACAACCGTGTATGTCAACTTTTCATAATTACAAACACATAAGTTTAAATAATTGTTTAATGGTCACATATCAATTAGTAGATAATTATGTTATGTTATCAAGTGATTTTATGACATATTTATAAGAATGAAATTTAAATTGAAAACATTGGGATGTGACACTCAAAGTAGGAAAAATGTGATATGTCGATAATTGAAATAATTATTTGGAATTTCAAGTAAGACATCAAGTTTTTTTGAATTTATCTCCCTGTAATGGAGTTACAATATTTGGAAAGAATGAGAACTATGTCCAAGTACATTGGTCCCATTACAATTTTGGATATAATAGGAGCTATAACATATCATTTCGATATGCCACCATGTCATTATATAATACCCAATGTGTTCCATGTCTCAATGTTGTAAAATAACTTGCTAGCCCCAACACATGTACTCACATATAAATGTGTAAAATTAGATCCTGAATTATCATACTATGAAAAGTGTACTTTAATTTTTGACACTAAAGAATATGTTTGGAGGAATCACGTGCCTTAGATATTAATGATAATATGGAAAAATCATAAAATTTAATAGATGGGGTGGGAGCCTAAGGAACAATGATGAGAAACTACCCAAATTCATTAATGAGGTAAATTTTTTGGAAAGTTTGAGGATGATATTTTTGTAGGACTGGAGAATGTAATGACCGGAAATTGTAGATACAAAAATTCCCATCATATGAATATTTTATATTCTATAAGTCATATAAAAAAACATATAAAACAAAATTAAATCTTTATAAATGAATAATAAAAAAATAATAGGTATTTATAGATGTTAAGGAACCTATACCTATGAAATAGTAAAATACCCTTAAGAATAGTAATATTAACCATATGAATTGTAAATCTACCTAATGATTAGTGACCTCACCCATGAAAGTATAAATAAAATGTTTTCATCTCAAATGTGAATGTATAATTTTAATATATCCTCGTATAAGTAAGTGAATATTTATAATACTCATATGAAAGTGTTGGTATGTTTATAAGTCATAAAGATTTAATTACAATTTTATAATTAATACAATTATTTAAATTTAAAATAATGTTTCATAAATGAATATTATTTTTATTTATGATTTTAGGATAAATTTATGATACCGTCGATAATTTTTGAAGGTGTTATAATATCAGGAAAACAATTAAAATCCATATTTTTCATGTAAATATTGATTTTATTTCAAAATTAAAATTATTATATTTAGAAAAATATTTAGATAATATGGAGTCCATATTTTAGTTTTACATGTCTAAAATGGTTATGGTGAATTTTTTTTATTTTTCTATAATACTTTATTTTTTTGTGAATACTAAAATATAGTAATTTACAGTATAAATACACTATAAGACAAATAAACTATTTCATGGGTCGTGGATGATTTCAGAACCAATGCATAGAACTAACATGAACTTATTACATTATTTTTTCAAAAGAACCAATAATACTAATTTCCATGGTAAATATTAATAAAATAATGAATAGAATTATGATAAATCACCCATCTCCTCCAATATAAAAACCACCCTCACCCCCTTTTTCTCTTTAGTCCCCCAAAACATGAATCTTGTCAATTTTTTTTCCAAATCATCATATCTTCCATAATCATAGAGCTCTTGGTCTTCCCAAAAGACCAAAACCACATTCCCTATAAAGGTTCTCAAGGAGGTTAATTTAAGAGGTTAACAATGATCCTTTTTTTAATTAAATTCTCAATTTATGTAATTTTCTATTGGTCGGAGTGGACACTCAAGAGGGGGGGGGGGTGGATTGAGTTCCAATTAAAATTTCTATTAAAATTAATTTCTATTAAAATCCCCCAATTTATAAAACAAGTTAAACTATAGTAAATTTTTAAAACTGTAAAAGTTCAATTAGGTTCTCAATGATTTATTAGGTATTAGTTTATTTAATCCGATGATTAAATTATCTTTTGAAACTAATCTACTGATTTACAATCGTTACAAACACTTGCTAATTTAACTATCAATGTAACTTTTAAATAGTTTTTTATTTGAAAGTAATAACAGCGGAATATAAATTATATAGTACTTTAAACATTATAAACTAAAATGCACAGCAGGGATAACCAAGAGGTTCAGTCTCAAGTTGAGACTTAGTCCTCTCAAATTTATATAAATTTTATCCACACCCTCGATCAGGGTTTAAAATTGTATAGATATTTTTCATGACACATAGGGACCTCTACCATAGTTCATCGTGGGAAACAAAAATAAAGACCTGGCCACACAGGGACCTCTTCTACAGTTGTTGTTAGTAAAAAAGAGTAAACAGTTTGGTATTTGGATTTTTATATCCTCTATTTCAGTGCAGAAGATAGTGTGTGTGTAAGATATTTATAGTACACACAGTGCTCGAAAAAGTAAATAATAAATCACTTAGAGAGAGTATATAAAATTTTAGAAAGATCTAGTGATTGGAAGTGCAGTTGTAGATTCATTGGATTCAGCAGAAACGCTTTTGAGTCCCTCTCTGGTTTTGTGTGGAAAAACAGAGTGCCATGGTTAAGATTGTGTTCTTCAAGAGTGAGTATGTTCTCTTAATTTTAGCTCCTCCAATAGTGTCAGATTACAAGCATGTGAGTTCTTCAATTATCTTGCAATCTCTTCTTCAGTCGTGCTCATGATTGCTCTTCTGTTCAGTACAGTGCACTCATGTTTCTTGCTCGCGTACTTATGTTCATCTTGGACACATATATGTCTCTATTATACCTCAATCCGCCTTATATTCCTTGATCTCTGGAAATAGTAATTATTACCTTATCATAGGTAAGAGGTACAATTTTATGACATGCCAACAACTTTCATTAAATAGAATTAATAGAATTAAAAACATCAAATATGATCACTAGAAATATTTAAATAATATTGACAAAAAGGTTAAGAAATGGTGTCAATATAGTTGTGGAAATGGTGTCTCTTTGAACCGGTGTCTTCTTCATGGTATGTGCTTCACGGTGTGTCCATGTCACGGTGTCTAGATCACAGTGTCTTAGTCACAGTGTCTGACTCATGGTGTATCATTCATGGTGTCTCGGTCAAGGTGTTTCCTTCACTATGTATGGGTCACGGTGTCAGGCTTACTATCACGGTGTCTGCAACTTAGACTTCACGTTGTCTACTTCACTGTCTTTGTCCTACACATCATGGTGGTTGTGTCTTACACACAGTCTGTCTTACTATGTCAAGATTTGTGGTGACTTTATACATAGAAAAATATCTGTATTTAGACTTAAACAGTAATATGCAGAATATGAATTAAGCTTAACCATTATAAGGTAAGAGAACTTGTAACATAAATACAATGTTTTGATAAGATAAGTGAGATTTGTGATCATGCATAAGATTAATAAATCATAATGAGAATAATTGACAGTAATAATATTTTCAATCATTAAAACATGATTTGTAATTATTATTGGAATTTTTGATCATTAAAACATGATTAATACATGAGGAGTCCAACAATCACCCCCTTTTTGATGATCACAAATCATGTATAGTCAAGGTATAAATGAAATGCAACATTAGTGAAAAGAATATAAATAATAATATATTTTACAATAACATATCAAATTATAATAGTTATGCAATACATTTACTTTTTTACCCCATTTGGGAATATCAAAAAGTATAGAGAATGGAGTGAAACAATGGATTTGTCATTAAAAATGTTCAGAATAGAGCATACAATAGAAATAAAAAAATAAAAGACGACCCATCAATAAATCAGGAATCACTGGTTGACATCAGGGATTAGATTTATCTTTTCCTTTAGCAGCAGCAGGAGCTGGAGCTGATGTAGAAGAAGGCATGGAGGTAGTAGACAAAGATGGTAAAGGTAGACCTTCAAAAATAGATGGAGCCAATGAAGGTATAGTAGAAGATCTAGTCTGTGACTGATCAATAATAACTGGTCTGTTATGAGATTGGGCTTGGCTGACTGACATGGCAGTTGAGGCTAGGGCAGGTTGACCATGTCTAAGGGGTGAAGAAGCTGGAGCAACTATTGCAGTACTCTTCACATGATGATACAGCTTCAAACGATTGATGAAATCATTAATTATTTCTACACTATATTGCATAGCCTTTTCAAAATAATCCTTATTCTCCATGAACTTGTCACACAATCTTGTGAATTCTATAAGTTCTGAACTTGCGCTTTAAAAACTTGAGTCACTGGAGGGATTTACAGATTCTCCACAAGATACATAAAGTGATTTTTCATGTCAATTTTAGAGAACAACTGAGTGAGATAAAAGTAGCTCTTCTTTGTGATCTCTTGTTGAGAATCAATGGTAATCATAGAATTAATTCTAACCAGGTACAAAGCTCGATCACTGTTCTTAACCACTTATGACAAAAGAGGCAGATCCAAGCAACTGAAAGCATTCTGAATTTCTTCCTTGATTATGGATCTAAGCACAGAATCATCCAAAGAGGGAACAGAAGGTTGACCAGATGGTGGACAAGCCTTTACAACTATGGTGAGAACATTGAGCTGTTTCAAAAAGTGTATTCATCTGTGAGATTAGTCATATTTTCTACAAGATCTCTCATGTGTTTCACCATCTTGGTGTGTCTTACACCAATCTTTTCATAAAATGATAGAAAATATGGATGAACATGAGATACAATCTCTCTAGAAATGTTGGAAACATTTGGTTCAGGAGAAGAAGAAACTGGTGCATGAGCAGAAACATGAGAAGGCTCTGATCTTAAAGTCAGTTCTTTCTGCATGTCTACTACCATACTTTTCAATGTTGTAACATCTTCACATAGAAGCTTTTTTTCAACTTTGAATTCTTGAATTTCACGGATCATCCTTGGTTGAATATGCAGAATAATATTCTCTAAAATAATCAAGGAATCATCATGGCTTAGTTGAGTCATTGGATGAGGATGAGAGGATATAATATTATCAACTCCAGCCAAGATAGTCTCTCCAAAGACTTTCAAGTTATCCTTAGTTACAAAAGACTATTGGTCAGGTAACGGAGTCGGTGAATGTAGTGGTATAGGTTCTGGTTGAGGTTCTGGTTGAGGTTCTGGGATTGAAGCAGCTTCAGGATGAGGCATTGGGACAGGATGAGCGACTGAATTCAAATGAAATAGAGAAGATAGGTCAATTCTAGTTTTAGTCACTTTTTGTGATACACTCACTTCATAAAAACTTGTAAATTCTTACCAAGTGTACATAGAATATGTGACAGTGGGTTGAGAGGTTTCAGTAGATCCAGCTTCATCAATCTCAAGGTTTTGAGGTTCATCACCCTCAAAATGTGCTTCCATTTCAGATTCTTGAGGCTCAAGAACATTGTCAAGATCCACATAATCAGCTCTAATCTCTTCAAGAAATTCTTGCCTTGTCAACTGAAAGGCAATTTCCATCCTATCTTCAAAAGAGGGTATGTACTTAGGAACAGACTGTTCCACTGGTTGTGCTTCCAGACTTGTTTTTTGCACAGAGGTGAGATCTTCTAGATTTTCTTCTTGCATTGTAGTGATGTTTTCTGCACCAACAGACTCTTCCATGACTTGCTTCTCTAAATTAGGGATAATAAATTCTCTTGTTGCTGCAGGTTGGGTTTCTGGATCAACATAATCTATAAAAGAAGGTGCTTCTTCCTCTTTTTAATACTCAGCCACTTCATTGAGTCCCAAACCAGGATCAGTAATATTCTTTGTCCTTCATGGATACTCAACAAGATTGAACATTTCATAAACCTTTTCATTATCTTCAACCCATTGGTTCTTCCATGAGTTCCAATTAATCTTCATCCTTTCGATGACAGGCTTGGATAAAGAGAAATCCAAATCCTCAAAAAAATCATTCGTTCCAACCATTCCTTTTGCAACTAACATGGCCGAAATCATCCTTGAGTAAAAAAAGATGTGTATTTGGAAGTGACCTTAATCAGCTCACATATATGGTTAATGACATACTTTCATAGTTTGATCTAATGGCCATTATTCAATAGGTGAATCGGGAACACATCCTGATACTTCTTCACAGCAAATTCTCCTTTTCTGGGACTAATCAAATTCGGAACAAACTTGAACTTCAGTATTGTCTCCCCATCCAATTCAGCTACTATGGCACTTCGCTTGGTGCAATTTCCAGTCAGGATCTATAGTGCATTTTCCAGATCAAATATGTCAGTTGTTGGAGGAGGGTCTCTCTGGTAGTCATCACAGATCCCTTCATGAGGAATCCGCAGGCATGGATCCCATATCTTGGAAGAGAATGAACACATTTGTCCATTGATCCAACTTGTCACCATAAATCTTTCTCCAGCATCCAAGGAAAACATTAAATACTGATAAAATTGAGATACCAAGCTAGGATAAATTGTTCTATCTTTTCTAGAGAACCATTCGATCCATCCTTGTTATCTTAAGATTTTTAGAACAAAAGACTTGCTAGAAAACATCCCCTCAGGGAAAATATCTTTCTCAAGAGCTACAATACAACTTACTAGGATCATATTTATTGGTCCTTCAGGTTATATCCTCGGTTCTCTTTTCTGTTTCTTCGTGCGGCGCTTCTCAGATGCGGTTTAATATGGACGCCTCATCCTGGGCATCCATTAAATATTCGAGCGAGAGAGAAGGAGAGAAGGTTTGCAAGGTAAAGAGGGTTCTAGAGAGAGAGAAGAAGAAGAGAGTTCATGTAAGGATTCGAGTGAAAACATTATGTTTTATCATTTGGGAATGTCAAGCGTCACAAAAATAAAAACGCGGGAAATCAAACAGTGGTGAAATAAAAATTACAATGATAAAGGTTAAAATAAAAGTATAAATATTCTAAAGGGAGAGACCATGTGTAGGAATTACAGTGTGATGAAAATCAGTCGTCATGTTGAGATATTTGTTGGTCGTTACAGTGAGACAGTGACTATTCTTTGTAGTCACGGTGAGACAGTGAGGTGACAGACCGTGAACACAAGGTGTTAACTGTGAGACAGTAAGTATGAAACAGTAACTGAGAAATAGTTAGCATGAAACCATAAAGTAAAATATAGTATAATGTTAAATAGTAAGACCAGTAAGATATCTATTTATGATTGATCATACCAAGATCATTTATGATGTAATCTAATCTCTCAGAATTTAATGGTTTAGTGAATATATCATCAAGTTGATATTTAGTACCAATGAATTCTAATGTGATATCACCCTTTTGATAGTGATCCCTCAAAAGTGATGTCTTACATCAATATGCTTTTTCCTAGATTGTGAAACGTGATTCTTTGATATGTTAATAGCACTTGTGTTGTAAAAATTTATTGGTACATGTCTGAATTGATATCCATAGTCTAGTAATGTGTGTTTCATCCACAATGTTTTTCCACAACAACTTCCAGCAGCTATGTATTCAGCTTCTTCATTAGATAATGAAACAGAATTTTGTTTCTTACTACACCAGGATTCTAGTGACTTGGATAAAAGGTGACATGTTCCAAAGGTGATTTTTCTATCTAACTTACATCCAAAAAAATCAGCATCATAACAAATAACCAATTCATGTTATTGTTCTTTTGGATAGAACATTCCAAGATTGGGAGTATTCTTGAGGTATTTGAAAATTCTTTTTATGGAATTTAAATGCGATTCTTTATAATTTTCTTGAAAACGAGCAAACATACACACAGTAAACATAATATCAAGACGACTAACAGTCAAGTAGAGTAGATGTCAATGATTCATCTATAAGTGGTTTGAACAACATATTTTTTCATCTTTATTAAGATCCAACTTACAGGTGGTACTAATGGGAGTGTCATTAATTTTTATTTTATCCAATCCAAAAAATTTTAAAATATATCTACTATATTTACTCTGAGTTAAAATAATTCCCTCATTGTTTTGAGAGATTTGAAATCCATGAAAGAATTTAATATTACCCATTAAACTCATCTCAAATTCAGTTTGAATCATTTTAGAAAAATTAGTAAATAAAGATGTTTTTGAATATCCAAAAATAATATCATCTAAATAAATTCTAAAAACTAAAACATCTTTATATATTCATTTTATGAAGAGTGTTGGATGAGCTATTCCATTTGTAAAACCTTTTGAAAATAGAAAAGTACTAATTCTATCATACCAATCTCTTGGATCTTGTTTTAAACCATATAAAGATTTTGATAATTTGAAAATATGATTTAGAAAATGAGGGTTTGTAAATCAAAGTGGATGTTCAACAAAAACATCCTCAGCTATAAACCCGTTTATGAATGCACTCTTGACATCCATTTGATATAGTTTGAAATTTATATGTTCAGCATAAGCAAATAAAATCCTAATGGCTTCTAGTCTGGCTACTGGAGAAAAAGTATCCTCATATTCAATTCCTTCCTCTTGACTATAGCCTTGTGCAACTAATCTAGCCTTGTTTCTAACTATATTTCCAGATTCATCTACTTTATTTCTAAAAACCCATTTTGTGCCTATGGTGAAAATTTCCTTAGGTCATTCAACAAGTTTCCAAACATTATTTCTTTCAAACTGATTGAGTTCTTATTGCATATAAATTACCCAAATTTCAACAACAATAGCATCATCAATGTTTTTAGGTTCAATCTATGACAAGAATTCTTGATGTTCAACCTGATTTCTAAGAGAAGCTCGAGTATGTGTCCCTCTATCACAATTTCCAACAACATCATCTAAAGGATTATTATATAGAATTCTAGTTGATCTAGTAATGGTAGGACTAGAAATTCCATGTTCTTCTCTATGATCAGATTCATTTGGATCATATTCTAAAATATTTCCAGAAATGGTTGTCTTTACAGCAGTTTCATTGATTTTATCATTATGGTTCAGAACAGATATATCTTCCTCCATATTTTCAAGAGATGACTTAGGTTCATGTGGATCAGTTCCATCAAATTTGATGTGAATAGATTCTTCCACACACTTGGTTCCCTTATTGAAAACTCTATAGGATTTAGTAGCAATTGAATATCCTATAAAGGCTCATTCAACACTCTTAGAAGAAAATTTATCAAGATTATCCTTAGTATTAACAATAAAGACTTTTCAGCCAAGTACTTTAATGTAATTAACCTTAGGTTTCCTATTGTTCCACAAATCATAAGGGGTCTTTTGAGAACAGGATTGACTAAGAGTCTATTGATGATATAAAAAGCTGTATTTACAACATAAACCCAAAAGTAAATTGGTAGTTCATTCTCATTTAACATGGTTCATGCAATTTTTTGCAGGGTTCTATTCCTTCTTTCTACTACACCATTCTGTTGAGGTGTTCTAGGAGAACAAAAGTTATTAATATAGCAATTTTGTGAGCAGTAATATTCAAAATCATGATTTTCAAACTCATGCCCATGATCACTTCTTAGGTTTTTAATCTTAAGTCCACTATGGTTTTCTACAGACTTGGAGTATTTAACAAAGTGAGAATAAGCTTCACTTTTGTGATCTAAGAAGTATACCCAAGTATATCTAGAAAAGTCATCTACTAAGATATATACATAGTGCATCCCATTTAAACTAGACACTCTAGAATCTCTAAACAAGTCCATGTGAACCAACTCAAGGGGTTGATAAGTTGAAACATCATTCTTTGATTTAAAATTAACTTTATGTTTCTTTCTCTTTTGATAGGGATTACAAACGTTGTCATTTGGAAACTCTAGTTTGGGTAGGTCTCTAACCAATTTCTTCCTAGTCATATTTCTATGTGAATGTATATTATATGGATCTAATATTCTATGCCAAATCCAAGATTCTTTATGAAAATCATTTAAGAAAGTAACATTTTTTTTGGCTAAAGAATTTAAATCAACTGCATAAACATTTTCATTTCTCAAAACAGAAAATACTAAAACATTTTTAGAATTAAAAACATTACAAGAATAATATTCAAAATTAACATTAAAACCATCATCACAGAATTGAGATATGCCTAACAAGTTATATTTTAATCCATCAACAATTAAAACATTAGAAATTAAAAGTGAGTTAGTGTTACCAATTTGGCCTAGGCCGGTGATCTTTCCTTTATAATTATCATAAAAGGTGACATAGCCTCCATAAACCTTGATTAGGCTCTTGAAACATGAGTAATCCGCAGATATATGACTTGGACATCCACTGCCCAAGTACCATATCTTCTTATGGGAACTCTTCAAACATGTTTCCTACAAAACAGTTTTAAACCGAGAATGATTTTGGTACCCAGATTTTCTTGGGTGTAGATAGGTTAGAAATCAATGATTTTGGTACCCAAATTTGTCTTATGGGTCTCATATATTTTACATAATCAAAATATTTTGAAAGATAAACACTATTTTCTCTATAGCTATATGAACAACTAGTTTAAGAATATGAATTTCCAGAACATGAATTAGAAGTATTTTATCCATATTTAAGAAAAAAATATAGTTTTAGTGAACTGTCATTTTCCAGGTTGGTAACCTATTCTAGTAGTGTACTTTGGTCCCACTTGATTTCCTATCAGTTGAGTTAGAGTGTCTTTTCCATTTATGAACTTTTCGAAGTTTCTCATTAGAAATTTTCAATTCGGTATTATACTTTAATAGTTGATCATTATTTTACTTTTCTATATCAAAGGTAGATTTAACATTGGCAATGAGAGAATGTTTTTTCTTTAATGAATTATATTTTTCCTTAAGTAAATTGCATGATTCCTCAAGCATATTGTAGTATTCAAACAGATCCTCACTAGTCATATTTTCAGATTCAGAATCTGAATCAGTTCCATAATAATAATCATTTAGCATAGGGAAAATAGGTACCTCAGAAGTATTGGTCATGAAACACATGTTGGCACGATTCATTTCAAAATCAGAAACATCAGATTTAGTTGTGTTGTCTTATGAAGCACTTTATGTATCATTCAATTCATTCTTGTACTTACTATCCTTGTAGTCATGTTTCTTCTTGAACTTCAATTTTGGGATGTCTTCTTAAATGTGACCTTTTCATTTACATTCATAGAAAACAACATCATCACTCTTATTATATTTCTTCCAATCCTTTTTCTAATTACATTTATTTTTCATATTTACCTTTTTAGTTTGATTTTCTAAATCATTTCTTCTTCTAATAGAATTTCTTAATTATCCTAGATATCTGAGCCATTTCAGCATCACTGTCAGAGTCTGAACCTTCACATGTTGAGCTTTTAGTAGGTATGTGTATTTTATCCTTGTCTTTTCTCTTTGAAGTAGTAGACATGAATGCCACTAAATTTCTCTTAGGTTCTTTATCATCCTCATTATTCCCCTTGATTTCTTTCACATACATCATAAGCTTTCCAATAATCTATTTGACATGAAGAGCTCCAATGTCACATGTTTCTCTGATTGAAACAGAAGTGCCTCTCCATCTATCTAGCAAACATCTCAGTATCCTCATGATTTGTTCCATTGCTAGAACAACTTTACCATGTGAACTCATTGTATTGACTATCTCATTGAAGTTGAGATACATATCAGAAATAGGTTCATCAGTCCTCATTTTAATATTTTCATTTTTAATAGTATATTTATTCAATATCATTTCTTTAACAGTGGTTGTTCCCTCCTTAGAAACACCTAAAGTATCCCAAATTTCATAAGCAGTTGTACATGCAGATATTCTATTGAATTCCTCAAATCCTAAAGCACAATATAGGGCATTCATAGCTTTACAATAATTATTATAAGCTACTTTAGTAGGTTCATCCCAAGTTATTCTCTCAGTTTATGGAATTTTATATTGACTCTCTATAGTAGTCCAGATATCAAAACCCATACTCTCTTAATGTATTTTCATTTTAAGCTTCCACTAAGCATAGTTGGTACCATTGAAGAAATGTGGCATGTTAGTTGAAACACCTTCTAATCTATTGTCCATAGCTAGATGTTAGAAAGATATATATTTAAAGAGATAAAATTTAGAACTAACATATATTTAAGATCATTAAAGAAACAACTAATATCACAGTTGAAAAACAGAGTATTTTGAAATCCTTGAACAAAAACGTGCCACTGATTCCAAATGTTGGTTGTATTGGACACTCAAGAGGGGGGGTTAATTGCGTTCCAATTAAAATTTTTGTTAAAAATAATTTCTATTAAAATCCCCCAATTTATAAAACAAGTTAAACTATAGAGAATTTATAAAACTGTAAATGTTCAATTAGGTTTTCAAAGATTGATTAGGTCTCAGTTAATTTAATCAGATGATTAAATAAGCTTTTGAAACTAATCTACTGATTTACAATAGTTACAAACACATGATAATTTGCCTATTAAAGTAACTTTTAAATATTTTTGTATTTGAAAGTAATAGGAGAGGAATATAAATTATATATTACTTTAAACTTTTTAAACTAAAATACACAGTAGGGATAACCAAGAAGTTCAATATCATGTTGAGACGTAGTCCTCTCAAATTTATATAAATTTGATACACACCCTGGATCGGGGTTAAAAATAGTATAGAGACTGTCCAGGACATGTTGGGACCTCTACCACAGTTCGTCATGGGATAGAAAAATAAAGACCAGGCCACACAAGGACCGCTTCCATAGTTGTCGTGGGTAAACAAGAGTAAAAAGTTTGGTATGAGGATTTTTATATCCTCCAATTCAGCGTAGGAGACAATGTGTGTGTAAGATATAAAAGGGACACACACTACTCGAAAAAAAATAATAAATAACTTAGAGACAGTATATGAATGTTTAGAATCCTCTAGTTATTTGAAGTGCAGCTCTAGACTCGTTGGATTCAGCAGAAACGCTTCTGAGTCCTTATCTGGTTTTGTGTGCAAAAAACAGCGTGTCGTGGTTCAGCTTGTGTTCTTCAAGAGTGATAATGTTCTCTTGATTTCAGTTCCTCCAGTAGTGTCGGATTGCATGCATGTGTGTTCATGAAAGATCTTTCAATATCTTCTTTAGTTGTGCTCAGGATTTCTCTTTTGTTCAGTACAGTGCACTCGTGTTTCTTACTCGCGTACGTATGTTCTTCTTGCACACATATATGTCTCTACAGCAGCTCAATCCTCCTTATATTCCTCAAGATCCGGAAATAGTAATGATTATCTTCTCATAGGTATGAGGTATGGTTTTCAGACATTACAACAACTATCATTAAATAACATTAATTGCATTAAATACATAAAATATGACCATTAGAAAAATTTAAATAATGTTGACAAAAATGTTAAGAAACAGTGTCACAGTAGTTATGAAAATGGTGTCTCTTTGAACCAGTGTCTTCTTCACGGTATGTGCTTCACAGTGTTTCCATGTCATGGTGTCTAGCTCACGGTGTCTGAGTCATGGTGTCTAACTCACAGTGTATCATTCATGGTGTCTGGGTCACGGTGTGTCCTTCACGGTGTTTGGGTCACGGTGTTAGGCTTACTATCATGGTGTCTGTGACTTAGACATCACGGTGTCTGCTTCACTATGTTTGTCTTACACTTCATGGTGGCTATGTCGTGCACACAGTCTGTCTTATTGTGTCATGCTTCACAGTGTCAATATACGTAGACAAATATTTGTATTTGGACGTAAATAGTAATATGCAGAATATGAATTATGCTTAACAATTATAAGGTAAGATAACATGAAACATAAATACAAAGGTTTGATAAGATAAGTGAGATTTGTGATCATGCATAAGATTTGTATATAATAAGGAGAATAATTGACAATAATAAGATTTGTAATCATTAAAACATGATGTGTAATTATTATTGAGAATTGTGATCATTAAAAAATGTTTAATACATGAGGAGTCCAACATTTTCTTATCTTATCATAACATCCTATATCCAAATGATCTTGATAACTCTAGTATTATATATATATAGGAATTACATAATGTTAGTATAATATCATTCTTCTAACTAATCTCTCTCTATTTTATTTTTTAAATTGAAATCATATTATGGGAGGTACCGATTTACAACATTCGTTATTCAGTTTCTCCTTCATGCCTTGTAATGAAACCATATTTATGGATGAATCAGATTATAAAATATGTTTTATTACTCATTTAATTTTTTGGAACAAATATATATAATTAATAATAATTTATACACTGAAATGGGTTCATGATGATCAAAATACTACTATAAAAATCTAAAATATTATCACTAATGTTTAATATAATAAATCACATACATACCATCTAAATTTTAATTTTATCACCAGTTAATATTCCTTATATTCATTAGTATCATATAAATTCATTTATGTATAATTATATCCATTCTATAAGATCTTATATAATGATCTACAAGTATATCGATCTTGAAAACCTTGGAAATGAATGCTCCCATGCGATAAATTTTCATATTATAACTCATAAAAAAGGCCAGAAATGAACATAATAAAATCATAATAAAATAAATACATATATAAATGTTCTAAATTGGTTAATTAATGGATTTAATATTAATATGTAAGTTATTATGGTTATGTTCATAATGCATTCAGACATAAGTTATGGGTTTTCTACCAGAGCCTCCAATTTCCTTTAGGTTACTCTTTTTTATCACATTAACACAATTAAATTCATAATAATTATTTTTCATCTTCAAAATTAATTTTCAGTGTCTTATAATTATGTTTAAATCATGATACCTTTTTATTTTATGGGGATGTACATGTTTTTAAAGGATCTTTCTCAAATTCTTCACTATAAACATGATCGATTCAAATGATCTTCTTGACTTCTGACATATTAACATGTTTACTATAAAATATATTTGAAATAGACATTATTTTTATGAAAATAGAAATATTTTTATTAACTATCAATCTCATATCACTAATGGTTCTATTCCATGATTTTACCAAATGATTTTTTTTTCAAAGTAAAAGATTATTTCTATAAAGAATTACATAATGATTTAATAAGTTTATTTTCATCAATTTTAACACTCCTGTTGATTCATACGTTAAATAGGGATTATTCATTTAATATTTAAACTACCATATTTTATGAATTATTTATGAGTATTTGGAGTTTGTATGTTCTATCATGATACCATTCAATAAGTTTCCATGAATGGATAGTATTTTTGTTTACTAAATAGGGAATGTTATTTACATTTGATATGTAAGATTAAATATGAATTTATATGTTTCTTCTGTTTCAAAAAATTAATTTGAGAAATTTATTGGACTTAGTATGTGTTGGGTGGGGGTCGCTATTACCCCATGGTGCACCGTTAGTTCTAATGTTGCAATATAATTTGATTTTTTCCCTATTTTTATAAGGCCTTGGAACGAGGCCTTCACATTATGGTTATGATATCCAACATTATTAATTACCTCTTTATCAAACTATTAATTGATATTTCATGTCATTATTCTGCTAATATTATATCCATCATATTATTTTATTATTTACTTATTTATTCAGGTATTATTCCTTCCATTTATGCTCTAGATTTTTATAATGGAATGTGTTCTATAATTAATCATAAATCCTTATTATTTATGCATTAACTATATTTCTAACCCTTACTGAGCATCTAAGCTCACGAAATGCTTATGCTAAAATTTCTTTGATTCCAAGATGAATTTTATAAATGAAATGTAGTGATAAATTATAAATATAAGAGTGTTTTTTAGGGAGTTTCTATGATGACTTTCATTTCCTGTAGTAATTTTGACCTCATGTATATATATGGTTTTACAATGCTACAAAAATATTTTTTTATTCATTAAATGAAATTATTTTGTTTATAAAAATTTTATAAAAGAAGGAACCATCTATTTAAAACTGGGTTCAGGTTCATTACACAAAGTGTGTAAAACCATTTGGGAGATAATTTCTATTTTTTATCCTTAGGTGATGATCGAGTCTATCCACAATGAAACATCTTCAATGTTACTACACCTAGGAAATAATATTATAGAGATAGAAAAAAACATGTGTATTTAAAAATCGATATAATTTCTTGTAAACCACTCACTCTATTCTTCACCATAATTTAAGGATATTTTTATAAAATTAGAATTATCCTTGCGGTGTCAAAAAAATATTTCTCATCATAGTTTCAAAATATTAACCAAACTATTCTCTGATACCAAAAATACTGACCCAAAAATTTCACACTTAAATATATCATTTAATAAGTCTAATATTAATTACATTACATAATGTCCCACACTTAAATTTAAAATGTCTATTTCCATTAGACACTTTGAAACAAACAAAAATACTTCTTATGAGTTTTAAAATATATCATTGTTAATTATTCATAACTAAAACCATTCTGTTATATATCATATATTTTTCCATTTTCTATGCATTAAGGAATTGAAGAATAATAATGGCTGATATAAAATTCAAAATAAGTTTAAAAAAAGACATATATAAATGATTATAGAATCCTATCATTAGAATAAGGGTTTGAGTGATTTTGAAAATAATAAAATACATATTAAAGATCATAAAAAAGTATAAATGAATAAATAATGGTAGTTGATAATATATAAATCCAAATGTAACCAATAACAATGATCCATAAGAGAATAACGTAGAACATGATTCTATTTTTTTCAATCACAAAATCCTATATTATTATTTCATTAGTAGTCAGTCTAATTTCCATGGTTGCCATAGTAGAATGTGTTTAATCCCAAAACCATTATAGTTATCAATGTTAACTACCATAATATCATAGTAAAAAACCACTCAATAAATTTTCTCTTTCCACATTATTTTCCAATTTATGTCATGATATATCATATCTACACAATTCATTTTAGGGTGATATATGTCGAACTCATTAGATAATGAAAATCAAACATATGTGTGACATAATATCATAAGACACTCCTAATTTTGGAACCCATGGAATAAATATGGATACATAATCATTTCAACATAGAATAACTCATTGAAATGAATGAACATCCATACATATTTCAACTTTTCAACTTTTTCTAACTTATGGAAAAGCAATAATTTTCATAAAATATCATCTTTTAATGGTATATTTACATGTGGAAATTCTTGTAGTTTCAAAAATATACTATGATCATAAACATAAACCATCCAGAAAATAAATTATAATTTTATAATATTATCATATTCCCAATCAATAATGAATAAAATCATAGAATATCACCATATATTATAATGTTTTTGAGGGATAATTTAATGAATTTCCTGATGAAAATATCATTTTCATATAAAATTATTAGTTTTAGTAAAAAAAATATTATATATTAAATACTATTATTATTTCAAAATAAACATGTATGATTTTAATTTAATATAACATTAATTAAATTTTCATGATAGTGGAATTTGTTTCATACATTACACATTAAAAAACGTCTATATTTCTATAAAAATTCCAAAGCTCCTCATCCAAAAGTGAGAATAAGATTAATTTACAAAAAATTAAAATGGAAAAAATATGTAAAATTGAATTTAATAAATCATTATATAATAGTTAAAACATTATTGTATTTTTTATATAATATGTAATTAGATTAAATGTTTTTTTAAAAAAAATAGAGAGATAATGTATATTTAAAAAATTTATTTTAATCTCATTAGAACAAAGAGAGAGGCAAATTAGTTGAAAAAGTGTACTCTCATAAAATAAAAGTATTAAAATAAAATAAAATATATTTTCAGATATAGATCATAGTATAACATTATGAGAACCTTAATCATAAATAACCTCGATAAATGATTACATTTTAAGACAAAACATTTACCATTTTTGTAAAATTATAATAGAAAGACCATTAAAAGAATAACATTAAATGAAACAATAAATATATTTATAATAAATATATTTATTATATATCATATAAATGGATCTATATATATATATCATAGAATAATACATTTTCATAACAAAACGTATTTCTAAAAGAAGACAATTTTAGACGAAAATCCCTTACATCATGTATTGAAATTATTTTTATATGTTTGAACCTCCTCTGTAACAAATTTTGACTTATTATCAATGTATAAGAGGACTATACTAATATATATCATAACATATATGAATTACATATACACTCTTATCACGTATTAATTTACAATTCTACTTCAAAATCATTATTTTAGGTAAAAACAACATTGTTTTTCATATATGTTGTGGTTATATTATTTTGGCTATTATACATTGATTATGTTTAAATATTCTCCATAATATTAATAATGATATAAATATCATACTTACTAGTTATTTAATTTTTAGATTAATTCATAATATTTGAATTTATGAAAATAAATTTCATAATTTATAGGTATTGTAGGCCATATATACGGATGAACTAAATTTTCATTTTCTTGATTGATGGAATGAAAAAATGAAAAATAATAATTCAACATTCCTAAATAACTCTAAAAAATTTATTATTTTTATTTATTTAATATAATCATATAACCATCTCTAAATAAATAAAATTATTAATGTGTCCCATCTCACTATAGAGATCATAATCCACCTAAAAACACAAGTGATTATATCATTTTTTAATGGTTTGAAAGGTAAAAATGATGATGTGATATCTCAAATAAAAATGTATGATTATGAAATAAATATAATAAATATATAATTTAAATCCAACATTATATCTATCTATGAGAGCTTGTGACAAAATAAGAATTACATCGATTCGAGATGGGTTACCCTCAATATGCATGATCAATATTTTTGTTCCCATTTTACTAAAGAGGAGATGCATGTAGATAATTTATACAACATATCAATATATAATTATATTAGACATAAATATGATATTATATAAATATATTTCAATATTATTTTATGGATTTTAAAGAATAAATAAAATAAAAATTATCTGTTAAGAAAAATAGCCCTTCTTTAGAAAACCTTATTCGGTTTAATCAAAAATCATACATATGAGTGTAGCTTGATAAAACAAAGAATTATATGATGTGGGTATATATTTATTTAAAATATTTGATTTTTTCATTTATTATCAAAATTTATTTTGTAATGTGGATATTATTAGAGGGGAGATGTCCTTTAATTAGTCAGAAAAAGAAACCCACCTAAAAACTAATTAGTAATACCTCAAGAAAATCGAAACATGATACTAATTTCCATGTCAAATGATTCTGAATATCCATTTATATAATTTTAGTAGATTATATGGTCTAAATATTCCCATAAAATAGGATTTATACATTCCATATTGGAAAAATATACTTATATATTTAGGTCAAACTATTAGTAAATCGGTTTGAATCATAACCATAAAAAGTAATTTCTACTATTTAAGAAATTAATAGTGACGAAAATTTTTGTTGTACAAATTATATAATATTAATTATCCTTATCCAAATGTTTTATTACATTTTTTTTTAAATTTAATTCATATATGTGGAAGAATATAATTTATTTTAAACCTATAGATTTGATGAAATATATGTTTTCCCAAAAGGAAATTGTTATAAGAATACAATTTGTTGAAATAAAAATTTATAATTAATATAATTATAATGACATGAACATGATTAATAATAATATAATTAAACTATTATTTCTTATATAACAATATTATAATATAATAAAACATTTTAACAGTTAAAAAATAAAAATAAATTTTTAATAAAAATCACTATTATTAATTTAAAATATAAACACTAAGACAAACCCAAAACATTGTAACTAATATATTTTTGACATAATGGTTTCAAAAATGAATAATATTTATTAAATATATTTTTTAACAGAATAAATATTTTATTTATTTATTTATTCAAATTGTTTCATATTAATTTTTTTTTTCTATTCATAAAGTGACATTATTAAAAACTAATTGAATACTTGTTAATATATTTTCATTATCTAATATATTTATATTTATTTTGAAAAATATGGTTACTCATATTCATATACATTATACTAGTGGATGATTATAATGATAATCATTTAATTTTTGTATTAGTAATATATTGACGTTTGTTACAAACCTATCTTACATGTAATAAATGCTATAAATGAATATATATGTATATTAAATACAAATAAGATATAAAATCTAGGTAGTTTACAAAAAAATCACACTCCCACTTTCCAATTATTCACATCAATACATTAATTTTACTTTTCTCCTATCCTGAGATCCATAAATGGGAATTTGACCATTTTTGTGGCCTCAAATTTTCTTGATTATTAATTATCATACATGCCTTATGTACATGAATAAGATTCCACCGAATAACCCAGTCCCTACCCTACAAAACATCATATCTGAATTTTAACTCAAAATTAGGAAGAATTTAAATGGCCATACCAAATATGTCATGGTGATTTCCACAATATGCTCATGTATCCCCACATGTCTAGTGTCTATTAACTATAGCCACACAAGTGCATCTGTAATCAATTACATGCAAATAAATCAACAAATAAAAAATTCCTTCTCAATGATTGATATACTTACAACTCAACAAAATTAAAAGAAAAAGATAAAAAAACATTTCATTTTTCTTGGAAGGTTCTAAAAACTTTATGAAAATTGGTAGAAAATCTCATCAAAATAGGTGAATCTTAATATTAATTCACATGAAATATAATTGGGTTTGAAATTTAATGACATACCTAAATAAAATTTCAAAAAAAAATTTTGAAGCAGTAATAACACTTATACTGTTACACAAATCCTTTCATTTTATGTTTTTACTCTTCTTAGAGGATAAAGTGCGGTCTGGGGAGTCTATAGATCATTTATATCCCAAAGAACATGAATAAATAGAGGAATATTGATCTACATCATCGGTTAATAGGTAGTGAAAACTGTGTGCCTCAACTGTAATGGGTTCTTAGTGCATATCGAGGTGAAACAAATATTTCACTATTGGGGAGACTTCCCATGCAAGGTTATGAATGTTATAATGATATATTAATAGTGTAATTTATCATGGTTTGTGTATAATTTTATAAACCATGTTCCTAACCCATGTGAGGGGTGTCCTTAGAATATTGATGGAGAACAGTTAGAAAATTTTGTGTCCAACCATGCATCCAAACCACGAACCCCTTTAAAAATTGGGTGAGATGAAACTTTTCCATTAATTCTTTATAAAATTTTACATCCATTGTCCTCTTAAATATTTCACTAGAATCATTATAATTGAAAATCCTCCTATCCACCCCTGTGATATTTTGATATCTTCCTTATACAGACTATGTTTTCATCATTGTCAGGTATGCTGGATTCGTAATGATAAGCTACCACTCCACATTATTCATTTCTTATTTTCCATCACCATATTATGAAACATTATGGATGAATCTGAAATAAATTATTTTCAGGTTTTCTATATAATATTTTCATTTATCCAACTTTATACTGATTCAAGGACTGATAGTAAACAAGAAAAATAATACATGCAAAAGATTTGTGGTGTAGTTTATTTCGCTCAAAGAATAGTTATATGTTATCATGTGGAACTGTTCTATGTGGTGTAAATCTCTGGGTCTCCCTATAATTCATAATTAAATAAATTAATGGTCACTATTACATACAATGTGACCCTAACTAACCATGAATCATTTTTGTGGAGCATTTACCTCCACACAAGCCACCCCTATGTGCCCACTCTTTAACATACTGAGATGCTTATGATTTAGTGATGTGATAACTTATAAAAATTCGACATCTAAAAATCACTTTTTAATATATGAAATGGGAGAATAATTTTTTATGTGAAATCACATTCCAAGTGATTAGGACCTCATTCATTAAACTATTATCCAAATTTCATTAATTTAATGAATTTGACAACATATTAATAATTCTTGGGGGTTTGGTATGGGTTAGTTATAACCATTAGCTTCCCTTAACTCTATATCAAGGTTTATCCATGGGTAAAGACATAAGGTATCCATAGATAGACTCATCTTAGATCACAATTAGAATTGGTCATGATTATTTTTACAACAGGTGAGATACTCATATTCTTTATATATTTCCATGGCATGCTCACCAGATGGATTACATACCTATAAAAAAGTGATATCAGTTCCCAAGGGGAGTCACAATGGATTTGATTGTGGTAATGATGGTTATACTATTCCATGAGAGATACTCAACCACCTATGTGAGATACATGGGTTGGGGTTAGAGGAAATTTTCTATACCATGTTGAGAGTGATAATTACAATTTAATTTACGGATCACATTGTACGGACTCTTATGGTGTTTTGTATTTATAGTGCACCCATTGTGATACATGTGATTAAATTATTCAGATAACCAAGATCTACACATCATTCTATATATTAAATCGTATGGATGAATTAATATTAAATACTAATAATGTATAACTAATATTCAGGGATGTGTATTCTAAGAAAATAATAAACATGGGTTCTATCCATTTTAGGTACTTCATTTATGATGAACCATTTATATACCCATATCATAATTCTATAAGTTCACCTTAGTTTGGAGGTATCCAATATAGTTAGAAGTATGTAATGTCAGTCGGGTATCCATGAGCAAGTCAGACCGATATTCATTCAATTATATATTTTCGTGCATTTCTTATTTATTATCAAAGTAGTAATTATGAATTCATGGACTGGGGTTTTCTATAATAATGTGTTGGTTTCCTACGAAGTCAATCTCAATATTTGTTCAGGTCACCTATGCTGCCTAAAATTACATCATGGGTTCAGCTATAGATTAATAGTAACATCCATCATCTTTTATCTTGATACATGGTACTATGATATAGTATGGTAGAGGAGGAATGAAATTATTCTAATCATTCTAGTAGATTCTACATTTGTAATTTTTTTTATTATTTCAAGAATCTAGTAAATGCATGTTCCCTTGTACCATGTGAAATTTATTTTTAAATATCACTAAAGCATGATCTATATTTCAATATATGAAACTGATTCATCTTACACCTATTTGAAATACTAGAATTTAATTATTATTCAACCATTGGTAGTTTATTTCTATTTTTTTCCTACCAATATTATTTACCACTATTCAAAATACTAATACCAAGGGTTTAGTATCACCACATGTACACTATAATCCATTTCTACTGATTGGAAGTCTTTTTCATACGGGGAATAATGGTTTCAGTCATGTTTCCAACTATCTTGGGAAACCCCTTAGTGGAATTTGGGGTGGGACATTACAATCTGGCATTATAGGTCCTTTCACAATTTATCTTACTATAGGGGTATTAGATACAGGACTAGCATATATCAAAAATTGTTAATGATCCAATTCGTAGTAGTATAAGAAATATTTACAGTGGAAACCCAAATTACATAGGATGAGTTATTATTGTTATGGGTTTGTGTTTATTAAAATCGTTATAAATTAACTATTAGGTCACAAACATTTTTTTTGATGTTATTTCTTCATATTATTATTATGTATGAACATTTTCCTTATCTGGGTACAACAATGAGGTAACATTTTATGATCCATGATACACACCTCATGTTTCACATGCTAGGAATTAGTCCATTCGATAGCTATATTAATGTTTTCATTGCCTATATTCACAATGATTATTATAATTTCTTTAATATTTATATATGGAAATGGGGTAATGATATTTGTATGGATATCAAAATTATATAAATTAAAGTTATTTCATAAATTTTAATAGTATTTTTCAATATAGATTAATGATTAGACCATAAATAACCAGTTATTCAACGGTTGAACCATAAACCAGTAATTATATTGTCTCAAACATTTCATTATTTCATTTTTGATTCCAAATTTTAATTTATGAATCACATAAATCTATAAATTTTTAATGTTATTTCATTCAACCAAATAATTCTACATGATTAATTTACATCTTAATACCATATGTAAATGTTTGAACATGTTTTTTTGACATAAAAATTACAATTATGTTCCTCTATAAATTAGGAATAGTGAAACATCTTACTGGAATGTGATATCAATATGCATGAATAAGAATAATCAAAAATAAATTTGAAATTAAAATAAAAAAAAGTAATTATTATATTGGGATTCAAATTTGAATGTAAAGGTTGTTTTCCTCTATAACATTGAATTAAAACTCAATTTCATGTGACATATGATGTGTGATATGAGACCTTGATCCTGAATGTTCCATAATATTAGGAAGTAGGTAGTGTCTCTTATTGTTTTTTATGATTGTGCATATCACCCAGAATAAGCTTTAAGATCATGTACAATGATGTTACTTTTTTAAGATGGTAGTTTTACTACCATTTTTTATATCCTTTTTTCCAATATAATATTAAATAATATCCTTTGATTGAGTTGTGATGTTGTAAGATGTATGAATCTATTACATCATAGATTCATATTCTAGGAGTTTATAGATGACTATGCTATCGATATGGTGGATATTGATCCAACAATATCCCCTTCTATAGTGACTCTCTAGGCACTTACTACATGATCTTTCGTTGGAAACCGGTTCTAATTTCAGAGGGAGATTTTTATGATTCATTAATTCCCAATAGGGTGCTCGATGACCTATCGCGTATAGGGATGAATTGATGTTGGAATTCTAGTAATAGTTTCATCACTCCATTTCAACATAGGGCAGTTCAAAAGTACTAGAGTTGTGTCTTGGGGACTAGTATCCTATCATTGAGTATATGGAGACACCCTCCGAGCCGAGGATTGTGTTCACTACCTATATTCATCATGATTATAAAAATCATTGGATTTATTCCACATATTAGGATTATAATTATCAGGATATGGATGGGGTGGAAATCTGAAGAAATTTCTATGATTGCATTATCTTTACAAATTTAAGGGTGGATTTAACCATACTTTTTATTCAACTAAAATAGGTCTCTATGTTTGAAACATATAATTCAGATCACATTACAGATCATTAACATTTCCTACTGACATTTCCGAGGGTGAGTTATGTCTTGTGAGATTTTTGGAGGATGGGCATGTGTATTCCATATGATCACATGTGAATGATTTCTTGCTAACCACCAATTCTTGGAGAGCGAGACATGCCCTCCTCAATGATCCAAACCTGAGGGAAACCCAAAAAGGGTGCTAGTACGGTTTATTTTTTATGTAGGGAGATATTTTTTAGAAAAAATAAAACATTGGTTAAATTTTGACCACAAGGAAACCAACATCCATATGATACACACAAATTGTTATGTGGTGTGAAACCAAAATGGAATTTTTGGCCATAGAATACAGAGTTTAGGAGGAACCTAATAGAATTTCATGATTATAGGACGATAGGTCACCTTTATCTCTTATTTATATTAATCATTCAATTCCTAGTACTAATAGATATGTACGGACACAACATTATGGTAGTGGATTAGTAGCTCTATGTCAAGAGAGATGTTTTTCTATTACTGGACAATTAGGCTAATGAGGTGGTGATAGCCAGTGAAGTCATATTTATGAGGTATATCATGATTAGAGCAGACCTTCATTGTGTAGTTAGATTTCATCCCAATACTGCAAATCATGCCACACATATGAAATAAAACAGACTCCCAATTAGAAGAGTCCATGGAAATCTACATAATGTGGTAAATTTATATTATCCACTAATCTAATTTATTCTTTATTAAATATATGATAGTAAAATTAAATTATATTTGTAATAATTATGGAATCTACGTGTCTCGATATGGAGTAATTTTGTGGCATCATGAATCTGAACTCATAGTTAGGGGTTCGATAAGAGAGTATACTCCAATGATAGAATTTAACCATATATATAGGTGAGAATGAATTCTGTTGTAACTTCATTTTCATTAAGAAGAACAGTCTCAATTCCATTCTCAGGATAGACATGTTGCCTCCATACAACACCCATATTGATTGTTATCTCCATGGTGTTTCTATTACATCACCTTAGGGCAGTGCCTACATTCATAAGGGAAAATTGGATGTACAGTTTAGTAAAGATAGACATGAGTATCATGGGATAGGAGGATAGAAAACCCAGATGGATAGTATCTTTATGTGTTATCAGGGAACAGAATATTTGGAATTTTCTCATGTGGTGGATCATTACGAAGACATATTCTTATATGATTTATCCGGAGAGCATCCAATGAAAGAGGTATAATTCCCTATTAATCTAGTATCATGGGAGGCACTAGGGGTTATTTCTATTTATAGGATGGTAGAAAAATACAGACATAAAAGAAATATTAATAAGTAAGACTTAGAAAAACATGGTTTTATTTGACCCAGTACATACTCATGGGCTTCAATAATCATTTTCTCAATGAAGGTCGAATGTAACATCATATGTTTTGTGGAATATCTTAATACGAACCATAATATGGAAAATAACTCATATCCACTACACTATATATAGGTCCTCCTTGAATTTTGCTGACGATATATAGTTTCATCCATGATAGATTTGAGGTTAGGTTACTATCTGTTCTTTGTTATACCATCAATCATACCTTATTTTTTATTCTATTGTAGATATGACTTGTATTAGTATCTATTTATGTTGTTCACCCTTATAGACAACAAATCATTTTTCAAGGAACTGATTAATCATGTTTTCCACACATATCTAGATTCATATTTGGTAGTCTTTCTACAATAAATACCATGGTATACACATGCACATGATAAGACCCATCCAAAAATAATTAGATCATAATGAATACAATGAGAGAGCAATATCTATAAACTAGGCTCACTCAATACAATTTTTATTTATATATTTATCTTTTATGGTAATATCTATTAGTATATTAATGTTTTTATATTTATATAATCATATTATTTCTATTTCCAAATTACCCTCAATTAACATTTTATTAAATTATCTTGTTTATTAAATTATAATGTGATTTATTTAATTAAAATTTTTAAATTTTATATTTTAATAATGTTTATTTAAATTTTTAGAATTTAATATTTCATGTTATTATATTATAATTTATAATATTTTAATATTTTTACATAAAATGTGTGGTCATCTTTAATGAGATACCACTCTAGACCTTAACCTGTTATGGGACCAACTGGGTCAACACCATGGGAATGTCCACCATTGGAACACCAGAAATAGGTTAAAGTAAATTTTATGTATTGTTCAAGTTCAATGTTTGTGGGACCAAGTATAATTCTTCTAGAGTTCACCTGTTAGTTCATGGGATGGCCTATGATGGTTTTTGGTCCCTAGACCCCTGTTTGTGTGTTTTGTAACCGGTGATAATCCCCAATATCCTGCTTTAACTAATGATCATCACTACATGACTGATATATCATTCACCCTCAATGTCTCCAAACCAGTTTTTGATGTTTATTTTATTTTCACTTTTCATCCAAACGAAAAAAACTCGTATATAATATTATGTGATAGATCTGTTCATTTCACTCCACTTGATCTCATTAATTTTTTCCACAAAACATTTGATATCCCACAATTAATATTTTAAAATTCATCCAAACATAATCCCCACACAACCCACATATTCTAGTCCTTGCAGTGCTTGTCTAAAAAACATCATTACTTCCATACTAGTATTTGAATCATGTTGACCTCATTTGGTTGTCTCTCATAGTGTCAACAATAAATTCTCACATCTCCATTCTGGTTTCATCAGTATTCTTTTATTCTTCTTATTTTTCATGATACATCTGTTGTTTGATTCATTTTCATTTGATGATTACTCAATGGTATCATTTTTGGACCTCAACGGTGAGTTATAAGCCATCGCTAAACTACAACTGTGATTCATGACACACTATTGGACACCAACAGTTAGTCAAGATTCACCCTCGAACACTTATGGTGATTTTTGATCCACTATTGGACACCAATGGTGATTCATAAGAAACTTTTGGACACCAACGATTGTTCATGATTCACTGCTATATATTAATGGTGATCCATTTTATACCAACCAATTTTTATTTATTTTAGTTGAATAAGATTTATTATGATCCAATATGAGCTATTCTATTTCTATTATAGGGTTAAGTTGGATTCTTGTTGTTTTTGTTTATTTTCATATTTTTTCAGAAGATTATTCATTTGTTTTATTATTGTTTTTAATTTGTATATTTTGTACTATGTAACCAATGGACATTTGTAACTCCCAAACCCCATAAGCCTAGAGTCAGTGCATTTTTACATATCATTAACATGATCACAAAAGATCAACTCTCAAAAGACCGATTAGTTTAGTATCCTTGGAAGTACTAGATACATTCATAAGGATTACATTACCTCATAAAATGGAAATCTTCAACAAAATTGTTTCCATAGAAAACACTAAGATCCCCTAGACTATTCATGTAGTTCAGTTATAATATACTTCTTCGCATCATGGAAAAAATAAAACACAGAAATGGGTGAGCTCATATGCTCATTAAGGATAATAATATAGAAAAAACATTCATAAATAAGGATAAACATTAAAAGAAATGTATAATACTAAAAAAATCTTTTAAACTTGAACTTTATCTTAATATGGAAAATATGAAATCAAATAATTCCATTTACTTATTGACATGGATATTCTACTAGTCGAAAAATAACATGTAATATCAATAGCCACTATTATATTGATGGAATGCATATTGCCAGACATTTATAACCACATAGTCAAGGCCTTATGCCATGAATACAAATAAGATTTTGTCAAGGCCTTGTGCCAAGATAGTAGTTTGTCTCATGAGACCTATAGGTGCATCGAGGAGCTATAGCGGGATCCACCCATCACATACTAAGTTCAATGCATTCCTCATAAGAAAAGGATTAAACATAGGATACAAATTCGTATTAAAACTATCAAAAAAATATCAATACGTTATCCACAAACCATGAATGGAATAAAAATAACACTTCCACAATCAAACATATCACAATACCTTGAATACAATATTGATGTTTTGTATCATATCAACTTCAAATAAACTAAATATCCATAAATTGATGTTTACATAGATTAAATCAAAATCTTTTTTAAAGAAATGTACCTTTATATTTTGAAATCATTGAACAGTCATATAATTATAAAAGAAAACATTTATATTGGTAATATTCTTATAATCATGTAAGGGAAGCATAGATGATGTTATAATTATGGAAAATAGCATCACCCTTCATATAAGTTAAAAAAACATTCTTACATTAATTTTGTCGAAAATGTCATAAAGTAACTTGTTTGGAAAATGACAAAAAGATTACTTTCAAAACATATAAGGTCAAAATAAGGGTATAAATGACTCTATACCAATGTATATTAAATAGTAAAAATGTTTCTAAATACATTTTAAAGAAACATGGATGTGTATGATAATGAAGTCCCAGTAGATACTTACGTAAAAACAAACTCGGATAATAAAGAGATTGTAAAATTAACCCTTACTTCATTGTAATCAATCGAGTTGTATAGCCAGAAGTTAATAAAACCCAGATGAATCAGATAATTCAATAAATATAATGTGAATCATGATAATATATATATCAAATTATAGTACACAATACATAACATTTAATAAATAAGTGGTGAATAATGGAAATCTCACGTAATTAAAAGTGATATAAGAAACCCCTTACTTTGTACTTTTCCTTGGTCGAGGGAAGGTTAAACTCCTTTATAATAGTTAAATAATTGTTATTAAATTATACATGAATCATATTAATTAATATGATATCATATATGATCATTTAATATTTCTCTATTAATAATATTTTTGTATTATCGTGATTTCGGGTGTTAACTGGTTCGATTTCCATTATATGATTTGTTTCGTAAGTAGTGTTTATTATGAATAGGATGTATCTTATTCATATTGAAAATTATGTTATGACTGTAAAAATTATTTTCAATCATCTAATGAAAATTAGTATTGAATGGATTATGATGGGAGTGAACCTCATCACGTTCGTGGAGATGGAAATCTGTATGTACGGACGAGCAACAATATCATTTTTTTATTTTCAAATAATATATAATCAGATGTTATATAATATATAGCGAATCTTTATCATGATATATTTATTATTTAAATCAATTAAAAATCATTATTATACCGATTCAAATAATAATGTATTGAATAACAATTACACCACAACATGTAGACAGTAATCCGTACGTACGCATGTATGGTGACATGTCAATCAATGAATGGATAGAATAATGAATATGGTTGTACCATATTTATAATAACAACAATGTATATAGAATATACTGGAGTAATTATTTTATAATGGAAAAATGAATAAAGAAGAAGTGGAAGAAGAAAGGAACATGAAAGAGGTGATTAAATGTTTACCTCTTCTTCGGGTTCTACCTTTTGATTTGATCAAAAGGGATCCTTAGGTTCACTTCATGACCAAACGAAGTCCTCTAAAATTAAGGGAGGAAAGTTAAGAGGGTATTTGGGAAGAGGGTTTCCATGGAAATAGGCTTTGAAGGTGTGAATTTGAGGGAACGTGGAGTGCCCTTTAATAAGAGGGGTGAGGGGAACCTTAGGAAAAGCTAGAAATATTATTTTTTAATAAAATCATTTTCAGATTCCAATGGCTTTAAAATAAGTTATTTAAAGTGTAAGGAATTTATGGGTCGAAACTAACCCAACTAATTGGTTTTAGACTAGTTTGGGTCACTATATTAACCTTATCATTTAGATTTAACTCTTAGTTAAGTAGTTATACATTTACCATCTCTTTCTATTTTTATATTATGTTGTTAATAAATTACTATATACTTATATTCTAACCCCAATTTGTTTAGTAATGATACACCTATAATTATATAAGTCTTTTGGCCAAACCATATATTATTAATAATATATTATTAATTAATAATATAATATTTGTTTTAAAAACTCTTTTATGTCAATTTTGACACTATTTGGTATTTTTTTCTATATTAATAACAACATTATTACTTTAAAAAAATTCATCTAACCAACACTAACATGTCATATTAACCTAGAAAATTAGTTCAATTCATTAAAAATATCAAATTACATTTATTTGGAAATTTATAATAATAAATAATTTAATATTTCATTAATTAAGTAATTACAGCATCATCATTGTGTCATAAATAAATTAAATTATATAATTCTTAAAAAATGAAAATAAAATACTATTATGTTGTAAATACATTTATCTTTCTAATGAATATTCATAATATAATTTATATTATGTATAACCCTATATTTGGAATGGTTTATTTATTATGCTTTGAATTTAACACTTTTATCTCTTCCTTAAATTAAATAATAATAAATGTCCTAATATAATCCAAGTAGACCTGAAGGATCAAATTTTATTCCTAAGTTGGTATTTGGTCGAATTACATTTTTCAAATAAAAATTAGGACATATGTTAGGGTAATAATAATATCATTTTTACCCTCAATTACCCTATTAACTTTTAACCATGGTAAATAAAAGTCAATAGATACTATTCAACATAAATTATTTTTATCTTATTGAAGAAAATTTTACATACTGATATCACCCGCGTCTCTCAGATTTTTGAAATTCGATTCAAAAAAGTGGTAAAATTAGGTTTTATTCTAATTTGCAAATGCCCCTTGGAGGTGGCTTAAAGACGATTAAAAAAATAAATACAATTTTTTTATATCTAAAATTATTATAAACTAACTACATTTAATTAGATTGAACATATATAGGTATTATGCATCTATTTTGACCTAAAATTTATTTATATAATATAAATAATTATTTAATTATAAATTCAATTTTAAACTATAACTTACAGTTTTTCACTATTCATCAAAAATTGAATGTTTTCAGAAAAATATAAAACATTCACCCTAAGCTAATTTTGATATTATGAATCCAAAAAAATGAATTCCATTTTGAATGATATAATTTATAAAATTTCATAATTTTGGTATTAATATTAATAACGGCTAGTTTGATTTGGTCATAGTGTGATAGAATCTCGAAGTTGCGTACAATGAAAACTATAAAATTATTCAAAGAGAAACGTACTATGGAAGCTTGGGGTGTTACATTCCTCCCCCTTTTGGAAAATGCATCCTCACAATTTTTAAAATTGTGCTTGGGAACATAATTGAAATTCCCACATCGGAATAAGAGTTAATAAAACTATCACTTTATAATAAATAATGAGAAGTACAATGGTCACCCGAGATAACCCATACTAGGATTTCATGTAGGAAAACGTGGATATGGAAGATAGAATAATTTTCAAGTTATAATGGAGATGAATAAAAAACATGATCAGAAGAATGATAACAACAAGGAAACCACAAACTTGTGATGGGACAAAAAGTCATTAGTTTCTTAATAGGAAAAGAAATCAGAAAATGGTTTTTTTGTTAAATTTCATAAATATGAGGAATTTATTTATGAGATTGACTTAAAACATAAAGAGATATACTTACTTTTGAAGTAGAGTTACTATCTTTAATAAATTTGTACCAATAACTCATTTTTTTCTCAAATTATGAGTATTCAAGATGACTTGGTCACACCGGAAGATCTAGAATCATTTTCTAGAGAATCACATGATCCACAGAGTATAAACAATATAGTTACCTTCTCTTTAAAGATTAATCAAAACCAAAATTGTTAATACAAGATCAGATGATCCCCCAAAATTATATTTCTTTAGAGAATGAAATAATAATCTTAATTTCTAAAATTAAACAAACAATACCCCAAAGGTAAATAAAAACCATTAGATAAAAAATTGTCCTTAAATTCCATCAATATAATCCAAACTAATATCGAAACCCAAAACATAGATGAATTGGTTATGTAGTATTGCACATTAAATTTTATCTTCAAATGACATCGCATACTCTTAAAGTCACATACATATAAGTAATTATCCTAATCACATATTCTCTATTATAGGTCAATAATTTCCATAAATAACCAATATCAATATAAATCCAAAATAGAAACAAAAATAAAAATCCACCATTACTACTCAAATGAAATCCCATAGAATTATATTTTCTTTAGGAATATAGTGTTCCCAACAGAGAGAACATATTCCAATATAACAATTATCACATAATCACCAAATCATTTTCATATAATAATTGTATTCATTTGATAAGAAATAAGATCCCTAATCAACATATTATTAATCAATAAAATTATTTAACTAAAAATAATTAGTCATACGAACCATGGAAATCACGTAGTCCAGTGGTAGGCTATAAATCTCAATCGAACTCTGGTTGTGGGTTTGATTCCCACAACATTGTCCGATGCCATGGGTTGTCACACGGTCTGCGTGTTGTACTTTTTCAAAATCAATATTTTATAACATTAACAAAATGAGATAAATTCATCAAAATAATCACAACATAATTTAACCACAAATGTTATCTCATACCTTGAATTTTCATCCCAAAATATAATTACTTGTAATTTCCTCAAACACAATGATAATATAAAACCAAATGGTTATTTATAACAATATCCACAAGAGAAAAAATAATTATTCCTCAAATATTTTTTTCACATGAGAAACTGTAGGGTTACAAATACAAGAGAATATTATTCCAATGTAATGCCATTAAAAAGGATCCCTAATACTTTTTAACATTTCTCCAACCATTTATTTCCACATAGATTCTTATTGGACAAAGAAAATATCCTATATAATAGGGAATTCACTCATGTAAAGGCTAGGTCCCCTATATTTACGATAAATGACTGCAAATGGATTCTTGGGACCATTTTTATTTTCTTCCATAGTACTCTTCATTTTTCCTCGACAATTCCTTATTTTATTTCATTCTTTACCACATGTAATGCATTTATTCATTCCATTGAGACACTTTCTTAGGTTTCTACATCCACATATCCTGCATCATGGAAATTTAGGATTTTTTTTCCATGGTCTCCACTGCGAGAGATCTTAACATTCATCACCATTCTCTTCATTGTTGAGTCTGTGAGTTTGTTAATATATATGTTTTTGATCATATTTTTCGAAAAATGATTTGGCATAAACATGATATCTTTTACACCTAACAAAATTACATTTTGTTACTCATTTCCAACACCATTCCCTCCTTCTACATCATTCTCAGAGTTACTATGACTTCCTTGGAATCCAACCATTGACTAAAACAAGAAAGCATTGTGTGTGTAACAATAGTCATAAAATAATTTAGGTAATATCATGACCCCATATTGTCAATTTGAAACACCTTAGGATAAACCAAGGTCATTTATTCAAATCATATATTAAAATACATCAAAACAGTTTGTAAAGAATATGTAAATTATCCTACACATATCCCACGGGAGTGTTATAACCAAGAGTGCAGCATGGCCTGCAGTCGTGCACTAGTTCTCGTTCGAGCCTAGCTCAATGTGGTGTTTCTGAGTTTTATCTCTAGGTACATCTGTGCTAGAGCCTCCTCTACCTGCTTGTATCCAGATAGGGATGTATTGCCTAGAAAACTCACAAAATCTCTACAATACCAAAATTTTAGAATGTTCTTCTATACTAATCCTCAAAGTCTATTTTAGGTCTATGTGCTCTAATCGGAGTTTATCTAAATCTAGTTTCTATGATTTTTACTAAACTTTCTATGATACCAACAATAAAGCCCCGACCCTGGAAGCCAAGATTCGGTGCATTATTGTGTATCATTTTCATGATCACAAAAGATCATGTCTCGAAAGAATGATTATTTTAGTATCCTTGGAAGTACTAGATACATTCATAAGGATTAAATTACATCATAAAATGGAAAACTACAACAAAATTATTTCCATAGACAACAATGTTATCCCGTAGACTATCCCTGAATGTAATTCATAATATACTTTTTCGTATCCTGGGAAAAATAAAACATAGAAAGGGGTAAGCTCAGATGCTAATTAAGGATAACAATAAAGCGGAAACCTTCATAAATAATCACAAACATTTAATGAAATGTATAAGGCAAAAACAAAATCCTTTTAAACTTAATCATAAACTTAATATGGAAAATATAAAATCAAATAAGGCAATTTACTTATTTACTTGGATATTCTACTTGTCGAATTATTAAATATGGAATATCAATAGCCTCTTTCAAAATGATGGAATGCATAATTCCAGACATTCATAACAACATAGTCAAGGCCGTATGACAAGACTACAAATAATATTTTGTAACGACATTGTTCCAAGACACTAGTTTGTCTCATGAGACCTACCGATGCATCGAGGAGCTATAGCGGGCTCCACCCGTCACTTAATATGTCCAATGCATTCCTCATATGAAAAGGATTAAACGTAACATAAACAATCGTATTAAAACTATCATACGAAATGTCAATAAATTATCCATAAATCATGAATGGTATAATAATAACACATCCACAGTCAAACATATCACAAAAACTTTAATACAATATGAAATATTTGTATCATTATAAATCACCTTCAAATAAACATAAAATTCATCAAAGGATGTTGACATAGATGAAATCAAAACCATTTTTAGAGAAATATTTCTTTCTATTTTGAAATAATTTATAAGTCATATAATTATTAAAGAAAACATTTATTTTGGAAATATTCTTATAATATTGTATGAGAATCATTGACAATGTTATAACGGCGGAAAATAGCAGCACCCACTGTATAAGTTATAAAAACATTCTTACCTTAATTTTGTTGTAAAGGTCATAAAGTATCTTGTTTAGAAAACGATGGAAAGATTCCATTAAAAACATATAAGATCAAATAAGTGTTTAAATGACTATACCCCATTGTCTAGTAAGTTGTAAAACTGTTTTGAAAAACATTTTTAAGAAACATGGATGTGGATGATAAAGAGGTCCCAGTAGATACTTACATAAAAACAACCTCGGATAAGAAAGAGATTGTGAAAATAACCCTAACATCATAATCAATCAAGTCATATTGACAAATGTTAATAACTACCAAATGAATCACAGAATAAAATCAATATAAAAAATCATGATTATATATATCAAATGACAGTACATAATACAAAAAATTTAATAAATTAGTGGAAACAATGGAAATCTAACGAAATTAAAAGTGATATAAGAAACCCCTTACTTTTTTACATTTCCTTGGTCGAGGGTAGGTTAAACTCCTCTATAATGGTGAAATAATTGTTATCAAATTATTCAAGAATCATATACATTATTATGACACCATTTATGATATTTTAATATTGATTTGTTAATAATATTTTATTATTATCGTCATTTCAGGTGTTAACTGATTCATTTTCCTTTATATAAATTGTATCATAAGCAGTGTTTGTTATTAATAGTAATTATATTATTAATATTAAAAATTATATTATGTATTTATATATTATTTTTAATCATATAATAAAAATTAGTTTTGAATGGATTAAGATGGGGAATGAATCTCATCGCTTTTGTGGAGATGGTAATCCGTATGTACGCACGAGCGATAATAACATTTTTTTGATATTAATATAACATATAATTGGATGGTATATCATATATAATGAAGGATTATCATGTTATATTTATTATTTACATCAATTACATATCATTATTATACCCATCCAAATAATAATCTATTGAATAACAACTATACCACGATGTGGAGACAGTAAGCCGTACGTGCACAGGTATGGTGACATGTTATTCAATGGATGGATAGAATAATGAATATGGTTGTACCATATTTATAATAACATCACATTATATAGAATATATTGGAGTTATTATTTATGAATGGGAACAACAAAGAAAGAGGAATTGGAATAAGAAAGAAACTTGAAAGAGGTGATAAAATATTTACCACTTTTTCGGGTTCTTCCTTTTGATTTTAACAAAAGAGATCCTTAGGATGGCTTTATGAGTAATGTAATACCTCTAGGATGAAGGTAGGATAGTTTAAAGGGTATTTAGGCCGAGTTTGTCTTAGGAAAAAGGCATTGAAGGTGTGAATTTGAGGGAAGGGGGAGTGCCCTTTTATTAGAGGGGTGAGGGGCACCTTAGGAAAAGCTAGAAATATTATTTTATAGTACAATAATTTTCTATTTATAATGTCTCCAAAATGAAATATTTAAAGGATATGGTGGGAATGGGTCATAAATAACTCAAAAAATAGGTTTTCGATTTGTTTGGGTCACTATATTAAACTTATCATTTAGATTTCAGTCTTAGTTTAATAGTTTGACATTTATCATGTCTCTTAGTCTTTTAAAATTATATGGTTAATAAACTAACTATATTCTTACATGAGAACCCCAAGCGGTTCATTAATGATACAAATATAATTATATAAGTCTTTTACCTGATCCTTATATTTTTATGAATAGAATATCAACTAATAATATAATATTTGTTTCAAATAATTTTTATGTCAATTATGATACTATTTGGTATTTTGTTTTTGCTAAATTTTTAACAGCATTATTACTTCGAAAAGAATTCATCTAACCAACCCTAACATGTTATTGTAACCTAGAAAATTATTGGAATTCATATTTAGTCTAAAATTTCATTTATTTGTATATTTATAATATCAAATATTTTAATATATCAATAATTAAGTAATTACAACATCATCATTGTGGAAAAAAATAAATTAATTTATTTGACATCTAAAAAATAAAAAAAAATTACCATTATATAGAAATCATTTTATATTTATAATTAATATTTATAATAGAATTTAACTTATGTATAACTCTATATTAAAAATGGTTTAGTTATTAAGCTTTAAAATTAACACTTTAATCTCTTCGTTGAATTAAATAATAATAAATGTCCCAATCTAATCCAAGTGTACCAAAAGGGTTATATTTTATTCTTAACGTTGTTTTTTGTCGAATTAAACTTAACCAATATAATTAGTACATGTGTTATGATAATAATAATATCCTTTTACCCTTAATTAACCTATTTAATATTAATTGTGGTAAATAAAAGTCAAAAGTTATTATTTGAAAATAATTATTTTTATATTATTCTACCACATTTTACTTATTGTTATCAATTGCGTGTCTTTGATTTTTGAAATTCAATTCACAGAGGTTTTAAAATTATGTTTTATTCAAATTTGTAAATGCACCTAGGTGGTCGGTAAATGACGGTTAAAAAGATCAATAAACTTTTTATATATCTAAAATTATTACAAACTAACACCAATGAATTAAATTGAAATTATATAGGTTTTATGCATCTATTTTGAGATAAAAAAATTAAAAAAATTAAATAATTATTTAAATAAAAATTTGGTTTTAAACTATTACTCAGTGTTTTTCACTATTCATAAAAAATTGAATGTTTTCAGAAAAATACCAAAAAATCACCATAAGCTATTTTAGATATTCCGAATCAAAAAATGAAGTCCATCTTGAAAGAAAAAATTTATAAAATTCAAAAAGTGGAAATTACTGTTCATAACGGCTAGTTTGATTGGTCGTAGTGTGTTAGAATCTCGAAGGTGCGTATAATACAAGAAATTACATTATTCAATGGGAAATATACTGTGGAAAATTGGGGTGTAACAACAATTACAAAGATTATTCATGATTAACTATTATTCATCTCCAATGTTATTTCATGATTCATCATTGGATATCCAATGGAGTAATTTTTTATAGATTCTCCTAATGTATTTGGTTGTGATTTACCATTGAATTTGTCTCGTTTTTTGTTTGATATTTATATTTAATCTTGAATTTGAATAGGTAGGTTGAACTATGTTCATACACCAATGGTCTCTCACCACCATTAATTTTAAATTCTAGATAAATTATTCCAAAAATTATGTTCTCATTGGTAGAAAAATTATCCATTTCTCTTTATACTCAGTGATAGAACAAATAAGCCACCTCGCTCTCTTTTAAAAGAATATCATTAATCTAATAATTATTAAAAAAAATTCTAATATTTTTATCTCTTTTTTAATGTGAAGTTATAAAAAACCATTTCATTTTTAAATTTTTTATAAATTTATGATAAAATACATTTTTAATGAGTGAGAAAAAAAATAATTGTATCATCATATTTTATGTACACATATGCATGTAGTTTAAAATTCACGTAATGAATTATTTTTAGAACATTTTATTGTCTATATAATCTAGAATATTATATTTTATATCTACAATTTTATAATTTTTCAATTAAATAATATTTTTATAATAAACATATTAATTGTTTATATTAATGTTAAATGATGAACTATAAATCATATATTTTCAATGATTTTCTGTGTGGATTTAACAAACAAAGGTAAAATTTATATTTTTTCACTATAATTCAGTAAAATGTATTGTGAAGATATTTTATATGGACATGATCTTTGAGGATATTTGTTTTAAGGATCCAGGAGAAAAATCATGGAATAAAAAACATATTAAATTCAATATCATTCAACAAAAAACATATGACACCATTCCGACATAATTTCAATACTCAATTTTAAGGATCTTCTTGTGTCTTATAGACTCTTTCTATAGTCATATATGGAATTAAACATCAGTATTAGTTCATTCCATGTAGTCATAATTGACAGTTATTATCATCTTATAGTCTCATAGTAAATGTTTTTATTCTATAAATTTATTTCATTATATATATTTTATTTTGAGTCAGGTTTATTATTTTCCCCATTAAAAGAATTTATTACATTATTTGGTTATACATACACCGAAAATGATGTCGGGATTGTGTCTCTAAATAAATATTCATGTAAACAAAATAGTGTTTTATCCAATAACAAAGTATTTTTTCCCCAAGGTTAAGTTAAAGTTAGTGTCTATAAACAAGGTTCTTACACATTTAAAAATAAGGTTTTTTTGGAACTAGTATCCTATAATTATATGATATTTGTGAGTGGACTTGGATCGGGGTTATCTTAACAACATTAAATATTGGTTTATATACATTTCATATAATTTACAACCCATCTCATGAACACAACTTATGTGTATATTAATATTTTATAAACTCTAATTATAAGCCTTAAAATTTTAAAATGCCTATTGACACCCCTCTAGTCATATTTTCCCTATAAAAATCCAAATAATTTTATCAATGATAGGGTAAAAACTATATTTTTATAATACCAAATAATTGATATTAGAGACCTGTCTCTAATAGGTAATTCATTAATGTTATTATTTTTTTATTGTTCTAACAAGGTATCCGTGGATTAAAAAACTAAGGAACAGAAGAAATTTTTTCTATCAACAATGCTGGTGTCTAGGAAAATAATATCACGATTCGATAGAAACATCCAATCATTGATGGGAGTGACTATGAATACTAGTAAGAATGAATTTAATAAAATCTAAAACAATTGAGTATAGGAAGAATGGTCACATAAGAACTGACATCCATAAACCCAAATACCAAAAGAAAGGAAAAGATAAATGAATAAGGGAAAAATAATTTGATTGGAGTTTGGGACTACTAAAACAGTTTAAACTAGGATAGTGATTTTGGAAGTGAACATGAGATATAAAATCTTATCAGGATAGGTATTAAAATTTTTGAAATTGATTATCTCTTTACTTAGATCATAGATCATTCAAATTTTAATATTTATATAATATCGAGAAATGAATTTCAAAGTGTTTTGAATTCATGTTTTGTTTTTGTTATTGTAATATCCAAAGAAATGAAACTACTTAATGAAACATATTAATTAATGAATAATGGAGTCAGAACAATTGAAACGTATAATGACATATTTTTTTTGAATTTGGTGGTAATCAAATAAAACAATATAATGAAAAAGAAATTTTGAAATATGATAATCTATATTTCAATGAAGTTTTAATATAAACAAGATTATAATTTTTATATTCTAAAAATAAAAGATCAAAATTAAATTATTAAAACATTCTAGAGGTATATGATAAATAATAAGATAGAAGACTTAATTTTAGGATGATCTATCTAAAGTAGAAAATTAATTTACCAAATTCAGGTAATAAATTAATAAATTAAAAAAAAACTTATGATTCTAATGAAAATGTATTTACAGAATTATAATATATTAAAAAAAGACAATATAGATTTGAAAAATGATATTTTGAATCTTGAAAGTGAATTGTCTATTTTTTTTAAAGGAAATAAACAATAAGATGATATTATTTATATAGTGAGACTAACCACCAATAAGAATAGATATTTATAAAACATTAATACTGAAATTTTAATATGAGAATAAAAATTGTAAAATCCTAAAAAATCAATTTCACAGTAACCTATATAAAATGTATAATGAATATAAATTCTACGAATAATGTTTCGTTTATATGTAAAATATATTTTTAGAATAATATATATATCAAGGAAAATGACATAATTTCTAATCCCAACACTAATAAATGATTTAGATCAACATGGTTTCCTCTATTTTATGCAACTAATATAGTTATACAGAAGGTTTCATGGGTAAAAAACATTCTATTGGATTTTTTATGTCATGATATCTATATGACAAGTATCAATGTCTCAAAATACTTAGATAGTGGTTTCTCAAGGAACAGGACATGTGATATTACAATAATTTGATAATTTCATTATTATTTTGGTGGCCTTAGCACATTTGGAGACAACTATATGTGTAAAATTAAATGTATAGGAGATGTTGGATTTTATAAAAAAATTGTTATTATAATTATTTATATGTACATGGTTTAAAACATAATATTGTAGGTATATCACAATTGGGTTTGATGGATTAATTTTTATATTTTAAAATATAAAATTTACAATCATAAAAAAAATTATTTTTATTTTATACAAATATACAAGGAAATGTGTATACAATTAATTTTTATAATCAATCCAAACCAAAAATAAATTTCATGAATTTTATACAAGAAGATAACATCCATCGATATAGGAGGCTTTAGTATATAAATTTCATATAGGATAAAAAATTCTAATAACATGAATAGGATATGAAATACCCCAAGTTACATACAAGTATTTATTTCATGTGTGATTCCATAATAAATTTTAAACTACCCAAATAAATATCTAAATCATTAAATTATGTTAATACAGAAAGATGTTTGGAATTAAAACATAACAACATTTTTTGACTTATAGGGCCTTCTAGTTTTTTGGGTATAATTTATTTATTTTTAATTTCAAATGATATCAATTGATTTTTAAGGATTTATTTATTATCCCATAAAAATAAAATAGTATCTGATTTTTATTATTTCTATAAACTTATTCCTAAGATAAAAAACATGGAAACCATCTCCATCATATGAGATTGAGGTGATGAATGTGTGAATTTAGAATTTGATTAACTTTTTCCAATAAAATGGATATAAAAATTATATCTCATCCTCAAGGACACAAAAAATCAAATGGTGTGGTTCAAAGAAAAAAAGGATTTAGGTAATAAATTGCATGGTTAATTTTAATTCAATTTACTCTACCAAAATAAATTTCGGAAGGATCCCTAAATTAAAATTTCTCCATTTTTAAAATCATTCCAATTATTTAATTCCAAAATAGGTCCCCTTAAGAAATTTTCAAATGTTTTAATCTAAAAGTTTGTTTTTCCTTATTCTTTAATTTAAATGTGGTCATCATAAAATTGAAATAAAAATTAGACAAATTTGACTATAAATTATTTAAAGGGACACTTTTAGAAGATCCCTATTCTAGAAAATATTATTGATTTTAATTATGAATACTATAGTTATTAAAGAGTCTATTCATGTTATGTATAATAAAAAAATTCAAATAAAGGAGATTATGAAACATTCCATGAAAATGATTATTTTTTGAATATCTTTTTTTAATTATGATGACCAAGATAATGATAATTAATCAATTAATGAGATAATATCAATTTTAAAACTAATGTAAAGGAATGGAAGTCTCTCTAAGATAACCCGATTGAAAAATTTATTGGCGATATAGAATTTTGTTTTCAAACTAGACAATCCATTAACATTTTTGTTTCTAATTTTTCTTTTGTTGAAAAAATTGTGCCTTCCTGAATTGAGAATGATTTAATTAATTCAAATTTCATTAAATCAATGAATTATTAAGTAAATAAATTTTTAAGTAACAAATTGTTTGATTTAGTTTCTATTCCAATGGATAACCCTTCTACTTTAATGAAATAGATTTTTCATAATTACATAGTTGAGGAATTAATAATAGGTAAAAATACAAAGATCTAGTAGCTAAGGGGTATTCATAGGAATAGGTATTTGACATTGAAAATTATTATTTACCTATTTATAGGATGGAATTAGTTTGGATTCTATTATGAGTTTATAGTTTGAAAACATAAAATAATTTCAAATCGATGTGAAAAGTGAATTTTTAAATTTAATTATTTTAATATATGTATATGATATGAAACCACATGAATTTGATAATAATATGTTCCTAAATAATGTTTTTTTGATTAGTTATGCCTTATAGACACTTAAGCATGATCCAAATTATTTGTATGATATACATGATTTTTTGTATTTAAAAAGGTTTTTTAAATGGTATGGTTGATAAAACCATGTTTAATAAATTTGTTTCAAATAATATGTATAAAATTCAGCATTAATTTTATTATCTAATATTTGGGACAAAAAATTATTCTCTATGTGATGATTTTTCTAAGTTAATGAAAAGTTAATTTGAATCTAGATTAATGTAGTGATTAAATTTTTTCCTTTGTAAAAAATTATTCAATGGAAAAGTTGTATTTTATTAAATAAATATATTTTTGATATATTAATTATAAAGGGGATTAAAATTTATTATAGTAAAACTATGAAATAAATTAAGAAAAAAATTCCAAATTAGAATTATATTTATCTTAAATGTCAATTGAAATTGAACTATATAGTGTAATGATTGGTATCCAATTGTATCTCACTGATTCAAAACCAAGAATCATGATCTCTATATTCTTATGTTCATTCTCTCAATAATACCCCAAGATTTCAACTTACAACTATTAAAAGAGAAATTTAATTTATGAAGACTATTGTTTTTAATATATAGTTCTATTCTAATTATAATTTTTTTGATTTACTGTCTTATAGTGATTTTAATTTTGAAGGTTGTAGACATTATCAAAAAAACTATAGAAATGTACCACCTTTTAAAAGGAAGGTTAATTACGTGGAGCTCAATGAAAAACCATTAAATTTATTAGTCAATACCTAAGGATGAATATGTTCTAACTTCTATTTTCAATGCTTATTGTATTTGCATAAAACTAACATTATATGATTTTAATATTATTTTTGATAAAATTTCTATCTACTGTGATAAATCTATTGTTATTTAAATTTGTTATATCTTTATTCGACACCATTGTTCTAAATAAATATATTTTATATTTAACTTATTAATGAATTTTTTAAACAATAGTGATATATTCTTATAATTTGGTTTTATTGATAAATAAGTAGCAAAACATTTTCACAAAACCATTATATTATTTTAAATTTGATAATATGGAATTTGAATTTGGTATGTTAGAAGATTAAAATAATCTTTATTATATTTTATGATCTTGAATATATCATTTTTACATGTATTATGTATTTGAATAATATTTCATTCTTTCATTAAAATATAATCATATTGTTGAATAAAAAAATTAATCTATATCACTGTATTAATTCTAATTTCATGTCATAATGTTTCAATACATTTAAAATATTTGTTTTAAAGTATTTTATTTATATTTATGGGTGTCTATTTGAGATATTTTATTTTAATTTACTTTTAGATAAATATAAAAAAGGGAGATATTTCATATTATTTACTTAAATATTTTTTATAATTTTAAAAAGTGGGGTTTTTTTAGTATTTGAATGTTGTTCTAATAATATATAAGTATTATTTTTTTAATAAATTACTTTATGTCAACATGTTAACATATTCTAAAGTTTACAAAAATCTTATGTGTTTTAATTAATTAATATGTTTAAATTACAAGATTTAGTAATGGTTATGTGAATGAATAATATTGATTCATAATGTTATTATATTTTTATCTAAATAAGTTTAATTTTTTTGTAAAATATTTGGACATACTTACAGAGACACTAGGATATCCCTAAACAACATATGAAACCCATTAGGTTTACCATGTGGGAATTCCTACCACAAGCAGTACACATGAAGGATGGAAATACCAGTGTGAATAGTTAAAACTCAATGCTTGTGGGCCCATATATAATCTCACAAAAAATTACACATAAGAACAAGGATTGGGATAGGTCACCCACTATGACATAAATAAATATGTTTATGTTGTGTAAATAGTGTTGTTCCCTTGTAGCCAACTCAAACTAAGGATCATTACTACTTGATTGATATATCATTTGTTATTTGCATCACCAAACATATTTGGGTCGCTGATTTGAGTCTCATTGTTTTATCCAAAAATAAAAACTTATATATATTATAAAACATCATATTATTTCATTTCAATCAATCCCATATCATTATTTTATCCAACAAATCATTTGATCTCCCATTCACCTTTTTTTTCAAATTCTTCGTATATTCTTCCCTGGTCATCTTTCCTCTCCCCGTACCTTTTTTTACTATCTAAAAATAATCATTAATTATATAATCACTTTTTCCTCCACTTGATCTCATTGGATTGTCTCTCTCGGTCTCCTTGTCTACTTCTCACATATCCATTTGAGTTTCAGTAGTAATCTCTTCTTCTTCATCTTTTTCCACATAATGCCTCTCTAGTTCGATGGCTTCACCTTTGATGTTTTCTCGACTGTGTCCCCATTAGAAACTAATAGCGAGTCATGATCCATAATTTGAAAACATAAATGATTCATGAGCCTCCTTAAACTAGAAATGGTGAGTCTTGATCCATAGTGGGAAACCAATGTTGAGTTTTGGTCCACCATCAAACACCAATAGTGAGTCATGGGAATCTTTCAAACTACAATGGTGACTCATGAACCACCTTTGGACACCAATAGTGACATGTGGGCCACTATTGAACACCAATATTGATTCATGATCCACCACCAGACACTAACCAGGGACTCCATGTCACTCTTAAACATCAACAATGAGTCATTTTTACCCAATCACTGTAATTTATTTTTTCTAGAATAATATTCTTTATAATCTGATAACAAACCTTCTCCATTTTCGATCATGTTTAGTAATAATATTTAGGATTTATTTTGTTTTATTATATTAATAAAAATATTATTATTATTTTATTTATTATTTTTACATTTTATTATTTTTAGTGATTCACCATTGGATATCTTCAATAATTCATAATGAGTCACCATTAGACATCTCCAATGGTATGTAGTCAGTAGCCATTGGAAATTGAATGGAATAAATATTTGTTGGAATCTCTTGAAGAAATTATTTCCTATGTAGCATGGAATATGTATTTATTGAGGAATCATTTTAGTTTTATTGAATTTTCATGGGTATAACTTTTTATATTTTCCATTCTTGGTCAGCCATTGCTCTCTATTTACAATTTAAGAAAAATAAGCCAAAATTATCTATTTTTAGGTGTAAATAAATAATCCACTACTCTCTATTTTTATTGGTAAAAAAATAATCTACATATGTCCATTTTAATAGTATATCATTAATCCATCCTTAGATAAAAAAAATTATAATTGAATTTCTTCTTTTTTTATGTGATGTTATTAAAATAATTGATTTATTAAATTTCGAATTATTAAATGTTGAAATATTTTATGTATGAGTGTGTAAAAAATAATTGCACTATCACATTATTTGTACACATATTCATACAGTTTAAAGGAACAATAATTCTCAATTTGTAATAAATTATGTTATATTTAAAATCTTGTGGTTTAATGTTTTTTCAATTTTATTATAATTTTGAATTTATTATAATATCTATACTATATATATATATATATATATTAATTTTTAATAAATAATTATAAAGATAGTATTTTTTCTACATTTAACAAAAAGGAAGAATTCAAATTATTACACAATTATTCTCTTATAGGTGTTATGATGATATTGGAAATGGACATGTTCTTAGATGTTCTTATTTTTCATGATCTGGGAGATGAAATTATGGAATAAAAAAATATATTGTTTTCGAACATTAAATAGACAATTTTTTGTAAAACATCGACATTTTTTTCTGCAAATTTTTCACAATCTTCTAAAAATTCTGTAATCATTCTGTTATCATATAAAGACTTTAGAATCATTATTTTTACATCCATTCCATTTGTTATCATAGATTTTTAATATATTATACACTCACAATCACCTACTAATATATCTGTATTATTTTTGTTGTGTAATATATTTCCATATATTTTTATTTCTTAATATTGGTTTTATTCTTTTCCTTTATCAATATATATTCATACATTCTCTAGTTATTCAAACACTAAAATGGAATTCAGGAATGTGACTCCTAATTATGTTTTAGGTAATCATCTTACATTGGTCTCCAATTAGAGACTAGGATGGGATTCTTGGTTATAAGAAGGGTTGGGTCTATAAAGAAGCTTCTCACACCTTCAAAAGTGTGGTTATTAGTGGGTACCAGTATCCTTGAGTAGTAGAGGATATTGAGGAGTGTACAAGTATCATTATGATTTAAGGCATTATAAATCAAGGGGTTCATACTTTTTCTTTCTATTAAAACTCATCTCAAGAACAATGAATAACTATAGGTTCCTATTTTATAAACCATATTTTTTTTGGATTTGTAATTTTGAAACACATATTCCCCCACTCGATATATTTTCCAGTAATAACAATCAAGAAAAATTATCATAGAGGTAGGAGTCTCTGTTGACAAAGGTAACATGACCACTATAGTTTTTAATGACTATCACAAGAATATCATTTATAGACATGTTTTCTTGGGGATATATTTCTATTATAAAAGTATTATCCATGAGTTATCACACCTAGATGGGACCTTAATGGGATTATCTATATATGGTTTCATGTTATTTTTCACAAAATCATATGAGATATATTTTTAGAAGATTGATGGGTGAATAGAGTAAAAAAGAATCAAATTTTTATATAGTTATGATGAAGCTATAAAATGTATTATGATGCCTCGAAAATTGGTATTTAAAATATTCTGATGTAGGGAGATTAAGCTGTACTGTACGGTTCCCGCAATTTGATACATCATTAGTTAATTTAACCCCTGAATAACATCCAGATATTCATTTTGGTTCATTATTTACATTATTTGATGCATTATTTAGAAGAGGAGCAGTGAATCATTTATAGAGACTATAAAAATCTCAAATACATTTTCACACAACATGAATTGACTCTCTCGGAGAACATGTGTGTATTAATTCTACATTATTTCAATTAAATTATTTTTTATACACTTGAAAATGGAAATGATGTTGCTAACACCATCAGCCATTAGACTCATACAGATGGCATCCAAGATGCTAGTTGTTAGTTTATTCTTATAGATAAGTTTTTTTGAGACAAAACCTAATATTTAGGAAAACCATGGGAAGCCTAATTAAATGTTTTTGAGGTGAAATATTATATTATAGAATGGCTAATGATAAGAAATATTTTTGATCCATAAGGATCAGCCTTAATGGAAAGTGTGTCTTTAGAGGACCCAACCCCTTATTGATATATTGATAAGGATGATATTCTAAACATCCATGGATGTATCTATGTTCCTTCAAATATATGGGAAGAGTATATGTTGAAATATTTTTCTTATCTTTGGGATGTTCACCCATGGATTACCATGCATACATATGTCATTAGTAATTGGGGCCAAGTACGAATTGGAAGATTGTAGGTTTTATCACTGGGATCACTAATTAAGAGTTGGTGAAGGCTCAATTCTAGCAGCCTTCAAGACATATAAAGCCTCAATCTATTCCTGAGTTTAAATGAGTTGGAATAAAAATAGACATTATGATGGGTTTTCGAGGATTTCTTATAGACAGTGATGTAATATGGATTATTTTTCAAAGGATGACCATAGTCTCCTAGTTTATAAAAATTCGAGGCACAATATCAGTTTTTTAGGCCATGATGATTTATATTCTAATGTTTTCACATGCCCACAGTGTTATCCATTCTTTAGTATAACACTACGATGCTCAGTTTACATCCTGGCTGTGGAAGGGGTTGTAGAAATAACTCAGTTCAAGGGGGTTTCAATATAAAACACCTTACCCTTAGATTGATAGGTAGTATGAGGGGAAGATTTATATATTAGATAACATAATAATGGAATATGTCTTTGATATTAGATTTTCATGAAAAAAATATACCTCTTGTTGAGTTTTCATACAATAACAAATTCATGAAATTTTTTAGATTTCTTTTTGGAGTCAATTTAAAGGATGATGTTCTTCTCATCCATGTGTTGGTTAGTGGAAGGTGAGTCAACGCTACTGGGTCATCATCTCCTTTTGGAGACTCCATATAAGGTCCTACTGATCCATGATCATATGGATAAAGAAATGTAAAATAATAAGTCATTTATCAATCATCATCATTGACCTTTTGAGTATGTGGTTGGGCAATTTTTATATATGATATTTTCTCAAAGAGTTTTTCATATACTGATTCAGATATTGTGAATGTTACTAACTTTTTACGACATGCCTTTCAAGATCACTGAGTGATTCTGGATGATAGAATATTGGTTTGGTTTACTATAGATGTACCATTTCATGCATGACTTCTTCCACATATCATAGAATTTTCATTATCATTTTTGTTAATGTCACTCATTTGATATAATTAATATTGAAATCGATGTGGATGAATAATTTGAGTGATACCTAATAAATATAAATTATTGGAGCATGATGGCTCTCCAAGGAAGGTAAATTCCTTGAGCTAGGGTGGTAAGAATACTTGGCCATGTGCAAGATGAGACATGCGAGTGAGATTATGGAGTATAAGATCTATGCATAGAGAATTTTTATATTGATTATTTACCGCAATTACAATATAAAATCAAGAATTAGTTGTTTTATTTAGGGTAGATTAGAAGATCCAAGAATTTCTAAGACGTACGAAGACATATGATACTATTCAGAACAACTCTATTTAATGTTATTATGTTTTTCAGATGCTTATGAATTGAAGTGGGATATTCTAGGGCTCGTTAGAGGCATAAAGATATAAAATTTGGAGAAGTATATTGGGAGGAATGGTTAGAATATTATTACTTATAAATGTATGAAACAAATGTCGGTTTCTTAGTGCACAACTATGGACATGTGGTTTGCCATAACTGTGTGAATTTCTTCATACGTCCATAAATGTTCTTAAAACTTCATAAAAGTCGAATTTCATATGGGCTTGACATGGTGATCCAAACCAGGAACCTCACTAGTGTAAGAGATATCCTTGTACAGTTGTAGGAACACAATTTCATAGTAAGGGATATCCTTGTACAGTGGCTGGAACAAAATTTCACATATTTTGTAAAACCATACAACCAAACCATGGGGCCCAAAAAAGTGCATTAAATGACCACTTTTCCATTTTCAATATAATAATATTAACCTTTTTATTCCATATAAATGTTTCTCCTATAGCTATCGACATGAAGATCCTCCTCTATACCTCGTATGGTTTTAGATATCTCCCACATCTAAAATCAGTTTTCTTTATATTTAGTTAATTTGAATCTATAATGGTAAAATATATACAGTAAAACCTCCCATGGTTGTATTTGCATTGTATAGTCTATTCTATTTTGGTGAATTCTCATACGCCATATTTTCATGTTTTTAGCTATTCCTCTCATTCCTCACATTGTAGTTCATTTATTAGAAAGATATTGGATGAGCAGAGTAGTGTAGGATTATAGTAGGCGGTCCAGTTATATCCATTCAATGACTTATTTTATTTTATCTTTTTCAATTATGCCACACGGTATACATCAATTTGTATCAAAAAATGTATAATTAATTTAATTAAAAGTTATTATTATGTGTAATAGGACACTAAATATATGTGAATCCACACCATGGGTTGTTTACCTAGACATGAGGAACCACTATGGGTGTTACCCTCATTAAAGGATTAAGAGACTTATGCTATAGTAATGAATTTATTTATTTTTTTATTAAAGATTATGAATTAACTTGTAAAAAATGAATTGTGGTGAAATTTTGATAACAGAAATGATCTTCCATGTTTTTATGAAAGTATTATTTAGTCCATAGATTAATTTTTATGGATTTATCAAATTATCCAACTTGTTAATAATTTATGTTGTTATTGTATATGTCATGACCCGTCCTCAGGTCCCTTGTCGTGACTACCCCAAGCCCGCCTCCCATAGGCTAGGGGCTGGCGACTAGCACCAACGGCGTAAATCCTGACAAAAAGGGGAAGGAATTCCATTTATAAAGTAATAAAAACACCATAGAGTAAGCCAGTAGAGTAACCCCTAGGAAAAACTAGGTGCAAAGTAAGTGTGGAAAGTAAATGGGCCAGAATACAAACCCAAACTGAATGTAAAGTACAACTGTAAAGAAAGTACATCAACTGAAAGTAAAGCAGCAACGTCAAGCCGTCCTCTGGAAGTCCCACCTGAAGGGTGGGTACAGATAGCCACCTCAGCTCCTCGGGTCCAGTCGTCTGCTCCGTTTACATCCCACCCAGTGGTCCACCTCCAGGTACCAACTACTCCACTAGCCTCAACCACGACCAATGTTGTCGGTCATCTGCATCCAACACAATGTAGTGCGGGCATAGCCCGTGCAGGGGTGAGTATACGCTACTCAGTAGGGACCCCGAGACCCCCGAAGGTCTCCCAAAATCCACAAAGGATAATCCAAAAAGGAAATATACAATCACGATGTAACAACCAAAACTATGTAGGTATATTACCATACATATACCGAAGTCATCAATTCCAGTTCGGCTCCAACATCTGAGCCCAAGTTCGATCACGTCCACGTAAGAGTACAACCCAATCCACACAGGATAACATAACTCAATCCACAGAGGAAAGCAAGTCAATCATATCAAAGATATTGATTGAAAGTCAAGACTCAGGTCACACAGGTATACTTCTTCATAAGGTGATAGAGATGATCAGATATATCCACTAATTCATCTAAGCTTGGACCCACGTAGGATAATAAACAAGCTAAGTTATCGGACCCACATAGGATACATACTAGATACTCTCCCAGACCCACGTAGGATAGCAAGAACAGAGTCAGTGCCGTCAAACCCACGGAGGATTTCAGTACGGTCTTCATTGCTGCTAAACCCACAGATAATTTCAGTGCAGTCCTCATCGCCGTCGAACCCACGGAGGATTTCAGTATGGTCTTCATCGTTGCTGAACCCACAGAGGATTTCAGTGCAGTCTTCATCGACGTCGAACCCACAGAGGATTTCAGTATGGTCTTCATCGCTGCCGAACCCACATAGGATTACAGTGCAGTCTTCATCGCTGTCTAACCCATAGAGGATTTCTGTACGGTCTTCATCGCTGCCGAACCCACGGAGAATTTCAGTGCAGTCGTCGTCGTAGTCGCAGCTAGCTCTAGGGTTCCTGCACACAGCATGCTCGATTCCGGGAGGGTCCGCTCCACGAGACAAGGGGTTGATACATCAACTGACATATTTTCCAGATTTGATGTATCTAAAAGTTCTGTTTCAATCGGAGGAAATCAACGTGACAGACATCGCGTCAATCGGACGCCCGCTCTGACAGTTATTGTCTTTTGCGTTCCAGGGGCCTTGTTGGTTTTTATGTCAAAACCAACTCGACCGCACTCCAAATGCATCCAAAACGTGAGTAGAGTTAGCCAAAAGGTCTGTCTCACTGAGGGGAATCCAACAAAGTCGACGTCACATTAATCGAACGTCCGAAGCTTATGCTATAAGTGTTTCCGCTCCGAGGGCCCAGTTGGTTTCGTGTTAGAATCAACCCATCTGTACCCAATGTTCTCTAAAAACATGAGTGTAATATACCGAAATGACCGTCTCGATCCAAGAATCACCACACAACTGACAGTGCGTCTATCGGAGGTATGTAGACCATGTTATGGGTAAAAGACCGAAAGTGGTCTGAAAATGGGGGGTCTGGGCCCGGTCCGACCCGGCCCAACCCCCCTGGGACGGCCCGAACCGGTTCAACCCGACCCAGGCCCGGGTATGAACTAGATGGGCGTGGCCCGGTCCGGTTAGCGTAACCCGGCCCGGCCTGGCCGAGTGGCACACTGGCTCGGCCAGCGGTCGAGCATGGGGAAACTGTCCCCCCCCCCCCAACTTCTTGCCCCACGAACACGGCGCGCCTGCAGCATCCTCCTCCTCCGGATCTCGTGCGGTCGTGGGATCTGGCTTCTTTCCACCGTAGCTTCATCCACGACAGTTCCTCCTAGTGGGGCGCCGGGAGCCTCCGGGCTGGCATGGCGCGCTAGCATGGTCTTTCGCGGACCACCGGACGTGCTCCGGTGGTCCGTTTTACCTGCCGTTTTCTTCAGCGGTCCTCCCGGGACCTGCCCTTCACGTCGAAGCCTTAAAAATGCTATTATGGCCTGTTCCATCATCACTCGTCGATCTGCATATCAATAAACAATCTCCGGAGGGTTGTCGGGTCGTGTTTGGTCGGCCCGCGCCCACCGCGTTAGGTGTTATCTAGGGAAATCATTTTAACACATGCTTTTAATCACTGAAGAGGGAATAATTTATTCAAGAAAATTATAATAACACCCTGCAATTAAATACCCACTCACGATGGTATAGTTCACATAAACACTATACACGAAAAACCCCCTACCCTTATAAATTCGTCGAACGAGGTTTCTCGCGGGAAAGGGATGTTGCGGAAGATGGCGTCATGGAAGGAGGATCGTCGGCATCGTGGTACACAGCGTCGCGTTGTCGATATCTGAGGAATCAGCGTTAATTGTCGTCCTTCGTCGGAGGTCAGCGTTCTTCGTTAGTGACGGTGTGTTCTTCTTGTTCTTCAAAGAGAAAGATGAGGATTCCAAGGCTTGAGCAATTCCTCTCCAATCCTTCTCGCATAACGAAACAACCATAATAAAATAAGTCATTGCCTTATTTTATTACTCAAGACATCCATTATTTGAAATTAAAAATTAAATCACGATTTAATTAACATGCGTTGACCAATTAATGAGGGGTTTAATATTCCAATTAAACATAAGAGTTGACTTGGAATTTAAGAGGGGGTGCGGGTGAGTTACAAAATTAATTTCACGTGGGAGGTAAAAGGAAATAAAGTGGGTGGGGCTCGTGTGGGACCCACCCTACTAATATCCTACCTAGTGGAGTTAGGATATTAGTGGGTCCTACTCCAACCACCAAGCATAGGATTAAACTACCTTAAATAAAAATAAAATTGATTGCACAAATTTTATTTTATTCAATACTTAACTCACCATTTTTAAAAACCACACACGAGAAAACGCAACACCAGAAAAGGTGTTCCTAAGAAATTACCAGTGTTGCGGTTTCACTGGAGCCCTCAGATTTAGATTCCGAGCACCAGTTCAAAAGTTAGGAAAACCCAGTCGTTCGTTCACTGAATGTACTGAATCTAAACTTCGGAAATTCATTCTGGAACACCGGGCCTCTGAATCAGGTTCCGTCAGAAACGGTGTTCTTGTAAAATCCCAAATAAAATTAAGAAAACAAATTTCAATTGAATTTTATGGGTATTTACATTACTCCCACCTCAGAGATTTATGTCCTCGTAAAGATACATCATAAACTAGGGGAATAAATGTGGGTACTGAGCACGCATCTGAGCCTCCCACTCCCAAGTGCTCTCCTAGAGGTTCACGTTCTTCCATCTGATGCGCACTAGAGGAATCGACCGCCCACATAGGACCCACTCCTGTCGATCCTCGATCACCACCGAGACCTCTGCAATGTTCTCCATATCGTCAAGGTTTAGATCCCCATGGTCGATGATATGCGTGGGGTCGTGCATGTATCTCTTCAGCTGAGGTACGTGGAAGATGTCGTGCACTCGGTGCAACTGAGGTGGTAGAGCCAGGAGATAAGCCACCTCGCATATCCTAATATGTACCTGAAAAGGTCTGATGAAACTCGGAGACAACTTTCCACCCCGGCCAAATCTCCGTAAACCACGTCGTGGTGAGACCCATAAGAAAATGTGGTCACCATACTCGAACTCTAGTGGCCTCCACCTCCTGTAAGCATAAGACTTATGTCGGTTCTGAGCTGTCCTCATCTGCTTCTGGATGACCTGGACCTTCAATGTCGTTGCCTGGACCATCTCTGGTCCCACAAGTACTGACTCCCCAGGGTTTGTCCAGCACAAAGGTGATCTGCATGGCCGGTCATACAATGCCTTGTATGGTTCCATCCCGATGGTGGAGTGGTATCTATTGTTGTACATGAACTCCGCCAAGGGTAGGTAGTCCTCCCAGCTGCGACAATAGTCAAGGACACATGCATTGATCATGTCCTTGAGACACTGAATGGCCCTCTCCATCTGACCATCCGTCTGAGGGTGAAAGGCGGTTCGTAGACGTAGCTGCGTCCTGAATGCCTCCTGCAACCACATCCAAAGCCCGAAAGTAAAGGGAGCATCTCGATCGGAGACAATAGATGATGTAAAAACATGAATCCGTACAATCTCCTGAACATAGAGGCGTCCCAGGCTCTCCACTGAGCCCTGCTCTCTGATCGGTAAGAAGTGCGCCGACTTGGTGAGTCGGTCGACAATCACCCAAATGGAGTCGTGACCTCTAGAAGTACGTGGAAGTCCAGTCACGAAATCCCAAGATATGCCATCCCACTTCCACTCCGGGACCTCCAAGGGTTGTACCTAGACCGCTGGATCCTGGTGCTCCGCCTTCACCTGCTGACAAGTGAGCCATCGAGAAATGAACTCAGCTACAACCTTCTTCATACCTGGCCACTAGTGCTGTCGTCTGAGATCCTCGTACATCTTCACCACTCCTGGATGTACAGCTAAAGGGGAAGTGTGAAACTCCCTCAGCACCTCTTCCTTTAAAGCATCTGGTACCATGGTACATCCTCTAAAAAGGACGTCGTGTTCTCCTCATATAGAGAATCCATTAGGTGCATGTCTTAAGGATTTCTGTGCACGTCGCGTCTCACAGTCAGCGTCCCCTCGCTGTGCCTCTCTGACCCGCTATAGTAGTGGAGGAGTGAATTTGAGTGACTGAAGAAAGGCTACTCCATCTCTATCCATGAAGGACATCTGCAAAGCGGCTAGCTGCTTTGTCACCTCCCCGTGTATCTGAATGCCTGTCCTCCTGCTGAGGGCATCGGCTACTATGTTTCCCTTTCCAGGAGTATAGCCTATCTCAAAGTCATAGTCCTGGAAGAACGTGAGACATCGCCGCTATCTCAGATTTAGACCCTTATGCGAGAAGATGTACCTGAGACTCCGGTGGTTATAATAGACTGTAAAGCGCTCGCCCATCATATAATTTCGCCACATATTCAGAGCGAACACCACTGCTACTAACTCCAGGTCATGCGTAGCGTAGTTCTGCTCATGCTGCCTCAAATGACGTGATCCATAGGCAATCATTGCCTGCTCCTATATCATGACACATCCGAGTCTGGTCCCTGATGCATCGCCGTAGACTATGTACCCTACTCCCACCTCCGGTAGCCTCAAGATAGGTTTGTTGGTCAATCTCTATCTCAGATCCTGGAAGCTCTGCCTACATTTGTCTGACCAGAAGAAGGGTTTAACCTTATTCTTCAAAGCTGAGAGTGGTGTCGTAACTCTGGAGAAGTCTGTCATAAACCTCCAGTAGTACCCACCTAGCCCCAGGAAACTCCGCACCTCTGTCACGCTTCTGGGTGGCTCCCAAGCTAGCACTGCCTCGATCTTCGCAGGATCCACTACAACTCCCGCCTCAGAGATGACATATCCCAAGAAGTGGACCTCACGTATCCAAAACTGACACATCATGATATTTCCATAAAGTTGGTGCTCTAGGAGTGTGTCTAGTACAACCTGCAATTGGTAGGCGTGCTTCTCCTCAGTGGTCGAGTATATCAAAATGTCGTCGATGAAAACCATGACAAATCGATCGAGGTATGGCTGAAAGATCATGTTAATGAGACTCTTGAACACCGTTGGATAATTGGTTATGCCTAATGGAATAACCAAGAACTCATAGTGTCCATACCGACATCTGAAGGAAGTCTTATGAACATCCTCGTCTCGAAATCTGAGCTGATGATAGCCTGACCTGAGGACTATCTTTGAGAACCACCGTCCTCACATTAGCTGATCGAAGAGGTCGTCAATCCTCGGTAGCGGATACTTTTTCCTCACAGTCACTTGATTCAGGTGACGATAGTCGACACAAAGTCGGAAGCTCTCGTCCGCCTTCGTGTCGAATAATATCAGGGAAGCCCAGGGTGAAACACTGGGTCGGATGAATCCCTTGCTCTACATGTCCTCTAGCTGTACCTGTAGCTTTCGAAGCTCAATGGGATCCATCCGATAAACTGGAGTGGATATCGCGGCTGTCCCGGGGTACAGGTCAATATGAAATTCTACCTCTCTGTGAGGAGGTAGTCCTGGAACGTCGTCAGGGAAAACATCCGCATACTGATCCACCACTACAGGAAAACTAGGACTCTGCACATCAACTACTCCTAGGATGAGGCTAGCCAACTGATGAGTGATGGGTTGTCTTCTCCTCTGCGTGAGTCCATCCTGTGCTGCAAAGGCTCCCTTCTCGCCGGTGAAGGTGAACTTGCTCCCGTCGGTGCGTATACACCGCACCTTGCGCCTCATACAGTCGATCTAAGCATGGACTATAGATAACCAATCCATTCCCAAGATGACATCGTAAGGCATCGACGCCACTATAAGAAGATCCCAACTGAAGCTCTCACCTCTTAGAGTAATCTCACAATTCCGGCACCAGTGCCTAATCATCGAGTTTGCTCCCGTAGGAGTCTCTAGCCGTAAGGATCGATCCAACAGCTCTGTCGAAATATCCGAGCTCCGAACAAGGGCATCAGTAATAAAGGAATGACTCATTCCTATGTCTATAAGAACTGCACCAAGGGTGGAGTAGACACAGATAGTACCTCGAATCATCTCTGGCGCGCCGTGGTTGTAGGCCTCTACTGCCTGAAGCTGAGCCTATCTCTGCCCGCCAGCTCCCTGTGGTCGGGGTGGACCTCCTGGTGGTGGTGGTGGTAAAGCCTCAAAGTGTCTCCCACCACCTGCTGCTCTGCTAGCTCCCCTGCCTCATCTACTTGCTCTTAGCAGACCGCCACGGTCGACCCTCTGCCTCTGCCTGGGTGGCCCCTCAACCGTCTGCTGCTCCTCTGCACGGCAGGTCGGGCAGTCACGAACCATGTGTCCATGCCCGCCGCATGCATAGCAATGTCTGCTCCTCGGAATGCTGGATCTAAGCCGGGTGCCCCGTACCTCTGAGCCAGTGTCCTGAGGTCGTCTGCCTGATGGTACGATCCTCCTGTACCCCTGTGACATCCGTCGACTGCCAACTGCAGACGACTCTACTACATGCCGCCCTACGGTAGGTCTCACTGCTGGTGTAGGCTCAGCAAGAAATCTCTCAATGAGAAGGGCTCCCTCCAGTACTCCTACCTGCGTCGAAATGCTGAGGGAGATCACCGATGCCCTGATCTCATGCCTCAGTCCCTGCTTGAAGGTCCGGGCCCGGATGAATGGGTCATGTACCATATCCGTCGAATAGCGCGAGAGATCGGTAATTCTCGCTGAGTAATGGGTGACCGTCATGCTGCCATGCTGAAACTATAGTAGCTCTTGAATACGCACCGCACGGAGGGTGGCTGGGACGAACATCGAGTTGAAGAGGCTCTCAATGTCCGTCTATAGGAGTGATGCCTCGTCATGCACCTGGATCATCAAGCTCCACCATCTTCCTGCTGCCACATGCAGGAGGCTCGCTGTGAGGATCACCATGAGGTCAGCTAGTGTCTCCACTAACCTGAAAACTCACACAACCACCTCTAGCCAATCCTCGGCTACCAGAGGGTCCGTCTCCCCGCGGAACCTGGGCGTTCCCTGATGCTAAAACTCGTGCAGTGAACTAAGGCGATGTGCACTCTCAACGGCTGGGGCTGGTAGCATCGGTGGCTCAGCGGGTAGAGGTACCATCGGTGCCTCCACTGTCAATGGGCCATGCACCGAGGCTTCGTCGCTCAGTGGGCTATTATATCGCACAATGCTTAGAACCCAAGCTTACTGTCGTCATGGGGCCATCCTGAAAAGAAACAAGTGCGCCATGGTCAAAATAGTATACCTGGTGAGCTGACACAATGTAATAACAACAGAAACTTTTGAAACACACTAGCAATCAATGTTTTCATGCATTGAGTTGGAAATCAGAAGTCATGGTCCTGGTGTACGGATACGTCGGCCGCCGAACCAACACTAGACTCCCTGGACTGATAACCACACTCAATACCCTAAACACTATTGCTTCACATAGAATAAATATCAGAGTCCTGAGTTCTGCGGTAGAACCGAACTACTTTGATACCAATTTGTCACGACCCATCCTCGGGGCCCGTGTCGTGACTACCCCAAGCCCGCCTCCCATAGGCCAGGGGCCGGTGACTAGCACCAAAGGCGTTAGTCCCGAAAAAAAGTGGAATGCATTGCCTTTATAAAGTAAACAAACACCATAGAGTAAGACAACAGAGTAAACACTACGTAAAACTAGGTAAAAAGTAAGTGCGGAAAGTAAATGGGCCAGAATACAAACTCAATCTGAAAGAAAAATACAACTAGAAATAAAGTACATCAACTGAAAGTAAAGTAGAAACGTCGAGTTGTCCTCTGAAAGTCCCACCTGAAGGGTGGGTACAGATAGCGACCTCAGCTCCTCGGGTCCATCCGTCGACTCCGTGTACGTCCCGCCCAGTGGTCCACCTCCAGGAATTGACTGCTCCACTAGCCTCAACCACGATAAGTGATGTCTGTCGTCTGCATCCAACACAACATAGTGTGGGCATAGCCCATGCAGGGGTGAGTATACGCTACTCAGTAGGGACCTCAAGACCCCCAAAGGTCTCCCAGAATCCACAAAGGATAATCCACAAAGAAAATATACAATCATGAAGTGAAAACCAACACTACTTAGGTATATTCCCATACATATACCTAAGTCATCAATTCAAGTTCGGCTCCACCATCCGAGCCCATGTTCGATCACGTCCACATAGGAGTACAACCCATTCCACACAGGATAACACAACTCAATCCACATAGGAAATAGAGTCAATCATATCAAATATATTGATTGAAAGTCAAGACTCAGCTCACACAGGTATACTTCTTTGTAAGGTGATAGAGATGATCAGATATAGCCACCGATTCATCTAAGCTAGGACCCATGTAGGATACTAAACAAGCAAAGTAGTCCGACTCAGATAGGATACAGACCAACTACTCTGCCATAGCCATGTAGCATAGAAAGAACAGAGTCATTTTTGTCAAAACCACGGAGGTTTTCAGTACGGTCTTTATTGCTGCCGAACCCACGGAAGATTTCAATGTAGTCTTCATCGCCGTTGAACCCACGGAGGATTTCAGTACGGTCATCATTGCTGCCGAACCCACGGAGGATTTCAGTACAGTCTTTATCAACGTCGAACCCATAAGGGATTTCAGTACGGTCATCATCGCTGCCGAACCCACATAGGATTACGGTGCAGTCTTCATCACCGTCGAACCCACAGAGGATTTTAGTACGGTCTTCATTGCTGCTGAACCCACTGAGGATTTCAGTGTAGTCGTCATCGCATTCGTAGCCAGCTCTAGGGTTACCGCACACAGCATGCTCGATTCCGGGAGGGTCCACTCCACGAGCCAAGGGGTCGATACATAAACTGACACGTAGTCCGGAGATGATGTACTCAAAGTTCCATTTCGATGGGAGGAACTCAACGTGACAGACGGTGCGTCAATCGGACGCCCGGTCTGAGAGATATTGGCTTTTTCGTTCTAGGGGCCCGGTTGGTTTTTAAATCAAAAACAAACTGACCACACTCCAGCTACGTCCAAACCTCGAGCGGAGTAATCCAAAAGGTCTATCTCACTAAGAGGAATCCAAAAAAGTCGATGTCACGTCAATCGGACGTCCGGAGCTCATGTTATAAGCGTTTCCGCTCCGAGGGCCTGGTTGGTTTCCTATTCGAACCAACCCAGATGTACCCAAAATTTTCCAAAACCTTGAGTGTAATATACCGAAACGACCGTCTCGATCCAAGGATCGCCAAGAAACTAACGGTGAATCGATAGGAGGTCCGTAGTCCATGTTATGGGAAAAAGACCAAAAGTGGTCTGAAAATGGGGGGTCTGGGCCCGGTCCGACCCGGCCCAACCCCCCTAGGTCGGCCCAAATTGGGTCGACCCGACCCGAGTCCGGTTCCGACCCGGCTGGGCGAGGCTTGGCCTGGCTGGGCGTGGCCCAGTCTGGTCCGCGCCACCCGGCCCGGCCCGACCGGGTGGCACGCTGGCTCGGCCAACGGCCGAGCATGGGGAGAACCGACCCCCCCTATTTTTCCCCACGGATGTGGTGCGCCTACCGCGGCCTCCTCCTCTAGATCCCGCGCAGCCGCGGGATCCGGCCGCTTATCGCTGCTACTTCAGCCACGACGGTTCCTCGTGGTGGCGCGCCGGGCACCGCCACATCCTGGCGGCCAGCCGGTGTCGGCCGCCTCCTCTGGCCGCCGGCGCCACTGTGCCGGCGTGGCACACCGGCAGGGTCTTCTGCGGACCACCAAATGCGCTTCGGTGGTCCGTTTTGCCTGCCTTTTTCACCAGCGGTCCTCCCGGGACCTTCCCCTCACTACGAACCCTTCAAAACGCCTCTTCGGCCCGTTTCGTCATCTCCCGTCGATCCACATATCAATAAAAAATCTGCAGTGGGTTGTCAGGTTGTGTTTTTTTCGGCCCGCGCCCACCACGTTACGTGTTATCAAGGGAAATCATTTAAACACATGCTTTTAATCATTGAAGAGGGTATAATTTATTCAAGAAAATTATACTAACACCCTGAAATTAAATACCCACGCATAAGGGTATATTTCACATAACAACTATACACGAAAACCCCCTACCTCGATGAAGTCGTCGAACGAGGTTTGTCACGGGAAAGGGACGTCGCGGAAGACGACATAGCGGAATGAGTATCGTCAGCGTCGCGGTACATGGAGTCGCATCGTGGATCTCCAAGGAATCAGCGTTAATTTTCATCCTTCGTCGGAGGTCGGCGTTCTTCTTCGGTGATGGTGTGTTCTTCGTGTTCTTCAAGGAGGAAGATGAGGATTCCAAGGCTTGAGCAATTCCTCTCCAATATTTCTCACACAACGAAACAACTATAATAAAATAAGGCGTTTCCATATTTTATTACTCAAGCAATCCCTTATTTGAAATTCAAAATTAAAACACAATTTAATTCACATGCATTGACCAATTAATGAGGCGTTTAATAATCCAATTAAACGCGAGAGTTGATTTGGCATTTAAGAGGGGGTGCAGGTGAGTTAGCAAATGAATTGCACGTGGGGGGTAAAAGGAAATAAAGGGGGTGGGGAACTTGTGGGCCCCACCTCACTAATATCCTACCTGGTGGAGTTATGATATTATTGTGTCCCACCCTACCAACCAATCATAGGTTTAAACTACCTTAAATAAAAATAAAATTGGTTGCACAATTTTTATTTTATTCATTACTTAAACCACTATTTTTAAAAACCACACCCGAGCAAACACAACACCATAAAAAATATTCCTAAGAAATTTCTGGTGATGCGGTTTCATTGGTGCCCTCAGATTTCGATTCTGAGCACCGGTTCAAAAGTTAGGAAAACCTGCTCGTCCTTTCACTGAACGTACCCGAGCTAAACTTCGAAAATTGATTCCGGGAACACTGGGCCACAGAATCAGGTGCCGTCAGAAACTGCGTTCTTGTAAAATTCCAAATAAAATGAAGAAAAACAATTTCCCTTCAATTTTACGGGTCTTTACATTATATGATAGTTTTAACCCTAAAAAACTATTTACTTTAAGATGAGAAAGATCTAGGGGCCCTAACAATAGAACTACATCAATAATATCATTGTGTTTCAAGATTAGAAATAGGAATTATTATCATTATGTTGGGATACATACATAGATTCTATATATAATTCCATGGGATGGTTTTCCTAATTGATTAATACATACCTGTGAGCGACGTTGGTTCCCTTGGGGAGTCACCATGGGTGGGATTAGTAGAAATATGGTTATACCATACTATTATAATCCCCAAAATGAGCATTAGAAATTCTAAAATGGAATAAATACATGTGATATGAGTATTATATTCTACACAAAACAAAAAAATATACGTTTTTCAATACCGTGAAGATTGTGAAAATCTTCAAAGGACATGAGATCACATGAAATTATCATAAAAAATTATCATAAAATAAAGCAAAAAAATATGTATATGGTGTCATTAATTTTATGTAGTCTAAATTCATAAAATTCACAAATATGTTTCTAAATTACTTACAAAATCCCATGACTTAACCTTACCATGCATGATCATGATGTTATGCCTTTATTTTCGATGAATAATCAAGGGGTGTATATGATTATTCTCAAAAATCACCATGGAACACATTATTGGGAATGCAGTGCGTCACAAGAATGAAGGGTTGTACTTTTGATAGGAATAGTGTAAATTCGCAAGAACCATGACCCATTGAAAATAAATAATGATATAAAATGGAAAATGTAGGAAGCATCTACTAGAATGAGGATTCATTGGCCATCATGTGAAAGGGGTCATATGTCTTGGGTGATAAAAATTGATGTTCTGAGCCCCCCCCCCCCCGAAAAATAGATTTATCTCAAAAGGGATATTGATATATTGGACTTTTATAATGATGTCCCCATTACATTCCACCATAGTCAAATAGAGGACCCCATACGAGTCATCATTGATCACATAAAATCATTCAATAGGATTATTAATCTTCTGAAGACAGTCAAAAATATCATTTAGACCTTGTGAATAATCTTTTTAATGTCCACAAGTATAGGAAAAATACTTTTGATTAGAAAATGAAAAATATATGAGGTAGTAATGGAACATTTTTGGTGTCGCTGAGAATCATGGTAATGCGCCCTGGAAGACATATTTCAATACCTCAAGAAGTGTATGACACCAAATACCTCCACTATCATGAGATCATATCTATTAGATATGGGATGTTCATGGGGGGAAATGAATTTGGGGATGGGGCCTATTAATTCCCCCAAGGAGCATGAAAAATGAATCCATCTAGGATCCCTCACCCCCGAGAGCCCATGATAGGACTTCTAAGAGAATCTAATGAAAATATTATATGGACTTGATCTATGTAAATATCGATAGATAAAACTAAGGGACAACAAAAAAAAGACTCATAATTTCTTGGTATCACTCATAGATCTCATTAAATACATATAAAATATTTGATAGATAATGAAAATTGGCCCTGCATATTTGTCGGGTAAGGAGAAACATAAAATAAGCTAAATATAAAAGAACTTGCGGTACATTGTAGAAAATTCTGGAATAAATATTAAAATATGATGGATTTAAGTGGAGGGCATATATTATGATCATCCAACACATCATAATAATTTTCAAGATCATGAGATATCGTTATGACATGGTGCTCAAACAATGCGACACTCCTTCGAAATAATTTTTGAATCATGCGATGTCCGTTGGAATTTTCATTCCAAGTCGCATTATTCCAACATTCATACAACCCATGTTTTTTAAATACTACTATCAATTATATTTAAATCATGTAATCTTCTCCAAACATTTCACCCATGTTAGGCCTTGACACTGATACATGTCATCAAAGTCTATTATTGTCACCAAGACATTTTAGCTTGGGTCATGGGATAACCTACAGGCAATATCACATGAATCATGGGACTTCCTCAGAATAATTAAACATGGTATCTTCTTGACAACAAGACTTCTGATCCTTAGTTATTTCATGTCTTATGGAAGAGTAAATGAGCTCATGTGGACCCTTCCATATATGTCGACTTGGGTTATGAGATGTCCTCGGGATATGTCGGCATGGTAATGAAGCAACCTATAGACATGTCTTCATGTGTCATGTAATTTCCCACAAAATAGTCATCCAAGTAATGTGACTACATTTATACTTGTCAAACATGATCATGAAATATACTACAAACATGTCATTTAGGTTATGTTATTTTCTTCAGAAAATTCAAATGGATCACAAGATTTTATTCAGACATGACCTCTAGTTAACCAAGACATGTCCAAATATCCGAAAACCTACCAGGAAGACAATCAGAACTTGTATAGTGGAGAGTCAGGACATGTTGACCCAAAATACATGGACATGATAACGTTTTAAAGTGAATATACTATGTCATACATTGAGTTTAATCCCAGATAAAAGGAATTATATAAACTCCCTCTTGTTTGGGTTCCCTTAGTGTGTAATCCATAAACGATGGAATGATATGAATTCCCCGATATTAGGGAAGCCACATTTTGTAAGACCCATTCAAGGTAAATATGAGAACTTAAATTGTAGACATAACTAAGATATATAGGACTCAATCCAAAGACCATAGCTCAAATGGGAATCCACGTCAATGTATATCTTAATATGTCTATGAAATTACAAACATTGGGTCCCAATGCACCACAAGGGATGATCATTTTTCTTAATACACAAGTTTATCAAAGAGAGATTTTAAATATAAGAACATTGATTCCATCCATAATTATGATATATATGATTTCTTCCTTATGCTCTATTCCCCTACTAAATAGGTAAATCGATGACCTTGAACATAAGTCCAACATATATATGTAGTATGACTGATTGATTTTTATCCCTTCTTTCTCACACAAGTCTTGAAATACATGGGTTTAGGGATTTACAATGGTCGTTTCACTCAAATTATGAATATAATATTTCATGGGAATAATCAATGTGTAATTCTTAGTCTATGTCATGATATAATTTCCCTCATACTAGGGAATCTACCCTGTAAAAAGTCCCATGTTAATGATCGATCTATGATAACTCTGATTCATTCCTTAACAAAGAAAAATATGATACCAACATGGGACCATAAGTTCATATTTGGAACCTTTGTGCCCTCATATTTTTCTTTTAAATATGATGTTAAAATACATGATTTTAATGAACTACGTGGGGTTTCATTCCTATTATAAATAGTATTGGTATTATTCCTCATAAGGGATCAATACCATCCTAAAAATATTCATTCACCTAATAGGATGAAAATATACCCTAGTGATATGGGTTATATTGCATTAAAATATAACCATATACCTATTAATTGGAAATGGATGATGAACATTATATATATATACACATTAATCAAACTTATTTTAAAAGATAAAAGGAATAAAAAAATTATTTTACTGTTAGGGTAACCAGACCCATGTCAGGATTAAGAATATATTATTGAAAATTTCTTAAAATTGTACGAGATTATAAATGTATACAACAATCCCCTCTAAAATTTATGATGATCATGACCTCCCATCCTCTTGAACAATGACAGTTCCTAAGCATCATTGGGTGTGACACCCCAAAGTAACCTCATACATAGGGAAGTTGTTCCATACTCAGATATGAATGTGAGATCCATTGGGAGTATCCTATAGATATAAAAATGTAAAACCTGACACTACTGATTGTTAAAAACACAACCCCCCCCCCACCTCAATCAAACCATTAGCCCCAGGCATCCAAATATTATTGTAAAAAAAATGTTGAACCCAGCCTGAATGGATATCATTTAATTAGGGAATCTACTCCACATTCTATAAAGCATTTACTACCCAGTTCACTTCGGACCATTTATTTTCTTTAATATGGGTGGTTCTATATTTTCTAATGAAAAAATTTGTGACGTTTTCATGAATAAAATACCAATGATTTTAATCAGTTTACTATTTTTGGGAAATTATGATATATATCCATATAAAAAAGTCAGTAATATGATGTCAATATTCTAAACTATAGATGTGAGCATATAATCCTCTATAAACAGGGTTCTAATGAAATTTTTCCTTCCTCGGTTTGACATTTTAGTGTGGTAAGAATGGAAAAAAAGATTATGAATGTGAAATGATGTTATCCATGGATATATGATTAACCACATATCATTCCTATAGTTATGCACTAATCAATGATCTTTTTCATTTTTTCATCACTCTATATTTTTCTCAAAAAAATACCATGACCTGTGATAATTTCTTCATCTAGTGACCATTCTGGAAAACTATCTTCGATTACAACCCCAATGGGTCTCATAATTATATCACCTTCATGAAAAACTCATCTTCATGTTGAAAATCCAATAGTCCATCAATAACATCAACATTGTATGATATCACACCATGAATCTACCCGTAAGGGTCTCCAAAAGCTAAAAATGATGAGTCCAAATTGTCTAAGGAATCCAAAAAACATATGTGGAACTATTTTTAATTATTAACCACTTTGGAAGCCTCTCGTTAGAGTATGAAAATTACCAGCTTCATTATCTAATTATAATAGACCATAGATTCAGTAATAAATGCTTTTCGGTGTAGGAGTCACTAAAGATGGATCCTATCAACCATCTCCAACACCATCCCATTGGTGGCTTCTAATCAAAAGATGTTGGAACTATCCAACAATCAACCACCTTTGATACCCATTCATTGGAAACAAGTAAAAAACATTTAAAATGGAAATTTTTGAATAACGTGGAGTGGTATCATATCATTTCTTCCAAAAAATATTCCTGCTAACAGATTCAACTAATAACTAGTGAGTGGGTTCATTTCCCTACCAACATATAAGAATAAGAATATATCCATATTCATGAATAAAGCATTCGGAAAAATATCCTCACCCCCATCCATGAAATAATTTCGAATATTCTAGTGGGAAAAAGAGGGAAAAAGTGTTCTTAAATCCATATTTTAATTGAAGAAATCATTTAGTATGTAGTGGACATAGAATATACAGTCACACACACACATTGGTAAAATTCCAATATATCTTAGAAATAAATGATGACATCTAAATTAATATTCAATAAATTTTATAGATACATGGAAAGGACCATAGTCTTATCCACATAGTCAGTTTATCACAACACAATGATCAGTATGAACAATATGATTTTCTAGATAACGTGAACATTCTTCAACTCATCCACGAAAATTATATAAATATTCTGATAAAAGATGAGGTGATAGATAATTCACATGGTCCCATTACAACATTGGTTTCTTAGGTGAGATCGGAACATGTATTCAGATAGGGGCACATTCAAGTTGAGAAAATCTAGTGGAATATTCTAATGTTAAATGATCTATCCCATATCCATGTTCTAGATAGGGATCACCATGTGATTGTAGCACATGCCTCAATATAGTCTCATATTAAGGTCAAAAAAGATGAAAGGCATACTCCAAAAGAATAGTATTGGGATTATAATTTCATTCGGACTGAGGCTCACCATGTGACAATGAAACATTCCCTTGCACATTCTCATAATCCATTAAGTTAATCTTCATGTAATGTTTCAGTATATCATAAATGCCTGTCACATATTCATACATCCACTAACAAGTGATACACATGAATCCATTTGAGGATCAAAGACCATATTCCAATTCGATTGTTGACTCACCATGTGAGAGAAACACTTGACTATGGATAGGATCATATTAAAATAAAAATAGGCTACTGAAATTATTTAAAGGATCATGATTGGGGTCATATCCATGTTCTGACCGAGGATCACCATGCGTGAATATCACATGCCTCTGGACAGAATTATATTCATCTCAATACTAAATAATATTGTTAGAATATTCCAGTAGCCTCTCTTTAAAAGGCTCACAAAACACAAACACATTAAATTTATCTACAAAGTCCAACATCCATTATATATAAAACTCATATCCATTCACAATACATACTGGTTAGTTGAGATATTTTGAACATGATATAGAATGAGTCTCACACCCCAAATCTACCCAATTAATGTGTTCTTAATGTTTTTTGAGATGCATTTTCAACACCCCAAGGACTGATAGATACTTCAGTAGAAGAATAAGTTGGTCATTACCATGATAGTGTTTTTCATGGGATTGTGGAGATGGTTTATAGAGACACTTATCATGAAATCATTTTTGGTCATCCTCCCCATGGTGTAATCTCCCATAAACAACCATATCCTCCTAATGCACAAACTCCTAAGTATATGGTGATTCTCAAAACACAAACACCTTCGTATAAAGAGGTTCTCAAAATATTAGGGTCAACAATATATATTTCCACATCAAGATATATTAACACTCCACTATGATCTATATATGTGACCCCTAGAATATTCTATATGGTCTAATCAGATAGGGGAATCTATGTATATTGATGTGGTCGGCCACTTTGACATAATGATATTTTATTTGGAAAAAACACCCACTGTGTTTTTACCCTTTCGAATTCTAACTATGAAATCCTATAAGTTATTTAGAAGGAGTATATGCCTTATTTGTACAATAATAAGTGGAGAAAACATCATCAATTGAAATATTGAAATATACTATATCCATGATACTATGGAATCCTCCATAAAACCTGGATAATATATTTTTAGCTAGGCCTGATAGGTATATCAATCAAATGTGAGCCAAAATCATAAAAACAGAGCATAAATCTATAACACACATTACATCATTACATCATTACTATTTTAAAATTTCTATTCAATGTGATATCACATATATGTATTCAAATATTGAAAATTTTTGGACTGATACACTTCACTATTCTACTAGAACAATATAGTCCCATAGATACAAAATCCAATAATGTTATAGCCTCTAGAGAAATAATTGGATAGGTAACATCCTAAGAGTTCTTCACAAAATCATTAATCACCTACATCAAAAGTTCTAATACATCATGAATAGAGGTAGAGTACAACCCACATATATTTGAATTAGTCCCCAAAAAACAAAATTATTGTATTTAGTACATGGAATATAAAGTTGTGAACATGCCAAAAACATCCCATAGAAGCTATTTATAATTATTTTCTAGAATCACATATAGATAATACATGAGTATAGGTATGAAATGTCAAATAGGTCACAATAGAAGGTTCCATATCATCCATCTAGGAGAGAACCTATCCCATAGTTCCAGGTGAACATCTACCACTACCTCCACCCCTCAAGTCATCAATTTTCAATAAGAATCAGGAAATATATACCCCATATAAAATATAAACCCCATTCCTCTAGGAATGGGGAATTTATATCAAAATATACACCATTATCTTTATCATATTTTGAGAGGGTCAGTGATAATACAATAGTGGTTCTAGATTCACACCCCCCCCATTGGTATATGGCCATTATATCTCAATGTCTGTCCTAGGAGTCATCAAGAACTCCACTGTAATCATTGTATCCCCAACAATAGGATGAGCCAATACAAATTGTATCCCTATATTGGCCCAATCCCATGGGGTTGGTGAATATTTTTCATCATCATCACCAGAATGGGATCCAATATTCTCCAAGATGGGAGGTAAATATTGATTGTTGACATCCCATCTATTCCTCCCACCACAAGAGAACCCTCTATGATTTAGATCCAATTCAGAAATCGTGAATGGAAACTCTCTCAAGGTATCTAATCACAGTCCAATATGAGTAGAGTATTTGGTGAGTGCTATCGAACCCCACTAGGGTCAGAATCCATAATTTGAAAAAATGGTCAAGGTTTTGAGAAATTTACATAACGTATAAATTTCATTGTAATCTTATTGTATTTAGTGTAATAGAATAAATACCATTTACTGACACTCATCTATTGATATAATAATTATCCACAAAATAAATTTTGTGGAACAAGAAGAAGATGATGTGGGGTAAAATATGAGGAATATACCCCAATAGGGGGATCTGGATATACCAACTATGGTTGTACATACACATAACTAGAGGGGGATCCAATACCTAGAACCTAGGAATATTGATTTCAGAACATTATTACAGAACACATCCAATGATGTTTGGAATGTTGAATCTATATCCCAATTACCTTCCCAAAGAGTTGAAATTCATTCTACAGAGGAACCAATGACACAACATGATAATGAGATTGAATCTAATAGACAACTCAAGGATGATCAACTTAATGGAATAATCGTCAATGGGTATCGTCTTTAGAATAGAATTAATATACTTCCACCCACACATCTGGAAATAGTTAATATTCCAATAAGGGTAGCATCTATGAATATGAATGGATTCTATTCAAGCCATTTGGTCTATATAAATGAGGAAGTAAAAAATTGTCATTAATTTTCATAAATAAGAAATTGGATGTTCATTTCTTAGGATATCATTCAGTTAAAGAATGAATTGAGAATAAAGATGAGGCAATAACATATCCCCAACATCAGTCACATTCACCTTCAGATAGATAGGATGTGGCTAAAATAGAAGTACCTCCAAACCATTACAATTCAGTCAAGTCATTGGATACTCTAATGGAATCCATGGAAGGTAAAGTTCACCTCTAAAGCTAGAGCAAAATCCATATACTAAATCATTGGATGAATATTTTCCCCCAACCGATTTGAGAAATCCATCCTTATCCACATTTGATGGTGAGGGAGACCATAATTATCATCTCACTCACTTTGTTTCATGATGAGGTCTGATGATGGGAACTAGAGATCAAAATAAAATGACCATGCTGATATGTATTGTACAGAATCATATTGGATGGGCCACTGTATGGTATATATGTCTTGGAACTTGATCCATTATATGATTGCAATAACATAGTTTCTAATTCAATAACTAGTTCAACTCTATGCTAATGATAATGAAAATATTTAACTCGATGAATTGCAACAAACATGAAAATGAGGGGGGTTTCTGACATTATAGAAAGATGAAAAATTTTAACAAAATAACATAGAATCGCTCTATAATAGAAGTAGTTATTAAAACAATACAATAAAATTATCTTGGATGATATGAATTCACCTATGATCCATATGAAGTATCTAGGAGGGTAATATGAGTATTTAGAAACAGAAATTTATTTCGAAGAACCCATTCAGTGGACCAATGCTATATCTATGCTGATGCCTTCCACAAAGGGAAAATGTATCATCAAGACATATACTATAATGGTTACTCTAAAAATAGTAGTATTTCCCATCCATGTAACTAAGCATGTCCCATATCAACCAATTCCTTCTATCAAGTGGAAGAAGCCACGAAATCTCCTACCTCTTGAGGAAAAAAATACCTCAATGTCAAATGGGATTTGAGGATGAGATGAATAAACCATACCTCTTTGGAAATGAGGCATTCCATTGTTATTTCCTTGTATCCATTGATAATAACCAGGACAAGCTACCACCTCCTAGGAATCCCAATGAGGTATACCTCACCGATCATCCTAAAAACTACATTATCCATAGAAGGAAGGGTCACAACATCCATGATTGATTTTTCTTCAATGATGTCCTCATATGTATGGTCTATTCCTGGTAGTTTATGTTGAATAACTCCGTTGATTCGGTGACCTACATAATTTTTCATAGTGATAAGAAGTGTGGTATTGGATTAAATTTGGGGTGATGTGTGTAGAGAAGTTCAATAAATGTATGAATTAGAAGATATTTTAGCAAGCTCATGGTACCATTAGAATTCAACATCAAAAACCCATAACGGTTTTTCCACCTTGGAATGTGACATATAATACCATTCATGAAGATGAATGTGGCCATATAAAACATGATGAGACAGAAGAGGAATATTTATTTACTTACCAAATACAATCTATAACTCGCTTAGATTTAAATCCAAAAACATCCAAAGCATGGGCGCCACCATACCAAATGAATCTCTCACTGGATAAAAAGATCATATTTGGTTCTATTACTATCTTAAACAAGTCATACACCTTGTCTAATAATGAATATTCTTTTGAGAACAAGTTTCCCACACACGATTGGTGGAATGTAGTCTCCATGCACATGGACTGAGTATACAAGGGATAACATGGATGTGGTTACACCAAATAATTTAGTCTCATCTCCAATGAGGACATGTATACACCTAAGAGCCATGATAAATCCCTCAATAAATGCAAAAAGACACAAATAGTGGCCCCAAAACACTCTAAATTTCTTCCATGAAGGTCATCTAACACGACCACATATTGGAAATCTGATATTAAGATTTACTAAGATGATAGGGAAGGATATATTGACATGTATCTGTAGAAGCAGAATTGCACTCATCCTTTGCACATGCACATTCCCTGTCCAAATAAAATGCCTCATCTCATGAAAAACATTATAAGATGTAACACCAAATCAAGAAGTACTGACCTTGGTCACAAAAGTATGACGTTCTGAATGAGTTTATAGTTTTTCCAACCAAGATGTCCATATTAGATGAGAACCATCATTGACAATCAGTCAGGGAAGCACTCGTTTATTTCCTCCAGATACCAAAAAATATTTGGATAGAAGATAGTTATTATTATTTTAATATTGTATATACTATACCATTAAAATTATGTGTGACCATATATTTGATATTATAAAATTAGGAGGAGTTCATCATGGGACACACAAAACATGTATATATTTTAGATATAGATGATAATGTAAATATCTTAAGGGATATGATCGACAATGGTTCTAGGATATAACATCACCAAATCCATACCCACCAATGTATGGTATATAGATAAGGGGATATATATCTATTAATTATGATGACTCAATGTTATAATAAGCATGGAAAAATTCCTCTCATGACGATCAATCATAAATATATGTTTGTGGATCTAACATCCAAGGAAATGTTTGTAGTTATCATGTATGAAACTACATTATTTTTCATAGTGAGAAGGCTCTGGAACCATTTCCACATCATGGAAATTTAATAACTCTGTCAGTGTTTGAAATACCCCACTGATGGAATGGTCAACATTTTTAATGATGAGAGTTCCCCCTATAATCCTACAAGTCACATATTCTGATGCATGTTTCTACAAAATGGAAGGAGAAACCCCAATGGTTGGAGACACTATACATGTTTTCCCACAACAGATTAGGGACTACTGCTAAAAATCCTTACAGAATTCTCTTCAATGACTATGTTCTTCCTATAAATATAGTTTTGGTAGTAGAACTGATCCAAGATGTCATATCCCCTTCTATCCTTAGTGGAATTGTAAAATAATATCATCTCCAGAATCACTTTTAACTAATTTTGGAAATACGGGATAACTATTTATCTTAACCAAGCCTCTACCATAACATAAATGATAGATATGACTTTATATTTACAAAAAATATAAAAATTAATCTACAGGCTTAGGGATATAAGAGAAATTGGATGACCTTAGGAACATCCATCCCACATTTGAATAAATGTTATCCACCAGAATTAATTTTATTTGGAAAATAATTCATGGAATAGAAAATTACCGGCATCCTACAGTAATTAATACCACTCTACATCTCAAGGATCTGTAGATATACAATCAATTTCTAAAAAAATTATGATGTATGTTTGCTTCTAATTTTAAATAAATAACCAAAATAAATAATGTTATGGATATAAAACATCTCGAATTAACTGATGAATATTGAGGTTTCATGTATGAAACAAGGAATATTAACCCCTCTCGTTCTAAAACATTTGAGGACAATGATGGAAAGTCGATCAAATTTTAGAGTTTCTATGCTGTGAATTACCTAATACAGCTCCCCAAAACATCCCTTCCAAGAAAAAGAATTGAAAAAATAAGGTTATTATCGATACAATATACCTTAATCAACACTTCATGAATGGTAATTTCCTACTTCTGATCATAGAACTATTGATCGATGAAATAGATGGATTCTATCCAATGATCATAATCGATGTGCAGTCATGGTAAAATAAGATAAATATGTCTGCTGAAAAGAGGAATATTATTCCTTCATAGAACCACGTGGTTTCTTTTATAATAGGTGATTCACTTCTTATTGATGAATGATAGTGCTACTTATTAACACCCCATGTATCATATCATTAATCCCTTCATCTAATGCATAATTTTATGTTATGTAAAAACATGATGGTAAAATATCAACAGGGAGGTGACCAATTAACAGATCTTGAATTAATCATTGACTTTTTGAAGTATGATAGCCTAAAGATTATTCCTTTGAATTAATCATCATGGGAAACATTATAGAAGTTCCTTGTTTTCATGGTATGACATTGTGGCCTTGAGTTTGAACCCAAAAACAGCAGTACAATCTACGAAATTCCACCCCTCAAATTATAAAATATCTATGTGGGATCCAAGGGAACCTCACATACATTAATTATTTAATTTCAAATTAGGCACTCTACCATTCACCAAGATATTGATGAATGGAAATTCCTATTATTTCCATGAGAACATACAAGAAAATGTTTAGAGTCTCAAGCTCTATATGCTGCCCCAATGAGTTCTTAGGCCTAATTTGGATGTTAATGCAATGATATTACATTTGGAAGACATGGAATTCCAACTCGGTACCCTCCTTGAATGAAAAATCAATGAATGGTGTGATGAAAATCTATACTACCTCAGCAAAATGATGATATGTACTGATACTCGATATTAAAATGTCAAGAAAAACTACCTCACACTAAGATGTGACATTGATTTTAGCATGATAATGTCCATTTGTTATCTTATATTGATCCCCTTATGTAAATCTTTATCGATCAATTTTTGACTGGTAATTTGGTCTGGTGGATGTATAAATTTCAATAATACAAAATCGTGTTCAGGTCATATAATTTAGAAAATAGGAAAACACAATATGATTCCCTTGTAGAAAATCCCAACACATAAAATACATAAGTGGAAATAAAACATATATACGAAGATATTTACAATTTTTGTGACACCCCAAATAATTGGAAATTTATTTTGTTGTAATATCTCAAAATACTATCGAAAACATATTGGATAAAAAAATACTCAATCAGATTATCTTATAAATTTTATTTTTTCTATTGGAAATATAATTTTACCATAAATTTTCTCACTATCTGAAGGCTGAAAAATAATGTTGCGGAGTATCAAGCCCTCGTCATTGGCTTAGAACTAACCCAATAACAAAACATTCCCTACCATAAACTCAATGGGGATTCAAAAATATTGATAAACAAGATTAATGAAGAATATTATATAAAAAGGAATAATTAGTCCCTCTCATTAGAAATGTTACAGAAAAAATGGAGAAATTCCCTTTTGATCCCAAATCACAACATTTCCCCTATCACTGAATGTTATTAATAATGCATTAGTTATGATGTTTCAATCTTGGATGACCCTGATCAATATAATGATATATTCCACATCATACAAAAAAGTATGGTGACATCACTATTTTCTATTACACGAATGAAATCAATCTGGTCAACATCACAGAAGAACATGATGAATATATGTCCACCCATTGATGGATGGATCCCATAATTTGTTATCATCAAAATCGGACCCTCCAAATAGGATGATCTAGAAAGCAATATATTTGTGTGATAGAAGTGATCATTACCCTAAAATGTGGTCCAAATGTTAAAACCCCCTTTGTAAGAGAGGATTCGATTGGGTCCTCCTCAAATGCATTACATAAATTTAGATTCCTATTATTATGGAGTAATTATATTGAGGTTCCTATAGCACTCATTAATATTGGATCAAGAGCTCCAACCCAATCAAGAGGGAAGGTTACACCTAGAAAACCATGATATAGGACTATGTAGCATTCATTAGGAAATTTCATTCATGAATTATCTATGGGAATGTCCACATAAACCCCATGAATTTCTACATTCAACTAAATATTCATGTATTTTTTCGTATGGGTAATTTATACTATGGGGAATTTTCCCCAAACATAGCATAGTTGTTTGAGTACATCATTACTAATACCAACTTATTTTATAAATGGGATGGGGGAATAAACCACCTTGAAGTTGGGATAAATATTATAATCAACTTTATTAAGTAAAATGTCATCACATGGTTTGGAGTACCACACACGATATTTAGGTACAGTGACACTAACTTTTTTTAGATGAATAGAGGTAATTGCACCAACAGTACAACATTGATTCTAATCAGTCATTCCTAAATCATGTTGTGGAAAATTAAAAAATAGAGGCCTTAAATAATATTATATCTAATGTAATATAGAATATGGTGAATAAGTACAATAATTCATATCCAGAAATTATAATTCAAGATTTATGTTCCTATCATAAAAAATGCATACTAATAAACAAGTAACATAATATTTACTTGTGTATGGAAACAAGGAATTAATTATTAAAAATTTCCATCTAACCTGACATTGAATAACAATATGATTTATTGAAACATATTATCTGAAATCCCAAAATAAGTTAGTTGATTTGGAGAAGCATGATGATAAGAAGTTGTGTATAGTAAACAATCATGATTTTCACAAGAATTGGATAACATAAGACTTAAATAAAATGGTTCACCTTCAGTCAATCCTCAATGATAAATTTTTTTGGCTCTTATAACCCCAATGATTCTAGGTTAGAAGAATCCAAAATTTGAACCCAAATGGGAAGGGAATTATAACACACATAAGGTTGGTGATAATAGTGATCCCTCACAAGCCATAATTGATAGGGAATGAGTCATTCCACCTACCAATTCATGGTTTCTTATAAATTATTTTTCATAGAAATCATCATGAATCAATCAGACTTGTGACATGATGATATACTACATAAATTAATCCTAGATGAAATAAATTAATCTATAGAACATCAATCATCATAGTATCTTGACATTAAATATTAACAAATCATCTAGAAAAATAGACAAAAAAATGAATAGTGTCCATCATCCCAGTTGCATGACGTTAATCATATAGAATTTATCTTTTTAATATTCCCTTACACAAAAAACAATCAATTATCGTAGTTTAATGGAATTAAACTACACACATTCCACCATAAAAGAATACCTTCTACTACCTAGTGTTAATCGTCTTTTTCACATGACATGAAACAAAATAAATTATTCCATCTAGAATGAACGTAAATTTCCAATTGTTAATAATCCTAGTTGCATGAGGTTAAAAAATAGAAATTCAAATGGGTATTAATATAATTATATTCTCAACTTCAGTCATCCTAGTCACGTGACATTAAACTGTACAACTTCGTCATGTAAGTAAGACCTCAAACAAGGAATCATAAATTGTATTGGTTTCATAACCATAAAAAACACAAATTCAACAATAGATAATGATTATAAACTACATAGAATCAAAAATGAATTTTTCATCATGCTAAACTACACTAATTTCTCCTGGAATTAAGACCTTAAACAACACAACATCAATTATCATGGTATAATAACACTAAACTAAAAGAACTCTTCATGGAGTTAAGACCATAAATGAAACAACATCAATCATATTGGTTGCATGATGTTAATCTACAATAAATTTCACCTGGATGGAATACCTCAACCTGTATTGTGTCAATAATCCTGGTCACATGACATTAATCGGCAAAAATTTATACTCATATGATACCCTTAAAATGTGTAATGCTAATTTTCTATGTTATATGATGTTAAATTATGAATATTTCTTTTATAATATGAAATTAAAATGAATATCATCAATCAACTTGGTCATATGGAGTTGAAGTACATAAACACGTCTTAATCACACGATGTTAAAAAGTACAAAAGATTTCCTGGATGAAAGTGTTTAAAGTAAATGGTCTCTTTTTTACCTAACCACATGATGTTAAAATTCATGCAAAACCCCCTAACCACATGAATCAAAACAGCATGGATCACCAATATTCACCTTCTTCCTAGATGGTTCTCGTTTTCCCTCATAGTGTGACATTAAACTACATTAGTGATTTTCACTCTGAAAGACACTAAATTTTATGGTCTTCCTTAACAATATATGGCTTTATTCTCATTACAATAATATTTTTAGGGATTCCTCGATCCTATATCCTGGTCCAAAAATTTGGTGATTTAAATTTACTATGTTCTCTCTATAATTTCCTTTTCATGGTGAGAAGATCCTTTATTATTACCTGGTTCTTACCCAGATCATTTCTCATTTGATTTTAGAAATTTTTGGAAGGCCTTACCTTTCTGAACATGGCATATCATTGCATAGGGTGGTTATTATATTTTTGATTCAAGACTATAAATGAGACAACACAAGTACTTATTTCATGTCATTAAACAGATTGGTGAATTTCATTTTCATTATATAAAACTACACATTACCATGGGCCTCACCCGAGAGGAATAATACCCCTATGGTTGGTCTACATCCACACATCCATTTGTATACTACATGTGTGTTGATTCCATTCATCATAGGATATGTAGTGAAACTCATATTTTAAATCCATATCCTAGAAAATTTTATTAATAAGAGCAATAACCCTATGTATATGGGTCAGAACTACATAGATCATTTCTCATTCAAGAACTCTGTGTGGCATGATTGCTTCCATCACATTATATGATGTGATGACTGGATTTCATATTCTTGTGTCTATCCATGATAAAGAAAATCCCCCCATCAGTGTGTATGGGTTAGAAATACAGAACTATCTTCCACACGAGAACAACATATATCTGGATTCCTCATATCATATGATATATAAAAAACCTATATCTCCAATCATGGATTCAAAAAAAAATTAAATGATAAATATGCACCCTAAAATACATATGGTCCAAACCAATGTAGATAATTTCCTAGATTTATTACATTAAAATACATGATAATTAAATTTATAACTCTTTTCAAAATGTGGTTGGGTCATACTGGATCACTTTTCCAACACACGAGTTAGATCTACATATATATTTATTTCACATTATCAAAATATATGCAAACTGAGATCCAACATAAGGATAAACCCCATTAATCTTATTAATAGGTAAATGATTCCCCATGCCTCTAAATTCCCCTAACTAGTGAAAAGGGTACCCAATGACATATCATACAATTTCTCGCATTGTTTCCCCCATTGTATCATACATCATTACCACATGAAATTAAACTATAATGAAATGAATGTCCAAACCCCATGGAATTATAATTCAAAGAAAATTTTCATGTATCATGAAATTAAAACTGCATGACAAATTCATCACTACTACAATATGTTAAAAGATCCATACCATCAAAAATTATCATACCTTATCAAAGGACTACAATAATTGTAACTAAAACAACTTAATAATTGATTTATTCCTTCATCTTTTAATATCCTCATCCCTTAAATCACATTTCACATATTCAGAACCTTGTGTTTCTAAAAAAATTCATTCCGATGGAAAGGACAATTCATCTCTCGGTTTTCCATCTTAGCCAAAACAATCAGGGATATTATGTCCCAGTATGACGAGAATTCTAATCTGTGTGATTCCAATGTCACCATGATAGGAATACTCACTAGAGGTTATAATATTCCATCCATGGCATAATTATTCCATATCATTACTCATTACCAATGAATATCAATCCAGGATTTACAAAATTTTCATCAACTTCTTCGAAGGATTTTAGATTACCATTGACCCTATGTATCCAAATAAGGATCTTCTGTATCTTGCACATCATATTTGGTACATGTGTGTCACTACCATAAACCACCTATTCATTTATCAAAGGAAACTTTAAAAATTTATCCTATAAGGGTGAATATTGGAATACCCTAAAATTCTAGTGCAAGAGAAACAAAACATGTCATGTCAAAAACCAGAAATGGGTGGCCTATGTAAAATTCATTTCTATGATATCTAATATCACAATATCAATACATTATATGAAAATCAGTGTGAATATAAAGTAATGATAATTCTCATAAGGATCATTTTTTATCCCTTGTAAATTCTAACCCATAATCACTAAACCCATTAGTCCTGGAAAAAGCTAGAGTAAGGATTTGACACATATCCCCACAGTGAAATGGTGCTCCCTATATGGTTAATAAATTTTAATGGCCGTCGATCCCTTTATGATTTTTACATTTTCCAAAAATTGAAAATCCCGTTTTTAGAACATCATATTGTTACAAAGCATCCATGGAAGATGGAAAAGGATACCCAACTTTAATGGATAAAGTATTTGAGTATTAATTTAGGATACTGGATATTTCATATTCACCTATAGAAATATACGGTTTTAAACCTATGACACTAAAAAATAGAATATAAAAATTATATTTTTCAATACCCAAAAGTCATAATTTCTACCCTGATGAAGACATGATAATGGAATCAATGAACAAATCTGAGTCCAAGCCTACTATTCTTTCTAGTATATGAAGATTAAAAAAAACTAATAAAATATAAATGAAGATATACATAGATGATGGGGCACATCATTGGGTATTAGAACGATTTTTAATATTTTCTTACATTGTTAACTCAGATTATAGAAATATACGGAAATATCCATCTAGGTCACCTATTCAACCCAAATTATCATTTTTTGAATCAGTAAATCCAAAATTTAGCAGCAATTGATACATCAATATGGAATCTCATGTCTATAAGAATTTATAAGAACCTCTCATAGAATATATGTTACAATATAATCATTGAAAATATATAATTCTAGTATACATTATAGTATATAAATTATGGTTATAATAAAAGATTGATACAATAGTAGATCAATGAAATATCAAGCAGATCATGAATGAATGATAACTGGAAAATGAACTATTGTGTTTGGAAAATATATTCATTAATAGCATGTAAGATGGAAGAATCTCCACATATCAGAGTCTCTCTAGTGAATACACAATAAAATGAAAAGATATGAAATTACATATCTAAAACAACATATGATTTTATGATATGTATCTTCTTAAATAAATTAAATTTCTCTGATTTATTACTTTACACAGATCATCTAGAATATACTAATAGATAAATATTATTATTTAAATATGATATTTATGACCAACCAACAGGAATGATGGTACTGAAAGATATTTGAAAATTATTAAAATATAGTTTACAAGTGAATTTAAAATTTAATCATTGGTTACTAATTAATTATTAATAAAAAATGACAATTAATTGAACATAATATATATGCTTTTATAAAAAGATTATTTTATTTTTAAAATGAATTTTTAAATTCATATATTGGATTAATAACTATTATTGAACGATATTAATTAAATTTAGAAATTATATATTTAATTAAATGATTTTAAATTCATCCATTTTTTTATTAGCATGATATAATAATAAATGTAATTTCAAACATAAAAAACAATATATTTATAAATACAGTTTTGATTCCTTTTGAGGGCACACTTGTTTTAAATATTTTTTACAATTTAATAATTTTTATTCGAAAAATGAAATATAATTTCAGAAAACTGAAGAACAAAATTATCTTTAGGTAATATTTTTGTTTTCTTTAAGACAATTCATTTTTTGATGAATAGTGGATAATATTGTTTTTTAGTTGAAAACATCATTTCCATGTAATTTTTTTATATTGATAAATTATATTTTGAAGATGTTTTAATTTCTAATGACTTCAATTATGTATCAATCAACATAATTTACACCATTTTAATCATTTTCACTTTGAAATTGGATATAAAATAATTTGAACTTTTGAACATGACATATTAAAAAACATCATTATCTTTATGTTTAAACTACAAATTTAAAATATAACTTTTCCAATTATGTGAGATGAATTTGAAAATCTCAATTCTATATCTGAAATAAAAAGGTAAAAATTATTCTGTAAGTTATGTTTCATTTTTATTTATAAGAATGTTATTGTTGTGAAAATATATTTACTGTAGTATAGGTAAAATAGTGACAACAATTAATATTAAATGGTAAAATACTAACTTACATAAGTATTTCATCAATTAATTGATTATTTAGGAATTTTTATATACTAGTCACAATAAAAAATATTAATTAAAAATATATTTTAGTTGAAGTTCATTCCACCTCAATGTTGTCAGATTTATGTATAAAATAATAATTATTTTAATCACCTAATCCCACATATCCTCAAGAAAAAATTACATCCTTTCCACCACATTTTGACTCACAAGTATTGGTGATCCAAAGATATATTCCTATTCCTCTTCTGCTAACTCTATCTATTAACTATTTATTCTTGTCTCACAAAAATTCCAAATCTAGGGACCTCAATTGTCTATCATGTAGGTGATATTTAAGAGGAAATTTTCACAAAACACCTCTCACATTTTCATTTCATCTTATACTTTTTCCTCACCTAATTCGTCCATAAATTCATAATAATTAGATAATGATTTATATTACTAAATATTATGTTTTTATGGAATATATTATATCAATTTCTTTTATTAACTCATCCTATTCAGTGAAATTAATCTATTGTCCAAATTATGCCGCTTAATCACCTCTGTGAATAATGATTTTGATCTTTTACCATTACACCATTCATGGATGGTCATTATAATATTTTAATTGATAAATGATATTTTAATAGGTATATTATATACTATATAATGATTTGGATGTAATATATACTAATATTATTAAATTATATAAAACAAGTTCTTGATTTTCTAAAAAAATTAAAAATTAAATTAAACTTGTATAATTATCATTTTATCTAATGATTCATCCTCATGTAATAAATAATAATGATATATGAGACCATTAATAAATATAAAATTTAGTTAATTCTATTACATTACACATATGTTGTTTGGATTCAATTTTATTAGAACATCCAAAATTTTATACAAATGAACCAATCCTGAAACCATGAAATGAAAACACCCAAAAACATAAAAAATTGAAATTTCATTAATGAATGGGTCATATCTATTATAAAATACTCACATGATGTATTATAAATATAATATAGTTTTGTATAATATTTATAAAATTATGCAATACATTAAATATGAGGATAAAGTAAAAGAAACTAAATAGAAGTATTAGGTAAGTGTTTTCTCTCTCACTTTTTAATTATGTGAGATACATGCCTTATTCACCAATTTATTCTTGATTGGTGTATATATATCACTTTTATATGTCTTATCATATTTATAATTATATTAAAGGTATTAAATTTCTCATTTGATAATTATAACTATTATGGGTAATGCAATTTGATATATTTCAATTGGTATGGGATTTCATAACTCATTTTTCATTCATCGGGTAAAATTTATATTTAATTTATAATATCATGTTAAGGTATTGTACTAAATATATATAGATTATATCATTTTATATATCGTCTTTTTTATCTTTATTTATATAGAAGACCCATAATCTATCCATTTGATTAACGAAATGATCTTAATATGGGTGTTCATCTCAATTTCTCATCCATGAGGCATATTTTGATGTTATGAACACAACATCTATTATAATGTGTATATACATCCCCATTGAGATATCATATCTTGAATTTTTTATCCTCATATTATTTAATGTTTTTTAAAATTCTATTAATTCATGGTCCTTGTGATTAAAAATGGATAAAATTGTATGATACACATCAATTTAATCATCTATAATTAAATATCTTATTTGATACATGAGAAATGATATGGACTATATGATATATGTTGTACCATATCCCTTTGATTCATTGGTTTTCTCCATGAATTGAAAAATTAATATAAGATTTAATTGTATTTTACTTATATATTAACCTATATTTTTCACAGTCTTGACGGTAGTGGTTCATTTTCTATATAAAAGACAAAAAATAATAAATAATTCTATTCTTTTAGTATTTAGTTATCATTATCCATATGATTGTAACAATTAAAAAAATCTGTAGATTTATTTACTTTTAAATTTATATTTTAAATTGAATTTTTTTGACAAGTTATATACCTTTCTATGTTAATTATTCTTATTGATTCAAATTAGATTCCATTAAACTTGACCCTTACCGAGAATTTGAGATCACCCATTTATCATGTTTTTTTTTCACAAGGTTTCCAATAAGATTAATATGATTGATATGTAGGGTATCACTGTGGATAGTAATGGTGTCTTCAATGAAAATAAATTTTTTAATTTTATATTTAAAATTTAAATTTAAATTCATATATTTATCTGGTTTACCATTACTAAAAATATTATTCATCTCTTTATGATTTCATTTCTTGAATCTTATTCTAATGTAATTAAGGCACTCACTCCATGCTACTATGTTTGGGGCCATTATTCATGTATAAAGGAATGTTTACAAGAATACATGGTAACTGGATTTAGTAATATATAGATTATGGAACATAACTATATGATCGACTTTGAGGGTAATTATATAATAACATCACAAAGAAATAGTTTTTAAGATTATGAGATTTTATACACATAATTTTTTTAATTTATGATATGTATTTCACTTTTTTTGGGATTATAAATTATGTTTTATAATGATATGATCTAATCCAGTGCATTACATCATTTAGAAATGGAACATATAAGTAATGAGAAACTAACGATTTCACGTGATCCGAATAGTAATAATTATATGTATTTTATTAAAATTTAACCATTATTTCTATTGAAATTGTTATCCCAAACATTCAAATTATACGTGGAATTAATATATTGTTTTCACAATATAGATAAATTTATTTCTAAGTATTATGAATTCAATGATATGAAATAAAATAAGAGGATATACTTGAAAAATATGGATAAATGGAAGAAGGGAAATTTGTATTTTACAATATGTGATTATTATGGATAAAAATCTTGTAATTTAGTTAATGGATTTAGTGTTTCTTTAAATGTGTTGGGAGAAAAGCCACCATGATTTTGATTTCAATGGAATAAAAAAAGGTTTCTAATATACAATGATTCAACATTAGAGATATGAGAAACTATGAAAATTAATGCCTTATGAAATAAGGGAACCCAACTCAAAATAATTTAATGGATAATGTTCAAGAATGTGATATTACCATAGATGAAGTGGAATAATTAATTTTATTGTGATGGGAATCAGGATATATTTTGTTTGAGTATTTTATGAATGATGTATTGGATATCTGAACTATAATATATGAAATTATTTTACATCAAATATAGTTTAAAAAGGATTTAATAGAATATGTCAAAAGGAATTTATGACCAAGAGAAGTGATTCAATTGTATTTTGATCTTTTGTAGATCACATAGGTGAGGGAATATACCCTTTAATATATACCTGAAGTAGAGATAATAACATTAATGATATGGTTATAGGATATTACTATTAAACATGAAAGTTGTTAGTTAAATGATGGATTATGTTATCTTTTATGGATTACAACAATTTTGGATTTAAGGATTATATTCAACAATCCATGATTTTATTTTTAGAATCATTCTTGTTTTTGTTAATGTTTTATGGTGACCAACGTATTCATATATATTTTATTATACATCTATAATTAAATTAACTTTTTATTGGAATCTAATGTTGATTTTTGAAATCTTGCTACCTTCCTCTTAATTTTTTAGGTTGTGAGTTTTGGTTGATATATTTTTTAATAAATGTTATGGTAAACTACTTCTGGAATGGATTATTTAAAACCAAGCACTACTGGAATTCTTGGTAATTGCGCTGACCTATTTTTGATGGGATCCTGTCGCAAATAGGCTTTAGCGATGGGGGCCCCCATCGCAAATTGGTCGTTGCATAAAACGCTATCGCAAATACCATTATTTTTAATGGGCCTATCACAAATAATCCTCCGATTATATGTACTATTTATACATAAAATTTTTCACGACGAGCCCATCGTCTCATCGCAAATATATATATATAACGTTCTCTGATGGGCCTGTTGCAACAAAGTATTTGTGACGGGTAAGTAGTCTCGTCGCAAATATGTTTTTTTGAAATATTTAGTTAGACTATTTGCGACAGGGTCTCGTCGCAAAAGGTCTCATCACAAACAATAAATTAATTTAAAAAAAATTAATTGAATACAATTACGACTAATGAAAAAATATTATTACTATTATTGAAAAAATATTAAAATTATCAATATTCACAAAACAAATTATAAAATAATAAAATGATAATAATATTTTAATTATTAGTAAATATGTAATCATTAAAAAAATGCTAAAAAATATATTTAACAAAATATTATTATTATTATTAAAATAATAAAAAAATAAAAAATAATAAAATTCTTAATTTTCACAAAAAAATATAAAAATTAGTAAATTATTAAAAATTTAATTATGTAATATTTGCACCGATATAAAAGACAGAAAATGTAAATAATTCATATTATAATGTTAAATTTAAATGTTTTTAACATAAAAAATCATTGGCGGTCGTCTTCTGGAGGAGGTGGAGGAGCTGAAGGAGATGATGGAGGAAACTCCATCCCTAAACTATGAGTCAGATGGCACATGTACTCCATCTGCTCATGATGCTGCTGCTGCCATCGGTCCATCTCCTCCTCAAGCTACTTCTGTTTCTGCTGTTGCTACTACCATTGACACATCTACTCCTCGTGATGCTGCTCCTACTACTGCTGCCGCCGACTCATCTCTTCTTGCTGCTTCTGCAACATCTCTATAAGCTCAACCTGAGCTCGCAATTTCACCTGATACTGTGATCCAGACGATTATTCCTTTCCACGACCTCCTCTCAAGCGTCACACCGACAAGATAGGAGTACCATCATATGTACCAGTAGTCAAAGGAGATCTGATACCAACTACTCTTCCCTTCTCAAAGCCATGCTGAGTCGCCTACATCCATACCGCCTCGTCAATATCCATATGAGTTTCAGTTTCAGCGTCTCTTGTCATTTTAAATTCATTTGTAACATCATTAACATCTTCATCACCATAGATCTTTAATTGTGGGGTGTCATCATCGATATTCACGCCTCTTTGTGAATCAGTTAGATTTTGAGCAGTCTCCTGAAAATTTTCAATTCCTTCCACTTCAGCTGTACCACATTCAGTTTGAGTAAACTGATTTCACGAGATTTCATTTTTATTATGATCCACCAATCGGTCAAGTCTCTTGAATTATAACAGTACATTGCATAATAAATTTTATGTGCATGTTGATCCAGTAAAAATGGTTCATTTACTGTATGAATACTTTTATATTTAATATCGACAATTCCATAAGTCAGATGAACATGCAAGCCTCTCTTAGTATCCAACCACTGACATTTAAACATTGTTATGTAATTATTTCCTAGATAACACAACTCAATAATTTCATCCAAAATTCCATAAATGTCAACTTCATTTTCTCTGTGATGTGATCCTCTCAAAAAACTGCATTGTTCATTGTATTTTATTCCCCGTATGCATGTGTTTGAAATCAAAAACCATTCACTATATATGAATTATATGATTTAACCATTTTTGGATGGTGGGTTACTCAATATACATAGTCTCTTATCAGTTTTAATAGCATATTGAGACAGTTGAAAATTTGTAAAACAATTATCAATATAATAAATAATAAATAGAAATGATATTAAACCATCAATAATTTATGTTACGAGTTTTTGAAACCATTGAATTTTTTTATTGTCTATGTTCTCCAAGAGAAGATGCAGTAATTTGTGGAATTTCTTTCCTGATATGATTATAATATAACATATAAATAAAATATGTTTAAATATTGTGACATAAATTATAGAATAAGTGATTGAAGCACTCATAGGACAAATGATGTCATTTCTTCATAGTTGAGCAGAACGTATGTATGAACTCTGTGATGTTCATCATATGAAATCCATCAATCATGAACTCCACTGAATCCAAGATTTGGATGATTAAAAATAGTTAATTGATTGTCCATTTCGACATTGACATTCTCCTTGTTTCATCCCATGTGATTTTTTAGGGATATTGAGATTCCAAATAATGAGAGTAGAAAAAAAGTAATTCCTCTTGTAAATAATCATCAGGAATTGTTACTTCAACTGATGCTTTGTTACATACTTTTTTCTTCAATTTCTACATGCATCTCTCGAATGGGTACATCCATCGAAAAACTACTAGATCTCCCCATTTAGCTTAATGTCACAAATGTAATATTAGATGTTCCATTGATTCAAATAAAGTCAGCGGAAAGATTTTTTCTAGTTTACATATAAATAAAGCAACATCTTCTTCCAATTTTCTTAACGCATCGTCGTCTGTTTTCGCTACACAAATATCTCGAAAAAATTATGATATGTCTTTTATCGAATCCAAAACCATAGAATTCAACAAAACTATTAATCCAATCGGCATAAGTCTTTCCATTATAACATGCCAATCAGGACTTTTTAATCCAGTAATATAGCCATTCATATGACATCTGCCCAAATTGGAAGCATATCCATCTGGAAGTCTCAAATCTGCAATCCACCGACAAAATAATAAGTGACTCTCTTTGGACAGTGTATAATCTACTTTTGGCTTCATTAACATCTATGATATGACATTTTCAAAGAGTTCAAGTTCTAGTCGCCTACAAATTTGGGCAAGATCTAATCATGCACTTATAGTAGCTTTGGTCTTACCTAATGTATCAAAAACTATATGAAATAAATTATTAAAACAGTTCTTCTCAATATTCATAACATCCAACATGTGGCAGACCAACAAATCAGACCAATATGGAAGATCTGAAAAAATTCTCCGTTTTATCCAATTATGTTCTTTCCCAAAGACATGAATTTTCTGTTGGATTAATATTGGTCCAAATGTGATGGGGGGTAATGAAAATACAACTGATTTTAACTCTGTACCAGAGATAATCACTGGAGGTTTATCCCTTTCAATTCTAACTTTTCTGAAATGAGATTTGTTCCTCAAAAAAGGATGATCGGTTGGAAAAAATCTACAGTGACAATCAAAATAGAAAGGTTTTTTTCCATTGACAAGCACAAACGATTTGTTTACTTTCATACAGTAAGGAAAAGATTCAGACTATGTGTACTCCAACTAGATAACATTCCATATGCTAGAAATTCACTAATAGTCACATCAATGCTGCTTTTAAAATGAATTTTTTTTTCACAGCAACATCATATTTATTAACACCATCACTCTACAATGAATTTTACTCATCAATCAATGGTTTCAAAAAACATCAATTTTATTTTTCCGATGTCCTGGGATTAATAGAGTCAAAAAGATATAAGGCTCCTTCATCAACATCCATCGAGGAAAATTGTAAGGATTTTTAAAGACAAGCCAACATGAATACTGACTACCATAAGAACCAAACAGATAGAAACCGTTAGTAGAAAGACCCAATAGCACGTTTTGGGCTTCTACAGCAAAATATGGATGCACACGGACAAAATTTTTCCATGAATAACCATCAAATGGATGATTCAAGATTTTATCAGTTGAAATCTAGGTTTTGTGCCATGACATCATTGACATTGTGTTCTAAGACATATATAAATGCTAAAACCAGGGTGTAATGGAGAAATATCTCAACTGTTTTACTGGAATCGATCTAGACTTCCCTTGTTGAGCTTCTTTATACCTCAATTTTCCACATGTGGGAAAACTATCCAATGACTCATTTACACTAGAATATAAGATGAAATCATTTGGACATGCATGAATCATCCGATAACTAAGGTCCCGATTACAAATCAACCAATTTCTCTCAATGTAATTTGTAGGAAACACATTTCCTTCAGGTAATAGTGTTTTAACAAAAGAAAATATCTGATCAAAATAGTTGTTTGACATTACATTATCTGATTTAAAAATCCATAAATTATGAAATCTCTTATAATTTTCTTATCATGCAATCGGGATATGATGCCTCCTCAGTAGACCTCAACAACTCATAAAATTCGGATGGTACCAACTCGGGAGTTAAATCAATATCATCGTGAGTTTTAGTTTGTTGCACAGATGGACCTATAACATCATGTACTAAATTTTGAAACTGTGATGGATCCAGAATCAAGTTAGTAGGATCTTCTTTGAAATTGTGTTCACCGTGTTGATACCAAAAACATAATCTGGTTGAAAACCAAACCACAAGAGATGTCCCTCAACCTTGTCAAATGTGTCAAACGTTCTCAGAGCACATTTTTTACAAGGACACTTAATTGTGCCTTCTGAAACATATTCTGGTTTTGATGATGAAAATGCTATGAAAGCTTCAACACCCTCGATATATACATGATTTACACCAGAACCATTTGGATTTCTGCTCTAATTTATCTAGCACGGTCATCTAATAATGACTGATGTCGACTTCCTTGTTCCACATTTTTCTACATAAAATATAAAATAATCACTATTTTTGAATAATTTGAAATTATAAGAACACTATCTGATAAAAGAGGATAATTAATTACAACTAATTTATAATTATTACTAATTATTACAATTATTATTAATTATTACAATTATTTGTAATTATTACAATTTATTACTAATTATTAAAATCTATTACTAATTAGTACAATTTATTACTAATTATTACTAATTATTACAATTTGATACAATTTATCACTAATTTAGAAATACTTATCAAAATGTAGAAAAATGAAAATTTCTTTAATAATGAAAGCAAATTTGGTAATCATCGTTGTGGAGATGATTACAAGTTTCCCCTTCATTATCCAAGCAGATTTAGTTTACTAATTATTACTAATAAAAAAAATTATATTATCAATATTTATGAAAAAACAATATTAGTATTATTAAAATAATAAAAAATAATAAAAATTTATTATTATCAATATTCACAACAGACTTTGCTCTCTTCTTAACATGTTCAAATCAAAAAGGGTCACCAATTGTAAGGTCATGCACAATAAAAAGTTTGTGCCATCCATGTCCAATGTAAACTCTATAATTTTACTTGCATGGTTGATCACCTCGCAAGTAGTGTTGCAATAGGACGACCAAAGTAATGTCATTCTCATCTCTAAGAATCATCTCGCTCCCTTTACATATATCATTCTTCCTTAAAAATTTGAGGGGATATCAGTATCTTTCCCTTAAATTTTTAATAAAGAATGTTCTATGTAAAGGGTTATGTGAGATAATTCTTGTAGATGAGAAGGTCATGACTGGGGTTGTCATATTGCAACACTACTCGCAAGGTGATCAACCATACAAGGACAATTATACAGTTTACATTGGACATGGTTGACACAAACTTTTTATTGTTTACGACATGCCAATTGATGACCCTTTGAGAATTAAACATGTTAAGAATAGAGCAAAGCCTGTTGTGAAAATTGATAATTTTAATATTTTAATATTTTTTAATATTTTAATAATATTAATATTTTTTTAATAAATATTGATAATTTAGTTTTATATTTTTACTAATTATTACTAATTATTACGAATTATTACTAAATATTAATAAATATTACTAATTATTACTAATTATTAGTAATTATTACTAATTATTACTAATTATTACTAATTATTACTAATTATTACTAATTATTACTAATTACTACTAATTATGACTTATTAGTACTAGTTACTACTAATTAATAATAATTATCACTAATTATTACTAATTATTATTAATTATTACTAATTTTTTCTTATTAATACTAATTATTACTAATTATTACTAATTATTACTAATTATTACAAATTATTTATAATTATTACTAATTATTACTAATTAGTACTAATTATTACTAATTATTACTAATTATTACTAATTATTACTAATTATTACTAATTATTACTAATTATTAGTAATTATTCGTAATTATTACTAATTATAACTAATTAATACTAATTATTACTAATTATTACTAACTATTACTAATTATTACTAATTATTACTAATTATTACTAATTATTACTAATTATTAATAAATATTACTAATTATCTGTAATAATTTGTAATTATTACTAATTATTACTAATTATTACTAATTATTACTAATTATCAGTAATTATTAGTAATTATTACTAATTATTATTAATTATTACTAATTATTACTAATTTTCACTAATTATTACTAATTATTCCTAATTACTCCTAACTAATCCTAATTATTCCTAATTATTCCTAATTAATCCTAATTATTCTCAATTACTCTTAATTATTCCTAATTATTTGAAATTATTACTAATTATCACTAATTATTAGTAATTATTACAAATTATTTGTAATTATTTAAAATTATTAGTAATTATTAATAATTATTAGTAATTATTAGTAATTATTAGTAATTATTGGTAATTATTAGTAATTATTAGTAATTATTTCTAATTATTATTAATTATTAGTAATTATGACAAATTATTACTAATTATTACTTATTATTAGTAATTATTAGTAATTATTACTAATTATTACTTATTATTACTAATTATTATTAATTATTACTAACTATTCCTAATTATTCATAATTAGGCATAATTATTCCGAATTATTCCAAATTATTCCTAATTATTCCTAATTATTACTAATTATTAGTAATTATTAGTAATTATTAGTAATTATTAGTAATTATTAGTAATTAATACTAATTATTAGTAATTATTACTAATTTTTAGTAATTATTAGTAATTATTACTAATTATTACTAATTATTACTAATTATTAGTAATTATTACAAATTATTAGTAATTATTACTAATTATTAATAATTATTAGTTATTATTACTAAATATTACTAATTATTACTAATTATTACTTATAATTACTAATTATTAGTAATTATTACTAGTTATTACTAATTATTACTAATTATTAGTAATTATTACTAATTATTAGTAATCATTACTAATTGTTACTAATTATTACTAATTATTACTATTTATTACTATTTATTACTAATTATTAATATTTATTAGAAATTATTACTAATTATTACTAATTATTAATAATTATTGCAAATTATTTCGAATTATCGCTAATTATTGCTAATTATTGTTAATTATTTTTTAATTATTGGTAATTATTGTAAATTATATCTAATTATTACTAATTATTGCAAATTAATACTAATTATTACTAATTATATCTAATTATTGCAAATTAATACTAATAATATCTAATTATATCTAATTATATCTAATAATTACTAATTATATCTAATTATTACTAATTATATCTAATTATTGCAAATTAATACAAATTAATTATAATTATCACTAAAAATATCAATTTCTTAATAAAAATAGATATAAATAAAAATCAATTGAAATCTAATTTAATTACAACAAATAACCAACAATAAAAATTAATATAAAAAATAAAATAAATATATAAAAATAAAATATAAATACCTTAAACATTGATATTCTGGACATATTGACGCCCTCCAATTGCTCTCATATAAAAAATTTCAACGAACAGAAAATTTTTCCATGAAAATGAAGAATGAAAAGATGGAGAGAGAAAGATCTGTGTGATTTGATAAAAAACGGATGGGGTATATATTGGTTAGATTTATTGCGATGAGGTTATTAGCGACAGGTTTCCCGTCGCAAATTGTGGTATTTGCGACGTGGCCCATTGCAAATACCCTCACCCGCATTAATTACAGTCGGCGGTTAAAAGTTTATTTGTTATGGGACCCGTCGCAAATAGTTCTTGCCGACAATCTTTTTGTGACGGGACGACATCCCGTCGTAAAAAGTTATTAACCGCCGCCGGGTATTTGCGACGGGAGACATCTCCCTGCCGCAATTAATATTCGTGCGGTTTGGCGCGCAAGTCGCGCCAAACTATTTGTGATGGGAGACGAATACCAGTCGCAAATAATTGGGTATTTGCGACGGTGAAATTTTCTCGTCGCAAACAGCTTCATGGACGGGTTATATGCGAGGGGAAGAAATCTTGTCGCAAATAACCTATCGCAAATAGTAATTTGACCCGTATTGACATATAATGTTATTTTAGGATAATTTATAAATTATTTTATTAGATATAATTTTTAATCCATATTGGTTTCAGAAAACATGTAAAGGACAAAATAATTACTTGTGGATCCTATAATCCATTAATGTTATTTATAACAAAAATAATCATGAACATTCATTTCATTGTGTAATATATAAAGTGAAAGTAGATCGATTCACCATCAAAGAATTATATTATTCTTATGGAATAAAAAGTAATCAATTATGTTATTTTTCACTAGTAATTATATATAAAGTTAATGAATCAGTACACTCTATCAAAAGAATTTTTAATGAAAGACATTATTTCCTTAATTTTCATATTGTTAAATTATTGGCCACTTTAACCCATCTCAATTATTTGGTTGTGTGGTTGTAGAAATTATAATTTCGATGCTCTCTATGAATCTCCTTCATAAAATGATACATTTCATTATCATTAATGTAACAGTATTCACTTACCAAAAAGTTCATCTTATTCGAAAAAATTATTTTTTGGTGACATTCACATTCTGCATTCCTGCTTATTAAGAGGATTTTTATAAACCCTATTTACGATGGGGGTTTCCCACAATGGAATTTTCAGGTATAAAATATTCATTTTCAAAAAAAATTAAAATTGAATGTATTCAATTAATTTTAGGAGAGGTTGATGTTACACCCCTTGATTTTATCATATGTATCTTATAAAATGAATTCATATTCTTCGATATCTTATATTACAAAGATCACTAAGCCCAAACAAACAATTAAATTTTTATTTTTAAATATGACAGTTATCACATATCTTTTGGAAGTGTAGGAATGAATTAGATTAACTAAGTTATGAAAAAAATATCAAATGTTTATAAAATCAATTCTTTGGTTAGCAATTAATTATAAATAAAAATGAGGACCAATTGATCATAATGGATGTGTTTTTTTTAAGAAAATTATTTTTAAGCCCACAATGGAATTTTATATTAATAAATTGAATTAATTAGTAATCGTAAAATATATTAATTAGATTGATATCTTATATATTAAAAAAAATGTTTTTAACCTCATCCAATATATTTGATAGGATTAAGGTAAGAATAAATGAATTTTTAAGCATAAAAGGCTATATATTTCAAAAGGAAATTTTGTCGCCTTTTCATGGGGAACCTATTTTAAATATAAATTTAAATAATTTTCTATATGAAATATCAAAAAAATATGGTAATTTTTTCATGAATAGTATCATAACTATCCTTCTGTAATATTTTAGTATTTTTCAGAGAAGATTCAATTTTGGATTAAAAGAGAGAAATATGGAATTTTAATTTAAACTGGTTTTCCATCTAATTCATTTATAGAGTTAAATAATATTTATAATTTTCTAAATATAATTAGTAATAATATATATAAATTTATCCAATTGGGTTCATTATAATAAATATTTTATTGAAATTGGATAAAAGAAATTTCAATGTTTTGAACATCTCACATTAAAAACCCAATTTTCTATATTGTTTGTGAGATTAATTATATATACAATTCCTGCAATTGTGATTAATGAATGTATGTAAATTAATTCTATATTGTTAAATGTAGGTTTAAAAATAGTTGTGGTCAATTTCATTTTTTATCATAAAAATGTTACAGTGGTTGAAAAATTATTCACCATAATATAGCTAAAATAACGACAATGATCAAATATAAAATGTTTAAGATTAACATATCTAAAAATTTCAAATAATAAGGATTTGCTTAGGCATTGGTAAAACCTCAACATATTTGAAAACAATAATTATTTATGTAATTTTTTGAAATTAATTCTTCCTCAATGTGGTTGGATTTAATTATGAAATAATAATTATTTCAATCACTTAATCCCACATATTCTTAAGTATAAATATTACCCCTCACCACCACAGTTTGACTCAAAATCCATTAATGAACTGAAGCATCTAACATAAAATTTAATTCCCACTCTCACTATTTTCTTTTCCATCTGTATCATCAAAATACCAAATCCAAGGTCCTCAAGTGTCTGAAGGAGGTGATTTTAAAAATATATTTTTTACAAAACAGCTCTCCTATTTTGTTTTCTTCTTCTACATTAACCTAAAATCAATCATCTATAAGGGAATAATAATTATATAATAATGCACATAGTTAAATTTTATTTTTATAATTTAATATCTTATATCGATAACTTTTATTAAAAATTATTGTTCAATTAAATTATATTGTTGTCCAAATTATGCTTCTTAATCACCTCTAAGAATAATGTTTTTGTTCTTTTCCCATCATTGCCTTCATGGATGGTCATAAAAATATTTCTATAATTTATTAATATGTAAGTATATATTATGTACAATTTTATTTTCTATAAATACTCTATACTCCTAATTTTAAATAAAACGAATCATGTTCTTCATGTTCGGAAAAGCCGCCAAAATAAAATAAACATATATCACTAAACTATAATCTAATGAATCACACTACTATAATAAATAAAAATGATATATGGGAAAATTAATAAATTTGGCTGTGAAGTAACACTATTATATTCCACATCTAGAGTTTTAAAACCATTTTTGAAGAAAATCCATAATTTTCCACAAATGAAACAAACATGAAACAAGGAATCTAAAAAAATAAAACGAAAAACATAATGAAATATTTTTATTGAATGGGAAATAATATATAATAAAATCATAAAAAATGGTTTTATAAATTTTATAATAGTTATTATTTTATTTCATATCAATATTAAAACTATTTCACATGAGGATATGGTATAGGAAACTTAACGAAAGTGTGAGGTAAGGGGTTTCTCATCTCAATTTTTACTTTTGTGAGATATATTCTTTATTCATTACGAAATGTTTTTGTGTTTTGTATGTATTAACCTATTTTTTATAAAATCATGAATATTATTATCTAAATGGTATTAAAAATCAATTTTTATAATTATTACTTTTATATGTCATGTGATTTGACATATTACATGTTGTAAGTGATTTATTCACTCATTATTCTTTCATTGTGTTAAACATATATTTAATTGATTATGTAATGTATTGGATATGTGTTAAATGGCATATGACTATATCATGGTTTATTTCAACAAGTGTTATGTTTTTTTAAAGTGAATACAAACAATCTTTCCTTTTATTTAATGAAATGGAATTTGAATGGGACTTCATCTCAATTTAACATCATTGAGTCATATTTTGATGATATGAACCCACCTTCTGTTCTGAGGTGTATATAAAACACATTTTACATATAATATCTTGGATTTATTTATTCTCATTACATTTTTTGATTTATAAATTATATTCCTTCATGGGACTTGGGATTTAAAATGTTTCATAGGCGTATTGGTCACTTTGATTTATTAATCTCTATTTAATTATATTATTCAATTGATAATAAGTGATATTTAATGGTAGATTCTAGGGGGATAAAGGAATCATTAGTATCATGGTAAATTTAATTTATGATAGCATTAAACATGTTTATATCCTATAGATTAAACCATCTAGTGAATGGTCTTGACAGTAGGGGTTCTTTTTCCAAATATATGACGTCTAATAATTAATTATTCCTTTATTTCAGTATTCATTAATCATTATCATCATGATTTTTACTATTAAATAATATATGGATGCATTTCATTCATAGTTTATTTATTAAATGGAATGTGTTTGGTCAATTTTTTACCATGACATTTTGATTATTCTTTTTTAGTCAAAAAAGATACAACAGTACTTAACCTTTACTGAGCATTTGAGGTTACCCTTTCTTATTTATTATGGTCCCCGACGTTTCAATGATGATTAATATGAATGTTATAAAGGGTTTAACTAAGTGGAATAATGGTTTTCCCAGTGAAAATAATTTGTTCATTTCTATATCATAAATTTTATTTGAATATCAAATATGTATCAAGTTTATAATGTCTACTTAACAATTTTGTCCTCTAAGATGTGTTTTATTATATCGTATGACAATGTAATTAGGAGAATCAATAACTCTATAATAATTGGGTTGGAATAATTATAACATTTTTCATATCATTTTCTCTAAATATTCCTTGAGCTTTAAAAATCTTTTATCATGGGAGGTAATGGATTCATTTATGTGATCGACAGATTCTGTTTCCACCTATAAATTTTTTTATAGTTCTTCCATCATAGTAGTATCCTAAATCATGTCCTACTATGTCATAAAAAAGAGTCCATACCAATATTGAAAACAATTTTATGATTTTGGATGTTCTCATTGAAACCAATATAGCTCAATTTGGTGACAAATAATTCCAGCCTATATATGGTAAATTTCAACATTAGTTGCACTAACAAAGTCATGGTGAGTGGTTTCCTCCATTGAATGTTAGGAAGATTTGTAGAAAGACTCATCTTAAAATTAGATTATTTTACGGGGATGTACAAGATTTTGTTGTCGTAAATTAAATAGTGCACTTTTAAACATTCAAAGATATCTTCTACTTCACCCGTTAATGAATGGATGTATTGGAAATTACATCATAACCATATGTGGTAATCATAAATCAACTGTGGCTCGACTAGTTCTTATTATCTAACAATGGGATGTACAAAAAAACATTCTATATCTCCCTTCATACTTGCTAATCATCAATTTGAATTGTGAAACAGACGGCATACCATGTCTTAATCCCATCATTAGAATATGGACATATTTTGGGAACATGAATCTATCTGAGGAAGTTATAATCATTATCTTTTAAGAAGTATGTTAGTATCTTCCCACAATTTAGGTCAACATAGTAAGTGTAATCCCCAAGGATGCAAGTAATTAATACCTTTGACCTCTAGGTATAAGGCACTAAAACAAGAGTCCGAAGGGTTTATCATTCAAATTATAAATAACATGATATCACCCGATAACCAACAGATATTGATGATATAAGAAATAAACATTTTTTAATTTTTTTTTTGCGTAGATTCTGTCACCCGAACCCCATCATTTGGTCAAGAGTAAACATCATCTTATGATGAGCGACATCGTTTCATGTTTGATGCTTTATCTATGATTAGGATTTTCTCTCTAACTTTTAGGACTGTAAGAAAAATTGATTTGTGAACGGACATGACACAAACATAATCATTGTTTAGTTCATAATGAATTATTCACCATCTCAAAAAACAAGCCTCTATCAATGATAAAAAAGTAGAATCATTTCTACCAGTATCAATATCTTGTAAAAGCATATTTCCCTGCACCAGGATAATTGAAATGACTAATAAAACATATACAATATGAAATATGGATTACTAGGATAGTGCATCAGCCATATCTCCTCTTCGAGGTGATCGGAACCATAGTGATGATGATTATAAAGAAAATAAATTCTTACCCACATCCTTAGGGATGATAAATGCTCTTCCTAGCATGTTTGGTATGTACCTGCATTATTTTTAAAAATTATGATATATTACTGGAATAATCCAAAATAATGAATTTGGGAAATGACATATTTACTTGGGGATTATGGTGGTTATTTCTTTAAAAATTTAGAGATCATTCTTTTTCCCTTTACATACTAGGTATTGAGCTATAAAACATACTAATGATGATGGAATTAAAGAAGGTCCCAAAAGGATCTTTTCTAATTGTCATCACTCCAAAAAATATGATCACCACCATCTTATAGACAACCTGACTCAAGGATACATCATCATTAGTCCTCTTATCCCTATTAAATTTAGTACCAATATCCATAACCTGGGGATAACATACATAAGGGATTATAGGAGTGTCCAACCTTCTTCGTCCATCGACTATATCAGAAAAAACAAAACAGATGTCAGTACAGTTGAAATAGAACTACAAAAATTTAATCATATAATTATGTTCATCCATACCCTTTACTTGACAATGGGATATCCATGTCCATCCACAAAAAAAACCCATCATATTTTGAACCACCATGCGATGTACAAAAGGTGATTAGAATACTTGAGCACTAATTATTTACATCATCAAATCAAGGGTTAGAGAAAATTCATGACCTCCACAGGTATGTCTTTGTATATAATGCCCATGGGGTAGTAACATCAGAAAATTATTCATATATATACTTTATCTAGTGATTTATAGTTGAAAATTAATACAACGAGGTCATTCTTCTTTATTTCATTCACAAAAAATGAGAGTGGGAATAATAGCGCTGACATGGTTTCACTCATTGAAACAACAACAACATGAACCATATTGGTCGGTAAATGTTCAAGAAAAGTTATTAATAGTATGTACTTCAATTCATTACAATTTGCTTCTACGTTTTTTGGGCCTTTCGGAACCAACTATTTGATGGGCCTTGTAATGGATAAAATGGTTGGTGGAAATAGAGTTTCCTTGAGTTCAAGTTTTTATAATTTTCTATTGGGATTTCAGGGGATCCAAATATAATAATTATTTCATGAAAATAAAATATTTGTATAATATAGGATAACAAGTTTCTTATCATGAGTTTCCTAATACATAAACATAACACAAAACTAGTGATCCAGCAACATATGTTTCTCAGATCATGAATCAATAGGTGGAGAACATATTGACCGAACACATAGGAATTGGTTTCCAAAATCCAAAGTCACAAACCATTTTCATAAGAGGATCTGGTGGATACAGGAGTGAAGGTCACCCTCAAAATGTGACATCATATATGACATATCCTCAATGTTTTTCCCAACATTTTCCACCATAATACATTTTGAAACCGACCCTTAGGGACTATTGGAGTAGTGCACAAAATGACTCAGAAAAGACCTAACCTCTTAAATAGTTTACTTAAAAATGCCTAACTCTACTAATTAACTACAATACGGGTATGAATTGATTGTTGTGGATATTTTGGATTCCTAGGTACTCATAACCTCTAAAATGACCTCTCATCCAACCCCATAACTCCGAAAAGGGGCCTATGATTCTATAAGGTACTTTCCCATATTAAATATATTGTAGAAGATGGTAATAATTATCCCACACAGGGATGTATAACCTAATACACTTACCTAAATTCATATAAATAACCATTTTTCATATGGATACCCCAGCTCCAACACATTCCTTTTTTAGAGAAACTACCCACTGAAGTACGTAGTAAGGAAACCATCCAACATGATGGACCATTCAACCTTGGGGAACACCTCTCATCCTCATTTCTTAAAATTCTCTACATCATCTATGGGACAACACACTCCCTCATCACTACGATAGACCATCATAGGAAATTGAATCGACTTCTTGGTTTCTTGGTCAAATTGGGATTTCTGGATGAACTATATCTTCAATTTCATGAATGGGATATATACCCAAAGAAGTGGGACCTTATCTAGGGAATTCCCATACAACCTAATCAAGTCCCAAAAAATAAACGGATTCCCCTCTATATTATACCATGAATTCTATGGATGGAAGATCACATATATATCTCTCAATATTGTGCATTATAGATCATCTTAACATCTCAGTGACTAATACCTACCTCATTTTTTATTTGACGAAATTTTTTTGCATTGGGAATTCATCGACAAAACAAGTATGACATTTGGACCTTATTACTATTGTAAAAAAAATTAGATCTAGATGGTTTCATACATACCATTATTTTTATTCTACATGAAAAAATTTGAGGAAATAAATATAATCTTGAAGGGAAAACCCAAATCCATTCTAATACTAACCCATGTTCTGAATTTCCAGTTTTGAATCCACCCAAACATCCAGCTGCGGGAAAAAAATTTCATTATTAAATTGTGCATATGAACATTCAATCTGGTTTCCATACATTACTATCGATTTCTGTGGGAATTAACATTCTCATATTCCGATATTTTCGTCTATATTAACAATTAAATGGTCCACATGAGTAATGTGTTTCTGAATAGTATTGTGTGTTTATATAATCAATGTGAGAGGTATGATAGGTTACATCAGTGATAGAATGGGTAATTCATTGGTAATCACTAACCCAAAGAGGGGAAGACAGTCTGAATGTTCATACTATACAAGGAACAATCCCATATACTGAATCATACTTATTTGTGATGAATCAACAATCCATCACTGAGTAGCATATCCACTTTCTATGATTGGATCCATATAATCCAATGAAACCTCAGAATCAATATATAATTTCATAAAATAATATGTGAAACATATGTAAAAAATATGAATAATGGAAAGTGGAATATGTCATCAAAATACAAAAATAATGTAATTCCCTAACCCTAGTTACCCATAGTTGGTTCATTATTAAATAACATTGGCATGATCACAAATGGTCAAGCCTCAAAATACCGATTAGTTTAGTAGCCTTGAAATCACTAGATACATTAATAAGTATTACATTAAATCATAAAATGAAAACTAAAACAACATATTGTCTCCATATACCACACTCATATCCCCTCATACTATCCCTGCAGGTCATTTATAAAACACTTCTTCACATCCAGGGAAAAGTAAAACATAGAAAGGGGTGAGCTCAGATGCCCAGTAGGGATAACAATTTAGAAGAAACATTCATAAATAAGTATAAACATTTAAGGGAATGTATAACTAATAAAAAGCCTTTAAAACATTAACTTCAGCATAATATGGAAAAAATAAAATGAAATAATTTCATTTTCTTATTCACATGGATATTATACTAATCGAATTATTAGATGCAATATCCATAACCACATTCATAATGATGGAATTCATAATTCCAGACTATCATCACCACATAGTCAAAGCCTTGTGCCAAGAATACAAAGAATATTTTGTCGAGGCCTTGTGCCAAGATAGTAGTCTATCTCATGAGACCTACCGATGCATCGAGTAGCTATAGCGGGCTCCACCCATCACTTATTATGTCCAATGCATTCCTCATATGAATTGGTTTAAACATAACATAAACATTCATATTAAAACTAGCTTATGAAATGTCAATAATTTTTCCATAATCCATGAATGGTATAAAAATAACACATCCATAGTCAATCATATCAAAAAACCTTCAATACAATATATAATTTTTGTATCGTAATACATCAACTTCAAATAAGCTTAAAATCCATCAAAGGGTGTCGATGTCGATGAAATCAAAACTATTTGAGAGAAATATGTCTTTTTTTAAATCATTTAAAAGACACATAATTATAAAAGAACACATTTAATTTTAAAATATTCTTATAAGATTTTAAGGGATGTTTCGAGAATTTTATAATGGCAGAAAATAGATGCACCCTCCGTATAAGTTAAAAAAAAAGACATTCTTATGTTAATTATTTCGAAAAGGTTAAAAATAACCTTGTTTAGAAAACGACTAAAAGATTCCTTTATAAACATCTTCTAAAAAGTCAAAAAGGATATAAATGATTTTAACCCACAATCTATAAAATATTAATAATGATTTGAAATATATTTTTATGACACATGGATGTAGATTATAAAGAGGTCCCACTAGATAATTACGTATAAACAACCTCGGATAATGAAGAGATTGTGAAATAAACCTTTATATTTTACTTTTCCTTGGTCAAGGGTATTTTAACATCCTGTATATTGGTGAAATAATTGTTATTAAATTATACAAGAATCATATTAATTAATTGGATATTATATATGTTCTTTTAAAGTTTCATTGTTAATAATATCATAGTATTATCGTCGTTTCGGGTGTTAACAGACTCGTTTTATTTTATATGTTTTGTTACATAATCTGGGTTTGTTATGAAAAGGTTGTATCATATTCATATAAAGAATGATTTTAAGTCTTTGAAAATTATTTTTAATCATAAAATGAGAATTATACTTGAATGGATACAATAATGAATAAATCTCATCACATTCGTGGAGATGGTAGTCCGTACGTACGCACGAGCGACAATATCATTCTTTTGATATTAAAATAATATATAATGGGATGTTATGTCATATATACAGAATAATTATAATTTTATATTTATTATTTAATTAAATTAAACATCATTATCATACACATCCAAATAATAATGTTTTGAATAACAATTACACCACTACGTGGAGACGGTAAGCCCTACGTACACACATATGATGAAATGTCATTCAAAGGATGAATAGAATACATAATATAGTTGTACCATATTTATAATAACATCACAGTATAAAGAATATACTGGAGTTATTATTTTATAATGTAAATAACAAAGATAGAAGAAGTGGAAGAAGAAAAGAACTTGAAAGAGGGTGGTGAAATAAATACCTCTTCTTCGGGTTCTTCCTTTTTATTTGATAATAAGGGCTCTTTAAGAAAGCTTTCTAATCAAAATAATGCCTCTAGGTTGAATTGAGGGATGTTGATAGAATATTTGGTTAGGTTTTGGCCGATCAAAAAGGCTTTGAATGTGTGAATTAGAGAAAAGGGGGAGTGCCCTTTTATAAGAGGGGTGAGTGGAACCTTAAAAAAAGCTAGAAATATTGTTTTATAATAAATTCATATTAAGTTTAGAATAAATAAAAAGTGGATTAATTAAAGTTTAAGGTGGGGATAGGTCCAAAACCTCTCAACTAATAGATTTTATACAGGTTTGGGTCACTATATGAACCTTATCTTTTAGTTTTTACTATTTTTTAATTAGTTTGACATTTCCCATGTCTCATTGTATTATGATATTATATAGTTAATAAACATACTAAATACTTACAAGAGACCCCCAAGAGGTCCATTAATGATACACCTTTCATTATATAAGTACTTTTGTCGAACCATAGATTTTAAGGAATTGAATATCAATTAATAATATAATATTTTTCTTAAAAAATCATTTATGTCAATTTCGACACTATTTAAACATTGATTTTTTAAAGTCTTAACCACATTATTAATTATATAAAATTTCATTTAAGTAATAATAACATGTCATATTAACCAATAAAATTCGTTTTTGTCATAAAAAATTTATAATAATATTTATTTTAACATTTATAATACCAATTATTTGATTCTTTCATTAATAAGGAAAATACTACATCATTATTGTGTCAATAATAAATTTAATTATTAAATGTCTATAAATTATAAATAAAATACAATTATGTATAAAATCTTTTTTTCTTTCTAACTAATTTTTATAGTAGAAAATATAACATATATAACCCTATGTAAGAATTGTTTTTCTAATTGATATATGCTTATGTCATTTTTGTATTTACTTTAACTTAATTTATATAATGTGTCATTATCACATCCAAGTGGCTCCATGGGATCCCAAAATCAACACTAAGATTCCCATGGTCAGAAATGTATCAACCAATATGGTTAGGACACGTTTTAGGATAATTTAATATTTTTATAATATTTTTTTTACCCTTATTTACCGGATTTACCCTTTAACCATGGTAAATAAAAATATTTACCGAAGTAATTATTCAAAATGCCTAAAAATAAAAGTTATCAATTTACAAAATTTGGAACTCTTGATTCTAAACATATAATCAATTTTTCTAAATTCAAAACATATAAGTGACAGAAATTTATTTAAAATTAATTCCCATTGAAACACAAAGGGCGTGTTTTTAACAAATAATAACTATCAAAAGATTGGCACTTTCTTATGTCCAGTTTAAATGTAAAATTGTGTCCAATGACCAACATTGAATTAAATGGAAAAAATATAATCTAATTATACTTTAACATCACTCAAATTAATAATTTATCACTATTAATTATTTCCATTAAAAAAGTTGTTTTAAATTAAAATTTCGTAATTTTCACTATTCATCAAAATATGAAAGTTATCAGAAAAGTACCAAAAATTCACCTGAGGAAAATATCTATATTCTGAATCTAAAAATGGAGTACATTTTGAATGATAAAATTTATAGAATTCCAAAAGGTGGGTATTATTATTCATAACAGCTAGTTAGATTGGTTGTGGTGTGTTAGAACTCGAAGTTGCGTACAACACACGCAACTGCATTATTCAAAAGGAAACATTCCGTAGAACCTTGGAGTATTAAATTCTCCCCTCCTTCAATTAATTTCATCCTTTAAATTTCTAGAATATTATTTCATAAAAATACTCGGGTGGTTCTTTATCATAAGTATCTCAGGATCCCACATTTCCTCTTCCATCTTATGGTTTCTCCATAGAACTTTTACCAGACTTGTCATCCTGTTTCTCAACACTTGTTCTCTTCAATCAAGAACCTTTACAGGCTCTTCAAAATAAGATAGATCAGGTTCTAGTTCTAATTCCTCATATTTGAGTACATTCATTGGGTCAGGCATGTATTTTCTCAATAGTGATACGTGGAACACATCATGAACATTGGAGAGATTTGACGGCATTGCCAAATGATTAGCTACAGCCCCAATTCATTCTAGAATTTCGAAAGTTCTGATGTTCCTAGGACACAATTTTACCTTCGTAAAGAAACTTATAACACCCTTCTATGGAGATACCTTCAAGAAAACAAGCTCTCTTACCTGAAATTCCAAATCCTTCCTTCGGTTATCGGCATAGATCTTATACCTACATTGATCTACTTTGATGTGGTTTTGGATTACCTCCAACTTGTCCATCGTTTCCTCCACCAGTTTTGGGCCTACAAGTTTTCTTTCACCAACAACATCCCAACAGGTTGTTGTGCGACATTTCTTTCCATATAATGCTTCATATGGTTCCATCTGAATACTTGACTGGAAGCTATTTTTATAGGAAAATTGTACTAAAGGTAAATATTTATCACAAATACCATGAAAGTCAAGTGATCATGATTTAAACATATCTTCTAAGGTTTGAATAGTCGGTTCTCATTGTCCATCAGTTTGGGGGTGGTAGGCAGTGCTCAAACGATGTTCAGTATCTAAGGCCTATTGAAGACCCTTCCAAAATCATGATGTAAATCTTAGATCATGGTCTGAAAAAATTGAGAGGGGTACTCCATGAAGTCTCACAACTTCATTAATATATAGCCTTTCTAGGTTTTCAAGTGGTAGATCTTATCTAATTTCTAGAAAATGTGATGACTTGGTAAGACGATCAATAATGACTCATATTGCATCATTCCATCTAGGAGTCTTTTGTAGTCCCAGGACAAAGTCCATCTTAATATTTTTCCCATTTCCACTCAGGTATGGAAAGTGGTTTCATGACTCATCTAGGTTGTTGCCTTCCATCTTTCACTTGTTGACAAACCATACATCTTGACACAAAATCTGCAATCTATCTCTTTATTTTGTCCCACAAAAAATGTTCCTTCAAATATCTATACATTTTGGTGATCCAATGGTGTATAGAGAAATTGGAGCTATGATCATCATCCAACAATTCAATTTTTATATCTGGTATATTTGGAACACAAATTCTCTTCCCAAATTTAAAAACTCCTTCTTCATACACAAAGTCACTCAATCTCAAATCATTCACAGCTTTAATCTTCTTTTGAAATTCATTATCATCAGACTGAGAACTCATAATGCTTTCTAATAAAGATGGTTTGGAAACCATTTGAAAAATTATCGATGTTTCACCTTCCATGGTTATTTCCATATCCAACTTTACTAGATCCATGAAAATTGGATCCCTTTAAACCCTCATTTAGTTGAAAACTCCATGATCCTTTCTGATCAAAGCATCTCCCACCTTATTTTCCGTCCTCGGGCGGTAGTGTATCATGCAGTCATTTTCTGTGAGTAGTCTAAGACATTGCCTTGTCCTCTTTTTGAGTTCTTTCTATGAGAAAATATACTTCAAAATATTGTGATCGATATATATCTCTCATTTTCACCATAGAGATAATTTCTCTATATCCTCAAAGAAAATATTATAGTAGCTAACTCATGATCATGAGTATGATTGTTTTGATCATGAATTTTCAGCTGTAACTATGCATAGGCAATGACCCTATCATTCTGCATAAGGACACAACGAAGTACTTTTTTGCAGCATCACTATAAATAACTAACTCATCATTACCTGATGGTACAGCCAATATAAGAGCATTGACTAATATTATCTTTAGTTCTTCAAAACATTCTTCACACTCTGTTTTCCAAAGAATTTTAACACCTTTACGTGTGATCTTCGTTAATGGGTTAGCCAATCGGGAAAAATTATGAACGAAACACTGATGATAAACTTCTAAACCATTAAAACTGTGTACCTCAGTTATACTCGTCGGTGGTGGCCATTCTTGGATTGAACTTTTCTTAGAAGGAGCAACAGATATTCCATCCTTATAGACAATATGACCAAGATAAGAAATATCCTGAATCTAGAATTCAAACTTGCTAAACTTCAAATATAATTCATATCTTCTAAGAGTACTTAGGATAATGCGCAAGTGATTTTCATGATCCTTTTAGAATTTGGAATATACATAGATATCATCAATAAATACCACCACAAAATAATCGAAATATTCCTTGAAAACTTTGTCCATTAGATCCATGAAAACAGAGGGTGCATTAGTCAGCCCAAAAGACATTACTGTAAACTCGTAATTCCCATACCTTGTTCAAAATGCTATCTTCAGAATGTCTTCCTTCTTCACATAGAACTGATGGTATCCAGATCGAAGGACAATCTTTGAAAATTATTGAGCTCCATGTAGTTGGTCAAATAAATCATCATTGTGAGGTAGGGGATACTTGTTATATATTTTTATTGCATTGATCTCCATGTATTCGATACATAACCCCATAGATCCATCTTTCTTCTTAACAAAAATGACAAGGGCTCCCACTAGAGAAACAATTTGGAAAATATATAACTTATTACTCAGTTCCTCTAGTTGTTTCTTTAGTTCCACTAAATCCACAGTTTCCATTCTATAAGGGGTCATCGATATGGTCCTTGATCTAGGAATTAAATCAATGGAAAACTCAATTTCTTATTCTGGAGGATGTCCAGGTAAATCCTTCGGAAACAAATCAAAACATTCCTTCATAATATGTACACCATCTATTTGATAATTACTTTCCTCTACCACGGTTATTTCATTATCTTCCTCCCTGATAATTGAATTTAATTGAACTATTGGGGGTGGATCTAGATAAGAATCAGGTGGTGATGACTCTGCTCAATAGATAAGTTGTTATTTATCATCATCAACAAATATCGTAACCTCCCTATTCTAAAATTAAATCTTCACATCACGGTTTGTAAGAAAATACATTCCAAGGATTATATCGAATTCAATCATTGGTATGAGAATGATATCAGTAGATGAAGAAAATTTATATTCTCTAATGGGGACTGATTCACAATACTTTTTTTCAATGATACTTTGTTAAGATTTTTTACTGACAACATTATTGTTCAATCAAAATGGAAAAATCTAATTTTCTAAGAAAACTGGGAAGATATGAATGAATTCGAAGATCCATAATCAAATAAATCATTTTCTAAACATTAAGAAAACCATTAAATTACAAGCCACCACATCTTTCCAAACATCTACCTCAGCAGTAGTGATATCATATGGATGGCCTTGATTCCTTGGCCTTTTCTATGGTAAGTTCACCTGACGCTTAGGAAATTCATTCACATAATCTCCCATATCCCTAAAATTGTAGAATTGAACATCAGTAGCTTCTTTCTTTCCCTTGAAATCATGAGCATGGTGTCCTTTTTCACCACACTTGTAGCATACTCCTTTTCCTTTTATATAGGCATAAAGGTGCTTCCTTCTGAAATTATCACAGGGTGGAAATTCAATTCTTCTCTTCTTCCCTATTTCCTTATTTCCTTTCCCATAGTGTTCAGCAGATCTCTTCTTCTCTTTCTTTAATTTAGATTCATAAGACATAGAGAATTCCCTTTCTGTCTTGATAGCACATGAGACAATATATTCGTATGATGAGAGGGATTTTGATATTAATTCTCGACGGAGAAATGGTTTTAAACCATAAATGAAACGATCAATCTTAATTATTGGGTTACGTATATAATCTTCATCATGCCTCACTAACCTTGTAAAGTTAGCCTCATACTTTGCGACAATCTCATCCTCGTTTTTCCTCAGACTCAGAAAGTATCTTTCCATATCTGCTTGATGGTCATGAGGAAGGTATTTTTCTTTGAAAATCTATTTAGACTCCGTCCATTCCATACTTGATACTTATTCATCATCCATTGTGTTTTGAATCAATGACCATCATTGATCATCATCTCCAGTAAGGCGGTAAACTGCGATGACAACTTTTTCACTTTTGCTACTCCCAAAAGCACGGAATATTTTCTCAGAGCAATTTATCAACTACTCAGCCACTATTTTATTGGCACTCCCATTAAATTTCGGTGGTTGTTTCCTCATGAAGCGATCTAACATTGATCCTCCACGCTGCGGATCAGGGTGCTCCATACGGGTAAGGTTATTATTCATAACCTGAGTGAGTTGTCCCAGTATGGTAATAAGCTGATCAGCAAGAGTTGTTCACCAGATCTAATATAATTATATTGGGTAGGAGAGAAATCCCTACATTGAGTGCATTCATTGGTACAGTTTCCATTCCTTCCACGAGGCTCCATTTCTAAACAATGGAATATAATAAATTTGTTTATGAATCGCGATACATAAATCCAAACTTGTAAAACACATAACATGAATTGAACAATTCATGGATGTAATCCAAAATCATATAAATATTTTCTTTGAGGAAGTATATAATAATTTACCCTTCTTAAAGGTTTGTAAAGAAAAATATAATTTTCCAAAGAATATCCTAGAGGAGTGTTGTAAACAAGAGTGCAGCAAGGCCCATTGTCATGCACCAGTTCCCATTCAATTATAGCTCAAAGCTGTGTTTTCGGGTTTTACCCCGAGGTACATATGTTCCAGAGCTGCCTCTACCTGCTCGTATCCATACAAGGATTTATTTCTCCAAAAACTCAAAAAATCTCTACAATACCAAAATTCTAGGAAGTTCTTCTATACAAATCCTCAATTTCAATCTTAGGTCTTTGTGCTCTAATAAGAGTATATCTAAATCTAGATTCTATGGTTTTTAATAAAATTATTGTGATACCAACTATAATGCCCTGACCCTAGTTACACAGAGTTGGTTCATTATTACATAACATTTTCATGATCACAAAATATCAAGTCTCTAAAGACATATTAGTTTAGTTGCCTTGGAACCGCTAGATGCATTCATAAGTCTTACATTACTTCATAAAAATTAAAAGTAGAACAACATCTTGTCTCCATATACCACACTCATATCCCCTCATACTATCCAAGCAGAACATTCATAAAAAAATTCATCACATCCAGGGATAAATAATACATAGAAAGGGGTGAGATCAGATGCCCAGTAAGGATAACAATTTGGAGAAAAATTTCATAAATAAGAATAAACATTTAAGGAAATGTATAACTAAAAAAACCCCTTTAAACAAGAAATTCAGAATAATATGGAAGAAATAAAATAAAATAATTCCATTTACTTATTCACATAGATATTCTACGAATCGAATAATCACATTCAATATCAATAACCACATTCATAATGATAGAATGCATAATGTCAGACTATCATAACCACATAGTCAAGGACATGTGCCAATACTATAAATAATATTTTGTCAATGAGATGTTCCAAGACACTAGTTAGACTTATGAGACCTACTGATGCATCGAGGAGCTATATTGGGCTCCAACCGTCACTTATTAAGTCCAATGCATTCTTCATATGAATAGGTTTAAACATAACATAAACTTTCGAGTTAAAACTAGCATATGAAATGTAAATACTTATTCCATAAACCATGAATGCTATAAAAATAACACATCAATAAACGAACATATCAAAAAACCTTCAATAGAATATGGATTTTTTGTATCATAACAAATCAACTTCAAATAAGCTTAAAATCCATCAAAGGATGTTGACATGGATGAAATCAGAACTATTTTGGGGAAATATCTATTTTTTAAAATCATTTAAAAGTCATATAATTATAAAAGAAAACATTTAATTTGAAAATATTATTATAAGATTGTATGTTAATCATCGATGATTTTATAATGGCAGAAAACAGATGCACCTGCCGGATAAGTTAAAAAAGACATTATTACCTTAATTTTGTCGAAAAGGTTAAAAAGGCACTTGTTTGGAAAACGACAGAGAGATTCCTTTATAAACATCTTATAAATTGTCAAAATGGTATAAATGATTTTAACCCATATTCTATAAAATAGTAAGAATGATTTCAAATACATTTTTAAAAAATGTGGATGTGGATTATAAAGAGGCCATAGTAGATAATTAAGTATAAAAAACCTCAGATAATGAAGAGATTGTCAAATAAACCCTTACCCTATACATTTCCATGGTTGAGGGTAGTTTAACCTCCTTTATAATGGTGAAATACTTTTTATTAAATTTTAAAATAATTATATAAATTAATATGATATCAGATATGATTTTTAACATTGCTTTGTTAATAATATCTTAGTATTATCGTCGTTTCGGGTGTTAACTTACTTGTTTTATTTTATATGTTTTGTTACATAATTCATGTTTTTTGTGGATAGGTTGTCCCTTATTCATATCTAGAATGATATCAAGTCCTTAAAAATTATTTTTAATCATCAAATGAGAATTAGACTTGAATAGACACAATGGAGAATGAATCTCATCACGTTCGTGGAGACGGTAGTTCGTACGTACACACGAGCGACAATATCATTATTTTGATATTAAAATAATATATAATTGGATGTTATATAATATATAAAGAATAATGATATTGTTATATTTATTATTTACTTCAATTAAACATCATTATCATACCCATCCATATAATAATGTTTTGAATAACAATTACACCACGACGTGGAGACGGTAAGCCGTACGTACGCACGTATGGTGACATTTCATTAAAAGGAAGGATAAAATACAGAATATGGTTGTACCATATTTTTAAAAACATCATAGTATATATAAGTAACTGGATTTATTATTATAGAATATAAATAACAACGAATGAAGAAGTGGAAGAAGAAAACAACTTGAAAGTGTGTGGTGAAATCATTACCTCTTCTTCAGGTTCTTCCTTTTGATTTGATCAAAAGGGCTCCTTAAGATGGATTTTTTTATCAAAATAATTCCTATAGGATGAATTGATGGATGTTTAGAGAATATTTCTGTAGGGTTTGGCCGAGCCAAAAGGCTTTTAAGGTGTGAATTGGAGAGAATGTTGAGTGCCCTTTTATAAGAGGGGTGAGGGGCACCATAGAAAAATCTAGAAATATTATTTTATAATAAATTCATATTCGGTTTATAATGGCTCCAAAGTGGATTATTTAAATCTTAAGGTGGGGATAGGTTGAAAACCAATCAACAAATAGGTTTTTTATAGGTTTGGGTCACTATATTAACATTATCTTTTAGTCTTGACTCTTAGTTAATTAGAATGACATTTACCATGTCTCATTGTATTGTTATATTATATAGTTAATAAACACACTATATACTTCCAAGAGACCCTCAAGTGGTCCATTAATGATACGAATATCATTATATAAGTCCTTTTTTCGAACCTTGTATTTTTAGGAATAGAATATCAATTAATAATATAATATTTGTTTAAAAAACTCATTTATGTCAATTTTGACACTATTTAATAATTGATTTTTTTAAAGTCTTACCAACATTATTAATTTTAAAAAAATTAATTTAATTATTCCTAACATGTCATATTAACCAATAAAATTATTTTATGTCATCAAACCTTTCAAATTATATTTATTTTAACATTTATAATACCAATTATTTGATTCTCTCATTAATAAGGAAAATATTGTATCATTATTGTGTCATTAATAAATTTAATTAGGAAATGTCTAAAAATTATAAATAAAATACTATTATGTAGGAAATATTTTTAGTTTTATAATTAATATTTATAGTAAAAAATATAACATATATAACCCTATGTAAGAATTGTTTTGCTAATTGATATATGCTTATGCAATTTTTTGTATTTACTTTATCTTAATTTATATAAAGTGTCATTATCACTTCCATGTGGCTCAATGGGATCCCAAAATCAACCCGAAGATTACCATGGTCGGACATGTATATAAAAATATGGTTAGGACACGTTTTAGGATGATTTGATATTATTATAATATTATTTTTAACCGTATTTACCGGATTTACCCTTTAACCATGGTAAATAAAATATTTACCGAAGTAATTATTCAAAATGCCTAAAAATAAAAGTTATCTATTTACACAATTTGGACCTCCTGATTATAAATATAGAATCCATTTTTCTATATTGGAAACATATAAGTGGAAGAAAAATTAATTTAAAATTAATTCATATTGTCAAAACAAATGGTGTGTTTTTAACAAATAATAAATATCAAAAGATTGGCACATGCTTATGTCCAGTTTAAATTTAAAATTATTTCCAATGACCATAATCATATTAAATGGTAAAAATATAATCTAATTAAACTTTAAAATCACTCAAATTCATAATTTATCAATATTAATTATTTTGATTAAAACGTTGTTTTTAATTAAAATTTAGTAATTTTCATTATTCATAAAAATATGAAAGTTATCAGAAAGTACCAAAAATACACCAGAGACAAATTTTGGTATTCCGAATCCAAAAATTAAGTCAATTTTGATTGATAAAATTTATAAATTTTCAAAAAGTTGGTATTACTATTCATAACGGCCAGTTTGATTGGTTATGGTGTGTTAGAACTCGAAATTTTGTACAACACATGATACAACATTATTCAAAGGGAAATGTACCTTAGAATCTTGGAGTGTTTCAATGAATCCCCTAAAAATATATTCCTAACTTTGTAAACATTCTGTGAATCCCTTAAAACATGAAAGAATTACTAAAAACATGACCTAATATAGATCTCATGGTACACATGAACCCCCAAACACCTCCCCATCTAAACATTTCATGAGGCTCAAGATCATATGACTCTAACATATTCATATGATCTTCATGATAGTTATATAATCGTGTGATGGAACCAGATGATCTTGGGAAAAAAATAAATAAAACTGTGCAACCAAGTACATATGACAAGGCTTAATAAATTACTAATGAAACAATCATCATTTAGATGAGTAATTGACTGGGAAAAATAGATATCGAAAAATGGTTTTCATGAAATTGTCTTGTTGAAAGATATCATAATCTTTTCTTCCAAATGATCTATAAAAGATGTCACACAATAGATGTTGATCACAAGATCCTTAAAGAGTTGGAGTATCCAGTGAATAAGCCACCCCATAACCTACTTATAGGTAATTCAATTAAATAAAAAAGGTCACAAAGAATATCAAATGTGTAACAAGAAACCAATATATGAAAGCTATAAAATACTCAACTAGTCATTTACAGTCCTTAAAACCAATCTCTTGTCTACATTAGCATTGATCTTATAAGAGATGTTTTTTTGACGCCCATCTAATGAGCATTGAAATTATATAAAAGGGAAAAATACAATATTTATGGGTGTTATTTTCTCTAAAAAAGTATGATATATTTTGTCCAAGATCATTCTTTTTATGTAATCCTCTAAAGGACATATGATCACATGACCATTGGGAGGGCATGCGAATTATCATGTGCACCATATGAAATACATGAGATAAAAATAATAGTCATTTTATAAACCAACATTTTCATTGAAAGGAATCTATGACACTCACTAATCCTAAGGAAACATCCAGATGATCTCACCATGTCACGCGACATGATAATAGACAGTATCCTAAAAAACATACAAAATTCCATGTAAATTTATGTATAATGAAATGGAAAATACAGATACCTATTGTGATTGTTGATATTACTATGAAATGATAATTAATTCATCAAGATTCCATATAAACTTGGCATTATATTCTCTTTTCTTCTAAATTACCTTCTTATATATTCACATCATCTTGTGAAGGGTTCCAGGCATGACTATATGATTATACACCACACCTATATCTTTATAAATTATGAAAATGACTTATCAATGAAAATGATCACACACTAGTAAAATATCCAACATCAATCATGCGATGCACAATTGAAAATTATTGTTTCTGGTTAAGAAATGTCATGTGTTCCTTTTCATGATACCATAACGATCATGGAGCTCCCACATGGTCTTCCAAAGTGAAATAGTTAAAAAAAACTAATACCTAAAGAATAATATTATGTAAAAGGTGGAATCATTTAGAGGTAGTTTATCTTCTTCAAAAACAAAAATACCGTACATAATACTTCAAAAAATCCCCTAATATTTTCACCTTATCATTAAATTTCTTGAGGGATGACTCAAACATCAATAAAAAATAGAGGTGTGGCCTTGAAAATTTATATGCATTAACCTAGAACCCATTATTTTTAATGGGATACACCCTAAAGAAGGTATTGTTTTTTTAACATAAATCATGAAACATCACGATACCCCCAACCCTATTAAAATAATGAAGAAAATAAAATGGTAAAATGTGGAATAATATTATGGAATGATGATATGTTGGGCATCCCCTAAAAGGGGTCATGTGAACTGAGTGATCATAAATGATCTCATGGCCCCTAGATAATCCATCATGATCTCTCAAAGTCCCACAGACATATGGACATGGTCTCATAAATTCTACTATACAAAAAAACATTTATCTTCCTCAGGAGCCTAAAATAATCGATTTCGATCACATGAAATCCCTTCCATACGCATCCCAATTCTGTGAAAACCCTTAGTGTTGTTGTATTTACCTGGTGTTTCCCCAATAAAATTTCCACAAGGTTTGTGAAAATCCATTTTATTGGACAATGACCAATTTATGGGGCACTGATGATACATTATTTCAATAACTAAAAATATCATTTGATTCCTCCCCAGGAAGACCTATGACAAGATCACATTAAGTGTATAACACCAAATCCATCCCTATAATCCAAATCAAATATACGAGATAGACACCGTGAAAGGTATCGTATTACAGTGGTGATGAGGCCTAAAAATGATCCATGAAGAAAAATTCTTTCATCAATGATTTTTCATGAATGGGAGATCTGTAGAATACATCATAGAGTAGTTGATAATAAAATAAAAATGTCATATACATGGTAAATAACAAGGAAATTACAAAAGTGGTCACTCAATATGAATAATTATTTTTTGTAACCACCCACAGATAATTCAAAGGACTTATGGATATCAGATAGACAAGGTGAAGTTGGTTCTACATATTGGTCAGTTGAAACAAAACATAGAACAACCAAACATTATAAAAACATGAGAAACATATGAAACACTACCTACAATAAAGACATAAATACAAGAGACTCGTGTGAAGAGAATAATAAAAAATACTTAGGCACTTTAGATGACTTAACCAGATCATCAGAAATAATTTGAACATGTTACTCATACTATGGGATACTCCACTAACATAATAATTTATCATGCAATGTCTCTTGGACATATTCGAGAATGTTTAATGATGTCCTCTGTGAATACCACACATGAATTTTGAATCCCCCTACGATTTTTAGAAAAATCTTATAATGTCATCTAGAAATATTACCCATGTTATGAGAAGACACCAGGAATAGTTACCCATGTATCATTTTGACACCAAGAAATGTTACCCCGGGTTATACAACATTATCTAGAAAAATAATTTTGGATCATGCAATGTCCACTGTACATTTCAGCAAGGTCTCACATTTAAAAAAAGTCATATCATCCTAGGTATTATGATATAATCTACAAATGTCTTGATGGACATGTGGAACACTCTAGTCATGTCACCCAAGGTCATGTGACTTCCTCCATGAAATTTAGTAGGGATGTTTGGCACCCTCAAAGAATATTAGCCTAGTTCATGTGTTGTCTTTCGGAGAAGTCCCCTAGTTCATGATACAACAACTATATATGTTAACATTGATCATGAAATGAAATAAAAACATCTCATCCATGTTATGTGATGTCAGAAGGAAGTGTCAACTAGATCAGGTGATTATATTTTGATATTTCTTCTCGATAACCAGGACATGTCTAGAAAACATCAATCAATAAAAACATACAATCAGAACATTTTAGGTATAAAATCTGAAAATGTCATGCCGAAAACTCATGATATGATAACGTTTTCCACGGGATATACAAGGGAATTAATAATGTTTAAAGCCCGATTAATAGAATGATATTAGAAGATGAATATTAGGCTATCCATAAATTTTAATCCACATTCAATTACTTTATATGACTAACCCCATATTAGGGAAATCTTATCCTGTAACCCCAATGAAACTGAACAATGAGGACTCAAATTCCTTCAAAAAATAGGATATGTTGTATTTCTTCTTGAGTCCCATGTTCAAAAGAGAACCCATCTAAGTGTATGTACAACACTGTCTCTAGTATTTCAACAATTAAGACCCAATCTCTCCAATGGTATGGTCATTCTCCCTCATCCACTATAAAAAATGATGGAATTTATCTATAAGAAATCTAATCATTCCATAAAATAGATACATTGGATCCTTTACTATGGAATGAGCCCCATATATAACAAAAAAATGGATGTTCGAGTATATTAGTCCATAATCCACATACCGTGAGACTGGTTACTTTCTATCCATTATTTATCACACTGATCACCAGTCACATGGTCACAAGAATGTGAAATGGTAATATAATTCCCATTATGAGTCTCCACAAAACATGGTATCCTAAATGTGTAATCCTAGATCAATGGAATGATATAATTACTGATATACAAGGAAATCTTCCACTGGACAAGTCCCTATGGCACGATTGAACTACATTAAATTTAATTCATGTCATAAACATGATACATAGTAATCCTCTTAGATATCAAGCTCCATATTAGTCTCTTATGTTCCCTCTTATATTTACTTTAAATATAATAATAAACAATTTGTATTTTGAAGAATTATGTGGGTTTTGTTTCTTTTTATAAATATTAAATATAGAACATTTAATAATGCCTCAATCACTTGCTCAGAATATTAATATCGCCTTGATAAATAATTATACAGTTCAGGTATACATGAAATTAATATATAATAATATTCATATTAATGATAATTAGATTAAGAACCTTAGATACAAACATATAGACTCATTAATCATCCTCCATTTGAAAATATAGTTGTATAAAAACATTATTATTCTGTTATGATAACTGGTCTTGTATCAAGATTAGGATGAGATTCCATAACATATCACAAATAAATTAGAGATTCTCGTTGTAAGATAAAATTCCCCAAAGTGTGTAAAGATCATGATATCCAAATATATCAAACAATGTGAGTTCCTAAGAATTATTCGGTCTGAAAACCAAAATGACCACATTCCATGGGAAATGATGTTCGTACTCAGTTTTATATATTGGAGTCATTGTGAGTTTCATTTAGAGATAAAAATTATAAAGTGTGCATGAATGGTTGTGTAAGACACTAAACCAATATAATAAAACCATCATGTCTGGACATCCACCAATTTCTAAAGAAACTACAATAGTGAACCCTACATGAATAGATATAATCTATTTTTGGAATGTCCTCCACATGTTAAATTGTATAGACTAACTAGTTCTGAACATATCATTTTCCCCTATCACATGGGTACTCCTATATTTTCTAAAAAATACATGCCCTATGTGATACTTGATTCCCAAATTGGAATACCTTAGATGACCTAAGATGGTTAGTGTTACAAAACACTGAGAGTGGTAATTCAGATTACATTTACATATCACTAAGGATGACTCTTATGGTATTGGGTATTTTTACCACACCTTGAGAGATACATGTGATTACACTTTCTTATTACCTTGGATGGGATCTGGTTACCTATATTATATTTTATATTTTTATTTTTATTAAAAACGAAGAATTCAAAACTACTATTTTGGGGAAATGTCCACAAAGACAATTTTCATGACTGGGTTAAGTATATTCATGATACTTGATTTATAAAGATCCATTTATAAAACAATATCTTACATTTAGTGGTTTCCTTGGGTTGAAAGATACATTGATTATGCAAAAATTGGTAGTGTTTTCCATTTATCATTGTGAAAGTTAAACATATATGTTATTATTTATTTATTTTGTTGCATTTATTATTTAGTATCACCCCTCTAATTTTATATAGACATACATTATTATTCTAGGATCCATTGGTGGGGGACAAATGAGTACATATCACACACTATTTGGGCTTCCTATGGTACATAAACAACCTTCATGGTGGTAGGTATAGATAAAAGGAATCACTGGACATCTGAATATTGATTCTTGATACTATGATTTACTACAGGGGTAGAGGACTGATCCCATACTCTTATGGCTTGTGGATCATTCTTTTTGAAATTATTTGTTCTTTATAGAATGGTTTATACACATGTGACCCTATAAACTATTTAATTCCCTTTTGAATAGAATCATAGAAACATCATAAAATTTCGATATGATGATGATTCAGTATCTACCTATTTCATATATTAGATTTTTATTTTTATTGCAATATTTGTTAAAGATTTTTTGTTTATGGTCTTTACACTTATTATTTTACATTTTCCACACTCTAATCATGAGGGAATAGTCATCCCCTAAAAACACCATTAGCCATCACAGATTTTCAGCACCCTCTAGAATATGAGGAGTCATGCCTGAGGTTAAGTGTCTAATCATCATAGAGGACTATATTGTATCTTATAGAAATGAATTCTACAAAAATATAATTTAATAGGGGAAAAGAGTTAATTACTTTCAACATAATCTATATAACTTCATATAAATATTTGAAAAATATACATTAATATTACACAAAAATACATGATTCGCCAAAAATGTGTAATATAATTGTAAAATGCATTTTATAATATTCAAAACCTATTCACTGACACATAATATCCTAAAAATATGATCATTTTAAATGAGTTATTTACCATTAAACAATGTTAAATTGATAAATGTATTATACACCAATTCCATTGTAAATAAAAGATATTTATATACATTTGATATGAAAATTTGGAACCTTTATCGACATACAATATTTGTTGAAAAATCAAAAATACTTATAAAACATAATATGCATTATATATTATTTAAAATAATTAAAAAATATAGAATATGTCCTCAAGTAAAATCTAGAAATAAAAATTTATATATAAACATAATTCCAATTAAAATCATAATAATACCTTCAAAATTAGATACATAAGTATGTTGTACAAGAATATGAATGAAAACAATAAAAAAATAATATATATATAAAAGAAATTAACAAATAAATATATGAATTTAATGTGTATTTTCAAAATGGTCGCATGGGAAAAAAATTAATCAACATTTGGTATGAATCATAGATTACAAAATCAACTCATTGCAATTAATCTACATATTTTTACCCCCTCAAAAAAATACTATAATTTGATCAATGAAACTACAAGATAAATTAATACTAAAACATTAAAATTCAGAGTACAATATTTTTAAATATGAATCTTCTCACTCACCCATACTTCATTCAAATTTCCTACATAAGATTACCAATTTATCAACTAATTATCATTTAAAATCTGAACATAAACCAACTATGTAAATATTTTTAATATATCCCATTTATATTTCATCTTGAAAATTCAAACAAAATAATAATATATGTTGAATATGGATGATGTAGAATGAAAATTAAATTAATATATAAAAAACATGGACTATATATGATTTTATCATTGTTTGGATTCATCAAATTATATATTTTCAGAAGAAATCCACATACATGATGAATCTATTTTCAGTTTTATTTTATATAGAACCACTTTCAATAACTAATCATTCCAATTTACATTTATAATAAATATAAAAACTCAAATATAAAAATAAGATTGTATAATTAATAAACGAGAATAAGATAGAAAATTAAAAATATATACATATATTAGTGAATATTTGATTATTTTAAATTTTTTACATCATTTATAGTAAATATTTAACTCAATTATATTTATAAGAATATTTAAAATTAATAATCCTAAACATTCTATATTTACATAAAATATTTTTAATGATACATAAAGTGCTGTTGAAAATTAGATAAGTTGAAATTAAATCAATAATTATACCAATAAAAATTTCAATTAGATATATAGTATTTTTACCATTTAATTTCATTAACCAAAAACATATTGAAATATCTAAATAAATATATTTTAGAAATCACACACAATATAGTTGGTATACCCAAATAGCACATTAAAGTATTAATAAATATTTATTTTAACATAACACAAGTCCAAATCAGCGAGATCCAATAATAACTAAAATATAAAAATATATATCTTCACATAGTAGTTTTATATTGTATATTGTAATCCATAAATATTTGAATATAACAAAAATAAATTTATTATACAAGATAACAACACTAATTATAGTTTAGAAAAGTATGATGTCTATTTCGTAAAAATCAAAATTTCTTGGATGACCTCAAACAAATGTGATGCCCAAAAATCCATCCAAATTTATTAAAATTAATATCAATTAGTACAATAATCCACGGTAGAATACGTTGAATATTATTTATATTTTAGTTTCAAATTCCACTTTACAAAATTAGTTAGGATAGAAATGTTTATTAATCATTTTATGTTCAAAATAACACCACATGTAATTCTTTTTAAAAATGAAAATAAAATATAAACTAATAAAAAATATAAACATAGAAATCCTTAGTGTGGTAGAATTTTTAATTCTTTAATTTATAAATACACTATTTTTTGGAATATTAAAATTCATTACTTATTTCTCCCATCAATATTTATTTCATCATATGATTTCCACTAGTAAACCAATCTATAAACTAACATCCAAGGATTATGTTTACAAATCATTACCCATGTGAATTTTTAGTTCATATCTATACACATTCATAAGAAATGTATTTTTTCTATATATATTAAACCATATGTTTAAAACATAAATTTTAAATCTCTATAGATTAATATTCATTATAAAACATCATCATCTATTCCAGGACCTTATTATTTACATTTAATTGGAAACATGTATAAATAAATAAAATATTCATAAGTTATTTAAATATATTCCCACTTTTTTCATCATAACTATCACCATTATCAGAAAATTTGTACTTAAATCATTTCTCCATTCCCTTGTTAAAAGAAAACACAATAATGGTTGACCATATATGCTCAGTATTAGTCGAAAAGGGGATACCAATTATCATTTAAATATAAGATCAACCTAATATGTAACATCCTAGGTAAATAAAGAATAAAGAATTTTTATATTTATTAATATTTGATAATTAAACATTAATTTTACTTTAATGGGTTTTCTATGTTCGATAGCGTACCTGATACGCAATAATGAGTTTTTTTGAAATCTTACGTTGCACACTAGTAATATAATTTTTTTTAAATGATAGTTAACACGAAGCTGTTGTATTGGAGGGAATTAATATAAATAACTAAAATTTTATTATATATTTTTTTTAAATGTTTTTACATTTATCCAATAAAGGATAAATGCTTAAAATACAAAAAGAATTCAATTTTAGGCATATATACTCTAATTTTCACTAAAGGTCCACTTATCTCCTTTTGATGGAGAACCGTTATTAAATATAGTTTAGGTCACTCTTATAAATTCTATTGGACGAAATAAAATTCTTCTTTAGAACCGGGAAATCAAAATTTACTTAGTGTAAATTTTTGGTATTTTTCCGATAAAGTTTATTTTTTAATGAATAGTGAAAATGTGGTTTTTTAATTATAAACCTCTTTTTAATCTAATTTATTTATATTATTATATTATATTTTGAACTGTTTTTAAATTTAAAGTAGAATATATGTTTACCATTTAATCCAATTTTGGTAATTGGAATTATTTTCACTTTGAAATTGGACTTAAACTAGTGTCAATCTTTTGATACATATTGTTTCATAAAAACATGCTATTTGTTTTGATAGTGGGAGTTAATTATTAAATTAATTAATGAAACTTATATATTATGAATTTTTTAAAATAGACATAATTTTTGAATTTGGAATATCAAATATATCTTAGGGTGAATTTTTGGTATTTTTCTGAAAAACTTCAACTTTTGATGAATAGTTTAACCACTAAGTGGTACTTAAAAAACTGATTTTTTGTTTAAATGAAAATTTACCACCTTTGTGTTTTTATTTTCAAAATTCTGACATACATGGTTGTCATTAGTAATTAAAATGTGGTTCAATGGGATTAAAATTATTTTTTGGTGAACAGTAACTTTTATGTTTTTAATCACGATTAGAGGTAATTAGTGGAAATTAATGTCAAAATAAAGTTTTAATAATATGAAATAACCTATACACGTGTCCTACCATTATTTTATGTGTCATGGCCGACCAAGAAAATACATGGGTCAACTTGGAGACCCCATAGAGCCACTTTGGTAGGAAAATGACATTAATAACTTTTTATTTAATGGTAAAATAAAAAAGTCACAAACATGTGTTGTTTTACCAAAACAATTTTTACATGGGGTTATAGAAGTCGTGATTTTGACTATAAATATTCACTATAAATATAAAAATATTTCCTATATCATGATATTTTTATATAATTTTTAGACATTAAATATATTAAATTATTTAGGACACCACGATGATGCAGCGATTACCTCATTATTTAACGATTTAAATAAAATTAAAAGATAATGTAAAATATCAGACCTAAACATGTCAAAACCCTATTGTATGGGTGTATTTATAACTATAATAACCTTATCCTTGAAATGTATAATTTTTGGACCTTTAAAAACAGAAACTCATTTTATAATAAAGTAACATTTTATCACTTTCCAAGAGTGCCCCTCCTCTCCTCTTATAAAAGGCCCCCTCCTCTACAACCTTACCCACACCTCTCAAGCCTTTGGATCGGACAAACCCTGCCCAGTTTGACTCTCCACATCCCTCTATTACTCTTAGAAGCCTCACATTGGGTAGAAGTACTTCCCAGGAAGCCTTTGAGCTCAAATAAAAAAGAGTTACCCGATTTAAAGGTAGTGTCTTCTCTTGTGTTCTTATTTTTTATTTTGCTTCTCCAACCCCATAAACTCTTTTTATTTATTTCTTTTGTAACAACACTAGTATCTTAAATATACTAGGATATTTTTATGAGAATTATTAGAGCTACACCTACACATACCTTCATCTAATCGTTAAAGAACATACTGTTTCTGTGGTTGGTGAATTTCTGCCTCACGAAACGATGATTGTTCAATCTTATTTTAACACCTATCATGGCGGCCATTAAGATGTAAATCTATTTATATATGATATATATTATGTATATGTTTTCCTTATGCTTCTGTATTTTTAATTTCTATCATACCTTTATGGTTTCCATTGTGGTTAAACACGATAATTTCATTTTAGGAAGTGCGGACTACCGCCCCCTCAACGTGATTTGATTCGTTAATGCCATATGTTGGAAGTATAAAGGATGGAGTTAATGATATTATTTATGATATTATAGGGAAATTATAATATACCTTTATATAATTATGATTTCACTCCATTAAATATGAAATATAAATGAAAGTAGCATTCATGCGTACGTATGACTTACCGTATCCATTAACGGTGCATTTCATTTCTTACCTCTAAATGTTAGATACTATTATAAATACATACATATTCTGGATATATATGATATATATGATATGAAAATCATGAATATCATTCTGGATATAATGATCCTTTGTCCAAATGAACAACATGTAATTGTAAGAAGTCCACTTTCGACTTAAGAACCAAATATCGAAAAAACAAACATTATTAACTTAAATGATTGCATAATGTTTATAACATGGAAATAAGTGATATAAAAGGAATAATAAGCTTGAAAAATGTTCTTAAGAAAGTAGAAATTAACTTAAGTTTATTATTCAGGAGATTAAAGAGCAATCGAGTCACGTCAGACACGAGGTAGGGGACTTCATCTCAATATACTTCCATTGAGGCATATTTTGATCTAATACAAGGCTTTATTTTATACGGTGTATAAACTCCTTTTAAATTTATTTTTATACAAAAGGAGTCTTTTTTCTATGAAGCATTTTAAAAAATAACAAAAAATAATATTTCTTTTAACGTACGCGGTGACAACGACCTTTTCCGCCGCTGTGAGTATTATTTGGTCTTTTGCTTCCTCAACAAGCCGTAATGTTTTTAAAATGAAATGAATACCATATACTCTTTTATGTATTTTGGTATTGAAAATGGTTTTTATAATGGATTTTTAATGTCAATATATTTAAGTTATATATTGTGATCAATGTGTGGAAATGTATTCCTTCCATTATATTTTTTTTATGACTTATGATTATATAATGGTACTTGGACATGTGAAGGGTGGTTACGTGATAAACCATATGACAGGTGGTGCCGTGAATACCAGGACGAGTGGTTACATTATAACCTCCAATGCATTGGGTATGGAAGTCGGTTGTATGTCTATTTCATTAATTGATATGTGTGGATGTCGAATATATGGTTATTCTATTTAAGTATTTTTATGTCACAAGTAACCTTTATATTTTATGTGTTCTTTATATGGGTTTCATGGTAATATTTTGGTTACTAAAGGGTATGTAATGATCTTTTATTCAGTGATGTGTTTTTACTACTTATTAAAGGGTAAAAGTATTACTTTGATAAAGTATACATGGTTTACTTGTTGTTTTGAAAAAGTAACTGTTTTCATTCTTTGTGTATCCCTTACTGAGCTTTTTTATGCTCACCCCATGTTTTTTTTTGAAATGTGTTTCATAGAAAATAATTTGGAATATTTTCAAAGATGGGATCAAGGAAAAGTCATGCTTTCTTAAACATGGAACTAGAAATGACTTTCTTTAAAGTTCATGTTTTTAAATAAAAAGGAAACTTTGTAGAAGTGTCTACTGTGTAATATTTTGAGATGTAATAGTTATGATATAACTCTCTAAAACTCTAAACCTGAAAAGATCCTCAATGGGAATTATTCATTTAATTCAATATTAAGTAATGATTAAGGCCGTGGCCTTATAGTTGGTATCAGAGGTCAGTTTAGGAAACTTTAGGAGTTAGAAAATTGTTAAATTATAAGTTAATTTATGGTATGATTGATATGATATAGAATTTAAAGATTTCCATGTTGATTCACCTAAGATATTTCTGTGTTCAGAATGGTTTTCCTTAGATGAAACAAAGCAGCTATGTTGGGATGACATCAAGAAGAAGACAACCTTCCAAATCAGAAACTTGCGATGGTCGGAATCAGAATTGAACAGTTTGTTGCAGTGATGGCATAGTTGACGAAGGATATAAATGGTGGTGGTATCCATGCACGAGATCATCCAGATAAACCACAGAGGAACATGTTAGTTGTGGAACATTTCATGAGGCAACATCCCCCATCATTCAGAGGATCATCTGAACCCGTGTTACCTGAAGGGTGGATTAAAGCACTGGAAAAGATTTTTGATGTCATGGTGTGTTCAAGAACATCAAAAGGTTAGACTGTCTATTTACCGTTTAGAAGGTGAAGCTGATTAGTGGTGGTCGATGGAGAAAAATATCAGGGATAGTGATGAGATTGATGATCTTCACTGGGATGAATTCAAAGGTATGTTTCTTGAGAAATATTTTCTTAAGGTGGTTCATCTTATGATGGAAAAACAATTCATAGAATTGAGGCAGGAGGATGACTCAGTGGCTGATTATGAAGCCAAGTTCACTTGACTCGCAAGGTATTCTCCAAATTCTATATGATATCTTCATAGTATAATCAACCATTTTTACTCAGGGTTAAAGCAAATTTATCGAAGGGATTTAGCTTCCTGTGAGTTCAAAAGTTATGAAAAACTTGTTCGATGTGAGGAGAAGGTGGAAATGGAGTTTGTCTATGATCATCTGTTCTTTGACAAACAATAGAATAAGATGTCCTGTTGGCAGGAAAAAGGGAATAATTCATCAAAGAAGCAAGGAGGTAAGAAAACCAAATTTCCATGATCTGAGAAGTGTGGTAAAATGAATCCTGGAGAATGTTTATCCAAGTCTGGAAAGTGATTTCGGTGTGGTAAGTCTGGTTATATTACTCTTAACTGTAAGGAAGATGATCAAGAAGGAAATGAAAAGCCAACGGTAAGATGTTTTAAGTGTAATGAAATGGGTCATTATTCAAACAAGTGTCTAAAAAAGAACTCAAATGGGGGAAAGCAGTTATAATACAAGAAGAAAGAGGTGGTGAAATCCTTTGCAACTACTTCAGCAGATGTTGGGCCATCGAATGAAGAAGTATCAGGCACATTGTTTGTTTGATCAAATTATTCCAATGTGTTGTTTGATTCAGGGTCTACACATTCTTTCATTTCTTAAATGTTTTCTAGTAAATTGGGAATTACATCTCAAGATATGAATCCGGTATTTATGGTAAAAACACCCGGAGGAAACATTGAGACAGAAAGAAATTATAATAACCTTCATATCCTTGTGTGTGGAAAGAATCTACCTGCAAACCTTATTGTTTTTCCTCTATTAGAGTTTGATGTTTTTTTGGCCATGGATTGGATTTCTGTTTATCATGCTAAGAATGACTGCAAAGCTAAAATGGTTTCTTTTTAGAAGGATTTTAAGTTTGTGTACAAGAATGAACCCTTGCTTTTGATAACATATCTGGAAGTTGAGAAACTAGTAAAAGATGGAAATGAATGTTATCTAGAAAATATTGTTGAAAATAAAGGAACTGTTCAGATTAATGATGTGTCAGTGGTAAATGAGTATCTTAATTTTTTTCCTGATGAGTTTCCCAGTATTATTCATGATCGAGAAGCTGAATTTACTGTTGACTTAGTTCTGGATTCTAAGCCAATTTAAAAACCATCTTATCGAATGGATCAAGTTGAACATTTAGAGTTAAAGAAACAATTGCATGAGTTATTAGATAAAGGATTCATTCGACCTAGCACATCACCATGGGGTGATCCTATCTTGTTTGTTAAAAAGAAAGATGGTTCAATGAGACTTTTCTTTGATTATAGAGCCTTGAATAACATTACTTTTAAGAACATGTATCCTTTGCCTCATATCGATGATTTGGTTTATCAACTCCAGGGAGCTCAGTATTATTCGAAGATTGACGTGAGGTCAGGGTACCATTAGTTGAAAGTAAAAGAAGCAGATGTTCCGAAGATGAAATTCCGTACTAGATATGGCCATTATGAATTTGTAGTTATGCATTTTGGGTTAACCAATGAACCTGCTTTATTCATGGACCTTGTGAATAGAATTTTCCATGAGTTCTTGGATAAGTTTGTAGTTGTTTTCATTGATGATATTTTGGTGTTTTATAAAAGTAAAAAGGAGCATGAATGTCATTTAAGGGTTATCTTGCAAACCATAAAAGAAAATAAACTGTATGGAAAATTCAGCACGTGTGAGTTTTTCTTAAAACAAATTTCTTTCCTTGTTCACATTGTTTCAAAAAATGGCATAACTATTGATCCTTCTAAAACAAAAGTTGTTGAAGAATGGCCAAGACCCACAAATATAACTTAGATCCATAGTTTTCATGGCTTGTAAGGATACTTTCGAAGGTTTTTTGAAAATTTTTCACGATTATCTAGTCTAATGACTAAGCTAACTCGGAAGGGTGTTAAGTTTATCTGGACAAAAGAATGTGATGATTGTTTTCAGGAGTTGAAAAGAAGATTGGTGAATGCTCTAGATTTTACACTTCCTTCCATAAATGGTGATTTTTTTATATACAGTGATTCTTCGTTGAAGGGACTTGGCTCTGTCCTTATGCAGAATGATCAGGTAACTTCATATGCATCACGTCAGTTTAAAACTCATGAGGTAAATTAGCCTACACATGACTTGGAATTAGCTGCTGTTGTTTTTGCTCTAAAAATTTGGAGGCATCATTTGTATGGAGTAAAGTGTAAAATATATATTGATCACAAAAGTTTAAAGTATATATTCACTCAGAAATAATTGAACATGAGACAGAAGAGATGGCTAGAATTAATCAAGGATTATTATTGTACAATTCATTTCCATCCAGGAAAAGAAAATAATGTGGCTAATGATTTGGGTTGAAAAAGTAATGCTTCATTAACCATGCTACGTTTGGAATGAGATCCATTGGTTTTTGATTTGATGAACTTTGGAATGGAAGTTTTTTGTGCAGGAAGTTCTTCTATTTTGTTTCAGGTGTCAGTGAGATCATCTCTATTAGACAGAATTAAGAAAGCGCAAAAGAAAGGCAGTGGATTACAGAAAAAGGTAGAGCTGGTTCAGAAGGGTAAGTTTCCTGAATTTAAAATTGATAATGATTGTGTTTTGAGGTTTGGAAAGATATTATGTGTGCCTTGTGATTCACAGTTGAAGGGTGAGTTTTTATGTGAGGCTCATAGTTCCTCGTTTTCAGTTCATCCTAGCAGTACTAAGATGTACATAGATCTGCGAGAGTATTATTGGTGGAATGGAATGAAAAGAGATTTTGCCGATTTTACTGTGAAGTGTTTGACGTGTCAGCTGGTTAAAGCAGAGCGGCAGTTACCGAAAGGGATGCTTCAGCCTTTACCTATGCTAGAGTGGAAATGTGAAAATATATCTATGGACTTTGTTGTGGAATTAACGAATACCTCTCGAGGTAATAATGTAATGTGGGTTATTGTTGATCACATTATTAAATATGCACATTTCCTTCCTATTCGAGATACTTTGTCTCTAGATAAACTTACTCGGTTGTATCTTAAAGAGATAGTCATGTTGCACGGAGTTCCCCTCTCCATTGTATCTGATCATGATCCCAGGTTTACTTCTAACTTTTGGAAAGGCCTTCAGAAGTCATTGGGTACTGAATTAAATTTTAGTACAGCTTTTAATCTCCAATCAGATTGGTTTTCAGAACGAACAATTTAGACCTTGGAGGATATGCTATGTGCTTGCTCTATGGATTATCAGGAAATTTGGGACCAATATCTTTCATTGGTTGAGTTTTCATATAATAAAAGTTTTCATTCTAGTATATAGATGGCTCTGTTTGAGGCATTATATGGGAAGAGGTGTCGAACTCCAGCTTTTTGGGATGAAGTGGGTGAAAGGAAGCTGATGGGACCAGAATTGGTAGAAGAGATGGCTGAAAAAGTTCAGTTGATTCAGAAACACATGAAAATAGCTCAGAGAAGACAGAAAAGTTATGCAGATAACCGGAGGAAGGATATATCTTTCGAGGTAGGTGATCATGTTTTTCTCAAAGTTTCACCATGGAAATGTTTGATACGATTTGGTAAGAAGTGAAAGATGAGTCCAAGGTTCATTGGACCATATGAAATTCTAGAGAAAGTTGGATTAGTTGCATACAGAGTGGCATTACCTCCGAGTTTATCTCAAGTACACAATGTTTCTCATGTTTCGATGTTGAGAAAGTATATGCCAGATCCATCTCATGTTTTGAGGCCAGTGATAGTTCAGTTGGAAGAGAATATCTCTTATGAAGAACAACTCGTCCAGATTCATGACCATAGAGAGAAAGTGTTGCGTAATAACGTAATTCACCAGGTAATGGTTTTTTGGAAAAACCATATGGTTGAAGAGGCAACATGGGAATCTGAAAATTATATGAGGGATAAATACCCCAACTTATTTTGGTAAGTGAATAAAATTTCAAGGAAACAATTCCCAAAAGGGGGGAAGGATGTAACATCCAAAGTAAATAAAGAATAAATCATTTTCATATTTATTAATATTTGAGAATTAAATATTAATTTTACTTTAAAGGGGTTTCTATGTTCGATAGCGTACCTGATACGCAACAATGAGTTTCATTGAAATCTTACGTTGCACAATAGTAATATAATAATATTTTTTTAAATGGTAGTTAACATATAGTCGTTGTATTGGAAGGAATAAATAGAAATAACTAAAATATCGTTATAAATGAATTTTAAATGTTTTTAAATTTATCCAATAAAGGATAAAGGCTTAAAATATGAAAAGAATTCAATTTTAGGCATATATATTCAAATTTTCACTAAAGGTCCACTTATCGCCTTTTAATGGTGAACCGTCATTAAATATAGTTTTGGTCACTCTTATACATTCTATTGGACCAAATAAAATTATTATTTAGAATAGGGACATCAAAATTGACTGTGTGTAAATTTTAGGTATTTATCCGATAAAGTTCATTTTTTAATGAATAGTGAAAAATGTGGTATTTTAATTCAAAACATATTTTTAATCTAATTTATTTATATTATTAGATTATATTTTGAATTGGTTTTAAAGTTCAATTAGAATATATTTTTACCATTTAATCAAATTTGGGTAATTTTAATTAATTTCACTTTGAAATTGGACTTAAACTAGAGTCAATCTTTTGATACATATTGTTTCATAAAAACACACTATTTGTTTTGACAGCAGGAGTTAATTATTAAATTAATTAATGAAACTTATATGTTATGAATTTTTTAAAATAGACATAATTTTTGAATTTGTAATATCAAATATAGCTTAGGGTGATTTTTTGGTATTTTTCTGAAAAACTCAAATTTTTGAGGAATAGTGAAACCACTAAGTGGTACTTAAAAAACCGATTTTTCGTTTAAATTAAATTTTACCACCTCTGTGTATTGATTTTCAAAATTATGACATACATGGTTTTCTTTAGGAAGTAAAATGTGGTTCAATGGGAATAAAATAATTTTTTTTTGAATAGTAACTTTTATGTTTTTAATCGTGATTAGAGTTAATTAGTGCAAATTAAGGTAAATATAATGTTTAAATAATATGAAATAACCTATACACATGTCCTACACTTATTGGATGTGTCATGGTCGACCAAGAAAATCCATGGGTTAACTTGTGGACCCCATGGAGCCACTTTGGTAGGAAAATTAAATTAATAACTTTTTATTTAATGTTAAAATAAAAATGTCACAAACATGTGTTGTTTTACTAAAACAATTTTTACATGGGGTTATACAAGTCATAATGTAACACCCGAGACTTTTATGAGAAATATTTTGTTTTTATGTTATATAAATCTTCAAAGGAATCTTTCACTTCACACAACACTAGCTTGGCTTGCTTTAAACGCAACCACAGCCTTCCTTGATAGCTTACATAGTACGCAATACCGAATTTCACTAAACAACGATATGCTATTAAAATATTATTAAAACTAGTCGTTATGAATAGTAATACCCACATTTTGAAATTTTGTAAGTTTTATTTTTTTAAACGGACTTCATTTTTGGATTCGGAATATCGAAATTAGCCTAGGGTGAATTTTTGGTATATTTATGTAAACTTTCAATTTTTGATGAATAGTGAAAACACTCGTTTACTATATAAAAACCGAATTTTTATTTAAATAATTATTTGTCTTATTTAAATTTATTTTAGGTCAAAATTTATACATAATACCTATATAAGTTCAATTCAATTCATTGGAGTCATTTTATAATAATTTTAGATATCTAAAAATTTTATTAAACTTTTCACCGTCTTTTACCCACCTCCTAGGAGAATTTCAAAATTCACATAAAACATAATTTTACCGCTTCTGTGAGTGAAATTTCAAAAATCTGAGAGACACTGTTAATATCAAGGACTAAAATTTGGTTTAATGAGATGAAAATAATTTTTGGTGAATAGTATCTTTTTAATTTGTTTTACCACGGTTAAAATTAAATAGTGTAATTAAACCTAAAAATGAAAATTTTTATTACCTAACACATGTTTTAATTATATTAGATAAGTGTAATTCGACAAAAAACAATCTTAGGAATAAAATATGACCATTTAGGACCACTTGGATTAGATTATGACATTTAATATTATTTTATTTAAAGAATAGTTAAAATAGTTAAAATCAATGTTCTATAACTAAAACATTTTTAATATAGGGTTATACATAAGATAAATTAGACTATAAATATTCATTAGAAAGATAAAACGATTTCCTACATAATGGTTTTTTTATTTTTAAATTTTAGACATTAAAAAATTTAATTTCTTTATGACACAATGATGATGCAGTAATTATCATATTAATGAAATATTGACATAATTGATGTTATAAATACCCAAATAAATTTAATTTTAGATAGTTTATGATTTAAACTAATTTTCTAAGTTAATATGACATGTTAGTATTGATGTTATTAACATTTTTCGAACTAATATTTCTGTTATGATTTTCACAAAAATCAATTATCAAATAGTGTCAAAATTGACACAAAATAGTTTAAAAAAATATTATATTATTAATTGTTATTTTATTCCTAAAAATATAAGGTACGGCCAAATTACTTATATAAGGTTATATATATTAATAATAAACAACTTGGGGTTCGTTAGGCTTTTTATAGTATTTTTATTAACCTTACAGTGTAAGAAAACAAAAAGACACAGTAAAAGTAAAATTATTTAACTTAAAGATAAATCTAAATGATAAGGTTAAAATAGAACCCTAAACTTGTCTAGATTATATTGTATGAGAGAATTTCGACCAATACTCACCTTAGCATAGAAATAAATCAATTTTGAGATATTAAAAACTGAATATTACTTTATAATAAAATAATTGTTTTATGTTTTTCCAAAGGTGCATTTCTCCTCCCTTATAAAAGGGCATGTCCTCCCTCTCTTCCTAACACCACTTTGAGCCTTCATGATTGGCCAAACCCTGTCAAATTCTCTTCTCCACTTCCTTATAAACATCAGAGAGGTCTTGGTATTCTTCAAAGACCAATTTTGGTGCCCTAAAATGAGGTCTCAAAGAGGTGCTTCAAAGAAAAGGCAATGTCTTTTACCAGTTATTTCAACTTTATTTCTTCTTCCACTTATTCTTATTTTGTTGTTTCATTATGAAGTAATAAAATTAGTATAAATAATATAATGATATGTTATTATGAATATTAAATAACCCTATTTCACCATCTATCCATCCTACGGAAAACGAAATCACCGTGTGTGCGTACGTACGGAATACCGTCTCCACGCCGTGGTGTAATCTATTTTCCACCACCACCTTACTTGGATGGGTATAATGGTGCAAATAAATAACTATATATTATTATTTTAAAGTGGTATTTATTCTGAAATATTATACATACACTCCAATACAATTCCACGATCATGGGAACGATATCATCGCTCGTGTGTACGTACGGAATACCGTCTCCACGATGTGATGTGACTCGTTCTACATGTTCATCATTGCATAATGATTATATAAATGAATTTAATGAATAAAAAAGATATATAGTACGCTAATACCATTCTGGAAATGAGGTATCTATAACCTAAAGAGAATAATAAGAATTTATTCGACCAAACACACATAAGAACAAAAAGTAATAAACACCCGAATAACAAGTAGCAATGAAATATTACTAATAAGAAGCTATGAATATGACCATATATGATATAATAACAATGAGTATGATTCTGGAATAAGTCAATGATATTATTTAAATCATTATACAGGAGGTTTGGACACTTACAAAGCAAATCAGACCTAAGGTAAGGGAAAATCTCGCAATCTCAATTTTTATCCGAGATTGTTTATACTTCAGAATTTACCGGGGAATAATTATCATCCACATACATATTTCCTAAATATTTAATATTATTTATATCCTCATACAATTTTTTAAATCCAATTTTACCCTTGGGTGAGTATTTAGTAAAAGATATGAAAGGAATCTTTGGTCGTCTTTCATACGAGGTACTTTTTGACTTTTCTGGCCAAAGTTCAAGAAGAATGTTCTTTTTAACATATATGGCCTGAATGGATTTTAGAACACTATTTCCATGAAGATTCCTTTACAAGGTTTCAGGTTTATTTTTAATCAACTTCTTTTATTTTAAAATTGTATGACATGTTAAGAAAGAAAAAATGTTTATGAAGTAGAATGGAAATTTTCATCAAGAATGGAGTTCAAGTGTTTTATCAAAATTATTTTCCATCTAATATAATATAGGTTTCTGTTTCTATCCCTATTTTTACATTTTTTTATTATGTTATGATTGAATTTTTTTTATGATGTCCTTTTATCTTATATGGATTGTGTTATGATGGCATAAGAATCCCATTTTTATTACATGGGTTATGCTATGATGTATGATTTATGATTTTGTGAAACACATAAGAATGGTTTCATTATGAGATGGGTGGGACCTATATCTCCCACCAATACATTGGATAATGATTTATATCTCATGAGATAGACATGGCTGGAATAGCAGTTCAATCCGTTTCAGTGAAACTGGACTGAAACGAGGAGTGAACTTGGTTCAGAAATGGACTTTGTCCGCTAAGATAGTCATGGAAATGAGTCTTGACTAATAAGAAATGATTCTTTATGATTATGTGTGTATGACACAAGGTTTTATATTTTAATTTATGATTATTGGGATTACATTTCATACTATGTGTTATCCCATGTTACGGAATTATGATCTTTTTTTGACGTTAAGATTTCAAAAATGTTACGTTTTTATGAATATGAAGTGATTGATATTTCTTTTGTTTACCCTAACTGAGCATTTCAGATCACCCTTGTGTATGTTTTATTTCCCCAGGCCAGGAAGAAGGTTATTAAGTAGGATATTCCAAAATATACTCTAGATATGATGAAATAAATTGGAGACAATGTAGATGATTAATGAACTAATTGATTAGGTTTCCGAGTTTCTAAAGACACTATACCTATACGGTCCTTTCCTAGATTTGTTATATGTTGTAATAAGTGTGCTTTATTTCTGATGTAATATCAATGTATGTAAAGTATGGGTCATTATAGTTGGTATCAGAGGAAATGTATAGTCAAACATTGGAAACTAGGAAGTGAAATCATTAGTAAGAACCCTAAGGATATGTCCAAGAATAGAACACAATCATAGTATTTTAGAAATGGCCATGAATAACCTATGATAAGACCTTAAGTGTAAAATTCTATTCTTGATTATGTGGTTTTTCTATTGTAATTAGTGTTTCTCACACTATTCTTCTTGGTTTTAGTCAATGGATGGAACTCGAAGGAACCGTGTTAATGCAGAATGCGATGGGCAATGCAATGATTTTCCCCCTGAGCAACCAAAAATTAGGGAAGATGGAATGCAAAATCTTGTATCCATGCTCACACAACTTTCTCAAGCTATGAATCATGCAGGACTTCCAAACGAGCAAAGGAAGGAGTAAAATTCTATTAAATCGTTCATGAGGCAGGGTCCACCTTCATTCAGTGGGTCTACTGATCCATTAGTTGCTGAACAATGGATCAGTACTACTAAAAAGATATTTTAAGTTCTTTAATGTTATGAACATGATAAAGTCATCTTAGCAGTGTATCGTTTGGAAGGTGATGCTGATCAATGGTGGAATCTTATTAAGAATACGAGGCAAAGGGATGAAATTGAGTCCATGGTATGGGACGAGTTCAAGAACTTAGTTTTCAATAAGTACTTCCCTCTTATTCTCCGAACAAAGATGAAGAAGGGGTTTCTTGAACTAAAGAAAAAGGATGATGAATCTGTTGGTACCTACGAAGAAAATTTTACAAGACTTGCAAGGTAGATATCTGGTATTATTATCCAACCTGAGAGTAAGATCGATCGATTCTTTAGTGGCTTAAAACCAAGTCTTCGAAGGGCGTTAGCCATAAGGGAATTCAATAGCTACGAGGAAATCATTCGATGTGCTCTCAATGTTGAGATGGATATTGGAGTAACCCATCAGTCATATGGGTTTGATAAGAAGAGGAAAATGGAATTCAAAGGAAAATCTAAATAGAAAACTAAAAAGAAGAAGAGTTTTCCCTTATTCTCAAAGTGTGGAAAAAAAACTTGGAGGGAGTTGTCCTAAAGGGACAAGTAAATGTTTAAAGTGTGGAAAGGAAGTTCATCGGGCATTTGAATGTTGCAATGATGGGACGAAGATGTCTACTGATGCAAACAAAGAAAATGCTACACAGCGTGTACCTCCTATACTTAAATGTTACATGTGCAAGGAAATGGGGTCATTATTCCAATCAATGCCCTAATCCAAGGGTTGCAGATGATGATCGACGTCAAAAAACTCTTAAGGCTAAATACAAAGGAAAGTCACATTCAATTTCTATCACCGGTGTGGAGTACGATAACAAAGTGGTGAAAGGTACACCTACCATCCAATCTAAAGTAGAAAATGTTTTATTTGATTCTGGATCCGGTTACTCTTTTATTTCTAAATAATTTTCTACGGGAATCTCTGTATTACCTCAACAATTAGATGTTTAGTTAGCTGTGATAATCCCTAATGGAACAACAGTCGCATCAAATGTTTATAATTCTTCTTCGATTGATGTTTTTGGGAAAGTGCTACCTGCAAATCTTGTTATCCTTCATATAGTGGAATTTCATGTGATTCTTGGCATGGATTGGATTTCTCTATATGGATCTCATATCAATTTCTAAATAAGGGAAGTCATATTTCATATTCCATGTCAATCTATGATCGTCTATCAATGCAAGGATGAACATAACCTTCCAGTGGAAATTTCTTCCATCTTATGGGTCTTGATTCCACTAAATGAAGGTTATTTATCTCAAATGGTTGGGGAAAAACTCACGATTAAGAATATTTCCATTGTACGAGAGTTTGATGATGTCCTTCCAGAGGAATTTTCGGGTCTTCCACCAAATCGTGGAGTTGATTTTTCAATAGAACTCGTACCGGGTGGGTTGCCTATTTTAAAGACACCTTATAGAATGGCCCCAATTGAGTTGCAAGAATTGAAGAAGCAACTCTAAGATAATCTTGATAAGGGATTCATATTCTCTAGTTCATCACCTTGGGGAGAACATATTCAATTTGTTAAGAAGAAAGATGGATCAATGATACTCTGCATTGATTATCAACAACATAACAAGATCACTATCAAGAAAAAATATCCTCTCCCGCGCATTGATGACTTATTTGACCAACTACGTGGAGCTCAACACTTTTCCAAGATTGATCTTCGTTCAGGGAATCATCAATTAAGGGTAAAAAGGGAGGATATAAAAAAGACGGCTTTCTGTACATGGTATGGACACTATTAATTTATAGTGATGCCATTCGGTCTTACTAATTCCCCTGCTATCTTCATGGATCTGATGAATTGTGTCTTTAGAGACTATCTAGATCAGTTTGTGGTAGTCTTTATAGATGATATTCTTTTCTATTCAAAGTTCAAGGAAGAAAATTAAGATCACTCGAGAATTATATTGAAGACCCTGAGGAAGGAGATGCTTTATGACAAATTTACCAAGTGTGAATTCTGGCTTAAAAGTTTTGCATTTTGGGGTAACATAATCTCAAAAGAGGGGATATCTGTGGATCTAGCAAAAATAGAGGTTATCAATAGATGGTCGAGACTAACAACAGTAACTGATATATGAAGATTTCTTGGTTTGGCTGGATATTATCGACATTTTGTGAAATATTTTTCATTATTATCTAATCCACACACCATGTTGACTAGGAAAGGAGTTATGTTTGTTTGGATAGAAGAATGTGAATATAATTTTAAGGAGTTTAAAAGAAGGTTATCCAGTGAACCTATGCTCACACTACCTTGCAGTGGAGAAAGGTTTATGATCTATAGTGATGCATCCAATAAGGGACTAGGGTGTGTTCTCATGAAAAATGATATGGTAATAGCTTATGCCTCACGACAGTTGAAAATCCATGAGAAAAATTACCCAACTCGTGATTTAGAGTAAGCTGTGGTAATCATTTAATTAATGATTTGGAGGCATTATCTTTATGGAGAAAGGTGTGACATTTATACTGATCATAAAAGTTTAAAGTATATTTTCACATAAAATGAGATGAATATGCGCCAAAGAAGATGGTTGGAGCTAATTAAGGATTACTACTACTCAATTTATTACCACCCTGGGAAAGCAAACAAGGTGGCAGATGAATTAAGTCGATAAGACCATGATAGTTTATCCATGATGAGGATCAAAAAAATCCAATATTTATGGATTTACAAAGGATGGATCTTGGAATTATAATAGAAGGGGAAAATTGTATCATTCTCAAATGAATGTTCAACCATCTATACATGTGAATATTAAATAGGCACAAAAAAAAGATGTAGAGTTACCAAAGAAGGTGAGAAATGTTCCCGAATTCAACCATGATTGTGATGGAATAATAAAGTCCAGGAATCGGGTTTCATTTCCTCCCATCCCCAATTTAAATAAGGAGCTTCTAAATGAGGCTCATAGTTCATCATTATCTATTCATCCTGGAAGCACGAAGATGTATAGGGACCTGAAAGAGTACTTCTGGTGGGATGGCATGAAAAGAGATGTTGCAGAATATGTCTCTCGATGCTTGGTTTGTCAGCAAGTTAAAGCTGAGAGATAGAAGTATACGGGGATGTTACAACCATTTCCCATACCTGAATGGAAATGGGAATACATCACTATGGACTTTGTCACTGGACTTCTTAAAACATCCAAAGGAAATAATGCTATCTGGGTCATAGTTGATCGTCTTACAAAGTCTGCACACTTCATTGCTATTAGAGAGGATTTCTATCTAGATCAGCTTTCCAGGATATATGTAAAGGAAGTTGAAAGATTTCATGGAGTACCACATTCCATTTTATCTGATCGGGATCCGAGATTTATCTCAATGTTCTGGCGAAGTATTTAGCATACTCTTGATATAGAGTTGAGTTTTATCACTGCTTATAATCCTTAGACAGACGGTCAGTCTGAGAGGACAATTCAAACTCTAGAAGATATGTTGAGAGCTTGCTCTATGGATTTCAAAGGTTGTTGGGATCAACACCTACCTTTGGTGGATTTTTCTTATAATAATAGCTTTCACTCCAGTATTCAGATGGATCGTTATGAAATTCTCTATGGAAAGAAATGCAGGACTCCAACTTGCTGGGATGAAGTTGGGGAAAGAAAGCTATTAGGACATAATTTTGTTGATGAGATGGCAGAAAAGGTCAGATCTATTCAACAACACTTATGAGAATCTCAGAGTCGACAAAAAAGTTATCCCGATAACCGAAGAAAAGGCCTAGAGTTTGAAGTGGGTGATAAAGTGTTCTTACAAATATCTCCTTGGAAGAGAGTAATGAGATTTGCAAAGAAGGGAAAGCTGAGCCCTAGGTATATCGTTCCTTTCGAAATACTAGATCGTGTTGGGAAGGTAGCATACCAATTGGAGCTTCCACCAAATCTCTCTCAAGTTCACAATGTGTTCCATGTATCTCTCCTGAGAAAGTACATACCTGATCCATCACATGTACTCAGCTCAGAAGTTTTACCACTAGAGCAAGATCTTTCTTATGAAGAACAGCCGATAGAGATTTTGGATCATAGAGAAAAAGTCCTACGGAACAAGACCAGTCTATTGGTGAAAGTTTTATGGAGGAACCACCAATTAGAAGAAGCTACATGGGATCTTGAGGATATGATGAGAGAGAGGTATCCTGATCTGGTTGTTACAAAGTGATGAATTTCGAGGGCAAACTTCATTTTAAGGGGGGTAGATTGTAACACCCGAGACTTTTATAAGAAATATTTTTTTTATGTTACATACATCATCAAAAGAATATTTCACTACACACAACACTAGCTTGGATTTCATTACACGCAACCATGTGCTTCCTCGATAGCTTGCGTTGTACGCAATACCGAGTTTCACTAAACAACGATATGCTATGAAAATATTATTAAAACTAACCGTTATGAATAGTAATACCCACTTTTTGAAATTTTTTAGGTTTTATTTTTCAAAACGGGCTCCATTTTTGGATTCGGAATATCGAAATTAGCCTAGGGTAATATTTTGATATTTTTCTGAAAACTTTCAATTTTTGATGGATAGTGTAAACACTAGGTTACTATTTAAAAACCGACTTTTTATTTAAATAATTATTAATTTTATTTAAATTTATATTAGGTCAAAATTGATACAGAATACCTATATATGTTCAATGCAATCCATTGGATTCATTTTATAATAATTTTAGATATATAAAAATTTTATTGAACATGTCGCCGTCTTTTACCCACCTACTAGGAAAATTTCCAAATTCATATAAAACGTAATTTTACCGCTTCATTGAGTGGAATTTTGAAAATCCAAGAGACACAGATAATATCAAGGACTAAAATTTGGTTCAATGAGATGAAAATATTTTTTGGTCAATAGTAACTTTTAACTTTTTTTACCATGGTTAAAAGTAAATAGGGTAATTAAGGGTAAAAATCATATTATTATTACCCTAACACATGTCTTAATTCTATCTGATAAGTGTAATTCGACCGAAAACAACCTTAGGAATAAAATATGACTATTTAGGTCCACTTGGATTAGTTTAGGACATTTAATATTATTTTATTTAAAGAATTGTTAAAATAGTTAAAATCAATGTTTTATAAATAAAACATTTTTAATATATGGTTATACATAAGATAAATTCGAATATAAATATTCATTAGAAATATAAAAATATTTCCTACAGATTAGTATTTTATTAATAATTTTTAGACATTAAATAATTTAATTTATTTGTGACACAATGATGATGCAGTAATTATCTTATTAATGAAATATTGACATAATTGATGTTATAAATACCCAAATAAATGTAATTTGAGACTTTCTAAAAATTAAAATAATTTTATAGGTTAATATGACATGTTAGTATTGATTTTATTAACTTTTTTCGAACCAATATTTCTTTTATGATTTTCACAAAAATCAATTACCAAATAGTGTCAAAATTGACATAAAATAGATTTTGAAACAAATATTATATTATTAATTGTTTTTTTCCAAAAAATCTAAGGCTCAGCCAAATGACTTAGATACGATTATGTATATTAATAATAAACGACTTGGGGTTCGTTTGGATTTTTATAGTAAGTTCATTAACCTTACAGTGTAAGAAAACAAAAAGACACGGATAAAGTTAAATTATTTTACTTAAAGTTAAATCTAAAGGATATGGTTAAAATAGAACCCTAAACGTGTCTAAATTATATTGGATGAGATTATTTATACACATCCCCACCTTAGCTTCTAAATAAATCAGTTTTTAGCTATTAAAATCCAAATATGACTTTATAATAAAATAATATTTTTTAGTTATCCAAAGGTGCCCCTCTCCTCCCTTATAAAAGGGTGCCTCCTCCCTCTCTTCCTCACACCACTTTGATCTTTCAAGCTCAGACAAACCCTACCAAATTCTCTTCTCCACTTCCCTAAAAACATCATAGAGGTCCTGGTCTTCTTAAATGTCCAATTTTAGTGCCCTAAAAGGAGGACTCAGAGAGGTGCTTCAAAGAAAAGGTAATGTTCGTTACCGATTCTTTCATTTTTAATTCTTTTTCCACTTCTTCTTATTTAATTGTTTCATTATGAAGTATAAACATTAGTATCACTCATATAGGGATATGTTATTATGAGTATGAAACAACCCAATTTCACCATCTATCCATCCTACGAAAAACAAAATCACCGGGCGTGCGTACGTACGGAATACCGTCTCCACACCGTGGTGTAATCTATTTTCCACCACCACCATACTTGTATGGGTATAATGGTGCAAATAAATAACTATATATGATTATTGTAAATTGTTATTTATTCTGAAATATTATGCATACACTCTAATACAATTCCATGATCATGCGAACGATATCATCACTCGTGCATATGTACAGAATACCGTCTCCACGATGTGATGCGACTCGTTCTACAGGATATTCATTGCATAATGATTATATAAATGAATTGAATGAATAAAAACGATATATAGTACACTAATACCATTCTGGAATTATGTTATCTAAAACCTAAAGAGAAGAATAAGAATTTATTCGACAAAACATGCATTAGAACAAAAATTAATAAACACCCGAATAACAAGTAGCAATGAAATATTACTAATAAGAAGCTAAGAATATAACCATATCTGATATCATAACAATGATTACGATTCTGGAATAAATCAATGACATTATTTAAATCATTACACATGTGGTTTGGACACTTATGAAACAAATCAGACCTAAGGTAAGGGAAAATCTCGCAAACTCAATTTTTATACGAGATTGTTTATACTTCAGAATTTACTAGGGAATAATTATCATCCACATCCATGTTTCCTCAATATGTAATATTATTTATATCCTCATAAAATTGTTTAAATCCAATTTTACCCTTCGGGGAGTTTTTAGTAAAATATATGAATGGAATATTTTTTCGTTTTTCGTATGAGGAACTTTTTGACATTTCTGGACAAAGTACGAGAAGAATGATATTTTTTAAATTATACGGCCTGAATGGATTTTAGAACATTATTTCCATGAAGCTTCCTTTACAAGTTTTCAAGTTTATTTTTAATCAACTTCTTTTATTTTAAAATTGTATGACATGTTAAGAAAGGAAAAATGTTTTTGATGTAAAAAGTATATTTTCCTCAAGAATGGAGTTCAAGTGTTTTATCAAAATTATTTTCCATCTAATATAATATAGGGTTCTGTTTCTATCCATATTTTTACATTGTTTTGATTATGTTACAAAGGAATTATTTTTATGATGTCCTTTTATATTATATGGATTGTGTAATGATGGCATAAGAATTCCATTTTTATTACATGGGTTATGATTTGATGTATGATTTATGATTTTGTGGCACACATAAGAATGGTTTCATTATGAGACGGGTGGGAACTATATCTCCCTCCAATTAATTGGGTAATTATTTATATCTCATGAGATAGACATGGATGGAACGACATGTTAATCCAGTTCAGTGAAACAAGATTGAAACGAGGAGTGAACTCAGTTCAGAAATGGACTTTGTCCACTAAGATAGTCGTGGAAATGAGTCTTGAATAATAATAAATGATTCTCTATGATTATGTGTGTATGCCAAAAAGTTTCATATTTTATGTTATGATTATTGGGATTACATTTCACTAAAATGATTTATCCCATGTTACGAAATTATGATCTCTTTTGCAGTTTAATATTTCCAAAATGTTATGTTCTTATGAATATGATGTGATTGATATTTCTGTTGTTTACCCTTACTGAGCATTTGAGCTCACCCTTTTGTATGTTTTCTTTTCCCAGGTTAGGAAGCAGGTTATTAAGTTGGATATGCCAAAAGAGACTTTATATATGATGAAATTAATGGGAGACAATTTATATTCTTTATGAACCAGTTGTTTATGTTTCCCAGTTTCTAAAGACACTATACCTATACAGTCCTTTCCTGGTTTTGATATATGTTGTAATAAGTGTGCTTCATTTCTGAAGGAATAACAATGTATGTATAGTATGGGTCGTTATACATAATTTTGACTATATATATTCATTGAAAATATAAAAAGAATTCCTAAATCATGATATTTTTTTATAATTTTTAGACATTAAATAAATTTAATTATTTATGACACCAAGATGATGCAGCGATTACCTCATTATTTAACGATTTAAATAAATTGAAAAGATAATGTAAAATATAAGACCTAAAACTGTCAAAAACCTATTGTATGGGTGGATTTAGAACTCTTATCACCTTATCCTCTAAATATATAATTGTGGGACCTTTAAAAACCGAAACTCATTTTATAATAAAGTAACCTTTTATAACATTCCAAGAGTGCCCCTCCTCTCCTCTTATAAAAGGCCCCCACCTCTACCACCTTCCACACACCTCTCAAGCCTTTGGCTCAAAGAAACCCTGTATATTTTGTCTCTCCAAATCCCTCTCTTACTCCTATAATCCTCACATTGGGCAGAAGTGTTTTCAAGGAACCCTTTGAGATCAAATCAAAAAGAGTTATCCGATTTAAAGGTAGTGTCTTCTCTTGTATTCTTATGTTTTATTTTGCTTCTCCAACCCCCTAAATTCTATTTATTTCTTTATTTTGTAACAACACCAGTATCTTAAATATACTATGATTTTGTTATGAGAAGTATTATAGCTACACCTACACACACATTCGTCTAATGTTTGAAGAACATATTTGTTCTATGGTTTGCGAATTTCTCCCTCATGAAATGATGATTGTTCAATATTATTTTAACACCTTTCATGATGGACATTAAGATGTAACTATATTTATATATGATATATATTATGTTTATGTTTTCCTTATGTGTCTATATTTTTCATTTGTGGCAATCCTTTATGGTTTCAATTGTGGTTAAGCACGATAATTTCATTTTAGGAAGTGCGGACTACCGCCCCCTCAAAGTGATTTGATTCATTAATGACATACATGGGACGTATAAAGGATGGAGTTAATGATATTATATATGATATTATAATGAAATTATAATATACCTTTATATCATTATGATTTCACTCCATTAAATATGAAATAGAAATGAAAGTAGCGTTCATGCGTATGTACGGCTTACCGTCTCCATGAACGGTGAATTTCATTTATTACCTCTAAATGTTATATACTATTATAAATAAATGTATATGATCGATCTATATGATATATATTATATCCAAATTGTGAATATCATTCTGGATATAATAAAACATTGACCACATGATAAACATGTAATTGTAAGAAGTCCACTTTCGACTTAAGAACCAAATATCAACAAAACAAACATTATTAACTTAAATGATTACATAAGGTTTATAAAATTTCAATAAGTGATATAAAAGGAATAATAAGATTGGAAATGGTTCTTAAGAAAGTATAAATTAACTTTAGTTTATTATTCAGTAGATTAAAGTACAACTGAGTCACGTCGGACATGAGTTAAGGGACTTTGTATCAATCTCCTTTTATTGAGGCATTTTTTGTTCCAATACACGGCTTTCTTTTATAAGTTGTATAAACCCCTTTGACTTTTAATTTTATACAAAAGGAATCTTTTTCTAAGAAGATTTTTAAAAAATGTCAAAAAATAATGTTTCTTTTAACGTACGCGGTGACAACGACCTTTTCCGCCGCTACGAGCATTATTTTGTCTTTGGCTTCCTCAACAAGCCGTAATGTTTATAAAATGAAATAAATACCATATACTCTTTTATGTATTTTGGTATTGAAAATGGTTTTTATAATGGATTTTTTATGTCATTATATTTATGTGATATATTGTGATCAGAGTGTGGAAATGTTTTCTTTCCATTTTATTTTTTTATGTCTTATGATTTTATAATGGTACCTGGACATATGACGGGTGGTTATGTGATAAACCATATGACAGGTGGTTCCATGAATACCCGGATGGGTGGTTACGTTATAACCTCCAATGCATTGGGTATGGAAGTCGGCCGTATGGCTATTCCATTAAGTGATACGTGTGGAAGTCGACCGTATGACTATTCCATTAAGTGATATGTGTGTGAGTCGACCGTATGTTTATTCCATTTAAGTATGTTTATGTCCCAAGTTACCTTTATATGTTATGTATTCTTTATATGGGTTTCATGGTAATAATTTGGTTACGAAAGGGTAATTAATGATCTTATATTTATTGAAGAGTTTTTACTACTTTTTAAAGGTGAAAAGTATTACTTTGATAAAGTATACATGGTTTACTTGTTGTTTTGAAAAACTATCAGTTTTCATTCTTTGTGTATCCCTTACTGAGGTTTTTTATGCTCACCCCATGTTTTTTTGAGATGTTTTTCATAGGACATAATGTGGAATAAGGTCAAGGATGGGATCAATGAAAATTCATTCTTTCTTAAACTTGGAATTAGAATTGAAATTTTAAAGAGATCATGTTTTGAAAAAAAGGAAACTTTGTAGAAGTGTATACTATGTAATCACATGAGATGTAATAGTTATGATATAATTCTCAAAAACTCTAAACCTGAAAATATGCTCAATGGGAATTATTCATTTAATTCAATATTAAGTAATGTTTATAGCCGAAGCCTTATATAATAGGTATCATAAAATGATCATAACCCTTTAAAATCATACCATGAAATTATTATATGAAAAAACCGAGTCATGTCATAAATCATATAAATTTATAAGACAAGAATATTAATGTAATGAAACAATATGAGCATGGAGAAAATAACATTTCAACGATACAATGTAAAAACAATGGAATAATGTGTCGAATAATCATAATCATAGAAATATTTAGTAAGGTATAACCACTAAGAAAATAATATTTTGTTATATTTGAGATAACATCTAATTTAACCACATTAGGCTTTAGATAACCTTTATTTTACACTCATTAACTCTTGGGGAAACCTCCCATGTATATAATTTTTTGGGACACATAAAACTGAATTTATAACCTTTTATATCGCAGAATAAAAATATTTACGGAAGGAATTTTAGGGAAAAAATTTTAAATTCCCACCCATCACATAATCAAAAATCCATTCATATATATTCCAAATGATCATAATAAAATTCATCATAATTTAATACATCGAAAAAATGTTTTTTTTATATTTCACTATCATAACCATTCTCTATCTTGAAAAACAATAAATATTTTATTATTGTATCATATATATAGTAATTAATGGGTAACATCAAATTACGTTATCATAAATTAAAATTTCAATTAAAAAAACATTGGAATAATTTTTGAGAAAAATAACCATTTTATTTTTTTAATTAAATATTTGAAATCTAGATTTTTAAAAAATATTAAGTATTTTTGTTCATTGAAATGTACTTTGGAAACATTTTTGGAATATCTAAATCATTCATTATTTCTGATATTTAAATATATATCCCATTCATGTTGTGAACATTAAATTGTAGACTCCTTGTAATTTTTTTGGTAAAATGTCAAACGTACCTCATTCATAAATCGTTAAGACACGTCAATTAAAATCACATTGTATCAATTAAATAATATTTAATTATGAATTTTAAATATAATAGGATGATGGTTAACTTATTATTGAAACCTGATTATAAAATGTATATATAAATGAAAATGCATTTTCAAATGATGAAAGAAATACAGTCATTTTTCAATATTTATTTTTCATATCATGGGTATTATTAAGAAAATGAAAGGAAAAAATTATTCTCTCATAAAAAAACTCGATTAGATGAAAATTAAAGGGATTAATTAAGAATTTATTGTATAATTTCCATCAATGGAAATTCATTTATATGAATTTTTGTTTATAATGATATTTATACAAAAATGACTTAATACTTTGGAAGAATTAGAATCACAACAAAATGATAGAGATTACTATAGATGGTATTGTGTATGAACATAATTATGATGAGAATAACCATAATATAATTACATATGAATATATATACAACAAAAATGAAACTAGTGGTGAATATGGAATGTGTTTCCCAAAAGATATTGTGATATGAAAATACAGTACCTCATGTTTCACTTCATTGGAATGATCTCTAACTACAAATATGACTAATTGAAAATTATTAAAATTATATGACTTATTAATATAATTAATTACTATATAATATTTTATCTGATTATAATATTTTACCTCCAATTTATTAATAATTTCATAGTTTATTCACTATTTTGGTGTGATAACGGTTTATTTTTTAAATAAAATTTTAGTTTAGTATTATTTGACCTAATATATTGATAAATGATTCATCATATATTGAATTATAAAAATTATATAAATATAATATATATTCATAATATAAATAATTATATCCATGCTAATATAGATGATATTGAAAAATGAATTACACTTCTAATGAATATTGTAGGCAATATGTAGGTATGAACACTGTTTCCATTTTTAATAGATGAAAAAAGTTTAATAATTATTTCCCTTTAAAGAATTATTTTTATTACTTATATATAATATATTTTCATTACTAATATCATTATTACCATCTATGTAAATAGGAAATATAAAATGAAGCACATTACATCGTAGAGAGGGTAAGCCAAATGTTTGCAAAAACAAACTTCTCAATTTTCAATGGATTTGAAGATATGAATTTTTATATTATAATAAAACTAAATAAAAATTATATATAAAAAATATAATATATAAATATTAAACTTTTCATAATTTTGATCCATGAAATATAATGATGGAAAATTAATTGCATTTCTATGTCAAGGAAGCAGTCAACACCTTTGCATGGATAATATTTTCACCTTCCATTTGTAGGAAATGATGGTGGTTGATGGTAGTTTAATGAACATAAAAACATATTAATATATTATGGAAATATATGTTTTTATTTCATTATTAATATAAATATTTATAGGGATTATATGATGGAGTAAATTTTTTACAGGTCAGGTAGGAAAAAAATTATTATTTAGGAGAATACTTTTAGATCCGAGAACAAGGACCATTGGAGTGGTCAATAAAGAATAAAAACTCATATAAATTTATTATATATCATTTGACAAGGTAATTTTCTAGGTTTTGGTTTAGATATATGGTTATATCTATTGTGAATAATGTACATAAGGGTTTTCCTTTTATAAGGGTGAGAATGGTCACACTTGGGATTAAAAAATAGATTTTAATATAATTATTTCGTTTAAATGAAAAATTATTATAAATATATATATATTTAATGAAATAATTGGTTATTTAGAAATTTCATCATATAATTAAATTTATATGGCTTTTTCTATAATTTTTAGTTTTATATTTATGTTTAACATCTTATTTATCCAATATTAATCAAAAGTACAATAATATGTATTTTTATATAAAAGTGTTATATTTTTTCTTATACGGTGAAAATAGAACACGAATTGAAAAGGTATTAACTTTTAAACCATTTATCATATTTTGAATCAACATTCATTGTTTTTATGATTTTAAACATTTAGAATAAACAGATATTTAACAAAAAAAATCATTAATGTTATACTTGACAATATTCATTGAATTTTATTTTAGTAGGAAAATGGATGAAATGTAATTGGAATATAAATCCTTAACATGTTCCATTTATGTTATACTTATATATAAAATTTGTGTTATACAAAAAAATCATTACCTATATATTTTTTCAAAATAACATACCTAATTCTTCTACATCATTCAAAACTACCACGACTACATTATGTATGATTTTATGATATTTATTAGATAACTTCAATTTATAAATAAATTGAAATGTTTTGAAAAATAAATAATATTTGAAAAAAACTGAAATAATACATATACAGTTGGTATCCTTTTGTGAAAAAATAGAGTCATTACAGTTATGGGAGCAGCGTTATGTATTTATCTTTTTCATAAAATTTTACAATAGTCAAAATCAATGATAAATTACATTAAGAATAAATATATTCAAAAAAATTGTTACAATGGTCAATCTAATCACATAAAATTGGATTTTGATATGCGGTAGTTAAATTTTAAAACAATATCACAGTGATTGTAACAATGTTTTACTTGTAATTCCAATTACCCTTATTAAGGTAAATAAATTTACCAAGGTTTTTATTAATAATAAACATATATAAAAAATATTATAAAATTTAATTTTCTTAATTCCATATAATAAATATATGTTTCAATATTTTATTTTTTGAAGGTTTTATGTACACATTTTAAAATATGAGATAAAAATGTGGCAAATTTTTTTTATAATAAATATTTTTAAAAACAAATATGGGTATTATTTATTCCCTTGATTAGAATAAATTTTAGGTTTTCATTAAAAATATTATTGATAATATATATATATTATTAAAATAAATCCCAAATAGATTTTAATTTAATTTATTATGATAAAAACAAATTACGTGCTTATAAAACAATTTTCAAGAAAACAAATATTTTTTTCCAATGATTTTTATTCTCATTTCTAAAAAATTAATAATAAATTAAACGATTTTATATATTTTAATACCAAAAAACTAAAGTCTGTGTATAAATATTCATTTCCAATAATGCAGCATGCAGAAGGACATTTTCTTATTAAATAATACCATTTCAGTAGTAAATAGTTGTTGTTTTTATAAACATACTTAGTGTAATGTAATCTATCAATTTAGTAAAATTTATTTATAGAAAACAGTATCATTAAATTTTTTGATGTCACATTATACCCCATATAAAAAAGTAATTTCTCTCTCAAAATTCAACCACCATGAGATAAAAAATGGGTATAAATTTTTTTCACATCTTCTAGTTCCATGGTAGCTTCTTCAATTTCTAATTATTCTAGAGTGAATGTTCTTAACCGGAGTATTGTATTGTGGAAATGGGTTGAATTAGTGATATTATTTTTATTTTATGTTTCATTTTAATTTATATAACCTATGCCTTCTTTTCAGGATTTCAATTCCCTATTAAGAAACAAATCATCACACATCTACAGCAAAACAATGATTTACAAGATTCACTCTACAATAAGAATAGCCACATCCTCGGTAAGGTTTGGAAGTGATACAATACCATAAAATCCACTCTATATAAATCCAAGGATTACAGTGAGTATGATGTTCCATTCCACTCATGTAGCACTATGAAACAATACAACTAGTGCATGCTCATCCTCTTAGTACAGTAGTGTAATACCATTGTCTTGTAACAACTCATCTTATTTTAACTTCATTATAATTAAAAAAATGTATTCAAATTATAATACAATTAATCAATTACATACCTTTAAGAGATTTAAGAATCACCTGTACATTGTTATGAATCCCTTAGTCTGATCATTTATGAGTCTGATTCCACTGAGTCCGATTCTTACAAAATAATACTTCTAGTACGATTTTATAATTTAATTAATTGAAAAATAATTGGCACAACTTGAATCCCTAAGTAGTATAAACCACAATACGATAATTACATGGTCCTAAAATCATTAATATGGTGAAACCTAATATGGAAAATCCCATTCTAATTAATTCATACTGATACCAGACCCATCCAAATACAATCCCCCGTGAATTGTATTCAATAAAAAACAAAACAGTATCACCTTCAATCAATGAAAACATGGAGCTTCTCTCTCTTCTGTCGTAAATTGTACCTTCCTCACACCAATTAAAATATACCCATTTCACTCTTATAGGTGACCCAATACTTGTTTCAGCGTGAATTCAAAAACACCTTCCAACTCTCATAAATCCACCAAAAACTGAATTTCTCCTAAAATATCATATCCATCATGACGTTGTCAACACTTCTCAATTCTTCTCAAAACATCCACAATCTTTAACTCCTCTTATTCTTCTTTATAATCTCATTTCCATTGCTAATAACAATTTAAATTATTAATAATACATGGGTTTGATCAACTAAGTCATATTTCTCATTGCCGATTACTGAATACGATTCTAAGAACTGATTTGAATCATAATCTTGTATATTAATGTTCATCACCCCTTTGATACATTATTCAGAAATATTCTTCTCTTTTATTCTCTCCTGAACCACTTGTGAAAAAATACTTCCTTTAAAAATATAGTGCTTGAATCATGACTACATTCATGACATTGAATTTATTGATGATTATCTTTAGCATCGTCTGAATTCAATTGGAATATATTGTATATGATCGTTCTGGTTATGATCATTCTGCATACAGTCATTGGGTACAAACAAATACAATATGAAAATAATGATCTTCCCAAATATTATACAATACAGTCTGAAAATGATAATCTTCCGGGATACGATACAAAACAATCTCATAATGATTACTTCTTGATCCGTAACATAACTTTTCATTTCATCTACTCGAATAAAATTGATTTTATAGAAATCCGTGTCTTATATTCCATCATCATCACATCTTCCATATACACCACTTTGATCGACACCAATTTTCATCAGCACCACCTTTCCCATTGGCACAACCCTTTTCATCAGCACCTCCTTTTCAATCAGCTCCACCTTCATCAACACAACCTTTCTATCGGTATCACATTGATTGTTTTGAAACCAAACTGATATCACCTATTTTACTTGCATCCATAATTCAATTGTTTTAAAAGAGAATCCATACTATATATTTCCCTTCTTATTAGTATAACTTCATCAGTTGACACCAAATATTCAATCTAGATATGATTTTTTTTTAAAAATATTAGCATAACTTCTTTCTCTCTTCAATTTAGATATGATAAATCTTAATAGATTTATATTCCAATTGTTTTGAAAAAAAATTGATACCACCTTCTTATCTCTTCCATCTTGATATGATAAATTTAAATACGATTTTTTAATTCTTTTGAAAAACAATTGTTAAAACTTCTTTCTCTCTACCACCTAGATAATATAAATCTAAATGAGATTATTTTCCAATTGGTAGAATCTCCTTCCCTCCCCATTAATTAAATCAAGTTTTCATCACAAGTTTTCAATACAACTCATGATTTATATTATATAAAAATATGAAAAGCATCATCAAAATTTCATCAGAAAGTTTCATAACATTCCATTCACTCATGTTTTTACTTTTCATTATCATTATAATCTTGAGAACTATATTTCTAAATACATGAGTCCTATTTCTAAGAAAACATGGGTCTGATTATTTTCTAAACATACCCAAAACAATTGAATTTACAAAACAAAGGGAAGAGATTTATTTTCATCAAAATACATTGACAAAAAAATACCACACTTGAATAAAAAACACATTAATCCTCAACTTGGTCCTAAAAATCCCCCTCCCCTTTAGATTTGGTTGATAATCATGTTTCATAAATCCTTGGACATTGGAATCTCATGAAACGTATTACATAACAATAATTATAATCATATTTAGAAAAATAATTATAGAAAACATGAATCATTAATATGAAAACCATACTATCAAAAAAATTATCATGACAACCACTTTCATTTCTCTCTCTTTTATACATTATACTTGGATATCTATTCTATTTACTTTCTTATAACCACTCAAACAAACATTTAGAATAGTTCACAAACTAAAAAATGATGAATTCATAGCTTACCCCCAACTCTGTCATTAGTGTAATTGATTTATGAAACAAAACTATTTTCCTCATTGACAAAAAAATCCAAAGGTAAGATTAATGGTGGGACAAATATACATACATCAAATTTGAAGATAAACATGTTGTACACACTTGTTCAACCTAATTTTTGAAAAAATTTCCTCTGGTAAAGGTTTTGTGAAAATATCTGCAACTTGTTATGATGTTGGAACATACTCCAGATTCAATTCAATCGTCTCCACATGCTTATTGAAGAAATTATATTTGATACAAATATGTTTTGGATGAGAATATTGAAATGGATTACTCTTTATATTTATTGTAAATTTACTGTCACAACCCAAAATAAAGGGTAAATTCACTTCAACAATTAAATCATCCAATTGTGTTTTTATCCATATATGTTGAGTAGTGGATTGAGTTGTAGTATCATACACAGTTTCATCTGTACTGAGAGTTACTGAATTTTGTTTCTTTGAATGCCATCAATCAAAATTCTATCCCAAAAAGAATACAACACCAGATGTGTATCTTCTAGCGTCAACATACCAACTCAATCTATATTTGAATACCCAAACTATTCATTACAATTTGAGCTAACATAAATGATTCCAATGAATGTTTTTCCTTCGATTAATCTAATAATTATTTATTTCTATCTAGTAAATTTTATTATTTTAGAGCACATTGAAATCTTAAAAATAAGGTAACAACATACAAAATTTTGTCTCCTGGGGAAGTCAAATAAAATAGACATCTAATAAGCTTATGATACTCTATTTGATCAACTTCTTTTCATTCTACATATTTACTCTGTTTTGTTCCCACTAAAATGTTTGTCGAAATAGGTTTTCTATTTTCAATTCGAAAAATCTTGAGAATATCTCTTGCATACTTTTCATGGTAGATGAAAATGTATTCTTTCTTTTGTTTATTTTTTAACCAAGAATGTATTTCATTTCTCTATGCATGGAAATTTCAAATTAATTCATCATATTATCATTAAATCATTTACACCTTCATTCATAATTACCAGAAAAGATAATATCATCAACATAAATAATTACAATGAGTGAATACCCTTGAATTTATCTTATTTAAATGTTTTTATACAATATTTCTTTGTTAAAATTCATCTTTCCTAACCATGTATCAAATTTGGAAAACCTTTCCCTCAGATCCTGTTTTAAGCCATTAAATTATTTGTTTCAATCTACAAACATAGCCTTAATATTTTCTGATAAAAATGAAACATGTTTGATCAATATAAAAAACTTCATAAAGCTCACCATTTAGGAATACATATTTAGATTCCATTTGAAAGTTCTAGTAGCCTCGTTGTGCCACAATAGATAGAAAGTTTTTGATTGTTTCAATTCCATCCACTAGATCAACTGTTTCATCAAAATCAATACCCTCAACATGTTAATACCCTTTGAAAACTAGTATTTAATTGTTTCCTATAACTTATACTTTTTCATTCATCATGTGCTATAAAACCAATTTTTTGATAATGAGGATTTTGTTTTCAGTTTTTTGGTACGAGTTCACATGTATTCTTTTCAATATGATCAAATTCTTCATTCATGCCATGAACCCATTAAGGATACCCAAAATCATCATTCACATTCTTCAGTTCCATTTTTTAATACAAAGATGTGTGTGTAATGGAATTTGTTGTTCTTCTAGTTTTAACATTCTGTTGTTGATCACTAAATAAATTCTATGCTTCCACCTATTTGGTAATCAAGGGATAAGATTTTCAATAGTCTTATTATCATTGGAAATAGTGGAGTCCTATTCTCCACCGTTATTAGGATTATAATCATTTGTATCCTTATTAGTATTATCTTCTTCAACTATCTGAACACCATTTCCTGTCTAAACATGATTCTTGTTCTCAAACACTACAATCAAATTTACATCAACAAAATCAACAATTAATTTTTTCTTTGTTGAATAATTTATACCCTCTTACTTCCAAAAAATATCTATGAAATATTAGAACCTCGCATTTATTCTCAAACTTACCATAGATTCCACCTTTCTTCTTTGTAATACATGGTCTACTGGAAATTATAAAGTGCTTAAAAGATGGATTTTTTTTTCATAAAACCATTCATATAGAGTCATACTTGATTGAGGCCTATAGAAACAACCATTCTGAATATAATCAGTAGTATTCATGGCTTTCGCCCAAATGAAATGAGAAAGGCCATGCTCATGTAACTTGGTTCTGGCCATTTCCACCAATGTTCTATTCATTCTTTCAGTGACCATATTTTGTTGGAGAGTGTGTGGTGAGCTATACATATGCCGAATTCCAAAATTATGAATATATTAATCAAAATATTAATTTTTTATTTACCATCATTCTCAATTCTCAACTTCTTCATAGAATACTCATAATCTTTCTCACCTTTTGTCAGAAACTTTGAAACATTTTCAAATAATCTAATTTGTGTTTCATATACATAACCCAAGTAATTTGAGTAAAATAATCCATTAATGTAATGAATATCTTATATACATGTATTTATTGATTTCTCATTATCTTTTATATATTGGAAAGGATCATCTCTAGGGGTTATTTAGAACAAAAATCATGTTTCTTATGCACAACATTCGTAATTTTTTCCCTCTTGATGATAGTACAACATTGAACTCATCTTCTTGGAAAATTAACAATGTCTTGATCACTTTATCATTTATATAACATTCTCATGTTTCTATGACACATATTTCCAATCCTTTTATGGCATAATTTATTTCCTTCCACTATACACATGTAACAAGAGTTTTCTGAATCACTAATCTGAAAAATATTTCCTTTTATAAATTGGCCTATATTATAACTATGTTTCCATATTCTTCACTATTTTCCAAAAATATATTTTCCATAAAGATATCCTTTTACCCTCATCACAAAATTGTGATATGCTTAACAGGTTGTGTTTCATCCCATCAACATAAATTTTTTTCTCCGATTTCAATTTTTTTCTTTTCTAGTAATTGCTGGCCAAACATCTTTTATTTTAAAAGATTCATCGTTTCAAAATTTCACTATTACATATTTATAATCCTTCCATTCCTTCATAAATTTCTTTTATCCTATCAAATTAGATGATAATCCACTATCATGTATCCATAGTTGTTTCCCATTTATAGATTTTATTGTAGTTTCTACAACATGGGCCTTTTCTCCACTCACATCACTCTTCAACATTGGATTTCAAAAATTAAGAAACTTTTGATAAGCTGGTAACAAAACAAGACATCGTTTTCCATGGTGTCTATGTTTTACACATATTTCACAAATAATTTCCATGGGTTATATCAAAATTTCAGTCATCACTTCATTTTTTTGATATTTCATCAAGAAAACATTCTCATTTTTCTTTGTCTGAGGTAATTGAATTCCCCTAAATATCTTCCTTTCACAAAATGTCGGATAATCTTAATGTTGTTTATTGATGAAACATATACTTTTATTGTTTCTGAATCCCCCACAATAACAGCAATACACATTTAAAGTGTATTTTCCTTCGAAACATCCATACTGTTCAGAATTGTGGAAACATTTCTCAACCATCTTCTTTTCACCTTCAATTGCATTCTTCTTCTTCTTTTCATGCATGAGTGAATCAGATGTATTTGAAACATTTCCAAATTCAGGTAAAACCTTTTTAGATTTAGGATATTTTTTATTTTCTATATTAATCAATTTGAACACATATATATCATTCCCAACATTATTCTTATCAGAAATAGTTCCATTATTCTTCACATCTTTTGAATTTATATGTTGTTGTTAATTTTAACTTTTCTCAATAAAATAACATTAAACAACATCAGTGATAGAGTTTTGTAAACATATAATTTTAATTTCAGCTTCATAGAGGTTTGGTTGGACTAGTTCCAACACTTCATCTTTTTCCTTCATCTTCAAATCCAAATGCACATTACATTTCTTTTCATATTCAAAAAACTTATCCAAATCATCAATCTATTTTACCAGATTTTCATTTTAAAAAACAAAACATTATTTGATTCATGAGAATTATTCATATAACCCTTTTTTGTTTTTTAATCTATCTGATCTTTCACAGACATTCTTTTAACTCTTATTTTAAATGCATTTCAAGATTTTTTTCTTCTTCTTCAGAACTACTGCTTCTGAATTATTCATCATTCATTATTACAAGGAATGTATTTTAAATTACATACTCAATTTATTTTTTTGGATTCATAATCACTCTCTTATTTTTCTTCATCTTTGGAAAAGTGTCTCCTTCCAATGGATTTGAATTATTTCATTTCATTTTCTTTTCTGCCCTTTTTCTTGGATGATATTCTTTCTTTTTTTCTTCAATATCATAATAAAATTCATTCATTATTTGAGGACACATAGACAAAAAGTGAAAAACTCCTTAAAATTTAAAAATATTTCAAGTGAGTTTTTCCTTTTCATTTTTTATACCTCTTTTCACATTGATTGAAAAAAGAATAATATTTTATTGAAATTCTTACATTCCTCATTTTCAGGGTCAAAATCACCTTGTTCATCATCAATAACAATCTCTTGTGACTTTTTTTCATCATAGCCACGAATGACATTTCTCAATGAACCTTTATATTTCTCTTCATATCATTCTCTCTTTACATTTCGTAGGTGATAAGAGTGTTATGTAAATCATCAAGAGATATTGTTTCAGGGTCATTGTCCTTAAATAAAGAAACTTTTGCATCGAAATTTTATTGCAGAATTATCATGATCTTATGAACAATGTTAGAGAATTTCATATTTTCAACAAGACATATAATAGTACTCACAATTTAATTCACCCTAGAAAATATTCCCCATATAGATTTATGTTAACCCATCTTAACACATTCACACTTAAATATCCATACATTTTCCATTTCATTCTTTATATTCATATTTCCATCATATTTGTTTTTCAATTTATCCCATATAATATTATATGTGGAAAAAACATTCAATATCAAGAATTAACATTATGTAAGTGATGTTAATATAGCATTCTTGGCCCTACCATCACTCTCATGAAAATTCATGTCAATTGGATTAAGTGGACCTCTATCATCAATGGGAGAAAACACAACTATTAGTGCTTCTAGAACATAATAAATGATATAAATAAAATTTGGAAACATTATATCATTCCATATATGATCGTTCTTTCAATAAAATATTGGAATAACTTAAATATTCATAGAATTCAAATTCTCCATCAGTAATGAATAACAAAGGGTACCATGTAAGGATACTAGTTGAAAGTTCATAATCCGAGAATTGAATAACTAAGAGTGGGAGGGGTAAATCCGTTATAATCACTTTCATTTATGTTTCTTTTCAATTGCAAAAACCTTCTCCACCTGTTAAGGATATCAATTCCATACAAAAAAGAAGTCAACCCAGGTCCAAAAAAATTTATTTACATAGTTCACTATTCAATTAGAATAGATACATCCTTGGGTTGGTTTGGAAATGATTCAATAAAATAAAATACACTATAAATAAATCTGTGTATTATAATGAGTATGATGTACCCTTTGAGTCATGTATCATTAGGAAACAATAAAACTAGTACATGTGGATCCTCTTAGCACAATAGGTTAATAATTGTTTTTTTAACAAATCTTTTCACCGGTTGTTCATTTCAAGTAAACAAATGTTTTGAAATTTTAATAAATTTCATCAATTACATACCTAGAATAATGGTTTGAATCACAAGGACATTTTTTATAGAACACAATTTCCAAATTTTTTTGAGTTCGATTCCTCTAAGGTTGATTCATACAAAACAGTACTCCTAGTCTGATTTTATGATAGAATGAAATGAAAAAATAATATGAACAACATCAATCCATGGTTACGATGAAACTATATAAAATGATTAATTAGATTAGAAATCATCAATACAGTGATACCTAGTACAAAAAACCTGATTCTGATTAATTCAGCCTGATACCAAACCTAGCTGATTACAAGCCCCCTCGAAATGTATTCAATACAAAACCAAAATGGTATCAGTTTCTCTCACTGAAAATTAGGAGCGTCTCTCTCTTCTATGGTGAACAATACCCCTCTAACAACAAAAAAATTTACATGTTTCCATTTTATATAGGTTGAAATCATATTTAGGTGGGAATACTAATACACTTTCACCCTCTCTAAAAATAACCAAAATCTGAATTTCTCATAAAATCATAGAAAAATATGATTAATTCAACTCTCCCTAATTCTTCTCTAAACATAAAAAATAATCATATATTCTTATTATTTAGTATACCATATCAATTTATGAGACCAATTTCAATTGATATGAATACATGGTTTCAATCAACTGAGTCTGATTCCTCATGTTGATTACTAAATATGATTCTCAAAACTGATTTGAATCAGAATCCAGTATATGAATATTTTTCCCCCTTGGAAACATCATTAAAAAATCTTCTTCTATTTTTTTTCTCTGGAGTCACTTGAGAGACAATACCTCATTCAAAATATGAGTGCTCGAATAATGACTGCCATCTTGACATTGAATTCATTGAGGACCGACATTAGAATTGTCTGAAATCAATGAGAAAATATTGTATATGATCAGTCTGGTTATGATCATTTTGGTTATGATCATTGGGTATGATCAAACACAATCTAAATGCAATGATGTTCTCTCATATTATACAATACAGTTTGAAAATGATGATATTCTTGGATACGACTCGAAAAAATCGGATAAAAATTACTTCTTGATTAGTATTATCTCATTTGTCTTCTTCTACTCGAATACATTTTTTTGAAAATGATATCACTGTCACATATTCCATCGGAAACACCTCTTCTATTGGAACCATGTCAATTGACACCACTTTTCATCAGCATCATCATTCACATTGTCATTATCCTTTTCGTCGGCACCTCCATTTCCATTAGAACCAACTTCATCAACACCACCATTCCACCGAAAAAACATTGATTGTTTTGAAATACCATCAGTATAACTTCTTTTAATTTAATTATAATTATAATTGTATTGAAAGACAATTGATATTGTCTCTTCCACATATTATTGTTATAACATATTCAATTAGCCCTGCCTCTTCAAAATGGATACTATTGTTTGGAAGAACAATCAGTGCAACTTCTTTCTCCCTTCTATCCAGATACTATAAATCAAAATTTGATTCTTTTGAAAATTTTTTGAATAAAAATATATACCACATCTTTATATCTTCAATCCATATAAAATAAATTGGAATAAGATTTTTTCTCAATTGTTGTGAAAAAAATTTGTACCACTTACTTCTCCAATCCATCATGATATTTTAAATCTGAATACAATTCATTTCCAATTTACATCATCTCTTTCACTCCCCCTTCCTTCTATCAACCATTCATTACATGTCTTCAATATAACTCATGATTTATAGGAAAAAAAAATCAGCAACACATCATCACAATTACATCATAATGTATCATAACATTCTTTTCTATCATTGTTCATTCCTTCTCATTGTAATCTTGAAACCAATGTTCTGAATACATGAGTCCAATTTTTAGAAATCATGTGTCTAATTATTTTCAAAAAGAACCAAAAACAATTTTTTTCACAAAAAAGTGATTTAATTTATTTTCATAAAAACATAAATTGAAAAGAAAAGGAAACACATGAATACAAAACACCTCCATCATCAGTTTGGTCCTAGAACAGAGAACCCTAACCATGTGATTATACTAGTTAGATAGAACATTATATCAATAATAAAGTAATTTCAATACATATCCTTCATTAGAATTATCATGTTCTTGTGGAACAACCATGTATTTCATTATATGTTTAGGATCATGAATGTAATTATACAACATCGATATATGGAAATCATCATTTTATTGAGAGATGTTTAACATTTGGTCAAAGTGAAACTATTCAATCCCTTCTCAATAAAAAAACATAGTGATTCCAACATATAGAGTGGTCAACATTTCTTTTTTTTTTATTCTCAAAACCTTCTTACATGAAGATATTCATTGGAATAATTTCTCACCAACATTAAATTCTATATTCCTTCAATGATTGAAATTATAAAAATTCAATAAATTCTATGATTATTTAATATAATGAAAAATTGATCTAATATTAAATATCATTCCACTTATAACACTAATCCCAATAGTATTCATTCCCTAACATCATCAAGTAACATTGTATTTTAGCACCGACCAAAGAGGTATTCATAACGATCCATTTCATTTTTTGAGTGAATGATATTATAGAATGAAAATCTAGATAGATGAAGTTTTTTATCCCATACACCATTTAATTACAAAGATAAATTCCACATCATATTCTCTATCGTTTGAATGGTTCTCTTAGACTGACTATTTTTCTATGGGTGGTAAGAATCATTGAAAATAATCTATGTAACTAGATAAATTAGGTATCATTACATGAATTTTTAGATAATCCATCGATTCCAATATGATACAAAAAATGTGTTATTCCATGAAAAATTACCACTTCATTAATATATATTCTAGAACATAGATCAGGGAATAAATCAAATCATATTGAAATGATGTGAGTTTATTTCTTATGGGGATTGATTAACACAGAAATTTCATTATTTACATTAGATGCTTTGGAATATCTGAAATTAATATTAATGGGGGGTTTTCCAACATCATTTATGGTACAAATAATGGATATAAAGTCCCAATATATTAATTGCTCATTACCTTGAATAAATAATATAAAAATTTATGAGATACATACTCTGAAATTTATCTATTAATGAAATGTCACCGAATTTATTTTAGATCTCTATATGCCATTTATCATCAATGGTGAATATGCAATGACAAAATACATGCCTCATCCAAAAACTTCTTCATCTAATATGGTATTCATGGAACAGAAACACAGTTCTTGAAAGTTATCATTCCATCACAATTTATCATGAACTCGGGAATTTTTGTTACATTCTTCTATTTTTCCAAATCTCTTATTTTTAAACTTTAATAATCACATTAATAGATGGTGGAGAAATCATCTGGGAAAAATAACATTTCTACCCTTCATGATTTCTATATTAATCCTTTAAAATTCATTAATTATTGGATATTTTTTTGTTATTCATATATGTGATATCATTATCCTTCTAAATCAAAGCATCGTCTACATCTTTTTCATTCCAAGTGTGGTAATATATTAAGTAGTCATAATAATTAGTCATCTCAAACTATATTATCCTAGAAATATGGAACACATTTTGGTGTGAATCTATACTTTATAATCAATGATAATATATATATATATATCACCTTTATCCATAATGATAATTTCACCATATTATTAATTCAAAATTTACCTCATCAAACATCTAAACATGAGTTTTGTAATTTTCCTCACAATCATACTATTATCATTACTCATTAGCCATCACCATATCATTCATGTATGAGGGATCGTGCATGTCATTTTTTATATTCATCACAACAGATCAAAATCCTTTAACCATTGTATGTTAATTTATGAATAGGCGAATTGAATAACATTCCCTTCCATTCCTCGATGTTTTTTTTACGTTCGTATATCCTAATGAACATTGATCCCCTATATGTTATCATAGTGAACGTATTAGATAAAGCTGTGAAATTTTAAAAATGCAATGAAAATTTTCTATACAATAAGAGATCTCTATGAATCATTGACACAATGGTTGGTCTTGAGAAACATTCCATGAAATCAATTTTTTATGAATTCACCAACATATACTCACTCGATACATATGATATAATTTTTTTTTATACCAAAAATTCAATCATTTTAAATGATGAATAAAATTTCTCCTTCTATTAAGACATTAGTAAAATTATTATGTTATCTTCATTAATATTCATTATATTATCATACATTAGAATACCATTTATAAATACGACAACAAACAAATCATGATAATCCAAAAACATCATATTCATTTAATCCATGATGATATTTAATTACTAAGTCTAAGAAATATTAATATAAATTAATAGTGTCCACACTAAGAATATAATGTTTTCTTCCATATATCCTCCTTCATTACCAATAATATATTATATCTAGATTGAAGGAATGTTTTGGATAATCATAAAGCACCATGTATTTGGTGAAACATTTAAGCAATTCATGATAGATGGTTCATTTTCATCATAATGATATATTAATTATATAGATGATCAATGAAGTATTACATTGATCCATATTTATTCTGAACAAAAATAATAGGTTTAACCTACGGGGATGAATTTATCTAAACAAATATCTTTTTTTTATCCTAATGATTATTCATTATTTCCAATAACTCAATCTATGAAATTCTATATTTATTCCCTAAAATAGGTGCAACACAAGTTATCCATTGAATTAAAAAATCAATATCATGATTTAAGGGAAGATAAGAAAAATCTTCCATAATTAAATAAAAAACTCATACACAATAGAAAATATTTTATATGGAGTTTCATTATATCCATTTCAGATGGAGACCCCTTCTTAAAGGAATAATGACCCATTTACTGGATTTGATATCTAACATCAATTCTAAATTATCTTCCCACTGATTGAAAATTATATGTTTGATTAAAATATTAAATGCGACCCCACCATTATTTGACTTCATTTGGAGTTCATCTGAAGAAATTAAATAAATTTGTAAGATAACATAAAATTAAAATGAATATAAGAAATGGTGATTAATAAGAATCATATTTCTGAAAAAATAAATTGTGGAATTATCATTGACAAGAGAAGTTATTGTTATATCATTTCAAGGATTCACTAATAATTAAATATCTAATCATTGAGGTGGTATTATGATAAATTTTTAAAAAATATCATATTTATAATAGACATTAGATCTATAAAAAAATAATTAATTATTTGTTTTATAGTGGATAGTAATGGTACCTTTCACCATGTCATTATCAAAACCCTCAAGTGTAATAGTTATTTCTTGAGGATTTAAATTTTTGCATGGATTATGTTATTCTTAATGATAATTATCATCATTGACTTTTTTTAAACTTATTATCATAATTCTTATACTAATATATTTTGAAACATTGGAGTGTATATATTGAATTTTGTGGTTCTCTTGCAACATAATTGGTTAACTTCTTCAAATTATCCAGTCATTAGATTTTTTATGAATTAAATTTTCACATATAAATAATTTATTAGTCCCCTTAAAACATTTTTCTCTATGAATCCTTCCATGCGACGAGTATAATGGATGGAACATATTCTTACATTTATGCTTTTTTCTAAAATATCAAATGCATTACATTTATCTTTTCATTTCAAAACCATGAGATTGATGGGTAACTCAAATATCTATTTCTACCTTTATAGAAAATAAAATGATATTTTCATATCTATTGATGGCCATTATGGATAAAAATATAAAAATATATTTTTTAATCTAGAACTGAATTATTAAATATAAATTTATAGTTCAATGATAATACTAGAATCATTTCCCATACATCTGGTAAAGTTTACATCATAGATAATAATTGATTCATAATCCTTTGATAATAGCTCATTATATAACTTCTATATTTTCATATTAATTATATAATGAAATTACTATTATATATATAATAATTAATCTTATCACATTCCTTATATTCAAATTTTCCCTTTGCCACCTTTTTTGATGATATTAAACCGTTGATATAATTTTAACTCCCGTCTATAGAAAAAAATTTCTTTTTCATTTCACAAACACTAGAGAAAAAAATAATTGTAAATTTTACATATCCAATTATACTCCTTTTTGGATAATCTGATCAACTAATGTATGGAGGATATTTCTTTAAGAATACTCAATACAAAATTAATCCCACTATTTCTTATGGGATGAATAGAAAGATTTATTTTCAAAGAAATATACGTAATTATAGTAGTGATATTTTTAATTCATGGTCTAATATGTTTTCGTTATTGAGAGTAAAAAAATTTCATTGTCCAGCACATTCAACATTAACAAGTTTAATTTATGTTCTAGCCATGGATAGAAACTGTAATTCTTAGTTTCAGAACTAAAAATTATATTATTAAACCACATAATATTGGTAAATTAGTTATAGGATGTCTAAATCATGAAACCATTATTTCAATCTGTGACACGTTTAGTTTAACATAAGTTATACAAGATTATAACCTATCCAAATATATCATGATTATTCATAGATAAAATTAGAATTAACATATTAATAGACTCTATAAATGTAGAACTTGGTGTTCAGCAATGAAATAATCATCATGAAATAGAGTCATGGATTTAATATAGTTGACCAACTCTTTTGAAGGTGATTAACAGTAGAAATATATATATATAAATTTCAAATTCACATATAGTATCCATATTTTTCTTTTAGTAATGGGAAACAACAATATTTTCCTTACATGGAAATAAGATATAATCTTATACATTGGAATTTTCCATGGGATCTAACTAGTGTTTTCTCAACCTAGATTGTAAATTTATCTATCTCTTTATCTGAAACTAGTATCTATGACCCATTCATTCCTCACTTAAATAATATATAATAATAAATGAATATTAATTACATAAAAATACTATACATGAAAAGATGTATAGGTTTATTATATTTTTGAACATGGATATATAAAATATTATCCATAATTGATCTATATTGACTCCCACATAGTTTTTCTCAAGTGAAGAACTTCTTGAAAACAACTTACTAAAAAAATAGAATAAAAAGAAAACATAATAAATTAAATTATTAAATTCTGAGTTATGGTAAAAAAAGAAATACTAATGATTATTAAAATATAAAATGAACATAATAAGAATGATAACAAGATATTAACCTTTAACAATCATATCCAGTAATTATATGATCATAAACCTAAGTCATCATATAACTCATAATAGTTCATAATAGATGTATCATAATTGAATAAAAAAACTATGCTAGGATAATATAGCATCATCATAATATCATTTCATAAATGAATGTAATGAAGTGTGGAATAATCCTAATCATATAAATATTATGTCTAGAGTACCCAAAAATACAATCAAAACATGCTATTCATATTTTAACAATTGATGTACCTACTTTGGTAGGTGTATAACATTTCATATAACATAATTAGGGAATCAAATGGCAGATTTCGTACAAATTGATCTAGTAGGAAATTAATATTTACCCAATTCATTAGTAATATATAAAATTCCTTACACACTATTCACATAACATTAAATCAGTTCATTAGAAATCCACATGATAAAAAAACAATCCCTATAACATAATTAGTGGAAAGGAAAATTTCATTAATTGATATTTCATTAGTTGAAACATAAAAAATATTGATTAAAATTTATGATGGTTTCAATGGATAATATATCATATTAATGAATTATTATATCAAATGATGTCATCATATATGTGAAATTCCATTAAAAGTTCACTGGACTATATCTTGATAAAAATTCACCATTAATTTTCATATCACATACAATAAAACTAGGAATTTATAAAGCATTGCATAATAAATTTTCACTGAAAAATTAATTAGATAATTGTAAATTAATTCTTAAATAGTTGGTTTATCATGATGGTAATAAATATCATCCAAGCTGTTTATGATAAAAATGTTTACTTTTATATTTTTAGTATAATTTCAAACATACCTTATTCCAAAATTCATAAAAAGACTCATTTTAAACCATTTTTAAGAGTTATATCATCGTTAAAAAATAATTTAATCAATCATATTACAATATTAAAAACAAATTTGTATTTTTTCTGAAAATATGGAAATGGAAGTAAATATACATTCAAGCGAAGAGAGAATTAAAGTTGGTTTTACATAGTAAATTTATTTCTGTTTGTTTGGAGGTTAAAGTGAGGAAAATTAAATATATAAATTTATTCTCTTGAAATATAAATAGGATTAAAAATTAAACTTATTTATTTAAAATTAATTATAAAATTTATTTCAATGAAATATCATATATTCAAAATCATTATAATTTTTTATTTCTTCATAAATATGTGATAATATTAGTAAATATCAAATAAAAACCACTTGATACATAAAATAATATTTGTAAATTTATATCCTTAAAAATTTTCTAAGAATCATCAGAAAATAAAATAATGGCTATTATATATACCACATTAATGAAACAAGTGGTTAGAATCAAATGTGTCTCAAAGAAGTAAATGTAAGATGAAAATCCTTCACCCCAATGTTTACTTGCATTGAAATAACTATATATCCTTACAAAATATATATCAAAATATATTTATTCTATAAAATATTCAATTATCCACTTATAGTATAATATTTGATGCGCTTATAACATTTGAAAATAATTTTTTTAATATTTCATTCACTAAAATCTCAGCTCTAGGTGTTAAGTGTTTAATTTTTCAGGAGAATTTCGATTCAAAATTCTGAGCACATCTATATTGATCATGGTTACATAATTTAATGAATTGATAAAATTATATAAAAATCATATATATTGAACACAAATATTATATAGTCCTATGAGAACTAAAAATTAATTACACCACTCATGGTGATGGTAGGCCAAACCAACATATGAATGTTGTTTCTATTTTTTAATGCTTGTATCTTAATAAAGTAAAATTTTATTTCACCTCAAAATAATCATTTTGATATAATATATATCATATATATTAGTCAAAATAATACATATTACCACCCATGTATATAAAAATGGAAAATGAACCAAATCGCTGTGTGAAGGTGGAAATCAACACACACACATGAGAGACATTGTCATTTTCCAAAAAAATTATATAGTAATGTGGTAGTTTAAATATATTGACTGTGGTTCATTATTACAGTATTGAATGTTTATAGTTTCATCCTTAATTGAATGTTGGGCTCATTTTATAGTTTTTGTGCGCTCGTATTTAGCCCTTCTATTTTTCAATAAATGTTTCATACTCAAGTGTAGGATATAAATGTATTTATTCTATATGGTATTAGTTTTATTTTACCTTCTAAAACTGTATTGTTATTTAGAGATGGTCATATATAAATCTTCCATAGGATAATGCCTCCCATTTTTGTGATATGCTTGAGCAGAACTGCTCACTAACCCCTGACCAATTATAAGCGGAACATGGTATAACATTCATCCCACTACATTTCAAAAATTCTCTATTGAGTTATTTCATCATAGATTTGTATTAGAGTTTTCATTTATGGATGTAGTTTGAATATTTTTTTACTATATGGGTTGGTTTGGGAATTAGTGATGAATTGTTAATTTGTTTTGAGTTTATATCTCAAGCTAGGAAATCCAATGTTGGTTTGGAGAATGATATATACATTCTCCATAACTCTGATAACCTTCTATTGACTTCTTTTGTATATGTATTTTTCTGTTAGAATAATGTTAAATGAATTATATAATTATGGATTTTGGATTATATTAATTTTTATGTCAGCTCACTTGATATACCCATTAAGATTAATATATCATTCTATTCTATGATACTTCCATGATAACAACCATATAGGGTTGCAATGAGGTATCATGAGATTGATCATCCTAGTACCAATGAATCGGTATTGGGACCTTTATAAGAGATATATTATTTGGATTATTGACCAGTTTTGTGACCACCCATTGAGTATAAGTTTTCACCAGTAGTAGTTGAATAAGTGGGTCACAGTCTAAGTGAACTTCCCATGTTTCTGAGGAAACTACCCACTAGCATTCTTGGTGATGGAGACAATATGGAAATTGAGAAATGGATTGAGTTAGTTAGGTGAGTGTTCTACCTTATTATAAAACCACCATTTTATCTCGTAGTCCTAACGAAGAACTTTATTCTTGACTCAATAGGGATATAGTGAGGTCTAGAGACTCTTACAAATAACAAGACTGTCCATTATTTATTATATTTCATGGGTATTTTCATATTATAATCACCTTTCATCGCCAACCTGTCATGATAATCAATGGATACAGTTTAAGGTGAGTTACATTAATCACATACCTTCGAGAACATCATTCATAGAGATATATTTTCTATTATGATACCACTATTAAAGTAATTTAGAACACTATAAGAGGGGATATTTAATCAGGGTATAACATTTATCTTTTAAACTAATGGATCTTGTCTCCAAATTAGTAGGATATTGTTAATCCATTATAATGAGAACATGTATAAAATAAACAATCACATGAAATGTGAAGACACAACAACTTTACTTAGTTAACCACTAAGGGAGACATTTGAAGAGAATACAGAGACATTTTTTCGGCCATAAAAAAGAAAATTAATCATAACTAGTTATAGAGTAATGATGTTTAGCCTAGTTACTCTATTTCAGTTGCACTAACATAACAATGTTTTTGGAATAACACACTATTTGCCTTAGATCACATCTATTGACTCCCCCTTCCTCACTATGTTTGTAGTAATCTGAAATACTTTTATTTACTTGATGATCCATTTAATGAGTTTCCCAAAAATAATTCATCATCTACTATGGATAGATGAACTATTGATGTCTCATTTTTCATTATAGATGAAATCTACAATTCCTTGTGATGTTCGTTTGCAAACTAATTCTCTGCAAACTAACCTTCTTCCTCTACATACTATAGTGCTCCACATACATCCTCTGTGTTCTACCTTTGCAAACTACGAATTTATAATATCTTTGAAGACCATGTCTATACAGTACTTCATCTCTATGGATAAACTCCCCATATGGACCGTATACTCCTCCAGAAATTTTCTTTTGCAAAACTTCTTACACGAACCATTCAGGACTTCACCAAATTCCATATGGATTACTAGTCAATGTCTTCTTTTACGGGGGTTCCTTCTCACAAACCACTTCTAAAATTTTATGAATTCCTATATCTTTTTAATATAAATCCCAATTACTAATGAAGTGATTACTGCTCCATATAATGGAAAATTGATCCACATAATCATCTAAATTGAGATTTACGAAATCATCGACATGGAAACGTCATTACCACATACCTTGCATCACCCTACAACTATTTTTTCCTACATGTTCTGTGTACAATATTTTCTTTCCCGGCATCAGAACACATCTGCAAACTGATCTCCCCCTCATTTCTGCAAAAAATTCCCTCCCTCGAACTGTCTCTTCTAATAACCTCTCCACCATTTTTCAAAAACAAAATTTCATCATGTGAGAAGATTTACTTTTGTGAACTTCATTCGCTCCATGAATTTGTCCTCTTACATAGTCCACGTATTGTTTTCCTTCATTGAGTTATTCCCACATACCTCATTTTCCTACTGTGATCTATAATTCATGGTCCATGTACAATCCAATCCTATGTAGAAAATATTTTGTTACCAAAAACCGTAATCCTGATTTTGAGTCCAATAATTTTGGAAAACACATGAAAACTCCACCACCTTTTATAATGCTTTTATTCTTAATAGTAAGACCACAATCCATGAAAAAATCTTGATCATACCAATATAGATTTTCAATAAACACATCAATACTCCATTTAAATAATTCAACACCCTTGGTCTTAAAATATTTCTATTTAAACATATGGTATAGTTATTGAACATTATTTTGTAGTGGATAAATTCATTATTGAGACCTCATTTATGGTGGGAACAGTCAATGAGAACTGTATAGCATTGAATTTGGAAATGGAATAATCTTTCAGATTGAATGATCCAAGAAGTAATTGAATTTGAATATATTGTTTCAGGATTGGTATATTTCTATTAAATGTTGACATGATGGTTTCATTCCACCCAGAGTGGGGTGGTTCTTAACTTGCATTAGATGATGAAATATCATTTGAGATTATCGAAATCCATGTGTAACTAACAATGATATATTCAATGGGATAACTAAGAATAAAATGTGTCCTATATAGATATATCTATATTGTGGAATATGTGGTAGTGGATAATCTGGATAATAAGTAGTTCGAAAACTATTTTATCTTTTGAATTCACCATAACTAGGTGTTCCATAGTTGGATTATGGAGTCTGTGGTTATGGATGAAGACAATGGAAGGGAGTGGATGCCTATGTCCATGAGGTTTCGGAGAATATAAGAGGTATAATATGTTTATTTATACATTGTCTGTCATATTTATAGCCATGAGAGGAATATATTCATTTTATTCTACATTCCTTCTTAGAGATCATGACATTATTTTTGATCCCTTGGCTCAATGCTTGAATTTTCATACACCTACAAGAGGATATCATTGATCACACACTTCCTCTAAATGTGTAACCTTTCTTATATAAAAGAGTTAATCTTATGGTATCATTTCATTTCCATGGTGTTTCTTTATGATTTCATTACGTGGATGAAATTTTATTTGTAGGTAATGCACATATTGAAAATTTTTGTATTAGGATGTGTTCCTTATATACTAATAAGATGGTGTTTTCATTATATGTGAGATGGAATCCTAGGATGCCAGTGAATGAATAATTCAATGGAATATTGAATTTTTAAAAAAATTAGTTTGATATTGTTACCCTTTGTTCTATATATTCTATTGGATTTCAACATCCTTTAATTGGTTTAAAGTATCATTTTTATTCCTTGAATACGTTCTTGGATTACCACCTCACTATTAGAATACATTTTTTATAGTGTTTCACCAAGGTAATTACATGATATATTTTCTTAAATATTTGAATTTTTTTGTAGAGTTTCCTGACAAAATTGTGGAATTAAAAAATTTATATATGATATTTTTATCAGCCCTATTGTTTCTCCTTGGACATCTCCTGTATTATTCACTATGATGGAAGATGGATGTTTGATGTTGTTTTCATAAAACCATAACCTGCAAAAGGGGAGAATCAATAATATGTATCCACTATTGAGGTATGAAATCACCATTGACTAGTGGAGAGGTGAAAAAATGTTTTCGAAGATTGAAATTAGGTTGGGTAGTAAAAAACTCAGAGTTTATGATGAGGATATACTAATGAAAAAGTTTTTAGGCCACTATAATAACATTTAGTACCTATAGAATCCCATTTGCATGATAAAAATATCAACAGGCTTCAAAGGTCAAAAGAATAATATCTTATAGAAATTCATAGATCTTCTACTGATTATCTGTATTAATGATATCCTAGTGTATACAGAATCAGAGGAGGATCACATGAGACATCAAAAAATGGTCTTGAACATACACAGAATACCGCATCATTCGAATAATAACCCAATTTTTCATTTATTTTTTTAAAGAGGTTCACTTATGGGGTAATTTCATCTTACTGTAGGGAGTAGCGGTGGACATTTTTATGTTAGTGGAATTTCTACCATGGAGGCCACCCATGACTTTTACTAAGGTATACAGAAGCCTTATTTTGACTTGTTGCTATCATAGATTCATTATGGATTAATCATGGATTGGGGAAACCTAAAAATATTTGAACAAATATGTGATACATTTATGTTTAATTATTGTAAAAAATTTGGATTTTTAGAATATTCATTAGAGGTGGAAAAGATCCCCCATATTTAGAACCATAGAGGATGGTGTTGAGTATGTAGTGTTCTACATAGCCTCAAAGAACTAAAATTGAATGTGTTATGATCTTAATGTAGGTAGTGATTTATTATGGATAATATAAATCCGTAATCTAGGTGCATTACTCTTTTATATATGTTTGAGTTTTCATCAGTTTACTTCACCCTATAGTTGTGGGGATGCTTTGTTATGGGTGATTTGTTCACCATCTATTCTGACCATAAGAGTCTAAATACGTCTTCTTACCGAATGATATAAACATTAGAGTGAGATTAAAAATAAATTTTTTATGATTATGAATTCTTGATAGTATATAGAGATAGGAAGGGAAATATGGTAGAATATGGTCATAATAAGAGATTGTTTTCCCTATTGTTGAGTTGGATATCATAGAATTTGGTATCATTGATGTTGTGCTTTGTGGATGGGGATGGTGAAACATAACACCATGTTATATTTTAACACCTATAATTATAAATAGTTTTATAAAGTCTTATCATTGAGGTATGAACTATAAGACCATAATGGTTTAGAAATCTACAAGACATTCCCATGATGGATTTTCTAATGGTGAGATGAACATCATCCTTTTTTAGGGAACCCATTAGTAATTGTTATCATATATGAGGTGGTTTGGAATGAGTTTAATTCATCCACATAGGAGTTACATATGTTTTATGGTATGATTTACCATTACCTTCCACATCTATTAATGTGGAAATGGATAAGGAAAATTGAAGAATATTTTTTCTCTCGTTTCCTTATATGTTATCCGGTGAAGGTAGAGCACCAGGTTATAGTCAGTTTGGCATAAACCCATGAGGTTACTGAGTAGAATTGATGTTATATATATATGAACACTATTAATAGTATTATACAATTTTTTATATATTAAATTAATATTATGGGATCTAAGTTCTCACAATGTTGGCTCACATTTTATCCACATGTGGGTAAAGTCCGGTAGAGAACACAAGAGAACATTATGTGAATGAGATCGTCTAAACTCAAGAAGAACCACTGATGATAATTTCTAAGTGTGATGGTGGTTTAACATTTTGATTATGTAGAGTATTTTAAGTGTATTTTATGACCCGTTGATGGTCTAGAATTACATTTCAAATCCTGATAAATGTAAAACTGAGTAGACAGTTTAGGTTCTGTAGGTCATGATTTAAGCATGCATGTTGATCATTGGTCGTTATGGGGTAGATTACCTAACCATTGTGGAGTTAAAATTTAAATGTAGTAACCAACCCACCATTCCTATAAAAAAATAATAGTATCTACATGTTAGACCCTACTGGTGACCAATTTGATGGTTTTTGAGGAGAGAGGCCATGTGTTCATTAAGGTATCACCTTATTGAGGATTTGGGAGATTTGGATAGGGTGAAAAAAAATATATACAGGATTCATTATCCATTTATGAATACTTAATAGGGTCGTTTTTGGGTCTTGCAGCATGGCCCAACCACCATATTTACAATAGTGACATAATTTACACTATGTATTTTGTTAATAAGGCGTCTGAATGAACTATAAGATGTTATTTAATTGGTTGTGATGGACATGAGAGACGGACCAATAGTCATATGGTTCCAGATATAGAATAATTATTTGTTGTAGAATTTTCTTTATAGGCCAGTGATTACCTTGGGGAATATCTAGTGCAATAACAATAATCCTTATGAGATAACTTTGGAGTATGAGAACCATATAATAGATTATTTCCCTCACTTGGTTGACTATGTATTTATTTATGGTACCAAAATATAAAAGGTGTAGTGAATATAAATAATTTTGTTCCCTTGTAAATATTTTTAAAATTTTAATGAATATTTTCAATTATAGGTTATGATTCATTTTCAACTCCTGAGGCCCTATGTGACTTGATATTTATATTAAAAATTTAATAAACTGTATTATATCACACACACATAGTATTTGTAAAATATTTATATAAATATTTAATGTAGGCCCATATGGTAATATTTTATCCCCTATGAAACATGTAATGTGGTTTTTACCATAGGAATTCTATAAACATTGTTAAAATAATGTTTTTTTCTAAATATATGTTTTGTGTGTGTTAATAGACACATAAATTTATTTAAAAACATTTTTATTCTTAAAATATATAGACCTAACCTACTATAATTAAAAATTTTAAAATAAAACCCGATGGTTTCTCGAAATAAGCTTAAATATTTGGATTGGAGCTATTATGAGGATTGTTCTTCGATAAATGATAAATTATTTAATGTTATTGATCTATATGTTGAAGGATTTTATGGATCCCACCAATAACTAAGTACACTGAACCATTTTTTTTAAATTACCCATTCATGAGGTAGAAGACGTGTTTTATTTCTAATAATCATATTTCCCCCACCTTGAGTGTGAATCAATTAACATTACAATAATTGATTCAAGAATCCCATGATGATTATAGTGGATGATTTTATCTTTGTATATTTTGAAATTTATAAATCTTTGATATTACCTACATCAGATTTTTTAGACATTCAAAGGAAAGCCCCAACCAAAACAATTTCAATGGCTCATTCCCCATGTTTATGTTTTTTTATTTCTTCATTCACACTTCTCAATTTCATCATTAACATTTCCTTTATCTGATAGCTCAAAAAATACCCGGTACTAATCATTACACCAAAATTATTTGGGAAAAAGGATCAATACAATAGGAATGGGTTACAAATTGATGATGTAGTTGTATTGATTAATGATAATTAAGGACTATTATTAGATTAGGATACCCACATTTAGGTGTTTTAGGCGTTATGGTGATATGGCGTGACATTATATGTTTTCCCGTAATATTGGATGGAAAGAATTCATACACTCGTGATTGTAAAGATCAGTCTAGCACAAATACTATTTTATCAGAGGATTTAGTGGTGGAATATAATTTGGTGATATTATAGGGGAGATACATGAAGTGTTTTGGAGTATATATAAAATACTGAAACCCATTGTGTGTAGTCTAAGGAACAAATAATGGATAGTCTAAAGGATTCAGAGAAATGGATTTCTGAAAAATAAAAATATTAGAAACCTTGTGTGACCTACCACATATTATGTGACCCATGATTAGAGAATTAGCATGTATCCCTATAGTATATGGGCATCGACACATCCCCGGCTGATAGGAAAAGTTAGAGTACACTAGAATGGCCTAGTACTCAGACATGACTAGGGTACTTGGATATGGCCAGGTACACAAGCATGAATAATATACACAAGAATAGGATAATGTACACATTCATTGGTCAGGGTACACTTAAAAAATAGGGTATCTAAGACATGATATGTACTACCAGTACATGCCACGTACAACCTCTAAGGTAGTTTTAAGCTAATTAATTTTTAGTTTATATTAATATTACGTGGGTTTGTCCTCTTAGTCTGTCCATATGATGGAACAGTGAGGCACCAAATCTTGAGCCTTGAAAGATATCCCTATATGGTATTATACTTGGATAGTGTTATTGAATCCCTTATTGGTGTCCAAAGTGTAATCCACGATCACTATTTTCTTCCCATGGTGGGGTTTTAGGAATTATCATTTCTAATGTACTCATTTTTTTATTACAAAATATAACAGATTTTTATTTATATGGTTCATTATATACCATACTCCTATGTTGAGATCCTTTATCTATCTATCAATATCAACTGAGTTATAGTGTATAATTTATCAATTAAATAACTGATGAGCACAACTTATTGGAAGATTTTCATTAATGTTACTAGACCTGTGGGTTGAGTTCTCCTTGAAGATTGCAACATTAATTCCATGCGAATGATATATGAAATAATGTAAGGATGTGGATTTTCCATGGGACTCAATGTACATCATTATTAAATAATATATATTATATTTTGACTAATATTATGGATGAAAATACTTTGGGATGATGATCTCACTACATTTATAATTCATTATGATTGGTGAATTTATGGTTTTCTACTAGTAAGGAATGAACTCACATATTCATGGAATCGGTGCACCCATATCGTGACATAAAATATGATGTTCCTTTAAATAATTTCTTATGAAGTCTACGAGTAGAAATATCAGGGTTAATATTGGAATACCATGGGTTGTAGTCAATTCTAAAATAGGAAATAGTCTCCTCCTTCCTAAAAGTTTATATTAATTTAATTGTTTTAGGGGGATTGAGCTTGTCCCTAATGCTTTATTTTACTATTGGTGAACATAGATGTGTACATGAATTATAATATAACATGTACTAATAGTTTGATGGGTATTTGGAGAATTTTGGGAATATTTGTACCTTATGTTATGCCCCATATGTGTGTGATATAACTACTTATAATTGGTATCTCACCTTCTGCCTATTTCTCGTTATCATGGGGTGTCACACATAGATTTCCTCTAACTATTAGAGCCCCAATGCATCAACACATGACCCATATCCTGGGATTATAATATCTTAAATTAATAAACTATTTCTACAGGGTTTAAAATTTGAATTTTTTGTTGATATATAATTTTTATGATTCTTGGATGGTTTTGATTGATATCATAGTCCTCAATTTTTGTATTTTAATCCATGATTTATCTTTGTTTTGAATGAATATTAATTGATTAATTTTAGAATTAAATAGAGATTTATTAACACTATAAAAATATATACATTTTCGTAAAAAAATTAGTTGAAGTTGTTGACTATAGATTTGAAGATAATTATTATTTGATTATGTCATAGTCTCTTCATGGTTTGAAAAATTAATATGGAAGAATACATTTGAAAATGTTTTGTGGTTAAAAAAATAGTTGAGATGGGAGATTTCAGAAGATGAGGTTGGTTCTTCTAGGAAGAACATTTGAGGAAACTTGTACATTTACTAAATTGGATTTGAGTATGGGTATATTATAGCAACACTTCTTAAAAAAATTATCAAGTAAATTATTTATTTTATATTTTCTAAGGCTCATTTGTGTGGATATATTTCACCTATTTTAAAAGAATCCTAGAATATTTTGTGAACTTATTTGTTTTTTGTAATCATGTTTTGAACTATAGAGTTATTTTATGAATATAGGGTTGAATATTTATATTATTTATAGGATGCCACATAAATATTTTAAGAGTATTTCACCATGTTTTTATAGTGAAAGTAATATATTTTTTTGGGTAATAACCATTCCTAGTCATGAGTAGCATTCATTGTTAGCTAAAATCCATTGAAAAAAATTTGTTTCCAATTCTATCATTTTTTTTCAGGATCATGTGATATTCTGTATTTATATTTTTATTCGAGCATAATGTAACAATTAATAGAGTTATATTTTTATTAACTGAATTTATAAAACCCTCCCCCGCTAAATAATTACACATTCTTGGTAGAGTAAACTAATTCTACCTGGCACATCAATTAATATCATTGTCAGGTTCCCTGTATAAAATCCATATATTTATTTTGTGGGCCATAGATAATATTAATTAATTTATAAATAATGGTAAAACAAAAATATATTTAGTAAATTATTTCCATTTAAATAATAGAATATTTATGTCTATTCTATCTTCATGTTTTGATGTTCGTGATGCATCGATAGTAGGATTTAAAATATTCCTAAATATTTTCTAGGTGATTTTTACAAAAAATGTATATGGAAGGGGAGGAAAAATATAAAAAAATTATTATCAGGTAATTTTAATAGAATGTATAAATTAATTTAATGGGAATGCAACATATAATAAGAAACTAAGACTAGATAGAGGGTATTAATAATGGAATTTGACTGTCAATGAGATAATTCAATAAATAAAGAGATGTTTTTTAAAGAAATTATAATGGTAGACGATGAATATATTGATGATTTCCCCACTTGGATAAATAAATTTGTGAAGAATATTGAAGGATTTTATGTGAAACCTGACGAATAAATAATTGAAATATAATTAATGATTAATTCTCCATGTTAATTTGACCCAAGCATTTATCACCTGATGATTGAGAAGATCAATATGTGAATTATTTATATAATTTATTATATTATTATGAAATGAAATAACACCCCTGATTAATAAATAAGGTGAATTGGGTGATGTATTTCAATTTAATTTTTCATTAAAAAATATTCAATGATGATGATATTTATTTAAGTGATTCTCAAAATGAAGAAGGATATCAAATATTTATGGTTTTTATTTCTAAAATGAATAACTAATGTGAAATAAAAAATGTAAATTCTTTAGTATAGGGTTTATATGAATTTCTTTGACTCTTTGAAATTAATTTACCAAATAAAAATAGATAAAACTAAATATATTAAAATAATAAAAAGACTCATTCATATATGTTGAGAGAATATTACAATGATTCATAAAAAAAATGGTAGATGTAAAAAGAGATTTAAAAGAAGTGAACTCTTTTTCTGATGAGTAAATGAGGAAATATCAATTTTATCTCTTATAGTGGCTCAGATGAAGAAGTAGAAGATAAATTTATTTATTTTATGGATCATGTTAATGACTATTGATTTATCTTGTAGAAATGAAAATATCATAGAACAAATATATTATGAATACACTTTCAATGTTGAACATTATGAATGTCTTGAGAAAAAATAATATTCAAGGACATGATGAATGATTTGGTGAAGGAGAAAATTAATGTAGTTGATGAAATAACTGATCAAACTAAAAGTGTGACTACTCTTTCAGATGAATTAAATAACTTTTAAATATCTATATTATGTTATTATAATAATTTTTATTGAATAAAAACACTCATTAAAGGATGAATAATTAAAAATGACATAATGAAAATTTATTGAAGCGATGAAAAATTACTATAATGATGATGGAATTAAAAATATCCATTGTAGGTAAATTAGATTCTTCAAGAGAGGGTGAATTTTTCTGTAAAGGTATTCATCTTAAAAACATATTTCTAAAACTATTACCACTTATAATAAGGGATTGATTATTGATTAATTTGAAACATATAATATGAAAAATGAAGATAAATAATATGAAATTATACCTAGTGACTAATGATTTAATAATAAAACATACATCTCAAATAATACATGGAATAAAATCTAATTAGAGTATGAGATGTCAAATTCTGTATAGAAAATTTCTACATACAATTATTTTTTTCCATTAGAAATATTATTTAGAGATTTTTGTTGATGATGTAGAATATTTCGACCAAAATAATATATCTATTAGTATTTCATTTATCATCCTAGGTTAAGGCTAGTAGCTAAGGTAGTAGTTCCAATTTGAAGAAAAAAAAACTCCATTAGGATGGATAGAAAATTGGGAACTATGGAAATTTTGACAACAAATAATGTTTTTTAATTTCCTAGAAGTGTTTTGAGGAAGGTGTTATAAAAATCTATAAATACAATATAAATTAATAAAAATATTACTTGGTGAATACACAATGAAAGATAAATTTAATTTAGTCCAATTGTGAAATAATAAAAATTCTTGATTGGAAGAAGTGTCTATTAATTCAATAAAGAATAAACATGTATGGATACCATGAAGTGGGTGTTCCTCCCACATGGATATAGATTATAATATTTTGAAAATCACTAATAAAGAAAATGGAGTTATATTAAAGGTTATTAATAAAAATTCACAGATGATCTGTAATGGTCAGGACATCTTAGGTACATTCAATTACTGAAATCTGGTGTTTTGAGGATTTACGGGAGGTCAAGGTGACTTATCCCCAACACTTTTCCAAATTTCTAATTCTTTGAACAGTTCCATGGGAGAACAGTTGCATCGATAACCTTATGTGAATAGTGAAATGGTACCCATAGTTGAACAGTGCATCAATAACCCTATGTGAAAAGTGTTATTGGTTACCTTATGTGAACAGTGCAACAATGGCATTATGTGAACATTTTCTTTAGTAACCTTATGTGAACTGTGCAATGGTGACCTAATGTGAACCATTTAATCGGTATCCTTATGTGATTAGTTTCATCGGTAACCTTATTCGAATAGTGTCATCTGTGGCCTTAGGTGAATAGTAAAATAGTGAGGTTCAAATTGTGAGGTTCCAATAGTGACCTTTCTCCTTCACCAAATTATTAATTCATGAACACTGGTTTCAGAATCGTGAGGTTCCATTGGTAACCTCTATTTCCATCCCAAATTTTTAGTTCGTGTACTGTGATTCTTGAATGGTGAGGTTCCATCAGTAACCTCTATTTTCTTTTTACAAATGTCGAGTTCATTAATAGTTGTTCCTAAAAGGAAAGGTTCCATTAGTAACCTCTATTTATTTTACCAAATTTTCAACTTGTGAACAGTGTTTCGAGAATGGTGAGGTTCCATTGGTATCTTCTATTTCCTTTTCCAAATGTAGAGTTCATGACCTGTGTTTCCAAAATTGTGAGGATCCATTAGTAACCTATATTTACATTTCCAACTTTTGAGTTCATGAATAGTGTTTCCAGAATGGTGAGGTTCTATCAGTAACCTCTGTTTCCTTTGCTAAATTTTGAGTTTGTGTATAGTGTTTCCAAAACAGTGAGGTTCCATCAGTAACCACTATTTCCTTTTCCAAATTTTGAGTTCATGAATAGTGTTTCTAGAATGGTGAGTTAGATCGGTAACCTCTATTTCACTTTCCTAATGTCAATTTTGTGAACAATGATTCCATCTTCCTACAGTTTCGCCCATTAGACATTTCCATTGACATAAATGCATTTATAGTCTTATTTTTTAATGACTCTAAGGCCAATTCAAAGGTCATAACTCTTATATTAATATCTTCTATGGCTCAGGATGCTTTTTTACATGTTCAAACCTTGTTGTTTAATATGATCCTCTTTAATGTAAAATCCATCGCTTCTTAAACCATTGCACCCCTAAATCTTTTAAAGGGATGATATATCTTACACCCTTGTTCTACCTTCTTGCTCCCTGGTGTGAGACACTTAATTCATTCCTTCTTCCCATATGAGCGGTGTGATATAAGCTTATTCATTGGATCGGTTCCCCACTATTTATGGTATAACCAAGTATTATCGATCGATCTCTTATATAAGGTATGTTCTATCTTCATTATTTTGGGTTCATATATTTCTATTTTACCTCTCCCTTTAATGGAATGTTATCTTCTTGTTCCTAATGGACTTTTCATGGGTGTTGACTGGTGTGGTGGTATCTCCCCATCCTCGAGTGGATAAAGTTTTCACGGGGGGAGGATATCGTAACCCGTTGTGAGGCTCGTCAAGAACAGTTTGAGGTAGGGGATTCATTATTTCTCTTTTTTTACATGCAAATGTATACCTAGCAGGTTTTATCCTACTAGATCACAATGGAATTTACATAATAAATATTTTAACTCGATAAATAAATTGATATTGATCGTATGTTATTTCCACTTGTTTTTCTAGATAGTGTGATTTCAATGCTTCCTTTTTTTAGCCTTTCATTTTTGATGGAAATTCTTAAATAATGTAAAGATGGAATTAATTGATAATTGTTTGGCTAAAGATAAAGAGGCATGTAAATGAATCTGTTTTTTTCTTATTGTAATTTTATATTAATCAAATTAGTGCAGTAAAAATATTTAATTATTTGTGATAGATTACTGGTTAGGTTTCATGAATTTATAACCTACGAATATTGAATTGGTTAATCCAAGGTATTTTAAATAACTGTTTGCTTGAAAAGAGATAATTATGTGTAGGGTTTTGATTTACCCTCTGGATTTTTTAATGGTTAAGAGCCCAATTGATATGATGTTTTTTCGTGCTTCTTGTGTTGTGATGTGAGCCTAGATTGCTGTTGTGATATGTGGGGACATGGGGGCCTACTAGTTGTGGCATAAGTTGAAACCTAGAGTGGCGAGATGCATCAGTTTATGAATGTGGGTGTCGAGAAGGAAATTGGGGATAATGAAATGAATTGAATTTGAATGTTTGGATTATCACTTTTCTTATTGGTTGTTTATCATATTTACATTTTCCACTACTCAAGGCACCTATTTTTTCTTACCCTTCTTCTAAAAGGAGTAAAGACATGTGGGGTAGGCCTTATGATTTTCTGGTTTAGCTTCTCAAGGGGGTTGGGTCTATGCTCTTTCTATAGGCATCACCGACTCGATAGGTAGATCATCTACTCACTAGGTTTAGCCACTTGTGTTTAGTATCATATATTGTTTTTTTAATTCATGGGATTCTGGTAAATTAATGCTGTAAAAAATAATTGAATAAAGGATGTTAACCCATGGGATTAGAGTTTGCTGGGATGCAATGGTGAAGTTACAATTTAAAGGGACAATGGACTTTGGGTGTCATGCTAATGAAATATAATGTGGAAATTGATAATATTTAATCAATGTTTATAGAATTGATTAATCTACTTTGAAACTGATAAATAGTGAATGGAGTAATGTAATAAATCTCTTTAAATGGTTGTGTGCTTATAGGATACCTATTATTAGATGTGGCAACCATGATTCCGAGAGGCATTAGCTGCAGTTGCGTAAAATAATAGGTTATTCCCATAGTGTGGATATGATATATAGTATATTTTGTACTTTTTGTGTTTCTATGTGCTACTCCACCCTGTTAGTTAGGGAAAATTCCACCCTGATAATTCTATGCCCTGTGGGTGTTTTCCCCAACATTCTGGTGAGAGGATGGATGGCTGACTACACCCTTTGACCCCAATCTCTTCTCTTTGTAGTTACGTGCACTGGTAGGCACATCGATTTGTTTTCCCCCATATATGTGTGTAGATGGTTGTAATGGCTTTTGGTTATTCACACACACATATTCTGGATATAGTTTCCTATGGACAACTATAGGTGTAACCTATATTGGCTATGATGTCTTGAGGATCCTTACATAGTTAATGGGATATAATGACAAGAGGTTTAATATCTGACATATGATACATGTTATGCGAGCTATGGTGGTCCCATAAACTACCTGGTTACATTTATTATGTTGATGTGGTGGTTTTTTTCCCTGAGGTGCATGTTGTGGTGCATCACCTAGGTGCCTATTGGCATGCCTTTATGGAGAGAGATGCTAATGATGTGTGAAGTTGGGGCAAAGCGGAAAACCAGTGGGGATGTTGTAGTGGGGTACCATTGATATTAATTATTATATTATATACTATTGTATGAATTACTTTGTGATAATATCCATAATGAGGATGGAATCATAGTATACAAGTGATGAGTTAGTTTCACTTTTTGTTCACTCTTCTTTATCATGATTTATTTTCTTTTGCATGGGAGGATTTGGAGAGGATCCTACTAAGTATACTATTATACTCACCCTATGTATATTAAACTGTTTTTAGGACAATTGGAGCAGGTTGAAGATCAAGATGGTTTTTACTAGCTTGGGGTTACATGAGCTGTTTGGGAATGTGGTTGCGGTTGTTTTTGCTTTCTTTTTGGTATTGGTAGTTTTTCACCTTTCTGTAGTAGTAGGTTGCATGACAATAAATAATTTTACATGGGAAATATTTTATATTTCTGTCTAAGATGGACTTAGTTGGTTTCTATCTTATTTCTCTCTTCTGCATGTGATCTCTTAAAGGTTAATGCCTCCCATCAGTGTGTTTACTAAACCCTCGGTGCTAGTCGCCAACTAGGGGCCTACTGGAGGTGGGACTCAGGGGTCATTTTCGCACTTCTCACATTGTCAGCCTAGGAGGGTACACTTTAGTGGGAGGGGGTTATGATAGAGTTGTTTCAATGTTTTGTTTAAGAGATAGGATGTGGTTTGGAGTTAGTCACAAGTGAGGTTGTATGGGTTAGTTGGGAAACAATTTCATTCAAGTTTAACAATTGTTGTAAACACTGGAGATTGGTTGAGACATAGGAATTTAGGGCCCCCTATGATCTGATATACATACCATAATGATTATGAGCGCTACTAAATGTGGTGATACTAGTTGGAGGGTATAGACCTAAGAAAGGATCATGCATCAATTTTTTTTCTTCTGTTTGAATGGTTTGACCATGGGATATGTTAACCTAAAATTAATAAAATAAAACAATAAATAAATTAATGAGGAGTCTTCCATAATCTAGGTTTTAGGAGCTCTGAATATTTGATATTTTGAAGGTATGACTCCAGGTTTATGTCCTCGTTATGATCGCATAGAAGACGTCCAACAGGTTGTTCCATTAGATCGCCATCGGATAGAGGTTGATGATGACAACACTTGGAGGAGGACACTCTGAGTGTTTCAGTGCCATTTTCTAGAGATGTATGAGGGATCCTTTTTAGATGTATCCATGGAAGACTGGTTGGAGAAGGATGAGATAGGCTTTAGTTCAATATCTGCCCGGAAGGAGCACTGGGTGTCCTTGGTAGTGACGATACTTCGGGGAGAATTGAGGCAGTGGTGGTTCTTATTCCTCTGGGATTTCATGGAGTCATCAATCTCATGGGAGGAGTCCTGAGACTTGTTTATAGTCCAGTTTCTTTCCTCGAACGAGAAGGTCTCCAATCGCATGGAGCTTCATACCCTTAGGCACGAGTGTTCTATAGTGGGAGAGATCCAAATCCATTTTAGGAAGCTTTTAAGATATTCTTCAGAACTATTTCTCGATGGGGTTTCCATGGTATGGCATTTAGAAGAGGCTTTGTGTCCCGAGATCCAGTGCTAGGTCAAACAATTTATCTTGAAGACATATATTGAGGTGCTGTAGAGGGAAGAGGTCGTCAAGAGGACATTGCACTGAACCAGATCAAAATGAGAGGAGAGTCATCATGATTCATCATTAAGAAGTTCTATGGTCTGGGGTTCCCAATTTTTATGGAAGAAGAGTTTCCACTCATCCAGGGGTAGGTACTAGCCTTCCGCATTTCATTTCTATGGAGAATATAATCTTATGTCTATACCAAGGGATCAGGTCCTATTTTTTCTTATGATGGTCAAGGTCATCAGTGGTAAGAGTGCAAGACCTTTCAGATTAGTCATCGTCCACCAAGATCTCCTCTCCAGTTTCCACCAATGAGGAAGTTCCAACCGAGGCAGTAACAGTAGGTTGAACCATATATAGAACTGCAGAGGGTAGATGGGATAGGTATAGGAGAGCCCCATGATGCTCCTTGTCATATAATAGTAGATCACGACCATGGTGGTGGTCGTCCTTAGGGTTAGAGTAGTCGTGGAGGAGGTTGTGGTCAGCTTCATTCTTTAGCATTGCCCGTACCAGGTGAACCCAATGACATTCGAGGTACCCTTTTCTTGTTTCATACCATGGTGTATTCCTTGATTGATTAAGGAGTTACAATATCCTTCATAACATCAACCCTTTTCCATGCATTGGGACTTGAGGTAGAGAGACTTTCTATGCCCTTGGTGTTTACTTCGCCAGTTTGTGGTCGAGCTAAATTGTTTGAAGTATATAGAAACTGTGATCTATTGGTGGGGAATCACCATTCTTGGGAAGATTTTCTATGTTTATGTATACAACCATATGATGTTATACTCAGAATAGATTGGTTTTATTCATTGCAGGCTATCAAGGATTGCTTCTGGATGTAGGTTCTGTTCTTCGATGTGAATGGAGATCCAGTGGTGTTCGTTGGTGAGAAGGACCCTCAAATTGGTCATAGGTGTGTTCTTTATTTATCATCCATGATGGCTGATCAGATTCTGAGTTCTTCAGATGTTCAGCAGTAGGTTTTATTCGGTCTAAAGTTTCACCATGGGGTGCACCCGTTTCGTTCTTGAAGAAGGCTATCAACATTTTGTGGTTGTGTGTCAATTAGCGTTGCTTAATCAAATTGACAATGAAGAATCATTATCCTCTCCATCTATTTGTGATTTATTCGATCAGATTAATGGTGCATATTGGTTCTCAAAGATATAATTTTGGCTAGGATATCATCATATGCGTGTGAATGATGAGGATATCCCGATGACTGCTTTTCATTGTCATCAAGAGCATTATGAGTTCGTTGAAATGTCGTTTTGTTTGACGAATGCTATAGTTGTGTTCATGGGAATGATGAACTTTGTGTATTGTGAGTTTTTAGACATGTTCGTGGTTATTTTCATTAATGACATCTTTGTTTAATCTACATTTGAGGAAGAGCATGAAGAGAATCTACACACTGTTTTTGGAGTTCTTTTTCGACATCGTCTATTTCAGAAGTTGTTTAAGTGTGAATTTTGGGCTCGAGAATTCCGTTTCATTGGGCATGTTGTGTCCCATCAGGGATTAGATATGGATCCATCAAAGACAGAACCAGTATATTTTTGGGCAGCCCCCAAGACAGTGTCATAGGTACGATGTTACCTTGGTCTCACAGGATACTACAAGAGGATTGTAGATAATTTCTCTTGAGTTCCAAATCCTCTAACAGCTTTGACTAAGAAGAATTAGGCATTCATATGGGATGATCAGTGCCAGGGATATTTCAAGTAGCTAATGGATAAGTTAGTAAGTGCTCTAGTTATCTATCTTCCAGCTAAGGGAGTTTGGTTTGATGTTTTCTGCAATGCTTTACATCTAGGTTTAATATGTGTTCTAATGCAGCAATAATTAGTTGTTTCTTATGAGTCTCAGCAGTTTCATATTCATTAACGTATCTATTCCACCCATGATCTTGAGTTGTATGTCGTGGTGTTTGACCTAATGTGGTTGAGACATTAACTCATAGGTGACTGCTTTGTAATTTTCACCGATCTTAAGAGCCTGGTGAATGTTTTCACCAAGTGTGACATGATATTACAAGAGCATCAGTGGATAGAGGTCTTACAAGAATATGACTTCAAAATATTGTATAAATTTGGCAAGGGGAATGTTGTAGCTGATGCACTAAACATAATGTCATGTGGTTATGTAGTGATTGAATCTGGTGATTTCTAGCGTGTAATAGAAGTACTGTCTGCATTACATCTTGATATGAGAGAAGTTGGGGGTAGAGGTTGTCTTTTTCAGATGATGGTGCAATCATCTCTAGTGCAGTAGGTGGAAGAGTCACAGTTAGGGGATCTAGATGTGGAGGTCTGGAGAGACCGATATGTTTATGATGAGGCCCCTGATGGTTGGTCTAAGGATGAAAAACACCAAGTTTTGTATCATAGAAAGATAGTTGTTCCTTTGACGATCTGCAAGATATTTCTCAGAGAGTTCCATATTTCTCCTTTAGTGGTGAATCCTAGAATATAAATGATGTACCGACCCATTAGGATCCACTGTTGGTGGCCTGGGACGAAGCATGTAGTTGCAGAATTTTTGTCTCGATGTTTGTTCTTCTTAAATGGAAAGGTCGAACAACGTGTTCCTGGTGGTTTCTCCAGCCATTAGATCTTACTCAATGGAAGTGGGAGGACATATCAATGGAATTTGATACTAGTTTACATATATATTCTAGAGGACATAATGCTATTTGGTTGGTATTGGACTATTTAATGAAATCATCCCACTTCGTAGCAATCAAGGAGTCATGCTCAGTGGATGTTTTATTGAGGCTACTTCTAGAGGAGGTGGTGAGACTTCCTAGAGTACCCAAGAAGATAATTTTTGATAAAGATCACAATTTTATCTCCAGGGTTTGGAGATGTCTCTATAATTATTTTGGTTCTTAGCTAAGCCTTAACACTACTTTTAATCCTCAAACAGAAGGTCAGAGAGAGATAACCATCCATACTATTGAAGACATGATACACTTTTGTGTCCTAGATTTTGGAGGATCATGGAAATTTCACTTAACATTGTTGGAGTTCCCTTACAATAATAGATTCCACTCCACTATTAGTATGGTGACATTTGAAGCCTTGTATGTCTGGCGATGCCATTCTCCATTGTGATGGACTCGGGTCGGAGAGTCAATAATTCTCAGACCAGAACATGTGGAGAATAAGACAGATATGGTTCAGGTGAATCAGAAGAGGATGAAGACAACACATGATTGTAAAAAATGATATGCTAATCGATGGAGGAGACCATTATTGTTTGATGATGGAGATCACCTGTTTCATGAAGGGGGCTCCCCGTTATGGGAAGTGAAGGTTAGTCATGAGATTAAGCTTTCTCCTAGTTATGTTGGGCCCTTTCAGGTGCTATCTCGTGTTGGAGAAGTGGCAGATCAAGTAGCACTTCCCCTGTAGATGATCTGAATAAATGATGTTTTTCATGTATCATAGCTCTGTTGTTATCTTTATGATGAGTCTCACATCATCTATTGGGGACAAATAGATTTTGATGGTGATGCGACCATTGAGGAGGGAACTATGGAGATCCTGGACCGCAAAGAGAATGAGTTGTGCAGACATTCTATCCCCTTGGTTCTTTTCTTAGGGCGACACAATTTCATGGAGGAGAGTAGCAGGGAACATGAGAAACAGATATGTGCTTAGTACCTAGATTTGTTTGATGATTAATTCTTTTCATGTAATAATGTCCCCTTTGTGGTTATAAAACATTCGTGTTTATGAGATGTCTATTATTACTTCTTCTTGTGGCTTCCTCTCTTTTGAGAGGTATCTCGATTAGTGGTTGTTCGGACCACTTCTCTGTTTCCATTAGGTTGTTTTAAATTATTGATGATGAGAATTTTTTGAGAGGTATTTGATGTAATTGAACAGACCTCTCATGTCCATTCAATTACAGAAATATGGTGTTCGAGGGGTTACGGGAGGTCAAGGTGTCATATCCCTTGCACTATTCAAATCTTCTAATTCTGTGAATAGTTCCATCAATGAATAGTTACATTGGTAGCCTTATATGAACATTGAAATGGTAACCTTAGGTGAAAAGTGAATCTATAACCTTATGTGAATAGTTTCATCGGTAACCTTATGTGAACAGTGCAACAGTGACCTTATGTGAATAGAGTTATCGATCACCTTATGTGAACAGTTTCATCAGTAACCTTATGTTAATATTTTCATTGGTGGCCTTAGGTGAGTAGTGCAGCAGTGAGGTTCTAACTGTGAGATTCTAATGGTGAAGATCCAGCAGTGACCTCTTTACTTGGCCAAATTTTGAGTTCATGATTACTGTTTCCAGAATGGTGAGGTTCCATCAGTAACCTCTATATCCTTTTTCCAATTTTGAGTTCGTTAATAGTGTTTCCAAAATGGTGAGGTTCCATCAGTAACCTCTATTTTCATGGCCAAACTTTAAGTTCATGAACATTGTTTTCAGAACGGTGAAGTTCCATCATTAACTTCTATTTCCTTTTCCAAATTTTGAGTTCATGAACAAAGTTTCCAGAATGGTGAGGTTCCATCGGTAACATCTATTTACATTTCGAAATATTAAGTTCATGAATATTGTTTCCAGAACGGTGAGGTTCCATCGGTAACCTCTATTTCCATTTCCAAATTTTGAGTCTGTGAGCAGTGTTTCTAGAATAGTGAGTTCCATCGATAACCTCTATTTCCTTTTTCAAATTTTGAGTTCGTGAACATTTTTTCCATCATCGTAAAATTTCACCCCTTTGACATTTTCATTGACGTAAAATGAAATTGAATCATTTTTTAAGGACTATATGGATGATTCAAATTTCAGAACTGCTATATTAATTTCTTCTAAGGCTCAGGATTTTTTTTCTTAGTCAAACCGCGTGGTATAATATGATCTACTTTTAATGAAAATCCAGTGTATCTTAGACCACTAATCTGGTAAATCTCTTAACGTGATGATATATCTTCCTACCTGGTTCTACCTTCCTGTTCCCTGGTGTGATATTATGGATCCATTCCTTCTTCCCCTAGGAGTGATGTGATCGATTCTTAATCCTTGGATTGGTTCCCCTCTGTTTTTGGTGCAACCAAGCAATATTGATCAATCTCTAATACATAATTTTTTTAGTGTCATTATTTTGGGTTCATCTCTTTCTATTTCTCCTTGAAATTTTATGGAATCCTATCTAATTGTTCTTATTGGACTTTTCATTGGTGTTGATTGGTGTGGTGGACTCTCTGCATCCTCAGGTAGATACATTTGTCCTTGGGGGAGGAGATTGTAACTCGTTTTCAGACTCCTCAAGAACTGTTTAAGGTAGGGGGTTCATTGCTTCCCCTTCCTTTTATGTAGAAATTTATAGCGAGAATGTTTTATCCTAATGGATAACAATGGAATTGACATAATAAATATTTGAACTGGATAAATAAATTCATAACGAACATATGTTATTTTTTCTTATTTTCCAATATTGTGTAATTTCTATGATATCTTGGATTTTTATTTTGTACTGGATATAAATTGGTAATTGTTGGGTCGGAGAGTGATGGCAAGAGGGGGGGGGGGTGAATTGCCTTTGTAAAATAATTAGCAACTTAAAAACAATTTATAAATGCAGCGGAAATAAAAAGGGGAAAGACACAATTTGATAATGGAGTTCGGCTTAAACCAGAGCCTACGTCTCCGCTCCCAACTCAACCGTTGAGAGATTTATACTTCAGCTTGCTATTTAATGATTGTAGCAAGAAACCCACTGGCCGTTTTAAGGTAGGATAGATCACCTTCGTACAACTTGCTTTTTTATTATGGTTGTAGCATGAAACCCAAAATGAATGTGAGGAAGAAAACGATGGTTTGTTTTAATACAAACCCAATGAAGAACTAAACAATTGAAATAAATAAATTATAACAAACTAGAGGAAGCCTTGAGTTCCAAGAGTGTGAGAGTAGTTGATATAGAGGCAGCCCAAGCTTCAAAGATGGAAATGGATCACAAGTAGCCTTAGAGATTTGTCGTTAGAGCTTCAAGGGATCAAAATATTATTCCAATGTGCCGGGGTTTTGTTCCCGGCATCCATCCTCGTCTATTTATAGGAGAAATATCCCCAAATACTTCAATATGGCCGTTGGAGGGCTTTCGGAGCCATTGGGGGTCAAGTGGGTGAGTCTGGTCAAAGCCCAACGACTAGTTTGACTGGGCTTACCGGCTGAACGGTGCTTGGCCACCGGCTGGCCGGTGCTCCAGACAGAAGGCATAGCTTTCTGTCTGGGTTCCACCGGCTGGTCGGTGATTCAGACACCAGTTGGCCGGTGGCACCTGGCAGTGGGCAAGCCCTACTGTCTGGTTCCACCGGCTGTCCGGTGGTCATGCACCAGCTGACCGGTGGAACCTGGCAGAGAGCATTGCTTCTGCCAGAGACCACCGGCTGGCCGGTGGTAATCCACCGGTTGGCCGGTGGACTCAGAGAGTCCTTTACCAGTCTTCTTGGGCCAACTCTTTGGCAACCTTTTTCCTCTCAAAAAAACTTGAAAACAAGTTAGAACACGATGAGAGTGATTGTGATCATTAAAATCCATGGGAGAGAGGGGTACAACAATCTCCCCATATTTTGATGATCACAATCACAAATGAGAAAGCTTTTAAAAAGGATATGCCAAGTAAAATAAGAAATAAGAAACTTGGACATGGAAAATTTTAGAGATCATACAAGAATTTCATAGATGTATCATGTATTGAAAATGATATTAATCTTGAAAGGATTGAAATAAAGAGAATGGTTAATTTTGAAATTGTAACCATAGGTCATTTAAAAGAAACAACTGAAATCAATATCTTAAAAAGAGCACTTAATTAAATGAAATAAGTAACTATGTAATATAGAGTTTTTCTCCCCCTTTGGGATTATCAAAATAGGAGGAAAAGTATGAATGAAAATTAGAAAAACAATAATAAGGAAGTAAGAAATGACAAAAAAGATTGATAGATAAGACAACTTGAATTTTATAAAAGATGAAACGTTACATAGAAAGTTCAAAATACAAATACAAAGACAAGTCAAAAAATAGGAAAGGCTCTATTCACTCCTAGAGGGCCGAGAGTGACGATGACGCCTGAAGGTCGGAGGAGCTGGAGGAGCCTGGACGGCCTCAAAGCGATGATCAAGAGAATCGATCCGAGAGTGGAGCTGATCAAACTGAGAGCTGAAGTAAGAAAAGTGAAAGTCGATCCAGGTCTCAATTTGATACTGGAAGCGAAGGAATTGATCAGCCGTCACCGACAAGCCACCAGTATCAGTGGGAGGGGGCACAGCTTCCGCAGGCTCCAGTGCATCATCACCCGCTCCATCTTCCTCATCAGCAGCAGCAGCAGCCTCACCTTCGCTGTCACCACTCCCTTCCTCTGCATCAACACCACTTTCCTCACTATCTGAAAGAGGATAGGAAGCGGATATAGCTGGAGGCATGGAATGGGAAGGAGGGTGTGAATGTGTCTGAGGGGAGTAAGCCTTGAGAAGGCCATCCTTGTCAGTAATCCACTCCTGACGCCAAGGATGCCAACGAATGTTCATCCGTTGCACCATCATAAAATTGATGATGCTGTCCTTCTTTGGCTGCTCGAAGGAGGTAACACGGAGAGGGACATCAAGAAAGGTAAAGATTTTGGTCAACAAGCACCCGTGAGGTAGAGTTTTGGACCGGCGCGGGTGCTCAGCCACATAAGACATGGCCCAGAACAGGAACCGGACCAAATTGAAATGAATTCCTGTGGTGATATAAGAGAGAAGATAAATATCAATAAATTTCACCGTATCGTGATCACCGATACGGGGTGCAAGGGTGGTCTGAATGAGGCGCTCAATGATGCGATGGTTAGGGGTGAGCTGGGAGATCTTGACAATTGGATCGTTGGGTTGCCCTGTGAGATGCTCAAGAGTGACAGCAAGATCAAAATCAGGGTCCCGAGGAAACTCCCCCTGAGCAAATGCATGAGGTCCAATATGAGGAACTCCTAGCATCCTGGCAATCTCCAAAGAAGTGAAAGTGATGGGTTGCCCAAGAGCGGTGGTGGAAATGGTATCGACGTCGTCAGAAACCGACCACGTCAGGTGAGCATAAAATTCTTTGACAAGAAGGGGATAAACAACATCCTTCTTAGGAGGTTCAAAAAAAGAATGTCAGTTTGGATATTCAATAATGGAGAAAAGCTCGAGACGAGCAGAAGAAAGCCAAGAATAGTCAATCACTCTACCAGGCAGAATGAATTTGTCATGCCAAATGTCCAGAAGTTGAGGGATTGAAGGAGGAGGAGGTTCTTCTTGAGCGATACCCTTTCCTTTGCGTGAAGAGCGAGGACCCATGATGGCAAAAGGAAAAAATATTGAGAGATATTGAGAGAAGAATGGAGTTTGAGAGGGCAAGGAGGAAGAAGGGAGGCTAGGGAAAGGAGGACCTGCGGGTTAGGAGGGGGCGCACGAGAGAGAGAGAAGAAATGAAGGGGAAGGGTTTTATTTTTAATTTTAACCCTTCCTCCGGCCGGCCCAAAAAAGAAAAACCTGACACCACCAGTTAACCGGTGATGTACCACCGGTTGACCGGTGGTTTTAAAATTCATAAAAAAAATTAAAATAAAATAAAAAATATTTTAAATGACTTAAAAAAAAGAAAGCCAAAATATTCAAATATTTAATAGTGCTCATTGACGAATCATTCCTAACTCCCCCTTAATAAAATCAAAACGTTCAACCGGGAGCGGTTTGGTAAAAATATCAGCTAATTGGAAATCAGTAGAAATGAAGTCCAAAGTGATATCCTCTTTTTGAAAATGGTCACGAAGGAAATGATGCCTTAAATATATATGATTTGTCCTAGAATGTTGTATTGGATTCATAGAAATACTAATGTCACTAGTGTTGTCACACCGTATAGGGACATGATCGTAGGAAAGGCCATAATCCAAGAGAGTCTGCTGCATCCAAATAATTTGGGCACAACAATTACCAGTTGCTACGTAATTGGCCTCGGCAGTAGAAAGAGCAACACAGTTTTGCTTTTTGCTACTCCATGAAACAAGGGACTTGCCTAGCAGATGACAGGTTCCACTAGTACTCTTACGATCTAATTGACATCCGCCAAAATCAGCATCCGAATATGAAGAAATTTTGAAAGAAGTATTAGAGGGATAAAACAAACCAATGTTTTTGGATCCTTTTAAATACTTAATAATTATTTTGACCGATTTAAAATGAGATTCTTTGGGATTGGCTTGAAAACGAGCACAAAGGCAAACACTAAACATGATGTCAGGACGGGTCGCAGTTAGGTAAAGTAGACACCCTATCATAGTCCTATAAATCTTGTTATCCACCGGTTTCCCGGATTCATCTAACGTAAGTTTATAAGAAGTACTCCTGGGGGTATTAATTTCCTTTACTTGATCCATACGAAAACGACTTAAATGTTCGTTTGTGTATTTTCCTTGGCTTAGAAAAATACCATTTGAATTTTGAAAGATTTGAAAACCAAGAAAAAATTTTAATTCCCCCATAAAGCTCATTTCAAATTCTTTTCTCATTAAATCTGAAAAATCAGTACAAAGTGACTCTTTGATTGAACCAAAGATTACGTCATCAACATAAATTTGGAAAATTAAAAGATCTTTGGAAGTGTGTTTTAAAAATAGGGTACAATCAGCTTGACCCATTTTAAAATCAGTTTCTAAAAGAAATTTTGTTAACCGCTCATACCAAGCCCGAGGGGCTTGTTTTAAGCCATATAGAGGCTTGGTTAACTTAAAAACATGATTTTTAAATTTTGGATCTTCAAAACCGGGAGGTTGTTCAACAAAGATTTTTTCTGAAATAAAACCATTTAAAAAAGCACTTTTAACATCCATTTGAAAAAGTTTGAAATTTAAGTGAGCGGCGAATGCCAACAAGATCCTAATGGATTCCAATCTAGCAACGGCCGCAAAGGTTTCACCATAATCAATTCCTTCTTCTTGATTATATCCCTTAGCTACTAGGCGAGCCTTGTTCCGGGTTATATTTCCTTGATCATCAAGTTTTTTCCTAAAAACCCATTTAGTGCCAATAGTTGGATGATCATTGGGTCTTTCAAAAAGAGTCCAAACATCATTTCTAGAGAATTGATTTAGTTCCTCTTGCATTGCAAGAACCCAATTCTCATCATTAATGGCATCATTAATGGTTTGAGGCTCTAGTTGAGAAAGAAAGGCTTGATGTTCAACCTCATTGAGGATTGATCTTCTAGTTTTAGTACCGGCTTGAATATCACCTATAACATTTTCTAAAGGATGGTCTCTAGAAGGTTTCCAAACCTTAGGAAAGGTGGAAGATGAAGAAGGTGAAGAGGGTTCTTGATGGTCATCCTCCTTGGGAGGAGAATAGTAATCATTCAAATGAAGCTTATCAAGCTTATCTTCAACATCTTCAATGACCGGGTGAGGTTTTGGAAGAGTTTCATCAAATTTGACATGAGATGATTCTTCGATGGTTTTTGAACGTTTATTGAAGACACGATAGGCTTTGCTTGAGTTGGAGTACCCAAGAAAAATACCTTCATCGGATTTGGCATCAAATTTCCCTAGGTTATCTTTTGTGTTAAGGATAAAGCATTTACAACCAAACACTTTAAAATAACCAACTTTGGGCAATTTGCCTTTCCAAAGTTCATAGGGGGTTTTCTTAAGAAGGGTTCTTATAAGGACTCTATTGATAGTATAACAAGAATTGTTAACTGCCTCAACCCACAAATATTGAGGGAGGTTGAATTCACTAAGGAGGGTTCGAGCAATTTCTTGGAGAGTTCGTTTTCTCCTTTCAACCACTCCATTTTGTTGTGGAGTCCTAGGGGCAGAGAAGGTGTGATTGTATCCTTGATAGGAACACAATTCATTGAATTATTTGTTCTAGAATTCACCTCCATGGTCACTACGGAGCGATATAATTTTATATCCTTTTTCGTTTTCTACTTTCCTAGAGAATTTCAAAAAGGTTCTACAAGCATCATTTTTATGAGCTAAAAAGAAAACCCAAGTGAAACGAGAAAAGTCATCTACTAGGACAAAGGAATTGGATTTTCCACCTATACTTGCTACAGGGGTAGGACCAAAAAGATCAAGATGAAGGAGCTCAAGAGATTTTTAAGTGGACACTTCCTTCTTAGATTTGAAAGATGATTTGTGTTGCTTGCCAAGTCGGCATGGCTCAGAAATCAAATCTTTCTTAAACTTAAGTATAGGAAGGTCACAGATGAGATTGTTCTTATTAAGCTTTAGAAGTGAATGTGAGCTACAATGCCCCAACCTTATATGCCAAATCCAAGACTCGTTGTCAAGAGCACTTAAACATTTAACATTTTGGCTAGCTAAAGACTTTAAATCAATAATGTAAACATTTTGAAAACGGGAAGCAGAAAATATCAATTTGTTTTGAAAATCAAACACATTGCAAAAATCATTTTGAAAATTCACCGAAAAACCACTATCACAATGTTGACTAATGCTAATTAAATTATGTTTTAAACCTTTAACAAATAAAACATCTTTAATTAAGGAGATTCTACCAAAACCAATGGTACCTATTCCGACGATCTTGCTTTTTGAATTGTCACCGAAGGTGACGTATCCTCCATCGAATTCTTCAAGGGAGTTGAACTCGGAGGGATCACCACACATGTGCCTCGAGCATCCGCTGTCGAGATACCACGAGCCTTTTGAAGTCCTACTTCTTTGGTGTTTATCCTACAAAATCAAGAGAGAATAGATTTTGGTACCCATATAAGTTTGGGTCCGGAAAGATTAGCTAAAAGAGACTTTTGAACCCATACTTGTCTAGAGGGATACATCCTAAGATATTCATCCGAGTAGGTAATGATTTTGGGGAGGCCATATCTAGCATTTTTACAATTTCATTCATAAATCATATGTCTGGTTTTTCTACAATAATTACAAAATTTATTTTGAGAGCTCCCCCTTACAAAAGTAGTGGGTGCTCTAGAATAAGTGGCTTGCTTGTTAAAGCCATGTCCATGTGTGGTTCTAGCCGAACGTTGAGAACCTAGCAATTTGGTCAAATTTTGTTCACCTTGGGTGAACTTGGCAAGAGATTCCCTTAAATATTTAATAGTTGAATTCAAAGAATCAATATTTGGAATATGTTGGACCTTAAGGGCAAGTTCCTCGTTCTTTTTGAGAAGTTGATCTTTTTCAGAAATTAGAATTTTGTGTTTCTTTTTTAAGGACAAAAATTTAGATGTAAGTTCGTGAAAACCTTCCTCTAATTGATCTCTTGCATTTTGGAAATCTTCATAAGTCATTTCATTATTAAAAGAAGAAGATGAGGAAGAGGATTCGGAAGAAGATACCTCATCAAGTGCTATTAGGCATTTTCCACCTTCATCGCTTGAGTCGCTTGAAGACACAGAGTCATCGCTTTCACTCCATGTTAATGCTTTGAAAGCCTTCTTGTTTTTCTTTTCCTTTAACATTTTCTTGAAAAGATAGCACTCCGGTTTGATGTGGCCTTTCTTTCCACATTCAAAGAATGTAACTTCTTTTTCTGCTTTTGGCTCTTCCTTTCGTGCCCTTTGAAAATTCTTCTTTTTCTTCATGAACTTGCTCATTTTTCTTGAAAGTTGAGCAATCTCGGATTCACTATCATCGGAGGAGCTTTCTTTCTTTTCATTGAATGATATTTTCTTTTTCTCCTTGAAGATTTTACCTTCTTTATCGGCTTGCCTCTTCATGGTAATCTCATAGGTCATAAGTGATCCAATGAGTTCTTCAACCGGCATTTTCTTGACATCTTTCGCTTCTTGGATTGTCGTCACCTTTGGAGCCCATGAGCTTGGTAGGACCCAAAGAATCTTCTTGACCATCGTCTCTACAGAAACATCATCTCCAAGATACTTTCTCCCATTACACACATCAGTAAAGCGAGTAAACATTTCCGTAATAGATTCGTGTGGGTGAATGGTGAAACTTTCAAAGTCTTGACGATACATATCTAATATAGTGTCTTTGACTTTGTTAGTTCCCTCATGGGTCACTTCCAAAAGCTTCCAAATTTCATGAGAAGTGGTGCAAGTAGAAATACGATTAAATTCATTACGGTCTAACCCATAATGAAGAGCATTCATGGCTTTTCCATGAAGCTCAAAATTAGAAATGTATTCGGGGGTCCATTTAGACTCATCTTTGCTAGAGAGAGTGTATTCTTGCATAACAATTCTATATATAGGATATCCAATACTTCTATGAAATGTAATCATGCGAGTTTTCTAATAAGTGTTGTCGGTTCCATCAAAGAATGGAGCCCGAGTCATGGAATACCCTTCGGGTGCTTGTGAGGAAGAATCCATCACTATGGATTTTAGGTTTGTAACCGGTTAAGGTATTACACAAACTTCCCTCTGATACCAAATGTTGGGTCGGAGAGTGATGGCAAGAGGGGGGGGGTGAATTGCCTTTGTAAAATAATTAGCAACTTAAAAACAATTTATAAATGCAGCGGAAATAAAAAGGGGCAAGATAGAATTTGATAACGGAGTTCATCTTAAACCAAAGCCTACGTCTCCGCTCCCAACTCAACCGTTGAGAGATTTATACTTCAGCTTGCTTTTTAATGGTTGTAGCAAGAAACCCACTAGCCGTTTTAAGGTAGGCTAGATCACCTTCTTACAACTTGCTTTTTTATTATGGTTGTAGCAAGAAACCCAAACTGAAAGTGAGGAAGAAAAGGATGGTTTGTTTTAATACAAACCCAATGAAGAACTAAACAATTGAAATAAATAAATTATAACAAACTAGAGGAAGCCTTGAGTGCCAAGAGTGTGAGAGTAGTTGATGTAGAGGCAGCCCAAGCTTCAAAGATGGAAATGGATCACAAGTAGCCTTAGAGATTTGTCGTTAGAGCTTCAAGGGATCAAAATATCATTCCAATGTGTCGGGGGTTTGTTCCCGGCATCCATCCTCGTCTATTTATAGGAGAAATATCCCCAAATACTTCAATATGGCCGTTGGAGGGCTTTCGGAGCCGTTGGGGGTCAACTGGCCAAGTCTGGTCAAAGCCCAACGACTAGTTTGACTGGGCTTACCGGCTGAACGGTGCTTGGCCACCCGCTGGCCGGTGCTCCAGACAGAAGGCAGAGCTTTCTGTCTGGGTTCCACCGGCTGGCCGGTGATTCAGTCACCGGGTGGCCGGTGGCACCTGGAAGTGGGGAAGCCCTACTGTCTGGTTCTACCGGCTGGCCGGTGGTCAGGCACCGGCTGACCGGTGGAACCTGGCAGAGAGCATTGCTTCTGCCAGAGACCACCGGCTGGCCGGTGGTAATCCACCTGTTGGTCGGTGGACACAGAGAGTCCTTTACCATTCTTCTTGGTCCAACTCTTTGGCAACCTTTTTCCTATAAAAAAAACTTGAAAACAAGTTAGAACACGATGAGAGTGATTGTGATCATTAAAATCCAAGAGAGAGAGGGGTACAACAGTAATGAACGTAAATCCAGAAGTCATTGATAATTGTTTGGATATAGATTAAGAGGCATGTAAATTAATCTCGATCTTCTTGTTTTAATTTGATGTTAATCAAATTGGTAAAGTAAGCATGTTTAATTATTTGTGGTAGTTTACTGGTTAGGTTACATGAATTTGGAACCTATGAATATTAAATCGGTTAATCCACAGTTGATTAATGAAATGGTTATTTGATAAAAGTTAATTTCATATAGTGTTCTGTGTTACCCTCTTCCTTGTTTTAAGGCCTAGATCCCAATATAAATGATGTTTGTTTTCATGCAGCTTATGTTGTGATTTGAGATAGGATAATTGTTGTGATATATGGGGGCATGGAGGCCTACTAGTTTTGGCAGCATTTGACACCTAGAGTGGTGAGATGCATCTGTTTATGCATGTGGGGGTCGGAGAGGACACTGTGGATAATGAAATGAGATAGATATTAATGTTTGGATTCATTCTTTCCTTATTGGTTGTTTATATTATTTACTTTCCCCACCAATCAATTAAGGTTATTTTTCTTACTCTTCTTCCGAAAGGGTAGAGGAAATGCGGGGTGTGCCACATGCTTTCCGGGTTTAGCTTCATCAAAGGAAGATGTGTCTATGCTCTTTCTATAGGTAGAAAAGACTAGACTTGTAGTTCATCTACTCAATGTGTTTAGAGCATTGTGTTTAGTATCATAGAATGTTTTTCTATAATTCATGGGATTATGGGAAAGTAATTCTATAAATAAATAATTGAATAAATGTTATTAACCCATGGGGTTGGAGCATGATAGGATGCAATGGTGAAGTTTCAATTTAAAGGGAAAGTGGACTTTGGGTGTGATTCTAAGGAAATATAATGTGGGAATTGAAAATGGTTAATCAATGTTTAAAGTATTAATTAATTTAATGTGCAACTGATAAAAATGAAATGAAGTAATGTAATAAATCTCATTAAATGGTTGTGTTCATATAAGATACATAGTCTTAGAAGTGGAAGTCGGGTGTCCGAGAGATGTTAGCTATAGTGGAGTCCAAGACTAGTTATTCCCATAGTTTGGTTGTGAGATAAAGTTTATTTTAGACTTTTTGTGCTTCTATATGCTACTCCACCCTGTCAATTAGGGTAACTAACAACCCAGGGATTCTGGGCCCTGGGGGTATTTTCCACAACATTCTGGTGAGAGGATAGATGGCTGACTACCCCCTTTGGCCCCACTCTCTTCTCTTAGTAATTACATGTTCTTGTTGGCACATTGGTTATTTTTTCCTGATATATGTGTGTAGAGGTCTGTAATGTCTTGTGGTTATTCACACACATATATTCTAGATATAGTTTATAATGGAAAACTACCGGTATTATGTTTATAGGCTATGACAGCTTGAGGATCATTACCTGGTGTATGGGATATAATTTCTTGAGGATTAATACCGGACTCATGATAAACATTATGCAAGCTGTGGTGGATCCCAAATACTACCTGGATACCTTTCTTGTGTGGATGTGGTGGTTTAGTTTCATGAGGTGCATGTTGGGGTGCTTTGCCCTAGTGTTGGCGGGAAATCCTTTTTGGAGAGCGATGCTTTGGACACGAGACATTGGGGAAAAGATCCCATCCAATGTGGAAGTAGTATTGGGGTACCCTTGATATTCTTTATTATATTATATATTCTTGTATTCATTAGTTGTTGAGAGTATCCATGGTTAGGCTGGGAACTTAGTATACCTATTTAGGTGACAAGTTAGTTTTACATGTATTTCACAATACTTTAGCTATTTTTCTTTACTTTTGAAAGAGGGGATTGGGGGTGGATCCTACTTAGTATACAATTATACTCACCCTGTGATTATATAAACAATTTTTCATGTCAGTTGGAGTAGGTTGGAGATCATGCTGGTTTTTACTAGCTTTGGGTTACAAGAGTTGTCCGGGCTTTTGATTGTTGTTGTTTTTTTACTTTGTTTTGGTTATTTTAAGTTTTTATCCATTTAGTTGTATTAGGATGCATGAAATTACATATTTGAACTTGGTACTTTTTTATATTTCAGTCTATGTTTGAGTTGGTTGGAGACTATCTTATCTCTCTCTTCTGTATGTGTTATCATATAGTGTAATGCCTATCATCTGTGTGTTTACTATACCCTCGGTTCTAGTTTCAAACCTAGGGCCTACTAGAGGTGGGACTCGGAGGTCATTATATTCATTCTCACATTTCCTGCCTAAGAGGGGAACACTTTCTGGGGAGGGGCTTGTGACATGATCAATTCCATTTATACCAGACAAATTGAGAAGGATAATTTGAATTCCAATTATGTTATTTCTGTTTAAGATATAAGACCAAATATTTTGAGACGTAGAAAAATTTATGAAAAATTGAGTGGTGTTATAATCCTAATAAGTACATGTATCTTTAAATTCACATGTGACTGATGAACAATATCTCATATTAGAAACATAATTAAAATTTACTAAATTTTTTTTAATCGTTCAAACACCTCTAACTTGAGTATGAAATATTATAACATATAATAGAATATAATTATTGGTTACCTTTTGATATAAATTCAATGGGAGAATGTGGGAAATTATGTGGTGAGAGATTTACCTAAGTTAGGGAGAGAGTAGTATCGAAAAATTACAGCATGTATGAAAAAAAAAAATAACATAGAATACTCTTATGAATGTTGATTTGAGTTCTACTAGACAATTCAAATTAGACCACATAAATCATTGAGGAACCATATAATATAATAGTTTTATTGGGACCCTTTTCAAAAAAATACAAAAAAGGATTTTGGGAAATGATGTAGTGAGAGATATACATAAGATGGAGATAGAATAATATTGAAACATTAGAACATGTAATAATAAAATGATAACTGAGAATACTCTTATGATGGTTTATTTGAATTCTACTAGACCATTCAAATTAGGCCACATAAATAATAATGGAACCATGAGGTATAATTATACTGAGTTTATCAATACCTAATTAATTAAATAGATGATTTTTTATATGACTAATGTTATTTAATTGGAATAAATAATACTACTCTATAATCAATTGTACTGAGATGGTTCCCCAATCTCCCTTCTCCCCTCTCTTACCTCTTCTCCCCTCATAGGGTTTCAGAAGCCCTCATCAGCGATGATGGATCTCCACTTCAGACTTCCTCCTTTCTGGTTCTTCCATTTTCTTCATTCTTCTTCATCACAGAGGTTCCTTTCTTTTTGTGCAGCCCTCAGCCGCTCATTCATCGCTCTAGTTGGAATTTATTATGGGTCTCTCTTTATCATAGCATGATCATTGGTAAAAAATTTGTTTTCAGATATGTGTATCAGTGGTTTTCATTTCTTCTAGAGATACCTGATTCGTCTTATTTTTTATCTGGTACTACTGGTTTTCTACTACTTCAATGATAATGGTGTTCAATGTACACTGCTACTCAATGCCCAGATCTGGCCTTGCGTTCCTTCGTACCTCTCCCAGTAGGATCTCAAGTAGTTGTTAAATTGAGGCTTTGGGATCTGTGGTGGGGCGACTGTTGGTCCTCCAAGAGTGAGTTTAATCATTTTTCTCTTGCAAATTTTTGTATTTGGTTTCGATGATTTTTATTTTTGATGCAGTGACGATGAAGGTGTAGTGATGATAGTGTTTTTTTATATTATTGTTGGATATGAAGGAAAATTGATGATGTTTTACAGTGGGTCTATGGTCTTCGATGGTTGTCACGATAAAGGTGGATGATGAGAATGGTTAACAGAAGCAATTATTTTTTCTCCGGTGATGAGCTGTATCTCTAGTGGTGGTTTCCTATGTTGATGATGGAAATGATGGGTGATTTATTATTGAAGACATTGATGTGTTGATGATGACTGTGTTGAAAAGTTGGTTCCATGGATTCTTGGGTGGATTACATGATTTTTGGGATTTTTCATTGATTTGTGTGATTTTTGATTTTTAAATTTTGAATGTCCCATTAAACGGTGTATTTTTTCATTTCACCCTATAGTAATGTGGCATCAATGAAAATAAAAAAAATATTATTTTACTGACCTACTGATGATATTTTTATCATACACAATTTATTGGTTATTACAATGATTGGAATGTACAGAAGGAATTATAAAAAAGTGAATGATTAGTTTAACAATAGATGATATCTAAAAAAGGGAAATAATATACTAGTGATGCATTTACAACACATCATAGAAATACGTAATTAAGAATTAGAATATCACACTATATTACACCTATTATTATTTTTTTAGAGAGGATGAATTGAATTTTTTTTGGAAATGGGATTTTTTGGGCATAGAATTATTCTTCAATATTGATTTGGATAATGTACGTGTGTAATATAGTGAAAATTTATAATATATGTACCTTTAGACAAGAAAAACATGTTAAAAACTATTAACATTGGGGATAATCTACGATTAATGTGTCATCATATTCTAGAATATTTTTAATATGAGATAGTAAACAATGAGACAATTTCAAAAGATGTGGATGGAAATGTTTTTGAAATAAGAAATGGAACAATTGATTATTTTAAGGTATTAATGTCTCATGTAGATAATGGTAATGTAATTTGGAATCCAATTTTACCAGTTCAAACCACAATTTAGTTATGAATTGAAAATAAAATTTATATTATCTCATAGGTTGAACCTAGAATGGTGGTTCAAGCTATTGATAATTATGAATTTTTAAAAACTATAATTGGATATGTCAACCCAACTGAGAATAAATATACATGATAACATGTTTCATAGAAAAATATTAAAAATTTATTAGTATAAAATGGTTCGTTAACTAAAAAAATGAATGAAAAAGGAGAAGTCCTTTAGATAAAAGTAAGATAATTTTACAAAGTCTATTCACAGATGGTGACTTTATAATTTTAATGGACTACCATTGGTTTCTATAATTGAGATAGTAAGTTTGTTCATGGTAGTTGAATTTTCAAAAAATATCAATTTTCATCAAAATAATGTAGTGTCCACATTTCTAAAAGGTGACCATTATGAAGAGGTCGATATAGAAGAGTAAAAAGGATTCATTCACAAAAGGAATAAAATATTTGGGTAGACTGAATAAAGTATTTAATGCATAAAAATTGGATATATGGGACTATTACTATAAAATATATTTTTTTTGGAAAATGTGGTTTTCTAAAGAAACTATTGACCAAAAGTGGTACATGGTACGAGATTTATTAGAAACACTATTTGTGATAGTATATGTAGATTAAATATTTTTTCCAATTATTAACATTTTCTTATGTTGTAAATTTCCAATATAAAGGAAAATTTTTATTGAGATGTTTATTCTAGGGGAATTAAATGGAATTTTTTATAAATTGAGAACTCATGACATTTTTATTTAAAACTAATATTACATGAAAATGAAATTTATAATAAACATTGTAATAAAATAATAAAAAGAGTTTTCTGCAACTATATCAATATGAATGATGAAGAGATAAGATGAAGAAGGAAGGAATTTTGATCATTACATTTTAAGAAATAATTGGTTGCCTATTTTATATCACAACATCAATTCCATAGATTCCCTATGTAGAGACTCTACATGAACAATATCAATTTGAAATAAATGAGTCACATATTCTTATAATTAATGTAAATCTAATTTAGGTATAGGGAATAATGAAATATTTGATTCTATATAGGTGTTATGAGAATATTGTTTTTCTATATTCCATTGATGCAAATTAGGTTTGTGAATATATGGATCATGGATCGCCCTCATGTGGTTTGAACATTATATTTGATTGTTATGTCACCAAATAAAATAAAAAGTTACACTCAATGATCATGAGTAAAACAATTTCAAAAGATTTTTCCACTGCTCAGGAGGCATCGTAATAAATATTGATGTGAGTTCAACTAAAATATTGAATAGTTGATATTCATATATTTTTTAAGATTCAACATTATATAAAAAGGTATATTTATTCTTCAAAATATTAAGTTAGTAAAACATGGAAAATAATTATTAAAAATTGATATAAATTTATAAAACATATGATAGATTAAGGTAAAAAAATATAATATATTTTATAAGGAATATTCTTGTAAGGATCACTAATAAATAAATTCCCCATGATTGGTTCTTGGAGATAAGATGTAAATTTCTTGTTTGATATTCTGCATACACATGAGTATTTATTACAATGACATTCCACATGATCCTTTTGTTTAGATATATAAAAGGTAATAGAATTTGTTGATGAGGGATGATTTTAATTCATAAGTAAAATTTAATTAAAACTAATAAATATGAAAAATATTTTCTTTCAATGATGATAAATAATAAAATTAATATATGAGGAAGTCACTTAAGAGTTTTTTTAGGAGGTGTTCATCATATAAGTATCATCACTAACGATGAATGTAGTAAACTACTATATTTTATACTATAGATTTCAATAATTAATCATCAATGAATGTGAAGGAAATAAACAAATGGAGGTTAAATTATGGCCTTTAATATTTCTTCTTGAAGATGATAGGGTGTTAATATTTAATGGTGAAAAAATTTTATGTCTGAGGTTTAGTATTTCAGGACATTTCCAATTGATATTTAGAAAATAAAAAGTGGGATGTTTGACGAACACCTTGTAAATTGTGTTTGGATTGAAAAATATTCAATATCACGGGGTTCTAGGTGAGTTTGGGTTTTGTATTTGATTAAAATTATACATGAGGGACTAATAAGATATATATTTCTTGATTTTATTTGTATTTATGTATATATAATGGATTAAAGATTAATGATGCAAGAAGGTTTCTATGAAAATCGTTGGAGGTCCGATGAAGGCGCTACATTTGAGTTTGTATACATACTTGACCAACATTATAGAATTGTTGAAGGGTATATTCATGTACATGAATCACATTTTCAATTCACCTATGTATGAAAAAAACATAGTTGATTATGCAATTTATCCATTTCACATAGATTATATATCCACTTAAATTATTTACATATAAAAAATATCGACATATCTAATTTTCTATATATCTAAATGAGAATCATATGCAAGATTTTATTTATATTTGATTGAGAATCATGGATCAATTTATTTAGGAACCCATTTTAATCGTTGTAGAAGATTCAAATTATTTGTTATAAGTTGAATAATTATATAAATTTTTATGAATTGAATATTATGAATGTAATTTTTTATAAAAATAATTTGATTCTTATTAATGATTCCTCAATGAGGGCCATTAGTTTTTAAATCCTTCATTAATGTATGTTTTGATTGATTATTCATTGGTTCTTTTAAGAATCAATTTATTGTCCACATTCACTAGATAATGTGAAACATTTTTTCCTTGAAGTAGTTAATCATTTTGAACATTATTAAAAATATTTTTAGGATTTCATGATTATGATAATTTTTCCTCATTGCAGAAATTAATATATTGTAATATTTTTTGATGATTTGATATAGATAAGAAAGAAGCGAGAAGATAAAAGTCCAATGCCTAGGATAGTTTTTTAGATATCAAAATTTAATGAAAATTAGTCCTTAATGAGATTATATAATGTGTTCAAAAATATTTATGTGGCACTTTTCTATATGGTACTATGAAAATAAATTCTTGAATACATTCTCAGACTTGTGGATATTGTTTTTCATCATTAGTTTCTAACTGAACTTAGTTTATTTATCGCTTTTTTGCAAAATTTTAATAACATTTTTATTTTATATGATGTTATGATATTTTCTATGACTCCAAATATAATGCCCCGGCCTTAAACATTACATAATCATGAATTAAATTAATAATTCACATAGAGGATCTTTTCAGGTTTAGAGTTTTAGAGAATTATGTCATAACTATTACATCTCAAAAGATTACATAGTAGACACTTCTACTAAGATTCCATAAAATAAAAAAACACTTAAAAAGTAACATGTCTACTTCCATGTTTTAGATAGAATGTCTTTACTTGATCCCGTATTTGACCCTATTAATCTTTAAGTCCTGTGGAAAACATTTCAAAAACATGGGATGAGGATAAAAAGCCCAGTAAAGGATACAAAAAGAAGGAAAACTTTTAGTTTTTTAAATGAACAAGTAAACCAAGAGTACTTTACCAAAGTAATACTTTTCACCTTTAGGAAGTACTAAAAACTCTTCACTGAATAGAATACCATTACTTACCCTTTTATATCCAAAATATTACCATAAAACCCATATAAATAACACATAACATATAAAGGTAACTTGGTATATAAACATACTTAAATGGAATAACCATATGGTCTACTTCCACACATACTTAATGGAATCGCCATAAGGACGACTTCCATACCAAATGCATTGGAGGTTATAATGTAACCACCCGTCCTGGTATTCATGACACCACCCGTCATATGGTTTATCAGATAACCACCTATAAAATGTCCAAGTACCATCATTACACATAAAATATTGAAAATATAAACATTTCAATAACAACATTTCATTTGAAATCACAATAAGTAGTTCCAAGATGTTGAATTAATCAATCCATTTTCAAAAACCATTTAAATGAGATTTTTGAATCAAAGTGTCCCATACCAATTTGAAGCTTTTAATGGAATAATAATTTTAAAACATTAATGTACATATAAATAAATACCGAAAACCATTGTGAAAACATGGACATTAATGATAAATATTTAGAATAATGAATCTTTAAAATATGTAAAATTGTATTTTTGTTAAAGAGTTTTTAACAAAATGAGAGACTATTGAATACAAATAATTGAGGAATAACATTTAATCCAAGCTTTATAATATAATTATAATAAATGTATTCATGATATAATATGTCAAAGGACAGTATACACACCATATAAGAGTGAATTTGTGCATAACAACAACGAATTCTAAATGGAAAAGTAAATTGAGATGAAATCCATTATAAAGATGGTATCCTTAAATTAAGGATAAATATATCACATAATTATGTGTGAGAAATATAAATAAACCCAATATAAGTGGATATTATGTGTGAAACAATCAGAGTTCATTCACACATAATCTTGGAAAAACAAAACCAATGACATAGATATTTAACTCAATGAAATGTGATTGAGTTATGATTTCCCATACAAGTTCGTAAGAATTTATCAATGAGATGATTATGTGTAGAAATAGTATATCCACAAATATTTTTGGGGGAATTACAACATATATATTCCATACATAATCTTGGCATTATAAAATCAAGAAGAAGAGGTTTAACCCAAAGAATTGAAAGTGGGTTAAAAACATCCCTTACAGAAATCTGACAGCCTAACAGCATCACTTTAAAATTCAGAAAATGAGTTGATGAGAGAGAAAATTGTATCTCGTCACTTGGACATTAAAATTACATAAATAAGGATATAGAAGAACATATCCCAACATAATATTATTTGAAGTAAAAGATATAACAAAAGAAGTCATTTAAAAAGAGGAGGGTGAATGGTCCCCTTACCGAGTTGGGTAACTTTCGAAACGTAAACCCCATGGAAGAAGGGTCATACAATGAAGATGTAAATACCCATGAATGAAATTATACTAAAAATATTGTATAATAATGTGTATTAAATAAACCACTAAAAGTAAATAGTGGAAAACGTATCATAAATGTCGTGGGAATAAAAGTGGGATGAAAAAACCCTTACGAAAACTCGGCAGCCTAACGGCGCCACTTAAAACATAAAAATTGGATTGATGAGATAGAATATGGTATCTCATCATATTAACATAATATTTACATAAATAGGAATATACAATAACATCCCCCATCATAATAAATATGAGCATAAAATAAATGACATAAAAGAGAGTACATAAAAAGAAAGAGAGAGGTCGGATCCATTACCTCGTGTCTGACTTGACTCGATCGTTCTTTAATCTCATGAATAATAATCTTGAGTTAATTTATACTTGCTTAAGAACCTTTTTCAAGTTCATTATTCCTTTTATATCACTTATTACCATGTTATGCAGACTATTTAATCATTCATGTTAATAACGGTCGTTTTGTCGATACTCGGTACTTGTGTCCAAAATAAACTCTTTATAATCACAAGTTTGTTCATTGGGTAAAATATAAATTATATAAAGAATTATTTTAATTATGTAGTTATCATATATATCATATATATCCATTATATACATGAATTTATAATATTACATAATCATTCATAGGTAAGAAATGAAAGACACCGTTCATGGAGACGGTAAGCCGTACGTACGCATAAACGCTACTTTCATTTCTATTTCATATTTAATGAAATTAAAACATAATGATACATAATATTATTATAATTCCAGTATGTTATCATATATAATATCATTAAATATATCCTTTATATGTACCATATATGGTATTAACGAATCAAATAACTTTGAGGGGGCGGTAGTCCGCACTTCCTAAAATGAAGATATCGCGTTTACCCATAATGGAAACCATAATGGTATGACATAAATGAAAAATACTGAAACTTAAGGAAAAAATAAACATATTATATATCATATATAAATATGGTGACATCTTAATGGACATCATTGATGGTGTTAAAAGAATATTGAACAATCATCGTTTCATGAGGCAGAAATTCACCATCCACAGAAACAGTATGTGCTTTAACCATTAGATGTTGGTTTTTGTAAGTTTATCTTGAATACATCTTATGAAAACATCCTAGTATATTTACGATACTGGTTTTGTTACAAAAGAAATTAACAAAAAGAGTTTAGGGGGTTGGAGAAGGAAAATAAAACAAAAGAGCACAAGTGAAGACGTTACCTGAAAATCAGGTAACTCCCTTTGGTTTGAACCAAAAGGGTTTCTTAAAGAGATTCCTTCCTAATTTAAGGCTTCTAGGATTAGGAGAGGGATGTGTAGAGACAAAATGATCAGATCTTGGCCGCGAAAAATGCTTTAGAGGTGTGGGTAAGGAGGTAGAGGTGGGGGCCTTTTGTAAGAGGAGAGGAGGGGTACTCTTGGAAAGTTAAGAAATGATACATTATTTTAAAACGAGTTTCTAATTTAAAAGGACCCACATTGATTTATTTCTAAGATAAGGTGATAAGAGTTCTAAATCCACCCATCCAATAGGTTTTTGACATGTTTAGGTCTTATATTTTAAATTATATTTTCATTTTATTTAAATAGTTAAATAATGAGGTAATCACTACATCATCATGATGTAATATATAATTTAATTTATTTAATGTTTAAAAATTATAAAAAAATACTATGATGTAGGAAATCTTTTTATATTTCCAATGAATATTTATAGTCAAAAATTGGACTTGTGTAACTCCATGTAAAATGTTTTTTAGTAAAACAATACATGTTTGTGTAATTTTTAATTTTACTTTAAATAAAAGGCATAAATGTCATTATGTTACACATGTGGCTCCATGGGGTCCCAGAACTCGACCCACATGTTTTCTTAGTCATCCATGACTCATCAAATAGGGTTAGGAAAAGTGTCAAGATATTTTCATTTAATTATAATAACATATTTACCTTAAATTACACTAATTACCTTTAATCGCGATTAATGAAACTTAAAAGTTACTTATCATCAAAAATTATTTTTATCTCATTGAACCAAATTTTAATTAATAATGAAAATATCTTATATTGGATTTTTGAAATTCTAATCACAAAAGTGGTAATGTTCCATTTAAACGAAAAATCAGTTTTTGTAACTACCACTTTGTGGTTTTACTATTCATCAAAAATTAAGGTTTTTCAGAAAAATACCAAAAATTCACCCTAAGCTATATTTTATATTCCAAATTCAAAATATGGTGTTTATTTTACGATATTCATTACATATAAGATTCATTAATTAATTTTATAATTAAATCTCGTTGTCAAATCAAATAGCGTGTTTTTATGAAACAATATATATCAAAAGATTGACACTCGTTTATGTCCAATCTGAAATTGATATTAATTCCAATGACCACCATTGGATTAAATGGTAAAAATATATTCTAATTTAAATTTAAACCCAATTAAAATGATAATATAACAATATAAATAAATTATATAAAAAAGTGGTTTTGAATTAAAATTCAACACTTTTCACTATTCATTAAAAAATGAACATTATCAGAAAAATACAAAAAATTTACACAGAGTAAATTTTGATGGCCCAATTCTAAAGAAGAATTTTACTTTGTCAGATACAACATATAAAATTTTCAAAAGTATATTTAAAAAATGTTTTCCATCAAAAGGCGGTTAATCGACTTTTTAAAGAATATTAGAAGATTTATTCTTAAAATTGGATTCATTTGAATTTTTAATCCTCTAAAATTTATTGTAAAAAGAAAAAATATTTGAAAAACATATATAATCATTTTTTAGTTAGTTCTATTCATTCTCTTCATTACAACGGCCAGGTGTTAACTACCATTTAAAATAAAATTATTTTATTATTAGAGTGCAACGTAAGATTTCAAAGGAACTTGTTGTTGCGTATTGAGTAAGCCATCAAGCATAGTGTTCCCTTTAAATTAATATTAATATTTTATTCAAAAATATTGATAAATATAAAAATGTCATATTCGTTATTTACCTGGGGTGTTACATCCTTCCCCCTTTTGGGAATTGCGTCCTCGCAATTTTAAAATTGGGCTTGGAAACTCCATTGAATGTCTCACATCGGAATAAGAGTCAGTAAATCTATCACTAAAAAATAATGGGACAGAGGTATAAAGGTCACCCGAGTTAACCCATAATAGGATTCCAAATATAAAAATATAGATATGGAGGAAAAAACAAAGGGTCATGTTCTGATGGAGAGTGATAGTAAACATGTCTAGGAGAAAGTTAACCATAAGAAAATCCCAAGCTTGTGATGGGTTAAATGATATTCGATTCCCCAGTAGGAAAGGTTAAAAGACAAATTTTTTGTATTAAGTTATTCTTAATTGAGGAATTTATTTCTGATCTTAACTAAATCATCAGGAAACATACCTACTTTTCATGTTGACTATCAACATTCACTAGAATTCTTACACGAAATCATATTTTCTCCAAAAGATGAGTATTTAGGATGACTTTTTTACATTAAGAGAGCTATAATCAACTTCTAGAGACTCACCTAATCCACAAAAGAGAACTGTATACTTCCCATGTCTTTAGACCTTAACCAAAACTAAAACCAAAATGGTTAGTATGACATCAGATAATACCTAAAAAGGATAATCCTTTATAAAATGTAAATCTATTCTGAATCTCCAAAATTTTTCCAACAAGACCCAAAGTTCAACGAAGACCAAAATTAAACCAACCAAAATTTAAACCAAACAGTAATTATTGATAATTATTAGTAATTATTACTAATTATTGGTAATTATTACTAATTATTGGTAATTATTACTAATTATTCGTAATTATTACTAATTATTAATAATTATTACAAATTATTGGAAATTATTACTAATTATTGGTAATTATTGGCAATTATTGGTAATTATTGGAAATTATTGGTAATTAATGGAAATTATTGGTAATTATTGGCAATTATTGTTAATTATTACTAAATATGTGTAATTATTGGTAATTATTAATAATTATTGTTAATTATTACTAATTATTGTTAATTATTGGTAATTATTACTAATTATTGTTAATTATTCCTAATTATTACTAATTATTGGTAATTAATACTAGTTATTGGTAATTAATACTAATTATATGTAATTATTACTAATTATTGGTAATTATTACTAATTATTGATAATTTTTCCTAATTTTTCCTAATTTTTCTTAATTTTTTCTAATTTTTCCTAATTCTAGGTATTTATTACTAATTATTACTAATTATTGCAAATTATTGGTAATTATTGGTAATTATTGTTAATTATTGTTAATTATTGCTAATTATTGGTAATTATTGGTAATTATTGGTAATTATTGGTAATTATTACTAATTATTACTAATTATAAATAATTATAAATAATTATAAATAATTATAAATAATTATTACTAATTATTCCTAATTATTCCTAATTATTACTAATTATTACTAATTATTACTAATTATTACTAATTATTCCTAATTATTTCTAATTATTCCTAATTATTCCTAATTATTCCTAATTATTCCTAATTATTCCTAATTATTCATAATTATTCCTAATTATTTGTAATTATTGGTAATAATTGGCAATTATTGGTAATTATTACTAATTATTACTAATTATTGGTAATTATTGGTAATTATTACTAATTATTCTTAATTATTGATAATTATTGATAATTGTTCCTAATTATTCCTAATTATTACTAATTATTACTAATTATTGATAATTATTGATAAATATTCCTAATTATTCCTAATTATTCTTAATTATTGATAATTATTGATAATTGTTCCTAATTATTCCTAATTGTTCCTAATTATTCCTAATTATTGATAATTATTGATAATTATTGATAATTATTGATAATTATTCCTAATTATTCCTAATTATTCCTAATTATTCCTATTTATTCCTAATTATTCCTAATTATTCCTAATTACTCCTAATTATTCCTAATTATTCCTAATTATTGGTAATTATTGGCAATTATTGTTAATTATTACTAATTATTACTAATTATTGGTAATTATTGGTAATTATTACTAATTATTACTAATTATTGTTAATTATTGGTAATTATTCCAAATTATACATAATTATTACTACTTATTGGTAATTATTACTACTTATTGGTAATTATTACTAATTATTACTACTTATTGGTAATTATTACTAATTATTACTAATTATTGATAATTATTACTAATTATTACTAATTATTGGTAATTATTACTAATTATTACTAAATATTCTTAATTATTGATATTTATTGATAATTGTTCCTAATTATTAGTAATTAAATGAATAATTACCAATAATTAGGAATAATTACCAATAATTACAAATAATAACATTATTAGTATATTTTATTATTAATATTAAAATAATATAATTTTCTGATTTATATACAATTCTCCTTTCATCTGTGCGTTTTCTATCTCCACATACAAATAATACATGTGAAGACAGTAAACACACAGATGAAAAAAGAATTGTATATATATAAAAAATTATATTATTTTAATATTAATAATAAAATATACTAATAATGTAATAATGTTGTTATTCCTAATTATTGGTATTTATTACTAATTATTAATATTTATTCTTAATTATTAAAAATTATTACTAATTATTCCTAATTACCATTAACTATGAACAATACTAATAATTTAATTTTATTAAGTAAGAAACCAATATAAAAATAATTAAATTACAACTAATTAAGATTAATTGAAACTAATAAAAAATTAAAAATAAATATTAAATTAAAATGAACATAAATACCTTGAAAATTGATCTGCTCTGATCGTTCTTCAAAACTTTAATATTAGCTCTGAAGAAAAAAATTAAACTGAATAAAAACTCAACTTTAGAAGCACAAGTTTGAGAGCAGGAGAAGATAGTGAATGAGAATGATTTGAAAAAAACGGATGGGGGTATTTATAGGTTAGATTAGTTGCGACGGGCCCATTTGTGACGGGTACCGTCGCAAATACCTTAGCCCGCATTTATTATGGTCAACGGGAAAATATTCCCGTCGCAAATACCTTTTACTGCCGCCGGTTATTTGCGACGGGAATATTTTCCCGTCGCTAATAGTTTTCCCGCGATTTGGCGCGCATCGCGGGAAAACTATTTGCGACGGGGAAAGCAATCCCGTCGCAAAATCCTATTTATTTGCGACGGGTAACTACCCCCGTCGCAAATAAGTTTTTAACGGGACTATTTGCGAAGGGATTTATTCCCGTCGCAAATAACCCGTCGCAAATACCCATTTTTCACATAGTGTAAATCGTAACATTTATCTCCAGATAACACCAGTTACTATTAAAGTCTCACATTGAAAAGTAATTAGCCTAATCACATATTCTCTAGGATAGGATAATCATATCAATAGAAAACCCAAAATAAACTTATTCTTTATTCACAAAATCATCTATCTATAAATAATTAGTCAAACTAACCATGGACTTCATGTAGTCCAGTGGTAGGCGATAAATACCAGTTGCACTTTAGTTGTGGGTTTGATTCCCGCTGCTTCGTCTGACGAGACGGGTTGTCACACGGTCTGCGTGTTTTCCTATTTCCAAACCTATATAATTTTATAACATTCTTCAAAAAGAGATAAATTAATCAAAAATAACCATATCATATTTTAACCTCAATTTTATCTAATTCCTTTTGTATTCTATCATATCATGTAGTAACACATAATTACCTCAAAGTAAGGATCATATAAACCCTAATGGTTACCTTTATAATTATTACCTGAACTTCCACATCGAGTTGGATCTCTCGTACATGATGTATTAGAGAACTCACCAAAGTTCAAGTGTTTAATCATGACTCCTTGATAGTTGGTTTGGAATAACAATGAGATTCCTCATTGAATCCCCAATTTCATCCAGTCTCATAATCAGAGAACCACCATAGTTTCCTTCATACCCATTGTCACTTTGGTTCCGGCTAGATCCATCCATTTACTAAAATAAAAAAAAGTCAGTGTGAGTATATCAACAAAATCATCATGTACTAAAGTGGAAGATAAACACTAAGATATACTTATCCAAGTTATCTCAAACTAATTCCAACCTTCAAAAAAACAACAATGACTCTATCTAATATACTAACCATTGTGGTTAAACACTACTTGTCACTTATTCTTAAAGAATACCCTAACCTCTAAAGTTATCTAAACCAACCTCTGATACAAACTATATAGCCCCTACCTTAAACATTACTTAATCATGAATTAAATTAATAATTCACATAGAGGATCATTTCAGGTTTAGAGTTTTAGATAATTAGGTCATAACTATTACATCTCAAAATATTACATAGTAGAAACTTCTACTATGTTTCCATAAAATAAAAAAACACTTAAAAAGAAACATGTCTAGTTCCATGATTTAGATAGAATATCATTCCTTGATCCCATCCTTGACCCTATTCATCTTTAAGTACTGTGGAAAACGTTTCAAAAACTTGGGATGAGCATAAAAAGCCCAGTGAAGGATACACAAAGAAGGAAAAAAGTTGGTTTTTCAAAACAACATGTAAACCATGAGTACTTTACCAATGTAATACTTTTCACCTTTATGAAGTAGTAAAAACTCTTCACTGAATAAAGGAATATTACTTATCTTTTTGTAACCAAAAGATTACCATAAAACCCATATAAAGAACATATAACATATAAAGGTAACTTGGGACATAAACATACTTAAATGGAATAACCATACGGTCAACTTCCACACAAATTTAATGTAATATCCATACGGTCGACTACTATACCCAATGCATTGGAGGTTATAACATAACCACCCATCCTGGTATTCATGGCACCACCCTTCATATGGTTTATCACATAACCACCCGTAAAATGTCCAAGTACCATCATTACACATAAAATATTGAAAATATAAACATTTCAATAACAACATTTCATTTGCAATCACAATAAGTAATTCCATGATATTGAATTAATCAATCCATTTTGAAAAACCATTTAAAAGAGATTTTTAAATAAAAGTGTCCCATACCACTTTGAAGCTTTTAATGGAATTATAATTTTAAAATATTAATGTACATATAAATAAATATTTAAAACCATTGTGAAAACATGGACATTAAAGATAATGATTTAGAATAATGAATCTTTAAAACATTTAAAACAATATTTTTGTAAAAGAGTTTTTAACAAAATGAGAGACTCTTGAATACAAATAATTGCGGAATAAAATTTAATCCGAACTTTATAATATCATTAGAATAAAGGTATTCATGATATAATATGTCAAATCACAGAATACACACCATATAAGAGTGAATCAGTGCATAACAACAATGAATTCTCAATGGAAATGTAATTTAAGATGAAATCCATTAAAAACATGGTATCCTTAAATTAAGTATAAATCTATCACATAATTATGTGTGAGAAATATAAATACACCCAATATAAGTGGATATTATGTTTTAAACAATCAGAGATCATTCACACATAATATTGGAAAAACAAAACCAATGACATAGATATTTAACTCAATGAAATGAGATTGAGTTATGATTTCCCATACAAGTTCGTAAGAATTTCTCAATAAGATGATTATGTATAGAAATATTATATCCACACAAAGGTTTGTGTAAATTACAACATAGATATTAAACACATAATCTTTGCATAATAAAATCAAGAAGTAGAGTTTTAACCCAAATAATTGAAAGTGGGTTAAGAAGTTTCCTTGCAGAAATCTGACAGCCTAACGACATCACTTTAAAATTCATAAAATGAGTTGATGATAAAGAAAATTGTATCGCATCACTTGGACATAAAATTTAAATAAATAAGGATATATAAGAACATATCCCCACATAATATTATGTGAATTAAAAGACATAACAAAAGAAGTCATTTAAAAAGAGGAGGGTGAAAGGTCCCCTTACCGAGTTGGGTCGCTTTCGAAACGTAATCCCCATGGAAGAAGGGTAATACAGTGAAGATTTAAATACCCATAAATGAAATTATACTACAAAAAGTGTATAATAATGGGCAGTACATACACAACTCAAAGTAAATAGTGGCAAACGTAGCATAAATGTCACGGGAATAAAAGTGGGATGAAAAATACCTTACGAAAACTCGGATGCCTAACATCGCCACTTAAAACATCAAAAATGGATTGATGAGATCAAATAGGGTATCTCATCTTATTAAAATAATATTTAAATCAATATTAATATAAATGAACATCCCCTAACATAAGAAATATGAGCTTAAATGAAATGACATAAAAGAGATTACGTAAAAAGAAAGAGAGAGGTCGGATCTCTTACCTCATGTCCGACTTGACTCGATAATTCTTTAATCTCCTAAATAATAAACTTGAATTAATTTTTACTTTCTTAATAACCTTTTTCAAGTTCATTATTCCTTTTATATCACTTATTACCATGTTATTCACATTATGTAATCATATAAGTTAATAACGGTCGTTTTGTTGATACTTGGAACTTGAGTCAAAAATAAACTCTTTATAATCACTAGTTTGTTCATGGGGTAAAATATCCATTATATCCATAATTATATTCATTATGTAGATATCATATATATCATATATATCCATTATATACATTCATTTATAATATTACATAATCATTTAGAGGTAAGAAATGAAATGCACCGTTCATGGAGACGGTAAGCAGTACGTACGCATGAACGCTACTTCCATTTCTATTTCATATTTAATGGAATTAAAACATAATTATAAATAATAGTATTATAATTACAGTATGGTATCATATATAATATCATTAAATCTATCCTTTATATGAACCACATATGGTATTAACGAATCAAATAACTTTGAGCGGTTGGTAGTCCGCACTTCCTAAAATGAAGATATCACGTTTACCCATAATTAAAACCATAAAGGTATTCCATAAATGAAAAATAAAAAAACTTAAGGTAAACATAAACATATTATATATCATATATAAATATGTTTACATTTTAATGGACACCTTTGAAGGTGTTAAAATAATATTGAACAATCATCATTTCGTGAGGCAGAGATTTACCATCCACAGAAACAGTATGTTATTTAACAATTAGATGTAGGTGTGTGTAAGTTTAGCTAGAATAATTGTTATAAAAACATCCTAGTATATAGAAGATCCTTTTGTTGTTACAACAGAAATGAATAAAAAGAGTTTAGCGGGATGGAGAAGCAAAATAAAACAAAAGAGTACAAGTGAAGACATTACATTAAAATCGGGTAACTCCCTTTGGTTTGAACCAAAAGGGCTTCTTGAATAGCTTCATGCCTAAGGTAAGGCTTCTAAGATTAGGAGAGTGATTTGGAGAGACAAAATTATCAGAGACTGGCCGAGCCAAAGGCTTGAGATGTGTGGGTATGTAGGTAGAGGTGGGTTCCATTTATTAGAGGAGAGGAGGGGCACTCTTGGAATGTTATGAAATGATACATTATTTTAAAAATAGTTTCATATTTAAAAGGTCCAACATTGATGTATTTCAAATATAAGGTTATAAGAGTTCTAAATACACCCATCCAATAGGTTTTTGACATGTGTAGGGCTTAGATTTTACATTATTTTTTTGTTTTATTTAAATAGTTAAATAATGAGGTAATCACTGCATTATCATGATGTCATAAATAATTTAATTTATTTAATGTCTAAAAATTATAAAAAAACTACTATGATGTAGGAAATATTTCTATATTTCCAATGAATATTTATAGTCAAAACTCTGACTTCTATAACTCCATGTAAAAATTGTTTTAGTTAAACAATACATGTTTGTGTCATTTTTTACTTTTACCTTAAATAAAAGGCATAATTGTCATTATCTTACCCAAGTGGCTCCATGGGGACCCAAAAATCGACCCATGGGTTTTATCGGTTGGAAATGACTCATACAATAGGGTTGGGACAAGTGTGAAGATATTTTCATTTTATTGTAATATCATTTTAACCATAAATCACACTAATTACCTTTAATCGCGATTAATAAAGCATAAAAGTTACTTTTCATAAAAAATTAAATTTATCCCATTGAACCACATATTACCTAGTAATGAAAATCATTTATATTGGATTTTTTAAATTCAAATCACAGAAGTGGTAAAGATCCATTTAATTGAAAAATCAGTTTTTGTAACTACCACTTTGTTGTTTCACAATTCATCAAAAATTAAGGTTTTTCAGAAAAATACCAAAAATTCACCCTAAGATATATTTGATATTCCAAATTCAAAATATGATGTTTATTTTACCAAATTCATAACATATACGTTTCATTAATTAATTTTATAATAAAATCCCACTATCAAATCAAATAGAGTGTTTTAAGAAACAATATCTATCAAAGGATTGACACTCGTTTATGTCCAATCTCAAAGTGATATTAATTCCAATGACCACGATAGGATTAAATGGTAAAAATATATTCTAATTTCTCTTTAAAACAAATTAAAAAGAGAATCTAACTATATAAATAAATTAGATTAAAAAGTGGTTTTGAATTAAAATTCAACACTTTTCACTATTAATTTAAAAAATGAACATTATCAGAAAAATACCAAAAATTTACACAAATTAAATTTTGATGTCCCGATTATAAAGAAAAATTTTACTTTTTCAAATACCACATATAAAATTTCCAAGAGTATATTTAAAAAGGATTTTTCATCAAATGGCAGTTATTCGACCTTTTAAAGAATATTAGAAGATTTGTGATTAAAATTGGATTCATTTTCATATTTAATCCTCTAACATTTATTTAAAAAAGTAAAAATATTTGACAAACATATATAGTCATCTTGTAGTTAGTTCTGTTCATTCCCGTCATTACAATGGCTAGGTGTTAACTACCATTTAAAATAAAATTATTTTATTATTAGAGTGCAACCTAAGATTTCAAAGAAACTCATTCATGCGTATTGGGTAAGCCATCAAGCATAAAGTTCCCTTTAAAGTAATATTAATATTTTATTCACAAATGTGGATAAATATAAAAATTTCATATTCTTTATTTACCTGGGGTGTTACATCCTTCCCCGCTTTTTGGAATTGTGTCCTCGCAATTTTAAAATTGGGCTTGGAAACTCCATTGAATGTCCCACATAGGAACAAGAGTCAGTAAATCAATCACTTAAAAAGAATGGTAGAGAAGTAAAAAGGTCACCCTAGTTAACCCATACTAGGATTCCATGTATGAAAATATGGAGATGGAGGAAAAAACAAAGGGTCATGTTCTGATGGAGTGTGATAGTAAACATGTCTAGGAGAAAGTTAACCATAAGAAAATCCCAAGCTTGTGAGGGGTTAAACGGTATTCGATTACCCAGTAGGAAAAGTTAACAGACAACATTTTTGTTTTAAGTTACTCTTAATCGATGAATTTATTTTTGATCTTAACTAAATCAAAATGAAACATACTTACTTGTCATGTTGACTTACAACTTTTACTAGATTTCTTACACGAACTCATATATTCTCCAAAAGATGAGTATTTAGGATGACTTGTTTACATTAAGAGAGCTATAATCAACTTCTAGAGAATCACCTAATCCAAAAAAGATAACTTTATACTTTCCATGTCTTTAGACCTTAACCAAAACTAAAACCAAAAAGGTTAGTATGAGATCAGAAAATACCCAAAACGGATAATCCTTTATAAAAAGAAAATCTATTTTTAATCTCCAAAATTTGTCCAACAAGTCCCGAAGTTAAATGAAGACAAAAAGTAAACCAAACTAAGATTAAAACCCAAATATTTGTAGGATTTAATCACATAGTCATCCAAGTTAAATCGTAACATTTATCTCGAAATAACAGAAGTTACTCTTAAAGTCTCACATTGAATATTAATTAGCCTAATCACATATTCTCCATGATAGGATAATCATTTCCATAGATAACCCAAAATAAAATTATTCTTGATTCATAATATCATCTAAATATAAATAATTAGTCAAACTAATTAGGTACTTCACATAGTCAAGTGGTAGGCGATAAATACCAGTTGCACTTTAGTTGTGGGTTCGATTCCCACAGCTTCGTCCGACGTGACGGGTTGTCACACGGTCTGCGTGTTGTCCTTTTTCCAAAACTAGGTAATTTTATAACATTCATCAAAAACAAATAAATTCATCAAAAACAACCATAACATATTTTAACCTCAAATTTATCTCATGCCTTTCGTATTCCATCATATCATGTAGTAACCCATAATTACCTCAAAGTAAGGATCATATAAACCCTAATGGTTACCTCTATAATTATTACAGGAACATCCACATCGAGTTGGTTCTCTCGGACACGATGTATTAGAGAACTCACCAATGACTCCATCTAATATACAAACCATTGTGGTTAAACACAACTTTTCACTTATGCTTAAAGAATACCCTAACCTCTAATGTTATCTAAACCGACCTCTGATACCAACTATAAATCCCCGACCATAATCATTACTTAACCATGAATTAAATGAATAATTCACATAGAGGATATTTTAAGGTTTAGAGTTTTAGATAATTAGGTCATAACTATTACATCTATAAATATTACATAGTAGACACTTCTACTATGTTTCCATAAAATAAAAAAGACACTTAAAAAGAAACATGTCTAGTTCCATGTTTTAGATAGAATGTCTTTCCTTGATCCGATCCATGACCCTATTCATCTTTAAGTCCTCTGGAAAACATTTCATAAACATGGGATGAGCATAAAAATCCCATTAAAGGATACACAAAGAAGGAAAACTGTTAGTTTTTCAAAACAACAAGTAAACCATGAGTACTTTACCAAAGTAATACTTTTCACCTTTATGACGTAGTAAATAAATCATCAATGAATAAAAGACCATTACTTACCCTTTTTTAACTAAAAGATTACCATAAAACTCATATAAAGAACACATAAAATATAAAGGTAACTTGGGACATAAACATACTTAAATGGAATAACTATACGGTCGACTTCCACACATAAATAATGGAATAGCCATACGGCTGACTTCCATACCCAATGCTCTGGAGGTTATAACGTAACCACCCGTCCTGGTATTCACGGCACCACCCGTCATATGGTTTATCACATAACCACTTGTAAAATGTCCAAGTACCATCATTACACATAAAATATTGAAAATATACACATTTCAATAACAACATTTCATTTTCAATCACAATAAGTAATTCCAAGATATTGAATTAATCCATCCATTTTCAAAAACCATTTAAAATAGATTTTTGAATCAATGTTTCCGATACCACTTTAAATATTTTAATGGAATTATAATTTTGCAACATTAATGTACATATAAATAAATACTAAAAAACATTGTGAAAACATGATCATTAAATATGATGATTTAGAATAATGAATCTTTAAAACATTTAAAATGATATTTTTGTTAAAGAGTTTTTAACAAAATGAGAGACTCTTGAATTCAAATAATTGCGGAATAACATTTAATCCGAGATTTGTAATATCATGAAAATAATGGTATTCATGATATAATATGTCAAAGGACAGTATACACACCATATATGAGTGAATTGGTGCATAACAACAATAAAGTCTCTCAATGGAAATGTAAATTGAGATGAAATCCATTATAAAGATGGTATCCTTAAATTAAGGATAAATCTTTCACATAATTATTTGTGAGAAATATAAATACACCCAATATAAGTGGATATTAAGTGTGAAACAATCAGAGGTCATTCACACATAATCTTGGAAAAACAAAACCAATGACATAGATATTTAACTCAATGAAATGAGATTGAGTTATGATTTCCCATACAAGTTCGTAAGAATTTATCAATGAGATGATTATGTGTAGAAATTTTATATCCACAGAAAGGTTTGTTGAAATTAAAACATAGATATTACACACATAATCTTGGCATAATAAAATCAAGAAGTAGAGGTTTAACCCAATGAATTGAAAGTGGGTTAAGAAGTTCCCTTACAGAAATCTGACTGCCTAACGACGTGACTTCAAAATTAAGAAAATGAGTTGATGAGAGAGAAAATGGTATCTCATCACTTGGACTTAAAATTTACATAAATAAGGATATAGAAGAACATATCCCAACATAATAGTATGTGAATTAAAATACATATCAAAATATGTCATTTAAAAATAGGAGGGTGGAAGGTTCCCTTACCGAGTTGGGTAACATTCGAAACATACACCCCATGGAAGAAGGGTCATAAAATGAAGATGTAAATACCCATAAATGAAATTATACTAAAAATATTTTATAATAATGGGAATTATATACACCACTCAAAGGAAATAGTTGCAAACGTAGCATAAATGTCACAGGAATAAAAGTGGGATGAAAAATCCCTTACGAAAACTCAGTAGCCTAACGGTGCCACTTAAAACTTAAAAAATGGATTGGTGAGATCAAATAGGGTATCTCATCATATTAACATAATATTTAAAGCAATAGGAATATAAAATAGCTTCCCCAAACATAATAAATATTATCTTAAAATAAATGACATAAAAGAGAGTACGTAAAAAGAAAGAGAGAGGTCGGATCCCTTACCTCGTGTCCGACTTGACTCGATCGTTCATTAATATCCTGAATAATAAACTTGAGTTAATTTCTACTTGCATAATAACCTTTTTCAAGTTCAGTATTTCTTTTATATCACTTATTACCATGCTATGCACATTATTTAATCATTTACATTAATAACGGTCATTTTGTTGATACTTGGTACTTGAGTCAAAAATAAACTCTTTATAATAACATGTTTGTTCATGGGGTAAAATATCCATTATATAAAAAATTATATTCATTATGTATATATCATATATATCATATATATCCATTATATACATGCATTTATAATATTACATAATCATTTAGAGGTAAGAAATGAAATGCATCGTTCATGGAGACGGTATGTTGTACGTACGCATGAACGCTACTTCCATTTCTATTTAATATTTAATGGAGTTAAAACATAAGGATACATAATAGTATTATAATTCCAGTATGGTATAATATATAAAATCATTAAATCTATCCTTTATACGTACCACATATGGTATTAACGAATCAAATCACTTTTAGGGGGCAGTAGTCCACACTTCCTAAAATGAAGATATCGTGTTTACCCATAATGGAAACCATAAAGGTATGACATAAATGAAAAATAAAGAGACATAAGGAAAACATAAACATATTATATATCATATATAAATATGGTGACATCTTAATGGACACCTTTGAAGGTGTTAAAAGAATATTGAACAATCCTCATTTCGTGAGGGAGAAATTCACCATCCACAGAAACAAAATATTCTTTAACCATTAGATGTAGGTGTGTGTAAGTTTAGCTCTAATTCATATTATAAAAACATACTAGTATATGGAAGATACTGGTGTTGTTACAAAATAAAGGAATAAAATGAGTCTAGGGGGTTGGAGAAGCAAAATAAAACAAAAGAGCACAAGTGAAGATGTTACCATAAAATCGGGTAACTCCCTTTGGATTGAACCAAAAGGGTTTCTTGAAGAGATTCCTGCCTAAGGTAAGGATTCTAGGATTAGGAGAGGGATATGGAGAGACAAAAGTATCAGAGCTTGGCCGAGACAAAGTCTTGAGTTATGTGGGTAAGGAGGTAGAGGTGGGGGCCTTTTATAAAAGGAGAGGAGGGGCACTCTTGGAATGTTAAGAAATGATACATTATTTAAAAAAGAGTTTCGGATTTAATTGGTCCCCCATTGATATATTTATAATATAAGGTGATAATAGTTCTAAATCCACCCATCCAATAGGGTTATGACATGTTTAGGTCTTAGATTTTACATTATATTTTCATTTTATTAAAATCGTTAAATAATGATGTAATCCATGCATCATCATGATGTCATAAATAATTTAATTTATTTAATGTCAAAAAATTATAATAAAGCTACTATGATGTATTAAATCTTTTTAGATTTCCAATTAATATTTATAGTCAAAAATCGGACTTGTATTACTCCATGTAAAAATTGTTTTAGTAACACATTACATGTTTGTGTCATTTTTACTTTTACTTTAAATAAAAGGCATAAATGTCATTATCTTACCCATGTGGCTCCATGGGGTCCCAAAACTCGACCCATGGGTTATCTTGGTATTCCATGACTCATCCAATAGGGTTAGGATAAGTTTCAATATATTTTCAATTTATTATAATTTCATTTTTACCTTAAATCACACTAATTACCTTTAATTGCGATTAATAAAACTTAAAAGTTACTTTTCATCAAAAATTATTTTTATCCCATTGAACCAAATTTTACTTAATAATGAAAATCAGTTATATTTTATTTTTGAAATTAAAATCACCTAAGTGGTAAAGTTCCATTTAAACGAAAAATCTGTTTTTTGTAACAACCACTTTGTAGTTTCACTATTCCTCAGAAATTAAGGTTTTTTAGAAAAATACCCAAAATTCACCAAAAACTATATTTGATATTCCGAATTCAAAATATGATTTATATTTTACCAAATTAATAAAATAGAAGTTTCATTAATGAATTTTATAATTAAATCCCGCTGTAAAATCAAATAGCGTGTTTTTAAGAAACAATATCTATCAAAAGATAGACACTCGTTTATTTCCAATCTCAAAGTGATATTAATTACAATGACCACCATTGGATTAAATGGAAAAAATAGATTCTAATTTCAAATTAAAACCAATTAAAAATTTAATCTAACTATATAAATAAATTATATTAAAAAGAGATTTTGAATTAGAATTCAACACTTTTCACTATTCATTAAAAATGAACATTATCAGAAAAATACCAAAAATTTACACAAAGTAAATTTTGATTTCCTGATTCTAAAGGAGAATTTTAATTTGTCAAATATGACATATAAAATTGACAAAAGTATATTTAAAAAGGGTTTTCCATCAAAAGGTGGTTAATCGACCTTTTAACGAATATTAGAAGATTTATGCTTAAAATTGGATTCATTTTCATTTTTAGTCCTCTAACATTTATTGAAAAAAATAAAATAAAAATAACAAAAATGTATAATCATTTTTTAGTTAGTTCTGTTCATTCCCGTCATTACAATGGCTAGGTGTTAACTACCATTTAAAATAAAATTATTTTATTATTAGAGTGCAACGTAAGATTTCAAAGGAACTCGTTGTTGTGTACTGGGTAAGCCATCAAACATAGTGTTCCATTTAATTTAATATTAATATTTTATTCACCAATATGGATAAATATAAAAATTTCATATTCTTTATTTACCTGGGGTGTTACATCATTCCCCCCTTTTAAGAATTGCTTCCTCGATATTTTAAAATTGGGCTTGGAAACTCCATTGAATATCCCACATCGGAACAAGAGTCAGAAAATATATCACTTAAAAATAATGGGAGAGAAGTACAAAGGTCACCCGAGTTAACCCATACTAGGATTTCAAGTATGAGAATATATATATGGATGAAAAAACAAAGGGTCATGTTCTGATGCAGAGTGATAGTAAACATGTCTAGGATAAAGTTAACCATAAGAAAATCCCAATCTTGTGATGGGTTAAACGGTATTCGATTCCCCAGTAGGAAAAGTTAACAGAAAACATTTTTGTTTTAAGTTACTCTTAATTGAGGAATTTATTTTTGAGCATAACTAAATCATAAGGAAACATACTTACTTGTCATGTTGACTTTAAACTTTTACTATATTTCTTACACGAACTCATATTTTCTCCAAAATATGAGTATTTAGGATGGCTTGTTTACATTAAGAGAGCTATAATAAACTTCAAGAGAATAACCTATTCCACAAAAGATAACTGTATACTTCCCATGTCTTTAGTCCTTAACCAAAACTAAAACCAAAAAGGATAGTATGAGATCAGATAATACCCAATAAAGGATAATTTTTTATAAAAAGGAAATCTATTCTTAATCTCAAAAATTTGTCCAACAGGATCCAAAGTTCAACGAAGACCAAAAGTAAACCAAACTAAGATTGAAACCCAAATATTTGAAGGATTTAATCACATAGTCTTACAAGTTAAATCATAACATTTATCCCTAAATAACAGCAGTTACTCTTAAAGTCTCGCATTGAAAAGTAATTAGCCTAATCACATATTCTCCATGATAGGATAATCATTTCCATATATAACCCAAAATAAACATATTCTTGATTCATAAAATCATATAACTATAAAGATTTATTCAAACTAACCAGGGACTTCACGTAGTCCAGTGGTATGCAATAAATACTAGTTGCACTTTAGTTGTGGGTTCGATTCACATAGCTTCGTCCGACGCGACGGGTTGTCACACGGTCTGCATGCTGTTCTTTTTCAAAAACTATATAATTTTATAACATTCCTCAAAACGAGATAAATTCATCAAAAATAACCATAACATATTTTAACCTCAAGTTTATCTCATTCCTTTCGTATTCCATCAAATCATGTAGTAACCCATAATTTCCTCAAAGTAAGGATCATATGAACCCTAATGGTTACCTTTATAATTATTACCTAAACATACACATCGAGTTGGTTCTCTCGTACACGATGTATTAGAGAACTCACCAATGTTCAAGTGGTTAATCATGACACCTTGATAGTTGGTTTGGAATAACCACGAGATTCCTCATTGAATCCCCTATTTCATCCAGTCTCTTAATCAGAGAACCACCATAGTTTCCTTTATACCCATTTTCACTTTGGATCCTGCTAGATCCATCCATTTACTAAAACAAAAAAAATGTCAGTGTGAGTATATCAACAAAATCATCATGTACTAAAGAGGAAGATAAACACTAAGATATACTTATCCATGTTTTCTCAATATCATTCCATCCTTCAAAAAAACAACAATGACTCCATCTAATACACCAACCACTGTGGTTAAACACAACTTGTCACTTAGGATTAAAGAATACCCTAACCTCTAAAATTATCTAAACCGACCTATGATACCAACTATAAAGCACGGGCCATAAACAATACTTAATCATTAATTAAATGAATAATTCACATAGAGGATCTTTTCAGGTTTAGCGTTTTATAGAATTAGGTCATAACTATTACATCTCAAAAGATTACCTAGTACATACTTCTACTAAGTTTCCATAAAATAAAAAACACATAAAAAGAAACATGTCTAGTTCCATGTTTTAGATAGAATGTATTTCTTTGATCCCATCCTTGACCCTATTAATCTTTAAGTCCTGTGGAAAACATATCAAAAAATTGGGATGAGCATAAAAAGGCCAGTAAAGGATACACAAAGCAGGAAAACTGTTAGTTTTCAAAACAACAAGTCAACCATGAGTACATTACCAAAGTAATACTTTTCACCTTTATGAAGTAGAAAAAACACTTCACTGAATAAAACTCTATTACTTAAACTTTTGTAACCAAAAGATTTCCATAAAACCCATATAAAGAACAAATAACATATAAAGGTAACTTGAGACATAAACATTCTTAAATGGAATAAACATACGGTCGAATTCCACACATACTTAATGGAATAGCCATACGTCCGACTTCCATACCCAATGCATTAAAGGTTATAACGTAACCACCCGTCCTGGTATTCACGGCACCACCCGTCATATGGTTTATCACATAACCATCTGTAAAATGTCCAAGTACCATCATTACAAATAAAATATTTAAAATATAAACATTTCAATATAAACATTTCATTTGCAATCACAATAAGTAATTTCAAGATATTGAATTAATCAATCCATTTTCAAAAACCATTGAAAAGAGATTTTTGAATCAATGTTTCCCATACCACTTTGAAGATTTTAATGGATTTATAAATTTAAAACATTGATGTTCATATAAATAAATACTAAAAACCGTTGTGAAAACATGGAAATTAAATATAAATATTTAGAATAATGAATGTTTAAAACATTTAAAACGATATTTTTTCTAAAGAGTTTTTATCAAAATGAGAGACTCTTGAATAAAAATAATTGCGGAATAAAATTTAATCCGAGCTTTATAATATCATGAAAATAAAGGTATTCATGATATAATATGTCAAAGGACAGTATACACACCATATAAGAGTGAATTGGTGCATAACAACAATGAAGTCTCAATGGAAATGTAAATTGAGATGAAATCCATTATAAAGAAGGTATCCTTAAATTAAGGATAAATTTATCACATAATTATGTTTGAGAAATATAAATACACCCAATATAAGTGGATATTAAGTGTGAAACAATCAGTGGTCATTCAGACATAATCTTGGAAAAACAAAACCAATGACATAGATATTTAACTCAATGAAATGTGATTGAGTTATGATTTCCCATACAAGTTCGTAAGAATTTATCAATGAGATGATTATGTGTAGAAATATTATATCTAAACAATGGATTTTGGAAATTACAACATAGAGATTCCACACATAATCTTGGCATAATAAAATCATGAAGTAGATTTTTAACCCAAACAATTGAAAGTGGGTTAAGAAGTTCCCTTACAGAAATCTGACAGCCTAACGACGTCACTTTAAAATTCAAAAAATGAGTGGATGAGAGAGAAAATGGTATCTCATCACTTGGACTTAAAATTTACATAAATAAGGATATATAAGAAGATATCCCAATATAATATTATGTGAATTAAAATACATAACAAAAGAAGTCATTTAAAAAGAGGAGGGTGAAAGGTCCCCTTACCAAGTTGGGTAACTTTCAAAATGTACACCCCTTGGAAGAAGGGTCATAAAATGAAGATGTAAATACCCATAAATAATATTATACTACAAAAAGTGTATAATAATGGTCAGTACATACACCAATCAATGGAAATAGTGTCAAATGTAGCATAAATGTCACGGGATTAAAAGTTGGATGAAAAATCCCTTACGGAAACTCGACAGCCTAACGATGCCACATAAAACTTAAAAAATGGATTGATGAGATAAAATTTGGTATCTCATCATAATAAAATAATCTTTAGAGAAATATTAATATAAAATAACATCCCCCAACATAAGAAATATGAGCTTAAAATAAATGACATAAAAGAGAGTACGTAAAAAGAAAGAGAGAGGTCGGATCCCTTACCTCGTGTCCGACTTGGCTCGATCGTTCTTTAATGTAACGCCCTGACCCTAGTTACCCAGAATCGGTGCATTATTACATAACATTGGCATGATCACAAGAAAGATCAAATCTCGAAAGACCGATTGGTTTAGTAGCCTTGGAAACACCAGATATATTCATAGGTTTTACATTACATCATAAAATGAAAAACTACTACAACAACATATTGTCTCCATAATCCACACTCATATCCCCACATAATATCCCTGCAGGTCATTCATAACTTACTTCTTCACTTCCTGGGAAAAATAAAACATAGAAAAGGGGTGAGCTTAAATGCCCAGTAAGGATAACAATATAGCGGGAAATTTCATAAATAAGAATAAACTTTTAAGGAAATGTATAACTAAAACAAAAACCTTTCAAACATGAACTTTCAACATGGTATGGCATAAATAAAATGAAATAATGCCATTTACTTATTCACATGGATATTCTACTAATCTAATAATCACATGCAAAAATCAATAACCACTTTCATAATGTTGGAATGCATAATGCCAGACTATCATAACCACATAGCCAAGGCCTCGTGCCAAGACTACAAATAAGATTTTGTCAAGGCCTTGTGCCAAGACACTAGTTTGTCTCATGAGACCTACCGATGCATCGAGGAGCTATAGCGGGCTCCACCCGTCACTTATTAAGTCCAATGCATTCCCATATGAAAAGGTTTAAACAAAACATAAACATTCGTATTAAAACTAGCATACGAAATGTCAATAATTTCACCATAAACTATGAATGGTATAAAAATAGCACATCCATAGTCAAAAATATCACAAAACCTTCAATACAATATAGAAGTTTTGTATCATAATAAATCAACTTCAAATAATCTTAAAATCCATCAAAGGATGTTGACGTAGATGAAATCAAAATTCTTTTTAAAGAAATATCTCCTTTTATTTTGAAATCATTTAAGATCCATATAAAATAAAACATTTTCTTTGAAAATATTCTTATAAGCTTGTAAGTAAAGATTTGAAGATTTTATAATGGCATAAAATAACCGCACCCGTCGTATAAGTTAAAAAAAACATTCTTACCTCAATTCTGTCGAAAAGGTTAAAAAGGACCTTGTTTTGAAAACGACAGAAAGATTCCTTTATAAACCTCTTATAAAAAGTCAAACAAGGGTATAAATGACTTTAACCCATATTCTTGTAAATAGTAAAAATGTTTTGAAATACATTTCAAAGAAACATGGATGTGGATGATAAAGAGATCCCAGTAGATTATTACGTATAATACAACCTCGGATAATGAAGAGATTGTGAAATAACCCTTACCTTGTACTTTTCCTTGGTTGGGGTAGGTTAACCTCCTGTATAATGGTGAAATAATCGTTATTAAATTGTACAAGAATCATATACATTAATATGATATCATATATGATCTTTTAACATTGCTTTATTAATAATATCTTAGTATTATCGTCGTTTCGGGTGATAATCGATTCGTTCTTCTTAAATGTTTGGTTACGTAAGACATGTTTGTAATTGATAGATTATATCTTATTCATAATCAGAATGATATTAACATTATTTTTAACCCTAAAATGAGAATAATACTTGAATGGATATGATGGAGAACGAATCTTATCGCGTTCGTGGAGACGGTAGTCCGTACGTAAGTACGAACGCTACTTCCATTTAATTTTTATTTTAAAAGATTAAAATCCAAATGATACATAGGTATATTACTATTCCAGTATAATATAATATTTTATATATGTTACTTATGTTCATTAACACCATCCTTTATACGTTCCATGTGTGGTATGAACGAGTCATATCATTCTAAGGGGGCGGTAGTCCGCACTTCCTCAAATGAAATTATCGTATGTACATACAACATGAAACGAATAATGGAATGAAATAAAATGGAATTACAGAAGCTTATATATAAAATATATATCATTAATATCATATTTAATTACAGTGCCATCATAATGGCCACCATGAGAGGCGGTAAGATGTATTTGAACAATCATCGTTTCGTGAGGCGTTAGTTTGCCATCCACAGAAACATTATGTTCATCATCCATTAGATGGAGTTGTGTGTATGTGTAGTTTGAATACTTCTTATAAAAACATCCTAGTATATTGAGGATACTGGTGTTGTTACAAAAGAAAGGAAATAAAAAGATTTTGGGGGTTGGAGAAGCAAAATAAATGAAAATAATTTAAGAGAAATCGTTACCTTTAATCTAGGTAACTCACTTTGGTTGGAACCAAAGGACTTCTTGAAATGCTTTCTGCCTAAGGGGAAGCTTCAAGGAGGAGGAGAGGGATTTGGGGAGCTTATTTGGGCAGAGTTTGGACGAGCCAAGTGGCTTGAGAGGTGTGAGGAAAAGAGAAGGAGGAGTGCCCTTTTATAAGAGGGGTGAGGGGCACTTTTGGAAAAGTTAGAAATATTAATTTATAATAAATTCATATTCGGTTTCCAAAGGCTCCAAAGTTGACTATTCCAAGGATGAGGTGGGGATAGGTCGAAAACAACTCATCCAATAGAATTTAGACAGGTTTGGGTACTTATATTAACCTTATCTTTAAGTATTAACTCTAAGTTAATTAGTTTCACTTTTACAATGTCTCTTTGTATTTTTCTATAATATGGTTAATAAACTTACTATATACATCCAAGCGACCCCCAAGTGGTCCATTAATGATTACCCAATCATAATATAAGTCTCTTGGCCAAAACTTAGATTTTTAGGAATTTAATATCAATTAATAATATAATATTTTTTTTAAGAACTCTTTTATGTCAATTTTGACACTATTCAATAGTTGATTTTTGTGAAACTCATAACAGATTGATTACTTCGAAAAAAGTCAATTACATCAATCCTAATATATCATATTATCCTAGAAAATTAGTTTAATTCTTTAAAAGTTTCATATTATATTTATTTGGGTATTTATAATATCAATTATGTTAATTTTCTACTATTTTAGTAATTACTGCATCATCATTGTGTCATAAATAAAATAAATTATTTAATGTCTAAAAATTATAAATAAAACATCATTATGTAGTAAATCTTTTTAGATTTCTAATGAATATTTATAATCGAAAATCCAACATGTATAACCCTATGTAAAAATTGGTCTTCTAAAAGATGTAAGCTTATGCCATTTTTATTTTTATTTTAACTTTATTAATATAATGTGTCCCTACCACATACAAGTGGCTCCAAGGGGTCCCCAAATTGACCCCAGGATGACCATGGTCGGGTATGTGTCCACCAATAAGGTTAGGACACGTTCTAGGGTAATTTTGTATTATTATAATATTATTTTTTTAACCCTTATTTACCGGATTTACCCTTTAACCATGGTAAATAAAATATTTACCGCAGTAATTATTCAAAATGTGTAAAAATAAAAGTTACCTATTTACATAATTTGGACATCCTGATTCCAAATATGGAATCCATTTTCCTAAATTCAAAACACAGAAGTGGCAGAAATTAATTTAAAATTAATTCCCGCTGTCAAAACAAAAAGCGTGTTTTTAAGAGATAATAACTATCAAAAGATTGACACTCGTTTATGTTCGGTTTAATTGTAAAATTATGTCCAATGACCAAAATTATATTAAATGGTAAAAATATATTCTAAATATACTTTAAAACCACTCAAATTCATAATTTATCACTATTAATTATTTTGATTAAAAAAGTTGTTTTTAATTAAAACTTAGTAATTTTCACTATTCATCAAAATATGAAAGTTATCCGAAATGTACCAAAATTTCACCTTAGGCTAAATTCAATATTCCGAATCCAAAAATGAAGTCCATTTTCAAATATAAAATATATATAATTTCAAAAAGTAGGTATTACTATTCATAACGGCTAGTTTGATTAGTTATGGTGTGTTAGAACTCGGTGTTGCGTACAACACACGCTATCACATTATTCAAAGAGAAGTGTACCGTAGAAGATTGGGGTGTTACATTCTCCCCTCCTTCAAATAATTGCGTCCTCGCAATTTCTAGGGTATTACTATATAAAAAGACTCGGGTGGTTCTTCATCATAAGTTCCTCGGGTTCCCACGTTGCCTCTTCCATCTTATGGTTTCTCCACAAAACTTTTACCAGACGCGTCGTCCGGTTTCTCAGCACTTGTTCTCTCGTATCAAGAATCTTGACAGGCTCTTCGCAATAAGACAGATCGGGTTCCAGTTCTAATTCCTCATAGGTGAGTACATGCGTCGGATCAGGCATGTATTTCCTCAATAGAGATACGTGGAACACATCGTGAACTTTGGAGAGACTTGGCGGCATTGCCAATCGGTAAGCTACAACCCCAATTCGTTCTAGAATTTCGAAAGGTCCGATGTACCTGGGACTCAATTTACCTTTCTTACCAAAACGTATGAATCCCTTCCACGGAGATACCTTCAGGAAAACATGATCACCGACTTGAAATTCCAAATCCTTCCTTCGATTATCGGCATAGCTCTTCTGCCTACTTTGAGCTACTTTGATGTGATTTTGGATTACTTTCACCTTTTCCACTGTTTCCTCCACCAGTTCTGGGCCTACAAGTTTTCTTTCACCAACGTCATCCCAACAGGTTGGTGTACGACATCTCTTTCCGTATAACGCTTCATATGGTGCCATCTGAATACTCGAATGGAAGCTATTGTTATAGGAAAATTCTACTAGTGGTAAATATTGATCCCACATACCCTGAAAATCAAGTGAGCAAGATCTCAACATGTCTTCTAAGGTCTGAATAGTCCGTTCTGATTGTCCGTCTGTCTGAGGGTGGTAAGCAGTACTCAAATGAAGTTCAGTATCCAGGGATTTCTGAAGACTTTTCCAAAATCTTGAAGTAAAACGGGGATCACGATCAGAAACAATCGATAGGGGAACTCCATGAAGTCTCACAACTTCATTAATGTATAGTCTTGCTAGACGTTCCAGGGGTAGATCTTCTCTTATAGCAAGAAAATGTGCTGACTTGGTAAGACGATCAACAATAACCCATATTGCATCGTTCCTTCTAGGAGTCTTTGGTAGCCCCATGACAAAGTCCATCGTAATATTGTCCCATTTCCACTCCGGTATGGGAAGAGGTTGCATGACTCCTCCAGGCTGTTGCCTTCCAGCTTTCACTTGTTGACAAACCATACATCTTGACACAAAATCAGCAATCTCCCTCTTCATGTTGTCCCACCAAAAATGTTCCTTCAAATCTCTATACATTTTGGTGCTCCCAGGGTGTATAGAGAAATTGGAACTATGAGCATCATCCAGCAATTCCCTTTTTAGATCAGGTATATTGGGAACACAAAGTCTCTTCCCGAATTTCAGAATTCCATCTTCATACACAAAGTCTCTCAATCTCCCATCATTCACAGCTTTAATCTTCTTTTGGAATTCGTCATCATCAGTCTAAGAACTCTTAATCCTTTCTAGTAAAGATGGTTTGGCAACCATTTGAAAAAGCATTGATGTTTCACCTTCCCTGGTTATTCCCATGTCCATCTTCACTAGATCCATAAAAATTATATCGCTTTCAATTCTCATTTTGTTCAAAACTCCATGGTCTTTTCTACTCAAAGCATCTACCAACTTGTTTGCCTTCCCTGGGTGGTAGTGTATCGTACAATCATAATCCTTGAGTAATTCAAGCCATCTCCTTTGCCTCATGTTGAGTTCTTTTTGTGAGAAAATATACTTCAAACTCTTGTGATCAGTATAAATCTCACATTTTCACCATAGAGGTAGTGCCTCCATATCTTCAAAGCAAAGATCACTGCTGCTAACTCGAGATCATGAGTAGGATAGTTTTGTTCATGAATTTTCAACTGTCGTGATGCATAGGCAATAACTGTATCATTCTGCATAAGGACACAGCCAAGTCATTTCTTCGATGCATCACTATAAATAATGAACCCATCATTCCCCGATGGTAGAGTCAATATAGGAGCATTGACTAATCTTCTCTTCAGTTCTTCAAAACATTCTTCACACTCTTTTGTCCAAACAAATTTAACCCCTTTACGTGTGAGCTTCGTTAATGGGTTAGCCAATCGGGCAAAATTCTGGACGAAACGTCGATAATAACCTGCCAAACCAATAAAACTACGTACCTCAGTTATACTCGTAGGTTCTGGACATTCTTGGATTGCCTTGGTCTTAGAAGGATCAACAGAGATTCCATCTTTAGAGACAATATGTCCAAGAAAAGAAATCTCTTGAAGCCAGAATTCACACTTGCTAAACTTCCCATATAATTCATGCCTCCTCAGAGTCTTCAAGATAATGCGCAAGTGATTTTCATGATCTTCGTAGGTTTTGGAGTATACCAATATATCATCAATAAATACCACCACAAATTCATCGAGATACTCCTTGAAAACTCTATTCATCAGATCCATGAATACAGAGGGTGCATTAGTCAATCCAAACGGCATTACAGTAAACTCATAATGCCCGTACCTGGTTCGAAATGCTGTCTTCGGAATGTCTTCCTTCTTCACACACAACTGATGGTATCCAGATCGAAGGTCAATCTTTGAAAAGTATTGAGCTCCATGAAGTTGGTCAAATAAATCATCAATACGATGTAGGGGATACTTGTTCTTTATCGTTATAGCATTGATCTCCCTGTAGTCGATATATAACCTCATAGATCCATCTTTCTTTTTAACAAAAAGAACAGGGGCTCCCCATGGAGAAACACTAGGGCGAATAAATCCCTTATTACTCAATTCCTCTAGTTGTTTCTTTAGTTCGACTAACTCTACAGTGGCCATTCTATAAGGGGTCTTCGATATAGGCCTTGATCCAGGAATCAAATCAATAGAAAACTCAACTTCTCGTTCTGGAGGATGTCCAGGTAAATCTTCTGGAAATACATCTACAAATTCTTTCACAACAGGTACATCCTCTATTTGAACATTCCTTTCCTCACCCGCAGTTATTTCATTCTCTTCCTCCCCAATAATTGAATTTAGTTGAGCTATTGAGGGTGGATCTAAATAAGAATTAGGTGGTGACGATTCTGATCTAAAAATAAGGTGTTCCTTATCATTATCATCAAGAATCGTAACCTCTTTCTTCTTACAATAAATCTTCGCATCATAGTCCGAAAGCCAGTCCATACCGAGGATTATATCAAACTCAATCATAGGTATGACGATGAGATCAGCAGATAAAGAAAATTTATGTGCTCTAATGGGGACTGATTCACAAAACATTGTTGCAACGATACTTCCCTTAGGAGTTTTAACTGACAACTCCCTTATTAAATCAAATTGGAAATATCTAATTTTCTTAGCAAACTGGGAAGATATGAAACAATGCGATGATCCAGAATCAAATAATGCATTTGCTAAACTTGAGGAAACCATTAAATTACCTGCCACCACGTCTTTCGGAGATTCTACCTCAGCATTAGTGATAGCATAAGCCTGGCCTTGATCCCTTGGCCTTTTCTGAGGTAAGTTCTCCTGACGCTTAGGACATGCATTTGCATAATGCCCCATCTCCCTGCAATTGTAGCACTGAACGTTGGTAGCTTCCTTCTTCCCCTTGCAATCATGAGCTTGGTGGCCTTTTTCACCACACTTGTAACAGACTCCCATTCCCTTCAAGCAAGTACCAGGATGTTTTTTCCCGCATTTACCACAAGATGGATATTCAACCATTCCCTTCTTCCCCTTATTTCCATTCCCAGATTGATCAGCAGGTCTCTTCTTCTCTTGCTTTGCTTTAAAGTCATAAGACTTAGAGAATTCCTTTTCGGTCTTTATAGCACATGAGACAATGTCTTCGTACGATGAAAAGGATTGTGAGACTAATGCTCGACGGAGAAATGGTTTTAACCCATCAAAGAAACGATCAATCTTACTTCTTGGGTTGCGAATATAATCACCAGCGTACCTCGCTAACCTTGTAAAGTTAGCCTCATACTTTGTGACATTCTCATCCTCCTTTTGTCTCAGACTCAGAAATTGCCTTTCCATATCTGCTCGATGGTCGCGAGGGAAGTATTTTTCTAAAAACAGCTCTTTGAACTCCCTCCATTCCATATTTGATACTTCATCATCTTCCTTTGTATTTTGAATCAATGACCACCATTGATCAGCATCTCCAGTGAGGCGGTAAACTGCCATGATAACGTTTTCCCTTTCACTGCTCCCCAAAGCCTGAAATATTTTCTCTAGGGAATTTATCCATTGCTCAGCTACTAAGGGATTTTTACTCCCATTGAACGTTGGTGGTTGTTGCCTCATGAATCGATCTAACATTGATCCTCCACGCTGCGGATCAGGGTGCTCCATACGGGTAAGGTTATTATTCATAACCTGAGTAAGTTGTCCCAGTATGGTGATTAGCTGATCGGCACCAGTTGCATCACCAGCCCCACTATAATTATCTTGAGCAGGAGGGCAATCCCTACATGGAGTGCGTGCATTGATACGGTTTCCATTTCTTCCACTAGGCGCCATTTCTAAACAATGACATAAACTAGATCAGTTTATGAATCAAAATACATAATCCCATACTTATAAAACACATAACATAAATTGAACTATTTATGGATATAATCCATAATCATAAAAATGTTTTCTTTGAGGATGTATATACTCATAATCCCTTCAAAATGATTTGTAAAGAAAATGAGAGTTATCCTAAGAATATCCCCCGGGAGTGTCGTAACCAAGAGTGCAGCAAGGCCCGTTGTCGTGCACCAGTTCCCGTTCGAGTCCAGCTCAAAGCGGTGTTTTCGTGTTTTACCCCTAGGTACATCTGTGCCAGAGCCGCCTCTACCTGCTCGTATCCAGACAGGGATGTATTGCTCGGAAAACTCACAAAATCTCTACAATACCAAAATTCTAGGAAGTTCTTCTATACTAATCCTCAAAGTTCATCTTAGGTCTACGTGCTCTAATCAGAGTTTATCTAAATCTAGCTTCCAAGGTTTGTACTAAACTTCCTCTGATACCAACTGTAACGCCCCGACCCTAGTTACCCAGAGTCGGTGCATTATTACATAACATTGGCATGATCACAAGAAAGATCAAATCTCGAAAGACCGATTGGTTTAGTAGCCTTGGAAACACCAGATATATTCATAGGTTTTACATTACATCATAAAATGAAAAACTACTACAACAACATATTGTCTCCATAATCCACACTCATATCCCCACATAATATCCCTGCAGGTCTTTCATAACTTACTTCTTCACTTCCTGGGAAAAATAAAACATAGAAAAGGGGTGAGCTCAAATGCCCAGTAAGGATAACAATATAGCGGGAACTTTCATAAATAAGAATAAACTTTTAAGGAAATGTATAACTAAAACAAAAACCTTTCAAACATGAACTTTCAACATGGTATGGCATAAATAAAATGAAATAATGCCATTTAATTATTCACATGGAGATTCTACTAATCGAATAATCACATGCAAAAATCAATAACCACTTTCATAATGTTGGAATGCATAATGCCAGACTATCATAACCACATAGCCAAGGCCTCGTGCCAAGACTACAAATAAGATTTTGTCAAGGCCTTGTGCCAAGACACTAGTTTGCCTAATGAGACCTACCGATGCATCGAGGAGCTATAGCGGGCTCCACCCGTCACTTATTAAGTCCAATGCATTCCCATATGAAAAGGTTTAAACATAACATAAACATTCGTATTAAAACTAGCATACGAAATGTCAATAATTTCACCATAAACTATGAATGGTATAAAAATAGCACATCCATAGTCAAACATATCACAAAACCTTCAATACAATATAGATGTTTTGTATCATAATAAATCAACTTCAAATAATCTTAAAATCCATCGAAGGATGTTGACGTAGATGAAATCAAAATTCTTTTTAAAGAAATATCTCCTTTTATTTTGAAATCATTTAAGATCCATATAAAATAAAACATTTTCTTTGAAAATATTCTTATAAGCTTGTAAGTAAAGCTTTGAAGATTTTATAACGGCGTAAAATAACCGCACCCGCCGTATAAGTTAAAAAAAACATTCTTACCTCAATTCTGTCGAAAAGGTTAAAAAGGACCTTGTTTTGAAAACGACGGAAAGATTCCTTTATAAACCTCTTATAAAAAGTCAAACAAGGGTATAAATGAATTTAACCCATATTCTTGTAAATAGTAAAAATGTTTTCAAATACATTTCAAAGAAACATGGATGTGGATGATAAAGAGATCCCAGTAGATTATTACGTATAATACAACCTCGGATAATGAAGAGATTGTGAAATAACCCTTACCTTGTACTTTTCCTTGGTTGGGGTAGGTTAACCTCCTGTATAATGGTGAAATAATCGTTATTAAATTGTACAAGAATCATATACATTAATATGATATCATATATGATCTTTTAACATTGCTTTATTAATAATATCTTAGTATTATCGTCGTTTCAGGTGATAATCGATTCGTTCTTCTTAAATGTTTGGTTACGTAAGACATGTTTGTAATGGATAGATTATATCTTATTCATAATCAGAATGATAGTAACATTATTTTTAACCCTAAAATGAGAATAATACTTGAATGGATATGATGGAGAACGAATCTTATCGCGTTCGTGGAGACGGTAGTCCGTACGTATGTACGAACGCTACTTCCATTTAATTTTTATTTTAAAAGATTCAAATCCAAATGATACATAGGTATATTACTATTACAGTATAATATAATATTTTATATATGTTACTTAAGTTCATTAACACCATCCTTTATACGTTTCATGTGTGGTATGAACGAGTCATATCATTCTAAGGGGGCTGTAGTCCGCATTTCCTCAAATGAAATTATCGTATGTACATACAACATGAAACGAATAATGGAATGAAATAAAATGGAATTACAGAAGCTTATATATAAAATATATATCATTAATATCATATTTAACTATAGTGCCATCATAATGGCCACCATGAGAGGCGGTAAGATGTATTTGAACAATCATCGTTTCGTGAGGCGTTAGTTTGCCATCCACAGAAACATTATGTTCATCATCCATTAGATGGATTTGTGTGTATGTGTAGTTTAAATACTTCTTATAACAACATCCTAGTATATTGAGGATACTGGTGTTGTTACAAAAGAAAGGAAATAAAAAGATTTTTGGGGTTGGAGAAGCAAAATAAATGAAAATAATTTAAGAGAAATCGTTACCTTTAATCTAGGTAACTCACTTTGGTTGGAACCAAAGGACTTCTTGAAATGCTTTCTGCCTAAGGGGAAGCTTCAAGGAGGAGGAGAGGGATTTGGGGAGCTTAGTTGGGCAGAGTTTGGACGAGCCAAGTGGCTTGAGAGGTGTGAGGAAAAGAGAAGGAGGAGTTCCCTTTTATAAGAGGGGTGAGAGGCACTTTTGGAAAAGTTAGAAATATTAATTTATAATAAATTCATATTCGGTTTCCAAAGGCTCCAAAGTTGACTATTCAAAGGATGAGGTGGGGATAGGTCGAAAACAACTCATCCAATAGAATTTAGACAGGTTTGGGTACTTATATTAACCTTATCTTTAAGTATTAACTCTAAGTTAATTAGTTTCACTTTTACAATGTCTCTTTGTTTTTTTATATAATATGGTTAATAAACTTACTATATACATCCAAGCGACCCCCAAGTGGTCCATTAATGATTAACCTATCATAATATAAGTCTATTGGCCGAACCTTAGATTTTTAGGAATTTAATATCAATTAATAATATAATATTTGTTTTAAGAACTCTTTTATGTCAATTTTGACACTATTCAATAGTTGATTTTTGTGAAACTCATAACAGATTGATTACTTCAAAAAAAGTCAATTAAATCAATCCTAATATATCATATTATCCTAGAAAATTAGTGTAATTCATTAAAAGTTTCATATTATATTTATTTGGGTATTTATAATATCAATTATGTTAATTTTCTACTATTTTAGTAATTACTGCAGCATCATTGTGTCATAAATAAAATAAATTATTTAATGTCTAAAAATTATAAATAAAACATCATTATGTAGGAAATCTTTTTAGCTTTCTAATGAATAATTATAATCGAAAATCCAACATGTATAACCCTATGTAAAAATTGTTCTTCTAAAAGATGTAAGCTTATGCCATTTTTATTTTTATTTTAACTTTATTAATATAATGTGTCCCTACCACATACAAGTGGCTCTAAGGGGTCCCCAAATTGACCCAAGGATGCCCATGGTCGGGTATGTGTCCACCAATAAGGTTAGGACACGTTCTAGGGTAATTCTGTATTATTATAATATTATTTTTTTAACCCTTATTTACCGGATTTACCCTTTAACCATGGTAAATAAAATATTTACCGCAGTAATTTTTCAAAATGTGTAAAAATAAAAGTTACCTATTTACATAATTTGGACATCCTGATTCCAAATATGGAATCCATTTTCCTAAATTCAAAACACAGAAGTGGCAGAAATTAATTTAAAATTAATTCCCGCTGTCAAAACAAAAAGCGTGTTTTTAAGAGATAATAACTATCAAAAGATTGACACTCGTTTATGTTCGGTTTAATTGTAAAATTATGTCCAATGACCAACATTATATTAAATGGTAAAAATATATTCTAAATATACTTTAAAACCACTCAAATTCATAATTTATCACTATTAATTATTTTGATTAAAAAAGTTGTTTTTAATTAAAACTTAGTAATTTTCACTATTCATCAAAATATGAAAGTTATCCGAAATGTACCAAAATTTCACCTTAGGCTAAATTCAATATTCCGAATCCAAAAATGAAGTCCATTTTCAAATATAAAATATATATAATTTCAAAAAGTAGGTATTACTATTCATAACAGCTAGTTTGATTAGTTATGGTGTGTTAGAACTCGGTGTTGCGTACAACACACGCTATCACATTATTCAAAGAGAAGCGTACCGTAGAAGCTTGGGGTGTTACATTTAATCTCATGAATAATAAAATTGAGTTAATTTATACTTTCTTAAGAACCTTTTTTAAGTTCATTATTCCTTTTATATCACTTATTACCATGTTATGCACATTATGTAGTCATTTAAGGTAATAACGGTCGTTTTGCCGACACTTGGTACTTGAATCAAAAATAAACTCTTTATAATCACAAGTTTGTTCATGGGGTAAAATATCCATTATATCCAGAATTATATTAATTATTTATATATCATATATATCATATATATCCATTATATACCTGAATTTAAAATATTACATAATCATTTAGAGGTAAGAAATGAAATGCACCGTTCATGGAGACGGTAAGCCGTACGTACGCATGAACGCTACTTCCATTTCTATTTCATATATAATGGAATTAAAACATAATGATACATAATAGTATTATACATAATGTATGGTATCATATATAATATCATTAAATCTATCTTTTATACGTACCACATATGTTATTAACGAATCAAATCACTTTGAGGGGGCGGTAGTCCGCACTTCCTAAAATGATGATATCACCTTTACCCATAATGGAGACCATAAAGGTATGCCATAAATGAAAAATACATAAACTTAAGGGGAACATAAACATATTATATATCATATATAAATATTGTGACATCTTAATTTCCACCTTTGAAGGTGTTAAAATAATATTGAACAACCATCATTTCGTGAGGCAGAAATTCACCATCCACAGAAACAGTATGTTTTTTAACCATTAGATGCAGGTTTTTGTAAGTGTAGCTCGAATACTTCTTATAAATAAATCCTATTATATTTTATATACTGGTGTTGTTACAAAATAAATTAATAAGAAGAGTTTAGGGGGTTGAAGAAGCAAAATAAAACAAAAGAGCACAAGTGAAGACATTACCTTAAAATCGGGTAACTCCCTTTGGATTGATCCAAAATGGTTTCTTGAAGAGCTTACTGCCTATGTTAAGGCTTCTAGGATTAGTAGAGTGATGTGGAGAGACAAACTTATCAGAGATTGGCCGAGCCAAATGCTTTAGAGGTGTGGGTAAGGAGGTAGAGGTGGGGGACTTTTATAAGAGGAGAGGAGGGGAACTCTTGGAAAGTTAAGAAATTATACATTATTTTAAAATGCGTTTCGGATTTAAAAGGTCACAAATTTATGTATTTCGAATATAAGTTTATGGGAGTTCTAAATACACCCATAAAATAGGCTTTTTACATGTGTAGGGCTTAGATTTTACATTATCTTTTCATATTATTTAAATCGTTAAATAATGAGGTAATCACTGCATCATCATGATGTCATATATAATTTAATTTATTTAATGTCTAAAAATTATAAAAATAATCCTTTAATGTAGGAAATCCTTTTACCTTTCCACGGAATAATTATAATCAAAAATCAGACTTGTATAACTCCATGTAAAAATTGTAGTTGTAAAACAATACATGTTTGTGTCATTTTTACGTGTAGTTTAAATAAAAGGCATAAATGACATTATCTTACCCATGTGGCTCCATGGGGTCCCAAAACTCGACCCATGGGTTGTCTTGGTCGGCCATGACTCATCCAATAGGGTTAGGACAAGTGTCAAGATATTTTCGTTTTATTATAATATCATTTTTTCCTTAAATCACACTAATTACCTTTAATCGCAATTAATAAAACTCAAAAGTTACTTTTCATCAAAAATTATTTTTATCCCATTGAACAAAATTTTACTTAATAATGAAAATCATTTATATCGGATTTTTGAAATTCAAATCACAGAAGATTTAAAGTTCCATTAAAAAGAGAAATCAGTTTTTGTAACTACCACTTTGTGGTTTCACTATCATAAAAAATTAAAGTTTTTCAGAAAAATACCAAACATTCACCCTAATATATATTTGATATTCCGAATTCAAAAAATGACTTTTATTTTACCAAATTAATAACATAGAAGTTTCATTAATTAATTTTATAATCACATCCCGCTGTCAAATCAAATAGCGTGTTTTTAAGAAACAATATCTATCAAAAGATTGACACTCGTTTATGTCCAATCTCAAAGTGATGTTATTTTTAATGACCACCATTGGATTAAATTGTAAAATTATATTCTAATTTCACATTAAAAACAATTAAAAAGATAATATAACTATATAAATAAATTATATTAAAATGTGGTTTTGAATTAAAATTCAACACTTTTCACTATTCATAAAAAATGAACATTATCAGAAAAATACCAAAAATTTACACGAAGTAAATTTTGAATCCCGATTCTAAATAAGAATTTTACTTTGTCAAATAGAACATTTAAAATTGCCAAAAGTATATTGAAAAGGGTTTTCCATCAAAAGGCGGTTAATCGGACTTTTAAAGAATATTATAATATTTATGCTTAAAATTGGATTCATTTGCATTTTTAATCCTCTAACATTTACTGTAAAAAGTAAAAATATTTGACAAACATATATAATCATTTTGTTGTTAGTTCTGTTCATTCTCGTCATTACAACAACTAGATGTTAACTACCATTTCAAATAAAATTATTTTATTATTAGAGTGCAACCTTAGATTTCAAAGGAACTCATTGTTGCATATTGGGTAAGCCATCAAGCATATCGTTCCCTTTAAAGTAATATTAATATTTTATTCACAAATATGGATAAATATAAAAATGTCAAATTCTTTATTTACCTTGGGTGTTACACCAAAAACGTGTTAGAGGATTCCATATGAATTATTTTGTCAGGAACATGGGGATTTAGTGAAAAGAATATATTTTTAGGGGAAAGAAAATCCCTAATAAGTATTATGGTTCCTATATTGTTACACACAAAGTTAAAAATATTTAATCCTTATCTTTTATTTAACTCTTCATAGTGTGAGGATTTTTTTAGTGTATCATTTAATATCATGTTAAAAGGTATTATTTATATTAAATGTTTTTGTAGAAAAATACTCATAAAAGATTTAACATCTACTTTTATGTGATGGAAACAAATATTATAAGGACCATCGTATTATTAAAATGGAATTATATGGAGTCGAAGAAAGATATGTGTCCCATAATATATGTAAATGAAGAGGGATCTTCTATATGATTTATATAGATCAAAACTCATTATTCATCATGGAATCACATTGAAAAATAGTGATCTAATGAAAAAATCAGTGGGGAAACATAAAGTTGGTGATTTCGTTATATTTAATATGATTCTTGGTATGCGTGCATGGGTAGCATTAACCAAAAACGAATTATGTTATGATAAAACAATTTATAAAACCAAAATAGAAAACCATATACATAACCATTTAATTTCACCAAGTACATTTCAAGATATATAAATTCAAAATCACCATTTGTATTGTAGTCAATTTTCTTACGCTGTTTTGGAGTCTCGTTATTATCAAACATGATTCCACTCTTGAACATGTTATTTTAATATATATAAGATAATTGGTTTCAATTAATGTAGTACCAATCCATATTTTATTTGATCAATAAGTGAATTTTACCTCTCTCTTCTAAGGAAACCTACCAAAAGATTTAGATATAGAGTTTCTATTTAGTACTACATATCACCCTAAGACAAATGGTTAGTTTGAGAGAACTGTTAATAATTAATAAGATACAAACAGATCATGTTCAATATAGTTTCAGGGATGTTGGGATCCACACCATCCTAGTGTGATGTAATTATATTATAATAGTTTCTATTCTAACAATGAAATATCATATTATGGGGCTCTATACAGGTATATATGTCTGACACTGACTTGTAGGGATGATGTCGGTGAGTCTAAGATGATATAATGTGATATTGTTCATGAAATTAATGAGAATTATTAATAAAACTAGTTTCAAAATAAACCCATGGAATGTTCATAGAAATTATTTTTAGGAAATTCTCAATGAGACATAGAGTTTTAGGTCAATGAAAAGGTCTTCCATTATATTTCCCCTAGATATAATCCAAGATGTATCGTGAGATGTGAAATAATATCCAACGATAAACCATCCCTTTGGATATTCATGATCATATTTGATCAATGGAACATCAAATAGCATTCCCACATGACCTATCTCTTGTACATGATGATTTCCATGTATCCCTTTGATGGATGTACCTACCATACAAGTCATATGTAGGGAATCAAAAGGTAATAAAATTATATAATTATCTTTATATGAGTTTTGGGTGGTGAAAATCATAGAACATGGAAACTAATTCATTCAAGTCATTATATCTCACCCAATAAATAAATTAAAGTTGAACCACATGTTTGAGGAGGGAAAATGAGAAAAAGAATGAATGATGAAAGAGAACTACCATCAAAAATTTTAATGCATGAAATGAAGTTTAAAGTGAAGGATTTATAAATGGTTAAATAATGTGAGGACCATGAAATTCAAAAATGAAATTATACTCTGAATTATTATGTTGTTTAATTAATTACTATATTTATTCAAATGAAAAGGTTAATATTTTCAATTTTATTTCATACTGTTCTAAAAAATATCAATAATTCAATTATAAAGATTTATGTATAGTTAATCATCATACCCATTATTAATAATTTTGATTAATGGTCATTATGATTTATAGATATTAAGGGTTATATTATAGTATAACTAACATAGAATTAATAAGTGATAATCATGAAAAATTGAATCCTACCCTCTCTTGACTAGTTGTTAGTGCATCTAAAGGAGTCATAATCACATAGATTTAATCATGACCATACTTAAGCTGAGATTAAAAACCCCTATGGGACTTAAATTTTGTAAAGGAAAACTGAAAGAATATAAAATTCATTACCAAGATTTTATTCACATAACCCCATTTAAATATTCTCTTATCTCACACCATTCACTTAGGAGATACAATTGTGTAATAGAGGATTATGTATCTATACTATAACTCATGAGCTACAACCCAGTTGTTATGTTATCCTTAAGTGCTTCCTTGTGACCCAGGTTCAGAACTAGGTAGAGGCATATTTTTGGAACTATAGAAGGTACTATAGCAGGTACTATAGCAGACTCTATAGTAGTACAGTACATTGTACAGGTACTATAGCAGAACTGTACACTTAATTAGGAATTTTAGTAGTTACTGTAGTATGTAATGTTCTGTATTGTAGGATCTCTAACTATTCACCTTGGGTCACCGGTTTGGACGTGGAGTCCGTAAGGCTTTTAGACAACCCAGGCCTTCGAGTCAGTAGGGATTTCGAGACACTATTAAGGCCTTAGGGCCACCTCAAAGCCTTTAGGACATATGCAGTTTCCCCAGACAGACTCTACAAAAAAGGAGTGGCCCCAGAAGAGGATTCAGAGTAGGTTCACACACCAGAGTAGAGCCAATTGGATTTGTCAGAATGAGTGTGTATGGCTATGCCATCGGGACCATCCTGTGCTTGCACGAGAAGCCTATCCAGATGGACATGCGAAGGTGGAGAGTTACTATCATGATGTAGATGCTTGGGAGGGAAAGTTCCTTGTCGATAGTCTAGTTTCATTCACTATGACATTTGGGTCATCTAATCTCTGAATCCTACATGACAAGTAACCTCTAAGCCTACATGCCTTGTAAGGGTTCCCCCTCATCCCTTGAACTAGGGGTTATCAAAAAACCAATAAAAATGATGTCCATCAGACCATTAGGGTGTATCTATACTATATTTCTATTATTTTTTCTCATTTTTTATCAATCAAATAATTATCATATTGATAATTTTTTATTTCAATATATTTATTATATGATTAAATTATTAATTAATAAATTTAAATTTCCAATCAATGAAACAAAAATTATAATTTTTAGAAATATATAGTTTTAATTAGAAATATTAATTTGATAAATACAATAGTTTTGAAATAAATAGTCCTTTCATGAAATAATCTAATTCAATAATATATATTTAATTTAAAAATTATAAATATTGGAATAATTTCAAATTTATTTTTTTATATGGGTTATAATGTTATTTGTCTCGAGAAATAGTGTATATTTTCGCAAACAAAGAGTTTAATTTAAAATTGAAAATTTATTTATTTAGAAAATTATTTTAGTAAAAAAAAATTGATTTAAAAAAAATAATATCAATAATATACTAGGATGAAAATATGAAAAATTTATGATTCAATCAAAATTTTGGCATAAAATTAAATATGTTATATATATATTAAGAATAATGAAATAATAATAACCCAAAATTAATCTAAAAAATACCATGAAATAAAATTGTGTAAGAAATTATTTTCATAATATATATCATATTACTGATGATATTTGAGTAATTTATAAACCAATATGAAATCCATAAAAACACATATTGTCTTTATATGTATTTAAAAACAATTACAAATAAAAATAACTCTCATCCCAAAAATCAATGCTATTATTTTATTGAATTTAATTATTTTCCAAATTAAATAATTAAAACAATCCCTCTTCAATAAATTTGTCACCGTGGAGTGCACAAATTTTGTTCATGAAGAAGGCTAGTGGTAGTTTGCGGTTGTGGGTCGATTATCGTCGCTTAATCAAAGTGACATGGAGGAATCACTATCCTCTTCTGTGTATTTATTATTTATTTGTTCATCAGATGAGTGCATGTTGGTTCTCAAAGATTGAATTGTGGTCAATATATCATCAAATGCATGTGAATGATGAGTATATCCCAACGAATGCTTTCCGTTGTCGTCATGGGCATTATGAGTTTGTTGAAGTGTTGTTTTGTTTGAAAAATTCTCTAGGTCTATTCCTGGGAATGATGAGAGTTGTGTTTTGTGAGTTCCTAGACAAGTTCGTGGTTATTTTCATTGATGACATCCTTGTGTACTCCACGTCTGAGGAGGATCATGTGGAGCATCTACAGGCAGTTTTGGGAGTTCCTCATCGATATCATCTATTTGGGAAGTTGTTGAAGTGTGAGTTTTGGGCTCGAGAAGTCTGTTTCGTAGGGAATGTTGTCTCCTAGTAGGTAGTATCTATGCATCCATCGAAGATAGAAGTATTCATGTATTGCCCATCCCCCAAGACAGTGTCAGAGGTATGAAGATTCCATGGTATCATAGGACACTACATGAGGCATGTGGATAATTTCTCTCGAGTTGTGACTCATATGAATGCTTTGACAAGGAAGGATCATACATTCATATGGGCTAATCAGTGTCATGAAGCATTCGAGTAACTAAAGGATATGTTAGTAGGTGCTCTATTTCTCTATCTCCCAGCTAAGGGACTTCAGTTTGATATTTTCGGTGATGCATTACATCTGGGATTAGGATGTGTTCTGATGTAGCAAAGATTAGTGGTTTCTTATGGTTCTCGGCAGTTGCATCCTCATGAACATAATTATACCACCCATGATATTGAGTTGGTATCCATGGTGTTTTCCCTAATATTGTGGAGACATTACCTCATTGGCGATCACTTTGTAATTTTCACTGATCGTAAGAGCCTAAAGAATGTTTTCTCCCAGCGTGACTTGATCATACGTCGTCGTCGGTGGATGGAGTTATTACAATAATACAACTTCAAAATATCATATAAACCTGGGAAGGGGATTTTTTTAGCTGATGTGCTGAACAGGATTTCACGTGGTGATGCAGTGCTTGAATATTGTGATTCATAGAGAGTAATGTAAGAACTTTCATCATTACATCTTGATTTGGGAGAAGTTGGGGGTAGTGGTTGTCTTTTTCAGATGATGGTGCGATCATCTATATGGAAGCAGGTGGAAGAGTCCCAGTTAGGTTATCTAGAGGTGGAGGTCTAGAGAGACTGAGTTGTTTGTGTCGAGTCCCCTGATGGTTGGTCTGAGGATGAACAACATCGACTGTTGTATTGTGGAAGGATACTTTTTTCCTTTGAAAATCTATGAGGTGGTTCTCATAGAGTTTCATATTTCTCCTTTAGCGGTGCATCCTGGCATAACAAAGATGTAATGACCCCTGAGGAGCCAGTTTCTGTGGCCGGGGATGAAACGTATGGTTGCTATGTTTGTGTCTCAATGTTTGGTATACCTGAAGGGAAAGGCCGAACACCGTGTTCCTTGTGGTATGCTCCAGCCATTAGATTTTACTCAGTGGAAGTGTGAGGACATATCAATGGACTTTTTTACTAGTTTACCTCAATCTTTGTGAGAACATGATGCTTTTTGGGTGTTAGTGGACTGTTTAATTAAATCATCTAACTTCATAGCAATCAAAGAGTCAATATCAGTGGATGTTTTATAGAGGCAGTATATGGAGGAGGTGGTGAGACTTCATGGTGTCCCAAGGATGATCATTTCTGACCGAGATCCTCGTTTTACCTCTAGTGTCTAGAGAGGTCTCTAGCATGATTTTGGTACTCGGCTTATCCGTAGCACTGCTTTTCATCCTCAAACGGGTGGTCCAAGAGATTGAACCATCTAAAATCTTAAATACACGTTACATTGTTGTGTCCTATATTTTGGAGGTTCGTGGATGTTTCACTAACCTTTGGTGAAGTTCGCTTATAATTATAGTTTTCACTAAACCATCAGTATGGCACCGTTTGATGCCTTGTATGGTAGGAAATGCCATTCTCCACTGTGATGGACTGGGCTCAGAGAGTCAATAATTCTCGAACCGAAACATGTGCAGAATAAAATAGATATGGTTCAAGTGATTTGTGAGAGGATATAGACATCACATGATAGTAAGAAATTATATATCGATCGAAGGAGGAGACCCTTATAGTTTGATTTTGGGGATCATTTTTTTTTATGTTGGATCACAGTCATGGTCAGCAATGGTTTGGTCGTGGGAGTATGATATCTACCCAATTTGTTGGGCCTTTCGAGGTGTTAGATCATGTTGGAGATGTTGCTTATCAATTAGAACTTCCCCTGTAGATGATCTGGATACACAATGTTTTTTCTATATCAAAGATTTGTCATTATATTCATGATGAATCTCATGTCATCTGTTAGGGAGATATTGATGTGGATGGTGATGTTACCATTGAAGAGTGACATGTGGGGATCCAAGACTGCAAAAATATGGTGTTGTGCATGCATTCTATCCACTTGGTTTGTGTCTTATGGAGACACGGTGGAATGGAAGGGAGTGCTAGGGAATGTGAGTCGCAGATACGTGCTAAGTACCTAGAGTAGTTTGATGTTTAACTCCTTTTAAGTAACTATGTCACCTTTGTGGTTATAAAACATTTGTGTTTATGATATTGGTTTCATTAGTTCTTATTGTGGCATTCTCTCATTTGTGATGTCTCTTGATGAGTGGGTTTTTAGACATCCTTTTCTCCTCCCCTTAGGTTTCTTTGAATTCTCGAGGATGAGAATGTTTTGAGAGTTATCTGATATAATTGACGGGGCCTCTCATGTCCATTACTTTACAGAAATCTAGTGTTTTAGTTGGTACAAGCGGTCAAGGTGTCATATCCCTAACAGTTTTCCAAATTTCTAATTCCATGAACAGTTCCATTGGTGAAGAGTTACATTGGTAGCCTTCAATGAACAGTGCAACGGTAACCTTCGGTGATAAGTGCATCAGTAACCTTATTTTAACAGTGGCATCAGTAAACTTATCTGAACAGTGAAACAGTGACCTTATGTGAACAGTGACATCAGTGAACTTATGTGAATAGTGTCATCGGTGACCTTCTGTGAACAGTGTAATGGTGACCTTATATGAACAATGCCATCGGTCACCATATATGAACAATGTCATCGGTAACCTTAGGTGATTAGTTTCATCACTGGCCTTAGGTGAACATTTCTAAGGTGAGGTTCCAACAAGGAGGTTTTAATAGTGAGGTTCCAATAGTGACCTCTTTCCTTTGCCAAATTTTGAGTTCATGAACAGTGTTTCCCGAACGGTGAGGTTCCATCAATATCCTCTATATCCTTTGGCCAGTTTTGAGTTTATGAAAAGTGTTTCCAGAACTGTGAGGTTCCAACTATAACCTTTATTTTCTTTTCCATATATATAGTTTTTTAATAGTGTTTCCAAAATGGTGAGGTTCCATCGTTAACCTCTAGTTCCTTTTCCAAATTATGATTTTGTGAACAATGGTTCCAGAACAGTGAGGTTACATCAGTAACATCTATTTGCTTTTCCATATTTTGAGCCTGTGAATAGTGTTCCCAGAATGGTGAGGTTTCATCAATATCCTCTATTTCGATTTCAAAATTTTGAGCCCGTGAATAGTGTTTCCAGAATAGTGAGGTTCGTCGGTAACCTCTATTTTTTCCCCAAATTTCGAGATCATGAACATTGTTTCCATCATCCTATAATTTCTCCCCTTTGAAATTTCAATTGATTTAAAATGCATTTAAATCATTGTTTTTAAGGACTCTATGGCTGATTCAAAGGTTATACCTCCAATATTAATTTCTACTAAGGATCGGGATGTTTTTTATACATTGTCAAACTGGGTGGTATAATGTGTTTTGATTTTAAAGGAAAATCCAGCGTATCTTAAACCACTCCTTCGGTAAATCTCTTAAATGGATGATATATCTTCCTCCCTTATTCCACCTTCTTGTTCCCTGGTGTGACATGCTTGATCCTTTCCTTCATCCCTTAGGATGGATGTGATTTATTCTTAATCCTTGGAACGGTTACCCTCTGTTTTTGGTGCAACCAAGTAACATCAAACGATCTCTAATATAATCTTTTTTCTAGAATCATTATTTTGGTTCTATTTATTTTTATTTCCCCTTTCCCTTTTATGGAATTCTATCTACATGATCATAATGGAATTTTCTTGGTTGATGACCATTGTGGTGGAATCTCTGCATCCTTGGGTGGATACAGTTGTCACGGGGGGAAAAGATTGTAACACCTTGTTAGGCTCTTCAAGAACTATTTTAGGTAGAGGATTAATTTCTTCTCTTTCCTTTGATGTGGAAATATATAGATATCATTTTTTATCCCACTGTATCACAATGATATTCACATAATAAATATTTGAACTTGATAAATAAATTTATACTGATCGTATGTTATTTCTTCTTGTTTTTCTATACAGTGTGATTTCTATGCTTGCTTTGTTTATAAATTCATTCATGATAAAAAAATGGTAAAGAACATAAATCCAGAATTAATTGATAATTGTTTGGCTAAAGATAAATAGGCATGTAAATTAATCTAGATCTTCTAATTGTAATTTGATGTTAATCAAATTGGTGCAGTATGCATGTTTAATTGTTTGTGATATCTTACCGGTTAGGTTACTCTAATTTGGAACCTACAAATATTAAATTGGTTAATCCATGTTAGATTATATAAATGGTTATTTGATAAAAGATAATTCTGTATAGGGTTTTGAGTTACCCTCTTGCTAGTTTTAAGGACTAGAGCCCAATAGATATGATGTTTGTTTTAATGATTCTTGTGTTGTGGTGTGATCTAGGATAGCTGTTGTGATATGTGGGGGCATGGAGGACTATTGGTTGTGGCAGTAGTTGACACCTAGAGTGGCGAGATTAATCGGTTTATACATGTGGGGGTCGGGGAGGACACTAGGGATAATAAAATGAGTTGGATGTGAATATTTGGATTATTTATTTTCTTATTGGTTTTTTATCTTCATTACATTCCCCACAACTCTAGGTAGTTATATTTTCCTACACATCTTTTGAAATGGGTGAAGACACATGATGTATGCCATGTTCTTTCTATGTTTAGCTTCTTAAGGGAAGATAGGTCTATGCTCTTACTATAGGTAACAAAGACTCGAATGGTAGTTCATCAACTCAATGTGTTGAGCCCATTGTGTTTAGTAACATATAATGTTTTTCATGATTGACTAGGATTATGGGAATGTAATTCTGTAAATAAATAATTGAATAAATGATGTTAACCCATGGGGTTGAAGCTTTCTAGAATGAAATGGTGAAGTTACAATTTAAAGGAACTGTGGACTTTGTGTGTGATTCTAATGAAATATAATTTGGAAATTGATAATGGTTAATTAGTGATTAAAGTATTAAATAACATAATGTGCAACTGATAAAAAGAGAATGAAGTAATGTAATAATGCTCTTTAAATGGTTGTGATCATATAGGAGACCGAGTCTTAGATGTTGATGTCTGGTGTCCAAGATATTTTAGCTGCAATTGATACCAAGAATAGGTTATTCCAATAATGTGGTTGGGAGATATAGATTATTCTGGACTTTTTCTATTTCAATTGTCTAGTCCACCTTGTCAATAAGGTAACCTGAAACCCTGAGGATCCTTAGCCCTGGTGGTATTTTCCCCAACATTCTGGTGGGAGGATGGATGGCTGACTTCCCACATAGGTCCCACTCTCTTCTCTTGGCAGTTACATGTGCTGGTAGGAACATCAGTTAGTTTTCCCCCATATATGTGTGTAATAGTTAGTGATGGGTTGTGGTTATTCACACACAAACATTCTTGATATAGTTACTTATGGACAACTACAGGTGTAACGTTTATAGGCTATGATGGCTTGAGGATCATTACTCGATTTATGGGCTATAATGGCTTGAGGATTAATACCTGACATATGATACACGTTATGTGAGAGGTGGTGGATACCAAAATCTCCCAGGTTACTTTACTTGTGTGGAATTGTTGGTATTGTTTCATGAGTGTTATCTTGTGGTGCTTCACCTAGGTTTCTGTGGGAAATCCATTTTGGAGAGAGAAGCTTAGGACGTGCAACATTGGAGAAAAGAGCCAAACCAATGGGGAAGTAGTATCGGGGTACCCATGATATTATTTATTATTTTGTACATTCTTGCATGCCTTACTTTGCGAGAGTATCCTTGTTGAGGCTCGGAACATCATATACTAGTTTAGGTGACAAGTTAGTTTCATGTATTGTTCACAGTGCTTTTGCATGCTTTCTTTCTTTTTTCATGAGAGGCTTCGAGGTGGATCCTACTAATTATACTATTATACTCACCCTATGTTTATATTAACTATTTTTCAGGTCTGTTGGAGCATGGTGGAGATCAAGCTGGTTTCTACTAGCTTGGGTTTGCAGGAGATGTCGGGGCTTGTGGTTGTTGTAGTTTTTTACATTATTTTGGTTATTTGCAGGAGAAAACCAAGGGACATGTGGCGCGCAAGTGTTGAGTGCACAGAGGTCCATGAGCAGGTGTTGAGGGTGCTGTATTTAGGTGAACTGGCTTTAGGCGCGCAGGGGTGCGGCCTAGCCTATATATAGGCGGCCAATCTTGTGCAAAGCACCCAGATTTAGAATTTTCGAGCTCTCACCATGCAAGTTACCTTCGCCACGCATGTTTCTCTATTTTCCGCTAATTCAATGATGTCTTGCTACTATAGAGGTAATAGGACTTGCGTGGTGATACATTCATGCCAAAAACATACACGACAAATCCATACTTGTGTGCCAAAATTTTACATGCGCACCTTAATGCCTTTTCCATTTTTCGAATTCCTTCACAAAGTTTATGAGAAATGAACTTACTTAAGAGTTATTTTATTCAACTTTTGTGTTGATTCAATGGTTCCCAAGAGAGTCAGAATGGATAATGAGCTAGCTAGAAAGTGGATTGATGACATGATGAACATTGGTGTCCATGATTACTAGGATATCTGCGACATCACTCTCCCAGATTTGGCTAAGTACTTGAAGAAATATCATCTTATTTTCCCACAGAGAATCTATCTTCCTCTGTATGGTCATGGTCATCTACAAGGAGTCAATGTTCTAGATGAAAAGAACTATATACCTGAGATGCAGCTACATTTATACTCCTCTATTTCTTTTATGTATGTGAATTAAGAGCAACAACAATGGTGTGAACTTTCAAAATTTTCCTCCATGTCATTTCCTTGCAGATATGAAAATGGAAAACCCATGGACTGAAATGTTTTCCGCTGCTAGTTGGTGGAGAGAAGACAAACATGGAATTAGAGCAATATTTGAAAATATTATTCTCTCCAAATGGTTCTTTACTTCAAATTCTCTATTCTCAAATCCATGTATCCACCTTCCAAGTCTCTTGGACAGAAACAGAGTCACCGTTTGATCAGAAAGAATTTTTCTCAAACCGCACTCAAGAACATCCTTTTACAGTTGTTCCAAGAAGAGCTTGTATCACTATATCTCTTATTGTATCCAGTTTAATGAATGATTTCCATGAGGCTGTTGATGAAGCTCCGGATTCTGTAAATCAAATGAAGAGTTATTTTGAGTGTCTTTTTTAATTACTAAAAAAGAGAAGAGACTCCAGTCTATGGATGTCCTTCTAACTCTTGTGCATCAAATGAAAAACATTATCATCTTTAATCATTTGTGCACGCATTATTTTTTTACTTGATTTATATTTTTACCCAATCCAATGGGAATAGTATGCATAGTTTTTTTACTAGGATTATTATAAATAAACATACAACCTTTGAATCTTTTAATTACTCAATATTACCTAAATCATGCAAAATGTATGTTTACTGTCCTAGAACATGACTTTTGTTCAGAGTTCCCCTATCTTTTGTGGGAAGTTTAATGTCATGCACGTCGGACATAAAAAGGCTAATGTTTATGGTCGAAATAGCTTTGACCAAATAGATTAAAATTGACCCTATTCATTGACAATTTATCTGAAAACATATTTCCACACTCATTTATGAGGGAAAAAAAAGTAAACAATGACTTAAGAAATTTTGAATCTGAGTAATGATATCAAAAAGGGCTAAAAGAAATTATAAAACGTAGTTCCCAAGAATGAAGTTACCATTATTTAACAAACCCGTTAGGGGGTTGAATTATGCAGGGCCACCTAAGGGCTTTGGCTGTATAGTAAAATAATGGTAACTTTTGGCTGACAGGTCTGTTATGTAGACTACCTATGCAAGGCCGCATAAGGGCACATGCTGCATAGTTATGCAAAAGAACTATCAGAAATTTACGTTTCTACTGCTAAAAAGACAGTGTAAGTTTATGAGGATTCAAATTTTCCAAAGAATAGAGTTTTCTGTATGGAGAGAGGTACTTGAATATGGAGAAGATATTTCCAAAAAAGATTATCCAAGAACTAGATGAACGTCACTCCTACGAAGGTCTGACCCAATCTTAGGGAAGAGAAATATAAACCATAGACTTGAATACTTTCAGATCATGAAGAAGGACATGAATCAAATATGTTATGGATGGCTATTTTTTTTCATATTCTTATATATGTTTTATAAGACCAGTAAGGACAAAAGAGTTCTTCTTCCAATGAATAAAGTTACCATTATCTATAAAAAATCGTTAGGGGGATGAATTATGCAGGGCCACCTAAGGGAATTGGATGCATAGTCAAATAATAGTATTTTTTGACTGACAAGTCTGTTATGTAGACTATTTATGCAAAGCCACTTAAAGGCACGTGCTGCATAGTCAGGCAAAAGAACTCTCAGAAATTGGACATTTTGCGACCAGAAGTCGAGAAAATTTTTAATGATGATCTGAAAATATTTAAGGTTAGGATTATCACACAAAAATTTAGGTATTTTCCAATGTATGCAGAGATGCATAGATCAATGCAAACCATAATCATGTTGTGGCTAGATCCTGAAATGAAATATTGGACATCACTATGTATCCTATAAGGATGACAATCAAGCCATACGTAGTTCTTGAAATATAGTTTAACGTCATGTGGGACGAGAGTATAGGAGATCTTGGTTTAGGGTCATTGAACTCGGACCATTATATGAAATACACAGTGTGTTTTTTCATAGGGACTTTTCAGCCAGGGGACTGAAAGTGGAATTTGGGGTTAGGCCCAAAAGACTTGGGGCTAGATTTGAGGGAAAATCGAATGTTCCTACGTATACCATAAGGATGGGAAACAATCCCACGTAGTTCTAGAAATACCCTCTGTAAAAATTTGGTTTGTACATGTGAAGGGTGAAAGGGGACTTTAGTGAAATGATGGTTTAACCCATGATAAAAGGTTCAGATATTTCCATTTATGAACATAATCATTGGAATACAACATGATTAAAAATCAATGTAAATAATGATTTCCTCTTAGGTGAGGGTATTAAAGAATATTGTAGTTTTTTTTCATAGAGGAAAATAGTGTTGTATAGTTTAACGTCATATAATAAGGATGAAGGTGAACCAATGTAAAGATATAGATTCTGGGGGCGGTTTCACGAATCAACATCGTATGAGATTGAGGTGAACCGATGTGAAGTGATTGGTTTTGGGCTTGAACCATGGGAGGTTGCCTACGTACCTAACCTGGATGTCAACGATCAAATTCCACATAGTTCAATTAATGAATGAATTTGTAATCAATTTGTTCTTGGGGACAACGACCTAAAAATATTGTTGGGACTTACGCGTGGTTAGCGGCCCGGAGAGGGTGTTATGGTTGAAATTTTCTCTAATATCACGTGAGTCATACTCAGTGTGAGAAACAAGAGGTAACAACAACCTTAAAGATGCACAAATTAATGTCATGTAAGACATATAAAGGGACTATGCAGTTTAAAGTTGTGCAGTTAGGACTATTGGTGCAGCACAGTTTAGTGTCATGTAGCAGGAAACAAAATACAGTTTAATGTCATGTAGGATGTATTAAGGTATTTCTGTACAGTTTAGCATCATGTAGTTAGGACGATGGGGACAATACATTTTAATGTCATGTTGGACGTATTAGTGAATTTTTCACAGTTTAACATCATTTTGGACGTCAAAGGGATGATACAGTTTAGCGTTATGTTGGACGAAAGTGCGAATATGTTAAGGTCACATGCATGGACCATTCGTTATGTAGTTTAACGTCTTGCTGGATGTAAGGGAATTCTATACGGTTTAGCATCATGTAGTTAGGAAGTCACAGTTTAACGTCATGTTGGACGTAAGTACCATAAGTTTAAAGTCATATGCATGGACCCTTGGTTATGCAGTTTAACGTCTTACTAGACATATGTGCTAATAGTTTAGAGTCGTATGCCTAAAACCATGGTTATGTAGTTTTATGTATTGCTGGACGAAACTAATACACATAGTTTAAAGTCATATGCATAGTCTGTAGATGTATTTTGTGTTTATACACAATATTTATTCAGAAATCTGGCATTGGTTGGAGTAGTGATGAGTTCTCTATCCATTGAGATTAAAGAATAATCTCCATTGGAGTAGACCTTATGTATTGAATAAGGTCCTTCCCATTTTGGCTCAAGATTGGGTGGTTTCTTTCCTTGTATCATTGGACTTCTGAGAACTAATACCAATTCTGCCTAAATTAATGAACGAAGACGAACTTTTATGTTGAAATCTTGTACTATTTGATTCTGATAGACTTCCAAGTGGTGCAGGGTGCACAATATTTTCTCATCTAAAGGTTCCAATTTCTTCAATCGCTTTTGTCATTGTTTATCTGTAGATGACTGATCACAAATGGCTACTCTGAGCGAAAGTAATTGAACCTCAATTGGAAAGACTACTTTCGTTCCATATACCAGTGAATATGGAGTTGACTGCGTTGCCGTGCGGGTGGTGGTTCGATAAGCCCATAAAGCATGAAAGATTTTATCATGCCATGAACTCATATATTTATCAACCATATTTTGCAGTATATTTGGAAGATTCTTGTTGAAGGCTTCTATCTAGACATTGGCCACTGCATGATACCAAGATGAATGGTTGGATTTTGATGTTGTATTCTTGATAGAACTTCTTCACCTCAGATAAACTGAAGTTGGTGCCATTGTCCGTCAATAAGGTATGAGGTACACCAAATCTGGTAATGATGTTAGACTTTATGATTCTAAAAATGATTTTAAAACTAACTTCATTGAGAGGTATTGCCTCTTCCCATTTGGAGAAGAAGTCAGTAGCAGTAATAATATACTTAAACTGCTTAATTGTAGCTGAAGGATAAGGTCCCACCACATCCATTCCCCATGTGGAAAATGGCCATGAGTATTTAACTGTATGAAGCAACTTTGGGGGTTGATGAATGAAGTTGGCATGTACATGGAATGAATGAAACTAATTTTTGAAATCATAGAAATCTTGTATCATTGAAGGACAAAAGTATCCAAGCCTTTGAATTTGATCAGACAGTCTTTGTCCAGACTGGTGGGCACCACAAACTCCTACATGCACTTCTTTTATGATAGCCATAACCTCTTCACCATCAATGCATCTGAAAAGAACTCCATCAAAACCACATTTGTAGATAATTTTCTCTAGGTGATCCGGGCTATCATAAAGAGTAAAATTGACCACACGTCACCAGAATTGTTATTTACCAGCTCTATCAGGTGTAAGTGTTCCATTTTGAAGGTATTCCCTGATAGGTGTCATCCATCCTATTGTATGACCATGTGGTTTAGGAATGGGACTAATTTCATTGATTTCCTCTTTTCTGATTTGAACATAAGGTAAAATTGTACGACGGTGGACAATACTGATGGTTGTCTCATCCCAATTTTGATCTTCCAAATCTGTGGCTATATTAGCCAGTGCATCAGCTTGGGAATTTTGTGATCTTGGGACATAAGAAAATGTAGGTTCCGAAGGGAATTCCGCCATTAACTCTCTGACATAATCATACAAAGGGATTATTTATTCTTTTCTGATGGCATAATCCCCATTGAATTGTTTGATTACCAGGTCTGAATCACCTTTCACCGTAAAGTGATTCACTTGTGCTTGAAGTTCCAACTCTAATCCTGCGATGAGAGCTTGGTATTCTGATTCATTATTCGTACCGCCTCCCAACAATGAGAAGTAATAATGTAACACTGCCTTTTATGGAGAAATGAAAAAAATTCCTAATCCAACTTCGTTGAATTTAGGATTTTCCATTTTCCTCTCTATTGGACTTCTAGAAGCACCATCAAAGTACATTTCCCATGTTTGAAGACGTTCTTGAATAGAGAAGACTTCCTCATCAGGGAGTTCAATATTTGAAGATGTGTCTTCCACTGAAGGGTGTTCAATAAGGAAATAAGCTAGAGCTTGTCCCTTTATTGCTTTTTGAGACGCATATTGAATATCAAATTGCTACAAGATAACTTCCCACATTTCAAGATGTCATGTAAGCATTGGACGACTATGGATGAATTGGAGCGGGTTATTACAAGATACCAATTGGACCTCGTGATGTTGCAGGTAGTATCTCAACTTCTGAACTGCAATGATTAATTCTAGGTAGCACTTCTTAATACTTGAATATCGGGTTTCTGATACAAGAAAAGTCCGACTGAGATAGTAGAGGTTGTTTTCATTCCCAACATCATTCTTCTGAGCTTGAAAGTAACCCAATGATCGCTCCAGAGCTGTCAGATAGAGATTAAGTGGTCTTCCTTCATCATCTGGCATTAACACTAGAGAAATCAAGAGATACTTATTGAGAATATCGAATTCTTCTTGACATTATTTAGACCACTGGTATGTGACTCCCTTCTTCATAAATTTGGTGAAGGGTAAACTTTTTCCTACCAAATTGGTGATGAAACGCCAAATGTAGGCTAAGTGTCCTTGAAGTCCTCTTAATTCATTCAAATTTCAAGGATGTGACATACCACAGATTGACTTTGTCTTCTCAAGATCAACATCGATACCATGATGGTGTACAACAAAGCCGAGAAATTTTCCTGAGGTTACCCCAAAAGCACATTTTAAGGGGTTCATCTTCAAATTATATTGCCGAATTTTGTGAAATATGATTTCCAAATCAGCCAAGTGATTAGGAAATTTCTAGGATTTGTCCACCAAATAATCCACATAACATTCAATGAACGTCCCTAAAAAGGGTTTGAAGATATGATGCATGTCAAGCTGATATGTTGCACTTGCATTTTTTAGGCCAAAGGGCATTACCCGATAGAAAAACACACCATGAGGGGCTCTCAAGGCTGTAGATTCTTCAACATATAGATCCATTCAGACTTGACTATATCCAGAGTATCCATCCATGAAGTAATGTTCTACATAGCAAGCTGTTGCATAAATTAAGAGTTCTGTAATCAGAACTAGAAAATCATCCTTTGGACAATGCCGATTATGATCTATGAAATCAATGCAAACTCTAATTTTCCCTTTCTTCATTTTCACTGGGACAATATTATCCAAAAAATTGGGATATTGAACTTCTCTGACAAAGTTAGCATTGATAAGATTATCCACTTCAGCCTCAATTTTAGAATCATAGGTTGGGTGTGTTCTTCTAGAAGCTTGTTTGAATCCTCGATGTTCTTCTGGAAAACCCAAATGATGAGTGGCAACATCAGGATCAAGCCCTTGCTTCTCTGTATAGTTCTAAGAAAATATATCTTTGATTTTTCTTTAGAAAGGAAATATACATCTCTTGATATTCAAGAGTCATAGCCGCACTAATTAAAGTGGGTCATGGATCTTCTTTTGTACGCATATTTATTTCTCTGAGTTCATCCACGATGGTAGAGATACCCTATTAAAATGATGGAGGATCATCCATGAGATCTTCCTCTTCTTCTTCAACATGTGTTATTTCTTCTCTTTCTACATGCATAGTATATGATGAAGAGGAATTTTCATGATTAGAAGAGATGTTAAAATTTTCACATCTTGAAGAAGAATATTCCATTTCTGACCCAATTGATGATGAAGGGTCTTCTTTGGTTAATAAGGAGGAGAGGATGGATTGAGAATCAACATCATCATTTACCTCTCACATTGCTATAACTTGCTCTAGCCTGATTGGTGAAGTATAGACTTTATGTATTTTAGAGGATAAAATGAAGACATATTCATTTGATCTTTCATAATTGCTTGGTGGATCACCACTTTCTCCCATGTTGTCTGGCTTGATTTTCGTGATTGAAATTATGGAGGTTTCTTTAAGAGTATTTTGATTTGGGTATATCCAGTCAATTTGACTGATAGGAAACACATAATCAATACTCATGTGTACTAATGGGTTTACTGGAATCTTTTGCAAACCATATGGAGCATTAACTTTGGTAATCTCCCTTGTTGTGTATTTATCATTTCCCTTCATATGATAAAATTCCACCTCAATGTATTGAGATTCACATGTCTTTAACGGGGATTTATCACCATACAATGTCCCAACTTGACCATCAAAACAATATTTAATACATTGATGGTATGATGAAGGGATAGCTGCATGTTGATGTAGCCAAGGTCTTCCAAGAAAGATGCTAAAGGCTGAGTCTTGATCAATAACCATGAAATCTGAATTGGATACATGATCTCCAAACTGAGTTCTGAGTGTAATCTCGCCCAGTGGTTCTTGGTCATTTTTATCATATCCTTGTAACATCATAGTAAAAGGAGATAAATCAAATTTCGTGAGGCCCAATCGATGAAGTGTACGAATGGGCATGAGGTTGACTCTTGAACCATTATCAATGAAATATCATAGGATATCTACACCATTTACCTTTGCAGATAAGTACAAATGTCAAATATGTCCATGCACGACATCATCTTCATCTGCATCTGTGAATGATATCACGGAATGGAATTATGCAAGATTATTCTCTACATGGTAGGCTTAAACCGCATCAATTTCAGTTTCAAACTCTTGAGGACTTGAACAAAGCCTCAATGAGTGCCTCCTAAAGATCATTTGATAAATTCAAGGCATTCAGAATTGATAACTTGGACGGTAATTGGGCCAGGTGTTTCAATACATCATACTTTTGATCCAAAGGTCCGTGTTTCCCAACAAGAACATGTGGTTTAGCAGGTGCCATGGAAGTTGATACTTTGGATTTTGATGCATCTTGTACCACTATAAGAGTTGGTAATACTCCTGGCATTGGAATATTAGACTGATTAGGTCTATTTACTTGCTGAGAGGAACAAGGTGGAACCCACAACTGATCTTCTAGAATAACTGTTCCAGGACTGAATCTTCCATGTGTAGAAGAAAATTCTTGTTCTTGTTGAGCTTGTTGGAGGGCTCTACCATGAGCTTCTACCACGTACGTAGTTCTACCAGTGGTAGAATTGGAATACTAGACTCTGAAAGATCCACGTCTTCACCTATACCCTGAGCCTCTGGAACTTCCTCTGATTCCTATTTTTTATACAGGGAATCCAGGCTCATCGAATTCGAAACTTTGATTTGAATAAGGATCAGTTAAGTGAATCATAATAACAAAACCAATGATTAACTCTTCATCCGATGAAGACTATTCCTGACTAGCCAATTTTGGCTCTACCGTTTGATGGGGTGGTGCCCGTTGCATTGATGTAGATGGCATAAAATGTGCCAGAGTCAAAGAAAACTTAGGCTTTGACACATACTCATCTTCCTCTGATTCTTCTTCTTTCTTTGAATTATGTCGTTTCTTTGAGGATTTTCCCTTTGATGAAGAGGGTTTTGCTGTGGCATTCATGGCATAAGACACAATTAGTTTCTTTAATTTTGTTCTCAAAATATCATGAGTTCAGTTGATTGTCTTTCTGAACATCCAATCATCATATTTTTTTGCATTTTTTTTTGACTTCTTGCCACTCACCTTACTCCTCTAGATCTGTAGTGGTAACACATGCTACCTGAGAGGAATAACAATTCAGTTTGACATGTCCCAAGTCGGCCATTTTTTGCAGGAAGTCCTTGAAAACAAAACACTCCTGAATGGGATGCCCCAACATTTGATGAAACATGCAATAGTTGGGACGGTCTTCATATCCTTCCTTTTTGGACCTATTGGGCCTTGCAAATTGAACCAAATTATTTTCCAGAGCCGAAAAGAAGTAACCAAGAACATGTTCATTTCAGAAAGAGTTAAATTTACTTTTCAAGTCCTCAAATTGTTTCTGTCTTTGATCTATTTGGTCATCTTGATGAAACGACCTCTGTTGTTGGCATCAGTAGGTGGAGACCTTCAAGAAGATGATGTTTTTGATGTAGAAGTAGGTACATGTGCTTGTTATAAAATAACTATAGCAGTATCTTCTTTACCCATTCTCCTTCTTGGAGCTGATGGAAATACACAAGCTTTATCCCTAGTCTTTATAAGAGAATCTTCATTCTGTTGAGCGATTGATGTATGGTCTCAAAACCCTCCTGTGTATTTCACAGGGATCAGCGGTGTGCACAACTCATCACGTAAATTTTCCACAAATATTGGCAAAAATTCCTCTTGAGGGAGTTATAAGAGTAGGGAATATGTTAATCCACTCCAGTGAGTAATGAAATATGAGACCCTTTCATTATCCCTTTTCATATAGTTTTTAAGATAAAAAACTATTGTATTTGGAAACTTTGAGATGAACTGAAGAAGTAATTTTTGGCAAAGAACCTCTTATCCAGTAATTGACTGACATTGCAAGCTTGTGTTCCAAACAAAATCTGCCCTTGTAATAACTGTAAAAAACACCTGATCGTAACCACCTCTTGTTGCTGAAGGGTTCCCATCATAGGATCACAACAAGACACAAAATTTTTAGAGTGTTTCTCTGGGTCTCTCGAACAATTAAAGATTGGGAATGTGGTACTTTCAAAATTTGATGGGGGAGGAATTGAATCAACCCATTCAGGGTAAGCACTATTTTATTGTTCAATTTGAGCATGATTTCTCTCCATAGCTTCCAACCGAGTTGTTAATGACTCAATAGTATTTATTAAATTTTGAGAAACTTCTGGTTGAGCTTGGACCTGAACAGGTACAATGATTGGATCTGGTACAAATGTTGTGGTTGATACTACAACTGATGGTTGCACTGCAAATTATTGTTGCACTTGACCCGTAGGATTAGACCTATGAGGGTGTACTGATAAAGGAGGATATTCATGATCCATCTCTCTAGACACAACAAATTCCTTTTACTGACTGACTCCAGTATGCATAGGAGGAAGACTACCCTGAAGTAGTTCTTCATTCATCCTCCTCAATTCCTTCATTTCTTCCTCTTGTTGTGAAAATCTATTCTCTAGTGAGAGAAATTATCCTTCTCTAGAGGAATGGTATGTAACATGATTCCTTCCTTCCCCCTTTTTGGATCCATTTTGAAGAGTGGGAAGTGGTTTACTTGAAGGATTACCTAGGTTCTGATTAATCATTTGATTTCGTGTACACACACCTTCTTTATTTTTGTCTGTGCGTACATCTTCTTGAAAAGGAACCTCTTCATATGATCCCTCCGAGTGAACCTCATCTGGTGGATCAGAAACAATGACATTGATGACATTAATTTATTCTTAATGCATTTCATCCATTCTATCATCATTTCTGCAATATTTTCATCTTCCATGTCTTTGATGAGACATTGCCTTTTGTTGATTTGATCCCTCAAGAACCACTTGATGAACCGTAATTTGGAGGGAATCTCTTGATAATTTATCTCTTCGTTCCTCTTGAGGATTCTTCCCTAAATGTGTGAAGACTGACTTTCTCTGAGAAAGAGATTGGTGATTTGAAAAAGTCCCCAGTCTGGTGGACTGGTGTTGTTCCTTGTCAATTCCTCGAATCATATCTGTTGATTCCGAAGATTGAGTTAAACGAGTCCCCAGTCTAGAAACCTGGGGTGGCTCTTGAGATTCTATATCTGAGACCTTCTTGAAATCTCTCTTGATCTTGTGGGCATTAGTCTGGAAATTAGCTGGATGCATCAACCTGCATCAACTTTTATCACCCGGCTCAAAAGACAGTTGGATTATTTCTAACACATCTGTCACTTGATGATGTGCTTTCTCCAAACAAGAGGCATGTTCAATATTCTCATTTTCATGATGCAGGATTAATTCAACAACTTTTTCTCTATATGCTAGATTTTGAGAGGAACTAGTTGAAGCCTATTCTTGGGCAAGCTTTTGATTACAAACAAAACCCACTGATTTTGGCCGGCCATGGAAAACAACATTGCATGAGACCATTTTCGGTGGGCTTTTCTAACTAGAGAGAATAGTGAAATGTAGTGTTCCATGAATACCCCATCCCCTGATATGAATACCAGATGGGGCATTGGAAATTAACCAGTTCAATCTTCTTAGTGAGCTAAGTCATGAACGTTGAAGGGCTCTCTGCTGTTTTTCAGCCTTCAAATATCGAGAAAATGAGAGAGATGCCAAGTAAATTTGGAGTTGTAACCCTTCTATTATCTTGATATGATTTTCATATTAATCATAAGATAATATTTTCTTTTTCGACTGACAATTTATTTTCCATATGTTGAGATGAATATCATGAATTCCATATTCCGTCAACATCTCAGGAATATCATACTGAGTGTGGGATGAAGGCCAAAACATGACTGGCACATCACCTTTTTTCAGTTGTTTTCTCATATTCAGTACTTCCCCTTTATCATTCAATGAATATTATTCTACCTGATTAGACTAGATCTGGTGATTCCTTGTTGCTTCATCGGATTCAACAAGATCGGTAGAGAATTCACTGATCAAACTATAAGATGAACGACCCAGGGGTGGTTTGGAGAATGACCTACACCCCAGGATATATTCTGATTGAGAAAGTGTTTCACTTGATAGTGTCAAAGCATCTTACATGACTAGCTTCACATTTTCAAGTGCATCAAGATAACATGGATTTCTTTTTATTGCATTGTCTTCTGAAGAATTTTCCAGACAATGTGAATTACTACTGCAGAGAGAACTTTTCTAGCTAAATTCATCATCATGGGGAGGACCACCATGGCGGGTTACAACAAATAATGAAATATTTTTCTCCTTTGTATTCTGACCACACATAGGTTTTCTATATCTCTCATATGAAGATGAAACTTCGAGATCGAATGAATCGTCATGAACCAAGCCTTCGTGAGGAAGTATCTGATGCAGACCATTAGAATTAATTTCCCACTATTGGGAACTGAGAGAGTAGAATCGTGAAGTCCAGATGATAATTGTTTAAGGGTTTTCAGAACTGCAGCATTGAGTAAGGACTTGTTACAGATTGGCCCATGCTTTCTTGGCAGTGCTGGGAGGGTCTTTTTCATAGATTCCTTCTTACTCAATTTGGCAGGTGTATGTGCCTGCTCAGGATAAATGATCAGGTTAGGCTGATTATCTCCGCTCAAACCAGGTGTTTGTGCCTGACTTGGTTGTCCGTATGATATGGGGGAGTACGCCCCACAAACCTCTTGGACTGGAATAGATGTGTGTGTGTGTTCTGTAGTGAACTATTGATGTGTCACTACACTAGTACGGATAGATATATGTGCCTTTCCCTGAGATGCTACGGAAGCTGTTATAATATCATGGAAGACACCCAGAATATGCGTAGGGATACACTTCTGCTCTTTCACCATTGATAGAATATTCTTGGTGACTTCAGCTGCCAGAACAGTGATATACGTCCATTCCGTGCTTGGAGTAGGTGTGTGTTCCTCCTCCTGTCATCCTTTTCCTATCAGTGAATCCTGACAGTACTCATGTGTGGGGGCAGAGAGTTGAGTCTGCCTCCTGTTTGTCGCTGGAGCTTTCCGACTGACTTCTCCGAATTCTACCAAACTATGATGTTGGTTGGATTGATCAATACAAGTAGGTGTATGTGCCTGCTGATTTCACTCCGCCAGACATGGTTGACGAGCCCCCTTCTACACTGACAGACGAGGCTGCTGGCAGGATTGATGAGTATAAGCAGGTGTCGGTGCCTGTTTACCAGTTTTCAATACATTGGGTTGGCGGGCTTCATCGTATGTAGTCATATGAGCTTGTTGACTAGATGATGATTTATAAATATTTGTATGTTCATGTCTATAGTACTCCACCTGAATTTCCTGGGGGTATTAGCGTGATGCTTCCAGAGGAGTTTGCTAGACAGTAGAATTAAAACAGATGGGTGTGTGTGCCCACTTGTTTCTTGCCACCATGTTAGGGTGGTGGATTTCTCAAGAGATGGTAGGGATGAGAACCTACTCACTGTTGACCGGATTTCACCTTTGGAGGTTTGTCTTGCCTGCTTGGGTTCGAGGTACGTGAGTCGAACGACTAGAGTCGATACCCTCATCATGTTGATGGCGCACTTCCGCACAAGTCTGGCGGCGATTGCTTATGGGAGCCCTTAGTAATGACTCATATCTCCTTGAATTAAGGCCCCGACGTACCGTCTCATTCACCTACTCAGAATATGGGAGGGAATGGTGATTGCGTTCAGGGGATAATAACCTGAAACGGTTGGAGATGGTGGTTGGCACCACCTGCTTCTTGATCACTGGTCGTCGCAGTCCAGATGACCAGGGTTAGTTGTTCACTTGGATGTCTTTTCGATCATCCTACAGAGTTATAATGGTACCGTGTTGACAGTTATCCTTAACCAGTGCATTCGATACCCAGCATTGAAGACTCAGAGTAGGTGATGTCATCCTCAGAGTGGACGACAATCCAGTAGAAACAGTAGCAGATGCATTCACAGCAGAGGTTTTCAAGCAGAGGTATTCAAAGATGTGAGCTTAAGAAAATCCATTCTTTTAATGCATAAGATCTTGGAAAAAAGTTCATGTTTGATATAATAGACATAATCAATATAAATCCATCCACTACATCTTTTGGATAAGCACATATGTTATTGATTGTTTTGTTGGACCTCTTATTGAGTTTTAAATAGGGGCCTAACAAATAAGTAAAACATCAATTTAACATTGTTAAGGATTCACGTCGGGTTCACCATTTTTTGTTTCCTCTGGAATTGGGGATGATATCATTGATTTAAGATTCAAATATTCAAAGCGGTTTCTAACGGGTTTTTTCATAGAACTGGAAACATCCAATGATTCCATATCCATTTGGACCTACTTTCCAAAGGTAGGCGCTCATTATTTGTGGATTTATGAGGCTTAGGAATTTGCATTGGTTTAGAGGATGTGAGGTCATACTCATCACTCGTTTTTGAGGAGAATTATTGTCTACTCCAGGAACCTCTTTATATATTTAAGTTATTTTTGTGAATACTTATTACATTACCAAGTACAAAATGAGCTTTCCTTTAGATCTGACAATCAATGATTGATATGTAGGAAATTTATAGAATATTTTATATGTATTAGAGGTTCTTCATCGATAGAGAATCATCTGTATTTGTTATAGATTCTTAGTCAATAATATTATTCGATACATTATATAAAATTATCTTGGTCATTATGATGACCATGCTAGTTTTAAAGCCATTCCATGGGGAACTTGAAGTTTATTGTCATTCGGAAGGACATGGATTATTTCAGAGTTGGGACCATACCTGCAGATGGGAAAACTATGTATTTTTTAGAAAAGGAATCAGAACCCAGATAGTTCGAGTAAGGGAGTATGACGTTTATGATTTATTGCTCAATGAAATATTTCATAATTACTTTTAAAATCTATGCTCACACGAGTCATGCTCGGTGTGAGAAACAAGAGGTATTGGTAAAATCAGACAATTGTTCCATGAAAGATGCAATCATAAGAAATGATGTGGGGATTAAGTATGTATGACTACCCAAATAGATGAAGATTAAGATTTACTTCAGGGACGAAATCCAAGAACATGGTCCATAAAAGTATATGTACTTTATGGATATTTGGATACTATAATCTTATGGTTTACTCTTAAGGAAGATGCCCAAGTTAGTAGGGGAATTATGATTGGGTTTTAATCCATAGAAGGAATCCCACATCAAAAGTAAATTAGGACTAGTTAAGAGAAATTAAGATGGGGCGTACTCCTAAGAAGGAGGCCCAGGTTAAGGGACTTGAAAGAAATAAAGGGAAGTGGGGCTTACTCCTATGGAGGATGCCCATATTTTAGATTGGGGCTTACTCCTGAAAAGTAAGCCCAAGTTAAGAGAATTATGGTTGGGGATTACTCCTGAAAAGGAATCCCATATTTGGGAACATCACTACTAGAAAAACATGTATTTGCGACGGGCTATTTGCGACGGGGGCCCGTCGCAAATAGCCCGTTGCTGAAAACGCCGTCGCAACTACACTTATTTGCGACGGGGCCGTCGCAAAAGCCTTTTTTTGCGACGGACATTCTCCCCGTAGCAAATAGTATTCTGTATTTTTGTAAAAAACTTTTAAAATAGTTTTTGCGACGGGACCCATCGCAAATACCTTTTGCGACGGGTCCCGTCGCAAAAACATGTTGCGACGGCACCGTTGCAAAAATGATTTTTAAAAAAAAATAAAAAAATATTAATAATACTAGTATTTGCGACGGGCATCGTATCCCTTCGCAAATACTATTTTTTAAAAAAAATAAAAAACTATTAATAATACTAGTATTTGCGACGGGTATAGTATCCCGTCGCAAATACTATAAAAAACATAAAAAAATAAATTATTAATAAATTATTTTAATTAATATAATAATAGAATTATAATTTACAAATGAAAATAATAAATTATTTTAATTACTATAATAATAGTAGAATTATAATTCAAAAATAAAAAATAATAGAATATTAATAAATGATTTAATTAATATAATAATATTACAATTATAATTCATAAATAAAAAAAATATTAATAAGTTATTTTAATTAATATAAAAATAATAGAATTATTTTACATTCAAATATTAAAATAATTCAAGTATTACAAAAAATATAATTAAATTATAATATTATAAAATTTTAATATATATATAACATTTTAATATATATATATATAATTTAATATTATAAAATATAAATAATATTATTATTCATATTAATATTGTTATTTAAAAATATAATATTATTAATATTTTATAATGAGACAGAAACTACGAATAGAAAAAAAAATATTTTGATTTCACAAATTTTATAACAGAAATACAAACTCTAATCTGAAGGAGGGGGGGGGGAGGTGTGGGATCTGCAGATGGTGGTGGAGGAAACTCCATCCCTAAAGCATGAGTGAGTCGGCACATGTACTCCATCTGCTCCTGATGCTGCTGCTGCCACCGACTCGCCTGCTCCTCGTACAGCTGCTGCTGGCGTCGACGCTCCTCCTCATGCTGCTGACGCATCTGCTCCTGCTCCTGTCAGAGACTCTCTATCTGTGCAGTCTGAGATCGCAACTGATCCTCATACTGTGTAGAAGAAGATGCACGAGCTCCTCTCGAGCTGGACGCTGACATCGCAGCACTGCCATAATAATCTCCGGGAGTCAGTTGAGAGCCGATACCAACTACCCGGCCCTTCTCGAAGGCATACTGGGTGGCCTGCATCCATGCCGCCTCATCAAACTGACGGGCAGTGGTCTGATCTGGTGACTCGGCCTGACTCTCAGGCCGGGCCTGTGCCGCTGCGGCCTCATATGACTCCTATAGTTGCAATTTAAAATTAAAATTGTGAATATATTATATGCAGTTAATTTTTAAACTTGAAAACAAATAATACTGACCACGATGTGATGCTGACGATCACCTCTGAGCTCCCCAGTAGCAGGATCACTATACATCCTCCGATATACGTCGTACTCTGTAATATCGGGGTGCTCGACAGCCTATAAGAAAAAAAAATAAACTGTTAATATTTATAGTTATATAAAATATTTATAAATAATGTACGTACCAGATGCTGTCTATCAGTACTGAAAAAACGACTCCCAGCTCGATGAGCCACCTCCTGTCTCCCCCGATTCTGCCTCCCCACCGATGATCTCCTCTGAAAGGCACCACTCAACCAGTGCGCACATAATCCATCCCATACATGGGATGAAATATACTCTGGTCGGTGTGCTCTACATGACTCCTCAAAATCTGACACTCCTGCTTTCTTCATCGCAGCTTTTCTTAAATTGTGCAAAAACTGACAAAGGCGATCACGCATGGCCACCTCCCATGCCTCGTGGATGGCGTCACGCATGGTATCCTCGATCGGATACCATAAAACCTACAAATAAATCAAAATATCAAGTTAGAAATGAAATAATTTTCAAAATAAAAATTATTTATTTACGTACGTACCAACCAATGGCCGAACATGGCCTGCTGCACATCAATGGGAATCTGCTCCCATGTGGTCCACGGCTGAGAGAAATAGTTGCGCAAAATAGCGCTGCCCTGTCCGAATTCTATATGCGGAAAACTGAAAAAATAATAAACATTTATTATGTGAATAGATTAATGAAATCTTAGTCAAATCCACAGGTTATCACACAGGTTATCACACCTCCGTGTGCCTGGATCAAACCCAAGACATGGACGTCGCTCGGGGACGGGGTCAGGAATCATTAATCGTGCAAGACTGCGCCCCCTCCGCATACTCCCTGGAGCGCCTGCAGGCTGAGGGTCATCTGTCAGCAACTCATCCGCATCAAAAGTCAGGTCAGCATCCGCCAACGCACGAAATGTGGCGTCGTCCATCTGAAATAGAAAATGTTAATGTTAGCAAATAATTGATAATCACTATTATATATACATATATACATATTATGATTGTATATAAATACCATAGAATGCTATCAGTGTTCATCTTCATCATCATCATCATATATGTCAATGTCATCTTCATATTCCTCCTCAACATCATCGATATCTATTCGAGTTACAGTTGCTTCATCTCTTACCGTTTCAAATTCATATGTGACATCATTAACATCATCGTCATCACTGACTCTTAAATGTGGGGTGTCGTCATCGATACTCATGTCTCTTTGTAAAAAAGATTGATTTTGAGTACTCTATTGAAAAACTTCAATTCTTTGCACATCAGTGAAAGCACATTCACTTTGACTAAATTGATTGTCTCGAATTTTGATTTTTATTACACTCCACCAATCAGTCAAGTCTCTTGATGTTGCACAGTACGTTGCATAATAAAATTGATATGCCTGTTGAGCCAATAAGAATGGTTCATTTACTGCGAGAACACTTTTACATTTAATATCGATGATTCCATGAGTCGGATGAACACACACGCCTCTCTCTGTATCCAACCACCGACATTTGAACATGGTTATGTAATTTTGTCCAAGATAACAGAGTTCAATGATTTCATCAAGTATGCCATAAAAGTCAACTTCATTTTCTCGATGATGAGATCCTCTCATGCTAACTCCACTGTTCATTGTTTTTTTTGATTCCCCATATGCATGTGTGTGGAATCGAAATCCATTCACCACATATGCATTATAATTTTTAACAAGTTTAGAAGGTGGGTTACTCAATACACACAGCCGTTTGCCAATTTTATCAGCATTATAAGTTTTAACAAGTTTCTGAAATGAGATCTGTTTCTGCGAAAAGGATGATCAGCTAGAAGAAATCTGCGATGACAGTCAAAATAACAAGGTTTCTTTCCATGAATGAGCATAAATGCTTTGTTCTCTCCCATACAGTAAGGACATGATTTCTGACCTTGTGTACTCCAGCCAGATAACATCCCATAAGCCGGTAAGTCACTTATTGTCCACATCAATGCTGCTCTCAGTATGAAATTCTGTTTCGTTGCAACATCATATGTACTGACACCAGTACTCCACAATAAATTTAATTCATCAATAAATGGCTTCAAATAAACATCAATATTTTTCTTCGGATGTCCTGGAATTAGTAAAGTCAAAAAGATATATGGCTCCTTCATCAACATCCATGGAGGTAAATTGTACGGAGTTAAAAAAATAGGCCAACATGAATATTGACTTCCATAAGATCCAAACGGACAGAAACCATCAGTGGATAGGCCCAGTCGAACATTTATAGCTTCTAAAGAAAAGGATGGATGCACTCTATCAAAATGTTTCCATGAATCACCATCGGCTGGATGATTCAAGCTTTTATCGGTTGAAATATTCTCTTTATGCCATGACATCATTGTCGCTATATTCTTAGACATGAATAAACGCTGAAGTCTGGATGTAAGCGGAAAATATCTCAACTGTTTTACAGGAATCAAACTAGACTTCCTGTGTTGTCCTTCTTTATATCTCAGTTGCCCACATGTGGGACAACTATCCAACGACTCATTTTCCCCAGAATATAAAATTCAGTCATTTGAACATGCATGAATCTTCTGACAAGTAAGTCCCAAATTTCGAACCAACCTCTTACTTTCATAGTAATTTGCAGGTAAAACATTTCCTTCGGGTAACAGTGTTTTCAACAAAGAAAATATCTGGTCAAAACAGGTGTTTGACATTCCGTTATCTGATTTGATAGCCATAAATTTTTCAACTGCTTCTAATTTGCTCATCTTGCAGCCAGGATATAATGCATCCTCAGCAGACTTCAACAACTCATAAAATTCAGACGGTCCCAACTCAGGATTTGAAGCTATATCAGCTGGAGTTTCTGTATGTTGAACAGATGAACCTGCAACATCATGTACTAAATCTTGAAACTGGGATGGATCCGGAATCAAGTTGGTATCACCTACTCTGGAACTGCATTCACCGTGTTGATACCAAAAAACATAATCTTCTTGAAAACCAAAACGCAAGAGATGTTCCCCCACATTGTCAAACGTGTCAAACGTTCTCAATGCACATTTTCTACAAGGGCATTTTGTCTTTCCTTCTGAATCAAATTCTGGATTTGATGCCGCAAATGATAAAAAAATCTCCACACCCTCTATATATACTATATTTAAACCAGAACCATTTGGATTTCTACGTTGATTTATCCATATGCGGTCATCTAATAATGACTGTTGACGACCTCATTGTTCCATATTTTTCTATAAAATATAAAAGCATTATTGGTTTTGAATAATTTGTTAGAAAAAACACAAGCAAGGATTGAATATATTGAGAATAAAGCAAAACCTGTTACAAATATTGATAATTTTAATATTATATTGATTTTTTATTTTTTTTAATAATACTAATATAATTTTTTTCATAAATATTAATTATATAATAATAACATTATTACATTATTAGTATATTTTATTATTAATATTAAAATAATATAATTTTCTATATTATATACAATTCTCCTTTCATCTGTGTGTTTCACATTCTGTCTCCACATGTAATATTGGAATTCACTTTCACCTCTCCATTGGCGAGTAGGTTGATAATTTTGAAAAAGAATGCCAATATTACATGTGGAGACAGAAAAAACACAGAAGAAAAGAGAATTGTATATAATATAGAAAATTATATTATTTTAATATTAATAATAAAATATACAAATAATGTAATAAGGTAATTATTCCTTATTATTGGTAATTATTTCAAATTATTGGTAATTATTCCAAATTATTGGTAATTATTCCAAATTATTGGTAATTATTCCAAATTATTGGTAGTTATTCCTAATTATTGGTAATTGTTCCTAATTATTGGTAAATATTGGTAATTATTGGAAAATATTGGTAATTATTGGAAAATATTGGTAATTATTGGTAATTATTGGAAAATATTGGTAATTATTGGTAATTATTGGAAATATTAGAAAATATTGGTAATTATTGGTAATTATTGGTGATTATTGATAATTATTGGTAATTATTGGTAATTAATACTAATTATTGGTAATTAATACTAATTATTGGTAATTAATACTAATTATTGGTAATTAATACTAATTATTGGTAATTAATAATAATTATTACTAATTATTGGTAATTATTACTAATTATTCCTAATTAATACTAATTATTCCTAATTAATACTAATTATTCCTAATTATTACTAATTATTCCTAATTATTACTAAATATTACTAATTATTGTTAATTATTCCTAATTATTACTAATTATTACTAATTATTACTAATTATTACTAATTATTACTAATTATTAGTAATTATTGCTAATTATTGCTAATTATTACTAATTATTGCTAATTATTACTAATTATTACTAATTATTAATAATTATTGATAATTATTAGTAATTATTGATAATTATTAGTAATTATTGATAATTATTATTAATTATTACTAATTATTGGTAATTATTACTAATTATTCGTAATTATTACTAATTATTCGTAATTATTACTAATTATTCGTAATTATTACTAATTATTCGTAATTATTACTAATTATTCGTAATTATTACTAATTATTGGTAATTATTACTAATTATTGGTAATTATTACTAATTATTGGTAATTATTGGCAATTATTGGTAATTATTGGCAATTATTGGTAATTATTGGCAATTATTGGTAATTATTGGCAATTATTGTTAATTATTACTAAATATTGGTAAATATTGGTAATTATTAATAATTATTGTTAATTGTTACTAATTATTGTTATTTTTTGGTAATTATTACTAATTATTGTCAATTATTCCTAATTATTACTAATTATTGGTAATTAATACTAATTATTGGTAATTAATACTAATTATAGGTAATTATTACTAATTATTGGTAATTATTACTAATTATTGAGAATTTTTCCTAATTTTTCCTAATTTTTCTTAATTTTTTCTAATTTTTCCTAATTTTAGGTATTTATTACTAATTATTTTAATTATTGAAAATTATTGGTAATTATTGGTAATTATTGTTAATTATTGTTAATTATTGCTAATTATTGGTAATTATTGGTAATTATTGGTAATTATTGGTAATTATTGGTAATTTTTGGTAATTTTTGGTAATTATTGGTAATTATTGGTAATTATTGGTAATTATTGGTAATTATTACTAATTATTACTAATTATAAATAATTATAAATAATTATAAATAATTATAAATAATTATTACTAATTATTCCTAATTATTCCTAATTATTACTAATTATTACTAATTATTACTAATTATTACTATTTATTCCTAATTATTCCTAATTATTTCTAATTATTCCTAATTATTCCTAATTATTCCTAATTATTCCTAATTATTCCTAATTATTCCTAATTATTCCTAATTATTTGTAATTATTGGTAATTATTGGCAATTATTGGTAATTATTACTAATTATTACTAATTGTTGGTAATTATTGGTAATTATTACAAATTATTCTTAATTATTGATAATTATTGATAATTGTTCCTAATTATTACTAATTATTCTTAATTATTGATAATTATTGATAATTGTTCCTAATTATTCCTAATTATTACTAATTATTACTAATTATTGATAATCATTGATAATTATTCCTAATTATTCCTAATTATTCTTAATTATTGATAATTATTGATAATTGTTCCTAATTATTCATAATTGTTCCTAATTATTCCTAATTATTGATAATTATTGATAATTATTGACAATTATTGATAATTTTTCCTAATTATTCCTAATTATTCCTAATTATTCCTAATTATTCCTCATTATTCCTAATTATTCCTAAATACTCCTAATTATTCCTAATTATTCTTAATTATTCCTAATTACTCATAATTATTCCTAATTATTCCTAATTATTGGTAATTATTGGCAATTATTGGTAAATATTACTAATTATTACTAATTATTGGTAATTATTGGTAATTATTACTAATTATTACTAATTATTGTTAATTAATGGTAATTATTCCAAATTATACATAATTATAACTACTTATTGGTAATTATTACTACTTATTGGTAATTATTACTAATTATTACTACTTATTGGTAATTATTACTAATTATTACTAATTATTGATAATTATTACTAATTATTACTAATTATTGGTAATTATTACTAATTATTACTAAATATTCTTAATTATTGATAATTATTGATAATTGTTCCTAATTATTAGTAATTAAATGAATAATTACCAATAATTAGGAATAATTACCAATAATTACAAATAATAACATTATTAGTATATTTTATTATTAATATTAAAATAATATAATTTTCTGATTTATATACAATTCTCCTTTCATCTGTGCGTTTTCTATCTCCACATACAAATAATACATGTGAAGACAGTAAACACACAGATGAAAAAAGAATTGTATATATATATATAATTATATTATTTTAATATTAATAATAAAATATACTAATAATGTAATAATGTTGTTATTCCTAATTATTGGTATTTATTACTAATTATTTATATTTATTCTTAATTATTAAAAATTATTACTAATTATTCCTAATTACCATTAACTATGAACAATACTAATAATTTAAATTTATTAAGTAAGAAAACAATATAAACATAATTAAATTACAACTAATTAAGAATAATTGAAACTAATAAAAAATTAAAAATAAATATTAAATTAAAATGAACATAAATACCTTGAAAATTGATCTGCTCTGATCGTTCTTCAAAACTTTAATATCAACTCCGAAGAAAAAAATTAAACTGAATAAAAACTCAACTTTAGAAACACAAGTTTGAGAGCAGGAGAAGATAGAGAATGAGAATGATTTGAAAAAACGGATGGGGGTAATTATAGGTTAGAATAGTTGCGACGGGCCCATTTGCGACGGGTATCCCGTCGCAAATACCTTTTCCCGCATTTATTACGGTCAACGGGTAAATAGTTATTTGCGACGGGTCCCGTCGCAAATAACATACTATTTGCGACGGGAAAATATTCCCGTCGCAAATACCTTTTACCGCAGCCGGTTATTTGCGACAGAAATATTTTTCCGTCGCTAATAGTTTTCCTGCGATTTGGCGCGCATCGCGGGAAAACTATTTGCGACGGGGAAAGCAATCCCGTCGCAAAAGCCTATTTATTTGCAACGGGTAACTATCCCCGTCCCAAATAAGTTTTTAACGGGACTATTTGCGACGGGATTTATTCCCGTCGCAAATAACCCGTCGCAAATACCCATTTTTCCCGTAGTGCATGGACACTGGGGCTTACTTATAAGGAGAATTCCCATATTTGGGAATTATGACTGGGGCTTACTCCTGAAAAGGAGGCCCAGGTTAAGGATCATGGGGCTTACTCTTAAGAAGGATGCCCAAATTAATAAGGACTTGGGGCTTACTCGTAAAAAGGAGTACTAGGTTAAGGATTCTTGTGTATTAAAGGATGAGGTTAAATGAATGAACTCTCTATCTTTAGTGATGTAAAGATATGTAAATCAATATGTTTTGAGAGATGTTCCACAGAATTCCTTTCAGATAAGGAATCCAACTAGGAAATCAAGCCATAAATGGCTTTAGAGATAGTTCTGAAGGCTTAATCATGAAGAGGTGAGGTGGATAAGTGTAAGATGAGTGAAATGGGAAAGAAGGGAACCCAAAAAGAGAGGTTCGTGCAAGTACTGTGTGGGCGCACAAGTACTGCATGGGCGTGCAAGTACTGTATGGGTGTGCAAGTACTGGTTGCGCAAGTATACTTGCGCGACACATGTTTACATGCGCGCCAGCCAATCCTTAGTGTAGAACTTGGGCGAGGCATGGCTCAAGCCTTTAATACTACCCCTAGAGACTTCCAGAATAGAGACATGCAAGTTATGTGCAAGGGGTAATGCGGTGCTCAAGTGTGGCCATTTCCCTTAAGTGGTGGCCACCTAGGCGCGCAAGTGTTGATGAGTTTCAACACTTAGGCCTTCCTCCCCCTCTTTAGATCTTCCGTTCTAGGTAATAAATTACCTTAGAAGTGATCGGATGATTTGAGAAGAGACTAGGGTGCCGGGAGCTCAAATTTGAGGTTCTGGAATTTTTCGTCCCTTAAATGGGGGGGCCCACAGGGTTATTTATAGGCTAGAGAGACCCTAGGTGATATTTCAAAGAGGGCGCGCAAGTCACCTGCGCGACCACTGGGCGTCATGCAAGTATACTTGCGCGACCATTATGGAACATGTGCTACCCAAGTGTAAATGACTCATTGTTAATTCCTTTGTTGATTTTGATGTTTTCTTCAAAGGATGAATAACTTTATGCTAAGGCATTTCAATTTTCATTCGTTTAAACTCTGTGACGAAAAGGAGCGTCAACAACAACTAATGATTAATTTCTTATATTAGAGACATAATTTAAATTTATTAAATATTTTTAATCCTTAAAACACCTCTAACTTGAGTATGAAATATGTGAACATATAATACAATAGAATTACTAGGTACCTTTTGAAATAAATATAATGGAAGAATGTGGGACATTATGTGTTGAGATATTTAACTAAGATGTAGAGAGAGTAGTATGAAAACATTTCGACATGTATGAAGAAAATTATAACTTTGAATACTCTTATGAAGGATGATTTTACTTCTACTATACCATTCAAATTAGACCACATAAATCATTGTGGAACTATATAATGATATAGAGTTATTCAGTCCCTTTTGAAATAAATCCAAAACTGTATTATGTGACATGAAGTAGTGAGAGATATACCTAAGATGGAGATAGATTAATATGGAAACACAAGAAAATGTAACAATAAAATGATAACTTATAATACTCTTATGATGTTTCATTTGACTACTAATAAACCATTCAAATTAGGCAACATAAATAATAGTGGAACCATGATGTTTAATTCTACTGAGTTTATCATTATTTAGTTAATTACATAAGTGAATTTGTTCATATGAATAATTATATTTAATGGGAACGAATAATAAAACTCTATAATCCATTGCATTAAGATGGTTCCCCAATCGCCCAACTCCACTCTCCTCTCTCTTCTCCCTCCTTGGGTTTCTAAATCCCTCATCAGCAGTTATGGATCTCCTCTTCAGACATCCCCCATTCTGGTTCATCCATTTTCTTCATTATCCTTCTTCACAGTAGTTCCCTTCTTCTTTGAGATTATTTCTTTTTTTCATTGATGCTCGATGTTGTGGATATTCCTCTTTGACTATTCTAGTCTTCTCATTGATGGTTTCTTCTTCTGCAGCCCTTGGTTACTCATTAATTGCTTTATCTAGAAGTTCTTATAATCCTCTCCTTTTCCTGGCAAGATCAGTGTTTACAAAGTGGTTTTGGTATATGTGGATCGGTGGTTGGAATTTCTTCTAGAGCTACCTAATTATTCATGTTTTTGATCTCCTACTACTGGTTTTATTCTACTTCAATGATGATGAGGTTCAATGTACATTTCTACTCAATGCCATGCTCTGGCCTTGTGTTCCTTCACACCACTCCTAGTTTGATCTAGAGCAGTTGTTAAATTGGGGCTTTGGGATGTCTGGCTGGGTAACTTTTGGTCCTCCAGATACGGATTTAATCATTTTTCTCTTGAAAATTTGTTCATTCAGTTTCAATGTTTTTTATTTTTGATGTGGTGATGATGAAGGAGTAGTTAGGATGGTGTGTATTTTTTCTAGTATGGTTTGATGTGACAGAAAAGTGATGATGTTTTACGTTTGGTCGATGGTCTTTGATGGTCCTCTAGTTGAAGATGGGCGACGAGAATGGTTAAAAGATAAAATTTGTTTTTCTCCGGTGATGGGTTGCATCTCCAGTGATGGATTCCTATGTTAATCATGGATATGATAGGAGATTTATTTCTGAAGACTGTGATGTGTTTATGATGATTGTGTCGAGGCGTTGGTTGCATGGATTCTTGGGTGGATCATGTGATTTGTGGGATTTTACAATGATTTGTGTTATTTGTGATTATTGAATTTTGAATGTCCCATTGAACAGTGTATTTGGTCGGTTCAAACTACCCAATTATGTCTTCTATGAAAATAAAAATATATATTTGACTAACCCACTAATCATATTTTATCAAACATAATTAATTAGTTATTAAAATGATCGAAATGTATAGAAGGAATGAAAAAAAATTGAATGGATAGTGTAATAAAAAATGATATCTGGAATAGGGAAATAATATACTAGTATTACATTTACACCCTATCGTATAAAATCATAATTAATAATTAAAATATCACACCATATAACAATCAATAGAATTGTTTTTAGAGTGGATGAATTGAACTTTTTTGGAAATGAGATTTTTTTTGACTTAGAAATATTCTTCAAAATTTATTTAGATAGGTTAACTATGTAATATAGTTAAAATTTAAAATATATATACCTTGAGACATAAAACACATGTCAAAAAATATTAAAATTGATGATAATCTTGGAATAATGTGTCATTACAATCTAGAATACTTTTAATATGAGATAGTAAAATTTGAGACTATATTAGATGATTTGGATGGAAATGTTGTTGAAATCAGAAAGGAAACAATTTTTGCTAATTTATAGATTTCTTGTGGTGATGAATAATTCTATTGTGGTTATATAATTTTTAAGGTATTAATGTCTCATGTAGAAAATGAGAATGTAATTTGAAATCAAAATTTTCCAGTTCAAACCACAATTAGATTATGAATTGAAAATAAAATTTATATTGTCTCACAGTTTGAACCTAGAATGGTGGTTTAGGATATTTATAATTATTAATGGTTAAAAAAATATAATTGGATATATCAACCCAATTGAGAATAAATATACATGATAAAATTTTTACTAGAAAACTATTAAAAATTTGTTAGTTGAAAATGGTCCTTTAAGAAAAAAATGAATGAAAAAGGAGAAGTCATTTGGATCAAAGTAAGACTATTTTAGAAAGGCTATTCAAAAATGGTGATTGAATAATTATAACTAACTACAATTCGATTCCATAATCGAGATAGTAAGATTGTTCATGGTAGATCAATATCCTATAAATATCAATTTTTATCAAAATAATGCAGTGTCCACAGCTCTAAAAGGTGACCATTTTGAATAGGTCGGTATTGAATATTAAATAGGATTCTTTCATAAAAAGGATTAAAAATGAGTGTATATTGAATAAAGTATTTAATGAATAAAAATAATATATATGGTACTATTACAATAAAATAAATTAATTTTTTATTGGAAATTGGTTTTTCTAAAGGAACTATTGACCAAAAGTGGTAAATCATAAAGGATTTCTCAGACACACTATTTGTGATACTATATATAGATGTAATAATTTTTTCTAGTATTAACGTTTTCTTATGTGGTAAATTTATAATATAAATGAAAAAATATTTTTGGATGTTTATTCATGGGGAATTAAATGGATTTTTTATTATAAATTGAGAACTCAGGCCTATTATCATGTAAAAATAATATTATATGAAAATAACATTTATAGGATACATTGTAATAAAATAATAAAAAGAGTTTTCTGAAACTATACAAATCTAAATGATGAAGAGAAAAAATGAAGAAGGAATTATTTTTTATCATAAAAGTTTTATAAGTAATTGGTTGCCTATTTTATATCACAACATTAATTTAATAAAATCCATATGTAGAGACTCTATTTGAACTGTATCAATTTGAAATAAGTGAGTCAAATATTATTATAATTAATGTAAATCTAATTTATGTATAGGGCATAATGGAATACTGGTTTCTATAAAGGTGTAGTGAGAATATAGGTTTTTTATAATCCATTGATGCAGATTAGGTTACTGAATATATGGATTATGGATCCACCTCAAGGGGTGTGTTCATTATATGTGATGGTTATGTAACCAAGTAAAATAAAAAGTAACATTCAATGATCATGAGTAAAACAATGTCATAATATTTTTTGCTGCTCATGTGTCTTCATAATACATATTGATGTGAGTTCAAATAAAATATTCCCTAGTTGATATCTGTATATTGTTGAAGATTTTACATGATATAAAAATTTCTATTTATCCTTCAAAAAATATATTTAGTAAAACATTGAAAATAATTATTAACATTTGATATAATTTTATAAAACACGGGTCGGATTGAGGTAAAAAATATAATATATTTTCTATAGAATAATCTTGTATAGATCATTAATAAATAAATTCCACATGATTGGTTATTGGGGATAAGATGGAAATTTATTGTTCGATATTCTGGATACACATGAGTATTTATTACATTGATATTCCTCATGATTCTTTTGTTTATGTATATAAAGGGGAATAGAAGTCTATTATTAAGTAGGATTGATATTCATAAGGAAATGTTTTTTAGCCTAATAATAATAGAAAAAATGTTCTCTCAATGATGATAAATCCTAAAATGAATATATGAGTAAGTAACCTATGAATTTTTTTTGGAAGTGTTCATCATATATGTGTCCTCACTAGCGACGAAGGTAGTGAAATACCATATTTGATATAGAAGATTTATATAATTAATCATCAATGAATGTGAATGAAATAAAAAAATGGAGACTATGTTATGGCCTTTAATATTTCTTCTTCAAGATGATAGAGTGGTACTCTATCATTAAGAAAAATCTATCTTTCTGAGGTCTAGTATTTCAGGATATTTCCAAATGATATGTAGAAAATAAAAACTGGATATTTAACAAATACGTGTAATTGATGTTCATCTTGAAAAATATTCAATATCACTTGGTTCTTGGTGAGTTTGGGTTTGGTATTTTTTGAAAATTATACCTGAGGGACTACTACGATTTATATTGGTTGATCTGGTTGATTTTGATTTATATATAATGAAGTAAATATTCATGATGCAATAAGGTTTCTATAAAATGGATTAGTGGTCTAATGAAGAATATATATTTTAGTTTGAGTTCATACTTGACCAACATTACCGAATTAATGAAGGGAATATTCATGTCCATGATTCACATTGTCATTTAAGTTATGTAAGAAAAAAACATAGTTGATTATGAAATTTAGCCAATTCACATAGATGATATATCCACATAAATGACTTACATATAATAAATATTGACATAAATGATTTTGTATAATTAGGATTTAGAATCATGTACAATATTTTGGTAATATTTGATCGATAAGCATTGATCAAATATTTATAGGAATCCATTTTTCTCTATTTACAAGAGTCAAAATATATGTTATAAGTATAATAATATTATATATTTTTATAAATTGAATATTATGAATGGATTTTTTTTAAAAATAATTTGATTCTTATTATTGCTTCATAAATGAGGTACTTTAGTTTTTATATCCTTCATTAAATTATGTTTTGATTGAATATGCATTGGTTATTTAAGGAATCTATTTATTGTCCACATTCAATATATAATTTGAAATATTTTTTACAGTATGTAGTTAATCATATTGACCATTATTAAGAATATTTTTAGGATTTCATGATTATTATAATTTTTAATCATTGAAGTAATTAACATTGTATAATAATTTTTACGATTTGATATAGATATGAAAGATGTGAGAAGAGGGAAGTCCAATTCCTATTATAATTTTTTAGATATCAAATTTAATAAAAATTAGTCCTTAATGAGATTATATAATGTGTCCAAAAATATTTATGTTGAACTTTTCTATATGGTACTATGAAAATTACTTCTTGAATACATTCAGAGGCCTGTGGATGTTGTTTTTTCATATTTAGTTTCCTACTGAACATACTTTATTTAGCGATTTTCTACAAATTTGTAATAATATTTGTATTTAATAATATTTTATGATATTGGGTTTGACTCCAAAATTGTGTTGGATGATTCCACAAGAATATTTGAATGATGACTTCATATGGGAATTTTGTGAAAAGAATATATTTTTTGGGGGAAAAAATCCATCGTATGGATTATGATTCCTCTTTGGTTACAAAAAATGTAAAAAATATATAATACTTGTTTTTTTATTTAACTCTTGATAGTGTGAGAATTTTTTTTAGTGTGTAATTTTATAACATTTTCAATGGAATTATATATATTAATTGTTATTGTATAAAAGTAATCACCACATATTTAACCTTTACTTGTATGTGAAAGAAACCAATATAATAAGGACCATCATATTATTAAGATGGAATTATATGGAATTAAAGAAAAATATGTGTCCCATAATAGACGTAAATGAAGAGGGTTATTCTATTTGATGTATATTGAAAAAAACTCAGTATTTATCATGGATTAACTATGAAATATAGTGATCTAATGAAAAAACAGTGGGGAAACATAAAGTGGGTGATTTAATTATATTTAATATGATTCTTGGTATGCCTGCATGTTTAACATTTACCAATAAAAACTTATGTTATGATCAAACCATTGATAATACCAATATAAAAAATTTAATACATAACAACTTAATTTGACAATGTACTTTTCTAGATATATACATTAAATATTACCAATTGGATGGTGGTCAATTTTTTTACACAGTTTGGGAATCTCATTATTATCAAACATGACTCAACTCTTGAACATGTTATTTTCTTATAGATAAGATATGTGGTATAATTTAATGCAATAACAATATCCATTTTATTTGATCGATATGTGAATTTTACCTCTATCTTCTGTGGAAACATACAAAAGAGTTGGATATAGAGTTTGGATATAGTACTACCTATCTCCCTCAGACGAATGGTTAGTTTGAGAGAACCATTAATAGTATATAGGATACAAATAGATCATGTTGAGTATCGTTTCAAGGATGATGGGATACACACCATCATAGTGTTATGTCATTATATTATAATAGTTTCTGTTCTGACAAATAAATAACATCTGATAGGGCTCCATATAGGAATATATGTCAGAAACTGACTTGTAGGGATGATGTCAGTGAGTAGAGATGATGGAATATGATATTATTCATGATATTAATGAGATTTATTAAACCAAATAGTGTCAAATTAAATCCATGAACTGTTTATAGAAAATATTTCTAGACAATTCTCGATGAGACATAGAGTTTGAGGTCGAAGATTAGGTGTTATTTTATATTTCCCACCAAGTTAGAATCCATGATGTATCATAAGAAGTGAAAGAATAGACCATTTAACACCATCCCTTTTGAGATTCATGATCATTTTTGAGAAATTAAATATCGAATGACAATACCACATAACCTATCTCATGTAGATGATGATTTCCATGTATCCCTCTGATGGATGTACCTACCATACAAGTCGGATGTGCTGAATCACAATTTGACTAAATTATATAATTATCTTCATATGAGGTTTGTATGGTAAAAATCATAGTGTGTGGAAACAATTCATACTTTTCACAATATCTCACCCAATAAATAAAAAATAGTTGAACCACATGTTTTAGGAGGAAACATGAGAACAATATTGAATGATGAAAGAGAACTACCCTAAACAATTATAATGTATGAAATGAAATTTAAAGGGAAATAATTATACATGAGTAAATAATGTGATGACCAAGACATTCAAAAATAAACATTTACTCTGAATTATTATGTTTTTTTAATAATTATTATAGTAATTCAATTTAAAAGGATAAAATTTACAATTTTATTTCAAACTATAATAAAAAATATCAATAATTCATCTATCATGATTTATGTATAATTAAGCATCATAACGATTGTTAATAAATATTTTTAATGGTCATTAAGATTTATAGATATTAAGGGTTATAGTATAGTCTAACTAACATAGAATGAATAAGTGATAATATTTAAATGTTGAAACATACCCTCTCTTGACTAGTTGTCAGTGAATCTAAAAGACATAGGATCACCTAGATTTTATATTGACCATACTGAAGGTGATATTAAAAAACTCCCATTGGACTTAATTTTTTAATGGAGAACAGTAAGAATATAAAAATCTGGTCCAATATGTTGTTCACATAACCCCATATAAATATTCTATTATCTCACACCATTCCCTTAGGTAATGCAATTGTGTAATAAAGGGTTATGTATCTATTATATTCTTCTATGATTTTTCCACATTAGTTATCAATAAAATAATTATTATATTGATAATTTTTTATTCAAATATAATTTTTATATGATTAAATTTTTAATTAAAAAAATATATATTTTGAATCAAAGAAAAAAAAATCAAATTTTATAGAAATATATAGTTTTAATTAGAATAATAAATTTGATAAATACAATAGTTTTGAAATAATTAATCCTTTCATGAAATAATATAATTCAATAATATTTATTTAATTTAAAAATATTAAATAATGTAATAAGGTCAAAGTTAACTTTTTATATAGGTTATAATGTAATTTTTCTTGTATGAAGTAGTATATTTCCTCGAATAATGAGTTTAATTTAAATTTAAAAAATTATTTATCTAGAAAATTATTATTATAAAAAAAAATTTCCAGACAAGTTCACCTAGAAGAAAAGCTTCTAAAAATTTATTAAAAAGAAAAAACAAAGTTAATAAGAGAAGAATATGGGGTCAGAGAAATATAAATGCCCTTATCCACCAAAAAAATAGGTCTAGCGATCATAATATGACATATCATTTCCATAATCAGAGTCACCAGCTGTCTCCCACTCTGATTGAGACTTATCTTGATTTAAGATTTTAAAAATATTTGTAACCATCTTCCTTGACACCTTAGATGAAAATCTAGTAGGCGCGTTTCTAGGAACATTAGAATAATCCTTGAGTGGTCTCCAATTTAAGAGAACAGAGGTGAAACCATCACTAGAATAACCGTTTGTATTTCCACTTAAAACTGCATCCTTGTAAGAGGTGTGACCGCCACTGCCCGAGACCCTAATCGGGGTACCCACATTCTCCTGTTCACCCTCATAAATGTTCCCCCATTTGTTATGTAATTCAGAAACATGGAAAAGCTTCTGGATTTCCTGCTGGCAATCAACATGTTATTGCACATCCTTCTACTTGGAGATGTCAACCTAGAGGGTATCAGGGTCCACAACTGGAGTAACATCTTTGACCAAAGCGAACGGAGTCTTAGAGAGGCCACTGTGGGACTTCATCAGAGAAACATTAATTTACAAGCCTTTTCCAGTATTGAGCCCATAAGGAACATTAGGAATGTTCTCTCTAAGTGAATCACCATATGAGTAGTAGACTTTGGAAACATTGAATCCTTCCTCATTGACTTCTTACAACAGAGAGCTACTAAATGTCCTCTCGCTAAAAATTCCCCACAAGAAACATTCCTCTAACATAACTCCAATGAGTGTCCAACGACCATACATTCATTGTAGAAAAGAGGTTTTTTGCATACTCAAAATCAATGTGAATGTTGTCAGATGGAGTGGAAAGGGTTACCTTGTCAATCAGAGTGGTACTGAGATCAACATCCACCAGCATCCTAGCAAAATGACCAAACCGAACATCCTCAGTCTCTTTGTCAAGCTGAATCAGAGTCCCAATTTCCATGCCAATATCATGCAGAATTTTCGGATTCCAGAGGACCCAATTGAGTCTATGAAGATGAGTCCATAATAGAGAAAAATAATTTCTTGCACGTGAGACATTAAAATCCAACAAACATTCGTGTAAATGAATCCATCTAGGTTTTAGAAATAAGGTTCCAATGCTCCATTCTTGAAGCTTGAGATCATCAGACAGAAAAATGCAGTGGAAAAATCCTCGACCAAGGGAAACACATTTCAAATTGGAGAACCCCCACAAAAGTGAGGTTCTATAGATGAAATCATCAAACATAAATTGTTTTTTCACCTTTAGGAAGGAAAATTCATGTAATCAATGATTTGGTTCAAATTTACATTCTCTCATTAAGCGTTGTAGGATTTTCTTCAACGTGAGATGATGAACCCTTGCGAAGAATTTTACCAGGACCTGAGTCCTTCAACCGAGAAAATGAACATGCTCCAACCAATTTCAACCCTACATTTGATTTTTTTCATCACATCATAAGAATAATTAGAACCAGGAAGAACATCATCACGGGGTGGAACCGAATCTCGTAGCAATGCCTCACGGGGCCGAACCGGATCACGTAGCAATTCCTCAAAAGAAGCGACAACCACATCAACCGACCCCTGACTTGATGAAGTCCTCAAGTCGCCATGGCTCGTATCAATCTTCAAGGTCGGATGAGATGGCTGTGAATCTTCTGTAGATCCAACGTGAGGCTTCAAAGCCGCATGAACACCGACCGAAGAAATCGACATCACCACAACTGTACTGTTGCAAGCATCTTCTGATCACCATGGAGCACAAGACAACGTCAAAGATGGAGCTGCCGATGCCACTCCGCCAGGAGGAGAAAGCCGATTGAAGCCGAGGAATAACGGGATCTCCATGGCTGAACCAAAAAACTAAAATCCATTGAAAGAAATTTTATTAAATAAATATTTTACATAATAAATATCATCTTATTGATGATATTTGACTAATTTATAAACCAATAAGGGACCATAAAAACTCATATTATTTATATATGGTTTTAAAAACAATTACACATTAAAATAACTCTCATCCCAAAAATCAATGCTATTATTATAAGAAATTTAATTATTTTCCAAATTAAATAATTGAAACAATTCCTCTTGGGTAAATTTCTTTAGGAAAAAATGATGTGTAGGGTTGTGTTTTTTATTTTATTATTATTTTTATTAATAAAAACTATTATATGAAAATAATATAGAACACCACTATATTTTTTAGGTAAATGAAAAACATTCATCCAATATCTATCCAATAAAAGACATTTTAAAATGATTTTCCATTCCTTATCTATCTCTAAATACCTTTTACGGTGTTCCCATGCTCTGATGAATCTACACCCAAAATTTTAAAATCTATCTCACCTATAAGGGATTCTCATCCACTTCATCTTAGTTCATATAATTCCACAATATTTGTCATTTTTAATCTCAATTGACTATTTTTCCTTATTTATAAATTTTTATTTACTATCCAAGTAATTTATCTAGTATTATATATCATTTATCCCCTATCATTATAACATTTACCAAATTCGTTACAATTTCAAAGTAATAGATTCTTTTTTATCTCCACTCTAGTACATATGTTTTTATCTAAACTATTTAATCACAATTGAATTTATTATAATGATTATGTATATATAAAATTATTTCTTAATTGATCGTAAAAAATAGATATTATATAACCCTTCATTATAACCTCAAACCAATCTCTTAATATGAAAAAATAATGGGTCTCTCTCCCCCTTCTCTTTTATTCAGGAGCCTTCATTTTATTGATAATTTTTATTTGATGTTTTTTCAAGTAGATACATGTTTCGTAAAAATAAAATATATTACTCATGATTTTTAGGTAATTAGATATGATCATTTATTCTCATTAATCCATTTGATGAAAATATTTTTACTCCAATTTTACTGTTAGAATCATACCATGATTTGTTATGAACAAATAATTTTTTATTATCATTGAAAAGTATTTCCACTCAATGGTATTCACATAAAAGTAATCACACTCCTTTTATAAGTGACATACATGTTCTAAACCCCCTGAAACATAAATTTGGTATTAAATGTGATGAAATACATTATTATTATCTATGATATATTTTGGTCACATATGCATGTATATTATTTGAATATGATTGGTGGATAAAAAATTATGTAGCCCAGTAATGAATTATTTACTAGTATTATGTCCTGAGATACAACCAATAGTGCATGTGATATTATCATAAACACAATATGTTATGATTTCTCATGGATTATTTTCACTTATGCTTAGGATTTTATATTTTACTTTGCTTCATCATTTTTATGATTCCATGAGGTTATCATATAATTCCATGATTTTATGTTCATGATTATGATTCTCCCCTTCTATATCATTATGTGATGCCTCTTGAAAAACATGAACTTCTCTAATTTGTGTTATAATTTTATTATTCCCTTACTGGGCTTTATCACTCACCCCTTTGTTATATAAAACCTAAGGATATCACATATAGTATTAGAAGATTAGTGAAATTTATGATCATGCTATAGAGTTTTAAAATAATCTCATTGAAACCATATTTCAAATTATTTTTATATGTATCATGTTTTCCAATAACTATTTATATTGTAATCTCTTGGGAATATATTTTTTGTATCTTCATGTAAAAAATAATCGTATAAATTATATAAAACATATGGTTTATCATAGTTACTAGTATATATTGTGTGTTTTTACATTATACATTATGCTACTCTGGTTCAATATATGATAATTTGTGAGTCATTGGTCCTATTTAATTATTCTAAATTGGTCATAGGGTTTCAAAAAAACTGTATATTGGATCTTTGGGAATATATAATTTTTTTACAATAGATAGATATGTATTGGGGGGATCTCTCATATGTACCATGTAATCTCCTTTAATGAAAAACTAGTCTATTTATCTCTTCAATGGGAATTTCCCTCAGATTGGACTTCGTGCCTTGACCTGACAATTTTTTCAATTCTCTACACTATAGATTTTAATTAATTTAACTAGGAATGTATATAATCATCCAAACATCAACATCGTCATCCACACATTCTTTTTTTACACCAGAAATAATATTTTTGTTGTAATATTTGTCGGACTAGTGTTGCTGGGATTTGTGGTTCAAATAGTATATAGGAAAATGATAATTTCATGTTGGGGTATTTGTTAACTGTTAGTATATTTTCACCTTATCAATACAATTTGGTTTCCCCTTTGGTTGTTGGGTTAGTATTTTCCTCATTCTATGATTGTTCATATATATTTGGTTATTCTGTAGAACTTATCATTTATATGTTTTATTTTATTAATTGGAAAAATTATTATTTATTCATTATAAATTATAATTTCAATTGTGCTGGTTTTATTTTTTTTATATTTGAATTATGGTATGTCCTTTTATTTTGATACACATACTCATTGATATATCCTAACGTATCAACTTTTAGACATAGAATTAATGAGTCACTCTATGCTTACTTATCCTATAGAGTGTTTCTAGTGGGTTCATCCATGTCAACTATAAATTTTCCACATAAATTTTAATATCGTAATGAATACATATGATAAATAAATATGAATTATATGAAAATGTTACTCACCCACTTTGATTCCAAAATGTACTTGGTTTAACAATCCATTGAATATGGTCGTGATTTTTTTCTATAGTCTTTTTCAATATTAATCCCTTTTAAATCTATCACATATTTAAAATATATATATATAGGTTTCAATCAAATGTTTTATGAATTAACAATTTTCCCTTAACAAGTTTTTTTAATGTTTTCCCATTAGTATAACACTAATTGAATTTATTAGAGTTTGCACAAATATGTATTAAATGAAATTTATACATTTCATAGTGAGGATATTTATATTTTGTTTTCCATGGTAGTGGAAAAAACCACTTCAAATGGATAAATAGGTCCTAAAATAAATATTATGGTAAAATTTAAAAGAAAAATTTAGAGGTGTAAATTGAAACGAAACCAACAAATGTTTCGAAATTTGTTCATACCTAGAAAATTTCCATTCTAAAACAATGAATTCTATAATAAGTTTTATATCAAATTAAATTTGATAAAAATATTTTTATGTTTTAAATGACTATAATGAAGGATGATTTCATGCATAGTGAATCTATGCTACTCTTTGTAGACAGTTCCAACTTTATAGAAGTTATTTTCCATGTGTGGTAAGAAAAAATTTGATAAAGAAGGTTATTGATGTCAATGATTCTATTATTATATGAATATATAAAATAAAAATTTACTTAAAAATTTACATTTATGACATGGAAAATTTACAAATAAACATATATATATGAATATACATGGAATTTTATGTGGTTATTATAAAATTTTTGTAGCGTACTAAAAAAATTCACGAACACCTTTCAGTATTATATTGTAAATATATAAGATCAATAGTGGAGACACATTCCAAAAATTCAAATGTAAAATATCAATTATTTTTGGATACATGAATGTTCATTGTTTTCAGATCACGTATGATAAATAGACTGTTATTAGAATGGGTGGTTAAAATATTGTCCAAATAAATAAGTGTATATAAGCCTGTAATTTCAAATTTGGCTGAAAAAATAATAAATATTTTTCGGAAAACTAATATGTGTAATGGGAGTTTATATTTAAATAAATTAAATATTAAATTTGAAACACAAATTATTGTATTGTATTCTTTATAAATCATTTCTTACATATAATCATTACACATAAAACTAGAGCTTATGGGTATCCACTAGATATACCTCATTTTAGAATGATAGTGAAATTTCATAATGCAAACTTCTTTCACATTCTAAGGCACAACCACACCCATACCATGTGAAAAAGTGGTGGAACATTCCAAAACCTTAATTTTACATTGAAATGTATGAGTTATATAGATGTAGATTTTAATCATGTATTCATAAGATAAATTAAATTTATTTGAGGAAATCATTTTCAGAGTGGTTTAATAATATAATAAGTATTATTATAAAAATTACTATTATAGATCAATGAAATAAATAAAACAAATAAAATAGTGTGACATTATGAATGTGTGTGGTAGAATAAAAATAAATTATCGTTATAACTTTTATGTAAATTGAATAATTTTCCTCCAGGAAAAAAATAATTTATTAATCCAAAAACTCTAAATAATAATATAAGAAATGTTATATCTTCTCATTATTTTCACAATTTGATTTTTCAAGATATTTATTTACTATTTACTATATAATCACATGAAAACAGAAATAAAGATAAAAAATGGTGAAATGTAATGGCTTCCCTGATATTTCATTTTAAATTATTCAAAAACAACTTTATGTAATGATCCAACACAGATGCCACTGAACTGCTCATCTAGGATGGTGCATCAAATGCCTTCATGCATTCCTCACCATATAAAGGATGATATTGATTACTAGCAAAGGATATTGGGTTGAATAGTGGGTAGACTATACCCTCTAGCTGGAGATCATCATCACATAGACAAACAAAACATCTTGTAATATTTTATAGTAGATAAATATATTCCATTGTCAAAGACACCAACACAAATACCATGGAATAACATAATTATTCTTCTTTCATATATTATGGGAATAAAAATTAATATGGTCAAGTAAAAAAACCCCTTTACATTAATGAAATTAAATAAGAATGAATGAATGAATAACCTCAACTTTTCTTATCTCATTACTTGTTCCTAACTCAAAACTATATCTAGGGAAGAAATTTTTTTAATGGGGAATTATTCTGCCTTTCCCAAATACTGTAACCTATGTTCAGGTTTGGATATTTACAAGTGTACTAAAATGTTGTGGCCACTCGATATGGGTGTGAGTAAAACCTAGGATAACTCCAAAAATTATTTCCAATAAAATTTCATTATGTTAGTGTGAAGAATAATGTGTTCAGAAAATAATATAATTATTGTTATTACTAAATTATATCCAAAAATTAAACCCATTCAGGCCTCAGTTTTCAATGGGGTCTACCTGGGCCATCACTACCTTAAAAAATCATCACTAGTATCTCTAATCGTGGTGTAGGTATCTAAACTCAGATCAATTATTAAGTGAAATATAGTTGTCCACATTAATCTCAAAAATGATATTTTACCTTTTAAATAAATACTCAATTTCCTTCAAAGGACCACACCTGAGGAATTCCATAAAAATAAAATAAAGATGAATAATAGTATACAAACCATTAAATTCATCAAGGGTAACCCTAAAAGCCATGAAATTCATATAAGGCACTCAATAAGCTAAAAAATTGTCGGATAAAATGTGGATCTTTTCTATGTCATTCAATTCAAAGAATCTATGTCGAATTCACTTGAAAAAGATAGCAATTCCATTGATTCATAAACTATTATTTCTAATTAATATTGTATTCCTAAAATTCACATGATCCCCTAGTAGAGTCTCGTGATAATCCTGGGTATTTCACAACAAAAAATTCATCTAGAATCAATGGAATATCAATATGGAATTCTAATACTAACTCCATTTGCATGAAAATCTATAATGTTATGATGGATTATTAAAAAATAATAAAATTAACCATCTTTATGAAAGATTCACCACATTAGTGAATTTTAAATATAATAAATGTTAATAGATTAATCTAACCATGATATATAATTCTATTCATAAATTTTTTGGGTATTCCATAACAATGAAAAGTACTAGGTCCTCGAGGTTGTCATAGGGAAACCAAAATTGAATTCAATTGATTAAGATATGATGGGGAGACCTCTAAAACCATATTAAATTAACAAAATATAATTGGAAATTAATACTCTATTCTGAAAATTTTTATTCATGATTCACCAAAATAAAATTATTTTCAATAAACCCAAGGCGGATTTTAAGACATCAAAAGGGTAATGAATGATAAAAAATATTACAACATGCATCAGATGATCTACTCTAACTACACATGACAACATGAAATATGAAAAAAAAATCATGGGAATGTATTTTTACTATCTAACATAATATGAGAGGGAACATCTTGTTTTGTATCATCCTTTAGTTTTCGTATAAATGAGTGAAATCAGAGAAAAATCCAAAATCCATGAAAACCATTCATACCGCACAAAAATGTGTGGGAAAACAATAGTGATACAGACAAGGAATGAGGAAATAGGACTCCTAAACTCATCTGAAGCCTTATAAAACACTATAATGTATGAAACAATCCAATGAGTGGAAAGAATTAATTAATGAATATGTATATGGATATATGGGATCATTCAATATTGCAACAAGTTAAAGGAGAACAAAAAAATAAGGAAAAATAGTTTGTATGTGGAAGGGTTTAAAAGTCCTTATCATCCTTATCAATGATATATAGAGAACACCGAATGGGTTTTTCTATGAACATAATCTAACTCGTGTGTGTAGAAATACCATCACCACATGTCAAAGCCACTATTTAGCTACTAGCATTGCATGCCTGTGCCAAAATTCCCTGGTCACTTCCCAAACACCTTATACACTACCATGAATCCCAATAACCCTTAGAGAGCATAATCAAAGATAAAATATAAAGGATTTTAACAAAATAAGTTTTTACATAATAGATTATGGATGATCTTACAACATCCCAATAAAAAAATAGGATTTTCAGTAGATGTACAACAAAGTACCCACATGCCTCGATTCATGAAAATTGTAAATATAAAATAAAAAAATAATTATCTACTATATAAATTCATAAAAATACCATTCCAACCATAAATAATAGTTAAATAATTATTGACCAATATATATGGGTTCTATTCCTATACTAGAAACCAACAAGAATCCCCACTAAGAATAATATATATTGTAACTTCCGAGATCCGGAAGCCACCCAGAGGCGCCCCGTACCCGGTTTGTCACATGGCCTCAAGCGCATTTCTCCAAATGCCAGATGTAATGGCCCCGACCTCTCCGGCCCATTCCGTTTTCAAAAAGAGGGTCATGAAGTGTTATAGAGGGTAAAATGGACTTTTCCCACACTTTTCAGAATTTTGAAACTACACACCGTGTAGTGTGAGTACACGTCGTGTACACTCTCTCTGGGTATACCTCGTGTTGAAGGCCGTTTCCTTGCCGTGTGAAATAAATGTGTACACGCCATGTACCTCATACTACACGCTGTGTAGTCCCTCCCCGCGTACATGTTACCCCCAATCTGTGTGTTGACCAGTCAATGGCCATGTGCCGTGTTGAAGCCATGTCCTTACCCTGTAAAATAAATGAGTACACACCGTGTAGCCAATACTACATGCCGTGTAGTCCCTCCCCACGTATGTGTTACCCTCAAACCGTGTATTTACCAGTCAATGGTTGTGTGCCATGTTGGGGCCATGTCCTTGTCGTGTGAAATAAATGGTTACACGCCATGTACCCCATACTACACGTCGTGTAGTCCCTCCCCACGTATGTGTTACCCTCAAACCGTGTGTTGACCAATCAATGGTCGTGTGCCGCATTGAGAGCCATATTGGAAGCCCCGTGGTGACCGTGTGAAATGGCCGAGTACATGCCCTGTACTATAAAGTACACACTGTGTAATTTTTTTTTCTTCCTTATAAAAAGAGGGGTCCCCTCCTCCTATTCAACTCACTCCTATCCTCCCCATTCCCTCGTGCAGAGCTCTCCCAAGAGACTTGAAGGCTCCATTCATCCATAACTTTTCCGTCCGAGCTCTGATTAATGATCGGTCAGCGACCAGAGGATCGTAACAACGAGGCAGAACTTATGAGCTTGGATCCATTTTCTTCCCTTGTCCTTTCCTTTCCAACTTCCACCGAAGGAGGTTTTGCTGGGATTTGACAGAAGTGACGGACACCGACAGACGTCTTCTAATGTTGATCTGGGGGAGAGTTGTGACCAAAATATTTTGAGCTAGGGATCTTACCTTCATCTCTCTAAATTGAGCATCTTGAAGGGTGGGTATCCTCTTGTTTTCATGATAACCGGTTGAACCATTCAATGAAGATTTTAATTGGCTTATATAACGGGGATGGGGAAGTTGTTATGTTTATCTTTATTTCCTGTGACATTATTTTGTGAATTGAATAGGTTTATGGCTACTGAAAATGACGGTCGTTGGGGGACTTTGCTTTCACAATTAAATGTTCCCCTATCATTCTAGACAGTTTTGTGAATGGATCTTTTTTTATTGTGGAATTTGGTTACTCACGTAAAGTGGGCTGATTTAAAGTCTAGAACCCTTATGTGATCACCCTGGTTGAACATAATGGAATAATGAACACGTGGGTGTTGGCTTGGATATGTGGCATGTGATGGAAGTGTTTTTGTGGGTTGCTGTAGATCGGGTGAGGAACGAGGCTGTGGTTGGCTTGGTTGGGGGTTGGTGTGAATGCTATGTTGGTGATGGGCAGCGGGGCTGCGATAAATGGTATTAATGGGATAATGATGTATGGGTTTTGGTGTAATCGTGGTTATGGTGGTTGGCAGCAGGGCTGCAGGGATGGGCTTGAATGTGAATGAACTATGGGTTGTGAATGATAAATAAAAATTAAAAGAGTTAATAAATGGTGGGACATGGTAATGGAATGGGAATAATAATCAATGGGTTTGTTGGTTAATAATAACATACTTGTTGTGATTTTTGTGTTTTCCTAACATGATTTGTGGATGGAAATGTATCACGAATGATTGATATGGTTGGTTGCGGTTGTTTGCCCAGTAGATAAGGGACTAAATAAACAAATTCTACTGAAACGTGAAAACCTAAATGGGGTTGGGGTTGTTTTTTATATGCATGCATCATAGTAGCAGTGCCGAGGAACGTGCTCAGTTTCTCTGTTTAGAAGCCATAGGTTAGACTACATGTTTTGTATACATATATGAATCTGTATCTTTGTGTTTTGTCGCACCTCACCCATGTTGATCACTTAGTGCCAAACACTCCCATTTCATGGGAGACGGTGTTTTTACCCATAGTTACTAGCTCCTTCCTGCTCCTTCTTCCATAGGCTGTGATGGCTTGAGGAAACCTTACACCCAAGACTCTTTGTGAAGGTTTCTATTGGGGTGTCTTTTAGCCCAAGACTCTTCGGTCAAGTTTTACTGTTTCCCAAGAATCTTCGGGATGAGGCCCAGGTTTATGCGGGCTGGATGTGTGGTTCTTGAGGCCTAGGTGTGTGCAGGCGGGAAGAGTGTGGTAGCGTCATGACGTTCAATGTTAGGAAGATCAGATAACTAATGGGAAATGGTGCGGGGTACCCAATACTCTTGTTCTAATATACTACTAACTGTCATGATTGTGTGTTTGGTGAGTGTGGCTAGTGAGGTCGGGTGGATATAATTCCTTTCTAGTTTTCTTCTATTATTCTCACAGGACATTAGGATGTCTCCCCAGTTGTGCACGAGAGCTTTAGGTTTCCTTACTGAGTATACTTATATGCTCACCCTACGTTTATATTCTAGTTTCTAGTAGGACTACCAGGGCCGTTCAGGACCCTACTAGTCATGAGAGTTGGAGTTGTTGCAGTTGTTGTACTCTTTTTTCTTTTGGTATTGTACTTTTGAGATTTCTTATACTTGTACCTTTTTTCAGAACAATTTAAACCTGCATGTGGGATTGGTTTGGGTTTATATACTTTTCTTTCCTTTCTTTTTCATTTCGTGGTTGACTCTTCCTATTTCCCGATATTAAATAATAAAAGGGTAATGTCTCCCATATTTGTGAAAACTCATATCCGTGGTGCTAGTCGCCACCCCGGGGACTACTGGAGGCGGGACTCGGGGGTCATTATCTCCCTTTCACCATTGCCAGCTCAGGAGGGGCATCTTTGGTGGGAGGGGGTCATGACAGAATGGTATCAGAGCCTGATGGTTGAGAGATAGGATTGATTCTGGAGTTAGGCACTGTGAGGATTGCAAGGGATGGTAGGGAAACATGTGTAGGTTAATCTTGGTTCGTGACATAGGCCAGGGAAGACTGTCTAGGACATAGGATTTTAGGGCCCCCTGTGATCCGATGCAAGGAATTTGAGCCTACCGAACGACAAAGTGAGACTACATTGATTGCAGGGTAGAGACCCTAGAGAAGGTACATGCATCATCACTATTGTGTTTTACTTGATTTGGGTGTTTTCAGAATGAAATGGAATAAAATGATAAAATGAAACCTTGAGAAATTCCATGCTACTTGGGCATAGGCGATCCTTGTTTATTGTGTAGCTATGGAACCTGGACGTCGCCCCCAGGTGACTCAGACGGATGAGGCCCAACAGATTCAGGTGGTCGATCAGATGAGGATTGACCAAGAGGAGGAAGATAGCTAGTGGAAGAAGATTATTTGTTCTTTCCAGTGGTAAACCCTCAAGAAGTACGAGGGTAGTACTTCAGATACGGAGACAGAGGGGTGGCTTGAGGATCTAGGGATCTCTTTTACCTTGATCCGTGCTCCGATGGAGTATTGGGTTCCCCTAGAAGTCAGCCAGCTGAGAGGTGCGGCATGACAGTGGTGGATGCTCTTCCTCAGAGAGAGGATAGAGGAAGAGGTTCTGTGGGCTGAATTTGATAAGGAATTACGAGAATAATTCCTTTCTTCCATGATCAAGGAGGAGAAGCGGCAGGAGTTACTCTCCCTTCAACAGGGGAGTATGTCATTATGAGATTTTGGAATCATGTTCAAAGATCTCCTACGCTTTTCTCCGGATCTCATTCTGGATGAGGAGTCTCAGGTGAGACGTTTGGAGGAGGTTCATCGTCCTTCGCTCTAGTATGATGTCACCCCCTTCACCCTTCCGACGTACTTGGCAGTACAGAAGAAGGCCGAGGTTGTAGAGAGGATGCACTCGCAGGGAGGTGCACCACGTGAGGGGATCTAGCCAGGTTCGTCGAAGGGGAAGGTAGTCAGTAGCAGGTCTCCTGTGACGGGACGTTCCAGGTTCAGGCCAGTGGAGAGGAGGCCCCAACAGTTCCATTTTATATTTTCAGGTCCTCATCCATTTTTCACGAGCACATGACCGAAGTGTTTTTCTTGTGGAGGTTTCGGGCACATTTAGAGTCGGTGCCTGACCCGATCTCATTACAGTAGAGGTGGGCAGGTTCATCACCCACCTCAGCAGCACCAATTGCTGGTGAGACGCTTCCAGCAGCGGTAAGACCATGCTCCTCTGAGGGCAGACTTTGCGGGAGAAGGCCGACCTCAGGATGCTCCTAAGGGACCTCGACCCGGGTGTGTTCGGTGAGGTGGATGACAACATAGAGGCCGAGGAGCTGGGCATGGACAGTTGCATGCAGCAGAGTTGGCAGCTCCAGCATGACCAGAGGTGGTGCGAGGTACGATTTTTTTTCATCACTCTCGATTCTGCTTTGTTGGATTCAGGAACATCGCACTCCTTTGTTACTCCAGATCTAGCCCAATCTTTGGGTCTAGACGTTGAGAGAATTTCTATACCCCTAGTAATATGTACACCAGTTGGATGCCAGACCAGCGTATCGTGTGTTTTTCGGGGATGTGGGCTGATGTTGGGACCACATCAATCTAGTAGAGATATTCTTTTGCTATATATACACCCGTATGATGTCATCCTAGGCATCAAATTGTTATTTCTGTTAGTGCTGTTATTGACTGCTTCTGAAGAAGATTCATGTTCTCTAACGTAGACTGGCATCATGTATCTTTTGTTGGTGAGAGGAGCTATCATGTGGGAAACCAGCATGTGAAGCCTCTCCTTTCCTTGTTAGGAAGGTTATCAGTGGTTTCACCTGATGTAGAGGTAATGTATGTCCCAGAGGATGTTGGGGAGTTCCTCAATGTTTTTCCCAAGGAGTTTGTGACTCTAACCCCATGACGTGACGTTGAGTTCGGGATAGACTTACAGCCTGGTGCCCGTCCGATTTCAATGGCACCTTATCGAGAGGCACCTTAGGAGTTGCAGGAGTTGCGGATTCAGATTGACGATCTGATGGAGAAGGGTTTTGTTCGACCCAGCGTGTCGCCATGTGGTGCTCCAATTTTGTTTTTAAAGAAGTAAAATAGTGGTATCAGGTTATTCATAGACTACTAAAGGATGAATGAGTTAATGGTCAAGAACCATTACCCCCTTCAAAGAATAGATGATCTCTTCGACCAGTTGAAGGGAGCAGGATGGTTTTCTAAGATTGACCTATGATCTGGATATCATCAGTTGAGGGTAAAGGACAATGACATCTCAAAGACGGCTTTCAGGTGCAGGTATGGGAACTCCAAGTTTGATGTGATGCCGTTTGAAGTTACGAATGCACCTCCTGTGCCCATGGGACTTATGAACTTTTTCATCCGAGAGTTTCTGGACTGGTTCGTCGTTGTGTTTATTGATGACATCCTAAACTACTCCAGATCAGAGGAGGAGCACATTGAGCATCTCATGGTAGTCTTAGAAGTCCTACGACACAACCATCTTTATTGGAAATTGTCGAAGTGTAAGTTCTTGACACATGAGGTACACTTCCTTGGGCACGTAGTGTCTAAGAATGGAGTGTCAGTGGACCCGTCGAAGGTGGAGGCAGTTGTTTCTTAGGCATCACCCAAGAGCGTGGAAGAAGTTCGTAGTTTCCTGGGTTTATAAGGTTACTATCAGAGGTTCGTTTCAGACTTCCCTCTAGTTTCTTCTCCAATGAAAACTTTGACTAGGAAGAACCATGTCTTCCTATGGAGAAAGCAGTTCTAGAAATCTTTCGACTACCCAAATGAGATGTTGTTCAGTGCTCCAGTACTCAGTTTTCCAGAGGAAGGGTTGTTGTATGAGGTGTTTTGTGATGCTACTATCCTAGTTTTGGGGTGCGTACTAATGCAGAAGAATGATGTGATCTATTATGGGTCTAGGTAGTTGCTCCCTCACAAGAATAACTATGCCACCGATGACCTGGAGCTTGAAGAAGTATAGTTCGCACCGAATTTTGGGCAACATTACCTCTTTGGGGAGCACTTTGTGGTATTCTCAGATCACAAGAGCCTGCGTTATATCTTCTCCCAGTGTGACATGAACTTGCGGCAGTGGAGATGGGTCGAGTTTCTCAAAGACAATGACTGTGAGATCTCCTACACTGAAGGTAAGGGAAACGTTGTGGCTAATTCCATGAGTAGGAAGTCGCATAAGGAAGTGGTTTGGGAATCCAATAATTCTTGGAAAGCAATGGAAGAGTTGGCTGCCTTGAACTTGGATACAAGGGTAGAAGGTGTTAGAGGCTGTTTGTTTTAGATGATGGTGCAATCCTCCTTGTTGCAGCACGTGGAAGAGTCTCAGTGGGGGACTCCGAGGTAGAATTAATACGGGATTGTGTCGATCAGGGAAACACTCATGAAGGATGCTCAAGGGACAGCCAACATCGGATGATTTTCCATGGAAGGTTTTTTGTTCTGGAGGTGATGTGTGAGGGTTTTCTCCAGGAGTTCTATAGCTCAGCCTTGGTGGTGCATCTGGGAGTTTCAAAAATGTACTGAGGCCTGAGGGAACAGTTTTGGTGGCCCGGGGTGAAACGGGCAGTAGAGGAGTTTGTGGCTAAGTGCCTAGTGTGACAACAAGTAAATGCTGAACAACATGTTCCCAGTGGTTTTTTTATCCATTATATGTCCTCGAGTGGGAGTGGGATGAAATCTCGATGGAAATCATCACATGACTACCTAGAGCTCATGGAGGTTATGATGCTATCTGGGTGGTGGTGGATCAACTAACGAGATCATCTCAGTTCTTAGCAAAAAAGGAGTGGTCCTGGTGAGTACCTTAGCACATAGGTACGTATACGAGGTGGTGTGTTTTCATGGAGTTTTGAAAAATATCGTCTCAGACCGGGATACTCAGTTTACCTCACGAGTGTGGAGGGGGTTACAACATGCTTTTGGCACCCAACTATGCCTTAGCACTACTTTCCACCCCTAGACCAACGGGCAGAAAGAGCGGACTATCCAGAAGATTGAGGACATGCTGCGAGCATGCGATCTAGATTTCGAAGGGTCACAGGTATGACACTTGCCTTTAGTAGAGTTTTACTACATCAACAGCTTCCACTCTACTATTGGCATGGCACCATTTGAGGCTTTGTATGGAAGACCATGTTGTTCACCCATTTGTTGGGTAGAGGTTGGTGAGACAGGTGCTCTTGGGCCAGAGGAAGTGTAGAGCACCACATATAAAGTCCCTCTTGTATGGGAGAGGATAAAAGAGGCTTCGGACCGGCAGAAGTCTTATCCTGATCGTCAGAGGAGGCCCTTGGAGTTCGAGGTGGGAGATCATGTGTTCTTGAAGGATTCCCCTCGACAGGGGCAGTGGAGGTATGGGAAAGGGAGCAAGCTCTCACCTAGGTCGTTCGAACCATTTAAGGTGCTGAGGCAAGTCGGTGAGGTGGCATATCAGCTAGCCCTACCACCTCAGTTGGAGAGGGATCATTACATCTTCCACGTCTCCCAACTACGTCGATAATTACACGACGACTCTCACGTTATCGACTGTGGAGAGTTAGATATGGGAGATTACGGGACCTTTGAGGAATGACCAGTTAGAATCAAGGATCGTAATGAAATGGTGCTCCATGGAAAAACCATTCCCATGGTTCGTGTGTTGTGGAGGCAAGCCTGCCTCGAGGAGAGCACTTGGGAGATAGAGGCTCAGATGCACGCTCAGTACCCGAAGTTGTTTTGACTTGTGTTTACTTTGTTCTTCTAAGATGTTTTTTGATGTTATACTTTGTACCATTGATATATGGCATTCTTGGCTTGTCAGTTATGAGCCCTTTTTTCCTTGTTCTCTAGAAGTGTATATCATGTTCGGATGTGTGGGAAAAAGGGAAAAACCTTGTCCTTAATCGAGATGCATTAATGCATATGCGATTAAACCCATGCGGGCGAGTCAGTGCCGCCTAAAGTGGATAATATCTTGACATAGAAGATGGAATTTCCCCAAACCACATGTGTAGGTAGTGTGTTGGTTGTGTGGTGTTGGGGGTAGTCCAAGTTGAAATATAATAATGTATGAAAGTGGGAAGAACCAATTAGTAATCGAGACGCATTAATGAGGATGCGATTAAACCTGTGCAGGCGAGTCAGTTCTGCCTAAACCGGATAATATCTCGATATAGGAGAAGGAATTCCTAACACATATGATTAGGGTTATTGGATGGGTTCCTGTTTTAACAAGGGCCTTAAGAGGTATCTTGTTGGGTTCCTCTGGGTTGGCTTTTGAATTCTTAGGGACAAGAATGTTTTAAGAGGTATCTGATGTAATGGCCCAGACCTCTCCGGCCCATTCCATTGTCAAAAAGTGTGTCATGAAGTCTTATGGAGGGTAAAATAGACTTTTCCCACACTTTTAAGAATTTTGAAACTACACGCCGTGTAGTGTGAGTACACGTCGTGTACCCCCTCACCGGGTATACCCCGTGTTGAAGGTCGTGTCCTCGCTGTGTGAAAAAAATGGGTACACGTCATGTACCCCATACTATACGCCCTGTAGTCCCTCCCCGCGTATGCGTTACCCTCAAACCGTGTGTTGAGCAGTCAACGGCTATGAGTTGTGTTGGTGTCGTGTCCATACCGTATGAAATAAATGAGTACACGCCATGTAACCAATACCACATGTCGTGTAGTCCCTCCATGCGTATGTGTTACCCTCAAACCGGGTGTTGACCAGTCCACGGCCGTGTGCCATGTTGGAGCCATGTCCTTGCCATGTGAAATAAATGGGTACACGCCGTGTACCCCATACTAAAAGACATGTAGTCCCTCCCCGCATATGTGTTACCCTCAAACCGTGTGTTGACTAGTCAACGGCCGCATGCCGCGTTGAAGGCCGTGTTGGAAGTCGCGTGGTGATCGTGTGAAATGGAAGAGTACACGCCGTGTACCATAAAGTACATGCAGTGTAATTTTTTTTCTCTCCAAGGAGGGGTCCCCTCCTTTTCGACTCACTCCTCTCCTCCCCATTCCCTCGAGCAGAGCTCTCCCAAGAGACTCGAAGGATCCATTCATCCATAACTTATTCGTCTGAGCTCTGATTTACGATCTATCAGCGGCCATGCGATCGTAACGATGAGGAGGATCTTCTAAGCATGGATCCATTGTCTTTCCTTTGGCCTTTCCTTTCCAACATCCACCCAAGGAGGTTTTTCCGGGATTTGACAGAAGTGAAGGACGCCGATGGACATCTTCTAAAGTTGATCTGGGGGAGCTTTGTGATCAGAAGCCATTGAGGTAGGGATCTTACCGTCATCTCTCTAAATTGTGCACGATGCGAGGTGGGTATCCTCTTGTTTTCATGAGAACCGGTTGAACCATTAAATGAAGATAATAACTGGATTATATAACGAGGATGGGGAAGTTGTTATGTTTATCTTTATATCCTGTGATATTATGTTGTGAATTGAATAGGTTTATGACTACTGAAAATCGTGGTCGTTGGGGGCCTTTTCTTGCACAATTAAATGTTTCCCTATCTTTCTAGACCATTTTGGGATTGGAACATTGTTGAATGTGGAATTTGGTTAATCACTTAATGTTGGCTGATTTGAAATTTGGAACCCTTTTGTGATCACCCCGGTTGAACAAAATGGAATAATAAACATGTGGGTGTTGGCTTGGATACGTGGCATGTGATGGGGTGTTTTTGTGGGTTGTTGTGGATCGGGTGAGCAGCGGGGCTGCGGTTGGCCTAGTTGTGGGTTGGTGTGAATCCTACGTTGGTGATGGGCAGCGGGGATGCGATAAATGATATTAAAGGGATAATTATGTACGGGTTTCGGTGTATTTGTAGTTATAGTGGTTGGCAACGGGGCTGCAGGGATGGGCTTGAATGTGAACGAACTATGGGTTGTGAATAATAAATAAAAAGTGGAAGAGTTAATAAATGTCGGGACATGTGAATGGAACATGAATAATAATCAATGGGTTGGTTGGTTAATAAGAAGGGACTTGATGTGCTGCTTGTGTCTTCCTAACATTATTTGTGGATGACAGGGATATGTTTCAAAAACGTTTGATATGGTTGGTTGCGGTTGTTTTCCAAGTTGATAAGGGACTAAATAAACAAATTCTGATGAAACATGAAAACCTAAATGGGGTTGGGGTTGTTTGTTGTATACATTCTTCGTAGTAGCACTGCCGAGGCACGTGCTCAGTTTATCTGTTTAGAATCCATAAGTTGGGCTGTGGGTTTGGTATACATATATGTATCTGTATCTTTGTGTTTTGTCGCAACTCACCCATGTCAAGCACTTAGTGCTGAACACTCCCATTTCATGGGAGAGGGTGTTTTCCCCATAGTTACTAGCTCTTTCCTGCTTCTTCTTCTATAGGCTATGATGGATTGAGGCGACTGTAACCCAAGACTCATTGGGTAGGTTTCGATTGGGGTGGCTTTTAGCCCAAGACTCTTTGGGCAGGTTTTTCTGTTTCCCAATAATCTTCGGGATGACACCCAGGTGTGTGCGGGTGGGATGTGTGGTTGTGAGGCCCACGTGTGTGCGGGCGGGATGTGTGGTTGTGAGGCCCAGGTGTGTGCGGGCAGGATGTGTGGTTGTGAGGCCCAGGTGTGTGCGGGCGGGATGTGCGGTTCTTGAGGCCCAGGTGTGTGCGGGCAGGAATATTATGGTAGGGTCAGGGAGTTCTCCTTTAGGAAGAGCAGATAACTAATGGGAAATGGTGCGGGGTACCCAATAATCTTGTTCTTATATACGACTACCTATCATGATTGTGTTTTTGGTGAGTGTGGCTGGTGAGGTTGGGGGGATAGAATTCCTTGCTAGGTTTCTTCTATTGTTCCCACGGGACATTTGGATGTCTCCCAACTTGTGCACACGAGCTTTTGGTTTCCCTACTGAGTATACTTGTATGCTCAACCTACGTTTACTTTCTGGTTTCCAGGAGGACTACCAAGGTCATGCAGGACCCTACTATTCGGGACAGTTGGAGTTTTTGCAGTTGTTGTACTCTTGTTTCTTTTGGTATTGTACTTTTGAGCTTTCTTGTACTTGTACCTTGTTTCAGAACTATTTAAACATGAATGTGGGATTTGTTTGGGTTTATTTAGTGGTCATTCCTTTATTTTTATTTTGGTGTTTGAATCATCCTATTTCCCGATCTTAAATAATAAAAGGGTAATGCCTCCAATATTCGTGAAAACTCATACCATTGGTGCTAGTCCCCAACTCGGGTCCTACTAGAGGCGGGAATCATGGGTCATTATCTCCCTTTCACCATTGCAAGACCATGAGGGGAATCATTGGTGGGAGGGGGTCATGAAACCAGAGGTTTCAGACTAGCAGCAAGGGCCTTGGGTGTGATCGTAGAGAAACAATTCCCTCATTGGCAGAGTACACAGTGGAAGAAAAAAAACATGCAATAGCGGAAGCAGTAATAACCAACAATATAACAACAGAAGACTAAATTAACAACTTGAGCACATATGTATATATGAAATGATGCATGATACATATCTAGGAAATCATCCAAACAAGTCACAATGATGGAAAACACTACAGTACCAAAACAAGTACAAAAGAAAAGTAAACAGCTTCTCAGCATCGCAAGCGAAAGTTTCGTCCCATGCTCTACTTCTCCATGCAATCATGTTCTAGAAGTCGAAGGGCGCTTAACCTTGTCTATACCTAAAACAACATAGTATTCTTGGGCCCAAAATAATGTCCCAAACATGGTGTGAGATAAATTCCCTATAGGCATTCACCCGAAGATCTGTTCCTAACAGTGAGGGAGTATATGGCAGGTAAAAGTACAATAAACAGTAAACAGCAACATCATGCATTAGGAAGAAAACAATAAGAAGTAAAACAAGATGATACATAGTAGCAATCAATCCAAAACAAATCAACAGCAGTGAAAAAAATAGCTAATAAGCTAGAAACCCTCTGGGAAGTACTCACAGCCATCCCCTCTGGTCCTATCCAAGAAGTACCGCTAGCCTCTAGGCAGTGCACTCAGCCTAACCCCTATAGCTTTTTCATATGAATTTGTGAGACTCTCTAGGGATTCCTACTAGGTAAATTCCCCTTATAGTCTAGGGTAGTCAGGTAATCCCATGAAGAATATCATGTGGTCTAACCCTCTTAATCCTAAGGTCTAGAGACTCTTGGAGAAAGATATCTCGGTCAATTCCTCCTATATCCTCAGGTATACCACAGACTCTCTGAGGAAGCTCACTCGATCAATTCCTCTTCTAGCCTGGGAAGGTTCTTAAAGAGATTAAAAAAAGGTAACACTCTCTGAGGAAGCTCACTCGGTCTACAATCTTGTAGTCTATAAAATCCAAGACTCTCTGGGAGCTTACTCGGTCCATCCCCTATGTAGTCTGTAATATCAACGACTCTCTGGGAATCTCACTCGGTCTATCCCTTATAGTCTTTAGCACCAGGTTCTCTCAGCCTCATGACAATCAGTGAATAATAATTCTATAAGGATAAAGTACTCCTATAGAGCTACTTGGATAACCAAAGTACACCTATATATCTACTTAGCTAAACAGTCTACAAAGCAACAAACATGTCATGAATTTAACTTCAACCTATAACTACAAGGCACGAAAACAGGTGTAGCCTCCAAAGGAAAACGAGACCCAAAGGTCATAAGAAGAACGAAGCAAGGAAAACACATCCAAGCACAACAAAATTATCCTCTAACATGGTCAATTTACCTCTACACAAGCATACAAGAAAAGCAGAAAAACAACGTGTCGAAAAGGTAAACACGCAATACCCTGTTCACGGGTATTGGTCGAATTTTCACATAAAACTAAGAGACATTGAACGGTAAGGCACAAACCACCAACCTCGATCCTAGGAGACCGATATACATAAACCACGATGGCAGATTCTCCCTAGAATGTCATAGATCTGAGAAAACACACAAAATGTTCAACCTTAGATAACATGATAAGGATGGAGAATTGGAAAACAAGGATCAAGAAGAAGGAAGAACTCACCATTTCACTTCCAACCCAATCAATCGTGATCAAAATAGAGAAAGGACGTAGAAGTGGGAGCTTAGGGAAGATATGGTCGTATGGGTCTCTCTCAGATGAACCTAACCTAGAATTAGACGATTATGGAGAAGAGGCACGTCCCCGGTCCGTTTAGTAAAAAAAAGTACATGGCGTGTATTTTTAAATTACACGGCATGTAGTGGGTTTTTCAATACTCCACCAAAATCGGCCTCCACGTCACCCCTACACACCATGTGTGTGGCCTAGACATGACCAGAACACGACTTTTTGTGAGAATAGAGTACACGGCGTGTACTCAGAAAGTACACGGCGTGTACTTAAAAAATTTCCAGAAACTCAAAAAATTCTCAAAATATCCAGAAAAGGAATTACATACCTAAAACAAGGATCTAGGTTCTTACAAACTTCCCCCTTAAAGAAATTTATCCCTAAATTTCCCTACATTGTCTTAGAAGAAGAAACCTCGAAGAGCTCTGGCCACTACGATCGAACCTCGGCCTCCCTCTCCCAAGTCTCATCCTGTACGCGCCCGTGCTGCCATAACACCCATACCAGAGGGACAGACCGACCTCAGAGAACATTCGTGTTATGATCAAAAATCCGGATAGGATTCTCTTCAAAGAAAGAATATGATTCGAGTTCAACCTCCTTGGGCTTAAAGACATGAGACGGGTATGAAAAGGTGCGTCAAAGATGAGAGACGTGGAAGATTTCATGCATAGCCCGGTACCTCTGAGATATCTGCAACTGATAGGCAACCGGCCCAACTCTCTCCAAAAACTCTAATGGCTCGACGTACTGTGGTGAAATCTTACCCTGTCTCTAAATCCTCTTGTGTCCCAACCTCGGTGTGACACGCAAGAAAACCTGATCTCTGACCTCGAACTCTAAAGTTTGCCTCTACTGATCAGCATTAGACTTCTGTCGAGACTGTTCTCCATCCATCCTCTTCTGAATCAACTCTATCTGCTCTGACATCACCTAAACATGACGAGGTCCTATAAAAGTTGCCTCTCCTGCCTCTAGCCAGCATAAGGGTGAGCGGAATGACCTGCGATTCAACGCCTTGTATGGTTCCATCTGAATTGTCGCCTGGAAACTGTTGTTGTAGTCGAAATCCACAAGAGGTATATGCTTATCCCAAGAGCCGCCGAAGTCTAGAATGAATGCTCAGAGCATGTACTCAAGCACCTGGATCGTGTGCTCGGACTAGCCATCAGTCTGGGGAAGGTATGCTCTACTCAAAAGTACATGTGTACCTAAAGCCTTCTGAAGTCCCTGACAGAACCGAGAGGTAAAGCATGCATCCCTGTTTGAAACAATGGATTGTGGAACTCCATGTAGACGTACAATATTTCATTTGTACAATCATCCCAAACCATCAACAATGAAGGTCTCCTTGATTGGAAAGAAGTGTGCAACCTTCGTAAGCTGATGACGATAACCCAAACAACATCACTTCCCCGAGGTGACCTCGATAACCTAGTCACGAAGTCCATTACGACATCATTCTACTTCCACTCTGGAATGGGATACTACAGTAGGAGCCCTGCTGGTCGCTGATGCTCTGCTTTCACCTACTGACATGTAGAACATCTCATGACAAAACCAGCAACATCTCTCTTGATACCTGGCCACCAGTACTAGCGATGAATATCCTGATACATTTTGGTGACGCCAGGATGAACTTCCCAAACTGAGGAATGAAAATCCCGCATCAGCTCCTCACGTATGTCTGCGGGTACCCATACTTGTCCTTCGAAACAAAATATCTCATCCTCCACCACTATCCATTCAGGAAGAGGGTTTTCTTCCTGACACACTCTCTCGTAGGACCAAGGACTCTAAATTTGATAGCTTCCTCATCTGCACCCGATTAAGAAGTGAAGAGGTAACAACCACAAATGATAGGAAAATCTGTCCTTGCAAGTCATGCACATCTAAGTGTATCTCAGAGAATAGATACATAAGCTTTCACTCACTTCTGGCCTCCTAAACTTCCTGAATCTAAGTTCTTCTACTCAATACATCTGCCACTGTATTGCCTTTTCTTGGCGTATAGGTGAGCTCGAAGTCAAAGTACTGAAGATACTCAACCCAACTGTGTTGTCTCAGATTTAGATTGCGCTGAGGGAAGATATACTTCAGACTCTTTCGGTCGGTGAAAATTACAATGTTCTATCCCAGAGGATAGTGTCTCCAATAGCGTAAGGCATGAAACGCTACTGCCAAATCCAGATCGTGCGTCGGGTAGTTCTTCTCGTGTGGCCTCAACTACCGAGACCCGTATGCAACGACTCCATCTCCATGAATGAGCACATCTCCCACCCCAATACCTGAAGCATCACAGTAAATAGTGTAACCCTTTCCCAGCTCTGGCAAGACTAGTATTAGTGCTGACGTCAACCTCCATTTCAGCTCCTGAAAGGATAACTTAGAAGAATATGACCACAAAAAATTCCCCCCTTCTTGGTCAGACCTGTCAACAGGGCTGCTAGGCACGAGAAGTCCTTAATGAAGCGTCTGTAGTATCCGACCAACCCTAGGAATCTCCACACATCAAAGAAGTTCTTCAGATGCTCCCAGGAAACTACAAATCTCACTTTATCTAGGTCCACTGACACTCCTGTATCTGAGATAACATGACCCATGAAGTGAATATAATCCATCCAAAAGTGGCACTTCGAGAGTTTAGCATAAATCCAATGCTCTCTCAATGTACTCGGAATGATCTCAAGATGTGTGGAATTGTCGTGTCGAGTGCGAGAGTACACCAAGATAGCTTCCATGAAGACCACGAAAATTGATTCCAAGTACGGATGGAACACTTGGTTTATCAATTACATGAAGACTGTAGGCGCGTTCGTATGACCGAACGGCATGACTGTATACTCGTAAAGACCATACCTACTACTGAAAGCTGCCAGAGGTATATCTGATGTTCTAACATGCAACTGATGATAACCGGACCTCAATTCAATCTTCAGGAACACACTGGATCCTCAAATCTGATCAAAGAGTTCATCGATCCTCGGTAAGGGATATCGGTTCTTGACCGTCAACTTGTTCAGCCTCCGATAATCCACACAATGCCAAAGGGTACTATCTGCCTTCACTGTAAACAGGACTAGCGAACCCCATGGAGAAGTACTGGGTCAGATGAAACCCTTTTCCTGCAACTCCTCCAACTACTTCTTGAGCTCCTACAACTCAGGTGTATCCATCCGATAAGGATGAATGGACACCGGTGCCTCTCCTGGCATGAGCCCAATTGAGTAGTCTACCTCATGCTCCATAGGAAAACCTAAAAAGTCTTCTAGAAAGACATCCCTGAAATGACCCCCCACTGGAGGAAAGTCTAACTGTGAAGTCCCCTGGTCATCCAGATAATGACTGGAAATTTGGGCTCTAACTTCTTCTAGCCCATGATGCTCTGGTCCAGCTCTACCCGCTTGGACATCCCACTCGCCTTTATGAAAGAAAGATCCTCCCTCTGGTGATATAAATCTCACCATGCAGTGATAGAAATCAAAGACTGCCTGGAAAGGAACCAACCAGTCCGTACCAAGAATGATGTCATATCCCATCATCTCTAGGACATAGAGGTCCCATAAGAAATGACACCATGCAACCTCTAGAGGGCACTCTCTGCACTGTCGTTCGCTATATGTCCTCGTTCCCAATGGTGTGTCTAGATTCAACAATTCGGTTGACGAAAAGATACAGTGCCCATGGATCTCCCCAACCGCAATAGAGATATAGATATGGGAAGCACCAGTATAAAAAAGAACTGACGATGAATCTGAGGCTACTAAGATCGTACCTCGAACTGTAGAAGGGTCGGGATCCTGCTCCTGACAGGTCTGCTCCACGGCGAAAGACTGGCCTACACCATGGCCCTGCGCCCCTGGCTGACCGCTCTAAGCTGATCCACTCTGCTATCACTGATGACCTAGTGACTGACCACCACGGTCACGACCTCCACCTCGGCCTGAACGGCCGAAAGAACTCTTGTTCCCTGACTGGTGGGAAACCGGTGAAGCATCTCCAGAATGTGGGGTCATAGAAGAACCCCTTCCACCATCTAAAGGTGAGAAGGTGTGACAGAAACGTTGAAGACGACCCATATTTCCGCAAGACTGACACTCCATATGATCTATCTGGCACTGAGCCATAGAATGGACACTCCTACATCACTGGTAGCATACAACCTGGCTGCATGAAGACACATCCCGCGAACCTCGATCTCTTCAAGAAGACTCTCTACGACGCTTCCTACTATCCGTAGGAGGAACACCAGCTCTGGATATCGAACCGCCCTGGCTCAATGCTCCAGAATCTCTCAGATTGCGCTCAGTGATCAGCGCCTGCTTGATGATGGAGGCTATCGAAGTCAACTAGAAGATATTTACCTTGGAATGGATATCCTGCCAGAGACCATCCTTAAACTTCCTAGCAAGGAACAACACATCAACTGGTGGGATCGGTGTGAAACTCTGCAGCTCGGTGAAGTGAGACGAGTACTCCATAACATAGAGAGTACCTTACTATAGACTCATAAACTCATGGGCTCGATCAGCCCTCAGGTTCTCCAGATAGAAGTAGTCATAGAATATGCGTTGAAACTCATCCGAAGACATATCCTGCTGATGCCCTGATCCTGATATCACCTCCCACCACCTCTTGGTGGTGTCCCAGAGCATATAACTCACCAGATTTACCCTTTTATCTGGAGGGATATGTAGGTGCTCAAAGATGCTCGATGTGGCCTCTATCCACGACTCTGCATCCGGGGGTCCTCCATCCCTTGAAAAAGTAGTAGGATACTGTTTCTGGAAAACCCGCGACAACTCAGCCATCGATGGGGTAGGTGGCAGTGCTCCCTAAAAGGTTTGAATCATCCTCAGGAAGTCCTCCATGAACTGCGCCTCGGCGCCTGCAACAGGTATGACAGCTGGTGCCAAGGCTGGCTCGACTGGAGGATCGGCTGGAAGTCCCTGATCAGCCATATCTGGCGTTTGATCACTGCCTAACAAGAGACGTACAACCGGAGGACGTCTCGAAGTCATAACTCCAAAAGATCAAAAGCAAACCTTAAAAATAGAAAACAAGGATAGAGGATACAAGAGTCCAAAATAAAAATAGGGGAATAAAAACACACAAGTTTACAAAACATGACTACTTGGCGTGTATAAAAACTACATGATGTGTCTTTTTAAGCCACTTACATGAGCGTGTACCCCTTCCCTATCGGTCGTGTAACACCTCAATCTACACGGCGTGTTGAACAAACACACGACGTGTTCTTGAAGACTATTCCCATGCCCGAGTCACTTTACATGGTTAACACACATGGTTCAAACTAACCTTAGACTACACTATGTGTTCCCTCGGAACACGGCGTGTACTAGTCACTAACTTGGCGGCCCGTGTTGTTAGTTACACGGCTGTCTACATGGATGGAACTTACACGGTGTGTTCCTAAAAAACATAGCATGTATAGGAGAAGTTGACACCATCCCATGTTGTTTGTGACACTGTCGGGTACCTAGGGAGACTACACGCCATGTTCCAAAAGCAACACGACGTGTCTTAGAGAAGGTCACGCTGACCCATGTTGTTCCTGACACGGGTAGGTGCCTATATAGATCTACACGGCGTGTTATTCACCCACACAGTGTGTTCTACTCGAGATTCCCCGACCTGTGTTGTTAGTGACACGATCGGCAACATGGCTCAACACTACACGGCGTGTAAATACCGTACACAGCGTGCTCCTACCATTATTTTCACAACACCGTGTTTCTGCACACACATTCAGTAACACGGCCTAAAAACTACACGGTGTGTAACCAAAAAGTACACACCGTTTATTCTGGGTTTTTTGGGCAGTAGCTCAGAAACTGCACAGAAGCCCAGAAACACGGAAAACAAGGCAAATAGGTGCCAGATTCCGATCCATGATGGCCCATTCTCCCCGCGAATCAATGCTTGGAATCCCCTACAGTAATGTCCAAGAGAAAACAGGACCAGGATCCACCAATTTCCAATTCAAGAGGTCCCATAACACCTCAAGAATCAAAATTTGGCTCTCATTTAAACAAAGTACAATACAAAAAATTCTCTAACAAGAAGTAGAGATTCTATAAAGATTCTATCTCAATAGCGTGCATAATCTACACAACGTCTATCACAACAAAATTAAATCGCTAATGCACCCTAAATGGAATGACAAGAATGCATGGAATGTGATTTCTACAAGTTCCTATATGATGCATGAGATGGAATACACTCATCTCATTGGGTTGCGATAGAAATAGAACCGTAATATCAAAATAATAACAGTACAAAACATGTGAATTACTCTAGGTGAAATTGCATCAACCAGAAAATCTCAAAACTAGAAAACAACAATAAATGAAGTAGTATGGTTTTTCCCTATACACGGGTTTTCTACTCCCAGGCACAACTTATTACCAAGTACCAAATCCATCTTATCCCTGGAAAAGTCTCCAAATTGTAATGTAAGAGAAAGGAACTCCTCTGATACCACTTTGTAACGTCCTGGTTCCGGAATCCACCTAGAGACCCCCCGTACCCTGTTGGTCACATCGCCTCAAGCGCATTTCCCCAAACACCAGAGGCTACCAACTAGTTGCGTGGTACTTGGGTGTGATAGTGGGGAAACTATTCACTCTTTGGAAGAGTACACAGCGAATGAAAAATAAACAAGAAATATCGAAAGCAGTAATAACCAACAATATAACAGTGGAAGTCTAAATCAACGACTGGAGCACATATGTATATATGAAGTGATGCATGATACATATCTAGGAAAGCAGCCAAACATGTCACAATAATGGAAAACACTACAGTACCAAACCAAGTACAAAATATAAGTAAATAGCTCCTCAGCATCGCAAGACAAACCATGTTTTCATGCTCCCCTGATCCAAGAAATCAACTTCTAAAAGTCAAAGGGCACTTAACCTTGTCTATACCTGAAACAACATAGTCTGATTAGGCCCAAAAGCATGGCCCAAATAGGGTGTGAGATAAAATCTCAGTAGGCATTCACCCGAAGATATGTGCCTAATAGTCAGTGAGTATATGGCAGGCAAAATTACAATAACCAGTAAAAAACAACATCAAGCAGTAGGCAGTAAACCATAAGCAGTAAAACAGGATGATACATAGCAGCAATCAATCCAGAACAAATCAACAACAGTGAAACAAATAGATAATAAGCCAGACATCCTCTGGGAAGTACTCGCAACCACCCCCTCTGGTCCCACCCAAGAAGTACCACAACCCTTTGGGAAGTTCACTCAACCTAAACCCTCTAGCTCGGTCATACAAATTTATGAATTAATGGGGAAGATCACTTAGTCAATTCCCCTTATAGTCAAGAGTTGTCAGGGAATCTCTTGAGGAAGATAATGCAGTCTGACCCTCTTAGCCCCATGGTCTAAAGACTCTCTGAGGAAGCTATCTAGGTCAATTCCTCCTATAACCTCAGGTATACCACATACTCTCTGAGAAATATCACTCGGTCAATTCCTCCTCTAGCCTGGGAAGGTTCATAAAGAGAATAAAACAAGGTAATACTCTCTAAGGATGCTCACTCAGTCTACCCTTCCGTAGTCTATAAAATCCAAGACTCTCTCGGACCTCACTAAGTCCGTCCCCTCTATAGCCTGTAATATCTAAGACTCTATGGGAATCTCACTCGGTATATCCCTTATAATCTATAGCACCATGTACTCTTATAGAGCTACTTTTCTAACCAATGTACACCTATAGAGCTACTTATATAACCAGTCTACAAAGCAACAAGCATGTCATGAATTTCACTTCAAACTATAACTAAAAGCTACGAAAATAGGTGTAGCAGCCAAAGGCAACTGAGACCCAGAGGTCGTAAAAATAATGATGCAAGGAAAAAACATCCAAGGAAAACAAAATTATCCTCTAACATGGTCAATTTACCTCTACAGAGGAATACAAGAAAGGAAGGAAAAAATGAGGGAAAAAATGTAAACATGCAATACCCTGTTCACCAGTATTGGTGGTATTTGCACATAAGACTCAGAGACATTGAACGGTAAGGCACAAACCACCTTCCTCGATCCTAGGAGATCAATATACTTTAACCACGACGGTTGATTCCCCCTAGAACGTCGTAGATCTGAGAAAACACACAAAACATTCAACCTTAGATAACCTGAGAAGGAGGGAGAATTGGAAAACAAGGCTCAAGCAGAACGAAGAACTCACTTATGCGCTTCCAATGCAATCAACCGTGCTCTAATCAGAGAATGTATGGAGAAGCGAGAGCTCAGGGAAGATCCAGTTGTATGGGTTTCTCTCGAACGAGCCAGACCTAGAAGAAGATGATTATGGAGAAGAGGCGTGACCCCGGTCCATTTAGTGAAAAATAAAGAAAATTACACGACGTGTATTTTTAAAGTACACGGCGTGTAGTGGGTTTTTCCGTACTCCACCAAAATCAGCCTCCACGTTACCCATACACACCGTGTGTGTGGCCCGGACATGGCCAGCACACGGCTTCGAGTAGGAAAAGAGTACACGACGTGTACTTCAAAAATTTCCAGAAACTCCAAAAATTCTAATAAACTCTAGAAAAGGAAAACCATACCTGAAACGAAGATCCGGGTTCTTACATATATGAATTCTTAATTTACCAAAAACTCACCACATTGGGGGTGTTGATTGGTTACATGAGACCAATCACACGCAAAACTAAATCCTATGAACATCATATATTCTAGGGATATCTATGTCACAGGTCATAATCATAAAATTAACTTTGACATGACACCTAAAAATACATATGTCTCAATAAATCGGTTACCAAACCATATTTCTACAGACGTACACCAAGTGGTCACAGACATTGAATCATCTAACTCCATCTCATTCTAATAAAATGATACTCACTCATGGGTTCTCTCAAGAATCGAACCCTCATCCAATAGATTTTTGTTTACATCATTCTTAAAATTTATTAATACATTATTAGAATGATCACTACATGTTCGACTATCAATTTCTTTATTATCATTATAGGATGACATTATTTTTGATATTGAATAAAAAAATTTAATAATACCCAATACTAACCAAATACTAACCTTACAAAGCCTCATCCACATTACATTATTCTGTTATCAACCAAAACCATTCTCCAAGCTCAATTAAATAAATAATCAAAATCCCAACCACTTGTAAAACCATGAAAAAAAACAAATGAACCCTCAGTCCAGATAGGAATTCATAATGGTTAAGAATATATCCAACAACACCTTACATCCATATAAAATATTATTTTGATTATTCTTATGAAAAAATTTATTATTTTAAATTATATTTCATTGATAATACCAACCAAATTATGCATCATAATACTATAAATACTAATTTTTTTTAATCCTAAGTCACTTTTGTTAATGTAACATAACAAAAAATGGTCATTATCAATCTATAATTATTTACACCATGATATTTTCAATTTGAAACTATATAATTGTGTTCACATAAGACATGTAATATATTTCCATAATTTGGTAACCATCCCTCATGAATTATACCATTCAATAGTTGTTACGGTAAACCATTATGGATCATAGATAAAAACTGATGAGTTTCACCACCACCATTAAAATTGTTAATACACACTACTTTTTTGTGTAATTCTACTTTGATGCTCATCAAAAAATATTATATTGAGTTAGATATATCTGTTTTGTTACATGATTCTCTATATCAATTTACTAATGAAGAAAATAATAAGAATTTCAATTGATAACTATTCTTAGTTCTCCATTATATGTGCTAATATATCACCCCAAAACTTGATCACGTTGAATTATCTAGTAGAGGTATTCCAGGATCATATGGATATTTCCACTGGAGAACAACCTCAACCATCAGTGAAATTACATACGAGAGTAACCAAACAAATAATCACATCTTTAGTTTATTACACCTCTATTTAATCCACACTGATCAGGGATACTATCAAATCATATATACAATGTCTTGAGGTAAGATAAAATCCAAATAATTTATAAAAAACACCTGAATTTGGTCATTTAATTCTCTCAGTGATATAAATAAATCATATCATCCATCCTAACTATTATTCTCACCACACATGCCACAACATTACATAATGGTTGATCAATTCATGAATTATATGATGGTCTTATCCATAGGTGTGTCTTTATCATAACCTATTAAAAAACTAATAATCTATATAGAAAATTTCCAATAAATCACAAAACAAAATGACCAAAATTGACTACCCTAATCATCCTAATAATAAGACATGATAATTTTACCAATATTCAACTCTGTATTTCATGCATTTTATATGAAAAATCTACGAGAACACAAATCAAGATGAGGATATCATCACCCAAAGAGTCTTGTGTGCACTCCCAAATACACAACATTACATTTAGAGTTCTTGAATGGAAAATAATTTTAATCATATACAAAAATACATTTTTTGGTTCCTTTCATACCACAGTAAGAAAGATTCTCTTCTCATAACACATCTAGTAGTATTAACATGGATCAATAGTGCCATAACACTATATTCCTTCATGAAATCACCACAGTCTCATTTGATAAATCATAACCCACATCAAGAATCAAGAATCCATGCCCAAAATTAGCATCATTTCCTTATTCAATACAGACTGATAAGAACTTTCCGATCAAAATAAATAGGATTCCATCACACTATACGAATCTACCATGTATACATATTTTTCACAACACTAGTTTCATTCCATCACTCAAGATTCTCTCTCACCGACAAAATTCATCATAGACTCATTTCTACCATTCCTTAATAAATTTCAAAAAAAATATGCATAGATAACATACACCTTCTCAACCATATTGAAAATAATAGTCTCTCACTGCAAATCTATTCAATCATATGACAAATAATGTAACTCATAAATCAATTATAATATTTAAACCATGATATTTAGAGATGAATAGGGTTTGAATAATTCTTTTCCAACCATCTCTATCCGTAGTCTCAAAACCCTATATGATGTGCCATGATTTTACATTCCACATGGTAAGATAGGCATCTGACCAGACCATTACTCACCACATTAACACCCATCAATTGGGTGTCAATCCTATACTGATCATCTAACATTTCTATCCACATATTATTAAATATACAAAAGACATAGGTATTTGAATAAAACATATCCCACTATCACAATCAGCTGAAGACAACATGAGAACTATCAATCAGGGTTTCATAAACCCAAAAGATGTGTTCACTAATAAGACTTTCTCAACCAATATAAGTAGATCATTAGCCGTAGGGAAGCCCATTCCCAATCCAAAACACCCAACTAGTATTATCATACATGATCCTTGCATTCTAAAATCTTATACATTTCTGAACATCACACATTCATGCACTTCCCATACCACAATCTCATACTTGAGTGTTTCCCTACACTTCACTAATCATGAACACTCCCATATAGGACCATCAATGTTCACATCATTGAATCAGCACCCAAAGATAACTATATATGAATCTAATTGATCATTCCCACCTAAAACAAGACATAATTTGAAGGATTCTGTAAGACTACGCAGTATTCCTACAAACAGAAGGTATAAAATATTTAGAAAATACATAATCAATAATACATCTACACACCAATACCATATGGCTATGATTTCCCCATAACTAATGCATCATACCTAACACAATTCTAATTTAACCCCATTATATTTCACCCTCAAAAATCAATTATAATATACTATGTATAAATCACTGTCATTGTTAAGGGTAAATAATTTATCCATCAAAACATACACTATAAAAAACACAAAGGCCTAGCTCACAAGAAAAAACACCATATTGATGTCCGGATCGTACAACACCTAATTGGACAAAACTAACCAGTGAGTTAATTATATCATATTATAACACAGAAAATTACATACTATAATTGTATGAAAACCCATAATGTTATCTATTCCATCAATCCCAAATTAAAGAGTGAACTCCCATCACAAAAGGTAAAAAAATGGGATCTCGCCTCTTCTTCACATACCGTTCAAGGCCACACCCCATTTTTCAAGAAGGATTCACTTTTTTCATTAATATGCAGTGTTCCCAATGTTTTGATTCATTATCTTTCCTTTTGTCCCATGACATGGTAAAATAATATTTCTATCATATGAATGGAGGTAAAATTCCTAATAAGTTTCTTAATATAATCTTAATATTTTAACCCTTAATTAATAATGATCATTGTCTCATGTCTCAGAAACCTTTAGGACTTTATCATTTTCAAATTCCTTTAAACATTCATGGTTTATAAGAAAAATGGTTTTATATAAAGATATAGTAACATGTTATAATGTAATAAAACTATTATGCATCGTTTATAATCCCATTTAACTAACAAAAATATAGATTCAATCAATAGTGGTCAAAATAGGAAATCATTATTCATTTAGTGATTGGTTAGAGATAGTTAAATAATTTAGAACAATAATATTCATTATCTATGTAAATCAATTTATCAATATGATTATGTGAATAAAAAATAATCAATATTCATTTTTAATTAAGATTATACTCTAATACAATTAAAATATTATTTTGATATGATATACTAGGTATATATATACAGTATTCCTTCCAAATATGATAAATAAAAACCCATTATTACTTTCTTAGTAATAAATTGTGTAACCAAAGTATATCAAAATTAATCCACTTATACATTCATAAATTCTATATGGTTTGAATATATGATCTTTCCTTGTAAAATGAAACTCTGTATTTATTTGTGAACAACATATATAGAAACAATATAATACCATACCCTATAAATTATTTAAATCCATAATTACATATAAATAACTACCAGTTATAATCAAAAAATGGGAAATAAAATTACCTCATATGTGAATCTCAGTAAGTTACAAATCACATTAAACATACAAATGGAATTTGAATCAGATGTTTGTATTATTATTCTTGGAAACATACAACATCATTATATAAAATCCCAGAATAAAAATCTAATAATACAATATCATCACAACAATGTTCACCAGTTATGTATTAAATAAAAATGTAACTGAATACATTAGATCACCCCTATAAATGATTTTAATGAACTAAAGAAATAGAAAATTACTAGTCCCAACAACATTTTAGTATCCAATATACCATTCATGATGAGTAAAAATGGTACACCTCTAACATAATTTCTTAACTCTCTAACATAGATGCCACTAAATCGGTGCCATTGGACTGTGTTTCTCATCATCTTTGGAGTGCCTCTATATATTCTTATGTCGTCCAACTAGAAATGAGTGTCATTGAATTTTAATGTGGGGAGAATAAACCCTATAGTGGGATCTCAACAAAACATAAACTATGTGAATGTTCTAAGAATATATGAAACCAAAATAAAATATAGCTGGTAAAAACCCTGTCACATCCATTGAGATAAAACACTTATTCAATATTCATACTATTTGGTCCTATATAAGTATCTTTTCAATTTCACAATCCCAGGTATAAAAAATAATAAAAATAATTAAAGAAAACATTAATAACATATTCATAATCTATACTCCAAATGTGTATTTTCTATTAAAAATCCAAATAACAAAGCATCAACAATGATCCATTCCCTAAACCTATAAGCTATGACCATGTAGAGATATATGATCATTTACAGAAGTGTTATGGTGGCCCAAGAATGGTGTGGGTAAAACTATTAGGCAATAACCAATACTGTATAATGATATTTTAGTTTATAAGTGTTAATATTAATGGTTAGACATTAATTTTTTATATTGTTATCGTTAAAAATTGTTGAATCAAATAGAATACAGTTGATCCACAAACATCAAGGGGGACAACCCAGGATGACACTAGCCATCATTGGAATTCATAGATATCTATATTCCTCATGATTTTATAATGTCGCAATTAGTTTCCATGGTACATCACTAAGGCAACCAAATACAAGTAACCCAATAGAGTCCATGTTGATCATATAGAAAGACACCACAAGAAATTTGAAATGAACCCCATATTTCTAATTTGAACATACTGAACTGTCTGTGATATTTATATTCTGGACACAATTGGAATCCATTTCTCATAACTGAAGCATTCCACATAAACAAAAATTAGATAAACCTGGGTTGTTAATCCCATGACATTCGAAAAGGGAACCATTCATGAATCGATGGCATTAATATTTTGCATTCAATTATTTCTGAAATTACCTAATTCATTGGTGTACTCCCCATTGTATTCATTTTATGGATTTTAATTAAAATACACTATAGAACTTGAAAATTTCTATGACATTAGGACTGAAAAAATTCAGAGGTTTTTTCAATATCTACATTTTAAATGAGTCCACGTGGTAAATTCATGGATCATACATGGAATTCCAACTCAACCAATTCACAATAAATCCAGGTAATGAATCCAAATAATTACAATTATCACAAATATTTCAAGATAGTAATACAAGACATTATCAAAATCATATAAATACAAGGTAATCTAAAATATCAAAAAAATAGTTTTTACCAATCTACCAATAATAATTTTCAAAAAATTATACCATTATTTATAAATATTTCTATTCATATATTTAATAAATATTTCATGGGAATGGAAATAACCAAGTTGTAGGGTTCATACTTCGAAACCCACAATTGAATCAATTTATTACATTACAAATTGTAGCCTTAAAACACAATATTTAATTAACAAAATCTAAGGCACTATCCAAAGTGATATATTAATATATTAAAATATGTTCTACTTAAATCCTAATTTTTTTTTATAATACCAAGGGGGATTTTAAGAAATAAAAATATAACATAATAATATAACATAATTATTAGGTTAGGTAACTGGTTAGATGAAATGACTACACTATCCGAAACAGAATATGATGACAGAATATAATGGAAAATGACATAGACCACCTACTATATCTTCTAAGGGACCTACTCATTTGGAATCATCCTAAAGTTTGGGGGGGAACAAGAGAAATCAATGAAAAAATAAATCACCCAAAAATTAAGAATAACTAACATAATGGAAAGGGTATACATTAGAACATAAAAAACAATTTAATAGTGTAATATTACTATTAGACTCACCTAAAAGATTATAATGGATCTGATAGAGAACTAAACACCCATAATTAAAAATGACATGTATGTGAGATTTAGTCGAAGATAGGGGAAACTAAACCACTGCAATTAGACAAAGTAAACCCAAAATAGGGTAAAAAATAATATGTGGTGAATGTCTAAAAAGGCCATTCATTCCATTTTAAAATAATTCTTTCTAGGAACCGTTAGGTTCTAGTGTTGGTATCATTAGATTTTGGTTAAGATTATAATGGGAACCACCTCTAATGTAAGGCTACAAGATAACTAATGTAATTTTAATGGCTTGATCGTGTCACTACTACTGCTTTGTTGGATCCCTCATTCACCACCAAAGATCCCTTTACACATTAGATACCCCATTGACCCACTTGATAGCTTCATCAATGATAAAATTGATGGGGTATAAATAATACAAAATGGTGCATACTCCATTCAAGGGTTATGGTCATACATGTCACATTGATCTCGATTGTTAATTTAAATAGAAAATAATTCATAATATGTAGTAATATAAGAATGGGAATAAAACCATTACCATTAATATATCATTCATGCATCATCTAATAGATGAAATACTATGAATCTATTTAATAATTCATTACGAAAAATTCATCCTCTCACATATGGATTTCACATTACATAGGCCTTAATGTTTTCTTGATGAATTTTCTAAAATAGTGTAGTTCTTCTAAAATAGTCACATGAAATGTTATCATAACACATTAGTATATAATTTTTTTCAAATATTCTCCCTCGATAAAGTGTTCCCTATGAAACATAGTATCACCCACATCCATTTCATGTTAAATTTACCTCATTTTTTTTCCAACAAAAACTTCCGAAATTAAATTTCTACTACTATCATGTCTACATTATTGATTTATTAACTATATCATTAATAAAGGTCATTTAGTTGAATAAAATGGATGTATTGATATTATAAGAATAACATTATAACAAAAAAATTACAAATTATCGATTTTGTATCTTTCATTTATTCTCTAGAATAAATTGACTCATTAATGAATCATGAATCATAATCCTACAACTAGTGAAGATGATAAAATTATCTATAAGAAACTCATGATAACATGTTTATGTGAAAATATATAATACCCACTTGAAACATTATTTTTTAACAATATATATTCATGTGGATTTCAATATCAATAGTACATTTTTTAATTTTACGTAGCATCGACTCTAGACATCATTATTCATCATTAGAAATATAAGGTGATATTATTTTTTTATAAAATATTTCTAGTAAAAAATTACAAAAACATAATATTAAATAAATATATGGGTTATTGAAAATTGTCCAAAAAAAAAGTAGATATAATGAGTCCATTAATAATTAAACAACATTTTATTAATTTTAAAACATGAATAACTATCCTATATTTTTCAAATATAAAAGTTCTAACAAAATAAGGTGTATAATAATAATTTCAAAAATTTGGTAGCAATTTAAAAAATAAAATTCCAAGGGATTGTGAAATAAGAAAAACTGACTAACATTAAAATAATGAATATTAATACATGTAAAAATATACCATCCCCCATAATCAATTATGATGTTGAATATTGATAATAACATCAATATATTCTCCTATATTTGTGAACACATCTTAACCATAATTATATATTTTAACTTCAAAATTTTCTGTTCCATTTTTTATTGTTTCTAATTCATTGAAATCTCCATGAATATTTATAAAAGTGGAATTATTTATCTTTCAATTTATTTTATAAAAATTGATATATCATCCATCATACTTTTTTACTTCTCCTTTCCTAATTCATAATTCATAGAGAAAATGTATTTACGAACTTTTCCTTAGTTAGAACCTCATTCTTCTCAACCACCATTTTTGGGATATTCATTAAATTATTAATATTTCTATGAAATACACATAATATTTTTTTAATGTTTATTATAAAAATATAATAAACATTTAAAAATGGTTTATACAATTTTGATATATATTAGAATTATAATAATTATGAAAATTATTATTTCTAATTTAGTTCCTAGTTCTTATAGAACATAGTTTGGTAGACTACTTATTAGTTCAAATTTCCTCACATTAGTCACACTATTTAATGACAGTAAAAATTATATCCATATTATTTATGAAATTTTTCTTGAATTATTCACATTTTCTTTTATTTTTCATCCTTTTCCATTTAGGATTAATATAATTTTTATTTCTATTTTTTTATATTCTGACATAAAAATTTTGGTTATTATTATAAATTTCCTTCTATTATCTTTTATATTATTTGTTACATATCATATTATTTTAATTATTTTTATCTTCATATTCTATATTGATATTTCCAATATTTATTATCACATAATGATTCAAATTTCTAAAAAAATAAGGAATTTAATCGTTAATAGATATAAAAAAACCATATTCTAATCATTATATTCATGATCAATATCCATCCATATAATTTTATTCTACATGAGAAATCAAATAATATTATTCGCAAAATATTTTATAAAATAAATTCTTTAATAAATTTTTTAATAATTTCACTTCTTATGTTGTTCTTGATGAATCCATCAAATCAGAACTTCATTATTCAGTTTTTCTATAAGATCAATCACATTAATAATTATTTTATTAATCATTTGATACTTCTACATAACACATTCATTCTATATAATCTCCAATTAATGAGTAACTAAAGTATATTTGTAATTCTTTGTTATATATATTTTATCAGTACCTAAATGAGTGAATTTTAATGTCATACATATGTTAGTAAAAGTTTTATTATTACAAAAAAGACTATAAGAATCTCAATTAATTTCATTATAATATAATTAATTTCATTTTAATTTTAAATGTATTTATAATATTAATTTCTAACATGTGAAAAGAAATCAAATTCATGTGTCCTATCAAATATCATCATTATAATCTAGTACTCAATAAAAAGTTTCACTAAAAAATGCCATAATTATATTTTTCTAATCAACATAGTAATTACCATTGAAATTTAGTGATCATTGTGGATTTATGATCTCATATATAACATAAAATTACATAACTAAAAATGGATCGTTCCTATATTATTTCAATGGAACAGATAAAAATAACAACATTAATGATAGCAGTTAACAAAAGATAAGTAACTAATATATATATATATATAACAATATCCTTTTATGATAACATTTCATAGGACCCATTTAAGATATAGAAAGAGTCAATAGATGGGGAAAATTTTAATAATTTATGTACTGAAATTAAAAATATATTTAATGGATAAATTATTATATTATAATAGATTAAACATAATTTATATAAATTAGTGTAATGGGTGTTCAATGTAAATACATAATTGAATTAACTAATAAGAACACCAATGTAATATTATATTGTATTAAATTTAACCAATTTATACTCAACATATCCACATATATTTGAATATGGATATCAATAGTATATACCAAACATTAGATAAAGGGTAAAATTTATTTACAACCGTACTCTTAGAATCATTAATGCATAATCAAGGAACAACCATTTACACAACTTTATCCACTAAAGAATAACATTATCAAGAGTGGAACATGACTTGTAGATAAGATTTTTTTATTGGTTATGAAAACCTTAACCATAAATTTAATATATGAACAATTTATTTTATAGTTCAGGTACATGTTGATAAATTATATTAGAAAAAAAGATTATTACAAATAATTGAAATAATCAAAAATATGATATTAGTGTAAGTAGAATAATGTGATTAATGAAATATTAATATTTTTAATTTTTTACTTGATAACATTAATTTAATATATTTTCTCATAATTACTCGTAAATTATAAATATATATATTATTAAATATAATAAATGAAATTATGTTTTTTCTCAATATTTTAACACGTTTGATATTTGTAATAGATATTCCTCATTTTCAATAATCTCCCATTCCTCCATTAATGATAAAAACATTATTCACTGTTTTCAAGGATAAATATTCGATGATATTTTCCATTTATAATTAAATGATAAAATCATCTTGATATTCCTTGATAATGGAAAAAACATATAAATAAGAAACATATTAAAAAAATAATGGAAAAATACTTCCTGTTCATTTAAATTTTTTTTGCATCAACTGAAATTTATAAATCATGGCCTATATTTTCAAATGCATACTCATAAAATCATCATCCTATGTTATGTATTGAAAATATATTCACCTTAATACAGTCTACTAATATTACACAACATATTGTAAAATATTTTATGTAGTCAAATGTAATGGATCAAGATAATTATTTGGTGTCTCTTGGAACTATCACATTCAACATTGAATTGTGAATTCACTATATATCATAGTCATTGGAAAATATCTCAGATATTACCAATTAAGGTTAGACACACTGTATGCTAACCATGTGTTAGCCACTGCCTCTAAGACCAGCCTTGCATAGTTTGGCCGCCTAATATAGGCAAACTGTGTGCCAACCCTACGAAAGCTGTTACCCATTAGCTTTCCTTAAAATTCCACCCAAACTACTCCCATGCCACGTTAACCTTATCGAACACTTCTAACACCACATTTTTACAAAGTAATGGACCGTAGAGTTCAGGGCCATTACATCAATTACCTCCGAAAACATTCTCGTCCTCGAGAATCCAAAACCCACCTAAAGTGAAAATGAAACAGGGTCTGAATAATGACCCCTCGAGATAACTCTCAAAAGAGAGAAAGATTCCAAAGAAACAAAGGGATCCATCTCATAAACATGAATGATTCATAACCAAAAATGATACTAGAATACATGAAAAGAGTCAAACATCAAACAACTCTGGGTACTGGACAAGAATCTATGAATCACGCTTTCAGGTACTCTCCTCCAATCCACCATGTCACCACAAGACACGAACTAAGGGTATAGAAATCCCAAGAAACACCTTATCCTTATGGTCTGGGATCTCCATAGGTCACTCCTCAAACGTTGCATCACAATCAACATTGATCTCTCCCCAATCTATGATGTGAGAGTCATCATGAATATAACGTCGGTGCTGCGATACATGGAAAACATCATGTATCTGATTCATCTATGGGGTAAGTGTTACACAATATGCTCCAACCCCAAAACATGATAACACCTTGAAAGGCCCATCATACTGGGGAGAAATATTACTCCCACGACCAAACCTTCACTTCCCATGATGGGGGGTCACCTTCAGAAACAAATGATCCCCGAAATTAAACTCTAAGGGCTCCTTAATTGATTGACATAGGATTTCTGATGAAATTTTGCTGCCTTCATCCTCTCACAAATCACCTGAACCATCTCTGTTGTATTCTGCACCAGTTCAAGTCCAAGAATTGCAGACTCTCTGACCCCAGTCTAGCATAATGGAGAATGGCATGTGCGGTCATACAAGGCTTCAAACGGCGCTGTATCGATGGCGGAGTGAAAACTATTATTGTATGTGAACTTCGCCAAGGGTAAGTTCCACATCCATGATCCTCAAAAATCAAGAACACTAGAGCGTAACATGTCTTCCAGAGTCTGGATAGTTCACTCTGTCTGGCCATTCGTTTGTGGATGAAAAGTAGTTCTAAGGAATAAATTAGAACAAAAAGCATGTTAGAGACCCCTATACACCCTGGAGGTAATGCGAGGATCCTAATCTGAAATGATCATCCTAGGAACTCCATGTAGTTTCACCACCTTCTCCAGATACTACCTTGACAATGCTTCCATTGAGCTCGACTCCTTAATCTCTATGAAGTGGGCCGATTTTGTTAAATGATCCACTACCTCCCAAATAACATCATGTCTTCCCAGAGCATGAGGTAAACCAGTAACGAATTCCATTGAGATGTCCTCCCACTTCCACTGAGGAATATCTAATAGCTGGAGAAGACCACATAGAACATGATGTTCAGCCTTCACCATCATGCAGACTAAACATCGAGACACAAACTCTGCAACCACACGATTCATCCCAAGCCACCAAAACTGACTGCTCATGGATCATTACATCTTTATTACGCCAGGATGTACCACTAAAGGTAAAATATGGAACTCTCTGGGGACCGTATCACGCATCATCAAATGAAAAAAATTCCTTCCAGGATACAACACTCAGGGTTGTTCATCCTCAGACCAACCATCAGGGGACTCACCACAAACAACTCGGTCTCTCCAGACCTCTACCTCAAGATCACCCAACTGGGACTCTTCCACCTTATGCATTAGGGATGACTGAACCATCATCTAAAAAAGGCAACCTCTACCTCAAACTTCTTCCATATCAAGATGAAAAGCTGATAGTTCTTCCATTACTCTCCAGGAATCCCCAGATTCACGCACAACATCACTACCTGACTTTCAGCTCAGCGCATCAGCTACCACATTTCATTTTACAGGTGTATACGATATTTTAAAGTTGTATTCTTGTAAGAACTTCATCCACCAATGCTATAAAAAGTTCAAGTCACGTTGGTATAAAACATACCTCAAACTCTTATGATCGGTGAAAACCAAGAAGCACTCACCAATGAGGTAAGGTCTCCACATCTTCATAGAAAACACGACGGATTTCAACTCAAGATCATGGGTGGCATAGATGTGTTCATGGAGATGAAACTGCCGAGACCCATAAGAAACAACTGACCTCTACTGCATGAGAAGACATCCTAACCCCAGATGTGAAGCATCGTAGAAAACATCAAACTAAACTCCCTCAGCTGGATGAAAATGAACAAGATCACTTTCTAACATCTCTTTTAGATACTTGAAGGCTTCCTGACACTGATCAGTCCATATGAATGACTGATCCTTCCTAGCTAATGCTGTTAGAGGAGTCAAAACTCGTGAGAAATTTTCCACCAACATCTTGTAGTAGCCTGCAAGACCATGGAAAATTCAAACCTCTAACACTGTTTTGGGAGCCTCCCAAGACACAACTGCTTCAATATTTGATAGATCCACAAATAATCCACGTTGGGACACATCATGCCCCATGAAAAAGACTTCTCGAGCCCAAAAATCACACTTCGACAACTTCTCGAACAACTGATGTTGGCGATGAACTCCCAAAAGGGCTCGAAGATTTTATGCATGCTCCTCCTTAGATGTAGAGTAAAGAAGGATTTTTTTCGATGAAAACAACCACAAACTTGTCCAGGAACTCACAGAAGACAACATTCATCTATCCCATGAACACAGCTGGAGCATTCATCATGCCAAATGGAATTACAATGAACTCATAATTCCCCTGACGACAACAAAAATATGTCTTAGAAATATCATCATCCTTCACATGCATCTGATGATATCCTGAACTCAATTTGATCATTGGGATCCAACATGAACCATTTAGTTGATCGAAGAAGTCATCAATCCATTGAAGAGGATAGAGATTCTTTATTATTCACTTTGTTTAAGAGACAATATTCAACACATTACCACAAACTGTCATTGACTTTATTCAAAAAAAAAATTGGTGCACCCCTTGGTGACATACATGATCGAACAAAACAACACAACAACCGGACATCTAGCTGTATACGTATCTATTGAGACTCAAAAGGGGATATCCTATAGGGAGACATAGATATAGGAGATGCTCTTAGCTGTAGCTCAATCACAAATTTGATCTCTCACCGAGGGTGTAAGGCTACAATCTCTTCTAAAAAGACATCAGGGTAGTCCTCTACGAACTGAGGATGACATCATATGGTTGTATTCGTAAACATAGGAGATCTCTCCAAGAGTGGTGTTTCCCCAACACTAGCTCACAGTCCCTACATACTTAAAACAAGATAGATCGACCTCCAACTGGCATAGTCAATGCCAAGGGCACTAGAAGACTCTCCACATCAATTCCCAAAGCATTGACAAGGGTGGGTGATATGAAAGAGTGTGTCGCTCCTGAATAAAACAAGGCATACACCAAGGTAGAAAATAGGCAAAGGATACCTCGAACAACATTTAGATCATCTGGTGCTAGTAACGCAAGAGCATGAAGCTGACCACGAACTCCTCCCCGACCTCTCTGACCCTGATGATGACAACCACCATGGATGTGCTCTGCTCTATGAAGACGGGGAGAATCATGGGGATGTCCTCAGCCTATCCCATCTACCCTCTTTGGATCTAAAGATAGTGCAGCTGGCTCCTCCTGGCTCAGCAGGAACTGCCTCGGCAAGAACTGCTTCAATAGAGGAACCTAGAGCATAGCGCCCAGTGCACGATGACCACTCCGAAAGGTCGGGCACTCCCACTGCTGATGGCCTTGACCAAAACAAGAAAAAAAAGTACATGTGCCCTTCTAATAGGCCTGAGAGTTGTTACCTCTATATAAACGAGATGTGAAGGGATGGTACCTCCACCATTCTGAACAGAAACTGTTCTGCCCTAAAAATCAGGAACCTCATACCATAGCCTTTCTTTGTGAGGGATCATGAAGACCCCCCACCCATTATGATCCTATCTTGGACAATGTCCTCTCGACAACCTCTACCCATGCCATCACCTCAAAATATGTCTTCAGCATAAATGGGGGGACCTGGCACTGGATCTCTGGATGAAAAGCCTCCTCAAAATGCCTCGCCCTGGCCTCCTCATCTGGTAATAGGTCCAAAGGATATCATAAAAGGTTCTTGAAATTGATTCCAAACTCTCGAACAGTAGAGCTCCCCTGTTTAAGGGTAAGAATATCCTAGCACTGGACACCTTCACAGTCGAAAAAAGGAACTCAACAGTAAACTTGTCTAAAAAATACTCCCATGAGATAACTGACTCCTCACAATTGCAAAGGATCAAGAACCATCACTGCCTTACTGCTCCATGTAACATCGTCATAGGTAAGGATACCCAGTGTTCCTTATAAGTACAGATCGAACTAAAGCCTATATCGACCTCCTCCAACCATTCTTCTATGACTGCATCTGAAATGGAGACCTCATATTTCTGCAGACTCTAGTGCTGAAACTCTCGGAGTGTTTTCCTCCAATTGTCGTCATCGTCAACCTCTACCCTACGACAATCTACTGGAACACCCTTCTTTACATCTTCTATGAGAGACTGACGTGGACGTCGACCTGGAGCCATACCTGCAAAATAAAAAACACATAGAGATCCTAAACCTGCAACATTAATTAATTAATTGTTTTCTTTTATTCATATTAGGTTATTCTATCCCAAGGTCTACCCATTCAATCATAGGCACAAAGAATAATTATTCATGATCCTTTCTTAGGTCTCTACCCTGCAACCCATATCAACTTGTTTAGTATCCATTGTAAACTTAAAAGTCCGTACATCATATTATAGGGGGCCCTAAACGCCTATTTCCTAGCATGTCTCCAGTGTTTACCTCACTTTACAAACATTAATGACATCGTTGCCCTACCAACCCATGCAACCTCACATGTGCCTAAATCCAAACTCCATCCTATCCTGCAACCAGACCTTTGATTCCACTCTTCCACGACCCTCTCCCCACAAAGTTTACCCCTCCTTGGTCGGCAATTTGAGAAGAAAGATAATGACCCCCCGAGTCCCACCTCCAGTAGGCCCCTGGTTGGCGACTAGCACTGATGGTATAGTAACACACAAATGGGAGGCATTACCCTCTAAGAGAACACATGCGGAATAGAGAGATACGATAGACGCCAACCAACTCTAACTCAGAACTGATGTATAAAAGAAAACCCAAGTTCACATATGTAATGTCATGCAAAATTACTACAACTGAAAGGGAAAACTGCAAGCACCCAAAATAAAGTAAAAACAGCAGCAACCACAAGCCCAAATAGCTCCTACAACCGCAAGCTAGTAGAAACCGGCTTGATCTTCAACCTGCTCCAAGTGACTTAAAAAACAGTTTATATACACGTAGGTTGAGTATAGGATTATACTCAGTAGGATCCTCCCCGAAGCCTCTCCTACAAAGGTAAAGAAAGCATGCTAAAGCATAGTGAACAACAGGTGAAAGTAACTCATCACCTAAACAGGTATACTAAGTTTACAACCTCACCATGGATACTCTCACCAAGCAACTCATAAAAGAATATAGCATATAATAAATAATATCAAGGTTACCCCTCTACTACTTCCCCACTGGTTTTCCACTTTCCCCAAGGACATACATCCTATGCATCTCTCTACAAATGCTTACCTCCAGACACCTGGGCTATGCTCCATAATCCGCACCACCTTCACCAAAAATGCTTGCCCGCAGACACCTGAGCAAAGCACCACACCATCCTCACAATCAAAAGTAACCAGGTAGTTTCCTTGAGCCACCACAACTCGCATAACGTGTATCATACGTCTGGTATTATACCTCAATCCATTACATCCCATAAACTGAGTAAGGATCCTCAAGCCATCACAGCCTATTCACGTTACACGTATTGTAGTGCATATGATACGATATCCAAAATATATGTGTGTGAATAACCAAAAGCCATTACATCCCTCTAAACACATATATAGGGAAAACTAACCATTGTGTCTAATGGAACTAGTATCTACCAAGATAAGAGATAGGGGTTAAAGAGGGTAGTCAATCATTCATCCTTCCACCAGAATGATGGGGAAAACACCCCCAGGGCTAAGAATCCCTTGGGTGTGAGTTTCCCTTACTGACATGGTGGAGTAGTGTATAGAAACACAAAAAGTACAGAATATACTATAACTCAGAACCAAACTATGTGAATAACTTAGACTTAGACACAACTGCAGCTAACGTCTCTTGATCTCTAGGCTTCCACTTCTAAGACTAGGTATTCTATAAGCACACTAACATTTAATGGCTTTATTATATTACTTTATTCATTTTTTATCAATTCCATTATATGTTAATTAATTCTTCAAACATTAATTAACCGTGAAGAATTCCACATTAAATTCTATTATCACCCCATCCAAAAATTCCACTATCTATTCACAAGTTCTCACCATCATCATTAAGTTTCAACAAACTCCATCCCCATGGGTTAACATAATTTATTCAAACATTCATTACAGAATTACTTTCCCATATTCCCATGCATTCTAGAAAATAATCCTATTCTATTAAACACAAGGGGGATCGACACTGTGAGTAGATGTACAACCCATCGAGTCTTTTCCGCCTATATCAAGAGCGTAGACCCATTCTCCCTTGAGAGGATAAACACGGAATTCACGTGGCATACCCAGTGTGTCTTCATCTCTTTTGAAAGAAGGGTAAGCAAGACCAGCTTCCTTGAGCAGTGGGGAAAAGTAAAGAAGATAATCAACCAAAGAATTGACAAGCATCCAAAAACCACATCCATCCCATTTAATCATACTTTGTGTCCTTCCCGACATCCACATGCATAAACTGATGCATCTCGCCACACTAGGCATCATCCGCTGCCACAACCAAAAAGGCCTCTTTGCCTCCACATATCACAACACCCCTGCAGGGTCACATTATAGCACAAGCAGCAGGAAAAAAAACATCACATCAAATTGGACTCTTGGCCCTTTTACAAGGCATCCAGCCTTCAAACAACCAGTACCAACAGATTTCAGGTTTACCAACCAACTGAATTAAACACGTACATCGACATCAATTTGATTAACATCAAATGGGAACAACAACCACAACAACAACAACCAGATTCGTTTACATGCCCCTTTATCATTATCCACTTAATTATCAAATAACTCCTTCTTTACATTCTTTATCAATTTCATCAAGAACAACATGATAACAAGCAAGGTATAGATATCACACTATCTAGAAAATCAAGAGGCAAACTGTTATCACTGTACAAAGAAACAACATGCAATCAAACCAATTCTTTTAATCCAGTTCAAGTATTTAATTAGGTCAATTTCAATGTGATCCTAAATGTATAAATCATGCTAACTCTATGATTTCACATAAATAATTAGATAAGCCATGAATCCCCTACCTCAACGGTTTTTTACGAAAACCACTACGACCGGAAAATGATCAAGGAACCCGGGTCGATTCTCCAAAACCCCACCTTAGATCTCTCCTAATAGAAAGATAAATACTAAATCTCATCATATTTGTCATCCACACACTTAGATATACCCATAACGACATAGATCTATGAAACTGAGAGAAGTGAAGGAGTTGATCTAAGTAGATCTAAGAAACCAACCAAGAACGATCACATATCTCAAGAAACCATCTTCGATTCACGAAGAGAAGCCTTTGGATCACCTCCAATATGATTGGGAGAAGTTTTATAACTATTAAGGGAGAGTAATCCCGAGTTAGGGCCTCTTAGGGACGTAAACGAGGTGATTAAAGGCAAAATGAGTTAGATTCCACATTTTTGGGATCGACCTTTAATTGCCCGTATGGTTAGTCCACATGGTTTAACAAACTGTGTGCTCACCGTGTGTTAGCTTCTACCCCGTCAAACACTCATCGCATGGTTAGTTCACATGATTAGACAAACCATGCACCAACTGTGCATTAGTCACTGCCTCCAAGACCATTCTTGCACGGTTTGGCTACACGGTTTTGGAAATCTGCGCGCCAACCATGCGAAAGCTATTACCCTTTAGCTTTCTTTAAATGTCCACCCAAACGCACCCCAAGCAACCTTAACCTTCCAGAGCACCTCTAACACCACATTTGATAAAGTAATGGACCAGAGAGGTTCGGGTAATTACATTTTAAGAAACATGTACATGGATGATGAAGATGACCCAATAGATTATTACGTATAAACAATCATAAAGAATAACTAGACTGTATAATAAAACCATTCATAAAACCATAAAAACATTTCTTTTTTACTTTTTTAATGAACATAACAATAGACATACAATGATCTTTATAATCATTTAATTACATATAAATTTAGATGATAATATCATCAAAATTGAAATGGAGAAAGGATTAATTTTTAAACAATCAAAGTGTCCCATACCACATTAAACATTTAAATAATAATATTAATATCATCAAATGAATATTTATATACCATTATATAATATTTATTAATTATATGAAATATAATATGGGCATTACGTACACCACACATAATAAATATGTGGTGAGGATGGCTTATATCTCATGAAAATGAAAACGGAGATGAAATTCCCTTACCTTCGGTCTGATACTCTCTGTACCTTTTCAGATATCATGTATAATGTTTTTAAACATATAATTAACTTCTAGGAGACCATAATAATTTTTTTTGATATAATATATGATTCATTTATGACATTATATTACCTTTTATTAATAATTCCCTTGCTAGAGCAACATTTGATGTAAAAATCACTTTCTTCATAGTACTTATTTTGGTATCTAATTATTGATCATATTACATATATCAAAATTTACTTACAGAATTTATAATGTGTTTTATATATAATATATATTCAGAATATAAATAAATATAATATATATAATGTATAGATAAATGAAATGGAACACACCATTCATGAAGACAGTTGGCTGAACATGCGCAAGAATTTTGTTTCTGTTTTCTTATCGTATTGAATGGAAGTAAGTAAATAACACAAACATATGTATATATTATTAAAGTATGATTATTATAACATATATTTCATATTATATATTTTATATATTTTAAAAATTACTCTTTATTGGTTAATGTAGGGAATGAATCTGTCTACGTCGTGGACACAGTAAGTCATACGTACACATGAGCGTCGGTATCATTCCCTTGACAGTTAAATGGTATGAAATTGGGTTGTATATAAATTATATAGAATAATTATCATATTATAATAATTATTTATATCCATTAAACTCCTCATAATTCACATTATAGAAATGTAGTTTTGAGAAACAAATGACACCATAGTGTGGAGATGGTAAGCTGTACGTATGCATGTATGGTGATATTGATATTCAATAGATGGATAAAATGAGATTTATGGTTGTCCAATGATTATAATAACATCCCATTATATGGATGATACTGTATTTATTAATTTGGTATGTAAAAAAACATTGAAATAAGATGTACTATAAGAAAAGAACATTGAAATATGTGATAAAACAATTACCTCATTTTTGTTTATCTCCTTTTTATTTGATCAAAAGGACTCCTTGGGATGGATTTATGAAAAAACAATTCCTCTACGATATAGTAAGGTATATTGGGAGAGGAAATGGTCAGGGTATCACCAAGAAAATGTGCATTGGATGTGTGAATTAATGATAAGGATAATTTCCCCTTTATACGACAGTTGAGATGCGCTGTTGGATTATCTTAAAATGTTAATTTGTTATAAACTTATTTTGGTTTCAAATAGAACCGAAGTGATTTATTTAAAGAATAATATATGGATGGGTCAAAATTCACTAATCTAATGAATTTTAAACATCTTTACGTCATAAAATTAATATTATATTTTGGATTTAACCCTTAGTTAAACAGTTTTTATCTTACAGTGTCTTCCGGTATTTTTACACTATAGGGTTAATATAATTTCAAAAAAATTTAAATGAATCACAAATGGAACCTTTATGACATATGTGACATTATAGAAGTAATTTGGTTGAATCTTATATTTTTATGACTTTTATATGATTTAATAATATAATTTCAAAATATCATTTATTTAAAATTTAATACTACTCAATATTGGCAGTTTTAAAAATACTAAAACAATGTGATTAATTTGAATAAACATTTCCAATATGACTATAATTAGTCTATGATATCTTTTTAATTTTCTTATGTAATTAATTAAAATTATTTATATTTATTTTAATATTTTTAATATCTCTTTTTTGATATCCCAATTAATTAAAAAATTATTGCATCATCATTATGTCAACATTTAATTATTTTAGTTAAATTTTAAAAATTATAAATAAATTAAAATGATGTAGTTAAAATTATTTTCATTATAAATACTATTTATAGATTACTAGATCAATTATGCAACCTCATATTAAAAATACAACAGTTTTCTAAATTTCAATATGACATTTTTAAATCTTCTTTGAATAAAATTTAATAATTGTCCTAATATAACACAATTGGTATAAAAAGGAACATATTTATGAAATAAGGATTATTTTTGTAAAATAATAAAAACCCGATGAATTTAGGATAATATTTAGGGTAATTATATATTATTATAATATTGTTTTACCATTAATTTCTCTATTTACCATTAACTATGGAAAATAAAATCCAACAGTTTCTACTCCCACAAAATTATACAAATCCAATAAGACCAGATTTTTCAAAAGGATTAAAACTATATATTTATTTTTACTAATTTCAATTCACAAAAGTAGTAAAATTATGTCCAATGATAATCTACAAATGTTGCAAAATGGTGTGTAAAAAGACATTAAAATTTCAATGAATTTTTATATCTAATTATATTATGAAAATGATTCCAATGAACTAAATTGGATAAAAATATTTAATATTTATCCATGATTAAAATAAAATTTATTTAAATTAAAATAATTATTTAAATTAAAAAATCTTTTTTAAACAATAATGTAGTGTTTTCACTAATCATAAAAAATTTAATGTTTTCAGAAAAATACCAAATATTCACCCTAAAATAATTCTGATATTTCGAATTCAAATGTGAATTCCATTTTACAAAATTTAATTTCTATGAAAGTCTAAAATTAATTTTATTAATTTTCACAAAAGGAAATATAAACTCGTTCCATGATGAAAATGTTATTTATAATCATATTACTATTTTACCTAAAAATATACATTTCATAATAAAATTGTTATATTTATATGAAAACAATATTATAACATTTAATTTTTTTATTTATATTAATATATTTAAATTATAATTTTTAATTGTATCATTTTAATAATTTAAACACCAAAGTGTTGTTTTGAAGAATCTCTATTTTTCTTTTTACGCATGACAAGTCGGTGTTGCATGAAACAAAATCTATTGAACATAAAGTAACATGAAATATTGGGTTGTTACAATTTAATGGTGAATTAAATATTTATTTTCATTTAATTGTATCAATTGAGAGAAACGATACAATGATCATGCTTATGAATAGTGTATCGTCTCCTTGAGTGATGGAATCCATTTGCTATCTCCAAATTTTAAATATTAATATTAATACATTTATAATGAATATATATTATATTTATATCATATATAACACTATTAATATGAATCAAAATAATTAATCTTAAAGTTCATAGATTACCGAAATAAAACATAGATGAAAAACCAAGAAATTATCACACAAAACTGCGATTTTAACAAAGAATTTTTAAAAAATCAGTCATGATATACTCTAATTCAGTAATATATTCAACCAAATATATGATTATGAGAATATTATATGTTTATAGTAAACTTATATTTATTATATAAGATTTGAAATTACATTCAATGGATTTTTAACTATGTTAAGGGTTTCTCGTCATACTATTACTTCCATGAGATATAATCTATATACATAACTAATATTTTAGTATTAGGATTATACTAACTATTTTATATGTTTAATCATTAATAAATTTATAAAAATATTATTTAAGGATCCATTTAGTTTTATTTATTTAATAGGGAAGACATTTCAAATTTTACCTATGTGGATAATATATATTTTACAATCGTCTTATTCATCGTGATTGTTTATAAACAAATTTCAAATGAATAAATATCAGGATCTATCACTCTAAAAAAAGTAAAATTTTATTCTCCAATATTTAAGAATGATATTTCATGTAACAAAACTATGTCTCTATCTTTCATAAATAAAAATATTGTGGACTTGTTTTTACAAAATCTGACATTATTTCTCTATTTTTTCAAAAAAAAAATTCATAAAAAAATGTTGTTTTCTATACATGATATAATTTTTTTAATCATTATCCAAATAATTTATAAATTTTTTTGGAATATTTCTACTTTTAAAATAATATTTTAAGTAAATACTCATTATTTTTTAATTAAAATTACCATTTATATTTTATCGAAAATATGAATGCAATCTTCTTCTTGACATGTATGACATGAACAAAATTTACTAACAAACATGAAATTATATTTATAAATTATTATTTTAATTTTTTCCAAATCCACATTATTGTGAATGTTAGTTTTAAAATTTTTTCAAAATAGTATCTATGAAAAAATAACATTCAAAATGAAAAGTCTATTTTTTTGAAGAATATTTTTTATTTCCTTTTTATAGAATATTTATCCAGTAATGACATCAACATTTTATTGCAATAATAACCCTATAGGGATATGTTGTATTGATTAAATTCTAATTATTTTTTCAAGATGGTTTTTAATTAGTTTTACTTGTGACATACAATTTTACAACCATTCAATATATTACTCTAAATGGTTTATGAATATATATTGGGGTATGTATTGAAATTTTGTATGATTATTTTTCAATATTACTTTTTATATTTATTAGTTTTTATATATTTTATATGTGGAATACTTATAAAATCTTATATTATAGGTGGAAAATGTAATTCTATGTACCATGAATTAATCCATTAGTCTCATCATTAAAAATAATTTTCCATATTAAATGAATTTCTACAAATATTTTTTAACTATATTATGAATGGACCGCATAGTACATTAATTATGTATTAAATTATAGATTCCATCATTATAAGAATATTTTTTTCATATGATTATTTTATTAGTTATAATATCCATGGTTATCTTTCATGATTGTGGGATTATATTTATTGAATTATTAGATCTCTATTTTATTATTCAATATTAAAATTATTTTATTGATTGAAGGAAATTTGTTTTAATAATTTAACATTACATATTGATGAGGATTATCTATTCATGATATCATTTTTTGTACACATACCAATATGAATAATTTGTGATCACACCTTTATTTTATTTCAATAATCAGGATTTCCAGATGTCTATTATGAATAATATATGCATTCATTTTCGAAGTAATAATGATGTAATAGAATAAAATATGGCCTTATATTTTATTTTTTCAGTTGTAATATGATGTGGAGTACGGTATCTTATAATGAACAAAGCATAATATACATATAAATTACATTATTTTTAACATATTATTTCATACATTTAAAAAAAATACACCAATTACTGTATTAGGGTGGATCCTTTGAAAACATTGAACATAAACTTGTAGTATACATAAATATCTTCAATGTTTCCCACAAGGATCTTCCAATTTAGTAATACTACTTAAAATTTTTCATTATAACCTATGAAAATGAAAACCAAAGAAAAAGGGTGATATCATATAATTAGTACGGACCAACAAGGGAGATACAAAAGCATAATCATGAACATAAGGTTATGAGGACATGAAAATAACATTATAATATCATACCCCAAAATCAATGATCATATACATGAGTCCAGGAATAAATAATAAAAGTTTATAATAATTGAATTGTGAGGAACTCAATTTCATAATCCATGAAAGCATAATATTGGAATAAGACATGGTGTTTTTGGATATCACCTAAATATATAAAATGAATTTTATAATAGTTATGGATGACGATCAAGGATCTCAAGGTGGAATGTGTTCACTCCCCAAACCATATCAGAAATCATGTTTCAATACCATGTCGATATTAGCAGTCTAGGTTCAAACCCATGTCCATCTTTTTAATAAGGATTCACTCCCAAGACCATAGAAGATATCACTGGTCACTCCCAAGGACCTATTATAATTGAAAATATTTTACAAAACTGGGTTTTTTCTCCATTTCATCCATTTCAACCTCATAATATATAAATCATTGACTAATGATTTAGAGGTCGATATAGGTCCTACCATTCAGTTAATGGAAACTATAAATATGTGTTCAGTAATAACATAAATCATTAATAAACATAAAATACCCCTAAAAAATAAGGATTTTGTCCTTGAATCATAGCCCTATTAATTCATAAGTAACATATAATAAATCATTCTTAAATGGAAAATGTTTTTGAATGGTCATCTAATATATTTTTTTAAGAATATATTATTTCCACTGTGAAAAACATTTTTATAAAAAAATATAAAATTTCGAAGAAATTTTGAATTTTAAATAAAATTGAAAACCTATAATTTTAAATTATTAAACCATATTAAATAACATATTTATTATTTTCCTTGTAAATGTATATTGGTTAATTTAAAAATATTATCAGTCATTTTTCACTAAAATTGTTTTAAAGGAATACAGATTGCAAAATGAATAGAGAATAAAATTACATAAAACATATAATAACATGAAAAGAATGAGATTCCTAAAAAAATTAAAAGGGATGTATCTACACATCATTAAAGAATGTTGGATCATAATATAATATGTATCTCATAGAAGGAGAATTGAGACAATATTACATTACCAATTAGGTAACATTTGACATTTAAATCCCACGAAATAAAAATCATAAATTAGATATGCCGATACTAATAAATTTAGGGAATATTATCATAAAATTCATTCATGTATAGTATATAAAAAACAAAAATGAAATGAATGGTAAATATGGAATAACTCATACAAAAATAAAAGTGACACAATAAATACCCATTCCATATGTCTTAAATTACTTCATACACATTAAAACATCCTGTATAATAAATATATGTTTGTTATACATATACCAAATAATATTATTCATATAAACAATACCATATATTATTTAATTATGACATTGTATTACCATCATGGTAATAAATTATTGATAATGTTTTGTTTCTTGTAATAAAATCTTTGTTTTTTTCATACATCATTAGTTTTTTATGGGTCCTATTAATTAGATTACATTTTAATCATATAAAGAATTAATTCCATGAAATAAATATCACATATATTTATAATATCTATATTTTTTTGATTCATAAAACTATAAATATTAAAATAAAATACATTGTTCATGGAGACGGTAACCCATACGTACACATGAACACCATTTTCATTTTTTCAGGTTAAAAGATAGAAAATTATATGGTATATTGTTTATAAAGAATAATATAAATGTAATATATATCAAATATTTTATATTAATCAATATTAGTACATTTCATGTATTTTGTGAATGAATGACATCGCATCATGGGGAAATAGTTCAATATACACATGAATGGCGTTATCGTATGCCCACAAAATAAAAACCGTGAGGTATATTTGACATAAAAAATAAATAATAACTATACCATAATAAAGATAATATGTATACTGTATAATAAAATAATCCATAATTATTTCCAACATTTAAATGTAGTAATAGAATAATGAATGACATCGGTTCATGATGCGGTACTCTTCCACACATAAGAATGATGATTGTGTATCCTATTTGTTGGATGTGTGTTTGAGTGTAGGTATAAAACATAATATAAAAACATAAAATAATATTAATTATAGTGTTTTTATTATGTAATCATGGAATAATAGTCTTTTATATGGTGTATAAATTAATAAAATCAATGTTCTTGTTAAAGGATATTACAAATTCTTTCAGTAACACCATTTAGTTTTCATCAATGGGATTCCTTAGATGTATTTCTACAAAAATGATGCCTTTTGGATTAATGTATGTGTTTTTAAAAGTTTTAAACATTGTTTTTCTAATGAAATTTTTTTTTATGTGTGATTAAAATAGAATTATAGCTTTCTTTTTCAAAGAGAGGGGAGTGACACTTTTGGAATTTATAAAAAGATTATTTTATAATATAATAAATCTGAATCCAAATACCCAAAAAATTAAATTTATTCAATTTTGATATATTGTAATTTATTAATTTTAAATATTAATATATTTTAGACATGTATTTGTGTTATTTTAATCCTCGTCATTTTGAATAACCCTAATTTAAGACATTTTAAAATTATCTATATTAACAATTTTTTCTATATTATGAGGATTTAAATATTTAGAATAATGTGTCAATTGTACTATAAATGAACAAATTTTGATATATTATACCATATAAAATCGTTTTTTACTTATTTAATAATTTTATATTTTTTAAAAAATTTAAAAAATTATTATTTTCATAAAAAATCATAAGTTTGTATTTTCACATAATTCATTACATTTAATTTATGAAACTCATTAGAAAAATATAACATAAAAAATAAATTAATACACACATACCATATAATATTCACATATAATACTAGTGTAAATCAATAATTAATAAAAATTATAAATCGTGTATATTTCTTATATCATTTAGTTGATTTTATCTATAATTGAATAATTATTGTATTATTATAATGTAATTATTTAGGAAAATTATTTTATTAATAAAATTTAAAAATAATTCTATTACAGGGATAAAAAATTTATCTATATGAATAATACATATTTTCAAGCATATATTTTATTTATCATAATATTAAAAAAATATACTTAATTAAAGATAGAGAGTCATATTTTTGTCACTCCTATTGATTTGAATAATATATAAGTAATTTTCATATAACAGTATTAATAAAATATATAAATTTATAATCTTCATTGTTAATGGTATAATTTAAATAATTAAATAAAATTTGGAAAAGTATTATGGTTATTTTATAGTCCACATCACTTTATTTTTAAACTAAATTACCAAATTTTACCCTTTACCACGGTAAGAAGTTTAACAAATTTTACTATTAATATTGGCCAAAAAAGAATGGGATCTATTTAATAAAATTTTCCCTTATGATTCCAAATATTGAATAAATTTTTTATATTCTTAAAAAAGCATTTGCCCAAATTAATTTAAATTACTCACATATACAAGGAGAGGAAAATATTTTTTAAAGTGAAAATGTTCAAATGATTGAAATTTTTTTTATATCCAAATTCAATGTAAAATTGACTTCAATGACCTAAATTATATTAAATTATATATAATTTATCTTTTTAATTTTTAATACTAAAAAATTAATTAATCAATAAAATTTATTTTTTTGAAAATATTTTTAAAATTAAATTTCAGAATTTTTTGATATTCATTAATAATTATAAATTATCTGAAAAAAAACCGAAATAAAAAAATTTATATCCATATTTGAATGGAATTTTTTTTAATATAAAATATATTACATAAATATTAAAAAAATCAGTCTCTAAATAATGGAGAAATTAAAAGGTTATATAACTACTTTAAGAAAAAAATATATATTTTTATGCAAAAACTAGATTTATATTAATATATTATCTTCAAAACAAATAGGAACATTGTTAATCATTATATTTCAAATTATATATATATATGTATGTATATATGTATATTAATAAATATAATCCAACAAGGGTGATTATTTGATTTTATTTTTATAAAACACACTTCTCAACATTTAAATAGTTTTTCAAAGAAAAAATTTTATTTCTAATGGGTTTTTCATATATAAACAACACATTCATTTTGGAGATAATAATGTTCATCCTCCCAATTATAAATCCTAGCTTAATTTTTTAATTTAAATAATTACAATTAAAAAATGTTTTTTTGTAGACATTTATTTTTTCATGTAGTGAAAGTAAGAAGGTGTTGTGTTTAACACAAGGCATCAAAAAAATAAAATTATTTAAATAATTGTATTTCATTTAAAATCATGTTGTTACATTCTACCACCTTAAAATGAATTTATCCATTGAAATTTATTAGTTTCATCAATGAATTAATACCTAAAAGTTTCATTTATATATACCCATGTAATAAAATTGAATACACAAACTTCATTAAAAAATGTTAATGTTGGAAAAATAAATGTTATGTAAGGTAACACATAACTAGGATTTTATAAAGGATAACATAGGTGGCATGTTAACACATGTAAATTACAGAGAAAACTACATATCTAATTCTGATGGAGAGTGATAGAGAATATTGTCATTTTAATGTTTATCATCACAGATTGATAATTATCTGATGATATATGGGAACATTTGACTCATCAAAAAGTTGGGTACTAGGATATCATTTTATCAATATTATTTTCCAAATGTTAAATAATTTTCACATTAATATATTCTAAATTAAAATCATTTTATTTTTTTGCACAATATCATCCATAATTGTACCTTTATCAATTACATCCTCATTTCGTACTAAAATAAATGATTTTGAAATTATAATATCATCAATACTAGTGGATAATAAGATCCATATTTAGGATGACATGGTATTGATTTAAATATATAGTAATAAAAAATCATTAAAAGAGGATGTACAACATGGATAAATCATCATGTGGTTATGTAAAACAATAATCTCTAAATCCTCATCTTATGTTCAAAAAATATAATTTAACAAATTTTTACCCTTATAAACCCTCCAAATGATTAAAATAAATACCATTAAAAAAAATTATACTGAATTTTATAAATAAACTAATAATTAATTTCAAAAAAATTGTTGTAGCTCTTAATTTTTTACAAGATATATATGAAGGCCATTATCGTTTAATATCATGAAAAATGCTAATAAACATAAATATATACATACTTAATGAAAAAATGTATGATTTAAATTGTAAAATCATTCATAATACCGTTAATCGTAAAATTCTATAAATAAATCCGTAATCCACCTTTTAATCATATTAGTAAATAGTTCTAAGGAAATTAATGTTATAACATTTATTTTATCACCAAATCAAACATCTCTGTAGCCTATTAATATCCCAACATCATGCACATATTAAGGGTTATTTTTCTCTTATTCATGTTTTCAAAAACATATCCCCATTCCAACTTAATTAATTTTCATTATCACGAATTCCTTTTAATATATATTTTCCCAAGTCAATAATTGCTCCAATTAATTATCGTAATCCACAGAGACAATAGTGATCACATGAAAATTACCTTTCCCATTATATTTATGTGGATGTTGACATATATAATCATCATTAACCCATATATTGGTCACTGATTAGAATATTTCAAATTTTACTTACACATGAATATTTATTGTGTGCGGGTTATTTGTAAGAAAAAATATCTCTATTAAAATCATTAGATAAACATTTCCCATCAGTATAGTTTTCCAATTCCAAAATACCTTCTTTACCACACTTAAAACATTGACCAGTCCCCTTAATACAATTTTCCCAATATTTATTTCCACACAATGAGAATATTGTAAAGTTCATCTTATTTAATCTATGGATTTGATAGTTTAATTCAACCTCAATCTTACATTTTGTGGAGAGACCAATAAATTTATAAGTAAATCAGCCTCAATTTCCTCCATGATAGAAAAACACCAAATCATGTTGTAGCTAATGAAGTCACTTATAGAAAATAGACATCAAAGACATCCATTTAATCAACATAAGAATCTATCAGCCGTACTTTTGGGTAAGATTATAAAAAAATCATACCCTATAAGTCTTGGGAAATTATCCTCATAGGTAATAGAAATATAATCATCCCATTGCTTTATCTCAAGTAATTGTCTCTATATATGTTTATTATTATTTTTATGAAACTATGTATTGATGAATAATTTCTAGATCATTTCTTAATCCACAGATTCAATTTTATTTTAATGTCTCATATTCATGATTATAGTCCACCATTGGTTCTCTTCACCTTTTAAATGATAAAAAACCTATATTACTTTTTCATGTAACCAACAGTGACATACATTAAATAAATTTTCAAGAGCACCGATACTTTGTTCAAAAATATGTGTAAGTTACCTAATTAATGACTTAACAGAAATTAATTCCTTACTTTTTCCATTTGGATGTCAATCACAATTAATATCTTCTAAGGAAATAACAATACTATTTTTCATTACAACTCCAGAAAAATATTGTTTCTCGTATGCATAATCATTTCATAACACATTTAATTCATTATTAACATGGTTTTATCATCTTCCATCCATTTACTAAACCAAAAAAAAGTATGAGGAACAAAAATCATATTGGGAAAATAATAATAAAGGTAAATTTCATTCAATATAAAAAATATTAGGTTTATTCATGATCAATACCAATATTATAGGATTTTAACAAATACGTATAATTATCATTGGAGACATCACTATAGATATCCATAAAAATATCTCAATGGATATCACTAATTTTTTCTCATCATATTTTCAAAATAATCACTAATCCTTTGATCTGATAAAAATTATATAAAAATAATACTAATATATATATCAATTATAACATTTTTATGGAATATTTCATTCATTACACAAAAACATTCCCGAAGACCATATTAGATTTGTGTATATGGAATCATGGAACCAAAAACATCTAGTCTTGTCGCAGATCTTCATTTTTTACCAAAAAGATTATGACATTTGGTAACCCAAACTTATAGATATCATAATATCATATGGAAAAAATGGTGAACTAAGAATAATAGTAAGGGTAACAAAGGGGGTTACCAAAACATAATTATGATCATTATGGTTTAAGAAGAATATAATAAAATTAAATTATCATACCATGCAAACCGAAAATATTATACATGCGTTATTGGATAAAAAACTACAATTAATAAGACATGAATAATGGGGAAAGAAAGTACATAATCCATGAAATCATAACAAAAGAATAAACATGGAATTTGTGGTAGACATATTAACATTAAAAATGATTTTCAATGTAGTTAAAGCTCACAACCAATTCTATCATAATGGGTTGCTTTCACTCCACCAAACAATCATAGTAGTCATAATTCACTCCCAAAACCATCTTAGATGTCAATTTTTATTCTTAAGACCATATTAGTAGTCCTAAATCACTCTGATGACCACATTAGTCGACATATTTCATTACTGAACTGGGTTCACTCCCCATTTCAACCATATTTATCTCATGAGATATAAATTATTCGCACAATTCAATGGAGGGAGATATAGGTCTCAACCATCAATAAATGAAAACTATACCTATGATTTCCATAAACCATAATTTATTAATAAAAATAAACTAACAATTTAATGAATTACGATAGTATCCTAGTACTAGAACACCAGTGATGCATTAGTAACATCAAATAATGTTATCTTAAATGGAATGGTTTTTTAAAGATCATCTAAAATAATTCTTAACTAAAATATCATTTATTATTTAAAAAAATTAAATAAAATTTTATTTTGAAACCCTTATTCATTTTAAATACAATTGTAAACATAGATAGGAATATTAGAAAACCATTTATTACACCTTTGATATGCATATCCTTGAAAAAGTAATATAAGATCATTTAACACATATTTCATAAACATTGTTATGATGGAACAAGGATTTTAGTTCGAAGAGAGAGTAACATCAGATAAATAATATAATATCATGAAAAAAGGATGATCATGATACAAAATGTAAAATGGTACTATATAAAACTCATAAAATGATATAAGTGAATAACTGTTAGAGCCCGCCTTCTAAAATATGAGATAAGATATAACAAAATTCTGAGACCTTCCTTTTTCTAGATGGAGATATAAGGACCACCATTCCCACCTTTAATAGGCCCTAGGCTGGTGACCAGCCCCAAGGGTATAAGAATATAACAAAAATGTGTGCCATTGAAAATTGTTTAGAAACTATGATCAAGAGATAAGAAGAATCAACATAAAAAATCTCCCTGGAATATATATATATATATATATATATTGAATCAAAAATCCATCTCATGTGAATGTTTAATATAAAAATTCTAGAAATATAAAAAAATCCAAAATAAGAACCAATATAAAACTATGATTCGATACAGCAAAGAACCCCATCATCTGAGAGAGTAAAGTTCATCATGGTCAGCATAATCTCCCTAGAAGCTGGAATAAATTTTTATATTCTTAAATTGAGCATTCAAGTGTATTCAGTAATGAAAAATCAATGTCACTGATGAAAAATTCAGAGAAGAATTCTAATGCCCCAGTGAGAAAATAATAGAAACTAAATACCACTTAATATGTTTTGTTATCGACCCCAACCTCCCCAAGGATTTCTCACTAAATAACTCATGTCAAGTAAAGTAATGTAGTAAAAATATTGATATATGGGTACCCCGCACAACTCCCCATTAGTTAATTGATCATCCCTAATGGAAAATGTCTTTATGCGACAACACTCTTCTGAAAGACCCACTTTCATAACCTTCCCACATACACAAAATATGCACACCACATCACATCCTTCCATCAGACACATGGGCCATAACCACCACACATCTCACCTAAAAACACAAACACCTCATCCCTAATACACATTGGAAACAAACCACCTACCACACAAAAAATCCCATAAGTATTGTATTAAACCTCAAGCCATTAAAGACTTTTTGAATAGTCTAGGATGATCAATTCCTAGAAGAGGGAGTATATTCAAGTCAGTGGCTAGCCAACCATCCTCCCACCAGGATTTTGGTAAAGTCACCCTCCCCCAAAAAAATGGGGGTATTCTGAACATTATGGTCAACACTATTGGGGTACATTTAGAGAGCATCAAAAACATCATGTCTATATATATACATAAAAAACACTAATCCCATATTTTTTGATTCCAAAACTAAAAGAAGGCCCCTCAAAACCACCTTTTCTTCTACCACTACATGCGTGTACCAACACGAATGAAGTTCACATGAACACTACTTCTCTATAAGAACCAACTCGAAACATTCCCCTAGACAATTTATTTAACGAATTATCATTATATATTATCTATTCATTCATTCATTTATTTTATTTCTTATTAGGTAAAATAGAAAACACAACTAAAATAATGATTTGAAGAAACCATACTAACCACTACCATGTCAAAAAAATAATGAAACTACCAAAAACCTTCATCAATGTTATTCCACCAAATTCATCCTCTCACAAAAAAACTCAGTATCCCCATTTCACAAAAACACCACACCCAGAACACTCATAAAAACGAAATCACGAAACAACCTAGTCCTGCAGCTCCACTACCCAGCCACAGCCTAGATGTAATCCCACTACATAACAAGTATATCCATTCCACAATCAATAGAACACTCGTCATGAGATACAATAACACCACCCGTACCACCCCATACACATAATAAAACTACCATTCAGAGCACCACACTACTAGAATAGACACATAGAAGAACATAACTACACACATCACAAAGCCACACTAACAAGAAATGTTTAGTAAGATTTAGCATCACTTGTTCTTTAATTACACTAGATAAAATAGAGGTGGTCACAAAACAGATTTAGTCTGAGTGAAAAGATTTATATAACAAAAATATAGGTGACTAATAAGATTTAATTATAATAATAATTTTAATAGAGAATCAACAACAAGGATGATGTTCTATGGGTGCACATGCAAATACAACCCACAAACGTTATTTTCAAAGGGATAAAACACATAAAATTAACATTATCGATCAAAGATAACAAATAAATATAAGAGATCATCAACATCTTCACCATGGTCATTTATTTATTTACATTATCTTCATTAAATATGTTTCAACTGTAGTTAAAAGTGGACGTAAGTACACTAACCCCGCATGATACACAAATAAATGATTGATGATGGAATCCGTACTTGGAACAACAAGTGACCAAAAATCCCTTTTGTGCAAAAAGAGGAGGTTGTACATGTAGAAGACTCCATGAAAAACTGAATGGGGGGATACAGCATAGGCACATGGAATTTCTGTGAAGAGAATTTATCCGCACACCAAGATAAAAGAGATGAGAGGACCTCATTTGTAGAAAAATCCCTATCATATATCAATGTAATTTAAAATTGTTCAAAGGTTTATAAAATTCAAATCATGGTCAAGACCACATGGTTCGATTATTTCAATGTTTTTTAGGCATTATTATATCAAATATATAATTAATTTCATTTGATACACCATTAAAAACGCCCAATAAAGGCTATAAACATTATTGACATAAAAAATGTAAGAGGAAAAAAACTAGAAAAACTAGGAAAAACTGGAAAGGATTCCCTAATGGGTGAGTCGCTGATAGTTTTCCATGGACGGAGAGCCACAAGTAGCGAGTCACTGATGAAGAGCTACCAATGCTGAGCTAGATATGATGTTCCATTGATGAAACCTATTAATGAATGACGCAGTGACACCTTGACTCACTAACATTGTGACTCATCGATGCCATGACTCACCGACACCTCAACCTAGAGACACCCATGATCTACCGAGTCCCTAACCTTCTGACGACATCAAACTAACAACACCCACAACATACTAACACGCCTAACTACTTAGGCCTCCAACTACCAATCCCATGACCTATTGACTCCCTTGACCTACAGACACCTCGACCTAATGACACATCATCCAACCGACTCCCTGACCTTCTGACTCCTCGACCTACCGATGCCCTTGGCCTATAGACGCCCTGACCTACCGATTCCCCTGACTAACCAACACCTCGACCTACCGATGACCTCGACCTGCTGACACCCTACCCAAAAAATGTCATCAACCTACCGGTGCCTCAACAGAGTTATTCCCTCAACCTACTAATTCCCTGACAAACTGATGGAAAAAACTAAAAATTTAGAAACTCTTGAAATGAGATACTATTGCCTCCCATAACACCCCCAAACACTATATTCTAACAATGTAACGGATCAGAGATGTTCGGGATATTATATCAGATACCTATCAAACTATTATCTTTATCACAAATTCCCAAAAAACCTATAATTATAAGGGGTCTGAATAACCACACCATAAGATTCATCTGAAGGATAAACCACCTCATAGGAGTGAAACCTCAAAATCAATGAAAACATCCACTGATATTTTCCATGAAAACCACTATAATACATTCCACACAAGCACCAAAGGTCACACCACATGAACACTTGAATCATGGAATTCATTACCCATGTCAAGATACTATCGTCTGTGGGAATCACTAACTAACCTGATCAGGATTAATCACATCGGAATTAATGCATCATGATTTGGTATCTAGTCCTCCTCTCCTCATTCTTTAGGATTTTATTGTACACCAAGTAATAATTAAACTACTAATAACATAGATTCTCATCGATAGAAGTTATTTACTAGGCTCACATCTACATCTCTCACTCCAAAGTACTCTCCTCCAAGTCACTATGAGTCTACAACACACAAACTAATGGAATGGTCCATACAAACAACACCTTTTCTCGATTATCTTAGATCAACAATGGTCACTCAATGAACGTTGTGTGGTCCTATATTTTCAAAACTCCCCAATTATTGACATAGGAGTCATCATGAATATACTGATGAAGTTGGGAGACATGAATGACTTCATGGACCCTCCCAATCAGTGGTTCCAATGATAGTTGATATTCCTACTCATCCACTCATCCCTACACCTAATAAAGTCCAATGATCCTTGGAGAATTCATACTCCCTCGACCAATCCCCCACTACTAATGTCTAGGGAAAACCATTAATAATATATGGTCCCCAACCAATAACTCCAATGGACATCTCATGTAATATTCATACAACATCTTATGGTCCTGTGCATTATTCATCCTCTTGTGGACAAGTTAAACCTTCTCTGTCGAACTCTTCACAACTTCATGACCAAGAAATGATTCCTCTGCAACATGCTAATTGAAAATGGGTGAATCGCATGACCTATACTTGAGAGCATCAAATGGAGACATAGCAGTAGAAGGGTGGCATCTATTATGGTAAGAAAACTACTAAAATGGAAAATTTCCCTACCATAATCCACTAAAGTATAGAACACATGCATGTTACATGTACTCAAATGTCTAGTTGGTCCTCTCTGTTTGTCCATCTATCTGAGGGTGGAAATGAGTGTTGAGGTGTAACTGGATGCCAAAGGCATGCTGCAATCCCTTTAAGACTCACGTTGTAATATTTGTATCCCAATATAGGATGATGGATCATGGAACTCTATGAAGACACACTACCTCATCCACATACCTCAGTGCTAAGGAATCCACTACGCTCGACTCCTTGATCACTATAAAGTGAGCTGATTTAAACAATCAATCCACTACTACCCAAATAGGATCATATAATCCCTGATCCCTGGTTAATACTGTGATTAATTCTATTAACATGTCTTCCCACGTCCACTAAGTGAAATATAGGTGCTGCGAAAAACCAATCGGAACATGGTGCTCAACCTTTTCTCGCTGGAACAGAAATCACTTTTCCACAATCTTCACCATTGTACACTTCATCTTGGGCCAGTACAACTTTTTCCTCATGCCTCAAAACATCTTGAAAACATTTAGGTGTACCACTAGAAGTGATTTATAAAACTCACATAGACCATTCTTGTGCATTTTCACTAGAAAAATTAGCTTCCCATGGAATAACATCTGATTCATACCATCCTTTGATCATCTATTTGGAGAGTCACCTTAATTAGTGAGATCACACATATCCTCCTCCTCTCAGTCTCCCCCTGATAATCCTCCACCTTCTTTAATAATGATGATCATATTGTCATCATAAATAGATAACCTCTTCTGCTATATATTCTTGAATCTATGTGGAAGGCATTAAACTCCTCCATTACCCACCAAGCATATGTAGATTCTTGAACTCCTTCCTTTTGCGACTTCATGATCAATGCACCAGCCATACCATTCCCCTTTAATGAGGTGTATGAGATCTCAAAATCATAATCCTGGATAAACTACATCCACCTCTACTACTGCATGTTCAAGTCTCTATAGGAAAAGATGTATCACATTATATTATGATCCATGAAGTCCAAAATGCGCTCTCAAATGTTGTAATGTTTACATAGAATTAGTTAAAAAATTACCGTTGTTGGATCAATATCATGGATGGTATGCTTATCTTTATGGGGACATAACTACCTATACCCATAAGAGATCACTCCCTATTGCTACATCAACACACACACCAAATCCTAGATGGGATGAATCACAAAACACCATGATCATTACCCCTTCCATTGACATCATGAGTAATAGATCATTGAATAAGTTACCCTTCAGATAGTCTAACGATGCATGGCACTGCTCTCCCAACACAAAAGCCTATCCATTTACCCTAAGATCCATCAACAGAGATACTATCTAAGAGAAATCAGGTACGAATCACATTTAGTAGCCTGTGAGACTGAGAAAACTGTAAACCTAGGCCATATTCATTGGTTATACCATAGTAAATAATGCCATAACCTTCTATGGTTCCACAACTACACCATACTGAGAACAACATGTCAATGGAAGTTGACCTCTCACATCCAAAACATTCCCATATAATGTTTTCTGAATAGACGGTGGTGCCAAAGGACCTCTATGACCGTCCTGAGAGACTCGATATTATCTTCCCCTATCATCGAGTAGATTAGGATTTAATTGATCAATTCGTACATGAAACAGTCCTGGAACATAGGATATTCAATGTTCATAATCCCCCTTAACATGACTGGTGAATTCGTTACACCAAATAGCATAACCACAAACTCTAAGAGCTAATACCTGCAGTTGAATGTAGTATTTGGATGTCACCCTCTTTAACCCTTAACTAGTGATACCAATACCAGAGATAGATATTAGGGAACCGTCCTTCTCCACATAGCTGGTTCAAAAGATAGTTGTTTTTCCAAATAGGGTAAATATTATTGACCATTACTTAATTTAGGCTTCGGCAGTCTTTGAAAATACCTATTCCACCACCTTCCTTAATCACAAATAATACTAAAGCACCCCATATCGACACAATGGGTTGGATGATATAATTTTTCATCAAATCATTAATCTGAATCCACACCACATATAACTCAGAAGGGTCCATCTAAAAAGGAGTCATTGGGATCAGATGAGCACCGGGGTATGTATATCCTGAACATGAAATCATGTCGAGGGGGTAGAGTCACAATGTCCTTAGAAAAAATATATTGAAACTCTCTAAAAATTATCGTAACCTCAACCATCTCTCCATCCATCGATCCCACTAATAGATCCACAAATAAGGACAAATGAAGCATCACACATTGGATACCTATCTGATAGTCTTTCTCAATAACGAAAGATACACACTGACCCTTAACATTTGAAAACATGAAAATACCCTAGAAGCATATGCATATATGATTCAGAGTGTAAAAATATTAAATTACAAGGATAACATATTATGGATTCATGTGTTGTAGATAGATATCCCCACTAGACTGATGTAGCCACAACATGAGTCTACATCCATAAAAATTATGGAAGAAATCGTGTCTGGCCTCCAACTGGTATAATAAATACTAGGGGTAGAAAAACACTCTCTATGTTCAGTCAACAAGCATGGACTGGACTTAGTGAAACAAAGGAGTGTGAATCAACTTAATCAAATAAATCTCATGGAAGCGTACTAAAAAATGACCATACTTAGAATGATCTCCCACCTTGTTGATACATCATCCTCTATTGTAAGAAACTACCCATGACTAGATCTACTTCCTCTTACTTATTGGCTTCCTCACTGACCAAAACCTAGTTTAGGTCCCTTAGGATAACCCTAAGGATGTCCCCCTCTTACCTTATCTTCCCTTGGTAGATTAGAGGTCTTCTATCCTTACTTTTTGAAAGGCATGAGTGGAAACTACTATTGAGGGAAGCGATAAACCTTACCCCCTCCACTGCACTAATCTCGAGTCATGAACTATCCCTAAAAGTTCACATCACCTCATCAAGAAAAACACTTTGTCCCTAGGTCCGCCGGAGAAGGGAATGAACCGAAGATTCAGAATTGATATTTTGGGGGTCACCTCCCTAAATTCCCAATCTGAGAAGGCCTTGACACCATAGAATTTCTGATGATAGAATTTCCCTATGAAGTGCTCTGTTGACTCCCCCCCCCCCCACAACCGACCATCACACAATTTTAGTTTTTTAAACGTCCTCAATATTCATTTAAATTTATATGTATGTTACTATGGTGATGGGAGTAACATCATACTGAAGAGGAGGACGAAGTTCCTCATATAAGAACCTTACTTGAGACTCTTAATCTAGAAAGAGATATAGTGAAAAACATAGGGGATCATTGAACTTGATCCCATATTCCATCACTGACCAACTCCCCTATATTAGAGAGAGTATCTCCTACCTATACTCATCTTTAATTGTGAAAAAAGCAATTCAACCAGGAGCTCCTTCTCAAATTCATCCCATGAAACACCAGTCTCCTTCATCTCTCCAAGGTAAATCATCCACCACTAATGTGATACTCTTCTCAGCTGGATCACCACTAGAGAAACCTAGTACTCTGTCGGAGCCCAGATTAAGCTCAAATAAATCACCATCTCCTTGATCTAACACTCTGTCTCCATGTTCGAGACATTTTCGTCATACATAAATAGAGTCTACCATTGGAATGAACATACCATCTTCTTCCACTAATCATTCTCTTCCATTTTGATGACCCTTCACAGGTCAACCGGGTCAGCCTACAAACAATCTACTTCTCATACCACTCATGGAAGACACCCGATAGCTATAGATGAAATGAAAACAATGAACATAGAAGCCCTAGTAGTATGTAATTTTCTCTTAAGATTCATGTGAACCATTTTTTTAATTTCCAAAAAAACCCCAAAACAAAACAAGAAAATATGTCATCGTGATGAAAGTACCTATCATAGGGTCTCTACCCTGCAAACGGTGTATCATCACATGGTCATTCGATAAGCTCTAATTCCTTACATCAGTTCCTGGGAGAGGTCCAAAAATATAGTTTTTTAGCCAATCTTCCCTAGACTATGTCACAGACCAAGATCACATCAAACTCATTATATAACAAAAAATGCAATCCTCAATGTGACCAACTTCAAAATACATCATACTTATCATTCATCACCTCTAATATCATTCTATCATGACCTTCCAACTTCACTATGAGTAAATGTATATAAAAATTTTAGGACCTTGCTTTTTCAAGATGAAGGATATAAAATGTCCCCCAAAGTCCCACCTCCAATAGTCCCCGAGGTGGTTACCAACACCAAGGGTATAGATATCTCACAAAAATATGAGGCAATACATTTTGTTAGTATAGACAATTAGCATATTCGATTTATCAGCCTCGTTAAACTCTATAATAAAAATATAAACAGAAAACAAAATCCATCCCACATGGATGTTTAAAATAAAACTACTAGAAATAAAAATAAAATGCAATGTAAGTACAAAAATTATACTATATAGTGACATATGACATGTCCCAAGTGTCCAAGATATTATGGTCCAGTATGATCTCTGTAATCTCCTTAGAAACCTAAAAATTGTTGTATATTCATATAGTGATCATAAAATAATACTCAGAAGAGAAAAAAAAAGTCACCCATGCACAAGTGGGATAAGTATACTAATTCCTCTATGAGAATAAAGAAAAATAAATAAAACACCTAACAAGGTATATTATCCACCTAAACCTCACCAATGCATGCTCCCCAAATAACACATGTTATGTAAAGTAATATAGTAAGCACATCGTTATTTGGGTACCCCACAACAACTCCCACTGGTTAACTACTCATCCCTACTGGTGATTTCCCTAATGCTAGAAATATATTCCACAATCCCCACTATCACAACTTGCATTCATACACCTAAGGTGTACACCACATCACATAAAACCTGCAGACATTACGGCCACAACCACCACACGTCTCACCCAAAAACACCTGGGCATTATCCCAAAGTCACTTATGAGAGAAACCACCTATCTCAAATCCAATATCAGAAGTCAATTATTAAACAAGTATCCACTATATTCTAACCAAATAGTCATGGATGTTCAATGATTATAAGAGGTAGCATGTTTAAAAATAGTAACTAGCAATCTATCCTCCCACTTGGAAATTGGGAGTGACACCATCTCCCATAACATTGGGTGTGTTTGAAATATAGTTCTCAACACTGTGTGTAGTGAGTATAGAAAAAATAAGGAAATACAGGATTATATATATCTAGGTAAAAACACTCATCCCATCATATGAGATTCTAAACATACAACCAGCACACTCAAAATAAAATTTGATGCTACCCCTACATGAATGTATCTCCACAAATGATGGTCACTTAATCACTACTTAAATACATGTACCAAATTTATTCATACCCGAAACAATTCATTTAACCCTTTATCATTTGTCATTATCAAATCATTCATTCATTTATTTCTATCCCTACTCAGGAAACTACCAAATCGTGCAAGCATTATAAGGTGAATCACCCATAAAAACCACTTCCATGTCCAAAAAAGATAGAAATGGACAACATCATTATTAAATGATAACCCACACAATTATTCCTCACCCAAACAAAATCACAGCCCCAATGCACAAGAACACCACACCTAGATCACCAATAATCATGAAATCATGACACAACCAATTACTATAGCCTCGTTGGCCAACAACTTCCCTAATGAATTACCACTACAAGAAAAGAACATCCATTACACAATCAATCAAACTCTAATCCTGAGATACCATTCCACCATAGGTACCACACAATACACACAATCACACCCCCATTCATAGTACCACCCAACCAATACAGACACAAGGTCGTACATAACCACAGACAGTAAAAGACCACACCAATGAGGAAATGTTTTTTCATATTTATCATCACTCGTTATTTATTTTCAATATATAAATTAATAGTAATATTAAAACAAATTCAATCCAGGGAATACATTTATTTAATTTAATATATGTGATTAATCAAATTTCATATTTATAGTCCTTCCAATAATAAAGCATGAAGCATAATGGCTACACAAGTGTAGACCTCCAATGATAATGATTTTTATATGCTTATAATATATACAATTCATATTACATATCAAATATAACAGATAAAATTAAGTGATCATCAACAACTTCCCTATCCACATTTATTTCTTTATTTTTTTTAATTTATATTTTTTCAGTTGTATTTACATGATGAGATAAGTACACCCACCCAGTATGATACACAAATAATGTAGTGACGACGAATTCCCAACTTGGAACAAAAGGTGACCAAAACTCTTCTTTGCTCCAAAACCGGGGGTCACAAGAGTTGGAGACTCCAAGGAAAACTGAATACGAGGTACAACACAGGTGCACGTATCATCTGGGAAGAAACATTCTCCACGCACCAATAAAAAATAGTAGAGATGACGTCAGCTTTATTAGATTCTAGATCCTATATCAATGGAAGAGGAAATAGTTTCAAGGGCCATCAATGTCGAATCATGGAAAAGACCACACAGTTCTATTATATCTCTGTCTCTAGAGAGTGATTATATTAAATATATATTTAAATTCCATTGAAACTCCTTTAAAAAATCCAAATCAATTCTCTAAACATGATTTTCATCAAATTAATCATAAGAGAGGTTAAACTATAAAAACTGGGAAAAACTGGAAATGAGTCACCGATAGATGAGCAACTGAAAGCATTACACCAAAAGAGATCCACTAATAGAATGGAACCAATCCTAAGGTAATGATACTGAGCTACAAGTGCTGAGCCTCCAATAGGACCAACCAACACCTGACTCACAGACACCCTAATTCACTGACACCCTAACTGATCGACACCCTGACTCACGGACGCTGCGAATCAATAATGACCAATCTCACTGATTCCTAGTCCTTATAATTCCAGAGATGTACTGACACCATGACCTAATGCTGCCCTCAACCTACCAATACCCTTGACATACAGACTCCCTCAACCTATTGATGCCTCGACCAACCAACGCATCAACCAACTGATTCCCTAAACCTACTGATGCCCTCGACCTTCTGATGGCCAGACCAATAGATGCCTCAACCCTATAGTTACTCATAATTCCATTTCTTAAACCTAACGATTCCTTAACCTACTGATTCCTCAACCTCTCTATTCCCTAACCTACCAACAACTCGACATACCAATTCCCCCAGCCTACTAAGGCCCTCGACCTACCGATAGTTTGAAATTCTTACATAAAAATATGAAATTTTGAAAACTATTTAAATGAGAAACCATTTCCACATAGAACTCCCCGAATAATGGATTTTTACATTTTACGGACCACAGAGGTCCAACCAATTTCAATTACATAATATTATTTTCAACGAAGTTATATTAATACAAAATACCCTTACCCATTATGAATCTTTTGAAATACAAATTCCATGAAGAAGATAACATAAAATAGATATGTTAATACTTATATATTTAAGGAATATTCTTGTAGATTACATTAATGGGAATTATATACACCACAAAATATAACCAAGAAGTAAATATGGCTTATGTCTCATAGAAATAAACGTTAGACCAGAAATCCCCTTACCATAAGTCATTAATTCCATTACACATCATAAAAATTCCTATATAATAAATAAATATTTATTATAAATCTACAAGAAATAATATTCATATATATAATTACATATATTATTAAATTATGACTTTATATTACTTTCTTGTTATCAATTCTATGTTACATTTATGTTTTAGTTACTAACATCTTTTTTTCCATACATATTTTGACTATTTATTTTTAATGTAGTTAATTAGATTCTGATTTTTTAGTATAAATAATTATATCCACGAAATAAATATCATATATATTCATAATATATTTATATATTGTGATTTGTAATATTTAGAGTTATAAACTAATTTAAAAAATTCATGGAGATGATAGTTTATAAATACACATGAACATTGTTTTAAATTAATTATAAGGTTAATGGAAATAAAATAATATGATATATTATCATTATGATATCATAATTACATAATAGGTACCACAAATATTTATTAAAACTATTTTTAATACATTCCATGTAATTTTTGTTCAAATAACATCACTTCGTGATGCGGTAGCCTGTAGTACATAAGATTGACATTATCGTATACCAACAAAATGAAAATGCATGAATTTGCGAGTTAAATAACAATTATAGAACCACAATAAATAATTATAATAATATATTTCATTTAAATAATATAAATTCAACATTATTCCCATCCACTACTGATAGAAATGGATGATTGAACATCATCAGTTCAGGATGCGGTAGTCTGCCGATACGCAAATGATGATTGGATAAAACATTTGATGGAAGTGTTTGTGTGAGTAGATTGAATCCATAATATATGAAAACATCTGAAAATTTAGGATATTTTTGTTATTAATAAATCATATAATAACTGTATTTTAGGGGTGGAGGAATAAATAAATGAAATGTTCTTCGTGAAGGATATTACCTCATCTTTGGGTAACTCCATTTGGATTTCACCGAAGGGGTATCTTGTGAGGATTTACAAACAAAGGGAAACTTCTAGAATGAATTTAATAAATTTTGGAGTATATTTGAACAAATTTTGGAAGAGAAATAGGTTTTATGTGTTAATAATATTGTTGAAGAGGTTCCCATTTATAAGAGTGGATAATTGTGCATTTTGGAATTTTTCAAATGATTAATTTATAATTTAATAAATCTCAAACAAAATTTCACCAAAATGACATAGATTATAAGTTAATATATTATAATGCATTAATATTAAAAACAAATATATTTTGAATTTGTTTTTTATTTAAATTAATTTGTATAATTTTTTACCTTTAGTAATGAAATTTTAATTTTAACAATCGTAACAAAGCTTTCACAGTAAAGAGGATATTATTTTTAAATATACATTATCAATTGGAATCTAAATGAACATTTTAAGATATTTTAGACCATACATAATCAATTATTTAATATTTAGCTATTTATAATTTTTAAATCATTTAATGTAATATTTTTTTCAAAAAAATATCAAAAGTATCAATTTTTACATTATTCGTTACATTGATAGTACAAAATTCAATAAATATAGTTTATAATTTTAATTTATTAAAATTAGTTTCCTTTTCTTATTTGTAAAATCATTTAATTGATTTGTTCATTAATTTAATAATTACTTCGTTATCATTGTTTAATTATTTATTATAATTATTTATTCACTAAAAATTAAAAATTAATTTCAATTATGTTTATAGATCATTATTATTTATGAATAACACAAATAGTTGTGAATATAATCTATATAACCATAAATTCAAAATATTATACTTATTAAAATTAAAATTGACATTTTGCCACTCTATTTCATTTTAATAATACTTATGTCATTTTCATGGAAGAGTAGCATTAAAATAAATAAATTTCTAAAATATATCTTTAAGGATATAATTATAATCATCTTATAAATTTCATTCATGTTTTATGGTTATTTCATTATCCATATTACATTATTTTTTACATAAATTACCCAATAAAACCCTTTATAATTGCATAAAAAATTGAAATGTTTATATTCATATTGGCTAATAATAAGAGAGAACAATTTATTTAATTTTGTTATTATTTTTAGAAACATGATATCCATATTTCAAAATATAGGACACATATGTGGCTGAAATTATGTTTAAATTAGTCCTCTATATGGGGTGAGAAAATGGGTTTCTAAAGTGAAAAGTTAAAAATATTGAAATGTGTTTATATCCAAATTCAATGATAAATTTATTGGAATGACTTAAGTTGGATTAAATTATAAAAACTTATTCTAGTTATACTATAATACGAGTAAAAATTGTAATTTAACTCAATAAAATATTTAGAAGAAATGATGTTTTCAATTAAAAGTTTATATTACAAAATATTAATAAAAATAAGAAACATATGATAACAATAAACAAATCAACAAAATTAAATGATTATATCCCTATTTCTAATAATATGATTATTTTTTCAATTATAATTTATAAATTCCTCTATAATTAATATATAAACAACTACTCCATTAAAAAGTAAAAAACTATTTTTAGAAAAATAACATTATAACATAAAAAATGGATTTATTTTTTTAACATATCTAGAAAAAATGTATTATACATGGAAAGAAATAGATTTAATATTATATTTAAATGTGTATATATATATATATAATCGATATGTTATATCCACTTTTTTTTAAAAAATTTTTTGTATAAATCCTACTTCTTCGAAAAGAAGTTGACATTTACAGAAACTTTTTTTTAATTTCAAAAGTTTTTATATGTCTCACTCATACATTCATAATTCTGTTAATCCAATTCATAAAAAAATTATTAATTATAAAATATAAAAAAATTTATAAAAAAATTTTAATAATAAAATAAATTTTTGTAAAAACCCTATATTTTAGGCAGGGAAATATAACCTTGTATTGTGATGTACAAAGTATATCAATGAACTAAAATTATTTGAAAAATATATTTCTTAAAAATATAAGGCTGTTACATGTCTTGTTTAAAAATTCTAATGATGTATACGGAAAATCATGATGTGATTCTTTGTATCTGATATCAATTTAATTAACTAATAAATTACTTTGTTCTATTAGGTATTTGGGTATTATAGTTGGTATTATAGAAATTTGAGTAGATATATAGTGAACTATATTTGATAAATATTAGAATATAGATAATAAACTGATTAAAAACATTGAGTATAATAATAATTTAATATCCTAATTATTTTTTAGGAGTTGATTATGCTATTTTCTTTGATATTAATACTTTTATAGATACTATATGTTGATTTGGTTTTGGTATTGATGTTCCAATGGATAATACCCCAAAGGATACATCAATGATGACATGTGAATTACATAGTATATGAAAACATGTTTAATTATTCACCTTACTTGGAAAACCTATGAGATATTCATGGGTTAATTTAAATTTTTTTATAATGAATTATAAAGGATTTGAAAATATTATGTTACCTAGAAACAATCAAAAATAAATATAGTTTATTACTATATGGTTAACCATGCATAAATGATTCAATTCTAGTAAACTAGTTCACTAGTTTTGGGTTATATATTATAATATGTAATTTTATTATGTAATCTATGGTACTTCATTGTGAAGAAATGGATCATGGAAGAAGGAATAGGAATCAAATAAATGCACATAACTGAATGTGTAAGGATGATCATTTCTATTATAGGATTTAGAAAATATGTTGAAGTATTCTCATATCAAAAACATTATAATCATTCAAGTACATTGTAAAATTTAATAAGGAAATATATAAGGAATATTATATGCATTATGGTTTTGAACGACTGAAGGAGAAGACGATATTGGAAGAGAAGAAAACAATTGATGTGGAGAGTATAATTAAGGGTTTTCCCACATTTGAAAATTGTATAAATACACAAATTTGTAGTTGATTGATTTGAATGTGGGATTACTCTAGATTTGGTGATAAATTCCACCATGATAATTTTTGTATGGGAATGATATATGTTTCACATTTTTGATGATTTAACTATTATTAGATAGGGATCTATCAAGATGAATTCCCCAAATGTCATGGGGATATAAAACAAATGATACTAATGGATAGGGGTCTGATTATGTAATTATAATAGATGAATTGGAAGGATGAATTTTATTCTATTTGGATTTAGAAATTATATTTTTTGAGTATTTCAACAATGATATTATGGTTATCAGTATTATCACATGTAGAGGTATACTACTGTAGTACTATTTAATAATGGAATTGAGAGAATATGTTGAATGTTATTGATGACCATCAAAAGTAATTCAGTGGAAAGATGGAAATTATTGATAACACCAAGAAAAGGGAGGAGAACTCATATTATTTTCAGGATATTGAGGTAAAAATGTGATGATTTGGGGATAATATTTGTGAACATTAAATTAGTTATAGGTTTCGTGTTTTCTATCATATTTAATTGGGTTTAGTAAATGCATTGATTTATAGAAAATATTCCAAAATATTAGATTTTATTTTTTGAATCATGAATGTCTTAATTAAGGATACATCATGATAAATGTAGAAATATATTTGGAATTTGGAATTAAGAGACACTTTATTTTTTCTTGGGAATATAATGGGGATTTAGTGACCTCCCATCCAAATTTTTGGACATTGAAAATCGTATTAATTTTTTCACGTGATTCAAAAGGCTAATTATTTATCAAATGGATTAAAATAAATTCTTTTAGTTAATATTAAAGAATTACAGATTAATATATTATATTGGATGTATTGTTACAATATTTTTCTTATAAAAGACAGATTGAATATTTGGATACTCTTTAATCTATTTTATGATATATTAAATCTAAATTTTAGCACTTCGGGCATAAAAATGATTTTTCAAATATTAATTACATGAAGTAACAATTTTTTGGCAATTATTGAGGAATAACCAATGTATGAAACGTTATTATGAAAAATAAATATATTAAGTGACTATATTATCTCAATATCTCTATCATGACTCTTAAAAAACAACACATCATTTAGAAACGAATCTCAAAAAAATGTTATCCAATTAATTTTATATCTGATGAATCAAATAAAAAATTACCTCATTACATATAAATCGTTTTTATGTCCTTAATATTTATTCATTCATCCAATTTCATGGTATCAATGATCTTTATCAGTATTTTTAATTATTTAATCCTTTTTTATATGTCCACATCATCACATCCCACCACTGTCCTCTGAATTCCAATCCTAGTTATGTGTTATTTTTGATGACTTTTGTAATAAAACATATCAATTATAAAAGGGTTTTTTCATTAATCCTTTTTAGAACATTTATTTCTAATAATGGTATTTTATAATTTAAACCCATAATTTTGGAGATCAATATTAAATTATGAGGACAAAATTTATATAAAGGGGTATAATATACCACAATGAGATTGAAGTAAATGAACATTATTTTTGATAGAATATAAGAAAAAACCCTAAGAATATAATATATTTTGACACACTAATACTTTAATAAATACTGTTTATTAAAAAATCAATACCATCAATATATTTTGATACACAAAACACCATATTGAAAAAAAACATGACACTATATTGAAATATCATTATTTAAATATATCTGATATAAGATAATTGTTATATAGGTATTTATTAATATTAATTAACAAATAATAAGAAGGAAATGTTATATATATATATAAATATATATATATCTCTCAAACGAACACATTGGTTATCAATTAATTATAAATGAAAATAAAACATTCAAAAGGGAAAGAAACATTTTATAAAAAACTTTAATTTTTTAAAAGGAAGTATATTATCACATTGTGCGCCTAATTTTGAAGTTATTTTTAAAACATTTATAAAAACTATTTGAAAAAATTAGAGTAAAATTTTAACTATATTTTTCATTACTTTCATTGGGTTTCTTTTTTTGATTTTTCGAAAATGAATATAATTTTTGATGAATAGAGAAAAATAATTATTATTATTCAAGATGTCCAATAAATATAAATTATTTACATAGTTATATTATATTTTAAATTGGAATTTAATTAAATTTAGGTAATTTATATAACAATTTATGTAATTTGGATAATTTTTATAAAATTTAATGGATTGTAATATAATTTTTTTTATGACTTCAAATTATTTCTTCAGAAAAACGTTTTATTCTTTATTTTTAAGGGTTTATTATTATAATGGATTATCCAAATAATATGAAATTAATTTTTAAAAAATGATTAAATATTAATAACTAGAATAATTTATATTAAATAATTTGTTCATCCTAGTTTTTTACCCTAATGAATAGTGAAAATTATAACTATTAAATAATTTTTTAAGGGAAAACGGGTTTACCGAGAGATTATCTAAGAATATGAGGACAAAAAATGAACAAATATTTTTTGAAACTACTTTTATTCACATTTATCAACATAATAAAAATTATATATAAATAATGACATATTTTGGTTTCTATTAGAATGTTAAAAACAAAGGTATAACATTATATTATATTAATCCCCATGTGTGTCCTCTACCACACATATAAGTGGACACCCTCTATCATATACTCTTCACAAAGATAATAACCTCTAGATCCATGAAAACCTAAAAAATATATTTCCTAATTTTATAACCACATCATATATGACTTATTTCTATTATTAATTTCCCCTATGAAGTTATTATTTATAAACCAAATATGGATATTTGAAGAAGATGTAATATTCATAAACCTAACTAATTCTATCATTTATTCATGAACTTATTTAAAAATTTAAAAATAGGATAATATAATAAATATAATATACCCTATATGCTATGATATTATAATTTAAATTTAATAAACTATATCTATCCCATTTTCAATCATAAGGGAAATGAAACTGTTGATTGTTTCTACAATAAACTACATCCTTGCGAAAAAATGTAATTCGTTTTTCATCACAAAATTTAGATGATGTATATAATGATTTATTTATCTATTTTTTATGATATTTATGAAAATATATTACTTATATAGTTATTATATCACATATATATTCTTTATTTCCATTTTGGCGGGGATACAATAACATCAATTATTTGTACGGTAGACAACCGCCTCATGAAGCAACACAATTATATTTTCACTTATAGCATAAATAGAAGTAGTATGGATATAGTAAATAAATCTATTGTATTTTTATGAACTATCAAAGTTCTGTAAAAATAATATAACATCTAACATAATTCTTTCTAATCCAATGGAAAAAAACATCATCACTCAAGAAAACACGTGGTCTACTAGCTCCATGTATGGATGCTAAATATTTTTTATTTAATTTATATATGGATGGAATTAAGGATTTTTTTTATTTATAAGAATTATAAATAAAAAAGTATAATTATTATATTATTCTAAAACAAATTATTTTCATTTTACTCCTATATTGAGAAAAATGGATACAATTTTATGCATATGTATAACCTTATAACTCAATTTTTGGTGTATACCAATTTTTCTCTATCATTTATAGATTACTATAAATAAATATATATTTTGTATATATGATATTAATATCATTTTTTTAAATATATATATATGATTTAAATATGTTTAATATAATAGGAATGAGATTAATGAACCAAAAAATTCATGAAAACCCATTGAATTATCCCACAAAATAGTGATTTAAACAAGGGATTTTTATTAAACAATTCATAAAAAACAATAAGTAAGTTATATTTGGTATTTAATTTATTATAGTTGTTCTATAATATATTTATAATAAAAATTTATTCCTTGTAAACCACTTATCTCTTATATGAAGAATATATACTACAAAATTAATATATTATATCAAGAATCTATTATTATTAATTGTATTTAAATTTAAATTTATTTTTTGATATTTATATGTGTTATGATTAAATAGTTACAAAAGTTGTAAAGGTTAATTTTATAGTCTCATAATTTATCAAGATTTTTTATTATTCAATTTCAAACGATTAATTATTATTATCTATCTCAAAACAACTCATTCATTTTCATATAATATGTTTGTTGATGAAATTTTCATGTTATTCAAACAATTTCCTCAAATTTGTACTTAAAATATTTCTAAAAAAATTAACTAAATTATTAATTTATTTATCTATCTATTTAAGGATCCTTTTTTTCAAAAGTTATACTTTCTAAATATGTATTCAATTTTTTTTAAAATTTTCCAGATTTTTTATTATACCCATTTTTTATTAAATTTTACTTTTTGAATTTTTTTAATGTAATCTTCATCTCATATTATAGATAAATCCCATATTTCATTTATCAAAAACATGAATAGAATAATTTTTTTAACATGTATGACATGAATTGAATTTTCTATCTTTAAGACTAGTCAATATATTAAATACTATTTGTAAAATTTTCAGTCCTATTTTCAAAAAAATGATTTTCCCATTTTTACGTTAGGTTTTGAAGTGTTATTTTTAAAATGAAAAAGAAAATTTTACTAAGTAACGTTTTTATAATTTTGACAATATTTATGTTCATAAATGACATAAACCCTTTGTTATACATATGATCCACTAAGTATATGTTATATTGATATTTTTATTGATATTTTTATGGAGGTTTTTCAATCAATTTGACTGGGGATGAACAATCATATTACCATTATCTATATTTTCTGGAGGTTTTATGATTATTGATATGGGTATGTATTTATATTTAAAATGGTATTTTTTCAATGAAAATGTATATAGAGATTATTTTTTCATACATTTAATATAAAAAATTATTTGTAATTATTATCTAATAGGTGTGGCCTGAAATTACTTAGCCCTACGATTCATTAGTAGTTCTCTTGTGAAAAATCAGTTGGAAAATTTCAATGGTTTCGATCTATTGTTTTTAAAAAAAATTAAATATCACATGTTCGTTCTTATTATATCCACCATTATGATTTTATAATTGTGGGATATGTTATTTTTGGTCAATGTGACAATTCTATTAGTTTTATTATCTAAAATTATGTCCTAATCTCAAGTGAATATTTATATGGAATTATACTGTTATAATTTAGTCTTAATTTTTTTTTCAAAGGTAGTAGATTATGATTCACATGATTCAATTATTCAACATTCCATATTGATAGTGATTATTTATTTGTACAATCATCCAATATATGCATATCCATACTAAGAATTTATGTGATCCCATATTTTTTGTTTCATTTCCCATGATTTCAAGAAGTGTATTTAGATTGACATAGATGTTTTTTATACTGGAAAAAAATATGAACTCAACAAAAATATTATGTTTTACTTTATTTTATCAATTATAATGTGAGACTCACATACAAATCATATTTACTAAAAATACTATACTAAACCATCCTTTGATATTCGATTCCATATATTGGTTGACACTGTAGTTATGTGACCACTAACTCTGGAGTATTACCATCGGATTATTTATAGTAAATTGTTCTATGAAAAGTATTAATTAAAATCATTCCATCCATACATAAAAAACTTTTTAAAAAATAACTACATGGATCATACTAATTTCAAACCTTACCCCTTATAAAAAAATCTATCTCTAATTAAATAATCCCCATAATGGTAACATATATTATTAGATAATATGCTAATATAAATGTTCTCCATATAAGATATATAATTAGAAGATAAATTTAATGGATCAAATATGATGAAAAAATTTCTACACTATTGAAAATAATAAAAAAGGAAAAAATGATTCATGGTGCATAAGGATTATACCATAACCTTGATGTGGTTGAAGTTAAACTCTCAAAATCAACATCACTTTTTTAAATGTTTCATTAGGAAAGGGATTGGTGAAAAAATCATCAATTTCTTCTATTATGTGAATAAATATGATTTTCAGTCCCCTTATCATCATTTTATATTTGATTAAGTTATACATTATTACAATATATTTTATCATTGAAATTTCAATATGTTTTTTATAAGTTTATTGAACCTTTATTATCAAAACAGATGCGTAATGGAAACATTACATCAGTATTAATATCAACCAAGTTTTTCATCAACAATATTAATTGATATTCATATTTTATGGAAACAAAATACTAAAAATTATAATTTATATGAATCATATAATTCATATTTTTTAGTTTTTTAAAATCCCATATATCTATATGGAAGAAAAATAAAATAGATGTGTACCCTATATCGTCATAAAAACATAGACACTTTACATCCCTATAACAAAAATGATCAAGATTGAGTAAGCTATCATTTTCATTTTTCAAAATTTGTTTAACATATTATGTATCTATGTATCCCCTTATCAGAAATAAAATGAGACACTTTTTAATCAGGGTGAGACCTTCTATAAAATTTCCTAACTTATACCAAATAGATCATTGATGATGGTAATTATATTAAACTTCCAATAATCATTCTAAACTCCCTTGGATAATCGTCCTTTACCTTTTCATTATTAGATTAAAATATACGCAATTAAATTATAAAGGAAATATGTTTTTAATCTTATACAACTAACATTTCCAATATTAATTTGGCATAATAATCTTGAAATTATTTAGATCATTATCTTTAGAAATTAAATATCTTTGAAAATACCACATTTATCAATGCATTAACATTTCAAAAAACAGTGTCATATCATTTGAAAACATATCAATAAAATACAAATAATTTACTTAAAATTTGATATCATGTATATAAATAATAAATAATTTAGATCCAAATTCTAAATCAATACGGTAGATTTAATTTTCAACTCATTAATTTTGAAAAATTCAACATCATTACATAGGTTAGTAGCTTAAAATACAAAACACTAAAAAAATATTTAAAGCATAAAAATACTTCTTTAATATAAAGACATAATTGATATGTTCTTTTAGATGTAAACTATACATTTTTTTCTTTGATCACATCGTTCATTGAATAGAATTATTTACATGTTTTTTTAAAATTACTATGCATCAAATTACTTCTCTATTATTTAGTTAGTGAATTATTAATAATTTATTATTTTTTATTTTTTTAGAATTTATAATTATTTATGATTACATTTATTTATAATAATTTATTTATTTATTAATAAATTCATTAAACATGTCTAATGTTTGGGTATATAATTCATAAAAAAAAGTTTGTTTATTTTTTAATTATTATTTTAATAATAATAATATTCAGTTTCAGTAGATCTTGGAATTTCAAATAAAACGTGAGTTATAGACAATGGGGATTAGATATTTTTATTTATATGCATATAATTTAATGATATTATTATTTTATTAATCTATAAAGAAGGATAAATCAATCATTATGTTATTAATTTTTTTTCTAATGTCTTATAATGTTTTTCATATATTTTCCTTTATTTAGATTAAAATGGAAACTGTTTGTTTATTAGTATCTTCATATATATTTTAGGATATGAGGATACATTTAATATATTAAAAATGTTAGGAAATTATATAAATATATTTAAACTTGACAATAATATTTTATAAATATTTAGTAAAAAAATAAATTTAACCAATATTATTATATTTTTCAACTATGAATTTTCAATAAGTTTTCATTTTAGATAATTACGGGACAAAAAATCTTTATATTTTGTGAAACGATACAACAAAATTATAAATTGAATATTTAGAATTCTTTTCTTTATATATAATTTTATAGAAGTTCATTTGAGATATAATTTATAAGGAATTATTATTTACAATCCTTTCTGAAATATTTATTATGTAATTAAATATACACACTCAATGTTTTGATATGTATTTTTTAATTTTTAATATTTTCATTGAAAAACTATTATGAATGAAATTTAAAAAAAATTATTGATCATAATTAAAAATATTTCAATCCATTCAACTGATTATTTTGAAATTATAGTTATGATAATCATATGATTTTATTCTGATCAACATTTATTTAGGATAATTGTCATATTATTGTGTTAAGTATTTTCTTAATATTAATTGATCATTTAAGAATCTAGATATTATTATTATTATTTATGATGATTAATATTCATAAAAATAGTTATTATTATTTGTAAATTATAATTATAGAATATGGTAATCATAATTTTTATTTTTAATAGTTTAACTATTGAGGTCAAATTTGTGTGATAATTTATTGTATTTAAAATTCTCAAGAGAAAATTAATATTAGTTGGATATAATATAGTGAATATAATATATTATGGTATAAAATAATGAAAAGAGATACTATATCATATAACATTCAATAAAATTGATGTTATTAATACAATTTTATTAAAAAAATCTTCATCACTTCTCACTAAAATGGTAAATTAAATTATTGCAATGCACGAGCATAATTTCCTGCCATCAGAAAAATGTAGAAAAAAAAATTTTAATGCTAGAATTTCTAGTCATATCAGTCTAGGGGTTTTCATTTGTTATGTAATATTTATCTCAGTGTTATCTAAAAATTAATGAATCACACCATAGTTATACATCGAGTTAATGTTATTATGTGTTATGAAAACCTAATAAAAACAATTAACATAGATTGTTCTTGATCTTATCAATAATAAAATTGGTTAATGGTTTTTCCTACAAAGAGATCATAGGTTCAGTTAGTTCCTATAAATCAAAATCTATGATTGTGTTGAAAATGGTACATATTAAGTCCTTGGTTTGGGATTGTTATTTTTTAAAAAAGTATGGTTTATGATACTCTCATTTGAAATATTCTTCATCATATTATAGTGATTTTTATTCTCTATTATTTTTTATGTGAATAATATACATTTTTATTTTTTGGATATAAATTATAATAAAATCCATTTTCACCCCTTTTTTATTTCTAAATTCACTCTTCCCATTGTGATTATTGTTAATTATTTAAAAAATAATATTTTTATATTATTAAAACAAAACATTCTATATATTATATCACTAAATAGTTTAACTTCAATTTAAGTCAAATCAATAACTTAATGTATATTTCCAGTTACTATTTGGAGTACAAAACCTATTATTTGAGCTTAAATAATTTTAATTACCTTCATTTTTTTAAATACATTAGTAATATAACTGTTAAATATTTTTTCAGTGGATTTATTTTTAGAGTTGGGTATAATTGAATGATTATTCATACATTTTAGAGATAAATAGTTCTAAAAAATATTAAAATTCAATTGTGAATTTATTTTTGTTATATTTAGAAATGAATTAAAAATTTGTTTTTCCCTAAATTTTTGTTACTTTTTATAATGGAAAATTTATAAGTTATATTGTTGATTGTTTATCATTTGGTTAAATTTTGAAATAATGTGTCTTTTAAAAAAAATCAACAAATATTTTTATTTAATTACTAAAACTATTTTTCTTGTTGTAGTGTCACCTTGGACTACTTTATTTACCTTTTTTTTCTATTTTCAATTCAGAAAAAATATTTAACAATGAGTTATTCACTTATTTATTTTTTATACACGTTCCACAAATTTTCATATAAACAATAATCATAATTTCAAGTTATTATGTATTATTATCATTTTTTTATATATGCATGTTTATGGTTTTAGTATTTTCTTGTTGTAAAAAGGGATATTTTTTCGATGTTTCTAGATATCATACATGTCTCATGTTTTTATTTTTCACTATATCTTGGTCATAACCTAAGAATCATACCTCAAAATTAAATGATTTATATTGTGATGTATAAATAATAAAATTATATAAAATTTCACAAACTATTATAAAATATTTGTTCATTGTCTTATAAAAAAATTATTTTGAAATATTATCATATTTATATTATAGTTTTGTGGGTTTTAATATATGATTTTATATAGGTTTAAATTTATATCATTTTATATAGACAATCAAAATAAGATAAATTTTATTTATTTCCAATATTATTCAATTATCTAAATATATCATAAATATAATTTAAGAATAATTTTAGGTTTTCAACCTCATAAAAAGTAAATGATCCTCTAATGTGAGTAAAATATGAATTTTTTTATGATTTTGAATGATATTATTATTCTATTTTCAATGATAGATATTTTGGGAAACAATTTCAAAATTAATAATTTATATATTAAGGAATCAAAATTTCTTAATATCCATATAAATTTGAAAATTTTATGTTTGGTTACATTTTGAAAAAATTATATGTTGTCTTATATTAAGGTATTATTAAAGTATTAATTATTTTCCTGAATGTTGATGCTAATTATTCTAAATTATAAATACTTATTTTGATGAACTATTATAATAGAATTATAGTATACATTTTTATAATAATATCGAAAAATATTTCATGTCCTTTAATATACATGTTGGGAATGGTTTTTATAGACTTAGATTAAAATCATTATAGAAACATTACCAATCATAATTATGATATTATTTTTATATAAATTTTTAATATGATTTGATAATTATCGAAAATGACCAGTAAATTTATAAATGATTATTAATATTCTCCCTCTATGATAATTATATATTATAATATTATTACAGTTAGTAATTATATAATTATTTTGATGAGTATTTTTTTGTTTGTGTGTCCTATTTTAAGGTCCCCAACAAGCATGCAATGAATTAGGAGTTAATATTGTGAATATTTACTTTTCTATGATAAGAGAGAGAAATGTGACACCATTTCATGAAACATACAATCAATATGAAGTGCTTAATACTATAGAAAAGAATAAAGATATTTTTCATTTCACTTCCTTTCTAACGTAAACTACATGAATTCTCTACCTTTACTGTTCACCATTAAGAAATAGTTTAGAATAACCATTTATACATAATCATTATATATTCATAAAACACATATTGGTGTCATAGTATAGATTTACAAATTTTAGCGTTTATAGTATTTTTTTTATAATTAATAAAAACATTTATACCAAAATCAAAGGGTATTCAAGGTTAAGGTACCCTGATTAAAAAGTAGGGACACTGTTTATCCCAGATCAAATCATAAAATTATTAGGGTCAAGGATACCTATAGAAGAAATTATCAATCTTTAGTTTCTCCCACTAAAGACTATGTGTTGGGTTTGTGGATTCTCTTTAGTAAATCTATGTTTTGGGATTAATCTCTCTATAAATGACAGGGTTCTAGGTAATCTTATTTGTAAACTCTTCTCTCCTAATATAGTGACTTCAAAAATCCATATGATTTCTTTTGTTGAGTTTTTTTATAATTGTTATGAACTAATATATTATGAGGTCCCATTTGGTCTAAAAATTAATTTCTACATTCACTATACAAACAATAACAATTAATAATAACATAAAAATGTATTTTTTAAAAATAAAATAATGCAACTAATTTTACAATTTATTTTTAATAAGATTAATAATATTTTTAAATGGATTATTTCCCAAAATTCTTATTAACATTTACCCTTTGCTCAAAAATACCAAAATTAATACCTCTTATATTATCTTATCATCACCCAACCCTGTTGGGCCATGCATTGATAGAGGGAAATCCAAGTATGACCCCCAAATCCAAACTCGTCTTGGCCCATGGAATACAAATTTTATAATTAGGGAATAAATATTATATTGGATGCCTTATACTAAAAATAATTCATGTAGAGAAATTAATACTACCAACCTGTAAAAAAAACCAAACAATACATACATGTAGAGATAAAGTATAAAATATATATGCATACAACTCATGTAACCAAAATAATAAAGCATCCATGTATCTTTATCATTATTAAAAAAACATGCATGATCCTAAAACCAATGGGATAAAATAAGCTCCAACTCCCTAGTATAAGTGATGTACGGTCACCGTCCTATATTATATAAATCACAATATGTATGAGGCATAAAACCATGAAAATGTGAGTATAAAAAATATTAGTATACTTTAAAAATAAAGGGAAATAGGATGCCATGTCAGAAACAAAATAGGATTAAACAACCCGACCTCCCAATATTACCTAAGTACACCAACCCAAAATGAATTCATAAGATAACATCATGAAACCAAGGCCACCTTATACATAAGGTAAACAAAAGTGGACCCTATATAATGAGTAAAACACATAACTCGGGCACCTGAAAGGTCCCATATCCTAGTAGATGACACCTCCCAACTATCCTAAATTTAATATAAGGTTATCAAAATCATTATGCAAAGGGAATCACATCGTCTCAGAGCATCAACATATTCATGTGAAAATGATAGGATCCTCTACTAATGATGGTACACTAGACCATGATTTATAGAATATTCCTGTGATATTTCATCAAAATGCATGTCAAGTAACAATAACTACTATCATGACAACATTCAATAAACGAGGCCCCTCTCTACAATGATTTCATAAATCAAAACAATTAAAGTTTCCTAGTAATCTCAACGTATTTATTAAAATACCACGTGTCATTAAATATGCTGAAATTTCTTGCCTCATCCAATATGATGGAATGAAACACCTTATTTATTCAACACAATAAGAAAACCTTCCATCCAAAATTCCCTTTAGGGTCAATCGACTAATTAATTTTGAATGAAAAAAATTCCAAAACACACTACTATATAGTAAGATAATTATGATGTTAGTAAATAAAACACAATGCACTCCATACACATATACATGGATGAAAAATCTATGAGGTTAAACTATTGTCACATCTATGAAAATAAATCATTGGGATCTTCATGGTAAACCCATTCCTCATTAGTAAACAAAACCATGTGAGTGTTGTTGAAAATTAATATTGTTATGTATGTAGTGACCATCCTCTTCCAACATTGGGCCAACTGTTACACCCCAATTTTCAATGGTACACTTCTCTTTGAATAATACAATAGTGTGTGTTGTACATAACACTGAGTTCAAGCGCACCACGACTTACCAAACTAGCCGTTCAAAAGAGGTTATGAATTGTATTAACTGAATTTTAAATTTTATATTATCCTTATAATTTTAGAGTCCATATTATGAGTTTATAAGACATAATTTATGTACAATTTCATTTTTTCAGATAAAAGACATATTTTTCAAAAAATACAATTTTACCACCTTTAAATGATGGAGCCTTTTTAAATCCAATATTTGAAACTTTTATATATTTAATTTGACAAAATGAACTTCTTATTTATAATTGGGACATACGAATTTAGTTTTAATAATGTTTTGGTGTTTTTTTGATAACTTTCATATTTGGGTGAATAGTGAAAAATACTATTTTTTTTAATGAAAACAAGTTTTTTATTAAAAATAATTTATTTTGTTAAATTATAAATTTTAATGGTTTGGAAGTATAATAGATTATATTTTTACCCTTTAATCAAATTATGGTCATTGTAAGTAATTTTACTTTGAAATTGGAAATAAAAAGTGTCAAACTTTTGATAGTTATTATTTCGTAAAAATACGCTTTTTGGTTTTAATTACAGAAATTAAATTTAAATTAATAAATGAAACTTTTATGTTTTGAATTTAGTAAAATAGACTTCATTTTTTGATTCGGAATATCAAAATTAACTTACGGTGAAGTTTTGTTACTTTTATGAAAATGTTCAATTTTTGATGAATAGTGAAAGACGCTGAGTTATTGGTTAAAACTAACTTTTTATTTAAATAATTATTTATTTTATTTAAATTTATTTTAGGTCAAAATAGATATTTAATACCTATATATGTTCAATGTAATTAATTGGAGTTAATTTATAATAATTTTAGGAATATAATAATTTTATTGAACTTTTCACCGTCTTTTACCCATATCCTATGAGAAATTTCAAATTCACATAAAACATAATTTTACTTCTTCTGTGAGTGGAATTTCGAAAATCCAAGAGACACGGTTAATATCAAAGAGTAAAATGTGGTTCAATAAGATAAAAATAATTTTTGGTGAAAAGTAACTTTTGACATTTATTTACCGCGATTAAAGGTAATTGGGTAGTTCATGGTAAAACAAATATTTTAATAATTCAAAATTATCTTAACACATTTACGAACCTTATTTTATGATTAATGGCCTAACAGGAGAATCTTTGGGTCAATTTTGGGACCCCATGATCCACTTGTAAGTGATAATGACACTTTATATTAATTAAGTTAAAGTAAATACAAAAATGACATAATGATATATCTTGTAGAAAAACAATTTTTACATAGGGTTATACATAAGATAACTTAAACTATAAAGATTAATTTGAAAACTAAAAAGATTTCCTACATAATGGGATTTATTTTTAATTTTTAAATATTAGAAAATTAAATTTATTTATGACACAATGATGATGCAACATTTTTCTTATTAATGATTGAATCAAATAAATTGTATTATAAATGTTAAAATAAATAAAATTTGAATATTTTATGGCATAAACGAATTTTTTTGGTTACTATGGAATTTTAGGATTGATTAAATAAATTTTATTTTGAATTAATAATGTTTTTAAGAATTTTAAAAACAATCAATTATTAAATTGTGTCTAAATTGACATAAAAGAGTTTTTAAAAAATATATTATATTATTAATTGATATAATCGTCCTCAAAATCTAAGGTTCGGCCAAACAATGTATATAATGATATGTGTATCATTAATGGAAAACATGGGGGTCTTTTGGAAGTTTATTCTATGTTTATTGACTATATCATATATAAATAAAAAGTTACATGGTAAGTGTCAAACTAATTAACTAAGAGTGAAAACTAAAAGATAAGGATACTATAGTGACTCAAACCTGTCTAAAATCTATAGGATGAAAGGATTTAGACCCATAAACACCTTATAGTTTGAATAATACACGTTTTGTCCATTATAAACCGAATATGAATTTATTATAAAATAATACTTTATGTTTTTCCTAAAGAGCCCCTCCTCCCCCTTATAAAAGGACATCACTTTTAACCAAATCTACATACCTTAAAATCCTTTTGGTACAACCAAAACCTTACCAAATATCCTCTCAACTTCTCTCACATAAACCTAGTGGCCTTATTTTGAACCTAAATCCAACTTAATGAGCCTTTTGATCAAATCAAATAGAAGATCCCGAAGAAGAGGTAATGATTTCACCACCCTCTTTCAAGTTCCTTTCTTCTTCCACTTCTTCTTTATTTGTTATTTACATTCTAAAATAATAAATCCATTATATTCTATATACTGTGATGATATTATAAATATTTCACAAAAATATTCATTATTCTATCCATCTTATGAATGATAATGTAACCATGTGTGCGTACGTATGGCTTACCGTCTCCACACCGTGGTGTAATTTGTTACTCAAAACTAAAGTATTTTGATGGATATAATGTTGAGTAATATGTATATAAATAATAAAAATAACATTATAATGTCTCTGTAAAATTAATATACCATCTAATTCCACACCTTTAAGGAAATGATATTGTCGGTCGTGCGTACGTACGGATTACCGTCTCCACGACGCGAAGAGATTCATTTCCATATTCACCATTAATCGACGATTGTAAAAATATATATTAATAATATGTTTGTAATATATGAAATAATAAAACTACTAGATATATATATATATATATACATACATATATTATATTCAATTAGTTCCATTCAATACGTTATGAAAACGAAAACAATGTTTATGCGTATGTACGGTGTACCATCTCCATAAAAGATGTTTTCCATTTCATATATATGTCTATTATACATATTTATATTCTAAATATATATGATGTTTTATATTTTGGAAGTATTTAAATCATGATCTACGTGATACAATCAAGTTTAACAAGTTAAAACACGTACGATAATGAATGCGATTATTACCCAAAATGATAATTTAACATGGAAATTATTATTAAATGGTTAGTATAAAGTCGAAAATGAATAATTTATGACATCATAAATATTAATATGGTTCTGGTATAATTTAATAACATACTACAGTCTTTATAAAAGAAGTTAAACGTACCCACTAATAAAGGAAAGTGCAAGGTAAGGGGTTTTCATCTCACTTTTTATTCCCGTGAGATTCGTGCCATATTTCCACTATTAACTTTTGTGTGGTGTATGTACTTCCCATAATTGTTTTCATTGTGTATGGGACATATTTATTATCCATATCCAGGTTTCATGAAAATGTTTTCAAAGAGATTATTTTAAGGCACATTTTACAAGAACATCATTTCAAATGTTTTAAATATTTATTCTTCTAAATCATTCTCATTAATGTTCATGTCTTCAAATGGTTTTTAAGGATTTATTTATATAGACAATAATTTTTTTAAAATGTCAATTTCAAAAGTATGAAAGTGTTATGGGACACTTTGATTCAAAAATTTCATTAAATTTCCTCCTTTCTAAATTTTGTGACTTGCAAATGTTTTCATGATAAAGGGATATTTCTCTCAAAGCGTTTTACAAATCATTTTAATCTATGTCAACATCCAGTGATGGATTTTAAACCAGTTTGCAGATAATTTATTATGATAAAAAAATTTTGTATTGTATTGAACGTTTTGTGATATGTTTTATTGTGGATGTGTTATTTTTATACCAATAATGGTTTTGGGAGAAAGTATTGACATTTCGTATGCCAGTTTTAATATGAATGTTTATGTTATGTTTAAACCATTTCATATGGGAATGCATTGGACTTAGTAAGTGACGGGTGGAGCCTGCTATAACTCCTCGATGCATCAGGAGGTCTAATGAGACAAACTAGTGTCTTGGAACGAGGCCTTGAAAAAAACTTATTTGTAGTCTTGGAACGAGGCCTTGGCTATGTAGTTATGATAGTCTGACATTATGCATTTCATCATTATGAAACTGGTTAGTGATATTGCATTGATTATTCAACTAGTATAATATCAACGTGAATAATTAAATGGAATTACTTCATTTTATTTTTTCCATATTATGCTGAAGTTCAAGTTTAAATGACTTATGTTTTATTTATACATTGACTTAAATGTTTATGCTTATTTATAAATGATTCTGATGTATTGTTATCCTTAATGAGCATCAGAGCTCACCTATTTCTATGTTTTATTTTTCCCAGGATTTCAAGAGGTGTATTGTGATTGATATGAAAGGTTAACCCAAGTGAATAATGGCATTCATAAAGGATTATTTATTTTGTTTTGTATTTTATAAAGTGTAATGTAACATTAACGTATGTAATCTATTTTCCAAGAATGATAAACAGATCTATCCTTCGGGACTTGATTCCTTGTAATCATGAAAATGTATTAAAATAATGTACAGACTTCGGGTAACTAGTTTCGAGGAGTTACAGTTGGTATCAGAGGAAGTTTAGCAATAACCATGGAAAATAGATTTAGATAAACTCTGATTAGAGCACATAGACCTAAGATAGGCATTGAGGATTAGTATAGAAGAATTTGTAGAATTTTGGTATTGAAGATATTTTGTGTGTTTTATGAGAAATACATCCTTGTCTAGATACGAGCAGGTAGAGGCGGCTCTGTAAGAGACGTACCTAGGGGTAAAACCCAAAAACACCACTTTGAGATAGAATCGAACTAGAACTGATGCACTATAACAGGCCTTGCTGCAATCATGGTTACCACACTCCTGGGGGATACTCTTAGAATAATTCTCATTTTCTTTAGAAACATTTATGAAGGGTTTATGAGTATATAATTCTTCAATGAAAACATCTTTAGGATTATGGACTATATCCATAAACAATTCAATTTACTTTAGGTATTTTACAAGTTTGGAATCATTCATTTCATTTCATAAACTGACCTAGTTTATGCTATTGTATAGAAATTGCACCCAGTAGAAGGAATGTGTACTCCAGCAATACATATGATCCAAATAGTAATAAGGATTGTATCATTCATGGTATTAAGACAACATTTAGAAGGGAAATTATCTTCCATGTATTCTCAGCAAATGAAGAAATATTATCATGTGTTAAATAGATAATTAAAGAATTCTCTAACTCATATGGCTTTGAAGGGAAGCAAGAGAATTGAAGGGTGGAAGAGAGAATGATGGATAAAGGGAAGAGGGAAAAGAATAATTTTCCCATATGTGATAACTGTGGGAAGAAACATCCTGGAACTTTCCTAAAGTGAATGGGAGTTTGTTATAAGTATGGATAAAAATGACATCATGTACATGACTGCAAGGGTAAGATAAAAGGTTTCAAATGTACAATTCTTCATTTGAAATGAGTTGGGACACTATGCGAACCAATGTCTAATCATCAGAGTATGCCCCCATTTATGATATTGGATAATAATCAACTTATGATACTACCACATATGAGGAGTAATGATTAGACTTATTATGTTGTTATTAAATAATTATGTCATTTTATTGTTGTATCAAAAATCTACTAGTTATAATAATTATCGAGTATATAAAGACTGTACTGCAGTACAATTTCATTAAATACTTGAGATAGTGTGGAACAATGAAAAGTGACTCAATAGTAGGTTAAATTTTTGGAAAATATATGGTTGAGAGAAAGATAAACCATAATATGGTTCTAATACCAAGGTAGTGATTTTGGAATAATAAATGATTGATTTGGATAAATTATATTGGATATTGTCGACTACCTTGAAACTGATTAATGATTTTTATATTCCATCATTGTTGGAATTTACAACATTTTTGGATGGACGAAGTACATACAGTATTATATAAGGAATAAGGGAGCATGAATTTAATCAATATGTATTTTTGGTAATTCAGGATGTTTTGGTGTTTTAAAAGAATACATGATAATGGTATTAATATGTTATTATGTGGTAAAAAGGATCTACATTATGTTTACCTTCCATATAAATTTTGGACTGAGAGTTCGGAAAGATGTATTTTGGATAAATATAAAGGATGGAATGGATTATATTTTACATTGGATACTATTGTTAAGGTTATTTTTTGATATTTATAAAAAGTAAAACATGCAGACTGTGTGATAACCCATCGTGTTGGACAAAGATATGGGAATCGAACCCACAAACATAGTGAGATTGTGATTTATCGCCTACCACTGGACTATGTGAAGTCCCTGGAGTGTGTAATGTAGTTTTTTTAGTTCTGATAGATGAATTATAAATTTATCTTGTAACCCTATGTGGTTAAGATAAATAGAATAATTTTGAGTTCTATTACCTTTTGGATTGAAAGTTGGGTTTGTGGTAAACATTTAATAAGGAATGAAAGTCTACATGACAAGTAAGTATATTTCCTTACGTTCTTAGTAAATCTCATAAATAAATTACTCAACTTTATAAATGGCAACTTAAATAAAAAACATTGTCTGTTAACTTCTCCTACTGGTGAATCAAAGACCATTTAACCAATCAAAAGTTTCTAATTTTCTTGTAGTTATCATTATCCTAATCTTGTTTCCTAAAACTTTCCATCAGACGTTGATGGTTTGATTCTCCTCCATATCTATGTTTTCATATAATCCTAGTATGGGCTATCTCGAGTGACCTTTCTACTTCACTTTCTTTTTTTAAAAGTTATATTGTTATTAACCCAATTTCCGATGTGGGATTTCCAAAAGGATATTTTGTATTATCAAAATTTTATTTTCAATGAAAAATTTCTAATTGTGAGGAAAAAATTTATTGAAGGAGGGGAGAATGTAACACCCCAAGAATCCATGGTATGCTTCTCATTGAACAATACAATAGCGCGTGTTGTATGCAACACTAAGTTCAATGGCACCCCGACTTACCAAACTGGTCGTTCAAAAGCGGGTTTGGATAGTATTAATTGAATTTTAAATTTAATATTACCCTTATAATTTTAGAATCCATATTATGAGTTTCTAAGACATTATTTAAGAACAAATTCATTTATTTTAGATAAAAGAAGTATTTTAAAAAAAATGCAATTTCACCGCCTTTTAATGACGAAGACATTTTAAATCCAATATTTGAAACTTTTATATATTCAGTTTGAAAAAATTATCTTCTTCTTTAGATTTGGGATATAAGAATTTATCTTTAATAATGTTTTGGTGTTTTTCTGATAACTTTCATATTTGGATGATTAGTGAAAAATACTATATTTTTTCTGAAAACAACTTTTTTAATCACAATGATTTATATTGATAAATTATACATTTTAATGGATTTTAAGTATAAATATATTATATTTTAAACATTTAATCCAATTGTGGTCATTGTATGTAATTTCACATTGAAATTGAACATAAACAAGTGTCAAACTTTTGATAGTTATTATTTCTTAAAAATACACCTTTTGGTTTAAACAGCGAAAATTAATTTTAAATTAATATATGAAACTTTTATGTTTTGAATTTGGTAAAATATACATCATTTTTGGATTTAGAATATCGAAATTATATTAGTGTAAAATTTTGGTACTTTTCTAAAAACATTCAATTTTTGATGAATTGGGAAAGATACCGAGTTATTGGTTAAAACTAACTTTTTTTTAAAAAATATTTATTTTATTTAATTTTTTTAGTAAAAATAGATACTTAATACCTATATAAGATAAATTTAATTCAGTGTAGTTAGTTTATAATAATTTTAGGCATATAAAAATATATTGAACTTTTCACCGTCTTTTACCCATCTCATAGGAGAATTTACAAATTTACATAAAACATAATTTTACCTCTTATTTCAGTGGAATTTTGAAAATCCGAGAGACACGGCTAATATAAAGGAGTAAAATGTTGTTCAATATGAAAATACAATTTCTGGTGAATAGTAACTTTTGACTTTTATTTACCGCGGTTAAAGGTAAATACGGTAGTTCAATGTAAAAATAATATTTTAATAATTCCAAATTACCTTAACACATTTACTAACATTATTGGATGATTAATGGCCAACCATGGGACTTGATGGGTCAATTTCGGGACCTCATGGAGCCACTTGTAAGTGATAATGATACTTTATATTAATTAAGTTAAAATAAATACAAAAATGACATAATCATATATCTTTAAGGAAAATAATTTTTACATATGTTTATACATAAGATAAAATTAAATATTAATATTCATTTAAAATCTAAACAGATTTCCTACATAATAGCATTTTATTTATAAATTTTAGATATTAAATTATTAAATTTATTTATGACACAATGATGATGCAGTATTTTTTTATAAATAATTGAATCAAACAAATGGTATTATAAATGTCAAAATAAATAAAATTTGAAAATTTGATTCCATACACGAATTTTATAGGTTACTATGGAATGTTAGGATTTATTAAATAAAATTATTTTGAATTAATAATGTTTTTATGACTTTTAAAAAATCAATTATTAAATTGTGTCAAAATTGAAATAAAAGAGTTTTTAAAATAAATATTACATTATTAATTGATATAATATTCCTAAAAATCTATGGTTCGGACAAAGAACTTATATAATGATATTGTTATCATCAATGGACCACTTGGGGGTCTCTTGTAAGTTTATAGTAAGTTTATTTACTATATAATATAAAAATAAAAAGTGGCATGGTAAGTGTCAAACTAATTAACTAAGAGTTAAAACTAAAAGATAATGTTACTATAGTGACCCAAACCTATCTAAAATCTATTGGATGAATGGATTTAAACCCATAACCACCTTATAAATCTAATAATCCACTTCTTATCCATTAGAAACCGAATATAAAATTATTATAAAATAATGCTTTATGTTTTTCCAAAAGATCCCCTCTTCCCCCTTATAAAAGGACGCAACTTATATCTAAATATTCATTCCTTAAAGGTATTTTGGTTCAGCCAAAACCTAACCAAATATCCTCTAATCCTCCCTCACTTAAACATAGTGGCCTTATTTTGATCACAAATCCAACCTAAGGAGCCCTTTTGATCAAATCAAAAGGAAGAACTCGTAGAAGAGGTAATGATTTCACCACCCTCATTCAAATTCCTTTCTCCTTCCACTTCTCCTTTCTTTGTTAATTATATTCAAAAATAATAAATCCAGTATCTTCTATATATTGTGATGATATTATAAATATTTCACAAATATATTCATCATTCTATCCATATTATGAATGATAATGTCACCATGCGTGCGTGCATAGGGCTTACTGTCCATGTCGTGGTGTAATTTGTTATTCAACACTATGTTATTTGGATGGATATAATGATGAGTAATATGTATATAAATAATTAGAATAACATGATAATTTCTCTGTAAAATTAATATACCATCCAATTCCACACCTTTAAGGAAATGATATTGTCTCTCGTGCGTACGTACAGATTATCGTCTCCACGACATGATGAGATGCATTTCCATATTCACCATTCATTGACGATTATACAAATATATATTACTAATATGATTGTAATATATGAAATAATAATGCTACTAGATATATATATATATGTATATATATATGTACTTACATATATTATATTCAATTAGTTTCGTTCAATATGTTATGAAAACGGAAACAACGTTTATGAGCACGTAAAGAGTACCATCTCCATAAATGGTGTTTTCCATTTCATATATATGTCTATTATACATATTAATATTCTAAATATATATGATGCTTTATATTCTGGAAGTATTTAAATCATGATCTAATTGATACAATCAAGAGTAATAAGTTAAAACACATACACTAAAGAAAGCGATTATTACCCGAAATGTAAATTTAACATGGAAATTATTATTAAATAGGTAGTATAAAGTCATAAATGAATAATTTATGACATAATAAATTTTAATATGGTTATTCAATAATTTAATAACATACTATGGTCTTTATACAAGAATTAAAATGTACCCTCGACTAAAGGAAAGTGCATGGTAAGGGGTTTTCATCTCACTCCTTATTCTCGTGAGATTCGTGCCATATTGCCACTATTACCTTTAGTATGGTGTATATACTTCCCATAATTTTATTCATTTGGTATGGGACATATTTATTATCAATGTCCATGTTTCATGAAAAAGTATTCAAAGAGATTCTTTTATGGAACTTTTTACAAAAACATCATTTCAAATGTTTTAAATATTTATTCTTCTAAATCATTGTCATTTATATTCATGTATTCAAAATGGGTTTTAAGGATTTATTTATATAGACATGAATTTTTTTTAAATGTTAATTTTAAAATTTTTAAAGTGTTATGGGACACTTTGATTCAAAAATTTCTTTAAATATCTTCCTTTCTATGTTGTGCGACATTCAAATGTTTTCATGATAATGTGATATTTCTCTCAGATTTTTAGAAATCATTATAATCAATGTCAACATCCTTCGATGGATTTTAAACCTGTTGGACGTTGATTTATTAGGATACAAAACTTTTGTATTGTATTTAAGGTTTTTTGAAATTTTTTATTGTGGATATGTTATTTTTATACCATTCATGGTTTATGGTGAAAGTATTTACATTTCATATACTAGTTTTAATACGAATGTTTATGTTATGTTTAAACCTTTTCTTTATGGGAATGCATTGAACATAGTATGTGATGGGTAGAGACCGCTATAGCTCCTAAATGCATCTGTGGGTCTCATGAGACAAACCAGTGTCTTAGAACGAGGCCTTGACAAAATCTTATTTGTAGTCTAGGAACGAGGCCTTGGCTACGTGGTAATGATAGTCTGGTATTATGTGTTCCATCATTATGAAAGTGGTTAGTGATATCGCATGTGATTATTCGACTAGTAGAATATCCATTTGAATAATTAAATGGCATTACGTCATTTTATTTTTTCCCTATTATGTTGATAATAAAGTTTAAAAGGATTCTTTAATTTATACATTGCCTTAAATATTTATGCTTATTTATGAAAGTTTCTACTGTATTTGTATCCTTACTAAGCATCTGAACTCACCCCATTCTATGTTTTATTTTTCCCAGGATTTCAAGAAGTGTATTGTGATTGATATGCAAGGTTAACGCAAGGGAATAATGGCATTCATAAAGGATTATTTATGTTTTTGTATGTTATAAAGTGTAATGTAACAATCATGTATGTAATCTATTTTCCAAGATTGCTAAATAGATTGGTCCTTCGGGACTTGATTCCTTGTAATCATGCCAATGTATTAAAATAATGCACCGACTCTGGGTAACTGTGGCTAAGGGAATTACACCAACAATGAATCTATATTATTAATCCTAATACACTATATAGATCACGATCTTCTATGATGATTTAAAACAATATCATTTTATATATAACCCATAACTCAAAAGGTGTCCACAAAGGGATACATTACAAACACAGACGACTCATGACCCCCCTTTATAAGGCGATAAAATCTCCAATAACCAAATGTATAGTATCACTCTTAACCATTCACATAGGCATTCAGAATGTGTTTAAATATAGACTCCATTACCCTACAACAGTAATGAAATCAAAAATTAAATTTCAGTGAAATTTTCCATGGTGAACATACCTCAATGTTAATATATATTCCTCATTCAAAAATCATGATGTACTAATAAAGAGGGAAGAAATTAAATGTTATAGTGTATAAGGGACATGTGGTTGTCCCAAATAATGATAGATAGTCCAACTCCTTCATCATTAGAATCCAATACACATTTACCAATACCAATATTGTGTTTCATGGGGAGATAGGGAAATTGACTTATGTGTCCCAAATATTACTAAGAGATGTTTAACATGTTTACTACATAGAGGGTTCCACTCTATTCATATTGAGAATCAACCCCGACATCCATATCTTCTATTGGAGACCCATGGACACACAAAAACTCTGGGGTGACCAATCTATGAAATTTGGAAAGGGTTCAACACAATATATATGAGTTTACCATAGGATGTAAAACAACCCTTAATACTTTATTGCACTAAAATGTTAATTCTTCCACTAATTTCAACTAAGAATTACATTTATTATCTAGCCTTAACAATCTCATTTATGTCCAATACTATGGATGTGATCCATGCAATATTGTTCCACATGGAATGGCACATGAAATGGATTATTTCAATTTCCAAAACAAGAAAATGTTTTGAAACAATTCCATCCAAAAAATAAGAATGTATACAACATACTCTAGGGCTATATGGTAAGCACCCCAAAATGGAAATCCCTAGGAATGGAATTTTTATAATAAAAATACGTAAATATTGAAACATGGGGTTTCCATGAACTATTTGGGGTGTAAATTTCATGATTACCATGACGTACCCCTAATCTAGACTATGTCATGTAACCCCATGATGCATGACCCCAACTATTGGGCATTAGTAAATCACTCAATTTGTATATCTAAAATAAATTCCATTTCATCTTTATCACCAACCATAGACTTAGGTAAATAATATAGGTTTATATTGATGATAATAAATGTATTTATTTTAAAATTCAGGAAAACCACCACTTTTGAACAACATAATTCAACAAAAAATTATTCAAATTCCATGACATTACCAAAGTAATAAATGGATTATCAAAAATATATCCTAAACAAAACAAATCCTGATAGTTAAATAGAAAAGTGGTAGAATATTAAATTGGGACCACTAATATTCAGATAATCACCAGAGCATCAATATTTGTTGCCTTTGATTCTAGTTTCACTATTTTAGCTTCCAGATTCTCAAAATAGATATCCTATGGATAAATGATCCTCCTTCAATAGACTCCCTAATTATGCTCAATTCATCCATGTAAATAGTGAATGGGGTGGTGACTCCTCATATATATAGTGATTTTAGGGGGAATATGGTGATGATAATTTAATAGTTCTTAGTAGAAGAACTAAAAATATTAATAGGTTCTACTTACATCTAGAATCCAAATTGAAATAATATCCGGCCTGTGATAAAAACCCTATTTAGGAAACCACAATGGGGTCATAATTTTCACATGAAGCAATATACTGGAGATGAATTTTATTTCAATAGAATAGAATAAATATTTATTTAATAAATATTTAATGAAATTTTTAAATCATGTGATATATACTATTACTATATTTAAACTCTTTATTAGACACCATCTTCCATGGTCAAAATATCAATAAGAATATTTTTACATGGTTGATCTGTATGGTAAAATTACTATATTACCCTTTACCTAGGTTCATGGCTCTGAAATGTCATGTTGATATATTGATTTAATGTTGAATAAAAATGATCATTAAATTATTCCGAATATAAGAAATTTTATCCGTGAAAAGATAAGATAAAAAATTAGACATTGGAATCCCTGATTAAAATATCTTTCAAAATACATCATCCACTAAATATGATCTTTTCAAGTTATCATGCATGTTTTATACAGGGAACCTAAAAATATTAAACTCCGGGATAAATTTCCACCCTAAGAAAAAGTTTGGGTAATACATCATTGAAATTACTCACCAAAATTCCTGGGTAAATAGACTCAAAACATCCCATGGAATATTTAACCAAAAACTACTCACATTGGGAAATTCCACCTACTATTCAAAAAAATATCCTTCACCCTATAATTTTGATACAAAAAATGTTGTCAGAATACAAAAAAATAAACATTTTTTTGGAAAATCATTGGTCCCTCATAAGGGAACTACTGATGGCATTAAAACACCCCACCCCAACAAGAGGAAAACCCGAGACTAATTGGCATGGATAATTGATTGTAATCTACATACACACTTTGATATCTAAATAGGATCATCAAACTACATCACTAGATCACACATCCACCTTTTCTAAATAGTATCTATGAACCATCATCATTGTTTACGATTTCAAAAAACTATTGTACGTGTCAATTATCATATTTTATCATGAATAGTTAAAAGGTTCAAACATTTTCATGACTTTCCACATCCACATCCTCATCCAATGTATATTAACTACTACATCATCTCTAGAATCAGATATGGAAACCTACATGATTAAAAACTCATTGGATCATACAACTGATAGTGGTTTCCATACACATATCAACTTAGATTCCTCCTAGAATATCCATCAAAACCATAATCCACACACGGTATAAGGTGAAGTAATCTAGGCTTCTAACAATTATTCAACCCAATACGATTAAATACTAAATATCAATGGTTTAACAAATCTCCATATATGTATATTTAAGGCCAATTGAAAATAGAATAGTAGATTTCTATGTGTGAGTTTCATATAATTAAATAATGTAAAACACTGACTCATCGCAACCTCTACTCTATCACCATAGAATACCCACAATAGAGATAAAACTAAATTTTGTAACACAAAATGGAACTCGTTGCAACCTCCATGTGGCTAGTCCATTTCACCTTATAGGTCCCATACATGATGAAGTAAACCATGATATATCAAGTTGATAAAAAATATCCTAAAAACTAGTTACACACCAAAACTCAGTCCATGTTTGATAGTTCATCAAAAATAAAAACACTACAATTTCATATCCTTTTATAGAAATTATCTAAATAAACTCACATTCCATATCATTTCTCATCACAAGATGAAATTAATTTAATTTATAACTCAATAGTGACTCCTATTATGTATATTAATTGGTACTAAGGCTTTAATATGGTCTCTAGTAACCTAATTTCTAACCTAACAATGTTAGAATTGAGAAAGTTGTTAACAATAAGTACAAACAGAACAACATAATGTCAATGACCACCCTTTAATTGGGTTTCATATTTCATGGTCAATTTTTCGATTTTCCCTAACAATGAAAAACTTATTACAAAAATTATCATATATGCATTACCTAACATCTATGAGTCATGGTATTGACATAATTGTTTTACCACAAACTTGAAGATAGAATCCATCAAGCTAGGATTCTTTTACGCCAAATCCTGCCTTCCACACTCATTAATTTCTAATCAAAATTTTTCATAATACAGTGTTATCCCAAATAAATGAATATATTATATAATATACATATCCAAGATATTGTAACAATACAACACGTCAAATCAAAATCACATAAAACAATAATTTATGGTCAAGGACTATCGGTCCTTTATTATTAAAAAATTGGAAAGGGGAATGCCAACCATAGTAATAGTGAATCCACATAACATAAACCACAATGAAAAGAGGAATCATTCCTGTATTAGAGGTATATTGATTCCTATATAAGGGGATGAAAATTAGCATCTGTTTGGGTGGTGGAATACATACCCCATTTATGAACATCGAAGGTAAATGTAACAAAATGATATTTTTTATCATAAAAATTTGTCTATATTTAGTAGCTAATCTTTGGTGCAATACCGAATAATGAAACAATGAAAAAAATGGATACATAATCAAATTATAAGTAGAATATAAAATAAGTGATAAATTAAAATAATAAATGAAAATAATTAGAAATTATTGATTTTCAAAAAATAATATATATTTTATAAAAAATGATATCATTCATTGAAAAACATTAAAAATTGCTAGTTGTATTTTAACTAAATAAATTAAATTAATCATAGTTATAGCTTAATTATGATAGGTAATATTTAAATATTTAAACCTTATTTCATAAATCAATTATTTTTAAATTTATTTGAAATAATATTAATAATACTTGATGTATGAAAACTATTTTTTTAAATAACTTTTCTTAATTTTGTATTTTCATATAAATAACTAAATATATAAATTATATAATTTTATTTTGATAAAAGTAACATAACCATTGAATATATAATATCGTTATTATATTTGGTTTAATTTTTAATTTTCTTATTAAATGAATGTTTTTGGTGAATATTTTAATATAATATCTTTATTAAAGACTAACAGTTTATGACTGTTTGAAGTAGAAAGTCTCACATAGATTAATGTATATTTTTCATAACTAATAATTGTTTATTTATTCAATACATTAATAAATAATATTCATAATTTAGATACGCTATGATTAAAAAAGTATGTAATATTTTCCAATCAAACTGTTTTTTTATAATTTCTGTAAATTTAATGTTATTTGGAAACAATTAATATTTGGATTTCCATCAAATACACATAAAATTTATTAAAAAACATAGTTTATATCAGGAAAATAAATTTATTGGATATAATTTTTATAAACATATATTTTAGGCTTACAAAATTTATTTTTCTAAAAATATTATTAAAGGTGAAACAATTTCAAATGTTAAAATTATTTTTTATGATCCAAAGAAGTTATATAAAAAAAATTAATTCAAAACTGGAATTATTATATACACCACAAATAATAATGGTCATTTATTAATTGGAATTAAATTAAAATTACCATAGTATAATTAGTTTCTTGGAAAAAACCATAAACTAGTTAATGTTGAAATTCAAAGTGTATATGAATTTAATCTTTTTTAAAAAATATATAAAAGTAATGTTTATGTAATGATAAAATATGTATCACTAACCACTCCATGATTCTTCATTTTTTATTCATGAGGACTTAGGAAAAATGTTATTTTTTAATATAATGTTTATATAATTTAAAAATTTACAATCTCTTGTCATTTAAAAAAGGTCTACTCACCATAACATCCAGACCAACCAATAAATTAAATTTCCATACGAAAATCACCCATGTATTAAAAATTCATATTAATAATCCTTCACATGATCATATATATAAAAATTACACTCTTAATACCTTTATGATTTAGGAATCACCTAATAAAAATGTAAATATTTCTAATTGAGTAATATGTTTTCCCATTCAAGTTTACATTTCTTCTTATATTATATATATAATAATTTGAATCCCATATTGTTAAAAAATTATTTATTAAAAAAAATATTATAATATTTTATTTTATTAAAAAATTACAATATTTCCAATGAAAATTAATAAAATTGAATCATTCATTAGTGAATTGTGAAATGTACTGCCTCCCTGATGTGATGACATCTATTTTTTCTCCACTTCCACTATTCAATGAAATTGAATGTGGTATTAATGGAATTAATGAAAATTTTAAAACATAATTATTATTATGATGAGAAAAAAATATAATTCACATTTTTACAATCACATTTTTTGAGAAATGAAATGGTAAACCATGTGTTATGTTGACTAACAGTTATATGAAGTACTATATCTCATCATACAAATAGTTACATTTTTAGTAATTTAATCCACTAAAAATATTATTCATAACTATGAAATTATATAAATAATTTCATTATGCTCATTTAATACTTAAATAATTTCTATGTAGAAATGTCTTTCATAATATTAATCCTCATTATTTTAATGGTATGTCCATGTTTGTGTCAGTATCACTATATAAAAGATCAATTCTATGAAATAAAATAATTGATGGATATTGGGAATGAATTACAATGTATATATTCTATAAATATTTTAATAATGTTTTTATTCTGGTTTTGGTATAGTAAATGTAATATTAAATAAGTTTATTATGAAAATATATTTAATTTTTTAAAAATATAAAAAATAAAACAATCACCATCATTTTCTATACGAATCATCAACAAATGCATCCCATAATGATATTAGGACAATAAAACTATAATGAAAAACCAATTTTATTAAATTTTATAATCTAGGAATGATGAAATTTGGGATATTAATGAAAAAAACAACATATTAATAAAATGAGTGCAAAATGGTCATTATTAGTCAAACCATATATTGAAAATTGACCAGAACTAACTAATATACATGTCGATAATAATTGTAAATTCTGTTTAAAAAAATCTTATAGACAAGAATAACTTTGTAAACTAATTTATTAATGTTTTTTTGTTGATTATTTTTTATGTTGTAGTACAATGATAATATGAAACCTCAGGGATTGGCCTTATTGCCTTGAATTTTCACCAAATGAGATATATTTTATAATATCAACAATGTTTTAAATGATATTGTGCATCTCATAATTCATTAATTCTATATATAGCTATCATATAATAATTAAATTCATCAATTATTTCATATGAAATCATATCCTTCATTGGGTTTTGACTAGAATTTTTCTTTGGAAGAAATTGGTTCTTTTTTTGAAAGTTGAATTTCATGAAAAATATTTAATATCGTAAAACGTGGTCTAATTTTATGGCTTACTCATAGGCCTATTATCTTTATGTATAATTTATATTTTCTCTCTCTTTATAACTAAATTTTAATTTATTGATAACTTTCAATCATGTTCTTTTTATTGTTATTCTACCATTACTATAATTGTTTTTTAACTCAAATACCATAATTTAGATAAAATGTTTATTATTGAACTTCATTCTTGAATGATTGGTTTCTCAAAAAATAAAATTATGTCTAATGTAACAATATTCTCTAATCTAGTGGAAAATTTACATTCAATTTTGATATTTTATCTTGATAATTTTTACCTCACATATTCTATATCGTGGTAGAAAATAAATCCAATACAGTGTAATAATATTTTACCCTCCTTGTATTTATTTTTATATCCAATTAATGATATTATTTTTATTCATACTCCAAATTATTATTTATTTGATGTGACCTCTATATTTTTTTATTCTATTTTTAAATAATTATTTATTGCCTTTTTATGATGTGCGAGTTCAATAATGATATTCCAAAAAAGCTGATAAAGTTTTATATAATATCTAAGAAAATATATTACATTCAACAAGAAATTTATCTTATAAAAATGTGGTATTTTTTTTCAGTGTCATTTTTTTGTATCATATTTCATAATAATTATTATTTTTACTAATGATTTCACACCACAATTTTTAAGATATAATTTAGAAGGACACATGACACTATCAAAATTTGATAATATAAAAAATGATTCCTAAATTATCATTTTATATTTTATTTAACACAAAAATAATTTCTTCCACCCCATTAATATTATATCAATTAATTGTAAATTTAATTGATGATTAGAAAAAATTATTAGTTTTAAGAAATATTTCTTTTAAAATTATTTAATGTGAAAATGTACATTTCATATTTCTAATGATATTTTTATAGAACTCATAATCACTTGGATTTCTAATAAATAATTCTCCTTTGATATAAAATATTATTGAACAAGGATATTCATTAAATAATGACATCCTCCATTTTTCTCTGGTTGGATTTTGTGGTGTTATTTCATCTTAATTTAATAATACATTACTACCATTATCTAGAATATACATCCATCATGAATAGAAATAAAATTCCATCCAATGACCTTAATTTTTTGACCCTCTACATTTTGTTCCATTGATTAAAGGGTGATCACCAATATACCAAACATCGATTCACTGGGGATATTATTTACTTATCCATATACCTTTTGATATTATAGTCTAAAATTACATATGCATTATTATTTTTAGTGAAGGGTATTTACATTGAAATATACTATAATATCATTGGATACTCAATTTGTTTTAATAGGGTTATCATTTCATTATTAGTTATAGAATAATGATTGATGTTCTTATGAAAATTAATTTGTAAATGATATGAAACCCATTTTATCTCATAGGATTATTTATTTCTGGATGAATGAGACACATTTTCATTACATTTTTAATGTATGATGTGTTTAATGAAGCCCATAATCAAATCATTGGTTCACTATGATAATATAAATGATTGAATTCAAACTACACAACTGTGTGTGAAAGAATGGAATGTGTTTTCCTATATCACCCTCTAATGAATTACTTCAAAGTTTATGTCTAATTAGACGAATTATTGATGAGTATATTTTAGTTAATCATCAGTGAGGTAACTGATAATGTTATTGAAGAAATTATTGATCTATATACTCATATTTTTGGAATATTTGAATGATTTTATGAATTATTATTACATTGAAAATTGAAAATTTCCTAGTATATAATATTTAAAAAAATTATTCATGTATTATATTATCCAGTGCCTCACAATCAGTCAAAATAACTTCCAACAAATGGAACCCCTCCAGAGATGACAATTATTAATGTTGTATGGTGAATTCCTCAATCTCACCTCCAAGAATCAATTGATTGGGTAAAATCAGTGAGGGTAAAATAAAGTATCAAATGGTAAGATATATTCTAAAAACAAGTGGAATTATAAATAAGAAATGAAATCCTTTCAACCCTTGATTAGATATTGATAAATGAAAAATTACAGGTTTACAGATGAACCATCATTCAAGAATATGATAACTATAATGGAAAACTACAAGAACAAGAAATATAAACTCGCTAATAACCAAAAATCAAAATCAACATCTACAAAACCAAGAACAATAAAAATCCATCACGATATTCAACATGCTCATACTGATATAATAGACAGTTTACATATATCATGGGTCAGCATAACATGTATTCAAATTTGTATCCTCCCAAGATCCCCCCCCCCATAAAATCTATTGAAATCATACTAAATCTTGGGGAAGAAAATTGAATCTTAGTCATCACTGAAACAAGATTACTATGTTCCCAACCCCACTATGGGTATCTCTTACCTAATAAATCATACGAGAGATCATATATTATATTAAAAATTTGTGGTACCCCACAACCTCTTCCATACTATTTTTATTCTCTTATATAATGTTGTACATCCTATACTATTTGTCCCTAAAATAAGATAACATGAATACTCTTGGGGTCCCATATAATAACATCTGTCACATGCATCAAATCAACTCATCATATCTTCCATATATCAATATGGTGACCTTGTAGTTTCATTGATCCAACACAACCAATTTGACATGTATCAGACATCTAGTATTATACGTCAATCCATAACATCTCAAATATAGAGTAATGAAACATGACAGATCACTTCATCTAAAAAATTATACATATAATAATCTCTTTGAGGTTATATCCTGATATGCATGTTTTTTAAATATCAATAAATATCAATTTACTATAAATACATTAATTCTAATGATAACCACCATTGATGACAACACATAATACATATCGTAGAAGAGAGTAGGAATAGTGGCGTTAATCATCCATACATACATCACTAACAAGTATGTCAGTGAAAAGACCCTCCTAGTATCCACTAAGTGTTAGTATTCCCACATACATGATTGGGTTATAATATAAAATTACAAAAAATACTAGATAATATATCAAAACCATTATATGGTGATTAAACTCGTCTAAGGATCAATTATTTATTATCATCACACTGAAAAATGGTTTCCATAAATAAGTGGAAGATATCATATTAATAGTCAAGGGAAAATGGTGACTTATAATTTAATAATTATTTACAATTAAAAAATTAACATGATATTAATTAATTAATTAACAATTAACAATTATTATTCCAATTTCATTTTATCAACCATCAATGGGAATCAAATTACCTCTTGGAATATTCCAAACTGAGTCCATGGTTTTTGAACGATAATTCATTTTAGCATTCTATCTAGATCCTAACCCATGAGATAAAACATTTAATAAAAATAAATTAAGATAACAAAAAGACACCTGGGGTCCCATATAATATCATCTGTCACATGCATCAAATCAACTCATCATCTCTTCAATATATCAATATAATGGCCATGTAGTTTCATGGATCCAACACAAACTATATGACATGTATCATAAATCTGGTATTATAAGTCAATCCATCACTTCACAAATATAGAGTAATGAAACATGAAAGATCACTTCATCTACAAATTATACATATAATAATCTATTGGAAACTATATCCTGATATTCTTGTTTGTAAAATAATTATAATAGATCAGTTTCCTATAAATACATTAATGATAATGATAACCACCATGAATAACAACACATAATAAAAATATGAGAAGCGAGTATGGATAGTGGGGTTAATCATCCATCCATACATCACTAAAATATATTCTTGGGAAAACACCCTCCTAGATTCTACTAGGTGTTAGTATTCCCACAAACATGATAGGGTTATAATAACAAATTACAAAAAATACTCAATAATATATGAAAAACAAACTATGGTCATTAATATATTCGTAGGATTAATTTTTGTTACCATCACTCAGAACCGTGGTTTCCATAAATATGTGGAAGATATCATATAAATAGACATGGAAAAAAGGTGAATTAAAATTTAATAATTCATTACATTTAAAAAATTAACTTGATATTGATTATTTTATTAATAATTAACAAATATTATTCTAATTTCATTTTTTAACCATCAAGGGGAATCAAATTCCCTCTAGGAATATTCCAAACTGAGGGCATGGTTTTTGAAGGATAACACTTTTTATCATTCTATCTAGATCCTAACTCATAGGTTAAAACATTTATTAAAAATAATTTATCATTCCATAATTCAAGGTACTCTAAAAACAGCCAAATATGCTATAACATGTATTCATAACCAAAAAATATAGAAATAACTCCAATAGTGGGGAAGTAATGTAAATAAAAATGAATCCTTACCTTCATGCCTCAAAAAAAATTTATTAACATTAAAAAATCAATCAATCAATAAATAATTGTTTATTATTAGGTTCTTCATATTCCATCATCCTATTGTCATCCCCTACTCCAACATTCATATCAGTATAAATCATGTAGTCATTGGTATAAACTATTTCCCCATCCTTAGTTATTCAAGACAACATCTCAACTTCCATTATAGGCTAAGATCACATCATATAGAAGCAACCACATCAATTGAACAAAAAATGGAAACAATCAAACCAAATGTTCAATTATTTAACATATCCAAAAGAGAAAGAATTTAATCATTATATGAAAACATTATCAATCATCCCCAAATACACTGAATTCAGCCTTTGTGATAAAATGGTCATTCTCAGCCCAAAATTATTATCTTAATAAACAATTCCATTTTTTATACTTTCGTGGACTAAAATATTAATTATTACATTTTATGACTATGGGAAACCTAAGAACTTTGGTATAAAATTTATTATATTATTAAAAAATAGTCTTTAACCATATAATACAATTTCATTTATCTTTAATTCATTAAAAACACTAACATACTTTGGTGATTATTATCAAAAAAATACAAGGTTAATGTTAATTATCAAATTTCATTTCCAAAAGCATGATCAATTATAATTTATCTTGCAATTTACATTGAAATTATTAACATAAAATTTCATGATTAAATATTTTCAATAAACCCCACTCTTTAGTTTCCTTCTACAACCATTTAAATTACCATATTTATATTATTTTTCAATTTTATCAATAAAAACATGTTAGAAATACAATAAGCAACATGCTAAAAAGACATAGTTATAGATATAACACTATTTAGAAAATTATTAGGAAATAAATTGTCAATGTTGAAACATCACAATCATGTGATTAGTAATGATAAAGAATGTTAAACAGTTAATGTGGTTTAATATTAATTATGTCATTCATTTCCCAAATTTTTTGTCATTATGCCATGTCTTTATTCTGACATATGTTTTCCTCATAATGACATTATTATCCTATATACGAATTGTAAAAAATATTGATGACAGACGGGGATTAGATAAGATTTGTGATGTTTCATGAAGAATGGAGAAGATATAAGAAGCACAGAAAGGGACAATGTTGAAGATGAAATTGATATTTAGTCAAGGTTTGAAAATTTCGTTAAGTGGGAAAAAATTCAGATTCCATCCCAAAAAAAATTGGATACCTTATAAATATTAGGATTTAAATTATACTTTCTACCAATGTCTTATGGTCCACGTATGAAGAAATTGAGAACACTGATTAAAAGAGAAGAATGTTTTGAGAAATCTTTTCCATTGAAACATCTCTGGAAAGAAGAAGCAAAAGAAAGGTTAGTAATCAGATGTTACCTGATCGAAATGAAAAATCACAATGTTTAATCTGAGGAATGTTTGAAGTGGATCAAAATTTCTTGTATATTAATATTTCATAACAATTTTATATACTGAAAAAATATAATGATGAATCATAATTTTTTTTGGAAGGACCCTAGGACACCCCGAGGGGGGAGGGGTGAACCAGGGTGACAGCCTTTTCTTCTAATGTGATGGATCTTGTTCCCACATTGTTAGTAACTTGTTGAACCTGTTTGATGAATATTATCAGAACTAAAACATTCACATGCACAGAGAAGACACAACACTTTTTACTTGGTTCACCACTAAGGGCGATGTCTAACGAGCATACGCCGACAAGTTTTCGGTCATACCAAATTCCACTAATCTTCCATATCTGTGGATTACAAAGGTTTGGGAACAATTAGTCTGTCCCAGGCTCACTTCCCTTACAAAACATCAGGGATAGCTCACTGCATCCCTCGGGTCCCTCCCGTGGACTCCCCCTGGCTCACTACCTTTAGTGAAGTCTCACTCAGTTTATAGACGTCAAGGTCTCTTCATCATTGCAAAAGAATGCATCCTCTGTTGAATGTAGATTATCTGTTGAAGTCCAACTTTTACTTCTATACTAATCCCACATTGCACCGGATGTATCAGACGATATTCCAGTTTTCATGAATCTCCAAAAGGACTGGTGTACAACAGCCTCAGTTGGCGCGCTTCTCCATGGCCGGCGTACATGTTTCAAGAATACCGCGCAAGTCACTTGCATGGTACAAAATCGGTGCATAGCTGACACCAACCCACTTGTGCGACACTGCCACTTTTAACTCCAATCTTGCACGATGTTGCGCCATTGATTCCCAAACTGCCTTGGTCACACAGCCAACAACCGGCGCACAGCCTCTACTTGCGTCACCCAACTAATACTTTCGCGACTCAACCACTTGACCGACGAGAGCTTGAAAAATATATAATTATTGATCTTAGTTGAAAATTAGGATGGTTGTTCCTCTATTTATAGGTAAACTGGACCCCCTACACGGTGGAAAGAAATTGTAATCACGGCGCGCAAGTCCCGGCACACAGCTCCAATAGCCCTCACCTCTATCGCGCTAGTCACTTGTGCGAACACACCAATACATGCGTGACCTACTTTCATTTGCCAAATTTTGAAGTTCTGATCATGAAGAACACCCGACGCGCATGTTTCCAATCTTCCTATGCATCGGCATGCATGTCCTTTTCTCAGTGCGCAGGTCACTTGTGTGACTAGCCCTAAACATGCGTGACCCTTATCCATTTGCAATTTTTCCATATTCAGATTTTGAAAATCATATGGTGCGCATGTTTCCACTGCTTGAATTAGACGGCGCATGAGTCTCTTTGCCGAAAACACACTTCTCCATTTGTCGATTTTGAGGCCCAAAAATTTGACAAACAATGAGAAACTGCCCCACCTTCAATACTATTGTCTGCGTGAACTGTATGATCACTTTACTGGTAAACATTATGAACTTCCAGTGAGGATTGACAACAAACACAAACCATACTCCAATTCATGCATTGAATACCATCATTCCAATAGTTTTTATAACAAATGGTATCATAGTTGTTTATATGTAGTTCTTGGTAAAAATGTGATTTATTTTTTATATAATATATTCATGTGGAACCTTATAAGGTTGAAAATTATGTTTTTTTTATCCAACTTTTGAAGGTTTCATAACATTATACACAAATTTTTTATAATCATTTATTATATTAAAATCACAAATACTTTTTATTGATTATAATATGTCCCTAGTTTAATATTTTATCCTAACTTTTTTAACCACACAAAAGGAATATTTTCTAGTTCATTTAGTTATATTAGACTATTTACAACCCATGTCAATGAAATAGCAACACTTTTGGAGTACTAATCCTCATAAATTATTGTGTTCCAATAATTGTGTTATTGTTTGATTATTGAAAAATTATAATTCATTAACATGACCCAAAGATTGATTCAATGTAAAAAAATATAAAAGAAAATGGTATCCTAGATTCACCTCTCCCTTTGTAAAACACTTATCATGTATGGTCATTATCAATTGTTATTAGAGTGAATTCTATCTTCGTTTACTCTACATTGAATCTTTGGCAGAGAAGTTTTTTTAGATGAGTTGTAATTATGTGAATACTAAAAGGATTCCAACATTTTATGTTAGTAACAATTATATATAGAATGATTTAATTTATTACATATTATGTTTCTTGGGTATGATTTTTTGGATGAACCTATGTATGGTTTCCAAAAAATTAAGAGAAACGTTTTCTATCATCATTGGGGGAGAAGAATGTGGAGAATGATGGAAGAGCTAAGAATTCATTACTCTTATGACATTATTAAAGTCTATTATTAAGATTGAAGGCAATTTCTACTACTAATGATATCTAGTAATAGTACAAGAACATATGTGAATTGAATAATATTGTAAATAAAGGTAATATAAAAATATGGAATTTGATGTGTTAAAATCTGAAAAATGGGTCAGTATGAATCTTCTTGTGACTTCTTTACAGGGTTGAATGATATTGTAAGCACTATAACATGTCTTGGTGAAATTCTCAGTGGCTCATATATTTTTAAAAAGATATTTGTTATTCATCCTTATAATTTTCATGCAAACATTTCAAATTTGGAAGATAGGTACCAAAACTCTCTATCTCTAGATGACCATCATAGAACCCGCCATGGTTATGAAATTAAAAAGGTGGAAGTTGTGATATTGAGGATAATATATGATTGAAAAATTTCCTTCATGTCTATCAAGAAAAACTGGTCTAATATTAGTCTAGAATATGATGATGTTGGTGACTCTGAATCAAAAAATTAAGTATGTTACAATTTTGATGAATTCTTAACCTTATTTACTATAAATATAAAAAGAGGTACTTGGATTTATAAATCAAAAAATACATATAATTTTTTTGAATGTGGATCCTTTGGAAAATTATATACTAATGTTCTAAAATGATATAATGATGAAGATAGTGGTGAAGATGGATGATTGTCTAGGAAAAATAGGGTTATTATCCTAAATCCATTTCAAATTGTAGGGATAAAAATTTCCCCATATCAGAAAACAGATTATTTTTTCTAATGATACGAAGATTGTAAAGACCTGTAAAATTCAAGAGAAATTCTTTCTTAATTTTCTTTGGAATTTTACAAGAGCGCAGTTTCTGACGGCACCTGATTCCGAGGCCCGGTGTGCCCGGAATCAAATTCCGATGTTTGGCTCGGGTACGTTCAGTGAACGAACGAGCGGGAATTTCTAACTTTTGATCCGGTGCTCGGAATTGAAATCTGAGGACACCGATGAACTCGCAGTGCCGATATTCGCTTAAGAAGACCTTTTCTGAAGTTGCGTTTTCCTAGGAGGAGATGTTTAATTTTCTGGATGCAATGAAGAGTAAAATAAATTTGTGATACAATATTTATTTTATATCTTTAAAGTGGTTAAAATCTTTTGTTGGAAGTTGGGTGGCTTAACCACCTAAGAGAGGATTAAGGTGACGAGGGGCCCACCCGAGCCCCACCTTTTCAAATTCCCTAACTCCCCTCTCTCCCTCTTAAAATCTTGACAACTTAACACTTAATTAATTACACAACTCATGTATAATTAATTAAGTGATTTTTTTTTGAAATTTAAGCTTTTGAAATGCTTGGCTTAGTAAATAAAATAATGAGGGACCTTATTTTATTTGGATTGTAGGGTGAGGTGTGGAAGAGATTTGGAGAAGTTGAAGAAATCCTCCACCTTCTTCATCTCCTTCGTGGAAGAACGCGAAGAACGTCCGCCGCCCACGAAGAACACCGACGATGATATCTGGACTCGTATTCTCCGATTGCTTCCTCCTCGACTTCTTCGTCTTCTAACCGACGTCAACGAAACGACGACCGCTTCCCACGACTACGTCAACGTGCGACTATCGAGGTAGGGGTTTACTTCAATATGATTATCACTTTCCATGTTTTCCCCTTCTAAATCTATTGTGGGTTTGGGAAAAATGTTTGATGAGGATTTTTGGGAATTTTTATTTAATTTACGTGTGAATCGTTTGAATCAGGGATCAATTTTTAATTAATTAAAAATTGGGCCATTTGGGTGTTGGTTATTCCCGATTGTTAGCATCTAATGCGGAGGGCGCGGGCCGAACAAACACGGCCCGACAACCCTCCGTAGTTTTGTTTTTGGTGCGTGGTTTTGACCGTGATGAGGAATAAAATCCGAAATGGGAAAATGAGGTATCCTTTCCGAAGATCTCGATCCGACAAAATCGCCGGCAAAGACCGCAAGAGGAACGGACCACCGGAGTGCGTCCGGTGGTCCGCGAAAGACGGAGGTCGCGCGCCGCTCCGGCGCGCCGGCGCCGGCGACCCACGGCGGAGGCGTGCCGCAGAAGTAACCCACCGCGGCTAAGCCGCGGTGGTCAGCAGGCAGCCGGCAAAGCGGGCCGCGACGGTCCAAGGGCGGGACCCTTTAGGGTCCCGCGTTTTGTTTTTCAGCCGGCCAAACGGCCGACCGTTTCCTGGAATTCCGGGGGATTAAACCCCCGGTTCTCTTCAAAGCAGGCCCCCACGAGGGGGGGGGGGTCTCCAAAAGGCGCGGCTCTTAAGCCGCGCCGCCAGATGGAAGTGGGGGCTTAGCCCCATGCGCGTGACATCAGCGGCGCCCGGCCGCGCCGCCACGCCGGACCGCGCCGCCGCGCCGGTCCGTGCCACCACGCCGGACCGCCGCCGTCCGGGCCGGGTCGGCCCGGACCCGGACCCCCCGTTTTCGAGACGGATTCGGTCTTTTGGCCATAACATGAGCCACGGACCTCCGATTGACGAACCGTCTGCAGCAACGCGATCCTTGGATCGAGACGGTCGTTTCGATATATTGCACTCAGAGTTTCGGAATACTTTGACTTCGGCGGGTTGGTTTGTTCACGAAACCAACCGGGCCTTCGGAGCAGAAATGCTCATATCTTGAGGTACGGACTTCCGATTGACGTGCCGTCAGCGTTGTTGTGTTCCTCTTAGTGAGACGGATATTTTGGTATACTCCGCCCGAGGTTTGGACGCAGGTGGAGTACGGTCGGGTTGGTCATTCCTTAAAAACCAACCGGGCCCCGGGGAGGAAAATGCCAATAACTCTCAGACCGGGCGTCTGATCGACGCGTCGTCTGTTGCGTTGAGTTCCTGTTGACGGTACAGAACTTTTGGATACACCAACTCAGGACTTTGTGATAGTTGATGTATCAGCCTCTCGGCTCATGGAGCGGATCCTCCCGAACGAGCTTGCTGTGTGCGAGAACCCTAGTGCTGGTTGCGACTGTGACTACTACTGCTACTGTGACTACGACGACGACTACAGCAATCAGCGATCCTACGTGGATCAGTGCTACAGGTCCTGTGTGGGACCGATCCTGTGTGGATTCAACGACGACGACTACAACACTCAGCGATCCTTCGTCGATCAGTGCTATAGGTCCTGTGTGGGCCCGATTCTGTGTGGATTCGATGACGACGACTACAGCACTCAGCGATCCTATGTGGATCAGTGCTACAGGTCCTGTGTGGGCCCGATCCTGTGTGGATTCGACGACGACGACTACAGCACTCAGCGATCCTACGTGGATCAGTGCTACAGGTCCTGTGTGGGCCCGATCCTGTGTGGATTCGATGACGACGACTACATCAATCAGCGATCCTACGTGGATCAGTGCTATAGGTCCTGTGTGGGCCCAATCCTGTGTGGTTCCGATCGTGTGTGGGTCTTTGCGCTCAGCGGTCCTGTGTGAACCAGCGCCTACAGGTCTTATGTAGGCCCGATCCTGTGTGGGTCTTTTGCGGGGGTTAGTTACCTATCGATCCTTCGTGGGTCCGACGACTTAGATGGATCAGAGATCATCTTTATCGTCTTTTGAAGAAATATACCTGTGTGAGATGAATCATATTGCTTTCCTTTGTGGATTGTGTTGTGGTATCCTGTGTGGATTACGTTTTTCTTTCCTATGTGGAATACGTTTACTTTCTTGTGTTGACTGAGTTGTACTTGGGCTCGGAGGTTGGAGCGTATTTGAATTTGATGACTTAGGTATATGTATGGGCATATACCTAAGCAGTGTCGGTTGTTACTTCGAGATTGTACCTTTCTTAGTGGTTTATCCTTTGTGGATTTGAGATACCTTCAGGGGTCTTGAGGTCCCTACTGAGTAGCTTATACTCACCCATGCACGGGATTTGCCCGCACTACGTTGTGTTGGTTGTAGACGACGGACAACGTTGATCATAGCTGAGGCTTGCAGAGCAGGACGGTACCTGGAGGTGGACCACTGGACGGGACGTGCTCGGAGCGGACGGCGGGACCCGTGGAGCAGTGGAGCTACCTGTACCCACCCTTCAGGTGGGATTTCTAGTAGACAGCTCGGTGTAGCGGCTTTTACTTTTCAGTTGTTGTTTTTCCTTTCGAGTTGTACTTTACTTTCAGTTTGGGTTTGTATACTGGCCCATTTACTTTTCTGCACTTTCAGTTATACTCTGTTTTTGCTTAGTGTTTACTTTCCGCTTGCTTACTCTGTGGTGTTTGTTTACTTTACAAAGGAAATGCCTTCCCTTTTTACCCGGATTTACGCCTTGGTTCTAGTCGCTAGCCCTGGCCTATGGAAGGCGGGCTTGGGGTAGTCACGGCACGGACCCCGAGGGCGGTTCGTGACAAATTGGTATCAGAGGAGTTCGGTTCTACCGCGAATTCTGATCTTTTTTATGTGAAGCAATAATGTTTAGCGTATTGAGTGTGGTTATCTATCTAGGGAGTCCAGTGTTGGTGCGGCGGCCGACGTATCCGTACACCAGGACCCTGACTTCTGATTTTCGACTTAATGCACAAAAACATTGATTGCGTGTGTGATTAAAAGTTTTCTTTGTGATTACTTTATATCAGCTCACCAGGTATACTGTTCTGACCGTGGCGCACCTGTTCCTTTTCAGGATGGCCCCACGACGGCAGCCAGCTAGGGTTCCGAGAGTCGAGTGTGACGACAGCCCACCGAGCAACGAGGCCTCGGTGCAGGGCCCTTTGTCAACAGTGGCACCGGGGGTAGCTCTACCCGCCGAGCCACTGATGCTTCCAGCACCAGCCGCTGACGACGCACGTCGCCTTGTAGCACTGCATGAGTTTCAGCGCCAGCGACCACCCAGGTTTCGCGGGGAGACGGATCCCCAGGCAGAAGAGGACTGGCTGGAGGCCGTAGTACGTGTGTTTAGGCTAGTGAGGACACTAGCAGACCTCATGGTGATCCTCGTTGTGAGCCTACTACACGCATCAGCAGGACGATGGTGGAGCTTGATGCTCCAGGTGCACGATGAGGCATCACTACTTTGGACGGACTTTGAGAACCTCTTCCGCTCGGAGTTCGTCCCATCCACCCTTCGTGTGGTGCATATCCAGGAGCTTCTACAGCTACGGTAGGGCAGCATGACGGTCGCTCAGTACTCGGCGAGATTTACTAATCTCTCACGCTACTCGACTGACATGGTACGGGAAACATTATTCTGGTCCCGGACCTTCGAGTAGGGTTTGAGACACGAGATCAGGGCATCGCTGATCTCCCTCAGCATACCAACTCAGAAAGGAGTACTAGAGCGGGCCCTTTTGATCGAGAGCTTCCTTGCTGAGTCTACACCAGCGCCGAGACCCACCGCAGGGCGGCACACGGCAGAGTCATCTGCAGCAGGCATTCAACGGATGAGTAAGGGATTCAGGCAGACCAGACATTCAGGAAGACGACCTCAGGACACTAGCTCAGCAGTGCGGGGCACACAGCGCGGATCCAGTCTTTCGAGTGGAAGACAGTGCTATGCATGCGGCGGGCAAGGCCACATGGCTCGTGACTGCCTGACCCGCCATGCAGAGGAGCAGTAGACGGTTGAGGAACCACCTAGGCAGAGGTAGAGGTTCGACCGTGGCAGTCCGCAGGGAGGAGGCAGATGAGGCAGAGGAGCTGGTCGAGCAGCAGGTGGTGGGCGACGCTTTGAGGCTCTACCACCACCACCACCAGGAGGTCCACCCCGACCTCAGGGGAGAGCGCAACTTCAGGAAGTTGAAGCTTACGATCATGGAGCTCCGGAAGCGGGTGGACTAGTGCGGGACTAGCTCCAGGCATAGAGGCCTTTGTCCATAATGCCTCTAGCTTCGTAGTTTGTGTTGCTTTGTGACCTTGTTCTTTAAGTTGAAGTAATAAAAGACACTTGCCTTGGTGACTTTTGTTTTCTTGTCTTTTGTTTGTTTTTACTAAGAGGTTCCGGTTAAAAACTGTTGACATGACCCTCACTTGTGAGATTCGTACTGGAGGAAACCCAGTGACCACACACTGATGCCGACAGTGTGACTCAACCCTTGGAGGCGAGAGAAACGTTTGGATCTCTTGGTAGCAGCGTCGAGGCCTTACGACGTCATCCATGCCATGAATTAACTAATCATGACGGGATTGACTGTTTTAGGCAAGGAACGTGGTTCATCTAGGGGATGAGACCGGATTTCACTTTTCGGCAAAGGAGAAATCTTTGCAGCAAGTCTCTTTGCAGATATCCTACGTGGATAGAGATGGAGCATCCTTCCTTCAGTCTCTCACAGTCACTCCTCCACTACTGCAGCGAGTCAGGGAGGCACAGCGTGGGGACGCTGACTATGAGACACGGCGTGCACAGATATCCTAGGGACAGGAAACTGATGGTTTCTCCCTTGGAGCAGAGCACAACATCCTTTTCAGAGGACGTACCATGGTACCGGTCTCTTTGCAAGAGGAAGTGCTGAGAGAGTTTCACACTTCTCCATTGGCGGTACATCCTGGAGTGGCAAAGATGTACCAGGACCTCAGACGATAGAACTGGTGGCCGGGTATGAAGAAGGCAGTAGCAGAGTTCGTTTCTCGATGCCTCACCTGCCAGCAGGTGAAGGCAGAGCATCAGGTACCAGTGGGCTTGGTACAACCCTTGGAGGTTCCGGAGTGGAAGTGGGACGACATATCTATGGACTTCGTGACTGGACTTCCACACACTTCCAGAGGTCACGACTCCATCTGGGTGATTGTTGACCGACTCACCAAGTCGGCACACTTCTTACCCATCCGAGAGCAGGGATTAGTGGAGAGCTTGGGACGTCTCTACGTTCTGGAGATTATGCGGCTCCACGGCGTGCCATCATTTATCGTCTCGGATCGAGATGCTCGCTTTACTTCCCGTCTTTGGAAGGGGTTACAGGAGGCGTTCGGGACGCAGCTACGTCTGAGCACAGCCTTTCACCCTCATACGGATGGTCAGACGGAGAGGACCATTCAGACTCTCGAGGACATGCTCCGCGCATTTGTCATAGACTTTGGTCGTAGCTGGGAGGACCACCTACCCTTGGTGGAGTTTGCGTACAACAACAGCTACCACTCCACCATCGGGATGGCACCATATGAGGCGTTGTACGGCCGACCTTGTAGATCTCCTTTGTGCTGGACAGACCCTGGGGAGTCAGCACTAGTGGGACCGGAGATGGTCCAGGCCACGACAGAGAAGGTCCAGGTCATCCATGAGCAGATGAGGACAGCATAGAGCCGACAAAAGTCATATGCTGACAGGAGGCGGAGGCCACTAGAGTTCGAGGATGGCGACCACGTCTTTTTGCGGGTCTCACCTCGACGTGGTATTCAGAGATTTGGCCGAGGCGGAAAGTTATCTTCGCGCTTCATCGGACCCTTCCAGGTCCTCAGCAGGGTTGGAGAGGTGGCTTATCGTCTGGCTCTACCACCACAGTTGCACTGGGTGCACGACGTCTTCCAAGTATCTCAGCTGAGGAGATACGTGCACGACCCGATGCACATCATTGACCATGGGGAGCTTGATGTTGACGATGGGGAGACTTTTACGGAGTTCCCGTTGGAGATAGAGGATCGACAGGAGCGGGTCATGCATGGGCGATGGATTCCTCTTGTGCGCTTCAAATGGCAGCACGGGAATCTCCAGGAGAGCACATGGGACCGGGAGGCTCAGATGCGTGCTCAGTACCCTCATTTGTTCTCCTAGTTTTTGTTGTATCTTTATGGGGACATAAAGCCCTGAAGTGGGAGTAATGTAAAGACCCGTAAAATTCAAGAGAAATTTTTTCTTAATTTTCTTTGGAATTTTACAAGAGCGCGGTTTCTGACGGAACCTGATTCCGAGGCCCGGTGTGCCCGGAATCAAATTCCGAAGTTTGGCTCGGGTACGTTCAGTGAACGAACGAGCGGGAATTTCTAACTTTTGATCCGGTGCTCGGAATTGAAATCCGAGGACACCGATGAACTCGCAGCGCCGATATTCGCTTAAGAAGACCTTTTCCGAAGTTGCATTTCCTAGGAGGAGATGTTTAATTTTCTGGATGAAATGTAGAGTAAAATAAATTTGTGATGCAATATTTATTTTATATCTTTAAAGTGGTTAAAATCATTTGTTGGAAGTTGGGTGGTTTAACCACCTAAGAGAGGATTAAGGTGAGGAGGGGCCCACCCGAGCCCCACCTTTTCAAATTCCCTAACTCCCCTCTCTCCCTCTTAAAAGCTTGACAACTTGACACTTAATTAATTACACAACTCATGTATAATTAATTAAGTGATTTGTTTTTGAAATTTAAGCTTTGGAAATGCATGGCTTAGTAAATAAAATAAGGAGGGACCTTATTTTATTTGGATTGTTGGGTGAGGTGTGGAAGAGCTTTGGAGAAGCTGAAGAAATACTCCACCTTCTTCATCTCCTTTGTGGAAGAACGTGAAGAACGTCCGCCGCCCACGAAGAACATCGACGATGATATCTTGACTCGTATTCTCTGATTGCTTCCTCCACGACTTCTTCATCTTCTAACCGACGTCAACGAAATGACGACCACTTCCCACGACTACGTCAATGTGTGACTATCGAGGTAGGGGTTTAATTCAATATGATTATCACTTTCCATGTTTCCCCCTTCTAAATCTATGGTGGGTTTGGGAAAAATGTTTGACGAGGATTGTTGGGAATTTTTATTTAATTTACGTGTGAATCGTTTGAATCAAGGTTCAATTTTTAATTATTTAAAAATTGTGCCATTTGGGTGTTGGTTATTCCCGATTGTTAGCATCTAATGCGGAGGGCGCGGGCCGAACAAACACGGCCCGACAACCCTCCGTAGTTTTGTTTTTGGTGCGTGGTTTTGACCGTGATGAGGAATCAAATCTGAAATGGGAAAATGAGGTATATGTTCTGATGATCTCGATCCGAGAACATCGCCGGAGAAGACCGCAAGAGGAACAGACCACTGGAGTGCGTCCGGTGGTCCGCGAAAGACGGTGGCCGCGCGCCGCTCCGGCGCGCCGGCGCCGACGACCCACGGCGGAGGCGCGCCGCCGGTGTAACCCACCACGGCTAAGCCGCGGTGGTCAGCAGGCGGCCAGCAAAGCCGGCCGCGACGGTCCAAAGGTGGGACCCTTTAGGGTCCCCTGTTTTGTTTTTCGGCCGGCCAAACGTCCGGTCGTTTCCTGGAATTCCGGGGGATTAAACCCCCGGTTCTCTTCAAAGCAGGCCCCCACGAGGGGGGGCCGGTCTCAAAAAGGTGCGACTCTTAAGCCGCGCCGCCAGATGGAAGCGGGGGATTAGCCCCCCGCGCGTGACATCAGCGGCGCCGGGCCGCGCCGCCGCACTGGACCGTGCCGCCGTGCCGGTCCGCACCGCCGCGCCGGACCGCCGCCGGCCGGGCTGGGTCGGCCCGGACCCGGACCCCCCGTTTTCGAGACGGATTCGGTCTTTTGGACATAACTTGAGCCATGGACCTCCGATTGATGAACCATCTGCGGCAGTGTGATCCTTGGATCGAGACGGTCATTTTGGTATATCACACTCAATGTTTCGGAATACTTTGAGTTCGGTCGGGTTGGTTCGTTCACGAAACCAACCGGGCCTTCGGAGCAGAAACGCTCATATCTTGAGCTACGTACGTCTGATTGACGTGCCGTCAGCTTTGTTGTGTTTCTCTTAGTGAAACGGATATTTTGGCATACTCCGCCCGAGGATTGGACACAGGTGGAGTACGGTCGGGTTGGTTTTGCCTTAAAAACCAACCGGGCCCCGGGGACGAAAATGCCAATAACTCTCAGACCGGGCGTCCGATCGACGCGCCGTCTGTTGCGTTGAGTTCCTGTTGACGGTACGGAACTTTTCGATACACCAACTCTGGACTTTGTGACAGTTGATGTATCAGCCTCTCGGCTCGTGGATCGGATCCTTCCGAATGAGCTTGCTGTGTGCGAGAACCTAAGTGCTGGCTGCGACTATGACTACTACTGCTACTGTGACTATGACGACGACTACAGCACTCAGCGATCCTACGTGGATCAGTGCTACCGGTCCTGTGTGGGCCCGATCCTGTGTGGATTCGACGACGACGACTGCAGCACTCAGCGATCCTACGTGGATCAGTGCTACAGGTCCTGTGTGGGCCCGATCCTGTGTGGATTCGACGACGACGACTACAGCACTCAGCGATCCTACGTGGATCAGTGCTACAGGTCCTGTGCGGGCCCGATCCTGTGTGGGTCCTATCCTGTGTGGGTCTTTGCGCTCAACGGTCCTGTGTGAACCAGCGCCTACAGGTCCTATGTGGGCCCGATCCTGCGTGGGTCTTTTGCGGGGGTTAGTTACCTATCGATCCTTCGTGGGTCCGACGACTTAGATGGATCATAGATCATCTTTATCGTCTTTTGAAAAAGTATACCTGTGTGAGTTGAATCCTGTTTCTTTCCTGTGTGGATTCTGTTGTGGTATCCTGTGTGGATTACATTTTTCTTTCCTGTGTGGAATATGTTTACTTTTCTGTGTGGACTAATTTGTACTTGGGCTCGGAGGTTGGAGCGTATTTGAATTTGATGACTTAGGTATATGTATGGGCATATACCTAAGCAGTGTCGGTTGTTACTTCATGATTGTACCTTTATTAGTGGTTTATCCTTTGTGGATTTTAGAGACCTTCAGGGGTCTTGGGGTCCCTACTGAGTAGCTTATCTCACCCCTGCACGGGATTTTCCCGCAGTACGTTGTGTTGGTTGCATACGATGGACAGTGTTGATCTTTGCTGAGGCTTGCAGAGCAAGACGGTACCTGAAGGTCGACCACTGGAGGGACGTGCTCGGAGCGGACGGCGGGACCCGTGGAGCAGTGGAGCTACCTCTACCCACCCTTCAGGTGGGATTTCCAGTGGACAGCTCGGTGTAGCGGCTTTTACTTTTTAGTTTCCGTTTTCCCTTTCGAGTTGTACTTTACTTTCAGTTTGGGTTTGTATACTGGCCCATTTACTTTTCTTCACTTTCAGTTGTACTCTGTTTTTGCTTAGTGTTTACTTTCCACTTGCTTACTCTGTGGTGTTTGTTTACTTTACAAAGGCAATGCCTTCCCTTTTTACCGGGATTTACGCCTTGGTGCTAGTCGCCAGCCCCTGGCCTATGGAAGGCGGGCTTGGGGTAGTCATGACACGGACCCCGAGGGTGGGTCGTGACAAAGATGATGACAGTGAAGATGAGGCTATAATGTTTATTAATGTTTCAAGAGAATGTATTTACATTTTAATAATTAATCCTGAATTGTTTCGAAGTAGTATTTCAGATGATCAACAAAATGAGATTGAATTACATTTAACAGGATAACTGAAATAATTTTTATGAAATTTAAAATATTTCAAAATGAAGAGATTGGTTTTGTTCTATCTATCAAAAATGGAAGATAACAAACTCAGTTCCTATGAAAATTAACCATCATATAACTAATCCCTTTTAAATTAATCATTCTGATGTTTTTTTTCAGTGATAAAAAATAAACATTCATATATATGTAATTCATTTAAGTCATAATTTATTTTACAAACATTTCTTATGTTATGTATTTTAAAAAGAAATTATATTTTATAAATAGGATTAAGAGTTTTCTACGAAGAGATGAGATGGGGGTACTCAGTTAAGATTTTGAGCACTAAAAATGTATGTCAGTATAAGAATGGAAATTTAAAATTTAATCATTGTTAACATGGAATTGATAATTGGTTTATTATAACGTATACCACTCATTATAATAGTGTTTTTAAGAGGAAGAATAAATGTTTTTTTATACGGGGTATAATATGTTACATGAACATGGTCATTTCCATCCAATATAGATGTAGTAATCAAGCACAACTATTTGTATTTATAACTGATGTTTCTACAAGACAAACTTCTATATTACTCCTTATAAATATTTATTCAAAAAAATAATGGTTTTAAAAAACTATGATTTTATAGTGTCTCTGCATCATAAAGAACAAATGTGGAAACCATTGGATGATTGATCAAAGAAGTTAAGATATAAATTTTTTTATATGATTATACTAGAAGATGTTATATATGTTTCAACAAAGAAAGATGAATATTAGTTTATTTTTTGACTAAATAGTTATAAAAAAATGTATGGAACATGATTCACAATATCATAATGTTTTAGAAGATATAAAAAATGAAAAAATTCTTATTAATAAAAAATTAATGTATTCAAAAAAAAATTATATAAGAAATATGGAATATTAAGACTTATCTATTTATAGTGAGTGGGATAAATTTTGAACATCTGATTTTCAGCTAAAGAATCAAGTATAAGCTCAAAAAATAATTGGTGATCAACTTCAAAAGGTTCAAACCAGAAGAACATTAATATTTAACACACACACTTGACCTTAAATTAATGTTGAGACGAATGATGTAAATGAATCTATAATGTATCCCAAATGGATTTAGGCTATTAATTAAGAGTTGAATCAGATATAGAAAAATCATACATGTGAACTCATACATAATACAAATGAAATTTTTTTTTTAGATCAAAGTGGGTTCTCTCGATGAAGATGAATGAATATAGTGTTGTGATAAGAAACAATTTAAGGTTAGTGTCGAACGGTTACTCACATATGTAAGATATTTATTTTAATGAGGCTTTTTCTCTCATAGAATAGTTTGTAACAAAATGAATCATTATTTATTTTTCTATACAAGGTTGTCCTGAAAATTTTCAGATGGATGTGACGTCAGCATTCATGAATGAGAAACCTGATGATTACTTGTAGGTTGACAAAAACACGAGACTTTGTTATTAGGATGGATGAAGGTTATATTTGAAGGATAAAGAAAAAACTTCTTTGGTATAAAATAATATCAAAGAACACATTATTTCAAATTGGATGCCTCCTAAAGAAAGGTGAGTATAAATATTTTACGGTTGATAGTAATCTGTACATCAATGAATGTAATGAAATTTACATCATTGTAATTCTATGTGTTGATTATATATTCTTTTCATGAATTTATAAAGGACATGTGAATGGATTTCTGATGAAATGAAATTATTTTTCTCAAATTTTCATACTAGAAAAAATGGGACACCTTCTTCGGTTACAAATCACACAAAAAATGAAACACATATAAATTTATATTGAAAGGTAAGATAAGGACTCCTCAATATGTTTATCATGTAAAAATTGAAACCTATTTAAAAACAAATTTCAATGGGAAATCATTAGACTAATAAGGAATATTGTAACGAAATTGAAAATATAGGGTTCTTCACATTTATTGGTTGTTTGATATATATAAATTCCTCATCGCTATATATTGTTTATGTTGTTACCAAATGTGCATGAAAAAAATTTCCTCAAAAATATTCACATATATAAGCAGGAAAATTGTTCCTCAAATATATGAAAGAAGGAAAAAATTTAAAATTTTCAAATGATATCATATAAAGAATTGATATATTTGGTTACACGGATGATTAATGGGTATAAACTATTTATGACAGAATATAAACATCAGTAGAGTTTAATTTTTTTAAAATATTTGTATTAGTTAGAATACTAAACAAAAAAATCCATAACTCGTAGAACGACTAAAGATGAGCATTTTTTTGTTACTGAAGCTCCCAACAACTTATGGGTATGAAGAATCAATTGAAATACATACTTTTGGAATTATTGTTATACATTCTCATGGGTTGTGATAATAATAGTTCCATAAAACTTAATGTAAACCCTTTATAACACTAAAATTCATTATATATTGATATAAAATAGAATTTCATCACTGATTATGAAGATATTGATGAACCCAAATTGATGAATGTTGCTACATTATAAATAGTTGATGGAATTTCCACAAAACCATTACTCTTGGAAGAATTTCATAAATTGATTTTGAACACTCATTTCCAACCTCATTATATCTATGTTTGAGGTATGTGTATCTGTCCCCTACACATCATGTATTTGGATAGGGTTTTCATGGGAGAGAAAAAGTAGTTTCATTAACCTATCCATTTGTATGTGCTAACCCATTTAAAAAAATCATGTATTTTGGGGGAGTTTTTGGTAAGTAGTGAACTCAACATGTAAGTTTGTGAACAATTTGAGTATTTTAATTACTGGTAGTCAGAAACTTGTGTTTAGAGGTTATTGGAATAAGTAATGTTTCCTTTGAAGAAATATTTGTAGGATATTTTGTAAGATGAACAAGTTTCATGAGTCTCTAATTTTCTAATGAATGTTTATTCTATCAGTGATTATTTTTTATTACAAAGTGTTGGCTCCTACTGAATTATATTTATAGATACATAATACATTACATAAAGTTAACAATTACAATTATTTATGACCCTTGGATGATGAAAAATCCAAAGTCAGATATTTTTTTGACCAAGTTGATTGTAAGTGGATTTCCTATTGCGAATGATGCTTGGGATATGTCTTTGTCTTTTATTGATGAATAAAACCATAGTAATAAGAATATAATAAAAAATTGATAGAAATTTTCAATGTTTTTGTTTTATATTTTGATGATGTTTTGAGAAGAGAAGTAGTTATTTGGAATCACATTTTGTTATGAAATTATCATCCACCCGATATATGGAAATGCATAAGATTCGGAATATATACATGATAAATATGATTATTATATTCTAATTTCTTATCATCAAATAACATATGATGTCTTGGAAAATTGTTATGCAAGATTTATGTATAGTAGTAGGAGAATATTTGTTTACTACCTAATTTCAGGTGATTCTATTCCAATAATAAATGTTCTCAATGACATGGGAAAATAATGATTACAAAAATATGATTGTGAAAAAATGATGTTTTAAGACAAATTTTTTTGGCCTCAGATTATTGGTGAGAGAATAAAAATCCATAAAAATTTTTGATGGATAATATGTTAGATGTTTCTGATGTTGATGTCTTGTTGAAGAAGATCTCTAAGAATAGATGTTGGGACCAATGAAGGCGTAATTGGGAATTATTGAAGGAAAATTAATTTGATCAAAATAAAAAATATAGATAAACTTTTTCATAATAAAAAATATTGGTTGTCTTTGTATTGAATTAAAATTTCATCAAGAGAATAATAATATATGATTTTTTTTTCAAGTGGGTAAAGAGTATTCAAGAAATAATTGGTTTTGATTGATTGAACTGGCATTGCATTCAATACATCAGAGTACGACATTGATTGATCCATCAGACATATGATGACACTAATAATTTCCTCACATGGTGTACTTTATCAGATGTAATTAGTGGACGATATGAGAAATTAAAGGTATAGAAAACCATTTAAGAGAATGAACAAATATTGATACCTCAGACAACTGCTCGGTCGATGCCACCTACAACCATGACCTAGGTGGTATTGGTTCCCGCACTGGACCCTCACAAAATATTGAGGGAGGGCCTCTAATCTCTCTATGTGGGGATTTACTGAAACTATGTCCCCTTGCTCGAACCCTGATTTCAACCCTTCTTTCCCTCAGATCTCATTTACTCTGAAAGTGTCACACCCAATTTATCTTATGTTGGATTTGATCCAATTTTATAGGAATCCATATCCATTTCATGGGTCTTATATGAGATTAATTTTGTGTTTGTAAATAATTTTACCATGGGTTCCCCAGACCTTGTCTGTGTGTTTTTTGAGAAAAGGGTGTTTACATCATGATTTGAGCTAACCATGATCTCATTTCTTGATTTGAAAACAAAATTGGTTTCTTTTATAACTTCTTATTCATTCTACATTTTTCACTCATTAATCTTCCAACATTCCCTCTACTAAACTATAAAAACACCATATCTATTAGGTCCCCTTAACAATTCCTAATCATGGTGTATTTGTGTAATTTATTCAGTTATTGGGCAGAACATGATCCCATTTCGAGTTTAAAAAACAAATCTATTATATTTTATTCATTTTATAACATGTTTTAGTGATTTAACCTCCCAAAAAATCCCTAATAGTTGGATATCAACTTGAGGTGTCTAACCTTTCGTTATACTTCATTGTGGGCCTATTATTGGTCGACCTCTCCCCAATGTTTAGTGGTTATTCTTAATTTCTTCATCAAATCATTCTCATTTCTCCGACCTCTTCCTTATTATTTTACATTATCATGAATAAAATTTCTCCCATGGTCATTATAGACCAATTTTTTGGTTTTATATCATTTTTATGGGGTTTTTTTGTTTAGGTCTGATATTCCTAGGTCTATGGTTTTGGAACCCGCAACGGGTGTTTCTCTGTGTGTGTGTGTCTATATTCATCCAAGATTATGAGGTAGTTCACTCATGGATATGGTTTTATTATTTATGTTTTATATTTTTTAAGCTTTTATATCCTTATTTACATGTTTATTATTGCTTTAAAACCATTATATGATTTATTTGGTGTGAAATTTTCTTATTTATGCCTTGATTGGTGTAAAATTGAGTTGCTTCGTTAAAATAGGGAAGAAAATTTGATAAAATAAATGTTCCACTAGTTTTTCATATATTTTGTGATGTTAATGAACAATTTTAACTACTTTAATAAATACATGGCATTAAAATTTGGGTTTTTATTCTGATGGATGTTAAATAGAAGTTATTTTTCTAATTGTTGCATACATAGTTTGTTTTGAAAAGTGACAAGTTGACTTTAGTATTCTAAATGAGATAAAAAGGACATTTATGAATTTTTAAATGTCTGGGAAACATGAAAAGTTTTAATTTAGGTTCCTTTTATATCATTCTAATGTGGTTTTGGTTTTATAAAAGAATGGGGATTGGTTTTTGACACGTTTATGTCTGAGTTGCCGATAAGTGGCATGTTCAGAACATTTATGAAAATGGTTGATCTTTGAATGTGTAACCTAAATGTTTTAAAGGTTATATGTAAATATTTTTCTTCTTCTATTTTTGTTTTTAAAACTCATTATTATAGGGTAAATATTTAACTTTGTTATATGTTGGTTTGTTAAAATTCATAAGGGCATGTTGGGCATTTTTCTTATAAAAAGGGATTTCATGTGTGTTCCATGTTGCACCATGTGGTTTCATTTTATTATTTATGAAATTTATTTATTAAATGGTTTTGGGGATGGTAAATACGTTTTGATATGGTATTGGTAGGTGTTTGACCATAAAAAATTATATTTAAAGGATTTTATGGGGAAATCATTATTATAAAACATGAAATATTATTTTATGAAAATTTTAAGTGGTTTATTGGTCCGTGAATGAAATTTGAAAAATAATAGCAAGAATTTTGTTGTGTGTATGATTTGGAAAAATTAATTTTCATGTGAAAAGTTTATTTGAAAACAGGTGGAGCATGATTGAGCATATAGAGATAATCATGGGTATCTAAGACCGTGGTTGTGTACTAGTATGGTTGGGATTCAGAGTGTTTTGGACCATGTTTCACATAGCATGTTTGTCAATGACAGTACTAACTAAACAATGATGATGATATTGGGGACCACTAGGTCATAAGAATTTTCCATACTAATGGCTCTTTCACGAGAACTGATATTTGTTATGGATACTTTTCATCGATATACGAGGTACCTGGGGCCCACAACTATCTTGTGCATATGGATGTTCTAGTGAATAGTGATCAATGGATTTATTGTATTAACTGTCATCATATGGTGTATTTGGATGAAAAAATCTATAGCTTGTGTGATTTATAAACCAAATTAGTTTTTCTAATGAATCCATCTAGAAATTGTTTTTCATTTGAATGTTTCATATCTTTGGAAATTGTTCTAGTATTATTTTTTGTAAAACATGAAAGATTTTGTCTGATAACTCTTATAGTATGCAAAATTGTTTGGAAAGCATTATTTTATATATTTTATTTCAAACATGAAATTTATATTTCTTTTTTTAAAAGATGTGCATTGGGAATAGAATATCGGTCTAACCTACTGAGTTTTATTACTCACACCTATATTCCCCTTCTATTTTTATCCATTGTGAAGGTTTCATCTTGAGTTTGATCACCTTGAAAGATTTCAATCGATGTTTTGGAGAGTAAATAGAGGGGTTACATGGAGTTATTTAGTTGTCAGCTTTGGTTAGTTGAGTAATCTTGTTTAGTTGTTCATTAAATTTATTGTACCATTAATATCAAATTCATCTTTTAAATAAATTTATATTGGGATGTCCATCTGTTTATTCTGCATAGTTATTATTTATATTTCAGTGAAAACAATACCTTTTCACTCTATCTGATTCCCTCAACATTTTTCAACATCTAGGGATCATTGGGAACACCTCTCGAGACTAGTCGCTGAGCGGACAGGGTGACCAGAACTAGGTCATCTAGGATAGGTTAATGAAAATATGGTACCAAATGGGGTTGTATAATAGCGGAACATTATTTTCAGAGTGCTCTTGTTCATTGTTAGATATCATGATATATGGAGTAGGATTTTTGGAACTTTAGGGGTAGGTTTAGGAAGATTATTGAGAAATATTTCTCTATCTGGACCTCAGGTGTCAATGGGAAGTCAAATTTTATTTGTTTCATTAGTTCTTATGGATTTTTTGGAAATTGGGATACAACAAGGGGAGTTTCACTAATGGACTACGTGAGATTGTAGGGCCTAGCAAGCCATGTGGATCTAGGGCATGGTCCAAATAATGATGTCTATATTGCTGGTGTGTCTGACATATGGCCAACAACCATATTGTCATGTCACCCACTGAAAGTAGTTCTCTTTTGTGGGTATGTTAGACCTTTCATGAATTATGAATTTTTTTTAAAAAAAATCCTTGTGTGATATTTGAGGAAGTGGGTTTTCAATACTTCATATAATAATTTTTTAGCATGATGGGTTTTTGTGAAAAAAAAAATTCGGTAGAAAGTTGGCGATTTAAATTGGATTAATTTACTTAATATAGAATTATTGTTTATTTAATTAAAAATTTTCGAAGGGGTGAATTATTTTATGTTGATTCTGAAAATTTATTTAAAATTGGATGTTTTGGGGTGCTGAAGAGTATTTTAATCTAATGAATGGGTTTTTGGAATTGGTTTTGAGCAGTTGGTGTTTTCCTAAAAAGTGTTTTGGAATTTATAGAAATTGGATAAAAAGAAGATACCTTGATGAATTATTGAATATGCGAATGGTATTTTTAACCAACAATCTTTTTTTTGCAGTTGTTCTAAAATAATTGAAATGGGTTCTAAATCCAATGGTTCTTGATAAAGTTTTGTTTTTTGAGATTCTAAAAAATATTTTGAATAAAGGGAGAGGATTTTGATGGAGACCTATAAGGATTAATTATCAAGAATGGTAATATGCTTTATTGTGTGGAAATATTAAAATGGATTTTGATTTTGTGGTTAATGTGATGAGGTACAGTACATAATTTTTTAAAGGGGTAGAATTTTTTTCCTCGTAAAATCTGGATGTTTGTTTTAGCCTTTGGTGTTTTCATGGGTGCTCACAGTGATGGTTTATTATATATAGGTTGATGGAGGTCTAGTATTTAACAGTTTTTTAACACTTTGGGTGGCATGAAAATGTGCATGTGAGTGAGGCATGATGAAACACCATTGTTGAATTTAAAAATCCACCAAATTAGTTTTCTTTTAAATGTGTATTAGGCTGAATATTTTATTGGTTTTTTGTAAATTGGTGTTTAGTTGGGTGTCTTTTCAGATTTTTGAATTGTGGTTTCATTGGTATGCTTCCTTATGTGCTTTAAGTGATACTCCTAGTGTGTCTTGAGATGACATCTTATTGGTGGATTGATTTTAGAGAAAATTTCAATGGGTTTCTAAGGATATGTTGTCTATTTTGTGGTGGCAATTGATGGTTATCCATTTTATATACTTCTAGTTGATCTACCTAAGGATTCACTTCTAACATTAAATCCAACTCTTCATATGATGCCTCAACTCATTTAATGGAATAGAGATCTGTTTGGGATTGACTTGAAGTGTTTCCCTATTGTGATACTTCTTTCAGATATTGTAGTTGTGATCGGTGATGTTGATGTGTTTTAATGTATTCGTTTTTCATTCTGCACATCATTTTGCATGAAAGGGATTTGTTTTATGTATCTATAAGATTCTATTTAAATGAAGTTTTTTTGTTGAGAAAGAAATTTTTGTGGGGTGTTGTGATCTTTACCTCATTGTTGCAGTGCAAAATATTCATCAAGAATCAAAGGTCTAGCAATAGGCCTCAGAGCGAAGCTATTCACACTGTTTAGAAAATGTCTAGAGGTGTAGGGAGCTTGTCTAAGCTTCTACCTTCACCATTTTTGTAAGGTAGTTTCTATGATTTTATTGCGGTCTCTTGCCACTCTGATTTTCCATTATTCTTAAAGGTTGTGGTGGACTTTCTCTCCATGTAATGTCTATGGTTATTCCTTCTCATATATGGGTTTTTGATCATTTTTTAGGTTTGGACTACCAATTTGAATTGGTTGTGGTCTTGGTTTTACTAGTTAATAGTTATAGAGTGTTGGTTGGTTCCCCTATTTCTTTTGTGTCTTCATTGGACTAATGATTATTTCCCTTCCCCACCCTGTCCCAAGTGTTGGGGGGTTTTGATCCATGCTGAAAGTGTTCACCTAGTTCTTGTCCCCTCATTCGAGAGTGGTTGGTTCAAATGATCTTATTGTAACCCTCTTATATTGTGTTTGTAGGTGGTTGTGGGATAGTTTTGGTCGTCCTGTGTGTGTGAGGCCAATTTTATTTCATGTTGAATTGTTGTTTTTTCATTTCTAGTTGGTCTCTAATGGAAGAGAGACAAACTACAGGTTTCGATGATCATTCCATTAAGGATTTTTCATAATGTAGTTGTGATTTAAGGGTTGTGTTACCATTACAACCTCCCACTAGGTAATTGGTATTCATGAATGTACATTGGCATTTGAGATTTTTTTTCATTAGGAGAAGGCCTAACAGTATAGTTATGGGATTGGTTGGGGGAGGTGGTATCTTGATCTTTCCTTTTATTATCATGAAGTGAGTATGATTTAGTGTTTGGTTTGGAAAAAAGTCTTATGGTCTATTGATGTAGGTTGATATGTCATTGTATTCATATGTTTGACCAGGTTTATTTGGAATTCATAGGTGTGAATCTTTAAACTGCAATGTTTTATGGATTTCTGGGGGCGGAAAGCATTAATGGTTGGGAGAATGGTCACACCCGATTATTCATGTCTTGGTTTGATCTGGTTCGATGGAAATATATATAATTTTATTGGGTTTTTTATGAGATTAATGTTGAGATTTTAACCTTATTATATGTATAATAATCTATTCATGGGTTCCCCATATCTTATTTTTCTATTTTTTGGAGAAAAGTGTGGTTACATAAATATTTGCACCAACCATGAGCCCATTTCAAGATTTAAAAACAATTTTTTTCTTTAATAAGTGCTTAATTTTCAACATTTTACACACATTACTCTTCTTACATGGACTCCCATGATCTATTCAAATTAGAATATCTGTTAGTAACCCATAATAAATTATAATCATGGTGGATTTGGGTTATTTATTTAGGTATTGAGCTATATCGTGAGCCCATTTCAGGTTTAAAAAAATCCTTCCTATATTTATATATTATTCATTTTTTAACATTTATCTGTGATTAGACCTCCCTCACATACCCCTAAATTTTACATATCAACCAAAAGATACTCCCCTTTTATTCTCATTTGTTTTGGGACTCTTATAATATGATGTCTCACCAAAGGTTAGTGATTATTCTTAATTTATTAATCAAATCATTCTACTTTCTCTTCCCTCTTCCATCGTAATTCATTTTTCTCTAATTTATCATCTTCCCTTGTGATTATCAAACAAGGGTTTTATTTTACCATTATTTTATTGTGGTTTTGTTTGTTTAGGTCTATCATTCATAGATCTATGGTTTTTGAACCCGCAATAGGTGTTTTTGTGTGTGTGTGTCTCCATTCATCCTTGGTTGTGTGGTTGGTTCTCCCATGAAAAAGCCATTATTTTTTAGGTATAATATTTATCATGTTTTTATCACAATATATACATGTTTATAATTTATTTTTAACCATTATAAGATCCATTTGGTGTGGAAAATGGATATTTATGCCTTGTTTTGTGTAAAACAGGGTTGTTTTTTTAAAAGTCCAAACCATTTGGTCAAATTAATGTTCCACTACTTTTATCATATAAATTGTGATTTTGAGGATCTTTTTTAACTACTGTAATAAGTATTTGTATTGTAGTTTTTTTTACCATTTTTAGGGTTAAATAGAAGTTGGTTTTATAAATAGTGTATGCCTTGTTTTTGGTGAAGTGCACGATTGAATTTTGTGTGCCAAATGTGATATAAAATGACTTTTCTTTATTTATTAAAGTATGGAAACCATCAAGAATGATATTTTTGGTTCCTTCTATAATAATACAATGTGTTATTGTTTTTATAAGGTTATGGCTATTGGTTTTTACACATTTTGGCACAAGTTTCCATTATGTGGCATGTTTGACATTTTTATGAAAATGGATGAGCCTTGAATGTGGAACCTAAATGTTTTAATGGGACTCTATAAATTTTATTCTTCTTATAAGTGTGTTTATAAACCTATTTATAAATGTATAAATTTTTACATTTTTTATATATTGGTTTAGTAAAATGCTTGAAGGCTCGTTTGGTATTTTTCATAAGAAAAAGGTATTGAGGTGTGCTCTATGTTTCACCTTGTGGGGTCATTTTATGATTCATGAAATTGATTTAATAAATGGTTTTGGGGATGCGATCTCTAGTTTGATATGGAATTGGTGGAAATTTAGCCTTAAAAGGGAATTGTTAATGGATTTTAGTTGCAAATCCTTGTTATACTTTTTGAAATTTATTTATGAAAATTATATGGCGTTTGTTGATCTATGAAAGAAATTAGAAACATGTTTTTGGGATATTTGGTGTGTGTATGATTTGAAAAATTAATTTTTATGTGAAATGTGTATTTGATAAAATGTTGATCATGATTGAGCACAAAGTGGGAAACCCGTGTATCTAGGTGGGTGGATGTGTACTAGTATTCTAGGGATCCATAATGGTTTCGTTTATATTTCTCTTAGAATGTTTGAATATGACAACACTTACTGAACTATTATAATTATGTTGGGGACCACAAGTTTATGGTTATTGTTCCCTACTAGTTGATCGTGCACTAGAAGAGATATTTTATATGGTTACTTTTCATCAACATACGAGGTACATGGGGCCCACAACTAGCTAGTTCCTAGGGATGTTCTCATGAGTTGTTCTCATTGGATATATTGTATTCAACATCAATATATGGTGTATTGGGATGGAATGTTTAGTATCATGTGTTTTTATTTTAAAATTTTATAGTATTCAAAGTATCATACTTGAAAATACTTTTTATTTTGATGTTTCTTATCTTCGGAAATTTGTTCTATGAATATTGTGTATAAAACATGTAATATTTTATTGGATATGTTACATATTATGGAACCTTATTTAGAAATGTACTTTAAAATATTTTATTACAAACATGAAATTGGTGCTTCTTTTATTTTATAGTCAGTTCATTGGGAATATAATATCGGGATAACCAATAGACTTTTAATACTAAATCCTATAGTCTTTTTCTACTTTCATCCCTTCTGAAGGATTCTAGATTGAGTTTAATTTCATAGGGAGTCATATAATAGATGTTTTAGAGAGTGAATAAATTGATTATATGGAGTTAGTTTGTTGTTATTTTTGGTCGGATGAGTTTTCTTGTTTAGTTGTACATTCAGTTTCATTTACAATTATTGTATAGTTCAACATTTTTATAAATGTATTTTGGGATGTAGGATTGTTTTTGAATATTTGTTATTTTATATATTTGGGAGAAAATATTCCCTATTCACTCTAACTGATTCTGTTGGCCCTTGTTACAGTCCCTAGAGGATTGGGAATGAATATCGAGACTTGTTAAGGAGCGTCCTAGATGACTAGTTCAGGGTCGACCCGGACTGATTTGTTGTAGAATTTTCTTGAGTGGTTTGATGGATCCCTATAATTATCACTCTAAAAATTATCATTATGGAGTTATTCTTCTCTGATATATCTTACCCTAATTGCTTGACTCAAAATCACCATCCATCGGTATAATCCTTCGATCACCTAATTTTTAGAACAATGGGTCTACCAAAGAAAGAGACTAAATGTCTTCCTTACTCCAAACATATAATTATTTTCATCATTTGATAATGATATGATCCTTACATTGTCTAACACACATCATATGTGTGAAGGATCCAATTTTACACTCTTTGTGTGGTTATTCTATTTTCATATCAAAAAATATTCACCAACAGTCATGGTTTGGTAATATTATCAGAAAATCCAATCCCATATCAAAAGCCATCAATACTTCATTTTAATGAAAACCTAGTATGGAAATATCTCTACTTAGATAGTAGGACTAGAAACATTTGTCACCCAATTTCACTGAGTGTTTGTGTTGAATTAAACATTATAGGTCATCTATAGTCTCCTTTTGTATTGTTGTATATTATGTGCTTCGATATAAACCGATGGTCATTTTTTCCATAGTGTGTTATTTGTTCATTATAAAAGAAATTGGGGCATGTGTGTATAAGAGGATGGATCTATAGGGATATGGTTTGGTTGATTGGAGAAATCAATCCCCAAGTGGTACATTTTTTTAATGTGGGTTGATCTAAGATGTAGACTATAATGATTTAACTATGGGATGAAAGGGCTCTGTTTGATTTACTAGAAAGTATGTTTTCAATTTGAGTTTGGCTGGTGAAGAGATGCTAACAAAAAATAGGTGTTACCTCTGAATCCCAAAGTAAATTTAATTTTTACTAGGTTGAAATAGGACATGAAAGTTGTGTGATTTATAGAGAATGTATGAATAATGGGTCTATGGAAGCTATTATCGAAAGTCCTAGAAGGGAAAATGATCCTCATACAAATAAATATTCTTTGGGTGACAATGAGGTTGTAGGGGATGTACATGCTAATGAAAATATGGATGATAGTCTTTATATGAATAGTTTATATTTTAACCATACTAATTCTACTGAAGTGAATAGGAATGTATTTAATGGTAAACATATTTTTGTTGAAACTCTATGGAAAGGGATTACTCATCTAGAAGAAATAAAAAAGAGAGGATTTTGGTCTCATTTAGGATGTATATGTAGGTCACATGGAGAGGGGGTCCAATTATAGAAAACCAATTAACATTGATGAATGAGAATGTATGTGTTGTTCTAGCCACTAGTGTGGATCCTCATGGATTGGTTAATGAAGACACTAATATTCAATGGTAATTTATAGTACAATTATTTGTGTAGAAAAAAATTTCATATATTCCTCTGAAGTTACCATGAGAAGGGGATCATTAAACTAGTATACAAAACATTAATTTCCTCGAGGATATTCAAAAACCAAATATCACTTCCCATTTATCTGATAGGTGTAATAATGTTACTGATGATTACAATGTGATTGACTGAGACCACCATAATTATCATATATGTATTAAATCCTCGTCCAATGAAAATATCAATCATTGGAAAACAAAGATGATTGATAGAGAGGTATTCATCTTTGGTCCCCCAAAGAGAAGTCCAGGGAATGACTACTCCAACATACCATGTATAAAATTCACCACGTCCGTTTCTAAGGTGTTTAGATGGATTGATGTTGTCATTTTTAAACTCTTCAAACAAGTTCACCCTCTTTCCGAATGGGATAGTACATATTATTATTGTTATTATAATGAAATATAGTATTATTATTTTTAATATTTCTTTTTATGGATGTAGGAAAGTAGTTATCCCCATCTTATCCTCTTGTGTACGTTTTCAATCTTCTTAATAAATGGTTATATGATTTTTTCTCTAGCTAGATTTTCCTGGTAAGAAAAACTGTTTGATGAATTTTTTTATAATTTATTGTGCAATGTGTTTTTTGAAGTGTTGTTGAATGAGGTGAATGTATATTTATAATTATTTATTATGATTATAGAAGAAGAAAATAATAAATGTTTAATGATGTTTTTACATTTCATATATAAGATTAGTTTAAAATTTTCAAATATTTTTTATTTATTTGTTAAATATAATTGATATGAGAATTAATTCTTTTCAAAAGTTGTCATCGTAATGAGTAGTATTTAGCCAATCATATGTTATATTCATATTTAAGATGGTATGAGACTGAATAATTGATCAAATTTTCTAATAAAGATGATGTCTTGAGATTATTTGAGATGTTTCAATAATAAGTTTTAATAGTTGAAATTATTGAATAAGTCAATGATGATGTCAAAATAGAACTTAAATTCCTGTTTTAGAAATTTGTTTATTTGTGGAAACATCTTCATATTCCCACCAAAACCACTTTTCTTTCTGCTCCAGAGAGTATGATGTCAATTTTACATTCTAAAAATGAGTTACGATTCATATGTAATGAATTTGGGAACATTGAAGAAGGGATACGATGTATTTTTTTAATAAAAAATCCAAATAAAAATTTTTTAAAAGAAGAAGAACTCAGAAATATAGTAATTAGATATTACTAGAAGAGACCAATATATCAGAAGAAGGATTTTTGGGTATTATTGAATAGGATTGGAATTATTTCCAACGTAATATAACTTATCTAATTTTGTGGATGAGCAAATATAGAGATGAATTAGACAAAATAATTAGACTAACATTTCCTAACAATATCCAAAAATGTTGTTTCGTCCGTCTTTGAGATATAAATGTGAATTGTTTTGTTATGAATATATTTAAGTGGATGTTGATACAGAAAAAATAGTAACCTTTTTTAAATAGGCTGGTTAAGGTTTCATGTCTTGTTTCCCAAACATTTTTTACCTCATTTTTTATAAGAGATTCCCATGTACTATTGTATATATCATTGTGAGATAATAGTGTAAAGATATATAATATTTGTTTTATCCAAAAAACAAGATTTATTTCATTTAAATGTTTTAAATTTGGATTGTTTCCAAGTAATTACAATGTAAACAAGGAAAATACTTATGTTCCTATGGTTGGGTGACTTTTTTTATCATAAATGTTATAAATCATTACATGTAGGTGATTTGTATTATAAATGAAGTGAAATATAAATGAAAAATATATAACCTAGTCACCCTCCCCCTCTCAGTGATTCAGTGATCTTGGATGGGCATTAAAAAAAATGTGGTTCTTGATTATAGAAGATCTTCCTCAAGATTCCATGGAGTCTGACCAAATCCTCCATGTACATCCTTGACAAAACAACTATAATCATCAACTATATAAACTTTATACAGTAGGATTTTTCTTCAAACATTCCACTATAAACTCTATATAATCAAATCAAACATGAGGTCATGGTATGCCCACTGTGATGTTTATAATGATGTCCTCCCACATCCACCATGTAATATATGACATCTAGAGAAATACATTGGGAACAAGGTTCATGGCCATCACCTTATAGAAGACCAAACATAGAGATACAAACTCTTCATTTTTACTCCTCATCACTGGCCACCAAATATTACTTCTAAGAACATGGTGTGTCTTTTTCACTACATGATATACCACTTAGGGGGATATATGAATCTCAAAGATGACTATCTCATATATCACCAAAAGGATGAAAATCCTCCCATATAATAACAAATATTATTTTTCAACCTCATACCAACCATTAGTGAAATCACAAATGAATCTTAGTCTCTCCATACCTCTACCTAAGTGTCAGCCCGCTAGAAATCCCCCACATAATACACCAAATAAAAATTTACCATCATCATAAATAATAAATAATCTCCCACCAATTTCTCTCATATCAGGATGCATCACAGAGAGATCATTCATCACAATTTAGAAATCATAAGATCCATGAATGATGTAACAATGTGACTTCCATCAAAGTCTATCAGCTAATAAAAATATCATTCCTATATTATAACAATTGAATGAGTCATAATCCTATTATAAATTTTTCCTCCACAACTACTGAAACATCATATCACTCTAGTATATCTCTAACCCCTTCTCATATGATATTTAGTAAACAAAAAACACTCACCGATGGGGTAATATTTTCCCAACCTCAATGAAAATAATTTCACCTAAAATGTGATCTTGTATTGGCATAGTTACCCTCATGGGGATGTAATAGTTGATATCCAAAAAAAATAACTAATCTCTACTTCATCATAAAAAAATAAATCTCATGCAATTAATCATAATATGAAAGAAAAAATTGAACAACCTCTTATAAAAAAATAGAATGGATATCAAATCAAATCGTAAATTGGGTAATAATATGCTTCATGAAACTAATAAATCCATCAGAATGGGTGATCATTCCTAGGCAAGGATATCAGTGGAGTCACACAAAAAAATATTAGCAATCAACCTTCTATAATGGGCTATAAGAAAATAGAAACTCATCAAATTTATAACTAGCTTGGGGGTTCAATAGAATAAAATGGCACAATATTTTAATTATCCATAAACACTCCCTGTTGGGATGTGACCTATCCTATTAAATAGAATTTTGGCTCTTATAAATCACACATTGGAAACATCCAAATGGATACTAATGATAAACAACTCCCTATATAGAAACAATTTGTCACATGATCCTTCTCTACCACAGAGAGAACACAGATGTATTCAATGAAAACCACTATGAACAATTGCATGTAATAATTAGGAACTATATTCATTACTCCCATTTATAATCTAGAATTTTTCTCATTCTATACGAAATGACAAAAAATCTCATATTTCCCTATGTCAAAAGAAATAATTTTAAAAATACCAATTATTAAACCATATCCAATGATATAATAAATAGATATCACTCTTGGAGAAACGTGATGATCCTCTTAGCTGATCAAATGGATCATCAATTTTTGGAAGAGGATAGTTGTTTTTAACTATACACTAATTAAATAGACAGTACTTGGTAATGATGAATGAGCATCCCTTTTCCTTTATCACGAACAAAACTAGAATACACCTATGATGGAATAACCATCCTAATGAAACATCCAGAGAACATGTCATAAATATGTATCTATACATCCAATAACTCAAAAATATCCCACCTATATAGATATAAGTATATTTGAAAAACACCTCAAATTAGATCTGTCACAAACCTGATCCCATTTCTACCTGTAAATGACCCAATATTATTATGATAAATATCAGGGTAATCTTCTAAAACCATTAGAAACACCGATGGATGATTCCTTGATATAATTAGTATCATCTCGAACAAAAAACTAAAAAGGATTGAAAATTTCTCTAACCCATACGGTGGTCTCTCTAAAAAAGGATCATTATAGACACTCTTATGGAATTATAGTACAAAACCAACCTTCTAAAACACATTATAATAACAGATTCATAATACAAGTTGTAAATTCCAAAGGTGTTTTCCTTGGTTTTAATCTATGAACATAGTATAACTCCCCGTGGGTGGTAAAATAGTGTCTCTATCATATAGTCTCTATATAGTTCATATAGATTACAACTACCTCTAACTGAAACAGTTTGTATGAGATCACTAAATGCCCTTATACCTCTCTTTCCAAAGAAAAAATATGGGAAGGTGATATGAAAGTGATTTTAAAACCTAAATAAATATATTAGTGTAAATATATAGAAACCACAAAAAGGGTACCCAGAATAATGAATGTCTTTTTCGTCACAGGAAACAAAAAAGAACAATGTTGACCACAACCTTCTCCATTCTTTATCCGATCCTAATTTATGGCCAACTCTCTAGCTGTGATATACTCTCTGAGGATGATGATAATATATGGGATATACAATTCATGAATATTCTCCACTTTTCTAATTCCATGTTGGAGTATCCTTCTATTTTTTCCTCAGATTAAACATCCATAATGGGGTAACATGATATTGGCAACGTGGTTCACACTTCCATCTCAAAAAGGTCTGGCAGTCACACCATGCAATACCTCTTAGTAAATAATAAAAGAAACTTGGATAATCTATTATAAATATATTGACTGAATCCATCCATGGATAAATGTGATTATGAGGTCTCAAACCGAATCCTCATTGGATGAAACATCATATTTCTAGGACAATGGGATCCCACAACCAAAACAATACTTTACCAGGAATATGGATAACTCAAATCCTATGACAGTCCAGTTATGGAAAACAAATCATCTAAAAAAAACTTCTATATCATTTACCAAGATATATGTTGAAAAAATGAATGAGGTGACTTGGAACAAGATCATTAGGATAAAATATTTTTCATAATTAATCAACATGGCCTCCTCTTCTAGAAACATGTTGGAAAAAATACCCTACATGTGGCTGGGAATGGATAATAAAAACACTGTGGTAAGAACTCCAATATTTAATGATATGAAACTCTTAGATATTGGATTAGTTAGTGATTTATGAAAGAAACACAAATCACAGTAGGTAAAAAATAATCATTCATGAGACCACTAAATATTCACAATCCATAAGAATATGATCCATCCCTACCTCCTTGAAATATGCATCATTGTCAGGACTAATAAAATCTAGTGATCCTTATGAGCATAGATGGAACTGAAAACTATCTCAACCATTTCTAATAATTCAACTATCATTGTGTTATAAATTGTGCACTCATACCATTACATACAATTTCTTTGATACTCTTGGATATTTCACTTAAAAAGTTATTTTTATCGACAAATACTCTGTATTAATCTAAAAAAACTTCTTATTGAACATCATCTGTGTTAAACTTATGCGGTCATCAACCTTTTGATATATCTGATAAATGAAAAAACTATTAGAGTCTCAAAATTCTATAATATATAATATTTTAAATTAATTAATTATTTTTTAGGGTTTATCCTACCCCATTGTCTACTCATATCAACCAAACTCACAATGAATAATGATTCCAGTTCAATGAATAGTTCTATCACCTACAACAAATATCACATAGTTTCATATTCAATGTTATGATAATGGATTGTGCATCAGATCCCAAGGTAAATATTTGACCCAGAATTTTTATTACTGAAAAAATTCATTATATAGAATAACAACTAATAACATATAGGAATTTAGTAGGTTTAGTAGCATAGATACTAGAAAAGTAACACATGAATGACCTAAAAAACATTTATTCTAATTGATTTTTTTTCATAGGTTCATCCTCTGTTACTTTTAGTAAATTTAATTATATTTGGAAGTACATCAAATAAAATCTATTATCAAAATTACTATTCATGGAATAAGAAAATGATATATTTATCATATGACCATGAGGCATAACAATTGGGCATGATCATAAGAACATGTGTAATATAAAAACAAAAAATATCATTAATTAAAATAATAAATTGTTGAATGTATATTCAAATGATATATTAATGAGAATATCACCATGTATTATAACTATGTATTCATAAATCAAAAATTCAAAGACTATTCACCAAGGTACTATAAAAAATGCCATATAATATGGCTAATTCATTACCTGAGTTATTAAATAAACATATGTGGTCACCATTAATAAGTATTAATTATTCTCAGAAACATTGATCATAGTAGATTTATTTATAAAATATAGAGGAGAGTACAAAACAATTATCATATAAAATCATTCCATACATAAGTGCTGCAGACATGAACAATACATCATTTTAAGCACTGTAAAATGAATTGTGGGTTTAGTACATGTGAATCCCTAAATAATTAAATTATATTTAAATATATGTGGATACCAAAAGACAATGAACTAGTTTGTATATTATCATACTAATAAATTTCAAAACATGAAAAATATATCATTTTATGCAACGTGATGTATGGACTTATAGAAACTACAATATAGTGAAATGTGTAATGATAAATCACATTAACATTGAAATGAATCTCCCTCATTTAACTGTTAGCAGAGATTCATGATGAGAATTATTTTTTCTTTCCATGTGAGGGTTGATAGAGGGCCTTTGTGATTTCTTATATTTGGTGAATGACGGATATCCACGATATTAAGAATATGGATCAACGAGATGACATATCATGAAAACTCTCAATAGATTTCCAATGACAATAGAACATTATCTCCAACCATTCAGAACTCTATGTTGGGGTTTATTTATGTGTGATTTGCATTTTTGTTTTCTATCTCAAACGAAGAATGTTGATAAACAACAAACTTGTTGATCTAAGGGTTAATTGTTCCTTTGGGATGGGGTGTTTTTCTATGGGGTTATATAGGGAGAATTATCTATTTTAATACTTCTGTTTCATCCTATTTTCTCTAATGGTACATGAGAACGGCTGAAAAAAATGGCCAGTGATCATTCCTATAGTGTTTTTTATGATATCATCAATCCCCAATCATGAATTATTCACTTGTGAACCTCCCTAGTACCAGTTCATTTTTTCAGGAGGTTCTGAATGTGGCCGAACCCCCGTTGTTGTGGTGAGAAGGATCGATGTCCAATGTAGTGAATGTCGCGATACGAGGATCAAAATAAATTTAGAGTATGAGGGTGAAGAAATTATCGTATAGAAGGGGAAATATCACTGGATGTGTGTGGTGGTGGAACATGGCAGTGTAGCTATATAAAAACAGGCAGGTGCCTACTCGACTGTTGGAGGAAGAGGATCTCGCCGCGACATAGTCATGGGTGGGGACAGGATCATTTCCCAGGGTTAGCTGTGTTGTAGTGGACTGAAAACATGGAAGAGTTCCATTTCGGCCAGCGGCACATGGTCCCATAGACTGCATGCACGAGTGGCCTGCTCGACGAATGACATCATTGACTAGGTGGGGACGTGGAAGTCATGATGTCCGGGTGGACTGAACCATCCCTCAAAAGTGGGATGGGCCTATAGAAAAGGCAGTTGGACCTGTTAGGTCGGTTCGATGAGTAGCAGGTCACGTCGAGTTAATCTTACCCGATCAAATAGGACCCAGACCCAACTAGCCATATTTAGTCAAATGTACCTAAGTAATAAACTATTCGTATGTTTAATGGGATGTTTTCAATATTTGGACTCTCTAGAAGAGGTAATCCTATTGAGATATCAGTCATTAGTTATTGTGGATATTTACTTACATCCTTTGGCTTGTAGAATAGGTTTTCATCAAGAAAGTGCACTTCGGTTGGAATGATGTGGCTGACTATGATGTGGAGACTACGTGACTTGATGATTATGTGTCTTTGAGGTTACACGTCTTACTCATACTGATTTTTTTAATCGGGAATGAGCATCTCATCGCGAATAAGTGTCTCAGTTGGACTATGTTTCTCAATGGAAATATGAGTCTCATCTATACATGTTGTTTTGTAGACAACGTCGAATTATATTTCTTTTAGTTACATAGACTTATACCTATGTGAGATGAAAATAAATGGTGTGTACCTTCATTGTGGTATTTCTATTGTAGTTTTGGGGTGTCCTCCTCAGTATTGTTTTAATCACCCATGCACAGTCTTTCCCCCCACCTATTGTGTCTTGTGCAGATGACCAACCTTTCAAAAATACCTAGGCAGGCTAGGACCAGGATGTTCATTGACTGATTAGGTGGATGAGGTGAGCTTATACTCCTAAAAAATTACCTGCACATACCCTTCGGGTAGGGTTTTCTGCTAAATGGATTCTAGCAAATTGATTAGTTTCTTCTGTTCAATTTTGAATTTTATTGGGCTTGTATAATATCTAAAATTACATTTTCTACTTTATATCATTCAGTACTTTGTGGTTGGTTTCATTTTTTTCATTCTTGTTTTTTGGTTGTTTATTTTCTAGTTGAGTGCATGTGTATAGGTGAATGGGAAAGTGAATCTCATTTTGGATATATTCCTACTCGGTGCTGGCCATCAACCCTTGGACGATTGGAGGCGGTCATAGGGTTGTCATGGTATTGGATCCACTGGGAATGGTCCTGAAAGAGTGGTATCAAATGGAAGGTTTGATTCCACATTGGTACAAGTAGTATGTGGGATTGGTTTGGGGAAACAATATTAAGTGTTTCGAGTTCATCTTTTAGGACATGGACATCTAAGATGGTGTCACTTACAACATATACATAAAACAAGACTCTAGAAATATTCTTTCTGACTAGGTACATGAAAAAACTGGTTGTTGGTAATTAAATGGTACATGCAACATATAGTATTTTTGAGTGTTTCCTATTTTCCTTCTTGAGTTTTCTCTCAAGGTATGTTCCATCTATTATGGTTCATCTTTATTGGTTTCAGGATTCCCCCACAATGATAGCCATCTAGAATTCCATTGTGTGACCACAAGGATGGTATGCCTAGCGAAGGGGAATCGTTATAGAGTCTAGTACTAGAGATAACCACATTGTGTGGTGTACTAGTGATACCACAACCCTTTGATAAATAGTTACTACAAGATATACATGTTGAGGATGAACGCATGATTAGTGTGGTTTATGAGTTCCAATGGTAGTGACATCTGAGGATCAAGGGTGAGATTGACCCCCCAGGTAGCTGACGATTAGATAGATGTAGTCACACACGTTGTAAGATCCCTATTTTTGGAAAGGTATATTTCATTATGTTTTGGTTGAATCCCTTTTTTCGGGCTTCAAAGGATGTCTTCTAAATGTATGTGAGGTACTGGGGGTGTTTTGGGGGCATAGGGAACGAAAGAAAGGAATGATGGCAAGAAAAGCCAGGGCGCATGGCCTGCGCACGGCCAGGGAAAACCGTGCGGCCTGGCCAGGTAAACCGTGCAACCATCCTCCTCCAGATAGTAGCATGCACATAGTTTGCGCATGGTTTGACAAACTGTGTGGCCCAAACCATGCGGCCTCTTAAAGTTCGAATAAATTACATGTCTTACACTTTGGGCTTTTAAACCCCAACTCAGTATTTTCCTCCATTCATCCCCTCTCAACCGTAGTGACGAACATGGCAGACCCAAGATTCCCAAGGTTGGTTCTCCTTCAATTCATGGCCTTTTAGAGCACCGTTGGTTGCGGATCAAAGCTCCAGGTAAGGGTAATCCCATCTTTGCTTCTCTTTTTGGTTTATGGTTTGTATCTTCCCTCCCTCTTGTTCTGAAGCTCTAAATCCCTATCTATTGGGTGAGTATTAGGTTGAAGCTCCAAAGGTTGGTGGGATCGAGTTCTAAGGACTCGATTGAGAGTGCGTTCAACCACAGTTTTGAGGTAGGTGGTCTATAAGTTATATCCCATGGTTATTTGTGTATTTGTGCATGTTAGTTGTGTTCTTGTTTCCCCTTGGGTATGTTTTGAAGAACCTTGGTATGTTTTGTAATATGGTGTTTAAAATGGAAAATGGAAACCCTCAGGATCCCCATGAGATGTGTTGTGTTTGCCTTTAACTAATTTTGGGCCATCCATGGGATGCGCTGGCTTTCCCGGACTTAGGGATTGTTATTAGACAAGTGACCTTCTTGTAAGAAATGGTAGAGCCCTTGACGAATATGTTGGCATGATTGGTTGAACTTGGAATAGAATATATGTGGTTCGCCTAGACTTTTCAATAACCTAAGGGTTATTTGGAATGGGATGAATGGTTGATTCATGGAAATTATGAATGGGTTAACTGGGTTAATGTGTAAACTGATTAAAGACTATAATGGGATAGATTATGGGTCTACTGTTTAATGCTTAGTGAGATAGGCATAACACATTGGAATTGGGTGAATGGTTAAATGATGTGAAATGGGAATGTGTTAATGGGTTAAGGCTTAAGGTGAATTCCCATGTGGTTTGTTGTGAATGATTTGTACAAGGTGCGATGGTGTGGTTGGTTGATGGTTATTTATATATATAAGCATGAGCACATGGGTTGGTAGAGTGGGGTATGACTTGAGGATCTACGCCCATGGGTCGAGTGAAGACTGTTGTTCTAAACTCCACCCAATATGCACGAGTTAGAAATGAGGACATAGGATCTATTCTCCTAACGGTTGAATCCACCCAGATTGAGGCTTTGAGGGGAGGATATGGTTCTTATGAGGGTGTTAGTCCTAGTGAGATAGGATAACGATATGTTCACCCACTTGCATGTGATTATTGGCCTTAGAGTGTAACATAATGTATGTGATTAACCTATGGTAATGAGAAGAGATGGTATGTGATGATAATTAGTTTGAAATGAATGGTAATGGGAGTGGAAATGGCTTTGGCTCTGAACTGGTTAATGGAACCTTAAATAATTAATTTGAAATTATCAATCATTTTTCTTCTGCATGAACTACTTGTTTATACTGGATATTTTGTAGACACCGTTCATTGTTTCCTACTGAGTTGTACTCAGACCCTGCTCGGGCCGCCATTGGGTACCCAAGTAGACTTCATATTTGTATTTCAGAAGAAGGGATAGGGTCCTTGCTAGATAATTTAGTGGAAATGGGTAGCACTTGGTGGAGGATTCGGACTTGGAGTTGAAAATATTTTGGGCATTTTGGTCGTTGTCCATATTTTGAGCTTTTTTTATACTTTTTCACTTCTAGAAGAACAAGACATATTTATTTTTGGAAATGTTTTTTATACATGTTACTTGTTTAATTGTTTATTTTTCCACCATTGGTTTATTTCTATTGTGGATTAATCTGATAAAAAAGGGGTTTAGTGTCCCCAATTGATCACATAGACCCCCGCTGCTAGTCGGCATCCTTTGGCATACGAGGAGGAGGGATTAATGTTACGTAACTACTCAGATCAGAGAACCGGTTTAGTGGATTCTGGTCGAGGACAATACAATGTGGTATCAGAGGAGGTCTCTCTTATCCTTCTCTGAGGACTTATTATTTGGGGTATGTTTCCAAGGGTTAATATGTGTTGAGCCTTGGTAATGAGATCATGCTTGGGAGTAGCTAACCCATATAGGAGGGAAAACACAAGTCACCCTGGGTGGGAAATGTTGTTCTTGGTTTTGTGTTGTTACAGTTGATGATATCTCACCCTTGGGTGATGCACATGTGGTTTGATGTGACTATTTTATGGTATTTGGATCGAGGAATTAACAACACGAGGATTTGCATGCATTCATCATTGTGGGCACCTTGGGAGATTGGTGACATGCATTGTGTTATGCACACGCAGGAGGTGGGTATGTGAGGCCGGAAAGTATGGTGCATCATGAATTTCATGAAACTAAGAAATAATGAGAATAATGAAATAAAACAAGGGGATAAATGATGTTTAATGAAATATAAGGGTTTGAATGAAGTGGAAAATGTTTTGTAAAATGTTGTTTGAGTTTGGTGGTAGTGCATGGTTTTTTACCTCATGTGGACCATGGACCATGGTAGGGATGGTCGGGTAGTCAATTTGAGGTGTTAATGTCATTTAATGAGTATATGAAATGAGTTTTTGTTTCTAGTAAAGGTATTTTGATGACATTGTGAACATTTTATTGTATGCGTGCTAAATATCGTGCTTGGAAAGGTAGAGAGATGCCACAACGACGTCGGTTACCAGTTGTGCAATGAGAAGATGTTGCTCAAAAAACTACTCTTACAGAGGAGCATGAAAATCTGGTGATCAATGAAGGTAGAGAAGACCATTTCTGGGAGAAATTGGCTCTCCTTATGCAGATGATGGATCAAGACCCAGGGAAGGCTGCACCGAGTATGTTTGAGCTGACCAGGGAGTTCCGGGGGCAGCACCCTCCGACTTCCACTAGAGAGGGTGGCCTAGAGGTACCGGAGTTCTAGTTAGAGTGTATCCAGATGATACTGGGTCATCTGGAGACCCCCATTGAATAGTGATGAAAGCTGGTCGTTTATATGTTGTGGGGCCGGGCAAGGCGTTGGTGGGACATTCTGGCTCAGACCGATTAGGCTGAGTGGTGGTTCAGGGTGGTTTTCCCAGAGACGTTTCTGGATCATTTCTGTAGAGACCCGAAGCTTATAGTACATTGACATTACATTACTTTTGCGGAATACTTAGTACATAACAAAAACACACACACAAGGATCGTAATAGTTTAGTGTCTTTGGAAACTCGGAACGTAATCTTCTAATCGTGGTGAAAGATCTTCAATATCTCCCATAAAGATCTTCCCTTTTTTTACCTAAAAACCTTTCTTTATATCCTGGGGAAAAGAAAACATAAAAGGGTGAGCTCAAATGCTCAGTAAGGGTCAACAAAAGAAATATCAATCACATCATATACATAAGAACATAGCTTTTGGAAATCTTAACCTGCAAAAGAGCTCATAATATCATAACATGGGATAAATCATAGAAGTGAAAATGAGATCCCCATAATCATAACATGAAACTTGAAACTTTGTGGCATGCACACATAATCATGGAAAATCATTTCTTGTTAGTCATGACTCATTTCCAAGACTATCTTAGTGGACAAAGTCCCTTTCTGAACCGAGTTCACTCCTCGTTTCAGTCCTGTATCACTGAACCGAAATAACCTTCCGTTCCCGCCATGTCTATCTCATGAGATATAAAATCATTACCCAATGCATTGGAGGGAGATATAGGTCCCACCCATCTTATAATGAATCCTTTCTTATGTGTGCCACATAATCATAAAACATACATCATCGCATAACACATGTAACAAAAATGGGATTCTTGAAACATCATGACATCATAAATCAATTCATATAAGATAATGGAATTCATAAAAATAATTCCATCACAACATGATCAAATCAATGTAATAATAGGGATAAAAACAGAACCCTTTATTATCTTAGATGGAAAATAATTTTAATAAAACACTTGAACTTCATTCTTGAGGAAAATATCCTTTCTTCTTCAAAAAACATTTTTCCTTTCATAACATGTCATACAAATTTAAAATAAAATAAGTTGATTAAAAATAAACTTGAAAACTTGTAAAGGAAGCTTCTTGGAAATAATTTTTTAAAAATCCATTCAAGCCGTATAAGTTAAAAAAAACATTCTTCGTACTTTTGTCGGAAAAGTCAAAAAGTACCTCGTACGAAAAACGACAAAGATTCCTTTCATTTCTTTTACTAAAAACTCACCAAAGGGTAGAAATGGATTTAAACAATTGTTGGTGGATGGAAATAATATTACATATTGATGAAACATGGATGTGGATGATAAAATACACCCCACTAATTACTTACGAATAAACAATCTCGGATAAAAATGAGATTGTGATATTTCCCTTACCTTAGGTCCGACTTGCTTTGTAAGTGTCCGAACCTCCTGTATAATGATTTAAATCATGTTATTGACTTATTACAGAATCATATTCATTGTTATGATATCATATATGGTTCACTTATGACATTATATTACCCGTTCTTTTGTAAATTCCATGTTAAAGAAGCGTTTTGGGTAAAATCGTTTCATTTATCGTAGGTGTTTTGACTTGTTGTTCTTGACATCATTATTACTTATATCATGATTTAATTACTTCCAGAATATAAAATATGATTTATATATCATATATATTCAGTATATATATATATATAATAGGTAGATAAATAAAATGAAAAACACCGTTCATGGAGACGGTAGTCCGTACGTACGCATGAACGCTGTTTTCCTTTCCTTATTGTCTTGAAATGGAAGTAAGTAGATGACATACATATGTATATATATACATAAATCCAGTAGCTTTATAATGTCATATATTTCATTATTATTTCTTATATATACATTATAATCATTCTTAAATGGTTAACATGGAGAATGAATCTCATCGCGTCGTGGAGACGGTATTCCGTACGTACGCACGAGCGATGATATCATTTCTATAAATATTGAATTGAATTGGAGTGTATTATAAAATATATCAGAATCAATATGATGTTGTAATAACTATGTATAGTTATTCTTTACACCATTATACCCATCCATGTAAGGTGGTGGTGGAAAATAGATTACACCACGGCGTGGAGACGGTATTCCGTACGTACGCACGCGCGGTGATTTCTTTTTCCGTAGGATGGATAGATGGTGAAATAGGGTTGTTTCATACTTATAATAACATATCAGTATATGAGTGATACTGATGTTATTACTTCATAATGAAACAACCTAAGAAGAAGAAGTGGAAAAAGAAATAAAGATGAAAGAATTGGTAACGGTAATTACCTCTTCTTTGAAGTGCCTCTTTGAGACCTCCTCTTAGGGCACTAAAATTGGTCTTTGAGTAAGACCAGAACCTCTAGGATGTTTCTAGGGATGTGGAGAAGAGATTTAGGCAGGGGTTGGACGAGCTTGAGTGCTCAAATTGGTGTGAGGAGGAGGGGGAGGAGGTGTCCTTTTATAAGGGAGGAGAGGGGCACCTTAGGAATATCTCAAAATATTATTTTATATTAAAGTCAAAATCGGTTTATAATGGTTCCAAAGGGTCTTATTTCGAAGATAAAGTGGGTATGGGTCGAAATCCTATCAACCAATAGGATTTAGACAAGTTTAGGGTATTATTTTAACTTTATCAATTAGATTTAACTCTAAGTTAAATAATTTAACTTTTACCGTGTCTTTTTGTTTTCTTTCACTATAAATGTTAATAAACTTACTATAACATGCCAAACGAACCCCAAAATGTATATTATTAATACATATATCCTTATCTAAGTCATTTGGCCGAACCTTAGATTTTTCGGAATAAAATAACAATTAATAATATAATATTTTATTTAAAAACTATTTTGTGTCAATTTTGACCCTATTTGATATATGATTTTTGTGAAAGTCATAACAGAATTATATGTTCGAACCAAGTTGATTAAATCAACAATAATATATCATAGTAACCTAGAAAATTAGTTTAATTCATAAAAAGTCTCAAATTACATTTATTTGGGTGTTTATAACATCAATTATGTCAATATTTCATTAACAAGATAATTACTGCATCATCTTTGTGTCATAAATAAATTAAATTATTTGATGTCTAAAAATTACAAATAAAATACCATCATGTAGTAAATCGTTTTAGCTTTCTAATGAATATTTACAATCGAATTTATCTTATGTATAACCCCATATTAGAAATGATTTACTTATTAAACTTTGATTTTAACTATTTTAACCCTTCTTTAAATAAATTAATAATAAATGTCCTAATCTAATCCAAGTGGGCCTAAATGTTCATATTTTATTCCTAAGTTTGTTTTTGGTCGAATTACACTTGTCCAATAGAATTAGTACATGTGTTAGGGTAATATTAATATCATATTTACCCTTAGTTACCCTATTTACTATTAACCGTGGTAAAAAAAGTAAAAAGTTACTATTCACCAAAAATTATTTTCATCTCATTGAACCACATTTTAGTCCTTGATATTAACCGTGTCTCTCGGATTTTAGAAATTCCATTCACAGAAGCGGTAAAATTAAGTTTTATGCAAAATTCAGTTTTTAACCTACCACTTAGTGGTTTCACTATTCATCAAAAATTGAAAGTTTTCAGAAAGATGCCAAAATTTCATCCTAAGCTATATTTCATATTCCGAATTCAAAAATGAAGTCTATTTTACCAAATTCATAACATAGAAATTGCATTAATTAATTTTATAATTAAATCCCGCTGTTAAAACAAATAACGTGTTTTTAAGAAACAATATCTATCAAAAGATTGACACTTGTTTATGTCTAGTTTAAATGTGAAATTACATCCAATGACCAACATTGTATTAAATTGTAAAAATATATTCTAAATATACTTTAAAACCACTCAAATTAATGATTTATCACTATTAATTATTTCGATTAAAAAAAAGTTGTTTTTAATTATAATTTAGTAATTTTCACTATTCATTAGAATATGAATGTTATCCGAAAAGTACCAAAATTTCACCTTAGGCTAAATTTGATACTCCGAATCCAAAAATGAAGTCCATTTTGAGAGTTAAAATTTCTAAAATTTAAAAAGTGGTTATTACTATTCATAACGGCTAGTTTTAATAATATTTTAATAACATATCATTGTTTCGTGAAACTCAGGATTACGTACCACACACGCTATCGAGGAAGGTTGCGATTGCGTGTAATGCAAGGCAAGTCAAGGATGCGTGTTGTGCAAGCTCCTTTTGTTGTAGCGTATAACACAAGACATTAGTAAAATAAAAAAGAATACTTTTCATAAAATCTCGGGCTGTTACATTCTACCCCCCTTAAAATGAATTTCGCCCTCGAAATTCTTCGGGGTTATAAATGGTTTACTATTCGAAAGTTTCTTTAATAGAAACCCACATCGTAAAAGGGAATACCAAAACTTGGCTTTAAAAACTAAAGTATGAAATGTAACGATTACCCAAATAAACTAATCACTGGGTTTCCACATAGGTGAAAATATGGATATGGAAGAGAAATCTAACAATCATGTTCTGATGGAGAGTGGTAGAGAACATGGCTATGGAAAAGCCAGTAATCACAAATCCATAAATTTGTGATGATCTAAGGTACCATCTGATTCATCAGGTATAAGATCACTAGGACAACATTTTTGGTTTTCAATATCATCTCCCTAAAGTTGAAAATTTTAATTAGAATAAATACTTACTTTATTTTGGTACAATCTCACTGTTGTTCGTGCCTTGAACAATTTCCACTTCATTTCTTAAATAAATGAAGTTGAATTTGTTATTCGTGAAGTGTTAGCAGATCATGTGATAGAATGACTGTTCATTCCATCTGTCTCAAACAAAAGGTTAGCAAAAGTTATTAAATATACATAAGTCATTCTATAGTGAGATTAATCATATATGGTTCCTAAAATGGACTTATACTTCATATATCATACTTCTTAATATAATAAAACTGGTTTCTACTAAACAGGGACTTCCTGTAGGTCAGTGGTAGGCGATAAAGGCCAGTCGCACTTCGGTTGCGGGTTCGATTCCTACAGCCTTGTCCGAAGAGATGGGCTGTCGCCCGTCCTGCAGGTTGTCCCTTTTTCTAAAACTACGTTACTATAACATCCCATCAATAATATCGAAAATCTTCTATCCTTAAACAATACTAACTTATGTCCAACATAATCCAGTCTAATCTTTAGGCTTATACATAATACTGCAGTCCACTCTCATAATATAGTGACAACGATTACCAGGGATTTAATACTGTCGTTGATCCCCACATATCATAAGATATGTCTTGTTGGTCACATTACAAACATTCAAAGTCCTTAATCGTGTATTCTCTTGAATACCTTAGTGAAAACATGAGTGCAGTTAAAAGTTAACACTTTCCACATACCAAAATCCTCAAAATTCTATATACTCAAACCATGATATCACTTAGTCCTTATATCAATCATGAGCTCATGAATACTATTAAACATTTCATTTTCTCGTCTTCATTATGCGCATATCATCTTATTTCCAAAAAATATCTCAATCACTTTGAATACCACATTAATAAATATTGTAATACTCAATGATACAACATTATTTTAGAATCCCATTACATAAACACTTAATCATTCCACCACATCGTTGTCATATTCAACATTGCCAATAGTGATCGCATGTGATTTCCCTTTGTCCTTTGCCTTCAGTGGTTGCTCATGTTGATCATCACTAACCCTTGGATTAGGGCAATTATTAGCATAATGCCCTATTTCCTTTCACTTGAAGCATTGAAGTGTTGGTGGTGCGTTCTCTGTAGTGTTTTCTTTATTCACATCATTAGAAACCCTTTTTCCATTACTTCGACACTCAGCTGCTCGATGACCTTCTTTTCCACACTTAAAACATTTTCTAGTCCCTTTAATACAATCTCCACCATGCTTCTTTCCACACTTTGTGCATAAGGAAACATTCATATTCTTTTCACCATTATTCTGAGATTTCTCCTTGAACTCCATCTTTCGTTTCTTGTCAAAACCATGAGATGGATATGTAACACCAACTTCCATTTCTACCTTGATAGCACAACGCACAATTTCTTCATAGCTACTGAAGTCTCTTATAGCTAATGCCCTTCGAAGACTTGGTTTTAAGCCACTGAAAAATCGATCAACTTTACTTTCAGGTTGGATGATAATTCCAGAAGCATACCTTGCAAGTCTTGTAAAATTTGTTTCATAGGTACCAACAGATTCATCGTCCCTTTGCTTCAGTTCAAGAAACTCTTTCTCCATATTTGTTCGAAGAATACGAGGGAAGTACTTACTGAAAAACAAGTTCTTGAACTCGTCCCATTCCATGGACTCAATTTCATCTCTTGGCCTCGTATTCTTGATAAGATTCCACCATTGATCAGCTTCACCTTCCAAACGATATACTGCTAAGATGACTTTATCATGTTCAGAACATTGAAGAACTGAAAATATCTTTTCAGTAGTACTGATCCATTGTTCAGCCACAAGTGGATCAGAAGACCCACTGAAAGAAGGTGGACGTTGCCTCATGAAGGACTCAATAGAATATTGTTCCCTTCTCTGCTCATTTGGAAGTCCAGATTGATTCATGGCTTGTGTAAGTATAGCAATAAGATTTTGCACTCCATCTCCCATAACATTTGTTTGTTCAGGAGGGAAATCATTGCATTGTCCATTGCATTGATCAACACGGTTCCTTCGGGATCCAGCCATCGTCTAAAACCCAAAAAGAATAGTGTGAGAGGCAAAAATCATGCTAGGGAAAACAACATAATAAAGGGGGATTACCTTCAATATCCAACATCTTAGGTTTAATTCTATGATCGTTAGCGTAATTCTATTACTATAACCTATACGTATACTTATCCCTAGGGACATCCCTAGACATACCTTAGAAATATCTCTAGGGATCTCACTAACGTTTTCGCATCCTAGTTTCCAAAGGTTGACTAAACCTTTCCTCTGATACCAACTGTAGAGACCCGAAGCTTATCGTACATTGACATTACATTACTTTTGCGGAATACTTAGTACATAACAAAAACACACACACAAGGATCGTAATAGTTTAGTGTCTTTGGAAACTCGGAACGTAATCTTCTAATCGTGGTGAAAGATCTTCAATATCTCCCATAAAGATCTTCCCTTTTTTTTTACCTAAAAACCTTTCTTTATATCCTGGGGAAAAGAAAACATAAAAGGGTGAGCTCAAATGCTCAGTAAGGGTCAACAAAAGAAATATCAATCACATCAGATACATAAGAACATAGCTTTTGGAAATCTTAACCTGCAAAAGAGCTCATAATATCATAACATGGGATAAATCATAGAAGTGAAAATGAGATCCCCATAATCATAACATGAAACTTGAAACTTTGTGTCATGCACACATAATCATGGAAAATCATTTCTTGTTAGTCATGACTCATTGCCAAGACTATCTTAGTGGACAAAGTCCCTTTCTGAACCGAGTTCACTCCTCGTTTCAGTCCTGTATCACTGAACCGAAATAACCTTCCGTTCCAGCCATGTCTATCTCATGAGATATAAAATCATTACCCAATGCATTGGAGGGAGATATAGGTCCCACCCATCTTATAATGAATCCTTTCTTATGTGTGCCACATAATCATAAAACATACATCATCGCATAACACATGTAACAAAAATGGGATTCTTGAAACATCATGACATCATAAATCAATTCATATAAGATAATGGAATTCATAAAAATAATTCCATCACAACATGATCAAATCAATGTAATAATAGGGATAAAAACAGAACCCTTTATTATCTTAGATGGAAAATAATTTTAATAAAACACTTGAACTTAATTCTTGAGGAAAATATCCTTTCTTCTTCAAAAAACATTTTTCCTTTCATAACATGTCATACAACTTTAAAATAAAATAAGTTGATTAAAAATAAACTTGAAAACTTGTAAAGGAAGCTTCTTGGAAATAATGTTTTAAAAATCCATTCAAGCCGTATAAGTTAAAAAAAAACATTCTTCGTACTTTTGTCGGAAAAGTCAAAAAGTACCTCGTACGAAAAACGACAAAGATTCCTTTCATTTCTTTTACTAAAAACTCACCAAAGGGTAAAAATGGATTTAAACAATTGTAGGTGGATGGAAATAATATTACATATTGATGAAACATGGATGTGGATGATAAAATACACCCAAGTAATTACTTACGAATAAACAATCTCGGATAAAAATGAGATTGTGATATTTCCCTTACCTTAGGTCCGACTTGCTTTGTAAGTGTCCGAACCTCCTGTATAATGATTTAAATCATGTTATTGACTTATTACAGAATCATATTCATTGTTATGATATCATATATGGTTCAATTATGACATTATATTACCCGTTCTTTTGTAAATTCCATGTTAAAGAAGCGTTTTGGGTAAAATCGTTTCATTTATCGTAGGTGTTTTGACTTGTTGTTCTTGACATCATTATTACTTATATCATGATTTACTTACTTCCAGAATATAAAATTTGATTTATATATCATATATATTCAGTATATATATATATATAATAGGTAGATAAATAAAATGAAAAACACCGTTCATGGAGACGGTAGTCCGTACGTACGCATGAACGCTGTTTTCCTTTCCTTATTGTCTTGAAATGGAAGTAAGTAGATGACATACATATGTATATATATACATAAATCCAGTAGCTTTATAATGTCATATATTTCATTATTATTTCTTATATATACATTATAATCATTCTTAAATGGTTAACATGGAGAATGAATCTCATCGCGTCGTGGAGACGGTATTCCGTACGTACGCACGAGCGATGATATCATTTCTATAAATATTGAATTGAATTGGAGTGTATTATAAAATATATCAGAATCAATATGATGTTGTAATAACTATGTATAGTTATTCTTTACACCATTATACCCATCCATGTAAGGTGGTGGTGGAAAATAGATTACACCACGGCGTGGAGACGGTATTCCGTACGTACGCACGCGCGGTGATTTCTTTTTCCGTAGGATGGATAGATGGTGAAATAGGGTTGTTTCATACTTATAATAACATATCAGTATATGAGTGATACTGATGTTATTACTTCATAATGAAACAACCTAAGAAGAAGAAGTGGAAGAAGAAATAAAGATGAAAGAATTGGTAACGGTAATTACCTCTTCTTTGAAGTGCCTCTTTGAGACCTCCTCTTAGGGCACTAAAATTGGTCTTTGAGTAAGACCAGAACCTCTAGGATGTTTCTAGGGATGTGGAGAAGAGATTTAGGCAGGGGTTTGCCGAGCTTGAGTGCTCAAATTGGTGTGAGGAGGAGGGGGAGGAGGTGTCCTTTTATAAGGGAGGAGAGGGGCACCTTAGGAATATCTCAAAATATTATTTTATATTAAAGTCAAAATCGGTTTATAATGGTTCCAAATGGTCTTTTTTCGAAGATAAAGTGGGGATGGGTCGAAATCCTATCAACCAATAGGATTTAGACAAGTTTAGGGTATTATTTTAACTTTATCAATTAGATTTAACTCTAAGTTAAATAATTTAACTTTTACCGTGTCTTTTTGTTTTCTTTCACTATATGGTTAATAAACTTACTATAACATGCCAAACGAACCCCAAATTGTATATTATTAATACATATATCCTTATCTAAGTCATTTGGCCGAACCTTAGATTTTTATGAATAAAATAACAATTAATAATATAATATTTTATTTAAAAACTATTTTGTGTCAATTTTGACACTATTTGATATATGATTTTTGTGAAAGTCATAACAGAATTATATGTTCGAACCAAGTTGATTAAATAAACACTAATATTTCATAGTAACCTAGAAAATTAGTGTAATTCATAAAAAGTCTCAAATTACATTTATTTGGGTGTTTATAACATCAATTATGTCAATATTTCATTAACAAGATAATTACTGCATCATCTTTGTGTCATAAATAAATTAAATTATTTGATGTCTAAAAATTACAAATAAAATACCATCATGTAGTAAATCTTTTTATCTTTCTAATGAATATTTAAAATCGAATTTATCTTATGTATAACCCCATATTAGAAATGATTTACTTATTAAACTTTGATTTTAACTATTTTAACCCTTCTTTAAATAAATTAATAATAAATGTCCTAATCTAATCCAAGTGGGCCTAGATGGTCATATTTTATTCCTAAGTTTGTTTTTGGTCGAAGTAAACTTGTCCAATAGAATTAGTACATGTGTTAGGGTAATATTAATATCATATTTACCCTTAGTTACCCTATTTACTATTAACCGTGGTAAAAAAAGTAAAAAGTTACCATTCACCAAAAATTATTTTCATCTCATTGAACCACATTTTAGTCCTTGATATTAATCATGTCTCTCGGATTTTCGAAATTCCATTCACAGAAGCGGTAAAATTAAGTTTTATGCAAAATTCAGTTTTTAACCTACCACTTAGTGGTTTCACTATTCATCAAAAATTGAAAGTTTTCAGAAAGATGCCAAAATTTCATCCTAAGCTATATTTCATATTCCGAATTCAAAAATGAAGTCTATTTTACCAAATTCATAACATAGAAATTGCATTAATTAATTTTATAATTAAATCCCGCTGTTAAAACAAATAACGCGTTTTTAAGAAACAATATCTATCAAAAGATTGACACTTGTTTATGTCTAGTTTAAATGTGAAATTACATCCAATGACCAAAATTGTATTAAATTGTAAAAATATATTCTAAATATACTTTAAAACCACTCAAATTAATGATTTATCACTATTAATTATTTCGATTAAAAAAAAGTTGTTTTTAATTATAATTTAGTAATTTTCACTATTCATTAGAATATGAAAGTTATCCGAAAAGTACCAAAATTTCACCTTAGGCTAAATTTGATACTCTGAATCCAAAAATGAAGTCCATTTTGAGAGTTAAAATTTCTAAAATTTAAAAAGTGGTTATTACTATTCATAACGGCTAGTTTTAATAATATTTTAATAACATATCATTGTTTCGTGAAACTCAGGATTACGTACCACACACGCTATCGAGGAAGGTTGCGATTGCGTGTAATGCAAGGCAAGTCAAGGATGCGTGTTGTGCAAGCTCCTTTTGGTGTAGCGTATAACACAAGACATTAGTAAAATAAAAAAGAATACTTTTCATAAAATCTCGGGCTGTTACATTCTACCCCCCTTAAAATGAATTTCGCCCTCGAAATTCTTCGGGGTTATAAATGGTTTACTATTCGAAAGTTTCTTTAATAGAAACCCACATCGTAAAAGGGAATACCAAAACTTGGCTTTAAAAACTAAAGTATGAAATGTAACGATTACCCAAATAAACTAATCACTGGGTTTCCACATAGGTGAAAATATGGATATGGAAGAGAAATCTAACAATCATGTTCTGATGGAGAGTGGTAGAGAACATGGCTATGGAAAAGCCAGTAATCACAAATCCATAAATTTGTGATGATCTAAGGTACCATCTGATTCATCAGGTATAAGATCACTAGGACAACATTTTTGGTTTTCAAGATCATCTCCCTAAAGTTGAAAATTTTAATTAGAATAAATACTTACTTTATTTTGGTACAATCTCACTGTTGTTCGTGCCTTGAACAATTTCCACTTCATTTCTTAAATAAATGAAGTTGAATTTGTTATTCGTGAAGTGTTAGCAGATCATGTGATAGAATGACTGTTCATTCCATCTGTCTCAAACAAAAGGTTAGCAAAAGTTATTAAATATACATAAGTCATTCTATAGTGAGATTAATCATATATGGTTCCTAAAATGGACTTATACTTCATATATCATACTTCTTAATATAATAAAACTGGTTTCTACTAAACAGGGACTTCCTGTAGGTCAGTGGTAGGCGATAAAGGCCAGTCGCACTTCGGTTGCGGGTTCGATTCCTACAGCCTTGTCCGAAGAGATGGGCTGTCGCCCGTCCTGCAGGTTGTCCCTTTTTCTAAAACTACGTTACTATAACATCCCATCAATAATATCGAAAATCTTCTATCCTTAAACAATACTAACTTATGTCCAACATAATCCAATCTAATCTTTAGGCTTATACATAATACTGCAGTCCACTCTCATAATATAGTGACAACGATTACCAGAGATTTAATACTGTCGTTGATCCCCACATATCATAAGATATGTCTTGTTGGTCACATTACAAACATTCAAAGTCCTTAATCGTGTATTCTCTTGAATACCTTAGTGAAAACATGAGTGCAGTTAAAAGTTAACACTTTCCACATACCAAAATCCTCAAAATTCTATATACTCAAACCATGATATCACTTAGTCCTTATATCAATCATGTGCTCATGAATACTATTAAACATTTCATTTTCTCGTCTTCATTATGCGCATATCATCTTATTTCCAAAAAATATCTCAATCACTTTGAATACCACATTAATAAATATTGTAATACTCAATGATACAACATTATTTTAGAATCCCATTACATAAACACTTAATCATTCCACCACATCGTTGTCATATTCAACATTGCCAATAGTGATCGCATGTGATTTCCCTTTGTCCTTTGCCTTCATTGGTTGCTCATGTTGATCATCACTAACCCTTGGATTAGGGCAATTATTAGCATAATTCCCTATTTCCTTGCACTTGAAGCATTGAAGTGTTGGTGGTGCGTTCTCTGCAGTGTTTGCTTTATTCACATCATTAGAAACCCTTTTTCCATTACTTCGACACTCAGCTGCTCGATGACCTTCTTTTCCACACTTAAAACATTTTCTAGTCCCTTTAAGACAATCTCCACCATGCTTCTTTCCACACTTTGTGCATAAGGAAACATTCATATTCTTTTCACCATTATTCTGAGATTTCTCCTTGAACTCCATCTTTCGTTTCTTGTCAAAACCATGAGATGGATATGTAACACCAACTTCCATTTCTACCTTGATAGCACAACGCACAATTTCTTCATAGCTACTGAAGTCTCTTATAGCTAATGCCCTTCGAAGACTTGGTTTTAAGCCACTGAAAAATCGATCAACTTTACTTTCAGGTTGGATGATAATTCCAGAAGCATACCTTGCAAGTCTTGTAAAATTTGTTTCATAGGTACCAACAGATTCATCGTCCCTTTGCTTCAGTTCAAGAAACTCTTTCTCCATCTTTGTTCGAAGAATACGAGGGAAGTACTTACTGAAAAACAAGTTCTTGAACTCGTCCCATTCCATGGACTCAATTTCATCTCTTGGCCTCGTATTCTTGATAAGATTCCACCATTGATCAGCTTCACCTTCCAAACGATATACTGCTAAGATGACTTTATCATGTTCAGAACATTGAAGAACTGAAAATATCTTTTCAGTAGTACTGATCCATTGTTCAGCCACAAGTGGATCAGAAGACCCACTGAAAGAAGGTGGACGTTGCCTCATGAAGGACTCAATAGAATATTGTTCCCTTCTCTGCTCATTTGGAAGTCCAGATTGATTCATGGCTTGTGTAAGTATAGCAATAAGATTTTGCACTCCATCTCCCATAACATTTGTTTGTTCAGGAGGGAAATCATTGCATTGTCCATTGCATTGATCAACATGGTTCCTTCGGGTTCCAGCCATCGTCTAAAACCCAAAAAGAATAGTGTGAGAGGCAAAAATCATGCTAGGGAAAACAACATAATAAAGGGGGATTACCTTCAATATCCAACATCTTAGGTTTAATTCTATGATCGTTAGCGTAATTCTATTACTATAACCTATACGTATACTTATCCCTAGGGACATCCCTAGACATACCTTAGAAATATCTCTAGGGATCTCACTAACGTTTTCGCATCCTAGTTTCCAAAGGTTGACTAAACCTTTCCTCTGATACCAACTGTAGAGACCCGAAGCTTATCGTACATTGACATTACATTACTTTTTCGGAATACTTAGTACATAACTAAAACACACACACAAGGATCGTAATAGTTTAGTGTATTTGGAAACTCGGAACGTAATCTTCTAATCGTGGTGAAAGATCTTCAATATCTCCCATAAAGATCTTCCCTTTTTTTTTACCTAAAACCCTTTCTTTATATCCTGGGGAAAAGAAAACATAAAAGGGTGAGCTCAAATGCTCAGTAAGGGACAACAAAAGAAATATCAATCACATCATATACATAAGAACATAGCTTTTGGAAATCTTAACCTGCAAAAGAGCTCATAATATCATAACATGGGATAAATCATAGAAGTGAAAATGAGATCCCCATAATCATAACATGAAACTTGAAACTTTGTGTCATGCACACATAATCATGGAAAATCATTTCTTGTTAGTCATGACTCATTGCCAAGACTATCTTAGTGGACAAAGTCCCTTTCTGAACCGAGTTCACTCCTCGTTTCAGTCCTGTATCACTGAACCGAAATAACCTTCCGTTCCAGCCATGTCTATCTCATGAGATATAAAATCATTACCCAATGCATTGGAGGGAGATATAGGTCCCACCCATCTTATAATGAATCCTTTCTTATGTGTGCCACATAATCATAAAACATACATCATCGCATAACACATGTAACAAAAATGGGATTCTTGAAACATCATGACATCATAAATCAATTCATATAAGATAATGGAATTCATAAAAATAATTCCATCACAACATGATCAAATCAATGTAATAATAGGGATAAAAACAGAACCCTTTATTATCTTAGATGGAAAATAATTTTAATAAAACACTTGAACTTCATTCTTGAGGAAAATATCCTTTCTTCTTCAAAAAACATTTTTCCTTTCATAACATGTCATACAACTTTAAAATAAATTAAGTTGATTAAAAATAAACTTGAAAACTTGTAAAGGAAGCTTCTTGGAAATAATGTTTTAAAAATCCATTCAAGCCGTATAAGTTAAAAAATACATTCTTCGTACTTTTGTCGGAAAAGTCAAAAAGTACCTCGTACGAAAAATGACAAAGATTCCTTTCATTTCTTTTACTAAAAACTCACCAAAGGGTAAAAATGGATTTAAACAATTGTAGGTGGATGGAAATAATATTACATATTGATGAAACATGGATGTGGATGATAAAATACACCCCAGTAATTACTTACGAATAAACAATCTCGGATAAAAATGAGATTGTGATATTTCCCTTACCTTAGGTCCGACTTGCTTTGTAAGTGTCCGAACCTCCTGTATAATGATTTAAATCATGTTATTGACTTATTACAGAATCATATTCATTGTTATGATATCATATATGGTTCACTTATGACATTATATTACCCGTTCTTTTGTAAATTCCATGTTAAAGAAGCGTTTTGGGTAAAATCGTTTCATTTATCGTAGGTGTTTTGACTTGTTGTTCTTGACATCATTATTACTTATATCATGATTTACTTACTTCCAGAATATAAAATATGATTTATATATCATATATATTCAGTATATATATATATATAATAGGTAGATAAATAAAATGAAAAACACCGTTCATGGAGACGGTAGTCCGTACGTACGCATGAACGCTGTTTTCCTTTCCTTATTGTCTTGAAATGGAAGTAAGTAGATGACATACATATGTATATATATACATAAATCCAGTAGCTTTATAATGTCATATATTTCATTATTATTTCTTATATATACATTATAATCATTCTTAAATGGTTAACATGGAGAATGAATCTCATCGCGTCGTGGAGACGGTATTCCGTACGTACGCACGAGCGATGATATCATTTCTATAAATATTGAATTGAATTGGAGTGTATTATAAAATATATCAGAATCAATATGATGTTGTAATAACTATGTATAGTTATTCTTTACACCATTATACCCATCCATGTAAGGTGGTGGTGGAAAATAGATTACACCACGGCGTGGAGACGGTATTCCGTACGTACGCACGAGCGGTGATTTCTTTTTCCGTAGGATGGATAGATGGTGAAATAGGGTTGTTTCATACTTATAATAACATATCAGTATATGAGTGATACTGATGTTATTACTTCATAATGAAACAACCTAAGAAGAAGAAGTGGAAGAAGAAATAAAGATGAAAGAATTGGTAACGGTAATTACCTCTTCTTTGAAGTGCCTCTTTGAGACCTCCTCTTAGGGCACTAAAATTGGTCTTTGAGTAAGACCAGAACCTCTAGGATGTTTCTAGGGATGTGGAGAAGAGATTTAGGCAGGGGTTTTCCGAGCTTGAGTGCTCAAATTGGTGTGAGGAGGAGGGGGAGGAGGTGTCCTTTTATAAGGGAGGAGAGGGGCACCTTAGGAATATCTCAAAATATTATTTTATATTAAAGTCAAAATCGGTTTATAATGGTTCCAAAGGGTCTTATTTCGAAGATAAAGTGGGGATGGGTCAAAATCCTATCAACCAATAGGATTTAGACAAGTTTAGGGTATTATTTTAACTTTATCAATTAGATTTAACTCTAAGTTAAATAATTTAACTTTTACCGTGTCTTTTTGTTTTCTTTCACTATATGGTTAATAAACTTACTATAACATGCCAAACGAACCCCAAATTGTATATTATTAATACATATATCCTTATCTAAGTCATTTGGCCGAACCTTAGATTTTTATGAATAAAATAACAATTAATAATATAATATTTTATTTAAAAACTATTTTGTGTCAATTTTGACACTATTTGATATATGATTTTTGTGAAAGTCATAACAGAATTATATGTTCTAACCAAGTTGATTAAATCAACACTAATATATCATAGTAACCTAGAAAATTAGTTTAATTCATAAAAAGTCTCAAATTACATTTATTTGGGTGTTTATAACATCAATTATGTCAATATTTCATTAACAAGGTAATTACTGCATCATCTTTGTGTCATAAATAAATTAAATTATTTGATGTCTAAAAATTACAAATAAAATACCATCATGTAGTAAATCTTTTTATCTTTCTAATGAATATTTAAAATCGAATTTATCTTATGTATAACCCCATATTAGAAATGATTTACTTATTAAACTTTGATTTTAACTATTTTAACCCTTCTTTAAATAAATTAATAATAAATGTCCTAATCTAATATAAGTGGGCCTAAATGGTCATATTTTATTCCTATGTTTGTTTTTTGTCGAATTAAACTTGTCCAATAGAATTAGTACATGTGTTAGGGTAATATTAATATCATATTTACCCTTAGTTACCCTATTTACTATTAACCGTGGTAAAAAAAGTAAAAAGTTACCATTCACCAAAAATTATTTTCATCTCATTGAACCACATTTTAGTCCTTGATATTAACCGTGTCTCTCGGATTTTCGAAATTCCATTCACAGAAGCGGTAAAATTAAGTTTTATGCAAAATTCAGTTTTTAACCTACCACTTAGTGGTTTCACTATTCATCAAAAATTGAAAGTTTTCAGAAAGATGCCAAAATTTCATCCTAAGCTATATTTCATATTCCGAATTCAAAAATGAAGTCTATTTTACCAAATTCATAACATAGAAATTGAATTAATTAATTTTATAATTAAATCCCGCTGTTAAAACAAATAACGTGTTTTTAAGAAACAATATCTATCAAAAGATTGACACTTGTTTATGTCTAGTTTAAATGTGAAATTACATCCAATGACCAACATTGTATTAAATTGTAAAAATATATTCTAAATATACTTTAAAACCACTCAAATTAATGATTTATCACTATTAATTATTTCGATTAAAAAAAAGTTGTTTTTAATTATAATTTAGTAATTTTCACTATTCATTAGAATATGAAAGTTATCCGAAAAGTACCAAAATTTCACCTTAGGCTAAATTTGATACTCCGAATCCAAAAATGAAGTCCATTTTGAGAGTTAAAATTTCTAAAATTTAAAAAGTGGTTATTACTATTCATAACGGCTAGTTTTAATAATATTTTAATAACATATCATTGTTTCGTGAAACTCAGGATTACGTACCACACACGCTATCGAGGAAGGTTGCGATTGCGTGTAATGCAAGGCAAGTCAAGGATGCGTGTTGTGCAAGCTCCTTTTGGTGTAGCGTATAACACAAGACATTAGTAAAATAAAAAAGAATACTTTTCATAAAATCTCGGGCTGTTACATTCTACCCCCCTTAAAATGAATTTCGCCCTCGAAATTATTCGGGGTTATAAATGGTTTACTATTCGAAAGTTTCTTTAATAGAAACCCACATCGTAAAAGGGAATACCAAAACTTGGCTTTAAAAACTAAAGTATGAAATGTAACGATTACCCAAATAAACTAATCACTGGGTTTCCACATAGGTGAAAATATGGATATGGAAGAGAAATCTAACCATCATGTTCTGATGGAGAGTGGTAGAGAACATGGCTATGGAAAAGCCAGTAATCACAAATCCATAAATTTGTGATGATCTAAGGTACCATCTGATTCATCAGGTATAAGATCACTAGGACAACATTTTTGGTTTTCAAGATCATCTCCCTAAAGTTGAAAATTTTAATTAGAATAAATACTTACTTTATTTTGGTACAATCTCACTGTTGTTCGTGCCTTGAACAATTTCCACTTCATTTCTTAAATAAATGAAGTTGAATTTGTTATTCGTGAAGTGTTAGCAGATCATGTGATAGAATGACTGTTCATTCCATCTGTCTCAAACAAAAGGTTAGCAAAAGTTATTAAATATACATAAGTCATTCTATAGTGAGATTAATCATATATGGTTCCTAAAATGGACTTATACTTCATATATCATACTTCTTAATATAATAAAACTGGTTTCTACTAAACAGGGACTTCCTGTAGGTCAGTGGTAGGCGATAAAGGCCAGTCGCACTTCGGTTGCGGGTTCGATTCCTACAGCCTTGTCCGAAGAGATGGGCTGTCGCCCGTCCTGCAGGTTGTCCCTTTTTCTAAAACTACGTTACTATAACATCCCATCAATAATATCAAAAATCTTCTATCCTTAAACAATACTAACTTATGTCCAACATAATCCAGTCTAATCTTTAGGCTTATACATAATACTGCAGTCCACTCTCATAATATAGTGACAACGATTACCAGAGATTTAATACTATCGTTGATCCCCACATATCATAAGATATGTCTTGTTGGTCACATTACAAACATTCAAAGTCCTTAATCGTGTATTCTCTTGAATACCTTAGTGAAAACATGAGTGCAGTTAAAAGTTAACACTTTCCACATACCAAAATCCTCAAAATTCTATATACTCAAACCATGATATCACTTAGTCCTTATATCAATCATGTGCTCATGAATACTATTAAACATTTCATTTTCTCGTCTTCATTATGCGCATATCATCTTATTTCCAAAAAATATCTCAATCACTTTGAATACCACATTAATAAATATTGTAATACTCAATGATACAACATTATTTTAAAATCCCATTACATAAACACTTAATCATTCCACCACATCGTTGTCATATTCAACATTGCCAATAGTGATCGCATGTGATTTCCCTTTGTCCTTTGCCTTCATTGGTTGCTCATGTTGATCATCACTAACCCTTGGATTAGGGCAATTATTAGCATAATTCCCTATTTCCTTGCACTTGAAACATTGAAGTGTTGGTGGTGCGTTCTCTGCAGTGTTTGCTTTATTCACATCATTAGAAACCCTTTTTCAATTACTTCGACACTCAGCTGCTCGATGACCTTATTTTCCACACTTAAAACATTTTCTAGTCCCTTTAAGACAATCTCCACCATGCTTCTTTCCACACTTTGTGCATAAGGAAACATTCATATTCTTTTCACCATTATTCTGAGATTTCTCCTTGAACTCCATCTTTCGTTTCTTGTCAAAACCATGAGATGGATATGTAACACCAACTTCCATTTCTACCTTGATAGCACAACGCACAATTTCTTCATAGCTACTGAAGTCTCTTATAGCTAATGCCCTTCGAAGACTTGGTTTTAAGCCACTGAAAAATCGATCAACTTTACTTTCAGGTTGGATGATAATTCCAGAAGCATACCTTGCAAGTCTTGTAAAATTTGTTTCATAGGTACCAACAGATTCATCGTCCCTTTGCTTCAGTTCAAGAAACTCTTTCTCCATCTTTGTTCGAAGAATACGAGGGAAGTACTTACTGAAAAACAAGTTCTTGAACTCGTCCCATTCCATGGACTCAATTTCATCTCTTGGCCTCGTATTCTTGATAAGATTCCACCATTGATCACCTTCACCTTCCAAACGATATACTGCTAAGATGACTTTATCATGTTCAGAACATTGAAGAACTGAAAATATCTTTTCAGTAGTACTGATCCATTGTTCAGCCACAAGTGGATCAGAAGACCCACTGAAAGAAGGTGGACGTTGCCTCATGAAGGACTCAATAGAATATTGTTCCCTTCTCTGCTCATTTGGAAGTCCAGATTGATTCATGGCTTGTGTAAGTATAGCAATAAGATTTTCCACTCCATCTCCCATAACATTTGTTTGTTCAGGAGGGAAATCATTGCATTGTCCATTGCATTGATCAACACGGTTCCTTCGGGTTCCAGCCATCGTCTAAAACCCAAAAAGAATAGTGTGAGAGGCAAAAATCATGCTAGGGAAAACAACATAATAAAGGGGGATTACCTTCAATATCCAACATCTTAGGTTTAATTCTATGATCGTTAGCGTAATTCTATTACTATAACCTATACGTATACTTATCCCTAGGGACATCCCTAGACATACCTTAGAAATATCTCTAGGGATCTCACTAACGTTTTCGCATCCTAGTTTCCAAAGGTTGACTAAACCTTTCCTCTGATACCAACTGTAGAGACCCGAAGCTTATCGTACATTGACATTACATTACTTTTGCGGAATACTTAGTACATAACTAAAACACACACACAAGGATCGTAATAGTTTAGTGTCTCTGGAAACTCGGAACGTAATCTTCTAATCGTGGTGAAAGATCTTCAATATCTCCCATAAAGATCTTCCCTTTTTTTTACCTAAAAACCTTTCTTTATATCCTGGGGAAAAGAAAACATAAAAGGGTGAGCTCAAATGCTCAGTAAGGGTCAACAAAAGAAATATCAATCACATCATATACATAAGAACATAGCTTTTGGAAATCTTAACCTGCAAAAGAGCTCATAATATCATAACATGGGATAAATCATAGAAGTGAAAATGAGATCCCCATAATCATAACATGAAACTTGAAACTTTGTGTCATGCACACATAATCATGGAAAATCATTTCTTGTTAGTCATGACTCATTGCCAAGACTATCTTAGTGGACAAAGTCCCTTTCTGAACCGAGTTCACTCCTCGTTTCAGTCCTGTATCACTGAACCGAAATGACCTTCCGTTCCAGCCATGTCTATCTCATGAGATATAAAATCATTACCCAATGCATTGGAGGGAGATATAGGTCCCACCCATCTTATAATGAATCCTTTCTTATGTGTGCCACATAATCATAAAACATACATCATCGCATAACACATGTAACAAAAATGGGATTCTTGAAACATCATGACATCATAAATCAATTCATATAAGATAATGGAATTCATAAAAATAATTCCATCACAACATGATCAAATCAATGTAATAATAGGGATAAAAACAGAACCCTTTATTATCTTAGATGGAAAATAATTTTAATAAAACACTTGAACTTCATTCTTGAGGAAAATATCCTTTCTTCTTCAAAAAACATTTTTCCTTTCATAACATGTCATACAACTTTAAAATAAATTAAGTTGATTAAAAATAAACTTGAAAACTTGTAAAGGAAGCTTCTTGGAAATAATGTTTTAAAAATCCATTCAAGCCGTATAAGTTAAAAAAAACATTCTTCGTACTTTTGTCGGAAAAGTCAAAAAGTACCTCGTACGAAAAATGACAAAGATTCCTTTCATTTCTTTTACTAAAAACTCACCAAAGGGTAAAAATGGATTTAAAAAATTGTAGGTGGATGGAAATAATATTACATATTGATGAAACATGGATGTGGATGATAAAATACACCCCAGTAATTACTTACGAATAAAAAATCTCGGATAAAAATGAGATTGTGATATTTCCCTTACCTTAGGTCCGACTTGCTTTGTAAGTGTCCGAACCTCCTGTATAATGATTTAAATCATGTTATTGACTTATTACAGATTCATATTCATTGTTATGATATCATATATGGTTCACTTATGACATTATATTACCCGTTCTTTTGTAAATTCCATGTTAAAGAAGCGTTTTGGGTAAAATCGTTTCATTTATCGTAGGTGTTTTGACTTGTTGTTCTTGACATCATTATTACTTATATCATGATTTACTTACTTCCAGAATATAAAATATGATTTATATATCATATATATTCAGTATATATATATCTAATAGGTAGATAAATAAAATGAAAAACACTGTTCATGGAGACGGTAGTCCGTACGTACGCATGAACGCTGTTTTCCTTTCCTTATTGTCTTGAAATGGAAGTAAGTAGATGACATACATATGTATATATATACATAAATCCAGTAGCTTTATAATGTCATATATTTCATTATTATTTCTTATATATACATTATAATCATTCTTAAATGGTTAACATGGAGAATGAATCTCATCGCGTCGTGGAGACGGTATTCCGTACGTACGCACGAGCGATGATATCATTTCTATAAATATTGAATTGAATTGGAGTGTATTATAAAATATATCAGAATCAATATGATGTTGTAATAACTATGTATAGTTATTCTTTACACCATTATACCCATCCATGTAAGGTGGTGGTGGAAAATAGATTACACCACGGCGTGGAGACGGTATTCCGTACGTACGCACGCGCGGTGATTTCTTTTTCCGTAGGATGGATAGATGGTGAAATAGGGTTGTTTCATACTTATAATAACATATCAGTATATTAGTGATACTGATGTTATTACTTCATAATGAAACAACCTAAGAAGAAGAAGTGGAAGAAGAAATAAAGATGAAAGAATTGGTAACGGTAATTACCTCTTCTTTGAAGTGCCTCTTTGAGACCTCCTCTTAGGGCACTAAAATTGGTCTTTGAGTAAGACCATAACCTCTAGGATGTTTCTAGGGATGTGGAGAAGAGATTTAGGCAGGGGTTTGCCGAGCTTGAGTGCTCAAATTGGTGTGAGGAGGAGGGGGAGGAGGTGTCCTTTTATAAGGGAGGAGAGGGGCACCTTAGGAATATCTCAAAATATTATTTTATATTAAAGTCAAAATCGGTTTATAATGGTTCCAAAGGGTCTTATTTCGAAGATAAAGTGGGGATGGGTCGAAATCCTATCAACCAATAGGATTTAGACAAGTTTAGGGTATTATTTTAACTTTATCAATTAGATTTAACTCTAAGTTAAATAATTTAACTTTTACCGTGTCTTTTTGTTTTCTTTCACTATATGGTTAATAAACTTACTATAACATGCCAAACGAACCCCAAATTGTATATTATTAATACATATATCCTTATCTAAGTCATTTGGCCGAACCTTAGATTTTTATGAATAAAATAACAATTAATAATATAATATTTTATTTAAAAACTATTTTGTGTCAATTTTGACACTATTTGATATATGATTTTTGTGAAAGTCATAACAGAATTATATGTTCGAACCAAGTTGATTAAATCAACACTAATATATCATAGTAACCTAGAAAATTAGTTTAATTCATAAAAAGTCTCAAATTACATTTATTTGGGTGTTTATAACATCAATTATGTCAATATTTCATTAACAAGGTAATTACTGCATCATCTTTGTGTCATAAATAAATTAAATTATTTGATGTCTAAAAATTACAAATAAAATACCATCATGTAGTAAATCTTTTTATCTTTCTAATTAATATTTAAAATCGAATTTATCTTATGTATAACCCCATATTAGAAATGATTTACTTATTAAACTTTGATTTTAACTATTTTAACCCTTCTTTAAATAAATTAATAATAAATGTCCTAATCTAATCCAAGTGGGCCTAAATGGTCATATTTTATTCCTAAGTTTGTTTTTGGTCGAATTACACTTGTACAATAGAATTAGTACATGTGTTAGGGTAATATTAATATCATATTTACCCTTAGTTACCCTATTTACTATGAACCGTGGTAAAAAAAGTAAAAAGTTACCATTCACCAAAAATTATTTTCATCTCATTGAACCACATTTTAGTCCTTGATATTAACCGTGTCTCTCGGATTTTCGAAATTCCATTCACAGAAGCGGTAAAATTAAGTTTTATGCAAAATTCAGTTTTTAACCTACCACTTAGTGGTTTCACTATTCATCAAAAATTGAAAGTTTTCAGAAAGATGCCAAAATTTCATCCTAAGCTATATTTCATATTCCGAATTAAAAAATGAAGTCTATTTTACCAAATTCATAACATAGAAATTGCATTAATTAATTTTATAATCAAATCCCGCTGTTAAAACAAATAACGTGTTTTTAAGAAACAATATCTATCAAAAGATTGACACTTGTTTATGTCTAGTTTAAATGTGAAATTACATCCAATGACCAACATTGTATTAAATTGTAAAAATATATTCTAAATATACTTTAAAACCACTCAAATTAATGATTTATCACTATTAATTATTTCGATTAAAAAAAAGTTGTTTTTAATTATAATTTAGTAATTTTCACTATTCATTAGAATATGAAAGTTATCCGAAAAGTACCAAAATTTCACCTTAGGCTAAATTTGATACTCCGAATCCAAAAATGAAGTCCATTTTGAGAGTTAAAATTTCTAAAATTTAAAAAGTGGTTATTACTATTCATAACGGCTAGTTTTAATAATATTTTAATAACATATCATTGTTTCGTGAAACTCAGGATTACGTACCACACACGCTATCGAGGAAGGTTGCGATTGCGTGTAATGCAAGGCAAGTCAAGGATGCGTGTTGTGCAAGCTCCTTTTGGTGTAGCGTATAACACAAGACATTAGTAAAATAAAAAAGAATACTTTTCATAAAATCTCGGGCTGTTACATTCTACCCCCCTTAAAATGAATTTCGCCCTCGAAATTCTTCGGGGTTATAAATGGTTTACTATTCGAAAGTTTCTTTAATAGAAACCCACATCGTAAAAGGGAATACCAAAACTTGGCTTTAAAAACTAAAGTATGAAATGTAACGATTACCCAAATAAACTAATCACTGGGTTTCCACATAGGTGAATATATGGATATGGAAGAGAAATCTAACCATCATGTTCTGATGGAGAGTGGTAGAGAACATGGCTATGGAAAAGCCAGTAATCACAAATCCATAAATTTGTGATGATCTAAGGTACCATCTGATTCATCAGGTATAAGATCACTAGGACAACATTTTTGGTTTTCAAGATCATCTCCCTAAAGTTGAAAATTTTAATTAGAATAAATACTTACTTTATTTTGGTACAATCTCACTGTTGTTCGTGCCTTGAACAATTTCCACTTCATTTCTTAAATAAATGAAGTTGAATTTGTTATTCGTGAAGTGTTAGCAGATCATGTGATAGAATGACTGTTCATTCCATCTGTCTCAAACAAAAGGTTAGCAAAAGTTATTAAATATACATAAGTCATTCTATAGTGAGATTAATCATATATGGTTCCTAAAATGGACTTATACTTCATATATCATACTTCTTAATATAATAAAACTGGTTTCTACTAAACAGGGACTTCCTGTAGGTCAGTGGTAGGCGATAAAGGCCAATCGCACTTCGGTTGCGGGTTCGATTCCTACAGCCTTGTCTGAAGAGATGGGCTGTCGCCCGTCCTGCAGGTTGTCCCTTTTTCTAAAACTACGTTACTATAACATCCCATCAATAATATCGAAAATCTTCTATCCTTAAACAATACTAACTTATGTCCAACATAATCCAGTCTAATCTTTAGGCTTATACATAATACTGCAGTCCACTCTCATAATATAGTGACAACGATTACCAGAGATTTAATACTGTCGTTGATCCCCACATATCATAAGATATGTCTTGTTGGTCACATTACAAACATTCAAAGTCCTTAATCATGTATTCTCTTGAATACCTTAGTGAAAACATGAGTGCAGTTAAAAGTTAACACTTTCCACATACCAAAATCCTCAAAATTCTATATACTCAAACCATGATATCACTTAGTCCTTATATCTATCATGTGCTCATGAATACTATTAAACATTTCATTTTCTCGTCTTCATTATGCGCATATCATCTTATTTCCAAAAAATATCTCAATCACTTTGAATACCACATTAATAAATATTGTAATACTCAATGATACAACATTATTTTAGAATCCCATTACATAAACACTTAATCATTCCACCACATCGTTGTCATATTCAACATTGCCAATAGTGATCGCATGTGATTTCCCTTTGTCCTTTGCCTTCATTGGTTGCTCATGTTGATCATCACTAACCCTTGGATTAGGGCAATTATTAGCATAATTCCCTATTTCCTTGCACTTGAAGCATTGAAGTGTTGGTGGTGCGTTCTCTGCAGTGTTTGCTTTATTCACATCATTAGAAACCCTTTTTCCATTACTTCGACACTCAGCTCCTCGATGACCTTCTTTTCCACACTTAAAACATTTTCTAGTCCCTTTAAGACAATCTCCACCATGCTTCTTTCCACACTTTGTGCATAAGGAAACATTCATATTCTTTTCACCATTATTCTGAGATTTCTCCTTGAACTCCATCTTTCGTTTCTTGTCAAAACCATGAGATGGATATGTAACAGCAACTTCCATTTCTACCTTGATAGCACAACGCACAATTTCTTCATAGCTACTGAAGTCTCTTATAGCTAATGCCCTTCGAAGACTTGGTTTTAAGCCACTGAAAAATCGATCAACTTTACTTTCAGGTTGGATGATAATTCCAGAAGCATACCTTGCAAGTCTTGTAAAATTTGTTTCATAGGTACCAACAGATTCATCGTCCCTTTGCTTCAGTTCAAGAAACTCTTTCTCCATCTTTGTTCGAAGAATACGAGGGAAGTACTTACTGAAAAACAAGTTCTTGAACTCGTCCCATTCCATGGACTCAATTTCATCTCTTGGCCTCGTATTCTTGATAAGATTCTACCATTGATCAGCTTCACCTTCCAAACGATATACTACTAAGATGACTTTATCATGTTCAGAACATTGAAGAACTGAAAATATCTTTTCAGTAGTACTGATCCATTGTTCAGCCACAAGTGGATCAGAAGACCCACTGAAAGAAGGTGGACGTTGCCTCATGAAGGACTCAATAGAATATTGTTCCCTTCTCTGCTCATTTGGAAGTCCAGATTGATTCATGGCTTGTGTAAGTATAGCAATAATATTTTGCACTCCATCTCCCATAACATTTGTTTGTTCAGGAGGGAAATCATTGCATTGTCCATTGCATTGATCTACACGGTTCCTTCGGGTTCCAGCCATCGTCTAAAACCCAAAAAGAATAGTGTGAGAGGCAAAAATCATGCTAGGGAAAACAACATAATAAAGGGGGATTACCTTCAATATCCAACATATTAGGTTTAATTCTATGATCGTTAGCGTAATTCTATTACTATAACCTATACGTATACTTATCCCTAGGGACATCCCTAGACATACCTTAGAAATATCTCTAGGGATCTCACTAACGTTTTCGCATCCTAGTTTCCAAAGGTTGACTAAACCTTTCCTCTGATACCAACTGTAGAGACCCGAAGCTTATCGTACATTGACATTACATTACTTTTGCGGAATACTTAGTACATAACTAAAACACACACACAAGGATCGTAATAGTTTAGTGTCTTTGGAAACTCGGAACGTAATCTTCTAATCGTGGTGAAAGATCTTCAATATCTCCCATAAAGATCTTCCCTTTTTTTTACCTAAAAACCTTTCTTTATATCCTGGGGAAAAGAAAACATAAAAGGGTGAGCTCAAATGCTCAGTAAGGGTCAACAAAAGAAATATCAATCACATCATATACATAAGAACATAGCTTTTGGAAATCTTAACCTGCAAAAGAGCTCATAATATCATAACATGGGATAAATCATAGAAGTGAAAATGAGATCCCCATAATCATAACATGAAACTTGAAACTTTGTGTCATGCACACATAATCATGGAAAATCATTTCTTGTTAGTCACGACTCATTTCCAAGACTATCTTAGTGGACAAAGTCCCTTTCTGAACCGAGTTCACTCCTCGTTTCAGTCCTGTATCACTGAACCGAAATAACCTTCCGTTCCAGCCATGTCTATCTCATGAGATATAAAATCATTACCCAATGCATTGGAGGGAGATATAGGTCCCACCCATCTTATAATGAATCCTTTCTTATGTGTGCCACATAATCATAAAACATACATCATCGCATAACACATGTAACAAAAATGGGATTCTTGAAACATCATGACATCATAAATCAATTCATATAAGATAATGGAATTCATAAAAATAATTCCATCACAACATGATCAAATCAATGTAATAATAGGGATAAAAACAGAACCCTTTATTATCTTAGATGGAAAATAATTTTAATAAAACACTTGAACTTCATTCTTGAGGAAAATATCCTTTCTTCTTCAAAAAACATTTTTCCTTTCATAACATGTCATACAACTTTAAAATAAATTAAGTTGATTAAAAATAAACTTGAAAACTTGTAAAGGAAGCTTCTTGGAAATAATGTTTTAAAAATCCATTCAAGCCGTATAAGTTAAAAAAAACATTCTTCGTACTTTTGTCGGAAAAGTCAAAAAGTACCTCGTACGAAAAATGACAAAGATTCCTTTCATTTCTTTTACTAAAAACTCACCAAAGGGTAAAAATGGATTTAAACAATTGTAGGTGGATGGAAATAATATTACATATTGATGAAACATGGATGTGGATGATAAAATACACCCCAGTAATTACTTACGAATAAACAATCTCGGATAAAAATGAGATTGTGATATTTCCCTTACCTTAGGTCCGACTTGCTTTGTAAGTGTCCGAACCTCCTGTATAATGATTTAAATCATGTTATTGACTTATTACAGAATCATATTCATTGTTATGATATCATATATGGTTCACTTATGACATTATATTACCCGTTCTTTTGTAAATTCCATGTTAAAGAAGCGTTTTGGGTAAAATCGTTTCATTTATCGTAGGTGTTTTGACTTGTTGTTCTTGACATCATTATTACTTATATCATGATTTACTTACTTCCAGAATATAAAATATGATTTATATATCATATATATTCAGTATATATATATATATAATAGGTAGATAAATAAAATGAAAAACACCGTTCATGGAGACGGTAGTCCGTACGTACGCATGAACGCTGTTTTCCTTTCCTTATTATCTTGAAATGGAAGTAAGTAGATGACATACATATGTATATATATACATAAATCCAGTAGCTTTATAATGTCATATATTTCATTATTATTTCTTATATATACATTATAATCATTCTTAAATGGTTAACATGGAGAATGAATCTCATCGCGTCGTGGAGACGGTATTCCGTACGTACGCACGAGCGATGATATCATTTCTATAAATATTGAATTGAATTGGAGTGTATTATAAAATATATCAGAATCAATATGATGTTGTAATAACTATGTATAGTTATTCTTTACACCATTATACCCATCCATGTAAGGTGGTGGTGGAAAATAGATTACACCACGGCGTGGAGACGGTATTCCGTACGTACGCACGCGCGGTGATTTCTTTTTCCGTAGGATGGATAGATGGTGAAATAGGGTTGTTTCATACTTATAATAACATATCAGTATATGAGTGATACTGATGTTATTACTTCATAATGAAACAACCTAAGAAGAAGAAGTGGAAGAAGAAATAAAGATGAAAGAATTGGTAACGGTAATTACCTCTTCTTTGAAGTGCCTCTTTGAGACCTCCTCTTAGGGCACTAAAATTGGTCTTTGAGTAAGACCAGAACCTCTAGGATGTTTCTAGGGATGTGGAGAAGAGATTTAGGCAGGGGTTTGCCGAGCTTGAGTGCTCAAATTGGTGTGAGGAGGAGGGGGAGGAGGTGTCCTTTTATAAGGGAGGAGAGGGGCACCTTAGGAATATCTCAAAATATTATTTTATATTAAAGTCAAAATCGGTTTATAATGGTTCCAAAGGGTCTTATTTCGAAGATAAAGTGGGGATGGGTCGAAATACTATCAACCAATAGGATTTAGACAAGTTTAGGGTATTATTTTAACTTTATCAATTAGATTTAACTCTAAGTTAAATAATTTAACTTTTACCGTGTCTTTTTGTTTTCTTTCACTATATGGTTAATAAACTTACTATAACATGCCAAACGAACCCCAAATTGTATATTATTAATACATATATCCTTATCTAAGTCATTTGGCCGAACCTTAGATTTTTATGAATAAAATAACAATTAATAATATAATATTTTATTTAAAAACTATTTTGTGTCAATTTTGACACTATTTGATATATGATTTTTGTGAAAGTCATAACAGAATTATATGTTCGAACCAAGTTGATTAAATCAACACTAATATATCATAGTAACCTAGAAAATTAGTTTAATTCATAAAAAGTCTCAAATTATATTTATTTGGGTGTTTATAACATCAATTATGTCAATATTTCATTAACAAGGTAATTACTGCATCATCTTTGTGTCATAAATAAATTAAATTATTTGATGTCTAAAAATTACAAATAAAATACCATCATGTAGTAAATCTTTTTATCTTTATAATGAATATTTAAAATCGAATTTATCTTATGTATAACCCCATATTAGAAATGATTTACTTATCAAACTTTGATTTTAACTATTTTAACCCTTCTTTAAATAAATTAATAATAAATGTCCTAATCTAATCCAAGTGGGCCTAAATGGTCATATTTTATTCCTAAGTTTGTTTTTGGTCGAATTACACTTGTCCAATAGAATTAGTACATGTGTTAGGGTAATATTAATATCATATTTACCCTTAGTTACCCTATTTACTATTAACCGTGGTAAAAAAAGTAAAAAGTTACCATTCACCAAAAATTATTTTCATCTCATTGAACCACATTTTAGTCATTGATATTAACCGTGTCTCTCGGATTTTCGAAATTCCATTCACAGAAGCGGTAAAATTAAGTTTTATGCAAAATTCAGTTTTTAACCTACCACTTAGTGGTTTCACTATTCATCAAAAATTGAAAGTTTTCAGAAAGATGCCAAAATTTCATCCTAAGCTATATTTCATATTCCGAATTCAAAAATGAAGTCTATTTTACCAAATTCATAACATAGAAATTGCATTAATTAATTTTATAATTAAATCCCGCTGTTAAAACAAATAACGTGTTTTTAAGAAACAATATCTATCAAAAGATTGACACTTGTTTATGTCTAGTTTAAATGTGAAATTACATCCAATGACCAACATTGTATTAAATTGTAAAAATATATTCTAAATATACTTTAAAACCACTCAAATTAATGATTTATCACTATTAATTATTTCGATTAAAAAAAAGTTGTTTTTAATTAAAATTTAGTAATTTTCACTATTCATTAGAATATGAAAGTTATCCGAAAAGTACCAAAATTTCACCTTAGGCTAAATTTGATACTCCGAATCCAAAAATGAAGTCCATTTTGAGAGTTAAAATTTCTAAAATTTAAAAAGTGGTTATTACTATTCATAACGGCTAGTTTTAATAATATTTTAATAACATATCATTGTTTCGTGAAACTCAGGATTACGTACCACACACGCTATCGAGGAAGGTTGCGATTGCGTGTAATGCAAGGCAAGTCAAGGATGCGTGTTGTGCAAGCTCCTTTTGGTGTAGCGTATAACACAAGACATTAGTAAAATAAAAAAGAATACTTTTCATAAAATCTCGGGCTGTTACAATTTCAACCCATAGACTTTGAGGTAGGAGTGGGCTGCAGATTTTATGAGCCTGACGTAGGGATCTCTATCAGTGATGGACTATGCTATCCACTTCACTGATTTGAGACGCTTCATCCCAGTGTTAGCAGGGGATGAGGTGGCAATAGTAAGGGGTTTCAAGGATGGGATGAGACATGAGATCAGGTCTCAAGTAAATATATTCCACATGAGTAAGTTTGCAGATGTGATGTATTAGGCACTCATCACTGAAGGTAACCTGAAGGGAGCTTTGGGTGGTGGGCTTGTCGTGCCAGCTGGGTAGAGAAGTGATGCATCTTCTGAGGGTCGGAAGCGCTGTTTGGAAAGTTTCCATCAAGGTGGTCAGAAGAGAGGGTCAGCCTCTCAGAGTGGGAACTAGGTGTTCTGTTATTAGTGTGGTAGGATGGGGCATATGCATGGTAAGTGTCCTCGACCTCCAGTTGTGTGTCATTCGTGCGACAGGATGGGGCATATGCAGATGTTCTGTAGGAACTCTCATAGGCAGGTGAGTATGATGATGAAAGTAATGTACCTAGTACAAGAAGGGGATCAGTTGCCCCACATCAGGGAGGAAGTTGGAGAACCATGGGATGTACTGGATGGTTCAGTGGACGTGGAACTCTAGGGAAATATCACTCATGCCATTAGGGTAGTGCAGCGTAGGGTGCTCAGGCTGGAGCCTAGGGTAGAGGGGCAAGTCAGATTCACGAAGTTCAGTTTGCGCCTGGTGATGGTGAGGCCAGACCGTCAACTGTTTGAGGTATGATCCCTGTAGATTCTACGTTTTCTAGTTCATTGTTTGACACATGTTCCACACACTCTTTTGTTTCTGCTCATCTTGTGGTAGTGTGGGGTTTACCTTGGGATAGGGTGTGTGGAGTTATGTCAATTGACACCCTTTTAGGAGTTTGGATTGAGGATATCATGTAATGCAAGGGATGTGACTTGGATGTTTGTGGGTATAATTTTCTGTGGGACTTGTTCATTCTCAAGATGTCACGTATTGAACTAATTGTGTGAATGGATTGGTTGGTGTTGTATCGGGCACACATAGATTGTTATCGTCGCATGGTATCATTCAGGTCACTTGATGGTGACGCTTATGTACACCGTGGTGAATGGGATGTTCAAGAAGGGCATGCGGGGCTATTTTTTCAATAGATGAGTGGACTCATGGCTCAAGTGTCATGTCTCGTGCTTGATGATGATGTGGTAGGGGAGAAATATATTTTCCCTACTGTGGTGGATCAGTTTCTGGATGTGTTTCCTGTGTATTTCTCGGGGTTTCCAGCCGAGAGGGATGTTGAGTTTACAATCGAGTTGCTTCTAGGAGCGGAGCCAATTTCTATTCCACCATACCAAATGACACTGACAGAAGTCCAGGAACTAATGGTTCAGCATGGCGAGTTTGAGAATAAGGGTTGTATCCATTCTAGTACGTCTCCTTGGGGATATCCTGTGCTTTTTTCAAAGAGGGATGATGGGTCATTGAAGCTGTTTGTTGACTATCAGAAGTTAAACTATATGACGTTGAAAAATTGGTACCCTCTACCTAGAATTGATGAACTATATGTTTAGCTGAGGGGTTCATAAATGTTTTCTAAGATTGATCTGAGGTCTGGGTATCACCATACGATGGTGATGTCTTCTTAAGTATCGCATATATCTTTCGGAAGTTGGTACGGTTTGTTTGTGTTTCTGGTCATGCCTTTCAGCATGACCAATGAACCGACGGTGTTTATGGATTTAATGAACCAAATATTTCATCCCTATCTAGATCGGTTCTTGTTTGTCTTTGTTGATGATATCTTAGTGTACTCAAAAACTCATGATGATCATGCCCATCATCTTGACATCATCATGGGTATGGTAAGAGAGGATCGGTTATATGGAAAGCTATCAAATTGTCAATTCTGGATAGGTGAGGTGCATTTTCTAAGTCAAATAATCTCAGAGGTAGGTGTTTCAATGGATTCAGAGAAAGTGCAGGCAGTTGTATCTTGGGACTAGCCCAAAAGTGTTTCTGATGTTTGGAGTTTTCTAGGTTTGTCCAGGTATTATCGAAGGTTCATTCAGGATTTCTCCCACTTGGGAGCACCACTCTGGGGCTTGAAAAAGAAAGGAATCAGGTTCGAGTGCTCTTTGGCTTGTGATAACTCTTTCGAAGAGTTGAAGAAGCGGTTGACGATCAAACCTATCTTGATATTACATGAGCCATGTAAAAAGTACATCGTGATTTATGATGCGTTTGGAATCAGGCTTGGGGATATGTTGATGAATGATGAGCGTGTTGTGTCTTATGGGTCAAGAAAATTGAGACCCCACAAGTGGAACTATCCCACTCATGATCTTGAGTTGGCTGCAGTAGTGTACGCCTTATTGTGTTAGAGGCACTATTTGTTGGGAGAACGATTTACTGTGTTTACCGACTATAAGAGCCTAAAGTACATCTTATCACAACGGGATGTGAATCTTCGACCGAGAAGATGGGTTGAATATATCCAGTCATTTGACGTTGATTTTGTGTACATGTCAGGAAAGGGAAACAGTTTTGCAGATGTTCTGAGCAAGAATGTTCAGAATCAGGTGGTTCAGGAGTCCAACACTGAGTGGAATGTGATGGATTTGTTTGCGGAGATTCACCTGGTGGTGTAGGAGGAGAGTGTTCAGTTCACACTCGCTTTCTTAACGATGGAGATGATAATTTTGAGTCGATTTAAGGAAGATCAACTTGATGATCTCGAGTGTTTGATCATAAAGAAAAATATTAAAGGTGGGGATCCACCTTCTGGTTGGGCCGTCGGCGTGGATGGTGTTGTTCGTGTTCGTGATCATGTGGTTATGCCAAAGTGTATGCGGGAAGAGTTGATGTGTGAGTTCCACTCATCATATTGGGCAGTGTATCCTTGTTTGACCAAGATGTACCATGATCTCTGGAGGCACTTTTGGTGGCCTAGAATTATGATAGAAGTTGTGGGCTTTGTGGAACGGTGCCTTACCTGTCAGCAGGTGAAGGCCGAGCATCAATGCCCTGGTGGTTTGTTGCATCTATTGCCCATTCTAGAATGGAAGTGGGATAAGGTAACATTGGATTTTTCCGTGGGTCTTCCTAGGACACCGTAGAAGAATAATGCAATCTGGGTGGTTGTGGATCGGTTAACGAAAGTGGATCATTTATTACCAATTCAAGAGAAATTTACAGTCGACCAATTGGGTGAGCTGTATGTATGAAAAATAGTGCGTTTTCATGGGGTGTCATGGACCATAGTTCCTGACCGAGATCCACGTTTCAAGTCACGTATCTGGAAAGGTTTATAGAAGGCACTGGGTACGCAAGTGTTTTTTAGTACGGGTTTCCACCCGCAGATGGACGGGAAGTCGAATCGTACGATCCAAGTTTTGGAAGATATGTTAAGAGCTTGTGTCTTGGACTTGGGCGGTTCTTTGGAGAGACATCTATCGTCAGTTGAGTTTTCCTACGACAATATTTTTTATTCTACGATTCAGATGGCACTGTTTGAGGCACTCTGTAGGAGGCCATGTAGATCTCTGATGTGTTTTCTAGAGGCCAGTGAATCGTAGTTTTTGGGGCCAAGTCTTGTGCAGGAGACTACAGAGAGAGTTATGTTGATCAGGAAGTAGATGGATATGGCTCACAGTAGGCATAAGTCATATACAGATTGAAGGCGTAGAACTCTTTAGTTTTCAATAGGTGATAACGTGTTCCTTCGGGTGTCTGCAATGTTGGGTCACCGTCGGATTCGAAAGCAGGGTAAGTTGGTACCCAGGTATGTGGGACCATTTGAGATTGTTGAGGGGATCGGACCAGTGGCTTACTGATTGGCTCCACCACAATGTTATTGTGGGATTCATGATGTATTTCATGTGTCACAACTTTGATAGTACCACACTGGCCTATATCACATGGTTGATGTTGAGGATGTGGAACTTGAGGCTGATGTGTCCTTTGAGGAGTGTCTAGTTCATGTGGTGGATCGTAGTGAAAATTTCATGTGCATCAAGCTTATGCCATTAGTGAGGGTACTATGGAATCACAGGAAAGTTCAAGAAGAAACTTGGGAGCGGGAATTGGATAGGCGGGCTCAGTGGACCGAACTCATCTCTTCATTGAGTCAATGAGGCGTGCGAGCTTGGATTGAGGATGAGCCATTATATGGTGGGGAGGATGTAAGATACCGGTTTTTTGAATGGAATGTTTCATTATGTTTTGGCTTAATCCCTTGTTTCAGGCTTCAAGGGATTTCTTCTGAATGTATGTGAGTTCATGGGGGTGTTTTGGGGCCTTGGGGAATGAAATAAAGGAATGTTGGGCAAGACAAGCTAGGGCGCACGGCCTGGGCACGACCAGGGAAAACCGTGCGGCCTACCTAGGTAAACTATGCAACCCTCCTCTTCAAGACAGTTTCATGTGCACGGTTTGCGCACGGTTTGTAAAACTGTGCGGCACAAACCCTACAGCCCCATAATGTTGGGAAAAATTACATGTTTCCCACTCTAGGCATTTAAACCACAACTCAGGATTTTACTCCTTTCATCCCCTCTCATCCCTGGTGATGAACTTGGGAGACCCAATCTTCCCAATGGTGGTTATCCTTTGATTCATGGCCCTTTAGAGCGTCATTTGTTGCGGATCAAATCTCAGGGTATGTCTAATCCCACCCTTGCATCTATTTTTGGTTTAAGGTTTGTATATTCTCTCCCTCTTGTTTGAAAGCTCTAAAACCCTATCTTTTGGGTGAGTTTTAGGTTGTTGCTCCAATGGATGGTCGGATCGAGGTCTAAGGACTCGATAGAGAGTGCGTTCAACCGAGGTTTCAAGGTAGGTGGTCTACAAGTTATATCCCATGGTTATTTGGGTATTTTTGCATGTTTAGTTGGGTTATTGTTTCCCCTTGGTTATATTTTGAGGATCCATGGAATGTTTGGTTATAATGGTGTTTAAAATGGCCAATGGGAACCCTCGTGATCCCAATGGGATGCGTTGAGTTTGACATGACATAATTTTGGGCCATCCATGGGTTGCGTCGGCTTTCCCGGACATAGGGATTGTTATTAAAAAAGTAAACATTTTGTAATAAATGGTAGATCCCTTAAAGAATACGTTGGCATGATTGGTTGATCATGGAATAGAATTTAGTTGATGCACCTAGACATGGAAATAACCTAAGGTTTATTTGGAATTGGTTGAATGGTTGATTCATGGAAATGAAGAATGAGTTATCTGGGTTAACGTGTAAACTATGTAAAGACCATAATGGGATAGATTTTGGGTCCAGTACATAATGCTTAGTGAGAAATGAATAACTTATGGGAATTCGGTGAATGGTTAAATTATGTGAAATGGAAATGTGTTAATGGGTTAATGCTTAATGTGAATTTCCATTTGGTTTGTTGTGAATGGTTTATCCAAGTGGCAATGGTATGGTTGGATGATGATTATATATATATATAAGCATGTGAACATGTCTTGGTAGAGTGGGTTATGACTTGAGGATCTACACCCATGGGTCGAGAAAAGACGGATGCTCTAAACTCCACCCTAAATGCTAGGTTAGGAATGAGGACTGAGGATATATTCTCCTAACAGTTGATTCCACCTGGACTGAGGCTTTGAGGTGAGGATATGGTTTCTATGAGGGTGTTAGTCCTAGTGAGATAGTATAACGATGTGTTCACCCTCTTGCATGTGATTGTTGTCCTTGGACCAATGTAACATAATTTACGTGATTAACCCATGGTAAAGTGATGATATGGTAAGTGATGGTAATTAGTGTGAAATGAATGGTAATGGTAGTGGAAATGTCTTTGGATCTGAACTGGTTAATGGAACCTTAAAAAACTACTTGGAAATTATCATTCATTTTCCTTATTCATGCACTACTTGTTCATACAAGATATTTTGAAGACTCCGTTGGTGGTGGCCTACTGAGTTGTACTCACACCATGCTCAGGCCACCATTGGGTACCCAAGTAGACATCATGTTTGCAGGTCAGAATAAGGTAAAGGGTAATTTCTAGATAATTGAGTGGACATTGGTAGCACTTGGTGGAGGAACCAGACATGGAGTCGGGACTTTTTTGGGGATTTAGGTCATTTTCCTTAATTTGGGCTTTTGTTCACTTTTTCACTTGAAGTAGAACATGAAATATTTATTGTAGGAAATGGTTGTTATACATGTTCCTTGTTTATTTGTTTATGTTTCCTCTATTTGTTTATTTATATAGTGGCTTACTCTAATAAAAAGGGATTATACTTTTCCCACTTGACCACATAGACCCTCACTACTATTCGGCAGCCTTTGGCGTACGGGGAGGCGCGCTAAAGGTTATGTAACTACTTGGCTTGGAGCTCCAGTTTAGTGGATTATAGGTCGACGATGTTACATTAATCTTCCGCCTTTTGAGTACACACCCAACTAGATGGTAGTACAAGTTGAGAGCCTTCTTTAGGGATCAATGAGATGATGATAGAGCTTAGTGATCTAGAAAAATGAGGGTGTGACCCTCTCTTTGGTAGACATTGAGTGACTCTTCATGGATAAATTTTTCCCATCTACATTAATATCAGTACATATAAAATAGTTCTTTCATATTAATTAGTGTAACAAGATGGTAGTTGAGTACTGATGAAGAATCACAGACATATCTTGCTACTCCACAAATATAGTGCGAGACCCATTCTTCAAGGTTCATACCATCAACCAAGGGATACCCTTTTAGATTAGGTGTTCAATGATATCACTTATCATAGTGACTAATTCATGAGTTTTGGAGAAAGATCTGATTTTGGAGTGCTTTCTAGCAGATCAGGCTAAAGTAGTGGGAGCTAGAAGACACTAGGAAATCGAATCATTAGTAGTAGGTATCCGTCAGAAAATTCAGGGAGCCAAGCTGGTCAAGTACTCTTGAGGATGACCTTAGTACATAGGTTTGGTGGTATAGTGATCCCATAATAGAGGTAGTCAGTTGAATGTCATACTATGCTACATGTGTTGCAGTCAAGGAAACATGGATCATGATGGCCTGAAACATCGTACAAATGATCAAAAAATGGTCATTGGAATGTTGACGTAGCTATTGAGGATCGAGTAGGGTGGACTTCCATGTAGAGTATGTTGAAGGAAAGTAGCTAGAGCAGTTGGTGGTGGATGGTGGTTCGAGGTACTACAACCGCCACCCATAGGTAATCCACCATAGGCTCTAGGTGATACTGGATAGGGGTGGGCCATCTTCAGGTGATAGAGGCTTATGACTACGATTCTCTAGAGAATATTATAGGAATTAACTCTATCTTCTGAACCATTGCTGAAATTCATATAGACACAGATTCTAGTCACACCTTCCTTACCATAGACCATGTTCAGAGGTCATAGATTCCTATGGAGTCCTTAGCTCAATCCATACTTTTAGAGACTACTATAGGCAGAGAATAGATGATCAAACAATGGTTCTAAGATTATGAGAATACTATAGGAGTGGGGAGCTTCATTTGGGATATTATAGTATTGGTTGTTAGGCCTTACATCATCATTCTAGTTATTGAAAGGTTATCCATAGTACATTGTTATATTGAATATTTTAGGTGTAGAATGTGGTTTGTCCATGGAGATGGGACCTTGTTTTAATTTTACAGTCGAAAAGGAAGAACATTCTATGGAGGATGGACCTTCTCAGAAGAGGGTGCAGCAGACCACTCACAAGTTAGATAGTCATTTTCATAGTGTTGTAGGTGAGGTAAATCCACAATTTCTTGTAATGGTGGATGAATAAGAGGTTTTATTCTGGAAATATGTTCTAGGATTACATCATCATTGGGATGTTGATTTATTCATTGATATGTACCCCAGGATGGCCCCTGTATCCATACTAACATATAATATGGATATCGTGGAGATTCGTGTGTTAGGGGTATAGTAAGAGGACCTGCAGAGTAAGGGAATTACGATGCACAATGATTCACCCTAGGAAAAATCAGAGTTGTTTTTCAAGAAGGATGATTGGAGATCGAGTCAATGTGTGGACTACCGATGCCTGAATCAAGTGACCATGAAGAAAAAAATTCCACGCCAATGAATTGGGGACCTCTTCGATCAGCTAAAGGTAGTGAGTTGGTTCTCATATATAGAAATTAGTTCTGGCGATAATCTGATTAGTTTATGAGATGAGGATGTACCAAAGATAGAAATTAGATATCATAATGGACACTATGAGTACGTGGTGATGTCATTCAGAATTTACAACGCTTTGCCAATATTCTTGGGAATATTGAGCATGATCATCAAACCTTACCTTGATTGCTTCATCGTGTCCTTCTTTGATGAAATTCTGGGTTAATAAGAGTTTGAATATGAGAACACAGTACACATGTGAATAGTCATAGAAAAAATACGTGAGAAAAATATTAATGGGATGATCTCGAACTATAAGTTCTAGATTCAGTAGGACCACATTTTGGGACATGTCATTTCAGTGGCTAGAGTTGCATGGACATGACGAAGATATATGTGGTGATTGCTTGGGAGCCTCCCGAGAGTTTTACCAAGTCAAAACATTTGATATATTTAAAGTGATATTTTTTGAAAGATGAATTATGACATTTGTCATGAGAATTAGGCTCTCCCTGAATAAGAATACTATGAATTGAGTCTTATGGATAGAAATGATGTAGATAATGTATGACATGAAGAAAATGAGACATTGAAGCTAAGTGACTTATCAAGACTATTTGTCTTATCAGGACTGAGTGTCTCGTTGTTTCTAAGTGTATCATCAGGACTACATGTTTCATTGATACTATGAGTTTTGTAGAATATTTCTAATAATATTTCATTAATTATGATAGACTAATACCTTTCTGAGATCAAAATACATCAAGTTTACAATCATTATGGTCTTTCCTTTGTAGTTTTTGGTTGTCCTACTATGTACTATTTTACTCACACCCAAATGGGATTTTCCCACACATTTTTGCATTCTGTTGATGACCATCATTTTGATGGAAATGTAGGTGGGCTAGAATTATTTGCAGCATTCAGTGATTATGAAGATGTGGTGAGATCTTATGGCTTCTGGAACCAAACCCGTACCTACCAATCAAGTTGTGTTTTCTGATGATGAGGTTCCAACAACATTAGTTCATGCTTTTTTTAGCTTTTATATTTACTGGGCTTATATGTTGGAATAAATTACATTTTTTACATTACTTCCTACATAATCTTGTGGTCGGTTTTATTGTTTGCATGCATGGTTGTCGGTGGTTTATTTTCCTATTGTGTTTGTGTGTTCAGGTACATAGGTAAAGTAATCCCAATTTTATATATTCCAACTCAATGGTAGTTTCCAACTCTAGACCTATTGGTTGTGGGATTGGTGTGGTCATGATATAGGGTCTAATGAGAGAGGTCAGGAATGAGTGGTATAAAATGATGATCATTTCCATAATGGGATTAGAAGGCTGTGAGATTTGGTTGGGGAAATATTGTCATGTGTTTAGAGTTTGGATTTTTAGTCGAGGAATTCAGTGATGGTTTTGCAGCTGGCGTATTCATAAACCAGGACTTTGGACAATTGATTTCTGACATAGAACATGAAAACGCTAGTTATAGGGAAATAAATGGTATATGTACTATATAATATTGTATAATGTTTCGTTATGTCATTCATGATTCGTCTAAACATGTATTCTCAATTGAATGTGTTTCATCATGATCTATTTAAGGATTATTCTATGTTTACATCTAGCTAGTATTTTATTGTATTTCATTGAGGATGGTAAGCCTGGAGATGAGGTGTCAGTGTGGGGACCAGTACCAGAGATAGCCCCACTAGTGTGTGTACTCGTAATACCAACACCTATCGATCAGTATGTAATAAAAGTTCTATGAATGGAGGATTCAGACAGGCTTATAGTGGTACCTGAATTACATATGATGACCCATACTTGGTTCATGGGTGAGACTTAAACCACTATATCTGTGGATTGGATGGAGGTAGTGATGCACATCTTCTGCCTTGTGTAGACACTACACGACCAAATGGATGTCCTAGTTGTGATCATTATTCAAGGATCATTAGGAAAATGGAGGATATTTATTATCTAGACACATGTGGACGTGAACCTATCAAGGTATGAAATTTAGAAACTATATAGGTGAAATGTATCTTGGGATTTAAATGTATTGTAAATGTTTTTTGCCTGAAATTTTTGGGGTAGAAACACCCCTAACGACATAGATGTGGAAGGGGAAACAATTCATATGGATGAAGGACTATCATCAGTGCTTTCAAGTGCTAAGATAGAAGCTAACAACTGCTCACATCTTGAGTATACTAGAGGTTTTCATTAGGTATGTAGGGTTTTTTAATGCATCAGGGACTGGACCTGATTGTGTTCTGATATATGGGAAAGTATAAATTGCATATATTTCACAACAAAAGAGAAAGAATTATAGAAACTATGGGACCCATGATCATGATATAGAAGAAGTGGCATTCACATTGAGTATGTGGAGACACTATATGATGTGTGAACAATTTACCGTCTACATCATCCACAAAATTCACAACTACATCTTCTCGCAGATGGACCACAACTAGAGATAGTCGTGGTGGATAAAGATCCTTCATTATTATGACTTTGTTATTTTCAATATGTCTAGGAAGAAGAACATGGTTGTAGATGCACTAATTAAGAGATCTAGATTATAATTGCTGATTGAGTCATCAGAAAATTTAGCCATGATGAAGATCTCATTCATTTATAGTGGGGGGTATCCTAACTTTAATCAATGGTTTTCACTCCTCCACTCTTGGTGTGAGTTAGAGTGTCCCATATTGGGGATGTCAAATGTGAGACCTGACATATTCATTTTTCTTCATGTAAATCCCCTAATTTATATTTGTTAGGTGGGGAGTACATCTTCCTTTTCAAAGGAAGCACCATTGTCTCTGTGGTGTTGTGAGAGGTGGGTTTGAGGGAGTTTCACACATCCCCTTTGTTGGTGCATCCAATTGTAGAAAAGATGCACATGTTAACTGACATTTGTTTTAGTGGTAGGGGATAATGAAGGTAGTAGAAAAATTCATTTATCAGTGCCTCAATTTTCAGTAATTAATGGTAGAGCATCAGGTTCTGGTATGATTGGCTCATCCACATGAGGTTTCAAATTAAATGTTGGATAAAATTTAGATTGACTTCATGATGGGTTTACCAAGTATGTCAAGGGGACATGATACCATCTATGTGATATTTTATAGTCTCACCTCTTCATCCAATTTCCTACCCATCTTGGAGTAGGGATTAGTTGAGGGAATGGGATGCCTCTACATTCAAAATATATTTCAACATCATGGGGTTTCTTTGATGATCATTTCAAATTGTGATGCTTGCTTTACATACTAACACTAGTGGGTAATTTCAAGAGACTTTTGAGAATCATTTTCACTTCATTATAGTGTTTCACCCCCAACCGGTTGGCTAGAAAGAGAGGCCTTTCTTGGTATTAGAGGACATGTTACGTGCTTGCATCCCAAACATTGGTCGTAGTTGGGAGTACGACCTACCTCTGGTGGAGTTTTCTTACAACAACATATACCACTCCTCCATTGATATATCATCATTTGAGGTCATTTGTGGGATACCATTCTTATCACTATTTTGTTGGACCAACCCAAGGGAGTAAGCACTCATGGTCCTTGAGTTGGTATGAGATACTACCCAGAAGGTTCAGATCACACAGGAGAAGATAAGGACTACAATTATCAGAAAAAGATTGTTATGATAACTGGAGATGGACGTCATTGGAGTTTGAGGAGGGAGACTGTGAGATCCTTCAGGTCTCACCTCAATGGGAATTATAGAGATTTGTCTAGGGCAGTAAGTTGTCTCTAATACTTATTGTCCATTTTTTATTCTGAGAAGAGTTCGTGAGATGGCATACCTCTTAGCATTATCCATGTAGATGCATGGGTTGAATGATATCATTAATGTGTTGCAACTGAGGATGTACGTGCATGATTCATCACACGCCATCAACAATAGATATATGAACATCTATTAAGGGAGGTCATTTGTGGAGTTTGTGGATAACATAGATGATTGACATGAGTGGATCATTCATGGGTGGTCGATTCCTCTAGTACGCATTTGGTGGCAACACAGTAATCTCTAGAAGAGAACATGGGAGAGAGAATCTCATATTAATCCTCTGTACCCTCATCTTTTTTTTAAGTATCCATTGTTTTGGATTTCAGGGATATAATTCCCTATGGTGGGGTGTAAGTAATGACTCAATTTATTTTCCAAATTATCATTAAAAATTAATTGTGAAAATTTGGGGACCTGGCATTGAGACAACACGATATTCCAAAGATCAATGTGCTGTAAATAAATCAATGAATAATTCGCAATTATTAATTATAATTTTTTGGGTGTCTAACTGTGACCATTAATATCATCTAAATGGGTTCCTGGATCAAAAATATGAGGGAACTATTGCGTTCATAATAACAACATCAACTTAAAAGGTTCTTAACCTCGACTAGCATAGGTCGACGGTAAAAGTTGGTTTTTTGGAATCTATCTTTAATTTATTTTTAATATAAGTATTATTGAACATTGCTATTCTGTGGAATTATGCAACAACACAATTGTGCTACAATGTAAAGACTCAACAATTCTACAGTCTAGTGACACAAGTAATGCGGGAATATATTAATGCTAAAATGCATCTCCCTCCTTTAATTGTTAGAAAGAATTTATGATTATAATTTCTGATCAATCCTTGTGAGCATTAGAGGAGGGCCTTGGCCACATCCACTCATTAGAGAAAATTGGACGACGATGAGATGAGAAATGAGGATAAATGGGATGGAAGATCATGAAGAATCTCAATTGATTACAAATTACAATCAATCCTCGACACCAACTGATCCAATCTACAGTTATGGTGTTTATTTATGTTTGATTTTAATTCTTTTTCCTTCATTCATATGATTAATACAGATCAAGCATCAAATAAGTTGATCAACGTATCGATCATTCTTACGAGATGGGCTCTTCTACTGCGTGGTTTTAAATTGAGAATTATATATGTGAATACATTTTCTTTGTTCCCCTTATATTAATAAGATGAATGAAGGACAAGGGAACATGGTCTATGATCAATATTCATGAGTTCATGGTTATTTATTTTATCCACATTATTTCTTTCTTTTTTAATGAACATTTTTTGACATCACACATTTTCTCGAGAGGTTTTGAACATGGTCAGACCCCCAGAGTTGTGGAAAAGAGGATCAAATCCCATATCAGTGAATGTTGCTACCCGAGGATCACAATAGTACTTTGGTCTCAAAAAACCAAGTAGCAGGGTGATGATGGCGACCCATAGAAGAGAATCCACATGCATTGGTGCGATAAGGGTGGGATACGATGGTGTGGACCGGTGACATTGTAGATTGTTGTGCCGATCGGTGGGGAAGGGGTCACATGGAGCATGTATGGGAGGAGCGATAGGATCGTCGACCATCCATGTTGACAAGGAGAGGATACGACATCTTCTATTTCTGGGTGGAACGAACCGGCTTACTGAAGTGGGCCAGGTTAGAGCTGGTAGGCCAAGCTGATGGAAAGGGATGGGCCATGTTTGGGAAGGATAAGCCCACATGACTAGTGTGGTCAGACCCTATGGGTGGGATCAAACATGGAGGATCTGGTAAGACCTAGTGGTCAGGGATAGAACCAGCATGTCGGGTCACACCTAGAGTGTTGGTCACACACAGCAGATCGGGTCAGACTTAGTGGATTGGGTTAGTAAGTAGCGGGGTGAGGATGGGTCAGTTCGACCAGGTTGGACCAGACATGGACCCCTGCAGCCCCTTTTTACTATAATTACCATAACTAAAATACCGTATGACCGTTTGACAAGTCATTTGAGGTTGTGGGACCCTGTTGACAAGGAGTCCCTTTGGAGATATTAAAAATTAGATTTTGTGGAGGTGGACTTATTACCATAGTATTGAGGAGTATGTTCCCTAGAAAAAGAATGTTATGAATGGAACCATATGGCTGGCTGTGATGCAGATACTACATGACATGGAGACAACATGACTTTATGGAAACATGATTTACCGAGAATAAATTTCTTATCAGGACTAAGTGTATCATTTAGACTATGTGTCTCATTATAAATACGTGTCTCATTGGGACTATGTGTCTCATCCAGAATACGTGTCTCATCGATACTAAGTTTTTTGTGGACTACATATTTTATTCATGATTTCAGTGCTATATAATTATACATGTTTGAGTTGACAATATTTCATGTGTATTTTCCATGTGGGATTTCCTTTCTGATTTAGGGTTTCCTACTGAGTACTATATTAGTCAGACATACACCAGCTTTTCCATCAGATTCATTGTCTTGCGAAGACGTATGAAATTTGATAGAGACCTAGGTGAGCCAAGACTAGGTGGAGCATAGAGTGATCAGGCAGACGAGGCGAGCTCCTACAACATCTAACAGCCGACCTCCACCTATCCTTTAGCTAGGTTTTTTGGCCTATGATCTTCCAGTGACATGAGTACTTTATGTTTTTCATTTCCCCTTTTACAGGGATATTATACATGTCTAGTATAACTTTTTCCCTTTACATGTTGATGTACCATGTGGTTGGTTTAACTATTTTCATTAATGGTTTTTAGTGGTTTCTTTTCCAGTCATGTGTATGTATACATGTACTTAGGAAAGGGCCTCCCTTTTGTGAGATATGCCTACTCTGTTCTATTCACCAACCCCTTTCATGTTAGAGGTTTGATTAGGGTGGTCACGATATGGGCCACACTAGGAAGAGTCATGAAATGATGGTCTCCCATTGATAAAATAATTTTAGTATTTTTTGGTATAATTAAAAATTAATTATAAATATATCAATACAACATTAATTAAACCTACCCTAAAATAAATTCTTTAATGGAAAAGTGGTATTCAAAAAATTCCATCACATCATAATGTTACATCTAAAAACATTAGGATTGAACATTTGTGAATTAGAGAAACCGTGGAAGGATTTTTCATCATGTATAAAGACATGAACGTCAGCAAATATGGATTAGGAGTGGATGAGAATGAGGAATGGATGGGTATTCATTTTTACGGAGGAGGAATTATTTAATAACATCAAAATATAGGTCCTAGAGTCCTAGGTTGTGGAAAATTAAAAAAAATTTCCTTTCTCATATTTTCATCATGGTTTCATAAGAATTATTAATGTATTAATGTATTTAAACATCTTTGTCCCGAAGTCTATCTTTTAATATTAATTTTGATATAGAAATGAGATTTTACCACAATGTATTACATTAAATCATAATTTCTATTTTATTTAGTTGAAAGTCAATTTTAGGATTGGAAATTAAATTAAAAACTTTCAAATAATTAATATTAATTGAATAATATATTTTGGGTAATGGATTATATCTATGAAATTACTAAATTATTATTATATATATAAACTCACAAAACATTTCCAAAACACAATATACTTTTTTTACTATTCCTTAAAAAAATGAATTTTACAGAATTCTCAATAAATCAATAATACCGAAATTCAATGTCTATATTTTAAACATAATTTTTATTTTTTATAATTATTTTCTGAATATGATAGATTTATTTTTCATTCATGAAACTATTTATTTATGGGAAAATAGAATTTTTTATTACAAAGATAAATATTTTACAAATATATAAACTTCAAGGGTTATTGTATAATTATGTTGTAATTTATATTTAAATAAATAGAATTTTAACAATATATTTATGGAAAATATTATTTATATGTAACATATCATATTATTATGAGTTTTTTTCCTTAAATTAAATTTATTTCTATCCAAATATTAATTAATCGGAATGACTTTATTTTCGTTGATCTTTTTCAAAAAAATAAATAAATAAAAAGGCAATAAAAAATTTACTATCTAATTTATTAAATGAAAAATATAATTTAAAATTATTATGTTTTGGACACATAACACCATATTACATCAGTATACCCCATACAGATAAGGTGTGAAATTGTGGAATTTTGGTGGTGTGGCTATGATAACATTGAGCTACTTTTTATTTCTGTTAAAAGAAAAATATAATGAAGTATATTATATTTTATTCTTCCATGTAGAATTATACTTGGTCTTTGTGGGGGAGAAATTGAGTAAAACATCATACCTGTAATGTTTGGAAGAAAATAGATTCAAAAGCATTAATCTAGTGGTTATGGTAATAAAATCGCTATTCTATATCAATTATCTTTTGGAATTACCTATTATACAAAAAAACCGTATAGTAACATTATTAATGTTTGACATATTTATCAATATACATATTGACATATGGTTTTATTAAACGAATTTCATATTATTATTCAAACGGTGGTATTACCTCCTACAATTTCAATTTAATATCTTAAATGATTTTTCAATACAATTCCTCTCAAGTATATATTTCGATAATTTTATAAAATTTCAACTTGATTACTAATATTTTATATATTGTCTAAAAATATTTTTTACTTTGGATAATCATCCTAAAATATTAAAAATATCGAAATATTCTCCATCTACTTTTCTTATTTTATATTTTATTCCTTGAATTGTTTGTAATTTTGATGAATTTAGTTGATGTCTAATATTACATTATTCATAAATGAAATTTAGTGTTGTTAATTTTTCTATGTGTTGTATAATTATAATTCTATATATTATAATAAAAAGATATTCCAAAAACATGTGCCTCATATAATGTATGGGTTATTACATTCTTACCCACATATGAAATTTCATCCATGAAATTTCAACTCATATTATCTATTTAAAATATATGGTGTTTCTTCTGTCTCGTTGCTTCCTATGGTTCCTATGTTTTCTATTTATATTTATAGTTATTCAAAAAAATATTAAAAAGAAGTGTTACTTTTTTTGTCATAGAAAATTATATCTACGATTAATGTTCTTCCCTAGATACTCATTATAATAGATATTATTATATAATTGTACCAACTTCATATTAATTAAATTTGAGTTATTAGATATGTAATTCCTCATGAGTGATACATGAAACACAAAATAACCTTGAGAAATATTTGTAGGAAGTGTTAATTGATGGATCACCAATTCTATTTTATTAGGGATGTCTAATGGTATAGTGTACCTATGTTAATGGTTTCCATTCTACACCAAACTCATGACTTTATTCCAAGATGATTTTTAAAATCATATTTCCCTTTGAAAATTAAAAATATTGATCTCCTACCAACTTTGGAATGATTTTATAATTTTTTTTATGTGTTCAACATTTTATGCTATACCTTTCACATTACTATGTAATATTATCATTCGTTTAAAAAAATTATGAAGACTTCAACACTAGTAGTCTAGAGATGGTGGTTAAAATATTATATTGGTACAAAATAAAATTAGTTTCATCCAAAATGAATTATAATTTTAATACTATTAGTAAACTATATACATACATGAATCTCACATTATGTTTAACAAAATAAAACATTTTGTTTATTGGAGAACACTGTTATTCCCTTTTGTATATCCCTACATTGAAATCATAAAACAATATTTTGAATCCTAGGTAATGGAAACAAAATAAAATGTTGTTCTCATATGCTCGTTTGGGTAAACTTTTCAATAGATTCTGATAATAAATAAATAATATGTAAAGAATTAATGATGAAAAAATATAAACATATAAAAAATAACCTAATCTATAAATATATCGATGAATATGAGAGAAAACTAATTAATCATATGGATAAAAAAAATATTTAATATTGATGAAATGTATAATTTGGACATATAAAACATTTCATCGATATCTTATTCAATGAAAAGTGAAAATACATTCAAGGACTTATGCCTAGAAATCTACCCAAATGGGTATGGTTGAGGACAAAACCCCATTATTTTTGCCTCATGAGAAAAACTGATGAATTTATGTGTTATAAAATTTTGGTCGACTAAAATAACATAATAGGAAAAATGAATTCATCACATTAATAATAAATAATACTTGATCATTAAGTAATAAAAACTAGTAACATTTATTATAGGAAGATGTAGCTTAAGGAATATAAAATCATTTTCAAGTCATGCTCAAAAAAACCATCATTGGATATATCATGAATGATATCATAAAATTATAACAATAATAAATAATAATAAAAATGAACAAATTATGTTTATCTAAATGAAAATACATTATAATGATTAATAGAATATTTATTAATGTAAAAACAATTTTTAATTTGAAAAATATTACAAATATTTAAAAAATATCACAAATATATAAGAAATTATTTTCCTTGAAAATAAATTAAAAATATTTTATGGGAAACATAAAATATACTATTATTCCATATCATAGAATTTTATTTCATTCAATATATGTTATAAATAATTCATTTCAAACTTGTATAAAATGTTCAAGAAGTAAATCATTTAAAAAATGAAAAGAATATTTCTATTAAATCGTTTATAAAAAGTAAAATCCTGGTAAAAATGACATTGTTAAATCATTGTAAAATTATTAATAAAATATTTTAAAAAAAATTATAGAATATATTGTAATGTAATAGAAAATATTCTTGATCAAGTCGAAAAAAATGTTGAATTTCCTTAAGATCCATATTATGATATCATGAGTACATAATTTGTTGAAAATAGAGTAGCTATTGAAATTTAATGAAATGGAAATTTAATAAGAAAATATTTCGGGATTAATGAAACAATAAAAAATAATTTTCCATCTGAATAATTCAATTAAAATAATACTAAACAATAATGAGATCTTTAAATAATCATTTTCCAAAGGATCATTTTCCTTCGTATATGCTCGAAACTCCTATACAAAAAATATAAATTTTTAGAAATATATTCATGAAAAATAATCATATATATCATATAATATGTTATTCATTATATTCTGTTATAACCTATTTATCAATGATTATTTGATAAAATCATATTTTTGGGTAATAATTACTTTGTTTTACCTGTTTTTTTCTTTTATGTAATTTTGGTTACGTTAGAGGGATCATGGTTACATAATATATAAAATTATAATCATGATAGAAAAACCATAAATAATAATTATATTAATAATTTTATACATCCATTAATATTATTCATTAAAAAATGAATTACACTATTCATTGAGATGGTAGGCTCTATATAAAAATAAATATTATTTTAATTTTCTTTAATAGATGGAAGAAAATAATTTTAATACCAAATTAATATTTCATAAATCATTATTATATAATATATACCACTTATTATAACAAAACCAATCAGTATTACATTCCACGTAAAATGGAAATGAAAAATGGATCTAATCACTTCATGTTACAGATGACATACATTATAGTTTTTCAATTGATTAAATAGTAAGAAGGTATATATGATTTTATAGTTCTATAATAATAATTATATAATAAATATCATATATAATAAATAGATTTTTCATTATAACCTTCCATTTATTGTGGTGATATAAAATGAATTACATAGATATGTGGAGATTGTAAGGTGTATAAACATGGATGATGTTTTCATTTTTATATAATGGAAAAGTGATGAATGTTGGTTTTCCGTAATCATAATAATATATTATTACATTGATTATAAAGGGAATTATTGTCATAGGATGGGTATGTAAAACCCTAATATATTAAATAAATGACATTTTATGTGACTGAATATGTGATACGCAACCACAATATTAATTAAACCATAAAATATATTTCATTTAATTTAGGATTTAGGATAGATTGTCGAACATGCAACCCTGAAGCTGAATGAAATGTAATATATTCTACAATTATAACATAGCAGATAAATTGGTTGCTCTGATTAATAAAAAATAAAAAATTAAATTTTTTATTGTTTATAGATGTAAAAAAATTATTTGGTTGTCTATTTTTTAAATAAAATAAGAATCATTTGTGACAATATAAAATGTTTTCATATTTTTTTCAAATATTTGGTTTAGTCATGATTTTCATACATAATTTAAAATTTATTTTTAGCACATTTAGAAAAATTATTTCATCAAATTAACTATATTATTTAAATCATATTTTAAAAATTACCTTCTGGTTAATTTTGGGATTTTTTAGGTAATATACCATATATCAATGAATTGTTAGAAAATATGGATTTTTAATTGGGAACATCCCATTCATTAACATTATATATTTATATAAATTATATTTTTATGTGTTTTAATTGTAAAATTTGATAAATTATATATCAATTATTCTAGTTTATGTAATTAGAATATTATTTCTTTTAAATTTTCTTATAAAAACAATAAAATAAATTGATAATTTTCTAATTAAAAACATATTGTAGCATTTCATCGATGAGGTTAATTTGAAATTAAAATTTTCCAATTTTTTATTTATTTTTTGTAAAATTTATTCTATATTTGGAATTTGAAAATATTACATCATCTATTAATGTAAACATAATGTTTGACCCTAATGAATAATGACAACATAAAAATTCATTTATCATATTTAATTTAAATATGGATTTATTAGAGGATAAACATAAATGATAACCCTAAAAAGTACCTTATTATTTTGATAATATAAATTTTACCACCATACTTAGAACTCAAAATGTTTTTCCCTTAAAATTCTCCATTTTCTACCCCTATTTCAGGACAAAAATGTGAACACCACATTTTTTCAAAAAGATACAAATGTTCCACCAACATCATATATAATATGAGACCCCATATCCCCTCTTTTTCACAACATCCAACCCAATTGGATTAATAAATAATTTCACAAATCACTTCAAATATTACCCCCTAATATTAGAATACATATTTATGGAAGAAATCAATACGGGGAATAAATTTGGAGAAAACCAATGATGGTTACCAAGGATGATGTAATGATCATCATTTGGGGATTTTATTTTATTTATTCCTATACATAAAAAAATATTATTAAGGAAAACTGATATAATTAATTAAGTATATTCCATAAACCTATATTTTTTTACATAATGAAAGGAATGACAATGTTCTCCACTTCTGTCCAATTGTTTATGAAATCATAATTCATGTGTATATTGTGCTACTGCCTCGCAAAATTATGTCATTTAAATATCCAATACCATATTCCACTATTGTGTATGATGGTTGATTTAAATTATTTATATTGGATATTTATTACATGATTATACATATAGAGTCATTATATCATATATAATATATTATTTTTTATTTCGTATGGGATATAATATTGTCACTCGTCTATTTGGTGACCTATATTAATTTGATAATGTAAATAATGATTCCTAAATTATCATTTTTATTTTATTTAACACTAAAAACATTTATTTCGCCTCGTTAATATTATATCAATTAATTTTAAATAAAATTAATGATTATACAAATATTTTTTTATCAGTTTTAAGAATTATTTCTTTAAAAATAATTTAAAGAGAAAATTTACATTTCATATTTCTAATGATATTTTTATAGAAATAATAAAAACACGGTTTTCATAAAAAAACTCATGTTTGATATACAATATTATTGAACATGGATATTCATTAAATCATGTCATCCTCTATTTTTTCTAGTTAGATTTTGTTGTGTTATTTCATCATAATTGAATGATACATTACTACTATTGTCTATAATATGCATCCTTCATGAATAGACATAACATTTCATCTAATTCCTTTAATTTTTTATCACTCTACATTACGTTCCATTGATTAAATGGTGATCATCTATATACCAAACATCGATTCACTGGGGAAATTATTCACATAACCATAAAAACTTTAATATTATGGTCTAAAATTACATATGAATTATTATTTTTAATGAAGGTTATTTACATTGAAATATTCTATAATATTAGTGGTAACTCATTTTTTTCACTAGAGTTATCTTGTTATAATTAGGTGTCGAATAATGATTGATTTCCTTATGAGAATTAATTTTTAAAGGATATGAACCCCATTTTATCTCAATTGATTATTTATTTTTTGATGAATGTGAAACATTTTCATTACATATTTACTATATGATGTGTTTAATTAAGCCCATAATCTAGTCATTGGATCATTATGATAATATAAATGATTGAATTCAAACTACACAAGTGTGTATGGAAGAATGGAATATGTTTTCCTATATCGACCTCTGATGCAATTCATCAATGATCAGGCTTAATTTGACAAAGTATTGATGATCATATTTTAGTTACTCATCATTGTGGTAACTGATATGGTCGTTGAAAAATTTATTGATCCATATACTCATATTTTTGGAATATTTGAATGATTTTATGAATTATAATTACATTAAAAATTGAAAAATGTCTATTATATCATATTTCAGAAAACATTTGTTCATGTACTATATTATTAAATGCCTCAGAACCTATCAGAACAACATCCCACTAATAGTACCCCTCCCGAGATGACAATTGTTGAATATAGATGGTTAATTCCTCAATCTCACCTACAACAATCAATGGGTTGGGTAGCAGAAATGAGGGTAAGATGAAGGATCGAATGATAAGAAATACACATAAAAACAAGTGGAATTATAAATAAGAAATTAAATCATTTCAACCCATAATTAGATAAACATAAATGAAATATTCCATTTGTACACATGAAACATCATTAAATACTATGGTTACTATAATGGAAAACTACATGAACCAGAAATATAAAATCGGTAATAACCAAAAATCCCAATCAACTACTACGAAACCAAGAACAATTAAAATCTAGCATGATCTTCAACCTCCTCTCATTGTATTAATTGATAGTATACATATATCTTGGGTCAGTATAACATGTATTCAAATTTGGATCCTACAAAGATCCTACCTATAAAATTTAATGAAATCATACTAAATCCTGAGGAAGAAAATTGAAACATAGTCATCACCGAAACAAGATTACTATGTTCCTAACCTCACTCTATTTATCTATCACTTAATAAATAATAAATGAGGTCATATATTATATTAAAAAAATAGTGGTACCCTACAACCTCTTCCATACTGTATTTATTATCTTCTTTAATGTCGTACATCCTCTTTTATATGTCACTAAATTATGATAACAAAAAGACACCTGGGGTCCCATATAATAACATATGTCATATGCATCAAATCAACTCATCATCTCTTCAATATATCGATATAGTGAAAATGTAGTTTCATTGATCCAACACAACCTATATTACATGTATCATACATCAGATATTATACGTCAATCCATCACTTCCAAAATATAGAGTAATGAAACATGAAAGATCACTTCATCTACAAATTATACATATAATAATCTATTGGAGAATATATCCTGAGATGCCTGTTTTTAAAATAATCATAATGGATCATTTTCCTATAAATACTTAAATGATAATGATAACCACCATGAATAACAACACATAATAAAAATCTAAGAAGAGAGTATGGATAGTGGGGTTAATCATCCATCCATACATCACTAAAAAATATACTTTGGAAAACACCATCCTAGATTCCACTAGGTGTTAGTATTCCCACAAACATGATTGGGTTATAATATAAAATTACAAAAAATACTCAATAATATATGAAAAAAACTATGGACATTAAACTATTCTTAGGATCAATTTTTGTTACCATCACTCAGAACCATGGTTTCCGTCAATATGTGGAAGATATCAAATAAATATTCATGGAAGAAGGTGAATTAAAATTTAATAATTCTTTACATTTAAAAAAATTACTTGATATTAATTATTTCTTTAATAATTAACAAATATTATTTGAATTTCATTTTTTAACCGTCAAGGGGAATCAAATTCCCTCTAGGAATATTCCAAACTGAGACCATGGTTTTTTAAGGATAACACTTTTTAGCATTCTATATAGATCATAACTCATGGGTTAAAAAAAATATTAGAAATAATTTATCATTCCATAATTCAAGGTAGTCTAAAAACATCCTAAGATACCATAACATGTATTCATAACCAAAAAATATAGAAATACCTCCAATAGTGGGGAAGTAATGTAAATAAACATGAATCCGTACCTTCATGCCTCAAAAAAATTTAGTAACATCAAAAAACTAAATCAATAAAAAAAATTGTTTAATATTAGGTTCATCATATTCCATCATCCTAGTGTCATCCCCTACTCTAACATTAATATCAGTATAAATCATGTAGCCATCGGTATTAACTATTTCCCCATCCTTGGTTATTCTAGACAACATCTCAACTTCCATTATAGGAAAATATCACATCATATATAAGGAACCACATCAATTGAACAAAAAATGGAAATAATCAAACCAGATGTTCAATTATTTAACATCCCATAAGAGAATGAATTTAATCATTATATGAAAACGATCTCAATCATCCCCAAATACACAGAATTCAGCCTTTGTGATAAAATGGTCATTCTCAGCCCGAAATTATTATCTTAATAAACAATTCCATTTTTTATACTTTCTTGAACTAAAATATTAATTATTACATGTTATGACTATGGGAAACCTAATAAATTTGGTATAAAAATGTATTATATTATTCAAACATAGTCTTTAATCATATAATCCAATTTCATTTAGCTTTAATGAATTAAAAAATACTATCATGCATCTAGTTATTATTATAAAAAATAATTACTAGGTTCATGTAAATTATCAAATTTCATTAGCACATTCATCAAAAACTATAATTTATCAGGAAATTTACATCGAAATGATTATCATAAAATTTCATGAAACAATATTTCCATTAAACATGACTCTTTAGTTTACTTCTACAACCATGAAAATTACCATATTTGTATTGTTTTAAAATTATATCAATAATAACATGACAGAAAAATAATAACCCACATGCTAAAAAGAAATAGTTTTAGATAGAACACAATGAAGAGCATTATTAGGAAATCAATTATCAATGTTGAAACCTCGCAATCATGTGATCACTGATGATAAATAATGTTAAATATTTAATGTGGATTAATATTAATTATTTCAATTACATTTTCATCCCATGGGAGATACAAAGATCATATAATTATTTCGGCTATATAAATGGAGGACCATCACATCCCTAACAAAATGGGGTAAATTCCATTCACTTGGGAATAAAAGTGACCTTTAGATATCTAGTTCACTCTCCTATAGCATAATTATATCCGTACAATTAATCAACACCATAAAAACACCCACAACATTAAAATAAAATTCATTAGATTGATGGACACCAATGACCATCATATGGAAATAAATTTTTTATAAATTTACTAATTAGAGAAGAACATGTATTAAAATAATAAGGGGGTCTACTTATATAACCATTGAATGATCCCTAGAATAAATGGGTTGATTTTTATTTGATGGTGCAACTAATGACTATGAAAGTCTATCTTATCCCACTAAAACTAAAAATCAATATTTGGTATAAAATTGGGTTTGGACAGATTTATGGTATTTATAGGTTAATATGAAAATTAATGAGCATGACCAAACCACTCAGACCACACTACATTACTCCATGAAAAAAGTAATATATTAATGCAGGTAATAACATTATATTGCTGGACCCTTTTTAAAATAATGATCAAGATCCATGGAATTGTGAATTGAATATATCCTCTATACTAATGGAATATTCCATGACATATCCAAATACACAACACCATATGATCCCTTTCATAAAATGGAGATTATGGTGTTACCTACCCCCCTAGTTGCAACTACGCCACTACTGGTAAAACATTCCTTGGATTGGTATTCCACATACTAGTCCCCCATGACATAGCCACTCATCTAGACATGGACATAGTCTCTCTCAATAATACAAAGCTTGGTGATGATTTACAGAAGCCTATCTACTATGGCACATCCTTCCTAAAAAACATTGAATATTTTATTTTCCTCTCTTATCCCCCTAACCCCTTTACAAGAAAAACTATGTTTTAGAGTCCACCACTATTATATAAAACCAATATGCATGAATTATAAGGTTGTATTAAGATGATATTTCATGTTAACCCTAATATTTTCCTTCTGAAAAAATAATGATCCTCCACCAAGTGCCACCAAAACACATTATTCAAAATAGAAGGTCTACTAGGATATGAACCCATACAATATATATCTCAATAAATTCATGTCATTTTTAATTTTAAACACATCATGGAGAGAAATTATAATAATTTTTCATATAAATGATCACCCTATGAATTACCTTGCATGAATCTATCCATCAAAATAGATGCACCACCTCCCTAGAGGAACCATCCCTAAAAATATATATCAACAATACCACCTCATTAAAACTCTCTAGGGATGATACCTCACAAACATAATCACTTTCACCCTAAAAACATGCATTAATAGGAAACCATATCATAACTAAATAATGGTCAATAACTAAAAAAATAAAATCACAAAAATTGAAGAGATAAAAAAATATCTTAAGGTACTGATAATTTATCCATTACATTTATTATTTGGTACTATCCCCCATGTCTTTCATTATCAGAGTGATATATACCAAATTAATATAATTCCCACAAAAAAATCTTATGGTGGAAATTGATCTCAAACTTCCACCTATCAAATGATTCATAATGTTTTATATAAATATCAAAAGAAATAATGCAGTAATAAACCTCATGATAGTACAAGTGGAGCTATGAAGCAAGGAAGTCAACATTTATGTAGCTCATAATTGGGAGAAGTTCAATATGATACAACACATCTCAAACATAATCTAAAAATTCCTACAGACTAATAAACTACGGAGAAATATTTCTACCATGACCATTCCATCATTACCCATGTTGTAGATTAACCTTCAATAACACATGATCTTCAACATAAAACATCAAATGTCTCCTCCTATTATCGTCTTAGGACTTATAATTATCCTGAACAACATCCATCCATTCATGAATCACATGTACTATCTCTTCTACATTTTCAATGAGTTTCAACATGAGAATGACTGACTCACAAATCCATTCTGTTATAATTTATATTGAATATGTCATACGTACAAAGATTGTAATGGTTCTATACATATATTGGATTTAATGATTTTATGTATTAACAATTATATATTGTAAGTTCCTCATCCACAGAACTCCACATTTTATAGAAAAATAATAAAATAAGTCTCTCAGAGTCTATATAGACCTCTCTATATGAACATATAACTATATATGAAAATTTATTCTTTGAAATAATTCTGATCCAAATGAATGATGAATACCTCTACATAATATAGAGGTTATATGTGTTGTCAAAATGTAGGATAGGTGTGGTTTTATGATCCTAAAAGAACATTGTGGTAGATTTTCCTTCTTTATTTGTAAATGTTATTAAATAAAATTTCATTTTATTATTTGGTGGTCCAATTAATGGAATGAATAAAATAATATTAATTATTTAATCAAATATATTCTTTTTGAGAAAGATTATAATTTTTGGATTTAATATCTGATGATGTTAGTGAAAAAAAAATTAAGACACACATTATGTCAGGAAAGAATATTTCATTAAATATATGTTAATTTATCACATTTTCAATTTCTCCATCATAAATATGGTGATGTTTTTTTATAATTTTAAAATAACATAATATGTCGAGGAATCATGTGATTCAAGCCTTATGAATGAAAGGGGGGAATATATATTTGGTACCATAAGTAATATGATGTCATTCCAATCATACAATTTCTCATATCCATGAGGAATTCATGATTAATTTCTTAATTTTTTGGAAAAAGAATGTGTGGAGCCATAGTCTTCCAGTGTCAATTCATTACTATGAGAATAACCAGATACAGAAATGGTTTATATTTTTGGAATATGGATGTTGATGATTTCATAACCTTTTTTATGTTGATCAATAAATGAAGATGTTGGAACAAATTAATTTGTAATTTTAAATTGTTTACAATTTCCTATAGGAAGAAAAAAATGTAGTGAATCATTTTCAAAAAAAAAACTAAATTCTAGTTTTCAAGGAATTTAATTGAATTAGGGTAAAGAGTGGAAGAATATTTTATTAGTTTTCCATGTGGATCAGGATTCATCCTTGAAATGTGTTGACGATACATTTTACAAGAATTAACAAAAAACAATCAATGTATAAGAGAATCTGAACCATCATATATATCCTTAAACCGATAAATTCCTAGAATGATTTACTTCATCAAAAGTAGTTTAAGAAATTTATAAAAAATTATTGAAAAGAAATTTTTTTTAAGAGTTTGGAGGAAGTGTTTCTTAAAAAGGGTTTTTGAAGTATTTTCAAATGACATGTTGGTATCATTAAATTTTGTGATTATTTTTATGAAGAAATAAATCCAACTGATTTTTTCAATGTTAAAACAATGTTTATTAAAGAATTAATTCAATGATTTACCCTGTGTTATTTATTTGGTGTGGATAATTGGTATAAGTATGCATTCATTTCCCAATTTTTCATCATTATTCCATGTATTAATTCTGATATATGTTTTCTTCATAATGACATTAGTATCCTAAAAATTAATTTAAAAAATTATTGAAGAAATGATGGGATATTGAGAAGATTTAAGATGTTTCAAGAAGAATGGAGATGAGTTAAGAAGCATCGAAAGGGGAAATGTTGAAGATGAAATTGATATTTAGTCTGGGATTGGATATTTCATTAATTTTAAAAAATTCAGATTCCTTCCCCAAAAAATTTGGATCGCTTATAAATATTAGGATTTACATTATACAATCTATCAATGACTTATTTTTCATGTTTGATGAAATTGAAAACACTGATTATTATAGAAGAAGGATTGGAGGAAAAATTTTCTATAGAAACATCTCCGTACAGAAGAAGCATATGAAAATTTAGTAGTCAGAGGTTACCGGATTGGAATGATAAATCCAAAATTTTACTCTGAGGAATGTTCTAAGTGGATCAAAACTACATAAAGATTAATATTTCATAACTATTTTATATACTGACAAAATATAATTATGAATCATACTATTTTTTCATAAAAAAGGCTATCATGGTTGTTTCTACCTAGTGATGGGTAAAAATGTGATATATTTTTTATAGAATATATTCATGTGGATGTTGATAATGTTGAAAATTATGTTTTTTTGAACCAAATTGTGAAGGTTTTGTATGGCATCCCACCTTTTCATTACAAAACTTTTCATTACATTTTACATACAGAGGATCTTTAAAGTCTAGTGTCTTTGAAATCAGGAATAATAAAACTTGAATAAAAAATAAAACATTCTTCTAAACCACTCGTAAGGAATCATCATAGGTTCATTCAATGTAAAATTACTACATCTCATATCATGGAGACATAAATTAAAGTAATGGGTGAGCAAAAGGCTCAGTAAGGAAAACAACTGAAATAGTTGATATGTGATATTGAGCAATATTAATTAGAACATGATAAAAGTCATAAAGGAATGAGTAGTAAAAGAATAGGAATATCATAACAAAAAGAACATTAATCATAACTTTAATATGTGGATACAAAATTTCATTTAGACATTCATGAAAATATCACCAACATTTAACCACGAGGTGTCATAAAAATTACCAAAGTTATTCACCAAGGTATCGTGAAGCTAGTCATCTATAGAGATTAATTCTTTACCCAATGAATTGGAGTGCTATCTGGGCGCACCCTTAATATGTATTTAAATACATTTTAGAGACTTATATCATAACCAAACAATTCATAAATAACCCATATAGAATAAAATAAATGGGTTTCATTTCAAAATCGTGATGTTTTAAAAGTTCTTAAAAATATGATCATTATATCATTTATAACACTTTGAAAGGGAGTGAGGGTTATATGTATAACCATTCCAGAATAAAATATATCATTTTAAGATATTTATGAACACCCATTGAAACGAAATAGGTCTGGGTATTCACATAAATAAACAAGATAATTTATTCAGAGAAAGAGATAGAAATTTTGAGACGAAATTTCATCAGTATAACGGCTATATAACATGGTTTTAGAAGGTAATAAAAAGAGATGGGACAAGGGTCACCCAGTCATAAATAATTTATAATATAGTATAAATTCATAATAACATGAATATAAGAACATGGTATGGAAATTTGAATGACATACCACATGAAAAAGAAACATGAAAGAAAAGAGAAGATGTGATTCCATTTACGAAAAATTCGGCAGCCTAACAGTGTCACGTAAAAATTCAGAAAAAAAATTGGTGTGAGAGAAAAGGGTATCTCAAAAACTAGACATGAAATAGATAGTATAGAGAACATATAAGAGCTTACCCTCAATATAAAGAGATGGAAACGAGAAAACACAACAAAAGGAAGTCATGACTTAAAAAGAGGAGGGTGAAATGATCCCTTACCTTGAAGAGTAACTTCAAAAGATTGAAGCTAGGGACCTTGGGAGGCTTGAGGTCACCTTGGGAGGACTCTTTGGGAGGTAAAGAGACCATAAAATCATTGAGGAAGATTTTTAAATGAAATTAATGAGGGAAATGTCTTGGTATTTATAGGAAAAGTGAGTGAATAAATTATTAATTTCCAAGCGACAACTCATCAGTGGTATTTGCAAAACCATGGGCTTGCCCATGGTATTTTCCCATGGTATTGTCCATTTTGGAGACATCATATCATATCTCACTAATAATAAGTCGACCAGAAATCTTACATCATTATTACATCATTAAAGATATCATTAAACACCCGAGACTCAAAACTGCATTTTTACTATTCACTAAAAATTCAACTGTTTCAGCAAAATGTAAAAAAATAACCCTAACCTAATATCAATGCTCTGAATTCGAAAATGAAGTCCATTTTATGAGAATAGTTTTATAAATATTTTTAATTTAGTTTTTAAATGAAATAATTATTTATTTCAAAAATAAAACATTAAAACAATAACTCATTTTGCAACACTTTAAAAAAGTAATCAATGACCTATAAAAATATTGTATAACCATAAGACAAAAACGTAACAATATATGATTAAATTTTACGAAAATACATTTCCATATTAAATTATTAAATTAATTATATAATTTTAAATAATATATTTATGGCGTACAAAAATAGAACAACTTAGTCTATGATCATTTGTCACTTTTAAGATATCTGAAATGTATTTATAAATTCATTGGTGAAGTTTTTATTTTTTTTGTAAAATTACTATTCATTAATATCAATTACTATTCATATGGGTATGATACTATTCATGTATTACTATTCACTAAAAACGATGTTGATCTTATTAGACACTATATTTCTCATTGATCACAACTTTAAAAGACCATATTTTAAAAATCATTTCACATTGTTATTTATTTATTGCATAGTAAAATATTTTAAAAAACCATTTTTCTGTAAATTCATCAATAATACACATCCTATATTTATCCGGATATTTGAAATTTACAATCTTTTCCATAAGAAAAAGAAACAATTTTATTTATATAAAAATATTACACAAAATAACTAAGGTCTCATTACATAACACCTTATTACACTAGCATATGACCTTAGTGTTAGGTGTGCTCAGGTGATAGAATCTTGGGGTGGCTCGGACAACATTTCTCGAGTAGCGATTTCTATCATCTTGAACATCTCTCTTAGGTGATTCCGTTCATGTTTCAAACGATGAATTTCGGCTTGGTTTTAGTCCAGAGAAAAGCCTAGTGATTCTACCTCCTTCCCAAGCTCTTACAGATGGGATTCATATGGCTCGAGTCTACTGTATGAGTCCATTCAATCTTCTTTCTATATTAATTAACCATGATAAACATATTTATAAAAACACAACATTATGATTATAGTTTCTAATGGTCATATTGAACGATTGTCATAATTACCAACGTTCATATAACCGTTGAAACCCAACGGTCTCATTTTAATTATACCAACTGTATTAATTAAAGGATACAGTTTTTTTTGATTATAAAATAAAATATCCCGCAAAATTAGAAAACAAATATAATTAATAATTTCTGGTCATTACATTCTTCTCCCCTTAAGAAATTTCCTCCTCGAAATTTTATCTCGTACCCTCTGATGGGAAACGGTGTGGGTACTTCTGTATCATAGACTCCTCTAGTTTCTACATGGATTATTCATAATTTTTGTTCCTCCACAACACCTTAACAAGGTGAGTCATCTTGTTGTGTATAACCTTGTCTCTATGATCCAAGATCTCCACTGGCTGCTCCTCATAAGAGAGGTCATGTTCCAGTTGTACCACCTATGGATTTAGTGCATGTGAAGGGTCAGGTATATACTTCCTCAAGAGGGATACGTGGAGACATCATGAACTTTGGCTAGATTTGGAGGAAGTGAAAGCCGATAGGCCATTGCTCCCACGTGGTCAATGGTTTCATAGGGGCCAATGTACCTAGGGTTGAGCTTCCCTTTATTCCCAAACCTAATGACTCTCTTCCAAGGTGAAATCTACAGAATGACATTGTCACCAACATCAAACTCCAAGTCCCTTTGATGGTTTTCAACACAACTCATTTCTCGACTCTCAGCAGCCTTAATGTGTTGTTGGATGGAATGGATCTTTTCTGTCATCTATTACACAAGATCAGTCCCAACAATCTTTCTCTCACTAACTTCATCACAATAAGTAGGAGTTCTACATCACTTCCCATATAGAGCTTCATAGGGTGCCATTTGAATTCATGAGTTGATGTTATGGTTGTAAGAGAACTCAACTAAAGAGAGATGTTGATCCCATCCACCTATAAATTCCATTGAGCAAGTTATCAGAATTTCATCGAGTGTTTGAATAGTCCTTTGAGATTGGCCATAAGTTTGGGGGTGATATTTCATACTGAAATTTAATCATCTGCTCATATCTTGTAGAAGACTTCTCCATAATTTTGATATAAACCTTGGATCATGATCAGATATGATAGAAAGTATAACTCCAGGCATCCTTACCACTTCCTTCACATAAATACTGGCAAGTTGATCAAGAGGGAAATATTCTCGAATGGAGATAAAATGGGAAGTCTTGGTGAGACAATCCACAATAACCCATATCGAATTATTTCCTTGGGAAGTTCTCGAAAGACCAGTGACAATGTCCATAGTGACATTATCCATCTTCCATGTTGTTATGGGTAGTAGTTTCAATACCCCATTAGAAAGTTTTCGATCTGTCTTTACTTGCTAACATACCACGCACCATGACATGTATTCATCAATCTCCTTTTTCATATTATCCCACCAATTATGATCACGAAGGCCCCTATTCATTTTTGTGCTACTAGTATGTAGACAGAAAGTAGAGCTATGAGCTTCATCCCTCAGATCCTTCTTTATTTCTGAAATAGATGGAACACATAGTCCTGTACAAAATTTCATGACACCTTCTTGATCAGTATTGAACTCAAGAAACATACCATACTTCACAACTACAAACTTCTTCTATAACAAAGGATCTTCTTTATGAGCTTTCTTGATCTTCTCATGTAATGAAGGTTGAGAAATCATTTGGGTTAGGGTCGATGGGGTCCCTTCTCTTATAATTTCCATGTACAACTTTACTAGGTCATTGATCAAAGGATATTTTTGAATCCTCATCATGGAATGAACAACTGGGTCTTTCCTTCTTAATGCATCAACGACATTGATTGATCTCTTGGATGATAATTAATTGAACAATCATAGTCTTTAATAAGTTCCAACTATCTCCATTGTCTCATGTTCAATTCCTTTTGTGTGAAAATATACATCAACCTTTGATTGTCTGTGTATATATAACATTTCTCCCCATAAAGATAGTGCCTCCATATCTTCATAGAAAAAATGACCGTAGACATCTCTAGATCATGCGTAGGAAAGTTTTGCTCATGAGTCGTCAACTGTTGATATGCATAAGCAATGTCCCTATAATTTTGCATGAGGATGCACCCTAGCCCTTTTAGAGACGCATATCTAAAAATAACGATTCTTTCTCCACTTAAGGAAGGAATTAACACAAGTGTAGTAACTAATCTCTTCTTTAGGTCTTGGAAACATTCCTCACACTCCTTTTTCCAGATAGACTTGACCCCTTTTCGAGTTTACTTGGTTAATGTTTTAGAAATTCAGGAAATATTTTTCACAAGCCTCCTATAATATGCCGCTAAACCAAAGAAACATCGAATCTCAATTATTGTTGTATGCTGAGGCCACTCCTTTACAACTTTGGTCTTTTTTAGGGCCAGATGTGACTCCTTCATTGGTAATAATGTGTACCCAAAAAGAAAATTGTTGTAACTAGAATTCACGTTTACTGAACATTCCAAAAATCCTCCCCTTTCGCAGAGTTTGCAAAATAACCCTTAGATGATCCTCATGCTCCTCATGAATTTTGGAATATATCAGAATATCATCAATAAAATCTACCACAATGTTATCAAGGTAGTCTTTGAAGACTCTTTTAATCAAATCCATAAAAATTTCAGGTACATTAGTGAGTCCAAAAGGCATAGCAACAAACTCATAATGCCTATATCTTGATCGGATGGATGTTTTTGGATTATCTTCTTTCTACACACTCAATTGATGATAACCCGATCGAAGATCAATCTAAGAGAAGAATTGAGCCCCATGAAGTTGGTCAAATATGTCTTCAATTCATGTAAGAGGTTATTTGTTCTTTATTGGGATCCCATTCAGTTCTTTATAATCAATGCATAGATGCATCGATCCATCCTTCTTCTTCACAAAGAGAACTGGTGCTCCCCAAGGAGACACACTAGGGCGGATAAACCCCTTCTTCAAAAGATCATGGATTTGTTTATTTAATTACCCCAGTTAAACATTTTCCATCCTATATGGTATTGTTGATATCAGGTGAGAACTAGGTAAGAGTTCAATGGAGAACTCAACTTCTCTTTCTGGGGGAGGTCCAGGAAACTCCTCAGGAAATACGTCAACGTATTACTAGATGATGGGTACATTTTCTATCCTCAAACTCGAACTTCATTATTCTTATTCACCAATAAATTCCATAAAGAATGATATAGGAGGTTCTTCTAGACAAATATCAGGTTGAGATATCTCTCCTTAGAATATAACTATAGGTTTTTCATTCAAGGAAACTGATATTCCCTTACATCGTCATTTGATCTTATCATTATACATTGAGAGCCAGTCCATCCATAGTATAATGTTGAATTCCATCATGAGAATTACTACTATATTTGTTATAATATTTTACTCACCAATGTAAATACAAGAGTTTCTAAACACTAATAATTCTCTGATAATCCCACTAGGAGTCTTAACTAATAACTCTACTTTAGAAAATCGAGGTTTTATTTTAAATTCATTGAATTCATGGAGGAAGTAAAAGAATAAGTTGAACAAAAATCAAACAAAGTACTTGATAGATTTGAGATAACAACAAGATTACCTGCTACCACATCATTTGGAGCTTCAACTTCAGTTGTCATGATAACAAAATCACGACCTTTCTCCCTTGGACTTTGCGGATGCTGATGGTTGTTCCCCTCCACTGCCCTCGGATTTGGACAGTGATTGTAAAGGTACCCAAGTTATCCACACATGAAGAACTTGACATCAACTAGGGCCTTCATCGTCTTCCCCTTTTTTTATTGTTTGGAAGTTGTGGTTTCACCTCACTATGACAATTCCTCGCAATATGGCCATCTCTTCCACACTTGTAGCATTTCCCGTACCCGAGCAAGAAGTTCCCCGAATTCTTCATTCCACATTTATTACACGTGGGACGTTGCACTTTATTGCCTCCTCTTCCTTGATGAATGGCCCTACCTAAGATGGGATCCATCGATCACATTTTTTTATTTCATTTATGTGACCTCTGTGTCTCACCAAAATGCAGTTCGACTTTCATTGCACTTCGAACAATCTCCTTAGAGCTGTCACAATCATAGTTTGCTATATTCTTCTGTATATGAGGTCTCAGTCCACCAAAGAATCTATAAACCTTTCCATTTGGATCCATGAAAAAGTTAGAGGTTTCACATGAAAGTCGGTTGAATTTCATCTCATAGCTTCTGAGAGATTTTTTCTCCTTCTGCTTCAGCCCAAGAGAATCCTTCTAAATTCTTCTTCTCATGGATCGAGGGAAATACTTATTGAAGAAGATACCAATGAATTCTTCCCACTCCATATAATCAACCTCCACTCTTTTTCACATGCTTTTAATCATCCCCACAACTGATCATCTTCTCTTTCTAAGTGATAGACAGCCAGGGTGACCTTCTCTTACTCTAAATAGCGGAGCACAGAAAGGATCTTCCCGATAGAGCTGATCCATTGCTTAGAAATTAATGGTTCATTCGATCTACTGACGGTCAGTTGTCATTGACACATAAAGGACTAACAAAACGGTGTTCCCTTCGTGGTGATATTGGTCTCTCTGCTTGATTCATGTTATTTCCCATAACATGAGTCAGTTGGTTCATCATTCGCATGAATGTTTCCATTTCAGCTTCCATCGGAGGGTTGTCAGCGCGTGGTCCATTGCGGTCACCATTTGAACGGTTCCTCTTATTTCCTGAAATTTATAATAGAATAAAACAATAATAAGAAACTTATTTAATTTACCAATCTTTTGAATATAAAGTATTTATGTCTTAAAACTTTTTTAAACAATTAAATTTTTCTATGAATCCTTAATAATGATTCATAAAAAGATTATGATTAACCAGACATACCCCCCGGGAGTGTCATCACCAAGAGTATAGTAAGGCCCGTTTTCATGCACTAGTTCCCATTCGAGTCTAGCTGAAAGCGGTGTTTTTAGTTTTTACCCCTATGTTCATCTATGCCGGAGCAGCCTCTACCTGCTCATATCCATATATGGATGTATTTGTTCGATTAACCACTAACTCAATATTAACCAAAATACCAAGATGTTTTCATATATTTAAAATTTTAATCAGGGTTCTTCCTAAATATTTCATAGCTTAATTTCCATATATTACTAAATTATCCTTTGATAAAAACTATGGCTTCTCTCCTTTTTAGTACATAACTTTTCATTACATTTTACATACATAGGATCTTTAATGTCTAGTGTCTTGGAAATCAAGAATAATAAAACATGAATACAACATAAAACATTCCTCTAAATTACTCATAAGGAAAAATCATAGGTTTATCCTATATAGATTTACTGCATCTCATATCCTAGAGACATATATCAAAAGAAAGGGTGAGCAAAAGGCTCAGTAAGGAAAACATGTCAAACAGTTGACATGTGATCTTGAGCAATATTAATAAGAATATGATTAAATTCAAAAAGGCGTGAGAAGTGGAAGAATAGGAATATCATAACCAAAATAACAATAATCATAACTTTAATATTTGGATATAACATTTCATTTAGACATTCATGAACGTATCACCATGTTTTAACCCCGATGATTCATAAAAATTACCAAGGTTGTTCACCAAGGTATCGTACAAATTGTCATCTCTGGAGATTAATTATTTACCCAATGCATTAAAGTTCTATCAGGGCTCACCCTTAATATGTATTTACATTAATGTGATCCAAATTTATCATAATAAAACATTTCATAAATAACCCTTATATAATAAAAGAAATGGGTTTCATTTCAAAATGGCGACGTTTTAAAAGTTCTTAAAAATAAGATCATTATATCATTTATAACCCATGGAATGGGACTAAGGGTTATATGTATGTCCATTATAGAATAAAATATATCCTTTTTATGTATTTATGAACACCATAGATAAGAAATAGGGCAGGGTATTCAAATAAATAAACAAGATAATTTCTTGAGAGAAAGCAATATAAATTTTCAGACGAAATTTCAGCAGGATAACGGCTATATAACATGGTTTTAGAAAATAATAAAAAGAGAGAAGAAAAGGGTCACCAAGTCATAAATAATTTATAATACTGTATAAATTCAGAATAACATGGATATAAGAAAATTATATGGAAACATGAATGACATACCACATGGAAAAGAAACATGAAAGAAAAGAGAAGATGTGATTCCTTTTACAAAAAATTCACAGCCTAAAGGTGTCACATAAAAATTAAGATAACCAATTGATGAGACTGGAAGCGGTATCACAATAATTATAAATTAAATATTCAGTAAAGTGAACATATAAGAACATACCCTCAACATAAAGAGATGGAAAGAAGAAGACATAACATAAGGAAGTCATGACATAAAAAAAGAGGGTGAAAGGATCCCTTACCTTGAAAAGTAACTTGTAAATCATGAAGTTTTAGACCTTGGGAGGAATCCTTGGGAGGTAAGGAGACCAGAAAATCATTTAGGATGACATTGGAATGAAATGAATGAGGGAAATGGCTTGGAATTTATAGGAAAAGTGAGTGAATAAATTTTTAATTTCCAAGGGACATTTCAGTAGTGGTATTTTCATAACCAGGGGCTTTCCCATGGTATTTTCCCATGGTATTGGCCATGTGGGACACCTCATAGCATATCTCAAAATTCATAAGTCTACCAGAAATCATCCATCATTATTACATCATTAATGATGTCATTAAACACCCGAAACTCAAAACTGCATTTTTACTATTCACTGAAAATTCATCTGTTTCAGAAAAATCACAGAAATTCACCACAACCTAATATCGATGCTCTGAAATAAAAAAAGTATTCCATTTTATGATGCTAATTTTCTAAATATATTTAATTTAAATTTAAAAAAAGTCATTCTTTATTCCAAAAATTCAACTTTAAAACTATAACTCATTTTGTAACACATTAAAAAAGTAATAAATTTCCCATAACGATATTGTATACTAATAAGACAATAAAGTAACAATTTACGATTAATTTTTATGAAAATAAATTTCGATATTTTATTATTAAATTAATTATAAAATTTTAAATAAAATATTTATGGCGAAAAAAATACCAAAACATAAACTATGATCATTTATTCACTTTTAAGATTTCTAAATTGTATTTATACATTCATGGGTGAATATTTTTTTTTTGGGTAAAATTACTATTCATTTCTATTCATATGGGTATGTAACTATTCCTGTTTTACTTTTCACGAAAAACCAAGTTGATCTTATTAGACTCCAAATTTCTCACTGATCACAACTATAAAAGGTCATTTTTTTAAAATCGTTTAACATTATTTATTATTTTGTGAATATATAAATATTTTATAATACCCTTTTTATGTAAATTCATCAATAATAAAAATCCTATATTTATCCGTATATTTGAAATTCACAAACTTTTCCATAAGAAGAAATAACAATTTTATTTATATAAAAAGATTAAACAAAGACTCTAAGGTCTCGTTACATAGCCCCTTATTACACCAGCATAGGACCTTAGGGTTATGTGTGCTATGGTGGTAAAATCATGGGGTGGCTCGGACAACATTGTCGGAGTGGTGATTTATATTAGCTTGAACTTCTCCCTTAAGGGATTCCATTCAAGCTTCAAATGTTGAAGTTCGGCATGGGCTTGGTCTAGAGAAAAGACGAGTGATGCTACCTCCTTCCCAAGCTCCGGCACAAGGGATTCATATGGCTCAAGTCTACTAGATGAGGCCATTCAATTTTTTTCTGTATTAATTAACCAAGATAACCATATTTATAAAAAACAACATTAATATTATAGTTTCCAACTGTCATATTGACCAGCAGTAATATAATAGTTGAAACCCAATGGTATAATTTTAATTATACCCACTTTATTAATTAAAGGATATAGTTTTTTAGTATAAAATAAAATAACACACACTATTAGGAAAAAATATAATTAAAAGTATCGGGTCGTTACATTTCATAACTTTATAAACAGACTTTTTTTAAATCATTTATTATATTAAAATCACAAAAACTGTTTATTGATCATAATAGGACCCAAGTTTAATGTTTTATCCTAAATATTTTAACCTAAAAAGGGATTTTTTTTGGTTCATTTTGTAATTTTGGACTACTTACAACCCATTTCAATGAAATAGCAACACTTTTGGAGTAGTAAACATCATAAATTATTATGTTCTAGTAATGTGTGATTATTGGATTATTGAAAATTTATAAATCATTAACTTTACCCAAATATAGATTCAATATAAAAAAACATAAAATATAAGTGTGTCCTTGATTCACCTCCCCCCTTTTAATACACTTATCATGTATGGTCATTATCAATTATTATCACAAAGATTTTTACCTTCGTTTACTCTACATTTAATATTTTGTAGAGAAGTTTTTTTAGAATAGTTGTAATTGTGTGAATACTAAAAGGATTCAAACATTTTATTGTAAGAACAATTATATCATGAATGATATAATTTTTATATATATTATTTCTCTTGAGTATTATTTTTTGGAAGATCCTATAGATGGGTTTCCTCCAATTTATGAGAAAATTAGTCTATCATATTTGGGAAAGAAGAATATGGAGAATGATGGAAGATATAAGAATTAAATACTCTTATCACATTATGAAAATCAATTCTTAAGAGTGATGGTTGTTTCTACTACTAATGGTATCTAGTAATAGTTTAATAAATTTATTGAATGAAATAAAATTTTAAATAAATGCAATATAAAAATATGGAATTTGAACTGATAATTTTTGAAAAATGGTTGAGTATGATTCTGTTTGTGACTTTATTATAGGGTTAAATGATATGGTAAGCATCGTAACAAGTGTTGGTGAAATGCTCGATGACTCAAATATTTTTAGAAACATCTTGGTTATTTATCTTAATACATTTCATGCTAATATTTCAAAGTGGTAAGATATGTACCCCAAATATCTGTCTTTAGCTGATCATCATAGAACTCTCGTTAGTTATGAAATTTAAATGGAGGAAGTTGTGATATTTTTTACAACATATGATAGAGAAATTTATATCATATCTATCATGGAAGACTAGTATAATATTTCACTAATAGATGATGATTTTGGTGACTCTGAAGCAAAAAATTATTTATGTTACAATTTTGATGAATTATTAACCTTATTTTCAATAAATATAAATATAGGTACATGGATTTATAAATAAAAAAACCCATATAATTATTTTGAATTTGGATTCTTTGGAAACTTTTATGATAATTTTCTACAGTGATAGGATGATGAAGATAGTTGTGATGATGAAAGATTATCTGGGAAAAAATTGGATGATAATCCTAAATCCATTTCAAATAGTTGGGATAACAAAATTTCCCAAATCAAAAAGGATAATATTTTTTCTATTGATACAAAGATGATGACAGTGAATTTGAGGCTATTATGTTTATTGATGATTCTAGAAAATGTATTTACATTAAAATAATTAATCATGAAGTGTTTCTAAGTTTTTGTTTATATGATCAAAAAACTGAGATAGAATTACATTAAATATGATAACCGAAATAATGGCCTTGAAATTACAAATATTTCAAGATGAAGATATTGGTTTTATTTAACTATTCGAAATGGAAGATTTAAAACTCAGTGCCTATGAAATTTTACAATCATATAACTAAACCCTTTTAAATTAATCATTATGATATTCATTATTTGATGATATAAAATAAATATTAATATATATGTAATTCATTTAATTCATTATTTATTTTACCCATATTTCTTATGTTATGCATTTTAAAGGCAAATTGGATTTTATAAATACTTTTAAGAGTTTTCGAAGATGAGATGAGATGGAATATGGGTACTTAGTGAAGCTGTTGAGTACTGAAATTGATTATTAGTATAACTGTAAAAATTTATAATTTAATCATTATAAAAATGTAATTCATAATGGGTTTATTATACCGTATACCACTAATAATAATACTGTTTCTGAGAGGAAGAATAAATGATTTTTTTTAAATGAGTTTTAATATGTTACTTAAACAATGTCATTTCCATAAAATATAGAGGTAGTATTCGAGCACAACTATTTGTATTCATAACTGATGTTTCTATAAGACAATCATCTATATTACTCCTTATAAAAATATATAAAAAAACTCAAGTTTTATAAAAATTTGGACTTTTTGGTGTCCCTACATCAAAAAGAACAAATAGAAAAAAATTTGGATGATTTATCAAAGAATTTAAGATGGAAATATTTGTTGATATGATTCTAGTGGAACATGTCATAGATGTTTCAATAAAGAAACATGAAGATTAGTTGAATTTTGTTGAATTAATAGTTATTGAAAAATATGTTGAGGATGATTCAAAATATCATTATGATATAGAAGATAATGAAAAAGAATCAATTTTTATTAATAAAACATTGAAGTATTCAAAAATAATTTATATAATAATGATGGAATATTAAGAATTATCTATCTATAGTGAATTGGATGAATTATGAACATCTGATTTTAAGCTGAGGTAACAATTTTAATCTCAGAAAATAATTGGTGATCAGCTTCGAATGGTTCAAACAAGAAGAACATTAAAATTTAATACACACACTTCTCATTAAATTAATTTTGAGACAATTTATGTAAATGAATCTCTGAATTATCCAGAATGGATATAGTCTACGAATGAAGATTTGAATCAGATTGATAAAAAAAATACATGTGAACTCTTACCTAATTCAAATGACAAAATTTTTATTAGGTCATTGTGGGTTTTCTGGAAGAAGTTTAATTAATATAGATGTGTGATAAGATACTATTTTAGGTTAGTGTCGAATGGTTACTCAAATATATAAGATATTTATTTTAATGAGGATTTTTCTCTCAAATAATAATTTGAAACAAAATGAATCAATATTTCTTTTTCTATAAAAGGATTTCATGAAATTTTTTAAATGGATGTGAAGTCAAAATTCATGAATGAGTAACATTATGAAGACTTGTAGGTTGAGAAATCATGGGGATTAATTATTGTGATGGATGAAGGTTATGTTTGAATGAAGAAGAATAACATGTATGGTATAAAATAATCTCAAAGAACATGGTATCTCAAATTGGATTCCTGCTTATGAAAAGTGAGTTTAAAGAATGAAATGGGTTGATAGTAATCTATACATCAATGAATGTTATGAAATTTACGTCATTATAATTATATGTGTAGATTATATTTTCAGTTCATGGATTAATAAATGATATGTGAATGGATTTCTGATGAAATGAAATTATTTTTCTATAATTTACATACAAGAAGAAATGGGAGAACTTATTCAGTTACGAATCACACAGAAAAAGAAACACATATTAATATATCATGAAAGGAAAGATAAGGACTCCTCAATAAGTTTATCATGTAAAAAATGAAACCTATTTACACACAAATTTCAATGGGAACTCATTAGACTAATGATAAAGATTGAATAGAAATTTAAAATATAAAGTTCTTCACATTTATTGGTAGTTTGTTATATCTTAATTCTTCACAGCCAAACATTGTTTATGTTGTTACCAAATTTTCATGATAATAATTTCTTCCAAAATATTCACACCTATGAGAAATAAAATTATTCCTCAAATATATGAATCTACAAAAAAAATTAAAAATTTTGAATGATATCATAGAAATAATTGATATGTTTGGTTAAAAATATGTTTATTGTGTATGAACTATTTATGGCGGAAGATTGACATCTATAGAGTTTTATTTTGTTATAATAGTTGTATTAGTTTCGATACTAAACAAAAAAAGGTCTATAACTCATATCACGACAATATATGAGTATTTTTCTGTTACTAAAGCTCCCACACAACTTACCACTAGGAAGAGTCATTTGGAAGACATACTTTTTGAATTATAGTTAACCCTTCTCATGGGTCGTGACAATAAGAGTTCCATAAACCTTTATATAAAAAAAATATGACACTAAAATTCATTATATATTGATAAAAATTTCAATTTCATCATAGATCATGTAGAGATAAATTAACTAAAATTGATGTATGTTTCTACATTATAACTAGTTGATGGAAATTCCACAAAACTGTTACTCTAGGAAGCATCTTTTAAATTGATGCTGAACATTGTTTTACAACCTCTTTATATATTTGAATGAGGTATGTGTATCTACCACTATCACAAGTTTTATTTGTATAGGTTTGTCAAGGGAAAGAAAAAGTAGTTTCATTAACCTATCCCTTGGTATACACTATACCATTTAAGAAAATCATGTGTTGTGGGTATGTTTTGAACTCAACATTTAAGTTTGTGAACAAATCTAGTTGATTAATGAGTGGTAGTTATAAACATGTGTTTAGAGGATAGTGGAAGATGTAATGATGTGTTTTAAGGAATAAGTGTTTGATATTTTGAAAGATGAAAAAGTTTCCTGAGTCACTACTTTTCTAAGGAATGGTTTTTCTATCCATGATTTTTTATTACAATGTGTTGGCTCCTGGAAGATTATATTTATTGATAAATAATAAATTTATTAAAGATAAAAATTCCAATTATTTATGAAACATTGATGATAAAAAAACCAAAGTTAGATATTTTTGTGACCAAATTCATTGTAAGTGGATTTCATATTGTGAATGATGTTTTGGATATGGATTTTTCTTTTATTGATGAATGAAAGAATTGTAATAAGAAAATATGAAAAAAAAGTGATAGAAATGTTAAATATTTTGGTTTTATATTTGGATGATGTTTTGAGAATGAAGTCGTTATTTGGAATCACATTGTGTTAAGAAAGAATCATCCACCTGATATATGGAAATGTATAAGATTCTGAATATCTACATTCTAAATTTGATTATTATATTCTATTTTTTAGTTTTAAAATAAAATAAGTTTTCTTGGAAAATTGTTATGCCAGATTTTTGAATAGTATCAGGAGAATATTTGATTACTACCTTATTTCAGAAGATTTTATTCCAATAATAAATGTTATAAATGTGAGGAGAAAATAATTATTGCAAAAATATGATTGTGGAAAAATGAAGTTTTAAGAAAAAAATTTGGCCTCAGTTTATTAGTGAAAGAATCACTAGACATAGAAATGGTTTGATGGATAAGATGTTACATGTTTCTGAATATGATGCCTTGTTGAAGAAGATCTCTACGAATAGATATTGGGACCAAAGAATGTGTAATTGGGTATTATAGAACGAATGTTAAACTGATCAAAATAAAATATTCAGTTAAAAATTTTCATAATAAAAATATTTGCTGTATTTTTAATGAATTAAATTTTAATTTAAAAAGGAATGATATATAATTTATTTTCCATGTGGGTAAAGAGTCTTCAGAAAATAATTGGTTCTGATTGATTGAACTGGAAATGCATTCAATACATCTGAGTACCGCATTGATTGATCCATCATACATATGAGGTCACCAATAAATTCATCACACGTTGTACTTTTTCAGATGTAATTATTGGAAGATATGAGAAATTAAAGGTATAGATGTAACGCCATGATGCCAGTTACCCAGAGTCGGTGCATTATAACATAAAATTGGCATGATACAAGGAATCTTGTCCCAAAAGACTGATTAGTGTAGTATCCTTGAAAATACTAGATACGTTCATAAGATTTACATTAAATTTTAAAATGAAAACTAGAACAACATAATCTCCATAGGCCACACTCATATCCCTTAGACTATCCCATAAGGTCATTCATAATATATATTTTCGCATCCTGGGAAATATATAACATAGAATGGGGTGATCTCAGTTTCTCATTAAGGATACAAATATTGCGGAAACATTCATAAATAAGCATAAACATTTACGGAAATTTATAAGACTAAAACAATAGCATATTACACATGAAATTCAGCATAATATGTGGAAGATAAAATCAAATAATTCCATTTACTTATTCACATGGATATTCTACTAGTTGAATAATCACATGGAATATCAATAGCCACATTCATAATGATTTAATGCATAATTCCAGACTTCATAACCACATAGTCAAGGAATTGTGCTAAGACTATAGATAAAATTTTATCGAGGCATTTTTCCAAGACACTAGTTTTTCAAATGATACCTACCGATGCAACAAGGAGCTATAACGGGTTCCACTCGTCTCTTACAAAGTCCAATGTAATCCTCATATAAAAAGGTTTAAACATAACATAAACATTCGTATTAAAATTAGCATATGAAATGTCAATACTTTACGCATAAACCATGAATAGAATAAAAATAACACATCCATATTAAAAATATCACAATACCTTCATTACAATATATATGTTTTGTATCAAAGTAAATCAACTTCAAATAAACGTAAAATCTATCGAAGGATATTGACATAGATGAAATCAATACATTTTTAGAGAAATATCTCTATATATTTTGAAATCATTTAAAAGGAATATAATAATAAAACTAAAATTTTTTTTTGAAAATATTCCTATAATCTTGTAAGGGAAGCTTTGACGATGATATAATGGTGGAAAATAGCCACACCCGTAGTATAAGTTTAAAAAACATTCTTACATTTAAAGTTCATATGGTACCTTGTTTGGAAAACGACGGAAAGGTTCCTTTCCACCCATTTATTAAAAATTCACACAATGGTATAAATGACTTTAACCCATACTCTAGTAAATAGTAAAATTGTTTTGGAATACATTTTTAAGAAACAAAGGAGTGGATGATAAAGATATTCTAGTAGATACTAATGTAAAAAAAACACGAATAATAAAGAGATTGGGAAATTAAACCCTACCTTGAACTTTTCCATAGTAGAGGGTTTTGTAAAATATTTTATAATAGTTAAATCATTGTTATTAAATTATATAAGAACCATATACATAATATTGATATCATATATGAACTTATAATAATGAATTGTGAATAATATTTTAGTATTATCATCGTTTTGGGTGTTAACTGATTCATTTTCCTTCATATTATTTATTAAGTGAGTCATGTTTTTTACCTATAGAATTTAACTTATTTATATCCATAATTATATCAAATTATTATACATTATTTTTAATCATAAAATGGAAATTATTCTTGAATGGTTACGATGGGGAATGAATCTAATCACGTTCGTGGAGACGGCAATCCGTATGTATGCATGAGCGACAATATCATTCATTTGATATTAAAAAAGTATGTAAATAGATGGTATATCTTATATAAAGAATAATTAACATGTAATAGTTATTATTTATATCAACTATACATCATTATTATAGCCATCTCAAAATAATATATTGAATAAGAACAACACCATGACATGGAGACGGTAAGACATACGTTCCTACGAATGGTGACATGTTATTCATAGGAAAGATTCAATAATAAATATGTTTGTACCATTTTTAAAATAACATCACAGTATAAAAATGATACTGGAGTTAATATATTATAATGGAAACAACAATGAAAGAGGAACTGTAAGAAGAAAAGAACTAGAAAGAGGTGTTGAAATATTACCTCTTCTTTGGGTTCTTCCTTTTGATTTGATCAAAAGGGCTCCATAGGTTGGATTTCTGATCAAAGTAAGGCCTCTAGGGTGAATTGATGACATTTGAGAGGATATTTGGGTAGGTTTTTTCCAAGACAAATGGATTTGATGATTTAAATTTGACAGAAGGGGAAGTGCCCTTTTATAAGAGTGCTGAGAGGCACCTTAAGAAAAGATTGAAATATTATTTTATCATAAAATCATTTTTGGTTTATAATGGCTACAACATGATTTATTTCAATAATAAGGTGGGTATGGGTCGACATCCACTCAACCAATAGGTTTTATACAGGTTTGGGTTACTATATTAGCCTTATCTTTTAGATTGAACTCTTAGTTAAATAGTTTTACATCTACCATGTCTCTTGGTATTTTTATATTATATGGTTAATAAACATAATATAAACATTCAAGAGAACCCCAAACAGTTCATTAATAACATATGAAATATTATTTATTCCCTTTTTCCGATCCTTAAATTTTTAGGATTACAATATCAATTAATAATATAATATTTCTTATAAAAACTCTTTTATGTCAATTTTGACATTATTTAATAAATGATTTTTGTAAAAGCCCTAACTACATTATTACATCAAAATAAATTTAAATGTTCCATAATAACATTGCATAGTAACATTGAAATTTTTTGTAATTCATTAAAATTCTCAAATTATATTTATTTAGATATTTATAATATCAATTATTATAATATTTCATTATTAAGGTAATAAATGTGTCATCATTGTGTCATAAATAAATTAAATTATTTAATATCTTAAAATTATAAATAAAATGATATTCTGTAGGAAATATTTTTGTATTTCTAATAAATATTTATAGTCGAATTTATATTGTGTGTAACCATATATGAAAAATGGTTTAGTAATTAAACATTGAAGTTAACTCTTTTAACTATTCTTTGAATTAAATAATGATAATTGTCCTAATCTAATCCAAGTGGACCTGAAGGATAATAATTTATTCCTAAGGTTGTTTTTTGTCGAATTACAATTATCCTATAGAATTAGGACATTTCTTAGGGTATCAATAATATCATTTTTACCCTTAATTACCGAATTTAATTTTAATCGTGGTAAATAAAAGAAAAAAGATACTATTCACCAAAAATTATTTTCATCATATTGAACAAAATATTACTTACTAATATCAACCATGTTTCTCAGATATTTGAAATTCCACTCACAGAAGTGTTAAAATTTTGTTTTATGCAAATTTAAAAATTCTCTTTGGAAGTGTGTAAAAGACGGTGAAAAGTTCAATAAAATTATATATATATATATATGTATAATATTATTAAAAAAATTACTCCAATTAATTACATTGAACATATATAGGTATTATGTATCTATTTTTACTTAAAATATATTTATATAAAATAAATAATTATTTAAATAAAAATTCAGTTTTAAACAAAAATGCAGTTTTTTCACTATTCCTAAAAAATTTAATGTTTTCAGAAAAGTACCAAAAATTCAACCAAAACTAATTTCGATATTTTGAATTCTAAAATGAATTCCATTTTGAAAAATTAAATTTATAAAATTTCAATAAGTGGGAATTAATATTCATAACTGTTAGATTGATTGGTCACGGTGTGTCAGAATCCTCAAATTGCGTACATGCAAGTTATTGCATTATTCAAAAGAAAAGATATTGTGGAAGCTTTCGGTGTTACATTCTCCCCTCCTACAAATAATTTCTTTCTAGAAATTTCTAGAATATTACTTCATAAAAATATTCAGGTGGTTCTTCATCATAAGTTCCTCGAGTTCCCATGTTGCCTCTTCCATCTTATGGTTTGTCCATAAAACATTTACCAGAAGAGTCTTCTGGTTTCTCAGCCCTTGTTCTATGGAATAAAGAATCTTGATAGGTAATTCACAATAAGATTTATGGAGTTCCATTTCAAATTCTTCTTCGGTGAGTACATTCATTGAGTCAGGCATGTATTTTCTCAACAGTGATCTGTGGAACACATCATGAACTTTTTAGAGACTTGGAGGCATAACCAAACGATAAGATACAACCCCAATTCGTTCTAGAATTTCAAAAGGACCGATATATATGGGAATCAATTTACCCTTCTTACCAAATCATATAATTCCCTTCCATGGGGATACCTTCAAGAAAACTTGATCTCCTACCTGAAATTCCAAATCCTTCCTTTAGTTATCAGCATCACTATTCTGCCTACTTTGAGATGCTTATATGTGGGTTTAGATTACCTTCACCTTTTCCATCATTTCTTCAACATGTTCTTGGACTATGAGTTTTCTTTCACCAACATCATCCCAATACGTTGGTGTGTGACATATCTTTCCATATAAGGCTCCATGTGGTGCCATCTGAATACTTGGTTGGAAGCTGTTGTTATAGGAAAATTCTACCAGAGGTAAATATTGATTTCACATACCTTGACAGTGATGTGATCATGATCTCAACATGTCTTCTATGGTTTGAGTAGTACGTTCTAATTTTCCACCAGTTTGAGGGTTGTAGGAAGTGATCAAATGACGTTCAGTGTCTACGGATTTCTGAAGACATTTATAGAATGTTGATGTAAAATGAGGATCATGATCAGAAAAAATTGATATGGGTACTCCATGAAGTCTTAAAACATCATTAATATATATTCTGGATAGACGTTCAAGTGTAAAATCTTCTCTTGTAGCATGAAAATGTTCTAACGTGGAATAATGATCATCAATGACCTTTGTCACATCATTCCTTCTATGATTCTTTGGTAGTAATATAAAAAATTCCATTATAATATTATCCCATTTTCACTTAGGTATGGGAAGATGTTTCATGACTCATCTAGGTAGTTGCCTTCCAGATTTCACTTGTTGACAAACCATACATCTTGTCACAAAATCCGTAATCTCCCTCTTCATGTTGTACAACCAAAAATGTTCTTTCAAATATTTATACATCTTAGTGCTACCAGGGTGTATAGAGAAATTATAGCTATGTGCATCATCTAGAAATTATATTTTAAGATCAGGTATATCTGGAACAAAATGTCTCTACCCAAATATCAAAAACCCATCTTCATATATGTAGTCGCTCAATCTCCCGTCATTCACATCTTTAATATTTTTTTGAAACTCCTCATCATCAGTCTGCGAAATATTTATCCTTTCCTGTAAGGATGGTTTTTCAACCATTTAAAAAAGCACTGATGTTTCACCTTAAATGGTTATTCCCATATCTATCTTTACAAGATCCATGTATATAGGATCATTTTCAACTCTAATCTTGTTCAAAATACCATGATCCTTTCTTCTCAAAGAACCTTCCACCTTATTTTCCTTTCCATGGTGGTAGTGTATAGTGTAATCATCATCTTTGAGTAGTTAATGAATTCTCCTTTGCTTCATGTTGAGTTCCTTTTGTGAAAAAATATACTTCAAAATCTTGTAATCATTATAAATCTCACATTTTTCCCGAGATAGATATTGTCTCCATATTTTCAAAGAAAATATTACAGCTGCTAACTCAAGATCATGAGTATGATTTTTTTTTTCATGATTTTTTAGTTTTCGTGATGCATAGGCAGTAAATATATCATTCTATACAAGGACATAACCAATTCCTTTGTTTGAGGAATCACTATAAGTAAAAAACCCATAATTCCATGATGGTATAGTCAATATAAGATCATTGACAAATCTTATATTGACATCTTCAATACATTTTTCACACTATTTTGTCCAAACAAATTAAACCCCTATACATGTGAGAATTGTTAATGGGTTAGCCAACTGGAAAAAATTATGGATGAAACCTCAATAATAACCTTCTAAACCAATAAAATTGCATACCTCAGTTATTCTCGTCAGTGCTGGCCATTATTGGATTGCCTTGGTCTATAAAGGATCTCTATTGATTCCATCCTTAGTGACAATTTTTACAAGAAATGAAATCTCATGAAGCCAGAATTCAAACTTGCCAAATTTCCCATATAATTCAATTTTTCTAAGAGTCTTTAGAATAACGCACAAGGGATTTTCAGGATCTTAATACCTTTTTGAGTATACCATGATATCATCAATAAATTCCACTATAAAGTCATCAAGATATTCCTTGAAAACATTATTCATTATATCCATGAAGGCATAGGGTGCATTAGTCATCCCAAAAGGCATTACTGTAAACTAGTAATTCCCATACCTAGTTTGAAATGCTATTTTCGGTAGGTCTTCCTTCTTCGCACGCAACTGATGATATCCAGATCAACATTAAATATTGGAAAAATATTGATCTCCATGAAGTTGGTCAAATAAATCATCAATGTGAGGTAAGAGATACATGTTCTTTATTTTTATATAATTGATCTCCATGTAGTTAATGCACAACCTCATAGATCCATCTTTCTTCTTAACAAAAAGGATAGGGGCTCCCGATAGAGAAACGCTAGGGTGAATAAATCCTTTATTACTCAATTCATCTATTTGTTTCTTTAGTTTCACTAATTCCATAGTTCCCATTGTATAAGGGGTCTTCTATATGGGCCTTGAACCAGGAATTAAATCAATAGAAAACTAAATTTCACATTATGGAGGATGTTCAGGTAAATCATCTAGAAACACATCAACATATTCTTTCACAATAGGTATATCATATATTTATACATTCTTTTTATCACACACAGTTATTTCATTCTCTTCCTCCCCAATAATAGAATTTAGTTGAGCTACTCGGTGAGGATCTAGATAGAAATGAGGTGGTTACATTTCTTCTCCAAAGTTAAGGTGTTCTTTATCATCATCATAAAAAAATCATAACGTCCTTCTTCTTATAATTTTTTTTTTGCATCATGGTCTGATAGCCATTCCATGTCGAGGATTATATCAATTTCAATCATGGGTATGGCATTGAGATCAACAGATAAATTACATTTATATGCCCCAATGGGAACTAATTCACAAAAAATTGTTGCAATGATACTTCCCATATGTGTTTTGTTGGACAACTCCCTTGTTAAGTCAAATTGAAAATATCTAATTTTCTTAGCAAACTAGGAAAATATAAAACAATGCGATGATCCAGAATCTAATAAAGCATTTTTTAAACTTGAGGAAACCTCTAAATTACCTAGCACCCCGTCTTTTGGAGCTTCAACTTCAGCAATAGTTATAGCATAAGCTTGGACTAGATATCTTTTCCATTTCTGAGGTATGTTTCCTTTGGTGCTTAGGAAATTCATTTTCATAATGCCCCCTTTCTCTACAATTGTAGCATTCAATATTGAAAGCCTCTTTTTTACCCTAGCATTCACGAGCTTGGTGGCCTTTTTCACCACACTTATAATAGACTCCCATTCCCATCAGGCAAGTACCAAGGTGTTTTTCCCACATTAACTATAGTATGGATATTCAATTGTTCCCTTCTTCCCCTAATTTACATTTCCAGAGTGTTCGATAGATCTATTATTCTCTTTATCTTCATTAAAGTCGTAATACATAGAGAATTACTTTTCTATCTTCATAGCAGATGAGGAAATATCATTGTAAGATAAGAAGGATTATGAGACTACTTCTTGTCAGAAAAATGGTTTTAACCAATCAAATAATCGATCAATCATAATCATTGGCTTACGTATATAAGCTGACACATGCCTCGCTAACCCTGCAAAGTTAACCCCATACTTTGCGACATTCGCATCCTCCTTTTTCCTCAAACTCAAAAATTTCCATTCCATATCCACTCGATGGTCATGAGGAATGTATTTTTCTAAAAAATCACTTTAAACTCCCTCCATTGCATTTTTTGATTCAATATCATCTACCTTTGTGTTTTGAATCAATGACCACAATTGATCAGCATCCCCCGTGAGGTGATAAACTGCCATGAATTTTTTTTCCCTTTCACTACTCCCTAAATCATTAAATATTCTCTCTAATGAATTTATCCATTGATCAACTAGTAATAGATTTGTACTCTTTTTGAATGTCGGTGGTGGTTTTCTCACGAAGCGGTCTAACATTGATGCTCCACGTTGTAAATCAAGGTGATCCATATGGGTAAGGATATTATTCATCACCTGAATGAGTTATCCCATTATGATGATAAGATGATTAGAACGACTTGCTTCACCAGCTCCACTATAATTATCTTAAGTAAGAGGGAAATCCTTACATTGATTACGTGTGTTGATATAGTTTCAATTTTTTCTTACTAGGCTAAATTTCTAAACAATGGAAAACACTTTATTAGTTTATGAATCACAATACATAATACTAAACTTGTAAAATAGTTAAAATAAATTGAATAGTTTATAGATATAATACATATTCATAAAAAATGTTTTCTTTGAGGATAAATATACTCATAAATACTTTATAATGGTTTGCAAAGAAAATGTGGATTATCCTAAGCATATCCCTCAAGAGTGTCATAATAAAGAGTGCAACAAGGCCCATTGTTGTGTACAATAATACTCCACATGAAGCCTGAAACTCCTTCAAGAAGTTTTCACTCCTAGGTACATCTGTGCCAATGCCACCTCTACCTTCTCATATCCATACAGAGATGTATTGCTTAGAAAATAAACAAAATCTCTACACTACCAAAATTATAGGAAGTTCATTCATTCTAATCCTCAACGTCTATCTTAGGGTAATGTGATCTAATAAGAGTTTTTCTAAATCTGGTTTCCAAGGTTAGTACTAAACATTCTCTAATACCAACTGTAATTCCCCGACCCCAGTTACCCAGAATTGGGCCTTTATTACATAACATTTGCATGATATGAGGAATCATGTCCGAAAAGACCGACCAGTTTAGTAGCCTTGAGAATACAAGATACATTCATATGTTTTACATTACATTATAAAATGAAAACCTCAACAACATTATTTCCATAGGACACACTCAAATCCCATATACTATCCCTGCAGGTCATTCATAATATACTTCTTCACATCCTGGAAAAAACAAAACATACTAAGGGTTGACCTCAGATGCTCAGTAAGGTTAACAATATTATAGAAAATTTTATAAATAAGAATTAAAAATTAAGGCAATGTATAAGACTAAAAAAATTCCTTTTAAACATGTACATCAACATAATTTGTAAAAGAAAAAAATCAAATAATGTCATTTACATATTCACATGGATATTATACTTGTCGAATAATCACATGCAATATCAATATCCACATTCATAATGATGGAATACATAATGCCACACTTCATAACCACACAATCAAGGCCTTGCGCCAAGACTAAAAATAATATTTTTTCAATTTCTTATTCCAAGACACTGGTTTGTCTCATGAGATCTATTGATGAATTGATTCACTTACTAAGTCCAACACATTCCTAATGTGAATAATTTTTAACAAACATAATCATTCGTATTAAAACTATCATAATAAATGTCAATAATTTATACAAAAACCCTGAATTTTATAAAACTAACACATCCATAGTCAAACATATCATAAAACCTTCAATACAATAAGTATGTTTTGTATCATAATAATTCAACATCAAATTAACGTAAAATTCATCAATGGATGTTGACATAGATGAAATCAAATCTTTTTTTAGAGAAAATATCTCTTTATATTTTGATATTATTTAAAAGTCAAATAATTATAAATGAAAACATGTATTTTGAAAATATTCTTATAATATTGTAAGGGAAGATTCGATGATGTTATAACAGCAGAAAATAGACACACCCACCATATAAGTCAAAAAATAATTCTTAAATTAAAATGGTCATAAGGTATCTTGTTTGGAAAATGACAGAAAGATTCCTTTAAACCCATTTTATAGAATGTCAAATAAGGTAATAAATGAAATTAACCCATAGTTTAGTAAATATAAAAAATGTTTTGGAATATATTTTTAAGAAACATGGATGTGGATGATAACGAAGTCCCAGTAGATACTTTCATAAAAACAACCTCAAATAATAAATATATTGTGAAATTAACCTTTACCTAGAAATTTTCCTTGGTAGATGGTACATTAACCTCCTGTATAATTGGTAAATCATTGTTATTAAATTATTCAATAACCATATACATAATTATGATATCATATATGATATTTTAATAATTCTTTGTTAATAATATTTTAATATTACCGTCATTTTGGGTGTTAGCTGATTCGTTTTCCATTATATTATTTATTACGTGAGTCTTGTTTGGCACGGATAGGATGTATCTTATTCATATATAGAATTACATCAACTCATTATATATTATTTTTAATCATAAAATTAAAAATAGTCTTGAATGATTATGATGGTGAATGAATCTCATCACGTTCGTGGAGACAAGAATTTGTACGTACGCACGAGCGACAATATCATTCATTTGATATTAAAATAGTAAGTAAAAAAGAAGGTATATCATATATACAGAATCATTAAAATGTTATATTTATAATTTTCATCAACTATACATCATTATTATACCCATCTAATAATAATGTATTGAATAACCACTACACCACGACGTGATGACGGTAAGTCGTACGTACACACGTATAGTGACATGTTATTCATAAGATGTATAACATAATGAATATGTTTGTACCATTTTTATAATATCATCACATTATATTGAAGATACTAGAGTTATTATTTTATAATAGAAACAAAAAATAATGTGTATGTGGAAGAAGAATAGAACTTGAAAGAGGTGATGAAATATTTACCACTTCTTTGGGTTCTTCCTTTTGATTTGATCAAAAGGGCTCGAACGTTTAGATTTCAGATAAAACTAAGACTTCTATGGTGAATGGAGGGAAATTTAGAGGATATTTGGGAAGGGTTTTTCTGAGTGAAATGTCTTTGAAGGTAGGAATTTGAGATAAGGGTAAGTTCCCTTTTATAAGAGTGGTGAGTGGCAGCTTAAGAATAGATTGAAATATTATTTTATAATTAAATCATTTTCGGTTTATAATTTCTCAAAAATAATCTCTTTCGTGGATAAGGTGGGTATGGGTCTTAATACACTCATCCAATAGGTTTTAGATACTTTTGGGTCTCTATATTGACCTTATCTTTTAGATTTAACTCTTAGTTAAATAGTTTGACATTTACCATGTCTCTTTGTAATTTTGATTATATCGTTAAAAACGTACTACAAATTTCCAATAGAACCCCAAGTGGTTCATAAATGACATATATAATATTAATTAAGCCCTTCTGGGGGATCCTTATATTTTTAGGAATACTATATCAAATAATAATTTAATATTTGTTTTAAAAACTCTTTTATGTCAATTTTGACATTATTTAATAAATTATTTTTTTATAGTCATAAATACCATATTACTTAAAAATAAATTTATATGTTCAATTATAAAATTTAATATCAACCTATAGAATTATTGGTATTAATAAAAAGTCTAAAATTACATTTTATTAGATATTTATAATATCAATTGGTTTAGTATTTCATTATTAGGGTAATGACTACGTCATGATTGTGTCATAAATAAATTAAATTATTTAATGTCTAAAAATTATAAATAAAATGAAATTATGTAGGAAATATTTTTATATTTCTAATGAATATTTATAGTCGAATTTATATTGTGTGTAACCCTATAATAAAATTTTTTGGTTACTAAACTTTAAATTTAACACTTTTAACCATTCTTTGAATTAAATAATAATTAATATCTTAATATAATCCATGTAGACCTAAATGATAATTTTGTATTGATAAGGTTGTTTTTGGTCGAATTATATATATCCAATAGATTTAGGATATGTGTTAGGGGATGAATAAAATCATTTTTACCCTTAATTAGCCTATTTACTTTTAACCGAGGTAAATAAATGAAAAGTGTTATAATTCACCAAAAATTATTTTCATCTTATTGAATAAACTTTTTCATACTAATATCAACCATTATTCTATAATTTTATAAATTCTCCTCACAAGAGTGGAAAAATTATGTTTTATGCAAATTTTTAAATTCTCATAGGTGGTGGGTAAAATACAGTGAATAGTTCTACAAAATTTTATATATTTAATTTTATTAAAAATTTCCCAGTGAATTACATTGAACATATATAGGTATTATAGATATTTTTTGACATAAAATAAATTTAAAGAAAATAATTAATTATTCAAATAAAAAGTCGATGTTAAACAATAACGCAGTTCTTTTCACCATTCATCTAAAATTAAACGTTTTCAGAAAAATACCAAAAATTCACCCTAATAAAATTACGATATTACGCATTCAAAAATGAAGTCCATTTTGAAAAATAAAATTTATAAAATTTTAAAAAGTTGGTATTACAATTCATGTCAGCAAGTTTGATTGGGCGCGGTGTATTAGAATCTCAAAGCTGGGTACAATGCAAGTTGTTGCATTATTCAAAGGGAAACATACCATGCATGATTGGTGTGTCATATTCTACCCTCATTAAAATAATTTAATCCTCTAAATTTCTATAATATTACTGCATAAAAAGATTTTAGTGATTCTTCATCATAAGTTACTGAGGTTCCCACGTTACCTCTTCCATATTATGGTTTCTCTATAGAAATTTTACCAGATGATTCATCTGATTTCTTAGCACCTGTTCTCGGGTATCAAGAATCATGACAAGATCATCACAATAAGACAGATCAGGTTCCAGTTCTAATTCCACATAGGTGAGTACATGTGTTGAGTCAGGCATGTATTTTCTCAACAGTGATACGTGGAACACATCATTAGCTTTGGAGAGACTTGGCGGCATTTCCAAATGGTAAGCTACAACCTCAATTTGTTCTAGAATTTTGAAAGGTCTAATATTTCTGGGACTCAAATTACCCTTATTACCTAATATCATAATTCCCTTCCATAAATATACCTTAAACAAAACATGATCTCCTACCTTAAATTCCAAATCCTTCTATCGGTTATCAGTATAGATCTTTTTCCTCCATTGAGCCGCTTTGATGTGGGTATGGACTACCTTTACCTTTTCCATCGTTTCCTCAACATGTTATGGGCCTACGAGATTTATTTCACCAACATCATCCCAACAGGTTGGTTTGTGACATCTCCTTCCATATAATGCTTCATATGGTGCCATCTGAATACTTTAATGGAAGCTATTATTATATGAAAATTCTACCAGGGGTAAATAATTGTCCCATACACCTTAAATGTTAAGTGAGCATGATATCAACATGTCTTCTAAGGTTTGAATAGCCTATTCTGATTGTCCATCAGTTTGAGGGTGGTACGTAGGGCTCAAACGAATTTCTGTATCTAGGGCTTTCAGAATAATTTTCCTGAATCTTGTTGTAAATAAGGGATCATGATCAGAAACAATCGATATGGGTACTCCATGAAGTCTTACAACTTCATTAATATATAGTCTTTCTAGACGTTCAAGTGCTAAATCTTCCCTTATAGCAAGAAAATGTGATAACTTGGTAAGACTATAAATAATGAACCATATTGCATCATTCCTTGTATGAGTCTTTGGTATTCCCATGATAAAGTACATCGTAATTTTATCCCATTTCCACTCAGGTATGGGAAGAGGTTGCATGACTCCTTCAGGTTGTTTCCATCCATCATTCACTTATTGACAAACCATACATCTTGAAACAAAATCAGCAATCTCCCTCTTCATGTTGTCCCACTAAAAATGTTCCTTCAAATATCTCTACATCTAAGTGATACCGGGGTTTTTAGAGAAATTGGAGCTATGGGCATCATCAATCAATTCCGTTTTCAGATTAGGTATATCAGGAACAGAAATTCTCTTTCTAAATTTCAAAATCTTGTCTTCATATATGAAGTCACTCAATCTCTCATCATTAGCAACATTAATCCAATTTTAAAACTCCTCATCATTGTTATGAGAACTCTTTATCCTTTATAGTAATTATGGTTTGACAACCAATTGAAAATGTATTGATGGTTCACCTTCCATACTTATTTTTATATCCATCTTTACAAGATCCATGTATATAGGATCCTTTTCAACTCTCATCTTGTTCAAAACTCTATGATCCTTTCTACTCAAAGCATCTTCCACCTTATTTTCCTTTCTGGGGTCGTACTGAATAGTGTAATAATAATCCTTGAGTAGTTCAAGGAATTTCCTTTGCCTCATGTTTAGTTCTTTTGGTGAGATAATTTTCTTCAAACTGTTGTGATCAGTATAAATCTCAAATTTTTCACATATATATAGTGTCTACATATATTAAAAGAAAATATTACAGCTGCTAACTCACGATCATGAGTAGGATAGTTTTGTTCATGAATTTTTAGTTGTATTGATTCTTAGGCAATAACGCTATCATTCTTCATAAGGAAAAAACCAAGCCCTTCCTTTGAGGAAACACTATAAATAACAAACCCACCCTTCCCCGATGGTAGAGTTAGTATAGGATCATTGACTAATATTATATTCATTTTAACAAAACATTCTTCACACTCTTTTGTCCAAAAAAAATTAACCCCTTTACGTGTGAGCTTTTTTGAAAGGGTTATCCAAACAATAAAAACTCTAGTCAAAATGTCTATAAAAATCTTTTAAACCAATAAAATGGAGTACCTCAATTATACTTGTCAGTGCTGGACATTCTTGGATTTCCATGGTCTTTTATGGTCAATATAGATTCCATCTTTAGAGACAATATGGCCTAGAAAATAAATCTATTGAAGCCAGAATTCACAGTTTACAAATTTCCAATATAATTCATTTCATCTATGATTCATTATAATAATGCATAAATAATTTTCATGATCTTTGTAGCTATAATAGTATACATGGAAATCATTAATAAATACCACTACAAAGTCATCATGATATTCCATGAAAACTCTATTCATTAGATCCAAGAAAACATAGGGTGCATTAGTCATCCCAAAAGGCATTACTGCAAACTCGTAATACCTATACCTGGTTCGAAATGCTATTTTGGGAATGTCTTCCTTATTCAAACACTACTTATGGTATCCAGATCGAAGTTCAATATTTGAAAAATATTGAGCAACATGAAGTTGGTCGAATAAATCATCAATGCGAAGTAAGGGATACTTGTTCTTTATCATTATAACATTGATCTCTCTATATTCAATGCAAAACCTCCTATATCCATCTTTCTTCATAACAAAAAGGATAGGGGATCCCCATGGAGAAACACTAGGGAGTATAAATCCGTTATTACTCAATTTATCTAGTTGTTTCATTAGTTACACTAATTCCACAGTGGTCCTTCTATAAGGGGTCTTTGATATGGGCCTTCAACCAGGAATTAAATCAATAGAAAACTCAATTTCTCATTCTGGAGGATATCTAGGTAAATCTTCTAGAAACACATCAACATATTCATGCACATTTGGTAAATCCTCTATTTAAAAATTCTTTTTCTCAAACACAATTATTTCATTCTCTTCCTCCCTAATAATTGATTTTAGTTTAACAAATGGGGGTGGATCTATAAAAAAATGATGTGGTGAGATTTCTCCTCTAAAGATAAGGTGTTCTTTATCATCATCATATAAAATCATAACATCCTTTTTCATAGAATAATTTTTTTATCATGGTCTAAAATCCAATCCGTATTGAGGATTATATCAAATTCAATCATGGGTTTGATGACGAGGTCATCAGATAAAGAACATTTATATGCCCTATTGGGAATTGATTCACAAAACATTGTTTCAATGAGACTTCCCTTAGGTGTTTTTACTGGAAACACTATTGTTAGGTCAAACATAAAACGTCTTATTTTCTTAGAAAACTTGGAAGATATGAAATAATGTCATGATCCAGAATCAAATTAACCATTTCCTAAACTTTAGGAAACCATTAAATTACCTGCCACCACATCTTTCAGAGCATCATCCTCAGTAGTAGTGATAACATAAGCTTGGCCTTGATCCATTTTACTTTTCTAAGGTATGTTTCCTTGGTGATTAGGACATTCATTTGCATAATTCCCCATTTATCTAAAATTGTTTCATTCATCATTAATAGCCTCTTTCTTCCCCTTGGAATCACGAGCTTGGTGTCCTTTTTTCACAACACATGTAACAGACTCCCATTCCCATCAAGCAAGTACTGGGGTGTTTTTATCACAATTATTACAGGATTGATATTCAAATTTTACCGTATTCTGCTTATTTTGATTTCGAGAGGGTTCATCAGATCTCTTCATCCCTTCCTTTGCTCTAAAGTCGTAAGACTTAGATAATTCCTTTTTTATCTTGATAGCACATGAGACAATATCTTCGTATGAAAATAAATATTGTGAGACTAATGATCACCTGAGATATGGTATTAACCCATAAAATAGTCGATTAATCTTACTCATTGGGTTATGTATATAATCTGTTTCATGCCTTACTAACCTTGTAATGTTAGCCTCAAACATTGCAACATTCTCATCCTCCTTTTGTCTCAGACTCAGAAATTACCTTTCCTTATCTGCTCGATGGTCATGAGGAATGTATTTTTCGAAGAAATGATTTTAAAACTCTCTCCATTACATATTTGATACTTCATCATCATCCTTTATGTTGTGAATCATTGACCGCCATTGATTTGATTCTCCCATGATGTGATAAACTGCCCTGACAAATTTTCTCTCTCACTACTCCCCAAAGCGTGAAATATTTTCAATAAGAAATTTATCCATTTCTCAGCTACTAAGGGATTTGTACTCCCAATTAATGTCTGTTTTTGTTGCCTCATTAATTGGTCTAACATTGATCCTCCATGTTGTTGATTAGATTTCTCTATACGAGAACAATTATTATTCATAGCATGAGTGAGTTGTCCTAGTATGGTGATAAGATGATCAACACCAGTTGCCTCACTAGATCCAATATAAATATCCTTAGTGGGAGAGAAATCCCAAAAAGTATTATGTGTGTTGATACAGTATAAGTCCCCAGCCATAAATTGTACTTAATCTTGAGTTATTACAAGATTACAATTGAGGATCTTTTCAGGTTTAGAGTTTTAGAGAATTAGATAATGAAACTTGCATTACATTCCACATTTAAACAAAGTGGTTACATAAAAGACAATATTCATTCTTCCCATAAACGGAAACATATTTAAAATAAAACACAGATTCTTTCTTGACACATCCTTGACACCATCATCACATCATTTACCTTTCCCTTGACCTGTGAAAAACATTTCAAAAACTTGGGATGAGCATAAAAATATCAGTAAGGGTTATAAAAATGTGGAAAGGAAACATGAGTTCATATAGACAGAATAATGAAATCATAATTTACCCATAAAACATAGGAACATTAACATACCTCATCAAACCATGAATAAATCATAGAAAACATAAGACATAAAGGTAACATGAGGCATTCATAACATTCTTATGTAGGGAGAAACCCTCTTGGTTACGTTTGGAATACCCATCACAGTATATTCCCTAAATATCTTCAGAGAAACCTTAACGTTTCACTCCTTCGCGTTACCCAATGCATTGGAGAGCTATAACGGGCTCACCTGCCCTTAGTTTATCACGGAACCACCTGTCTTTATAATAATACCCAAGAACCTCAACATAATCATATCACATAAAACATGCATAAAGGAAACATAACATTCCCACCTTTCAATCACAAGATATCAATACAACACATTGATATAAAAACACTATGAAAACCATTTTCGATACCAAAATAAAAGAAAATTTAAAAATGGTATTTATTTTTCTTTTAAAAAGAATGTATGGCTTGTAGAGGAAGCCGAAACTCAAATAATGGTCACGGCGGCGGAGAAGTCATTGTCGCCGCATACGTACGACACAAACATTACCTTTTGTCATTTAGTAAATGCTTCGTATAAAAAATATTCCTTTTGAATAAACGTAAAAGTCAAAGGGGTTTATACACCATATAAAATAAGGTTGTGTATAAAACAAAATATGCCTCAATGAAAGGAGATTGAGACGAAGTCCCATACAAAGATGGTATCCTTGGTTTAAGGATAAATTAATTACATAATTATGTGTGACAAACGAATAAAAAAAATATAAGTGGATATTAAGTGTAAAATAATCAAATTTCATTCACACATATTCAAAGGATGACATATTCAATAACCACATGTTGAACCCAAAGAAATCGAAATTGGGTTAAGAAGTTCCCTTGACAGCCTAACGGCGTCACATCAAAATGAGTTGATGAGAGATAAAAAGGGTATCTCATCACTTGGAAATATAATTTACATCAATAAGGATATATTAGAACACATACCAACATAACAATATGTAAATTAAAATACCCAACAAAAGAAGTCTTTTAAAAAAGAGGAGGGTGAATGGTTCCCTTACCGACTTGGGTATCTTTTAAAACATACACCCCATGAAAGAAGGACAATAAATCATTGATGTAAATACTCATAAACGAAATTATATTACACAAAGAGTAGAATAATGGGTATTACATACACCACTAAAAGGATATTGTGGAAAATGTAGCATAAATCTCACGAGAAAAACAGTGAGATGAAAAATCCCTTACGAAAACTCGGAAGCCTAACGGTGCCACATAAAACTTACAAAAATGGATTGATGAGATCAAATAGGGTATCTCATCATATTAACATAATGTTTATAGAAATAGTAATATGAAATAACATCCCCCAACATAACAAATAGTAGATTAAAATAAGTGACATAAAGGAGAGTACTTAAAAAGAAAGAGAGAGGTTAGATCTCTTACGAAAATTCAGCAGCCTAACGGCGCCACTCAAAACTTCCAAAATGGATTGATGAGAGAGAATAGGGTCTTTAATAACATTAAAATAAAAATTACAGTATGATTAATATGAAAGAATACCCCAATAACAATAAAGATGAGCTTAGAAGGAATGACATAAAAGAGTGTACTTAAAAAGAAATAGAGGAGTAGGATCCCTTACCTCGAGTCCAACTTGACCCGATCATTCTTTAACGTCCTGAATAATAAACTTGTGTTAATTCCACTTTATTAAGAACCTTTTTATAGTTCATTATTCCTTTTAGATCACTTATTGTCATGTTATAAACATTATGGAATCATTTAAGTTAATAATGCCTGTTTTGTCGATATTTGGTTCTTAAGTCGAAAATAGACTTCTTATACTTACATGTTGTTAATTTGGTCAAAGGTTCATTATATCCAGAATGATATTAATGATTTGGATAATATATATAACATATATATTCATCATATACATGTATTTATAATATTACATCACATTTAGAGGTAAGAAATGTAATGCACCGTTCATGGAGACGGTAAGCCGTACATACGCATGAACGCTACTTCCATTTCTATTTCATATTTTCTGGAATGGAATCATAATTATATAATAGTATATTATAATTACAGTATAATAAAATATATAATATCATTAAATTTATCCTTTACACATCCCACATATGGTATTAACGAATCAAATCACTTTCAGGGGGCGGTAGTCCGCACTTCCTAAAATGAAGATATCATGTTTACCCATAATGGAAACAATAATGGTGTGCCATAAATGAAAAATACAGAAGCTTAAGGAAAGAATAAACATATTATATATCATATATAAAAATATTTACATCATAATGGCCACCTTTTAAGGTGTTAAATGAGTATTGAACAATCATTATTTCGGGAGGCAGAATTTCGCCATCCACGGAAACCGTATGTTCTTTAACCATTTTATGTAGTTGTGTGAGATTGTAGCTCGAATAAATATTATAACAACATCCTAGTATATTGAAGATACTGGTTTTGTTACAAAAGATGTAAATAAAAGGAGTTTAGGGGGTTGGAGAAGCAAAATAAAACAAATGAACATGAGAGAATGAATTACCTTTAAAAGTGTAACCCCTTTTGATTTGAGCCTAAAGGCTTCCTTTGAAAGGATTATTCCCAAAGGGAGTCCTCTAGGATGAGGAGAGGGATGTGGATAGAGTAAATGGGCAGGGGATGGCCGAGCCAAAGGCTTGAGGAGTGTGTGAAATGAGGTAGAGGTGGGGGCCTTTTATAAGAGGAGAGGAGTGGTACTTTTGGAAATCATGTAACTATTATTTTATTTTCAAAAGTGTTTCGAATTTCTAAGGTCCCACATTGATATATTTCGAATATAAGATGATAATTAATCTAAATATTCACATCCAATAGTTTTTGGACAAGTTTAGGTCTTACATTTTATATCATCGTTTCATTTTATTTAAACTGTTCATTAATGAGGTCATCGTTGCATCATCATGATGTCATAATTAAATTAATTTATTTAATGTCTAAAGATTATAACAAAAATATCCTGATGTAGTAAATATTTTTATCTTTCCAAATAGTATTTATAGATAGAAATATGATTAGTATAACCCCTTATAAAAATTGTTTTATTAAAACAATTTATGTTAGTGTCATTTTCACCTTTATTTAAAAAAAGGCATTAAAGTCATTATCTCACCCAAGAGGCTCCATAGGGTCCCCTAAATCGACCCATGGGTTTTCTTTGTCGGCCATGACTCATAAAATAGGGGTAGGACATGTGTAATGGTGTTTTCATATTTTTATAATATCATTTTTACCTTAAATTACACTAATTACCTCTAATCACGATTAATGAAAAAAAGTTACAATTCACCAAAAAATTATTTTCATCCCATTGAACCAAATTATACATACTAATGACAACCATGTATGTAGGATTTTCAAAATTCAATACAAATTAGTGGTAAACTTTCATTTAGCTGAAAAATCAGTTTGCTTGATTACCACTTAGTGGTTTCACTATTCATAAAAAAGTGGAGTTTTTCAGAAAATTACCAAAAATTCACTCTAAGCTATATTCGATATTCTGAATTCAAAAATGATGTCTATATTACCTAATTCAAAGAATATAAGTATAATTATTTAATTTAATAATTAACTCCTGCTTTCAAAACAAATAGCGTGTTTTTAAGAAACAATATATATCAACAGATTGATATTTGTTTATGTCGAATTTCAAAGTGAAATTAATTCCAAAGTCCACCATTGAATAAAATGGTAAAAATATTCTATGGTTTCACTTTAAAACCAATTCAAAAGATAATCTAATCATATAAATAAATTACATTAAAAGAGGTTTTGAATTAAAATACAACATTTTCACTTATTCATAAAAAATGAACTTTATCGGAAGAATAACAAAAGCATACACAAAGTAAATTTTGATGTCCCAATTATAAAGAAGGATTTTATTTGGTCCAAGATAATGTATAAGAGTGACCAAAACTATATTTAAAGAGGGTTCTCCCTCAAAAGGTGATAAGTGAACCTTTAGTGAAAACTAGGGCATATACGCCTAAAATTGAATTCTTTCCATATTTTAAGCCTTTATCTTTTATTGGATAAATGTAAAAACATTTAAAAACATATATAATAATATTTTAGTTATTTCTATCCATTCTCTCCAATACAACGGCTACATGTTAACTTCCATTTAAAATAATATTATTTTATTATTAGAGTGCAACGTAAGATTCCCAAGAAACTCGTTGTTTCGTGTTGGATACGCCATCGAGCATAGCGTCCCCTTTAAATTCATATTAATATTTCATTCAAAAATATGGATAAATATGAAAATTTCATATTCTTTATTTACCTGGGGTGTTACATCCTTCCCCCCTTTTGGGAATTGCGTCCTCGCAATTTTTAAAATTGAGCTTGGAAACATCCTTGAATGTCCCACATCGGAAGAAGAGTCGTTAAAACAATCACATTAAAATAAATAAAGATAAGTACAAAGGTCACCCGAGTTAACCCATACTAGGATTCCAAGTATGAAAACATGGACATGGAGGAGAAAACATAGGGTAATGTTCTGATGAAGAGTGATAGAAAACATGTTTAGGATAAAGTTAACCATTAGAAAATCGCAAACTTGTGATGGGTTAAACGGTATTCGATTCCCCAGTAGGAAAAGTTAATAGACAACATTTTTGTTTTAAGATACATTTTATTGGGGAATTTATTCATAAGGAAACATAATCACTTATCATGTTGACTTTCAACTTTTATTAGATTCCTTACACAAACTCATATTTTCTTCAAAAGGTGAGTATTTAGGAAGACTTGTTCACATTAAGAGTACTATAATCAACTTTTAGAGAATCACCTAATCCACAAAAGAGAACTATATACTTCCCATGTCTTTAGACATTAACCAAAACCAAAACCAAAAAGGATAGTACAAGACTAGATAATCCAGAAAAGGATAACCCTTTATAAAAAGAAAATCTATTCTTAACCTCCAAAATTTGTCCAACAAAACCCAAAGTTCAACGAGGACCATTAGATTATCAATTTTTCCATAAAATTATTCAAAGTAAACCAATCTAAGATTGAAACCCAAATATTTGAAGGATTTAGTCACATATTCTTCCAAGTTAAATCATAACATTTATCTCCAAACAACATCAGTTGCTCCTAAAGTCTCGTATTGAAAAGTAATTAACCTAATCACATATCCTCCATGATAGGTTAACCCTTTTCATAAATAAACCAAAATAAACTTACTCTTAATTCATAAAATCATATATCTAGAAAGAATCATTCAAACTAACCAGGGACTTCACGTAGTCCAGTGGTAGGCGATAAATACCAGTTGCACTTTGGTTGTGGGTTCGATTCCCGCAGCATTGTCCGACACGATGGGTTGTCACACGGTCTGCGTGTTGTCCTTTTTCCAAAACTATATAATTCTCAAAACATTTCCCAAAACAAGATAAAATCATCAAAAATAAACATAACATATTTTAACCACAGGTTTATCTCATGCCTTCCATTTTCCATCATAACATATAATAACCCATAATTACCTCAAAAGTAAGGATCGTATAAACCCTAATGGTTACCTTTTTAATTATTACATGAACTTCCACATCAATTGGTCATCCCGTACATGATGCATTATAGAACATACCAAGGTTCACGTGGTTGATCATGACTCCTTGATAGTTGGTTTAGAACAACCACGAGTTTCCTCATTGAATACCTCATTTCATCGAGTCTCTTAATCAGAGAACCACCACAGTTTCCTTCAAACCAATTGTCACTTTGGTGCCTATGAAATCCATCCATTCACTAAAAACAGAAATGTCAATGTGATTATATCAACAAAACCATCACGTACTAATGAGGAAGGTAAACACTAAGATATACTTACTCATTAACTTTATCTAAAACTAGGACTCTTTCTGAAATCCTAACCATTATGGTAATGTCACTTATGCTTAGAGAATATCCTAACCTCTAAAGTTATCTAAACCGACCTTTGATACCAACTATAAGGCCCCACACTTAAATCTTACTTAATCTTGAGTTATTACAAGATTACACATTGAGGATCTTTTCAGGTTTAGAGTTTTAGAGAATTAGATCATGAAACTTGCATTACATTCCACATTTAAACAAAGTGGTTACATAAAAGACAATATTCATTCTTCCCATCAACGGAAACATATTTAAAATAAAACACGGATTCTTTCTTGACACATCCTTGACACCGTCATCACATCTTGTACCTTTCCCTTGACCTGTGAAAAACATTTCAAAAACTTGGGATGAGTATAAAAAGCTCATTAAGGGTTATAAAAATATGGAAAGGAAACATGAGTTCATATATACATAAGAATGAAATCATACTTTACGTATAAAACATAGGCACTTTAACATACCTCATCAAACCATGAATAAATCAAAGAAAACATAAGACATAAAGGTAACTTGAGGCATTCATAACATTCATACATAGGGAGTAACCCTCTTGGTTACTTTTGGAATACCCATCACAGTATATTCCCTAAATCTCTTCGGAGAAACCTTAACGTTTCACTCCTTCACATTACCCAATGCATTGGAGAGCTATAACGGGCTCACCCGCCCATAGTTTATCAAGGAACCACCCATCTTCATAATAATTCCCAAGAACCTCATCATAATCATATCACATAAAACATGCATAAAGGAAACATAACATTCCCACCTTTCAGTCACAAGATATCAATACAAAACATTGATATAAAAACACTATGAAAACCATTTTCTATACCAAAATAAAAGAAAATTAAAACATGGTATTTATTTTTCTTTTAAAAAGAAGGTATGGCTTGTAGAGGAAGCTGAAACTCAAATAATGGTCACGACGGCGGAGAAGTCATTGTCGCCGCATAAGTACGACAAAAACATTCCCTTTTGTATTTTAGTAAATGCTTCGTATAAAAAATATTCCTTTTGAAGAAATGTAAAAGTCAAAGGGGTTTATACACCGTATAAAAGAAGGTTGTGTATAAAACAAAATATGCCTCAATGAAAGGAGATTGAGATGAAGTCCCATACAAAGACGGTATCCTTGGTTTAAGGATAAATCAATTACATAATTATGTGTGACAAACGAATACACCAAATATAAGTGGATATTAAGTGTAAAATAATCAAATTTCATTCACACATATTCAAAGGATGACATATTCAATAACTACATGTTGAACCCAAAGAAATCAAAATTGGGTTAAGAAGATCCTTTGACTGCCTAACGGCGTCACATCAAAATGAGTTGATTAGAGATAAAAAGTGTATCTCATCACTTGGAAATAAAATTTACATCAATATGTATATATGAGAACATATCCCAACATAACAATATGTAAATTAAAAGACCCAACAAAAGAAGTCTTTTAAAAAAGAGGAGGGTGAAAGGTTCCCTTACCGACTTGGGTATCTTTCAAAACATACACCCCATGAAACAAGGACAATAAATCATTGATGTAAATACTCATAAACGAAAGTATATTACACAAAGATTAGAATAATGGGCATTAAATACACCACTCAAAGGAAATTGTGGAAAATGTAGCATAAATCTCACAGGAATAAAATTGAGATGAAAAATCCCTTACGAAAACTCGGCAGCCTAACGGCGCCACATAAAACTTCGAAAAATGGATTGATGATATCAAATAGGTAATCTCATCATATTAAATAAATGTTTTTAGAAAGAGGAATATGAATGATCATCCCCCAACATAACAAAGTGGAGCTTAAAATAAGTGACATAAAGGAGAGTACTTAAAAAGAAAGAGAGAGGTTAGATCTCTTACGAAAATTCGGCAGCCTAACGGCGCCACTCAAAACTTCCAAAGTGGATTGATAAGAGAGAATAGGGTATCTCATCACATGAAAATAAAAATTACAGTAAGATTAACATGAAATAAAGTCCCAATAACAATAAAGATGAGCTTAGAAGGAATGACATAAAAGAGTGTACTTAAAAAGATAGAGAGGAGTATGATCCCTTACCTCTGGTCCGACTTGACTCGATCATTCTTTAACGTCCTGAATAATAAACTTGAGTTAATTTCCACTTTATTAAGAACCTTTTTATAGTTCATTATTCCTTTTATATCACTTATTTTCATGTTATAAACATTATTTAATCATTTAAGTTAATAACGTTTGTTTTGTCGATATTTGGTTCTTAAGTCGAAAATAGACTTCTTATACTTACATGTTGTTAATTTGGTCAAAGGTTCGTTATATACAGAATGATATTAATGATTTGGATAACATATATATCATATATATTCATCATATACATGTATTTATAATATTACATCACATTTAGAGGTAAGAAATGAAATGCACCGTTCATGGAGACGGTAAGCCGTACGTACGCATGAACGCTACTTCCATTTCTATTTCGTATTTTCTAGAATGGAATCATAATGATATAAGAGTATATTATAATTATAGTATAATAACATATATAATATCATTAAAATTATCCTTTAAAAATCCCACATATGGTATTAATGAATCAAATCACTTTCAGGGGGCGGTAGTCCGCACTTCCTAAAATGAAGATATCATGTTTACCCATAATGGAAACAATAATGGTATGCCATAAATGAAAAATACAGAATCTTAAGGAAAGAATAAACATATTATACATCATATATAAAAATAGTGACATCATAATGGCCACCATTGAAGGTGTTAAATGAGTATTGAACAATCATCGTTTCGGGAGGCAGAATTTCGCCATCCACGGAAACTGTATGTTCTTTAACCATTTGATGTAGTTGTGTGAGAGTGTAGCTCGAATAAATATTATAAAAACATCCTAGTATATTTATGATACTGGTTTTGTTACAAAAGAAGTTAATAAAAAGAGTTTAGGGGGTTGGAGAAGCAAAATAAAACAAATGAACATGAGAGAATGAATTACCATTAAAAGTGTAACTCCTTTTGATTTGAGCCTAAAGGCTTCCTTTGAAAGGATTCATCCCAAAGGGAATCCTATAGGATGTGTAGAGGGATGTGGAGAGAGTAAATGGTCAGGGGATGGCCGAGCCAATGTCTTTATTAGTGTGTGAAATGAGGTAGAGGTGGGGGCCTTTTATAAGAGGAGAGGAGGGGCACTTTTGGAAATCATGAAACTATTATTTTATTTTCAAAAGTGTTTCGAATTTCTAAGGTCGAAAATTGATATATTTCAAATATAAGATGATAAGGATTCGACATATTCCCATATAATAGTTTTTGGACAAGTGTAGGTCTTAGATTTTATATTATCGTTTCATTTTATTTATACTGTTCATTAATGAGGACATCGGTGCATCATCACGATGTCATAATTAAATTAATTTATTTAATGTCTAAAAATTATAACTAAAATATCATGATGTAGCAAATCGTTTTAACAGTCCAAATAATATTTATATACAAAAATATGATTAGTATAACCCCTTCTAAAAATTGTTTTAGTAAAACAATTTATGTTAGTGTCATTTTCACCTTTATTTTAAAAAAGGCATTAAATTTATTATCTCACACAAGAGGCTCCATAGGGTCCCCTAAATCGACCCATGGGTTGTCTTGGTCAGCCATGACTCATCCAATAGGGGTAGGACAAGTTTCACGATGTTTTTATATTTTTATAATATCATTTTTACCATAAATTACACTAATTACCTCTAATCGCGATTAATGAAAAAAAGTTACTATTCACCAAAAAATTATTTTCATCCCATTGAACCACATTTTACATACTATTGACAACCATGTATGTCGGATTTTCAAAATTCAATACACATTAGTGGTAAACTTTCATTTAACCGAAAAATCAGTTTGCTTGATTACCACTTAGTGGTTTCACTATTCATCAAAAATTGGAGTTTTTTAGAAAATTACCAAAAATTCACTCTAAGCTATATTCGATATTATGAATTCAAAAATGATGTTTATATTACCTAATTCATAGAATATAAGTAGAATTAATTAATTTAATAATTAACTCCCGCTGTCCAAACAGAGAGCGTGTTTTTAAGAAACAATATATATCAAAAGATTGATATTTGTTTATGTCGAATTTCAAAGTGAAATTAATTCCAAAGTCCACCATTGAATAAAATGGTAAAAATATTGTATGGTTTAACTTTAAAACCAATTCAAAAGATAATCTAATCATATAAATAAATTAGATTAAAAGTGGTTTTGAATTAAAATACAACATTTTTCACTTATTCATAAAAAATTAACTTTATCAGAAGAATAACAAAAACATACACAAAGTAAATTTTGATGTCCCAATTATAAAGAAGGATTTTATTTGGTCCAAATGAATTTATAAGAGTGACCAAAACTATATTTAATGAGGGTTCTCCATCAAAAGGTGATAAGTGAACCTTTAGTGAAAACTAGGGCATATACGCCTAAAATTGAATTATTTCTGTATTTTAAGCCTTTATCTTTTATTGGATAAATTTAAAAACATTTAAAAACATATATAATCATATTTTAGTTATTTCTATCCATTCTCGCCAATACAACAGCTACATGTTAACTGCCATTTAAAATAATATTATTTTATTATTAGAGTGCAACGTAAAATTCCCAAGAAACTCGTTGTTGCGTGCTGGGTATGCCATCGAGCATATCATCCCCTTTAAAGTCATATTAATATTTTATTCACAAATATGGATAAATATGAAAATTTCATATTCTTTATTTACCTGGGGTGTTACATACAATTTCCATTCCTGCCACTAGGTTCCATTTCTAAACAATGTAATACACTAGATTAGTTTATGAATCGTAATACATAATTCAAAATATGTAAAATAGTTAACATAAATTGAATAGTTTATGGATATAATACTTAATCAAAAAAATGTATTCTTTGAGGAGATATATACTCATAAATCTTTCATAATGGTTTGTAAAGAAAATGTGTATTATCCTAAGCATATCCCATGAGAGATTCATATCCAAGAGTGTAGCAAGGCCCGTTGTCGTGTACCAGAATACTTGAGTCAAGCCCAAAACACATTTTCAGAGTTTCGACTCCTAGGTACATCTATTCCAGATCCACCATTACCAACTCGTATCTAGACAGGGATGTATTTATCAAGAAATACAAAAAATTTCTATATTATCTAAATTTTAGGATGTTTTTCTATACTAATCTTCAATGTCTATCATATGGTAATGTAATATTATCAGAGTTTTTCTAAATCTAGTTTCCAAGGATACAGCTAAACATCCTTTGATATCAATAGTAATTCCCCAACACTAGTTACCAAGAGTCTCTGTATTATTACATAACATTTTAAGGATACAAGGAATCATGTCCCGAAAGACTGATCAGTTTAGTATCCTTGAAAATACTAGTTACAATCTTATGTATTACATTACATTATAAAATAAATACTACAACAAAATAATCTTCATAGTACACACTCATATCCCTTAGACTATCCTTGCAGGTCAGTCATAATATACTTCGTCGCATACTAGGAAAAATAACAATAGAAAGGGGTGAGCTCAGATGCTCACTACAGATAACACTATTGGAAAAACATTCATAAATTAAAATAAACATTGAAGGAAATATTTAATTGTAAAAAAAAAAGCTTTTTAAACAATAAGTTAAGAATAATATGGAAAAGATAAAATCAAAGAATTCAATTTAATTATTCAAATGGATATTATACTAGTCTAATAATCACATGCAATATCAATTTCCACATTCATAATGATGGAATGCATAATGCCAGACTTCATAACCACATAGTCAAAGCCGTATGCCAAGACTACAAAAATGATTTTGTCTAGGCCTTGTGGGAAGATACTAGTTTGTCCAATGATACCTACTGATGTATCGAGGAGCTATAGCAGGTTACACCCGTTACTTACTAAGTCCAATTCATTCCTCATATGAAAAGGTTTAACATAACATAAACATTCGTATTAAAACTAGAATATGAAACATCAATATGTTATACATAAACCATGAATGATATCAAAATAACACATCCATAGTCCAACATATCAAAAAATCTTCAACACAATATTGATGTTTTTTATCATAATAAATCAACATCTAATAAAAATAAAATCCATCAAAATATGTTGACATAGATGAAATCAAAACTGTTTTTTGAGAAATATCTCTTTCTATTTTGAAATAATTTAAAAATTATTTAATTTTTAATGAAAAAAATTTATTTTGAAAATATTATTTTATGCTCGTAAGGGAAGCTTTGATGATGTTATAATGACAGAAAATAGTATCACCCGCCGTATATGTTAGAAAAACATTCTTACCTTAAAAAGGTCAAAAGTTACCTTATTTAAAAAAAATTGAAATATTCCATTCAACGCATTTTATAAAAATCCAAAAAAGGGTATAAATGACTTTAACCCACAGTCTAGAAAATATTTAAATTTTATTTGGAATACATTTTTAGGAAACATGGATGTGGATGATAATGAAGTCCTAGGAGATACTTATGTAAAAACAACCTCAAATAATAAAGAGAATTTGAAATTAACCCTTACCTTGAACTATTCCATGGTTGAAGTTGCGTTATCCTATTTTATAATAGTTAAATAACTGTTATTAAATTATATAAGAGCCATATACATTATTATGATATAAAATATGATCTTCTAATAATGATGTGTTAATAATATTTTAGTATTGTCATCGTTTCCCGTGTTAACTGATTCGTTTTCCTTTATATTCATTGTTATGTGAGTCATCTTATTCATGGATAGGATGTATCTTATTCCTATACATAATTATATTTACTCTTTATGAATTATTTTTAATCATAAAATAAATATTATTCTTTAATGGTTATTATGGGGAATTAATCTCATCGCGTTCGTCAAGACGGTAATCCTTACGTACGCACGAGCGACATAACCATTATTTTTATATTAAAATAGTATGTAAATAGATGTTATATCATATCTAAAGAATAAATAACATGTTATATTTATTATTTAAGTCAATTATACATCATTATTATACCCATCTAAAAATAATGTATGGAATAACAACTACACCACGATGTGGAGACAGTAAGCCGTACGTATGCACGTACGATGACATGATATTAATAAGATGGATAACATAATGCATATTGTTGTACCATTTTTATAATAAAATAACTGTATATAGAAGATACTAGAGTTATTATTTAAGAATGAAAACTAAAAAGAAATAGGAAGTGGAAGATGAAATGAACTTGAAAGAGGTGATGAAATATTTACCTCTTCTTTTGGTTCTTCCTTTTGATTTGATCAAAAGGGATCCATAATCTAGATTTCAGAACAAACTAATGCCTCTAGGGTGAAGGGAGGAAAGTTAAGAGGATTTTTGGTTAGGTGTTGTCTAATCCAAATGGCCTTGAAGGTATGAATTTGAGAGAAGGGGAAGTTCTCTTTTATAAGAGGGGTGAGGGGCACCTTATAAAAAGATTGAAATATTATTTTATGATAAAATTATATTCGTTTTATAATGTCTCAAAAATGATTTCATTCGTTTATAATGTGGGTATGGGTATAAATCAACTCAACCAATATGTTTCTGAATGGTTTGGGTCACTATATTAACCTTATCTTCTAGATTTATCTCTTAGTTAAATAGTTTTGCATTTACCATTTCTCTTTGTATTTTTATATTATATGGTGACGAAACATACTATAAACATCCAAGAGAACCCCAAGTGGTTAATTAATGACATAAATAATATAATTTAACCCCTTTTGCCAAAACTTATATTTTTGTGAATAATATATCAATTAACAATCTAATGTTTGTATTAAAATCTCTTTTTTGTCAATTTCGACATGATTTAATAAATTATTTTTTTATAGTCCTACCCACATTATTACTTCAAATTAAATTCATATTTTTAATTATAACATGTCATATTAATTGGGTAAATTATTTTAATTCATAAAAAGTCTCAAATTACATTTATTTAGATATTTATAATATCAATTATTTTAATATTCCATTATTAAGGTTATTACCATGTCATCATTGTGTCATAAATAAATTGAATTATTTAATATCTAAAAATTATATATAAAATTTATTTTTTTAGGAAAAATATTTATTTTTCTAATGAATATTTATAGTCCAATTTTTTCTCGTGTTTAGTCATATATTAAAAAAGGTTTAGTTATTGAACTTTGAATTTCAATCTTTTAACTCTTTTTTGAATTAAATAATAATAAATTTCCTAATGAAATCCAAGTGGTCCTAAAGGATAATATTTTATTCCTAATGTTTTTTTTGGTGTAATCACACTTATCCAATAGAATTAGTACATTTTTTAGGTTAAGAATAATATCATTTTTACCTTTAATTACACTATTTACTTTTAATCGTGGTAAATAAAAGAATAAGTTACTATTTAAAAAAAAATTATTTTCAACTTATTGAACCAAATTTTTATACCGATATAAACTATGTATCTCAAACTATTATAATTCTACTCACATAAGTGGTAATATTATGTTTTATACAAATTTCCAAATTTTCCTAGTAGGTGGGTAGAAGACGGTGAAAAGTTAAATAAAATTTTATATATCTAACATTATTAAAAAATGTCTCCAATGAATTTCTTTGAAAATATATAGTTATTATGTATATATTTTTACCTAAAATAAATTTAAATAAAATATTTAATTATTTAAATAAAAATTCAGTTTTAAACTATAACACTGTTCTTTTCACTATTAAAAAAATTAAAAGTTTTCAGAAAAATTCCAAAAATTCATCCTAAGCTAATTTTGATATTCCAAATTCAAAAATGAAGTCCATTTTTAAAAATAAAATATATAAAATTTCAAAAATTGGGTATCACTATTCATAACCGATAGTTTGATTGGTTGCGGTGTGTTAGAATCTCGAAGTTGTGTACAATGCAAGTTATTGCATTATTCAAAGGGAAACCTACTATGGAAGCTCGGGGTGTTACAATAGAAAACCATATGAGAGGAAAAAAAATTTTATATGTGAGACAACCGCTTGGTCGATGCCTCCTACTACAATGATTAGGCGACATTGGTTACCACAGTGGACACTCACAAAATAGTGAGGGAAGGCCTCTTCTCTCTCTATAAGGGGATTGACTACAACCATTTATACCTTTATCGAGCCTTGATATCATACCTTATTTACCTCAAATCTCATTTAGTCTAAAAGTATCGCACCTAGTGTTTCTTCTGTTGGTTTTGATTAAATTTAATAGGAATACATTTCCATTTCCTATGTTTTAGGTGAGATGAATTTTGTGTTCCTAAATAATTCTACCATGGGTTCCCCATATCTTGTTTGAGTGTTTTATGAGAAAATTGTGGATACTTCAAGATTTGATCCAACCATGATCCCATTTCCTTATTTGAAAACTAAATTTGTTTCTTTTATAAATTATTTTTTTCTACATTTTTCACTCATAACACTTCCCACATTCTCTCCAATAAACTATAGAACCAGCATATCCATTTGGACCCCTTAAAAATTCATAATCATTGAGGATTTTTGTTATTTATTCAGTTATTGGAAAGCATGTGTTCCCATTACCAGTTTAAAAAATAATAATTTTATTGTAATATATTTTATTCATTTTATAACAATTTTTAGTTATTTAACCTCCCAAAAAGACCCCTAACTGTTGGATATAAACCAGGGGTATCAAACCTTTCATTATACTTCATTAAGGGCCTATTATTGGTTGACCTCTCCCCAATGGTTAATGGTTCTTCTTAATATCTTCATCAAATAATTCTCATTTCTCATACATTTTCTTTCTTCTTTCATTTTTCCATGAATTACATTTCTCTCATGGTCATTCCTGACCAATTTTTAAGTTTTAATATAATTTTTATGGGGTTTTTTGTTCAGGATTGGTATTCCTAGGTCTAAGGCTTTGGAACCCGCGACGGGTGTTTTCATATGTGTGCCTACATTCTTCCATGATTTTGAGGTATTTCAATCAAGGATATTCCATTATTATTTAGGTTATGTATTTTTCATGATTTTATATCCTGATATACATGTTTAGTATTACGTTGAATACTTTGTATGATTTTTTTTGTAAAAATCTCTTATTTATGCCTTGTTTGGTGTAAAATTGTGTCGTTTCATTATAAAAGTGCACTCAATTTTTTAAAATTAATTGTTCCACTAGTTGTTTCATATAAAATGTGATTGTAATGAGCCTTTTTAACTAATTTAATAAATACATTGAATTGAAATTCGGGTTTGTACCCATTTGGGTGTCAAATAGAAGTTTTTTTGCTTTTTGTTGCACACTTCGTTCTTGGAAAAGTCCCCAGTTAGATTTTGTGTGCTAAATGTGATAAAAAATGACATATATGAAAATTTTAATGTGTGGTAAACATGAATATTTATATTTTATGTTCCTTTTGTATCATTAGAATGTGGTTTTGATTTTATAAAGGGATGAGGATTGGTTTTTGACACATTTCTGTATGAGTTGCTGATAAGTGGCATGTTCAGAACTTTTATGAAAATTATTGATCATTGAATGTGTTAGCTAAATGTTTTAAAAGTTATATATAAATATTTTTCGACTTATAATGTTGTTTTTACAACTCTTTATTATAAGGGAAATGTTTTCCTTTGTTATAAGTAGGTTTGTTAAAATTTATAAGGGCATGTTTGGCATTTTTATTATGAAAAGGTATTTCATGTGTATTTCATGTTTCACCGTGTGGTGTCATTATATGATTTCTAAAATGTATTTATTAAATGGGTATGGGGATTGAAAATATGTTTTGATATGCAATTGGTGGGTGTTTTTACTTAAAAAATTAATTTTAATGGATTTTATGTGAAATACATTATTATACAACTTAAATTGTTTTTATGAATTTTTATTTGGTTTATTGATCCATGAAAGAAAAGTTAACAATTTAATCATGCTGTTTGGTGTGATTATGTTTTGGAAAAACAAATATTCATGTGAAAATAGTATTTGATAACATGTGGACCATGATTGAGAACATAGAGAGAATCTTGGTTATCTAGGTGAGTGGATTTGTACTAGTATGGTAGTGATCCGAATTGGTTTTTTCCATGTTTCATGTATGATTTTTAACAATGACAACACTATCTAATATATGATGATGATATTTGGGACCACAAGGTTATATGAATTTTCTATACTAGTGGCTCTTTCCTGAGAACTGATATTTGTTATGGATACATTTCACCGAGATACGAGGTACATGGGGCCCATAACTATCTAGTGCATAGGGATGTTAAAGTTACTATTTTTCAATGGTTATGTTGTATTAACCATTAACATATGCTGTATTTGGATGAAAAAATAAATATATCATGTGACTTATTAAAATTTTTTGTTTCATTACGGTATCCATTTTGAATTTTTTTTTTTCATTTTGGAGATTCATATCTTTAGATTTTGTTATAGTATTATTTTTTGTAAAACATGCAAGTTTTTTCTTATAACATTAATAGTGTGGATATTTTTTTAGTAAACATACTTTTATATATTTTATTTCAAACATGAAATTTATATTTCATTTATTTTAAATGATGTGCATTGGGAATAGAATATCAGGCTAACCTACTAAGTTTTATTACTCACGCATATATTCTCCTTCTGTTTTTATCCATTGTGCATGTTCCATCTTGAGTTTGATTGACTTGAAGGTTTTCAAATCGATGTTATGTAGAGTGAATATAGGGGTTACATGGAGTTATTTAGTTGTCATCTTTTGTAAGTTGAGTTTTCTTGTTTATTTGTACATTCATATTTATTGTAAAATTAATGTCTAATTCATCTTTTAAATAAATTTATGTTGGGATGTCTGTTTGTTTATTTTCCTTAGTTATTGTTTATATTTTGGTGAAAACATTCCATTTTCACTCTATTTGATTCCCTCATAACTTGTCACCATCCAGGGAGGATCCGTAACACCTCTTGGGAATTGTCCTGGAGCGGCCAGGGTGACTGGATCTGAGTCAACTAGGATAGTTTCATGAATATAAAGTATCAAATGAGGTTTGATGATAGAGGAAAATTATTTTTAGAGTGATTTTTATATTTGTGAGATATCATGGAATATGGAGTATGATTTTCAGAACATGAGGGGTAGGTTCAGGAAGAGAATTGAGAAATCATTCTTGATCTGGTCCTCGAGTGTCAATGGGAAGTCCTATTTTTTGTTTCTTTGGTTCTTTTGGATTTTATGGTAATTGGGATACAACTAGGGGATATTCAATAATGGCCACTATGAGATCGTAGGGGCTAGCTTTCCATGTGGAGCCCGGGCATGGTCTAAAGAAGGCTCTCTATGTTAGTGGAGTGTTTGACATATGGCCATCAAGCATATTATCAAGTCACCCACTGAATGTTGTTCCATTTTTTGGATATGTTAGACCATTCATTAATTAAGAATATTGTATTGAAAATCCTTGTGTGATAATTGAGGAAGTCGATTTTCAATTCTTAATATATGTATTTATTTTTTGCATGATGGGTTTTTTGTGAAAACAAATTCAGGAGAAAGTTGAATGATTTAATGAAGTTTAATATCAATAGTCTAAACATATTGTTAATTTTAATAAAATGTTTGGAAGGCATGAGTTATCTTAAGATGTTTTTGAAAATTTATTTAAAATAAGATTTTTTGGGGTGCTGAAGAGTGTTTGAATCTTCTGAATCGGTTTTGGGATTTGGGTTTTACCAGTTGGTGTTTTCCTAAAAAGGGTTTTGGCCTATGTGAAAATTGAATAAAAAGAAGATTCCTTGAATTTTTTTTGAAAATGATAATGCTATTTTTGACCAACAATATTTTTTTGGAAGTTACTTTAAAATAAATGAAATTGTTTCTAAATCAAATGGTTCTTGAAAAAGTGTTGTTTTTTTAGATTCAGAAAAATATTTTGAATAAAGGGAGAAGATTTTGATTGAAAACTATGAGGTTTATTTATCAAGAATGGTAAAATGTTTTATTGTGTTGAAATATAAAAATGGTTTTTGTTTTGGTTTTTAACGTTGCTTGGTACGGTACATAATTTTTGATATGGGTTGAATTTTTTGCCTTGTAAAATCTGGATGTCTGTTTTTGCCTTTGGTGTTTTCATGGGTGCTCATAAGGATAGATTTTTATAGATAGGCTGATGGATGCCTAGTATTTTATAGATATTCAGTTCTCGAGGTGGAATTAAAATGTTTATGTGAGTAATTCATGATGAATCACCATTGGTGATTGATAATATCCACCAAGTTAGTTTTTTTCAAAGGTGTTTTATGCTTAATATATGTTGTTTTTTTGTAATTCGATGTTTATGTGGGTCTCTTTTCATGTTTTTGATTTGTGGTTTGTTTGGTATGATTCCTCATGTGATAGAAGTGATACACTTGGTGTGTCTGGAGATGGGATATTATTGGTGTCTTGGTTTTGGATAAATTTTCAATGGGTTACTAAGGATATGTTGGTTGTTTTGATGTGGCATGGTTCTCCATTTAAGTACTTTCAATTGATATGCCTAAGGATTCTCTTAAAAAATTAAATCCAACAATTCATATTATGCCTCAACTCATTTTATGGAATAGAGAGATATTTGGGAATGACTTGAAGTGTTTTTCTATTATGATACATCTTTTAGATATAGTAGTTGTGTTATGTGATTTTCATGTGAATCTTTGTATTCCATGTTCATTCTGCTCATAATTTAGTATGATATGGATTGGTGATATGTATCCATAAGTTACTACTTAAATCAAGGTGTGTTTTTGAGAAAAAGAGTTTTGTGGGGTGTTGAATCTATAGCTCTTGGATGTAGTGCCAAATAATCATCAAACATATGGGGTCCAGCAGTAGGCCTCATAGAGAAGTTATTCACACAGTCTGCAAATATCTAGAGGTGTAGGGATCTCGTATAAGCTTCTACCTTCACCAGTTCTATAAGGTAGTTTCTATGTTATTATTGTGATTTCTTGTCACTATGATTTTCCTTAATTCATAAAGGGCGTGGTGGACTTACCCCCTATGTAATGTTTGTTGTTATTCCTTCTCAGATGTCGGTTTTCGATCATTGGCTTGGCTTGAACTAAAAATGTGAATTGGTCATGGTCATGGTTTTACCTTTTAATAGGTAGAAAGTTTTGGGTGGTTACCTTATTTTTTTGTGTCTTTTGTGGCCTAATGATTGTGTCCCCTTCCCTCCCTGCCCCGAGTATTGGGGGTTTTGATCAGTGCCAAAAGTGTTCACCCAGTTCTTGTCCCCTCTTCAAGAGTGGGTGGTTTAAATGACCATCTTATAACCATCCTATCATGGGATTTATGTGGTTGTGGGATTGTTTTAGGGGGGCTATTTGGGTGAGGCCAATTTTATTTCATGTTGAATTCTTTTTTTTCATTTCTAGTTTGTCTCTATTGGATGAGAGACCCATTACGGGTCTCCAAGGTCATTCAATTAAGGACTTATTTGATGGTAGTTGTGATTTAAGGGTTGTGTTCCCATTACAGCCTCCCCCCATGTAATTGGATTTCATGAGTGCACATTTTCAAGTGGTATTTGTTGTTTTCATTGAGATAAGGCCCAACAATTTGGTTCTGAGATTGGGTGTGGTGGTGGTAGATTGATCATTCCATTGATTCTCAATAAGTGGGTGCGAGTCGTTGTTTTGTTTTGGAACAAGTATTATGGTCTATTGATGCTGGATGATATGTCATTTTTTTGAGATGTTTTACAATTTTTATTACTAATTATTATTTCTTATTCTTTTAACTACAATTATTTATTGATATCTATGGGTGAAAATTATTAATGGTGGGGAGAATGGTCACACACGATTTTTCATGTCTTGGTTTTTATCTGGTTCGATGGAAGTACTGATAATTGTATTGGGTTTTGGGTGAAATTAATGTTTATTTTTTAACTTTCATAATTGTTTAATCATCATTCCATGGGCTCTTCATAGCTTATTTTTGTGTTCTTTTGAGAAAAGTGTGGTTACATAAATATTTGGACAAATCGTGAGCCCATTTCCAGATTTTAAAAAAAACGTTTATAATTCCTTCATTTTTCATCATTTTTCACCAATTACACTTCCTGCTTGGACTCCCATATTCTATTAATATTATAATATCTGTTAGGAACCCATAAGAATTCATAATCATGTTGTATTTGGGTTATTTATTCAGGTATTGGGACATCTCGTGAGCCCATTTCAGGTTTTTTTAAATAATTTGATTCATTTTTATATTATTCATTTTTTAACATTGTTCAGTGCTTAAACCTCGCAAACGGAGCCATAAAATTTATATATCGACAAAAGTAGACTCCAGTTTCATTTTCCATCGTTTTGGGACTCTTATAGGGTGATTTCTCACCAATGGTTAGTGATTCTTTATAATTTCTTCATCAAATCATTATACTTTCTCTCCCTCTTCCACCTTCATTCATTTTTTCTCTAATTTATTATATCCCATGGTAATTATAAGCCTAGGGTTCTGTTTTAAAATCATTTTTATGGGGGTTTTGTTATTTTAGGTATGGTATTCATAGATCTATGTTTTTTAACCCGCAACAGGTGTTTTTGTGTGTGAGTCTCCATTCTAACTTGGTTTGGAGGTTGGTTCTCCCAAGAACATGCCGTTATTATTTAAGTTTCATATTATTCTTGTTTTTTCACCTTATATACGTGTTTATTAAAGTATGGGAACCATGAAATGTGATATTTTTGGATCCTTCTATAACATTACAATTTGTTATTTTTTTTATATTGATATGGTTATTGGTTTTTACACATTTTGGCGCATGTTTCCATTATGTGGCATGTTCTGCATTTTTATGAAAATGAATGAGCTATGAATGTGGAACCTAAATGTCTTAAAGGGGTAATATATATTTCATTCTCCTTATAATTGTGTTTATACACCTATTTATAAAATTTTAAATTTTTACATTTATTATACATTGGTTTAGTAAAATTCTTGAAGGCTCATTTGGAATATTTCATAAAAAAGGGTATTGAGGTGTGTTCCATGTTGCACCATGTGGGGTCAATTTATGATTCATGAAATTGATTTACTAAATGGTGTTGGGGAGTAGAGATATAGTATGATATGGTATTGATGGAAATTTTTCCTTAATAGGGCAATATTAACGAATTTTATTTGGAAATCATTGTTATACCTTATGAAATTGTTTTATGAAAATTATATGGGGTCTGTTGATCTTTGAATGAAATGAGAAACATGTTTTTGGGATTTTTAGTGTGTGTAGGATTTAGAAAATGAAATTTTAATATGAAAAGTGTATTTGATAAAATGTTGAACATGATTGAGCACAAAGAGAAAAACCCATGCATCTTGGTGGGTGGATGTGTACTAGTATGCTAGTGATCCAAAGTGATTTTGTCCCTATTTCAAGTAGAATGTTTGAATATGACAGCACTTACTAAACTATGATGATGATGTTGGGGACCAATAGTTTGTGGGTTCTTTTCCCTACTAGTATCTCATACACTATAACCGATATTTTCAATGGTTACTTTTCATTGACATACGGGGTAACTGGGGCCCACATACAACTAGTACCTACAGATGTTCTCGTGACTTGTGTTTATTTGATATATTTTATTCAACATAAAAATTCGGTTTATTTGGATGGAAATTTTATTAACATGTGTGTTTCTTTTAAAATTTTATATTATTCTAATTTTCCCTCTTGAAAATAGTTTTTATTTTGATGTTTCTTATCTTTGGAAATTGTTCTAGAAATATTGTCTATAAAACATGCAATATTTTGTTGGAATAATCCATAGTATGGAACCATGTTTAGAAGACATACATTAATATATTTTATCACAAACATGAAATTGATGTTTCATTTATTTTATAGGAAGTTCATTGGGAATGTAATTTTGGGGTAACCAACAAAGTTTTAATACTAAAGACTATATCCCATTTTTATATTCATCCCTTGTGCAGGTTTTAGATTGATTTCAATTTCCATGAGAGAAATCTAATAGATGTTTTAGAGAGTGAATAAAAGGGTTATATGGAGTTATTTTTTTTGTTATTTTTGGTCGGATGAGTAGTCTTTTTTAGTTGAACATTTAGTTTCATGTACAATTAATGTATAGTTCAACTTTTTTATAAATGTATTTTGTGAATCTTGCTTATTTTTTATTCTTAGTTAATGTATATATTTGGTAGCAAATATTCCCTCTTTACACTAAATTATTTCCTTGGACTTTGTCACGATCCCTAGAGGATTGGGAATGAATATAGGGACTTGTCATGGAGCGGCATGGGTGACCGGTTCAAGGTCGACCCAGACTGAATTTTTACAGAAAGTCCCAGAGTGGTTTGATGGATCCCCATAATTATCACTCTAAAAATTTGAATTCTGGAATTATTCTTCACAGATATATCTTACCCTAATTTCATGACAAAAAATCATCATCCATTAGTATAATCCTTAGATCACCTAATAATTAGATCATGTGGTATTCAAAAGCAAGAGGCTAAAGTTCTTCCTTACTCTCAATATATAATTATTTTTTTATTTGATGACGATATGATCCTTAAATGGTCGAACACACGTCATATGTGTGAGGAGTCCAATTATACTCTATTTTGGTGGATTTTCTATTTTCCTATGAATAAATATTCACCAAGAATCATGGTTTGGTTATATTATCGGAACATCCAATCCCATATCAAAAGCCTTAGATACTTCATTTTCATGGAAACAATGTAGGGAAATATCTCTACTTAAATAGTAGGAGTAGAAAAGTTTTTCACCCAATTTCACTAAGTGTTTTTGTTGAATTACTGTTTCTATAGAATCTATGGACTCCTTTTGTATTGTTGTATATTAGGTGTTTCGATATAAACAGATGGTCATTTTTTCTATAGTTTAATTTTTTTTCATTCTAAAGAAATTTGGGCATGCTTTCATAAGAGGATAGTTTTATAGGTATTTGGTTTGCGTGATTGGTGAAATTACCACTAGGTGGATCTTTTTTTGATTTTGAAATGCTCAAAGATGTAGACTATAATGAGTTAACTATGGGATGCAAGGGATATGTTCTATTTACTATAATGGATGTTTTCCATTTGACTTGGGGTGGTGAAGAGATGATAAAAAAACATAGGCGTTACCTCTGAATCCCAAAGTCAATTGAATTTTTCATTGTATGAAATGGGACATGAAATTTGTGTGATTTTATAGAGAATGTATGAATCAAGGGACTATGACGTCTGATATCGAATGTTCTAGAGGGGAAAATGATACTCATACAAATAAATATTCTCTTGGTGATGATGAGGTTTTAGGGGATAAAAATGCTGATGCTATGATGGATGATAGTCTATGTATGAATAGTTTATATTTTAACCGTACAAATTCTACTGAAGTTAATAGGAATGTATTTAATGGTAAAAATATTTCTATTGAAACTCTGTGGAATGGGTTTTCTCATCCACGAAAAATTAAAATAGAGGATTTTTGTCGGGTTTAGGATGCATATGTTTGTCACATGGGGATGGGGGTACAATTAGAGCAAACCAATGATCATCGATGAATGAGCATTTATGTGTTTTTCTAGCAACTAGTGTGGATCCTCATGGTTTGTTCAATGAAGACATTAATATTCAACTGTAATTTATGGTACATTGATTTGTGTATAAAAGTGGTTCATATATTCCTCAGAAGGTACCATGAAATGGGGATCATGAAACTAGTATACAAAACATTAATTTCCTTAAGGATATTCAATAACCAAATATCACTTATCATTTATCTAATAGGTGTAAAAATATTACTAATTAATATAATGTGACTGAATGTGACCCCCATAATTCTCATGTTTGTAATAAAGCCACATTCATAGACAATATCATTCATTGGAAAAGAAAGATGATTGATAATATGAGATTCATATCTAGCCCCCTAAAGAGAAGGCTAGGAAATTACTAATCTAACATACCAAGTATCAAATCCACCATGTCCTTTTCTAATGTGTCAAGATGGATTGATGTTGTGAGGTTTAAAATCTATAATCAATGTCACACTCTTTCCAAATGGGAAACTATATACGATTATGGTTATGATAATTAAATATAGTATTATGATTTTTATTAATTCTTTTTATGGATAAGGGAAACAAATTATCCCCATATTACCCTCTTGTGTACTTTTTCTATCTTCATAATAAATGTATACAAGCTTTTTTTCTCTAAAGTGACATTCATGGTAAAAAACAGTTTGGAGAGTTTTTCACAATTTATTTTCCAATGAGTTTTTTGAAGTGTTTTTGAATGAGGTATATCTATATTTATAATTTTTTTACTATTATTATGGAATAATAAAATAATAAATTTTTAATTATGTCTCTACATTTCATATGGAATAATAGTTTCAATTTTTGAAATATTTTTTATTTAGTTGGTAAATATAATTGATATGAGAATGAATTCTTTTCACCAATTGTCATCGTAATGAGTAGTCTTTAACCAATCATATATTTTCTTTATAATTACCATGTCATGAGACTGATGAATTTATCAAATTTTCTAATAAAGATAATGTCTTGAGATTATTAGAGATGTTTCAATAATAATTTTGAATAGTTGAAAATAGCCAAATGAGTCAATGATGATGTCAAAATGGAAATCCAATTCCAATTTGGGAAATTTTTATATGTGGAAAAACATCTTTAGATTCCATCCCAAACCACTTTGTTCTCTCCTCTAAAGAGTTGGATGCAAATTTTACATTCTAAAAAATAAGTACTTTTCACATTTAATGAATGTGATAACCTTGAACAAGGGATAAGATGTATTTATAAAAAACCAAAGAATAATATTCTAAAAGAAGAAGCACATGGAAGGACAGTAATTAGATATTACTATAAGAGAACAATAAATTTGAAGTAGGATTTTTGGGTATTTTGGAATAGGATTGGAATTATTTTCAATGTAATATATCTTATATGTTTTTGGGACTGAGCAAAGAAATAGATGAATTAAACTAAATAATTGGACTGATTTTTCCTAAAAAATCCAAAAATGTTGTTTCAACCTTCTTATATATAGGAATGTGATGTGTTTTGTTATGAATATATTTAAGTTGATGTTGCTCAGGAAAAATTGTAACCTTTTTAGAATAGACTAGTTAAGGATTCCAATCTAGTTTCCCAAACATGTTTTGCCTCATTTTTTCTAATAGATTACCATGCACTATTGTATATATCATAGTGAGATAATTTAGTAACATTATATAATATTTATTTTATCAACGAAACATGATTTATTTCATCTAAAGATTTTATATTATATTGTTTCCAAATAATTATAATATAAACAATATAAGTACTTATGTTACTATGGTTGGGTGATTTTTTTCCATTAATGTCATAAATAATTACATAGATATTATTTATATTTTAAATAAAGGGAAATATAAAAGAAAAATATATCAATAAGTCACCACTCCCCCTCTTAGTGATACAATGATCCTGAATAGTCATTAAAAAAATGTGGTTCATGATTATAGATGATTTTCCTCGAGACTCCATGTAGTTTGACTAACTGTTCCATGTACTTCAATAACAAAACCCCAATAATTATCAACTATATGAACATTATAAAGTGGGATTATATCATCAAACAATCCACTATAAAATCTATATAATCAAATCAAACATGAGATCATGGTATACCCATAGTGATGTTTTTAATGATGTCCTCCAACTTCCACCTTGTAATATTCGGTATCTAGAGAAATATATTGGGAACAATGTGCATGGCCATCAAATTATAGAAGAACATACATAGAGATACAAACTCTGCATTTTTAAACCTCATCACTGGACACCAAAAATAGCCTTTAAGATCATGGTGTTTCATTTTCACTACATGATATACCACTTAGGAGGATATGTGGATCTCAAATAGGACTATCTCATATATCATCAAAGGGATGAAAAGCCTCCCAAAGACCAAAAAATATTGTTTTCCAACCTCATACCAACCATTAGAAAAATCAATAATGAATCTAAGTCTCTCCATACCTCCTCCTATGTATCTGCTCACTAGGAATGTCCCACTTAATACACGAAATAAAAATCTACCATCATCAAAAAAATAAATCAACTCCCACCAATATCTCTCATTTCATGATGCATCACAGAGAGATCATTCGTCACTATTTATAGAATCATATGATTCGTGAATGATGTCACAATAAGACTTCTATCAAATTCTATCAGCCATTAAAAATCTCATTCCAATATTATTAAAATTTAATGAGACATAATCCTATTATAAATTTTTCCACCAAAACTACAAAAAAATCATGTCACTCTAGTAGAACGCAAACCCCTTCTCATATGGTATTTAGTAAACAAAAAAACACTCTCTGATGATGTAATATTTTCCCAATATCAAGAAAAATAATTACCAATAAAATGAGCTCTTTTATTGGAATAATTACACTCATGGGGATGTAACTGTTGATATCCAAAAGAAATAATTGATCTCTACTTAATCATAATAAATTCAATCTCATTCAATTAATCATAAAATGAAATAAAAAAATGAACAACCTATTATAAAAAAAGGAATGGATAACTAATCATATAGTACATTGGGTAATAATATGCTTCATGAAACTAAGAAATACATCATAATGGGTGATCTTTTCTTACCAAGGATAATAATGGAGTTGCACAAAAAAATATTAGCAACGAACCTTCTATAATTGCGTACTAGATAATGGAAACTCATAAAATATAAAACTAGCATGGGTGATTCACAATAATCAAATGCCACAATATTTTAATTATCATCAAATACTCCCTCTTGGGATGTGACATATCATATTAAAAATAATTTTGGTTCATATAACTCACACATTGGAAACATCTCAAATGCATAATAAAGATAAATAACCCACTATATAGAAATAATATGTCACATGATCCTTCTGAGTCACAGAGAGAACAAGGATGTCTTCAATGAAAACCGTCATGATCAATTGCATGTAATCATTCGGAAATCTATTCATTACTCCCATGATAACATATGGAATGTTTCTCATATCGAACGAAATCACAAAAAACTCATATTTCCCTATGATAAAAGAATTTTTTTAAGAATCCTTATTATTAAACCATATCCAATGATATACTAAATTGAGATCACTCAGGGAGAAACAAGATGCTCCTCTTAGTTGGTTGAATAGATCATAAATTTTTGGAAGAGGATAGTTTTCTTCATTATGATTTTATTATAGAGAGAATACTTGATAATGAAACTTTAGCATCCATTTTCCATTACCAAAAACAAAACTAGAATACACCCATGAAAGAATACTCATCCAAATGAAATATCAAGAGAAAATATCATAAATATGTATCTATAGATCCTATAACTCAAAAATATACCACCTATATAGATATTAGGATATTTGATAAACACCTCACATTAGATCTATCACAAACACGATCACATGACAACCTATAAATGACCCATAATTATTATGATAAATATCTGGGTGAACTTCTATAACCATTGGAAAAACTGATGTATGATCTCTTGAAATAATTTGTCTCAGCATGGATAAAAAAATATTAAATAATGGCATATTTATATAACCTATATGGTGGTATTTCTCAAAACTAATCATTATAGACTCTCTAATGGAATTATAGTACAAAACCAACCTTCTAAAACACATCCTAATAACTGATTCATGACACAAGTAGTAAATTCCATGGGTGTGTTCATAGGTTTGTATCTATGAACGTAGTATATATCCCCAAGGGTGGTAAAATAACATCACCATCACAGAGTCTCTATATAATTCATATATATAAAAACTACCTCTAAAAGGGACTATTAGTTATGAGATCACTAAAAGCCTCTCAACCTCCATTTACAAAGAAAAAATAAGGGAAGGTGATATGAATGAGATTTTAAAACCTGAATTAATCAATTAATGTAACTATTTAAAGACACAAAAATGTTTCCTAGAATTATGTATGTCTTTTTCATCACTCGAAATAAAAGAGAACAATGTTTACCACATCCTTCTTCATTTTCCTCTGATCCTAATGTATGGACAACTCTTTGGCTGTAATATACTCTCTAAGGATGATGAGAATATTATGGATATACACATCATGAATATTCTCCACTTTTCTAATCACATGATGAAGTATCCTTCTATTTTTTCCCTCAGATGAAACATCCATACTACGGGGACATGATATTTGCCACCTAGTGCAGAATTCCTTCTCAAAAAAGTTTGGCAGTCACACCATTGAATAACTCTTAGTCAACAATAAGAAATCATGTATAATCCATTATAAATTGATTGTAAGAATCCATCCATGGATAAATGTGATTATTATGGATTAGACCTACCCCTATTTGAATGAAATATCATATTTCTAGGACAATGGGATCCCACAACCAAAACACTACTTCATTAGGAATATGGATAACTCAACTCCCATGATAGTCCAGTTATGGAAAAAAGTCATCTCAAAATTAACTTCCATATCATTTACCATGAGTTATGTTGAATAAATGAATGATGTGACTTGGAATAAGGTAATTATGATAAAATATTCATTAAAATATCTCATTGTAACACCCCAGGATTTTATGAGATATATTCTTTTTAATTTCCTTGATGTCTTGTGTTGTACGCTACAATAAGATTATCTTTCACCATACGCAGCAATTTATTATCTTATGGAATACACAAAACTATTCTTGGCTTGCGTTACATGCAAGAGAAACCTTTCTCGATAGCTTGCATTGTATGCAATACCGGGTTTCATTAAACAATGATATGTTATTAAAATATTATATAAATTAGCCGTTATGAATAATAATACCTACTTTATGAAATTTTATAAATTTTATCATTCAAAACAGACATCATTTTGAGATTTAGAATATCCAAATTATCCTAGGGTGATTTTTTGGATGTTTTCTGAAAACTTTCAATTTTTGTTGTATAGTGAAAACCCTGAGTTATTGGTTAAAATTGACTTTTTATTTAAATAATAAATTATTTTATGTCAAAATTGTTACATAAAACCTATATAAGTTCATTTTAATTCATTTGAGTCATTTTATAATTATTTTCGATATATAAAAATTTTATTGAACTTTTTACCGTCATTTACCCACCTTTTAGGAGCATTTGCAAATTTACATAAAACTAAAATTTACCACTTCTGTGAGTTGAATTTCATAATTCCGAGAGAAAAAGATGATATCAGTATATAAAATGTGGTTCAATGAGATGAAAATAATTTTTTGGTGAATAGTAACTTTTAACTTTTATTTACCACGGTTAAAATTAAATAGGGTAATTAAGGGTAAAAATGATATTATTATTAACCTAACACATGTCCTAATTCTATTGGATAAGTTTAATTAGACAAAAAAACTGTAGAAATATAATATTACCCTTTAGGTCCACTTGGATTAGATTAGGACATTTATTATTAATTTATTTAAAGAAGAGTTAAAATAGTTAAAATCAATGTTTAATAACTAAAACATTTTTAATATATGTTTATATATAAGAAAAATTCCACTATTAATATTAATTAGAAATATAAAAATATTTCCAACATAATGGTAATTTATTTATATATTTTAGACATTAAATAATTTAATTTATTTATGACACAATGATGATAGAGTAATTACCTTATTAATGAAATATTAACATATTTGATATTATAAATACCCAAATAAATGAAATTTTAAACTTTTTATGAATTACACTAATTTTATAGGTTAATATAACATATTTGGGGTGTTTATATGATTTTCTTTTGAAGTAATAATGCTGTTATAAATTTAGTAAAAACAAAATACCAAATAGTGTCAAAATTGACATAAAAGAGTTTTTCAAAAATATATATTATATTATTAATTGATATAATGGTCGTAAAACTCTATGGTTCGTACAAAAGACTTATATAATAATATATATGACATTAATGATACAATTGGGATTCTATTGGCAGTTTATAGTATGTTTATTAACCATATAGTGTATAAATACAAGAAGATACAGTAAAAGTTAAATTATTTAACATAGAGTTAAATCTAAATGATAAGGTAAAAATGGTAAACTAAACTTCTATAAAACATATTTTATGATATTATTTCGATTCATCTCCACCCTAGTCAAGAAATAAGTCACTTTGGACCCATTATAAATAGAATATAAATTTATTATAAAATAATATTTTATCTTTTTTTAAGGTGCCCCTCACCCCTCTTATAGAATGGCACTCAACGTTCTCTATAATTAACACCTCCAACACCTTTTGGATATGTAAAAACCTTCCCAAATACCCTTTCAACTATCCTCCCTTTATCATTGAGGACTTACATTAGTCATTATTCCATCTTATGGAGCCCTTTTGATCAAATCAAAAGGAAGAACCTGAAGAAGAGGTAAATATCTCATCACCTATTTCAAATTTATTTCTTCTTCCACTTCCTCCTTCATTGATGATTCCATTATAAAATAATAACACCAGTATCTACTATATACTATGATGTTTTTATTAAAATTGTACTACCATATTAGTTATTTTATCCATCATATGATTGAAAAATTCACCACACGTGCGAACGACTTACCGTCTCCACATCGTGGTGTAGTTTGTTATTCAAACATTTCATCATTTTTATGGGTACAATAATGAGTATAAATGATATAAATAATAAATTAACCATTATTATGATTCTGTATATATCATATACCATCGAATTATATATGAATTTAATATAAAAAAAATGATATTGTCACTCGTGCGTATGTATGAACTACCGTCTCTGTGAATGTGATAAGATTTATTTTCCATGATTAACCATTCAAGTATGATTATAAAGTATATATAATAAATAATAATGAATTATATTACATAATAATGATACTTTATTTATTTACATATATGTTTTATTTACTAAAATCCATTCAATTCCATAAATAAATGAAAACAACGTTCATGCGTATGTACGACCTACCGTCTCCCTGAACGGTGTATTTCATTCCATTTATCGATCTATCATATATATTTATATATTAATTATATATTATATATAAATAATGTTTTAAATTATGGAATTAATTAAATAAGAATATATGTAATAATATCAAGAATAATAATTCGAAACATGTATGATAAATGAAACAATTTTACCCAAAATGCTGCCTTAACATGGAATTTACCAAAGAACAGGAAATATAAAGTCATAAGTGCATCATATATGATATCATAAATATTATTATAGTTATTTTACAAGTTAAAAATATGTTCAATCCAACTATACAAGAGTTTCAGACACGCGTGGAAGAAATTGGACCTAAGTTAATGGATAATTTTGCAAATATCATTTTTTTCCGAGATTACTTATACATAAGTATTTATGGGGTTATATATTTCATCCATGTCTATAAATTTTTTTTTTCATAAAGTGTTTAATATTCTATGTCATTTTTACCGTTCTTTGACTTTCACTTTGTGTTATGGAAGAAAATTTTCTTTTTATTACCATACATGGTAATTTATGACCTTTTAAATGTATGAGGAGAATGTTTTTTATCTTGTATGGAATGATATGATGTTTATAATTTAATAATGACTAATTTTTCATGAAGAATTTTAAACAAGATTTAATGATTATTTTCATCAAAATCCCTTATCTTTTGAAATTGAATGGTATTCTGTGAAAGGAAAATGATTTTAAAGAAGAAAGAATATTTTTCTCAAAAATTCATTTCACGTGTTTTGTCTAAACTATTTTTGTCACGACCCGACCTCGGGGCCCGTGTCGTGACTACCCCAAGCCCGCCTTCCATAGGTCAGGGGCTGGCGACTAGAACCAAGGCGTAAAATCCCGGTAAACAGGGAAGGCATTGCCTTTATAAGTAACAACCACCACAGAGTCAGCAAGCGGAAAGTAACTACAAAGTGCAGAAAAGTAAAGGGGGCCGGAATACAAGCCCAACTGAAAGTACAACTGAAAAGGTAAAGAACAACAACTGAAGAAAAGACAGCGGCCTCGTGTCGTCCACTGGCAATCCCACCTGAAGGGTGGGTACAGATAGCCTCCATGCTCCTCGGGTCCCACGTCCGCTCCGAGCACGTCCCGCCCAGTGGTCCACCTCCAGGTACCGTCCTGCTCCACGCCCTAACCGTGATCAGCGCTGTCCGTCGTCTGCATCCAACACAACAAGGTGCGGGCATAGCCCGTGCAGGGGTGAGTATAAACTACTCAGTAAGGACCCCGAGACCCCCGAAGGTCTCCCGAAATCCACAAAGGATATAGCACAAAAGAAAGGGGCAACCACGAAGAAACAACTAACTCGACTTAGGTATATGCCCATACATATACCTAAGTCCCCATTTCTAGCTCTGCTCTCGAGCTCAAGGTCAACTCGATCCACATAGGAAAGCAAGACTCAAATCCACCAGGGGGAGTAAATAGTAAATAGTAAATCCACATAGGATAGTTCAACAAAATCCACAAAGGAGAGTAACATAAGATTCAGCTCAACCAGGTATACTTTTTCAGATGACGTCAAAGATGATCACTGATCCATCTAAGTCGTCGGACCCACGAAGGATCGATAGGTACTAACCCCCGCAAAAGACCCACATAGGATCGGGCTCACACAGAACCTGTAGGCAGTGGCTCACACAGAACCGGTAGTAAGGACCCACACAGGATCGGGCCCACACAGGACCTGTAGCACTGATCCACGTAGGATCGCTGAGTGCAGTAGTCGACGCAGTCCACTGAGGATCACTGCACAGTCGTCGCCGCAGTCCACGAAGGATCTCTGCTCTGTCGTCGTCGCAGTCCACGGAGGATCTCTGCTCTGTCGTCGAAGTCACAGCCAGCACTAGGGTTCCCGCACACAGCGAGCTCGTTTAGGAGGGTCCGATCCACGAGCCGAAAGGCTGATACATCAACTGACACGTAGTCCGTAGTTGATGTATCCAAAAGTTCCGTATCGACAACAGGATCTCAACGCAACAGACGGCGCGTCAATCGGACGCCCAATCTGAGAGTTATTGGCATTTTCGTCCCAGGGGCCCGGTTGGTTTTTAGGGAAAAACTAACCCGACCGTACGCCGCCTGTGTTCGATCCTCGGGCGGAGTATGCCAAAAGTTCCGTCTCACTAAGAGGAAACTACCACAGCTGATGGTACGTCGATTGGACGTCCGTAGCTCAAGTTATGAGCGTTTCCGCTCCGAGGGCCCGGTTGGTTTCGTGTACGAACCAACCCGGCCGAACCCAAAGTCTTCCGAAACCTTGAGTGTAATATACCAAAACGACCGTATCGATCCAAGGATCGCGTAGCCGCTGACGGTTCGTCAATCGGAGGTCCGAGGCCCAAGATACGGGCAAAAGACAGAAGAGAGCCCGAAAATGGGGGTTCTGGGCCCGGGGCGACCCGGCCCGAACCCCCCCTGGGGGTCGGCTGAACCGGGTCGACCCGAACCGGGTCGACCCGACCTGGCCCGAACCGGCGAGGCCGGGTCCGGTCCGGCCTGGGCGCGGCCCGGCCGACCGGACCGGCCGACTCGGCTTCGGCCAAGCGGCCGAAGAAAACCGCCGCGGGATTGACCCGCGGCTTGGAGGAACGCGGCCCGCGCGGGCCGCATGCTGGGTGGCCAGACCGCGGACGCGGTCCGGCGGTTCGCCGCCGCCGCGGCCGAGCCGCGGCGGATTCCTCCGGCGGTGCGCCGGGCGCCGCCGCCGCCTTCCGCGGGCCGCCGGAGTTGCTACGGTGGCCCGTTTTGCCTCCTGTCTGCGCCATAGCTCTTCCCGGGGGCCGATCATCACTGCGGGATCAACGGATCGCCCCTGCCGCACGGTTCGTCGTCGTCCGCCAAATCCGCACAACAAAAAGATTGGCGGAGGGTTGTCGGGTCTTGTTCGTTAGATCCGCACCCTCCGCATTAGTCATAAAATCATCGGGAGGGATTAAGGCAGCCATAATTTTATCCAAAAATAAAATTGTTCAAGTTTGGTTCTTTAATTAAAAAAAATTAGATCACGGGAACGAATCACCAAGAAAAAATATAAAATCCCTACCTCGAAGTCGCCGTCGGACGTGAGGTCGTCGCGGAATCGCTCGTCGCGGAAGGAGGGGATCGTCGCGTCGTCGCGGAAGAGACGTTCGTCGCACCGCGGGAAAAACGTCGCGCCGACGATCTCCGGATCTAGAACAAACCGATTTAATTAATTAAATCCGTTGTCATTGAAATTAAAAGGGAGAATTAAACGATCTGTTTCTCACCTTAGTTGCTGAACGAGGATCGGCCGCGGAAGAAGAGGCGTCACCGAAAAACGTCGCGGGTAGAGCTCGTCGACGTCGCAGATCACGGTGTGCGTCGTCGAATTCCGGTCGCCGGCGTTCTTCGCGTTCTTCGCGTTCTTCGCGAGGAGAGTGGAGGCTCAGAGAATTCGTACAACGATAGCAATCCTCCAAAATAGACAAGTTTGTCTATTTTATTAATTTGCCAACGAACGCAAACGCGTAAGTAACGACCCATTAAATTCGTTGAATTAATTCAACGAATGAAACATCCCATTTAATTCACGAAATAAACCGCCCAATTAAATGGTCCGTTAAGAAATTAAAGAAAATGTGCCGGTTTTCATTTTCAGTTACTTTGACGGGTTTTCGCGGGTGCGTTACTTAGCGAAAGAAACGGCGGGGCTCGTGCGGGCCCCACCACACAAATATCCTACCAAGGGATAGGGTATTTCCGGATAGCACCCTATCCGCTTTAACTCAGTTCAAGTGGATTCCAAGCGGCATCCAAGCGGCTTAAGTGAAATAAAATAAAGTTGTCGCACAACCTTTATTTTATTTCCGACTTAAAGCCCAAAATTTTAAAAGCCACGGTTGAGAAAACGCAACTCCGGAAGAGGCGTTTCTAAGCAAATATCGGCGCTGCGATTTCATCGGTGCCCTCAGAATTTGATTCCGGGCACCGGATCAAACGATAGAAAAACCCGCTCGTCCGTTCACTGAACGTACCCGAGCCAAACTTCGGAAATTGATTCCGGGCACACCGGGCCTCGGAATCAGGTGCCGTCTGAAGCTGCGCTCTTGTAAAATTCCAAAGAAAATTAAGAAAAAAATTTCCTTGAAATTTGAGGGTCTTTACATTACTCCCACCTCAGGGCTTTACGTCCCCGTAAAGATACATCAAAAACTAGGGGAACAAATGGGGGTACTGAGCACGCATCTGAGCCTCCCTCTCCCAAGTGCTCTCCTGGAGGTTCCTGTGCTGCCATCTGACGCGCACAAGAGGAATCGACCGCCCACATAGGACCCGCTCATGTCGATCCTCGACCTCCACTGGGACCTCCACAAAAGTCGCCCCATCGTCCACGTCCAGCTCCCCAAAGTCGATGATGTGCGTCGGGTCGTGCACGTATCTCCTCAGCTGAGACACGTGGAAGACGTCGTGCACCCGGTGCAACTGAGGTGGTAGAGCCAGGCGATAAGCCACCTCTCCTATCCTGCTGAGGACCTGGAAAGGCCCGATGAAGTGTGGAGACAACTTGCCGCCTCGGCCAAATCTCCGTAAACCACGTCGAGGTGAGACACACAAAAAGACGTGGTCGCCATCCTCGAACTCTAGTGGCCTCCGCCTCCTGTCAGCATACGACTTCTGCCGGCTCTGAGCTGTCCTCATCCTCTCCTGGATGATCTGGACCTTCTCTGTCGTGGCTCGGACCATCTCTGGTCCCACGAGTGCTGACTCCCCAGGGTCTGTCCAGCACAACGGTGATCTGCAGGGTCTGCCGTACAACGCCTCCTATGGTGCCATCCCGATGGTGGAGTGGTAGCTGTTGTTGTACGCGAACTCCACCAAGGGTAGGTGGTCCTCCCAGCTGCGACCAAAGTCGAGAACACATGCACGGAGCATGTCCTCGAGTGTCTGTATGGTCCTCTCAGTCTGACCATCCGTCTGAGGGTGGAAGGCTGTGCTCAGATGGAGCCGCGTCCCGAATGCCTCCTGCAACCCCTTCCAAAGCCGGGAAGTGAAACGAGAATCTCGATCGGAGACGATAGACGATGGCACACCGTGAAGCCGTACGATCTCTTGGACGTAAAGACGTCCCAAGCTCTCCATTGAGCCCTGCTCTCTGATGGGTAAGAAGTGTGCCGACTTGGTGAGTCGGTCGACAATCACCCAAATGGAGTCGTGACCTCTGGAAGTGCGTGGAAGTCCAGTCACGAAGTCCATAGATATGCCGTCCCACTTCCACTCCGGGACCTCCAAGGGTTGTACCAAGCCTGCTGGTACCCGTTGCTCTGCCTTCACCTGCTGGCAGGTGAGGCATCGTGAAACGAACTCTGCCACAACTTTCTTCATGCCCGGCCACCAGTGCTGTCGTCTTAGATCCTGGTACATCTTCGCCACTCCGGGATGCACCGCCAAGGGAGAAGTGTGAAACTCTCTCAGCACCTCCTCTCGTAAAGCGACTGGTACGAAGGTACGTCCTCTGAAAAGGATGTCGTGCTCTGCTCCAAGGGAGAAGCCATCAGGCGCCTGACCTGAGGATATCAGTGCACGTCGGGTCTCACAGTCAGCGTCCCCACGCCGAGCCTCTCTGAACCGCTGTATAAGTGGAGGAGAGACTGTGAGAGACTGAAGAAAGGCTGCCCCGTCTCTATCCATGAAGGATATCTGTAAGGAGGCTAGCTGCTCCGTCGCCTCCTCAAGTAGCTGAATGCCCGTCCTCCTGCTGAGGGCATCGGCTACCACGTTCCCCTTCCCAGGAGTATAGACTAGCTCAAAGTCATAGTCCTGGAGGATCTCAAGCCATCTCCGCTGTCTCAGGTTCAGGTCCTTCTGAGAGAAGATATACCTGAGACTCTGGTGGTCAGAAAAGACTATGAAGCGCTCTCCCATCAGATAGTGCCACCAAGTCTTCAGAGCGAAGACCACTGCTGCTAACTCCAGGTCATGAGTGGCGTAGTTCTGCTCATGCGGCCTCAACTGACGTGATCCGTAGGCGATCACAGCCCGCTCCTGCATCAGGACGCACCCGAGTCCAGTCCCTGATGCATCGCAGTAAACTACGTATCCAACTCCCTCCTCAGGCAACCTCAAGATAGGTGCGCTGGTCAATCTCAGTCTCAGCTCCTGGAAGCTCTGCTGACATCTGTCTGACCACACAAAGGGTTTCCCCTTCTTGGTCAAGGCTGAGAGTGGTGCCGCAACTCTGGAGAAGTCTGGCACAAATCTCCGATAGTATCCGGCTAGGCCCAAGAAGCTCCGCACCTCCTTCACGCTCCTGGGTGGATCCCAATCTAGCACTGCCTCGATCTTCGCGGGATCCACTGCAACTCCCGCCTAAGAGATGACGTGCCCCAAGAAGTGGACCTCACGTAACCAGAACTGGCACTTTGAGAGCTTTCCATAAAGCTGGTGCTCTCGGAGTTTGTCTAGCACAACTCGTAGGTGGTAGGCATGCTCCTCCTCAGTCGTCGAGTATACCAAAATGTCGTCAATGAAGACCACGACAAATCGATCGAGGTATGGCTGGAAGATCCTGTTCATGAGGCTCATGAACACTGCTGGAGCATTGGTTATGCCGAACGGCATAACCAAGAACTCATAATGGCCATACCGACATCCGAAGGCCGTCTTCTGCACGTCCTCGTCTCGAACTCTGAGCTGATGATAGCCTGACCAGAGGTCTATCTTCGAGAACCACCGCGCTCCCTTGATCTGATCGAAGAGGTCATCAATTCGTGGCAGCAGATACTTGTTCCTCACTGTCACCTGGTTCAGGCGATGATAGTCGACACACAGTCGCAAGCTCCAGTCCGCCTTCTTGGCGAACAAAATCGGGGAAGCCTAGGGTGAAACACTGGGTCGGATAAACCCCTTGCTCTGCAAGTCCTCCAACTGTACCCGCAGCTCTCGAAGCTCGGCGGGGGCCATCCGGTATGCTGGAGTAGATATCGGGGCTGTCCCGGGGTACAAGTCGATGTAAAAGTCTACCTCCCTACGAGGAGGTAGCCCTGGAACGTCGTCGGGAAAGACGTCCACGTACTGGTCCACCACTGCAGGAAAAACTGGACTCCGCACGTCCACTGCTCCTAGGATGAGGCTAGCCAACTGATGAGAGATGGGCTGCACTCTCCTCCGCGGAAGTCCATCCTGTGCTGCAAAGGTTCCCTTCTCGCCGGTGAAGGTAAACCTGCTCCCATCAGTGCGAACACATCGCACCTTGCGCCTAAAACAGTCGATCTGGGCATGAACCGTGGATAGCCAATCCATGCCCAAGATGACGTCGTAAGGCCTCGACGCCGCTACAAGGAGATCCCAGCCGAAGCTCTCGCCTCCTAGAGTAAGCTCACACTGCCGGCACCAGTGCGTAATCGTCGAGTCTGCTCCCGTAGGAGTCTCTAGCCGTAAGGATCGAGCCAACGGCTCAGTCGGAATCTCCGAGCTCCGAACAAGGGCAGAGGCTATGAAAGAGTGACTCGCTCCTGTGTCTATAAGTACTGCAGCAAGGGTGGAATAGACACAGATCGTACCTCGAATCATCTCTGGCATGTCGGGGTCCTAGGCCTCCACTGCCTGGAGCTGGGCCTGTCCCTGCCCGCCAGCTCCCTGTGGTCGAGGTGGCCCTCCTGGTGGTGGTGGGGGTAGAGCCTGGAAGCGTCGCCCACCACCCGCTGCTCGGCCAGCTCCTCTGCCTCGTCCGCCTCCTCCCTGCGGACCGCCACGGTCGACCCTCTGCCTCTGCCTGGGTGGCCCCTCCACCGTCTGCTGCTCCTCTGATCGGCGAGTCGGGCAGTCACGAGCCATGTGACCCTGCCCGCCGCAGGAGTAGCACAACCTGCCTCTCGGAAGGCTGGCACTCCGCTGTGTGCCCCGCACTGCTGAGCCGGTGTCCTGAGGCCGTCTGCATGGGGGTCTGGTCTGCCTGGACCCGAGATTCATCCGTCGGCTACCTGCTGCCGAAGACTCAGCTACCTGCCGCCCTGCGCTAGGTCTCGCCGCTAAAAAATGCTCTGCCAGGAAGCTCTCGATCAGGAGGGCTCGCTCCAGTACTCCCGCCTGGGTCGGAATGCTGAGGGAGATCAGCGACGCCCGAATCTCCTGCCGCAAGCCCTGCTCGAAGGTCCGGGCCCGGAAGAAGGGGTCCCGTACAATGTCGGTCGAGTAGCGAGATAGGTCAGTGAACCTCGCCGCGTACTGAGCGACCGTCATGCTGCCCTGGCGCAGCTAGAGAAGCTCCTGGATGCGCACCGCTCGGAGGGTGGCCGGGACGAACTCAGAGCGGAAGAGGCTCTCGAAGTCCGTCCTGAGAAAGGATGCCTCATCGTGAACCTGGAGCATCAAGCTCCACCATCGTCCTGCCGCCGCCTGCAGGAGGCTCGCCGCGAGAATCACCATGAGATCCGCTGGTGTCCTCACTAGCCTAAAGATCCGTACCACCGCCTCTAGCCAGTCCTCGGCGGCCTGGGGGTCCGCCTCACCGCGAAACCTGGGCGGTCGATGGCTCTGAAACTCATGCAGTGCCCTGAGGCGACGTGCATCGTCAGCGTCTGGTACTGGTAGCATCGGTGGCTCGGTGGGTAAAGCTACCGCTGGTGCCACTGCTGGCAAAGGGCCCTGCACCGAGGCCTCGTCGCTCGGTGGGCTGTCGTCGCGCCCTACACTCGGAACCCTAGCTGGCTGTCGTCGCGGGGCCATCCTGAAAAGGAGAACAAGAGCACCACAGTTAGAACAGTATACCTGGTGAGCTGGCACAAGTAATCACAAGGAAAACTTGAGACTTTCATGAAGCAGATCAGTATACCCGGTGAGCTGACACAAGTAATCACAAAGAAAACTTGAAACACACACGCAATCAATGTTTTCATGCATTAAGTCGAAAATCAGGAGTCAGGGTCCTGGTGTACGGATACGTCGGCCGCCGCACCAACACTGGGCTCCCTGAACTGATAACCACACTCAATACACTAAACACTATTGCTTCATATAGGAAGAAAAGACGATCAGAATCTGCGGTAGAACCGACCGCCTCTGATACCAATTTGTCACAACCCGACCTCCGGGCCCATGCCGTGACTACCCCAAGCCCGCCTTCCATAGGTCAGGGGCTGGCGACTAGCACCAAGGCGTAAAATCCCGGTAAACAGGGAAGGCATTGCCTTTATAAATAACAACCACCACAGAGTCAGCAAGCGGAAAGTAACTACAAAGTGCAGAAAAGTAAAGGGGGCCGGAATACAAGCCCAACTGAAAGTACAACTGAAAAGGTAAAGAACAGCAACTGAAGAAAAGACGGCGGCCTCGTGTCGTCCACTGGCAATCCCACCTGAAGGGTGGGTACAGATAGCCTCCAGGCTCCTCAAGTCCCACGTCCGCTCCGAGCACGTCCCGCCCAGTGGTCCACCTCCAGGTACCGTCCTGCTCCACGCCCCAACCGTGATCAGCGCTATCCGTCGTCTGCATCCAACACAACAAGGTGTGGGCATAGCCCGTGCAGGGGTGGGTATAAACTACTCAGTAAGGACCCCGAGACCCCCGAAGGTCTCCCGAAATCCACAAAGGATATACCACAAAAGAAAGGGGCAACCACGAAGAAACAACTGACTCGACTTAGGTATATGCCCATACATATACCTAAGTCCCCATTTCTAGCTCTGCTCTCGAGCTCAAGGTCAACTCGATCCACATAGGACAGCAAGACTCAAATCCACCAGGGAGAGTAAATAGTAAATAGTAAATCCACATAGGATAGTTCAACACAATCCACAAAGGAGAGTAACATAAGATTCAGCTCAACCAGGTATACTTTTTCAGATGACGTCAAAGATGATCACTGATCCATCTAAGTCGTCGGACCCACGAAGGATCGATAGGTACTAACCCCCGCAAAAGACGCACATAGGATCGGGCTCACACAGAACCTGTAGGCAGTGGCTCACACAGAACCGGTAGTAAGGACCCACACAGGATCGGGCCCACACAGGACCTGTAGCACTGATCCACGTAGGATCGCTGAGTGCAGTAGTCGACGCAGTCCACTAAGGATCTCTGTATAGTCATCGCCGCAGTCCACGAAGGATCTCTGCTCTGTCGTCGTCGCAGTCCACGGAGGATCTCTGCTCTGTCGTCGAAGTCACAGCCAGCACTAGGGTTCCCGCACACAGCGAGCTCGTTTAGGAGGGTCCGCTCCACGATCCGAGAGGCTGATACATCAACTGACACGTAGTCCGAAGTTGATGTATCCAAAAGATTCGTATCGACAACAGGATCTCAACGCAATAGACGGCGCGTCAATCGGACGCCCGGTCTGAGAGTTGTTGGCATTTTCGTCCCAGGGGCCCGGTTGGTTTTTAGGGAAAAACCAACCCGACCGTACTCCGCCTGTGTCCGATCCTCGGGCGGAGTATGCCAAAAGTTCCGTCTCACTTAGAGGAAACTACCACAGCTGACGGTACGTCGATTGGACGTCCGTAGCTCAAGTTATGAGCATTTCCGCTCCGAGGGCCCGGTTGGTTTCGTGTACGAACCAACCCGGCCGAACCCAAAGTCTTCCGAAACCTTGAGTGTAATATACCGAAACGACCGTATCGATCCAAGGATCGCGTATCCACTGACGGTTCGTCAATCGGAGGTCCCAGGCCCAAGATACGGGCAAAAGACTGAAGAGGGCCCGAAAACGAGGGTTCTGGGCTCGGGGCGACCCGGCCCGAACCCCCCCTGGGGGTCGGCCGAACCGGGTCGACCCGACCCGGCCTGGGCGCGGCCCGGCCGACCGGACCGGCCAGCTCGGCTTCTGCCGAGCGGCCGAAGAAAACCGCCGCGGGTATGACCCGCGGCTTGGAGGAACGCGGCCCGCGCGGGCCGCGTGCTGGGTGGCCGGACCGCGGACGCGGTCCGGCGGTTCACCGCCGCCGCCGCCGCATTCCGCGGGCCGCCGGAGTTGCTCCGGTGGCCCGTTTTGCCTCCCGTCTCCGCCCATAGCTCTTCCCGGGGGCCGATCTTCACTGCGGGATCAACGGATCGCCCCTGCCGCACGGTTCGTCGTCGTCCGCCAAATCCGCACAACAAAAAGATCGGCGGAGGGTTGCCGGGTCTTGTTCGTTAGATCCGCACCCTCCGCGTTAGTCATAAAATCATCGGGAGGGATTATGGCAGCCACAATTTTATCCAAAAATAAAATTGTTCAAGTTTGGTTCTTTAATTAAAAAGAATTAGATCACGGGAACGAATCACCAAGAAAAAATATAAAATCCCTACCTCGAAGTCACCGTCGGACGTGAGGTCGTCGCGGAATCGCTCGTCGCGGAAGGAGGGGATCGTCGCGTCGTCGCGGAAGAGACGTTCGTCGCACCGCGGGAAAAATGTCGCGCCGACGATCTCCGAATCTAGAACAAACGGATTTAATTAATTAAATCCGTTGTCATTGAAATTAAAAGGGAGAATTAAACGATCCGTTTCTCACCTTAGTTGCCGAACGAGGATCGGCCGCGGAAGAAGAGGCGTCGCCGAAGAACGTCGCGGGTAGAGCTCGTCGACGTCGCAGATCACGGTGTGCGTCGTCGAATTCCGGTCGCCGGCGTTCTTCGTGTTCTTCGCGTTCTTCGCGAGGAGAGTGGAGGCTCATAGAATTCGCACAACGATAGCAATCCTCCAAAATAGACAAGTTTGTCTATTTTATTAATTTTCCAACGAACGCAAACGCGTAAGTAACGACCCATTAAATTCGTTGAATTAATTCAACGAATGAAACAGCCCATTTAATTCACGAAATAAACCGCCCAATTAAATGGTCTGTTAAGAAATTAAAGAAAACGCGCCGGTTGACTTTTCAGTTATTTTGACGGGTTTTCGCGGGTGCGTTACTTAGCGAAAGAAACGGCGGGGCTCGTGCGGGCCCCACTGCACAAATATCCTACCAAGAGGTAGGGTATTTCCGGATAGCACCCTATCCGCTTTAACTCAGTTCAAGTGGCTTCCAAGCGGCTTCCAAGCGGCTTAAGTGAAATAAAATAAAGTTGTCGCACAACCTTTATTTTATTTCCGACTTAAAGCCCAAAATTTTAAAAACCACGGTTGAGCAAAAGAAACTTCGGAAGTGGTGTTTCTAAGAAAATACCGGCGCTGCGATTTCATCGGTGCCCTCAGAATTCGATTCCAAGCACCGGTTCAAAAGATAGAAAAACCCGCTCGTCCATTCACTGAACGTACCCGAGCCAAACTTCGGAAATTTATTCCGGGCACACCGGGGCCTCGGAATCAGGTGCCGTCTGAAGCTGCGCTCTTGTAAAATTCCAAAGAAAATTAAGAAAAAAAATTTCCTTGAAATTTGTGGGTCTTTACAATTTTCATCTATGAGGACATTGGTTAGTAAGTTTATTTTTCAATTATAATGTATCTATTATTTACATGGTTTTATTTTTATTATGATGAAATGATATCCATTTATTTTAGATGGATTATGTTATGATGGGATGATGTTTACAAATTCCATTTTATTCGTTGGGTTATTATGAATGATGTATGTTTATTTTGTGGCACATGAAAGATTGATTTAATTATGAGATGGGTGGGACCTATATCTTCCTCTAATGCATTGTGAAAAATTTTATATCTCATGAGATAGACATGGCAGGAATGGAATGTTAATCCGATTCAGTCATACAGGACCGGAATGAGGAGTGAACTCGATTCGGTAATGGACTTTGTCCACTGTGATGGTCTTTGTAGCAATGCATTCTCTACTAAGGAAATCATACCATGTTCTTAATGGTTTTCCACTATTACATGTTTTATTTTATCATCATTAATATTAATTTATTATCTTTGACTTATGTACTTCCAAGATTTATGCCATTTCTAAAGATTTTGATGTTTTATGTTCATTTTTTTTACGTTCAAATGTTTATGGATTTTTTTTATGTTCACCATGTTTACCCTTACTGAGCATTTGAGCTCACCTTTTTATGTTTTATTTTCCCTAGGATATAATGAAATTTTTTCGGTAAGAAAACCAAAGGGGAAGATCTTTATGGGAGATGTTGAAGATATTTCACCATGATTAGAAGTTTATATTCCGAGTTTCCAAAGACCCTAAACTCATATGGTCTTTCGGCATCTATTTTTATCATGTATTAAGTATTCCGCAGAAGTAACGTAATGTCTATGTACATCAAGATTTGGTTTTCTACAGTTGGTATCAGAGGGAAGGATTAGTTAACCTTTGGAAACTAGGATTCGAAAACCTTAGTGAGATCCCTAGAGATATTTCTAAGGTATGTCTATGGATGTCCCTATGGTTTATTATAACTATAGGTTACAGTCCTAAAATTGTTTTAACACTCATAAATAACCTATGTTAAACCTATGGTGTCATGGATTAAAGAATGTGTGATAAGTTAGACATCCCATAAGTGAATTTTTATGATTATGTGGTTCCTTGTTATTTTAATTATTTCTTACACCATAGTTTTCAGTTTTAGTCAATGGAGGGAACCAGAAGGAATTGGGTCAACATTGAATCTAATGGACAATTTGGTCAATATGGGAAACGAAATTTCATAATACCCAGAAGGAAAGATTTTTTGATTATGCTGAATCAGTCAACGTGATATATGATTAACAAGGTTAACTTTAGTTATATTCTTAATTCATCAAATAAGAGGAAGATGGAATTTTATGCATGTTCGCATGGTGAGGAGCATAGAGAAGGAAGATTGATATTTCTAATGAAGGGAAGAAGAACCTTGATGAATACATCAAATGAAGTGGGAGATGTTATATGTGTGGAGAGAAGGGTTATAGAGTGACAAACTGTTATGGAGTCCAATGTCTTATCTGTGGATAACATGGGAATTACCCATCTCAATTCCATGACCTAAGAGATTAATTCTAAATCAAAGAAGGACTTCTTCCATGACAATAATTGAAGATTATATATTGAAGTGTTTATGTGTTGGTATTCAAGAATAATTTTGTTGAGGTGCTTTTATGGAATATTGGAATATCAATGTATTGATCCATTGTGGTATTCCGTAAGAATATGGTACCGGTAACTATGAAAAGTGATTGAAATATTTTTGGAAAGCAGATGATATACACATAATGAAGGGATAAGAAGAAAAAAAATATGTTTGACAGTATTCATGAGCTCATGATTGAGATAAGAACAAAGTGATATCATGGTTTGAGTATAGTGAATTTTTGGTAGGTGGAAATAGTTAACTTTTGATAGAATTCATGTTTCACTAAGGTTATATGGTAATACATGTTTCAAAAGAATACATGATTAAGGAAATCAATTGTTTGAAATGTGACCAACAAGATATATCATGTGACATATGAGGGATAAATGATGGTATTCACGTTCTTGTTATATGACCTTTTTAGTAATAGTTCTCATTATGTTATGAGTTTTCAATGAAGTATTTTGTATAAGTATTAAGGTTGGAATGGATTAATTTGAACATTAGATAGTATTGTTTTAGGCTAGATCTTTTTTTCGATTTTATTTGTGGACTATTATAATAGTATAGTTTAAGAAAAGGGACAACCTGTAGAACAGGAGACAACCCCTCATGTCGGACAAGGATATCAGAATCGAACCCAAAACCAAAGTGTGACAGGCCTTTAGCGCCTTCAACTAGAATACAAGAAGTCCTTGGTTCGTAGAAATTAGTTTTATTTTATTAAGCGGTACGATAGTTGGAGTCTAAGTCTATTTTTTGAATCATATACAATTAACCTCACTATAGATGGACTTATGTATATTTAATAACTTTTTCTATCTTTTTGTGACAGATGGAATAACCTATCATTATATTGCATGATCTGCAAACATTTCAAGAAGGACAAATTCAACTTCATTTCTTTAAATATGAGATGAAGTAGAAATTGATCATTGAAATACCAACGATGATATTATACTGAAATAAAGTATGTATTTCTCCTTTTGAAAAAAATTTATCAACATTAGGGAAATGATCTTGAAAAACAAAAATCATTGTCCTAGTACCCTCATTTTAGTTTAATCAGATGGTACTTTAGATCATCACAAATTAATGGCTTTGTGATTTTTGGATTTTTCATAGAAATGTTCTCTACCACTCTTCATCTGAACATGATGGTAAGATTTCTATTCCATAACAATATTTTCACCTATGTTCACTTATGTGGAAACCCAGTGATGAGTTGATTTGGGAAACCATTACATTTCATACATCACTTTCTAAAATTATGTTTTAGTATTTTTTTTATGATGTGGTTTCTATGAATGAAACTTTCATGTAGTAAACGATTTTTATCCCCGTTGAATTTTGATGGCGAACTTCATTTTAAGGGGGGTAGAATGTAACACCCCAAGATTTTATGATATATATTCTTTTTAATTACTTTGATGTCTTGTGTTTTACGCTACAACAATATTATCATGCGGTATACATAACATCGTATTAGCTTTTAGTATATGCAACAATATTCATGGATTTTATTACATGCAATAGTAACCTTTCTCGATAGCTTTCATTGTACGTAATTCTGAGTTTCCCTAAACAACGACATGTCATTAAAATATTATATATACTAGCCATTATGAATTGTAATACCAACTTTTTGAAATTTTATAAATTTTATCATTCAAAATGGACTTCATTTTTGGATTCAGAATATTGAAATTAGCCTAAGGTGAATTTTTGGTATTTTTCTGAAAACATTCAATTTTTTATGAATAGTGAAAACACTTTGTTGTTGGTTAAAACTAAATTTTTATTTTAATAATAATTTATTTTATTTAAATTTATTTTAGGTCAAAATAGATACATAATACCTATATAAGTTTAATGTAATTAATTGGGGCCATTTTATAATAATTTTAGATATATATAAAAAATTATTTAACTTTTTACCGTCTTTTACCCAACTTCTAGGAGCATTTTAAAATTTACATAAGACTTAATTTTACCACGTATTTGAGTTGAATTTAGAAAATCTGAGAGATAGGGTTGATATCAATATGTAAATTGTGATTTAATGAGATGAAAATAATTTTTGGTGAATAGTAAGTTTTCACTTTTATTTACCAACGTTAAAATTAAATACTATATTTAAGGACAAAAATGATATTATTATTACCCTAACACATGTCCTAATTCAATTGGATAAGTGTAATTCGACCAGAAACAACCGTAGAAATAAAATATTACCCTTTAGGTCCACTTGTATTAGATTAGGACATTTATTATTAATTTATTTATTAAAGAGTTAAAATAGTTAAAATCAATATTTAATAACTACAACATTTTTAATATAGGTTTATAAATAAGATAAATTCAACTATAAATATTAACTATAAATATAAAAATATTACTACATAATTTTAATTTATTTATATTTTATTGACTTTAAATAATTTAATTTATTTATGACACAATTTTGATGTAGTAATTACCTTATTAATGAAATATTAACAATTTTGATGTAGTATTTACCTTATTAATGGAATATTAACAATTTTGATATTATAAATAACCCAATAAATGTAATTGGAGACTTTTTATGCATTAAGATAATTTTATAGTTTAATATAATATATTAGGGTTGGTTAGATTAATTTTTTTAGAATTAATAATGCTATTATAAATTTAGAAAATACGAAATACAAAATTGTGTCAAAATTGACATAAAAGTGTTTTTAAAACAAATATTAAATTATTAATAGATATAATGGTCCTAAAAATATAAGGTTCGTCAAAAAGGTTTATATAATAATATATATGACATTAATGAACCAATTTGTATTTGATTGGTAGTTTAAAATAAGTTTATTACCCATATAGTGTAAGAATACAAGAAGGCACGATAAATGTTAAATTATTTAACTAAGAGTTAAATCTAAATAATAATGTTAAAATGGTAAACTAAAATTGTCTAAAACCTATTTTTTGAGATGATTTAGTCCCATCCCCACCCTAGCCACGAAATAAGTCACTTTAGAGCCATTATAAACCAAATATGAATTTATTATAAAATAATATTTTATGTTTTTTCTAAGGTGCCCCTCACCCCACTTATAAAAGGGAACTCCCCTTCCATCTAATTCACACCTCCAAAGCAATTTGGCCATGCCAAACCCTACCAAAATACCCTCTAAACTTTCCTCACTTCATCCTATAGGCCTTCCATTAGTCATAATGCCATCATTAGGAGCACTTTTTATCAAATCAAAAGGAAGAACCCAAAGAAGAGGTAAATATCTCACCACCTATTTCAAGTTCCTTTCTTCCTCCACTTCATCCTTATTTATTTTTTCCATTATAAAATAATAAATCCAGTATCTTCTATATAATTTGATTTTATTATATAAATTTTACAACTATATTAGTTATTTTATCCATCCTATGAATGAAAAAGTCACCAGACGTGCATACGTACGGCTTACCGTCTCCACGTCATGGTGTAGTTTGTTATTCAAAAATTTCATCATTTGGATAGGTACAATAATGATTACAAATGATATAAATAATAAATATAACATTATTACGATTCTTTATATATGACATAACATCCAATTATATATTATTTTAATATCAAATGAATGATATTATCGCTCGTGCATACGCACGGACTACCGTCTCCACGAATGCGATGAGATTCATTTTCCATGATTAACCATTCAAGTATGATTATAAAGTTTATATAATAAATAATAATGAAAGATATTACAAAATAATGATACTAGATTTATGTACATATATGTCTTATTTACTTAATTCCATTCAATTCAATAAAGAAATGAAAACATTGTTCATGCATACGTACAACCTACCATCTCCATGAACGGTGTATTTCCTTCAATTTATCGATCTATAATATATATTTATACGCTGAATATATATTATATATAAATCATGTTTTAAATTATGGAATTATGTAAATCCGGATATAAGTAATAATAGAAAGAACAAAAATTCGAAACACGTATGATAAATGAAACGATTTTACCCAAAACGCTGCTTTAACATGGAATTTACAAAAGAACGAGTAATATAAAGTAATAATTGAATCAAATATGATATCATAAATTTTATTATGGTTATGTTAAAAGTTAATAATATGTTTATACACACTATATAGGATTTTTATATAGGTATGGATTAAATTGGACCTAAGTTAAGGGATAATTTTACAATCTCATTTTTATCTGAGATTGCTCATACGTAAGTATTTATTGGGGTTATATATTGCATCAATGTCCATTAAAATATTTTTCCTAAATTTTTTAATATTATAAGTCATGATTAACCCTATTTTACTTTTACTTTGTGTTAGAGAAGGAATCTAGCTTTTTCTTACCATACATGTTACTTTTTGACTTTTGAAAAGTACGGGGAGAATGTTTTTTTAACTTATATTCCATGAACAGATTTTTATGATTTCAAAAATCCTAATTTTCATTAAGATTACTCTACATGATTTCATGATTATTATAAAAAAAATCCATTATCTTTTAAAATTTAATGGTATTTTGTAAAAAGAAAATCATTTTGAAGAAGAAATGATATTTTCCTCAATAATTCATTTCAAATGTTTTATCAAACCAATTTTACATCTAAGAAGAAATTATTTAGTATGTTTATGATTCAAGTATAATGTATCTATTATTTACATGGTTTGATTTTTCTCATGAGGAAATGATATCCATTTCTTTTTTATGGATTATGTTATGATGGGATGATGTTTATGAAACCCATTTTATTCATTGGGTTATTATGAATGATGTATGTTTATTTTATGGCACATGAAATAATGATTTCATTATGAGATGGGTGAGACCTATATCTCCCTCCATTGAATTGGGTAACAATTTATATCTAATAAGATAGACATGGCTTGAATGGAAATCTAATCCGGTTCAGTGATACAAGACTAGAACGAGAAGTGATCTCGATTCAGTAAGGGACTTTATCGACAATGATGATCTTGGGAGCAATGCCTTGGCTACTATAGAAATCATACCATGTGCTTAATGTTTTGGAACAATTAAAAGTATTATTTTATCATGATGAAATTTATTTTATGATATATGACTTATGTACTTCCCAGATTTATGTCGTTGATCATGATTTGCATGTTTTATGTTCATGTTTTTTCGTTCAAATGTTTATGGATTTTTTAAGTTCTCCATGTTTAACCTTAATGAACATTGGATCTCACAATTATTATGTATTCTTTTCCCTAGGATATAATGAAAGGTTTCAGGTAATAAAACCAAAGGGAAGATCTTTATGGGAGATGTTTAAGATTATTCACCATGATTAGAAGATTATGTTCTGATTTTCCAAAGACACTAAACTAATACTGTCTTTGGGCGTCTGTTTTTGTCAAGTATTAAGTTTTCTGAAAAAGTAATGTATTGTCTATGTACGTCAATATTTGGGTCTCCACACTCACCATGGCCTAATAATCTAGAAAAAGGTCAGAATAAATATCCTACATGCGTCTGGGAATAGATAACAAAAACACTGATTTAAGAAATCCTATATTTTTTAATATGAAACTATTATATATTGGATTCCATGGTGGTTTATGAAATACAAACTACTCACAATAGGTCAAAAATAATCATTCATGAGACCACTGAATCTTCATAATCCATAATAATAGGATCCAACACTACCTCCTTGCATCATGCATCATTTTCATGACTAATAAAATCTTGTGATCCTTATGAGCATAGATGGAACTAAAAACTATCCCAACCTTTTATAATAATTCCACTACCATTGGGTCATACATTGTGAACTCACACCCTTGTATACTATTTCACTGAAACTCTTGGAGGTTTCTCTTACATGTGTTATATTTATCGACAAATAATCTGTATTAATCTATTGGATCAACTTATTGAACATCATAAGTGTTAGTGTAATTCCCCAACCCCAGTTACCCATAGTCGGTGCATTATTACATAACAATGGAATTCTCACAAAAGATCAAGTCTCAAAATACCGATTAGTTGAGTAGCCTTGGAAACACAAGATACATTCATAAAGTAGACATTACATCATAAAGTGAAAACCACAACAACATCTTGTCTCCACACTCAAATACCCTTATACTATCCATGCAGGTCACTCATAAAATACTTCTTCACATCCTGGGAAAATTAAAACATAAAAACGGGTGAGCTCAAATTCCTAGAAAGGATAACAATATAGCTGAAACATTCATAAATAAACACAAACATTTAAAGAAATGTATAACTAAACCAAAAGCCTTTTAAACTTGAACTTCATCATAATATGGCACAGATAAAATGAAATAATTCCATTTACTTATTCCCATGGATATTCTACTAGTCGAATAATCACATGCAATATCAATAACCACTTTCATAATGATGTAATGCATAATTCCAGACTATCATAACCACATAGTCAAGGCCTTGTTCTAAGAATACAAATAAGATTTTTTTCAAGGCCATGCGCCAAGACACTAGTTTGTCTCATGAGACATAACTATGAATCGAGGAACTATAGCGGGCTCCACCCATCATTTACTAAGTCCAATTCATTCCTCATATGAACAGTTTTAAACATAACATAAACACTAATATTAAAACTAGTATACGAAATGTCAATGCTTTCTCCATAAATCATGAATGGTATAAAAATAACACATCCACAGTCAAACATATTAAAAACCTTCAATACAATATGGAAGTTTTTTATCATAATAAATCAGCTTCAAATAAGCTTAAAATCCATCAAATAAGGTTGAAATAGATGAAATCAAAACTATTTAAGAGAAATATCTCTTTTTTGAAATCATTGAATATTCAAACATTTATAAAGGAAGTAATTTAAAAGTGATTTTTGAATCTAAGTGTCCCATACCTGTTTGAAACTATTGAAAAGAAATATCATTTAAAAAAATTCATGTTCAAATAAATAAATCCTTAAAATCATTTTGAAAACACAGACATTAATTAAAAAGATTTATAAATATAAATCTTTAAAACATTTAAAATTCTGATCTTGATAAAGAGTACCTTTCAAAAATTCTTAAAATATTCATTTTGAAATCATTTAAAAGTAACATAATTATAAATTCAAAAATTTACTTTGAAAAAATTATTATAAACATATAATGAAAGTGTTAATGATTTTATAATGGCGGAAAATTGTCGCACCCGTCATATAAGTTAAAAAAAGACTTTCTTACATTAATTTTTTCAAAATGGTTAAAAAGGACCATTTTTGGAAAATGACGGAAAGATTCCTTTCAAAACATTTTATAAAAAGTAAAACAAGGGTATAAATGACTTTAACCCATATTATATTAAATAGAAAAAAAAATGTTGAAATACATTTTTGAGAAACATGGATGTCGATGATAAAGAGATCCCAGTAGATAATTACGTGTAAACAACCTCGGATAATGAAGAGATTGGGAAATAAAACCTTACCAATTTGGTAACTTAAGAAACATAAATCCCATGAAAGAGGTATCATGCAAAAAATATATAAATACTCATAAATTAATGTGTATTATACAAATAATACAATTATGGTAAGTGCATACACCACACAAAATGTAATAGTGGCAATATGGCACGAATCTCACGGGAATAAGGAGTGAGAAGAAAACCCCTTACCATGTATTTTTCACTGGTTGATGGTAGGTTAACCTCATTTATAATGGTGAAATAATTTTTATTAAATTATACAATAATCATATATATTATTATGATATCTTATATGATCTTTTAACATTGATTTGTTAATAATATCTTAGTATTATCGTCGTTTCGGGTGTTAACTTACTCGTTTTCTTTTATATTTTTTGTTACATAAGTCGTGTTTGTTATGGTTCTGTTGTATCTTATTCATATACAGAATGATATAAAGTCCTTAAACATTATTTCTAATCTTCAAATGGTAATTATACTTGAATGGATATGATGGGGAATGAATCTTATCGCGATCGTGGAGATGGTTGTCCGTACGTACGCACGAGCGACAATATCATTATTTTGATATTAAAATAATATATAATAGGATGTTATATCATATATAAAGAATAATTATAATGTTATATTTTTTATTTACTTCAATTAAAAATCATTATCATTCCCATCAAAATAATAATGTTTTGAATAACAATTACACGACGACGTGGAGACGGTAAGCTGTACGTACTCACGTATGGTGGCATGACATTCAAAGGAAGAATAGAATATATAATATGGTTTTACCATTTTTATAATAACATCATAGTATATATAAGATACTGGATTTATTATTTTAGAATGGAAAAAACAATGAAATAAGAAGTTGAAGAAGAAAGGAACCTAAAAGAGTGTGGTGAAAACATTACCTCTTCTTCGGGTTCTTTCCTTTGATTTGGTCAAAATGGCTCCTTAGATTGGCATTATGATCAAAATAAGGCCTTTAGGTTGAATTTATGGAATATGGGAGGTTATTTGGGTAGACGTGGGTGGAGCCAAATGGGTTTGGAGGTGTAAATTTGAGAAAAGGGGAAGTTCCCTTTTATAAGTGGGGTGAGGGGCACCTTAGGTAAAGTTAGAAATATTATTTTATAATAAATTCATATTATATTACTAATGGCTCTAAAGTTGATTATTTAAAGTTTATGGTGGGTATGGGTCAAAATCCTTTAAACAAATAGATTTTAGATAATTTTTGGTCATTATATTAACCTTATCATTTATTTTTAACTCTCAGTTAAATAGTTTGACATTTACTATGTCTCTTTGTATTTTTTGTATTATATAGTTAATAAAAATAATATATACCTCCAAGATACCCCCAAGTAGTCCATGAATGATACAAATATTATTATATAAGTCCTTTGGCCAATACTTAGATTTTTAAGAATAGAATATCAATTAATAATTTAATTGTTTTAAAAAAACTCTTTTATGTCAATTTTGACACTATTGGGTATTTTGTTTTTTAACATTTAATAACAAGATTATTACCTAAAGAAAAATATATATTACAAATACTAATATTGAATAATAACCTATAAAATTAGTGTAATTCCTATCAAGTCTCAAATTACATATATTTTGATATTTATAATATCAATTATTTAAATATTTTATTAATTAGGTAATTTCTGCATCACCATTGTGTCATAAATAAATTAATTTATTTAATATCTAAAAATTATAATTAAAATACCATTATGTGTGAAATGTTTTTATATTTCTAATGAATATTTATAATTTAATTTATCTTAAGTATAACCCTATATTAAAAATGTATTAGTAATTAAAATTTGATTTTAACTCTTTTAACTCTTATTTGAATTGAATAATAATAAATGTCCTAATCTAATCCATGTGGACATAAATGATAATATTTTATTCATAAGGTTGTTTTTGGTTGAGATACACTTGTCCAATAGAATTAGGACATGTTTTAGGGTAATATTAATATCATTTTTACCATATTTACTTTTAACTGTGGTAAATAAAAGTAAAAAGTTACTATTCAAAAAAAAATATTTTTATCTTATTGAACCACAATTTACTCCTTGTTATTAACTATGTATCTTGGATTTTTAAAATTCCACTCACAGAAGTGGTAAAATTATGTTTTATGTGAATTTCCAAATTCTCATAGGAGGTGGATAAAAGACGGTGAAAAGTTCCATAAAATTTTTATTTATCTAAAATTTTTCTAAACTAACTCCAATAAATTACATTGAACATATATAGGTATTATGAATTAAATTTTATCGTAATTAAATTTTAATAAAATAAATAAATATTTAAATAAAAATTCACTTGTAAACTATAACTTAGTGTTTTTTCACTATTCATAAAAAATTGAATGTTTCCAGAAAACACCAAAAATTCACACTAAGCTAATTTCAATATTCCGAATCCAAAAATCATGTCCATATTGAAAGGTAAATTTTATAAAATTTCGAAAAGTGGGTATTACTATTCATAACAGATAGTTTGATTGGTTGTTGTGTGTGTTAGAACTTGAAGTATTATACAACACAAGCTATTGTATTATTCAAAGAGAAGCGTACCATGGAAGCTTAAGGTGTTACATTCTCCCATCATTAAAATAATTTTTTCTGAAAAATTTCTAGAATACTACCTCATGAAAAGACTCAGGTGATTCTTCATCATAAGTTCCTCAGGTTCCCACATTGTCTCTACCATCTTATGGTTTCTCCATAGAACTTTTACAGGACGAGTCCTACGGTTTTTCAGCACTTGTTCTTTGGTATCAATAATCCTGATGGGATCTTCGCAATAATAAAGATTAGGTTCCAGTTCTAATTCCTCATATGTGAGTACTTTCATTGTGCCAGGCATGTATTTTATCAATAGTGATATGTGAAACACATCGTGACCTTTGGAGAGATTTGGCGTCATTTCCAAACGGTATGCTACATCACCAATTCGTTCTAGAATTTCGAAAGGTCTGATGTACCTGGGACTCAATTAACCTTTCTTACTGAAACTTATAACTTCCTTACATGGAGATACCTTTAATAAAACATGATATCCTACCTGAAATTCCAAATCCTTCATTGAATTATCGGCACAGCTTTTCTGCATACTTTGAGCTGCTTTGATGTTATTTTGGATTACCTTCAACTTTTGCATCGTTTCCTCCACTAGTTCTGGGCCTACGAATTTTCTTTCACCAACGTCATCCCAAAAGGTTGGTGTGCGACATATCTTTCTGTACAACACTTCATATGGTTCCATCCGAATACTTGAATGAAAGCTATTGTTATAGGAAAATTCCACAAGAGGTAAATAATGATGCCACATACCCTGAAAGTCAAGTGATCATGGTCTCAACATGTCTTCTAACATTTTAATAGTCCATTCTGGTTGTCCATCTGTTTGAGGGTGGTAGGCAGTGCTCAAATGAAGTTCATTATCCAAGGCCTTCTGAAGACTCTTCCAGAATCATGAAGTAAAACGACAATCACGATCAGAAACAATCGATAGGGGTACTCCGTGAAGTCTCACAACTTCATTAATATATATTCTTTCTAGACATTCTAGTGGTATATCTTCTCTTATAGCAATAAAATGTGATGACTTGGTAAGAAGATCAACAATAACCAATATTTCATCATTCCATATAGGAGTCTTTGGTAGCCCCATCACAAATCCCATCGTAATATTGTCCCATTTCCATTCTAGTATGGGAAGAGGTTGTATGACTCCTCCAGGCTGTTTCCTTCCAGCTTTCACTTGTTTACAAACCATACATCTTGACACAAAATCAGAAATCTCCCTCTTCATGTTTTCCAACCAAAAATGTTCCTTAAAATCTCAATACATTTTGGTGCTCCCAGGGTTTATAGAGAAATTGGATATATGAGTATCATATAACAATTCCCTTTTCAGATCAGGTATATCATGAACACAATTTCTCTTCCCAAATTTCAAAATTCCTTCTTCGTACACAATGTCTCTCAATATCCCATCATTTAGAGCTTTAATATTCTTTTGAAATTCTTTATCATCGGTCTGAGAACTCTTAATCCTTCCTAATAAAGATGGTTTGGAAAACATTTGAAAAACTATTGATGTTTCACTTTCCATGGTGATTCCCATATCCATCTTTACTAGATATATGAAAATAGTATCCCTTTCAACTCCCATCTTGTTCAAAACTCCATGTTCCTTTATACAAAAAGCAGCTGCCACCTTATTTTCCTTCCTCAGGTGATAGTGTATCATGAAATTATAATCCTTGAGTAATTCAAGACATCTCCTTTGTCTCATGTTTAGTTCTTTCATTGAGAAAATATACTTCAAACTCTTGTGATCAGTATAAATCTCCCATTTCTCACCATAGAGATAATGTCTCCATATCATCAAAGAAATGATTACAGGAGCTAACTCAAGATCATTTGTATGATCGTTCTGCCCATGAATTTTTAGCTGTCTTGATGCATAGGAAATAAATCAATCATTCTGCATAAGGACACAACCAATTCCTTTCTTCAATGCATGACTATAAATAACAAACCCGTCATTTCCCGATAGTTGATTCAAAATAAGAGCATTGACTAATCTTCTATTAAGTTCATCATAACATTCTTCACACTCTTTTGTACAAACAAATTTAACTCCTTTACGTGTGATCCTAGTTAATGGGTTAGACAATCAGGAAAAATTATGGATGAAACGTCGATAATTACCTGTTAAACCAATAAAACGGTGTACCTATGTTATACTCGTTGGTGCTTGCCATTATTGGATTCCTCTTGTCTTAGTTGGATCAATAGAGATTCCATCCTTAGAGACAATATGGCCAGGAAAAGATATCTCCTGATGCCAGAATTCACACTTTCTAAACATCCAATATTATTCATGTCTTCTAAGAGTCTTCAGGATAATGCGCAAGTGATTTTCCTGATCTTCGTTGGTTTTGGAGTATACCAAGATATCATAAATAAATTCCACTAAAAAATCATCATGGTATTACTTGAAATCTATGTTCATTATATCCATGAATACAGATGGTTCATTAGTCAATCCAAAAGGCATTACTGTAAACTCGTAATGCCCGTACCTTGTTCAAAAGGCTGTCTTTGGAATCTCATCCTTCTTCACACACAACTGATGGTATCCAGATCGAAGTTCAATCTTTGAAAAGTATTGATCTCCATGCAATTGGTCAAATAAATCATCAATGCAAGTTAGGGGATAACTATTCTTTATTTTTATAGTATTGATTTCCATACAGTCGATACATAACCTCATAGATCCATCTTTCTTCTTAACAAAAAGGATAGGGGATCCCCAGTGAGAAACACTAGGGGGAATAAATCCATTATTACTTACAGAATAATTGATACACTCTTTCTATCCAAAATGTTGTAAACTCCATCAATGATAGAATATACAAATCATTAACCAGTTTCAAGGTTGTCAAGAATATCCAGTATAATTTATCCAAATCAATCATGTATTATTCCAAAATCACTACATCGGTGTCAGAACCATATTGTTGTTTATCTTTATCTCAACCATATATTTTACAAAAATTTAACCGGCTATTGAGTCACTTTTCTTGGTTTCACACAATCTCATGTACTTAATGTAATAGTACTTTAGTACAATCCTTATATACTTCATAATTATTATAACCAATACATCGTTGATTCAACACTCAAATGACCTAATTATTTAATTACAACATAAGAAATATAATAATTCCTCATCATATGTGGTACTATCATAACATGATTATTATCCAATAACATAATTTGTGGCATTGTCTGATGATGTGGACATTGGTTCATGAAGTGTCCAAACTCCTTGCAGATGAAGCATTGTACATTTGAAAACTTTTTCTTACACTTGCAGTCACGTACTTGGTTTCCTTTTTCTACACAATTATAACAAACTCACATTCCATTCATGCAAGATCTAGGGTGTTTCTTCCCATAGTTATCACATATGGGAAATTTTTTTTCCCTCTTCCCTTTATCCATCTTTCTCTCTTCTATCATTTTCTTCTCTTTCTTCCCTTCAAAGTAATAGGACTCAGAGAATTCTTTACTTATTCTTTTAACACATGATACTATTTCTTCATATGTTGATAATACATGGGAGACAATTTCTCTTCTAAATGTTTTATTAATACCATGAAAGGTATGATACTTCTTACTCTTTGGATCATACGTATTGCTGAAGTTCACATTCCTTCTACTGGGTTCCATTTCTATACAATTCCATACACTTGGTTACTTTATGAATTGTACTGAATAATTCTGATCTTGTAAAATACCTAACGTAGTCTGAAAAGTTTATGGATATAATCCATAATAAAAATGTTTTATTTGAGGATGTATATACTATTAAACCCTTCATAATGGTTTTTATAGAAATTGAGAATTATCCTAAGCATATCCCCTAGGAGTGTCGTAACCAAGAGTGCAGCAAGGCCCAATGTTGTGCACCAGTTCCCGTTAGAGTCTAGCTCAAGGTAGTGTTTTCGAGTTTTACCCTTAGGTACGTATGTGCAAGAGACGCCTCTACCTGATCATATCTAGACAAGGACATATTTCATGGAAAACCCAACAAATATCTACAATAACATAATTCTAGTATGTTATTCTATACTAATCCTCAAATTCCATCTTAGGGATATGTGCTCTAATAAAAGTTTATCTAAATCTAGCTTCCATGGTTTGTACTAAACATTTATGATACCAACTGTAAGGCCCATACCCCAGTTACCCTGAGTTAGTGCATTATTACATAACGTTGGCATGATCACAAAAGATCAAGTATTGAAAGACCGATTAGTTTAGTATCCTTGGAAACACTAGATACATTCATAAAGTTTACATTACATCATAAAGTGAAAACTACAACATCATCTTGTCTCCACACAAATATCCTCATATACTATCCTTATAAGTCATTCATAAAATACTTCTTCACATCCTGGAAAAAATAAAACATAAAAATGGGTGAGCTCAAATTCCCAGTAAGGATAACAATATAGCAGAAAATTTCATAAATAAGTATAACCATTTTAGGAAATGAATAACTAAAACCAAAGCCTTTTTAAATTGAACCTCAGCATAATATGGAAAAGATAAAATGGAATAATTCCATTTACTTATTTACAAGGATATTCAACTAGTCTAATAATAACATGAAATATCGAAAACCAATTTCATATTGATGGAATACATAATGTTAGACTATCATAACCACATAGTCAAGGCCTTGTGCCAAGAATACAACTAAGATTTTGTCAAGGCCTTATTCCAAGACACTAGTTTGTCTCATGAGACCTACCGATGCATCGAGGAGCTATAGCAGGCTGCACCCGGCACTTAATAAGTCCAATGAATTCCTCATATGAATAGGTTTAAACATAAAATAAACATTCATATTTAAAGTAGAAGATGAAATTGTTGAGTCAATAAGGTTTCCTTATGACTTTTCCATTACTTCTTATTTTGAAAATCACAAACACCTTATACTTAAGAAAATATTTATTTTAATTCCATAAGGAAATTTTCCTTTATTAAGGAAATTTACCCTAACCTATATTTCCTTATACATATCAATATTTTTCTTAAAGTAAAACAATCGGATTCATTCTAAAAACCTCGGAATCATATAATGCCAAGAATTGAATCATTCTGTTTTTTGGATATGAATTCTAAATGAGAACTGTAAGGAAGTTCCACTCGGAATTCTGGATGAGAACTGTAATGAAGTTCCACTCCGAATTTTGGATGTGAACTGTAATGAAGTTCCACTACGAATTCTAGATGTGAACTGTAATGATGTTCCACTACAAATTCTGGATGAGAATTGTAATGAAGTTCCACTCCGAATTCTGGATACGAACTCTCATATTGATCAATGCCGAATTCTTGATACGAAATTTCATTTAGTTAGACTCTCAATTCGTGATACTAACTCTCATATAGTTCCACTCCAAATTATGGACTACGAACATTTACTAGTTCGACTCCGAAATTTTATAAGTTCAACTTTGAACTTTTATAAGTTCGACTCCGAAAATTTATAAGTTTGACTCTGAACTTTTATAAGTTCGACTCAGAACTTTTAAAAGTTCAACTCCGAACTCTGTAAGTTCAGATTCTGAACTCTGGTTAAACCAAACTCTGAATTTCCTTAGAAATTCAGACTCTGGATTTCTATAGAATTCAGATTCTAAATTCCTATAAAACAGAATCCGAATATACTTTTTATTGTTGACTCCGAATTCTATTTTGGTTTGACTTTGAACTATTATTTTCTTACATTAATAAAATTATTTTTTCTTATAATTATACTTGTTTGATTGCAAAATGATGTCGTGCATTCAGTTACACAAGTTTTGTTATAAAACGATGACATCCATTCTATTTCTAACTAACTGTTGGTATAGTGACACGTGTACAGGTCCCTCCGAAATTTAAGGAAGATATGACTATTGGAGGAGGAAGCCGACTGTTCCAACCGTGCCTATAAATAGGAGCTCATTTGAAAGAGCTCAAAAACAATACTAATCTTTGACAACTTGTTCTTACATTCTCTTGAAGTAATTTTTAGAGAGAGAGAGGCTCTTATTAACTCTCAAGTTTCGTGCAGAAAGTTTGAATGACTTGTTCAAACTTTTCCTTGTGCATAGGTGCTTTGTGGGAATCTGAATGTTGGTGATTACATTCGAGGGCTTCTCGGGATAGGAAGACAGAGGTGCTGACTTCCTTAAATTTGCGGGCTTCCTTACTGATGAACACAGAGGTTCCAACTACCTTGATGTTCAGGGCCTGCGGGGATAGCAAGACAGAGACTCCGATCATCGTATTGAGGGCTTACCGTAGTATGGGTAAGACAGGCTTACTTGAAAGTATAAATCAAGGGACCTTTATCCAAGTTTGTTGGATACCCTTCTCTTTGGGTTAAATGATTTATATCTTGTTACTTGTAGTTTTACTACTTTTTTTTCCACTGCATTTTGTATTGTAGGTAACGTATTACATTCTTGTATTTCCTTACACTCGTACTCTGATTAGTTTAGATTCTATATTCTTTAATGTAGAATCTCATATCGAAAACATTGGTTAATTTTCAATTTCCGGATCCAAATTCTGGAACCTATTTTCGAAATCACATTCCTGATTTAAGCAAATGCATAGAATTATAAGTTTGTAACATCATACATTGTCCCAATCTTTCATTGGTGATTAGAGGTGTTGTGAATTTTCTTAGTTTAACATTGTTAAACTTAGATCTTTCCTTGTTTAAGGAAATTTTTAAAGTGTACAATTCACCCTCCCTCTTGTATATTGAGCATCTATATCATTATTTCGATCCTACAATTGGTATTAGAGGTTGGAAACCTCATACTCTATACCAATCTCACATTTGGCATCAGAGCAGGTCTCTCAAATACTTATACTCACATATATGTTTTTCTTGCTCAGTTTTTTCCATGTTCTATATTTTCCATGCTTAGGAATATTTTTTCCATGAATCCGAACATTTGTGTTTAACAAGTTTTTTTGATGAAAACTTTCTTAAAGATTTCAGGTTTAAATGTTGGTTCCATTGACAACCTAAATCATAACAGTCCACCCATTTTGATGGCATTGATTATGAATACTGGAGAGATCAAATGAAGACATTGGTTATCAATACTGGGGTAGATCTGTTATGCTTACTAGAGGTTATAAAATTCCTAATAAGAAAGTTAATGCTTTCACCAACCAAGAGAAGCATGATTATCAATTGAACTATAAACTACGCAATACTCTACAATATTCAATGACTCAGAACATATATATCCAAATCTATTCATGAGAAACAGCTTACTTTATATGGAAGAAACTTGAAGTTACTCATTTTGGTACATTTAAAGTGATTGAGACAAGAAGAGAAATGTTTAGAGTTGAGTATCATGGTTTTAACTTTCCTTATGGAGAACCTATAAGTAAAGTGGAACAAACATTTATGACCATCATGAATAGTCTATAATCTATGGGAGAGAATGGTATGGATGATGAAGCACTAGTTGACATGATCATTGATATTATGCCCAATGAGTGGGAATCAAAGAGAACAGCTATTGATGAGAATAGTAAGGTCACTAAAATTTATTTAGATGAGCTGTTTGGAAGTCTTATCCAACATGAAACAAGAATGAAGAGAGATGCTGACAGCATCAAAAAGAAGAATGGAAATGGTACTATTACTTTTACTACAACATCAAATCACATGAAAGAAAAGACTCCTATGAGAGTAACTAGATCCATTTCCAATATGGTTACTATCCAATCCGAATATAGTGAGAGTGAAGTCTCAGAAAACGAGTTAGCTAATATTTCTCGAAGAATGAACAAGATAGCTGGTCATAGAAATTTCCAATCTAAATATAAGAAAAAGGAAATGAAAGATAAAAAAGATTCATAGGTCACATGCTATGAATGCAAGATAAGTGCACACAAACGACCTGATTTCCCTATGCTTAAATAGAATGAAAGAAAAGAGAGGCATTCTGAAAGGATCAGGAAGAAGTTTTACAAAGATAAAGCTAAGAAAATTCTACAAGAAAATACTACATAGAGTGCTAGATATGGAGATTCATCAGAAAGTGAATATTCATAATACGATTCAGTAGCTCAAAATAATATGGGATTCATTGCTAATAATTATATTCTGCATACATGTCTTATGTCCACGGTACGCTCTGCTGAGGCATTAACAAAATTATATCTTGATAAGAATTTTTATTCCAAAAATAGTACTTCTAATGAAGATACTTTATACTTAGAAAATGAAGAACCTTCATATAATGAATTATCTAGATTTTCCATGTTACATGAAGAAAAAAATTGTAAAATTTCTAAGAAACTAGACAATGCAAATTTTAGGGAAGTAATTCTTACAAAAGAGATTTCATATCTTTTTTCAGATCATAATGATGAAGAAGAGATTTTATAAACACATTATAAATACCTCGAGAAAGAAAATTCGAATAAGGAAGAACTTTCTAAAGATCTTACGAATGCTATTTTAAATATGAGAGTTTTTGAAGAAATGTCTAACTCTAATGAAATGATTCATGAGAATAGGAACTTAGTCATTAGACTAAAATCTGAAATTTTTTCCCTAAAAAAGCTCCTTGAAAAATTTACCACTGGGAATCAAAATTTTTGACAAGATTTATTCTCAAATTAAACCTAAATGAAACACTACTGAAGTAGGTTATACTCACCAAAAATCAGTTTTCAAAAACAACTATTTCGTTCCTTTTAGAGCCCCTTTTTGCGCTAAGTGTCAAAGTGGTGGTCATGGGATGAAAAATTGTTCTTTGAATAAATTTCAATCTCTTGGGTTTCATAAAGAATATTTCTCTAAACAAATGTGGATACCCATAATTTTATTATCTAATAATCTCGTATCCAAACAAGTTTGGATTTCAAAAGTCTAAATGTTTTTTTATTTTCTGGAAGATAAAAGAAGTACCAACAATAATACTTGGTTCATGGATAGTGGGTGTTCCCGACACATGACTGGTAACAAAAACTATTTTGAAAATATTATCAAGACGAAAGGAGGAAAAGTAACTTTAGGAGATAATGCTTAGGGAGAAATTGTTGGTATATGTAATATTTTTGTTCTTGGTAAAAACGTGATTTCAAATGTTTTTTATGTCAAAGGTCTTCAGTACGACATTATTATCATAAGTAAATTATGTGATGAAGGATACCTTGTGAATTTTAGGAATGATAAGTGCTTAGTACACAATTCCAAGGAAGTGTTTATTTTTTCTTGTCGTAAGAAAAAAATATTTTACACTTTAAACTTAGAAGACCTTAGGATCCAAGAATTACTTTGCCTATGTGCAATGGAAGATCATTCTTCGTTATGGCATAGAAGGCTAGGTCACTATAATCTTAAGAACTAATGTAAAATCTCTAATAAGAAACTAGTTAATGATCTACCAGAGCATAGATTTGATTATTCTAAAGTTTTTGATCCTTGTCAATATGGAAAGAAATATATATGTAGTTTTAAGTCAATCAGTGAAGTCTCAACAACTGATGCATTACAGTTGGTGCACGTGGATCTTTTTGGTCCAACACTCACTAGAATCATTGGAGGCCAATACTATCTGTTTATTCTCATTGATGATTACACTAGATTTAACTTGGGATATTTTCTAGCAAATAAGTCTGATGCTTTTTCTTATTTCAAAAGTTTTAGAGCTCAATTGAAAAATTAGAAAAACCTTCCACTGAAAACTATTCATAGTGATCATGGAGGAGAATTTCAAAATTCTGATTTTGAAACATTTTGTAGAAGAAAAGGTATTACTCATAACTTTTAAGCACCTAGAACTCCTAAAAAAATGGTGTAGTTGATAGAAGAAATTTAATTCTTCAAGAGATAACTAGAACCATATTGAGTGAATATTCTATACCTAGACATTTTTGGGCTGAAGCTGTAAGTACTGCTTGTTACACTATAAATCGAGTTTTTATTAGACCTTTTCTTAATAAAAATCCTTATGAGTTTTGGAACAGTAGAATACCAATACTTTCCTACTTCAAGGTTTTTGGTTGCAAGGTATTCATCCTGAATACTAATGGTAATATACAAAAATTCACGCCAAAATATGATGATGGAATTTTCATAGGCTACTCCACAACTTCTATGGCCTATATAGTTTTTAACAAAAAAAACATGTACAGTTGAGGAAATAGTACATGTAAAATTTAATGAAACTGATCCTTTTGTTTTTAAACCATGCCAACATACATCTTCAGATGTGTTTTCAAAAAATAATTATCAAACTTTGATAAAAAATCCATATGATAAGGAAAATTTTCAAGAAGATACTTCTGAATCATTTACCCTAAAAGACTTTCTAACCTATGTTGATGAACATGTTTTACAAAACCCAAGTCAAGGGTTTCATAAGAATCATCCCCTTGATAGTATCAATGGTGATGTCAATCAACCCATAATGACAAGAAGTTATTTAAGGAATAAAGTAGTTCATCTAGCATTTCTATCTCAATTAGAACCAAAAATCACTGATGAAGCTTTAGGTGATGATGATTGGATAAAGCCATGCAAAATGAACTAAATGAATTCGAAAGGAAAAAAGTATGGACCTTGGTTGAAAGACCTAAGGAAACCTCAGTTATTGGAGTAAATTGGGTTTTCAGAAACAAGTGTAATGAAAATGAATTCATTGTTAGAAATAAAGCTAGACTAGTTGCTAAAGGATATAATCAGCAAGAGGGAAAAGACTATGAAGAAACTTATGCTCCAATAGCTTGACTGGAATCTATTTTTATTTTACATTCCTTTGAAATAATATTTAATTTTAATCTTTTTCAAATGGTTTTTAAATGTTCTTTTATTAATGGTTATGTTCAAGAGGATGTTTTTGTTGAACAACCTCCTGGCTTTGAAGATACTAAACATCCTGATCATGTTTTTAGGCTTACCAAAGCTTTGTATGGCCTTAAACAAGCCCCACGAGCTTGGTATGATAGACTTAGATGACTTTTGCTTCAAAATAACTATGTTAAGGTAAATTTAGATCCAACACTTTTTATAATGAAAGATAAGAAAAAAAAATTTATTGTTCAAATTTATGTTGATGACATTATATTTGGTTCATCTCAGCAAGAAATATGAATTTGAAATGAGTATGATGGGTGAGTTAACATTTTTCCTTGGTTCTAAAATTCCTCAAAAAGTAGAAGGAATCTATATATTGCAACATAAGTATATTAAATATCTTCATAAAAAGTATGGTTATGACAACACTAAGAGCATAAGTACTCCGATTGGTATCTCAAACACACTATATCTTGATGAAGCTGGGAAACCAGTAGATCAAACATTTTTTAGAGGTATGATAGGAAGACTACTTTACCTAACAACTAATCGACCAGAAATAATGTATTTAGTATGCTTATGTGCTAGATATCAATCTAATACTATGTAATCTCATTTAAAGGTAGTGAAAATAATTTTTTTCTATTTAAAGGAAACCATGGATTTTGGACTCTTCTATACTTCATGAAATGATTTTGTTTTAAAAAGATTTTCAGATACTGAATTTGGTGGATGTAGAATGGATAGAAAAAGTACATCCGGAACTTGTCATTTATTAGGAGATTCATTAGTTTCTTGGTTATGAAAGAAGAAACATTTTTTAGCACTCTCCACTGCTGAAACTAAATATGTAGCAGCTGGAAGTTGTTGTTCTCAAGTGTTGTGGATGCAACACACACTCAAAGACTATGGCTTGAGTTTTAATAAGACTCAAATTTTGTGGGATAACACAAGTGCCATTTCCTTTAGTAAAAACCCGACACATCACTCTCATGCAAAGCACATAGATATTAGGCATCAATTTATTAGGGATCACACACTTAAAGAAGATATCATTCTTCATTTTCTCTAAATGCAAGATCAACTTGCAGACATGTTCACAAAATCATTACCCACCGATAGATTTGAATACATTAAACAAAAGTTAGGAATGATAATCGTAAGGTAATCCTTCTTCATTAACTTCTTGTTGATCAATTCTCCTTATATAAATAAACTCTTTTTCATAGGGGGATTACATTTTCTTCTTAGCGTAATCAAAATTTTTCATAGACAGTCTTTCAAAATTTTGTAAATAAAATTTTCGTAATGAGTTCTTCAAAAATTTCTGGAACTGAAATTTTTCGTAATGAAAATTTCCAAAACTGAAATTTTTCGTAATAAAAATTGTAGGAACTGAAATTTTCCGAATGGAAATTTCCGTAATGATTTTTTCCGTAATACATCTTTCTTTAATGAGTTTTTTTTGTAATGATAAATTGGGTACTGTGAATTTTCATAATGAAAATTTTCGTACCGATAATTTTTCATAATGATTTTCTTTTTCGTAATGATGTTTTTCATAGTAAGATTTTATTAGTTAAATTTTCCTGAAGAAGAACATTACCAATTACGAACAAAATTCATAGCCAATATGAATGGTATGATTTATTTTCTTAAGTTTTCTTAGTCATATTTTGCTGGCTGGTATTTTCTGATGAGTTTTAAATTTTTAGAATTCTATTTTTCTCAAATACAGATGTATTTCCTAAAACCTCAAAAGATCAGAGTCCAGTTTTCTTTGTTGTTTGTTTTCAACCGTCGGATCAGTTCAAAGGGTTTCTCAACCGTTAGATGGGTTTTGAATGCTCAAAGGCCAACTCCAACACCTATATAAAGGGGACCCCCAAGGGTCATCCCACATCAGTTTTTCAAAGGTTTTGCATCTCGAAGCCCTGACTCTCTTCTTAAGGACTATTCTGAACATTCTGAGGCCCATTCCGAATCCTCTAGAACTCTCCATTACAAATGTCTGTTGAAGCTACTTCCCAAGATATGCCTACCATGAATCCGATTTTAGAATGGAATGTGTATAGCGAAAGGCCGTTCCATCCAAATTTTTAAATGTACGATTCTATCATCTCCAAAAACATCAGGTTGAATGGTTGAGAAGATGTATGTATTTCCAAGACGAGTGATCAAGACACTTTCTATATGGAGATAATTGTAGAATTATACGAATCAGTAAATTTTTATAAGGATGATGGAAGAGAAAATTTTTCCTTCAAGGCTTATGGCAAGACTTACCAACTTACTTATTCCAAGGCAGTATGCTTGGTACAGCTAGCATACGAAGGAGAAGCTGAATTCTGTTCACAAAAACTCCCAAATTCTAAAGGTAGTTTTGTTAAGAATAAAACCTTACAATGTCTTTGTCTTGATTATGTCAAGACAACAAATATATCTCTCCTATATCATAATAATCAGATTCTTCAGCTTTGGGTACACAGATTCTTGGTTCCTAGAAAGGGTGATAAAGATACCCTGAAGAAAGGTGACATATATTTCTTATAATTCATGGTAAATCTATGAAAAATAAATCTGATGAGGCATACCCTTGTGATGATTAAGAACATCAAAGAAGGAATCTTAATAGCTCATATCATTATGTACCCTACGGTACTATCAAAGCTGAATGTTCGGTGTTTTGATACCTTCAAGATTGCATGTAAGACCAATGTTTGGAATTTCAACCTAATTCTTGTTAGTGATGACACGTTGAGAAGAATGAATATACATATTTCAAAAGAAACATGAGAGTTTTATAATTTTCCAGAGGCATAGGATGAGACCATTCCAGAAAATGTGGAGAAAGCTGAACCAGTGAAGAATGTCACTAACAAGAGGAAGCTAAAGGAAGTGTTTGTTGAGGACAAAACACCCAAAGATAAGGAAACTCAGTACGCACCTCCCAAGCCAAAAAAAGCATATACAGATGAATTGGCTTCTAAGTGGAGGGAATACAAGGATAAGAGGAAATAATGGGATCCCCAGTTCAGATTAGACCCTACTGAGGCTAAGGCCTTAAACGAGAGAGCTACTGATGAGTTAGAAAAAACATAAAAAGAGAAGAAGTTAAAGAAGAAAATATCTGAAGTAGAGGTTTTTAAATCTATTTTAAAAGAAACTAAAATAGATTCTGAGCAGATTCCCATTCCGGAAACCTTTGATGTCCAAACATCGTTACCAGAGACTCCTGGGACGAACTAGATCACCCCAGAAAAGTCTAAGGGTAACGATGTAGTTGAAGAACTACAAATAAAAGTTGGTGAAAAAATAAATGAAGAGCTTGTTGAAGAAGAAGAAGAAGAAGAAGCAAGTGATAATATGGATGACTTGATCAAACATGTTGAATATTATCAATAAAAAGTTGAATCAGAAAAATTTGTCACTCCGGGAAAGGGAGTTGAGAAATAATGTATAAAGGAATATTACAAGAAATTGTAAGATGAAGTAAATGTTTTGGATGATGAGGAAGAATCCTATGAGGAACATTATCTTGAAGAAGGAACATAGAAGGATAAAATTGATGAAGACTAGATTTTTCAACTTTCATAAAGTGAGGAAGAATCTCTAGATGAGAAACCCATTCCGAAAACTGATAAAGGAAAGAAAGTGCTTATGGAGACACCAATAAAAGAAGTCATCAGGAAGAAAGATGTTGGTGGTTCTTCTAGAAGAATGCTAGTGTAGGTTGAGGAAGTGAAATCTCCAAGAAAATTATCTGATTCAGAGTCATCAACACATGGGCATGACTTTGTTGTTGAATCTTTGAAAAAGTTGGTGGATGCCATTCTAATATTTCCAACTATAGACTCTAGTTGCCAGATGCAGCAACATAGTTTGAATCAGAAATTGGAATCCTTATCCATGGTAATGTATAAGCGTGTGAAGAATGAGGCCGACCATAAAAATTTCCTTATCAATTATGATGTTCACAGGAAATCTTGAAGCAAAATCACTTTATCGTCTAAGAAAGTTTAAGAAGACATCACTTACATTGAACGTTTTTAGAATGAGGTAAAAGATGACTTTGAAATCGACAATAACAAGATTAAGAATATTCATGATGCGCTGATCATTGATCAAAGTTCTCGGAATCAACAGGACAGAGACCTGAATGGGAAGCTTTACTCGGTTGCACCGAACTAGAAAGGGGAAATACATTTCTGGATTGAGTTTGAAGAGAAGCTGGAAAAGAAAGATATGTTAATAAAAATTCAGGAAGAATCCATGAAGGCTCAGGCTGAAGCTTTGAAATCTAAAGATGAATGTATAAAGGTTTTGGAGAGGAAATCTGAGGATGATCAAAGAGATCTAATGAAATTGAAAACCTTCTTAAAAAGCTGATCCCGAAGGAAAAGGAAGACAAATAAACTCACTCCGATCTTTTGTTGTATTTTAATTTCCTTGTAAAAATTTTCACAACTCTAATGAAATTTTTTCCTGACTGTATTTGTTATTATTATATACTAACGTTTCAGGTAATCTATTTCATTTCTATTCCCTTAAATTATTTTTGAAAATCACAAAGGGAGAGAAGGAAAAAAACTATTTAAAAGAGGCGAAGGAAAAAATTAAAATGGAGGAAGAAAAACTTCCATGTGAAATATACTTAAAGTAACGGGGCGTTTCTCATTACGAAGTTTTTCATTCCCATGATAATGAAAACTCCACTCCGAAATTAAGAATACAATCCTTAGAGTTTCAATGCCTAAGGGGGAGTTGGTTGTATTCACTATCATCCATGAACAAAGGGAGATAAGTTTTAATTTCAAAGTCTAATGAAAATTTTCAAAGTCCTTATATTCTTTTTCGTAAGGATGTTTTTTCTTTCCAAAAAGGTGGAGATTGTTGAGTCAATAAGGTTATCCTTATGACTTTTCCATTACTTCTTGTTTTGAAAATCACAAACACCTTATACATAAGCAAATCTATATTTTACTTCAATAAGGAAAATTTCTTTTCTTATAAAAATTTACCCTAACCTAGATTTCATTATACATATCAATTTTTTTCTTAAATTAAAGAAATAGAATTCATACTCAAAAGATCGGAATCATTTAATGACAAGAATTGAACCATTCTGTTTTTAGGATACGAATTCTGGATGAGAACTGTAATGAAGTTCCACTCCGAATTCTGGATGTGAAATATAATGACGTTCTACTCCGAATTCTCGATGTGAACTATAATGTTGTTTCACTCCAAATTCTGGATGAGAATTGTAATTAAGTTCCACTCTGAATTCTTTATATGAAATCTCAAATAGTTCAACTCCAAATTTTGGATACGAACTCTCATATTGTTAGACTATGAATTATGTATACGAACTCTCATATAGTTCCACTCTAAATTATGGACTCCGAACATTTACTAGTTCATCTCCAAACATTTACTAGTTCTACTCCAAACTTTTATAATTTTGACTCTGAACTTTTATAAGTTTGACTCTGAAATTTTATAAGTTTGACTCCGAACTTTTATAAGTTTGACTCAGAACATTTACAATTTTGACTCTGAACTCTGTAAGTTCATATTCTGAACTCTGGTGAAACCAGACTTCGAATTTCCTTAGAAATTCAGACTCTGGATTTCTACAGAATTCAGATTCCGAATTCCTATAAAACAGAATCCGAATATCCTTTTTATTGTAGACTCCGAATTCCATTTTGGTTAGACTCCAAAAATTTATTTTCATACATTCCGAACTTTATTTTTGCTTATAATTATACTTGTTTCATTGAAAAATGATGTCGTGCTTTCAGTTACACAAGTTTTGTTATAAAATGACGTCCTCCATTCTGTTTCTAACTAACCATTGGTTTAGTGACACATGTACAGGTCCCTCCGAAATTTATGAAAAATATGAGCATTAGAGGTGGACGCCGACCGTCCCACCATGACTATAAATTAGAGCTCATTTGAACGTGCTTGACAACAATACTAATCTTTGACAACTTATTCTTACATGTTGTTGAAGATATTTATAGAGAGAGAGTCTCTTATAAACTCTCAATATTCATGCAGAAAGTTTGAACGACTTGTTCAAACTTAGCCTTGTGAAGATGTGATTTGTGCGAATCTGAATGTTGGTGATTACACTCGAGGGATTCCGAGGATATGAAGACAGTGGTGCCAACTTCCTTAAAGTTGAAGGATTTCTTGCTGAGGAAGACAGATGTTCCAACTACCTTGATGATGAGGGCTTGCGGGTATAGCAAAATAGAGACTCTGATCTTCATATCGAGGGCTGACACTGGTGTGGGTAAGAAATACTTGCATGAAAGTATAAATCAAGGGACCTTAATCCAAGGTTTTTGGATACCATTCTCTTTGGGTTAAATGATTTATATCTTATTACTCGTAGTTTTACTAGTTGTTTTTCTGCTGCATTTCGTATTGTAAGGAAAGTATAACATTCTTGTATTTATTTACACTCATACTCTGATTAGTTTAGATTCTATAAAATTTAAGGAAGAATCATATATTGAAAACATTGGTTATGTTTCAATTTCTGGATCCATATTCCAGAACCTATTTTTAGAATCACTTTCCAGATTTAAGCAAGTGCATAGAACTAGAAGTTTTTAACTTCATACTTTTTCCCAATCTTTCATTGGTTATTATAGGTGTTGTTAATTTGCTTATTTTAACTTTGTTATACTTAGATATTTCCTTTTTTAAGGAAACTCTTAAAGTGTACAATTCACCCCCCCCTCTTGTATATTGAGCATCTACATCATTATTTCGATTCTACAGAAATGACAATACTTTCTCTATAAACCATGAATGGTATAAAAATAACACATCCACATTCAAACATATTTTATAAACATCAATACGATATGGAAGTTTTCTATCATAATAAATCAACTTCAAATAAGCATAAAATCCATAAAAGGATGTTGACATAGATGAAATAAAAACAATTTGAGTGAAATATCTCTTTTTTGAAATCATTGAAAAGTCATACATTTATAAATGGAGTAATTTAAAAGGCATTTTTGAATCAAAGTGACCCAAACCAATTTTAAAATTTTGAAAATAAATAGCATTTCAAAACCTTCATGTCCATATAAATAAATCCTTAAAATCTTTTTAAAAATAAGTACATTAATTAAAAATATTTAGAATAATAAAACTTTAAAACATTTAAAATTTAGATCTTGATCAAGAGTACCTTTCACAAATTCTTAAAATATTCATTTTGAAATCATTTAAAAGTCACATAATTATAAAATAAAACATTTACATTGAAAATATTATTATAATATAGTAAGGGAAGCTTTTATGATTTTATAATGGTGAAAAATATTCGAACCCGCCGTATAAGTTAAAAAAAGACATTCTTAACTTAATTTTATCGAAAAGGTTAAAAAGGACCTTGTTTGGAAAACGATGAAAAGATTCCTTTCAAAACCTTTTATAAAAAGTCAAACAAGGGTATAAATGACTTTAACCCATATCCTAGTAAATATTAGAACTTTTTTGATATACATTTTTAAAAAACATGGATTTGGATGATAAAGATATCCTAGTAGATAATTACGTTTAAACAACCTCTAATAATGAAGAGATTGTGAAATAAACCCTTACCAATTTGGTAACATACGAAAGATAAATCCCATGAAAGAGGTATCATACAATGATTATGTAAATACACATAAATTAATTTTTTTTCACAATGAATACAATTATGGGCAGTATATACACCACATAGAGGATAATAGTGGAAATATGGCACGAATCTCACGGGAATAAGGAGTGAGATGAAAACCCCTTACATTGTACTTTTCATTGGTTGATGGTAGGTTATACTCCTGTATAAGGGTTAAATAATTGTTATTAAATTATACAAGAATCATATACATTATTATGATATCATATATGATCTTTTAACATTGTTTTTTTAATAATATCTTAATATTATCGTAGTTTTGGGTGTTAACATACTAGTTTTATTTTATATGTTTTGTTACATAAGTCCTGTTTGTTATGGATAGGTTGTTTTTTATTCATATAAAATATTATATAATGTCCTTATACATTATTTTTAATCATCTAATTAGAATTATACTTGAATGGATACGATGGGGAATGAATCTCATCACTTTCTTTGAGACGGTAGTCCGTACGTATGCACGAGCGACAATATCATTATTTTGATATTAAAATAATATATAATTGGATGTTATATCATATATAAAGAATCATTATAATTTTATATTTATTATTTACTTCAATTAAACATCATTATCATAACCATCCAAATAATAATGTTTTGAATAATAATTACACCACGACGTGGATACTGTAAGCCGTACGTACGCACGTATGGTGACATTTCATTCAAAGGATGAATAGAATACTAAATATGGTTAAAAAATATTTATAATAACATAAAAGTATATAGGATATACTAGAGTTATTATTTTAGAATGGAAATAAAAAAAAGAATAAGTTGTAGAAGAAAGGAATTTGAAAGAGGGTGGTGAAAACATTACCTCTTCTTCAGGTTCATTCTTTTGATTTGATCGAAGGGCTTCATAGGATGGATTTATGATAAAAGAAAAGACATTATGTTGAATTAAGGGATGTTGGGAGGATATTTGGGAAGATTTTGGCCGATCCAAAAGGCTTTGGAGGTGTAAATTTGAGAGAAGGGAAAGTTCCCTTTTATAAGAGGGTTGAGGGGCACTTTAGGAAATGCTAGAAATGTTATTTTAAAATAAATTAATATTCTGTTTATAATGGCTCAAAAGTGGATTATTTAATGGATAATGTGGGGATAGGTCGAAATAATATCAAAAAATAGATGTTATACCGGTTTGGTCATTATATTAACCTTATCATTTATATTTAACTCTTAGTTAAATAGTTTGACATTTACCACGTCTCTTTGTATTTTTATATTGTATAGTTAATAAACATACTATATACCTCAAAACGACCCCAAGTGGTCCATTAATGATAATACTATAATTATATAAGTCTTTTGGAAAAACCTTATATTTTTAGAAATATAATATCAATTAATAATATAATAGTATTTCTAAAAACTCTTTAATGTCAATTTTGACACTATTGGTTATTTTGTTTTTTAGAATTTCATAAAAGCATAATTACTTCTAAAACAATTTATATAACCAATTATAATATGTCATATTAACCTAGATAATTAGTTTAATTCATAAATATGTCAAATTACGTTTATTTTGATATTTATAATATCAATTATTTTAATATTTCATTAATTATGTAATTACTGCATCACCATTGTGTCATAAATAAATTAAATTATATAATTTCTAAAAATTATAAATAAAATACCATTATCTATGAAATATTTTTATATTTTTAATGAATAATTATAATCTAATTTATCTAATGTATAACCCTATGTTAAAAATGATTTAGTAATTAAACGTTGATTTTAACTCTTTTAACTCTTCTTTGAATTAAATAATAATAAATGTTCTAATCTAATCCAAGTATATTTAAATGATAATATTTTATTCCTAAGGTTTTTTTTAGTCGATATACACTTGTCCAATAGAATTAGGACATGTTTTAGGGTAATATTAATATCATTTTTACCCTTAATTCCTCTATTTACTTTTAACAGGGGTAAATAAAATTAATAAGTTACTATTCACCAAAAATTATTTTCATCTTTTTGAACCACATTTTACTCGTAGATATTAACCGTGTCTCTCAGATTTTCTACATTCCACTCATAGAAGCATTAAAAATAATTTTTATGTGAATTTCCAAATTCTCTTAGGAGGTGTGTACAAGACGCTGAAAAGTTCCATAAAATTTTTATATATCTAAAATTATTCTTAACTAACTCTAATAGATTAAATTGAACATATATTTTGTATTATGTATCCATTTTGACATTAATTAAATTTAAATAAAAGAAATAATTATTTAAATAACAATTCAGTTTTAAACTAGAACTCATTGTTTTTTCACTATTCATCAAAAATTGAATGTTTTCAGGAAAATACCAAAAATTCACCCTGAGCTAATTTTGATATTATGAATCCAAAAATGAAGTCCATTTTGAAATATAAAATTACTAAAATTTTAAAAAGTGGGTAATACTATTCATAAAGGCTAGTCTGATTGGTTATGGTGTGTGTTAGAACTCAAAGTTGCGTACAACACACACTACTGTATTATTCAAAGAGAAGCGTACCGTGGAAGCTTGGGGTGTTACAGTGAACATGATGGGATCATCAACCTTTTGATATCAATAATAAAAGAAAAAATATTAGTGTTTAAAAATTCTATAATATATAAAATTTTAAATTAAATTATTAATTTTTAGTGATTAACCTACAATGTGGTCTACTCATAGCAACCAACTAAACAAATAATAGTGATTCTATTTCAATTAATAGGTCTATAACGTACAACAAATATCATATAGTTTTGTATTCAAAGTTAGGATAATTGTTTGTGCATCAGATCAAAAGGTAAATATTGAACCCATAATTTTTATTACTATAGGAATTCATTATATAGAATAACAACTAATAGCACATAGGATTTTAATAGGATTAGTAGCAAAGATACTAGAAAATTAACACATGAATGACATAAAGTAACATCTGTTCTAATTGAAATTATTTTTCATACGTTTATCCCTTGTTACTTTTACTGCATTTAATTACTTCTGGAAATATATAAAATGAATTTTGTTTCCAAATTACTTTTCAAGGAATAAGAAAAGTATATATTAAGCATAAGAAAATGAGTTATAACAATTTGAGATGATCATAATTCCATTTAGAATATCAAAACAAAAAATCTCATTATTTAAAATAATAAATTTTTGAAAGTATATTCAAATGATTCATTAATGATTATACCACCATGTATTGTAAATAAGGATTAATAAATCAAAAATTCCAAGAGCATTCACCAAGGTACTATAAAAAATGTCATATACTAAGAATATTTAATTACCTAAGTCACTATATAAACATAAGTGGTTCCCTTTAATAAGTATTAATTCTTCGCGAAGAAATTGATCATAATATATTTATTTAAAAAATATAGATGAGATTACAAAAAATTATAATATATAATAATTTCATACAAAAGTGCTTCCAGACATGAAAAGTACATATTTTTATGCCTTGTAATTTGAATTGTGGGTTTATTACATTTGAATCCCCAAATAATTAAATTATATTTATATCCTGGTGGATACTTAAGGATAATGAAATGGTTTTTATATTATCATACAAATAAATTTCTAAATGATGGAATAAAATTCATCAAATCAATTATGTTGTATGATGAAATAAAGAAGTGTTTAAATAAATTGAATAATCTGATGGGATGATGTTTAATGACTCATATATTAATCCCATGATTTATAAAAAAATTAAATGTAAAAATATTATGTATAGGAGTTAAGAAAAAAAGTAATCCCAAGGCCTAGTTTGAGGGGAATAAATATTCTAATAAAGTTTAGTTGTTAATTAAAAATTATTGGGTGGCTAACTATAATCATTAATATAATCAAATAGGGTGCTCAGAAAAAAATAAGGCACCATTATTATTTGAAAGGAAACATTACCTTAGATGTGGCCTACCATCCACTAACATGGGTTGAGGGTAAAAGTTACTTTTTTTACACAACCATCCTTAAAATATTTATAATGAAATATTCCTCAACATAAATGTTCATTGGAATTACGCAACATCCAATGAGCACTGTGATGGAGGGACTTATAGAAACTGCGATGCAGTGACATGTTCAATGCTAAAACACATTAACATTGAAATACATCTCCCTCGTTTAACTGTTAGAAGAGATTCATGATGAGAATTATTGATCCTTCCATGTGAGTGTTGAAAGAGGGACTTTGGGATTTCCTTTCATTGGAAAATGATAGATATCAACAGGATGAGGACTGAGGATCGATGGGATGATAGATCAAGAAAAAACTCAATAGATTTCCAATGAAAATTGAACTTTGTCTACAACTAATCCAAACTCTAGGTAAGGGTTTATTTATGTGTGTTTTGCATTTTTTTTCTCAAACAAAGAATGTGGATAAACCACAAACTTGTTGATCAAAGGGTCATTCATTCGTGTGGGATGGGGTCTTTTATGTGGGTTTTATAGGGAGATGTATATATTTTAATACGTTTGGTTCATTATATTTTTTCTAATGGGACGTGTGAATGACTAAAAAAAATTCAATGAACATTAATCGAGTGTTTTTTATGAAATCAATAATCCCCAATCATGAATTATTCACATGTGAACCTCCCTGGTCCCAGTGCATTTTGTTTGGAGGTTCTGAATGTGGTCGAACCATCAGAGTTGCAGTGAGAAGGATTGATGTCCAATGTAGTTAATGTCGAGTTACAATGATCACAATAAATATGGATTAGCAGGGCAATGATGGTATCATGTAGAAGGGGATTTGTCGTCGATTGTGTGTGGTGATGGACCATGGTGGTGTAGCTACTTAGTTGTAGGTTTGCGTCAACATGACAGACAGAGGTGGAGGATCCCGCTATGGAATAGATGTGGGTGGGGACAAGATCATTGGCATGGGTGAGCTTTGTTTTTCTGGACCAAAAACATGGAAGAGTTCCATGTCGGCCAACGGCACGTGGTCCCATAGACTACGTGTGGGAGAAGCCTGCTCGATCAATGGAATCATTGACTAGGTGGGGACGTGGAATTTGTGTTGTATGGGTGGACAGATCTATCCCTCTAAAGTGGGCTGGGCCAGCAAAAAAAGGCGGGCGGACCTATCGGGTCAGTTCGATGAGTAGCAGGTCATATCAAGTTAATCTGACCCGATCAAATAGGACCTAGACCCAACTATCCTTTTTTACTCAAATGTTACTAAGTTCTAAATCATTTTTATGTTTAAAGAGACTTCTGCAAAATTTGGACTCCCACTAAGTGGATGTCCTTTTGAGATATTCTACGTTAGTTATTGTGGATGTTGAATTACATCCTTAAGCTTGTGGAGTAGGTTGTCCCAGAAAAAGTGAACTACGGTTGGAATCATTTGTCTGAATTTGACGTGGATACAATGTGACTTGATGACTACGTGACCTTGATGTTACATGTCTTACTTAGACTAATTTTCTAATTGGTACTGTGTGTATCATCGAGACAAAGTGTCTTAGCTGGACTAAGTTTCTCAATGGAACAATGTGTCCCATCAATACTAGTTGGTTTGTGGATAACATATAATTATATTTATTTTAGTGTCATAGACTTATACCTATGTGATCTGAAAATAAATCATGTGTACTTTAATTATGGACTCTCCTTTATAGTTTTGTGGTGTCCTCCTGAGTATTTTTTTACTCAACCATTCACGAGCTTTTCCCCCACCGGTTGTGTCTAATGCAGACGACCAAAATTTTAGAAATACCTAGGAAGGCTAGGACCATGAAGTTCATTGACTGATTAGGTGGATGATGTGAGATCCTACTCCGTTTGACAACTGACCTACACCTACCATTCTGGAAGTGTTTTCTACTAATGTGCATCCAGTAACTTGATTACATGCTTATGTTCAATTTTTATTTTTAGGGGGCTTGTATGATGGAAAAAATTAAATTTTCTACTTTATAACCATTAGTACCTTGTGGTTGGTTTCTATTTTTTCAGTCATGGTTTTTAGTTTTTTCTTTTATAGTCACTTTCCAATGTTTAGGTGAATGGAAAAAGGACCCCCATTTTTGATATATTCATACTCGGTGCTTGACCCAAACCCTTGGATGATTGGAGGAGATCATAGGGATGTCATGATATAAGATTCACTGGGAAAGGTCTTGAATGAGTGGTATCAAATTCAATGTTCTATTCCACATTGGTACAAAGAGTATTTGAGATTGGTTTGGGGAAACAATGTTAGGTGTATCGAGTTCAGCTCTCAGGCCATGGACTTCTATGATTGTGTCACTTTCGACATATACATAAATCAAGACTCTTGAAATCTTCTTTCTGACTAGGTACATGAAAAAACTGGTTGTAGGTAAATAAATGGTACATGAATCATATAATATTTTTTAGTGTTTCGTCATGTCCTTATTGAGTTTTTGTACTAGGTATTCTCCTTTGATTGTGGTTCATCTTGATTTGTTTCAGGATTCCCCCACACTGATAGCCTTCCTGAATTCTATTGTGTGACCAAAAAAATAGTACGCCTAATGATGATGAATTGGAACATAGTCCAGTACTGGAGATAACCCCACTATGTGGTGTACCTGTAATACAACAAACCCTTAGATAAACAGTTACTACAAGATCTACTGGTAGAGGATGAATTCATGCTTTGCGTGTTTCATGAGTTCCAATGGAATTGACGTCCTAGGATCAATGGTGAGATTTACCCCCAGGTAGCTGGGGATTGGCTAGAGGTAGTCACGTGCATCTTCTATCTTATCAGTACACCACACTACCAGATGGTAGTACTAGTTGTGAGCCTTCTTTTGGGATCAACGAGATGATGATAGAGATTAGTGATCTAGACACATGAGGAGGTGACCCTCTCTTTGGCTGACATTGATTGCATATTCATGAAAAAGTTTTTCCCATCTACATTACGATCACTGCATATACAAGTGTTCTTGAATCAGAATTTGTGTAACAAGATGGTTGTAGATTACTCATGAAGATTCACGGACATATCTTGTTACTCGACAGAAATGGTGCGAGACCCATTTTTCAAGGTTCATACCATCGACTAAGGGATACTATTATAGATCGGGGGTTCCATGGTATCACTTATCATACTGAAAAATTCATGAAATATGATGAAATATCTAATTGTGGAGTGCTTTCGGGCCAAGAAGGAAGCAGTAGAGGGAGCTACCATAATAACCAAGGTAGTCGAATCTTCAGTATTAGGTAGTAGTCACCATATTCAGGTATACAAGCAGGTCAAGTACTCTTTAGTATGACCATATAACATAGGTTTGGTGGTACTTGTATCCCAGGATAGAGGTAGTATATTGAATGTCATATTATGCCACATGTTCTGCGGTCAAGGATATGTGGCTCATGATTTACTGACACACCATACGAATGATAAAAAAAGTTCAATGGGCTTTCAAGGGAGCGAAAGTGGATCGTGTAGGGTGGAATTCCATGTAGATAACATGGAAGGGATGTAGGTAGAGCCATTTGTAGTGGATGGTGGTTTGAGGTACTACAACCACCACCCCTATTTGGTCCACCATAGGTTATGGGTGCTGCTGGATTGGTGTGGGCTAGCTTCAGGTGATAGAGGATTATGACCCCAATGCTCTACAAGAGATTATAGATATTATCAATGTCTTCTCAACCCTTGCTGCAATTCATATAGACACAGATTCTTGTCACACCTTCCTTACCATAGACCATGTTCGGAGGTCATATATTTCAGTGGATCCATTAGCTCAATCCTAACTTTTAGAGACTAGTACAAGCAGTGATTCGATGATCACATAATGTTTCTAGCATTGTGAGACTATAATAGGAGTGGGGAGCTTCATTTGGGATCTTCTAGTAGTGTTGTTGAGGCTTAACATCCTCATTCTAATTATGGATAGGTTATCTATAGTCCATTATTATATTGATTCCTTTATGTGTAGAATGTGGTGTGTTCGTAGATATGGGACCATGTATTCATTTTACATTCAAAAAGGTTGCACATGCAATGGAGGATGGACCTTTGCAGAGGAGGGTACAGCCGATTACTCACAAGTAAGATAGTAATTCCCTTAGTGTTGTAGATGAGGGAAATCCCCAATTTCTTGTAGTGGTGGATTAATATGTGGTTTTATTTTCTAAATATGTTATAAGATTTCCTCATCATTGGTATGTTGATTTATTCATTGATATGTACCCTGGGACGACGCCAGTATCCATACTGTCATATCATACGGATATATTAGAGATTAGTCTGTTAGGGGTATAACTAGAGGACCTGCAGAGTAAGGGAATTATGAGGCCCAATGATCCCCCTAGGCAAACCCAGTGATGATTGTCAGGAAGGATGATGGGATATTGAGTCAATGTTTCGACTACCGTGCCTAAATCAACTGACCATGATGAATAAAATTCCATAACTATGAATTGGTGTCCTCTTTGATCAGCAGACAGTAGCGAGTTGGTTTTCAAATATAGACATTAGGTATAGCTATCATCTGATTAGTTTTTGAGATGTGGATGTACTGAAGATAGACTTTAAATATCAAAATGGACACTATGAGTACCTGGTGATGTCATTCAGCATTACCAATGCAGGGCTAGTATTTATGGGGATAGTGAACAGGATCTGTAAACCTTAGCTTGATTTTCTCATCATGGCCTTCTTTGATGAAATTCAGGGTTACTATGAGTTTGAAGAGGATCACATGATACACATGAAGATGGTCCTGGAAAAACACTGAGAGGAAAATATTTTTGGGATGATATAGAACTATATGTTTTAGATTCAGTAGGTCCACATTTTGGGCCATTAAATTTAAGTGGCTGGAGTTGTAGTAGGTATGATGAAGATAGAGGTGGTGCTTGCTTGGGAGCCACCCGAGAGTGTTACCACATCAGACCATTTGGGATATTCTAAGTGATATTTTGTGAAATATGAATTATGGAATTTGGAATGAGGTTTAGTCTCTCCCAAAATAAGAATAATATAAATTGAGTATTATTTCTAGCAATGATGTAGAGACTATGTGACATGAAGACTTCGTGACATTGAATCTAAGTGAATTATCAAGACTATGTGTCTTATCTAGATGGAGTGTCTCATTATGTCTAAGTCTCTCATTGGGACTACATGTCTCATTGATACTATGAGTTTTGTAGAATATATCTAATTATATCGTTGTATGTGTGATAGACTAATACCCTTCTGAGATCAAAATACATCACATGTAAAATCCTTGTGGTATTTCCTTTGTGATCTTTGGTTGTCCAACTAAGTACTGTTTTACTCATAACCAAATGGGATTTTCCCAAACATTTTGTTTCTTTTGTAGACGACCATCATTTTGATGGATACGTAGGTGGGCTAATACTATGTGCGGCATAGAGTGATCAGAAAAACTAGGTGAGCTCTTATGCCTTCTTACACCAAACCCACATCGACAAATCATATAGAGTTTTCTAATGATTAGCTTCCAACAACATTAGTTCATGATTTTGGTTAGTTTTCAATTTTACTGGGAAGGTATGCTGCCATAATGTAAATTTTATACATTAATTCGTATTGTACATTGTGGTGGGTTTTAGTGGTTTCTTGCATGATTTTGAGTGGATTATTTTCCTTTTGTGATTGTGTTTAAATGTACATTGGTAATGTCCTCCCATATTTATATATTCCTACTCTTTGGTAGTTTCCAACTCTAGACATATTGGTTGTGGTATTGGGGTAGTCATGGTACACACTCTAATGGGAGAGGTCAGAAAAGAGTCGTATCAAAGGATGATCATTTCCACATTGGGATTTGAAGGGTGTGAGGTTTGTTTGGGAAAATATTTTTAAGTGTTTAGAGTTTGGATTTTGGGTCAGGGACTCCAGTGATGGTTTGGAAGCTGACCTATTCATACAACAGGACCCTGGACAATTTCTTTCTGACAAAGAACATAGAAAAGATGGTTGTAGTGAAATAAATCGTATATGCATCATATAATGTTGTTGACTATATCAACACTTCATTCCTGATTCATCTCACCATTTATTCTCAATTGAATGTGTTTCATCATGATCTATTTAAGGATTCCTACATGTAGACATCTATCCAGGATTACATTGCATTACATTGAGAATGTTATGCTTAGCGATGAGGTGTTAGTATAGGGACTAGTACTGGAGATAGCCCCATCGGTTTGTGTAATCACAATACAAACACCTATCAATCAGTATATACTAAAATTTATTTGAATGGAGGATGAACACAAGCTTATTATGTTACCTGAATTACATATGAAGACCCCTCCTTAGTTCATGGGTGAGACTTAAACCTTGGTATCTAAGGATTGACTCAAAGTAGTCATGAACATCTTCTGCGTTGTGTAGACACTACACGACCAAATGGATGTCATAGCTGTGATCCTTATTCAAGGATAATTGGGAATATGGTGGATCTTTATTAACAAGACACATTTAGAGGTGACCCTATCATGGTATGAATTTTAGAAACTTTTTAGGTGAGGTGTTTCTTTGGATTGGAATGTACTATCGACCGTTTGTGTCTGAAATTTTTTTGGGTAGTAAAACCACTGATAGCATTGATGCGGAAGGGGAAACACATCGTATGGATGAATGAATATCATCATTGATTTCATGTGCTAAGGTAGAAGCTGAAAATAACCCCATTATTGAGTCTACAAGCGGAGGTTATTAGGTATGTAGTGTTTTTTGATGCATCCTGGACTGGACTAGATTATTTCCTACATAGGGTAAATTGGAAATTTCCAATATTTCACAAGAAATGAGTTAGCATGAGGGAAAATATGGGACCCATGATCATGATCTAGAAGCAGTGTTATTCACATTGAGTATTTGGAGATAGTACATGATGGGTGAATAGTTTACCATGTACTTCATCCACAAAATTCCCAAGTATATCTTCTCACAGATGGACCATAAAAAGAGAGAAAGGTGGTGGCTAGAGTTCCATCATGATTATGACATCAGGATTATCTATACTTATGGGAAGATGAACATGGGGGAAGATAGGATAATTTAGAGATATGTATTATAATTGTTATGTGAGGCATCCGAGAAGTTATCCATGATGTAGATCTCATTCATGTATAGTGGGGGGAATCATACCTTCAGTCGATGGTTATCAATCCTCCACTCTTGGTATGAATTAGAGTTTCCCATATTGGGGATGTCAACTGTGAGATCCGAAATACTAATTTTTTCACATGGAAATCCACAGATTGATATTCATTAGGTGGGGGATAACATCATCCTTTTCAGAGGAAGAAACTTTGTGTTAGTGGTGTTGTGAGAGGTGGTTTTGAGGGATTTTCACACATCCCCTTTGTCAGTGCATCCAAATGTAGAAAATATGCATAGGTTATCTGACATTAGTTCTGGTGGTAGGGGATAATGAAGGCGGTGGAAAAGTTCATTTCTTGGTGCCTCAATTGTTAGTAATTAAAGGTAGAGCATCGAGTTCTGGTAGGATTGGATCATCCACATGAAGTGAAAAATTAAATGTTGGATGGAATATTGATGGAATTCATGATGGGTTTACCACATATATAAAGGGTCATGACACTATCTAGATGATAGTTGATAGAATCACCTAGTCATACCATTTCCTACCCATCTTGGAGTATGCATTAGTTGAGAGAATGGGACACCTCTACTTTTAGAATATTGTTCAAATTCATGGGGTTTCTTTGACGATCGTTTCAGTTAGTGATGCTCGAATTACATCATAACTATATGGGAGATTGCGAGAGACTTTCGAGAATCATTTACGATTCATCATGATGCGTCACCACTAACCGGTTGTCCGGAAAGAGAGGACTATATAGGTTTTCGAGGACATGTTATATTCTTACATCCTGAACATTGGTCATAGTTGGGAGGATGACATACCTTCGGTGGAGTTTGTGTACAACAACCTATAACCCCCCACCATTGATATATCAACATTTGAGGTCATGTATGGGATACCATTCCTGTCACTATTATATTGAAGTGACCCAAAGGAGTCAGCACTGATGGGTCTTGAGTTGGTACAGGCTACTATCGAGAATGTTTGGATCACCCATGAGTCGATGAGAACTAAACATATCAGAAAATGAATCTTATATAGACTAGAGGTAGAGGCATTTGTAGTTTTAGGAGGGAGACCATGGGATCCTTCAGGTATCTCCTAAGTTAGGATTATAGATATTTTTCTGGGAAGGAAAGTTGTCTCTAATATTTATTGGCCCTTTTTTATTCTGTGTAGAGTTGGGGAGGTATCATAACTCCGAGCTCTACACATGTAGATGCATTGGGTGAATTATATCATTCATGCGTTGCAGCTGAGGATGTACGTGCATGATACATCATAATCCATCAACTATAGAGATATAAAAAATTATGATGGGGATACATTTGTGGAGTTGATAGATAACATAGAGGATCAACATGACTGCATCCTTCGAGGGTGGTCGATTCCTCTAGTCCAAATTTGGTGTTATTACAAGAATCTCTAGTGGATAAAATGGGAGAGGGAATCTCATATTAATCCTCTGCAACCTCACCTTTTTTTATAGTATTCATTGTTTTGTTTTTCGGGGACATAATTCCCTATGTTGGGGTGAATGAAATGACTAAATATCTTTTCCAAATTTTCTTTATATATTAATTGTGAAAATTCTAAGACCAGTTATTGAGATAGAACGATATTCCAATGACTGATGTGCTTAAAATAAATCATTGAATAATTCTCAATTAATAATTAAAAATGATTTGGTGGATAACTAATACTTTTAATATCATCTAAATAGGTTTCTGGGTAAAAAAAATCTGAGGGAACTATTGCGTTCATAATAACAACATTACCTTAGGAGAGTCCTAACCTCGACTAGCATGGTCCGAGGGTTAAAGATAGTTTTTTATAAATCTATAATTAATATATTTCTAATAAAAATATTACTCAACATAGATGTTCTCTGGAAGTACTCAATTACACAATTATTCTACAATACATAGACACAGTAATGCGACAACTCAGTGACACAAGTAATGCAGGAACATGTTAATGCTAAAACTCATCTCCCTCTTGTAACTGTTTGAAGGGATTTAAGATTATAATTATTGATCCATCCTTGGGGGATTTGGATGAGTTCCTTGGAAACTTCCTATCATTGGATAAAATTGGATGATGTTAAGATGAGGAATGAGGATCAATGGGATGGAAGATCATAATGAATCTCAATGAATCACAGATTACAATCAGACCCCGACACCAACTGATCCAAACTACAGGTAGGGGGTTTATTTATATTTGATTTTAATTCGTTTTCATTCTTTCATATGATCAATACAAATCAACCCAGAAATTGGTTGATCAACATGTTGATCATTCATATGAGATGGGGTGTTCTCCTATGTGCTTTTAAAACGAGATTTATATATTTGAATAAGTTTTCTTTGTTCCACATTCACTAATAGGACGAATGAAGGCCAAAAGGACAAGGTTGATGTTCATTCTTCATGAGTTCATGATGTTTTCTTTTATCCCCATTATTTATTTTTTTAATGAACATTTTTGGTCCTCACACATTTTCTTAGGAGGTTTCTAACTTTGTAAGACCCCCCTGAGTTGTGGCAAGAAGGATCAAAGCCAAAATCAGTGAAGGTTGTGACCCGAGGTTCGCTATAGTACATTGGTCTCAAAAAACCAAGGAGTAGGGTGATGATGGTGACCTGCTGAAGGGAGTCCACTTTCATCGGTGCGATAATGGTGGGATACGATGGTGTGGACCGGTGACAGTGTAGATTTATGTATCGATTTGTGGGAAAGCGGTCACCTGGAGCACGTGCGGGAGGAGCGACAGGCTCGTCGACCATCCATGTTGACTTGGAGAGGATGCAACATCTCCCATGTCAGGGTGGACCGAACAAGCCTACTCATATGGGCCAGGATAGTGTTGGATGGTCGATCCAATGGAAGGGGGTGGTCCTAGTTGGGGTAGGATAGGCCCACATGTTTGGTGGGGTTAGACACTACGACTGGGCTCAATCATGGAGGATCTAGTAAGACCTGGTGGGTAGGGATATAACTAGTGGGTCGGGTCACACCTAGAGGATCTGTCACACCCAGCAGATCTGGTCAGACTTAGTGGGTTTTATCGGTATGTAATGGTTTGGGGATGGGTCAATTTAACTGGGTCGGACCATACCTAGATCCTAGTACCCCCTTTTTATGACAATTACCATAAGATACATACCTTACAACCGTTTCACAAGAAGTTTGAGGTGTTGGGACCCTTTTGATAAGGAGGAACTTTTTAGATATTCAAAGTGAGATTTTGTGGAGGTTGACTTATTACCATAGGATTCAAGAGTATGTTCCCTAGAAAAATCATGTTATGAATGGATTCATATGGATGGCTGTGATGAAGATACTACATGACTTGAAGACATAATGAAAATATGGAAACATTATTTACCAAGACTAATTTTCTTATTAGGATTGGGAGTATTGTTTGGGCTATGTGTATCATTAGAAATAAGTGTCTCATTGAGACTATAGGTCTCATCCAAAATATGTGCCTCATCGATTCTCGGTGTTTTTTGGACTAAATCTTTTAATCATGATTATTATGTCATAGAATTATACATGTGTGAGTTGAAAATACGTTATATTTACTTTCTTTGTGATATTTTCTTTGTGGATTCATGGTTTCTTATTGAGTGATATTTTTCTCAACCCTACAAAGGCTTTTACTTCACGTGCCATATCTTGTGTAGACGTATGACATTTGATGGAGACCTTTGTGAGACAAGACTTGGTGGTGCATAGAGTGATCACGCAAACGAGGCGAGCTCCTACAACATTTGACAGCTGGCTTCCGCCTACCATTTAGCTACGGTATTCTTCTTATGATCTTCCAGTGATATGAGTTCTTTATCGTGTTCAGTTCCCCTTTTACATGTATTGTAAAAAGGTCTAGATTAACGTTTTCACATTACTTGAAGATGTACCATGTGGTTTGTTTAACTATTTTCATGCATGGTTTTTAGTGGTTTCTTTTCCAGTCATGTGTTTGTGAACATGTACATAGGAATGGTATACCATTTTTGAGATATGCCTACTTGGTTCTAGTCACCTACCCCTAGCCTATTAGAGGTGATATAGGGGTAGTCATATCATAGGCCACACTAGGATATTTCATGACATGGAGGTCTGTCATTTATAAAATAATATTTGGATATTTTTATATAATTGAAAATCATTTAAAAATATTTAAATACTATATTAATAAAACATACCAAAAAATAGATACATGAATGGAAATGAGGTATTCATATAATTCCATCACATCATAATGTTTCCTCAAAAAAACATTACAATTCATCCTTTATGAAATAGAGACACCGTTTATGGATTTTTCATCAGGTATAATGACATGAACATCAGTAATTATGGATGTGGAGTGGATGAGAATGAGGGATGGATGGTTATTTATTTTTAAGGAGGAGAAATTATTTAATAACATCAAAATATAGGTCTCAGTATCCTAGTTTGTGGAAAATTAAAAACATATTCCTTTCTCATCTTTTCTTTATGGTTTCATAAGCATTATTAATGTATTAATGTATTTAAACATATTTTACCCGAATTCAATATTTTAATATTAATTTTAATATTCTAATGTTATTTCTCCAAAAAGTATTACATTAAATCATAATTTCTATTTTAGACCATCAAAAGTCTATTTAAATATTTGAAATTGATTAAAAAAATTGATATTATTTATATTAATTTAATAATATATTCTGGGTAATGGATTCTATCTAACTAATTACTAATTTATTATTTTTATATATATGAAGTCACAAAACATTTCCAAAACTCAATAATTTATTTTTACTATTCATTAAAAAATAAAGTATTTTAAGGAATTATCAATAAATAAACAACACCTAAATTCAAAGCGTATACTCAAAATTTAATTATTATTTTTTATAATAATTTTCTAAATATTATAGTTTTATATTTCATACATGAAACTCTTTATTTATACGAAAATATAATTTCATATGTTATAGTTAAATATTTTACAAATATATAAATTGAATAGGTTATTATAAAATTATATTATAATTTATATTTAAATAAATAGAATTTTAACATTTTATTTATAGAAAATATTTTTTATATGTAATATATCATGTTAATATGAGTTTTTTTTAAAAAATTAAAATTTATTTCTATCCAAATATTAATTAATCAAAATGACTTTTTTTCTTAGATATTTTTCAAATAAATAAATAAATAATAAGAGATTGAAAAAATTACTATCAAATTTTTTCAATGAAAAATATAATTTAAAAATATTATGTTCTAGAAACATAACACCAAATTAAAATACTATTCTTCATATGGATAAGGTGGGAAATGGTGGAAGTTTGATGATTTGGAAAAGCTAACATTGAACTACTTTTGATTTCCATTAAAAGAAAAATATCATGAAGTATATTTTTTTATCCTTCCTTATTGACTTCTACTTGGGCTTTGTGGGGGAGAAATCGAGAAAAACATCACCCATCAAATGTTTAAAAAAAGAATCTAAAGTAGTAATCTACTGGTTAAGGTCATAACTTCTCTATTCTACTTCAATTATCTTTGGGAATTAACTATTATACACAATCAATGTAACAGTACCATTATTATTGTTTGGCATATTTCTCAATATACATATTGACATATGGTTTTATTTATCGACCTTTAGATTAGTATTCAAATGGTGATATTACCTCCTACAATTTCATTTTAATTTCTTAAATAATTTTTCATTACAATTCCTCTTGAGTTTATATTTTATTAATTTTATAAAATTTCAACTTGATGAATAATATTATATATAATGTTTAATTTTATTTATTCCTTTGGATAATGATACTAAAAGATTAAAAATATCTAAATATTCACCTTAAACTTTTTTTATTTTATATTTTCTCCATTATATTGTTTGAAATTTTGATTAATTTAGTTGATATCTAACATTACATTATTCTTATATGAAATTTTGAGTAATTAATTTTTCTATGTGTTGTATAATTATAATGCTATATATTATAATAAAAAAATATTCCAAAAATATGTGCCTCATATAATGTATGGGTCATTACATTCTTACCCACATATGAAATTTCAACCATAAAATTTCAACTCATAATATCTATTGAAATAGATGGGTTTCTTCTGTCTCCTTGCATCCTATGGTTCCTATGTTTTCTCTTTATATTTATTATTATTCAAAAATACTTTAAAAATAAGAGTTAACTACTTGGCATAGAGAATTATCTCTACGGCTAGACTTCTACACTAGATACTCATTATAATAGACATTATTCTATAATTTCACCACCTTTAGATAAATTAAATTTCATTTATTAGATACATAATTCCTCCGGAGTGATACTTGGAACACATAATAATCTTGAGAAATGTTTGCAGGATGTGCTAATTGATGGGCCACCAATTCGATTGGATTAGGAATCTATAATGGTATAGTGTATCTATTTTTAAGGATTCCATTCTATACCAAACTCATGTCTTTATTAAAAATTGATATTTAATATAATATTTCCCTTTGAAAATTGTAAAGATACCTCTCCTACCAACTCTGTAATGATTTTATATATAGTTTGATTTGTTCAACATTTTATGTCATAGAATTCACATGACTATGTACTATTATCTTTCGTTTATAAAAATTATGAAGACATACACACTAGTAGTCTAGAGACGGTGGTTGAAATAATAAATTCTTAAAAAATAAAATTAGTTTCATCCCAAATGAATGATTAGTTTTTTACTATTGGAAAAATATATTCATACATTTATTTCAAAATATATTTAAAAAAATACATCATTGTGTTTATTGGAGAACATTAATTTTGCCTTTTGTATATACGTATATGGAAATCATAATACATATTTTTGAATCCCAGGAAATGGAAACAAAATAAAATGTTGTTCCCATATACTCGATAAGGTAAACTGTATAATATATTCTAATAATGAAGAAATAATATATAAATAATAAATCTTGAACAAATAATAACATTTAAAAAATAACCCAATCTAGAAATATATTGATGAATATCATAGAAAACTAATGAATCCCATGGACATAGAAAAATTATTTTATATTTATTGAATGTACAATTTGGACATATAAAACTTTTCATTGTGTTCTTATGCAATGAAAAATGAAAATTCTATCAAGGCCTTATGCCCAGACATATACACAAATGGGTAAGGTCGAGGCCAAAACCCCATATTATTTGCATCATGGGAAAAACTAATGAATCAATGTGTGATAAAATTATGGTCCACAAAAATAACATAATAGGATAAATAAATTCACCACATGAATATTCAATAATACTTGATCATTAATTAATAAAAACAAGTAACATTTATTATAGAAAGAAGTATCAAATGGAATATAAAATCTTTTCCCATCCATGCTCTTCAAAAAACCATCATAGGATATTTGTAGAATGATTTTATAAATAATAATAATAATATGTTTACTTAAATAAAAATACATTATTATGATTACAAGAATATTTAATAAAGTAAAAACACTTTTAATATTGGAAAATATTTCAAATATTCATAAAATTTCCAAAATATATAGGAAATTATATTCCTTGAATGTAAATCTAAAATATTTTAAGGGAAAAATATATTTGACTATTATTCCATATGGTAGAAATTTGTTTCATTCAATATATGTTATAAATAATTCATTCCACACTGGTTTAAAATGTTCATGAAGTACATCATTTGAAAAATGGAAAGAATATTTTTATTAAATCGTTTATAAAAATTAATACCTTGGTAAAAAAGTCATTGTTCCATAATTATAATTTTTTAAATAAATTCTTTAAAAAAATTTATGGACAAAATGGTAATGGAATAAAAAATATTCTCCATCACATCCAAAAAAACCAATGTTGAATTTCCTTAAAATCCATATTTGGGTATTTATGAGTACATAATGTGATGAAAATAGGCTAAATATTGTAATTTCATGAAATGTAAATTTAAAAAGAAAATATTTTGGACTTAATGTAATAATAAAAAATAATTTCCTAAATGATGAGTTCAATTAAAATAATCAGGAATAATGATGAGATATTGAAAAATACATTTTCCTCAGGTTCATTTTCATTTGTATGTTCTCGAAACTCATATATAAACAATATAGATTTATTTGAAATCTATTCCTGAAAAATAATCATATATATCATATAAAATATTTTTAATTATAATCTTTTGTATCCTATTTATCAATGATTACAAGATAAAATCATATTTTTGGGTCGTAAGTACTTTGTTTTACTTGTTTGTTATGGTTATGTAATTTTTGTCACTGTATAGGGTCATGGTTCCATAATATATATAATTATAATCACGATATAAAACAAATAAATAATAATTATATTAATAATTTTATACATCCATTAATCTTATTCATCAATAAATTAATTTCCACTATTCATCGAGATTGTATGCTCTATATAAAAATGAATATTGTTTTAATTTTCTTCAATATATGGAAGAAAAGAAATTTAATACAAAATTAATATTCCTTAAATCATTATTATCTAATATATATCACATGTTATAATAAAACACATCCTTATTAAATTCTATGTAAAGAGAAAATGAAAATATGGATCTAATCACATCATGTTACGCATGAGATAGATTAGTGTTTTTCAATGGATAAGAAGGTAAGAAGGTATATATGATTTTATTGTTCTATAATAATAATTAAAAAATAAATATCATATATAATAATTAGATTCTTCTTTATAACCTTCCATCTATTGTGGTGATATAAATTGAATTACATGGATATGTGGAGATTGTAAGGTGTATATACACCTTTAATGTTTTCATTTTTTTATGATGGAAAAGAGATGAATGTTGGTTTTCCAAAATCATAATAATATATCATTACATTGATTTTGAGAGAATTATAGTCATAGGATGGGTATCTGAAACCCTAATATAGTAAAAAAATAACATTTTATGTGACTGAATATGCGATAGGAAACACCAAAATTAATTAAACCATAAAATATATTTCATTAAATTTATGCTTTAGGATAGCTTGTTGAACATGAAACCCTACAACTAAATGAAATATAATATATTATACAATAATAAAATAGCTGATAAATTGGCTGCTCTGAATAATAAAAAAAATATTTTAATTATTTATGGTTTATAGATGTAAAAAAATTATTTCGTTGTTTTTTTAAATAAAATAAGATTCATTTGTGACAAAATTAAATGTATTTGGATTTTTTTTCAAATAGTTGGTTTAGTCATGCTTCTCACACATAATTTAAAATTTATTTTTAACTCATTTAGAATTATTATTTGATCAAATTAACTTTATTATTTAAATCGTAATTTAAAAATTACCTTGTGGTCATTTTTGGGATGTCTTAGGTAATGTAACATTTTTCAATGAATTGTTAGAAATATTGATTTTTAATTGATTATATCTAATTATTTAGCTTTATATATTTATATGAATATTATTTTTATCAATTTGTTATGTAAAATTAGATGAGTTATATATCTATTTTTCCAGTTTATGTTTTTAAAATAATATTCATATTAAATTATGAAATAAATATTATAAAATATATGGAACATTTTCTCATTTAAAAAGTATTGTATCGTTGCATCGATTGGGTTAATTTTAGATTATAATTTTACAATATTTTATTTATTTTTGGAAAAAAGGTTTCTATATTTAGAATAAGAAAATATTACATTTTCTATTAATGTAAACATAATTTTTTACCCTAATCAATAATTACCACATAAAAATTTATTTATCACGGTTAATTTAAAAATGGATATATTATAGGATAAACCTAAATGAAAACCCTAAAAAATTACCTTATTATTTTTTTAATATAAATTTTTCCACCATACTCAGAACACAAAATGTTGATACTTATACAATAGTCCATTTTCTACCCATGTTGCATAAGAAAAACGTGGATACCACATTTTATTCAAAAAGATACAGGTGTTCTACCAACCTCACTTATAACAGGAGACCCCATATCCTCTCTTTTTCACAACATCCAACCCAATTGGATTAATAAATAATTTCACACATCACTTCATATATTACCCCATCTAATATTAGAATACTTATTTAGGTCATAAATCCAACATTGGAATAATTTTGGGGAATACCTATGATGGTTACCTAAGGATGATGTAATGATCATCATAGAGGGATTTTATTTTATTTATTTCTACACCACAAATAATTCATAAAAAAACACTAATATAATTAATTATGTATATTTCATACAGCTATATTTTTTATGTAATGGTAATGAATTACAATGTTTTCCACTTCCCTCAAATTGTCTATGAAATCATAATTCATGTGTATAATGGGCTACTCCCTTGCGAAATGTTTTCATTTATTTATCCAATACCATATATCACTATTATTTAATATGGTTGATTGAAATTATTTATATTTGATATTTATTACAGGATTATACATATAGAGCCATTATATCATATATAACATTTTATTTTTCATTTTTTATGGGATATAATATTGTCACTCCTCTATTTGGCGAAATATCGCATCGAGAAGAAATATGAATTGCTTTTCACTAAGACTTTACATTGAAAGTAATAAAGATAATGTTGACAAATATATTTGACATACCAAACATTATTTGGAAATTAATTAAATATTTATAATTTTATAGGATATTATATCATTTTCTTTATTACAATGAATGATTATAACGTCCTTCATGAAATTTAGACTATCACCATTATGAAACGATATGACTCTCTTTTCATCAGTAGACCACATTGACGATATATATGTATATTCAATGAAATAAATGATATTTATGATATTATTATTATTATTATTATTTTGTGATAAAATATTACTTTCTACTTTTAACATATAATAATCGAATAATGGAAATTTTACTCATGCGAACGTATGACCTATAGTCTCCAGGATCGTAATATAAATCATTTCAAAAAAAAAATATCATGATTAGACATAAATGTATAATACATATATAAACATGAAAATTATTTCATTAATATTATTATATAGATGATTAGAAAATATAATATTTAAAATAAATAGATGTTTTATAAAAAATCCTGAATGTGAATGAGATGAAATTAAGACATAAAATAGTAAAAATATGAAATGATTATAAAATAACAGGAGATAATATATTATAAAAGGATAAAATATGAAATTATAAATATTAATTCACATCTAGAATAATATAATATGTTTTTTAAAACCAATATACCTGAGTTTAATTCATGTTCAACCAAAAAGGAATCATTATATAACATTTATCATCACAATTTCCTTTCATTGAGACATAATAAAATAATATAAACCTTATTTCATAAATATGGTGTATATACATCCCTCTTAAGTGTAATATACTTATTCCTTAATAATTTATTGTAATATATGTTTTAATTAGAATTATTTTTTTGAATTTTATTTACCATAAAGGTTATAATGTTGTAATCAATTTCATTACTCTATTACATTTTGTTGATTTATAAAACTTTTTCATTTACATTTATATTATATGAATATTTTTCTAAATAATATATATTAGCTTATTTTTTCTTAAAATTTTAAATTTGAATATTTATTTTAAACACTTAATTTAATCATCAATTAATTCTCACTTAAATGGTATAATCATTTTTAGGGTTTATTCCATATTTTAATTCTGATCCAGAGTGTTTATTCTTGAATACCCATTGTAGGAAATTATTTGATAATTTTCTAATAAAACCATTTAATTTGATTATTATATATTTATTAATTATATTTTCACATAATAATACCATTTCCACACTCATTAGTACATATAATGAATGAAAAAATAATTTTGAGGTTATTTAATGACATTTCCATATTTGGTGAAAAAATATTCTTCGAAAACTAGGTTTCTAAAAAATTTCCAAAAATGTATTTCACCCATTAAAAATAACTTAATATACTATTTTTTTACCCATTTATTATTTAAAAATAAAATTTTAATGTAATATTCATGTCCTTTTCAAAAGAAGTAGTATTTTTATTGTAAAATAATTGTGAATGGAATCATAGTTTAAAAATATTGGACATGTTTAGAATATCCTACCACCACGACCACTCAATGTTTAAATTATTAAATTACATTTTTAAAAGATTATTTCTAATAAAAATTAATTTCAAAATGTTTATTAACATTTGTTTTTTAAAAGTAACTTTGAAAATTTTGATGATATTTTTCTAATTGATATTTTCAATGAAATTTTAATGGTATTTCTATTTAACGGGTGAAAAACTACAATTATTAATTCAATATAAAGCTGTTGGATTGATATTATCTTAGTTATCTCTTTATATTTTTTAGGATTATTTTCACCAAGTCTGTATTTAAATTTACTATCTTGGTTAATTATTTTAGAAATTATAATTCCGTTGAAAGTTTCTCATTCATGTGATCATTGGACAATAAATTTCAACTAAATTCCCATATTATTTATAGTGGAAATTTTAATTTCACAATGAAAATATAGATTCTATATTAAATTTTATAAAATAAATTTTATTTTTATCTCTAGGAAATATTTATAAATCTATATTATTGACTCTATATGAATATTTGATGATGATGAAAATTGTTCATGAATTAAAAATATTATTCAATATATGAGAAATACATTCGATATATGAAGAATAATTTTGACATGTGGTGATGGGTGGAGCCTATAATTATATATACTCTAGTTTAGTCACTAGTAACCCAAGGAAAATTAGTTTTCTAACATTAATCTTGTTTGAACCTATTTTTTAAAACCATATTTGGAATGGTATTGATAGTAGAGGTATCCATATGCATGAGATCATGAGGTCTAATAACTTAACATTTCTGTCAATAAGAAGTTAGTTATTATAATCCTAGATATTTTTAAAATTATATTATTTACATATTCTTTTAATATTTATTATATTTATTATATTGATTTTTTTCATTTAATTATCTTTCTTTATTGATTAAGGCTTATCTATTCATGCCAGACGTGTTATTAATTATATGGAATGTGTATCAAGTTATTTATTTTCCATGCCAATTATTATTTATTGATTATTTATAGTTTTTAATATATTTATCCCTTAATAATAATTTTATATCACCATTATTTTGTTTCCTTTCCCCGGAATCCATTGGGTGCAGTATCATTGATATAAAATGATATTCTATATAGGATAATGTTATAATTGAAAGAATACTTCATTATAACTTATGTTATCAAATGTTTTATATGAATCATGTAATAATATCTTTTGACAAGACTAATAAATTATTAGACCTTTTATATGTGATAACATGTATCTTATTCTTGTATGATGATGTAAGACATTGTCTTACTGATACTAGAGTCGGTGTCACTATAGTTGGAATTGAAGTATATTTAGAAGATTACAAGAGAAATAAATTTATGAAAACATTGATTAGGGAATATAGCTCTATGATATACATAAATAATAATTATATAATAATATTTTGATGTTTTTATAAGGTATAATTTATGTTAATTTTATTATAAATATATCAATAACTAGATAATTCTTTTGAACGTTGCTCTATCACAGTTGTACCATTTAGTAATAACACTAAAAATTGTGAATTAAACTTAACCTGATCATCAACTAGAACAGAGAATATGCCAGAATATGAATTTTTGTTTTCACTCCTAGTTTATATTATTAAGATACTGAAAATTTTCATGGAGAACCATTTTGATGGATTTGAATAGATGATGACAACGAATGGACCGAGATAAACTTAAGGTGTCTATAATTAAAGATAAGGCGTATCAAAAGAATGGGAAATTGTTATCTGTGTTTAAAATAAAGATATAATTTATTGAATTAATGTGTCAAACTAATTGGTGCGGTTGAATGAAACAAATTTTATCTATTGAACCCATTTATATTTCATTTTGTTTTATGTGGAAACTATGAAAAATCCTAGTCAATGAACTCTTTTTAAGGATAAACAATATACCACGTATTTAACAATGATAAAATAATATTGTAAAAGTATTTATATATTAGTATTCATGAATAAAATAGTATTTTTTTACCAGTGGTAGTTTGGATATATGAATTATTAAATATATAAGGATTGTGTAAAATTTTATTGGCTTATATTTCCTTCTTATATTTATAATTACAGAAAACTAATGGGTTTTAATTTAATGTATGATCATAATTCTATTGATATAAAACCCCTTTTTATATTTTATGGGATGAGAGTTTACAATGATTATGGATATTATAAGATAATATATATGTTAATATAATCTATTGGTTTAGTATATGAAAGAGTAATTTAAGGAAGAATAAATTTAAATTTTGTGGATGCATGATTAAGGGATTTAGAAACCATTACGGTTTATCTTATTATTAATGTTGCAGTAATTAAGTATCATCACAATTTAGAATCAATATATGAATTATATTATAACATTTTTTGAAAATTAGAATCTTGTTGCATCCAATGTAAGTGGTTGGCCTTTCACCCCATCCAAACATCAAAAAAATTGCGACTCCAACCACATGCCTATGTTTTTTCCTGATTAATATTATATTTTTGCTACTAAAATTATTTTATTAATAAATAATATTGATTAACCATTGGTTTTACTATTGGTTATTAGAGATTAATGTATTATACATGAACAAATAATTCAACCATATTGGTTTTGGAAAATCATTAAAATATACATTGAACTTCATTTCACACCATTATATTAAAATAGGATTTCATTATATCAAGAAAGAAAATTATTTGTGGATATTATTTTATTATAGTAAACGATAAATAATAATTTTATTTTTTCCCAATAAAAGGATGATGTTTTTTATGATATAAAAGAAAATCATGTAAATTTATTTCCATATTACTGGAGACATTAATCTAATCTCTCAAATTTTGGGAAATGATATTAAAAAAATATTATATTATTTTCATAGTAACTGATGAATCAAAAGTCATTTTAAATAATTATAGATTCATCATTTTTAGGTCCATAACATTTTATTGAGCATTCACATTCTTATGACCAGTGATCTCTATCACACTTCACAATTATTTACGTTTTTGATGCATGTCAAAATCATCAAATATCACAAATGGGCTCATACATAGAAAACTATTAATGACATATTCAATAAGAAATATTTAATTATGTTTCTCTCTTATTAAGAGGATTTTTTATTAACTCTTATTTCAATGTGGACTTTAAGAAAATTAATATTCAAATATCAAACCCTTGACTACCATGATCAATACCAAATTTTGTAGACACAATTTATATAATGTGGATATAATATATCACCAGAAGATCTTGAAATAAGAACATTGAATGTTATATAATATTAAATAGAAAACGCAATCCTTAAACAACCCATAAAATATATTTCATCAAATTTATACTCTAAGATGCTTGTATATCATGCATCCCTATGTATAAATGAATCAAAATGAAGTAAACCATAATTACCTATCTAATAAAAGAGTGAGTTTAATTATAATAACGAATATAATGAAAATATAAAGTTTATAAATGTTAAAAAAATGAATTTTCAATCTATTTATTAGTAAAATAATATGGACTATTTAAATGAAAAATAAATGTTTCCGGAAAAGTAGAAGCTTTTTCTAAAAGATGGTTTAGCTGCACTTCTCACAAATAATTTAAAAATAAATTAAAAATCATTAACAAGTTATATTTTATCAAATGAAAATAATTTTTAATTCAATATTATAAAATTAAATTATGTTGATTTTTTCTATTTTTATGAAATGATTTATTTTTCGATAAATAGTGAAAAAATATAAAAAAATGTTTTGACAAACAACCCTTTTGTATAATTTTTTTTATATTGTTAAATTATTATATATTTTTAAACATATATTTAGTTTAATTATAAATCTATTATTCAAATTTATGTCAATAGAATCATATTCATATTAAATATTGATATAAAAACATTTTAAAATATTGATCAATTTCTCTTTAGAAACCATATTTTTCATCTCGTGGATAAGATTAATTTTAAATTAATTACATCTGCTTATATTGATGGAATTTGGGAAATTGGATTGAATATTTATAATCAGATAGGTTATATTATCCAATAAGGTCAAATTATTTTTTATCATGATTAATAGTAAAAACAGTAAAAAATATTTATTATGGTAAAGGTAAAAATAAATTTACCAGGGTTAAACTAAAATGATAAGGGTTAATATGACCTCTAAAATTTTCCATTATATATTTTATGGACATATATTAACCAAAAATATAATATGTATAAAAAATAATTCATATTAGGCCATTTTTATAGGGAAAATGTTGGGTGCCACTTTTCTTTTCAAAAACTTATTTGTGTTCCACTCACCTAACTTATAAATAACCACCACTCTATTATCTTATTCAAACCTTAAAACACTTTATAATATCCAATAATGACCCATGTAACGTCCAAAAATCCATAATCCAACAATATATGGTTTTTAATAACTAAAAATCTACAAGTTGAGGTATTTTTTAGAGAAACAGAGGAGGTTACCCATGGAAGTGGAATCATTCTTTATCAAGCACTTTTATTTTTTTTCTTCCTCAATCAACTTAATTTATTATTAATATATTATGATATAAAACAAATTAGTAAAATATTTAAAATGAAATATTTTTATGCTAATTACATAACCTATAACCTTCTCCACATTATTCAATTGTTTTTGGAATTTATCAGTCTTCTATAGGATGTAATATGCCCATGTGAACTAACATAATTCATTATTCCATTACCACCAATCATGATTGGGTATAATGATAGAGTTAATTTATATATTTGATATTAATAAAATAATTATACCTATTATATTATTATATAATATATACCATTTTGATATTCTATTACCTATGGGAAATGATAACGTCCTTCAAGTGTATGATTAACTATTTCCATATGAAGAGATGTGGATACTTTTTCACTAAAGCATTATATTAAAGTAAAAAACCGAGAAATTTGATAAATATATGTCATATTAATAAAATAATTATGATATTAATGACATATTTTTTATTATTCTTATTTAAAATATAATTTTATATCTCAAAATTCAAGATGATGATTTCATTCATGTACTTATGGACTATAACCTTCATGAAATAATGTGAATCTATTTTCATTACCCAAACACATCGATGATATTTATAATTAAATTTTAAGACATATTATTATAATTATTATTTTATTTTTATTAATGAAGGAAACAATATTATTTACCTATTTCCTCAAATGACTATTGAGAAATTGAAACATTACCCATGCCTACGTGTGAGAAACCATCTTTATGATCGTAATGTAACAAAATTCTCAAATCCATCATTCATGATTGAAATTACAAGTAGTATTGATGAATAAATTTTAAATTTATGTTATTATTATTAGTATTTTTATGATTAAAATATATAATATTCATAATATTTGGAACATTTTTAACAGAGCACATATGAAAAATAAGGAAATTAACAAAAAAAAATATTTCAAAAAAATTATTTATTTTTAACAGACATGAGAATAGAAGTTATCAAATTATCATATAAGATATTATGAAATTAATATTCTTATTAAATATGTTAATATAATTTTTAGTACCACTACAAATGAGTATAAATCATGTTTAATGAAATTTAAGTATGAGGTAAGAGACTTAGTCTGAATTTCTATTAATTATACCATATTATAATATTAGGCACCTAATTTTTTTTATAGTGAATATTCTACCCCTCTAAAATTTAATACCATTTTTTGATAATAAATCATTGATTATTATTTATAAATTTAAGTTATATAATACTTTGTTATTTTTCTTAATATTTATCATTTGGTTAATTGTTTCAGAACTAAATTTATATTCATCAGTTTTAATTAGTTTTTTTTCTATGTTATTTTGAGATTATGTGTGTAACAACTTTTATTAAGTTTATTTTAATTTTAATATTTTTTTATTTTTTTTATAATTCATTAATATAATTGATTCACTCTTTAATTATGACATAAAATGTGTGATCTTTGTAGGAGTTTATTCACATAATTTCCTTCTAATCCAGATTGATTACTATTCAATTTTTGTTGTCGGAATTTACATGATCATTTCCTAATAATCTAGTGTAATTTTACTTTTCCCTATTTAATCATGATATTTTAAAATACTAATACCACTTTTAATCTCATTTATACTGAATGTAATTGAGAAATATTCTTTAATAAAAATATGACTTCATTTCTCTCTTAGGAAAAAACCAATTTTCATCAAAAATCATATTTTATAAACCATATAAAAAATATTTTTAATTGATACCAATTATTTAATAAATAATTTTTCCAATTTTTAATTTTTAATCAATTTATTTAATTAAATATTAATTTCATTATTTAAATGATTCATGTTTTTATATTATTGAAATTGTGAATGTAATCAATATTTTAGTGTGCTCTAAAATTATGGAATTTACTGTCATATTGAAATCTCAATGTATTAAATAATCCCTTAAATGTTTAAAAGATTATGTAATTATGTTATTTTCATAATTTTTTCTAAAAATATTGATTTAAATAGTTATTTTGAAAATGAAAAACATATTTTTTTTCAAGAATGTTTTTATTGATCTTTCTTGGGATATTAATTCATCATTGAACAAAAACACTTTATTCTAATTTATGTAGGCATATGTTTGATTAATACTATACTTATTCATTCTATTGGGATTTTATGATAACTTTGACCAAGGAATCTATTGATATTCACTTTATTATTTCATTTCATGTGCCATTAACTTTACTTTGAAATATTCATATTCTTGTGATTATTAAACATTAAATTTCCCATATATATCCATATTATTAACATTCGATACGTTTATTTATTAAATCATTAATTATTCCAGAATTTTAATTTCTATATTAAATGTTACCATTCAATTTGGGGAAATATTGATTAAGTTGTTATTTTTAATCTATATGTATATTTTATTATAAGGAACATTTTTCATTAATTGAATTGAATATTAGTTATAGGTGTAATATGTTGAACATGTAGTGATGGGTATGACCTATAATTATATATCCCCTAGAGGAGTTAGTAGTCTCATTAGCTAAATATGTAAAATGAATTAAATGGGTTTATTGCTATTTTTTAAGCCTTCTTGTGAATGACTTGATGGTTGTGGGGTCATGATTCATAAGATCATGACATCCATTAATTTTGTATTTTTCTTATTATGAATTTTGTATATTATTATCCAAGAAATTGAGAGAATGATATTATTTATCACTACATGTCAGTCCCAATTTATTTATTAAATATAATTTTTGTATTCTTTTTTACCTTTTAATACTGATTAAGCATTGTGTATTTCTGATATCAAAGTTAATGATTAAATGTAATGTGTTTATATTTATATAAATTCACATGCAGATTATTACTTATTGATTTAAGAGAGCTTCCATAGTAAATAACCTATGTTAAGCATTTTGATATCACAATTATTTTTTCTCTTTCCTGGCATCTATAAATTTTACTATGATTTATATTCAAGACACATTATATAAGACAATATTATTTTGAAAAAAAATTTGTTTTAATTTCTGTTTTCAAATGTAACATTTAAATCATGTATAAATATTGTTTACCTAGACTACTAAACTATTATTTCAATCTGGATGTTAACCTTTTATCATATACCAATTTAATTAAGTAAGACAATGAATCTAGTATATTATTTTTGGTGTAATTATAGGGTATAACACATTAATAGGATGTGTAAGATGATATAAATATGAAGGATTTTTTAAATAAGATAAAAATGTCATTGTGGACGTCCCTAAAATCTCCTATTTGGGAACCATGGGTAGGTAGTTTGGAAGGTCTAAACCCAATATAATATGTATAATATCCCAGGTCACACACTATCAGATCCAATGATGAAATCCTAAAGTATGCATTTTCAGCTATGACTTCACTATATATTACAAAATGTTATATATATAAATATGAAATTATAAAATAAAAAATGTAGATAAAATACATTCTAAAAAACATTTTAGGTTTATAGTTTTAGAGAATGTGAAAAAATATTATATAAACAACACCCAACTCAAAAAATGAACATTTCTCTAATTTAGACAATATTTTATTATTTCATAATAGTTCAACACAATCAACCATGAGAAATTCATTATAGAAATATTTTGATCAACCAATTAATTATTAACATAGTTAAAATGAAACATAATAATGGTGATTTAAAATTCATTGTAATGGTAAACAAGAAATTAACAATTGAATGTAATAAATGAGTATAAGTGTTCCAAATGGAATGATTTCATAATCATAGTGAAATAGTGTTACATAAGAATATTCATACCAATAAATTACATGATCATTAAATATATAAAAATGGAATATTTAATTAAAAATGAAAAAATTCATATGAATCAACAATCACGTGCCATGTGATATTAATCATGATCAAATGAATCATTATAAAATAATAGAAAATGTAGATAAAATTTATTTGGATTTTATAAAATCATCTATAAGAACCCTTATAGATCCCTTATATTTGGAATAACCAAATTAACAACATTCAATGTAATTATTCATATAACATTATCATTACCCAATGCATTGGACTGATATCTAGGTGAAACCATCCTATATGTTATAACATGATCACTAGATGAAATCTGGTTTCACCAACCAATTGCAATGTCCATGAGCTACTAAATGAATAGAAAATATATGGACTAGTATTCATTATAACTCACTTAAGAAACAGTTATTCTATAATGAAGAAGATTATTCCATATTATATAATCGAGTTTCATAAAATGAAATTGATAATTGGTTATCCTATGTAAATGAAATGGGTTTTATAATAGATTATTTGAAAAATTATTAATTCATTTAAAAGAAATGGTTATGATAAAAATCTTTTTGAATCATGATTATCCCATGTAAAAGTATTGGGATTCATAACCATCTATTTGAAACAATATTATTACATCTAATTATTGAATGAGGTTGGTAATGGTACTTGATATTTCCATTAGAGGGTAAGTAAAAATGATGGTTGTTGATGTTGATGAATGAAAGTTCCATTAAAACACCCTTAAAACTTTTTGATGAAAATACCCTATAAATTTAAAAAATCACTTTTAAAAAGATAAAACGTCATGAAAATATATTTCATTAGAATAAAACATGAAAAAATATAACATTTTTTAAAAAATCATCAAAAACATTTCATTAGGGAAAAGTTATTTTGGAATTGAAAAACATTTCTATTTTTTAAAAACTTATTTTTAAAAGATTAAATATATCTGACTAAAAAATAAATAATGCGGGGTTATCTCAAATCCATTTTTGTAGATATAATATATACCAAATAGTTTAAAAATTTTATTATATCATGAAATATAAAAAATAAAAATAGGGTAATATAATTCATTACAATTATAAGATTTCATCATCAGAGACATAATAACTAACAACTTCAATAAATAATGAGATTTTCTGAAGAGAATCTTACCACCTTGGTAACATCAAATAGTAATCTACAAAAACGTGTTACATTGAATTGAATTTATGATAATAATGAGAATAACGGGATTCAGGATAAAAATTTCAATGCTTAAGTATTTACATCACTTAGAAGAAGATATGAGTATAGCATAACATATGTCCTACAGAAGGAAAATTGAAACCATAATTCATTATTGATTTATTAACATTGAAACCATAAAACTAATGAAATAGAGATCCTAAATTAGATATGTAAATCCACATAAATTTTATTGTAATAATAATATATTACATTAATGGAATGTATATAAACCAAAACACAAAAATAAGTGATAAATAAGACATATATCTCACTAAAATAAATGTGATATGGGAAAAACTCATAACTTATGTCTAATTAATCAAACATGTTCACTATGTTCGTGATTGGTAAATTTATTTTAATTACATTATTTATAAAGAATATTTTATTCCTTTATAATTTATTTAATTTGAATGTTTATAATGTTATATAAAATTACATAATCAATATTTTTTTAATATAAATTTTATCACGATATTCGGCTTATGTCTCAAAAATTAACATGGTATGTTGAATATGGTAATAAATGTCATTTTTTAAAAATATCTACTTTTATAATCATGAAATAATTAACTTATTTATTAAAAAATTAAATTCTTAAAACAAATCATTAAATATTTATAATTAATATCATCCAACATTACAATTATGGGACTGGTAGGCTATACATGAGCATGAGTAATGTTTACAATTTTTAGTGATAGATATGGAAAGATGGTAATTAATATTTTATCATTATGTAATGATAGTTATATCATAAATAACAAGATACATAATTATATATAATTATATATATAAATATAATTTTTTAAAATTAATCACATCCCATTGATGATGTGGTAGTCTAGAAGTATACAAACTACTTTTTGACTTTTTATGTTTTGTGAAAATGTAAAAATAAAAATGAATTATTATATTTATATAAATATAATTTTTCTCATTTTTTTCATAATTATGTCATTTATTTCGTATATATTCATCATTGTTACCCTTAATACCTTCCATTTAATTATTTAGTGAAAACATTTTCACATCACATAGCAATGTGGTTGTCTACCGTATACACGAGCGATGTTATCGTATCCCCTACATTTTGATATTTAAATGGGTTTATTTGATATAACGACTAAAATTATATAATTATGTTATACATATAAAAAATATAATATATATAAAATTTATTTCTATCATTATCCTTTTAATTGAATGGTGGTAATGTTAAAATGAACGACATTGGTTTATGAGGTTGTTGTCAACTATAAAATTGAAAGTTGATTTTGTAACCATTTTTTTATGTGTATGTGGTTATAGGTCATACACATGAAATAAAAAATATATGTATATGGATGATACTGAGTATATTATATTACTATGTTATAAAAAAATTTAAGGTGGTGGAGAATGAAATAATATTAATGATCATTTAGAACAACATTACCTATTCATTATGTATCATTCATATAATTTAACTATAACCATACAATGATTTCATTATTTTTAAAATTTGTATTCTATGATGAGATGAGTGATATTGTTATGTTATGTGGGCTGATTTTGGATGTGGATGAAGGATTTAGAGTTGTAAATAAGTGGGGAGAGTGAGATGTTTTTTATAGATGCGGAGAAGTGACATTCGTATAAATAATCTAATGTAATCAATATTGTAGGGTCTTTAATTAGTCATGTGATTTATAAATTGAAAAATAAAAAATAAAAAATAATTTATGGTAAATAATTAAAATAATAAAATCATTTTTATCATTTTACTTTTTTGTCATTAAATTTAGTTTATTTTACTAATTTTGTTTTAGCCCTGGTCAATTACTTTCTTACCTATGAAATTTTTCCGTTATGTGTAAATTTATGTGTGACATAATATATAATTCATAAGAACTTATTATAATATGGATTATAATTTATAAAAATAAACCAATCATGGTTAAAAATTAATTTTAGAATAATCCCATGAGAAGCGCATAAGTAACACTTAAACCTTATGTATGCTAAAAATGTTTTTAATATTTTGGTGGATACATATTCATTATAAAATAAAAACGGGTCGATTAGTGGAAAAATTTTGGTACTTATAAATATTTCCATAACACTTGTATGATTATAGTGTTTTTAGAAATCTTAAATCATTTTATAAAATATAATTTATTATAAAATAGCATTAATGTCAATTATGAAATTATTCATTTAATTTGAATTAAAAAACTAATATAATATTGGAATTATAATTTATTAAGTTAATAGATCATTATCATGATATATTCCCCTCCAAAAAAGGGAACAAAATAATTAATTATATATAAAACACTTTTAATTTGTTAATATCACATAATATTTTTAATTTTTAATTTAATAATGTATATATTGGAGTTTTATGTTGATATTTTTTTATATCATCACTAAAAATTAATTATAATTTATTATGTTAAAATATACTCAATTATTTTTCAAATAATATTAATAACGAAACCTATGTATTTTTCCCCTTTCCCAAAAGATTAATATAATTTTAAAGGAAAAAGGTACAATTTACTATTTTTCATTATTTAACTTATTATATGGGCCACATTCTTGGAAATTTGATCAAAATACACATTAATGTTGAGCCTAAGGTAATATAGGTCGAAATATATCTAGATCTTTGGTGTTTGGGGAACTTTTTGGTCGTTTTATCATCTTATATTATATGTTTAACCAACGAGTAAACTCATTTTTACCATAATAAATATATTTAAATTAAATATGTTCACTATTTAATTTGGTTAAAATTTATATAAACCATTGATTAGAAAATATATTTTCCACATTTTGTATAATTACATGAATTTATTCACTTGATAATTTTTATAATGGCTTTCTCATGAACCTAATGTTTTCTTCATATTTTTCTGGATGATATAGATTTTTAAACCCATGGAAAAGGATGGAAAATGAAAAATAATTCCATCCAAAGTATTTTGTGAATTCTGTTTTATTATCCTAGAGTAGTTATATGGAACATAACATAAGAACTGAGGGAAAACATGTTTTTCAGAGAAGATAATTGCCAACACACATCATGTAATGCAAGAAGTCATCAACTCTCTACATATAATGACATGTAGAAAATCTATATAGAATGAAGTTGACATTATCACAGCATGATACATAAGATTCACATCATGATGTTTTTGATGCATGACTGTAAACCCTACATTCCATGTAAGTGATTCTTGTGGTGAATCAGTTTCACATCGTGTAATCACTACACATCAAGTAAACCTCTTGATCATCCAAAATCGGCCATATTTGACGTATCTTGAAGATTTTAGGAATTTTATAACATGGGACACACCTATGATTAATTTTTGAGAATACATATTGTATTTCAATGATGGATGAACCCATATGGATCCTATAAATAGTAGGTCAGCCTGCGGTGGTGATGGAGATCCTCGGAGACCAATGATTTGATTTTCAAGTTGTGTTTTGAACTATCCTCTTGAGTTTCATAACTTTTTACATTACTCTATCGTGTTAATTATTCATTCCATATTTTTCTCTCATCATAAGTATTATGTATAAACCCAACTTTATAGAGGATTATTTAGTTAAAGGGGGAATGTTTTGTTGGATTTATTCAATTTACATTATTCATGTATTTTGGATTTCCATAGTTTCTAGAATCAATTTCAAATCTTTTTATTTTACCTTTATCATGACCATTTGTATTTGAATATGAAATAGAATCTAAAAATTTTGTAATGTGAATTCCTTAATAAGGGAATGGAAATTGAATCATTTAGGAAAAATGAATTAAAAATGGCATCGATAGATACCTGATTCGAAAAAATGCCTAAAATACAAGAATGAATGAAAAAATGGGATTTACATGTCAAGGAGGGGATACCTAGGCCCTTTCATCTCCCATTTCCCGACTCCAAAACCAATCATGGAATAATATATTATATTTTATAATATAATTATACTTGAACCATAAAACTGATAAACAAAATAAATCATTTCAAATCTAGTTTAAAACCAATCAATCATTCAGATTCACATTAAATTCTTCTTTCATCAAACTATTTATAAAAACTAAATACTAATATTTGCCACATTAATTAATTAAATCAAATAAAATCATATAAAAACCAAAAAACTCATTCAATATCCTTATGGGTTTGACCTTGAACTTTCTAATATAATACATTTGGTGTAATTGAGTGGAATAGTTTAAGTTTCGATAAATTTTTTTTTGATTAAAACCATCAGGAAATAATGATTTTATTTAGGATTATCAAACTACAACTCTTTATTAGGATTATTAATTTTTTTAGTTTTTATTATTCTTAGTGTTATTTTATTTTTCTTTCTTTATTTCATTTTCACTTTTTACATCGTGTATTGTATGCTGAAATTCATGTATTAAAGTCATTAATTCACAATAATACCACGCACTAAATGAGAAAAGACATCATCGAGTTCACCAACAAAACTAAACCCAAACCCAAGAGTAAAGATAATATAATCATGTTGGAGTATGATAAAAAATCATCTTACTAGGGTTCTTCAATGAGATTTAGGACTGCGTATTCTCACAGACTATAGGAAGCCATCAAATTCAAGATTGTATTCTAGAATCCTTGAACCCCCCCCCCCATTGCAAAAAAGTTACTTTGAGATAAAGATTTAGATAATTTTGATGATATAATACATTATTTAGTTCACTAGACCTTAATATGACTATCCTAAAAATAATCTAGAAATTATTTTTGATCACTAAAACACATTCCAATATCATAATGTTTTTAGTAATGCTTCCAGACTCCAACATTTCCAATTTTCATTATTTTTTCCAAATCCTAAATTGTTTCAATGAATCATATTAAATTCTATCAAAAAATGTATAATATTCCATTGAGTGTTATTTAATTATTCTTCCCACATTCTATCTGAGTAGACATATTAGTATATAAAATTATCATTTGTCAATATGAAGATAAATCTACACTTACATAATGGGAAAAATTCAAATATATCACTTGAAAATCCCACCAACATGGAATAAACTATTACTACTCATGTAAAAATTTTAAAATTGTTTTTCATGGGAAAAATTTTAAATTCCTTAAGCCATATGATGAGGAACATTAATGTGGAAGTCATTTGAAGCATGATACAACTGGTTGGATGAAATTAAGAGCAATAGTTTCCAGTAGAAAAGGAAGTGATGAAATAGAAAGATGTCCACAGAATCAACAACATTGATTTGATGGCGTAAAATATGTAATAATTAACCAAGTATATTTTCATCATTATGGGCTAGTAGAAAATAATAAATGTTCTTTTTTAAGAAGAAAATTATTCTTAATCCAACTATTCTAATCAATTTCAAGGTTTTCATATTCATCAACAACATGGTAATGTATATCAATAAATTACACAAGCGTGAAAACAACAAGAACCATATGGTCCCACACTAAAAATACATGTACATATGTTGATATAGAAACTATCTACATTAATTACCACCAAGGTGAATTAATCAATGAATTAAAATATGATTCATTGAACCAAAAGGCCACATTTAAGAATATAGAGCATCAAGTTGGTGGAATTGTTGACTATATAAGAGAGATTCAATGGTGAGTACTTCCAGGAAACCAAAAAGTATGGCCACGTGAAGATTCAAAATTTTTACATCATAGAATTTGGATCCAAAAATAAAGAAGCTATGTAGAATTTATTATACAATAAGTGATTATTGAAGGTTAAAAAGAATTTTAATGTAAGAATGAAAAACTAGTTGGGGAAGATAAATAATAACCAAAATAATAGAATCCATGAATTAATTTTTTGAAATGTAAACGGAAAGTAAAGAACAACTCACAGAATTGTACTGATATTGAACACTTTAGAAAATTTAATACAAATATTTATTTATTAGGGTTCTCATGAATATACTGATGTATGAAATGATCATGAATGAGAAGGTAAACAACAATAATATACTAGATGATATTTTTACCATTCCACTAACATGGTTGTTTTCAATAGTGGAATCTAAATATATTCCTATCAATAATGGTGATCCATGATACTTTTTTATTACCAAATTTATTACAACAAATTTTTTTTAAAATTAATTATGTAAATTAGGTTCAATAAATAATATCACACCATACATTAATTTCAAGAGATTTGTAATAGAATCCCTCAATTCCACTATAGTACATATTCAATTATAAAATCCCCAATTTATATTATCGAATATATTCAGATCAATTTTTTCATGTTTGTCTTTCTTATATGCTTTTATAGTAATTTACATGGAAGAATATGGAAATACAATCATTCATTTAATGATATTTTTATGCAATGGGTGTGTGTTGATCAACATCCAATGTAGATAACATTGTCTAAGAGTTATATGTGATCATGTAATTTTCATTATCCATTGGGTAATAAATAAATTTAATATTTGAGAGGTATATGAGATTGGATAAGATAAAACACCTAAAGATGATGGTGTCACTGAAATTAAATTGGTACATGAGATAGCTTATATTCAACAAGATGATGATAAACTAAAAAAGAATGATATGATGAAGACCAAGATCACTGTTAGTGAAGGATCTACTTCCTCCACCACATTTGGGAAATTATAGAATGTGTGTATGATGCATATCCTTCAATTTAGTTCATCATTATTGAAGATGAAATGGTTTATCAGTCCAACATAAATTATGGAAGTACTACCATCAAGAAGAATTAATATATTTAAAAACGAAGAAGAGGGATGAACCTTTATTGATATGACAAAACTAAAATCATTTATGGACCCTAAAGAGTTACAAAACATTCAATAATCTATCATTTTTTATAAATCTAATGGATCCTAGGTCAATCCAATGATGGAAAAAAGGGATTCAGGGAAGTTGCTGAGTTTTTTTATTTGTTTTTTAGTAACACATTATATCACTAAATTTTTTTAAAAATTCAATGATAATGCATTATGATTTTAACTTTTAGTTTTTAATTTGTAGGGTCATCAAGTTCTTGTTTGTAATCAAGAAATTGGAAGCAAAAAATATGGCACATGAAAAATTCACATCATGAGATATGAGTAGGTAGAAAATATGTAACTGACATTGAATAAAAATTCAAAAAGGGAGTAATAATTTCAATTCAAAATTTTTATATTAAAATTCCGACCGTTAATTATGGATTTTATCTAACAATTTTAGACCCCAAATTTGATTCATTCTTTAATCAACTGAACATGGAGACATAATTAGCTTAGTAAAATTACCACGCCATGAATTTATATTTATTTTTCATATAATTTAAATGAGAAAATTGAGAAAATAATTAGTAGTTATAATTATGTTGATTATGATTTTAAAAAAATTATCTGAAGAGAATTTTCAATTTTGGTAAATTAATGTCTTCTGAGAATTGGTAATGCTTTTAATTTTTGATATTTTCATTAATTGTTTTAATTAATCAAATGCATTTTCATTAGTGAATGTCCAAAACATTCAACTCATTTTTGATAGATCATTTGAGGAAATATTTTCAAAACTTTATATATAATATTTATTTAGAAATATGTGGATTTTCACTTCTAGAGAAGTCATTGAATCGATTCAAAGCTATAATAGAACGAACTCACTTTTATTATGATTAATGCATCTTTTGTTATACCTAATCCTGAGACCCACCAAACATTAATCTATTTTAATACCCAAAGAAGGAATGTTCTTCCCCTATTGGGAATATCTGTGTTAAAATCCAATCATTTCTATTAATTCATTTCAATATATATTTTTCATAACTATCAATAATATGTGTTGGGAAAATTTCATGATATTTTGGAAGAAACATTCTTTTAATTTATTTCACCCATCTTAAAATAGAAGAAAAAAATGAATTAAGTCAATGTTAAATCTAATATTACAATTTATTATCTGGTTATCATGTTATAATTATTACCAATAGATTCATGAAGTGATTATTTGATGTTGGGTGGTGGTTTTATGAAATTTCCCTAGAATAAATTTCAACCAAGAAAAAAAAGAGGAAAACATGTAATAATAAAAGTTCGCGTTTTTGTTGTTTTTTTAATATCATTATGATTCTGATATAATATATTTATGTATTAATATATTTTCATTGAGCTATTTTTGATTATCATGAAATGTAATGAAGTTATGATACACCATTTTCGGCCTTACCTTATTTACATCATCTATCTACCTTAGTAAACCTGTGGAGTTTCTTGACAAAAAATTGTGGAATACTTTATGATTATTTATGATATTTTATACAGGAAGTGAAGATTACAAATTATTATCAATTCTATGGTATGTTACATGTTCTTGAGGTATGTGAATCACTATATTGATCTGTACCTTATAGATTAATGGAAATATTCATCTATGGAAAATTACAAATTATATTCATATTCTTAATTAATTAAAAAATTAAATTGGATTGATGAATGTGATTGATTATTTTGAATGAGGAAAAGTTTGAAATTACATGGTATATCTATATTACTTGAAAAAGTATTTCCTGATAAATTTTCTATGTATGATGATTGAACAAATAAATTTCCCATTGAATGATAGTTTTTTATTATAAATTTATTGCATGGTAGAGTTATTTCCAATGTAGTATTTTGAGTTTCCTTCCTTGAAAAAAAGTATGAATTAATTTTTGGGGTATTTACAAGTCCATTACAATGTTTATTTTATTAGTAAAATGAATTTATTCTGAATTTTTTTTATTACTGAATTTTAGAACATCTAATGGTTTCCTAATATTTTTAGGATTCAATAAACAATGGGTGTTTTAAAAAATGAGAAAAAAAGTTAAAGAGATCGAACACTTGATGTTTTTTCGTTAAATATATAATAATCGTGGTAAACATCTTGAAAATATAATTAATTATCAGAGGAAAATGTGGATTTGAGATTATAAAACTACATTAAACATAGTATAATCAGTACATGTCTTGCACCTGTCCAAGTTGTGAATGATCTAATGGATATAAACTGAATAAATAAATTATGGAATGAAGTTAACATGTATAATTTCATTTCATATACTTTTCACTCAATGAATGATGAAATGTATACATACAACCCTAAAATCCATGAATTTGATACCCATTGTGAAACATTTAAATGTCATGTATGTCTTATACTATGTGCTCAGTTCATTGTGAAACAAAATCATCCTTATTTAAATTACCTCAATGATTTTTCTTATTTTATTAATTGGGAAAAACCTATTACTTCAATATGACCCATTTTAATTTCATTCAATTTTGTATGAGTCCATAGAGCCTATAAAGTGAGATCCATTCTAGTTCTATGAATGAGATCCCTAGATACCAAAGCATGGTTGAAAAGGTGCATTATTCACATTCCACCATGGTTTCATCATAATTTCTATTATTATTTCATTTCACTAATTCATTACCTCTTATTAAATAATCCATAACATGTTGATTTAGACCAACCATATATTTTAGTTATTTGGATTATGGGGGAAGGTGTTGATGGAATTATTCTGTCATGATTTATCCTAGTGGGGCCCATGCCTCATCTCCCAAAAGTCGCATATGATAGGCTAGTGGTTGGTGACTAGAACCGAGTAATAATATCACTAACATGGGATGAATTAAATATGTACATTTACACATTTACACATCTCCATACCTACAACTAATGAAATGTTCATAAACCCCACTAGGGAATAAAATACATGCATAAAAATAAGCGTAACCATTAGAGTGAAACTAAATGTAATGTGAGGTTTGAAAACGGTGCCAGAATACAAACCCACAAAAGGAAAGAGTATGAAAAATTCAATGTCAATCCAAAAAGCAATGAATAGGTAGTGGGACTGCTACTCATAGCCATAAGAACACCTTGCCCTTTAAGGATGCTCAAAAAGTTTGGTTCAATGCTAGTATACCCTGGACACAGTCAAAAGGTTGCTTGTATGCACAAGACACGACACATGTGGGCCATGCCTGTGTAAGGTGATTATATCTATACATATGAGGGGACCCTAAAACAAAAAAGCAATCAGCAAATTAGAGGTAGAATCAACTCTACACAGTATATGTATACTGAATGTATAAAAAGAGAAACATATCTAGATATACTCAGAACACAAACCAGAAGTCTAGAGGTATGCCACAATGACCCCACACCCACATTAGGGAATCAGTTCAAAGATACCATAAAGCACAAATCAGGGAGAACTCACTCCAAAAGTATGACATCTTTGATAAGGCCCATCCCAGAAGTAATATTTTTTAGGAAGTGTGACCAGATAATGATAAATGCACTAATATATCTGATGTGTGAATTGATACACTTAGTATTGGAGGAAACACTCATGAGTTAGAAAAAATCATGATACAGTGATGAGGATCATTGCCAGGGAATTGATGGATACGGATACACATCCAAATTCTCCTGCTATATAGAGGATAAGAGACCTATAGGATTGGTCAAGTCATTACCTATCTCTTACAAGTCACATGAATGGGTATAAGATCTCCCTCCGGGCCTCTCAGATGTGTTTTGACTCTATCAAGAATGTCCTACAAAAGGAATCATATTCCTGTGGATGGAAATGATACCCAGCCATCAGGGGAATGAAAAAAGACGTACTATCCCAAAAGGAATCTGTACAAGGAATAGTGTATAAGAAGATCATACCATGTATACATAGGTACACATCTTGTAGAAAGGTCACACTCTATGTCATATGTCCCTGAGTACTACCCTTGTACAATGACCCGTGTCGAAGAGATTTTTATTTAAAAGGAGATATTAATAGCATCTACAAGCTTGACATGCCATTTCCTAAACTTTTATGGCCACTATGTGTACATTGTAAGTGTGCCCATACAAGGCTTCAACCAATGTTTTCTATCCTATGTACCGGTACACGGGGTAACCTACATAATCGACCGAGTCTCGCCTTGTTTTGGAGTGCATGATATGTACTCCATCATGTCTCCATGTATCATCTAGGATACACACTGAGTCCCTTGTGAGGTCCCACATTCCATGTTATATCTTTAACAAAAATTTTCATTTCATCCTGCATCATGAAACCCTATCCTCAATTAAGCTAACCCCACACGCCGTGTGTTTCGGGATACACGTCTTACATATCACAATTTTCCATAATCGTTGCTCTTCATTGTCGTGCCTGGGGTGCTCTTGTGATATTCGATCTGGTTGTCTGATAACCTTAAAACTTGTGATCTGAGGTCACCCCACCATACCATCAATGTTTTGGGAGGTTTCTGGTGTTCGATCTCCCCCAAAAACTCATCTCAATCATCCATACGGAGAACGGTTGAATAAAGCTTTTTTATAAACCATATCGATTAGCCTTCTAGAATCCACATCACACCACTTTGGGGTCTTCACAATGATAGATCACTATTTTGGGATTGATATGTTGTTCAATTGATGCTCACCGATCTATTGTTTATAACCCCATGATGAATGCGAATAACGTAAGGTAAAATGTGAAGAAGAAATCTACAAATTTAATTTGAGGAACAAACCTCATCCATCATTCTTGACATAATTGATGCGCTCCTACTATAAGAATCCAATAGGTAAAAAAAATTAATCATTGATTGATCCCTGGAAATAAACATGATAAAATACCCTCCCACAACAATGAATAATCCGCGGGTCAACCTGTTCGTGGGTTGATATGTGTTCTCCATTTGAATCCATGAATGGGGAATGGATTGAAATAAAAACCCCTACCTTGATCTTCGATAGAGAATGATGTTGGTCATTGGTCTAGATTTAATCGTGCTGCACAACGATCCATGTATTGTTGTTCATCGTCCTTTGTCGAGAATTATACATGGGTGACTCCTCACTTATGCTACAGAGGGATACAGGTTGTTTTCTAGGGATATGAGCCTAACCTGGGGCTCTTTCTTATTTTAAAAAATAACAGGTCACTGTTTTATGGAATCTTTACAAATAAAATAAATTATTAATTTATTTTATTTACATTAAAATTTATGAATACTAAATTCTGATGCTGACCTACGTTGATAGATGTTTGGCCCCTCTTAAGGTAAAGTTAATGCTATGACCGTAATGGTGTCCTATCATTTTTGATCTGGGAACCTGTATTAATTTTAGTCCACTTTTTAAGGGAAACAACTCATACATGATATTTAAAAGTCTAATTTATTTCAAACATTTATATAGGGAAATCTAGAACATAGAATCACACTCTAGAAAAGCATGGTCTCGTAATAATTCTATATAATATTTAATGATATTACCCATAAAATATGGGACATTAAATTATGCCTTTTTAGGGATTATACATCACTGAAAATCCAAATGAATATTATACTCAACCATATGTGTGTAATGCATGTAATTTTAAGTCTCCGAATCCAATGTGATCTCTGGAAGTTTCCCATGATTCCACTAGACACACGCAAAGGGTATCACTCACCCTTAACGGATCCCCTCATACTGATCCTCCATCACTACTGAGTACAATGAAATGTTTGCTCCATCCTCAATGTCATTATTTCCCCAGTCGATGACGTGCGGTGGGTCATGCACAAACCTCCTCAGCCACCGCACATGGAATACATCATGTTCCCGGGTCAAATATAGTAGTAGAGTATTGGGCTATGCCACCTCTCCAACTCTACACAATATATGAAAATGTACAATAAACCTCAGTGACAACATTACACTCTAGAAAAATCTCTACATCCCACGATGTGGTGACACGAGAAGAAATACATTGTCTCCCCCCTCTAACACCAATGTTCTGCACTATCTATCTACATAATACTTTTTCTAGCCTTGTTCAGTCTTCAACATCTCTTTGATGATCTGCACCTTCTCGATGGTAGATCATAGCAACTCTTTTCTCATGAGTGCTGACTCTCAGGTGTTGGTCCAACAAAGCTACGAATGGAAGGGTCGCCCACATAAATATTAAAACATTTCCATACTAATGGTGGAGTGGTATTTTCTATTGTATGTAAACTCCACTAGTGGTAGGTGGTCCTCCCAGTAGAAAAAAATATATAATATACATGCCTACAACATATCCTTTACAACCTGATGGGTTATCTCTCTCTGACAAATTTTTTAGGGGTGGAACATTGTACTCAAGAGTATATATGTCCCTAACACTACCAAAAATCCCTTCCAACATTAGGATGTGAAACATGTATCATGATCCGAGACTATTGTTGGAGGGATTTCATAATTCCAAACTATCTCTTTCATGAAGAGGCATCCCAATCACTGTACATAATTCTTCACCATGATAGCTAGGATGTGGGCTTACATGATGAGTTGGTAAACAATCTCCTTGATGGAATAATGTCATGTGGATGTCAATGGTAAAACTGTCACAAATTAAATATAAATTCTATCCAATTTTTACTCTAGAACTTCCAATGATGATCTAATCATACTTGAACCTGGTGCTTAGCCTTCAATTATTTGTACTTAATGCTTCTAAGGAGAAACATTACCACTTCATTCTTCATACATATCCACTGAAATCTAGAACAATGGTCCTAGTAAATATTTTATACTACAGGATATACCACAAAAGGGGGTGTATGCAACTCCCTTATAACCTCATCCCACATCACACCTTGAAACATTGTGCATCATATGAAAAGGAATACATACTCACCACCTTGCGAATATCCATCAAGAGAGTCTCATGTGGATAGAAGATCATGTAATGTCCCCTAGTCAATATAACCATGTTGTGCTTCCCTGAATTTCGATAAGAGTGGATGGGTGAAAGCCACCGACTTGAGACAAGATGCATTATCTTCATCTATGAAGGATAAACTGTCACGAGGCTGACTATTCTGATGGATTGATCAGAATATACAAACTATATCTCATGCTGAGAGAATCATCCATAGCATTCCCCTTCCATTGTGTATAGATGATCTCAAAATCATAATCTTGGGGGACCACTATCCATCTACTTTTCATCATATTCAAATTCTTCTATGAGAAGATATAATTCAGTCTCTTTTTCCTCATATCTAGTTGCATCGCCTTTACTTCAAATCTAGAAACATTTTCATTTATCCCGCATGCTACTACCCTAATGTCGAGTACACAAGGATGTTATCAATGATAACTACTACAAACAAGTCTATGTATGGCTAAAAATTCATATAATAAGTCCCACGAACACTGTAGGGGATTTCATCACAACGAAAGGAATCACCATGTACTCATAGTGACCATCATTGCATGTGAAACCCATATTCAATATATCATCATTTTGTACTCTTAACTGGTGGAAACCCTATAAAAGTTCAACCTTCGAGAACCATCATGCCCCTATTAGTGGATCGAAGTGGTCATCAATCATTGTATTTGGATTTTTTCTTCACTATTACTTGATTCAGGTGCAGGTAATTCACAAAAATCATAAAACACCCATATCCCTTCTGTGAAAACATAACTAAGGCCACCCAGGGTGAAAAACAAGGCCTTAAAAATTCCTTAATCTATAAATATTCCAACTTTACCATCAACACGAATAGTTCTATGGGAAACATCAAATTCATCAGTGATGATATTGGTGTCCTACTGGGGTGTATGTTGATGTAGAATTCGATCTTTGATAGGGGAAGTAATCTTGGAACATCTTCTAGAAATATGTCCTTCTACTCTACCATAACTACTAGGAACTGAAGGCTCACAACATTTTCTACTCCAAGGGTATGGCTATACAACTCATTATTGACCGATTTCAACCTCATATGCATGGGACCATTATATGTTTACTATGTTTCATTTTCAAAAAAAATGGAAACCATTGTTCCATCACTACCAAAAAAACCACACTTTTCTTCTAAATCAGTCAATCTAGTAATTTACCGAAGATAACCAATCCCTACCAATATTGATGTTGTAAGGCATCAACACTTCAACAATGTGGTTCTGATCGAATCTCTCACCTTCAAGGTTTAGAACACACTGTCGGCAAGGATTCATGATCATTGAGTCTCCTCTTGTATGTGTATCCAAGCATAAGGTTAGAGTCAAAAGATCCAACAGAATCTCAAGGTCTTCCACAAGACACGTTTCAAGGATATAAGGACATGAACTTGTGTCTATAAGTATGTAATCATAGGTAGAAAAGGCACAGATCGTGCTTTAGATCATCGATGGAGTCCCTGGGTTATATGCCTCCACTGCATGAAGCAACCGCCACACCATTCCCCCAGCTCCCTATGCCAGTTGCGGACATCCTAGGGGTATTGGTTATGTAGATAAAAATGACTTGGTCATCTAGATTCTCTCCCTTCTCATCTTCCATGTCTTCCACCTTGCATGTCTTCTTGCACCAATCTATGCTTCTTCATTGGTGGTTCATCAACCACCTCCCTATCAGTAGCTCGATGGGTTTGAAAGACTCTAGAGATCATTACTCTACCATCATATAAGTAGAATAATATCATCCTTGGCTTGATGGATGTATCTTAAGATCCCTAGACCATATATCCCCTATATTGGGTCCTCTTGTGATGTATCCAATGTCCCGATCAATATGCATGATATCATATCCTTGCTGTTGAGGTCTCTATGCCAACCTATCTTCTTCTAACTGACACCAGTTGGCTATGCTCATCCTTGAAGCTCTCATTCACCAAATCTGTCGCAAGCACTCATGAATAAGTTGAAATGTAAAAAGGCATGACTGTAGATTGGATGTCTCGTTGTAGGCCTCGGTCGATGGTCTGAGGTCTAATGTATTGATCTCCAGACATATCTATCTTCTACCAAGAGAGGTTACTAATACTTAATGAATATTAAACCACTTTTAAGATACTATTCTAGATTGGAAGAAGCTACGGGATACATACTACTTTTAGCGTAACCACAGAGAGCTCATCTCTAAAGAGTTTCTCAAACTCTATCCATGAATGTGTCTCCTCATCGTGAGTCTTCATGATCAAACATCCCAATAATCCAACCAAACCCTGAAAAAGGCTTTCTCATAAGATCAACATCTGGTCCACTGGTGTCCTCACTAGATAGAAAACTCTGGTAATCATTCCAAGATAGTCTTTAGTCGCCTGAGGGTCAGTCTCAACTCAGAACCTGAGGGGTGCCTATCTATGAAACTAATGGAGTGTGCTCAGGATGCACTCCTCATAATCTGGTACTACTAGTACCAAATGTTTCTCCAGTAGTAGTGGTATAGTATGTGCACCACCTGGATGTAATGCCAGGGGAACTGGTCCATATATTGAAGCCTTGCCATTGAGGGGGTCATCCTATTGATCCAGATGATGAATCTACGTGTCTTTGTGTCGCAAAATCATCCTTTAATTAGAAACATATGTACCATAGTCAAAGATTGTATATGGATAACTAAAAAAAGGACATGGAAATACAAACCCATTACATTATGATTCATGTACAATTATTTTGATTCCCTACCAATAGTGTTCTTTGTACCGAGTTGAAAAGAAGGTTATTAGATTTCTTGAGTATGGATACATTAGCTGCCCGCATCATCACTGCTGTCCCTGGCCTGAAATCAATGCTGAAAAAACAGTGTTTTCCAAAACCAATGTCACAGAATCATGGTCATATTGTATTACCGACCACCTCTGATACTAATCTTTTAGGACCCATCCCAATAGGGATGATTTAGCGACTCCCCTAGCCCAGATCAAATAGGTTTGAGGTTAGTGAATAACACTAACTAGTAATTTCACTATCATGGAAGTAATTGTCAATTTATATGTACACTTGAACACATCTCCGTGACCAAAATTGAGGAAATGTAAAAAAACATACTAAGGGACAAAATGCATGCATAGAACTAAACCTAGCTAACATAGTGCAATAGAATGTATTGTGCCGAATATTAATTGGGCCAGAATAAAATACCACAAAATGAATGATTTTGAAAACTAAAAAATCCAACCTGTAAGCATGAAATAGGTACCAGGACTGCAGCTCATAGAAGTAGAAACAACTAGGCTGGTAAAGAAGCTCACAATAATTCGGTATGTCCTATTCCACCTTGGAATCCATCAGAATACCTCTCTTCTACTCATGACACGACCCTTCCGAGAAAATCCAGTATTAGGGTAACTATAACAATACCCTATTTGGGACCCTGAAAATCACAAATCCAGACACAAAGTAAATAAACAATCATATATAAAAAGTATATTTCAATAGAATAGATAACTAGGGAAACATATCCAAATATATTTGTATCATAGACCAGTAGTCTTGAGGTAATTAAAAATAGCACAATACCTATGCTAGGGATTCAGTTCGAATATTTCATGAAGCACCCATCTAAAATAACTCACTCCATGAGTCTGATAGCTCTGATGATACCCGTACGAGAATTATTTTTCATCGGGATATTTCATGGGAGAGAGATTGATGCACTAATAGATCTAAAAAGAGAACATATACACTCATTCTAATAGAACACATTCTTGATTGGGATAAGATCACAATACATGGATGGGGATCACTTCTAGGGCCTTGGAGGATACCATGACTCGTATATATTAAATAATTATGTAGAGTATCAGTGTCATGTATGATTGATCATGTCGATAACTGAATCTACCTTGGGTCATGAATTGGTTGAGGATCTCGCTCTTGGCCTGTCGATGGGATTCTGACTCTATCCATAATGTCTTGTTGAAGGGATCATAATCATGTAGATGGTAATGATACATGATCATCAGGGGAATGAGTAGAGGTACACTAACCCAAATGGAACCTATCTATGTAATTGTGGCCAAGAAGATATATCCATATACAGAATGGTACCCAGTGTGTAGAAATATCACAATACTTGTCCTATGACACCATGTACTATCCATGTACAATAGCCTGTATCGAATAGCATGTCATGTAGAAGGAGATATACAGGGTATGTAAGAGCGTGGTACATTGTGTTCTATAATCCAGGGTCCACTCCATATAATTTGGTCGCGTGCCTATACATAGCTTCAACCAGGGTCTGTCATTCCTTGTATTAGTACATGGGGTAACCCATGTAACTAGCCTGGTCTAGCATTATGGTGGAGTAGATGTCGTGTACACAACCCTGTGTCCATATATCATTCATGATACACGCAGACTCTGATGTAAGTACCCAAATTTTATAGGACAACATTTACACACCTCATAATTTCATCATATATTCCAAAACACTAGGCACCACTGAGCTGGCCCCACACACCATGTACTTTGGGATAGACTCCGTGTTTATCCCGATTTTCTAGAAACAATATTCTTCGTCGTTTTCCCTTAGGTTCACCTCTGATATTTGATCTGGCTGTCCGATCACCTCAAAAATCAAGATATGAGTACACCCTTCCATAACATCAACATTCTAAGAGGATTATGGTGTTCGTTTGGTACCAAAAACATGTCTCAATCAACCATTTGGAGAACGGTCGATGAAAAAGTTATTATGAACTATTCTGGTTCATCTGATTCCATAATCTTTGAATCTCTATTGTGTCATCATGTTGTAGGATATATAATTTTGGATCTTTGTGTTGTGAAATGAATGAAAAATGATCCATTATTTGTAACCCATCAATGAAATCGTAAAATATAGGTTAAAAAGGGAAAAAAAATCCAAACTACGAATTTGAGGAGCGAACCTCCAAGTTTATTCATCATAAAAGTGATCTGCTATAGTTATAATGATTAAAAGAAGAAAATAAAACGAATTTAACTTAAATATGGATCAATCCCCCAAAATAAACCTGATAAAATACCCACCTGGATGAATGAAGGATCCATTGGTCGACCGAATTATGGGTTGATCTTTGTTCATCATTTGAATCCAGAAATGTGGAACGAATTGAAATAACAACCCCTACCTCGATCATTGATGCAGAAGGATATAGTTAATTTTTCAGGATTCAATCTCTCTGTACAACGATCCTAACATTGTAATTCTTCATTGTTCCTCTTCAATTCTCGAAGGGTGGATCCTTTACAAATAAAAAAAGGATTCTACAGAGTTTTCTTGGGGATCCAACCTAACCTTGGTCTCCTACTTATTTGAAATAAAAAGCACATCGCTGCATTATAGAAATCTTACCCATAAAATAGATTATTAATTTTTTTATTTCCATTAAAATGTTAAAAAACTAACCTCTATTGTTCATATTCACTAGTTGATGTTATCCCCCACATAAGTTAATGTTTCTATGTGGAACACAAAGGTTCCACCGTATTTCAGATCTATGAACCCATTTAAAATTTATTCACCTTTTTCATAAAACCCGCTTTCGTGTGTTATTTTAATGATTTATTTATTAAAAACATTTATTCCCAGCACTCCAGGCCCCAAAATTTCATGCTTTCATAAATCAAGGTCTCATAATAATTCCATATAATATTGAAAAATAATATACAGAAAATTTATGTCATTGAAAATTATTTTCCATTTATTGGTGTACTTTGAATTTTCGTAACTTACCGATTCAATTTCTAATCTTATTATTTCAATTTCATCATGTATATTGTTATTTAAATCTGAATGATGAATTATATATTAAAATATTGGGTACCCTTATTCAATCAATGGTCATTAAATTTTTTATTGAAACTAGGTTTAAACATCGTATTGAGATAAAATCGATTTGTTAAAAAGACCTAAATTGCTGGTATTAAGGGAAAATAGGCTTTACCGAGTCATGTAAGGTATATATATACCATTTTATCTCCCTTATATTGATTAGTACACCATACATTGAATAATAAGTTTTATATAAAATCGACTTTCACATAAAACTATAACCCCGAAAATCCTATCACTCCTTTTAAATATGATTTCAATCCAAAAAAATCAATATACATTTGTATCAGTTATTCATTTCCTAAAACAATTTCCTAAACAAAAATATGATTCTTCACCTCTTTCATTAATATAATTAAATCAATTATGTTAAAAATATAGATAAACAAATTCAGTGACTCTATGGTTTCAACCCTTAACTTGGTTAAAGAGTAAATTTTAATTAATTGAGTATAATAGTTTGAGCTATTAAAAATTTGTATATTGATAGACTTGTTGGGAAATAATGAATCCTTTTGTGATTTTGAAGCTAATTAGGTAATTTAAATTATAGAGATTTTAAATATATAATGAATCATATAAAAATTCAATTTATATATGTGAAATAATATAATTTAAACTTCATCTTATAGACGTGTAGAGAAAGAAGTTTGTTATAGTGAGAATGCTCAAATATTCACAATTATTATATATCAAAAATAAATGTGATGAATTTTCCATTGGATTATAATTTATTAATAGATTCATAATTTAATATTTCAAAATAAAAACCAATATAATTTAAATTTTTCTATAATTTAGGTTAAAAGAATTTAGTCTATTAAGATTCAGTATCCTTCACTAGTCATCAAACATTGGAAACTCTCATAAAAATAAAAAAAAATTCATTGCAATATAATTTTGGAATTCCTCATTAAGAAATTAATTTTATTATTTCAAATAGATATTACTAAATTTTCAAAATTTATATTTCAAATAAATGTGTCATTAAAATCATTCAAAAATTTTGTTCTAAAATTTTGCAGGTTTAAGAGTACAATTGGATTACTTTTTATCTATTTCTTAAAAAAATATTGGGGAATGTGAAATATTAAATTTAATATATTATATATAAAATTAATTTATATTATAATACAAGAGTGGTCTTTTTATTTTTTATTATAAAATAGACATCTTTATATTTAAATGAATTTTAAAAATGATTTTATTTAATTTTCAAAAGGGTTTATATTAATTTTTAAATATTTGGCCCCCCAAAAAATAACTATATATACTTGTTTAAAACATATTTTAAAAATTCAGATAATTCTATCTATACTAAAGATTACAATTCCAAATGTGATATCTATCATGTTAAATAATAATACTAATTTTTTTAAATGGTTGGGGCCAAATCCTCTTTTATTATTAACGAAAAGAAAAGGCCTCTTTAACTGGGTAGAGGGAGACCCATTACATAGCCTGATGGCCCAGTGGGAATTTATCCCATTACATGGCATGTAGGCCCATTAAATCATAATACTAATAGAATGTTTTAATTCAGTAAAACTCAGTCTTGTTTGTTATGCAATCCAAGTCTGTGTTGGGTATAATTTATGATATTAAAAAATATTTTAAAATATAAAGGTGTTATATCACCCACCCATTAAAGAAAATAATCATCAAAATTTTAATTTTATCTCAGAAATCAGGGGATGTGATATTAAAAATTATTTTTTTGTAAACCAACATAAAAATTGGATTATTAAAAATACTCTTAATATGATCAAAAGGGACGTATAAGAGTCATCTGAAATATAACATAACTAGGTTTCTATGTAATAAAAAATTAAGGGAAAGTTATTATTTGAACATGGGTGAAAAATGAAAATCCCTAATAAGGACACAAAATGTCATAGATCATTGATCAATATAAAGTGAATGATCCATGGAATGTTAAAAATCACATAACCATAACCCAAAGATGTGTGAACATGTTAATTAATATAATCAGAGATGATGGTATTAGGATAAAATATTATTTTGGATCCTTTTACTAGAGGTGATGAATTATCTTACCATCTAGACTATGATAATATAAAAATATATATTAATTGATGAGTATAATATATTTATTTTAATAAATTTCCACCACAATTTGATCATTTTCTCTAGATAATGTGTATTCATGATTAATTTTTCTTACTCGAAGAACTACAATAAACTAATAAATGTTCAAATTATCCCCAAAGGAATTGAAAAAAATTCCTCCCATTATTATACATTAACTAACACCAGAATAGGTACTATATTTTATGATTATTCCAATAATGAGTAATCATTTATATGATACAATAGTCTTCAAAATTAAACAACAATACCCAAGGTCAAAACTAAATCATTTGATGAATAAAAATAATTATAATTCATGAAACATATAGAGACTATGTTTTAAAATCAAATATTAAATGTATTTGATCATATATTTCTCTAAGGTAATCCCATCATTTTTCCTCAAATAAAATCACACATGTTTTCTAAATAAATGTTATATTTACCTATAGAAATGGCATACATTCTAGGACAGTAGGGATAGTATTGGTATGTGATAAACCATTTTCAACATTATATCATTGGTTTAGGCCCCAATCCTTTTCTATATATGATGCGTTTTCACGCATCATATGAGTTGCCCCTATTTTTTTAATTAATATTGAATAATAATTCCTCCTAAATACATTATATTATTATTGGGGTTACAAATACCTCAACAAAAAAAACTATAAATTGCATCAAAACCCCATATATTTTACTACTTAAAACAATAAAATTAGTTTTATTGGACATTGAACATATCATTAACCCAAAAATTATATACCTATGATGGTATCCATAAATATTAAGATAACCTCACATGAAATTTTTTTTAGTCTCAAATGTTTTCTAAACCAACCGTTGATACCAAATATAACACTCCAATACCCGCGCTCCGGCATTATATAAAGAAATCATAAACATTACATATTGTTATATAATTCTTATATTAGTGACCCAATTTCTATTATCCAAAATTTACTTCATAAAAATGAAAAAAATGATAATATCTATTCTTAAGGACCATTGGGGTTTAATGTTTTATAAAACTAGGAAAAATGTATATTAATTATAACAAAGCCATTAAAATATCATTTCATAAATTTAAATAATAATTTTCTATTTCAAATAAGTTCATAAATATAATCATTATGAAATCATTTATAGAAATAAATTGATTAACCTATTATTTTTAAATTCTGAAAAAGAAATATTATGAATTGTGTTCTAAAATTATATGTAACTATAAAATAAAGGATTTGAAATTGAATTCATCAATGGGAATAATAATTCATAAGGATATGATGAAATAATCATTAATCATGATTTTAACAAACAAATATTCATGACCATCAATAAATGGATCATTAAACAATAAAACATATAAATATTTTTCAAATTGTTAATGATTTATGAGAATAAAAAATCACATGCCTTGTTATTTCAATCATGACCAAAGGATACTTTATTAACTGAATGAAATTAGTGGTAACACATATTTTTATCGTGGACATGATCTTATATAACCATTATATAACCCATTATTATCCCTCATGATTGGAACATCCATAGGGTCGATATCCAATGTAATTATCTAGAGAATGTAATCATTACCCAATTCATTAATCATTATATGTTCTCACCAATCATATAAGCTATAATGGGAGCACCAAGTGTTATCGGGGTACACCCATAACAGATAATTTCAATGAACCCCAACCTTAATAAAACATAACTATAATTTTTTCCATCATAACTAATCGAAAAAACCTTTATTATTTTTAGAAAATGAATAACATGTATGAAAGAAATGGGTTCCATTAACATTTATTTGAAAAATTATTAATCTATTTAAAATTAATAGGTCTCATAATATTCTCATGATGACTTGATTTACACACACAATTTTTTTTTCATTACATCTTCTTAGAAATATTATTACCCCAAATTGAATAATTATGGATCCTAACATTCTATTTTAAACAATATTATTCAATCCACTGAAAAAAATTAGGTTGGTATCAATAGAAAATATCACGAGAATAGTATATTAAATAAAAGGGTTGTTGGCTTCGATGAATTGAAAATACATTAAAAATCGATAAAATATTTAGAGCACACTATCATTTTCAATTACAAAATAAATTTTAAAAATATAAATCCTTATGTAAATAATATTCATTGGAAACATCCTAGGAATTATAAAATTTATTTTTCCAAAGAACCATTTATATTTTTTCATTATGGTAATTCCCTTTTGTCTACGAAAACCATTATTAAAACATTTTCAATACATTTTTGGAAACATTTTTTTGGGTGAAAATATTTTTTCAACAAATGGGATAATACAAATAGGGGTTTCTCAAAAAAATCAATAAATAAATTTTATTTAAAAATAGTATAATTTTTTTACTATTTATAGAAAATATCATAAATAAACAAAGTATAAAATATTTTATTATATTTAAAACATTTTAACATTAGATGATTGTAGAGACCCGAAGCTTGACGTACATGGACATTACATTACATTTGCGGAATACTTAGTACATAACAAAAACACACAATAAAGGATCGTAATAGTTTAGGGTCTTTGGAAACTCGGAACGTAATCTTCTAATCGTGGTGAAAGTTCTTCAATATCTCCCATAAAGGTCATCCCTTTTTTCTACCTAAAACCTTTCTTTATATCCTGGGGAAAAGAAAACATAAAAGGGTGAGCTCAAATGCTCAGTAAGGGTAAACAAAAGAAAAATCAATCACATCATATACATAGCTTTTGGAAATCTTAACCTACAAAAGAGCTCATAATATCATAACATGGGATATATCATAGAAGTGAAATGTAATCCCAATAATCATAACATAAAACATGAAACTTTGTGGCATACACACATAATCATAGAAAATCATTTCTTGTTAGTCAAGACTCATTGCCAAGACTATCTTAGTGGACAAAGTCCCTTTCTGAATCGAGTAACCCTTGTTTCAGTCCTGTTTCACTGAACCGGTATAACCTACCATTTCAGCCATGTCTATCTCATGAGATATAAAATCTTTACCCAATGCATTGGAGGGAGATATAGGTCCCACCCATCTCATAATGATACCATTCTTATGTGTGCCACAAAATCATAAATCATACATCATTGCATAACCCATGAAATAAAATGGGATTCTTAAACAACATGACATCATAAAACAATTCATATAAGATAAAGGAATTCATAAAAATATTTCCATCACAACATAATCAAACCAATGTAATAATAGGGATAAAAACAGAACCCTTTTATTATCTTAGATGGAAAATAATTTTGATAAAATACTTCAACTCTATTCTTGAGGAAAATATCATTTCTTCTTCAAAAACATTTTTTTCCTTTCATAACATGTCATACGAATTTAAAATAAAAGAAGTTGATTAAAAATAAACTTGAAAACTTGTAAAGGAAGTTTCTTAGAAATAATGTTTTAAAAATCCATTCAGGTCGTATAAGTTAAAAAAAACATTCTTCGTACTTTTGTCGGAAAAGTCAAAAAGTACCTCGTACGGAAAACGACAAAAGATTCCTTTCACTTCTTTTACTAAAAACTCACCGAAGGGTAAAAATGGATTTAAACAATTTTAGGTGGATGGAAATAATATTACATATTTATGAAACATGGATGTGGATGATAAAATACACCCCAGTAAATACTTACGAATAAACAATCTCGGATAAAAATGAGATTGTGATATTTCCCTTACCTTAGGTCCGACTTGCTTTGTAAGTGTCCGAACCTCCTGTATAATGATTTAAATCATGTTATTGACTTATTAAAGAATCATATTCATTGTTATGATATCATATATGGTTCACTTATGACATTATATTACCCGTTCTTTTGTAAATTCCATGTTAAAGAAGCGTTTTGGGTAAAATCGTTTCATTTATCGTAGGTGTTTTGACTTGTTGTTCTTGACATCATTATTACTTCTATCATGATTTACATACTTCCAGAATATAAAATATGATTTATATATCATATATATTCAGTATATATATATATATATATAATAGGTAGATAAATAAAATGAAAAACACCGTTCATGGAGACGGTAGTCCGTACGTACGCATGAACGCTGTTTTCCTTTCCTTATTGTCTTGAAATGGAAGTAAGTAGATGACATACATATGTATATATATACATAAATCCAGTAGCTTTATAATGTCATATATTTAATTATTATTTCTTATATATACATTATAATCATTCTTAAATGGTTAACATGGAGAATGAATCTCATCGCGTCGTGGAGACGGTATTCCGTACGTACGCACGAGCGATGATATCATTTCTATAAATATTGAATTGAATTGGAGTGTATTATAAAATATATCAGAATCAATATGATGTTGTAATAACTATGTATAGTTATTCTTTACACCATTATACCCATCCATGTAAGGTGGTGGTGGAAAATAGATTATACCACGGCGTGGAGACGGTATTCCGTACGTACGCACGCGCGGCGATTTCTTTTTCCGTATGATGGATAGATGGTGAAATAGGGTTGTTTCATACTTATAATAACATATCAGTATATGAGTGATACTGATGTTATTACTTCATAATGAAACATCCTAAGAAGAATAAGTGGAAGAAGAAATAAAGATGAAAGAATTGGTAACGGTAATTACCTCTTCTTTGAAGTGCCTCTTTGAGACCTCCTCTTAGGGCACTAGAATTGGTCTTTGAGGAAGACCAGAACCTCTAGGATGTTTCTAGGGAAGTGGAGAAGGGATTTTGGCAGGGGTTGGACGAGCTTGAGTGCTCAAATTGGTGTGAGGAGGAGGGGGAGGAGGTGTCCTTTTATAAGGGAGGAGAGGGGCACCTTAGGAATATCTCAAAATATTATTTTATATTAAAGTCAAAATCGGTTTATAATGGTTCCAGAGGGTCTTATTTCGAAAATAAGGTGGGGAGGGGTCGAAATCCTATCAACCAATAGAATTTAGACAAGTTTAGGATATTATTTTAACCTTATCAATTAAATTTAACTCTAAGTTAAATAATTTAACTTTTACCATGTCTTTTTGTTTTCTTTCACTATATGGTTAATAAACTTACTATAACATGCCAAACGAACCCCAAATTGTTTATTATTAATATATATATCCTTATCTAAGTCATTTGGCCGAACCTTAGATTTTTAGGAATACAATAACAATTAATAATATAATATTTGATTTAAAAACTAGTTTGTGTCAATTTTGACACTATTTGATATATGATTTTTGTGAAAGTCATAACAGAATTAAATGTTCGAACAAAGTTGATTAAATCATCATTAATATATCATAGTAACCTAGAAAATTAGTGGAATTCATAAAAAAATCTCAAATTACATTTATTTTGGTGTTTATAACATCAATTATGTCAATATTTCATTAATAAGATAATTACTGCATCATCGTTGTGTCATAAATAAAATAAATTATTTTATGTCTAAAAATTACAAATAAAATACCATCATGTAGGAAATATTTTTATCTTTCTAATGAATATTTACAATCGAATTTATCTTATGTATAACCCCATATTAAAAATGATTTACTTATTAAACTTTGATTTTAACTATTTTAACCTTTCTTTAAATAAATTAATAATAAATGTCCTAATCTAATCCATGTGGGCCTAAATGGTCATATTTTATTCCTAAGTTTGTTTTTGGTCGAATTCCACTTGTCCAATAGAATTAGGACATGTGTTAGTGTAATAGTAATATCATATTTACCCTTAGTTACCCTATTTACTATTAACCGCGGTAAAAAAGTAAAAAGTTACTATTCACCAAAAAATTATTTTCATCTCATTGAACCACATTTTAGTCCTTGATATTAACCGTGTCTCTCGGATTTTCGAAATTCCATTCACAGAAGCGGCAAAATTATGTTTTATGAAAAATTCAGTTTTTTTAACTACCACTTAGTAGTTTCACTATTCATCAAAAATTGATGTTTTTCAGAACAATGCCAAAATTTCATCCTAAGCTATATTTCATATTACAAATTCAAAAATGAAATCTATTTTACCAAATTCATAACATAGAAGTTTCATTAATTAATTTTATAATTAAATCCCGCTGTTAAAATAAATAGCGTGTTTTTAGGAAACAATATATATCAAAAGATTGACACTTGATTATGTCTTGTTTAAATGTGAAATTACAACCAATGACCAACATTGTATTAAATTGTAAAAATATATTATAAATATACTTTAAAACCACTCAAATTAATAATTTATCACTATTAATTATTTCGATTAAAAAAGTTGTTTTTAATTATAATTTAGTAATTTTTCACTATTCATCAGAATATGAAAGTTATCCGAAAAGTACCAAAATTTCACCTTAGGCTAAATTCGATACTCCGAATCCAAGAATGAAGTTCATTTTGAATAATAAGATTTATAGAATTTTAAAAAGTGGTTATTACTATTCATAACGGCTAGTTTTAATAATATTTTAATAGCACATCGTTGTTTAGTGAAACTCGGTATTGCGTATTACACACGCTATTGAGGAAGGTCGCGATTGCGTGTAATGCAAGGAAAGACAAGGATGCGTGTTGTGCAAGCTCCTTTTGGTGTAGCGTACAACACAAGACATTAATAAAATTAAAAAGAATATTTATTTATAAAATCTTGGGCTGTTACATTCTACCCCCCTTAAAATGAATTTCGCCCTCGAAATTCTTCGGGGTTATAAATGGTTTACTATTCGAAAGTTTCTTTAATAGAAACCCACATCGTAAAAGGGAATACCAAAACTTGGCTTTAAAAACTAAAGTATGAAATGTAATGATTACCCAAATAAACTAATCACTGGGTTTCCACATAGGTGAAAATATGGATATGGAAGAGAAATCTAACCATCATGTTCTGATGGAGAGTGGTAGAGAACATGGCTATGGAAAATCCAGTAATCACAAATCCATAGATTTGTGATGATATAAGGTACCATCTGATTCATCAGGTATAAGATCACTAGGACAACATTTTTGGTTTTCAAGATCATTTCCCCTAAAGTTGAAAATTTGAATTAGAATAAATACTTACTTTATTTTGGTACAATCTCACTGTTGTTCGTGCCTTGAACAATTTCCACTTCATCTCTTAAATAAATGAAGTTGAATTTGTTCTTCGTGAAGTGTTAGCAGATCATGTGATAGAATGACGGGTCATTCCATCTGTCTCAAACAAATGGTTAGCAAAAATTATATGCATAAATCGATCTATAGTGAGATTAATCATATATGGTTCCTAAAATGGACTTATACTTCATATATCATACTGCTTAATATAATAAAACTAGTTTCTACTAAACAGGGACTTCCTATAGGTCAGCGGTAGGCGATAAAGGCCAGTCGCACTTCGGTTGTGGGTTCGATTCCTACAGCCTTGTCCGAAGCGATGGGCTGTCGCCCGTCCTGCAGGTTGTCCTTTTTTCTAAAACTACATTACTATAACATCCCATCAATAACATCGAAAAAAAAACTTCTATCCTTAAACAATAATCACTTATGTCCAACATAATCCATTTCAATCTTTAGGCTTATCCATAATACTGCAGTCCACTCTCATAACATAGTGAAAACGATTACCAGAGATTTAATACCATCGTTGATCCCCATATATCATAAGATATGTTTTTTTGGTCACATTCTAAACATTCAAAGTCCTTAATCATGTATTCTCTTGAATACCTTAGTGAAAACATGAATGCAGTTAAAAGTTAACACTTTCCACATACCAAAATCCTCAAAATTCTATATACTCAAACCATGATATCACTTAGTCCTTATATCAATCATGAGCTCATGAATACTATTAAACATTTCATTTTCTCGTCTTCATTATGCGCATATCATCTTATTTCCAAAAAAAATATCTCAGTCACTTTGAATACCACATCAATAAATATTGCAATACTTAATGATACAACATTATTTTGGAATCCCATTACATAAACGCTCAATCATTCCACCACATCGTTATCATATTCAACATCGCCAATAGTGATCGCATGTGACTTCCCTTTTTCCTTTTCCTTCAGTGGTTGCTCATGTTGATCATCACTAACCCTTGGATTAGGGCAATTATTAGCATAATGCCCTATTTCCTTGCACTTGAAGCATTGAAGTGTTGGTGGTGCGTTCTCTGCAGTGTTTGCTTTATTCACATCATTAGAAACCCTTTTTCCATTACTTCGACACTCAGCTGCTCGATGACCTTCTTTTCCACACTTAAAACATTTTCTAGTTCCTTTAAGACAATCTCCACCATGCTTCTTTCCACACTTTGTGCATAAGGAAACATTCATCTTCTTTTCACCATTATTATGAGATTTCTCCTTGAACTCCATCTTTCGTTTCTTGTCAAAACCATGAGATGGATATGTAACACCAACTTCCATTTCTACCTTGATAGCACAACGCACAATTTCTTCATAGCTACTGAAGTCTCTTATAGCTAATGCCCTTCGAAGACTTGGTTTTAAGCCACTGAAAAATCGATCAACTTTACTTTCAGGTTGGATGATAATGCCAGATGCATACCTTGCAAGTCTTGTAAAATTCGCTTCGTATGTACCAACAGATTCATCATCCTTCTGCGTCAGCTCAATAAACTCCTTTTCCATCTTTGTTCGAAGAATACGAGGGAAGTACTTACTGAAAAACAAGTTCTTGAACTCGTCCCATTCCATGGACTCAATTTCATCCCTTGGCCTCGTATTCTTGATAAGATTCCACCATTGATCAGCTTCACCTTCCAAACGATATACTGCTAAGATGACTTTATCATGTTCAGAACATTGAAGAACTGAATATATCTTTTCAGTGGTACTGATCCATTGTTCAGCAACAAGTGGATCGGAAGTCCCACTGAAAGAAGGTGGACGTTGCCTCATGAAGGACTCAATAGAATATTGTTCCCTTCTCTGCTCATTTGGAAGTCCAGAATGATTCATAGCTTGTGTAAGTATATGAATAAGATTTTGCACTCCATCTCCCATAACATTTGTTTGTTCAGGAGGGGAATCATTGCATTGTCCATTGCATTGATCAACACGGTTCCTTCGGGTTCCAGCCATCGTCTAAAACCCAAAAAGAATAGTGTGAGAGGCAAAAATCATGCTAGGGAAAACAACATAATAAAGGGGGATTACCTTCAATATCCAACATCTTAGGTTTAATTCTATGATCGTTAGCGTAATTCTATTACTATAACCTATACGTATACTTATCCCTAGGGACATCCCTAGACATACCTTAGAAATATCTCTAGGAATCTCACTAACGTTTTCGCATCCTAGTTTCCAAAGGTTGACTAAACCATTTCTCTAATACCAACTGTAGAGACCCGAAGCTTGACGTACATGGACATTACATTACATTTGCGGAATACTTAGTACATAACAAAAACACACACTAAAGGATCGTAATAGTTTAGTGTCTTTGGAAACTCGGAACGTAATCTTCTAATCGTGGTGAAAGTTCTTCAATATCTCCCATAAAGGTCATCCCTTTTTTCTACCTAAAACCTTTCTTTATATCCTGGGGAAAAGAAAACATAAAAGGGTGAGCTCAAATGCTCAGTAAGGGTAAACAAAAGAAAAATCAATCACATCATATACATAGCTTTTAGAAATCTTAACCTGGAAAAGAGCTCATAATATCATAACATGGGATATATCATAGAAGTGAAATGTAATCCCAATAATCATAACATAAAACATGAAACTTTGTGTCATACACACATAATCATAGAAAATCATTTCTTGTTAGTCAAGACTCATTGCCAAGACTATCTTAGTGGACAAAGTCCCTTTCTGAATCGAGTAACCCTCGTTTCAGTCCTGTTTCACTGAACCGGTATAACCTACCATTTCAGCCATGTCTATCTCATGAGATATAAAATCTTTACCCAATGCATTGGAGGGAGATATAGGTCCCACCCATCTCATAATGATACCATTCTTATGTGTGCCACAAAATCATAAATCATACATCATTGCATAACCCATGAAATAAAATGGGATTCTTAAACAACATGACATCATAAAACAATTCATATAAGATAAAGGAATTCATAAAAATATTTCCATCACAACATAATCAAACCAATGTAATAATAGGGATAAAAATATAACCCTTTTATTATCTTAGATGGAAAATAGTTTTGATAAAATACTTCAACTCTATTCTTGAGGAAAATATCCTTTCTTCTTCAAAAACATTTTTTCCTTTCATAACATGTCATACGAATTTAAAATAAAAGAAGTTGATTAAAAATAAACTTGAAAACTTGTAAAGGAAGTTTCTTAGAAATAATGTTTTAAAAATCCATTCAGGTCGTATAAGTTAAAAAAAAACATTCTTCGTACTTTTGTCGGAAAAGTCAAAAAGTACCTCGTACGGAAAACGACAAAAGATTCCTTTCACTTCTTTTACTAAAAACTCACCGAAGGGTAAAAATGGATTTAAACAATTTTAGGTGGATGGAAATAATATTACATATTGATGAAACATGGATGTGGATGATAAAATACACCCCAGTAAATACTTACGAATAAACAATCTCGGATAAAAATGAGATTGTGATATTTCCCTTACCTTAGGTCCGACTTGCTTTGTAAGTGTCCGAACCTCCTGTATAATGATTTAAATCATGTTATTGACTTATTACAGAATCATATTCATTGTTATGATATCATATATGGTTCACTTATGACATTATATTACCCGTTCTTTTGTAAATTCCATGTTAAAGAAGCGTTTTGGGTAAAATCGTTTCATTTATCGTAGGTGTTTTGACTTGTTGTTCTTGACATCATTATTACTTATATCATGATTTACTTACTTCCAGAATATAAAATATGATTTATATATCATATATATTCAGTATATATATATTTATAATAGGTAGATAAATAAAATGAAAAACACCGTTCATGGAGACGGTAGTCCGTACGTACGCATGAACGCTGTTTTCCTTTCCTTATTGTCTTGAAATGGAAGTAAGTAGATGAAATACATATGTATATATATACATAAATCCAGTAGCTTTATAATGTCATATATTTCATTATTATTTCTTATATATACATTATAATCATTCTTAAATGGTTAACATGGAGAATGAATCTCATCGCGTCGTGGAGACGGTATTCCGTACGTACGCACGAGCGATGATATCATTTCTATAAATATTGAATTGAATTGGAGTGTATTATAAAATATATCAGAATCAATATGATGTTGTAATAACTATTTATAGTTATTCTTTACACCATTATACCCATCCATGTAAGGTGGTGGTGGAAAATAGATTACACCACGGCGTGGAGACGGTATTCCGTACGTACGCACGCGCGGTGATTTCTTTTTCCGTAGGATGGATAGATGGTGAAATAGGGTTGTTTCATACTTATAATAACATATCAGTATATGAGTGATACTGATGTTATTACTTCATAATGAAACAACCTAAGAAGAAGAAGTGGAAGAAGAAATAAAGATGAAAGAATTGGTAACGGTAATTACCTCTTCTTTGAAGTGCCTCTTTGAGACCTCCTCTTAGGGCACTAGAATTGGTCTTTGAGGAAGACCAGAACCTCTAGGATGTTGCTAGGGAAGTGGAGAAGGGATTTTGGCAGGGGTTGGACGAGCTTGAGTGCTCAAATTGGTGTGAGGAGGAGGGGGAGGAGGTGTCCTTTTATAAGGGAGGAGAGGGGCACCTTAGGAATATCTCAAAATATTATTTTATATTAAAGTCAAAATAGGTTTATAATGGTTCCAAAGGGTCTTATTTCGAAGATAAGGTGGGGAGGGGTCGAAATCCTATCAACCAATAGAATTTAGACAAGTTTAGGATATTATTTTAACCTTATCAATTAAATTTAACTCTAAGTTAAATAATTTAACTTTTACCATGTCTTTTTGTTTTCTTTCACTATATGGTTAATAAACTTACTATAACATGCCAAACGAACCCCAAATTGTTTATTATTAATATATATATCCTTATCTAAGTCATTTGGCTGAACCTTAGATTTTTAGGAATACAATAACAATTAATAATATAATATTTGATTTAAAAACTATTTTGTGTCAATTTTGACACTATTTGATATATGATTTTTGTGAAAGTCATAACAGAATTAAATGTTCGAACAAAGTTGATTAAATCATCATTAATATATCATAGTAACCTATAAAATTAGTGGAATTCATAAAAAATCTCAAATTACATTTATTTTGGTGTTTATAACATCAATTATTTCAATATTTCATTAATAAGATAATTACTGCATCATCGTTGTGTCATAAATAAAATAAATTATTTTATGTCTAAAAATTACAAATAAAATACCATCATGTAGGAAATATTTTTATCTTTCTAATGAATATTTACAATCGAATTTATCTTATGTATAACCCCATATTAAAAATGATTTACTTATTAAACTTTGATTTTAACTATTTTAACCTTTCTTTAAATAAATTAATAATAAATGTCCTAATCTAATCCAAGTGGGCCTAAATGGTCATATTTTATTCCTAAGTTTGTTTTTGGTCGAATTCCACTTGTCCAATAGAATTAGGACATGTGTTAGGGTAATAGTAATATCATATTTACCCTTAGTTACCCTATTTACTATTAACCGCGGTAAAAAAGTAAAAAGTTACTATTCACCAAAAAATTATTTTCATCTCATTGAACCACATTTTAGTCCTTGATATTAACCGTGTCTCTCGGATTTTCGAAATTCCATTCACAGAAGCGGCAAAATTAAGTTTTATGAAAAATTCAGTTTTTTTAACTACCACTTAGTAGTTTCACTATTTATCAAAAATTGATGTTTTTCAGAACAATGCCAAAATTTCATCCTAAGCTATATTTCATATTCCAAATTCAAAAATGAAATCTATTTTACCAAATTCATAACATAGAAGTTTCATTAATTAATTTTATAATTAAATCCCTCTGTTAAAATAAATAGCGTGTTTTTAGGAAACAATATATATCAAAAGATTGACACTTGATTATGTCTTGTTTGAATGTGAAATTACAACCAATGACCAACATTGTATTAAATTGTAAAAATATATTCTAAATATACTTTAAAACCACTCAAATTAATAATTTATCACTATTAATTATTTCGATTAAAAAAGTTGTTTTTAATTATAATTTAGTAATTTTTCACTATTCATCAGAATATGAAAGTTATCCGAAAAGTACCAAAATTTCACCTTAGGCTAAATTCGATACTCCGAATCCAAGAATGAAGTTCATTTTGAAAAATAAGATTTACAGAATTTTAAAAAGTGGTTATTACTATTCATAACGGCTAGTTTTAATAATATTTTAATAGCACATCGTTGTTTAGTGAAACTCGGTATTGCGTATTACACACGCTATTGAGGAAGGTCGCGATTGTGTGTAATGCAAGGAAAGACAAGGATGCTTGTTGTGCAAGCTCCTTTTGGTGTAGCGTACAACACAAGACATTAATAAAATTAAAAAGAATATTTCTTTATAAAATCTTGGGCTGTTACAATGATTATTTATTTACAATCATAAAAATGTTGAATTCTAAAAGAATTACACTTAGAAAAATAGATAAATTGAATTATAATACACATGAAAGAAATAAAATTAAATTTAATATAGTATATTGTAATAAAAATAATATTAATAATAAAAAATGTCACTGTATAGGTATATACACCTCATAAATTAATATAGTTGTATAACATATTATATGTATCCAAGAAAAAAGATTGAGTAAAAAAAAATTTATCGCTTTACTAACATTGAAACTATAAACCCTAATATAAAGATATATAAAAATTAATATGTAAATCGATATGAATTATGTACAAGTTTCATAAAATTAATTCAGTGGAATTATATACCCCACCCAATATAAATAATTTACTCATATCACATATATCTCATAGAAATAAAATTTATACGATATGGCCCTTACCATGAGTCTGATTCATCATGATTTTTGTTTATATTCATGAATAATAAACATTTCATAATTATGAACCCTTTTACATTTTTATTATTAAATTAATTTAAATTATTATTTTATTATAACCAATTTCATAATCAATTATGTTTATGTCAGATGTTTTTAGCATATTCATTTTATGTATCAAAAATGACTTTGGTTGGATTTATATTGTAAAAATGTTCATTATTTAAACACAAAAAGAATAAAAATAATAAAATAATTATCATATTTATACATAAATTATACTTTTAAGTCCCATAATGATATATGGTTATGAAAATAAACTAATACAATGATTATGAAAATGTAGCCCTTACTTACGCATGAAAAACATTTTCTTCTATCAATACAAATTATGTGAGGAAGAAATGTAGTATTTTTTATTTCAAATAATGATAATTATATAATAAATACCATTATATTTAATTAAATATAATTATATATATTGTTATTGTGATGTAAAATCCATCACATCGCTTCTAGTAGGCGTTAGTCCACACATCCATGAATGACATTATCAGTTTTTCAGTGTGTTAAAAGGTAAAAATGAAAATAATATATTACATTTATAGAATTATATTTATTACATTAATATCATAATGGTGTAATATATATCATATATTTTCATTTATATACCCCTAATAACCATATATGTAACATTTTGGTGAGGAACCCTTCACAACCCTTCACGAGGTGGTAGTCCATTGTACACACCATCGACGTTATATTATCCACTATGGAATGTAATTTAAAAAGGGTGTATATGATACGATAATTATGGAGGAATGTTTATGTTATAAAAATCAAAAATATAATATATAAAATGTATGACCATCCTTGAATGGTGGAAATGAAAAAACGAATGATTTCAATTCCTAAGGTGGTAGTTCGCTATACACATGAAGGATGATTCCACAACCCACTTCATCGAAGATTTTTTGGTTATATATAGTAATGATAAGATAAAAAATATCATTAAAATTAATATTATGAGGTAATTTTTTTAATAATTATCTGAAAATAATAGAATGATATGGATATGGAAATAAAATAAATTGACTTTTAGAAGAACATTAATTTTTCGGTGGGTATCCTATAATGGTTTTCACAAAATCATTAAAAGGAAATATATTTTTCAAAAATTGAGGCCTCTATAATGATATGAGAGGTTATTGGATGTATATTGGGTAGAAATTTGACTAGAAAAATGGTTTTATAGGTGGGAATAATTTGGGAGATTGAGTGCCTTTTTATAATTTTGGGGGATAATATTCTTGTAAATAATCAAATGTATTCACTATTTTGTGGTCTCCCTTACCTCATCTAATTATAAAATTGGAAAATATTTTATTAGATATAATTTATAGTCTATATAAACTTAAAACTAAACATAATACTATAATCTATATCATTTTCATCATTACTATTTATGTGTACTCAATATTACCCTTTTTTACTATAGTAACAAGTTTTATTTCCAAGGCTATTTGTCCTTTATGACTAAATTATAGAAATTATTATTAGTTAAAATATAAAATATTATTATATATATTATATATAATTTATAATATAAAATTGTAATGTTTATTAAAAACTAATATTAACAGCAATGAATGTCACTCGAAAAAATAACACATTTACCATTACTGGGATTTGAGTGATTTTACAAATTAGGGGTAAATATATTAATTATAAAAGAAACATTTTTTTATGAATGAGAAATATATGGTATATATTAATATAATAAAAAACCTTTAGATGATATTATTTTTATAAATTTTATATCAATTCATAAAATATAATATATTATTTGGTAGCATTAATGTCAATTTTTACATTACACATATAATTTGAATTCAATATTATCAATAACATATTAGAGCTAAAAAAATTTAACATCACATATTTGTATCATGAAATATTTATATATAATATAATGTAAAAAACTTATTCATTCAATGTACCATAATTTAAATTTTATTAGTATCATTTATTTGATTTTATTATTAACAATGTAATCCACACATTAGTGTTCCATAAGAATTAAATGTAACTATATCATCTATATAAATTAATGATATATTATTATAAAAAATATAACTTATTTATTGTAATTACACAATATTTTATTATTTCAAATTTCAATTAATCTAATTAAATGTATAATTATGTAAAATTGTTAAATAAAATATATGCACTTCCTGGATTTTATGTTTTTGGATTTTAAAATACTGTTAAGAATTGTTACCATTTATAATATAGTCGTTTAATAGTGATCACATGATTAGTATAAATATAGTTCTTTAAGACATTCAATTTAGTAAAAAAAAGGAATTAATGGACTCAACACTTAGAATTTCTTCATACAAAGCCCATTTTTCAGATCTTGGAAAGGACCCAGCATCACATGGATTCGTCCATGAACAATCCCATGCTGAACTTCAACACATTAAGCTTGAACGAAACAACCTACAAGAGAAGTGGAAGTTAATAGAGGTTACCACATGAGAGATGTTATATGAGCCTCTATAAGAGATTGTCACCATCACACAACTTACCTATAGGTCTTATGTCTGTGCTAACAAGTGTTATGTAACAATACCCTAGCCCAATGATTATGTGAATTATTTATTGTATATAATAAATAATATATATTCAGTTTTTATTTTTACTTTGTAAATGGTTTTAAAGAAAAGAGAGTATTTTTAGATAATATTTAATTTTGAAATCAATTTTTATAATTTATTAGATTTTTTAAAAAAATAATTTTTTTTAAAAATAATATTACAAAATATCTTTTTAATATATAAAAATGATCATATGATTTTTATGAATACAATAGAAATTTTTATTAATGTATGAAACTATTTTTTCTAAAACCAATGAAATTCCAATAAATGTTAGTTTTTGTTTTAAAATAGAAATTGCAAATAATTAAGGAATTATTTAAATTAAATTAATATTTTTTTTGGAATTAGGACGTTGAAATTATCATACTCTAAATTTTTCATTTTTTTCTAAGACAGTCGAATTTTTTGGTTAAAATTAAATATCATTTAAATATATAATGTGTTTTATGATATCCTATTAAACTAATATAGAGGTAATAAGATACTATAAAATTTATATTCAGACAATATATGCTTTAAAATTAAAATAATTCTATTTTTGAATTTTTTTTGATTAATTTTATGGTTCCATGGTGGACCCTCCAATACTTATAAAATATTTACACTTTTTAAAAATATTTCCTTCATAGTGTGACTCACCTCCTCAAAAGAAATCCAAATATATTAATATGTTCGTCCATTTTTCCTAAAAAATAATTCTCTCTCCTCTCCTTTGTGAAAATCCATTGGAAAACTTATGGGATTGTTTATGATTTTGATTTGTTTAATTTGTAGTGTCGAAATCCAAAATAATAAAGAATTATATTTTCTTTCCTATATAAACCCACTCAAGATCCCACCTCTATTCACTCAAAACCATTGGAGATCGAAGAACCCATTCCCCCTCTCTCTAGAATCCTCCCAAGGTGCCTCAACCTCTCAATAATAATCTCTCAATCATCTCCCTACCATTTGGGATAACACTTCTTGTATGGGATTTCTCCCATTCTTATTTTTATCCAAATTTCCTTATGGTGTAATACCCTTTTGTGTTCAATTAAAAATGTTGGGTTTTTATTTAAAACCTCCCCCATACTATCTTAATTATGTTTAAAGGATGAGAGTACTCTTTCTCTATCAATAATTCCTCCCATGTACAAAAATTACTATGCTAAAATTCAGAAAAAAATTCTCTATTCTCATTTACATTCAAGCAATTCATTTATATTATTCCTCTAAATTCCATTACATATGTTGGGATATTATGTTCCTTTATCCCATTAGTGTTAATTTAATTTTAAATGATGAGAGACCCCGTTTACTCTCAATAACCCATTTGATGATTTCTATTTGACAACGTTATGCTACCGAAGTTACTCCAAAATTTCCCAGGCCAATATCATCATGTAAGGGAATAGCATACCCATTTCACTATAAATGGTATATAATTTTATGATATGTACATATTGATTTACAAATTACATTTATTTAATCCATATATTTTATTTGTGGTATAGATTATTATGTTTAATGAATCCACATCGTCTGATCTATTTGGCACATATATGCATGAAATGAAATGTTTATAAAGGATGCATCCTGAAAGAGCTACAATGAATCGGGTAATGAATAATATTATGGTATGTCATGTGCAATGTGTGTTGACTCTTGATAATTCATGTTCAATGAGGTTTTACTAATGTGAATTCATGTTCAATGATGGTTTACTCAGGTTCCATGTGCAATTAGACTTGGCTCTTTCTCATTTCATGTTAAATACTGTTGATGTATTTCCTTATTATGATAATCATGATATATCATGCCTTTATGGTCATGTTTCTCTTATGATCTATTGATATGGATACATCCTAAACTGTTCTATATTCTTCATTTTATTCCTTGTATTCTCCCTTACTTTTCTATATAGCTCACCCATTTCTTATGTATGTCCTCAGGTTATCCCATGAAATACTATGTTCGAAATAATTCTTTGGTCATGAAAAATAAGTTTTCAATAAAGATTTTGTGTTTTATGTTCTATGTTATTGTGTAATGATACTAATTTTCAAAGAAAATAGACCTCTCGATCCTCAGAGATGACCTAAGTGTAGTTTCTGTAATAAATCATTATTATGTGCGTAATAAAGAGTATGGTTGTCAAAGATGGAATTGTAGGATAAGTTTAGTTATTTTTGGGATGGGGATTAGAAAACCCTAGTAAAATATGTATAGAGAAGAGTATGTTTCATAAAAACATACCTATATTTTTTGAGTATAGTGTAAGTGGTTTTTCAAGAAAATAAATTCTTTTATAGATACAAACAAGTAGAGCCATCTCTGGAACATATGTATCTAGGGGTAAAACTAGAAAACACTGCTTGGAGCTAGAACCCAATAAGAACTAGTGAAATAAAATGTGGCTTGTTAAACACTTGGTTATTAAAATATTGGGGTGGGGGATGGGGTATTATTTGGATAATTCATTATCTTAGTATGAATCATTATGATGTTGAAAAATTACCCTAAGCATATATTTTGGGAAGTAGATCATGGATAACATAGATTGAAGCCTATAAATTCAAAAGATAAGGAAGTAAATATAATTTATAAGATATCTATTTTTGTATATGGATTACCCTTTATGTGTTACCCCTAACATTCCTTTTATTACAACAAATTTCCGGTAATAAGAGGACTCGAGCTAACAACTGATACAATGATCAATGTGATGACTGCTCTAATGAGATGCCCAATTTGATGGTCATAGGAATCACAAACATTGTCACGATACTCTTTTAGTTAACTCATGTTTTGAATAAAATCATGGGTTAGAATGAACATTTAACCCCCCCCCCAAATTACATGAAGCAGTCGAGACATTTATGAGACAAATTCCTCTTACTTTTATTGGATAATATGATCCCTCAATCGCAGAATAATCGTTCAACTATATTGAAAAGATATTCTCTATCATTCAATGTTCAGAACAAGAGAAGGTTCTTCTGACAGATTCTCATATGAAGGGTGAATTTGAGCAATGGTGGACCATGATCAAAAATATAAAGCATGAGAATGAGATTTAGGCATTAGAATAGAAGTATTTCAGGAATGTTTTTTCGATAAATATTTTCCTCACACCCTTCAACATAAGATGGAAAGGGAATTCATTACCTTAAAGCAATAATATGACTAATCCATTAGAGTGTGTGTGGAAGACATCACAAGGATTTCGTGATACTCCTATGATAGTGCCTTGACCAACGAATGCAAGGTTGACCACTTCTTTTGTGTGATAAAACCTATCTTACAGAGATCCTTAATGATCAGTGACTTTTATAGCTATGATAAAACTGTATGTTGATCAATCAAAGTCAAAAAAGAGATTGGTGAATCTTTGGGGTATCGTGGGGATAAGAAGTGGAAGGTGGAATTTAATTATAATGGTATTGTAATGACCCAAATTCGGATCCCCTCAACTGGTGCCTCGTGCCTGGTTCGCCACATGACCTCAAGAACATTTCCCCAAATGCTAGAGGTTGTCGACTAGCAGCAAGGGCCTTAGTAAGTTATTAGGGAATTTATGCCCTCATTTGGTAAGGTAAACCAGGTACAGGAAATAACAGTAAATATAGGAATCAGTAAACAACATACAAAAACTGAAACTAAACAGTAGAAGCAATGTATAATATAATAATGATGCATCATGGTACATGTATCTAAGGAACGCAGAAAACACAACAACGTGCTGAAATAAAACTAAGAACAAAGCACTAAAAGTAAACAGCAACTCCAAAAGCATCCCAAGCCTATGCTCGGTCATATTCTCTCCAGCTCTAACAAAAAATCATGTACTTGAAGGAGAAGGACCACAATCACTATCCACATGTGCAACCATATAACCTATTTGGGCCAAAAAGCAGGACCCAAATAGGGTGTGATAATAATCCGAGTAGGCATTCACCCCAGGATCTATGACCTATTGTCAGTGAGGAATATTGAAAAAGTAATAGAAATAAATGTAGCAGAGAAACAGAAGTACACTAATGTAAACAATACTACAAATCTCCATTCACATTTATTTTTTAATTTAATACAATCTTTTAATTAGAAACCAAGGATTCTTTCAAACAGCTCTATATTTCCAAGTCAATTAAAGTAACACAATATGTATCTCAGCAGAATACCTAAACAACAAGCAGTACACAACCCAAACTTGTTCTTTGGCTTGGTGACTCGTCACAACCTACCAAACAATATTCCTGGTGACTCTCTAGGTGGATCATACTGGCAGAACTCTCTAGTCAAGTAACTTGCAATGGCATAAACACTCTGGGAAGGTCTCACATTCAATTTCCATGCGTTCTTGCAATGATATCTATAAACTCTCTGAGGAAGCACTTACGTCTAATTCCCCCTATAGTCTTGATACGTAACTAAGGACATTCTATGTAGTGTAGTCATGAGTAATTGACTATTAGCAGCCCAAATTAAGCTCAACCACTACTTGGATAATAGCGACAATGCATCAAAATCATATAAACAATTTGAAATACATTTATTCAACTATATTAAGGCAAGAAAGCTATGAAACAATGTCTGCCACAAAGGAAACCTAATCCAAATGGTGATAAAATCCAAAACAAGGGAAACATCCAAGGGGTGATCCTAAAACATTCTAACAAGCAATTGTTAATCATCTTATAACCTCAATAATACATGAAATCTAAGGCAGATAACAAAACATAATCAAACCCCAAACCCGAGATACCTGATACATGGGTATCCGGCACTTTTGCACCAAAAAATGAAAGACATTAAACGTAGGGAAACAAAGTACTTAACTCATTCCTAGAAGATAGATATACTTCAACCTCATCCCGTGAATCATCCTAGAACAGAGAAGATCTGCAAAAACATCTCAAACGTTCAACCTCAGATAACTCTCACAAGATAGGGAATCAGGAAATGTGGCCAAAGAAGAACCAAGAACCCACCGCTACAATTCTATTGCAATTGAAGGCCTTCGATTCAGATAACCAATTATGGATCAGTGGATCGGAGAAGATTCAGCTTCCTTGGACGATCTCTGTCGAAGAAGCTGCAGAAAAAGACGTATTCGGTGTTAAGTCGTGACCTTATTCCGTTTAATGAAATAAAAAGAAAAGTACATGGCATGTACTTCACGAGTAAACAAACCTGTACTTGCCATTTCCGTACACTGCATTAAGAAGCCTCCACATCACCAAAACACACCGTGTGTGTACCCGGACATGACTAGCACATGACCTCGCACGGAAGAAAATTACACGGCATATACTCATAAAGTACATGGCGATTACTTATAAAATTTCCAAATTCATCTATTTTTTCTCTTTTTCTCAAAACTGACCAGAAAAGGAAAAACATGCATAAAAAGAAGGTCAGAGTTCTTACAAACTTTCCCCCTTAATGAAATCTGTCCCCTAATTTCCTTATCAAAGTGGAAAAGAAGAAACCTCGAACAACTCTTGCCATTGTGATCACATATCGGCCTCCCTCTCCCAAGTCTCATCCTATACATGGTCGTGCTTCCATAGCACCTGTACCAGGGGGACAGACCAGCCACGAAGTACCTTTGCACTATGATCAAAAATACTAATAGGATGCTCCTGGAATGATGCATCCTACCCCAGTTCACCCCCCTCGGGTTGAGAAACATGAGACAGGTTTGAGAAATAGCAGTGAAGCTGAGAAACATGGAAGACGTCGTGCATAGCCTAGTATTTCTGAGGAAACTGAAAACTATAAGAAAACAGCTCGGCTCTCTCCAGAACCTCAAATGGCCCGACGTATCTCAGTGAAAGCTAACCCTGTCTCCTAATCCTCTTGTGTCCCATCCTTGGGGTAACACATAGGAAAACCTGATCCCCGACCATAAACTCCAGAGATCGTCTCCACTGATCAGCATAAGATTTCCGCCATGTCTATGAAGTAGCCATACTTTTTCGAATCAGCTCCACCTTCTTTGTGGTATCGTGAACTAGATTAGGTCCTAGAATAGCTGCCTCTCCTACCTACATCCAACACAATGGTGATCGGCACGATATACCGTAAAAAGCCTTGAAAGGTTCCATCCGAATAGTTTCTTGAAAACTATTACTATAGGAAAAGTCCACTAGAGGTATATGTCTCTCCCATGAACCTCCAAAATATTGGACATATGCTCATAACATGTCTTGTAACACCTGAATCGTGCCCTCTGTCTATCCATCTATCTGGGGATGGTAAGATGTACTAAGAAGTACCTGTGTACCCAAATCCCTCTGTATCCCTTTCCAGAAAAGCGACGTGATGCGGGTGTCCCTATCTGAAATGATAGTACTCGTAACCCCATGCAAACGTACAATCTCATGGATGTACAACAATCCAAGATCATGAACACCAAAGGTATCCTTAATCGGAAAGAAGTGAGAAACCTTCGTAATTCTGTCAATAACAACCCATACCGCGTCATTCCCTCGAGGTGATCTTGGAAACCCTATCACGAAATCCATTGTGACTTCATTCCTCTTCCACTCGGGAATGGGTAGCTAATGTAAAAGCCCTGCTGGTCGCTGGTGATCTGCCTTCACCTATTGACAGGTGGAACATCTCATGACAAAACCAGCAACTTTTCCCTTTATACCCGACCACCAATACTAGAGGTGTAGATCACAATACATCTTGGTGACGCTAGGATGAACTTCCCAGACTGAGTAATGAATGTCTCGCATCAGGTCCTCTCATATATCTACTGGAACCCATATGCGTCCCTGGAAACACTAGATATCATCCTTGCCTACAGTCTGTCTAGAAGTAGGGTCCTCTCCTCACACACTCTCCCGCAGGACTAGGCCTTCAGAATCTGATATCTGCCTCATTTGAACTCGGTCGAGAAGAATCGAGGTAACATCTACAGAAGATTGGAAAGTCTGCCTCTGTCTATCGTGCACCTCCTAATGCATCTTAGAGAGCAGATCCATATGCTACCACTCACTGTTTTCCTCCAGAACTGTCTATATCTGAGTCCTCCTGCCCAGTGCATCGGCCACTACATTACCTTTTCTAGTCATATAGGAATGTTCACAATCAAAATTCTATAGGTACTCAACCGACCTCCGATGTCTTAGATTCATGTCACGCTTTGTGAAGATGTACTTGAGGCTCTTGTGGTCAGTATACACCACAAAATTCTCCCAAGTGACTACTACTCTCACCTTCTATGGGTCTACTGATACTCTTGTCTCTGAGATGACATTACCCAAGAAGTGAATCTCGTCCATCCAAAAGTGGAAATTTGAGAGATTATCATATAATAGATGCTCCCTCAGTGTACTCAAAATGTTCTCAAGATGGGTAGCATGGTCGTGTCGGGTGTGAGAGTACACCAAGATGTCATCCATGAAAATCACCACGAAGGAATCCAAGTAAGGATAGAAAACGCTTTTCATCAGCACCATAAAAACCACTGGTGCGTTCGTGAGACTGAATCGCACAACCAAGTACTCATACAGACCATACCTACTCCATAAAGATGTATGAGGTGTATCAAATAGTCTGACATGCAACTGATGGTATCTGGATCTCATGTCGATCTTCGAGAACACTCTAGCTCCTAAAATATGGCCAAAATGATCATCTATCCATGTCAGTGGTTATTAGTTCATGCCCGTCAACTGGTTTTGCTTACGATAATCCAAACAAAGCCTAAGGGTGCTATCTTCCTTCTTCACAAACGTGACAGGAGAACCCCAAGGAGAAGTAATGGGTCAGATGAAACCCCTTGTCTGCAACTCCTCTAACTTCTTATTGAGCTTCTGCAACTCAGGTGTTGCCATCATATAAGGAGGAATGGACACAGGTTCCACTCCTGGAACATGCTAAATAGAGAATTCTACCTCTTTCTCTAGAGGAAAACCTAAAACGTACTCTGGAAAAACATCTTGAAAGTGCTCAAAAAACTGGAGGAAAATTTACCAAATAAGTCACGTGTTCATCCAGATATAAGCTAGAAATATGGGCCATAACACCGCCCAACCCATGATACTCTGTCCAAGCTTTCCTCTCCTGGACATATCATTCTCCCTTGTGAAGAAAAGATATGCCCCCCGATGATGTAAACATCACCCTAAGACGATAGCAATCAACAAAGGCCTAGAAGTGAACTAACCAGTCCATCCTGAGAGTGAAATCAGACAATTTCATCTCCAAAACATAGAGACTCCATGAAAAATGGCAACCACCAACCTCAAGGGGGCAGTCTAAGCACTCATGCACGCTAGCAGTTCTAATTACCTAGGGAGTGTCTAGAGTCATCATATCCTCAGAAGTATATACAGTAAGTCTAATTCTTTCCACAGTATGAACAAAATAAATCTATGAGAAGATCATGTATCTAATAGTTTACAGGATAAAACTGAGGATACTAAAATCATACCTTGAACTATAGAAGGTCTAGAATCCTGCTCTTGATGAATCTTCTCTACATCAAATGTCTGGCCTATACCACAACCCTATGTAGCAGCCTGAGATCCCTGTGATGCTCCTGCCAAATCCTGACCACTGCATCCTCGGCCTATACCCTAGCCCGAATGACATAAAGAGATCCAGACCCCTGGCTGCAGCAGAACTTGTTATCCTGCTCCTGTACGCGGAGTCGAAACTGATCATCTTTCACTAGCCGCTCGTGGAAAAACCTTGCAGAAGCGCTGCAGATGACCCATCTTGCTGCAAGATACAAAATCTACTGGGTCCCTAGGGCACTGAGATATCTTATGACCACATATTCAACATAGATATAACACCACATGATTTCTAGAGGGAAGATCACGTCATCCCGTAGGAATACCTCGCTTCCTCGAGTCACCTCGTGTAGACTCTCGGTGGCTCTTCCTATTGTATGTCTGGAGAGAATCAGCGCTGGATGCTGAACCACCCTGGTCCATAGCTTCAGCCTCCCTCAGGTTTCTATCCATAATAAGCACCTGGTTGACTATCAGAGTGAAACAAGTCAACTTAATGAAGTTTACCTATGACCTGATGTCCGGTCTGAGGCCTTCCTCAATCATTCTTCTCCAAAAACAGCTTGTTATTCTCTAGAATGGGAGTGAAACACTGTAAATCTTTAAAGAGGGAGGAATAATCCATAACTATGAGAGTACCCTGCTACAGGTTCAAGAACTCTATGGCTTTGTCAGCCCTTAGAGTTGTTGGGTAGAAGTAGTCTTAGAACGCACACTGAAACTCATCCCAAGCCATAGCATGTGGGCGCCCTGTCTGCGAAACCACATCCCACCATCTCTTGGAGGAATCTCACCAAATATATGTTTCGAGCTTCACTATCCTCTCCGGAGGTGTCTCCAGATGCTCAATGATGGTCAACATGGCTTCTAGCCATGAATCTGCAGCCTGTGGTCCTCCATCCCCTATGAACGTGGGAGGGTGTGGTGGCTAAAAAACCCGCGTCAGCTCTGCCATAGACGGGGCATGATGTTGAGCACCCTTGAAATTATGCATTAATCTCATAAAACCCTCTCTCAACTGAGCATCGGCACCAGTTTCTGGGATTACTATAGGTGCATTTTCCGGAATGATTGGTGGAAATACTGGTAGTCCTTGATCTTCCATATAAGGTGTACAATCACTACCTTGTTCCAGATGTGCAACTGAAGGATGTCATGGTGCCATAGCTCTGAAAGGTCAAAATCACACCTTAATTAACGATGAACACAAAATAAAATTAAGAGTGAAAAATGGAATATGAGAGAAAAACATTAAAATTTTGGAAACCAAGACTACACGGCGTGTTTCTTAAAAGTTTACCCTGGGCGTGTACGTTGGCCATACATTGATGTGTAATCCACCCGGCTACACGGCGTGTTCTTAAACTGCACGGCGTGTACTAACCCATTTCCTCCCTATCCATTCACCCCTACACAGTTGGGAACACAGACTATCCCAGGAGGGAACTACACGGTGTGCTTGTCCACTACACGGTGTGTCCTTAAGATGTCTCCCCTGTCTGGGTTTTTAGTCACAATGACAGTTACACAGACCACTACTATATGACGTGTCAAAGGAGACATGACATTTACATGACATGACTTACCTGGCCTGTGTTTTTAGTGAAATGGAATAACACATGGTTGACACTACACGACATGTTCTATACGGACACGGTGTGTAAGCGGAATGATAACACCAACCCGTGTTGTTGGCTACATGCCCGACAACATTGTCAACTATACATGGCCTGTTCCATTGGGACACAACATGCACTTAAAGGAATAACCTATCCCCTGTTGTTAGTGAAATGGATGAATGCCTATTTTATACCGCACGATGTGTACACTAGTACTCGACGTGTTCCTACAGAAAACATTACAACCCGTGTCTTTTCCCAACACAGTTAGGGAGATAGCTAAAAACTAAAGAGCATGTATTTATAAAGTACATGTCGTGTATTCTGTGTTTTCCAATACAGTAGCTTTAGAACTAGACCAGAGCCCAGAACACCCTTAAAAAAATAGCGTTAAGGTTCCAAATTCCGATCCGTGGGGTCCCATACTCCCCGCCAATCAATGCATGGAATCATAATAATGGATATAACTAGTAAAAGAGTATAACAACTCATGATCTACCAAATTCTGATCCTCAATGTACCATAATAACTCTAAGACCAAAGTTTGGAATCCATGATAAAGAAGATCTAAGCAAACAATACCCTATGAAGATAGCATGTATTCTATCACAACAGTTGTCACAACAACATGCATATTTTATGAAAACTTCTGTCACAACAGCATGAAAATTCTAATGCAATCTAGATGGAAAGGCAAAATGCATGACATGTGATTTTATAACAAGTGCATGTATGATGCATGAGATGGCATTACCTCATCTCATCAGGTTGTAACAAAATAGAACCCCAATCATACAAACAGAAATAAAACAAAACAAGTGCACCACCCAACGGTGAAATCATTTAAACTGTAACATTTTCAATACTCAAAATTTTCAATTTTCAAGGTAATCTGGCTTTTTCCCTGTATACGGGTTCTAGAATTCCTGGGCACATCTATTTACTATCTACCTATTCCATCCTATCCTTTTCTAATGTTTCTAAATAGTAAGTAAATAGAAAAGGAAAGAAACTCCTCTGATACCACATTGTAACGACTCGAATCCGGAGACCCTCAACTGGTGCCCTTTGGCCGGTTTGCCAAATGAACTCGATAGAATTTCCCCAAACTCCAGAGGCTACCGACTAGCAGTGAGGTCCTTGGTATGTTATTGGAGAAACTATGCCCTCATTTGGTAAGGTATAAAATGTATAAGAAATAACAGTCAATAGCAGAAGTATTAAACAGAATACAACAACTGAATCTAAACCGAGGAAACAATGTATAATATAAAAAGATGCTGCATGGTACATGTATCTAAGTAAAGCAGCCGAAACAACAATGTGTTGAAGTAAAACTGAGAACAAATCACTAAAAGTAATCAGCAACTCTAGCCGCATCGCAAGCCTAAGATCGGTCTTATGCTCCCCAGCTCCAACGAGAAATCATGTACCTGAAGCAGAAGGGCCACAATCCCTATCCGCACCTCCAACCATATGACCTTTTTGGGTAGAAAATTAGGCCCCAAAAAGGGTGTTAGACTAATCCCAGTAGGAAATCACCACACCATTTGTGCCCTAATGTCAGTGAGCAATATTGAAAAAGTAATGGAAATAAATGCAGTAGATAAACAGAAGTATACTAAAGTAAAAAATCCTACAAATCTACATTCACATTTATTTATTAATTTAATACAATATTTTAATAAGCAACCATGGAATCTAGTGAACAACTTTATATTTCCAAGGTAATGAATGTAACACAATAGGTATCTTAGGAGACTACCTAAACACCAAGCAGTACAAAACCCAAGCTTGTTCTTTGGCTTGGTGGACTCGTCACAACCAACCAATAAATATTCATGGTGACTCTCTGGGTGTCTTACACTGGAAGACCCCTCTAGTCAGGTAACATGCAAAGGCACAGTCACTCTGGGAAGCTCTCATCATCAATTCCCCTACGGTCTTGCAACGATAGATATAGAATCTCTGAGGAAGCACTTATGTCTAATTCCCCCTATAGTCTTGATACGTAACTAAGGACACTCTACAGGAGCACAATGTCCCATACCCACAGGTCCTACGAACGATAATAATTTATAACAGACTCTATAGGGAATCCCTTAATCGCCAATTCCCACTTTAGTCTACCACACGAGGTTCCCACAACCCTAAGTAGTGTAGTCGTGCGTGATTGAATGTTAGAAGCCCAAATTAAGCTCAAAAACTACTTGTATAATAGCTATAATGCATCAAATTCATATAAACAGTAGGCAATACATCCACTCAACTATATCAAGGCAAGCAATCAATGCGACAAGGTATGCTTCATAGGCAACTTAATCCAAACGGTGATAAATAGCCAAAACAAGGGAAATACTCAAGGGGTGATCCTCAAACATGATAACAAGCAATTATTAATCATCTAATAACCTCATGCATACAATCAATCTATGGAAAATAACAAAACAGGAGCTAAAACCTATCCTGAAATACCTGATACATGGGTATCCGACACTTTTTCACAAAAAAATCAAAGACAATCAATGTAGGTAAACAAAAAACCTACCTCGATCCTAGAAGATCGATATACATGAATCTAGGCCCGTGAATCAGCCAAGAACAGAGAAGATCAGCAAAAACATCTAAAATGTTCAAACTCAGATAACTCTCACAAGAGAAGGAATTAGGAAATGTGGCCAAAGTAGAACCAAGAAATCACTGCTGCAATTCTATTGCAACTGATGACGTTTGATTCAGATAACCAGTGATAGATCGGTGGCTTGGAGAAGATTCGGCCTCCTTGGATGCTCTCGGTCAAGTAAGTTAGAGAAGAAGACATATTCAGGGTTAAGTCACGACCCCAGTCTATTTAATGAAATAAAAGGATAAGTACACAATGTATACTTTATGAGTACACGGTCTGTACTTCATGAGTACACGGTGTGTACTCACCCTTTCTGTACACCGCAATAAGCGGCCTCCACATCACCGCTACACACTGTGTGTGTGGCACGGACATGGCCAGCACACGGCCTCACATGGAAAAAAATTACATGGGGTGTACTCATAATGTACACGACGTGTACATAGAAAATTTCCATATTCTTATATTTTTCCACTTTTTTCTGAAAAACAACCAGAAAATGAAAAACATACGTGAAAAGAAGGTCTTGGTTCTTACATGTCTTATGGATAAATCCAGTGGTTCTAGAAAATTCTTGCACCCCACTTGAAAAAATTTCATAAAAAATAAACCTAGAAATTTCATGAAGGGAATGAGGAAATGCTTTAGGTGTTGAAGATAAGGGCACATAGCTATTAACTATCGATAAGAAAAACCCATTACTATGATAGAGGAGATAAATAATTTGTTCCAACATCAATGCTTTTTTCATTTCTTCAACTATAAATAACTAGATCACATTGATAACCAATGTTCTAAGCTAAGGGTTTTCGAAGGCAACCAACATCCTCTAAGGCAGTAAGGGGGATATTTTTTCAACGCAACTACCAAAGAGAAACCTGACAAAGAAGTTGTGATAGGTATGATAGTTATTCATTCATGAATATCAAATGTACATTCTGATTCTTGTTCTACACATTATTTTATATCACAAAGATTTTGCTGAACGTCCCCAACACCCATAAAAATCATGGATGTAATTATGTCGGTGAGAATAGAAAAAGGGGAAATCAATGCATCCCATGAATATAAATCCTCCCATATCAAAATTTGGTGTTTGAAATCCCCAATGATCCTCATCACACTCCCTTTGGTGTAATTTTATGAAAATCATGGTATGGATTGGCTTTCCTTAAATAAAGCCAATACCAATTTCCGTTGGAGAGAAATCACTCTCCATATGGTGAATCAACCCCCAATTTTGTACAAGTGCGAGGAGGATGAATCATTGTTATCACCATCATCTCAAGTGTGGATTTTACTGACCTATGAGCATGTATACATTTTTCAGATGATTCGGACTATGGAATAAAACATCCTTGCATACATGCCTATTGTGAGGGAATTTACTAAAGTGTTTCCTGAGGAATTTTCAGGTCTTCTCCTAGAAGAGATGTGGAATTATCTATTGATCTTATACTTGGTGTGTGGCCAATATCAAAGACTCTATATAGAATGAATGTTGCGGAGCTTAAGGAGATAAAAAACAACTACATTATAATATATATATATATATAAAGGGTTTATATGCTGAATTTTTTCACCATGGGGTGTAGCAGTCCTCTTCATCAAGATGATGTATGGGTCAATGCCCATATTAATTGATTATCGTGTGCTCAACAAAATCACAATAAAGAAAAAGTATCCTATTCCATGGATTTATGACTCCTTCGATCAGCTATGTTGAGTACAATAATTCTCCAAGGTTGATTTGTGGTTGGGGTATTACCAAGAAAGTGATGGGGAATGAGGATATCCCCAAGACCGCATTTTGTATAACATGTTGGCACAATGAATATAGATTAATGCCGTTCGGACGTAGTAATTCTCCCAAAATATTCCTAGACTTGATGAATAGAGTCTTTATAGATTAACTTGACAAATTTGTAGTAGTATTGATAGAATATATTCTAATATACTCAAAAACTAAAGAGGGGAATGGGGAGCATCTAACCACTATACTAGAGACCTTGAGAAAAGATAATCTCTATAAAAAGTACAGAAATTGTATGTTATGGTTAAAGGAAGTTTCATCATTGCTTAATATCATCACAAGAAATTGGATTTCTGTGGATCCCTCCAAGACAACAGTAATTGAGGGGCGGTCTAGGCCATCATCTATGATGGATATCTGTATCTTTTTTAGGTTATCTGGATATTATCTCATAGTTGTGATAAATTTCTTACGATTGTAATACTCTCTTACAATGATAACCTGGAAAGGAGTCATGTTTTCTAGATATGATGAATAAGAAGATATCTTCAAAGAGATGAAAATGAGGATTATCAAAGAAAGTGGGTAACTTGTTACATTGTTGATTGGTGGTTGAAGAAGGGAATGGGATCTTCATTGTTGAAAAATGAAAAATTCATTACATATTCTTCAAGGAAATTGAATTTTCATGAGAGAAACTATCAAACCCATGATATAGAGTTGGCTACACTAATCTTTTTTTTTTAAATTTGGCCAAATTACCACTTTGGGGAGAAGTGTGAAATAAATACGGACCAAAAAATCCTCAAGTATATATTCCCATAGAAAGAGTTGAACATGAGCCAATGAATATTGTTATAGCTGATCAAAGACTATGGTTTCCCAATCCATTGCCACACTGGGAATGAAAAAATGTGGAAGATGCTCTATAAAGAAAGGAAGTAGCTATTCTATCATTGATGAGAATTGAAAAGGATGCATTATTCTTAGATTTGATGAAGATGGAAATGGGAATCATAAGGAAGGAAACATCATAAATACTTTCACAAATGATTGATCAACTGTCTCTTTTGGAATGGTTAAAGGATTCTCAAAAGGATAATGTGGGAATTCAGAAGAATGTGGAAACTATCAAAAAAGGAAAATCTTCAAGGTTAAATGTTAATGAAAGAATAATTTGTATAATTGTGTAAATACTCTATCTTTCTCAAAATCAAGATTCATATAAAGAACATTTTGATGATGGACATAGTTCCAATTTCTCTATTCACCTAGGAAACACAAAGTTGAATCGAGATCTTTGAGTGCATTTTTGGTGGGATAACATAAATAATGATATCACTGAGTATACATCAACATTCCTGGTATGTCCAAAAGTGAAGGAAAAGAGGCATAATTCTACGGGGATGATGCAACCATTACCTATACCAATTTAGAAATTAAATAACACCATTATGAAATTTGTCAGCAGACATTCGAAGAAAACCAAAGGAAACAATGCTATATGGGTTTTTCTGGACCATCATACAAAGAAATTACACTTAATTGCAATTCAAGATGATTTTTCATTGGATTAACTGCCACAAATATACATTAGAGAAGTGGTAAGTCTGCATGGAGTATCACATTGAATTATATCTGATTGAGGTCCAAGATTCACTGTTATGTTCTGGTAGAGTCTCCAACACACTATGAATACATAGTTAAACATCAATACAACTTGTCATCCACAAAATGATGGACAATATGAGAATATTATCCATATACTTGAGGAAATGTTGAGTGAATTCTCAATAGAATAAAAATGAGGATGTGATCAACATCTCCCTCTTGTTGAGTTCTCCTACAATAACAGTTTCCACTGAAGTAGCCAAATGGTTTTTTATGAAGCCCTTTAGGGGAGGGGGTTCTGAACATAGACATGTTGTGATGGAGTTGGACAGAGAAAACCCCTAGGTCTAATAATGGTCATGAAAATAGTGGAGAAAGGTTAAGACCATCCAACATCAAATAAAAACTGCTCATAGTTGACAAAAGAGCTTTCCTGATAATCATCAACGAGACCTAGAGTTTGATGTTGGAGACTTGGTATTCCTCCACATATCACCGTGGGATAGAGTTATGAAATTTGGAATGAAGGGAAATATTTGTCTATGGTACATCGACCCTTTTGATATGGTTGATAGCATTGGATCAGTGGCCTATCGACTAGCACTCCCACCGAAACTATCTCATGTACACGATATATTCTATGTATCACTCTTACGTAAGTCAATACTTAACCTTTTTCATATTCTCAATCCAGAGTTGGTACCATTGGAGGAAGACCTATCTTATGAAGTTAATCTAGTAAATACCTTATATCATAGGTAAGATGTTCTACAAAATAATACAATAACCCTCGTCAAGGTGTTGTGGAGAAACTACATGTTTGAAGAAGAAGCGTGGGAATTGGAGGATGTGATGAAGCAATATTACCCTCATCTGTTTTGTTGTTGGAAAACTAAATTTAGATGGTGAAATTTCTTAATGGTGGTAGATTGTAACGACCCAAAAATATATTAATGAAAATTAGTCTTGATATAATTAAATGTATTATTATGTAAAATGGTTAAATAAAACATATGCACCACCTTAGTTATATGTATTTGGATTTTAAAATACCACTATGTAATGTTGCAGTGGCTAATATACCCATTTAACAATAATCACATGAATAGTACAAATATAGGGCATTAAAAATCCAATTTAATCAGAAAAATGAAGCGATATCCTTGTCTAGTAGAATTGCTCCATACAAAGCCCATTTTCATAGCTCAGAATAGAGGTAGAATAACTAGGCTTCACTCTTGACCAACATCAAGCAAATCTTTAATATGTTAAGATTGAACAGAACTGTCTATGAGAGAAGTATAATTTAATAGAGATTACCACCTAAGAGATATTATCTGAGCTGCCCCAAGCATTTTTCACCATTGAACACCTTAGCCTTTTGTCTTAATCATTTTTTATAAGGGTATATGTAATGAGACCCTAACACTATGATTGTGATCATTATTGTTTTTTATATAATTAATAATATACATTCATTTTATTATTGTTACTTTGAAAATGGATTTTAAAGCACAAATATTATTTATGGTTAACATTCAACTAATAATTAAATTTTGATGAATTAATGGATTTTTGAATTAAATATTATTTTAATTGAATATTATTACTAAAATATTTTTAATTAAATACAAATGATAAAATATTTTTTATGAATATAATTGTAATTTTTATTGTGGTTTGAAAAATATTTTTGTCAAAACCCATGAATTTTAAATAAATGTAGATTTTTACTTTAAAATTATAAATTCCAATATTTAGAAGATTATATATATAAAATATGTATTATTTTTTAAATTAGGACATCAAAATTATCTAATGGTGAATTTTTCTTATTTTTATAAGACATTACAATTTTTGTGAAAAAATTAAATATCGTATAAATATATAAGGTGTTTTATAACATCCTAATGAGACAATAGTGATGTTCTAAAATACTATAAAATATTTATTCAATCGATATATGATTTAAATTTAAAATAATTTGATTTTATATTTTTTTAATTGGTTTAATGGTGCCTTAGGGGACCCTCCAGGACTTATAAAATATTTAAACTTTTAAAAACTATTTCATCGAGAGTGTGGCTCATCATTACATAAGCAGGCAAAATATTGTAATAAGTTAGGACATTTTCCTTATAAAGTATTTTTTTCTAAAACCATGGGAAAACCCATGGGATGGTTTTTGTTTTGGATTAGTTAAATATGTAAATCCCAAAACCTAAATAATAATTAATTCTCTCTCCTTTCCTATATAAAACCACTAAAGATCCCACTTCTCTTAACTCAAAAACCATTAGAGCTCATCTGAACTCTGATAACCTCTCTCTAAAATCCTCCAATGGTTTCCCAAGCTCCATAGAATCCTCTCTCTAGCCTACATATATCTTTTGGGATCACACATCAAAGAAAAATTTTATTCCTTTCCCATTTTTGTCCAAATTTCTTTTTCTAGTTATACCCTTTTATTTTCAATTAAAAATGTTGGGGTAGGATTTTTCTTCTCCCCCATACTTCTATCATTGTGATTGAATGACGAGAGACCTTTTTCTCTCTCATTAATTCCTCCCATGTACACATGTTACCATGGTGAAATTCCATACAAAATTTCTCTCTTCTCGTTTACATTCAAGCAATTATTTTATATTACTCATCTAAATTAAATTAAATTTATTGGGATATTTTGTTACATGATATCCTTAATATCAATTTTTTTGTTTAAATGTTGATAGGACCATTTATCTCTCATCAACCCATTTTACGATTTCAATTTTATGTGGTTCTGCTGCCGAAGTTACAGGAAAATTTCCCATTCCAAAATTATCATGTAAGTGAATACCATACACATTTCTTTATCAAAGGGTATTCAACATTATACACATGTACATGTTTATTGGGGACTTAAATTTATTTATTCCACATCTCTTATTCATGGAATAAATTATGGTGTTTAATGAATCTATGTCATATGATATATTTGGAAACCATATGAATGATATGAAATGTTTTTAAATGATTCACACATATAGTATTCCAATGCATTGGATAAATAATAGTATCGTGGTACGTCATGTGCAATGGGTGTTGACTGATTCTAATTCATGTGCATTGAGGGTTTACTCAAGTTAATTCAAGTGTAATGTTGGTTAACTCATGCTCTATGTGCACTAAGCCTTGGCTCATGCTTATATCATGTTATATGTAGTTTCCAAATTTCCATGTTATGACAATCATTATATATCATTCCTTTATGTTAATGATTACATTGTGCTCCATTGATATGCTTATTTCCTAACATGTACTATATTCTTCAAATTTTTCCCGTTTTACTTCCTTACTAGGATTTATAGCTCACCCCTTTTTATGCATGTCCTCTAGTTATGCCCTGCAATGCTATGTACGAAGTAATTGTGTGGTGATGTCAAATAAGTTTCCAATAATGATGTTGTGTTTAATGATCTATGTTGTTATGTAATGTTCTTAATTTCCCCCATATAAAAGACCACTCAATCATTAGAGTTGTCTTATGTGCTTGTTTATGTAACAAATCATGTTTATATTTGTAATAAAGAGCATGGTTGATTTAATCATCTTTTAAAATAATATTTATAACCATATATGTATTTTTTTTCCTTATCCACAAAGAATTAATGAAATTCATAAAAAGAAAAGTACAATTTTTTTACTAATTTAACTTATCTTTTTGGCCACATTCATAGAAAACTATCCCAAAAACACATAAATTATGAGATTAGTATTAGAATGGAAAAATACATATATAAAAGTGGTTTTTGAACTTTTTGGGTAATTTTTACCCCTTATATTCTAGGAAAATCCACAATGTAAATTTATTTATATTAATTACTATAAATACATTTAAATATTTTCATGAATAACATTAGTAAATAATTATTTTTTATTTATTATGTAATATAATTAATGATAAATTATTATACTAAAAAAAATTCCAAATTAAATTAACATAAGTGGTAAAAATTAATTTGATATTAATCCTAAAAAAGTGAATTGAATGTCGTGTTTTACATTGAAAATACCCAAAATATCAACTTGTTTTTATATAAAATTTTAATATGAATATTATTATAATGAACAATAGTGCATTATTATATGTACAATATTTTTATTGAGACTTTAAAACTAATTAAAAATATAATTTAATTTTTTGAATAATGTAGTCCCAAAAAAAATTAAAATTAAAATTTAGTATTTTCACTATTCATCAACAAATAAATAGTTGCATAACAATTCTAAATAAATTTATGGTTATATAATTTTGGTAGGTTTATTAAGAAAATTAAATTAAATTATTATTTATTTATTATAAATTTTTTATTTTTTTTGAAATATGTTCTCAATAAAAATAAAACAAAATTGTTTTTTAGAAAGAATAAATAAGTTTGTTTAGGTGTAATTTTGTATTTATTTTAATCTATAGTCTAGAAAACACATAGAATTTATTTTATAAATTACATTTTATATTTAATTTATATATTTAATTAATATAATAAAAAATTACTGTTTTTTTATTTTATTGGTGTAATTTCGCTGAAATTACATTTATTTTTTGTTTGTCTAAAATTTTTAGTGTGCATAGTTTTAGAAACATATAAATGGGTGCACATATTAATATAAGGGAAATGTTTTGTCTGGAATGAATACATTACCTATGGGTGGACATAACCTCGAACAGTATGGGTCAATGGAAAAAAATTTAATATTTTATGGAAAAATAAAATAAACAAAAATGTTTATGTAAATTAAATTTTTTTTTGCTCCAATGTAAGGTCATATCAGCTATATAATTTCATAACGAAGCTACATAATGATTCAGTGACACAACATAATAGAAATGCAAAAATGCATTTCCAATATTTAATTGTTTAGTAGAGATATGAGATCATTGGTACGATACTAGAATTGCTTTGAGGCTCTAGAGGAGTGACTTTGGTGAGTGTTGAATGGAGATGATTTCCGAATTGTCAAAAATTCCTTCCTCCCCCTTCGAATGAACTCGTCACTAACGAGTTGAAGATTGAGAATTGACGAACAAAGTTGGAGAGACTCCATTCTTCATCGATGAGTGATCCAATTCCATGTAAGGGGGTCTAATTTATATGTGGTCTCCCTTCCCCAGGTTATCATTTTAAACAAAAAAATTCGGTCAATATAATAATATATTGACCCACGGATTGGTCGTCTTTGTTAGAAATGGGAATTTCATGTCTGGAATTAATGTAAGTTGGATTTGTGATTTAATTAAACTTCATTAATAATCTTAAGAAGGACAAAAAACACTGACATAAACAAATTTTGAGGTCTGTACATAATGATTTATATGTGCATTGTTCTACACTGCACAGTCATTTAGGTTCTTTGTGATGTGACAAAAACTATGGCCCAAGAAGGACAATAGTGGTGGATCAACCCAAGATGGAGGTTGAGGGATATGGTGTCCTTGGGTGAATGATGGCCAATATGGAATTTCGGTGGTGGGGGGGGGGGGGGGGTTTGCAACCATGTGGGTTTTTGTGGCTATGTAGGTTGTCGATGATGGAAAGGGCCTTGAGCTAGAAGGCCAACATCGGTGGAACCTGTGGTAACTACCACGGGTGGGGATCTAGACCGCCGACTCTTCTGGATATGGTTGGGAGATGTTTCCTTTACCATAGGACTATAGTCAAGATAGACCTCGTACTGATTTGTGGGGATCAAATAGATGTTGCGAGCTCCACATTCTCAGTGGAAACACCTGATCCAACAGAGCAGTCTGCGATAAAGGGGGGGATTGAGCCACATTGTGGCCCAACTGGGAAAGAACAAATGGCCCACCTGCCTAGGCCAAGCTATAAGAAGACCGAGCTGTGGGGATAGACCTATAGCCCAACAAGACCAGTGTAGCATGACACATGGGCCTGGCCGTACTGGGTCAGACCATGCCTAAACCCAACCTGCCCCCTTTCACTACAACATCCCATAACTTTCATCCCACCTATCGGATTGATTAGTCATTTGTGGAATTGGGACCCTGGTAAGGAGGAGGTCCTTTTGATATACTATATGTTCATTTTCATATAAATTGAGATATGAGTGATTACGTGAGGACTATATTCTCCTAAATCAAGCATTCTACTAGTGGGAATCTTGCAGCAGGCCTAAGTGACAAGCATGTCTAGGTTCCCTTGTAGGCCTAAGTGATGAGAGGGTTTTTGTGCCCAAGTAGAACTAAGTGACTAATGGGTCTAGGTTCCAACTCATTCTTACTTGATTAGAATTTCTATGTGCCCCCACTATGCCAATGGGATGAGTGGGTCTAGGTGCCCCATTAGGATTATGTTAATGATCGTACCACGATTCACTATTTATTCCACCCTTACACAGCAGTTATAAACTAGTTTTGTAATGAATATTCCAAATACAATAATAAATATCACTTCATGTTTGAATCAATAAATTAATTTTAATCAATATTATAATGGGAAATGTTACTTGTTTTTATTGTTTCAATGTAGGTGGAGGTGATTTGGAGGGCCTTTGATGAAGGGGAAAAAATGGGCCAAAATTGCATGGATCCATGGATATCTGTCCACTTTTTTGCATATTACACAAAATCCGTTGATCCAATTGCGCTGTTATTTTGTGGACCTGTCCAAAATATAATAGGCTACATTTCATATTTTGGAACCCAATGCTGATTCGGCTTCTATGGGGCCCATCCGAACTGATCTGTCCAAGACACCGAATTTGGACCAAGTCAAATGCGGTGTTCTGTATTGTATCAATATCCTGAGCTGTATTTGTCCAAATGGTTCCAAACATTCAGTGGAGACAGTAAAGAGGTAGGGGGACAACCTTTCTATTTTCTCCAAAGCGAGATAAGACTGTTTGAAGGCCGAAATGCGTGGTACAAGTGGATTGAAGAAATCGGTGTGCCTAAAACCACCTTCCAATTTTCCTATAAAATGGAACCTTGGGATCCCCATTTGCAAGTTCGGACAAGAGGAAAGGTGCTGCCATTTTGGATTCCCCAAAAAGTCTTCTCAACATCCCTAGAGGTTCTGGAGGCTATGAGAGGTTCTACTTCAACATCTTCTTCTTCTTCCCCTCCCATGGGTTTCTAAACCCGTTGTGATCACCCGGGGAGGAATGTGATGTTATCCCGAGCTTCAAAGTTTTATTAATTTGAATGATATTTTTAATTCCAGGTTTTATGTTTTTTCCCCATCCTATATTCTTATTTTATTGAGTTATGTACTGGTATGTCATTTTCAACTCATATGATCATGTTTGGGGGTACCCGTTCATGTGATGTTTCACACACCATTCACCACTTTCTTTTCCTCCTTTCAATTGCAGTGCTTGTGTGACTCATATTGGTCAATAGAACTCAAACAAGATCTGTCAAGGCCATGTACATTTATTTCATGGTATCACAATGAAATAACATGCAAACAGTGAGAGAACATCGAATTCTTCATGTGTTTACTTGGTGAGTTTCTGATATAATGTCGAACACAAATCACCCAATCATCGGCGGTGTCTGGTGAATCGTTATGTGTTTTCGACTGAAACCTAGAAGGTATCCTAGTATAAACTTTGTAACACTCTGGTTCTATGTGTTACAAACCAGGTATTAAAAGACCATAACCCCATCCCTTGAAGCGATGAAGGATGAGCATCATATGAGTTGAGAAACCCTAGGTCGTATCTCGATGGAGCCTTAGATCATTAATTTAAAAAGAGGGTTTTGATTATGAAAGAAAGAGGTGAATTAGGTTTTGTAAAACTTGGGGTTTTTATGATTAATGATGAAAATAGAAAATTAAATCGCTAAAACAAAATAGAAATGAACAAGATTGATTAAACGTGATCAACCCGGGGAAGTCTCATGATGCCCATCCTTCATCGCTTCAAGGGATGGGGTTATGATATTTTAATACCTAGTTTATAACGCCTAGAACCAAAGTGTTACTGAGCTTATACTAGGATACCTCCTAGGGTTCAGTCTAAAACACATAACGATTCACCGGACCCCCGCCGATGATTGGGTGATTTGTGTTCGACATCATAACCGAAACTCACTAAGGAAACACATGAAGAATTCTATGTGCTCTCCAGGTTTGCATGTTATTTCATTGTGATACCATGAAATAAATTTATATGTCCTTGATAGAGGTTTTTTGAGTTCTATTGACCAATATAAATTACACAATCACCACAATTGAAAGGGGGGAAAACTGGTGAACGGTGAGTGAATCATCACATGAATGGGGACCCCCAAACATGATCATATGAGTTGAGCATGACATACCAGTACATAACTAAAAAAAAAGAATAGAGGATGATGAAAAACAACATAAAACCTGGAATTAAAAATATCATTCAAATTAATACAACTTTGAAGCTCGGGATTACATCACATTCCTCCCCGGGTGATCACAAGGGGTTTAGAAACCCATGGGAGGGGAAGAAGAAGAAGACGTTGAAGTAGCACCTCCCATAGCCTCCAGAACCTCTAGGGATGTTGAGAAAACTCTTTGAGGACTCCAAAATGGCTTCACCTTGCCTCTTGGCCGAACATGCAAATGGGGAGCCCAAGGTTCCATTTTATAGGAAAATTGGAAGGTGGTTTTTGGCACAAAGATTTCATCAATTCACTTGTACCATGCGTTTTGGCCTTCAGACAGTCTTATCTCGCATTGGAGAAAATAGAAATGTTGTACCCCTACCTGTTTACTATCTCCATCGAATTTTTTGCACCATTTTGACAACTACAGCTCAGGATATTGATACAATATAGAAAACCACATTTGACTTGGTCCAAATTCGGTGTCTTGGACAGATCAGTTCGGATGGGCCCCATAGAAGCCGAATAAGTATTGGGTTCCTTAATATTAAATGTATCCTATTATATTCTGGACATGTCCACAACACTGCAGCCCATTTGGACGCACGAATTTCATTTACTATGAAAAACAGTGAACAAATGTCCATGGATCTAGGAAACATGGGCCCATTTTTTCTTCCACTTCATCAAAGGCCCTCCAAATCACCTCCACCTACATTGAAACAATAAAAACAAGTAACATTTTACATTATAATATTGATTAAAATTAATTTATTGTTTCAAAAATGAAGTGGAATTTATTATTATATTAGGAATATTCATTACAAAACTAGTTTAGAACTGTGGTGTAAGGGTGGAATAAAACAGTGAATCGTTGTACGATCACACCCCCACACCTAAACATTTGCACTCATGGGAAAAGTCACAGATCCAAATACAATGATTCATATATATATATATTTCTATCATCTGTATGATTTATCATTTGAGAAAATTTTATTTAAAGTAAAGTGATCAATGCACGAACCACACCAAGGAGTTCGTCCTAGTGAAAAATAGAAAAAGATGTCTCATAAATCATATCAAAGCGAAATTCAAAAAGATTCATGATACCCAATTGAGAAAGGAATTCAGAAGTAAACCATGACACTAAATCTCCATGTGTTTGTGTGAAAACCATTCCATTATATTCTTTCCACTTGATATCCAATAAATATATGTTATTTTAACATTTTTCATCTTATATGATTTTGTTACCGAACCTGTCCTACATCCTTTGCAATCATATTTCATGACCCACTCATTTATGCATTCCCAGAAGTCAAATCAAAAGCTCCCGACCATGATATCCCCATATGTTGCACATTTCATCACTCCCCTCTTTTATTATTATTATTATTTATGTAGTTTCAATTGTAACAAATCTCACACTCATCTTTCAACCCTTGTTTGATCTCCTCACGACACTAATTGAAATAGTTATAACAAGATCAATGGTAGAGGTGGAGTGGATTTTGACCTGCCCAAGACACAACAATTTTTTTGAGGGCGTACAACAGTCGAACATTTGGTACACACGAATAGGTCAATCTGGAACAGTAATGAAACAGATCGGATAAGGAACGAACTTATGGATATATCATTTAATTCTTAAAAATATTAACCCAACATATATTTACCTTATATTATGTAATAAATTACCACACTTTGTGGTTTGGTACGAAAATTTGTGGAGATATTAGTGACACAGTTTTCCCAAAAACTACTCACACAATGGGAACCAATCATCTCAAAGGTTTCAAATAGATACAACCATTTATATCATTGACATAATACCAATTCACTAAAAATCACCCCATGATGTAAAATTCATACAAAAATTCTTTTTAGCCTTCGTTATGGTACTTTTACTTTCCCCCCTTTATGGTCGCCAAATCATGGAACTTAGAAATTGTTGATTGTGAAAAAATTAAAATACCATAAAGAAGGCCAAAAAGAGAAAACAAAAGGAGAAAACGATGAAAATTCATATCTAACCCCAGAATGTATCCACCCCCCACACCTAGAGTGTGCAGTGTCCTCGCTGAAATAATTGAGAATGTGAGAAGGAAGGATAAAACCTGGTGTGTTTTATTCATATGATGCGTCAAGAAGGTGGATTTCCTCCATGGGATTCTTTGGAAAATCCTCATACAAGTGTTTATGTCGCTGCCCATTGACGGAAAGACATCGTCCTCTCTGCTCATGCAAAACCTGTATTGCACCAAAAGGGTAAACATTAGTAACAGTATAAGGACCGATCCATCGGGAATGAAGCATACCTTGGTGGAGCTTAAGCCTGGAATTGTACATGAGGACCTTTTCACCAATATGGAACGTCCGCTGGTGAATCAGGCTATCATGAATAGCCTTTTTCTTCTCTTTATAGATCCGGGAGTTTTCATATACATCACGTCGAATTTCATCCAACTCTGGAATCTGCAGCTTTCTTTCCTCACCTACATCTGAAAGATTCATATTACATTGTTTAACAGCCCAATATGCACGATGTTCTACCTCCACTGGGAGGTGACAAGCCTTTCCAAACACAATTATGTATGGTGACATTCCTATTGGGGTTTTAAAAGCTATACGGTAAGCCCAAAGTGCATCATCCAAGCACAAACTCCAATATTTCCTATTGGGTTGTACCGTTTTCTCCAAGATTCTCTTAACTTCTTGATTTGAAATTTCTGCTTGTCCGTTAGTTTGGGGATGATATACAGTGGAGAATTTATGAACAACCCCATTCTTACAAAGCAAATTTTTCATGTTACGATTGCAAAAATGTGAACCCTGATCACTAATGATGAACCTTGGTAGACCAAACCTACTGAAAATCTGGGAACTCACAAAATCAAAAACCACTCAAGAGTCATTGGTCCTGGTGGTCTTTTCTTCCACCAATTTAGATACATAGTCAACAGCCAATAAGATGTACACAAAGCCAAATGAATTTTTAAAAGGCCACATGAAGTCAATGCCCCATGCATCAAAGATCTCACAAAATAACATGGCTTGTTGGGGGTATTTCATTCCTCTTGGAGATATTCCCTGTGAATTCACAACGACTACATGACTTGAAAAATATATGGGCATCCCTATAAAATGTTTTCCAATAATTTCCTGAGTCAAGGACCATTCGAGCAGTACGTTGAGAGCCAAAGTGGCCCCCACATGCCAAGGTGTGGCAGAAGGTCAAAACAGAGGTGAACTCATGGTCAGGGAAACACCGACGAAGTACTTGGTCACTACAAATTCTCCACAAGTATGGGTCATCCCAAATGTACCAACGAGAATCATGCTTAAGTTTCTGGGATTGTGAAGTGCTAAAATCAGGGGGAACCCTAGATGTTGCTAGAAAATTCACAATGTCCGGATACCAGGGGGTAAGGTCCACAACATAACAAAGGTTCTCATGAGGGAAGAATTCTCCAATTGGTAGGGGTGAGTCAACATGATGGTCCAATGGTGGGAAAATACTACTAATTTGGTCAGCTACAACATTCTACACTCCTCTCTTATCTCTAATCTCAAGGTCAAACTCTTGGAGGAGGAGCATCCACCGAATGAGGCGAGGTTTGGCTTCAGGTTTCTATAAGAGGAAAGAAAGGGAAGCATGATCAGAAAACACAATCACTTTGGACCCAAGAAGATATGCAACAAATTTTTTCAAGGAAAACACAACAGGAAGGAGTCCTTTTTTAGTGGTTGTGTAGTTTACTTGGGAAGGTTCAAGGGTACGCGAGGCATACACAATGACATGAGGAGCCTTTTCAACCCTTTGTGATAAAACTGCCCCAACTGCAAAGTTAGAGGCATCACACATAAGTTCTAAGGGCATATCCCACCTTGGTGGTTGTATGATGGGAGGTGAAATGTGACTCATTTTTAGTGAATTGAATGCATCCTCTCATTTTTTATCAAAAACAAATTCAGAATCCTTTTGTAACAAATGAGATAAGGGAAGTGCGATCTTACTAAATTCTTTAAAGAATCGGCGGTAAAAAACAGCATGACCCAAGAAAGACCGCACCTCACGAACACATTTTGGTAATGGAAGGGATGAAATTAATTCAATTTTAGATTTATCAACTTTGATTCCATTATTTTAAATGACATTCCCAAGAACTATCCCCCGCTCAACCATAAAATTGCATTTTTCATAATTTAAAACAAGATCTTTTTCAATGCAGTGGCGGAGGATAGAACCTAGGTTTTCCAAACAATCATCAAAAGAAGATCCATATACCGTGAAATCATCCATAAATACTTCCATACAACTCTGAAGGTACCCAGAAAAAATACTCAACATACATCGCTGAAAATTACCAGGAGCATTACATAGACCGAATGGCATCCTTCGGTATGAAAATGAGCCAAATGGACAGGTAAATGTTGTCTTTTCTTGATCCTCATGGGCTATATGGATTTGGAAATAACCCAAATATCCATCAAGGAAAAAATAATGGGACTTACCAGCCAATCGTTCTAACATCTGTTCAATGAATGTTAAAGGAAAGTGGTCCTTCCGTGTGGCTTGATTCAGTCGATGATAGTCAATACAGACTTTCCAATTGTTTTGCACACGTGTTGGAACCAATTAATTCCTTTCATTTGACACAACTGTTATTTCTATTTTTTTAGGCACAATTTGCACTGGACTTACCCATTTACTATCACATATAGGATAAATGATCCCTTCAGCAAGTAATTTACTGACATCCAATTTTACCACTTAAAGGAGAGTGGGATTCAACTGGCATTGAGATTGTCTTAAGGGTTTAGCCTCATCATCCAAAAGTATATGGTGCATACAAATAGATGTTCTAATCCCGGGAATATCATCCAATGTCCATCATATTTCATTTTTACACTCTCTCAAAAGATTGAACAGTTTCAATTCCTGTTATCGAGAGAGTTTATTGGCAATAATGATGGGAAATTGGTCAATACCCTCATGATATGCATATTTTAAATTAGAAAGAAGTTGTTTAAGTTCAAATAGCAGTTGTTTTTGGATTGAGGGAGGGGATTTAGGGGGAGTGAAGTCCATGAAACAATATATCTTCTCATGTTTATTCTCAAAGGAAAGAGAATCTATTGAAATGAGATTTTCAGAATCATCGATAGTCATGAGTTCCTCAGAATAAACACACTCATAAATTAATGCACAAAATTTACATTTTTCTGAACCCACACAACATTCAAAATAAGAACCAAAACTCAAATCATCCACGGGTGAAGCAAACAAAAAAGAATCAGAGTTTGGGTAGAGGATATAATTGTTTGTGTGTGCATCATTTGAGAGCACTTCCATCGAATAGACAGGAAGAGTGGAGTGCTCTTCAACGCGGCGTTTCATAGCCTCAAAGATGTTAAAACTTACCTTTTCTCCTCCGAATTCCATGGACAGCGTACCATTGTGAACGTTGATGATCGTCTTTGATGTTTTTAAGAATGGACTCCCAAATATGAGAGGGGCATGTCCTTGGTTTTGGGTATCTTCCATCTTAAGAATGTAGAAATCAGCGGGGAAGATGAGATTATTCAATCTAACAAGGAAATCATCAATCACTCCTTTTGGATGTGTTTTACTCCGGTTGGAATGTTGCACAACAATTCCTGTTGGTTGACGCTCTCCAAACTGTAGAGAAGTATACACGGAGTGAGGCATTACATTAATGGAAGCACCTAAATCTAGCATAGCATCATAAAAGAAGGTCTCCCCTATGGTACATGGTATGGTGAATGTGTCGGGATCCTTGCATTTGGTTGGAATTTCTGGCTGAATCAAGGCCAAGACATTCCTCCCCAGGTTGAGTCTCTCATTCCCCTTCAACCTCATTCTATGGGTGCAAAGCTCTTTATGAAATTTGGCATAACGGGGAATTTTCCTGAATGCATCCAACAATGGAATATTAACTTGAATTTTTTTTAATGTATCCCATATTTCATTGTAAATCTCATTATCAATGTTTTTCTTAGCTTTAGAGAGTCTTTGAGGGAAAGGAAGAGGAATTGATTGTTCATTTGAATCATCCATGAATATTTGATTGCCCTTTTTTTCATTACATGAAGTTTTTGAGGGTTCAGAAGGAGTGTTTTCAAGAGGGGGACATACCTGTTTCATATAATCAGTAGAAGGAGAAGATTCTTTACCACTACGAAGTGTAATTGCACATAAATTACCTTTGTCCTTTGGATTGGCAATGGTTTAGGATGGTATTTGTCCAGAACCTTGCATCATAAGCTCACCGATGGTGTTTTCCAATTTCCCCACTTGAGTTCGCAGGTCTTGAATAGATGATTGTGTGGTTTGTTGGAACTGGAGGTTCTGGGTTGCCATTTGCTTCACTATATCCTGAAGGCTTGGTTCAGACATGGGAGGAGGAGGATTGTTTTGAGATGTTGAAGGACAAGAACATTTCATACCTTGGCCTTGTTGATTCCAATTCTACTTAGTGTAGCTTGAGTTTCCTCCTTGTCGGTATTGTGGTTGTGCTTTCCACCCAGGGTTTGGAATTGGACTGAATGGTTCTTTCTTGAATGGTGGTGCTTGTTGGAATGGACGCCCAGGGAACACTGCAGCACACGACTCAGATGAATCCTAATGTTGTGGGAACTGATCTGAAAAATGAGTATTATCAGAACAAATACCACAATGTAATGGAACGGGAGGAGAGTGTGAGTTACCTTGTTCTTGAGATAATTGACTTATAAGGGTATTCATCTCATCAATTTTTGTATCTACCTATTGTTCTAGGTCTGAATGACTTTCCTCATGAACTCCTCGGGTTGGTGCAATAGCTCGTGTACCAAATTGTTGTGCATTTTGATCCTTGTTGGCTATTAAGTCACGAGCGGCAGAAGAAGTTTTGTCCACTAGGGCACCACCATCTGCAACAACAATCATTCCACGATCCATAGGGATAAGTCCCTCATATAAGTATTGAATTGAATGTTGTTCACTAATCTGTTGGTGGGGGCATCTTGAGCAAAGTCTTTTGAATCTCTCCTAGTATTCATGAAGGGTCTCTCCCTGTGATTACCTAATTCTACATATTTCTTTCCTAATTGATACAGTTCGGGAGGCAGGGAAGAACTTCTCTGGAAAAAGTCTTTTTAGGTCATTCCATCCCACAATTGTGGTAGACAAATAGTATACCCAATCATTGGCTACACCATCAATGGAGAAAGGGAAGGCCCTAAACTTGATTAAGTCCTCAGACACATTTTGGGGTTTCATGGTGGAGCACACTATGTGAAACTCCTTTAGATGTCTGTGAGGGTCCTCTCTGGGAAGACCATGGAATTTTGGAAGGAGATGGATGAGGCCTAATCTTAGCTCAAAATTGGCTGATTCCTCAGGATATTGGATCTACGCAGGTTGGTACTCCACATCCGGGGTGGTCTGTTCTTTTAATGTTAAGTTATTTGCATCCATGATCTCTGGGGTTTTATTTGGTTAAATTGTGGATTGGTTTATGACCACTTGAGGTTCCAAATGGGGTTCCACAATGTTACTTGATTGACCTTCTATAGATGCCTTGATTTGTGTGTGAAGTGACTTTTCAATTTCAGGATCAAATTCAAGTAGTGTTCATTTACCAGATCTTGTCATGCAACAATGATGTCCAGTTCGATTGATTGACTGTTTGTTGTGTTTTTTTATTTGAGATGGATAACAAAAATTAAGAAGAGTGAAACAAGAATAGAATGTTATACTATAGAATTAGATAGGGATACTGAGAACAAGAGAGAGAGAGAGAGAGAGAGAGCACACCAAAAACAACAAAAAATAAAGACAAACCCCAAAACAAAAACAATCAAATGGGGGTGTGGTATTTAGAGGAGTAATAATTAAGAAGTAAAATAACTAAATAAAAGTAAATAAAGAAAAAAAATGATCTTGGATCCTCGAAAATGGTGCCAAAATTTGACCGCGTTGTCGAGCGCGTCAAATTAGTTGTTTAATTTTGACTAGAATTTATGCAGTATAGCAGCAACCCTAGGTCATCTCTCGACGGAGCCTTAGATAATTAATTTAAAATGATGGTTTTGATTATGAAATTAGAAGGTGAATTAGGTTCTGTAAAACTTGGTGTTTTTACGATTAATGATGAAAATTAAAAATGAATGCGATAAAACAAAATAGAAATGAACAAGATTGATTAAATGTGATCAAACCGAGATTGGCCCATATATTTGTATGCACCATATACTTTTGGATGATGAGGCTAAGCCTGTAAGACAATATCAACGCCGGTTGAATCCCACTCACCTTGAATTGGTAAAATTGGAAGTCAGTAAATTACTTGCTGCAGGGATCATTTATCCTATATCTGATAGAAAATGGGTTAGCCCAGTGCAAATTGTGCCTAAAAAAACAGGAATAACAGTTGTGTCAAATGAAAGGAATGAATTGGTTCCAACACGTATACAAAATAGTTGTCGAGTCTGTATTGACTACCGTCGATTGAATCAATCCACGCGGAATGACCACTTTCCTTTACCTTTCATTGACCAAATGTAAGAACGACTGGGTGGTAAGTCCCATTATTGTTTCCTTTATGGCTATTCGGGTTATTTCCAAATCCATATAGCCCCTGAGGATCAAGAAAAGACAACATTTACCTTTAAATTTGGCACATTTTCATACAGAAGGATGCCATTAGGTCTATCTAATGCTCCTGGAACTTTTCAGCGATGTATGTTGAGTATTTTTTCTGAGTACCTTTAGAGTTTTATGGAAGTCATTATGGATGATTTCACAGTTTATGGTCCTTCTTTTGATAATTGTTTGTAACACCTAGGTTTTGTCCTCCGCCTCTGCATTGCAAAAGGTCATGCACATTTATGTCATGGTATCACAATGAAATAACATACAAACATGGAAAGCACATCGAATTCTTCATGTGTTTCCTTGGTGAGTTTCAGTTATGATGTCGAACACAAATCACCCAATCATCGGCGGTGTCCGGTGAATCGTTATGTGTTTTTGACTGAACCCTAGGAGGTATCCTAGTATAAACTCAGTAACATACTAGTTCTAGGTGTTACAAACCAGGGATTAAAACATCAAAACCCCATCCCATGAATCGATGAAGGATGAGCATCACGAGACTTCCCCGAGTTGATCACGTTTAATCAATATTGTTCAATTATAGTTTGTTTTATCGCTTTCATTTCATATTTTCATCATTAATCATAAAACCCCCAAGTATTAAAAAACCTAATTCACCTTCTACTTCTATAATCAAACCATATTTTTAAATTAATGGTCTATGGCTCCGTCGAGAGACGACCTAGGGTTTCTGCTATATGGAAGAAATTCTGGTCAAAATTAAACAACTAATTTGACGCTCTCGACAACGTGTTCATCAAAATTTTACCACGTTGTCGAGCATGTCATATTAGTTGTTTAATTTTGACTAGAATTTCTACAGTATAACAGCAACCCTAGGTCGTCTCTCGACGGATCCTTAGATAATTAATTTAAAAAGAGGGTTTTGATTATGAAAGTAGAAGGTGAATTAGTTTTTGTAAAACTTGGGGGATTTATGATTAATGATAAAAATAGAAAATTAAAGCGATAAAACAAAATAGAAATGAACAAGATTGATTAAACGTGATCAACCCGGGGAAGTCTCGTGATGCTCATCCTTCATCGCTTCAAGGGATGGGGTTATGATCTTTTAATACCTGGTTTGTAACACCTAGAACAAGATTTTCACTGAGTTTATACTAGGATACCTCCTAGGGTTCAGTCAAAAACACATAACGATTCACCGGACACCGCCGATGATTGGGTGATTATGTGTTCGACATCATAACCAAAACTCACCAAGGAAACACATGAATAATTCGATGTTCTCTCCAAGTTTGCATGTTATTTCATTTCAATACCATGACATAAATGTAAATGGCCTTGAAAGATCCTTTTTGCGTTCTATTGACCAATATGAATCACACAAGCACCGCAATTGAAAGGGGGAAAAGAAAGTGGTGAACGGTGTGTGAAACATCACAAGAATGGGTACCTCCAAACATGATCATATGAGTTGAGCATGACATACCAGTACATAACTCAATAAAATAAGAATATAGGATGAGGAAAAATTACATATAACCTGGAATTAAAAAAATCATTCAAATTAATACAACTTTGAAGTTCGGGATTACATCACATTCCACCCCGGGTGATCACAAGGGGTTTAGAAACCCATAGGAGGGGAAGAAGAAGCAGATGTTGAAGTAGCACCTCCCCTAGCCTCCAGAACCTATAGGGATGTTGAGAAGACTCTTTGGGGACTCCAAAATGGTAGAACCTTGCCTATTGCCCGAACCTGCAAATGGGGAGCCCAAGGTACCATTTTATAGGAAAATTGGAAGGTGGTTTTTGGAACACATATTTCTTAAATCCATTTGTACGACATGTTTGGCATTCATAAAGTCTTATCTCGCATTAGAGAAAATGGAAAGGTTGTAGACCTACTTCTTGACTGTCTCCACCAAATGTTTGGCACCATTTGGACCACTACAGATCAATATATTGATAAAATACAGAACACTGCTTTTGACTTTGTCCAAATTCAATGGCTTGGACAGATCAGTTCGGATGGGCCCCATAGAAGCCGAATCAGCATTGGGTTACTTAATATGTAATTTAGCCTATTAAAATTTGGACAGGGACACAACATTTCAGCCCATTTGGATTCACGGATGTCGTGTAATTTGCAAAACAGTGGACAGATGTCCATGGATCCATGCAATTTTGGCCCAATTTTCTTCCACTTTATCAAAGGCCCTCCAAATAACCTCCACCTACATTGAAACAATAAAAAAAAAGTAACATTGCCCATTATAATATTGATTAACATTAATTGATTGATTAAAACATGAAGTTTTATTTATTATTATATTTGGAATATTCATTACAAAACTATTTTAAAACTGTGGTGTAAGGGTGGAATAAAACAGTGAATCGTTGTACGATCACACCCCCACACCTAAACATTTGCACTCCTAGGAAAAGTCACATATCCAAATACAATGATTCAAATATATATATTTTCAACATCAGAAAGATTTATCATTTGAGAAAGTTTTATTTAAAGTAATGTGATCAATGCACGAACCACAAAAAGGAGTTCTTCCTATTGGAATATAGAAAAAGATGTCTCATAAATCATATCATAGAGAGATTCCAAAAGATTCATGATACCCAATTGAGAAAAGAATTAAGAAGTAAAAAATGACATTAAATCTCCATGTGTGTGTTTGAATACCATTTCATGCTATTCTTTCCACTTGCTATCCAATAAATATATGTTATTTTATCATTTTCCAGCTTAAATGATTTTGTCACCGAAGCTGTCCTACATCCTTTGCAATCAAATTTCAAGACCCAATCATCTAAGCATTCCCAGAAGTCAAACCATAAGATCCCGACCTTGATATCCCCATATGTTTCACATTTCATCACTCCCCAGATTTATTATTATTAATTTTTTTTTGATGTTGCAATTGGAACAAATCTCACAGTCTTCTCTCAACCCTTGTTTGATCTCCTAACGACACTAATTGAAATAGTTATAACAAGATCAAAGGTTGAGGAGGAGTGGTTTTTGACCTACCCAAGACATAACAATTTCTCTTTAGGGTGTAAAATAGTCGGACATTAGGTACACACACAAAGGTTAATCTGGTACAGTAATGAAACAGATCGGATAAGGAACGAACATATAGAAATATCATTTAAAGATGAAAAATATTAACTCAACATATATTTACCTTATATTAAGTAAGAAATAATCACACTTTGTGTTTTGATGGAAAATTTTGTGGAGATATTAGTGACACAGTTTTCCCAAAAACTACTCACACAATGGGCATCAATCATCTCAAAGGATTCACATAGATACAACCATTTATATCATTGACAGAAAACCAATTCACTAAAAATCACCCCTGATGTAAAATTCATACAAAAATTATTTTTAGCCTTCATTATGGTATTTTTACTTTCCCCCCATTATGGTCGCCAAATCATGGAACTTCGAAATTGTTGATGGGGAAAAAATGAAAATAACATAAAGAAGGCCAAAAGGAGAAAACAAAAGGAGTAAGCGATGAAAATTCCTATCCAACCCATGAATGTATCCACCCCCCACACCTAGAGTGTGCAGTGTCCACACTGAAATAATTGAGAATGTGAGAAGGAAGGATAAAACCTCCAGTGTTTTTTTGTTATGATTCGTCGAGAAGGTGGATTTCCTCCACGGGATTCTTTGGAACGTCCTCATAGAAGTGTTTAAGTCAATTCCCATTGACGGTAAGACTTCGTCCACTCTGCTCATGAAAAACCTATATTGCACCAAAAGGGTAAACATTAGTAATAGTATAAGGACCGAGCCATCGGGAACGAAGCTTACCTGGGTGGAGATTAATCCTGGAATTTTACATGAGGACATTCTCACCAATATGAAAATTACGCTGGTGAATCATGCTATCATGAATAGCCTTTGTCTTCGTTTTATAGATCCGGGAGTTTTCATATGTATCACGTCAAATTTCTTCCAACTCTAGAATCTGCAGCTTCATTTCCTCACCTGAATCTGAAAGGTTCATATTACATTGTTTAACAGCCAAATATGAACGATGTTCTACCTCCACTGGGAGGTGACAAGCCTTTCCAAACACAATTCTATATGGTGATATTCTGATTGGGGTTTTAAAAGTTGTACGGTATTCCCAAAGTGCATCATCCAAGCGCAAACTCCAATCTTTCTTATTGGGTTTTACCGTTTTCTCCAAGATTCTCATAACTTATTGATTTGAAATTTCTTATTGTCCGGTGGTTTGGGGATGATATGCAGTGGAGACTTTATGAACAACCCCATACTTACGAAACAAGTTTTTCATGTTACGATTGAAAAATGTGAACCCTGATCACTAATGTGGAATCTTGGTAGACAAAACCTACTGAAAATCTGGGACCTCACAAAATCAACAACAACTCAAGAGTCATCGGTCTTGGTGGCCTTTACTTCCACCCATTTAGATACATAGTAAACAGCCAATAAGATGTACACAAAGCCAAATGTATTTAGAAAATGCCCTATGAAGTCAATGCCCCATGCATCGAAGATCTCACAAAATAACATGGGTTGTTGGGGAATTTCATTCCTCTTGGAGATATTCCCTGTGAATTGACAATGACTGCATGACTTGGAAAATCTATGGGCATCCCTATAAAATGTTTTCCAATAAAGTCCTAAGTCAAGGACCTTTCGAGCAGTACGTTGAGAGCCAAAGTGGCCCCCACATGCCAAGGTGTGGCAGAAGGCCAAAACATAGGTGAACTCATGGTCAGGGACAAACCGACGAACTACTTGGTCGCTACAATTTCTCCGCAAGTATGCGTCATCCCAAATGTACCAATGAGAATCATGCTTAAGTCTCTGGGATTGTGAAGTGCTAAAATTAGGGGGACCCTAGATGTTGCTAGAAAATTAACAATGTCCGCATACCAGGGGGTAAGGTCCAAAACATCACAAAGGTTCTCATGAGGAAGAATTCTCCAATGGGTAGGAATGAGTCAACATGATGGTCTAATGGTGGGGAAATCCTAATAATGTGGTCAGCTAAAACATTATCCACTCCTCTCTTATCTCTAATCTCAATGTCAAACTCTTTGAGGAGGAGCATCCATCGAATGAGGCGAGGTTTGGCTTCAGGTTTTGTTAAGAGGAAACGAAGGTCAGCATGATCAGAAAACACAATCACTTTAGACCCAAGAAGATATGAATGGAATTTTTCCAAGGCAAAAGCAATAGAAATTAGTTCTTTTTCAGTGGTTCTGTAGTTTACCTGGGTAGGGTGAAGGGTACGCGAGGCATACGCAATGACATGAGGAGCCTTTTCAACCCTTTGTGATAAAACTTCCCCAACTGCAAAGTTAGAGGCATCATAGATAAGTTCAAAGGGCATATCCCAACATGGTGGTTAGATGATGGGAGGTGACGTGAGACTCATTTTTAGTGAATTGAATGCATCCTCACAATTTTTATCAAAAAAAATTCAGAATCCTTTTGTAAAAACTGAGATAAGGGATGTGCGATCTTACTAAAGTCTTTAATGAATCGGCAGTAAAAACCAGCATGACCCAAGAAATACCGAACCTCACGAACACATTTTGGAAATGGAAGGGATGAAATTAATTCAATTTTATATTTATCAACTTTAATTCCATTATTTGAAATGACATTCCAAAGAACTATCCCACGTTCAACCATAAAATGGCATTTTTCATAATTTAAAACAAGATCTTTTTCAATGCAACGGAAGAGTATTGAACCTAGGTTTTCCAAACAATCATCAAAATAATATCCATATACCGTGAAATCATCCATAAAGAATTCGATACAACTATCAAGGTACTTAGAAAAAATACTCAGCATACATCGCTGAAATGTACCAGGAGCATTACATAGACTGATTGGCATCCTTCTGTATGAAAATGTGAAAAATGGACAGGTAAATTTTTTCATTTCTCGATCCTCAAGGGCTATATGGATTTAGAAATAACCCTAATAGCCATCAAGGAAACAATAATGGGACTTACCAGCCAATCGTTCTAACATTTGGTCAATGAAAGGAAAAGGAAAGTGGTCCTTCCGTGTGGCTTTATTCAGTCGACGGTAGTCAATACAGACTTGCCAACTGTTTTGCACACGTGTTGGAACCAATTAATTCCTTTCATTTGACACAACTGTTATTCCTGTTTTTAGGCACAATTTTCACTGGGCTAACCCATTTACTATCACATATACGATAAATGATCCCTACAGCAAGTAATTTACTGACTTCCAATTTTACCACTTCAAGGAGAGTGGAATTCAACCGGCGTTGAGATTGTCTTACGAGTTTACCATCATCATCCAAAAGTATATGGTGCATACAAATAGATGGGATAATCCCAAGAATATCAGCCAATGTCCATCCTATTTCCTTTTTACACTCTCTGAAATGTTTGAGCAGTTTCAATTCCTGTTGTTGAGAGAGGTTATTGGCAATAATGACGGGAAATTGGTCAATACCCTCAAGATATGCATATTTTAAATTAGAAGGAAGTTGTTTAAGTTCAAACACCGGTTGTTTCTGGATTGAGGGAGGGGATTTAGGGGGAGTGAGGTCGATGAAACTATCTATCTGCTCATGTTTATTCTCAAAGGAAAGAGAATATATTGAAATGAGATTTTCAGAATCATCGATAGTCATGGGTACCTCAGAATAAACACATTCATCAATTAAAGCACAAAATTTACATTTTTATGAACCCACAAAAAATTCAAAAGAAGAACCAAAACTCAAATCATCTAATGGTGAAGAAAACAAAAAAGAATCAGATTTTGGGTTGAGGAGAGAATTGTGTGTGTCCGCATCGTTTGAGAGCACTTCCATCGAATACACAGGGATGAATGTCTCAATATTACAAGGTGTTCCACATTTACAAATTGTAGTCAATATTTTTACACATTCTATTTATACCTATGTGGGCGGACTCTGGTGACTCTCTATAAACAATTCTCTATAGAGGATACACATAGAGTACCAATTTGACAGTCTACATTGAAAAAACATTACATTATCAATTACCATTTTATTTTTCGGTCCTTAATGACTATTTTGTTAATCACCCCTACACAGGCTCTGACCACATGAATCATGACTTTTTCAAATGAATTGCACTTCGATATAGACCTTAGTTTTCAAGGACAAGGTGGTTCCCAGTGAGATCAGATAGATGAGGTGTACTTCTACGTCTTCAGTTGGCACCACATCAACAACCCTTCAAGTATGGTTCTCATATACAAGATTCATGAGCATGTACTTGTTTTTTTTGGCACTGTATACGGGTCCCATTACATTCATTTTTTTACTGTTACTCAATGTGTTTGTCTTAGTTGCATGTATGTTTACTTTTTGACATTGTGGGTTGGGGCTGTGTATGTGTGTGTGTGAAAATAGGTATCCCATAAGATGGTTCCAACATGTGGCCTAATACCTTTGGTGTTAGTCACTAGAATCTGGCCTCTGGGAGGTATTCTTGGGGTAGTCATAACCTAAGCTCAGAGGGATTAGTCGTGATGGAGTGGTATTAGAAGCTTTCAGTTATGCCTTACAGACCGTGGGTCAGTGGCATTGTTTATAGGAAATAATGTTGTATGTTTCCAGTTTTACATTCAGATTGAGGGAGTCTAGTATTGTTACGGTGACCAACATATCCATAAAATAGTCCCTTGAATTCTTCTTTTTGACTTGGTACATGAAAACACTAGTTGCATGAAACATATAGGAATTGAGAGTGTTATCGGGTCCTTAATGAGTCAAAGTCAGCTCCCCAGGTATTATCTATTTAGGGTGGTTCATCTAGTTCTATCATAGGATGTCTCCATAAAGACAGCCAGCCATGATTTGGGTACCTGGTGATGAGGACATTATACCTACTTATGAAGAATAATTGTAGGGAAAAATACTATATATGATCCAGTGAGTGTTGCACTGGTGATACCACCGCCCATAAATCAATAGTTCCTACCAACATTACTATTAGAGTACACACGCATGCTCAATGAAATACTTGAGTTACAGAAGTAGTGAACTCTTAGGTTCATGGGTGAGACTATCCCCCAGATAGATGAGGATTGGCTGGTGTGGGTCACCACCTTCTTCCGTCTAATGAGATCAACACCCGATCAGATGGTGATCATAGTTGAGATCCTTCTTCAGGGATTAGCGGGGAGATGTTCGGGCATAATGATCCAGAAGCATGACAGGGTGACCCTAACATGGACCTATATTGATCATCACATCAGGGATGAATTATTTCCAGTGACTCTGTGCTCATTACGCATCTAGAAGCTACTGCACATAGTAAGGAAGCATTACAGTAGAAGTGTACTCAATGAGATTAACTGAGTATTCTTGCTACTCTATAGACAGGGAGTGAGACACATTATTCATGTCTAATGATTTTGTGAATGGAATACACAAGGATTTCATGGTTTCCATGGTATCACATAGAATCCCTTCCCAGACTAGGGTTCTAGAGAGATCTCTTCTCATAGAGAGCTTCCTGGAAGAGCGGGGTACCAGTAAAAGGAGCTACTAGTAGACAACTAGGGTAATATTTTTCACCGGTTGGTAGCAGGCACTAGACTCAAGGAACCAAGTGAATCATGCTTTTTAGAGGGTTAACCTAGGATATAGGGTCAATAATACAAGACTCCCTGATAAGAAGGAGTTATTAGGGGTGCAAGGTGTGCTACGTATTCAGTGGGTAGAGACATGTAGCACATGACTATTTTACTCACCGTGAAGACGATCAATAGACAATCGAGGGACTGCTGAGGCAGAGGTAGGGGATCGATTAGGGTGGTCCATTGGGAGGCAAATGTTTAAGGGGAGAAAAAGGTGCAGCGGGCGGTGGGCGGATGTTCAATATACTACAACCACCACCCCAACGCGGATTGCCATGGTGACCGGGAGCCGGTTGAAATGGGAGGGACTATATTATGGAAATAGAGACCTATTATCCCGAAGCTCATGATATTATTAAAGGAATTTAATGTGTTTTTTCCACCATATATTAATTTCTTATAGCAACAATTTCAATACACTCATTCCTTTCCACAGACATTGTTCATATCTCAGAGATTCTAGTAGATCCATTGGCATAATATTTACGATTAGAGACTCCAATATGAGGGAGTAAGATGATAACTCACTAGTGCTCGTAGTGAAATATTACTCATAGAGGAATATTATTCATCTTGCATCTCGTAATAGCTACGTCAAGGCCTTATGATGTCATTATGAGTGTGGACTACTTATTTACATTCAATTATCATATTGACTATTTTAGGCATAGGGTGTGGTGTGTCGTCAGTGATGGAACATGGTTACCCTTTTCTGAAAAAAATAGAATGCATATAGTGTAGAATGGACTTACATGGTGAAGGGTTCATCTGATCACCCACATGTCGGGTATCCTTACCATCAGTGTGGTGGATGAAAGGATTATTTAATTTTTTATACTAGTGGGTGATTACGAGGACATATTTTCTTAGAATGTTTTGAGATTACCTCCTCATTGGGTGTTTGAATTATGCATTGAACTGTAAATCGGGTTGACACTGATATTCATTGCATAAAATTAGAAGGCTCCCACAAATCATTGTGAGTTGAGGGTACAGTTCGAGGTCTGATAGAGAAAGTCTTTCGTAAGGCCCAGTGTTTCACCTTTGGCGGCCCCAATTCTATTTTCCAAGAAGGTACTACTATGATTAACTCAATTTTAGAAAACTCTATACCTGAATTATGTGACCATGTAGATAAAATTCCCAATGTAGACAATCTATTACCTCTTCGGCCAATTGAAGGGATTGATGTGGTTCTCATAATAGACCTATTGTTTGGCTATCGTCAACGTCATGTACGGGATGAAGATATACCAAGGACAACCATTAGATGTTGGTATGGATTGTATGAGTACTTGGTAATTCCATTAGGAAATACCAATTCCCCAAAAATGTTTATGGGACTCAGGAACAAGATCATACAACCATACCTTTACTGGTTCAACATGGTATTTATTAATGACATCCTGGTGTACTCGATGTCTAATAAGGAGCACACAATACACATGAGAATGGTCCTAGATATACTCCAAGAGCACCATATTTATGGGAAGATCTTGAAGTATAAATTATGGATTTGGGAGGTCCAATTTATGGGACATGTTATTTTGGAGGATACAGTTGTAGTGGACCCGGTGAATATAGAAGTATTAATTTCTTAGGAGCCACCTAAGAGTATGACTGAGGTGAGGTTTTTGTTTGGTTGTCATTGATAATACCAGAGGTTAATGATTTAATTTTCTTGGAAAATAGAACCTTTATCATCTTTGACATGGAAGGGATAGCCCTTCATGTAGAAGGAATGTTACAACCAATTTTTCAAGAGTTGAGGTGGAGACTGACGTTCACCCCTATCTTCAGACTTCTAGTGGAGGTAATATGGAATTTATTGTTTTATTAATCCTCAAAGAATGAATATGGTTGTTTCCTAATGTAGGAGCAGATGGTGATTCCCTACATTTCACTTTAGTTGAGGCAGGATGAGTATAACTATGCAACCAATGATTTTTAGATAGAAGCCGTGTTCTTCACTTTGATGATGTGGTGGAACAACTTGATGGGATATAGTATTACCATCTTCTACCACAAAATTATCATATATATCTTCTCCCATAATGACCTGATCTTGTGACAACAGTGGTGGTGAGAGTTCCTCTGGGAGTATAACTTGGAAATAGTCTATACTTTTGGGAAAAGGAACAGGGTGGAGGACACGCTCAATAAGAGAACTGGGTTGTTGATTCTGAGTAAGGAATTATAGAATTTAGGCCCGATGAAGATATACTTTGTAGATGGTGATGAATTATTTTAAATTTTTTTGATTATTGTCACTCTCACACTCGTTTAGTGAGTTATAGAGGCACAAAATTGTGATGTATACTACATGGCCCAACGTGCTCAGTTATCCACAGGGAATTCCCTTGATGGATATTCAGTAGGTGGAGATCACTTTAGCCTTTCTAGAGGGTGAAAAATTGTACCAGTGACATTGCGATAGGATGTTTTCTGGGATTTCAACACCTCCCCCTTGGTGGTAAATCTGGGACTTGAATAGATTTTCTAGGATCACTGATGTCACTACTGGTGGATAGAGATTAAGAAGGTAGTGGGGGAGTTCATTTCACTATGCCTCACATTTCAGCAGGTGAAGGTAGAGAATCATGTTCTAGTAGGCTTGGTACAACCACTCTAGGTACCAAATTGGAAATGAGATGATATACCAATGGGTTTTTGGATAGTTTTACTGCACAGATCCAATGGATACAATACTAGAAAGGTGATCGCTGATCTACTCACCATTTCAGCACACTTCCTACCCATTCAAGGGCAGGGTTTCATAGAGGTAATAAGATGCCTCTACATTTTGGAGATAGTTCATCTTCAGGGGGGTAAAATCGATGATCATTTCATAATATGATGCTAGATTTACGTCCTAGATATGGAAGAAACTAGAAGAGGTATTTTGGACTCAGCTATGTTTATGCATGAAATTTCATCCCCAAATGGATGTCTAGACATTTAAGACAATCCAGGTTCCCGAGGGTATGATTCATGATTGTTTCATAGAATTTGGTAACATATTAGAGGACCATACACCACTGATAGATATTGTGTAAAACAACATCTACCACTCCACCGCTGTTATGGAACCATTGAAGGAACTTTATGGGTGACCATGAATATCACCATTAGGCCAGAAAAACCCAGGGGAGTCACCACTCATTGATCTAGATATGGTATGAGCCACCAATGAGGTGGTGTAGATCATCCATGAGTGGTTTGGGACTGCACAATGTAAGAAAAAAATCTTTTGTAAATTGGAGAGGAAGGACCATTTTGTTCGTGAAATGATACCATGTGTTCCTTCGGGTCTCACCTTGACTATGATTGTAGGGATTTATAAAGGGATACAAGTGGTCTCTGAGATTCATCGGCCCAATATTGGTTCTATGTAAAGTTGGAGAGGTTCCATACTACCTAAATATTCTCCCATAGATGCATTAGGCACATAATGTATTTCACATCTCACAACCAACGAGGTACGTGCATGGTCAATCACACATCGCCAACGGGGGGAGCCAGATGTTGGAAATGGAGAAACATTTTCATAGATTCCCATAGAGATTTAGGATGGATAGGAGTGGGCCATTCATGGGTGTTTAATTCAACACGTTCACATTCAGTGGTTTCATGACAATATCAAGGAGAGAACTTTGTACTAGGAAGCAAAGATTCATGCTCAGTATTCCCATTTCTTTGTGTAGACATTTTTTTGGCTTTCATGGATGAAAATACCTAAGGTGGGTAGAATTTAATTACTATGAAATTCCATATAATTTATTTTAAAACACTTTCTAGGATTATTTCAAGACTAGGCACTCAGGCAGAACATGATTCCGATTACAAGTGATCCCAAAATCAATGTTTGAACATTTTTAATATTTTTTGAAATATTTTGTGTGTGTAGTTTTGGAAACATCTAAATGAGTTATTATATTAATAATACGAGGGTTCCATTACTTCAAGAATAACGACTTTACCAAAGGTGTGACCTAACCACAATTGGTATGGGTTTAGGGAATAAGTTAAAGTACGGGTGTTTTAAGGTAACATAAAATAAACATAAAAAGTTTATTTTATCCAAAAAATTGATATGTTGCAATGCAACATCAAGATAGATGTTTCAAATCATAAATGAGACAACCTAATGACATTGAAACTAAAGCATAATAGAAATATTGTTTAATATATGAAGAAACGTAATGAAGAAGTGAATCTGCATAATAAACATGCTGAAACATATTTCCTCCATTTAATTGTTTTATAATGATTCAAGATCATTGGAACGATCTTGAAATTTCTCAGATTCTCTGGACGAGTGGTTTTACAGAGTAGCAAACAAAAAAGATGATGAATTAAATCAACTACCTTCCATTCCCTTCAAAATATGACATCATCAATGATAGTTGCAGCTCATGTATTGATGAACTGTGGTGGAGTGACCCCATTATTCTTCGATGATAGGTCAGATTCCATGTAAGGGGTTTTGATTTTTTTCTGGTCTCCCTTCCCTTATTATTTTTCTAAATGAAAAATGCAGGTCCATGCACAAATAGATTGACATGTGGATCAGTTATCATTGTGGGAAGTTTTAATTTTGATTCATGTAATTAAGAATTGTTTGACTCATGTTTTCTATTATCATCTATTAAACCTCATAATAAGAACAAATCACACTAACACAAAGACAGGTTGTGGTATGTCTTTTGTGAGTTATTTTTTCATTTTTCTACTCCACCAATTCCATTCAATAATTAATGTAATGAAAGAAACCACGTATCATGAATGAACATAATGGTTTATCTACTCGGGTAGGAGGCTAAGGGATATGGCGACGATAGGTGAATGACCACTGGCATGGATGGACAGTGCTGGAAGTGGGGTTCCGTCTAGGTGGTCCATGGAGGATTCATATTATGGCGGTGGATATGAAGGGTTGTGATGACTATAGAGGGCTTAAGTAGTGTCAAGGGATGCTGGCTCGACGAGCGGCATCACTGGAAACTACAGCAGCTACTGTGGGGGGGGGGGGATCGGGGTAACTAGCAGCCAGCTAGTGGTGGATGAGTCAGACGTGGTTGGTAGCTGCATTTTGTGGTGGAGAACCGCGATAGGCATCCCCTGATAAAGCCAAGAGACAGTTATGCAGTAGCCCATAGGGATCAAACAGATGCAGTGAGCGCAGCGTCACTGCTGGATAAAATCATCGCGACAAAGCGGGCCAGGCTAGAGGAGGAATGGACTATAGGGATGGACCAGTGACCCATCTAGTTGGGTATAGAATGTCTACTAGGCCTGGACCATGGGTCATGTCAGCTGGGGATAGACTAGACCCAACTAGGTCAGACCATGCATGGACTGTAGTGTCCTCATTTCACTAAAACATCAATAACATCCAAAATAAACGTCGAAAATAAGATATATTGGCTATGTTGGGATCATTATGAGGAGATGGTCCTTTTGATATACGGTATGTTGGGTTTTCGGATGTTTATATACGACTGGTGAATTGAAGAGAAGATTATCCCAGAATCATGTGTGCTACAATCATGAATCCTATAGTAGTCCTAAATGACGAGTGAGAATATGTCCCTAGTAGGCCTATGTGAGGAGAAGGTGTAGGTTCCCTAGCAGGCCTATGTGACGAGCGGGTCTCGGTGCCTCAAAAGGAATAATTAATTAGTGGGTATAGTTTCTCTAAAAATATTAGTGATGAGAGGGCCTTGGTGTCCATGCAGTCTAATGTGAATCATTTGGGACGAGTGTCGTGATAGTACAAGGTCATCATCATTTAAAACTGATCGTATTTCTTTTCATACATTATATTTATACATGTGTGTATTAACATTGGTGACTATCCCATGAATGTTCTCTATAGAGGATACACTTCGTGTACCTCTTTGGTAGTATACTCTGGGCATACATTCAATTGTGGTATTACCTTTGTGTTTTCGCCTCCTTGCAAACTATTGTGTTACTCACCCCTACACAGGATCCGCCCACACATGTCATGTCTTATACAGATGAAAAATAATTTGATAGAGGCCTTGGTGGTCCAAGAAAAGGATTTACCCATTAAGATCTGACAAATGTGGTGTACATTTATAGCTTCAGGCAGCACACCCATCACCGACCATTCAGGTAGGATTTACTGCAGACAAACATCAAGAGCTTGTACTTTTCATTTGTTGGCCTTGTATTTTGGCCTCCTTACTCTGATTTTTGTATTTTTACACTCCATGGTTTCCTTAGTGACCTGCATGTTTACGTTTTAGCATTGTCGGCTGGGGATGTGAGTGTGCATGTGTTCAGGTACTTAGGAAAATGACTCCCACTTACGGGACAATGCCTTTGGCACTAGCTACCTGCACATAACTTTTGGGATCCGGGCTTGGGGTAGTCACAGCACAGACCCCATGGGACTGGTCATGAAATTGGGGTAAAACACATGTATGCACATGTAAATAAATTTTTCCAAAAACATTTCCATTTATGTTAAAAAGTTGTTTAAATTCATTTTTAAACAGTTGGTCACCAAATAATTCCTTATATATAGATGTGTAAAGTAGATATTCTTATTTTATATAATCGTGAACATACCCTCCATTCAAATTCATAGTTATTAACTATAAAGTTAAATAATTATAATAATAATTTATTATTTTCCAAAAAAACGTAGTTGTGTGTGTAATGCAAGTTACTGACTTGTATTATTTACACTTCTGGATTTTTTTTAAATATCATGGTATTACACTATATGGATCACTATAATTTTTTGAAAATAATGGAGTGGTTTTGTATTATAATTGAGTTGATGGGAATTCCTGTAATTTTTTAAATACTAAATTACTTTATATTATTTTACATTCCCAAATCGAAATTTTTTGAAAATAATGTAATTTTATTTGAGAATAACTATAAACAATGACATTTAATACAATATATATATGCTATGGTAAATTTATTACACTTATCAAATAGTTTTGACTCATTCTTATCTCTTTTGACAATTAATATAAAATTTATGTTTTATACACTTACAGGATAAATAATGTTACTTTACAGTGATAAAACCAATTTCATGGACCATGTATGTTTTTTAAAGCCATATCTTATTCAGTTAGAATACTGTAAATTTTTTTTTATTTTTAATTCTTTTAATAAAATAATATTTATTATAAAATATCAGTTCTATTATTTTTGACACTATTAAAATAAGTTTACTTCGAATACATCAATAAAAATATGGAACTGTAATATAATCATTTTAAATCATCAATATGAATTTACTTCTATATAAAAAATTATTTTAACAAAATATTCATACAAATGTTAATTCTTTAAATATTCTCAAAATCATTTATTTAATATTTCTATTAATAAAAAATTATTGTATTTATATTTATGAAAAATTGAAGTTAATTGATTTACATCATAAATTTTTAAATTAATTACCATGATAAATTGAATTATTAATATTCCAAATGAATATTTATAATATAATAATAGTTATCCTTATAACATTTATAAATTGTTATAAATTTTAAAATAACATAATAGTAATTATTGACATTATCTCTCCCTTAAAAACGATAGATGTTCAAATCATAGAGAAATTGAAAAAAAAATCATATATTAGACAATAATATGTTATTGTAAATGATATAGACATCAAATAAAATTAATACATGTGTTATGGTAATTTTCATTCCTTATATAATTATTTTAACTGAAATTCCCCATTTTACCCATACTATGGTGATGGAAAATTTTTACAGTTAAAATTCATGAATACAAAATATAAAATTAGCCTATTACCTAATTTGGAAAACGTAATTTGAAATTGGGATACTATTTTTCATTATTCAATTCCTAAATTTTTCATTATTTAATTTAAAATTAACTCTTAAAATGCAAGGAAAATTAGTTTTTTAGGAAAATACATTTTATGTATAATTGTTTTATAACAAATCCAATACCAATATTGACTCAACAGAACATACGATAATAATTCATTATATAATAAATAAAATTTAGATTTTGTATTCAAATAATGTATTCTTTTCAATTTTTTAAAATAAACAATTAGTTCTAAGTAACAAAATATATTTCACTGTTCCCCGTAAGGTTGGAATTTTTAGATAAATCTCAAAACGTTATTCCAATGAAATTTTTTTATGTTTATCAAATAAATGATATTATTTTTTATTTGGCCCCAAAAAATTTATTTTTTTATGATTTTTAATTTTTTAAGAATAAAATAACAATATTGAAAAATGAGTACATATTTTTGAAGCATTAATAAATACAATTATATTGAGTAGGTTTTTATTATATTTTATTATTCATTGAATACTATTCATACCATAAAATTCAATGGAGAGGTTATAAAAATAATATTTAAATAATCAAAATTTATAGTTCATTTAATCTAGGTGTTGATATTTTTATACACTACCATAAATAGTGTTCATTTAATATATTTAGCTGTTACATTTTACCCTCTAAGATAAATTCCATCCCAGAAATTTGAACTTCAAATTCACACTCAATATTTTAAATTTTAAAATTTATTTTTTGAGAATAGACATTTTGTAAAGTGTTAATAATACATCCTATTTATAGAAGGAAATGATAAATACATAAGATTGCATGAATACAACATTTATGCTATTAGAGATAGGATACAAATCATGGGATGTTAGAATATAGACATGAAATAAGAAATTATTTTCCATATATTAATTGATAGTGATAGAGAACATCGATCACAATAATGTGAACGATCATATTAAAGTTTAAGTGCACAAAAAAATAAATCATTAGGGCGTGAAAAATACCATCACCTTATAAGAATTGATTGTAATAAAAGTAATGAATTTATTTACGGATTATTATTCTATGTTTGATGTTTTATATTTATATTATGAAAAATTACTTGAGAAAATATAATTAATAAATTTATATATATTGTATAAGCACAATTACGTACATTGGGTTCAGTTCTTTAAATTTCATATTTGTTTCTTAATCTAAAAAATGAATATTTAGGATCATTTTCTTCATTCCCTAAGAATTAAATAAACTTTTAATGGATTATAAAATGTCTAATTAATGAAATTATAATCCACCAATGTTTATATATTTTTCATTAAAAATTTAATATCACAAGTCATCCAATATTTCATTAATCTAAAACAAACAAATAAAAATACCTAAAGTACAGTTAAATTTATTCCATAAATGGTCTACCTTATAACACATCCAAAATATATATTTCTAACCTCAAAATCCAAAAAATTATAAATTCTTTCACATAAACAATATAAAATTAATCATCCTAATAATATAAATATTCTTTTAAATTTCACATAAAAAATACTTGAATCCATGATCACATATTCTCATGAAACATTATAATAACCAAAAATACCATAAAACCAAAATAAATACAAAATTGAAAAAATTATTTCATTAATAATTTATTAAATAATGTAAAATATTATAAATTATATTCCTTAAATATAAATTTTTTAACTCCATACAAGATAATAAAAACCTATTTTATATAAAATCACTAACCATTATAAAGGTCACCATTACTATCTAATTTAGTTCTTCAATGGGAATAATCTATTTTACCCAATTAGACATTATTAACTCAACATATCACCTATACTATGGGTGATAATTCCTTTTTTTTTGTATTCAACATAGTTTCCCCTAACTACAAAATCAATTTTTATAATTATAAATAGCTTTCATCTTATGATTTCAAATATACAAAGAAAAAATGTTATAGTACAATACTTATATAATTCATGATTCTAAAGATGATAAAATCATTTATAGAATAAGTGTATATTATAATTATTATAATCTAAATATATAAACAAATAAATCATTCAACTTATTCTATATTAATAATAAAATCTTGAATTTGATCACCAAGAATATTTTGAGGAAGTTTTCCTTAACTCTTCATGAATTACTTTTCATAGTGTCCAATATAATTATATTTGAAACATATGAAATTAATGTTTCATTTCAATTAATTTTATTCAAAAAAATGAAATCCTTTCTCTCCCCACATGATGCAAAAAAACATTTCCTTCAAAAAATTACCAGTGTGTTTTATTCAAAAAATTTCTCTGGGGTAAAAATAATTCTCTCTTTTATACACCACATATATTTTTTCCTCTTATCCGCTTCATATCATTCATTGCATGAATGAAATAATACATGGAGAACTTTTTCCCTTTAATAGGGAACATCATAATATATCATCAAGTGATGAGTGTTTTTTTTAGAATGATGAAATTTTAAAGAATCACTTTAAACCGTTAAATAAATGGTCGACCTTACTCTTTGGATTACTCATATTTAATATTTTAGTATTATCATCATTGAGAGAAACATCTTCCTCCTCATTTTGGCTCAATCTCAATAATTCCCTCTCTATATCCTCTCATGTTTTTATGAAAATATTTTCTCATGAAATGTCCCTTAAAATCCATCAATATATTGTTCTATATTTCCTCCTCATCTATATATTATTGATTAAATTAAGACCATTGATTTTCATCCCATGGTAGTAGATATATTCCTAGGTAAAAATTATAATTTTATTTACTTCCTAATGTGATAAATTTAGTCTCTACGAGAAAAATCCATTTCTTTTACAAAAATATATTATAGTGTCATTGAATGATGATATTTTATGATGTATAAAGTTGTATACCACAGTTACATTATTTTTTAGATCTTTTGGAAACTCATTATGGGAAAGGTAATTAGTTATAACCTATGTAAGATTCACCAATATTTGTATAATTTTTTTAGCACGGACAAAAACACTACCTCCAACATCATTATGTTTTATAGTATGTAAAAAATACATGGATTACATGAATTTCTATGTATTCTATACCTTCAAATATATCCAACTTCTAAACAATTCCATAATCCTTAATAGATCACAACATTATTTTCCATAATTCACATTTTCAAAAATAGTAAAACCCTCAACATAAATCTAGAACATATGTATATATAATATCATTGAAACAACCTTGGTTAATTTGGATTTTTTCGATCCCCATAATAGTGTTAAGTTCTATAATCAATGTTTTCCAATATATAATTCCAAATATTTCTACATAAAATTATATAAAACAACTTGTAATTACGCTAAAGCTAAAAACTGTGAGAAATTGATTAGATAATTATATTGTTTGTGACCAAATGACCCAAGGTTTCCCACAAACATGACACATGACCCATTTTTTCACATACCCACAGGGCATTCCTGATCCCCAAGAGCTCACAACAAGAACCCGAGAATCCAACAACCCAATATTGGGAACAATTTCAACCAACCGGAGCAAACACATAGAAAGCAAATACATAAAAAAGTAATAGTGTTATATGAACATGATATATATTCAAAACTAGTAATAAAATAGAATAAACATAAACAAAATGTATCTAAAAACTCAATGGACAAGTCAATATGAAAAGGATCCTAGCCAAACAGCTACACCAAATGATGTGATAGACAACTCCCACTGTATCACTACTAGATAACACCAAACTCACCTCCTCGTTTTCATGACTTTCATATCCATGTACTGTAAAACAAACAACGGTGTACACACCACACGATTTGTGTGTAGGGTGTGACCTAATATACTATTAGTATCCTAATCAGGTGTTCCATAATTAATCTTTGTGCAACAATTCAAGTATTCTCATTTTAAGTAACAAAAATATCATGATAATTAGTAAAGTAGTTTTTCCAATGAGCCCCTACCTAACTCGTAAAGGCACATAATTGGTATCCAAAAGACCTAGGATCAATTCAATGTAGACATGAAATTACTGGGTTACTGTAGCAGAACACAATAGCATTACTATAGCTGTGGTGAAAATGAAGTAGTGGTGGTACAGTAGCATGTACTGTAGAAGTCCAGTTACTGTTGCAGTACTATTATCTAGAGGGATCTTTGGGACAAAAAATGGGCTTTCATGCCTCTATTCCTATGAGAAATGTAATGTGTCTCCCTCTACGCAGTCAAAATTGGTCATTTCTTTACTTTATTATCAAAATGAGGCTTTGTCCCCAACAATTGAAAAATGATTAATAATGTAGTTTAAAAGAAAACATGGCTAAAATTTACCTTTTTAAATAGTTCTAAACAAATTTTGGAATATCAATTTTAAAATCATATTTTTTATATCACTTTTCCCAAGTATAAACATGCATATCATGGATAACATAGAAATCTATTTAATCAAAAATATAATAACACGGATCAAAACATCATAGAATAGTAATGGTCTTAACCGTAGACTACTCATACCGCAATAATCATGTGCACAAATCTGATCATAGAAGAAAGGCCATGGAAGTAGAGGAATACCCCTTGAGTAAACCCCCCAAAATGTCAATATCGGTCCCCAAAAAATGATACAATAAAACATAAGAAATCCCTAAGACAATATTCTTTGATAATCACAATATAATTGATGATGTCCCCAAGAAAAACTATCCACCTAAGTACCCATGGTAAAACATGTGCTCTTATTCACAATTCATTTAGATGGTTTGAAAACATTTCAAAATTACATGAATAAATAACCAAGGAAAATCCATTTTTCATTGAAAACTCATTTCAACACACATAAAAAATTCATGAAAATTTCAATATACAAAACAGTTTATAATGAAAAACAAGCAGGTTCATCAATGTTGGATATAGATGGAATAACATGTCTGAATGTGTTGGTCACACATTCCCATTACATGATCCACCAACGACGAGAACCAAACTATAACAAAAAAAGACCGAAATACTAATCTACATCAATATAGATAAAATTTAAAGGATAAGTGGTCGGTGGAAGAGGGAAAACCATGAAACCTGAATGTAAAACTATTTCAAACATAAGAACAATAGATGGAAATTCCTCTATAAAAAGATCTCACAATGGATATAGGAAGAAACCATGAAGAATCATCAATGTTAGGAAAAAAAATTCATAGAAACACCCAATAGTGACACCGTTGTAATAGGAAATGAATGAAGAAAATGTTTTCTCACTCAGAAAGATTCACCACAACTTAAATGGATATCGAGTGTCGAATGGATCAATCCAGAAGCAGTTGAGTCATTAGATGTCACCATAGAAAAACCTTAGGTAAGAAGACATGATGAACCAGTGAAGGAACTAATACAAAATAGTTTCATGTAGTCTTTAAAAATAGTATGAAGGTAATTACATGATGTGTAACCTAGTTACAGGACGTATTACCCCCCGATCTGCATATGATGAATAATCCATCACCCAATAATAAAAAAATAAACTTTTAACATGTCAAATAATGTATGTAATTGTCACGAAATGTAACCTTTCATAGTGTGAAGTCACCTTTCATGAATTACATCTAGATACTATTACACAACATGTAACATGGTTACGTGGTGTTTAAATACTCTAAATCCAACATAAAAAAAAATAGTTGTGAAAGTCCAAAAAATCAATTAATTCACCATTATAGGTATCCTCACAATATATTGTTATGTGGAAACATGATGAGGTTGTGAGAATTATTGACAAAATAGAAATAATATGTTATAAACTCCCCATCACCAGACTATCCATCTCTAGGAAATCATGTAGAATATGTAATCTCCAGAATGGGATGAGGCCACTACCCCCTCTTAATTGATATACATTCACAGTTCTCATGAGAATACGATAATTGTTTCCATAGAACTCTGAGCATGGGAATTTAATTCTCATGAAAGACATTCACTTGATGGTTAAGGATCTCAACTTGTTTCTAAAGAATAAAATATTATAGCTTTAACTCAATTTCTTCCCATTATAGTACATGAATTGGATGATGCTGTTATTTAATGACCTATGATATATGGTAAAAATAATGAATACCTTTCAACTAAACTGAAAATTATGACTTATAAAAAACTACCCTGAGCCACATAGTGATCTCAAATGGTCCAACATTACATGGAGCCATATTTTCATGAATTCCAAGTTAATGGTTACCCAGTCAAGGGGGAAAATTCAAGAAAACTGAGCCACCTACTGAAAAATCCAAAATTCCACATTGCTGATCTAAACTAGACATCTGTTGATTTGGCATATAAACAGACGTTGAAGTAAATTTGGAATCATTGTGGATGTTTCCCAAACCATTCATGGTCTAACTAAAGACACTTTCCCCACCTCATCCCAACAATGTAGTGACCTATATGGGTGACCATACAACACATCAAATGAATCTATTCTGATTGATGAATGATAAGTATATCTATAAGAAAATTAAACCTTTTCCAGTTTACTATACAATGTTCCATCAAAATCCATGACAAAGGTATAAAGCATATCATCTAGAATCTAAATTACACACTATGCTTGACCATATTTATGTGGATAGTATGTTGTGACCAACATGACCTGACTTCATATTACCTCTTGAAAGAGACCCCTAAACCTCGAGGTAAACCTAGGATCCCTATCTAAAATATGGAATAAGTACGTCCAGGTAACCTCACAATCGCTTACACAAAAATCATACCCAGATCTTCATATTTTGTGGTGTATTTGATCAGAAAAAAAATTATATAATTTGTTAATTAGTCACCAACCACCCAGATGTCATTCTTCCCCTTGGGATTCCAAGGGAATCCAAAAAAAATACATGGATACCTCATCCCTTTTCTAGATTGGCACCGTAACAGACAGAAGAAACCCAAATGGTTTCAACTCTGCTTCCTTAATCCATTGGAAGGTGTAACAGGGATAAAAAGACTCCATGATTCCACACTGCATACCATGCAACTAGAATCATCACCACATATCATAATACATATTCATAGGGACTTGACCAATGTCTCATGAAGTTATATAAAAATCGAATAAGAAAAAACATTTCACCGATGTCAGGATGAAAATAATTTTCCCGATGTGAATCATAACATCTGAAGAGAGAGACCAACTAGAAATAGTCTCTCCACCATAAAGGTTTTCTTGAGTCTAATGAAACTCTTCATTCTGATATAGAATTTACAAAATCTACTCCAAGATATTTGATGATAACTAAAAACATGTCATTATCATACCTGAAACATCATCCTGAGCAACCAAGTGAAATTGGGAGAATGACCCATAAGTTTCCACTAATCCTTCGGTTCCATAATATCTAGTGGTGGTACATTCCTTATAAGAGCATCTACAATGACATTTCTCTTCCCTTGGGAATTGGTGATATCTTAATAAATACTTGAAGTTATTTTAACCATCATATATGCCTATAGATTTTTTCCTTCATAGAAAATTTTTAATTCAATATTTTATGAGCAGAGAAGGGCATAAAAATATTCTGGATAGATAGTGTTTCCAAAACTTAAGCAGATGCATGACTGAAAGAATATCTAAATATTGACTGTCGTAATTATTTTCATGTGGTAAAATCTGATGAGAGTTATAAGATACCAAATGGACATCCTGCATAAACACGGATCCCAAACCAGCACCCTACTAATGAAAAACCACCACATATCCCTTCATGATATTAGGTATGGTTATAATAGGAGTAGATGTCTGATCCATTTTCACTTCATTAAAATAATTTTGAAAATTCAAAACCCATGTGAATTTCACCGATATCATTATACGAGTAGTGGAAAGTGAATTCATTATAGAGAATTCCATGAAAAACTATCAGCATTATCTAGTACGAAAAATGATGCTTCTTATCTAAATTAAATTACCTAGTTCCTTTCATGAATAAAAAGAATTTACGTTAACTGGATAATCTTATAATCCAAGCTCTGAAAATTTTTTTCACCATGTAAATCACATCATGAATCTGGAAACTAAATTTCTAATGAATTCTATAGAAATGTTGACTTCTCAAAATTTATAGAACCAATCTCAGATGATTCTCAGTTTCATGATCAGATTTCAAATAAACCAAAATATCATTGATGGACACTACTAAAAATGTGTAATTATATTTAGGTAATATTCATTTCATCAATGCTATAAAAATTAATGAGTGTTAACTAGTCCAAAAGGAATTAAAAGATAGTTATAGTGGCTATACCTACTCTTGAAAGTTGTTTTTTGTATATCTAACTCCCAAACTATTAGATGATGATAAATCAACCGATGATTTATAGTTAAAACCCACTCTTATGTATTTAAATAATACAATAGATCATCCACATGAGGAAAAAGATATATTTTATTAACTGTTACCTGATTCATCTTCTGATTGTGTACACATAAATTAAATGAACCATTTTATTTCATGGAAAATACATTGGGGCTACCTGATTTTAAACTCTAGGGTGGAAAAAACCTTTTTCTAACTGGGCATCCAACTAAATATTTAGCTCTTTTGTCTATGATCGTTCCATTAGATTAGAAGGTATAGACATCAGCTACATACGTGAGACTACATCAATCATAATCTCAACATCTCTCTCTATAGGAAGATGAGTGGAATCATATTGGATATAATCATGAATGTATAAATCAGTAATGAGGAGATCATTAACAGAAGAAATTTCATATAGCTCAGGGGTGATAGAAACCAAAAATCATCCGATAACTAGGAGGGAAGGTAATGCTTGATGTGGACGCATATCATAATATTGAAACAAATGAGAGATCCCATCCACATCATGAAATGATATATGCTAATGATAACAATCAACTGTAGATCGATGAGAAACAACGAAATCCATACTAATAATGATGTCAAACTAATCTAGATCAAGAATGAGAAAATTCCAGACCAACTCGGTATCAACATCACCAATGAATCAAAAGGACACATGAACCCTTACACATTCCTTGTACCAAGAGGAATTTATAACTACATTTTAATGGGAATATGTTCTATTGGATTTTTAATAACATAAAAAAAGCATGAAGATATAAATGAGTGGGAGGTTCCAATAGCAAATAAATAAATTAATAATGAAGATTAAATAAGGATAGTACCTATAAATACTTCTAGACCTACATCAAATTTCGCTAGAATCTAATCTAATCCATGAAAATTCTTCACTACTGAGGCATTTGGCTTGATCCAAAATGTATTTGACGCTTTGGAATACACTACAGTATTCTTTGGATACGATGAATGCTGACCATAACGAGGTTTAGTCATAGCATGACAGAAGTTTTGTAAGTTACTAATGCATCCATAACTATTAAAAGCCTACATGGGAATTGGAAAATAACTTATGGTGTGCCCTACCTTTCCACAAGAATAGAAATTTCGAGGCACATTACCCACTATAACAGATGGTGTTAAGTAGTCTCACTACTAAGACCCACCTCTACTTCACCTATGGTAATAATGGCAGTTCCTCTTCTTCCCATATGTTTTATTGATTTTTCCACCTGATTTAATAGTTGATGAGGAAAATACAATAGTGACATCCATATTCATTTCTTCCATAACAGATCTATATACCATCTCATCATAGATATAAATATTCAGCATATACTCATACAATCTGATATCCAATCGCAAACCATACAGGTAATTCATTGCCATCAAATGGTCATCTTCCACCACATCTGGGGAATAATAAACAAGATCCACAAAATGATTGGGGTGTGATGAAATCGAACACGATCCCTGAATAAAATATTGAACACCAAAGACATCATAATTATCATCAAATCTGGAAAAACAATTATTGAAAGAACAAGGTTTTAAAATCCTTCCAATCCATGTCTACAAGCATATCTTCTTGGACTATAGACTTCCTCCATCGCTTGTCAGACCCATCATGTCTGAACACTGCTTGAATTTCAAAAATGTTATTAGGTGTCTCTATATAGTTGAAAATTTGATCGATCATGTGTTGTTAGTACTCCACCTCTTGAGGTTCATTCAACCCTTTAAGGGGTGGTGGTTTCTCTGGTAAGAATTCCCATGATATCTCTATATATCACTTCTCCAGCTCATGGCTATACAACTATCACATTGTTCTGAAGCCATGGAACATCTTGATAGATATCATGGACTTCCCATATGATTTCCTCGATGAGATTTTGATCTATAGGTGGGTTCCCCTAAGAAGGATCACTTTCACCTTCCAAAGGAACACATGGAAGATGTATAAGAAAAAAATTGTTACACCCCGAAACATATGTACGATCCGACAAAGAAACAAATATCAGCTCAAAAAATAACACCCATACAAAAAACTAAGATTTTTTAATACAAAATCAAAAACAAGAGACACATATCCAAACATTACTTGGGATATTAAGTACCATCACAACAAGAGATTTCCAGTACCTTCTTACAATATAACTCTCACTTCCCAAAAATCCTACCTATAGTCTAATAGACATCCCAATACATTGAATCTTGATTACATAACTCCTTTGATACTAAATTATGATGAAAAAACATATGGTTTACCTCATACCTGGAACTAAACCCATTATATCACATACCTAAAAGGAATTTTTTACCCCTATGGATAGGGGATAAGCACTTGGGCATTGAACATAACAATAGAGGGAACAATGTTTCCCAACCTAATCAAACCAATGGAATACATGTACTAAAAAGAGGAATAGTGGAAGAAAAATAAGATATATATACCATAAATATATGAAAATAGTGGAAAACAACAACAAAAAAGTAGTAAAAAACTCTGAAGGACAAGTTCAACTGCAATGGACCCTAACCAATCAGTTACTCCAAACAATCGCATGGACAACTCCCACCATATCACCACTTTCTAACCATCTAGGTGACATGAACCGCATTACCTCACTACGTCGCTATTTATTATACTTCAATAGAAGACAAAAAATATTCTACACACCACAGATGATATACGCAAGATGTGAACTACTAGGCTAAGTAGGATCTCACCCATGTGTACCATAACATGCTTTTGTGAAACAATTATTATATTCTCAATTTAAGTAAAAACAAGCCATGATAAGCAATAATTTTATTTTATAAATAAATAGTAATTATTTCCCCTTATCAACAATTTTAAACTAAAGAAGGTGTAGTTTATTAAAATTACATTTTCTAAGTCATTTTTCAAAAGAATAAACATGCATATCAAGGAAAAAATTAGAATCTGTGCAATTTAAAACAGGAGAACATGTTTCACAACACCATGGAATTATAATGGTCATGGCCACATACAACTCCAACCATAATAATCAGGTTCACAAATATGATCCTATAACACACGCTGTGAATGTAGAGGACAACACCATGAGTAAACCACCCAAAATGTCAATATTGGTCTGATAGAACAAAAGGCACATGAAACAGTAAAATTCCCCAAGACAAACCTCATTGATAATCACAAAACAACAGATGATGGCCCTAATCTAATCCTTTATCATACGTACCCGAGGTTACCCATATTATATTTTTAACAATTCATTTAAATGGTTTGGAAACCATTTCATAGAAATTCAACAAATCCATTAATCAATAACCATTAAAAAAAATGTCATTAAAAACACTTTTCAATACACACAAAAAAATCATTCCAATTTCAAAATGAAAAATAGTTTATAATGAAAAAAAATTTGGGTAATCAGTGTAGGATAGAGATGGAACCACCTACCTTAATGCCCAAGTCCTACACAATCATAACATGATCCTCAAACAACAAGAACCCAACAATGTTGAAAATGGCACTAGAATCAAATCCACAACATGAATGACTTGATTTTGAAGACAAGGAGTCATTGGAAGAGAGGAAACCAACAAAACTCAAATATGAATTCCCACTGCACTATGACCAATTAAATAAAAAGGATTTTGGAATGATATCTCACAAATGATCTTTGAGGAATCCAAGAAGAATCATCAACCTTAGAACAATGGATCCAAAGATACCAATGAAAATATCGCGATCAATGGTAATGAAGGAATGGAATTGTTAATCCCTCAAAAGGATTCACTACAACTACAATGGATATCAAGGGTTTAACGGATCGATCTACTGGGGTTTGAGTCTGTCAAAAACACCCTCAAACTACTTTAGGTGAAGTGCCATGAGGAACTGTTGAAGGAACTAAAACAAAACATCCATGAACTATAATTAAAATCATTCTTCTTGTCGTTACATAACATGTAACACAGTTACATGACATGTATCCCCAACAATCCACATACACCAAAAAAATATTTTCCTTGTATTAAAAACTAACCTTTTAAAAACTCGCATCATGTACGTCGTTGTGACGATGTGTAACCTTAAACATCATGATGTCACCTTTCATGACATATATTCAGAAACTATTACATAGGATCACTACGGTAAAAATGAATATTTGTGACGGGTTATTTATGATGGGAATAAAGCACGTCGCAAATAAACCGTCCTAGAAGGTATTTACGACGTGGAAAAGTTCTCGCCGCAAATAACCAATTATTTGCGATGGGATTTCGTGCCCCATCGCAAATGGTTTGGCGTGACTTGCGCGCCAAACCGCGCGAATAACATTTGCGATGGGTAGATTTCCCCCCGTTGTAAATACTTTGGCACGAATTGCCCGCCAAATCACGCGGATTCTGTGCCAAACCGCGCATGGGTATTTGCGACAGGACCCATATGAGATATCCATTTAACTGCCGACATTAATTAATGTGGGTGAGGTTAACTGCGATGGGCCCCATCACAATTACCACTATTCTCGATGGGAAGCCCGTCGCTAATAACCCCGCCACAACTGATCTAACCTATATATACCCCCTTCCATTTTTTCTCCAAATCATTCTGATCTTGGCCTCTCTCTCTCTTTATTCTTCAGTTTTAAAGAAAGTTTTTTAGTTGAAGTTTTTTGTACAATAGAAATCAGAGAGCGTCAATATCTTCAGAACATCAAAGTTTAAGGTATTTATATATATATATATTTTATTAATTTTATTTTTTTAAGTTAATTATAATTGTTGTTTATTAGATCTAATTTAATAGATTTCAAATTATTTTAATTTATATTTAGTTTTACTAAGAAATTGATATTGTTAGTTATAATTATAAATAATTAGTTATAATTAATATTAATTAGATATAATTAGGAATAATTTGTTATAATTAATATTAATAAGATATAAATATCAATAAATAGTTATAATTAGAAATAAATAGTTATAATTAGAAATAAATAGTTATAATTAGCAATAAATAGTTACAATTAGCAATAAATAGTTATAATTAGCAATAAGTACATATAATTAGCAATAAGTACATATAATTAGCAATAATTACATATAATTAGGAATACATAGATATAATTGGAAATAAATAGATATAATTAGGAATAACTAGATATAATTAGGAATAACTAGATATAATTAGGAATAACTAGGTATAAATAGCTATAACTAGATATAATTTGGAATAACTAGATATAAATAGATATAACTAGATATAATTAGAAATAAATAGATATAATTAGTAATAATTAGATATAATTAGATATAATTTGTAATAATTAGATATAATTAGATATAATTAGTAATAATTAGATATAATTAGTAATAATTAGATATAATTAGTAATAATTAGATATAATTAATAATAATCAGATATGATTGTTAATAATTGAATAAAACTAGTTATAATTAGATATAATTAGTAATAATTAGATATAATTAGTAATAATTAGATTCAATTCGTAATAATTAGATATAATTAGTAATATTTAGTTGTAATTAGAGATAATTAGATATAATTAGTAATAAAGAGTAATAATTAGTAATAAATAGATATAATTAGTAAAAATTAGTAATAATTAGATATAATTAGTAATAATTAGTAATAATTACATATAAATATATATAATTAGATATAATTAGATATAATTAGATATAATTAGTAATAATGAGTAAAAAATAGTATAAAATAGTATAAATTAGTAATAATTAGTAATAATTAGAAATAATTATTAATAATTACTAATAATTAGTAATAATTAGTAATAATTAGTAGTAATTAGTAATAATTAGTAATAATTAATAAACATTAGTAATAATTAGTAATAATTAGTAATAATTAGTAATAATTAGTAATAATTTGTAATAATTAATAATAATTAGTAATAATTAGTAATATGTAGTTATAATTAGTAATAATTAGTAATAATTAGTAATAATTAGTAATAATTAGTAATAATTAGTAATAATTAGTAATAATGAGTAATAATTAGTAAAAATCAGTAAGAATCAGTAAAAATTAGTAACAATTAGTAATAATTATCAATAATTAGCAATAATTAGCAATAATTAGCAATAATTAGATAGGAAAGTTAGTAACAGTTAGCAACAATTAGCAAAAGTTATCAACAGTTAGAAATAGTTAGCAACAGTTAGCAACAGTTAGCAACAGTTAGCAACAGTTATAAATAGTTAGCAATAGTTAGCAATAGTTAGCAACAGTTAGCAATAGTTAGCAATAATTAGCAACACATAGAAACACTTAGCAACATTTAGAAACACATAGAATCGCTTAACAACATTTAGTAACAATTAGAAACAATTAGCAACAATTAGAAACTATTAAAAATAATTAGAAACAATTAGAAATAAAAAAATTATATTATCAATATTTACAAAAAAACAATATTAATATTATTAAAATAATAAAATATTTATAAAATATTAAAATTTTCAATATTTGAAGCAGACTTTGCTCTATTCTTAACATGTTCAAATCTCAAAGGGTCACCAATTGTTAGGTCATGCGAAATAAAAGGTTTGTGTCAGCCATGTCCAATGTAAACTCTATAATTGTCCTTGTATGGTTGATCACCTCGAAGAAGTGTTTCAATCGGACAAATCAATTCATGCTTTTCTTATCTATAAGAATTATCTCACATGAACCTTTACATAGACCATTCTTCCTTGAAAATGTAAGGGAAAAATAATGATATCCCCTCAAATTTTTAAGGAACAATGATCATTGTAAAGTGTCATGTGAGATGATTCTTAGAGATGAGAACGTCATTACTTTGGTCGTCCTATTACAACACTACTTCTGAGGTGATCAACCATGCAAGTACAATTATAGAGTTTACATTGGACATGACAGACAAAATTTTTTTATTGCGCATGACTTGACAGTTGACGACCCTTTGAGATTTGAACATGTTAAGAATAGAAAAATGTCTATTGTGAATATAGATAATTTTAATATTTTATAATTTTTTTTATTTAAATAATAATAATATTGTTTTTTCTTAAATATTGATAATATAATTTTTTATTACTAATAATTAGTAAATAAAATTTTCATGGAAATAAAAGGAAAATTTGTAATCATCTCCAAAATGATGATTACAATATTTACTTTCAATATTCAAGAAGTTTTCCTTTTTCTAAGTATTGCTAAGTAATTCTAAATTGGTAATAATTGGTAATAAATTGTAATAGTTAGTAATAAATTGAAATAATTAGAAATAATTAGTAATAATTTTTAATAATTTGTAATAATTAGAAATGATTAAGAATGATTAGGAAATAATTAGTAATAATTAGAAATAATTACCAATAATAAGTGTGACAAAGATGCAGTTAAATGATCTGTCGGACAAAAGAGTAGATGTCAATCCACTAGAAATTGTGTTACCCTTAATTAATGATAATTATTAAGTAGTTGTAATTATTTATCTTCTTTTTCAAATAGTGTTTTTTTACTTTCAAACTATTCAAAAATATTGATGATTTTATAATTTATGTAGAAAAATATGGAACAAGGAAGTCGACATCAGTCATTATTAGATGATCGAGCTTGGATAAATCAGCACAGAAATAAAAATGGTTCTAGTTTAAATCCTGTCTATATTGAGGGTGTTGAAGCTTTCAGATAATTTTCATCATCGTAACCAGAATATGTTTCAGAAGGAAAAATTAATTGTCCTTGTAAAAAATGTGCTTTGTGAATGTTTGACACATTTGATAAAGTTGGGGGACATCTCTTGTGGTTTGGTTTTCAACCAGATTATTTTTTTTGGTATTAACACGGTGAACGTAGTTCCAGAAAAGATTCTAATAAAATGATTCTGGATCCATAACAGTTTCAAAATTGTATACATGATGTTGTAGGACCATTTGTGCAATAAATAGAAACTCATGATGATATTGATTTAATTCCTGAGTGGGAACCAACCTAATTTTATGAGTTTTTGAGGTCTGCTAAGGATACATTATATCTTGGTTTCAATATAAGAAAATTAGAAGTGGTTGAAAAATTTATGGCTATTAAATCAGATAATGCAATGGAAAACAACTGTTTTGATTAGATATTTTCTTTGGTTAAAACATTGTTACCTAATGGAAATGATTTGCCTCAAATTACTATGAGATCCAGAGGTTGATTCGTAATTTGGGACTTAGTTACCGAAAGATTCATGCATGTCCAAATGATTGCATCTTATATTCTGGTGAAAATGAGTCATTGGGTATTTGTCCAACCTGTGGAAAATCTATGTATAAAGAAGATCAACCAGGGAATTCTAGATCGATTCCAGTAAAATAGTTGAGATATTTCCACCTTACACCTAGGTTGCAGCATTTATTTATGTCTCAGAACATAACGTCAATGATGTCATGGTACAAAACCAATATTTTAACAGATAAAAGCTTGAATCATCCATCTTAAGGTGATTCATGGAATCATTTTGACCGTCTAAATCCCTCTTTTTTATTATAGAATCCCGAAACGTGTGATTGGGTCTTTCTATTGATGGTTTTTGTCTTTTTGGTTCTTATGGTAGTCAGTATTAATGTTGGCCTATCTTCATAACTCCGTACAATTTTCCTCCTTGGATGTTGATGAAGGATCCTTATATCTTTTTGACTCTTTTAATCCCAGGACATCCGAAAAAGAATATTGATGTTTATTTGAAACTGTTGATTGATGAGTTAAATGAATTGAGGTGTAATTGTGTTAATACATATGATGTTGCTATGAATAAAAATTTCAAATTAAAAGATGCATTGATGTAGAAGATTAGTGAATTTATATCATATATCATATTATCTGGTTGGAGTACACATGGTCTGAAATCATGTCCTTACAATATGAAAGAAAAAAATCCTTTATGATGGTCAATGGAAAAAACCTTGATATTTTGATTGTCACCGTAGATTTCTTCCAACCGATCATCCTTTTCAGAGGAACAAATCTCATTTCAGAAAAGGTATAATTGAAAGAGATGATCTTAGGTATAGAGTTAAATTTAGTTGTATTCTCATTACCCCCCATCCCATTTGGACCAACAGTAAACCAACAAAAAAATCATGTCTTTGGAAAGAACATAACTGGATAAAACAGTGCCTTTTTTGTGATCTTCTGTATTGGTCTAATTTGTTGGTCTGCCACATGTTGGATTTTATTCATATTGAGAATAAATATTTTGATAATTTATTTCATACAAGTTTGGATACACCAGGTAAGTCCAAAGATACTATAAATGAAGGATTGGATCTTGTCCAAATTGGCAGGTGACCAGAACTTGAATAATTTGAAAATGTTAGATCACAGATTTTAATGAAGCCAAAAGTGGCTTATACACTGTCCAAAGAGAGTCGCTTATTATTTTTTCAGTGGATTGCAGGTTTGAGACTTCTAGATGGCTATGCTTCCAATTTGGAAATATGTGTTAATAATGGTTATATTACATGATTAAAAAGTCATGATTGTCATGTTATAATGGAAAGACTTATGCCGATTGGATTTAGAGGATTGTTTAATTCAATGATTTGGGATTTGATAACTGAAATATCATGTTTTTTTCGAGACATTTGTGCAGCGACAACAACCTATGATGCGCTAAGCAAACTGGAAGAAGAAGTTGCTATAATTATATGTAAACTGGAAAAAAATCATTCTTCCGACTTTCATTGACTCAATATAACATCTGATATTACATTTTCCACATGAAGCTAAATATGGACATCCAGTACAATATCCATGGATGTACCCATTCGAGAGATGCATGCATAAATTGAAGAAAAAATATATGTAATAAATTATCAGTTGAAGGCTCAATTGCTGAAAATTATTTGCATGAGAAAATTTCTATTTTCTGCTATCATTATTTTGAATCTCAATATCCCTCAAAACAGAATCGCATGGGAAAAAACGAGGTGAATATTAATGACTAAATGGTCAATCAATTAACAGTTTTTAATCAACCAAATCTTGGTTTCAGTGGAGTTCAAAAACGATGGCTTTCATATGATGAACATCATAGAGCTCATACATACGTTCTTCTCAACTGTGATGAAATGAAATCATTTGTCATGTAAGTGCATCTATCACTTATCCTATAATTTTGTTATACTATTTAAAATTATTTTATTATAATGTTATTTGATAATCATATCAAGAAACAACTTCCACAAATTACAACAGCTGCTCTTGAAGAACGCAGACAAAAAAAATATTCTCACTGGTTTCAATAACTGGTAACATAATTTATTGAAGGTTTAATATCAATTCCATTTATTATTTATTTTATTGATAATTTCATTAAAAAATTTCAGGTGTCTCAATATGCTAATAAAATTGACAAACGACTGTGTATATTGAGTAACCCACCATCCAAAATAGTTAAATCTTATAATGTATATGTGGTTAATGGTTTTTGATTTCATACACATGCATACAAGGAATCAAAAAAACAATGAACAATGGATTTTTCATGAGAGGATCACATCACAGAGAAACTAAATTTAACTTTTATGGAATTTTGGACGAAATTATTGAGATGTGTTATCTAGGACAGAATTACATAACAATGTGTAAATGACGGTGGTTGGATACTGAAAGATTTTTGCGTGTTCATCCGACTAATGGAATCGTCTATATTAAGTATAAAAGTCATATTGAAGTAAATGAACCATTTTTACTAGCTTAACTGGCACATAAAATTTATTATGCAAAGTATTGTGCTACTTCAAGAGACTAGAGTGATTGGTGGAGCATAATAAAAGTGAAATCTCGGGAAAATCAGTATACTCAAACTGAATGTGGTTCCGTTGAGGTGGAAGGAATTGAAATTTTTCAAGAGAGTACTCAAAAACCATCTGATTAACAAAGAGACGTGAATATCAACGATGAAACCACCCAATTAATGATCGATGAAGAAGAAGATCTTAATGATGTTAAAAATGAATTTGTAATGAAATGAGATGATGAAACTGAAACTCATATGGATATGGATGATGCTGAGGAGGAAGATGAAGACATTGACATTGATAGCTATGGAGAATAGGATGAAGATGCACATTGAAACAATTAAATGATGGTTATAATAATAACTAATATATATCTATATATAATAGTTATTTTCAACAATCTATTTACAACAATCATTTTATGTTTCATATGGATGATGATTTATTTCGTGAGTTGCAGGAGGCTGAGCTACCTTTGGATGATGAGGATGTGGGATCAGTTGACCCTCAGCCTACTGGTGGTTCAGAAGTTATGCGGAGGGGGTGCGGTCTTGCGTGATTTATGATTCCCGACCCTATCCCCGAGCGATGTTCACACATTGGTTTCGATCCACGCACACAGAGGTATGGTAACCTGTATATTTTAGTTAGATTTCATTAATTTATATATATCTATACTACTTGATTGATTATTTATTATTTTTTCACATTTTTTAGTATTTATCAATTGGACAGGGGAGTGCTATACTGCATAATTATTTTTCTCAGCCATGGATCACATGGGAACATATTCTCGTTGATGTGCGACGTGACATGTTCCATCAATGGCTGGTACATAAATAAATAATATATTTTTTGAAATTTATTTTATTAACAACTTCATATTATAAATTATTTATAGGGTTTATGGAATCCTATCGATGATAGCATGTGTGACGCTAACCACACGGCATGGAAGGTTTCTATGAGTGACTGTTTCTACCAGTTTTTTAAGAATTTGAGAAGCACAACCATTAAAAAAGTAGGGGTGATGGAATTTGATAAGTCGTGAAGAGCTCACCGACCAGAGTACATTTCATCTCACGTTTCGGATGGATTATGTTTACACTTGTTGGGTGGTGGATTTCAGAGGAGATCTTCAGTGGGACAATAGAACCGGGGGAGACAGGAGGTGACACATTGAGCTGGTAACCGTACATTTAGTTCTCATAAAGATCATCTAGTAAGTATATTATTAAAATATTTTATATAAGTATAAATATAAACAATTTATTTTAGATTTTTGTAGGTAGTCGAGCATCCCGATATTACAGTGTTCGACGTTTATCAGAGGATGTACAATGATCCAGCCATATGAGATATTAGAGGTGATCGCCAACGGTAGATTGTGGTTAGAATTATTTTCTCAGTATAACAATTAACTGCATATAATATTTTTACAATTTTAATATTAAATTGTATTTGAAGTAGTCATATGAGGCTGCGACCTCTCAGACACAGGCTGAGGGTCAGGATGAGATGGATGGGCAGACCAGTGCTCACCATTTCGATGAGGCGTCATGGATGCAGTCGACTCATTATGGTTTTGAGAAGGGAAGAGTAGTTGGAATCAATTCTAATTTGACTCTTAGTACTTATTATGGTACTGCTGTGATGTCAGCGTCTAGTTCGAGTGGATCTCGTGGAGAGGAATCATCTTCTGGCTCACAGTATTATGACCAGTTGCGAGCTCAGGCTGTGCATATAGAGATTTTGCAGAAGAAATAAGAAAAGATGTGTTGGTGACAACAGCAGCAACAACAACAGCATGAGGAGGAGATGTTTTGATGGTAGTAGTAGTATCACAAGCAGATGGATTACATGCGCCATCTGACTCAGAGTTTAGGGATGGAGTTTCCTCCACCAGCTTCTTCAGCTCCTCCACCTCCTCCAGAAGACGACCCCCACAGTGATTTTTTTTATGTTACAAGCATTTGAATTTAACATTGTAATGTGAATTATTTACATTTTCTGTCTTTCATATCGGTGAAAATATTACATAATTTAAATTGTAATATTTTAATATCTTTTTATATTTTTTTCATTAATCATAATATTATTAAATATTATTTTTTTTAAAATGAATTTATTATTTGTGACGGGACCTTTGGCAACGGGACCCCGTCACAAATAGTATAACTAAATATTTTTAAAACCTATTTCTGACAGGCAAGTAGTCCCGTCAAATATAATTTGTTGTGACGGGCCCATCGCAAAATGTTTTAAATTTATTTTTTTTTCCGACGGGACAAGAGCCCATGGTAAATAGTTTTTCCGACGGGCCTGTTGCGAAAACTTTTAGGTATATATAATACATATAATCGGAGGCTTATTTGTGATGGAGTTGTTTCCTTCGGAAATATGATTATTTGCGACGGGCCCGTTGCAAATAACAGTATTTGCGACAGCATTTTCTGCAACGTTCCATTTAGGACGGGGCCCCATTGTAAAGCCTATTTGCAACGGGATCCCGTCACAAATAGACTGTCGTAATTACCGTGAATTCTAGTAGTGAATGTACCTACTCTATAACCTATAGAAATGAACAATTATTAATTAATCATTATCAATTTTATGAAGAAGGCATTATATGTATCCTCCCAAACCCAATGGATGGGAAATGATGATGAGGTTAAGAAAGTACTTGATAAAGTAGTTATGGGATGTTAAATGGTTAATAAATATAGTAAATCACGTCCCCATTAAATTATTAGTTTTGTGGTCTTTGAAAACATTATATTTAACTGAATATCATATTTTATATGAATACATAAAATATGAGAATGAATTTATTTTTAGAACATCACTATTTAAATTTGGATATACCTACATAAATATCATAATAATGTTTGTGGCATCCTGGGAAAAGGAAACACAAGATCAGGATGAGCTCATATTTTTATTAAGGTAACCATACAATGGATGATAATAAGAAATGTATAATTTGGAATGAATATGTGATGATCAAATAATTATATATATTTAATTAGATGTTCTTGAAAATTATTTTCATATAAAAGAAATTAAAAAAAATTAATGGAATTTTATAACTTATTTCATAATGATTTAATACATATTCATAAACATCTAAATCATATTTTTGAGGCCCTGTGAAATGAAATTTGAAATTTCCTACATTTCCTGGTTCCAATAAATCATTATAAATTAGTAAGTCATATCCCAAAATGAAATATAGTTTGTTGCATAAGACTAACTGATGTGATAATGGGATATATAATTCATGGTCTCAACCATTTCATATTAATTCTAATGAATTCACAATTTGAATTAACAACACATCTTAATCATCATTCAAGAAATATCAATTACTATTCATATTGGATGAACTAACATAGAGAGTATCAAAACACCACATAATGTGTTAATTATGAAAACATATTTTTGAACAGTAAAACATTTCCCCAAAATAATAGAAATGATTCCATACATGATCGATGATCATATCCTATTTCACAATCTTCTATTTGGTAGGTCGTAGGGACCGAATGAAGTTACAGATTATGAGTTATGGAATTCTGAAGTTGGGCTATAAAAATGGTTTCCAGAGCCCATTCATGAATCTCTCTCCATGATCGCAGGTCAAGGGAACTTGACCAGGGTCCTGTGCCAACACATTGCTCCTCCATTGAGAATCTACTATAGAGTGAAGAGGTGGGATTATCCGAGAACCTCTATGACATTTGTGAACTATCCATGAAGCGATGTTGCAAGATGCTCTGTGAACCCCATTTGACATTCGTGAACCCACTATGGAGTAATGAGGCGGAATTCTCTATGAAACCCTTCTGACGTTCATGAACCTTTTATAGAGAAAGGAGGAGGGATGCTCTGTGAACCTCTTTGATGTACTCAAACCCACCGCGGAGTGAGATTTGCCTTCGTGCCGAGCAAGCTATAATTTGCGGTGCCTGTCCCCTTTAAATTCCCAAAACACCACCCTTCATACAGATAGATAATCTGCCCCTTGGGTGGCATATTTCTCCCGTTTAGCGGAGCTCCCGAGCTCCATGAAGTGACACCCTTCGCACCCTTCGCGATAGAGGGAGCACCTTTGGGTGGCTCGAGGCTCCCCGAACAACTTTCCTTTGCGAAGATTCTCTGCAAGTCCACACTCTATGAGCATCTTCCATTGAGAACCATCTCATCGATTCCATGCTCTGCAAGTATCTTTAGTTTCAAATCTACTCTGCAAGTCCATTGTGAAGGTTCTTCACAAGACCCCATTCTCTACAAGCACCTTTGCTCTGCAAAGTTCCTTCGCGAAGACCTATCCTTTAGGATGCTCCTACCTTCGTGCCCGTCAGTCCCTTTGCTACCATCACATACCACCATGAAAAATGGAGAGCTGCAACAAGAACTTTTCAGGCGGGGATGTCAGCATTTTCCATTGTGCACTTATGGGCACCCACCATCCACCTATGGAATACCCTGATTTGAGATATTCCTCCGCACACCATTAAACACATTGAGTCGAAATATTCCTCTTGTTTTTTTTCCATGTCGTGAGTTGATATTCTTATCATCACTTCCCTTAGTCCCTTGAGTCGAACCATTCCTCAAGTAACTCAACCAAATCCCAGCACTTGGCTCATGTACCAAGTTAAACAAGAAAGGGCCACTCTTGCATAAGTCTCAACACAAGCCATTTCTAGGCACGTTCTTCCTAACAGTCACAACTAGAAATAGAGGGTATACCAACAGTTCTAAACCGTTGGTATAGGCTGGAAACCCGTTGGTATATTCTATACCAACGGTTGTCCAAACCGTAGGGAAGTAAGGCATGGGGAAAGATCTATACCAACAGTTTGAACTAAACCGTTGGGATAGCCCACTCTATGTATTGATTTTCCAATAGTTCTTGTTTAACCGTTGGGAATTCTATGATTTTTATATTATACCAACGAATTACAACTGTTGGAATAGTTTTTTTCCCAACGGTTTCAATGAAACCGTTGGCATATGTTCAATAAAAATTACTATACCAACAGTTTGTAACCATTGGGATAGTTTTTTTACCATTCTTTCTCAAAGTATACCAATGGTTGTAAACCGTTGGTATTGTGTATTTCCAGAATTGTTGCACAGCAGCCCCTCCAGTAGCCCCTACAGTGTATAAACCTGCATAAAAAACAGCACTTAAAATAGTGACAACCTTAAAACAACAAAAAAGAACACCACCTCTTTCATTAGAGACATGGTGATTAATTCCCCATTTGAATCATCATATGGCAACAATCATCCAGTATAGTTGAATAAGAGTTTCAATAACTCAAATATTATTTACACCCATTTCAATCTTCATATGATAACCACTTTTCTAATATATGGTGAAAAGGTATTTTCTTAAGAGTCTCATCACTTATGACTACATAAGTACCACACTAGGCCTCGAATTGAGGCGTAGTTGACTGGTAAACATCACATATGATCCATGAATCATTTTCCTAAAGTTTCAACACAATCAGAATCAGTTTGATCGGTTTGGCATATGTACGTAATATATTGTCCATTTTGAACAAAAGAGAGACAGTTTGGGTGGTCTCATCCCCACGGTGACTCGAATTGAGGAGGGGTTGACTCGTACAAGTCACATATGACCCATGGATCATTTTCCTAAAGCTTCCACAGAATCCGATGGCGTTTGGTCCGTTTCCCGTATGTCAGTTTTTGATATCACTTACAATTTAGTCCATTTTGAACAAAAGAGAGATGATTTGAGTGGTCCTAGCCACACCGTGGCTTGGATTGAGGCGGAGTTGACTTTTACACGTCAAATATGACCCATGGATCATTTTCCTAATGTTTCAACAGAATCCGAAGGCGTTTGGCTGGTTTGGCGTATGTCAGTTGTTGTCTTCACTTAAAATTAAGTCCATTTTAAACAAAAGAGAGACACTTTGAGTGGTGTCGGCCACACCGGGCCTCAGATTGAGGCAGGGTTAACTTGTACACGTCACATATGAGCCATGAATTTTTTTTCTAATGTTTCAACACAATCAGAATCCGTTTGATTGGTTTGGCATATGTACATAAAATATTGTCCATTTTTATCATAAGAGAGACAGTTTGAGTGGTGTCGGCCACATCGCACCTCAAATATAGGCAAGATTGACTCATACACATCACAAATGACCCATGTATCGTTCTCCTAAAGTGACAATAGAATCATAAGGAGTTTGGTCAGTTTCCCGTATGACAGTTGTTGAATTAACTTACAATTTAGTCCATTTTCAACAAAAGAGAGACAGTTTTAGTGGTTCTAGCAACACCGTGGCTCGAATTGAGGCGGGGTTGACTTGTAAACGTCACATATGACCCATGGATCGTTTTACTAATCTTTCAATAGAATTTGTAGGTGTTTGGTTAGTTTTCCGTATGATAGTTGTTGTTTTCACTTAAAATTTAGTACATTTTTTTTAAAAAAATAGGCCCTTTGGGTGGTGTTGGCCACACCAAGACTCAGATTGAGGCAGGGATGACTCGTACATGTCAAATATGATCCATGGATCATTGTACTAACGTTTCAACACAATTAGAATCCGTTTGATCGGTTTGGCGTATGTGCATAAAATATTGTCCATTTAGAACAAAAGAGAGGCAGTTTGGGTGGTCCCGGCCCCACGGTGCCTCGGATTGAGGTGCAGTTGACTCTTACATGTCACATATGACCCATGGATCTTTTTCCTAATGTTTCAACAGAATCCGAAGGTGTTTGTTCCATTTCCCGTATGTTAGTTGTTGATATCACTTACAATTTATTCCATTTTAAACAAAAGAGAGACAATTTGAGTGGTCCCAGCCACACCGCGGCTCGGATTTAGGAAAGGTTGACTCTTACATGTCACATATGCCCTGTGGATCGTTTTACTAAAGTTTCAATAGAATCCGAAGGCGTTTGGTTGGTTTGGATTATGTCAGTTGTTGTTTTCACATAAAACTAAGTCCCTTTTAAACAAAAGAGATGCACTTTGAGTGGTGTCGGCCACACCAGGCCTAGGATTGAGGCGGGGTTTACTCGTACACGTCACATATGATCCATGGATTATTTTCCTAATGTTTCAGTACAATTAGAATCATTTTGATCGGTTAAGAATATGTACGTAAAATATTGTGCATTTTTTACATAATAGAGACAGTTTGGGTGGTGTCGGCCACACCGCACCTCTGATTGAGACGGGATTGACTCATACACATCAAATATGACCCATCGATCATTTTACTAAAGTTTAAATAGAATCCTTAGGCGTTTGGTTGATTTCCCATATGACAGTTGTTGATTTCACTTACAATTTAGTCCATTTTCAACAAAAGAGAGACAGTTTGAGTGGTCCAAGACACACCACGGCTTGGATTGAGGTGGGATTGACTCGTACATGTCTCATGTGACCCATGGATCGTTTTCCTAATGTTTCAACAGAATCCGAAGGTGTTTGGTCAGTTTGGCTTATGTCAGTTGTTGTTTTCACTAAAAATTAAGTTCATTTTAAACAAAAGAGATGCACTATGAGTGGTTTCGGCCACACTGTGCCTCAGATTGAGGTGGAGATGACTCATACACGTCAAATATGAGAAATGGATCATTTTTCTAAAGTTTCAATAGAATCAGAATCCGTTTGACCGGTTTGGATTATGTACGTAAAATATTGTCCATTTTGAACAAAAGAGAGGCAGTGTGGGTGGTCCCGGCCACACGGCGCCTCAGATTGAGGCGGGGATGACTCGTACACATCATATATGACCCATGGATCGTTTTTCTAACTTGTCAATAGAATATGAAGGTGTTTGGTAGGTTTCTCATATGTCATTTGTTGATATCACTTACAATTTAGTACATTTTGAACAAAAGAGAGACAGTTTGAGTGGTCCCGGCCACACCGCAGCTCAGATTGAGGCGGAGTTGACTCGTACACATAAAATATGACCCATGGATTGTTTTACTAAGGTTTCAAAAGAATCCAATGATGTTTGGTTGGTTTCGCGTATGTCAGTTGTTGTTTTCACTTAAAATTAACTCCATTTTAAACAAAACAGAGGCACATTGAGTGGTGTCGGCCACACCGGGCCTCCGATTGAGGTGAGGGTGACTCGTACATCTCACATATGAGCCATGGATCGTTTTCCTAATGTTTCAACACAATCAGAATCCGTTTGATCAGTTTGGCGTATGTACATAAAATATTGTCCATTTTTAACATAAGAGAGACAGTTTGGGTGCTATCGACCACACCGCGCCTCGGATTGAGGCGGAATTTACTCTTAAACATCACATATGACCCATGGATCATTGTCCGAAAGTTTCAATATAATCGGAAGGCCTTTGGTCAGTTTCCCGTATGACAGTTGTTGATTTTACTTACATTTTAGTCCATTTTTAACAAAAGAGAGGCATTTTGGGTGGTCCCAGCCCCATAGTTCCTCAGATTGGGGTGTGGTTGACTTTTACACGTCACATATGGCCCATGGATTGTTGTCCTAATGTTTCAACAGAATCCATAGGCGTTTGGTCAGTTTTCCATATGACAGTTGTTGTGTTCACTTATAATTAAGTACATTTAAAAAAAAGAGGCACTTTGAGTGGTGTCGGCCACACCGGGCCTCAGATTGATGCAAAGTTTACTCGTACATGTCACATATGTTCCATGTATCATTTTACTAATGTTTTGACACAATCAGAATTCGTTTGACCAGTTTGGCGCATGTACATAAAATATTGTCCATTTGGAACAAAAGAGAGGCAGTTTGGGTGGCCCCGGCCCCATGGTTCCTTTGATTGAGGTGGGGTTGACTCGTACACATCACATATGACCCATGGATCGTTTTCCTAAATTTTCAACAGAATATGCAGGCGTTTGGTCAGTTTACCGTATGTCAGGTTTTGATTTCACTTACAATTTAGTCCATTTTGAACAAAAGAGAGACAATTTGAGTGGTCTCGGCCACACCACAGATTGTTTTGTGGCATATTTGACTCGTACAGGTCACATATGACCCATGGATCATTTTCCTAATGTTTCACCAGAATCCGTTAGCGTTTGGTCGGTTTGGTGTATGTACGTAGAATATTGTCCATTTTAAACAAAAGAGAGACAGTTTGGGTGGTGTCGGCCACACAGTGTCTCGTATTGAGTCAATGATGACTCTTACACGTCCCATATGACCCATGGAACATTTTCCAAATGTTTAAACAGAATCCAAAGGCGTTTGGTCATTTTCCCGTATGTCTGTTGTTGATTTCACTTAAAATTTAGTCTATTTTGAACAAAAGAGAGACAGTTTGAGTGGTCCCGAGGGGTGTCTGTGGGGCTGGCTGGGGCTGTCTGGGGGCATGTCCGGGGGGTTATCCGGGTACCAAGGAGGAGGTTGGGGGGGATGTCTGGGGGGCTTTCTGGGGGGTGTCTGGGCGCCTGTCTGGGGTCCAGGGAGGAGGGTGGGGGGGGGGGGGGGGGGCTGTCTGGGGGGTGTCCGGGGGGTGTCCGGGGGGTGTCTGGGGGGCTGTCCGGGGGCTGTTCAGGGGTTGTCCGGGGGGTGTCCGGGGGGCTGTCTGGGGTCCAGGGAGGAGGGTGGGGGGATTTCCGGGGGGTGTCTATGGGGCCTTCTGGGGTCCAGGGAGGAGGGTTGGGGGGCTGTCCGGGGGGCTGTCCGGGGGGCTGTCCGGGGGGCTGTCTGGGGGCTGTCCGGGGGCTATCCCAGGGCTGTTCAGGGGGTGCCTGGGGGGGGGGGGGGTGACTGGGGGGCTTTCTAGGGTCCAGGGAGGAGGGTGGGGGATGTCCAAGGGGCTATCCAAGGGGTGTCTGTGAGGCCATATTGTCATTATTACAACCATTAATAACAACTTATTAAACAACATCACTTGTTAAAGATAATAAAATTGAACATAAATCAATAATAATATTGGATATATCAAATAAAATTATGTCTCACTATCTTACATCCTAAATGACCACCCATAACCATGATTAATGACCACAAAGCTCCCCTTTCAGACAAATCAAAAGTGAAAACAAAAACACATAGTTGCAGAAAACAACTTCATTTGTGTGAAAAATAATAATCTCATGGTCCTCGTGATATTTGAACCATGCAGTCATGATTTTAGAGATAAACATGTATCTATGAAACCATATGAGAAACACAATTCAATACATGCATTTTTTTTATTTTCCCATGCATTTTGAGGAACCCCAAATCAGTGAAAATGATCATTGTGTTTTAAAAAGGTGATTGAATAACACATGTATGATGTCGAAGGAAGAATGATTAATGGTTATATTAGAAAAAATAATATTCATTAATATTGAGAATTTGACATTCTATTAATTAGTTTCATAAAGAAGGAAGAATTACTAATTAGGGACCATATACTATTTTGAGAAGTTCAAGAAGATACTCAATATGTTCTATTGTGCAAAGGATAAGTGAACAATGTGTCATTTTATATATATATATATATATATATATATATATATATATTGATAGAAACATGATAAATACTTGTTATGTAATACACATAGTGTAAAAAAATTAAGATAAACAAGATTTTCAGGTTTGACATGATCTTAATGAAAGGATTGATTTTCATGAAATGATATCAATAAATATTACAAACAATTTCTTATGAGTTTATATACATGAAGATGTAATATTTGAAGCATTGTGATTAAAAAAACTATGAATCATCAATATTAGAACACAATAGACACCATGAATTTATAAATTTAAATGTGTAATGAAAACATTAATTGGACATACACCAATGTAGTGATTTGAGTACACAATTCGTGGATTAGTGAATCAAAATTTTTTACCAAAACCCTAAAAATTGGGAATAACGAAATATTTGAGAATAGATGGATATGATTGATAAGGGGAGGAATTATATCCTTAATAAAATATGGAAGTATTGTAACCTGGAATTAGATGATCCGATGCAAAAGGTGGGGCTTCTCAAGGGTTTCTGCGAAGGAATCGCTTCTGGAGAGCTTCTGAAGATCAACAGAATGGTTCTGGAATCGTGGGAAGAATGGTTCTCGAATCGCGAGGAGGCTTTTGTCTAATTTGGGGCATTTTTTTCCCAATGGTTTTTAAAAACCGTTGGGAAAGTCAATCATTACCAACGATTTAATGGAACCATTGGGAAAAGGGATGTTTTTAGCCTTATTTCCCAACGGTTTCATCAAACCATTGGGAAAATAACTCTTTCCCAACGGTTTCATCAAACCGTTGGGAAAAGAGACTTTTAAAACATCTTTCCCAACAGTTTGATGAAACCGTTGGGAAAGACTATCTATACCAATGATTTTTTGAACCGTTGGTATGAAAGTGTTGGGAAAAGTATTATTTCCAGAATTGATTCTAATCTATATGTCTTTAAACTATAGTGCACCTTATGTTCCATACATAGAATTCCTCTTTCCCCCAACAAGATATTTCTTATGATCTAAACATGGGATTCCAACAGTCCTATCTCCATGAATATAAACTATAGCACACCCTGTGTGAAAAACATAGGATGCCTCTTACTCCAAATAATAGATGCCTTATGCATTGTGCATGAAATTCCAATATTCCTCTCTAGATTACTATAAACTGTAGTACTCCATATGTGAAAAACATAGGATGCCTCTTTCCCTAAACAAGATATTCCTTATGTTCCAAGAAAAAGATGCCAACAGTCCAATATATATGACTTTGAACTATAATACACCTTATCGTCCAAACATAGGATGCCTCTTTATCCAAAAAAGAGATTCCTTATGTTCCAATAATATGATTCCAATAGTCTTATTTACATGATTTTAAACTATAGATTTCCATATCATTCAATAATGGGATTCCTATTGTTCCATGTAAGCGATGGATTATGTGAGAAGCATAAGATACATCATATCATGATTAAAGTGTCATAATTTCAAGAGCATTGGAATACATATAAACAGTCAATCACTCCACCTCACACTTTGCATGTCCTTCATTCAGATCTTCATCATCATCCATGTCTGAAGGTACCCTTTATTTTCTGGGTCCCATGCTGCATTGGATCACCTACTGTCCTAGGCCAACGCCCCATAATACTTTGAACAACACTTCATTTCATGTTTTTTGTTTCAATCACGATAAGTAGTCAACTATCAATTTTTTGTACCCATTTCAGGATAAAGAGATATGGATGTTGTGTTTCGAACACATTCAATAGTTATCCTCTATCTCCACCCCACCCTCATTGTGTTCCGAATGTCAGGAATGTGATTCACACATTTCATCTCCCTTTGTTTGGACTCATTCCAATACCCCATGGTGTTATCCAACATGTGAACTTGTGAATAGATGTTGGCCCCAATTATATACCTCCACCCACCGATGATTTGGGATGACCTCATTGCTAGACATGACAATGAAATTATGAGCAACTTCCTTGTGTAAGCCACATCCACCATTCCCACTCTATAGCAGCACACAGGTAACTTACTTACGTAATCCCCTTGCACCATTTTCGCTCCATATATGTACATGAGCTAATTCCTTGCACGAGACCCATAAATTGTCGCTCCATATAGGCACATAGGAAGCTTCCTTGTGTAACCCCCAATATGAATTACTGCTCCACAGCTGCACCCATGCATCTTCCTTGAGTATGCCCCATCCACCGTTGTCACTTCATAGCGGCACCCGTGAATCTTTCGTGCGTAAGCCCCATCCACCATTGTCTCTCCATAGCGGGAACTGGGAAGCTTCCATGTGTAATACCATCCACTATTTCTGCTCCATAGCAGCACCGGGGCAACATCTTTGTGTAATTCCCATCTACCATTGCCGCTCCATATAGGCACCTGGGTAGCTTCCTTGCGTAAGCCCCATCCACCATTGTCGGTCCATAACGGCACTTGAGCTTCTTCCTTACCTAAGACCCATTCACCATTATCTCTCCATAGCATCACCTAGGAAACTTCATTGTGTATTCCCCATCCATAATTGTTGCTCCATTGCGGCTCCCGAGTAGATTCCTTGCATAAGCCCCATTCATTGCCACTATATAGAGGCACACATGAAACTTCCTTGTGTATGCCCCATCCACCATTACCACTCCATATCGGCACCCGGGAAGCTTCATTGGGTAAGCCCCATCCACTATTGGCACTCTATAGTGGCACAATAGAAGATTCCTTACATAAACCCCATCCATCATTGCCGCTCCATAGCGGCACTCAGGCCGCTTCCTTACATATTCCACATCCACCACTACACCTCCATATCTACACCTGGGCAGCTTCCTTGCGTAAGCCTCATCCATCATTACGGCTCCATAGTGTAATCCAAGTAGCTTCCTTGAATACGCTCCATTAACCATTGCCGCTCTATATAAGCACCTAGGAAGCATCCTTCCATAAGCCACATCCCCCATTTTCTCTCCATAGCAGAACCCGGGTAGCTTTCTTGCATTAGCCCTATCCATTGCCACTCCATAGTGGCACACATGCAGCTTCCTTGAATAAGCCCCATCCACAATTACAACTCCATAGCTGCACCCAGGCAACTTCCTTGCGTAAGCCCCATCCACCATTGTCCCTCCATAGCGGCACCTGGGATGCTTCTTTTCTTAAGCCCCATCCACCATTGCTGCTCCATAGCGGCACACAAGTAGCTACCTTGCGTATTCCCCATTCAACATTTCTGCTCCATATCAACACCCAAATAGATTCATTGCCTAAGCCCCATCCACCATTTCCACTCCATAGCGGCACCCGAGCTGATTCTTTACATAAGACGCATCAACCATTGCCGCTCCATGGCGGCACCCGAGCTCCTTCCTTGCATATGCCCCATCAAAAATTGCCTCACTAAAGCATCACTCAGTCACATTCCTTGCATAATCCCCATCCACTACTGCCACTCCATATCCTCACTTAGGCTGTATCCATGCGTAAGTCCCGTCCACTTTTTTTTGCTCCGTAGCTATACGCGGGTGCCTTCCTAATGTAAGCCTCATTCACCATACTTCCTGGATGGACCTTTGTATCATGATCATTAGGTATTTTTCCCCTCGTGTTTCTCACACCGACCCTGATTCATGTGATATTAGAGTAGTAAGCATTGACTATGGAATCCTCTCTAGTAATCCTAGAGTGTAGGCCCCATAAATCTATCTGAACTACACGGTCTTTGATCCTGGCCAAGGCAAGGTATGTAAGAGGCCTCCCTAATGTTCAAGCCCACCAACCATTGTTCCTGATGTAATACCCCAAGATTACACGAAACGTTTCTCTTTGAATAATGCAATAGATTTCATTGCACGCAACTTCGAGGTTCTAACACACTGTGACCAATCAAACAAGAAATTATGAATAGAAATACCCACTTTTTAAAATTTTCTAAATTTTATTTTTCATAATGGACGCCATTTTTGAATTCAAAATATCGAAATTAGATTTGTAACACCCCAAGATTCAATGGTACAATTCCCTTTGAATAATGCAGTAGAATGTTTTGTATGCAACATCGAGTTCTAACACACCACAACCAATCAAAATAGCCGTAATGAATAGTAATACCCACTTTTTGAAATTTTATAAATTTTATACTTCAAAATTGACTTCATTTTTGGATTCAAAATATCAAAATAGCCTAGGGTGAATTTTTGGGAGTTTTCTGATAACTTTCATATTTTGATGAATAGTGAAAATTACTAAATCTTAATTAAAAACATCTTTTCTAATCGAAATAATTAATAGTGATAAATTATTAATTTGAGTTATTTTAAAGTATAATTATATTATATTTTTACCATTTAATAAAAATCTGGTCATTGGACATAATTTCAAATTTAAACTGGAAATAAGAAAGTGCCAATCTTTTGAAAGTTATTATTTCTTAAAAATACGCTTTTTGTTTTGTGAGTGGGAAATAATTTTAAATTAATTTCTACCACTTCTGTGTTTTGAATTTTAAAAAATGGATTCAATATTTAAAATCAGGAGGTCCAAATTGTGTAAATAGGTAAAAATTATTTTTAGACATTTTGAATAATTATTTCGGTAAGTATTTTATTTACCACGGTTAAAGGGTAAATCCGGTAAATAAGGGTAAAAAAATATTATAATAATATTAAATTACACTAAACTGTGTCCTAAACCTATTGGTTGATACATTTCCCACCATGGGAATCTTTGTGTTGATTTCGGGACCCCATGGAGCCACTTGTAAGTGATAATGACACTTTATATTAATTATGTTAAAGTAAATACAAAAATGACAAAAGCATATATCTTTTAGAAAAACAATTTTTACATAGGGTTATATATGTAATATTTTCGACTATAAATATTAATTAGAACTATAAAAATATTTTATACATAATGGTATTTTATTTATTATTTTTTGAAATTTAATAATTAAATTTATTAACGACACAATAATGATACTGTATTTTTCTTTATTAATGAAAGAATCAAATAATTGGTATTATAAATTTTAAAATAAATATAATTTGAAAGTTTTGATAAACTAAAATAATTTTATTGGTTAATATGAAATGTTATGATTAATTAAATCAATTTTTTTTGTTTTAATAATTTTGTTTAAACTTTAACAAAAATCAATTATTAAATAGTGTCAAAATTGACATAAATAAGTTTTAAAAAAAATATTATACTATTAATTGATATTTAATTCCTAAAAATATATGGTTCGGCCATAGGACTTATATAATGCTAGGTGTGTCATTAATGGACCATATGGGGGACTAATGGAAGTATATAGTACGTTTATTAAATATAAAATATAAAAATACAAAAAGACATGGTAAATGTCAAACTAATTAAATAAGAGTTAAAACTAAAAGATAAGGTTAATATAGCGACCCAAACCAATAGAAAACCTATTGTTTGAGTGATTTTAGACATATACCCACCATAAACTCTAAATAATATACTTTCTAACCATTAGAAACTGAATATTAATTTATTATAAAATAATATTTATATCTTTTCCAAAGAGCCCCTCACCCCTCTTATAAAAGGGAACTCCTCCTTCTCTTTAATTCACAACTTCAAAGCCTTTTGGATCAGCCAAAACCTGACCAAATATTCTCTCAACTTCCATGAATTCAACCTAGAGGCCTTAGTTTGATCATAAATCTAACTTAAAGAGCCCTTTTGATCAAATCGAAAGGAAGAACCCGAAAACGATGTAATGATTTCACCACCCTCTTTCAAGTTCTTTTCTTCATCCACTTCTTCTTTCTTTGTTATTTACTTTATAAAATAATAACTCATGTATCGTAAATATACTATGATGTTATTATAAATATGGTACAACCATATTCATTATTATATACATCCTAATAATGAAATGTCACTATACGTTCGTATGTACGACTTGTCGTCTCCACGTCGTGGTGAAATTGTGATTCAAAAAATTTTTACTTGGATGTGTATGATAATGATGTGTAATTGAATTAAATAATAAATATAAAATTATAATGATTTTTTATATATGATATAACATCCACTTATATATTATTTCAATATCAAAATAATGATATTCTCGCTCGTGCGTACGTACGGACTACCATCTCCACAAACACGATGAGATTCATTCTCCATCGTATCCATTCATGTTTATTCTCATTTGATGATTAAATATACTGTTTAAGGACTTGATATAATTCTGTATATGAATAAGATACAACCTATCTATAACAAACACGGCTTATGTAACAAAACATATAAAATAAAATGTGTAAATTAACACCCGAAATGACGATAATAATAAGATATTATTAATAAAGCAATATAAAAAGATCACATATGATATCATATTAATGTATATGATTCTAGAATAATTTAATAACAATTATGTCACCATTATATAGTAGTTTGAACTACCCTCTACCTAGGAAAAGTACAAGGTAATGTTTTATTTCACAATCTCTTCATTATCCAAGGTTGTTTATATGTAATTAACTACTGAGACCACTTTATCATCCACATCCATGTTTCTTATCATTGTATTTCAAATCATTATTACTATATTATATTATGGGATAAATTCATTTATACCCTTGTTGAATTTTTATAAGATTTTTATAAAGGAATCATTCCGTCGTTTTCCAAACAAGGTCCTTTTTAACCTTTTCGACAAAATTAAGGAAGACCTGTCTTTTTTTAACTTATACATCGGGTAAGGCTATTTTCCTCCATTATAAAATCTTCAAAGATTCACTTTAAAGCTTATAATAATATTTTCAATGTAAATGTTTTCTTTTATAATTATGTTACTTTTAAATGATTTAAAAAAAAGAGATATTTCTCTCAAATAGTTTTGATTTCATCTATGTCTACATCCTTTGATGGATTTTAAGAATATTTGAAGATGATTTATTTTGATACAAAACTTCCATATTGTGTTGACGGTTTTGCGATATGTTTGACTCTGGATGTGTTATTTATATACCATTCACGGTTTATGGAGAATGTATTGACATTTCGAATGCAAGTTTTAATATGAATATTTATGTTATGTTTAAATATATTCATATGAGGAATAAATGGACTTAATAAGTGATTGGTGGAGGCCTCTATAGATCCTTGATGGATCGGTAGGTATCATTACACAAACTAGTGTCTTGGAACAAGGCCATGACAAAATCTTATTTATACTCATGGCATAAGGCCATGACTATGTGGTTATGATAGTCTGGCATTATGCATTCCATCATTTTGAAAGTTGTTATTGATATTGAATGTGATTATTAGATTAGTAGAATATCCATGTGAATAAGTAAATGGAATTATTTCAAATTATTTCTACCATATTATGATGAAGTTCATGTTTAGAAGGCTTTTGTTTTAGTAATACGTGGCCTTAAATGTTTATTCTTATTTATGAATGTTTTCTCTCCATTGTTATCCTTACTAGGCATCTATGCTCACCCCTTTCTTTGTTTGATTTTCCTAGGATGTGAAGAAGTATTTTATGAATGACCTGCAGGGATAGTATGAGGGGATATGAGTGTGGTCTATGGAGACAAGATGTTGTTATTGTTTTAATTTTATAATGTAATGTAAGACTTATGAATGTATCTAGGGATTCCAAGGCTACTAAACTAATCGATTTTTCCAGACATGATCTTTTGTGATCATGACATTGTTATATAATAATGCACCGACTCGGGGTTACTAGGGTCGGGGCATTATAGTTGGTATCAGAGGAATTTCAGTAAAATCCTTGGAAGCTAGATTTAGATAAATTCGGATTTGAGCACACAGACCCTAGATGGACTTTTAGAATTAGTATAGAATAACATCCTTGAATTTTTGTATTGTAGAAAGTTTCTTTGTTTTTTGAGAAATACATCCTTATGTGGATAAGATCAGGAAGAGGCGGTTTTGGCACAGATGTACCAAGTGGTAAAACCCGAAAACACCACTTTGAGTTATACTCGAACGGGTACTGGTGCTCGACAATGGGCCTTGCTACACTCATGGTTACGACACTCCCAGGCAATATGTTTAGGATAATTCTCATTTTCTTTACAAACCATTATGAAGAGTTTATTAGTATATACTTCATCAAAGAAATTTTTTCATGATTATTGATTATATCCATAAACTGTTCAATTCATGTTAACAGTTTTAAAAGTTTTGATTTTTGTATTGTGATTCATAAACTAATCTAGTGTGTGCCATTTTTTTAGAAATGGAACCAATTGGAATGAATGGAAACTATACCATTTCATGCACCTCATGCAAATATTTCTATCCTACTCAAGATAAATATAGTGGAGCTGGTGATACAACTAGTGATAATCAGATTATCAACATACTTGGACAACTCACTTAGGTTATGAATAATAACCTCACCCATATAGAGCACCCAGATCCGCAGTGTGGATGATCAATGTTAGATCTCTTCATGATGAAACAACCACTGACATTCAATGGGAGTAAAAATCCATGTTGGATGAGCAATGGTTAAATTATTTAGAGAAAATATTCCATGATTTGGGGAGTAGAAAAAGGGAAAAAGTTGTCAGGGTAGTTTACTGCATTACTGGAGATGCTGATCAATGGTGGTCATTGATTTCAAATAAAAAGGATGATGAAGAATTATCAAGTATTAAATAGAGAGAATTTAATGATATTTTATTAGAAAAATACTTTCCTCATTATCATTGAGGAGATATGGAAAGGCAATTTCTGAGTATGAGGAAAAAGGAGGATGAGAATGTCGCAAAGTATGGGGATAACTTTACAAGGTTAGTGAGGCATACAACATATTATATATGTAACCCAAGAAGTGTTATTGGTCATTTATTTGATGGGATAAAATTATTTCTCCATCGAGCAATAGTATCAAAATCCTTCACATCATACGAAGATATTGTCACATGTGATATCATGAAAGAAAAGGAATTCTCTATGTCTTATGACTTTAAATAAAATAAAGAGAAGAAGAGATCTAATGAACACTCTGAGAAAGGAAATACGGAAATAAGGAAGAAGGGAAGAATTTAATTTCCACCTTGTGATAATTGTGTAAGGGAGCACCCTGGTGATTTTCTAAAAGGAAAAGGAGTATGCTACAAGTGTGGTGAAAAAGGCCACCACGTTCGTGATTTCAAGGGGAAGAAAGAAGCTATTGATGTTCAATGCTACAATTTCAGGGAGATGAGACATTATGCAATTGAATTTCATAAGCATCAGGGGAACATACATTAGAAAATGCCAATGGATCAAGGCTAAGCTTATGTTATCACTACTGCTGAGGTAGAAGCTCCAAAAGACGTGATGGAAGGTAATTTAATGGTTTCCTCAAGTTTAGAAAATGCTTTATTTGATTCGGGATCATCACATTATTTCATATCTTCCCAGTTTTCTAAGAAAATAAGATATTACTAATTTTATTTAACAAGGATGTTGTTAGTCAAAACTCCTAAGAGAAGTATCATTACAACAAATTTTTGTGAATCAGTCCACATTAGAGAATATAAATGTTCTTTATCTGCTGATCTCATTGTCATACCCATGATTGAATTTGATATAATCCTTGGTATGGATTGGAATTTACGCCATGATGCGAATATTTGTTGTAAGAAGAATGAGGTTAAGATTTTTGATGATGATGATAAAGAACACCATATCTTTAGAGTAGAATCATCAACACCTGATTCTTATCAGGATCCACCCCCAGTAGCTCAACTAATTTCAATATTCGGGGAGGAAGAGAATGAAATAACTGTGGGTGAGGAAAGTAATGTTCAAATAGATGATGTACCTATTGTGAAAGAATATATTGATGTCTTTCCATTGGATTTACCTAGAAATCATCCAGAACGAGAAATAGAGATTTCCATTGATTTAATTCCTGGATGAAGGCCCATATCGAAGACCTTTATAGAATGGGAACTATGGAATTAGTGGAATTAAAGAATCAACTAAAGGAATTGAGTAATAAGGGATTTATTCTCCCATGTGTTTCTCCATAGGGAGACCCTGTCCACTTTGTTAAGAAGAAAGATGGATCTATGAGGTTATGTATCGACTACAGGGAGATCAATGCTATAACAATAAAGAACAAGTATCCCCTACCTCTCATTGATGATTTATTTGACCAACATCATGGAGCTAAATACTTTTCGAAGATTAAACTTCGATTTGGAGATCATAAGTTGTGTGTGAAGAAGGAAGTCACTTTGAAGACAACATTTTGAACCAGGTACAGGCATTACGAGTTTATAGTAATGACTTTTGGGCAGACTAATGAACCCTCTATTTTTATGGATCTAACGAACAGAGTTTTCAAGGAATAACTCGATGATTTTGTGGTGGTATTTATTGAAGATATCTTGGTATATTCCAAAAGCTATGAAGATCATGAAAATCACTTGCTCATTATCCTGAAGGCTCTTAGAAGACATAAATTATATGGGAAGTTTAGCAAGTGTGAATTCTTGCTTCAAGATATTTCTTTTCTTGGCCATATTTTCTCTAAGGAAAGAATTTTTGTTGATCATTCTTAGATAAAGGAAATCCAAGAATGGCTAGAACCGACCTGTATAACTGAGGTACACCGTTTTATTGGTTTAGATGGTTATTATCGGCGCTTTGTCCAGAATTTTTCCTGATTGGATAACCCATTAATGAAGCTCACACGTAAAGGGGTTAAATTTGTTTGGACAAAAGAGCATGAAGAATGTTTTGAAGAACCGAATAGAATATTATTCAGTGCTCTTATATTGAATCTACCATCGGGGAATGATGGGTTTGTTTTTTATTGTGATGCTTCAATGAAAGGACTTGTTTGTGTCCTTATGCAGAATGATATGGTTATTGCCTATGCATCACGACAGCTAAAAATTCACGAGAAAAACAATACTACTCATGACCTTCAGTTAGCTGATGTAATCTTTTCTTTGGAGATATGGAGACATTATCTCTATGGTGAAAATGTTAGATATATACTGATCACAGGTGTTTGAAGTATATCTTCTCATATAAAGAACTCAACATGAGGAAAATGCGATGTCTGAACTACTAAAGGATTATTATTTGATGATACACTACCACCCTTGGAAGGAAAACAAGGTGTCATATACTTTGAGTAGAATGGAATATGGTGTTTTGAAAAAAAATGAGAGTTGAAAGGGACCAATTTTCATGGATCTAGTAAATTTGGATATGGGAATAACTATGGAAGGTGAAACATAGATAATTTTTCAAATGGTTTCCAAAACCTCTTTACTTGAAAGGAATAAGAGTTCTCAGACTGATGATGAAGAATTTCAAAAGAATATTAAAGCTATGAATGATGAGAGATTGAGTGACTTTGTGTATGAAAAAGGAATTTTGAATTTTATACGAGACTTTGTATTCAAAATATACCTGATCTAAAAAGGGAATTTTTTGATGATGCTCATAGTTCCAATTTCTCTATACCCCCTGGGAGAACCAAAATTTATAGAGAATTGAAGGAACATTTTGGATGGAAAAAATGAAGAGAGAGATTGCTGATTTTGTGTCAAGATGTATGGTTTGTCAAAAAGTGAATGCTGGAAGGAAACAACCTGGAGAATTCATGCATCCTCTTCCCATACCTTAGTGGAAATGGGATAATATTAGGATTGAATTTTTCATGGGACTGCCAAAGACTCCTAGAATGAATGATGAAATATGTGTCATTGTTGATCGTTATACAAATTTACCACATTTTCTTTCTATAAGAGAAGATCTACTACTTGAAAATCTAGAAAGGATATATATTAATGAAGTTGTGAGACTTCATGGAGTACCCCAATCAATTGTTTCATATCGTGATCCATGTTTTACATCAAGATTGTGGAAGGGTCTTCACAAGGCCTTGGATAATGAATTCATTTGAGTACTGCCTACCACCCCCAAACTGATAGACGATTAGAACGGACTATTAAAATCTTAAAAGACATGTTGAGATCATGCTCACTTTACTTTTAGGTTATGTGGGATCAATATTTACATTTGGTATAACTTTCCTATAATAATTGCTTCCATTCAATTATTCAGATGGAACCATAGGAAGTGTTATACAGAAAGAGATGTCGCACACCAACCTTTTGGGATGATATTGGTGAAAGAAAACACATTGGCCCAGAACTGGTGGAGGAAACGATTGAAAAGGTGAAGGTAATCCAAAAGCACATCAAAGAATCTCAAAGTTGGTAGAAGAGATATGCTGATAACCGAATGAAAGATTTGGAATTTCAAGTAGGATAACATGTTTTCTTGAAGGTATCTCCATGGAAGGGTGTTATACATTTTGGTAAGAAGGGAAAATTGAGTCCTAGGTACATCGGACCTTTTAAAAATTCTAGAACAAATTGGGGCTATAGAATATCATTTGGAAATGCCGCCAAATCTCTCCAAAGTTCATGATGTGTTCCACGTATCACTGTTGAGAAAATGCATGCCTTACCCAACACATGTACTCACCTACGAGGAATTGGAACTGGAACCTGATATGTCTTATTGCGAAGGGCCTATCAAGGTTATTGATACAAGAGAACATGTGTTGAGAAACTCGACGACTCATCTGGTAAAAGTTCTATGGAAAAACCTTAAGATGGAAAAGGCAACGTGGTAACCTAAGTAACATCTGATGAAGAACCACCCGAGTATTTTTATGCAATAATATTCTAGAATTTTCAAGGATGAAATTATTTGAAATAGGGGATAATGTAACACCCAAAGATTCTACGATACGTTTCCCTTTGAATAATGCAGTAGCGCGTGTTGAATGCAACTTCAAGTTCTAACAAACCACAACCAATCAAACCAGCCGTTATGAATAGTAATACCCACTTTTTGAAATTTAATAAATTTTATCATTCAAAATGGAATTCATTTTTGGATTCCGAATACTGAAATTATCCTAAGAACAATTTATGGTACTTTTCGGATAACTTTCATATTTTGATGAATAGTGAAAATTACTAAATTTTAATTAAAAAAATCTTCATTAATCGAAATAATTAATAGTGATAAATTATGAATTTGAGTGATTTTAATGTATAATTAGATTATTTTTTTACCATTTAATCCAATTTTGGTCATTTTATATAATTTCATATTTAAACTTGACATAAGTAGGTGCCAATCTTTAGATAATTACTACTTCTTAAAAACACTGTTTTTGTATTGAAAACGAGAATTAATTTTAAATTAATTTCTTCTACTTCTATGTTTTGAATTTAGAAAAATGGATTATATATTTAAAATCAGGAGTTCCAAATTTTGAAAATAGGTAACTTGTATTTTTAGACATTTCGAATAATTATTTTGGTAAATATTTTATTTACCATGGTTAAAGGGTAAATCCAATAAATAGGGTTAAAAAATAATAATATAATAATATTAAATTACCCTAAAATATGTCCTAACCCTATTGGTTGATACATTTCAGACCATGAGCATCTTTGGGTCGATTTTGGGACCCCATGGAGCCACTTTTATGTGATAATGACACATTATGTTAATGAAGTTAAAGTAAATACAAAAATGACATAAGTATATATCTTTTAGAAAAATATATTTTACAAAGTGTTATATATGTTATATTTTCGACTATAAATATTAATTAGAAATATAGAAATATTTCCTACATAATGGTATTTTATTTATAATTTTACGACATTGAATAATTAAATTTATTAATGAAAAAATAATTATGTTGTATTTTCCTTACAGATGAACGAATCAAATAATTGGTATCATAAATGTTTAAAAAAATATAATTTGAAAGTATTGATGACATCCACTAATTTTATTGGTTAATATGACATGTTAGGATTACTAAAATAAATTTTATTCGAATTAATAAATATTTTAATACACTAACAAATATCAATAATTAAATAGTTTCAAAATGACATAAATGAGTTTTTAAAACAAATATTATATTATTAATTGATATTATATTCCTAAAAATATAAGGTTCACCCAAATTAATTATATAATTATATTTTTATCATTAATGTTCCACTTCGGGGACTCGTGGAATTATATAGCAAGTTAACGAACTTTATAATATAAAAATACAAAGAATCACGGTAAATGCCTAATTAATTAACTAACAGTTAAAACTAAATGATAAAGTTAATATAGTGACCCAAACCTGTTTAAAACCTATTAGTTGAGTGTTTTTCAACCTAGAGTCACCTTAAACATTAAATAACTCACTTTGGATCCATTAGAAACCGAATATTAATTTATTATAAAATAATATTTCAATCTTTTCCTAAGGTTCCCCTCACCCCTCTTATAAAAGGGCACATCCCCTTCTCTCAAATTCACACCATCAAAGCCATTTGGATCGGCCAAGATCTACCCAAATATCATCCCAACTGTACTTCTTTCATCTTAGAGGCCATATTTTGATCATAAATCCAACCAAAGAAGCCATTTTGATCAAATCAAAAGGATGAACCCGAAGAAGAGGTAAATATCTCGCCACCACTTTCATATTATTTTCGCCGTGCACTTCCCCTTTCTTTGTCATTTACATTATAAAATAATAACTCTATTATCTTCTATATACTGTGATGTTATAATAAAATTGGTATAACCATATTCATTTTGTTTTTCATCTTATGAATAACATGTCACCATACGTCTGTACGTACAACTTACTGTCTCCACGTCGTGGTGTAGTTGTTCTTCAATACATTATTTTTAGATGGGTATAATAATGATGTATAATTGATTTAAATAATAAATATAACAAGTTAATGATACTTTATATAGGATATAACATAAATTTACCTACTATTTTAATATCAAATGATTGATATTTTTGCTCATGCGTACATACAGATTACCATATCTACAAACGTGATGAGATTCATTCCCCAATATTACCATTCATGACTAATTTTCCGGTGATAATTAAGAATAATTTTTATAAAACATAACATCATTAGGAATATGAATCAAATACATCCGATCCATAACAATTATGGATTAAATAACTAAGCATATCAAGGAAAACGAATCAGTTAACACCTAAAACGATGATAGTACTAAAATATCATTTACAAAACAATATTGCAATATCATATATGATATCATATTAATTTTTATGGATCATGAATAATTTAATAAGAATTATTTCACCATTATAATGATGTTTAACTTACCCTCGACCAAGGAAATGTACATGGTAGGGGTTAATTCTACAATCTCTTTATTATCCGAGGTTGTATTTATGCAAGTAACTACTGGGACCTCTTTATCATCCACATCCATGTTTCTTAAAAATGAATTCCAATTTTTTTTACTATTTACTAGAAAATGGGATAAATTCATTTATACCCTGATTTGAACTTATATTTTTTGAAAGTAATCTTTCAGTCATTTTCCAAATAAGGTACTTTATGGTCTTTTGACAAAATTAAGGTAAAAATGACTTTTTTAACTTAAACAGCATGTGCATTTATTCATCAACATTATAACATCGTTGAATCTTACCTTAAAATATTATAAGAATAATTTCTAATGAAATGTTTCCTAATATATTTATATAATATAAAAAGATTTCAAAAAAATGATAGAGATATTTCTCTCAAATAGTTATGATTTTATCTATGTCAATATTGTTTGATGGATTTTATACTTGTTTGAATTCAATTCATTATGATAAAACACTTCTATATTATATTGAAGGTTTTGGAATATTTTTGACCGTGGATGTGTTATTTTTAGACCATTCATGGTTTATGGTTAATGTATTGACATTTTGTATACTAGTTTTAATACGAATGTTTATGTTATATTTCAACCTTTTCATATGAGGAATGTATTGGACTTAGTATGTGATGGGAGGAGCCCTCTATATCTCCTCAAAGCATCAGTAGGTCTCATGAGACAACTAGACATGGAATAGGACAATGCCTTTCCCAATTTGATAAATGGTTTTGGTCAAGGCCTTAATCATTTCTAGAAATCTTGGTCGAGGGCATGAAAAATTGTTTTAGAATTATGGCATTATACATTCCCTCATTATGAAAATAATATTGATGGTTCATGTGGTCATTTTACAAGTACAATACCCATGATTATGTTTTATTATGTAATTATTCACTCAGTTCATATTCTTGTCATAAAAGTGTTTATGTTTATTATTAGTAATGGAAATTGTATTCAATTATTCACCATTCATAATATTTATTTTATCTTCCATAGTATTTATGACCCTTATAGAGTGTTTGAGCTCACCCATTTCTTATGATTCATTTTACCAAGATATGAAGAAGTTAGTTATGAGTGAATTTCATGCATAATCTAGAAGGCTTCGATGTTTCTAATGGAATAAATTTGTGATGTATATATTTTCATGTTGGAAAGTTGAACTTATGTAAAAATCTTGTTTACAATAATACTAAACTGTTCGGTCTTTCGGGACATGATTTCCCTATGATCATTCCAATGCTATTTAATAATGCACCAACACTAGGTAACTGGGGTCAAGAATAACATTTGGTATCAGAGGATGTTTAGTAGAAAACATGGAAACTAGATTTTGAAAAACTCTAATTATAGAACATTACCCTAATATAGACTTTGATGATTAGTATAGAAGAACTTCCTATAATTTTTGTATTGTAGTGATTTTGTGTATTTTACAAGTAATACAACTCTGTCTGGATACATGTAGGTAGAGGTGACTCTAGTATAGATGTACCTAGGGGTAATACCCGAAAACATCGCTTTGATCTAGACTAGAATGGGAAGTAGTGCACGACAATAGGCCTTACTGCACTATTGGTTACCCCACTCCCAAAATATATGCATAGGATAATTCTCATTTTCATTATAAACCATTTTGAAGGGTTTATGAGTATATACATCCTCAAAGAAAACGTTTTTATGACTATGGATTATATCCATAAACTTTTCAATTTATGTTAAGTGTTTTACAAGTATAGATTTATGTATTGTGATTCATAAAATAATATTGTCTTTGACATTGTTTAGAAATCGCGCCTAGTTGAAGGAATGGAAACCGTATCATCTCATGTAATCCATGTAGGGACTGACCTCCTAATCAAAATAATTATAGTGGAGCTAGTGAAGCAACTAGTGATGATCAGATTATAACCATGTTGGGACAACATACTCAAGTTATGAATAATAACCTTACCCGTATGGATCACCCTGATCCTGAACGTTGAGGATCAATGTTAAACCACTTCATGAGGCAAAAACCACCAACATTTAATGGGAGTACAAATCCATTAGTAGCTGAGAAATGTATAAATTATTTAGAGAAAATATTTCATCCTCTGAGGAGTAGCGAAAGGGAAAAAGTTATCATGGAAGTTTACCACCTCACGGGAGATATAGATCAATGGGGGTCATTGATTCAAAACACAATGGAAAATGATAATGTATCAAATATGGGATGGAGGGTGTTTAAATATCTTTTCATATAAAAATAATTTCATTGTGACCATCGAGCGGATATGGAAAGAAAACTTCTGAGCCAAAGATAAAATAATAATGAGAATGTTTCAAAGTATGAATCAAACTTTACATGGTTATCAAGGAATGCTATAGATTAAATATGTAATACAAGAAGTAATATTGATCATTTATTTGATTGGTTAAAAATATTTCTCCGTCATGCATTAGTATCACAATCCTTCTCATTGCACGAAGATATTGTCTCATGTGCTATCAAAATAGAAAAGATATTCACTAAGTCGTATGACTTTAAATAAAATCAAGATAACAGGAGACCTTCTGAACACTATGGGAAAGGAAATAAGGAAACAAGGATGAAGGGAAGAGTATAATTTCAACCATGTGATAACTGTGGAAGGAAGTTCCCTGGTGCCTGTCTAAAAGGAAAAGGATTATGCTACAAATGTGGACAGAAAGGCCATATCGTTGGCTATTTTAAGGGAATGAAAGAATCTACCAATGTTCAATTCTACAATTGTAGGGAGGTGAAACATTATTCAAATGAATATCCTTAGAGTTAGGGAAACATACCTCAAAAATTCCACGGGATCAAGGACACGATTATGTGATCACTACTTCAGAGGTTGAAGAGCCAAAAGGCATGGTGGCTGGTAATTCAATGGTTTCCTCAATTGTCGACAATTACTTATTGGATTCTATATTATCTAATTTTTTTATATCTTCTTATTATTCTATGAATAATAGATATTTATAATTTGATTTAATAAGGGAGTTTCCCATCAAAAATCATAAGGGAAGTATCATTGCAACAATGTTTTGTGAATCAGTCCATGTCATGGAAAATAAAGGTTATTTATTTGTTGATCTCATCGTCATACCCATGATGGAATTTTATATATTTCATAGCATGTATTGGCTTTCAGACCATGATGCAAAAAATTATTGTATGATGAAAAATGTTAAGATTTTTTGACGATGATAAAGAAAACGTTAACATTAGAGAAGAAACAACACCACCTAATTTTTAACTAGATTCACCCCCAGTAGATCAACTAAATTTAATTATTGGGGAGGAAGAGAATTAAATAACTGTTGGTGAGGAAATAAATATTCAAATAGAGGATGTACCTATTGTGAAAGAATATGTTGATGTGTTTGAAGAAGATTTACTAGGAAATCCTCAAGTAGAAGAAATTGAGTTTTCCATTGATTTAATTCTGGGTCAAGGCCCATATAAAAGTCCATTTATAGAATGTACATTTTGGAATTAGTGGAAGTAATGAAACAACTAGATTAATTGAGTAATAAAAGATTTATTCGCCCTATTTTTTCCCCATGGGGAGCCCCAGTCCTTTTTGTTAAGAAGAAATATGGATATATGAAGTTGTGCATTGACTATAGATAGATCAATGCTATAACGATAAAAGAACAAGTATCCCCTAACTCACGTTGATGGTTTATTCGACCAAGTTCATCGAGCTCAATATTTTGCAAAGATTGACCTTCGAACTGGATACCATCAGTTGTGTGTGAAGAAGGAAGGCATTCCAAGAACAGTATTTTGAACTAGGTACGAGCATTACGTGTTTACAATAATGCCTTTTGGGCTGACTAATGAACCCTCTGTCTTCTTTGACCTAATGAATAGTGTTTTCGAGGAATATATGATGACATTGTAGTGGTAATCATTGATGATATCTTGGTATACTCCAAAATCTATGAAGATCATAAAAATCAATTGTGCATTATACTAAAGACTCTTAGAAGAATTTAATTATATGGGAAATTTTGCAAGTGTGAATTCTGGCTTTGGGAGATTTTTTTTCTTGGCCATATTGTCACTATGGATGGAATATCTGTTGATCCTTCAAATAAAATGGCAATCTATGAATGGCAAACACTGATGAATATAATAGACGTACACAGTTTTATTGGTTTAGATGGTTATTATCGACATTTCATCCAGAATTTATCTCGTTTTTCTAACCCATTAACAATGGTCAACGTAAAGGGGTTAAATTTGTTTGGAAGAAATAGTGTGAAGTATTTTTTTAATAAATGATGAGAGTATTATTAAATGATTTTATATTTACTCTACCATCAGGGAATGATGGGTTTGTTATTTATAATGATGCCTCAAATAAAGGACTTGGTTGTTTCATAATGTAGAATGATAGATTTATTTCCTATACATCACGACAGATAAAAGTTAATGAAGAAAACTATCATACTCTTGATATTGAGTTAGAAGCTGTAATATTTTCATTGAAGATATGGAGACATTATCTCTATGGTAAAAATGTGAGATTTATTAGAATCACAAGAGTTTGAAGTTTATCTTCTCATGAGAAGAACTCAACATGAGGTAAAATCTATAGCTTAAACTACTCAAGGATTATGATTTCCCTATACACTACCACCCAGGGAAATCAAACAAGGTCGTAGATTTTTTGAGTAGAAAGTATCATGGAGTTTTGAACAAGATTAGATCTAAAAAGGATCATATATACATAGATCTAGTAAAGATGGATATGGGAATAACTATGGAAGGTAAAACAACAATGCCTTTTCGAATGGTTTCCAAAACATCTTTAATAGAATGGATAAAGAGTTCTCAGACCGATTAAGAAGAGTTTTAAAAGAATATTAAAGTTGTGAATGATGGTAGATTTAGTGACTTTATATTTGAAGATGAGATTTTGAAATTTGGTAGAGACTTTGTGTTCTCGATATACCTGATTTGAAAAGAAAATTTTTAGATGATGTGTATAACTCCAATTTTTCTATACACCTTAGTAGAACATAGATGTATAGATACTTGAAGGAACATTTTTTGTGGGACAACATGAAGAGGGGGAATTTTGATTTTGTGTCAAGATGTATGGTTTGTCAATAAGTGAAATCTAGAAGGAAGCATTCTGGAGGAGTCATGAAACCTCTTCTCATACCAGAGTGTCAATGGGATAATATTCCGATGGACTTTGTCATGAGACTATCAATTACCCCTAGAAGGAATGATGAAATATGGGTCATTGTTGAAAATCTTACCATGTGAACACATTTTCTTTCTATAAAATAAGATTCACCACATGAACATCTCACAAGAATATATATTAATGACATTTTAAGATATCATGATGTACCCAGTAGATTGTTTCTGATTGTGATCCCTGTTTTACATCAAGATTCTTGAAAATTCTTCAGAAATCCCTAGATACTGAACTTCGTTTGAGCACTGCCTATGACCCTAAAACTGATGGACAATCAGAACGGACTAATCGAACCATAGAATAAAAGTTGCGATTATGCTCACTTGAATTTCAAGGTATGTGGGTTCAATATTTACCTTTGGTAGAATTTTCCTATAACAATTTTTTCCATTCAAGTATTCATATGGCACCATATGGAGTGTTATATGGAATGAGATGTCTCACACTAAGTTATTTGGATGCTGTAAGTGAAATAAAACTCGTAGGCCCAGAACATGTTAAGGAAACGATGGAAAATGTGAAGGTAATCCAAACCCACATAAAAGTAGCATGATGTCACCATGGAAAAGAATTATATGATTTGGTAAGAATGGAAAATTTAGTCCCAGGTACATTAGACCTTTCAAAATTCTAGAACGAAATGGGGTTGTAGTTTACCATTTGGAAATTCCGCAATGTGTCTCCAAAGATCAAGATGTGTTCCTCGTATCACTGTTGTGAAAATACACGACTGATCCAACACGTGTCTTCACCTATGAGGAAATTGAACTGGAACCTGATCAGTCTTATTTTGAAGATCCTAGCAAAATTATTGATACCTAGAGAATAAGTTCTATGAAACTAGATGACTTGTCTGGTAAATAGTTCTATGAAGAAACCATAAGATGGAAGATGCAATGTGGGAACCCGAGAAACTCATGATGAAAATCCACTTGAATCATTTTATGCAGTAATATTATATAAATTTAAAGGATGAATGTATTTTAAGGATGGGAGAATGTAACACCCCAAGCTTTTATTGTACATTTCCCATTGAACAATGCAATAGCTTGCATTGTACACAACTTCAAGATTCTAACACACCGCAACCGATCAAAGTAGTTGTTATGAATAGTAATACCCACTTTCTATAATTTTATAAATTTTATTTTTCAATATGGACTTCATTTTTGAATTTGGAATATCGATATTAGCTTAGGGTAAATTATTGGTATTTTTTAATAACATTATCTTTTGGATAAATAGTGAAAAACACTTCGTTATTTTTTAAAACCAACTATATTATTTATATAATTAGTTATTTTATTTAAATTTATTTTATGTCAAAATAGATACATAATAACTATATATGTTCAATGTAATTAATTGGAGTCATTTTGTATTAATATTAGATATATAAAATTTTATTGAACTTTTCACCCTCTTTTACCCACCCCCTAGGAGAATTTTCAAATTTACATAAAACATTATATTACTGATTCTATGAGTGTAATTTCAAAAATATGAGAGACACAGTTGATATTATTATGAAAAATGTCATTAAATAAGATGAAAATATTTTTTTGGTGAATATTAAGTTTTTACTTTTATTTACCACGGTTAAAAGTAAATAGGGTAATCAACGGTAAAAATGATATTATTCTAACCCTAGAACATGTCCTAATTGTATTGGATAATTTCAGTTCCATAAAAAAACCATAGGAATAAAATTAGATCCTTTAGGTCCACATGAATTAGATTAGGACATTTATTATTATTTAATTCAAAGAAAAGTTAAAAGTGTTAAATTCAATGTTTAAAAACAAAAATATTTATAATATATAGTTATACATTAGATAAATTAGACTATAAATATTCATTACAAATATAAAACGATATCCTACATAATGGACTTTTATTTATAATTTTTATACATTAAATAATTTAATTTATTTATGACTCAATTATGATGATGTTATTACATTAATAATGAAATATTAAAATAATTGATATAAATAATATCCAAATAAATGTAATTTAGGATTTTTGATGAATGACACTAATTCTATAGGTTAATATGACATGATAATATTGAACATATAAATTTATTTAGAAATAATAATGTTTTTTGGAGTATAACAAAAATCATTTATTAAATAATTTCAAAATTTACATAATTTAGTTTTTAAAAACAAATACAATATTATTGGTTGATATAATATTTCATAAAATATATGGTTCAAAAAAAGGTCTTAAATAATATTATATAAGTCATTAATGAACCACTTAGGGTTCTCTTGGATGTTTATAGTATGTTTATTAACCATATTATTTTAAAATACGAAGACACATGGTAGATGTCAAACAATTTAACTAAGAGTTAAATCTAAATGATAAGGTTAATATAGTGACACAAACCTATATAAAAAGTATTGGTTGAGTGTATTTCGACCCATTTCCACCTTATCCTTGAAATAAATAATTTTTTATCCATTGGAAATTGATAATAATTTATTTATAAAATTATATTTCAATCTTTTCCTAAGGTTCCCCTCTCCCCTCTTATAATAGGGAACATCACCTTCTCTAAAATTCAAACATTCAAAGCCATTTGGCTCTGCGAAACCCTACCCAAATACCCTCCCAACGGTTATCCATTCATCCTATAGGTCTTTGTATGATCAGGAATCCAACCTATGGATCCCTTTTGATCAAATCAAAAGAATAAACCTAATGAAGAGGTAAATATCTCACCACCACTTTAAAGTTATTTTCTTCTTCCACTTAATCTTTCATTATTGTTTCCATTATAAAATAATAACTCTAGTATCTTTTATATACCATGATGTTACTATAAAAATTTTACAACCATATTCGTTATGTTATGCATCCTATGAATAACATGTCACCATACGTGCGTACGTACGACTTATCGTCTCCATGTCATGGTGTAGTTGTTATTCAATATAATATTTTTAGATGGATATAATAATGATGTATAATTGTTTTAAATAATAAAAATAACATGTTAATGATTCTGTATATATGATATACCATCTATTTACCTAATATTTTAATATCAAAAGAATGATATTGTCGCTTCTGCATACGTACGGATTACAGTCTCCACGAACGTGATGAGATTCATTCCCCATCGTAACCATTACAGACTAATTTTAACGTGATGATTAAAAATAATATTTAAAGAACTTAATATCATTATGAATATTAATCAAATACATAATATCCATAACAATCATGGCTTACATAACTAAGCATATAAAGTAAAATACATTAGTTAACACCCAAAATTATGATACTACGAAAATATAATTAACAAATCAATATTGGAAGGTCATATATGATATCATATAAATGTATATGGTTCTTGGATAATTTAATAACAATAATTTCACTATTATACCTGAGGATAGCCTACCCTCGACCAAGGAAAAGTACAAGGTAAGAGTTAATTCTACAATCTCTTTATAATCCAAGGTTGTTTTTACATATGTATCTACTAGGAAATCATTATCATCCACATACATGTTTTTTAATAATGTATTTCAAAACATTTTTTCAAATTAATAGACAATGGGGTAAATTCATTTATACCTTTTTTTTAACTTATATGTTTTGAAAGGTATATTTCAATAGTTTTCTAAACAATGTACTTTACAACCTTTTGACAAAATTTTGGTAAGAATGTATTTTTTTAACTTACATGGTGGGTGCAGTTATTCTCCAATGTTATAACATCGTTGAAGATTCCCTTACTAACGTAAATGAATATTTTCAAAAGAAATATTATCTTTTGTAATTATTTAACTTTAAATTTTTTTAAAAAAAATTAAGAGGTATTTCTATCAAATAGCTTTGATTTCATCTATGTCAACATCCTTGGAAGGATTTTATACTTGTTTAAAGTCAATTGATTATGATAAAAATATTCATATTGTATTGAATGTTATGTGATATGTGTGACTATGGATGTGTTTTTTTATACCATTCCATGTTTATGGTTAAATTATTGACATTTTGTATGCTAATTTTAATATGAATGTTTATGTTATATTTTACCCTTTTTATGAGGAATGTATTGGAAATAGTAAGTGATGGGTGGAGCCCGCTATAGCTCCACGATGCATTAGTAGGTATCATGAGACAACTAGACCTAGTATTGGCCGAGGCCTTTCCCAATTTGAAATATGGTTTCGGATGAGGCCTTAATCATATTTAGACGTCTTGGCCAAGGCCTTGAAAAAATGTTTCTTAATTTATAGCATTACACATTCCCTCATTATGAAAATCATATTGATGGTTCACCTGGTCATTCGACTAGTAGAATACCCATGATTGTGTTTTATTATGGATTTTTCACTCAGCTCATATTCCTTCCATAAAAGAGTTCATGTTTATTATTTGTAAACACATGTGCTTCCAATTATTCACCATACTTAGTAATTATGTTATCTTCCACTGTATTGCTTACCATTACTTAGAGTTTGAGATCACCCATTTCTTATGTTTCATTTTCCAAGGATATGAAGAAGCTAGTTATTAGTGACTTGAAGGCATAATCTATGAGGCTTGGATTTTTATATTGGAATACATTTTTATGGATTTTCTTTTAAAGTTTTAAATATGAACATATGTATGAATATTTTTTCCAATAATACAAATCTAATCGGTCTTCTGGGACATGATTTCCTTATTATCATGCCAATGCTCTGTAATAATTCGTCGACTCTAGTTAACTGGGGTCGGGGTGTTACACCCGACTATCTTCAAGGTGGATCACAAAAACAAGTTATGAACTATTCGGTATTTGATCCTTGTCAATTCATGGTTCATAGGAATCCTACCCGAGGATCAATCCCACAACCATCGGTTCTGACCCCCTTCATGTCGATTCCCGCCAATAATAATCTACGTGGTCTTTGATCTATGCCATGTACATGTATATAGGAGGACTTCCTGTGGTTCAAGCCCACCGTCCATTGATTATGATTCCCCTTCCACGTTGGACCACCTTCATCCCGCATGACGTTAAACTGCCTGACTGTTATTGTCTTGCATGACATTAAAATGCATCCAAAATTATAAACTATGTGGGATTTTTTCATTGCCTCCTAAACAGGGTATGCACGAAGGCTCTATGAGGTTCAACCCAATCTAGAAGTAAGCTGTTGTGATCCCATCTAGAGGTAAGCTGTTGTCAACCCCATCCATCAGTAAACTGTTGTGACCCCATCCACTAGAAAGCCATTGTGACCCCATCCAATGGTAAGGAATTTTCAACCCCATCCAACAGTAACCCATTGTGACCCAATCCAGTAGTAAGCCATTATTCCCGCATTCGATGGAAGGTCGTTGAAGTCCCCTATCGACGGTAAGCCATCAACAGATGAACTATATGGACATTGATTACCTATCACAGGGATATGTAGGAAGCCTCTATGAATTTCAGTCCCATTACACATGTCTCATACTGATATCTCCCTCAAGACATTGTGTTTTAGAAAGGTCACTCCCCAACCCAGAGGTTCCACTTCCTCCGGGTCCCATCCATGCATCCATTCTCACGAGCCACCTCCTCATGTGTCACATCTCCCTAATGAACTATGCAGATATTGATTCCCTACGATGGGAATACGTAGGAAATATCTAAGTGGATCAGACACAACATCATCGTTTTCCTCACGTCTGTTCCATCTCATTCACCACCCACTTCATTCATCCTTCCATTATCCAGCTTGATTTTTACCTTGGCCGCCACATCCATATGAGATCATGCCATCCACTAGGGCTGATGACCATGAATAAGCCTCACACAATCCATAACCATCCAACCAAGTGTCTCCCTCTTCCGATGGGCTGCTATCCATGCGTAAGCCCCAACATGTCTCCAGGTCGATGTCCTATGTGAAAACCACAAATTCCATTCGTCCGCCTTTTAAACTATGTTGGATTTTCTCCCTCTCTCATAGACATTCTATTTAGGAGGCCTCTATGATGTTCAACCCCTATCAATGGTGTCCCCTATGAATGACACTCTATTTTATTATCCGCGCTTTGTGTAATCTAGATCATCATTCACAGTGTGATATCTTTTTATTAGGGGACACACTACCACAAGTCCAATGTTATTGAGCATTATGATCCATCCACTCAGTAAACACTATAGGTGATCCCTCATAGGGATGTACTAATTATATCATCTTCTATGGGTTGTTATGATCAATCATAACCATCTTTGCATGATTTGAAACTCACGACCTACCTAGTGATAAACATATAATGCCTAAGGAAATCATTGGAATACATGCCTTTTCCATAACCATTTCCTCAATACATTAAACTTGTGACCTACCCCGTGTTAAACCTGAGATGCCTGAGGAAAAAATCGAAAGACATGCCTTTGGCGTAACAGTCTCCACAAGAAATTAAACTCACGACGTACCATATATTAAACCTAGGAAGCTAAGGAAAACCTCAAAGGGATGCCTCTGGTATAAGATACCCCACAGATAATGTAGGATTCCTCGGGTTCAGCCCCTTGAGGAGCGCTCTTATGAGGAAGATTATAGGTTCCCCAATATCCACACATCCAGAGATGCCCAATAAGCCTGATGTTTTCATCTACTCCAACTGAAGGATGCTACCATGTCAAGACCCCATGGAATGTCCTAACATATGTAGTGTAATTAAATGGAATCCAAAATGATGTGGCACTAGGAACCGAAGTCATGAACCATGAATTAATATTTAAGGGAGACCCAGACTAGGTGATGAGTTCCGAGGAAGATTCCACGGAAGGAAGAACCAAAATCCCATCATCCTATCTTGATCAAGGAGAAAATGTCCCAGAATAAGAGACGGATGTTGCCCTCTATTGGAAAGCAGGAAATCTTGGAAACAACAACGTGCTCTCCACAGATAGACATGTGTGCCCTAGAAAAAGCATCTGAAATAACATCAAAAGTAATAAAAGAGATGATATCATTAGATTATAACATCCAAAAAATTAATTTCCAAAAATTGTCATCTACATTTATGAAATTACATTGAAAAAATTATTGACTAATTCATTGAGTAAAATACATTTTATAATTTGGAAAAAATGTATTTAAAATCATAAAATGTACAAAATATTAAGGTGTACCTTTAATTTCAAAGTAATATTTTAAAGATTAAATTTAACATTAGATGATTTTTTTTCTTCATTTTGGTAAATTCTATCCATGTTAGATAAGATAAAAATTATTCATTTTGAACTCATGTAATAATGTAAAAAGGTATCGTGTTCAAAGAATGTCTAGATGATTCTTTCTAAAACAATATGTATGATGTCAAATATCAGAAAAAATTTATTTTATAAAACATTTTATTAAATAAATCATATTCTATAAAATATTATATACACAATATGTTTATAGAAGAAAAAATCTTCCAAACAGATAAAAAACAACCTAAATTTTCGAAAACAATTTTCTTGTATCTTCTAAAATTTTAGACATTAAAATTTATGGAAAATATTTAATTTTAATCAATTAACACATGAGATGAAATTATATTGGTTTTTTGATATAATCATCAAATTATTCACCCAATGTATACTTTAACATATTCAATCCTAAATAATGATGAGACTATAAAATAAGCAATTTCCTAAGGACTGATTTCCTTCAAATTTGATCAAAAATAATATATAGAAAATATTAATTATAATTATAATAAATAACCAAAATTATATAAATTATCCCATATATGATTTATTTGATTTATTGTATCACATTTTTATTAAAAAATTATCATTAAAATAATTGTTTCCGTTAACAAACGCTTCATTTATCAACAATGATTTGGTTTGGTAGTGTTCATTCATGAATATTGATAATAGTGTCATAATCTTAATATTATTAATAATGATATAAAAACAATATCTTTTTCATCATATAGAGATTTAAGGTAATCAATAAAATATATATTTATAAAAATAAATTACTCTATTTTAAGAGATAGTAGGTAGAACCTATATATGAATGCAATTTTAATTTTCTCAACTGATGAAGAAGGTAAATTGAAATTCACTTATATAAAAAAATTATTATATTATATATATCTCAGATATTAATTAAATACATCTTATTACCTTCAAAATAAAATGATAATGAAAAATGAAATACATTTCTTTGTGTAGGTGGTAGTCCATTTGTACCTACAAGTGGAATCATGGTTTTCCAATGAATTGAATCATAACAAGAAATGTATTAATCTATAGTTCTAGCAATAAATTTTTAGAAAAATATAATATAATGATAATAGTTATATATTTTAAAAAAATTAGTAAATTAGTGAAGAAAAAACATTTACACCGCTACATGGGGATGATAAACCCTATGTATCCATGAGCAGTGATTTAGGTTTTCCTAGTAATTTTAATATTGGTCATAATGGTTTTTAATAATCATAATTACATCAAATAATATATATAAAAATATTTTAAAAAAATGGGATGGTTATAACATTTTAAATGGATTTAAAAGATGAAATAATCATGAAGAACATGCTAAAAGGGTGTACCTCTTTATAGATTGATATACATTAGATAACTTCTTTTGTGACCTAGGTTAAATCATTTGGATGGGAAAACCTATAGTAGTTTTATTGGATTTTTAATATGGGAAATAATTTTGTTTTGGTTGATCTATATCACTCAAATTGGTGTAAATAAGGTAAATGAAAGGGTCCTTTTATAATTGAGGGGAGGGAGATTCATGGAATTTCATAAAATAATAAATAAATAAAAATTTTAATTCATTCCAAAAAATATTTAAATTCGATTAATTAAAATATAATATAAGGATATGTTGAAATAACCTCAACTAAAAAACAGGTACAAGATTAAAATGTATTTTCACAACTATATTTTTTTGACCACCTATCAACCCTTTGGACCATTCCCATAATATAAATGTATTCAACCATTTATTGTTTAAAAATATTAAAATAAAATAAAAAACCATACTAAATTGACCATGGATGGTTTTAATAGCGATTTCTCTGTCATTTTTCTGAATCAAATTTTATTTAATTTTAATTAATTTAATAAATTAAAATTTATTGTCAAATATGATTAATGTAATTTTATATATTATTTATTTAATATCAATATAAATACATCTAGAAAAAGAGGAAGTTGAAATCTATTTATTTAATAAATATCTTATATTTTATATTTATTGAAAAAATTAATGTAAAAAATAATTATTTCATATTTTACAACTTTTTGTGTTTTTGAAATCTTTTATTTTAATTTTATATTTATTATATGATGGTTTTTTCAGAGATAAGTAATAATATAAGGTAATTTTTACATTAATAATATTTATTAATAAAAATTCCATGATTAAAAGTCATTTATATTTGATATTTTTATTTATAATCGAAAATATATTCAATTTATACATATCATAAGATATTATTAATTTTTTTTAGAATAAAAGTGAAATTATTGTTTTTATCTCTCACATGTATATTATAAAGGCCAAAATTAAGGAAATATAGAAAAAATAACATATATTAAACATTTTTATGTTTTTGAATGAGATATACTTATCTAATAAAATTAATACATGTCATAGTTTCATTTTATAGTCCTTATCATATTATTGTTTACCAGAATTATGTAATTTATTCATACCATGATGACATTAATTTAATTAGGTTACTATTCATATGGTCCAAATATTAATAGGGAATATTATAAAAAAATTTATATCTTTATTATTAATAAATTACATCCATTTTCGTGATTCAATTCTTATATGTGTTGGTAATTACGTTTAATTAAAAATATAAAACCTAAATAAAAACTGTTTTTCAAAAAAGAAATCCATTTTTGGTATAAAAATATTTCTACAATAAATTCAATCATGAATTTAATCAAAAAGAATATAATTGAAAATTTTATAATATAAGTGAACTATTTTTTGATTAAATTTATTCTTAAATAAATTGGATATTTTTAAATGTATGAAATAGAAATTCATGTTATATTGAAAAGTCATATTTCTCACTGTCCAATAGAAAGTCAATCATTTTAAAGAAAATCAAAATAATTCAGGAAAAGGAAATTTTTATATAATTATTTAGGTAATTATTTTATTTTTATAAAATAATATTCATTGTTATTTCATAAAATATTAATAAAATTTCCCATAGAATGAAATTTAAATATTTTTTGATGAAAATTTATTTTCAGAGCCTAAAATAACAGTAAAAAAATATTAGTGATTATTTTAAATGAAATAATAAATGAATATTTATTTTCTATTTATATATATATCATAATACTTTTAATATTATTAATAGCCTAAAATTCAATTGTTTTGTTATAACAACCATATTAAAATAGTAATATTTGATGTTTTATTTAATCATGAGGTTATGTAGTGTATATGCTGCTAAACATATTGTTATTTTGAAATCATGGTCTTTTAAAAAAATCATCCCTACATGTATGATTTCTCCCTAACTTCCCAAATAGTTCTTCATATGGTTCCATTTGAGTAATCGAGTGAATGTTATTATTTTACGAGATCACAAATATTGATAGATTCTGATCCAATCACCAATTAAATTCCATGGATCTAGATCGTATGATTTATTTGAGAGTTTGAATTGAATTTTTAATTGGCCATCAGTTTCTCAGTGGTATGTAAATCTAAAATTTAATTTATAATCCAGATCATGTTGAATTCTTCTCCATAATTTAAAAGTTAACCTTTGATCATGATCAAGAATGATTGAAAGTGGTACCCGATGCAGGTTCCCAACAAACGTTGTGTATTTTTTTTCAGGTTGTCAAATAGAGAAATCTTCTTAAAATGTGATGAATTATGATTTCATGGTGATTTAATCCACCATAGAACATATCACATTTTTTTTCTTTGGATGTCTTCTAGAGACCAGTAAAAATGACTACGGTGAAGCTCACCTATTTCTATGTGGGTATGGGAAATGTTTGAATCATCACATTAGACTTCTTCCACTCTATATTAACCTTGACACTTACTATTAATGTTGTGGTAAAATCATATTTTTCCTTCATTAAGTCTTTACACTAGATGTAATCATGAATATCATTGTACATATTAATACCTATGTTATGAATCGAGAAATATGATCTTTCTCTATTATACAATATCTCTTTTTTTATCTCAGATGAAAAATTAACACAACGAGTAGTTTAAAACTAAATGATAAAATCCTTATCAATGTGTAATTCTTTAATTCTTTACTCCATTACTACATTAACCTTCTTTCAATGACCCAAATAATCCCATTGCGACTCATTGATCATATGACCTTAAAATATTAATAATCATACATTTAATATCAATATATATAGGGTCATTATTAATATACATAACAGATAGAGTAATAGGTTTCATTATTCTAAGAGACTCATTAAACATATTCACCTTCACATTATTTATTTTGATGTAGAAATTATTATTGTTAATTTGATCTCACCATAATTGCATACATGTTTTGATCTCGTTTAATTTGAATATATAAATAATTATTTTTCCTTCATTATGTATATAACATTTTCCACATAAATATAATTTCTGCATATATTTATATAAAATATTATTATATGTAAATATAGTAGAGGAGAAGTATTTTCATTTGCAGGGTAATATACATTTTTGATACACAAACAAGACCATTTAAACTTATTTATGTAAAAATATAAATCTATTAATTAATACATCACTAAAAATAAAAAATCATTCTCTCTTAGATTGGATGTTTATCAAATTAGTATTAACCAACCATTTCATCTGTTTATCATTAAATTCATTACAATATTTTTTCAAGATAATCAATACTCAATTTCAAGAAACATTTTTAGGTGATTAGAAAACCATATATATGTTCACTATCCTTCTATTATATCCATATTTACCATGGAATATTTGAATATCATTTTACATAGATGATGTTTTTCACTCATACCCTTCTTTTGTATTGGAAAGATCAATTGATATTTATACACATGTCTTGATATACCCCATGAATAATGGGTTTTATAACCAGAACTAACATTTAATGAATTTAACAAAAATATATAATTCCACAAATATTGGTAAATAACTTGTAGATAATTCTCATATTCCACATGAGTTTTGAATTATGTTATAATATAACCAATAATATCCACCAAAAATTTAACAATATAATTCCCAGAGACCAAATTTGATAAATATTTTAAAATGGATGGAATATAAGTCATGATGAAGTGGATAACCACAAAATCAGATATTTCATCTTATTTTTGGATGGTATTCTCTATGAAATATTATTTATTCACCCTTAAGAGATGAAACTTTGATTTAAGGTCAATCCTGGAATATAATTTATCCCCATGAAGATGAAAAATAAATTTACCAAACATTAAAATATGATATTTTTTCACTATGATACCATTATGTTCTCAATAATTAATTAATAGTCTCTATGATTGATCCTTCATATTTAATAAATGGAACTTATAATCCCAAATGAGTGAAAATTGGTTCAATAAAGCATTTCCCTATAGGATATTTATGATTCTTCTATAACACCCCTAACTCAACATATTCCATTCTATATATGGTCTTTGATATTTCCTTGAATTTATGTATGAAATCAACAGAGAACTAGTTCACACTTTTTGGGGTAGGTTTAGAGAACCCATTAAGAAATAAATTAATTTATCCCCTAACAATAGGGAAATTTACAATAAATTTTCAATCATTCTCTTCATTTTTTAATAATCATTTTTATAATTAATACTATAGGATGTTCTTCTCAAATGATTTTTTGATAGAATAATTCCTCCTTTAAAATAAAATAAATTTTACCATTCAATACCACTGAAATTTAAGATATTATATAGTTGATCCTAAAAATATACATTGACATCATTTAAATCCCAATTATAATGTATACTACCAGTAAGAGAGTTACTACGATACTTATGTTGATATTATAATTTCTAATGATGATACATATGTTTCTGCACAATTCTAATTCTTGGGTTATTTATCGATTAATTTTAATTGAGAAATATTATTATAAATTTTCTATGTTTTATTCTTTATGATTTAAAAATATAATTAAAACATGGAATTCATAGAACAAATATCAAATAGTGTACTTCATATATTTGAGACCATAAAGAGTGTTCCTTCCCACACATTTTTTTGAGCCACTATTTCAGTCATTATGATTGAGAAACCATGACCATGCTTTAAAATCCTATGATAAGGATGCTGGTTGTTTTCCTTCATAATATACTAATATGGACATTAATTTTATAAGTTACCAAGACATCCACACATGAAGAATTGATCTTAATGATATGATTGTACCATGTTTCCATTGTTTCATGCAATGAGATATTAAGGATTCACCTTACTCTGAATGATTTAAGCTATATGGGTCAATATTCTACACATTTACCACATTCCACTCCCCTGAAATTATCCCCCAATAATTTTACTTTATATATATGAAGGACATTGGTAGTTTCTTATTCTTTCCTCATATTTTGTAATCAATATTGTTTCAAGTTATTGGATCCCTTATTTGCAACATTTCATTCGGCATATGTGTATAATAAATCCCTACAAACAATATTTCTACATTTTAATAACAACCCATTACCTCCCCATTTAATGTATATTTTCTATTTTTAGATACCTTGGTAGATGGGGTCAGAGTCCTATAGTGAACCTATCAACCATTACCTTAGGGTCCATAATATATCTTAAGTTGTATTGAGAAATTCATGGAATGTAAATTTCATATCATCCCACCTATTCATTTACCTTAATCTGTAACACTATGAATTTATTATCCATTACCTTACATCATATGGGGAAATATTTATTGAAAAATATTATATCAAACTCTTCCCACTGTATATAATCATTATTCCTACTTCTATTCCTCCAATTTTTTTCTATTTTCATTAAAACAACTTTAAGGGGTATATTGGGAACGAACCTAAGATCAAAATTCCACGCCCTAGTAGGAAAAATGGTCTCAAATTCGAAATTTGAAAAATAAAAGTAAACCACTCATTACAATTGGTAAAAACACCACAAAAAAATTCAAACTCTCAACAATGACACCCAACCCAAGGAGGCCTCAAATCAAGAGTCGATAGTGACAGCTAGGGTCTTGTTATGATACGTCCTCATTCAAACACATAGTATACAATATTTTTTAAATTAATAGATAAATTGATCCCATAGATAGATGTTGTTGTTGTTTCATGAAGGTATCTACTATATGTATTTTATATTTAGTTTAATTTAAATAGTTAAAAAGATTAATTTTATTATTTAAAACGTGAGATAGTTGATTCTTCATTTTCATGAATTTTTTCATTCAAGAATCCATCATGTAAGTTAGTTTTTCATGGTATCATCCATTTTAGTCATCATTTACTTGGTTCCACCAACATTATTCAGTTTAAAAAAGAAAAAAACCATAAATAGAAATATGTAAATTTTAAATTCTTAAAACGGTAAAATGTATTTATGTCCTAAAACAACATAAATAATTAAAATATTTTTTAATATCCTCTAATTAAACATATATCTCTTAAATATTGTTCATAATGTTTTATAAAAATCATGTGATTAAAAAACATATCCCATCGGTGGGTCAAATTAGGTGTTCAACATGGCACATTATCCTAAACCGGGTAATGATGAAGTAAAATCCGAAAGCACCTTATTCTGTGATATTACTCAAAGATAAAACTTTGACAAATCTGCATTTATTTTTAGTATTTAGTCAAGGAATTAATTTCATGGGATCAAATCACTTAATAATTCATCAATATTAGTGAATGTTTTCTTATAAATATTTTTCTACATAGAGTTCAAAATAACAGGACGTCACATTAATTTCCCATAATAAATAAATTGTTCTTCGATATAAAATATGGAATGATAAATTATTAATACAGAAAAATGTCATTATGTTGTAGAAAACATAATAATATATAATGTATTTTGGTGGTTTAGTTTAACAGAAATTAAAAAATAATTCATGATTAATATAAAAAATCCAATCATATATTATGGTTGATTCATCATAGGTTTTTTGCAATGACACAAAGATTAATCAATGGAAATACCCTTCTTATACTTTTTCCATGAAATCACAACACCATGAACTACTATATACTATTATACCTTTAACCATAATATGTTAACTTCTATGATATTAATTTTGAAAATATGACATACACGGTAGTCATGAGTATGTTATTTGGAGTCTGACAGGATCAACTAAATATTTTATGAATAGTACCATACCCTTATGAATAGTAATATAACCTTATGAATATTAATCCATTTTAATGAATACTAACCTTAACCATGAATGTATACATTCAATTTATGAATTTTATAAGAAACAATGTGATCATACTATAAATGTTTGGTTTTCCAAGTCACAACTATTTAATTAATGTTTTATGATTAATAAAATAATTTAAATGAAAAAATATTTTCAAAAACTACAATCATAAATTATTATTTTATTGTCTTTTGGTTTTGAGATAATTTTATGTTACCATAAATAATTTTTCAAAGTGTTACAAAATTATTTTTTATTTTAAATTTTATTTTTCATGTAAATTATGATTTTAATTTAAATTTATACTCTTTATATGCATATTTTTTTAGAAAAATAGAGTTCTTTTTTGTATTATAAACGTTGAAAAACAGTTTGGTGGTTTTTTTTGTATTATTGTAATTTACATTAATTTTTGATGAATTTTTAAATTCGACAATTTATGAGAAATGAGAAATAAATGTATTTCAGTATCACACTTCAGTCACTGATGAGGTAAATGGACATTGTTTCGATTCACATTAACTTATTACTATTTTTGGTTACAATAATGATGATAATTTATAGTCATGAAAAAAATATAAATCTAATGATTAAAATAATAGGAAAACCCTCCTCTCATCCACTTTAAAAAAAACCCTCGCCCTTATATTATATTTACTACTCTCAAGCCTTGTTCTGGGTCCACATCCAACTCAAATCCCATCAAAATTTACTCTCCCTTGAGAAAAATCCATTGGTCTCTTCATAAGAAAAAATCCTCCCACATTGAAAGGCTCTCATGGGAGATATATTCATGATCTAAATTCCTCATTTTAATTTTTTATTTTTATTTAATTTCAATTATTTTATTTTTCATTCCTCACATCATTTCATCCAAATGTTACGATAACTCTATTACCTTACATGTAATGGAATGTTAATAAAATTATGGAATAATTCATCATCATCATCTCTTCTTTCTGCTCAATTTATAATAAAAATTAAAACACCATCTGATTTGTGTAAATTTCACACATTCAATGATTACGAGTTTTTTATTTCTATAAACATCCCCAATTCTGGTCAGTAAACCAAAATAGTTATCATTATAGTTTTATCTAGTGATTCATATTCACTACAAATAACCAAATATAATTTATAAAAATTTAATATTAATCATATTGACTTATAAAATGAATCTTCAATTCTATGAAACCATTCCCATCTTAATTTTTTTATTTATATGTATTTATGTAAAACAATCATAAAAAAAAATGAAAATAATAATAAAATTGAACATATTATCCCATCAAAAATGTACTGAATAAAAAATATGGGTGTAATAAATTAATTACATAATGAAATGTTGAAAAATATATATAAATATATTAATTCATTAATTTCATTTGGTTATCCGGGACATTAATATAAAGTTAAGGACAACATCGTATTTCAGGTAAGGGATTCTACCCAATCCCCCATTATTCCTTCAGGTTATACTTACTCTCAATTTACCTAAATGAAATTACAATTTCATTTTATGAAAATCAAATAAATTTTCCGTATATGTTCTAACTCATTTTTCAATATCCAATAATCCATTTTTCTGGGATATACATGTTTTTAAACGATTTCCTAATCAATTCTTCTCGAAAAGCAGGTGCTTTTTTAGGAAACATCTTGAATTCTAACACAATTCAAAGTGCGTTATATCATCTATTTTGAGACACCATTATTTTTATAAAATCATTATTTTTATAATGAAAAAATTATCTATAAACATCTTATTTTATACTAAATATTATTCTCTTTTCTATTTTAAATTATCCGTAGTAGTTTCCATTAAATTGCACAGAAATGTTTGAAGGTGAAAAATTCATAAATACACTTTTTTAAAATATCACTTATGTTTGACATCACAAGTAACGTCCTTGTTCTAGAATCCACTCAGACCCACCCCTTACCTAGTTGGTCAAATGGCCTCAAGCACATTTCCCCGAACGCCAGAGGCTGCCGACTAGTAGCAAGGGCCCTGGGTGTGGTAGTTGGGAAAATATGCCATCATTGGTAGAGTACGCAGTAGATATAAACAAAACATTCAATAGTGGAAGCACTAAATATCCAACAATAGTAAACTGTGGACGACTGTAATAATAAAAAAATGGATCATATATATATATATATATATATAATGCATGGTTCATTAGTCTAGGAAAACCGTTAAACTAGTCACAATACTGGAATAAAACAGTGCTAATCCAAAGTTCAAAAGAATGTCGATAAACTCCTCAGTATCCCAAGCCATAGCTTGGTCCCATGCTCACTAGATCCACAGCAAGACAAGTACCTGATGTAGAAGGGTTCATGCCCTTATCTATACCTACAACAACATAATCTGTTTGGTCCCAAAAGAATGACCCAAAAAAGGTGTAAGAATAAATCCAAATAGACAACCACCCGAAGATCTATGCCTAACAGTCAGTGGGTATATAAGAGGTAAAAGTACAAAAAACAGTAAACAGGAAAACACTAAGTAGTAAACAATCCATAGTTAAAAGTATTCAAATCAACACACAACATGGAACAACTAAACAAAGCAGATAAACACAAGGTAACCCTCTAGGAAGTACTCATAGCATATCCCCTCTGGTCCTACCTAACAAGTACAAGAAACCCTCTGGGCAGTACACTCACTCTAACCCCTCTAGTTCACCTTAATAATCGATTCTCTAAGAAAGCTCTGACCAATAAATCCCCCTATAGTCTTGTAACGATACAAATGGAACTCTAGGGATTCACTCAATGTATCATTACCCCTGTGGCCCATGTCGAGGAACTACATACACTATGGGGATGCACTCAATGTCAATTACCTCCAACGGTCTCGCATCGTAAATTATAAAGACACTCTGAAGAAGACCTCATCGTCCATTCTTCCTATGGTCTAAACATCAGGTTCTCACAGCCCTGCGTATGTCAAGAAAGTTTAGTAGACCATAACAGTCAAGATCAGCCTTAAGAACTACTTGGCTAGCATTCAAAAGCACAATAGCATAACAGAAGAATAGTCGCACCATCCTATAATACTTGGCATGGGAAAGTAAACTATATCTTAATAAGAAAACAAGACCCAAAGGAACAAACAAGAAAATTATTCATGGTAAATACATCCAAATCACATCAATTAAACCTATTCACAATCAATAATCATCTACTTAGGCATACTAGTATAGCAGATAAATAATAGTGCTAGAACTGTAAACTCACAATACCTTGTTCATGGGTATTGGACAAATTTGAACATCAAACTCAACGACATTCAATAGAAAGGTACAAACCACCTACCTCGGGTTTAGGAGATCTCTATATGTGATCCTCGAAACATGAATCTCATTATAAATCCATATATCTAAGAAAACGCCGAAAACTTTCAACCCCCGATAAATTGGAAAAGAAGAGGAATCATGAAACGAGGTTCCAGTAGAAGAGAGAACTCATAGATGTGATTCCAATGCAGTCAATGGTGTTTGATTTATAGGACAAATGGAGGATCAAGGGATCGTCGAATATCCATGGCTTCTCAATGCTCTCGGATGAACTAGGTTGAGAAGGAGACGGTTATGTCCATCAGATGGGACCTCAGTGCGTTTAATGAAAAACAAAAAAAATACACGACATGTAATTCTGGAGTACATGACATGTACTTTTTGTTTCCATAATCCGTATTTAGAGTCCTCAAATCACTCCCATATGACCGTGTGTTTGGATACTACATATCCGGCACACAAACTACTGCGGCAAAGAAGTACATGGTGTGTACTCATAATGTACACGACGTGTACTTAGAAAATTTTCAGAATTTCGTCTTTTTTCTCAAAAATTAACAGAAAGGGAAAAAATACCTGAAATGAAGGTTTGAGTGTATAAAAACATCCCCCCTTAATGAAATGTGTCCCCAAATTTCCCGAGCATGGCGTAGAAGAAGAAATCCCGAACAGTTCCGACCACTGTGCTCTTACATCAGCCTTCTTCTCCCAAGTCGCATCCTGAACCCGCCCTTGCTTCCATAGAACTCATACTAAAGGAACATACATGCCACTGAGGACCTTTGTACAATGATCCACAATCCGGATAGAATGATATTCAAATGACGTATCGACTTCGAGCTCAACCTCATTGGGTTGAAAGATGTGAGAAGGGTCTGAAATGTTACGTCGAAGCTGAGAATCATGGAAGACGTTGTTCATAGCCCGGTACCTCGGAGGTAACTGTAACCAGTAGGCAACCGCACCAACTTTATCCATCACCTCAAATGACCCGACGTACCTCGGTGAAAGCTTACCATGTCTCCAAATCCTCATGTGTCCCATCCTCAATGTGACATGCAGGGAAACCTAATCCTAGACCTCGAACTCTAGAGTTCGTCTCTACTGATCAACATAAGACTTCTGTTGAGAATGTGTAGTACCCATCCTCTTCCGAATCAACTCTATCTTCTCTGTGGTGTCCTTAATAAGATAAGGTCCTAGTAAAGATACCTCTCCTGCCTCCAACCAACATAAGGGTGATCGTCATGGTCTACCGTACAAAGCCTCAAAAGGTGTCATCTGAATAGTATATTGAAAAGTATTGTTGTAATAAAACTATACAAAAGGTATATGTTTCTCCCAAGAACCTCCAAAATCCATAATTCATGCTCAGAAAATGTCCTCAATTACCTGAATTGTATGCTCAGACTGGCCATCTGTCTGGGGGTGGTATGTTGTACTCAAATGTACATGTGTACCCAAAGCCTTATGAAGAACCTTCCAGACCCGAGAAGTAAAACGTTCAACCCTATCTGAAACAATTGATTGTGGAACTCCATGTAGATGTAAAATCTCTTGGATGTACAACTATCATAGATCATCAACACTGACGGTGTCCTTGATCTAAAATAAGTGGGAAACAATCTTGAGTATGTCAATGACAAGAAAAACTACATCATTACCTCGAGGCGACCTCGGAAAACTGGTCACGAAGTCCATTACGATGTCATTGACCTTCCACTCAAGAATGGGAAACTGTTGTAATATCCATGCCGGTCGCTAATGTTCGGACATCACCTGTTGAGAAGTGGAACACCTCATGAAAAAACCAGCAACATCCCTCTTCATTCATGGCCACCAATACTGATGGTGTAGATCATGATACATCTTGGTGATTCCAGAATGAACTTCCCAATCTCAACAATGAAAATCCTACCTCAGATCCTCACGTATATCTGTTGGTACCCATACATGTCCCTAGAAACTCAATATCTCATTCTCGCCTTTGGTCCATCTAGGAATAGGGTCCTCTCCTGGCACGCTTTCCCCAAAGTCTAGGATTTTAGAATCTGATAGCTTCCTCATTCAAACTCGATCAAGAAGAGTAGAGGTAAAAGCTACAGAAGATAGAAAATTCTCCACTTTCTATCGTGCACCTATAAATGCATCTCAAAGAATAGGGTCATAAGCGTCCACTCACTACTGGCCTCCCGAAATTCATGTATCTGAGTCCTTCTGCAGAACGCATCAGCCACTTTGTTGCCTTTCCCAGACGTATATGCATGCTCGATGTCAATGGTCAGTAGGTAATCAACCCACCTGTACTATCTCAAATTCAGATCACACTCAGTAAAGATGTAATTTAGACTACTGGGTCAGTGAAACCACAATGTGCTCCCCCATAAGATAATGTATCCAACATCGTAGGGCATGATCAAAAGCCGCTAACTATAGATTGTGTGTCGAGTAATTCCTCTCATGTGGCCTCAACTGCCGAGACCCGTACACAATGAATCCATCTCACTGCACAAGCATATCATCCAGCCTGATTCCTGACGCATCACAGTAAACATTATAACTCATTCCTGGATCTATAAAGACTAGTATCAGGGCTGAATTCAACCTCTCTTTCAGCTCATGAAATGCCAACTCACAATAATATGACCATAAGAACTTTTCCCTCATCTTAGTCAGACTTGTCAGCGGTGCACCTAAGCATGAAAATTTATTTATGAAACTTCTATAGTATCCAACCAGCCCTATAAAACTCTTCACCTCAAAGAGGTTTCTTCTGCTGCTCCCAGAAAATTGAAGCCCTCACTTTCTCTGGGTCTACTGATACTTCTGCCTCTGTGATTACATGACCCAAGAAGTAAATATGATCCATCCAAAAGTGTAACATTGAGAGCTTAGAATATTAATGATTCTCCCTCAATGTACTCAAAATGATCTTAATATGGGATGCATGGTCATGTCGAGTGTGAGAGTACACTAAGATATTGTCCATGAAGACCACCACAAAGGAATCCGAGTATGGATGGAACACTTAGTTCCTCAGTGCCATGATTTCTTTAGGCGTGTTCATGAGACCGAACAGTATAACCAAATACTCATATATACCATACCTGATCCTGAAGACTGTAAGAGGTATATCTGACGGTTAAATGCACAACTGATGATAATTGGATCTCAGGTCAATATTCTAGAACACTCGGGCTCCTCGATGGTGATCGAAGAGACCATTGATCATCGACAAGGGATATCGGTTCTTAACCGTCAACTGGCTCAACTTATGATAGTCCACACAAAGCCTAAGGGTACTGTCTGCCTTCTTCTCAAAAAGGACAAGAGAAGCCCAAGGCGAAGTACTAGGTCGGATGAAACCCTTTTCCTCCAACTCCTCCAATTGCTTCTTGATCTTCTGCAACTCTAGTGTAGCCATCCAATAAGGTGGAATGGACACCGATTCCGCTCCTGGCACAAGTATAGTCAAGAATCCTACCTCACACTCCGAAGGAAAACCTGAATTTTTTGGAAATACATATCTTAAATGATCCACCACTGGAGGACAGACTAACTGGGAAGTCCCATGGTCATCTAAATAAAGACAAGTAATCGGGGCAATAACTACTCCCAACCCATGATGCTCAGGACCCGCTCTACTCTTCTAGACGTCCCACTCACCCCTATGAAAAAACGATCCACCTTCTAGTGATATGAAACTCACCCTGCGGCGATAACAGTCAACGAATACCTGGAATGGAACTAACCCGTCCATTTCGAGAATGACATCATAGACTGTCATCTCTATGACATTGAGGTCCCATAAAAAGTAAAACCCAATAACCTGAAGAGAAAACTCTCTTCATTGTCGTACACTAGCTGTTCTAGTAACAAACAGTGTGTCTATCTTCTAGATATCAGCAGAAGAAAAGATACAGAGCCCAAGGATCTCCATGAAAAGAAAAAATATAATGCTATGGGAAGCCTCTATATAAAAAATAACGGAAGCTAAATCTGAGGCTACTACGATCATAACTCAAATTGTAGAAGGTCTGATATCCTGTTACAGCTGGGTCTGCTCCACTGCAAAAGTCCGGCCTATACTGCAACCATGTGACCCTGTTGAGCACTGTGAGCTGATCCATCTTGATGTCGCTGAAAACCAATCAACTGGCTACCACAACCACATCCTCCACCTCTGGCTGAATAGCTGGAAGAACTCCAGTTCCCAGAGTGGCGAGAAACTGGTGGTGCTGCTCTTGAATGAGGAGTCAAAGAAGAGCCTTGATCACCAACTTCTAGAGAACAGATCTGATAGAAGAGTTGAAGATGACCCATATTGTTGCAAGATTGGAACTCCACTGGGTCTTTTGTGCAATGTGGCCTCGTATTCTTGCTCATTCCACAGTGGTAACACACAACCTGGATAACAGAAGATGTGTCTCGCCTCCTCGGATCACCGTGTGAAGAGTCCTTATGACGCTTCCTACTGACCGTAGGAGGAACACTAACCCCAAATGCCAATCTCCCCTAGCTCACTACTCCATAATTCCTTAGATTGCGCTCCGTGATCAGCGCCTGTTTGATGATAGAAGTGATAGATGTTTGTCATAATATTTTCACATGCGATCGAATGTCGTGCCTTAGACCATCCTCAAACTTCCTTGCCATGAAAAACTGATCAACTCTTAGAATAGGAGTGAAGCGCTATATCTCGGAAAAGCAGGAGGAATACTTCATAACAGAAAGAGTACCCTGCTCCAGACTCAAAAACTATTGGGCTCGATCGGCCCTCAGGGTCTCTGGATAGAAGTAATCAAAGAATATGTGCTGAAACTCGTCCCACGTCATAACCTACAAGTGTTCCTCCTATAAGATCACAACCCACCACCTCCTGGCGGAGTCTTGAAGCATATTGGTTGTGATATTGAACAACTTCTATGGAGGCGTCTACAGATGCTCAAAGATCATCATCATGGATTATAGCCAAGAATCTGCTTCTTTGGGTCCTCCATCCATTGAGAATGTTGGAGGACGCTGCTACTGGAAGACCTGCATCAAATTATCCATCAATGAGGTAGGAGGTGGCACTCCCTGAATGGGCTACATAATCCTTATAAATCCTTTATGAACTGTGAATTAGCACCGGTAACAGGTATAACTGTTGGTGGAATGATTGGAACAACTGGAGGATCTACTGGAAGTCCCTGATCAGTAGTATCTGGCATCTGATCACTACCCTATAACTGGCAGACAAACAGACGACGTCTCGATGGCATGACTCTGTAAGGTCAAGTCCACACCTTAGATCATAATTAACAGGGGATAAAACAAGGAAGTGTAAGAAAAGAAAAATATAAATAAACTTTCATGTTTACAAAACATGACTACACAGCATGTACATTTCCTACGCAGTGTGTTCCCTGAAGTCATTCACATGGGCTTGTACTCCTGCCTAAACTAGTCATGTGACACCCCAGACACATGGTGAGTTGTCTTAACACATAAAATGTACTTTAATCCTCTTTCCCTTCCCACTTTCTTCTACATGGCTAAGCAACGTGGATCTCATATGGAAAGACTACACAGTGTGTAAAATTCTTACATAGTGTGGAATAGACAAGATTCACCTAGAACACGTTGTTAGTGACACTGCCTAACACACGGATCAAACTACAAGGTGTGTTCCAGACAGACAAAACATGTAGGAGAATGGATAACACTATCCCGTGTGGTTCATGACACGACCAGGTACCTCGGTTAGACTACATGGCACGTTAAAGGTGGACACAACATGTACGTGAATGGGTAACACCAACCCATGTTGTTCGTGACACAGTGGAGTACCTAGGCCAGACTACACGGTGTGTTTATATAGAACACAATGTGTATTAGACAAGACTCGGCCAACCTGTGTTGGTAGTGACACGAGTGGGAATGGGGTCGACACTACATGACCTGTATGTACGATACACGTCGTGTTCAACCGATATTTTCCTCATCCTGTATCTATTCCAACAAGACCTATGAAACAGTCAGATACTACAAGGCATGTACATAAAATACACAGTGTGTGCTTAATAAAAATAGTTTCTTCATGAACAGAAGAATACATGGTGTGTACTTAACACTATAGGGCATGTATTCTGGGGTTTTCCAGACAGTAAGCCACAGAAACTACTTCGAAGTCCATAAAACATAGAAACACACATTTAATGTGCCAAATTACTATCAGTGAGGGCACATAATCTCTGTGAATCAAAGTTTGTCATCTAATACACATTATAACATGTAAAACAAGGCAATCATCCACCAAATTATGGTCCAAGAGGGACCATAATCCCTCAAGAACAAAATTTTGGTGATCATTCAAATTAACCTCTACAAAAACAATACCCTATCAAATAGAAGGAATTTATATCAAGGAAACTGTCATAATTGTATGCATACCTTACACATCATCCATTAATACAACATGAAATCACTAATTCATCCAAGATGGCATGGAAAAAATTCATTACATTTGATTTCTATCAAGTTCCTATATGATGCATGAGATGACATACCATCATGTCATCGGGTTGGAACAAAAATAGAACCTCAATAATATCAACAGAACTAGCAAAAATCATGTTAATCACTATACGGTGAAATCAGATTAACTGTAATAATTTCAAAACCATAAAATTTACAATTAAAGAGGTAGATTGGATTTTCCCTATACACGTGTCAGATACTCCCGGGCAGAAATTATTACCAAGAACTTATCTCACTCTATCCTTATCTAAGTTTCCAAACAATAATTCAAGAGAAAAGAATTCCTCTGATACCACTATGTAACGTCCTAGTTTCGGAAGCCACCAGGAGGCGCCCCGTACCCGGTTGGTCACATGGCCTCAAGCGCATTTCCCTGAATACACGAGGCTGCTGACTAGCATCAAAGACATTGGGTGTGATAGTGGGGAAACTATTCCCTCATTTATAAGAGTACATAGTAGAAGTAAACAACACATACAATAAAGGAAGTAGTAAATATCCAACAATAGTAAACAATTGAAGACTGAAATAATAAAAAACTGAGCACATATATATATATATATATGATGCATGGTACATAAGTCTAGGAAAATAGACAAACAAGTCAAAATATAGGAATACAATTTTTTTAAATAAAAGTGCAAAAAAAAATCAGATAAACTCCTCAACATCACAAGCCATATCTTGGTCCCATGATCACCATCTCTACAGCAGGTCATTTACCCAATGTAGAATGGTGATTTCCCTTATCTATACCTGCAATAGTATAATATATTTGGGCCCAAAAGCATGACCCAAATAGGGTGAGAGACTAAATCTCAGAAGGAAACTACCCGAATATCTATGCCTAAGCGTCAGTGATTATATGGAAGGTAAATGTACAGAAAGTAGTAAAAAGGAAAACAATAACCTGTAAACAATCCACAGTTAAAATCATTCAAATCACCACACAACATTAAATAGATAAACAAAGCAGATAAACACAAGGTAACCCTTTGGGAAGTAATCACATTCTATCCCCTCAAGTCCATCCTGACAAGTACAAGGAATTCTATGGGAAGTACACCTAGTCTAACCCCTCTAGTCCAGCTTAAGCATAGACTCTATGAGGAATAATTCACCATAAATTCCCTCTATAGTCTCATAACGGTACTAAAGGCTCTCTGGGGAAGCAAACGACATATCATTCCACTAGTGGCCCACATCAAGGAACTACAGACACTCTGGGTAAGTACTCAATGTTAATTCGCCCATGGTCTCACATCATAAATTATAAAGACACTCTGGAGAGTCCCTCATCGCCATTATTCATATAGTCTATACACCATGTTCTCATGGCCCTATGTATTTCATGAAAGTGTAGTAGTGCGTAACAGACAAGGAAATCCTTAAGAACTACATAGCTAGCATTATATAGAACAACATCATAATAGATGAATAGTCACACCATCCTATAATACATGTCATGGGAAAGTAAACAACAACCTAACAGGAAAACAAGATCCAAAGATCAAAACATGAAAAAACATGCATGGGAAATACATCCAATGCACAACAATTCACCCTATTCACAATCAATAATCATCTACTAAGGCATTCCAGCATAGCAAGAAAAACAATAGGGCTTGAACGGTAAACGCGCAATACCCCGTTCATGGGTATTGGGAAAATTTGCACATAAAAATGAACAACATTCAACAGAAAAGAGAAAACCACCTACCTCAGTGGTTATTAGATCACTATAAGTTATCATTGAAGCTTTAATCCCCTTAGAACATCGTAGATCTAAGAAAAAGTTGAAAACATTCAACCCACGAGAACATGGAAAAGAAGAGGAATCTTGAAATGAGGTTCCAGAAGAAGAGATAACTCACTGATGCGATTCCAATGAAATCAACAGTGTTCGATTTGGAGGGAATATGAAATTGTGGGGACTAATAGAAGATTTGCGGCTACTCAGCGCTCTCAGACAAACAAGGTTGAGATGTAGACAATTCTGGCCGTGAGACTCATCCTTAGGGAAATTAATGAATAAAAACAAAATACAATGTGTGTAATTGATGTTTTCATACTACGCATTAGGTGGCCTCTAAGTCACTCCCACACGGCCATGTGTGTGGCTACTACATGGCCAGGACATGACCTGCTGTGGAAAGAAAGTACAAGGCGTGTACTCATATTGTACACGACATGTACTTAGAAAATTTCCATAATTTCCTCTTTTTCAAAAAAATGACCAGAAAGGAAAAACATAGCTGAAATGAAGATCCGAGTTCTTACATGACATACAGTTATATATATCCCTATTTTACTTTAGGAAAGTACTTGTATTTTTTAATTCTTTTCTTTCATGGACACTTGTATGATACACCTATTTATTATGGTTTATGAAATAATTATGATACCCATTTATTTCTATGGGTACCCATATGTTCATTTATGATTGATTATGTTTGATTCTATATGTGTAAAACATATTCTTGAACTTGTTATGATGGGAGATTCTAGATTCCTCCATAATGCATTGTAATACTTTTCATCTAATGATACATTATGTACAATAGTTTTGGAGGTTTAATTTGACTTGTAATACCATGTCTAATAGTCTTGGTGGTTAACCTTGACTTGTTATCCTCTATGTGAAATGAGCCTTGACTCATGCTACTGTAATGTTTTATTTTCTAAACACATTACAATGATTTTAAGTACATAAGAACTTGTGTTTATATATTATGATTTTATATGTTTTATGACTTATTATATCATTATCTTATTCTTTATCACCCATGTGCTAATTCTTTATTTCTTATGTTTATTGCCCTATTAGAATTTTTAGATCATATATTTTTTCATGTTATCCCTATTTAATCCAACGAATATGTATAAGCACAATGGATTTTAGGATCTCTTTATGATGAATAAATAATGAAATGCTATATTTAGCTTGTGTTTTAAGTATTATGATCCTAGTCCTCCATGAAATAGGAATTTAAGATCATTGGCTATTAATATCATTGTTTAGTAATATTTGGAGATTAAGAATATAGAACATTAGTAATAACATAATAAATGAAACTAGGAATAATAAAATATCTCTAAATTTTGGTAAGTAGAGAGTATGTAGTTTATTAAGAAAATATATACATGTTTAGATATAATAAATTGGATGTGACTCTAGAACATATGTATCTAGGGGTAATTCATGAAAACACATATTTCAGTTAGACTCGATTGGGAATTGGTCATCGATAAGAGGCCTTTCTATACTCATGGTTTGACCCTCCCAGGCGAGAATCTTTATTAAATTCATATTTTTTTGTATAAACCATTATTAAGGGAATACGAAAAGAGCCCATAAAAATATATTTTATGAAATATATCAATGATAAATTTGATAGAAACCTTGGGAATAACAATTTTGGATATACATTTACATTAATAGTTTATCATTTTATGTATATATATTCTTTTTTATGCTTAATATTGATGTATTAAAATGCTTAAATTGTATGTTCTTTTTCTTAATTAATGGTTGGAAAAAGAAAAAAATGTTCAAACAGTCCATGTGATGGGAAATGAGAATATTTCCCTAAAAAAATACCAAATATGATGGGAATGGGTTCCCAAAACATCATGAAAGTACATGATCATCTGGATCATGTAATGAATAAAAAAACGAATCATGTGGAACTTTCTCCTCCTCTAAGGAATGATCCTATTGTAGTTGAATCATTCATGCATAAGATAACTCCCATGAATAGTGGATTTTCTGATCCCCTCCTTATAGACCATTGGATCAACTCCATTGAAAAGTTATTCTCTATATTCCAGTCCTATGAGATGAGAAAGTCGTATTTGTAGTCTACCGTTTTTATGGGGAAGCTGGTTAGTGGTGGAAACTGATCAAAGATATGAAGCCCCTTGAAGAATTTGATTCTATGGGTTGGAAGGAAATAAATAAAATATTTTTCAATAAATATTTTCAACAAACCCTCCATCTCAAGATGGAATGAGTGTTCCTAGGACATAAATAGAAGTAATATAAGTCCATTGTGACCTATGAAGAAAACTTCACAAGGCATATAATATACACATCCATCTATTTAATGAACACCAAAATCATTCTAGATCACTTCTGTAGCATACTAATGCCAAATTAAAAAAATATTTGGTGACACATTACATCGACAGTTATAAGCATATTTTCAATTGTGCTGAAGGTTGGAATGGATATCTGAGACTCTCAATGTTCTAGTGATTCAAGTGAGAAAAAGTCGAAAATGGAGTCTAATATGTGTGGTCTAGAAAATAAATCCCATGATGTAAATAACATTGAACATCCCATGTGTCAAAATTATTGGAAGAAGCATCCAAGGAAATATCATTAGGGAATAATGAATTTCTACAAATGTTGAAGAATGAGACATCTGACTATGATCTTATGAAGGGATATCAAGAACCCACTATCCTAAAAGATGAAAGGATGGATATGATTAACAATCAGCATATATTGGAGTGTTAAAACTTTAATGAGTATGGGAATTAGGCCAAAAAACCCTCAAATAAAATTTTTGTCATAGGAAATAAACAACTACCACCAGGGAAACAAGGAAGGACATATGCTATCATGACTACTAAGGTGGAGCTGGAAAACAATGTGTTGAAAGGTACAAGAGATATTCATTAAATAATAGAGATCTTATTATTTTATTCTAGTTCAACACATTCTATCTTATCTGGTATTTTTAGTAGAACAATTCAAATACCACCTCAAAATTGGGATCTTGTGTTATCTGTGAGAATAGAAAATGGGGTAATTACTGCATTGAACTTATATAAATCCCCACCGAATAATGTTTGTTGACTAAACCTACATTAAAATATTTTCATACATCCTTTAGTAGAGTTTGATTTTATGTTGGTAATGTATAGGCTACGTTTATTCAATGCCAACATCAATAGTTGGTAATGAGAGACCACTCTACACATCCTGATGAATCCCCCAATTGTATACAAGTGAAAAGTGGAAGATGATTCTCTTTTAGAATAATTTACTCATGTATGGATATTACTACCGTATGATCACTAATTTACATTCAAACTTTTGAGCCAAATGAGATGACACTTTTCAAAAATATTCCCATCGTGATGGATTACACTGATGTCTTCCCAGAAGAATTGTCTGGTCTTCCTCCTGATCGAGAGGCTATGTTCTCAATTGAACTTCTTATTGTATATCTTCCTATAAATAACACAACATTTAGAATGTACTCTATAGATCTAGTAGAGAAAAAGAAAATATTTACGTGATATTATATAAAAGGGTTTTATAGGCCTGAGTGCTTCACCATGGGGTGTGCCAATCTTCTTCATCAAGAAGAAGGATGGATCAATGCATTTACGCATTGATTTTTGTAGACTCAATAAAACCTTGATAAAGAAAAAAAATATCGTTCAATGGATAGATGACTTGTTCTATCAGCTTTTTGGGGCCATTTATTTCTCTATGGTATTTCTTCAGTTAGGATATCACTAATTAATAGTGAGGAATGAGGATATTCCCATAACTACATTTCAAATGTGGTATAGAATCTATGAATTCATAGTGATTCCTTTCAGACTCAATAATTCTCTATAAAGATTCCTAGATTTAATGAGTATAGTATTTATAGATTACCTCAAAAAATGTGTGGTAGTTCTTATCAATGATATTTTGATATACTCAAAGAGAAAGGAGGAACATGAGAAAATTTTAGTATTTTACTGAATACTGTGTGAAGGTAGAATATATATTGAATGTAAAATAAATGTGAGTTCTATATAAAAGAGGTATCATTCTTGGGTAATGTTATCACCAACAAAGTGATATTTGTAGAGCCTTCCAATATATAGGAATTTGAAGTGTTTTCCATGAAAACAACTCTCATTGAGATCCAAGGATTTTGGGTCATGTTGGGTATTATCGATGATTTTTAAATATCATTTCAAGATTATAGATCCAAATGACCATGCTGACATTGATGGTGTTAATGTTTTTCTGGACTCTTAAATGTGATGAATATTTGAAGGAGTTAATAAATGGGCTTATCACTCTTCTAATACTCACACTCCCAATAGGTAGAGAACTCTTGGTTGTGTACAGTGATTCTTCCGAGAAAGGCTTAGGATGTGTGATGATTAAAAATTATAAAGTTATTTTCTACACATGAAGGTTTCTAAAAATTAATGGCCAGAAATATCCTACGCTTGATCTAAAGTTGGAAGCTATGATCTTTTCTTTAAAAATAGGGATTCATTATCTATATGTGGAGAACATTTATATATATAATGATCAAAATAGTCCCAAATATATATTAAATCAGAAATAGTGTAATATGTTCCCTTGAGGACGGATAGAGGTCATCAAAAATTATGAGTACTCAATACACTACCATCACGGTAAGGGAAGTAAAGTGAAGTAATATCAAAGTAGAATTGATCTGGACTCATTATCGGTGATAAGAAATAAAATGGATCCAATAATCATAGATTTTTAAAGGATGGACATGGAAATTATTAAGGGAGGAACATCATAAATACTTTATAAAATGATTCCTCAACCATACCTAATAGAGAAAATAAATTAATCTCTATGAAATGATGTAGAATTTTTGAAAATGGGTCATGTAATTAGAAATGATAAATGCTTTTCATTCAATATTGACAAGGAAGGAGTTATATGATTTGGGACATGATTATGTATACCATTTAATCCATGGATAAAGAAGGATATTTTTAATGAAACAAATATATCATCTTTATTTATTCTCACAGGGAGGAAAAATATGTATTATGATATCTGAGAGAACATTTGGTGGGAAAATATGGAGAAAGAGATTGCTGAATACACATCAATGTGACTGGTATGTCAACATGTGAAGGCTGAATGATAGAATTCTAATGGGATGATACTACCACTACATAGACCAACATGTAAGTTGGAGAACATATCCATGGAAATTGGAATGGGACTTCAAAGGACCTCTAGTGGAAATAATATAATATGGATCATTATGGATTTTCATAAAAAGACAACACACATTATCACAATTCAATAGGACATATAATAATGTCAACCTGAAAAATTTTATATCAAAGAGGTGGTAAGGATTTATGAAGTACCAATATCTATTGTATATGATTGAGATAATATATTCTCTATGTCTTTCGAGAAATGTATCCACCATTCTCGTGGCACAAAACTAAACATCCGTAAGTCCTATAATCCTTAAACTGATCACCAATCCAAATGTACTATTTAGATATTGGATTACATGTTTAGAGCATGTTCTATTGACTTCAACAGACGATGGGGGAAAATAATTTAGTTTTCAAATTCTATTATAACTATTGTTTCCACACGAGAATCTGAATGTCACCATATGAATCCCTTTATAAGAAACTTTATAGAACACATGTATATTGGGATGAATTCACTGAGCGTAAGCCGGTAGGGCATGAGATGGTTGAAGAAATTTTGTACAAGGAGAAAAATATTCATAAACAAATCAAGGAATCCAATAGTCAATAGTTTAGTTTTAGAGGAAATTTTCAACAAGACTTAGATCTCAATGATGGAGACATGTTATTCCTCTGCATATATCCAAGGAAGAAGGTCATGATATTTGGGCTGAATGGAAGGACATGTCCTAGGTACATGATCCCAATCAATATTCATGATTGTGTTGGAGCTTTTGCCTATTGAAAAACACTTCCACCTACCACATCAAATGTATTGGATTAATTTCATTTATCTGTTTTAAGGAATTACATATCAAACCCTTTACATGTACTCTCATAAGAGGTGGTATAGTTGGATAATGATCTTACTTACGGAGAGTATATAGTGTAGAACTTTGATCACATAGACAATGTTCTCAGAACCGTGACTACTAATGTGGTCAAACTACAATAGTAGAACCATAATTATGAAGAGGAATCATTGGAACTGTAAGATGAAATGAAAGAAAAGTACCCTGACCTCTTTATGTCTTAGAATTTTAAATGAAATTTTGCTGCTGAAATTTCATATGGGGGTAGAATGTAACAATCCAATGATTATTCAATTGAAATTATATTTTTATAATTTTGTCATGAAATAACTAAATAATGAACTAGTATGTATTATGTGATCCTTAAACATACTATTTTCACTTATGTGATTTGAATTTCAAAAATCTTACAAACATGGTTGCGATACGTAAGTTATTTAGAGTCTAATCGGATCTACTAAATTTTTCATGATTGGTAACTTAACCTTAAAAATAGTAATATACCCTTATTAATATTAAACCTTCCTAATTAATAGTAAACACATCCATGAATTTATAAATTAAATTTAGGCATTTTAGAAGGGACAATAATATCATAGTATAAGTGTTAGTTTTTTTTCAAAAATATTTAATTAAAAATTTATGATTATATAAAAAATATAAGTGAAAATAAATTTAATTAAAATATAATCATAAATAAATAATTTTTAGTCTTTAGGTTATATGTTAATATTATGTGTCCTTAATTAATTTTTCAAATTGTTAGAATGGTTGTTTTAAATTTAATATTGTATTTTTAATGTAAATTGTGATATTAATTGAAAATTAAATTTCTCATATGTATAAAATTATTTTTGAAAAATGGACATAATTTTAGTTTTCTAACACAATAATAAATGGTTTGGGTGTATTTTTCAGATTTTTTAAAAATGTTTGAAAATTTTGTGAATAGTGAAATTCAATTATTTACAAAAAAAAAGAAAATAAAGGCATTCCAACATCATACACGAGTGATACATTATGTATATGTAAATTGGTTAGAACAAACACACACTTATAAATATTTTTTATAATAATATAGACTATTAATCGTATTGAGAATGAATATTAAACTAATGTATAAAATAATGGTAAAAACCCCTACTCTTCTTCACTATAATAACCTCCCTCACCCCTTACTATCTTCAGTCCACTGAAGCCTTGTTCCTAGTCCAAATTCAGATCAAATCCATCCTTAATCCCCTTTACCACGTCTACTAGCCCATGGTTTCTCCAAAATACAAAATAATCTCCCTAGAAATGGTTCTCAAGGATGATATTTTCCAAAGATAAATTCCACTTTTCATTTAATTTATATTATTTCAAGTACGATTCTATTATTTTTTTTCTTGACTTCTTCGAACCCAAAATGTTATGATAACTAGAACATAAAACATTTTAAATAATTTTTTTATGATAATGGAATAATTCACCATCATCTATTCTTTCCCCACCTTTTATACTTGAAATAAAAACACCATCCAATATGTGTAAATTTCCCACTTTCATAGAGGATAGGTTTTTATTTCTATTCTAGTATTCAATTCAGGTCAGTAAAAAAAAGTCATTAAAAAAGTCTGTAATATATTTATTATATCTTATATATGGTTTTGGAATATTTTTTACTCATGATATTAATTTATAAATAAAATTTTGTTTGATGTGATGGAAAAACCGCTAGTAAACCGAAATAGTTATCTATAATGTTTTATAAAAGGATTCATATTCACTCCTAATAACTAAAAAAATATATAACCATTTAATATTTTATAATTTTAAAAAATAAAATAATAAATAAATTCTTGAAAACCATTCTCATCTTAGATGATTTTTATTACATTTATATTTGTAAACCAGTCCCCAAATCCAGTGAAAGAAACAATGAAATTAAACCTCTTATCCTATCATAAAGAACCTGAATAAACATCATATGGTTTTAATAAATCAATTAATTTGAAAAATTATTTTTATAAAGATTAATTAATGTGTATAATTTGGTTATCCAAGAACTTAATAACATGATAAGGACACTGTCGGATATAAGGTAAGGGATTCTACCCAAACCCCCATTATTCCTTCAGTGTATACTTACTCTCTCTTTACCAAAATTAAATTACCATTTCTTTTTATGTAAATCTTTTAAATGATTATAATATATTAAAAATAATATTTCAATATTAACTCAACCTTTTTTACAGGATATACATGCCTTAAAAGGTTTCGCTATTGAATTATTCCTAAAATAATGTCTGTTTGAAGGACTCTTCTTAAATTCATACCCAGTTTCAAGTACACTCTATCATATATATTTTCCACCATTGTATTTATAAGATAATTGTTTTATATAATTAATAAATTATTGATTTTAATATGGTTTTATATAATAGATTATTCCCTTTTCTATTGTAAACTACCTTTGGAATTTTCCTTAAACAGCAAAAAAAATGTTTTAATGATAAAATTTATTGAATACATTTTTACAGATTATCACATATATTTGAAGCCACATACCGTGATATATGATTTTATCTCTTGTAAATTTAGATGAATGATTTATGTCCTTTATTTCATGGAATATTGTTTTATAAAACCTTTTATTATGTTTTATGACATGATTAAAAAACCCATTTCATTCAAGGAATACCCTAATGTTCATGTATGATTGATCATATAAGACTAATTATGTGGTAAAAATATTCATTTAAAAGTTATTATGGATTCAAACAAAATAAAACTCAAATTCATTGGGTAAATTTAAGTGTCATCAGACATTATGTGCAATAGTCTTGGTGGTTAGCTTTGACTCATTTTACCATGTGCAATCGTCTTGACGATAAGCCTTGACTTGTTCTCCACTATGGGAAACATGCCTTGAATCATGAAAAATACTTGTTTTAGGTTGATTCCAAATTACTATGAATTTTATTTTTATATGATCACTTTTTTATAAATTATGATACCATATTTTCTATGCCTTTTTATATCATTATGTTATTCATTCTAAACCATGTGCTAAAGCTTAATATCTTATGTTAATTCCATTACTGTTCTTTTTAGCTCATCCATTTGTTCATGTTATAAATAGGATATCCTATAATATGTATCTTATAAATGGATGATATGATCTCTTTAGTAAGACTAACTATTTAAATGATATATTAAGTATAATGTTTTATGTTTTATGTACATAGTCTTCTAAGACACTATACTTTACGATCTATGGATTATAATATAATGAATTATTTCTATTAAAATATTGTAATGTAATATGTAAATGGAAAGGGTCTCTATATTTATCATTTTTTACATTTATTTCATCTCAAATCTTGGGAACATATAGCAAAATAATGGGGTGAGCATAAATCTCTATAAAGAAATAAAAAAATTGATATTTTTCATGTGACATTGGAGATAAATAATATGGAATAATCAAAATAAAATGAAACATATTAAAATATAAAGACCGTGAATTATAACATGAAAATTTGTCTCAATATTAAAACGTGTCATTCATATTCATGTCAATACAGTTTGTCATCAAGGATTCATAAATCATAGATACCAAGGTTATTAAAAAATTTATCACAAAAATTGTAATCAATAAGGATCTTCTCTTTATGAAACTCATCAGGGATCAATAGGGTGAACCCTTTATGTGTAAAAATTTATGTGAGACAAATTCACTTTAATAAATCATGCCTTAAATAAATCTTGTATAATAATGATTAGGATTCATATATAATTATTGTGTATATAATAGATTTTAGGATGGAATATTACATTACAATTAACCCAATGAAACAATAATATGGGTTTCATTAATGTGAATCCATTAATAAAAATATTATATTTAAATCATAGATAATTCCCATGGATATAGAAAATGTTTTGGTACTCAAAATATAAAACACATCGATATGGAAGAGGGAAATTCATGAAATGAATTCAGTAGCCTGATAGTATAAAACATGGATCATTGAATTTTCATTATGGGAGGGGAACAAGGTATCCACATAAAAAACATGATTTTTAGTAATTTGATAATAACAAGTGTATGTAAATATTTTTATCCTACTTTTGGAAAAAAATTATCAAAATATTTAACTAGATAATAGAGAAAGTAGGGAATTCGGTTACCTTGAATAGTTTCTTCCCAAAACATGTGTATGGAAACATGTGGACCAAATGACTCATCAGAATGAATATTTTTTTAGTGAAATTACTATAAAGAAATGTATTATATATTTTGAGAAAATAGAAATTTGGGAATGCGGTGTATTTATAGTAATAGTGGTAAAATTGTTTAATAATTTATAAATACAGGTATTAAATGTCTTGGTTTTTGGAAATGAAATAAAATTATATTAATCAATGTGTTTTATAATGGATTAATATATTGGTATATTATTTTATATAATTTGAATTAATTTTAACTATTTTAAAGATTTTAATGTTAAATTTGATATGAAAAGTTGAATATTCCTCAAAATAATGTATTTAAATTCATAATTTCTCCTTTAAATTTTTAGAAGAAAATTTTATGTTTTAAATAGATTAAAATCCATTAATAAGAATAATTTTAATATAATAAAATATTTTTTTCTTAGAATAATTTTGATTAATTAATTAATCACTATTATATATATATATATAAAATTTTGTAAATACGAAACAATATTTCTACTATTTACATATAAATACAATATTTTGGAAAATTATCCAAAATTCACTATATTCTATTTTGAATGTGCTTAATTTAAATATATTATTTATTTTAATAAAATTAATTTCATAATATGATAATATTATGATATCATTCAAAATAATTTTATAAAATGTAATAGTTTTAATGACATAGTCAAATTTCATAGGAAAAAAAATATCATTAAGTCATTATAGAGTTATATTATCATTTATATTTAAAAAAAATAGTATTTAAAAGGATATTTATTGAAAATACTGTTTTATTCATAATATTTGAGTTTATTAAAAAAATTATAAATTTTCTCAAAATAAAATTTTATTTATAATGGAAAACCAATGAATCAAATTCATATTATTTGAAAAAAATGTTAATCAAAATAATACTGAAATGAGACTAAAAAATAAATATTTATTTTATACAAATTAATTTACGATATTATTATTCTAAGACCTAGATGAAACAAACCCCCTTACAAAACAGGCATATTCTTGAGGGGTTAGGTGTGTGATGGTGGTAATTTCATGGTGTGGCTCGACTTACATTACACTCGAAGTGGTAGTCACTAACATGAATTCACAGCTATTAAATTTTTCTAGATCATTTAATTTTTATTATCTTCATGGAACATGTAATGGTTAAACCCCATTGATGCTACCTTTCTCACATGTTCCTAAATATGGACTTCAAAATGGAAAATTTTACTAGTTGAGGCAATAATTTCACCTTTTTTTCATCAAATATTATTTTTCATTAACTTTTTTTAACAGTAAATTTATTAGTATCATTTTAATAAATGTTAAGAGTTCCCGACGTTCCTATTGACTAATTACAACATTGAACAATAATTATATTACCATTATAATGATCATATTACCTTCTACGGATATAATTTCATTTCATCATACAATATTCAATACAACTACTCTAACATTTATATGTCATTAATTTTATAATATGTTTCATACATAATAAGTATTATAATTATTTTAAATAGTTTTGATTTTGTTTATATATATTAAAGAATAATAGACTGATATAAATTTTCCTTATCAACGTTTCCAATTTTAAAAATTTTATCACACTGTATTGTTTAAAATTTTAACAAGGTTACTTACTAATAAATGATAACTTATTAATTAATGAAATAATATATTTTTTATTTTTATATAAGGTTTGGTAATTTAATTATATATTTTATAAGACACTAGTATATAGGAATCAAAATAAAATAATAATTTTTGTGTCATTATAGGTCACCAACTATATTTTTTAATACAATAGTCATAGTTTACATTAATAACTAATCCTAGAAGACATTGTTTCCCCTCCCGGCTCAATCTGCCATTTTCTATGACAAAATAAAAACCCTTTCATATCCCTCAATATAAAACTCCTATAGAAATCTACCACAACCCACCCCTACAAATGGTACCGCAATCAAGAATCCAATGATTGATAGAAGATGTTGAAAACCCAAATCCCACCACTAATAAGACAATAGTTGGTAACAATTTGAGGTGTTATAAAGAACATTGATATGGGAGGAATTCCTTTATATGAGAGCATGTGAATGATATAGATAATATAATTAAGTCAATAAATTTTTTCACACGGGTATTTAATGTATTGATCTAGCGTTGAAATATGTAATTTCATACAAGACTAAATCAACTAGAATGGAAAACTATAGGTTCTATAATGATAAACTATACTATGATAATAAAACACATACCACTCTAGTAAAACCATAGAGTTGTATTATGCATCTTGATCTCCAACCCACTTGTGCTGCCATGATTTTTCAATATATAAATTGAATATTAATAAAAGGTATATTTATTAGAATCCTCATTGGAGTCTATCATAGAAAGAATAAAGAAATCCTAGAGAAGAATAGTGAACAAAAATGAATCTAACTCAAAACCTAAACCATTATACTATGTTCATAGTCTCACCATAAAAATCTATATCCAATTAACACAAAAAATATATTTTATGTTATTGTGTTAAATTAATGTAACCCCACTACTACATTTTCAATGTTTTTCTTGAACTCTATGACATCATAGTTTTTAATCCTTCAACCACAAAAAAATTCCATCCCAAAAAAACATGTGTTTAAATATGGAAACATGAATTTCCGGAATCACATCATCTCATAATCATATACACATCACCATAAAGTAAAAAATGTATCTCCATGAGGCACAACATTCTAAATGACCTATACCATAATAGGCTATAATACATGTATTTATCACATCCCATACCCTAGGTAATGCACCTTTATCCATCCTAGAACACTCACATTATACATATAATAATATGTTGGAAACTATATCCGTAAATTCATGTCTGTTAAATAACACAATCCCTAGTATCCATCTATAAAAATATATGTGAAGGATAACCAAAATTAATATGACAACATAATAAAACCTAGAAAAAATGTGGGACTAGATGGGTTTGTCATTAATTGGTTCCTTCCCAACCTTGATATTGGAGAAAACACAATTCCAATGTCCACTAGGAGGTTGTCTCCCTGGTGAAAATTGTGGGTTGTTTCCTAAAATAAAAAGAAATATATGATACCAAAAATCATAACCAGAAAAATGGTATTAATCCAGTATCATGGTCAACTAAAACTCTCATCACTCAGACTCCCATATGTCACTACTACAAGCTGGATTTCCAATTATACCATATGAAAAAAGGATAATTAATTCAAATTACCTCAGTACCTATTAACAATTTACCACAAATTAATTAATTCATCAACCCTTAATGAAAATATTTCCTTTTTAGTTCCATTAACCATAAATGTGAAGTCAATTAATTACCTATTGAAATAATCCAAACTATGTCGATGATTTTATCTGGTTTACATCATTTCGTCATTCCATCTCGAACTATCCCCATAGGTTAAGAAATTTAATATAAATTATTTATTATTCAATAAAACTAGTTACTCTAGAAAACATTATATGTTACAAGTTAGATATGTACAATCAAACATACACATCATCATCCTATTCTGTGAGAGAAAAAAATAAACATGGTGCCTAACCATCCATCCTCTAAAGAGTTTTATTAATAAAAGAAAGCTAATCATTCATCACAAAAATTCATAATCCCATCTTCAACCCTTACAAGTATCTTAGTTCAATCACGTGAAAATAACTCACATCACCATGTATATAACTATCACATTCATCAACTAATATCACACCATTGGGTTAACCCCCTTAATATCTCATCAACTCGCTATTTTTCTCTTAATATCATATATAATGGATTGTATCTCGACAAACCCAAAAGGGATTATATGTCTAACCTAGACAACAATAAATCATTAACCTAAAACATGTAATTTGAACATTATATGAAAATCGGTTCACTCAGCCCCAAAAATTTCATTCCTCATTCATGATAATATTGGAATCCTCCTACCAAAACAATTATAGTACTATATGAACAATTTTTTCATTTTTTAATTAAGAAAATATTTTCTATAAGTTATGAGTATGGGTAACATACATGATTATCCATTAAAATTTAATTTAATATTTAAATATTCTCTTATTCCAAGATATAGTCTCTTTAAAAATTAAAGAGGAATAATTAAATAACATTCATTTTAATATTATCATAAACCAAAATTACTAGAATCACACAATTTATCCAATTTCATTAACTTATGTATGAAAAACATTAATTAAAATTGAATTAAGAATAATATTGAATATCATTGAATCAAAATAATAATATTCTCTTCAATAGAATCTTGTTATGTTCTTTATCTAACAAAGAAACTAATTTGATTTTCATTATCTAAGAATTTCATCAAAAAACACATGTTAACATTATAAAAAAAACATTATAAAAAATCGTATATATAAATAGAACACTATCAATAAAATCAAGAGGCATATATTATCATGATGGAAACATCAATATCATAGTAACAAAACCAATATAGTTTAGTAATTCATTATTTTATTTAAATATTCATTAGGTTAACTACACTATTATACAAAGAGAGAAACCATGAATCGTTTATGATTTACATAAATAAAATATAGAAAATGAATACCCTTCCACATGAAAAAAATATTGATAACATGATGATTTATATAACATGTGTATCACTAATAACCTTTTTAAAAGTAGACTATATCCCTATATGTACATCTCACAACAAATATACCAAAAAAATAAAAAAAAACCTTTTGAATGGGGGAGAGAAACCATCAAAAAATAAAAATATGAACAAAGGGAAAAAATATAAAATAGTGAAGAATAATTTAAAAAATGATGAGGAACTCACCATATATATCTGTATATCGATCCCTAGATGTTGATGGTTGACTTGGATAGAAAAATGAATCAATTATTCATAAGATTAATTTACCATCCTAGTTTAGAGTGAAATTCTTGAAAGAATATTTTGTTTGGATGGGTTTGGATTATATATAGCGTGACTAAAAAAAGCTGATATCCATTGAGATACCCTTCATTCCATGCTTGAGAAAATCAATGAAAAGGTCATATTAACATGTTTGGAAGGAAACTACACCTCATTACCTCGATCAATAAACATATGAGATCCATGGATAGATAAATTGAACAGATTATAAATAACTGGAGATAATTCGATAGCACAGAATATGAAAACACACAGCATATACCCTTATAAAAAATGGTGGCTATTCCGTAACATATATTCCAAGCTATAACTACCCCCATATTGGTTGGAAACCCATATATTAATTTTTTATAGACATCAAACCCACGCTATAGCCATTCGAATAACATTTTCCATAGTACCATTCAATGAAACATACCTTGAATGGGATTTCTCGAAGCCTAACTTGTATGGTGTATCTACGAAGAAAATGGTAGTAGCCTATATTTTTCTTCCTCATCCTCCTTATGATAAAACTAGTATCTCTATGGTTTATATTCCACCCCAATTGTGTGGTACCATTATCAATACCATAATATTATTTTTTAAACTGATATTTTTTTCTTAAGTCCCCTATTTCAATTCCAAAGAACATTATAACCACCTAAGAGTACCACCAATAACAAAAAATATAAATTAAATTTTCTACCGGCATCTAGACCCCTACATTCCATGTTTTGTTATCTATTATTTTCAATGATTTATTTATTTATGGATCATGATTATATCCATAAGGTTATATTATGCTCTCATATGATAGTTTATTTTAATAGCTTATGTATGCTATTAATGGGAATTTTAATTCATCCCTTATACAAAGTCCATTTGACTAGGATATGTAGAAATGTAATACATAATATATTTTTAGACTATTTTCATGTGAGGAGGGTTTATTAGAGATTTTTGTGGAATTTTATTTATAATCTTTTTGTACACACAACTGTAAAATTTCAATTTGAATCGAAGAACATGGTATTTAATAGATAATTTTTTAAATTATATTAATGAAAAATAATTTCGAGGACCTTTACATGTATATGGTACATTATGTGTGAAATAATTATTGACTATTGATATGTATCAATGAAATTTTTTATAAGTTATTCATCTTCAACACCAGATCTTGGAGTGGGGGTGTTGTGGTGACACTGTTGGTATCATAGTTGGTTATATATATCATTAATGTTTAGGATGTTGTATATTGAATATAAATTGAGAGTTATAATGGTTATTAGGGATTTATAGTTTGATTTTTATGATATATTATAAGGTACAGATAACACTTTTGTTTGGTTATATTGAATATTTTATGTTCTATAGGGATTTATTTTTTATAAGTTATTCATCTTCAACACCAGATCTAGGAGTGAGGGTATTGTGGTGACACTGTTGGTATCATAGTTGGTTATATATATCATTAATGTTTAGGATGTTGTATATTGAATATAAATTGAGAGTTATAATGGTTATTAGGGATTTATAGTTTGATTTTTATGATATATTATAAGGTATAGATAACACTTTTATTTGGTTATATTGAATATTTTATCTCCTATAGGGATTGGGATGAGGAAACATTAGTGAAACCCCTATGAAATGGCCACAAGAGATGATTATATAGAAGATAACATCCCAAAGGGTTTGTAAATTATTTAACGGGTGTTTATCCATGATGTTACATCCATTTTTGGATAGTAAATATGGATACATAATCATGAAAATTTATTTCAAGGATTAATAACACAAGAAATATTGTAATATTTATTTCCTTGATCATTACCTAATTCCTGAGAGGAGGCCTACATATGTACCATGATTTGAAACTCCATAGGGATTTTCTATGGTTATCGAAATTATTTTTAATTAACCATAATGAAGAATTTAATTTTTATATTTACTAATTAGGGTAGAGAAACTATCTAAAATATTACCATGGATAAGCAATGATTAAAACAATATTCTTTACTTGAACTAACAGTTTCGAATATAAAAACATGTAAATTAATTAAAGACAACATTAAATTTATGTTTTCATCTTTATATTTTAGATATTATCATACCATCTTTTTTCATCAAATTTGGTTGAAAAAAGATAAAAAAATTTATATAGAGAATCAAATGTATCTAAAATCTACTATATCTTATAACCAATTGAAGAAGCATCATTAAGATGATTAGTATCTTAGTATATGAATATTATGATTAAATATTGATTTTAATTTTCATCCATAATGAATTAGGTAGATATACTAATTAAAATTTATCTTAATAATGTTTTTTCATTTTTATTGGCGAAGGATATTTATTAATTATATTCATGTATATCCTAAATTATATAAGGGATATGTGATATAAGAGTCAATTTTTTTCAATAGTTTTTATTTCGTGGATTGGAAAATTTTATTAAATTTTATTAATAGCCCTGAATGTTCATTTTATTTCATGCTCTATTTTTGGGAAACACTATTTATGAACGCTTGATTTTGGGATGAAAAAATATATGGTTTAGTAAATAATCAATGTTATAGTAATATTGAGAATATTTATTTAGACATAATTGAGTTAGATGGTATGTATAACCTTGATATTTTTACAATATTTAATGAAATAAAAAATTAATATATATATTTTTCATTTATATAATTTTATGAATTAAGATATATATTGAGTAATGTGTGAATTTATGAATTTTTAGTTAATAGTTTGATGGTTAGTGATGGAGAAATTGTTTAGAAGAAAGTTTTATATTGTTGTTGTTTAATGACATAGAGTTTCAAATGGATTGAGGAAATGTATGTTATAATGAAAAAAATTAAAAATGTATATATATACTAAAGTATATGATTTAATAGAAGATTAACATTATTGTAAGAATGATAAGTAACATAATATGTCATAAATGATTAATGAAATATTAAAAGTTGAATTTATATCAGAAATTATTAATTTTTTAGGCATAGTCAGGTCTTATTTTCTAATTGAATTATGGTAAAAGTTAAGGGCATTAAATTTATTTAAGAGGGATATAATGTAATGACCCAATGGTTTGTGTCGTTAAATAAGTACAATCATTGAAATTTTCAATCATATACTACACCTAACTAAAAAACACCTAATAATGAACAAATCCATAAAACACTTATATGAATAACATCATCATATAAAAATACAATGATTAAAATAAATTAACATGATTTAATATTTTCGTAAAAATGCATAGAATATTTTTTTAGGAAATGATTCTTTTTTAATAAATATTTTCAAATGGAGGTCTCGAATTTTAACTTATTAAAATAAATTGATCTATGTAAAATGATTATTATAATATGTAATAATTATATTTATTTATTGATGTTTCAAAATTCAATTCTTTATATTTTTATATAAAATAAAAATAATAACAACAGATGTTTTGATATTTTATTTTTCTAAAAAACCATTTTTGTATTTGTTCTATTTTCACGTAAATAATTAAATATACAAATTTAATTATATTATTTTTACAAAAATTAAATTAATTTTGAATATATAATTTCAACATTAACCAAGGATTATGTTTATAGATTCTTTAGAAATAATTTATTTAGTGGTGACTAAAAAATGAATATAGATTTTATACAAAATGTACTTTTTATTACTATTTCATGAATAAACAAAAAACCATATTAAAAAATTATTAATAAATAAATTTATGGATATAAACTAAAAATTTTAAAATATTATTCTGAAATTATAAATCAAAATATTTAAAAACATAAGTGTGATTTTCCAATAAAAATAGATTCATTCTATCATTTTAATTATTTTTTTCAAATTATAGATTTATTAATGTATAATATATTAATAAGTCTATTTGGTTATACTAGAATTTATATCAAAAAATTAATATGAATTGAAAATAGTTTAATATAAATAAATTTTATTCATTATGATGCACTTTTTAAAAATAATGTGTTTTTCCCATTAAATGTTCTAATGAAAAAATCAACTATTCTTAATCATATAAATTTTAACTAAAAAAGGAATTTCATATTTTTGGATAATTAGGTATAAATAATTTAATATTTTTAATTTTATTATTTATCATTAATTGAAGAATAATATGGTAAATATTAGTTACCATGGTAAAACAAAAAATTCTAAATGTAAAAAATCTAATACTAGTGGACTTAAAATCATTATAACTAGATATATGAAAAATAATGATTGAGTTACTATTTTCTCTTTTTAATATCCAAATAATTTTTGATGGATTGGGGGGTCTTTATGTCATGTGAAACATGTGGTCTCTCTATATTAGGTTGAAAATTTTACACCTATCTCATTATCACCTCTTACCAACTCGTATTTTCACCACCCCTTCATGAAAAAAATAAACTTTGGGTTACTCTAAAAACAATTAATTTTGATGTTAATTTATAATCCTATTCCATTTCATAGATCCTCATGAAGTGATTTATAGTATTAGGACCTCCATTTATAAGGAATCCTCTAAAGAAAACCTAATGATTCTAATATGAGTAATAATTTTTTAATTAACTTCTTTTAATATTTTAATTAATTTAAATGAAATATAATTTTCTAATGAAAATATATTTTTATATGTATATATTTTATACATAACTTCATTATTATAACATAATAACTTTTAACTGGACTTTATTTTTTATATTATTAATAATGATATTTTCATTCATTTGTTGTGTGGACTATAAAAATAATGAAGTGAAGACAAATTTTTTTACCACCAAGACTCTTTTATGATTATAAAATTGAAATCAAGGTATAATTATTAAAAAAAAAATTATGAATAAAATATTTTAAATAAATATTTTTACCCTATCATTATTCATGAAATTATAATTTATATAGTTCATTGTTTGGACAACTCCCAAAAAACATATCTCATTCATCAGGTATATTATTTTTATTTATCCATCCATTCAACGACCCAAGGGACTTACATTATTTATTATAAAGATAAAACCCCTTTTAAGGGAAGAATGGGGAACCCTATATTATTTTTATTTATTAAAAAATATAAATGAATAATTAAATACTGAATATGTTTAAAAATAATATTTTTATTTTTATGTAATATTTATATTATAATGAATGGAATCCATTTTTTTAATCACAATCATTTATTAATTATGCTATGTTTTTGTTTGGGAAAGTCTTACATCCTACATAATGAAATCTATAAAATACTATTTGGATGAATATATAAAGATAAAAAATTATTCTATTTTATATAAATAATTAGTTTTTGAATTATTTTTTGTTCCTAAATGGTATCATTAACATTAAAATCATTAATGAATAGAGAACCACAATTTTATAAATTATCACTAAAATACACTTCCCACCAATTTTATCAACAATATTAGTGAATAAAACTATCCTTTAATGAATTTATAACATTATAAATTATAATTAAACATAAATTATAGCACATTATATGTTTTAGGAATTATAATCTTTAGGATACTAAATAATAATGAAAACACTATCATGAGACAGGTTCAATAATATCCAGAATTCTCATAACCAATCATGAGAATAGATATTAAGTAATTAAAATTAATTAATATTTTAGTTTTAAATTTATTTTAGAATATGTTATAGGCCAGACTATGGTTTTAAAATATATTATAATTATTTTTATTCTTATTATATAAAATGATAATGTGTCATGCACTAAGATGTAATTTTCGGGAAGAAGACCTTCGTTCACATTTCCATCCATTGAAATATATTTCATATTACACAAAATATTTTCATTTATTATAATTTATCTATCATCACATTAATATTACGTCTCATGTTCCTCTCATCAATCATGGTATTAAATTTTAAATTTTAAATAATATCTTTCATGGGTATTTGAATCAAATTTTTGTATAGTTAAAATTGGTTTGTAATCTCATATTTAAATTTCACGAGACATGTTAGATACTTGTCACTATAATTAACTTTTATTGGTTTATTTACTTTATTGTTACATTTATATATAAATAATGTATTTAATATAATGATATTCAAATTCTGTTTTAATTGAGACTATCTCTCATGTTATTTGGATTATGATGTTATTATTATTGTATATGTCTTTTAACTCAACTACATTAATTCTATTAAAAATATACTTATTTAACATTTTTCTTCAATAAATTATTTCATCAGCACAAAAAAATTATTCCAATTTTTTTTCATATCTAGTGAAAAAATTCATTTTACTTCTGATATTTTACCTTGATAATATTTCACCCCAAGAGGAATATTATTGTTGAAAGTAATTGTCATCATTTTGTAAGATTGTTTGACCTAATGGTCCATATTCATCATTCCCAATAATGTATCATATATAATTTGAAACATAATAATGTTTTTATTTTCGGTAGTGAACTCTATATATTTCCCCCTCCTTTTAAACAGATATTTTTTTAATATTTTTAATAATATCAGACTGAATATTAAATAATAAAAATAACTAAAAACAATTATCCATTAGAGTCAATTACATATTATTATACCACAAAATACCACTAATAAATAATTATTCTTACGTTGTCAATATTATTAAAATTTCATTTCTTCAAAAGGTAATTTTTTTCAAAATAACGTTAATTCACCATTTTGGAAATAACTTTTGAATGGTCCCATAACATTATATTTTTGAATATTATTAATTTTATTTCTAAAATATAAATTATTGTTTTCTTCCATTTGATTGTTTATTTCAATTACCATTTATGTATTATATGAAATATTTTCCTCACATGTTCTTTATTTTTAAAATAAATTCTATTTCTCATTTTTATGTAATATTTATTATAAAATTATTTTAAAAGAACATTGATATTTATAATATTCAATGTGGTCTATCTGAAACTCCAAAAAATGTGTTTTTCATCTAATCCAATTTCCTTAGTTATATTATATAAATGATAATATAAATTTATAATATGAAACAGTATAAATTTTCTCTCTTGAAGGGTTATATAATGTTAATTTTTATCAATTAAATCATTAATTACATATATTATCTAACAATGCATGATGAATGGAAAAAACCTTTCTTCAGATTACTTTTCATAGTGAAAATTCTATAATTCCTTCTTTTAATTATAGTTTGTTAACTTTTATTTTAGAAATCAAATGATTGTTAAATTAATGACATAATCATAAAAAATTATTTATATGTTGTAAATATCATTTTCCATTTTATTTTCACTGATTTTAATTTATATATAGATTTTTTAAATGTCAATGGATGCCTATTTATATGAAAATTTTACTCCATTTAGTAAATACAAATGGAATTATTAATCATTTAATTATGTGTATCTACTTAAAATTTATATGTATCCCATTTTTTATCAATGGTTTCTTTATGATTCGATGAATTAATCAAATTTTAATTTTAGGGCTTTCATGTGATGTGTGGAATGTAACCCATTTTGTTTCAATATTTTATTTTGGATTTAATGAATGAATGATTTCTTATAAAACATGTAATAATAGATGAATGATTAATGGGATTTTATATCACCCTAAAATTAATTGAATACATGTATTTATCTCATGATATAAATTATTCATGAGTATGCTTTGGTTCATCATAAGAATTTGTATTGATATTGAGGGTCATGAAAGTATGTTTCACTAAAAAAATATAAGATTAGATTTTTAATGTTGTTTTAATTCATACTTTAGACTCTCAAGGCACATAGATTTTGTAATGGAATGATATTTTAACATATAAAAATCATATTTGATAGAGTATATGAGAAAAAAACAAACACTATAATGGAATTTTACTGAGAAATAATAGGTGATATTTTTATTTTGAAATAAATTAAATCTTTTTGATACAAGGAAATTTACGTGAAATCATGTTAAAATAAAATGTGATACTATGTGAAAATATTTTTATTTAAACACAACTAATATATCCTATTAATTAATTTAACATGTTTGAATATTTTTAAATAAATTAAATAAATTATAAAAAAGTATATTATTTTCACTGGTATAAAATAGTTTCAATGATTATATATTTATTTAAATAAAATATGAATCATTTGAAAGAAAAAAAATTCATGAAAATAGTTCTATATTTAAATGTGGTTTATTTTTTATTTTAAACCATATTTTCTAATAAATTGATACAAAATTTATGTTTATTAAATAGAATTACAATTTTTAATATACATTTAAAAATTATTCAAGGGTAATTTTATAGAAATGTTTATAATATAAATATTTTTATGAATACTGAAAAATACCGATTAACATTGAAAAAATAATTTTTTTAAATTATTTTAAATGATAGAATTTATTTTATAGTAGTATTTATTGTATCATCATAACATTAATATTGAAATTTTAATATTTTAGTGTTTTTAATATATTCTATTTTGAATTATGATATGAAAACATTTTTATTATTATGAAGGGTTATATATGGATAAACTATTCTTTTTAATGTGTCTGTATGATAAATTTTAAATTTAATTCCTACATATATATTGAATTTGTAAAAAAAATCCATTTTCAGAATTAGAATAAAATATATTTTCAAATAATTTCATCATAATTTGTTTATTAATGAATACTGAAAATAACGAAAAATAATTATCATGGTTAATGTTAAAATAGGTTTACATGAGGTTACAGAACGATGATAAGTGTTAAAAAAAGATCCAAACAAATATCCAAAAACCATTATATCAATATATTTATACCTTATCATCTATGAGGTTCTATAATGATACATGTTTTAGTAATTGGATTGATAAGAATGTTGGTATCACATTATCATTTCCAAAAACCCATGTATGTCCTCAACCCAACTTATAAAAGGACACCACCTATTCTACCCTATTCACACATCTAATAACCATTACTTAAGAAAATAAATAAACAATATTTTAAATAATTCCTTAAAACATTATATATTCCTTATTTTGATTTTGAATCTCTACAATAAATTCTTTAGGTATAAACATTAAGAGGATCACCAAAAATAGGTAAAATTCATAGAAGTGACTATTTGTTTATTTCATATTACACATCATTAACATATTTTTAAACTACTAGAAAATAATTAAAAGGACCACCATTATACTGAGATTATTTTATGTAATTTTCATAACCCATATCTATATATAAAACTATAAAATGTGAAACAAAACCATCAATCATGTGTATTATGGAATCTCGCCTCACGAATCGATGTAATTGTATTCCATAAAAAAATTTAATTGATGAATATAATGAGGTATTTGAATTATTAAGTGATATTTATTGAATTAATATTGTCATGTAATTATTATATCACATACTTCTTCTTTAATTTCATTTTGTGGAGGATATGATAATGTTGCTCATTTGTACAAAAAAACTACTGCCTCACGAAGAGATGAGAATTATTTTTCACTTATGTATTTAATTTAATAAATTAAGGTTAATTTTAATGAATATATATTATATTAATTACCAAAACATAATTATTTAATAACAATTTCATATCTATCATTCTACCATCCCATCCTTTGGAAAATAATAACATCACTAGTGTATACAAGTGAAAAACCGACTCCACATAATGATGTGAATATTTTTATCATTTTACATTTACAAGGATGATAATTTAAATGTATATTATTTACATAAATAATATAATTGAAAAAATAGTTTTTTTAATTTATAATTTATTTTTATTTATATATCATTCTGATCGATGAAAAATATAATAAAATAAATTTCATGCGTATGTATGTCCCACCATCTACATGAATGGTGTAATATGTTTTCAATCGATATAATTTAAATATTATAATAAACACATATGTAATGTAAATATATTATACTTAGATCATTTTTACCATTATATATATGATATTAACCTTATAAATATAATATGTTCTAATATTATCGAACCAAAACATATAGAAAATTATGTAATTGGCACCCAAAATAGTGATTTTGACAAATATTTTTTAATAAATAGGTCATAAAAGACTATGAGTAAACAATATATTTTATGAGATATAATATAATGTTTATTTAATAGATTTTAAACAATTATATATTTATTACACAATATTTCCTGAACACTTATGATGGAAGTCAGATAAAAGGAAAGTTTATCTCATCTCTGTTTTACATCCATGGGATAAATGACATATTCACCACTTAGTTTTTGTGTGTGGTTTATATACTAACACTATTATATTTTATATATTGATTTCATTTATAAAAATTATTTTCGAGGTTTGATTTTATTTTATTTTTTTCATGCATCTTACGATTGAATAGTTAGCAATGTTATAATGATTTAATTTCTATACTCATTATTTATTGTGAATTTTTTTAAATAAATTTATAATTAAAAAATATTATGATATATCAGCAAAAAATATATATTTTTATTCTACTATTGTTATCCTAATTATTTTGATGTAATAGTAATATTTTCTTCTATTACATATATTACTATAATTTTAATTTTATGAAAATCCATATTTATTTTTCTCTTTTATTCAAAATCCAATTTCATTGAAAGACACATTTTCAAAAATAAAATCATAAATATTTTAAAATCATTAAATTTTTTTATTAAATAATTACTTGCCCATGTTTGGAATTTTTTATATTTTATTAATGGAATCTTTCTGTAATTTTCAAGAGAATTCATGTTTGGATTTTTTGAAATAATTTGAAAGAATATATGCTTTAACATGTATGGAATGTTTGGTATTTCATACAATTGTGAACAACAATTGTATTAAATATACTTTTATATGTTTCAAATGTTATTTAAAAAAAATATCTAAACAATATGTGTTTTATTATTTATTTAACAAATATTTAGACATTTGGAAAGTTAGTTTGATCAAATATTTATGTAATGGTATTTTTGGTATTTCCATTCATCAACGAAATAAATCCTTTTTAAATCATATTATCCACTAGAAATAAGTTATATTGATTCCATCCATATTATTTATCCAATTATTTTAATTATCCTAACTAGTAGTATAAAATTTAATCACCATTCAACATATTAATCTATATGGTTTATGAATAGATTTATCGATTAAGGTATATATTAACAATTAATATGTTATTTTTTCAATGTAAATGTTGGTATAGAATATGTTTTATACCATTCATATGTTATATTTTTGGATATATTTAGTGATGGTTGGACATGAGAATCACATAGCCCCATAATGTTCTTTTAGATCTAATGAAATAAGTTATTTGTCCCTATTAATTGGGTATTTACCAATATAATTAAACAATCTTGGGAAATATTTATATTTAAGGTTTATAAGTATTGGAATTATACATTAAATAATAATATGATTTTATATTAATGTTCTATGTGATTTTTTGATTTAATATAATTTCCACTGTTATGTTTCAATTTTAGGTGATTATGGTATTATTTGTTCCTCATCTATTCAATCCCTATTATTTACCATGTTAATGTTATTTAATAAATATAATGTTTTCCATTTATTTTACTTTAAAAATTGATTATGCAATTTTTTGTAACGATAGATTATATTGTAAGAATACGCTTACAAAGTATTATAGGTCACCAAAATCTTTTGTTTCACCAGCCCATGATTACAGGAATGGTTTTATAATTGATATACTAGGATATTTTAGTGGTAATAATGATTATCTCAAATTACATACGTTGTTGTATTTTATGACTTCAAATGTTTGTGAAATTAAATCATTTTTCTAGTTTAACAATAAAAATAAAATATTCGGTCAGTTGGGATGTGGTTTCTTATATCTTATTCTAATGTAAAAAAAGAACCATTGTCTCTAAGATATTATGGATTAGTTTATCATAATTTGAAATAGAGTAATTATAATAGAACAATAGGGAAATACTTTTAATAATACATTGATTAACGACAATACCTCTATGATAGTCATTTTGGATAGTTATAGACGAAAATAATAATGTTATTGTATGTTTGATATTATGTATATTTTTCAATAAATACATCAAAATATGGAAACTAAATGTGTATGTGGCTCTGGAATAGATTTACCTTGGGGTATGAAATCTATGAAATGTGCATCAAGCATGAATCGAGAATTCCCAGTAAGATGATAATGGGACTTACTGCAAACATTCTATAACACTCTCTAGGGATAATCTTAGGATAATTGAAATTTTTTTACAAACCATTTGAAATTATTTGAAACATATTTTATTATAATATTAATAGTATCCATACGAAACAACGTTTATGATAATGAGATATTTCAAGGATACGATTTTCAATTTATGGTAAGGATTTAACTACTTTTTTTGATTATACATTATGTTTCGTAATGTTATGATTAAATATAGTATATTACATTTTTTATAAATGATACATAATGGATTGAATGGGAATCATATCTGTGATTATAATAAAAATATAATTATTGGTCATTTATTTTATGTAATTATGCTAATCATTGAAATTGATTTTTCTGAAAAAAAACTAACCATATAAGTAAGTAATATAATATCCTATAATGATAGAGAAACAATTTTTTTTGAGTTCTGTATTTTTGGGAATAAAGTGAATAATTTGATAGAAGAGTTGAAAATAGTTAATAGGGCGAAGAGAATGAGGTATTTTACTTTTTGTAATATTTTTGGAATTAATCACATTGGTACATCATTCAAGAGAATGTTATTTTGATACAAGTGTGGAGGAAAAGTACACCATTCTTTTTATTTAATGGGAATGAAATAATATTCCAATGTAAAATGAATCAACAATAATGACATGGGAATTACAAAAACGAACACCCAGATTGTGAAGGTAAAATACTATAAATGTAGATAAGGTATCCATATCATGGTTGTTTGAATTCTAATGTAAAATTGGAATAATAATGGTGAATTTATTTGGAATCAATAATTATGTTATAGGAGTATGTAATTCATTATATTATGGTTAGATTAATTCTGAAATGCATAACAATGGTATAATAGATTTTTCTAAGGTTTTTATAGAATATAATGAATTGTATTGATGATAAAGAAAAGTGATTAGGTGGAATTTTGATCCTTTTGAAAAACATATGATTTAGGGAAGAGAACCGTAAATATATTAATAAGAATTAGATAATAATAACAATAATAGAGATAATTTTATTTGATAATATATGTGATCTTGAAATTTTATATGGATTTTATTGTCTATGATATCATTTCTATAATTAAATTGATGTTTTCATCTATTGAATATATTTTACAATAAAATAATATATATTTTGAGAATAATGAATGTTTTGATTAACTAATTTTGTTTTTCAATGAATTTAAATATTTTTAATGTGACCTTAAAATGAACTATATATTTTTGAGGAATTTTGTAATTATGTTATGACCTTCCTTATCAATCTTTTGACTTTGAATTTAATTAGACATATTTTGGATTTTTTTTAAGGATAATTTTTTAAAATGTATTATATCAAATTTTAAGAAACCATTGTGTTACTAAAGATATATTTATTATATTGGATAATATTTTATACCCATATTTGTTTTATGAATGATAATATTAATATCATGAATCTCTTTTATGGATCTTATGACCCGTAAAATTATAATTTCTATGCATCTGGGAAAAAAATCATTTTTGGATTTTGAATTTTTCAAATAAGAGTTGAAGCTGAAATTATTAGAAGCACAAAAAAATGATTAAATTTTTCTTATGAAATTTAATTATATACTGTATGTATATTATCATATATTATAATACAGTAAAATAATTCCTAATATATAAGAAAATGATATTGAATAAATAATGTTATCATAATACCTTCATTTATCATAATATTATTGTATTTTAACCCTTTAAATATTTATTTTTTTGGTTATTAATAATCATTGGATAACAGTATTTATTGTGATCAAAGATTTTTATCACTTTCCACAATTATTTTGTATTTTCATCAATGTCCATTTCTGGATTTCCAACCAATGTTCTCTTATTTGGAAATATTATTATGTGATATTCTAGATGAACATCATATTTCCAATTCAATTTTATAAAGAGGTAGTTTTATTAAATATTATATGTTTTCTATTTATTAAAAAATTTATTTCCTACGGTCAAGGACTTTTTATTGTGTTCTTGTTTAATTTTCTCGTATAAAATTTATTGAAGGTATATATAATGTAATGCCTCAATATTTAAAATGTATAATGTCTTCATTGATAGTGTATATGAATCACATAAAATAACATTAAAATATAAAGTAACACGTTGAGAAGTTTTTCTATATTTCATTTTATATGAAATCAATATCTTTATTTATTTTTTATGCCAATAATATGAATTTAAAAAACTAGATAATCTATTAAAATATTAATATTTAATTATGAGAAATATAACATAACTGTTAAATTAGTGGATATGAACATTAATAACAAAATTATGAAAATAATATGTTTAACACTAGAATAAAATAAATGTAATTATTATAATGTGATTTGAAATGAAATTGGAATCATTTTAAAAAGAATAATTTTTTCCAGGATTCTAATTTTTTTAAAAAGTGGTTCAGTCACCATTTTCGCAAATAATTTAATAATAAATTTAAAAAATTTAAAAAATTCATTTGGAAGGATAAAATTACATTTCTTAATAAACATTTCAAATTTATATATTGGGTGATTTTTATGGTTTTTGAGAGAAATTTTTTTTGATGAATAGTGAAAATTAGAGACTTATAATTAAAATTTCATTTTCATTTAAATTATTTCCAATGTTAAACTAAATTTTAAATTTGGTTTAACATTATATTAGTTAAATTATATTATATAATAAATAAATAATTTAATTGGAATCATATTCACATTTAATTATTATATATTCTTTAAAACTGTTGAAATATTTTTTTAGAAAAATCAATTTTTAATTCTCTCTATGAGTTTAATTTTAAAATTATTTATTTAAGGATGTATTAATAAAAATTTATTTTAATTGTAGTATCCGAATTATAAATATTATGTAATTATTTTGAAATAATATTTTTCAAAAACTAATAGTGATAACACAAAAAAATTATTAACAGGGTTATGGTAATAATTAGTTTAATGGTGGTATAACTAATAAGATTTGAGTTTAAAATGAAAAAAAATCACATCACCATTATTTTGGTCATATATGGTTCTTATAAATTCTTACTATCTATAATAACCCATTTTGGATTCTCATTGAATAAAAAAACATAGTTATCACATTATCTTTTCAAAACATCCATGTGTGTCCTCTACCCCTTTTATAAAAGTCCAACCCATCCCCTCAATTATTCACACATACAATACACATTTTATTAGAATATAACATCCAAAAAATAAATCTTATTTTCATACTAAATACTAGAGGAATTTTATTATTATTAACCACCCTTTATAAGAGTTTAGGTATAATACTAATAAGGTTCTGTGAAGAATATGCAAAATTAATTTATTTTTGTATTTTGATTTTGTCTTCTTCCACATCATTCAAATAATCATAAATGGTGATAATATAATAAATAATGTTTCAAAAATATAATTATATGTTATTATTTTAATTTCAAAACCCATATACATTTTTAAATCCAACAAATTTTGAATTAAAATATTAATCATGTGTATGGTGGGAAACCACCTCGCAAAATGATGTAATTCATTTTCCATCACCATATTTAAAGGATAGATATAGAGAAGGATTAAAGTGTTTTATATAATATTTATAAAAATATTATATTTATTTAAATATGATATAACATATATCATCTTAATTTTAATTTTTCATGTTATATAAGAACATCACTTGTGTGTACAACAAACTAACCTGAGGTAATGAAATGTTACTTGTTTTTTGATTAAACTTTAAATAGAATGTATTAAATTTATTTTTAATCATTATATAAAACATTTATGATAAAAATAATATATTTTGAAATATAATATAACTTATAATTTTATATTGTCCCATATTTTGAAAAAAAATATTGTCGCTCAATTATACGTTTCAACTACCGTCTACATGTTGTGATGTGAAATGTTTTAAATTTATTTTTACCAGGACAATAATAATGATATTTGTTTTGAATATAATTATATATGTGAAATAATAATTATTATAAAATGTTTAATACGAATATATTTTAATTTCATCCAATACATTTAGTAACATGGATGAAATTCACATGCCTATATATAACATACCTTTTCCATTAACTATGTAATCCACTTTCCATCACTAAATTCCATAGATTAATATAAATTAATATATAATGAATATATATGATAATTTTTTCATGGATAACAATATGGTGATTATGTATCCATGATATATAGTAAAGTAAAAAAAATTATTGAACCAAAGCATTCATGAAAAACCGAAAAAATTATCATCCAGAATTGTGGTTTTAACAATGAATTGTTAATAAAATGGTACTAATGCTCTATAATTATTACATATATGGAATGAAAAATTTAATTATAGTTATATAATATATATAGTATATATAAATTTATTATATATGTAGATTAAATATTTAATAGAGAAATCATAACTAAGGTAAGGGTTTCACATCTATCTTTTACATTCATGGGATGTATTCCATACTAACCACTTAGTTCTTTTCTGGGCTATATATAAATTCACTTTGATATGATATATCCTATTTACCCTAATATTCATGGTTTTTAATTTATAATTTAATTTTTTTTTCTTTCATGGGGCTTCATATTCCAATGTAACTGATGTTGAAATGGATTATTTTATGATCTCATCATTTATAGAGATCGATTTTTCATAAATTTATGAAAATGAAATGGTTTTATATTTAATATATGATACACATTAATTGAATTCTACTCTAGTTATTATATAAATTTTATTGTTTTAGTACCATTTTTTTACTTTATTACATAAATTTATTTCAATATAGTTTTATTGAAAATCATACATTATTTCTGTCTTCAGTCAAAATTTCTTATTCTTCCAAATATAATTGTTTTAGAAAAATTAAAAACATGGTTTTAACATTATACAACTTCTTTCCTAACCTAATGTTTACCGATTTTTTTAATTTTATGAAATTTTTTGAATCAAATCATGTGAGAATTTTCCCAAAAAAACCCAATTTGAAATTATAAAATACATTAAAATAATAATTATGTTAAAATATATGCATGTACGAATGTTCCCACTATCATGGACTCTCAAATTTATAAATAAATATTTATAAGATACTAAGTTTCCTTTCACAGAAAATTATTTTAAAAATAGTATTGTTTCTTTTAATTTTAAAATTAATTTTAAAGTGAAAAGGCTACAGTTATACGAAATGGTTTTGATGACATAAATATGGAATTTTTATTCATAAAAAATCAACCATTTATTGTATTTGTTATCTACTAGGATATGTTTAATTGATAAAATCCATAATTCTCACCTATATGGTTTTTGATCATTTTAAAGGGGTATGTTCAATTTTATTAGAATTCACAATATTACTCTAGATTGTTATGATTATGCTTATTTATTGGGATATTATAATTTCATAATTTTTTTTTCAATATTAATAATTATGATGATAAATTTTCATCCATTTTACTTAAAGAATGCATTAGATTTATTACTTGATAAGTGGGTCCCCAAATTATGTATCCCTTTTATGAATCAGTAGGTATCATGAGATTACACTTTCGACCAAATTAAATTGGATTTTCCAAAAACATTTAAACTTTTATGTTAATGGTCTTGAAAATATCTTTATTAATTATGAAATTATGGATTAGTCAAAAATTAAATCATTTTTATGTTCCATGTGATTATTTTTTTGTTACAATATCCATGGATAAGTTTAGTGTTCATGTGATTATAGAATTATTTTATCATCTATTATTCTAACCGAATTATTCTATATTTTAAGATGTTATAAATAAAATAAAATTTATTTCTGAAATTTACCCTTATAAATTGATTAAGTAATATGTACTGACAATATCTTCCCCAAAATTAAAACAATTACTAATCATTAGAGATTACCTCATTCTAATGTTTCATTTCCCTTGGATTATATGTTGTATCAAATGATTGATATGTGGGGATAATCATGAGGTATATAGGATTATATCACGAAAAATAATTTATATTATTTTATATTTTAGAATGTATTTGAAATTAACGTTTTCATCTAGTTTAAAAATAGAAATTAAATATTTAGTACTTTATGATTTAATAATTTGAATCTTATGTAAATTTAAAAATGAATCCAAAATCATTGTCATACATGGGTTAAGGTCATAAAATTTATTCGATCACATTTTCACACACTCTTGATTCGTTTATTATATTATTCCTTCAATTGCACCATTATAATGATCTAATAATTATTGTGTATAATGATATTAAGTATATTATTTTAAAAAATATTCTTATTATACTCTTATTTATGATCACAAACTATTATCACATGTTTTTTTTCTTTACTGGATGTTTGGGATCAAACCATTAATTTTTTTTATTTAAATTAATTATGAAGAAAGTTAATAGGCAAGATATTTATTGATTAGTATAACATGTGGACCATTGGTGAGAGATGTAAAAGAACTATTATGATTTTTTAGTTTCTTATATAGGTGAAAAGGAATATTTTATACATTAACAATGGTTATTATAGATATATCCTTTTCAAATTTCTAAAAAACAATATTCCTATAAAAGTAATGAAATGAAAATGTAACATTAGTTTTGAATTAAGTTATTATTATGGACTTTTATAAAATACATTATGTGTATTCTAATAGTTTTTTATTCTCGATAATATAGTATAGTCCAATCAGTTCTATAATAAACCAACCCCTCTCATTGGGGAACTTCGACTCATAGATGTTTTCCATGGATGAAAATCCTAAATGGTGTACTAGCACACATTGTTCGAAAGACCGTATCATATCTCTTCAAGGACACCAACCTATAAAAATCTATTACCAAATGCTATCAATTTTTTTATTAATAATCCCATCATGGTATTGGGGACCTATTATTTATAGGTATTGAGGGGGTACTTGTAACGCCCCGACCCCAGCTACCCAGAGTCGGTGCATTACTTCGTAACATTGGCATGATCACAAGAAAGATCAAATCTCGAAAGACCGATTGGTTTAGTAGCCTTGGAAACACTAGATATATTCATAAGTTTTACATTACATCATAAAATGAAAAACTAATACAACAACATAATGTTTCCACAATCCACACTATTAACCCCTCATAAAATCCCTGCAGGTCATTCATAACTTACTTCTTCACATCCTGGGAAAAATAAAACATAAAAAAAGGGGTGAGCTCAAATGCCCAGTAAGGATAACAATAAAGTGGAAACTTTCATAAATAAGAATAAACATTTAAGGCAATGTATAACTAAAACAAAAGCCTTTTAAATACAAACTTTCAACATGGTATGACATAAATAAAATGAAATAATGCCATTTACTTATTCACATGGATATTCTACTAAATGAATAATCACATGCAAAAATCAATAACCACTTTCATAATGTTGGAATGCATAATGCTAGACTATCATAACCACATAGCCAAGGCCTCGTGCCAAGACTACAAATAAGATTTTGTCAAGGCCTTGTGCCAAGACACTAGTTTGTCTCATGAGACCTACCGATGCATCGAGGAGCTATAGCGGGCTCCACCCGTCACTTATTAAGTCCAATGCATTCCCATATGAAAAGGTTTAAACATAACATAAACATTCGTATTAAAAATAGCATACGAAATGTCAATACTTTCACCATAAACTATGAATGGTATAAAAATAGCACATCCACAGTCAAACATATCACAAAACATTCAATACAATATAGAAGTTTTGTATCATAATAAATCAACTTCAAATAATCTTAAAATCCATCAAAGGATGTTGACATAGATGAAATCAAAATTCTTTTAAAAGAAATATCTCCTTTTATTTTGAAATCATTTATGATCCATATAAAATAAAACATTTTCTTTGAAAATATTCTTATAAGCTTGTAATGGAAGCTTTGAAGATTTTATAACGGCGTAAAATAACCGCACCCGCCGTATAAGTTAAAAAAAACATTCTTACCTCAATTCTGTCGAAAAGGTTAAAAAGGACCTTGTTTTGAAAACGACGGAAAGATTCCTTTATAAAACTCTTATAAAAAGTCAAACAAGGGTATAAATGACTTTAACCCATATTCTTGTAAATAGTAAAAATGTTTTGAAATACATTTTTAAGAAACATGGATGTGGATGATAAAGATATCCCAGTAGATTATTACGTATAAACAACCTCGGATAATGAAGAGATTGTGAAATAACCCTTACCTTGTACTTTTCCTTGGTTGGGGTAGGTTAACCTCCTGTATAATGGTGAAATAGTTGTTATTAAATTATACAAGAATCATATATATTAATATGATATCATATATGATCTTTTAACATTGATTTGTTAATAATATCTTAGAATTATCGTCGTTTCGGGAGTTAACTTACTCATTTTCTTTTATATGTTTTGTTACATAAGCCATGGTTGTTGTATCTTATTCATATCCAGAATGATATACAGTCCTTAAACATCATTTTTAAATCATCAAATGATAATTATACTTGAATGGATACGATGGAGAATGAATCTCATCGCGTTCGTGGAGACGATAGTCCGTACGTACGCACGAGCGACAATATCATTCTTTTGATATTAAAATAATATATAAATGGATGGTATATCATATATACAGAATCATTAACATGTTATATTTATTATTTACATGAGTTACACATCATTATTATACCCATCCAAATAATATTATATTGAATAACAATTACACCACGACGTGGAGACGGTAAGCCGTACGTACGCACGTATGGTGACATGTTATTCAAAGGGTGGATAGAATACTGAATATGATTGTACCATATTTATAATAACATCACAGTATATGTGAGATACTGGAGTTATTATTTCAGAATGGTAAGAACAAAGGAAGAAGAAGTGGAAGAAGAAATGAACTTAGAAAAGGGTGGTGAAATCATTACCTCTTCTTCGGGTTCTTCCTTTTGATTTGATCAAAAGGGCTCCTTAGGTTGGCTTTCTGATCAAACTAAGGCCTCTAGGTTGTAGTGATGGATGTTGGGAGAGTATTTGGGCAGAGTTTGGCCGAACCAAAAGGCTTTGAAGGTGTGAAGAAATGAGAAGGAGGAGTGCCCTTTTATAAGAGGGGTGAGGGGCACTTTTGGAAAAGCTAGAAATATTAATTTATAATAAATTCATATTCGGTTTCCAAAGGCTCCAAAGTTGACTATTCAAAGGATGAGGTGGGGATAGGTGGAAAACAACTCATCCAATAGAATTTAGACAGGTTTGGGTACTTATATTAACCTTATCATTAAGTATTAACTCTAAGTTAATTAGTTTCACTTTTACAATGTCTCTTTGTATTTTTATATAATATGGTTAATAAACATACTATATACATCCAAGCGACCCCCAAGTGGTCCATTAATGATTAACCTATCATAATATAAGTCTCTTGGCCGAACCTTAGATTTTTAGGAATTTAATATCAATTAATAATATAATATTTGTTTTAAGAACTCTTTTATGTCAATTTTGACACTATTCAATAGTTGATTTTTATGAAACTCATAACAGATTGATTACTTGAAACAAAGTCCATTAAATCAATCCTAATATATCAGATTAGCCTAGAAAATTAGTTTAATTCATTAAAAGTCTCATATTATATTTATTTGGGTATTTATAATATCAATTATTTTAATTTTTCACTATTATAGTAATTACTGCATCATCATTGTGTCATAAATAAAATAAATTATTTATTGTCTAAAATTTATAAATAAAATATAATAATGTAGGAAATCTTTTTAGCTTTCTAATGAATATTTATAATCTAAAATATAACTTATATAACCCTATGTAACAATTGGTTTGCTAAAAGATATATGCTTGTGTCATTTTTGTATTCATTTTGACTTAATTAAAATAAAGTGTCATTATCACTTACAAGTGGATCCATGGGGTCCCAAAATTGACACAAAGATGCCCATGGTCTACCATGTATCAACCAATAGGGTTAAGACAAGTTTTAGGGTAATTTAGTATTATTATAATATTATTTTTTTAACCCTTATTTACCGGATTTACCCTTTAACCATGGTAAATAAAATATTTACCGCAGTAATTATTCAAAATGTGTAAAAATAAAAGGTACCTATTTACACAATTTGAACATCCTGATTCAAAATATGGAATCCATTTTCCTAAATTCAAAACACATAAGTGGCAGAAATTAATTTAAAATTAATTCCCGCTGTCAAAACAAAAAGCGTGTTTTTAAGAGATAATAACTATCAAAAGATTGACACTTGTTTATGTTTGGTTTAATTGTAAAATTATGTCCAATGACCAACATTATATTAAATGGTAAAAATATATTCTAAATATACTTTAAAACCACTCAAATTCATAATTTATCACTATTAATTATTTTGATTAAAAAAGTTGTTTTCAATTAAAATTTAGTAATTTTCACTATTCATCAAAATATGAAAGTTATCCGAAAAGTACCAAAATTTCACCCTAGACTAATTTCGATATTCCGAATCCAAAAATGAAGTCCATTTTGAAATATAAAATATATATGATTTCAAAAAGTAGGTATTACTATTCACAACGGCTAGTTTAATTAGTTGTGGTGTGTGTTAGAACTCGAGGTTGCGTACAACACACGCTATCGCATTATTCGAAGGGAAACGTACCGTAGAAGCTTGGGGTGTTACATTCTCCCCTCCTTCAAATAATTGCGTCCTCGCAATTTCTAGGGTATTACTGCATAAAAAGACTCGGGTGGTTCTTCATCATAAGTTCCTCGGGTTCCCACGTTGCCTCTTCCATCTTATGATTTCTCCACAAAACGTTTACCAGACGCGTCGTCCGGTTTCTCAGTACTTGTTCTCTTGTATCAAGAATCCTGACGGGCTCTTCGCAATAAGACATATCGGGTTCCAGTTCTAATTCCTCATAGGTGAGTACATGCGTCGGATCAGGCATGTATTTCCTCAATAGAGATACGTGGAACACATCGTGAACTTTGGAGAGACTTGGCGGCATTGCCAATCGGTAAGCTACAACCCCAATTCGTTCTAGAATTTCGAAAGGTCCGATGTACCTGGGACTCAATTTACCTTTCTTACCAAAACGTATGACTCCCTTCCACGGAGATACCTTCAGAAAAACATGATCACCGACTTGAAATTCCAAATCCTTCCTTCGATTATCGGCATAGCTCTTCTGCCTACATTGAGCTGCTTTGATGTGATTTTGGATTACTTTCACCTTTTCCACCGTTTCCTCCACCAGCTCTGGGCCTACAAGTTTTCTTTCACCAATGTCATCCCAACAGGTTGGTGTACGACATCTCTTTCCATATAACGCTTCATATGGTGCCATCTGTATACTCGAATGGAAGCTATTGTTATAGGAAAATTCTACCAGTGGTAAATATTGATCCCACATACCCTGAAAGTCAAGTGAGCAAGATCTCAACATGTCTTCTAAGGTTTGAATAGTCCGTTCTGATTGTCCGTCTGTCTGAGGGTGGTAAGCAGTGCTCAAATGAAGTTCTGTATCTAGGGATTTCTGAAGACTTTTCCAGAATCTTGAAGTAAAACGGGGATCACGATCAGAAACAATTGATAGGGGTACTCCATGAAGTCTCACAACTTCATTAATGTATAGTCTTTCTAGACGTTCCAGGGGTAGATCTTCTCTTATAGCAAGAAAATGTGCTGACTTGGTAAGACGATCAACAATAACCCATATTGCATCGTTCCTTCTAGGAGTCTTCGGTAGCCCCATGACAAAGTCCATTGTAATATTGTCCCATTTCCACTCCGGTATGGGAAGAGGTTGCATGACTCCTCCAGGCTGTTGCCTTCCAGCTTTCACTTGTTGACAAACCATACATCTTGACACAAAATCAGCAATCTCCCTCTTCATGTTGTCCCACCAAAATGTTCCTTCAAATCTCTATACATTTTGGTGCTCCCAGGGTGTATAGAGAAATTGGAACTATGAGCATCATCCAGCAATTCCCTTTTTAGATCAGGTATATTGGGAACACAAAGTCTCTTCCCGAATTTCAAAATTCCACCTTCATACGCAAAGTCTCTCAATCTCCCATCATTCACAGCTTTAATCTTCTTTTGGAATTCTTCATCATCAGTCTGAGAACTCTTAATCCTTTCTAGTAAAGATGGTTTGGCAACCATTTGAAAAAGCATTGATGTTTCACCTTCCCTGGTTATTCCCATGTCCATCTTCACTAGCTCCATGAAAATTGGATCCCTTTCAATTCTCATATTGTTCAAAACTCCATGGTCTTTTCTACTCAAAGCATCTGCCACCTTGTTTGCCTTCCCTGGGTGGTAGTGTATCGTACAATCATAATCCTTGAGTAATTCAAGCCATCTCCTTTGCCTCATGTTGAGTTCTTTTTGTGAGAAAATATACTTCAAACTCTTGTGATCAGTATAAATCTCACATTTTTCACCATAGAGGTAGTGCCTCCATATTTTCAAAGCAAAGATCACTGCTGCTAACTCGAGATCATGAGTAGGATAGTTTTGTTCATGAATTTTCAACTGTCGTGATGCATATGCAATAACTCTATCATTCTGCATAAGGACACAGCCAAGTCCTTTATTTGATGCATCACTATAAATAACGAACCCATCATTCCCCGATGGTAGAGTCAATATAGGAGCATTGACTAATCTTCTCTTCAGTTCTTCGAAACATTCTTCACACTCTTTTGTCCAAACAAATTTAACCCCTTTACGTGTGAGCTTCGTTAATGGGTTAGCCAATCGGGCAAAATTCTGGACGAAACGTCGATAATAACCTGCCAAACCAATAAAACTATGTACCTCAGTTATACTCGTAGGTGCTGGCCATTCTTGGATTGCCTTGGTCTTAGAAGGATCAACAGAGATTCCATCTTTAGAGACAATATGGCCAAGAAAAGAAATCTCATGAAGCCAGAATTCACACTTGCTAAACTTTCCATATAATTCATGCCTCCTCAGAGTCTTCAAGATAATGCGCAAGTGATTTTCATGATCTTTGTAGGTTTTGGAGTATACCAAGATATCATCAATAAATACCACCACAAATTCATCGAGATACTCCTTGAAAACTCTATTCATCAGATCCATGAATACAGAGGGTGCATTAGTCAATCCAAACGGCATTACAGTAAACTCGTAATGCCCGTACCTGGTTCGAAATGCTGTTTTCGAAATGTCTTCCTTCTTTACACACAACTGATGGTATCCAGATCGAAGGTCAATCTTTGAAAATTATTGAGCTCCATGCAGTTGGTCAAATAAATCATCAATACGAGGTAGGGGATACTTGTTCTTTATTGTTATAGCATTGATCTCCCTGTAGTCGATACATAACCTCATAGATCCATCTTTCTTTTTAACAAAAAGAACAGGGGCTCCCCATGGAGAAACACTAGGGCGAATAAATCCCTTATTACTCAATTCCTCTAGTTGTTTCTTTAGTTCGACTAGCTCTACAGTGGCCATTCTATAAGGGGTCTTCGATATAGGCCTTGATCCAGGAATCAAATCAATAGAAAACTCAACTTCTCTTTCTGGAGGATGTCCAGGTAAATCTTCCGGAAATACATCTACAAATTCTTTCACAACAGGTACATCCTCTATTTGAACATTCCTTTCCTCACCGACAGTTATTTCATTCTCTTCCTCCCCGATAATTGAATTAAGTTGAGCTACAGGGGGTGGATCTAAATAAGAATTAGGTGGTGACGATTCTGCTCTAAAAATAAGGCGTTCCTTATCATTATCATCAAGAATCGTAACCTCTTTCTTCTTACAATAAATCTTCGCATCATAGTCCGAAAGCCAGTCCATACCGATGATTATATCAAACTCGATCATAGGTATGACGATGAGATCAGCAGATAAAGAAAATTTATGTGCTCTAATGGGGACTGATTCACAAAACTTTGTTGCAACGATACTTCCCTTAGGAGTTTTAACTGACAACTCCCTTATTAAATCAAATTGGAAATATCTAATTTTCTTAGCAAACTGGGAAGATATGAAACAATGAGATGATCCAGAATCAAATAATGCATTTGCTAAACTTGAGGAAACCATTAAATTACCTGCCACCACGTCTTTCGGAGCTTCTACCTCAGCAGTAGTGATAGCATAAGCCTGGCCATGATCCCTTGGCCTTTTCTGAGGTAAGTTCTCCTGACGCTTAGGACATGCATTTGCATAATGCCCCATCTCCCTGCAATTGTAGCACTGAACGTTGGTAGCTTCCTTCTTCCCCTTGCAATCATGAGCTTGGTGGCCTTTTTCACCACACTTGTAACCGACTCCCATTCCCTTCAAGCAAGTACCATGATGTTTCTTCCCGCATTTACCACAAGATGGATATTCAACATTTCCCTTCTTCCCCTTATTTCCATTCCCAGATTGATCAGCAGGTCTCTTCTTCTCTTGCTTCGCTTTAAAGTCATAAGACTTAGAGAATTCTTTTTCGGTCATGATAGCACATGAGACAATGTCTTCGTACGATGAAAAGGATTGTGAGACTAATGCTCGACAGAGAAATGGTTTTAACCCATCAAAGAAACGATCAATCTTACTTCTTGGGTTGCGAATATAATCTCCAGCATACCTCGCTAACCTTGTAATGTTAGCCTCATACTTTGTGACATTATCATCCTCCTTTTGTCTCAGACTCAGAAATTGCCTTTCCATATCTGCTCGATGGTCGCGAGGAAAGTATTTTTCTAAAATCAGATCTTTGAACTCCCTCCATTCCATGTTTGATACTTCATCATCTTCCTTCATGTTTTGAATCAATGACCACCATTGATCAGCATCTCCAGTGAGGCGGTAAACTGCCATGATAACTTTTTCCCTTTCACTGCTCCCCAAAGCCTGAAATATTTTCTCTAGGGAAAATATCCATTGCTCAGCTACTAAGGGATTTGTATTCCCATTGAACGTTGGTGGTTGTTGCCTCATGAATCAATCTAACATTGATCCTCCACGCTACGGATCAGGGTGCTCCATACGGGTAAGGTTATTATTCATAACCTGAGTAAGTTGTCCCAGTATGGTGATTAGCTGATCAGCACCAGTTGCATCACCAACCCCACTATAATTATCTTGAGCAGGAGGGAAATCCCTACATGGAGTGCGTGCATTGATACAGTTTCCATTTCTTCCACTAGGCGCCATTTCTAAACAATGGCATAAACTAGATCAGTTTATGAATCAAAATACATAATCCCATACTTATAAAACACTTAACATAAATTGAACTATTTATGGATATAATCCATAATCATAAAAAAAATTTCTTTGAGGAAGTATATACTCATAAACCCTTCATAATGATTTGTAAAGATAATGAGAGTTATCCTAAGCATATCCCCCGGGAGTGTCGTAACCAAGAGTGCAGCAAGGCCCGTTGTCGTGCACCAGTTCCCGTTCGAGTCTAGCTCAAAGCGGTGTTTTCGGGTTTTACCCCTAGGTACATCTGTGCCAGAGCCGCCTCTACCTGCTCGTATCCAGACAGGGATGTATTGCTCGGAAAACTCACAAAATCTCTACAATACCAAAATTCTAGGAAGTTCTTCTATACTAATCCTCAAAGTTCATCTTAGGTCTACGTGCTCTAATCAGAGTTTATCTAAATCTAGTTTCCAAGGTTTGTACTAAACTTCCTCTGATACCAACTGTAACGCCCCGACCCCAGCTACCCAGAGTCGGTGCATTACTTCGTAACATTGGCATGATCACAAGAAAGATCAAATCTCGAAAGACCGATTGGTTTAGTAGCCTTGGAAACACTAGATATATTCATAAGTTTTACATTACATCATAAAATGAAAAACTAATACAACAACATAATGTTTCCACAATCCACACTATTAACCCCTCATAAAATCCCTGCAGGTCATTCATAACTTACTTCTTCACATCCTGGGAAAAATAAAACATAAAAAAAGAGGTGAGCTCAAATGCCCAGTAAGGATAACAATAAAGTGGAAACTTTCATAAATAAGAATAAACATTTAAGGCAATGTATAACTAAAACAAAAGCCTTTTAAATACGAACTTTCAACATGGTATGACATAAATAAAATGAAATAATGCCATTTACTTATTCACATGGATATTCTACTAAATGAATAATCACATGCAAAAATCAATAACCACTTTCATAATGTTGGAATGCATAATGCTAGACTATCATAACCACATAGCCAAGGCCTCGTGCCAAGACTACAAATAAGATTTTGTCAAGGCCTTGTGCCAAGACACTAGTTTGTCTCATGAGACCTACCGATGCATCGAGGAGCTATAGCGGGCTCCACCCGTCACTTATTAAGTCCAATGCATTCCCATATGAAAAAGTTTAAACATAACATAAACATTCGTATTAAAACTAGCATACGAAATGTCAATACTTTCACCATAAACTATGAATGGTATAAAAATAGCACATCCACAGTCAAACATATCACAAAACATTCAATACAATATAGAAGTTTTGTATTATAATAAATCAACTTCAAATAATCTTAAAATCCATCAAAGGATGTTGACATAGATGAAATCAAAATTCTTTTAAAAGAAATATCTCCTTTTATTTTGAAATCATTTAAGATCCATATAAAATAAAACATTTTCTTTGAAAATATTCTTATAAGCTTGTAATGGAAGCTTTGAAGATTTTATAACGGCGTAAAATAACCGCACCCGCCGTATAAGTTAAAAAAAACATTCTTACCTCAATTCTGTCGAAAAGGTTAAAAAGGACCTTGTTTTGAAAACGACGGAAAGATTCCTTTATAAAACTCTTATAAAAAGTCAAACAAGGGTATAAATGACTTTAACCCATATTCTTGTAAATAGTAAAAATGTTTTGAAATACATTTTTAAGAAACATGGATGTGGATGATAAAGATATCCCAGTAGATTATTACGTATAAACAACCTCGGATAATGAAGAGATTGTGAAATAACCCTTACCTTGTACTTTTCCTTGGTTGGGGTAGGTTAACCTCCTGTATAATGGTGAAATAGTTGTTATTAAATTATACAAGATTCATATATATTAATATGATATCATATATGATCTTTTAACATTGATTTGTTAATAATATCTTAGAATTATCGTCGTTTCGGGAGTTAACTTACTCATTTTCTTTTATATGTTTTGTTACATAAGCCATGGTTGTTGTATCTTATTCATATCCAGAATGATATACAGTCCTTAAACATCATTTTTAAATCATCAAATGATAATTATACTTGAATGGATACGATGGAGAATGAATCTCATCGCGTTCGTGGAGACGGTAGTCCGTACGTACGCACGAGCGACAATATCATTCTTTTGATATTAAAATAATATATAAATGGATGGTATATCATATATACAGAATCATTAACATGTTATATTTATTATTTACATGAGTTACACATCATTATTATACCCATCCAAATAATATTATATTGAATAACAATTACACCACGACGTGGAGACGGTAAGCCGTACGTACGCACGTATGGTGGCATGTTATTCAAAGGGTGGATAGAATACTGAATATGATTGTACCATATTTATAATAACATCACAGTATATGTGAGATACTGGAGTTATTATTTCAGAATGGTAAGAACAAAGGAAGAAGAAGTGGAAGAAGAAATGAACTTAGAAAAGGGTGGTGAAATCATTACCTCTTCTTCGGGTTCTTCCTTTTGATTTGATCAAAAGGGCTCCTTAGGTTGGCTTTCTGATCAAACTAAGGCCTCTAGGTTGTAGTGAGGGATGTTGGGAGAGTATTTGGGCAGAGTTTGGCCGAACCAAAATGCTTTGAAGGTGTGAAGAAATGAGAAGGAGGAGTGCCCTTTTATAAGAGGGGTGAGGGGCACTTTTGGAAAAGCTAGAAATATTAATTTATAATAAATTCATATTCGGTTTCCAAAGGCTCCAAAGTTGACTATTCAAAGGATGAGGTGGGGATAGGTCGAAAACAACTCATCCAATAGAATTTAGACAGGTTTGGGTACTTATATTATCATTATCTTTAAGTATTAACTCTAAGTTAATTAGTTTCACTTTTACAATGTCTCTTTGTATTTTTATATAATATGGTTAATAAACTTACTATATACATCCAAGCGACCCCCAAGTGGTCCATTAATGATTAACCTATCATAATATAAGTCTCTTGGCCGAACCTTAGATTTTTAGGAATTTAATATCAATTAATAATATAATATTTGTTTTAAGAACTCTTTTATGTCAATTTTGACACTATTCAATAGTTGATTTTTGTGAAACTCATAACAGATTGATTACTTCAAACAAAGTCCATTAAATCAATCCTAATATATCAGATTAGCCTAGAAAATTAGTTTAATTCATTTAAAGTTTCATATTATATTTATTTGGGTATTTATAATATCAATTATTTTAATTTTTCACTATTATAGTAATTACTGCATCATCATTGTGTCATAAATAAAATAAATTATTTAATGTCTAAAAATTATAAATAAAATATCATTATGTAGGAAATCTTTTTAGCTTTCTAATGAATATTTATAATCTAAAATCTAACTTATATAACCCTATGTAACAATTGGTTTGCTAAAAGATATATGCTTGTGTCATTTTTGTATTCATTTTGACTTAATTAAAATAAAGTGTCATTATCACTTACAAGTGGATCCATGGGGTCCCAAAATTGACACAAAGATGCCCATGGTCTACCATGTATCAACCAATAGGGTTAAGACACGTTTTAGGGTAATTTAGTATTATTATAATATTATTTTTTAACCCTTATTTACCGGATTTACCCTTTAACCATGGTAAATAAAATATTTACCGCAGTAATTATTCAAAATGTGTAAAAATAAAAGTTACCTATTTACACAATTTGAACATCCTGATTCCAAATATGGAATCCATTTTCCTAAATTCAAAACACAGAAGTGGCAGAAATTAATTTAAAATTAATTCCCGCTGTCAAAACAAAAAGCGTGTTTTTAAGAGATAATAACTATCAAAAGATTGACACTTGTTTATGTTTGGTTTAATTGTAAAATTATGTCCAATGACCAACATTATATTAAATGGTAAAAATATATTCTAAATATACTTTAAAACCACTCAAATTCATAATTTATCACTATTAATTATTTTGATTAAAAAATTTGTTTTCAATTAAAATTTAGTAATTTTCACTATTCATCAAAATATGAAAGTTATCCGAAAAGTACCAAAATTTCACCCTAGACTAATTTCGATATTCCGAATCCAAAAATGAAGTCCATTTTGAAATATAAAATATATATGATTTCAAAAAGTAGGTATTACTATTCACAACGGCTAGTTTAATTAGTTGTGGTGTGTGTTAGAACTCGAGGTTGCGTACAACACACGCTATCGCATTATTCGAAGGGAAACGTACCGTAGAAGCTTGGGGTGTTACAGTACTAAACCAATTCCATATTGAAAGATATATTTTTTATAAATGATAGACACAACCCATGTAACATATGGGAGATTCAAACCCCAATGATCATGAAAGGGGTAACATGTCTCACTAGAAGACATCTAAAATTAAGGATTACCTACTTTAATTGGTGAGTACATGTGAAATTCAATATCATTTTAAAGGGGTAATTTAACCCACTAATAGAGGTCCATACCCCACATGAAAACCAATGGGGATAAAAATACTATTTAATAATATCATTGATCATCTACTTTTATTTAGATAAACAATTTTTTCAAATACTTATTTGTGGTATTACCAATTCCACTAATTGTCATCCAGAGGCAAAACATGATCTTTTTTAGAAAACATTAATTGGAGGAAAATAAATATCCTAATTACATAGTGTCATCAATGAGAATGATTTTAATATTAATAAATTACCAAATAAAAAACCAATATATGATTCAAGAACATACAAAACTATACCTTTAAACTAATCCCATGATAACCCATTCATGTTAATCATACTTTCATAGTCCTTCTATATGAATAGTTTGACATCCATAATATATGTAACATCAACATATTTTAATGTAGTAAAATATTGTTTAATAACATCTATGGATTGAAGAACCAGAATTAGAATAGAATATATCACCATGATACATAATGTTTTATTTATTTAAATCCAATCTCATCGATATCTTCTGATATGCAAATTAATTTCAATAAATGAGTTATGATACTATCAAAATAATATTATATTAACCGGATAAAGATAACATTACCATTAATATAAAATGTATTAATATTAAAAACATTATATGAAAATTATATGGTTTAAAAATTTTAAAAACAAATTAAATGTTTATCTATTGACATTAAATAAAATAATAATCATTTAATATAAAAAGACATGTTTTTTGGAAAACGGTATTTTACTATAAGGTGGGTTAGATGCGAATTACACATATAATTTAAAATTTAATGTTCACCACTATTATAAAATTTAATATAAAAATTAAAAATTTATTTATAAATCAACATATAAAAATTTCCATTTGCTTATTTTTTGGGAATTTTAATGAAATGATTAATTTATTGATTATAAGTGAAACATATACAATTTTATTGAAAACAAATTTTTCATTTAAATTAATGACAATGATAAATTTTATTTTAAATTAGTTTTAATATTTATTTAGTAATTATATAATAATATTATACTAATTTAGTTATTTGGAATGGAATTTATATTATATTTTTATATTAAAACATTTTATACCTTGGGGAAATGTTTCTTTTGAAATTCATTATTTCATCATGTCTAATGTTTAATTTTAAATTTCAATCATTATTATTTAGGAATTGAATAACATAAAATAGAATACATATTAGAAAAAAGAATAATTTCAATTAACTAGAATATTCCATTTTTTTACGGAATAAAAAGAAAAAATAGTACAAAGTTAATTTCTACGAGTAATGTAAAAATGAGTTTCTCATAGTGAAAATCACAAAATATAGGGATTAAAATGACAAAAAAAAAATCTTAAACATCTTGAATTGAAATATTTTTACCATATAATAACTATGATCTATAATGTCCCATTTTTTATGATTTTCATATGGTAAAAATGTTGGTGTAATTGATTCTTTTAAAAAAATTCTATGTTTCCTCCCAATAATTATAAAAGGCCACCAGCTCTAGTCCCTTCATCAAACTAAAAAAACCATTTGTATATTACATTACAAACAACTTTCACCTTATTAATCCCTTATATCATCTCTAAGACATTTTTTATCATAAACTAATCATAGGAAGGCATTATGTATTAACATAAAGAGGCAAATCCAAAGAAGAAGTAAGAATATTAAGGCTACATATTTGTCTTATTAGTTAATATAACTAATTTATAAATTATTAAACTATGATAATATATTAACATGAGTATATAATATATGGTAGTTTCTATTTATTTTAATTTAACATCCTTTATATATATCTAATCCCATTACATGGGATGTAAAGCCATTAATCGTGTGTCATGTAGACTACCTCCCTCTAAATCGATGTAATTCATTTTCCATAACAATTATTAATGTATGGATATAACAAATTATTTAAAACATTTATTTGATATCTATTACCTTATTATACATTTGTAGCCATTATTGAAGAAATACCTTCTTACATTCAATTACAAGGGATATAATATAATGTCACACATGTGTACTGTGGACTACCACCTTGTAAAGAAACGTGCTTAATTTTTAACTTATACATTATATGAATGGTAGTGTGGTTAATGATTATGATTATAGAAGATATTTTTTTGAAACCAATTAAAATATAATATCATATTTAGCTTCTTACCTTCCAAACCATTATTAACCAATAAAATCTCACGTGCGTACATTAGGAGTACCACCTACATGTAGAGATTTGAAATGATTGACATTAAATTTTTAAATAGATTGTAATAATGTCATATGTGATTAATATTAATAATATAAATTAAAAAATATTATTTCATTAATTCTAAATAAACAATTGTCTTCATTTAATTCATTTAATCATGAAAAATGGAAAGAATGTTCATGCATACATAAAGCTTACAATATCTACAAACATTGTAATCATTTCTCTATATCTAAAAATAATATATTAATATAAATATTTATATATTTAATATATATTATTCATATATGATCTTTATAATTTTATATATTATTTAAATATTTCCTAATTAAAATTACCAAAATTCACATACTAAAACATACATGAAAAACAAATCATTTATCACTATAAATAGTGAATTTAACAATGTAATGTTATTAAACAGTTGACAAATTCTGTAAGTAAATCATATAATATTTTATATATATGAGTGTGGTTCTATAATATAATTATATTAAACTTATATTCATTATAGAGGTTTTTTTGAAACAACCATGGAATTCAAACATGAGGTAAGGGTTTCTCACCTAACATTTAAAACTGGGTGACATTTGACATATTCACCAATTAATCTATTCTGTGGTGCCTATAAATCCCAATATAATGATATCATGAATATATTTATATTAATATAAATTTTTGACTAATATTATGTTAAATTATTATTTGGTCTTATTACATAATAGTTAACAATGTTTTAGGGGTATAATTCTCAATCTCCTCATTATTTGTGATTATTTTTATTTATGTATTCCTTGGGAAATTTATTTAAAATTTATATAATGAACTAAATATATTTTGATGTCATATAGTCATTCAGGATTTTTTGAGTGTAATTGGTCCATCCAATACAATTTTTTTTACAAGAAATGATTGTGAAATTTTATTTTTATGAAATTATGGCATTATTTCCAAATTAATTTGAAAATAATTTTTCATTAAAATCCATATTTTTAAATGATTTTAATTTTATTTACCATTGAAAAATTATTTATTTAATTTTTTACCCTTTTTAACTTATTAATTTTATTTAATGTAATCGTCATTTTTTTAAACAATAATTATTTGGATTTTATTAAAATATGGATGGAATATTGGTTTTAACATGTGTGGAATGATCCAAATTTACCACCATGAAGAACAATTAATATATTGAATATTATATTTAATGATTTGAATACTATTTTAAAATAATTAATTTAAAAATTGTTTTTCCAAGTGTAATGGTTATATTACTCATGACTGTTTTTGAAAATATTTTCATGATATTTCTATTCATCGATTAGATCAAACATTCATTAAACTTTTGATACACTAGAAGTATGTTGAATTGAAAAAATATATATTATTTAGTTAGATGGTTTATGACTAGTTTTACTGAGGATGTAAAATTTTATTAATGTTAATTTTAATATTGTGGTTAATTTATGATTATGTTTATTTGATTAGGGTAATTATTTTCCTTTTGTACGTTAATGTTTAAATATTAATGATTATGTGGATTATGTTTCAAAAAATTAATATGAGGAGATAATTTTGATTAATAAGTGTCATATGGGGCTTATATATAGATTTACTTTTGATGTATCAGGGGGTCTCATGTGAAAAATCAATAATCAAAATTAATTGGGTTTTCGAGACATATATTTAATGTATCTTATAAATGTTATTGATAGTATATTCTCTCCATCTGGAATTTTGAATTAAATCATTATGAGATCAGTTATCGATTCTAATATGATTATTCGATTATCAAAACAATACTTGGATATGTTTCAATATTCTCTAATGATTCATATTTTTTTCATTAATCATTGTCAATTAATTCCCTATTATGCTAAATTTATTATTTAAATGGAATGTCTTTTAGTTATTTACATTGTTATAATGATAATTATTATTTATTGAGGATAACATCAACTATACACATACTATTACATTGAATAATTGATCACTACTTTCATATATTCTGTTTTCCCTTAGAAATGAGGAAGTTTTTGCAGATTGATATGTTGAGATATGGTAAGAAAAGTTAAGGAATTCTAAAAGAAAACAAAATTTTAAGTTTATGTATAAAATTTAATGTGAATTTTATTTATGTATATATTTAACCAAGACTGCAAAACTATTTGGTTTTTGGGAATAAATTATTTATAACATATATTTATGTAATAAATTAATCCTTTACCCGAGTCTAATATGGTAGGTGTTTTACACAGTAGTAGTGTTTCCTGTTAAAATAACATTCTTTTGGAATCTCATGCATTGCCTTTTCATGTGTCCTAATCAAAACGGATGATACTCCTCTCTATATACACTCTCCGTAATAAATTCATTCTTTGATTCAAATATTTCATGACTTGATCCACCATGAACTCGTAAGGACATGAAGTAATGAATGTGTGACACTCTAACCTATCTGTCACTTGGTTAGGGCTTGGAGGATATCACAAATAATGGAAAAAATCATATAAGATTCCTTATCATAATAATCAATTATCAATTGATATATACACCACAATATAAAAAAATTATCTAAAACCACATATGAAATTTATATCTTATAAGTTATAAAACATCTATCTATACCTCTCAATAGACTAATATAATATAACAACAATGTGACTTCATCTACCAAACAAAAAAAAATTTCCACCTCAACCCAACTCTTTCTACACAAAATCTAGTTATACTGTACTTGTATTAGAAGGAAACTAACATTTATGTTGTCTACAAAAGGAAAAAATGTGTGAGGAGTATGAAAGAAGATTTTGGCAGTCTAATATTACCATGTTCAACTCCAAAACAATAACTAGAAACATCATCATAGATCAACGTAAAATTATAACTGAACGACATGACCATACAATTCATCTAAAGGAAAAAATATACCTAGAATAACAAAATATAAAATAAGATCAATATAAATTTTTATATATATGGGAATCTTGGGGAGAACCCAAATACTAACTAAACTACATCAATCGAGCAACCAAACAGGTCCCACACCTCTGTGGAAGACAACTCACAATCCTAATCCAAAAATAATAAGGCCAGATCAATTTTAATTGGATTCACATTACTATATACCATCAACACAACTTAGAGGTTCAATTGATATCCCAATGAATTAATCTACTCTAGACTATGATTTTCAAAATCCTCACTATAAATATTATTGTCATAAAATTAAATAAACTATAAGTAATATCACAAAATCATTCGTTGAATGAGGCTCCACACTACAAAGATTGAAACAATGTACACAAACAGATGTTATTAACGATCTATGTTGAATAAATATAATTCAATGTGTCAACCAACCACATCAAAAGATATAACTAATATAAACCAATTGAAAAACATTATTTATAGATCCAACAAATTTAGAGAATCCAATATTCCAAATGATCTCAATTGTAATCATAATCATTACCTAATAGAGTAATCATAACATGTACCTTCCCATATATAGTATGTTATAAAAACAACAAATTAAATGTTCCACCAAACAATCAATAATCATATACACACATAAGACATACAATTTTTTCAACCATCACCCCTTCGATGAACTGTATCTCTGAAACCATCACATGATATTTGTGCCACACAAGTATACACATCCTAATGACGCTTTCCCAACTAGGATAATGAAATTTCTCTTCCAATCATCCATATATGACATAGATACAACACAAAATATATGTCGTGTATCCCACATCATGATATGTGTACATTATATCTCTTATTAACATATATATTATTCTTGATTTATAATCCCACCCCTCATAAGAGGGTATCTAGGAGAAACAACAACTACCATAGATAGCTCATACCCAACCATACAAGGAATAAAGACCTAATCAACCTAAAATAAATTACTCACCTATTGACATAGAACATAGGATAATGACATGTATCCCAAAATAAACACCTTGAAATTGAAATAATAAATGAATTGATTATAACTGTACGATAAAAGGGATTACTAGTAACTTACTTCAATATTTCTCCATCTCCCATGGTTATAACTATAGAAGTAACACATGAGAGAGAATACATCTACATAGAAAATGAATATAGACCAATGGGTTATTTTCAATAATTGGATGAAGTACACCTACCACATCCTTAGAATCCAAATAGTAGAAACCCATAGTCTTTTTATAGAAAACTAACAATTAAATGCATGGAAATTGCGTCATTTCAGATGAATATTCAGCACATTGAAAAAGTAATAAACAAATTTCTATTATAGTTTACTATATTTTGAAAACAATATTACATTATTCTAATTATTTGAATGATATTTATTATATTCTATACAAATAACACTCTTTACTACTTCTATATTAAACCATTATTTAAATCCTTTGTAAAAAACATTAAAAAGGGTTAGCTCAGATGCTCTTTAAGGGTAAAACTAAAGTAGATACAGAATCATAAATAGTACTTAAGAGTATGATAACATGATCCTAAAATTTGAGGATCACACCATGAATAAAAATGATCATAATCATAGATCATGGAATAATGAATGGTATTTCATAAGATATGAATCATAAATAAATAGAAGAACGTGATATGTGAGAGAATAATGCTGGAATAATACATATACTTGTTTCATAAAACACATTTAAAATAATTCCCTACACATCAAGGGTAATTGTTAAATAATATATGGGATCATCCCGGTGGAAACAACAAATGGGTGGGACAAACCACGACCCCCAAGCCCAACTCATTATTTCTATAATAAGTTTATCCCACCTTCAATCAACATATTATTGTACCATGTTCACTACACATGCAATCCCTATATTACTATAGTAGATTCACTACACATTCCATCCATGTATTACTGTACCGATTTCACTCCACAATTTTCACTATTTTACTGTACTGATTTTATTCCTCATTCATGCCGTAGATTATTATGTTGGGTTCACTCCTTGTTCTGTCCATTTATTACTGTAATGATATTAATCCACTTTCCAACCCAGTATTATTGTACTTAGGTCACTCTAGTTTTAATCCATTTATATTTCATGAGATATTTAAATCTATACCCAATGCATGAGAGGGAGATATGGGTCCCACCAATGACATAATAATCATAAGTATGTGTTTCATAATATAATAAAACATTAATAATGTCATAATATTTGAAATGAAATACATATGATAATCATTTAATCATATAATAACATGTGAAAACGTGAAATGTTTCTTTATCATTTCAATATTTCATAAGTAGTGAGAAGGTGGGTTCTATATGTATATAAATCTTGTAATAGAAACTAATTTCGTAACAAAAAATTCATAGTAAACATTATCAAATCAAATATAGAATAATAATTGTGACCTTAGATCATATACCCATTGATTTATAAATTATATCACCGTATTACATTGTAGATGCATAATGATTTTGAAAGAGAACTGGGAAAATTTCTTCAGGAAAATAATCATTCATTAAAAATAACTATTGGAAAACATTTTAAAATTTTAAAATTCATATCTATGAATAATGCATCTAAATAATTAAAACATAACTCTATGATAATATCATTTTATCTTTGAAAATATTTCTTAAAACATAAAACATATTGATAACTATTATCTTTGAAAACAACTTTGAAAAAATATAATGAATGATTTTAAATTATTTTAAAACACTTTTGAAACATAATTTTTATGGAAAACATATTCATTGAAAATTATCATTATTTTAAAACATTTTTATGGAAAATTTATTTTGAATGAACACAGATTTCTGATTAATGTTAGGCAGAAAGACGTATTTTCTTAAAACAAATTTAGGTATATTAATATCTAAAGAGTGCATAAAAATGTAAAATTTTAAGAAGATATCTAGAATTAATAGATTTGAAGAAAATTCAATAAAATTATTGAGATATGGATCATTATATATAATCATTGGAAGCATATTCATAAACAATCCAGATAAAGGATATGATTGTATCAGTTGCATCTTACCACATTGGTAATATTGAATCATAATACAATTGTAATATTAAAATTAAATGAATAATATAATATAATCCAAATAATTATAATTATTATATAAAATGTAATATTTATACTATATATACCATGTAAATTAATAAAGGTTCATAACATAACATGTCTCTAAATGAAGTCAAATTGGGAGAAAAATACCTTACTCACTTGGTAACATTTGAACGGGAATCCTCATGAATTATAGATCGTTAAAATGATACATAAATACTGTTATTTATATTAATATGAATATAAATATAAAATAATGGGTAGTATATACACCACAAATAAAAAATAGGTGGTGAATATGAGATGTGTCTCACAAATGTAAAATGTGAGACAATAATCCATTTATACTTGTGTGAATTTTGAATTTTGAGATGTATGAATGAGAATAATTAGTTATAATTTTTCATATAAATAAATAACTAAAATTTTAGATATAAAATTTTCTAGGTATGTATATACATCATGTAGAGTAATATTGTAGTGAATATTGAATGTATCTCACGAATATAAAAACGTTCGATGAAATTCCTTTACCTAATTTCATAACTATCATTGTAATTGTTAAAACCTCCGATATTATATACATATTCTTATTTTACATCTATCAAAAAACCATATAAATATATGTAAAACCATATATAATTTAATTATTACATTATATTACATATTTGACTACAATTCCATGTAAATGTTATGTTTCTGGTAATAACTAGTTTTATTCATACATGTTTTGAATTTTTATTATGAGTTGATTTAATTATTTCCATAATGTGAACCAGTATATTTATATAATATATATTCATTATATATGTTTTTATAATAATCAATAAATTATATAATTATGAAATGAAAAACATTTTTCATGCAGACGATATGCCATTGGTATGCCTGAACAATGCTTCGATTATGATGTCATATTGAAATAAAGGAAACCAAATGATATATATATTATTTACGTATAATTAATATATAATAATTATCACTTATATTTAATAATAAATGTTTTAATAGATTTCTTGTAAAGTGGGAATGAATCACATCACTTTGATGTGGTGGTAGTCGACACATCCACAAATGATGCTATCATATTCCCCCCAAAATGGATTGAATGAATAATTATGATATATAATAATTCATAAAGAATAAATAAATTCAAAATGAAATTTATATCAAAAAAAATATTATGTACGTCATTATATCCATTCTTCATATGTGGAAATGAGAGAACGAATGATATTGGTTCGTGAGGCGGCAGTCTGGCCAATACACGAACAATTCTTGTGTATCCCTTTTAATGGAAGGGTGTATAGTTGTGGGTATAACCATTAACATAAAAAAATATATGTAGATATGGGATATTGATTTTATTTTATAATATTTTAATTAGAAAAATATAAGGTTTTGAGAAATAAATAAAGAAAAAGTGAATATTGTATAATGTTACCTCTTCGTTGAGAAACTAATTTTGGATTTCAATAAATGACATCCATATATTTATTTATGACCAATGAGTGTCTAATATGATTTGAGGAGAAATTTCAAGAGGCTATTTTTTAGGACATTAATGATACAACATTATTGAGTGGTGTGAATAAATTTTAGGGGATAGTTTTATTTTATAGAGGAGGATGCATGAAAGTTTTATAAATAAAACTGTAAGAATTTTTTAGAGGACTCCCTTATATCATGTTACTCTAATAATCATCCATTTTTTATCCAAGAGGGAAAATGGTTGAAATATTGTAATCCAAATAATTTTCCTCAGGTTTCTAGGTTATTTCCCCTTATGTTTAATGTTTATCAACTATGTAAATATGTTTTTCTCTTAATCAATGTAATTTTTTTAATTGTGTTCCCCAATATTTTTCTTCAAAATATATGTTGAAAAAAAATGAAATTATATATTATACTGATTAAAAATATTAAATCTAGTTTTACAAATTAAAATTACATAAGTAGGAAAATTTAATATATAATTAATCCAATATAAGAGATTTAAAAATAGTCTTTTAACGTAAAACTTTTGAGAAATTAACATTTTTTAACATCCAATATCTATATAAAAGTGATTACAACAAACTAAAATTTTTATAGATAAGTATACATATACTAATTTTAATAAAAATAAAATCTTAAATAAAATTTAGATAGATAAATAAATTAGATGAAAATGAAGTTTTCTATTAAATTCGGTTTTAACAATTTATTAAAAAATGACGCTCTTCAAAAAATTACTAATAAGTCATTGAAAAAATATTTTTATATTATGATATCTTTAATAAATTATATTTTATAAAATAAAAAGTATAAATAATAAAAAAAATTCAAAATTATTCTTCCATTAAAAGTAAGTAAAACTTCCTTTATAAAAAATATCGTTTTATTCATAAAAATTGATTAGTTCATTAGTTTATGACTATTAAAATAATTTAATGATTGTAAAACAATTTGGATAAAATTATAAAATATAAATTTCTCTAGTATATCACACTATTAGTAATTATATTAAATTGTTATGATAAAATACATTTCTCAACAGAAAACATTATTTTTCATAAAATCATACAATTTATATTCCTTTTGTTTTAATATTAATTTATAATTAATTTATAAGTAAAGAAATAATTTTATAAACTAGTGTAAACCTCATTTTAAAATTTTAGTTATTATATTTCATAAAATTTTTTCTAATGGCTATGTAATAAATATATAATATTTTAATATTGATATTAACTACATATTATAGTTCTGTAAAAGTCAATCCATCATGTAACAAAATCTGTCGAATGACTAAACATTGTGTGTAACATAAGAAATTATTTTTGTATTAAAAAATTATAATATAATTTTTGAATGATGTACCGACATAAAAAATTATTGCATATAAAGAATGAATAACTTTGGGTAGCACATAATTCAAACCATTAAATAAATTTAATTTATATGACTAAAAATAATTCAAAAAAATCGTGGGGGTTATATTCCACCCCTATAGCATGAATTTCAACATCAAAATGTTTCTAGGACACAATTGGTTTTATACATTAATGTTTCTTTCATAGAAACACAAATTGTAAATATTAATACAATTACATCCTTTTAAAAAATATTCTTCGAAACAAAGAAATTACCCAAAGAAACTCATCATGATGTTTACAAATAAGATAATATATGTGTAAAGGGAAAATCTATAAAAAGAAAAGAAAAATAATATTCAAATACTAATGTAGAGTGAAAGAAAAAACTAATAACCTAAAGTGGATAATCTATAGATTTTTAGTGATTAAAAAACCATACATATGTTATGATCAAAGGAGCTACTTTGGTCATCATAAATGAGTGTACTATGGTATCCTTTCTTCAAGATCATTTTTCATAGAGTTAAATATTTTTCCAAAAATATATATTACCCATTTATTTCCATCCATTCCATATAAAAATTATCAGTATTTCATTATGACTTGATCAATTCCCACTACATCTATTAATCATGGGAATGAAGGTAAATTTTTCATCTATAAATAACTAACAGATCATGACATCAACAAATAAAATGAAAAATCATTCCATCTAGATTTAGTTATCATTATAATGAAATGTTTAGAACCTGTTATCCAACACAAATCAATCATCATATGGATATATAATACAAAAATACCTGAAACATCATCTGAAGTATAACATAACCATTCCATAAATATTTAACCTTGTAACAATTTTAAATGATGAAAATTCTATACATTAGAAATAAGGTCACTATATTTCTCGAAATGTGCTTCAAATTGATACCCCCTATATTATAATATATATATTGTCTATCACATACAATATAAGTGAATAAATTCATCATTTACTCTCTTGAAACACTATATACATAAATTAAAATAAGTAATTATTGAAAACATGAGTGCATCCTTATTCTAAAGATTATTTTATATATTAATTAAATCCAAAATCCTTTAAACATCATCAATGATATAACAAATCACTTTTTCAAAAAAATACCTTATCATTTAAGAGAAAAAATACAATACAGATAAATTTATCCATATTATCATTTCTTTATCCATACTAAATATCATTTTCTCATCCTCATGAACATATTATAGTTTTACTTCCCTTAATGTAATCATTCCATTAATTACATTTTCAATGAAATTAGTATCATTTAGCATATTACTGACAAATATTAATGATAAATGTTTACAATCAATTATTATATTCATCAAAATTAATATAAATTAGTCTTTGATTTAAAATAAATTAATACATCAATCGTTCCATGTATTCAATAATCTATTAACTAAGCCTCATATAATTTTCAATTAAAATAAATTCCTAAAAAATGAAATATTAATCATATATACTTAATTTAGTGAGGATTATAAACAATATTATTAGAAGATAACATCCTATTCATATGTCAGTTATGGACTCTTCATCATCATCATCAGGACCACTACCCTTATAACAATGCTAGTTTCTTTTAAGAGATTTTACCAAAATACCTTGATTTCCATAATGGCCTTACATTCCACATACAAATTATTTGACGGATGATGATACTGTAGGAAGGAAATTATTCTCATTCATTGGGTTTACAAATTATTTCATTTCCCCATTTTAATTACCAGTTTGGGTCTTTCTTTTCCATAGTGAAAACATATTCATATTCCTCTAAGACACTTAGTTTTAGTATCTAAAAAAGGATTTAATTTCTAGGAATCGATTTTCCCAATCCATAAAAAATTTTAAGGACACATTACTAATATATTTACATTTTTAGGAATATACTTAGAGACATCAATACAAATATCCCAAGAAATATCCTTAGGGATATCCAAATGGGACTTTACCTTATATTCCAATGGATGAATAAAATAGCCCATTAATAACAACAATGGTGACCCATGATTAACATATATGGATAATACATAATTTTAGCTAAATATCCATATCATTATAAAATTAAATTCCTAATGACTGTAATAGTTTAGTGTCTTTAGAAACATGTAACACATTATTCTAATTTTTTGAGATATCTTAAAAAACACCCATAAAGATCATCTTCTTTAGTACTCCAAGATAAAACCTTTTTCCATAATATTTTGAAATGATTCATAATAAAGGGTGTGTTGAAATTCTCAGTATGGGTAAAAATTAATGAAATACATATGAATAACTTAGAATATAAGTTTGAGATAACATTATCATAACATTTTAAGATCATAATCATGAGCCATTTCATAATTATTGAATGTTCATAAGATATGAATCATAAAGAAAAACAGGAAAATAATTTGGGAGAGAATAATATTGGAATAATACATTGACTTGTGGAATTAACATAATAGTATAAAATCATAAACTATAAGTAAATCCTCACTACCAAAACATATTAGAAAACTTCATAGGCTAAATACATATTAGGTGGGACACACCCCAAACCGTAATGACAGTCCTTTCTTACTCTACAAGGTTCACTTCCCATTCTATCCATGTATTATTGTAAAACGATCACTCCAAATTAGAGTTAGGTATTAATTTATTTGGTTCATGCCTCATTCTATTCATTTTTTACTATACCATACTCCCAACTCATTCCAACCATTTATTACTATTCCAAGTTCACTCCATGTTAAATCCTTGTATTACAGTACTGAGTCTACACATCATTATATACATATATTAGTATACAATGTTAACTACCCATTCCAAAAAAAATTTATAATGATTAATATAAATTATTACCAAATAGATTTGAGAGTGTTATCGGCCCAATCTGCATCACCATATCATAACCTTTATAGAAGAGAATAGATTTAAGATCATTTCTTCATAGATTTACATGTGAATAGAAAAATGTTTTATAAGAATATAAACTATGGAATATAAATAAAATTCATAAGAAACTTTTCTTCTTAAAAAAATCCAAATATATAATTATAATGGATTCCTTGGATATTATCCTTTGTAAGGAATACAATATATCAAATTATGCATCTTTAAAGGTGAAGGAATTGGAAACATCACTTCGATCATTTTTTAGAGAAAATGATCATTCTATAAATATAATTTTTTTAAACTAGGATCACATTCAAAATAATTTTTAGTAAAAAAAACATTTTATATTAGAAAAATTAATTTTTCAAAAATAATAAAAAACATTTATTGAAGAATAAATATTTTCCTCATTGAAAACATCTTTTTTAAACAAGAAACATTTTGAAAAAAATTCATTGAAAATATCACTGAAAACATATAAAAGAAATTTTTTAAAAAAGCTTAAAATACATTTCAAAAATAATTAATTTTTCAAATCCATTTTATTTATTATGATATTTTTTTATTTCAATTTTATTAAATTTTTAGATAACATTTTTTTTAAAGGACACAAATTTTTGTGAAATGTGATAGATAATGATGGATTTTCATAAAACAATTTCATAATGTATCGTAGGAACAAAAGATTTGGAATTGGTACAATTATGTGAGATACCATTATTAAATATAAGAGATGAAATTTTATGAGTTTTTGATATTGATCATAATATTTCACTAATAGAGCTTATTTTTAAAAAAATCCAAATAAACAGTGAGATTAATGCACCAAACACTTACCATATAGGTAACATTGAATAATAAACCCCATTGATGAATAAAATTACATGAAGAATATAATATTATGAAGATAATTATACTCAAGATATAACATGTAAATGGTTTTGTATATAATCCTTTTAAATGAATGTAGGTGCATAACAAATCATGTGTCTCAATGAAGGCAAATCAAGAAAAAAATATTTTCCTACTTTTGTAAATAATGAACTATAAAACACATGAAATAGATATCATCAAATGGATACATAAATACAAACAATACTATTAATTGAAACCATAATATAACTTCATATACTGTATATAAACCACATACAATAAATAGGTGGTGAATATGGCATGAGTCTCACATAAGTAAAAACCGAAACCGAAATCTCATACTACTGGAGTATCATTTGAATATTTTGATCTATGAATTAATAAAATCAATAGGAACATTAGATATCATTAATTCAAGAAACCTCATGATATAATAGTTAATTTTATAGTATATACACAATATAAAGTAATCGAGTGGTGAATACATGAGGTATTTCAATAATATAAAAAGTTAGGTGACATTCCATTACTTTATGTCCAAACTCTAATCGTACATATTCAATATGCATATATAATTAATGTAGTAATATTATATATAACTCCCCAATATTTTATGGTATTTATAATCCAAAATATATCCAATTTATTCGATAGTTTATATTACCCACAACACAGAGATTACATGAATTGTAAATACTATTAAATATTATCTTGGACGTAAGAATAGAAATGTGACATTTAAAAACCTAATCTGAAAATTAGAATAAAAAAATCAATTATTAAATTAAAAATAAAATTTATATATCACATAAATGAAAATATTATATATTTATGTCATGGAATAAGTAAATGGATGATTTCAAAATGGTAAATTAAGTTCTGGTATGTTTGTCAATCATAAATGATTATTTAAAATTGTATAATTAATATAATAATTTAAATAAATTTTTTTCATATCATAGATTCATAAAATAATATTTTTTCATCATAATGATTAGATAATTTTATGAGATCATAATTTATTCCTTCAATTGTCAAAAGTTCTATTATTATATAAAAATTACTATTTCATGAAAAAAAAATATTTTGTCAATAAATTAAATTTCAAAAATATAGTAAATTATTTATATAATATGTAGACCATTTTTTAAATATAAATATTCCAAATTAGATTGGGTGAATATTTGTAATTATTCTACAATAGTTCAATATTTTGTGAATAGTGAAATATTGTAATTTATGATATTTAACATTATAAGTTAAATAAATTAATTTTAGAGTCATTTATGATGTAAGAACCTATTAAATAAAACTAAAATGAATTATGTATTTTACTTATTCACATGAATCAAATTTGTTGATTACATTGAGCCAAAATAAAAAATAAATGAATATCATAATAAAAAATACCCCTCACCTCCCCATCAAAAACCACTCCAACTCCTCAAAGCTTCTAGTATTTTAATCTTCTCTAAAATAATCCCAATATTATTTCTCAAGCCTATTTTAAATGTCTAATACATTCTGGTGTCACCAAAATGCAAAATCCAGGTCTCTTAATTAAGTTCTGTAAGAGATGATATTCAAGATGTAAAATCCATCTTCATTATCTTTTATCTTATTTTCCATTTCTATTGTATCTTCACATCCTATATACAAAGTGGAATGGTAAATTTTGAATCATATATATAAAATAATTTAATTTTTATAGTATTTTATCAATCTTCAAATATCTTCTACTTTATTTTTAAAATATAAATGAAAACATCGCTCATGATGTGTTGATTAACCACCTTTGTGTATCATGAGTTTTCATTTTACTTTACCACATTCAATAATGATAATAAAAAAATTATAATGATTAAATAATATTTTAATATAATTATATTATGTTATATCATGATTGTAAAACAATATATAAAAATCATATTAAATAAAGTGAAATAAGTTCGTGATGGGCATAAAAACTGCCAAAATAAATTAAGAAATTTTCATAAATATTTAATCAAACGAATCATCCTCATACAATATAATCAAATGAAATATTAGAAATTTTTATCATAAGTATTTTCTTTAATACTAAATAATTTCACTACGAGAGTATTTATTCCCCTTTGACAAGAACTCTCATATTAATACTCAAGGGAACCTACCATTAAAACATGAAACTAATGCTCTTGCAACAAAAAAACTAATCATTATAACTTATATAAATGGACTGAAATGATCTTATAAAAATTATAATAAATCAAATTTACATTGGTTAGGTTCATAATTATGTAATTAATGAATATAATTTTATTATTCTAAATATTATGTTCATGTGCATAACACATTTATAATTAAGGAAAGTGTTTCCCATAACAATTTCACTTATATGAGATGCACTTCTTATGAAACTGTTATTTTTTATATGTGTGGTATACATAATTACCTTTAATATATCATATAATGAAACTATTTTTCATCATGAAATTAAATGAAAATTTTTATTTTCTTTTATATTATGGGGGTATACTGTTTGACTAATTATAAAGTTGTAATGGAATTCATAACTTATTTTACTTCCCATGGGTTAAAATTCTAGTCCATTGATTATTACACTCAAGGATTTTTTATGCACACCAAAAGAGAAATATGAAATAAAAAAAGGAATAAATACTTGAATATAGGTATTAGTTTCCCATCAAATTAAAATGACGAATAATTTTGTTCAGACCCACAGTTCATATAAGCCATAATGGGATATCTAATCATGATACCATCATAAGATCGTTTAAAAGAACCATGTGCATTAGATAACCTAATGGGATATAGAGGATCCACTTTTAGATAAATCATCCTTCTCTCACAAGGTATCCTCAAATATTGTGTTGTCACATAGCTGAAGATGGATAAGCTTCCACAGACCAAGTGACATGCCAACCAGTGTGTGTTTGAAAAACCATTCAGAAATCCTTTAAAAATTGGTGGAAAATGTCCAAAAGTTTGAGTCCACCTGTGATTTTAAAATTATATTCTAGATCATTGATATTTAGAATGTATTTATTTTTCAACATTCATGAAAAATCATAACATCGTCAAGGTTTTTTGTAAATAAAAAAAGGAAATCGATGTGGAGGAGGTGGGAGACCTTCATGGTAGTAAAAGACATGTGTTTATCCAATTACTGTCCACAAGACACTATGATAACCTTATAATGTACCTTCCTCATTTAACTAAAGTATTATGGGATGTCATCTAGATTCTTTAAGAATCCCCAAGATTGTCACGGAGACATCACACTTTCCCTTTTCTTTCCCAAGGACAAATAGACAGAGTTTTCCATGAAATTCTCATACAAACCCCTAGGAACATTATTGGGCACACGACACGTCACTGATAGGTATAATTATTTTCCACAACAATATTAAACTCAATATCATGAACTTTATAAACTTTTTAACATGAATAAAGGAAATAAATAATAGGGGATATGGGAGCCTCTGATGGTTGGAAGGTTCCTATGACATGATATGGAAGTATGCATCATAGTCTAGTGAGACTCCTTGACATGATAGCATGATATTTAGAAGGCCCCTTCATAAACCATCCTTATCTTTCATAATATCTCAAACAAGTCACTGATGATCACACAAAGGCCTTTTGACAGGTTCCTTAATATCATGATGAACCGTATAGGAAAAAATAACATAAATTAGGATATAATGGGGAAGAATTTCTGTCACTAAAAAATAGTCTATCCCATTGGACTGATCCATGATAGAGATTCATGATGATGATTAGATCCAATGTAAATCATGGAATCCATCAATGATTCATTCAATATGTATCATTAAAACTGAAGAATTATAGGGGTGAAAAGGCGTATGATTTCCCCACCACATCATGAAAAAAGAGAACTATTGTAGAAAAAGAGGACGAACTCTGGGAACATCAAAATGGTTCTATATCGGGTTTCTCAGAGTGTTTGATCTCACGAATGACAAGTCATTTATCATGTAATATATCGGGAAACCTCAAAGATGATCATGCACCATTTATAAAGAACATTGTGTGATCAATCATAGAACACATGAAGGACTTCTTCATGGACATTATAAGAACACCCCACACATAATATATATCTTGTGAGAATTAAAATAAACTAACATTGAATACATCTATAGAATTAAGAATAAAAAGGATAAAAAAGGTCTAAAGTTGGAATACAAAAGTTAAGAACACAACTACTGACCATCGTGTGATTTTTGTGGACCAAGCTATACAGGTGATGGTATAATGAAATGTCACGAAGATCATGTGAAGCTATTAATATATACAATTTGGGAAATGAAATGTCATTCATACTTGTCCTGGAATGTCACATGGTGCCCTTCAAGCATACCATCCAAGTCTCGTGAAACCCTCGAGGTTTACTATTCATGTATCTCTATGTCCTTCAGTCATGTTAACTAACTCATATAACATCACCTTCTCTTATTATTTAAGTATCATGGAACCACCATGGCTTGTCAACTAGATATCGTGATATAACATCCCGACCCGGCTCACCCTTGAACTGGTGGCGAGACCCGTCGCCACATGACCTCAAGCGTATCTCCCCTTATGACAGAGGCTGCCGAATAGCGGCGATGGTATAAGGATAGTCATTGGGGAGACTATACCCTCTTTTTAGTGTTCAAAAATAGACAAAGGAAATAAATAATTGAAATGGAATAATAAATGATAAATCAGTGGAAACAAGATTTTATAAGTATTTTATAAAACAAATGGGTAATGCCAAATTTTACAGCAGATGCATACATGACATGATAATGATAAAAAATATAAAATAGTGAACATAACAATATTATTTAAATTCAAATACAGAAGTAAATAATTAATGACTCAAATACCCAAGGGAGGTCTCCTCAAGAATCCCAAGAATCCGCTCGGTCCTCTACTCCTATCTCCCAAGTAAATGATAACATCATAATTCAGCAACCAAATATAAACTACTCGGGTACCCAGTGCAATGGCGGCCCGAGTAGGGTGTGAGATATAAATCTATGTAGGCCGGGACCACTGGTGTCCACCCCAATTCCAGACATAAAATAAATAATTTAAAAAATGTGAAGGCATGTATAAATAAGGTGAGAAATACAATGTTACCATATACCCAAGTACCTTCTTCAACCCTCAGCCGGTGTCTAAACATTCATTATTCAATTTTCATTCATAATCAAAAATCATTACATAATCATTTTTCATTTATCAATTACTCAAATCATATTTTGAATGTATTGAGAATCAGACTATGCCTGAGATCCCCATGTATTAGTCACTCCCCAACGATGTCTCTAAAGACCATCTATGTATGCAAAGTAATGACCAGATCCAAGCTTGTTCTTTGGCTTGAATAACGTGTCATAAGTTATTCAATTAAATATATCATATACTATGTCTGAGCCCATGCACTAAAATAGAGATTTGTTCCTAGGTTCGTCCACTAAAATGGAGATTTGATCCTGGGTCTGTCCAATAACATTGATTCCCCAAATTTATTAATACGTCTAAACCCTTTCTCATAATCAAATCACCAAATAATTATGCCACAAATGCTTTTATTTCCCATCACTTCCTTTCGTGTATGAACAGTTGGACCCAGATTCCAATTTTAATTAATGGGCGTAGAACATCATATATAGCACCCTCATTAGTATTCAAAGCATCATTCCATGTCTCATAGCCCATGGGTATTTGGAGCATAAGTCCTTGTCCCATAAAAGAATATTCGCATGCAAGATAGGTGCAGAACGTCTTGTCTAGCACCCCGTGACTATTTGGAGCATCAATCCTCGTCTCACAACCCATTTATCAAACATACTTATACATATATCATTGGTGTATAATGCCATTTCTAACACCACAAAACCATTCTGTTAATTAATTGAACAACTAATTGACAACAAAAATCTCTCTTCAGATAAGTCAACAGATAATTAACCAAATCCCTTAAGAAGTCTAAACTCGTCCACTCAAATAGTGATTTTTCCAAGACATTAACATACTACAATCACCCCATAATCATAACAAAACATGTAGAACAAATCCAAGATATTTATCATCCATCTCACACAACTTATCATTTTTTCAAACAACTCCATCCAATGCAACTTAAGGCATGGAAAACTAATACGCATCAAAATCACTCCTACCTAAACATCGTAACAAAAAATCAATTAACAATCATAATTTAATGCATGCATATTAATTTATTAAATAATTAATTAATTAAATCTCATCTATTTAACCAATCATCAATTATTTAACCATTTACCATTTAACTTGTAATAATTAATCAATCCATTAATTATTACTAGTTTCAAAATAATATACCGAACATGTCAAATATTCAATATCCCCAATAATCAGTAAAAGCCACATTTTCATTCCAAATCATGACTTGATAATTAATTCTACCATCAATTACCCTATTACTCATTATTCCCATTCAAACCATTCAACTATTTATTCATATCACTTTAAACATATTAATAACCCTTGCTTAAAATAAACACAAGTTCAAGTCCTCATTTATCTCATGTGGGAGGAATTATTTAATAAAATTAAAATATCCATGCATCAACATATTATAATCAAGGAAACTCAAATCATCAATTTATAAAAAGGAACTCAAATTCTCATATTAAGTGTTGACGATTTGGGACCCTACCTTGGGGATTTGACGAAAACCACAACGCACGAAGAACACTCAAGAGAAACGAGTTGATTCTTCAAGAACCCATCTTAGATCACTTCTCATAGAAAGAAAAAGACCAAAAATCGTCATACATATCATCCACACACAAATATTTACTCATAATAGACGTAGATCTAAGAAACCTAGAGAATAGGAGATGTTGATCTATGTATATCTATGAAACTAAACAAGAATAAAGATGAACATGTACCTACCTCATGAATTCGACTTTGAATCGCTAAGAGAAGCCTTCAGATCACCTCCAAAATGCTTGGGATAGGTTTTTCTACCTTCAAGGGAGGGTGATACAATATTATGGATGCTTAAGAAGAAAAAAGCCATATAGGGGGGAAACGTGTGAGATCCTGTTTTTTTGGATCTCACTTAAGTGCCCTGACGATTAGCTCGCATGGTTTGACAAATCGTGCACTAATCATGCATTATCCAATGCATTGGAAAACACTCGTCTTACAGTTTGTCCACATAGTTAGACAAACAGTGCGCTAACCGTGCGTTATCCACTGCCTCAAAACATCATCTACGCATGGTTTGGCCGAACGGTTAGACAAACCATGCGCCGCCCGTGAAACTTATCCTTTTCCACAAAACATCAATCAAAGTATAAAAAACAACCTCGTTAGTGTTCCAAAAATCGGAATAAAATTCTGGAGGTTGGTTTAAAAAGAATGACCCTTTGATAAACTGAAATCCACATTTTCCCATTATCTGACGACATGTCTAGAAGAGCGCACTATGAGAAAACTGAGGTCATGGAGAAGATTAGTCAAACCATTATCGGACAACTCTGTTCTAAAATCTCGGCATCACTTGCCAACACATTCATCGAGAAGAATGTGATAATACCAACCTTAAAATTTCCCAAGACGTCTCAAGAAAATATTAGCCGCTCACCAGCGCGCAAGATTAACAACAAGATCGGCGTGTCACAACACCAGGGTCTTTCGAAAAACATTCCATGTGTTGAAAAGAAACTGATTCTTCATCTCTCAAGTCACTCTACCTGGAGTAGACCCGAGACCATACTCAATATTAGAAAAAGACTTATTACGAATTCATATTGCCTCATACGTCCATTTTCCGAGACGACGCTATAACCAGTCATCCATTACTAAGAAACAAGGGTCAAATTACCAACAAAGCAGCCAACCATTCCTGAGGCACGTCTAACCAGCTAAACAAGATCATTTCTTGATGATCTATCCCATAACAAGGTCATGCATCACATCACCACCCATTTTAACATGTGTGTATTTGGAAACAGGAAGTCCTACATGGGGCAACGGCACCAAACAACACCAAAAGAGTGAGAAATGCCATAGTGCTAGCAAGTCATTTAAGTTCTGATGGCGCTACCAACCACATGTTTTCCCCTTATAAAGAATAAGTGTCAACCCTAAACTGGGTCATGTCAAACAAGTCACTAGACTCAAAAGAAGAACATAAGGTCATTAATAAGGAGAATAATGCCTACGAAAAGTACTATGGCTTCTGTTCCAAGGAAACTCAAGAGAAGTCTAAAATACCCTATACATGGGGGTTTTTAAACAGTGGACACCACAATAGGTTCCATTTCCAAGCTATCTATATTTAATCACTTTTAATATTTATTAATCCAATATTTAATCAAAACATCAAAGTACCATTTTGAAACCTCCCCAAGGGAAAAATCGACAACTCTCACAAAATGCCATTTTTAAAACATTTATGTTTGTTAACTGCCCATCATTTTTAGGAAATTTATAAAAAAATTCCTTTTATGAAGATAAGGAGACCTACGAGGATCTCATTTTAACCAACATGGGTTCTCTATAAAGATACCCAATAGAAAACACACAGGTATTAAAATTCCAAACACCCAAACGGGTAATCCCATAAAAACACTTCCCAATTGACCTACATGGGTCCAGTTTCATTTTGAAAGCTAGGCATTTGATTTCAGATCAAAATTAATCATATTTCACATTTATAAGCATTTCACAAGTCAGCAATTCATCAAATTTTATATGATTTGTAATTTACCAATTCATGAAGCGCCCATACACTCACTGGATTGATAATTGGATCTCATCAATCGATAATAAAGTCAATTTAGAAATTAAATTCATCTACCTAGTGGTCCAAATTATATGGGTGACCACCTACTAATCAGAAAGGTACCCATACACATTATCACTCGATTTTGTCTCCCATTTAACACAATCAACATTTATTTCATATTTTTTATTTATCACCTCATACACATATCCATAAAACCTCAAACATGATAACATTAGTAATAACACAACAACATGATACAACACAAAAGCATGGAACAACAACAAAACATTCTAATAAGAGACTTAGTATGGCATATAATCATTCAAGCATGTTAAATCTATCCCGGAAACATGATATCTAGAGAGGAATTCTAAAGAAGATCAATCATGGCACTGCACCCAAGGAACACAATCTAAATTAGCAGGCATCCTACTAATGTAACTACATGGAATGTTATATGCATGACATGTGAATATATAATTTCCTAAGATGATGAATGTATGAAACCTCCTTGCCATATCAGGCCAAGAAAATTATACTTTTCAAAATTTTCAAAATCAATAAACTATGTAAAATACACCATCCACTCAAGGTGAAATCATATCAATTGTAACCTCTAATAGTACAAACATCAATTCCCATCCCTTGCCACTTGGTGATTTCCCATTCATGAGGTGATCAGTCCCAAGCACGGCTGTTAAACCCAGTACCGGTACACTCTCAGTCTCCTGTCAACCAAACCGAAAATAGTAAGAAAACAGAAAAGAAAGGAAATATAATCCTTTAATACCACTTTATTACGTCCCGACCCAGCTCAACCCCAAACCGGTGGTTGGAACAGTCACTACAAGACCTCAAGCATGTCTCCCCTTACGCTAAAGGCTGCCAACTAGCAGCATGAGACTAAGGATAGTCATTGGGGGGACTATACAGAATTTTTAGTGTTTAAAAATAAGCAAAGGCAATAAATAGCAGAAAAGGTATAATAAATGATAAATCAGCGGAAACCCGATTTTATAAGTCATGTATAAAACAAATGGCCAATGGAAAATTGCACATTAGATGCATGCATGACATTCAAATGATAAAAAATAGAAAACAATGAACATAAAAAAATGCATTACATTACAATACAGAAATAAACAATTAATGACTCAAATCCCCAAGGGCAGTCTCCTCGAGCATCTCGAGTATCCGCTTGGTCCTCTACTATTATATCTGAAGTAAAATCCAACAACATAATCTTATAACCAAATATAATCTACATGGATACCCAGTGCAATGGCGGCATGAGTAGGGTGTGAGATATAAATCTCAGTAGGCCGAGACCACTGGTGTCTACCCAAATTCTATAAATTTAATAAATAATATAAAACATGTGAAGGAATGAATAAATAATGTGAGAAATACAATGTAAACATATACCTAAGTATCAGCTTCAACACTTCGCTGGTGTCTAAGCCTTCACTATTCATTTTTCATGCATACTCAACAACCATTACATAATCATTTTTCATTTATCAATAACTGAAATCTTATTATGAACATCTTCAGATTCAGACTACACCTAAAATCCCATGAATAAGTCACTCCCCACATATGTCTCTAAGGACCACCTAAGATCTCAATGTAATGATCAGATCCAAACTTGTTCCTTGGCTTGAATAACGCGTCATATGTTATTCAATTAAATCATTCATATACTAAGTCTGAGCCCGTCCACTAAAATAGAGATTCGTTCCTAGGTCCATCTACTAAAATAGAGATTTCATCCTGGGTCCATCCACTAACAATGATTCACCCAATTCATTAATGAGTCAGAACCCTTTCTCATAATCAAATCACAAAATCATTATATCACAAACACTTTTATTTCCCATCACTTCATTTCATGCATGAACAATTGGACCCATAGTCCAATGATAACTAATGGGTGTAGAACATCATTCCTATCACCCTCATGAGTATTCGGAGCATTAGTCCATTTCACACAACCCATGGTTATTTCGAGCATCAGTAATATTTTCTTGTAAGCTAGGTGTAAAACTCCATGTCTTGCACCCCATGAGTATTTGGAGCATCATTCCTTGTCCGCAAACCATTTATCATACAAACATATACATCTATCATTGGTGTAGATCTCCATGTATAACCCCACAAAACATATCCATTAATTAATTCAAAAACTAATTAACAATACAAATCTCTCTTCAGATAAGTCAACACTTAATTAACCAAATCCATTAACTTTCCTGAACCCGTCCACTCAAACAGTGATTCGTCCAAGACATTAACAAACCACAAGCACCCCATAATCATCACAAAACATGCTGAAAAAATCCAATATATTTAACAACCATCTCACACAATATATCATATTTTCAAACAACTCCATCAAAGGCAACTTCAGGCATGGAAAACTAACACACATCAAAATCACTCCTGGATAACAATCGTAACAAACAATCAATTCACAATCTTAATTTAATTCACAAAAATTAATTAAATAAATGATTAATTAATTAAATACAATCTCTTTAAACAATAATCAATTAGTTAACCATTTTCCATTTAAAATGTAATAATTAATCAATCCATTAATTATTACCAATTTCCATATTATATATCGAACTTTTCAAATATTCAATATTCCAAATGATATGTAAAAGCCAAAATTTCATTCCAACTCATAACATTATAATTAATTCCACCATTAATTACCCTATTACTCAATCTTCCAATTCAAATAATTCATCCGTTTAATCATATCAATTTATCTAAATTAGTGACTAATGCTAAAAATCAACACATGTTCAACTCTTTATTTATCTAATGTGGGAGACATTACTTAATAACATTAAAAGTGCCATGAGTCAACATATCATAATCATGGAAACTCACATTCTCAATTTATTAAATGGAAATCAAATTCTCGTATAAAGTGTCAATGATTTGGGACCCTACCTTGGGATTTTGAAGAAAATAACAATGAACGGAGAACAGTCAATTAAGACATGTTTATTCTTCAAGAACCTGCCTTAGAACACTTCCCCTAGAAAGAAAAAGACCAAAACATATCATACTTGTCATCATCACACAAATATTTACTCATAATAGTTGTCGATCTAATAAACTGTGAGAAGAGGAGATGTAGATCTATGTAGATCTAAGAAACCTAACAAGAACGAAAAATAAAATCTACCTACCTCAAGAATTAATCTTTAATTCGACAAGAGAATCCTTCATATCACCTCCAAAATACTAGGGAGAGGTTCTCCTACTTTTAAGGGAGGGTGATCCCGAGTTATGGCCACTTGGGAGAAAAAATGATCCATCTAGGGGAAAAAATGTGTGAGATCCACTTTTTTAGAATCTCACTTAAGTGCCTGCATGGTTTTCTCACACGGTTAGAAAACAGTGTTATAACCGTGTGTTATCCACTGCCTCAAAGCTTCAATGTTGCATGGTTTGGCCACAGGGTTAGACAAACCGTGTGTCACCCGTGTGACATCCCCTTTGCCACAAAACATCAATCAAGGTTCGAAAAATGACCTCTTTATGTGTTCCAACATTCGAAATAAAATTCCAGAGCTCCGTTTAAAAAGAAAGACCCATTTATAATCTGAAAAAAAAAATTCGAAAATATTTGTTTTTTAACCCGGTTCAAACACATGAGATTTTACATGTGACCCCCCTCTGGTAAAGCTAGACGGGTATAGTGATTCCCTATAGACATGTCATCCAAGACATGTGAACTCTATGAGATATTTAACATTGACTTTCATGATGCCTTCAATGTGTGTCAATCAACTCTTTTGATGACACATTGTCAATTCAACTAGATATTGTGATACCCTCTAGAAAAATAATCCATATTATGTGATGTATCCCATAGAAAACTATCCAGGTCCTACGATGTAATCCGTGAAAGTAGGAATTGATCATGTGACATCCTTTAGACATACAATCTATATTATTCTAATTCACCTGAAAAAGCTAGTTGGATCATAAAATGTTCTTCTGATATGTCAGGTAGGCACTCTTCCACATGTCATGTAGATTATCAAGGCATTCTAAGAAAACAATCAATTCTTGGAAGGCTAGAATCCAGGATAGGTCAAGTAGGGAATCCCTAGACTAGTTACCCTTGTATATCCTTATTATATAAGCCTCATCCCATGTGAGACATTAGTTTTTAATCCTCAAACAAATGGAAACATAAGTGTGTAATCTCTGAACAAAATGCAACATCAGTTTGTAATCCCGGACCAATGGGAAACATCAATGCGTAAACCCTTACCAAATGGCATCTTCGTTTTATCATCCCCATTCGTATGAACTACAATAACTTTGATTCATTCCATAATTAGGATATATAGGACGCCTTCCCAGGGTACATTTTCTCTATCAAATCTCAAAATAATTGTACTATTTTATATGACCCACTTCCACAATGCATTAGGATTTACCAGTTTACATCCCTTATTTAGCACACCAAGCAAGGCTCACATGGTCTTTGGGAACCGAAATGATCAATTCATTTACATCATAAAATTATACCTTATAAAGGAAAATGATAGTGTGTAAGACTCAATCAACTAAACTAAGAGAACATGCAATCCTGTTATAGATGCAATCCTGTTATAGCATGGGTACAATGGTTTCCCTCATATGGACCAAGCTCAAATAAACATCCATTTTGATAGAAGCACTATGTCTTCAATATTTCAACCATCAGGACACAATAATTCCCATGCGATGATAACTCTAACTCATCCCTCAACATACTGAGTAATCAACTAAAATATGATGAATATGATTCCTTCCATTACTAGGATGCATAGGTTGCAAGTCACATGAAATAGATTAATAATAAACAACCCATGTGATGTACTAGAATATAAGTCCCACATTAATATTGAATGATTTTGATCACTTTATATCCCTTGTTTATCACATCGACCATAGTTCCCATGGTCTTAGAGAGCCACAATGAAATCCTTATTGGCATCTTGAATCTACAACATCCTGGGTAGTCCTAGTTTCTAACCACCAAATAGTGGTATGATATGAACACCCTTACTAAAATGAGCATCTACATTGGTCCTAGTCCTGAGGAAATGATCAAACTATGATGACTCTACATCATTCAATAATCAGGATATGTAGGATGTCTCTTTGAGGTGAAGCTCAAATATTTGGTTCATCAGTTCCCCCATATTGTTTCTCTCTGCATTCTATTATTTCGCATTAAATTAATGAATAATGTGGGTTTTTATTCCGATAATACATGGAAAATCAGGATGCCTCATATTGGATTAATCTCCTCCGCTGAATATTAGCATCCTCCCTAGATGGAATCTAACTCCAAAGAACCATATTAAATATATTCCATATATAATGTAGTTTTACATCACCTTGAAATTGACGATGAACCTTAGATATATAAAGTGGGATTTGCTAGGAAATCCCATTTCCTTTGTTCATAAATGAGAATCAATTTATTTTGTATATAATGAAAATTAACTAATAATTTTTTTGTTAAGAAAACAATAAACTTATGAGGATATGGAGGTGATTTTAAAACATATCATAAATATATAAGATAGGCCCACAGTAGGAAAAAAATCAAATCAAAATGGTGAAATGTGTCCGGAATGCCATCCTCTCAACCTATTCAAGTCCCTAAGATTTTTTGGGTATATAACTCAAATCAGGAAACTACCTTTGCAATGTAGGTTCATACTTTGTTATTGTTGTGGGAACCATTTTTATTTTCTGTTAAGATTTATTGAGACTCAACATTAATGATTGTGAATTAAATCAAACTCACCACAATCAACTATATAATCACACTTTACCATCCATAGTGAGGGTTTCCAGATAATCTCATCCATATTTAAATAGGCATAAAAAAGATAGCATTAATTTCTAAAAAAATGATTGGTTATTATCTATAATTCCATTTTTTCCACACTATATTCAATAAATAGAGAAATCCCACTACTAAATTATTGAATGATAGAATGATAGGTTAATCATGCATCATGCCACACTGTTTTACAACCATTCACAAACAATGTAATAATACTTTTATGATAACATAGATAATATTATATTACTATGGTTATTAGTAAATGAGTCCATCCTAATTTTTTCAAGTAAAAATTAGTAGAATAGAATAATGGTGAATAAAGGATCAAATTTATTCACCATGAAAACAAGATTAAGGTCATACTGACTATGAATTTTATCTATTAAGTATCCTTGATTCATGTTTTCTATATGACTTTAGATACTAATATCATTGACATCATCCCAATCTGAGATAATTTATTTTTCATATATTGATCACTCAGGTAAATCACCCATAAAAATTAGTGAGAATAAATTTCTTTTCCTCAATGTAATCATCCTTACAATGCATTACTAAATTTTAAATAATGACTTTTTCTGGTGGAAATAAATTAAAAGGAAACACGTTAGGATAAGATATAATGGAAATATATTGGGTGTGATAAAAATTTGTTTCTTATTAATTTTTTAGTTATATTTGTTAGGGATAGATATAATAAAAGGATAGAATAATTTTAGTGCTCATCACATGATTTTTTTGATGTAGTTGAATATTCGGGGAGGTTTTCAAATGTCCTGAGATAAGGTTATTATGTTTTGATATTGAAGGAGGTCCTCATAAATTTGGTCTTTATCTTGATTATAGTGATACGAGATGTTTTTATTTGAAATTGTGGTCATGTTATATTTTTTAAAAACATTAAAATCATGTTATAAAACAGTTGTAGTTTGATAATTAATTATGTTTCATTATCAATTTAAAATAATTTTTCATTTAAAGCTTATTGGAATAAGGGATGTGGTCAAATTTATATTTATTTGATGAAAACTGTGTTTTATGTTGATGCCTAGTGTTTTGATAAGCATAATCATATTCCTAGAGTTATCAATGAAAATTAAAAGTCATTTCTCCTTAATCATGAAAACATTTCCTATGTAAATATAAATTCCCCTTCTTAACGAAAATTTATCATTAGCATAGTAATCAGATTCTACTATGAAAAAAAGACATCTTCACCTATGTGGACATCATTAAACACATTAATAATCATCATATACGGTACATATGCATCATTTCCAATAGTATAATTAAAATAAATATTTCATTACTTAATGAGTTATATTTTAGGAATTTTGTATGTATCATCAACAACATGAATATTTTTCACAAAAATTATTTTATCTATACCATCATTATTACATTGTAAAATATTGAATATGATAACAACTACAAATTGAGGTTCCAATAAGATAATATTCTAAATAAAATAATATATTTTGATGATTCTCAGTAATATGATTTTAGAAAAATAAAAAAAATATGTGTTTTATGTGCATAATGAATATCCATGAAAATAAAACATTCATATATGTTGTCTATTTTTTATTTCATCATAATTACATGTTAATCACAAAGTTTAAAACGATTGAACATGTTTATAATACTTGATATAACCTGAACCATTATATAGATACAATTTTTAAGTGTATAATGTTATTCATATTTTTCTAATAAAGCATGAAATAAATAATACACATTGAGTCACATGAATGAAACTTCATTTGACTAGTATTTTCTACTTATTCAACATGAATGTGTTCCTTAAATATGTAACATAGTAAAAAATTATTATATGATTATTTTTCATAAATTTACATCATGACATTAAAAACTTATATTTTTAAAAAATATTATTCATTATATTTTATAGGATAAATTCTATAGATCATGTACACACACATTTCTCTTCATCATATTGAAGATTCATTCATCAAACCATGTGAATAATCTTCCCTTTATATCTCCATTTTTTTCATCATGCCATAAAAATTTTACATATATATTGTAAATTAAATCAATGAATACAATGTATTTTCTATTATATCACTAATATTATTGATACCATCATAAAAGTGAAAAGAAAACAGGAAAACCTAACATGATCATCATTCTTCAAAAATATATTAATCTTTCCACTTCCAATCAATGATTTCTATACCTATATTAATTTAATAATACTAATTATTTAACATGTAATGCAATATAGTGGAAAAAATTTTGTCATGAAAAAAATATGGAATTTAATTCTTTTCAAAACCTATTATATTCATGTTAAAACATATATTATTTTTATTATTTCGAATATCATATTAATGAGAATCATAAACACATATAATTATATTTAGAATGTTGTTTTTTTGGAACATAAATTTTTATTCACTATCATATTCAATATTTTACAATGTAATAATGATGGTATAGATAAAATATTTATTGTGAATAATTTTAATTATGTTTATGATAGATACAAAATTCTTAAAATTTCACTCATATAGTAATGAAATATTTATTTTAATTATACTAATGATATGATGAATATGTACCATATAAAATTATTATTAATGTGTTTAATGAAGGCCACATGGGTGAAGAGGACTTTTTTCATAGTAGAATATGATTTCTATGATGATAATAAATTGTGGTTTAGAAGGGGAAATGGTACTTATATAATACTAGTTTTCATGACTAATGATCCACGAGTTTTCATTTTCATTGATATCTCCATGACTATGATGATGCTTATCAAAACAATAAGAATTAAAAATAAACACAATGTTCATCAAATAAATCTTAATTTGACGATAAATCATCAATAGTTTTTTAATAAGATTCAAATGAAAAATAATTTTAAATTGATCATGACACATAATTTATTACCAAACATTAATTTTATTGTAAAATTATTTTAATGATTTTAAAAAGAAAACATGACCACAATTTCAAATAAAAAATTTTCTTCTCATTATACACAAGATAAAGACCAAATTTTTGAGGACCTCCTTCAATATAAAATCATTATAACCTTATCTCAAGACTTTGACAAACTCCTCGAATATTTAACTACATCAAAAATTTCATGGGATGGGCACTAAAATTATTATATCTTTCAATCATAACTATCAATAACAAATATAACTAAAAAATTAATAAGAATATATTTTTTATCACACCGAATATATTTCCATTACATTGTATCCTAAAATGTTTCTTTTGAATTTATTTCCTCCAAAACACGTCATTTTGATGCATTCAATAATGCATTGTAAGGACGAATACATACGTGAAAAACTAAATACACATGGTATTTCTGAAAATATAATATAATAACTTGATGTATATTCTATGATCAATATATAATAATATTGAATTTCATTTTTATAGTTTATTTTGGTTGTTGTGGTGGAACCCTATGTAGTTGTTCTATTTTTGATTATCACACGACTTCTCTATATTATAATCATAGAGTGTTCATCCATGAAATCCTTTATTAAAATAGTGAATGTTTACATCATGGGTTTTATTATTATACTTGGCTGGTTTTTGGATTTCATAAATTGAAGGGTGGGATATGGGCCTCCCAAAATGTTTTTCCCAATTAGAGTTTAAGGCATGCTAGCTGGGTTAGGAATTGTTTATTTCTAATATAATGTGTTCAATGTACTATCAATAACCGTTGAGGAGAATCTTTTCATGTTTCTATTAGGATTGGGTGTCACTTAGTGGCATGCCTTCATGCCACTATAACGTTTTGAGAATCTCATTGACAGATATTCCACATGGTTTTCATCTATGGTTTGTGGTCTATAAGTGAGCTTGATTCTAACACAGAGGAAGTCATTCTGATAGGGTTGTGACAGTCCTTTATTATTGATGCTCCTGACGGTTTTCTTTCAAAAACGCCTTGGATAGGTTTATTAATTACAATCATTTGTTTGTTACTATATAACTATCTTTCTGTACCCCTCAACACTTTATTTTAATTAATTCTTTTGTATCATGAATTGGGAGACCATTTCATGTCTACTATTTAAAATAAATATTAGTGGATTTTAAAAAGACATATCATCGAGTATAAAAAAGACTAATCCTTTATAGTTATATAAGACACTATTATTTTCATTTATAATATGTAAAATTGAATATATTAAATAAATAATAATATATGATTTAAAATATTGATTATAAATTAAAATATCGTAATAAAATGATATACGTAGTGACTCCACAACTTTTTTGGAATCTATTATTGATATCCATCATGGTTTTTGTTTTTTTATTGATAAGTGTAATTCATGAAAGTATTTTTGGTAATTTAATTTATTAATTTCATTATTATTCATGAAAAATGATGGAAACATTGTATTTTTATGGTAGGATAAAACCTATATATGTAAAATGATAAAAATGAAATGAATAATGGATCTAAAAGATACTTCTCACCCTGGGTGATAAAAAGTAGTGAGACTCTAGATTTTTGTTGCCAGGAGAAAAAACTCATAAAGATGTAATGAGCTAATGAATCGGAAAATAACCATTTACATGTGATATAATTCATTACACAATGTGATATTTTGCAGAATTATATATTCCCTAGGACAATTTGTGAATTCAGTACACTCTACAAAAATCCAATATACCTTATGTACACTAAACATGATATGAGAGTTTAGGAAAATAACAAATAAGATAAATTCATTTTTGATGTGTATTACACATCATGAATCTACTAGGAAACAGAAAAATAATGATAGAAATTTACGATGGTTTGATGAGAGATATATAAATGTATTCATAAATTCAATCCTTATTGATCATCTTAAACCTAGAAGAGCTGCACCAACAACAACACGTTTGGATCACCACCAACAAACTCTTGTGATGCATCTGTTCTTCACCATTTTTCATAATTGGGTATCCTTGATATTTTATCTCATCATTCCTAGAATGAAGATAATTATATTCGATACCAGGTGGATATATTTTTTGGAGAAGTGGTGTTATGTATTATTTCTATTATTCTATTGTTTATTGGATTGATAAAACACTGTTGATCAATTATAATCCACTTTTTTTATTTTATTGACCATGTAAATGATTTGAGGTGTTTCATTTTACTTCATAAATATATTTCCCTTTTTGTGTATGAACTTTATTAAAATTATGGTTACTTTTTTTTAAATAGTGTTATAGGTCACCTCATTTTTCATTTTCACCTAGTATATAACAATTGAACATTTAAAATCATAGGATTACCAATGGGTACCGTGACAAAAGTTCCCTATAGAAAAAAATACAACACAATAAATGAATAATACCAAAACTAGTTCAATACCTAATGAAAAAATATGATATTCACTGAACCTAACATTCCTCTCATCCTGCAATCATTCCAAGTCATTGATGATTATTTTCTATTTTTCTCCACTAAATTAATCAAATGCCATTAAAATTTAATTAATTAATTTAGTACATATAAACCATCCCCATGGGTTTAAATGGAGCATTATAATCTTTACAATTTATCTAGGTTATTTGAGTTTTATGGATTATTATATTTTTGAATCCCTATAAGAAATTAATGATGCCCTTTGGGCTATAATTTAACTTGGACATGTTTGAATGGCAGACAAAGAGGTAGAGATAAATAATTATAAGCGTATTTTAATGGGTGTAAATTTGAATGAAATACTTTTCACAACTATTATATCATGAAATTTAATATATACAATGTCCCTTGTTGGTATGCTTGGATGGGTGATATAAGGTCAGATTATTATGTTATTCTTAGGATTTTGGGAATATACCTCATACTTAGTATATACAACACATTCCATTCGTATTTAAAAAATAGTGTTGAATAATTATTGAATAATTTTTATTTAAGTTTATTTGTTTATTGGGTTTCATTTTTTTATTGTAATAAGTCATGGGTTTTCACAAACAATCATTATTTCATATCTTTTCTTCATTATTTATGACCAGACAATCTTGTGATGCACTTTTTATTTCATTTCAAAATTATTAAAATATAAAATTTTATTTTATCTTGATTATACATTATTTTTTTATTAGCAATATTTATACATCATTGTGCATTATATGTTAATTTATTAAACTAATGGTTAAAGTATTTAAACGGGGAAGTTATTAAGGATTGAAACCCATGGCCGGGAATTTAAATTGATCTATTTTTGAAAAATAAAATATATATCCATCGGATTTTTTATATGACACTTTATTTTTGGATCATTGGTTAACATATTCAAAAAACACTAAAATTATCATATCTTAACTAATACTTTTTTATTTCTTGTAAATTGATAAAATAATTCATTTGTGGATTTTAATTAACATTTCATGTAGGATATCAATGTATTTATTTATTTGACCTCAAATATATGCTATAAATTTGTAGTTTTATTTTTAATGACAAGTAATCATAAATTAAAATCATGAAACTTGTTTAGAATTAATAATTTATCATTAAAGGTCAATTTTTTGGATCATTTATTTGGAATTGTAGTCTTTTTAGAAGTCAACATTCAATATATGAGAAAAAAGTATTTGTTCATACATCCCAATTTATCATTTATGTATTAATTATGAGTAGTTGTATTATTTTATTTTTTCCCTGATATTGTTAATACAAGAGTAATAAACTCAGGGACAATGATAATATATTTATGATTATTCTTTCATGTTATAGATTAGTATTAAGGGACCCAAAAAGGAAGAGATAAATGATTTAGTTGATCATGATCTAAAGATGGATAATGTTGTGTAAGGATGTTATCCAACACAATATACAATCATAGAGTGTGGTTTACATTCAGGTGTTGGACATAACCATATATCCTTATTCTCTTCATTTATATGATTCACATTGAGATAAAACTAGTGATCATAAAAACAATCTCAAAGAAACGTTAATTAACTGAGCTACTATATCATGATCTATATGGATACATGGGATATTTCACTAAACCTTATGAAACATTAAAATATAATGGTGATTTTTATTATGGCACATAATACATTTATAATTTTAACAAAAATATAAATCATAAAAATTGATTCAAAAAATTGAATTAAATTCATCACTATATTGAGTGAAATTGAAAGTGGTTTATAAACAAAATAATTTACCAAGTTTAAAAATGTTCACATTTGTTCATATATTATTAATGTATTTAAATATAAATTTAATCTATATTTTAATGGATATGATGGATTCAGTGAATATTTAATAATTTTACAGCTTAATTCTTAGGATACATTTATAATTTTGAAAAATTCATAGAAATTTATATCTCAAGGTTATATGTTAGACATTGATGTTTCATATAGATTATCATAGATGAATAAATATCCCTATGGGTGTTTTTAAAAATTGGACTAAATTTATTAAAATTGAATCATTTTAGAAACTAATGAAGTATTGTAACCACAATATTATTCTTTAATGTAAATGGTAATTATATTTCAATAATCATTCATATAATTATATCTGTCATGAACCAACAACATGGTATATTCACTGATGTTATGAAACACAATTATTTTAATAGATGAAATACTATTTATAGATGTCATACACAATAATCACAGTGATTTTAACTAAATGCATCGATGGAAAATTAAACACTAAAATGTACAATACATAGATATAAAATTCATTCATTAGAGAAACAATGTATATATTCATGAAAATCAGTAAGTCTAACATCAATGACTTAAAAGTGAATTCTCTTTACCAATATATTCTATGACATATCATCAAATTGAACATTGATAAATTTTTATATCATACTAATAAGGTCAGATGAGCAGTAAATATGGGATACATGAAGATGAATGCCCATTGATTAGTTAATTTATCAATTTAATTAATAGAAGTAACAAAGAAGTATTTTTTAATAAAACGATGTGATAATTAGATAAGTGAGAATAAAATGAGAAAGAAATGCAAGAAGAGTCGAATTAGATGGAAAATATAGTCAAGAAATATAGTGGAAAAGATCTCAATGAATACTGAAACCACTGCCACCATTCATAGACATGATGATATGAGGGGGGTTTGATGACTCAATGACATTGTTTGAAGAAATTTATTTGAAACTAAATATTTACATTCATATTATAAATGTTTTAATGAACAATTAAGCATATGTAATTTATATGGTAATGTTGTTTTTTATAAGTATATATGAATGGATATGATTACAATTAAACACACAAGGGAATGTTTGTATTATCCTATCCATAATCTATGGCCTCAGATTTGTGCTCGATCAATGTGACTCATCATTATACCTCAACCAAGAATTTTTATATGTGAGAGGCTTCTAACTATTAAATAGGATCTAGACAACTATTGTTTCAAAACAATACGCCCATATCTGACTGTAAAATCATCGTAAAAATATACCAACCATTATCTATGAATATAAAACATATGTCAAAGTAAGTAGAACCCATAAACATACCCATCAATAATAAATAATGATTATGGTGAAAAACTATCATAAACACACAGAATTAGGTAAAGTTACAACAATAAATATATAAGAGTCATATAATATATTTATAAAAATAAAAAAAATAAAAATTAATGAGTCTCATCTACTATCATTGAGTGTTACTTCATCCCAATCTATAGTTCCATATGTGATCTCTCTCTAGATGAAGATACTTTTTGGCTCTACACAACCTAAAACTAAAATCACGGAAGAGTTATTGGGTGCAAATGATTCAAGTTCTCCCTTGTATAGTTTCCCTATAAATCAATAACGAATTAAAAATATGGTATCATTATAACTTGTATGTAGAGACACTTTATTTTTTTGTAAGATGTTCAAATATTCGTTGGAATATTTTCAGAGCGAGTTTCTCAGATGGAGTGTGATTCATTGGTTCGATGATCCCGAAATAATTTTTTGAAAATACTAAATCTATTTGTATAATAGATGAGAATTATTCTAAAAATTAAGAATATTTACTTAATAGAGTCTCATATTGGAAATATAATATCATGGTTGAATAAAAAATGCGGAGTTTACTATAGGCATGACCAAAAATTTGTCATTATGGGATGTTTAGATAAGGCATCCATAGGAAGGTATATATAATTAATATAAATTAAAAATTTATTGGTTTTTTTATTAAATAACCTAATAAAACCCTCTATAAAAACCATATCATGATGATTTGCAATGGGTTTCTTACATAAACCTTGTGATATCAAATAAGTGGAGTAGATTTTTCTTCATTGGAATATCAACATTGAATAAGGAAAAATGATCACATTGAGGAGGATTTATGGGTAGAGATCACAAATGGTCTTACTCCTCACCAAAAGATTCTTTATTCACCCATTATCGATCCAAAATTAAAGTAGGACTCGTTATTGGTTATTTTATATCCATATAATTTAATGATAAGTCAAGATAAATTCCATCTCTTTGATCCACATGAATTCAGACCTACATATGAGACCATACAGGATAATAAATTATTCATTCAATTTATTTCTTTTCTGGGGCATGTTTCTCAACCTAGTTTCCTCTCTATGAAATCGTTTTCCAATAATGATTTTACAATGGTTCTTATCACCATTTTTGTAGATGATTTTATACCATTGTTCTTAACATTCATTATGGGTTCACCGTGGGGTCATGATTTGTATTTTTAAGGGGTATGAATGTGGTCAAACCCCCCAAATTCATTATGGTTGAACAAACGACTTGTATATCAATGGTTTTGGGATAGATTGATAAACGAATGTGATGGTTTTTAGTGAATGCACTAGTTTTTAGGGTGTGAGATTTGTAATGAGTGTTGGTTCCGGATCATGTTATTGTTATACAGTTTCTCAATTGGTGAATGGTGGGGACTGGAAATGTGGAGTGATTGATTCCTAGTTGAGGCTCTGTGTGAGGAATCATGTTGGAGTCTAATCGGTGAGAACAAGTTGATGGCTAGACTCAGATATTGGTTGAGTAGGTCAGACATGGTCGACGTGGTGAGTGTTAAATATAAATAATAATAATAACAATGATGAGTTTATTAAAATTATAAGAGGATTATGTTATCATTATTATATATAATAATAATAATGATGATAGAATCAATTGTCAAGAAGAATAAATTGGTGTACCTCTCGTACCCCTCATGGTTTAATTTTCATGATCACAATCACTCTCTTATTTATCTAATTTTGTTTTAAGTGTTTTTGGATGATAGGTTGCCAAGGAATTGGGCCAAGAAAGAAAGAAGGCAAAAGTGGACTGAATTTCAGTCCCACCGGCCAACCGGTGGATGACCACCAGCCAGCCGATGGAGGCCTAGACAGAAGGCATCCCTCTGTCCAGACCACCGGCCAACCGGTGTCCCACCACCGATCAGCCGGTGGAACCCAGGCAGAACAGTGTCAGCTACTGCCTCAGCACCGGCCAACCGGTGGCCTCCTCACCGGCCAGCCGGTGGTGCCTGAGCCCGAGCCCTTTCTCTTTTTCAAAGAACCGGCCAACCGGTGGCCTAGCATCGGTCAACCGGTGGAGCAAGTCAAACTAGCCGTTGGGCTTTGACCAGGCTTGTCCACTTGACTCCCAACGGCTCCGAAGGCCTCTCCAACAGCTCCAAAGACCCCTAAAGGCCATTTGAGGGTTCCCCCTCTATAAATAAAGGACTAGGAAGCCCCAGAAACTTAAGGAAGCCCACGGACACATTTTGGATCATTTGGTGAACCTCCGGCGCATTCCCTCAAGGAACCCTCACTTGCTCGAACCTTCTTCCACATCCAAGGAGCACCACCATAGAAGCTTGGGAGCGCTCTTCATCAACTTCATCAACCACTTGGCGCCCAAGGCTTCTCCCATTACGGTTTTTCATTATTTATCATTTTGAGCTTTATTTTGGGTTTGTGCCTACAAACCCCCATTTCTCTCATCCTCCTTTAATTTGGGTTTTCACACCACCTTCAAGGTGTGAAGAGGTTCGTCAAGCCTTCCCTTCAAAAGGCGTGAGTCATAGGTGAGCTAGCCTTCACCTGTAAGAAGGATAGTGGGTTCTTGATCAACCATTAAAAGTAAGTGGGTTCTTGCTCAACCAATAAAAGCAAGCTGTAATAGGTTCTAGACTAACCTTAAAGTCTAGTGGGTTTCTTGATAAAACCATTAAAAAGCAAGAGGTAGTAAATCTATCAGCAGTTGAGTTGGGAGCGGAGATGTAGGCTTGGGTTTAAGCCGAACTCCGTTATCAATTTTGTGTCTTGCCTCTTTTATTTCCGCTGCACCTTTAACATTGATTTTAAATTGATAATTAATTTTTAAAAGGCAATTCACCCACCCTCTTTCCATCACTTCTCCGCCCAACAATTGGTATCAAAAGGAAAATTTGAGTAATACCCTAACCGGTTTCAAATTCAAGATCCATTGTGATGGCTTCAACCACTTTCGCCCCCGAAGGCTATTCTTTGGGTCGTGCTCCATTTTTTGATGGAACCAACTATACCTATTGGAAAACCTGCATGACCACTTTTCATAGAAGCATAGGTTATCCTATTTATAAAATTGTCATGCATGGTTATTCTCTTCCTTCTCCCGATGAATCCAAATGGACTCAAGACGATATTAAAAATTTCGATCTTGATGGCAAAGCCATGAACGCTCTTCATTGCGGCTTTGATCATAATGAATTCAATCGAGTTTCCACATGCACCTCATCACATGAAATCTGGAAACTTTTGGAAGTTACCCATGAGGGGACCAACAAAGTTAAGGATACTCGATTGGATATGTTCCGTCATGATTTTGATTCTTTCACCATGCATCCATCCGAATCTATTTCTGAAATGTTTACTCGCTTTACTGATGTTTGCAATGGTAGAAAGTCTCTTGGTGATGATGTGTCTGCAGAAACGATGGTCAAAAAGATCCTTTGGATCCTACCAAGCTCATGGGCACCAAAAGTCACGGCAATTCAAGAAGCAAAAGACATCAAGAACATGCCGGTCGAAGAGCTCATCGGATCCCTCATGACCTACGAGATCACCATGAGGAGGCAAGCTGAAAAGGAAGGCAAACCGATCAAAGTTCCAAAGAACATTTCCTTCAAAGTTCAAAAAGAAGAAAGCTCCTCCTCCTCATAATCTTCCTCTTCAAGCGGCGATTCCGAAATAGGGAACCTTGCCTGCAAAATGAAAAAATTCATGAAGAAGCACAAGAAGAAGAAATCCTGCAAGTCTCAACCCAACGAAAAATCCAATCCCGAGGTAAGATGTTACGGGTGTGGCAAGAAAGGCCATTACAAGCCTGATTGTCCACTCAACAAGAAAAAGGCCATGCAAAAGGAAAAGAAGAAGGCATTCAAGGCCACATGGAGTGATAGCTCCACATCCTCCTCCTCCTCCTCCTCAAGTGACAACGGTAAAAAATGCCTAATGGAATTTCATGAGGTAACCTCTTCCGACTCCTCATCCTCTAGTTCTTCAAAATCTTTCAATCATTTATCTTATGAGGATCTCCAACATGCGAGAGATCAATTGGAGGAAGGTTTTCACGAACTTTCTTCCAAATTTGTTGCTTTAAAAAAGAATTTCAAAAAACTTTCTTCTGAAAAGGATCAACTTCTCAAAGAAAAGGAGGAGTTGTCCCTCAAAATCCAAGATATTCCAAATTTTGATTCTTTGAATTCAACAATCAAAGATTTAAGGGAATCTCTTGCCAAGTTCACCCAAGGTGAACAAAATTTGACCAAATTGCTAGGTTCCCAATGCATATCTAGAACAACTGAAGGGCTTGGCTATTCCAAGCAAGCTTCCTCTTCCCATGCTCCAACTACTTTTGTAAGGGGGAGCTCTCAAAATAAATTTTGTAATTATTGCAAAAACCTCGGGCACTTAATTTATGAGTTCAATTGCAAAAATGCCCGGTATGGAAGGCCTAAAACCATTTCCCTTAGTGATGAATTTCTTAGGAGAAGACCCGCCACAAGAAAATTATGGATTGAAAAATCCCTTTTAGCGAGTCTCACCAGACCAAAATTTGTCTCGGTTCCAAAATCCACTCCTCGGTGATTTGTTGTTTTTATTTAGGGGGAGTTAGGATTGTTTAAGCCTTTTTGCTTTATTTTCAAAACTTTCAATTCAAAACTTTCATTTCAAAACTTTCAATTCAAAATTCTCAATTCAAAATTTTCGATTCAAAACTTTCAATTCAAATTTCAAAAATTTCAATTGATTTAAAATCTCTATCTCGTTTTTCAACTTTTCCCTCAATCAAGTTTTATGCCCCGTACTATTTTGATAATCACAAAGGGGGATAAATTCTTGGTTGATTGGGGGAGAAATCTTTCTATCATGCTTTACATTACTTTTCTTTATCCTTTAAAGCATGCCTTTCATTTCAATCTTTTACATTGCTTGTTTTGGTGATTGTGATCATCAAAATAGGGGGCGATTGTTGTACCTCTCGTACCCCTCGTGGTTTAATTTTAATGATCACAATCACTCTCTTATTTATCTAATTTTGTTTTAAGTGTTTTTGGATGATAGGTTGCCAAGGAATTGGGCCAAGAAAGCAAGAAGGCAAAAGTGGACTGAATTTCAGTCCCACCGGCCAACCGGTGGATGACCACCGGCCAGCCGATGGAGGCCTGGACAGAAGGAATCCCTCTGTCCAGACCACTGGCCAACCGGTGTCCCACCATCGGTCAGCCGGTGGAACCCAGACAGAACAGTGTCAGCTACTGCCTCAGCACCGGCCAACCGGTGGCCTCCTCACCGGCCAGCCGGTGGTGCCTGAGCCCGAGCCCTCTCCCTTTTTCAATGCACCGGCCAACCGGTGGCCTAGCACCGGTCAGCCGGTGGAGCCAGTCAAACTAGCCGTTGGGCTTTGACCAGGATTGTCCACTTGACTCCCAACGGCTCCGAAGGCCTCTCCAACGGCTCCGAAGATCCCCAAAGGCCATTTGAGGGTTCCCCCTCTATAAATAAAGGACTAGGAAGCCCCAGAATCTTAAGGAATCCCACAGACACATTTTTGATCATTTGGAGAACCTCCGGCGCATTCCCTCAAGGAACCCTCACTTGCTCCAACCTTCTTCCACATCCAAGGAGCACCACCATAGAAGCTTGGGAGCGCTCTTCATCAACTTCATCAATCACTTGGCGCCCAAGGCTTCTCCCATTACGGTTTTTCATTATTTATCATTTTGAGCTTTATTTTGGGTTTGTGCCTACAAACCCCCATTTCTCTCATCCTCCTTTCATTTGGGTTTTCACACCACCTTCAAGGTGTGAAGAGGTTAGTCAAGCCTTCCCTTTAAAAGGATTGATTCATAGGTGAGCTAGCCTTCACCTGTAAGAAGGCTAGTGGGTTCTTGCTCAACCAATAAATGCAAGCTATAATAGGTTCTAGACTAACTTTAAAGTCTAGTGGGTTTCTTGCTAAAACCATTAAAAATAAAGTGGTAGTAAATCTCTCAACGGTTGAGTTGGGAGCGGAGACGTAGGCTTGGGTTTAAGCCGAACTCCGTTATCAATTTTGTGTCTTGCCTCTTTTATTTCCGATGCACCTTTAACTTTCATTTTAAATTGATAATTATTTTTTAAAAGGCAATTCACCCCCCCTCTTTCCATCACATCTCCACCCAACATAAATAATATGGTTTTAATATAATTGAGAAAATATTTTTTAATTAAATGGGTTTAATTGATATCATTTTAATTTAAAAAATTAAAATAAATGTTTTATTTCAAGATAAATTGTCGACCCACGTGAAGGGGGAACATGGAATATGACTCACCCTTCTATATCATTTAAATAGTTTTAAAAATAATAATATTATTATTAAGAATAAAAAATAATATAATTAAAAACAATGAAATAAAAAATGGGAGTTTATGTGTTTCTTCTTGTTAATTTTTACAGTAGGGAGGGTCCCCTTTATCATATAAATATATGAAGAAAATAGGGTTTAAATAGTAATTTTAATAATAGAATGAAGATAATATTTTTTTTGATAACACTATATCAGACATAACTTCTCTGTGTGGTATCAGATTGACCATCCATCTGTGACAATATGACCTTGTAATTGAGATGGTCTTTGTAGAATTGTAGTTTGATACCATTTTTTGACTCATCCCTTAAGTCAATGAAATGGTTAATTAAAAAAATAATAATATTATTATTATAGAAAATAGTATCTGACAAATCATTAACATATATTATAAGAAATAAGAACTATATGTAATTCTATGACCCTAAAATTAATGTGGATGTATGAAGACCATTTTTTGTATTTTATTTGGACATTTTCCTTAGGCACATGAATCGCCATCTGTGTGGGATGTAGTGAAATGTGACTCTTTCATAGGGTTTCCAATTAAAGATTGTGAATATTAACTGGTGAGAATTTTTCTTTGATGATTGCAAGTACAAGACTTGTTTTTCCATTTGGAATTATTATCATAGGCATGTTAGTGTAATTATATTTTTTCTCTTCGATTTAGATAAATCTCGATTTGTTTTCTTATATTTTGGTTGATACATGTTGTGTAGTACCCTTACATTCCATGTAGCACTATATGTCCTGCATTCCATGTGCTGGAAAGGATATGACAAGGCATCAATGTGGGATCAGATATTGTATGGTATCTTTTCATTTCTTGTACTACTTTTTGAATCTTCACGCATAGTTATCTCATGCTTTTGAACTCATATTTTAGCTCATGAGTTTATTATCCAAAGTTTTTTTCTCACAAAGAATGTTCTGGTTCTATCTTTTATGGGTTTCGAGATATGATGTGTAATTCTAAAGTCGGGATGCTTGGTAAGGAAATGCTCGACACTGGTGGTGATCATGAATGGTCATCAAAGACCATCCGAGTGGTATCCTCTAGTTGATTTTGGTAGCGGACCTCGATGCATTATGAATGGTATCCTGCAGTTGAGTTGAGAAGTAGGTCCTCGATTTTATCATAGTGGTACCCTCTTATTGTGTTGGGTAGTGTTTCATCGATTTATTCTTAATGTTGCCCTCCTACTGAGCTAGGGAGTTGGTCATCGACACCTTTTGAGTGGTAAACTATAGTTGAGTTGGATAATGTGACCTCAATTTATTCTATGTGGTACCCCCCCACCCATTTGATCTGGGCAGTGGGTCCTAAACACCATCAGAATGGTTCCACCACTTTTATAACATTTTTCAGTCCTCCACATCAATATTATTACCATAGAGTTGTGTAGTTCAATGACGAGGAGTGGATATACTTTTATAGTTTCTTCTGGGAAGAAAAATGAGATATTGGGAAACATTAATGTCCTTTTGGGACTATTTTCTACTCTTTTTCTAGGGTGAGTTGTGATATGGTGATCCCCTTAATCTCCTATTTTTGATTCATTGACTATGCTTATATATCTCTCTTTTTTATATATCCTCACATTGGATTTGGACACTCTCTTTTTACGAGAGGTAATGGTGTGAGTGGTAATCCAAATGATTTCGGTGTTTATATTGTCAGGGTTAGATGATTTAAATCTCTTAATATATGTGCCTAAGACTCAATTAGTATTTAATTTAATCACTATATCGACCCCCATTGTGTTTGGACAAGTTTAATTTCACTTTACATTTGGGTTGAGTATTACTCTTTCACCATACCTTGGTATATCTTACATAATTCTATTTTAATTAGTTATTACTACCTACATCAAATTTTTAGGCATCTACCAGGACATTTTTATACTCACCCCGGCATGGGATACTCACGCCTGAGTCACATACTATGTAGATGATAGATATGTCAGTCGTGAATACATAGGATCTTATAGATACGGGGTTTTTGGATGAATATGATGGTCTTAGATTGGAATTATGGAGATTGTATCTCTATCCCATGGATCCATTTCAAATTTTCTATCATATTAGGGAATGTTTTAAGCTGGGTGTGTATTTTAACCAGTTACATTTATGTTTACACTTCCATAATTTTATAATTTCTAGAGACTCATGTATTGTTGGTTTATTTTATTACAGTGTCGAATTTTTTAATTCGCTCTCTATTTACATTTTCATCTAGATGGGGGTCTGTTTGTGTACATGTACATAGAAAAAGAATCCCCAAGTAAGTTATTTCTTGGGTGCTTGTCTCCACCCCTAGACTATAGAGTAAATATTGGAATTGTTGCAGATTGATCCACGACATGGGACAGGTAGTGATATATTGGTATCATAGAAATTTATTTCCATGGGATATTGTTTGGATGTATCCCGTTAAGAGATTTTTTTGAGTATAGGGAAACAATGCTAAAGTGTATCGATTGAGGATCTCAGCATAGTGAATCTAGTGATGGTTTTGCAGCCGATATATCCATTCACCCAGACACTGAATATCTACCTATATACTTAGCATTCTATGAAATTGTTGTAGGGATAATGATAAATGAATCTTATATTATTGTTTATATGATTTATCTTCTTGATTAAGCTCCACATTAGTTTTGATATATATATATATATATTTATTATCATTTGACTATGGTATTCCTTAATAATATTCAAGAATCCACTCTAATGATATCTAGCCAGGATACCAACTATAGTTCATGAAGTGATCTGATGAGTGATGGGTCATCATTTAGGGTACATACTGAGACCCCTACCTCTAAGTTGGTTATTAGTATCTCCTCCCATATAGAGAATCATATTTTTCTTTTAGAGTAGTATAATGATTCATGATGGCTTACTGCACATTGTGAGTTCCAACATTAGAGACATATAAGGTTCCATGATAATCTAGATCCTCATTAATCATAGTATTTACTTGATATTGTGGTCTATATCATATGGTGTGTTATGAACTCAATTGATCATGTAGTTTCACTGAAATATTTTATCTTCCTTTAAAATTCATTTCGTTTTTGGTGACTTTTTACAAAAACAATCTATGAGTCAACACTCTCATGGTATATCTTCTAGAAGTTGTTCTGTGAGAATTACTACCCATCCAATATAAAATATGTTCAAATTATTGATATTGTAGTGTTTGAGAAGGTAGGGAGAAGAGTTTCCTATTATTTTGTGAGGTTCACAGACAATACATGTAACTCCCTAGACATGATACAAGGATGCTACATTCAAGAATTTTTTTTAGAGTAGCGACACTGTCGAGAGTTGTAAACAATATTTGTTCCCTTGTGCATTCCCTCCTATTTTAGGGTGCTAGTGTAGGAACTAGTGAGAGTTAAATTTCATTCATAGAGACTCTGTATAGTTGTATTTGGTAGTGGGTTCACAAAGTCGAGTCATCTATAGTAGCTAGTGGATGCAAATCTAGGATCCGGGAATATGAGATCTTTTAATGATCATAAGTTGGAATGTGGTCAGAGGTTTCCTAAAGAGGTGCATTGATTTAATTGTGACAAGTGAGGCCACATTATCATATACTAATTGACCTGATGTGTGGATTTTCATAAGCAGTTAGATGATAGACTGCCCGACAGAGTAGTAACATGATCAAATATATCCTCAGCTTGGACATGGTCATCCCCAGGGAGGTAGAGCTTGAAAAAGTGAAACATGAGCTATGGGTGGTATATTTTTCTCTAAGATCCTTCTACAACTAGAAAAAATCACATTTTAGGATTATGGATCTAGTAGTTGGGGCCATGTATAACTACAGGATTTGGATGTATATGATCATGTAGTGTACGAGATGACAAGTGGTATAATATGTGTCAATTTAACCTTTTTCTATAGAAATTATTATACAATATACGGGGGTAATTTTCTCTCTTAGATTTTTGATCAAAGATTAAATCTGGATGATTCATGGCATTAGTGTATCCCACTTTTTATGTTGTTCCACATATATTGAAATGAGTGAGGAAAAGGGTTCTTTCCCCCACCGAGATGCATTTTTAAGACAAGAAAAAAAATCAATGAGGGTGAGTTAGTGTCACCATATATTGATAGTATCGAGTTGTGGTGGATGGGTCCCTCTGAATTTTGTGTTTAGTTTCAGGTGACATATCTGTGTTTGTAGACAGGTAGCCTTGTATGTCCTAGTTGAGCATACGAGATGCCCTTTTTTATTTGTTATTAACACCATGATCTTGGATTCCTCTGGTACTTAAGATTCTTGAGGAGGACATGTCATAGTTTTACCAATAATTGGACTCATGTAGAAGAGAGATGAATTACCCACCATGATTTTGGTTTTTTTGCAATGAAACCCATTTGAGGGAGTCAGCGCAACCCAAAGAAGATAGTTTAGTGGTGTGGGGAATGTTTTCCTAAGGGAGGTTCATTCAGGTAGAGTTTTTGTGATGATGTTTTAGAGTATGTATTGAAATTTCTGATGGAGGTTTACTACTTTCACCTTTCTTTGGGATGCCACTAGTGCCTGTGGTAATGTTTCTAGATAGGGTTTAAACTCTTTTCAAGATGGAAAATATGTGTAGTTTATTCCAGGTACAATTCTGTCTATATTCTATTTTTTGGATGAATCTTCTCACCTACACTGATAATTGGAACCCTTCTATTCTAAGAGTCAACCTTGATTGATCCAAAGACAATTTTTCATATGGGTCAAGGGAGTTGAGTTCATGGGAATAGAACTATGTGAGGCACTTACTAGATATAGAAGTGGTAGTATTCACCTTGATGATATTGAGGTACTACCTCCTGGGCGATATCAACTACGAGGTCATATGTGACCAGATATCCAAAGGAGTTTCAGTAAATGGATTTCATGAAGCAGGGAATAATTTCAACCTTTTTCAAAGATGATCAATTATTCCAATCGTGTTTCAATAGGTGTTGATGTGAGATTTTTACAATTATCTTTTGGTTCTACATCCTGGGGAAGGGGAGAGGTATGAAAAAGGTAGATTCAATTTTAGTTTCCCGCTATTCAGTATAATTTTTCTTTTCAAGGGGGAAAATATTTGAATAAGAGAATAATGTATAGACTGCACATAATCCATGGAAGACAATGGAATATCCCAAAGAATATTTTCAAAACCATGCATCGAGACGGTGTGGGATTCCAAGGCCTCATGATACTGTAATTAATTTTATAGTAGTATTAAATAATTTTTTATTGAATGCACACAATATTATTGAAAAATTTGAATATCTCTTAAACAGGGTCCCTAATTTTAAATCTATGATGCAGTTGAATTCAGAATGTGGAATTTACCTTTGGTGATACCCAAAATTGGCCAGCACGGGATGTTCCAATGGAGTAATCATTAGCTGGTTTGTTTAAATGAAATAAATAAATAAAATTTAGTGGAACAATTTGTCTTTTCTGGTGAAAATAGTAAGGGGGGGCCCATTAGCATATTAATCATTAAATATTTATTAAAAATTAAAATAATATAATATTATTATTATTAAATTTTTTCCTAAACATCGTATCAGAAATAACAGTTCTATGGAATGTCTGATTAGAGATCCCTCAATTATAGTGTGACCCAAGAATTGATATAGTCATTTTATGACCTATGATAGATAACTTTTTCAGACTGCTTCCTTGGTTCATTGAAATTCAAAACAATAGTAAATTTATTAATATTGTGGAATCTATTATCTGAAACATCATCCTTATATTGTGTCGGAATGATGAACCATCTAAGACAATACAACCCTTAAATTAATGTGGTCATTTGAAGACCATTTATTAGTATTTAATTTGAACTCGTTTGATGGTCACATGAAGCACCAATGATGAGTGATTAATTGGAATGTTACTATTTAATTTGGTAATCATTTAAGATAGGTTAATATTCTACCCTTGGCATTATTCCTTGAGGATTGTAACAGTGTGACATGATTTCCTACTAAGGATTTTATTAGAGGCATTTTAGTGAAATTATATTTTTTCCCTTGGATAGATGATATTCCTCTTGTATAAGTTATTATTGTTATCAAAATATGTTGTGTAGTAACCTTGCATGATTTTATGTAATACTAGGAAAACAAGTTATGTGATGTAAAAAACATGGCTAGGATGAATAGTGGGACCACACACCATGTGGGGCCATTACATATCTTGTAATCCTTTTTGAATCTAAATGATTCTGTTTCTCCATCAGTGAAACACTTGTTTTGGCCCTCGAGTATCCTATCATGTGTGAAATTTCATTTAGAACTTGAATGATACATCCACTATAGACTTAAGGATATGATGTTTAATTCTACGAGAACAATTCATGGTTATAAAATGTACAATGACATCAAAAATCCCATAGGATCATTAGAGGCCTTTCGAGTGGTACCGTCCAATTAATCTAAGTAGTTGGTACTCTATTCCTCCACAGTTGTACATTCTAGTTAAGATGGTTAGTGGGTCCTTATTTTATTCTGAGGGGAACCATCTAGATGCCTTCCAAGTGGCACCCTCATGATGATCTAGGCAGTGGGTCATCAAAGAATTCGATTTGGTAATATCCATTATAGTTGGGTTGTGGGTCCTTGACAGCTTCCGAGTGGTACCCAAAAGTTGATTTATGTAGTGGGTCATTGATTCCCTCATAGTGGTCCCCTAAATTGGAAATAGTTTGTGGATCCTAAATATTTCTTGAGTGGTACCCTCTAGTTGATTTGGGTAGTTGTTCTTGACTATTTTTAGTACTGGAGTTCAATTAAGATGGGTTTTTGGTTTTTGAAATCTACTGAGTTGCCCTTCTCGTCGAGCTGCATAGTGGGTCTTCAATTCCATTGGATTTATACCCCATATTATACCATGACACGAGTCTTTAACATTGTGTTTCTTCCCAATAAACTCTGATAAATAGCTACGATGCATGGATACACTTTTATAGAAACTTGCTGACTGACACATGGGATCCTAGGCATCATTGATGCACTTCTAGAATTGTTTGATTCTATAATTATGCTATAGATTTTTTTATATGGATATCCCCATACACTATTTTTTTGTATTTATTGATTAATCATATGTAACTATCTTAATTTTATATCCACACCATGGATTTGCACTCTCACCTTCCATGACAGGAAAATATGTGCAGGGTGTGACATATGCTTTTTGTGTTTGGATTATCATGGATGGATGAGCCTACTCTCCTGCTATAGGTATGGAAGACACGAAGGGTAGTTCATATACTCACCATGTCAATCCCCTTGTGTTTGGATGAGGATATATCCACACTCTTTTTTGGGTTTGGCTGTAATCTTTCACTATATATTATGATATCATCTATCTTTCTCTTATATTATATCTCTTAATTCTCCCCCTTAAGAATTCATGGCATCCTACTAGGTATGTTTATACTCACCTCTACAAGGTATTTTCCCACACCTATAATGTCTTATGATGATGATTGGTAGGTTTACCATGATTATAGAGGATATTAGGGATACTAGGTGATTTGACTTGGTGCAATGATCATATCTTTGTATTCATGGGCCATGATCTATTTTAGTGAATTAAATTTCCAGATTTCTTTTAGGTAGGGAAACATTTCTGGTTGGTTGAGTTTTTTCATCTTTTCTAATCTGTTTACACAATCGTAATTTTGTGCATCCTATAGGTTCATGCAAGCTTGGATTAATTTATTGAAGTGTTCCATTTTTTAATTTCCTCTACAATTCAACATATATATTACTTTGTGGGTACATGTTCATAAGATTTTTCCTCCATATGTTTTCTTCCTTCATCCCATTTCGCCAAACCATGGCCTATGGAGGCAGGCTTCAGATAGTTTTAGATCGAGTCATATCATGGGTGAGGTTGTGACAATGTAATTAAAATGTACATGTATCATATACATAGCATATAAATAAAATAGGAAGAAAAGTCAAAATAAAAACCATAGTCTATCCTCATATTCTCTGAATATATGTGAGAATTTCATAAAGTTACATTAACTAGTAATAGTGAATCTATTAGAATAGAAAAACACCAAGGAAGCACAATATCATCTTAGTCCTTTGTAATAAAATCCAATTCCTCTAAATCCGAAATGTGATTCTTTGTGTTTCCATAGTACTACTAAATACTCTCAAATACATGTATCAAATCCATGTTAAACCAAAATATTGTATTTGTACTGACTTAGCGGTTCACATCAACTTGAGAGGGTAGTGATATGTTACTGGGACATAATTGACTTTCACATATCTTCAATGGAAAGAAATAAATTCCAAAGGGCTTCAGCATATATAGGGCATGATTTTCCCTTTATGAGTAATACCACCAACCAAAAAAACCATTACAAAGAAACAACAATATGATGCATGATAACAATGAAGGAAAACATTTAATTTCATTTATCAAAATAATACCAAATTCAAGTGTCACATTAGATTGCTACAATATCAAAGATAAAGGCTTAAGAGAAATAATAAAACACAAAATAAATTAGAAGACTCCAAGCTCCAAATTCTTCATTCTCCAACCTCGCCAAAAAATATCATGTATCCTGTGGTAGTGCTAAATTAATGTGATAATTTCCCTTTTATCATATCTTTATTGATGAAATCTCTAAAAGCACCAAAGTTCCAAATCCTGGGGCTAAAACTCATTATGTTATCCTGAATGACTTCCCAATACACACCACAATGATAGAACATTTTAGAAAAAATTATATAAAGTATTTATATAAAAATATTCTAAACCATTTATTTCAAAATATAACCCCATCCAAGGTATACAATTTCCTAATTAAAGAACATAAATAATTCTATAAATCAATTATAATTATATTTTGGTGCAACCATTCAATTGCATATTTCTGCATAACTTTCCATCAAAAAAACCTATAACAGGGGTAAATCCCTGACCCTTATTCATCCTTGAATGGATGGGGGAAACTTATTAATGATATCTAACTCAAATTAACTTTAATGATTGATTGTTGATAGACCTGAACCATATCTATCCCAGTAATAATGGCGGAGACTCCGACCCATTATTTTTCTTGAATTCACTTGAACACACACACCCATGCTTGTCCAAAAACCTTTCTAATACAACCATTACAACCATTTAAATAACATTATTCATTTATCGGAAACCTTTCAAAAAAAAATCAATACATCTCAATAAAAAAATCATTTTTTGAAAAATTTATTTTTCAAACCATTTTCCACAATTCCTAGAAATCCACATTTCTATATCATCATTACTAAAACAAGGAACCCATTAACATTCAACAAAACGCCCAATATCCACTATTTTATAAAGGATCACCAAAGAGGGGATTCCAATAAGAAATACTCAAAATATTCACACTCAGTTTAAATGAAATAATTGAATTTGAGACAAACCATTCAAGTCAAAAATAGTGGAGTCGAGAGTGGAGCCATCGTCCTCGAGTGTTTTGGAGAAAATGATAAATGATTCAAAAAAATGTCACAATACATAGTTGAATCTACACAAAACCTTGTTAGATATCCACCCCTATAATTAACAAGGAAAATATAATAAAATATTGAATTAATAATCATATATCTACACATTACCGGCATAGATCTAAAAATGTAAAAGAGAGGGAGAAGTAGATCCATAAAAACACCAAGACCAATCATGAATGATGATTGACTGTGCGAATCGGACAACAATGCACCATATAAAGGATCCAAATATAATCTAAATAAAATGAAAGAGTTTTTAAAACTTCTGAGAGACCAAAATCCCATTATAAGGCCATTTTGGGGAAAACAAAGCACATAGAGGTAAAAATGAGTTAGATCCACAATTTAAGAATCTAAAATTGACCCATGTATGGTTTACTCACGCAATTTGATAAAATATGTGATAACCATGCTCATGCTTCTACCTTATGAGAGACCATTCATGATCACATCTCATGGGGTAAATTTTTGTGCCAACCATTTCAAAATCAATCTCTCAAAAACACAAAATAAAACATTCAAAGTTCACAGTTTCTAATAAGAAGTTTCATAATTTGGTCAGACTATGTGTTGCCCGTACGCCTTCTATTTTTCCCATATCTCACTGATCACAATTACTTATAAGTGTTTATTGGTTTCCAAAAAAAGTACACAACCGATGCACCTATGTACCCCCCTCCCAAAAAACACTTCAAAATCCACTTTACACACATAAAAATAACCCATATACATTATATACATAAAAGTCCAAATTATTGGACTGCTAACTTGTATAGGGGAGATACATTCTACACACCATTATCATTTTCGTCCATGGAATGTAGAAAATCAAGTTTTCCCAAATAGAGTGATGTCTACTAATCTTTCATATCCTTCTCAAATTAAGATGTCTCTTACATTACTTAACCATGTTATCAAAAAACACACAATAAAATGATTCTTTTTCATGAAAGGATTTATATTTCCATTCAAAAAAATTCACTAGGATATGAACAAATTAATATTATCTGTATAGGTTAATATTATCAAATCTAATAACATGGTCTGGGATATGAATATAATTTTTCAATTACAATACATTGAACACATTATGCACCACACTGAACTATGATAGAAATTCTAAATTATTTCCACCATCTAAAACCTATTACAATATTTAAAAATGTTAATTTATAGATGAGATAACATACCATGATTCCAAAAACATCAACATTCAGGCCTTGGAGAAATCTTTCGGAACACATATTCACTAACTATGAATGAAAAGGCCATCGATGATGATAGGAATATTATTTTTGATGAATCTGAACCATCTCCATACGTTTCCTATTCAACTGAATCTTATCCTTTGATTCATAGAAAATGCTCAGCTCAACTACTGATATCACAAATTCTTACACCAAAAAAATGGAGAATGATAAGTTCACCCATACAATGCTTCAACAAGCGCCTTGTGTATCAGGGAATGATAGCTATTGTTATATTTGAACTACAGTAATAGAAAATGAAATTCCCATGATCCACCAAAATCCATTATAAAATAAAACATTGTGGCCACCAACATTTGCATCAACCTTATTGATTGGTCATTTGTATGAGGATGGTATGTCATAAAATTAGTAAAACTATTTCCCAATATATTATGATAAGGATGAACAGAAATGGGAGGTAAATCTTGAATCTCTATTTGAAAAGATTGAAATTGGTCTTCCATGAATTTTTTCCACATCTCAGACAGATATTTTGGACAGATCCTCTATTATATGATTTTCTTGAAAATGGATGAAATGAGCTAACTATGTATGTTGATCCACAATCTCCAATATAGAATATTTTTTTGAACCACACGAGGGAGTATTTTAACAAAATATATATCCATATACTACCATTTCTACACATGAATTTTTAAGGAATAGAACCTACTTGAATATAGATGATTCTCTTCTCTAAGTTTATAACATATTAAGAATCTTCAGACAAACATAGCCACCATCTTTCTCAAGATAATAGACCAATTTTTTTTTAATATATAATTTATCTCTACATGAATAGGGTATCTTTAATGGTGGTAAGTAGTAAAAATACATTTATTACACGCCATATGTACGACATTTCGATTCATGACCCACAAAACTAAACACTTATCAATATTCATGCAGTCTATGGTCTCCCCAACATTAGCTTTTAATATCATTGCATAAAATTATGCATCCCGGGTTGGTTCCTCCTTTACAATCATTACCAAATTTATAAAAAATTGAAACTGGAATGAAAACTACAACCAAAAATTGGTATTCACACTCCACAAGCATTTCAGCTAGGACATACATCAGTTCCCACTCATCTAAAGCTTCCTTCGCCAATTGACTATACAACATTTTTCTTACTGCATCGTCCACCAGAGTTCATTTTACCACTGTATAGATCAATTCAATGTCAATAATTTGGAGGTAATAAATACATCTTACTATACATATATTCTAATCCAATTGTGAGAAAATATGTTACAACCTCTTGTGATCTGTGAACACAAAAAAAGTCAGGCGAAGTGATAGTGATGACATGTTTTTTAGTATTCAATGAATGTAACTAACTCAAATGAAAGTATGGGGTAGTTATTCTCATTCACCCAAAATTTACTTGACCCATAAGAAACAACATGGGCTCTGGGAATAGGAACACATCCCACAAAACATATTGAAGTGTCACAATACACAATGTACCCATGTTTTGATTGTGAAAAAATCAAAATCAATGCCGATGTTAGGCGGAGCATAATCTCATGAAAAGTTTTTTTTTCATTTCTCTATAAATTGGAATGAAACATTATTATTTTTCAATGAATTTATGCAAGATTCTAGTTGTGATATGTCAAGAACAAAGTGTCTGTAATAACCAGTGAGACAAAGATGTCTGTATATCTTAAATACATTCGTTGGCCATTTCCAAGAAATATATTCTTCTCCCTTTCGGAAATCCAATGGGAACCATCTTTTAGAAATTATACTACCATGAAAGAATAACTATTTTATACAAAAATATAACATTAATAGGTTATCATACAGAGAATGGTATCTCTTGATTTCCAATATTGGCGCTAAGTGTTTCTCATGTTCATCCATTATACTTAAACATAATAGTGTATAATCCCCAAACATCACAACAAATGAAAAGAGATAACGTTGAAATATACTATTAATCAATTACATAAATTCCACTACTGCATTTGAAAATAAAAAATTGAATTTCAACATATTAAGAATGTATATATCTTCATTTGAATGCTATCTTTGAAATACCATGCTTTCGAACATGCAATTGAAGATCTCCTGATCTCAATTTACATTTGGTTAACAAGTAAGTTCCATTCAATCGATCAAACATATCCTAAATACATGGATTTTTATACATGTTATTTATCATAATTTGGTTAGACCTAGTGAAATAAACACAATTCCATAGAGATACATCTTCTTCTTCACACACATCACAGTTTCTTCCCCTGAAGACCTTCTAGGATAAATGGATCCCTCAATTTATAGATCTTCCAATTGTGTATTATGTTACCTTTAATTCAATTGGTTCCATTCGAAATTATATATGTGAGAAAGTACATGTCCTTGGAAGGATATGAATTTTAATATCCTCTTCACTTACTTGTGGTATCCCAAATAAAATTTCAAGAAACATATCAGGAAATAGGTCCACTACATCTGTAAAACATCTATTATAGATGTCTTCCATGAATGGTATTTTCAATGCTTCCAACTGGTATGTGATCATTCCATATACTATTGTGATCAAATATCATTTCACCTATCTTTAGATTCCTTTATCTTTTAAAATGATACACGACACCATTCTAATACTCCAAACTAACTATTATTCTATAACAATTGATATGAGCCTTCAACATTGTCTGTCAATCCATATCTATGATTAAATTGTATTCATCCATCTCTATTATAGATAAATCACATTTAATCATAGATCCATCAACAATTATGGACCATGATCTACCTAGAGATGACTTCCATTCTCTTTTCCCAAGAGGGGTTTGAAATTTTTTAATATAGTTCATTAGTTGATGTTTAAATAAAATAAAATCAATAATACAAAAAGAAATAATGTAATGTGATGCAGTAGTATCAAACATCACTTTTATATGAGTAGATATCAATATAATCATACCTCTTACTTTAGATGGTTTGTCATGATCATCCACAATCACTTACTCAACTCCTTATAATTTCGTCATCGCTAATCATTTTGCACTGTTTCCCAATTAATATCTACATTCCTAAGGATTAATGTTATTCCCTGATTAATCTTGGATTTATTAGTTCTTATGATAGTATAGGATCTTATATCCTCATCCTGTCGATGCATATGATTCTTGTGACACCTGAGAAGTTTCATGAGCACTAGAACATAGAGAAGAATGAAAATAGTGTTGAAGATACCCTATCTGGTTGCAGTTGTGGGATAATGTAGTTTTCTCGATAAACTCTCTATTTAGGTGGTCAGGAAAACCACAATGGAAATTGTCTCTTTCTTTCTTAGGTCATAGAGGAATGTTTATTGATCCCACCCTCTGATTCTGATTCACAATCACACCTTCAATATAGGTTTTCGTCTTCCTTTTTATTCTAGAATTAGAGTTCCCACCATTTACCATGGATATAAACATACTTCCTCATCCCATAACCCCCGAGATATCTCTTTCAAAAAATTTATCTATATTCATCATTTCTGTATAGTCCATAATATAGTGAAAAACTATATTTGAGATAATCTTCTCCCGTAGCCCCGATTCTATGATGCTTGCCTTCAAAGAAGTACTACCCATACCTCATGTTCACAGTATTTTAAATTCATGAATTTAGACACATTCTAGGTAATATAAATATTTTCATAGTTCTGGATGAAATGATCATTATTTTCTAAATCTTGAATGTCCGATGATAGAATTTTTTGTTGAATAATTCCATACAATACGCCCAAATTAGGTGTTGATCTGATTTAACTATCACCTCTTGATCACACCAACGAAAATCAAGATCCTCAAGAATATACGTCACCAATTTGAACTTCATCTCTGATGTTGTGTGGATGAAAAAATTATATGATTCATAATTTTCAACCAGAAATTTTTCTTTTATGTCTTGGATTCACCCTAAATGATCAATGGATTCCACGTCTAGAACTGAATTAAAAGATCCACTTTCCAAGGATCAACCCTATGATTCACTGTTTCCATAGCAAGAAATTATTTGATGATACACTGAACTATATTTTGTTCACCTGTGGATCAAGTGAAACCACATTCTCTGTGGCCTCTTCTTGTTGGTTTCGGTGCTTTCTACCAGGTTCAATTTTCTAAACACCAATAGATTTCATAAGCCTCACTATCTATTAACTAAATTCTTAAAAATTTCGAATTCTACCAAATCAACTATAACAAAATTGATTTTTAAAATCATCCATTTCCACATCCAACCATTTTTTTAAACATTTAAAAATTATTTTTGAATATATATATATATTTTAAATGCATTCATAATGATATTTTTAAAATTCATTAATTTGTTAATACATTATAAGTTATATTAAAAAATAATCAATTTTTTACAATAAATAAATCATAACTCAAAATTATGTATGCATTCCAATTGGGATTCCATTCCTCTAATGCATGGAAAACTCGTCTCGTTGGCTGAACCCATGAAAATGATATTTCAAAATCTTATAAGTTCCTCCAAAACAATTATGTACCAAATTATTTAGTAACATTATGGTCAATATAAAAGGTTTAGCTATATCTTATTATGCTCTAAATTACATTTTTTAATAGTAGTACACATTTCTGTGATCCTAAAAGAACAAATAGACAAAAATTAATTTCATCTCATGGATCGAAAAAAGTGATGAATACTTGTTCCGCCTGAAAATGAACAAGTTTCAACCAATAATATCAAACTGAATTTTGGACCGATCAAAACTGATATCATTTGTAATGTCCCACCCATTCTTAGTGGCTTCAGAGAAGAATTGGATGTTACTATGGCTTAAGAGACATCCCCAATATTTGAAAGGCTTAAAATAAATGCTAAAGGGTTTCAATGTATGTGGGGGATGACTTTAACATTATGAATGAAACCACTAACCCAATAAAAAATAATTTATAAACCATTATATAATGAAACATGACAATGAAATACAACTCAACGTTTTATTTATCACAAATATAAAAAATTAGTGTTTCACAATATAAAACAAAAATATCAATGTATGAAGCGGAGTAATGCCTATCAAACAAATATACAAATATTAGAATCCATGCTCTATAAGATCCATTCTCCAACTTCACTTAACATCTCAAGTATCCTAAGGTAGCTCTAAATACATGTGATGATTTCTCATTTCATGTGTCTGAGTACATGAAATATATAAAAGCACCCATGTTCCAAAACAAGGTTGAGTACTAAAAATCATTAGTTTTACCCCAATGACATCCCAACTCACACCACATGCAAAGAAAAAATTATCAAAATTTATAAAAACAATTTATTTAAAACAATTTCTAAACCTATTATATAAATATATAAAACCAAAAAAGGTAATCAATTTTCCAAGGAAATAACATAAGTAATTTTTTAAGTATTTTAACATTATATATCTGTGTAACCATTCCATTCCACATATCCAAACAACCGAAAATGGATGAAACCCATAAGAGGTGTAAATCACTAACACTTATCCGTCCAACTAATTATGGTGGAAACTTCATATCATTATACAATCCAAAATAAGGTGAAAGTTTTATGGGGGATATACCAAGACCTTATCCATTCCAGTAATGATCGGGGGCGACTCTTGAACCTTATATGTCCTGAATGTATATGAACAATCATTCCCAGGTATTCTCAAAAAGCATTCCAATACAATAATCCCACCCGTTTAAATGAAACTACTCATATATTGAAAGTATTTCAATCAAAATAATTCAACAAATTTCATTAAACGAATCGTTTTATTAATTTTTTGTTAAAACATTTACTATATATCCCACAAATTCACATTTTATAATCAATTAACCCATGAACATTCCACAAAACACCCAATTACAACAATTTTCAAAACAGTACCCCAACATTGTATTCCAGAAATAAAATTTCAACAATTTCACAATCAATTCCAATCAAAATAATTAATTTTAAACTCAGACGTGACATTATAAATAGAGGAATCGAGAGTGAATCCAGCATCCTCGAGAGATTAGGTGAAAAAATTAAATGCCCTAGAAAATATAAAAAATGTCGGTTGAATCTCCATTAACCCACCTTAGATCTCCTCCCATACAATTAATAAAGACAAATCTAAACATATTAGGAATCTATAACCACAGATAAAATTATTGGACGAATAGCTCTAAAAACTGAGAATGAAGGATAATTAATTACAAGAAAACTACTCCAAAAATCCAGAATGAGGGATTACTATGAGAATATAGCCTCAACACACCATAGAAAGGATCTGGAATGATTTTAAATTTCTTGGAAGAAGTTCTCCAACCATTGAGAGACTAGAATCCTGATTTAGGTCTATGTTGGGAAAAAACTAAGAACATAGATATAAAAAAGAGTTGGGACTACAGTTTAAGGATATATCTTTTAGTTTTTCCCAGTTTAGTTGCATAGTTCGATTAACCGTGAAATTGAAATACTCTATATTCTACCTTAAGAGAGAACTCCCATGGTCTACAAACTGTGTGCCATCCATTCCTAAGACACCACCACAAAAAGACGAATGAAAATGTTCAAAGAACACAGTTTATACTAGGAAGTCAAAATGTTTGGACAAACCATGTGTTTCTTTATTGGCCTTCTATTTTTTCCTCATATCTTTTTGCAAGGTTACCTTCTTGTGTTTTAGGGTATCTATAAACTATTAACCACTTATGAACTAATATAAAACATCCATGAACACTTTAAATGTTCCACGAACACACCCAAACATCACCCTTATAAATTATATATATATATATATCCATTAATATATTCTTTAAGGGAACATAAGGGTGATATAGTATATCCCCAAATATATGGATCTTACCTATAGATTCTCAAATAAGAGAAATCATAGATCCAATAAATTTTAATAAAAATCATGGTTAATATTCTAAAATCTCTAGATCATACCATCAATTCCCATGATTTTCTATGACTGCCTCCATGTACCTAGGGACCTAAATAATTTTACATCCAGAAACAATCCATGGACATTGAAATAATTATATATATTGATTCAATTGATCATATTTGTGGAATGCCAAATCAGGGTTCTCCCAGATCCGATCCTTGGAATCCCATTTAATGGAATATATTTTCCACTTAATGGGTTATATCGATTGAGTCCCAAATTATTGTATATTTTTAGATTATGCGTACCACCATATAGATCAAATGATCTATCTTGATTCATTCCAAATCATAGGATTGAATTCTAACACTAACATGATACAAGAATCTTCTCTGAGCTATCCAATTTATTTCAAAATGATCAAAATAAAAATTGAATCCCACTAAGAACACACTGTCAATAACATCATGTAAGGTCATACATAATCAAAACATGTATTATAAAATAATTTCTCAACCTCTATTGAATGACCCACCATAGCCACAATGAAAATTAGATAGAACAATCATTTTTTGTTATACGGTGACCTTGAAAATCATCTCTATACATTCTTGTACACACACTATCCCTATGATAAACAATTTAATGGGTTAATAAATAGGTTCCCCAAAGACTCATGATATATAATAAACTAGTAAATTATTCCCCTACTGCAATGTTATATCATGTTTAACATTAGACACTTAGAGGAAAAACACCACTTTCCATCATTTTGTCTTATTAAATGCTTCACTAAACTCCAATGGGAATCTCAAAAGGAGAATACATCAATAACATTACTGATAGAAGTCATTATAGGTCATCCCAACACCAGAAATATCCTTATCATACACAATGAAATACAACTCGGTGAAAATTATGAAGGGAAAGAATAGTCACCTCACTGTAGTAATTGTACACCAAAGGCTCTATGGTATTTTACTATCATATTACTACCATCTCGGGCCACTCAGAATGAATAATATTATCTTCAACACAGTGAGAAATAATGGTTTCCTACATAAAAGGCCTATATTGTCATTCAATTTATCATAACATCACTTATTTGGGCCTATTCATCTAAAATAATCCATGTTTGCTTAGAACCACAATTATTTGTAACAATAGTAATTCATCTACTTTAAAAGGGTATATCATGGTAAATTAGAAGTTTTTAATATAGAATTTTTTTTATATTAGAGAATTGGATTAATATGGTACAATAAAAATCAGTTGAGTGGCCATATATTTTCTCACTTAAACAGAAACAATAATATAATATGGAATGTATTGGGGATGACATGCCTTAATTATAACCATAAACCCTTTTAATTGTTCCGTGAAAACACTTTCCCTGATGTTTTCTATATCCAATCAATCACCACCCATCACCATGATGTCTAAACCAATGTAAATGAAAATAATATGATTAATTAAAATCAATTTATAATTAATTAATCAATTGAAATATAAATTTCTATTTCAATTTAATTTTTAATAGTACAAGATATATCTTCATGTATACCCATATTATTGGAACAGTCACAATGAATTATCCAATGAACCATGATATACCTCTGACTTGACTCTAGGAAAAATAACATACACGGAATGATGAATCGGTGTTCATTTTAATTTAATATAAGATAATATCTCAAAATATTTAAAAAGTAAAATATACTATAACCTAAACCAAATGTGTTGGATTTAATTATTCATCTTGGTTCACCCTATAAAAAATCTAGGATAAGGAGAAATCAAAATTTATCAATTCCATTATTATATACTAGAAATATATTTGAATCCCTAATTGGGTAAAAAATAATCATTTTGAATTAAATCCAAAATGAAAGGAAGGTTGATTGGGAATGCATACAGAGCCACCCCAAAAATTACGAAGATAAATGTGAAAATGAGAGGGGGTGATAAGGGGGGGTATGATAGAAATTGTCTCCCCATGTATGATGATCGATCTAGGGTGAGAGGTGACCACATTTTATTATATAATAAAACAATCAAAATCTTTAATTATTTTAAATATCACATCATGCTATAAATTGTTTTCCTGGGGGTGCCCATGGCCAAACCTCTTTTATGGCATTGAAGCCCCCATAAATGGATTTTTATAGTGATTTACCATTTAATCTACAAATGTCAAATAACTACAATCTTATGTATCTTGTTCCCCCAACAACTTCTCTAGAATTCCCCCAAACACTCAGGATATAAATTAATCCTAAAAACCATTCCAAAATGAGCCATCCACTAAATGAAAAATATATATTTAATGAGTAATTAAAAAAATTATTTTCTATGGGGTTTTACGACCTCCCTAAAAGAGTACATACAATTTAGTAGATGTCTTATAAACTATTTATATAAATATATAATCCACTCATGTCTCTAATTCGTGCTAAATTCGATGCATTGAACCTCATAACGAAAATTGATATGCTACATTGGAACTTTGTACATGAGGTTTTCTATCAAATAAGAACATTACCACTACCGACTAGCACTAAAAAAGACATATAGGACACTTACCTAGGATTATCATTCCCATGAAACAACTATGTCATCAACCAATTCTTCCGTTGGATTACAACACTCAGCACCACAATAATCAACTTGTAAAGGAATTTTTTACACATAGTTCTTCCCACCATTAGAATCGCCCATTGAATTCATAAGACAATGTAAAATAAACTTCTTAGTGTAGTTTTCATATCATAATATCCAAATACATAGGAAAATACTCCTGAAATATAGGTACTTTCACTCATCACTGGTCCAAAATCAAATCTGATCAATCTACACCTCAAATGGCATGGATAGTATATGTTATAAATCAAACAAAATTCATCATCCTAAATATGAAATACCCTCATAATACCCAATACTATGTCCCTAAAACATGGTACTGATGTCCACTGGTTTCCTAAAAAACCCTTATCAAGAGACCCCATTGATACACTTCATCACATGATTAACCACTAAAAAAACGAATCCATTGTTTACCCCCGATTATTGTAACTAAATTTGTTCACAAGACACTGTTAAATATTAAGATATTATTTTTTATAAATTAATTATAATATTAATTTGATATTTTTACATGAAACATAGTGTTCAATGAACTGTGGTATACAATTTGAACGAAACACTTTAATGTCATCGTAATCTCTTAACTATAGGATTAGTTCACATATAAATGATTAATTTATATAATAATAAATTTTTAGAGTGTAATTTTTTTTAAATATTTAATGATTGAATAATAATATTAAATAATAATCAAAGCCTCGTACAATTATTATTCACGTAGTAGAAAAATAAATAATGTTATTTTATAAATATTTAAATTTAAAAACATTAGAGAAATATTGTGTTTCCATCATTTTATAGATACATATAACATATTAGGACTTTGTGAAATGTTTATATTAAGTTTTCTTTAATTTAATACTGTATTTATCATAAAAATATATGTATAGTGTCAATAATGACATTAATGATATTTTATGTTAAATAATGTTTTACTATATTATTCAAATATAATAAAAAATAATAAAAAAGAAAATATTGATTATAAATGGTATTAAATATCATCCCTTGTCCATTTATTAGATTATTTTTATATTATTTGTAAAATAATATCACTTTAATATTAAAAAATTACACACCATTTGTTTGAATAAAATGGGTTAATCAAGGTGTTAAAAAAATGACTGAGTTTACGATTTAACCAAAACTATATAATGTTCAATTTCTAATGATATTTAGTCCTTATATTATTTTTATTTGAATCCATATCAATTTTTTAGTATTTTGTTATTAATGGCTTATTCATATTTTAATATTTGATTTAATTATATGCTTTTTCTTTTAATGTCTTATAAATAGTAATCCAGTATATCCTTTCCTTTGATGACATTAGGATATATAGATTGAAAAATCACTTCCAAATTACTTTTAAATTTTCATAATCACAATATAGTAGTGTTAGTATTTATTAAATACCATTTCGTATGACCTTAATGGGGGATATAAAGGAGGATTAACCTAGTAGAGTTAATCATTATACCTAACTATTTTTTTTTATACCTAATATATGTCTTTCTATTCAATATTAAATAATAAACCCAGTATGTTAAATATGATGAACTTTTATTATCAATATGGGAAAACCATTATCCAAAAACAATTCCATGAACTAAAAAGTTATCTTATCTCTCATTTGAACCTAATGACTATCACCACAATGTAATGATACAATTCATTTTAAATAAATATAATTCATGAATGGTTATTAAGATGGGTATAAATTTAATATATTATATTCATGAAAAAATTACCCTTTTAGAATTATAATTTCATATCTACCTCGTTATCATTGTATCCATTGGAAAACTATAACCTCAGTTCTATGTAATTTTGGATAACCATCTCTTTGAAGTGATGTGATTTGATTTTTGATTATACATTACATGCATGGAAGGAAGAATATTTTTTTATTTATATAAATGATATATATAGTTTTACAGTTATTCTATATAGAATAATTATTTATTTTTTTTAGTGACAATTAAAATAATCATCCACAAATACATACGACCTACCATCTCCAAAAATTGGGTATTTATTTTATCTTTTTTTGATTTAATGGAAAAATTAATAAATATCTATAAAAAATAAATATATAATATATATTTACCATGTATAAAATTATTTATTTGATCTATCCACAATCAAATTAAATGGATTAGAACCACTGAAGAGAAAATTTCATGTAAAAAAATAGTTTACACCACGAAACAATGACATTAATAAAATTTTATAATAAATGTCTTTTGAAATGAAAAAAACAGATCACATATGATATAACATGTATGTTATGGATTTATGTATATAATTATAATAAATATATTTTTTTGAAAGGATAAGATAAATTACTGACCAAAGAAACCAGGATTACAAAGCTAATCAGGGAACGAGTTCACCCAAGAATGATCTGCCCAAAATTTCCCAAAATGGGCCAGACGATGGGATTTTGAATTACCATCTCTTTTGATAAAAGAAAATTTGAAACCATAAAATCCATCGGTCATGGGACAAATCTTCTTCATGATGGGGCCATAAGGTTGGTAATCATTATCTTTTGTTGAGAGAGCATTCACCACTTCGAGGCAGTTGAATTCCACCAGAATCTTGGGCCAAAATGTTGACGGGGAAAATAGAATCCCCTGGAAGATGGCTGGGGCCTCTTCCACCATAGAGAACCATGAGTTAGGCACTTCCCTACACTGAGCTTCCACAATCTGGGCAAAACTATTATGAGTAATGAGCTCAATACCTACGCTTGAATTGATAGAGACACCATCATCTGTATTAATCTTGAAGAAACCCTCAGGGGGAGACCAAAAAGGAGACGCTCGTCGAGTTGTCCCAAATAATGAACCACACCACTTTTGTTCCAACCATTCATCCACTCCATTGATCTATCCAAACATAGGTGATCAGGGGTCACCATGATTTGGAAAATAAATTCATTCCGTCAAGTCCTGACCAACCAAGAAATTGTGTATATCAGCCCTACCACTCTAGGTTCTAGAGAAGAAACCCATTTAGTAAGGTTTGGGACCAACCCAACTGAAAGATCAAATAAAATACCAAAATCTGGCCACCAAACGTTCCACACCCCTTCTATCCCTTTACAAGGATGAATTGCATGTAAAGGGGATTCGAAGCCATTGAGGCACAAAGGACAAGAGTTGTCCTACACCAAATGTTGTTGCACCAGAAAGTAATGGGATAGAAGAAACCGATAACACACATTCCACCAAAAATATTTCACCTTTGGGGGAGCAGTGAGGGACCAGAGGCACTTCCAACGATTATCAATAAAGACCTAGGCCAAACCTCGAACTCTCATTTTGTAACCCGAATGAATATACTATCTCCCATGAGGTTCTCTAGTCCAGAAAATATGGTCAATACACATTCATGGTGTTAGAGGGATACTCAGGATGAGGTGACAATCCACCTTATTAAACCATCAACAAAGCTTCTCCCGATCCCACTCCCCAAGCAAGTCATCATGTAGATCATATACCCTTGCATCGTCTAATCCAAGAACAACCAGTGAGGAAACCATATGATTGACGCCATCTTCCAGCCATGGACCATTCCAAATTTTAATATGATTCCCCTCAACAATTCTCCACACACAACCAAAATCAATGAGATATTTTTCTCCCCAAATGCTCCTCCACATAAAACATGGTCGTGGCTCACATCACTTTTATGAAAAAGGAATTTGGGTGGGAAAGAAGGCACAGTCCATGCTTTTCCAAAAGATCCTTGTTAAACGATTTGAGATTTTGGAAACCGAGGCTGCCAAAGAATTTTGAAACACACAGTTTATCCTAATACATCAAATTGGATTTTTGTTTTCCCTCATGGGAGCCCCACAAAATATTGGAAAACAGAGAGTGGATTTGATCAATGAGGGTTTCTTTGAATTTAAATAGAGACATAGCATAAGAAGGGATTTCTTAGACCACTAACTTCACGAGAACATCCTTTGCCTCCTTGGAAATCATCCTACTAGACCAAAGACAAATCATATTATCCACCCTATCCCCAATCGCACCGAAATCACGTTTCTCCGACCTACCCAATAGGGTCGGGAGGCCAAGGTACATAGGATGCTTATCAACCAGTGGAAACCCACACATTCTCAAAAAATCCTATCTCTATGTTTGTGGGATTCCTTTACTGAAATATAACTCTGATTTCGAAGCATTAAGATGTTGCCCATAGGCCTTTTCATAAATGTTGATGATATTTAGCACTTCACTACATTATTGCAGGGTAGAAAGCTAAAAAAGGAGGATATCATCTGCAAAGAAGAGATGAAAGATAGGGGGCCATTTCTATATATTGTAGCACCATGGATAAATCCTTGATCCATCACCTTCAGGATGATATGAGAAAATACATATTCCACCAGAATGAAGAGGTAAGGTGATACGGGATCCCCTTGTCTTAATCATCTTGATGGTTTAAAGATTGCGGAAGGGACCCCATTCATATTGATTGTGTAGGAGACAGATGTAACAGAATTCATGACATTAGAGATAAATTTCGTCCCAAATCCCAACCTGGTTAGAACAAGTTTGAGAAAAGGCCATTAAACTCCATTGTAAGATTTCATCATATCAAGTTTCAATGCCATGGTGCCACGCTTGGATGAGGAGAAAGTTTTCATATAGTGGAATAATTTGAAGGAAATTGTAGCATTGTCATTAATAGTTCTCTTTGTAATGAAAGCACTTTGGTTATCTGAGATAAGAAGTGGGAGAAAATCCCTATGTTTGGTCACCATTATTTTGGAGAAAATTTTATAAATAACAATACACAAGCTGATATGCCGAAACTCTAATATTTTCTAAGTGAAATGGGATTTGGGGATAAGAGTAATAAGAGTTTCATTCAAGGATTCAAGAGAAGGTCTTCCATCACACACCTCCTTCATTAGGGCCACCACATCAGTCCCCACAATATTCCAAATAAATTTAAAGAACAGAGCATGAAACCCCTCAGGCCCAGATGCTTTGGTAGATTAAATAAGATGCAAGTACCCATGCACATCCTCATCAGTCAAATCTTTTTCCAGGTATTGAATCATGACTTCTGTGACCAACTATGGGATGCATCCAATCAGGCATGATGGAGTGCTAATACTTTCAGATGAATAGAGGTTACTGAAAAAGTTCAAGATAATGGATTTAATGTCATTTATGTCATGTGAAACTCTTCTAGTGGGGTCCTATAGATGATCAATATTATTTATACTTCTCCTCTCATATGCTCGTTGGTGAAAAAAGTGGGTGTTCTGATCACCATATCTGATATGGGACTCTAGTGCCCAAAGGAACCAAAAACAATCTTTCTCCCTCAGAGCTACATTATGATTCTTTTCTTCCACATAGATGCTTCTAAGGACAGAGTCACAACGAGGATATGAGTGGAATATCTTTAATTGATTCTCTGCCTCCTTAATATGTCGATCAAAGTTACCAATCCTACCTGAGCTCCACTTCTGATGGCAAGATGCAATAGTGCAGAAGCTGGACATGATGTACCGATTCAATCCCTCCCAAGCTTCTTGAACCACCATCTCATAGTCACTATATTTGAGCCACATACATTCAATGTGACAGGATTACTCAAGCCCCCCTGTTTCCCTTGTGATACTGTTGAAAAACTTTTTGGGAAGTGGTCAGAGGAGACGAGGGGCAGGTGGACGATAGAGAAGGAATGGAAATGAGAGGTCCAATCATCATTCCCAACAAATCTGTCTAACCTTTCCTCGAGGTGGTTCTCCATAGACCTACCCCAAGGTCATGAAGAGAGTTCGACAGAAGAGACATCCTAAAATAATTCATCACAACACCACTCCTTACGGATCCCCCTTCTTTTTTATGGGGAGATAGTACCACATTAACCCCCTCCCACCATCAGGAGAGGGTCGGGGGAGTCTTAAAGACGATTCAAAAGGGTCCATGATATGTGTTTATCTTGCCCACCCATCCACCCGTAAAACCCAACAAACGACCAAGGAGGAGCTCCTGGGCCAGCAACCATCACAACAATGTGGTAACCTGAGTAATTAGAGATCTTGACCCTAAGGTCCTCCTTCCACAAGAGGAAAAGTCCACTTTGATGTCCATGTATTCTAATGGGAAAAATGTTTTTGAACCCAACCTTATATCCGATAAGGCCCGTATCCTTACTATCCAACATAGTTTGAGATACAAATACTTTGTCAGGGTGAAATTTGGAACTCCATTTATGGGGAACGTGAACCGTTTGGGGATTTCCAAGCCCCCGACAGTTCCCACATAAAATTTTCATTTCCCTAGGTAGGGCTGGGACACTCTCACTGCTGCCTCTCAAAATTCGACTACCCGGCCATCATCTGCCACATTACACCTCTTTGGTAGGCTCTCAGTCATCTGAGATGCCTCTAAGCATCATTTATGGTCCATGGGTTGTGAACTGCGGGGATCCATACCCCTATCCCAACTAATAATTCTTTTCCATGTCTGATGCTTTATAGTACGAGACAACGTGATCCTAGTCATGTCATCTACTGCCTGAGGGTTTGCACTAGGAGTGTCACGACCCGTCATCGTGGCTCATGCCGTGACTACCCTATGCCTTCCTTCCATTGGACAGGGGCTGGCGTCCAGCACCAAAGGCGTAAATCCCTATTCTGGGAAGGCATTTCCATTATAAAAGTAAACAAACACAACATTTTACACAACTGAAGTAAGAAATAAGTAAAACTGAGTACAAAAGTAAGTGTTGAAAGGAAAGGGGCTAGAAATACCAGACCAACAGTAAAGTAGAGTACGACTGGAAAGCAAGTACAACTGAAAAAGGGATAACAGCTAAAATGGTCATCTCTTAGAGTGTCCACTGAGAATCCTACCTGAAGGGTACATACAGATGTCCACCTCAGCAATCCAAGTCTATCGGTCCCCTTCATGTGATGTCTCGCCGTGTGGTCCACCTCTGGGTACCATCCAGCTCTTCAAGTCTCTACCACGATCAATGATATCTGTCATCTACATCCAACACAACATAGTGTGGGCATATCCCGTGAGGGGATGAGTATAACAATACTCAGTATGGACTCCAATACCCCTGAAGGCCTCCCAAATACCACGAAGGATAAACCACAAAGGAAAGATACAATCACAATGTAACAACCAACTCTACTTAAGTATATTCCCTTAAATATACCTAAGTTGTAAATCCCAGTTTGGCTCCAACTCATGAGACCAAGCACAACCCAGTCCACATAAGAATTAGGCCAATCACATCATTGATAACGATTGAATGTCAAGACTCAGCTCACACATGTATACATCTTTCGTAAAGTGAAAATGATGATCATATGTAGTCATTGATTCATCTAAGTTGTCGGACCCATGTAAGATACTAGATCAACTAAGTTTTTGGACCCACTTATGATTCTAGACCAGACACCCTATCAGACCCACGTTGGATACAAGAACATAAATCAAATAGTCATACCCATGTAGGATACAAGAATAGTAATCATCCACATCGAACCCATAGAGGTTTCTAGCACAGTAGTCATACTCACCGAACCCAAAGAGGATTCCAGTACAATAGTCGTCGTTGCTGAACCCATAGAGGATTCCAGTACGGTAGTCGTTGCATTCACAGCCAGCTCTAGGGTTCCTGCAAATAGCATGCTCGATTTCGGGAGGGTCCGCCACTCGAGAAAAGGGGTTGATACATAAACGTTCACGAAGTCCAGACGTAATGTATCCCAATGTTCCGTCTTTTCAGAAGGAACCCAACGCGACAGATGGTGCGTCAATCGGACACCCGGTCTGAGAGTTATTAGCATTTTTGATATGGGGGGCCGGTGGAAAATACGCTGGTTCCAAACCCGGACATTTTACAAAGTTGTTAAACACTCACTTAGAGTATTGAAAAAGGATCTCCACATCACAAGGGTCCTAGTTCTGCAGACGGCGCGTCGATCGGATGCGCATTCTTTGAGTTATTCACCTTTAAGAGAGAACGTGCATGGCCCATTAAGCCCAGTGGGCTAGTGGGTCGGGTCAACCCGGTTTTGGCGGGGATGACCCTGTAAAGGGTCGGACCGACCTGATGAGTCGTGCGGCCCAGCCCGGCCAGGAGGAGTGCCGCCCGACCCGGCATGGGGCGTCCCAACCTGGCGCAGCATGGCCCGACCCAACTCTGTGCAGCCCGGCTCGGTGCTGCGCGGTGCAGCCTGGCAGGGCGCCACCTGGCTGGCGAGTGGCTCAGCCTGGTGGGGCGGGGCGGTCCGAGGGGGGGAGCACGACCCCCAATTTCCCAAACAGGCGGCGTCAAAAGGTTCTTCCCTCCCATCCAGCCTACCTTCCCCGTGCAAGTGGCCCGCATGGGCGGGCCGCTGTCCTACCGCGCGACACCTTCGGGTGTCATGGATCCTTCAGCCGGTCGACCGACAAGCTGTCTGGTTCACCAAAAATGTGGCCCGCAGAGCTCGAGACGTGGTCCTCTACAACATCACATTCCTTGTGGCATCTCAGTGTTCTTTGGCCCAGCTGGCTTTAGTTGGCCATTTCTCCTTCGGCCGAGCGGCCTGTGGTTGCGGGCTCCGATTCTTCCGCACGCTTCCAGCGCATGGATGCTGCATCCGTTCGTCGCCAACGCCTCTCATTGCTACTGCCAATTTACCCTAGAAAAATCGGAGGGTCATCGGTCCATCTTCATTCGGCCCACACCCTCCACGTTAGGGGGTATCAAATGGCCAAAGGTAAAACATGGTTTCAACGAGTGACGAAGTGTAGTTTTATTCAATTAAAAATTGAAACAAACCCCTACCTTGAAATAAGGTTCACAGTAGTAGAGAATCACAGAAAAGGGCGTCGCGAGGAGACGACATCAGCCCTTTAAAGTTGGAAAATATTGGGCCAAGGATGGCGCATATTCAGCGTTCCTTGCAGGTGGCTCCTTCTCCTTTAGTTTGGCTGAAGATTGGAGGTGATGATCAACATTCCTCAGCGGTTCTTCGATGGAAGAATGGTGTTCTTTGTTGAGAGATGAAAACTCTTCATTATTTCTTCAGAGCTTCCTCAAGGTTATCCTAACGAAACAAGGGACAAAATAAAATAATAGCAACAGCTATTATTTTATTAACACAAGTAATTCAAAATTCAAACACTTTAATTAATTAATTGGAGCTCAATTCATTAATTAAAAGAGTTAGAAAAAATTAAAAATGTAAACTGGATGGTAAAGAGATCACATAAATAAAGTGGAGTTTTAAAATTAAATAGGGGAGAATTAATGTGGAGTTTAATGGGAGATGAATGGTTTAGGGCATGTGTGGGTCCCACCACACTGAATCCATTCATGGGAGGTTATGTGGGTGTGTTCCCCACTTCTAACTCCCCTTGAGAGGAAATAACTACTAGATATAAAATAAAATTGTCTTCCACAATTTTATTTATATTGTTCTAAATCCCCAAAATTAACTTACAAGCCGTATAAAACACAACTGCTGTAAAGGTCCCCTTAAACAAATACTAGCACTGTGAGTTCATCGGTGCCCGTGGATTTCAATTATGAGCACCAGTTCAAAAGATAGAAAAAACCCCTCGTACTCTCAATGAATGTTCCTGAAAAAAACTTCAAAAATTAATTCCGTGCACACCGGGCCTCAGAATCAAGTTTCTTCAGAAACCACAGATTCTTAAAATTCTGAAGTATTTACGAAAAAAATTCAGTGAAATTTTTAGGCATTTACATTAATCCTGCCTCAGGGATTTACGTCCCTGTAAAGCTACACTACATACTAGGAAAACAAGTGAGGGTACTATACACGCATGTGAGACTCCAGCTCCCAATTGCTCTTCGGGAGGTTCCACTTCTACCATCGAATACACACCAGAGCAATCGACCGCCCACGTAGGACCCACTCCTCTCGATCCTCCATCTTCACCAGAACCTCTGTAAATGTCGCCCCATCATCGATGTCCAGCTCCCTGTGATTGATAATGTGGGATGGGTCGTGCACGTATATCCTCAGTTGAGATACGTGGAAGACGTCGTGCACCCGGTGAAACTGAGGTGGAAGGGCTAGGGAGTAATCCACCTCACCTACTCTGTTGAGGACCTGGAAAGGTCCGATGAAATGTGGAGATAACTTGTTTCCCCGGACAAATCTCCATAGACCTCATCGAGGTGAGACCCATGGAAGATGTGGTTAGTATCCTCGAACTCCAGTGGTATCCATCTTCTATCAGCATGCAATTTCTATCTGCTCTGTGCAGTCTTTATCTGCTCCTAGATGATCTTCACCTTCTCCGTCATAGCCTGCACCATCTCTGATCTTACAAGTGCTGACTCCCCTGGGTCAATCTAGCATAGAGGTGATCTGCAAGTTCAGCCATAAAGTGCCTCGTATGGTGCCATCCCAATGGTGGAGTGGTATATTTTGTTGTACGTAAACTCCACCAAGTGTAGGTGATCCTCCCAGATGCGACCAAAGTCAAGGACACATGCACAGAGCATGTCCTCGAGAGTCTGAATGGTCCTCTCAGTCTGACCGTCCGTATGAGGGTGGAAGATGGTGCTCAGTCGTAGCTGCATCCCAAAAGCATCCTATAACCCCATCCATATCCGGGAAGTGAATCGATCATATCGATCTAAAACGATAGTCGATGGAACACCATGAATTCGTAAAATCTCCTAAATGTAGAGGTGTCACAAGCTCTCTACTGAGCACTTATCTCTGATCGGTAGGAAGTGGGCGACTTGGTGAGTCGGTCTATGATCACCCAGATAGAATCGTGTCCCCTAGATGTACATTGAATCCCTATCACCAAATCCATATATATCTCATCTCAGTTCCACTCAGGGTCCTCTATGGGCTGTTCCAAGCCCACTGGTACCTGGTGATCCACCTTCACTTGCTAACAAGTGAGGAATCGTGAAACAAACTCTGCTACAGCCTTCTTCATACCTGGCCACCAATGTTGTCGTCTGATGTCCTGGTACATCTTTTCCACTCTTGGATGCACCGCAGGTGGGGAAGTGTAGAAATCCCTTAGCACTTCCTCCTACAGTGCAACTGGTACAATAGTACGACCCCTGAAGAAGATTACGCGCTCCCCTCCTTCATAAAATCCATCGGGTGCCCGCCCTGAGTATATCTGAGCACGTCGTGCCTCGCAGTCTATTTCCCATCGTTGTGCCTCTCTAACATGATGAAAAAGTGAAGGAGTGACTATGAAAGACTGAATAAAGGCTACACAATCAATATCCATAGGGGATATCTAAAACGCAGCTAACTGCTTCGTTGCCTCTCCAAGTATCCGAATGACCGATCTCTTGCTAAGAGGATCAGCTACAACGATCCCCTAATCAAGAGAATAGAATATCACAAAGTCATAGTCCTAGACGAACTCGACCCATCGCCGTTGTCTTAGGTTCCAGCCCTTCTACAAGAAAATGTACCATAGAATATTGTGGTTAGAGAAGACTGGAAAGTTCTCGCCCATCAGATAGTGTTGCCACATCTTCAAGGTGAAGACCGCTGCTTTGAACTCCATGTCATGGGTAGCGTAGTTCTGCTCATGCTGTCTCAACTGTCGTGAACCATATGCGATCACTGCTCACTCCTACATCAGGTCACACCCGAGTCTGGTCCCTGATGCGTCGCAGGAAACTACGCACCCAACACCCTCCTTCAGCAACTTCAAGATGGGCGCACTAGTCAACCTCTGCCTCAGCTCCTGAAAGCTCTAATGACATCTATTTGGCCACACGAAGGTTTATCCCTAATTTTTCAAGGCTTCAAGCAGTGCCAAAACTCTGGAGAAGTCTGGAACAAATCTCTGATAGTACATATCCATACCTTGGAAACTTCGCACCTCCATCATGCTTCTGGGTGGCTCCCAAGAAAGTACTACCTCGATCTTCATTTGATCCACTGCAACTCCAGCCTCCATGATGATGTGTCCCATGAAGTGAAACTCTCATATCCAGAATTAGAACATCAATAGATTACCATAAAACCGGTGCTCTCGGAGTGTATCTAGTACAACCCGAAAGTGGTAGGCGTGCTCCTCCTCCGTAGTCAAGTAAATCAATATGTCACCGATGAAAACTACGACAAATCGATCGAGGTAAGGATGGAAGATCATGTTACTGAGACTCATGAACAATGTTGGATCATTGGATACTCCAAAAGGCATATCTAATAACTCATAGTGTCCATATCAACACTTGAAGGTCGTCTTCTGCACATCCTCGTCTCGAACTCTGAGCAGGTGATAGCCTGACCAGAGGTCTATCTTCGAGAACATATTTCCCCTTGAGCTAATCAAAGAGGTCATAAATCCTTGGGAGTGGTTACTTGTTCTTCACTTTCACCTGATTCATGCAATGGTAGTTGACACACAGTCGCAAGTTCCCATCCACCTTCTTGGAAAACAAAATCGGACAAGCCTAGGGTGAAACACTGGGTCAGGTGAATCACTTTCCCTAAAAGTCTTCCAGTTATACCAGCAGCACATGATGCTCAGTGAGAGCCATCCTATATGCTAGAGTAGGTATCGGTGGTTTCCCTGGGTACACGTCTTTGTAGAAGTCTACCTCTCAGTGAGGAGGTATTCTTGGAATGTCGTGAAGAAAAATGTCCGCATACTGATCCACCACAACAGGAAAACTCGGACTCCGCACATCAATTGCTCCAAGGATGAGACTTTCCAACTTATATGTGATCGGATTCCCTCTCCTTTTCATAATTCCATCATGCGCTACAAAATCTCCCTTCTCACCGATGAAGGTGAACCTTGTCCCATCCATGTGGATAAATCACACCTTGCGCCTAATGCAGTCGATCTGAGCATGTACTGTAGAAAACTATTCCATAACCAAAATGACGTCGTAAAACATCGACACCGCTACAAGAAGATCCCAGCAAAGATCTCACCTCCTAGAGTAAGCTCACACTGCTGACACCAGTGTATAATAATCGAGTCTGCTCCCGTAGGAGTATATAACAGTAAGGATCGAGCCAACGACTCCATCAGAATCTCCGAGCTCCGAAAAAGGGTAGCGACAATGAAAGAATGACTCACACATGTGTATATAAGTACTAAAACTATGGTGGAGTAGAAATCGATAGTACATCGAATCATTTCAGGTGCACCTTGGTCATAAGCCTCCACTTCCTGGAGCTGAGCATGCCTCTGTCCGCCAGCTCCCTATGGTCGGGGGTGGACCTCCAGGTGGTGGTGGTGGAAGAGCATCAAAACTTCTTCCACCACCCACTGCATGACCATCTCCTATGCCTCGTCCACCTGCTCCCAGTGGACCGCTACGGTCGAACCTATGCCTCTTCTTGGGAGGTCACTCCACTGTCTTCTTCTCATTTACATGGTGGGTTGGGCAGTCTAGAGCCTTTTGACCCTACCCACCACATGAATAACCCGGCATGCACCTCATATAGCTGGCTCTGTTTTGGGTTCCCCGCACAACCGAACCTGTATCCCGAAATATCTCTCCTAATGGCCTGGTTTTCTTAGACCTCTGTGATATCTGTATAATACAGGCTGCAGAAGACTCTGCTACATGTTTCCCTATGGTGGGTCTCACAGCTGGTTTCGGCTCAGCGAGAAAGCCCACCATAAGAAGGGCTCTCTCTGGCACTCCTGCCAGCGTCAGAATATTGGGGGAGATCATCGAAGCCCTAATCTCACGCCTTATTCCCTGCTAAATGGTTCGGGCCATAGAGGATGGGTCCCACACCATGTTCGTGGAGTAGCATGAGAGGTCAGTAAACCTTGCTGAGTACTGAGTTACGGTCATGCTGCCCTGCCGCTGGTGAAGTAAATCCTGAATCCGCACCACACAAAGGGTGGCTGGAAAAAACTCTGAGCGGAAGAGACTCTCGAACTCTGTACAAAGTAGATATTCCTCATCGTGCACCTAGAGCATAAAGCTACACCATCTACCTACTTCTCCATGTAGGAGACTCACGGCAAGGATCACCAAAAGTCAGCTGGTGTCCCTACCAATTTGATGGCTCTGACAATAGCCTCCAGAAAATCCATGACTGTACGAGGGTTCATTTCTCCGCAGAACCTGGGTGGCCTCTGTCGCTGAAACTCATGCAACCACTCATGTGGCATGCACTCTCTGCTGCTGGGGCTGGTAGTATCGGTGGCTCAGTGGGTAGTGGCACCGCTGGTGCCTCCGCTGTGATGGGGCCCTACACCGAGGCCTCGTCGCTCAGTGGTCTTCCATATCATATGCAACTCAGAACCCTAGCTGGCTTCTTTCGTGGAGCCATCCTGAAATGAAACAGGTGTGTCATGTCCAAAACAGTATACCTGGTGAGCTGACACAAATTAATCACAATGAAAACATTCGAAACACACATGCAAACAGAGTTTTCATGCACTAAGTTGAAAATAAAGGGTCAGGGTCTTGGTGTATGGATAAGTCAGTCGTTGTACCAACACTGGACTCCCTGGACTTAAAAACACAATCAATACTCTTAACACTATTACTTCAACGAAAGGAATGATTAGAGTCATGAGTTCTGTGGTAGAACTGACTCCTCTAATAACAATTTGTCATGACCCGTTCGCAAGACCCGTGTCGTGAATACCCCAAGTACGCCTTCCATAGGCTAGGGGATGGCGTCTAGCACCAAAGGCATAAATCCCTATGCTGGGAAGAAATTGCCTTTATTAAAGTAAACAATACAACATAGTACACAACTGATGCATGCACTATGTAAAACTAATTACAAAATTAAGTGCTAAAAGAAACGGGGCAGAAAATACAAGACCAATAGTAAAGTACAATACAACTGGAAAGCAATTGAAACTAAAAAAGGGATAATAGTTAAAATGGGAAGCTCCTAGAATGTCCACAGAGAATCCTACCTGAAGGGTAGGTATATATTTCCACCTCATCACTCCACGTCTATCGGTCCGCTCCCTGTACCGTCTCACCGTGTGGTCCACTTCTGGGTACCGTCCTGCTCTACAATTCTGTACCAAGATCATTGTTGTTCATTGTTTGTATCCAACACAACGTAGTTTGGGAATAGCCCATGCATGGTAAGTATAACAATACTCAGTAGGGACGCCAAGACCCACAAAGGTCTCCCAGCATCCATGAAGGATAACCCACAAAAGAAAGATACAATCACGAAGTAACAACCAACTCTACTTAGCTATATGCCCATTCATATACCTAAGCCATCAATCCCATTTCGGCTCTAACTCACGAGCCCAAGAACAAACTAGTCCACACATGAAAATAAGTCAATCACATCGTAGATATTGATTGAAAGTTAAGATTCAGCTCATATAGGTATACATCATTTGTAAAGTGATATATATGTTCATATGTAGTCACTGATTCATCTATGCTGTCGGACCCACATTGGATACTAGACCAGCTAAGTTGTCTGGCCCACGTAGGATTCTAGACAAGCTACTTTGTCAAACCCACGTAGGATACTGGAAAAGAAGTCAAACTGTCAGACCCACGTAGGATACAAGAACATTAATTAATGCTGTCGAACCCATGGTGGATTCCAGAACGGTAGTTATCATTGCCAAACCCATGGAGGATTCTTATACCGTAGTCGTCATCGCCAAACCCATGCAAGATTCCAGTACGTTAGTCGTTGCAGCCGTAGCCAGCTTTAGGGTTCCCACACACAGCACGCTCGATTCCGGGAGGGTCTGCTCCTCGATCAAAGGGGTAGATACATCAACTGTCACGACGTCCAGAGTTGATGTATCCAGAAATTCTGTCTCGTCAAAAGAAACCCAACGTGACAGACTGTGCATTAACTGGATGCCCTGTCTGAGAGTTATTAGCATTTTTTCTCCTGGGGCCCGGTTGGAAATACGCTCATTCCAAACCCAGCCATTTTTCAATGTTGTCCAAAACACACTTAGATTATAGAAAAAGTACCTCCACATCATGAGGGTCCCAGTGTTGCAGACGACATGTCGATCGGACGCATGGTCTTCAAGTTATTCACCTTTAAGTGAGAATGGGCCCGGCCTGTTAAGCCAAGTGGGCTGGCGGGTCGGGTTAACCCGGTTTTGGCCGGTCCGACCTAGAAGAGGGTCGGACCAGCCCGATGGGTTGGGCGGCCGGTCCTGGCCCAGCAGGGCGCGGCCCGGCCAAGCCCAGTTCAGCGCGGCCCGGCCCGGCCCGGCAGGGCGCAGCCCAGCTGGCTGCGGCTCAGCCTGAACGGGGTGAGCGGTCCGAGGGGGGGAGTGCGGCCCCCTGCTTTCTGGAACCTGCGACGCCTTGTGGAACGACCCAACCAACCGTCCGGCCGAGTCCGGCCGGCCATCCCGACGCAAGCCGTCCGCATGGGCGGGTTACTATCCTACCACGCGGCACCTTCGGGTGTCGCGACTCCTTCACTCGGTCGCCTGAAGAGACATCCGATTCGCCACCAAAGCGGCCCGCGGAGCACTGGCCTCAATCCATTGCAGCATGACACCTCTTGTGGCACTGCGTTCTCCCTTTGGCATGGCCGGTTCTCCTTCAACTGAGCGGCCTGCGGTTGCGGGTCGCGGTTCTTCCGCATGCGGCCGGCGCACGACCGCTGCTTCTGTTCGTCGCCACTGCATCTCGTTGCCACCGCCAAAGTATCCAAGAACAATCGAAAGGTCGTAAGGACATGTTTGTTCAGCCCGTGCCCTCTGCATAAGGCAGTATCAAATGGACAAATGTAAGACATGCTTAAAATGGGGGACCAATAACAATTTTAATATATTAAAAATTGAAACAAACACCTAACTTGAAATAAGGTTCACAATAGTCGAGCGTCGTGGAAGATGAGATCGTGGGGAGACGGTGTCAACTCATTGTCGTCAGAATAGAAGGGGATGAGGATGGCGTTTAGTCGGCATTCCTTGTGGGTGTCTCCTTCCCCTTTAGTTTGGCCGAAGATTGATGTTCCTCGGCGGTTGTTCTATTGATGAATGGTGTTCTTCGTTGAGAGAAAAAAACTCTTCTCTATTACATCAGAGCTTCCTCAATGTTCTCCCAACACAACAAGTGCCAAAATAAAGTAATAGATAAGTATTTTATTTTATTAAAACAAGTAACTCAAAATTCTAACTCTTTAATTAATTAATTGGATCTCAATTCATTAATTAAAAGGGTTGGAAAAAATTAAAACGGGGGAGTGGAAGGTGATGAGATCACATAAATAAAAGGATGTTATCAAATAAAATAGGGTAAAATTAATGGGGAGTTTAAGGGGAGATGAAAGTATTAGGGCACATGTGGGTCCCACCACACTACATCATCGCATGGGAGGTTATGTGGGTGTGGGAGCCACTTCTAACTCCCCTTGGGAGAAAATAACTACCAGATATAAAATAAAATTGTCTTCCACAATTTTATTTATTTTATTCTAAATCCCCAAAAATAAATTTCATCCCGCATAAAATGAAATTGTGGTAAAGGTCCCCTTTGGATAATATCGGTGCTGCGAGTTCATTGTGCCCTCAGATTTCAATTTCGAGCACCGAATCAAAACATATAAAACCCCCTCATACGTTCACTGAACACACCCAAAAAATCTTCAGAAAATAATTCCGGGCATACCGGGCCTCGGAATCATGTGCCGTCAGAAACCGCAGTCTCGTATAATTCCAAAGTATTTAAGAAAATTATTTCGTTGAATTTTCTAGGTATTTACTGGTAGTAACATCATCTGAACTAGAAACTAGATCTGGTGGGTCGTTACATAGCTGTTGTACCACTAAGCCTAGGACTGGTTTTTCCTTGCAGTTTTGCTGCAGCATAGAATATGGGGGGGGGTGAAATGGCCTTCCAAATAGTTGTGGTCTAGCTTGGGGGGGGGGGAAGTCGGACTATAGCCTAACTCATGTGTTGTTCCCTCTGCTCAAATGAGAGCCGTGGGCAGCCCAGGTTCTGTCCTTTCGCTCGTTGATCCACATGTGTGTCAGCAGCAATATTTGGCGGCCCAATTATGATTATATTAGTATGGGATGGTTCGGCCCGCGTTTTAAGAGCCTTCTCTAGTTTTTCGTGGTCCGGTTGTTTTTCAAAATCAGAAATAAAATCCATCCCATATGTTTTTGTATGGAGCCAGGGACTGTATTGCAAAATAACAATGCCTTGTCCATCCTCCTTCTTCTCCTCACATTCCTTTTCAATGTTTCTAACGCACCCACAAAAGAAACAGAAAATATGGATCTTTTCAAACTCAAAATAAATCCATACGTCAGAGTCCCCAACTATCAAAAACATGCCCCTCATATGAGGATGGGTGATGTCCATAAAATCTATGATTCGCAAAAAAGGTCCCCAGTGAATTGGATCAGACTGGTCTGATTCCAGAAATGAACTGATGCGTCCTCCAATCTCACGCATGACACGTTCAGTTCTACCATGAACGTTGATTCCCCAAATTTTAATCAAGAAAGGTGAGCAAGATAGATTAACTAACTGAATATTTTCTTCTCCTTTAAGTTCCTCTATGAGAATGAATTGGTTGTTAAAGTTCTATGGTCTACCTTTGAGGAATTTTAATTTATCTCTTTCATTAAAGAATTCAAAGACTAGGAATCCTGCTTCCATTTCTCATATAGCAACACCGTCCTCCAATCGCCAAATATTTTGCAGAGTATTTTTAATTTCTCCCTGATTGAATAAACTTTTTGATAGAAATATTCCAACAATAATAAAGGACTTTTTCTATGAGAGAAAGACATCTTAACTCTTCCATGTAGCAATTATCGATTTTTTTATCAGTTAAGGATACGTTCCACTAGAGATTCATTAGGTCTGTCTCCATTTAACTGAAAATGAGAACATCCCTCGTCACCACAGACCCCTTTGTCCCCAGGCTTCTTATTCAGACTTCTCCTCGGGCTCCCATCAAGAGTCGCCATGCTTTGAGCTGCCAGACAACTGTACCTTCATGGACAAGCACCTTCGCGGACCCGTGCCAGAACGCGAAACACTTTCAGATCACAAACCAACACCATCGGCAAACCAACTCCAAGTCGCGATCCAACTTGGCACACACTGTGCTACCGACTAAAACTCCTCAAATTATTTCAAATCCCACTCCCACCATGGATCAAAACCACCGCATGCCAGAAAAAGGGGATGCCACAGGAAACATGCTCCAGTTGTTTGTGGCCCACACCCATCGGCGAACAATGCCCACAGCTGCCGTGCACTGTATCCTCCACTCACCATGCGCGGCTATTCCTTTGCAATCACACCATGCATGAACATTCTTTCATGCTCACACCCTAAGCGGCCCTTCCATCGCAATAACACCATGCACGAGGTCTATCATTGCGAACACAACCTGCACTAAAAAGTCCTGCATTGAAGACTCCATCGTGGGAAAATTCGTTGAAGCTAACCCAAACACAACCAAATCCTTCCTAAGCCATGATCACTATGAACCAACTCTTTTACTGCCTCACCCAGCGTGGGTGATTCCTGACAATAAGATCCTTCCCGAGCCAACACCTTGCTGAACTAGATCATTTTCAAAACACCTCCTTCACGAGTCCACCCAACCTGGGTCACTTCCTTCATGAGTCAACCCTTCACATCCTTTGCGGAACCATGCGTGAATCAATAACCCAACAACGATGGTCGGAGAAAACCAGATCTGCAGAAATGAGGATCAATCAGATACCGAGAAACCAAGGCTCCCCAGTTGAGCCGTGGGCAAGGTACCTTCACCGAAAAGTAGATCCCATCCTAATGGCCAACAATAAATCTTCAGACGTCGGAGAAGAAGAAAAAGAAACCAGGACCACCACCATCGCAAAAAGCCCAAAACAACAGATCTACTAAGAATAGCCGGGCCGCGCCTCTGCAAAATCATGGACCAGAGGAAAGCAAGTAACATAAGTTCATAGAACGAAAAATCAACACAGGCCCAAGAAGGAGGACCACCGCCGCCGCAATGAGCCTCTGAAGGTGTGCTGTTGAGATGACTGTCGCCGCCGCAGCAAGCTCCTTGAAAACTCAAACCCTAGTACTCTCTAGAAGGGAAACCTCTCCAGTGAGAGAGACATGGTTTTCTTTTAATAAATATATATATATTTATAGGTTTTTAGAGTCATTTTTAATTAATTTGTTCTCTTGGTAAGGGTATTATGGTAAAATCATATTTTTTACGGAGATTGTTAATGATTGTTTTTCTACTAACAAAATATGATGATCAACCCCTCTAGAGTCTCATGAAATTAAATATTATTCAATTAATACTTGAGAATTTTTTTTATATTATTTTCATTACATGATGATATTATCATAGTATATGAAGTTTTTAATAGATAAAAATAATTTTTTTTAGTTTATTTAAAATTCATTTTCCTTTTATAACCATGTTTTCAAAAAAAGTTATTAAAAATATTATTATATTATTATATGATTTAATAAAATATTTTTTTTTACTTCTACTCAATTTTTATAATATTTCTTAAATGGAATATTTTTCCTATTTTTGAAAATAGTTATTTATGACTTTATTCTAAAATTGTGAATGTAATGTGTTTTCTAATGTAAAAGATATTAATAAAATTTATACTCTCATAGACTCCCATATATTTGAGTATTCATTTTAATATTTACATGGTTCATTTCAAATAAACTATTTTAATTAATATTTTTTATATTTTTTATAAATTAGATAATCAATTTCATGGTGAAATGCACATATTCCTCATAAAATAATCTTCTGATCTTTTAATGGAATTTGTCAACTATGATAATATCATTTGATGTTATATATGATTTAATAGTTATATGATCCAATTATACCCTATTTATTCTTTCATTTCATGTTTTGTGTTTTTTGTAGTACAATATCAATGAATATTATTTTATTTTCCACACTTTATGTAGTAATAACTGTTTTATTAATCTTCTAGAAAATATATGAATGGATTTATGACTATTTGAAGGGTGGTATCAGAATTATATATACTTCCAATGAACAGAGTAATGATTAATATTCAATGATCTCAGTGAGTATATGGATTTTTATCCCAAGGAATGAGAGGGTACCCATGAGGTTTGCCAATTCCGAAAAGAGTGCAAAAAGGGAGGTTATCCTATGTTAAAAGCAGGTTAATGGGAAGTTATACCTAGACTAATATGTTATGACTATTTTTGTTGGTATCCGTGATAGAATATATATATGATTATTACTATTCTATAATATATTTCACCCATTTATATCAGGATATTATGAAAATTCTATGTTCCTATATCTCATGATATTTGATCCCTTTTATGAATCATGTCTTTTAATGTACTATGATTTATTTCATGAATCATGTCTATAGTCTATGAATAACTCTGTGTATACATTAATTTTTAATATCAGCTTCTTATACCATGTATGCTATTGGTTTTACAAAATTGACATTGATATCTATCATGTTTACCTTTATTCTTAATTTGATATATCCAATTATTATATATTTCTCCTATGATACGAGTAAATCATTTATGTATTACAAATCTATGATCGGTTTTCATTTTCAATAAAAATTACAATGATAATAAAGATATCTTATAATCACAAATGTCATGTATTAAATAATCCAATGAAACTAAACTAATATGATTTTAGTAAGGGTAATAATTTTATGTATTTGATTTTCATCGAGTGATATGTAATATTTATGTATTTAATTTATGGTTCTATAATGTGACAATTAAATAATGTCAATATTACCTTCAAAAAATATGATAAAAAAAATTTAGTGAGAACACTTAGTATAATACAATATATATGAGAAAATCCAATGTTATGTACTGAAATGAATGTATTTTTCCTACGAATGCATCCCTGTTGGGGTAATATATGTGAATTTGGTTTTATAACAAATACATCTAATATTAAAAACCCCTAAAATGTTTTTTAGTATATCCGGACCATCCTTCTAAAGAATGGTTTGTGTATCATTATTATGCACATATTTTGACACTCCTAGTGATTTTTTTGTTAATTTTTATTTTCAATGAAAATTATATGATGGATTTTAAAAGTCTATTATCATGGTTGACCGAGGATAAACATTTGGTGTCAATGATTGAATATAAGGTGGAATTATTTAGATATTCTGTGAATGATTTTTTTAGTTTTGATAACACTGATCAAAGAGAATTCAGGTTTATGATTAGCACATTCATTTTTATAAAGTATTTATTATTGAATGATATTTTTTTGGTTTTAATAATATTGAAATAAATAATTTTAATCAAATAAATAATTATTATTTTCATTATTATATATTTTAAATTTATCATGTAATGTAAATTAATAAACCCAATGAATAGATGTTGAATTTTAAGAGGATTCTACAAATGATACATTTTTTTAATGTACATGTTTTTTCTATGAATGATATTTTTGTGATGTTAATAATAGAAATAATTTTAATATCACACTTGTCGAAGTTGATGTTAACATGGCCTTGTGTTAGATTTATATAAATAAATCCCCCAAAAATTGATGAGGATGGGAACTGACATTTGATAGTCTAAATAAACCAATAAACATATATATGTGTGATGAGAAATATTCTTATCCATCGGAATGTTTTTACATTTTAGGGGTATTTATTCTCAATTTAAATGGGGTGGTTATCTCATATTATTTTTGGGTAAATTTAACATCAATTATTTTTCTATTGAATGGAATTCAGAAGATGATTTTCTCGAAATATTTATATATACATATAAAAATCAAGAAGATATTTTTTAAAATAAATCAATCATACTATAACAACGAATCTAACGAATCTATATAAAATCAACATAATTTCGTTTAACAGATTAAAGAATAATATATAGAAAAATAGTGATATGGAATTCATTCAAAAAAAAATTATCAGTTTATGGTTACATTTTTTTATTTAGATAAATGATGGATCAATGTGAATGTACATTGATTATCATAAATGTTATAAGATTAAAATCATGATTATATATCATCTTTATTTTATTGATTATTTTTAAAATAATTATATGGATCAAAATTATTATCGAATATTAATCCTTGATCTAGGTACTTCCTATAAAAGGTAAAAATTGATGATACTTCAAATATTTCATTTACTAAAAGGTATAATAACTATGAATTTATTATGAATACATGTATTATTAATAATTACCCCATGATAATCTTGTATTTAATTAATAATGTTTTTAAAGATTACGATATTTAGTTTTTAGTAGTATTTATAGATAAAGTAACTATATATTCCAAGAGAAAAGAATAGAATGATTATCCTTTAAAGATCACACTGAAAACTCTAATTAAGAAGATTATAGTTATGAACATATAAATTTTGTATTTTTTAAGTACAAAGTTTCATATTTTGGTCGTAAAACCTCAAGAGATGGTATACTGATGGATCCATCAAATATGGATTTTATATAACATCACCCAGGCCTAACATTATCTATGAGATGTGTAGTTTTCATGGTTTGGGTTGATATTATCAACTATATATAAAAAATTTAAAACTTATATAAAAAATACTTACAACATTATCATTGATGATAGAAAATATATTTTGGATAAATGAATGTGATGAAAATTTCAATGAACTGAAGGGAAAGTTATATAGAGAACTTGTTCATACATTACCCTTTTGTGGAGAATGGTTTGTGATCTATTATAATGAATAAATAATGTGAATAATAAGGATCAACTTAGGAAATTATATGGTTAACAAATTTTACTTATCTAATTAATTTAACATGATAATAATTATCTATATAATGATTTGGAGTTAGATTTAATAATTTTGTTATTAATTATATAGGGTCCTTTCATTTACAAGGAGAGGATTGTCACATACACCAATAATAAATGTATAAAGTACATATGTAATCTAAAAATGTAAAATATTGTTTAATAGAATATGGTTGGGTTTGTAAAATTCTATTAGTACTCAATAAATTACTAAACATGGAAAGAGTGCATCATTAGAGATTCTCTAAGTAAAAATAATCAGGTATTCATACCATTGATGAGAAATATAAAAGATCCATAAATTATATAATTTTAAATTTTAGGCCTGAAAAAAAACGATAATGAGTAATTTTATCATTATAAAATGACTTTTCAGTCATCTACCCATGTGAGGATTAATGTGTTGTAGAAGAAAGATATTGAAAGAAACAATATGAAGAAAATTTTTCTTCAGTTCAACATTTATTATAACAAAATTATAAAGTTTTGGGTGTAAATTTGCATTCCATTTATACCATAATTAATTAATTCTCCATTAGATGATTCTCATAGTTTATAATTGAATAATCATCAAGGATTAACGATTATATATAGATATTTGGAAGGGTATTTTAATTTTTAAAACATGAAGATAAACATTTTAGTGTTTTTCCCTCAATTTATGTTATGAAACCATGATAAATATTAGAGGTATGTGTCTATGTAGATTCTATAAACATTATACACAAAATAATTGATATTCAAAAACAGTACCATGGATTTTGTAATTGGGAACCCAAATATGTAATAACACTATAATGTTGCATATGACATAGTCAGTGAATATATGAAGTTATAAAACATCATTATTAGAAAATAATACTGTTTTCTTTGGATTAAAATAATATAATAGAAATTTATAAAGTTGAAAGGATCCATGGAGTATGATATTCTATTATATTAGATCAAGATCTGAGTTTTACATTGATGTTCTTGTGAATCCATCAAAATGAACTAGATATATTGCTACTTTTAAATACTTCATGTCATCCTGATATAGTTATTCAGCAATTGAGGAAAATCCAAACCATAAAGGATATGTTGGGATATTTTTTATTTGATTTTAAATGTGGTTGGGATCAACACATTCTTATAATATTTTTTTCAAAGAAAAATAAATTTCAATTAGGATGTTAGAAAGATCCTTATTAATCAACATATAGAAATAAGTGTTGAAATAAAATGTGTTAAGAAATTTTTAGAATAATAATTGTTCATGTAGACAATCCATATGAGTAAATGGTAGATAATATAAGATGAATTTGGAATTATAATAAGTAATCATAGAAGAAACATAAATATTATTCAAACAATAATAATAGAAATTTATAATTCATTATTGGTGACTTAGTATTTCTATGAATTTTCTAGTGGAATAGACATACGTGATCAATAATGAATGATAAGAAATTCCCTATGTATTTTTACCTTTTGAGAATATTGATCAAGTATGAATAATAACATATTTTATGGTGCTTATGTTGAACCCCTCCAATGTTAATTATGTGTTCTATATATGTATATAGGGGATGTATATACCCAATCCATCTCATTTAAAAAAATAAGAGATCATTCCACTAGATCATGATATACCCTTTTAAGAATAACACTTTTAAACATATGAACATATAGAAATAGTGCTTCATAATGAGGGTACTATCCTAGTTAATATTATCTGGTGGAATAAAAATTCAATAAAAATACTTGGAATATTTTGGATCTGATGAAACATATATAACCATGTTTACTATCCTTGTAATTTAACATATATGTTGAAATTCATTTTATGTGGTTGTAAGTCACACCCTAATATTTGAATATATTTTTCACAAAAAATTAATTTAATTTTTTGATATCATTCCTAACATGAAAGACATTGTTTAAATGAATCATGATATACAATTGGAATATTATTATTTAATGTGACAATTATCTCATAATCATTTAATTGGATGGTATGAGTATAATTACATAAATAATGAAATAATATGGTTAAAAAATGTGTAAAATTAATTCATTGATAATAAATTGATTATAAATGGAATTAATAATAATTTGAATGAAAATAATATTTGATCTTGAAAAAAAAATTTGTACACATAAAATACTATTATATTAATAAATTTAATTAATCAATATTATATGATTATTTTTATGGAATTGATATATTATATAATTACTTAATTTTGTCAGCCATCATCTAATTTTTTAAAACAATTTCATTAATTTAATTGATTTATATTCATTAAAATATTTATCTTATAAATGTTTTTGGTCATATTTTTCACACATGAAGTAAATTTAAATTTGAGAACTTATCGAAATTTAATAATTAAAAATTGTTCAAATTTTTGAAATCAAGTTAGCAAAATTTGGTAAGTATTTCTCATTTTGTTTTTCCTTATAAATAGTCAACCTATATAATAGTATTCACCTCCAAAAAAAATGGGTAAGACGTCGTTAAAAAATTGGGTTACGTCTTTAAAAATCATCTATTTCATTTCTATATCAACATGGATGATTGGATTTATACTTGTATCTTATATGAATAAAAAAATGGCCTCCTAGTGAAATTTTTATTTTATTTTGACCATTTAATTATTTAATGAAAATGATAAATACAAAATGTAACTCCCATTACTTTAATAAGTCTAAAATTTTATAATAATAAAAAAATTATATGTTATGTTATAATTGTATATATAAAATATGAATAAATTATCTTCTAAGAGAAATATTTTTTGAATTTTTTTTAATAATTACTTTAAAATCAAAATTTATGCCGACATCGTATTTATTCAATTAATAGACAAGTAAAATAATTTATTATAGAGAAATAAAATTTATAAAATTCTATTGAATAAATATTGTATATGAATCGGAAAATTCATATCACATATTATAAAATTTTGAGGGATTTATTTTCAAATTATTTTGTATTTATGTTTCCATTAATGTCATATTATATAATTATTTTCAAAATGACATTAATAATTAATTGATTTATACTAATATATACAAAATTATGAAAAAAATAAAATTATACCAAATTAAGAAAATTTTAATTATGAATATTTTAAAATGTCACCCCTTTTCCATTTATGGTATAATTTTTATGTTATAAGTAATATTATATACCTTAAATATTAAAATAGTAATTAACATCAGAAAGAATACAATTTTATTACTTTGGGGATAAAATCTATGATAAATTTTAAAATAAAAAAACACTATATAAACTGAATTGGATAATTAGATTACAATATTGTACTATTTTTATTAGAATCTCTATCCCACTGGGTGCATTATTATTGAGGATGACTTAATTATATTTTAATCCATTTTTTAATTAATTATTTTCTATTTACCTCACTAATAAATGGACTACCATTTTCTCTTTTATTTATTCCAATTTGATCTATAATGAATGAAGAACTGTGTATAATTATCATATAAAACCCCCTATCACATATTATAGTTTATGGTCTTCGTCAAAAGAAATTATAATGTTATATATGAAGTGACATAGGGAAAGACAATTGTAAAATTTGTAATCTTCCCACCGAATATCATTAAATTAATTGTTTATACCACCACATATGAATATATGGTTTTCCTCATAAAATAATTAATTTATTATCTTACATATAATAAATTGTAATTATGATTATGTAACCACTTTTATAAATAATGTTTTATCAAATGGGATGTGAACATATCACTTGTTTGTACTTTTTGACTACCACCTCCACATAACGATACAATTCACTCTCCATCACCATATTTGATTGATTCTTATTATGGTGGGTTTAACATTAGTTATTAAATTTTTAAGGATAAAAGTTATTATTTAATTCTAATATAATAGTTACTTAATACCTTTGTATATTTTAAATTACTATAACATTAGTCATTTGTATGTGTAGACACCAACCTTAATGAATTGATGTTATTTGTTTATCATTTACATTTTAAATTGATCGAAAAAAATTGGATATTTAATTAATATATTAAATATATATATATACCTGACATTAAAATATTTTATTTAATGGTGAATTATTTTTTTCCTTTATGAATTCCATCCATAAAAATGTCAAAACAACGTTAATTTATACATATTCCATACCATATACATGAATGAATTAATTCATATTTCTATTTATGGTATTTATGAATGAATATTTAATGTTTATAATTTATATATGATATTTATATCATAATAATAATACATTGGATGTTGGAACTATAATAAATGTTTAAGTATCAGAGCCACCGAACCAATATTTTCCTGGAAAATGAAAAATTTAACTCTATGAAGGAATCATTTCAAAATATAATTATGAATAAATGCGTATTGAAATATAATAAGTTGATCATATAATATATAATCATAAATTAAATGATTTCTAACATCTTAACAATAAATCCAGATGTATTAGGAAATATTTTTTAAGATATTCAATGATATTTGTTCTTGAGGTAATTTTTTATATTATAATCAGTTCATATTCATGACATAATATTTTCATGATAGCTAGAAAATGTTTTCATGGAAAATTGACATTATTTATCTCTTCAGTTGAAAATCCATTTTCTAAAATTATTGTGTTTTTAAAAAATTACTTCATAATTTTTTTTATATAAATATATTTTGATATGTAGTATATATTAAACATGACATACATTTTCAAAAAAATTTAATTTTAATGTTCATTTCATTTTTATAATAAGATATTTATTAAAATTTTACCAAAAATGTGAAATGAATATTTTTTTAACGTACACGACATGATCATAATTTCCTTTATGAATTTTACATGATTTGTAAAATTTGTTAAATTTATTCAGGATTCAATTAATGATACAAAATTTATTTATTATTTGGTTTGTGTTTATATTTTAAATTAGTGATTTCAAAATGAAAAGGGGAATTAGTTTATGAAATATCCATGTGACATTATAATGATTCATTTATTATATGATGGAATCCGTTAATTTTTCACGTTCTTTTTAAGGAATATATCAATATTTTTCCATCATTAATCATTACATATAATATTTAACATTATGATGATGAAATATCAATGAATTATATTATCATTTCCATGGGAAAATTTGTGATGAATTATTTTCTGATGTTCTGGTATACATATGTATGAATTCAAGATTATTTTTTGTGTGGGATGGGAATTATATATCCCTACTATTATTTGGGTTGAAATTTATATTCATTATCTCAAAGGGTACTTTTTATGTTATCTCATTCCTAAAAGAGGGTACTCGAGAGGTTAAAAAATTCCCAAAAGAGTGTTCATGGGAGGTTATCTCCAGCATAATATAGTCCCACATATGGTTATAAAATGTCTAAAAAGTTATGAATAACTTGGTATCTATCCTTGAAATAGGATTTCGATAATTATGATTATGCTTAACTATATTCCAGTCATTTATTACAAGATGTTAGGATAATGTTTTGTTCCCATGGATCATTTTCTATGATTTCATTGATGATTAATGTCATATAAAATAAAATGAAATATACCATGAAAAATTTTCATAATCTATGTGTTACTAGGTATGCTCATCAGTGGTTAATCATATGGTTTTATACCCTTTATGTTCATTTTATGTTTATATTATCATTTATATCTACCAAAGATACAAATACTATCAAATTGAGCTAATACATTATTATGTTTTATTATCCACATTAATGAAGAAATATGATAGTATTATGTATCTTATAAGTGTTCTAGATGAGAAGAAATATGTTTGAGAAGATGTGTATTTCATCTGAATTGTTTTATATTTCAACTATACAAAATACAGTAAAAATATAATGTTCTCACATGGAATAAAATTTTATGAAATGGAAATTAATCAAATAAGATTTATGATTTATGTAAGAAATTTTTTACCCTATAGTACACCCCCAAAACATGTCATGAGGGACTAGTTAATATACTACATTGTGTCATAAATTTTAGTTTCATGCCACGGAACATATATTGAATCAAATGTTACCTCATGAATCACCTTAAAAAAATATGGAATCATCCTGATCTAGATTCCAATACACTAACTCTATTTAATATCACATCTTTATCAAAATATTATTATTAAACACATAAATATATAAATATAATTCATATTCCAACTAGTATCCATGTGTTAACCCAAACATTCTACAAATGTTCTCACCATTCTAATGAACCATACATTATCTAGGTTTTTCCTACATGACTCACAATCTATACATTACAAAACATACCAACTATATATGATTTTCATGCTCAAACGTATGGAAATTTGGAAACATAAACTATATCCTTTTCCTATTATACATATAAATCTTCTTATATATCCAAAGAATCAAATCAACCATGACGTTTACAACCAAAAATGGAAAATATTATACTCTTAAATGTATTAGTTCCCATATAACACTACATTACTGAAACATTATCATGTTATAATATTGCACAAGTTCTTCTCATCGTGATCCATTACCATTTTAAAAGTAAATTTATGTCCATGATCAATTCATTTTCATTCCATGCTTCCACAACTAATCCAATTTAGGTTCCTCCTCTACTATATTGGGAAATTGTAAATTTCAAAATAATTCCATGCAAACCACTCCAATGTATTAACATAAACCATAGGTTGTTAGTATTTAGAAGTGATCTATATATTTCAAATTTCAATATATATACACATATATTGAACACACTACCATGATCTCATTTAAATGAAATGGGTGTACACATCTATACTACATCATAACATAAACTGAACCATTCTCTCATTTATTGTATCAAAATTTCAACTAAGATGATATATATAACAAATCTTACATGATTTCTGGGATGTAAAAATTATAAAATAATCATCATCATTCAATAGTACTTATCAAAATTGGGTATCTCACATATTCAATTTCCTGTCTCATTACAACATACCATATTGGAGCTATTAAAAATCTATTAGAATCCATCAACACACTGACCAAGAAAATGGAAAAATTCGTTTTGTTACCGAACCATTTCTCTCATCACATACTAAACCTAAATAACCAATATGTAACAGTGAATATGATTAAATCATAATAACAAAGGAAAAAATGCATATACCATATCCCAATTTTCACCTCCTCTACATTGATATCATGGAATGAAACCAAATCATGCCATATATGTTTTCCAAAACAAATTTATTTCCAAATATATATCCTATATTTTGATGTTTATCCCATGTAACATCCTAAATAATTAATAATCTATCCATGATTCGAGTATCTAGAAAACTCATATACTAGGAAGCAGCCTTAAAACATTACATAATATTGAATTAAACGAATTAATTCACATTGAGGATATTTTTAGGTTTAGAGTTTTAGAGAATTAGGACCAAACAATTACATCTCAAAAGATTATAAAGTAGACACTTCTACTCATTTTCCATTATTTTCATAAAATAAAAACCATTGAAAAAATGGTTTTGTCTAGTTCAATATTTTAGACAGATTGACTTTTACTTGATCCCATCCTTGACCATATTCATCTTAATGTTCTGTGAAAACATTTCAAAACATGGGATGAGAATAAAAAGCTCAGTAAGGGGTATAAAACAATGAAATAAAACATTATTTCATAAATACATTCAAAGCCTGAACACTTTTACTTACCTCATGAAATCATAAGATTTATGAGTAACACATAGAAATCACAATTCATAAAGGTAACTTGTGGCATCCATATGGTACATACATTTTAGCTATCACAACTACATAGGGAGTTACTTTGGAATACCCATCATAGAATATTCCCTATATCTCTAAGTAGAAACATTCATGTACACCTATGTCACTTTACCTAATGCATTGGAGAGATATCATAGGTTCACCCTCCCTAGGTTAATCATGGAACCAACCGTATATGTAAATAATTCCCAATAACCATAACACGATCATAACACATAAAATAAGGATAAAGTAAAGATCAAATTTACACATTGAAATAAAAATATAATATTTCAATATATTAATGTTAAAAAACCATTATCAAATTCATTTTAAATTCCAAAAATACATAAAATAGTATATGGTATTTATTTTCCTTTTAAAAACATTACGTCTGGTTAAGGAAGTTTAGGATCAAATAATACTCATGGAGGCCAAAAGATCATTGTCACAACTTACATTAAAAATAAACATTATTTTTTTATTTTTAGTAAAACTCTTCATAGAGAAAAGATTCATTTTGAATAAAAGTAAAAGTCAAATGTGTTTATACAGCGTAGAAAATAAAATCGTGTATTAAAACAAAATATGCTTCAATGAAAGGAGATTGAGACGAAGTCCCTACCCCGTGCCCGACTTGACTTGATCATTATTTAATCTCCTGAATAGAAAACTAAAGTTAATTTATTCTTTATTAAAAAACATTATAAAGTATATTAATCTTTTTATATCACTTATTACCATGTCATAAATATTATGCAATCATTGAAGTTAATTGTGGTTATTTTTTCGATATTTGGTACTTGAGTCAAAACTGAAAACCTTTTAATTACAAGTTGTCCATGTGGTCACAAGTATACTATATCCAGAATGATAATAATTATTTAGATATCATATATATCATATATATCCAGTATATATATATGAATTTATAATACTGCAAATCATTTGGAGATAAGAAATGAATGCACCGTTCATGGATATGGTAAGGCGTACGTACTCATGAAAGCTACTTTCGTTTCTATTTCATACTTTAATGGAATCAAAACATAATGATAAATATGTATATTATAATTTCAGTATAATATCATTTATAATATCATTAACTCCATCCTTTATATGTCCCACATATGGAATTAATGAGTCATATCACTTTGAGGGGGTGGTAGTCCGCACTTCTTCAAAAGAAATTATTGTGTTTACCCATAATAAGAACCATAAATGTATGATATAAAGGAAAAATACAGAATCATAATGAAAAAATAAACATAATATATATCATATATATATAGTTTCATCGTATTGTCCACCATGATAGTTGGTAGGAGATAATCGAACAATCATCGTTTTAGGAGGCGTTAGTTTGTCATCCACAGAAACAGTATGTTCTTCACCCATTAGATGGAGTTGTGTGTAAGTGTAGTTATAATAATTTTAATAAAAACATCATAGTATATTGAGGATTCTTGTGTTGTTATAAAATAAATAAATAAAAAGTTTTTAGGGGTTGGAGAAGTAAAATAAAATAAAAGACGTTAAGAGAATCTGTTACCATTAATTTGGGTAAATCCCTTTGGTATGAACACAATGGGTATCGTGAAGTGCCTTTAACCAAAGGTAAGGATTCTAGGAGGAGGAGAGGGATGTATGGAGATGAATTGGGTAGAGGATGGAATATCCAAAAAGATTGAGTGGTGTGAGGAATTGGTAATAAGTGATGGAATTTTATAAGGGGGGAGAGGCTCTTTAGGAAAGTGTGATAATATTATATTATTATATAATTATATTTGGTTTCAAAAGCTCCAAAAATCATTAAAGTAGATTTCAAGATGACCCATGGTAGAAATAAATTCATTCAATAAGAATTGGAATGGTTTTAGATGTTACTTTAATATTTATATTCTTATTTATTTAAAGATTTATTAATGAGGTAAACACTACATCATTATTGAGTCATCAATAATTTAATTTATTTGATGTCTAAAAATTATAAAAAATACCATGATGTAGGAAATATTTTTATTTATTCAATGAATTTTTTTATTCTAAATGATAACTTATATAACAGATTGTAAAAATCAATTTACAAAGAGATATTTGTTTATGTCATTTTTGCCATTACTTTAAGTTAATTAAAATAAAGTGTAATTACCATTCATAAGTGGCTCCATGGGGTTAGAAAATAAACCGAAGGATTCACATGGTTGTTAAATACTCATCCAATATGGTTTTCACAAGTGTGATGGTATTTTGGAATTATTATAATATTCTTTTTACCTTGAATTATTTTATTTACCTTTAACCGCAGAAAATAAAAGTCAAAAGTTACTATTCACCAAAAATTATTTTCATATTATTAAACCAAATAATACACACTAATAAAAAAAATTAATTTTGTCTTTTTTTAATTCAATTAATAGAAGGGGTAAAAAAAATTGAAATGAAAAAGTCGGGTTTTTTACTACTACAATGTGGTTTCACTATTCATCAAAAATTGAAGTTTTTCAGAAAAATATAAAAAATTAAGCCTAATATTTATTTGATATTATCAATTCAAAAATGATTTATATTTTACCAAATTCAAATCATTGAAGTAAAAATAATTAATTTTAAATTAAATCCCTTTATCAAAACAAATAGCATGTTTTTAATAAAGAATAACTATCCAAATATTGATAATTGTTTATATCGAATTTCAAAGTGAAATTAATTCAAAAAAACAAAAATGTATTAACTGGTAAAAATATATTCTAATTAAACTTTTAAACCAATTAAAATGATAATCTAACCATATAAATAAATTATATTAAAACGCAGTTTTGAAATAAAATACAATATTTTTCCCTATTCATTAAAAATGAACATTATCGGAAAAATTCCAAAAATATACAGAAAGTAAATTTTGATGTCCCCATTCTAAAGAAGCATTGTATATGGTAAAATATATTCTATTAAAGTGAAAAAAGAACGATTTAAATAGGGGTTTCCATTAAAAGGTGTTAGATCGACCTTTTAATGAAAAACATGCTTAAATTTATATTCATTCACATTTTAAGCCTCTATGTTTTATTGGATAAATGTAGATACATTTATCAAACATTTATAATAATATTGTAGTTAGTTTTTTTCATTCCCACCAAAACAACTTCAAGGAGTTAATAAACATTTAAAATAATAATATTATATTATTAGTGTGCAACGTAAGATTTCAAGGAAACATGTTGATGCGTATCAGGTATGCTATCGAACATAGAAACCCCTTTAAAGTAATATTAATCAATATTTTATTCCCAAATATTAATAAATTTTAAAATGTATAATTCGTTATTTACCTGGGATATTACATCCATCCCCCATTCTGGAAATTGTGTCCTCGCCATTTTTATTCACTTTTCAAATAAGTGGGTGTATTTATCCCTCATAGAATTTTCAGATTCCCACATTGCCTCCTTAACCATATGGTTATTCCACAAAACCTTCACATGGAAAATTACCATATTCCGCAACACTTGCTCTCTATTATCAAGAATTCGGACTGGTTGTTCTTCATAGGAGATATTCTCTTCCAACTAAACTACCTCTGGGCTCAAAACATGAGATTGATCTGGCATATACATTCTCAACATCGAAACAAGAAAAATATTGTGTACCGAGGATAAAATTTGGGGTAAAGAAACTCTGTACACAACTAATCCGACATTCTTGAGGATTTTATATGGTCCAACAATCCTCGTACTCAACATTCCCTTCTTATGTAAATGCATCACAATTTTCCATGGAGAAACTTTGAGAAATACATGATCACCTACCACAAAATAGAGAACATTCCTCCAGTTATCTGTATAAATTTTCTATATACTCTAAGTTGTTATCATGTTATTTTGAATCAACTAAACTTTCTATGAAATATCGTCTACCAATTCTTGTCCCATCAGCTTCCTTTCACTTTCTTCATCCCAAAAAGCTGGAGTCTGACAACTCTTTCCATATAAGGGCTCAAATGGAGCCATCTGTATACTTGAATGAAAACTATTATTATATAAAAATTCAACCAATGAAATATGTTGGTCCCAACTTCCCTAGTAATCCAATGAAAAAGAACATAGCATATATTCCAGGGTTTGAATTGTTGTTTCTGATTTCCCATCTGATTAATGATTAAAAGCTGTAATAATTAATTTCATTATCCAATTACTTATGAAGGCCTTTCCAAAAGTTAGAAGTAAATCTAAGGTCACGATCAGATACAGTTGTGAGGGTAACTCCATGAAACTTTTCTATCTCTTTAACATACAACCAAGAAAGTTGATTTAGAGAAGGCACACATATTCTCTTTCCAAATCTCAAAACACCATCATTATAAATGTTTAATTCATGAAAATTATCCATCTGAAAAGACTCTAACTTTTTTCTGTAACTCACTATCTTCATATTGTGCTTTCATAATTCTATATGATAAAGATGATCTCACTTACACATGATACAAAACAAAATAATTTCCACCACCAACAACTTCAATGCTTATTTTTATCAAATCAAAAACCAAAGGATCTTGTTCCAAATATATCATTGTTAATGAAGCATTACATTTACTACTCAAAGCATCAGCCACCTTATTTTCTTTTCCCATATAGTAATGGATCTTGAAATCATAATACTTGATTAATTCCAAACATCTCCTATGTGTCATGTTTAATTATTTTTAATTTAATATATACTTTTAACTTTTTTGATCAGTATATATTTCACATTTTACTCCATAAAAATGATGCCTCCAAAATTTTAAAGCAAAAACAACAGCAGCTAATTCCAAATCATGTGTAGGGTAATTTAACTCATGTGGTTTCAAATGACATGAAGCATGAGAAATTTCCTGATCATTCTGAATTAGGACACAACCAAGTCCCTTCAACGAAGCATCACTGTAGATAACAAACACAACATTTGGAGATGGAAATTACAAAACTGGATCATTCACAAATCTTTTTTTCATATCAAATAAAAATTATCACATTTTTTTTCCAGATGAACTTAACTTAATTCCGAGTTTCAATAGTCATTGGACTAGATAACTGTGAAACATTTTCAACAAACATCCAGTAATAACATTCCAAATGAAGAAAACTACGGATCTCAGTTATATTTGTGGGTCTTGGACATTCTTCAACAACTTTTGTTTTAGCAGGATCAATAGTTATGCCATTTTTTTAAACAATGTGACCAAGGAAAGAAATTTGTTGCAACCAAAACTCACACTTGATGAATTTCCCAAATATTTTCTCTTCTTTTGAGGTTTTCAAGACAACCATTAAAGGACTTTCATGTTACTCTTTACTTTAGGAATAAAAGAAAATATCATTAATGGACACAACCACAAACTTATCCAAGAACATATAGGAAATCCTATTCATAAGATCCATGAATATAGCATCTACATTGGTTAAACCAAAAGGAATAAATACAAATTCATAAGGGACATATGTACAACTAAACACAGTCTTAGAAATTTCATCTTCCTTTACATTCATATGATTATACCCCGACCTCAAATCAATCTTCGAAAAATACGGATCTCCCTGGAGCTGATCAAACAAATCATCGATATTAGGCAAAGAATGCTTTTTCTTAATAGTGATATTATTAAATGCTCTATAATTAATGAAAAGTCACATTTAACCATCTTTCTTGTTAACAATCATGACAGCATCACCCTATGGTGATGTGATATGTCAAATGAATCCTTTATCTAATAACTCCTGTAATTTCTTCTTAAACTCTAAATGTACAATTTGAGTTATTCCATAAGGGGGTTTTGAAATTGGATTAGCCTTAGGAACTAACTAAATTGTAAATGGAACTTCCCTATCATGTATAATACTAGGGAACGCGTGAGAAAAAACATCAAGGTAATCATTTACCACTGACATATAATAAATCTAAACTGTTCCATTTTTTCAACAATATGTGATAGGTAACATTAATTTCAATCTTTTACTTGTTTCTCATCCTAATGATATGCTATCAAAAGAAATGGTTCATTCTTGTACACAAAATTAAAATCATTCTGAAAAGAAACCTCTTTAGCTCTACAGGCAATCATAGCATGATAAACAGAAATCCAATCCATACCCAAAATAACATCAAACTCTATAAGAGGAAAAACAATAAATTTTGCAGGTAGATTCCATACACACACACGGACATGAATGTTCTTATGTTTTCTTTTTGTCTCAACATTTCCTCCAGGTTTATTTACAATAAGATCATTATTCATATCTTGAGATGGAATTCCCAATTTACTAGAAAACGTCTCAGAAATGTAAGAGTGTGTAGACCCTAAATCAAACAACACATTGGAATAATATGATGAAAAAAACAGTGTACCTGATACTACTTAATTTGACGGCCCAACATCTGCTAAAGTAGTTACGAAGGATTTCACTACCCCTTTCAACTTGTAGTTTGGATGCTTTCCCTTAGTTTATTTATTTTTATGACACTCATTTTTATAATGACACATTTCATTACACTTAATACATTTTACTGACTGTAAATGAGATTTTTTCTTACCATTACCCTTATCTTTTTTAGTGCAATTACTAGTCTTATGTCCCATTTTACAACATCGGTGGCACTTACCAGAATTCAAAAGTCATTTCCCAGCATTCTTTTTTAAACAATTTTCACAAACATAAAACAAAAGTTTCATACCTCATACTTTTTTTAAAGAGTTATTCCCCTTTTTCTGCCACCTTGACCTCTTATTATGTTGTTTTCAACGAACACGTGATAATTGGAAAACTCCATTTCCACCTTCTCTGCACATTGAACAAGTTTTTCATAACTTTTCAACTCACGAGAAGCTAATTCCCTTAGATAATTTGGCTTTAATCCTGAGAAAAAATGGTTGATTTTACTATCATGATCTCGTATCAAATTTGGAGCATACCTTTCCAGTTCAGTTGATTTTTCTTCATAAGAAGCCACTGATTCATTCTCTTTCCTCAATTCCAGGATTTTTTCCATCATAAGACGAACCACCTTAGGAAAATATTTCTCAAGAAACATACCTTTGAATTCATCCCAATCAAGAACTTAAATATCCTCACAATCCCTGATATTTTTCCCCATCGACCACCACTGATCAACTTCACCTTCAAAACGGTAAAAAACAAGACTAAACTTTTGATGTACTAAACACCAAATGACATCAAAAATTTTCTTTAGTGCATTAATCCTCCCCTATTCTATCATAGGGTCAGATGATCCACTGAATTATGTGGGTGTTGCCTCATGAAATTATCTACAACTAACACGTTCTTCTATGGTTGATTTGGCTGATCTCGTGCAAGGATTCTACCACTATTTATAGCCTGATTCAACTTTACCATCACTACAAAAAACTCTTCAGTTCCGATTCCATCCATCTCAGGTTGCTGATTTGGAAGGTTGTCTTCTTCCTGATTTCTTCCCAACATAGCTCCCATGATTCCTCTATGGAAAACCATTCTGAACATAGAAATAACATAGGCGAAAGATGCATGGTAATATGTAAATTTATATGATTTCAATATTAACATAAATTACTTTATCGATATTAAATTAATAATACCCTAACTCCTAAAGTAATCTAAACTGACAATTGATACCAAATATAATGACCCGACCTTAAATCATTACATAATATTGAATTAAACGAATTAATTCACATTGAGGATCTTTTCAGGTATAGAGTTTTAGGGAATTAGGATATAACCATTACATCTCAAAAAATTACAAAGTAGACACTTATACTCAGTTTCAATTTTTTTTCATAAAATAAAAAATCTTGAAAAAAAGATACATGTCTACTTCCAAGTTTTAGACAGCATGACTTTTCCTTGATCCCATCATTGAACCTATTCATCATTAAGTCCTATGAAAACAATTAAAAACATGGGATGCGCAAAAAAAGCATATTAAGGGTTATAAAAAAAGAAAGAAAACATGAGTTCATAAATATATACAAAACAAGAACTCTATTAATTAAATCATGAAATCATAAGATTTATAAATAACACAAAGAAATCATGAAGTGTTAAGGTAACTTGTGGAATCCATAACATACTTACATTGTAGCTATAATAGCTACATTGGGAGTTACATTGGAATACCCATCACAGTATATTAACTATATATCTTAGGAGAATCATTCATGTTTACCTCTGTCACATTACCCAATGCATTGGAGAGCTCTCTCGGGCTCACCCGCCCTAGGTTTATCCCGGTACCACCGGTATACGTAAATAATTCATAATAACAATAACATGATCATAACACATAACATAATAATAAAGGAATGATAAAATTTCCACATTACAATAATAATATAAAATTTAAATATATCAATGTATCAAAACCATTATCAAACCCATTTTCAATCCCAAAAATACATAAAATATTATATGGTATTTATTTTTATTTTAAAAACATTACGACTTGTTAAGGAATCCAAAGATCAAATAATACACATGGTGGCGGAAAGCACATTGTCACAGCTTACATTAAAAAGAATCATTCATTTAGGTCATTTAGTAAAATTTTTCATAGAGAAAATATTAAATTTTAATAAAAGTAAATGTAAAATGTGTTTATACAAAGTATAAAAGAAAATCGTGTATTAAAACAAAATAAGCCACAACGAAAGGAGATTGAGATGAAGTCTCTTACCATGTGTCCGACTTGACACGATCGTTCCTTAATCTTATGAATAATAAAATAAAGCTTATTCCAACTTTATTAAGAACCTTTTTCAAGTTTATTCTTATTTTATATCATTTATTACATTTTTATAAACATTATTCAATCATTTAAGATAATAATGGTTGTATTGTCGATATTTGGTACTTGAGTAAAAAATGAACACCTTAAAATTACAAGTTTTCCATGTGGTCAATATTATATTATATCCAGAATGATATTCAATATTTAGATATTATATATATCATATATATCTAGTATATATATGAATTTATAATACTACATATCATTTTGAGATAATAAATGAAATGCACCGTTCATGTAGATGGTAATCCATACATACGCATGATCATTACTTTCATTTCTATTATGTATTCTAATGGAATGAAAACATATTGATAAATATATATACTATAATTGAAGTATAGTGTCATATATAATATCATTAACTCCATCCTTTATACTTCCCACATATGGCATTAACAAGTCATATCACTTTGAGGGGGCGGTAGTCCGTACTTCCTCAAATGAAATTATCGTGTTTACCGATAATGGAAACCATAATGGTATGCATTAAAATAAAAATACTGAAGAATAAGGACAACATAAACATAATATATATCATATATAAATATAGTTTCATCTTAATTTTTATCATGATAGGCGGTATGAGATAATCGAACAATCATCATTTCGTGAGGTGTTAGTTTTCCATCCACAGAAACAGTATGTTTATTCACCCATTTGATGGAGGTTTGTGTAAGTGTAGTTTTAATAGTTCTCATAAAAACATCCTATTGTATTTTGGATACCTTTTTTGTTATAATATAATTTAATAAAACGTTTTTAGGGGTTGGATAAGTAAAATAAAAGAAAAATAGTTAAGAGAAATTGTTACCTTTAATTTGGGTAACTCCCTTCGGTTTGAACCAAAACGGTTTCTTAAAGTGCCTTCGTCCTATTGTAAGGCTTCTAGGAAGAGGAGATGGATGTAGGTAGCTTAATAGGGCAGAGTTTGGAAGAGAAAAAAGGTTTAAAGGTGTGAATAATTGGTTATAATTGAGGGATTTTTATAAGGGGGAGGATGGTCTCTTTAGCAAAGTGTGATAATATTATTTTATTATAACATGTTATTATGTTTCTAAATGTCCAAAAATCATTAAAGTCAAAGATAAGATGAATCACAGTCGAAATAAGTTCATCCAATAAGAATTGGACAGGTTTTGGATTATATTTTAATATTTATAATTTTATTTATTTTAATGATTTATTAATGAGGTAAACACTACATCATTATTGTGTTATAAATAATTTAATTTATTTGATGTCTAAAAATTATAAGAAAATACGATGATGTAGGAAATATTTTTATCTTTAAAATGAATATTTAATGTTGAAATGATAAATTATATAGCATCATGTAAAAATTAATTTACGAATAGTAATTTCTTTATGTCATTTTTTCTTCAACTTTTATTTAAATAAAATAAATTGTCATTATCATTCATAAGTGGCTCCATTGGTTCCAAAAATAGACCCATGGATTATACATTAAGTCATTACTAATCCAATAATGTTAGGACAAGTGTTAATGTAATTTTTAATTATTAAAATATTATTTTTAACTTGAATTACCCTATTTACCTTTAACTGCAGTAAATAAAAGTCAAAAGTTACTATTCACCAAAAAACAATTTTAATCTTATTTAACCACATTTTAGTTACTAATAAATACCATGTATGTAAGATTTTCTAAATTCAATTCATAGAAGTGGTAAAATTTTATTTAAAGGAAACAGTCATTTTTTTAACTACTATAATGTGGTTTCACTATTCATCAAAAATTGATTTTTTTCAGAAAAATACCAAAAATTATGCCTAAGCTATGTTTGATATTCCGAATTAAAAAATGATATCTATTTTACCAAATTTAAAACATATTAGTTGGATTAATTTATTTAAAATTAAAACCTGTTATCAAAACAAATATCATGTTTTTAAGAAACAATAACTATCAAAGGATTCATACTTGTTTATGTCCTATTTCAAAGTAAATTTAATTCCAATAAAAAACATTGGATTAACTGGTAAAAATATATTCTTATTAGACATTAAAAAAAATTAAAAAGATAATCTAGCCAAATAAATAATTTGGATTAAAACAAAGTTTTGAATTACAATACAATATTTTTTCACTATTTATCAAAAATGACCTTTATCGGAATAATTCCAAAAAATTTCAGAAAGAAAATTTTGATGTCCCCATTATAAATAAGTATTTTATTAGGTGAAATATAATGTATTAACATGAAAAAAACTAGATTTAAATAGGGTTTCCATTAAAAGTTGGTAAATCAACCTTTTAATGTAAATTATGCTTAAATTAAGATTCATCCACATTTTAAGCCTCTAACTTCTATTAGATAAATGTAAATACATTTTATAAACAGGTATAATCATATTTTAGTTAGTTTTTCTCATTCTCTCCTATACAGTGGCTAGGAGTTAACTGACATTTAAAATAATAATATTATATTATTAGCGGGCAATGTAAGATTTCAAAGAATCTTGTTGTTGTGTGTCGGGTATGCTATCGATAATAGAAACCCCTTTAAAGTAAAATTAATTAATATTTTATTTGAAAATATTAATAAATATTAAAATTTCTTATTGTTTATTTACATGGGATGTTACATCAGATGCCTTGGTTAACCTTCAATTAGGTAACGATGTATGTAACATCCCATCTAAATTAGGTAGATCATTAAAAAATACATATTCATATGAAAAAACATGTATCTATTAACTAATAGATTTGATATATGTCATTGATTCTATTACTCAGATGAAGAAATAATCTATTTTAGTCACAAATTGGACTCATTAACTTTCTTACCTGACTACCAACTCTAGTGTTCCTATTTCCTTAACTATCATCACTTGCCTACTATTTCTCATCGAAAAATTAAATTACTCCCAATGAGAATGTGCAAACATGAATTCGCCTAGAGAATATAGATCTCATTAAAAATTATAAACACCATGATCCCCTTACAAATCACTTACTACTTGACACTAAATCTAAATGGGAATTGGTATATGGGGCTACTTCCTTAACAACAAAAAATATATAGTTGATCCTCATCGATCCTATTAAACCATTATATACTAACTGAAGGAACACATATCATATATTGGTGAATAAATATTGAATGAATACTCACTATCAAAAACTATTTCATTATCTCCAGACTCAGATTGTTATGTTATATAAAATTCAACCCATAAGCTATAGAGAAATTCAATAACTACGTTATTTCTAACACATTTAATGAATTTTATTTCCAAAACTAGTAATATTACAACCCATAAGGGGTATATCACAATTTATTGAAATTACTATACAAAATAATAGGGTTTAATATATATACCTACAGTAAGGAACTATATAGTTGTCATCATTATGAATCTCACATTAAATCCACATAACCATTTTTGAGAATAAATATATATTACATTTTAGATGATTGTAATTCCATTCTTTGTCATATGACCAAAAACCATATAATATGTTACTTAAATTATAAATAGTCTAACCCAATATCATTGGTGGTAAAAATCACACATCAGAATGTGTTTGTAATGTAAATCCCATGTTCCAACATGTACCATGAAAACATATATATTTTCAACAGGACAAGAGAAATAAAATAAAAGAACACATAAATTATAAATTAAAACAAAATGATTTTTACAAAATGTTATATACATAAATCCATAACAATAGATACCAAGAACAAGATTATCATATTACTATTATCATTGAAATACTATTATGAAGGTGTTTGTGATGCACCCTTTTGATTTCCATCACAAGCACTAACACATCAACATGTCACTTATTAACAATATCCATAAATATTAATATAATCTAATAAAATGATAATCCCATGTTATTATTCCCATGAAACATTTAATACCACTATATAGCACCTTACAAATACTCTGTGAAAATTGAGCGGTGTTTGAACATGGGGAGTTGTCCATAGACCATAGTTTCTCTTCATCCAATACTAGATGTTTTTGACTAGTAGAAGGGGCCTATAGTTATAACAATTATATATACACACCATATTAACTGATAATTGTAAAAACAAATGAATCCAGACTAGTGAACATAAAAAATCCATCATTTTAATAATAAGAAATAAACACATGAATCAAGAAAAAATAATCTACCTGGAAGAAAGTATTCATAAAAACCCATGTTGTTGTCACCATAAAACTTTGAACTCACACAATGATTGTCATATTTATATAATAAATGAAATAATAAAAATATAAGTCACTCAAACATTATCTTAAATCCCCACCAAATCCCAAACCCTTACTCTATATGATCCATTCTAATCGATCAATCTACTATGGGGCTCTTCCAACGTGAACATATGATTATTGAAGTATTCTTAGGTACCCATGTGGCATGGTAACATGAGATCGGTGTTATTAATATTTTTTAGTTAAATTCTAGTGAGGTCCCATACATAACCATTAAATATATTATAAACATGTGAAATAGTGATAATTAAAATAAAATAGTTGGTTAAGCATAATTTAATACCATGGTTGACCCTCAGGTAATTCCATTGAAACTAGGTTTGAATGAATGATTCATTGTCCAGTTTCAGATTTTATCCATATAAGTATGTAAACCTTAACAAACTAATATCATTATATTCCATAGGAACCAATCCCTGGTTATAAAATCCTATACTAGAATCTACATCCAACCATGGAACCAGTGTAACCACTCAACCTCAAGGATCAAATCCATAGTATCCCAAACAAAAGTTTCACCCGAAAACCATAGATTATACCCATAGAATAAAAAAGTTGGTTATTTTGGACCACAAAAATTAAATACTAATTCACATTATATCATCTCGACTCCATTGATTAAATATATATTAACCATAATTATAGAACATGAGGATCTAAATTAATGGTAACCTATTAAATGCTAAACCGAATTTTAATCCTTGGAATCCAAAATAGTGGTATATAATCATGAAACTAAGGATTATATACAAGGAATCCAAAATAATGGGTTCCTTATCTTAGAATTCATTGAATATTAAATCATAATTGTTATGTTTCATATCAGTAACAACCCAAATAAATATTTTTTATCTCTATATCATGGATCATATCCATTATTTCTTAAATCTGGGTATCTTATGGGATTGTACAACCCCAAATATAGTTTTAATGAAATAGTTCTCAAAATAAAAATAAATGAAATAGAATTAATGACTAACTAAAAAACCACAGAATAAATTTCCAAAGATCCCAAATATCATAAATAGTTCATGGGATGTAGTATTCACCAGATAAAATAAGAAATAAAAAACATATCCTTGAGTTTGTAATCATCATGAACACATCCAATAAAATAGATATTTGACCTCTCTAGTGAATAAACATCCATTTTAATATCCCAAAATGGTTTTAATAATTATTTTATATCTTATGGTAACACTCATAACAATCACTTCGATTTCCCATAAATACCCAATTGATAGGGTAAAAGGCTCACTTGTGTACCTAATAGGGTCCCGTAAATATTATCACATAATAGAAACTAATTATGGGTGCTTATATTGAAGCCTCATCTCAAGGGTCAAAACCCATCAAATGGAATTAATAATATCTATGAGTATTATACATTTTCATCATATAATAATGAGAATCCTAATAAAATCTCATGAGGAGGATTGCCCAAAGCCCAATCCCTCCACATTTCAATCCAATCCAGATCTACACCCACCTTGTCCGCATATTAATAATGGAAATACTACATAATCTCTACATATACAATAATATAATATTCACCCCATTCTCACTATAATATAATATAAGTGCTAATAAAACTCATTTTTTTCTCATATACATTGGCTACTCTGACTAACAAAATTCACTCTAGAAAATGAAGGAATACTAGGCTCATATATCTAGGTCATAAAGGTTCATTTAATTTCTATAAATCTCACAACATTGGATCTTTTAATATTGTGGAATACATGTATAATAAATTCCATGATCATTATTATATGTGGTAATGATGACCTTTTCAAAGGGTCTATCTTGGACGATAAAATATTGTTTTGTGCATACATGGATTTTTAAAAAAATTATTTTGTCTTAAAAATATTTAATACCACTTGGTGGTGTGAAAAAATATGAAATGAAATATAAATAATGACTACTAAAAATGTTCATTTATGAATGAGAACCTACCAAAATCAATGAAATTTAACTATTTAGTTGTTTCCTAACAACACACACATGATATTCTCCATGCTCAACTGATTGACACCACTCTTGGTGATGCCTTATACCATTTCAGATAATATATTTTACTTAATTATAATCAATTAATTATTAACAATAACTTTTCACACATATATATGTAAAACTAAAATTTATTATGAATATCTCTTAAAAGAACAAATGGTACACAAATTGAAATGAAATTACATACATGAAATCACCAATACCCCATGGCATACCTATGGCCTAATTACGGAAAAAAAATACATAACACACATTATCAATAAATTATAATATAAAATTAATTTAATAAGAAACACATAAAAAACATATGGATATGATATACAACATCCAAAACAATATATGTTGGGATGAAGACATCTTCTCAGGTCCCCCAAAATGTACGTAGTGAAAACATCTCATCTAAACCAACATTTTCAACATTAATTTTGTGGAATAATAATTAAAAAACTAAACTAAGAAACTAAAAAAATAATTTTATAAAAAGGTAAAAAAATTATTTTGGGGTGGGGGGGCTCCCTTGAACATTCAGATAATTCCAATGCAACTGATTTCGATTGAGGGAACAGAATGAGGACGATTAGACAGATGTTATACTCAAATAACCTTCCTACATCTAATGTGTGGTCTAATCATATATTGGTGATCCAAAAAACACTAATTATTTTAAAAAAATTAATCCCCCATTCATGGAAAGAACTGATAGCTCATACTGTGAATTTTTTTAATGATTTCATGGCCATCATCCAACACTCATCAATGCCTAAGTTCCCCTATAAATATCATGCAGTTTTACTATTCAATATATCAGTCCCATTGGATCTTCTATATTGATCAATTGAACTAATATGAAATAAAACGATCATCCATAAAATATGAATCATTTATTTAATAATGTTTTTTAAAATCATTTTATTTTATGAATTTCATGGAATACATTTAAATTCATCAATAGCTTTGGCAACATGTGTAATCATGTTAAAAATAACCAATATATGCTATTTATATTGCTATTTTTCATAGTCATTATAATAGATATGTAAAAAATTGATATATGAATAGTAATAATGTTATTTTAAACATTGATTATATCATATTCATATGTGTATATAACATATTGATAATAGTGTACTAACTTTTATGAAATATATTTTCATATTTCGAAAATAATATTTAATAATGAAATGATTTTATTTATTTTATTGATGAAATGGTAAAACTAATTATAGAAAAATATATAAAATTTATTTTAATATATGAAATTACTTTATGGAATGATCATGTACAAATTATCATAGTGATAATTTTTAGGATATTTATACAATGAGATTTTTTTATTAATAGATAACATTATTAGTTTATATGTAATAGTCACTTAATATTCAATGAATTTTAAAAAATAAATTTTTGAAATATGGGAATAAAAGAACTAATAATTAATTTATATAATAATCTAATACATATAATTCATTTGAATCAATTTTATTTTGAACTTTTATATAAAGCATTTTAATCTTTTGAAACATTTCTAGTTGGAAAATAACTTTTTTATCACTTATGTAGGATACATTTTAAATTATTTTTTTAAACATTGTTAGTTTAATTGTAAATAATGGATTCTATATTATTAATTAGTATAATTAATATTATTTATTATTATTTACTTAATTTTTCACCATACTGAATAGGTAAAAGAGTAATAAATTATTATCATGGTAAAGGATAAAACATGATTATTGGGGATTTTATCTAAAATTATAAGAGTTAAAATTAAATTGAAACATAACCAGCCCAATATTATATGTAATATTTCACCCTTACCAACTCTCATATTTGAGGATTTCTGATTTTTGATCTTTTTTTCATTTGAACAATGTTAATACAATTTATTCAATTAATTTATATTATGTATCTCCTCTCCCCTGCTTTTAAAGAACATCCCATATCCTCTCTTATCCACAATAACCAAACCATTTCGTTTTTCCAATACCCTCTGATTTACATTACATACATCCATAAAAAAATAATAAATGATTTATTTTTTTTATTATTCCCTCATATGATGTTTCTAGTTATAAACCTTATGAAACTCTTAGAATATGAGATAAAATTCATAAACCATAGTTTTTGTTTCATATTTTCCACCACCACATTGAAATAAAATTATGAAAATATATTATAATAAATTACATAAATTACATATTATTATATTTTATTATTTTAATTTAATGAACTACATCATTATTTTCTTCCCATCAATTGAAAATGAAACAGTCGATTGTGTGAATAGTGGTGGACTACCACCACTCAAACAGATGATATATGTTTTCCATAAACCCTTTTAATGGATTTTTAAAATAATTTGTTTCATAATTATATTTTATAATAAATATTCCATTATTTTTTTAATAAAATATCCCAAATTCATTCTTACTATTCATTCGGTGGGGGATACGATTACATCGCTCATTTGTACGATGGACTGCAAGTTCAGAAAGTTATGTGATTCAATTTCCACTATATCATTGCGTGGAAGGAACTGAGGATAATTTTAATAAATATATTTAGTATATATTAATTCATAGTGATTATTTAAATTGGAACATGTTTTTAAAATTCATTTCTTATATCCTTTAAAAAATTGAAGGAATGTTCATCTATACGTATGGCCTAACGTATCTATGAATGGTGTTATTTATTTTTTATCTATCTCATTTATATATTAATATAAATGAATATATAAGATATTTATATAATATTTTAAATAATATAGATGATGGTTCTAGGATGATAGTACATTTATTGAATATACCAAATCAAAACATCAATTATAAATAATGCAGTTATTTCCCAAAACATGATTTAATCAATGAATTGTTAATCAACATGAAATACAAGATCATTAATAAATAATATAAGAAAATATTTATATTATTATAGTTACTTGATATATTTATAACCACCATATATTTTTTATATATGAGTTTTAGATGTGTATTAAAGAAGTTGGTGCATAAGGTAATGGATTTTTGTCTCACAATTATTTAATGTGAGACACATTCCATATTCATCACTTTATTATTTTATGTCTTCCATAAACAAACAATTAAATTATTTTGTAATGAATTTCAAAAAATTACCTGTATTTTCATATACATTTAAGGATAACCCCTTCATTGGGATCATTATTCAAATTTTCCAAAGTGTTAAGGGTATTATTTTTCAGTATCTTAGTTTATCATAATTATTCATGATCATATTTTCAATGATAAAATATTATTATATATATCTCTATAAACACATGAAAATTATTATCTAAATATTATTTCATGATAATAAATGTTATCTATTAATTTTCCACTACTTATGAACATAATATTTCAGAATAATTATTTTATGAATATTTCTCCCTTCGAATGGAAACCCAATTTCTATTATATCTACATTTGGAAAAAAATATTTTCACTAATGTTTTTACAATGCTTTAAATATTTTAAAGGAATGATTTTTCAAAATTAATATTTTTATGAAATATTTTAAAATTAATCTTTATGTTATTTTAAAAATAAATTATAATTTGGGTATTAAAAAAAATATTCAACTATTATTTGTTGAAATATATTCCTCACATAAACTGTATATTCAATATTTAATAACATATAAATGTTTTATAGTATCATTTTTATGTTTCATTGGTTATTTTAATTTAAAATAACCATGAACACGATTAATGTTTTTCAAATATAAATTATTATTATATATTATCCTCAGGAATATTTTTAATGATTTTACATCTTTATTTACGTGTTTCCAAGCCTATTTTCAAATCAAATGATGTTGGTTTTTTCTATTTTATAGTTTTAAACAGTGAATTTAATAGTGTAAAGACATATTTCATCAATAAATGAAAAATTTTATATTCCAAATTAATATTAAATCAAACATTTTATCCATTATTGTTACATATTTTTTTACTGAGGATATGATCCAAGGATACCATTCATATTTTTAATCAAAATATATTATTATAAAAATGATAATATTTCAATAAAACCCCTCTCATTTCGATGTGGATTTCTTTTAAAAATGAAAAAATAACCGGGAATCCAGTTTTTATTTGGGTTATGATATAATAAATGTTTATAAATCCAATTTCCATTTATTGGATTTGATATGATGAAAAATTTGTGAAACAAACATATTTCAATGTTTTTTCATATGATAAATATATTATGATCCTAAAAACAATGTATGTATGATTATAATTATATTGATTGAGGATCATATATATCCCACAAATATAATGGGTAATGATTGAAATCACATAAAATAAATAGAATTGGAATATGGATTGAACCTAGTTTAGTAATAGACTTATTCCACTCTGATAAATCTGGGAGTGAAACATGACTGCTCTAATTTCTTGGAAAGTGCACCCATTATAATATTATCGACATGGAAATAAATCATGTATACTACAAAAATGATTTTATTTAATTCTATGTATTCAAAAATTCCTTATATTATGTAAAAATAATCCTTACTTTACTCATTTTTTTTGATTTACTTACGATTTATGTATTCAATACTACTAGTATTTATGCCATGAATCATGAATTCAATATTTTATATGAAAGGAATAACATTAATATGTTATGATCATGTTGTTAAACCTATATTCTCACATTATGTTCATCCATTTTTTTATTTTAATTTATCAAGCATATGATACCACCAATTATTTTGTATATTTTACACTATTTTGGATGATCGGTATAATGTGTGATATGTATAATAAGGCTTATAGTTATGATGTACTATGTGGGAGATGCTTTGTGGATCATATGAAATAGTTTTTTATGTTTCCATGCTTCCAAAGGAACAATACCTTTACTATTATTGGGAGTATTTTATTTTATTTTAATGAATTGTAATCAATAATTTGTAATTTCAATGAGTGAGTTTATAGATTCCTATTTTTGGTATTAAAAGAATTTTTTTTATTACCATTGGATATAAATATAATAACACATTAGTAAAAAGGCATAGGATAAATCCATGTATTGAAGAACAACCAATAGATATTCTAATCAATACATTATTTAGTTTACCTAAAAATATCAATTTATGGATAATGTATGTGGACATAGTTCTGAAATAGATATACCTTTGATAATGAAATATAAAAAAATTTCATCAGGCTTGACTCGAGAGTTCACTGGTACATGACAACAAGAAATTTTTACACACGCAGTTTTACACTCCCATTGTATAATCCTTGTATACATTAAATTTTTTTTACCAATAATCAGGAATGATTTTAATAGATGGTGAAATTGAATAATCTAGGATAAAATATGGTGTCATGGATTTAAAATAATTTGGGTCAATTTATACATCCTATAATTAATTTTTCACTAATATGTGCTTTCCCATAATGATTATTATTTGTCATAGTACGCTCGTAGTTTTTAGTCAATGGATAGAACAAGAAGGAATTTTTTTAATGATTAATGTGATGGATTTTAGTTTTATTTAATTCCTAAAACATAATATGTTAGGGAATCTAGATTTAAAAATATAATTTTTAGGATTAAACAGGATTCTCAAAAAATTAATAATTCTGAACTTCTAAATGTGAAAAGGGTGGAAACGAATCTATTCCGCCCATCTTGAGGAATCATTCACCATATTTTAATGGTTCCATTATTCAATTGTTTTCTTAAAAAAATCCACATGTACAATTGAAATGTTAATTTCCATTCTCAAATTTTTGAAACATGGAAATATAATTATTTTCATATATCATTTTGAAAGTGATGTTGATTAATGTTAGACTATTATCATGAATTCAAGGGAAGAAGTGGAAATTTACTCCATGGAGTTCAATGATATTAAGAGAATTTTTATAATTATTTACTCCCCTCATGTTAATCCTAAAAAATAGTGATTTAGTTCATTGAGTTAAAGTATAAGTAAGATGAATCTATTGGCACATATGAAAAATGTTGACAATATTTCAAAGACTTCCTTTTGGAATTAATACCTAGCCTCAATATATGGCCTATATAGTATTTAGTGGAATAAGACAAATATCAATTTAGGCTTATTAATATGGTACATTAGTAACTATGTAGAAATTATTTGGTGTTTTCTAATTTGGATGTAGATATTTGTATTTTCCATCAATTATATGGTATTGAAAAGATAAGAATGATGGATTTTATGGGAAACACTACGGTCCCTAGAGTGAAAAAGATGATCATTCCATTTTTCATGAAGTTTGGTAGGGAACGTGGTTGAAAGTATCTTAATGTGAAATTTAAATGTTTTATGTTTGGAATTGAAGGTCACTAGGTAGAAAAAATTTAAATTATTTGAATATGATAAATAATAATAATAATGAAGATAATGCTCTCCATAATAATCTACCCACACTCTAGTATTTTAGATTCAAGGATATGGGAACTATGATATCCATTTCACAAATATAAAGGGTAATGAAAATATTGGGGAAACAATCTATTAAGAATAATGACAAGGGGAAATATCTTGAGATCACTATTTCAGTTGATGAGGACAATAATGACTTGGTGAAAGGATGACAAAAAAACAACTCATGAACTTCTAATTTATTATTTAACTAATTATATAAAAAAATTTATATATATGAAATGTTTTTAGAGGGATTCAATATTTCATCAACATGGTAAGATGTATAGTTAGTACTGAGAAATAGTATTGGTATAACAAATTGTATCTCAACTATATTATTCTTGATCAGTTGATTTTTTTGGGAATTATCTTCTTGTAAATCTAATAATTCTTACACTAGTTTAATTTTATGTTATCTAAATCAGGGATTTAAATTTTATATATAAAGCCCAATTCAATTTTTGAGAATGTTAATTCACATTAGATATTAAAATCCAACATATGATTTTTATCATTTTAATGATAAATAAGAAATTCTAATAGAAATCGCATCCATTGAATGAGTTTTTATTCCAATTAAATATGTGAATCTATCTAATATGTTTGGTGAAAAACTCAACATATATGATATAAATGTTGTGTAGAAAATTGTTAATTTATGTTGGGAAGAGTTTTATAGTCATTTACAATATAATGAAGTTGATTTTGAATATATCTCATACATAGTTCCATACTTATTTCATATACTCCCTATATAGTTGACCTGATTGGGTTTCATGAATTGATGAACCATCTCCATGAATATATTGGTAAGGTATTAATTCATCCATTCCTATCTCAATGGGGTGCACAAGATCTCTTTCTAAAAAATAATGATGGATCGATATGAATTTTTATTCATTATTGGTAGATTAACAATATCAAAATCAAGAACAATTATCCTTTACCCCTAATTGAAGAATTATGTGATCAATTACATGGAGATGAATACATTTATAAGATAGAAATTCTTTCGTGATATCTTACAGTGAGGGTAAATAAGGATGACATTATAAGGACAACATTCTATGCATTGTATGAACAACATAAGTATGTATTGATTCAATTCTATCTTACAAAAACTACCACTATAACCATGGATTTAATTATTAGACATTAGATATTAACATTATATGATTTTGTTGTCAATTATAAATGGAATAATTAATTATTATAAGAGAACATATGATCATGAAGATCACTTTAGAATATTACAAAAAACCCTAAGGACGTTTAAATTCAATAAAAAATTAGAAATTGTGAATTTTTTATAAAGAAGTTTTTATTTTTCAGACATATAATTTTAAGTGAGGTTACATTAGTTGATCAATCAAATATAGAGGGTATTTAATTGGGGGAATGACATACCATAGTGAATGATATCAAATTTATTCTTCATTTTGAGGGTTATTATAAATGGTTAAAAAAATTTACTTTACTATCTCATGTAATAAATAATTTAACATGAAAGTGCGTCTTGGTCCTTTGTATATATGAATGTGGAGAAAATATCATGGAATTTAAGAGATGAATAATTAATATTCTTATTCATACATCACCCTATAGTGGATAAGGGTTTGTACTAATTAGTTTTGAAACCATGGATGTATTGGGATCCACTGTTATATATAATTGTATAATTGTATCCTTTTTGATAAAAAAATTAATTTTTTTGAGAAAAAATATCCACCTCATGATTTTGAGTTAAATTTTGTAATTTTTTCATTTAATATATATATAATATATTTTTATGGGGAAATTTTTTATATTTATATTGATAAAAAAATGATTAAATTAAGTATTCATATGGAAGGTGTGGTGCATGAACAAAAGGATATGGTTTGAGATGATTAAATATTATGACTATCAAACACATTACCAAATTGGTTATGATAATAAATTATCCAATTATTTGAGTAAAAAGACCATATAAGATTTTTTCTGATGAATATAAAAAACAGATCTAAAATTTATAGTATTCCAAATGATGGGTCTAGTAATATCTAAGGAAGGAGTGATATATTATCTTCCACAAATTAGTGTGCAACCCACTCTCCATGAAAAGATAAATTTTGTTTAGATGGATAATATAGATTTGCAGAAGTATGTGAAAAACACTCTTGATTTTTACCATAATTTTGATATCTTTATAAGGTTTATGAAACACTTATGTTTTCCATCCATAACATATGAAAATTTTAGATGAGGTTAATAGATCATGTTATTTATTAATATTTCATTGCCCACAATGTATATAGATTTGATAAACAATTTCTAGTGTGCTAAAATAATGCTTGATATCGTAGAGGTTGTATCATAATGCTTAGTATAAAAAAATTTAAGTATGAGAGTCCAATACCTAATGGAATGTCATATTCCTTACCCCAACTATAATGGAAATGGGAAACAATCAATATTGATTCAGTCATCAGACTCTCCAGAACCATTATAGGGAACAATGTAATATGGGTTTTCATTGATCACCTTAAAAAGACCAAAAACATAATTTATATTAGAGAATAATTATATTTGAATTATATTTCAAAGATATAAAATAAGGATTTGGTATGGTTGTGTTGGGTACAATATTCAATTGTTTATGTTTGATATCTTAGGTTTACCTTGATATTCAAGCAATTTCATAAGCTTGAACATGATTGAGAGTTATGTTTCAGTAGTACATATAATCCTAATCTAATTAGTCAGCATAAAAAACTATTCATACCCTCGTGAATATTTAGAGATATTTTGCTATGTAACTCAGTAGTGTATGGAATAAACACCTTCCTCTAATTGAGTTTTCGTACAATAGTAGAATACACACATTTATTCGTAGGGATATTTTTGAATACCTCTATAGAAGAAATGTAGAAATCCAAAATGATAGAATAAATTTAAGGAAATAATTATATATTTTTAACCAAGATATCCTATTAAATTTAAGATAAAGATATAACCAATTTTCAACATATAACTGATGTGAAACGTCGATAAAAAATATTCAATAAAAATCATCAATGTGATATGGAATTTGACCTTATGGATAAGGTGTTTCTAATTATTTATATATTTCATAAATTAATTATATTTTGAAGGAAGTGAAAATTATAACCTATGTATATTGGTCCTTTTGATATTATTGATCTTATTAGAATTATATCCTAGCAGTTGGCACTTCCATTAACCATCTCTCAAGTCCATGATGTGTTCCATGTATCTTTCTTTAAGAAGTAAATACCATAACCTTCTTACATACTAAACGTAGAGGCAATATCAATAGAAAGAGGAAATTAATATTAGGAACAACTGGTAGAGTTTCAGGATCATAGAGGTAATGTTATATAAAACAATCCACTCACATGGACAATGTATTGAGGTGAAACCACTAAATTGAGAATGATACATTGGGATCCCTGAATTAAATGTGGTGGAAGTATCCCCATATTTTTTAATAACTGTGAATAATTTCTTGGTTGGAATTAATTTTAAGAGAGTTATAATGAATTATAATGATATTTTAATATATATTTTCTAATAAATTTTATTTCATTTATATCTTCTGCAACACACAACACATGGATCTAATGAACTATAATATACTAGTTATATTACTATTTTAAAAGGCCATTAATACCTATCCATTAAAAAATGGAGTAATGAATATGAATGACCACATTTTATTTACAATGTACTATAGTTTTATTTATACAAAATGTATAAATAAAAAATTACTTAATTTTTAATAAAATCATTAAATTTTTTTAAAATATTGTTATCTAAAAAATTAATCATTTTATTATATAATTAATAAAATTTTTTTTTGATACATCTATAATTTTTTTTCAAAATTGAACATAAATTTTAGATTCAACATTTCAGAACTATATTTTGGTGTATTTTTTGGGATTTTCTTAAAAGCTTATTTTTTCAATGAATAGTTAAAATACTATTTTTCTAAACAACCTTTTCATTTAATGATTTTATATGGTAATGTTTTCATCTAAAATAGTTTCAATAATAAATTTATTTCACTATATTACAATTAAAACAACATATGTAAACAAAATACATTTTATATTGAATTTTTATATAAATAATCATAATCTATCAGAACATTCCTCTTTTGAAACCCATTTTTTCTTCAGGTTAGTGGGTTATATTTTAACTTTAATTATGTAACTTATATGAATTAAATTTGATAAGGTGGATAACATATTTTGAATAATTATATTAAATTTTATATAATATTATCAATATAATTTTTGCCCATAATTAATAAGGAAGACAGTAAATTTAATTATTGTAGTTATTTTCAAAATAGGATTTCTAAGGGTCAAACTTAAACGATAAGGGGTAAAATAATATCAAAACTTTTACAAAGACTATTTTCATGAGAAATTTCATCAATATAGTCTATAATTTTTTAAAATAACCCATTCTTGTCATTTATAATGTTAGGAATGTAGGTATACATAATTATTTTAAAAATTCAATGTGTGTCCTCTCCCCCACTTATTAAAAGCCACACCCTCTCCTCTCCAATTCACACATCCAAAGCCATTCAGTTCATCGAATACCAAATAAATTAATTTACTTACATTCAACCTATCATTATATTGTATTTATTTTTTACAGGAAATCATCATAGTTAGGATTGAGGTATAAACCTAACGTGGTTCTCCAAAAAAGATATATAATTATTAAACATGATTTTATTCCTCACCCATCTTAATCATATATTATGACACTATTATAAAATAATATCATAAATATTAGACCTATTATGAGATTTTATTTCAATAATGGAATTCCTTATTTCATTCTCAACATCACTCACGTAGTAAATGAAACCATCATGTTTGTGTATAGAGGACTACCGCCTCATGAACCATTGTTATATTTTTTCCATCACTACCTCTAACAAACTGATTTAATAATTAATTTTTTATAAATGGTATTAATGATATTATTGTAATTTTTTAATTATCATATCACATAGAAATTCTTAATTTATATTATTCATTATATAAGATAGCATTGCCAATGTATACAATAGGCTACCACCTCATGAAGTGATGTTTCTCATTTTATCCTAAGACATTTCATTAAAGGTAACAATGATAACATTATTAAAAATATGTGTTATCTATTAACTCATAATGATTATAGAAATATAATTTTTTATTTAAACTTCTTTTTTATGTTTTAAAAATATAATCAATGTTCATTCGTCATATATTCTATTGTCACCATGAATATTGTATTTAAATTTATATCGATAAGTTTTCTTAAACACTCTAAATTAATATAAACATAATATATTTTATGTTTTCCCCAGGTATAAAATTATGGTGATTATGGAACCATGGCCATTTTATATTTATTGAAAAACTGAATCAAAACATACCTATAATACAAAGTAATTATTACCCAAAACATGATTTTAACATGAAATTATAAACAACAGGTTAAAAATGCCCTAATTGAATCATATATGTTAATATATATATATATTGTTATAGGATAGATATATAATAAACTATTTTTTATTTTATAAGATGTTTGACATGTATTCTTGAAGGAAAGACTTGAGGTAATAGATTTATTTCTCGCATTGAATTTATGTGGGACACATGCAATATTGATAACTTGTTACTTTTAAATAGTTTATATACTACAGATGAATTTATTTTACTATTCTTATTTTTAAAATTATTTTCATTTACATATTCATTTGATGATATATATTTATTGGTTTTCATTATTAAAATATACTAATGATGTATTGGTTTTATGTTACAATCTCATCATTTATTATGATTGATAATGATTAATCTTCCAATGCTGAAATCATAGGATCTACCTCTAATGAATCTCATGATATCTATTTTCATCTAGTTATGTAATATTAATTATTTTTTTCTCATCATTATCCTCTGTTTATTCCTGAATTAATTAAAATTAATGGTTTTTAGGAAAACTAGACTTATTTATCTCTATACTCAGAAACATTTTTCTCCACTGTCCTTGTTTTCCAGAAATTTGTAATGTATATTTTTTACTATTATACAATTATTTTTTAAAGACATTTTTACCCATTTAATAAATTTTTATAAAAAAAATTATATATATTATCATGTCCTATTATAAAACAGATATTATTGGGAAATTTTTATAAATTGGAAAAGAATTATATTATTTAATGTTTATGGAATGCATTCTATATTCACAATGTCGTGAACACTCAATGTTTTTAATATCCCTTTTTATGTTTCTTATTTTATTTTGAGTGATAAATATTTTTAAAAAAAATTAATTTTTGAAAAGTTTTTTAAATGTGTAAAGGATATTTTTATTATGAAATTTAAAAAATGATTTTTAATGCATTGTTGTATGTTTGAAAAGTTATTTTTGATGGGAAATATTTTAGAAATGATTTATAATGTTTTAGTTTTAACATTTTATTTTCAAATTGGAAATGTTATTTTAATAATGAAATGATCCATTTGACATTTCAAAATAATTCTCCATAAATGATGAAATTCTTTGATGTAACTTATTCATTAATTTCTATATCATCTATATATAACATTATTAATCATCCTCTAAATTGGTAAAGAATTTTATGTTATGTCTTTTGTGAAATAAATTCAATTAGGATGGGTTTTTATATGATAAATTTATGAGATTATTATGAATCACATATATTTTACATCATTTACTCTATGTTGAGAATATTATGAAACCCATTCCTTTTCATGGGTTCAGATATGAAGAATACTTTTTGAAACCTATTTCACTTCATGGTTTATAATATGATAATTTTTTTAATTTCTTGTGAAATATACGTATGATTTTAATTATTTTAATGTTGGTTATTACAATTCTCTATAATGTATTGGTTAAAGAATGACATCTCATGATATAAAAATGAATGGAATGTGTAGTGGAGCAAGTTCAGTAAGGGAGGTTGTCCACTAATATAGTCATGGATGTGATCCATGATAGTTATGATAGTTTGGGTAGATAACCCATTCATGAATTATATCCTTGGAATTAAAACATGTCATATATGGAAATTATTTTATATGTTTATTTGAATTAAACAATTCATTGTCTTATGTTTACATTATGCTATCATGTCTTATGTTCATTTATTCTATTATGATTCATGTATTATGAACTGCCAATTATTATGTAATTAATAAATATTTTGATATTAAATATGGGTAAAATGGTTTTTAATTGTTATGATCATGTTCCTATGCTTAAATGATCATGTTATGTTTACAAAATTCCCTTTACATCCGTTAACGAGCATCTGAAATAGCATATATTATCCTTGAATTTTTTATAGCAATATCACATGTAATTTTAAATACGTTTTGTGGGTTATTATTTAAATTTGGGATGGGGTATGATGTGGGGTGTTTTTTGGTGCTGTTTCTATAGAATTGGGAAGACAGGTGGCTATGCACGGGTTGCACATGGTTTCGCCAAACCATGCTCTAATTAACAGTGAAAATATTTGAAGTTATAATTATTGGCATACCGTTTTCCTTACCTGGTTCCATCAAGATGTGTAGGATGTGGAAGAATACAAGGTTAGTGCACAGTTTTGCATAACCATGTATCCTTCTAGGTGAAACCATGCGTGAGACCCATTTTATTCTAAATTTTGGTTTTAAGACCTATCAAACCCCCGAAACCTCTCTAATTCGACCAATGCATGAGCATGAAGATTTCTTGGTGTTCCCAAATCCTTCTAGAGGAATTATAAGGGGATTCAAGCACCGTTCTTTGAGATCGAAATCCCGGATTAAAGATCTTATTTCTTTTTGGTAAGTATATTTCATCATAATGTTTCTCACATTCACTCTATTATATTTTCTAGAACATTTCATGGAAGATCTCCCCTGTTTTCATGGATATAAACCTATGACTTCATATCTATATGTTTTATTTCAGATCTAGATCTAGATTTTCATGATCTGTATATCAATTTTTTTATTTTTGGATTTAGGGATTTATATCTGGAGCTTGATTGAAAACATTGTGCTTCTCAGATTTTTGGGATTTCTATTTTGAAAACCACCATCAATAAACCAATGTGGGTTGTCTAAATTGAACTCCAAATGTTTTTATATTGATATGTGTATGATTTTATGATTTTCTAAATTTTGTTGATGATTTATTTACTAAATAGGAGTAATTAGGAATTTGGAATTGAATTGAGTTTTACTCGCTGATTAATTGAGAAATGAATCATAGAACAAAAAATGTTTGGGGGTGGGGGGTTCCACAAAAGATATTTTGGAAAATTGGGTTGAGATATTTTAATTATGATATTAGTTTTATGGTAATAAAATAATTAATTTGTTTGAATTAATTATGAAATAATTATTTAGGCGATGTAAGCTAATTAATCGTGACAATTAATTTTTGGCCATGATTCTGACATAAGAGAATTAATTAAGAGATTTAATTATGTTCTGTGACGTTGATCAATGATTATTAATTGTGAGAATTAATTATTAAATTTTTTGATTTGATATGCATAATTAATTGTGAGAAATTAATTATGTAACAAGATTTGTGTTGATTGATTAATTAATTTATGAATTAAATAATGTGTTATGTGCATTGTTAATTATTGAATTATATAGTGGAATATGAATTTTTTATCTAATAATTGTATTAGTAATTGAATAATGTGTAATAATCTTATGAATTAATGAATGATATAATGGATGAGATTTTTTGGTTCTACACAAGGCTTTCTATAATGATTAGATGTTGGGATATCATCACAGAGTTCCTCTCTAATAAATATCCGAGAATGATATTATGGGGTTCTAGGCATGACAACCTACCAAGAATGACAAATGATGTGTAGTGCATGATGAACTACACTTAACAAGATTGTGGTGATATAAAAGATGATCTACACCAAATGAATGATAATAATGATGATGATTTAATAGAGATTTGGGGTGCTAGGCATGACAACCAAAACCAAAATAATTAATGATATTAAATGATTATTCAATTGGGAAGCATGAATTGAAACTAGGCCTATTAAGATAAATAATGATTAATGGAAAATGGGAAAACAATTTAAATTATGTATTGCATTTATTGCTTCATAAATCAGCATGCACTATATTTTGGCTGGATGAGTTTTAGACACCGTTAGTGGTGGACTACTGAGTTGTACCCATTCCATTTTCGGGTATCATGATCGAAACTTGATCAGAATTTGTTATTGCATTACAAGATAAGGGTATAGCCCTAGGATAAGTTTCACTTTGGTATTGGATCATGTGATAAGAAACCGAACGTGGTTCAGGACTATATTTAGAGTTGCTCAGTCTTAACTTTTAGTTTCATTATAGACACATGACATTTTCATCAACATAACATGTTTTACCTTTTAGTTGAGTATTGTATTCTCAGGTTTTTTTATCATATGACATGGATTTGTTCTGGTTATTCATATGCTTCCACACTTGGTGGTTTTTATTTACTCATGTTGGTGTTTTATTCTAATAAAAGAGGGTATAGTCACCCCTAGACTAACTTACCAGAGCCTCACTGCTATACGACACCCTTTGGCGTATTGCGAAGTGTGCTTGTGGGAATGTGGACAACTAGATCGGGGTACTATTTAGTGGCTCCCAGGTTGGGATGTTACATCACCCATTCTTTTTATTCCTTCCCACAATTTATGATGATAGGTTCCATATATCATATTTAGTGTAAAATTCAAATATATAAGGATCTAAGTGGGAAAATATTTATAACTATTATATACAAGTTGATTATGTTTCCATTCATCCAAGGCGACACTGCCTTTAAGATCCATAGGTGTGTGTGTCAATGTAATGTAGTGAATTCTTATAAAAATGTAATGTCTATGTATAAAAATAATAGGATTAAATATATTTATATTCAAAAAATCAAATTATGTATAATGATTTTTGAAACAAAAAAACCCAATGAATGAAAAATTTACATTCTTTTTGTAATTAAATAATTTAAAAGTGTATAGGGTTTTATAATTTTTAACTATGTAATCGAGGACTCTAAAAAAATAATAAGTAAGATATTGTTCATTTTAAAATTACAATTAATTTTATATCGGATGAGTTTTGATGAAATTTTTGTGATTTATGTATGACTATGAATATCTTGTTGTACTATATATTAAAATACATAGAATTAGTGGATATTATGTCCATTAAATTAAAATTTTAATTCAAATATAAAATATACAGAAATATGTGATGTTTTATTGTTGATTTTTAGGAAGTGGATAAATTTTATTTTTTGATATATTACTATATTCTTGAGAACTATGTCAAAAAATAAACCTTATATTTGGAAGGCCAATTTTAGAAATAATAATTGACATAATTAATTCATAATGATGAGATTTATCATTGATAGTCGGTGTAGAGAAATATATGTTCCATATTTATTAAGAGATTAAATATTTTGTGGTAGAAGAAGTTGATTTCTCTACTGATCATTTTAATAGATATACTGGTATAATAAGATATTTTGGTGTAATAATTCTGATGAAACGTCCTTGAAAAATATTATGTTAATATGGATAATTTAACGGATAGATTACAATGCATTTGTTATTATAAATTAAATATAAAAGTTAGAATAAAAATTGTATCAATAATTAAATAACCATTTATTTTTTAGTTTTATATAAATATTGGGGTATTTTTACTATATATTTGAGAAAAGTAATACATTAAGGAGGAGTAAATATCAAATTATAAATTATAATAAGAACTATATTTTTATAGAATCTCAACTCTTAATATTCATAGATACATAATTGGTATCTTATTTCCATTCTCTAAATTCATGTCTTTTTTAGCACATGTATATCTATAAAAAGGAGACAACGTTTCTATGGGAAGAAAGAAATTTTTTTAAATTCCATTGTAATTAGTATTTATAACTAATTTATGGAATCCAATTTTTGATTTTTTTGTATGGTGTACAAAATTACCCAAATAATTTATAATTATAAAGTAATATATCTTGTATATCATCATGTATATTTTTATTTGTTAGGTATTCTAAAGACTAAGTATGTAATATGATAAATAAAGTGAAATATAAAGGGGATTATATTTAATTGATATAAGGGTGTTGATTTAATTTCATTCTATTTTATACAATACATATAGTTTTCAAAATTTTAATAAAAGTTCACACCCCACATTAATAATTTACAATCTTTCATGACATTGATAAAATGAGATTCTTTATAATACCAACATAGTATTCTTTAAATTTTATCGTTTATTAAATCGAATGAGTAAGATGATATATATATGAGTAAATATAAACATGAGAACATTGATATAAAGAGTAATTATTTGAGAATATTAGTTTATTTTCATACATTTCATATTTTCAAAGATATTTATTATTTTATTTTAATAAATTTATAAGGATTTACATATTATTATTATCCATGACATGCAAGCATATCCAATATTACATTTCCCTTTCTTGTGTGGTATAATAAAATGGAATTTAATTTTTATATAATAATGTCATCTATAAATACTTGTTGGATATTTGTCAATTCTAGAAATATTATTTTAATATTTTTAAAGGTAAGAAGTGTTCAACCCATATTCAAATAATTGATAGAATAAATTTATTATCTCATCTCATTTACCTTTCAGTTCAATTTGTTTCTTTTTATATGCTTGTAGAAGGAATTAAAATCATTTATATAATGAAAAAATCCATAATTAGTTATCCTTGTTACCCTAATCTACATATTATATCATTATTTACATATTTACTCATGTCTATTTCACATACTATTAAATTATTTTTTACTTAAAAATGTATCAAAAAAACCCTAATGATTTTAAGGCCAAGTTTTAGTGGATGACAAGGTTCCAGATATGATAAAAAATGAAATTGAAATGTGACATAATTATTTTATTCTCCAAAATTTTCTTATAAATAACATTTTTATAAAACTATATTAGCGAAAATGGGGTATTCATAAATTACATTAGTGATATATGATTCCCATTACAGATGTCTAAATGATAAAATAGAATAACCAATGACTCAAAAGGTGGAGAATGAAATAAAAATATTGGAGTATCAAGAATTACCACATAGAAGAATAAAATAATGAAAATGGTATCATAAGATCATGAAAACATAAGAAAGTGGAATCAAAATAAAACATGGAATAACACATGTCAAGGATAACTAAAAAATAAAAAATCACATAGTGTATAGATTCATATGATGGAATAGTTTTTCTCCGAAAATCTCATTTATGAAACACCAAATAACATTAAAATAAAACTATATTTGATTGCATATACAACACATAACAATGTGCATAAATAAACTACTAAATATTATTATTTAAATATTACCATTATAAACAATCCATCGAATTAGTGGGTAGGATTTTTATTTAATCAATTAAGATAGATATATATATATAAGTCCTAATGATTAAAAATTCATTGATTTATTATCAATAAATAAGTACTCATTTCCTTTAAATTTTATTTTATTCCTAGAAAATATACTTTCATGATAAATGGTTATTATTTAATTTTTTTTTGAAAATAATATATTAAATTTATAAAAAAATTCAAAATTTTTAATAAAAAAATAAAATTTCTTAAATCATAAAATTTAAATTATCTTTAAGTTGATGTTTTTATTTTTACTAGAATGGTTTTATTTTTATTGTGTATTGAATAATATTTTCTTTGTAAATTTTTTTTTTATTTTAATGATTTAAAAAATTATTTTTTAAAAATTATTTAAAACTATAAAATGTTATTTATATCAATAAAAATTTAATAATGTTCATTTATAGAAATTATATGATTGAATTTGTTTTATTCTATTTTTATGCATAGAATGGAATTCTTCTTAAAAACTTATTTGCATTGTGGCTTGAGTTTTGATTATAAATATATTACTATAACATATATATATATATATAATAATAAAAATATTCCAAATTTTCTATTATGATATCCTTGTTTGGTAAATATAATCCTTTTTCTATCATTTTGAATTGTAAAAATTATAGATAATTATAACCCTGATATTGATTAAAAGGGTAATAATGGACAATAATAATATGACAAGGATATGAAAATGTCAATAAAATAAGCCTTAATTTCATCATATGTACTTATTTCGTCCATTATCATCTAATATTATAATATATAATCTATTTTTTAAAATTTTACATCGATTTATACCTTTATTTTATTATATTTATTGAAATGTTAAGAATGACACATTTTTTATTTTTTAGTCATTTTCATTAAATGTATGAATAAATAGACATTATTTTTATAATTCAAAAGTTATTAGAGATAAAAAATATTACATCATGGTAATTATGTTTTAATATTCATTGATACAAAAATGAACTTAAATTTTTACACAACACTGACATGGTATGAAGTCATTTAATTAAAAAAACAATTGATTTAAAAAAATACGAATTGATATTATTTTAATGAATTCATGGGTCCTATGAATTTTATAAAAATATATCGAATTTTAGGGAGGATTTAATATAAAATAATATAATTTCCTCTTTTTATTAATGTATTTAATGTACAATCAAATAAATAGTGTCCAAATTTGAATTAATTATATTTTAGGAGGATAATATTTTAATTTATTTTATAAATAATAAATATTTTACTATGTTAAAGTTGAAATAATATTCTCTAAAATATTATAAATTTTCCACTGTGGTTTAATTTACCATATATGGTAAAAATCATGACCCTTATATTATAGAAAACATGTAACGCCCCGACCCTAGCTACCCAGAGTCGGTGCATTATTACATAACATTGGCATGATCACAAGAAAGATCAAATCCCGAAAGACCGATTGGTTTAGTAGCCTTGGAAACACTAGATATAATCATAAAGTTTTACATTACATTTCAAAGTGAAAAACTACTACAACAACAAAGTCTTCATGTCCACACTATTAACCCCTCATAATATCCCTGAAAGTCATTCATAATTTACTTCTTCACTACCTGGGAAAAATAAAACATAGAAAAGGGGTGAGCTCAAATGCCCAGTAAGGATAACAATATAGCAGAACATTCAAAATAATCATAAACATTTAAGGCAATGAATTACTAAAACAAAAGCCTTTTAAAATTGAACTTCAACATAGTATGGCAAAAGTAAAATGAAATAATGCCATTTACTTATTCACATGGATATTCTACTAATCGAATAATCACATGCAATATCAATAACCACTTTCATAATGTTGGAATGCATAATGCCAGACTATCATAACCACATAGCCAAGGCCTCGTGCCAAGACTACAAATAAGATTTTGTCAAGGCCTTGTGCCAAGACACTAGTTTGTCTCATGAGACCTACCGATGCATCGAGGAGCTATAGCGGGCTCCACCCGTCACTTATTAAGTCCAATGCATTCCCATATGAAAAGGTTTAAACATAACATAAACATTCGTATTAAAACTAGCATACGAAATGTCAATAATTTCACCATAAACTATGAATGGTATAAAAATAGCACATTCATAGTCAAACATATCACAAAACCTTCAATACAATATAGAAGTTTTTTATCATAATAAATTAACTTCAAATAATCTTAAAATCCATCAAAGGATGTTGACGTAGATGAAATCAAAATTCTTTTTAAAGAAATATCTCCTTTTATTTTGAAATCATTTAATAAAACATTGTCTTTGAAAATATTCTTATAAGCTTTTAAGGAAAGCATTGATGATTTTATAACGGCGTAAAATAACCGCACCCGCCGTATAAGTTAAAAAAAACATTCTTACCTCAATTCTGTCGAAAAGGTTAAGAAGGACCATGTTTTGAAAACGACGGAAAGATTCCTTTATAAACCTCTTATAAAGGGTCAAACAAGGGTATAAATGACTTTAACCCATATTCTTGTAAATAGTAAAAATGTTTTGAAATATATTTTTAAGAAACATGGATGTGGATGATAAAGATATCCCAGTAGATTATTACGTATAAACAACTTCGGATAATGAAGAGATTGTGAAATAAACCCTTACCTTGTACTTTTCCTTGGTTCGGGTAGGTTAACCTCCTGTATAATGGTGAAATAATTGTTATTAAATTATACAAGAATCATATATATTAATATGATATCATATATGATCTTTTAACATTGATTTGTTAATAATATCTTAGAATTATCGTCGTTTCGGGTGATAATCGATTCGTTCTTCTTAAATGTTAGGTTACGTAAGACATGTTTGTAATGGATAGATTATATCTTATTCATAATCAGAATGATATTAACATTATTTTTAACCCTAAAATGAGAATAATACTTGAATGGATATGATGGAGAATGAATCTTATCGCGTTCGTGGAGACGGTAGTCCGTACGTACGCACGAACGCTACTTCCATTTAATTTTTATTTTAAAAGAATAAAATCAAAATGATACATAGGTATATTACTATTCCTGTATAATATAATATTTTATATATGTTACTTAAGTTCATTAACACCATCCTTTATACGTTCCATGTGTGGTATGAACGAGTCATATCATTTTAAGGGGGCGGTAGTCCGCACTTTCTCAAATGAAATTATCGTATGTATATACAACATGAAACGAATAATGGTATGAAATAAAATGGACTTAAAGAAGCTTATATATAAAATATATATAATTAATATCATATTTAATTACAGTGCCATCATAATGGCCACCATGAGAGGTGGTAAGATGTATTTGAACAATCATCATTTCGTGAGGCGTTAGTTTGCCATCCACAGAAACATTATGTTCATCATCCATTAGATGGAGTTGTGTGTATGTTTAGTTTGAATCCTTATTATAACAACATCCTAGTATATTGAGGGTACTGGTGTTGTTACAAAAGAAAGGAAATAAAAAGAGTTTGGGGGTTGGAGAAGCAAAATAAATGAAAATAATTTAAGAGAAATCGTTACCTTTAATTTAGGTAACTCAATTTGGTTGGAACCAAAAGACTTATTGAAATGCTTTCTGCCTAAGGGGAAGCTTCAAGGAGGAGGAGAGGGATTTGGGGAGCTTATTTGGGCAGAGTTTGGACGATCCAAGTGGCTTGAGAGGTGTGAGGAAAAGAGAAGGAGGAGTGCCCTTTTATAAGAGGGGTGAGGGGAACTTTTGGAAAAGCTAGAAATAATAATTTATAATAAATTCATATTCGGTTTCCAAAGGCTCCAAAGTTGACTATTCAAAGGATGAGGTGGGGATAGGTCGAAAACAACTCATCGAATTGAATTTAGACAGGTTTGGGTACTTATATTAACCTTATCTTTAAGTATTAACTCTAAGTTAATTAGTTTCACTTTTACAATGTCTCTTTGTATTTTTATATAATATGGTTAATAAACTTACCATATACATCCAAGAGACCCCCAAGTGGTCAATTTATGATTAACCTATCATAATATAAGTCTCTTGTCCGAACCATAGATTTTTAGGAATTTAATATCAATTAATAATATAATAATTGTTTTAAGAACTCTTTTATGTCAATTTTGACACTATTCAATAGTTGATTTTTGTTAAACTCATAACAGATTGATTACTTCAAACAAAGTCAAATAAATCAATCCTAATATATCATATTATCCTAGAAAATTAGTTTAATTCATTAAAAGTTTCATATTATATTTATTTGGGTATTTATAATATCAATTATGTTAATTTTTTACTATTTTAGTAATTACTGCATCATCATTGTGTCATAAATAAAATAAATTATTTAATGTATAAAAATTATAAATAAAACATAATTATGTAGGAAATCGTTTTAGCTTTCTAATGAATATTTATAATCGAAAATCCAACATGTATAACCCTATGTAAAAATTGTTCTTCTAAAAAATGTAAGCTTATGCCATTTTTATTTTTATTTTAACATTATTAATATAATGTGTCCTTACTACATACAAGTGGCTCCAAGGGGTCCCCAAATTGACCCAAGGATGCCCATGGTCGGATATGTGTCCACCAATAAGGTTAGGACACGTTTTAGGGTAATTTTGTATTATTATAATATTATTTTTTTAACCCTTATTTACCGGATTTACCCTTTAACCATGGTAAATAAAATATTTACCGCAGTAATTATTCAAAATGCCTAAAAATAAAAGTTACCTATTTACACAATTTGAACATCCTGATTCCAAATATGGAATCCATTTTTCTAAATTCAAAACACTGAAGTGGCAGAAATTAATTTAAAATTAATTCCCGCTGTCAAAACAAAAATCGTGTTTTTAAGAGATAATAACTATCAAAAGATTGACACTTGTTTATGTTCGGTTTAATTGTAAAATTATGTCCAATGACCAACATTATATTAAACGGTAAAAATATATTTTAAATATACTTTAAAACCACTCAAATTCATAATTTATCACTATTAATTATTTTGATTAAAAAAGTTGTTTTTAATTAAAATTTAGTAATTTTCACTATTCATCAAAATATGAAAGTTATCCGAAATGTACCAAAATTTCACCTTAGGCTAAATTCGATATTCTGAATCCAAAAATGAAGTCCATTTTCAAATATAAAATATATATAATTTCAAAAAGTAGGTATTACTATTCATAACGGCTAGTTTGATCGGTTGTGGTGTGTGTTAAAACTCGACGTTGCGTACAACACACGCTACTGCATTATTCGAAGGGAAACGTACCGTAGATGCTTGGGGTGTTACATTCTCCCCTCCTTCAAATAATTGCGTCCTCGCAATTTCTAGGGTATTACTGCATAAAAAGACTCGGGTGGTTCTTCATCATAAGTTCCTCGGGTTCCCACGTTGCCTCTTCCATCTTATGATTTCTCCACAAAACTTTTACCAGACGCGTCGTCCGGTTTCTCAGTACTTGTTCTCTTGTATCAAGAATCCTGACGGGCTCTTCACAATAGGAAAGATCAGGTTCCAGTTCTAATTCCTCATAGGTGAGTACATGCGTTGGGTCAGTCATGTATTTTCTCAACAGAGATACGTGGAACACATCGTGAACTTTGGAGAGACTTGGCGGCATTGCCAATCGGTAAGCTACAGCCCCAATTCGTTCTTGAATTTCGAAAGGTCCGATGTACCTGGGACTCAATTTAACTTTCTTACCAAAACGCATGACTCCCTTCCATGGAGATACCTCCAGGAAAACATGATCACCGACTCGAAATTCCAAATCCTTCCTTCGATTATCGGCATAGCTCTTCTGCCTACTTTGAGCTGCTTTAATGTGATTTTGGATTACCTTCACCTTTTCCACCGATTCCTCCACTAGTTCTGGGCCTACAAGTTTTCTTTCACCAACGTCATCCCAACAGGTTGGTGTACGACATCTCTTTCCGTATAACGCTTCATATGGTGCCATCTGAATACTGGAATGGAAGCTATTGTTATAGGAAAATTCTACTAGTGGTAAATATTGATCCCACATACCCTGAAAATAAAGTGAGCAAGATCTCAACATGTCTTCTAAGGTCTGAATAGTCCGTTCTGATTGTCCGTCTGTCTGAGGGTGGTAAGCAGTGCTCAAATGAAGTTCAGTATCCAGGGATTTCTGAAGACTTTTCCAAAATCTTGAAGTAAAACGGGGATCACGATCAGAAACAATCGATAGGGGTACTCCATGAAGTCTCACAACTTCATTAATGTATAGTCTTGCTAGACGTTCCAGGGGTAAATCTTTTTTTATAGCAAGAAAATGTGCTGACTTGGTAAGACGATCAACAATCACCCATATTGCATCATTCCTTCTAGGAGTCTTTGGTAGCCCCATGACAAAGTCCATCGTAATATTGTCCCATTTACACTCCGGTATGGGAAGAGGTTGCATGACTCCTCCAGGCTGTTGCCTTCTAGCTTTCACTTGTTGACAAACCATACACCTTGATACAAAATCAGCAATCTCCTTCTTCATGTTGTCCCACCAAAAATGTTCCTTCAAATCTCTATACATTTTGGTGCTCCCAGGGTGTATAGAGAAATTGGAACTATGAGCATCATCCAGCAATTCCCTTTTTAGATCAGGTATATTGGGAACACAAAGTCTCTTTCTGAATTTCAGAATTCCATCTTCATACACAAAGTCTCTCAATCTCCCATCATTCACAGCTTTAATCTTCTTTTGGAATTCGTCATCATCGGTCTGAGAACTCTTAATCCTTTCTAGTAAAGATGGTTTGGCAACCATTTGAAAAAGCATTGATGTTTCACCTTCCCTGGTTATTCCCATGTCCATCTTCACTAGATCCATAAAAATTAGATCCCTTTCTATTCTCATATTGTTCAAAACTCCATGGTCTTTTCTACTCAAAGCATCTGCCACCTTGTTTGCCTTCCCTGGGTGGTAGTGTATCGTACAATCATAATCCTTGAGTAATTCAAGCCATCTCCTTTGCCTCATGTTGAGTTCTTTTTGTGAGAAAATATACTTCAAACTCTTGTGATCAGTATAAATCTCACATTTTTCACCACAGAGGTAGTTCCTCCATATCTTCAAAGAAAAGATCACTGCTGCTAACTCGAGATCATGAGTAGGATAGTTTTGTTCATGAATTTTCAACTGTCGTGATGCATAGGCAATAACTCTATCATTCTGCATAAGGACACAGCCAAGTCCTTTCTTCGATGCATCACTATAAATAACGAACCCATCATTCCCCGATGGTAGAGTCAATATAGGAGCATTGACTAATCTTCTCTTCAGTTCTTCAAAACATTCTTCACACTCTTTTGTCCAAACAAATTTAACCCCTTTACGTGTGAGCTTCGTTAATGGGTTAGCCAATCGGGCAAAATTCTGGACGAAACGTCGATAATAACCTGCCAAACCAATAAAACTACGTACCTCAGTTATACTCGTAGGTGCTGGACATTCTTGGATTGCCATGGTCTTAGAAGGATCAACAGAGATTCCATCTTTAGAGACAATGTGTCCAAGAAAAGAAATCTCCTGAAGCCAGAATTCACACTTGCTAAACTTCCCATATAATTCATGCCTCCTCAGAGTCTTCAAGATAATGCGCAAGTGATTTTCATGATCTTCGTAGGTTTTGGAGTATACCAAGATATCATCAATAAATACCACCACAAATTCATCGAGATACTCCTTGAAAACTCTATTCATCAGATCCATGAATACAGAGGGTGCATTAGTCAATCCAAACGGAATTACAGTAAACTCGTAATGCCCGTACCTGGTTCGAAATGCTGTCTTCGGAATGTCTTCCTTCTTCACACACAACTGATGGTATCCAGATCGAAGGTCAATCTTTGAAAAGTATTGAGCTCCATGCAGTTGGTCAAATAAATCATCAATACGAGGTAGGGGATACTTGTTCTTTATCGTTATAGCATTGATCTCCCTGTAGTTGATACATAACCTCATAGATCCATCTTTCTTTTTAACAAAAAGAACAGGGGCTCCCCATGGAGAAACACTAGGGCGAATAAATCCCTTATTACTCAATTCCTCTAGTTGTTTCTTTAGTTCGACTAACTCTACAGTTGCCATTCTATAAGGGGTCTTCGATATAGGCCTTGATCCAGGAATCAAATCAATGGAAAACTCAACTTCTCGTTCTGTAGGATGTCCAGGTAAATCTTCCGGAAATACATCTACAAATTCTTTCACAATAGGTACATCCTCTATTTTAACATTCCTTTCCTCACCGATAGTTACTTCATTCTCTTCCTCCCCAATAATTGAATTTAGTTGAGATACTGGGGGTGGATCTAAATAAGAATTAGGTGGTGACGATTCTGCTCTAAAAATAAGGTGCTCCTTATCATTATCATCAAGAATCATAACCTCTTTCTTCTTACAATAAATCTTCGCATCATAGTCCGAAATCCAGTCCATACAGAGGATTATATCAAACTCAATCATATGTATGACGATGAGATCAGCAGATAAAGAAAATTTATGTGCTCTAATGGGGACTGATTCATAAAACTTTGTTGCAATGATACTTCCCTTAGGAGTTTTAACTGACAACTCCCTTATTAAATCAAATTGGAAATATCTAATTTTCTTAGCAAACTGGGAAGATATGAAACAATGCGATGATCCAGAATCAAATAATGCATTTGCTAAACTTGAGGAAACCATTAAATTACCTGCCACCACGTCTTTTGGAGCTTCTACCTCTGTAGTAGTGATAGCATAAGCCTGGCCTTGATCCCTTGGCCTTTTCTGAGGTAAGTTCTCCTGACGCTTAGGGCATGCATTTGCATAATGCCCCATCTCCCTGCAATTGTAGCACTGAACGTTGGTAGCTTCCTTCTTCCCCTTGCAATCATGAGCTTGGTGGCCTTTTTCACCACACTTGTAACAGACTCCCATTCCCTTCAAGCAAGTACCGGGGTGTTTCTTCCCACATTTAACACATGATGGATATTCAACCTTTCCTTTCTTCGCCTTATTTCCATTCCCAGATTGATTAGCAGGTCTCTTCTTCTCTTTCTTTGCTTTAAAGTCATAAGACTTAGAGAATTCCTTTTCGGTCTTGATAGCACATGATACAATGTCTTCGTACGATGAAAAGGATTGTGAGACTAACGCTCGACGGAGAAATGGTTTTAACCCATCAAAGAAACGATCAATCTTACTTCTTGGGTTACGAATATAATCACCAGCGTACCTCGCTAACCTTGTAAAGTTAGCCTCATACTTTGTGACATTCTCATCCTCCTTTTGTCTCAGACTCAGAAATTGCCTTTCCATATCTGCTCGATGGTCGCGAGGGAAGTATTTTTCTAAAAACAGATCTTTGAACTCCCTCCATTCCATATTTGATACTTCGTCATCTTCCTTCATGTTCTGAATCAATGACCACCATTGATCAGCATCTCCAGTGAGGTGGTAAACTTCCATGATAACTTTTTCCCTTTCACTGCTCCCCAAAGCCTGAAATATTTTCTCTAGGGAAAATATCCATTGCCCAGCTACTAAGGGATTTGTATTCCCATTGAACGTTGGTGGTTGCTGTCTCATGAATCGATCTAACATTGATCCTCCACGCTGCGGATCAGGGTGCTCCATACGGGTAAGGTTATTATTCATAACCTGAGTAAGTTGTCCCAGTATGGTGATTAGCTGATCAGCACCAGTTGCATCACCAGCCCCACTATAATTATCTTGAGCAGGAGGGAAATCCCTACATGGAGTGCGTGCATTGATACGGTTTCCATTTCTTCCACTAGGCGCCATTTCTAAACAATGGCATAAACTAGATCAGTTTATGAATCAAAGTACATAATCCCATACTTATAAAACACTTAACATAAATTGAACTATTTATGGATATAACCCATAATCATAAAAATGTTTTCTTTGAGGAAGTATATACTCATAAACCCTTCATAATGATTTGTAAAGATAGTGAGAGTTATCCTAAGCATATCCCCCGGGAGTGTCGTAACCAAGAGTGCAGCAAGGCCCATTGTCGTGCACCAATTCCCGTTCGAGTCTAGCTCAAAGCGGTGTTTTCGGGTTTTACCCCTAGGTACATCTGTGCCAGAGCCGCCTCTACCTGCTCGTATCCAGACAGGGATGTATTGCTTGGAAAACTCACAAAATCTCTACAATACCAAAATTCTAGGAAGTTCTTCTATACTAATCCTCAAAGTTCATCTTAGGTCTACGTGCTCTAATCAGAGTTTATCTAAATCTAGCTTCCAAGGTTTGTACTAAACTTCCTCTGATACCAACTGTAACGCCCCGACCCTAGCTACCCAGAGTCGGTGCATTATTACATAACATTGGCATGATCACAAGAAAGATCAAATCCCGAAAGACCGATTGGTTTAGTAGCCTTAGAAACACTAGATATAATCATAAAGTTTTACAATACATTTCAAAGTGAAAAACTACTACAACAACAAAGTCTTCATGTCCACACTATTAACCCCTCATAATATCCCTGCAAGTCATTCATAATTTACTTCTTCACTACCTGGGAAAAATAAAACATAGAAAAGGGGTGAGCTCAAATGCCCAGTAAGGATAACAATATAGCGGAACATTCAAAATAATCATAAACATTTAAGGCAATGAATTACTAAAACAAAAGCCTTTTAAAATTGAACTTCAACATAGTATGGAAAAAGTAAAATGAAATAATGCCATTTACTTATTCACATGGATATTCTACTAATCGAATAATCACATGCAATATCAATAACCACTTTCATAATGTTGGAATGCATAATGCCAGACTATCATAACCACATAGCCAAGGCCTCGTGCCAAGACTACAAATAAGATTTTGTCAAGGCCTTGTGTCAAGACACTAGTTTGTCTCATGAGACCTACCGATGCAACGAGGAGCTATAGCGGGCTCCACCCATCACTTATTAAGTCCAATGCATTCCCATGTGAAAAGGTTTAAACATAACATAAACATTCGTATTAAAACTAGCATACGAAATGTCAATAATTTCACCATAAACTATGAATGGTATAAAAATAGCACATTCATAGTCAAACATATCACAAAACCTTCAATACAATATAAAAGTTTTGTATCATAATAAATCAACTTCAAATAATCTTAAAATCCATCAAAGGATGTTGACGTAGATGAAATCAAAATTCTTTTTAAAGAAATATCTCCTTTTATTTTGAAATCATTTAATAAAACATTTTCTTTGAAAATATTCTTATAAGCTTGTAAGGAAAGCTTTGAAGATTTTATAACGGCGTAAAATAACCGCACCCGCCGTATAAGTTAAAAAAAACATTCTTACCTCAATTCTGTCGAAAAGGATAAAAAGGACCATGTTTTGAAAACGATGGAATGATTCCTTTATAAACCTCTTATAAAGAGTCAAACAAGGGTATAAATGACTTTAACCCATATTCTTGTAAATAGTAAAAATGTTTTGAAATACATTTTTAAGAAACATGGATGTGGATGATAAAGATATCCCAGTAGATTATTACGTATAAACAACCTCGGATAATGAAGAGATTGTGAAATAAACCCTTACCTTGTACTTTTCCTTGGTTGGGGTAGGTTAACCTCCTGTATAATGGTGAAATAATTGTTATTAAATTATACAAAAATCATATATATTAATATGATATCATATATGATCTTTTAACATTGATTTGTTAATAATATCTTAGAATTATCGTCGTTTCGGGTGATAATCGATTCGTTCTTCTTAAATGTTAGGTTACGTAAGACATGTTTGTAATGGATAGATTATATCTTATTCATAATCAGAATGATATTAACATTATTTTTAACCCTAAAATGAGAATAATACTTGAATGGATATGATGGAGAATGAATCTTATCGCGTTCGTGGAGACGGTAGTCCGTACGTACGCACGAACGCTACTTCCATTTAATTTTTATTTTAAAAGAATCAAATCCAAATGATACATAGGTATATTACTATTCCAGTATAATATAATATTTTATATATGTTACTTAAGTTCATTAACACCATCCTTTATACGTTCCATGTGTGGTATGAACGAGTCATATCATTTTAAGGGGGCGGTAGTCCGCACTTCCTCAAATGAAATTATCGTATGTATATACAACATGAAACGAATAATGGTATGAAATAAAATGGAATTACAGAAGCTTATATATAAAATATATATCATTAATATCATATTTAATTACAGTTCCATCATAATGGCCACCATGAGAGGTGGTAAGATGTATTTGAACAATCATCATTTCGTGAGGCGTTAGTTTGCCATCCACAGAAACATTATGTTCATCATCCATTAGATGGAGTTGTGTGTATGTGTAGTTTTAATCCTTCTTATAACAACATCCTAGTATATTGAGGGTACTGGTGTTGTTACAAAAGAAAAGAAATAAAAAGAGTTTGGGGGTTGGAGAAGCAAAATAAATGAAAATAATTTAAGAGAAATCGTTACCTTTAATTTAGGTAACTCACTTTGGTTGGAACCAAAGGACTTATTGAAATGCTTTCTGCCTAAGGGGAAGCTTCAAGGAGGAGGAGAGGGATTTGGGGAGCTTAGTTGGGCAGAGTTTTGATGAGCCAAGTGGCTTGAGAGGTGTGAGGAAAAGAGAAGGAGGAGTGCCCTTTTATAAGAGGGGTGAGGGGCACTTTTGGAAAAGCTAGAAATATTAATTTATAATAAATTCATATTCGGTTTCCAAAGGCTCCAAAGTTGACTATTAAAATGATGAGGTGGGGATAGGTCGAAAACTACTCACCCAATATAATTTAGACAGGTTTGGATACTTATATTAACCTTATCTTTAAGTATTAACTCTAAGTTAATTAGTATCACTTTTACAATGTCTCTTTGTATTTTTATATAATATGGTTAATAAACTTACCATATACATCCAAGAGACCCCCAAGTGGTCCATTAATGATTAACCTATCATAATATAAGTCTCTTGGCCGAACCTTAGATTTTTAGAAATTTAATATCAATTAATAATATAATATTTGTTTTAAGAACTCTTTTATGTCAATTTTGACACTATTCAATAGTTTATTTTTGTGAAACTCATAAAAGATTGATTACTTCGAACAAAGTCAAATAAATCAATCCTAATATATCATATTATCCTAGAAAATTAGTGTAATTCATTAAAAGTTTCATATTATATTTATTTGGGTATTTATAATATCAATTATGTTAATTTTTTACTATTTTAGTAATTATTGCATCATCATTGTGTCATAAATAAAATAAATTATTTAATGTATAAAAATTATAAATAAAACATAATTATGTAGGAAAGCTTTTTATCTTTCTAATTAATATTTATAATCGAAAATCCAACATGTATAACCCTATGTAAAAATTGTTCTTCTAAAAGATGTAAGGTTATGCCATTTTTATTTTTATTTTAACTTTATTAATATAATGTGTCCCTACCACATACAAGTGGCTCCAAGGGGTCCCCAAATTGACCCAAGGATGCCCATGGTCGGGTATGTGTCCACCAATAAGGTTAGGACACGTTTTAGGGTAATTTTGTATTATTATAATATTATTTTTTTAACCCTTATTTACCGGATTTACCCTTTAACCATGGTAAATAAAATATTTACCGCAGTAATTATTCAAAATGTCTAAAAATAAAAGTTACCTATTTACACAATTTGAACATCCTGATTCCAAATATGGAATCCATTTTTCTAAATTCAAAACACAGAAGTGGCAGAAATTAATTTAAAATTAATTCCCGCTGTCAAAACAAAAAGCGTGTTTTTAAGAGATAATAACTATCAAAAGATTGACACTTGTTTATGTTCGGTTTAATTGTAAAATTATGTCCAATGACCAACATTATATTAAACGGTAAAAATATATTCTAAATATACTTTAAAACCACTCAAATTCATAATTTATCACTATTAATTATTTTGATTAAAAAAGTTGTTTTTAATTAAAATTTAGTAATTTTCACTATTCATCAAAATATGAAAGTTATCCGAAATGTACCAAAATTTCACCTTAGGCTAAATTCGATATTATGAATCCAAAAATGAAGTCCATTTTCAAATATAATATATATATAATTTCAAAAAGTAGGTATTACTATTCATAACGGCTAGTTTGATCGGTTGTGGTGTGTGTTAAAACTCGACGTTGCGTACAACACACACTACTGCATTATTCGAAGGGAAACGTACCGTAGAAGCTTGGGGTGTTACAAAACATTAATATTTCAGTAATTGTTAAAAAATTTAATAAGAGTTAGATATTAATGATAAGTGTAAAAAAATATACAATACTTGTAAAAATTATATTTTATGTGTTTTTTTCAAAATATCTTTATATTTTATTATAATTATATAAATTCTGATCCATTTGGACATCAAAAATAATTTATAATAATTTAATTATTTTTTAAATTACTGGAATTCCCTTCCCATTAATTATAAATGGATACACCATATCTTGTTCTTTTACACCATTTTGAGAAACATGGCTCCACAATAACCGAATTAATTATCTTATCAACATCATTAGTCTGAATCTATTGGTTTTTTCATTACAATAACTTCATCTGGATGTCCATTAACATAAGATCTAATGAAATCTTATCAAATAAGTCATAACTGTATTGATTGAATAATTGAAATTTATTTATTTTTCTAGTACATATAAATATGATTTACACATTCTAAAATAATAAATCAAATAAATTTAATTTTTTATTTATTTAATTTGATTAGGGAAACCAAATTTTGTCTATTTCATGTCATATAAATTGTGAAAACCTCACTTATTCATTCATATAACCCACCATATCCATGTAGTAGTGTAATTTATTTTACATAATATTTTTACTAGGATGGTTTTCAATAAGGAACTACTTAATATATATTCAGTTAAATAAATTTTAAAATATTGTAGATTATGGAAGTGTATTCAATGTACCATAAAAAATCATACTAACAAAATATAACATAAAATAATGCAATTGTCACCCCTAAGTGTGAATTTAATAAATAATTGTAAACAGTTATGTGAAAATAAAATATGTATAAATAAAAAAATGGAATGATATATATTATTAAAGTTTCAATTTTCGATAATAGATATTCTATATCCATTCTATTGGTTTTCTTAACACGTATGATGAGTTATAATACCTGAAGTAAGGGTTCATTATCTAAAATTTGTATTTTTCAAACATATTTGATGTTATGAACATATTTATTTTAATTATATATATATAACAGTACTTTGAGTTAATATATCATTATACTACCAATTTTCATGATATTAAATGTTTAATTTGTTGTTATTTTTTTCATATGTGTATTATTCTAATGATAGAATGTGGTAATTGATTTCATTATCAATTTCCACACTATTTGGAATTATTTTATATTATTATTATAAATGTACTTTAATGTGGTGTATATAGTTACACGATTATATATTTGACAAGAATAAATTATTCATAATTAATCATACTATTTTAATTAAAATTTATTCATCCAAGAGGTTACAATTTTGAATTTACCAAATCTGTAAGGGTTTACATCATAAAAATATCATTATTCATGATTTTTTATGTTAATGTATCTCCTATGATAATTAATTAAAATTTATACACTAAACCCAATATATTCATTCTTTTTTCCTTTCTATTGAAAATTATATGGTTTACTTTAATTTTTATCTCTTTATGTAATCATGTTTCAAAAATAGAGTGAAAAGGAAAAATTAATTATTTCTTACTAGGCCAGGATGTTTTTTCTTAAATGTTCATATTATCTTTAAAAATTTTGAATTAAAATTTTTACTATTATATATTTACTTATCAAATAAATTTTTACACAATTTTTTACTTTTCAAAAAAATTGAAGCAATGTTCTATGCATGTTATGAACAATGATATTTTATACTTTTTATTGAATGGAATAACTATTTTAACATACTCGACATGAATTAAATTTTATTCATTCATACACACTAGTTCTTATAAATTTTCATTTAATCATTTACAATATTGTTTTCAATGAACATTTTATTCTCGATATTCATTAAAAATTAAATTTTGAAAATTAAATATCATTATAAAAACTTTGTTTTCCTCATGATTTTTATCAGTGATATTATTTTGGTACTTAAATTAATTAATTGAAAAAACCCTTAATTTAACTAACAAACCACTAGGAATATGTTTTAATGGTACAATCTATATTTGTTCTTTATATTTTTTTCGTTTTTCATGAAATGTATTGACATTCACATTATTGATTAATATTTAATTCATCATTCTTCTCGAGAAACATTCACTTTACCACAATCATTGAACATTATATTTTCCTTAAATATTCATATTATTTATATCATGTATATGATTATTTCCTAAACCTTAAACTATTTTAATTATAGTGTATTTATTTTAATATTATATAATTAAATTAGTAAATATTGATAATATATATTATTTTTTCAATATTGATATTTATTGTCAATGAATATTTTTTATTAATTAGATATATAATTAAATATATGGTGAATGAATTGGACAAAAAGAGACACGCGAGGCCTCAAATAATACATCTCCTCGATTCATTGATAGCTTTAATGAGGAAAATAAGTTATATTGTATTCAATGGTTTTTTGGTGTATGCTTACATATAGTATAAATGGTTATAGAATAAGGTATTGACGGTATATATATTAATATATTTAACATTTTGATGTCCAATATTATGTAATTATTGAATGATAATTTAGTTATTATTATTCACGAGATTAATAAATTGATATTATATGTGGATTCCTTTTTTCTCATTTAATTTTTTGAATGGAAAGTGCATCATGTATTTCTACCTCTCCATTTATATTGTCCTTATTTACATATGATATATTCCATTATACATAAACGTAACTAAGAGTTTGAACTCACCATTATTTTTTTTCTTTTCCTATGATTTGAAAATTAATATATATATGAATTTCAAGTATCCATATCATTTTAATTAATTATGTTTTATAATTTTGTTCAAATGTATTAATAAAATATTTTCTTTAACTATTTATACAAGACTACGAAACAGATCAATCATTAGTGATGTCATCCCATATATCTATACAAATTTAGTCATATATAAAAAACTCGGGTTGACTAGAATTATAGTTTTTATAGATTATATCAAGATATATTTAGTATAATCTTTCAGAACTAAATTTTGGGAAACATAGATTTGAGACCATAACACAATAATTTTCCTTGAGGATATGTCTATGTATAAGATAACATCATAATTTCTTAATAATATATTGATTATGTGGTTTTCCACTCTGATTAGTTTTTCTAATACAACGACATTCCCTTTTTTTCAATGGATCAAATAAAGAGGTACCACTATAATGCTAATTTTTTTGGAAAATACATTGTTTATGAGATAAAAATTTAATGATGACTAGGGTAAATGATATTTTTATTATTCTTAACTAGTCACAATGTAATATGTTTAAATATATTAAACATAAAAAACTATGAGATTATCAAAGTTGAAGAAGGATATATTTTTCACAGAGCTCAGGTAGTTGAGACCATAAAAGAATGATTGCTATATTGTCATCATGTAATAAATATGGAATGAGACACCGTAGAGAATTTCCTAAAGGAACAAAAAATGATAAAGATTTGTAAAAAGTGGAATTCACATTGCTTTTTATAATAAAAACTAATGAGTTTTATTGGGAGATATAAATTTCAACCTAAGGTACAATTTATAGTTTTGATTCTATATTTGGGATAATATTATTGTTATAAGATTTGATTTCCTCATCAATGAGTTTAATACTACACTGATGATAAAGCTATGTTATGTCTATATTTGAAGCATAATGAAAGGATTTATTTTTTCAATTAATTCATGATAATTATGTTTGAGAAGTGTGATGTCAATGATATACTAGTTATAATATTGAGATAAAACATTATTATACAACATTAGATTTTCATTTGGGATATAAAAGAATATAATTAATGTTAACAATAAAAAAAATTGATGTATTGCTAAGGTGATATTTTTGAAGAAAAATGACTAAGGTAATGATAACACTTCTGTGATAATGAAATTGAAGATGTTATTGTAATAATATTTATAATCATGATTTTGGTTACTTATTTAATTCTAATGTAATTTAGGTTATCATTAATAAATTGTATTCACATTCAAATACAATGAATATATTCTATATTCTATGATTTTATTATATAAATAAGTAATATGTACTTTTTATAGATTATATGTTTTAATATGGGGTTAATATAAATGTCATAGATATCATCATGGGTTTATAAGTTTATGGTTTACTTTATTTCAAATCCATATATTCAAATTTTTTGGTTTTAAGTGATTATATCATGAGGTTAAATGAAACATTTATTTATTTTTAAGAAAATATACTAATGAAGATTATGTAAAAATTTTGGTGATTATTTTATTAAATAATATAGGAAAATTAGATAATGATAATCTTGGGGGTTAAAACGTTATTCATTTAATAGGAAATATTATAAGATATATTTATAGTCAACCAAATGATTACTTCTTTGTTTAGTATATATATTGGATCCACGGTATTCTGGTGAATTTCACTAAATAATAATATTATAATTATGAATAATGAAATTTGTAGGTGGTTTTATTGAGTTCAGTTACATAAAACCGTTATATCTAACATGTGGAAGTAATCAACTAAATTTTAGGTATTAAATCATATTTTATTTTAATCTTTTTTTAATGATGATTTTATTATGATAATTTATGATTTATAGATATATATTTATATAATAAACTATGCTGAAAAATTGGTGGTATTATGGAATATTTCGGGTAAAATGTATTAATTCTACATATGAATGAATTTTAATTTTGGATGTTATCTTAAAATGTGGTAACCATTTCAATTTCCTTTAAAGTTTAAATATAGGAGTAATATTTTTTCCTTTTGTATATTATATGATTTGATAAAAGTAAATTTTAGTGCTTTAGACATAAAAAATTAAACATTAATACTAGTCATTTTTCTAAAGGATGAGATTGTGATTGAAATTGATTAATGGTTGAGGTTTTCCTTTTCATACATGTATATTTATATATATTCTAATTTTATATTGTAAATTATTTCCTTAAATATATTATAAGGATATTTAAAAAATATTATCATATTACGATCATTTTTAGTCATTGATAGTCTTTTCTCCAAATATTTATATCTGGTTTTTTTGAAGTTTAATTTCCTCTAGACATATTATTTATCAATATATATTAGTACATAAGATTTATATTTCTTTTCAATTAACCTATTTCCAATTCTCAATAATGTTCTCCAACATGGAAGCCTAGTTCTTTAAGGACCATCATACTTCACATTCCCACTTTTAGGAGGACATTTTATTATTACCTCTTCCAATACTGGTATTCCATACACGTACATACAAATTGGGAACTATTTATCCCCATATACGTTTTCAAATGTTAAGGATTAAATATTTTAGTAGAGGAGGGATAATTTGACAACTATATATTTTAAAATAAAACTATTTTTCATATCCTATATCATTCAACATGAAACATCAACGAACCATGAAATCTTATAATATAAATTTTACCATTATAACCCAGTAGTTGAATTTGTATGTATTAATAATATTAATATAATTATTAAATTATATAACGCTAAAAAAATATAAAAACTAATTTATGATTTCCTTTGTAAAAATCAAAATATTTTCGATAATGTAATTTTACACTTTAGAAATACGTTATACATAGAAACTATTTTTGAAAATATTTATGAGTAAATATTATAATCAATTTTAAGAAATTTTCAAAGAAAAATATTACTTAAAAATAATATCATATTCTAAGTCATAATAAAAAAACTATCATTGGGTGAAATTTTCATATTTTTCTACAAATATTGATTTTTCCTTGAACATTGAATTTTTTTTCCTGACAAATATTTTAAATTCATTAATTGAGAATGATTAATTCTGTTAAAATGATTACAAATTGAAATTATTTATCATATATTTTGATTAATTCAATTAATTTCATTTGAATCAATATTGTAACTGAACATGCAATTAAACAAAATTTTACATTATGAGTATTTATTCATCATAAATCATATTTGTTGAATTTTACATTATTAATTTCAATAAATAAAATCCAATTATTGAAATTGATCCATGAAAGAAAGGATTTTATTTTTTGAATCAAGAGTTAAATTTTGGTTAACATATCCTTTTTATTTTTATTTTGTCATTGTTCATAGTGATAATAAAAAATAATTATCACCATTATAATGAATAATCCGATAATTAAGGAGGGAAATATTATGATAAGGAATGGAAAATAACCATAAATATAAGTACCTGATATTCTATGGAGATGTATAAGTCTCATTTGAGGTACACTTTCTTCTTGTTTTGTGTACTTTTTTTAATTAAAGTTTTGGGAATTTTTTTTCAAAATTTTGAAATTTTAAAAATATTTTTCATTTATATTAAATCTTTTGTCGGGATTTCTAGATAGAGGTACATAGTTTTCCATAAAATTAATGATCTCAATATTTTATATAGATTAATTAGGGTCATTTTATGTACACATTTTACCAAGTATAGAGTATTTTTTGGTAAATATTTGGGTATTTTATACGGTAAAATTGGAAATTTTGGATGGAATTGGGAATGTTTTCAGTTTACCCATAGTATCCCCAAACCATGCACTCATACCCAAAAACCCATAAAAACCCAAACAGAGCGGATTCACATGGTGGGAGAATAGTTTTTCAAACTATTCACCCTAAAAGAATAAATTGTGCAACTATTCCCCTAAAATAGGAACATAGTTATAGTCAAAAGATAATGTAAACTACGTGCATCTACAAAATTAATGATGCAAGTGATTTAATTTAATCTAAAAATTTGTTATAAATTTCCTAAGCCCCCATTTTAACCTTAAATTAACCCCCATTAATCCCTAACAATTTCTTTATTATTTTGGAGGCTCCCTGAATGATATCGTCCCCTTTCAACATCAATTATTCATGACTCATGTATGGCTTATTGATCTACACCTCCCAAGTTAAGTGGTTTATTCCCATTTAGATCACTATTTCTCACCCAATATTCAACTATATAAAATTGGGTTGTTTATATTCTATTGGATCTAGATATATGGAATTTTTTTTAGATCTATATTATTTTAATCTTGGTTCTATGAATTTTATAAAGACGGTTTTCTTCATTATGGGTATTACCTATCCTTTTCAAATATTGTATTTTTGTTGGGCGATCACCAATAAATGAATTGATGTATTTGGTTTCTAATTATAATATCTTATTCATGATTTTAATTATGTTTATGTAATTTTATATTTTCAATGGGTAGTTTGAAAATTGAATTTTTTTATTGAATTTATTAATTTGGTGATTTTTCTAATGGAATTGTAGAATTGGGGATAAATAATTGTAGAATTTATTATATTAATAGTGGGATTCCATGTATTGGTTGATTAATTATTTAATATATTAAGGGATATTTTTATGATAAATAAATTTATTGCATCGATTAAATAATTATTAAATTAATTAATGGAATGGATGAGATTAACTAGTTATTGAATCAATTGGACGGATTGTCCTGATTAATTAAATATTAAATTAATTAGTGGAAACAATGTAGTCATTTAATTATTGATTTAATAAATGGTATTGATATAATAATTTAATTATTGAATTCATTAATGTCATTGAAGTAATCAGTTAATGGGTTGATTAATTAAACAAATGGTTTTGATTGTTTAATTTTTTTATTAATTAATGGAATTTATTTGATTAATTAGTTATTGAAATACTTAATTGAATTATGTGATTATCCAATTTTTTTTAATGAATAATTAATTGTTTAATTAATTAAAAATATTTTTAGAAACAAGTGAAACTGTTCTAATGTGATCTATGTGTTAAATGATTATGGGATGGTGATTGAGGCTCTAGCAAACCTTATGTGTTAAATGGATGTGGGACAAGTGATAAGGCTCCAAAAACCCCTATGATATAGTGAGTATAGGATATTATGTGAGGACACAAATAGTCTAGTGTCATTGGGGGTGAGATAGGGGCATAGGATCTGAATATTCATAGGGTGTGAGACATGATGTTCTATGCCCATGAGTTGGCATTGTACTATAGTTCAATAGGTTGTGATGTGAAATGTGATGATGAATGATAACATTGGAATTTTGATGTATAATATTCCTTTGGGATAGAACATACTTAGGCATGGGTTGAAACAAATATTGAGGTTTGGGTGTCCTCGGGAACCCATGTGTTTATGTTGTAAAATAAAGAATAATTGATAATTTGATAACTATTCACTTATGAATTTTACTTACTTATTTATAAAACTGAATTCAATATTATTTAATGGATATTATTGTTGAAATTATTGGTGATGACCTACTACAGTTATACATACACCCTAAATGGGAATCCATATTAGTAACCCAATAGATTTCTTATTTTTAGGACTAGATAAGGGGAAAAAATATGTTAGATGGTTTATTTGGGAAAGAGTATGTACGAGGGAACCAGAAGTGGTTTGGGACCATCATAGGAGTTTTTAGTGTATTTCTTTATTTTCTTTGGTTTTTTACATAACACATTACACGTACATCGGCATGTAATAACTACTGGTTAGTTTTGGTATTGTATTTTTCTATTTGGGTGATTATTTGATATTGGAATGATTATGGTTATAGTTTTATTATTGGTGTTTCTTATTTACATCCACTAATATGATAATTTTACATGGAAGATATACTTTCCCTAAGAACAATTTTAGACCCCCACTATTAGTTGGAAACCTCTGGCATGCGAGGAGGCATGCATGAGGTCATGTGGGGAACCAGGTCGGGGAACCAACATGTGGAACCCGGGAAAGAACATTACTCAATGGAATCGAAATATTTTTCTATTCATATCAATTTTAATACTATTTAGAAAATGAATATTGGAAATATGGAAGAGTCTGACCTCGGTTATGAGGACATGTATGGGAGTAGCTAACCCATGTATGAGGAGACATCCAATTACCTAGGGTGGTATGTTGTTATTGGTATTATATATTTTTGATTAATGATATTTCATCATGGGTGATTAACTATTCTTTTGATGTGATAATTATTTTATAAAAAGATAAGATTTGACTCATGTACTAGTATGGTATGACTGTTGGGTTCTAAAACATCATTCCTGGATCTCAGTGTTATTTTGTAAGATGATTCATTTTAAATAAACTCGGAAAAATATGTATTAGGTAAGTCATTGAACATGAAATCTTTCTCCTTGATTATTCAATTGAAATGAAAAGATACCTAATATTAAATTTAGATATGTTATAATGCGAGTGTGGATACCCATGTTATCCAAGAACTAGGTGTAGGATAATTATGGGAAGTGTTATCACCTCGATTTTGATCATGTGGCAGTGTTTGGTGAAATGAATTATCGTCACATATTGTGTTTCCCATAAATGTGTTAATGTTATAAAATCTGTCAGATGGTACATATTAAGTAAAATAGAGTTATTCCTCCACTAAAACACATGTTGAGAGTATTACTCAAGCATATATCTAGAGATGATTTACCTATATTAGAACATGAGTCATCAATAGTATTGGGTGAGGAACCACGAGAGAGGATCCATGTGATAATTACTCACATCATAAAATTAATGTAATGCGACCCATGGATAGTAGTGAAAGGCATGTCTAGCCTGAAGAAGTATTGTTCAGTGCCACACCTTCTGACTTTCATTGGAGAGGGTGGACATGGGACAACCGAGTTCAAGGTTCATTTTTTCTAGAGTATATTGGAAAACAAATAGAATCATTTTAAATAAAAAATAATATTGGATGATTATATAATATATGTATTGGATAATATATTTTTGGATGTTCAGAGTCAGACTAGGCATGGTGATAGTATGTAATGGAAGGAGTTTTTAGAAAATATCTTGGAGTACTATTATCTAGAGATGTTGAAGAATGAGACATTCGATGAGTTCACATGGTTGACTCAGGGGAGTATTTCTATGATGAAATATGCATGGCACGTTATATATTGTTTACTCTATTATCCAATTTTGGAAATGGTTTAGGTAGGTTTGAAGATATTTTTCCAAGATTGAAATAATCGTAAAATTTGGTCCATGGTTAACAAATTTTGATTAAATATATATACTAAGTTAGAAGACCATTCTCTTCTAGATAATGGGAAACTTTTGAAGGTTTCCAATTATGGAAAAGTGGAGTTTTTTATAAAATGAAGTGGTACAACATGTGTGGGTAGGAAGAATCACTATGATAGTTTTAAAAAGGGCTGAAGAAAATAGATTGGTTAGGGGTTGGATTAGTTACCTAGGAAGTTATCCAAGAGTTTTTAAACAAGTGAGGTAGGTCAGAAAATATTCATAAACATTGTCCTCGACAACTAGCAGTGTTCTATTCTTTGGTAAGGAAGGAAAATTTATACAAGATATTTTAGAACCAGTGATAGATGAGTTATGATGATTGATACACCATTGGGAGTCTGATCTAGGGACACTAGTTTGTGTATGAGTTGTTTTCTAGAGGATGATAATTTTCTTTTTCTATAGGATATATAAATCCCATAAATGTTAGGAATTGAATTTATTTTGCGCACAAATTGGTCTGTGGAATATAGATCCCACATTTATTGTTACCATTATAGAGTTACATTTTCATCCCTTATAGATTAAAAATATTTTCACCTTGGATTGTGGGATATCTAGATATTTAGGTCAGAGAAATTACGTAGAAACTATGAGTGCTCAAAGCCTAAGTAACTAGTTTACTACAGGATGTTGAGGTTGTGAAATTGGATGTCCTTGCACCCGTAATGGATTTGTTTCAAGACAATTTTCATGAATAATTCTTAGGAATAATACTTGATTGAGATGTGGATATTACTAATGAAATCATTTCTAGGACCAATATAGATTTTATACATAAATAAGAAATTTAACAAATAAAGATTAAGGATATTATGAATCATTTGGAGGATTTATCAGATTAGGGGTTTATCATACCAAGAAATTCATTGTGGGGTTCTCTAATATTTTCTGAAAATGAAGGCTGATGGGATGTGGTTTTTATCTATTTATGAAATGAAGTTGAAAGGGATAACTATGAAGAACCAGTCTCCTCTTACATGTATCAATGATAAGTTTGAAATTGTGGAGTATACTTGAATTTTGGGAGCCTCCTTCATATCATAGCATATATGATAATGAGATCATCTATTTTTGGAATGAATTTATTATACCTCTGAGTTAGTAGGGGAGAATATACATGAGTTTCATTCATTGATATGGGTGGTGATCCTGGTGTGTCCTAAATATACCTTGAACTTTGGATATATATTAAGTGTCCATTTATAGAGAGGGAGATAGCAAGGTTCATGGCATGATTCTAAAAATATCATTAGGTGAATTCTAATCAACAAGGACCTTGTGGTTTGCAGCTGCCATTTCCCATTCTGGAATGGAATTGGGGTGATGTGTCTATAGACATTATGGTTGGTATCATAAGGAAGCCTATGAATATTGACATTACCTGGGTTATTGTAGAATGTTTTACAATAGTAGTTCTTTTTATACCCGTGTGAGAGACTTTTTTATTAGAGCAGTTCCGATACTTGAATGTTCGAGAAATATCCTCTCTAAACAGTGTTCCATAGACTATAGTTTGAGATCCGAACCCACTGGTTACATTGAACTTCTAGAAGGACTTATAGAAGTTTCTTGGTACACTGTGTTTTGTTAATATGGATTTCCACCGGTAGATAGATGAAAAGTCATAGCATATTATTTAGGTTTTTTAGGATGTTAAAATAGCATGTGTTCTAGACATTGGGGGAACATGGGATTAGAACCTAGATTTAATGTAATTTTCCATTAACAATAGTTATATTATTATGATACAGATAGAACCATAAGCCACACTTTTGGAAGGCCATACAGATCACCTCTATGATGGATGGAGGCTGGTGAGTTAGAGTAGTGGGGACCATGTATCATGTAGGAGACAATGGATAAGGTTCATCTTATTCGTAAGTATATAGATATAGATCATATTTGACACATGTTTCAATACAATAGACATCAATGTACTATAGATTTAACTGGGGTTGATCATTTTATATTTCAGGTGTTTCTTATATTAGTTTACTGTAGGCTAAAGGGGCACGCAAAATTAGTGCACAAGTTCATTGAACCATTTGAGGCTGTGCAGACACTCTGGTTGGTGGTGTACCAGTTTCCTCTTCCATGTAGATACAAGTCTATGCATGAAATATTCATTCTATCAGAACTACAATGATATACCCTTTACTCTTCTCCTTTTATAGATGTGGAAAATTTTGTGATGTTAATAGAAGTGTAATTTGAGGAGCATCTGATAAGTTGGATGGATAATAATGATAAAGTGTTGTGGTAAAATAATTTTCGGATATTTCATGTATTGTGGTAACACAATAGTTTTCAAGAGGAATCCTGGAAGGGATATGATGATATGAGGGCTCAGTGTTTTGAACATTTTTATTCATACTCTTAGAGACACATTGGGTTTCAGATCGAGGTTGAGATGATATTAGGGGGGATTGTATAATCCTGATATTTTATTGATATGTCTCAAGCTTGTTTTTGGAACTATTTTTCCTTATTTTTGAGTACATTTTTTTGTTACTATTTTTGGTTTTTAGGTGAAAATTGGATATTTTAGAGGGAAATGGGAATGTGAAAAATAGGTTCATGCTATTCCCAAACCATGTTCCCCAGTCCAAGAAATTGTGCGAACCAATATAGAAGGGAATTTCACAACTAGAACATGGTTTATAAAACCACTCATCCTTAAAATGAGATTTTATGAACCACCTAAAATTGAAATATATAAAAGGAACATGTTTATGGAAAACCATGAACCTCTACCAAACAACCCCTTTGTGAGATTTATTGTGACAAAAAATTAATTTTAAAAATACTTGATTCTCTATTTTAACACAAAATCGACCCCCATTCATCACAAAAGATTCTCTCAAAATTCTCGAGGTTCTGAGATAGATTACATGACCTTATGACCTCTGTTAATTGTTATTCAATTTCTAGATGAAATATATTCACCTTCACATGTATGTGGTTTATTATTATTTAAAAATATCATTCTTTATCACTCATCTTGTTGATAAAAGATAGATGTTTATACACTTTTGTATTGTAATCTAGATCTAGGATGGTTGGATATTGTTTTTTTAATTATGTATCTTTTAATTGAATCATAATATTGTCATCCATCATGGATTTTCCTATCTGGTTCAAATTGGGTATTTTTTTGATGATTTCTCATCAAAAAATTGACGTAGGTGGTGTATTATTAAAATACTAATTTCATGATTTCAATTATGTGTACGTAATTGTAAAATTTAATGGTTCTGGTTAGCAATTGAATTTCATATTGAATTTATTTTTTCCTAATTAATTATCTAATGGAATTGGGAAATTTGGGATAGTTAACTGTTGAATTAATTATTGGAATATTGGAATTGGGGTTATAGAGTAATTACCTATTGAATTAATTAATAGATATTGTTATGTTTGAAAAATTGTATGAATTTATTAACTAATTATTAAAATAATTATTATAATGGGTGAAATAGATTAATTGTTTAACTAATTGAAGGTATTGACATGATTAATTCAATATTTTATTAATTAATGAAATGGATTTAATCAATTAATTAATAAATTAACAGAGGTTATTAGAATGATTAATTAATTATTGAAATTATTAGTGTCATTTATTTAAGAAATTAATTTTTACAATACTTGAAGGGTTTTTTGAGAATATTTAATTCATGAATTAATTATTGGAATTAATGTGATTGGTAAATTATAGAAATAATTAATGGATTTGTATGATTATAAAATTGCTGAATATTTTTACTTAATTGATTAATTAATTAATTTGAAATTGTAACACATGTGAGATTGTGAGATTTTCATATATGTGGTAAAAGTGTGTGGGAAAAGGATTGGGTTTCCAAATACCCTTTGTTTCAAATATAATGGGGATAAGGACTGAGGCTCCAAATACCCATATTTTTTAAATGTGTGTGGCACTTGGGATGATTTTTGGACATGGACTGAGGCTCTAAATAAACATTTGAAATTGTGAGTATGGGAGTGTGACTGAAGGTGAAAATAGTAATGTTTCATTGAGGTGTGGCAGAGTTGCAATGTCTCTAAATACCCTCAGGGTGTTAGAAATTGTGTTATACACCCATGAGTTATCATTGGAGTGAGGATCAAATTCAATGTAATGTGAAATGAGATTATCAACGGGAATAATTTATTTTAGATATATGAAATTAATTTGGGATATTTCATATTTTGTTAAATGGGAAAAATTAGATATTGGGGTATGGGTGTTCATGGGAACCCGGGGGTTTATGTGGTGTAATAAATAATATATGATAATGTTTCAATTGTTCACTTTTGAATTTTACATGTTTAATTATACATCTTCATACACTATTAATAACAAAATATTTTTTAGATGTCATTTGTGGTGGACTACTGAGATATACTCGCACCAGACATGGGATTCCAAGCCAGTATCTTGATAGATATCATGTTTTAGGAATTGATAAGGGAAAAGGACCTATATGTAATGACCCATCCAATGTGGGACTAGGTTGTGACTACCCCAATATCTATTATGATAGTATAGGGGATAACAACTATCACAAAGTGGTCATATCCCAAAAAAGGGTGGCACTTCCCTATGTTCATATGTAGATGCATACATATCCAAGACAAAAATTAATGAATGTAAAAAAAACCATGTAATAAGAATGAATACCACTAAGATACCAACAAAAGTGTATGCCAGTAGGAAAAAAGGGCGTAAACAGGCCTATAATACAAGACCACCAAAAGAAAGAGTTTATCATGTGAATGAACAGGTTCTTGAAACTCATTCATAGAAAACCATACATGAAGGGTATATGAAGGATAGATATTTGAAGGAATAGGAGTAATGCATGTCAGTCTATTCAATAAAAGAGCCACCTAGTCCTCATATAACTAATAAACCTTAAATGTGTCGATCGTCTCCACAAGGCATGACATGTGTTGGAAAAGCCCGTACAACAGTGAGTTAAACAATACTATGCTGGAAACCCTAACAAAACAGAGGAAATATTACAATGAAATAAATAATGTATACTATAATGGAATCAATAGAATTTCACTTAAAAGGAAACACATGATGTAGAGTCAATATGGCTATATCACAAATTTATATGTCTAATGCACGAAGATAATTATTTCTTATTGTATTCCACAGATCTCATAGTCTCTATGTAAATATAATTGTCAATGGCACAAAGTGAATCGATGTCACATGAAATGTTTGTGGAACATGTAGTATCAATGGAATATAGAGCGTCAATTGCACATGAATCGTCGATGGTTCCTGGAGAGACGATGGTTCCCAGGGCATTGATGGAGAAAAAATCATTAATGGAACACATAACATCAATGTCATATAGAGAATCAATGGTGCACAAAACATCAATGGTGCATGAAGCATCGATGGGTCAAGTAGCACCCAAGTCAAGTAGTCACCAAGATCACAGATTCATAGCCACCCCCAAGATTCCCCTCAAAGCATTATTTTTCTAGGAGGTCCTACTCCTCAAGCCATCTGGTTATAAACCAACTACCAATAAATCACATGGTGTATCTTAAAAGGTCCATCTCATCTCAAAGGTCCCAACACCATAGATACCTCATCTAATAGACCTCCCATTTGAAAGATATAGATAATTTTGTAAAAAGGGTCTTTTCATATCCATGTCCAACCAATCCTGACTCGACTCGATCAGTTTAGGATGGATCAAACTAGTCATGACCAATAGGTATGGACCACTGGGCCAGTGTACTACAACTTGTGGGGCTCTGAGAGCTTCATGGTCCTCTAGCCCGACCTACATTGTAATTGATGGCCTTGCTCTTCCGGATGCATCCCACCATGGTCGTGTCCCTCTAGACCACATGGTCATCCAACAATGAGGGTAGGCATCTCTCCTAGTTAACATGGAACCAGACCAGATTTTAAGTTACCATCCATCCATGTCTGTTATGTCCCACAACCTCACTATCACCACAGGGTCCTTTGTATGACGCTGCTCTGAGCTGCATCCCACGACAGTCGTAGTAGACTCCTACCACAACCCCTGGTCACCACCCATATCCTAAGACACCATGTGACCCCTCTATGATGTGTTCTTTCATAAATTGCATCCCTTCACTTCTGTCTACTGCCCTGCTAGCAGCCCATTCCTTCCACACCCCGGTGGGCCCTATCTGCCCAGAAAAGGCCATTTTTCCCTCTACTGCTGGCCACCCAACCAATGGCCTTTCCCTGCCACCACACATGTTGAATTTACCTTCCATGATCCTCTTGAAATGGATGGAGATGACACATATTGACTTCTCCTTGCACTGTAATGGTTTGGCACGACCACTTCCTTACACCACCACGAGATCGGATCCCCAATCTCAGATCGTTGGGCCAAGAATCGAAGGTGCAAAGATCCTTTGAACATAATTAATAATGAATTAGGATCCGAGAGATTGGGGGAAAGAGACAAATAAAATGAACACCCAATTGGATGTATGTTGGCCTTTTTCGTATTTTCGATGATCTATTCATGTAATATGGGATAATGATGAACAAAAAACTAATAACTACAAAGATCAAAAATCTCTTTAATCCTCTCAATATAATCCATCCCACAAAAGAGATCGAACCACATATCAATATCTTCATGGGTTTTTCCTTTTTTTCATTCTCATCTATGAATGGGAAATAAATCACCAATAGATCAACACCGTACATCGAGGTTGGATAAGACATTGATGAATTAGAAAATTCAGTTTCGTCGTCAATCCTAGATCTTCTAGTGTTCATCGATCCACTATGATCTAATAAAATTTCTTACCATTATTCATTTAATAGGTGAGAGTAACTTCGTCCCTCAAACATAGAGGGAAACCAAGGTTATGGTGATAACCCAAGATGTCTGAAAATCATATTTTAATCAGATATCTGCTACATCAAACAAAATATATTTTTTAAAATATTTTAATCACAGTTACGTAAAATTTCTAACAGACATAGTAGATCTGTGAATATCAATGTTAGGCCTCCCCTCAGGTAATGTTGCTATTATGAATTCAATAATTCCATCTGATTTCTAATCCAAGTAACTATTTTGTAGTTATTACACTATTTCTGGAAACCCACTCATACAGACTATTAAAAACATAAATTTTTTCACCATATCATTCAAGGCACATAGGGCTCCAAATATCACACCGTCGTAGTTCCTAGTATCAAAATTTTTCCAATTAAACTATAAAAATAGCAACATTGAAAATAAGAGTCATTACATTCACCCCACATTAGGAATTTACATCCCAAAATGAAAAAAATGGCTACTCCAGAAAACTATTAGTGTACTAAGCATTAATATGACAATACCAATCCAATAATATCTCCTTGAGATTCCCATGATAACACCTAACATGCACAAAAGGAATCGACCTCCCATGATGGATCTGCTCTTGTTGATCCTCGATCTCTACAGGGTAATCCACAAATTTCACCCCATCAACAATGTCTATCTCTCCCCTACAAAATATTTGATAGAGATCATGTATGTATCTCCTTAATTGTAATATATGTAATACATCAGTCACCTAATATAACTATAGAGAAAGAACCAGGAGGTATTCCACCTCACCAACTCTATGTAGCATCTTAAAATGGTTGAAAATATCAGAGATAACATTCCACCCGAGACATTTCTACATACTCCATGTTGTGGAGAGACATAAAAGAATATAGGACCACCCTCCACGGACTAAAAAGAATCTACCACATATCATTATAGGACTTATGGTTGCTATATTATGTCTTTATCCCCATTTGGATGACCTGAACATTCACTATAACTTTTGGCACCAATTATGGGCCCATCTGTGGTGACTCTACTGCTCCGATCCAGCAAAACTGGCCACATGTAGGGTCTCTTGTACGAGGAATACAATGGTTTCATACAAATGTTTGAGTAGTGTGTTATGTTTTATGTGATATAAACAATATATATGTGATCCTACGAACTATGGGAAAAGTCTAGGATGCAATGCAGTATCATGTTATCAAGAAACTAGACAGTCCTCTCCATCTGGCCATCCATATGGGGAAGAAATTTTATTCTAAAATGTAGATGAGTCCCAAAAACTTATTAAAATCCTTTCCCATAAAGGAATTTATGGACAGAATCATGATATGATACTATCATTGATGGGACACGATGGTGTCAAACTATATCCTTTACAAAGATGTTTCTTAAGCTCTCTATTGATATCTTCTCAGTGATCGGTATGAAGTGGGCTGACATTGTGAGTCAATCAAAGATCACTCGGATGGTATTGTTTCCAATGAGAATTCATAGAAAAATGGTGACGAATTCCATCTATTTCCCATCCAAATTCCACCCTCTATGATATCGTGGTTAGGTCATCCCCATAGAACCCAATGTTCTAACATCACATAATGAAATGTGAAGAATAAAAAAGAAAACCTTGTCACTCCCTTATTTATCCTCGACCACCATAATTGTCATTGGTGGTCCGTGTAAATAATCACCACGCTGAGATGTACCGCCAAAGGGGTCATATGGAACTCACACAAGGCATCCTCCCAAAATTTCACTAGCACTAATGTGCGCCCTCTGAAGGAAATGACTTGCTCCCAGCATTTCAAATATATATTAGATAAATTCCCTGTGGAAATTTGAAAATTTAACGTCTTGTAGTATATATCTCTGAGTTTTTCCTCACTGAATCACTTTATGTGTGGAGGGGTAAAAACATCTTATAGAGGTAAGATACTCTATGTCCACCCATAAAGTATATCTTTAACGTAGACAACTACTCTAATTCCTCACTCAACAACTGTAATCTAGACCTCCTATTCAGAGAGTCTACAACTATGTTCCCCTTCAATATCGTGTAAAAAAAATCAATTGTATAGTCTTATATGAACTCTATCAATCATCTGAACATCATGTTCATATCATACTTAGGGAAGATATAAATGAGACTCTTGTGGTCCAAGTTGATGGTAAACCGCTTGAACATCAGGTAGTGTCTCCACATCTTCAATGTGAAGGCAAGTGCTGCAAAATCTTGATCATGGGTCACATCATTCTTCTCTTATTTCCTAAACTGGAAGAAAACATATTCCATAATAGCATTCACATGGTTCATGGAATAAACAATCTCGTTCCATGATGCATCATAGTAGACCACGTACTTCGCACCCTCCTCTAGTAATCTCATTATGTGAGAACTGGTCATCCTATGCCTCAGCTCCTGAAAGAATTTTCGTCACTTCTATATCCATAAAATAGGCTTCCCCTTCTATGTCAAGTCCATCATGAGTGAGGATACCTAGGAAAATTTGGGTGCAAACTTTCGATAGTAGCCATCCAAATATACAAAATTGTTCACCTCCCAAGCAAGCTCCAATCCAATCTTCGTTAGATCCACTACCACCCCATCCTCTGAACAAAAATGTTTCATAAAGGGGACATCCCTAATCCAAAGAAAACTTTATGTGAGATTCCCATAAATCTGGGTCTCTTGGTGAGTGTTTATTTCCATACTCAAGTGTATAATGTGATCCTCCATAGACGTTGAGTACATCTGAATGTCATCAATGAAAACCATGACTAACCGGTCTGTGTAAGGAAAGAAAATCATGTTAACATGTCCAATTAACAATACCATATCATTATTCATTCCAAACATAATCACTATGTACTCATAGTTTCCATACAGATATCTACAGGTTGTCTTCATAATTTCCTCATCCCATACACGAAGGTGGTGATAGTTACACTTGAGGTCTATCTTCGAGAACCACCACTATCCCTTTAGTTGATTGAATAGGTATCCCATCCTTATAAGTGGATAATTATCCTTCATAGTCATATGGTGAAGGTGATGGATGTCCACACATAACTTCATGGTCCTCTATACATTTTTTGGAAAAAGAACTGGGGGCATCCATGGTGAAACACATGGTCTCATGATTCCCTTCCTCGGAAACTCTTACATCAATACCCCCATTTAATAAAACACTATGGGATCCTTTTGTTATGATGGTGTAGATATTGGTTCCATCCCAGGATACAGATGAATATATAAATCATCCTCACTATGAGGATATAAACCTAGAACATCATCCCTAAAGATGACCTTGTACTCATCCACCACTTCACGAAATTGAGGACTCGTCTCATCTACTATACCAAGGTTCATGCAATACAAATGGCATATGATTGGATGGACCCTCCTACGTGTGAATCCAACGTGACTTTTACCTGTTTACTTTTATAGGAAAAAATAAAAATTGGTCCCATACATTTAGACTCAGCAAACTATGTTCCTAAACCATTCAATATGGGCATAAACTGTAAATAAATAATCCCCAGAAAGGATGACGTCTTAAGTCATCAACACTACATCCAATAGATCCCTACTATAATGTATTCCCATAATAGTAAGGTAACACTATTGGAACCAATGTGTGATAATTGAATATCCTCTCTTAGAAGTATCTATGAGTATAGATCATGTCAATGGTTCCACTAGAATCTTCATGTCTCGAAGAAGTGGTGTGGTGAGAAGGGATTGACTGGAACCTGTGTCTATCAAAACTACATCTATGGTGGAAAGAGACAAAGATAATACCTATAATAATCCTTGGATCCTTAGGTTTTTATTATTATATTATCTAATGCTGTCATAATCCCTATCCCCTAGATCCCTATGGTCGTGGTGGACCACCTGGGGGTTGAAGTGGTAGTACCACGAACCTCCTCCCACCTAATGTTTCCCCTCTACCTCCTCTACCATGTCAAGATCCTACTAGACCACCATGTTTCTTTCAATTTCCTCTACCTTGTCTATTCGGCAACTATATCCTAATTCGTGGTACGATGGGTTGGATAATCTCTAGCCAGATTTCCTTGACCACTGCAGGAGTAACACATCCCATTCATTAGATGAATTTCTCTACAATTAGAAGCTTATACCACTAAACATATTCCCTGGTGTCTTCCCCTTAACATCCCAATAAGCTTAAATTCCTATGTTAGCTATCACCTACCTACTGGTAAAGATTAAGCTACCTGAATCCTGATGGTATCTCCAACTGTCAGTGCATGCTCTACCAGAAACCATTCATCTAGAAGTTATCAATCCAATAACCCAACATGTTTGGAATGATACGAGATATTGTGGATTCCTTGAAGTCCTATAATTGTCCTTTTTTAAGGCATGGGACCTGAATAACTTGTCATGCACTATATCACAATATTTTCATGAAATATCCCCAAATCTCGTCAAGTACACCACTATTATCTGACTACACTACTATAGATGCAGGAGCTCTATGATGCACATTGAGCATAACGTAACTAGAAAGAACACCTCTCTGAAGAGGTGATTAGATTCCTACGATGTTTGATTCATTTCATTATGCTTCTGAATCATTAATCTCCATCATCACCTCAATGATACCTGAACAGTGCGATCCACTATAGCTGGTATTTGGTAGAGAGGCTTCCCCACTTGGGAGTTGACTACATCTGGATATCATGCAACACACTCATCGTACATGCCTCCTCTACTAGTTGTTCTGGTAGTAAATGATAGACTCTAGGTGGTGACATCACTGGTAGACCACCTAGGGGTGAGATCTCTAGTACTATTCCATGTACCAATACCTCATCACTGTGTAGATAATCCTCATGATCACACATCAGAATCATGGTGGGATGTTCTCTTCAAGGAATCCTAAAATAGATCCTGATTTACCACAATCAACAATGTATACCTCGTGAGATGATTCAAGATGGACATGAGAACACACTCAGAATCCTATATGATGCATATGCCATATATTGTACCTATAAATAGTTTTTTCTTGTACCAAATCAAAAAATATAAATCAATTCACTGGTATATTGGTATTTAATTCACCACAACAACATTGGAGTCCCTGATCCATAATCTAAACTCAACACACTTAACATTATTCCCAAAACCAGCCTCATAGACTCTTGGTTACATAGGTAGAACTTAACCACCTATGATACCCCTATATCATGACCCATCATAGAATGGCCCATTCTATGACAACCCCAAGCCTACCTCTAACAATACATGGGTTGGAAACAATAATTGAGTAGGAATATCCCAAAAATGAGAGGGATTTACAAATTTACTTGTACACATGCAGACATATCCAATCCCAAAACAAGGAAATATAATAAAACACTATGTTAAAAAGAATGTATACCTCAACGATTCCAACTACAGATTACGATAGTTGAAAAAATGGAGAGTAAAAATGGCCAAAATAAAATCCCACATAAACAAAGAGTCTATCAAGTGAAATCACATGTTCATGAATCTCATAATAGGAAAAACCAATTAGAAGGGTAGATGTGTGACATTTATCTGAAACAGTTGGAGAACCTCACATTTTTCTCATCACACTATGTAACACACAGTTCTATTCCACCTAGTACATCATCAAATATTCAATCATCTATATAGGACATGACAAGTGCGACCAATGCCCATGTAGGGGTGAGTAAAAGAACTAAGTAGGACACCCTAAAACCACAATGGTAATTAAAATAAAAATAAATGTTGATTACTACAATGGAAACACACAAATTTCCCCATAAAGGAAAAATATGAAGTAAATTAAATATGGTAAGCTCACACCAGTTTATGTCTTGAGCATGAAGAGAAGGCCTTCCACTTGCAGTCCACATATTTCTCAGTATCCATGAATCTAGAAGTGTCGATAGCACACAGAGCGTTAAAGGTGGATGGAGCATTAGTTGTCCATAGAGTGACAATAGATCATGAAGTGTAACTAGAGTAGAAAGTTTCTATATAACATTGATTGTCAATGGAACATGAATTTATGATGGTACCTGGAGTGGTGATGGCACCCGAGGCATCGATGGTGCATGAAGCATCGATGGTGCATGAAGCATCGATGGCGCACGAAGCATTGATGGAACATGGAGTGTCGATGGTGTATGGATCATAGATGGAACATGGAGTGTCGATGGATCTTGTAGAACCCATGTCACATAGTCCACATGATAACCTATTCATAGAAATATGTAGGATTATACTCGTACAAAAAATATTTGAGGAGAACATACTACTCAAGCGAATAAGTTGTAAACCAAAATTCCAAAAAAACACACATGGAGTGTCTCAAAAGGACTGTCTCCTCTTAAGGGGCCTAACACCGCATTCAACTCATCAAATAGACATATTATTGGAATGATATGGCCAATGTATTAAAAATTGTGTAGTCAGATCTCATCGTAACCCGACACATTCTGACCAACTGGACCCCACCCTGTCGGTTTGGGCCATCCCAAACCAGCACGACTTAACTGACCATACCTAGTCAGTAAGGTGTGGTCCAAATTGACATGGTCTAATTATCTAGCTCGTCTAGTGTCAAATATTCCAACCTTTCTCATCTGCACACATCCCACCATGGTTTCTTGCATGTGGTCCATGTAGTAACCTGGATGTGTGGAAATCCATCTCCAATAGTAAACACGGCGACCGACTATGTTTCACATGGTCGGCCCATCCTATATGGATGGTCTCACATCTTCACCATTACCAAGGGGAAATTCTCCCATTTCGGATCTGACCCATGTCCCAACGACACCATTTTCGCCTCATGTTATGTCCCGATGTCGCCACCAGTGGCTTGCACCGCTATGTGGGGACCTCTACGACATTGTCCCTTCGGGACCGCATGATTTCACCACCGTTGGCTGCCCTAGTGGCAGCCCATTCCTTCCACAACCTACTTGGCCAAACCACCCCTACCTATTTAGTCGTATGTCAACTAACGGATTCCCTATCTACGGCCTGGAGCTTCCTCAATCCCTTTAAAATAGCCAGAGCTACTACCTCAAGCCTCCACCTTTTACTATCACTACCTTTCGTGGATTTCTCCTTATAATGTTATGGGATCAGATCCTCGGTCTTCGATCAATGTTCCACAGATCGAAGTAAGAACAAACCTTCGGTAATAAGTTTTTAGTAATGGAGGGCATTGAGATTGGGGAAAATTGGAAAATCACATGAACCCTGAATTGGAGGGATCATGACGTTGGTTGTGTCGGCCTTAATCTGTTTACATTTAAATGTTCAACGAAGAAAAAACAAACTGATATCCAAAAATATCGTACATCCCTTTAATCCATGAAATATAATCCTTCCTAAAAGAAAGATCGAACCATGGATCAACCTATTTGTGGGGTGGTCTACAATAATAACTTTAATCTAAATGAGACAAGAAATAAAAAATATATCAACACCCTACATCAAGGTTGGATCATTCGTTAATGAAGAATAGATGTCTCTTTCATCATCGATTCTTGATCTACTAGTATTTTTTGATCTGATGTGCTCCGATAAGATTTATAATCTTAATTCATAAAATCATTATGAGTGACTTATTATCTCTAAATCAAGGATACTCCACGGTAATGTTGAAAACACTGGATTCCAAACAAAGGAATTATTAAAGAGAATCTATGACGCATCAAAAAAAATTACAAAAATATAAAAATGATTGTTTCATTCAATTTCTATTTTCATAGTCATCCCACACCAGTCGATGATAGGCCCCACATAAGTTTTTATTCCCTTCTAAATGTAATTATGCCCTTAGATTTCGAATTTGTACACCCATGTTTGATTTACTCCACTTTTTTAGAAAGCCCTCTCATGTGATCTATAAAAAACATTACAATTTTCACTGTATCATTCCAGGAGCACCAGGCCTTGGGATATCATGTCGTCTTAATGCCTTATCTCATTATTTTTCTAATTAATTAATAAATATAATACCAAATGAAATATGAGTCATCACACTATGTTAGATAGTTGATCTGGGATGGATCAAGGATGGGGAACCGATCATGGGTTGGGAACGAATTTTTAATTTTTAGTGTATATAGATTGTAGGTTTTGTATATCAGAGCATGAATCATGCCTTTTCATGAAATAACTGTTGTTTAGTTTTGGTATTTTAATTTTTCTTGCTTGGGTCCTCAAATTTAATTGGTACCATTATGGTTATAGTTATATTATTAGATATTTTGAATTTATTAAAAAGATTTTTCTACTTTTATAAAGTGGGTATATTCTCCAAATGGTCAATATTAAACCCTCATTGTTATTTGGTATCATCTACCATATGAGGTGGCTTCCCTGAGGTCATGTGGTGAACATGCTCATGACATTGGCATTAGGAACCCAAGCCAATACATTATAATAAAAAATTATATAATTATATCAAATGAAATAGTTTTTTTCGGACTCATAAAATAATTTAGTATTAGAAATTTTAGTGAAAATTGGTTATGATTTTTAACTTTATTATTTCGAATGAAATGTTAGAAAACATCATAGATTGTTTTAATATTTTTTTCATATTTTAATAAGGATAATCAAATTCTATGTCATTTTATAAATAGTTATTTGAAATATAAATATTTCCCTATCATCTTTAATTTTTATTTCAATTTTTTTTTGAAATAATTTCCTTAAATGGTTGCAAAGGACTGAAACAATATTTATTCAATTAAAAAAATAAAAAAATTAATTTTAAATAAAAAAATTGGTAAAATTAGATTGAAATTACATGTACAATATACATTATTGGAAAATATGATACATAAAGAAAGTATTAGAGGATTATAATTTAATTCCATCTTCAAAATGATGTATTTATATTCAATGAATTCCTCTGCCTACAATTATAAGAGGACCCCCTACTCTCTTTCTCTTACACTACATTGTAAAATATATCTCAAAAACCCCAAAAAAATTATTTTATTTAGATAATTAACAAAAATAATGTGCTTCTTATAATCCCTAAATATAAATAATATGTCCCATAAGATGAAATCTAAATCAATCATACTAATGATGAGGTAACCATATTTTCTGAATCATTCATATTTATTTTTTATTATGTATACTTTAAATATATTATGACAACACTAAAATAACAAATAAATTATCATAAATATACTTATAAGTTATTTTGATTATCGAAACACCAAATTTTATCTATTTTCTATCCAATTAATAGAGAAAATAAGGCACATACTTATGTATGACCTATCATCTCTTTACAGTGGATCCATTTGTTTTCTTTAACCACATTACATGGATGGTTATAAAGAAAAAATAATAATATTAACATGATATTATTGTCAACAGAAATGTCCTACAAATTATGGAACATTAATCACTAAACAAGTAAGAATAATACTGAACCATATCATATGAGAAAATGAAGCCCCTATCATATGAAATTGTGATCTTGATAAATATATTAATAAAGTTCTTATAAAAGGATATTAGTAAATAGTGTACTATATGGTGTACATGAATATATTTTAAGGATAAATTTATAATAAACCATTATTCACAATATAGGAGGTTCAAAAAAATGTGATGAAAAGTAAAACTCAAGGTAAGGGTTCTTCATATTTATTTATTTTCATTGGTACATAGTAGATGTTATATAAATATTTATGATTATGCGCGGTATATACTAATAATTTGAGATGATAAATCATGATTATACTTAATTTCATTGTATAAGAAGATTAATTTGAGTTATATCGTTCATGGGTGTAATATCAAAATATTGAAAAAATTAAAAATATATTTCCATTTGAATTTCCACTCCATTGGGATTTATTCAGTATTATGCTCCTATATATTTTTATGTAATATATATACAAGCCCATTTATTTATTTAATAAGAATAACTATTTCAAAATTTAGATTAATGTTTAAATTCATTTTAATTCGATTAATTGGAATAAATTTATCATTTATCAATATAGTAATGGTTTATTCACAATTGCATCAGTTTTTGGGATTATTAATTTTTAGGTCCCCAAAGAAGAAATTATTTAAAATTTCTATATTAAAAATCTAATTTTTTATTACTATCTACTCATTTCTACAACATTTTTATTTTTGATTTCATTTTCCTCAAATTAATCAATCAAGATTCCAAAATAATGTTTGTAAGAAAATTACCTTAATTTTTCTTCTCATTCATGATACATCTACATATATGTTTGAAATTTCCTTATACTATTTTAATTAATATTTTTAATATATTCATTATATTTATTAATTAAATTTCACCTAATTTTTTTACTATATAAAATTCAACTAAATGAATATAGTTGTAATTATCCCAAAATATGGTTTTTTAATTTTAAATAAATGGAATATTTGTTTCAATATACGCAACATAAATGGAATTTTCTAAATTCAGGACTTCTCGTTACATTAATTATTACATTACATGTTTACAAGGTTATTTAATAAGAAAATATTCTCCCAATACACTATAAATTATTATATTGATAAATTTATTTTCAAAGTGGGAAATTTATTTTCATATAAATGTTTTTATTGTATTTTCATTAAAGATTATATCAAACATTTTTATAAAATATAATTATCTTGGGAAATGTTTTAATGATATGATATTTACTCTTTCATTGTATGGTATATTGTTATTTTTACCTATAAAATTATTTATATTCAAATTATTGATTAATTTTTTTGTCAATACGATTCTCTAAAAACATTCATATAATTATAATTACTAGACATGAAATTTTCCTCAAATATCCATATTCATTGTATCATAGATATTAATATTTACAATACCACATAGCATTAACATTTATGTGTTTCTACTTAGAAAGTAATTTTATTAACATAAATATTAATGATATTCATTTTTATTCACTCAATACATATATTTTTCTCTAAGATATATTTTTCCTAAATTGAATTGATCATTTTATATATGTTGAATATTTTGGACAAGAGTTGACGGATGGGGAATAAAATTACATATCACTAAGATGCATTGATAGTTTTATTGATTCAAATCCGAATAATATCATTAAGTGCCTTATTTGTGAATAACATCTCATTTTTAAACATTATTTTTTCATGGTCATGGCTACAAATATATTAAATTATCCATAATATTGACATCTAATATTAATCATTACCTTTATCAATAATTAGGTTATTTATATCCACGTGATTTATGTATTTATATTATCAACTAATTCCTATAGTTATAAAGTTATTGATTAAATAGAATGGATTTACATATATTTACCATTCATTATTTATTATTTTATTATTTACTCATGATTGATTCCAGTGTACGTAACACATACCGAATGTTTGAGATCACTATTATTTTTTTCATATTATGGGATATGATGAATAAATATTTGAATGATATTCATAGATATAAATCATTTAATTTTTAATATTTTATATATTTTTTACCTTTAAATTAGTGACACTGATATGTATCTAGTTCTCCATGACATCTAAATATATCGATCCATGGTGACGTGATTCATTATATATGTACCAATGTATTAAATTAGATATTGACTCTAGAAAACATGAGTTGTGGTTGTTACAAATTGTAACATATCATGAGAAGAAAACATAAAAAATGCACTTGAACGTTATATGGGGATGCACATAATATCAAATACAAGATAATGCGTTCTTGAAATGGAAATCATTAATAGAGAATATAAATATGAATTACACTTGTAATGAAATGGGTTGTATAATCTTTCTGTAAACGAAAATCATGGATATTCCAAAAATAATCTGTAATGAAGATAGAATTAAAAATTAATGGGTTTTATATCTGTGCACTTGATAATTGATTACAATACATAAGGATATTATTGGAATAAATAATTTATATTTGTTTTATGTTAATGGACTATAAGATATAAAAGTTACCCTCAATCCAAATTAAATCTAAAGAATTAAATTTTCAATTATATTAATGGCTTGTAAAATCCCCTAAATATAATGAATATTAATATAGTTATATAATTTTTTTAATTGTATATCAAATTAATAGAAATGAAATAAAACAAAATAGATATATTATGTGATTTTGAGAGTAATTTTTCATAACCAAATGATAAATCGTTATTCAAAGGTACCTCAAACCATCTGATCCCAAATCATTCTTTTATCATGTATATTTATCAATATAATATAAATAAGATCATTAATTATAGTAATCATTGTCAATTACATGTATATTATAATTTATATAAATGTATTTAGTTCATTTATATCCATTTTAATGAGACATAATACATATTTTATCAATATATTTCGAATGTAATTTGTAAATATATTCAAATTGTATATTTTGAGGAGAAGTGGTTAAGAGAAAGGGTAGTTATAGGTGATGTAGAGAGGAGTTTTCGAATATTATTTTCATTAGATTATTATCGTGAATCAAGAATAAAAAAATTATTGATTCTAATGTCTATATATAGTCATTGGGTTATGTGAGTTCTAATTACCTGGTGATTACATCATTTATGATTCATATATCAATTTATAAGTCTGATAAGGATAAATAGTTAATTTATCTTATTTTTTTATCTCATCAAAAATTAATTTATTTTAGAAAAATACAAAAACTCATCTATACTGTTTTTCGATGATTATATTCTAGAATATTACTCTATTAAATTAAAAATATTATTTCCTAAAAACATTTCCACATGTTAGGATATTCTTTTCTCATATTGATGTTATTATTTATTATTATCAAATTAAATTCCAAAGTTCCTAATTTTTAATGATCATAAGGGTGCCCTACTTGTTATAAATAATCAATTTTTATTAATTATTCATTCATTTCTGTTTTCTCACAATTTATATATTATTTTATTTTTAAAATAGATTTTTATTTTCTAATATTCTACTTTATTTCAATATTTTTGTTCACTAGTGAAATTATTATATAAGGTCGAGGAATTCTCTATTTTTATATTATGATTATCACATTATTTATTTCCACTGTTATAATTAATTCAATTCTTATAGACATATATATTCACTAAATGTATTTTTGAAATAAATATAATTACATGTTTCATTTTTCAAGATTGTAGTTCATGTGTATTATATCATACTAAACTATATAAATATTTTACCATTTAATATTTATAAGAAATATTTCTTTTATAATTTTTTTGACATTATATTATGTCCCCATAATAAAATTTCTCATAGAATTTTATATTTTTAATAAAAGGAAAATTTTGTTAAGTTTACTTCTTCTTCATGGATCCCTTCGTTCATAATGATTCCTCCCTATTCATATGGTTTTTCTATGGTACTTTAACTAGAAGAATTGTCTTGATTCATATATGATTGTCCATATGATCCAAAATCTTTGCACACATAACCTAAGAAGAATGATCATTTTCTCACCGGACTTCCATTGAATTAAGAACCTATGATTAATTTGAAATGTGATTCTTCAAGAGTGATATTATGAATACCATGTTTAATTTTTACTAGGTTAGCGTGAGTTCTATTTTATAAGCCTAGATATCTATATGATAATGAATCCCAAATGGGGTGATGTTATTCATACATTGATTTTAATTTTTCTAAATAATCCTGAATTTACAATATATATATAAACATTGTAATAATTTATCACCAACATCAAACTATATGTCTCATTGATGATTATCTGCATTGATATGTGGTCGACTTTGAGAAAAGTGATTTTTTGAATGTTCATTCCCTCTTCTAATATCTGGTAAACTAATTTAGGATCTAGAAACATCTGTTCACTAAATTAATACTAGAACTATGGTTCTCACAATTTCTATCCATAATGTCAATCATATGGAAACATTTTATATCGTCATTGGAATGTATTTTTGTATTACAAATCGACTTGAGGAAGATGTTGATCCCATCCTGCCATGAATTCCATCGAGAATTCCCTCATAATGAATATTAGTTAGATGATAGAGGATTCAGAATGGCCATTAGTCTTGGAAATATATTCTATACTATAGGTCAATTGAGTGTTTAGATCATTAGGGATACACTTCCATAAAGTGGAGGTAAATATTGGATCTCGGTGAATAAATTAGTAGTGGCCCATATATTCACATCAATACACTAATGTATATACAAGCCTCCTAATAAATGGATATGTCCGTTAAAAATAAATTAAGTGATTAGTCATTGTTAAAAGCTAAAACACAACCCAAATATCCTTATTTCATTATGATGTATTTTTAAGACTGGTGGACATGTCCACAATGATAATTTATTACTTCCACAAATGAATTGGATGTGGTTGGATCATCAATTAATACTTTTTCATTCATATATGACATGTTGAAATATCATTCACTACGATGTATATTCCATGACCTTCTATTTCATATTTTCCAAATAAATACTACTATCAGATATTCCAATATATTCTTATACTCCATAGTTTGATGGAGAGGCTTAAGCTATGTGCATTTTTTTAATAACCTCATTATTATATTATGATATTATAATACACATAGTTGTGATCAAAATATTAAATATCAACAATCATAAATTTTTAAGACCAAGGAATTAATTTTTCTTATGAAATTTTCCTTATTCTAAATTTAGAAATCATTTATTTGAGAATATTTTATATTATAAGAAAAAAATTATTCAGTAATAATTTGATAAGGAAATGATGAAGCTCTTTATTTTAGGTTCCCATGTCTATATTTTTCATGCCTACAATAATTCAATGAATCTAAATTATCATCCATGAAATGGTTGGAGGATAAATTCTACACAAATCATTACATAATCTACTTGATTTCCCAATATTCTAGTGCATTTGGCCATTATAGTCTTTGATTATCTGTAAACATCTTATCTGGAACATATTATAATCCTCTGTAAATATTTACTTAAGGATTATATGATATGTATCTATATCAAAAGTATCACTATTTATATAATCCATACCTTATTTCAATCCAAATATCATTGCGCAGAACTCAATATCATTAATTGGATGATTCATGTAAGATCCCACCATTTCGACATATGTCTATCTCTTTATTTTTTATGCATTCGTAGAGAAGTCTTGTTTGAATACAGAGAGCCTTTTATTGTTATAATGATCATATTTTATGGGCTATATTTTATTTTTAATTAATTAAGTTCGGTTATAAATTTTGGGATTCAGTTTATGAGGGTTTTCCATGCTATGGAAGGCTTTGGAGGTGGATTGGGTAATTCTTATGGTAAATTGGATGAAATCTATATATTGAGTGATTACATATTATGTATAGGTTTATAGATGTTTAACTTTTTCCAAAAACATTTCATGAATCAGTAAAAGTCATGAAATAATTATATGTCATTTAAATCATTCATGTCTAGTAATATTCTCTATTGATAAAAACTATCATGAGGTGATGGTTTTTTTGGTGTATACCAATAAAAAGAAAAAAAAATTCATTTATGAGGTTTAGAAACCATGTAATATCTCAAATTGATGTTATATGTAGAACCATGTGTGATATTATACTCATTCCTTCATTTCAACTTCCTCCTCCTGTCCATGAGAGGTTCTTTATGTGAATTTTAAATCCTTTATTCCATTTTTAATCTCAAATTTGATAGATTAATCCTTTGTAAGTCATTCGATTTATTTTCCCCTTCTTCATCCATTATTGTCCATTAGGGAAGTAGAATCTATGGACTGATTTTTGTTGTGATCATGACATGGGTTAATCTTATTTAATTTTATCTCTTCCACACCATATTAATCATTGTTGATACCCTTGGGAAAATATATCTTAATCATGATTATATTTATTATTAACAATACTTAACTATATTGTTTTTTTATTTTAATAAAATAAGTAATATTGAAATGTCAATAATATAACACGATCCCAATATTATATAATTGTGAATTGTGTTTTTCCTTGGAATCCATTGGGATAATATTCTTTATGACCAAGCATATGAATATTGTAAGAGTGAGTGAACCCTTTAATATAAACTAATTGACTTATATATTAATGTTTGATTAGTATGAAATTAGTTTTGGGTGATTTCATGATATATATTCACCTTATCTTAGAACGATTATTGAAATGAATGGGGTTTTATTGGTTTTGAAGAAAATGGAAAATGACATATGTAATTTAAAAATAAATGGTAATTATAATAATTAATAATTGATCTTAATGATGTGATATTGTGATATCCTTGATGTTATTACATGTAACACATGTTTTAATACATATATTGAAGCCTATTCACACTGACTCGTGTTGTAATGATAATATAGAGGGCTACGACCAGTGAATCATGTCCTAATTCATATATACTGTTGTATAACCAATGATTCATGTTGAAATTATCATATAGTTAGTGATTCACAATTCCACGTGTGAAATTGATTATATAACAGTCTTGGACTTACATGTAATTTAATGCTTATACATAAGGATCGACTGCTGATTTATTGCTAAGATTATTATTTTGAGGGGATGACCAAAATTTCTATGATTTATTCAATGGATATATGGTAATAGTGGAATTAGTTTTTTGTTAAATGCATTAAGATATTATAGTGTTGTTCGGAATCTGGGTGATGTGATTTTAATTTATATTTTCAATTAATTAGTACACATATTTATTGAATTACAACATGCACTTATTATTAGACTAGTTATATGTAGAAATGGTGGTTTCGACCAATAGGGTTGTAATCATAGTATATTATGGATACAATTTTGTAGCTGAGAAGATTAAATGGAAGTAGGATTGGAAATAATAATGGTACCTTGGAATAGATCATTGGATTCTAGATGGTTTGGAGTTTCAGGGCATAATGAACAATGGGATCATAATGGTGGATTTTTTAGCCATTGTTTATGTTTTCCTGTATTTTATTTTTGTTACTTATACAATGAAATTTAGTTAAATTTCATGATTTCCTTAAATTATTTATATATAACATATTGAGACATTTAGTTTTATTTTATTCATTAGTTTTTACACTGTATTGAATTTTTTACATTATTTCTAATTATATTATATTTATTATTATCTAATTATTTTGAAATGTTATAACTCTATAACCAGAGGGTGTCGTCTCCCAAAGAACTAATCACACACCTACTACTAATCAATATCCTCCTGTGATTGGGGAGGCACACAAGAGGTCCCATATCCAACCCATTTCACCCACATGATATAGTGCGATACCGAGAAACATTCCACTGTGGTACCAGAGACATGTTTATTTTCTAGTTCATTACTATTTAGAACATTTAGAAATGATTCTAGAATGTTTTAGGACATGGTATTGAGCATGTTCAATGTTGTAACAAACCCATCTAATGGGAATAATATGATTTCCCTAGGATTTATTGTTGTTAACAGTGTATTATTATTACATTGGATACTTTTTCATGAGGGGAAATTATGATTCCATGTGAGGTTATTATTTAGAGATGTTATGGTTTCATGATATTTATAATCATGGACTAGTATGGATTAATATTATTATGAATGTATCATGATAGAAACATAGGGATATAAATTGACATACATTTATCCTTATTAGGACATATTTATTTAATGTGATATAAAACATCGAATTTGGGCTATGACATGATATCCAAGATTTATCTAGTAAATAGATTTGAAACGATATGTCATGTCTTTCTAATGAACTTGTAAGCCATGATTACAGAGCACCATAATAGTAGATCTCTATATTTGTCAAATGTTGAGATTAACCTTATTATTATATATATTCCAAAGGATTGGGTTTTTTCAGTAGAGAAAATAAACCCTCATAATAATTGAGTTATGCATCAGGAGAGTGTCAATTAAAACACTCCTAATATTGTAGCATTTGAGTTTTTTATAACATATTATTATCATATGGATATTTATCTTTATATAATCTTCTTGAGGTTTGTGTGATCCATGTAATAAGATACTATTCACATTGTTCCTTCAATGTTTGAGGAGATAATAGAGTTTCATCTACAACATCTTCCTTCATACATTTTTGAGGGAGGACCCTAGGGAGTTGAATTCAGGATTGATCAACTCTAGATGACCTTTAGGAACTGTTAAATACTCTTGGATATAAGGGTGTTTTTTCAGATTGTTTGTTTTAATAACCATTTATGAATTTGTGGGATAATCTAAATCAATATGGGTAGTATGATCACATATATTGAATTGGAATGAAGAAATATTTTCTAATACATTTACTTCCATGGATAATGATGGATATGAAGGTTCTTGTGTTCAAGAAAATAAATAAAGTGGGATTTTTAGTGATTGATTTTGTTGAATTGTTCCCCAACATGTAGTTCTTCGAACCATATTTTCCAACTAATAAGATCTCCCTCGAAAGATTTTTTCATGATGTGATTCACTATGATATCATCTCTTAGGTGAAAATGTTCAATTTGAGAATATTTTTAGATGAGAAGAATTAGGAACTCATCTCAGATGATAATTTGAGATATTCCCTAAACAATGATTAGTATATTTTTGTAGGGAAGACTATGAACTCTTCATTTAATGGGATGGAGAATATCAATGAGTTATTTTTTCAAATTAACAGTTGAAATAATAGTATGGGAAATGGGAATTCATCTTAGGATCATGGTTCATTAAAGTGATTTTTTATGGGATTATTTACCACAAACGACATCAGGGTTCATACCCCACTTAGGGTGTCATTGTTGTAATATAATAGTCCACATATAGATATTTTTTGGGGAAATTCATATATAGTGAAATGGAAGGGGATCCAAAAAACAGTTGAGATGGGGAAAGAATCATATACTCTTCAAAAGATATGTAAAATCATTAGAACATGTTGTTCTGGTAAAATAATGAATATGTGGAACCCTAGTGCACAAGAAGAAGTACTAAAAATATGGAATATCTCAAGGGAGTCAGTCTCAAGAACATGATGAAGAGGTGGGTCTACAGCAGGATATACATACATCTATGGATGTTGTTGATGAATGAACTTGTTCCATTATTGTAATATTACCATATAATCTTCCATTTCGTGTGTTATGTTTTATGAAATATCATCCCAATAATTTTAATCAAGTAATTTTATAAGTCATTTCCCATGGATGTGGAAACACTAGATGGTTTTTTTGATCATCGATACACGAGTGGGAGTGCAATTAGTGAATATCAACTGTTATATGGAATGTTATTTTGTTATTTGTGGGAAATGTTTCTTTTTTGTGACATTTGGATTGAAATGATATGTGTTGATTTCATTCATTGTATATATTGGATAATTCAATATTTGGATCATCTTTACCTTTATTGTGGGATAGTTACAATTCATTCTTCTAAAGGGGGGAATCTAGTTTAACAATGGTGAGTGTGATCTCAAAAATGGTTATACATTAACAAGTAAGTATAGAATTTATTTTTCTCATAGATAAAATAATCTCTATTTCTTTATATAGTGGTGGAATGTAGTAGGAATCACTTCCTCTAGTAGCAGACCATTTTCTGAATTTTTTCCCTAATGAGTTATTTAGCTAACCACCTAAATTTGACTTAATGTGTACAATAAGGCTTCTTTATGGCCTATAGCTAGTTTTTACACATCCTTAAATATTGGAACTAGTAGAGAATCATTACATCAATATTCAGTTAGGTTATTTGGATAATAATGTTTTCATAAGGCCCAGTACATCCCATTGGGGTCCTTGAATTCTTTTTATAAAAAAGGCTTAAGTGTTTCTCTTTTATATGTGGATTGTTGGAGGTTGAACCAGATGATGGTCATGAACTAGTTTCCATTAGCATGTATTGATTATATATTCAATTGTTTGAGTGGTGGTATGATTGACTCCAAGATTGATATGAGGTCATCATACCATCGGTTCAGGGTGAGATCGTCATATATACCACAAACTATTTTTATGATTAGGTATTGAATGTTTGAGTTCGTATTTATGTCATTTAGTTTAACCAATTAACTAGAAATATTAATGGACATGATGAATCATATATTTACACTATTCTGGGATCACTGTTTGGTGGATAATATCGAAGGAATTATGATGTTCTCCAATTTAGTATATGATCATTGAAAAAATATTTACATTGTTCCAACTGTATTGATATAGAATTGAAATTATTCAAAGATGACTAAATGTAATTATGGATTAATAAAGCACATTTCATGGGTCACATCATCTTAGTCTGGGAAATCATAAATCTTACAGAACCAATTTTTGGGATCTACCAACAGGGAGTGAATTGTTTTGTCTAATACAAGTGAGATATATTTTCAGAAGCTAAATGAAAGGATAATATCATGTCATATCATTACATGAATTGTGAAATGTAAATATTATACTGTAAATTAGTAATCTTCTAGAATAGCAATCAGATATGTTCACATGCAGGAGGATCGAGTGGTTACTTATGCCTCTAGACAACTAAGATAGAATAAGAGGAATTTTTCTACACAATATTATGAATTATATGTATTGTAACATACATAGATTTTATGTATTCATTATATTACGGGAAAAAATTATTTAGTATTCATGGACCCCAAAATCCTTAGTTACATATTTTATATATAGGGCATGAATCATTGGGAAAGGTTGTGGGTTGAGTATCAGATGTCTTCGGACCTTGAGTTTGATTAAATAATGAGACAGGGAAAAATTATAACTGATTATTTGAGATAGAATACATAGACTTATATAATACATGTGTCATGTAGTGATTATTGTATGATTTAAGTCTTTTAATACGTGCTTTTATATGATCAGGAGTCTCATTGAAGAACAATTATGAATTCGACATTTATTATACATTTTAGTTTGGAATAGATTAGGACCATGATGTTTTTTGATCGAGAGGGTATGTTTTTAGAGAAATACTATAGTTGGAGTGACAACGTCATGATGGTATCATTAAAGAGGAAATTATATTTTTAATGGATGATTATGGGTTCTTATGGAATTTCACAAAGACAAGATAACAAAGATTCATGCTTCTAGATGGGAGGTACATATGGGATTAAGAAAACAGATCTTGATCTCCATAGAATTTACAATTGGTATTGAATAAATTGAGATATAGGAATATTTGGGGTGAGATGTTACAATTTTATAACGGTGTAATCTGATCATCAGAGGATAGCTAAGCTTTTGCAGCTATTTATCATTCCATTATAGAAATGGGATTTGGTTACTATTATGCTTCCCAGAAAATCTAATGCTAGATCATTGTCTTCGGTAACATATATGACATGAAACACCAACCATGTAAGGTGATATAATATCCATATTCTTTGTAATATATTTGTAATTAAAAATAGATTCTATATATTTCAATGCTCACAAAACCATGCTTTATTCTATTACTTTGAAGAGAGACGTTCTTCGAAAATTTGAGTTATATACAAGAGAGAACTTCTTCAATATCTTGTGTTACACATAAGGAAATGTTTTTATCTACAAAAATATATAATTAAAATATAATGATATATCATTTATCCATTAAATTAGTAGTTTTTAATAGTAATAACTAACTTATAAAAATTATGGTTTATAAAAAAATGATTAATTAATTGGTTAAAAACTATTAGAAATTAATACAAGAAGCAATTGAATATAACGAGAATATTTTTATATAAAAATGTAATTTTTTATACTAAAAATGATTTTTTCCATTAAATGATTAAATAGACATCAATTAGTGGGTGAAATTGGTTTAATATATATATATAAATATATTATATTCAGTCAAATATTTTTGATATACATCAATTGTGTTTGATATTTTTAAGGTAGGAACAGACCCTATTTTAATCATTAAAATGTATATTATTATTAAAGAATTTTTATTGTCCTTAAATGATGAACCAATTTTAAATCTTCATTTTAATAATTTAATTGGTTTAATATTTAAAAATAAAGATAATTTTTGATATATAAACATAATACTTAGGTTATGGTCAATATTGGATATTATTTTTGGACAAATTTCATTTTTTATTGAAATGTTTAAAATATTGCGATGTAGTAAAAAACTACTTTTTAATATAATTTACTTATAAATAAAATTTTTAATTTTAATATTTTTACAGATTAATTAGAAATTATTTCTCATGATTAATACGAATTAATTCATTGTAATCATTTTAAAATTGAAATTTTATATAAAATAAAGTGAAATTTCGGATGCCTTGACATCAAAACCCCATAATATTTTCACACATGTGTATATAATTTTAAATTAATTTATGGAAATTATGTGATTAAAATTCTGATAAATGGATTCCATTTTGAAAATAATCATAATTTATAATTTATAATAAAAACAGAATTGTTTTTGAACATAAATATTATTGAATGTAGTTAAAATTAATTATGATTATCAAGATAAAATTAAGAGTAATAAAGGAATAAAACATTAATTTAAAGTCCCAAATTTCCTAGAAGCTTGTCCAACACACATTGGATGGTCATAAATCGTCCATTTATCTTACATTATTCAGTTTTATTTTTTATTAATTTTATAGATAATAACATTTGTACACCTAACTTTCTTAAAAATATTCCAGCTGAGTCCTTTTCAATCTCTATAAAAGGCCACCACCTATCTTCACATATTCATACCTATCAAACCACTTAGGTTCAGCCAATATAATCCCAAATGGATTCCAAAAATAAATTCCCTACACATTAAATCTTTTATTTGGGAAGAAATATATCCATGGAATACTTTTTATATAAACAAAAATAAGTCACCTGATTATGTGGTTACATCTTCTATCAATTTTTTTAGTTTTATTTCCAATATCCACCACGTAAATATTATTATTACATATTTATATAAAATAAACAGTATCCAAAATATACTGTGGTGTTTTTAAATTAAGGTTTGAACCTACAGTAACATGTACTTTCATCTAATGTGTAATTAATATATTGTTTCTGGGTACAATGAACTACTACCTCATGAAAAGTTGAATGTTCATTTTTCTTTTTCCAAGATTATAGTTTTTCCATTATGAAGGCTAATATATTTATATATGATTTATTTAATATTATTTATATATTTATATTTATATAATCCTTTTATTAATCATTCCATTAACACCTTCCATTTCAAGATAATACGATATAATCATTTGAGGAAGTGTGTACTAACACCCCCTCAAAGAATTGTGATTCATTCAATCTATAAATTAAATTTATAAGGATGGTTTTATTTATAATTTTGTGGCATAGAAAACACTATAGGATATGTATGAAATAATTATCTTTCTATAAATCAAATATATATATATATATAGTATTCTTTATTACCCTTTCACACACTTAAAAAGTGATAAAATCGTTCGTGGACGTGTGAACTATAACATCATCGACATGATGTGATTCTTTATACATCATGTGAATTATATATAAAATTATATATGATTAAAAACATTTTATTCATGACAAATGGATCATTTTTAATGATATTGTGTCACTTACCTTCTATCAATGATGATAATTGAAAAATTGAAATGTTACTCCCGCTTATGTATGACCCACCATCTCCATGATCATAACATTGATTAATTTTTAATGAAAATATTTAATTATTTATTTAAACACTATAATTTATATAGATTATCTCAAGAAAATTATTCTGGAGATGTTATATAATTACCCCTTAGACCATAGTTTTCCAACCAAAATTGTTTTTGACACCTAAACCAAATTTTGTCATAACACCTGATGTAAAAAGAATTGTTTAAGTAGTTGTACACAACATAGTAAAAAAGGTAAATAAATGTTTTTGTAAAAATGAAGAAGCTTCTCAAAAAAGTTGAAAATTAATATAATTTTATTATAGAATAAGTTAAAGTATGTTCACCTAAAAGAAAACTTAGGGTAACAAATTATCATCTGAATATTTAAATTTGTGAGAGAAATTTCAATTTTCCCACATACATATTTTGGGTTGTGTATATAAATACACTTTTTCCCTTATAAAATTAATAATTTTTTATTCATGGTATTTTATAATTTCAATTAATGTTATTGGTACATGAGGATTTGTATTTAAAATGTTAAAATGTTGTATGAGTCACATTGGAATTTTTGAATATTATTTTCTTTAATTATAATATAATTGTTAATTTATTTAATCAAATTATGTAACCATTTCTTCATTAAACATTTTTGTATTAATGGTTATTCATGACCATTTTTATGTATTTATACAATTTTTAAACTATTTTTTCACTCAATGATTATTTAGAAATGATATGTAGAATACTTGATTTTGTATCCCTCATTAATTAGAGAAAAACATTTCTACTAAAAATAAGTTCTTATTAAAATGTTTTAAAATGTGGTTTTATAATGATTTGTTGAAAAATTTCTTTTTAAATAATTACAATTTTTTCAGTAGAATATTCATGTTTCTTCTTGAATACCATATTTTCCTATCCTTTAACTGTGACAAAGAAATATTTTTCTAATGACGTAAAAAATGTAATAATTTACCCACAATCATTTTTTAACTGTCATTTTTATATCTAAAAGCATATTTTTAAAAGAAAATTTAAAAAAAATAATTTCAAGGAAATGTTTCATTAATAGTGTTTTCAACACAAAAGGATATTCTCCTCATGAATGTTTTTAAATGAACTTTTTATAATTGTTCCATTAATCAGTTATGAGAACCCTTTTTTTAATGCATGTGGGTTATGTTGTAATGATACCATCCTTAATATTCATTGGGATGAATTATGATATTTTTATAAGGATAATATTCATATTCACTTCTTTTAATCATTTTCTTCCCCTTGAAATATTCAATTTATATGATCATTTGACATTGAATTTCCCTTGAATATCTATATCATTTTTCATGGATGTGATTATTACAAACACCAAATAAAATTTTACATATATTTGTTACTTTATTAATTGTTTAATTTTGGTTGTAAATATTGATAAACCCATATCCTTTATTCAAGATATATATTTTATAAGGAATTTTTTTTATTTCAATGATTCGGACATGAATTATAGGGGATATGGACTATATAATGAATGGTTAATGGTTTAGAGACAATTTAATTCAAGATATACAATCTAGGGACCAGTTAATGAAAGACTATTAAGGTATCAGAAGTTTTTCTGGACAAACTTGTTATGAAAATTGGAAACTTTTAAACTCTAACATTATGGTATATGTAAGTTGATCCTGTAAAACATGACATAAAAAAATTGATCATTTATTTTATTTATAATTTTATTATTAGTATTAAACCATGAAAATTTTCATCATCATATATTTGGATATATTTAAATTTAGTCCACTGATTGTATGTCATGTTTTTCATTTTCTTAACTGGCTAAATTTATTTATCATGATCTAATTATTTTAGTGGCATATGTTTCAAATTATTACCTTACTATATTTTTTATACACTTCCTTCTCAATTTTATGATTATATGTTGTGAGTGAAATATTATTAATTGTTCCAAAATTATTAGTCTTAATGATTCTATATTTCTTTCTTTATACATTTCTATTATTGAGAATTTGAGCTTACCCTTATCATGATTCCTTCCCCAAGAATATCAAACTCGTACTTTGAATGATATGAAAGGATTTATAAGATAAACTAAAATTATCATCATTTTTAATTATTTGATTAGAAAAAATTATTATATTATAATTAGTGTATTAATCAATAATACAAGAATCATTAATGAATCTAGTTTACCAAAACTATTAACCTCTTCGGCACTTCGGGTCTTAATTCCATGAAATCATGACAATATAACTACTAGTAGACACCATCTCTTGGCCATATGGGGTTGGGTCACTGTATTTGTTATCATATGAAGGATAGTATCATCATTGAAAAAAATATAAGATATAATAGGATATATAACATATCCTTAATGTATAATTTGAGGATATGTAAAGAACAACATAATATTATTTTGTTATGCTATATAGTATTTGGGTCATCCTTGAAATACATCCATGCATAGATACTATACGTGGATGTGGTTTTGGCATAGATGTTCATAGGAGAAATATCTTTGACCATGTGTTTCGATCCAAACATTGGGTAACCTGGTACCAAACAATGGGTCTTACTATGCATATAGTTTGACACTCACTTAGGATATGCTTATGATAACTCACATTTTTGTTACAAACGATTACAATTTATTTTTATAATGAATAAACTATATTAAAACTGAGTTATTTTTGATTGAAAATAATGTTTTATGATATAGAAATACTAGAAATCATTTTATGGATGTATTCTAGAACAAGGAATGACCATTGATGAAATATATTGATGATTTATTTAGGCATTAGTGTTGTATTGAGAACATTAGTTAAGAAGATATTTAGAGAATAACCTTATTTCTATGTTGTCCATTATGTTTATTTTGAAAAATATATTAATTTGGTTTCAGGAATTGATAACATGTATGCTAGGTGACAACCAGACAAATATTGGATGACTACATTTATTGAACCCATGAAAGAAGGGAAACTTGGGATATATTCAAACCAATGACTGAAACAATGTACAAGTTTTGTTTTAATTGTTTTGAGTTGAAAAAATTAATGAATATATATTAATGATGAAACAATACAAATAATTTTTAGGATAAGATATTAATCTATTGAGCAAACTAGTTTTTTAAGATAGTTATGGAAAAGTTGTTAGAAATTTCACTATTTTATATTCATTATTTTCCATAAAATGTTTCTTTTAGTGATTTAGGCATAAAAATCACTATTGGTAAATAGTTTTTCTAAGTATAGGGTCCAATTATAGTTTGAAATAATCCCAACCAAAAGATATTATTATTCATATAAAATTTAAAAATATAAATTATGAATATTTCCTTATATTTTTTGGTCAATAAAATAATTACCAAACATTAGTAAAATCACTATGAAATAATATTTTTTCTAAAATGGTAATTTTTTTCTAAATGATGGTCAATTAAATTATGACAGATATATGTCTTTGGGGCCATAAAATGTTATTGGTCATTCACATGTTTTTGATTGATGTCCTCAATCACCCCCAATAAATATTTACTCTTTCACTCCAAGTATGTACCTATACATTCCACTAGTGTTCTCTTACTTAGATACCCAGTTACATAGTAATTTATGTGATTTTTGTACATTCCATTAAATCTTTTGTATAGGGTGATGACTGATACCTTCACAGGATGTAATATTTAAAACATTAGAATTATAGAACAATAAATCACCATGATAAAAATCAAATTATGAATATGTAATTTTAATAATTTGTGAATAATTTTTTGCCTTGAAAATATAAATTAAGAACCTTGTATTTGAGTAGGTGTATGACACGCACCACAAAACATGTAAGGTAATATAATATGGGAATGCATTATAAAATTCATAAAATATAAAATATCTTAAATATAATTTAATATACATAAAACTATGTTATATTTCATTTCACACAAGAGTTAAATTTCTTGATCGCTTATGTTACATGCAATAGAGTCCTTCTTCAATTTCTTGAATTATACACAAGACCAAGTATTATGGAACAATAATATAATATTAAAAAAATAATGAGAATAAAGTTCCCTTTAAGTTATTAGTTTGTAGAAGTCAAAAGTAACTTATGAAAATAATTATTTTTTAAAATAAATAGTTAATAATTTTGTTACAAAATAATTATAAATTAATATAAGAATCTATTGGATATAAACTGAATTTGTTTTATAGAAATCTGTTATTATTAGTATAATTATATTTTATGATAATAGATTAAATTAATTATAATTAGTGGGTTGTATAAATATAATATATATATATATATATATATTCAATAAAATACTGTATATATTAATCCATTATGTTTCATATGAATAAGACTAGAAAAAATCCTATTTTTCACATAAATACATATATTTTTATAAAGGAAATTTTACTGCAATTTATGGGTGAAGCCATTTTAAATTAGAATTTTGATAATTTAATTTATAATATATTAATAATAAACTTTATCTTTTATATTGAAACATTATAATTAGGTTAGGGTGATTTTTTATACTTCTCTAAAACATTTCAATTTTAAAGGAATAATAAGAAACATTGAATTTTAGTTAAAAAATGATTTATAATATAATATTTTAATAAGGTTAAATTATATTTTTTTAAGATTTATTTGATAATTTTTTTATATGTTACTAAATTTTATCTCATTGGTATCAAATTTAACACTAAATTTATTAAAAAACAGATCAAACTTTCAGGAGTTTTTACTTTAAAAACCTACAACATCATATTGTTTATAATATGCATTTCAAATGAATTTCAACCGCATCATTTATAGGAATTTGGAAAATTGGATTCAATATTTGGAATAATAATAATTTATAGTTTATAATAAGGATAGTTACTTCTTCACAATAATATTTGTTAATGTCAGTAATATTAATTATAATTATTAAGGTAAAATTAAACTTAACAGAGGACTAAACAGTTAATTTAAGAGCCCAAATGACCTAGCCACATATCCATGACACATTGAATGGTAATAAATCAGCCCTGAAATATCCATTAATTAGTTTTTTTTACTATTTTGGTATGAAATTAGTTATTTAATAACATTTTTACACCTAACAAGATTTCTAAAAATTCCTTGTTAGTCATTTTACTTCCCTCTAAAATGTCACCACCTCTACCCACTTCTTAACAGATATCATAAAACATAGTTTCATCCATTATCTACCAATAAAGATCCCCAAATTCAATCCCCTCTACCATGAATTATCCCTTTAGGAATAAATCCATCCAATTACTATTTTTTTTATAAAGAAAAATAGGTTACCATACTAAGAGGAAACGTCTTCTCTCATGCTTTTTAGTTTCATTTAAATTCTCCACCACTTCAAATATCTTTTTTCCATTATTTTTTATAAACACCATTATCATCAGTATACTATGATTTGGTTTTATTATGGGTTCTAATCACACTAAATAACACTTCCATCAAATGGGTAATGAACATGTTGTTTCTATGTACGGTGGGCTATTTCATCAGAAAATGATGATTTTTAATTTTTCCCTTAACAACATTCATGGTTTTCCATAATGATGGTTACTCTGTTTATATATGATATTTTTTTGTCTCTTACTAATAATTTAATCATTTCATTAAACATAACATTAATTTATTCCAATTAAAATTAATACGATAACATTATTTGTAGGAGTGTGGATTAAAACTCTCTCAATGCTATGTGACTCGTTCAAAAAACAAATAGAACGTACAATGCATTATTTTAATTATTTTTTTCATAAAAACCCCTATATAGAATTAATTAGATAATTACCTTCAATAAAATAATATATATATATATCCTTCTCATAATTACCCTTTCAAACCCTTCAAATGTGATAACGTCATTTGGGGACTTGCATACTACAGCCTCCCTGACACGACGAGGTTCCTTTTAATAAATTAGAATTTTATATATAATTATTTATTATTAAAATAAATGGTATTTAATATATAATTATCATTATGTAATGATAGGATGTTGTTTAACTTCTTTCCAAAAAGATCATTGAAAAATGGGAACATTAGTCATGTGTATGTACAATCTACTATCTCTTTGATCATACTATTGATGCATTTTTTATAGAAATATTTAATTATTGATTTTAAAAGAATAAATGATGTGAATTTTATCATGATTACTATTATGGGGATGTGATTTGATGACCCATTTAACAATAGTTGACATACCAAAGTTTTTTTTGACACATAAACTAAATTTAGTCATAACACCTAATGTAAACATAATGGAATAAGTAGTTTCATTAAAAAAGTAAAGTTAAATAATATAATGATAACAATGAAAAATGTTTTAAAAAATTTTACAATTAAAATACATAAATTATAATGGATTTAAAAAGACATTCACCTAAATGGCATCTCATGGTAGTGTATTCTAATCTCACTTTTTACATCAGTGGGGAAAATGTCATGTTTACCACTAACACCTTTAAGGTGGTGCTTCTACATCCCATTTTTTATATTATAACATTAATAATTATGTCTTCATATTATTTTTTATTTTCATTTAATCTTATTCCTCCAGAATGATTACTACTAAAATGTTCAAAAGTGGTATTGGATACTTTGGAATGTTTAAGGATTATTTACCTCAACAATAACAATAATGTTCTATTAATGGTATTTCCATTTGATGAAATTATATAACCATTTTACAATAAACCAATTCATTATTATCTAGTTATTCATGTCCATTTTATTTTACTACTATCGTTTTTCCACTCATTGGTACTCAAAATATTTAGGAAATGTTTTTTAGAAAAACTAACCTTGTTTATATCATTGGTCAGAGAACCTATTTACATCTATAAACAATTTTTTAATAAAATGTTTAAAAACTAGTTTTTAAAATGACTTTTAATGAAAATTTTACCCTTTTATATTTTAATAATTTGGGAAATGGAATCTTCTATTCACATTCAAAATATGGAATTTTTCTATCATATATCCATGAAAAAGGAGTATTCTTCTTACCTCATACAACTTGTATGGATTCACCCACCTTCATTACATTAAAGCATCATTTTCATGTACAAAAGGATAATTTTAAATGAAAACATTCTCACTAGATATTTTCATGTATTGTATTGTTAATAATTTTTCAAAATAAAAGGTAATTTTCAATAATATTTTTTTAAATATTAATTATTATAATATTTCCATCCATCAATGAAAAAATTATTTTATTTTTCCACATATGGGTTGTTTTGTATTGATACCATCCATAATATTCCATGGTATCCATTATTATATCTTTTCAAAAGGATATTAATAATATTTAGATACATGATAACTTTTAGTCCCTTTGAAATATTAACTTTTATATGATCATTTAACATTAAATTTCCCCTAAATATACATATAATTTCTCAGTGATTTGGTTATTTCCTAAACTGTATACCATTTTTCATACAGTTTTTACTTTTATAGTTATTTAATTACTTTGGGATGTATTTTTAAAACCCCTTTAATTATTTAGTAAATATATTTGATAAGGAACTTTTTTATTTAAATTCTTTCGGCATACACTATTTCAGTTAGGGACTGATTAATGCCACCCCTATGGGTTAGAGACCATTTCATGAAATTTTTATAGGTTGTGGTCTTGTTAATGAAAACCCCTTTATTAACTTATGGGATCATTGGGAAAATTAGTTATGAAAATATAAAAATTTAAACATTCTATTAATGTAAATTATATCATGTTATTGGGAAACATGACATCCAATAATTAAGCAATCCATTTAATGTGAATTTGTTTATTGTTTTAAATATATGTGGTTTTATGTCAACATATATTTGGATATATTTAATTAATGTTATTTGAATATATTCCATGCATTTTTGTTTCTTACATTAACATATTGATTATTCCATATGAAGTTATTTGAATGGCATATGTTGCCATTTATTACCATTCCATTTTGTTTATGCACATCCTTATATATTTATTGATTATATGTTATGTTTTTTCTACAATTTACCATTCCATTGTAAATAATCACATTGATACATTATTTATTCCTTTATACATTATCGTTAAATAGCATTTTCGCTCACCCTTATCATGTTTATTTCCCCACAAATCAAGAAGCATAATATGAATGATATGATCAGATTTACTAACTGGACTAATGTTATCCTAAATTTAATTTATTTATTTATAAAAAAAATATATTCTAATTATTGTGTTCCTCTAAAATAAAATAATCTTTTATCTATCTAGTTTACCCAAACTAGTATACTATTTGGTCCCTTGGGTATTAACTTCTTGAAATCATGAAAATGTAACTTGTAGAAGACAGTGGTACTGGCCCTTCTGGGATAGGTACCCTTCATATATGGATCTAGTGATAGGACTACCATGGAAAAAGATATTTATGAATATATATGGATGAACATGGGTAAACTAATGAAGTAATCCCACTCCCTTATTATAATGGAGACCATCAACGTTAACGATTTGGTAATCTTTACATGGATGGGGTAGTTTAGATGTATTTTGTTCACAAGAGTATCACATAAAAAATAAATCCTTGTTTGGAATTAAAATTATTGTAGGTTATATAGAAGGATATGGTACGAGAAGTTCTTTTCAAAATGGCCAATTATACTCAGACTTCAATTTAGACTACATGGACTATTTATTTTTTGAAGGATATGTTGTGAGCTTTTGATTTGTATTTGAATGGATAATGGGAGCCTCATAAATAACATTTAGTGATTTAAAATAATAAAATATTCAAGTATATAAGTTATATGGGTCATTTTTATTACTTTTATGATAGGTTGGACCACTCAACACATTGTTGGTTGAAGTTGATTTTGTCTGTTCCAGTTGGGCCATGTTTCATGTATTATAAATTTTAGCAGATTCAGTTGATATAATGGTGGTTGGTTACCACATAGAGTTGGTATAAATCATATGATGACCATCGCGGACAACCTATAGAGTTCATGGTTGGGAATCATGTTTTTGTATTTGTCACACCTAGGTTAGGATAATGTCATATTATGAAATATGGAAAGAGAGCTACCCATTTTTTCATGTGGCATGATATTGTGTATAAGGTTAGTCTATTATAATAATTTTTAGCCCTTACATATCCCTACATTCCATACAAAACATTTTTCACATGTCATAGTTGTAGAGATATTATCCAAACCGTTCTCTTCTTAGGGAAATTGAGGATGTTGAACTTAGTGATGATTATTCATTTTTGGATATTCTGATAGAGACTCTGGAATATATTAAGATGTATCAAAGGGGTAAGATTATACATCTAGTTCGAATAAAGTGGTAGTAATTCCATGTTCTGGTTGATACATAGTAGATGGGTGTAGGTATTATAGCATAATGGATGGAATATTTCACTGATACCCCATAATGATAATTTGAGAAGCTCAATGTCAATATATATTATGGTTTTTTGGTTTTAAGATCTATATGTTTTATAGGTACATCCCTCTTTTAGTATCACGTTTGAACCATGGTGGTGTAGTATTTTTTGGAGAAGGAGATAATTTATTTGAAAATATGACCTCATGTTCAAGGTTGTATGTTTTCCATAAAATAATGGGTTAGGGTTATAAACATTATATATTTTTTGACAATGGATTTCCATTCTATAATTTGATTTATAGGTTATTATGGTCCATATTGTGAAAAATGGGCTGAAAACTGTCAGCTGGGAGATTACACATTGTTTAAATGTTACAAAACATAAAAAACCTCAAAAAATATGTCATGAACAAGTATAGGGCATGAATTGGTTACACATCCTATAAATAGTTCAGATCATGTAATAATAATTTGGGATAAATATTACCCAGAGACAATGTTTTTCTTTGGCATATCCCTATAAAGATAAACTCATAACATGTAAAATAGTTACACACCTTGCAATATCCTACCATGTAGTTTTATGTTCCCTGAAATATATTCATTTAATTCTATTATTGAAGATCCCTACTCTCAACCTTGGTCAGTTCTCTCAGAAATATTATAATCCATTCTTCAATTCCATATGTCCCATTTTTTTTATAGATCCTTAGTAGGTCAATTTATTTCTTTTTACCTCCTCTTTTTATGTTTTATATTATAGAGGTCGAACCCTTGGACCAATTTAGTTGTTATCTTGACCTATAATGATATGGGTTATTTTTACCATTTATCCACCTTCTTCCCCATGGGTGTTACCCATTGGGATAACTACATTAACCATATATTAATTGAAATGGGGTCTAATTATCACTAATTCATCTTAGTTTCAAGGTATGTGAAATACTTCAATTGAACCGACATAATGTTCACCTAAATTAATTAAATAATGAATTTTATTATTCTCTAGAAACAATTTCATTATATTTTTTTAAATCCTATCTTATAGAAACCATTTTGGTCAGACAATCATTGTTTATAAATTATTTATCTAATATATTAACATGTTTTTATTATTATATAAATTTTATTTAATTTAATGATAGAGATTCACCTTAGCTTGGATTGATTATTAAAATATTGGACTTGTTATTGGATTATGACCAACTCATAAAGGAATATTTAATTGAAAGATAAATTGTAATTTACATAATTAACCAATGATTCTTATAATGTGATATTGTGGTATCCTTGTAGTTATTCCTGTTAAAAAAATTGTAATTATTTATTAGTAATATATTCATAGATACTCATGTAATAATTGTTATATTATATAATTCATATATGTAATGATATTCATAGTCATTCAAGTTGTTATGCATATATATCAGTCTATGACAAGTGACACAAGTTGAAATTATTATATACTAGGCCAGAACTATATATATGTTGTAGTTCATACACACCAGTCTCTTCCTTTAATTATTGATTAAATTATTATATAATGGGATTTTGATATATTTTTTTGAATTATATAATGGAGATGTCATTATTGTTGTTAGGTTATTGTGCCCTAGTAAAATATGTTATGGCATGGTGTCAAATCGAGTTGATGGGGTTTTAATTTAATTGTTTCATTAATTAATAAAAATATTTATTTCATTATTTGATGCAATTATTATCAAACAAGTTATGTTTAGACATGGTGGTTTTATACTACATATTTATACTCAAACCGTATTTGGGGAACTATTTGAAATTTGAGCATATTACAAGGATGTAGGAATAAAAAACTGAAAGGGACCCTATTATTGGTTGTTTTTCTTCGATGGGATGAATTTTTGGGACATGAATCACATGGTACTTGCCAATATGGAATTTTTTGTCTTTATTTCATCCTAATAGTATTGTATTGGTACTACATCTACAATGTAATTTATTTAAATATCACCGTATAATTACATTATTTATATATAATTTGTTGGTATATTTAGTTGGATTTTGTTTTGTAATTTGTTTCTAGAGTAATGTATTGTTTCCATTATTTCAACTACTCTAATATTTATGGTTATATGATTCTTTTTATATGTTATATCTCTGTAACCATTGGGTATATCCTATATATTGTACTTATCACACCCTACTACTAGGAAATATTCTCTAGTACATGAGGATGCATGCTTGACGTCCCATAACCAAACTACTTCAGCCATGTGAGAGAGTTCATGATCTTTGTACATTATCATTCAACTAGTGGAACCTAAAATTCATTGAGTCACAATCAATAACTTTATTATTTTACATTACCACATATCCTTATCCCTTTATTTTAGTATAATAATATACAATGTATGATTCTCCCATTGTAGGTGCTTTAAGTATTAGTAATGTAATATGAATCCTTTTCAATTCCCTGAATATCCCATTTTATTTTTCCTTATAGAAAAAATATTACCATTATCCATGTCCGCATGGTATGTAGATTTTTCATTCAAGATATGTATTTCACTAATCGTCGATAGTATGAATATATTTCAAGGAATCTACATATATCCATTATTGAACTCATTCTCAGACACTCCATAATTGACATTTCCATAATGGGGTCCACAAATATCTCACTACCATTTATAATATTTCTAAAGAAAGATAACACATTCATCTAGAATACACATTTAAGATACATTACATATAGAGTATCTATTCAGAAGTCATCAACACAATATTCAAATACCCCACATTCCCATATTACATTTGAAGTATATCAAAATATCATTGATAATGACTACCAAATGTTTTTGTGGAAATATACAATGAATCTAATCACAATATCCAAAAATATATTTGGACAATTTGTTAGTAAAATGAGAGTCACTGTGAATTAATATTGTACAATATGTATTCTTTGGTATATCATTATTCATCACTATTAATTTGTGGTATCCACACCAAAGGAGCTCCATAGAAAAATACTAGGACCCACATAATTAACTGATAAACAAAACTAGTTTTGTATATGTATAATTTTTACATATAATGATTTTGTTTAGATCAAGATAATAAATGTAGTTGTGTAGGTAACTATCATGTTACTTGTTGAAGAGGATTGGTTCACCCCACGTTGAAGTGCTCAAACATAGAAAACCCATTTATATATTTTGTAGTAACTTCATCATTAGTTATTATAAAGTAATGGTGGCTATTATTTATGGTTACCTAGATATCAGTAAATATAAGTTTTTTTGTTTAATTGAGAACTCAACCTATGTGTTAGAATATATGCTATTATACACTATAGTTAATGCATCTATGTAATCCCTCAAAATGGGCGTGTTATCTAGCATGATCCTCTCATTTTCAATAACAATTGAGAATGTTATGCTTGTACATAATAAACTAAAATGAACAATAGAAATAAACATTCAAATATAGATTCATCATTATCCTTACACTTACATAGAATCTAAGGATGATTCATGATGTGATGAATAATATTCTTCTCTTGATAGTTGATTTTTAATTTATATAAGGAAGATTAACCCATTACCAATTTTACATCAAAATCCACTAATGTATATAATACCTTAGTTTATAAGAAGGTTCCATCCAAATAAATATACTAGATATTAGTTATATAATTGGGATGTATTTTCTTTTCTCATAGAAAACACAACATCAATTGTTTTTGGCGGAACATGTATAGTTATAATGAACATTAATTATATTAAAGGATATATTTTACCCAAAATAAAAAGTTATTTTTCTACTATTAAATGAATAACCTATAAACATATCACCACATCATTTTCATGATCCCCCACATTTGTAATCCCATCCTTTTCATTTCACTTTAGAGGTTTGTATCATTGATTTCCTCCAATAACCATTTTATTAGTGTATTTTTTGCATAATCCATGAGCTTCATATAATTGATATAATATACTACATGATGATTGTTGATCTGAAAATTCTGTTTTACTTTGGAATTAGTGGGTTTTTAATCCCTCTTCAACAAATATTATGTCAATGCCCTATTTTCCATAATAGATAATTTTATAGATTACTTGAAGATATATTACATTATCTTTTTTTCCCACACATTTGAAAATTCATAAATTGGGATTTATCCAAACAAAGATATTTTCCTAGACCACACCATAATGTAATCTCAATTCTATGATTTATATCTCTAGGATTAAGAGATTCTAAGAAACCCTATTATTTATATTGACCATTATAGCACATGAAATAATATATTAATAGTGTTCAAAATCACTAATAAATAAATATTTTCATAGACATTAATATAATCCACTAAATAAATAGTCGACCTTTCCTTTTTTGTAGATAAAAATTCCATAGGTTTTCCATAAAAGGCTTCTAAAGCTCACCTAGTACACATGATAGACACATCCTCATTTTTCCTTACTCTAAGGAGCTCTCTATCTATTTTAATATCAAGAGATTTGAGAAAATATTTATTGGAAAATACTTTTCTATAAACATTACTATTCCCTCGAATAAATTTCTATTTTAGGATTAGTATTCTTGATATGTATCCACCAATGATAAACTAACACATCGGGATGGAATTATCCTTGTATCCCATTATATTATTTTGGGAATTTTATTATTGATAATATCTTCTTAATAGTGTTAATATGTTGTTTCACAACTATAATTATATATATTTGTGATGGCTTATTTGCGACAGCATCCCTTCGCAAATAGGCTTTAGAAATGGGGGTCCGTTGCAAATAGCTCGTTGAAGAAAAGGACATCACAAATACATTTATTTGTGATGAGCCCATTGAAAAACACAGTATTTGCAAAAGAATTTTTTCCAGTCACAAATAACCATCCGATTATATACATTATATATATATATATATAAACATTTTGTGACAGGATCCCCTCGCAAAAGGTCCAGTCCCAAATACTAATCATAATAAAAATAAAATAAAATTATGATTAATGAAAAAATTATATTATTATTATTAAATTAATAATTAAATAATAAATATTATTATTAGTAAAATAAAAAACCATTAAAAAATATAATACTAAATAAATATATTTAATAAAATTAGGAATAATAAGAATTTAATATTAATATTATTAAAATAAAAAAAAATAAAAATTTATTAATATTCTCAATATTTACAAAAAAAATAAAAAAATCATAAAATATAATTATTATTAGTAAAATAAAAAATATTAAAAAATATAATACTAATAATAATTAATAAATTATTAAAAATAAAAAAAATAAAAACATTATGCAATATTTTTACCATTATAAAAGAGAGAAATTGTAAATAGTTCATACTACAACAAATCTTGAATTCAAATGTTTTTAACCTAAAAACAATCACTAGGGGCAGTCTTCTTTTTGAGGAGGTGGATGTGGTGGAGGAGATGGTGGAGGAAACTCAATCCCTAAAATACGAGTTAGACAACGCATGTACTCCATATGCTCGTGATGTTGCTATTTCCACTACTGCTCTCATTAACCCATCTCCTCCTCATGCTACTGTTACTCTTACTGCTGCCGCTTATAGATCTCTTCATGCTACTTCTGCAAACTTTATAAACTCAGCTTGAGTTCTCAACTGCTCTTGATACTGTGAGGTAGAAGATGATGCCTCTCCACGAGCTCCTCTCAAGCTGGACGCCGACATCGTTGTAGTACCATGATAAGTAACAGAAGTCAAATGATAGTTGATTCCAACTACTCAACCCTTCTCAAATCCATATTGATTTTCCTGCATCCTTAATACCTCATCCAAATGGTGGGCACTAGTCTGCTCAGTCATCTCATCCTGACTCTTAGCCTATGTTTGAGAGGCCACATCATCATATGACACCTTTAATTCCAATTTGAAAATAAAATGGTGATAATATTATATGTTGTTAATAAAAAAAATACTAACCACAATCTGACGATGGCGATCACCTCTAATCTCTCCAGTGGCTGGATCATTGTACATCATCTGATATACATCGAACTCTATAATATCGTGATGCTCAATTTCCTACCAAAATATAAAATAAACTTTTTATATTTTATGTTATATTAAATATTAAAAAAATACTTACAAGATGCACTCTATGCATACTGAATTTACTACTACCAGCTCGATGTTTTACCCCCTGTATCCCCCGATTCTGTCATCCCACTGATGATCTCCCCTGAGATCAACCACCCAACCAGTGTAAACATAATCTATCCCACACGTGAGATGAAATTTACTCTAGACATTGGTTTCTACAAGACTCGTCAAATTCTATCACTCCTTCTTTCTTAATAGATGTTATTCTGAAATTGTGCAAAAACAGACGGAAACAGTGACACATAGACAACTTCCATGCCATATGGATAGCATCTTGAATGATATCATCGATGGGATACTGTAAACCCTAAAATAATTTATAATATAAATTTATCAATAAAATAAATTTCAAAACAAATAATCTTTATTTACGTTTCTACCAATGATCGAACATGTCACGCCACACATCAACGAGAATCTATTCCCACGAGATCAATGGCTGATGAAAATAATTACGCAAGATAGCACTCCCCTATCGAATAACACCATGAAAAAAAACTGTGAAAAAGGAATAAATGATCAAAAAATTAGTATATATATAAATAAATTAATTAAAGCTAACTAAAATATAAAGGTTACCATACCTATGTGTGCGTGGGATTGAAGGAAAGATGTGGATGCCACTCCGAGATAGGGTCAAGAATTATCAGTCATGCAAGACCGCACCCCTTCCATATACCCCCTGAACCGCCACTAGACTGAGCGTTAGATGATCCAAAATTCCCTCATCCAAAGGTAGACCAGCCTCCTCCAACTCGAGAAATATATCAGGTTCGATCTAAAACAAAAAATTATTGTTGTTTGTAGATAGTTGAAAATAACTATTATATATAGATATATATGTTTTATGATTATAACCAGAATTTCAATGTGTTAATGTCCATATTCATCCTCATCTTCATAGCTATCCATGTCAATGTCTTCATCTTCCTCTTGAAAATAAGCTTCAGCAATTGAGCATTCAACTGATGCTTTGTTAAATACTTTCTTCAACAATTCCTGCATGCATCTCTCGAATGGGTACATCCATCGAAACAGTACGGGACCTCCACATTTATCTTTAAGTGGAAATTGTAATAGCATATGTTCCATTGAGTCAATGAAATCTGGTGAAAATATTTTTTTTAGTTTACATATAATTACGTCAATATCTTTTTGTAGTTTTCTAAGGGCATCGTAGTCTGTTATCACTACAAAAATGTCTCGTAAAAAAATATGATATGACTGTTATCGATTCCCAAATCATAGAATTCAACAAACCAATAAATCCAATCGGAAAAATTCATTCCATTATATCATGACAATCGTGACTATTTAATCTGGTAATATAACCAATCATAACACATCTTCCCAAATTGGAAGAACAACCATCTAGAAGTCTCAAATTTGTAATCCACTGACAAAATAATAAGTGAATCTATTTGGATAGTGTATAATCTTCTTTTGGTTTTATTAACCTCTATGATCTGACATTTTCAAATAGTTCAAGTTCTGGTCACCTGTAAATTTTGGAAACATATAATTATTTCTTTACATATCTTTGGTCTTACCTGGTGTGTCCAAAACAATATGAAATAAATTATCAATAAAAGTTTTCTCAATATGCATGACATCCAACATGTGGAGGACCAATAAATCATACCAATATTAATGATCCCAAAAAATGATTCATTTCATAGAATTATGTTATTTCCCAATGCCATAAAGTTTATGTTGGTTTAGTGTTGGCCCAAATGGGATGGGAGGTAATGAAAATACAACAAATTTTAACCCTGTACTGGAGATCATCTTGGGAGGTTCATCCCATTCAAATGTACCTTTTCTGAAATGAGATTTCATCATTCAAAAAATATGATCAGTTGGAAGAAATCTGCAGTGACCATCATAATAGCAAGGTTTTTTTTCCATTGTCTAGCATAAAGTCTTTTTTTGTATTTCATACAATAATAAAATGATTTTAGACCATGTCTACTCCAGCCAGATAACATGTCATTTGCCGGAAGTCAATAATCGTCCACATCAATGAAACTTTTAATATGAAATTTTGTTTCTTTTAAACATCATATGTTTTAAAAACATAACTCCACAATCCATTTAACTCATAAATCATTGGATTCAAATAAACTTCAATATTATTTTTTCGATGTCCTGGGATTAATAGATTCATAATGATATAGGTCTCCTTCATCAACATCCATGGAGGTAAATTATATGTATTTATGAAGAAAATACAACATGAATACAAACTACTATAAGAACCAAAGTGATAGAAACCGTCTGTAGAAAGACCTAATCACATGTTTTGGCCTTCTAATGCAAAGGACAGATGCCGAAGGTCAAATTGATTCCATTTACCACCATCAGATCGATGAATTAAGGTTTTATCATTAGAAATCATGTTTTTGTGCCATGACATCATTGAATTTGTGTTCTGAGATATAAATAAACACTACAACCTGGGTGTAAGGGCGGAATATCTGAACTGTTTCACTAGATTCGATCTAGAATTCCCTAGTTGAGCTTTTTAATACCTCGATTTTCCTCATGTGGGACAACTATCCAATGACTCATTTTCACTACTATATCAGACACACTCATTTGGGCAAGCATGAATCTTCTGATAACTATGGTCCAGATTACTAACCAGCCTCTTTTTCTCATATTAATTTGCAGGTAACACATTTCATTCAGGTAATAGTGTTTTAACCAAAGAAAATATCAGATCATAATTGTTTTTTAAAATTGCATTATCTAATTTAATAGCCACAAATTTTTCAACCTCTTATAATTTTGTTATCTTGAAACCTGGATATAATGCATCCTCAGAAGACCTCAAAAACTCATAAAATTCAGATGGTGCAAACTCTGGAGTTAAATCACTATCATCCGAAGTTTTAGTTTGTTGAACAGATAGACCTGCAATATCATGTACTAAATTTTGAAACTATTATGGATCTGAAATCAAGATATTAGTATCTTCTATGTAACTATGTTCACATTCATGATACCAAAAAAACATAATCTGGTTGATTACCATCTCGTAAGAGATGTCCCCCAACATTGTCAAATGTATCAAATGTTCTCAGAGAACATTTTTTTACAAGGACACTTAACTGTGCCTTCTAAAACATATTCTAGTTTTGATGATTCAAATGATAATAAAGATTCCACACCCTCAATATATACAGGATTTAAATCAAAACTATTTGGATTTCTGTGCTAATTTATCCAAGCGTAGTCATCAAAAAATGGCTGATGTCTATTTCCATGTTCCATATTTTTCTACAAAATATAAATCATCACTATTTTTGAATAATTTGAAATTATAAAAAACTATCTAAAACAGATAAATAATTACAACTACTTATTAATAATTACCATTTAATTTAGGTGACATAATTTCCAGTGTATTGACAGCTAATCTTTTGTCTGATATCTCATTTACTTGCATATTTCTCACACTGAAATCACAATGAAGAATCTTCTCAGAGGTATGCTTATTCATTCTCATGCAAACGAGAATGTATAATAGTACCTCTGAGCAGTTTCTTCATTTTTATTTAAGGGTGAGAAAGATGCAAGTAAATGAGTCTTCAGACAAAAGTGCCCCTTTTTTGTCGATGAATCATTTTTTTTGCAACTGCCTCCGCCTGAACACATTATGAAAAATGTGGTCTTACAAATTCATATTCAAACTAGTTCAAACAAGATAGGATATGCATACAAAGAAGCATACTTTTCCAAATATGTTGAGTCGGAGAAATTTGAAAGATGAAGAATCATCGAGAAAAAGGAGTATCATCAATCCACTAGAAATTTTTCCATGTTATTACATGTTATTAAAATTTATTCCTATTTATTCATATTTCATCATATTTCTTCCTATATATTCCTATTTATTACTATTTATTTGTAATTTTTTCTATTTATTAATAATTATTCCTATTTATCAGTAATTATTCTTATTTTATCAATAATTGTTACTATTTATTTATAATTATTACTATTTTTTCCTAATGATAAATATTTATTGCTAATTATAAATATTTATTACAAATTATTTATAATTATTCATAATTATTGCTAGTTATTACTAATTAATACTAATTATTACTAATTATTACTATTTATTATTTATTATTTCTAATTATACTTACTTATTTCTAATTATTCTTATTTATTTCTAATTATTATTAATTATTCCTATTTATTCTTATTTATTCTTATTTATTACTATTTATTCCTATTTATTTCTATTTATTACTATTTATTTCTAAATATTACTATTTATTACTGAATATAAATATTTATTGCTAATTATAAATATTTATTCCTAATTATTCTTAATTTATCTAATTATTCGAAATTTTTCATAATTATACCTCATTATTCGATAATTATTCCTAATTATTTTTTATTATACTTAATTATTCCTAATTATTTCAATTTATTCCTATTTTTTACTATTTATTCCTATTTATAGGTAATGATTCCTATTTATGACTATTTATTGCTAATTATTTCTATTTATTTCTTATTATTGCTGTTTATTACAAATTATTCCTAATTATTGCTCATTATTCCTATTTAAGGCAAATTATTCTTATTTATTTCTAATTATTCATATTTATTTCTAATTATTCCTATTTATTACTAATTATACCTATTCATTAATATTAAATCCTATTTATTAGTATTTATTATAATTTTTTCTATTTATTAGTATTTATTATTATTTATTCCTATTAATTATTAATTATTTCAAATTATTATTAATTATTCTTATTTATTACAAATTATTCTTATTTATTACAAATTATTCTTATTTATTACTAATTATTCATATTTATTACTAATTGTTCGTATTTATTACTATTTATTCATATTTATTACTAATTATTCCTATTTACTACTAATTATTCTTATTTATTCCTATTTATTACTATTTATTTCTAATTACTCCTACTTATTACTAATTATTCTTATTTAATAATAATTATCCCTAATTATTCCTATTTATTAATATTTCTAATTATTTATTCCTATTTATTATTATTTATTCCTATTTATTACTAAATATTTCTAATTGTTACTATTTATTGCTAATTATACATATTTATTCTTATTTATTCCTAATTAATCCTAATTATTCCTAATTATTCCTAATTATTCATAATTATTCCTAATTATTTGTAATTATTCGTAATTATTCGTAATTATTCTTAATTATACCTAGGTATTCCTAATTATTCTTAATTATTACTATTTATTCCTATTTATTACTATTTATTCCTATATATTGGTAATTAATAGTGTTTATTACTATTTATTTCTAGTTATTCTTATTTATTGCTAATTATTCCTATTTATTGCTAATTATTCCCATTTATAGCTAATTATTCTCATTTATTCCTAATTATTTTTATGTATTATTAATTATTCTAATTTATTACTAATTATTCCTATTTATTAGTTTTTATTTCTATTTATTAGTATTTATTAGTATTTGTTTATATTTATTAGTATTTATTTTTATTTATTAATAATTATTCCTATTTATAATTTATTATTCCTATCTATTAGTACTTATTCCAATTTATTACTAGTTATAGTTATTTATTACTAATTATTATTATTTATTAGTAATTATTCCTATTTATTTCTAATTATTCCTAATTATTCTTATTTATTTCTAGTTATTCATATTTATTACTAGTTATTCCTATTTCTAATTATTCCTATTTATTACTAATTATTTCTAGTCATTACTAATTATTCCTATTTACTACTATGTGTTCAAATTTATTATTATTTATTTCTAATTATTACTATTTGTTACTATTGATTTCTAATTATAAATATTAATTCTTATTTATCCAAATTATTCATAATTATTCATAATTCTTCCTCTTTAATCCAAATTATCCTGAATTATTCCTAATTATTCCTAATTATTCTTAACTATTCATAATTATTTCTAATTATTCCAAATTGTTCCTAATTATTCCTAATTATTCCTAATTATTCCTAATTATTCCTAATTATTCTTAATTATTCTTAATTATTTGTAATTATTTCTATTTATTTCTATTTAGTATTAATTGTTAATAATTATTTCTATTTATTACCATTTATGCCTATTTATTACTATTTATTGCAAATTATTCCTAGTTATTTCTAATTATTCCCATTTATTGCCAATTATTCCACTTTATTGATAGTTATTCCTATTTATTGCATTTTATTCATATTTATTAGTATTTATTCATATTTATTAGTATTTATTCCTATTTATTACTAATAATTCCTATTTATTACTATTTATTCTTATTTATCAGTATTTGTTTCTCTTTATTACTAATTATTCATATTTATTAGTATTTATTATTATTTATTCCTATTTATCAGTAAATATTCTTATTTATTAATAATTATTCCTATTTATTAGTAATTATTCCTTTTTATTAGTAACTATTTTATTTGTTATTAATTATTCCTATTTGTTACTAATTATTCCTATTTATTACTAATTATTGCAATTTATTTCTTTTTATTCCAATTTATTACTAATTATTTGTATTTATTACTAATTATTTCTATTTATTACTACTTAATCCAATTTATCACTAATTATTCATAATTATGCCTAATTATTCCTATTTATTCCTATTTATTCCTATTGATTCCTATTTATTACTAATTATTCTTGTTTGTTACTAATGATTCTTATTTATTACTATTTTTTATGATTTATTAATATTTATTCCTAATTATTACTATTTATTTCTAATTTTTACAGATTATTCTATATATTTCCTATAATACCTGTTAATTAATAATTATTAATATTTATTGCTAATTATAAATATTTGTTCCTAATTATTTATAATTATTCATAATAATTACAAATTATTCATATTTATTGCTAATTAAAAATAATTATTCCAAATTATTATTATTTATTTCTAATAATTCTTAATAATTACTAACTATTCCTATTTATTACTAATTTGTCATATTTTTTATTAATTATTCCTATTTATAAAAAATTTGTACTAATACTTTCAATTTATTATTACAAATAAAAACTTTTATCAAAACAATTTACATATTTTTAATATTAAACTAATCAAAAATATTTAAAATTAACTTAAAAAAATAAAATATATATTAAATTAAATAAAATAAAAATACCTTTAAACTTGATCTTCTATTGATGTAGACGACTTCAAAACTTTTTCATAAAAAAAACTAGCTCAAACAAATCTTCACTCTGAAAATAGGGTTGAGAGAGGTAGAGAAAGTGAGAATTGAGAGGAGGATTTGAAAAAACATATGGGGGGGTATATATAGGTTAGAATAGTTGGGGCGGGACCTTTTGTGATAGGACTACTGTCGCAACAGATACCTTTTGCGATGAACCCGGTCGCAAAATACCATTTCCCGCATTAATTGTTATCGTCGGTTAAAAGTGTATTTGTGATGTGCCACATCGAAAAAGGTATCTGTAGACACACATTTTGCAACAGGGCATCATCCCATCGCAAAAACCAATTTACCGCTGTCGTGTATTTTGCGGCGGGACCTGTCGCAAATAACATCCGAGCGACGAACGATTTGAGATGGGGAAATTCCCTCGTTGCAAATGACCTTTCCATCCAAAAAATCCAATTACAACTGCCAGGAATTTGTGATGGGAATACTCATCCCATCGCAAATAAGCTTCCCACGGTTTGGCGCGCAATCCCCACCAAACCGTGCATTACTTTTTTTGATGGGCCGCCCAAACCCATCACATATAACAAGGGATTTGCAACAGGACGACTCCCACATCGCAAAAAATCTCTTGACTGGACTATTTGCAACAAGATAATATCCCATTGCAAATAACCCGTCACAAAAGGTTTTTTCCCGTAGTGTTTTGTAATGATAGGAATATATGGATAAAAAATTACGAGCCATTCATTGTATAAAGAACTCAATGACAAATTTAACATTATCATAAGCTAGTGGGCATTACACATGATAAATGTTATTATTAATAACATGATTCATCTACGAAATTACTTCCATAATGCTCTGATTTCATTATCCTCAATGTCTAATCATGTAATTAAGAAAATAATCAAATTACCAATCATGTATGTTTTTCGTGGTTCTTCATATTTCCCAAAATTTACTAAAAAATAAAGATGGGAATACTCAATCTAAGATATTTATAAAAAGGGTAACATGGTACAATGAAATAATATAATGTAAAAGGATAGTAAATACTATATTATGAGTAAATATTATTCATCCAAGGTTATCTATATTAATTTTTCTTCAATAGTTTTCTATCCTAACAATATAATCCACTCTATTATATTAGTTTATAAAGCCTTTGAGAATTTCCCAAAGCATGTCACCTGAGTGTCAAAATTTTTGAGTAGAATATGCCCTTTTCATGAAATAGGTGACGATCAAATTGATACACAATTTTCCCTTTTCATGGTTATTACATATTTGTGAAATTATTCCTGATAGACATCTACATATAGTATCCAGTTCGATATGTGTTTTTTCGTAAATCAATACACTATAGTTCATAAATATTCATTGAATGATTTACTACACATAGACATATCCCATGGGTTTGCTGTAATTTATTCTGGTCCTTATCAAACTAATTTAATAGGTCGATCTATGATACTAACTACATAGATAGATTTTTTAAACATACAATTACATTATTTTTAGCATAAATATTTAATAAACTCTCATGAAAAATCAAAGGGCTTGATGATTTTAGAGGACGATAATCATAATACAGAAAAAAGATATTATAAAATAAATCTTTTACTTTTTTTAACCATAATGTGAACCTAAATCTAAATGACATCTTAAAACTATATTAGATAATATGGGGAATATAGAAAACAATGTGATGTTTTATAACTCCTAGTAAGGGAATAAACATGATTAGAAAGAAAAAAATTATTAGGCAAACAATAAAATATCCTAAAAGGCTGGGCTCTAGAATAATCTAGACAGATCATAAAAAAAAGATCATAGAATTAAGATATCATTACAATATTGCAAAATTGCATCAATTTTAAACATAGAATATGATTAATTCAAGACTAACCACAATGAAAAGATCCCATGGTTTGTGGATTAAAATCCACGATAGGGTTTACTCCCTCATCTCATTCATTACATCTCATTAGAGAAAAATATTACCCAATTAATCAGAAGGATATTCAGTTATACTGATCATAACATGTATTTGGTATTGTGTTCCACGAAATGAGATCAACTATAATAAATAAAAATTATAATTACCCATGGAAATAAATTGGATTCATAACATTTCCTCATTTAATAATGAAACGTATTTCAAAAATATTTTATAGAGAAACAAATCAACATATTATAGAAATGAAAATATAATTACCAATGAGTAGTCCTCAAATAATAGATATTGTTTTTTATTAAAATAAAAATGAATTAAAAAAACTAATATATAATATAGTGGTTAATCATAACGTGGTTTCATTTTTCGAATATTTTTTTAGAAATGAATTTAAATAATGAATTCCACCTATAAATAAATTAAGAACAAGATAGATATATAGGTAAAAGAAAGAAATATAAAAATTAAAGGCATACATAATAATAAAGGGAGTGGTAAATTTGGTTAGAGAGAGAATGCTTAGAACCCATTGAAAAATGGTGGTTCAAAGAGATCACTTACCATATAATTCATAATTATCCACACATTCTCATAATATACCTAACAAACCCATTAAATTTTTTAGATACTAACCTAAAAAACATTCCCAAATATATTTTATCTATTATAATGTTTTATGATCAATTATAATTATTTCAGTGGGAAATATTTTCTTTACTTTCTTCTGTTAGAGGGAATTTGTTTCACGATTCCATGACTAGATGACTGGAAAATAATCATTAAATTTCTTGTTAGATGGGATCACAACTAGAAAAATTAATTAAAATAATATTCATGTAATTTTATAAAAATGTAGGGTCCCTTTTTTCCTTTTTTTATTAAATAATGATGATATACATAGTAAAAGCTATAACATTATCATATTAGTTGATTTAAGTGGTTTTGAAAAAAATCCTTAACCAGTTTTGTTTTAGTTAATATAATTTTTAAATAATAATTATATAACATTATATAAGTTAAAATTTAATTATTTTTATATTTTCTAACAATTGATATTTTTAATTACAAGAATTTAATGTAGTGTACAATGATAATGAATTTTGTCCATAGAGGTCGTAAATCTACCATATTGTTAAAAAAATATTTTTATTAGAATCAATGGATTTGAGGGTTGAAGATGGAAATTGAATCATATTAATAACATATTTTCGTATCTAGGATTATGATTTTACCACTTCATGGGTCATGTAAATCATAAGAGTACGGTAGAAGAAGAGTAAAATTGAATGATTTTAGTTTATAATATTTCATCTCCTTTCAGTTGTCTTCATTAGGATACTACATAAGGCTTGTTGAAGTGGTCTTGGGATGAGACAAGAAGAACTAGTACAAGAGGTGGAGAGTGGGTATGATAATTGGTTAAACATTTTTATGTATCTTTGGATTATATGTTTTTGAGATAATGGGAGGTAAAAGTGGTTTTTGTATTTGGATGGGAGGGGTATTTGAAATTATATTAATTAGTCTATTATTTTTTATCAAGACTATCATGTGTAATGATTATTGGGAAAATATCAAGTAAAAAGTGAATGTGAGTCTGAACTAGTGGGTTATAACATCAGTCAAGACTCAAAAATATATTTATTCATCATATATTGTTAAGTAGTGTATTATAACATATCCCCCAATCCCCCAAATATTAAAATATTTTATTAAAAATCACTCTATTTTTTCTCTATAGATTCACTAAATATAATAGTTATTATAAATGTTTTCTAAATAATACTAATTATGTTTTAAAAAATATATCACATTTCTTTGAATAATACAATGTTAAATAGAATGTATAATTATCAATCCCATTTAAAAAATATGTAGTGCCTCATAAACAAATTATCATTATATTACAAAATTATATTAATTTATAGACACATATTTTAATGGTAATAATTCTTTATATCTATCACGAACCAACCTTGGTACCCTATTAACATCATAAGTGAGAGGGACTTGACATATCCTGGAGGGTGTTTTTGATCCCCGATGGTTGGTGATTTGAACCTAGAATTGTAGAAAATTCAAGGGGGAACAAGTTCAACAAGACATAGTTGAATTAAAACAAAGAATAAAATGTGCAATATAAAATATGATCCACTAGGAATAATGTACCAAGATATACAAACACATAAATATCCCAAAGATTTACAACCCTTGTTCTACGATTGGAAAATTGCACAAGTCCCCAAAGACACAACTCCCCACAACCATGGTTCAACAGCCAGATCCACATAAAAGAGATATTTTCCCTTTTATCTCACATAGAATAAGGTAATCTAGAAACATCTAAAAGAAAAATTACAATGTGACATACAAATCCAGTAGTGTCTCACCATGGAATCTATAAAACATTCCAACTATATATTATAAAAAAACTATTTGAACATTAAAAGTAATCAGGTTTGTTATTTCAAAGCATATTTAAAAAAATCAGTCTATGTATTTCAAATGATTGAATGTACATTACGAAAAGGAATAAAAAATTATGGAATATTTCCAAGATATTTTATAATATTTATATAAATATAATAGTTTATATAAATACAGAGGGGATATAAAGTAGTTTTAAACAATGGCATACATTTTCAGCTCAAATACAAATAATAAGAGGGCACCATTAATATCTACCAAAATCTACGACAGTCTTTATGTCTATATGAATTTTCACTATCTAAGAGATTTTAGAAATATTCGTATACACACGTCCCCCTGAACTTTCCAGAGGTGACATGTCCACCTCCCATCATGGATGTGACACACTACATTTATGTTTAAAAATGTTGTAATAGCATTGAGTGTGTCCAAATAACTCACTAACTTGTAAAATATTTCATGTTCTCTTACCTAATCAATGATTGAAATTTTTTAAGGCTTTTTAAAGAAAAATTCAATCACATTCACCTATTTCAAAATTCCATTTTTCTATTTTAAATCAAAATTAGTTTTAATGAAAAAACAAGCCTCCTTCCAAGAAAAACCCAATACGATTCTATAAAAAACAATTTTAATACATTTCTAAATATATTAAATAAATTCAAAATAAATTCCATAAAAGTTCACAATTATTTTCCATAATTAAATTCACAAATTTAATTGAAATTATTTAAATCAAAATTTCATTATAAATTAAACAAATTAAATTAACCTGTTTCCATAAACTATCCCAAAATCAATGGAAATTGGGGTTTTATCATTTTTATATACCAAAACCATTTCCATTGTCCAAATTCACTAGAATAGTGTTTTATAAAATAAATTAAAATAAATTTTGACAAATTATATTTAAATAAATAGTTGAAATAAACCATGATATTCAAGGTTATCAAAAATGGATATAAGAGACAGAACCACCTACCTTTTCCAAATATTCAATAACCGTAACAAAAACTGTCAATGAGAACGAAGGAGTAAAAGACCTCAAAACTCAACGTAAAAATAATATCAAACACTAAATGACATGAAACAATAAATTTGAGGACGATAAATTGAATTCCCAATGGTGGAGAGGAGATTAAGTGGAAGAATGAGAGATAACACATTACTTGGAATCCCACCACAACTGTAATGATGATCAAATGTCGAAATAATGGATTCAGAAGCATTGGAAGGCTTTAAGATTTCTAGGAGACATTAGTATGAGGGAGTTGAAACTATAGAGTATCCAATAGGAAAATACCAATCATGATGCCTGTTTAAAAACCCATAGTTAGGGTATTAAATGATAGGCAATCCGAATACCCAACATGAAATACTGAATTTTCATAAATGTAATAAATTAGGACACATCAAATTAAATTAAAACCCTCTGACTAAAAATATAATATGAATAAAAAAATCATAAAATGAAATGTATTATTATGACATGTATCCTTAATAACATGATTCCTTTCAAAAAAAATCTCAGATACAATTACATGGAATGTAACATGGTTACACGGTGTGTAAGCCACTAGTAGTATATACAATACCATTCTTAAAGAAGATACTCCAGTAGGTATGTGACTTCACCATCATAGATAACCTATAAATTATTTCTCAATAATATCATGTTAATTAAATGAATAATCCATGGAAATAATAAATATGAATATGTCAGGTTGATAATGGGATGTTATAACCTCCCAACAATGAAAATAATATTTCCCCATACATCTTAAAAAGAAGAACACTTGCTAATGTGAAGAGGAAATACCCCTATCATCAGTGCATCATGTTCCCACGTCTCATGGATATTAGAAACATGCTACCATTGAACATGAAACAACGATATTCTCTTCCCATGATGTACCTTGGTCTCGTAATCAACTATCATGACTGGTTGCATAGTCAAAGATAAATCCAGGTAATCTCCAAATAACTCCAACTCAAAAAATGAGATAGATCGAGATGATACTATCATATATGCAATAAATAGAATATGTTATATACTTATGTAAGCTATGGTGGATGTTATATATGGTAATAAAAATCCCCTAACTTTTAGACACCCACAAAATCTCTCACAAAATGAGGACAAAGTCACCTGTTACTCATAATCCTTCAATGCCCCAACTGGGGTGAAACATTCAAGAACACCATGTCACCAAATGTGAACTCCAAAGTTCTATATAGAAGATAATCGTATGACTTGTAAGATATATGTTCTGTCCACAATATCGAATGAATTAACTGAATATTTAATGGAGTCTCTTAAACAAAACATGGTTCAATATATGAACATTCACCAATATCTGACCAATACACTGCATATTTACAAATCCAACCACACAATGAATCAAATAGAGCCATTATGATCACATAATGGTAACTATTATTACAGAAAAACTAAAACATCCCCAAGTGATCATAAAAAATCCCACTGAAGTCAATAACACAAGAGATCATCATATCTTCAAGAATCTATATGGCTCTCTCTATCTAGTCAATTTACTATGGATGGTAGGCCATCCTCAAAAAAACTGAGATCCTGATGCCTCCTAATGGCCTCTCAAAAAATTTGAAGTGAAATTACTATCCCAATATGATACTATATAAGATGGACCCCTATGTAAACAAACAATCCCTTTCACATAAAGACTCCAAAACTCATAAAAATTGGTTATACCTAGAATGAGAATATAGTAAGCTGACTTATACAACCTGTCTATCACAACCCATATTATATTATTCTATCTCTGAGTATGAGGAAACCCAAATAAAAAGTCAATAGAGATTTCATCCCACATACATGTATGGAATGGAAGAGTATTATGTATATTCAAGGGTTCTAGTGGTCATCCTTCACATGCTAACTTGTATAACAATAAAAAAGAAACTCATAAATATCCCAGCTCATACAAGGCCACCGTAATTACCTTCTCATACCATTTAACATTTTAGTAGTTCCAGGGTGCACAACCCACAAGGAATTATGGAAACCACCCATTAAATCATTCCATGCCATTAAAGTCGAAATAAAGTTATCCCAATAGCATATTACACCTTCACTGGAGATTAACAACTGGGCCACTATGTTACCACCATAAAGAGAAGCCTTAATTATACGGAATTCATCATTTAAATCATGGTATCGAAGAATCATCTCAAGAATAGAGGGTTTGAACAAAATGCTAGGTAATGATACACCATCCTCTTTCTACTGAACACCAATAAGAAACTTTGAAAAAACATCCATCCAATTCCACTCTTCAAATATTCATTCATTACCTAGGTAAGAAGATTACTACATTACACATCTACAATTAAATGAATTTTTCTCAGGGTATAGTTTATGTAAATGTAGAAAGATTCCAGGTACTCCACCCAACACCTCTGAAAAATATTCATATCTTTTTGTGAGAAGATAAAACTCTATATTTTATACATTGAAGAAACAACAATCCTATATCCAAAAATTTTGTGCTCCCAAATCATTAGAACTTTAATCACATATTCATGCTCAAGGAAATGGGTAGGATAATTATTCTCATGTGGCCTAAGGTGACATGATCCATAATCTATTACATGATCACCTTATATAAGAACACAACAGAAGCTTGAACCAGATGAATAATCAAATAATACATAGACTTGACCAAATGCTAAGAGAGTCAATATTGTTATAGTAGTGATAAGATTTCTCAGTTCATCAAATGAACTCTAACAGTTATCATTCTTGGAAACACAACCCCCTTCGGAGTTAGATTTCTCATTAGATAAGCCAAATTTAAGAAGTTCTTAATGAACATATAGATATATCATGCTAATCACATGAACAAATGAACCTCAAATACATATCATGGTTTCTCCCAGGTCATAATAGTCATCACCTTCTCAATATCAACTATTTTACAATGTTGTTACACCATGTTTCCTAAGAATTTCACTTCCCTAATCCAAAAAATAAGTCATTGAAATCTTGTAATTGTGTAATTGATTTCTCTGAATAATTATTACTAGTCTTATAGTATACAAATGATCCAACATAGACATGGAATAAGTGAGGTTTTAATCCAGGATGTCTACAACTATGGTGTCAAGGTACAAGTGAAAAATATTGATGATAAATTCCATGAAAACTACATGAGAATTTGTAATACCAATGTTCATAAAAAGGTACTTAGAATATTCATACCTTCCCCAATAGGTATTTTTTAATTAGTTATATTAATTTATAAATAACTGATGCCATCCAGATAAATGGTTGATATCTAAAAACAACATCAACCCTTACAACTGAACATACAAATCATCAAACCATTTATATGTTTATTTTTTCATCACCATAAATCGATTGAGATTTCTATATTCAACACATAAGTTATTGGAACTATCATTATTCATATATAAGATAACCATTTCCACCCTAGGTGACACACATGGGTGTACAAATAATTTTTCAAGAAGATCATCGCACTGGATATTAATCTCCATTAGTTTAGCAGGTTCCATTTCATAAGAAGGAATTAAAATATGGTTTGTAATAGTAATCAAATCAATGGATTACTATACCTCCATCACTAGTGTAAATCCATATAAATATATGGAAAACATATCAGGAAATTCAATGACTATTGGAGGGAGATCACCACTCAATGATTCATAATCCCGATCAAAAGAAAACATTGATAATAATTTCCCAACTATTTATAATAAGGTCTATATCTACTCGATCATCCGTCCCAATCTGCGTGAATGAAAATAATCATACCACTGGGTGTTATAAAGAAGAATCATTGAATATATCAATCAATTTGTTTATTATTGTTATTGATCCAATCCAACCAGAATATGGCAACAAGAGATTTCAATTTCAAGAACAAGAAAACTCCACGTAAGATCAACGATTTATAGATAGAACATATAAAAAGGTCTATGTAGACCCTAATATCAATTAATAGCTAGTGGTGTATTAATATCCATTTCATAAAATAATAGCTATATAGAACGACTAAGAAGATTAAAACACGAGTTGAAATAAATGAGTATGATGCACCAGTATCAAATAGATCAATCACTAATGATGATGTTATAGTAAGGGTACCTCTAGTCTTTGTAAGAACTGTGTCTGCATCCTCTGGAGATTCTTCCTCTTTGTGAATAATATTTTTTTCAAATTATTATGGATATAAACTATTTATACAAGAATAATATGGTTGGACTATAATTGTAATAGGATTTTATTATCTTGTTCTACTTCATAGTGTAGAATAGTTGTGGAAAATTCTATGTATGTTCTATGAACGTCTGAATGAGATAAAATATGGGTCACCTTATTGAAAAACCTCCGACAATGTCATGGATTACCAAACTGGTAGAAAATAAAAAACTTTTTTTGGAACGTTATGAGGTCAGGAATGAATCTACAATCATGAACTACCATGAGAATAATCGCAATTTCATTTTCCATTGAGGGAACTTGTGATAATACAGTGACAATACGGAACTCCCAAAAACAAAAATTTTCCATCCAGGTCCATCTCGATGAACATCACCCTATCTAGCACGTCAAAATAACTAAAAAATATCAACAAGAAAAAACGTATATCTAATCAATGTGCCAAATAAAACCATAGACCCTTAATCCCCTCTTACGATATACTCGTATGTGCAAAATTAAACATCTCTAAAAAAATATTTGAATAATAAGTCACAGTTCTATGAGATAGATCATGAAATAAAAACATCACAAACATAGTTAACACCATTGAACCTTGATTGAACTAATTTCTGAAATGAATTGTAATGCCTTTCTAATCTAAAACCTCATGTATTATTGTCTTCAAAATCAAGTCCCACCATCTTCTATTCGGTCCTTACAATACGAATGTAGAAAATTTCACCTTGATCATATCCAGTGCCTCCATGAACTAAAAAACACTGAATACTTCCCAAACATTCTTATGCATGTTTAGGATAAATGGATCCTTTGAAAATTAATAGATTCTTGTGAAGAAACCTTTTAAAATGATTTCTATGAACATACCCATGAGGATCCATCATTTCTTCCTAAATGGGGATTGGTGGTGGAGCCTATCCCAGATCATCAATAGTGTGACAACTCACCTCAAATAGATTTGGTTCCACTAAATGATTTGATTTCAATGGATTTGAATCCTATTTATATTGTCTCTGGTGTGTGCTTCTTCTTTAAGGAATTTTTCTACAAAACATGAGCATACACCATAGAAGAAAATTGATTCACCCATAAACTGAGTAACATGAAAAATTATTATAAACGGATGGAAAAAACAGATTTGGATTGAAGCTATCCAATGAAGAATAGGGAATGTGATAGAACTATTCAAAAATATTTCCTTCCCTAACCACCTCTGGAAACATGAGTTTAATATTGGTGAGATATGGAAAGGCACCTAATCAAAAAATCCCCTAAGTCATAAAATGATTTAAAAAATGTATTCTAGCTTTATGAAAAAGACTTAATTTCTTCCAATCATACCAATTTATCTAAAAGCAGCATAGGTACCCTGGTAACCCGATAACTGAGCCATCCTTAACAAAACCTGAAGGGAATTCATGATCTCCATGAGTTGGTAATTATAACCTATAATCTTACGTCATAAATGTGAGAAGATACTTTCCACAAAACATAGAATAAGAAAAAGAAGGAAGACAGTATGAAAAACAAAGGAACCTCCACTGTGAGTATTGTACTAGAATATAACAAGGTATAAAAAATCCCAAAGTACTACAAACCCATTACTAATTTTGGAACACATACCAAGTCCCTAAGGAAACAAATCACCACAGACAAGGATTAATATCTAGATCGACCTCAAAGTGATCCTTTCCCATTACTAAAACCAAGGATATGTTAATCAACAAATACCAATGGGAACATGTAAATTGTGAGATAAAAATATCAGTTGGGTCTCACTAATGATTCCATAACCGTTTCCAAGTATATATTAACCATAAAAATATATATTTTTTAAAAGTAAACTAGATTGGAATAATAAATAATATTTAATGAAATCATTCAATACAATTAAAATGATAGAAATTACACTATCCAAAGGCATTAAAAATGATGAAATGTTTATAAATAAGTAGCTTTAAAATCATTAATAAAAAATTGTTAATATAAATATATAAGGCATGTAATAAAATTTTAAAATATTGGCATACATTTATATCTCAAATATAAATATCATGAGGGCAACATTGTTGTCTATCAAAAGGTATTATTGTATTTCCAAATATAGGAATCCACACGTTCTATGTAAACATAGCAAAATTTCTTTACACACTCCCCATAAAACTGGATATAGGAGACTCATCACCCTCCCATCGGGGATGTGACCCACTACATGAATGTTTCGTATCATTCTAACTGTGTATTGTGTGTCCAAATAACTCACCAACTAATAATGGATTTAATCTGATAATTTATAATCAATGTGATAAATTTATTTTAAGACTGGATAAAATACAATTAAATCCATTTCTCTAATTTTAAAATTTACATATTTTTTCATTCCATTATCAATTTTAATAAAAAAACATTCCTTTTTATAAGATAAAACCACTAGTTTTCTATGAAAACATTTACAACCATTTTCATAAGTATGAGATCCATTAAAAAATCAATGAATTTTTGAAATTAATTTCCAAAAATAAATTTAACAATTTAATTGAAATTAGTTCCATAAAATCCACAATTTAAATTAACCAATTTCTATAAACACACCCTAACACATTAAAATTTTGGGTTTTTCCTATTGTCCATGAAAATACCTTTTCAAATGTCCAAAGTCACTATAATTCACTATTATGAAATTAAGTGAAATAAAGTATAAGAAATTTAATTTTATTCAATAATTAAAAAATAAATAAATTCAATGTTAGAAAATTTGGCCATATGGGATGGAACACCCAATTTTTTTTCAAAACTCTGAACTCACATCGACACCCGTCAATGGGAATAATGGTGAAAATGACCTAGAAACTCAACCCAAAACGAGATAGAACACAACATGAAATGAAAACTTCAATTTGAGGATGATCCATTTAAATACAAAAGTAAGATAAAGAGAGGATGATAAATAAAGAGAGGGAATTCTTACCTGGGAATCCCACCACAAGGGAAATGGTGATTGATTGTCTAAAGAATTGACCCATTGGGGTTATAAGGCTTCATGTTCACTTAGGAAGGCCTTCTATGGAGGTAGTTTAAACTAGAGATGATCCATGAAGAAAATACCATTAGTCTATCCTATCTAAAAAATCAATAGCAGGGTATTACAAGAAGTGTAATCCCAATGCATAATGTAAAATAGTTAAATTTCGTAACAACGAAAAAATGAACCGTCTCGACTTAAATTACAACGCATCGAGTTAAAAACCAATAATGATAACATTCATGATGTGAAAGGGATTTTCATAAATTTTACCCATCACACCATGAAGAATTTCAGTACATTTCCTCTAATATAATTACATGACATAAATCCCATTTACCCAACATATAATTTAATAGTGGTCTATATAAAACCCTAGTTAAAGAATAAAACCCCAACACGTCTATGAATTCATCATCACATGTATCCCCCCAAATAATTATCATTCAAATCATGTTATTGAAAACAAGATACCAAGACAAGTTAACACACAAACATATTAGATCGATAATGGGATGTAACGATATATTTATATTTTTCTAAATACTAAATAAATCATATTTGTTAAAAAAATACAAACTATTATTTTATTATTTATGAAACAATTGTCTACATGTATAATGATATAAATATTTCACATTTTTATTTAATTAAAATCATTATAATTATATTCTGTTTACATTGTTAGAGACACAATTTAAATGGTCTAGTTACTATTCTGTATAGTCAGCTTTTTTATTCTAGTCATATATGAAATGTTTGTAAGGAATCTCTATTTCCTATCAGTAAATAATAATTAATTCTTTATAAATTCACATGTATTATATCTAATGTCTATATATATATTTAATCATATAGAATTAAAAATATTTAGTATTATATATAAATCATTGTTCATGGGTGTGATTATTTTATTAGATTTATGTAATCTATATTTTCTTATTTATGTAATCTTATATTCAAATTTTTAATGATTTCAATAAATTCAATTATTATTTAAATTTTATTATGTTAATGAAATTTTAAAATTAATATAATAAATATTTTTTTGTTCTATCATGTGAATCATATTTGTTATATAATATTATGTTCCTAAATATGACAGAAATATTTATTCATATGTAAATTTTAATTGATAATAATTCCATATAAATACATTATACCCCATTAATAAATACCAGTAAAGAAATATATTTTTTTAAAAAATTGTCAAAAAATTTCAAGGGTTATCTACTTCGTAGATTTCCTTGGTTCCCATGTTTCACCTCATATGCATGGTTTCTCTATAGTACATTTACTTGGTGAGTTTCCTTTTTTAAATTTAATATTTACTCTATTTTGAAGGATAATCAAAATTTTATTCTCATAAGAGAGGTAATATTATAGATATAAAAAAATTGAATGTATTACATATGAGGGATGAACTATGAAATTATTCAATATAGGAACATGGAGTACGTAACATATTAGATATGGAGTTGGTGGGAGTTCTAGTTGATATGACACAACACTGATACTACTTGGAATCTCAATGGGGCATATGTACTTGGTACATGGTTTTTTATTCTTCCCAAATATCATGAATCTTATACATAGATATATATAGTTGAATAATTTCTATCCATTCAAAAACTCTAGGTCTCTTTAGTGATTTACGAAAAAAAATATTATTTTTTACTTTGAAAAGCCTGGAAGTATTTTTGAATAGTCATGGACTTCTAAACCATTTCCTAAAAAATTTCATGCCCTAGAATTTTGAATTAACCAGCTTCACCCCTAAAAACATTAGTTTTATATATATGGCCATATAGGGCTTCATATAGATCAATTTTGATGATAGATTTGAAACTATTACTATATGAGAACATCACTAGATGATTTTTTTGGTCCCATTATCTGTGTATGTCTATTTAGAAAACTCTAAAGGCATATTCGAGTGTTTATAGAGTCCATTAAGATTGGAACTATTTTTGGAGGTGATAAACCATAAAATATTACAACATAGGGTATAGATATTATTAGAGACCCTTCCATAATTTTGAATTACATTTCAGATCTCGGTCAGATACACTCTGTAGTTGTGTTCCATGAATCTTCAATATTTAATTGATGTGTATACCCACAAGTTGATTATATATAATGTCATATATAATTATAATGTGATGAAATGTCATTATTAGTTTGTCCACTAAAAAATATATATATTTCATTATATCTAGGTGATCTCTTATGAAGACTAGTGAAAAAGATTATTGGGGTTTTTTCCTATTCCATGTAATTTGGGGTAATAGTTGTATCATCGCTTTTTGATTGTCTTCTTCCATTATTCAAATACCGGTGTACCATGGAATATTATTTATATTTAATAATCATATTTTTTATATTTTCCCACTAATTATTCTTATAGTTAAATTTATAAATATTTATACTCCCTGCGTGGATGGAGAAGTTCATGATTTTTATATCATTAAATGAAAATTTCTTTATCTATTGATTTTTTCCCATAAATATTCATGAGATTAATTTCAAACCAAATCATCAATTCTGATCATGTATGTTTTCCCTTGTATTATAGATACCATATTCTTATAAATTTTCACATCAAATATTTCAAAATGATTTTTCTTATATAGAAGATATGATTAAGTGATGAGAAATTAATTGAATTTTTTATTACATTATGTTCCCCATGTACAACCTGTATAAGTCTAAGAAGGTTTTATCCTACTCAAATCTCATCATTGATAATGTTTTATGATCCTTCTTATAATGGGAATATACAATGTTTTTTTAATTTCTCATATTATTTTGGATTGTATGGTCATTGACATTTAATTGATATAAAAATATTCGCTTGTGCATAGTAATCTCATTATATGTAAATACATACATCATGATCTTATGATTAGTATTGATTTCACAGTACTACCTAGAGAGATAATGACAAAATAATTTTAAAAAAATGGTCACAATAATATCATCCATATCTTGCATCAGATTGTTTTTTCATATATTTTTATCATTCTTGATGTGTATTCTATGACATTATCATTTACATAAGTACATAAGATTATCCCTTCCCTAAATAATCATAGTGTACAATAAAAAGTTCCCCATATGTATGTATTATATATATTTTTTTCATTAGGAGAATATTATTCAATTAAATGAAGCTACCATTGTTTTCATTATTCTAGAAAAATGTTACCCACTTCTAGGTCAGTTTGGTTAGTAGGTTTCACATTCATGAAATTTTTCGCACAAGTCACCAATGATATCTACCTATTATATGGATGAAAAAAGTAACCATAAAAATATGGATCTAATACACTCTTAAATTTTATTTATCTTAGAAGGTCCCACAAATATCAATTTATAAGTAATTATAATCCCGATGAATTCTACTTTATCCATCCAGAACTAAAATTTACATTCCATTGAATATATCTTCAATTTTTTAAATGTTCTTATTAGACTATTTAAATAATTTTCCTTCATCTCCTTGATACTAGTATTTATTAAAAAATTAATCTATAAGGAATGCCAAAAAATAACAAATTTATTCAATATAGACATTCATAATTATTTATATACAGATTTTTGGGGAAATATTCAGTCTTAAAGGTATCATTATAGACCCAAAATTTTCACAAATTGACTGAAAGCTACTCCTAAAGATATCTTTCTTAATCTCATTTAATTGCAGGTATCCAATCCAAAGGTCATCACTAATGATTTTTCCCATATAGTAGAAGTAGAAATTCGGCTATCCACGTAAGTGGGTACTCGGCCATTATTGTTAAATTATTGAGCTGAAAATAACTAAAGTGGAGTTCAATTGACCAATAATTCAACATGAAGAATATGATTGGCTGGCCAAATAGTAAGGCACATGGGAATATTAAAACCTTATCAATTTTATCATTTAAATATTCATTAGTTCATCAATTTCAAAGAGTTTATACTCTATGGAATTCTGATTACGGATAGATATCTAACTATAATTTCAATTGAGTACATAATCATTCAATCCATAGTAATATAACGATCATATTTCGGGAATGTATTATTTTATTCCCTTATAATGGATGGGTCATCAGGTATGTCTTAATATTTTCTTCCATTAATTTGATCTTTATAAGATTTATTATAATTACATAATATGCCATATTAATATTATGACTAGAAAGTTGATTCATCCTCCCCTTTACAGATATATTTAATTAAAGGATTAATCATGACATGAATCACAAATATCCTCTATAACGACCCAATATTTCATTAATGATAATACTCTTGATAAAATTAAATTTATTACTATGTAAAATGACTATATAACAAATTCACTACTTGGGATTTATGACTTTGGATTTTTCAATACCATTATGAATTTTTACCATTGATAATATAGCTGTTGAACAGTGATCAATTTATTAATATAAACATAAGGATTTAACAAATCCAATTTACTCAAACAAAATAAGAAATGGAATCATTCAATAGAATATATCCATATGAAGTCCATTTGTTAGATCTTGGAAAAAAGGTGGGCTAAATGGGATTCCCTCTTGACCAAGCCCAAGAGGAACTTCAATACATTAATTTTGAACGACACTACATATGGGAGATGTGGAAGTCGATAGAGATTATATGACAACCCTTATTTTATTACAAACATAAACATGATTTATTACATAAACCATTAACTTGATACAACATGGATGATCGTGATTTCTAGTGTCTTTGGGGATTAGGATCATTACATAACAACTTAAAACATGAAGAACAACATCTTTATTGAAAACTTCCTTTACATTACAACTACATTCACTCGTACATAGAATTTCATGGGATAACCTGAGGACATTAATAAGAAAAGGGCTGAGCTATAAAACCCATTAAAGTAATAAACATGGAATACATGAGGAGTAAAATACATGTTAGACAATAGGCATATCGTGTAACGACCCAATGTTTAATTAATGGAAATCCCTCTTGATCTAATTAAATTTCCTTTTATGTTTATATAATGTGTTAACTTCATTGGATTTATGTTAAGAATTTTGACAATTTCTAATATAGTTGTTGAACAGTGATCACATGATTAGTATAAATATAGGACTTTAACAAATCCATTTTACTCAGACAAATGAAGCGATGGCCTCGTCCAGTAGAATTACTCCATTTGAAGCCCATTTATAAGAGCTTAGAAAAGAGGTGGCATCCTTGGTCTTTGCTCTTGACCAAGCCCAAGCTGAGAGTCTTCATGTTAAGCTCGAACATGACCTTCTACTGGAAAAGTGGAAGTTGATTAAAATTACCACTCGAGCGATGTTATCTGAGCCACCCCAAGAGTCGGCCACCATTTTACACCTTACCCTTAGGTCTTATGTGGCTGTCTTAATGGGTTATATATCAAATTAGTAGTACTATGTTCATTTACATTATTTTTTATATAATAATGAGTATAGTTTCTAGTCATTTTTTATACATTGTAAATAGGTTATAAAGTACAAATGGTGTTCTTATTTATTATTTAATTAAGAAATATATTTTATTAAATTAATGGATTTTTTATTTAAATAATATTTTACTAAAATAATAATAATATTATTAAATTAATTTTTATTAAACATAAATGATCTTATTATTTTATGAATGGAAATAAAAATTTTTATTATGGTTTGAAAGCCATTTTTGTCAAAACCCGGGAATTTTCAATAAATGTCGGTTTTTATTTTAAAAGTGAAAATTAACATATTTAAAAAATTATTTAGATAAAATAAAGGTTATTTCTAGAATCAGGACGTCGAAATTATCAAACGGTGAATTTTTCATAATTTTCTGAGACAGTCACATTTTTGGGTAAAAAATTAAATACCGTTTAAATATATAATGTGTGTTATGACATCATAATGACCCAATAGTGATGTAATAAATATAAATAAGCTTTATTTTCGGCCAATATATTTTTTACCATTAAAATAAAGTGATTTTGGGTATGTTTGACTTATTTTTCAAAGCATTAATGGACCCCTCAAGACTTATTCAACACTTTTCCTTTTTAAATTAATTTCCATGGGAGTGTGACTCACCTCCACATAAGAAACCTTATTAATTTAAGAAGTTCAGACATTGCCCTTATAAAATAATATTTTCCTCTTCCCTTTTCAAAAAACTGTTGGAAAAAACCATGTTATGGTTTGTGGTTTGGATTATTTTAATATAAGGGGTCCCAAACCTAAATAATAAAGAATTCCCTCACATTTCCTATATAAACCCACCCAAGCTCCCACTTCCTCCCCACTCAAAGACCTTGATGTTCGTCCAACCTCTTACCTACTCTCTCTAGAATCCTCCAAAGGTGCCCAAGCTCCCAATAAGACTCTCACAAGCCTCCCCGTAGCCTTTGGAAGCACACTTCAATGTAAGGGCTATTTCATCCTTTCTCATTTTTTTCAATTTTCATTAAGATGTATTTCCCTTTTTATTTCAATTATGAATGTTGGGGTACGGTTTTTCACCTCCCCCATACTGCCCTATTATTGTTTTAATGATGGGAGACCCCTTTCTCTCTCATTAAATGCCTCCCATGTACACCCGTTACTATGCCGAAATTCTGAAAGGAACTTCTCTCTCTTCATTTACATTCAAGCTATACTTATTTTATCATGAATCTAAATTCCATTATAATTGTTGGGACATGTATCTATTTGACCTACTTACTGTCCATTACATGTAAATATGACGAGGAACCTCTTTCTCTCTAATCAACAATTTTTATGAATTCTTATGTCACGCCGTTACGCTGCCGAAATCGCACCGATTTTCTAAGCCAATGCCATTGTGTAGTGGATACCATGACCATTTCTCCCTCAAGGGTATCCACCTTTATGCACCTTTACATACTGATTACAAAGTCTCATGTATGAATTCAACATTCCATTATCGTGGACTAAATGATTATGTTTTATGAATCCATGTTTTCTGATCCATGTGGCACGCTTATGCATGAAATGTAATGTTTAAGAAGGGTGTGCCCTTATAGTGCTCCAATGCATTGGGTAAAGTATAGTATCATGATATGTCATGTGAAATGATTGTTGACTCATGATAATTCAAGTGAAACGCGGGTTTACTCATGATTTATGTGTAATGAGGACTTACTCATGCTCCATGTGCAATGGGCCTTGGCTCATGCTAATTCTATAAGTGTTGTTGCCACATTTCCATGTTATGATTATCATGTTTTATCAAGCCTTTATGTTCACGTTTTTCTTACTCTCTATTGATATTTCTATTGTCTAACATGTATCGTACTCCTCATGTTATTCCATGTGTAATCCCTTATTGGGCTTTATAGCTCACCCTTTTCTTATGCATGTCCTCAGGTTATCCCCTGCAATGCTAAGTACGAAAGAATGTAGTGGTCATGTAAATGAAGTTTTCAATAAAGATGTTGTATTTCATGATTTATGTTTTTATGTAATGATCCTAAGCCCAAAAGAAACTAAACCCCTCGATCTTCTTTTTTGTATAAAGTGATTTTTTATGTAATAAATCATGTTTAAGTTGTAATAAAAAGCAGGGTTGTCATAGTTGGTATCAGAGGATAAGTTTAGTTATTTTTGGGATTAGGAAACCCTAGTAATTCCCTAGAGACAAGACTAAGTATAATAAAAATATCCCTACATTTTGGCGATTATTGAGAAAGTGGGTTATGTAACACCCCCAAATGATAAAGGGTTAAATGACTAAATGATATGACTCATGTCAACAAGGTTCATCTTCCTTTTCGGCAGCTTGTCTGATTAGAACTCCACAGTTAATCGTGGTTGTCCTAGAGTAGTAATCAGGATGGGTGACCTTCTGGGATGTTTCTCAGGGTGTCTATGAGTGAGGAAAAATCACAGTGGAAAGGACATTTGTTGGCCTGTGGGGACAATCATTAGTCAGATGACCCATTCGGGCTCATGGGTGGACCCTAGGTTGGGCCCCACGTGTCTGCTGGGAAACTAGGGGTACCTGGTAGGCTAGGACCCGATAACCATATTAAGGCGGGGTGTCTGTGCTGTCATCAGGACTTGGTTGTCAGATTTGGTATCAGAGGAGAAACCCAGTCTTAAGTGCGCAGTGCACTGCCTGGGTTGAGATGTAGGGCCCACAATGAGGATGTTGTGCTCTAAAGGGTGGGTGATTTTAACACCCCCAAATGATAAAGGGTTAAATGACTAAATGATATGAATCATGTCAATAATGTGCACCTTCCTTTTCGAGAGCCTGTCTGATTAGAACTCCACAGTTAATCGTGATTGGCCTGGAGTAGTGATCAGGATGGGTGACCTTCTGGGATGTTTCTCAGTGTGTGTGTGAGTGGGGACAAAGCACACTAGAAATGACATGTGTTGGCCTGTGGCGACAATCATTAGTCAGATGACCCGTTCGGGCATGTGGGTGGACCCTAGGGTGGGCCCCACCTGTCTGTGAGGCAACTAGGGGTACCTGGTAGGCCAGGACCCAACGACCATATTAAGGGGGGTGTCTGTGCTGTCATCGGGACCTGGTTGTCACATGTTATCAAACAAATACATCCATGTCTAGATACGAGCAGGTAGAGGCGGCTCTGGCATAGATGTATCCTTGGGGTAAAACCCGAAAACACCGCTTTGAGCTAGACTCGAACGAGAACTGGTGCACAACAACAGGCCTTGCTACACTCTTGGTTATGACACTCCCGGGGGGATATGTTTTGAAAAATTCACAAGCATAGTATGAACCCTTATTAAGGGAATTAAAAAAAATTCCCCTAAGAATATATGTTAGAAATTAGATCATGAAAACCCTAGATTGAAGCCTATAGACTCATGAGTAAGGAAATAAAACTTTATTTATAAGTCATCAACTTTTGTCTTTGGATTACCCTTTATGTGTTACCCCTATCATTCCTTTTATTCTAGATAATGGCCGGTAATAGGAGGACTCGGGCTAACAACCATTGTGAAGATCAGTGTGATGATTGTACTAATGAGATGCCAAATATAATGGGAGCAGGAATCACGAACTTTTTCACGCTTCTCTCTCATCTAAATCATGTTTTGAATAGAAACACGGGTCAAGAGGAATGTTCAACCCCCCATAAGAAAGAAAAAGTCTCTATCGAGAGCTTCATGAGACAAATGCCTCCTACTTTTAATGGATCATCCGATCCCAGGATCGCTGAACAATGGATCAACTCCATTAAAAATATATTCTCCATCCTCCAATGTTTTATACAAGAGAAGGTTCTCCTAGATTCTTATCATATGGAGGGTGAAGCTGATCAATGGTGGACGTTGATCAAAAATACGAAGCCTGAGGAGGAGATCAAGACATTGGAATGGAAGGATTTCCGGAGGATGTTTTTCGATAAATATTTTCTGTGCACCCTCCGGGTTAATATAGAAAGGGAATTCCTTTCCCTCAAGAAAAACGATGAAGAATCTGTTGGTGCGTATGAGGAAAACTTCACAAGTCTTGCACGATACGATTTTGGCTTTGTCGTTTCCCTTGAATGCAAGGTTGGCCGCTTCTTTGGTGGGTTGAAGCCTAGCTTGCAGAAACCATTAGTGATCCGTGACTTCGAAAACTAAGAGGAAATTATCCGATGTTCCCTCAAGGTCGAAATGGAGATCGGGGAATCACAAGGGTATCATAGGGACAAGAATTGTAAGGTGGACTTCAATGCTAGTGGTCCAATGGATAAATCCAAAGGTGCTAAGAAGATACAGCACCCCACTTGCCAAAAGTGCGGAAAGAAGCACCCTGGAAATTGCATTAAGGGGACGATAAAATGCTTCAGGAGTACAAGAGAAGGGAACATAGCTGTTAATTATGGGCAAGAAGGACCCTCAGCTCCGACAGAGTAGAGGAATGCTCCGTTTGATCCTCAACGCATTGTTCAATGCTACAAATTCAAAGAACCGGGTCATTTTTCAAATCAGTACCCTAATCTAAGGGTTAACAGAGGCAACCAACAACCTCCAAGACAACAAGGAAGAGATTTTTCCATCACTTCTACTGAAGTGAACCCCGAAAACAAAATGGTGATAGGTACGCTAGTTATTCATTCACGAATTGAGAACATACTTTTTGATTCAGGTTCTACGCATTCTTTTATATGTCGAAAGTTTAGTAGAACAATCCCAGCACCACCACAAATCATGGAAGTAAAGATGTCGGTGATTACGGGAAATGGGGAAATCATTGCATCCCATGAATATAAGTCCTCCCCTGTTATAATCTGTGGATTGAATTTCTCAGAGAACCTCGTCATACTCCCTCTGGTAGAATTTGATGCAATTCTTGGCATGGATTGGCTTTCCTTATATAGATCCAACATAAATTGTCGATAGATGGAAATCACAGTCCATATGGAGAACCGACCCCTGATTCTTTACAAGTGTCAGGAGGAAGATTAATCTCCTTTAGATCCATCATCTCAAGAATGGATATTACTGCCTTATGAGCACGCGTATCTGTCTCAAATGATTGAGTCCAAGGAAGAAACCATCCTTGAAGAAATGCATATTGTGATGTAATTCGCTGAAGTATTTCTCGAGGAACTGCCTAGTCTTCCTCCACGAAGAGATATTGAGTTCCAATTGAACTTATACCTGGGGCACGACTAATATCCAAGACTCCATATCGAATGACTATTGCAGAGCATTAAGAGCTGAAGAAAAAACTGCAGGATAATCTGGATAAAGGGTTTATACGCCCAAGTGCTTCACCATGGGGTTCACCATTCCTCTTCATCAAGAAAAAGGATGGGTGAATGCGTCTTTGCATCCATTATCATGAACTTAACATAATAATGATTAAGAAAAAGTATCCTCTCCCAAGAATCTATGACTTGTTTGATCAGCTGCGTGGAGCACAATACTTATCCATGGTGGATTTGCGGTCAGGATATTATCAAGTAACGGTGAAGAAGGAAGATGTCCCCAATACTGATTTTCGTACAAGTTATGGGCACTATGAATTCATATTAATGCCTTTCGGACTCACCAATTCTCCAGAAATATTCATGGACATGATGAATAGAGTCTTTAGACATTACCTTGACAAATTTGTGGTAGTCTTTATAGATGATTTTCTAATATACTCCAAAACCAAGGAGGATCATGAGGAGAATTTAAAAACTGTACGAAATACTTTGAGCAAAGAGAAGCTCTATGAAAAGTAAAACATGTGTGAGTTCTGGTTGAAGGAGGTCTCATTCTATGGCCATATCATCACAAGCAATGGGATATCTGTGGACCCCTCTAAAACAGAAGCAATTGAGGGATGGCCGAGCCCAACATCGGTAACGGATATCCGTAGCTTCTTGGGGTTAGATGGATATTATCGACGATTTGTGAGGAATTTCTCACGATTGTCCAACCCTCTTACCAAGATAACTCAGAAGGGAGTAAAGTTTTCTTGGAGTGATGAATGTGAAAAAAGCTTCAAAGAGTTGAAAAGGAGGATTATCACTAAGCCCGTTCTCACTTTACCCACAAGTGGGGAACGCTTTGTGGTATTCAGTGATTCTTCAAATAAGGTCTTAGGCTGTGTGCTAATGCAGAATGATAAAGTGATATCCTATGCCTTAAGGCAATTGAAAATCCATGAGCGAAACTATCCAACGCATGATCTAAAGTTGGCGGCAATGATCTTTGCCTTGAAAATCTGGCGGCATTATCTCTATGGAGAGAAATGTGAGATATATACTGAACACAAGAGTCATAAATATATATATTCACACAAGAAGAGATTAATATGCGCCAGAGAATATGGATAGAGCTCATCAAGGATTATTACTATTCAATACATTACCACCCTGGGAAAGAGAACAAGGTGACATATGCCCTAAGTAGAAAGGACCCAACAATTCTATCAATGACGAGAATTAAGAAGGATCCAATCTTCTTAGACTTGATGAAGATAGACATGGGAATCATAATTAAGGGAACATCATCAATCCTTTTACAAATGATTTCTCAACCATCTCTTTTGGAAAGGTTAAAGGATGCTCAAAAGGATGATGTGGGAATTCAGGAAAAAGTGGAAGCAATCAAAAAAGGTAAATCCTCATAGTTTAATGTTAATGAAGAAGGAATTGTGCGGTTTGGGAAAAGACTATGTGTTACATCAAGTCTGGAGCTGAAGAAGGAACTTTTGGATGATGCACATAGTTCAAATTTATCTATTCACCCTGGGAGCAGAATGATGTATCGAGATCTCTGAGAAAAATTTTGGTTGGATAATATGAATATGGAGATCGCTGAATATACATCAATGTGCCTGGTGTGTCAGCAAGTGAAGGTAGAGAGTCATAATTCTAAGGGGATGATGCAACTGTTGCCCATACCAGAATGAAAATGGGAGAACATCACCATGGACTTTGTCACTAGACATCAAAGGACATCCAAAGGCAACAATGAAATCTGGGTTGTTGTGGATCGTCTTACAAAAACTGCACACTTAATTGTTATTCGGGTGGATTTATCATTGGATCAACTAGCATGGATATATATCAGGGAAGTGGTAAGGTTGCATGGATTATCACTATCTATTGTGTCTGACCGAGATCCAAGATTCACCTTTATGTTTTGGAAGAGTCATCAACATGCTCTGAATATTGAACTAAACTTTAGTATGACCTATCATCCTCAAACTGATGGCCAATCTTAGAGGACTATCCAAACACTTGCGGATATGTTGAGAGCATGCTCAATGGACATTAAAGGAGGATGAGATCAACATCTTCCTCTGGTCGAGTTCTCTAATAATAACAGTTTCCACTCGAGCAGCCAAATGGCACCATATGAAGCCCTGTATGGGAAAAGTTGTAGAACACCGGCATGTTGGGATGAGGTCAGTGAATGTAAGCTGCATGGACTAGAAATGGTCGAAGAAATGGTGGAGAGGTTGAAAACCATTCAGCAGCATATCAAGGCAGCCCAGAGTCTATATAAGAGTTATGCAGATAATCGTCGACAAGACCTTGAGTTTAAAGTTGGAGACATGGTGTTTCTACGCATATCTCTGTGGAATATGGTCATGAGGTTTGGAAAGAACGGGAAGTTATGTCCAAGGTACATCGGCCCCTTCGAGATTCTTGATCGTGTATGGGCTGTGGCCTATCGACTAGAACTTCCACCTGCCATGGCCAAAGTACATGGTGTCTTTCATGTATCCCTCTTAAAAAAGTACATACCTAACCCTTCACATGTACTATCTTCTGAGGTGGTACAATTGGAAGATGATCATTCTTATGAGGAGCAACCAGTGAAGATTTTGGATCATAGAGAAAAAGTTCTACGAAATAAGACAATGCCCCTCGTCAGGGTGTTATGGAGAAACCCAATGTTTGAAGAATAAACTTGGGAATCAGAGGATATGATGAAGCTGAGTTACCCACATTTGTTTTAGTGTGGTAAAAGGAAAATTTCGAGGGCGAATACCCTTGATGGAGAAATGGGCATGATATTCACTACACAATGGCATTGGCTTAGAAAATCGGTGTGATTTGGCAGTGTAACGACATGACATAAGAATTCATAAAAATGGTTGATGGGAGATAAAGGGGTTCCTCATCATATTTACATGTAATGTAAAGTAAGGAGGTCATATAGATACATGTCCAAACAATTTTAATGGAATTTAGATTCATGATACAAAAGTATTGCTTGAATGTAAAAGAGGAGAGAGAAGTTCCTTTCAGAATTTCAGCATAGTAACGGGTTTATATGAGATGAATTTAATGAGAGAGAAAGTGGTATCCCATCATTCAAAAATAAATAAGGCAGTATGAGGGAGGTGAAAAACCATACCCCAAATTTCATAATAGAAATAAAATGAAAAAAAACTTAAGGAAAATTGAACAAAAAATGAGAATGGAAGAAAAAACCCTTACTTGGAAGTGTGATTCCAAAGGCTTGAGAGAGGCTTGAGAGAGGCATATTGTGAGCTTGGGGCACCTTGAGATGATTTTAGAGAGAGTTGGTCAGATTTTGGATGAACTTAAAAGGCTTTGAGTGATGAGGAAGTGGCATCTTGGGTGGGTTTATATAGGAAAGGTGAGTGAATTCTTTATTATTTAGGTTTGGGACCCCATACATTAAACTAATCCAAACCATAAATCATCTCATGGTTTTTTCCCATGGATTTTGTTAAAGGGGATAGGAAAACAATATTTTATAAGGCCAAATTCAGAACTTCTTAAAATAATTGGGTTTCTTATGTGTAGATGATTCACACTCCCATGGAAAATAATTTAAAAAGATATGATATTTAAGAAGTCTTGAGAGGTCCATTAATGCTTTGAAAAATAAGTCAAACAAACCCAAATTCACAATATTTTAATGGTAAAACATGTATTGGAAGAACATAAACATTATTTTATTTTATTACGTCACTATTGGGTAATTATGATGTCACAAAACACATTATATATTTAAACGGTATTTAATTTTTACCCAAAAATTTGACTATCTTAGAAAATTATGAAAAATTCACCGTTGGATAATTTCGACATCCTGATTCCAGAAATAACATTTGTTTTATCTAAATAATCTTATAAATATTTTAATTTTCTCTTTTTAAAATAAAAATGACATTTATCAAAAATTCACAGGTTTTGACAAAAAATGGCTTTCAAACCTTAATAAAAATTTCAATTGCATTCATAAAATTATAAGATGATTTATATTTAATAAAACTTAATTTAATAATAATAATAATATTTTATTAAAATATTATTTAATTCAAATAACCCTTAATTTAGTAAAATATAATTCTTAATTAAATAATAACTAAAAACAATATTTGTACTTTAAAAAAACTATTTACAACGAATCAAGGATTACAAGAAAGTATATTCATTATTATATACAAAAAATAATGTACATGAAAAGAGTACTAGAAATTATTTACATAGCCCCTTAAAAAATCCGCATAAGACCTAAGGGTAAAGTGTGCGATGGGGACAGACTCTTGGGGTGGCTCATATAACATCGCTCGAGTGGTAATCTCTAACAACTTCCACTTTTCCCATATACGGTCACATTCGAGCTTGACATGATAAATCTTAGCTTGGTCTTGGTCAAGATAGAATCCCAATGATGCCACCTCTTTTCTGAGATCCAAAAAATGGGGTTCGTATGGAGAAATTCTACTAGATGAGGACATCTCTTCCTTTGTCAGAGTAAATTGGGTTTGCTAAAGCCTTATATTTATAATAATCTTGTGATCACTATTCAATGGCTATAAGAGTAACAGTCACAATTCATAACATAAAACCAAAGAAGTAAACATTTTATATTAACATTTTGCATAAAGAGACAGTTAATTAGATCAAGAGGTATTTCCATTAATGAAAATTTGGGTTGTTACAATATTCCCACCTTAAGAAATTTCTCCCTTGAAATTTTCTTTTCCCACACTAAAACAAAAGTGGGTAACTTAGATTCACCATTTCCTCCGATTCCCAAGTTGCTTCTTCAAACTTGTGGTTTTGACACAACACCATGAAGAGGGGCATCATCTTATTTTGTAGAACTTTTTCTCTACAATATATGATCTTCACTGGTTTCTCCTCATAAAAAAGATCATCCTCCAACTCTACCACCTCAGAAGATAGTACATGTGAAGGGTTTGGTATGTACTTCCTTAATAGGGATACATGAAAGACATCATGTAATTTGGCCATGGTAGGAGGAATTGCTAGTCGATAGGCCACAACCCCGACACGATCAAGAATCTCGAAGGGGCCGATGTACCGTGGAGTTACCTTTCCTCTCTTTACAAACCTCATGACCTTCTTCCATAGAGATATTCGTTGAAAAACCATGTCTCCAACATTAAACTCAAGGTCTCGTCGACGATTATCTGCATAACTCTTCTGTCGACTCTATGCTGCCTTGATATGCTGCTTAATAGTTTTCACATTCACCACCATTTCCTCGACCATTTCCGGTCCAAGTTTCTTACGTTCGCCGACCTCACCCCAACACGCCGGTGTTCTGCACCTTTTAACATAAAGGGCTTCATATGGTTCCATTTAGATGCTCGAGTGGAAACTGTTACTATAAGAGAATTCAACCAGAGGAAGATGTTGATCTCATTCTCCTTTAAAGACCATTGAGCATGCGCTCAACATGTCCTCATGTGTCTGGATAGTCTTCTCAGATTGGCCATCATTTTGATGATGATAGGCCGTAATGAAGTTCAGTTCAGTATTCAGAGCAAGTTGAAAACTCTTCCAAAACATAATGGTGAATCTTGGATCTCGGCCAGACACAATAGATTGTGGCACTCCATGCATCCTTACCACTTCCCTGATATATATCTTTTCCAGTTGATCTAATGAGAAATCCTCCTGAATAGAAATGAAGTGTGTTGTCTTTGTAAGAAGATCCACAACAACCCAGATTGCATTGTTGCATTTGGATGTCCCTGGATGTCCGGTGACAAAGTCCATAGTGATGTTCTCCCATTTCCATTCTAGTATGGGCAATGTTTGCATCATCCCATTAGACTTATGTCTCTCTGCCTTCACTTGTTGGCACACCAGGCACTTTTATGTATATTTAGTGATATCCAATTTCCTATTATCCCAGAAAATGTTTTCTCCGAGATCTCAATACATCTTTGTTCTCCTTTGGTGAATAGAGAAATTTGGACTATGTGCATCATCCAAAAGTTCCTTCTTCAGCTCCAAAAGTAATGGAACATATATCCTTTTTCAAAATCGCACAATTCCTTCATCAATAACATTAAACTCAGAGGATTTATCTTTTTTGATAGCTTCCACTTTTTCCTGAATTCCCACATCATCCTTTTGAGAATCCTTTAACCTTTCCATAAGACTCAGTTGAGAAATAATTTGTGAAAGGATTGATGATGTTCCATTATTTATGATTTCCATGTCCATCTTTATCAGGTCTAGGAAGATTGGATCCTTCTCAATTCTCATCATTGATAGAATCGTTGGGTCCTTTCTACTTAGGGCATCTGCCACCTTGTTTGCTTTCCCAAGGTGGTAATGTATTGATCTTTCATAATCCTTGATGAGTTCTATCCATCTTCTCTACAACATATTAAGCTCTTTTTGTGTGAATATATATTTAAAACTCTTTTGGTAAGTATATATCTCACATTTCTCCCCATAGATATAATGCCGCCAGATTTTCAAGGCAAAGATCATCGCCGCCAACTCCAAATCATGCATTGGATAGTTTCTCTCATGGATTTTCAACTGCCTTGAGGCATAGGATATCACTTTATCATTATGGATCAGCACAAAACATATTTCCTTCTTCCAAGCATCACTGAATACCACAAAAATTTCCCCTCTTGTTGGTAAAGTGAGCACGAGCGTAGTGATAAGCCTCCTTTTCAACTCCTTGATTCTTTCATCAGATTCATCACTCCATGATAACTTTACTCATTTTTGAGTTATATTTGTAAGAGGGTTGGACAATTGTGATAAAATTTCTCACAAATCGTCGATAATATCCAGCTGACCCCAAGAAGCTATGGATATCTGTTACCGATGTTGGCCTTGTAAATCCCTCAATTGAATCTGTTTTGGAGGGATCTAGAGATATCTCATTGCTTGTGTTGATATGGCCCAAGAATAAGACCCCCTTCAACTAGAACTCCCACTTGTTGTACATTTCATAGAGCTTGTCCTTGCGCAATGTCTCTAGTATAGTTCTTTAATGCTCCTCATGATACACCTTGGTTTTGGACTATATTAGAATATCATCTATAATGACTACCAAAAATTTGTAAACGTAATATTTATAGACTCTATTCATCAAGTCCATGAAGATTTCTGGAGCATCAGTGAGTCTGAAAGGCATTAATATGAATTCATAGTGCTGATATCTTGTACGAAAATCAGTCATGGGGAAATCTTCCTTCTTCACCCTTACATGATAATATCCCGACCACAAATCTACCTTGGAGAAGTATTGTGCTCCACACAGTTGATCAAGAAAGTCATCAATTTGTGGGAGATGATACTTGTTGTTTATTTTAATTTTTTGAGCTCACGATAATCAATGAAATGGTGCATTGACCCATCCTTCTTCTTAATGAAGAGGACTGGTGCACCCAATGGTGAAGCACTTGGGCGTATAAACCCTTTATCCAGATTCTCCTGTAGATGTTTATTTATCTCTTCATTCTCTATGACAACCATTCTATATGGAGTCTTGGATATTGGTAGAGCCCTTGGTATAAGTTTAATTTAGAATTCAACATCTCTTCTAGGAGGAAGACCTGGCAGTTCCTCAGGAAACACTTCAGCGAATTACCTCATAATAGGCATTTCTTCCAAGATGCTTCCTTCCTTGGACTCAATCATCTCATCTAGATATGTAGGCTCATAGGGCAGTAATATCCATTCTTGAGATGATGGAGCTAAAGGAGATTCATCTTCCTCCATACACTTGTAAATAATCAGGGGTTTATTTTCTATATGGAGTGTAATTTCCCTTTCCCGAAAACTTATTTTGGCTCTATATAAGGAATGAAAATCCATGCCATGAATTGCATCAAATTCCACCAGAGGGTGTATGATGAGGTTCTTAGGGAAATTCAATCCACAGATTATAACAGGCGAGGACTTATATTCATGGGATTTAATGATTTCTCCATTTTCCGTACTCACCGATATCTTAACTTTCCTGATTTGTGGTGGTGATGGGATTGTTCTACTAAAATTTAAAGATATAAAAGAATGTGTAGAACCTGAATCAAAAAGTACGTTCTCTATTCTTGAATGAATAACTAGAGTACCTGTCAAAACTTCGTTTTCGGGGTTCACTTCGGAAGAAGTGATGGAAAATGATCTTTCTTGCTACCTTGGAGGTTTTTGGTTGCCTCCGAAAACCCTGGGATTAGGGAACTGATTTAAAAATTGCCACGTTTCTTTGATGTTGTAGCAATGAAAAATGAATTGAGGTTCAAACGGAGAATTCCTCTCCGCTATCGCAGCCGTGGGTCTTTTTTGCCGACAGGTAACAGCTAGGTTCCCTTCTCTTCCACACCTAAAGAATTTCGTCGCCCCTTGAGGAAATTTCTAGGGTGATTCTTTCCGCACTTTTGGCAAGTGGGGTGATGGATCTTCTTAGCACCGTTGTATTTATCCATCGGACCACCATCATTGATGTCCACCTTATGCTTCTTGTCCCTAGAATACCCCTGTTATTCCCTGATCTCCATTTTTACCATGAGGGCACATCAGACAATTTCCTCATAGCTTACTAAGTCACGAATCACTAATGCTTTCCTCATGCTAGTCTTCATCCCACCAATGTAGTGGTCAACCTTACATTCGGGGGGTAACGACAGAGCTGAAAGTATATCGTGCAAGTCTTGTGATGTTTTCCTCATATGATCCAAAAGATTATTCTTCTTTTTTCTTGAGGGAAAGGATGTACCTTTCCATTTTAAGTCGGAGGGTGCGCGGAAAATATTTATTGAAAAACATCTTCCAGAAATCCTTCCATTCCAATTCCTCGATATCCTTCTTAGGCTTCGTATTTTTGATCAACATCCACCATTGATTAGCTTCACCCTCCATATGATAAGCTTCCAGGAAAACCTTCTCTTATTCATAAAATGGAAGGATGGAGAAGATCTTTTCAATGGAGTTCATCCATTGTTCATCTATCGTGGGATCAGATGATCCACTAAAATTAGGAGGCCTTAGTCTCATGAAGCTCTCAATAGCGACTTGTTCTTTCTAAGGGGGGGGGGGGTTTGATGTTTCTCTTGACCCGTGTTTCTATTCAAATTTTGAATTAGCTGAGAGAGAAGTGTGACAATGTTTGTGATTCCCGCTCCCATTGGATTGGGCATCTCATTAGTATAGTCATCGCACTGATCTTCACATTAGTTGTTAGCCCTAGTCCTCCTATTACCGGCCATTGGCTGGAAGAAAAGGAAAATTATGGGGTAACATATAAAGGGTAATCCGAAGACAAAAGTTGACGACTTATAAATAAAATTTTATTTCCTTAACTCATGTGTCTATAAGATTAAATCTAGGATTTTATAGATCTACTTTCTAACATATATTCTTAGGGGTATTTTTTTACTTATTTTAAAAATGGATCATACTTATCTTGTGAATTTATCAAAACATATCCCCTAGGAGTTTCATATCCAAGAGTGCAGTAAGGCTCGTTGTCGTGCACCCGTTTCCCGTTCAAGTCTAGCTCAAACGGTGTTTTTGGGTTTTATCCCTAGGATACATATGTACCAGAGCCACCTCCACCTGCTCGTATCCAGAAAGGGATGTATTTGCTTGATAAACCACATAATTAGTACTTAACAAAACTTGAGGATGTTTTAATTATACTTATTATTGTTTATAAAACTTTTATAGGGTTTTCTAATACTAATCCCAAAAAATAACTAATCCTATCCTCTAATACCAACTATGATAACCCTACATTTATTACAAACTTAAACATGATTTATTACATAAATGATTCACTTGATAATACATGGATTATCGAGAGGTATAGTGTCTTTGGGGCTTAGGATCATTACATAACAACTTAAAACATGAAGTACAACATCTTTATTGAAAACGTTCTTTTCATTACCACTACATTCCCTCATACTTAGCATTTCCTGGGATAACCTGAGGACATGCATAAGAAAAGAGGTGAGCTATAAAGCCTAGTAAGGGAATAAACCTGGAATACATGAGGAGTAAAATAAATGTTATACAATAGTTATATCAATATATCACAAGAGATACATGAACATAAAGGCATGATAAAGCATCATAATCATAATATGGAAATGTTGCAACAACACTTAACATGGAATTAGCATGAGCCAATGATCATTGCACATAGAGCATGAGTAAATCCTCATTGCACATGAAGCAAGAATAAACCCTAGTTTAAATTGAATTATCATGATTCCACACTCATTGCACATGAAGTATCATGATACTCTACTTTATCCAATGCATTGGAGCTCTATAAGGGCACACCCTTCTTAAACATTTCATTTCATGCATAAGTGTGCCACATGGATCATAAAACATGGATTCATAAAAAATTATCATTTATTCCACGATAAAGGAATGTGGAAGTAAGACATGAAAATTTATAATCAATAAGTAAATGTGCATAATGTAGAATACCCATGATTGAGAAATGGTCAAGGTATTCACTACACAATGGCATTGACATAGAAAATCGGTGCTATTTCGGCAGTGTAATGGCGTGACATAAGAATTCATAAAAATGGTTGATGAGAGTATGGGGTTACACATCATATTTACATGTAATGGGCAGTATAGAGGTCATATAGATACATGTCCAAAAAATTGTAATGGAATTTAGATTCATGATACGAAAGTATTGCTTGAATGTAAAAGAAGAGAGAGAAGTTCCTTTCGGAATTTCGACATAGTCACGGGTGTACATGGGAGGTATTTAATGAGAGAGAAAGGAGTCTCCCATCATTAAAACATAAATAGGGCAGTATTAGGGAGGTGAAAACCCATATTACAACATTCATAATTGAAATTAAAATGGAAAAACAACTTAAAAAAATTGGACAAAAATGTGAAAGGAAGAAAACCCCTTACATGGAAATGTGCTTCCAAAGGCTTGAGATATGCTTTAGAGAGGATACATGGGAGCTTGGAGCACCTTGGGAGGATTATAGAGAGAGTAGGGCAGAGGTTGGACGAAATTGAAAGGTTTTGAGTGAGGAGGAAGTGGGAGCTTGGGTGGGATTATATAGGAAAGGTGAGTGAATTCTTTATTATTTAGGTTTGGGACCCCTTACATTAAACTAATCCAAAAAACAAATAATCTCATGGTTTTTGCCCATGGTTTTTGGAAAATTGGAGAGGAAAATAACATTTTATAAGGCCAAATTCCGAACTTCTTAAAATAATGGGGTTTCCTATGTGGAGGTGAGTCACACTCCCATTAAAAATAATTTAAAAAGACAAGATGTTTAATAAGTCTTGAGGGGTCCATTAATGCTTTGTAAAATGATCCAAAAAACACAAAATCACAATATTTTAACGTTAAAACATATATTGGCCTATAATAAAGCTTATATTATTTTATTACATCACTATTGGGTCATTGTGATGTCAAAAAACACATTATATATTTAAACGGTATTTAATTTTTACCCAAAAATTTGACTGTCTCAGAAAAATATGAAAAATCCACCGTTGGATAATTTTGACGTCCTGATTCTAGAAATAAAATTTATTTTATATAAATAATTTTCTAAATATGTTAATTTTCACTTTTTAAAATAAAAATGACATTTATCGAAAATTCACGAGTTTCAACAAAAATGGCTTTCAAACCATAATAAAAATTACAATTGCATTCACAAAAATATAAGATCATTTATATTTAATATAAATTAATTTAATAATACTAATAATATTTTATTAGAATATTATTTAATTCAAAAATCCCTTGATTTAATAAAATAGAATTCTTAATTAAATAATAACTAAAAACACTATTTTTACTTTTAAAAAAACTATTTACAATGTATCAATGATGACAAAAAAGTATATTCATTATTATATAAAAAATAATGTACATGAAAATAGTACTTGCGATTTTTTAAATAACCTCTTAAAACAGCCGCATAGTACCTAAGGGTAAGGTGTGCGATGGTGACAAACTCTTGGGGTGGCTCAGATAACAGTTCTCGAGTGGTAATATCTATCAACTTCCACATTTCCCATAGACGGTCATGTTCAATCTTGTCATGATGAAGCTCAGCATGGTCTTGGTCAAGAATGAGGGCCAAAGACGCCACCTCTTTTCTGAGCTCAAACAAATGGGCTTCGTATGGAGCAACTCTATAGGATGAGGTCATCAGTTCCTTTTTCTGAGTAAATTGGGTTTATTAAAGCCTTACATTTATACTAATCATGTGATCATTGTTCAACGACTATAAAAGTAACGGTAAGAATTCATAACATAAAGCCAAAGAAGTTGACATTTTATATAATGATTTTACATAAAGAGACATTTAATTAGGTCATGAGGTATTTCGATTAATGAAACTTTTGGTCGTTACAGATTACCACTCGAGTGATGTTATCAGAGCCACCCCAAGAGACTATCGTCATTGCTCAACTAACCCTTAGGTCATATGTGGGTGTTATAAGGGTTTATGAAACATGATTATAGCACTATGATTATATGCATTATTTTTTTATAGAATAATGAATATTCATTCATTTAATTATTCTTACCATGTAAATAGTTTTTAAATAACAAATAGTATTTTTAGATAACATTAAATTAATAAATATATTTTGATGAATTAATGATTTTTTATATTTTATAATATTTTAATAAATATTATTTTTAATTTAGTTCTTAAATATGAATGATCATATTATTTTATGGAATACATTTTTAATTTTTATGGTTTAAAATCAGTTTCGGTCAAAACAAATGAATTTTTTATTATTTTAAAATAATTAGTTCACATATTTAGAAATCTACTTATATAAATAGAATATTATTTTTGGGAGCAGTATTTTAAAATTATCCAATAGTGAATTTTTTATAATTTTATGAGTGTTGAATTTTGGGGAAAAAAGTAAATACCATTTTAATATATAATGTGTTTTATAACATAAAAATGACACAATTGTGATGTAAAAAAATACAATAAATTGTATGTTTGTCCAATATATGTTTTACCATTAAAATAATTTTATTTTAGGTTTGTTTGATTAATTTCACAAAGATTTATTGAACCCGTCAAGGATTATAAAATATTTCAACCTTTTAAAATGAATTCCTTGAGAGTGTGACTCACCTTCACATAAGAAAGCCAAATATTTTAAGATGTTAGGTCACTTGTATTATAAAATAATTCCCTTCTACTCCTGTTGGAAAAAACAATGGGCAAACACCGTGTTTTGGTTATTGGTTTTTATTAATTTAATGTGTGGTGTCCAAAACCTAAATAATCCTGAATTCTCCCTCTTTTCCTATAAAAACCCTCTGAAGATCTCACTTCCACATCACTCAAATCACTTAGTGCTCAACCAAACTATTTAATCCTCTATATATAATCCTAAAAAGGTTCCCCAATCTCCTAATAAGCCTCTCTCAATCCTCTTTCAATCCTTTGGTATCACACTTCCAAGTAAGAGATTTCTTCCTTTCTAATTTTGGCCCAAATTTAATTATATGGTTATACCACATTGTATTCAATTAAAAATGTTTGGGGATTATTTTGAACCTCCTCCATAAATGACTCCTTATTTTTTATCGATGAAATATTCTTTTATCTCTCAGTAATACCTTCCATGTACACTCGTTACCATGCCGACATTCCGTAAGATATTTCTCTCTCTTAATTTACATTCAAGCAATTCATTTGTTTTATAAATCCGAAATCAATTAAAAATGTTTGGAAATGTATTTATAGGACTCCCTTACTTTCAATTTCATTTACATATGATGATACACTCATTTCTCACTTATCATCCCTTTTTATGAATTCTTATGTCACGCCCTTATGATGTTGAAATTTCACCGTGATTTTCAAGCCAAATTTATTGTGTAGTGAATACCATTCCCATTTCTCTATCATGGGTATTCACATTTATCAAAAGTTAATTATCAATTATATTTTTTCATTTATTAACTCCACATTCATTTATCTTGTAATAAATGATTATGTTTAATGAATCCATGTTATATGATCCATATGGAACACTTACGCATTAAAGGAAATGATTAAGAAGGGTGATCCCTGATAGTGTTCCAATTAATCAGGTAAACATATGGATCATGATACTTCAAGTTCAATGAGGGTTTAATAAATACAATTCATGTTCAATGAGGGTTACTCATGATCCATGCACGATGACCCTTAGCTCATGCTAATATCTTGTAAAATGTTGCTGCCACATTTCTATGTTATGATAATCATGCTATATCTTGCAGTTATTCTCATGTTTCTCTTATACTCCTTTGAAAAGACTATTTCCTATAATATACATTTTTATTCATGTTAATCCTTGTTTACTCCCTTACAAGGATTTATATCTCACCCTTTTCTCATGCATGGTTTGAGGTTATCCCATGAAATTCTATGTACGAAGGAATGATGTGATCATGTAAACGAATATTTCAATAAAAATGTTTATTTCATGTTTTAGATTGTTATGTAATGTTCCTAAGACTCAAAGTCACTATACCTCTAGAGATTCTCTGTATAATCAAGTGAATTTTTTATGTAATAATTTATGATTACTTGTGAAATAAAGAACTTGGTTGTTATAGTTGGTATCAATGGATATGTTCTGTTATTTTTGGGATTAGGATTAGAAAACCCTAGTGAAATCCTTATGGATAAGACTCAATATAATAAAACCATATCTTAATTTTAGTGAGTATTGAGTAAGTGGTTTATTAAGAAAATACATATCTTTCTAGATGGGAGTAGGTAGAGGTGGCTCATGGACAGATGTATCTTTGGGTAAAACCCGAAAACACCTCTTTGATAAAGACTCAAATGAGAACTAGTCCATGAAAATGTGGCGTGCAAAATCTTGGTTATGAAACATATGGGGGATATGGATTGGTAAATTCATAAGCATAGTACAAACCAGTATTAAGAGAATAAAAAAATATCAATAAGAATATATTTTGGGGAGTAGATCATGGATAAAATAGATTAAATCCTATAAATTCATAATGTAGAGAAATTAAAATAATTTATAAGTCATCCTTATATGTATTTGAATTACAATTTATATGTTATGCCTAAAATTCCTATTATTCCATCAAATGTCCCGTAATAGGAGGACTCAGGCTGATAACCGATGTGAAGATCAATGTGATGGGTGTTCTAATGAGATGCCCAATCCGGTGGAAGCATGAATCATGATCTTTGTTACGATACTCCCTCAGTTAACTAATGTTTTGTAGAGAAACATGGGTCCAAAAAAATGATCAAAATCCATGCCTAAGAAAGATCATGTCACAATCAAGAGCTTTAGGATAGAAAGGACTCCAACTTTTAATGGATCATCTGATAACTCAATCATCGAACAATGGATCAACTCCATTGAAAAAATATTCTCCATCCATAAATGTTCTGAACAAGATAAGATAATTCTAGATGCTTATTTTATGGAGTGTGAATCTGATCAATGGTGGAAATTTATCAAAAATATGAAGTTGGGTAGGATATCGATGCGTTGCAATGGAAGGATTTCTGGAAAATGTTTTTCAAAAAAATATTCCTTGCACCCTATAACTAAATATGGAAAGTAAATTCATTTCCATAAAGAAAAAATGATAAGTAATCCATCAATGAATATGATGAAAACATTAAAATGATTGCACAATATGCCTCCAGCATTATCATTACCCTGAATTAAAAGTTGAATGATTCTATGTTGGGTTAAAACCTAGCTTACAGAAATCACAAGGGACCCGTGACATCGAGAGGTATGTGGAAATTGTCCGATGCGACCTCAATGTCAAAATGGAGAATGACTAATCATAGTGGTATCATGGGGATAAGAAGCGTAAAGTGGACTTCAATTCTTGTTTTCTGATTGATAAATCCAATGGTTCTTAGAATATCCAACACCCCACGTGCCAAAGGTGCATAATGAAGCACCCAAGACATTTCTTACAGATGATGAGGAAATGCTTTATGAGTTGATGATAGGGGAAGTTAGCCATTGACTACTGATAAGAAAAACCCATGGTTGTCATAGATAAGAGGAATACTATGTTTGACCTACAATGCATTTTTTATTTCTTCAACTTCAAAGATTCAAGGTACTTTTCAAACAAGTACCCTTGGATAATGATTGGCAGAGGCAACAAATAACCTTCAAGTTGGAACTAGTGATATTTTTCCGTCACTACCACCGTAGTGATCCCTCAAAATGATGGGGTGATAGGTACACTGGTTACTCATTCACAAATAGTGAATGTACATTTTTATTCTATATCTAATCATAATTTTATACCCCAAAATATTATTTGAAAAATCACAACACCACCATAAGTTACAGATGTAATGATTTTGGTGAGAATCGATTATGGGGAACTCATTGAATCCCCTAAATATAACTCCTCATCAGTCATAATTTTTGGATTGAACTTCCTAGAGAACCTCATCATAATCCCTTTGTTTGGATTTGATGAAATTATTTTCTTGTATTTCCATTCCTTATATAGAGCCAATGGAAATTTACGTGATAGATAAATCACTCTCCATATGGATAATCAACCCCCATTCTAAAAAAGTTCAGGGAGGATGGATCTTTTTTAGCACTGTCATCACAATCATGGGTATTACTTCCCTATGAGCACGCATATCTATATAAAATGATTGAGTCTATGGAAGAAACCATCCTTGAAGAAATTAATATAGTGAGGGAATTTGATAAAGTGTTTCCTGAGGAAATTCATGGTCTTCCTCCAATAGGAGGTGTTTAATTCTCAATTTTTCTTAAACATGGGGTGTTTCCAATATCCAAAAATCCATATCGAATTGCTATTGTGAAGCTTGAGGAACTGAAGAAACAACTATATGAGAATCTGGATAAAGGGCTTATATTCCCATGTGCTTGTCCATGGGGTACACCATAACTATTTTTAATGAATAAGGATGGATCAATTCACATTTTCATTGATTATAGTGAGCTCAACAAAATCACGATAAAAGACAAGTATCCTCTTCCACGAATTGAAGGCTTGTTCGATTAGCTACCTAGACAAAAATACTTTTCCAGGGTGGATCTACAGTTGGGATATTATTAAGTATGGGTGAAGAAGGAGGATATCCCCAAGATTTTTTTTTCAACATATGGGTACTATAAATTTATAGTAATACCCTTCAAGATCAATGATTCTCCAACAATATTTATGGACTTAATGTATATAGACTTTATAGATTTCCTCGAAAAAATTTTGTATGTCTTTATAAATGATAATCTAATATACATCAAAACCATGGAGAATAATGGGGATAATATATGAATTGTACTAGAGACCTTGTGAAAAGAGATGCTCTATTCAATGTACAAAAAGTGTGAGTTCTAGTTTAAGGAGGTCTCACTTTTGGGTCATATCCTCATAGGCTATGGGATATATGTGGATCCATCCATGATAGCTTCAATTGAGGGATGTCTAAGGAAAACATTAGTAAAAGTTATCTGTAGCTTTCTGGGGTTAGTTGAATTTTATTACTGATTTGTGATAAATTTTTCATGATTGTAAAACACTCTTACCAAGATTACTCAAAAGGTATAAATTTTTTATTGTTGTGCTGAATGTGAAGAGAGATTCAAGCAGCTGAAAAGGAGGCATATCAATATTCTTGTGCTCACTTTACCAATAATTGGATTTCTTTTTGTGGTATTTAGTGATGCTACGATGAATGACTTGGGTTGTGTGTTAAAGAAAAATGAAAAATTAATTGCCTTTTCTTCAAGGAAATTGAATGTTCATGAGAAAAACCATCATGCACATGATCTGGAGTTGGCTTTATTAATCTTTGCCTAGAAAATTTGTCGACTTTACCACTTTGGAGTGATTTTTGAAATATACACAGATCAACAAATCCTGAAAAATATATTCTCTCAAAAAGAGTTTAACATGTGCCAATGAATTTGGTTAGAGCTGATCAATGACATTGAATCCACAATCTATAACCACAATGGGAAAGCGAACAAGGTGGAAGATTCTATAAGTTGAAAGGAACATGAGATTTTATCATTAATGAGAATTGAAAAGGATACAATCTTCTTATATTTGATATAGATGGACATGAGAATCATAAATAAGTTAAAATAATCAATTCTTCCACGATTGATTTCTAAACTGTCTCTTTTGGAATGGCTAAAGGATGCCCAAAAGGATGATGTGGGAATTTGATAGAAAGTGGAATCTATCAGAAAAGGTAAATCCTTAGTGTTCAATGTTAATGAAGAAGATTTGTGAGTTTTGGGTCAAGACTATGTGTTCCATCAAATCCCGAGTTAATGAAAGAACATTTGGGTGATGCACGTAGTTCAAATTTATCAATTCACCCAGGAAACAAGAAGATATATTGAGAACACCTAGAGCATTATTGGTTGGATAATGTGAATAATGAGATCACGGAGTATACATCAATGTTCCTGGAATATTAGAAAGTGATGTATGAGAGGTTGAAGTCTAAGGGAATGATGCAACTGTTACCCATACCTACATGGAAATGGTATAACATCATCATGGACATTGTCACTAGAAACCCAAATACATAAAAATGAAATAATGCAATTTACATTGATGTCAATCATTTATAAAGACTGCAAAATTATATTAAATTCAAGATGATTCCTCATTGGATCAACTGAAACAAATATATATCATATAAGTGGTAAGGCTTCATGGTGTACCACTATTGATATTATCCGATCAAGATCCAAGATTCACCTCAATATTTTGGAAGAACCTTCAACTTACTCTGGATACTGAGCTGAACATTAGTACGACTTATCATCCTAAAACTAATGTTAAATTTGAGAGTACTATCCAAACATATGAGTACATGTAGAGAGAATGCTTTATGGACTTCAAAGGATGATGAGATCACCATCTTCTTCACGTTTATTTCCCTTACATCAATAGTTTCTACTTAAGAATCCAAATGGATCATTATGAATCCATTTATGGGAAGAGGTGAAGAACACCAACATGTTGTGATGAAGTTGGGGAGAAAAAGAATATTAGGTCTAGAAATGGTTGAAGAAATTGTGGAGATGGTTAAGACCATCTAGAAGGACATTAATGCCACTAAGAGTCGAAAATGGATCTATTCTTATAATCTTCGATGAGACCTAGAGATTAATGTCAGAGACATGGTATTCCTCCAAATATCACTGTGGAAAAGTGTTTTGAGATTTGGTAATTAGATAAAGCTTAGTACAAGATACATTTACCCTTTTGAGATCATTGATCACATTGGATCCGTTCCCTACCAACTAGGAGTCCCACCAATACTATCTCATGTACATGATGGATTCCTTATATCACTCTTGAGGAATTACATACCGAAACCATCACATTTACTAAATATATAGGTAGTTTCATATGAAAATGACCTCTCCTATGATGAAAATCCGGTGATGATCTTATATCATTGGGAACAAGCTATACGAAATAAGATAATGCCCCTATTGAAGGTGTTGTCGGAAAACCACAAGTTCAAAGTTGAAACGTGGGAATTAGAAGAAGTGATGAAGCCGAGTTACCCGCATCTATTTAAGTGTGGGAGAAGGAAATTACGTGGGTGAAATATATGAATATGGTAAGATTGTAATGACCCAATCAATTATTAATTAAAATTCATCTTCATATAATTAAATTTCTTATTATATAAAATTATTATAAAACATACAAATTTCTTTGGATTTATGATTTTGGATTTCAAAATACCATTAATAATTGTTAACATTTCTAATATATCTGATAAACAGTGATCAATCGATTACTATAAATATAAGGATTTAACAAATCCAATTCACTCAGACAGTAGAAGCGATGGCCCCACCCACTATAAGTGCTCCATATGAAGCCCATTTATCGTAGCATGGGAAGGAGGTGGTGTCACTAGGCAACACTCTTAACAAATACCATGCTGAGATTCAATACATTATTCCTGAATGGAACCACCAATGGAAGAAGTGGAAGTTGATATAGATTACCATTAGAGTGATGTTATCTAATCCACCCCAATAGTTTTTCAGCATCACACACCTTTCCCAAAGGTCATATGTGGGTATTATAAGGGGTTATGTAATGTGACCCTAGCACTATGATTATGTGCATTATTTTTTTATATAATAACAAAAAACATTAATTTTATTATTGTTACTTTGTAAATAATTTTTAAAGAACATATATTATTTTTAGTTTATATTCAATTTATAAATATATTTTGATGAATTAAAAGATTTTGTAATTATATAATATTTTTGTAAAATATTATTAATAAATTAATTTTTAAATATATATGATAATATAATATTTTGGAATACAATTGTAATTTTTATGGTTTGAAATAAGTTTTTGTTAAAAACCATGTTTTTTAAAAAAAATGTTAGTTTTTATTTTAAAATTAATAATTCCCATATATATAAATTTATTTATTTAAATTGAATATTATAATTTTAATGAGGATTTAAAAATTATCCAATGATGAATTTTTCTTAATTTTCTAACAAAGTTGACTTTTTGGATAAAAATAAAATACAGTTTTAATAAATAATGTGTTTTATGACATCATAATGACCAAATAGTTATGTAATAAAATAATATAAATGAGTTCTTCGTTAATTATATGTTTTAAAATTATGACTGTTTAATTTAGTTTACAATGCATTAGTGAACACTTGACAGCTTATAAAATATTTTAACATTTTAAAATGTTTTCCTTATGAGTGTGCCTAACATTCACATAAGAAAACGGAATATTATAAAAAGGTAGGACATTAGAAATATTAAATAATGTTTTCCACTCCTATTTGGAAATAACCATGGTAAAAACCATGGGTTTATTATTGGTTTTGATTAGTTTAATGTGTGGTGTCAAAAACCTAAATATTAATGAATTCCACCTCTTTTCCTATATAAACCAACACAAGCTCCAACTTCCTCTTCACTCAAAGCCTTTGGATATCGACAAAACTCTGACCTACTATCTCTAAAATCCTACCATGGTGCCCTAATCTCTCAATAATACCCTCTAAATATTCTCTGAATCCTTTTGGATCACACTTCTAAGTGTGGGATTTCTCCCTTTCTCATTTTTTGCCAAATTTCATTGTGTTGTTATACCACTTTTTTTAAATTAAAAATATTGGGTTTTGACTTTAATCCCCTAAAATACGTCCCTCATTATTTTTTTAATGATGAGATACCCCTTTCTCTCACATTAATTCCTCTCAAGTACACCCATTACCATGCTAAAATTCTGTTAGGGATTTCCCTCTCTTAATTTACATTCAACAGCTCTTTGGTTTTGGGAATATAAATTCTATTAAATATGTTGGGAAATGTATCTATATTACCCATTTAATTTCCATTTAATGTAAATATATTGATAGACCCCTTTCTCACTAATCAACCATTTTTATGAATTAGTAGGTCATGTCGTTATGCTGCCAAATTACACAGTGATTTTCCATGCCAAAGTCATTATGTAGTAAACAACCTGACCATCTCTATATCAAGGGTATTCACCTTCATGATGATTGACTTATTTATTATATATTTTTATGTATAAATCTCATATAGCTTCATAATGTAATAAATTATGGTTCTAAATTAAACAATGATATATGACCCATGTGGCACACTTTTACATGAAATGAAATTATTAAGTATGGTGTGTCCTGATCGCATTCCAATGCATTGGATAATGATTAATATCATAATACATCATGTGAAATGAGTGTTTACACTGGCTAATTCAAGTGAAATTAGGGTTTAATAATTCTCCATGTGAAATGAGACTTGGATCATGCTAATATCATGTTAAATGTTGAAACTACATTTCCATGTTATGATAATCAGTATATATCACACATTTATGTTCATGTTTTTCTTATGATCCTTTGATATACCTATTTCCTAACATGTAATTTATTATTCATGTGATGCCTTATTTACTACCTTACTGGGTTTTATAGCTCAGCCTTTTATTATGGATGTTCTCAGGTTATCCCATACTATGCAAGTATGAAGTAATCTTGTTGTCATATAAAATAAGTATTAAATAAAGATGTGTATTTCATGTTTTAAGTTATTCTGTAGTTTTCATGATCCCCAATGACACTAGACCTATAGATCTACTATGTTGTATAAAGTGAAGAGTTTATTTAATAAATTATGTTTAAATGTGAAATAAAGAGTATTGTTGTTATATCCTTTACTTATATAAACCCCCTCCCTTAATTGAAAATTGAAAAATGCGAGAGAGGTGGGAGAGAATTTGAGAATTATAGTAGATAATAGAGGAGGATCACCCACTTCCATAGAAAAGTTTTCTAGGTAATCAGGATATCAAGCATGTGAAAACATTTTCACAATCACATGATTCATAGAATATCATTTGAAACTATCATCTGATGACCTAATCCTATAAATATATATATGAGAATCAATATACATTAATCAATCTCATGAAAACCATTTCATACTGGGTGTACCATTACCCTAAGTGTCCTCAATTGATAACCCACAGTTCATATCCTCTGAACCTTTAACCCCATTGTGAAAACATGATGAGGGGAGAATTTGAACCCTTGGTCACACAAGGTTCTTGCATGAAACCCCAGATGTGGCGTCCTCGAAATGAAATATCCCTATGGACCCGTATCCAATGAAGAGAAGAATTATGGTGATGCACCTGATGCATGGAAGTGGGATTTACCACTCTTGGCCATACACATTTTTTAATTATTTAGATTCAATTTTAATCCCTATGTATATATTCATATAACCCATCACAATACATCTTGGAGGACTTGTGAATTACATCACTAATTGGGAATTATTCGATGTCATCACCAGGGAACTGATTAGACACTAAATGAGGCTAATATTAATTGTTAATATATATAATATTCATGTGTTTTATTATTCATAAACACCATTTTAGTGCATTTTACACATTGAACATCATTTTACATTATGATTGTAATACCTTCTTAAAATGCACTATTATGTGGTACATTTTTTAACATCATTTAAAGTACCCAATGATTCATCTGATTTCAAGGAATATAATTATACATATTTTAATTTTATATTTTTGGAAATTTATATAAACTAAATATGAACTTTTTTTATTCAGGGATCATTGGAAAACTCATGGAGGATGATGGAGATATTTGGCAATTAAAGGAAGCAATTCTGGAGAATGCAGATTGGACACCATCCCACTAATGAGACTGTGGGGCCCAACATTAAGGCTCAATTAATAAAAACTTTCTTGGGATTCTAGAAGAAATATATATGAACAAATAACTATTCAGTATCCAATGCTAATTCGGCCTCCATGGTGTCTATTTAGGTGGCCCAAGTTAGAGATAAAATTATGGGCCAGATTCTGCGGCCCAGAAAATCAAACCACTAATATGATCATATCTCGGAATCCACAACTCCAAATGAGCCCAAATTTACATGCGGCTATAAGACATCTGGAGATCCATTTTACTCTTCTATGTACCACTCTAATTCGGTCATCTAGAAGGACTTCCAAGCACGTCTTCTCGGTGAAGGAAATCTGGCTGCCACCTCGGGTCAAGGGTGGAAAAATCAACTCTCCCTTACTTTCCACCCACCTATGGACTACCAAAATTAACTGAGGTGACATACACTATTGGAGGATCGACCCAAGGGCTCAAAAATTACTATTTAAGGTAGTGGTGGTGAAGTAGTTGAGAATCTTGAATGCTTTGTTCAATTGTAATGTTATGCTGCAATTTTGTTGTCTCAAATTTGTCTTTCACATGTAAGTTGTTGAATTCACTTTAGTTTATTAATAAAAGTTCTTCTTCTACACTTATTCTATTTTTCTTCATATCACATTGATACCGTTGGATCAAGGTGTGAATTTATTCACACAAAACCTTGTGAAATTATTCACACAACGGTGGAGTGATCATTTTATTTTTGTTGTTTTCTTTACTTCTCCATTTCCACCCTCATGAGTCTACTTTCTACTTCCATTGAAACCATGAGATCAATGGAGGGCTAGAACACTTATGGGTTGATCCAAGGGAGTAGAAATGGGCTGGATTGGATGTTATTTATCACCTCATTAATGTATAATCACTTCTTTAATTGAAATTTTATTTGATGATTATTAAACTCCATCGTCCTTGTTGAATTTAAGGCCACACACTTCATGTTCTAATTCGAACCTTTACCTTGAAGTGATCAAAACTCTGATCCTTCAATTGTATAGGTTATTATTATAAAAGGGTTTAGGAAATAAACCGGTAGGTGATGTTGTTGTTTTTTCTCTTTAAATGAACCCATCAAAAATATAAGAAATTGAAATCATTAAAAAGGAAATACGTCCAATCCACCACGAGTGATAACCTAGGATCAAATCATTCTATTAAATTGAATTCACTTAAGTATAATTTATATCCTTTTAAAAAATCTAAAATCAACCCATGTTGGTCACTTCATAGCAAATAACATTCCATTTAATGTACGTGTCTATATGTTACTTCTTAGGTCTCTGAGAATTCGACAACCCAAGCTAAACTACAAGGACCGTCTTACCTTCTTCTCTTGGGTAAATTTGAGTGAGAATAATATTTTGGTGCCATTATCGGGGAACCAAGTAAGTCATATAAACACCCATTATATTCTCCCCAATTTCTTCTTTTCTCATCCAAATTCCATTATCTTGTCCATTTTTTGTTTTTTTCCATTTGGCGCATGTCTGCCTACACCCGTGATCAATCAAACCATCTAGTTAGGGTGGATATTCATGGGGTTGGTGAGTCAAGTACACCAAGGAACCCTTCTCCATTATATCATAATCTTCCAAACACCTTTGAGTCAAAAATTGAGGCCATTTCAATGGAAGTTATTCAAATAAACCAACTCATAAACCTGGGTGGGAACCAAAATGGAAACCCAAATGAGGTAGCCCCAAACTTGGGGAATGCAATTGATCAAACCATGAATAACTACCTCAAACCTTCCTGGACCAATGCCCCCTCATGCATCATACAAATTTCCCTAGGAGATACCAAATACATCTTTAAACCCCATGTCTTAAACCACCTTCCCACATTCCATGGAATGGAGTCCGAAATGCCATACCTGCACATTGAGGAGTTCAATGACATTGTAGAAACCATGTGTCCCCCACATCAACTAGAATCAGCTAAGATGAGGCTATTTCCTTTTTCATTAAATGATTGAGATAAAAATTGGATAAAAAATTTGAGATCATCATCCATCAACTATTGGGACCAACTACAAAGAGAATTCTACAAAAAATACTTTCCCCACCACAAAACAATTTCACTTAAAAAGAGTATCCAAAATATTTTTGAAAAAGAGGGAGAGTCATTATATGAAACATGGGAGAGGTTCAAAGACACTCTAAACATGGTTACACACCATGGGTTTCCTATTCCTAAACAAGTGAGAATTTTCTATGAAGGGTTGGGTCCGGGGAACAAAAAATTCATTGACATGATGTGTAATGGAACCTTTAAAAACAAATCCCCAAATGATGCTTACGAGTATCTAGAAAGCCTTTCTGAACAAAACCAAACATGGGGAACATCACCTTATTCTGAAAATCCACAACGAAATACTGGAATTCACGCACATAGAGAAGAGGAATGCCTTAGAGCTAAATTCGTAGCACTCTCTAGGAAAGTTGAAGAGATAGACCTTAGGAAAGTCCATGAAATCCAAACTGTTGACCCTGTTTGCATAATTTGTGACAAACATGACCATAAGGCAGACAACTGCCCAACCATTCCATCCATCAAGGATGTTCTCTTAAGAGGACCCCCAACAGGAAGTAAATTCTTTGAACTTTCAAAAGCCTCAATACCAAAACACCTTCAACCCAAGGTATAACATCCACCCAGGCTTCCGCTGGAAAGATAACCAACAACCTAGCCAACCACAGGGACAAAATCCTTACCCACATCAGAACTACCAATCCCATAACCATTTCTAAACCCAACCTATCCAATACCAAAAACCACTGGTCCATTTTCAACAAACTATCCCACATCCAAAATATCCCCCCGGGAAAAAATAATCTTCTCAAGCACCCACCCAAACTGTTCCACAAAGCCTACTAGATCTACTGTGAAAACAAATGGAGAGGATGAACTCGGAAGTCTCTTCCCTAAAACAAGAACTTCAAACAATCAAAACTGTAAAGGCACCAATTCCTACTCAGGCGTTGCCATCCTCAACATCAAGGGAAGAGTCAGGTTGTGCTAAAAAAACTCATGAACAACTAAAGGTTGTGACTGTTTTAAAAAGTGGGAAATCAATTGAGAAACCTAAAAAACAAATTCATAACCCACCTTAAGTTTCAAACTTGGATGAAAATTCAAATGAACCCCAAGATCAAACTGAGGAAACTGATAACAATGTGAAAGAAACAACTCTTCAACAAATAACCCCACAACCTACACCATTTTCTCAACGCATGAGGGGGAAACCCAAGCCTGAACTGAGTGAAAAATTGAGGGAAATCTTTTCACTAGTCAAGTTGAACATACCCCTTCTTGATGAAATCCAAACCATAACTGCCTACTCAATGTACCTTAAGGACTTGTTCTCTTTTAAAAGAAACTTTTCACATAAAAACCAAGTCATTTTGGCTGATAATGTGAGTACCATCATTCAAGGGACCATTCCTCCTGAGTTGAAAGTCCCAGGTTGCCCTTATATCAATGTTGAACTCGGAGAAAGCAATGTTTTCAAGGCCTTGTGTGATCTAGGTGCTAGTGTAAATCTCATCCCATATGTCGTGTACTGCCAGTTAGGCCGAGAAGAACTCCAACCCACATCTGTCACACTTCAACTTGCTGATCGTAGCATTACGGTTCCAAAGGGGATTTTAAAGGATGTTCTGGTAATGTTTGAAAACTTCATCTACCCTGCTAACTTCATTGTCCTTGACAACCATCCATACATAGGAAATAAGGAACAAACCCCAATCATCCTTGGTCATCCTTTCATGCAACAATCAACTCTGTTATCCAAGTTCGAAATAGGAACATGACCATCACCTTTGGGAACATGAGTCTAGACTTGAACATCTATAATGCAAGTTCAAAAATAGGGTATGACAAGGACATTCATGAATTAAACATGATAGGAAGCATTGATAATGAATCCATAGAACATCAAGGAATATTTGATGAATGTTTAAGTCATGATGAGATTGATTTCCTTTGTTCATATGATGGAATTTTATCTCCTTGGCTTGAATCATTTTCAAATTTCTCTTATGATGAAGTCTTAGGTACAACAATCAGTGAATCCATTCAAGAAACCACTTTCATGGGGACCACTCCAAATTCCTTCCCTAAATCTGATCAAGCCAATCTAGTAGCTGAAACATCTACATTTGGTGAATCAATACTATCTGAAACTCTAAAAAAATTAAAATTGATACAATGTCTCAATCTTCTATTGAAATTCCGAACCAACCTGATCTTGAATTGAAGGAACATCCGGCTACACTAAAGTATGATTTCCTAGGGGACAATCAAACACATCCTATTGTCATTTCTTCTTCTCTTTAATCCAATCATGAGAGTATGCTTATAGATGTCCTTAAGAAACATAAGAATGCCATTGGTTGGACCTTGTCTGATATTCCTGGGATTAACCCACTTATTGGGACTCATAGGATTATTCTGGAATCTGATTCAAAGCCATGTCATCAACCTCAACAACGACTCAATCATAATCTCTTGGAGGTAGTAAGAGAAAAAACTCTTGAAATTGCTAAAAGATGGTATCATATATCCCATAGCTGAGAGTGAATGGGTGAGACCAATCCAAGTGGTTCCAAGAATGGATGGAATCACAGTGATAACCAATGAGGATGGAGAGATTCTTCCAACAAGGGTGAGTAGTGTATGGAGGGTCTGTATTGACTCTAGGAAGCTAAACTCATTCACCAAGAAGGATAATTTCCCCTTACCATTCATTGACCAAGTCCTTGAGAGAGTGGAAGGTCATGCATTCTACTGTTTCATAGATGGGTACTCAGGGTATTATCAAATTGAGGTCTCCCTAGAGGATCAAGGGAAGACTACATTCACATGTCCATTCGGAACCTTTGCTTTCAAACGCATGCCCTTCGGGTTATGCAATGCCCCTGGAACCTTCCATCAGTGCATTATGGGAATCTTCTCAGACATGGTATGGGATTTTCTAGAGGTCTTCATGGATGACTTATCTGGGTTTGGGGATATATTTGAGGGAGGTCTGCAGAATGTGGAGAGAGTCTTGTCAAGATGTGAAGAAAAGAATCTTGTCCTAAACTGGGTACAATTCCATTTCATGGTTAAAGAAGGACTAGTTCTAGGACATCTTGTCTCAGGTAGGGGTATTGAAGTTGATAAAGCCAAGGTTGACATCATTCTCCACCTTCCATCACCCAAAACTGTCAAGGAAGTGAGGTCTTTCATAGGACATGCTGGTTTCTATAGAAGATTCATCAAGGACTTTAGTTCAATCTCCCATCCCCTTTGTGCTCTCCTAGTAAAGTATTCTCCATTTCTTTGGACAGAAATCTGTGAGGGTTCATTCTCAACCTTCAAATCCTTTCTCACCTCTCCTCCCATTATGAAATCTCCAAATTAGAACCTTCATTTCGAAATTATGTGTGATGACAGTGACTTTCCTATGGGAGCTTTGTTAGGAAAACGTTGTGATAAAACTCCTTATGTCATTTCTTATGAAAGAAAATCCTTAAATGATGCCCAAATCAACTACACCACCATTGAAAAGGAGTTACTTGCTATTGTGTTTTCCTTAGAGAATTTTAGGTCCTACCTCTTAGGATCCCCCATCACTGTGTTCACTGACCATTCTGTACTAAAATACATCTTCCAAAAACAAGATGCTAAGGCTAGACTGATTAGGTGGGTCATTCTCTTACATGAATTTGACCTCACAATAAAGGATAGAAAGGGAGTTGAAAATGTTGTAGCTGATCACCTATCTAGGATGGAATTCAAAGACAACTAAAATCACCTTTCTGTGTCTGATTCATTTCCTGATGAACACCTATACTCTGTGAGTAACTGTCCTTGGTATGCCGACATAACCAATTTCTTAGTTACATGAGTCATTCCAAAATTATTAGGGACTCAATAACAAAGGAAATGTATTTCTAATGTTATAAACTATGTGTTTGATGATCCATACCTCTATAAGTTTTTCCCTGACCAAGTCATTAGGAGGTGTGTCCCAGAATCTGAACAAGAGTCCATCCTTAAATTCTGTCATAGTGAGGCATGTGGAGGTCACTTTTCCTCTAAGAAAACATAATCTAAGATTCTTCAATGTGGTCTCTTCTCGCCCACCCTCTCAATGGACTCCTACGCCTTTTTTCAAAGGTGTCCTAGGTGTCAAGAAGTAGGGTCCATCGCAAAAAGAATCAAATTCCACTCACTCCCATCTTAGTGGTTGAAATCTTTGATTGCTGGGGAATTGATTTCATGAGTCCCTTCCCAAACTCCAGTGGAAATCTCTACATACTCTTTGCTATTGATTATGTCTCAAAATGGGTTGAGGCTATTCCCACTAAGTCCAACGATCATCAAGTTGTGATTCGATTTATAAAAGAGAACATATTTTCTCGATTTGGAATTCCTAGGGCTATAATCAGTGATCGAGGAACTCATTTCTGAAAATGCCCTTTCTCTTCACTCATTTATAAGTATGGTATTTCTCATAAAGTGTCCAATGCATACCATCCTCAAACCAATGGACAAGCTGAGTTAGTGAATAGGGAGATTAAGCAAATTCTTGAAAAAACTGTCAACCCCTCTAGGAAAGATTGGTCTGAGAATCTCTTAGATGATCTCTGGGCCAATCGAACCGCATATAAAACCATTTTAGGAATGTCTCCTTATAGGTTGGTTTATGGAAAAGCATTCCATTTACCTATTGAAATTGAGCATAAGGCCTTTTGGGAAATTAAGAAAATGGATTATGACCTCTCATTGGCCGGAACAAAAAGGAATTTAGATCTCAATGAACTATATGAACTAAGGATGGAGGCTTATAAAAATTCAAGGATCAATAAATCTAGAGTTCAAGCCTACCAATCTAGGAATATCAAGGTCATACATTTTTAACCGGGAAAACTTGTGCTCTTGTACAGTTCAAAACTTCATTTACTCCCCGGAATGTTAAGGTCTAGATGGTCAGGTCCGTTCATAGTGCATCATGTGTACCCCCATGGGGTAGTGGAGATTCAAGATCCCACAAGTGGTTACATTTTCCAGGTCAATGGTCAAAGGATAAAAACATTCATTGAATCATTCAATAAATATGAAATAGAGGTTGAGTTAACTGATCCAACCATTGAACCAGGAAAAAAATTGATAGATTTAGGGTTCAAGTCGAGATAACGACGTTAAAAAAAAGCGCTTCATAAGAGGCAACCCATGGTTTTCAAGTTTCCTATCATTTTGTTGTTTTAATAAAATTTATTTTTTCATTAATGATTTTTATAATTAAAAAAATAGATTGTTGACCTGTTCTTCTATTATGAGTATGGATGGGTATGAAAGGGGAGAACCAAATTCATCTGTGTCACGTGGTGTGATCCTTGAGTAATACGTTACCTTGAAATTTAAAAAGAAGACAATGTATCATCAGTTTATTTTATTTTATATATATACTTATATTTTACTTATATATATATACTCTTTTGTTTTTTTGTTTGTTTTCCTTTTTCCACTAGGGAACTCTGCAAGCGACATGGATATCAAAGGACTAAATTGGAGCAGCAAGAATATCAAACTTCAACCACCAGGTGAATTTATTCCATGACCCTGATTTTCATTTTCCTTTTTGAACTTTCATTCTATACCCCTACCCCCTTCTAAATTATCTTTTATTTAAAAACTTGGGATAGTGTTATTTTAAGTTGGGGGAGATAAAATAAATAATGCTTTTGTGTCAAAAAAATGATAAATGATTTGAAAAAAAATTGTGAAAATTGAAGGAAAAATTCCTTTATCTTTAAACATGGTAATACACATTCCGCACTTTGAAACTGAATATCAAATAATTTAGCATACCCTGATTCATGATTTTAATCCATGTATAATTTCATGAGAATTGATTTTGGAAAGTGTGGATGTCCAATGTGATATTTCATCGTTTATATTTTCATCCAAATAAAAAAAGATCACAATGCACGTCCTTTGGATAGTGGGGTATGATTTTGAGTTCACTGGGTCCCCTAAATAAATATCATAGGTTTGGTGATCATTTTAGTTTAATAATAGTATTCAAAAAAAATTTAAAAAATAAAAAATTTGAATGTAGAGTAATGAAATGACCTAATGCGTGGCTTTTGACACTTGGGGATCATGACTCTATAGTTTTCTGGCCTAGAGTAAGTAATTTTATCTCTATTTTTGGTAATTTGATTTTATTTTTGACTGATTTAACTCAAGATGGTGCGCGAGTATGTGGGATTCACTTGGTGCCCTAAGGTCTTTGAGCCTGGGAGTCATCGGTAATGTCTTGCTACAGGGGTTGACTCTTTTGAGTGAAACTTCAATTACCATGGAAAAATTGCAAAAACAAAAAAAAACAAAAAAAAATTATACAAAAAAAATGATTACTCATTTTAATATTGAAATGTTTTTCCACCTAGAACCTCTGTAATTTCCCCCTTGAATAAAGATGAACCCCCATGTCTATTGTGATGCACAATATATCCTCATAGTTAATTGATATTGGATGAAATATGGCAATAAATTTGAACAAAGGAATGGTCTTGGGATTGGGATCTACTTATGAAACTATCTTGTATTAAAATATTTTGATGGGTTTCATTATTTTTTGGTATAAGGGTTTCTAGGGATCATTGTGTATTAAAATGTTTTGGGAAAAGGGAATTCGAATTTCATATTGTTGAGATATATTTTTCTCGGGACTAGAAACACTCAAGTTGGGGGGTGTGATTAGACACTAAATGAGGCTAATATTCGTTGTTAATATATATAATATTCATGTGATTTATTATTCATAAACACCTTTTTGTGAATTTTACACTTTGAACGTCATTTCACATTATTATTCTAATACCTTCTTAAAATGCACTATTATGTGGTACATTTTTTATCATCATTTAAAGTACCCAATGATTCATCTGACTTTAAGAAATATAATTATACATATTTTAATTTGATAGAATTGGAAATTGATCTGTACTTAAATATTAACATGTTTGATTCAGGGATCAGTGGAGAATTAATGGAGGATGGTGGAGATATTTGGCAATGAATGGAAGTAATTTTGGAGAAGGCGGATTGGACACCAGCCCACTGATGAGATAGTGGGTCCCAAAATAAAGCCATAATTAATCCTAAAATTCTTGTGATTCTATAATAAATGTGTAGGAACAAATCACTCTTCAGGATCCAACTCTTATTCGGCCTCCATGGTGTCCATTTAGGCGGACCATGTTAGAGATAAAATTCTGGGCCATATTCTGCGGCCCAGAAAACAATCCCACTAATATGCTCATATCTCGGAATACAAAACTCTAAAGGAGCCCCAATTTTACAATAGGCTATAAGATATCCTTATATCCATTTTTTTCTTCTATGTACCACTCTGATTCTTCCATATAGAAGGTATTGTAAGCACGTCTGTTCGGTGAAGGAAATCTGGCTGGCACCTCGGGTCAAGGGTTGAAAAATCAACTCTCCCTTACTTTCCACTCACCTATGGACTATCAAAATTAATTGAGGAGACCTGGACTGTTGGAGGATCTATCCAAGGGCTCAAAAATTCCTATTTAAGGCAGTGGTGGTGAAGGAGTTGAGAATCTCCGATGCTTTGTCCAATTGTAATTTTATGTTGCAATTTTGTTGTCTCAAATTTGTCTTTCACATGTTAGTTGTTCAATTCACTTTATTTTCTTAATAAACGTTCTTCTTCTACTCTTATTCTATTGTTTATCTTATCACATTGATACCGTTGGATCATGTTGTGAATTTATTCACACCAAACCTTGTGAAATTATTCAAACAACGGTTGAGTGATCATTTTATTTTTGTTGTTTTATTTACTTCTCCATTTCCTCCCTCATGAGTCTACATTCCGCATCCATTAAAACCATGAGATCAATGGAGGGATAACCCACTTATGGGCTGATCCAAGGGAGTAGAAAGGGGATGAATTGGATTTTATTTATCACCTCATTAATGTATAATAACTTCTTTAATTGAGATTTTTATTTGATGATTTGTAAACTCCATCGTCCTTGTTGAATTTAAGGCCACACACTTCAAGTGCTAATTCGAACCATTCCCTTGATGTTCTCAAAACATTGATCGTTCAAGTGTATAGGTGATTAGTATTAAATGGTGTAGGAATTAAACCTGTAAGTGATGATGTTGTTTTATCTCCTTCAATGAACCCATCTCAAATATAAGAAATTGGAATCATTAAAAAGGAAATACGTCCAATCCACCCCGAGCGATAACCTAGGATCAACTCATTCTTTTAAATTGAATTCACTTAAGTATCTTAGATTTCCTTTACACCCATATAAAATCAACCCAATTTGGCCACTTCATAGCCAAAAAAATTCCATAGAATGTACGTGTCTATAGGTTACTTCTTTGGTCTCTGAGGATTCAACAACCCAAGCTAAACTACAAGGACCATTTTACCTTCTTATCTTGGGTAAATTTGTGCGAGAATCAGGAACCCATAAAGAGATCAGTTCCATTTGAATGTAAATAATCTAATGATCAAGACCTGATTTTTTTAAGTCAAACCCTATGAAGTGGGGTTATGAAATGATCATTCATTGACACACTGATCCTATAAATATTTTTATCCATGCACCCTGAGACATGATATGTTTTGACATAAAACATTAATAATTGGACACATAGAGGATCCTAGAATTTTTTAATAGACCACACTAAATAACAATATTATGATCAAAAAATCAAAATACTCCTTAATAGTGTTATGATTCCTTCCCAAGGCCATATAGAATCTATGATGATCACAATATAGTCTATAGACATGAAAAGTTTATCATGTGATAGGATATAGATAATTTATTTTGATCACATGTAAAAAATATGAAAACTCATGTTGATCATGTGGATCCTTATTTTTATGTCAAAATTTCTAATAGAAATCATGAATAAATATAATTAATATCATGTGATATCCCTAGGAATTGTTAGGATGATCATGAAAAAAACAAATGATAAGCTTGGATGGTCTTGTGATAGAAAAATGATATGTTTGGTTGATCATGAGTCATCCCAATGACAAGACATGTTGATCGTGAGAATGATATTTGATGTTACCCACTGGATAATGTGAAGTCATATTAGACAAATTAGCTTGATTATATGGTTACATCAATGATAATTATGATTAATCATGTGATTAAAATGGATATGTCTTCTTCTGTCATGAAAATAAATCCAGGAAATTTCATATTAATCAGGTGAAGAAATCATGGACACATCACTTTGTTGAATAAAATTAACCCAAGACATGTCAGTTTATCGTGAGAAAATCACTGGATATTACAACATGGTTTATGTAAATACGTTCATGAAAATTCAGTTCATGAATTAGAAGACCCTGAAAATTCCATCATTTATCATGTGAATGATCACTGAAGCATCATCTTTGATAATGTGAAGCATCATGGGAATGATAGGAAGACACCTTATGAGGTTCCTACCATGTCAAACTAACATCCCAATAATTTTAGGTTAACAATAAAAAAAATTGTATCCGACCATGAAAACATATTGCACTATCATTTCGACCTCTTATAATAGACACATTTAGACTTATTCCTTTAAGTCCCCTAAAATGGAATAATTGGTTGTATCATCTCTTAATAAGTGACGTGTACCTAATAGGTTATGTTTACACACTTTTAATCCCTTTTATTGTCTTTCTATAGTAGTATCCCTTAGTTTCATCCCAAGTATATTAAACAAACCATAAATGGTAACCATCTCTCTTTATCTATATAAAGATACAGAATTTATATGAAAATGATTTTCAATCATTATATAAGCCCCCAATATTCCTAAATCGTCTGGGATAAAAATAATTTATACAAGTATGAAAACCCTCAAGAACTCATTAGTGGGTAAGGAATTTAGTGAACTATGAGAAATATTTTTCCTTCGATAATTAGGATTTGTAGAATACCTTCCTAAGGCCCAGTTTCATTTCAGCATCCACATCGATGTATGTCCTTTAATATCCCAAATAAACCAAAACTTTATTAATAAATTCTCTTGTGTTTCCAATATCCTTTATTTACCATTAGATTATGAGATGTGGGATCATACACAAGCATCATTTTATATGGAATCTCTAACCGTGCCCTTGGGTCCCTCAAACCCATCATTGGGTAAGGTATGAATTTGACTATGATCTCTGATTGATTGAAAATTACTTTTTTTATTTCAACAACACTTTTTAAAGAAAACTGAGAAACCGTGGAAAAAAACCCACCATCAGACACGAAAATAAAAACAAGTCCAGAACAAACCACCAAGTCAGCCCCACCCTAGAAAATAGGATATGTATGAAGAATTACGAAGGCATAATATCCATACCATATGCTCTATGAGATTGGTAATCATTCCTTTCAAAATGAAGAATTGATATATAAGACTAGTGACAATATTTTCGCATGTGGTGTTCCCGATCTCCAGCTATCTATTATTTCCCATAATGAGGATGCCTCAACAAGGCATATAGACTGAAGATGATTGTACCCATAGAAAAATAACCCCCCCCCCCCCAATTACGGGTCCATTAATGGGGTATATGTCTGATCACATCTCATATTCACTCAAAGGTCCAAATTCATGATACGGCATTATGGGGAATCCTTATATGCATAAGCCCTACCAAAATACCCTACTATTAAATCATTTAATAAAAAAGAAATAATAACATGAATTATTTAGACTCTAATTCCTATTTTAAAAAGATATTTATAAGTCCTCATTGATTTAAATTCTCATTATTTACATCCTAATCGCATGGAATTATACATAATATATTCATATTCATAGGTATTACTTGTCCTATATCGTTTCATTCGAAGGATTTCGTAATCATAGCATAAACCCAACATAGTACCAAAATTGGAAATATTTCTTCTCAAAAGTGTTTGATGTGCCCGACCTCCAGTCTTTATGACCTATGTCAGTTCATATGCATTGTTAGGTTGAAAACACCAAATAACCACAATCCAGTGGAATGTTCTTCTATACATAGTTATGAATTTGGTAACTACTTCAATTTTCAATTAGAGAAAAACATGGAAAACCTATTGTAAGCAATTTTTAACTATCCTAAATTTCCTTCAACTGGGCATCAGGCCATGTAAATTACATATTTATCCAAAACAAATGTTTTGAAACCAATGTGAAGTCATTTAACCATGTCATGAATTTCATATGTAAGAAATATATAATGAACTATTATTTTTTGAAATTATGTTCTAAATTGTTTGTAAAAAATGTTGAATTTGAATCACATCTTTTAACATTACTCCAAATGCATAAAAAATTGGGCACCATGTATATATCTAGTAACTATATATGTTATTGAAATAAAATTAAAGTATTATATATGATATAGAATTTATATGGTGTATTTTTTAATCTCTAAGAATTCATAGATTCATTATAGTAAAAATTACATCACATAATTTTCCAACATATTCCTAAACATATAAACAAGCTGCATTAGACCGAAGGCCTATTAAACCTCTATCACCAATACAAAAACTGAAGTTATAGTTATTGACCATCTTGTCTCTAGATTCCACAAAAACAGATCCATCATAGATTCCAAATCAGCTGATGAAATCATTCAGAGGATGTATCCTCACCAATAATTGTTCTCATGATTGGCCACAGGAGAGGCAAGGTCCCATATTAACACCTCCATCAAATTCGGGTTCTTGTCAATTGAGTACATAATAACATACCATCCATAACTATGGATGATAGATAAGGATAATAACCATGTCAACTCAATCATTCATGAGGTTCCTAGGAGGGGACCAATCTACTTGTTTCACAATCATTGATGTATTGCTAAATATCCCGAATGAGTTTCCGAGGATGTTGTGTCTACCCACATTATTAAAATTATGAAATCCACCATGATATATCACACAGAGTATCCAAATAATGTAGAAAATAGTTGTATTATATCCTTATTACCTCAAATATTTGTAATTCCCACCAGATTATCCCGATAGTCTCTTAGAATAAATCCCAGATCATTACTAGCCTATATCATTTGACATCATAATAGATAGTCTTGGTGACAGTGTATTCATAGGGAGAACAGTAGACCTTAGTGATGAGGAATTTCGTTAATATTTTCCCTTAGGATCATCTCCTATATGGGAACATACCGCTCGAATTGTACCATGGGATCCCACCCCCAAATGGATCTATAGGAATCAAACAAAAAATAAAATATCAGACATCTACCCAACATATGATACTATGGGAACCATACAACTGAATAGAATACTCATTACTAAACAATAAAATGAGATGCCCTAATAAAGAGGAGCACTTGAAAACATATATCTCCATAAATAGTATATCTAATAAATTTGAGGACTTCTCCTTGAATCCATATGAGTGAACTGTGGAAATTTATAATCACACCCTTCTGGATACATCTGTGTCACAACATGTTATACCTTTAATTGCCGATAGCTTAAGAAATAAATGACTTGATGGTATGATTAATGCACCTATATATGTTGATACTGACTACATTATTATTATAGTGGGTAATTATAATGTATTATACAACCAAGGTTAAAAATGGAGTCAGTCTCCATGATCACAATGTGGTTCATGGAATCATTCACTCACCCAACCTTTGATGAAAGTGAGATGGTTTTACTGAATTCTAAAATTAAACCCCATGGGTATGGTGAGACAATGGATATAGAGGAACATATAATGCTAAAACAATGAGATAATATAGATTTGGATGAAATAATTGGGGGAACATTACTTAGATATGTTCCCTAGAATGATGTTCCAGGGTCATCCTATTGAATCACTTCATATAGTGAATGCCCCTAGCCAATATGAATAGATGATTTTTCATATTTTTCGGCAATTCATCAACTGAAATACAGACTTTTTTCACCTCATCCTAGCCCAAACTCATAGGGAAATTCACTTATTCTCAATACACATAACCCAAAAGTCTTGGGAATGTATATATTTCCCACCTCTTCATCGATGTTGTTATTGAAACCACCTCACTTCAACAATTTCTACAAATCCTCTAGGAGAGTTGGGGTTTATAATTTATGGGAACCATCTACACAATATAAGGACCCAAATTCATATACCCGACCCTCATACTAATTAATATTAGGATACTTCACCCCATTATCCAATATCATCCATGTTTCCATGACAATAGAGTAATAGGGAGCATGCAGGAGAAGCAGCCTAGTCAACCATATATCAAAGATAGGGAGTAAAAAAGTATATTCCCTACAATAAAAAATATCCCTATTTACATAGATTATAATAGGTAAAATTGTTTGATAGATCTCTAAATTACGAGAAAGGTGAGTGAGGTGGGGTTCATATCTTTTACAACACTTCCCCTATAACCAAAATATCGATAACTCAATAAAAGGAATGTTTTCCATTAAATACGATCTTCATGATTAGATGGATGAGGGGGTGTTGGAACAAATGATACCTAAATCCTTATAGTTTTAAGTGGTGCACACTAGACTAAACAAACATGATGTGAAGAATAGCATGATTCACATACCTCCCAAAGATAACGATAATCATTCATTATTTGTTTGAACGAAGCCTATTCCATGAAAATAGAACATATCCCTTTGTATTTTTATTATTCCATAGAAAATTATTTAGTATGAATACCAAAAGTAATAAAGTCAAGTGACCTTGGGTTGATTTTACATGATAATTACCTTATATACCACCTAGATCTCATGAATACAGTAGGGGGAATCTTTTTTTAATATTGGTTTGATTAAATGATAAATGAATGATTTATAAAGTTAAAGGATCTGGAAATTATTTCAACATTCATAAGATTTTTCCATGTTCCAACAGAAAAGTCTCTATCCCAAAATTTTCTAAACCATGTCCCATACTGAATGGTGTTAAACTACACAGGTGACGTCCATGTTAAATGACACTGAACAACACAACCAATTCCTAGACAAATGATGTTAAATTTTGTTAAACATCACGATCAGAGGACTATTAAACTACATGATACATCTAGGTCATTTGAAATTAAACTATATGAAATCTTTCATACAATATGATATGTATCTACACAAAATATGTTCTAGTCACTTGATGGTAAAACATGTGGCATTACAATTTGTAGGATATATCGTGATAATTATGTGGATACTAAACTTTTCATAAGTAGTACTAATTAATTATAATATCTATCCCAAAAATATAGAAAAATCAATAGTACACCTCAGTCTCTAGTTGTGGAGATTTTCAATGTGGTCACCTCCCCGAACACATAGATCTAGGTATCAGGGAAACTCTTTCGAATGCAGAAAGATGCATGATAGAGTGGGTGGATCATATCACTGCTAGTTCAAAAGAAACGTGTTAACATATTGGGGTGACAAACATGGTTAAATTATTGATCCATGTGCCCAAGAATAATTCCCTAATAAATATTATAATCAAAGAAGGAGGAAAAAAATGGTCATACATCCCCACTTCAATAAAAAAACATCGACCAATATAACATGGATGGTGAGAGAATGCATAAATACATTCTTGTGCATAACATCTTGATGTTCTAGTGTTTTAACAAAAAAGAGGAGTCTCACCAAGATATTATGGGGATTATGTATTGATGTGCACATATTCATGTCACAATATCTCAGGAATCACACAACTCACTACAAAAGAATGACTAATAACAGCGCTGGTATTTATCAGTGCCAGAAAAAACAAGGGCAAATTGAATATTTACCAGTCCTCTAGAAATAGATGATAAATTTAACCATCAATCAGCTACTTTTTTTGTGTGGATAAAGAAATCCACTATTAGTGCTTTAGTTATTATTGTTGATAAAGGGAAAAATATATCAGAGCTTTATTTTTTCGACTGATACAGGGTACCCCTTATTAGTGCATTAATTTTAGCAATGAAAAATATTTATTTCATCATCATTTTTTAGAGCTGATAAAGGATTGAATAACTAAAATGAAAAAAATAAATAAAATAAATAATTTAAATAAAAAAATGTTTATTTAAAAAATATTTCATTTTTTTAAAAAAATATTGCTTCTTAAAAATGAATAAATTTATTATACATTATTAAATATTAAACATTTTATTAAAAATTTTATTATGATAATTAATGTTATTATTTTGTAAATAATAAATATATAGAGACATAATTATGTATATAAATATGATATATATAAATTAAAAAAAAATTATGTGCAATATATTAAATATTCATATATATTTTGAATAATTTTTTATAATTAAATTTAATATGAATAAAACATATTTACTAATATCATAGTACTCGACATATAATTGAATGTTTTTTGATTCTACAATTTAACAAATATAAAATATTTGTTATATAAATTTCACAAATACGTAATTAATTCCATTTTATATAAAATGAACACACATAAAAAATATCCATTTTTTCGATATTTTTATTATGTACTAATTCATAATTTCTTCAATTAAATCCATTATTAACATATATGATGCACTAAAAATTATATATTGAATAATAATGTCAATAAATGATGGTAAAAATATTTTTAAATAATAATATTTATAAATGTACATTTACTCTATTTATAAAAATGAATATTTATAATAATAAATTAATAAATATTTTTTAAAATTAGTTATATAACTATAAATAAATAATTGTATATATTTACATAATTATTAAATTTATAATAAATTTAATTAAATTATAAATATATTTATTATTATATATAAATTTATTAAATATATATGTATAATTATATATATATATATATATGGATATAAATATTATTTTCTAGATATATTTCTATAATTATAAAAAAAAAATTATAAAATTATAGTAATAATATTTGAAAAAGAATATATTTACTATATATATATAGTATATATAAATATTTAAAATTATATTATTTATAATATAATTATAAACCCTTTAATAGTGCTTGTGTAAAAAAGTGATGATAAATGTGTCTTTATAATGACTTTTCCACACCGATAATGATAAGGAATTCTCGGTGCTCAGAAATGCACTAATAAAATGAACATTTAATAGTGATATATGATTATTATTGATAAATATTGGGTTAATCAATCATTTTTTAGTGGAGATAAAGACCTACCATTATCAGCACTAAAAAAATCTCATAATGACTTCTTTTATTAGTTCCTAGGTAATTAGTGCTGATAAAAATACTCTTTATCTTTGTTTTTTTATATGTGATGATAAAATTGTTGCGATCTAATTAAATCTCTTTATAATATATGAACTAATTGCAATATCAGATGGTTTCTGTAGAATCCTCTTACTTTTTCCCTCCACCTTGGTGAATCGAAGCTTAGATCACACCAGTCGACTACCACTAGTTGCTCGATCATCTCAACTGACATCTGGTGTTCGGTTGTAGTTAAGGTTTCTGAATTGGGTCTCATATTTTCTTTAACATACAGATGTAGTAATTTTGATTTTGATTTTTCATTTTTTGAATGGTGTTGTATTAATTCTTCTACAATTTCATTATTTATGGTCTGGATATTTTATAGTATAGAGGTAGACATTTTTAATTTCCCAATTTCTAATTTTGATTCAACTATTGATCGATCATAGAGATTATATTATTTATTGGACTTGATGGTGATACATGGATTCATATGGAGTTTAGTTGTATGTTTTATTCTATTTTCATATCTCAAATTGATCACCCAAAGTTAAAAATATACAACGAACTCCATGAGTTCCAGGAGTATAATTTATAACAATTCGTTCACAAACATTGATTAGGAAATAAATTTCCCTTGAATACAACGAGTCACCTACAAAAATAGGAAAATGTAAACTGACTAATCATCAACATTTAAACATTGGTAAATGTTATTTTAGAAAATTATTATCACCATTTATCTTTTGTTTCTCAAAATATCTTTTCATTCACATTTCATTAAATTTTTCAATCAATCCATAAAATTATTTTTTATGAAATGATTACGATAAATTCCACATTTTAAAATTAATTTTTTTTAATAATAAATATAACCATAATCAACGAGATTTTAGTTCATATTTCAATTCATTCACTACATTTTATAATTTACAAACATTATTCCCATATAACTCAATGGGAAAAAATATGTTTGACTGATGTAATTCATATTTTCGTAGTCATTTATTAAATACTAATTTTACATCTAGTTGGGGAATATTGAATTTCTATTTAATGGGTCAGTGTGGTGAAATTAAATCTCAAGAGTCTATATATGTTAAAAAATATTTATATACAAATAATTTTAAATGTAAAAATTATGTAGGTTACAACATCACTTTTTTGAACTAATTAGTATCTATTCAAGTTGATTGAATGATAGATTATTATTTTTGTTTATCATATTTGATTTTATTATTAATCCTTATTTTTATTTATTATATTTTCCTTTGTTTAGTGGATTTTAAAAATATTTCATGTGGGGTAATTATTTTCTTAAATTCAATTACCCATTTTACCCAACTTGCTTAAATTCTTTGAAACATAATAATATTGAGTTTCCCTTATTATAACTGTCTATAAAATTCACATTTGTTATTTAATAACATATATATGTTTATTTCAATGTTTTATAAAATTAATCTTTTATGAACCCAAAAGGATGGATTTGAAAGAAAAATAGATGTAATCTAATCATTGGAAAAAACAATCATAAAGATAGAGTTATATAGTTCATCAAGTTTCTAAGAAACCATGGATATAAACCTTCTAAAATTAAATGTCATGGTTTAAGTTGTTGTTAATCAAGAAAATATAGTTCGTAAGAGTTAGAATAATATTAATTTATTATTGGACCCATTTTATCATTTGAGCCTAAATAAGGATTGGCTTTGAATAAATCACAAATCTAATAACAAAACAATGGATTCTCTTGGAACGTCGCTACTATTGGTTAAATACCACTTAGAATAGCATCTTACCTGAACATACATTCCAACATCCCCATTAGTACCTCAAAACACACTTAGTTGGAAAAAAAACTAAACAGAATCTTGATCATGGGAAGGGGAAGAGCGTGTATGGGATGAGAGCAACATAGGATGCCAGACATGATGTTTAGGTCATATGCTATGCAATGTGGTTGTTAACAAACAAATGTGAAGTGAACATGGAGTCATTTGTATTGTTAATAACATTTTTTTTGATGCACAACCAATCCTTATTTTGGATTCATTGATCAATGGAGTCCAATAAAAATCATTATCATTAATTTTCTCTTGGTTTTCTGATATCAATATAGTATCGTAAATCATATTGAAGTGCATAGTGAAAACATTTTTTGACCATTTTATTTTATATCGACCAAATAATCAATTTGAATGATGTAAAGGTAATGTTATGATTTATATTCTCTATTTAGAAGAAAAAATTATATAATGAATCGTTGATTTAATTTTAATTATTTTCTATAGAGTTTGTTTTTTTAGATGATTTCTCTCCTTGTATCATGCCTTTGTTGGAAGATCAATGACATTGTTTTTTCTCAATTATTGGGGTAATATTGATGATTCCATAGTAAATTCATTGTTCATTGAATTAATTTATTGTTTAATATTTATTTTTAATTTATTTCTTTTTAGTATTAGTCATATCAAATTTCTTCTAACTTTTTTTTGTTCTATTTATTAGAGTTGGGGGTGCTCAATGTAACTATCATTATTCTTCAACCTTAAAGTAATTTCACCCCTAAAATGTTTCATTTATTAATTTCATTAATGTTCTATCCAAATTCATTGCAGGAAGAATAATGATGCTACCTCTGTTGAATCGTATAAGAACTCATAATGATTGCAAAGTATAATCATTATCGATAAAATTCATGTTTAGCTTCATATTTATGTTTTAATTATTTCTTTTTTTAGTATTACCCACATAATATTTCATTTAATATACAGTAGGATTATTTTGATCTTGAAGGGGTGCTCTAACCAAATATCATGATTTTTTTCCCATCAAAACCATTTCACGCCTACAGAGAATCTTTTATATCTTTCTTTAAATTATCCCATTCCTTTGAATGAAGAGTAATGATGCGACCTATACTCAATAACAGAATAAATATTGATGTTTTCAGTATAAAATCTCTTTCAATAAAAAAAAATTATTTTTTTATATTAATGATTTATTTATTTATTTTTAATATTACTCACAGAATTATTGTTTTTTAATACTGGTGTATCCTTTTGTTTGAGTTATGGTTCTTTTTCTTACTTTCTTGCTTATTTTACCTCAAAATATTTCTATTTCTACAGTGTTTCATTTAACATGTTATATATTTTTCTCTCTAGTTATTTTATAGTAAGAGAAAGGAGATATTATATACTAAATTATATAGGAATTATAGATGTTTTCACTCTAAATTCATTTTACATAAAATAATTGTATGGTTTTTATGTTTATGGGGAATTTATTTTTTTAGTATTACTCTCATAATAATTTTTTTCCTGTACATGTGTATTATTTTGTTTGTGTTTGGAAGCATTGTTCCTAATTCATTCTACCTAACCCTGAAATTCTTTTTATCCCATTAGTGTTGCATTTATCACATTCTATCAATTCACTCTAGTACCTTTCTATAAGAGAAACAATACTCCCTGTAATAAATTACAAAGGTAATCATTATGTTTTCACATTAAAAAAATTATCCAATGAATTATTCTATTGTGCTAAATTTATGAATAATATATTTATTTTTAGTAATTTTTACATAATAATTATTTTACTGTATATGTGGATTATTTTTTTGACTTTTTGTGACTTAATTAGATATGCTCATGCAGTTTCTGAAGTTCGACAAAGAAGGTCAAAGGAAATCATGGTATCAACGAAAGTTAGGACTTTTTTAGACATTTTTTCATGTTAAAATCAACCAAAACATAATCTAACACATTATCTAACTATTATGTATATGTTTACATCTTTTTTTAAAATTCTCACTAATTTTAGTAAAAAAAATTTACTCAATGTGTTCATTATCAGTTTAAAATTTAAATTTGTCTTTAAAATGTTATACTCACTAAAAACTGAGCGAGCAAACTTTGAATGTTTTGATAATTTATAATATAAATTCATTAGTCATTTGTGATGTTTATAAATATGTATCATATAAAACCAATTCGTTTTGTTATATGTATGAGTCATTGTATGGTTTTCATATTTAAAATGATATTTTAGTGAAAAATAAATGTTCTGTTCTCAAAAGAGAGAAAACACATTTTGATTGATTTCACACATTGATACAATAATACATAAATTATTTAGATGTTTTTAGAATCAACCTCACCTCAATCCAATGCATAGGGTTACCAGCTTGTTGTTAAGTATGTCATTATATTAAATTAAACATCAATTTTTGGAAAAAAACTTGCTAACACAAAACCAAACAAACACATTCAAATTGATTTGATAAATTAGGAAAATGATTTATATGTGTTTTGAGATGTGTATGAATCAACATCATATCAATTTGACACACGATGTGACCAATATAAATCAATGTGTGTGTTTTTATTTAAAATTGATATCCTTTTTATTGAAAATGGCTAATTACAAACTCAAAACAGAGAATACCCATTAATTTTTTTAAGTAATTTAATACAATGATCCTCATGACATTTTTATTGTATATGAATCATCCAAATATCAATCTGATACACAATGTGATCAGTATGAGTCAAAGTTCATGTTTTAATTTCAAAATGATAGTTTAGTAAAAATAAAAATTTACGTACTCAAATATAAGAATACACATTTATAATGTTTTTTACTTTATAAAAAAATACATAAGTCATTTAAGACATGTAAGAATTAACCACAACTTAATATAACGCATTGTTTTACCTGTATGACCCAATTTTTTCTTTTTATTTAAATGTTTCAGATATTTTAGTAAAATGGACAATTCTTATTATAAAAAAAAGAGAAAACACAATTTGATTGATTTGATACAATATCATAATGATACATAATTCATTTTTGAAGTGTAGAAATTATAATCACCTCAATATGATACACAATGGTCCTATAATGACTCAATGTGTCCATTATCAGTTTAAAATCAATATTTTTGTTCATAACGTGTCACCCATTGGAAAAAAATAAAACATGATTAGATTTTATTGATAATTTTGGACAGCGAATAATAAGTTATTTTTTTGACTTGTAGAAATCCTTTTCAGGTTAAACTAATACACAATGTTATCAGAATGAGTGTAAATTTTTTTCTACCAGTTTAAAATGAAATATTAGTAAAAAAAGACATCTGACATACTAAAAACTAATCCAACACATTCATATTGTATTGACTATATAGTACATTGATCCATAAGTCATTTAAGATGTTATGGAATTAGAAACATCAAACTATGATCCACAATGTTACCGATATAACTTCAGGTGTGTCTTTTTATTTAAACTTGACAGAAAGTATATAAAAATTAGGAATTTCTATTAAATTATTTCTTTATATTATTACTAACATAATAATATGTTATTATGCTGGTGCGCTTTTTTTCTCCAGCAGGGGTGGTTTGTTTGGAATTAAAAGGAGTCAATTCATGATTAAATTCTAAAGGAACATTGGTTTTTTGAATGTATATAATATGATGTATTTATATAATTATATTAACCATGGGTTGAAATGTATTTAATATAGTTTATTTGATGTTTTTGTGTTGTAAATATCATTTTGTTTACATCATGTATTGGAACTCATTTTTTTTGATATCTGATGTGTTTTTGGTATCACAGTGTACTGTTACATCACACTGTAGAATGGCCCTTTATCAGCATGCGTAGAAGCACTGATAAAGGTTTATTTTTTCAGTGCTTAAAAAGGGTTTATAAAAGGCCTCTTATGAGCTCTTTTATAAGAGCATATACTGGTTTATTTTATCAATGATAAAAAAGGTGCTGATAAATGGGGCATTTAACATCTTTTTTGAAAGCACTGATAAAATTCCCAATTATCAGTGCTTTTTAAGCCCCATTAAAATATCCCTTTATTACCACATTTTTAGCACTTGTAAAAGACCAGTGCTATAATCATCACATATGTAGTAAACACTTATCTTTCACTAATAAATGCCATTTATAGCGCCATTAAATGATGATTTTTTTGTAGTGACATTGATCTATATGAACAAGTGGATACTCTAGTGATTGTACATATTATTTCTCTCATCCTGGAGAATTATCAATATATTTCATTAAAGGATGTGACCTAAGACTTGGATTATATCCCTATTCTGTCTATGGATCACAATGTAAGAGTGGAACATGCATACGTAGAGGCTTGTATTGTAGTTAATAATTAATGTTAAATCCTCCAAATGAATAGGATTAGGCTCATACCCTATCTTGACTAGGGAACCCCAAGTTATACCATCTGATGCATTAGGACATGGTCATATTACAATAAAAAAGGCCATTGGCATACATTAAAGGCCCCATAGGAGGATTTTGACCACATTACAATCATGGATCACCAAGCGAGTGGCCCATGATTTGGTGTATGCTCATATTTATAAAAATAATTCTACGTAACATATTTCAATATCGTATAGGAGGAGGATCATACCCATTCTACAATTCTAAATTTCCATCTACATATTATAATGGGTAATTAATATATGAACCCATTTGATTTTCCCACATCATCTAGGATCTAATTGTATATTATGGTAACCACTTACAAGTAGGCTCATACCCCTTATAATAATATTGAACCTCCCTCAAATACTCTAGATTCTTCCCAGCAGCGCACTCATTTCCCAGGAGCACTATATAATTATCAATATATTCTAGTAGCCTTCATGGAGTAGAAATATATCTCATGGTCAACCCCGAAATATAAGATATCATATTCCACCCATGATGTATAATGTGACTCATAACCATAAACTACGCAATTCCAGGGTCCTTGATATTATTCAATGAACATATGTGACATCTCAATTGACTTTTTAACCTTCAACCTTTGTAGAATGCAATCACTACATTAATAGTCCTCCACAGAGTAGAATGGATATATATTATAGGGAAACTACTCCAAACATAATCCATGGTCAACAACCTCATGGTGACATACATATCTGACAATGAAATAATTACCATTCATTAAAACCTATGTATTGAAAGGATTCAAAAAATCAGGCACTTTCATAGTGAAATACTCTTGAAACACAAGTATTAATAATATATAGAACCTCATAATCCATCAACAACAGTTCTCTTGGTCAGCAAGTGACCCAGAGATGAGACCTCAATGATATGAAAATGTTAATACATACAACCCTGATGTATAAGAGTTTTGCATTGATATATAGAGATATTTAGCCGAAAAAACCCCACAATCATATCTAGACTAATTTCGACATCTTTTTAGGCGATTTAGAACAAGTCAAGAATGAAGTGCAAGATTTTCATTCATCCAAATATATAAGAGTATATTTATATATTTAATGATATAGATCACACTAACCATGGATATGATGGTCACTGTTAAAAAATAAAAAATATCTATTCAAAACTGGACATTTCCACATCCTCTATGGTCCATCACCAAGAATTAGATGTTCTTAAAAACTCTTTGAACATTTTGCCTCTGCATCTTGAAAACTCACTAAGTACTTTTTTGAGTTCCATTATATGGATGAAATTAAGGATAAGGAATCTATGAATTTAAGCACTTGGGACTAAGATTCCCTTCTCCAAGAAGGAAACTAAACAGAATAAATAAGACCTAAAATCTCTCAGTTATGTGTAAAATAGTTCATGATGACCACGACTTTTCCCATAGGATCTCTTTCCCCTAGAATGATCGATATGTCAATGTATTATCCACCATGTTTTAAAATATATCCACATTCATAGAGGTGGAAAAAGAAAAGAATTAACTCTGTAATGCTCCTCCCACATTGGTGGAAGGCATCTCCACCCCAATTTATGTGACAAGGTAGATAAAGTGAGGAACAAAAAAAACTAATGTCCTGTATTATTTAGCACTATCATGAATCTTGGTGATAATGAGGTGTATATTGAATTACTTAAGAATCATTGATATGTGCTCTATTATAATTAAATGAAATAATCACTCCAAATCCTGATATGACTCGCACTATATGTGCTTACATGATGACCACTGTGGTTTCATGAAATCAACGAGGACATTATACCCCTCTTATGATTTTATATTATGGAAGGAATAATTTTAACTATAATACTTCTTAATTTCTAGACCACATTATGTTAAAATGAAAGAAATTTTTTCGGACCACAAGAAGACAAACTATATAGAAGTGGTCCCGACCACATGATGTTAAATTACATGGAAGAGGTCCCTAAAGAAAGATGTTAAATTTAAAAAAATCACATATCCTCACTACGTGACTTTATAAATCACAAGATAGGTCATCAATACGTGATATAAAACTACATGGAAAATAGAATCTCAGCAAAAATTCACTTTCCATGAGCTGTATCTATGTAAATGTGAAATAAAGCACCCCATACCTATCTGTGATCTTCATCTATGTCGAAAATATCCCAACAAAGAACTATATTTTTCTTCATTCATCCCATTATAGGATATATAGTGATTCCAATATCAATATACTTTGGCCATTCAATGAATACTTTATTTCAATGTTGATTCACATGTATCCATATAGGAAAACATTAATCAAGAAGGATGATGTAATATATAGATTACACTAAACCTAATAGTTTTCCAATATTATCTATGTCTATATTCACATTCAAATGACATACATAGGGATCCTATGATATTATATCTTTTCTCAGCCTCCATATGATGAAAAATTTGCAGGTCATTTCATTGAACTCATTCATTTTTGTGTGAAAAAACCTTTTTCATTCATTTTTTATCACAAAAAGAAATGTTCATGTGGGATTAGGAACATTGGTAAAGGATTCCTCTCATGATCAGGGCATTTCAATAAATGTGTGGCTATGAAAAATTTAGGATGGATGATTTTAAATGTAGCACAATTGAGCCCTTACTACACGATGTGACATAACATGGATATTTTTCTACCACATGACACGAAAATCAGTTGTTTTCTAAGAAATACAGGTGGATTTTATCATAAAAAATTCGGATATACAATAAAACCCAAATCTATATTCCAATTTCAAACTGAATAATTTTATTTTCATGTTAGGGAACCTATGTCCTTTTGATATTATGTTTAATTTCATGGTTTCTTAAATTATGTATGATTTTTGATACCTATCATCATAACATATGAAGTGAAATTATGATATCCAATATTTAGTCGATCTATACCAATCAATGGGTTCATTTCCCACACTGCATTTGGGTTATACATGCATAATGATTTTCCCAATCAATAACTATGTGTGACTTGATGTCCTTCATCATATAATAAATTGTGATGCCCAGATATAAAATAACATATCAAGCAATAAAAATCAGCTAGAACAATTCCCCTATCAATATAGGGAAGACCTATATAGATAGATTCCTATTCAAGAACCACAATGTGACATTATTCATGACATCATAGGATATGTAGTGGAAAATAGATGTACAATATTATGCCTAGTTTTAACAATCAGTTATAATTATTCCCACCTATAAATATGTGTTAAACATGAGTAGAGTGACTCTATTTTATGAACATCATGTGGCATGATTTTTATCATCAAAAGATAAACCAATACAATAGGATCTTTAATCTTGGGATCAGCTGCAACAATCAATATGAAAATATACTGCTTCCCACATGTGGGTTAGATCATAATATGAATATTAAATAGAATATCTACAAATTGATTGATTCCTTCTGTCATAGGATACATAAGGACACCCTAATCATCAATCCTATGATCATAAACAAAATAGAATAAAATAAAAAATATACACATTTCTATATATTGGATGAACCAATGTTGAAAACAATGTGATAACCACTCTCACACTTCTTATCAAAATTTAATATTGTCACTTGTTTCTCACACCAATACTAACACATGTGTTCTTAGAGAACATGGAAATTCACTCTTTTCAATTTTTCCAATACATATTTCAGATTCGGGACCCTTTCCTAGAAGAAAAATAAACAAATACATATAATATTTAGGATTTTACTATATGATGTTAAACTAAAAGGAAATAAACTTTTCCATATGTTGTTAAACTATATGACAGTTGTTCATACCACATGACATTAAAATGTAAGTAAAACCCTGATATCACATGAAAATACACTACTTGGTATATTATCTACACAATGTGTTATTAAAATTTAATGGTAATCACCCAACATCATTTTTCCTCAAAGGATCATGAGAGCCTAACCCTAGAAAACCATATAATAAAGGGTTTATTTTATCTTTTATTCACCTATAAAAACAAATGTCACTTCATTTCATGAGACCCTTGGGGTACATAAATCCATTCATAGCCTTGTAAATGAATAATAATATATATATTAGACCTTTATAGTGATGAATATGGTATTAGAAGTACAAAATATATATATCATGCTCTTGAATGATGTGATTTATAATCCTCGTGGGCCTATCTTCACTCAAGTAGAACATATAACCTTGGGGTTTTAGGTTATATCATTGACCTGATTATGTCATACCATTACTCATGACACAATAACCTCGATCCATGATTTATGTCATATTCATCTCCCACTCATAACGATATTGGAGTACTCCTGACCATGGGTACATATTAAGATAATTTTGTAACAATACCTCATATATGGTACACATTCTTAGTGACCATAAAATGCATACACATTAGTCAAAGCCTCAAGACTGTAATCATTATCATTGGATGTTCCAAATTTGAAGATCTAAAAAACCTAGATAAATGGACACCCAAATTTTCTGGTTAAAAACTATAAAATTTTATCCAATTAAAATTCATTTCATTTCTCAATAAACTCTACATATATAGAGTTAATACAAAAATTATAGAATAGATAAATGAGGCATAAATATCATAGAGGCAATTTTATGGCCCTAGTAAAACATGAGAAGTTATATTTTCACCCCCTAATCAAGGAAAGTGATAGAGAGTAATGATTCTTCACTACTCCTCTCTATATAACATATTAATTTGGCAGAAAAATGTTTAATGGTGATATAATACTTCTTTAATATTATTTTTTCCATAAATAAAACATCCTGATTTGATCAACATGGTTGCATAAAAACATCCACGACCCTCAGAAAGGAAGATACATCACTCTATTAGACGATGATATTGATGCATAATGGGCCTTAACGTACCAACAATAGAAATATTCTCCCCATAACAATACATTTCTAGTCACTATGATATTAACATCACTCTAGTATACGTTAATTACTAACGGTGTTCTAGGATATTCCCAACATGATTGTCCCATACCATCCTCATCACCCAAGAAAATTGGACCACGATTAAAAAACCCCCATAACCAAAATATTCTAGATAATGTGACATCATTGTTATTAATTCACTATATATTTTACAACTTTTGAAAAAATTAATGGGACACTCCATTCTTGAACCTTTTTATGGCCAACCCCATGTGACTCAAAACAATATGGAATATTCCATTCACCTTCCACTAAATGATCAACATACGTATAGTGATTAAACCCTTCTAGTATTATAACACCATGAATTTTTATGGACCCCTTTGTATCAAATAAATTTAAATTTTCATTTATATCTTGAAATTCCCTATTCCAATGATTTCTTTTCACATTGTACTGACTAGTCATGTAAAGACCCGAAGCTTATCGTACATTGACATTACATTACTTTTGCGGAATACTTAGTACATAACAAAAACACACACACAAGGATCGTAATAGTTTAGTGTCTTTGGAAACTCAGAACGTAATCTTCTAATCGTGGAGAAAGATCTTCAATATCTCCCATAAAGATCTTCTTCATTTTTCTACCTAAAACCTTTCTTTATATCCTGGGGAAAAGAAAACATAAAAGGGTGAGCTCAAATGCTCAGTAAGGGTAAACAGAAGAAATATCAATCACATAATTTTCATAAGAACATAACTTTTTTGGAAATATTAACCTTCAAAAGAGAGCATAATTTCATAACATGGGATAAATCATAGTAGTGAAATGAAATCATAACTTAAAACATTACTCATTGTGGCATACACACATAATCATAGAGAATCATTTCTTGTTAGTCAAGACTCATTGCCAAGACTATCTTAGTGGACAAAGTCCCTTTCTGAATCGAGTAATCCTCGTTTCAGTCATGTTTCACTGAACCAGTATAACCTACCATTCCAGCCATGTCTATCTCATGAGATATGAAATCTTTACCCAATGAATTGGAGGAAGATATAGGTCCCACCCATCTCATAATGATACCATTCTTATGTGTGCCACAAAATCATAAATCATACATCATTGCATAACCCATGTAATAAAATGGGATTCTTGAAACATCATGACATCATAAAACAAATCATATAAGGTAAATGACTTCATAAAAATAATTCCTTCACAACATAACCAAATCAATGTAATAATAGGGATAAAAACAGAACCCTTTATTATCTTAGATGGAAAATAATTTTGATAAAACACTTGAACTCCATTCTTGAGGAAAATATCCTTTATTCTTCAAAAACACTTTTCTTTTCTTAACATGTCATAAAATTATAACTAAAAGAAGTTGATTAAAAAAATAAACTTGAAAACTTTTAAAGGAAGCTTCTTGGAAATACTGTTTTAAAAATCCATTCTTGTCGTATAAGTTAAAAAAAACATTCTTCGTACTTTTGTCGGAAAAGTCAAAAAGTACCTCGTACGAAAAACGACAAAAGATTCCTTTCATACATATTAGTAAAAACTCACCGAAGGGTAAAAATGGATTTAAACAATTGTAGGTGGATGGAAATAATATTACATATTGATGAAACATGGATTTGGATGATAAAATACACCCCAGTAAATACTTACGAATAAACAATCTCAGATAAAAATGAGATTGTGATATTTCCCTTACCTTAGGTCCGATTTGCTTCGTATGTGTCCGAACCTCCTCTTCTTTGAAGTGCCTCTTTGAGACCTCCTCTTAGGGCACTAAAATTGGTCTTGGAGGAAGACCAGAACCTCTAGGATGTTGCTAGGGAAGTGGAGAGGAGAAATTGGCAGGGGTTGGCCGAGCTTGAGGACTCAAATTGGTGTGAGGAGGAGGGGGAGGAGGTGTCCTTTTATAGGGGAGGAGAGGGGCACCTTAGGAATATCTCAAAATATTATATTATATTAAAGTCAAAATCGGTTTATAATGGTTCCAAAGGGTCTTATTTCAAAGCTAAAGTGGGGAGGGGTCGAAATCCTATCAACCAATAAGATTTAGACATGTTTAGGGTATTATTTTAACCTTATCAATTAGATTTAACTCTAAGTTAAATAATTTAACTTTTACCATGTCTTTTTGTTTTCTTTCACTATATGGTTAATACACTTACTATAACATGCCAAACGAACCCCAAATTGTTTATTATTAATATATATATCCTTATCTAAGTCATTTGGCCGAACCTTAGATTTTTAGGAATAAAATAACAATTAATAATATAATATTTGATTTAAAAACTATTTTGTGTCAATTTTGACACTATTTGATATATGATTTTTGTGAAAGTCATAACAGAATTATATGTTCTAACCAAGTTGATTAAATCAACACTAATATATCATAGTAACCTAGAAAATTAGTGGAATTCATAAAAAGTCTTAAATTACATTTATTTTGGTATTTATATTATCAATTATGTCAATATTTCATTAATAAGATAATTACTGCATCAGCTTTGTGTCATAAATAAATTAAATTATTTGATGTCTAAAAGTTACAAATAAAATACCATCATGTAGGAAATCTTTTTATCTTGCTAATTAATATTTACAATCGAATTTATCTTATGTATAACCCCATATTATAAATGATTTACTTATTAAACTTTGATTTTAACTATTTTAACCCTTCTTTAAATAAATTAATAATAAATGTCCTAATCTAATCCAAGTGGGCCTAAATGGTCATATTTTATTCCTAAGTTTGTTTTTGGTCGAATTACACTTGTCCAATAGAATTAGGACATGTGTTAGGGTAATAGTAATATCATATTTACCCTTAGTTACCCTGTTTACTATTAACCGCGGTAAAAAAAAGTAAAAAGTTACTATTCACCAAAATTTTTTTCATCTCATTGAACCACATTTTAGTCCTTGATATTAACCGTGTCTCTCGGATTTTCGAAATTCCATTCACAGAAGCGGCAAAATTAAGTTTTATGAAAAATTCAGTTTTTTTTAACTACCACTTAGTAGTTTCACTATTCATCAAAAATTGATGTTTTTCAGAACAATGCCAAAATTTCATCCTAATCTATATTTCATATTCCGAATTCAAAAATGAAATCTATTTTACCAAATTCATAACATAGAAGTTGCATTAATTAATTTTATAATTAAATCCCGCTGTTAAAATAAATAGCGTGTTTTTAGGAAACAATATATATCAAAAGATTGACACTTGATTATGTCTGGTTTAAATGTGAAATTACAACCAATGACCAACATTGTATTAAATTGTAAAAATATATTCTAAATATACTTTAAAACCACTCAAATTAATAATTTATCACTATTAATTATTTCGATTAAAAAAGTTGTTTTTAATTAAAATTTAGTAATTTTCACTATTCATCAGAATATGAAAGTTATCCGAAAAGTACCAAAATTTCACCTTAGGCTAAATTTGATACTCCGAATCCAAAAATGAAGTTCATTTTGAAAAATAAGATTTACAGAGTTTTAAAAAGTGGTTATTACTATTCATAACGGCTAGTTTTAATAATATTTTAATAGCATATCGTTGTTTAGTGAAACTCGGTATTGCGTATTACACACGCTATCGAGGAAGGTCGCGATTGCGTGTATTGAAAGGCAAGTCAAGGATGCGTGTTGTGCAAGCTCCTTTTGGTGTAGCGTACAACACAAGACATTAGTAAAATAAAAAAGAATATTTTTCATAAAATCTCGGGCTGTTACATTCTACCCCCCTTAAAATGAATTTCGCCCTCGAAATTCGTCGGGGTTATAAATGGTTTATTATTCGAAAGTTTCTTTAATAGAAACCCACATCATAAAAGGGAATACCAAAACATGGCTTTAAAAACTAAAGTATGAAATGTAACGATTACCCAAATAAACTAATCGTTGGGTTTCCACATAGGTAAAAATATGGATATGGAAGAGAAATCTAACCATCATGTTCTGATGGAGAGTGGTAGAGAACATGGCTATGGAAAAGCCAGTAATCACAAATCCATAGATTTGTGACGATCTAAGGTACCATCCGATTCATCAGGTATAAGATCACTAGGACAACATTTTTGGTTTTCAAGATCATTTCCCTAAAGTTTAAAATTTGAATTGGAATAAATACTTTCTTTATTTTGGTACAATCTCACTATTGTTCTTGCCTAGAACAATTTCCACTTCATCTCTTAAATAAATGAAGTTGAATTTGTTATTTGTGAAGTGTTAGCAGATCATGTGATAGAATGACGGGTCATTCCATCTGTCTCAAACAAAAGGTTAGCAAAATTATATACATAAGTCGATCTATAGTGAGATTAATCACATATGGACTTATACTTCATATATCATACTGCTTAATATAATAAAACTAGTTTCTACTAAACAGGGACTTCCTGTAGGCTAGTGGTAGGCGATAAAGGCCGGTCGCACTTCGGTTGTGGGTTCGATTCCTACATCCTTGTCCGGAGCGATGGGTTGTCGCCCGTCCTGCAGGTTGTCCTTTTTCTAAAACTACGTTACTATAACATCCCATCAATAATATCGAAAATCTTATATCCTTAAACAATACTAACTTATGTCCAACATAATCCAGTCTAATCTTTAGGCTTATCCATAATACTGCAGTCGACTCTCATAATATAGTGAAAACGATTACCAGAGATTTAATACTGTCGTTGATCCCCATATATCTTGTTGGTCACATTCCAAACATTCAAAGGCCTTAATCTTGTACTCTCTTGAATACCCATTGAACCTTAGTGAAAACATGAATGCAGTTAAAAGTTAACACTTTCCACATACCAAAATCCTCAAAATTCTATATTCTCAAACCATGATATCACTTAGTCCTTATATCAATCATGAGCTCATGAATACTATTAAACATTTCATTTTCGCTTCTTCATTATGCGCATATCATCTTATTTCCAAAAAATATCTCAATCACTTTGAATACCACATCAGACCAATACATAGATATTCCAATACTCCATGATACAACATTATTTTGGAATCCCATTACATAAACACTTAATCATTCCACCACATCGTTGTCATATTCAACATTGCCAATAGTGATCGCATGTGACTTCCCTTTGTCCTTTGCCTTAAGCGGTTGCTCATGTTGATCATCACTAACCCTTGGATTAGGGCAATTATTAGCATAATGCCCCATTTCCTTGCACTTGAAGCATTGAAGTGTTGGCGGTGCATTCTCTGCAGTGTTTGCTTTATTCACATCATTAGAAACCCTTTTTCCATTACTTCGACACTCAGCTGCTCGATGACCTTCTTTTCCACACTTAAAACATTTTCTAGTCCCTTTTAGACAATCTCCACCATGCTTCTTTCCACACTTTGTGCACAAGGAAACATTCATCTTCTTTTCACCATTATTCTGAGATTTCTCCTTGAACTCCATCTTTCGTTTCTTGTCAAAACCATGAGATGGATATGTAACACCAACTTCCATTTCTACCTTGATAGCACAACACACAATTTATTCATAGCTACTGAAGTCTCTTATAGCTAATGCCCTTCGAAGACTTGGTTTTAAGCCACTGAAAAATCGATCAACTTTACTTTCAGGTTGGATGATAATTCCAGAAGCATACCTTGAAAGTCTTGTAAAATTTGCTTCATAGGTACCAACAGATTCATCGTCCCTTTGCTTCAGTTCAAGAAACTCTTTCTCCATCTTTGTTCGAAGAATACGAGGGAAGTACTTACTGAAAAACAAGTTCTTGAACTCGTCCCATTCCATGGACTCAATTTCATCTCTTGGCCTCGTATTCTTGATAAGATTCCACCATTGATCAGCTTCACCTTCCAAACGATATACTGCTAAGATGACTTTATCATGTTCAGAACATTGAAGAACTGAAAATATATTTTCAGTAGTACTAATCCATTGTTCAGCAACTAATGGATCAGTAGACCCACTGAAAGAAGGTGGACGTTTCCTCATGAAGGACTCAATAGAATATTGTTCCCTTATCTGCTCATTTGGAAGTCCAGAATGATTCATAGCTTGTGTAAGTATAGCAATAAGATTTTGCACTCCATCTCCCATAACATTTGTTTGTTCAGGAGGGCAATCATTGCATTGCCCATTGCATTGATCAACACGGTTCCTTCGGGTTCCAGCCATCGTCTAAAACCCAAAAAGAATAGTGTGAGAGGCAAAAATCATGCTAGGGAAAACAACATAATAAAGGGGGAGTACCTTCAATATCCAACATCGTAGGTTTAATTCTATGATCGTTAGCGTAATTCTATTACTATAACCTATACCTATACTTATCCATAGGGACATCCCTAGACATACCTTAGAAATATCTCTAGGGATCTCACTAAAGTTCTCGCATCCTAGTTTCCAAAGGTTGACTAAACCGTTCCTCTGATACCAACTGTAAAGACCCGAAGCTTATCGTACATTGACATTACATTACTTTTGCGGAATACTTAGTACATAACAAAAACACACACACAAGGATCGTAATATTTTAGTGTCTTTGGAAACTCAGATCGTAATCTTCTAATCGTCGAGAAAGATCTTCAATATCTCCCATAAAGATCATCTTTTTTTTTCAACCTAAAACCTTTCTTTATATCCTGGGGAAAAGAAAACATAAAAGGGTGAGCTCAAATGCTCAGTAAGGGTAAATAAAAGAAATATCAATCACATAATTTTCATAAGAACATAACTTTTTTGGAAATATTAACCTGCAAAAGAGAGCATAATTTCATAACATGGGATAAATCATAGTAGTGAAATGAAATCATAACTTAAAACATTACTCATTATGGCATATACACATAATCATAGAGAATCATTTCTTGTTAGTCAAGACTCATTGCCAAGACTATCTTAGTGGACAAAGTCCCTTTCTGAATCGAGTAATCCTCGTTTCAGTCCTGTTTCACTGAACCCGTATAACCTACCATTCCAGCCATGTCTATCTCATGAGATATGAAATCTTTACCCAATGCATTGGAGGGAGATATAGGTCCCACCCATCTCATAATGATACCATTCTTATGTGTGCCACAAAATCATAAATCATACATCATTGCATAACCCATGTAATAAAATGGGATTCTTGAAACATCATGACATCATAAAACAAATCATATAAGGTAAATGACTTCATAAAAATAATTCCTTCACAACATAACCAAATCAATGTAATAATAGGGATAAAAACAGAACCCTTTATTATCTTAGATGGAAAATAATTTTGATAAAACACTTGAACTCCATTCTTGAGGAAAATATCCTTTATTCTTCAAAAACACTTTTCTTTTCTTAACATGTCATAAAATTATAACTAAAAGAAGTTGATTAAAAAAATAAACTTGAAAACTTTTAAAGGAAGCTTCTTGGAAATAATGTTTTAAAAATCCATTCTTCTCGTATAAGTTAAAAAAAACATTCTTCGTACTTTTGTTGGAAAAGTCAAAAAGTACCTCGTACGAAAAACGACAAAAGATTCCTTTCATACATATTACTAAAAACTCACCGAAGGGTAAAAATGGATTTAAAAAATTGTAGGTGGATGGAAATAATATTACATATTGATGAAACATGGATTTGGATGATAAAATACACCCCAGTAAATACTTACGAATAAACAATCTCGGATAAAAATGAGATTGTGATATTTCCCTTACCTTAGGTCCGATTTGCTTCGTATGTGTCCGAACCTCCTCTTCTTTGAAGTGCCTCTTTGAGACCTCCTCTTAGGGCACTAAAATTGGTCTTGGAGGAAGACCAGAACCTCTAGGATGTTGATATGGAAGTGGAGAGGAGAAATTGGCAGGGGTTGGCCGAGCTTGAGTACTCAAATTGGTGTGAGGAGGAGGGGGAGGAGGTGTCCTTTTATAGGGGAGGAGAGGGGCACCTTAGGAATATCTCAAAATATTATTTTATATTAAAGTCAAAATCGGTTTATAATGGTTCCAAAGGGTCTTATTTCGAAGATAAAGTGGGGAGGGGTCGAAATCCTATCAACCAATAAGATTTAGACATGTTTAGGGTATTATTTTAACCTTATCAATTAGATTTAACTCTATGTTAAATAATTTAACTTTTACCATGTCTTTTTGTTTTCTTTCACTATATGGTTAATACACTTACTATAACATGCCAAACGAACCCCAAATTGTTTATTATTAATATATATATCCTTATCTAAGTCATTTGGCCGAACCATAGATTTTTAGGAATAAAATAACAATTAATAATATAATATTTGATTTAAAAACTATTTTGTGTCAATTTTGACACTATTTGATATATGATTTTTGTGAAAGTCATAACAGAATTATATGTTCTAACCAAGTTGATTAAATCAACACTAATATATCATAGTAACCTAGAAAATTAGTGGAATTCATAAAAAGTCTTAAATTACATTTATTTTGGTATTTATATTATCAATTATGTCAATATTTCATTAATAAGATAATTACTGCATCATCTTTGTGTCATAAATAAATTAAATTATTTGATGTCTAAAAGTTACAAATAAAATACCATCATGTAGGAAATCTTTTTATATTTCTAATTAATATTTACAATCGAATTTATCTTATGTATAACCCCATATTATAAATGATTTACTTATTAAACTTTGATTTTAACTATTTTAACCCTTCTTTAAATAAATTAATAATAAATGTCCTAATCTAATCCAAGTGGGCCTAAATGGTCATATTTTATTCCTAAGTTTGTTTTTGGTCGAATTACACTTGTCCAATAGAATTAGGACATGTGTTAGGGTAATAGTAATATCATATTTACCCTTAGTTACCCTATTTACTATTAACCGAGGTAAAAAAAAGTAAAAAGTTACTATTCACCAAAAATTATTTTCATCTCATTGAACCACATTTTAGTCCTTGATATTAACCGTGTCTCTCGGATTTTCGAAATTCCATTCACAGAAGCGGCAAAATTAAGTTTTATGAAAAATTCAGTTTTTTTTAACTACCACTTAGTAGTTTCACTATTCATCAAAAATTGATGTTTTTCAGAACAATGCCAAAATTTCATCCTAAGCTATATTTCATATTCCGAATTCAAAAATGAAATCTATTTTACCAAATTCATAACATAGAAGTTGCATTAATTAATTTTATAATTAAACCCCGCTGTTAAAATAAATAGCGTGTTTTTAGGAAACAATATATATCAAAAGATTGACACTTGATTATGTCTGGTTTAAATGTGAAATTACAACCAATGACCAACATTGTATTAAATTGTAAAAATATATTCTAAATATACTTTAAAACCACTCAAATTAATAATTTATCACTATTAATTATTTCGATTAAAAAAGTTGTTTTTAATTAAAATTTAGTAATTTTCACTATTCATCAGAATATGAAAGTTATCCGAAAAGTACCAAAATTTCACCTTAGGCTAAATTCGATACTCCGAATTCAAAAATGAAGTTCATTTTGAAAAATAAGATTTACAGAGTTTTAAAAAGTGGTTATTACTATTCATAACGGCTAGTTTTAATAATATTTTAATAGCATATCGTTGTTTAGTGAAACTCGGTATTGCGTATTACACACGCTATCGAGGAAGGTCGCGATTGCGTGTATTGCAAGGCAAGTCAAGGATGCGTGTTGTGCAAGCTCCTTTTGGTGTAGCGTACAACACAAGACATTAGTAAAATAAAAAAGAATATTTTTCATAAAATCTCGGGCTGTTACAAGTCACACCTTCAACACAACACTAACTACGCGTATGATACATGAAACAATAAGTTTCTACGAAATTCACCTTTTAATTATTTTATTTATTTAAATAAGATAATTATTTACTATTGGTTAAAAATATTAATTTTAATTTTAATAACAACTTTTCAAATTTTTTTTTTTAATTTTTTTTAAAATAAAACATATGATTTTTGGTAAAGTCCTTTTAATGTTTAAAAATACTGTTTCCTTGAATGAAATGATTCTAATAATGATATTAGTTATAGAAAAATATAGAAATTTAATTTAATAAAATAAAACTTATTTTTATAATTAGTCATTTCAAAATTATCTCATAGTGATTTTTTTGGATTTTTTTTGAGAAAGTTCATTTTTTGATGAATTGTGAAAAATACTAATTTTAAGGTAAAAAATAACATTTTTATAAATAATTATTAAGAAAATATGATATTGTAAATATGTTTTATGTTAAAATTAGTTTAATATTTTTTATAATAATTCATTATAATAAATTCCATATTGATATAAAATATAAAATCATAAAAACATTTGAACATTTTCCTACTTTATAATCACATTATTTTTTCCCGTCTATAGGATTAGAACTAATATAAATTTTCCTCTTTTATGCTTTTAATTTTAATAATTAGACATACACAATTATATTCTTTCTAATTTTTCGTGTCCAATAAGATCATGATAAATTTTTATCCAAACTTATTATTAAAAGTTATTAAAATTAATCAAAAAAATTAAGGCCAAATTATGCACAATTAGGGGATAAACATTAAAATTAAGTGAAAAAATGAGCAATAAACTTATCTAAGTCCTATTTTATATTAATATTTGTTTCATAAACCTTCTATTAGTGCGTTTGGTTTGTTTTTTAAGACATTTTTTTGGTAAAAAAAATTTTCCCACCAAATTTGATTCTAAAAATTCCATGTGAGTCCTTCCTTCCCTGTAAAAGGCCATAACCTCTACCCTTTGCAAAAACTTATGAAGCCAACTAATTTCGAACATGACCTTCCAAAAATTCCTCAAAACAATCCTCTATTCGACTGTGAAGACACACTTTGGGACGAATCCCTCTCACCAAAACCTTTTCACACTAACCAAAATGAGTTTCTGATTTAGAGGTGACGTCTTCTTTCAAGATCTATTCCTATATATTTTTAAACACCCCCCCCCCCAAATCACATTATTCCCATATTATATTATTATAACATTATCCTTCATATACTCGAATGTTTTTATGCAATTTATATGACCTATACTTACACACACCACCATCTACTGGATGTTCTACACACTGTTTCTATGTGTGGCGAACTACTGCCTCACAAAATGATTATTGTTTATTTCTCCATTACCACCAATCATGGTGGAAATTTTGAGGGAAAAAATATTTATATGTTTATTTGATTATATTTATTACTTATTTAGGATTTGGTATTCCATTTTTATCTTAAAACATTTTACATTCCATTTGGTGCTAATACGATAATCTCATTTGAGAATGTGTGGATAACTTCCCCTCAAAGAGATGTGATTCGTTCACACAACATAGGGAATATATTAAGGATGTGAGTAATTAGATTCCATGATATATATGATATAGTCATTATTAGTGAATAAATTTATATATATATACACAAAAACGTATATATACATATTTCATTTAAATACTTTCATTCAATACAACAATAAAAACCTAAACATCATTCACGTGTACGAACGACTTACAACCTCATCGAACAATGTGTTCCATTTCATATATCATTATGAAATAAATTATTATAATATAAATATAATTTATTTAATATATATTTCTGTTATGTTTTAAATTCTGGAATCATGATATACGTATAAGGACCAACTCTTTAAAAATTAGGACACATGTAAAAAACCAAGCAAATGATTACCTAAAGTAAAATTTTAACATATAATCATTAACAAGATGGTAATATAATGTCATAATAAAACCATATATTATTTTATTTATATTTATATTATAATTAATATTAATTGTAATAATCTTAAATTTATTATATAGGATTCTTGTATGAGTATGGAGACTGCCAAGACACAAGGTAAAGGGATTTTCATCTCAGTATTAATTTCTGTGAGATACAAGCTATGTTCGACACACATTCATTTTGGGTGGTGTATGTACTTCCCATAGTTTAATTATATTTATATTGTACATAATTTATAGGTATTTACATATCCATTATAGGATCCTTCTTCCATGGGGTTTAACCTTCAAAATGTATCAAATCCTTAAAATATTTTTTCTTAATTTTCCATCCTTGAGACTCTTATTTTACTATACACATAAAATATTCTCCATTGAGTATATAAATCCATTATACATGTAATATCATGAATATCCTAATTTTAATTATATCTTAAGATTTATGAGATTTTATTTTCTTATGTGAATATTATGATCCCATATTACAAAGTTATAATTTTTTATTGAGGCAATGTTATAATTTTTATAGATTATTTATGTATTTGATTCATTAAATGAAATATCTCAATAATATTCATGTTTTTAATTCCCCGATTTTTAATAAATATATTAGAATTTTTAGTACCATTTTTTCAACTATTTGGTACTTTTGATATGTTTTTTAAAAAAATTGGATTGTTTATCCCTTTGGTCGAACATCCATTGTATTCAAAAAACCATGTTTTGAGAAATGTTTTAAAAAATCCATTCAAAATATTCAAGAAGTTAATTTTGAAGGGAAATTATTATAATATTTTGAAATATTTTTTGTGCATCCATTATATGATTTCAATTCTATTTTGAAATAAAAATTTATTTGACATCATTAATTTTATAAAAATAATTTTCCAAGGATGGAAGGATATTTTCATAATTAAGTGTTTTTAAAAGAACATTCAAAACTATTTCCCATCTAAGATAACTTCCATTTTTGTTTTTTATTACTTTATGGGATATTTAATCAATGATTCCATTCATATTATTTCACTAAATGAATTATGTTTTGATAGAATGATGTTTATGATTCTCGTTTCTCATTAATGGGTTATCTGATTTTTAAACCCAGTTTATTCCACAAGTTATGTTTATCAATAAATGACTTTGAAACTTTTCTCTTTACATATGTTATGATATGTTTACATGTTTATGATACCCATTTAATTTGAAGTGTTATGATATGTTTATTTATGATCTTGTGCCACATGTATAAATGATTTCATTATGTGATGGGTGGGACCTACATCTATATCCAATATATCGTGTAATGATTAATTTATCATGAGATAATTTAGGGATGGAATGATGGTTAAACTTTTCCGAAATACTGGTCTGGAATGAGTGTTACATAGTTCAATAACACGGGGCTGGAATGAGGGCCACTCAGTTCAGTAATACAAGGCTGGAATTTGAGTTACATTGTCTAGTAATGGAATTTTTTCCCTAAAATGATGTTGTCATTGATTCCTAGGAATCTTTTGAAATTTATATATACATAGGTGTTTCCATAATTCCATGTCTTAATCCTATGTTATGATTTCATGGATTTTGACATTTACTTATTTTTTTATTCATGTCTTTTGAAATTCCTTGTTTTATGCAATGATTCATGCATATGACATTTGATATGATGGGTATGATCTTATATTTTCAAGGTCATGTTATCAAACACTTATGTTCATGTTTTTTATTACAGGTCTCCCTTATTTACCATTATTTATCATTTGAGCTCACCAATTTTTCTATTTCCATCCTTGGGTTATGAAGATTTGTATTATGTCTAATGTGTCTAAGTAGGGTTCTAGTTATGTAGAAGCTAGTGGTAGATAATATAGCTCATTTATGTAACAATGGTAATAGTTTCATGTTTCCAAAGGCACTAGAATAGTACAGTGTTCTCATGTTTGTTTGTATAGTTTTTATGTATTATGAAATATTTATGTAATTTAATGTTTGAAAATTTAGGGTCGCCAGAGTTGGTATCAGATGAAAAGTTTATTTAACCATTAAAAACAGGGATGGGAAAACCATAGTGATAACCCTAAGGAACATGTCATGGGATATGTCTTAGGACCACGAAATGTATATGAAAGTTTCCTTGAATTTAGTTTCTGAAAGAGTGAGCTATTACATATAAATAAATCTATTCCCAGATATTAAAAGTTGATGTTTATCTGGAATATATGTTCCTAGGTTTATCAACTCTAACAAGAGGTTCCATCCTTAAGTCAGTGTCATCATGTACATGAAAAGAGGAATCACTTCACACATAGTTTGACACTCTTGGGGGATATGATTTGGGAATTCAAAAACACTTCATGAACTATTAAAATGGATTTATACCTATGATGGCTACGAATAACATAGTATATACCTATGATATCATGGATTAATGATGATTCCATATGTTATAAATCCTATAACCAATTTATCATGATTATGTTGCACCTCATTATGATAAATATTTCTTACTCTATACTTTTTTTAGTCAATGAGTGGAACCTGAAGAAACCACATTAATGAAGATTTCAACGAACAATGCCAAGATTATCCCCTAGAGCAACTGAATGTTGTGGGATATGGATTATAGAATTTTTTTGCTGTGATCACCCAAATTTATAAGGATATGAATCTTGGTGGACTTCCAAATGAGAAATAGATGGAATAAAATTATGTTTATTCCTTCATGAGGCTACATATACCACCATCTGGAGGGTCATTTGACACACTTTTTTCTAAACAATGGTTCAATTCCACTCAAAAGATATTTTATTTTATTCATTGTTGGGTTATTGAGAAAGTCATCCTATCTATTTATTAGTTATAAGGAAAAGAATATCAGTGGTGAAATCTAATAACGAATACAATGTAGCAAGATTATATTGAATACACAGTTTGATATGAGTTCAAGAACAAATTTTTCAATTATTACATTTCTCAAATTCTTCAATCCATGAAGGAAAAAATAGATCCTTGAGTTGAAGAAAATGGATGATGGGTATACTGGTACAAATGCGGATAATTTCATGAGACATTCATCGTACGCTTCATGAATTATTATCCAATCTGATTGTAATTTTGATAGGTTCTATAGTGGTATAAAGTGAAGTATAAAAAGGGCATTGGCCATAAGATACTGTAGTAGAAACAAAGAGATTATGTATTATGAAATCATGGATGAAATGTAGGCAGGATTCATGTATAAATTTACTTCTATTAAAATGAAGAAGATGATTTAGTTAAAATGTAACTCTAAAAACCGTGAAGAGAACTGAATGTACACTATTTTATGATAGATATGTGGGAAAAATCATGGATGAAATCTCATTTAATGAGTCAAATAAATGTTTTATGTGTGTAAGGGAAGTACATCAGTAAATTTATTACCAAGGTGATAGGGACATGTTTTCCCTAAATTATAACGGATAAAAATCCGCACATAATGAACCTCCCATGATTGAGTTTTTTAGGTGTATGAAAAAAAAATGAAATTATGATAACCACTTCCCTTACCCGAGGGTTGGTAATGATGATTGACATGAGTATCACCTTATGCTATGGGATAATGGGAAATCTCATGAAATCACTATATCTAATGAGGCGCGTGATAATGATGTGATTAAAAGTACACGTAGCATTAAAATCTAGAATAGCTAATGTGAATGATTGTTTATATATCTACCCACTCTTTCTAATCTTATGAGTTTTCTAATGGTATTAAGATTCTTCCAATATAATTACATATTTAATTATCTGTACAAACCCCTATTGGTGTGATGATTTGATCTCTAGTTTATTATTCTTCTCTAGTCGATGTTTGTGGGAATGTGCATCCTGCATGTCCTGTCATTCTTCCTTCGGTTTATGTCGATGTCATATTAGGCTTGGAATGTATTTATCTACATAAATCTCACATCAATTGTCATGGAATGGAAGTTACCTTAGATATTTCAAACCCTCCTATGATCATCCATCAGTGTGATGATAATTTTGAACGTCCTATAGATATTACATCTAGTTCATGGGTCTTAATTCCCTTTAGAAATGGTAGTCTATCTCAAATAGTTGGGGAGAATATTAACATCAATCATATGAATGATTTTCATGATTTTGCGGATGTATTTATAGAAGTGATACATAGTACTCCACCCAAACGCGATTTTGAGTTATAATTGAACTTATACATTTCACCACACCTATTACAAAGACTCTTTACAGAATTGACCAAATTGATTTTCATGAATTGAATAAGTTACTCCGATAAAACCATGATAAGGGATTCCTTCAGCCTTGTGTGTCACCTTTGGGTGCATATGTTCTTTTTTTTTAAGAAGAATGATGGATAAATGTGACACTTAATTGATTATTGGAAGTTGAAGAAGATCATAATCAAGAACAAGTATCCTCTTACCCATATTTATTACTTGTTTGATCAATTGTATGGTGCTCAATTGTTTTTCAAGAATTACCTTCGTTCTGGATACCATCAACTGAGGGTCAGAAAATAGTATATACCTAAGAGACATTACGTTCAAGTTATGGTCACTATTAATATATATTGATTCATTTTGGTCTTAATAATTCCCCTTATATCTTCATGTATTTAATGAGTAGTGAGTCTGTGGTGCTCTTTATAGATGATATTATTATATATTCAATGATCAAGGAAGATCATGAAAATCACACGAGAATTGTAGTAAAGACCCCAAGGAAGAAAAAGGTATATGAAAAATTTATATAATGTGAATTTTGGATACAAAAGGTTTATTTTTGGGTCACATAATCTCATGTGATGGTATATGAGTAGATCCATCAATGACAGAGGATAACGAAAGTTGTCCTAGACCAACCATGGTGACTATAATTTATAGATTTAATTTTTTAAATTGATATTATTAATAGTTTCGGGATAATTTATCATTAAGAGATAAGCCTCTACCATGTTAACATAGAAAGTTGTGAAGTTCCTATGGACATACAAATGTGGATAAATATTCAAGGAACATATGAGAAGGTTTTTCAATGCAGCTGGTCATTAATTACCCTAGAGTAGAGAAGGGTTTATAATCAATAGATATTCATAAAATGAGGGATTGAGGTGTGTTCTTATGAAAAATATAATGGTTGTATCCTATTATTCAAAGTATTATAGGATTTATGATACAAATTAACCTACTTATGTTTTGGATTTAGCAGTAGAAAACTTCGAATTAAATATATGGAGGCGTTATCTTTATTATGAATATTGTGATATATATATTGATTATAAATGTCTAAAATATATATTAACATTGAAGGATTTGAACATTCTCAAAATAAAATGGCAATACTTGATAAAGGATTATTAAATATCAATACATTACCACTCTCTGAAAGAGAACAAGGTGTATTATTCTTTATGTCATAAGAATCATGATAGCTTCTCAAAGATGAGGATCCCAAAATATCCAATATTTTATGATCTCTAAGGATTTATTGAAAAATCATTAAAGAATGGGGAAACCGTAAATTTCTCAAATGAATGTTAATCCCTTTATCCAAGGGAAGTTTAAGGAGGTAAAAATGAAAATGGAATGCTAAAAAAATAGGAGCAATGTTCATGAGTTTAAAATTGATAACGATGGAATTATAAGGTTCAATAATTGTGTATGTGTTCCTTCAATGCCAGATTTGATGAAGGGGAAATTAGTGGAAGCTCATAGTTCTTTATTCCCTATTCATATTGGAAGTACGATGATGTATATGTACATGAAAAAAAGGCTTTGGGTGGGATGGAATGTAGATATATATCAAAGAGTTTGTATCTAGGTGTTTGGTATGCCTATAAGTTAAGGATGAATAAAAAAGTATAAAGGGATGTTGAATCTATTACCCATACCAGAATGGATGTGGGAGAACATCACTATGGATTTGTTCGTTTGACTACCCGAAACCTCTAAAGGTTTTAATGTTATATGGGTAGAAGTTGATCAACTTACTAAGTCAACACACTTTACTTCTATCAAATAATAGTTTCTCTCTTCCTCATCTATTGAGGATCAACATTAAGGAATTGTTATGGTTTTATGGATTACTAGGTTCCATTGAATTAGATCAGGATCTGAGGTATACCTTAATGTTCTAGAAAACACTTCAATAATCACTGGATATGAAATTGAGTTTAAACACTTCTTATCTTCCAATAATAGTATGTCAGTTAGAATTAATAATTCCAAACCTTGAGGATATTTTGAGATATTGTTTTCTAGAACTGAAAGGTGTTTTAGATGAACATCTTTCACTAGATAATTTTTGTTACAATAATAGCTTTTACACAAGCATTCAGATGTTTTCGTATGAAGCACTATATGGGAATAATGATAGAGCTCAAATATGCTGGGATTAGATTATAGAATGAATGAAATTAGTGCATGAGACCACTGAATAAATGTTCAAGAAAGCTAGAACTATTCAACATCATATCAAGGTAGGTCAATGCTAGATGAAAAGATATTTTGATAACCATAGAAAAAATATGGAATTAGATATTGGTGAACATGTGTTTTTATAAATCTCTCCCAGGAAAAATGTTATGAGATTCTAGAAGAAGGTGAAACTAAACCATATGTATTTTGGCCATTTGAAATTCATGGCCATATTAGGATAATATTATCTTACTAGTCACTTCCATCAAATCTCCCTCAAGTCCATGATTTCTACAATGTATCACTCCTCGGGAAGTATATACCTAACCCTTCACAAGTATTGAACTAATAGGTCATACCACCGGATACTGATATTTTTTATAAAGAGAAACCTATAGAAATTATTTTCCAATCAATCAATGATCTACAAAACAAGACAACTCGACTTGTTAATGTTTTTAGAGAAATTAATAGTTTTAGTAAGCTAAATGGGATTTTGAGGATATGATGAAGTAGAACAATCATCAACTTTTTTACCTGAGTGAGAAATTTTGGGGGGAAAATTAATATTAAGGGGGGTAGAATGAAACATCCTGTGTTTTTATGGATTATTTTTCAAATAAATTTAAATTTTTATTTATATGTTAAAATTGACTATGTAAAAGATTAATTTCACATGGAAATAACTTTGCATACATTCCATGCAACACTGACTTGGTGTTTGATACACACAACATCAAGTTTATACAAAATACCACTATTTTATTGTTTTAATTATTTTAATAAAATAATTATAACCTAGTGGTTGAACATAGTAATATTTATAGTTGTGATTAATTTTTAAATATTCAGAAAAAAAATTGGATTTCAAAAAAATGATTTTTTTGTAAAGTTTATTTTAGGATTAAAAACATCGTTTTCTATAATATTGATAAATAATGCTTTTTATGAATAATGATAAATAATACTTTTCAGTTTGAACCCACATATTTATAAATAATTATTAATGCTAAATGATATTATACAAATGAATTATGGTCATTTTATATGAATATTACAACTACTAATTCATTAGTATCATTTCCACTTTGATACTGAATGTAAAATCATAATAAACATTTGACCTTTTCCCTACATTAAAACCAAATTATTTTTTCCCATCTACAAGATTAGTATTAATATTAATTTTTCCGCTTCTATGACTGTAATTTCAAAAATCAGACATCAACCATTGTTGTCATTGTAACATTCAGTGCCTAATAATGCCAGTTAAATTATTGAAAAAAAATTATCACTAAAAGTGATTAATATTAATCACAATAATAAAGACCACATTAATCTTATTTAGGAACTAAACCATAAAATTAAGGGCCAAATGATCTAGAGCCATATAAAACACTGATTTTATGTCCATAGATCATACATAAACCATAAATTATTGCATTTTTTGGTTTGGTAAGACTTTTTCAAGTGAGAACAAGTGCACAAGTAATTAGTTTCTAACAATTCTATCAGAGTCCTTTTCCTTCACTATAAAAGGCCACCAACTCTAACCATTACTCACTCCTCTAAATCCACTTAATGATGGAAAATACTTTCCCCAATTGCCTCACCACAGTCCTCCAATATACCTTGTATTCCCCCTTTGGTAAAAAATCTTCCCAAGGAATCCTTTTGGCACAATACAAAAGGAGTTACTCAATTTAGGGGTAATTTATCCATTCAGTCTTTTTCCTTTTATTTTAATTATACACCCAATAAAATATCATTATTCCCATCCTATGTGTAAATAAATGTATCCTCCATATACTGGGAAATTTAAATGTAATGGTTATTACATAAATTTACACACACCTACATCTTATGGATGTTGAACGTATTGTTTCTATGTATGGTGAATTATTGCCTCATGAAATGATGACTTCTAATTTATCCTTACCACCAATCATGGTGGCCATTATTATGGACACTCTATTATTATAATTAATATATTGTGTTTATTATTTATTTTTAGTCTTCATTATTCCTTTTGTAACACATGTATTTTTACATTACATTTTTTGTAAAAATGATAATCTTGTTTGAGAAAATATGGTCTACCACCCCCTCAAAGAAATGTAATTCATTCAGAAACCACATTGAATCTATTAAAGATAAAATTAATGAAATTATATGATATATATGATATTTTCATTCTACTCTAATAATTATATATATATATAGACACATATTTCTTTTACATACATTATTTCAACACGTCAACAAAAATGGAATCAATGTTCATTTGAACGAAGGACTTACCATCTCTATGAATAGTGTATTCAATTTTTTACACCATGATGAAATAAATTATTATTACATTATTTTAAATTATATAAATGATATTTATATCATGTACTAAATTTTAGAATCATGATATATGTATAAGGATCAACATTATATCAAATTGAGAAGCATGTGGAGAACAAAGTGAAAGATTACATTAACTGAAATGTTAACATAATATAATTAAAAAATGGATAATATATAGGGAAAATAAAATTAAATATGTTATTATGTATAAGAGTATAATTTTTTAAAATATGTATAAAAACTTATATTTATTATTGTCTCTGACGAGTTCTCTGAGGAGTGCACGTCCTTCTAGTTTGAGGACGAAAGGCGCCGTTTTGTTGCCATGCATTCCTGATTTCCAAAGGCGGGTGACATCCGTTCCTTATTCAGGGATGTTTGATCGTTGATCGAGGTAGGATGATGGGATGTCAGTTATTTATTTTGTGGATTTCTCCTCGGAACTCTTCACCTATTCCTGGTATCCCTTATAGATTTAAGACATTGTTTTTGAAACTCTTCCTAGTGTTATATATTCATAGACACTAGTTAATTACACTGCTTCTATCGAGACATTCAAAGGGTCCGGTCAAGGCAGAAACCTTCGGTCAGGGGAGTAGTTACGTTGGACATCACTGGCATGTCTGGATGCTGGGCACTGGCGTGTTTGGGTTTCTTCCCATTATTATAGGGCTTCTTGAGGGCATAGAATCCCGAGGCATCCCACGTCTAATTCGGGGAATTTTTTTCCCATAGGAATGTATATGAGGTTTTCCTCAAATTATTATGTTTAACATAGTGTATGCCACCGTTTTAACATCTCATGGAGACATATATGACTAATCTGTACAATAACTAGAGTTGATCAGGTGAGTGAAACCCCTAGAGGGAACACCAGTGTTGGGGCTAACATAGGGTTTTCTTCGTGACTGTTGTTGAAGTGAATGGGGAATGGGGTGGCATGATCCGACCGAGATGTGGCATCCTGTGTAAGAATAAAGATCGGTGAAGGAAGGCTTAATGAGGTGGGTAGAGAATGATAGGGGGTCGTCTCGGGGACGATGGTGATGTTGGTCTTCAGTCACGAAGAGGCTTCCTACGTATCCTGGTGAAAAGTAATCAAATTCCTTGTAGTTTATCTAATGAGAGATTACCACCGATTGAGGATTTCAATGAATTTTTGTTGTATGGGGTGACAATGGCTTACTGTTGTATGGGGATTTCAACAGCTTACCGCTGAATAGGGATGATAATGGCTTACCACTGAATGGGGTCACAATGGTGTACCGCTGGATGGGGTCACAATGTCTTACCACTGGATTGGGATGTCAACAGCTTACTGCTGGATGGGGTTGATAATGGATTACCGCAGAATGGGGTCACAACGTCTTACTACTAGATGTGGTCACAATGGTTTACCAATAGATGGGGTTGATCCTCATAGAGGCTTCTCACGTACTCTGTTAAGAAGATAGGGATCAAAGCCCACGTATTTCGAGATGGTGTTTGGGAAAACTGACAAGAGGATGGTTAGAACAACAAATGGATAGTGGGATTGAACATCAGTGAGGCTTCCAACATACCTTACATTGGCAAGGATAAATTCCATGTAGTTCATGTGGGTTTGGAGACCCAATGTGAATATTGTCAAAAAGAACAATGGATGGTGGGATTGTACCTTTGGGAGGATTCCTACATACCTTAACATGTCATGGATCAATGTCCACATAGCATAGGTTGGGTTTGGTGAACTGACGCGAAGATGATTGGGGCCAATGGTTGTTTGGCTTGAACCTCAGGGTGGATTCATATGTACTGTTCCTTGGAAAGGATCAAAGTCCATGTAGTTCATGTTGGTGTGTGTGGGTCATACACTATAGGATGCCTAGATATGATCTCATGCTTGATGCTTTATCTAAGACCATGTGACTCATGCTCTGTGTCAGATACAAGAGACATAAAAGACCTGACGATCACGTCATGAAAGGTGCGTCTGTTGGATGTGGAATAGGGGCTTATGCACGGTTACTAGTCAAAAGTTGAAAAAAGGGACTTAAGCCTAGTTAGTATCACAAGGAGATGGATATTAGGACGTAATCCATAATGGAGGTCCTAATGGTGACAAAGCCCAGTGGGAGAAGAACATGGCACCCAAGAAAAGAGGAGGAGCAGGGGTGCTACCTCCTGCAAGAAAATCTGGGGACTTACACTAGGGTGGTCTCCCGTTCCCCACGGCCAGACGATGATCTAATAAAGAGGATCTCATTCCATGTCATGAATGATTTCAATCCCGTGAAGGCTAGTGGGTGTGCATAATTTCCAAGGTTGGGGAACCCCGTGCCAGACGCACAGGACGTGGTTGAAGTTTAATGTCATGTGCTGAGGATGATAGTTCTTGGCTGTTTAACATCTTACAGCTCGGATGAGGCGGGTTTACTCTTCACACCTAGGAATTACAAACCCAATACCAGTCCGCCCTGGAGGGAAGGAAGGCATCGTTAATGACATGAATGGGGGTTATCGAGAGGTGATCTCATTAGAGGACCACGTTAGTGTGGCTATGCGAAAAGAAATAGATGTTAGCATGCCTATGAGAAGAGGCACTAGGCGAAGCAATTAAATGGGAAGTATAGTCCAAGGGACTTTGAAGTTACTATGTGAAAATCGGAAAGTCTGCATGGTAAAAAGAGTTGTAGAGAAAGGGGGTTCATAGTATGCTTTGTGAAGCTCTAGTGCTCCTTGAAGTGGAGGGTCTTCGTGAAAGTGTTTTCTTCACAAATTGAATTTCTTTAGGCTAGTAATAGGGAATAGGTGCATATGATAGGAGATTCAAGAAGGGGAAATTCATTCGCGAAGAAATTCCTCGCGAAGCAGGGGTGCCTCGTGAAGAAAGGTGGCGTGAAGTGAAGTGCATCACAAATCAAAGTGAACCGGAATTATCATGTAGGTTATGTGTGTGTCGAGGGTGTTTTGTGAAGAATAAACTCTTTGAAACTACCTGATTCCCTGGGGGGATCTTCTTCCTTTACGAAGGAACATGGGATTTGAGGAAGGCATCCATCATGGAAGAGGGGTTTAATTAAAGAAAAGGGGGAGGATCTTCACAATGAAAAAGTACCTTGATGAGCTCATGGTTCACAGAGTAACGAGTGAATCACAATTTGATAGCTCCGAAGGTGAAAGGTTGGATGGTCCCCCATTTGGGGTCGAGCGTAGCTCTATATTTATAGGAAATAGGCACTATGAAGAAAAACTTGCTTTGTTCCAAGAGAAAGTAGTATCTGTAGTGGCCGCACAAACGTCTAAGGGGTTCACGGGGCATCCCACCTCCTTGCTCTGTGGTGGCCTCGTGAAGGTCAAAGTGTTCCATAGATCCTCCCGCCTACTTGCTCCGCAATGGGCTCGAGAATATTAAATGGGTTCATGGGGAATCCTACCTTTTTGATATGTGGTGGGCTCATGAATGTCAAATGCGTTCATGGGGCATCCCGCATCCTTGCTCCGTGGTAGGCTCACGAATGTCAAATGAGCTCGCGGTGCATCCCACCTCCTTACTTCACATTGGGAATTGGTCCATAGGGATCTGTGAAAGGTCATCGTGAGGCAGCCCCGAAGACTTCCCTCTTGTTCTTATTTATCCCAACTTTTGGAATCATAAATTCCCCCCCCCTCCAGACATGGAGATGAGGAGAAATCAAGAGTTATAGACTGATGATCAATCACCAAAATCTCTCGGCCATCTGCGAAGCTGTTTCATGAAATGTCTAGCGAAGCGAATAGGCGATGTGTAGGATGAGCCCGCCGTGAAGCTGGATGTGGCATAGACACGCAGTGAAGCTCAAATGGTCGTCACCTATAAATAAGGGATCTAAACTCTCTTTTTTTAATTTATTTCCTTCGTAACATTGGATTGTATCACTCTCGATTCACGAAGCTCCGCGGACTCTGCACATTCTCTTCGTGAATCGAAGCTTCTGCTTCGCGACACACAACGAGTATTCAACACCACGATATCTCATCGAGACGTTATTTTGGAAGGTCAAGCGAGGGCTCTATATACATTATTTTCCAATGAGCTCTGCGCCATTTCTTCACATAAGTTCTTCTAAAACCAAACACAGGAAACTCCCAAACATAAAATTAAATGGCACATCAAGAGGCCTCCAGGGGGTTCTCACGGACATTGCTCGAAGGGAAGATATGGTGAACAACTTGGGCCTAAGAAAGTTAATATTGAGAAATTATGACCACAAATCATTGGTGGAGATTCTATCAGAGAGTTAGAGAAACTATCCAATATGCAAGAGGCATCCTTTGTACGACATCAATATGAGGGATGACATCTTCACTATTTAAGTAAGTAGGGACGATCCAGCTTACTGGTTCAAGAGTATGCCATGTCTGCACCAATGGATCAGATAAACAGATGGCCCTTACTGAGAAGACTTCATGCCCGTCAATTCTGACTACTTGTATAACCACCTAAACCATTTGTATGGAAAGGAATTTCATTCAGAGAAATCCCCCTCTATACTAGAAAATCTCTAAGTCCGTCTTGAGGAACCTGTGGAAGGGATGGTCTGAAGAGTGGGAACTGCTCCAGGGCGGCAACTTCACTGATGATTTGGCCTAGGCCTACTGGGTAGGTGCCTCATGTAATGATTTTGGTGCTGATCTGAGGAGAGTAGGATTATATGAGGCATCTTGGGCCTCCCAGTTTCACATATGTCAACTGAAGCAGTTGATTTTGGAGTTTATGAGTAGGTGGTCATTGAGGACCAATACTTTCCACCAATACAGCAAGGAGGTTGGTATCAACTTGTGGGACGTGTACCAAATCATAGGGGTCCCGATATTGGGGGATATGAATGATGAATTCCTCCCTATCATGGATGCATGGGAGGGTCCAGATGAAATGTCATAGCTGGTGATGTCATTGATGGAGCTACTTCTAGGAGAGGACAAAGAAGCCGTAAGGGATGTCCATTTCATGCGGTGGATTATGCAGTTTCTAAACTTTCCAAAAGACAGGTAGTTTCTAGTGAGGCCTTGGACATTCCCCAAGGGGATCAACGAGGCAAGGAGCACTCATATTGGCGAATCTTGGAGGAAATCCAATGGAAAACATTGGAATTTAGTGTCATCACCAAGCAACATCCAATAGTCAAGCTGTCAACATTCATCGCGACTCTCATTTGCTGTTGGATCCTGCCGGTGAGGGATACAAACATGGGCATGCGACCGAACACATTTATCATGGAATACATTTTGGTGACATTAAGGCGAGTCTACCATGGGATCCCGATGCTTTCCAATTTATACAAGATGTTGTGGAACGTCAGTGATGGGAAGAGGCTGCATAATATATGTGGGCCATTCCAAAATTTGTTCGGGTGGATAGCAGCGCATGTTAAGGAGATTATGAATACTAGAACCCCATCTCACCTATGGGGTCAATCTTCTACCCGTCATTCCTAAACATCACCATAAGCTTTCCAACAAAGATGACCACACCATTGGTACTGAACTGGGTGTGGATGGTGGAGGAATTCACATTTCACCCATTTCTGTTGCCAACGGGTGCTTTTACTGATGACAACCAAGGAACGGAAGAGCACAAGTCCTATCTCTTGGCCTTTATAGGTGGATTCATGGTGTAATGGGTGGACCGTGAGCCCCTTTGCGAGTAGTACACCCCACATCGATTTTACCAACTATTTCAGTGTATGCAGCGACTAATCCCATGGGTCTATCTTGGGGTGTGCCACAAGGTACACCCGGGTGTGATGAGGCAGATGTGGCTCAGGCTCACATGATAAGATGGTATGATGCAGAACGAGTTGCCTCTCCCTAATGTTGTCTTCGGGTGGGTAAAGGAGTATGACCAAAGATCGGATGTTGCCTACCCGAGGGAGATTCTGAAGAATCCAACTATTTGGGTCGGTGATAGTGAGACTCCTCAATCTCGAGGTTGGGGCTGGATGGTGGCATGGACATCTCGCGGTGGTGGGGCTTCCATGGCGGAGAGCCATTCATAATTTGAGGGTGATGTAGCAATGATATATCCAATAGCAGTAGTAGACCCAATGGTTCAAGAAGAATAGTGTCATCCTCAGGGGAGGCCACCGAGTGGATTCCATAGGATATCCATCCAGGCTTTGGGGAAGCGGTTGTGCCATATAGACATGCTGGAGAATGTTGTCTTCTCGGATGCCTTGGACATATGGGAAGTCAACCGGAAATTCCTTGGCCCTTATAAGATGTGGAAACAATTTAACTATATCAGGATGGATATGTCGAGAATAGGCCCTATCAGGGCTGGCTTTGCGGTGCCTCAGGTGGAGGTGAGGCAATACCAGGGAGAGCTGGAGGACTTTGTACATTTTCGGGGTGCCCCGTGTCCAATGACATGACATGTGAAGGTGCTGCTAGATCATACAGTCCCTCCATAGTCATGGATCACTGATCCGAGAGATCGTTTCCCTCTATCGGAATAATCGGGCGAGTCCTCCTAGAGGGACGAAGATGGTATAGGGAGCACGTTGGAGGAGGGCGAAGTCAGTGATCAAGACATGGATCATGAAACTTTCATAGAGGATGTCAAGGTAAAGTCCCAAACCCCTTCCTTAGGGTGCACTTCTCGGTAATTTTTCACTCCTCAGTAATGTAGGAACTGTGGAGGAGGACCTCGTACAAATAAATCACTCTCATCCCTCAGTGGATGCAGATGTGGGGCTTTCAGGATCCACACATGTGGCTGCATCAATTACGACGACTAGTGGGGCCAATACATCTTAGGTGATCCATAAAGAGCTTTCAGACCTTCTGACCATATACAGGGGTAGACACCTCGGGGTCCCGATAACATCAACCCAAGAACGAGGAAAGAAATTCGATCTCTGTATATTTATTCTACCAAATTTATTGACGTCACTCATTGACCATGTCAACTACCATCTAATGCCCTTTTGGTGGGAACAGTTCTTCGAATTGCATGGGTCGCCTTAGCGAGGTTGGTCTAGGATTCTAGAGGCATCGTTCCCAGAGTAATGTTGGTGATCATGGAGGCAGATATCTAGACTGACTGAGCTACGATGCTCTTGATGGCCAGTGGGACATCCTGTGAGTTTGTGCGTGAGATTATTGAGGTGGGATCCAATGATGGGGATCGATCAGATTGCCCAGGTCCTACCGTGCCTAATCAAATTCAAGATATGGACCCTGCTGATACGTTCATGAGGTTATTCCTTACATATGAGCCTACTAATAGCGCTAACTGGGACAAGACGGCCTCTAATGAACAGGAAAACAAAATAGTCCATCACCGATCATGGAAGTTGATCAAGACTTTCATTGATGACACCACCCAAAGAACTATGGCCAGATGAGTTGGACTGAATTTTCTCACGACTAAGTGAACTGTGTGCTGGGTGAGTGGATGCCCAACATCCACACATGCTCGTCCAATATCATATGGCAGAGACGATTCGGGAATATGACCGTGGCCTTGGTGTGGGCGGGTGGTGGAGGAATGTAATGAACGTCAAGAAGCTCATAGAGTCTGATAATGATGTTCAATGGCTACAGTTCTGGGTGGATGATCACTCATCCACCCTTAACGCGCTATCGGGGATGATATTGCAATTGAAGGCCTAGCTAGAAGAGTCCTAGTAGGGCATGAAGTGAGACTCCTATGAGATGAAAATCATCTTGACTGATGTATAGCAGGCCTAGATTACATCCAATGAATTGTTCCCCATCGCTACTAAGGATGAGTGGGAACTAAACATACGACATCAAATCTTGGATGCCACAAGCTAGAGGGTGGCAGAGCAGTAGCATTCTATCGACAGGATTAGCCCATCCATGGGAGGGATAGACCCTCAGGTGTTATAGAGATCACAAACCCTCTAACGTACTTTCATGCTTTCATTATTTGGATTCCATAGGATGGATGATTCTTGTTATTAATGTTTGTTTTACATGCATCTGTTATATTCATGAAACTCCTAGTGATCAATCTCTAATCTCACACAGGATGACCCCAAAGTGAGAAAGAAGGGATGATCTCTATGTTTTCTATTTGGTCATAAGAGTGATGACCAATTATTGGGCATCTGGGGTTTGAACAACCAACCCATATTTCCAGGAAGAGAAGGGGGAGGCCTGACTGGAGAATGAGGCTCTCATATCATTTGAATTACTATTTTCCCTATGTGATATTGTGTATGAATGGGGCAATGCCAGGGGAAATGGAATATATACGAATAGGGGCGAATGGAATGTGTGAATGACAATAATAATGATTCGGAACATGGTAGTGATGTCATGACAATTAATAATTACTATTGAATGTGATCTAAACACTGTATACTTATTGTGTTAGACAAAAATGGGGATAAAAAATGAAGGCCGACCACTGACCATGTACGAAACAAGGGGCCTGACTCGAAATGTTATCCATTAGTCTTCCAGAATGTTAGCCCAAGACAGTAGGCAATCCATAGGCTGTACATCTATACTGTTAAGGGGTTCCTCTAGACATGAAAGAGGACGAGAATTGGAATAAAGGGTACACAAATCATGGAGAGTGGAGTGATGGGTTGTTCGACTAGAGTCCAACAATCTTGAAATTACGCCAGTGTGGTGGAAATTTATTTGTTGGGTATATTTGTCTTATCAAGGATAGCAAATAATTATGAATAGGATCTCTCTTGTAAGAACCTAGGAAGACCTGTAGTTTTACATCATATGGTAATGATGGTTCACATAGTTTGTTGTTCATACTACCTGGACCATGGTTAACTTTTTAGAGTCATGTAACATGGATTTCAGTATGAGAATGAAGCCATACATAGTTCTTGGGGTGGAATGGTAATGTACCAGTCCTAGTGATGATGAGGTTTTGAGGGTCTGGACCTTGGACCAAAAGAAGTGTTATTTGATAGATCTTGTTTGTCAATTAGGATGAATGAGTTTTTTTTGAAGCGATGGACTTTGGAGAGAATGTCCTGGCATCCCCACAAGAATCAAGCCATATGCAGGCTTGGAAAAATGGTATATCATATGTCTGATTCCAAACATGAGGCCCCCTCATGTAAGGATATCATGGTGCCTTTCCGTTTTTCCTCGTGCAACCAGTATGATAATGTCACAGTTTATAGACATGTGATTGGTCCATCCATGCATTTTAACATCTTGCAGTATATAAACAACAGCTTAATGTCACGTAGGACTATGCATGAAAGATTAAAGTCAAATGACTCAGACATGAAATGGGAGAGATGAGGATCCAGAGAGAGTGTGTATAGCCTGATAAAGAATACCTGACATGAATGAGGATGAGATCCACATCATACCGTGTGCGATTACGAGGAGGCAACCTTGGTCCAAGGGCCCTAAAAAGTTTAAAGGACATGGGACATGAGAGGTTATCCCCCTGTTGAACAAGACCCGATGTCGAGATGTTCGGGCATTCCTACGTATCCCATGAGGATGTGAATCAAGCCACACGTAGTTCATGATGGTTCCTTTTAATGTCGTGTAAAACAAAATACAGTTTATTGTCATGTGGGATAGGAAGTAGGGGGATAATTCCTAGAAAGGGGAGTACGTGGTGTGGTTAATGAAAACCCGACGAGAACAAGGTCGCAATCTCAAATGTGCCACGCCATGTGGTCTTATAAGAGTAAGATCCCAGAAGATAGAATAAAAGAATTAAATTGGTGGAACATTCACTTGACCCAATGATGAGATTTCTGGGTGTTCCTACGTACCCCAAGAGTATTGGAATCAAGCAACACATAGTTCTAAAAGAGATCTTAGGTTATGGTATTAGAGCTTAGACCAAGGAGAAGCAGAATCCTTCCAAGTAAGTGCAGACATCAACCCAATCCTTATACCCACATGAGTCAAGATCAGTGCGGGAAACAAGGGTGGAAGAAGTTTTTTCAATACCTAGAAGGAACACAAAATAGAATTCAGTGTGAATCCCTTAATGATGCCTTTACTGTGACATTGGTTTTCTTAATGTGAAAATGTGCACTGAGGGATAATTCCAGGAGTGTTGTAATTCCATTTGGACGTGACGGGCTGGAAAATAATGTGAATCATGTTACCAACATTCAATGCATAATGTGTATGGCATGATGATGGAGGGTAACTATTTACTGTGTGTGAAACACAGCATCCATATCGTGTGGCCTGAAATGGGAACAACCTATGGGAATCAAACGTTGACCATATCCGCAACGCGGGACATGTATCGATTTTTTGTCTGAAACCCTGGAGGATGTTATCCCCTAATGGTAGGAGAGCCCTTAGTCCAATCATTGATTCCATTTGTGGGTCCCTTCAGGTGTGAAATATTATGGAATCCCAAAGGAAGGGGGACACAGAGCCTGAAAAGAAATGAATGAATGCATGTCCACATAGAATCTGACACTCAGGGAGCTAAACCAGATTACTCTAGGGCACATTGGTGAACCATCATAGAGGTTCAAGGGGCTCAAATTGAGTGTATCCAGTTTGAAAAGATGATTATAGAACAAAGATATGAATAACTCTCATGGGAAACAGATACATGGTGTGGTTGTTACAAACCCTATGTGAATGAGAACATAATCCCATACCACACCATATATCCCTCACAAAGATGTATACAGGCCAAAGGTCCTAGATAATAGGGAGATATCTAAGATATGGAGATGGTACAATAGACGAAATGTCCTAGTATTCCTACCTATCCCATGAGGTTTGTAATAAAGCACATGCAATTGTTGAAGGTGTCGTTTTGTTTAACATCTTGCGGCAAGGATGGAATGTAGGGGCAAGGTGTCTCAACAAGGGATGTGCATGGAATGACTAGTATCCCAACATGAATGAGGAAATAATATCACACCAAACTGTACCATCATAAGTTAGACCATGTTCCCGGGGCCTAGAAAGGCCGAGGGGCCTGAGGCTGGGCCATAGACAGAATGTCATGTCCATTTTACAGTTGAACTTCTTGTAGTGGGAACAGATGTAGGAGTAAGAAACTGTATCTGGGGATTTTTACGGCACAATGATCCACCTGGAATGAATGGGGACATATTCCCACATCACACCGTACAACCCTCAGTGATAATTTGGGTGAGGGGTCCGAAAAGGCCAAGGGGCCAGAGGCTGGACCTCGGACGGAAAGTGTCAGCCAGTTTGCAACTTAATGTCTTGTAGTGAGGGAAAATGTGATATTATTTCAGGGTCATAAAAAATTGACCATATAATCCAAGTTTAATGTCAAATGTATGTGATAGAGATGGTTGATCATCGTGCTTATGGAAGACCACAAAATGGTGATGATGATAGAGGACCAATGTTGACCATGTTTGCCACAAAATAGTCACCCTTGTGCGACCAAAAGGGAGAAACAATTGAGCGTCGACTGTTGACCATAATAGAAACAATGGACTTGTATCTATTTTCCCCCCAAAATCATTGAGGGTGTTATCCTGTAATATTAGGAGAGCCTTGGGGATGAGAATCCATTCCATTTGGGGGCTCTTTTGGATATAGAGGGTGATGAAAGCCCAAATGATGGGACTCGTGAAGCATGGATGGGACTGTAATTGTGGGATGGACCATAAATGAAGGGATGGATGACTCAAGGTTATTTGTGTGGAATGGATAAATATCCTGACGTAAATTAGGACAATAGTCCATAGCGTACCACACAATTATAAATGAGAACTCGGGCTAGGGGGCCGAAAAAGGTCGAGGTACATGAGACTGGGCGCCCCGGCCAACTGTAGCCATAAGGATTCTCATGTGGGCATTGCCTCATCATGGATCCTAACCAACATGAGCAATGATTGGTGTGGGAAACAAGAAGTAGGATTAGACTCTCCCCATCTCATAATGGTTAGATAGCTGGAATCCTCTAAAGGAGAACATAGCTAGAAGATATAGCGGGACAGAACGTGCCACTACACTCAATATTTGGGAACTATGAGAGTGGAAATAATGAAAATAGATAGCTGTTGACCATGTCTAAAACAGAACGTCTATATCATGTGACCTGGAATGGTAATTAAAAATTTGGATAGCTTGAGTATCACATTCACAATGCGGGGCATGTGTCAATTAGTTGTTCTAAATCCTCGAGGATGTTTTCCCGTAATGGTAGGAGGGACCTTAGGCCGAGAATCCATGCCATTCAGGGGCCCTTTGGGACATGAATGATGATGGTGTCCGAAACAAGGAACATCAAACATACATATGCATGTTCATTTCAACAACATGAAGGATGGTGAAAGTGGTTGAAGTCTCGGGGGAGTGGAACCCATAGCAGGGCCAGGATGAACTCACCCTGAATTTATGAAAAATCCGACACCACACCATATGTCTTTACCCAAGGGAATATTATGGAATTTGGGGTTGTACCGACAAACGAATTGTTTGGGCGTCCCTACTAATCCGATGAAGACGTGAATCAAGCCATACGTAGATCTTGAAGGCCGTGTAGTTTAGCGGTGTGCGGTGAGGACATGGGAGGATAGAAGAACGGGAAGGGAACATGGTGTGGGCTCCGTAATCCTTACATGAGTGGGGCTAAAGAAGCCTAAAATATAACATTCAAGGACCATCCAAGAGAAATATACCCAGGGGGACTGTCGAAGAGAAGATTCTGGGGGGTGGACTCATGACCGAGCATATGAGCGTTCCTATATATCCTATAAGGATGTGAATCAAGCATAACATAGTTCAAGAAGAGCCATATAGTTTAAAATCATGCACTACGATGATCAGTTTAATATAATGTGGGACGAATAAGATTATTGTCATGTAGGACCCATCAGTTTATCGTCACATAAGACCCAGTAGTATAGGGTCATGTAGGACCATCATGTAGTTTAGGGTTGTGCAGGACCATCATGCAGTTCAGGGTCGTGCTGGACCGTCCAATTTGAGGTCTTGCAGGACCATATAGTTTAAGGTCATGTGGGACCAAATGACTCTGGAAAAGTATTTCTTGATAAATATGGCATTGGTGGGAGGATTTATATGCTCACCATCCATTGTAATCAGGGAGTATTCACCATTGGGGTAAACCATGTGAATTATGTAAGGTCCTTCCCATTTGGGATCCAATTTTGGTGGCTTCAGTCCAAGAATCATTGGCACCCTCAATGCCAGGACTAAATCACCAAGCAGGAAATAGAGGAAACAAATACTATTGTTGAAAGCTCTAGATATCGTATTCTGATGCCTTTCCAGGTAGTGTAGGCCACAAAGCCTATTTTCTTCATGTGCTTCCAACTCGGCCAAGCTAATTTCAGCTGCTTTTTCTGGTGCCTCCTGATCATAGACCACTGTGCCTAATGAAGGAAACTAAATCTCGATAGGCAGGATAGCTTCTGTTTCATATATTATGGAATATGGGGTCACCTATGTGGAATTACGAGTCCTTGTCCAATAAGTCCAAAGGGCATTGGGGAGCTTGTCTGGCCAACTCATCATGTTCTAACCAACCATTATCTCCAGAATGATAGATAGGATCTTATTTAATTCCACGATCTGCCCATTTTCTTGCATGTTGTTGCGAGAGGTATGGTTAGAACGGATTGTGTACATGGAATAAAATTTCATCAACTCAGCAGCCCAGAAGACGGTTCCGTTATCAGTGAGGGCGGTGTGAGGGAATCCAGATTGGTAGATAATTCTGGAGCATACAAAGTCAGCGATGGAATGAGACTTGACCTCCTTGAGAGGAACTACCTCCACCAACTTGGAGAAGAAATCTATAGTCGTCATGATGAACTTACACTAGAGAGATGTCACTTGTGAATATGGTCCCATGACATCGAGTCCCCACACTGCAAATGGCCAAGAGTATTTTGTGGAGTGGAGAGGCTCTGGAGGCCAATGCATAATGTTATCAAGAATTTGGAACGCATGGCATCTCTTGTCTAACTCGATGCAGTCATGGATCATAAAGGGCCATACGTACCCCAATCTTTGGATATGGTGAGATAGCTTTGGCCTAATCTATTGTATGGTGCAAGAATCGGCAAGAACCTCCTACATGACCTCAGAAATCATGACACCTTGAATGAAACATAGGTGACACTCATCAACTCTATACTTGTAGAGGATCTGCTCATGGCTAGGGCTGTCATGGAGGGTGAACTACAACGTGCAATGTCAAATTTTCTTACACTCTGCCAGATATGTTTGGAGGTAGCGATTTTGGAGATACTCAACAAAGGAGGCTCTCCAGTTGGGAGTCTCTTCACCAACTGCATCTAGGGGTCCGGACGTGGAGGCTCTGGTGGTAAGATGGATCCCTTGCAGGTCGTCGTCATCATCTGGGGTGACAGGAGAGATGAATCTACGATGTTCCATGTGGATAACAAGATCATCTTTCTTGGGTTCTACAAGTGGTGCTTCCAGGCCATCCAGGGCATCAGCTTAATCGTTCTGTGACCGAGGGACACGGGTCACCTCTGACCGAGAAGGGAACTGGGCCATTAGCTATAGATTGTGTTCCAAAAATTGTATGAGCTATGGCTTCCAAGTGATTTATTTACCATTGATATGCTTGATGACTAGTTTGGAATCCACTTTCACATGAAAATGGGGCACATCAATCTCAAGATCCAGCTCGAGGCTAGTGATGATAACCTAATACTGCACCTCATTGTTGGTGCAGCCTTTTGAAAATTGGAATGAGTATTACAAAATGGCTTCTGTCGGGGTAATAAAGAAGATACCCATACCTACCCTGTTATTCCTGGGATCATTGAGCATCCCGCTGGTGGTGCTTTGGGAAGAACCATTGAAGTGCATCTTCCAGAACGGCATTGCTTGGTCTACCAAGAGGATCTCCTCATCTGGGAAATCATGATCCAAAGTCTAGTCAGCAAAAACCGGTTGGGAAGTAAGTAAGTCTGTCAATGCTTTCCCCTTAATAGATTTTTGAGGTACAATCCTGATATCTAATTTCTGGAGAATCACTTCCCAATGAGCGATATGGCCTATCAACATGAGGTGGTTTAGTATATACTTAAATGGGTCTACCTGGGACCCCAGATGTACCTCGCAGTTCTACAAGTAATGTTTCAATTTCTATACTACGAATAACAGTGGAAGGAATCTCTTCTGGATGTGGGAGTTTCTAGTCTCTGTATCGAGGAGCATATGACTGAGGTAGTATAGGTTGTTCCCCATCCCTTCATTGATCTTCTGAGTGAGAAAGACACTGATAGATCATTCCAGGGCGGTCACATAATGGACCAGTGGTTTTCCAAATATGGGTGGCATCTAGACCAGAGGTTGGAAAAGATACTTCTTTATTTCCTCGAATGCGGTCTGGCACTCTTCATCCCACTTGTAAGTGGTTCCATTCTTCATGATTTGAGAAATGGTATTACACTTCTCGGACAGATTCGCAATGAACCAACGCATGTAGGCTAAGTGGCTTTGAAAATATCAATGCTCCCGAATATTTCACAGGGAGACATTTGGCTGATGGTCTGGATCTTCTCAGGGTTAATCTCAATACCCAGGTATCAAACAACAAAGACGAGGAAAATCCTAGAGGTGACCTTGAAGGCACATTTCTATTGGTTCATCTTTAGGTAACGATAATGGAGGCATAAGAACACTTTCTCAAGATCCTTGAGATAGTCATGGATCTGGTGAGATTTGACCACCAATTCATTCTCATAGCATCCACCAATATCACGAGGATTGGATTGAATATGCGATGAATGTCCCGCTGATAAGTGGCACCCACATTCTTTAATCTGAAGGACATGACTTGGAAATAGAAAGTACCTTACGGCACCTTTAAAGCTTTGAACTCCTTGTCCTCAGGGGCCATTTGAATTGGTTTATACCTAGAGTATCCATCCATGAAGGAGAGGTCTTGGAATCCAACTGTAGCATTGAACAACTTTTCCATCACTAGAAGTTGAAAATCATCCTTCAGATAGTGATGGTTAAGACCCAGATAGTCGATGTAGGCTCTAATATGTATATTCTTCTTCTTGATTGGCCCAATTTTGGCTACCCATTTGGGGTACTAGACCTCCTTGATGAAATTGTCCATGATGAGCTCATCAACTTCTGCCTCTACATTGGCACCATGGGAATGGATCATGTTTCAAGGATAATTCATGAACCCACGATGATTTGCAGGGAGACTAATGTGGTGGACGGCTACCTGAGGATCTTGCCCTTGAATCTTATCATAACTTTTGGAGAATACATCATGGTGTTATTTCAGGAATCTGATGTACTTCCACTGCTCCTTGAGGGACATGGTGACACTGATCAATGTGTGTCATGGGTCTACCTTATTACCGAGGTTCACCTATAATAGTTCATTGACAGTGGTAGTGATGCCCTCTTCGAAGGCTGGGGGAGCTTTCTCATAAACCTCTTATTCTCTTGTAGAGGAGGGATCCCTAGTGGGGGGAGATTTCTATGAGATGACAGACCTCAAGGAGAGGCTGGTACCAGCTTAAGAGGAAGTGGTCACTACATCGGGAGATTCTGGTGCTGTAAAAACCCTAGTAATGAAGGCTTTCAACCCGATCCCATTTGGTCTTCTTCCTATTGGGCCACATTTGATTAATTCAAAGCAATAGTGGTCCATCTTCTAGACTCGGTAAATTCCAACATAGTGGAACAAGAAATTATAACATATTTCTATTTCCATGGGGAGGACATCCCAATACCTTATTAGAGTAGGAGGCTCAGGGATCACCGAGGCTTGATTCGTATAAGAATAAAAAGTGATCTCTTGATGTCTCTTGGACTTGACAATATTCTTCCCCTTGTACCAGAGACAACAAAACATTTCCCCATATCATGGGTCATGGCCTCCAATCTATGGATCAAGAAGACTTATGTTTCATCCAGACCTGCCCAGGGGCCAGTTGTAACCTCGGCATGCTCGAACTCATTGGTATGAATCTTCATGTACTTTCTCTTTATATAGTCGTCTTCTAGGTAGCAGGATTCACATGATGTAAAAGGATACACGTCACCTTGGAGCATGCCTACTCGACCATTGAGGGACTACTTGAGGCATTGGTGATCCGATGAGGGAACTTCCACATGGAGGCGGAGCCATGGTCTACACATCAATTCATTGTACGCAGTGTCTTAGGAGACAACCATAAAATCGGTGCAAGAAACTATGTCGCCGAACTGGGTCATCAAAAATATCTTTCCGACTAGGGTCTTCTCTATCTTGTCATATACCTTTATTTTTAGGTCAGATGGAGTCAAGTCATCTTTAGATAACCCCAGCTTTCGCAGTGTCTATGTCGGGATATGGTTAATCCCAAAGCCGGTGTAAACCGTATAGTGGAAAACCTCCAAGCCCTTAAATTGGCCAGTGATGTACAATGGGTGAATGTGACCCTGTATGGGAGAGCATTCTACTTCTCTAGAGAATGATATAATGGCCTGTAATTCAGCATTCTCGACAACTTCATAATGAAAGGTTTCCGTAGCTGCCACCTCTGTCTCAAACAATATGAGGCTTCTTAAAGCCTCAGAGAGGGTATCAAACATATATTATGATATAATAATGGCCTCAAGGATGGAAATCCTTGATGGGATTCTTGAATGGTGATTAATAACATTGTACTTCTACGTCAGGCCTGATCATCTACTTGCAAGAGGTCGCTCTATGATAGTAGGTAAGGTGGCCTCTTCCAGCTGGACCAACGACTGACTGGTGCTGGGAATGTCCTGATTCACAATGTTAGAATCATGCGGGGTACCTATTGTACTAAGGATAGCTAACTGGGACCAGTCCATGGTGGAGCATGGATGATCATGGTGAGGCCTTGGTGGCACTGCTCAGTCCTGTAGCAAAAAACGGTAGTGGAGGCGGGCCTGATGACATCAGATGAGGAGGCTGCGTGTGCTGGGATCTGCATTGGGCTTGATGTCTGGTCATTGTGGCATGTACGACCTAGCTTTAAGTGCCATCACATGTGCCTCAATGACCCATATGGTTACAACTTCACCGACGTTGGCATCGGCTGGGGACGTCAGGGAGATCTGACAGGCACTCCCCATCGTCTGGAGTCATGTAGGGGTTTACCAGCTCCATGGTGTTAACCAAAACATAACCTTGACTATCACTCAAGGATTCATCCACTACTGGGAGAATTATGGGAGGAATCCCCATCTCCAGGGGCATGAAGATTCATAGAGTACTTGACGATTATGGCATTGGCGGGCGTGTTTCTTTCTCTTGCACCGTCGATGCTGCTCTTCTTGGAAAGGGATAGATGAGACGATAATGCAGAAGTAGTAGTTTTGGCTTCTAAAGGCTCTGGATGATTCATGAGTCCATAGATGAAACAATGGGCATGGGATACCATCTTGTGAACCATCCAATCGCCACTCTCCTTGTACCAACAGTTAGAAACATACGACCACTCTCCCTCGCTGTCACTATTGTTATCTATCCTTATGAAGACACATGCCACTTGTGTCGCGGCTGGGCCAAACCTGACAATGATGTTATTGACCTGGTCATGGAGCAAGTCTTTTAACACATAGTACTACTTGGGAGTGTTCTCTAGGATCTGGTGATATGGGTAGTATTTGGGATGTTAAGTGTGGTTGGCCTCTCTTGGCCATCTGCACTCAGGCTAACACACAATCCCCTTTTCCATGGCATATCAGAAATAGCCGGGGACTGGATTCTCTTTTAATGAGATAGTCTAGTATTCTCTTCCTGGAGAGGGGGCCCTTCAAGCTTGACCCTGATGAGGTTCTTAAGGAGTCAATCGAGGAGGCGGGGCCTGATTGTCCATCCTAGGCGGTGGAAGCGCGTTACGTGGGGGAACCTACTGATTTAGAGGCGGTAGCTACTGGGCTGGAGGTAGCACCTGTGGTGGTGGGCCTTTGTGAGGTCACGGATCCTACTCCACCTATAATAATTCTATTTGTCTAGGGGCCTCTATTTGGGTGACCGTGGGGGGCTCAGTTCTGGCATCCCTCCTCGTGAGAATTACATGAGGCAACAGATGTTCCTAGCTTGCCGGTTACAGGGCTTCTTCCAGGCACTAGGCCTTATCATAGAAGTCTTAGAATCTTTTAGGGTAGTTTCAGGTGATCCGACAGGGAACTAGTTCTATCTTAACATTTCCCACACACATCTTCAGTAATTTCTCCTGATTCAGTGGCATGTCATGGGAATATGTGAGTCCTTTCCACCGGGTGACAAAGTCGGCAATGTTATTATCAGTCCTTTGCTTGAACTTGATGAGGTCGGAGATACTCATCTTCTTCATGGTGGTAATGAGATTATAGAGAAACTGCCTACGAAGTTTCTCCCAGGTGGTTAATTATCCGATGGGGATCTAGTTGTACGAGACAAACACAGACCCATTAAATGTATGTACCAAACATTGGCGTTTTGAGTCATCTTTTTGTGATGGAGTTCTCAACATGGGGCCACACCTTGACTTAATGTTGGCCAGGTGCTGCAGCGGGTCCCCTATCTCGTTAAAGGGGGAAAAGTGGGATTCTTGAAACCTGGAGGAGCCGACATATCATCCTCCCATAATGGATATGGCATGCCATCAGGTGGGAGTTCCACCTGTCACATTTCCAACACCTCAAGGTGGGTAATGAGTGCTTCCATAGGATCATCTGGGTTGGGTTCCTTATCTTCACAGGGATCACTAACCATGAGTGCATTGGCGGGTTATTTAACATCATAAGACAAATCAGCGGCTAGTGGAGCAACCTAAGGGCAATTTGGGAAACTCGAGATCGGTTCCTAGGATTGTCGCGCCATTCTAGAGGGTTTGGTGAGACATATCATGCCCTCTTGCCATAAGTTTCGGCTTCAACCCTGTCTATGGGGGCAGGATGGTCAGTGTCATCAAGAGGCGGCTCACTGAGGGGAACTTTTTCCTGCCCTTGTTGTACTGGTCATGGATCCTTCTAATCTAGACATTGTTCCATAGTTCATTAATCCAAGAGGTCATAAACAATACTTTTATGTTCGTAATGTTTTTGCAGCAATGCAGGCTTCTCAGGGTCCTCCTCCATCTTCTGCACTGAGGAGGATTGGTCAGATTGTTTGACAACATCGAGGTTCTCTTTTCCCTTATCGAGATTCTGATTAAGAACCAATCCCTCGGTGGGCGTAGGGAGCCCCAGTGGATTCCACTGCTGACAAGTAACTCTTTCTGATGGATCTAGTAGTGGTGAAACACTCTCAAGGGGTATGTCCCCATCAAGAATCTCTAGATCATTCTTGTCATTCAATATGTCGTCCATGTTGACCGTGACCCTTCCTGGGGGCATGTCCTCAATATCGCCTAGCGAGTCAGACTGCCTTCAAATAAGACTGAAGAGGAGGGTAGCATACTTCCCCCATCCATGGATTATCACGTGGGGGGAAGCCTCATTGATAATCATGCGGAGTAACTTGAAACTCTGAATGCATTGATGTTGGAGGGCCTTAAGACGGCCTGGTGACTCGGGGTGCTGGGACAAATAGAGTGCAGCCAAGTCATCATGACAGAATTACTCTCCAATTTCTTCAAAATGTTCTTGTATCCTGGTATAAACCACTCTACAATGATTAAGGAGAAACAAAATCTCCCAGTGGGTTTGACAGAAACACTCAACTTTTTCTGGGTTGAAGAATTATGGTACACAAACATTTGGCACTGCCATGGGCCAAAACATTTAAGTGATGTGGTCTGCTGCGAGGATACTTCATAAGATCCTTGGATCGGATTTAGGGTTTGGACCTTTATTTCCCCATTAATCAAATGGGGATGGCTGAGGAACTAGTATCATTATCGAAGCACACCGCTGGGATTGTTGGCTGGCCGATGGAGAGAACAGCGAGCGAGCTGACAAACCGTCATGTCTTGGGTTGTCCTCTGAAGAGTGTAATGAATTTTCCACCACATCAAGGTAGGATTGGATGACAGCCACAGTTATTTGTGTATGGAAAGGGGATACTTGTGATAGACCATGCTGTTTCTCTCCCTACATTAGTCCCTAGAATACCTCTCTATGATCTCTAGTCGTGGTAGAGGGTGGTTATGGTGACGATAGTGGTGATTACAGGACCGTAAGCAATGGGGTTTCAAAATTTTCATCCTCCTAGATAAACCAGCATATGGAGAAAGGAATCAGAAATACATTGCATTCTGGGTCTACTAGGCTGATGCGCCTCATTCCAACCCCAACCCTTGACGGGGATGAGCGGGGGGGGGGGGGGGGTGTCTGTACTAATTCGTAATCTACTTCGGAGTCTGAGAAGAAGAATGGTTTGATCTCTGTCCGGACTTTCCAAGAGTCCTCCCTATGGACGCGATGACCCACCTTCCTTCCCCTGGATTGATCTTGGGTGCATGGTAGATATCTTTCACTTGGATGTCCTTCAGCCATACTAGTGCTGGCTAGAGTGGGTATCTACTTGAGCAAGCAGGGTTGTGAGGAGCACAAGGAAAAATATCAAGGGGGACATATGGAGTACCTCTGTTGGTAGTTCCAGAGCAGGTAAGACCACCACCAGATCTAGTAAGAGCATGTAGAATACCTCCATGTTTGTTTCCCCTAGTGAAATCAGTATAAGGAGGGTCCTTGTACTGGTCTAGCTGAACACGGGTAGGACATCCATGTTGTGTGCTGGTGAAGAGAAGTCGGTCCTAACTCCTCTCATTTTTGAGGTGGGGTGGGCCTTCACCAGCTGCTATGAGGACACGGGGAGGGTCCCTAGGATGAAGAGTTCTCGGATGTGAATCGTCCACATACCAACAGTATGTGGAGGGAGGATTGACTCCATATCTAGTGTAGTGGACATGAGAGAGACTTTCGTACTAAGCATTACTTCCGTGGGGAGGATCTTCATTTGGATTGAATGTGGCACGGGGTGCACCTACATGCCGAGCCTTGAAGTGGGGAAGGCCCACATTCTCCATGGTAGAGGTATGAGGATGTCCTCTGTAATGGGTGGAATCGCTACGGGTTAGTCCATGGCGGTCGCTGCCTGTGCCGGTGACCAAGAGAGTTGACACAGCCTACCCATGGGGCGGTTGGGGCCTCTATCTAGGTTAGGTGTATGAACGTCCATGTTTAGTGTACACTGGGAGTTGGTGATATGCGTCAGTGGTGGCTTGGGCCATAGAAGCCACTGACGATGATGCCCTATGGAAGACTTCCTCTTCAACTTGTTCCCAACGCTGATGTTGGGTTAGACAGACCGGATCCAGTGGTGCATGTACATGGCTTAACTACACCACAGCCAGTAAGAGTGGGTGGAGGTGCTGAAGCATCCTTGTGGGAGCCCTTTCTGGGAGCCCCTAGTATGGGATCCTAATGGGCCTAACTGGGATATCCCCTACCTCATCGGCGTAAGGTAGTGAGTCATCGATACATTCCAAGGAGAGTCTCTTGAAATAGTTTTATGTTGGAGTGGGGATAAGTGGCTCTCTACACGGCCCTTGAGGGAGGCGTTGACGATGATGCACAAATCCCACTAAATCCATATGGGCAATATCCCAATTTTGGATAATACCCTACTCCTCGTACAAGCCTACGAGGTCATTGATCACCCTTTATTGGATGAACAATGAGGTATAGATGGGGCATAGGATCACACCAGTCATGGAGGTTGAGACAGTTGTAGAAGAGGCGGAACCATGCAGGACTACCGCACGGGTACTTCCCCTGCCCCTGTGTCAGTGGGTAGGCGGTGATTGGGCTTTTGGTGTAGCAGCCTAGTTCTTGAAAGCAAGGATATTGACTCATCAGTGCTGAAAGAAAAAGGGAATCGACGACCAGTGCCCCAGCCCCATTCCATCTTCTATGACTAGTAATAGGGATCCACACTGACAACGTTGTAGATCGGGAAGTCCAATGTTTCTACTATCCCAACTTCTGGTGAGTTTAATGCCAGGCCTACTATTTTCATGGAGGGAACCAGCCCAGGATATCTGGATCAGGTGATATGCTAATTCACTGATGTCTCGAATGCTTCTAATATCTATGTTGAGGAAAATAGCTTCACATCGGCTTCACCATTTTTATTTCCAACGCATTCACCAGGGCACATGTGTCCTTCTTTTTCGAGGTCGAAAGGTGCAGTTTTTTTGCCCCGTATTTCCACTTTCCAAAGGAGGGTGACATCCATTCCTTATTCACTTAAATTTGATCCATGATAAAAAATGGATGATGGGATGTCAGTTATTCCTTCCATTGATTCCTCCTCAAAAATTATCACCTTATCTGGGTCTCCCGTATATATTTAAAATGTTGTTCGTCAAACTCATCCTAGTGCCATATCATCAGGAACACCAGTTAATTACACTACTTCTGTCAGAACATTCCAAATGGTCTGGTCAGCGCTGCAACCTTCGGTCTGGGGAGTAGTAACGTTGGAAATCACTGGCGTGTCTGGTTGCTGGGACACTGGCACATATGGGTTTCTTCCTCTTATTATAGGGCTTCTCAAGGGCGATAAAGCCTGAGGCATCTGTCATGAAAACAGAGGAATTTTATTCCATGGTCCTATATCACAGGTTTTCCTCATCTTCCAATGTTTAACACAGGGTATGCCACATGTTTAACGTCTATAAAAGATGGATTGAACTGATCAGAACACTAACAAGAATGGACCAGGTGAGTGCAATCCCTGGAGGGAACACTGATGTTGTTGCTAACACTTTGTTAGCTTCATTATTTTTTTATGTGAATGGGGAATGGGGTGGCGTGATCCCACCAAGATGTGGTGGCCTGGATAAGAATCATGATGGATGATGGAAGGTTTAATGAAGTGGAAGAATAATGAGGTGGGGTCGTCTCAAGGATGATAGTGATGTTGGGATGGAGTCCCGAAGAGGCATCCTATGTATCCCGGTGAAGAGGAATCAATTTTCTTATATTTTATCTGATGATGGATTAACATGGATTGGAGACTTCAACGGCATACCACTGTATTTGGTCATAATGACTTACCGCTGGTTGGGGATGTCAACAGATTACTGCTGAATGGGGTTGATAATGGCTTACCGCTATGTGGATTCACAACAGCTTACCACTGGATGGGATCACAAAGGATTACTGCTGGACGGGAATGTCGACAGATTACTTCTAAATGGGGTTGATAACAGCTTACCACTGAATGGGGTCACAATGGCTTACCACTGGATGGGGTCACAATGGATTACCGCTGGATGAGGTTTAACCTCGTAGAGTCTTGTTAAGTACTCTATCTAGGAGATAGGGGTCAAATCCCATGTATTTCGGGATGGTGTTTGGGCCAAACGACGCAAATATGGTCAGAAGGACAAATGGATGGTGGTCTAGAACCACATGGAAGCTTCCTACGTTCCATACCTTGGCATGGATCAATGTCTATATCATTCAGGTGGGCTTGCTGAACAAATGTGAAGATGGTCGGAATAACCAATGGATATTGGGATTGAACCTCAGGGAGGCTTCCTAAGTACCTTATAGTTTCAAGGATCAAAGTCCACGTGGTCCAGGTTGGGTTTGGCGAACTGACGGGAAGATGGTCAGGACCAATGGTTGTTGGGATTGATCCTCAGAGAGGATATTTTTGTACCTTGCCTTGGCAAGGATCAAAGTCCATGTAGTTCATGATGGTGTGTGTGGGACTTACAATCTAGGCTACCTAGATTGGATGTCATCATCGATGCTTTCTCTAAGACAACGTTAGTCATGCTCGGTGTGAGAAAAAAGAGAGAACAAAGTCTTGAAAATCACATAGCAGAAGGTGAGACCATGGGAAGTTGAATAGGGGATTGTGTGCGGTTAGTGGTTCAAATAAGAAACTGGTGCTTATTCCTAGTTTGCATCCCGAGGTGATGTATATTAGGAATCAATCCCGGATGGAGGTCCCGACGGTGACAAAGCCCAGTGGGACAGGGACATGGAACCCAAAAAGAGAGGAGGAGCAAGGGTTCAACCACCTGCAAGAAAATATCGGTGATTACACCATAGTTGTGGACCTTTCCCCACGGACATACATCACTCTGAAAAAGAGGATCTAATTCCATGTGACAAATAACCTCAGTCCCATGGAGTCCAGTGGGCATGCAGAATGTCCTAGGTGGGGGAAGCCCGTGTCTAATGCATGAGGCGTGGTCACAGTTTAATTTCATGTGCTGATGATGATGGTGCTTGGTAGTTTAACATCCGACAGTTTTAAAGAGGTGGGTTCACTCAGCACCCCTTGGTTTTAGATAACTGATATCTACCCGCCTTGAGGAAAAAAGGCTTCAATAATTCCATGAATGGGGGTGTCGATAGATGATCTCATTGGGGGTCCACGATAAAATGTCTACGAAAAGAATCCATATCTAGTAGTGTGAATATGTGAAGAAGCATGCAGTGAAGAAACTCAATAGGTAGTATCATCCAATGGAATTTGAATTTAATTCGTGCGAACCCAAAAGGCCACACGGGAAAAGATGTTGCAGTGCAAATTGGTTCATAGGAAACCTTGTGATTCCCTTGTGCTCAATGAAGTGGAGGGGCTTCGTGAAGGAATGTGATTTGTAAAGTGAAGTTTCCTAGGCTAGGCATAGTGAATATGTGCGTTTGGGAGTAGCTTCATGAAGTTGAAATTAATTCAAAAAGAAATATCTCATCAAGTAGGGTTGCCTCGTGATGCAAGGTGTCGTGAAGAAATGTGATTCATGAAGCACAATGAACCTACCTTAGCATGTCGGTCATGTGTGTGTGGAGGGTGTTTCACGAAGCAGTAATTCTTCATGATGAAACAATTCCCCATGGGGATCTCCTTACATCGTGAAGGCCTGTGGGCTTCTGGAAATGCATCCCTCATGAATAGGGGTTCAATTAATTAATTGGCGGAGTTACATCACAATGAAAAAGTACATTGAGGAGCTCATGGTTCACCAAACAAGGAGTGCTTCGTGATTTGAGAGCCCAGAAGGTGAAAGGAAGGATGCTCCCCCTTTTGGGATAGAGCAGAGCCCTATATTTATAGCCAAGAGGTGCCAAGAAGAAGATACCACTTAGTGAATAGAGAGATTTTCATCCATGACATGCTCGTGAATGTCAAAGGGGGCTTACGGGGCATCCCACCTCATTGCTCCACAGTAGCCTTGTGAAAGTCAATGGGGTCCGTGGATCCTCCCACCTCCTTGATCCACAGAGGTCTTGAAAATGTCAAAAGGGTTTGTGGGGAATCTTTCCACTTTGCTCCACAGTGGGCCCACAAAGGTCAAATGTGTTCATGGGTCATCCCACCTCCTTGCTCTGCGGTGGGTTCAGGAACGTCAAATGCGTTCGTGGTGCGTCCTGCTTCCTTGCTCCACGACGGGTGTGGGGCGACGGGGCTCTACAAAAGGGCTTCGTGAGGAAGCCCCAGAAACATCCCTCTTGTTCTTATTTATCCCAACTTTTGGAATCAATAATTATAAAAACCTCTAGTACGTGTATGGAGAGAGTCAAGATACTAGGTAATGGGATTTTCATCTCAATATAAATTTATGTGAGATACAGGATATGTTCTCCACTCTATCCATTTTTGTGGTGTATGTAATTAAATGGACTGTATTTTATGTATCATGCACATAAATTTAGGGGTATTCTGAAATCAATTATATGATTCTTCTTTCTCACGGTTTAACATTTAGAAGTTACAAAATCGGTAAAACAAATTTGTCTCAATTTTCCTTCTTTGAGACTCAAATTTTTTAATGCACCTAAAAACTTATTAATGGGTAATATAAATACATTTTAAATTTTATATCATGAATCACCATTGATTAATGATATATTAGGAATCATTTTATTTACATTTCTTAAATGGAGGGTATGATCCCATGTAACCAATTTATAAGAGTTTATTGACAAAATCATATCCTTTTCAAGAGTTTTTATGATTATGCTTTCATTGATGAAATATTTCAAGAATATTCAAGAGTTTTTTTAACCCCTTTTTATTCAAGATATCCAAAATTTAGTACCATGTTTTAACACTTTGGTACTAAAGGTAATATTTTTAATAAAATTGGAATGTTTGTCCCTTCGGACCGAAATCCATTATTTTCATAAAACCATGTATTAAAAAAATTTCTAAAATATGATTTAAAAAGATCAATGAAGATTATTATAAAAGAAAAAGTTTTTTAAAAAGTTTTTTTAATGATTATTTTATACTTTTCAAAGATATTTTTAATGAAATTTTTTTTCAAATGGTTTTATGTTGTAAAAATAATTTTCCATGAAGAAAGGATATTTTCCTAGAGAAGTGTTTTTATAAGATCATTAAAAAGTATTTACCATAAATTATATAATCTAGTGGTGTTTCTCATGGAATTACAGTGAAATTATTATATTTTTATAGTCATATTATTTATCTGAAGAGATTATGTTTTGATTGAATGTTATTTATGAATTTTTTTCTCTTTCACTTTTGAAACTCGCGTCATTCCACTGGCTATTTTAATGATGAAATCATTATGCAACCTATCTCTTTCTATATGTTATGATATATATAATTTTTTATGATACCAAATTTCTTTTATGGGTTATGATATGTTTATTTATGATCATTTTTGAAAAATTATGCATGATTTCATTATGTAACAGATAGGACCTATATCTCCCTCTAATGCATTGGGTAATAATTTATATCTCAATAGACAATACATGGATGGAATGAGAGTTACTCAGTTCATTAATATAGGTCTATAATGAGGGTAACTCTGTTCAGTAATATAGGGCGGGAATGAGGGTCACTCGGTTCAGTAATACATGGCTTTAATGGGGGTTACCCAGTCTAGTAAATAACTTTTTTTACTATGATGGTCTTAGCATTAATGCCATGTATACAATTGAAAAAACCCCATGATTATGTGATCCTGAAATTCCATGTATACTCCTACGTAATGATTTCATGGATTATTTCAATTATTTACTTTTTATTCATGTCTTATGAAATTCAATGCTTTATTCCATGATTCATGTATATGATCATTGATATGAAGGGTATGAGTTTCTATTTTCTTGATCATGTTCTGAAGAATTTATGTTAATGTTTATGCTTCAATTTATCCTTTTTTTACCCTTACATTTCATTCTTGATCAACCCTTTTTATATTTCCTTCCCCATTTTTTGATGTTTTTAATTATGCTTTATGTGTCTAAGAAGGTTTCTAGTCTAGGAGAATATAGTCGGAGAAAATTATGCTCATTTATGTACCAGTGGTTATGTTTCGATGTTTCTAAAGGTACTATACTAGTGTTTTCTTCTCAGGTCTATTTGTATAATGTTTATGTATTTCAAAAAAGTTATATAAGGTTTTTTTCATAAATCAAGGATTACTATAGGTATAGTCTAATCCTACATACCCCACATGATATCCAAGACATTTGATTCTTCAGTAATCTTCAATTACCCTTGGAAAAGAGTGGTGATTCCCTCTGCTTTCCCATTCTTGAAATATTTATGGGATCATGTAGAAGGTCTAGTAACTGAAAAACTAGAGGAATCAACTCCATCTAGGAAATTAACTCCAATAACAAGGATCCATGATGAAACTATGTTGGAAATCATCACCATAGGATGTTTTGGGTGAACTCTGGTATGTGTGTCCCATTCCAAGATTCATTAATTCATGATCCTAAAAACATGATTCAAAAAACCCTTATTCATATTATCCATATGAATTTGAGTTCTTTAATATCTTTACATACAACAAATACCACCAAAACATTCATTCATGTACCTTATAAATAACTAAAGAATCATTTGTTTGAAAATTTAGGTGATTTATAAGGGATTTGACCTACCAAATATTTGTATCTCCTCCAACATGAATGAAACTCCAATTATTGTTATCCATTGTAACATTATGGATGAACCCAACATTTTTGAGTTTTTGGGTTATCCACAGTAGTTTTAACCATATTTTTTCATCAAAATGCACTAGCTTCAAGACTTTATAATGGGTGGAATCTCAATGTGTAATCTAAATGACCATAAAATATATTAATAGATGGTCTGGGCTAAAACACAATAAACTACAACGATAGAAGGTCTGATCTAAAATAACGTAAGATATAACAACAGAAGTTATATCTTAATAGACCATAAACTACATAAATAGAATGCCTGGGCTAAAATACATTATAATATTCAATTTGATAGTCTTGGATAAAAGACCAAAAACTATAAAAACATTAGTTTCAAGATAAAATACACAAAAATATGAGTGATATCTACTTCGAGTGAAGAAAACCAAAACTAAAGAACCTAATAACTGAGATAAATACTATAAAATTTTAACAATATAAATTCAATGATAAAAAATATATTCAATTGCGCAACAATGTTCTATATTTCAAGACATCAAAACAATTAATTGAAAATGATACTATTATCGATCAGTTAAAGATCAAAAAAGAGAAACCTAGAAATATTCCATGTGTCTGGTCAATAGACATGTTGTAACACCCCAATATTTTATAGTACTTTATTTCTTCAAAGAAATTCAATAACTTGTACTACACATAACATCGAGTTCAAGTGCACCATTACTTACCAATCTACCCGTTCAAAAGCAGTTATGAATAATATTAACTGAATTTTGGACTATGTACAATCCTTATAATTTTAGAATATATATTACAAGTTTCTTAGACATAATGTAAGAACTAATTCATTTTTTAGGTAAAATAAGTATTTTTAAATAAAATGCACTTTTACCTCCTTTTAAAGGTGAACCCTTTTTATATCCAATATTTGAAAATTTTATATATTCAATTTGGAAAAAAACATTTTCAATAGAATCAGGACATAAGAGTTTAGTTTTAATAAATTTTTTGTGTTATTCTGATAACATTAATATTTTAATGAATAGTGAAAAATACTATATTTTAACAGAAAAGAACTTTTATAATCATAATAATTTATAGTGTTAAATTATGGAAATTAATGGTTTGGAAGTACAAATAGATTATATTTTTTCCATTTAATCCAATGCTGGTCATTGTATGTAATTTCACATTGAAATTAGACATAAACAAGTGTCAATCTTTTGATAGTTATTATTTATTAAAAATCCGCCTTTTGGTTTTGACAACGGGAATTAATTTTAAATTAATAAATGAAACATATATGTTTTGAATTTGGTAAAATATAATTCATTATTGAATTCTTAATATCAAAATTAACCTTGGGTGAAATGTTGGTATTTTTCTGAAAACTTTCAATTTTGGATGAATAGTGAAAAACACTATGTTATAGTTTAAAACTGAATTTTTATTTAAATAATATTTTATTTTATTTTAATTTATTTTAGTTCAAATTAGATACATATTACCTATAAAAGTTTATTGTAATTCATAGGAGTTAGTTTATAATAATTTTAGATATATAAAAAATTTATTGAAATTTTCACTATCTTTTACCCATCTCCTATGAGAATTTACAAATTCACATAAAACATAATTTTACCACTTATGCAAGTGGAATTTCAAAAATATGAGAGACACGGATAATACCAAGGAGTAAAATGTGATTCAATAATATAAAAATAATTTTTGGTGAATAGTAACTTTTTACTTTTATTTACTACAGTTAAAAGTAAATTGGGTAATTAAGGGAAAAATTTTTATTATTATTACCCTAACTCGTGTCCTAATTCTATCAGATAAGTTTAATTAGACCAAAATAAAACCTTAGGAATAAAATATGACTTTTTAGGTCCACTTGTATTAGATTAAGACATTTATTACTATTTTATTTAAAGTAGAGCTAAAAGAGTTAAAATCAATGTTTAATAACTAAACCATTTTTAATATAGGGTTATACATAAGATAAATTAGACTAAAAATATTCATTAGAAATCTAAAACTATTTCCTTAATAATTGTATTTTATTTATAAATTTTAGAGATTAAATATTTCAATTTATTAATGACACAATGATGATGTTGTAATTACCTTATTAATGAAATAATAAATAAATGTTATTATAAATATTAAAATAAATATAATTTAAATGTTTTTACGACATACGCGAATTTTATAGGTGATTATGACATGTTTTTATTGATTCATTGTATTTTTTTCGAAGTAATAATGCTGTTATTATTTAAAAAAACAAATACCATATAGTGTCACAATTGACTTAAAATAGTTTTTAAAGTAGATATTATATTATTAATTGATATAATGGTTTTAAAAATATAAGGTTCAGCCTAAAGACTTATATAATAACATATATGACATTAATGAAACAATTGGTGTTCGATTGGCAGTATATAGTTTGTTTATTAACCATATAGTGTAAGAATACAAGAAGACACGGTAAAAGTTAAATTATTTAACATAGATTTAATCTAAATGATAAAGTTAAAATTGTAACCTAAACTTGTCTAAAACCTATTGGTTGAGATGATTTCGACCCATACCCACCCAAGCCTCGATATAAGTCACTTTGGCACCATTATTAATGTAATATTAACTTGTTATAAAATAATATTTTATGTTTTTTCAAAGGTGCCACTGACCCCTCTTATAAAAGGGAACTTCCCCTTCACTCAAATTCGCACCTCCAAAGCCATCTGGCTTGGCCAAACATTGCCCAAATATCCTCCCAAATATCCTAACATCATTCTATAGGCCTTATTTTGGTCATAATGCCAACCTAAGGAGCCCTTTTGATCAAATCAAAAGGAATATCCCAAATAAGAGGAGGTTAAAAGTACCCTCGACCACAAGAATATTAAGGGTAAGGGTTAGTTCCACAATCTATTTATTATCCGAGGTTGTTTTTACATAAGTTTCTACAAGGACATATTTTTTTATCCATTTCCATGTTTCATAAAATATTTTTAAAAGGGATTCTTTTAAATGACTTTTTACTAAAACACCATTTTAAATGTTTTAAAGTTATATTCTTTTAAACGATTCTCATTAATGTCTATGATTTCAAAATGGTTTTAAGGATATATTTAAATGGACATGAATGTTTTAAAATATTAATTACATTCAAAAGTTTTAAAGTGGTATGGGAAACTTTGATTAAAAAATTTAGTAAAATGTCTTCCTTTCTAGATTGTGTGACTTTTAAATGTTGTCATGAAAAATTGATATTTTTATCAAAGAGTTTTACAAATAATTTTCGTATATGTCAAAATCCTTTAATGAATTTTAAACTTGTTTGAAGTTGATTTTTTACGATAAAAATCTTACATATTGTGTTGATGGTTTTGTGATATGTTTGACTGTGGATGTATTATTTTTATACCAATCATGGTTTATGAGTAAAGTATCGAAATTTTGTATGCCAGTTTTAATACAAATGTTTATGTTATGTTTAAACCTTTTTATATGAGGAATGCATTGGACTTAGTATGTGATGGGTAGAGCCCGCTATAGCTCTTTGATGCATCGGTATGTCTCATGAGACAAACTATTCTCTTGGCACAAGGCCTTGACATATTTTTTTTTGTAGTCTTGGCACAAGGCCTTGAGTATGTGGTTATGATAGTCTAGATTTATACCTTCCATCATTATAAAAGTGGCTATGAATATTTCATGTGATTATTCTCCTAGTAGAATATCCATGTGAATAATTAAATGGAATTATTTTATTGTATCTTTTCTATATTATTCTGAAGTTTATGTTTAAAAAAACTTTTGTTTTATTCATATACATTTCCTTAAATGTTTATGATTATTTATGAATGTTTCCGCTATATTTTTATCCTTACGGACCATATGAGCTCACCGCTTTCTATGTTTTAATTTTCATAGGATTTAAAGAAGTGTATTATAATTGATAAGAATGGTTAGTCTAGGGGATTAATGGCGTTCTCAAAGGATCACTTATGTTGTGTTTTATTTTCTAAAGTGAATGAAAAATACATGTATGTAATCTATTTTCCAAGGCTGTGAAACTGATCGGTCTTTCAGGACTTGATTCCTTGTAATCATGAAAATGTATTAAAATAATGCACCGACTCTGGGTAACTGGGGTCGGGGCATTACATTTGGTATCATAGGAAGTTTAGCAATAACCATAGAAACTAGATTTAGATAAACTCTGATTAGAGCACATTACCGTAAGATTGACTTGGATGATTAGTATGGAAGAACTTCCTAGAATTCTGGTAATTTAATGACTTTGTGAGTTTTCCAAGAAAATACATCCCTCAATAGATACGAGAAGGTAGAGGCAGCTCTGGCATAGATGTACATAGGGGTAAAACCTAAAAACACCTCTTTGAGAAAGACTCGAACAACAACTAGTGCATGACAATGGGCCTTGCTGCACTCTTGGTTTGGACACTCCCAAGGGATATTCTTAGGATAATTCTCATTTTCTTTACAAACCACTGTGATGGGTTTATGAGTATATACATCATAAAAAGAACATTTTTGTGATTATGGATTATATCAATAAACTGTTCAATTTATGTTTGTTATTTTACATGTTTGGAATTATGAATAGCGATTCATAAACTGACCTAGTGTATTCCATTGTATAGAAATGGAACCCAATATAAGGAATTTGAACTCCGACAATACGTATGATAAAAAGATTAAGAAGGATCATATCATTCATGATATTAAGACAATATTTATAAGGGAAATAGTCTCCCATGTATTCTCAACATATGAAGAAATATTATCATGTGTTAATAAGATAACTAAATAATTCTTTGAATTTTATGGAATGGAAGGGAAGCAAGAGGAGAAAAGGAAGGAAGGGAGAAAGATGGATTATGGGAAGAGGGAAATGATGGATTTTCCCATATGTGATAACTGTGGAAATAATCACCATGGATAATTTGTGAAGGTAATGGGATTTTGTTATAATTGTTGAGGAAAAAGGACACCAAGTATGTGATTGCAAGGGTAAAAAAATTCAAATGTACAATGCTCCATCTGCAAGGTGTTGAGACACTACACGAATCAATGTGCCATTCATAATAGTATACCACAAACGATGTTATTGGATAATAATCAGGTTATAATACTACCTAAAATGAAGAGGAATGAATAGTGTTATTATGGTTTTATTATATAATTATATCATTTGAGTGTTGTATCAATAGTATACTGGTTACATGAATTATGGAGATAAATAAGGATTGTACTGCATTACTATTTTACTGAAGATTTGATATGTTATGGTTCTATGATAAGTTACTTAATAGTAAGCAACACTTTTTAAAAAATACATGGTAGAAGGAATGGTAATCCTTAATATGGTCCAGATAATGAGGTAGAGATTTTGGAATAAGAGATGGTTGATTTTGGTAATTTAGGATGTTGTAGTGTTTTAAAATAATACATGATGTTGGTGTTCACATGTTATTACCTGGAAAAAAGTATCTTCATTATGTTTATATTCCTTATAAATTTTGGACTGAGAGTTTGGATATTAGAATTTTGTATAATTTTAATGGTTGGAATAGATTAAGTTTGAAATTGGATACCATTTTTAAGTTTATTTTTGTATTTTCATAAAAAGGACAACCTAGAGGTCTGTCGGCAACCCGTGGTGTCCGTCAAGGCTACGAGACTTGAACCCGCAACCGAAGGGAGACAAGGGTGAATCACCTATCACTGACCAACGTGATGTCCATGATTGAATAATGTAGTTTTTTTAAAGGGTCTGGTAGATGAATTAATAATTAATTTTTTGGGAACCCTAAACGAATAGGATAAATATAATTTTTTTAAGTTCTATTACCTTTTAGAGTGAAAGACAAGTTTATGGAAGAAATTAGTTAAAATATAGAACTCTACATGTCAAGAATATATATATATTTCTCTTATCTTATTCTATGAAGAAGTAAATTCTTAAACCTTAGGTAAGGAATCTTTAAAATAAAAATGTGTTATCCTAATACCTTATGTTTTGTTGAACCGATGATATTTTAAATCATCTTATATTGATGTCTTTGAGGCCCTAAATTCTACAATTGTTTGTGACTGATGACCTCAATCACTCCCTATAAATATTTACGCTTTTCCTTGAAATATGTATCTATAAATTCCACCATTGTTATCCTAATAGAGATCATAATTTGGTGGTGACTTTTTCATTCCCCTTTTCCTATTATTAAGACTAAATTTTATTAACCCAATTTCCGAGGTGGGTTTTCCCACAAAGGTATTTTCTATTTTAAACCTTTTATTTTAGAAGAACAATTTCAAATTGTGAGAATTAAATTTATTGAAGGAGGGAATATTGTAACACCCCCAGATTTCATAGTACGTTAATTTTTCAATGTAATTCAATATCTTGCACTACAGATAACACCGAGTTCAAGCACACCACGACATACCAAACAAGCCTTTCAAAAGTGGTTATGAATAATATATACTTAGTTTTGGACTATGTACAATACTTATAATTTTAGAATCCATATTATGAGTTTCTTATACATAATTTATGAACTAATTCATTTTTTTCAGATAAAAGAAGTATTTTTCAAAAAATGCACTTTTACCGCCTTTTAATGGTGAACCGTTTTTAAATCATATATTTGAAACTTTTATATATTCATTTTAAAAAAATAAACTTTTTATTTAGAATCAGGACATAATAATTAAGTTTCAATATGTTTTAGGTGTTATTCTAATAACTTTCATTTTTGGGTGAATAGTGAAAAATACAATATTTTTACTGAAATTTTTTTTTGATCAAAATAATTTATAGTGATAATTTATACAATTTAATATTTTGGAATTAAAAATAGATTATATTTTTAACATTTAATCCAATTCTGGTCATTGTATGTAATTTCACATTGAAATTGGACATAAACTAGTGTAAATATTTTGATAGTTATTATTTCTAAAAAATACGCCTTTTGGTTTTGACAAGTGGAATTAATTTTAAATTAATAAATGAAACTTCTATTTTTTTTAATTTGGTAAAATAGATATCATTATTGAATTCGGAATATTTAAATTAGCCTTGGGTGAAATTTTGGTATTTTCTGAAAACATTCAATTTTGGATGAATAGTGAAAAACACTGAGTTATGGTTTAAAATCGATATTCTATTTAAATAATTATTTATTTTTTAAAATTTATTTTAGTTCAAATTAGATAAATAATACCTATATATGTTAAATGTAATTCATTGCAGTTAGTTTATAATAATTTTTGATATATAAAAATTTTATTGAAATGTTCACCGTCTTTTACCCATCTCCTAGGAGAATTTCCAAAATCACATAAAACATAATTTTACCACATCTGTGAGTTGAATTTCAAAAATCCGAGAGACACAGTTAACATCACAGACTAAAATTTGGTTCAATAAGATAAAAATAATTTTTGGTGAATAGTAACTTTTTACTTTTATTTATCACGGCTAAAATTAATTAGGGTAATTAAGGGCAAAAATGATATTATTATCACTCTAACATAAGTCCTAATTCTATTTGATAAATATAATTCAACCAAAAACATCCTTAGGAATAAATTATGACCCTTTAGGTCCACATGTATTAGATTAAGACATTTATTATTATTTTATTTAAAGAAGAGTTAAAAGAGTTAAAATCAAAGTTTAATAACTAAACCGGTTTTAATATAGGGTTTACATAAGTTAAATTCAACTATAAATAATCAATAGAGATATAAAAAAAATTCCTACATAATTTTATTTTATTTATAATTTTTAGAGATTAAATAAGTAAATTTATTCATGACACAGTGATGAAGTTGTAATTATTTTATTAATGAAAGAATCAAATAAATGGTATTATAAATATTAAAATAAATATAATTTAAAACTATTTATAACATACAAGAATTTTATAGGAGAATATGACATGTTAATATTTATTCAGAGCATTTATTTAGAGTAATCATGTTGTTATTATTTTAACAAAAAACAGATACCAAATAGTGTCAAAATTGACATAAAATAGTTGTTAAAACGAATATTATATTATCAATTGATATAATGGTCCAAAAAATATATTTCTCGGCCAAAAGACTTATATAGTAATATATATTACATTAATGAGCCAATTGGGGTTCTATTGGAAGTATATTGTATGTTTATTAACTATATATTGTAAGAATACAAGAAGACACAGAAAAAGTTAAATTATTTAACATAGAGTTAATCTAAATGATAAGGATAAAATGGTAACCTAAATTTGTCTAAAACCTATTGGTTGATAGGATTTCGACCCATACCCACCCTAGGCTCGATATAAGTCACTTTTGAGCCATTATAAACATAATATTAATTTGTTATAAAATACTATTTTATGTTTTTTCAAAGGTGCCCCTCACCCCTCTTATAAAAGGGAACTTCCCCTTCTCTCAAATTCACACCTCCAAAGCCATTTGGTTCGGCCAAAACATGACCAAATATCCTCCCAACTATCCCAAATTCATTATAGAGGCCCTACCTTGGTCAAAAATCCAACCTAAGGAGCCCTTTTGATCAAATCAATAAGAATAACCCGAAAAAGAGGAGGTTAAACGTACCCTTGACTAAAGAAATGTTCAAGGTAAGGGTTAATTTCACAATCTCATTATTATCTGAGGTAGTTTTTACGTAAGTTTCTACTAGGAAATATTTTTTATCCATTTCAATGTTTCATAAAATAGTTTTAAAAGGGATTATTTTAAGGGAATTTTTACTGAAACATCATTTTAAATGTTTTAAAGATTTATTCTTCTAAACCATTCTCATTAATGTCCATGTTTTCCAAATGGTTTTATAGATTTATTTAAATAGACAATAATGTTTTAAAATTCTAATTACTTTCAAATAGTTTCAAAGTGGTATGGGACACATTTATTCAAAAATTTATTTAAATGTCTTCCTTTCTAAATTGTGTGATTTTTTAATGTATTCTGGAAAAATAGAAATTTCTATAAATGAGTTTTACAAATTATTTTCATATATGTCAAAATCCTTTAATGTATTTTAAACTTGATTGATGTTTATTTATTATGATACAATTCTTCCATATTATGCTGATGGTTTTCTGATATGTTTGATTGTGGATGTGTTATTTTTATACCATTCATGGTTTATGGGAAAAGTATTGACATTTCATATGCCAGTTTTAATATGAATGTTTATGTTATTTTTAAAAAAATTTATATGAGGAATGAATTGGACTTAGTAAGTGATGGGTGGAGCCCGCTATAGCTCCTCGATGCATCAGTATCTCTCAAGAGACAAACTAGTGTCTTGTCACAACGCCTTGACAAAATATTATTTGTAGTTTTGGCACAAGGCCTTGACTATTTGGTTATGATAGTCTGGCATTATACATTCCATCATTATGAATGTGGATATTGATATTGTATGTGATTTTTCAACTAGTAAAATATCCATGTCAATAAGTAAATGGAATTATTTTATTGTATCTTTTCTATATTATGTTGAAGTTTATGTTTAAAAAGGCTTTTGTTTTAGTCTTATACATTTCCTTAAACGTATATGCTTATTTATGAATGTTTCCAGTGTATTGTTATCCTTACTGAGCATCTGAGCTCACCCCTTTTTATGTTTTAATTTTATCAGGATTCCAAGAAGTTTATTATAATAGATAATCAGGGTTATACTAGGGGATTAATGGCGTTCTCAAAAGATCATTTATGGTGTGTTTTATTTTCTAAAGTGTAATGAACTGTCCATGTATATAATATATTTTCCAAGACTACTAAACTGATCGGTCTTTCAGTAATTGATTCCTTGTAATCATGCCAATGTATTAAAATAATTCACTGACACGGGGTAACTACGGTTTGGGCGTTACACATGCACTATATGTGATCCAAAAAATACTGAGCACTCATATGATAAAGAGGGAAAAAATTTCCATTTTGAAAACTTGATAGAAGGAGGTCCGAGAAAACATTATGTACCGACCCATATTCCATTCAATATATGTAGTTCTATTTAAGTATTTTTAAATAAAATTAAAATATATATAAAAAATTTAGGCATTATAAATTTTCCATAGAAATTATCGTGCAATGATTTCAAATTCCAATGAAATATTAAAAACTGGGGAATTATCTCTTCATGATTTATATATTACCCAAATTATCAGTGTAAAAATGTGATATCAAGATAGCTAGAGTAGGAACATCAATTAGGAATCTCACATCAATGGGAATTCATTAGAATTTATCATGAAATATTCATTCTACATTATGATCTGAAAAAAAGTGTTGGGTATATCTGGTTTTACAAAAAGAATTGGTATCATTGATGATCAATGGAAAATATTAAATAAAACATGTTTATCTACCCAGGGTTTCATCATAATAAAATTATATCGTACTAGTAACATATGATCTACATCTATGTAAGGAAATTCATCATATATTTCTTTATATATGAACCTATATTTCATGTGCATGAGATTGATGTATATAGTAGTATCTTTAGGACATCATACAAATTGTTTCCAATTCTCTTGGGATATTATGATACATCCAAGTTCCTGACATCAGATGTAGCCACAAGATTTCATTCCTCCCGAATTCCCCTTTTGAACATGGTTATCACAAGATGATCAAAGAAGATATACTGAGGAAGAATCTCTTGTTGGAGGAATTTATGAGAAATTATCATGAAAAATATGTTATTATTTAAACATCTAAACATAGACGGTGGGATTATATGGTATAATGTGATTCATGTGTAGATTTTATGATCCATATGATATAATGTAATGTCATACACTCATGGTAAAATATAGCATCATGATTACACCTGAATGTACCCTTTTCCATAAACAAGGGGCACATCATCTTGTGGGGATCAACATAAAATCATATCAAATTATTAGATATACAGAAACATGATCAATGTTTACCTTATCATCAGAAAAAATTATATCCAAATTAATTAAAATCTAATATTATAATTCAATTAAAACCATAATTAAGTGATATCCACTATTCCATCAAAGAATTATACTATGTGGACACTGTGATGAAACATCGATATGATTTTCACATGGAACAAAAAATAGTATATTTTAGGAAAAATGGATATCAATATTTTTTAACAGAATTCATTTTTGACCCTTAAACAATTTTATAAATTTTTTTCTATGTATTTATGGATATGAATATCCGTCTAAAAATAATTTCTATACCAGGAAGTATAGCCAAGAAAACATGACTGAAGAACATGTGAGACTCACCTAAAATAATGCTTATAGAGACATCATGGAAGGATACCTATAGTGTTGGTAGTGTTTATACATCAACCCATGGAAGATTATAGAGCCATTCCATAGAGTGATAGATTAATTGGATAGTGGGATTACATGGGGGAATTGCCAAAATCATATAGGAGTGGTCTCCGATACTCGCATTCGTGAACTAGTGGATCATGTTTTGTTTATTATGTTTTATCATTTTGACAGAGAAACCAATGTGTAACATGACTGAGTGAATAAATTTTCATATATAAAAAAAATCATGGAAACCCATATATTTGATCAAGATGATATCAGTCATTCAATTTTCTTGGGGGTTTTCATCAACCTCCCTCTCTCTCGGTAAATTCCAAACACTGCTGGTTCGAGCCTGAGGCACTCAATGTCACCCCATCATTTTAAATCCTCTTTGATATTAATCTCTGAATGAAAAAAAGTATATTTGATTCATCTTCAACATACATAATCCATTAATGTGGATTCATTTCACATGAATTCCAATCACATAAATATCAAGAAGTCATTGAGTAAAGATATCACAATATATACAGTGGGACTCTTCATTAAATGGATATGAACCTCAAGCCATATTGAGGGAATGTAGAATTATATAATATCGATGGAGATGATCATTAATTCAACAGCACGAACAATGTGTGATATCCTATGAACCTAATCATGAGACCACATGAAATCCATCACTAGAGATTCCAAAGAGAACACGGTGAGGAGATGATGCTTAGGAGAAGAAAATTTTCATCATACAATATTCATGAATTACATTGTGGATAGATCCTTACACCACTGGAATTATATTCATTTATTTACCCATATGAATCCTTCAGGTGTCTATCCACTAAATACTAAAATATCATGATGGTTCCGCTACGTAAATCATAACAAAACATTATCAACACTCAGCTACCCCATTCTCTAAAGAATGGTGTAGCCAGTGAGTTGAACACTATTCAAGAAAATGATGATATTGAAATGGAGATCAACATTAAACTGGTTATGAAGTCATGATATTTCATCAGAATATGAATCATGGATATTATTGATTCATGAAGTTGATCATGTAAGGCCACCCACCACCCAAGACAACACACATGTCATCCTCACCTTGAAAAGTAGCATCAACCACTACAATCATATTCCTATATAGTCCAACATCCAAATTAAATTTAATAGTTTTAGAGATGACGGTGGGAAGTGGAGAATATTTGAGGAGAACATCGGAGGATAGACCAACAATTCATGAGATGTTCTAGGTAATTGTGATCTCCATGAATTGATAGACATGCATAAAAGGATCATTTATTGAATATTATATGACATTATCATGTGAATAAACATGCCTGGAAATCATAAATTAAGAATATTATTAATAAAATAAATCACATGATCCCCCTATCATGCCTGTTTCCACGACAACTTCTAGTGGGAAGTAAAATAAACACATGGTGCATGTCGACTATCACTTCAATGAATTAGTGAGAACATAAAGAGGGGATAACGTGAACCCAAAATCATGATGGGTCGTAACACTTGGGGATCAAGGTGCTTTCATGTATCCCTGGATGAGGCTACCGGGGCATGTAGTACATGTAGAGATCCATGTCCATGCAATAGAATCAATATGAACACACACCCATACATTCAGAAGTGATTGACCACCCTCATTGATGCGCCTCTGTGTATGTTTCTATATCATTATGAATAACCCCCAATCATAATCATATAACTCATCAAAAGGATTATGAAGGGTCATGTGATTCATATGAGTTATTGGGAATTTTTTGATTCAATCATGAGGGAACCCATCGACATATAAATGGACCTGGAATGTACATATAATCATTATCCGACCCTCCATTTGTCACAAAAACCCAATAATGACTGTATATGAAATTATCCTTCTCCCAAGGGCTCATCCCATCACTACTGGAAATACGGCCTATACCCACGGTTCAAAACCGTGGGTATAGCCCCCAAAACCGTGGGTATAACCTATACCCACGATTTTGGGAACCGTGGGGATGAGAGGCGTCGCAATAGGGGTCGGAGGCTATACCCACGGTTTGCCCAAACCGTGGGTATAACAATGTCATTATGCGGCACCTTGACGTACCAGCGTGGTACACCACTGCTCCCACGGTTTCAAAACCGTGGGTATTGAAATTCCAAAAATGGACTTCGCAAGATTCAAACACGGATTGCCACAACTGGACGCGCCCCTCTCTGACCAACTAAGCTATCAACACGTTTGATATATAAGTATATATCTATATTAATATAATAATATAACCTCATATCTAAAAAGGAGAACGGCGTGATTCGAACACAGCACCGGCTGTAGGATAGAAGTCTCCGAACCAACTGAGCTATCAACGCGTTTGATATATAAGTATATATCTATATTAATATAATAATATAACTGCATATCTAAAAAGGAGAATGGCGTGATTCGAACACAGCACCAGCTGAAAAATAGAAGTCTCTGAACCAACTAAGCTGCGGGAATATTGTTTATTTACTCAGACATCTGTTTACTTATATTAATTATATGTAATTTATTAGAAAAAAAACTCAGCGAGATTCGAACAGCGGATTCATTCAGACGACAGTATACCTGACCAACCAAGATGTGAATACTTTTTGTATTTAGTTATGTATGTTTATTATTATATTAATGAAAACCATATTTTCACCAAATATTTTTCTTCCCTCGCGAAATTTTTTTTCCCGCCATTTTACAGGAAAGTTATACCCACGGTTTGGCTAAATCGTGGGTATAGGTCTTCCGAAAAAAACACCAATACCCACGGTTCTTCAAAACCTCGGGTATAAGCCTTTTGAGAAAACCCTATACCCACGGTTTGGAAAAAACCATGGGTATAGGCCTTAAGAGAAATACCTATACCCACGGTTTGGTAAAAACCGTGGGTATAGGTTCCTATATAATCTCTATGCCCACGGTTTTCGAAAACCGTGGGTACAGGGTACCCTATACCCACGGTTTTTTGAAGAACCGTGGGGATAGGTCCAGTTTCCAGTAGTGCATGAAATTTGTAGTCCATTATACCTTGGTACAAGATCCAATTAGAAATATGAATTAAGTACTTTTACTTGTGTGTGGTCATTGTTATGTTTACATAGCCCCATCATACAACTCTTTTAATATAATTTACTCAGAAGACACCCCACTGGTCAAACGATTCAAATATACAGATTTATAAGACCAATAGGATTTGAAGATGATCTATTGGAAATACATGATGGTCTTGAGAAATATTATGTATAATTTGTTTTTTTCATGAAATCAGCCTTTGGAAGTTTAGGTTGATCATAAAAAAAACTTATTGATATGATATTATTTCGATGAGATATCCCATAGTGATGTAAGCATTGTCAGGAAATACCCTAAGGAATTGTCAGGATGATCTTGTGACATCCCATGGAAAATTCAAGTTGATCATGTGAAACCCAATGGACAATTAAGGATGAGCATACAACAACCTTAGGATAGAATATATTGATCATGTTAAAGATTATTAACTTGAAAACAGGGATCATTCAAATACATTTATACATTTTTCTGTGATCTTGGGAGGGAATCATGGACCATTCAATTTAATAAAGTGAAATCATGGATATGAATGCTTTGATCATGCCAATATGTCCTTTCCATGTCACCTTGATCATTTGAAGTCAAACTAGACACATCATTTTGTCAATGATAATACATCCCATAGCTGTAATTTGATCATGTGATAGACCCTACACATGTCCACTTGATTATGAAAAGACTATAAAGAAAAGTCATTTGAATAGGTGTATGATCATAGATATATATAATTTTATTGTGTCAATGATTATATATATGTCAACATCATAGATGTAAAACACAATGTAAATGTCTGGTAAATTCCCATAGGTTTTCCTTCACTGTAAAAATGAAACACCAAACATGTCAGGAACATAATCAAGATGTGTTAAGCATACAATTTGGACATGTTGGGTTCACATGTCAACCTCATTCGACAGGCACACTCATCCATATACAATGTGGACCCCCTCCATAAACCATTTGACTTATTCCCCCTATATAATGGATGTTTCTTTAATGTGTTAATCTTATATACTAATGAAACTATATTGGTGTCTTTCCCTCAGAATATACATATGTGTCATAGAAATAATATTTTATAGAACATTCATTTTCATCATCAATATTTTTCGGACAAAATATAGAAATAGAATATGAAAAAGGGTATTAATATTGACATATTCTTCCAACATTACTAAAACCATGGGTATTAAAATAATTTTTCCATGTGTGATCACCCATGAAAAATAATTATTATGTTAGGTACGAACTAAACTATGATAATGTTGATTATTTTCATCAATAAGATATATAAGACAGCTTCTTTAGGCCCAAGCACCAATGAGTATCCACATGGGTGTACTCACCCACATATTTAAAATGTTCTTATCTAATTGGAATAAATTTTCCCATATATTTAATATAAATCATCATCCAAAAGAGGGAGATAAATGGGCTCATACATGGGTGTCATTTCAATTCTGATCCCCAATAATTCCATAAATTACTTCCAACCAACCATGTATTAGGGATGATACGATTTTTTCCTTTCTGAATCTAAAAACAATTAAAATATTGTTCCATTTGAATCTAGTTTTTTAGTAATATTACTAATCAATAATGATACATCACAGAAATAATAAGATAACATTGTCAAAAAAGTTATATTTAAAATATTATATTATTTTATCTACTTCACTTTTGACCATTACACTATCTTATTTCATTAAAAATAATTGTCACTATTCTAAGATTTTTTGATAGAGTAGTTTGGGAAATTATAACACAATCTAGAATAATTATCAGTTGTCAAAAAACATGATATAATGTGTTAATAGTACCATATATAATTTGGATAATTGTATCTTTAAACAAATACCTCCACCATTTGATAAAAATATATTGAAACAACATTTTTAAGAACAAATTTCCATTCTAGATCCATTATACAAATTTTATAAGATAATGAGAATAAAAATGTAGGAAAATAATATAAGGTATTCCCAAAGTCATTCCAACATAATCATGAAAGATAAACTATTTTTACTCAATATAAATATAAAAGTAATTATTTTTTTAATAAAGAAACATATATAATATCATATAGTATCATAAAATAGTTAAATCATTAAAATCATTTTTAAAAGTTATCCCATCAAGGTATACTCATTTATATTCAATATCTGATACCAAATAAGGATATATATTTATGGAACAACCACACCAATAAGATATCTTGTAACACGTGTGACACCAATGGTTCATACTAAAACCCTTTTTATTATAATCACAATAATTCAATTCCATATTCAAAAAGGAACCACACGAACTGCATCCCAGTTCATTGGGAACATTTTTTACAATAAAAATAATAATTTTTCTGCTTTATGTATCATCCCAAAAGATCTTATCTTCCCTAATAGAAATATAATTTTACGAATAGATTTTATATTTTACAAACATGGGGAGAGGAGTTATACTATATTGATCATGATAATTAATCTTACATGTCTCAGGGGACCAATATATTTACATTATCATTCATCTTGGTGACTATATTTATATACGAAAAAGGATTGAAAGAAATATACTAAATTACTTCTTCATTGGGCATCACTTTCTTATCCCGGAACAAATTACAGCCTTATCATCCATGATTACAACATCTAAGATACCATGTACCCTCAAATCCATAGTTTCTACTATGAACACATACTTTACAAACTGAAATTTAAACCATATGATATTTCTTAATATATACATTTTTATATTACATATTATTATCAAAATTTAGACATTAAATCTTATAATAAAATCACAACAACTTGAACATATTGTTAAGTTTATTTGAGGATCAAAAATATTAGTGACTTATCTTTTTACACATTTCAAAATATCCCTATAATTATAAAACACATTACCCTCCTCTAGAATACATATAAATTAAATAATAATCAAAATATGGGGAATGAAACAAAACATATTTGGATGCTTTGATTTAATAAAAATGAAATAAATCATCAATATTTCATTAAATGTTTGATCATACATATATAGAAAATATGGTAATGTGAAAAATATTATACTAAAACAAATATATAATAAAAAATGTTTTCCATAATTTGTTATTTCTAGAAATTTAATCTAATAAATAAAAACATGTAAAAATCCATCAGAGTGTTTGATAATTATCAACATCTATTTTTAATAATAATTGGTATATGGCATGTTAATGTTTCATGTACATGAAATATAGTATAATGAGGAACTATTCCACAAAAATAGTATCACAGTGGGTTGTGAATTATCATCCATGGGTCCCAAAAAATATAGGTCATAAATTACCATTAAAGTATAAAATAATAAAGTGTCTTTGGAACTCAAAACCCTATATATCATAACATTCTAGGCCTTTAATTCATATATTTGTATCTCATAATAATAAAAGTTCAAACTTTGTGTCAATATATCTCATAATATAGTGGTTCAAGAAAAACACAACATTTTACCACACATAGAAATTGGATTGGAATTCATATCCATGTATCCCATAATATAGTGGATTATAATTTCATGTCCATGAATCATGTAACATTTATGGTTATGAAATCACATCTCTATATCCTATAAAATAGTGGATTTTGAATTCAAATCCATGTGGGAAACAAAATTAGAGTGAATGTATTTATTTTCAAATATCACATAATTATATCATGGGATTTAAAACATTAAGAAATGAATTGGTGTGAAATAAGGGGACCTCCCATCATAGATAGATAAATATTACATATGTTATCCATTCAAAATTGAACATGTTAATATTTTAAAAATACACATAATTATCCCGCAGAAAAAAGATATGTTTCAATATAACAAAAATATAATATTTTGTAATTCATCTAGATAAATGTGGAATATATGATAAGAAAACATCCAATGTGTGATCTTTGGATAATTAAAGGATTTTAACAGAGAGGTAAAGCAACTTTTTAAATGTTATTGGATAATTAATATAGAAAAATAAGAAGAAATATAACCCTTTCTAAATTGAAGAAAGCACATTTAAAAATATTTATTTAAAATTAAATAATTTATTATTTAAAAAATATAAATAATTATACATTATAAACTGTAAAATGGGTTTTCAGTTAAGAAATTTTAGATAATAATGATTCTCTATGAAATAATCTTTTATAATTCACAGAGACTTGAACAATTTATGAATTTAAATGCATAATTTAAAAGAATTAATACTTTTTAATAACAAGGTATCATTGTTTCATTATCTACTTACCCCATAGATATATATTATTTTTATGTTATATCACTTCAAGCCATAGAGTAACCGTAGTACAATTTTAAGATAATATCATTCCCACAGATGTACCACTAACTCGAGCTTCATCTCTATTTTCTCAATGCTACAATGAGGGGTCAACAAATTATAATAAAAGATAAAATTGTTATTTTTATCACTATTGTCTTACAATAGATACATATTTGTGCCTTCGATCATTATGAGATAATATTTCCAATGAATATGATCAAAATCCATTTGAACAATCTTTATCTTTATTTTGTGATATGTCATTGGATCCATCCTTTATCGTTTTTATATATTTCATAAATGACTATAAAATCAACACAAAATCCCCCTCATATAATAAAACATATAAAATTCATCCTGTATAATATATTATAAACATTTATTTCACATGATTCGTCATTATAAGTGTCTTAATCATGTGTGAATCTAATTTTTTTGAAACAAATTTGAGAATTTAAATTTGGATTTTTTCACATCCAATCATTAAGTTCATCAATTTGGATCACAAATTATTTTATCTCCTCCATTATCATTATATGTGTCCCACTTAATTCCATTTTTTTTGAAAAATCCTCTTAAATTAAATTACATTCCATGATATTGATGGACGATAGATACCATTCAATAAAATTGTATTCATTATTTTTATCGGTATCCTAGTCTATGACAGCTTGGTTACCACAACGACTATCATTTTAAGAATCTATCTCTTTATATATATATTATACTCCATAAAATGACATCCTCATTCCACTAGTATCATGAATATTTTAAATCTAATTATTGATCGTTACATGACCAACCATCAAATAGAGTCTTCCTTAAAATGACTTAACTCTCTTCCATGCGAACATCCCTTAAAAAATATTTAATCTATGTCTTAGTGTGTTCTAATCTGTTTAAATTATTAATCATAAAATCCCATTATTGTCAAGTTTATGGAAATATATTTCCTAAATTTTAATAAATAAAAACAAATTAAAACATTGCATAAAAATTTATTAGATAATAATTATTACAAATTTACATAATAGTAATCAATATCAATCACTTTTACCTTCCCTTAGTAAGGTATACAAAATACCCAACATATGATTCCCTATTTCTCATAATAAAACTCCCAAAATTAAATTTTGAAATCCAATTTGTATATGAAATATGTTTTTAATGGTAACTATTATAAGTAATAGTTCCCATGATCCCTGGATATGACATACTTTCATCATTGTCTCATTATTACATAGTCCCACATTAGATTTATATAGTGTGTGTCCATTAAATAATACGTCTCATTGTTATAATTGAATATTAATTTCCCCCTCAATAGGATGAAAAATCTACAACCACTTTTATTAGTAATTATTTTATCAGGGGTATTATCTATTCAATTCATGCTGAGTTACATTATTCTATCCTCCTAAATTATCAATTAGTTTATTACATCAAGTGAGATTTTTTCTTCCAAACTGTCATCCTTACATTGAAAATGACCCATTATGTTATAAAATCATTTTTAGTTTAAATTATTTCAAATATAAACATTATATTAAACATTATTCCTTGAATAAGGATTATATGCCATATTTTGGATTAAAAATTTAATAAATGGATTCTTATTCTTAATGTTTCCATTAAACAATGATTGGTTTAGGACATCTATGAATTTTTTAATAACCATAGTCAAGGACACAATTCTCCAAAAAATTACCATTTTCTTTAAAACCATTCAATGTTTCCATGTCATTATAACTTTTATAAATCTTCAATTTTGTGCCAGAACATCCCAATATAATTACTAGTTTGGAAATTAGATACCATAAAAAATTGTAAATACATGATTAAATAATTTTAACATTATCTAATCATAAATCCCTATTTGTATTTAAACATTGTAACATATCCATATTATTTTTGGGCTATTAGAATACCATTGGTTTTGTGGAAACATTAAGTTAAGCTATATACCACACTATCAAAGTAAAGATTGGTAAAACTAGGGTTCAAATATAGAACGTGAGGTCCAATAATGGTTTTTAATTATTCTTTTATTTTGAATTTTTGTTATTTTGAAAATATAAAATTACACATGAACTATTTATACTAATTGTGCTGCGGAGACCACCGGTGGGGGAAAATTGAGTTATACTCACACCATGATAAAATATCTCTAGAATGTGAATCACATAAAATAATATTCATCATCAAAAAACATTATGAAATGGACTAATATAGGATTAAAATATGGGTTATCATTGATGGAGTATGTATATGGGAATGGGTTGAGACTCAGGACTTGGTTTTGGTTATTTTATTATTGTTACTATTTTATCATTTTATATGATCAGACAAAATGAAATCTTATTATTGTGTGATTATAATATGTGACATTATAGATATTTAATTATAATTTAAATTTTTTTTCATCATATATTTCATGTAGTTTTTGGTTTTGGTGTTTCATTTTTTAGAAAGGATATTTTGACGCCTAACTTTATAAAATTTTTAAATATTTTTTATACTATGGCATAATTGTGAACTCTCATTATGTATTAATTAAATGCCATTATTTCTATTGGAAACATAATGAGTATGTGGTGTTATGAAATATTCCATGTTACACACATATATGAATATTATAGGGTTACTTGTGATATTATATTAAAATGTTTTATCAATAATTTTTTTATTTGAAATATATTTCATATATGTTAGACTAGAGATATGAATATATATAATAAGGGAAGGATGGTATGTCTTAGTGTTTACCCAATCCTATATAAAAATAATTATTTTTTTCAAGGAGATTGGATTAACAATCTCAAATTTTATTTTATAGTTGAGATGATTTTTTGGAAAATGTAAATTTTTATGTTATTAATATATTTTTTTAAAATTTTAATATTGAGGAATAAGGGATGTATTATTTTATCAGGAGTCACCTATTTTAACATTCAATGTGTAATATTTTATATGGTTTTTATGCATATTCTAGATTTTTTTTTTGTTATTTATAGCATAAAAAATATCTTTTTTAGTGTTTTCCAAAATAACATTTCGTTGGAATCATTATATATAAAAAATAAAATAATTACCTATATTATTTATATGGATTACTATATATATAATTTCTTATATTCATTTGAATTTAACCTTGATCATGTAGGGCGAAGACTAGTATGATTATTCTTATTGAGGATTAGAATTCTAGTGTTGGTAGTTGACTCGAGTATGTCATTCATAATGTGTGTGTGTGTAATTGTATGTATATGTGTTTGTGTGTATGAAATACCTAAAGATGTAAGTTTTTGCATGTGAAAATAAAATGATTATCGGATACACCGACATGGATATATCTATAAGATATGTGGACTATGTTAACATAATCATATAGTCTAGGTTGGAGGGCATGTGAATGATGATATAGAACTAGGTATATTCATAATTAGAGTGTCATAAATGTGTAGTATGATAATATATTATTATTATTATTGTGGTATTTGATGTACAAGGGTGACTGAATAGTGGGGTTATCATGAAATATGAATGAATATTGATATAAAAGAATAGGGTGACAATTTATATTATTGATTAAGGCACTAGGGATTCTATTGAGTATGCAATATAGGTTTGAATATTATTTTTTATATTGGGTATGAACCCAAGTGTAGATATTGTGTTTTAATTGGAGTATAATTTATGTGATGCATGGTAAATAATTTAATTAGGCATGATATGAGATTATTTCTAAAATGAAAATTCATGTGTTTTTTAATTATCTTATTGGTTATGAGAATTGTCTATGAAATAATGGGGCATGATTCATGATTGAATGAGTCAAATGATATGGTAGTATATATTCAAGGTGTATTCCTTCTTGGGTATAAATTTTTTGGTCCGTTAATATAGCATCAATTATATTACCCTTTAATTTTTCAATAATTATTTATGTGATTTGGGACTACCTAGTAGTTCAACTACATTGAGTTAGGGCTGGAGTTTTATGGTAATAGTGTGTGATCATGTCTACATGGTGATTGAGTATGTGATAGTAGAGGATTGGTGTGGGATATGATGTGGTGAGTGGGGAATATTAAAATGGTGTCGATACATGATGTTATAAATTATAATGGTATGAAAAAAATTTCATTGGGGAATAGATAATTTTATCTTGGTCGAGAAATGATTGTTTGTTAGGTTATGACTTTTTTGTGAAATGATGAAATTATAATCAGATAATGACATTACAAAGTTGTTATAAAATTCATTTAATGTAAACAAAATCGTCATATGTGATATATTATGTCACATCTAATTTGAAATATAAAATTCCATGATATGAATAATTGGTAATGTGTAATGATAACAGTTTTAGTGGCTCAAAAATGATGGATAAAAATTCTAAAGTGTTCATCATCAATGTTATTTGGGTTACAAGATTGATAGGGGGTTTATAGATGGTACAGGTAAGCCCTAATGTTGGATGAAACATGAGTGTATCATAGAATGGGAAAGGATTTGGTTATTTAGTGAGATTCATTAGAATCAGTGGTATAATGGTATATGATGAATAGTGTTGGAAAAATGTTACACAAGGAACCAAAGTATAATTGAATCCTAAATAATGAATCAAGATGATGATCTCTATGAAAAATATTACCAGTTATTGTGTTTCTTATTATTAGATAAGTGGTCGATATTTAGATGAATAATTCACTTTTATATTTGATTATGGAGGTCCTATATTGGGTACTATGACATTGATGTTATGAGTGAATGTTATTACATTAAATCTACATATAGTAAATATATTTCTTGATATTTTGATAGTTCCACCTCAAATTTGGTGTTTTGTGATATCTATTGAATGGATGTTACTATTTTATTTATGTTGAGTGGAATACAACTAGATATGGGTATTAGTTTGTAATAATAATCCTAGGTCACTATGTTTGGTGGATTATTGTTGCCAAATTTGACAAACCATATTGGTATGAAGGATGATTATATGTTTACGGAAAATAAATGGTTGGCTAATCGGTTTTATATAACATCACATCTCATTGGATAAAATAAATTTTTTTACACTTGATTCAAAGGATGAGATATGTTTATATTAATTGATAATGGAATATAGGTTATTATGATAATTATACTGTGAATATCATGTGTGATGTCAGGTAGTATATTATAATGATTAAATTAATAACGTTAACTGATGATGTGTAATCAATAAATCAAGAATTCATGAATTTCTCTGGGAGATTGTATTTTTTATAATCATTTATGAAATAATTAGTGTCATGACACATGAGATGGTAGGGTTTTTAATAGTAGATCTTAAATGTGTGTAGTATTATAATTACTATAAATATTCTTGAAATATAATTTGATTCTTGATTTATAACATGGTGACTATGGTGATTTTAGAGAGATAATAAATGTTAGTTCCTATGGATTCAAAGTTTTATCGTGGGTATTTTATAATAATTTTAACTATGTTTTTTAAAAAATTCGTCTAAATTTGAATTTTTACTCTAAATGTTCATTACATTTATATAATTGGGATTCAAATTATAATTATGAGAGTTGAAAAATCACTAATAGTGTTTTTAGATGCGATAATAGGAAAAATATGGGTATTAGGTGATCTGGTGACTGTCATAGATTGTTTTGTGTATCTGTATTGTGATTTTTTATAATGGGTATAACACAAATCTATGTTTTATGGAATCGTGAGATAATATGGGTCTATTATACGTTCATAATTTGATGAAGGGCTTTGTCAAAATTCATTTTATGTTGATTAGTAATCAACTTATGAATTATTGTTTACTATGTGGGGTGTGGAGATCACACAATTGATACGGCTGTTACACATTGATGATGAGCCCCACATATGAGGATCAGAATATTCAGTAGGTAATAACAACAATATGATTAGGCTGATATGTTATGATTATTCCATGAAAGTGGGTATTATGTTTGGATTATGAACCATAAATTTCAATCTGGTAGATCTTTTGTTTTCAACCCCAATTTATTTCCATTCCAAAATTATAAACTGATAATGACTCGTCCTGACATAAACCAATGGGTTATGCCTTGTATAGACCTTAATAGGCACTAACATTCAGATAGATGAAGCTATTGGTTATATTTGTTAATTATAGGGTATCGTGATGGTGAAAGGTGTGGCGAGATATGTTTCTCTATGATAATGATTGTCTTGCAGTGGTGTCCATTCATTAAAAAGCCATTATACTATTAGAAAAAAGTTAATTTCATTACATAACCATGGGTAGTGATGTCTTACATATTTGTGTTGGATTAAGGGATTTGTTCCATGCTAAAACATGAATGGACCCAGTTCGAGGGATGTATTTTATAATAATTCCATAATGATCCCCATAATTTTTGAATTTGAGTAATCCTTTTCCATTTTTAAATAGAAAATTGATGGAATTTGGGTTCTTTATTGTAAAAAACCTATTCAGGTTTGTTAATTTTTTAGGATGTACAATTACATGGAGCCTGAATTTCTCTTCCTCCCATCTTTTCTCATATAAGCTCATGGATATTCATGGCCATGGAATGGTTTCACCATATATTTAGTTTCATATCACTCTATTTATATACAAGTAATCCTTCTCTTTTTCTCTATAATTTTAGCTGGTATAGTTTATGAATTTATTAATGATCCCACTGAGGCATGGTTGAAACATATAAATATGATATAAATTTCATGTCATTATTCAATATGATATCTAGGGAGGTGTATGTATTTCAATTTTAGGTAGTTTCCTTGATATAATACACTGGATAAAGTTAGTATCTTTTTCATAAAAATTTAATTTATATCATTAATTAATAAAATTTAAGCATTTTGGATTATGTTTACTATTTAATCGAGGGTGATTTAAGAGTGTTACATCTACCGGAAAAATATTTTGGAATCATTATGATGTCTAGTGGGATTTAATTATTTTCCTGAACGGTTTTTATTGATCAAAAATATTACCAAATTATGTTTTTTTATAATTCCTCAATGTGGTTATTAATGGAGATATTGAATAATTTTGATAGACGATTTTTATTTAGAATATTCAATATTGGAGTTTGTGTATGCTTGAAGAGAAAAACATTCATTAGGGGCTATGGTTCATAATTATCCCTATGATTATTAAGAATTATTTAATGTGGAATATAATAAATGGGATAACTATTTTTGTCTAATTTTTATTAAATAGTAAATTAATTTGTAATTGATTTTCCATATGAGATGTATTAAACTATCATTTTCAATGATATAACATTTAACAATAATATGTTTTCTCAATAGAATATGGTCATAAGAATAACCTCAATTAGGTTTTATGTAATGCATAAACTTCAATGGGATATAAATTCAACGAAATTTTTTGGTTAACTTATAATATGTTCTTTTTTTACTCCTTGTAGGGGAGGGTAATGGATTAGAAATGGTTGGCCTCGATGTAATCCAAATGAAACCTAATAATCCAAACAACTTTTGTGAATATTTTTCTAGAATGTAGATATTGCATTCCTACGATAATATAATTCATGTGATTTTGTAGGATTATTATTTAAATGACTATGTATAGGTTGGTTGATTGAGTGTGACACATTGGGATTGTATTTTTAAAAGAATACTATGTTTGAGTGAATTTACCCCATACATTAGAAAAAATAAATAAAAATATGGTAAACTATTAAAATATTATTATTAAAATAATACCATTATAAAATATCCATTTATTTAGTGTGAATGAACTTGAGTAGATTCATAATGATGTATCGGTTGAAGTTATTTCTTATATATTATTAAAATAAATAATTATATTGAAAATGGAAAACAATTGTAAATAAGATCCTATTTAATTAGTGGAGGTATTTTTTTGGAAAAATGATTTATATAAAAATTATATTTTTTTCAAATCGAATATTCTTAATAAAAAAATATTTATGATCTAAATAATATATATATATATATATATCATATATTTATTTTAATTAATCAACTATCATCAAATTGTCCTTATAATAGAATAAATTAGTATCAATTCATTTTGTACTTTAAAAATACATTCCCTTAAAAATTGATGTATTTAATCTTGCCCTCTTAGATTATGAATAATCTTTACCAAAATTAAAAATTGAAATTCATAAATTGGAAATAAAATTCAAATTAGTCATTTGAAAATATTTTCAATTTATGTTTTTTGTTTTTTTTCTAAAAATGTAAATTTTGGGGTTAATATTAAAAATAATGATTTTGTTAAAAATTTCTTTTTTTAATTTGATAAATTAATTTAAAATTATCAATCAAATTTTTCATTTTTTAAACACATATATTTTTTATTTTTTAACATTTAATCTAATTAATCATATTTGAATCAAGAATATATTTTATTTTGGTTAAAAAAATATTTTCTTTTCTTAAAAGAATATTTTTTTTAAAAATGTTTTCTTCCATTATGTTGATAGAAATTCTTTTAAAAGTAAGTTTTCTACTTATTGAAATTTAATTACAAAAAATTTATTCAATTTTTTGAATAATCATATTTAAATAATTTAATAATTAACATTTCAGTTTTATTCATAAAAAATTGTAAAAATTGTAAAATATTATCAAAACAGCAAAGGAAAAACTAGTTAATTGAAATTTAATTAATGATATAAGGATTTATAATAACTCAAGCATATGCATTAGTGTCATTTTTTCCATTTACTTCTCCATAATCATTGCCGTATAATTTAAAATATTTCAATTTCATTCCAAAATTTTGGGATAGTGGTCTCAATGTTATTTAATTAATAAGTATTTACAAAATCTCACTGCATAAAACTAATTACGTAATAATGATAATTATATAGATAAAAAATATATATACATGAAATTATATTATGAAAATTATTATTAATAAGTAATATTTGTGATAATAATTTTTTCCTTATACTTATCTATTGAAAATTATGCAAGAGCAGTTATGAATCTTGAATGAAACACTTCTGAAAAATGTTTATAAATTACGAAATGGTCATAGAAATAATAATTTGAACATTTTTTGGGTGATTTATTATGTCCCAGGAATTTTATGGATAATTATAAACTTTTCATGTTAGTTAATTTGTTAATATTATAATTTTATTTTTATCTTGATTTATTTAAAGAATGTGTTTCTAAATAGTCTACAAATTTATATTAAACACCATTTAAAGTGTTCATATTAATTTTCAAATCATTAAATAAAAAAAGCAACTCGTTAACCAATTTTATGTGCAATGTTATAGAATATTAGGAATATTAGATGAATGTGCTACTGGGTATTTTGAAAATGACTTCAATTATAGGTATAAATTGAATAAATGTTAACATAATTAATGTTTAAGGGGTTAATAAGGGGATAAAATAAGAGATAAGGTTATAAATGCCATATAAACATGTATTGTTAGGACCAAAATGGGACTAGATACCTTGAGAGAGGAGTGAATCAAGGTATGGATATTATATTTCAAAATTATTCTTACCTTACTATATCCTGACCTCTATATTTTAACGGTCACTTTTTTTATCTTTTTGTGTTAACGTTTATATTTTTCTTTCTTTATTTATCTGATAATGATGATTTTCAAGCAATTCATTGAAGCAAGCAGGAAGAAACAGATATTTTTAATTCGTTCACCCTCACTAGGAAATGTCCAAGGAACATACAAGGACGATGTGCTACTGTACCAAATCCACTAAAGCTCACATCCAATTTACAATGTTTGGGCTAGATTACTTCTATGCCCAGGATCACTGTTTTTACATTGATTAGGGTTAGCTCACTGCTTTCCCAAGGGTCACTCCATGTTTCTCTCTCTCTGGCTCATAGCTGTTGGAAAAAATAACCTTCTTCATCTTATTTTTCTCACTGAAATGGAAAGGATCCACACACAGTTTATAGACTTGTAGTTTCATTCATTATAACTAATGAAATTTTCATCTGTAACTGTTGATAGACTCTCTATTGACGTCCAACATTCACCTGCTGATTAATCTTACTTTGCACTGGGTGTACCGAGTATCTTCAATTTTTAAGCCCAACCATCACTAGGTCATGAGCTTAATTCTCTTATTTTGCAAAAAATCATCTTTTCATGTAACACATATTTTATTCACAACCAATTCTTTTACACACACCAATCTTCTTTTATGTGTAACATGTTCTTTATGCACAAAAACTTCTTTTAAAAAAAATAGTATTCCTTTATGCACAACCTGTTACTTACGTGAAAACACATAATTTATGCACTAGAACCGTCTTTTTCACATCCTTTTCTTTTATGAGAAAATAACTCTTTTACATGTAGCCTATTATTTACACTCAACCTTCTTTTTATGAGAAATCTTTTCATTTACATGAAACTCCCTTATGTATTCCAATTTTGTACACTGGAGCTTGGATTCTATCTAAGTATTGATAAACAAAGAATGAGGGGGTCACTTCATATTTATAGGTGAAATAAACCCATACACCAAAAACCATCCTTCCGCATGTAATAGTCTTTGAGTACGAAAAACACACCATCATGAAACACCATTTTTTACGCAATGCTCTAATTATTCGCGCACCTCATGCCTTTTCCAATTTTCGAGCTTCTGATCTCAAACCACCTCTTGCGCAAAAATCTACATTATTTTATATCTTTCATAATAACATTACTTCGTCCACCACTTTTTTCCTGCTCACCGCTATAATTTCGTGCACACCTCATGCGTTTTCCAATTTTCGAGCATATTAGATCGAACCAATTCTAACTTAAAAATACATCCCATCACTATTTCATGCACCACGCCAATATTTTTTTCACAATATTATTTGTCACACAACACTATAATTTTTCACGAACCAACCTTTTCCAAAAACACCACTCTCCATTTAACAATTTTCAGGCCCAATAAATTGGAAAACACATGAAAACATCACCACCTTGTATCAACTCTTTTTTTACCACCTCCAAATCATCCATTCCTTTGTCAAGGTTCATCAAGAAAACATGGATAACCAACAAAATCTCTTGAACCTGACTAATCACCATGTAAACTCCCTCTGTTTAATAATTATACATCATGGCATACTTTGTGAACAAACAAAACATGAAGCTCACTTTTTCAACAAACACAATAACCTAAAAAATGCTTCAATGATACCCTGAGCGATTTTTTCCAAAAATTTATAAAATTTACTGAATGAATATAAATAAACTTTTGAATCAATAACATAGAATATAATTATATTCGGGGCCAATTGACCAGATTTTTACAAAACTATTTATATTAATATTTCGAATGTTTCAAATATTTTCCACAACCACACATATAAAGGTAAAAAATATCACCTATCTTCCTAACATTACTTGAGCCATTTATATTAAGAAATATCATATGAAATCCTTTAAAAACACACTCCCCGTGTATTAATTGTTCTTTTCAAACCAATTATCCATCCTAGAAGTTTTTTTTGTGTAATTTAAGGGAGATTTACCAAAGATTATGTAATACTATTAACTGAAATATTTCATGTATATTATTTCATCCATCTATGTAAAAAAACGTATATACTATAAAATATAAATAAATTAGTACATTCCAATATACAAAAAAATTATTATTCTGAATGAACAAACCTTTATCATATTTTATCTAATTCTTTCTCAAGTGAGTACATTACTCATGTCTATGTGTGGTCCACCATATCCACCAAGTGGTGTGTTTTATTTTTCATCACCAACACACCTATTAAGTTTTTATTATAGATTTAATTAATATTTTTGAATTTTCAATGATAAATAATTAAATACATTATTATCTTCTATCTATTGAGAAAGAATAATGTCTCTCATTCTTATATGTAGACAATGGTATCCCTGAACTAAAGTGATTCATTTTCCTATTCATGTGATTAATATGGATATAAAATTATATTTAGTTTATAATAATTAAAATAATTTAGTATTTAATATATAAGAGATGATGGGAAATAAAAACCTTTTTAATTTACATGTTAATAATTCTTTTTAGAATATGAACCAAACACCCTCAAAACTTATGACAATAATTTAACCTATTAAATAAATATATAATTCATGAAAAGAAATCTAAAAATATTATTATTATTACAAAATAAATTAAATAATTTTTTTTTATCAAAGAACAGATTAATATATTTTTATGAAATAATTTTTGAAGAATGACCTTGGTGATTTAAACTCTAATTAAGTTATTTTTCTTCAAAATCTTCATTCATTGAGACTCATATCATCTTCAACACATGAGTATATTTTTTAGGTCTATATAAGACCATATAGATGTAAATTATAATTTATTAATCTAAAATTATGTTGTTTAAAAATTCATTTCATTTCACTTCTTCAATGATCTTTTGATTCAAATGTTACTAATGTTTTAATGGATTATTAAATAATAGTTGTTTTTAACAGATTAATAACATTCCCCACAAGTTAATGTTCATATAAATGATTCATGACTGATCTCATAAATTATTCAGAGATTTATAAACTTTATTTTTAAATAGATTTTAAATTAATTTCTATTTTTTATAAATGGCCACATTTCTATTATCCACGTATGGATTATTTTTCACTTTGTTACAAAAGTACAATGGATTTTTTTAAATTCATGACATGAATATATTTTTCAATTACTATATCCATTATTTGTTATCATGTTTCATCTAATAGATTATTTATTTTCTCAATTAAAATTTTCTTACCAGTATTCATGAATTTTTTTAGTATTAAAACCCAATAATAAAAAATGGATATTTCTACATTTTTTAAAATAAACATTATTATGTCTTATTAACTTATTTTTCCTAAACATCAACACCCTTTAATGTTTTTTATACTTCTATAAGGATATAATATAATGATACTGTCATTTTTATTTTCATAAATAAATTATTATATATGTTTAGTTTTATAATTATTTAAGATATTGAAATTTCATATACCCATTGTTCTATAAATGTGATTATTTTGATTGTGTATTTTGTTGTAATTATTTATATTCATATATTGAATAAATTGGATATAATATGTTAATGTGTGGGACAACTATTATATTACACTTATATGAATCTGTATCTCTCCTATGATAAAGTAGAATTGAATTAAAGTATATTCGATAAATATTTACATACAATCACTTGATATAATTTCTTGATAGAATGATTATCAATTTAGACATCATATGTTTATTCATTATCAAATTATTTATTATTATCTATTTGATAATTTATATTTTTAGATATGGATTCATTTCATGATCATGTTGTTGATGGGTTTTTATTGATTTTTTTTATAAAACAATAACATGAAATTAGTATTCTAAAGATATTTTTTTATCTTTAATGTATTAAAGGTATTTTTTGAGGAAAATATTTAATATTTATAAACGAACTCTTATGAATTAGTGTTTTTATATATTCTTTTTAATGAATTATTTTATGAAATACATTGGGAAATTATTATTCATTCAAGAGTATGTAAGTCATTATTTTGAGATGGTGGTTTATTATTAAAAAATAGAAATATTTCATATTGGCTATAAGGTTTTCCAAAGGGAAAATGGGGTAACATGCATTTTTAATCCCTTATTTAGAATTTTCTGATGTCTCCACATTATGAAATGTTTTTCACACTGTATAATAAAGATATGAAGCTATAGAAATGGATATTATTCTATGATGGGGATATATCTTAAATGAATTGAACTATAATAAATCTAATAAAATTTTAAATTTAAGAATCATAATTGAATGAAAAAATAAATATGTACTAGAAGTGTCATTATTATATATAACTGTATAATATATATGTGTTGTTTCTATTTTCCTAAAACTCTAAACAAAAATGTTCTATAAAATAATAAAACTCTTAGATCATGGATCGTTGTATGATATAAGATATATATAGAGGTTAATATCTAATAAATATATTTTTACAAATTATTACATTGAAATTAATCATTTCATTATTATTAAATACTCAATACACTAATTAGTTTTGTCTCATCCTCACCATGAATGATGTGTTATGTAAAAAAATTTATCACATGGGTTTAAAAGGTTCAGTCTCAATTTTGGATCACTTTTTTCTATTCTAGTTAATCCCCCCATCATCAATTATTTACTATATTAGTCAGTTATAATCACCGATAAAACATCTCACTATATTGAAACTAATGATTCTATAGAATAGGATCATTATAAATCATAACATTATTTTATGTGATTCAACACAAACCTCCCACCCTTGAGTCCAAAAAGAAGGGTTATTATATAACAATACAAAATAATCACTTCTAAAAATCATAATCCTCTTATATATAATATATTGATCCTTATTCTTAATATATATTTATCTAAATTTCTCTTATACACTTAAATAGAATTTTCACCTAATGAATCAAAATTGAAGGTCAAGTATAAAAAAATTCTATTGATAATATATAATTACTTTTCTTATTATTGTCAAATTATCCATCTTCAATTCATTATTCATAAAATAATGTCTCTAACACACATAATTATATCCAATTATTGAGAAAAATATATTAAATAATTATTTCATGAATAAATAAATTTTAAAATTCTATTTTTTTTCTCATCTTTATTTTTCAACTAATTACATTCAGCTGATAATTTGTAGTACTTGGTCATTTCACAAGTCTATTTTTTCATTCATATTTCATGTTCATTTTATCTTTTATCCAGATTGTTTTATGAATTTAAAATATTAAATAATTCATGTATCTGAATATTTTCAAGATCCATCGTGTATGTAAACAAAATAAGTCTCATGTATGCTATCTAGGAAGTATAAAATAGTTTCATAGTATATTAGTGAGTTCCTAAAAACCATGTAGGGATCACTGAAACTAGTTCATTGAAAATATCATATAATTCATAAATCACAATGTCTATTCTTAGGTATTATATTTTTTCATGAATCAATTAAATGTAATATTCAAATGTCATTATTTCAAGAGAATTCCATCTCCTCACACGAAATATTCATGTTCTTCTCTATGCATGATGACTTATTTATTGAACATTGTACCCATCACCTAAATTATGTGAGGATATGCACAGTTCCACTCTAAATATTAGAAAACACTAAATGTGTAATGGTATTACTACTTTCATCCTTGGTGAATAACCATTTACAGAGAGGTCAAGAACACCTATGAATTAAAATTAATGCAAAACTCAAGGTCCAATAACTCATGTCAGGTAAAGGTGATTTTGAATGCCTTTTTTTATTTTCATAGTATTCTAACATGGGATTCCATTTTGTTAATATCACTAAATTATTAATATTATGTCAAATTTTTTATGAAATAAGAATCATTAGTATAAGAAAATAATCTCAATCTCAATCACATTTAAATGTTCAAGCTTCTATAAATATGGATAACATGTTGTATTATTATATAATACTTCGAAAATAACATTTTATACAAAACAATTCATGAATAAAATATGAATATTTCATTAAATTAAGTTATAAGAATAATTACATATAAATATTAATTTTGGAATTAAAATGGAGACTTCATGTTTGATCATAAAAGTTTCAATTATGAACTACACTGCACAAGAAACCATCTACTAAGAGAAAATACTGATAATGATGTGATGGAATGATTCAAATTACCTATATTAATTTCATCAAACTCTTATTATTCTTAAAGTATCATATAAAAGAGATTCTAGAGTGTGTCAAAAGACTAAATCAACCACCAATTTTTATTTGGTCAAGCTCCACATAATAAGTTTAGTGATACCTTCAATGGATAAATGAATGTATCAATAATTATTTTTCTAGAACCATTCCTCATATAATTGGCACATAGTTATGATAACTCACATGGTGAAGACATCTTTCTAGCATAATATAACTTCTTTTTCACAACCACTTACCCATAGTAGCGCTGAATCTGATGCTTACATGAGAGTTTGTTACGATTTACATCATCATTGTTGATATTTATATCATAAATAGCTAGATAGATATGAAAATTATAGCTTATGTGGTTTTAAATGTATTTTACAAAACTAAAAATAATAATTATTTTACAAAATTCAATAATTCATTTTTTTACTTCCATTAAATAAATCACGTGAAATAGCAAAAAAATTTGTGGTATCCAAATTTTTATCACTTACTGTACTCAAGAAATAATATGGATAATTCATGGAAATACTGAAATTATAATCATAATGATAAATATTTTCATGGTATTCACATTATGTGTTATTGTAAAAAAATTTCACTATCCTAGTTAATTTTTTACATGAATTTGATCTTATGAATGGTTTAACAATCATCACATTCATATAGGGAATATTTTCTTTCTATTAATATTCAAATGATCTTGTCATATTATATCTATCACTTATTGACCATTTATTACAGGCAATACTATTTTAACACCTAGAGTTTTATGAATTATTATTTTAGAATAAATAAAAAATTTTATACAGGTTTTATTACATGAAATTTTATGTTAATCTTGCATTACATGGAAAACTATGTTAGCTTCCATTCCATATAGTACAACGATTTAAAAAACTCATGATATATTAGTAATAATGTAATTTACATTATTCTATTATAACATAAAAAATAAACATAATGATATGAATATTCATAAAAAAAGTTAAAAATTATTTATAATTGTTTTATATAATGGAAATATATTTATAAAAATTACATAATTTTTAGTAAATTATTTATATGTCTAAAAAATAAAATTTTCTCAAAAAAAGAATTTTATTTATTTGTTTAAAAAAAATTAGTTTAAAATTGGAAATATTTATAAACTACATATGTTAAAATAAAATGAATTTCTTAAATAAACATTTAAAAATTATCTTCGGGTGAATATTTGTCATTTTTATGATACGATTCCATTTTTTAAGAATATTAATAAATACTTAATTTTAATTGTAATTTACAATTTATTTAAATTATTTATAAAGATATATTATAATTTAGATTTGTTTTAATGTAAAACTAGAATAAATATATATACATTAGTTCAATTTAGGTCATAGAGTAATTTTCAAATTGAATTTTGATAAACAAATAATTGCAATCTTTTGAATGTTTTTTCTCTTTTAAAAACCTATTTCTCATCACACCGATGGTATTAATTTTATGTTATATTTTCCAGTTATTATAATGTAATTTGTTAAAATTTATTATATATATTTTATAATTACAATTTATATTACATAAAATGGATATCTTAATTTTTGAGCAAAATGAATAGTAAAAATAATAAATATTAATTAACATGTTTAATGTAAAAAGACAATTTATTAATGGTTAAGATAAAAATATAAGTGTCAAAATTACCTAAGGACTTCTAAAAAATAATTTTGACAGCCTTTGAAATTTTAATGTATAATTTTTTCCTTTTTTTCCATTTTTGGCATTCATGGATTGTGAAAAACTAGGATACGTATTTTTGTTTCCAAATATTACAAGTGTGAAACTCACCTGACATATAAATAATTAACCTATATCATCCCTTATTAAAACATTATAACTCATTTAGAATTGAAAATCCCTAATCAAATCACAACCCATATTATATTCTCTCATCATAGATTCTTTTTTTATATAAATATATCATAGGAAAGATTTTGGTTGAAATCTAACAAGGAGAGTCGATGAAGAGGTAGCCATCATCAATGATATTTTTTGTATTATTTATTACCCATTACAAATTTATATTATACCATGGTCACAAAAAACATTATCTCAAGTATAAAGATATGTTACTATGTTAAGGGAATGACCAAGAACCATCTCCACTTCCACCAGATGGTTTAGGAAATCATCATTCATGTTTTTGATTGACTACCATCTTGTGAATAAATTATCGATATTTTTTCAATTAATATCTACTAGAGATAGAAGAAATGATTGAAATGTTTTATAAATATTATATTAGTGATATTATATTTCTCATAGAATTATAATTTCAGAAATACATCCATAATCTCCATTTTGGGGGAATATGATAGTGCACTTTTTTGTGTGGAAAACTATCACCTCACTAAGAGATGTGATTCATTAACACATTTTGTGGATTGTAATAATGATGAATTTAATAAAAATAAAGACTATATATGAACTAAAATAATTCTTTATGTCTAATATATATAATTTAATTATATTTATGTCAATATGATATGAAACATGAAACAAAATCCATGCATACGTATGACCCACCGTCACAAATATTGGTGTATTTCATTTTATCACTAAATTTTATGAATTACTCAAAATATATATATGTAAAATATATAAAAATTATATCTTATTTAAATTTTTTTATATTATTTATCTATTTTTTCTTTAGGATGATAAAAAACATGTCCAAATAGAAAAACAAATACAGTTAATGTTTGGAATGTGGCATTAACATTGATTTGTTAATAAACAAGTAATAAAAGGTACTCTATAAATCATATATTGTATGATATATCTAAACATGTTTATTTAATAAATATATGAAAAATATATATATATTATAAATAATAACTGAATGAGTGTGATAGTAACTCAAAAGTAATGTAAGGGAATTTTTTCTGAATATTATTTCTTTGAGACATCTATTTTTTATTCAATTATCTTATTTTATGTCTTGTATATTCTCAATTTGACATTTAATATTATTAGATTATTTATTATTATGATATTTAATGTTTCATATTATGTTATTCTTTAATGGGGAGTGGTATATTATTTGACATATAATACCATCATTAATTAGGCTTATTTCTGATTATGTTTCTGAAGATAAAATCACAAGGTCCATCTTCAAAGAACCCCAGGATTTTTCTTATCCAATAACTATCTGTGATATTTTATTTTAATATTACTTTTTATATTCTATCATTTTTAAAAAATATTATAAAATGTTTTTTAGAAAATCTATTTTTATTTCTCTCTTCAATTTTAATTTTTTTTCCTTCCAAACCATGTTTTCTAAAAACATTTTCCAAAATATTTTATTATTCACCAATAATTTTTGAAATAAATTTTTATCCGTGTTTTAGATTTTTAAAATGTTATTAAATTGATATTAAATTCATTTTCCAAACAATCACTGTTTTTATTTTATAAAATATGGAAACAGAATCATTATTAAAATATTCAGAACATGAATAAAAAATCTAATTGTTATGACCTTTATTTTCATTGAATAATTCTATTTATTTTTACATGTAAAATTTCCATGAAATTTATATTAAAAATTATTTTTGTTTTTTAAAATCAATGTGATAATATTATTTTCATAAATAAATGATTTAATTGATCCTTAATATATTTTGTTCCACTCTAATATATAGTCTTTAGTTTTTACCAATGCCTTACTGCTACGTTGATCTCTGAATACATTTATTTTTCAATCTCTAAATGGTTAAAAATATTTATGGAATTATTTTTATGAAAATATTTTTACATATATAGTTAAAACTCTTATGATATTATAACGAATCCTGCATCTTTTTCTACAATTTATGAATGGATGAAATATTAACATGATTATGAGGCATATAAATTTTCCATAGTTCATGATATGGTGAAATGGTTATGAAATCAATTTTATTTCCTAGGTTACCATATGATGAATATATTATGATCATGTTTCCATACATAATTTACTTTTTAATTATTAGATGGGTGGGATATATATCTCTCTCTAATGTATCAAGTAAATATTTTTATCACATGATATAGTGTGGACTGAAATAAGTATTGAATCCACCCCAATAAGAGATTCTCCCCCTATCATGGTTTTGGATGTTATTCTCAACATCTCTGATGGTTTGGGGAGTGAACCCATCCCACTATTATTTCTTTGGTAGTTATAATTGACAACTATGAAATAATTTCATATTCATTATTTGTAAGCCAAAAAATCTTTTTCTTATGCCAATCTTATTCTGTGATTACTTGTGTTCTTTAATTTCATAATAATTTAGGTGTTCTGAACTAGAAATAATAATTACATGTGTCAATATTATTATATCTTATATGTATGTTATGTCATTAAAATTATATTATCAATTTATAAATCCCTTTTGTTTATGATATTCTTACATACATCCCCAGTTTTTGGATATTGAAAAGATGATCTAAACCTTTATATTTTTTCTATTTCCACTCGTTATGAAAAAATTTATTACATATGATATGTTGAAGAAGTGTTATAGTTATGATGAACATAGTGGTATATGATTTAGTTTACTTATGGACCATTTAGTTTTTTCAATGTATCCAGATGACCTAAAAAATTGTAATCCACCAGAAACTAATTTTGTATTTTAATTAATATTCATAAAAAATTATATATATATATATATATATATGATATTCATGGGTTTCTATAGTCGGTATAAAAGGAAATTATTATTCAAAAATTGGGAACTAGTTTGATCAAACCATATTGAGATCCATATAGATATGTATAAGGATGCATCTAAGGATGATTCAAATTATAGAAAAAGTTCATGGAATTTTGGTTTATGATTTAGTGGGTCGATTACATGAATATAAGTCAATGTATGGATACTAAATGTGATTATATATTGGGAAAACTAGACCCTAGAGTTGAAAAATAAAAAATGGTTCATTTATATGGAGTTGATCATCACCTTGTGCATTATTAAAGGCCTTCTTTGACGTCTTTTTTGAATTGATATAGGGATACGATTGGTAAATTAATAATCCATTCACAAACAAAAAAATATTTATTAAAATAGAATATAAATATGAATAACATTGGATAATCTAAATTTTTTATAGATTGAATAAAAAGATGTCATTATTGAACCAAACTTTTTGTGAATTTAGTGCTTATGTGGTTTCTCACTATGATAATTGTTTTTTACAATATGCTTTTTGGTTTTAGTAAAATGAAGGAACATGAAAGAACCACATTAATGTTGAGTGTGGTGGAAAATGATTTTATTATACTACTGATTTTCCAAATGTTATGTGAGAAATATTGAAAAATCATGTTTATATCCTCCAAAAACATTCTAAATCAATTAATCATGTTCGATTTCTTAACAAAAAAGGACATAACAACATTATGTTGAGACATAACAAGGAAACATCAACTATTCATTAGTGAATCCACTGATATTTATTATTATAACAAATTTATCCGTACAACTATAAATATTATTTCTATTTTCTGGTGTATATAAAAGGAAATTTCATTTCTGATGTCTAAAATTTGGAAGGTTAAGAACATTCATGTTAGAATTTTATAAATAATAGGAGGCTGTATGGTGAAAATGAATTCATGGACTGGTTTGAGTGTAATAAAATATTTTTCAATTTTTATGTTACTCATATTCTTCATATTAATAGGGAGAAAAAGTCTATTGTGTTAAATATAATGTCTTATGGATCTGTTGGTACGTGGGAAGAAATAGTTGTTAGACCAATTAGGTATGCATTTAGTATTATCAAACAACCTGAATGTAAAGTTGATATTTTATTCAATGTCTATAAACTGAATCTCTAAAGGGAATAAGACGTAAGAGACATCATTAACTTGGAATAGATTGTTTTATGTCATAAAAAGTTGTAAATAACAGTTGGTTTTATGAATAAAATTCAATTTTGTAACATGAAAGATAATGACGGAGTTTAAAGGAAAATATAAAATCCATGGAGATATGAAGATAAGATTTTTTATATAGTCAATATGCATGAAGAAACATAAATAAAACTATCAATATTGGACTAGTAAATTTTTTAAATGTGTAATTGAAGGTTATTTGGAAATTGATTGTTGAATTGATGGGGTTATGTTAGTTAATGATCTGAATAGAGAGAAAGACTCAAGAAATACATTATAGTCACTCCTGTGATTTAAAATTCATGTTGTTTTGGAAATATACTATATAATGAAAAAATATGAATATTAATGATGATGATCGACATATTATACCTTTTAAGCATTGGGAATGGGAAAATCTCATGAGATATATATTTATGATGTGGGTAAAAATAACACCAGGGTGATAGGTACACATACCATCCACACTAGAGCTATAATTTTTATATCAGGCTCTATATCAACCCATTCTATCATTTTGGAATTATTTTATAAGAGTGTAAAGATTCCTCTCAGATGAATAGATGCATAATGAATTGTTAAACCACTAATGGTATTATGATGGAATCTCAATTATGTAATTATCATCCATTTTAATTATGTGATATGGTATTTCTTGTAAATATTATCATTCATCGTCTGGTTGAATATGGAATTATGTTAGCCTTGGATTGGCATTCTATACATAAATCCCATAAAAATTGTGGAGGATGGAAAGATACATTTTAAATTTGAAATAATATAATCACTATCTATAATTATTATTATATGTAAAAACATACAATGGAGATCACATCCATAATTTGTGTCATAATTACCATTCAAAACATTTTTTATCTCAAATAGTTGGGGAGAATCATGTCATCGTTGATATGACTTTAATGTGGGAATGTTTTAATGTATTTATGGAATTGGTTTTATAATTAAACTATAAAATTAAGATTAGTTATAAATAGTTCTCATATGTAGATAGATTAAAATATAAAGCACTCCATATTGAATGAATCCAATTGAGTCACAATAATTGAAGAATAAACTAAAGGGGAACAATGATAAGGGATCTATTTGATCAACTGTGTCCCCTTAGGGTAAGCCTTTTAAAAAAATTCTAGATGTGTCAATGTAAATTTTCCTTGATTATCCAGAGATGAATAAGAACAAAATTATGAACAATTTTCCTCTTTCCCCAATAGATGACAAGATTTATCAATTATGTAGATATATTTTATTTTCCCTAAATGAACCACATTCTAGATACCATTAATTAAGCAATAAGAAGGAGGATATAAAAATAATTATAATGTGTAAAAGGTATGGGTAATATGAATATATAGTAATTATATTTGTTATTACTGATATTTATTCTATATTCAAGTATTTAATGAATAGATTCTTTAAAATTTACCTTGATCGGTTTGTGGTAGTCTTTATAGATGATATTATTATCAATTACATGAGCATAGAAGAGAATTGAAACAAGATTTTATATGTAAAAATGACCATAAGTAAGGATAATACATATATATAATTTAAAATTTGTTAGTTTTTTATAAAAAGGGTTTCATTTTTATATAATGTAATATCAAAATGGTATATTAATAGATTCATCAATGATTAAGGCTACTGAATGTTTTCAATTAACAACCAAGGGGACTATGATCCAAATTATTTGGATTAGGTGGATATTTTCAATGGTTGGTAATGAAATTATCATGAAAATATAATTCCATGACCATGTTAACAATAATGGGATCAAAATTATTCTTGATAGTAGAAACTGAGGAAAATTTCAAAGAAATAATGAAAAGACTAGTTAGTGAACATGTGATTAAATTGTCTATTAGTGGATAGTGGTTTTTAAGCTATAATGATGAATGTGAAATGGGATTGGGATTTATTCATACTCATAAAAGCATAGTTATAGCATAAGTATCAAAAAATATATAATTCATGAACAAAATTTACCATCTCAATATTTTTAGATTACTGTGATAATTTTTAAATTAATGATATTGAGTATTATTTTTGTGTTGAGAAGTATGATGTATATAAATAACGTAAAATTTTAAAGTATATATTCTTAGAGAAGGAGTTGAATATGTGTTAAAGAATATGAATTGCGAATATTATGGATTATGGTGGCTCAATACAAGACAACCCTAGGAAATAGATAAAGGTGGTATATGCATTTATTTGAATGAATAATTATTTCTGATCCATTATGAGGATTAATAAAGATACAATATATTTTAATTAAAAAGTATAGATTGGGGAATTATAAATGGAAAGGGGAAATCATATCTTATGTAATTAAATAGTAAACCAACTATATATTTGAAGATTAAATAAGTGTAGATTGAATTAGTTGATCTATAAATGAAGCATAGAATTGGTCCTGAGATTAACAATATTCATAATGGAATTATAAGATTCACAGATTTTAATTGTGTTATAACCATACCAGACATGAAGAAGTATTTGTTTTAGGAAGCTCATAGTTTTTAATTAACTATTCAATAGGGAAGTACAAAAATATATAGGGATTTTTATTAGAATCTCTTGTGTGATATCATTAACTGAGATATCCTAGAGTATGTTTCTCAATTCTTGGATTATAATCAACTTAAATAAAAAAGGTAAAATCCCAATGGTTTATTACATTCATTACCAATACAATAATGAAAATCAGAGAACATCACTATGGATTTTTTATTATACTCCCCAAAAAATATAAAGCATATAATTCTATATGTGTTGTAGTTGACAGTCAAACTAAGTCATAACACATCATCTTTATTAGGGAAGACTTATCTCTAGATCAATTATCTAGGATATTAATTTATAAAGTGGTATTGATGAATAAAGTACCACATTCTGTTCTGTCTAATTTGGATCCATAGTTTACCATAATGATCTAGAAAATTATTCAATAATCTATTGATAAGGAGGTGAGTTTCATTAATGAATATCATCCTCCAAGAGATAATCGGTCTGAAATAATAATACAAACTACTGAAGTTGTTTTTATATCTAATTCATTGGATTCCCATGCATATTGGTATCAACACATTTTGTTAGCTGTATTTTTGTACAAAAATATCATTTAATCATAAATTTATATGGATACATATGAATCCCTATATAGGATACCATTTAGGGATCCAAGGTGCTAGAAATATTTTATTGGAAGAATGCAGTTGGGACCTATGATAACTAATGTGATGTAATTTAAGTTTACATCCATTTAGAAAATATATATATTTTTTAAAAAATTAATGAAATGTTATGATGATTGTAAATTTCATGATCTGGAATTTGAGGTTGTTGTGAATGTTTTTCCTATGTATTTCTATATTGAATAATGTTTTTATATTGTGGTTGAAATTGAAACTAATAAGTAATTATATTGGTCCCTTTGACATTATTTATCTTATCAATATGGTAGCTTATGAAATGGAACATTCACAAAATCTATCACATATCCAGGATGTATTCCATGTATCACATTTGAGTATTTACAAACCAGACCCTTCAAATTTAGTGAACTCTTTTTTTGTACATCTAGAGCATTATCCTTTTTATGTGGAACAAATGGTGGAGATTATATAATATGTAAAAAATGTTTTATATAACAATACCACTCACCTTTTTATTTCTTGTGGTGAAGCCACTAGTTTATGAAATATATGTGGAAACATCAGGTTATGATGATGTATAAGTTTCCTCATACGTTTGTATCGATGTTATAAATATTTTAAGGAGAAACTCGTTTTAGGTGTGTATAAATTAACATCCATTGTTTATATGATTTTTTAATAAATAATATTTTATTAATAGAATGATTGACATTAAATACCAATATAATATTTCACTAAGTGAAGCACTGTGTTAGCTTGTGTTACACATGCTACGGAGTTTTAAAAACTACATGATATGTTAATAATGTAGTCACTCAAATGTGACTTTTATAATTGAGTTGCACTGATTTTCTATATTAATAGTTACACAAATGTTTTAAATATTTTGAAATTTTTTTATATAATGGAAAAATAATGTTAAAAGGAACGTAAATTTCATTAATGACATTATATGTTCTGAAAATTTAATTTTTTAAAAATATTATCGTTATTTTTTTTGAAATTTAATAAAATTAGTTTTTTAAATATTCAGAAAATTAATTTTTTCAAATAAAAATAATTTTATAAATAATAATTTCAAAATAAAATTATGGAGTATTTTAGATTTTTTTCCACAACTGATTAATGTTTTGATAACTAGTGGAAAATATGCTTATTAATTAAAAAAATTATTTTTAAAAAATATATATGAAGATAAATTATATTTTAAATTTATTTTAATATAGAATTGGTTCAATAATACATATATTAATCCAATTATTTTCATTGGAATAATTTTCATAATAAATTTATATATAAAAACACTTAAAAATATAAATCATTTATCATTAAAACCCATGTTTTTTGTGGTTCTTATGGTCATAAATTTAAATTAAAAACTTCTACCTATTTAATTTAATTTAAAAAATTGGATTCCATATTTAGAAGAAGAGTACACTATATTATTCGATTAATTATTGATATAAAATAATATTAATAATATTAAAAAATATTAGTTGTGGTTTAAGTTGAAATAGATTAACAGAGGTGTTAAACAAAAAATATATTACTTATAATTACCTATAAAATATTATAATGTATAATTTATGGAAATATTTGGGCCTAAAAATTTATAGTTATTTAATTTCATCCATTTAGAACACTTTTTTAGTTAATAGTGTGAGTACAAATTTTCTCTTTGTAAACATACTACTGTTCCACTTACCCCACCTAAATTGGCCACCCCCTATACTCCGTTCATCAAAACTAAAAAAGATTATAGATAATCCATTACATACCACAATCAATTCCAAAATTCTATACACTCATCATACAATCCTTATTTTATACAAAAATCAAACCATGATGTTTTTTTTGTGTAAACACAAGGAAGATGCACTAAGAAGAGGCAACATTCATCAATGAACAATTTTTATTTGTTACCAAACTCCTTCATTTTTTATTATAACACTATAATATAAGAAAATTATTATTTAAAGAATAATTTATTATTTTAATGTTAATTGAATTATCTATACCCATCTCCACTTCAATGAAAATGATTAAAAATTTATCATTCGTGCATATTACAACCAATGTCTCACAAATTGATGTCTTTCATTATTCCATAAAAACATCTCAATGAATAAAATAATGATGAATTTATTACTTATATATTATATTAATTATATTATCAATGTTTTTAAATATTATATCATAGATACATTCATACAATCCATCTTGTGAGATTATGACAATGTTTCTTGTGTAGACTAAAGAATACCCCCACATGAAGTGATGTGACTCATTAACACATTAAATTGAAGGTTATAAGGACCATTTTAATGAATATATGCGTTATATATGACAAAAAAGTTATTCCTAAAAGATAAATAATATCTTCTATATTTCTTAATTTTAATAAGATAAGAAAAAAGAAACAACCCTCATCCATATGTATAAACTGCATTCTCTTTGAACAACTTATTTCAATTTCTATAACCAAATTTAATTAATTACACTAAAAGCACATATAATGAATACAAATTATATTTAAATATTTCAAAATAATTTATATATGAGAACCAAGTAACTTCTGTTGGGGACCAAAAATAATAATTCAAACTAAACATGAAAAATGAATCATTTATTTCATGAAACCTGTATTTGACAAGGATTTTTCAATAAAAGGATAATATAATATCATAAGAAATTTTTTATGGTTCAATATATATGAATACAGATCTTTAATATATGTATAATAAACTTATAATTATTGTATATAAGGTTTTAATTAGTACTATGGAGGTCAAGACCTATATAATGGGATGTTTATCTCAATTTTACTTCATTGAGACATATGTTATGTTATGAACATATTTTCTTTTATGAGTTTTAAATAAATTTCCAATGAAATAAAATATCATTGATTTTTTCCACATGATATTTTAATTTTTTTAATGTAATTCTTATATGTGAAATATAATTCAATACTACAAAAGCGGAAATGATATTATGTCATAATATTGTCATATGTTAGTATTGTTTGTGATTATGTTTCTGATGATAGAATCATAAGATAAAAATCTCAATGAACTGATAATATACATTTTCCTCTAGTTATTAATGATATATAAAAGTAATATTACTATATTCCAAAATAAAGTTCTTAAATAATTGATAATTTTTTTTAAGAAAATATGACTTTATTGCTCTCTTTGGTTTGAAATCCATTTTCTTCTAAAACTATATTTCCTAAAAATATTTTCAAAAATGTTTTATTACCCACCAATTATTTTTTAAACCATATTTATCGATGTTTTAATTTTTTAGAGATTTTGAATGTAATATTTATTCAATTTTATAGATAATAATCATTTGACTTTTACCGAAAATGTGAATGGAATCTTTGTTTTAACATGTATAACAAAAATAAAATTTCCAATCATAATGACTATTATATTATTTTAATAATCATTTACATGCTATCATTTTTATTAGCATGGAAAAATATTTGAAATTTTTTTTCTATTAAAGTCTTTTTCAAGGAAAAAGTATATATTCCCAACAGTATTTTTGAAATGATCGTTCAAAATCATCTTCCATCTATGATATCATATATTGATGATAAATATAACTTCATGAGTATATGGTATAGGAATATAATTATTATTACTTCTCTAAATTTTTTAGGATTATGATGTGATGAATTTCATGAAACTCTTTTACGATCCACATGTTATACCATTATAAAATTTAAAAAAGCTTCTTATTTTCCCCTGGGATATACTATGATAAAGTGAGAAATTTTTGTGAATCTTGATTCTTTTCAATATGTTATTATGTATTAAAATATTTATGAAACACGTTTCATTTAGTTGGTTATGACATGATGAATGATTTGTGATCATCTTATTCCATAAATATGATTTTGATTATTCCATTTATGGGACCGACATATCATTAAAATGATAGTGGAAATGATTTATATGTCATGAAATAAACATGAATGGAATGGGAAGTTAACCAAGTTCAGTACATTTTTTCCTATATGATGGTATTGGGAGTGTACCTTGACTATAATGATGGTTTTTGGTGTGACCCAATTTCACTATGAATGACTTACCATTGAGACTTAACTAGTATATAAATGATTTTCTATGATTATGTGTTTTTACAAAATCTATTTGTTATTCTAGTAGTAATATATCATGGATAATGTTATATGATTTATATATGATTCATATTTTATGAACATCTAATCCTTATTTCATGACTCAATATTAGGATCTTTGATATAAATTTTTTGGTTTTCAAATGTTACGATCATGTTATAATACAATTTTATTCATTTTATGCCTACATATCTCTCTATATTACCCTCATTGAACATCTAATGTCATCCATTATTATGTTTCCATTCCCTCGATAATGAAGAAATTTTTTACATATGGTATTTCAAATATTTTAATTAGATTATAAGATCATAGTGGGAGATGATGAAGCATTGTTATGGACTACATGGTAGTGTTCCAATGACTCTATAGACACTTAAATATTATTGTCCTAAGTTGTGTGTTTTCATAATGTATTAAATATTCATAAAAATTGATTTTACATCCAGGTATGTCGAGCATGGGACTTGGTTGAATTGGTTTCCATTGAAATTAAAAACCCCCATGCGTAATTGTTTTCAAAACAACTTAACCAACAAATCACATCAATATGGGAATATGTTTCTTATTTCAATTATTAGAACCAAATAAAAATCAATAATTAGGTTTTACGCAATAAAACTAAATAATTAAACCATATTTTCCTCATAGAAGTGATGTCTTAATACGTTAGTTTGACATCTAACCCTATCTAGAAAATTATAGTGTCTTCACTATTGGATCAATGTCATACTAGAGGAATATTTTTAATATGTTACCATATTCAATATCATTCAAATTGTTACTTTCAGGGTATATTTAAATAATATAATATATATATATATTTCCATCATCTCAATCAAGCTTATTAAAATAGTTACACTATATAAAATATTCACCCTCTACATATCATATTTTTAAGGATCCATATCTCCACCTTGAGAAGTAGTTTATGATAATAATAGAATATTATCATGATGGTGATCATAACTAAGGTTCAATGTTTTCCAACTATATGTTAAATACTTCAATTACCATAACTGATATTAGTATTTTAAAATGAAAAAAAATATTCTCCTTTAATTCATGGAATGATAGATCACATAAACTAAAAAATGGAATAATTATGGACCATAATATTTCATAGGACACATTAAGGATTAGAGTTTCTTATCATCATTTTTATCTATTTCATCTTATGGTCACCTATTGATGTTCCTTCATTATTAGTTCTCAAATATTCTTGATTGGATTTTCGGCATTATTTTAGATATTTTTATGTACGTGTCTTTTCTAAATCATTAATAGAAGAATTCTATTATGATTTCCATAAAATATTAATGTTCTAATCTTCTAATGAATGGTCTTGCACTTAATTTTTTATGAAGTGAACATTTTTCCCACCATTCACACTTTATAATTTTTAATTAATAATTTTTTTGATTGCATATCATCATCGTATACTTATTTATGTTTCACAATTTTTTTCCTTTTTACTCAACTATTTTATAATATATCGGTATTTTTAACCATTATTTAGTTTTTTAGTCCAAATAACAAAACACTATATATTATTTTTCTTATATTTCTTGATATGTTCCTATAATCTCATTGCATGGTGGCATTATTGGAAACATATTTCACAATATTCATTCATACGCTCACATATATTTATTTATTATAATATTGATTATTTTGTGGCTATATGTTTCTCTTTCAAATAGTATGATATTATATATTTGGCTTATCCCCGGACCATGATTCAAGACACCTTCTTGACCATGACATTAGAAGAGAATTAACATCTTTTACTATAATTTTGATATTTCACTTGTATGTAAATGTTACAAGATAATTCCCATGATAGTGTGTAAATCCTATAATTTAATCATATCATATCTAATTAGCATTTCATAATAGTAAGAATTTGATTTTGTTCTTATAAACATGGTGTTTCATCCTATAAAATGTAGGAACCACCCTGATTTTTATAATTATTGTAATCCGTTTTTATTATTCTAATTAATTTATTAGAGGAAAAAATTTATATAATTCCAATTGTAGAGAATATATTTGTGTGAGATCAATGATATGGGGATGATATTTTCAATGATCCATTTAATTTTTTAAACTATTTAATTTTATATTCAACCATTTTGGTCTATTAAAGGATTAATCCACCCTTGTAGATTCTCTCATCATCAATTTAAATGATGTAGTCAATGGTATCTCTAAACCTAAGGATATACATGGGTAATTTTTAATGTGACACTATTCTTTTCCTTGTTATGTAATCCCCAAAAAATATATTCTCCCCTGTATGAATCAATTTTAATAAAAAATATAGGGTAACATAATATTCAAACACCTAAATACACACAAGAAGATATTTATACTAATTTACATACTTGTAAAATTGTTCACAATAACATTATATTTTCGTGTCCACAAATGAGGGTTTCCATATTGAAAAACAAATTCTTTTATTCCTTAAATATTGATCTAATATAGGATTATATTAGGATTTTATTCCATGAGAATGATTGATTGTACTTTCTTGTGTACACATCAAGAGACTCTACACATAATAAATAGTAATTGTTAGTTATTCTCAAATATATTATGTTCAAAATATATTTTAATATTTCTTTGAATATTTTAATTTCAGAGGAATTAATTTTTTGTTCTTTAAATTATTTCTCTACCACACATAATCATGACAAATTTATGATCAAAATTTCTCTACGTAATATTTTATTTAAAAATAAAAATTCCAGTGTCCATTTTTTCACTTCATGATTTATCAACTCAGTTAATGCACGAATGTAATAGTAAATAATATGTAATCATTTAATTTTACAATTTCATATCATTATTATTTTATGTCCCTTTTATAGATTAGAAAAATATTTTTTTCAAATACCCCAACCCCAGTAGCCCATATATGATGCCTTACTTTATTATATTAACATAGATAAAAAGCATGAACCCCAAATGACTGATCAGTTTAGTAGTTTTGGAATCTTGATTATATATATGAATCTTAAATTATGATTTCCAATATCAACAATAAAAAATTGGATATATTGATGACACATTTATCCTTTTAGATTATCACTACTTGTCAATCAAAATATTCATCCTAGCATCTCATGAAATATAAAACCTATGAAATGTGTGAGATAATATTTTTAGTAAGGTTAATAATTAAAAAGATCCTATCATAAATAATATAACTAAAAAAACATTCCATTAAGACAATATCATGAGAATAATATGGCTAGAATAAATGTTGATCAGATCAGATCATATAAATAATAAAATAAGAATAAAAATTAACCATGGACAATCTAATAGTCGATTAATCACATAAATTATCAACAAATATTCACATAATGAATGAAAGAATAATGTATGATATCTTAATAATACCATAAAGTCCTCATCATTTATTTTTTTTAAATGAGTAATATAATAGCCAATACCTAGTCTAGTTTGTCTCATGAGATATACAAATGAATCTAGAGGCTATAGTGATCCCCACTTATCACTTATAAAGTCCAATGAATTTCTTATATGAATGTGGTGAATCATAATCAACATAGATACTCATATTCTAACAGTAATATTAAATGATATTGGCTTTACACAGAAATTAAATATAATGATAGACAATCCAGTGTAATATGATGAATGGTATAAAAATAACACATCCACAGTCAAAATGATCATTAAAAATTCACAAAAATATGTTATATGGTATCAATATAGACAGAAAATTATAAAAAATTGGATTAAATAATATATTGTTACATAAATAATTTAAGAAATTTTATTAAAAATTTCTTCGAGAAAACACCCACTTTTATTTTGAAATAACATATTCTTAAAAAGAGGTGGAGTTATAAAATAAAAAATTCCCTTTGAAAATACAATTTTTTATTTTTTAAAGTATAATTAACAAGTAGTACATCATAATAGTGTGAAAATTTTCTCATTTCATTGAATGTTATATTAAAAAATCCATTTAAATTTAAAAAATTATACATTTAAAAGAGTATTCTTAAATGAATTCACATAATAAATGTCATATCATCGATGTGTGATTTGATAAAATTAATAACTTAGATATAAATCAACCTAAAAAAAGTACATATAATACATAAGATAATTATAATTCATTTGATACATAGTCATATAATTACATAATCAATGGATTAGAAGTTTTACACATATTATATAAATTGGGATAGAAATTCCCTTACAAATTTGTAAGCATCCAAATTGTATGCCCAAAAAAATTATTTATAATCAAATTAAAAAATTGAGTACTATGAAGATAAATACATTAATGATATGAAATATCATCTTGTATTATACAAACTCCACTAACATGAAATAATTGGTGAACTATGAATATCTCAAAGAAATAAATGCGAGAATGGAAAACTCATACATTATGATTAAAAGAATGCTTCACATGCACATAATGTCATGGAGAATCGAATTATATTCATTCATTACATCAAAAAAACCAACTAAAATGTTATTTATTTATTATTATTTTATTATTGTATTTTATATCTTTTTCAATGAGTTATAATGTTTAATTTTTTTATTACAGGAGTATTTGTTTCAAGGTTTTATGATTTGTTCCTATGTGAATACATTTTTGAGTTCTTATCAAAACAGAATAACTTCTATAGAAGTGCAATTATTTAGATAAAATTATATTAGTTTAAAAGTTATCATATATAATTTGTTTATATAGAATGAATATTATTCATTAGAATAAATTTTTATGAATATATCCTAATTTATTTTATTGGTTTTCATGACCATCCTTAATTATTGTAGTTTTATATAATAATTTGTTTATATACATTATAAATAATATTATATATGTTTTAATAAAAATATTATAATTTGTTTTATCCATTAATTAATTTGACCATCCTTGAATGTGGTAATGAAAAACAGGATCTTGTCATCCACTAAGGTGGTAAATCGAATCTTCACAGATGATTTGTTCATTTATAGAACATCAGGAAAGGAGACGAAATTTTATGATGGATATTACATTAACATAATAAAATTAAATACTATATATATGATAATTTATTTATCTTGTTACTTTTGATATAGAAGGTGATGTAAAGATAATGAAACAAATGAAACTGAATGATAATGAGGATGGATTTTACCTCTAATGTGTCGTCTCATTAAAAATGTCCTTATAAATCATGAAAATGCTATTTTGAAGAGATTAACTAGAAAAAAATGTGGGGATGGTTATTTGGAGATGAATTAGGAAAAATATAGTTAATCTGAAAGTATTATAAGGTGTGGGATCTAATGTGATGAAAATATGACCTGTCCCATAAATCCTTCAGTTGATTTTCCAATGATTGTATCATTCCCTATGTTACAAAAATGTAATTCCACTACATATAAAAAATATATTACATAGGTGATGTTTCTAAGAACAATAATGTGATAATAATAGTATTCCTCAAATTATGATCAAGGAATTCATTAATGGATGAACTAATGTTCTTTGGGGGGGTAGGGAAATAGATTCCTCATGTGATATGAAAGGGATTCCCCATGTCGTAGTCCATGGTACCCCTAGGTGATCATCCTATGGTGGCTTATTAAAATGGAATATGATTCCATAATTTCATAATGAGATGATGATATTTTCAAATGTTATTTAGATTCCCAACAAACCTGAAATGATTACCATCTCTAAATTAATAGTTTTCAATATATTATGGTAGAATGAGATTTAATTAATTAGTACCCATATGATCATGACATCATGAATGAAGTTCATGTGAGTTTATTAACTCCATAATGGATACTTAGATGAGGAACTGAACTCTAAAGTGGTAATTTTTAAAATTAAATCATACAGTTTTGATAGAGGTTTTGACATAATCATCAGTGTTGTGGATGGTTTCCCCATTTAAAAAAGAAATGTTTGACTTAAATCATTAAAATTATAAGAATGTTATTACCATGATGTCCTATAGTTAGTTTTCTAAAACAACAATTATGTAATCTATTTGAAATTAATCTCCTTAGATAGTGAGAGGATATGTAAAATACGGGTTATTTGTTTTTTTATAATATATTATTACCATATTTCAGGTATATCACTTAACATTATTGATTCTTATCTTTTATTGGATACATTTTAAGACTCGTGAGGATTGAGTGAATTTTTTAAGTGATAAAAACTAAATTCATAGGGATTTGTGTTATTTATTAATGGAGTATTGACATAAATGAGTTAATGTATTTTTAAGGTCTAATGGATTTTAGAGAAATTCCAAGGATGTTTGGAGTTTTATGCTAAAATTTGGAAATTTTGTATCAAATGGGTTTTTACGCACAATGTAATGGGATTATATTTTGTGAAATAGAAACCAAGAATTATATATGGACTAGATATATATCTTTATCATTTACACATGGTATAAATGAGTCACACATTGTGAAAATGGTAATATTTAGTTATTATGTATAGTCGTTGGGTTTTTGGATTATATCGGATTTGAGGATTACATAATTTATGAATGGCTTAAATTATAAATATGTTTCATGTGTTTGGATTGTTGTAAGTTGTACATATTTTTTCATTCAACTATAGGTTTATGCCCTCTCAAAAAAAGAGATCTGCTAGGAAAGTTTGTAGACATCTATTCTTTATTTATCACATTGATTATCAATTGATCCCCAAATAAATTGTGATGTTCTTATGCAGGTTTTTAATCCTTTATAATTTTCACTTGTTTTGATATTTTTTGTTTTGTTGTGTTGGATATTAGTTTTTATCTATGATTATGATTACAATCATTCCTTGTGTATTTGTGGTGTGGTCTTCTACAAGAGGATAAACATTATATTGGTTATGGTGAAATGTGATAATTTTTTATGATATAGTGTGAAATGTCCCCTTTTTCAATTTTTATTCTCGATTAAATTTATTATATGATGTTGGGATCAATATTAGGGTCATCGTTTTCATTTCAAGGTTCTTAATTGTTTCTTGATTACATTGTAGGTATTTGAAACATGATTTTTGAGGTAGACTATCCCACATATATCCAATGATAGATGAACTTTATTTTATGTAAAAAAATTATTATAAATAAAATGGAATGGTTTAATTACTTATTATTATGCATGAAATAGGTATTTTGGTAAAATATGGTTTACCATTTTTTTAATGGAAAAGGATCTGTCAAATTATTATTAAATGATTTTATAAAATGCTTCTACAATAATTTTTCGAGGAAATTATTTATATAATATAACCCAAGGAAAACATTAAATACATAGGTTGATGGTGTATAAATAGTCCTCATTAATTCATATATTCTGTGAGTTTACTTGAGGGGTGTTCCTCTTCTCCCTCTGTCTACTGTTCATACAACTGGATATAAATTATTTTTATTGATCACTTCATAGAATATTCATCTATTAACTGGATTTGATCCATATTTATATGGGAATGATTCTTGACTATGCATATTGGGGGTATGAGCTTCCAAGTCATCCTTACCTAGTGTGATCCTCGGTGGGATTTATTCTTTTGTTAATTTTCTCCTTTTCTATTTTTGGTATTCCCAAATTGATTTTACATGATAATTGTTTCATGAATTAATGAATTTTAATTGTGTATTATTATATATGATAATCTTTGAAACAATTTTACCAATAATTTTTGGAAATATTGATATTGCAGAAGTTTATCTATTACCTTAAATCTATATAAAAAAGGTTATCTTATTCATCATTCCATATTTTATTAAATGTTGTAAAAATCCATTTTATTGTACAAATACTGGTTTCAGAAAACTTATATGTGATCACACAGAGTTTTTTAGATCACTTCCCATGAAACCCATCAATTGTGAAAAGACCATTGTATTTCATTCGATGCAGGGAAACAAAAGGATCCATAGTTTGGAGTTGAGGTTGTTGTAAGCTAGGTTCGGAAGTTTTTTGTGATATGGTGGGTGTTTTTCCACTCTATAATTTAATGTGATAGATTTTTATTTTAGTTGTCCAATGATGTTGGTATTATAAATTATGATGTTCTCGATGTTTTTTGTTGTATCATATATGTACTTATTTTGGTTATGGAATATGTTTATATTTTCCACTAATACTCTCTATTGTATGTGTATATATTTTTTCCATTCTACATTATTTTGGGTGAAATCATTTACCATTGTTTTGTTGAGGCTTTAATGATGGTTTCCATCTATGGGGATTATGAATGTCATTCACGAATTTTCTAATTTAGTTTGGGAAACAATTTGAGAGGGTATTTGTGTCGGGATCATCAAAATTTGGTATTAGAGGTTTCCAATCCTCTAGATTCATTATATTAGTACATTTAGTTTGGTGGATAATGGGTTTTCAGGACCTAAGTGGAAGGTTATAGTTACCACGTGTCCATATAATTCTATAATTAGACTCAATTTACCAATAAAGGTAGCCTATTTCCTTTCCATGATTTATTTTATGATTATGTGTTTATGATACACATTTCTGTACATGGTTTTTGATATGATGAATGATTTATGGTCCTACGCAAAACATATTTAATGTTTTCTTTGATGGAAATATAATTATTGAATGAACGTTTGTAATAATTATAGTGGAACATATCCCTTTCTTTACGAAATAATTTTTTAAAATCCATACAATTATAAAATATATCATTTTCATTTAAAATAAAATTTTACGATTTTGATGGAATAATTAAATCATTAAGCAGTCATGATGATAGGAAATTTTTTTCAGGTAGTATAATTTTAAAAGAACCATTAGATTTTTATGTTGGAAATGTAAAAATGTACCTTAACATTATTTAAATCCTGTTTTGTCAAAAGATATAAACTGTTAAAAACAAATTGAAATATAAATAGGATAATAATAAAATTAATTTTGAGAAAAAAGGAAACATGGAAATGGAAGATAAATATTCCATAATGGTGACTTAAATATGAATAATCTCGAATAATAACGAGATTGTAGAATACACCATTACCACATTAAAATGATTCGAACCATATGCACTGTGAATGATTGTATATCGACATTGAAATAAGATAATATTCAAGATATGACTCATTATATAAATTCATGGTGTGAAAAGACACCATAGAAAATAAATATGTAGTTTATAAGGCATGTTTCCTACAAAAATAAAAGTGGGGAAAAAATATCGTACCTTAATTATTGACTTCTTTATAAACATTAAAAAAAATTGTATTATATATATATGTTTATTATAAACCATCCTTAGAAATTTTTTAATATATAAAATACCAAATATTATATAGGTATGACTTCAAAATAATCATTTTCAATTATTCCATGTTAAATTTTTATTTAGTGTAATAAACACTTTCCATTCCATACAAATTTTGGATTGTTAGTTTTGGACTTATTACTTATATCATGATTTCATCTTCACCAATATTATATGATATAAATATACAATATATTCAATATAAACATATTAATGGTAATTTAAAAAAGTATAAAATAAAATACACTATTCACAGAGAGGGTTTGTCATATGTACACTTGAATGTTATTTTCATTTTCTTGTTAAATTAAAAGAAAGAATCATATATGATATAAGATAAATCTAGAAGAAAACATTATGTATTATATAAAAAACATGGTTTTTAAACCAATAATTAATATATTCTGTGAAAAATGTGAATGAATTACATTGCTTCGCATAGTTATATTCTGTTATACACACAAATTCTTTTACCAAATTCCCAAAAAATGGAAACCTTGATGGTATGTGTGATCTAAAACTTCCAAAATTATAATAAAGTCATAAAAATAATATATATCATATATAATTAATTAATAAATCACTATTTCCAATATTTTATGGTGGTAATGTAAGAAAAAATGACCATAGTTTATGTGGCAGTAATCTTTCATATACACAAATGATGAATGCGTATCAAATTTGATTGAAGTATATAGTGTTGTGGGTCTTTAAATTCTCATAACAAATTCTCAGTATAGTTTCGATACTTAGGTTATAATATAATCAAGAAAAACTAATATTTTAAGAGGATTAATGATAACATAAATAGAAAAGTACATTGATGAATATTTCTATTTCTTCAGGTATCTCTTTTTCATATACACCAAACAGTTCATATGGAAGGATTTGCAGTAAAAGGAATGATACTTGGGTGAATTTAGGGAATTTGGGATGTTTATTTGAATGCCATACTAAAAAATAGGGTGTTAAGTGTGAATGATATATAATAAGAGATTCCCTTATATAATGTAGGGAAGGGTCCATTTTGTAATTTCTCAAAATATTAATTTATAACAAACTTATTTTCAATCCAAACACCACCAAAATTGCATTAATTTGAGTATAAGATATTATAAGGTTATAATATCATCAAAAATTATATTTTATACATGTTTTGGTGTTTTTCATACATTATCTGTTTGGTTAACGATTATATAACCCATTTTGATTTCTATAACAGACATAATGTTTTAAAAATACATTAGATTGTAATTTTTAATTATAAAGTCTGATTTTAACCATAAATTTTCAATTATCGGTATTTTAGACCATAATTCATCCATTTATTTATTATTTAATATATTTATAATTTCTAACGAATTTATTAAAAAAATACGATATTAAAATATCATAATTTTCCATTTTTACACTATTTATTTGATTGAATATTAGAATCTAATGAAAATAATAAATAATCCAAAATCATAATGGAATACATCTCTAATATATCATACTCATATATAAATTATTTTTACCACGTTATTTAATTTAAATTTTATTTCATTTAATATTTCTATCATCATTTCATTGATTGTTTCATTATATAAATAATTACTACATTATCATTCTATAATTATTTATAATAATTTTTTCTTCATGAAAATATAAAAATAGTTTTCAAAAAGGTAGATAAATCATTTAATGATCAATTTTTTTTACAAAATTCAGTATATTTTAAATTTTTCCACATATTAAAATTATTATAGTTTATAAAAGTAAGTGTGTGAAATTTTATCACTATATTGGATCATAATAAAATCAAATTCATTTTCATGGAAATATTTACATTAAATAATTATATATTAATCCTTATATTTTAAATTTCAAATTAAATATATCCATTAAAATTTGGGAATCATAATTTTCTAATATTTATACAATTATTTTTAACCTTAATTTCATAATGATCCCTTAAACATGGTAACAAAAATATAATGTTTACTATTTATATTAAACAAAAAAAGGGCATATTAACAAAAAAATGAATCTTATGATTAAAAATATTAAATCCCATTTTCAATATTTAGAAAATAAAAATGGATAAAATTAATTTGTTATCAATCCTATAGACAGGTCGAGGAAGTGGATTTTTAATGTGAAAATCATCAAAATATCACAATGTTTTTATAACCAATTTCTATATAAAATCATTTGAAAGGACCAAAATGTATTTATATATGTATAATTGAACTATTAAAATATTAAAACCAATTACAAATGTAATCTACCTATATAAATAAAATATACATAAAATAATTTTTCAATTACAGTGCAGTATTTTTCACTTATCATAAAAACAATTAACTTATCACATAAATAAAAAACAACCAAATTAAATTATGACATTCCAATTTCAAATAATAATAGTATTTATTTCAAATAAAATTTATAATATTACTTAAATATAACATTTACAAATATATTCCATTAAAATTTATAAAAACATTTTTTTTCAAATAAATACATTTTTATGAATAAAATTGAATTTGTTCTTATTTTATTGTTGTAAAACAATTTTGATAAATTTAAAAATATTTTTATGAATATATTACATATAAATTTAATTAATATTATTAACTAATATTTATTAATTATTTAAAATAATATCAAAGACATTTTTAGGTATAATTATATTTATAAAAAAACATTTCTTTTTAGTTGTTTTTTATTTTCATTCTTAATTAATGTGACACCATAGAACTAATTTTACAAACATGTGTAAAACATAATTTAATAATTAAATAAATACTTTTCATTCCCTCCATGCCAATAGATATGTGAAAGATATCAAAATAAATATTATATTGTTATTTGTTAAAACATAGTCTTGCTTGTAACACACATAATCGAATGAAATCATTGTTGTGTGTTAAACAAGTAAAAATTATTAAATCATGTTCTAAAACACAAACTACATGTTTCATTTATTGAATTTTTGTGAATAAATTAATCTATAATCGGTATAGGACACATCACAATGCATCAAATAATATTATTTTATTTGAAAAAATATAATTAATAAAAACATAGGGTGTACCATTCTACCTCACATATAATAAATTTCACTTTCATAATTCATCACTCTAATAAAAAATGAGCATTCTTCGATGTCATCAAATCCTCATATTCCCACATTGATTTTTAAATAAATAGGTTTCTATGTGATACAATAACTAGGTGAATGGTCTAATTTTTTACAACATTATATCTACTGTCCATAATTTTAGATGTTTCACTTAATAAGAAATATCATGTTTAAACAGTCTCACCTTTTAGTTTATAAATTTTAAATATTATTTGTATGTAATTACTCAGGAGATAAATATGAAACAAATTATGAACATTAAAGAGACATGGTTTAAGATCCAATCATTAAGATTCCATGCCTTTATGATCATGATATGTAAAAAAGGAAATCACCTCCTCACAATATGAAAGAACACTTAGAAAATCAGAGGTTGATGTTTGAGAATAAATTTCAGAGAAACCGATGTCATAAAATTAGTCTAGAAATCATCAGCTTAACAAGAGGGAATGTAAAAGGATAATATCACCACCTAAGTATCATTTTGATTTGATAATCATTAATGAAAATTTAAATCATGGGCATGTAATTGAATTCAAAATATCATTTTTTGATTGAGAGTAACGAAGAACATGTTTTTTATAATTTCAACCATCGAAGAATGATGACATTATGATGATTTGAAGAACCATTTTATTCCTAGAAAATTAATGAACTATGATATGTTTTTTTCAAAAAAGTATTCATAATGTTTATGAATTTTCACACGATGATATATGTACTTGATTTCATTCCATTTTTTAAGAACAGTACCATCCATTATTTTTTTATTTATCAATTTTGGCATCATCACTTACTCTGTGAAATTGGAATTCTTGAAAAACAAGTAGATTATAAGATGAAATAGGTGAATAAAATTAATTCTTTCTATTTCAAGTGATCATATAAATAAAATTTATATTACATGTTATCCATTGTGAATAAATAATTATATGTTTAATTGAAACAAAAATTTTCAAAACATCATTTAGTGTTCATCTGAAACAATTTCATAAATGGTAACCCTAATAAGCCTTCCACACAATTAAAATCAAAAACTCTCGAAACAAGGTGACTAAATTTCCAAAATAAACATTTCATTAATCCCAAATAAACATGATTTATCTATTAATATTGACATGAAAACATGTGATTACTATCATAATAGATTATATTGAAACATTTTAATACATATTCAATACATAAATAATTCTTCATGACTAATATAATCACATTTCCTATACAAAATGATTTTAATTATAAGAATGTTAACATCATTGTGTGTATATAGTATTTCATATATTTATTCGAGTATCAATGTAGATATTCACATTATATTTCACTAATGGATCTAAAATAATATTTTAAAAGAAAATATTCATTCAAAATAAAACATTAAATTACCAACAATTGATAAGAAGACATGTATTCCCTAATTATCATGGTACACTTCATCTATTTTATTACCGTAATAATTCCCATTATCTTTTATTCTTATGTGTTTTTTTGACTTACCATCTTTGGCAGCCCTTATATTAGGGAACTTGTTAGCATTATTCAGAAACTCATTGTAATAGAAAAATATAATTATGGGAGGTTCAATTATTGGATTATACTTTTTATTGGAATTAATTTTCTATTAATATTCTTAATGAAATTATTTCCAACAAATTAAAAATTTAATAGTCCCCTAATGAATATTTCCTATGTTCCCTTACATAGATTGAACATAAAGTAAATTTCATATTCTTCTCTCCATTATTTTTCAATTTTCGTTTGAATTATGTCATTGTTTTCTTATCAACAAATTTATAATTATATTATAATTCAATCTCATTTTTCTATGAATAAAATGATGAATGTACTTCCGAAAAAATATGTTTCTAAAATCCTACCAATCAATGGAGTCAATTTTATCTTCTTAACTATTATTTATGATAATGTTCCTCAACTAATTTTCCTCACCTTCCAATAAATATGTACCAAATATAACAATTTTGAATTCTGAACAACAAAAAAAGAAAAATATTTTTTCTATGGTAGGTATCTATTTATCAAAAACCTAGGGGATTGGTATTTCCACTAAAGGAATAAGGATGTATCGTTATAAAGGATTCAAGGAATCATTGTTACCTTATTTTTTCATTTGGAATCTAAGCATGATTCATGGATTGGTATAGATATGTTGAAATATTAATATGTTTTTTTATTTTATATTCAATAACATCCAGTTACTCATGAGGGAAAAAATTTTATTTCCCATTTCATTCACCCTTATGATGGTTCCATTGTGTTCCATACATTGATCAAAATTAGAAGGAAGAATTTTAGAAACATTAATCATAGTGGTTGAAACACATAATCTAGGGAAATTTCTTATAATATTTATTTATATGAAACATTAGTTTTAATCCTATGTTATTCTTGGTAATTATTAAAATTATATTATTTTTATCGATACATATAATTTTTCTTAGCGATCTTACTATGGTTTTCTCAACATAGATTCCAATGGCCATGTAAACCATTATTATGATACCATGTATTATGATACATGATAATCAAACCAATATATTAATTTTTTTATATGATTAAATTCTTGAGGACCATAATAGTTTAGTACATTTGGAATCATGGAAGACATTATTATAAGTTTGTAAGTGATCTTTAATATCCCTGAAGAAAATCTACACATATAGTACTCAAACATAAAACCATTATTTATGACATGGGGAAAGGAAACATAAAAAATGGTGAGCTTAGATTCTCAAAAAGGTTAAACATGGAATATATGTATGAATATCATGATAATAAGCATATGAAAACATTAGCATAATATTTATAAATAATTTCAAGCATATCAGTTGTCATAATCTTGAATCATTTAATTAAATATTTAATTTTCATATAAAATAAATCCTAATATAATCAAATAACATGAGCCATGAGAGTATAATATCAAAATAATTCATGGAATTTGTAGAATATATATATACATATAATACGTTTTATGCCAATTATACTTACCAAGAAATAATATTATGTTAAGATTTGTATAATAAACCATGTATCTACATAACTATTTGGTTGACCATTCATTTAACTTCTATTTTTGGACATTAGATTTCCTCTCAGATACACTACTATTACAGGAATAGAATGACCTCTTGTGAACCCTCATGTTGTAGGCATATGATGACATCCCATGTACCTGTTAAACTTAAACAAAAATTGCAATTTAACAATGAATTGATGTGATATATTGGTTACATCCATCACTTAATGAAAACTATGCATGTCTATTCAATAGGATCATAAATCCCTTATCACCTAGGAACCCATGTATATAAATGAGTCTCTTACACACTTCATCATAACATAACTCCGAAAAAGAAATAGTTTTCGTAAATATAATACCATTATAATAAATAACCATTTAAAGAAATGTTCATAATGGTATACTTGTGTCATATCTATATTAAAGCATATTTAAAATAGTAAGAAGACATCATATATAAAAGAATTATTTTTGAGAGATCACTTGATATAATTCTTTTAAAAAATATCATTTTATTTTTGATATAATTTTTTAATGGTATAAATATTTAAAAGGAAAAAAATTTCTTTGAGAAAAACAATTAATGTATGTAAGTTAATCATTATGTCATTAATTAATCACGAAGGTAGAAAAATCATCTTATGAAATTAATTAAAAAACATTCCATCTGTATTTTTTCTCAAAATCCCACAAAGTGCATTGAAAAAATGATTCTTAAAAAACCTTTTATTTAAAAGTAAAACATAGTGGAAAATTAATATATATACTCATAGTAGATTACTCAAAACCATCTTGAAAACATTTTTTGGAAACATACGCATGGATGAAAAATATTCCCCACTGTAGACATAAATAGAAACATTCGGGAGAAATAAAGAGATTGGGAAATAATCCCTTTAAACATTATAATTAGTCAAATAATATGTCACATTAATGATTTAAAATTATATGGATATGTCAATACCATAATATTCAAGATAATACACCTATTATACAATCATTTTTAGTAAATAATCCATGGAAAATATGAAATTAGTGTATACGACATGGGTCACAAAAAAAATAAAAGTGAGGCAAATATCTCTATTCATAATTAAATACTTCCATAATAAATATTATATCTTCATGTATAATAATTTTTTTTACTAAATATATAACACAGATACATATTATTTTTTGTAATAACATATAATATTTACTAATGAATTTTAAATTCATGTTTATTAAAAATTCCATGTGGTTACATTTCAGTTAATAACTACATTTTTCATATGTGTTGGGAATTTTTATTTTCTGTCCTGTTACATATATAATTATTTAATAATCTCCAAAATGATAAGAATTATATCAATATCATATATATTTATTATATACATTTTTATGGTGTTTAAAAATAGTATAAAATAAAATATATTATTCATGAATATGGTATACGATATGTATGAACAAATATTGGTTTTAGTTTTTTCATAATAGAATAATGTATTTTATATGATATATTATCCTTCATGAAAATTTCATATATTTAAAAGATATTTATTAAATAAATCCATAATAATTTTTATGTAAATAATCAATGAACATCGTCACTTTTTCATGCTATAGTTCATCGTACACACAAATGACATTATCGTACTACGACAAACTGGAATGATAGAAAGTATGTGTGAGAGAACTATTACATAACAATAATAACATATTAATCCTAATATATTTCTTATATAACCTATAATTAAATAATTATTCCCAACTATTAAATATTGTAGTGGAAGAACGAACGACATTGGTCTACAAGGTGGTAGTCTATCTTGCACACGAATGATTAATTTGTATCCCATTTCATAAAATCATGTCAAGTCATAGTTCAAAGGAATATAAAATAAATATCTATTAATATTAAATATATTTTGGGTACTATATATTCATGAAATTAAATGAATTTATAGGGTTTAAAAATGAGATAAAACCAAAACTTTTGTTGATGAATGCTACCTCTTATTAAGGTATCTCCTTCTGATTTACATCAAATGATTTACAAGGATGGATTTAATAATAAATTATTGATTATAGGATAAGGGGATGAATTTTTTTAGGATATTCAGATAGATTTTTTTTATATAAATAGTTTTTCTCTGTGATTAAATGACTATAAGGCACCCATTTATAAGAAATTATAGGGGAACTAAATGAATTTCCCAAAAATTAAAATTATAATTCATGAAATCTATGTCCAAACATCTCAAAGATGGAATTTATTTGATGATAAAATAATATAAGGTTTTAATTTCATTCTTTAATATATTTTTTGCATGGTATTCATTTATTTCAAACTTTATCATATTAAATAACCCTTAGTTTACACATTTTAGTTTTAACTAATGTAGCATAACTTTCAATATTATGAGGATGTAATGTTTAAATATTAAGTGTAAATTGAACCATAAATATCCAATTTATGACATTTTAGAACATATAAAATCCTATTTTTCCTTATTTAATGTTTTTATGATTATGTAATAATTGAATAAAATATTATTTTCATAAACAGTCAAAAATCTCAATTTTGATTCTATTAATTACATTGAATTTATGAAACTCAAATAATCAAGATATATTATACCTATATCATTTAATACACCATTAACATATTCAAATCATTTAGATAATTATTGTATCACCCTAATTATGTAAATTTATATTTATTATTATAATACTAATATCTTTTAATTATTTACTACATGAATTGTTATTATTACTACCTCATTATGGTGTAATTATTAATGATAATCATTTCTTCACTATAATTTAATATTTAATTTCCATGATATAGATAGATTTTTTATTTTTTATAAGAATATATATAGTTGATAATATCTTCAATTTAACACCATATTAAAATTATTATACATATCAAACGTAAGAGTGGGGAATTTTATCACTCCCTTTAATTTTAATAATATAAAAGTTAATTTTCTATAAAATTGATTATAAATTATTTTTATTTCAATGATTAGGTGTTAAGAGAATATTTAACTTTATCCAATAACAATTGGGAATGTTTTAGTGTAACTGTTTTATATTTACAGTATTATTTTCCCCTTAATTACATGATTTACCCTTAAAACATGTTAAACAATTATAATGCTTTCAATTCCTATTTTCCAAAAAAAATAAAACCATTTAATAAATATGAAACAGTTGATTCCAAATAATAATAAAAATTAAAATATCCTAATAGGGTTCTGGATAAAATTATTTTAATATTAATAAAACCAATAGGGCAAGACAACGATTTATTAATGCGAGGATCTTTAAAATCACACAGCATTTTTATATCCAATTTCTATATGAAATTGATTTATATATGTATAATCAAACTTGTTGAACATTAAAATAAATAGAATATATAATATAATTATATAAATAAATTAATTGAAAAATCAATTTACTATTAAAATCCAGGTTTGTATTATTCATCAAAAATGATACTTATCAAAAAAATAAAACACATAAAAAAATAATTTTGATATTAAAAATTAATTATATAATACTAATGTTCAAATTTAAATTTATAAAATATAATAATTTATCATTAACACAAGTCTTCCATTAAATTTTGGAAAAATGGCACTTTAAAAAAATATTTTTTTCATTAAAATTGGATTTATTCTTTTTTTATGGAATTAAAACATTTTCGATAAATTAAAAAATTAATATATAAAATTTAGAAATAATCATTATCATTGAATAATGTTTAATAAATCAATTTATTATGATCAAACAACTTTTTAGCAATAATAATAGCTTTTCACAAAAACACATCATTTTTATTCAATTGGTTTTATCTATTATAATTAATTGGTGAAAAATGTATTAATTTTATAAAAACATTTAATCCATTTGTTCATAATTAAATTATTCATATTCATTCCTTCCATTCCAATTGCTAAGTGATAACTATCAAATTACTATTGTATTGTTGTCTAGTAAATATCAGTCTAAAATATAACATAAGATATCGATGAAATACAATGTTGTGTGTTATAGAATAATAAATTTGTATTAATTTTATTGTAAGAAAAAATATGTGTTTTACATAGAAAAATATTGTTTTCAAATAAATATTGAATTGGTTTATCAATAATAATAATTACTTAGAAAATATTAATTTATTTGAAAATTATTAATGCTTTAAAATAGGGGGCATTACATAGAAGATTACCCTCTGGGGAATCCACTAATATATAATAATCTTGTTGATGTTATAATGTGGTAATTTCATGATGTAAATTAAATATACTATATGTCTATAATTAATTTTTTAGGTAGATCAGGGAGTTGGTGGAAAATTTGATTTATTATATGTGTACTTTCACAAATATCCACCATCCATTATGTGAATGAATGAACCTCAATTGGTGTAGGAACAGATGGAAAATATCGAGTGAATCATTTTGTTCTAAACAAAAACATATAATATCAAGGTAATTTGGGTGGTGTTTCTCCTTTGAGACCCAAACAAGCGATGGAGTGATTTCATTTTACATGCGGATTACCATGTGGGGATTGGTATTAAAGGTTTATAATAATCTATTTTTATAGTAGTTTTTGGATATAGTAACTGATGATTGTGATTTTTCTGGATTTCCATTAAATATATCTAGAAGAGAATTAATTTTTGGCATACACCAATCAGTTTTCTAAGATGGTTTTTTTCACCAGAGGATATAAATAATGACCAGATGATGTTGAGAACCACCTGTAGGGTAATTTAGTTGATTTGAGATCATTTATATTTGTTCTTAATATCTCAAACAATGTAAAAATAATATACCTAGATATGATGGATAATATGGGGTTGGATGTCTTTTTTTTATTCTTCCCTTTATCTTCTACCCTGTTGAAAATTTTGTGGCACACATGGTAAAAAATTGGATGTGATAATATCACTAGAGGTGTGGTGGGGATGATTCTCAATTGTAGGCATCCTCTTCACCTAAATTACATCTTGTATTGTGACCCTGAAATTCTATCAATGTTACATGGTTGGGAACATGTAGTGTTCTTTTCACACACCTGAAATGATGTGAAAATGTAGTATATCATATGGTGATATTTAGTGTTTCCTTATGGATTTTCATATTCCTCTTTATGGTCATGTATTGATTTTTCCAAAGGCTACAACGGTGCATTCATATAATTCAAGGGGTACAAAGAACTATCCACTTTACTCTAGAGTAAAGGACCTTTAAATAGTTGATGTATTTCTTGAATAGTTAGATGTGGGTCAGTCGATATTGAGATGTACAATCTTTATTATATCATATATAGTCATTTTATTTTATGATATTGGTTTTCCGTAATATTTTATATGTGAAGCATTAATGTATTTTATAAAATATAAAAAAAATCATTTCATTTGTTTTGGAGTTAGAGACAACTCTAGGGATGAGTAAATAGTAGTGGTTCCAGGGCCCTTCTTGGGAACAATCGATAGCACGTGCATTGTTAGTCTGAGAGTTCATAATTCATGGAAATGATTTAGTTTACACCATCTTTAGGATTTATTGTCCCGTAAATCAATATATTTAGGTTTATTTATATCATTGGAATGTATCATTACATTCAAATTATTAGTGGTATTGAGTGTTTTACGGAGAGTGGGATCCAAGGTAGAGTTATATAGGACCTCTCCGCCAATATTTTTAGAGTTTTTTTATATTTTATAAGTAAATCAGGATGACATTTCATTTTTTTGTGTTAATAATATTTGGAGGGAATTCCCTAACAATTTACAATAAAATTTCATCATCCACTCTTTAGATAGTTAGTTATATATTATGATTGATTTAGTGTCATGTACACAAACCAATTAGATGCCTTATTATCATATGGAACCAGTACAGTTGAATGTGATCAGAATTTAGTTGTATGAAATTATGTTCAATGTCTTTTTTCACCATAGTGTATCTCATTAGGATAAACATGTTCTATTTATTGTGTGGGTGGATAGTTCACTCTGATTGAGTTTTACAATTAGTATTTGAACTACATATATGTTAAGAATTTGTATCCTATGAATAGTTTAGATTATTTTTTTAATCAATTAATGGCAACAAAGATGTTTTTAAATATTAATAATATGTTAGGTTATCATTATCTCAATGTTCAAGATTCTGATATACCAAAGACATCTTTTAGGAGTAGTTATGGCCATTACAAATATCATGCTTTTTCATTTTTCATGACTAATGATCCTTACATTTTTATGGCTTTAATGAATTATATTTTTAATTGGTATATCAACACTTTAATAATAGTGTTTTGGATGATATTTTTTACTATTCTATATCTGGGGATCAGAATGTGAACCATTTAATGTGGTTTTTTGAAATCCTAAAGAGACTTTGTTTGAATAGAATTCTTTCAATGAATTTTCATTAAATAATATTTCTAGGAAATGGTTGAAATTCATTTGGGATAAAAATTAAAAGGTTTATTTCCTTGAGTAAAAAAAATTATACCATCAAATCCTATAGTGATCTTTAATATTCCTAGCAATTGGTATATCAGTTTTTTGATGCTTCTTGTGTTGGTTTTGGTTGTTCATTTAACTTGGTTGATAACGTGGTGGCCTATATATTTCATTATATTTGAACTCATGAGAAGAATTACCCAACCAATGATTCAGAAAATTCTATAGTTATATATGTTATTTAGTGTCTGAGGAACTATCTTTTTTTTGGAGAGGTACATGGTAATTTTTTAACATAAGTGACTAAGATATTTATTTCTATAAAAATACATAATAATCAATAAAATGAGATAGTTATAATACCTTAAAACTCTAGAATTCAACATCACCTATAACCCTAGGAAGGGGAAGTTCATTTTAATGAATATTATTATAAATGTACCAATGTTGGATGTTTTGAAATTAACATAAAATTTTAACCTTACAGTTCCCTTTAGTTAGTTTTTCTAGGATTTTTAATTGTATTTTAACAATTGATCAGTTATCATCATCTCTCATTGAGTATATTCTACAGGATTTTCATTAGGATGATGTATTATATGCAATTGGAAAAACACTATATTGATGGGATACTATTTTTGGTTTGTCTATTTCTAATATGGTATTCCATATTGTATGGATCATTTTTTCATCCCATCATCTATGAGAAGATCAGTTTGCTTTGATTTTTATAGTTCTTCACAGTCCATTTATATTGTGACTACAACGTTGTAATATTAGAAGAGTCGGTGATTTTGTAATTTGAGTTTCATGTGATAAACTATAGACTATTTGTCCCATTGTTACACATGGTAAAAGATTAATTCTAAGCATATGAAAACTTCTATATTTTTTCAGCATCATATGTTGCTGGTTTTCAAGTTGGATGAGGTGTATGTGGGATTTTTTTTATTACCTTGGACTCTATATGGGAATTCAATTTACATGGTTATTGATCAATTGACGAATTCATCTCAATTAATTTTGATCATATACAACAAAAAGTTAATTATCTGGGTAAATGTATATACATGAAATTATGAGGTTACATGGGGTTCCATTTTCCCATTGTCTAATGCTTTGATTAATTTTTTTTAATCTTTGTTATAAGAGATTACCTATGATGTTATGGGGACTCATGAAAGGTGTAATAAACCATTCCCTCATAATACAGTGGGCCATAAAAAGTTTGAAATTCAGATCCCAAGAGAAATGATTCATTTCATTGTCTTGGATTTTGGTGGATTGTGGAATAACCACCTAGTAATAGTTGATATTTCAAATAATAATAGATAGAATTTTCATTCAAAATTACTCCCTTTGGTTGGACCAATTCATATTTTGGACACTTCTATGACATTTCAAGAAATATTTCAACATCTAGTCACTACGCAGAGTTAATAAAAATTATATAATGATATTTAAATAATACTTTTGATATTTTTATTGTTGACCAGGTTTTAATCATCATTTCACAGTGGTCAGTTCACCATCATCATTGAAAATAGGGAATGCATGATCCTTGATTTATTGGACCATTTCAAGTCATTGAGCTTCTTGGGAATGATGCTTATAAATTTTGATTATCAATTCACTTGATGAATATTCCTAATTTTTCCTATATGTTTCATGTTAGGAAATATCATCATTATCCCTATCGTTTTTTAATGGAAGTGATTGAGTTGTAGAAAATCAATTTTATTGTGGGAAATCCAATGAAAATTGTGGAGCCTCAAGGGTATTCCTTGTGAGAGAATATGGTTCCATTGGTTTGAGTGTTATGGTTAAATTGATTATATTTTCATGATACTTGGGTGCATGATTTTTTGACGAGGGGATATTGGAATCACCTATTTATGGGTCATCATTCTTGCAAATGACAAACCAGGCACATAAATTGTTATGATGGGGGGTTTGAAATGTCCTGTTACCACTATTCAGGTATTTATCATTCTGTTATTTTTTCCCTCAAGAATTGAATGTTTTTTGGGAACCCCATTGTTGAATATAATTTTTCTAGGGAAAATGAACAAATGTCCAGGTATGCAGGTTTTTTGAATTAACGGAGACCTAGTTGTAATGTGTCATTGGATTTGTGGGATTCTCTATAAGATCTTCTAAAATATGAGGTAGGTTTTTATTGTTTTTTCATAAATTTTAAAATTGTGTTACCTGATGGATGTTTACATGTCATGTAATGGGATTGAACATTGCCTAATGGACACCGAGAACAAGAAATGAAATGGATATAATTAATTAACTCTATTAGTAATTAGAAAGGAATTTAAACATCATGTAATTAGTAAAATACTTTTTTTAAAGGAAATAGTTTTTTTAGAATATGTGTTATTATATGATTACATTACAGGTTAATGGATTACACACCATTTACGTCATTCATGTTATCCTTTTAGGGAAATAAACTTCTTATTTTCTTAATGATCCAGCCATATCATTTGTACCTCATAATCTAGGAGTTCTCCCAAGTGATTTTGGACAGCTACACTCCATCCAAATTTTTTCATTCAACGATTGATCTACATTGTGGTTACCTTTCATTTCTACTCATGTTTATGCATTTCTGTTATTATTTTCTTTATATTGTCGTAGCACTGTTGTTTTGGGTTTTTTGATCCATTTATCTAAGATGATAATTGTCATGGTTCCTTCGAGTAATTTTGTATGATATTATTATAGAGGCTAACCTTTAAATTGGTTGTGGTGTAGATTGAGCCTTCATGGAGGTTTGTTTTGATCATTAATTTTCACTAACAATTTTTATTTATTGAATTAATTATGATATATGAGGTTCAATTCTAGGGAATCCATTGTTGTATTTATCTTCTTATTTATCGGTGTATTACATTGCCTCTTTATTTAAAAAAAGTATTGAGGTATGTGGATTCACTTATAGATTGTGGTCAATGATAAACATTTCATTTTTTTTATAAATAGTATTATAAAATAAATTCAATTATTGATTAATTTATTATGTATGTGAAATGGGAATATGATAAAATATTTTTTCCCCTTGTTTTGGAAAATGAAATTGGGGTTTCTATTCATTATGAAATTGTTTTATGAAATTGTTTTCAAATATAGTTTTCTAACAAAATTAGTTGAAAATAGAAAAGATGGTAAGTCATGGATACATTGGTGGATAGTGTGGAAATCGACCAGTCACGAACCAACCTGGGTCGAACCTAAACCGGTCCCCCGAGCCGGCCCGCGACATGGCCCGAGGGGCGTTCCCGATCCCCACGGGCTGGCAACTAGTGTCAGGCATCAAAATATAACAGGTGGGAATGATTTGGCCCAAAAGAAAACAAACTAAGAAGCGGAAAAAGAAATAGAACAAAGGAAAATAAATAAAGATCAACCAACAACACTACTAACCTGACCACGACCAAAACTCCACATGACCCCTTGGGCCACCTTCTAATACCACAACCAACATCGCTCAAGATGTACAACAGAATTTGGAACCTGCAACAGAACTGAAAACAAGAAAACACTATAGGAGTGAGTATTAAAACTCAGTAGGTAGGCCCGACTAATTATATTCTCAATGCACATACCAATAAATAATGAATTTTTCAATTCCAGGTTTGAACTAAATTATATAAAATATGGTTTCCACACACTTTCATTTCTGAAACAAATAACAATCCATTGCCCTTTTTAATTTATAACAAGTTTGATGTTGAAAGAAACAGGTGCATTTCATTTTTTAAACATTTTGCGAACAAATTAGAAATCCAAAATTTAGTTTTTAGTCAAAAGGAGAATCACACACAACACACACTAAGGGAAATGGTAAAAGTGGCACACATGGGTCAACAACTGAACTCGACCTCTCAATCATCTACCACACACAAATAAAAACTAAAAGAAACATGGGTCGAACCTAGGAGATCGTGAACAATCCAGAACATACTATACATGTGACTCATCCTGAAGGCATGCCATAACCCGATGACGTCATAACGCCCATAATACTACCCGGCATAGCCCTGCATGGCCTAACCGAGGGGCCCAATCCCCATAGCAGCAATAACTCAGTATTCCCCTGCTATGGGGCCACTATCCAGTGCGTGGTCTAATCTAGTGCAGCAATCGTTCTCAGAATATTCACTCAATATGCCAGGTTCCCATGTCAACACAAGAAATACAAGAGGGGTGCGTCCACAATGAAAATCAAGCAGTCACAATGCACTAACATCACATACATCTCATGCAATCAACACACACAAAAGATCTCCCCTGAATAGGTTTTCCAAAATAATTTATTCTATTAAAGTGCCAGACGGTCCTTCACAAATTTTAAAACAAAACCTCATTTCTCGAAAAAAAAACTTAAAACACCTGTTCATAAAAAAATAGCTTATCGTTAAAACTAGAAGTACGTTTGAAATTCTGTGAATTATGTTTAAAGTCCAAACGGGCATTCTTTCAAAATTGGGTGTCCTCCCATCAAGAAAATGTTCCAAGTGTTCGGTATAAAATAAACGTCTCTTTTCACACTGAATAATCATTTACAATTTTATTATCTGATATTGTTTATCACTCGTTAAAATTAACAAAACATCATGAAATTAATAAATTCTAAATTTAAGGGTGAGTGCAATGGGGGACCTACCTCGGCTTGCTGTCCAAACACAAGGGTGTGTCACGCCCCACACAAACGCACAAGCACGCACTAGTCGATGACTGCAAAATCCCGGGTTTTCCTCACCAACAACACGCTGAAAAAAACGCACAACAACTAAAAACCCACCACCAATGACTAAAAACAAACCAGATGAACATACGGCACAAAAACCACCTCGAAAATCATTCAAAACATAACCCACACCATCGATACTATTTAATAAATCATTTTAAAATTAAATGAGCACTCACAACACGCCAAAATAGAATGCGCACCAACTCCACAGTTAAAATAACAATTGACACAACTTAATAAAATGCCATCAAGAATAAACCAGTCTACAGACACTTTTATGAACAAGCAAACCAATTTCTAAACAATTTTTATAAGCAGACCAAACAACACATAAACAGTCTGTATAAGAAAAACACACAATTTGTTAAATATTCAATAACTAGGTCAAATAAGTTACCAAATTCTAAAAAAACTCCATAAGTACACATAAATTTAACCATAGAAAATCACTTCGTACTTATTTCTAACAAAGACAATAAATTGAACAACACTATAAAATATTAACTAATTGCATTTCGATAATGAGAAACAAGTCAAAAATTTATCTAGACACAGCTCGCACCTCATAACCAACCCACAACATGAAAACAAGAAGAAAGACACGAATTCTAAAATTATTAAATAACGTCATGGTCAATCCACGAGAAACAATCAGCCACAAGAGATCAACGCAGTTCTAAAATTAAAGCGAAAGGCAGAGGGATATTACCTCAAACGATGAAGAAAGTCTGAAAAAAAAACAGAGAAGGACCCCATGCGCACCTCAAACGCATCCGTGAGAAGCTGAAATTTGACCCGACACAACAAAGGTTGATACACCATTTAAGGATATGTGCACAAAAATCATACCCTAACCAAGAAATAACCTTATATCAAAGGAATGAGGGGAAAAGAATACCAAATAGGGGGACTGCTGAATATGTGAAACTGGATAGGGATCGTGCGCGCCGGTGGGAAAAATTGGATTGCGGGTCGTGGGTGGTAGGAGGCTGGAGCACAAGCCGGACAAGGGTTAGGCGCTGGACAAGGGGGTGCGCTGTAGGAACAAGGGGAGGTGGTCGGTGTTGTGGCCAGTGCAGGGAGGTCGCCCGGAGGTCGGCGAGGCCGACGGGAGGGCACTGGTAAGAGGGAGGTGTGCTGGCCGTTGTAGGCAGGGGCATCAAAGGGAGGCTCGTGGATGCGGTCGAGGGTAGTAGGGTGCGAGGCCGAGGGCGAGCAGGGGAACGGGAGCCGGCTGGGGTGGCTGATTCGCCCAAGCATGAGCAGGGGAGCCGAGAGAGGAGGCTTGGGCGTAGTGGGGTGAGGCAAAGAGGAGGGTTGGGCACGGTGGGGCGGCCAGGCGAGGTAGAGGGAGGGCTGGGCGCTGCAGGTGGCACGGGGAGCGGTGGCTAAGCTCCAGCAAGGAAGAGGGAGGTCTGCGGAAGGGGTGTCGTGGGCAGCCACATTCCAAGGAGACGACACATGAAGGGGTGTCGCGCGGGGGCTTGCGGATGGGGCGGCGGCTAGCAGACAGGATGAAGAGGGGGGTCGCGCTGGTAGGTTAGGGTTTTGACAAAATAATTTTTTTATGTAATAACAATAGTAATAATAATAATAACACAATAATAATAATAATAAAATAATAGTAATAATAATAACTATATCATTAATAAAATTAATACTCCTAATAATAACCTTAATAATAATAAAAACAACAATGTAAAATTATTACAATTATTATCAAACGTTCTTTTAAAAAAAACTGTTTATTTACCATACTCTGTAAACCGGATCACCGCGCATTCGGCAGACAACTGACTAATCCACAAGCAAGTTGCGCGCCTCAACTCAGACTACTTGGGAATTCGCACAGGCCCCTGGGGCGATCGTGTGGCCACCGCCTACCATGCGATGACCGCGCACGGGCCCGATACTCGCTAAAATATTAAACGATAAAAATTTTAGTCTGAGACCCAATCTGAGTCTTGGCGTGAGAACCCGGAGCCAAGATTTAAATAAATAAAGACGAATTAATGGTCGGGGTGTGACAATTCTCCCCACCACAGACACTTTCTGCCCCCAAAAAGTCACGAAGCCCAAAGATATCCAAAACTCGAGTTCATGCCCGATCCAAAACCGAGAAGCTAGGAAATTCGAAATGAACTTTTACTCCACAGGTCACACCAGACTGATCATGAAGAAACCACGACATAAAACGAGGGGAGAACACGAGAGGGTTCTCCCCACAATAAGAGCTCGACCAACACAGAGGCTTTAGAACCCGAATACACCGCCCCGGGGAGGGGGTCGACGTGGGAACTCCAAACCCAAAACTAATCCACATAAGGTTTTAAACACACTCCATAAAGAACGAACGATTCAAAAAGCTCCACTCAACAGACCTAACAAGGATCCAAGCCCAATTGAATCCAAAAGAAAACACAACACAAGGGAACGGGAGAACACGAGAGGGTTCTCCCCACAACAAGAACACCACTAATGCGAAAATTTAACACTCAAACATACCACCCCGGGACGGGGGGGGGGGCGAGGCAGGAACTCTCAACCGTTCCAAACTATCTTTTATAGCACGAGCGGAAAAAACTTACGAGCAGAACATAGCCCAATTAGTAAACCTGAGCATAACTACGACATCAACTCTCCCACATGCACTTACATCTCCAAACGAACACCAATAAACCGAGATTAACCCACACAAGTTCCAGACACACTTTTCAGATAAGCGCACGATTCAGAGAACCACGTCAATACAAATGGAACTGCTAGGATTATAATAGGTCAAGTCAATCGTAACTTCATGATGAACCAATGAACTCATAACAACACCAAAACTTTAACCAGCAGAAAAAAGACAAGAACAAAGACTTTAAATTTTTCACCGCAAACACGGAACCCAAAGTCAGAATTGAAGCGTCACACTCCCGACAACTCCTGACTGCGTGCGAGCTTTACCCCAAGACCTGTGGTTGGGGCTCTGATGGTTGAAGCATCCCCTGCCTCACAGTCAGGCACTGGAATCTTCTGGTCACCATGTCTTCCTCATGAGACGCTTCCTGTAAAGATTCTCTAGGTGACCTAGACACCTGCAATGATGGAAGGTCTTCGGAGGGGTGTGACATGATGGCTCGTATGCCCTAAACGTCCATACTGACGGTACACCATTAGATGATCCGACAAACCAGAAATTAGAGCCACTGCAGAGAACTCTTTAGAAAAAAATTTACCTAACACACTCTGCTCGTCAGATGGCGGACCTTCACCAGCAACTGAATACAATTGATTGTCAACCGTTAGCGCTCTAGAGACTAACTCAACTAACACTTCATGCACCAACTTCTCAAAAAGTGGTGCTCTCAAAAGGGGAGGACTCGCTCCTTTATCTCTAGATGAAGACCCCTGATGAAGGGAGAAGTCTTCATCTAGTCTTGCGACACTACCCCCAGAAAAGGAGACACAAGATCCTTGAAATGGTCAACATACACTTTCACCGTCTGTTGGCCATGTTGAACATGCATGAGCTCTTCTATTTCCTTCGTCCTCACCTCCACAAGTATAAACCGTTGAACGAAGAAGGCTTTGAAGACATACCATGTCATCCCAACTTGCGGTAATGGCGGGGCGAACAACTCCTACTCATCTAGAGCTGGACCTTCAAACAGATCCAAAACAACACGCACTCAGATCGCCTCGGGAGTTCCCAATACCCTGAAGATTCACTCGACTTCTTCAAACCACATAACTACCTTTAACAGACTCTGATCACCGTTAAATGTAGACAATGACCGAGAAGGACCAAAAACTGGGCATGACTCATCAAAAACTCTGGGGACCTTTCTAGGTGGCATTTCTGAACAACATATGCCAAGATAAAACTGTTATCAATCGAAGAAACATCAATAAAGCACCCTCATCCAAAAACAACCAGCTCAAAAACCAAACAACCACAAAATCAACCCAAAAACCGCTTTTCATTTTATATTTCAAAACCATCTTCTTTTTTTTCAAGGCTACTTTCCAAATACCAAATCCACTTTTCAAACCAAACTCACTTTCCAAATCCATTTTACTCTTTAAAAGCCAATTTAGAAAACAAGGTCAAGCCTTAAATTTCAAACACACCCTGGTAATCCCATGAACCGTTGCACATGTCTTCATCCACTTTCATTCATACACACCAACACACACTTTCCACACATCCTCTAACGTGTGCAACGTTCATAAGGAGTACCTGAGGTTTCACCCCAAACCATTCTTGACCAAAACCAAGAAAACAACGGATTTCCAAATCAAAAGCTTTCTGTTTTTAAAACCATTTCATACATTTAATGTCCTTTAAAATAAATCAATCCCATTTTCAATAACCCTTTTTTCCACCACTTCCAAAAATGTACTTACATTGACCAGAACAGAAAAACGACACTTAAATTGCATCAAACACCGAAGTGAGGGACTAGTATTCACGCTTAACCTGGCGACATTGTAGTGGGCCATGTCCCAAGTAGGCGTAGACCACTAGGAGGAATTCAAACCATGTACCCAAACTCCACATGGGTCACTACTCCATGTGAGATCAGGATTAACATCAGTTTACCTCCGTTGTCATCCCTCAATCCAAAACAAGCCAGAATGAAACAAAGACTCAATTCCCGGACTACCCCTGGCGACTCAAGGTATGGAATGGGTGAGGGTTCATGACGTCCTTCTCGTACCTACCTCTCAAGTCCCGACAGTCCTAATCTCCATCTACCGGACATCCCAAATAACAAGGTCCCCCTCTGATACCATTTTGTCACGAACCAACCCGGGTCGAACCTGAACCGGTCCCCCGAGCCGGCCCGCGACATGGCCCGAGGGGCGTTCCCGATCCCCACGGGCTGGAAACTAGTGCATGGCATCAAAATTTAACAGGTGGTAATGATTTGGCCCAAAAGAAAACAAACTAAACGGCGGAAAAATAAATAGAACAAAGGAAAATAAATAAAGAACAACCAACAACACTACTAACATGACCACGACCGAAACTCCACGTGACCCCTTGGGCCACCTTCCAATACCACAGCCATCATCGCTCAAGGCGGACAACAGAATCTGGAACCTGCAACAAAACTAAAAACAAGAAAACACTGTAGGCGTGAGTATTAAAACTCAGTAGGTAGGCCCAACTAATTCTATTCCCAATGCACATACCAATAAATAAATAATTTATCAATTCCAGGTTTGAACTAAATTATATAAAATATGGTTTCCACACACTTTCATTTCTGAAACAAGTAACATTCCACTGCCCTTTTTAATTTAGAACAAGTTTAATGTTGAAAGAAACAGGTGCATTGCATTTTTAAAACATTTCGCGAACAAATTAGAAATCTAAACTTTAGTTTTTAGTCAAAAGTAGAATCACACAAAACACACACTAAGGGTAATGGTAAAAGCGGCACACATGGGTCAGCAACCGAACTCGACCTCTCAATCGTCCGCCACACACAAATAAACACTAAAAGAAACATGGGTCGAACCTAGGAGATCGTGAACAATCCAGAACATACTATACATGTGACTCATCCTGAATGCATGCCATAACTCGATGACGTCATAACGCCCATAATACTACACGGCATAGCCCTGCATGGACTAACCGAGGGTCCCAATCCCCATAGCAGCAATAACTCAGTATTCCCCGGCTATGGGGCCACTAGCCAGTGTGTGGTCTAAACTAGTGCAGCAATCGTTCTCAGAATATTCACTCAATATGTCAGGTTCCCCTGTCAACACAAGCAATACAAGAGGGGTGCGTCCACAATGTAAATAAAGCAATCACAATGCACTAACATCACATACAGCTCATGCAATCAACACACACAAAAGATCACCCCTGAATAGGTTTTCCAAAATAATTTATTCTATTAAAGTGCCAAATAGGGGTTCACAAATTTTAAAACAAAACCTCATTTCTCGAAAAATAACCCTAAAACACTTGTTTAGAAAAAATCGCTTATCATTAAAACTAGAAGTACGTTTGAAATTCCATGAATTATGTTTAAAGGCCAAACGGGCATTCTTTCAAAATTGGGTGTCCGCCCGTCAAGAAAATGTTCCATGTGTTCAGTATAAAATAAACGGCTCTTTTCACACTGAATAATCATTTACAATTTTATTATCTAATATTGTTTATCACTAATTAAAATTAACAAAACATCAAGCAATTAATAAATTCTAAATTTAAGGGTGAGTGCAATGGGGGACCTACCTCGGCTCGTTTTCCAAACATAAGTGTGCATCCCGCCCCGCACAGACGCACAAGCACGCACTAGTCGATGACTGCAAAATCCCGGGTTTTACTCACCGACAACACACTGTAATAAACACAAAACAACTAAAAACCCACCACCACTGACTAAAAAGAAACCAGATGATCATACGGCACAAAAACCACCTCGAAAAACTTTCAAAACATAACCCACACCATCGATACTATTTAATAAATCATTTTAAAATTAAATGAGCACTCACAACACGCCAAAATAGAATGCACACCAACTCCACGGTTAAAATAAAAATCTACACAACTTAATAAAATGCCATCAAGACTAAACCAGTCTACAGACCCTTTTATGAACAAGCAAACCAATTTCTAAATAATTCTTATAAGTATACCAAACAACACATAAACAGTCTGTATAATAAAAACACACAATTTGTTAAAGATTCAATAACTAGGTCAAATAAGTTACCAAATTCTAAAAAAAACTCTATAAGTACACATAAATTTAACTAGAGAAAAGCACTTCGAACTTATTTCTATCAAAGGCAATAAATTGGATATCACTATAACATATTAACTAATTGCATTTCGAGAATGTGAAACAAGTCAAAAATTTAACTAGACACAACTCGCACCTCATAACCAACCCACAACATGAAAACAAGAAGCAAGACAAGAATTCTAAAATTATTAAATAATGTCATGGTCAATCCACGAGAAACAATCAGCCACAAGAGATCAACACAGTTCTAAAATTAAAGCGAAAGGAAGAGGGATATTACCTCAAACGATGAAGAAAGTCTGAATAAAACAGAGCAAGACCCCATGCGCACCTCAAACCCATCCGCGAGAAGCTGAAATTTGACCCGACACAGCGAAGGTGGTTACACCATTTAAGGATATGCGCACAAAAATCATACCCTAACCAAGAAATAACCTTATATCAAAGGAAGGAGGGGAAAAGAATACCAAAGAGGGGGGTTTCCGGATATGTGAAATAGGATAGGGATCATGCGCGCCGGTGGGAAAATTGGGATCGCGGGTTGTGGGTGGTAGGAGGCTGGAGCACAAGCCGGACAAGGGTTAGGCGCTGGACAAGGGGGTGCGCTGCAGGAACAAGGGGAGGTGGTCGGTGTTGTGGCCAGTGCAGGGAGGTCGCCCGGAGGTCGGCGAGGCTGACGGGAGGGCACTGGTAAGAGGGAGGCGTGCTGGCCGTTGTAGGCAGGGGCATCAAAGGGAGGCTCGTGGATGTGGCCGAGGGCAGCGGGGTGAGAGGCCGAGGGCGTGCAGGGGCACGAGAGCCGGCTGGGGTCGCTGATTCGCCCGATCAGGAGCAGGGGAGCCGAGAGAGGAGGCTTGGGCGCAGCGGGGCGAGGCAGAGAGGAGGGCTGGGCGCGGCGGGGTGGCCAGGCGAGGCGGAGGGAGGGCTAGGCGATGTAGGTGGCACGGGGAGCGGTGGCTGAGCGCCAGCAAGGGAGAGGGAGGTCTGTGGTAGGGGTGTTGCGGGAAGCCGCATTCCAAGGAGACGACGCAGGAAGGGGGGCCACGCAGGGGCTTGCGGATGGGGGGGCGGCTAGCAGTCAAGATGAAGAGGGGGGTCGCGCTGGTAGGTTAGGGTTTTGACAAAATAATTTTTTTTTATGTAATAACAATAGTAATAATAATAATCACACAATAATAATAATAATACAATAATAGTAATAATAATAACAATATCATTAATAAAATTAATAATCCTAATAATAACCTTAATAATAATATAAACAACAATGTAAAATTATTACAATGATTATCAAACTTTCTTTTTTTTAAAAAAAATAAAAAAAATAAACTATTTATTTACCATACTCTGTAAACCGGATTACCGCGCGTTCGACAGACAACTTACTAATCCACGCACATGTTGCGCGCCTCAACTCAGACTACTTGGAAATTCGCACAGGCCCCTGGGGCGATCGTGTAGCCACCGCCTTCCATGCGGTGACCATGCACGGGCCCGAAACTCGCTAAAATATTAAACCACAAAAATATTAGTCTGAGACCCAATCTGGGCCTTGGCGTGAGCACTCGGAGCCAAGATTTAAATAAATAAAGACGAATTAAAGGTCAGGGTGTGACACAGCCTCATGTGTTGATATTGTCTGGGGTTCATGCATGGTGTGTTACTATTCTCTCTGGACTTGTCTTTCAAGGGAATATATAGAAATAGTTTGGATGGGTCACATTCTAGGGTGGTGCCTTTTTCATATATTAGATAAATTTGTCTTGTTGTTTGATGTGTAATTTTAAAGGTTGGGGTAATGGGTGTCATAATTATCATAGAGAAGTTTTATATTTAGTATGAGATTATATATTATTTGACTCTATTTTTCATGTAATATTTTAGTTTCAATTATATGCATATGAAATAATATGTCATTCAGGATTTTATTTTTTAGAATTGAAATCATTTCTCAATAGAATTCATTAACCCCTTTTTCCTATATTATTAATAAATACAAAATAAAAGAAATAAAATTATTTACAATGATTTTCTATAAAAACTAATACAATTTTTTATCATTACTTTTTTTTATGATGATCATTTTCAAATTATAGTACATAGACTTTTTCTTGAACAATGGGGTTTGATTCTAATAATCCCCTTATCTCACACTATGCAGATTCTTTTTAAAATTTCGTATATATTTGTATGTCTATCGATGAATGTAAATTCCAGGAACCATGGTGAGGCTAGGAGGTTTCTAATAGATGGTTTTGGTAGTAGGTGGTTAAATTGTGATATTATACCCATGATATCACTAGGAGTATTATGTTTTTATTTTAGTTCTCCATCGAGGTTGGACACGTACATTGGGATGTTCAAAATTATTATTTTTTGTATCATTTCCACATCTTTATTTCAGTTATGGCATAAGATTACCACTTCAAATGTTTCTCTCTGTTGAATGTGTATATATTACCTATTTTCTTCTATAGGTTGGGTGAAATATTTCATTCTGTTAATTTTGGGTACATAGTTTCTAGTAACCACTAGTATACAAATACCATATACCCATAGATTGAAACCATTGGTATAAGCCTCCAAACTGTTGGTATATCCTATACGAACAGTTTGGAGAACCATGGCCATGTTAGCTGTGGGGATAGGTCTATACCAATGGTTTTCCAAAAATCATTGGTACAGACCTATACCAATGGTTTACAAAAATGTTTGTATAAGTAATATGAAAAATATATACCAACAGTTCCATAAAACCCTTGGTATATATATTTCCAAAAAGAAACATTCAGTGAATTTTGATCCCAGTACCAACAGTTTATGATTGAACGACCTAACCAAAAACCTAACATGACTTCTGTGAATATAATTTCTTAAATATATATATATATATATATATTCGTAAACATTTTAATTTTTTTATTTATTTAATGTTCTCTGTAAAAAGATTCCAAAAAATACATGTAATTATACCAATGGTTCTCAAAACCATTGGTATAGACCTATGTGAATGGTTTTCAGAATCTTTGGTATAGATTCTTTTTGGGACCTATACCAATGGTTTTGGACAAACTGTTCGTATATGTGGCCTATATTAATGGTTTGGGGAAAATAGTTGGTATAGGGTCTATATTATGGACCTAAACCAACGGTTTGGCCAAAATTGTTGGCATAGGTCCATATAAGTGACCTATACAAACATTTCTCCCCAAAAGGATGGTATAGGTCCCCCCTATACCAACGGTCTGTCCAAAACTGTTGGTATATTTCCATATTAGAGACCTATACCTACGCTTTTGGCCAAACCGTTAGTATAAGTCAATATAAGTGAACTATACCAACGATCATCCCAAAACCACTGGGATAAATCTTATTTCCAATAGTGAACCACCCTATAGGGATATGTAAATCCCATCTAGAATGTGTAAATATGATTCGGGTACCCTTTTGTGAGAATATCTGGATCGCCTTAATCATATTTCATTATATGAAAACATGTGCTCATAATTCCATCAAATATAATATTCATTCTGGCCAATGTAAATGATGGATAATGACCCCTATTAACCACTATAAAGAATATAAGAAGGGAGATATCTATGATATATTTTGGCTAATGGGAACTGAGGGGTAGTTATCCGTCACACTAAATATAAAAAATGATATTCAGGTCTCCAATAATTCTACAATCCCTCTCCAAATTCACTATTATATATCATACCATGATGGTTTATCAATGACCTTATACTATATTAAGTTAATTAATGTGTCATCATGACGTGGCATTTCTATTGATAGGATTTAGAATCCATAATTTCATGTTATTTCCTCAAAAAGAAGAGGACTCATAAGAAGTGAGAACCCCTACAAATTATCAACATCAACCAATTAAATAACTAGTCTCCATAGAACACTGATTCCATATTTCCCAATATTGAGGGGGGTTATGGGAAACACATATAGAAAAAGAATGAAAATATAATAGAGTTTCATTGAGGAGGGATAACACCACTTGAAACCCTCATCCTTGTATGAATTCTTAACATATAGCTAAATAAAATAGAGAATTACCATAATCTTATCAACATAATTTGTGCCATATGGAACCATAAACTGGGAAATATTAGTACCCTATATCTATTAGAGGACACAACTGTAGATTCACTAAATCAACCTCATCATAACCACTGTGTTGGTGAATATAATAACAAAAATTAGATCTAGATCACTAAATATAACTTGTTATAATAGTTTTTATCTACCAATCAATTTTACCATCACCTTTATTCGTCAATTTTCTTCCCCTGATAAACATTTCATACTCCCTAAAGGTCCTCACATGGATGGACTCACATCCAATCATCTAAGGTTTACTCCATATAATGGAATCAAAAATACCAAATAGATGTATCATTTAGATATAGTGATTCTCACAATCGAGGGGAAGTTTGGTTGATTTGAAATTGGATAGGGTAAAATAACACTATAATACCCTATAACATTTCAAATTTGAGATTATAATGTATTTAATAGATTTTTTTTCACAAATTTAATCAAATTCCAAGAATGATGAAAATAATTTTTTATCGATTTCAATTATATAAGCTGAAATTATTGAGGCCATGATGGACCTCCAGAATTTAAAATATGGCGGGGATGTCTTATAATTCTTCTGAGGACTGATTATTTTGTCTCTAGACTTGTAACCACAAGTATCTATCCCTTAAAACTATACAATAGATATATAAGATATAGCATGATACGGGTCAACATTCTTGGATGTTAAGTAATATCTAATAAATAAATATGAACCCAATGAAATCCTATACTAATATAACCATATTATATATGGATACATTTATTAAAACACATCAACTAATATGTAAACATCATTAATCAAGTAAATTATGTCTAATATGATGTAGCAATAAATTGGGAAACCATAAGATTGGACAAATAAATCACCCCCTCATAGAACATCCCACTAAATCCCCACATTAGAGTTGGATTTACCCTATATGAAAAATGTGATAGATAATGAATATCTATGTGAATATCTTACCATAGAACAATCTCTTATCATGTTATCAGCGAAAATAATAATTCAATTCTACAACCCCAGGCTTTATTCTGAAACTCACTTTGTATACCACTATCAGAACGTGTGGGTAACATTAAACATCCAAAAAATTTGAAGAACACTCGACCACAAAACAAATTTACCCTTTTATGAATCAATAAATAGGGTTTAATAATTGATAATGGTGAAGTTATTATAGATCAACATCTAGATCTAGTAAATAACACTATCACATATGGAATGTTTCTTTGGAAATCAATAAAAAAATATATCATATTTTATGAATAACATCTCTTAATGTACACATCATATGTCAAGGTTTATATGCTTTCCTATATGATGATCATATTTGGTAAAATAATATGTTCTTATATTGAGTCTGTATGATGATATCCATAATTCAATACCACTACCATCCTTTATAGTGAGATTCTTCATAAACCTTCCCCTTTGAAATTAGGATTGTGTTACCATTGAGGGAGAAGGCTAAGATTATATTCACATAAATTATTTTAAAATTATTATAAACCTTTTTGTATATGTATTCACATGTCTACATAGATATTTTATGAATTTTCAAATCATGAATTATATTTCACTACCAAACACCCATGAAAACAATTATAAAGGTTAGGGTGTGGACAAGCATTTCGATAAGCTAAAATTCATTGATATTACAAACTTTAACTCACAAATCACATAAATACATGAGATTCTGGATTTGGGTTGGTATATCAATGATTATAACCTCATATCATACAATATATATTGGGTGTTTCTTTATGATATCCAAGTCACTATTTATATAGAAATTATAAAATATATTTTCCTTGATAGATAAACTATGAAAATATCTACTTATTTTACCCACCCATGGATAGTATAGTAATTATATATTCTCCATAGTTATATGATAAATTTTACATCCCACCTCTATATCAAGGAAACACAACATAATGAATATATAACTAGAAAGTTAGTAGGAAAAAAATATTGTTCCCATAATGAGATAGTCTATTATCAGAAAACATTTCATGAATAAGCGTTTACCCATTGAGGATACATATAATTTAAGAAGAATTCATGCTAGGATTAATTGGACCGCGGATCCCTATTAAAAAAATTTATTAAAAAATGATATTTTTTCTTCGACTATAATATGGAACTATAATAATTCATTCCCCATTTTTCTTCTATGATTCACCAAATAATGGGAGACAAGTGTTCTTGTAGGTAGAAATTCTCCACTTTATTTTCTAATCTATTTTTTTACACATCTATTCTAGAAATAAAATTATTGTTTTATATCCAATATTAGGTAGAATGATATTTTATAGTATATTCAAAATAGGTTTAGCTCTAATATGTGTTTTAATAGTTACATTATTCTGTTCATGTAAACAAATTGAGAGAATGATTATATCACTGACTCAATTTGTCAATGGAAGGGCATAAAATACTTTCATAGTGATCATATTTCACATGAATAATTATTGTGGATGTCTCTGGAGAATGTATTGGATGATCTGGTTTCATCCCTAATATCCTTATAATAATGAAAATGTTTTGAGGAATTCATTCGTAGGGCCCAAAATCGAGAGGAATCCTGGGAATAGACTATTCAAATTTCTCATCTAGCACCATGAACTCTCAAATAAATTATGTAACATTATAAAGACTTATTTTGATGAATAATCAAACACCATAAGAAATATAAACGTTATGTGGGATTGGGGGATAATATTTTTTCCTTGGTCCCTCAAAATGTATATTCTACTATACCCTTTGGACTTAAAGGAAAATTTATACTATATCACATGTGAACATGCTCACAGATTTTCCGTATGTTATTTGGAGAATAATATTATATTTCATAAGAACATAAAAAACCATATTATAATGAATTAAATAATGATACCAAATTTTTCCACAAAAACATTGGTACAGGACCCATCCATGAAATCTTGGTCTTCAGGTCCTTGGTAAGATTCATGAATATTTTTTGAATAGTGTAATAGTTAAATAACTTAGTGAACTTAAATTTTGAATTGGCCAACCCCAATGATGCAAATGACTCTCTTTTCTGGAGTTATATCCTTGACTATGAAACAAATAATTAAAATCAATGGATTGTCCAAATGTTAATTAATCAAACCCATGTGGTAATACATGAAATACATAATCAGTATACAGACTCCTACTAAAACACACCCTCTCATGTAAGACAATAAGTTTCAAATTATTATTTATCTTCGATAAATTGATAGTGAAATTTTTTAGGTTGATCAAGATCCACATATAGTTCCAATTCAATTGTGAAGCGTTATGGACCTTAAACCACCTGAATAAAGAATTATTACTTGTAATTAGCTAACTCAGCTAAAATATTATGATTATAATAAATTTAATTCCTCAATCAATGCAATCAAGTCGATGGACCACTACACTAATTCTTGATGAAAACCAATTTTGAATATTATTCCTAGTGGATCTCACTAATTATATTAGGATAAGAGATAAATGATAGAAATAAAACAAATTATGAGGGTGTATTTCTTAAAATCATATCTATGATATTGTGATGAAAATACAATAAATTATCTATTTGTAGCAAGAAAATTATTCAGGTATAGATTCTTCCCATGTGGCTCAAAAAACCCACTTAATTTGTTGATCACCAATATAATCTATAACCATTCGACATTAAATATAATTAATCATTTCCCAATCAATTTATATCACTACACATAGTTAGTCCTTATATATTTATATTCATAGATAAAATCCTTCATGTAAACCATTCTCTTCTATAGAATGTATGATTTTCTCAAGGTCACCATTAGTATCAAATCCCAATAGGGAATGCGCGATACAATTCCGTAGTCTCAGATGGTCTGGGTGGCTATCATCGATCCATTGTAGATATCTCTATAATTTTATAATTTGGAATTAAATATTAGGGTTTACAATGAAATTAAAAATTAGAATAATTATTTTATTTTTTCATCACCCTCTCTAGATAAAATGATGGTGAATTTTTCCATTGCTATACACACCAGCTATTCCTTTTGGGAAATATCAATTACATTGATATCCATTGACATATACTAAACTAATTTTAAGAAATTAATATAACAATGATGTGGATTTTCAATAAATATGTATATACCTACACTGATCTAGGCCAATCTTACATATCAATTCTGGAATAAGAGAACTATATTAAGAAAAAACCTTGGATGTTCCAATTTAGATTCAAATCAATGATTTGGTATCCAATACTAAATTCTTTGATTTATATCATGAAACTGCATATAATGCCATATTATTAATTCAGTATATCAACCAATATGATATCTTCCACTGGTCATATCTTTAGTGCCTCATGTAATATGAAAATAGTCTTGTATGGGTGAACCTTTATAATTTTCCCACATCATCTCATGTAAAACCCACTTCTATGATGCCACTTGTTTTAATATTAGTTTAAATTAGATGTAGTTAATTAATTTTTAGTATATAAATAATCATATGTACTTTAAATGAACCATATAGGACCCCTAGGTTGATGTGAAGGGCGGTTTTTTACTACATAACCACAACATTGTAGTAACAACCCCATACATCAGTTGCAATTTCACTTTTGAAATTTAAAATGAGGGAACATAGAGGAAATATATTCATATGTTGGATTTGTACCTCTAAATTGATGATAAATATATGACACTAAATATTGGATAGTTCACCCAATGCTTGTGAACTGGATTTTTTGACATGTATTCTAGAGTGTGGGATTAACCCACTTGAGGTAATCTGAGTAGTTGTGATTAAACAGGGTTGGAAATCTATCCTAAAGATCATGAAAAGGTTTATGATCTAATATATCAAATTTCATGGACATTAAAAAAACATATATAGGGATTTCAGTATCGAAAATTCAACCCTTAAAGAGAATGATGCTACCATATACATATCAATTAATCTAAATTATTCAAATTCAATCTCGGACTAACATGCATATGATGAGATGAAAATTAGTAAATCCTTAAATTCCATCAACAACAATGTTTTCCCCACTAAAAATGAGTTTCTATGGTATATCATGGGTACTGTGGATGATTAAAGGATAAAAATGATTAGTATCATCATGCCACATGACAAAAAAATAATAGTAAATTACTGATACATATATTTAATTCATATATTTTCTTGTACATTTATAAAAAAATTAATATAATTTAATTGTAATTATTACAAATATAATGAATATTTAAGATGATTATATTTCTTTTGAGGGATATATCAAATATTTGGAAAAAATAAAAGAACGACATTGTTTTTACAGGATCCAGACACCGTGAACTTTTCGATAAAGTGTTTTGGTGAGACATCGAAGAATAATGTTGTATTATTTATAGAGAAGAGTTATTGAATTTTTGAAGAGGTCCATTGATGATGTTAACTGAATTTTTTTGTTAAGATGAAGGCATTGATATTCTAGAATTCCATTCACCCATTTAAACTATAAAATCATGAGTTATGACTTATTTCACACTGTAGAAAATGGATTTACATCATATAATAAAAATTTATCAAAGGATCACTAAGAACAAATATCTGACTATCACCATTTATTCCATAATATATCCTTTTCCATATTAAAATTATATGAAACATTGATTTGAATGTGTGGGCACAATGGATTTTGAATCAAGATTTATATATGTCAAAACAACTACTATAGTGAGGAAATATTGGGGAGGTGTTGTTGATGGACGGGAACACCCACTATTATGAGTAGGATAAGAAGTCAATATTACTACCCACACAAGAATATACATATGGGTATAGATATTTTTTTATAATGAATGATATTTTTAGATTATAATCATATGGTATTTTATTTAAAAATTTTGAATTCAGGTTGGAATATTACATTATTTCATCAATGATTTCATATCTAATCTCCTTTTCATAACCAATATAAGTGGGGAGTGTAAGATTATTTAATTTTTTTCTATCCATGAGAATGAACATATATATTTTATATTGAATTTTACTTGTTTAAAATGAAATATTGGGTTTATACATCTACCCCAACAATTTAGGTTGTTCATAATATATATTTATTTTCTGTTTCTAGAACATGTTTTTTATAATAAAATTTATATGATCTTGATAAACTGAGAGTATCAGGTGGAGTGTATTTTCAATTGACATTGTATATTCTTGGAAATATTTCCAATGAAAACATGATTGTAAATTATATAATTATTTTCATTTTATTCTAAGAACCTATACTCATTCTTCCCAACACGTATTTTCTATTTTCATCACACTCATATGTTAACATTAATGATTTCTTGTTTATATTTACATTTATTAATAATATATGTAGTTTCATTTATTTTTAATAAAATATTATTTTATCCAATATATTATGTTAGGTCAGACATTGGAATTTAATTTCATATATAGTCCTATAGTTTTTTGATTTTTTCTCATTATTTCGTGGATGTCTAAATTCAACATCACTAAGGAAGTTAATTATAAACGTGAGAAAAAAATATAAATTTGAATAGAAATAATGTTATATTTTAATAAAAATTTATTTTTATTCTTTGGATCAATACCTAGTTATACTTCCACTATATTTTCCAGTTGGTTGGGAATTGTTGATAAATATAGGCACGTAGGAAGATAAATCCCAAAGATAACCACATGGATGAGGATAATGATAATAAGATTATTAAATACAACTTTACTAGGGGTGTCTAGTTCAATATGGGGATTTAATAAATAATCATAGTTTGGAAGATGATTAGACAAATTAGATTATATATATACTTATGAGATCTAAAATGATATTATTTTAATGATGAATTCATATTCTAATAAAGAAATTGATTATAATTAAAAAATATGGTTTATAAACACTATTATATAATATGTGAAATATTTTTATAATCTATTTTTTATGACCATAAATATAAAAATAACATTCAGTTTAAAAATCTCAAGGGAATATTGTTTTCCTGGTTATGCGCTTTATCTTTATTATGATGGAGCAACCTACTAGTGTTCCTTGTACTAAATATCAAATAACTTATTTATAAAGTTAGTATAGTTAAATATGGATGATATATTGGTCAAATAATATCTCAATTAATACCATATAAATGATTTATAGAGAGCGTATATATCTATTTCTGTGCATAATATAATAATAAACCTCAAGAAGTATGTATTTATTTTAACCGCTGAATAATTATTTGACATATTTTCCAATTATGAAGGAATCACGAATGAAACATGTATGATCATATTCATATTTAAATTTATATAGAAACATAATTTTTAAAATTTTAGAGGCTTTTGATGAAATTTGTAATATATATTTCATTATTTCTTTAACCTATCATTACATGTAATTCCTCTTTAAAGCTGATGTGGAAAAGATCTGTCTAATAGTCAGATGAAAATTTATTCTGAGAATTAAATGATATTATATCCAAGATTCCACAAAACCAATTATAATTTAAGATTTATAGAGTAAACAAATTAATATATATATTAGAATCTTAGAACTCTCACTCACTGCCCTCCTATCCTCAATGAAAATAGAAGGTATAGTGAATAGTCTATAATACCATAGATATACTATGATAAAAAATGATGTCAGATATTATATAATACTAAATAAATATCATTCCATGAAAATAATTGTCTATAATCGACGTCGTTATCTAAAATATCAGAAGGCCCAGTATATCTCATTCAATTAACCAGTAAAGTTAATCCTCATTTTTACCTCAATTAATAGATTATTGGTATAATGTGTTGTGATCTATCAGTAATTTATCATTGGTATCATCCTATATAGTGATGTTAAGGGATATTCATTTTTATAATTTCTCATTATGAATCCATTCCAGAAATTTTTATTTTATAGACATTTCGTGTTAACAAAATTCAATTCCCTAATTCAACGAAGCACACCCATGTATATGTTTTGTATGATTCTTCTCAGCACATATGTTCCATAAGAAATACATATTATTTTTATATTGTTTTGTCCCTAAAAAGTCATTATCACCCCATAAATTTCCCTTCACACTTACTCTTTATTATTCTCAATGGGTTGCACTAATAATGAGTTTCTATATCAAGAACACATCACCAATTTTGATCAATTACATAAAATTATAGTTTCCACATGGAATGTGAAAAAAGAATATAATCTTATCATCACAAAAACTATTGGTGATTATAATATTTATATAATTAATATTTTTCCTTTTCTTGACTGCACCATGGTAATGGTATTAATTATCCATTATATTCAAAGGTAAATCGTGTTTTGTGTTATCAAAATAATAAATAAAACATCTCATTATATCACCTACCACAATTGTAAATCCAGAATATTATGATAGGGTTATACATGTTCTATAACTATGGGTTACCTATAGTACACTTCCCGATGAGAAACATGTGTTGAAACATCTAATTAATCATTCCCTAGAAACGGGACAGTCAAACTCACGTGTAATTTAATAATAAATAGATTAGAAGACTCCCTTGGTCACATATCAAAAAATTAAGAATTCCCCATATGTTGAGATTGATTTTGAATAATATATTTAACGTTTGTAAATTTAACTATGTTATAAGGAAGTAACTTATCAAATTTCTTCTACATATTCAAATATCATGGAAATATTCAAAATAATTTCAAATGTATAGAAATTCAATATAAAAAATCATGTCACTATCATGACTTGTGACTCTCACCAATCAGGATTGAATAGTTGTCATCAAATCACTGAGTTCTCTACATCTATCCAAAATAGAGTCCATCAATATGTGGAATTAACTAAAAGAATTCATGAGATATAGGTTAATGACTATTTCAGGTATTACACTATATATATTCTCTAAACTATGATGTACTCTTGGGCCATCATGAAATGATGAGTTTATATCCTTTGTCACTACAAACCAATGACAACATAACTGTTTTGGCTCAACATTACTACCAAAAATATATTTTGAAATGGTATGATTCCCTTCCTCTTAAGGTGGTAAAAGACCCATCATTATGTATATAACAACCCCCATCATTAATCAGTTTTTTATTCCACACAACATTCTCATGAAAAATTTATCCATTATTTATAAATCCGAGGCATAGATGTATTATGTCATTTTCATTATCTTATTAATCGATAAATTTTGTTATTAAAAATTAGTAACTAAAAATATTGATGAATTTGAACTAGTATTCTCTAAATTTTACATATGATTATTTATGATAGTAATTAATGATAGTTTGATATCTATTGTGATGTGATATAGGTATATTGGTCCATGAAGCAGGTATTAACGTTGGTTACCCCTCATTCCATATTATATGAATCAAAAGATAAAATACCCATTAGTCTACAAAAACCATCACGATAGATATATGGATATGATAAATTTATTCTAGATAAATGGTTTTAGGTGTGTCAATCATTGATAAAGATCTGTGATGAATATAATCTTCATGTGATTCATAATATTAAGGTTCCATTGAATCATGTTGATAAAGTATTCACAAATAATGATTTCCATCATACGTTCCTAAAGAGTACATTGGTCCTAGTATTGAGAATTCATCTAATTACACCAATAAATCTGTTGATATTTGGTTTAACTTTTTAAAAGGTGTTCTCAATTGGGGTTTTTTCACTCATCACTGTGTATATAGAGTGAATCACCCCCAAAACACCACCAATGAATGTTTCTAAAATATATACGTCATATTACTTCATGTTTATTTTTATATTTAGTGATACCTATAATTATTTTTCATAGATAATTTCTACCTATTATAACATTAATAATCATAAAATAGCAATCCATTACATAACATAATAATTTGAATGTATTTTATCCCTATCATAATACACTTTGCATTGTGGGACATATGATACCTATATATGATTTAATGTACATATCATATTTTCCTCATTGCATAACTTTAAAAAAATAGTCAACAGCCATACTAGTCAGTGTTAAATTTCATGAAACTCATCTCAAGATACATGGACATAAATTATTTAGTTAATGATATTATATAATTTTCATAAAATATAAAATAAAATTTATGTACTCTTCTAATAGGTTATCACAAATTTTTTGGTGTTGTCCAACTACTCCATCATCGAGAATTACATTTTTCTTGATTCCCATCTCAAAATATATGTAGTGATGATAGGAATTTCCACTTGGGAAAAGGCAGAAAATTTATTTCAATTCCCCATTGTAATCCAATTAAAAACACTTCTATTGATCCCTATTAGGATTTAGTCTCAGTTTTTTCACCAAATAACACAAATTAACCATTCCATTATTTTTTTCAGTAGTTATACATCAATAGATGATTCCATCACCTATGTTCTAGGTCAAGATTAATTGAAAAATTATGGAATATTGAATTACCTATTTTTATCATATCCATGGACTTTCTATAATCCATTATCCCTTATTGTCTTTGTGATCAACGATCACCCATCAAGTATGATTTTTCCCCTGGCATCAACATATCTCTCCATGGAAGTGTACAATCTATGATTAATTACTATAAACTATAGGGGTTTCATGGTCTATGACATTTGATATTACACTATAATGAATAATATAAAACACTAGTATCTAATTTAGATTTGTAGATCCCTCCTAAAGCCTCTCATGGGTTTATAACTATCAGAAACTATCTACTCATCGATATACCTATCAAAAAATTGTCAACTATCATGATCTCTGGAACACCCCTTGATCATTTTCCTTTCCCCAACCATTATAAATTATATATTTAGAGAATCAATTTCTTGAAAAATGTTGTATTTACCAATAGATTCAACTATAGTGGAGAAAAGAAGCCCTCGCCTATCCCCACATTTAATCAAGGCTCTATGTCATATATGGAACATTATTTATAGATAAATGATAGTTCCCACTCTGATAGTGCACTATAAGGTCAAACGAAAAATTATTTCACCTAATATAATATAAAAAAATGTTCAAAAAATTATATTAAAATGGAAAATATCCAAAAAAACACAATTTTACTCCATTATAATTCAGCTTCTAGACATCTTGATATTTTAATCACTACCCCACCCCACTTTTCTGAGTTTATACTTAACACCCATAGAATCACCCTATCATGATTCTAAATATGTTCAGTGACTGAATTGCCCATTGGATTTATGAAATATCACCCCTCAATTTCATCTGATTCCTTGGTGATTGATGTAGAATTCTAATCCCAACCCATATATTAATTTCAATCAAAATTTTTTTACATGAATATTCCTTGATATACACATGTTTCCCATATAATGCATCAACCATATATGCCTAGTGGATATAACATCCCAACATGGGTTCCACATAACATCTCCTCTAGTCGGTCTGTCACAAGACCACATCCACACCTCCCAATATTCCAGGGGATGCTGACTAGTAGTTAGGGTTTGATATATCATCATGGGGAGTCTATACCTTATTTGTTAAAGTAGTACAACAGTAGAAGAAATATTGATAACCAAATGATATAACCAATATCCATTATAATCCTATAATCGATAGAGAAAAGTTAATCATGACGAACTTCAGTATGATAAAATATCCAAATCTTAAATGTGGATATTACATACCATACTAATAATCAAATGCCTAATGGAATCCCAATAATGAATACGCTTATAACTCTCAGTGGTTATTGACATAATGTAATGTTCCATCTACTATGATCTATCTCAAACAATCCATATAACATAGGTCGATCACCCTTATCCTATAATGAAAATATAATGTATATTAGTGTACTGACCAAGAAACCTAGTTAGGGTGTATGTACAATTGAATGGAAAACCACAAACAACATCTAAAACAATATCTATTTATTAACAATTTATGATGTTTTATTAAGAATAATGTTCAATTAATAAATTAAATAGTAATCTCATTTAATTATAATTTAACTGACCACCTAATCCCCTAGGTTATAGAGGTCATCCAAACTATCAATACATGTTTCATCCCATATCAGGGTCTGAACCATATCACATAAAGAAGTAAAAATTCAATATGAAACACGGGATTTAATTTTCAATTTCATCCCATTTCACATAATGGTCATTTGGAACCATATTCAAATTTCAATCTCATGGGTTTAGAACATCATATCTAACACCCTATGGGTATTTGGATACTTTATACCTATCACACATCACAATGTAATATGTGTATTTTTTTGTGTCATTTTATGTACCCCACATGTTATCACATCTGAGTATTTGGAGCCGCAATCCCTGAACCAGACATATTTATCACTCATTGTTATTTGGATCCGTAGTCCCTATCCGACACTAACTATCTCTTATAGTTATTTGGAGCATCGATCCATGTAGCACCCTCACTATCTCATTTGTGTATTTGAAGGATAATTATGTTTTTTCCAAATCATAAATATATCAATCACACATATATCAAATATAAATCATCAATCAAGGTTTTTCTACAGTAACTCTCTTATCAAATTTAGCATCATGATATATCCTTTAAATTTTAATAAATCATTATTAAATACTTTAATAACATGTTACAATTTATGAAATTCACTATTAATCCAATTGAAAAAATTTATCTATTGTAACCCACTATCCCATTAAGTTCATGTCAAACATTTCATAATTGTCATTGCCAATTAATTAATAATAACATTAATTGACCAATTACACAATCTCAATTTCCCCTCAATTCCATAATCAAAACATTCCATTAATAAAACCCTTAATTAATCCATTTCCACCTATTTCACTATCTCAATTAATAAAATTATATTTTCCCATATTCATATCATTTCATAACCACATGGAAAATAAATTAATCAATTCTATGATTCCGTAAATTAATTAGTCAAATGATTTATTCAATTGATGATTCAATTGTAAAATCTGCCAATTGAAATTTCACCACTAACACACACAATTGTAATTAAAAAATATTAGAATTGAATTTATACCACCTATCTAAATATTGATGAAAAATACTCTCCAACAGATATTAAAAAATTGTGGTTAAACAATCATCAATAAGAAGATCATGATCTAGATCCAAAACCTAAATCCGAAATTAAATGAAATTGTATGATGATAAAACTACATCCAAACACCAGAAACTACAAGAAAACAATTCCATTTTTCATATGTAAAGAGAGACATAATATTTTTGAAGTTATTTGGGATGAAACCACATACATGGAGAGGTTCAGATCTAACAATATCACCTTATATTTGTTAGGAACATTGTTCAAAAGATATAAGAATCCATTCGTAAGACTCAAAAAATGGAGGAATTATCATATGATGAGTTGTGTCAAATTTCGGTGATTTGGGGGATAATATAAAGATAATTTTTAGAATAATTATTCACACATGCATGTCTTCTTTGGAAGGGGAAGATAGTTTTCCAAACAATGCAACTAATCGAAGTACCACTTCTTGGGTTGGGGATGCACAATTACTCCAAATAGGGATAATGTTATAACAAAAATTTCACTAGTCCTAAAATCCCTCTCTAAATTGCGTTTCATGGTTTTCAAGGGAAGGTAACATAGTTTTGTAAAACCATTACGCAACGCTACACTTCCCAATTCCCCCCAATAATATCCAATTTTCACACAAATCATAGGCAGTATAATTCCCAAAGATGATATAATAAAAATATGAAATAATATTACAAGTAAAAGAGATCAATACAACTCAAGAGAAGTTTGGGAACTTACAGTATCACAGTAATATAATATATCATCCTCAATATATACTCCAAATATACTCTAAAATTGTGAGGTAAAATGATTGGTCCACTAAGCCCGCATATCCACATCTCTATTTGATATTTCAGCCTAATCTCTAGCATGTTTCCATAATAAATGAACATTGAGAACATTCATTCCATGAAGAAAATTCTCATTATGATAAAACACACATTTTGAATGCCCATCAATGGACACATCAGTCAAATTTCCATTATCATCTGCACTGATTACATGGTTAGCTTCATGGTGATACCACCAATGTCGTCACACATTAAAAACATCATGCATAAGATTGTACCAAAATTGAATAGTTGATATATAATGCATTGGATCAATTATCTACACAACGTCACGTGGTCCAATAAAACTAGCATCCAACATGTCATGTCTATGAATCATATGGTGACCAAACCAAGATGACATCCGAAGGAACACATTATCACCCACTATAAACTCAAATGTTCATATACGTCTATAATCATAATATATTTGCCTATTCAGAGACATATCCATATGTTTTTGAATCAACTAAACCCTCTATGATGAAACTTTCATGAGACTCATTCTAAACATCTCTTACTCACCTACATCGATCAAACATAGAGGTGATCAGCATGACCTACTATAAATTTCCTCATATGGTGCCATCTGAAGAGTATCCTGATAACTATTATTATTGGATGTCTCCACCAAATAGAGTTCATACCCCAATATTCATCTATGCATAGAATATATGGTCGCCACATATCCGCAATAAATAATATAGTACGATCAAAGTCCCCATCTGTCTGTTGGTGGAAATTCATACTCAATATAACCTATGTGCCATGTGACTTCTATAATCCCTTCTAGAAACACAAATTAAATTTTGAGTCATAGTAACAAATAATACTCTATGTCACCCTTTTGAAACGTAATATTTCATGGATATACAAGTCTCCCAGCTTTCCCACTAAGATAGTCCCTCATATAGGCATGAAATGAGCTACCTTTTACAACCAATCTATAATCACAGAAAAAGAGTCACTCTTATATGGTGTCCTATGGAGACCCACCATAGACCCCATAGTGACCTCATCCTACTTTCAATATTTAATCAGTAATTTATATAGTAACTCACATGGTCATTGATTCCTATCCTTCACCTATTGAAAAGTGTATCATCATTTCATATACCCTTCAATATCCTTCATTATTCTAGATAACCATTACTATTGATGTAGGTCACACTAGATTTGGTTTAATCCTTGATTTCAGCCCACAACAGGAAATAAATTAATTCTTAAGCTTCTCTATGATTTTCCAAGGAATAAAAATGTTATTCTTGATAAAGATGATATCATCCTCATCTACTGTAAACTCTGAAGGTGACTCCCCTACTTCAAGGCTTATCCTAAAGGTCAAATATTCTAGTTCATCATCTACCATGTCTCTAATCACTATCAATGTTTAGAATATAGTGAGAATAATATGAGAGTCATATTATTTTGGTTATCCTAAACCACAACATGAATTTTAGCGATTAAATTCATTATTTACCACTCATCACTAGACTCGTGAACTACTTTTGACTTCATTTTCCAACATAAGGCTTCAGTGACACTATTTCACATTCTGGGTGTATAATGTAGATCAAAGTTGAATGATAGAATATACTCAACCAATACACACTACCAGATATTAAATTATTTCTATGAAAATAAAAAAATTTTCTCATGTTCCTAGAATAGATAGTAAACCAATTTACCAATAGGTATTGTCGCCTACACATCAATTCATAAACCACTATAGCATACCCGAGGTCATTAATAGGGAAATTCAATTTATTTAGATAGAAATGATCGGGGCAATACATGACAAATCGATCTCTATGAATTAAAAATACGACATGCCTGATCATATATGAATCAAAAAACATTGTAACTTATTCATTTGGCAAAGGTAGGATCAAGAGTTTTATTGTATTCCCATACATCATCAGCTCATGGAAATCATTCTCATATTATAAAACCACTCAAACATCGTCACCAACATGGTCAATCCCAAAAGTGGAGATTCCAATTGAAAAATTTCTAGGATAAATCTTTTGTAATATCCTATTAGCCCCATAAAATTAATTATATTGATGAAATTCCTATGCTTCTACAAGGAAAACACAAACTGAAATTATTATGCTTCACCTAACGCACCTTCCTCAAAGATGATGTGCCCCATTAAGTGTAACTAATAGATCCCAAACATACACTTTGATATCATGGAATATATTCTATGATCCCCCATTATAACTAAGATAATGTTAAGATTTAGTGCTTGATCATCATGATTCTTAGAGTAGACCAGTATTTCATCCACAAACACAATAAAAAACAGATCTACATAGTAATGTAATATTGGGCTCATCGAGGCCAAAAATCATTCAGGTGTATTCTTCAACCCGAATGACTTCATGATGAACTCATAAATGGAATACCTTTAAATGATTGTGGAACATGTTATATTAAAATTCAGAAATCTCAATTATGGATACCCCAATATCAGGTCGATCTTAGAGATAACAAATTCTTCTTTAAACAACATAAATAGATCATGTAAATGAGAAAGATTATACTTGTTATTCACAGTAATCTAGTTAATGTTTTGGTAGTCAACATATAATCTCATGGTTCCAGTAACCAAATTAGAAAAAAATATTGGAGAACCAAAAGTTGACATACTTGGATGTAAAAACCCCATTGTCCATAAATACATCATGTTGAGTCTTATGATCGAGATGATTGAATGGTTCTATTCATTATCATAGAATTGAACTTGGAAAAACCCGTGTAATGAGCTAAATTTAAATTCTATATCAATATCAAGTGGAATATCTAAAAAGAAATTAAGAAACAAATCTTGGAACATTCCACTACATGTGGAATGAACTCTTTCTTTTCAACACCATCATCTCCTAAAACACTTGAAAACTGAGTCATGGGATCTTCCAGATGCTAATGAATTGGATATGTACAACCCTTTTGGATATCACACTCCCCACGATGATTATATATTTCACCCTTAGGAAATTTAAACATCACTCTATTATAGTAATGATCAATGTGGGATAAGTATTCCACAGACCAGTCCATACAAATAATTAGGTTGAAACCTTACAGACCAATATTGTAAAGATGGAAAATGAAACGATACATTCAAACCTCAAGATAATACCCATTTTAATAAAATATATCAATCATACTCCCAAAAATGTTTCTACCTTTATAACCCCTCTCAGAAACACCACCACCAGGAGAAATATGTTCACATGTTTTCTATTTATAAAAGAATTATAATCACCAATATCAAATATTGCACTAATAGACATGATAGTTTCTGGAATTTTACCTCCAACATTTGATGGTTCATATTCACTATATTCAAGTGTAGTTTGAACTACCTGAAACTACAATATCCCAATTTATTTTGATATGGACTAAGTCCCCTGAGCTGCAGCACTTTTGTAATACAATACCTCTTTCAATGAAGCGCCATGTCTGTTGACTCCACCTCCAAGTCCAGTTGAACTCAAGATTCCCGATAGATATGCTATAGAATATTCCCATTAAAAACTCTAATTCTATATAGTTTCATCATAATTACATGTATTTCATGTCTTCTTGTATAAAAATTGTAAATGTACATTCTTTTTGATTGATTAGAACTCTAACGGTGGTTGGGTACAATGTATGGAAAAGTGGCCCGGCCTGCCACACTGGTGCAAAATTACATTGTTATGTTACTGGGTAATAGATCCTTCCCGTAGACAATAGTCTATCCAATTCTCTATTCAATGTTCTCATAATGATGGATTATTCCTTTAGAATACATACCATTTAATATTCTAGAAGAAACCACATATCCCCCAATATAAGATTCATTAATGTTCCACTCATATATGAGATCCTAATACACCACTTTAGAAATATTTTTCAGACAAAAGATATTAACATGGGACTCAATATCACATTTAGCTCATCTAGAAGACCAAATTCCATAGCTGTCTCATCCACTTCTAGTGCAGGATATAATAACTTCATATTAGAAAAGCAACTAGTATAGTCCATCACATACGTACTCTCATGAGTCAATCGCAACAACAATGATTCCAACTCATGTAATAGTGTCTATAGATATACATTCTCCATTAACAGATCAGAAATTATTTCCATAACATTTTTTTTTCTTAAAAAGTGTATTTCTTAATATCCCACAACCTCTTCACTAATCCATGCAGCCGACATTGAACTCTTCTCACCAAATGTCTCTAAATGACCTTGTATATTTAGGGATGACTCATTCAAGAACTATAATACCTTGTGTCCACACTCTTAAGATAATATAAAAGGGTGATAAAACTAAAACTCCCATGTCAAGTAAGGAAAATTATTTATAACCCACTTTGGGTCTCTGTTAATACAATGAAATAAGTGATAAAATTTCACATGGAACATATATCAAACCCATTCAACTGGAACTATTGATTTATCATGTTCAACTAATGGAGGATCATCCCCAATCGTGTACTCAAGTCGTCTTCTCCACCATTATCATTATGGAGGTAGATATCTAAAATTCTGGACACACTACAATGGTTACATAACACAATATTACCAAATTTAACAAGAGAGATTCACAATATTCCCTAACATTTCATCCCCCTTTCCCATCACACGGTCAAAATTGAGGCACTATCACTACCCATAGAAAGCCTATAGCTGAGTCAAGGTTAGGAAAGGTTTAAATAATTATAAATAATTATGAATATCTTTATATATAATTTTATTCACATATTCCATAAAATTACAATTATAAATTCTAAATAAGGAACCCTCTTTAGTTCAATTAGACAAATAATGAAAAAAACATATCCATTTCAATACAATTAACCAGCACTTATTTTCCTTATGAAGGCCTAAAATCATGCATTTAAAATAATAATAATTTTATAGAATGATGAATGGATTCTAAATTCTTATTCTATACCAAGACATAAGTCAAATCTCATAATATCTCAAAAATAACAATAACATCACACAACAAGTGCATCACACGAGGTAAAATATCATCCAAATATAAAAACACAAATCAAAAAACAAAAATCAAACCATGATACATGTATTTTACCTTCGTACATGGGTTAGATACTCCCATGAACGAGATCTTAACAAAAAACAGAATCATCATATTCTTATATCTACCTTTCCCAATTAGTAATGAAAAAAGAAGAAGAAAAGAAAACACTTCTGATACCACATTATAGAATTCAAGACTAAGTTCCACAAACTGGTGTGCCAAGACAGTTAGTCACATGACCTCGAGAATGAATCCCTATATTATAGAGGTGATCAACTTGTATTAATGGTCAAATATATCAACATGAAGTCAATATACCAACATTATCAATGCAACACAACATTAGAAATACATAATAACAACTTAATTATTTAACCAATGACAAGAATAATTCTATAATCAAAATATACTAGTAATACATGATGAACTAGAATCATGAAACAATATCCAAATATATATTGATGATATTCCATTCCATAATTAATTGTTAAATATCTAAGGTAAACCTAAATATAAATAGTCTGACTACTCGTAGAAACTTCCAACACTAAGTCTATTTCTCAATACCATGCACCATCCCAACTCATCTATCTAACACTTTGGATATTTCCCTTTTCCTATCCCACGTCTAGAAAGTATATTTGTGTACCAACTGGGAATCCTGATATGGTGTGAGTATAATTCACTAATAATCCAAAATCATCATATATAAAAATATCCATTCAGAAACAGTGTATGTAGTATTATAATGAATAATGTATAATGCATGAAGCTAACATTAACAACATTTAATTATTCTTTAATTAACCACAAAAACCATTAGGTTACTGAGGACACCCAATCCCTCAATAACTGCTTTATCTTATTTTAGATACTAAACCATATAACATGTGGAATTCACAATTCACTATAACACATGTGATTTCATTAACGATTTCACATCACCATCATTTGGAACTATAGCCCACTTTCAATCTCATGGTTATAGAACATCATCCCTAATACCTCATCAATATTTAGAGCCTCTATCCCTATCCCACACCTCATAGTCATAGTGGTATTTTTTGTCACAGTTTATACCACATGGCAGTTATAACATATGGTTATTTGGATACATGCCCCATACCCCAGACTCATTTATCAAACATGAGAATTTGTAGGCCGAGTCCTTGTCCCACTAACATTGTCCCATATAGATATTTGGAGCCTTAGTCCTTACTCGCCCTCATTTTCTCATATGCGAATTTGGTGCCTCATTAATTACCCCACACTCATATATAAATCAGTCTCACATATATCACATGAATCACATCAATTATATTTAGTCAATATTTACTCTATTATAACATTTAGAATCATGATATGACATTAAAACTATGAAAAAACCAAGATTCAGTACTTCAATCATAGTGACTTATTTGATCAATTCAACATTATTTAATTTTTCAACATTTAAATCATATATCACATTAATATATTGTGGTCAAGTCAACCATATCCTAATTCTCACTATCAATTAACTCATAATCACATTAATAGAAGAATTAAAATATCTAAATTTCTAATGAAATCCAAAATAACAAAATAAATTATTTAATTTACTAATTTATTTATTGAAATCTTCCAATTACATATTCACAATTAAAAAAATTCAATATGACCATATTCAACTCACTTCTTAATCGCATAGAAAATCAATTAATTAATTAAATGATTACATAAATTAATAAACCATTAAATTAATACAATTTAATATTTAATTGAAAAGAATGAAAATTTAAATATCACAAAACAAAAAGTAAATTGGAATTCAAGACTATAAGAAATGAATTTTGAACACCTACCTTAAAATTTATGATGAATACTCACAAAAAATCCCCAAATTATAGAGGAATGTTCAAGAACATTCTAAACTAAAATATCAATATATGAGACCTATCTCCACTATCAAGTGGATTAGAATATGGAAACCATGATCTGAACCCTCTCCAATGGAGGGATACCATTCCATTTTCATCTAGAAAGAGAGACATATTAGATAAGAACCTGATTGGGACAAAAACATATTCACAGGGAGGAATAGATCAAAAAATGCATCCTTTGATTCGTCAATAATGGTATTCAATAGCCCTAAGAATTTGTTAGGAATCCTCTAAAAATGAGAGGAATGAGTTAGAGTCGAGTTTAGTTGACTTCGTGTGAATTATGGGGAGTTCTGTAATTTTAAATTGAATTTTATAAATAATTATACTTATGTGAACTGTTTCCTAGGACGGCATGGATGGTTTTCCCAACCATGCAACTAAATAATCTGTGTCCAATAGGGGGTGAAAAGTTACTCCTAATAGGGTGCATGGTTTTACAAACCATGTGATAGATGTGAAATACATCTATTTATAGTGCTGAATACTTTAATGGTCTAGGGTGAACTTTTCATTAAACCTATCACCAATAGTGAACTTCCAATCCCCCTAAAAACCCATTTTTCACCCAAGCACAGAGAAGATATACCCCAAACAAGAATTACTCAAGTATAGGAAAATGAATACCTATAATATTGATCGATGCATCTATTGAGAAGTTCATTATCTTATAGTGGAATTAGTTTATTTTTTCATGATAAAATTAAGATGTCCCAAAATAAATGATAGGAAAAAAATGTTTTTATAACTTTATGACAATACACTACATATGCCTATTTTTATACCCATCGTATGATGTCAAATGGAATTATTACCTTTTTTTAATATTATTAAACTTCATGATCTCCATACTCATAATATGATGATAAAATGTGTGATCATCTTCCCCATGAAAATTATTTATGAAACAAAGTCTCTATAGAAATATTATGATATTAAACTACATTATCAACAATCATATTTCATGAAAATAATTTTTATGGAATTATCCCAATTTCATGTCTTAAAATTTCATGATGTTAAAATTCACACATAGGAGGGATAATAACATTTGTTGATACATAAAAACATGAACCTGAAAAACAAAATATTTCCAAATTCTTATTCTATAGGATATATAGTGAAAACTAGATATATTATCTCAGGTCCATATTTAAGAAACACATTTCCCCTACCTCATATATGTGTTATGTCAGTCAAACGGATACCCAAATAAACATTAACCGCTGAGAATTCATTTATCTACAAGGATATGGTCCACAATATGTAAATGTAATCCATTAGATCTTTTTTTCAAATTTATATGAACATAAATTCTAACACATCATTGTATAAGAGTGATGGCTCAAAAATAATCACATTAAACCAATGTTTTTTAAAATAGTATTTTATTTCAAATTTATCATTGGATTAATCCTTCCCCAGTGACATAGATATCCCCATTTTCATGATTTGAGTAAAATGAAAATATATAATCAATTGTAGCAATGAAAATGGATCATGGATATGAAATTGAAATCATGTCACTAGATGGTTATCCTGTCACTGATATTGGTATGACCCATTATTATTCTTAGTACACAGTATTTTTTCCACGAATGTTTTAAACTCCCCATGAGCATCCTACTATTTTTTCCATAAGATATTATCCCTTAATCAGTTATAATCCATATCAATCATCCATTTATAAAATGACTCCATATATTGAAAACACAAACACCCATTCTCATACCACTCATTGTCCTTGGTACACATCATATAGGAACACATCTTTGTAATTGATTTATGGGTCCTAGGTATTGAATGAAATTTAAATTTTTACCTGTGTCTATTCTCCCCCATTCATGAAAATGTGGAAAATAATACTATATTCAAAATATTTTCAATATTCATAGAAAAGAAATTCATCGCATATTAAGTGATTAAAATCCTAGAGATCACAATTTGAATCCCCTTCAATATACTTTTTTCATGTGAATTCTTGAAATCCTTAGTGTCACCACCTTATCAATTTTTTCATAGAGATTGAACATTTTGTTCTTAAGGTACTAAAAATGATGGTTCCAATCAATTAAGTTAATTTTTATATGTTATTTATGTTGTAATATAACTCTAGAAAATCCACAATTTGGGTGTGTTATTATTTGTAAAGGTTGATATTCTATCCCCACACTTTTTACCTCACTATGTATGAATGGAGAAGCTATAAAATTTCTTGTTTTTTTCCAATAAATTTTAACTAACATCAATTTTAGAATCACTTATATACATTCTATCATCACTATATGATGTTAATGTGACTCATTATAATCCTCATCGTATGATGTTATATGTCATGTTCACCATCATTGTTGTATAACGTTAAATTAAATGGTAGCATCCCAATCACATGCCTTAAAACTAAATGATGTTTTAATCATCCATTGAGAGGGAAATACCCCTCAAATTTTATTGATCTCCTACATAAATTACCTTCAGTGATAGTATCATATAACACCATCTCATAAAACTATTATGAGATTGACTTCCACATCATAGTATATATTGTTAAAATAACATCCTTAAAATCAACTCAAAAGAAATTATAACTCCATTCTTTCCACAAGTTTAGTCCATTACATCAGCCAATGAAAATCCACATGAACATCATAAAACTCACATGATTCCCTGACTGACCTCCATTAAAGGATTCATGATTTATATTGTATGTTTCAACCTCGAACTACATATTTATTGATTCTAACATAATTGGATACATTGTGACATCTGGTTCCTCTATAATAGGAATAACCAAAAGGTCATATTTATCCCTTCCCATTCCCATCAATTTTTTTATTAAAAATATATCAATTAACATATTCACACCCAAAACTAGGATGATAAGTACTTTTAAGGGATATGGTCCATAAAAATGACCAATTCTCATTATCCAGGAGTTCATGATTGTATTATGATTTTAATCATTACTGCCCTGGGTGTGGGTTTCATGGCCATACTAATATCATGTTATGGTCAATGTACCATGATTGTAAGCTTTGAACAACCCATTATTCGTAAAATTTTGAAAATGTATTCGAAAATTCTACTTGGATAAATATTGGATTTCCAAAAAAAAGAATTCCCCAAGGTCATGGTTACATGGAAATTTGTGGGAAACCCCATGGTCAAATATTCATTACCATAATGCATATATATTCTCTATATGGTAATTTTTATATAACATAATATATCTTCAATAAAATATAGTTTTCTTAAAGATTACGAAATTATACATACCCATATATCATGGTCAACTCTCCATGAACTAAAATTGTAAAACCTTGGAGATCAAACAAATTTCCTCCTAAAAAAAGATAAAATATGATTTCCCAAGTATGATATGGTTTTACAAATTTATCATTCCCATTAGTATGCAATCCTATTTTTTCATATTATTTGTAAATATGGTCAATAAAAAATTATATAACTGTATAACTATTCAAAACATTCATAATCACCAATATATTAGTAATGATATTTCTATATTCTATGATATATATATATATATATATTTCAACTTACACAACCAAATAGATTCCCTAAAGTGATTGATCAATAACCTAGGGGTGAAATCCAATCTATTTAACTTATCAAGGATGAACCATTCATTGAATTTGGGAGTGGGGTACACTACAATGTTTCAATGAAACCATATAGGCCACATCCCATCATGGGTAGATGTATTATATGAAATTTGTTTTGTATTATCTTAGTATAACTGAGGGTTTGAACAATTTATATTGTCATCCTAATACTACATTACCCTTAATTTCAATATTTTAAACTATCATAATCATAATTGAAGTAGTTTCATATCACTATTGTAGAATTGGATTTCTAACATCCATGATATACACATTTCTCTGTAAAATATAGAAATTAGTATCTCATAATCCAATTATATTTCCTCAGTTGTTTCCTTCATGTTGGGCGATGTGAAATTATAATCCGGGCCCATCAATCCTTGGTGTTCAATCTTCTGAAATGCGAGAACTCTTTTATTTATCACTTATTTCTCACCATAATTGTGTTCCATATGTCCTTATAATTCTTTTCTTCTTATTCCTTTAATTTTATTGAGTTCTATGACTCTAATAAAAGGGAATTTTTTAATAAAAATACATTTATTTATAATTGAAAATGAGTGGAGTGGTCAATATACTAATGTTTATCCTTTGATTATTAGATATCCAATGTATTTTTAAAGGCCCTAACATTTTTAAACATTATAAGCCTTTATTTTTTTGATTATATGAAATCATTAAACTTTTGAATATCCACAATCACTTCTTTAACAAGATGTCTCAGCGTAACTTCCCACAGCTAGGAACCATCCATAAATTCAGAGTACTATATTATTTTAGATGATTTTTAGAATAAATTACCATTAATTGTAATATCCTATGCCATAAGATTTTCAGAATCCTAATTATATATCTATTAATGGTCTAAAAACTAGAGATCCTATAACCCTTATTTTAAAATATCTTTTTAAGATACCGAATGGGGAAATATTTTTTATACCATGGTCACCACTTTGGATGAATCATATTGGAATACCTAAACATTCTATCATTTTATAATATGACACATGTCATTTCATGGTCTGTACAATAGATTTCCATACTTGGTACATTGATCATAAACATGTTGTGATGTCTTACGATATTAAAAATCATTTTACCTAGTATTGTGGGTTTGATGAAACCTAGAAATATATTTATGTCTATATATAGTATTTCACAGCTATCATCAGTAGTATCAAATCCCTTTTAATCCTAATTAACATGGGACATATCATTACATTCTAGGAATGGAATGAGTGTGATTGGTAGTTTCTCTAGATAAAAATCATATTATAGTGGGATGATTCATAATACATGTAATCGATCAACCAAATCACAAGATACATATTTCATTAAAAGAAACACCTCCATGGCAGTTACAAATAATCCTCCATTGGTAGTTAGTTACCTCTACAGATGTCCAATAACAAATGCGTTGACATGATCACTATCAATAATAGATGATTTTATAGGATCTATATCCATCCACTAGACCATTATAATAGACATAGGTGTCCCCCACTTACTAACATCCCAATCATTAACTCTCTCGAAGGACACACGTCTCTGGGGAGCCACTAAGGGATTAAAGAAAATGTAAAATAAAAATTTAGTGTATGTTATGATAGTATAAAAGTAATAATAATGTTATAGGATAATTTAATTAATACCATGTAGATGTGTATAACAATATGCTTAATATGAATTAATAGAATCTCAAGATCCTATCCATTCTCAATCACTTCCCCCTCTAACAAGTAATATCCCAAAAAATTGAAGGTAGAATCCTCCACCATAGAAAATATAATATAAGTGAGCTACTCAAAATTCACCATAAGATAATCATTATCAAAAAATTTGACCCTATAATGAGGATATAAAATGTGTAATCACATATTTCAAAAATAATCAAATAAAAAACATTTTTTAGATTTAAATATTGATCCCTACATCAAATAGAAATTAAAATTAAAAGGATGATTCACAACATCAATGGTTAGAGGTGGAAATATATTTTTTAAGAAGATAGAAATATTATTTAATAATAATGTTATATTTTCATACCATCAATTCCTAGATCATGATATACTAGTTATTCTGATATCTCCCATACCTCCACACATAATGATTTCCACATGAATTTTCTAGAATAATTTAAATATATTTAGAGTGAAGAATTAATTTCATGATATTCATTGTCTAGATACATAAATTAGTCAGTGTTAGATCATTCAAATCATCAATATGAAGTGTTTTCCCCCATCAAAATACTATACTCTCCCCACATCACTTCACCTTGGATACTCATAAAATGTCTCCTTATCCTAGCCAACATTTATAATCAAAATAGTTTCAATCTTATGAATAACTAATTTTCTAGAAACACCTTAACAAAGTCACCATTGGTTCCTTCAACTAATAAAGATAATTTCAAATGCTGTTACATAATGATGTATGTATTTACCAACTCCCATGATAGTGTGAATTAGTCCATTAAAAATAAATTCCTAAGGTAGTTAATATCATTCTAGGAAAGATATCACATATATTTGATGTAATTTTCGAAAGAAATTGAACTAGTTTGTCCAAGAAATAAGGATGTTAACATTAATGAGATTATATTATAATAAACACATGAAAATATGTAACACCAGGACATTTTCGTGACACTTTTTTCAAATAAATTCAATCCTTTAGAAACATTTTGTTATGTTGAAAATTGTTTATATTTTGTATTAAATGAAACATGTTATCTGTCTTTTGTTATATACATCATTATGTTTAGATAGTGCCACACACAACACTGAGTTGAAATGAAATGTGGCATATTATTAATATGTTATTATATTATATGTTAGTTATCACATATCACATGTAATCATAGAGATGAATAAGATTAACTAAATTATTAAAATATTACTTTTAAAAATATATAGATAATTATTTTATGTGTAAATAATTGTTTCATAAAGAAAAAATACAATTTGAAGATAACGAATATATTTTTATCAAAAATTATTTTTAAGAAAAAAATATTTCTACCTTATTAAGTTAGGAAAATCAATTTTTTAATTATTATAATTTAATGAATCTATAATATATTTAATAAAATGTTAAAAATTAATATTATTGTTTTTGAAGATAATTGTTAATAGAAAACAAAATTTCACACTTAAAACTGAATTTGTTAAAAAATGTGTTTTTCCTATTTTCAAAAATATTTTATAATTTATTTTTCATACTATTTCATATTTGTTTTGAAATAATAATTCCAAAATATATATTAAGGGGAATTTGTGATATTTTTGCAGAAGATTATTTTTTGATTATTAGTGAAAAATATTTATTTTTATTAAGATTTTTCATTTCATTTAAATATATAAATAACATATTTTCTTAAGATTATTATAAAATATTAAAGAGTCAAATTATATATATATATTAATAAAATTTATCCCTTTATAATCATTTTAATATATAATATTTATATTAAAATCATATTTATATTTTGATCATTTTCTCTTAGAAAACTCACTTTCTAATCAGGTATTCTTGATTAATTGCAATCTATATTCTTCCACATATTTGAATGTATTTTTAAAAATTTGATACCATAGTTGGAATAATACAAATATATATTATTTAATAATTGAAAAATAATTTTATTCCATATTTAATTGTAAAAAATTAAAACATTAACTCTATTGTGATAAAAATTGGTTTACATGGGGGTATTTATTAATAATATGGTTAAAAATGAAAAACAAAACAATTCCAAACACTATGTTATGGCCATAAATAGTCATTATAACATCAAAGATATATAATTAATTATTTGAGCTCTTGGGGAATGCATACAACATTGGAACACTGTTTCCTTTTCAAAAATTACACTTCTTCCACAAACCTCAATTTTAAAAAGCCACTCACTATCCTATCCTATTAAAACATCCATATCAAATTGAATTAGTGATTAAATTAAAAAATACCATAATTATTTAACTCATGTAATATTATAATCCTTATAAATATATATTATACATGATATTTGTGAAAAACTATAGATATTACTAAAAAAAGAGTTATCCTTCTTCAAAAAGATTTTTTTTCCTTATTCCATATAAATAAATTATAATTAAAACACTATGATATAATAATAAAAATATATTAAATATAATTATATGGTTTTAAATTAATTTAATTACATAAAACCATCTTGACATCCATTAAATGGGTTGTCAAATCATTATTCTTGTGTATTGTGGACTACCACCATGCTAACTAATGTTATTCATTTTCCATCAACACTTCCCTTGAATGGATATCATGATAGATTTAATATTTATATGGGATATTTATGTTTTTTTTTGGAATTATGATATCAAATTTTTCTTCTTACTTCTTATTCTATAGAAATATGATAATGTCATTCATGTGTGTAGAGGAAAACCATATCATGAAGTGGTGTGATATGTTCATTAAGTACACATAACATGTATGGTAATAAGGAGATGTTTCAATAAAAATATGATATATATATATATATATGAAATAGTAATAATTATAAAAAATTTATATCTCATTTAACCATATTTAATTCAATCAATGGATAAAAAGGAAACAACATTCATGTGTATGTTTGATGTACCCTCTCCATGAATTGTGTATTTCATTTTCTACCACTAAATTTTATAGATTAATATTAATACATCTATAATAAATATATATTATATTTTTACCAAGGATAAAATTATGAATGTTATGGAACCATGATAAATGTAAGAGGTCTAGAAATAGATATTCAAAATATAGATGATGAAAATATAGTTATTGCCTTAAACCATACATTAACAGAAAATTGATAATAAAGTGTAAATAAAAGGGTATATCTATGTCATATATGGTATGATATATATGAATATTGTTAGATGATATATTAATAATATAAATATATTTATTATATTTGAGATTTGGCTATGTATTATTTAATTCTAGACATCATGTAAGGGATTTATGTCTCACAATTGTTTCAACTCAGACAGAAGATAAATTTAACAAATGATTCCTTAATGTGTTGTATATACTAAAAATGATTTTTTTTTATTTTATTTATACATAAAATTATTGTGATTTTAAAATTCATATTAGAATCCTTATTTCATGGGTTTTACAGTGTAAAAGTCACCAAAGAATTAAGAGATCGTTATCTCAAATTACCTTTTTCAGATATATTTTTTGTTATTCACGTATATATCGTAGTTTACAACGTGTATCTACATCCCCTTTAAAATTTTATTTGATGAATAAATAATTTTTCATTATATTAAAATTTTCATTTAATTTTCATATTTAATACTACTTATGATACAAATTACCAATATGGGAATGGATTTATAATATAATCTCGTAGTATAACTATATTTTCAATTAATATGATTATAATGAAAAAATATTAAGATTTATCTATCATGAAACATATGAAATTTTTTTGCCTCGGATTATTTAATGTAATTATATTTATTCTTTCAATTTCATCTTCTTTTGTACTCAAGAGTTCTAATGATTTTTAAACAATTTTTTATTATTTATATCATTCCAAAAAAATCAATTTTCATCCATAATAAGGTTTTATAATTTTTTTTATTTATTTAACATTATAAAAATGATTTATTAAATATTTATTTAAATATGTTTTCTTTTATAGAAAATGTATTTGAATGTAATCATCATTTCATTGTGTAAAACAACCACATTTGAATTTTACTTAATATGGGAATGGAAATATTATAATAATTTTAAATAATAAATTTTTTTTCCTTAATGAACTATTAATTGTTTTACATCATATTTTATTCATAGTTATTTTTTAATGGAATATATTTCTTAAATTTTTTAGGAATTTTTACTTTTAAAAATCATTTTTCAAATTTGAAATAATATTTTTCTCATGAAAATTTTTATAATATTTTTAAATATTACTTTAAAATTTCCCATCCTAATTTTGAATGAAAATGTTATTAAATTTTTTTAATGTTTTAAAAAGATTTTTATCAAATTATAATTGTTATATTCCTTAATAAAAATTTCAAGTGATTAATAAAAATAATTGACCTTCTAAGATGAAACCCAGAGTTATTAATTATGAATTTTAGTGATAATATTAAATTATAGAATCATTATTCTATCTATGTATGAATAATTATTATGATGGTGAAATTTTTATTGTACCCATTTATGAATGGAATATATTGTGTGGAATTTAAGAAATGTTCTTAATACTAGTTTACATTACACGAGTTATGGAGAAATTATATGATTAATATATTATCATGTTGTGGAACACATAAGTATAGTGTTTATTATGAATAGGTGTGGAATTATATCTCCATATTGTGCATTGTCTACTGATTAATGTTATATTAGATCAAAGGTAACACGAAAGGTTCTCTAATGTTCAAATTACGGTATAAGGGAGGCAATGAAATGAATAATATAGTTAAAAAGATATATATCCATTATTGAAAAATTTATGAATATATTGGAGGGTAGTATTTAGATAATTTTTTTAATGATTATGTAGATTTCCCAAATATATTTTTTAGACCACTCATGTACTCTAATAAATCATTTTCATAGATTATTTTATGATTTATCACATATAAAATTCCAACAGTTATTCCATGTCTCAATGTTATGATCAGTGATAAGTAGGATATGTTTTTCAAATTTTAGAATCATGGTCTCATGACCTTATTCTAACAAAATTATTATTTTATCATTAATATATCATTTTTTAGAAAGTACTAATAAATTTTCATTCTGGTTATTATGTCTCATTTCTCAATGTTAAGAAGATATGTTTTAAGGAGGGTATCATTGTGAATCATACTAAATTGTAAGAATAGTAAAGGTGATATTGGGGATATCTCACAAAACATTTTGATTATATGTCCAATTTTCCAATGGAAAAATAAATTTACGATCCTAATTCATTTAATTTATTATATAATGAATTTTTTTCTAAAAATGTGCAATACATAAGTTAGATAATCTAGGTTATCTATTATTGGTATAAAAGGAATGGTTTAATAAATTATTGTAAAGTGGTTTGAGAAAACCTTAGTGGGATATCTAAGGTAATTTATAAGGATATATATATAAATTTCTAAATATAATTCTAATGGTAATAGTTATTATATGAAAATTTCCATGAATTTTGGTAATGGATAGAGTTAGTGGTTTCCATGAAATTACATCCCTATATGTATAATATATGTAGTTGTTGATCTAGAATAGAGGTACCTATGGGTAATAAATTTGAATAAACAACCTTCAACCAGACTCTATTATTTATATTTTATCCCTTCATACATATTATTACATGATTTTATGTATAATTAACTAGAAAAAAGACAATGGATTGTAGTGTCTAGGGTCTTTGTAAGATTTGGTACACAAAATTGAGAACACAAAAATAAAATTTCACATATTTTTGTTAATCATACATAATGAGATCATAAATCACTTTGATCTGAAAAATTTATATAGGATAACCTCGAGGAAACATAGAAATAATGGGTGGGAGAAAAATATGTGTATGGGAATATGCTTGGAAAAAAATAATATGATATCAGTTAGAACAGATAACATATTGGCATAAAATGAAATAGAAGATGAATAAACTTATTTAATAATAACGTATAGAAACTGGGATATTTTAATAATTAAAAATCTGAATTTGGAGGCAATATATTACATTATATAAAAATGAGTCATGGATAACTTCCAAGATAATATCACATGGTGGACAAAATTTCATAATGGCTGACATTTACTCCCTAATCTCATACATGACATCTCATGATACAAAACACTGTTAAATGAATTAGAGAACTATCTAGGAACAACCATAACAACATTTTTATGAATATTTCTTCCACATGAAAATTCAAATACAAGGAATAAACATAAAGACTACCCATGAAATGAAATGGGTATTGTAATCATGATAATGAATAACCAATGGACATGTCATAATGGTGACCATGGAATAATTGATTTAAATCATAAATGGAAATTTATAAAGGAAATATAAATATACCATGAATAATTATGTTAAAATAAAGTTAAAATATATAATTGAAGTGTTTAAGAAACTATCTATATGATCTCCTTTATTGTTTTTTAAGGGAAAATTTTAAAGAGATTTAAAAGAAGAGAAATAATTTTTTTTAATAACACTAGAAATGAAAAAATATTATTTTTCCGGAATAAATTATTGAAATTATAAAAACTTTTTGTTGTTAAAGTAGAGAATTTTTTGTACCAAAAAAAGAGTACAAAATTGGGGAGTTCCATTTAATCGGGATAGCTTAACAGAAGGTGTTCAAAATGAATCATTTTGAAATATTTATTTCTCTATCAATGAGGGATGAATTTATCTGGATAATTAAATTTATTAAATAAACCTAAAATTTTAAATGAATTATGTATTTATAATGAAAAAGTACATTTGTGTGATGAGGGGTAATTGGTATTCCTATGGAATCATGAAGGTTTTGAGAGATCCCATACCCTATGTTTAAAAGTGTCTAGAATATTAACATAATATCATTGTTCAAAAATTTATATTCATTAGAAATTTAATTTGGAAGCTCAAAAGAACGTTTTTATTTATTATAATTATTTCAAGTTATTTCCATTTCTATGATTAATAAATTTTCATTTTTTATACAAGGACCTTATGTTTGAAGGTTTCATGGTCAAATCACTTTTTATTAATTATGGAACAACCTTTTAGATTGATGTAAATCTATAGGTGTGGAATTAAATTGTTATAATTTACATAAAAATATTAATTGTCCCATATATCATTTGAATTTTTTATTTGAGAATGATTGAAAACATATAACATTAATAAAGTAAATGTTTTTTTATTTTGGCCTTTTTTTAACCATCATTAACTAGTATCATTTTATTTAACATTATGCATAAAAATTGGTTTTGGAAAAATAAATAATTTATTAAACACATATTATTATCCATTTTTACAATAGAAATTGTTTTATGATTTATCTTTATAGAAGTAATGAAATATTAAACTTACCATCCACATAGGTGGTAAATAGAGACATCACAGACTTTGTTTTTATTCATATTATAAAGGGAGAAGAGAATGGATTTGATAACAGATATACTATTAACACAATTAATATAGAGTATATGTCTGGATCTATATGTCTAATATCTTTTTGGATAATGGAGTAATGGATGAGGTATAGGAATGAAATAATTAGAGGGCCAAGAATGAAACTTTAGATATCTATCATTTGGAAGGTGAATCTGGTCAATGATAGAATCTTATCAAGAATTCAATGAAAAATGATAAAATTGACTCCGTGTATTGTTACAGGTTCATGAATATATTATTCATTAATTACATCACTCATATTTTTAACATGAAAATGGGTTTGTAGTTTCTTTAGTTAAATAAAAATGATGATTAATTAGTAGGTGCCTAGAAGGAAATATTTTACAATTCATTTTAGGAATTCTTATTGTATTATCATTCAACTTAAAAAGAAATATGATAAATTCATCAGTCTCTTAAAACCATGTATTAAAAATATTTTAGAAATAAAAGACATCAGTAGCTATGAATATATTTTTTTATATTCTATCAAGGAATAAATGAAAGTTGGAGTTTCATATCAATATCAATGATTTCATTTGTAGAGAAAATGGAATTCAAAGTTAAATTTATAATGTATGGAGATACATTAATGATATTTCATTTATTATAAATGTGTGTGAAGAAATAATCAGGGATTTTTATGGCTAATACTTAATGTGTTTTAAGTTATTTTCCTAAGGAAATGTAATTCAAATTTTATGGGATGAATTTGGCTAATGAAATAAACAATGGGAAATCTCTACAGAATGAATCACACACAGTCAAGTGGAAATGAAATCACATTTGATGATTAATATGTTTTTTAGAATAATATTATTCATCCTTTATTTAATATTCATGTTAATTTTATAATTGATTAACTAAATTTATATGGATAATATAATAATGAAACAATATGTCATATTTTATCGGTTCTTGGTTGAATACAAGCTTCCAATGAAAATGTTTTCCTATATGGTATGATCATAATTAAGGAATAAAGGATATATTATTTTTGGAATAATTTTTTATCCTTGTAATACATACATAAGATTTATTGATTATATAATGATTTTATATGTTTTAAGCTGATCATTAGTTCAATGTCTTAGACACCCATATGGAGGTTTTATAAGATGAGAGTTTATCAAGATTAAGGATGATTGTGGAGAAATTTCTGGAAATAAAACCATTTGGTTTTGAATAATTTTTAGAGACAACATTATTTGTAGAGGAATCCCTCAAAACATCTTGGACATATTATTAATGGTATTTTAAACCATTAGGTCTTATTTTATCATTGATATTGAGGTAATTATGTATTATTGTAGATAAACATAAAAAGATACACACTAATTTACTTTTATAGAGTATCATTCTGGATCTGATCTCTTGAATATAAATTAAATATGAGGTAATATTTCATGGAGTAATAATTTTAATTGTATCTAATTTGGTTAGGAATATTAAATATATTTTTAAATGAAGTATTCAGTAAAATCATTATATCGAATTTTGCTTCAACACTATGTATCATCAACAGAAATATTGTATTTTTGAGTGAATGGTTCCAAACTATTAGGATATGATATGATATTATTCTATGGATTGAAATGGTGATTTGGACCAAAAAAACTTCTAGATGAGTTTTTATAAAATAATAGAAAAACACTAGAGAACATAGATAACTCATTGGAATATTTTTAGGAATAAATGTGTTGAACTCCAATATAATTGAATAACATAGTATAAATAAAAATATTGGGATACGATCTAACTGATGAAATAGAAGAGATGGTTATAGCCATTCAATAACACATAAGGGGAGAAAAATGTCAATTAAATGGTAATGATGATAATAATCAATGTGATACATAATATGAAGTTACTGAGATAGACATTCTATTAGTACTCTATGGTTTAATAAATTTAAAACAAAACCCTAGGTATATCAGTACCTTTAAAATAATTGATCATAATAGTAATGTTGTCTATCATTGGGTGCTTCCACCGAAACATTATTAGGATCAAGAGGTGTTGTATTTATCTTTTCTATGGATGTACAAACATGATCCATGCCATCTAAGGAATGTAAAGGTCTTATTGGTGGAGTATGATCATTCTTATGTTGAACAATTGGTAGTTATTCTGGAGAATATAAAAAATGTTATATGAAATAAGACAACTCACCTTCATAATATTTTGGGGTTAAACTTAATAATTGATGAGATTACATGGGAACATAAGGATGTAATTAGGCATAATTATCGATATTTTTTTGGTAACGATGTTAATAATTTCAAGGGTGAAATTCACTTTGTGGGTGGTATAATGTAATACCTCAATATTTTGGTGATTTTTTAAATCAATTTTTTCAGTTTTTTATATTTATTACATGTAGCGTAGAGATTATATTTTATTACATGAGGTAATGATTTTTATTTTTTTCAGACACAACACCAAGTATATGTTAAATAACACACATCAAAATGATTAATAATAAAATGAAATACCATTAAAAAATTATTATTTAATATGGTGGATATCACATTTCCATTTTAATATTGGGTATGAATTGAATTTACAAAAATATGAAAATATATTGCATATATATACATTAAAATTTAACTATTTTGGGAAGGATTAATTATATACTAAAATCCGAACTATTTTCAAAATAATGGGAGTTTTCCCTCAAAACCATTTATATAAAAACAAATGTATTTTACATTAATATATTAAATAAAACACTTTTAATTTATGCTATCAATGATATTTTTATATTTTTTATTCATTAATATCATTATCATTCATCATTTATGTTTTCTAGATAGAAAATAATACTAAATAAAATTTTATGCATAACAAACATAATTCCGAAGAATAATATTTTCCTATTTTTCAATTTTATATAAAAAATATATTTTCTAAATTTGTGAAAAAAATGAAAAATTAATCTTTATTTTTCTGAATCAGAATTTCAAAAGTATCATAATTTTTTTAAAATAATTTAATGATATTGTAATTTTATGATGAATAGTGAAAAATAATTATTTTTTAATAAATTTTCTTTTCATTTAAAGTCTTTTAAGAAAAATATTTTTAGCTAGTATTAAATGAAAAATATGTTCAATTTTATATCTATTAATCCATTTGAGTTTTGTGGAATCAAATTATATTTCATTATTTTTTTAAGTCAATTTTAAATTTTTTATCATTTCCACCTTGAAAACCATATTTCTCGCAGCATCTACAGGAAAAATTTTAAATTATATGTTTCCACATTTATGAATAAATTATGTAGATATGTATTAAATATTAATAATTTTCATAATTCATATTATTTAAAATGATCAAAATACTTTTTTTATATCATTAATTGTAAAATTTTATACATTAATTACCATGGTTAAGGTAAAAATGGGTTTACTAATCGTAAACTACTAGTATAAGGGTTTAAAAAGACCCAAATAATTACAACACCAAATGTGTAACACCTGGACCCCAGTTACCCGGAGTTGGTACATTATTACATAACATTGGAATGATTATAAAAGATCATGTCTCAAAAGACCAATTAGTTTAGTAGCTATGGAAACACTAGAAACATTCATAAAGTTTACATTACATCATAAAGTGAAAACTACAACAACATCTTGTCTCAAAACACATATCCCCTTATATTATCCCTACAGGCCATTCATAAAATAATCTTCACATCCGGGGAAAAATAAAACATAAAAAGGGGTTAGCTCAAATTCCCACTAAGGATAACAATATAGAAGAATCATTTGTAAATAAGCATAAACATTTAAGTCAATGTATAACTAAAACAAAATCCTTTTATAGTTGAACATAAACATAATATGGAAAAGATTAAATGAAATAATTCCATTTTCTTATTAACATGGATATTCTACTAGTCGAATAATCATATTCAATATCAATAACCACTTTTATAATGATGGAATGCATAATGACAGACTATCATAACCACATAGTCAAGGCCTTGTTCCAAGACTACAAATAATATTTTTTCAAGGCCTTGTGCCACGGCACTAGTTTTTCTCATGAGACCTACCGATGAATCGAGGAGATATAGTGGCCACCACCAATCACATACTAGGTCCAATTCATTACTCATATGAACGGGTTTAAACATAACATAATCATTCATATTAAAACTAGCATACGAAATGTCAATACTTTCTCCATAAACCATGAATGGTATAAAAATAACAAATCCACAGTAAAACATATTACAAAACCCTCAATACAATATGGAAGTTTTGTATCCTTATAAATCAACTTCAAATAAGCTTAAAATACATCAATGGATGTTGACATAGATGAAATCAAAACTATTTGAGGGAAATATCTCATTTTTGAAATCATTGAAAAGTCGTACATTTATAAAGGATGTAATTTAAAAGACATTTTTGAATCCATGTGTCCCATTAAACATTGACACTTTAAAAAAACTATCATTTAAAAACATTCATGTCCATATAAATAAATCCTTAAATTAATTTTGAAAACAAGGAAATTAATTAAAAAGATTTAGAAAAATAATTCTTTAAAACATTTAAAATTATGATCTTGATAAAGAGTACCTTTCACAAATTCTTAAAATATTAATTTTGAAATCTTTTAAAAGTCACATAATTATAAAATAAAACATTATTTTGAATATATTATTATAATATTTTAAGGGTACCCTTGATGATTTTATTATGGCAGAAAATAGCCGCACCTGCCGTATAAGTTAAAAAAAGACATTCTTACCTTAATTTTGTCGAAAAGGATAAAAATGACCTTGTTTGGAAAATGAAATTAAGATTCATTTAAAAACACATTATAGAAATTACAACAAGGGTATAAATGAATTTAACCTATAGTATTTTAAATAGTAAAAATGTTTTGGAATACATTTTTAAGAAACATGGATGTGGATGATAAAGATATCCCAGTAGATAATTACGTATAAAAATCCTCAGATAATGAAAAGATTGTGAAATAAAACTTTACCAATTTGGTAACATAAGAAACATAAATCCCATGAAAGAGGTATCATACAATTAATATGTAAATACACATAACATGAAGTGTATTACACAAAGAATACAATTATGGGCAGTACATACACCACACAAAAGGTAATAGTGGAAATATGGCACGAATCTCACAGGAATAAGGAGTGAGATGAAAACCCCTTACCTTGTACATTTCCTTGGATGATGATAGGTTAACCTACTATATAATGGTGTAATAATTTTTAATAAATTATACAACAATAATATACATTATTATGATATCTTATATGATCTTTTAACATTTCATTGTTAATAATATCATAGTATTATCCTCGTTTCAGGTGCAAATTTACCTGTTTTCTTTTATATGTTTTGTGACATAAGTTGTGTTTTTTATGGATAGGTCGTATATTATTTATATAAATTATTATATGAAGTACTTAGAAATTATTTTTAAAAATTAAATTAAAATTATACTTGAATGGATACAATGGAGAATTAATCTAATCGCGTTCGTGGAGATGGTAGTCCGTATATACGCACGAGAGACAATATCATTCTTTTGATATGAAAATAATATATAATTTTATTTTATATCATATATAAAAAATAATTTTAATGTTAAATTTATTATTTTATTAAATTAAACATCATTATCGTATGCATACAATTAATAATTTTTTGAATAACAATTACACCACAACGTGCAGACGGTAAGCCATACATACGCACGTATGGTGACATGTCATTAAAAAGATGAATAGAATACTTAATATGGTTGTGACATATTTATAATAACATCAAATTATATATAATATACTAGAGTTATTATTTTATAATGAAATATAAAAAATAAATAAGATGTTGAAGAAGAAAGGAACTTGAAAGAGGGTGGTGAAAACATTTCATATTCTTCGGGTTCTTCCTTTTTATTTGATCAAAATGGCTCCGTAATATGGAATTAAGATCAAAATAAGGCCTTTAGGTTTACATGAGGGAAGTTGGGAGGATATTTGGGAAGATTTTGGCCGATCCAAAAGGCTTTGGAGGTGTAAATATGAGAGAAGGGTAAGTGCCCTTTTATAAGAGGGGTGAGGGGAACCTTCGGAAAAAGATAGAAATATTATTTTATAATAAATTCATATTCAGTTTAGAATGGCTCCAAAGTAGATTATTAATAATTAAGTTGGGGAGGGGTCTAAATACTTTAAACCAATAGATTTTAGACAGGTTTGGGTCATAATATTAACCTTATCATTTATACTTAACTCTTTGTTAAATAGTTTGACATTTACATTGTCTCTTTGTATTTTTATATTATATAGTTAATAAAGTAACTATTTACCTCCAAGAGACCCCCAAGTGGTCCATTAATGATACACCTATCATTATATAAGTCTCTTGGTCGATCCTTAGATTTTTAGGAATATAAAATCAATTAAAAATTTAATATTTGTTTAAAAAAACTCTTTTATGTCAATTTTGACACTCTTGGGTATTTTGTGTTTTATAATTTTATAACATCATTATTACTTAGAAAAAAATTTATATAACCAATCCTAATATTTCATATTAACATAAAAAATTACTGTATTTCATAAAAAGTCTAAAATTACATTTGGTTTTTTATTTATAATATCAATTAATTAAATATTTCATTAATTAGGTAATTACTGCATCACCATTGTGTCATAAATAAATTAAATTATTTAATATCTAAAAATTATAAATAAAACACAATTATGTAGGAAATCTTATTATTTTTATAATGAATACTTATAATATAATTTATCTTATGTATATCCCTATATTAAAAATGTTTTAGAAATTAAGCATTGATTTTTTCTCTTTTAACTCTTTTTTGAATTAAAGAATAATAAATGTACTAATCTAATAAAAGTGAACCTATTTGATAATATTTTATTCCTAAGATTGATTTTGGTCGAGATAAATTTGTCTAAAAGAATTAGGACTTGTGTTAAGGTAATATTAATTTAATTTTTACCCTTAATTACCTTATTTACTTTTAACTGTGGTAAATAAAAGTAAATATTTAATAATCACCAAAAAATATTTTTATCTTATTGAACCACATTTTACTCCTTGATATTAACTTTGAATCAAATATTTTGGAAATTACACTCACAAAAGTGGTAAAAATAATATTTATTTGAATTTTCCAATTCTTCCAAGAGGTGGGTAAAAGACGGTGAAAAGTTCCATGAAATTTTTATATATCTAAAATTATTCTAAACTAAATCTAATGTATTAAAATTAAAATATATAGGTATTATGTATCCATTTTGACCTAAATTAAATTTAAATAAAATATATAATTATTTAAATAAAAATTCGGCTTTAAACAATAACTCAGTGTTTTTTTACTATTCATCAAAAATTGAATGTTTTCAGAAAAATACCAAAAATTCACCCTAAGCTAATTTAGATATTCGGAATCAAAAAACGAATTCCATTTTAAATGATAAAATTTATAAAATTTTAAAAAGTGGTTATTACTAATCATAACGACTAGTTTGATTAGTTGTGGTGTGTGTTAGAACTCGAAGTTGCGTACAACACGCGCTACTGTATTATTCAAAGGGAAGCATACCATGGAAGCTTGGGGTGTTGCATTCTCCACTCCATCAAATATTTTCATCCTCAGAATTTCTAGAATTCTACCACATGAAAATACTCGGGTGATTATTCATCATAAGTTCCTTGGGTTCCCATGATGCCTCTTCCATCTTATGGTTTCTCCATAAAACTTTTAAAAGGTGGGTGGTCCATTTTCTCTGCACTTTTTCTCTGTTATCAAGAATTATAATGGGCTCTTCGCAATAAGATAGATCAGGTTCCAGTTCTAATTCCTCATAGGTGAGTACGTGCGTTGGGTCAGGAATGTATTTTCTCAACAGTGATACGTGGAACACATCATGAACTTTATAGAGATTTGACAGCATTGCCAAACTGTAAGATACAACACCAATTCGTTCTAGAATTTTGAAAGGTTTGATGTACTTGGGACTCAATTTACCTTTCTTACCAAAATTTATAACTCCCTTCCATGGAGATACCTTCAAGAAAACATGATCTCTTACCTGAAATTCCAAATCCTTCCTTCGATTATCAGCATATCTCTTCTACCTACTTTGAGCTGCTTTGACATGGTTTTGGATTACCTTCACCTTTTCCATCGTTTCCTCCACCAGTTCTAGGCCTATGAGTTTTCTTTCATTAACGTCAGCCCAATAGGTTGGTGTGCGAAGTATATTTCCATACAATGCTTCATATGGTTCCATCTGAATACATGAATGGAAGCTATAGTTATTGTAAAATTCCACCAAAGGTAAATATTGATCCCACATACCCTGAATGTCAAGTGAGAAAGATCTCAACGTGTCTTCTATGGTTTGAATAGTCCGTTCTGATTTTCTATCTGTTTGATGGTGGTAGGTAGTGCACAAAAAATGTTCAGTATCCAAGGCCTTCTAAAGACTCTTCCAGAATCTTAAAGTAAAATGGGGATCATGATCAGAAACAATCAATATGGGTACTCCATGAAGTCTCACAACTTCATTAATATATAGTCTTGCTAGACGTTTTAGTGGTAGATCTTATCTTATAGCAAGAAAATATGATTACAAGGTAAGACTATCAACAATAACCCATATTGCATCGTTCCTTCTAGGATTATTTTGTAGCCCCATGAAAAATTCTATCGTAATATTGCCCCATTTCCACTCTGGTTTGGGAAGATGTTGCATGAATCCTCTAGGTTATTGCCTTCCAACTTTCACTTGTTGAAAAACCATACATCTTGTCAAAAAATCAGAAATAATCCTCTTCATGTTCTCCCACAAAAAATGATCCTTCGAATATCTACACATTTTGGTGCTCCAAGGGTGTATAGAGAAATTGGAGCTATGAGAATCATCTAACAATTCCATTTTCAGATCAGGTATATCAAGAACACAATGTCTCTTCCCAAATTTCAAAATTCCTTCTTCACACACAATCGCTTTCAATATCCCATCATTCACATCTTTATTCTTCATTTAAAATTCTTCATCATCGGTCTGAGAACTCTTAATCTTTTATAGTAAAGATGGTTTGGCAAAAATTTGAAAATGTAATGATGTTTCACCATCCATGGTGATTCCAATATCCATTATTACTAGATCCTTGAAAATAGGATCCCTTTCAACTCTCATCTTGTTCAAAACTCCATGATCATTTCTACTCAAAGCGTCTGGCACATTATTTTCCTTCCCCATGTGGTAGTGTATCGTGCAATCATAATACTTGGGTAATTCAAGCCATCTCCTTTGTCTCATGTTGAGTTATTTCTGTGAGAAAATATACTTCAATCTATTATGATCAGTATAAATCTCACATTTCTCCCCATAGATATAATGTCTACATATCTTCTAAGCAAATATTAAATCATCAAACTCAAGATCCGGAGTAGGATAGTTCTTCTCATGAATTTTTAGCTGTCGTGATGCATAGTCAATAACTCTATCATTTTTTGTAAGGACACAACCATGTCCTTTCTTCGATCCATCACTGTAAATAACAAACCCATCATTTCATGATGATAGAGTTAAAATATGAGCATTGACTATTTTTCTCTTCAGTACTTAAAAAAATTTTACACACCCTTTTGTCCAAACAAGTTTAACTCCTTTACGTGTGAGATTTGTTAATGGGTTAGAAAATCAGGAGAAATTATGGATGAAACGTCGATAATAACCTGCTAAACCAATAAAACTATGTAACTCGGTTATACTCGTTGGTGCTGGAAATTCTTGGATTGCTCTTATCTTAGAAGGATCAAAAGATATTCCATCCTTAGAGACAATATGTCCAAGAAAAAAGATCTCCTGAATCCAGAATTCACAGTTGCTAAACTTCCCATATAATTCATGTCTTCTAAGAGCCTTTAGGATAATGCACAAGTGATTTTCATGATCTTCGTAGCTTTTGGTGTATACCAATATATCATCAATAAATACCACTACCAAATCATCAAGGTATTCCTTAAAAACTATTCTAATTAGATACATGAATACAGAGGGTTCATTAGTCAATCCATATGGCATTACTGCAAACTCATAATGCCCGTACCTAGCTCAAAATGCTCTCTTCAGAATGTCTTCCTTCTTCACACACAACTGATGGTATCCAGATCGAAGGTCAATATTTGGAAATTATTTAGCTCCATGCAGTTGGTCAAATAAATCATCAATGTGAGGTAGGGGATACATGTTTTTTATTTTTATTGCATTGATTTCTCTATAGTCGATACATGACCTCATATATCAATCTTTCTTCTTGTCAAAAAGGACAGGGGCTCCACATGGAGAAACATTAGGGGGAATAAATCCCTTTATTACTTATAAAATATTGGATATACTCCTTCTAGCCAAAATGTTGTAAACTCCAACAATGATGGAATATACAAATCATTAATCAGTTTCATGGTAGTCAAGAATATCTAATATAATTTATAAAAATCAACCATGTACTATTCCAAAATCACTACCTCGCTGTCAGAACCATATTATGGTTTATCGTTCTCTCAACCATATATTTTCCAGAAATTTGACCTACTATTGAGTCACTTTTCATGGTTCCACACAATATTAAGTCCTTAATGAAATAGTACTTCAGTACAATCCTTATATACTCCATAATTATTATAACCAATACATCGTTGATACAACACTCAAATGACATAATTATTTAATAACATCATAAGAACTCTAATCATTCATCCTCATCTGTGGTAGTATCATAACATGATTATTATCCAATAGCATCATTTGTGGCATAGTCTGATTACTGGTACATTGGTTCATGTAGTTTCCTAACTCCTTGCAGATGATGCATTTTACATTTGAAACAGTTTTCGTACCCTGCAATCACGTACTAGGTGTTCTTTTTCTCCACACCTATAACAAACTCCCATTCCATTCATGCAAGTTCCAGGGATTTTCTTCGCATAGTTATCACATATGAGAAAATTATTATTTTCTATCTTCCCTTTATCCATATGTCTCTATTCCATCCTTTTCTTCTCTTGCTTCCCTTCAAAGCCATATAACTCAGATAATTATTTACTTATCTTTTTAACACATGATATTATTTCTTTATATGTTGAGAATACAGGGGAGACAATTTCTCTTGTAAATTTTGTCTTAATAATAGGAAAGATATGATCCTTATTACTATTTAAATCATACATATTTCTGGATTTCACATTCCTTCTACTGGGATCCATTTCTATACAATGACATACACTAGATCAGTTTATGAATTGAAATGAATTATTCCTATCTAGTAAAATACCTAACATAGACTGAATAGTTTATGGATATAATACATAATAAAATTGTTTTCTTTGAGAAAGTATATACACATAAACCCTTCATTATGGTGTGTAATGAAAATGTGAATTATCCTAAGCATATCCCCTAAGAGTGTCATAACCAAGAGTGCAGCAAGGCCCGTTGTCGTACACCAGTTCCTGTTAGAGTAAAGCTCAAAACGGTGTTTTCAGGTTCTACCCCTAGGTACATCCGTGCCAGAGCCACCTCTACCTACTCATATCCAGATAGGAATGTATTTCTCAGAAAACTCACAAAATCTCTACAATACAAAAATTCTAGCAGTTTCGTCTATACTAATCCTCAAAGTCCACCGTAGGTCTATGTGCTCTAATTAGAGTTTATCTAAATATAGCTTCCAAGGTATGTAATACACTTCCATTGATACCAAATTTAATGCACTGACCCCAGTTACCTAGAGTCGGTGCATTATTAAATAACCTTAGAATTATCACAAAAGATCAAGTCTCGAAAGGCTGATTAGTTTAGTAGCCTTGGAAACACTAGATACATTCAAAAAGTTTACATTACATCATAAAGTGAAAACTACAAAAACATCTTGTCTCCACACTCATATCCCCATATAATATCCCTTCAGGTCATTCATAAAATACTTCTTCACATCTAGGGGAAAATATAACCTAGAAAGGGGTGAGGTCAAATGCCCTGTAAGGATAACAATATAGCAGAAACATTCATAAATAAACATTAACATTTAAGGAAATGTATAACTAAAACAAAAGCCTTTTAAACTTGATCTTTAGCATAATATGGAAAAGATAAAATGAAATAATACCATTTACATATTCACATGGATATTCTACTAGGCGAATAATAACATCCAATATCAATAACCACTTTCATAATGATTAAATACATAATTCTAGACTATCATAACCACATAGTCAAGGCCTTGTGCGAAGACTACAAATAATATTTTTTCAAGTACTTGTGCCGAGACACTAGTTTGTCTAATGAGACCTACCGATGCATCGAAGAGGTATCACGGGCTCCAACGGTCACTTAATAATTAAAATTCATTCCTCATATGAACAAGTTTAAACATAACATAAACATTCATTTTAAAACTAGCATACGTAATGTCAATACTTTCTCCATAAACCATGAATGGTATAAAAATTGTACATCCATAGTCTAACATATTACAAAACCTTCAATACAATAGGGATGTTTTGTATCATAATAATTCAACATAAAATGAGATTAAAATCCATCAAAGAATGTTGACATAGATGAAATCAATACTATTTGAGAAAAATATCTATTTTTTTGAAATCATTTAAAAGTCATACATTTATAAAAGAAGTAATTTAGAAGTTTTTTTGAATAAAATTATCCCATACCACTTTGAAACTTTTTAAAAGAAATATATTTTCAAAAAATTCATGTCCATATAAATAAATCCTTAAAATCATTTTAAAAACATGGACATTACTTAAAAATATTTAGGAATATAAATCTTTAAAACATTTAAAATTCAGATCTTGATAAAGAGTACCTTTCACAAATTCTTAAAATATTCATTTTGAAATCATTTAAAAGACACATAATTATAAAAAAAACATTTGCATTGGAAATATTCTTATAAGCTTGTAAAGGAATCTTTGATGATTTTAAAATGGTGGAAAATAGCTGCACCGACCGTATAAGTTAAAAAACTACATTCGTACCTGAATTTTTTTTTCGAAAAAGTTAAAATGGACGTTGTTTGCAAAAAGACAGAAAGATTCCTTTGAAAACATTTTATAAAAATTAAAAAAAGGGTATAAATGACTTTAACCCATAGTCTATTAAAAAGTAAAAATGTTTTGAAATACTTTTTTAAGAAACATGGATGTGGATGATAAAGATATCCTAGTAGATAATAACGTATAAACAACATCAAATAATGAAGAGATTTTGAAATAAACCCTTATCAATTTGGTAACTTACAAAGCATAAATCCCATGAAAGTGGTATTATACAATTAATATGTAAATACAAATATATTGAAGTGTATTACACAATGAATACAATTATGGGCAGCACATACACGACACAAAATGTAATAGTGGCAATATGGCATGAATCTCACGGGAAGAAGGAGTGAGATGAAAACCCCTTACCATGTACTTTTCCTTGGTTGATGGTAGTTTAACGTCTTTTATAATGGTGAAATAATTTTTATTAAATTATAAAATAATCATATACCTTATTATGATATTTTATATGAAATTTTAACATTTCATTGTTAATAATATCATAAAATTATCGTCGTTTCGGGTGTTAACTCACTCATTTTATTTTTTATGTTTTGATACATAATTCATGTTTATTATAGATAGGTTGTATATTATTCATATAAAAGATGACAAAAAGTCCTTAAAAAATATTTTTAACCATCCAATGAGAATTATACTTTAATGGATTTGATAACGAATGAATCTCATCGCGTTCGTGGAGACAGTAGTCTGTACGTACGCACGAGAGACAATATCATTCTTTTGATATTAAAATAATATATATTTGGATTTTATATAATATATACAGAATCATTATAATGTTAGATTTATTATTTACTTCAATTAAACATAATTAGCATACCCATTCTAATAACAATGTTTTGAATAACAATTACTCTTCACTGTGGAGACGGTAAGCCGTACATACGCACGTATGGTGACATGTCATTCAAAAGATGAATAGAATACTAAATATGGTTGTACAATATGTAAAATAACCTCAAAGTATATAGAATATAATGTAGATATTATTTTAGAAATGAAATAACAATGAAATAATATGTTTAATAAAAAAGAACATGAAAGAGGGTGGTAAAAACATTACCTCTTCTTCGAGTTCTTCCTTTTTATTTGATTAAAAGGGCTCCCTAGGTTTTCATTTTTATAAAACATAGTCCCTTAGGATTATTTGAGGGATGTTGGGAGGATATTTTGGCAGATGTTGGCCTAGACAAAAGGCTTTGGAGGTGTAAATTTGAGAGAAGGGGAAGTTCCTTTTTATAAGAGGGGTGAGGGGAACCTTAGGAAAAGCTAGAAATATTATTTTATAATAAATTCATATTCGGTTTATAATGGATCCAAAGAATATTATTTAAAGGTTAAGGTGGGTATGGGTGTAAATCCGTCCAATCAACAGATTTTAGATAGGTTTGGGTCATTATATTAACCTTATCATTTATATTTAACTCTTAGTTAAATTGTTTGACATTTACCATGTCTCTTTGTATTTTTATATTATATAGGTAATAAACTTACTATATACCTCCATGCGACCCCTAAGTGGTTCATTAACGATACACCTATCATTATATTTGTACTTTTTCCGATCCTTAGATTTTTAGGAATAGAATATCAATTAATAATATAATATTTGTTTTAAAAACTCTTTTATGTCAATATTTCCACTATTGGGTATTTTTTTTTATAATTTCATAACAACATTATTACATCGAACAAAATTTATATAACCAATCATAATATTTCATATTAACCAATGATATTAGTGGAATTCATAAAAATTCCCAAATTACATTTATATTTATATTTATATTATCAATTGTTTTTATATTTCATTAAATAGTTAATTAATGAATCCGCAATTTTTCATAAATAAATTAAATTATGTAATGTCTAAAAATTATAAATAAAATACCATTATGTGTGAAATTGTTTTAGATTTATAATTAATACTTATAATCGAATTTATCTTATGTATATCACTATTTTTAAAATGTGTTAGTAATTAAACTTTATTTTAAATTATTTTAAATCTTCTTTGAAATAAATAATAATAAATGTCCTAATCTAATCCAAGTGGACCTAAATGATAATATTTTACTCCTGAGGTTGTTTTTGGTCGAGATATACTTTTCCAATAGAATACGGACATGTGTTAGGGTAATATTAATATCATTTTTACCCTCAATTACCCTATTTAATTTTAACAGTGGTAAATAAAAGTAAAAAAGTTACTATTCCCCAAAAATTATTTTTATCTTACTGAACCACATTTTACTCCTTGATATTAACTGTGTCTCGTGGATTTTCGAAATTCTAATCACTGATGTGGTAAAATTATGTTTTATGTGAATTTCTATATTCTCCAAGGAGGTGGGTAAAAGACGGTAAAAAGTTCCATAAAATTTTTATATATCTAATATTATTATAAACTAACTTTAATGAATTACATTGAAATTATATAGGTATTATGTATCCATTTTGACTTCAAATAAATTTAAATAAAATAAATAATTATTTGAATAAAAATTCAGTTTTAAACTATAACTCAGTGTTTTTTCACTATTAATCAAAAATTGAATGTTTTCAGAAAAATAAAAAAAATTCAACCTAATCTAATTTCAATATTCTGAATCAAAAAATGAAGTCCATTTTGAAATATAAACTTTATAAAACTTTAAAAAGTGGGTCTTACTATTCATAACGGCTAATTTGATTGGTTGTGGTGGGTGTTAGAACTCGAAGTTGCGTACAACACACACTACTGTATTATTCAAAGAGAAGCGTACTTTGGATGCTTGGGGTGTTACAAAATGGATGGCCATATTTTGGCATTATTACTTCTTGTTTTGATATTGGAAAATTAATTATCCTCGATTCAAGTGAATGATGGGGGCTTGTCTTTTTCATTTAAAAAATTATAGATGGGTCACTCACCTCAATTATAAATGGAAATGTCATCACCTCTCCTATTATCACCTCTAAAACTCATATTTTATGTTAATAATGACCAAACTCCATTCCAAAATTTATTTATTTAATATAATAAGCCTTGTTTTGGGAATAAATTTTTCCCATGAAGGCTTTTGGTAAAAACCATAAGATGTTACACAAAGAAAAGGTAATGTTCTTCAACGAGAATTTCTATTTTTCTTCTTCCACTAAAAAAAGTTCTTATTAAAATATTATGGTATAATATCCTTAGAATCATATATATACTTTTTTATTGAATTACCTACAACCATCTCCACTTCTAACATATAGTTTACATAATCGTCATCCATATGTACGACATAATTCCACATTGAGAACTGATGTTATTCATTTTCTAACAACATCTCTCATAGCTAGATATAATGATGGATATATTATATAAATATGATATTTATTATATTATAATTAATTTGGATTCCTGATATCACATTCTAATTCTCACATTCCATTCTTTGGTAATATGATAACACCATTTTTGTATAAGTCAGACAATTGGCTCACGAAGTGATGTGATTCGTTCATTAAGTACTCTTTACCTGGAAAGTAACACAAATATGATTAAATAATAAAATGTGATTAATATTTTTAAAAAATATTAATCTTTATAGATATTATATTATTTATCCCTATATATTTCAATCCATCATGAAAATGAAAATATATTTCATACATCCATTCAACCAACCATCTCTATGAATGGTATATTTAGTTTTCTATCGCTATATTTTATTAATTACTGTAAATCAATATATAATAATGATATATGATATTTATATCGTAGTTAAAATTTTGTAAAAAATGAATCCATGATCAATTTAATAGTAATCAAACTAAAAAATCAAAACATAAAAGAAAAACCAAAAAGTTATTGCCCAAAACGTGACATTAACACTAAGTTATTAATAAACCTATAATAATGTGTATAATTATATATTATAAATAATTATATATAATAATACTGTTCTATAATATAATAATAATATATTTTATATATTTTATAAAAGGGTAAAATTTGTACAAACAATATCGAGGCTTATAATAAAGGATTTTAGTATCTTTTTTTCTATATTTCACAAGACATATTTAGCAACTTTTACATTAATATATATTATAAAATAACCATTAAATTATTTACTTATAATTTTACTTAAAATTATTTGTTTTTTTAAAAAATTTTAAGGATCTCTCTTTTAAGGGGATTATAATTAAATAGTTACCATGTAGACAAGGTATTTTTTACACCAATTTATTTATTTAAGTAAAATGTTAAGTTATTCACACATCTTAATTTATGAGGTTTACATATTCCCATTTACATTCATACCATTAATATATTTATTTTCATTATTTAAATATTCATTTTTTATTAGTCATTAATTTCAGTTATGATTTAATTTTACCAAATTCGTATGTGTTTTTTGAAATAATAACATTGTTTATCGGGATTGTTTCTATGTAATATTTCATTGATAAAATCATATAAAATTTATCATGAATCTCATTGATTTTTACCATATAGTTATGTCTAGATAGTATTTTTATTCAATTTATTTTCCTCTCCTTTTGTACTCAATAGTTCAATAAATTGTTTTTAAAGAAAATTGACTTTATTTTATTTTTAAATGAAACCCCTATTTTACAAAACAATGTTTTCTAAAAAAGTTTTCATATATTCTATAACACCCCCAAAATGGTTTACAAACAAATATTTAACAAATGTATGGAATATTAAAAAAAATTAATGGAGTCTATATTTTGTTAAAAAAATAAATATTTGGATGTTATTGAAAATGGGCATGAAATTTTTTATTTTATCTTGTACAACATAGAAAACTATTTTCCAATTTCAATAAATAAATAATTTTTAAATCATAATTAATAGGTTTAAAATATTATTTGAAAATAATTTTATTTATAAAATGTTCTATATAATTTTAGCTTAAAATTTTAATTTTCATAATGTAAAGGTTATTTTATTCCAGATATGTTTTGAATTATTTGGAAAAATTACTGTATATGATTCCATTGTTATTTTTAAAGAAAATTATTTTTAATTATTTTTATGTTTTATAATTTTTTTACAATTTTTAATGTCAATATTCTATAAGAAATGTTTCATGTAGTCTTACAAATAGTGTTCCCATATAAGAAAACATCCTTTGATCTTAGTTATCCCCTTAATAGGTTTAAGATTGAATAATTCAATCATTAATAAATCTCAATAGGATTAAAAATTATGTTTATGAAACACATTTATTTTTCATGGGTTATGTTGTGGTGAATTTATATAATTATCATGAAACACAATTTCATTAAAATATTTATGATGTGTTGTTATGATGAATGGTTTATGATGTTCTGGAACACATAAATATTTCTTTCATTATGATATGTGTGGAAGCTATATCTTCAATGAATGCATTAATTAATGATTAATGTGATATCAGCTCAAATGGTTGACAAGATGTTATATAAAGCCCAAAACAGGTACAAATTAGGTTTTCCCAATCTCAATAGAGGGTATACGAGATTTTATCCCATTACCAAAGAAGGTTCATGAGGTGTTATCTAAATCCTACCATATTATGAATTTTTTGTGGTTATCGTTGACATAAAATTATATATGATTAGGTATATTCCACAATTTTATATCTAATAACAATTTTATTCCCTAATTCCTCATATTATTTTATTTCATTATGAATCATATTTTATGAGATGAAATAATTTATTCAATGTCCAATGATTTTGTTTTTTAAATGTAGAATATGGATTTCGAATATTAAGGTAATGTTCACATACCGTTATACTCATTTATTTTTAATGTGATAATTAATAACACATTTTATCTGAAATAGAATTTAAGCTATTATTTAATAATATTTTGTTTCCCCAGATTATGAAGAATTGTTTTGAGTAAAGTATGTTTATTATGTGACTAAATTGGAAGATATTTATGGTATATATCAAAAACATATCTCCAAATTAGAATATTATCTATCAATGATTCCAAAATAACTCTGCATTTATTATCTTAAATTCTTTGTTTATTAATTATAAATAATTTTCATCTAAAATGATTTAATATATATGTATGAGAATATTTTGTCAATACAGTTTTTATTAATGAAATTTATTAGTTATCGTATGTAATCTATAATGAAATAAATTTTTTGATACCCCTGGAATTATTTTTAATGATATGTGTAATTATTTCTCTATGATTAAGTTTTTGTATGAGACAAATTTTAGTTAAATTTAATGGAATTTTGTTATAGGATAAAGTGATTGGTTTTTTGGAAAAAACATCTCTTTATAGGTATTTATATGGATGTCTCTCTCACAAATATGAACCTAGGATTAATAAATATGGGAAGGGAATATTGAAAAGGAATCGATCATCAACTAATACCAGAAAAAAGGTCTTGTTGCATGCATGGTTTGAAATAATCAGGGGATATTTTTGTAAAATTGAAAACATATTATGAACCATAAATAATTTTTTAAATATATAAATAATATTACTTAACTAAAATAATAATATTGTATTGTATATGAAAAGGTAGGTGTCTTGATTTAGACATCCTATTATTAATTTTTCAGGATTATATAGTTCCCCTCTACGATTAGTTTTTCTCAAAATATGGTTTTGGATTTATTTTATCGATTGAAGCTGAAGAAATCTTATTAATTCATTCTACAATGGAAAATATAATGATTTACCCATGAGAAACCTATTTTTATTGGAAATGAAATTCCAAATGTAATTGCTATATTGACACAACATTCAAAAGATTTGAATCATATTGGATATCCAAATGTGTATAGGATTGAATAATAATTATATGAGCCATATATTAGTCAATGATCCCCATATTTCAGTAGGTCTTCTAAAACACATGTTTTTTATTAATGGATTTTTACCACTAAAGATTTAATTTTAATCCTATGTTGTTTGATGTCTGAGAAAGCAATTTTTGATGTATTTTTTTAATTTATGTAGAAAAATTGTTGGCTATTATCATCAATATGAGGTTACAGGATGAATTTGTATCCATAGAATGGTCTGTGTTAAGGAACATATTTTTCGATCAGTAAATTCCATGTATTATTCATAGAAAGAATTATAAAGAGTTTATGGAGCCAAATAAAATGGTTCATGAATCTATAACTACTTATTAGGTAAATTTTATAAGCTGTTTGAGGTATACTTCTTCTATTACCAACTTACCTAAAATAAATGATGATTTATTCCTAAATGTCGTAAAAACAAGTCTCCTATGGTAATTTTCAATAAGAAACATTCGCAGATATGATGTGATTTTTGTGTGTGAAATAATGTTAGAAATGAGGATTGGAGTTATTTATCAATTCTGGGTTTTATATAAAAATTGAATATGGAATTAATATTAGAATCTAAAATCCCTTGAGAGAAGTATATGATATTTCATTTATTCACAATGATTAGGTTTGAAAATCGAGGAAGTTCTCTTAAATGGACTAGTTAGTTTTTTAACATTTATTAGGGGAGATCATTGAGAAATTAAATGTTAAAGTGACTAGATGAGGTAATATAATGATTCAAACATAATCATAGCTCAATATAATGCACAACCTCACTATAATGTTACAAGTTCAAGGATTATGAGAATTATGAAAACCAATTTCCCAATACATTGGAAAATGATTGTGATTAAACATAAAAACATCTAAATGAAAAGGGAAAAATGGAATTCATAGAAAATAATAATGTAGGAAGTGAATAATTATAATTAGGTGACACTAATACTCCACTCACTATTTAGGAATTTAATGTTTTACTTAATTTGTATTTGTATCATGAAAATACTATTTTTCATTATTTAGTAACATTTTGTGTTATTTTGAGGATTGAATATCTTCCACTTCATTAATTATTGAATGATAAAAAAATGTTTTATATTTTATTAGTATATTTATAAAATGACGGTTTGAATGTATTTTTTTTATACTAAACAATTATATATAATGAATAAAGGGTGAATTATATATGTTTTTATATATGAGTAAATTTATATTTATGGAATCAATATTTTTTAATAATGTTACGGTTGATCATGTATTCAATGTAGTAGACTCCCATAATATGGTTTTATGTGAAATGTGTTTTTCAATATTAAATATATATTTGGAAAAAATTATTTAAATTAATGCATTTTGTTATAAATATGGTTTAGTGACAATGTAATTTGAGGAGGAATTCCTTTATCTATTATAGAAAAACACTAATAGAATTTGTATCCATTATGGGGTTAATTTATTTTGAGGTAATTTTATGTTTTATTCATTCAACAAATGATGTCTACATACTGATTTTCTTTCAATGAAAATTTATCTAAGGATATAGAAGATATAATAAAAAGTTAATATGTGTAATGATTTCATGGAGTACAAAATTAAATTGTATATAATCAGGATCTATTATTTACATTTATATTTTGGTGAAGTTATGAACTAGATTTTGATATTTAATTGAAATTTTAAAAAATTTATAATCTTCATATATATGTTTAGTATGAGATAAAAATTAAAACCCTAGAGGATATACTAATAATTTAATTTTTGTATTTAAAAGATTATGGGGATAGAAACCTTCCTCTTGTAGAATAACGACAGAATAATAGCTTTTACTCTAGCATTCTGATTGAAAATATTATTAACATTATTGAAATAATTTTATTACACCAATATAAATGAATGATGTATAAAAAATATTATTATTAAGACCATATCTAGCTGATAAAATTACATGTGATGTTATAATAATTGGACAAAATATAAGGGAAGAAAAAAGAATTATTAATGTTAATACTAAAAATCATTAGTTTGATCTATAATATGATGTTAGTAATATTGTTTTTATATGAATTTCAACATTGATGAAATAAGGGAAATAAAAACCCTATAGATATCATTCCATTCGACATACATGATTGTATTAGGATAGTATCATATCATTTAGCCCTTCCATTAGGCATATCTAATATTCGTGTTTTGTTCCATGTATCTCTCATGTGGATGTACATACTAGAACCATCACATGTACAAAACTCAATCGTATTATTGATTGAGCATTATATTCCTCATATGAAACAACAGGTGGAGATTATAGATTATATAGAGAATGTTATTCAAAACAATACCACTTACCTAGTTAATTTTTTGTTCGCAACCCACTAGATTGAAGTACTGTCATGGGATCCTAAGGATTTAATGAGGAATAATTATCCTCTTTTATTGTTACTAATGTGATGAATTTTTATGGTAAAATTCATATAATGTGGGGTATAATGTAACACCATAAGATTTTGGAATTTTACTTTTTAAAATAAATTAATGATATATGTAAATTTATGTTACACGGAATGTTGATTTTGTTATGTGATATGCTGAACATTGAGTATAATTATTATCATGTACAACACATTTTTTATCTTACATTATATATAATATATAGTATAAGAAAATCATGATTATCTATTCAAATATCAATATTTTGTATGAAATTTCTCAAAAAAATATTTTAAAAGAATATATGAATAAAATTAAAAAATTAATGAAAATATATTGTTTACACATTGATATAAAATTATTTCTTTGTAGATTAGTTAATTAGAAATGAAATTAATATCAATTTGAAAATAAAGTAAATATTTTTTCAAGAAATTATTTTTATTAAAAAATGAATTGTAGATTAATAATTTTATAAAAACATATGGGGAAAATTTTTTATTTTATTATAATATTATATATTTAATTAAATTTTTATCATTTATTTGATTTTTTTTATAGATAAGAGATACAAATAAATTAAATTTTACGCTTAAAAAAATTCCCAAACAAAAAATTTGTTTTCTTTTTTACAGTTATAGTTTCAAAATTGAATCGTATTGAAAAAAGTCCCAAACGTATATGGATTATTGAAATAATCATGTCAAAATTATCAAACGACGAATTTTTGGAAAAAAAATTTATGTAGATAATGTTTTTCAAGGAATAGTGAATAATTTGGGTTTGTATTAAAAACATTTATTTATTTAAATGATTTAAAAAAACTAATGATTGGAATAAAATATAATTAAGTAAAATTATATTTATATTAATTCAATTTAGGATATTTGAATCATTTTCATATTTAGTTTTAATATAAAATCATTCTACAATTTTGAATATTTTCTCTTTGAAAACTCACTTTAAAATCATGTCGGAATAATTATTTATAAATTAAAATTTGCATAAAATAATATTTTTATTTGGAAAAATTTATTCCATATTTTGAATCAGAAAAATTTATATTATCTAATAAGTTTAAATAAAAGATTGAAAAAAATTATCACGAAACATAGTAAAAATTATTTTTCGAGCATAAGGTTAATATGTGAGTACTGGAGGGTTATTCTAAAATAGTAGGGGTAAAAATGACACATAACATGTCCAAATCCCAATTTATGGACATATTTAAACCTTATCTCTTCTCACATCATTAATATATCATTTTGTATAAATGTTTATTATTGAAAATTTGTGAAAGCCTTTTTATTTTAAAAAATACAAGCATGCCACTCACCTCACTAATAAAATCCAGCGACTCACAACTTTTATTTACATTAATACAATAGCTAACCAAATACCATCTTAAATTATCTCATGGGAAACTACAATCTTTATTTTTGGATAAACTTCATCTTATGAGGGATTTTCCTACAAACCAATGAAGGATGACCAAAGAAGATGAAATACTCTTCGATGAGCATCTTTGTTTTATTTCCTAATAAATTTCAAACATTTTTTATTAAATAAATTAAGATATAATATCTTAATAATATTCCATATAATTATATTATTTATGTTATGTTAACTACTTAAAACCATCTCCACATCCATAAAATTGTTTACAAAAATATGTCACGACCCGTCCTCGGGGCCCATGCTGTGACTACCCCAATCCCGCCTTCCATAGGCCAGGGGCTGGAGACTAGCACCAAAGGCGTAAATCCCAATAAAAAGGGAAGGAATTTCCTTTATAAAGTAAGAAAAACACTACATAGTAAGAAAGATGATGTAAACACTAAGTAAAATGGGCACAATTGTAGGTGCTGGAAAGTAAATGAGCCAGAATACGAACCAAACTGAAACTAAAGTACAACTGAAAAGATAGTATAGCAAATGAAAAGTAAAGCAGCAACACCGAGCCTTCCACTGGAAATACCACCTAAAGGGTGTGTACAGATAGTCTCCTCAGCTCCTCGGGTCCAGCCTTCTGCTCCGTGTATGTCCCACCCAGTGGTCCTCCTCCAGGTACCGACTTGCTTCACAAGCCTCAACCACGATCAGCGCTGTCCATCGTCTGCATCCAACACAATGTAGTGCGAGAATAGCCCATGCAGGGGTGAGTATAAGATACTTAGTAGGGACCTCGAGACCCTCGATGGTCTCCCAGAATCCATGAAGGATAAACCTCTAAAGAAAGATATAATCACGAAGTAACAACCAACTCTACATAGGTATATGCACATACATATACCTAAGTCATAAATTCCAGTTAGGCTCTAACATCTAAGCCCAATTTCAATCTAGTCCACTGATGAAAGCACAATGCAATCCACACAGGATAACACAACCCAATCCACATAGGATAGAAAGACAAACATATCGAAGATAATGATTGAATGTCAAAACATAGCTCACACAAGTATACTATTCGTAAGGTGATAGGGATGATCAGATGTAGCCATTGATTCATCCAAACTATTAGACCCACGTATTATACAAGACCAGCTAAGTTGTCAGACCCACAAAGGATACAAGACCAGCTACTCTGCCAGACCCACGTAGGATACAAGTACAGAGTCAAATACTGTCGGACCCACAAAGGATACAAGAACAGTAGTCACTTTTTCCAGACCCACATAGGATACAAGAACAGTATTAATCACTATCGAACCCATGGAGGACTTTAGTATGGTCATCGTTGTTGCCGGACCCACGGAGGATCCCAGTATATTCGTCATCACTGTCGAACACACGGAGGATTTCAATACAGTCGTCGTCATCGTCGCAGTCGCAGCCAGCTCTAGGGTTCCCGCACACATCATTCTTGATCCCAGGATTGTCCGCTCCAAGAGCCAAGGGGGGTCGATACATCAACTGAAACATAGTCCGGAGTTGATGTATCCAAATGTTCCGTCTCGACAATAGAAACTCAACATGAAAGATGACATTTCAATCGGACGCCCGGTCTGAGAGTTTTTGGATTTTTCGTCCCAGGGGCCCGGTTGGTTTTTAAGTCAAAACCAACCTGAACATACTCCAACTACATCCAAACCTTGAGCAGAGTATGCCAAATGAACTTCCTCACTTAGAGGAAACCAACAAAAGTCAATGACACGCTAATAAGACATCTGGTGCTCAAGTTATAAGCGTTTTCGCTCCGAAGGCCCGGTTGGTTTTGTGTTCGAACCAACCCGGCCATAACCAATGTTCTCCCAAACCTTGATTTTAATATACCAAAACGACTGTATCGTTCCAAGGACAGCTACGCAACTGACGGTGCGTCGATCGGAGGACTATAGCTCATGTTATGGGCGTTTGAACGGATCTGTCCGAAAACATGGGGTTTGGGCCTGGTCCGACCCGACCCTATACCCCCTGGGTCGGCCCGAACCGGTTCGACTGGCCCTAGGATCGGGTCTGGCCCAGTTGGGCATGGCCCGGCTCGGCCCACACGGTTCGGGGGTCCATCCCGGCGCGGGCGGCCCGACCCGGCGCGGGTGTTCCGGTCCAGCCTGGGCGCCCGGGCGCTGAGCAGACGCGGGGGGGGGGGGGGGGGGGGGGGCTGCCCCCCTTCCTTCAAAACGACTGACCTGAGGGTCCGCCTTGCTGAGCTGGACGGGGGTTCAACCCCCTGTTTTTCTGGATCTCGCCGGCCGTAACGGCCGGCCGGTTTTTCCGCACCGGACCAGCCGGTCCCGCTTCCTGAGCGCCGTCAACCGGTGGATCTAGCCACCCTCCCCTGCTCCGCCATGACCAAAGGCTGCGGCCTTGGACTAACCGGTGCGGCGTTTCGGTGCCGCGGCCTGACTCAGGACGCAGCTTCTTTCGGAGTCAATGGCGCGGCGTGACAGCATCACGCTCCTTCACCACGTGATATTCCTTATTCCCGCGCGGTGTCGTTGCACCGTGACACCTTTGTTCCAAACCCCAACGGTGAACATCCACTAAGGGGGAGGAGGAACGGCCGTGTTCGTGCGGTCCGACCTCCTCCCATTAATTTGATAAAAGGTGGCTAAGAAAATTAACAACGAACTCCATAATAATCCATGAGCATAAAACAATCCCCTACCTCGAAGAAGTTATCGAATGAAGATCATCTCGAGAAATGGCGTCGCGAGGTGAAGCTCCATATATGTGGATGGAAAATGTCAAAGGAGGAGCGGAGTCTCCCTTCCTTTGACGCGAGAAGAAGAACGAAGGAAGGCGCGTTGTCATTCTTCAGGGAAGGCGTCGCACACCGGCTGTGGAGAGGAGATGAGATGGCACATTGATCTCTCCTTGTGGCGATGACGTTCTTTGTTGATGTCTTGGCGTTCCTCGCATTCTTCAATGAAGAAGATGAATATCCCCAAGGATTGTGTATTTTCTACCTAATTCTTCTCACATAACAATCCCCCAAATAAAATAAGGTTCCCCCTTAATTTATTAATCCCAAGCCATGAATTCAAAATTGAACTCTTAATTAAATACATTGAATAAGTTAAACAAATAATTTAATAAGAGAGTCAACTTGTAATTAATAGAGGGAGGGGATTAGTTACACATTTAAGCTAGGGGGGTTTAATGGGGTGTTAGGAAATTTAAGGAGGTGGGGTCTCGTGTGGGCCCCACCCCATCTTCCTCTCAACTTAATTTCCATTAACTATTAAACCACTAGTGGTAAAATAAAATTATAATTGAAAAAACAACTATAATTTTATTCTTCACATTTTTAAAAACTCATCCCGGGAAATCACTCCTTCGGAAAAAGGTATTCCTAAGTAATTAATGGTGCTACGTTTTTATCAGTGCCCTCAGATTTCGATTCTGAGTACCGGTTCAAAAGTTAGGAAAACTCGCTCTTTCATTCACTAAACGTACTCGAGCTAAACATTGAAAATTGATTCCGGGCACACTAGGCCTCGGAATCATGTGCCGTCAGAAACTGCATACTCATAAAATCCAAAAGAAATAAAGAAAAAAATTCCTTGAAATTTACGGGTCTTTACATTACTCCCACCTCAGGGATTTATGTCCTCGTAATGATATATGACAAACTAGGGGAACAAATGAGGGTACTGAGAATGCATCTGAGCCTCCCGCACCCAAGTGCTCTCTTGGAGGATCCCGTACTACCACCTGATGCGCACTAGAGGAATCAACAGCCCCCATAGGACCCACTCATGTCGATCCTCTATCCCCACCGGGAACTCTTCAAAAGTCACCTCGTCATCAATTTCCATCTCCCCATGGTCGATGATATGTGTCGGGTCGTGCACGTACCTCCTCAGTTGAGATACATGGAAGACGTCATGCACTCGGTGCAACTGTGGCGGTAGAGCCAGGCGATAAGCAACCTCGCCTATCCTACTAAGAACCTGGAAAGGTCCTATGAAGCTCAGAGATAACATGCATCCCTGGCCAAATATCCGTAATCCACGTCGAGGTGAGACCCACAAAAAAACGTGGTCTCCATCCTCAAACTCTAGTGGTCCCCGCCTTCTATCAGCATAAGACTTATGTCATCTCTCAGCTATCCTTATTCTCTCCTGGATGACCTGGACCTTCTCTTTCATGGCCTGGACCATCTCTGGTCCCACAAGTGCTGACTCCCCAGGGTCTCTCCAGCACAGAGGTGATCTGCAAGGTCGGTCATATAATGCCTCGTATGGTGCCATCCCGATCGTGTAGGGTAGATATTGTTGTACGCAAACTCCACCAATGGTAGGTGGTCCTCCAAGATATGACCAAAGTCGAGGACACATGCACGGAGTATGTCATCGAGAGTCTAAATGGTCCTCTCTGTTTGACCATCCGTCTGAGGGTGAAAGGCGGTGCTCGGACGTATCGGCATCCTGAATGCCTTCTGCAACCCCTTCCAAAGCAGGGAAGTAAAGCGAGGATCTCGATCGGAGACGATAGATGATGTCACACCATGAAGCCATATGATCTCCTGAACGTAGAGGCGTACCAAGCTCTCCAATGAGCCCTTCTCTCTGATGGGTAAGAAGTGGGACGACTTGGTAAGTCGGTCGAAAATCACCCAAATGGAGTCGTGACCTCAGGAAGTATGTGGAAGTCCTATCAGAAAATCCATAGATATCCCATCCCACTTCCACTCTGGGACCTCCAAATTTTGTACCGGGCCTGCTAGTACCTGGTGCTCCACCATCACCTACTAGCAGGTGAGGAATCTAGAAATGAACTCTACTACATCCTTCTTCATACCCGGCCACCAGTGCTATCTTCTGAGATCCTGGTACATCTTCGCCACTCCTGGATGTACCGCAAATGCGGAACTGTGAAACTCTCTTAACACATCCTCCTGTAAGGAAACTATTACCATGGTACATCCTCTGAAAAGGACGACATGGTCTCCTCCCACAGAGAATATACCAGGTTCTTGTCCTGAGGATATCTATTCATGCCACGTCTCACAGTCAACGTCCCCACGCTGTGCCTCTCTGAACTGATGAAGTAGTGTAGGAGTGACTGTGAGTGACTGAAGGAAGGCTTCCCCATCTCTTTCCACGAATGATATCTGTAATGAGGATAACTACTCTGTCACCTCTCCAAGTAGCTGAATTCCCGTCCTCCTGCTGAGAGAATCGGCTACTACGTTCCCCTTTCCAATATTATAGACTATCTCAAAGTCATAGTCCTTAAGGAACTAGATACATCACCGCTCTCTTCGGTTCAGGTCCTTCTCCGTGAAGATGTACCTGAGACTCTGGTGGTCAGAATAGACCGTAAAGCGCTCGCTGCTCAGATAGTGCCACCACATCTTCAGAGCGAAGACCATTACTGCTAACTTTAGGTCATGGGTAGTGTAGTTCTGCTCATGCTTCCTCAACTGTCATGATCCATAGGCGATCAATTCCCACTCCTACATCAGGAGACACCCGATTCTGGTCCCTGATGCATCGTATTAAACTACGTACCCTACTCCCTCCTCTGGTAGCCTTAAGATTGGTGCATTGGTCAATCTCTGTCTCAGCTCCTGGAAGCTCTGCTGACACCTATCTGACCACACGAAGGGTTTACCCTTCTTCGTCAAAGCTGAAAGTGGTGTTTCCACTCTAGATAAGTCTGGCACAACTCTCCGCTAGTACCCAGCCAGACATAAGAAACTCCGCACCTCTGTCACGCTCTTGGGTGGCTCCCAAGATAGCACTGCTTTGATCTTCACAGGATCCACATAAACTCCCACCTTAGAGATGACGTGTCATAATAAGTGGACCTCACGTATCCATAACTGACACTTCAAGAGCTTACCATAAAGCTGGTGCTCTCAGAGTGTGTCTAGTACAACCCGCAAGTGGTAGGCATTCTCCTCCTCAGTGGTCGAGTAAATCAATATGTCGTCGATGGAGACTATGAAAAATAGATCGAGGTAAGGCTGAAAGATCCTTTTCATGAGACTCATGAACACTGCTGGAGCATTGGTTACACCGAAAGGCATAACCAAGAACTCATAGTGGCCATACCGACATCTGCAGGCCGTCTTATGCACATCCTCATCTCGAACTCTAAGCTGATGATAGCCTGACCTGAGGTCTATCTTGGAGAACCACCATGCTCCCTTGAGCTGATCGAAGAGGCTGTCAATCCTTGGTAGTGGATACTTGTTCCTCATGGTCACCTGGTTCAGGCGATGATAGTCGACACACATTCGAAAGCTCCCGTCCGCCTTCTTGGTGAACAAAATCGGGGAAGCCCAGGGTGAAACACTAGGTTGGATGAATCCCATTCCCTACAATCCTCCACCTATACCCTTAGCTTTTGAAGCTCGTAGGGATCCATCTGATATGTTGGAGTGGATATCGGGGTTGTACCAGGGTACAAGTCAATATAAAAGTCTACCTCTCTGCGAGGAGGTAGTCCTGGAATGTTGTCAGGAAAAACGTCTGCATACTGATCCACCACTACAGGAAAACTCGGAATCCACACGTCAACTGCTCCTAGGATAAGGCTATCCAACAAATTATTGATGAGCTATCCTATCCTCTACATGAGTCCATCCTGCGCTTCAAAGGCTCCCTTCTCTCCAGTGAAGGTGAACCTGCTCCCATCAGTGCGAACACACCACACCTTGCTCCTAATACAGTCGATATGAGCATGGACTGTAGACAACTAATCCATGCCCAAGATGAAATCGTAAGGCCTTGAATCCGCTACAAGAAGATATCAGCCAAATCTCTCACCTCCTAGAGTAATCTCACACCGCCGACACCAGTGCGTAATCATCGAGTCCGCTCCCGTAGGAGTCTCTAGCAGTAAGGATCGAGCCAACAGCTCCATTGGAATCTCCAAGCTCCGAACAAGGGGCAGCGACAATGAAAGAATAACTCACTCATGTTTCTATAAAAACTGAAAAAAGGGTGGAGTAGACACAGATTGTACCTCGAATCATCTCTGGTGTGTCGTGGTCGTAGGCCTCGGCTGTCTGAAGCTGAGCCTGCCTCTTCCCGCTAGCTTCATGTGTTTGGGGTGGACCTCCTTGTGGTGGTGGTGGTGGTAAACCCTCATAGCGTCTCCCACCACCTGCTGCTCGGCCAACTCCTCTTCCTTGTCCACCTGCTCCCTGTGGACCACCATGGTCGACCCTCTACCACTTCCTGGGTGGTCCCTCAATAGTCTGATGCTCCTATGCATGGTGGGTCGGGTAGTCACGAACCATGTGGCCCTACCCGCTGCATGCGTAGCATTGTCTGATTCTCGTAAGACTGGCTCTGTGTCGTGTTCCCTACACCTCTAGGCCAGCATCTTGAGGTCATTCACCTGATGGTCTGGTCCTCCTGGACCCCTATGACATCTGTCGACTTCCAGCTGTAGATGTCTCTGCAACGTGCCACCCTGCGGTAGGTCTTGCTGCTGGTGTAGGATCAGTGAGAAATCTATATACAAGAAGGGTTCTCTCCAGTACTCCTGCCTGCATTGGAATAATGAGGGAGATCATTGATGCCCTGATCTCATGCCTCAGTCCCTTCTCGAAGGTCATGTCCCGGAAGAATGGGTCATGTACCATGTTCGTGTAATAGCGCGAGATATCGGTAAATCTCACCGAGTACTGGGCTACCGTCATGCTGCCCTACCGCAACTGTAGTAGCTCTTGAATGTGCACCGCACAGAGGATGGCTATGATGAACTCCAAGAGAAAGAGGTTCTCGAAGTCCGAACAAAGGAGAGATGCCTCGTCGAGCACCTCGAGCATCAGGCTCCACCATCTTCCAGCTGTCGCGTGTAGGAGACTCACTGAAAGGATCACCATGAGGTCAGCCGGTGTCCCTACTAACTTGAAAACTCATACAACAGCCTCCAGCCAATCCTCGACTCCCTGAGGGTCCGACTCCTCGTGGAACCTGGGTGGTCTCTGATGCTAAAACTCATGCAGTGCACTACGGAAATGCGCACTCTCAGCAGCTGGAGCTGGTGGCATCAGTGGATTGACTGGTTGAGGTATCGCTGGTTCCTCCACAGTAATAGGGCCCTGCACCGAGGCCTCGTCGCTCGGTGGGATGACGCCCTGCACAAAGATCAAAAACCTAACTGGCTTCCGTCATGGGTCCATCCAAAAAAGAAACAGGTGCACCACTGTCAATATAGTATACCTGGTGAGCTGACACAAAGTAATCACAAGGAAATATTTTGAAACACACATACAATCAGTGTTTTCGTGCACTGAGTTGGAAATCAGAAGTCAGGGTCCTGGTGTATAGATACGTTGGCCGCCACACCAACACTGGACTCCCTGGACTGATATCCACACTCAATACCCTTAACACTATTGCTTCACATAGAAGAAATATCAATTTCCTGAGTTCTTTGGTAGAACAGAACTCCTCTGATACCAATTTGCCATGACTCATCCTCGGGGCCCATGGCGTGACTACCCCAAGCCTGCCTTCCAAAGGCCAGGGGCTGGCGATTATTAGAAAAGGCGTAAATACCGATAAAAAGGGAAGGAATTTCCTTTATAAAGTAGAAAAACACCACAGAGTAAGAAAGATAAAGTAAACACTAAGTAAACTGTGTATAACTGTATGTGATGGAATGTAAATGGGCCAGAATACAAACCCAAATAAAAGTAAAGTACAACTAAAAAGAACGTACAAAAACTGAAAAGTAAATCATCAATTTCGATCCGTCCACAGGAAATCCCACCTGAAGGGTGGGTACATATAGTCTCCTCAACTCCTTGGGTCCAGTCATTCACTCCGTGTACGTCCCGCCCAGTGGTCCTCCTCCAGGTACCGACTTGCTCCACAAGCCTCAACCATGATCAGATTTGTCTGTCGTCTGTATCCAACACAATGTAGTGCAGGTATAGCCCATGTAGGGGTGAGTATATGCTACTCAGTAGTGACCCTGAGACCCTCGAAGGTCTCCGAGAATCCACGAAGGATAAACCACAAAGGAAAGATACAATCACGAAGTAATAACCAACTGTACGAAGGTATATTCCCATACATATACCTAAGTCATAAATTCTAGTTCGACTCCAACATCCAATCCCATGTTCGATCTAGTCCACCCCAGATAGCACAATCCAATCAACACAGGATAATGCAACCCAATCCACAGAGGATAGAAAAACAAACATATCGGAGATAATGATTGAAATTCAAGACTCAGCTCACACAGGTATACTCTTCGTAAGGTGATAGAGATGATCAGATGTAGCCACTGATTCATCCAAGCTTTCGGACCCACATAGGATATAAGACCAGCTAAGCTGTCGGACCCACAAAGGATACAAGACGAACTACTCTGTCGGGCCCGCGTAGGATACAAGTACAGAGTCAAATACTATCGGACCCACATATGATACAAGGACAGAAGTCATGTACTTCTGGACCCACATAGGATACAAGAACAGTAGTCATCGTCGTTGAACCCATGGAAGATTTCAGTATGGTCGTCGTTTCTACCGGACCCATGGAGGATCCCAATACAGTCGTCATCGCTACCGAACCCATGGAGGATTCACTACTGGAAAATGGACATATCCCCACAGTTTTCCCCAAAACCGTGGGGATAGGAACCCCTATACCCAGGGTTTTTGAAAACAGTGGGGATAGGTCAATTTTCCAGACCTATACCCATAGTACTCCAAAACCGTGGGTATAGGGGGTTATATCCCCACAGTTTTCCAAAACCATGGGGATAGGTCCTGAAAAGTCACATATACCCACGGTTTTGGAAAACCATGCGCATAGGGGTACCTATCCTCACGGTTTCCCCCAAAACCCTGAGGATCAGTATGGGATAAATTACCTATACCCACGGTTATGAAAAACTATGGGTATAGGTCTGTCGTGTGTGCGCGGGGAAAAAATTTCCATGGGAAGGAATTTTTTTTGGCGGGAGTCCTATACACACTGTTCTTTCCTCTATTCCCATGTTTTATATAACTATATTTAAATAAATATAAATATATATACACATAGGTGATTTTAGGATAGTGGTTAGACATGGTGTTTGCAGTGAAGAGGTTACGTGATGGAAACCTGCCGCGTGCATTATTTTAGGATCTATACCCACGGTTTTGAAACCGTGGGTAAAATCCTTTGACACTGTGGATGTTGGGTAGGTTTTGTTGAAACGGTGGAATGACACCTATACCCACAGTTTTGGGAAACCGTGGGTATAGGATGGGGACCTATACTGACGTCGTTCTAGCCCATACTTCCCAAAACGGTGGGTATAGCCTATACCCACGGTTTTGGGGGCTATACCCACAGTTTTGAACCATGGGTATAGGATATTTTTTTAGTAGTGATTTCATTACAGTCGTCGTCATCGTCGCAGTCACAGTTAGCTCTAGGGTTCCCGCACACAGCATGCTCGATTCCGTGAGAGTCCGCTCCACAATCCAAGGGGGGTCGATACATCAACTGACATGTAGTCTGGAGTTTATATTTCCCAAAGTTCCATCTTGACAATAGGAACTCACCGTAACAGACGACGCGTCAATCAGACACCTGGTCTAAGAGTTATTGGCTTTTTCGTCCCAGGCGTCTGGTAGGTTTTTAAGTCAAAACCAACCCGACCATACTCCAAATGTGTCCAAACCTCAATCGGAGTAAGACAAAAGAACCTAATAACTAAGAGGAAACCAACAAAGTTTATGACACGTCAATAGAACGTTCGGGGCTCATGTTAGAAGCATTTCCGCTCTGAAGGCCTGGTTGGATTCGTGTTCGAACCAACCTCTCCATAACCAATATTCTACGAAACCTTAAGTGTAATATACCAACACGACCGTCTTGATCCAAGGATCGCTAAGCAATTGACGACTCGTCGATAGGAGGTCTTTAACCCATGTTATATGCGTTTCAATGGATCTGTCCGAAAACATGGGGTTTGGCCCCGGTCCGACCCGGCCCACTACCCCCTGGGTCGGCCGAACCGGGTCGACCCGACCCGGGTCCAGGTCCGTTTTAGTTGGGCAAGGACCGGTCTAGCTGGCGCGGCTCGGACCATCTGGTGCGGTCCCGCCTGGCGCGGGGGTCCGTCCCGGCACGGGCGGCCAGGCCCGGCGCCGGCGGTTCGGCCCGGCGCGGGCGGCCACGCCCCGTGCGGGCGGTCCAGCCCGGCGCGGGCGGCCATGCCCGGTGCGGCCGGTCCGGCCTAGGTGCCCACATGCTGAGCGAATGCTCGGGGGAGGGGGGCGCTGTCCCCTTGCTTCGAAACGGCGGACCCGAGGGTCCTCCCTACTGAGCATGTAGGGGGTTCAAACACTGGTTTTTCTGGATCCGGCTAGCCATAACAGCCGGCTAGTTGTGCCGCGCGGGATTAGTCAGTCCCGCTTCCTGAGCACCGGTGGCTGGCGGTTCCGACAACCCTCCCCTGCTCCTCCGAGGGCAATGGTTGTGGCCTTGTTCTGACCGGCGCGACGCGATGGCGCCGCGCAGCTCCATGGTGGCCCGCCCCGACTGTGACCTTCCATGGTTCTCAGGTGCGGCCCGATGTCGTCGAGCCCCTCCCCCATGGCCCGAATCTGGCCTCGGCTTCTTTTAGCCTCAACGGCGCGGCATGGCGGCGCCGCATGATATTCCTTGTTCTTGTGCGGTGTCGTTGAACCATGCCGCCTTCGTTCCAAACCACAACGGTGAACATCAAAAAAGGGGGAGGATCGGCCGGGTTCGTGTGGTCCGACCTCATCTCGTTAATTTGATAACAGTCCGCTAAGAAAATTAATAACTAATGCCAAAATAAGCCACGAAAATAAAACAATCCCCTACCTCGAAGATGTTGTCGAACGATGATCGTCGCGGGAAACGTTGTCGCATGGTGAAGCTTCGTATATGTTGATGAAGAACGTCTAAGGAGGAGCGGTGTCTCCCTTCCTTTCAAATGAGAAGAAGAATGAAGGAAGGCGCGTCATCGTTATTCGGGGAAGGTATCACACACCGAATACAGAGAGGAGATGAGATGGCACATCGATCTCTCCTTGTGGCGATGGCGTTCTTCATCGAAGTCTTGGCGTTCCACGCATTCCCCAACGAAGAAGATGAAGATCCCCAAGGCTTGTGTATTTTCTCCCCAATTCATCCCACACAACAATCCACCAAAAAAATTAAGGTTCACCTTTATTTTATTAATCCAAAGCCATGAATTCAAAAGTCATCTCTTAATTAAATACATTAAATAACATAATCAAATAATTTAATAAGAGAGTTGACTTGTAATTAAGAGGGGGAGAGGATTTGATACACATTTAAGCTAGAGGGGGGGGGGGTTTAATGGGGTGTTAAGAAATTTAAGGAGGTGGGGGATCGTGTGGGCCCCACCCCATCTTCCTCTCAACTTCCTTTCCCTTAACTCTTAAACCACTAGTGGTAAAATAAAATTATAATTAAAAAAACGGTAATTTTATTCTTCAAATTTTTAACAAATCATCCCAGGAAACCGCTCCATCGAAAAAAGGTGTTCCTAAACAATTATCAGTGCTACGTTTTCAGCAGTGCCCTTGGATTTTGATTCCGAGTACTTGTTCAAAAGTTAGGGAAACCCGCTCGTTCGTTCACTGAACGTACCCGAGCTAAACTTCGGAAATTGATTCCGGGCACACCGGGCCTCAGAATCAGGGGCTGTCAGAAACTGCATACTTGAAAAATCTCAAAGCAATTATGAAAAAAAAACCTTGAAATTTACGGGTCTTTAGATAATATTATTTTTCTGTACGGTAGACTACCGCCCCACGAACTGATATTATTCATTTTCTATCACCACCTATTTTAAACTGATATGATTATGTATTTAGAGTTTTTAGATGATATTTATGATATTATTATTATTATTGATTCCATAAATAACATGTTACATATTTATTTTTCATTCCTTGGTAATAGGAAATTGTATTTTTTATGTCGAGCAACCTCTGTGTGAAGAAATTTGATTAGTTATCAACATACTCTTCATAAGGTAGGAAATAAGGAAATGTTTAAATAAACATAAGTGATATATATATATAATAATAATTATTATATAAAGGTAACATATTATTTTTCCTTATCTCTTCTCATTCATTGAGAATATTGTAATAATTCTCATGTATACGTATGACCTACCATTTCCATGAACAATGTATTTCATTTTCTATCTCAACCTGTTATGGGTTACTCTAAATTCATATATAAAGAATATAAATGATATTTATATTATTTTTAACAATATAGATATTTTAGGAAATTATCAATGTAAGAGGGAAAAAATAACAAATGGAAATGTACAAAGTAAACAAAGAAGTTATTGTCTGATACGTTACTTTAGCATGAAATTTTCCATTGAAGAGTTAAAACAATGATAAGAGTATATACTATATGATATATATATATATATACGAATATGTTTATTTAATATATTTTTAATATAATTATATATATTATAAATAATGGTCGAATGTGTACGAATGATGTTGAGACTTACGGTAAAGTATTTCGGTCTCATTTTCATTTTTTATGAGACATATTCAATATTCACCCAATGTATATTTTATACGTTGTATATATTTAGATTTAATATATTTAATAATTATTAAACTCAATATTATTTTCATATACATATCCATTTTAGGAAATCTCTTTATTGAGGTTTATATTTTAGAAGTTACCATAGTATTAAGGTATTTTGTTCATATATTTTCTTACATTAAGACGCATGTTATGTTTTGAACATATCATATTTTATGATGTGTATTTACAAGCACATTATAATGTTTTTCCATAAAGGTAATTAATTTAATAAATTTTTATTTTCCATTTAATAATAGTCATTAATGTTAAATATGATTCAATGTTACTAATGTGGAAGGGTTTTATGATACAATCTTATCCTTTATTGATATTGTTCATGATTATGATTCAAAGGATGAAATGTTATTTTCTATCTCTCAAAAAACTATTCAATTTTATTCTATTCTTATTTATGTACCACTGATATATTTTATCAATTCATTTTCAACTCTTAATCAAGTCAATAGTTTAAAATAAAATTTAAATTAAAAATTAATATTCATTATCTCTTACATCTAAAACCAATTTTCATTCAAAAACATATTATATAATTATTTATAAATATTAAAAACAATATTTGATAAATAAATTTTTCCTTGTGATTAGAATTTTTCCGAATGTTTTGAGAGGAATATTATTGTTTTTTATCTTAAAATTCCCATTTTCATTTACAAATAATGTTAAATGAATTGTTTTGTATCTTATATAAAATTAATGGTATTTTCTAATGTTATACCTGATATTTTTGGAAATATCTTGCTAATTGTTTCAATATATATATCCAAATAATATGAAATTCCAAATGTTTTTGGAATTTCTAGATTATAATAATTATTTTCAAAATTAAATTGTTATTTCATTCTCGAAAGGTTTTAAATTACTTTTAAATCATCTATAATATGATTCCTAGGTTATTTCTAAATAAATGTATTTTGGAAATGATTTTTGGTTTAAAATGCTTTCAGTCATTGTGGAAAGTCTATTTTCCACAATGAAATTTTCACGTAAACATTCAAAAATAATTTTCTATATAATTTTCCATTATTTGTTATTATAAGTTCTTTAAATGAGGTATGAATGAAGAACACAACCCTTATTAATTAATTGGATCCTTAATGTATATGTTGATGAAATTTAGTTTTCCAATGGATCTTGTTGGTATATAGAGATTTCAGGTGAATCAATGTACACATGTTTTATTGACTTCATTTTATTCAATTTTAGCCATATTAAATCCATAACTCTATACATATTAGGAAGAATAGATATTTGTTGTACAAAAATTCAATTATATCGTTTTAATAATAGAATTTAAATAAAGAGTAGAACACAATATTTTTATTATATTTTCCCAAAACATGTTTGAATACATATTTTATATGTTTTTGATGACATGAGAAACAAATTCTAAACTAGAAAATTCATAATGAATTATATGTGGATCATTCAGGTGAAATCCTGAATCCATGACATGATTTTGTTATCAATATAAAATTTTTAATAGAATATCAATAGAGTGATTGATATTGTAATACCAATACTTTATTGTATAGTATTATACCACAAGGTTCTACAAACACAACACTAACACAAAGTAAATGATAAAAAAAATCAAACTTCCACTGCAATATGAAATTAATAATCCTCTTCAAGCCATTGAATTATCCACATTCATAACATTATGACATCAAATAAAAATTTTATACTTCCATGAAATTTAATAAAGAAACAATATATGTGTGTTGACTTGGTATACTCTTATGAATAAGTAAGAGACAACACATCTACATTATATCACTATAATATCATAATGAAAATATAATGATTATTCAACATGATGTAACATTTACCCTCCCTTTCGGTATTGAAAGATAATACAATATCATATAAAAATATGATAATTGTATTTTAAATCATTAAACACATTATCTTAATGTGTTATTCATGCATATAACATGGGTTTCATGAAAACATATAACATTGCACATGAAATTTCATTCTTTTTTAAATAAAAATAGTTTCAGTTTTAATATATTATGTTTTTTCTCAAGTATATATTCATTTATAAATAAATTCATTAATTTTATTCATCGTGGGAAAGATTGGTATTCCTTGAACATGCCTGTATGTGTATGAGAGAAACTTTCATTTTGTGATTGTCTCAAAAATTGTCAATTATTCAAGTAAAATTTTTAAATCATCATAATGAAAAATACGTATTCACTATCATATTATCCTCAATAGTCAATCACATAATCAGTATATTTGAAAATTTCCCAGTTCAGGGTACTCTTGAAACATGTTCGGTTATATTGTCTCTTCATGTCTCATCCAATTCATGTACTCCTAGAAGACGAACATATGGATATTGTGATCCTATAATGTCTGCATCGAACCAAGTTCTCCATTAATCTCTTTTTGTGTAAGGTAAAAACGTCAAAATACCATTTCCTTCCCTTCATAATAATGATTGAAGAGGATACAAAAAACTCCCATACACCAACTAGAAATTCATAGTGGATTTATTTTGTTTGAAAAATAGAATCACTTCTCAAATGATATATATAATCCTTTTGAACTAATCCTAACAATTTATAGATGTGAAGCACTGAATCATACCACCACCTCAACTAATAGAATGCAAAGAAATTCATTAGTATGAGTGCACCACCATCGCTCGAACATTTAATAATGATGATAAATCATTTTCATCACATCGAAAAACAAATCCATTTCACACAATCTTGGTTTGGACTTTTTTTACTAGGAAAACCACGTTTCATGACAATAATATATTTTTTATATTTCATTTAAATCATCGATCATCCTAGAATGAGGAGAATATAGTTGCATGAATAATTTTTCATTTGATGTTCATTGGCTACCACTCATTGGGAATAATACTTCGTGGGATATGGTGTAGTTTTCTTGTGAAACATATATTCAATCACGATTGGTCAAATGAAAAACAAAATCAAGGTTGAATCTTTATACTATGAAGGCTAATATATTGATCCATGCCATAAACATTTTAGAGGAGAATAATGAATATGATTATACTGCATTAATTGATCATCCTGTGTAAACTAGATCTTGTGGTCCATGATTTATTCATATATTTTAATTCATATAGAAAGTGTTTTACTGCACCAAGTCACACGTATATTATAACATAAATTTTTCATTTCATTTTAAAATAGAACAATACATAAACTTACTAAAATCAGGTAATAGGGTCCTCACCTAACACCCACTGGAAACACCCCATTTTAGCATTCTCCCACCAACGTGCTAACTCTTACTGTGGTTTTGGCATTAACTTTATAACCTTTGGGGTGGGCTATGAATGAACTATACCTCTATGCTCGCCAAATAGATATAATGATCTATATTATTTCCCACCAAATCAGTGGTTTACAGTTGATCCTATAATAAGTAGGTCAAGTTGAAAAAATTTAGGAGATACCAACATAAGTTTTATACAAACCTAAATACAATTAGTTGAAAACCCATTTTAACACTTCTATTTTCGTGTTGTGAAAAATGATTCCATATAAAAAAAACTCTCAGAACTTATGAAATAATCCAAATTAGACACAATAATGGTTTCTATATGTATATGATCTTTTTAAATTAAAATATCCTTCCAAATTGATGAATAATTTTATAGAATAATTCAATTCTAGAAATCTATAAATCAAATAAATCTCATTAAATTGAGATCATGAAAAGACATTGATATAAAATAAAACACAATAATTAATTTAATCAAATTGTTTACATAAATTTCCCCCATTATATTTATTTAAAATACCTATTTGAGTTCAAAATTTAATGTTTTAATCTCCGAATTATTGAAAATAAGACCATTGTTAAATTTATAGGAATAAATTTTACCCATCTAATTACATGAAAAATAAACTTTTATTGTACTCTAATTAAATATTATCATATCATGGGATATGAATCTCATTATAAATTGAATTATAAATTCATCACAGGTGAATCATCACGTTTCATAAAATAAAGAATTCATTAACTAATCAGATTTAATTCTTTTTGGGCTAACCCAGTGTAGAAGACAATATTTATTAGTCTAGAAAATATACTAAAAAATAAATTCTTTAGAATTTGATACCAACACGAAAACCATAATTTATGTGTTATATTAAAAAATATATTAAAAATAATAAACTATAAAAATGTACTTACATTTTATCAACCCATTCAATTTTTTCGTAAAATTATAAATTTTTAACCATTTTGATTTAGATTTATTTGTACTCTAGAGTTACGATAACATATAAATTTTTTGAAATGCTTAAATTTCATTAATTTGAAATCAGTAGATAAATATCATACCCAAATTTCAAATATTTTAGTGATATAAATATAAATATTAAACTCTGGTTTTTTCATTTTTCTTTTATATAGGGACGAGTATCATCCCACATATTTATTATGGTTGGACTTCTTAAAGAATGAAAACTAATAATTATTTAAATCATTTTTTTCCGGATACTAAATCTTCTAAATTTAATTGAATTTATCCCAATATGTTAGAATACATAATGCAGTCTTAGTTTTAAAAAAAATCATTATGGATTCCCCAAGAAAAATGAATCACCATCAATTAACATCACCAAATAAAATAATAATAATATAAATGTGAATAATTTGGTTCATTAATAATATTAATTTGAGTAGTATGGATGATATTTAGTTCCGAACAACAAAAATCCCTTCAAATTATCTCCAGAATTAGGAAAACTCTTCATGATTTTCTCATTCTTTTTACATGTATATTTTATTTTTTTAAGGAAAACATGTGATACATAATTTATATATATTTTATCATAGATGTCATAAGATTATTCAAAATATAATGTAGTACACATTAATTCATCTATTTCTACTCCAAATTATCATCAAATTAGTAATTCTCTATACATATGATAATGAAATATATGGGCACATTCAAAGACTTCATCATGAGTGTGGACTCCTTATTTATCTTAACAATTATAATAGAAGTATCCATTAGATATTTTCTTTTGTTATTTTATATTTAATTTTTATTCTGGGAAACATTTTTATAATTTTTTAGAAATATTCCCAAAAAATCGACACCTTCCACAAAAATATCAAATAATCATAGGGTTATCATTTTTCAATAAAATTGTTATTAAATTTTAATTTATCATTTTTATTTTCTTCCACCAAATTAACCATTTTATATTTTCTAGTATTAATTTATATTTATGGATTATATTACATCAAATTTAATTAGTGTATATGAAAATTTTTCAAGGGTATATTATATGGAAACTTCTCCCATATTAGAAGCATCTTTTAAATAGTGTGACATTAATTTAATAATTCATATTTGGTTTAGATTTCTTCATTGTGGTCGTAACTCCATTTGTCATCATATACACCAAGGAATACGTTTTTTCTTTTATTCCTTTTCCTATACATTTTTCATGGAATTTACTTATTATTATTATATTCATTAGGCATTCTTTGTATATATCAGCAATCAACATAATTGGGAACTCTAAATTTATATAATAAAAAAATATTCAAGAAACTATAATTTATTTTTGATAGAAACATTATTTGTTATATGTTAATTATGAATCAATTTTATTGTTATTAAATTTCCATAATATCTTCTCCTCCATAATACAATCATGAAATAATTATAATGCATTAATTTTTTTTCCAACAACCATTGAATTGAATCGAAAATTTCCAACATTAACAATAAATTTATGAAAATAATATTTTCATAATTTGTAGAAAAATATATCTGGATTTGACATCTTAATATTTTTTGGGAATATATTGATATATATTTTAGTTTTTAGTTGGAAAAAAAACATGTATTCTTCTTCACATCCACTTGTGATGAAATAGTGGGTTTCTCTATATTCTTCTTCACCCTTGTTTGATCAGAATTATTTTTTGTGACATGAAATTTGAGATGAAAATATATTAGTACAAATTATCTTCTAGTACAATAAATTCATGATTTAATGAGCTAGAAACATATTTATCGGTAGACAATCAAATTTTTTAAATGAATGAGTCTTTTCAGAAGAATGAATATTTTCATAATAACTATTGGTATCCTTTTTATTCTCATAATTTTGGGATGAATTATCTTGTGTGTTCTCTATATTTATGATTGTTAACTCCAAGACAACAAATTTAAGATTTATTGAGTAATTATCTTCATTATGATATTTAAATATATATTAACATTCTTCTATGATTAATTTAACTGTGTATCCTTTAGACTTTTCAATTTGACTTCCATTTCAATATAATATATGTAGAGAAAATTTTACACATCCTCAACAACATTTAGTTTTTCATACCATATAAATTTCTCTTTGTGATCTTCATAATCATGAATTTTATTTTCCTCAAGTAGATAATTATTAAAATATTTAATCATCATTGTAGTAACATTTATTTTTTATTATTTATCATTCATATAGTTTTGTGTAATTTCTATAATACATCGATAAATTTTTTACATATTTTCCTATCCATATACATCTCACACTCAGTGCATTATTATTCATCCCTAACCAATTGGAATGCTTAATTATAATGAAATATATATTGTTCATTCTATTCATAAATTGAGATGAATTCCACATACTTTTATTTTATTTCATTCTTAGTGTTCCAAATACTCAATGAAGATTTATGAGATTATTCAAATGTAAGAATCGTTATTCTAAGGACCTTATGAGTTAATTATTTCTCACATATATTTCTTTTCAACTCTAACTCAACACCATAGATATGTTCATTGAAATAAAATATAATTTATTATTTGGATTCCATATGTTATTTGGGAACATTAAATACTTGAATATTATTTTCCTATGAAATTTATTGATATAATATTTTATATCTGAATAAAGTATGAGTTATTTAATAGACTATTCTCAATACATTTTTGAACTAGAATAATAAAGTGGGTCCTTATCAAATGATTTAATATATTTAATAAATATACTAACACCTTAACTACATTTAATTTCTGGTGCTCCCACTTTACTCTTAAACTACTGTTTCATCATTCTTGCCTCTTTGTTTGGACTATTCATAAAAATTTAATTAAAAAAATTAATGTTAGAGATGATAGATAAATGAAATGAACATTCCATTGATAAAACACTATTACTTCTTCAAATCCAGATCTACATTTTATATATGTCTAATATATAGAACTATTACAATTTGTTAGATCAAATGAATGGTGTAACCTTCCATCTGATACAAATTAAACTTCCCAATGTATCATGTAGGTACACTTTGAGGTCAGTGAAATAATGTACACATCATTTATCTATTTATTTTCATTTAATTTCACTATATAATAAATTTTAACCTATGCACTTTTTTTATGAATAGATATTCCATTTAAAAAAATAAAAATTATAACTCATGAATTGCATGAAAGTAAATTAATCATATCGATTATTTTTTTACAATGTTCTTCTACAATGTGGGTTACAATGTCCTTTGTTTGGGATGATTATAAAATATATTTTCTACTATAAATTCAATAAAAAATTATTGTTTGTTCATTTTATATCATCCAGAAACAATGATGGGAACGTATTATCCAATTTTCAAATTACCCTTGAATCCCACAAGTGTTCATTATAAATTAATCCCATATGTTCAATAAATTATTAAATTACCTTAGTCTTCTAAATAATAACACTGAATCCATGTTAATTTCCAATAAACATTAAGATATCACTAAAAAACTGATCCTCCTCTTTGAGCAATAAAAATAAAATTTTTATAAACATTTGCTCTTAAACTGAATGAATTTGGCTTCCACTAAAGGTAATCAATAACATTATATGCATGTCATATTCATATAGTCTTCAAAATTGGTATAATATAACCTTATACATCATTTAATTATAATATCATAAGAAACAAATAAATATTACTCAAAATAGAAAATTTTCTCTTCTTCCTTATATTATAGAAATATACAACATTAAAGCAACAGAATAGTACTAAAAATATTTTCTAAAATTAGACCCAAAATAATCTTTTGTTCATTATGCGTGTTGGATTGGATTTTCCAAATTGAAATATATAGAACATGTAATTTTTTTACTTTTCTATTTAACATGTCATTAACTCTAATATTTTATTTTTTTATCTTGTTTTCCACCATTTATGCCTGAAAGAATTCATTTAATTATTATTGGGAACATTTGGTATCCTATAAACAAACATTAATGGGTGTGATTGAAATATTTTTCTTCACATAGGACTCCAAATTCAACTACCTTTTCCTTTTCATAACTTCATTCTATCTATAATCCATGAAAAAATTAATATATGCACCATATTTTGATCCTAAATCTTCTATTGTGTATACAGTTTATATAGAGATTTCAATATTATTCTACATGATTCATATTCATCACGATTCACATTGTGTTTTATTGATTCATTATTTCTCAAAACATTTGTGTAAACGAAGAATAATCACAGAAGGATATGATTATACATAAATTGATTCGTTGAACTATATTATTTATGAATCTATTTTAGAGTTAAGGACACATGTCGAAGGATTTTATGATTATATTCTTATACATGTAATAAGTGGTTATATAGATATAATATTAATGAATAAGAATTTTGTGATGGATCTATATTCTATGAGGGACAATGGAACATCTCAAAATAATCATCATTGACCTTTTTGTCCCTACCTGTCCTTTTATAGACATGTATCATTATTCAGTCAACTAACTAAACTAAGGGAATAAACCAATGCTCATCTGTTTGCACTATCCACCATAGATCAAAAATTTAATGACTATAAGTAATCATATTCACTTCAAACCAAAACAAATCCACTTCACACTACTTGATTTAGGATTTTTTATATGAAAACAATGTTGAATTATAAATCAACATTTTTTGGATCACTTCTCAATCATTGGACATCATAAAAAGATAATCTTTTGGTTTCATGTATAATACATTATATGGCGTACAAGTGAATAATATGTCAGGTAATAATATTTCCCTAGACAAGATAAATCCTCCATAACACCACATGATCACCCAAAATTGATCAAAATAAAAATTTAATGTCAATAGGGTCATTATACATTCTGTCATGAATTCTCTATTCTTATAAAAAAAGCCCATTGAAGCCAAGGATGTTGTTGATGTGGCCTGATTGATCAAACCACCCAGATTATCTATATTATATGGTCTATAAACATTACTTATATTTATATTTCGAAGAATAGTGTCCTATTACCTCAGGTCTGATATTTGTTTTACATCATTTGTTGAAGTATTTTTATAACAAATGCATTATATAACCAGACTAGAAGTGTGTATCGGGGTTCAGTCCTGAAGCATTTTGGCATCCTCCCATTCCATAATTCTCTATCCATCATGTCATATCCCATGGTGGTTAAACCATTCCATTTAACACAATTGGGGTGCACTATTATTAAAATATGCCTCCATGTTGGTCTGTAACATGCTATAACAGATCCTAGTTCCCATATAAGCAGTTGTTGGACAAGGTTCCTAAATAATTATGGTTGGAAGGTTATTTTTTAGTGGAGTCCAATATAATTATTATCTTTAAATAATGGCCATAATAATCTATGGAATATTAAATCTTATTGATCACAATTTAAAAAAAATTCCTCACTGACACATGTCTTGGAACTTATCAACATTCACAAAAAATTAATGTATCTATATTTAATGAAAATATATATATCAAAATTTCCTTGAAATATTTTTTACAATCCTCTTAAAATACATAAATGGAATAACTCCATGGATATCTCACGTTAACATTGAATTTTCATCATACAAATATAAAGAAAATAAATAAAACATGGTTTTTTCATTAAATCAAATATTTTTATAGAACAAACTTATTTTTAATGGGTTAAGCTATATTAAATTTTATAATATTTTATGAAACTATTTCATTTACATAGGTTATCATTTGATGATATGATGAATTTTTATTATATTGGGGAATATAGAAGTTTGGTTTTAATTATGTGATTGGTGGGACATATATCTCCCCCAAATTTATTAGGTAATGATTAATCTTATATGAGATCATAGGGTACATGGATGGTTCTCTCATGACCTGAAAGGGTACATGAGAGGCTATCCCAATCATGAATGAGGCTAAACAAAAGTAAATCACAATCTCAATGTATGTACATGTGTGTTTAAAACAAGACCAACATGTTATGAATGACTTGGTGGGTAGCCTTGATATAATATTTCGTAATACTATGTATATTAAACAAATTATCCTCATTTTATTCTCTCATAGATCATTTTCATTTGTTCCATTCAGATTAATGTCTTAAAAAATGTAAAAATACATGTTAAGAATCAGTATTATTATTTATTACATGAATGATATGGTTTTGAAATGTTGTTTTCATTTTCTCATTACCATGTACTCATTTCTTGATTGTATGAACATTAATATTCCAATTTCATACCATTATTTATCATATGATCACACCATTTCTTTTTCTCATTTACCCATGTTATAAATAATAATTTTAGTAGGGGTTCATTTTAATGAGTACTAAATGTGAAAATCATTATGCAATATGTTGAAGATATCTATACAAATTAAAACCTTATTTGTCCATGATTCCAAATTTTCTAAACCATTATAATCCTCACGCATGTGATTGTGTAATGTAATGAATATTTATGTAAAAATATGTAATATTTAAGTACAACAACGCTTTATCTTTGTAACATTCCAATTTCTATTATATGTGTTTCTTTTGTAATAATTATAGTGTCACATAACTCTATTCTATGAATTCCCATGTTATATTTGAAGTATTGGAAGATCTGTCAAAGTGGCCTCATGTAATATCCTATGTCATTATGATTGTATGGAATTCAAAAGGAATTTCAACATTTGAAATAATGGATGTGATGTATTTATAATTGATGTTTTGAATTTACTTCCTTATGTGAAGTAGTAATAATTTTAGTTTCTAGAAGACTTATGAAGTAAAAGACATGTCTTGAATGTTTTTTAAATTCATTATAGAACCATGATGAATTTTGAAGGCTTTTATTGAACACAAATATCAGCTCATGGTTATAATTTGTGGATTTAATGAAAAATATTTGGTTATCATTACATAGAAGGAGTTTTAACTCTATTTTTATCAGGAAAAATTGTAATGTTTTATTAGAACACTATTAGAAGGTAATAGTATGGATGTTAATCCAAACCATATATCCTTTGTTTTACTAGGTTTTTGTTCATTTTACATTGATTTCAATAAGACCATTCAAACCATTGGAGACTAAGATAATATTTTTTTAATGGTGGAATCATGGATCTGTAATCTATGAGTCACAACTCTGTGATAGTAGTGTTATTAGGTGGATTCAATTATACATTTAGAACACAATATGTAAAGGAGTGTGGAAAAACTTCACATTTCATTAAAAATGGTCATTGTGGTATTTCACATCTAATTCATTAAACCACATTCCACTCTTAATTATTACTCACATGTGAACCTCCAAGATGACTACACTCATATTTCCCACATCAATACCTCTCGATTATTTGTGGTTTTGTATTATTTAATCATCGTTGTGTGGTTACTATTAAATACAAGACAAATAATTCATTCTTATACATATCACTCTCAAAATTTTAAGTTATTTTTAATGGATCTTAGTATTACATACATTAAAAAATGGCATAATTGGTGATGTATCATGGCGATTCCATTTTTTAGATAGTCGATTTTCCATGATATATCCAACATATTATTCCTCGACATTATAATGTTGGGTTTTTATTACAACAATTTAATATGAGATTTCACTAAAATTTATAAACTTTATAATTATTCATGGTTTCATTTGATTGGGAGGGTACTATAGGGTATTTAAGACTAGATTACAGAAATGATAAATGTTTATCGAAACAGTTTTAATATATTGAGTGATTTTGTTAAGTCACTCATCTCTTGTGAAATTTTTTAAGTTAGGTTGGAGATTAATTACAATTATTTATATTTAATTTTTTTGTGGTTTTGCGGTGTGTGTAAGTAGCTAGTAGTGTTGGAAAAAATGTTTGTGTGACGAAAAATCATGGTCTCCCCTGAAAATTAGAGGATATACATATGAAAATAAAGAGATGAATTAAAACAATTTTCTTGGAACCTATATATTTTAATTTAATTGGATTATTTTTATAAATGTATGTTATAATATCTTCCCATTTTTTCAATGTAATGACCATATTTTTCATTTTATTTTTTAAAATTGGATTTTTTTACTTATCATACATATTTAAGCATTATGACTTAACAGACTCTAGTTTCATTTTGAAGATATTGACATTGATATTGTTTTGGTAAAAAGACTATTTTAATTTTATTCTCTATGTAAATTGTTTTATTAAAAAAAAATTAATTTTAAATTGAAATTAGAAATTGTATTAAATTAATTGTTAGTTACCATTGGTTTTCTAAAATGGAAAATGATAACTGCTATTGATGTCACTCTTTTGGTATTTTGAATGAATTTTATAGTAAAATTTAATTAAAATATTTATGAAATTTTGGATATTTGTTATTTGATATTTTTGAAAATGTTTTGGGTAATGAGTATTTTAATTTTTCATGTAACGTTAAAAATGAATAACCCCTTCTGATTTTAATTAATTTAGGATATGGTTTTGGACATGGGGATTCTTGATTGAATATCTCAGGGTGAAAATAACACATGAGTGGATATAGTTTTGACTGTAAATCTTATGTTGATCACAACCACCATTTATAAGTTTTGGTTATGGAGATTACTAGGTGGAATATGGGAAATTAGGAGAAATTCTAGTAATTGTAATTCTTATAGTTTACTCCACACCAAGGTGGATAATTTCAAGGTAAAACATGGTGGGAGATGGGTTGGAATAGTTAACTTGGCATGTTTATAGAAACTATGGCACATGAATATATAGATTTCACCATTAACAGGGTGAATCCCCCCCCCCCCCATTTTTGAAATCTATTAATTATTTTCATATAATTTTTTACACGTATTTATTTTAAATGATAAATTGAGTACTTTTACAAGTTTTTATATCATACTAGTTATATTTAGGGATTCCATTAGTGGTGGACTAGTGAGTTATTGTAACACACAACTTAGTCCTCCATGGAATTTATGTTCCCAATCATAAACCATTCTTATTCATTGGTATAAGTTTTGGTATATTTATGATATTGATGTTAAATGATTTGATTCTTTAATTTGAGTTGGATGATGGGATCAGGCAGCGATCGAGACATGTTAGGATATGTTATTGGCATTAGATATAATTTATTCTTTCTTTATTTTCGTGTGTGATCTGCCTATAAATGATGAATATTTGTGTGTATGTAACATTGAATTTTTATATGATGTGAGATAGTATAATTTTTTAATCACATTCCCCTAGTTTTAATTTTTATGTATATGATTAATTATTTATATATTATATTTTTTCACATTATAATTTTGAGGTAATGGTCTCCCATTAATAACATCTTCAGAACACAATAGTAGACAATAACCCATAGAATATGAAAACCTATGCATAATGTTACATGACAAATTGATCCAAAAACTATTTGTAGAGTGATTCAGGCTATGATATGACAATGTGGTTTATTTGGTGTCTGTTCATTTGACTTATGATTTAGAAATGATAGATATGATATTAATTTTTTGTTGGATCATGATTATATTCTCATTCCAAGGTTCTACAACCTTATTTTTATGTAAAATAAGTCATTTTTAGGTTAGGAATTTATTTCTCACTTTAGGATTTTGAAGTCGATTGATTTCTACTTCATGTGGAACACATGGGTGTGATGTAATAGTTTGGGGTATTTTTTACTCTTGGACGGTAGAATAAGAGGGTTCATACAATAATGCTTCTATAGAGGCACAATATATATAAATATATTTCATCAACAAGTTTCTAATTATTAAAATAATCTAGTGATTTCTATGTGATTGTGTTTTATATATTTCATGTTTTTTGATACTATAAGAAATTTGAATCTACTGATGGGTTTTTAAGGACATGTAGGTGTTTTCAATTTAATGCGTCTCCAACCATTGAAATTTTTCTTCAACATATAATTTTTTACTAGAATTATACTTTACCAATTCCTCAGGTGTCCCTTGTTTGTTTGGAAGGTATAAATTATTAACAAAAAGTAGGTTTTGGTTTAATGAAGAAGAAATAAAGAACATATATTTTTTCCTTTATAACATGTCAATGGAATCCTATTTATCCAATCATAAACTAAGACATAAAAATTAATGTGGAATGCTTACCACATATAATCTCAATGATTAATGGGATGGTTTAAAAATGAGAATCATTGCGTTAAAATTATATAGATTTAACTAATAAGAAATGAGAAATAATATGACTCTTTGTGAACATTGTGGTTATTATATGTTATGATTATGAACAAAATATATTTATGTAAATTTGGGTGATATGTTGATATCTTGAGTGTTTTTCCCTATTTATATGGGTTGTGATACCTTAATAGTTTTGTGTGTGTTGGATATATGCATTCTACATATTGTTCCATTGACTAGTCTATTGCCTTTTATTTTTAGATTTCATCTTGTCTCATAGATTCTTGATAATGTAGATGGTTTTTTAGAACCTTTATTTGATTATATTGATTTTATTGTTTATGTAATTGTGTGTGTATAAATTATTGTATTGGACATAAATATTGTGAGTCTGTTCGGTGAATTAGACATAGTGTGATATGGTATGGTGATAGGTGTACCACAAGTGACTAGTGTCTTGTGAGATGCTCAGTCTAAGGGGTTGGGGGAATTAAAATTATCATTAGTATGTGTCCTGGAATAGTTGTGAGTTAGTGATTTTTGGTTTTAAATGATAACACTTAGAGGGAATGAATCTTTATATAGGTTCTTAAATTTTAACAATGAGGTGTCTGACACAGAGTTTTTATGGTGCGTTCTTTAGTAATGATTATTGTAATCCCATCCCAAGTTGTTATGATATTTACTAATTATTAATAATTTATTTAAATGGTGTTTGTTCATAGTATGTTAATTGATTAAGGTTTTATAGATAATGAGAATATATTTCTTGTATATTTATGAGTCTTAAGATGAAAATAGGTTGTCTGGCTGGATTAGACTCCCTGAAACTATTTATAATTATGGATTAAATTATCAATGATTCATATATATATATATATATGGTAATGATGGGATATTCGGAATTTACATGTCCTTGAATTTGTGATTGATCCTACTTTAAAAAATATATTAATCATGGGATCCCGAGTTATGTATATTGGGGGTTATATGAGAATATGGTATTATGGATTATTTATGAGTTTTTGGTGGATGGTACAATGTAGAGATGGGTGATACCATGTGGGATATGTGATTGTGTGTCTCTAGAGAAAGAACCAATTGTGTTTTTCTGAGAACAAGTTGATATGAACTATCTATAAATAAGGGATTTGGAATTAGAGGAAAACTATGTACCATAGGGAACCTTTCAGGTCATGGTGAGGTTCACATGATACAGTGGTTATAAATACCCAAAATTATTATAAAAAATACTAAATATTAATATTTAAATATTAAATAAATTTCATAAACAACTATGGTAGAATTTTTTAGGTATACTTATTTTGGAATCATGGTGTACTAACAATGTGGTTCATAAGTGCTCTACATCATCTCTCACTTAGTTATTTATAACATGAACCCTTCTTATCGATGTCATATATAAAAAAATTATTCATACCATCAGTAAAGGAATCATGAAAAATGTGATTTTAGAGTCTCAATAATGGTGTAATATGTAGATATTAATATGACAAGAACATAATGGTACGATATTAGGAGGATAAAATTTTCAAACTATACCCTATATATAACATATAATAAACATGAAACATTTTATAAAGAATTTTAGTTAATAATAGATGAATCAAAATGGAATCAATGAGAGTAAGACAATGAATCATAACATTGACATAATAAATTGTATTTTTGGATACACATAATCAAAAAATTTAATTTCATTAATAGTCTAGGAACACCTCCAAATTAGTTATATATGAACAATTTGATTCCATATACATTTGTAGTAGTCATGTTTTTCTGACCAAAATATCATAGTGGAAAAACTCTCTTACTGAACATGGTTCACTACCCACTCTAGTCTTATTTATATCAAGAGAAACCAATATTTAGATAATCATTTTGAGTCAGATATAGATACCACCCATCACACAATTAAAATCATAAATATATGTTTCATAAGATCTTCAAACATTCATAATATAAAAACATATGAATAGAATTGGATTTCATAATCATCTCATCACAATATTACATAATGAAATGAAATATGATTCATAAAAATTTATTATTTAATCAAATTATAACCTATCTAATAAAGAAAATGTTTTATAAATGAATTTTCATCATAAACATAGAAAATAAATATAAACAATAATAATTGTATCTATGGTTTGTATCCCTATAAAAGGGTTATTAACATAAAAGAATTTAATCTTGGATGGAAAAATATTTTGAAAGATCACATGGAACGTTTCATTAAAAATTTATCATTTTCACATAAAAATTCCTTTTATAACATAAATTTAGAACACTATCATGAAAAAAAAATCATTGAAAAAAATAATTCAATAATATAAATTTATCATTAAAACATTCACCACTCATTAAGGGTGAAAATAAATTTCTTATCAAATATTTTAAAATTATTTTTCCATTCACATATTCTCTAAAAAGTCGAAAAGTAACTCATTTGGAAAATGAAAAAAAAGTTACATTAAAACCATTTGGTATGAATTCAAACATGGAAATTTTTTTAATTAAAGAATCATTTTATATCAAGTAAAACACATTTCAGAAGAATTATTCAAAAATAAGGATATAAAATAAAATAAATTTTCATCGAAGAGAAAAATAAAGTAGGGTCTTCCTTAAAAACATTATTTAGGATTAGTGAGTACATAAATGTAGTAAAATGATATCAAAAAATGAATTTTTATGATAAAATATATTAAAATAATTTACGTTAATGTTAAAATAGGTAGATCATAATAATCTTTCATCTGAATCATATTCATAAACAGTCTTGATAAACAGTGACATTGTAATAAACAAATATTACCTGTTGTGCATCATCTGAATCATATGAATTGAAAAGTATAAAATTACCCGAAACATTAAATATCAAGAACAATAATAATTTTTTTATATAAAATTAATTATCATATCTATATAAAACTCATAATATAATATATTTGCGTAAAATAACATATGTCCCAATGATGATAATTTGAAATGAAATTCCCTAACATCATGTCTTGAAATTATTATATATAATGAAACATTATTTATAAGAAATATTTGTTTATTATAATTTCAATACCTAACCATAATTCTATTTTTTTTCCATATAAATTTTTCTTATGAAATTTTATTACACGATTATTAACAATTCCTTTTTAAAATTACAATTTTGGTAAAAAAAGACTTCATTTTTCATATCTTTTTTGGTATGGTATTTTGTGTCCTTTTATTTTAGTCATGGATCCAACTTATAAAATATTATTAACATAATTTTAATATTTAACATATTCATTATATAATAATTTAGTGTAATCCATAAAAATTATATATACAAAATGAATTACACCCATCATAGAGATAATTGGTCTAATGTACACAAGATTGAAATTTCTATTTTCTCAATGAAAGGTACAAAAGGAAGGTAAATAATATTTACCCATTTAAAATAATTTTTTATGTTATATATATCACATATATTCATTATTACTATTTTAAGAACCTGGTTCTTCTCATTGAGTTACGTGCTTCTTCTTTTCACTTTTACTTAAGTGTTATTAATAAAATAGGGAAAATTGGGAAAAATCCAAAATTTTGGAACTATACGCCGTGTACTTTTTCCACACACCGTCTGCTTCTGGCCGTGTTGGGATGAGTACATGGGGCGTGTATCCATGTCGGCGACGAAGGGTGTAGGAACATACTACACGCCGTGTAGTGGTTCTGTACATGCCGTGTAGTCAGTTGGCAGGCCAAAACATTAAGGCGATAGAGTAGCCGCCGGGTGGGCAGCAGTACACGTCATGTACTCACGAGTACATGTCGTGTACTCATGTTGACGGAGGAACAGTGTTGCAGTGTCGCCACGGAAACAGTTAAATGAAAGGAGTACACGCTGTGTACTTGGAAGTACACACTGTGTAATTTTTTTTTTCATATTAAAACAGGAAGTAGCCTCCTCATTTGGCTGAGGAGGCATTTGAGCCGTTTTGGATCCAAAGCAGGAGGCCGAACCATTGAAGATCTGTCGAGTGTTCGTCTGGAATCAGTTTCTGCCACAGACGATCTCGTCAGAACCGCATGGGTAAGGGCTTCCATCTCCTTGGTTTCTTTTTACCAATTCTTCTCCTAACAGGTGTTATTTGAGGTTAAGAGGGTTTTTTCTTCGTCAGATCTAAGCCGTTCTTGGGAGTTTATGGAGTCAGCGTTTGGGTATAACGTTCTTTTGTATTTATGATCGGTGGCTTAGTGTTAATTTTTCCAATTGTCGTTTGTTTTGTACGTTTTTGTGCCACGGTCCCATTTTTAGGTGTCGTGTGGCTGAGGCCATTGCTATATTAAACACCTAGAATTGATTAAGTATTTAATTATGATATTAAAAAGCTGGTTGGGATCGTTGTTTGGATCCGGAACCACTCCGGGGGTGTGTTCCACTGGTTAGCCGTTTGGCCAGGATACCCGAGGGTATGCCTTCAACATAGTAATTATAGAATTTTCTTAAGTGGAATTGGTTGTTACTTCTTGTTTACCTGTTGGGAATGTCCTGGATACCTGTTTAGCCTAAGGGCGCTGTTGTGATTAGCCTGTGGGAACTGCACTATATTAGCCCGACGACGTGAATGTATTAGCCTGAGGGAAACATATTATTTCGCCTGAGGTAAACCTTTCGTTCCTGAGGGCTTGACTTCTGTGCCTGGGGGTGACACTTCCAATGCCTGAGTGAAAATTCTGTTATGCCTGAGGGCTATACCTACGAGTTGTATTCTGCTTACTTGAGGGTATGTTTTTGTTTGTCTGAGGATGTAGAATATTTACTTAGAAATGCACTGTGGTTATATCTAATATTTAATGGTTTAAATGAATAATAAATGGAAATTTAATTGTTAATTTAGTTACTTTCAGTACTTATTACTTTATTTCATTTTTCTATTTCACACTGTTGTTGCATGCTTACATGCAGTTAGGCACGAGACTTTGGTGGGTGCATACTGAGATATATTTCTCATACCCTGTTTGGGTCATGCTTTTTGGCCAATACAGATAATGTTTCTGCAGGTGTAGATAGGGGCAAGATTCCCTATACAGGTACTTGACTGTTGCTGATGAGGAGTAGGAGGTAATGGGACCGAGCCTAGGCTTGCGATGATACTGCCATCTATTTTTATTTTTTTGTTGTACTTTGCTTTTGGGTGAACTGTATTGATGTATAACATGTTCTGGCTATTTTCATAGAACCTGAGACATGTAGCATCACTATTTATCTACTGTTTGTTATATCCACTGTTGTTATTTATTTCAGTTGTGTATGCTTTACTGCTTTCGATGTTTGTTGTATGTTTTATTTTGTAATCCACTACGCTACACTTTGACAAATGAGGGCATAGTTTCCCCACTATCAGACCTGGGCCCTCGCTGCTAATCGGAAGCCTCTGGAATTTGTGGAAATGCGCTTTAGGTCACGTGGTGAACCGGGTTCGGGGCACTCATTGAGTGGCACCCGAAAACTGGACGTTACAAAGTGGTATCAGAGGAGTTCTTTTCTTTGACATACTATTTAGAGCCATAGTTAGGGATAGGACTGGAACAGTATGTGGTAATATGTTGTACCCGAGAATAGCTAACAAATGTATAGGAAAAAACAAGTCTACCTCATATTTTGCAATTTTTCTAATTTTTCAAATTTTACAGTTGATATGTTTTCACCGTTGGATGATGCACTTCATATTGTAATTTTATAATTTATCTGTGGGTTTTATTTAGTTTCAACCTGATGAGATGAGGTTATTCCATCTCATGGATCAAATAGATAGATGCTAGATATCACATGCCATGCATAGTTTTCATGCCATGTAGGTGAATTAGAAATTTCATGTTGTTGTGATAGTTTTTGAGCTAGTGAAGCATGTTGTTGTGATATCTTCTTGATAAATACTTGCTCTTTGATAGGGTATTTTGTGTAATACTATTTATAGAATAGACGCCAAATTTTATTTTTGTGAGTATGGGCCTCCATTGACCGGAATTTGGTGGATCATTGAATTTTTATTAGTTATAAGATAGATAAGATGTCAAACTTCGATTCGTGGGGAGTATGGGCCCTCACGGGTCGGAATTTCACAGTTGGGTGTTGTTTTTCGGTATTTTCTGGGTTCTGGAGTTGTTTCTGAGACATACTGTCTGGAAACCCAGTATACACACTGTGTAATATTTTTACACACGCCATGTATAGCCTTCTGTTCGGGAAGAAAAATGAACATTTTATGTACACACCGTGTACTTTGAGTACACACCGTGTAGCATCATCACGTGTCACAAACGGTGTGGGTGGCGACACAGGGTAGGGAAGAGCTTGGGTAAAACTCGCCGTGTAGCAGAAATACACGCCGTGTAGTTTTGACCCAGAGTCCGGCCATGTAATTAACAACATGGTTTGGTGACCTCCTTCACGGACCACACCGTTTCAGTATTGTAGATGCCGTGTAGTCTGACCTGGGGACTCGACTGTGTAACTAACAACACGGGTCGGTGTCTCCTCTCCTTAAACACGCCCTGTAGTCTTGTCTGAGGACAAACCGTGTGGACTTAGCTGTGTGACTAGGAAACAGGGTTGTTGACACGCTGTGTGTGGGTGTAACACACTGTGTAGTGTCAAGACGAGTAGTCAGCCATGTTACAGCCGACATAGGAAGTTGGAAATAACACCATAAACACCGTCTATATGAAATACATGTCGTTTAGTTTTTGATCAAACATGAGTCATGTGTCTTAGCCGTGCAGAAGGACCCGGGCAGGGGAAGGGTAGTGAAGCACACGTTGTGTAGTCATTATACACGCCATATAGTCTTGTTTTTCAAATTTTAATGCCTTATTCCTCCTATTCTCTTTTGGGTTTCTTCGTCTCGGTCTTTGATAATATTCTTCTAAAGCGTGTTTTGTCGTTGTAGTGTCATTCCACCTAGACGACCGCGCTTTGTTCGCTAGGAAAGAAGCAATGATTATACTCCAGAAATGGTGGGCATGGCATACCAATGGATCCTCAAACAGATCCAGATACGGCGACAACCGTTAAACCGGACACAGGAATGGAGGCACAGTTCCATGGAAGATTTATGTGGTTCATGCAGAAATTTCAGGGAGCACCACCGGCTGCCACATCTATGGGTGAGCTAACTCGTATCTTCCAACAGCAACATCTGCCTACATTTTTAGGGGATGCAAGACCACAGGCTGTGGAGTCTTGGATGGGGCGATGCATTCTATTTTTGAGCATCTGGAGACGCCCCCATGGCGGAGGGTCAAGCTCATGACTTACATGCTGCATGATTCCGCCAAGAGATGGTGGGATGTTACCACCTAGTCAGAGCATCACAGGGACATGGCGTGGGATAATTTTTAGGCAGTCTTATATGACTTCATCTTTCCTGAGATGCTGAGGGTAGACAGAGCTCGAGAGATCATGAATCTGCAGCAGGGCTCTATGTCTCTGATAGACTATTCTGCTTTCTTTACCGAGATTCAGCGCTTTGCACCCGTGCTGGTGGGCGATGAGAAGTTGAGATCCAGGAGCTTCAAGGAAGGTCTTCATTATGACATCCGGGCACTGGTGAATGTTTTCATGTTTCCTTCAGAACATGCTATTGTAAATCATGCGCTGATTACAGAGAGGAACCTACGGGAATCTAGTGGTGTTGGCCAGGGTGGTTCAGCACCAGTTACTGGTACTATTTCTGCTGGAAAGAGGAAGAGGCGGATGGACTTCTCTCAGGGTGGTAGTACCAGTGAGACAGTGTCTTCAGGTGGCCCGATCAGGTGCTACCAGTGTGGTAGAGAGGGGCACAAGAGACTGCAGTGTCCACGAGACCCAATGGAGTGCTGAGCTTGCGGAAATATGGTTCATCTGCAATTCTTATGTAGGTTGTTTCCATTGATGGATAGTGAGAGGGGTTCTGTCCATACTCTGTATGCGGGAGCAAGACTAGTGGATTCTTACCAGTCGGGGAACTGGAATGCGTCAGGGCGTGCAGGCAGAGATGGTGGTTTTGGCCGTGGTAGCCAGACAACAGGATCTCAGAGGAAGTAGGGTGGGACAACTCAGGGTACCCATGCTGTGTCGCAGGGCCATGGCACTGGCCATACATATGCAGTGCGACAAACCCAGCAGGAGTAGGATCCCTGACCTTCTACAGTCATAGGTACTATTTTAGTAGCTTCTGTCATATCTTCAGTACTTTTCAATATTAGTGCTACACATAGATTCATATCTATACCCATTGTAGAGATCCTTGGGATCTGTGTTTCTCCTTCTTCTGATATCATGAAGCTAGACACTCCGCTGGGGACTAGAACAGATGGTGTGCATCAGTTCAAGGAGTTCCCCCTTGAGGTTGATAGGTGTCACTTCCTTTGGGACCTCTATGTCCTGGAGATGACGAGGTATGATGTCATTCTCAGGATGGACTGGATGGTTCCCTTTCGGGCCTTTGTAGACTGCTATCGTCGTAGGGTGCGTTTCACATCACTAGAGGGAGGAGAGTTTCTATACAAGGGAGAATGGGATGTTCAGGTGAGTCGATCTGAACCAGAGCATCGTGGGTGAGGTGGAGTCACGGCCTAGATTGCGAGCTTATATATGGATGACTAGAGGACTTTTCAGACAGATTTCCCTCCTATTGTTTATCGTTTCAGGGATTTCTTCCTGGATGTATTTTTGGGTCTACCTCCAGAGAGACATGTGGATTTCTCTATTGAAATTTTCCAAGAGCAGCAAAGGTGTCCATTTTTCCATATAGGATGGTTACACCTGAGTTGCAGGAGCTCAAGTGGCAGTTGGAGGAGTTGCAGGGAAATGTCTTTATCCATCCCAGTACTTCTCCTTGGGGTTCGCTGGTAATTTTTTCAATGAAGGCAGATGGTACCCTCAGACTTTTCGTGGATTATCGGAAGCTGAACCAGTTGAAAGATATGAACCGAAATCCCTTACTGAGGATTGATGACCTTTTTGATCAGCTTCATGGAGCACGAGTGTTCTCGAAGATTGACCTGAGATCAGGATATCATCAGCTGCATGTGAGACCAAATGATATACCTCTCACGGCTTTCAGGAGTAGGTATGGTCTATATGAGTATACGGTTATGCCGTTCAGACTCACAAACACACCAGCTGTTTTCATGGCTTTGATGAATCGTGTGTTCCATCCGTATCTTGATTATTTTGTGGTAGTATTCATGGAAGTCATCTTGGTGTACTCTCACACTCAACACGACCATGACACCCATCTTGAGATCGTATTGAGTACACTGAGGGAGCATCGACTATATGCTAAGATCTCAAAGTGCCACTTATTGATAGACAAGATTCACTTCCTGGGTCATATCATCTCTCAGGAAGAAGTTTAAGTAGACCCAGAGAAGGTAAGAGTAGTGGTTTCCTGGGAGTAGCCTAAGAACGTGATCATGATACGGAGTTTCTTAGGGCTGGTTGGTTACTACAGAAGTTTCATACATGACTTCTCCTGCATAGCAGCACCGTTCACAAGTTTGACTAAGAAGGGTGTGATGTTCATTTTTTCGGAAGCTTGCGAGGCATCTTTTCAGGACCTGAAGGGAATGTTGAAATCCGCACCAATCCTGATACTCCCAGATTAGGGGAAGGGCTATACAGTTTACTTTGACGCATCAGGTATTAGGCTAGGAGCAGTGTTGATGCTGGTTGACCATGTTGTGGCATACAGGTCTCAGCAGTTGAGGCCGCATGAGAGGAATTACCCGATTCATGATCTCGAGTTAGCTTCAGTTGTACATTAATTGCACTGTTGGAGACATTATCTATTGGGGGAGAATATTTTGGTTTTCACCGACCACAAAATCCTCAATTATATCTTTACTCAGCGTGACTTGAATCTAAGTTAGAGGAGGTGGGTCAAATACCTACAGTCCTTTGATTTGGAGCTTGCCTATGCACTTGGTAAAGGTAATGCAGTAGCTGATGCACTGAGCAGGAAGACTCAGATACAAGCATTGCAGGAGGCCAGTGGTGAGTGGCCGCTCATGGCCTTGTTCTCTGAGATACATCTGGAGGTGCACGACAGTGAGCGGCAGACTTATATTTCATCTTTAGCTGTGACTTCTACCCTCTTGAACAGAGTGAGGATGAGGCAGCTATCATATTCAGAAGGAATAATTCTACGGGAGTCGGTGGTAGGTGAGGACCCTTCTCTTAGTTGGACAATAGGTGACGATGAGGATTTGTGTTTCCATGGATGAGTATGGCTTCTAGGGTATATAACTGAGGATCTGATGTGAGAGTTTCATGCTTCAGCTTGGGAAGTTAATCCTGGGGTTACCAAGATGTACCGCGACTTGAGACGTCAATACTGGTGGTCGGGTTTGAAGAGAGATGTAGTTGGTGTGTTACGATGTGTTCCACCTGTCAGCAGGTGAAGGCGGAGCATCGGAGACCAGTTGGGCTATTATAGCAGTTACCCATTCCGGAGTGGAAGTGGGACGATGTCATGATGGATTTCGAGACTAGATTTTCGAGGTCACCTCGTGGCAAAGATGTCGTGTTGGTTGTTGTGGACAAAATCACGAAGGAAGCTCACTTCTTGCCGATCAAGGAGACCTTCAGTGTTGACGAGCTCAGAAGGCTGTATATTTGAGAGATCGTATGTCTTCATGGGTTCCCTTGTTCTATCATTTCTAATAGGGATTCCCACTTCATGTCTCGTTTCTGGCAGAGTTTTCATAGGGCGCTGGGTACACAGGTGCTTCTGAGCACAGCCTACCACCCTCAGACCGATGGCCAGTCAGAGCGTACGATACAGGTCCTAGAGGACATGTTGCGTGCATGCATCCTATAGTTTTGAGGCTCTTGGGAGAAGCATATACCCTTAGTCGAGTTTTCCTATAACAATATCTTCCAGACGACTATTGATATGGAATCATACGAGGATTTATATGGTAGGCCATGCTGTTCACCCTTGTGCTGGATAGATGTAGGTGAGGCAGCTTTACTGGGGCCACAACTCATTCAAGAGACATCTGAGTAGGTCCAGTTGATTCAGAAGCGGATGGCTACCACACAGTCTCGTAAGAAGTCGTATCCTGATCGACATAGACAACCGTTGGAGTTTGTGGCTGGGGATCAGGTTTTCTTACGTGTTTCGCCGAGGCTGGGACACAAGCGGATCAGGAGATAGGGTAAACATTCACCACGGTATGTGGTACAATTTGAGATTCTTGAGAGAGTTGGGATGGTTTCTTATCATTTATGGTTACCACATTGGTACCAATCCATGCACGGCGTCTTACACGTATCTCAATTGCGTTTCTATCTTTCAGACATGTCTCACGTCTTTTAGCCCGAGGAGGTTGAGCTAGAGAAAGATGTGTACTATTAGGATCATCTAATTCGTATCATTGACGGGAGCACGAAGCTTTTCTGGGGCCGGTCAGTTGCTCTCGTAGGTGCTATTGCAGCATGGCCGGGTGCAGGACGAGACTTGGGAGCGCGAGGCCGACGTACGTTCTCAGTGGCCAGAGTTTTTCACGACTATATCTTCTCCACCCTTGGAAGGGAAATTTTGGGACGAATTTCTATAAGAGGGGAAGTTTTTAAGAACCTAGTTCTTCTCATTGAGGTACTAGCTTCTTCTTTTCTCTTTTCATTAAGTGTTTTTAATAAAATATTGAAAATGGGTAAAATTAATAATTTATGGAACTACACGCCGTGTACTTCTAGCCATGTTGGGATGAGTACACGGGGCGTGTAGTAATGTCGGCAACGAAGGGTGTAGGAACCGACTACACGCTGTGTAGTGTTCCTGTACACTCTGTGTAGTCAGTCAGCAGGCCAAAACAGTAAGGCGGTAGAGTATCCTCTAGCTAGGCGGCAGTACACGCTGTGTACTCAAGAGTACATGTCGTGTACTCATTTCGACGGATGAACAGTGTGGTGGTGCCGCCAAAGGAATAGTTAAATGAAAGGAGTGCACGTCATGTACTTGGAAGTACACGTTGTGTACTTTGTATTTTCAGATTAAAACAGGCAGTAGCCTCCTCATTTGGAAGAGGAGGAATTTGAGCCATTTTGGAGCCAAAGGAGGAGGTTGGACCTTTGAAGATCCACCGAGTGTTTGTCTGGAATCAGTTTCCTCAACAGACGATCTCGTTCGAACCGCACTGGTAAGGGCTTCCATCTCCTTGGCTATTTCTTACCAATTCTTCTTCTAACAAGAGATATTTGAGGTTAATTAGGTTTTTTATTCGTCAGATCTACTCCGTTCTTGGGCGTTTTTGGAGTCGGTGTTTAGGTATAATGTTCTTTGGCATTTATGGTAGGTGTCTTGGTGTTAATTTTTTCAACTGTCGTGTGTTTTGTGCATTTTTTGTGCCACGATCCCATTTTAGGGTGTCGTGTGGCTGAGTCCATTTCTATATTAAACTCCTAGAATTTATTTGGTATTTAATTATGATATTAAAATGCTAGTTGGAATTGTTTTTTGGATCTGGAACCACCCCGGGGGTGTGTTCCACTGTTTAGCCGTTTGGCCAGGATACCCGAGGGTATTACTTCAAAGTAGTAATTGTAGAATTGCCTTGAGAGGAAGTTATTGTTACTCTTTGTTTACCTATTGGGCATGGCCTGGTTACCTGTTTAGCCAGATGGTGCGGTTGTGATTAGCCTCTGGGCACTGCACTGTATTAGCCTAAGGGCGTGAATGTATTAGCCTGAGGGCAACATATTATTTCTCCTGAGGGAAACCTTTCGTGCCTGAGGGCTTGACATATGTGCCTAACAGCGACACTTAATACAGTTGAGGGAAATTTTTGTTACGCCTGAGGGCTATACCTATGGGTTGGATTCTCCATAACTGAGGGTAAAGTTTTATTTGTCTGAGGACATGGACTATTTAGGTAGAAATGCACTGTGGTGATTTATAATATTTAATGGATTAAGTAAATAATAAATGTAAATTTAATTGTTAAGTTAGTTACATTTAGTACTGCATACTTTATTTCATTTTTCTATTGCACACTGTTGTTGCATACTTACACGCAGTTGGGCACGTGCCTTTGGTGGGTGCCTACTGTGATATATTTCTCACACCCTGTTTGGGTAACGCATTTCAGCCCAAACAGATTACGTTTCTGCAGGTGTGGATAGGGGAAAGATACCCTATACAGGTACTTGACTATTACTACTAAAGAGTAGGAGGGCATGGGACCGAGCCTAGGCTCGCGATGCCGCTGCCAGCTGTTTTACTTATTTTGTTGTACTTTTCTTTTGGGTGAACTGTATTGATGTATAACATGTTCTGGCTGTTTTCTTAGAACCTGAGACATGTAGAATCATTATTTATCTACTATTGGTTATATACACTTCTATTATTTATTTCAGTTGTGTATGGTTTACTACTTCCGCTGTTTGTTGTATGTTTTATTTTGTAATCCGCTGCGCTACGCTTTGAAAAATGAGGGCATATTTTCCACACTATCAGACCTGGGCTCTCACTGCTAATTGGCAGCCTCTGGCATTTGGGGAAATATGCTTGAGGTCACGTGGCGAACCGGGTTTGGGGCACCCGTTGAGTGGAACCCAGAAACGAGACGTTACAGCTATCTTAATTACCCTCTATGAAAATTTAAGTGAAAAATGAATCACATTACCTCATGGTGGGTTAGTCTATCTTATAGACGACCGACGATGTTATATTCCAATAGAATAAAAAATCATAATATATATATTATATTATAAATCAATAGTTAAAATTATTTTATTATTATATTATATATTTTTTAAATCCACCATTATATCCACATGTTAGAGGTTGTGATGCAAAACGAATTACAGTTGTTTGAGGGGTGGTAATCTTCCATTCAACGGATATATGGTTTCATTTCTGATATGATTGTATATGATATAGATTTATGTTATTAAATTAAAAAAATAATTTCATATTTTATGTTTTGTACTATTATAAATATATTGGAATTATTATAACATGAATAGTGTTCTTAAGAGAATAAGTGAAAAGAATGATCATAATGCAAACCATTACATTTTCATATAACATCCACCTTGGGATCTCATTTCAATGATACTAAGGAAGGTCTTTTAGGATGAAAAACTTATATAGAATTTGGAAAATTCTATTTTGGGTTATTTTGGTTGGGTTTGGTAGAGCATAATAGATTAAAATGTCTGAATATGGTGTGGGAGTTCACTTTTTTCTAATTGAAGTGACATTGCATTTTTTGGAAATACCCAAAACTATCGAACAATGAGAGGTCACTATCACCCCATATGAAACCAAAAAATTTCAATATTATATTGGGGTCTTGATATTTTCTTGATACATCCCAACCATAATAAAATTCATATTTTTAAACATTTTCACCCATTAACATATATTTTTTTTAATTATTATCATTATAAATTTCATCATAGTAACTAATCACTTTTTATTTACCTGTGAAATTTAACCTCTCATATTAAATTGAGCCTTATTATAAAAATTGGACCCATATATTCTTTATTTAAAATAAATTTCATTAAAAAAAATATCATGTGTGTTGATAATTTATTTAAAAACATGCAAATATAATAAACAAAACCCCATTTTAACATTTTCTGAAGCAATTCAGTTAATTTTTTTAAAAAATATTTTTTACAATAAATAAATTTAATTTTAAAATATAATATAAATTACCATGATTCCAAATATTTTATCAATTTTTTCATATTGAATTCATAAAAGTAAAAATTTTTAATTTTAAATAAACCCCCAATGGGATAAAAAATACGTTAAAAATTCATAAGTATAGAAAGGTTAAATATTTAAATAAAAAATGAAATTGATTCCTATAACATATAATTGTTTAATACATATAATATTAATCTAATTATACTTTAAAAAATTCATTAAAATAAAAATGATAAGGAGATTTTATTAAATGATTTGGAAGTTATTTATAAAATGTGGTAATTTTTATTATTAATCAAAAAATTATTATTTATTGAAAAATATGAACAATTCACTCCAGTAAAACATTTAATTGTATATTATAATAATTTATTTATTTCTTTCATGTATGTTAAAATGTATATTAAAAAATTTATTACATTATTTTTTCAAAATAACATATAAATCCATTTGGATGAAATAATATATTATAAACAAATACTCACATTACTAAATATTTTGGTATATTTGATTATATGACATGATTAAATAAAAAAATATAATTTCATTTCAATATTTTTTTTATTCCCATTATTAAACCTAATTTTAATTTTTAGGTTACAAAACTCATATATTTAAAATAATATTAAGTGTTTATTATGGTTTGATAAAATATAGTTACGTGTGTAAAACAAGAAATAAAATTAATTTATTTATTTTTTAAAATTGTTATAATAATGATAGGTTGTTACAGACTATAACCCATTAAAATTAATATATCACATTATATTATTCATTCCAATTAAAAAAATGAGGACACCTATTCCCCATCATATCCTCTGGATACCATAGAGCTTCACCAAATTTGTGTCCGTTGCATGAGACTTTAAGCAGGTGACTTACCTAGATTCATTAAATATTCAGTATATGATCAACAATCTCAACCAGTTGTTCCACATAAGAAATATCATTCTCTAGAGGAATGAAATTTCCTTTCATTGCATGGAAATGTTCAATTGAGTACTTCCATGAGAGAGACATATGGGATATATCATGGACTTGAGAGTGTATTGGTTGATGATCTAGTTGATAAGCTACCAAATTTCTATGATTAATATTTTCAAAGGGATTGATATTACTTGATCTTTTTATTCTCTTGTTTCAAAATATCATGACACATTTCATATACGTATTCTTAGTAACACATTATTACCCCTTAAAATTCTAGATCACTCTAGTGATCATCAGCATAAATTTCCAATAGACATTGTAAATCCCTATTTGGTTGCTAAATGCATATATTTCCATCTTCCATTTCTGCAGCAGGATCCAGTAAAAATTGCTTTCCTTCTCCATCTTTATCCAATTATGTTGGATTTATACAATCTTTTATATTGAGGGCTTCAGATGGATCAATCTGATTGCTTGAGTAAATGTAGTTACTATTTGAAAACATTACTATAAAAAGGTTTTGATCACAAGAACCATTATAACAAATTGAAAAAAAATCCCAAATTATCTTATAGGGGTCTAAATATTCTGACAGGCTTACCATTTTTATAAGAAAAATATGATGGGATTAATCATAACTCTACATCAAAAACATATAGATGGCCTCTCCAAAACACCATGGTAAACATTTTTACCATATTATATTCAGTAGAATGTGTTACTCCTTGATACCATAACTCCTCAATAAAGAATATCCCCAATAAATGATCCAGAGATAAATATTTTTTATAGCGATTTTATTTACATTTTTTCTAAGGGGGTCGAATGAAACCCATATAAATTTATAACATTTAGTAATTTTAGGGATTCCGATGTGAAAATATAAGGATATATTATCCATATCTATTTTGGTATTTCTAATGGTTTTAACACCCCCTTATAATTCATTCACATATCCTTAACTATTGTGATATATAATGAATCGTGTTATAAAATCTCAAATATCTATGTTAATGCCATCCCACCAGAAATAATCTTTCAAATATCTATACATAAATTTTAATTCATCATTGAATATAGAATTATGATTTATTTTCATCCTCTAATAACTAATTCGTAAAATATGGTATGGATCGATCACAAACATGATTTGTAAACAGTTTCATTCTATTGTAATGAAGGTAAAAACTATGAAAACTTATCACCTTATTTTGAGGCTTGAATCATCCATTTTCACTATTTTTTCTTCATGTGGATAGATGGATGATCACTAATTTTTGAAAGATAATATGTTCCCTATTATTTACTAATTTCCATGTCTGTCCTTTGAAAATAAAAAAAAATTATTTTTAATCCTCCTAATATATAATCATGAAATATTCATTCAACTGAATACATCACCCACCTTGATTGTATTTCTAGGGTGGATAGGTATTGATCAATAATAATCATTAATCTGATCCCAAAAAATTCTTTAGAAAATTATAATCTATTTTTATGTGAATATATACTTTAAATTTTTATATGAAATATAAATACCACACCATTATCTATAATGATAATTCCTTTATATAGTTATTGGGAAATTTCCCTATCTACCTGTAAATCCAGATATTAGTAGTTTTTCCTCATAAAAAATCAACTATCATAGGGAATAAGATATAACAGAGTTATTCTTCATGACAACATGACCTAGTACCTTTATCTATACATCCCTATGGATCCAAAACACTTCTCCACAGTAGTGTAATGTAAGAACAGTTTTGAGGAATAATCATATATTTAAAACCAAGAAATTTTTCACACATTCATTAATTAGAAGGAACATTGATCTTTCCCATGTTAACTAGTTTTTGGATTTGATATTAGTGAATAATTATCCACAATACATCAATAATATCAATTAAATCTAGGAAAATTATATATATCAGTCACTGATGTTAGAATGTGAAAATATATAACACAACCCACCATATAAGATCCACTATAATAACCTCTCTTTAATTTATATTCCTGAATGATGAATCTATTTATATCAATAATTCACAATTGGTAAAATTTTTTAAAATATAATCCATTATAGGTTCATCAGTATAATTCATATGTTATCTACATACCATTCAATACATTATTAATAGATAAAAATATTATCAACCCAGAGTACCTTAAATTTATAAAGGTAATCTCTAAATAATATATTAATTAAATACATTGTGTAAGAGAGGAAATTATTCAAACAAAGTGGAATGACAACATACTGATATTTTCTATACATTATAGGGATGTGTTTCTAAAGAACATCCTACATCAGGACCATCAAATAAAGATACGTAGATAGTTTTTCAATATTTTTCAATTATTTCTCTCTATGTAGTTGATATTGAAGGTCATCAATATGTGTATAGAATACTAGTTCATGATTTTTATATTTTTAACCACATGATATTAAATGGAGATTTTCATCTATCAATTTATATTTTTCAAAAAATAAATAGGAACACCAAAATGTGACACAATTGGCTAATGGAATCCTTTCTAATAAAACTCATGGAGATGTTTTGTCATGAACCGCCACAGATACCCTTGTACACTAACACCTGAGTCAATCCAGACATGAATTGAAAAGCACACTTTACCCACATTGTTTAGAAATAAGAATCAATCATAAAAAATATGAATGTGGCAATGAATTATAAACAACAAAAATGGAACCATGATATTATATCAGCATGATCAAAAGAAAAAATAAACATGTGGAACTGTACCTATTGTGAAATATGTATCAACAACCCAATGTAAATTATCAATCTTCTAGAAAATAAGATAAACAATCTACGTCCCAATGAGCACAATAGATAAAAGCACAAATATCAACAACAACTAAAACCTCTAATTTGTCTTTTCACTTTTCTAAAAAATGTCTAGAAGAAACATAAAAATACATAAAGGCATAATTAGGGTGTGATAAAAAATACCAGTGGGGTATCACCAAGGATCCCATTATAAGATTTTATAATTAATTGACCAAATAAACCATTAACATTATAAAAATGAATTTAATTTCCGGGGTATATTTAAAAACATTACCATTTACATTTGAAATGATTCAAATTCATTAAAAATGATTTTTTATTATTTTATATATAGAAATTTATATAAATTCTCATGGAATGTGTAAAATAGTTTACAAATAAATGAATTTATATCATAGTATTAACAATAGGTAACACGGTAATATTCTAAGATATATGATAGTTCTAGGTTATGGGATCCTCACACACTCAAGTATGTGATCATAGAAATATGTTTACACACATACCTTAGAAAATGGTCAAAGAGGAATCATCATTATCCCAATAGGTTTGTGACATACTAAACTATGTATTTTAGAGTTATAAATCATCTATAGAGTTATTTTTCAGAATAATCACTAAATACATTGTCTTGGATGTTCTCTAACAAAAATATGTCATGGTAATTATATTTCAAAACATTTCAAACTACAAATAACCCATCTTATTTCCTTTCAAAATTATAATATCCCTTTGAAACATAAATTGCAGTTTTAATCAAATCATTCATTTACTATTATAAGTCGAAAAAATTAATCCATTTTTTCTCAAATAAAATTTTAAATTCATTTTCAAAACTCAAATTCAAAAATTCAAATTCCACCATTTAATTTTCACAATTTTCAAACCAATTTTAAAAACACCCTAATTCGATGGTATTGGGTTTTCCATATATTCATTACCAAAAAATAAAAAAAAATTAAATCAAAATAGGTTTCATCAAAATAATTTTAATATATTTAATTTAAAACATGGAATTTAAGGATAAATAAATATTAATGTTGTAAACAGAGCCACCTACTGAAACATGGAGATCATCTCTCACAACACCCATACCATGAAACTGTAATGAAATATGTCCGAAATAGATATCTAAGAATCAATCCAGTATTCAGGATCTAAAACTATATAGTTCATATCCACCAACAACATGGATATCAAACAATCTATTTGAATAAGAGATATAGATATCTTGAGATAAGGAATGTGAATTTATCTCTAACTATGGAGAGATCAAATGATATTTTACATGGGTTGATCATTTTATGAAGGGTATTTCAGAAGAAATAATGTATTGGTAATAAATAAAAGAGCTATATCAATAATTCTTCATCGATTTAGTCCTATGTAGACGGTAAAAATCGGATTCATGAAATTTTAAAAAATATTACATAGAAATTTAATTCCATGTGCAAGGTAAGATAGGTAGGAATGAATGATTTTTTAAACAGTGTGCCCTAGATCTGTGTCCATACTAGTGGGGTTTGATGGTTTATTACTACTTGGAAGACTTTTAGTAAAACCATGTACCAACCGTGGTATAACTGGCTTCTTTGGTTCGAATATTTTACACTATCATGGTGCACTATTTAGGAAAACAATGAACCAATAGTGCACAACCCAAGATCCCTTATAAAATAACAAAAATTCACTAGAAATACCCATAAAGAAGACCATAATAATACTCTATAAAAGTAGTTGTTTATGAGTACCTAAAAATAGTAAAAATATCATACAAGAACCCAATAATAGAAATTTTCAATCCCTATAAATCTTGTTATAAATCTTCCTTATCAAAATAATAGCCAACTTATCACTCATAAGTGCATACCCTCCATATGTATCATGATTTTCAGAATAGTTTTATCATATCAATCAATCCAGTGGTAGAGTAGTTTTATGAAGTAACATGGTTTTAGAATTGAATTTCATTATTGGGTGCTCAACAGCGGATGAATCATGTTCAACATCAAGATCCCTCCAACTCAGAACCGGAGATTGATCAAAAATATTCACTCATAGGTGAGATATGTGAAACATGTTATGCATCGATGTCATCTATGGTAGATGTTATTAAATTTTGGATACTTTCTAATTCTTCTCAATGTCCTCTAATAGTCTCATAAAATATGGAGAAACTTTACTTGACCCACAATCCATCGCTGACCAAAATGGGGAAAAACATTCAATAACACATGATCTCTAACTGAAAATTACAACAGCCTACAATGACAATCAGTATAAAAATATATTGTGGAAAGTATATAATCATTATTTTATGAATTAAATGAATAGTTATTTTCATTTATATATCCAACTTTGTTCTAATCATGGAACATTCACCTTTCTCTATCCAACAAAACCACGATTTACTTTACCAAACATCTATGTCCTTAAAGGTATCCATTATGTTCACAAAATAGTAAATATTGTTATAAGAAAACTCATCCACACCATAATGTTCATCCTAATATCCACCAAAGACTGTAACATTTTCATGGATCATATCATGAATAATCTGTATAGAACTTTTTGTTTGTCCATCCGATTGTGGATGGTATGTCATGATCAATCGAAACTGAGATCTTAGTGCCTCTAGAATCCCACTCAAAAATATAGAAGTAAATTAATGATTTATATCAAAGACAATAAATTATGGAACATAAATAAAATGAATATATTTTTTCAAATAGATATTTACCAACTCCTCAAATTTGGTTGCATCATGAATGGATATAAACTGAGCTAATTTGGTCAGCCAATTGATTATAACCCCTATCTTATAGTTATTTCCTTGGGTACATATAACAAAAAAGATAAATTCTATATAGATATCATCCCACTTTCATGTTATCATTAGAAGAGACTAAAGTAAACTTGAAGGTTTCATGTTTTCAAACTTTTCCAATTGGAATGTTTAATATTGATTGAAAAAAATCAGAAATCACTATCCCATACCCAAACACTAAAATTTCCATTAACTGTAATAGAACATATTAATTTTTCCTAGGTGCAATTACTACTAATATTTTTATAAATCCCCAAAGAAGAATTTTTCAACTGATAACTATATCACAAAATAATTATAATAACATAGGATTTCCTTCATGGAGAATGACTAGTCATGAACAGTGCCCGAACTATGAAGACTGTCTCTAATGCTTCAAAACTCATCATCAAGGTTTTATTCCCGATGAATCATTTTCTGAAGACAAGAGTTCAACTAAACACTTTATAAATAAATTTTATCCCATGATTCCCAAACTATTATTTATAACTTTTAAATGAGATCCATTATGTTCCACTCTTCGAAAGAATATTTAATGGTCTGTGTTGGAATATTCCTTCTCAATGAAACTATGATGACACTCCCCTTCCCCAGTGTATAAGAAATATGAAAGTAAATTTACTATAGGTGTTCCACCAAATGCCTTTAGAATATATTCAAATCATTTTGAGATAAGATATAACTAAATATGTAGTGGCAGCATTATATGGTAAACCTATTTTATAAATGGAAATTGAACATGCTCTTAAGCTCATAAATCATAGATAAATGCTCAAAGATTGGGGTCAGATAAATCATATCAGTTGGAATATTTTTTTGAGTGGCATAAGTAATGTAATGATCTCCCTACATAAGAATACATACCAAAACTGAACTCGATTAATCAAAAAGGACTAAATATCAATGATCAGCCTCTATAAAAGTCAATACTGGATTAGTTGTCAATAGAAGTTTCAATTCAACAATGGAACTCAAAAATTTATAATCCCAATAAAACATTACTCCCATCATTGATATAGTAGTCATTAGAGAAGACAATATTGAGAGTTCCTTTATTAATTGATGATAATGTCCTGCTAAACCGAAGACGTTTTGAATTGAAAAAACATTACGTGGTAGTTACCATGTCATAAAAACTTTCACCTTATCAGGATCAACTATGATTCAGTGCTCTGAAACTATGTTTCCTAGGAACATCACAAACCATGAACAGAAATAACATTTCAATAGCTTTCCCTAATTTCATTTATCTCTCAACATTTCCAAAACTTCTCTCAGATGACAAGAATGATCCTCATTTGACATAGAGTAAAAATGAATTCCATCAACAACGACAATAAATAATGTATCAAAATACATGTATAAAATAATATTTATGAAATCCATAAAATAATTCAAGAGCATTGGTTGTAAAAAATTGTTGAAAAGATACTCATAATAGATATACCTACCCTAGATGGCAGTTTTATGAACGTTAACTTTTTTTTCTCAACCGATGGAAACCAAATCGAAGATAAATTATACCTAACCACAAAAGCCTGTTAATTTGGTAAAATAGATCATCAAACCATGCCTTAAACACTTTCACAAAATATGGTGAAATGTGGTAATAAAAATATATATTGGTTGTGTACTTGAAACTAATCCAGATAAGAAATATACTTCCTTTTTAGGTGGAAAATCAACAAAGTAATATGGGAGAATTTCATATAAAATGAATAAAATTGGAGGGATATCATTTCTCATGGAATATTTCTCCATATAAATTGTGGAAATAGATATTACGTTCCTCAATTCTAGATATGAAGGTACATCTCTACTCGACCTCAGTTCTTATTCTTCAGGAAAGATATAATATTTCCTATCATATGTATTAATGGAGACCCGTTGAAGATAAAATGAAATATAAGATTTATTAAATATGTTATAATAAATATCAAAATTAAAATCATGTGATTTCATTTTGAGAACTAGAAAATACCTAGAATGATCAATATCTGATAAAACGATTACACAAGTAAGACTTAAAAGGATGTAGTCTGTCATTATTATGATGGGTGTAGTAATATTCATTGAATATGATAGTTGATTTGAATGAATATTATAATAAATAAAAATAAATTTTGAAATAAATGAATGAGATAATCTAGTATCAAATACAGTTGTCACTAATGATGAATCTGTTGTTACAAAACCTCTCCCAATCACTGGGCACGTATTCACTTCTTATAGAGACTCTGCCACTATGTAAAGAAGCATCATTATATATATATATGTGGTGGGAACCCCTTTTTCATGAATAGTACAATTCCACTATATATTTTCTATAAATCGATTATACTATTCCACTAATTTGAGTGGAGTATAATTGGAGTTAGTTCTCTATGTTACTAGAGTATATTCTCAAACAACATATTCTGGGTGCATCAGTGAAAAATTGTCTCGAGTGCGATAGTTTTCAACTCTAGTAACAAATTAAAGGGATTATTTAATGCACTGCAGGAGGCCTAAGAGAATCTAAATTTAATGAACCAAAAAAACAACCATCACACATATTATTATTCTTAAAGGAAGTCACACCGCCACTAGAAGAAAAAAAAACTACTAAAAACCCTGACTTACTGGCCATATCCATTTGAACCATGAAAGCTTTTTCCATCACGTCATCATAAGTAGAAATATTCAGAGGTTTTATGCTATGAAACATTATTAGAAATCATTTAGGACATCATATTAACAAACTAACGATGAATAAATGGAAATTAATCCCATCAGATAAGAACCAAAGATCTAGATTTTTCTCTATCCAAATCAGAAGAAGAGATATACCAGATCTAATTCTCAAGTCTTCTTTCCCAATCCACCCATACTTATAGAAGGTCCATTTTTATGAGATTTTTCATACACTTAGTCGGAACTACATTATATGTCTTGAAAAAATTACTTAACATCATACACAAATCATATTTATATTTTAAAATTTCACCATTGATACAAATGTTCCACGAACCTTCCTTGATACCCTAAAAACATAACAACCAATATAATACTTACTTGGCCTTAAGAGAATTCCTAGCCTTCATTATTTGGAGATATGCTCTGGGAAAAAATAATATAAATGGGGGAATAAATTTTCTGTAAACACAAATAAAGAAATAGTTACAATTCTTTATGAACAGAAAATAAACAGTGTTGGGAGAACTATTCCAGAAGTCAAAAAGCAATAAAAAAATGTAAATTCTCAAAGTATAAAGAAAAGATGATAAATAACCCAAGTCCTAATAGAAACGACACCTTAAAGCCCAAATATCAATAGAATCAACCACATCTAATTCATTCATTCCCCTTGATCGAACCTGGTATGAGGAAATATAAAAACACCCAAAGTCATGTATATAGTGTGATATTTTATCCTAGTATTGTACCAAAATTGATTCAATAATAATATTCCAAAATTAAATAAAAAAATAAGTTTCCATTTTAATTATTCTTTAATTGAATATTAAAAATAATATTTAAAACAAAGTCATGTATATAGAGTTATTTTTTTAAAATATGTAATTGGCTATGTATCATTGTAGTATTTATTTTTAGATTCCATTTATATATTTCATTATACAATTATTACTCCATTATGGTTTGATTAATCATATTACTAGTTTATTAATATAGACTCTGGGGGAATTTTTGGATCCCTTTTAATGTCTATAAGTTTTTTTAGTCAATACTGGTGTGTAATATTAATAATTTTGTACTTCATTCTATGTCCCTTTGATATTATGACTGATATAATAGTCTTATAAATATTATTTTATTCTATTAAAACTTATTGGTTGACTCTCAAATATGGGGAGGATCCCTTGGGGCCATGTGACCACCCCCGATGCAGTTTCACTCTATTGATATATGTTGGGTAATTATAAAGAGTAATTAGATCAGTTTTCTATGATGGTATGGTGTTAGTAAGAGGTAGAGTTATTTTATTGATACATGTGGAATAAATTTATAACATTTCTCACAAGTTTGAACTCAATTTAAACACATTATTCGAGGGGATTTCCGAAATTTTGACATAGCACTCTAGTACATGTGTGGTGATGGGATATAAATGATAATGAAATTTCTTTGACTCTTAGTATTTTTAATATGTCTTGGTCATGAATTAATGGACTTTTACATGTACATGGATTATAACATTTATAAGACATGGTATTTGTGTAATATGACATGTTGTATCACTTAATGCCTCATCATGATCCTTACTTAATTGAATAGAATTATTATCTAATAAATGTATTACTGAATATATTATAACGGGTAATTACATTAAAATGTACCCAATGAGCATGTATTATCAAATTTTTTTAGTCAGAATATATAGAGAATTAATCTTTGACATGTTTGGTGTTAGATGGAAGAATGTTTTTTGAATAGATAACATGTCCAGTTCCTCTGGGTGTGTGTAAATGGGGTTTATGTTTATTTTTCATCAAATGGATAAGGATACATTTGTTTTGAGAAAATATATGTAAATTTTTTTAGATTTCAGCTTTGAGAGGGTTCAAAAAGTAATTGTACATTTTATAAAGGAAAATACTACAATATTAGAGAATTTTGGTTTTTATAATTATTTAATAACTCTAATATATAATTGTTAGTAATTAAAATATGTTTGAGTTGTGTATTTTGGTAAAAATTGTAATGGATTTGGATAAACAATCATTACATTTGTAAACTATGCTTCATATATTTTTTATTTGGAGTAACCATAATGATTTAAGAGTGTTCAGGTATAGTATCTCATCGTTGTTTGGAATGCTCCAAGTAATATTTTCAGGTGAGAAATAATTTTTTTAAATAATGGAAAAGAAAATATTGAACCTATATGGATGAAGAATTCTTTGTTTTCAGTGGATGACTGTGAGACACCGAAGTAATGGAATTTTAAATTAAATTCATGTGAAAAAATTATTTCATTAGATTCATACTTATTTGGCTTCTAAAATAAAAATTCGGTATTGGTATCATGTAACAAGATATGAGACATTATGATTTTAAATTCGGATTTCCGGATTTGGTTCAAGGTAGGTGGTCTCTATGGTAGGGAGAACAGTTAATTATAATTATTAATTAGTCGAGGAGCCTTTTAGAATGAAAGAAACATAATACTATACTGGAATGGTTCATCAAAACATCTATATATCTATGTCAATGAGTAAATTTGAGTGTTATGTTGGTGTTTACTATTGATTACTATTATGGTGAATATAAAAATGGTTTTTGGGATATGATTGAGTTTATTGTAATATTTTGGTTAAATTATCCTAGTCAGTAATTGTCAAAATTGGTTTTTATTATTGGTGTTCTAATGATTGGGTAGTCGGTCCATTAGTTAATAGTTCTCATAATAGGTTGGAGTTCCACAATGAATGAACGTTTAGATTACAAATATCAAATTAAATGATTGGTAGTGTATTTAAAACATAGTAATGTTGGGATTTATGTTTAAGTTACCATTTTGGATTCTCAAGGATAATAATTATTATGCTATTTTTTGGTAATGAAACACGCAATGAAATGTTATTAAAAATAAGGGTATGCTTTTTTTGGTGATGGAAATGAGTATTGAATATATTTTAATTGATTTATTTGATATTTTTGGACTATTGGTTCACTTAAAGGGAACCCTTAGTGAAATATTTGGTGTTGGTGGATATAATTTTTTCACATTAATGAATTTTTTCAATCATTAATGCATGGAGTCACCATGTGAAAAGGGTTGTGAACAATTTTCACTCATTGATTTAAAGGTCAAATTGTGATGAGTAATAAGTCTAAATCCATTTCATGTATAGGGGAATAATTATATGAGGCAGAAAGATATAGAAATGATAATTTAATGGAAACTAAGGGTTTATCCTTATATACGGAAACCCACATATATATGGTCCATCTTTTTTAATGGTACCCATAAGGTCATGATGTGGGGGAGGATTACGTAGTGTTATTGATGTGTGAAATTTGGTTTTCGTAATGTGGTAATGTATTTCATAGCTTTAATAAATAGATATAGGGACACTTAATGTGAAGAAAATGTGAAATCACATTATGATGACTTTTATGGTTGGGGAATAAAATCATGAACTTCATGTTCACATATGGCTTCTAGCCTACTAGATTTTGGGCCTTCATATATCTAGTGGGTAATTTCATTATGATGTAAAGTCTACACTATACCCAATGACCTAGAGGGGGAAAATTGATTCATGACCTATAGTGCTACACAGAAGCATATTTCGGGAACATTAAAATGACACAATTATTGTAATTTTAGGATGATGTTAGATGTCTGTTTGGTCTATGTCGCATTATTAAATCTTTAGGGGGTCTTATTTTCAAACACCCCATACTTTTTTTGGTTATGGTTCTCAACATTAAGGGACTTTACACATTATCTGTAATATCACTCCGCTATCGCACAAAATTGATTCAACTGATTTAAGAGGGTTATATTGCATGGATTTGATATAAAATATCACTCATTATGATCATTGTTCTTCTATATTGGTTTAATAAAAAAAATTACTCAATTTGTTTTTCCAGAGATGATTCTACTTGATAAAAGTGGAATCATATTTCTTTATGGGAATTTTGTTTTTTGTTTCCAGAGTATATGATAAAAGGGGGTGTTCTTGTAATTATTCATCATTTTCCATGTTGTATATTTCCCAATGGATTTGTTTATTATGTTATAAAATTTATAATTAATTATTTATTGATACATGATATTATATTGAATATTTTATATCGATTTTGTTTTGGTATGTGTAAGGCATATAAAACATCCATTTTCACTTGGGTTTGGAATCATGATACCACCAATTGTATTTGGAATTGATTTTTATATGTCATGGTCATTGATAAAATCTATTATAGTTGAATCAAATGGTTTTTTTATTGATATAGACACTCATGGAACCAAAGGAAGTTAGTTTTATGATGGAATAAATTTAAATATCACCAGTTATTCTTTCTAGACATTATATTTTTGATGTCATTGTCTAATTTAGTAATTTTATGTTAATGTGTTACCTTTATAATTATTATTATATTGTTTTCACAATATACATGACCCTTCCCAATGAGTTGAAATGGTGTTATTCCTTTTCAATAGTGAGAAAGGACATCATAGATTGCTAAAGATATATTTTTTTTCCACGGTTAAAAGAGTGTTGGTTTCCCTATTATTGGATTTTATTTTGGAGTGATTTTTATTTTCCAATTAAATGTGTCCTCCAATATTAATTAACTTTTTTAAAATGATTTTATGGTGGAAATATTATTAAATTGTTTTTTTAAAATAGAATTTATGTGGGAGGTGTGATTTCAATAGATTGATTGAAATTGGATTTCAGTTAAAATGTTCTTATTTATAAAATAATGATTGAACTGGTTTTTATCCAAGAACATAGTTTGAGTAAATACTGAATGAAATTTCATTTATAAATGGTTTTAATTTTTTTTTCTATTGTAATTTATGGAAGGGTTGTATGGTTATAGATGGATTTTTTTTTTGGTCCAAATGAACCTCTTTTTACAATTAAATTATTTTATAAATATTTTATAAATTATTATGTTTCATTGTTAGGATGTATTAGTAGGTTTTTTATTAACTACAAAAGAAATCAATATCATAGAATAATCCCATTCCTGGTTTGGTGTTTAATTTTTGTATACTGAATATCACACATGTAGGTGAATCGATTGGTTGAAAATTTATCTTTTCTTTTGATGAACATACTCAAGTGGTCCTAAATTAATGTAATTAGACCTCTATAGGGTAATTCTTCAAAAAGTAGAATCTGTTTGGTGGAAATGTGCGTTTTATGAGGATTTTAGGGTTTTTAGTACACATAGTGACATTTTTCCTCATATGAGAATACCAATATGGTAAGGGATTGGATGAATTTTTTTATTGGAGCATGGTTATAGATTTCAATAATTTAGATATGGATGGATTATTATCATGGATGCGGCATATGTGATTAACCTTATGTGTTTAGAAATGAGAGTAAAAATTCATATCGTGATGGTATTTTTATGCGTAGAATATGATTTTGGGCTAATGTGGGTCTCGTATGTTACATTATTAAATGTCCATAATATGTTGATTTTGATATATTTTGTTTAGTGATTCAAAAAATTATTTTATGAGAGGAAGGTGGTATGTTTTTATATGAAGGTAAGCTATTAATGATTTTAGATCGAAATTATAGTAAGATTGCTTGACTCTGGAGTGATTATGTGTGACAATCCCTTTATGAAAAGGTTGAGTATAGATGAAGAACTGTGAATAGACTAGAGTGAGGTATTATTATTAATTGAATATATTGATCAGTTGTGGGATTAATGTTGTTAACATTTCGTCATTTTTATTACATGGGGAGTAGCCTAAGGGGTAATGGCTCAAATCATGTTGGATATTATTCTTCCTTCCCTATGTTTATGTTTATGATACAGAAAAATATGATTTTTCATGGGACACACCTGAGGGAGGATGGTTTAGATAATTTTATAGGTAAGATATTTCTATGACAACCACAATTTAATTATTTATTTGGAATACTGGATTTGAGACATGGCCATGGGACCTTGAATTAAGGACATAGTTTTTCTTATGAGAGAGTTTATTTATTGACATGGCATTATCATATATCTTATGAATGTGATGAGCATATTATATGTCCATGAATGATATATAGATTCAATTTATAGGTGTTATTATATGTGATGTGAAAAAATATCTATTACTAACATTAAAGAAATCATATGTTGTCATTTTATTTGTTAATTGTGTTTCTAAAGGTGACTTAAGATGTATTATTGTGTATTCATTTACTGTTTAATTTATAGGTGGGTGTGTAGTAAGAGAAAAAATTTAATCCATATATATATCATAAACATTAATATCACTACAAAATATGTTGGTATGTGGAGGTGGTGTGTATTCTTATTAGACATTGAGACTCAGTTATACCCATAAATAAAACATGGGTTTCGATGTATACTACTAGACCATCAAGTATTCCTTTGAAAAAAGTAAATATTAAATCTTGACATGAGTTTTTGATCAAGAATGTATTTAGGATAATGCTTTTGTATGGAGTATATTTTAGTTGGGTTATTGTACATTTTTATTTCCTTTTCATTATTTATTGAACAAAACTACCAACCACTTTTTCATTATTGTATTTCTATGTTAAATAATTTTATATATGATGATCAGCTGAGGATACTCTATATTATTTTAATGAATCATATATAATATATATTATTATTAATTTGTACTATGTGTACATTATATATACTTTATATGAAATAAGGTTTTAGGTCATCCCAACTTACAGATGGCTCACCTTGAATATTTTAATGGGTCACCCACAACCCTTATGCTTCATTTTTTGTACAAAGTCTCCCTATGACCTTTTTTCCTTCACTTAAATTTAATAATCTATATAATATTATGATATTTTTCTATGGAGATGTGATAAACCCTTTGTCAATGCTGTTTAGAAAATCCAATAATTATTATTACAATAGGGTTATGGACTCTATCTCTATGAGAAATTATACATTTTTTATGGTTACATGGTTTGTGGTTCAAATACTCATTATCGAGACTTATATTTGTATTTTTTTCTTAATCTCCCATTATTTCCTTAAATATGACATTAAAATATTAAAATATATATGATTTATTGAGTTTCCATATCATAGAAATGAAATTAAAAACATTTTCACTCTTGTTCCTTCAGAGAAAATTAAGGCACCGCATTCAAAATAGATCACCATTGATTTTTTTAATTAAAATATTTACCCCTAAAGAAACAAAAAATGAGATAATAAAAATCACTTGATGTGATGTATAGTTGTCCACTTTCATCTTATAAATATAATTATTAAATATTATAAATAATTAGAATAACTTGAGAAGAATACCATTGAGGATTCATCTACCTCTCTTTATTATTTTTGAAAACATAGAAACCCCAAAAAAATTAAATTAATTATTTTTAATTTTTATAAATTTTTTATGAATAAGAAAATAATCAAAATAAGTATTATAATAATATAAAACATCAATATATATTAATTGGATATATATATATTTAAATGTATATTGTAACACCACTATATTTAAAAAAATAAATAATTTTTGATAAAATATATCACATTAAACAATGATTATAGATGAGAATGTGACACCATAAGAATATATGATATTTTTTAAATGATATCTTCAATAACATGTGGAACATATAATCCTAAGTCCAAATGAATCATAAAATAGTATACCATTATAACCGAACTGCTAAATTGATAGTTATGGATAATACCAAAAAAATTATGAAAAGTCTATGATTTATACATGAATAAAAAATTATTAATTTTATATTGTATAGTAATAAATCAATAATCATTTTAAAGAAAATGAAATGATTTATTATAAACATTTATTTTATAAAAGGTGGTTTAGATATAGTTTTAACAAAAAAAATAAAATTATTTTTTACCACTTTAAGAAAATTTATTTGATAAAAATCCATTTTTTTAATCCAAATATCATTATTTTATTTCAATGTGTATTTGAGAATTTTTTAGAGGATTAATATTTCAATTAAATTGTGGAAATTAATGATTTTTATTGAAAACTACCATTTTGTTTAAATTATTATGAAACTAATATTATAAGATAAATTGATTTTTAAATAGATTTTGTTCAATTTTATTAAAATAAAAATATTTTAGGCCATTGTATTCAATTTCATGTTGAATTATTATACACAAAAATGTAAACATTTTAATGTTTTTCTATGGAAAGACTGTTTTTTTTCCAACTCGATGGAGGGTTTAGTATAAAATTTAATTCTACCACTTATGTGATTTCAATTTGGAAAATTGTTAATATAGTTATATTATGAATAATATATATTATTTTATAATTAGAAAAATATTTTTTATGATGATTAATAGTGATATAAAATTAATTTATACAATGAACCTAAAATCATGTTTACGATGGTCGTTTAACTAAGAAGATAACTGTTAAAATTTTACCATAAATTTTACAAAAGTCTATTTTATGGAAATATTTATACCATATAACCTATTATTATTGCTAATAGGCCATTTTTTAGACCTGTATCATTTAAAAGACCCAGGAACACATTACTCCATTGAAAACATCCATCAGCGTCTTTACCCCTAGTTTTAAAAGGTCACTCAATCCCTTCACTTCATAACACCCCTCAAGCCCTTCATTCCAAACAAAACAAAACAAAATATACTCCCAATATCCTTATCCAAATTATATATATTATGTTATCCCAAAAATACCAACCATAGTGTATATCAGAGGACATCCAGATGTGGTTTCTCTAAGATATTCCATTCTCATAACGGATATCTTTCATTTTATTTCATCTTTTTCCACATTCATTTATTCCTTAACACAAGAAATATAATAAAAATAATAAAAAAAATACTATAGTGTTATTATATTAAGGTAATAATATTTATACATCTCCACCTCCTTCAAATGGGAAATGAAATTTTTGATCGTGAGTATGGTGGACTACCACTATGCAAACCGATGCAACTTGTTTTCCATCAACACAGAACAAAATTTTATATAATAAATCACTTAAATTTTATATATAATATTTATTATATTATTAATTTTATGGGATTATTACAAAACATGAAAATTTATACTTTCCATGTCTTTTTAATTATTTATAACATCCCTCATTTGTAAAGTGTATTGTTTCCTTACGAATTGAAGCAGTTGATTTTTAATATATGCCTTAAATAGAATGTAAAAATGGTATATTTAATTAGTATATGTTATATATATGGAGTTATATTTATTATTTAAAATTAATATACTATACAATTCATTACCCTTTCACTCGTCTAGTGAATGAAATTGTCACTTATTAGTATGTTCGGGCTACCGTCAGCAAGAAACGATGTTATAAAATTTCCATGACCATTATTCAAGGATGATTCTAAAAATTTATTAATTGAGTGATTATTACATTCATATAATTATTATAAAACTGGATATGAAATATATATATATTCTATATTTAATAAATGTAACTTTTTTATTAAAAAACTCATGATAAAACAAGGCAATTAACCTAGAATATAATGAGTGTAATGAAATATTATTAAAAAATATATTGTAAAATGATATAAGAGTAAAATATAAAACAGTATTAATATTAATATATTTATTAATTTATTTTTAAAATTTTCAAAACCATTATATAATAGGATAAATCACATTCTACTCTATGGAATCATGATGTAAATGAATTAATATCAATTTCTCTTCATTGAGGCATATTTTAGTGTTATTAAACTAATTTATTTTATATGGTATATATAATTTCCATTTCAGTGGTAATATCATAAATAAAAAATTATTCATGATATTCTATGTTTCAATGTGGTATAGTTAATTGAATTTTAATTAAATGTTACCATGTGGTATAGAATTTCATAAATCGATTTCTTCTCGTTGGGTTATATCACTTCTCCATTGCCTATGATATTCTAAGATTATGTGTGTAATGAATTTTGACAATTTTAAGTTATATATATATATATATATTATCTTTATTTTCATTTGATACACATTATCAATATATTTTATAATTTTAATATCAATATCATGATCTTTGTAAGAGTCTAAATCACAGTCTCATTTCAATCGATATTATTTTTTCATGAAATTACATAAAAAAAATAAATCAATAATCATTCGATAAAAACCATTCATCTTCATATCCAATATTTTTTCAGGAATTTTTCAAGTAATATTATCTTTTTTCTTATATATAGTACATTAAATTATTTAGAAATAAAATGAAACTTTCATTCAATTTTTTATCAAAACACTTTTTCTTACATATATATATTTTCTAAAAATGCTTACAGAAATGTTTTTACATTCACCAATGGATATATTAATTAAAATTTTTACCATTTTTTAATTTCTAGATGGATTTTAATAAGATTATTTCTTCCATTTCCAAATAATTCCCTTTAGAAGTTTTCTGATTATGTGAATATAAACATTATTTTATTGTGTACATCATCTATGGAATTTAAATCCATCATGAACTCTCAATATTTATATGATTATATACCCCTATAAAAAAGTTATTTTTAAATAAATTATTTTAATAATATTCTATAATGATTTTTTATAAAAATAATATCAATTTACAATTGAATTTTTTGATCAAGAAATATTTTGATTCTATTTTATGATATTTTTATTCATAAATGAAAAAACATAATTTTTCATGTACTCCAAAGGTGTTATGTTATAATGATACCATCATTATTCATTCTATAGATTTTTTATTTTCATTTTGACTATAAAAACTATTTCCATTAAATTTCATTATTAGTTTGTTAGTCATTAACAAACCCTTGAGAGAATCACATTATTATGTTCATTTTTCATTGGAAATTACATATCAATTATATAAAAATATTCATATATTCATGTATATTATAATGTACTAAACCATATATCATTTCTATATACAGTTATTCTTTTAATGTTATTTTATTAGTAGGATAAATATTGATAAATTCTTCTCATATAAATTTAAAATGTAATAAGGAATAAAATATATTAAAATACACATATTCATTAATTTTAGTTTAATTTCAATGATTTTAGGTTAAAATATTAAAATTACATTGAAAATGTAGACACATTAATTGTTGTTTTGGATTGTAAAAAAATAACAATCCTTACTATTTGAGATACACTATCCCAATTTTGGACGATCAAAAGGAAACTATCTTTAATTTTTTAATCATGATCTTTCATTTTGGAATAATTATTTTCTATAAAAACATAATTTTATCATATATTCAAAATTTAAAATTTTATTTTTTTCTTATATTCTAAAACTAGGGTTTAATATACACGCCTTTACAAAGATACATGTTGGAGGGTAAATATAATATACTAAAATAGATATCCCTTAAAATATTTACATAAATTAAATGTATATAAAACATATATGATTTAATATAATTATAAAAATTTAATATGATCATATCTATTTAATATTAATTTGAAAATGATTCTACAAAGACTGGAGATTTACTCAAAAAAGCATACACAATGGGTAATGATGTATATTTTCTTATTTATGTCATAGTCTCATAACTAAACTAGTATTTGATGAATAAAACTTAAATTAACAATATATAATAATAAAATTCATTTTGGTGTATTTTATTCAATTTATAAATGATATCAAATGACTATCTATTTATTATATTTATACTAATCATTGATTATATTAAAAATTAATTTCATTATTTGTAAAATATATCTCAAAAATAATTCACAAACCATGTACCAAAAATTTAATTATCTTTTAAATTTTCTATATAAAAACATAATTTTTATTACATTCTCATATTATTCAATAATCACAATAATTTATATATTTTTTGGCATTTAAAATGATATATTTATATTTATAACATAAAGAATATAAATATTGGAATATAGTGATCTAAGACTATCAATTTAGGAAAAATATATAATAATGAATCATATCATAAACCTGTAAGAGATCATTGTGAAGATGATGTTTATCTTTCTAAAATATCATAGGACCATGATTATTATAAAAAACATGATAAATAAATGTATAATAATAAAATGATACTTAATAATGTATAATATTATTATCATGGATAAAAATGCATCACAGTTACCATAAAATAGGTGAGAAAGATATATAATAAGTTAATGATTAAAAAATAAGTTTTTTTCAAGATAATGTAGATTTTTTGGAAAAATAATTGCATCCTAAATTGTTTTTGAATAAAAAAAATATTAAATTTTTCAAAACTATAATAATATAAAATACCTTGTTATAGAACTCATTATAAACATTCTAATTTGAAAAAACAATTCATGTTCCAACCTGAAATTAGAGAAACCCAATTTTTGAGTTCCTTTGTAAAAGCACTAATTACGATCACATATAGCATTATCATCAGATATGAAATTAACAGGACTCATTGTAGTTTGATATAGGACCCCACCCATGTTCATGTATATGTTTGGATTCCACTTAAAATGAATAATCACCATATCATACATAAATCATGGTAAAAAGTATGGGTCTCATTAACACTTCTATAAAACCACATAGCATGAACTAAAAAAATCATAGAATATTATATATCTCATTTTTGTAAACTATGTATAATATAACATCATATAAAGGAGGATCAAAACAGTAAATCATGAGAGATAAATCATGGAAGATAATCGAAGTGAAAATACAAATTTTTTTACAAAACTATTTAATCAATAATTCAAAAGTTGAAGTGAAATTAAATTCCAAAAATAATTTTGATATTATAAAAGATTAATTATGAAAATAATATTATAAAGAGTTTGGAATAAAATAACCTTGAATAAAATAAAATATCAGGATAATAAATATTGATTTTTAAATAATGAATTGAAATATCATAAATATGATTTTTTATCCTTCAAATCCATATTAAAAAAATGCTAATGGAATTTAATTTCAAAAAATGTTTAATGTAAAATAAAAATAATATAAAATAAATAAATTATTTGAATCCATTAAGTACAATAATTTAAATATGAAAAATATGGACATGGATGATAGGATTCATTCGTAATAGTGGATTTCATTCTAATAACATTATAAATTTATTTGGAAAAAACTTTTATAAATTATAATGTAATTGAATATGGGGAGTAATTTACATAGATAATAGGTGTGAATACCAAAAAAAATATAGAAATTAATTGATAAAATAAATTTCAAAAATTATATTCAAGTAAGAATGACTATGACTGAAAAAAGAAGAAATCGGGATGATTATACCCCAAAAACGTTTGTAACTACTATATCAAACCCCCATAAGAAAAATTATATGGAATAAAATACTCAATAAACTAAAATTATAGATAATAGTTATATATAATATTAAATTGAAATAGATACACATTTCTAATTAGAATAGGGAATATGATCCAAAATATGTCTCTAGTGGAGGAAATTTGAGACACAAAATCCTTATAATTATATCTATCTTAGATGATCACACTCTAATCTACTATAAAAAAGTACCATAATAATTACCAATTTTAGAATATTATTTTTTTCCATAACCATTAGAATTTTATTTAGAAAAAGTTCTTATATGTATATTTTTAGTTATTTTTTATTTTCATTTTTGGGAGTGAGTAATCTTGATTGTTTTCAAACTGTTCTATAAAATCGGTGTTGTTATTAATTATTATTATGAAGTTCAGAATTCTGAGATACTAAATATATTGAAAAATATCATTTAATATCATTTATGATTTTATGATTTCGTTATTATTGAATTTATTGTATGATCATTAAAGATAAAATCAAATATGGGAATATTTCTGTGATTTTTAACTAGGTGTATTTTTCTTAATTAATGAATTTAATATTTATGTTACTATTTTTGAAACAAACAACCTTCAATTAATTAATTATATCATATTTAATAATAAATTATATTCTAATACACATTCATTAAATTAATTTATAGCATTGTCCAAGGATGTGGTTAGACTGACCTAAACATGCACAAACTATAATTAATGGATGATAATATTTATCGAAGTTGTATGTATTGGAATAATGTAAATATTATGGAAGAATATTGACATTATTCAGATAATTTTAATATTGTAAGTGAGATATTCAATATAATAAATAAATTTTACCAAAATAATTTTGAAAACTAAAAAAATTTAATTCTTGGATATTGTAGCATGCACATAGATAAGTTATTTTGTTTTATTTTAATAAGAATAAAAGGGGAAAATCCATTAAAATTTATTACCTTATAATAAGAAAATAAAATATAAAAATTTAAATGAAAAAATATTATTTTAATTATAATATTATATTTTATTGATAGAATACAAATGAAAATATGTTAGAAAAAACATTGAGTGTTGATATTGAAATCATTGGGTTTTCCTTGGAGGAATCCTTCAATTTAGAAGTCATAAAAATAACTTTTTTCTAAAATATCAAGGAAAATGAATTTGATTATAATTTAATTATAATAGGTTTATTTTCATATTGAATATTAATTCACTAAGAGGTATTTATGTGGTGGTGATAAATCCATTTTATAAGTGTTGTGAATGTTATTTTTTTTCAATATATTGATATGAAATAATGAAAACACATAATTTTCCTATCAAGCGGAACGTAAAATAGTAATTAATGAAATGAAGGATGTGATAAGGACATTAATTTCCCAAAATTTAATTACGATTATGTATTTAACATTTTTTAACCCCTTTAAACCATGAATTATTTATTTCAGTATTTTTGATTCAACAACTTTAACGAGTTTTTTAATATGTAATGTTCATATAATGGATGAAAAATGACTTTATTACATACTTTAATCATAACAGGTACACATATTGAATCAGTTATATGGTATCAAATTTATTTTTCTAAAAAAATTATTTTATCTTTACTATAAGTAACCCATAAAAACTATTTTTTTAAAATGATTTTTTATGCATAAATTTTATTAGTGTATAAATTAATAAATTAATATGATTATCATGATAAAAATAATTTATTATTATAAAATATTTTTTTGATTTTAAATCAAGATAATATTTAAATTTACCTAAATTATATATAATTAGAAAGAAAGAGTAAGACCATTTATATTAGTGAAAATTATTAATTATATTTAGAAAATGATAATTTTTTTTTTGAAAATAAGAATATTACATTTAAAATATAATGGATTGGATTGTTTAATAACGGGATAATATTAACATATATAGGTGTATAGATTCATTTATTTATCCATAAGGATGAATTCATTCGGAACAAGGTGAGTGGTACCTTTTATGATGGTCATGTAAGACTAATTTAGTTTAGATGGGATTTTATCATTGCTCAGGAAACCTGTCATTCTCAAAATTATGATGGAATGTAGTATTATTCATTTCCTCCAGTTGTATACAATTTCAAGGATGTTTTTTCAAAATAAATATATGGTTTCTCAATCAAGTGGGATATCTACTTCACGGTCGAGTTAGTGCTGGGAGCAAAGCATTTTTCGAGACAACCTTATTTAATGGCTCTAGTAGTGCATGTAGAGTTTAATTTTTCTGGACGATATGGAATATGAAGTCTTTATACTACATCGTAATTATCATTATGTTTCTCCTATTCACATCACCCAAAAGGATGATAGGACTTTGTGCTTATGTGTGGATTATCGAATGTTAAACCTGATAACGATCAAGAGTAATAATCATATTACCACATTGATTATCATTTTGATATGTTGTGATGTTTTTTTAAATTCTCTATTTTTTTTTAATATCAGGTAACCACCATTTAAGGTCCCTTCTAATCGGCATAACTCATACTTCTTTTATGAGAAGCTAGGGATTGAATGAATTTGTAGTGATATTGTTTTGGTTTACTAACACACTGATAGTGTTTAGGGCCTTGATGAATATAATATTTTTTGTTTTTATAGATGGGGTTATCCTGGTTTCTATCAGTGATATTTTAGTTTACTCCCAATAATAAAACAATAACTCCAACAATCATTACATAATCCTAGATACATTGGGAGAGCACCAAATTTACTCCAAACCTAAAAAATTTATCTTCTGGATTAATAAAGTGCACTTCATATGTCATGTAATCTACGAGGAATGAGTGTCATCTGACCTATATAGAGTTACATACAAGGGGTATTTGTGAAACCTCTATCATGTCTATGAGATTCATATATTTTGTGGGTCAGTTGGATGTTATCAATTCATTATCCAGTATTTTTTCCAATTAGCAGTATCGATGTCTAGGATGACTAAAAAAGGGGTGAATTATTTTACTGTGATGATTATGAGAGATATTTTCATTAGCTAAAATTAACAATGACTACAACACATATCCTTACATTACAATTTGTTATTAAATCATACACCATGTCTCATGATGTATCTTGAGTGTGACCCATAGAATTTCTAATGCTGGAGGATCGAGTTGTTTCTTCTAGATTCAAGATGTAGAGAAAACATGATAAGAATTATCAAACAAACGATCTATATTTAGCTATAGTAGAACATGGTCTATAATGATTGAGACACACTCTCAGGGGTTACAGGTTTGTGATATATATAATTCCCAATTGGAATATTTACATATTTTCTCAGTAAGACCTAAACCTTCGGAGTATAATATTAGTTGAGTATCTTTATTCTTTATAACTTAAGTTGGATTATACACATGAAAGGGGAATTTTCTTTTCCAGTACCTTAATACAAATGACAAGGAATGATGAAATACTTGTGTATTTCAACAAGTTGACGAATATTACCATCTTTGCAGATATTAATATTTATGTTCCATAATATCATATATGGGTCACTCTAACTAGAAAATATATTATACCTATTCTTTTAGAATATATTAATACCAGCTACATATCTGATATGGGGGGACTAGTTCAGAGAAAAAACATATATGGTGGGGGCAGAACATCCTGATTCCATTTGTAAAATGTAAATTCTATTCTTTTCAATTATTGAGTATGGGTTCATTGAGAATTAGGTGAGGAGATTATGAGGAAGTCTCAAGAATCAAAATGGGTGGCACATCCAAGTCTAACAAAGATGTATCATGGTATCTATAGATAATATTGGTGTTTTGGAATGATGAAAGGGGTAGAACAATTCATGAAGTGACACTATAATTTTCATTACGGTACCGTTAATAAATAGTCTCTAGTTGGGATTTTTCTTATTTTTCCCATCCTTGAGTAAAAATTGGATGATGTCACAATAGATTGTGTGCAAGGATTACATAGGAAAACCTTTAAGCATGTTGTTGTGTGGGTTATTGAAGATTTATTGAATAAGGTAGCTTTGTTATTACATAGTGGGGAGACCTTCATTGTTGATAACATGGGGTGTCTATTTGTGTGTGAGGTGGCCAATTTGTCTAGTGTTTTCTAGATTATTGATTCAGATAAAGATCTTAGTTTCACACTATGTCTTCAAAAATGTATTCAAATGGATTTGAGATCATGGTATCTTTGAGAATCACATATCATACATAGATTGGTGGCCAATATTAGTGGACTGTTCATATTCTAAATGAAATGTTATGAGAGTGGGTTTTTGGATTTTTCTGGTTCATGAAACAAACATATGGATCTAAGAGAGTTTTTAAATAATAATAGCATCCAAGAATCAATCCAAATAGAAAATTTTGATAGTTTAAATGGTAGTATATGTTTTTCTAACATTTATTGGATGTTGGTTAGTGAGTTATCACTTTTGGTCCTAATCTCATGTATGAGACATATAATCTGGTTCAATTGATTACCCAATGATTGGTGACCAAAGAAAGTAGTCATAAATCATGATATGAACAACAGAGATGGCCTATGTGATTTGAGGTTCGTCATAACATTTTCTTTTGGATATCTCTATGACTGTGGAAATAATGTATCTTGAAATAGAGAAAGCATGAAACCGGGTTTGTATGACTATTTGGGATAGTTTAAGGGTCTGGTCTAGTGGAATGTCGTCTAACTCTTCTATAATGTTACAGTTCCATTCATGATGATTTACACATATTCAGTCTATGAAGATATCATATAGACTATTCCGTTGTGACAGAAAAAGATGTCTTAAAAAATTATGTGGATGGGTCTATTGAGGATCATATGATACGTGTTTTGGATCGTATTTAGAAATATCATTGGGGTGGGACTATAATATTTGTATTTGTACAATGCCATAATTCTTGAGTTTTGGAGGAGTCCTTAGAGAGAGATTCTGATATGGGAATGTAGTGGTCAGACTTGTTATCAGATACGTCAATGTGAGGTTAAGATTAACTCAATGATGAGTTGTTATATGGTGGAGAGGTTATAAGATCCCATATTTAGGGTATATATCCCAATGAGGTTTTCATTAACATTTCTTATAGTTAAATTTTTCCACATCATCAAACCTTTGTGGTTGTGTTCATTTTTGGATACATATTTTTTAATTGATGTAGTCTTAGGATGCGAGGAAATCATAGAAATACAGAGAATATCCATGTGGAGATTTATGCTAGGGAAAATGAATTAAATCATAGAGATATATGTTTATCTAAATTAATGTAGTCTATAAAAATGTTTTAAGTGTTTCACAGGATCTTGGTAAGATGAAATTATTTAAAGGGGTTTTGGGTTGTTTACAAGGAACATGGGTAGAAACTAATATACATATCATTTCCTACCATGTAAACATATTACACATCATTTAATGTTTTGGTGTATTTAATAAAATAATCCATGGTGGCTTGTTTTTTGTCATATCCATTTTAAAATATTTACACTACATGTAACTACATTACATGATATGTAATTCCATGTAACTCAATTTTTATGTATGTCATGTTGTTGATTTTTTATTATAACATGCTTCTAACGTCTCATATAAACCAAAGGGAAACATCTAACTAAATTTATAGTACCAAACTACCTTCCAGAAATATCAACAATGCCTTTTATCCTTAGTATGTGTTTTTTGTCAATTGTATCCCTTCTTTCCATTTTCTATCCAAACTTTGTAATCAAAACCCATGACAGTGTGGATTGTTTACATTGATCTTGATCATTTTTTACCAAAGAACCTAGTTTAAAACATCTACACCATCTTCCTCACGATATTTTTTCATTAGAAAAGTTTTTGGATTATTTTTTAATGATTGGGGATCTAAATCTAAACCCTATTGTTAAATCATTTACAATTATATGAATATTTTGATTGCACTAGCATAACATGTGCTCAAAAAATTAAATAAAGAATTGGATTATTTCATGGAGTCCTTCATGTTCAATTGGATTTTAACCTAGATTATAGAATCATGTTAGGTGTGAAAATTGTGATATGATTCAATTTACTAATGGATTAAATTGTGTTTAGTATGGTATGAGGCCTTAAGTGATCACTTAATATAGAATACCTAAGTTATAGATTATTTCTTATTGTTCTGACTCTTAATCCATTGTGATAATAATACAAGTTGTATTTGAATGAAAAATTGTAATTCATATAATTAACATTGGTTATTTATGATTTTCTATTATGATATCGATATTAAATGACGAGAATTGTGTTCCACATTGAAATGATTATATTTCGACCTTGATCCTGGAACCAGGACACTGATTCATTATAATGTGGATATTGAGAAGGCTCACCGTATTCTCATGTTATAATGTTTATAGTTAGTGGGATCTTCTTAGCCCCATTTTTTTGGATTTTAAGGCTTTTACCCCTTTGTTGTAATGATTATATGGAATATACATGGACATTTGTGACAATATCAGGGCTTTATGGGTTTGGTTGGAATGGATGTAAGTCATGCTTTGATATATTATAACACTGAACTAAACCAGGTAATTTTATAATGGTTATATGGATGTGGATACAATGGTTTTAATACATTCACATATATATTCAATAATATATTCAAACAAGGTGGCTCTTTTATTTTATTGATTGTTTAATTAATTAGTACACATGTTTATTGATTTATTGGAAGCACTTATTGTCAATAAAATTTGTTTAGAGATAGTGTTTTCAACCTTATGTGATATTTTCACACCCTATTCAGGATGATGTATGGTACCTACATAGATTACATGGTTACAGTTTTGGAAAAGGGGAAAAGAAATTATTTTTGATTGTTTTCTTGCTGGATGGGTTAGAGATTTGAGGTAGGACTAGAAAGGGTATATCTGCTTGGGTTTATTGACGATTCTTGTATTTTACTTGTATTGTTTCTAGAATTACATTTAATTTCATTTCAGCACGTTATTTTATTATTTTTATTATTATTTATTTATTATTATGTTTTCTTTTTTTATTGTTGGATTCTGTATTTCCTATACTTTGATTTCATTTATTATTATGTCTTATTTTTATTATAATTACTCTTATTAAAAGATTTTATATTCCCCCACTTTACATTTCACACCCCCGCTACTAGTTAGAACCTCTGATGTATGAGAAGGAACACTTGAGGTCCTGTAACTTACAATTTTGGTCATGTGATTTAGAGAAGGATTAGGGGACGTTAAAATTAAAAACTCTACTGTCAAAATATTATCATTACCATAATAAAAGGAAATTACTTTTAAAAATTATTTATCATGAATGAAAATTAATATAAATATTTGAGTAATATAAAATAAATATTCATGTTAGGAAACATAATATAAAGTATATATTCATTTTAAATAAATTGTATTTTTTCTATAGAACAATTACTTTTATAGAATATATATAAAAGGTTCCTTAAAATATAATAATTTTTATAATGAGAATATTATTATTCTAATCGACATGATAATATTATTCAATAGTTATTTCTATAATTGTGTAAAAAATATCAATATTTCAATTGATAGTAAATGATATTTATTCTTATATGAGATTCAATTTTTAATTAAAAAATTTATTAAATAGTAATTGCTTAATTAATTATAGAACATGTGGATTAACCAAAAATAATATTTTATGAGTTAAATATTCAATTGAAAATATTTATTTAAATTTTCAAACCTAAAAATAAATGTCCAATGTCAAAAAATGTAATATATATCATTAAATGAAATTTTACACTTTTTTTCATAATTTCTTGTTTATATACAAAACAAATTATGTATGAAATGGGTTATAATGTTCTAAAAACATATAATTTTAAATAAATACAATTCAAAATGTCAGATAAGACCACTATTAAGTTTTTGACACTCAAAAAATTATTTATTTTATATTTATTCATGAATTAACCCTCCCCTCATGTATAAGTACAAACTCTCATACCAGGAAAAATCAAATCCTTTAAATTTATAAAATCAAAAGTGGAGCCTAATAAAATCCTATAATTTATCACTATAACCTTTGAGATTTTTTTTCGTAAAAGCATAATTAATAAAATATGTTCTTTAATGAAAAATGAAAAAAGATTTTAATGAAGCAGATACCACATAATCATATTCATTTCACTATTTTTTGTTCCACCCTCATAATTTCCTTCATTTTTATACCATCATAAGTAATCTAATTACAAATTGTATAATATAAGAAACAAAATTATGATATCATGTTACAATTTTTATCCATTTATACCATATATACTATCACCCCACTTTAAGAAACATCATATTAATGGTTGTCCATATTCTAGAATGATGGAATTGACAAATATATAATACCATTTACATTGGTTTCTCAGTATAAATTTTTTAAAATGAAAAAACCTAAAATTTTATTTTATTTTTAAATCTCTGTATATGTATAATTGTATAAAAACAATGAAATTGTCATGTGAGGTGATAATTTAATGAATCATGTAAATCAAACCTTTTTATCTTAAAAAATTCCTATTTAAAATATAATTTGAAATAACTCATATTGACCTAGAATAAAATAAATAAAAGAAGTCATATTCTATATTATTATTTTAGATGAAATTATTTTATTACAAAATATGTACAAATATAGAGAAACAAACTAGAATATAACATCATTGGACTCTACAACCAAATGCATGTTCTAAAATTATCTTACCTTCTCCCAAATTTTCATTATAATTATTATAAAAGCATCATCTAACTGATTGTTTAAATTAATTTATATTTTCTCTAATGGTTTTTCAATTATTAAATATTTTGTGAATAAATTATTATCTAAAACCATAATTTATGATAGACATATTTTCAAATTACTCAATAGTTTATCTTATGATTATTCTTCTTTTTATAATAAATTCTATTTTTCTTTGATAATGTAACCCATTCATGATCAAAATATTTCTTTCCCATTAATTTTTTGGAACATCCAAGTATATTCATTTATATATATTTTTAGGTTGATACTTTTCACATTGTTTTGTTTAATTATTCATAATTTTTTCACATTATTCATTCAATATTGAATGCATGATTATTATAATAATATAATGTGATGGATGGGAACAAAATTTAATATACCACCAATGCATTGGGTAATGTGATATATATCATTGGATTTTATTTATGTATGAACATGATTCTATAATTTTTCACACATAGTGATGTGATGATTTGTTGATATATTTATTACATAACCATGATGCTATATTTTTCCAAAATGTTATGTCATTTACGTTTTTTAATGAGCCACATTCCATATCTCCATAAAATGTATTTCATTTTTTATGTCTATAATATTATAATTATAATATTTTTTGATGACTATTCAATCTTAGGATATCATACTAATTTATGTATCATGTTATTTTCAAATATCTCAAACTATATTAAACATTTTTCCCATCCTTCCCCTAATGCATACCCTTAGTTGATTATATATACTAAGAAGAATATGAATGGTTTAGGCATACTATTAAATAAAATATATCTATTAAATATAGACTTTTTTGTATTTTCATTTGGTCATGGGAATCATCTGAATCTACATACAATATTTAGTTTCTTTTATAATAACATGTGATATGGAATAATTTTTTTGGGTATGATTTAATTTATAAAAAAATCAATTTTTTTATTTAAGAAAAAAAGGTAAATTCAATGTGGAACCCTATGTTTTTTATTATGATCAATATTTGTTAGAATAAAATTGAAAATTCCTGAATTTTAATTAGAGATATCATGAAATCATAATAATATGATGTATTTCATAATACCGCAGAATATTTTTAGTGGTAAGATTTACTTCATACGATTCATTGGAAAAACATAATATCCACATTCAAATTTCATAAGGGGCATTCAAAAAAATACTGTATACCTAGTTCTTATAGGAGACATTATACTCTAATGAAATTTTATTTGAGAAATGTAATTGGGAATGAAGGAAAATATACAAATAAATAGATACTTTTTACTCTTCAATAATGATATAAATTAATTGTTTAATAAGTTTATGTTCCTTTATAATAAATTACGACAAGACAAATGTCAAAAAATACATATTTAATAAAAACGATATCATGTTGTGTTATTCTGAAATTCAAAAAAAATTCTATGGTTCATTTATTTTTATTTTCCTATTTATTTTTGAATAATTAATTTATGTGATCATATATTGAATATTTGAAAATTTTCAAAGAAATATATTGCCCAATTATGAGTGGTGAATAAATATATAGAAATTTCTCATTTTTAATTCAATCATCTAAAATGAGAAAATATTTATTCATATAAATTTAGATGATCGGAATTTGTACCAGACTCATATGTTCAATTTAAAAAAACATTCTCTCATGATCATGATTTAAAATTTAATTATAATAATATTTTGGAATCTCTGTTGAATAATGATAATATTCATTTATTTAATTTTTAATTATTAAAAAATTAATGATTAATGGGTGAATCATTAGAAAATTGATATATAATATGTCTATATAATTTATATGATAGTTAAATAATAAATAATATTGAAAAATATATTGAGGATAAGTGTTTAGTGGTCTGCAAAAAACCTATATGATTAATTAATTTTTTACATCATTTGACTCATTAATTTTAAATAGGTTATGTATATAAAATTAAATTCATTGAATAAAAAACATGGATAACCAATTTCATGATTAAGAAGGACAAGTTTAAGCTAATGATATGTCAAATATAATCAGAAGTCTGATTAAGGAAAAACAAGTAGTTTATATAAAAAATATATGATATGATAATGGTGGGGAATATACCTATAAATAACCTAAAATATATTAATAATAACATGGAATCAAGGATCAATAAAGTTTATCATATACTCTTCTATAAACTAGAGTTATGGAATTAAAAAATGTGAGTTTTGTTGGGATATGTATACAACTCTATCTAAACATAAGTTCTTAAAATTTTAATTCATGTAAGATGCATTTAATGATTTTTGCATATAGAACTTGATAATATTGTGTACTAAGACATATATGAAACCATATAAAAATATGAATAAGATAAATAAAAAATTAAAAAATATCAAATTATTTTTTAATCACTATTAAATGAATATAAGAATCCTAATCTTAGTATTTTTTTAAGATATTACTAAATTATTAACATAGATGGATTATTTATCTAAAGTAAGGGAATATTGAAACTAGAATAAAAGGCGTTAATATTTATTTTAATATTTTTTAGTTAATATTTTTCAAAATAGGTCTAAATCTAATTTTACAATTGATGGTTATTATTTGAAAAATGTTGTTAGAAGAATGAAGACTACCAATGAATATAATAATGAAGATGTTGTAAATGAGAAAAATTATGTTAATGTTTTTTTGTAAATAAATTAATGGTGAATAATAATATTTCATAAATAAGAAACTACTATTTCATCAATTAAATAATAATTTTAATTTATAATGTATCATTAAAAATCAAGAATCACCAATGAAGATAATAAGATAATTAAGGCTATAAATTCCAACTAATTAATTTCATATGATGATACATAATTGTTTATAGGGATATTTATATGAAAATAGTGTAATAATGAAATTACATGAGAACTATATTAGTATGTGATGAATTTTACATAGGATACTTTACTAACACCAATAATCACAATATTGTAAGTACAGTATCTGGTTTCAGAAATAAAGTAAGTGAAACGTGTGAGGGGTCCGGAATGTAGGATAAGATGGTTTGAAAAGGGTACTCATAGATGTAAATTATTTTTATGGATTATTTTTCACCTATTTAAAAATAATAACTTTAATTAATATATTGATTTTAAAATAACACACATTTAATAATCGTTTTTCTTAATAGATGTGAACTCTAAAATTTTAAATAGGTGCCTAAAAAGAGTTTTTATTGATAAAAGTGAAGGAATCGTTATTTATTGTGATGGAATCATGGTATGTTGGATTAATAAGCTTTTGAATGTTCTAAAATAGGCTTGAAATCATGAAATTATATCTTGGATGGATATTAATAAAAAATAATATTTTTAAAGGGAAACATAGTATAAAATTTAGGTAAATTATATGTCCACATGTAATAAATTTATAATATTATATATTTAATATATATTATTTTGAAGTGTGAAATAGAATATATTTGATAATTTATAATGAATATAATAAATAATTTTAATACAAAATACTTTGTGAAATGAGTTATGTTTTTTGATTAATGATTTAATAAATCATCATATCCTATAAAAAATATTCCATTGAATTGTTAATAATATTTTATATTGTTGTTAATAAGGATGTATTACAACGTATTTTGTTTTGAACTAAAATATCCAAATATGACTTGATAATGTTTTTGAATGAAAATTAATAATCAGAATCATCACATGCCTCCTATATCTGATAACATCAATTATAGAAATTAAATATATAGTGACCATTATATATCATACAAAACTAAATATATAGATTCTCTCATGGTATAATAGAGATAAATTTCTATATATATCAAAAATTTACAAAGTTTTGGTTTTTACTTATGTTATTTAATAATTATTTCTAGTTACATATATATAATCTAGCTAGGTTACATTAGTGATAAAAAATCTTCTCTAGTCTTCAATTTTTTTTTGAAAATTATATTTTGTAAATCATAAATACATTTAGGATTTAATTATATATGGAATAGAAAAATGTTAATATTTAGTTTTTTCACAAGATTTTATAGAGATATTACAAATGTATTAATATTATACGAACTAATTTTTTTTCAATACACTAAAGACAGATTGTGGTTATTATTGATTTATTGATATATATTAAAATCCTATTTATCACACAATATCAAAACACAATGATATAATTTATTACATTACTAACTATGTAGTATAAAATGAATGAGTCAAAATAGGATTCGTTTCCAATCAGTATCAAATTGAGTATATATTGGAAAGATCATTCATAATAAAGTTTTTTTATAACCAAATGTTGAAACTTCATGTTCATCCTTCCCCTTACACATGAGGACGTGTGGAAACATATATCTCATAATGAAAAGGATTTATTTTTCAAATAAAAAGATTACTATACACCTTTATTAATATTCTGTGTATATGATGTAGTCGTTCTCATATATTTGGGGTTGAAAAGTATGTTAACAACATGAATTGAGTTAAATAATATCTAAGCAACATATCCATGAATTTATTTTCACATAAATAAATAATTACCTAAAAATCATTTCCTTATTTGGAAGTGTATTTTATAGAATCGTGGATTTTAGAAATGATGTGAATTGATAATTCCTGGATGATTATTTTTTAACAATGTAATGATTTTTTATGTTGAAAATTATTTCAAATTAGGTGATTAGTGAGCATAATGTTATTATTCAAGGATTATATTTTTTATAAAATATTCTTGATAATAATTGAAATATATTAAGAATTCCTTTGAGGGGATTTGAGTAGATTAATATGAATTAATTATGTTATTAAATTATATGATATAATTCAATAATTTTTTTAAATAATTATAGTAAATTAAAATGTCAATATGTAATCCTTTATTAAAAAATGTTTATCTTGTGTATTATGATGAAAAATAAAAAATTCATGAATTTTCATAATATTCATGCTGATTTCATATTATTCAAATGATTTTTGTAAAATACAATAAGTTATGAAATGATTCTGAATTTTTTTTGAATTATTTTAAAAAATTAATACTCTAATCCAAATTTCAATAGAGAAAATATATAAATAATATTATTTATTAAAAAAATTAATATTATCCCTATTATTCATAATATAAAAAAATAACTTATATCATAAGATATTAATAAATGAAAATTGTAGGGAACATATGATAAAAATTCATGAGTCATTATACTCTTATGAAATAGCTGATACTAGAAATTTTGCAACATCCAAATCCATTCAAACAAAATTAGGAGAGGATGATTTTTGTGATGAATATTTTAGAATTGGAATGAAATAAATTTTTCTATTGTGAAACAAAAAAACAATGACTAAATTATTATTTTGTAATTCTAGATTATTTTCTTTAAAAATTAATTAATCTGATATATGGACAAATGCTTTGGAAATTATAATTGTAAATATTTGAAAATTTTATTATTTGATTAAAAATAATTGGAATTAGTATAAATGTGTATCTAATTAATCGAGATTAAGTGTTTTATTTTGAAAATTGTGCTAATAATAATAGGTTATTAACCAAGAGAAATAGTTAAAGGATGATGTTCTTGAAGGACCACATAGTACAAATTGATTTATAAAATATTCTATAATATAATATTGCAATAATTTTTTTTGAATTTTAGAAATTTTATAATATATAAATATACCAAATGATAGAGGGATGGTCAAGATAACTGATATATACTATTTCTATGTAAATAAAAATTATCTATGTGATATAGTAGAAGATAAAAATGATCACGGAATTTGTGATTTTAGAGGAGAGTAAAAACATACCGATAGTGAGTATTTTTATAACAATAGTTTAGGAGAATATCATTGACGTTATTGATGAATTAATAATGGTTATCCATTTTTATTCAACACTAAATATCAATGGTTGATGTTTGTGATGGATAAAAAATTATTATTTTTGTATTTTTAATGGATGAGATAAATATTATTTTTTTATATGTGGATACTTGTTTTTATTACGATCATTTTATTTTTTATTATCAAAATATAACTTGAGGAAGTTAGTAAATGTTTTAGAGGGATATGATGTACCTGGAAACCACTAAATGATATAGTATCATACATCACTAACCACTTGTAATATTTTATTTATTCAACTAACAAATCAATGAATTAGCATCAACAAAATCATAATACATGGATGTTACTAAAAATGGGATCAAATAATGATAATGTTTTATTTACTAGTATAATTATAATATTTTCACTTAGGTAATGATGAGATTCCCATATGAGTGGTTTTGGTTCTAAAAAATTGAAGATGATAAAATATATTTAAATAAGTGTAATAGAAAGAACCACTAATTCAACATCCACGTCCAATGTGAACACATTCATGGAGAACATCAACTATAAATAAGTATTTACATAATGATTATTATTTTCTATGCACTCTAGTTTTATAAACATAAATATTCTATGATAAAAACCCATTCAATTTGTGAATGTATTATTATTATTCACATTCCGTTTGTTGTTATGAATTATTCTTCAATTAATTCCATTATAATCAATATTTGTTATCAAAGCATAGTTTTGTTAATTTTTTAATTTTATTATTAAATTTTATCCATTGAATAACTTTTAGATTCTATTACAGAATACATATGAATTTATTTAAATAGTTATACAAGTTATTTACCCATGATTTGTTGAATTTTATTTTATTCTATCCATTTATATTTTTGAGAATAATGAGAATCCAAATGAATAAATTGAATTATTGATAGGTTTATTTAATATTCACTTCTAACTATTGAAGTTTATATTTGAATAATTTTATAATCAATCCTTTTTATCCTGAAATTTTTTTAGAACCATTGAATAACTTCCCTAATACCATAACATAGACCTATTTATATTAACACCTTGTGATAATATAATTGAAACCAATGTTTTAACTCATTCATGGATAGGGTATTTAAGAATATTCTTATAGTGAATATCATAGTCATTCACTATTTATGGTTTGAAACTATACTATTAAGGGATATTATATTTTTATACGGACATCTCATCGATTTTATAGAAATTGAAATATCTTTCTAGATCTCCAAATATCTGATACTCAATATTAATGAATATATGATTATGAATCCAATTAGTAAAATCCCACAAAGGTGTTGGTTTTGATGACTAATAAAAATTCATATCTTACTCAAATAATTGAAACAAAATCCAATAAACCTTAAATATGTTCTTGTAATAGGGGGATAAAATAATGTATTCCTTGAGTTATTTCTTGTCCTTCCCTAGAAACATTAGGTAGAGTATTAAATATATCATATAATCCATGATATATAAATATCCAATAGATGTATCAATATGGTGTTGATAGTCATATTGGATTAAAGTAGGAAACTATATGAGAATATTGAAAATGGGTTGATACACCAAAGTGCATAACGTTATGGTGAAATGGAACACTTTTCAATAAGATGGATTAGTTATTGTGTTTGTTGATCAAGGATCATTAGAACAACATGATTCATATATTGTATAAGTATTGACGACCAATGATTGATGACATTTTCTGTAATCATGAAGGATAGCAATATTTCTATAAAATGGATGTTCAAACTACAAATAAGTATTAGAAAGTGAATAGATAACATATTCATGACACATATTTTATACAGGTAATAGACACTAGGATTAAATAGATAATTTTTTGGGAATACAACTACCTCTTAAATCATCATTTATTAGATTAATAATGTATGTATAAAAGAAATTGATTATTATTTTTTCAGTATTTTGTATGATATTCTCAAATAATCAAAGGTTAAAGTAGAAGACTAAATTAATCTAGGTTTTTTTCGTGAAGACTTTAGGGAAGGATAATTTTCATATCATGTTTAGTAAGGGTGACTTTTATCTATATATAATCACATTTGCGAGGAACGTGACCATGAGTGGTTAAATTTCACTGGATCCATTAAAAACATGATATTGAGGACTGTAAAATATTAATAAGTTTTATAAAGATCCATATTTTTATTGGATTAGTTGCATACTATTGATTCCATATGATAAACATCCCACAATAGTCTATCCTTCAAAAATAGTTAACATATGAAGGGTTGTTGTATTTCAATATAGATGAATAAAAAGATATATTTATCGATCATAAAAAGATGATAATCAATGATATTTTAACTATAATAATTTAGAGTGAAGATTAGGTTGTGATATACTTTGAGGTTTCACGAACATTAAGGGGTTGTATAATAATTAAAAATAATTATGTGTTAGCTTATGACTTGTGAAAATTGAAGATCCATGAGTAAAACTACCCATAACATTATTTATTGTCAATAGGTGTGAACATTTAATTGAAAATTTGAAAGAACCACCTCAATAAAGTAAACTGTGACATGTATACAGATCAAAATATATTTAAATGTATATTTTAATAGAAGGAGTTCATCATGAATCAATAGAGATGGATGGATTTAATGTAGTTAAATGATTTCTCAATTCAATATTATCCTACAATGTAAAATATGGTTAATAAATATCTTAATGAAATGAAACCTACGATTTCATCAATGTTGATGATTGGGAAATACCTTCTTATAATCGATATATAAGGGATGGATATAAAATATTAAAATTAAATAACACATACTGTTGTGCATAATTATCTCTATAATCATCTATGAATGTTAAATCAAGGATACAAATGGGTAGATATTAATTTTAAAAAGATGGTGACAATAATAAATAGTGGGAAGCTTCATATAAGTATAATTGATAAATATGTATTCATTATGTTTTTATATAGGTTCATTGTACCTTTATTTCTATGATATAAATAGATATATTCCATGATGGACATTATTTATAATTCTTTTACAATAATAAATAAACTAAGAAATAATATTTAATTTGAGATTAAATACTAAGGGAAATCAAGATGAATGTTATTTTTTGAGTACACCTAAAAGATATTAGTTTGATTCAAATTTATAGTAATGATTTATAATTCCAAATCTTTAATACAACCATTACCATGCTAACATTTAATTTTGAAAACATCACCCTAGAATTTGACATGTAACTTTATAAGACATCAAAATGAAATTATTTACTATGTTTTTGGTAGATTTAATCACCAAGACGACACACATCATACCTATTTTAAAATATTTATCCCATGCAAAAGTCTCCAAACTATAAATCAGGTCAAATCCTAATATCACTTTTTTGTTTTATTTTCTTTAATTATTTAATAATAATGTGTTTGAGGATATTATGAGTTGAAATTTCCAAAATATTATGATTTTTACATATTAATGTGCTTGGTGAATTTCATGGTACCCCATGAATCCAATCAATATGTAATTTTATAATTTTCTCAATCACCTTAACATGGTTATCATATTATTTGGGAAACTAGTTCATTAACTTATATATTACTATATATCATTTTTTAAATATATCTAACATTTTTTGTATATTTATCCCCATGAAACAATGAAAATAAATGGTAGTTGAATCCTTTTAAAAAAATTAAAATATCTATTACAATATTGTTTTATATTTTGTGGGTATAAGTTAGGTTTACTAAACTATGAAATATAAATATATATAATTTATGATTTTGAAAAATTAAAATAAAATTTTTATAATTAAATAACTAATAGAATATTTTTAAGTATTAGAATTTTTCTTCTCAAAAATTATATATCTATACGATAGATTGTTATTATTATAATATTAAATAATTATTTTAATGAAATATTTTAATAATATATTAAATTAAATTAGTCAAAATATATATATATTTATTTTTAGGAATTTATTAAACTTACTAACTACCTATATTATATATGTTTTACTTAAAATATATTTTCCTGCAAGTTAAATTTTAAATTACTTTTTAAAATATTTTATATTTAATTACAAAAAAAATTAAATTGCTATTTTTAATTTTTTTCCAAATATAATATTCAAAATTACAGTCATTCAATTTAACACTATGTTAATAGTAAATTAGTGTTAAATTAAGGAAACTTATTTATTAAATGTTTTTGAAGACAACCTTTATATACATTATATGTTTTATTATTGATGTTAATATTCACAATTATAAAAAATTTATTTCAATAAATAGAGACCAAATTTTTATTCGTTACATTAATATTATGTAATATCAATCATTGTATATATTCATTGGTAAAATAATTACCATGATTACTTTTACAAGAAGATTAATAAGTGTTAAAATGGGCATTGTAATGTGGTTATAATTTTACTAAAGTAATATGGAATTTAGACATGTAAGGCTTCCTTTTTTGGTCGAAATGTCTTACCAATAATTATCAAAAACATTTCCCACCTAACATACTTAATTTTCTTTCAATTTTATTATTACCACAAAATAACAATCTTTTTCCAGGATATGTCCCTCTTTTTCCACAACAGTTGGTGCTCGTTTCCATAAACATAAATACACACAAAGAGTTTAAATATTCCATGGAAATGTATAAATTTTACTTCTTATAGGGTCTTTATAGAGGATTATGATGAAATATTCTCAACAATGTACCTCAAGTCCTTCATTTCTAATAGATACCTCAAAAGGAGACCCAAACTGTTAACATATGTATTACATATCCTTTAACTACCATAATTTCTCATTATCATCTACACTCCTACAAAATAAGTATAACCATTTAAATATATTGATATTAGTATTAATAATATACATAAATTTTATTATAAAAATATTATAACAATTTTTTATTCCACTTTTATTCAATAAAAAAATGGGAACAATGATTATGTGTATGTGTGGAATACATCCAACATGGACAATTAAATATATTTTCCTTCACTATATTTAATAGATGATTCATGAAATTGTTTTAGTGAATGAATCTAGTATTTATGAAATTATTTTTTGAAAGAAAAAATAAATTTAACAATTTATTAATAACATTATCTATAACCAATCATTGTAAAACTAATCACCCAAAACAAATATACCATGTGGAAAACTAATTAATTTTTTATTAGTTACAACATATTTTTCATTTGGATTATTCATATAAAGATTAGGAAAAAAGATTAATCTCACTAATAAAATCTACATAATTTTATATTAATATTTCTGATAAATATATCATAAATAAAAAATATGCTTGATTGTAACACCCTTGGATAGGTTTTATCTAGTTTTCATGGGTCAATTTAACCACAAATGTGACTAATACAAATAATTTAAATAAATTATGGTCCAATAAAATTAATATTTTTATATTTATATGTAAATATTTATTTATTTTTTAATGCTGATATAAAAAATTAAATCATTTTTTGTACTCAATTGTTTTGATAATCCCAAATCATGATAAAATATTGATCATAATATATTAAGTCAGTCATTAATCTTTTTAATATAAATATAAAATTATCTTATTCTGATCAATGTATACTCTTAAGTCTCGTGACTTTGCAACATCAGCTTACTCTTTAAACTTATCTAAATATAAGTTCACAGTTAAAGGCTACTGGTAAGAGCCTTCTGTTCAAAGTCACCGTTATAGCTTACTATCACCTTAATTTATTGATGCTAGATGATCACCATTGAAGATTTATAGTCACTTTTGGAAGCAAACGATATAAGGTTACTGTCACAAGTCTATAGATGATCTTCTTATCAAAGCTCACAGACAAAGACTTACTGTCACAAGGTCATTTCTATGACAAGGCTTCTGTTAGAAGTTCACTATCAGACTTCTTATCCAGTATTTTGTTGAGAATTTCACTGTTCAAGTCTACAGTTGGAAAGTTTACAGTTGAAGTAGTCAGATGTTACAGAACTATCGATTAGAAGCGTACTGTTAAAGGTCTACTGTTGAGCCTACCGATGGGGTTCACTGATAAGGAGCCACTATTACAAAGAGCAAACAGCTACTGTTACAAGACATCCACTAAGCACAAATTTCACCATTACAAGCCTACAGTCAAAGTGACTACCGATGAAGTTTACAGTTGAATAATCCACCGATGAAGTCCACTGTTGAAAAGACCACAGTTGAAGTCCACTGTGTGACATGCATCTGCTACTAGTCAGATGATATTCTATTCTTTCCTTTACCAATTTTATTAATACTACTATAACGTTCATGTCTAGTCAAATTAATGCACCTGAAAATTTTGAATGTTATTTGCAGGGACATCAGGAGACAGTACGATGTACGAGGAAGACCACATGTGGTTGAAACATTTCTCTTGTCGGCCTCTACTAAACAACAAAACCCGAAAAACAAGAGACTGTATAAAAGATACATGAGAGACACAAAAAAAGGAACCTGAATACTAGAAAGATGTAGAGAACACTCAATCACTCATTCATAAGAACATATATCCTCGCGATGATCTATTGAAAGAATCGTCTTCAATCTATCGTGGTGTGCTACAAAGAGATTAACATCCAAAAAGCTGATAATATCTACATCTGGAAGTCATAACCTGAAAATTGTGACAATCTGTTTTAGAGTCAACTTGCAGAGAAGGACAAAAACTTAATCGAATTCATTACAATGAGTCCAAAGCGGATTTTCCGACACATCATAGCATTCTAAACTCATCCCCATTTTCTTTAGATCTACTGTGTTTAAATACCTTTCATTTGTGAGTAGTGTGTATGTGTTACACACACTGACTCTAATACATGAACTAAGGGATGTCGAAAATCCCCATTCTAAAATCTCTTTATTTTTGTTTCCCACATAGGACTGTGGATGAATCCTGGTGTGTCTTGGCAGTTTATTTGCCCATGTAGAACTATGGTAGAGGTTGAAAAACCTGGAAAGTTTGTGAAAGCTGTTGTAAAGACCAATACAGGCTATGTATCACTTATAATATAATTTCTTGGTGGCAGGTGATCCCTAAGTGGAGAGGACTAGGTCTTATCTTAAGACTGAACCTCTTGTTTAAATTTTTGTGTTCCGATTTCATTACTCTGTTTTATTCCTATCTGATGTACATATATTAGCAAAAACAAAAATCTGTTTTTACATTCACTCTGATAGTTAGTTCTGGTTAGTGTGTATATCTTAGTTGTTTATTAAACTTGTTTTAAAAGTGTAATTACTTCACATACTGACTCTACTGAGGAGTAATCATCCTTTGAGAAACATGTGGAACAATAGGTCACTTATATCTCTACTGCCTTAATTAACTGGGCCCTTTTAATTTCGGGGACTTTAATCCTAAAAGTTTTTAACAGAAATTTTAAATTGGAACTCAATTCACCCCCCTCTGGATTATCCACTCCGACCAACATTTTTTATTAGAGGAAACATTCTTATTTATAAAAGGCTTTCAAACCCTCTCTTTTTAAACTGTGATTTTAGTGTTATCTTATATATCTTCAATTTATGTTTGTCCTAAATTTTCTCTATTTAATATATTTCATAAATTATAGTTATGGACAATAGACTAGAAGGTGATGCTACTAATAGGCAACCATTCATTAATGGTGTGAACTATCCTCAATGGAAAATCAAAATGAAAATTCATCAGGAATGTAATGGTTTTGATATTTGGTTTGCTATTGAATCAGAATATGAAATCCCCAAAATTGCTAGATCTACCTTGGATGATGCTACAAAATCTGACTACAACAATAACTATAAATCTATGAATGCCCTTTACTTATCTTTAGGGGATGTGGAATTTAACACAATTTTTACATGTAAAACAGCTCATGAAATCTGGGACACCTTGGTTGTTCCCCATGAAGGAACCACCAACATGAAGGAAATGAGATTAAATACATATACTGTTAAATATGAAAATTTTATGATATGACTTGATGAACCTTTTTCTAATATGTATCTTAGGTTTAATGATATTGTCAACACCATGATTTCACTAGGAAAAGATGCTCCAGAAAAGGAGCAGATCATGATAATATAGATGTGTTTTCCTGACAGATGGAGAGGCACTTCTGTGTCTATTTGAGAGCCATGTGACATCAGAAAACTACCAGTTAAAGAGTTGATTGGTAAACTAATTATGTTTGAAGAGGAACTGAATGTGAACAAAGAATAAGATGATGAACCCAAGAGAAAATTTGTGGCATTCAAGTCTACTACATCAAAGAGAAAAGACAATGAGATAATACGTATACCTACTGAAAGTTTAACTTGTGAAAATTCAGATTCAGACAGTGATGAAGAAATGGCTCAAATAGCTAGGAGATTTAAGCAGTTCTATAGGAAGAAGAAGTTTTTCTGAAAACCAAACTACATAGGTAAGTATGATCAACAAGGTAAGTGGAAGAAGGATTGGAAGAAATTTGATAAGGAAGATGATATAGTCTGCTATGAATGCAAGAGGAAAGGACACACCAAGGGTGACTGTCCGAAGTTTAAAATCAAGAAGAAATATGATTATAAGGACAAAAAGTATATGAAATCCATGAAAGAAAACTAGAGTGCTTCGGAAGACATCACAAGAGAATCAGAATCCACTGATTCTGAAATGAATCATGCCAACATGTGATTCATGACTAACGTATCTGAGGTATATGTTTCCCCTATTCTAAATGATTATTATTTTGGAAATAACAGTGATTCGTAAAATGATGAAAATATGTCTAAGGATGAACTATTTGAATATTGAAATATACAGGAAGATACCTGCAATGAACTTAAAGATAAATATAAATCTTTAAAGAAACAAAATTCCTTGACTAACAATATTAAAATAGATCTAAGTGTAGATAAAAAAAGAATACTCAAATGTTGAAAGAGAACACTCAACTAAAATTATGTAATGAACAATTAAGAAAGGATATAGAGAAGTTCACTGCTGGTAGGGATACCTTGACCCAGTTCATAGGAAAACATATTGCACAAAAATATACAACTGGTCTAGGATATCAGCCTGGACAGCGAAAAATTAGCAAAACCAAATTTGTTCCAAAATCTGGACAATTCACCGCTAATTCTGGACAATATTTTGAGAAAAAATTCTATAAAGGACCGAACAAAGTATTTATGTCTCAAAATATGTTTTCTGATTTTAGAAAACCTCTAAATAAAATATGGGTTCCCAATGTTTTATTGGCTATCCTTTCTGGACCCAAGAAGATCTGGGTACCAAAAATATCCAATGTTTAATCTTTTTTGTAGGAATGTTTATTAAGGAGTTCCTATAAGACCCTATGGCACTTGGACTGTGGATGTTCAAGACATATGACATGAGAATATTCATTATTCAAGAGTATAATTAAAGATGATGGTGGGCATGTCACCTTTGGTGACAATGTAAAAGGAAATATCATCATCTTAGGCCAGATTGATAAACCTGATACAATATTAATTTATAAAGTACTTTTGGTTGATGGATTAAAGTATAATTTAATTATTATATCTCAGTTATGTGATGATGGCCTTAATTTTAAATTTTAAATTGATTCATGAAAATGTTTTTAATTCAAAAAATTATTTATTTTTCACTATATATAAGAATGTGAATGTATATGTTTTTTATTTAAACTCCTTATCCAAACAAAATGTTTCTTGTTTAAATTCATTTCATAAAGAATCTTGGTTGTGTCATAGAAGATTAGGATATTGCAATGTGCAATCACTTTGGAATCAATCTAATAAATTCTTAGTTAGAGACCTACCTAAATTGGAATTCCCAAATAATAAAGTGTGTAATCCCTGTCAAAAGGGAAAACCACACAAAGTTTCTTCCAAACCAAATAAAGATGTTTCAACTTCTCAACCACATGAGTTGGTTCACATGGATTTTTATGGACCATCAAGAGTTTCAAGTTTAAATGGGACGCACTATGTATATGATCTTATAGATGACTTTTCTAGGTATACTTGGGTATACTTTCTAGCTCACAAAAGTGAAGCATGTTCATAATATTTCAAATATTCCATGTCTGTAGAAAACCATAGTGGACTGAAAATTAAGACCCTGAGAAGTGATCATGGCCGTGAGTTTGAGAATCATGATTTTGAATATTACTGATCACACAAAGGCTATAGTGACAACTTTTCGGCCCCTAGGCCACCTCAACAAAATGGAGTTGTAGAAAGGAGAAATAGGACCCTTCAAGAAATTGCAAGAACTATGCTTAGTGAGTATGACTTACCTATTTATTTTGGGGAAGAAGATGTAAATACAACTTGTTACATTATTAATAGAGTTTCAATTAGACCTATTCTAAAAAAACCCATTATGAACTCTTGAATAATAGGAAGCCTAAGGTTAATTACTTTAGATTTTTTGGTTGAAAAGTCTTTATTCTTAATACTAATGATAATTTTGACAAATTTTCTCCCAAAAGAGATGAAGGAATTTTTCTTGGTTATTCTGTTTCATGTAAAGCCTATAGAGTGTTCAATAAGAAAAAAAACATGTGGAAGAATCAGTTTATATCATATTTGATGAGACTAATCCACATGAGCCTAAAACTTCTCTTGAAAATATCAAGGAAGATTTATCAAATCTGAACATTAATGATAAGGATAGTGAATCCCCAATAAAATTATCAAGTTCTGGAAATTTTCTAGAATCTGCACCAGCTAATTTTGAACCAACCAAAAACAATGAAGAATCTAGTTTAACCCTTCCTAGAGGTACAAGGACTCTTAAGAATCATCCTATAGATTTTGTTGTAGGCGATTTAAATAGGGGAACACAAACTAGAGCTTCCCTAAGAAATTAGGTTGAACATCAAGCTTTTCATTCACAACTTGAACCCAAAAATATTAATGATGCTATCAATGATAAATTTTGGGTTATGGCTATGCAAGAAGAACTAAATTAGTTCTAAAGGAAAAATTTTTGGGAATTAGTGGAAAGAACCAAGGACACCTTGACCATAGGTACTAAATGGGTGTTTAGGAACGAAGTAGATGAGTCTGGGAATATAGTTAGAAATAAATCTAGGCTATTTGCACAAGGATATAGTCAAGAAGAAGGAATAGACTATGAGTAGTCCTTTGCACCTATAGCTATACTATAATCCATTAGGATACAACTTGCCTATGCAGCTCATTTGAATTCCAAACTTTATCAAATGGATGTTAAAAGTGCTTTTCTAAATGGGTACATAGTTGAGGATGTATTTGTTGAACAAACTCCTTGTTTTACAAATACCCATTTTTTCAATCATGTTTTTAAAATATCTAATGATTTATATGGATTAAAGAAAGCTCCAAGAGCATGGTATGATAGGCTCAGCTCTTTTCTTATTTCAAAAGGTTTTTCCAAAGGGATAGTTGATCCTACTCTTTTCATTAAATGGATTTCTAAAGATGTGTTGATAGTGCAATTTTATGTTGATGATATTATTTTTTGATCTTCTAAAAAGTCATTATGTGTTTATTTTTAATAAATGATGAAAAATGATTTTGAAATGAGTTTAATGGGAGAACTCAAATTTTTTCATGGATTTCAGATCATTCAAAATAAAAATGGCATTTTTTTGAATCAAAGAATATATATTAAGGATCTTTTAAGAAGTTTCTCTTTGGATGGTAGTAATGTTAGTGACACACCTATGAGTACCACATGTATGTTTGATACAGATGAAGCTAAAGAACCAGTGGATCAAACAAACTGCATAGGTATGATAGGGAGTTTACTCTATCATACAACTAGTAGAACTGACATCATTTTTAGTGTATTCATGTGTGCTCTCTTTCAAGCAAATCCAAAAGAATAGCATTTAACTGTTGTAAAAAGTATTTTTAAATATCTCAAACATACTCTTAACATATGATTATTTTATCCAAAAGGACAATCATTTGATTTGTTGAGTTATTCTGATGCTGATTTTTTCGGTTGCAAGTTAGATAGAAAAAGAACCTTTGGGAGATGTCACATTTTTGGCAAGTCACTAGTATCTTGGTATAGCAAGAAGCAGAATTCTTTTGCATTATCTACTGTCGAATCTGAGTACATAGCTGCTCGAAATTGTTGTGTTCAAATTCTGTGGATGAAACACACTTTTCTGGACTATGGATATCAATTCAAACATGTATCTGTAAAGTGTGACAATACAAGTGCTATTAACATTTTAAAAAATCCTATATCTCATGTTAGGAAAAAGCATATTATTGTGAGACATCACTTTTAGAGGCATCATTATCAAAAGGGTGATATCACTATTGAATTCATTTTTCACTGAACAGCAATTGGCTGATATATTCACAAATCCCTTGAATTCTGAGAGGTTTAATTACATCAAACATGTGTTGGGTATGATTAATTTCAGCACAGTCAAACTTCACAATTTAGAGCTCACAGTCGAATCTCATAGTTAGACCTCATAGTCGAACGTCACAGTTAGACCTCAGAGACAAACCTCACAGTTGGATCTCACAGTCGAACCTCACAGTTGGACCTCACTGTTATACCTCACTGTTGGACCTCACCGGTGTACCTCACTGTTACATCTCACTATTGGATACCTCGTTGTTTGTTTTTATTATTCTGAGAATTCGAACCATTTTTATTCCTATTTATTATTACTATTTTATTTTGTATTAATCCCAAAATGATAAAATCAATGTCAACGAACATATCTCAATACACCTTCCTCTCTCAATCTCGATCGTTGCTCTCGAAATTCAAAAACCCTAACCCTTCACATGATCTCTCGAATTTTTATCAATCTATATGGCCATAACAAAGCGACCACAGACTATCAATGAGGATACACCAAGGCCTAAGAGAACTCGAGCCGAATCTAGTGGCACCAGTAACACCCCGTCAGGACCTATAAACCCACATCTGACCAAGAGAAAAATATTTACTAAGAAGGAGTTAAGTGAAGAATGGCTATTGTCGAGCAAGTCATTAGTGCTGAAATCACTAGATGCACAAGGATGGACTGAATGCTTTGCCAACAACAATGGACCTTACTACACAAAGGTTGTGAAAGAATTCTTTGAATATCCGAAGTTAGAAGAGGAATAGGATGTGTATAATCTAATGTCCAATGTCAATGGAAATGAAGTTAGTTTCTTGTCTGCTGAGTGGGCTGCCTATTTGAGAGTTCCTCATGAAAGAATATTTGATTACTAATCTGGAGTAGATCCTCCAGACAGTGCTGTTTTTGAGTATGAAAAAGCTCTGGAAGAACTGACAGGAGATAGAAAATCAAGAAGGATCATTGTAGCTGAGATTAATGGAGAAGACCGGATTTTATTCAAGTTTATTCAGCATGTACTTAGTCCGAGGAGAGGGGACTTTGCAGTACTGAAGTACCATGAAATATTCCTGATGTACTTACTGAAGTATGGAAAGAAGATTAACCTATGTAGGATACTGATGGATCAATTAGAGGATAAGACCAAGGCATACTCAAAGTCTAATGCCTTATTCCATGCAAAGATTATCTCAGTTATGCTAAACGTAAAGGGTGTGGCTAGAAGTCAAGAAGAGATGATAGTGGACAATAATAGTGTCTGTATCTACAAGGTTATTTGCAAGTTCATGAAAATTACCTCGAAACCCTAGAAGAAGGCATGGGTGAATGATGAAGGAGAGTTGTATGAAAAGTTTTACCCTACTACTCATTCATCTAGGCCAAAAGACAAAAGTGATCCATTCCTGAAGCCTGATGAGCCAGAACTTGTATATTCTAATGAGGAGGAGGCTGAAGGAGTTGTGGACCCTCAAAGAGATAACACACCCATTTATGATGGGAGTGATCTTGATTTACCTCATAGTCATGTAAAGACAGTAGCTATTGGAGCAGCTATCCCTCCAAAATAACTACCAAGGAGAGAGATTGTTCTGAAGGACAGTGATACTGAGACCACTGAAGAAGAAGAAGAGGATGAATATTAGAATATTTTCAAGGAATCTTCTGAAGAGGATGAGCCTACTGAGTCAGATCATTTTACTCATGAAAAGGTGGCTGTTGCTGAAGCTGATGGGGACAATGTAGAAGAAGAGCTCAGTTTGAGGACTCGGATAGATAATACAGTCAATATAGTGCCTGATCAGGAAGTAGTAGTGGCATCTACTACCATTTATGAGGGAGTCATTGATGACCCAGAAAAGGATAAGTCTCACCATACGTTTGAACTAACAGAGTAAATGGTTGTTGAATCTTCTGATGTTGCAGAGGAGGTTGTTGAGTAACCTAGAGCAGAACAGTTAGGGGAGATTCCTCAAGAGAATTCTCTATGTGAGGGGGATCATCTTGGTTCAGTTTCTGTACTATATGTCACCGAAGGTTGGTCATTAGTTCTTGGATACATGGTACTTGGACTCATTTATAGAGATTCTGATGAGGAAGACCATCACCAGAGGAATTCTATTATCCTACCTGTTGTGGCTGAAAATTTGGAAACCAAAGAGGACCTTGAGTCCTTAAAGGATGAAATGAATGAAGCACTGAGAGAATCAGTGGCAGATTCGAAGAAAAGCTTGATTGAAGATATGAGGAGTGTGGAGCAATCCCTGGGGCGGTCTCTAGGATGTTTTGTGTCTAGTCCAGTGAAGGAAATGGTGGATGAAGTTAAAGTATTCCATACTCAGATTGAGAGATGGACAAGAGTTGTGGTTTCTCTAAGACAATCGATTACTTCATTGACTGCCATGAACTGTTCTCAAACCCAAATGAATGTTGAGATTAGATTTATCAAAGAAGTATTCAAACAGTTTGTGGAAGTATTTGAGGATTTTAAGACATTAGTCAAAGAACATTTGAACACTCAAGATGCACTTGTTCAGAAGGTGAATAGTAATTTGACTTAGTCTTTCAAAGAGACAGTAGCCTTCTCGGTAAAACCCCTTCCCTCAACCAGTTCCTCTGTGAACATTGACCAAATCAGGACTGTGATCCAGGAAGAGTTTGCTATGTCCAGTACCAGTGGCACCTCTGATTCTCAGATACTTTCTACCACTAGGGAAGTCATTAGTTTTGTTCGTGATCACCTGCGGGCAGCTACTTCTTCTCAAGAGGCCATTAAGAATAAGGTGGATGCTTACTTTGAGAAAGTTTATACCAAGCATCAAATGTCCAACCACTTCAAGCTCTTGATTGAGAATATGAAGTTGCCTCTAGTGAATCAGGAATTCAGGGAGCAGGTCAACAATCTGAGAGAATTGAAACCTTCTTTGGATAAGTTTTTGGAGAACATAGATGATTCATTATCTGATATGGAAATAGGAGGAGGCAATGTTATGGATTTCAAAAATCTTCTTCTACACTTTCTCCTTGTGGACTGTACCCCTATCATTATTCCTCCTACCTTACCTGCATCTCAACCGAGTGGTTCTTCCACCATGTCTCAAGCTGAATCTATAAGAAGCCTTACACCGCTGATACCTCAACGATCTACCCATTACAGACCCACTGGAGCTTCTGTTGCTACCCCTCCAGTCATTCCTGTAGCCATTCCAAAACATGTTGATCCACCAGCTCCTTCTCCATCTTCTTCTTCCAAAGGGAAAGACCCCTTACCTACGGATGCTGTGGATTGAGTCTGTTTCTGTCTTTTGATAGGGGCTATGTAATCTTTTTGGGTCATGTACTTCACTGTTTATTAATACAAGCTTTCTGTGTTCTCTCATTTACCTTTTTTTGCTAATCACAAAGGGGGAGAAATATTGTGCTAATTTGAGAAACATTAATTTCAGAAACATTTTGTTAATTCTAGACTAATCATATGATTGGGGAGAAATATTCTACAATTCTACTATGATACTATGTTGAATATTATCTTCCTTTCTCTCCGATACCATGAACTAATATTTTCTGGTTTTACACTCTTATTAATATCTGATACTTATCTTTAATACGTACTGACATAATTTGTGAGTATCAAAAAGGGGGAGATTGTTGGACTCACCTGTTTTGATAATCCCAAATCATGTTTAAATATTTATCATAATATATTAAGTCAGTCATTAATATTTTTAATCTATATATACAATTATCTTTCTCTGATCAATGTATAGTCGTAAGTCTCATGACTTTGCAGCATCAGCTTACAGTTTAAACTTATCTAAATATAATTTCACTATTAAAGGCTACTGGTAAGAGCCTTATGTTCAAAGACACCATTATATCTTACTATCACCTTATGTCACTGATGTTATAAGATCACCGTTGAAGATTTATAGTCACTATTGGAAGCTACCAATACAAGGTTACTATCATAAGTCTAACATTGATCTTCATATCAATGCTCACAAACATAGAGTTAATATCACACGGTCATTGTTGTGACAAGTATTCTATTAGAAGTTCACTGTCAGACTCCATCTCTAGTCTTCTTATTGAGAACTTCACTATTCAAGTCTGTAGTTGGAAAGGATACAGTTGAAGTAGTTAGATGTTATAGAACTATCGATTAGAATCTTACTGTTGAAGGTCTACTGTTGAGCCTACCGATGGAGTTCACTGATAAGGATCCACAGTTACAAAGGGTAAACAGCTACCGTTACAAGACTTCCACTAAGAACAAAGTTCACCATTACAATCCTACAGTCAAATATCCTACCGATGAAGTTCACATTTGAATAATCCACCGATGAAATCCACGGTTGGAAAGACCACAGTTGAAGTCCACCCTGTGACATGCATCTGCTACCAGTCAAATGATATTCTATTTCTTTCTTTACCAATTTTATTAATACTACTATAACGGTCATGTCTAGACAAATTAATGCACATGACATTATTTAATGTTATTTTCAGGGATATCAAGAAGACAGTACGATGTATGAGGAATACAACACATGGTTGAAACATTTCTCTTGTCGGCCTCTACTAAACAACAAAACATGAAAAACAAGAGACTATATAAAAGATATAATAGAGACACACAATGAGGAACCTGAATACTAGAAAGAAGTAGAGAACACTCAATCACTCATTCAGAAGAACATAGAGCCTCGTGAAGATCTATTGAAAGAATCTTCTTCAATCTATCGTGGTGTGATGAAAAGATCTTAACATATAAAAAGTTGATCATATCTACATCTGGAAGTCATAACCTGAAAATTGTGACACTCTGTTTTAGAGTTATCTTTCAGAGAAGGACCAAAATTTCATCTCATTCATTCCAACGAGTCCAGAGCTGATTTTCCAACACATCAGAGCATTCTAAACTCATCCCCACTATCTTTAGATCTATTGTGTTTAAATACCTTACATTTGTGAGCAGTGTGTTTGTGTTACACACACTGACTCTTGTACTTGAACTAATAGATACTGAAAATCCCCATTCTAAACTCTCTCTATTTTTTTCCCACGTATAACTGTGGAAGAAGCTTGGTGTGGCTTGGACGTTTATTTTCCCACGTAGAACTGTGGTAGAGGTTGAAAAACCTGGAGAGTTTGTGAAAGCTGTTGTAATTCCCGATACAAATGTGTATCACTATTAATATAATTGATTGGTTGCAGGTGATCACCAATTGGAGAGGACTAGGTCTTATCTTAATACTAAACCTCTTGTTTAAATTGTTGTGTTCCCCCTTTCATTACTCTGTTTTATTCCTATCCGCTGTGCTTATATTATAAAAACAAAAATATATTTTTACATTCACTCAGAAAGTTAGTTCTGATTTGTGTTTATATCTGAGTTTTTTAGTAAACATGTTTCAAAAGAGAAATTAGTTCTCATACTGACTCTACTGAGGAGTAATCAACCTTTGAGAAACCTGATGAACAATAGGTCACTTATATCTCTACTGCCTTAATTAACTGGGCCGTTTTAATTTGGGGGACATTAATCTTAAAAGTTTTTAACAGAAATTTTAAATTGGAACTCAATTCACCCCCCTCTTGAGTATCCACTTTGACCAACATCGTTAAATAACATACTGTAGTTTTTACATTATAAACCTCCAAAAAAAACTCATCACCCATTCCTTATTCTTTTATTCAAACTATAATAATCATGAAATTAAATAAAGAAATTATATACCACCCAGAATTGAAATCCTTCTAACATGAATATTCATTGAATACACCAATTTTAGAAAACTAGTACACAATGAACAAAAATATTAACACATAATGATGAATTAAAATGATATTTAACACATATAAATATAAAGAATGATTATAAATGATGATTAAAAAAGGTAATAGATATGAATTTTGTTTAATGTTAGGTGTAAATATTATTTTATTTATTATATAAGGGCTGAATGTGAACATGAATGTTGGAAATGAATGTAAGGGTTACGTCATATAAATTTTGACTCTTTATAATATGTTATATATTGCTTAAAATTTTAAATTTTATAATATTAAAATTATATTTAAATAACATTAAATTTTTTAATATATACATAATGTAATAATAGGTGATAAACATCTAGATATATTACCATTATTCATTATCCATAAGATTCATGTGTTACCCATGTATTAAAAATTTTGGATTTTAAAATTTATTTTTCTGAGATATTATGTGTATTCACCACATATTCTATTGAATTTATATTTGGACTAGATTTATTTTTCAATTATATTTTATGAAAATTTTAATATTTTCATATCCATATTAGGATTTATTTATCTACGGTTCCTAATTCAATTGATAATAATGATCTATGATTATTTTACATCAGTTGCATCTCTTTGATGCATATTTTTTGTGTGCACATACTTCAAATTAAATAATTTCCATATTTAATATTGAATATTTAATATCATTAATTTTAATTTATCTTTTTTATTTTACATTTAATTATAATCCATATCATTAATGTGGTTTTTATTGGAATGTGTTTTAAGTCATAAATCATATTAAAAACTAATTTTTTTAATCAAGTCATAATTTATCATTGTGAACATATTTTTTCAATGATTTTGATCCTCTACTATAAAATTGAATTATATTTTATTAGATCTTCTAATCTAAGGGATAATTATTTTTATTTTAAAATACTATTTTGATGAATTTCATCTAAAAACTATGATTTTGATAAGAATCATTCTAATATACCATAATTAATCTATTCTTCTTCTTTATACATGTCCTTTATTCCTAACAATGTTCCCTATTATACATGGGATCAAAATTCTATAATATATCTTATAATATTCACATTTAAAATTTCCCCTTTGGAATAGGATTATATATTTACCTTTTTCTAATGTCTGATTTCAATAAATGAAATATAATATTTTAAATTGGTGTTACTTAAATTTTCCTTTTTTATCTTTGAATCCTCTTTCCATGAGATAAGAATTATGTCTTTTCTATGATCCACTACTGATATTTCAATATAAAAGAAAATGGTTTAAAAATATATCGCTAATTATATTTGAAAATAACTTTTTATTGTGATCCATAACGTCTTCATTTAATTATATTGTTGATAGAAATGTTTTTTTGAAATAAATTTAACGGTTTTTATATGTGAAAAAATTATTTCTCCATGATGAACATTCTTTTCAACAATCCATCCCATTAATTTTTTAATATGGTTTTCCGTATAAAGAATTTTTATAATGATTTAAAAATGAATGTATGTAGTTCATCTTATTTTTCTATGTGATCTACCTAATAACCATTAAAAGGTATTTTTAATCAATGTTAATGTACTCCATTTATCTCAATAATATTCTATAATGACATTATCCACCTTAATTCTTTAGATGTCTTATATTCATGTTGTGTATTGTCATGTTACCCATTTCTTCTTAGGATAATTACGATTAATGGAAATATTTATCATATCCTTATTGGGAAGAAATATGCATATAGATGTTGTAAATATAAAGGGAACACCCTGGTATCCCTCTAATTTATTTGGTATTAAGTTAATATCTAGAGACGACATGTATATGATATGTTGGAAGCTTTCCTTGGTAATGTTTTATAATACATTGGGAGAACATTTTTATTGTTTTTTATAATACCATATAGTAATTCATTTAAAAAGATTTATGATAACTTAGTAAAAAAATGGTGATATTATTTTACAACACCATAGTGATGCAATTTTTGGATATTCATATAAATTAATCATTTTCATTAATCCAAAAACCACAATTCCTTGATACATTGATGTTGAGTCTTTATCATATTTGGAATATGTCCTTTAGGATCAGACCAAGATCCCTTATTATATTCACATACCCAGTTGTTCATCTTCTGATCAATCATGGTCTTTATTTTTTGTTGTATATTCTTACGCATAATAATTATTTGAGTTCAAACCATATTTTGTTTCCATTTCCCTAGGTCATAATGAAATTAATTTCAAGGAACAAACATTAAACATTAAATACTATAGTAAACTCTTGTAGAATTCACATTCTATCATTTGCAAATAACCTTTTAGTTTATAGTTTTAGATAATTTGGATGTAATTCATTCATATCCACTCATAGAAAAAAGGATGGTACTACTAAAATTGTATTTATTTCTTCTATAATACAATTTTTTTAAACATTAATTATTCATAACATTCAACTTCACTTCTTATTTCCTCTTAATCATCGTTAATCCTTATGAAAATCAATTTCAAAACCTAGGATGAGAAAAAAAATCATTTCAGGAGAAAAAAAAGAAGAAAATAAAACATTATTTCCTGAAAACTTAAACACATATGAAAATATTTTCACATAATATACTTCATAGGCATAAATTATCATATACATACATTTTTTAAAATGATGATTATCATGAAATGTTGAAAACATAAATATTTACACAATGGTTAAATAAGAAATTGCTTACATAATATTTGGACCCTCTTGGATACCATATTATTTGTAATCCTCATGGATGCATTACAATGTGTCCCTCATAGCTACATTACAATGTTACCATCGCGTCTACCTTAGGGTGTAACAATCTTAGTTACACTTGGAGTAACCTTATGGCCAACATCCAATATAAAAATAAAAAATGAATTAGAGAGGGACATACATCCCACCCTTCATATTAAAAATATCCAAGAACTATAAATGATTCATAAAATAAGAATAATTTATAAAAACCAATACTTTAGAATTTTTTAAATTTATAATTTAAAAGAGAATGTTAAATAAACCTCCCTTAAAAACAATATATCATCGAATAATGAATTAATAAAATGGAAGGAATATTTATATTCATTATGAATTCAAATGATAAAATATAAGATAAAAAATACATTTCACCAATAATATTTTCATGAAAAAATCACTGTAGTTGAATGTTTTCATGATGAATGGGAATTGGGTAATGAATTCCCATAGTTAAATTTATTCTTAAAAAAATGTGTTCAAAACAACTGTATAATAGTATAAATTTTGTTATTAATATATTAAATATCCATAATAATATTTATAATTACTTATATGTTATTATAATGACATATTTCTAGAAAATTAATAATACTCTATTATCGTCATTATTTTGGGTGTATTGTATTCATCATCTCCAAGGCTAGTTCATTATTGATTTTTTAATCATATGGATGAAAACTCAATAAAGTGGATTAAAATGGTGTTAAAATGTTTCAATAGTTTTAAATTATACCATATATAATTTTTTTAATAGTAAGAGGATGAATTATATTCTTAGTCATTACTGATAATGAATAAGGTTATTTTGGTGGCTGTTACAATATTCATGAACATAAATCATTTTTATTATAGTATTTATGTAATGTATATAAAACATTACATAAATTTTAATACATATTAAAAAATAACTTTACCATATAAATGGTTTTATGATCATTATTCATGGTGGTAAGGGAAATTGAAAACACATCATCCATGATGTTGGTAAATCGACACATCCCAGGTTATGTTTTTTATTTTTTGGAACAAATGATATAGAAGAACTAGTATGATGATGCATTTTTACAAAAAAATGTTACAATTATAGTATATATAATTCAATGTAGTTTTCATGACACTTAAATTTAGGTATATTAATATATTATAATAAAAGAAATAAAATGAGATGAAAATAAAATAAAACAAAAGTTGATTTTACATCTAGAATTCTCTTCCCTAAGAATCTTTTTAAGCTATTTGGTTGTGGATTTCTATTAGAGAAAAAGGTATGGGATGTGTGGATGTGGATTAGGATGGTAATTAGTTATAAATAAAATAGGCTACATGGATTTTATATGTCAGAAGAATAGGTGTTCAAAGGAGGTATTTCTAGTGGAGATGATGGTATTTTCTCCTTATAATATTAATTATTTTATTATTTTGGCACAAAACTGTGAATAGTTTGAGAATTATAAATAAATATATTTAAAAAATAGAGTAATTTTTGATATTTTTGTCTTCCATCATCCTTTCATCATCTATGATTCAATAAATCAAATATTTTATTATTATAGTATACTATTATATTTTTTTTATCCTCCCTGAAATCATGTATTTCCTAAAAATCCAAGAAAATAACCCCAAATTTTTTTATACAAAATTAATTAAATGAACTATGTTTTATGAATATATTTTTCTAAATATGATCAATTTAAATTTGAATTACATTCATAATTTATTAGAAAAATATTAATTTTAAAACTATAAGTGATTTTATAATACCTTAAAAACAAATCAGGGTCTCATAAACTTGTCTTGTAATTATAAGAAAATAAAATATTAATGTATGACTCTATTTTATGAAAATATATTTTATTTTAAATCATTATACTTATTATAAATTTGAATTCAAATATTAATGACTCTTAAAATTCCGAGACCAAATCTCTCAATATCAAAACATGTGTTTACTTATTACATGATATAAATATATCATATTTTCAATTTTAAGATATATAAATTTTATACATAGTTTCATATGTGAGGTTACTTTCTTATTTTCCAAATTACTATTCTAGAGGTCATGTTACTAATCCTTTAGAATATATTACTTAATTTCAATAAATACCACATTATACATTTATAATAAATTTGACTACTTAATTCTAGAATGAAAAGAAAATATTTTATATGTATATAAGTTGTTTCATTTTAATCACCATCATGAAATTTAATCCTCAATATTTTTATTTATATATTTAACAAGTGAGGGTACCTTTCCCTACGAGAATTTTCATATTCCCTTGTTATTTATTTAACAATGTGGTTTATACAAAAAAAACAATAACCTGTTGAATTACTTAATTCAACAATACTTTCTCTATACGATCAATAAAATGAACACATTTCAGTTCATTAGAATGTTTCTCTACAAATTGAGATACTTCTTGTATCAAAACATTATATGAATATAGAACATATTTTTTCAACAGATAAACATGGAAAAAATTATGTACCTAAGATAAACTTGTATGTGAAGCTACTCAGTAGGAAAAAAATCCAACATTATACATGATTTAAATACATCCAATTAATCAGGGACGTTGTTATAATTTCATACCAAATCCCAGAACAATTTTCCAATCCCATATATTTAGGAAAACATGATCCCCTATATTGAATGAAACGTCATTACTCCTATTATATGCACATCATTTTAACCTTCTGTGAGATTTCCACATGTACTAATATATTATCTTCACTTTCGTAGCCAGTTCCACTACTAATTCTTGTCCAATCAACTTTTTTCCCCAACTTATTCCCAAAATTCTTGATTTTGAAACTAATTTCCATATAATACCTCAAAAGGTTACTTCATTATACTATAATGGAAATTGTTATTATTAGTAAAATAAACTAATGAAAATAGTAGATCCAAACATTCTTTGTATTCCATTGAATAATCTCGGAGAATATCCTCATGTTTCTGAATTGTTTGCTTTTTATGACCATTGTATTATTGATGAAAGACACTTCTTTTGTTTAATTATATTCCCAAAAACTATTGAAGTACTTTCCAAAATTTATAAGTTATCATGGGATCCCAGTTAGGTACAATCTAAAGAGGAAATCCATGTAAACTAATATTCTAATTGAAGAACAGTTGAGAAATCTAATCCAATAAAATATTATCTCAAATACTATGGAAATGATCATATTTCATCAGCTAGTTAGCAATAACAAAAATCACATAGTAACCTACTAAATTATTCAGTTGTCCCACAGATATATTCATGTATATATTTCCCCATTTCCAATCTATAACTGGAAATGTCTGAAACCCACCCTTTGGTAACTTTCACTCTTCTTTAACTTGTTGTCATTTCAAACATTTCACATTAAAATATGAAATATCTAATTTTATTACATCCCACTCCTAATACTCATGAATGTATCTATATATATTTCTAATTCTATGATTTCCTAAAAATGAATAACTATGGGATTCACATAGTAATCTTTCATCATCTAGAAATTAAAATGCACATAATCTCATCCCAAATCTTAAAACACAGTTGTTATCAGCATTAAATTCTTGTAACATACCCTTTGAACTTATTCTACTATCTTCTTTAACTCATCATCTTCCTTCTATGCTTTCTTAATTCTATCTGAGAGAGAAAAATAATGTAATACTTGAAACAAAATACAGGAATTTCATTCACTATTAACATCTAAAAAAATCATCAAATCACAAATCAAGGGGTCTTATTCCAAAAATAAAATGTTTATTGATGAATTATGTTTTCAAATCATGGAATCAACCCATTTTTTTCTTTTCAAGAATGTTAATTGAGTATTATATCATAATCCTTTATCCATTATATCTATAAAATCTACCTAATGTTTAAATCCTTCAGAGTGAATGTAAATTTTATATTTTTAGAGTCATCATATATTTCACATTGGGAACCATATAAATTATGTCTCTAAATTTTTAAATGATAATAACATAGATTCGAATTCAAATATAGTGTGGGATAATTTGAATCAGGTTTTTTTAGTTCTCCTGAAGAAAATAAATTACCTGATCATTCTAAATCAAAAAGAAACCAGGTCCCTTCAGTGAAGCATCATTGTAAGTGACTAAATCACCATGTTTCAATGGAAGGGGCAAGACTGTAGTCTTCAAAAATATCATCAACAATTACTAACAAAAATTCATTATAGTACATATATATAAATATAACCCATTTTATTGTTATATTTTTTAGTGGGATTGATAAAAATACAATTTCTTTAACAACCCGTTAGTAATATCCTTTTAATATAAGAAAACCATGAATATCTATAATATTTGTAGGAATTTCCCATTGATAAACAAATGTTGTTTTTAAAGATCAACTTTTAGCCCATTATCAATTACAATGTTCCCAAGAATACAAATATATTGCAACAAAAATCACATTTTCAATATTTCCCGTATAACTTATTTTTTTGGAGTGTTTTCAAGACAACCCTTAAATTTTTTTCCCGATCCTCAAAACATTTTGAAAAAATCAGAATATAATTAGTAAAAACAAAAACCAAATTATCCAAATATTATTTTGAAAAGATCAATAAATTCAAAAGGGGAATTTCTGAATCGAATTGGGATAACAAAAAACTCATGATACCAGTATCCATTACAGAAATCTTCTTTTGGGATGTCATCCTCCTTCGCCTTTAGTAGACGATACCCATATCTAAATTCAATCTTTGAAAAACTATGAAATCCATAGATATCATCAAATAAGTAACCTATATATGGTAATAGACACATATTCTTAACTATAATGTTATTCAAAACCTTATAATCTATGATGTCTCTCATGGAACTACCTTTAAATTTAATGAACAAATTAGGATAATACTATGGTGATCTGATTGGATGAATGAAAACATTATCAAGGAACTCATGAAAAGGAATTTTTAATTCAAGAATTTCTACATGATCTATTCTTTAGAGGGTTTTTGAAATTTTTTTAGAACAATTAACTAATTAAATAGAAAATTAAACATCTCAATGCAGTATAAAACTGATAATCTCCATAAGAAAAAAAATACATGCATTCATTTAACCCTAGAACATCATTAATCTAAAAAGTTATATTGTTCTCAACAATAATAGGAAGATAACATTTATTTCAATCATTTAATCATTTCTTATCATTCTTATATGTTATCAATTTTATGGATTCAATAATTTTTACAAATTTAAAATCCTTATAAAATACTACTTCTTTATCTATACAATCAAAATTTACAAGACAAAATGAATAAAAATCCATACCTAGAATAACATAATACTCTACTGAGGTAAAAACTAAAAAGGATTCCTTTAATTGAATTCCACATAAACAAATAGGAAAATTCTAATAATGTATTTTTCACTATAATATTTCACCCCAATTCTTTTAACCATAATTTCATGTCCTATATTTCATGTAGAATTTTATAGTTCACTACAAAATTTCACAAAAATAAAGGTATGTGTTGACCCCATATCAAACAATACATTATAAAAATATTAGTAACCAAAAAATGTAAATGATACATCTTTATTATATGGCCTCAAATCTACTATTTTTGTAAAAAAACGATTCAACATTACATTTATGTATATAATATAGTTTCTTCCCATCATTCAGATATTTTATTGGGTGGCCATTTTCATAATGAACCATCTAAAAACATTTATAACTATTTATAAATTTCATATCCGGAGTAATTGTATAATCATTTTAATTACAATCTTAGGAAATATTTCCAATAATAAAACATCATAAGAATTTATAGATTTGTTAAGGAATTCCCGAGGATGATTTTTATCACACACACCAAAAACTAGAAATTATTCTTTAATAACGTTAGATTTATTTGGTTCATTATTTTCCATTTTATTATGGTCATTTTCATTACAATCACAGGGAATATTTACAAACATACGATATAAAAAATATTTCCCATACATGTTAAGGAATTCTTAATGGTGATTTTTATCTCACTCCCAAAAAACGTGAAATTGGACTTTCATACATTAAAATTTATTTGGTTGATTATTATGCATTTTTTACCATCTACATCATTTCACTTTCTTGTTTTCAAAGTAAATGTGACCATCAAAAAACACCATTTCTACCTTCTTAGCACAAAAAACAAATTTCTCATAACATTTTATTTCATAGGAGGCCTATTCCATTCAGTATAATGGGTTCAATATTGGGTAAAAATGATGGATTTTACTATGAATATCCTAGATAAGATTTATAACATTCCCCTCCAATAAAGTAATATTTTCTTCATAAATATACATTGAATCTTATTCCTTTTGTTTCAAATAACTGAATTTATTTTCCATCCCATGTTTTACCAAATTATGAATGTTTTTCTCAATGAAACTATTTTTAAATTCATCCTCTTAAATTGTATCAATCAACTCACTATACCTACTATTCTTTACCATTGACCAAAAATAGTTAGTTTCACTTTCAAAATAATAAATTTAATGATTTAAAATTTAATTTTTTTTACATCCAATGACATACAATATCATTTCAACTGATTTAATCCACCCTTGACCACTACTGGGTCAAAATATCTATTGATTTATAGAGGATGTTTCCTCATAAAATATCCCACAATCATCATGATTATTTATAGTCGATTAAGTTATTATCTTGAATGGATTCCATGATCATTTATATTTTGTGTCAGATGATCAATTATTTTCACATACTTCTCAGTTCCATTCCCTACTATTTCTTGTTGTTGATATAGAATGTTATCATCCTCTCCCTCCCTTTTTCTTCCATGTTTCTTCTATGAAAACTCATTCTATACACTCATATCCTAACCGATGAAACATGTAAATCCATAAAATCTATATTATTTCAACATAAAATTATTTTATGGTTTTCTATTAACATCATCCAACAATTGAAATTTTATAAATTGTGCTCTGATACTAATAAAAAGTAGAAAACCTTAAAAATTAAATAATCTACTAAATTAATGTATAATTAAACATCTTACATTTCAAAAAAAAAATTATTCAGTTTAATGTTTTGGATAATTATGAAATAATTCATACATATCATCCTAGAAGCATAAAAAGTGTGCACTAATAAAATAGAATTTATTTATTAACTATTAATTTTTTTTAATAAAACATGAATTCCTTAAAACATTCGTCCTTTCTTATTCTCATCTCAAACCCATCACTAAAAACATTAATTTATTTAAAACATGGGATGAGTAATTAAATATCAATAAGGGATTTAAAAATAGAGAATTTAATCATTATTCTCATTAATATATATAATCATTTGAAAATCATTTTCACAAGATATTTGTGTTGATTCAATAAGGTTTTCCTTTTGACATTTCCATTCCTTCTTGTTTTGAAAACCACAAACACAATATACATAAGCAAATGTATGTTTTATGTCCATGAAGAAAATTTTCTTCTTTCAGGAAATTTACGCTAACCTAAATTTTCTTATACATAGAAATATTATTCTTAACTAAAAAACTAGATTCTTAACCAAAATCTCGAAATCATATAATGTAAAGTTATAGAGCATTCTTTTTTTAGGATCCGAATTCTGGATGTGAACTGTTATGAATCTCCAATCCGAATTCTGGACTCCGAACTCTTAGGTAGTTCGACTCCGAACTCTTAAGTAGTTCAACTCCAAACTCTTAAGTAGTTCGTCTCCGATCTCATAAGTAGTTCGACTCCGAACTCTTAAGTAGTTTGACTCCAACTCTTAAGTACTTGTACTCCAAACTCTTAAGTAGTTCGACTCCAAACTCTTTAGTAGTTCGACTCCGAACTCTTAAGAAGTTCGACTCCGAACTCTTAAGAAGTTCGACTCCGAACTCTTATGGAGTTCGACTACGGACTCTTGAGAAGTTCGACTCCGAACTATTGAGTAGTTCGACTCTGAAATCTTCAGTAATTCCACTCTGAACCCTTAATTAGATCGACTCCGAACACATAAGTAGTTCGACTCATAACTCTTACGATGTTCGACTCCGAACTCTTATGAAGTTTGACTCCGAACTTTTACTAGTTCGACTTCGAACTCTGAATGTTCAGATTCCGATCTTTGGTGAAACCAGAATCCGAATTCCTATAAAACAGAATCTAAACATTTTTTAACATAGACTCCAAATTTCACTTTTGTTAGACAAATAACTTTTAATTTTCTTACACTCCGAAATTTTTTATAGATTTTACTTACATATGCTCCATTTCAAAACGATGTCATGCATTCAGTTATACATGATTTATTATTAAATGATGTCATCTATTCTGTTTCTAATTAACTATTGGTTCAGTTAAACATGTACAGGTCCCTCCGAATTTCATAGAAAATATGACCGTTGGAGGAGGGAGATGACCATTGGAAATTTTCCTATAAATAGGTGCTCATTTGAAAGAGCTCAATAACGAAGTTGATCGTTCTAGAGACCAAACGCTGTTAAGGTGATTTCTAGAGAGAGAATATTTTCATGCCTTGTGTGTGCTGAACTGCTCGTTCAGATTGCTTATTGAGACTCCGAATATTGGTGATTACATTCTAGGACTTCTGAGGATATGAAGATAGAGGTTCCGACTACCTTGAAGTTTGAGGGATTCCTTGCTGAGGAGGGCAGAGGTTCCAACTACCTTGAAGTTGAGGGCTTGCGGGGATAGCAAGATAGAGACACCGATCATTATATCGAGGGCTTACCCTAGTGGGGGTAAGACAGAATTGTTTGAGAGTATAAATCAAGGGACCTTTATCCAAGTTTTTTGGATACCCTTCTCTTTGGGTTAAAAGACTTATATCTTGTATATTGAGCATCTACATCGTTATTTCGACCCTACAATTGGTATCAGAGAAGGTCTCTGAACTACTTATACTCACATATATTTTTTTCTTGCTCACTTTTTAATTGTTCTTCATCCTTGCATATAATGTTTTTTGTCGTTCCGAACTTTGTCATTCCGAACTTTGTCATTCCGAACATTGTCGTTCTGAACTTTTTCATTCCGAACATTGTTATTCCGAACTTTGTCATTTCGAATTGTCATTCCGAACTTTGTGGTTATGAACTTTTTCTACTAACTAGTTTGGTTGCCATGTTTTTTTTAGAATGGCAAGAATCAATGGTGGTTCTATTGACAATATAAATCCTACAAGGCCACCAATCATTGATGGTAATGACTATGAGTACTGGACAGATCAAATGGAGACTTTTTTTATCAATACTGGAGTGGATAATTTCTTTATGCTTACTAGTGATTATAAAATTCCCAATAAAGAAGTTAGAACATTCACTAATCAGGAAAAGAAAGAGTATCAACTCAATTATAATGTACGCAAAATGTTACTATGGTCAATGAATAGAAATATATATTTCCAAATTTCTTCTTGTGAAGCAGCTAATTGTATCAGGAAGAAGTTATAAGATGCACACTTTGGTACTTCTAAAGTGATTGAAACTATGAGAGCTATGCTTTGAGCTGAATACCATGGATTCAATTTTCTTTATGGAGAACCGATCTGTAAAGTTCAACAAAGATTTATGACCATAGTGAAAAGTCTTCAGTCTATGGGAGAGAAAGGTTTGGATGATGAAGCTCTTGTGGATAAGATAATTGATATTATTCCAAATGAGTGGGAGTCAAAAAGAACACCTATTGATGATAACAGGAAGGTCACTCAAATTTCTCTTGATAAACTATTTGGAACTATTCTCCAACATGAAACAAGAATGAAGAGAGATGTTGACAACATCAAGAAGAAGAATGGAAATGGTACTATTGATTTTACAAAAACATAAAATCATATGAAAGCTAAGACTCCTGAGAGAGTAACCATATCCAAGTCTAAGAATGTTGTTATTCAATCAGAATCTATTGAGAGTGAAATCTCAGAAAATGAATTAGAAAATCTTGCTCAAAGGATGAACAAGATAGCTGGACAGAGAAATTTCCTATCCAAGTATACTAAAAAAGAAAAGAAAGATAGGAAATATGGAAAAGTTACTTGTTATGAATGCAAGAGAGCTGGACATATTAAACCAGATTGTCCTTTGCTCAAAAGGAAAGAAAGGAAAGAAAGGCATTCTGAAAGGAACAAAAATAAGTAATACAAAACCAAAGCTAAGAATGTTCTGAAAGAAAATGAAACCTGGAGTGATAGTGGTGGTGACTCTTCAGATTAATCTTCTGATTATGAATCTTCAGGACAGAAGAATCGTGGTCTTATAGCCAGATTACCCATTAACAATCATTGTTTTATTCCTGAGGTACGAAATGCTAAATCGTTGACCAATGTTTCTTTAAATTCAAATGATAGAGAATATTATAACTCTTCTGATGAATAATCCTCTTCTGATGAAGAAAATACTTTACCTACCTATGAATAGGTTTCTAGGATTGCTGAACATCTTGAAATTGAGAATTCCAAACTCAATAAAATATTGATAAGGCAAACTCTAGGAATTATATTCTTAAAAAATAAATATCAGATATTTCTAATGATCTATATAAGAGAAAATCTGATTTTATTAATATTTCAAAAATTCATGAGGAAGTAAGTTATGATAAGAAAAAACTTTCTAATGAGTTAGAAAAAGTAATTTCTAAGAAAAGTGTTTTCAAGCATATCTCTAGTTCTAAATATAATTATATTGAAGATAAAAAAATGGTTATAAAACTCAAGTCTGAAATTTTTTCCCTAAAGAAGTGTTTATCAAACGTTACCCATGGTAAAGAATATTTTGATAAAATGTATTCACAAATTCGTCCTTTAAGAAATAAATCTGGATTTGGTTATACCCATGAAAAACCAACTTTTAGTAATAACTACTTTGTTCCACAATGTGCCCCATTTTGTAGCAAGTGTCAATGTGGTGGTCACTGGGAAAATAATTGTTCTTTTATAAAAAACCCAACCTTTAGGTTTTCATAAGGCATATTTTTCAAAGAAGATGCGGGTGCCTAAAATTTTGTTGTCTGGAAATCTCAGATCCAAATAAGTTTGGATTACGAAAGTCTAATTTTTTTCTTCATTTCAGGAAGATAAATGGAGTACCAACAACAATACACGGTACATGGATAGTGGATGTTCTCAGCACATGACTGGTAACAAAATCTATTTTGAAAAGATTATCAAAACGAGAGTAAAGGTAACTTTCGGAGATAATGCTCAGGTAGAAATTGTTGGTATATGTAATATTGTTCTTCTTAGAAAAACCTAGATTTCAAATGTTTTATTTGTTAAGGGTCTTAGGAACAACCTCATTAGCATAAGTCAGTTATGTGACGAAGGATACCTTGTGAATTTTAGGAATGATAAATGCTTAGTTCACAATTCCAAGGAAGAATTTATTCCCTGAGCCAATATGCGTGAGAATGATTACACTTTTAACCTAGCAGACCTCAGGAGCCAAGACCTACATTTCCTAAGTGGAATGGATGATCATTCCTGGTTGTGTCATAGAAGACTAGGTCACTGAAAACTTAGAAACATATGTAAAATTTATAAGAAGAAACTAGTTAAGGATCTACCAGAGCTTAATTTATTTCTTCTAAAGTTTGTGATCCTTGTCAATATGGAAGGCAACATAAATCTAGTTTTAAATCAATCAGTGAAGTCTCAACAATTGATGCATTACAGTTATTGAACAAGGATATTTTTTCTCCAACACAAACCATAAGAATTGGAGGCAAATACTATGTGTTTGTTCTATTTGATTATTACACTAGATTTACTTGGGTCTATTTTCTAGAAAAGAAGTCTAAATCTTTTTCTTATTTCAAAAGTTTTAGATCACAACTTAAAGATGAGAAAAATCATCCACTGAAAAATATTCATAGTGATCATGGATGAGATTTTTAAAATTCTTGATTTTGATACTTTTTGTAGTAGAAAAGGTATTACTCACAATTTTTCAGCACGTAGAACTCTTCAAAAAAATGGTGTAGTTGAAAGAAGAAATAGAATTCTTAAATAGATAACTAGAACCATGCTGAGTGAATATTCAATGGCTAGACATTTTTGGGCTGAGGCTATAAGTACTTCTTGTTATACTATAAATCGAGTATTGATTAGAGCTTTTCTTAATTAAACTCCTTATAAGTTATGGAACGGTAGATAACCAATACTTTAATTCTTCAAGGTTTTTGGTTGCAAAGTATTCATTCTGAATACTAAAGATAATTTACATAAATTCTCACCAAAATCTGATGATGGAATTTTCTGAGGCTATTCCACAACTTCTAAGGCTTATAGAGTTTTCAATAAAAATACTTGTACTGTTGAAGAAATAGTGCATGTAAAATTTGATGAGTCTGATCCTTTTGTTTTTAAACCATCCCAACCTACATCCTCGGATGTATTTTCAGAAACTGATTTTCAACCATTGATAGAAGATTCTTCTGATAAGAAAATGTTCAAGAAGACACTTCTAAAACATTTACCCCAGAAGACTTTCTACCCTATATTGATAAACAAATTCTACAAAACCCAAGTTAGGTGTTTCTTAAGAATCATCCCATTGATAGTATCATTAGTGATGTAAATCAACCTGCAAGGACTAGAAGTTCCTTCAAAAATGATGTAGAACATCTAGAATTTCTTTCCCAATTAAAACCAAAAAGCACGGATGATGCTTTAGGTGATGATGATTGGATCAAATCCTTGAAAAATGAACTAAATGAATTTGAGAGGAATAAAGTCTGGACCTTGGTTGAAAGACCAAGGGAAACTTATATCATTTGAGTAAAATGGGTCTTCAGAAATAAATTTGATGAAAATGGAGTCATATTAAGAAATAAATCTAGACTCGTTTCTAAAGGCTATAACTAGCAAGAGGGAATATATTATGAAGAAACCTATTCTCCAGCAACTAGACTTGAATATATTCGTATTCTACTTTCCTTTGCATCATTCTTCAATTTTAAACTTTTTAAAATGGATGTGAAATGTTCTTTTCTTAACTGTTATGTTCAAAAGGAAGATTTTATTGAAATAACTGACGGATTTGAAGATAAAATACATCCTGATCATGTTTTTAGACTTACCAAAGCTTTGTATGGTCTTAAACAAGCTCCACGAGCCAGGTATGATAGCCTCACAAGATTTTTTCATCAAAATAACTTTGTTAAGGGAAATGCAGATCCAACACTTTTTATAATGAAAGATATGAAAAAAATTTGATTGTTCAAGTTTATGTTGACGACATAATATTTGGTTCAACTCATTAATCTTTAACTGATTCTTTTTCAAGTTGAATGAAATTTGAGTTTGAAATGAGTAAGATGGGTGAGTTAACTTTTTTCCTTGGTTTTCAAATTTCTCAAAGAACAGAAGGAACCTATATATCTCAACATAAATATATTAAATATCTTCTCAAAAACTATGGTTATGACAATGCTAAGAGTATTAGTACTCCCATCTGTACCTCAAACACCTTAGATCTTGATGAATCTGGGAAACCAGTAGATCAAACATCTTTTAGAGGTATGATAAGAACTTTACTTTACTTAACAGCTAGTCGACCAGAATTAATGTTTTTAGTATGCTTATGTGCAAGATAACAATCCAATCCTAAGGAATCTCACTTAAATGCAGTAAAAAGAATTCTTTGCTACCTTAAGGGAACCATGGATCTAGGATTATTTTATACTTTTGGAAATGATTTTCTTCTAAAAATATTTTCTGATGCTGACTTTGGTGGATGTAGAATGGATAGAAAAATTACATCCGGAACATGTCATTTCATAGGAGATTATTTATTTTCTTGGTCCTGCATGAAGCAACATTTTGTAGCACGTTCCACTACTAAAGCACAATATGTAGCAGCTGGAAGTTATTGTGCTCAAGTGTTGTGGATTCAACACACACTCATAGATTATGGCCTGAGTTTTACTAAGACTCAGATTTTGTGTGATAACAAAAGTGCCATTACCCTATGAAATAATCATGCACATCACTCTCATGCAAAACACAAAGATATTAGGCATCACTTTCTTATGGATCACACACTTAAAGGAGATATCATTATTCAATTTATCAGAACACAATATCAACTTTCTGATATTTTCACAAAATCATTACCCTCTGATAGATATGAATACATTAAACAAAAGTTAGGAATGATAACCATAAGGTAATCATTCTTTATTAACATCTTGTTGAACAATTCTCCTAATAGTAATAAACTCCTTTTCATAGGGGGGTACATTTGATTGTCAGTGTAACTAAAATTTTTCATAATATGTTTTTTCAAAAATTGTGTAACTAAAATTTTCGTAGTTATTTTTTCAAACTTTTTGGAAATAATGTTTCCGGAATGGAAATTCCTGAAACTAAAATTTCCAGAATGGAAACATCCAGAACTCAAACATTCAGAATTGAAACTTCCGAAATGGATATTTTCGTATTGAGAACTTCCAAAATGGAGATTTTCATACTGAGAACATCAGGAATGGTGATTTTCGTACTATAGTTTTCGAACGATATTTTCGTAATAGAATATTCGAAATGAGTTTGTTTTTAAATTTATTTCTTCACGAAAATTTTTACCAATTACGAACAATCTTTCTAGCCAATCCGAAAGATATTATTTTATTACTTATAGTTTCATAATCATATTTTTTCTTGCTGGTATTTTCCTGAGTTTCTAAAATTTCAGATTCTAGTTTTCTTAAAATCCGAATGTTTTCATTAAAACCTCAAAAGATAAGAGTCTTGTTTTTCCTTGCGGGAGTGTTTTCGACCGTCAGATCAGATCAAAGATTTTTCAACCGTTAGATGGATTTTGGAAGACCAACAGTCACATCCATCACCTATATAAAGGGGTCCCCAAAGACTTTTCCCACATCGTTTTTGAATGCTATTGCATCTCGAAGCCCTGCTGCTCTTCTTAAAACCGGTTCCGAACTTTCCAAAGCCATTACGAATCTTTCAGAATTCTTCACTCCGAATGTCTGTGGAAGAAACATCTCAAGATATGTCAACTTTGAAACCAATCCTTATGTGGTTAGTATTTAGGGAATGGTTAGTTCATCTGGATTTCTATAAGATTGATTCCCTTATTTCAATGAATATTAGACTGAATGGATGGGAAGATGTCTGCATAGAAAAGTCAGATAAACCGGATCTGGTTTATACTGATTTGCTGATCAAGTTCTACGAGTCTATTTCCATCCAAATGGAAGTTGATATAGAGTTTTTTTCTATCAAGTCTTATGGGAAGACTTATAATCTATCTTACACCAAGCCCGTGAGCTTGGTTGGATTATCCTATGAAGGAGAAGCTGAATTCTGCTCACACAAACTTCCCGATGTGCAAGAAAGATTCAACAAGGAGAAGGCACTTAAGTGTCTTGGAATTAAGTATGATTCAACCATTAAGATTGGTCATCTCACTCCAAAAAATAGAATCCTTCAGCTTTGGGTACAAGGCTTTCTGGTTCCAAGAATATGTGATAAAGACAATTTGAAGATAAGTGATATCTATGTCTTAGATTTCTTGGTAAATCTAAGAATGATAAATCTGATGAGGAATGTCTTGGATATGATCAGGAACATTAAATGAGGCAATATGAGAGCTAATATAATCATGTTACCTTCCTTACTATCTAAGCTCGTATTTCGTTTCTTATAATCCTTCTAGGTTGCATGAAAATCAAAAGTTCGGAATTGCAAGCTTATTCTGGTTAGTGATGATACCTTAAAGAGGATGAAGATGGGTTTTTCCAGTGAATTCGGAGAATTTTATCCTCTATTTGTGGAAGAGGTTGAAGTAGATTAGAAAGAAACACACACTCTAGAACCATCCAAAAAGAAAAAGGAAGAATAGAAAGGTTAAGGAAGTGGTTACTAATGAAGAAAATCCTAATGGTAAGGAAACTAAATCTTCTCCTCCCAAGCCGAAGAAATATAAAACATATACAGATGAAGTGGTAGCCAAGTGGAGGGAAGAAAAAGTGAAGAGGAAAGAAGGGGATCCACAATTCGGATTGGACCCTCTAGAGGATGAAGCATTAAAATAAAAAGTCGCGGAAGAGTTAGGGAAGCAGGAGAAACAGAATAGAATGAAAAGGAATGTGGCTTAAGCTGAAGTGGTGCAATCTTTGCTGAGAGCTACAGAGTTAGCGTCTGAGCTGATTCTGTTTCCAAAATTTTTCCTAACAGATCCTTCTTTACCAGAAACTCCAGCCAAGAACTATGTCACTCCAGAAAAAGTCAAGGGTAAAGAAGTAGTTGACGAATCTGAAAAAGAAGTTGATTAAGAGGTAGAGGAAGAAGAAGAAGAAGAAGAAGAAGAGGGAAGTGAAGATTTGGATAACCTTATCAAGTATGTACATGACTATAAAGATAAGGCTGAATCCGCAAAGTTAGTAACCCCGGGAAAGGGAGAAGATTTGGATAACCTGATCAAGTAAGTACATGACTATAAAGATAAGGCTGAATCAGCAATGTTAGTAACCCTAGGAAAGGGAGATGAGTAATCTAGCAATCAACAACAAGAAAAAGAAGAAGAAAATTTCTTGTATGATGAGGAAGAGTCCTATCAAAGTAATTTTCTTGAGGAAGGAAAAGAAAAACAGAAACCAGATGAAGACCGGATTATTCAAGTTTCTGAATCCGAGGAAGTATCTCCTAATGAGGAACTCGTTCAGAAATCAGATAAAGGGAAGCATGTTCTCATGGATACTCTTATAAAATATGTCATCAGGAGGAAAGAGTTTGGTGGTAACTCTAGAAGAAATATGGTGGAAGTTGAAGAAGATAAATCTCAAAGAGATGTATCTGATTCGGAGTCATCATCTCATGGGCATGATTTTGTGGTTCAATCTCTGAGGATGTTTGTGGAAACCATTCAAATTTATCCAACAATAGACTTCAGATTCCAGATGCTACAACAAAGTATGAATCAGAAATCGGATTCTGTATCCATGGTCATGGATAAGTTTGTGAAGCTCGAAGCTGAACAAAAAAAATTTCTTATCGATTATGATGTGCATAGAAGGTCCTATAGTAAGATAACAAAGTTTTCTAAGAGAGTTGATGAAGATTTAGTTTAGTTTGAATGTTTTCAGGATGAAGTTAAAAATGCCTTTGACACAGCAGATTAAAAGATTAAGAATCTTCAAGACGAGATGATTATTGATCAGAGTTCCCGGAGACAAAAAGTGAAGGAACTAAATGACTAGGAAAATTCTTTGGCTCAAAATCTTATAAATGATATAAATCTCCTGATTTAGCTTGAGAAAAGAGTCGTTCAGCAAGATGAAATAATAAAGTTGCAGAAAGAATCCATGGAGGCTCAGGCATAAGCTCAGGCATAAGCTTTAAAAGTCCAAGAAGATAAGACAAAATCCTTATAGAGGGAAGTTAAGGAAGACCAAAGAGACCTAAAGAAGATCAAAAAAATGTTAAAGAAGCTCATTCCGATGGAAAAGGTAGACAAATGAACCCACTCTGATCTTTTGTTGTAGTTGTCTTTATTTGTAAAGTTTTTCCCAAATCCAATGAAATGTTATTTGGTTTGTTGTATCATGTCATATACTAATGTTTCAGGTACCATATTTTCTTTTCCATACCCTTTAATTCATTTTGAAAATCACAAAGGGGGAGAATGAAAAGGAACTACTCCTAAGGATGAGAAAGAAAAATTTCTAAGAGAAATATTATTAAAGTAAGGGGGAGTTTCTCACTTAGAAGTTTTTCATTCCCATGATAATGAGAACTCCACTCAAGAAATTCAGAATACAATCCTTAGTGTTTAAATTCCTAAGGGGGGGTTAGTTGTATTCATTTTCATCCATGAACAACAGGAGATATGTTTTAATTTCAAAGTCTAATGAAATTTTTCAAAATCCTTATATTATTTTTTTAAAAGATGTTTGTTCTTTCCAAAAAGGGGGAGATTGTTCAGTCAATATGGTTTTCCTTATGACTTTTCCATTCCTTCTTGTTTTGAAAATCACAAACTTCTTATACTAAAGAAAATGTATGTTTTACCTCTATAAGGAAAATTTACTTCTTTATGGAAATTTACCCTAACCTAAATTTTCTTATACATAGAAATATTATTCTTAAGTACAAAAACTGGATTCTTAACCAATATCCCAGAATCATATAATGTAAATATTTAGAGCATTCACATTTTAGGATCTGAATTCTGGATGTGAACTTTTATGAAGTTTCAATCCGAATTCTAGACTCTGAACTCTGAAGTAGTTCGACTCTGAAATCCTAAGTAGTTAGACTCTGAACCCTTAAGTAATTCGACTCCAAACTCTTAAGTAGTTCGACTCCGAACTCTTAAGTAGTTTGACTCCGAACTCTTATGTAGTTCGACTCCGATCTATTAAGGAGTTCGACTCCGAACTGTAATGCAGTTTGACTTCGAACTCTGAAGCAGTTTGACTCCAAACTCTTGAGTAGCTCGACTCTGAACTCTTAAGTAGTTTGACTCCGAACTCTTATGTAGTTCGACTCTGAACTCTTTAGTAGTTCCACTGAAAAAACTTATGAAGTTCGATTCCTAACTATTATGAAGTTCAACTCTGAACTTTTACTAGTTCCACTTAGAACTCTACAACTTCATATTCCGATCTCCGGTGAAACCAGACTCCAAAATTCTTATAAAACAGAATCCAAACATTTCTTAACATAGACTCCGAATTTCACATTGTTTAGACTCCGAACATTTAATTTGCGTACACTCTGAATTTTTGTATAGATTTTACATACATATGATCCATTTCAAAAGGATGTCGTACATTCAGTTATACATGATTTATTATTAAATGATGTCATATATTCTTTTTCTAATTAACCATTTGTTGAGTTACACGTGTACAGGTCGCTCCGAATTTCATGGAAAATATGACCGTTGGAGGAGGGAGCCGACCGTTGGAAATTTTCCTATAAATAGGAGCTCATTTGAAAGAGCTCAATAACGAAGTTGATCGATTTAAATACCACACGATGTTAAGGTGATTTCTAGAGAGAGAAGCTTTTCATGCCTTGTGCATACTGGACTGCTCATTCAGACTGCTTCGTGGGACTCCGAATGTTTGTGATTACATTAGAGGACTTTCGGGGATAGGAAGACCAAGGTGCCGACTACCTTGAAGTTCGATGGCTTCCTTGCTGAGGAAGACAGAGGTTACAACTACCTTGAAGTTGATGGCTTGCGGGGATAGTAAGACAGAGACACCGATATTCGTATCGAGGGATTACCCTGGTGTGGGTAAGACAGACTTGCTTGAAAGTATTAATCAAGGGACCTTTATCTAAGGTTGTTGGATACCCTTCTCTTTGGGTTAAAAGACTTATATCTTGTTACTTGTAGTTTTACTACATGTTTGTTTCTGCTGCGTATTGTATTGTAAAAAAGTATAACCTTCTTATATTTTCATACACTAGTACTATGATAAGTTTAGATTCTATACGCTTTAAGGTAGAATCTCATTTTTTAAACCTTAGTTCCATTTCTCCAATAAGTGTTAGAGGTGTTGTGAATCTGCTTAGTTTAACTTTGTTAAACTTTGAACATTCCTTGTCTAAGAAAAACATAGTTACCCATAACCACCTTTAAAGGTTCCAAAGGAATTTATAACATGGACAATTCACCCCCCCTCTTGTATATTGAGCATCTACATCGTTATTTAGATCCTACAATTTGTATCACGTATAAAGTATCAGATACATACATTATGACAAAAAGTGATTTACATAAAACATAAAAAAAAATTAATTTTATCATAATGGTAACATGTGGAATTACATGTAAAATATTTTAACCCATATATCTACCAAATGAGTAGTAACCCTCATGTGTACCTTATAATGAAATACTAACAAATATCTTAAATTTAAACCTTCACGGCTACCTTAGGGTGTATGAATTATAGTTACACTTAGAGTAATTATACTTCCAACCTCCAATTAAAAAAAATAAATTAAGGAGAGATATATGTCCCAACCTTCATTATAAAAATTCAAAAGATCCATATAATATTAATTAAATAGAAATAATTTCATAAAAAACATTCCTTTCAAATTTTTAAAAGTATCATTTAAAATAGGACTTTAATGAAATATCCCATACAAATATTATATCATCAAATCAATTTTTAATAAAACTGAAGGAATATTTATATTCACTATGAATCGAAATTATAAAATATCATATAAATAAAATAAATTTTACAAATAATCAGAGCATGAAAAAATCAATGAAGAAGAAAATTAAACCAAAAAATGGAAATTGGGTAAGTAATTCCGTTACACCGTGTTATTTTTACTAAAAATTTGTTCATAACTCTTGTATAATGGTATAAACGATGTTATTAATATATTACAGATCCGTAGTCATATTTATAATTAATTATATGATATTATTATAACATATTTCATCAAATTTTTAATATTATTTTATTATCTACAATTTTTGGGTGCATTTATTTCGTGGTTTCCAATCTTGGTTCATTAAGTATTTTCATATCGAATGGATTAAAACCCTAAAAGTGGAGTAAAATTGTGTTAAAATGTTTCATTATTTTTAAATTATACCATATATCATTGTTTATTATACTACACCAATGAAACATTAGATTAATCATTTCTATGAATGAATAACATTATTCTGCTTGTTGTTATGACCATCATTAACATAAATCATTTTTAATATAATATTTATATAATGTTTCCAAATATTTTCATAAATTACAATACATATAATAAAATCATATTTAACCATATAAATTTGTTTATGACCATCCATGATGGCCGTAATGGAAATGTATAATAAATCATACACGATGATTGTAAATTGACACATCCCAGGTTATGTTTTTATTTTTAAAATAAAAGAGATAGGAGAAGGATTATGATGATGTTTTTTTACTTCAACATGATAGAATTATAGTATATAAAATATAACAGAGTTTCCATGACACTTGTATTGGGGGATATGAAGAGTGTATAAGAAATTAAATGGAAAGGAGAAGCAAATAAATGAAAACAAAACAAGATTTTACCTTCGGAATTCTCCACCTTGAGAACCTCAATAAGGCATTTGGTTTTGAAATTTTTGTGAGACCAGACGGTCTTGGACACGGGGAAGTGGTTTGGATGGGATATTGGGAATAGATTATATAGGATACATGATTTTATATTTTAATAGAATAGGTTTTTAGAGGTGGTATTTATAGTGGTTGAGAGTGTATTTTCTAAATATTATATTAATTTTTTTATTATTTTGGAACAAAACTATGAATAGTTTAAAAATTATAAATAAATATATTACAAAAATGAATGAAATTTTGAGATTTTTGTCTTACATCAGCATTACAGCAGAAATTATTCAATTAATCATGTTTCGGTTGATTATCGTAAATTATATTATTTTACTATCCACCATGAAATCATTGGATTCATAAAAATACAGAACAATCAAAAAAAATTTGACATGTAGAATTCATTAAATGAACTCCATTTTATGAAAATAATTTTATATATATGATAATTTTTTTAATTAAAATCATCATTTATTTGAAAAATATTAATTCAAAAACTATATTTGAATTTACAACTCCTTGGAAAACAAATAAGGTTCTCATAAATTTCTCTTGTGATCATTAAAAGACAAAATATTAATTTATGAATCTATTTTATGAAAATATATTTACTTTTAAATCATTATACTAATTATAATATTGTAATCAAATATTTATAACTCATAAAAATACCCACACTTAATTTCTCACTTTAAAAACATTTATTTACATATTACCTGATATAATTGTATCATATTTTCAATTTTATGATATATGAATTTTATTCATAGATTTATATGTTATGTTACTATTATATTGTCCAAATTTCTGTTCCAATGGTCATGTTACTAATCATTCCGTATATATTACTTAATTTCAATAAAGCCCGTATTATAAATTTTTGAAAAATCTGACTAATTAATTATAGAATGAAATGAAATTATTTTATACATACCTAGGTTGTTTCATTTTAAACACCATATTGAAATTGAATCCTCAAATTTTTTATTTACTTATTCAATAAGTGATGGTACCTTTCCCTCATTGAATTTTCATATTCCCTTGTTCCTTCATCAAAAATGTGGTTTCTCCAAAAAACAATAACCTGTTTAATTGCCTAATTCTATAATAATTTATCTTTATGATCAATAATATGAACATGTTTCACTTTATAAGAATTATTCTATACCAACTGAAATACTTCATGTATGAAAACATGATATGAACATGAAACATATTTTCTCAACATATGAACCTGAGAAACATTATGTACATGATATTAACTCGGAGGTGGAGTAACTCAAAAGGAAACTACTTCAAATTATCCAATATTTAAATAGGTCCAATGAATGATGGACATATTTTTACATTCTTACCAAATCTCATATCACTTTTCCAAACATATATTTTTATGAAAATACGATCAACTATCTTGAAAGAAATATCTTTCCTCTTATTATATACATAATGTTTCCACCATATCTAAGATTTACTCATGTAAAACTAGATTAAATTCACATTCTCTGCCACATACTCTTCTAATTCTGGTCCCATCAGCTTACTTTCCCCAACTTCTTCACAAAATAACTTATTTAAAAAATGACATCAATATATTACCTCAAAAGATTCCATCTGTATATTGTAATTCAATTTGTTTTTGTATTAAAAATCAAAAAAAAAAAAAAAAAAAGAACATCCCCACATCCTTGGTATTCCATTGAACAATATCTAAGCATGGCCTCCAATTTCTAAATTACTTTCTTGGATTATCTATTAGATTAGTGATTAAATGAGCTTCATATGTTTAATTCTATTCCAAAAAACTATTGAAGAGGTTTCAAAAATATATAAGTAAACCTAGTATCATAGTTAGATAAAATAGAAATGAGAAATCCATGTAAACTAGCAATATAGTTTTTGTATAGTCGAGAAATCAAATCCAATGAATGATTATATCAAATAGGAAGGAAATGTGCATATTTTGTAAATCGATCATCAATAACCCTAATCTCATTGTTAACTAAAAAATTATTTGGTTTTACCACAAAACAAATTCATGTATATACATATACACTTCCACTCTGTAATAGGAAAAGGCTGCAACATCCCCTTTGGTAATATTCACTCTTCTTTATCCTATTTATATTTCAAAAACATCATATTAAAATATGAATATTATATTTTTATTCTATCCCACTCATAAAAATATTGAATGTCTATATACATATTGGTAATTCTAGGATGACCTAAAAATAATGATCCATGAGCTTCATATAACCATTCCTTTATCTGCTAGAAATCACAAGCACATATTCTCTTCCCAAATCATAAAAAACAATAATTGTCATCATTAAATTCTTGAAACATTCCATTTTTAACTAAATATAACTTTTCTAAAGCTCTTAGTGTTCCTTCTATTATATCATAATTATATATAAGAAATAAGAATACACTAACACTAGAATCAAAATAGAATAATTTCATGTACCATTAACTTCGATGAAAAAAATCATCAATTCATTAATCAAGGGGTCTTATTCCAAATATAAAATGGTTAATGATGAATGATGTTTTCAACTCATGGAATCCACCACTTTTTTCATTTACATAAGGAAAATTGATTGTATAATCATAATAATTTACCAGTTCAACACATATTCTCTTCCTCGTGATTAATTCATTTAGTGAAAATATATATTTCATACATTTAGAGTCATCATATATTTCAAATTGGGAATCATATAAATTATTTCTACACTTATTTTATGAAAAGTAACATAGATGCTAATTCCAAACATTATTCTGGATAATTTGAATAATGATATTTATTTTTTCTGAAGAAATGAAATTCCTTGATCATTCTACATCAAAATGAAACCAAGTCCCTTCAATGAAACATTATTATAGATGAATAATCAGTATTTTTTCGATGGTAGGGAAAAAACTGGATCATTCATCAATCTCGTCATCAGTTCCTGAAAAAAAACATCACATTATTCATTACAAAGAAATTTAATCCCTTTTAGTATTATCATAGTAAGAAAGATAGATAATAGTATAATGTCTTTAAAAAACCATTATATTAACCTTCTAATCAAATAAAACTATAAATCACTATAACAATTTTTGGACTTGATTATTTATCCAAAAAATTTGTTTTTAAAGAATCAACTATTATCCCATCCTCATTTAAAATGTTCCAAAGAAAAATAATATATTGAAACAACAAATCACATTTTCTAAATTTCTCGTATAACGTTTTTACATTGATAGTTTTGATGACAATCCTTAAATGTTTTTTCTAATCCTATGAACTTTTTGAAAAAACCAGAGTATCATCAATAAAAAAACCTAATTGTCTATATATTATGTTTATAAGATGAATAAGTTTGGATAGGGAATTTCTCAAACAAATGGGCTTAACAACAGACTCATAATACCCACATCTATTAAGAAAATATATTTTTGGGATTCCATCATCCTTTTCCTTTATCAGATGGTTACCATATCTGAACTCAATCTATAAAAATCATTGAACTCCATGGAGATGATTAAATAGGTAATATATATAAGGTAATGGATACTTATTCTTAAGAGTAATGTTATTCAAATCCTTATAATATATACAGGGTCACGTGGAGGTATCTTTCTTTTTAATGCAAAAAATATTACCACCCCATGGTGATGTGATTGGATGAAAGAAAACTTTATCAAGCGACTACTGCAACTAGTTTTTCAATTCAAGAATTTTTATGATATCCATTCCTTTATGGGGTTTTGAAATTTTGTTATCCTGATGAAAAAAAATCAATAGTAAATTAAAACACCCAACCATGTATAAAACCAAGAATCTCAATAGGAAAAACATCCAAGTCTTTATTTAACACAGGAACATCATTAATCTCAAGAGTTATCTTGTATTCAACAAAATAATGAAGATAACAATAATTTCAATTATTCAACCGTTTCTTATATTCCTTATATTTTATCAATCATATGGTTCTATTCATTTATAAAAATTGATAAACATTATGATAAAAAACATCATTATCTCTACAATAAAAATTTTAATGAGAAACACAATGAATATCCATACCCAGAATAACATAATACTCTACTAAGGTAAAAACAAAAAGGTTTTCATGTAATGTGTTTCCACAAAAAAAAATATAAATATTATAATAATGTATTTCTTCTTATAATATTTCCCCCTGATGTTTTGACAATATGTTCGAGTCTCATTTATTGAGATGAATTTTCTTAATTCACCATAAAATATCTCACAATTAAAAGAATGGGTAGACCCCATATCAAATAATACATTAGAATAATCTGATTAAACAAACATGGAACATGATACAACATAATTATATGGCCTCACATCTACTATCATAGTAACAAAGGATTGCACATCACATTCTTGCTTATAATATGGTTTCTTTCCATCATTCAAAAATTTCTCTGGGTATGTATTTTCTTAATGATCCATCCTGACACATTTAAATATATTAATAGTTTTCTTGTCAAAATTAAAATTATGATCATTTTCATTACCATATCGAGCCATATTTCATTGAATACTACATCAAAAACATTTCCAAGACTTGTCAAGCCATTCATGAGGGTTCTTTTTACAACACTCCACACAAACTAGGCACACGACATTCTTACCTTTTAATTTATTTGGTTCAATATTACCAATTTTATTTTGATCATTTTCATTATAGTATTCGGCCATATTTCCAAACATACAATAGAGAAAATATTTCCTATAATTGTGAAGTCATTCCCAATTTTTCCTTTTATCACACTCCTCATAAACAAGAATCTGTAATTTCTAACCTATTTAATTATTTGGTTTTTTATTACGCATTACCTACCATCTGGTCAATTTATTTTACTTTTTATCAAAGTAAATGTGGCTATAAAAATTCAATTTCTTCCTTATTATAACAATAAACAAGTTTCTCATATATTTTTATTTCTCAGGAGACCAATCCCATTTGGTCTCTTCGCATCAATCTTGAGTAAAAATCAAGGATTTTACAATCAAGATCCTGAATATTATTGGGAGAATACCTTTCAAATCAGGTGAAGTTTTCTTCATTAATAGCCACTGAATCATCCTAATTTTTTTAATTAAATGAACTAATTTTCCATCCCATGTCAAACCACATTATAAAAGTAATTTTAAATGAAAATATTTTTATCTTTATCCCATTCCAATGAATCAATAGCTTCATTATCCCTTAAATTCTTGACCATTAACCACAACTAGTATGTTTCCCCACAAAAATGATAAATATAATTAATAAACTATTATTTTGGACATCCCATGACATAAAATATCATTTGAAGGGATTTAATCCACCATTATCTTCCACTGGATCAAAAGATCCGCTGAATTATATAGGATCTTTTCTCATAAAGATTCCACTATTGTCATGTTTATTTGTGGTAGTTATGGTTTTTATCGTACATGGATTCCACTTTCATTTATCATTCATATCAGATGAACATTATTGTCATGAACTTTTTAGTTCCATTCTCCACTATTTAATGTTTCTGATATGGAATGTTTTAATCCTACTAGTGCCTTCCTACTCCATCTTCCCTTTTTTTCTATGAAAAACCATTATGTATAGACATATCCTAGATGAAGAAACTTGTATATCCTTAAATTATATATAAGATCATCATAATGTTTTTTATGGTATTCTAATAAAATCATCATAACCCCTAATGTTATATAAATTTATCTCTCATACCAACTATAAGTACATGGCCTTAAAATCATAATAATAAATAAAAAATTACAATATAATTAAAAATATTACATTTCAAAAGATATATTTTATTCAGTGTTTTGGAGAATTATGAAATAATTCATCAAAATCCATCCATAATCATAAAATTTTTGTACTAATAAAATATTATCCATTTCTTCCATAAATTTTTTTTTAATAAAACATGAATTATTCAAAACATTCATCTTTACTATTGTTTCTCTTACTCATCCTTAATCACTATGATGTTCTCTAAAAACATAGGATTAGACAAAAAATGAAAATAAGGTATTTCAAAACAATGAAATAAAAAATTATTCTCACTAATACTTATAAAAATTTTAAAATCATTTTCCCAAGATATATGTCTCACGTATAAAGTATCTGATACATACATTGTGACAGAAATAGATTCCAGTAAAACATAGAAAAGATAAATTTTATAATAACAGTAACATAGGGAATTAGTGACATAATATTTTAAACCATGCTGCTACCATATTTGTTTTAACCCTCTTGTATACCTTATAATGTCACACTCATAGTAATACTAAATTTTAATCCTCACTGCTACATCATGGTGTAACCATCGCAGTTACACTTGATGTAACCTTACGATGGACATGAAACATAAACATACCCAATATAATGTATGGAGATATTAATCCAATATTTAATCCTAAGAAATTCCCAAGTACCATAAAATATTCATTAAATAAGTATACTTTCATAAAAATAGTCCTTTTGAATTTGTTAAATGTAGATTTTAAATGATGATTTTAAAGAAAATTTCATTATAAATATTATATCATTGAATCAAGAATTAATCAAATGGAAATAATATGTATATTTAGTATAAATCCACATAATACTATAGAATATAAAAAAAATATTTCAAAAATAATTTTATCATGAAAACAATCATTGAAGAAGAAAGTTAACTGATAGAACGTGAATTAGGTTAAGAATTCCTTAACCTCAAGTTCACCATACAACAAACATGTTCAAACATCATATATAATGATTTAATATTTTTAATTAATATATTAATGAACTATATTAATATTTATAATTACTTATATGATATTATTATAACACTATTCTATCCATTTATTAATAATATTATGTTATTTTCCTTATTTTCGGTGTATATATTTAATGGTTTTAATGGTTTGGTCATTATGGATTTTCTTTTCAAATTGAATAAAACCTCTTGAAGTGGAATGAAATGGTGTTAAAATGGTTCCTAAATTATAAATTATACAATATATAATTTTGTTGTATAATATAGCAATTAATCATTAGATAAACCACTAATGATAGTGAATTAGTTTATTATGGAAATTATTATGACCATCAAGAACATAAATCATTTTATTTAATAAAAAATTTTTATAATGGTTCCAAAAAAATACATAATATATAGTATTTATAATAAATTCTTTTTTATCAAAATTTATTATTTTATGGTAATCCTTAAAGGCTACAATGTAAATTTAAAACACATTATCCATGTTGTTAGAAAATTGACACGTCAATAGAGATGTGTTTATTTTTACAATAAAAAGGAGAGGAGAGAGATGTTGATAAATTATTTTTGAATAAACATGATAAAATTATTGTATATATAATATAATAGAGTTTTAATGCCATAAGGATAAGGATACATGAATAGAGTATAATAAAATTCATGAAAAGTAAAATATAACAAAATAAAAAGAAATAGTATTTTACATCTTGAATTCACTTCCATGATAACATCTTTAAGGCCCATGGTTTTCGAATTATGGTGAGGCCAGTGGGACTTTAATGTGGGAAATATGATTTGAAATGTAATTTAGAATAAATTGTACAATATTCAAGGATTTGAGGAGTGAGAGTAAGAGGTGGTGAAGTGTGGTATTTAAAGTTGAGGAGAGGGATATTTATTTACTATTATCTTTATTAGTTAATTATTTTTTAAAATTAATATAAATAATTTGAGAATAATAATAAAATATATTAAAACAATGAAACAGTGTTCTGGATTTTGTTCTTACATTGGCCTTTCATCATCTATGAATCAATAAACCATTTATTTATAAAATACTGTAAATTACCATATTTTACAATTCCAAAAAATTAACTTATTTAGAAAAATATTAAAAAAACTACCCAAAATTTATTCAACTGTATAATTAAAAAACTTACTTCTTTTTAGGAAAATATTTTTCTAAATACTAGGCATTTAATTTTTAATTATCATCATTCTTTATTTGAAAAATTTAAATTTAATAACAATAACTGAATTTATAATACCTTGAAAAAATAATCAAGGTCTCATAAATTTATCTTATAATAATACGACAATAAAATATGAATTTGTGAATATATTTTATTATAATATATTTACTTTATATCATTAAATTAATTATAAAAATGAAATTAAAAATTTAGAACTCACAAAAATACCAGCACTTAATTTAACAATTTTAAAAAATTTATTTAGTTATTCAATTATATAAGTATATCATATTTTCCATTTTATGATACTTAAATTTTATTTATAGTTTCATATGTTATGTTAGTTTTCTAGTGGAAAAAACATTATTCTTATGTTCATGTTACTAATGCATCTGTATAAATTCCATAATTTCTATAAATACCAATTACTATATTATGAATTTATAATAAATATTACTAGTTAATTCCCGAATGAAAAAAAAATTATTTTATACCAACTTTTGTTGTTAAATTTTTGACATGAAGAAAATAATTTTAGTAGAAATTTGGGGAGATGTTGAAGCCTTATTATAGATTACTTAGCTATTTATACAATGAAAAAATACCATTACTTTAGAACAAAATTAGCATTATTAGATAAATATATTTCCTAAATCTATAATAATATAAACCTAAATTGTTTTGAGAATTTTTGTGATGTAATATTTTATAAAAATCAAGTGATATTAGGGATAAATTCTTTAGGATATTATATATGGTATCATATTAGTGTAAAAATAATATCATTGGCATCAACGTCATTAGTGGAACACAAGTTTAGTGTTTTAAATATCACCAGGGATTGATATTTTATGGTTTATAAACATTTCTGTTATATATATAACCCTTTTGGTTTTCTGATGTAATATTTAATACTCTATGTCTCTTGGGAATTAAATTTGATAGAAAATTAACAAATTATTCTGGAATAATCTGATCCAAAAAATTTATTAAATAAGTTATTGTATGGTTCTCCTCAAAATGACATCCATTTATTGATACAAGAATATGGATGATTCTATATTTATAAAGAAAATTGGTTTAATAAACATGAAAATTTCATGTCAAGTATCAACTCAATCTTAAATCTGATCATGTTGAGTGGGACTAAGACTGCACACATTAGTAGACATTTGTAATGGATATTATTTGGTCAAAAATATTTTATTTATGAACCATTATGATAGATATTGATTATTTTTGTGAGTATGGTGAAACTATTGAAAGAACTAATCCAAAGGAACCATAGGCTGGTCCAAGGGTGATATATGTTAAACAAAATGAATGTTGGTTAATATAATGGCATTATAGAGTTTAATATTCATAATATAGAATTTTTAGGTTTGTATATATTTTAACACCCTAATGTTAATATTTATCAATTGTTTTAAAAATAATATTAGTAATGGAATGATCTAGGTGGAATCATGTGAAAAATAGATGTGATGGAAAATGTACAATTTTTTCGAACAAGCTATCTAATGGGATCAGAGTTGGAATGATAAATTTCATGATCATTCATAAGAAACTATATAAAAAATATGATTATCACCTTGAATTTAGTTAATGTTCCAAACAAAATAAGGAATAGACGGATGGATATTCATGGATGTTAAGGTGATAAATACGATTGAGGAAATATATATATATTTCATCAGGGTAAAAAATGATGAAAAAGTCATGTGGAAATTAACTCAAATTTGTGTATAAATGCTACAAATTTAATAACAAATTTCATAAGTCCCATAGGATTAAATTAATTAGAGAAAACAAAAAATATGTTTTTAAATTACAATAAAACTAGATAAAATGATTAGCAATTCCACATCTAGTGATAAAGAGTGAAATAAGTAGCAGTAACCCTATAGACCATTGGAATGAATACAATCAAATAAAAAACTAAAATTATTGTACATATTGATTTTTCACTCTATATATTATTATGTATTTTATCATTTAGGGTTTCACAACCTTAACTATTATATGTTAGATTATAAATAAAAAATAGTGGTTTTATTTTTTTCTCCAAAGTACATGATTCTTCTTTAATGATTCTGGGAAGATTAATCTAATAAATCTTGACCATCTACCGCAGGTAAAATTCAATGTCATTTTTTTCATAGATTATTCCACTTTGGAAATATAGGACTATATCATTTACTTATTGAAATATATGTTTATATCTAAAATCAACCCATCATTATCCATCAATGTATTGGGATTTATGGTATCCCAATATAAATTATTCACATTACTTGTGTATTTATAATACATGTAATAATTTTCAATATTAAAGGTTAATTTAATTCCATGATATTTCGATATATATCATTAATCTAAAAAATAAAACATGTTCAATAGATTAATCTAAATACATAAAAATTATATAAAAATGTGACACATTTTATTGAAATTAAATTATCCATTTTAATACATTTGTACAATTGGATGGTAGAAATATGGGTACCAAAATTTTATAATATATATATAATGGAAAATAGCAGCAATTCAAAGTAAAGAGAAATTATTTTATCTAAACAACAAATATAATAAATTTATCTATGAATATATTTTTAAAAAAAAATAAATTATAAGTTATTAATTTTATTATATTATGATTAAATAATATTTTTATGTAAATTATTAGTTATATATAATAGGGAATAATTAAAAAATAATCATAGTGTTATTACAGGGAAATTAATAAACATTTAAAAAATTTAAAATGTAAATTCCTTTCATAAAAGTAATAATGAAAAAGTATATAGAAATAATTTTTAAAAAATATTTTATATTTTTATAAAAATAAATTAAATCTATTTCATTTGAATTAAGACCCCAAATATTATTTTTCAAATTAATATAATATATTATAATAAAAATATATATTTAAATTATTTTTAAATTTTATTTAAATCAAATAACAATTTACTCATTAGATTTCAACAAAAAAGTTTCTCTACACATTTTTTGTTTTAATTTACTAGTTATTATTTGATTTTTTGGAAATTTAATTTTATTCCGTGGAACAAAAAATTGATTTAACATGTTATAATTTGGTAATACATTTCAAATTATATTTTTGGGGATATAATAATTACAATGATTTATTTTTAATAAATTCTAATATCGGTTAAAATGGGTAATCTAATGTAACTCACCTTCTAATAAAATTACATGGATAAAAACATTAATAGGATAAAATTGTTGTGTAAATTATTAATTCCAACAATTCTCACCCACATTTCCCTCACTATATTATGTAAAATCATTCAATTTCATTTATACAATTTACATTAATTTCCATTATAAGGATTTATCTATTTTTTTCATTAATAATAGGAGCCCCATACCACCATATAAAGATATTATTTTTCTTTCAAATAATTTGAAATATTTTTTGAAATATTTCAATATATATGTGCAGAGACGAATTGTGGTTCTGGGGCATGGTGATGAAGGAATTAATTTTAAAAAAATATTAAATATATTTTATTCTGCATGAGTGTTTTCTTAGAAACGGTGGTCTAAATCGAAAATGGAGTCTCGGCTCAATATTGAAAAATATGGTTAAATATTTAGCATTCGGATTACTCAAGGTGGAATATAAATTTAGTCAATGTAGGATGTTAGGATGAGATTCTCATTGGGGTACATTGGATTAATTAATTAATTTTAATTATTTTTTAATAAACATATCCCAAATAAATCACAAATGGTTACATAGATAGTATATTAGAGACCACCATTTATATCATAACTTAAGCTTTACCCTGGGTGAGACATAATAGTGGCGGAAATTAGTATTTTGGCCTGAGCATTATAAGAAAAAAAAAATTAAAAAAAAAATTATTATATATTTAGTTGTTTAATTTAAGGATGAAAAACATTTTTGGTCCCTCAATATCTTGTTATTTTATGGGTCTTGGGTAGATTCATAACTATAATATTGTTATGTAGAGGGTTCATTGTTTTTCATTTATTTGATCGAGAATGGATGATGATGGGTGATCATATTGAGGAGGATCGACATGAGACAGACACAAAAGCATATCTAGAATATGTTTTCCTCTCCAACGGTCAATTCAAATCAATGTAAGACACATTATTTTTTGTTTCAAATCATAATATTAAAATACATATCACGATGATATATTTTTTCATTCATCTTTATTTAAATGATCTTTCTCATGAGTCCGTGTATCAAAATAAATTATTTTTTAAAAATATTTTTTGTTTATTCCATGTTTCTAATACATGTTTCCCTACTAAAAAATCATTTTTCCAAAGAACAGGGACAATGATGTCAATATAATTTTTATTGTTTATTTTTCCCTATCATTATTTTTTTTATTAGAACACGATTTCATGATTTGACATTGATGAGGTGGGTTCTAGTGTGATCAAATCGCAAGACTTGTTTTTTTTAATAAAAGAAAAATAGATAAATGGTTTTTTGATGGATTAATAAATGCGTTGGAAGGGGTTTTTTTCAAGATATTATATTAGTATGAAATGCATGAGTTTCTGATTGGAGGTGGTTTCAGATCAGATCAGGGATAATTGTTTTACTATTTGACATGAAATGATGGAATGGGGTGCAATGAGATCAGTCTCTAATGGAGGTTGTTCATAGGGACTCATGGTGGAGGAAACTAGGCATGGACATGAAAATTATGATTTCCATTATCGGTGTTAATGATGGAATTAACATGACATGAGAGGTAAAATTATTATTAATTGTTTAATGATAATAACATTTCAAAAAGGGATAGAGTTATGATATTTCCTGTAAATAAAAAAAGGAAATAAAAGGAAAATATATTAAAACAGTATACAAGATAATAAAATGAATGGTCGATAAAGGGGATATGGAAGGCATGTCTGTCATGATAAATGAGGGGGTCCTTTTCCATCATAACTAATTATTAGATTATTGTTATCACAATTATTTTAATAATAATTTCATATTCCTATTAAAAAATGATAAAATGGGATAATTTTAGTTATAGGTCATGGTGGTGTACAAGAAACTCTAAATTGGAAAAAGTTAACTAAAATAATAATAATTTTATTCTTTTTGTTATAAAAACAAAATTTTGTCGTGATATCTGCATGTGACCACAGATTGATGAACGGTCAGGGATACTGTGGTCCTGAAGTTGACATTGAAATTTAAAGGCCAATGTTGGATACAATTTTCAAACCATTGGACTGTGTCCACAGAGGACCCAATAATACTTATATATAGAATAATAATAATAATAATATTATTATTATTATTATTATTAAGAAATCTGTTATAAGACATATCTATTTCATACGATGTCGAAATGATGTACTATATGTGGCATTGAAACACCGATATTGTGTGGATGTTTTGAGACTAATATAAAATTTTTATTCTACTTTATTCCTCATAACCAAAAAACCACTCACATGTGATGAAGTGAAATGTAAAAATTTATTTAGGTGTCCGATTTTTGGAAAATACTTATTCAATCAGGGCTGTTTTTCTATTAGTATTAAAATGGTGTGATTCGTTTGGTCATATGAAGCCCATTAAAAAGAAATCTCAATGTAATAACAATTTTACCATAGACTAATGAATTTCCTCATACGTTTATCTAGCATTTTTCTAGATATTCAATGTAATCTAGTAGTTCAAAGGAACTCCCAAGTTGAGCATGAGCATGAACAATACCTAGTCATGGCCAGAGATGAGGTTCATTAACAATCTATGTAACACCTGAGATTTTTATGAGAAATATTTTTTTATGATATATACATCATCAATGAAATATTTCACTACACACAACACTAACTTGGCTTTCATTACACGCAATTGAGACCTTCCTCGATAGCTTGTATTGTACACAATATCATGTTTCACTAAACTACGATATACTATTAAAATATTATTAAATCTAACCATTATGAATAGTAATACACAATTTTTTAAATTTTATTAATTTTATCTTTAAAAATGGATTTCATTTTTGGATTCAGAATATCGAAATTAGCCTAGGGTGAATTTTTGGTATTTTTCTGAAAACATTCAATTTTTGATGAATATTGAAAATACTAGGTTACTATTTAAAAACTGACATTTTATTTAAATAATTATTTATTATATTTAAATTTATTTTAGCTAAAAATTAATACATAACACCTATATAAGTTCAAATTAATTAATTGGAGTTATTTTATTATAATTTTAGATATATAAAAATTTTATTGAACTTTTCACCGTCTTTTATCCACCTCATAGGAGAGTTTGAAAATTTACATAAAAAATAATTTTACCGCTACTGTGAGTGGAATTTCAAAAATCCAAGAGATAGAGTTAATATTAAAGAGTAAAATGTGGTTCAATAAGATAAAAATATTTTTTGGTGAATATTAACTTTTTACTTATTTTTACCACAGTTAAAAGTAAATATGGTAAATAAGGGTAAAAATGTTATTATTATTACCGTAACACATCTCTTAATTCTATTAGATAAGTTTAATTCGACCAAAAACAACCTTAATAATATAATATGACCATTCAGGTCCACTTCCATTAGATTAGGACATTTAATATTATTTTATTTAAAGAAGAGTTCAAATAGATAAAATCAAAGTTTAATAACTAAAACATTTTTAATATAGGGTTATAAATAACATAAATTAGACTATAAATATTCATTATAATGCTAAAAAAGAAATCCTACATAATGGTATTTTATTTATAATTTTTAGACTTAAATAATTGAATTTATTTATGACACAATGATGATGCAGTAATTACCTTATTAAGAAAATATTGACATAATTGATATTTTAAATACCCATGTAAATGTAATTTTAGGCTTTTCATGAATTAAACTAATTTTATCAGTTAATATAAAATATTAGTATTTATTTCATTAACTTTTTTTGAACTAATCATGCTGTAAGGATTATCACAAAAATCAATTAACAAATAGTGTCAAAATTGACATAAAATAGTTTTTAAAACAAATATTATATTATTAATTGTTATTTTATTCCTAAAAATCTATGGTTCGTCCAAATGACTTAAATAGGGTTATATATATTAATAATGACTCACTTGGGGTTCTTTTGTCTTGTTCTTGTAAGTTTATTAACCATATAGTGTAAGAAAACAAGAAGACACGGTAAAAGTTAAATTATTTAACTTAGAGTTAAATCTAAATTATAATGTTAAAATAGTATCCTAAACATGTATAAAATCTATTGGTTGAGAGGATTTAGACCCATACCTAACTTATAATCTACGTAAATCATTTGGAGCTATTAAAAACCGAATATGACATTATTATAAAATAATATTTTATGTTTTGCCTAAAGTGCCCCTCTCCTCCCTTATAAAAGGACACCTCTTCCCTCTCCTCCTCACACCACATTGAGACTTCAACCTCGTCCAACCCCTAAAAATTTCTCTTCTCCACTTCCCTAGTAATATTCTAGAGGTCCTGGTATTCTTCAAAGACCAACATTAGTTCTCTAAGAGGAGGTTTCAAAGAGGCTTGTCGAAGAAGATGTAATATCTGTTACCAATTCTTTAAAATTTATTTATTCTTATACTTCTTCTTCTTTAGTTGTTTAATTGTAAAGTAATAATATAAGTATCAATAATATACTGATATTTTATTATAAATATGTAACAACCCTATTTCACATTCTATCAATCCTACAGAAAACGAAATCACCGCGCATGCGTACGTACGGAATACCGTCTTCACGCTGTGGTGTAATATGTTTTCCACCGCCAGCTTACTTGTATGGGTGTATTGGTGTAAATAATAACCATATGTGATTATTTTAAAGTGATTTTTATTCTGAAATAGTATACATACACTTCAATACAATCCCACGATCATGGGAATGATATCATCGCTCGTGTGTACGTACGACCTACCGCCTCCACGATGTGATGCGACTCATTCTACATGATCTTCAATTCATAAAGACTATATAAATAAATTTAATAATTACATATGATATATATTACACTAATACCATTCTGTAAATGAGGTATCTATAACCTAAAAAGAAGAATAAGAATTTATTCAACAAAACACACATAAGAACAAAAAGCAATAAACACCCGAATAACAAGTAGCAATGACATATTACTAATATGAAGCAAATAATATGACCATATATGATATCATAACAATGGGTACGATTCTGGAATAAGTCAATAACATTATTTAAATAATTATACAATAGGTTCGGACATGTACGAAGAAAATTGGACATAAGATAAGGGATAATTATTCCAATCGCACTTTTATCTGAGATTGTTTATTCGTATGTATTCATTGGGGTTAGGTTTATTATCCATTTCCATATGTTCTCAAAATGTTTTCAGAAATTTTTTAATTTTCTTCCATGTATTTTTAATGTCTTTTTTATCCTTTTTACTTTTATCACATCATATGGAAGGAATCGTTCTTTTGTTTTCCATACGAGGTACTTTTTTACTTTTCCGGAAAAAGTAAGAGAAGAATGTTTTTAACATATACGATATGAACAGATTTTTATAGTTTCATAACACCTTATTTTCATGAATCATACTCTATAATATTTAATGACTATTTTCAAGAAAATACTTTTCTTTAAAATTTCATTGAATTTTGTGAAAAGAAAATGATTTTGAAGAAGAAAGGATATTTTTCTCAAGAATTCATTTCTAGTGTTTTATCAAAACCATTATCCATATAAGATGGAATTATTTCATATGTGTATGTTTCAAGTATTGTTTCTCTATGATTTACATGGTTTCAGTTTTCCTATGAGGAAATGATATCCTATTTTATATGGATTATGTTATGATGGGATGATGTTTATGAAACCCATTCTATACATTGGGTAATGATGAATGATTTATGTTCATGTTGTGGAACAACTAAGAATTATTTCCTTATGGGATGGGTGGGACCTATATCTCCCTTCAATGCATTGGTTAAAGATTTATATCTCCTGAGATAGACATGGTTGGAATGGTAATTTAATCATGTTCAGTGATATGGGACTAGAACAAGGAGTGAAATCGATCCAGAAAGGCACTTTGTCCACTAAGATGGTATTGGCAGCAATGCCTTGGCTACTATGGATATCATAACATGTGCTTAATGGTTTCCAAAATTACATTCTTTATTCCCATTTTATTTTTATCATGATTGATGATCCATTATGATCTATTCCTTATGTACAGTCATTATTTATGTCATTGCTCAATATTTTGATGTTTAAATATTATGTTCATGTTTTGATGTTCAAATGTATATGGTTTGTTTTATTTTCTCCATTCCTACCCTTAATGAGCATTTGTGTTCACCCTTTATATGTTTTATTTTCCCTAGGATATAAAGAATGGTTATAGGTAAGAAAAAAAGGATGATCTTTATGGGAGATGTTGAATATCTTTCACCAAGTTTAGAAGATTATATTCAGAGTTTCCAAAGACAATAAACTATTATGGTCTTTTGGTGTCTGTTTTTGTTATGTATTAAATATTCCGCAAAAGTAATGTAATTTCTATGTACGTCAAGATTTGGGTCTCTACAGTTGGTATCAGAGGACAGGTATAGTCAATCTTTGGTAACTAGAATGTGAAAGCCTTAGTAAGAACCCTAAGGATATATCTATGTATGGAACACAGTGTTAGTGTTTTAGAAATGGCCATGAACATCCTATAATAATACCTGAAGTGTGAAATTTTATTCTTGATTATGTGGTTTTCCTATTATAATTAGTGTTTCTCACACTATTCTTCTTGGTTTTAGTCAATGGATGGAACCCGAAGGAACCATGTAAATGCTGAATGCGATGGGAAATGCAATGATAGTCCCCCAGAGAAACCAAACGTTATCGGAGCTGGAATGAAAAATCTTATAGACATGCTCACACAACTTTCTCAAGATATGAATCATGCATGACATCCAAACGAGAAATGGATGTAGAAACATTCTATTGAATCATTCATGAGGCAGCGTCCACACTCATTTAGCGGGTCTACTAATCCATTAGTGGCTTAACCGTGGATTAGTACCACTGAAAAGATATTTTCAGTTCTTCAATGTTCTGAACCTGATAAAGTCATCTTAGCAGTATATCATTTGGAAGGTGAATCTGATCAATGATGGAATCTTATCAAGAATACGAGGAAAAGGGATGAAATTGAATCCATGGAATGAGACGAGTTCAAGAACTTATTTTTCAATAATTACATCCCTCATATTCTTCAAACAAAGATAGAGAAGGATTTTCTTGATCTGAAGCAAAAGGATGATGAATCTATTGGTACCTACGAAGAAAATTTTAAAATACTTGCACGGTACGCTTCTGGGATTGTTATCCAACAATAGTGTAAGATCGATTAATTCTTTAGTTGCATAAAACCAAGTCTTCGATGGGAATTAGACATAATGGACTTCAATAGCTACGAGGAAATCGTTCGATGTTCTCTAAAGGTTGAGATGGATATTGGAGTAACCCATCAGTCATATGGGTTTGATAAGAAGAGGAAAATGGAATTCAAAGGGAAATCTAAAGGTCACACTGAAAATAAGATGATTTTTCCCTTATGATCAATGTGTTGAAAGAAACATGGAGGGAGTTGTCTTAAAGGGACAAGTAAATGTTTCAAATGTGGAAAAGAAGGTCATCGGGCATTTGAATTCTGCAATGATGGGAAGAATATTCCTAGTGATGCGAACAATGAAAAGGCTACACAAAGGGAACCTCCTATACATCAATGTTACAAGTACAAGGAAATGAGTAATTATGCCAATAAATTCCCTAATCCATGGGTTGTTGATGATGATCGACGTCAACAAACTCTTAAGGCTAAAGACAAAGGAAATTCACATGAATTTTCTATCAGCAATGTAGAGTATGATAACGAAGTGGTGAAAGGTACACATACTATCCACCCTAAAGTAGAAAATGTTTTATTTGATTCTGGATCCACCGACTCTTTTATTTCTGATCAATTTTCTATGGGTATCGTTATATGACCTCAGCAGTTAGATATTGAGTATGCTGTGACAACCCCTAATGGAATAACTATAGCATAAAATGTCTACAATTATTCTCTGATTGAAGTGTGTGGGAAGGAGCTTCCTACAAATCTTGTGATCCTATCTATAATGGAATTTGATGTGATTCTTGGCATGGATTGCCTTTCATTATATCAAGCTCATTTCAATTGCCAAAGAAGAAAAGTCACATTTCATATTCCAGATCAATCTATGATCTTCTATCAATGCAAGGATGAACATAACCATAAAGTGGAAATTTCATCCATCTTATGGGTGTTGATTCCACTAAATTAAGGTTATTTATCTCAAATGGTTGGAGAGAAACTCACGATTAAGAATTTTTCCATTGTATGGGAGTTTGATGATGTCTTTCAGGAGGAATTGCCTGGTCTTCCACCAAACCGTGAAGTTGAGTTTTCAATAGAACTCATACCGGGTGCTATACTTATTTCAAAGACACCTTATAGAATGGCCCCAATTGAGTTGCATGAATTGAAGAAGAAACTCCAAGAGAATCTTGATAAGGGATTCATACACCCAAGTGAATCACCTTGGGGAGAACCTGTTCTGTTTGTGAAGAATAAAATGCATCAATGAGTCTCTGCATTTATTATCGAGAACTTAACAAGATCACTATCAAGAAAAAATATCCTCCCCCATGCATTGATGACTTATATGACCAACTACGCAGAGCCCAATAATTTTCCAAGATTGATCTTCATTCAGGGTATCATCAATTAAGGGTCAAAATGGAGGATATACAAAAACGACATTCCATACATGGTATGGACACTGTGAATTTATAGTGATTCCATTTGGTCTTATTAGTGCCCATTATATCTTCATGGATCTAATGAATAGAGTCTTTATAGACTATCATGGTCAGTTTGCGGCAGTATTTATAGATGATATTCTTGTCTATTCAAAGAGCAAGGATAAACATGAAGATCAAGTGAGAACTGTATTAAAGACCCTAATAAAGGAGAATATTTATGAAAAATTTACCAAGTGTAAATTCTGGCTACAAAAAGTATCATTTTTGGGTCAAATAATCTAAAAAGATGGGATATCTATGGACCAGCAAAAACAGATGTTATAAAAAGATGGTTGAGACCAAAAACAATAACTAAGACTTGAAGTATTATTGGTTTGACTAGATATTATCGACTTTTTGTGAATCGTTTTTCATGATTATCAAATCCACTCACCAGATTGACTCGAAAAGGAGTTATGTTATTTTGGAAGGAGGACTGTGAATAAAATTTCAAGGAGTTAAAAAAAAGTTTATCCAGTGCACCTGTGTTCACACTTCCTTATAGTGGAGAAAGATTTTTCATCTACAATGATGCATCCTAGAAGGGATTGGGGTGTGTTCTCATGAAAAATGATATAGTGATAGCTCATGCCTCACGACAGTTGAAAATCCATGAGCAAAATTACCCAACTCATTATTTGGAGTTAGCTATGGTAATCTTTGCATTAATGATTTGGAGGCATTATATTTATGGTGAAAGGTGTGATATTTATACTAATCATAAATGTTTAAAGTATATTTTCACACAAATGGAGCTGAATATGCGCCAAAAAAGTTGGTTGGAGCTGATTAAGGATTACGACTGCTCAATTCATTATCACTCTGGGAAAGCAAACAAGGTGGAAGATGCATTATGTTGATAAGAATATGATAGCTTATCCAAGATGAGGAGAACAAAAGATCCAATATTTATGGATTTACAAAGGATGTATCTTAGAATTATAATGGAAGGGGAAAAATCTTATCATTCTCAAATGAATTTCCAACCATCTATACATGTGAAGAATAAAGAGGCACAAAAATAAGATGTAGAGTTACAAAAAAAGGTCATAAATGTTCCTGAATTCAACCTTGATTGTGATGGGTTAATAAGGTTCAGGAATCGAGTTTGTGTTCATCTTATCACATAATTAAAGAAGGATCTACTGGATGAGGCTAATAGTTCTTCATTCACTATTCACCCTGGAAGCACGAAGATGTATAGGGACATGGAAGTGTACTTCTGGTGGGATGGCTTGAAAAGAGATGTTGCTGAATATGTCTCTCGATGCTTGGTTTGTCACCAAGTTAAAACTGAGAGACAGAAGTCTAAGAGGATGTTACAACCATTACCCATACTCGAATGGAAATGTGAAAACATCACTATGGACTTTGTCACAGGACATCCTAAAATATCCAAAGCCTATAATGCTATCTGGGTCATAGTTGATCATCTTATAAAGTTGGCACACTTCATTGCTATTAGAGAGGATTTCTCTCTGGATCAGCTTGCCATGATATATGTAACTGAAGTGGTAAGATTGCATGGAGTACCACTTTACATTATATCTGATCGGGATCCGAGGTTTACCTCAATGTTTTGGAGAAGTCTTCAGCATACTCTAGATATAGAGTTGAGTTTCAGCACTCATTATAATCCTCAGACAGAGGGTCAGTCTGAGAGAACAATTCAAACTCTAGAAGATATTATTATTAAAATATTTTTAAAACTAGCCATTATGAATTGTAATACACACTATTTGAAATTTTATAAATTTTATCTTTCAAAATAGACTACATTTTTCGATTCGAAATATCGAAATTATCCTAGGGTGAATTTTTAGTATTTTTCTGAAAACATTCAATTTTTTATGAATAATGAATACACTAGGATACTATTTAAAAACCGAATTTTTATTTAAATAATTAATTATTTTATTTAAAATTATTTTAGGTCAAAATTGATACATAATACCTATATAAGTTCAAATTAAGTCATTGGAGTCATTTTATAATTATTTTTGATATATAAAAATTTTATTGAACATTTCACCGTCTTTTACCCACCTCCTAGGTGAGTTTGAAAATTTACATAAAACATAATTTTACTGCTTCTGTGAGTGGAATTTCAAAAATAAGTGAGACAAGATTAATATCAAGGAGTAATATGTTGTCAATAAGATAAAAATAGTTTTTGTTGAATAGTAACTTTTTTCTTTTTTTACCACAATTAAAAGTAAATATGGTAATTAAGGGTAAAAATTGTATTATTATTACCCTAACACATGTCCTAATTCTATTGGATAAGTTTAATTCGACCAAAAAAACCTTAGGAATAAAATATGACCATTTAGTTTCACATAGATTAGATTAGGACATTTAATATTATTTTTTTTAAAGAAGAGTTAAAATAGTTAAAATCAAAGTTTAATTATTAAAACATTTTTAATACGTGGTAATAAATAAGATAAATTAGACTATAAATATTCATTAGAATGATAGAAAATATTTCCTACATAATGGTATTTTATTTATAATTTTTAGACTTTATATAATTTAATTCATGTTTGACACAATGATGATGCAGTAATTACCTTATTAATGAAATATTAACATAATTGATATTATAAATACTCAAATAAATGTAATTTGACACTTTTCATGAATTAAACTAGTTTTATAGGTTAATATTGCATATTAGTATTTATTTCATAAATATTGTTTTAACTAATCATGTTGTTATGATTTTCACAAAAATCAATTACCAAAGAGTGTATAAATTGACATAAAATAGTTTTTAAAATAAATATTATATTATTAATTGTTATTTTATTCCTAAAAAAATATGGTTCGTCCTAATGACTTAGATAAGGTTATATATATTAATAATTAACCAATTGGGGTTCGTTTTTCTTGTTATAGTAATTTTATTAACCATAGAGTGTTAGAAAACAAGAAGACACGGTAACGGTTAAATTATTTAACTTAGAGTTAAATCTAAATGATAAGGTTAAAATAGTAACCTAAACATTTCTAAAATATATTGTTTTAGAGGATTTAGACCAATAACCACCTTATATTTGAAATAAATCAGTTTGGATCTATTAGAAACCGAATATGACTTTATTATAAAATAATATTTTATGTTTTTCTTAAAGTGCCCCTCTCCTCCCTCATAAAAGGCCACCTCCTCCCTCTCCTCCTCACACATCATTGAGACTTCATGCTTGGGAAAACCCTGAAAATTTCTCTTCTCCAATTCCCTAGTAATGTTCTATAGGTCCTGGTCTTCTTCAAAGACAAACATTAGTGCCCTAAGAGAAGGTTTCAAAGATGCATGTCGAAGAAGAGGTAATATCCATTACCGATTCTTTCAAATTTATTTCTTCTTCTACTTCCTCTTCATTAGTTGTTTCATTATAAAGTAATAACATAAGTATCACTCATATACATATATTTTATTATAAATATGAAACAACCGTATTTCACCTTCTATCCATCCTATGGAAAACGAAATCACCGCACGTGTGTACGTACGGAATACCGTCTCCATGCCGTGGTGTAATCTATTTTCCACCACCACCTTACTTGGATGGGTATAATGGTGTAAAGAATCACTATATATGATTATTTTATAGTTATTTTTATTCATAAATAGTACACATAAACTTCAACAGAATTCCATGATCATGGGAATGATATCATCGCTCATGTGTATGTACGACCTACTATCTCCACCATGTGATGTGACTCGTTCTACATGATCTTAAATGCATAAGGACTATATAAATGAATTGAAGGAATAAATTAGATATATATTACACTAATACCATTATATAATTGAGGTATCTATAACCTAAAAATAATAATAAGAATTTATTTGACAAAAGACGCATAAGAACAAAAAAGCAATATACACCCGAATAACAAGTTGCAATGAAATATTAATAATACGAAGATAAGAATATGACCATATATGATATCATAACAATGAGTATGATTCTGGAAGAAGTAAATATGATTATTTAAATCATTATACAAGAGTTTCGGACATGTACAATGTAAATTGGACATAAAGTAAGGGATAATTAATCCAATATCAATCTTATCTGAGATTGTTTATTCGTTAGTATTTACTAAGTTTATGTTTATTATCAATATCCATATGTTCTCAAAATGTTTTCATAAAAATTTTATTTTTCATCCATGTTTTCTTAAAGTCATTTTTACACTTTTTTACTTTTACCACATTGAATGGAAGAATATTTCTTTTGTATACCATACGAGGTACTTTTTCACATTTCTGGAAAAAGTTAGGGAAGAATATTTTTTTAACTTATACGACATGAACATATTTTTACAGTTTCATAACACCTTAATTTCATGAATATTACTCTAAAATATTTAATTACTATTTTAAAAAATCCTTTTTATTTAAATTTCATGGTATTTTGTGAAAAGAAAATGATTTCTAAGAAGAAAGGATATTTTCCACAAGAATTCATTTAAAGTGTTTTATCAAAACTATTTTCCATATAAGATGGCTTTAAATCATATGTGTATGTTTCAAGTATAATCTCTCTATGATTTACATTGTTTCACTTTTCATATCATGAAATGATATCCTTTTTTATTGATTATGTTATGATGGGATGATGTTTATGAAACCCCTTTTATACTTTGGGTAATGATGAATGATTTATGTTCATTTTGTGGAACAAGTAATAATGACTTCATTATGATCTGGGTGGGACCTATATCTCCCTCCAATGCATTGGTTAAAGATTTATATCTCATAGGATAGACATGGCTGGAATGGTAAGTTAATCTTGTTCAGTGATACAGGACTGGAATGAGGAGTGAACTCGATTCAGAAAGGGACTTTGTCCACTAAGATGGTCATGGAAGCAATGCCATGGCTACTATAGAAATCATAACATGTGCTTAATGGTTTCCAAAATTACATGCTTCATTCCCATTCTATTTTTATCATGATTTATGATCCATTATGATCTATGCCTTATGTGCTGTCATGTTTTATGTCATTGCACAAGATTTTGATGTTTAAATATTATGTTCATGTTTTGAAGTTCAAATGTATATGGTTTGTTTTATTTTCTCCATTCTTACCCTTACTATGAATTTGAGCTATCCCTTTATATGGTTTCCCTTACCTAGGATATAATGAATGGTTTTAGGTATAAAAAAAAGGAAGACCATTATGGTAGATGTTGAAGATCGTTCACTAAGATTAGAAGATTATATTCAGAGTTTCCAAAGACACTAAACTATAAAGGTCCTTTGGTGTCTATTTTTGTTATGTATTAGATATTCCGAAAAAGTAATGTAATGTCTATGTACGTCAAGATTATGGTCTCTACAAACTATAAAAACCTAATTCACATTATGTACCTGTTTATGAATATTCTATCTCATGTATCTCATACATTTTGACTCAGGTTTTGGCTAGTGAGTAGAAAATATTTATTATTTTTCACTTATAATAAGATGGTAGCTTTCGTATTGGATTTTGGGAAATGGTGTGAGATTTTATGAGCATGACACTTCTCTAGGAGTCACTCAACAATGGTAGTCATCTAGATAGATAACTAAAGAGATTTAAAGGTTAGAAAACCACTTGCTAATTAGATTTTTGGTACCACATATCCCTTGCATTGGTTTGTGTGGAACCCCTATGGAAAAGGGTGAAGGTCCCTCTATCTATTGACTAGTACAACCCTAATTTATTATGGTCCGGGTCCTCAAATAACAGAGTGGTACCCTCATGCTAGTTATGGAATGTGTCCATGACAAATGGAGTGGAACCCACCTACTGAGTAGGGAATGGGTCCTCTATTGACTATTATAGTGGACCTATTTTGTTGGGAAAAGGCTTGGGTCCACTGTTGAAAATTACATTGGAACCCTAATATTGGCCAGGGTATGCATTCTTGACCATCAGAGTGGAACCCTCATGATGGGCCAAGAAGGTTTCCTCAGCCATTAGAGTGGTACCCACCTACTAGGTAGTTCTGGGGTCTTATACCTACTCTCATAGTTGAACCCTCCTACTGGTAATGGAATGGGTCCTCTACCATTAAAATTTTACCCTTCTACAGGGTAGGGTCTATCTATTTTATCATCCATTACAGTGGGTCCCTCCTACAAGGTAGGGAATGTGCACTATATTGGATATTATAGTGAAAGCCTCCAACATGGGAGTGAAAGGATCCTCTATTCACTATTAGAGTGGAAACCTCCAATAAGGATATGCTTATTACATTTACCATTATACTGTCACCCACTAAGTGGGCATGGAATATGTCATGTTTTTACTATTCGAGTAGAACCCCCTACATGGTATGGTAGGGTCCTATATATATTATTATAGTGTCACCCTTCTTCTAGGTAGGGAATGTGTCCTTTATCTACCATCATAGTATCACTATTCTATCATATCAGGGAATGGTTCCTATTCAAAGATAATGTTCACCTAGATGGTCTCTTTTTAGAGTTGTAGACATTATCATATTTCATACCTAGGATGGGGAGATGTTGGTACCCTTTCTCTCTTGTTTTTTGTTCCCTGTGGAGATTATATGGTTTCTATCATTATTGTTATTTTCAAATATTCTTATTGAAATGCCTTCTTTGTGTTGATCATATTACTTCTATAGTGTCTCATATCACCCCTTCTTCTATTTTAGAGTAATTTTATGGGGTATGTATATGGTTACCCTTCATGGGCAATTCGTTCATGTGTCATGTCCTTTGTTGATAACCAATTTTATGATAACAATTTTCTTGGATCATAATGACACACATGTGAATTTGACCTCATACCATGGTTTGTTCTTGGATATCCAAAACTAGGATCTCTTATCATTGATTCATTTAATATTTGTATCATGTTGGTAAGTCCATTAGGTTTGGGAATATATTTTCCACTTTATATTTCAAATTACAAGGTTGAACAATTTTTCATTCCATATAGGTTATTAAATTCCTAGTTTTTACTCTATATGTTACTATTTTTTTTATTTTCTTTCCCCGCTTCTCCATGAAGATATCTAGGTGGATGTGTTTGAGTAAATTTGGAAAATACCAATAATATTAGTTGTGCGTTTTGACACATATCACAATACCCTTCCATATAATGGTAGGATATTAGTAGCTTTAGGTTTTCCTACCATTGACTTGGCGAGACTTGGTGGTTAGAGTCCTGGGTAGCTAAATACTTTTGATTGTGTTTGGATTTTTCCCCACAAGAGGATTTGTTAGGGAAGTTAGAGAAATATTTTTAAAGGGTCTCGAGTGAGGACTTCAAGTCGAGGAACCTAGCATTGGTGCGACAACAAAATGTATCCATACACAAGGAAACTGACTGTCTTGTTGTCCATATGGAATTCTGAGACATATGTTTTAGGGATCAGTGGTACATATATCATATTGGATTGAGTCATTTGACTTTTATTCTTGAGTCCACTCCCCGGATATAAACTTTAACCATTGTATACTTTAATAACATTCATTATGATACTATAATTATAGCTAGATAGGATTTTTAGATAGTGTATTGACAATTATGGGTTGAAATATGAGGCCTCCGTTTAGGGACCCACCTAAGAGGTGTTTTCTCTATGTGGTAACCGAGTGATACTATCACTAGTTTTGTAACACATGGATCTTTTGGTGGATCGTGCAGATGATCATCTAAGTGTTGAGTAGTTGATATCTCTATGAGACAAAAGGATTGTATGAATAGTACTGCTGCATTACAAAAATTCCATTGATGGGGACCACTATAGTTCTTTGTCAAGACAAATCCTCAAGTAGTAGAGGTTTGACTCCAGGCGGCGGTCCCTGTTTTTTCAGCTCCCGCAGTCTCTAACTTATTGTTTGGTGGAATTGGTGATTATTTTTCTCCATACAGTTGTTTTTGTATCTATACATACCAAAATATAATGCACCGAATTTTAGTGTTCATCAGATGTTTTAGAAATAGAGATCACCTGGGACTCAGGGTGAGTCAAAAACCCTTCTTCTGTAGATAAGGAGTGACAAGAGACTGAGGTTCAAATTCCCTGATTATATAGGACACTTACTAATGGTGTTTCTATAAATGATAATTCTCTACTATGAAATGGGGCATCAGTATAGTCCAATGTTGGTGATTTCCAATGTAGAATCATATAATCATGAAAATGGGGACACTTCCCCTATAGATTCTTGTTCTAACTATGTGCTTAAAACCCATGTGGTGGAGTCAGTGTCGTACCAATATAGATTGTATTGAGGTGTGGGGGATGAGTTCAATTGACATGGGTGTTGGAAGTCCTTTTAATGTGGTAATTTATTACTAATGATGATGTAGGTGTGGGTACGGATATTATGATTCTCATGAAAAAATACATGTGGTTATTATGAAGTTTTTAATAATAATATCTTAATAAAAAAATGGTAATGTTATATTATTTATTTTAATAATAAAAAAATCTTAAATAAAAATATTTTTGAAAACAAGTGTGTAGTTAAAAAATTAAAGGTGGAGCAAGTGGAGTCGTCATATGTATCTGGTGTGACAAATTATGGGGAATTTTACTTCTCCATTAACTAATATACTTGTGTTATTAAAATTACCATAATAATAAGGGCATAATGGAATTAAATAAAAAATGGGAATAAGTGGGGGAATTTTTCTTATTGGTTGAATTTTTCACAGGGAATTATGGGAGAGGGATGTGTGCATGCCCCTCTCCCTTATAAATTATTTAATAATAATAATAATAATAATAAATATTTTTTTTATTTTTTATACAATATTTATTCTATCGTATCTTTTTTGTGAGGAAACTAATTAATGAACCATCATCGACATCATCACTCTAATTTCAAGATGGGCATTTAAAGACCATTGTTGGGTACATTTTTCTTGATCATGGATTGGTTCAATAGAGAACCCAAAATTAATAATAATAATTTTAATATAATAATAATTATTTTTATTTTTATTTTCATTATGGAATCAATTATCAGAAATATCACGTTCACGTGGTGTTGAAATGAGGAACATGTTGTGGAATTGTGACTTGGATATTGAAGAGATTGTTTTGAGACCAATATTAGATATTTAATATTGTTTTGATAGATCAATACCATGAAACATAATTCATGTGGGATGTGGTGAAATAAATATTTTACACCCAGTGTCTAATTATGTAATCCCAATAGCATATCATGAGAATTTTGCAGTGATAACATCAATGGTGTTACTTTTTTGGTCATTTCAATCCATTTTTAATGGAATATCATTGGAATATCATTCTTTTCACTTTGAATCAATGATGAGCCTCTTTCATGGTGTAGTCCATAGTCCTGATACTTTGTGTACTCTAGGAGTACATGGGAACTCCAAAGGAGTATATGATCTCGATCAAATACCTAGGCATACCAAATTATATGGCCATTCGATGAGGCTGGCTCACACACTGTGTAGAACCCTAACATGCAGTTTACAACTTTATGAATCATCTACCTCTAAAATATCCATCGTTTTGACTTATATTTTGGTACGTGAGTATCTCATCATGATTTTTTCTATGTAGAACATGATGGTTGAATTTATAGTGTCTTTTGAAAAAATATGTGAGATGTTACGTGTGCGACTCTTATATTGGCATTACTCGATGATGGTAGTTATCAGGATGGATCGCTAATGATTGGATGGAGTTATAATACCCAATGTTATATCAGAGTGGTGGTATCTATACCCCTTAGTGGTACTCCTTGATTCACTAGGGTCTGGGTCCTCTAAATAATTAGTGGAACCCTCTTACCAAGAAGGGCATGGTTCCATAATCATTATATTTAATCCCTCGTGATTGGAAGGTGGTGGGTTCTTTATTAATTATTATAGTGGAACCCTACTACCAAGATAGGTCATGGGTACTCGATCAACTATTAGAGTTGATGCCTCTTATTGGGAAGGGAATTGATTCTCTACGAATAGAGTGGAACCCTCAAACATTATTATTCATGGGTCCTCGACTATTATATTGTAACCCTCCTACCAGGTAGTTGATGGGTCCTCTATCTACTATTATAGTGGAACCCTCCAACATTTTAGTAGGTCGGTCCTTGACCATTAGTGTGGCACACTTGTTTCTACTAGGTTATTGGTCCTCTATCAACTATTAGAGTGGAACCCTCTTAATGGGATTGGCATGAGTCATCTATCTACTATAAAAGTGGAACCCTCTTACTGGGTAAGGAATGGTTCAACAATTATTAGAGAGGCACTCTATTTTTAGGATGGGAATGGGTCCTCTATTGAATATTAGAGAGGAACCCACCTCTTGGTTTGGACATGTGTCCACTATCAACCATCATAGTGGCACCCTCTTTTCATATTAGGGCATGGATCCTCTAACTAGTTATTTTTTCTATTAACTCTGCTAAACTTTTGAGAGGTTTTTATTGACATGGATGATTCTTAAAATATATAAGTGAGTTGATGGGCATTAGAGATGGTCCCTTTTTAGAGAGAAATAAAAGTTCATTATTATTATATAGGAGGAAGTAGAGATCCCATTTCTCTATCATTTGGGATTCATTTTTATATTATCCAGTATATTTCATTATTTTTGTTGTCTAATATACTTATTAAAATTCCTTTTCTTGGTTTAGATGAGTAATTATATAATGTCTTATATCTCTCCCTATTTAGTTATTTGGGAGTTATATAGGGATTGTATATACTCACCACTACATGAGATATACCGGGACATGTCATGTCTTATGCAGATGAAAAAACATTTATGGATTATTTTAAGGGATCATAGGGATTTCAAGACTCATATGACCTCATATGGTGGTCGAGGATTAAATATAAGGAGTTGGTCTCTCTTTTTCGTATTCCTCTTGTAGTTGTTTTTTAGGTTCGTATATTCTCTATATTTGGGATTTTATTTTTTCCCTTTAACATTCAGATAATTCTACTGTACAATTTTTTACTACCTAGAAGTTATTACATGCCTCATTTTTATGCTCGATGCTTCCATATTTATTATTCTTATACATCAATTCCACATGGAGATGGTTGGGTTTATATTTACATGTAAAATAAGAAAATAACTCTAATTAATTATTTATTTTGGTTCTTATCACCATCCCATGACCATTAGAGGTGCACTTGGGATTGTTTCATCTCAACCTTCTCCTGGATAGGCAAGCCTGAATGGGTCTGGTCATGACACACCCACTTCATGACTCACCTATTGATTAAAAACACAATGATAGTCTTTCTCCATAACATCCCTTATAGTCCCTCTATACATTTGGTCTGTCACATTCTATAAAAAAAATATTATGCCTTTATTTACAAATAAATCATTAATATAAGATCCAAAAAATCATTTTGAGTATTACATACCCATTAATTTCAATTCATTTTCATTATCATCCACCGAACCTTAGTACTATTCTAAAAATATTTATAAAACCAAATTATTGTAAATAATATATTGAGATGTAATTATATTTATATGTTATATATAATATATATATTCCCATTTTATTTGGTTAAACAATGTAAATTGTTACGTAAAATTATGAGTGGAAAACCATCTCCATGAATGAAACAATTTTCCCATCACTAAAATTCATGGATGGATCATGGAATGGATTTAAGGAATAATTATATTATTTAATTAATTAACTTTACTCTATAAATATAAATTATATATTATATTTTTATATCATAGTTTTTTATGAATCTTATGACTTACATTCAAAATTTATTTATGTGTTTATGATTTATTATTTTATTTGGTGATGTATTTGAAGTATATATATATATTGTAGAGTTTTATAGTCTTGAAAGGGGATTAAATGTTTGATTCATGTTTAGGGGAAACTATGGTGTTCTCCCTTGTTAACTATGTTGATTTTTTAGAGAAGGACAGTGAATTCTATATCATTGGCGCACTATTTTGGGATAAAAATGAAAATATTTGTAGAAATATTTTTTTCTTGGTATAATAGAGAAATTCATATTTTGAGAATAGTTCCCCAAACCATTTTTCGAAATTATGCGGGATTCCATAAAAGAAAAACTATCTCACATAGTTGTGGAATGGTTTTTTAAATTTTCTACCATATTGTGCACAATTTTTTCATTCATATTAATATTTTATTTTAAACTCAAATCCACAATGTAGCCCTTAATTCTTAATCATATTTCAATGGATATCAATTATATTGACTAAATGGTATATTATTAACAGTTATTATAATTATTCAATAAAATGATATATGATATTGGTCATTGACTCATGTGGAGTGAAGGTATGACGATGTATTGTTGGTGGATCCATTGTTACATAGTCTAGGTTGATAGGTTCCCTAACGAACTTAACAAACCACTTAGAAGGAAAACATGAATGACATGGCTCATTAGTTTTCTATATGGATATAGGATTTATAGTAAATGGCCTTGGAATATTATTGGGCCTTATTAATATAACTCTGTATTCCTTTCAACAAGGTTTGGAAGTATGGTATGATGTTATATGAGAAATTTTTTTTAGAGGTGAAGATTTCCCTTTTCGCGTATGGAAGGTGTGCATAACATTAATGGATAGCAATGATTCATGTTTTTGACTTTTTCATAAGGGTGATAATGATGTTTTTCCTTAATATATGAATTTTAATTTTCCATAAATGAATAATGGGCACGCATATTTAATTCTATGCTATGTGATTATTACTTATCAAATTATATTGAAATCACACCGAAGATGGAATGAATATGATTCATTGAACCATTGTTAGCACAAGATTGAGATGTTTATTAATTTTTTTATTCGAATATATTCATTTTCATTTCAATAATGACATACAATTTTATATACATGTGAACATATGTTATGGGGACAATATTTTTGTCCATCTAGGTTTATACCCTCACCCTACACATGTGAATCGATTCATGGTAATACATCATGTTAATGTTTTTAGAGAAGAGTAAGGACCTTGTGATTGGTTAATGAGGATAAACATGTTATAATATGGAGGAAGTATCTGGATTGACTCCAAAAAACATTCGTGGAATTATATATTGATTATTTCAATTTTTAGAGAATATACTTGTTGACGTCCAGCAATGGGGGTCCATTTTGTTATAATTTTATGAACTAACATGAAATATATTATTGCATAAGGTCTATGTTTTATTATCATATGATATTGTATTCATTTATGAATATATATTTTTAAATCTAGGTGTATGTATTTGATTACTAATTGAATTGTCACACTACATCACATTCAGACCCTTCCATCTAGTTGGTATCCAATTTTATATGAGGTGGTGTGCATGAGGTCTCGTAAAAATTTATCTCGCCCCTAGTGATTTTGGAATGGGAGTTATGAACTGAAATCAGGTAGTTTTACATTCTATTATTCTAGGAAATGATAGATAAGAGATATATTGTTTAAAACATCAGTAAGGGACATTTTTTGTTCATGTACAACTCATAATCAAGTTCGTATATGTTTATTATGTGTTTGTTTGGAATTTCAAAAAATCTCCCCTTGGGGATTCTCGAATTTTCATACAATGGAGGATGATCAAGTTATGACAGACACTGTATAATATGATTAATATAAGAATACTCCAAAAAACACTCTAGTAGATTATGCAAGGAAGATACCCCATCTTTGAGTCTTAAAAACTATGTTTTCTTATAGAGGAGGTCAATAGTGGGTGGTAGTTTACAATGATCGATATATCAAACTCAAATATCCACCCCTATTCTAGAGATTTCATTATCCATAGGATTCTGAGGCTATGATGAAATAAATAAATATATATTTATTCTAGTAATATATCTATAGGATATAATGGTGATATTTAAAGACATTATGCATCTACGACCCTTGAAGTGGTATTGGGATGTTATAGGATAGGCAGTAATGTCTCTTAGTGTAAGATGTGATTATTTAATGGATCCATTATTCTTTTATTTTTTTACTTCTTTCTTATGCTAGACTGAGCGCAGAAATCTATGAATATTTAGTAAGATAAATTTAACATACTTATTACTCAGCTATGTTTAAAGGGGTTCTATAATTTTCTATTTTTTTTAAGGGACTACTGTTATAAATAATGAGATGATTTATCTTCGGATTTTCTCCGATCATTGATTTAAATTAATGGTATTTGAACTAATTTTTTATGCAGCTGTATCTTTTATGGAACTTTTATTTGAGAAGGGTATAGAGGTGGAAAAACATGTATTATTTCATCTACATTTCATTCCTTTAATGACTCGAATTTCCAGTTCTATAGTGATTGAAACATTTAATATCATTTGAAGGAATTTTGGGAAGGTATATGAATGTCGTAGATAGGTAGTGCAGATCATTGATTATTCTAACTCAACTATCGGAAAACTTTTTACAATGTTCTACAATTATAGATGGAAAATAATATTTATTAAATTAAGCACGAAGCCACAATTTGAATTTCATAGATGTGGAAATATGGGTCATCTCTAATGATTTTTTTATAAGATGAAACATATGGGCTCAAGAAGGTTTTTCCATGTTTTATGAAGGGGTCCTCTAGAGCATACCTATGAACCACAATGATCCATTACTAAGATGAGTTATTCTTGATTTTATAAAGGTCATTATTTATAGGTGGCAAAAGTGTACACAATAGTGTTGGTTTCAAAATTTAGATTATAGGAAAATTATAAAGTTAGATTTATACGTTTCATTAACATTATATAAATAAAACTAATATATATAATTATTTCACACACTTTTAAATCACCTCAAGTCATTGTTGTCCAAAATAAATGTTTTAATTTACCGTATGATATTATCGATGTTAGAACTATTTGGTGAAAGAATATAGATAGTATCTAGCTGTGTCATGAGTGTCCCATATTTTTCATAGATAAAAAATCCAATTAGACATAATGAAATTATATATGACTAGTTTTCAAGTGATATTTATAAAGTACTAGATTTTTAGTTTTTGAGATCATATTTTGTTTTTATTGGGGATGTCCTTCATTTCCCTCACATAAATGAGTGAGGTTAATGTTATTAATAGAGTGGGATATCAAATTAGGATAGATAAGAACATAGCTTATCCATAATGGTGATACCAAGGTTTAAGTAGTAGGCCTGGATATCACAATGTAATTAGTTGCAGTCACCTCTAAATCCGTCCCATGGTGGATAATTACCTTTAGGTTTTTCCAGATGAATTCTTTGGGCTTCATTGAGATGGAGGAATTTAATTTTAGATTAAAACTATACCTTTTGTTTCACAAATTTTGATTACTAATTATCATATGGACCCTTTTGAGATAAGATACTTACCGGTACAATTAATGTACTATAGTTTGTGGAATTTATCTGACTAAGAATATCCCCTTGGGGTGATTCATTGTTGTTTTCCAAGAAGGATGATAGAAACCTATACTTGTATCTGGACAATAAGAAATTCAATCTGGTAATGATGAGGACCATGTAATCTTTTCCTTGAAATAGAATTCTATTTGATTATATATAGGGATTATATTGGTTTTCTAAGCATGATATTCAATTTGGTAACCAATATTTTAGGTCATAGATGATGATATTTTCAAGATAACATTTAGGTGTAGGTATAGACTATGTGAGAATATTTTCATTCCATCTGGTTTTAAAATTCGTTGATGATGTTCATGGATCTCATGAATAAAATTTTCCAATCATATCTTGACTCTTTTATTGTTGTATTTATAGATAATATATTTATTTAATCAAATACATCATATTTTATTCTAGGTACCCTAAGATTATACATAGTGTAAATTGAGTGCATCAGATTACTACCAAAATATTATAGTGTAACATAACAGAATATTAAAACATATTTCATGTTATTATTTTATGTTATTTGTATAGAATACAAGATTTACAACAAAATCAAAAAAAAAATTAATTGTCTTAGATGACTAGACATATTCATAAATTTTAATAGAAAATTTATGATTAAATATTAAAACATTTTAAGCACATTATTATTCATTCAATTACATCCCTTAAAATCACACATAGTTATCCATACCTCCTAGTTCTGGAAGATATAAAATTTAATTTTGTATTCTTAGTAAAGAGTGTCATATAATAGAATTTTAAACAATGTAGGAAAGTAAAAATTTATATATTATGAATAAATAGGCAACATAAAACAATAATCATCTAGAATAGATAGAATATCATATCAATGAATATTAATGAAAACCTAAATAACATTAATAATTGATATCATATGGATGGAATTATTAATTTTAGACACAAAAAAAATTTATGAAATTTATTTTCTAAGAAAAATAATGTATTATCATAAGAGGTATAAACCAAAACCCATCTTATTTTGTGTGATGAATTGTTGAGCTATATAATTATGGGCCCCATCCAGTAACTCATTATGTTCAATGGATTCTACATAAAAGTTATTAATAAAATTAATCATTACCTAAGGAACATCATAATATTTAAAACATGGATGTCCATATATATAGAAATATTAAAATTAAAAATTCCCTATTAAATAGAATAATAAGGGTGTTCTATGAGAACATCCCTCAGTCAACTTAGAAAATATGAGGTATAATTAATGTTACATTATGAATTATCATAAATGAAACATAATTATGATGAGACAATGAGTGTGTTGGGTCATCAATAATGCAATTTAATTGGGTTCAATAGATGGAATTTGTAGAAGACCAAGGGAATCAAATAAAAAATAATGTATCATGATTTATTAATAGCATTTAAATATTCCAAAACATATCCCTTGATAGAGTCTCACGTGGTGTGTAGTCATATGCTCTCTCATCGTGTATTAGGGTGATGATTAAGAAAATCCCCATGAACCCATATTTTTGGATATTAGATCTAAATAAATATATTTCATATCTATATTAAAATTGAAGTATCAATATGGGGTAATATTGTATTTAAAATTTCAAAGACATCTAATTTCCAAAATTTGTATTAGTTTTCAACCAGCGAAATGATTTAGTCTTACAACAATTTTAGTATCTCTTGAACAAAGCGAATATGAGATAGAGATAATGATATAGAAATTAAAATCCAATAAATTACTTTACTAAGTTGAATAAATTTATTCCATTTCAATTTATCCACCACGTAATGTAAAATGGGGGTGAATATAACAAGAGTCTCAAATAATGTAAATTTTGAGGGAAAACCCATAAATAGGGATTGTCTGGTAGATCAATCAAAATACATTGAGAGTGGAATTAAAAATGATCATAAAGTAAAATTAATAAATATGTTTCATGATATAAAATATATAATATGAATAATATATACATCATATAATGGAAATTATGTGCATAAAACAAAACATGTCTAGGGGAGTGTAATTTGAGATTGAAACGCAATAAATCTAGTTCTAACATACAAGAATGTACTTGAACCTACTATATAATTATTTTGAATATATTAATAAGTTAATTTATAAACTAATTCAAATTTATTTAGAACAATACACTTCATAAATAATCATTCTCTACTTGAATGATTCTAACATTCTACATGCATTTTTATTGCTTGGACTATTTAGACTGGTTTCATAATAGTGGTGTTTTTATTCATTATTATTCCAATATAAATTAGTGTTTTGTAAAAAACAGTTAATCAAAGAATTATTTATAATAATTTATGATATTTCAAATTCCATTATGTAATAAATTATATACTATCATTAAAAATGAATTTGATAATAAGTGTATTTGGTGATTTTTGATGAAACAATTTTGTTTCAATGACTAAGAAATTTCAAAATGATAATATATATATATATCAATAAAAATATCTTCATATTCAGATTAATATCGCATTAAACTGGTAATAATTATCAAAAAAAAAATTTTAATTCAATGTTTTGTTCATGTATGTGTTCAAATCGTCTCGAGCATGAATATATTGTGATTTAGTTATCGAATATGGGGAAATTTAGTTGTAATATAGTTATACCACAAGAATGATGATATTATTTAGTGTTTATTAAATGAGAAATAAAATATGTTAAATAAAATAGAATAATATATAATATGAAGAAAAATCATACACAATTTTAATAATACATTCCCATCTTAATATTATTATTTTCAAAGATTAAATTATCAAAAATAATTTGTTTATTTTATTGTTAATATATAATATATTTTATTAAAAAATATCCTTAATGGATTAATAAAAATAATATTTATCAATTAATTTGATCCTTATATATAAAAATTTAAGGTGGTGAAGGGAAAAAAGGAAATATGTTATGTGGTAGAGGTTGTAGTCCCTACGATGCACCAAAATGGTTTGGTTTTTATTAATGTAAAGGGGAATGTGAATAGAAAATGAATATACAAGTAATATAGTAACATATCGGTGTATAAATATTAAATATATTTATATATTTATATATTTTTTTGTAGAATAATTTTTAATTTATATTATTATGAAAAAAATCTGTGTACTCTATAGTTGTCTTGTAGAGGGCATAATTTTTCTATAGATGTTTCCTCTTAAATGAATTCATTATGATTAATAATGTTGAATATAATAATATTAAAGTGGAATAATTTTTAATGGGATCATAAAAGGGTATTTTTTAAATACAAATAATAATTTTTATTTATACCTATACTATGTGGTGAGAAAAACATTTTTTGTGTTTCGAGAGCTGTAATTTTGTATAAATTTCAATTTTATATAATGTGGTAACATGTCAAACATTCCATGTGGCTGAAAAAGTAGTAAATAGTTTATTAGTGATGTGAATTAGTCTTTAAACACGTCATCTTCTCAATTATATATATTTCATTATCATGTTTCAATCCCACCACCCCTTGAATTACTAATTTAACCATTTAATATTTTGATGTGACAACCAGTTTTAACCAAATGTAACATAATAATTAATCTAAAAAATAAATAGACCCATATAAAATGTATGGATCTAACACTTTTAAATTTAAATTTTATTTTCTATAAATCATTTTTATTAGTTTTTAAAAAAAATTCAATTATGAAATATGGGTAATTTATTAAATAATTTTTATGAAAAATATTACATGAATTCGAAAATACAAATAATAGGTCTATAAACAATAATTAATATAATAAAAGTAAAAATAAAATTTTAAATTACATATTATGTTAATTCAAATGATAAATAAATTTCATATATTTTATTAATGTCACAAATGTTTTTGTATTAGTAAAATCATTATATTGAATTATTCAACAAAAATTAATTCCTATTTTGAAATTATAAAAATTAAAATTCATCTAATATAATTAAGATAAATTCAAAACTGATTTTCATATTTTTGAGATAAAATTATATATTTATAATATAAAAATTAAATTATAAAAATTAAAACATCACTTTAGAGTATTTTTTTCATGATTTTTTAATATATAGTGTTTAACTTCTACAGTTGGGTTGCAGATATAACATGATGTGTCATTTTTTGATTTATCATGCATAATACCCAAGACATGTATATTTTTAGGAAATTTTTTCTGTTGAATAATATAATACTGAGGTATTGAAATCTAAGGAACTCTACTAGGTTGTGTTTGTTATTATAAAATTCCATGGTTTTATGGCGTACTATTGGAATTTCATCTTGGAGTTCCATAATATAGAGGTGATAAAATAGATGATAAAAATGTGGGCGATGTTTTAGTTTTTTAATTTTCATGAAAATTTCATTCAATAAATGAAGATAAGATTGAGTGTAGATATGTTTATGAATAATCTTGATACTCTAATTGGATATGTAGTTTTCTGTGATGTATTGGGCATTGGGTTGGGCGTAATGTCAATGAAAAGTGACTGGGAAGTTAGTTATAAGTTATATCATTAATCACCCTGTGATCATAAATACTTGATGCATGACTCATTTTTTGTAGTTTTAGTTTAGTCAATATATTTATTAAGATATTATCTCTTGAGTGTTAACTTTTGAATAAACAAAGACGATAAGATCTTCTGATACATTTTCTTCTAGTGACAAATTAATTATTGGTAGCATCCTTAGATGGAGTATCAGTATACTTTTTTCATTGATATGGAAATGCTATATATGTAATTTTAATGTCATTATTGATTATCTATATATAAAAATATTAGAGATGATGGATTTATGAGAGTATCCATTATAGGAAGAATTTTGTTGATCTGTTTTCTTCCTGAGTTTCATGTGGAAGCATATAAGGATCAGTGATGTTTGGAATGTGTGAAGAAAATTATCTAATATTATTTAGGTAACCATGTAAATGCCTACTAGAAGTGGTATGCCATTTTTATACTAATGTGGCAGTGTTTATTGGGGGATGATTCGATACCATTTTTATCCATAGCTTTTGTTGAAATGATTAACATCCATTCTAGGTTCAGAGTGTTTCCTTCCTTGAGTTATGGTTGGATGATAGACTATCATGGTTCGAAATGTGATGTTCTACTTGGTTGGACGAAGATGCAGGATATCTAACATTTTTATTAATGTCCATATATGAAGAGATACATCATTGGTTTTTTTGTGATGTGTTATCTCCCAATGTTAAGATTTATAATTCATCTATTCTATTTGCATGAATCTTAAGCAATAAATACATTTAAGTAAATAGGGTGATGTTATTTTGGACTTTATGATGGGGTTACCAAGTACTAGAAGATTTATACAATGGTTTATATGGGTAATTTGTATATATAAGAGATTATATACATACATGGATATCCTTTAATCATTGTATATAACTGAGGAACATGTTTCACAATGCTATTTTTTAAGCATTTCAAATGTAATTTGGCCCACAAAAAGACTAAGTCCAATATATCATCTGAACACAAATAATTTTAAATACATTAAAATATATATAATAATGGATAATAAAGGAGAATTATTTTTAAACTTTTTTGGAGCTTGTTATGATAAACCTTCATTATTTTAGTTAGCTCATAATAGTAACTTCAGAGATTTAATTCATATGGAACATTTTGATTCAAATTATATTCAATAGTTTAATTCATTATTAAATTGTCATGATGTTTTTGAGGTAGAATTTATGTGGAAATATATGTTGGAAGAGATATTTTAGATAGTGTTTCAAATCATAGAGGAATTCATCAATGCTCAAATCATACAACAATCATATTACAATAGAGTAGATGACCCATCAAGTTCACTATGAGTGATAATGTTTTATTATGTTTGAATCATCGATTCGAGATAAATAATTATGATAGAATGGGAAATATCATCAATATTTTTTCTAAAATTAGATATTATTAAATATATTGATATTGTATACTATCTTTTATATGTTCCTTAATGGTACTATAGTATGAATGATTTTTTTGTGTCTCTCTAATTAAGAGGGACATGCCCAATAAAACAAAAATTATTAACTATGATGATGCTATGTTATATCATGATTCATTATTCATGGATATCTATATAAAGATCATATATTAGAGTGATAATGTGTTATATGGAAATAAAATAAAAAAATTCAGAATCCCATATATATGTGGTTGTATCCAAGAAAATTCTTTGGGACATGAATCCATTATGGGATCTTAATGGATTATATTTTTTACAAGTAATTTTATTGACACCAATTAATTAATATAATCCCATATATGGGATTATTTTAATAGTTTTTATATTTTCATGTATCATAAACCATACATTTATCTATTATATTACTGTTTTGTAGATAATTTTTTATTATTAAAAGTCTCTGCAAAATTATTTTTCTATTTTTATTTCTTTTGATGTCATAAATGGGTTTCAATGTTAATAAATGATTAGGGTAATCATTGTAGTTATCCAATGTAATTTATGTGTATTTATTCGAGAAAAATATTTCACAACATTTTTCCATGGCTATGGAAAACAATGAGACATTTCCTTGGAAATGTTATACATCAGGATAATGTAGGTAATCATAGAGGAATCAGGGTTTACCAAAAAATGAATCAAAGAAACACTTATTCCCAAAATGAGTTGATTTACATAAATTTTTTAATCATTTTTATGTAATACATGTGACAAAACTAGGATCACTGATTTTAATTAATGTGGAAAATTCATTTTCAAATTCCAAAAAAATATAAATCCACTTATTTATTCTCTTATGAATTTCTCTATTGAACCCACAAACTCTAGGTTTTATTGATGGTCTTTTATCTCCCTCCTAACCCCATACAATATGGGCAAGGGGTTTTGACTTTGGTAAATTCAACATAAGAGGTTTTTTCCTCCACTTTTCATTAAAGATATCCAATATCCCTCTTTATATATTGAGATGAATCATATATCCATGTATCATCGATAGATCTAAGTATTATATCATGATCTAATGGATTTTTCTTGGTTTATTTTTTATTGGAAGTTGATATATAGATTTTGAATACTTTCTTAGAGTATATATAGATCACATATTGATGGAAAATATCATTGGGTCAATTAATGTTGATCTCACGACATAGATTCATCTCTTCCTTAAGTCACTATTCTAGAGACTCTATGGTGATGAATTTTGACTTTTTATTATAGTAACCCATGATTTATATATATATTACATTATTATTATATGAATATTAATTATATAGATTAAAAAATTTATTCAATTATCATATACGTCTCTGCCATTAGAATTTTGGACACATAAAAAATATGTTCAAGAATAAACTACATTATATCCTAATTAATTCATTATAATTATAACCATTCTTGGTATATTATACATGGAAACATTCTTCATAAAATGAGGAAATTAAACCAAATAAAGGGTTCTAACATAATCCCAGTAATGGTAAACATAGAAGATATCAGTGATCTCTTTATCATAACATGGCTTTTGGTGTCCACAAGCATGAGCATAATATTTTAAAATCATTCCATACATATCATAGATTATAATATTGACTCAAGGAAAAAATATCAATATTTCATAAGGCATGAATCATATAAAAATCAAGAAACATGTGCCATGGGATAATACAATTAGAATAATATATAAATTTGTGGCATGCCTATAAACATAGAAATTTATTTCCATGGTATTCATGTATCATTGTTAAGACTCTCATTGTGGATTGGGTTCAGTCCCCATTATTACATTTTAATCAGGATTCACTAAAAACACTATATTAGTTGATAGTGTCCATTATAGACCAAGTTTAAATTATAATTCTACTCATGTTTATCTCCCGATATGTCCATATTTACCAATTTCATTACAAGGATATATAATTCTATTCCCACTAATCCGATAATGAAAATCATATATATATTATAAAATATTCCAAAAAATTCATTATATTAGAAATTATAAAAATAATTGAGATTCATAAACATTTTATTATATCATAACCCTTTTAAAGAAACTGTATTTAATATACAATTAATCATTTCAACTTTTATTAATAGAAATACCGTTATTTATTAATAAAACATTTCTGAGTGAAATATTATTTTAGCTATGAAAATAAATTTTAAAATATATATTCAAAAAATAATGTAACTATATATTATTAGAAAATATCATTCGAGACATATACTTGAATTATTATATTATAATTACAAGAAATTCCATTAATGTCATAAAATTTAGAATAAAACATGCTTTCCAATTTTTATAAAATTCGAAATGTACTTCATTTAGAAAATTACACAATTATTTCATTTAAATATTTTTATAAAACGTTAAGAACGAGTAAAACGTAATTCAATAAATAATTTTATAAAGTTATTTACATTCATGGAAAGATATTTTTAAGATATAGATATGGAGGAGAAAATATTTTTCAACCAAAGATAAAAATAAAGTCATATATCCTTAAAATTATTCTATTAGCCTCATTTGTACTTGAAGATAGTAAAATTAAATGAAAAATAGTTAAAATAGAAAATAAATAATATAAATCATTATTTTATTGAGAGGTTGATCATAATATTTTTTCATTTAAAAATTAATCATAATTAATGTTAATAATCAATGAGATTATAACATAAAAACATTACCACTATGGTATCATTTAAATCATAAGACCCTTGAAAGAATAGAAGAAATTGAGTGATTCAATATCATGAATATATGGATAATAATGATATGGAATTTGAATAGGTTCTATATACATAGTATAAAACAATATAATTTTATGAAATAATATATTTCCAAAAAAAAATAATTTCTGATGATAAATACTTACCTCAAGATCCACTTGATTCTAAAGACTTAAAAATCATGAATAATTAATTAAAATTTGATATAATAACATATAAAAAACTAGTATATACTTTTAATATCATTTATTATACCTTTATAAAATTTGAACAACATGTTATCAATAATTTCCAATTAAAATATTCATTTCCTAGAGTTAGTTATTTTGGTTATCAGGAGTATTTTAGTAAAGTAGTTTGAGTACATATGCAATAATAATGGTGAAAAATTATCTAAAATTTTAATAATAAATTAAATATCATATATATTAACTAAATATATTTAGAGTCTTCTATTAATTTAGTCATATAAAAATTATTTACACTATTCATAGAGACGGTGGGTCGTATATATGCATCAAAGGAATTGTTACTTGTTGTGAGATGAGAAAAAATAAATGTAAATAATAATTAAAAATTATATAATAATTACTACATTATTTATAAAATTTATTTTTAATAAATCATAAATTATTTTAAACCAAGTAAAATGGATATGAAAAATCAATCACATCACTTTGGGGAGGTGATAGTCTACACGTAAACAAGAGTAATGTTTTTATTTTCCAAATGATTGAATAGTAATATGGTAGATGTGATATTATAATTAGATAAGTACAATTCTTTCAAAATTATCATATATTAACATTTAATCCAATTTAATAACCATCCATTGAATCTGGTGGTGGAAAATTAATTTTATCACCATGTGTGGATGGTAAGTCATATGTATTAACGAATAATAATTCCAATCCCATTTTAGTGCAATAAAGGTTGATAATGTTTGCCACATAATAATAATAATAATAATAATAATAATAAATTATATATATAATGCTGAATTTTTTATCTTATTTTAAAAAACATATATTTTGATGAGTTAAAGAAGAAGTAAAAAATATACAGTGAATAGTTAAAGTGGTTATATATTATTTGAAATAAATCATTCAGATGACCTCTTAAAGATCACATAGTTATAACATTCAGAAGACCAAAAAATATAGAAAATGAATAAGAATGATTTTTTGAGATTTTTTGAGGTTATTTTCAATATCTAAGGCACAATGTGTTGTAAGGGAGTGTAAAGAGGGGCATATTTTTATAAGGGAGGGAGAGAACACACTCTGTATTTCTAAAAATTTTAATACATAAAAATGTTTTTCTCAATAAAATTGATTTAATTTTGATTGAATTAAAATAAAATGTATCTACTCTTTAAATAACATCATAAAATAAAATTTTTATAGGTTTGGCCGTTATTATAAACAATAAATGTTTTTATTAATCCAATTTTTAATTATTGTTAACATTAACCATGGTAAAACTATATTTATCATAATGATATAATAATGATACCATATACATAGTGGTCGCTTATAAGTTGACCACTAATGATGTGTTAAATAATAATCCATTGATATTTCCAATGATAAAATTATTATGGACATTAATTATTTTAATAAAATACTATTTACTATAAAATATCATTAATATATATTTTGTAACTAATAATTAAATTTGATATTAAGGAAACCAAAACATAAAAGAAAATAGAATATAAAGAATTCACACATTAGTAACATGTTATGAATATATAAAAAAATTTATGGAACACTATAACTCAGACAAATTATATTTCATTTCATATTTTTATAATCATTTATTTTCTTTATTTATTTATTGAAAATATAATTTATTAGCGTTATGAATGGTTTTAAGGTAATAATATAATTATTAAAAATCCGAAATAAATTACCAACATGAATATGATTTCAATATGAAAAAAATATTATACATATTATTTCATAATTTTCAATTGTCCCTATGTGAAAACATAATTGATATTTAAAACTAACAGAGGGATACCTGGTAACATTCTTTGATTTAAATAATACAATGTTCTATCTCATGAATATGTGACTCTTGAAAAAATAGAAAATTAGAGACTAATTTGATAATGTTTTGAATTACATTCATTACTATGGAATTTAAATGATTCAAATATGACATTATCTTTTATTTTTACCATAGACTAACCTGATTTAACCTTTATAGTTGTGATAATATTTATTGTAGTTACAATTCACAATAGCTAAAAATAAATGGGGAATATTTAAAAATATTTTCCATTTGATTCAAATTTATTGAATCTATTTTAAAAAATTTAATAACTATAATTTAGATAAATTAATTTATAAATTTGTATGAAATATGTGGTGAAACCAATTTTATATATATCCATGATTTTAAAGCTAAAAAATATAAATCCTTATCCCAATTTTAGTAAAAATATTACAATAATAAATAAAATATTTTATGGAATATATAACATATAAAATTCATTAAAATAATTCAATAATAGTGATTAATTAAATATACAATTAAGAAACATATATTTTGTGTAAATGTTTTTTTTGAAACGTTACTTATAGTTTCAACTGATATTATTTCTTACTTAAAATAAATTTAATAAAAAATATTTATTTAAGACTACGTGGACCTAAATTTTTCATAAGTTATTTAATATTATACAAACCCTAGAATTTAATGGAAATGTTATAACTATATTCTATATTACGGCTCATTTAGACTCATGGTCGTGTATATCAAAACATATTTAAAAAAATTATTGAAAAAACCAAATCAAAAAAAATTGGTGTTACATAACGACTCCATTAAAAATAAATTACCCATGAAATAAAATCAATGTACTGAGAAAAAAATTAATATATCTTTGTTTCTAAACATCTGAATGTTTCCATATTTCTTCTTTAAGTTTCAGATTTATAGAGAGAACTATAACCAGGTGAGATGTCTTATTATGTTGCACTTAATATCTATAATAAAAACTTTATGAAAAAATTAACCAAATTGAAAAATAATTATCCCATGGAAGAAACAAATATTTCGTTACTTTTAATAGATCAGGAATTTAGTTCCTCATGGAAGATACATTAAAAACATTATAACCTTAAGATAGGTTTTGTGTAATGGCCAATTGGTAAAATATTTTCCCAACTTGATTAAGAATATTTGAATAACTATTATACCTAAGTTTAATATTTCTCATCATTATGAAATTTAATAACATTATACCATGAATGAAATAATAGAAAAACCTTACCAATAACTATAAATTTAATGTTATGCTTGTTATTTTCAGCATTACTTTTCTAACAACCCTGATCATATGAAACCCCTTGTCTTTAATAAACATTTTTTAATGATTTATAAAATAAAAGTACAAAAAATAATACATAAAATACTATTAAAGATTTTATACTTGGTTGATTATGTACATATTAAACTAAATGGATCAGAAGATACAACAGAATTATTTGAAAAAAATACACATCATGCACTAATATTTCATGGATCTTCTCAAATTGCAAAAGATAACCAATGGGTGAACATAAGAAAGGGGGAGCCATAAATCCTACTAAGGGAGAAAAATAATTATAGAATTGGGTAATGTGATACATGATATCCCATAGGAATAACATGGTATCATTATATGTGTGATAATTATAATCGTGAAAATTAAGAATTATATAATAATATAGCATGAAGGCAATATAAGAATATGGGAACAACCTAAATCCAATCATTATAAAAATAATTCAAGGATAAAATTGAAGACATCATAAAATGGTGGAAAAATTTCCACAATGGATTATTTTTAACATACCAATTCTATAAATGATGTCTTTTGAAACTAAAAAATTACCCAATTCATTAGAGTGCTTCCTTGGTGCACCCATAATAATATGTGCATTCTCATGTGTACCACATAGAGAATTCAAAAAAATGAAATATTTCATCAAATTTAATCCCATGAATAAGAATTATTTATTACATATGTATATTTACCTAGTTAATGAGGTATAGTAACATCTATTTGAATACCCTTGAGTGGAAATGTAAACACGTATTCACTACACAAAAGTTTTGCATTGAAAATTACAAGACAGTTTCATCAAAATACTAGTAGTAAATAAAACTCCATGGGAGTGATTAATTATATATATATGATTCTATAATTGATTTTAAATAATAAATAAAGTAATAGATATGTTTTACAAAATATCCCAACATGAACAAATCTAATAAATTCACAATATAAATGTGGTTCTTGAATAAATAAGAGAAAAAGATGATCCCATGACTTTAGGGGAATTTTATAAAATCTTGGGCTGATCTTCTTTAGAGTTTGGTGAAAACTTGTAAGGGATATAGTGATGTAAGGGTAAAGAAATTACATGATCATAGAGTTTATTTTTACAATATTGATGTGAGGATGGTTCAGTTTAAATACAAAAAGGGAGGTAAGTTCTTTATTAATTTCCAAACATATGTTTTGGACGTTGTATGATTAAGTAACCAAAACCAAAAACCTAAAAATAATTTTCCAATAGTTTATAAAAAATTGGAGTGGTTTTCAGTATATCACTTGTTTTTGAACTGATCTGATTATAGTAATACCCTTGCTGATGTGGATTTGAGTCATATTTATAAAGGATAGATTTTAAAACAATAAAGTATAATATAAAATTTACAGGAAAAAATATGGATTTAAAAATTTATTCAAATTACATAAAAATTTATTTTTATGGGGTAACATAATTTTGGGCATGGATTCCATTAATTTTATTTATTACATTTCTTATAGTCATTTATTATGTCATAATTCATACTGTATAGTTAGACAGTATTTAATTTTTACCAAAAAAAATTACTTTGTCATAAGATTAAAAAAAACTAAATGTTAGATAATTTCAAAATGATTTTTTAAAAAATAATATTTATTTTTTCCAAAAATTTACTAAATATAATAAATTTTTATTTAAAATAGGAAATAATTTATTTATTCAAAAGTGCATGGTTTTGTACAACAGCTCATTTTTAACCCTTATGAAAATTATATTCAACTTAATAAAATTATATAATATTTTATATTTATTAAATATTATTTAATAATATTATTTTATTAAAATATTAATTATTTCAAAAATTATTAAATTAATAAAAAAAATCTTGATCAAACCTATGTATATCTCAAAAATAAAGTTTTTGTTTCATCCCATCAAAATATAAATTTTTATAAAACTCATTATTTATCCATTTTCATGTTAATAATAAAAAATGAAAATTATGAAAATTATTTTATAAAAATAATGTATATATAAATATAGTAATTTTTTTACATTCTAGATACATAACCCATAATTACACTATTTAGAACCCTAATGGTGAAGTGCATGATTGTGATATTTTCTTGGGTTGGTTCGGAACACAAACTTTGGGCCTTGATCTCGATGAGTATGAACATCTCTCGTAAATAATTTTTCCATTCACTAATTGTTCAATATCACACATGGATTGGTCAAGGTATAATCATTACTATTCATTCACCCCTAATAGCACTGATAAATGGTATTCATATAGTATGACCCTTTGGATCGAGCATATCTCTTCATTTGTATGTATGAATCAAAGATAATCATAAACCATTCTCAATATTAGTCATATAGACACTTTTTAAAGAATATATTATCAATATCTATGATATTTAATGGTCTCTAAAAACCTATGATGTTATAGCATTCCTTGTGGTGTATGTTTTTTTATCAGTAAATTACATTATAACATATTTTTTCAAAGAAGTGACGTTCATTTATACAATCTCATGTAATTCCATTTTTCACCATTTATAAATTTTCCTGTAAAAATTTCTTTGTACACACTAAAACAAAAAATCATACGTTTCATTAATTGATACTTATGGGGTCCACATTGCTTCATCCATAATGTTGTTCAATCACAACACATTGACAAGGTGACTGGTTTTGATTCATAGAAACATGTCGATATAAACTATGATTTTCACAAATTGTTCAACATAGATAATATAATTATAATAAGGTAGAAACTTAGGATTCCATAAATTTTTGGGATCCAATGTGTATATCTGTATGATTTATACATCGAACACATAACAGACTAGAGATAGTTTGGGTGAGAGTGTTATTCGTTATTCCTAAATGCTGATGTGATCAATAATCTAAAGGGGAAGATGTTTCATGGAATAAGATTTCCCCTCTTCACAAACCTCATGAATTTCTTAAAAAATTATATATGAAGGAACAATTTTCTCTAACCACTAACTGTAGATCACTTCAGTAATTTTCTACATGACATTTATTCAAACATTGTAAATGATTAATAAGATGTTCAATGGTTTTTTACCACCCCCGGTTTGAGGTATTTGGCCTTTGTTTATGCATCTTTATTTTTTTAAAGTGCATGGAATGAGTTGGGAAGAGGTTGTGAGAGTTTGAAATGGGTTTGGATGAGTTTGGAGGGCTTTAAAGGGGTGCACGGTTTGAGCACAGTCAGTGGAAACTATGGGGGTTCCCCAGAAAACTGTGCGGACCCTTGTTCTTGAGACTGAAGGCCTCGCACAGCCTACACATGGTTTGCCAAACCGTGTTGGGGAACCGTGTAGACCCTGGCTCTCGAGGCAGTGGCGTGCTCACGGTTAGCGTACAGTTTTCCAAACGGTGCGGGCTAACTATGCGGCCACTTAAAGTTAAGGTTATAAGTCCCACGATCACTCGAGATTACCTCATTTCACTCCAATATTCCTCCGACTCGAGACTCACTCGGGATTTTTAGTTCTCATGGGTTATAGGGGCTCTCCCACATGTTTTGGATGCGATTCGAAGGAGTTTCAAGGTGGATTCAAGGTGGTTTCTCCTAGGTAAGTCTCTCCTCTTGGTTTACTTGTGTATTCTTCTAGAGATACATCCCCCTCTTCCTTGGCTTTCTAGATATACACTTTTTGTGTGTAGATCTTGGGTTGTGGTTGCCTTGGATGTTAATATTAAGGCTTTTGGATGTTGGGGGAAGTTATCTAGAGAGGTTTCGGTGGTGTGTTCGCCGGATTTGAGGCGCCATTGTTCATGGGATGTTTTCTCGGGAACCCTAAAGTTATGTGGTTTATGTCTCGACTCCACATGGTTAGAAATTTTGGTTCCTTGTTACAATTAATTATTGTGCTGCAAATTAATTGTGAATTATTATGAAAAATTTGTTAGAAATCCTTTGGGGGTGTTTTGGGGATATTTGGAAAAATGGGGTTCTATGGTGAAATGCTAATTTGGTGGATTTTAAAATGGAGATTTTAAAATGGGATGCAATGGTTGATTTGTGAAAATGATTGATGAAATGGGTTTTCAATAAAAATGGTTGTTTTATTGAAATTTTTGTTGGCATGGAATATGGTTTTAAATAAATTGATGATTTATTGAGATGGATTGATATGCAATTGAATTGGTTGATTGCATGTGGGTGTGACCTTGGTGGGTTATATGCTTGGTTTGGCTTGTTTTGAATGTCATGTGGAAGTGGGGAGAATTAAGACTATAAAAAGTGGATTGATATTGGATGGAAGGGCCACCATCAATGGTATGTGTATGGGAAGTGCCGCTTTGTGTGAATGGGTGAACGGGTTGGACGAAAGCTCCACCGTTTGGTTGTTTGGTTGTTATGGTTGTTTGTTGTGCATTTCTTTGCAAGTTTAAAATTGGTGTGCTAATGTGTGGATGTTGAAATGGCATGTGGCATGTTTGGTTGGCTTTACCTTGGTTTTTTGGTTTGGATGTGATGTCATGGTCAGAGCCTGGTTGGCTTATGGTATTGGTTTCACTTGTGATTATTTTATATAAAATATTTTCTATAAATGTGCTAACTATTTTATCCTAGTGGCATGTGTAGGGAAGTCATTTGGGGAAATACTACTGAGTTTTAGTACTCAAACTCTTATTTGGCATTGTGGTGTCTTTGAAAATGTCATGTACCGTGACGTGGAAATGGTAAGGCATAACCCTCCTTTAGTGGAGCATTGTGATCCCTTGGTGGAGCTTGGAGCATGGAGCTTGGCGTGGAGATGTGGTTGTGTCATGGCTTGTGTTGTTTGTTTGTTTAGTCTCTGTAGTGTACTATGATGTTGTGTGGACATGTATCATTGTTTTGGTTTTGAGTTGTTTTTTGGAACAAATTGGTTGTCTTTTGGGAATGCATGGTTGTGTAATGGAATTGATATGCATCATATAGTGTCCATTAGTGGATGGTTTGGTTAGTTTTGTATTAATGTAAAATCATTCCCCAACATGATATTGATGCCCTAGGCATTTATTTCTAGCCTTTGGCGCCTTGGGAACGTCGCTTAAGGCCAAGTAGCGTTCACCACCTCCTCAAGCAGATGAGGTAGGGGCAAGGCGTTACAAGTGGTGTCGGTTTGATCGGTCCTTTGGAGTTGATTCTCGAGTTTGGTGTTGAAATTCGTTGTGTTAAAATAATTTAGTTGGGATTTTAGTAAGTCCTAAAAATGTCATAACTTGTAATGTATAGGATAAAAGGATATAGCTAACCCTTTTATGCTGAAATTCAAGTTACCTGGGAGTTGGGTACATAAGTGTTTTGAAGATACTTATAGATAATAGATATCTCATTGTCGTGGGTGTAGCCAATGATATGACCATGGCATGCATGGTAAAAATGACTTCCCTATAGGATGCATATTTCATTAGGGGTATAATGATTTATGATGTGATAAGAATATGTGAAATTGTAATGTGAATAAATTGGTATTTTGAAAATGGTTTGGTTTTCAAAATGGTGAAACATGGCACATGAGGAAAATTGTGAAATGGTGGAAAGCCTTATTGTGATAGTGTTGTGTAATTTGATTTGAAATGGTATTTTGTGATGTCTAAAGATGTGAGACTCATGGTTTTTTGTTTTCTGTTTATACAAATGGCACCGGGTAGTCGTCGTAGAGACCAACTAGAGGAGGCTGGTGAGAATGTGGTTTCACCTGAGCCTCAAGTGAACTAGCAGCTAGTGAAAATTATAGTTCATGCCTTCCAAGCTGTGGGAGGTGGAAATAGAACATATGAAACAAGGAATATAGATCATGTGTTTCATTTACAAATGCATAATCCACCCATCTTCCGGGTTGATTTTGAGCCGGAAAGGGAAGAGGTATGGTTGAATAGAATGAACAAGATCTTTGAGTTCTTGGGAACACTGGTAGAGATGAAAGTGATGTTGGCCACGTATATGTTGAATGATGTTGCCCATCAGTGGTCCATGTTGGTAGTCTATGTGGGGAAAATCTAGGGTATGATGTGGGATGTTTTTGAGGAATTTTATAACAAAAAATTCTACCCACATACGTTCAGAATTCAGCGTGTGACTGATTTCTTCGGTTTGAAGCAAGAGCTGATGTCTATGATTGAGTATGCAGCTATGGTCATGAACATAGTGCGGTTTTCACCTGGGGTGGCGGGTAGCACGTTGCTGAAGGAAATGATCTTTGAAGCGTGGTTACAGTATGAAATATGTTCAACGATAGCGGTGCTGTGTATAGATGATTACAAGGAGATGGTGAATAGAGCCTCAGTGGATGAGCGAGATCTGTTGGGACCTCCAGGGGGAGCATGGTGGTACCCATGAGGAATACTAGGAGCTCTAAAACGGGTTTCAAGAGAAGTAGGGACACTTATTCTCAGGGTGGGAATATGGAATATAATCTGAAGTCACAAATAGTAAATCTTCTTTCGAAGCCCCAGAGTATGCCATGATGTTTTCTGTGTGGTTCGACCAGCCAAATCATCCGGGATTGTATGGCACAACCTCAAGCATGTCATAATTGTATGTAGATAGGGAATCTGCAGTGTTATTGTCATAATTCTCCAAGGTCAGGTGCGTGTGACACTCCTTAGGGATCGCAGATGTCATATGCTTCGACATGACAGGGACAACAGCACACCCCTCTTCAGCAGAGTAATGTGGGTCATGGTGATTCTCAGAATACCCGAACACCTCAGCAGAGCAATAAAGAGCAGAGTGTGGCAAGAAAACATGTGTTTGGAGCTGTTCAGGTTGTGGTGGATGATCAATTGTGGCCATCCACGGTGCGAGGTACTATTCTTTTAAATTCTACCTTGATGAAAGTGTTGTTTGATATAGGTGCTTCACACACTTTTATTGCTGCACGTGTGGTCGATTTCCTGGATTTAAGGGTAGAAATGATGCCCTTTGTTTTGAAACTTTAAACTATTCTAGGTATAAGAGTGTTTTGATCCTCCTTGTGTAGAGAATTTTGTATCGTTGTGGGCGAGGTTGAGATAGTGTGGAATTTCCCAAAGCTTGATATGGATGGGTATTATGTAATCCTGTGAATGGATTGTCTGGTGGCTTTTAAGGCCCTCATCGATTGTGATGCGCGGACAGGGGATTTTACGACACACTATGGAATTTGACATCTCTATAGAGGAGATATGCATGAAAGGTAGGGTAGAATGGGTTTGTTGGCACCAGCAGTGGGTACATTATCGTATCAGTTGGCAGCGTTGTCATTGTAATTAGTAGACTGGTTTGAGCAGAGTGTTCTTCTGATAGTGGTGGATCAGTTCATGGAGTTGTTTTCCTAATGAATTCTCTAGGATACCTCTCATAAGGGAAGTAGAGTTTATGATTGATCTCTTTCTGGGGACCAGTCCTATCTCACTTTCATCATATCGGATGTCACCCACTGAATTGCAGAAATTGAAAATCCAGTTGGAAGAGTTATAAATCAAAGTATTTATAAGGCCTAGCACGTCTCTGTGGGCATCGCTGGTGTTTTTTTTGAAAATGGAGGATGGAACCATTAGTCCATGTGTTGATTATCGTAGAACTAACCATGTTACGATAAAGAATAGATATCCACTTCCATGAATTGATGATTTGTTCGAACAGTTGAGGATAACCCAGCGGTTCTACAAGATCATCTTGAGGTCATGATATCATCAATTGAGGGTGAGGAAGGAGGATATTTCTAAAACATCTTTTAGAAGTAGATATTTCCATTATGAATACATGGTTATGCTCTTTAGTCTAACGAATGCGCCAATGGTGTTTATGGAATTGATGAATCAGATATTAACGAGATATCTGGATTCATTTGTGGTGGTTTTTGTCGATGATATTCTTGGGTATTCAAAGACAAGGGTGGAGCATGAGTAGAACATGGCGCCAGTGCAGGGGATCATGAAGGATCATCGGTTGTATTCCAAATTTTCAAAGTGTGATTTTTGGATATAGGAAGTTCATTTTCTTGGCCATGTGATTTCTGAAAGGGGTGTTTCATTGGATCCAGGAAAGATAGATGTTGTTGTATTGTGGAAACCGTCAAAGAATGTGTTTGAGATACGTAGTTTTCTTGGTCTAGCTGTGTATTATCGGTGTTTTGTTAGTGATTTTTCACGTTTGGCTTCGCCGATGATAGCTTTGAAAAGAAAGTATGTTCCATTTCAGTGGAATGAATAGTGTCAGCAGTGTTTCAAAGAGCTAAAGGGATGTCTTACATCATCACCAATCTTGGTTTTTCCAGAATCAGGAAAATGGTATGTGGAGTATTGTGATGCATTGGGATCAGGGATTGGGTGCATTCTCATGTAAGGGAATCGTTTGGTTGCATATGGCTTACGGAAGTTGAGGGTGCATGAGAAGAACTACCCAACACATCTTATGGAGTTTGCAGTAGTGTTCCATGCTATGAATTTGTGGCATCATTATCTCTTTGGTGAGAAATTAAGGGTGTATACAGATCATAAGAGCTTAAAGCACATTTTATTACAACGATATTTGAACTTGACGCAAAGGAGATGGATGGAATATCTCCAGATGTTTGATTTTGACTTGATGTGCCCACTGGGAAGGGAAATTTGGTGGTGGATGCACTATGAAGAAAATCATATGCTCAGGTGGTGACGCAGGCATCAGAACAGTGGAAGTTGATGTCGGTTATTGCTGATATGCTTTTGGAATGTGAGGACGAGGGTGATAGAGCGGTCTCCTTTCTGGTTTCATTGATTACTGACTTGGTTGGCCTGGTTAAAGAGGAATAGATATTTGATTCTAAGTGTGTGACCATGGGGTCAAGACACAATGGCGGGGAGACCATTGAGGGTTGGAAACTGAATGGAGATTCAGTTTTGTGTTTTCGGAATCGAATTGATGTACCAGTTTCTTTTTAGGAGGATCTTCTCAGGGAGTATCATCATTCTAGGTGGGTTGTTCATCCTGGAATTCAAAAAATGTATAAAGCATTGAAAGAGCTGTTCTGGTGGGATGGTATGAAAATAAGAGTGGCTGAGTTTGTTTCAATATGCTTGACTTGTCAGCAGGTCAAGGCAGAGCATCAGAGGCCAGCATGAATGTTGCAGTCTTTACCAATTCCTGTTTGGATGTGGGAGAAAATAGTGATGTATTTTGTCACAGGTCTCCAATGAATGGTCAGAAAGCATGATACCATCTGGGTGATAGTGGATCAGCTAATGAAGTCGGCCCATTTCATCCTGATTCGTGAAACTCATATGGTGGAGGATCTGTCCAAAATCTATATCCTAGAGGTGGTAAAGAGGCATGGTGTTCCAGTTTCAACAGTATCAGAAAGAGATCTGAGAATTACATATCGTTTTTGGAAATCCTTACAACAAGCCCTTGGAATGTAGTTGACGAGAATTATAGTGTATCACCCTCAGATGGATGGTCATTCTGAAAGGACGATACAAACTCTGGAAGATATGTTGCGGGTTTGTGTCATGGATTTTGGGGGCTCGAGGGTGGAGAACTTGTCGTTGGTTGAGTTATCGTACAAATAATAGTTATCAATAATCCATACAGATTTCTCCATTTGAATCATTTTATGGGAAACCATGTCGTTCTCCACTATGTTGGGTGGAGAGAGGCGAGTCCTCGATGGTTGGATCGAGCCTTGTCTAAGAGATGATGGAGAAGATCGTGTTGACTAGGAAGAGAATGGAGATGTCTAAGAGACGTCATAAATCGTATGTGGATCATCTTCAATGACCATTGTCATTCCAGGTGAGTGATCATGTGTTCTTGAGGATATCTCCTAGGTTGGGACATCATCGGTTTGGGAAGCAGGGAAAGCTATCTCTAAGGTATATTGGACCTTTTTAAGTTATTGAGATGGTTGGTGAGGTGTCTTATCATTTGTCTTTGGGACCACTGTTAAGTGTGGTTCACAATGTGTTTCAGGTCTCGTAGTTGTAAAAGTATTAGCAGGATCATGACCATGTGATTCGATGGGATCATGTTGATCTAGAACTGGATGATTCATTGGATCACCTGCAAGTGTGGGTTGTTGATAAGAAATAGAAAGTTTTTCTTTGTAAAAGAATCAGTTTAGTTCGTGTTTTGTGAAAACCTGATCAGATTCAAGAGGATACTTGGTAGTAGGAGAATGAGATGGTCGAGTAGTGGCTTGAGCGCTTTCGACAAAGGGCGGGTTCACTACTATCCGAGGACGGAAATTCCAATGGCGGGGAGAATGTATCACCCCTAGTATGAGGTATGTGGCCTTTGTTTATGCATATTTTTTTGTTTAAAGTTCATGGGATGAGTTGGGAATTGGTTAGGAGAGTTTGAATTGGTTTTGTATGAGTTTGTAGGTCTTTAAAGGGGTGCACGGTTTGAGAACGGTGAGTGGAAACCGTGCGGGTTCCTCAGGAAACCCTGTAGACCCTTGCTATCAAGATAGTAGGCCTCACATGGCCAGCGCATGGTTTTCAAAATTGTGCAGGGAAACCATGCAGACCCTATCTCTCGAGGCAGTGTCAAGCGAACAGTTAGCGCATGGTTTTCCAAACTGTGCGGGCTAATCGTGAGGCCACATAAAGTTAGGGTTATAAGTTTCGGGCTCACTCGGGATTGCCTCATTTCACTCCAATCTTCCTCCCACTCGAGCCTCACTCATGATTTTCAGTTCTCAAGGGTCATAGGGGCTCTTTCACACGTTTTGGAAGCGATCCAAAGGTGTTTCAAGCTGTATTCAAGGTGGTTTCTTCTGGGTAAGTCTCTCCTCTTGGTTTCATTGTGTTTTCCTCTAGATCTACATCCCTCTCTTTCTTGATTTTCTAGATCTACACTTGTTCTGTGTATATCTACGGTTTTGGATTCCTTGGATGTTAATATTAAGGCCTTTGGATGTTAGGGGAAGTGATCTAGAGAGGTTTCGGTGGTGCATTCGCTGGATTTGAGGCGTGGTTGCTCGTGGGTCATTTTCTCGGGAACCTAAAGGTAAGTGTCCTATCTCTCGACACCTCATAGTTAGAACTTATGGTTCCTTGTCACAATTTATTGGTGTGATGAAAATTAATTGTGAATTTTTATGCGAAATTGGTTGGAAATACTTTGGTGATGTTTTGGGGATATTTGAAAAAATGGGGTTTTATGGTGAAATGAAAATCTGGTGGATTTTAAAATGGATATTTTAAAATGGGATGCTATAGTTGATTTGTGAAAATGAATAATATAAAGGTGTTTCAATAAAAAGGATTGTTTTATTTAAATTTTTTTGGCATGGAAAATGGTTTTAAATAAATGGATGATTTATTGAAATGGATTGATATGTAATGAAATTGGTTTATAGGATGTGGTGGTGACCTTGGTGGGTTATATTCTTGGTTTGGCTTGTTTCGAATGTCATGTGAAAGTGGCGAGAAGTACCACTATAAAAAGGGTATGGATAGTTGATGGAAGGGCCACCATCAATGGTAAGTGAATGGGAAGTGCCGCTTAGTGTGAATAGGTGAACGAGTTGGATGGAAGCTCCACCGTTTGGTTGTTTGGTTGTTATGGTTATTTGTTGTGCATTGCTTTGCAAGTTGGAAATTGTTGTGCTAATGTGTGGATGGTGAAATGGCTTGCGGAATGTTTGGTTGGATTTCCCTTGGGTTCTTAGTTTGGGTGTGATGGCTTCGTAAGAGCATCGTTGGATTATGGTAATGGTTTCACTTGTAATTATATTATATAAACTGTTTTATATAAAGGTGCTAATGGTTTTATCCTAGTGGCGTGTGTAGGGAAGTCATTAGGGGAAAACCTACTGTGTTTTAGTACTCATCCCCTAATTTGGAACTGTGCTGTCTTTTTAGATTTCATGTACCATGAATTGGGAAAAGGTAATGCATAACCTTCCTCTAGTAGAGTATTGTGATCCCTTGGTAGATCTTGTAGCATAGAGCTCATCATGGAGCAATGGTGGTGTCATGGCTTGTGGTGTTTGGTTGTTTAGTTTCCGTAGTGTACTCTGATGTTGTGTGGACAAGTCTCCTTGTATTGGTTTTGAGTTGTGTTGTGGAATAACTTGTTTGTCTTTTGGGATTGCATGGTTGGGTAATGGAATTGATGTGCATAATATAGTGCCTATTAGTGGATGGTTGGTTGGTTTTTTCTTAATGTAAAATCATTCCCCAACATGATCTTGATGTCCTTGGCATTTATTTCCACACTTTGGCACCTTGGGAACGTCGCATAAGGCCAAGTAGCTCTGACCGCCTCCTCAAGCCAATGAGGTAGGGGTGGGGCATTACAGGTTTGATCATTTTTTATCCTATTTTGGAAAATATAATCTCCCAAAAGCTTCTACTCTCTATCTTTATCCCTTGTATTAGGAGTTTCAATTATTCCATTTCAAATCGACCGAAGGTGAGATTTTAATTCTAGAATGGAAAATTCTTTTTTTAGAACTCTACTTAGTGAAGTTGTTGATCCCAACATCCTTAGAAACATATTAAACATAATCTCAACATAACATATGGGTTTGAATTTCCCTTTTATATTTTACATTCATCTGACAGTAATATGATGTATTAAAACCCATCCCCATATTCAATTATCATTGAAGGATTCTCTAAAACATCAAGGTAAACAATGGATCTCAATCAGATAAAATATATTGTGGAACTCCAAGCAGTCTTACCAATTCCCTTGTGTTTATCCTACAGAGACGGATCAGAGGTAAATATTTCATTATTGTAATAAAAGCCATTGACTTTGAACGGTGATCGACTACATGTCAGATTGAATTGATTCTTTTTTGGTTTCCAAGAGAGTCCAATAATAAAATCCATGGTTATATTTTCCCATTTTCATATCAGAATAGGCAATGGATTCATCATACCCTTATAATTGATTCATTCAAGATTGACATGATGGAATTACATGGCTAGAGAAAAAAAATCTATAGTCTCCCACTTCATGATATTCCAACAGATATTTTTCATCAAATCATTATACATATTAATTCATTGTGGATAAATTTTGAAGGATGAGATAGGATTATAAAGTATAAGTTCCCACAAATGTTATGATTTTAATGGGAAACATATTAATGTTTCAAAACGTAAAAATTCATCATTCTAAATTTTATGATCCAAAATGTTTTCTACTATATTCTGAAGTAAATCATAAAATTTCTATGCTTCCATAATTGATTCATGAAGAGATGGGAAATTAATTAGTTGATAAAGGTAAGATAAAGATCAATTTATTATTTCCATGTAAATGATTTTCATAACAAAAATGAATGGATCACTTTTAATATTCTACATAGATAGGGTAAAGTAGTCCTTCCGAGTCATAGAATAATTCTCTATGTTTCCCTTCATAGAATTATAGTATATTGAAAACTCATAATACATGATCAGCTATAACCACCTCTGTTGGTATATATTAAGTACCTTTTATGTGAATAAATTATTGAGGATTCTTTGATATGTATACAGGTCACAGTTCAACCAATAGTGATAATGTTATAATGTCATTAGTATGATTATCAACTTTTAAAATTCTAATTCATGAGTTGGGAAATTTTTCTAATGGAAATGTTGTTTTTGGGAGATATTGGATATAAATTTATCATCATTCATTAGAACAAAACCTATGGATGCATTATTATATGTCATAAATACTCTCCACTTGTGGGTAATGTGATTATAGGTACTGGTATTATCCTCTTCTTTTTCTCCATAGATCTATCCTCACATTCACCTATATATAATGAAATAACAACCTTCTAAGTAATATTGGATAGTAGGTTTGAAAATGATGATAATATTTTCACAAATAAATGATAGTATATAAATTACATAATACAGTAATTCAGTACTAGTGATATGAGAGGCATATCAATGTATGATAAGAGGGGTGATAAAAATAATAATAAAAAATTAATAATGATATATGAATGATAGTATAAATGAAACATAATAATGTAGTGAAACCATTAATCAATAAATCATTAACATAGGTTAAAGATAACTTTTATAATACCATAACATAGGCATTAAAGTCCCAGAATGGATTAATATAACTCCCTAACCACATACCTTATGTCTCATGATACAAAAACATTACCCAATACATTTTAGTGCTATATGGGAACACCCACCATAATATGTACAAGCTCATTTGTTCAACATAGAACATAAGAAATAGACATATTTCATAAAAATTAATCCCATGATTAATTATTTTGCATTAAATAAATATAAATCACCAATAAATGATGTATAGTTATATTTTTGTTAATAACCATGAGAGGAAATGGGTATGGTTATTCACTAAACATATTCCAGGCATGGAGAATCATAAGATAATTTTGTAGTATAACAGGGGTATAAAAGTGTCATGGGGAGAATAAATGGGAGCGAATTGGGACTATTCTCACCTCTAAATCATAATGGATGTAAGAGTTATTGCTTTGAATATTTCCCAACCTGAAAAATCTAAAAAAATGAAAAACATAATGGAATGTTTTCAATAATTAGGAGAAGTTGACGTCACGACCCGTCCCCCGGGGCCCGTGCCACGACTACCACAAGCCCGCCATCTGTAGGCCAGGGGCTAGAGACTAGCACCAAAGGTGAAAATCCCTAAACGTGGTAAGGTATTTCCTTTTTAATGTATAAAAACACACAATAGAGTATGAGATATAAGTAAAACACTAAGAAAAATTTTATACAACGGAGTGAAGAAATGTAAAACGGGCCAGAAATACAAGCCCAATAAAAAAGTACATGTTCAATTGAATAACAAGTACAACCCAGGAAAAGGTGAAGCAGCTACTTAGTTGTCCTACGAGGATTCCTACCTGAAGGGTAGGTACATATAGCATCCTCAGCACTCCACGTCAGTCAGTATCCTCCATGTACCGACTCGTTGTTTGGTCCACCTCCAGGTACTGTCTAGTCCTACTACTCTGATACTCAGTCAGCATTGTCTGTCGTCTGCAACCAACACAATGAGGTGGGAGCATAGCTTGTGTAGGGGTGAGTATAACGATACTCATTATGGAACCCGAGACCATCAAGGTCTCACAAAATCCAACAAGTATAATCCAAAAAGTAAGAAATCAACGGATAGCCATTACATAGGTATATTCCCATATAAATACCTATGTTATCAAAAAACCCATCTCAATCTTAAAGAAAACACAGATTTCACTGTCTCAGCTCACAAAGGTATACCACATATGTTGATAGATAGAGACGAGTAGATATATCCATTGAATCATTAGAGCTGTTGGACCATCAAATGATCAAGGACCAGGTATTCTGTTGGACCAACAAATGATCCAGGAATAGAAGTCAGAATTGTCGGACCAACACATGATCAAGGAACAATTGTCAGAGCTGTCAGACAAACACATGATCTAGGTCCATCTATTCTGTCGGACCAACACATGATCTAGGAATAATCATTAGAACTGTAGGACCAACACATGATCCAAGAATAGTCATCAAAACTGTCAGACCATTACATGATCCCGGAAAAGTCAATAGTGCACGGCCAGCCACAAGATTTTCACAAAGCACGCTCGATTCCAGGAGGGTCCGCTACTCAAACCATGTTTTGAAATTTCAACTACCACCAAGTCAAATTTTTATATATTCAAAAGATCTGTCTTGCTATAAGAAACTAAATGAGACAGGTGGTGCATCAATCGGATGCCCGGTCTGAGAGTTATTGTCATTTTTGTTCCGAGGGCCTTGTTGGATTTAGGTTCAATCTAACCCAACTGTACCCCAACTACGTTCAAACCACATGTGGGGTATTCCAAAAGTTTTTCCTCACTCCAAGATTTTTTTTTCCACATTCGGTTCATCAAATGGACGTTCGATGCAAAAGATATGGCCATAAAAAGTACAGGGGTCCGTAGTGGGCCTGGGTCGGGTCTGACCCGGTCTGGGTCGACCCAATCATCTCGTTCAGTTCAGCCCGGTCCACTGGGCCTAGCCTAGAAGACTTGGGGGTGATTCAACCTGGTGGTTTTCAGGTAGGTGGCTTTACCTGGAGGTTGGGGCCCGGTTCGACCAGTAACACGAGGGGCGCGGCTCCGGTGACTCTGTCCGGAAGGCTGATCCGGTTCGACCAGCGATGTCGTGAAGGACCCCATGGGCCGGCTCGTGGGGTCGGAACAGTGCGGCTGGTTTTGCTGGAAGCCGGTGCGCGTGTAATGTGCGAGGAGGCCGGCGGAGCGTCGGCTGCCGAGCAACGCGCGGGTTGGCCACAGGGAACTGGCAGGATGGGGGGCACGCATGCAGCGTGCGGGAAGCCAACAGGGAATGAGAAGTGTTCAGGCAGGCCTTTGGGGTCTACAGGCAGTGCGTGGGCAGGCATCCAGGGCGTGGGCAGGCCGACGGGGTGAGGGCAGGCCGACGGGATGATGACAGCACACGCGCCGGCGGTCAGCGGCTGCCGGGCAGGCCGGTTCGGCGCATCATGGGCCGGCATGGGCGGACTGTGGGTAGTTGGGAACATTAGTGTGTCGTGGGGGAGATGCGGTTCATGGAGACCGTGGGTCACGTGACCTTTTTCTTATCCTCCTTTTCCGCCTAGTTTCCACATCAAAGATCACCACAATGAAGAAAACCGACGGAGGGTGTCGGGCCATGTAAGGTTGGCCCGCACCCTCCGCATTTATAAAGGTATCATTTTTCTCATCAATAAAAATATATGATCAATAACATGTCCTCAATAGTCCCTTTTTATCCTATGGAGAAGATAAGAATAGGGTATAAAAATGTCAAGAAATAAACCCCCCACCTTGCTCATAGTTGGTTGACATTGGCACAAAAAGGCAGACGTCATTCATTGACGGAGTCACGAAAGAAGACGTATAAGATTGTCGTTAGTCGTGTCCAACAAGAACTTCCAAACTTGAGTTGTGTCGGCTCGTTGATGACGCTCCACATTGGTAGTTGTCCGAGGAAGACGTCGAAGAAGGTCGGTGTTCTCCGTTCTTCATTGGGGAAGGATTAATCTTCCAAGTGCTGAGTGTCTCGTCACATTGCCAGCATTTTGTCGCTTGGTGAATTTGTCCCAAATCCTCCCCCAATGCTTCCTTCAAATATTAAAGGGAGGGAGGTATGTAAAAATCATTGTAATTTATGATGGTTCATTTATTAAGAACCTTACTAAATTCCAACGACGTTGTTACTTGAAATTAAATGGAGCAAGCCAATTAAGTTACGCTGGCTCAATTTAAGAGGCACGTTGGCTTTAATTAATTAGAGGATTCCAAGAGGCTCCCCACATCATTAATGGGGGGAGTTGAGAGGTTTTCCTCTCCTCCCATTAATAGGGGAGTGAAGCCATGTGTGGTCCCCACCTCATTTATCCTCACATGGGAGGTTCACTTCGAGAGTGTCCCACCACCATAACTTTTAATAGGAGTTTAGGTGCGGTGGCCCCACCCCCAACTCCCTTGAGGAGGTTTTAACCACCCAACTTCCACATAGCGGCTAAAAATAAAATAATGTTTTAGCTCACATTATTTTATTTATTTTTTTATAAAAACCCAAAATCTAACTTTTACTTTTGACCAAATGTCATTGAGGTGAAAGTCTCTTTAAGCGAATACATGTGTTGAAAGTTCAACAGTGCCCTCAAATTTCAATTCTAAGCACAGGTTCAAAATTTACAAAATGCCTCTTGTGCGTTTATTAAACGTACCCGAAAAAAATGTTTAGAAAATTTTAATCAGTCACCCTTGACTCGCACCGGTCATGGTTATGCTCTGCCTAGGTGAAACATGCCCCAAATAAGGCAATGCCACTCTCAGATTTTCAATCCGAGTTACCATTTAGAAGTTATTAATTTTACAATAAAATAATTTTCACTTAATTATTTTATTTTAGGCCAAAAACTAACTTTATCTGGTTGCCTGTGCCGACCAAAGTTAGTATCTTATCAAATAAATAATACACTAATGAGTTCGGCAGTGGTCTTTTATTTTTAATCTAGGTTACCATTTGTGAGATATTACTATTTAAAAAAAATAATAATTTATTTATTTATTTTATTTATGATTATGCCATTTTTGGGTTTCCTCATCGGAGACCCGTGCCGACTAATCTTTACTCGAACCATGGGAAAACCCTACATCCAAAGTGCAACGATGCCCACTGATTTCTGATCTGAGTAACCATTTATGATTTATTCCAATTTTTTAGGAAAATTGTTTACGTGCATGAACTTAAGCTTAACAAAAACATTGATGGATCATTCCGGGAAATCCGGGGCTCGGAATCACACGCCATTTGATTTCATGGTCCTGTAAAATTTCCATTTATTTAAAACAAATACATAGAAATTAAGGGTCTTTACATTCTCCCCACCTTAGGGCTCTACGTCCCCATAAGCCACAACTCACAACTAAGGGATCAAGCTAGGGTACTGAGCACCCATCTGAGCCTCCCGCTTCCCATGTGCTCTCTTGGAGGTTCCCGTTCTGCCAGAAATCACGCACCAGAGGTATCAACCATCTATAAAGTACCTCCTCCTGTCGATCCTCAGTCTCTACTGGACCATCCGTAAATGTTACCCCATTGTCAAAGTCCATCTCTCCATGTTCGATGATGTGGGAAGGGTCGTGCACGTATCTCATCAGCTAGGATACGTGGAAGATGTTGTGCACCCGGTGCAACTAAGGTTGAAGATCTAAGTGATATGCCACCTCGCCAACTCTATTGAGGAACTAAAAAGGTCAGATGAATCTCGGAGACAAATTTCCTTCTCGGCCAAATCTCCATAGACCTTTTCAAGGTGAGACCCATAGAAAGACGTGTTTTCCATCATCAAACTCTAGAGGTCTCCGACTCCTATCAGCATGTGACTTCTGTCTGCTCTATACAGTCTTTATCTGATCCTAGAAGACCTGAACCTTCTCTGTGGTATCTCGTACCATCTCTAGTCAGTAGGAAGTGGGCCAACATGGTGAGTCGGTCGACGATCACCCAAATAGAGTAATGTCCCTTGGACGTACGTGGAAGACCTGTCACGAAGTCCATGGATATCTCATCCCTCTTCCACAATAGTACCTCTAAAGGTTGAACCAAGCATGATGGTACCCGATTCTCTGACTTCACTTATTATCAAGTGAGGCATCAAGAGACAAACTCTTCTACCGCCATCATCATACCTGGCCACTGGTGCTATCGTCAAAGGTCATGGTACTTCTTCACCACTCCTAGATCTACCACTAGAGGGGATGTGTGAAACTCCATCAGCACTTACTCCTGATGTGATAGTGGCACCATAGTACGTCCTCTGAAGAGTATGACATGATCCCCACCTTCATATAATCCATCATGTTCATTTCCTGTGGATATATGAGCACGTCGTGTCTCGCAGTCAGCATCCCCACGTTGCACCTCCCTGAATCACTAAAGATTTTGGGGAGTAACTGTATGAGACAAAAGGAAGGATGCCCCATCTCTATCCACAAAGGATATATGTAAAGCAGCCAGTTTATCTTTCTCATCACCTTGCAGATGTATACAAGATCTCTAACTGAGTACATATGCTACAATTTTCCCCTTCCCCGGAGAATAGACTATCTTGAAGTCATTATCCTTGAAGAACTCAAGCCAACATCTTTGTCTCAGGTTCAGTTCCTTTTGAGAGAAGATATTTATGATACTATTGTGATAAAATTATATGGTAAAACATTCACCCATAAGATTGTGCTTCCATATCTTCATGGCGAAGACCACTATTGTGAACTCCAAGTCATGGGTAGAATAGTTCTGCTCGTGATGTCTCAGCTACTAAGAACAATATGTGATCACTGCCCGCTCCTGCATCGAGACACATCGGAGTAGGGTACCTGATGTGTCGCAATAAACTACATACCCTATGTCTTCCTCTTTAATCCTCAGTATTGGGGCACTAGTCATACTTTTCCTCAGCTCCTGAAAGTCTGTTGGAATCTCTCCGACCACACGAAGGGGTTCCCCCTTCTTCTCCAATGATTATAGTGGTGTTGTAACTCTGGAGAAGTATAGCACAAAGGTAAGTTTGGATGACTCATGAGTGATCGACTGCACCATCTAATGCATGAGTCCATCCTATGCTGCATGGGTTTTTTCTTTTCTCCAACCAAGGAAAATTCCATACCAATGTTGTATATAAACAACAACATTTTTTCCTAATATAGTCAATCTGAGTCTGAACTGTGGATGTCATGTCCAAAACCAAAATAACGTTGAAAGGCCTCGACAATCCCATCTAGGGGATCCAACTGAAACTATCACCTCAAGGGTCAGATCACACTATCGGTGAAAACATGATAATCGAGTCTCCACACAATGGTATCTCTAGACATGAGGGTCAAGTTAATGGTTTAACTGGAAACTCTAGGTCTTGGACAAGATTCCTGGAATGATGTAATGATTGGTACCTATGTATATTGTTATGGATTCTAGTAGTAGATAGAGAATATACCTCAAATAATTCCCAGAGTCTTTGGGTCGCACTCCTTGACCGCATGTAGCTACTCTCTTCCTATATCCTCAAGATCCCTAATCGTGGAGGGTTCCCCATAAGGGGGGGGGGGGGGGGGGGGTTGTAACATATCGAAATGAACACCACTTCATGCTGATCTTCTAGCTCTCCTTCCACATTTTCTTCCCTACAAATTCATTTGTCCTTAACACTTACTCTTCCCAAAACATTTTTACACGCTCTAGTCTCTGAGACTAGCGGCAGTTTTGTGCTTTCCCACTGCTAACATTCACCAGATGTATCTGATCATCTAAAGAACATTCAACCAAAAAGGTTTTCTCTAGCATCCTAACATAATTAGTAATATGTAGTGGAATTTTTCTAGCTCAGATTTCCTTTAAACACACCTCACTCGGATGTTCGATCCTTGAAGCACTGATCGTACCATATTCTTCAAGTACCAAAAAATATAAATATGGCTCGATGAATACTCATCTACTGACAAAACATCCTGTTGAAGCTGTAGAAGTTCTAGGGAACTCTCAGCAACCTACTCAAGCCAGTCCTCTACCGCATGTGAGTCAGGGTCACCTCGGAACTAGAGGGGTATCTAATGCTAAAACATGTGTAAGGAACTAAGCCTACAAGTGTCCTCTACTGGTACGGTCAGTTGCAACTGCTGACCATCAGGCAGTAATATAGCTCACACACTACCCGAAGGTACTATCTCGGGTAATGGTCCTTTTACTGAGGCCTCATCACTATGCAGAACATCCTCATGGTCACTCACTGAAAAATTCTAGTAGCTAAGACCACCATCTACTCTACTGGTGTCTCAACTTGGTGGAAAACACTAACAATCACCTCCAACTAGCCCTCGACTGCGTGGTAATATATCTCACCTAGAAACCACCGAGGCATCTTCTGCTGGAACTCATATGATTGTGCTCTATCTGCGTGCATCATATACTTGTGCGGAATGTGGTATCTGCTACCCAATGGGGGGTGGTGCTGCTGGTACAAGACCCGATGGTGACAACATAGTAAAATGGCCCTGAACTGGAGCCTCATTGCTCAGTGGACCATCATCGTGTACTCTATTGGGAACCCAAGAAGGGTGTCAATGTATTGGCACCCTAATAAAGAATATGTGAATCATGGACAATAAGTTATACCTTGTGATTTGACACAAAAAGTTTACAAAGAAGACTATAGAAAACACACTCGTAATCAGTGTTTTAGTGCACTGAGTTGGAAATCAGATATCAAGGTCCTGGTGTATGGATATGTTGACCACCGCACGAACACTTGACTCATTGAACTGAAAACCAAACTTAGTACCCTTAAAACTATAGCTTCATAGAAAAGAAAGATCAGAGTCCTAAGTTCTACCGTAGAACCGACTCCTCTGATACCAATTTGTCACGACCCGTCCCCCGGGGCTCGTGCCGTGACTAGCCCAAGCCTGTATTCCATAGTCTAGGGGCTGTAGACTAGCACCAAATGTGAAAATACCTAAAAGTGGGAAGAAATTTCCTTTGTATAGTTTAAACACACACAATAGTGTAAGACCTGGAAGTAAAACACTAAGAAAAACTGTATGAAAAATAGTGAATAAAAGTAAAAGAGGCTGAAAATACAAGCCCAATAGGAAAGTACAAGTACAATTGAATAACAAGTACAACTGATGAAAATGTAAAGCAGCTACTAGGTAATCTTCTGGGGATTCCTACATAAATGGTTTGTACAGATATCCGCCTCAGCACTCCACGTCTATCATTCTCCGCCGTGTACCGATTCATCGTAAGCTCCACCTCTTGGTACCGTCCAATCCTGCTACTATGATCCTCGGTCAGTGACGTCCGTCATCTGCAACCAACACAATGAGGTGCGGGCATAGCCTGTGTAGGGGTGAGTATAATGATACTCAGTAGGGAACCCGAGACCCTCACGGTCTCACAAAATCTAACAAGGATAAACCAAAAAGTGATAAATAAAATAATAGCCATTACATAGGTATATCCCCATACATATACCTAAGTAATCAAGTAACTAGTCTCAATCACGAGGAAAACACAGATGTCACTAACTCAGCTCACACATGTATACATATTATGTAAAGAGAGAGAGATGATCATATATAGCCACTGAATCATAAATGCTGTCGGACAAACACATGATCCAAGATCAACTATTATGTTGGACAAAGACATGATCCAGGAACAGAAGTCAGAACTGTCAGACCAACACATTATCAAGGAACAGTCATCAGAGATGTCGGATCAACACATGATCCAGGTCCAGCTATTCTGTCGGACTAACACATGATCCAGGAATATAAGATAAAACTTTCGGACTAACACATGATCTGGGAACAGTCATCAGAAATGTTGGACAAAATATATGATCGAAGAACAATAAATAGTGCACAACCTGCAATAGGGTTTTCACAAATCCCACTGGATTCTGGGAGGGTCCGCTCCTCGAGCCAAGGGTCGACATGTCAACTTCCACCGAGTCCCAATTTGATGTATCCAAAAGATTTTTCTAACCATAAGAAACTCAACGTGATATATGGTGCGTCAATCGAACGTCCGGTATGAGAGTAATTGGCATTTCTGTTCCGAGGGCCTGGTTGGATTTAGGTTCAATCCAAATTGACCATAACCCAACTTTTTCTAAACCCCAAGTGGCATATTTCCAATGAATTTCCTTGCTCCAAGATTTCCATCACCGTAGAAAGTTTGTCAAACGGACGTTCGGTGAAAAATATATGGCTAATGAATGTACTGGGGTCGGTAGTGGGCCCGAGTCTGGTTTGACCCGGTCAGATCGACTCGGCCCAAACCTGTCTGGGCCGACCCTGTCTGGGTCGACCTCGTCAGACCCGCTGGGTCTCACCCGACCATTTGGGCAAGTCAGCCCGGTAGGTTCGTCCCGGTCTGCTGGGCCCGTTCCAGCAGACTACGGGGGAGATTCGGCCCGGTGGTCACCACGTAGGCTTCTCGGCCCGAAGGCCGGGGGTGGGTTCATCCAGCACCATGAGGGGCGCGACTCGGGCGACTTTTCCTAGAAGGCCAAGAAGGTTCATCCAGTGATGTCACAAAGGACGCCGCGTGCCGAATTGGGTGGTCAGAGTGGCTCGGTCGGTTCGGTAGGAAGTCAGGGCGCGGGCAGGCCGCGTAGGACATGAGCAGCATGCGGGTAGGCCGGCAGGGCGTCGGGTAGCGCGCGCACAGGCCGTAGGGCACTGTCAAGATGCGGGCATGACATTGGGGCACGCAGGCAGGGCGCGGGTAGATCACGGGGCCCACAAGCAGTGTACAGGCGGGACGACGGAGCGCAGGTTGGGCACGAACCGTCTGATGGGGTGCGCTGGCAGCGCCCGGTCCAGCGCCGGTGGCGGTCTAGCAAACCGGTTCCATGCAGCTCAGGTCGGCGTGAGCCGGTGGGGTGCGGCCGGGAACACCAGTGCGGATCGAGGGTAGCATAGTTCATGGAGGCCGCAGGTTGCACGAAATTTTTTTGTTCCGCCTTCATCACCTCATTGCTACTTGAAAGGTAAACACAATGAAGAAACCCGACAGAGGGTGTCGGGCCATGATAGGATGGCCTGTATCCTCTGGGTTTATGGAATTATCATTTGGATCATAAAAAAAATTAAATGATCAATAACACGTCCTCAACAGTCCCATTTTATCCAATTAAGAAGATAAGAACATGGTATAATAATATAAAGCAATAAACCCCTACCTTTCTTGTAGTTGGTTGACATTGGTGCAAAAATGCGGACATCGTTTGTTGATGGAGTCGCGGAAGAAGACGTAGAGGATCGTCATTCATCACATACACCAATAACATCCAAACCTAAGTTGCATTGTCTCATTGACGATGCTCCACATCAATAGGTTTCAGGGGAAGAAGTCGAATAAGGTTGGAATTCATCGTTCTTCGTTAGAGAAGGCATAATCCTCCAAGTGTTGGGCATCGTGTTGCTTTGCCAGCATTTCGTCGCATGGTGAAGCCGTCCCAAAACCTCCACCCAAGATTCCATTAAATAAGAGTGGGGTAGGTAGATAAAGATCATTGGAATTTATGACAGTTCATTTATTAGGAACCTTCAAATATTCCAATGATGCGGTAACTTAAAATTAAAAGGAGCAAGCCAATTAAGTTACACTGGCGCAATATACGAGATTCATTGTCTTCAATTAATGGGAGGATTGCAAGAGGCTCCCCTCTCATTAATGAGGACAGTTGAGATGTTATCCTCTCGTCCCATTAATAGGGGAGTTAATCTACGTGTGGTCCCCACCTCATTTATCCTCACATGGGTGGTTGATTTTGGGTGGGCCCCACCACCATAACCTCTCATGGGAGGTTACGGTGCGGTGGCCCCACCTCCAACTCTATTGAGGAATTTTTAACCACCCATCCTCCACATGGAGGGAAAAAATAAAATAAAGTATTATCCCTCATTATTTTATTAATTTGTTTTATAGAAACCCAATATATAACTTTTTCTCTCGACCAACTGTTGTCGAGGTCGAAGTATCCTTATGCAAATATCAACGATGTGAGTTCAACAATTCCCACATATTTCTATACTGAGCAATGGTTAAAAAGTTACAAAACGCCGCGTGTGCGTTTACTATACGTACCTGAAAAAAAAGTTCAAAAAATTATTATCAGTCACCCTTGAATCACACTGGTTGAGGTTAGGCTCTGCCTATGTAAAATACGACCAAAAGAACCCATCAGTACTCTCGTATTTTCAATCCGATTTACCATTTAAATGTTTTGAATTTTATAATAAAATAATTGTCACTTAATTATTTTATTTGCGGCCAAAAACTAACATTCTTTGGTGGCCTGTTGCAGCTAAAGTTAGTATCTTCTTAAAGAAAGAGTACACTCATGATTTCAGCGGTGGGCTCCGATTTTTAATCTGAGTTATAGTTTGTAACTTATAAGCATTTCAAAAATAAAATAATTTGTTTTATTATTTTATTTACAATTATGCCGTTTTTTGGAATCCTCACAGGAGGCCCGCGCTGACTAATCTTAAGTCACACCATGTGTAAAACCACCATCCTGAGCTTAACAGTTCCCTCAGATTTCTGATCCGAGTTACCTTTTAAGAGTTATTCCACTATTTCAAGAAAATTTCTTACGCGTGTTAACTTAAGCTTAAAAAAAACTTCGACAGATCATTCCTATAACTCCAGGCCTTGGAATCGCGTGCCGTCAAATTTTTCGATCCCGTAAAATTCATATTTCATCAAAAAAAATTATATGGAAATTCTGGGTCTTTACAATAGATGATCCCTTACATTGAGAGTATAATTATATAAGAATTGTATGGGCTTCTTAAGTGCACAAGGAACCTTTGGAGGGATCTATAAAGACAAGGGTAGATTAGGTTCCCAATCATATAGTTTTTTATAAATTGAAATTGGGAGGCTGGATCTGTATATTTATCAATAGATATGAGAGTTATTTATTAATTTCCAAACATATGTTTTGGACTCAATATGATAAAGTAATCAAAAACATAAAACAATATATTTTTCCCATATTTTCTTCAAAATTAAGTTTTAATCATTTTTTTACATTTCTATGAACCAAAACACATTTAAATAATACCATTGGTGTTCCATAAGTGTGACATGTTTAAAAAGAGTATTTTTTAATACCTTATAATATAATATAAATTTTTTGAATATTAATTAAGGATTTATAAAATTTATAAAATAACCTTAAAAATATTATTTGAATGGTAAATAATTTTTTTTCATGTATCACATTTATTATATTTAATAAATCACAATTTTATCTTTCTAATTTTATAATACATGGAAAATAATCATACGGTATTTAATTTTTTAAAAATAATTCAACCGCCTCAGAAAATTATGAGAAATTAACTACTGGATAATTTTTACCTGATAATTAAAATATACATTTCATTTTATTTGGGTATGTCTCTGAATATGATAATTCCCAGTTTAAAATAAAAATTATCTACTTATTGAAAAATATTATTTATTAAATAATAACGCATTTCAGTTCCATATAAAAATAATATTCAACTTCAACAAATTATATTATAATTTATATTTAATATATTTAATGTAATAATTTTTTATTAAATTAAAATTACCTTACCAAAATTATTAAATTCATAATAGTTTATATTGATCTAAAATATACATCTCTCAAAAAAAAAATTCGATTCGTTGTATCATGATATATGTTATATATATTTAAATATTTAATCCATTAAATAGTAATACATAAATGGTAAAAATAAAAATATTATTTCTTAATAGTAAAATATACAAATACAAACTATTTGGTCTAGATACATAAGCCTTTATTACAAACGTGAATTCCCTAAGTGTAACATGTGTGGTGGTGAGATTTTCTAATGGTTGTTAGTTATATATTCTTTGGGTTGTGATATCAATAAGATTGAACATGTCTTGTAAATATTTTAATGAAATAATTAGATATTTAATATTTCCTTCGGATTCGTCAAGCTATAATTACAGTGACCATAACTCTCTTATAATCTCTGACATATGGGATTTGTAGTGTATACTAATACACGTTGGGGCCTATGCTTCTACCATATTTTTCAACTAGAATTTAGAAAATCCCTGAATATATACTACTCATTTGGACACTATTCAATGGAAATATTATCATTGTATGTGATATCGAATGGTCTCATACAGCATTATATATTTTAACAAAACAATTTATTTTATGTGTTATCTATATCTACATTTTATAAAAATACATTTATTCTAATAATGGAATTTTATTCCTAAATGTTTGGAACATTACATAGCTACATTGATGTATTGTTAAATATCTGAAACATTATCTACCATTTACTCAACTAGCTGAGGTCCCAATAGCATTCATTATCCAACTAAATCGAAGAATGATGGAGTTATACAGTTATTTCCATAGAGGGATTAATAAGGATACATAAGAATGACTGAGAGAAATCTATTATTGTATGAAAACATGACTAGAGGAAGGTTTTGATAGAAATATCCTTTAAAATCCATATCACATGATCAAAACATGTACTCTAGTGTTTGAATTGTTCTTTCAGACTAAATAAACTTCAATGGATTTCAAAACATTCTAAAACAAAACTCTATATCATTGACTAGGTAAATACTTGTATAAACAATGAGGTAATCCGCATATCTTGATCAGATACAATATAATGTGGTACTCAATGTTACCTTAAAAAACCATTGATGTATATTTTGGTGTTATGATCTAGTGAGATGTCTTCTCTAATGGAAATGAATAATAATAATTTATTAAAATGAAATACTACATCCAAAATGTTAATATAGTCCTTAGAGGTTTAATAGAGTCCCTTGTTTGGTTTTCCCATTTCCTTTAAAACAAGCGTAATGGTTGTAAATTACCCTTATTCTTTTATCTCTCATCCCAAACATTATAAAATATTATGCACTCAGATAAATACTCAATTTAATCTCTATTCTTGTTCCCCAAACAAAAATAATCATAAAGATCACTATACAACCTCACACATATAGTGTGATCAAAGAATTATAAACTTCAGGACTCATAAAATATATCCTTCATCATGTCTAGTTTGAATGGAACATAAACATTATTACTAAACTCTATCATTCATTCAAAATCAAGGGTACACTTTGGATCATTTCCAATATTCTTCTGTATCTCTCAATCTTTCATATATACCTATAATACCTTCACATGGATATATGGTTGAACACTCACATTAGAAAGATAATATATTTTCCCTTCTATCAATATTTCATGAACCATCATATGAATTACCATATATATTGGGTCTTTTTCTATCCTCATTATAGATAAGCATGTATGATCCCATAAAATTAGGGAATCTGTCACTATGTTCATTTTCCCATGCATGAAAGGAATTGATCAATAATAATATTTAATCATCTATAAAAATATATTATAGCACATATTAAACTATGTTTAAATGAAACTATAAATCAAAATATTATGTTCAAAATATATTTCACACCATTCTATGTATAGATAATTCATACTAATAATTAATCAGAAAATCATAGTTTCTAACTCTATATAATTACATGGGTAGTTTTAATAATGAACCTACATTTTTGGTGAGTAATAATAAATTTCAATGTAAATATTCAGAAGAATGAATCACATACCCTTCTTCAAGTCATCACTATAGATTACTAACCATTATACACTACACCTTAAAGAAAGAACAGGTGAATTTTCTAACCGTATCTACAGTTCATTAAATTTTTTTTCACATTCATCAATCCAATTTATCATTATCTCTTATGATTTAAAATGGTGAGTGTATTAGAGAGTTGTAAAAAATTATTTAAAAAGTTCCACTAATAAGAAAAAAAACTAGCAAAATTATAGATCGTAATCATAGTGGTAATGCTGAGCTAATTTTCAATAAAATCTATTTTCGAATGATATAGTGATATACCTTGACATGAACTTATATTACACATAAAAAAAATTTCTAAACCAAAAATTAACCCCTGGTAAATGTTTTATAAAATTAATCCATCTTTAGGGTCTTTAGAACATTTTTTAAATGATATTCCTACTATTCTATGATATTTTAAAATATAATATCATTAATGAATACTGTCCCAAACTGATTAATTTATTCTCTAATGATACTATTCATTAAGTTAGTGAAGATGGATAGGGAATTAATAAGTCCAAATAGAATCACTATATATTTATAGTGTCAATAAGTTGTAAAAAATGTTTTCTTGGATATATCCCCAATCTTTAGCCTCAATTGATGATATCTAGAATAAATATTAATCTCCTGAAATTATTGGTCTCTATGTACTTGATCAAATAAATAATCATTATTATGCATAAAATATAGGTTAATGATTATGATTTAATGATGTTTTTAAAATTTGATAAAAAACACATTGTTCCATTATTCTTCTTACGAAAAAGGAGATGATCTCCTCATGTGAAACACATATTAGAATGAACCCATTTTCAAGATTATCATATATATTATATTTCAATTCCTACAACTCAATTTGAGAAATTATGTCTGAAATATTTATACTAAGTCCTTTCCCTGGTATGAGTTATATTAACAATTCAACTTCTTTATTTCATTAAAGATAAGGAAATTCATTAGAAAATACATCAATATACTCTAATTCAACAACCATATCTTTGATATTTATTTTATTCCATCCATAAAAATTAAAAATCAGTTTTCAATAGAAAAAATGATAAATATAATGGTTTTTATATCAATAATTATTTAAAATTTATCATCACATTGATAGAAATTCATCTGTTGGATCCTAATATCTGATATGAATCCCCTTACTCAAAAATTGATTTGGGATTTCTGTATAAAAATAAAATCCATTCATAAAATAAAATCAAACACAACTAGAGGGAGAATAAAAAATTTATTAGGAATCAAAATCCCAAAAAAATTAGTCATAAAAGAATCATATACTAGTGATATGATAATTTTACCATTTGAATTTTTTACATCAAATTCAATGCATAAACATTTATGTTTAATTTTGATTCATTTAGAAAATTCATCAAATATAAAATTGTTTCTTGAAATAGATTCAAATAATAAATTAATATTTACAGGGATTATGATATGTGATCTTTTCACTAAGTATCTATAATACCCCTCATTAAAAAGTGATTGAATGTGATTTTATATTTCCTCCCATCTTAAGAGGATATTGGAATCGCTTATCTTCATTAGCCTTTTAATTTGAGTATTAGTTAACAAAATGATTTTACTCAATTGATTTGGAACACTATATAATTTTTTTTGAATTATATAGATATTTACCTCTATTAACATCATTGGATAAATTCCTACCATCACTTCCGGATTTGATTTCCCAATTACATTCCTTTCTACAAATATAATATTTAACAATCCAATTATGATAACTAACAACATGTTTCATTCCATTGTATGAAAAAAATGAAAGATCATATTCATTCCCCAATGATTTTTACAATTAAATTTCAATTCCATCATTCATTTCTTATAAAATCAAAGGGATAAATCAAAAAATTGAATCACCATTTACACATTGATAGAATATTGAATGATTTATTAAAATTTATTAAATTCTCTTATTGGTAAAACAATTTAGAGATTTGGTTTTTTTATACAAAAAAATTATTAATTTTATATGCATATAGGATGATAATAGTAGAAGAATAAATCACAAGTCACAAAAAATTTTCCCCATATATATAAATGCATTATTCATTATTATCCTTTATCTCAATAAATTAAATCATCATATTCAAATGTAGAATTAAAGGGAAGTACTTATTCTAAAAAAATATCTCTTAAACACATCATACTCTATGGATTTAATTTAATCACGTTTCCTCATATTCTTGATAAGAATCCATAATTAATCTACTTCACCTTGTAAATTATAGATTGACATGATTACATTTTAATGCTTTAAATATTAGATAATTGTAAATATATATTCAATGTTACTGATATATTTCACAATAACTATTATCTCACAACAATCACTAATGAAGGTGGGAAATAAATCACTAAGGACCCAATGGGATGGTGTCCCCTAATATTTATATTTTAATGATTTACTTCATTCATTGCACGATAATTTTTTTAAGATTTACAATGATTTTTTATATTCCATATCCAATATCATTGGTTTTATCAAGATGAAATATATTTTCATATCTCAATGAATTCAGTATTAAAATTAATCATTTAGGTATCATCCATTAATTAAAAGTAAATAAGAATATTGTGAGAAAACATTATCATAATGGAAAACTAACAAAATAATGAAAAATCATTTTTATGTGAAAAATCAAGACACCTTTCATTGAAATTATAAAAACATTGGATTAAAATTGTTCATTCAAGATCATTTAAAAAACAATAAGATGTTATCTTGTATATAGACATATATCTAGGTTTCAAACATTGATTTTCTCATGATTGATTCTAATGCATTATTATCCTTTATCTAATAAAAACCATTGTGATCAATAAATTTCATACATAAATATTACATATTTATAGATGGAAATTGATTACATAACATAAAAATCCATGATTTATTCATATAGGCATCGTTCTTTCGTAAACTAGGACCCATAAACAACAAGTTCACAAATTAACTGTGTTTTCTCCCACTTAATTCTTCATAACTAGTAACTTATTAGAAATATCAGACATAATACCGTTCTTTATAACCAAGGGAAAGGAAACCTAATAAAGGGTGATATTAAATTTTATGTAATGGTAAATAATGGAAACATCAATCATTTCATACGCATAAAATATATATAATGTTATGATATCCTAATCCTAACATTTTAAAATCACACACATTAAATCATAAATCATAATCACAATTCAGGGAATTAATCATGGTATTTCCTAATAAATGGACTATATAGTCATAAATGAACCTGAGATATGTGGGAATATTATAGGATTAAGAAATATATTTGTATAATACACAAAAACATAGAAAATCAAATCAATGGTAGTCAAGGATAACTTCTAGGACCTTCATAGTTGACTTGGTTTATCCCCATTTCATCATATTAGTCATGTTTCACACACAAGACTATCACATCGTATAGTTTCCCTTACAGAACAAGGTTTACTCCCTAAAATAGTGTTGTGTTACTCATGAGATATCCATAATTTCCAAATCCATTAGCGGGATATATTATTCATGTCCAACTCATAACATAAATAAAATCATACAAATATGTTCAACAAGATCACAAATCATTCATTATATCATAATACATCAAATCATATCGTTTTCTTAATCATTTTTATATAGCATTAACACCATAGATCAAATAGGTTTCAAAATCATTTCATCATTTCATCATAGAATATATCTTTTAAAGGAAATGGATTGATAAATATATTTTCATCATAAAATAACCCATTCAATGAAAGAATAGTGAGGGTAAATTTGGATAATATTTCTTGTAAATAAATGGTGAAATAAAGGGTTATTATCTTTGATTAAAATAAATAACTCTATTTTATCATAAAAAATTTCATGAGGAAAATATTATTTTCACATTAATAATCACTACTCAAAATTAAAAATTTACAAAAATATTTTGAAAATATTTTTCTCTAAAATTGTCATCGGAAACATATAGTCGAATCCTTAATGTTTGATTGTAGGAAATTATGATCAGGGCTTATAAGTTTAAATAATTCATTATTATAACATTTTTTTAAAACATCAAATATAACATCATTCATAAAATGACAAGAATATTCATTTTAAAAATATTTGTAAAAAAAATTATTCATTGGAAACTAAGGAATTATAAAAACATTGGATAGTATAAAAATAATTTCTGAAAACAATTTATGCGAACACGGACATGGATGGAACATTATATTTAAACAATGAGAGAAAAAAAAATTGTTTTATATAAAAAAGTATCATTGGTTTCATGAGTACATAAAGAGAGTATAATGAAAAGAAAATTTCTATTTTATATAAATAACCATGGGAAAACAATTCATGAGTTTTCTTATAGGTGTATTATAATTTATTTTCAATAGAAAATTAATCACCACTAATTTCGATAATCAATGAGAGAGTAACATGAAACCATAACCGCTTTTGTAACATTTAAATCCCAATAACCATGATATAATAACACAAAATAGAACATTAAATAGTATAAAAATAAATATTACCATGATATAACATGTCAATGGCCTATATATACCATTCATTAAAGACAATCAGTGTATGAAATATTATATTTCTCAAAAAAGATAATTTGTGATGAAAGACCCTTATCATGAGCACCAATGGTTCGAGAAGCACTCTAACATAAGGTATATTAAATTTATATTTTTTATAATTCTATACCAAAATATTTTAAAATCATATAAAATAATTTATTATCCCTTTAAAACATTTCAATAGCCATTTATTATTAATGCCTAATAAGAATTACTATTTCCTGGTGTTAACTATTTCAGTTATCACGAGTATCTCAGTTTTAGTGTTTTGGTACTTTTATAATAATCAATTGTCACTATTTTAAAGAATTTTAATAATTATGTGATTAAAATATATACTAATTATATATTTATTTACATCCATTAATTATTTATTATGATAGAACTATGAATTATAATATTCATGAACAATGTATGTCGTTAGATGGCATGGACATTTTTCCACATGCTTACATATGGGAGGAACTAAAGGAAAATAATAATTAACTTTTATAGAATAATTGTTATATATTAAATTCTATATATTAATTATACCATTCTTTATTACCATCGAAAAAATTGAAAATTAACATCAAATCACATCGGTTTGTGGATGTTGTACTCCATACATATGAATGAGTGGTGTTATTTTTTTTCCACAAATATGAATGTATGAAGGTACATGTGAAATTATAAATCGAGAATAATAATATCTTAGTAAGAAAAATATATAAAAATTAAATATATAACAATAAACATGAATGAAATATGATGGTAGTGAAGGAATTGTATAGAAAATTGGAGATGGTAATTAGTATGTAATCGCATTCGATACTTTCACATCCCATTTAATGGAAATAAAGTTGGAAACTTTTTATTTAATTTTCATATTAATTTGTTTTATACTATGGATGCCTAATATATGATTTTTATGAATTATTAATTATATATATAGGTGGTAATATAAATTTAAAAACAAAGTTATCGGTGGAGAAAATTACCAATTCATTGAAAAACCCATTTAGATCTCCTCTTAATGATCCTATTGTTTTTATTTAGGGAATAACATAACCTATATAATGTATATAATGATTTTTATGGGATTTTGAAATGTGGTGGATAATCTACATTTCACAGTGTGTTCTAAGAAATAGGAATAATGTGTTCCTTTTTATAAAGGTGGTATAAGACATATATGGACTTTATTAAAATATTAAAATGTAATAAAGTAATTCTCAATGAAACTAAATTAAAATGTACATTAATACAATGATATGGTAGATATAACATTTTTAAATAGATTTTTTATTGGTTTTTTTGTTTCATTTGAAACCTTATCTGTTATATTAATCCCTTTGTTAATTATTTTTTCCCTTTACCATTTTCAAACGATTTTATTCATAATAACTTGAGAAAGTTACCATAAATGGATATTTGAATCTAAAATGGACCGTGTATTATGATTTCAACCATATTAAATTTACAAGTCTAATGATTATAATTTTATGAATTTTATATCACTAAATATAATTTTATTAATTATAATATTTTCTTTATGGAAATTTGGTAGCTATTCCATTAATTTGACCTCAATGGAATCAATAAAAAGTTTAAATTTGAATCTAATACTTTCACACATCACTAAAATGTTATGTATATTTGACAATACTTGTGTGTCAATATAAATCATTAGTGGGATCTATTGAATTAATGATGTTGTGATGGGACCCGACATTATTACACACTCAAATTATATTACATTCAATATTTATAAAATAATTTATTTAGTTATATTATAAATCGAATAAGTACTATATTTTTTATTAATTTTAGATAATTAACTAATCAATAAAAAATAAAATAAAATAAAATTAAAAAATATTTTTAGTTTTCACAAAATTATTATTAATATTGATTCAAAATTTTAATTTTTCCATATGTGAACACATAAGAGATTTGTATAACAAATAGAGTGATAAATTGTATCATTATTTGTTTTAAATATAATATTTTTTATTTTGATAGAAAAATATACCATTAAATCTAAATTAATGAATATGTTGATAAGGGTGAAAGTATATTGATCAAAAAAGAATTTCATTGAAGAACTATGACCTTGAAACATAGTTTTATACATTATTATCCCGATTTACCATTTACAGAGATAATAAATTTTACCAAAATCAATATTTATAATTGCTAAAAATACAGGGTAAATATTTAATAAAATTGAATCTCATTATAAAAATTATCCAATACATTTTTTCAAATTCAATATTTATATATGGATGAATGTTTTTTAAAATATGTTTGAAAACTTGAGTAAAATTGATTTAAAAGAAAATATTTTTTTAATATTAAAAAGGATTTATTGTTTTACAATGCAGTGTGAAAATATTAGATGAATATTAAAACATTTAATTGAATATATAATATATAAATTTCATTAAAATAATTACCCAGTATTAATTAATATATATATATTAAGATAACGATACATTGGGTTCCAGATATCATTTTTTAAAAAGCAATACTTTAAATTTCATATGATTTCATATCTTATTTCATATCAATTTATAACAAAACAATTTCATTTAAAAATTTATAAACCATAAAATTTTTCTTAAATTATTTATTTATACCAATACCTTCCAATTTAATGGATATGTTAATATTTTATACCAACTTATACATCATTTTGATTCATGGTTTCCTATATTGAAAATTTTCACAGAATAATTTCATTTGTAGATAATTATTTCATAAAATCTCAATGTGTATTTGTTTTGGAGAATGTTTTTAGTGAGTGTGATGGTTTTTTCATCCATATTTGTATATTGTAAATTTTGATGAATAAATTAATTGTAGGGAGACCATAAAATGTTTCCCATTTTATATAGGTTTTGGCATGCTTAGCTTGTTTATATATGCCTAATGTATAGAACCATGTATGGTATGTAATGTTAGTGTGTGTGGGTATCTCAAAAGACCATTATTTGTTAATTGTTTTGTGTTATTTGATTTGTTTTACATTATTTATGGTTCATTTATAGTCATTGAATATTGAATATTTCATATTTAATCATTTCTATTTTGTTGTTGGATTGTGTATTAATTCATAAAAAATATAATACTTCTTATAATATATTATTTTCAATTATTCCATTGATAATTTTTGGATTTCTGTATACCTAAGGGAACTACAATTTCAATGTCCCAATTGATAGGTGGTCATGGGGAACATATAAGTCCACTAATATGGAGAGACTATATAATATAACATGTTGGATTTTGGAATAAAAAATATATGGATCGATAAAAATCATTGAATGTGATTTTCTTATCCGAGGATAACATTATACACCCTGATAATAGTGTTTGTAGGCTAGTATGATGCACTTTTAGGGAACATCATTGTCTATTTGTAGAATTAAATTGTTTAAATGTACCAAGTGTGTGTACCATCATAGGACATTCACGATTCAATGGTTTGACATTCCTATAAATGTGAACATTGAGTGTTTCAATGAAGTCTGAATGTGTACTAGCCACAAAGGACGAACATAGACATATTTCTCTGTACAAGACACTTGATGATTACATATAAATTTTCTCAAATGCAGAATTGATGTAGGTATGACCAAGATTAATGATATCTTGGTTCTTAATTTCATTATATATGATTGGTTTCAAGCCTTTACAATCATTAAACTTTCTATCATTACATACACCTCAATATATATGTTAACTTGTGTTAATTATGTGATAGTGTTGTACTAATTGGTTTGAACAAACACCATTCAGGGGAATCTCAGTGCATGTTTAGAATTCAAGATCAATGTTCTATAGATGGGAAATGATAAATCAGTAGGTTCCTATGGTTCTTTTAGTTAAGAGATGCATAAATTGTGGGTATACAAGATAGATAACATCTATAAAATAGTATATTGGTTTTATATAGTTATACTACTTATACATATCGACCTTCCACATAGGGATTCTATTATTATATTATAATATATCCTGAAATTACATATTTTTTATGAATCATGTTTATTCTATCTTGTTATGGGATGTTCAATTAGTTAATGAATATTCGGTTAAATTCTAGTGTCTGACTAGGATTACTGAGGGTACAATCTCCCCACGTCACCTTGAAAACCCGAACACAATTTGGCAGCCTCTTATCACTACTGAAAATTAGATCTTTCCCAACGCTTCTATACCAACGGTTTGCAAAAACCGTTGGTATAGGTCCCCTTTCCCAACGGTTTGGCCAAACACTTGGGAAAGAGCCCCAAAGTGGCCACTTTTCCCAACGGTTTGGCCAAACCGTTGGGAAAGGCCCTCAAATTGGACACTTTTCCCAACGGTTTGGACAAACCGTTTGGAAAGGTCCCCAAATATACCACTTTTCCCAACGGTTTGGCCAAACCGTTGGGAAAGGTACCCAAATATGCCACTTTTCCCAACGGTTTGGCCAACCTGTTGGAATAGGTCTACCTTTCCCAACGGTTTGGCCAAACCGTTGGGAAAAGTGGGACAAAATTCAACATCCTTCACAGAATAAAAATCATAACCAAAGACCTATACCAACGGTTGTTAAAACCATTGGTATAGGTACTTTCATTTTTTATCGTACCTTCGTACCGAGAACATTATATAAATAAAAATTTAAAATATTTATGAGAATACATATTTATATTTATGTAATTATGATCACAAAAGTCATGTTAGGTTAGTGGTTGAGTCGTTCAATTATAAACGAGGGGTCCTGGGATCAAATCCCAGCGGATGTTTTATTTTTGGAATTTATATACCAACGGTTCCATTACCATTGGTATAGATTTCATATTACCTATACCAACAGTTTTTGGAAAACTGTTGGTATAGACCTATCCCAACGGCTTACTTGGTTACGGTTCTCCAAACCGTTGGTATAGGCTATACCAACGGTTTGGAGGCCTATACCAACGGTTCCAAACCATTGGTAAAGGTCAGTTTTCCAGTAGTGTCTAAATGGGGATGTGTGAATCATATCATATATAGGTTCATTTAAAACCTTGTGATTCAGTTCAATGTGTTACACCAAAAAAATACTAGCAATAACCAGCCATTGTAAAATTAACCCTTATAAATTAATATTCAAAGAAGAAAATTGATTTTTTTATAAGTGTCAAATTTATTATCATTTAACATCATTATATAACTATAACGAATTTTAATTTATCTACATAATAAATTCTATATAATGTTGATATAAAATATTAATAATGATATTATTACAGAACAATCTCTTCTATTATCATAATCACACATATTTTTTATAATGTTATTATAGGGTCAGTTTAACCACCTACATGATCAATGCAATAATTTTATATGATGGATGGATATGGAAACATAAAATTATATTTTAAAAATTAAATAAATATTTTCTTCTATTTATATAATTTTAATATAACTACTCAAATCATTAATTTATATACTACCACCCATTCATTAAAAAACACCACAACTAGATATTAGTGATTCCTATGACACATACTATAAATGAAAAAATCCCAAAAATAGATTAACAATTTATTTACCATATTGCAATATATATCCCAATACCATGAATTATATTTTTGTTATGTACTTTGAAAAGAGAAGGATGATTAACACTATTATTATGAAACATGAAAAAATGATCGAAACAAGTAACACTCGATTATGAAAGGACATTGAACAAAATAATATGAATGAATTTTTTAAAAATAAATAATGGACATAAATGTGTTTATATATTATTAAGTTTACTAAATTTTCTATTAGTAATTTTATATTTCTTATACACTACTGTCAAGTGTTTTCTATGATGTTTTGATGAAAGGTTAGGGTATATTTGTCACAATTCTTCCGGTTTGAGTAATGTCTTACCTTTTTTTACCATTAATCAATATATATGGTTTATATTGAGTTACATTACATGTAATTATTTCCTATATTTTTCAATAAATTTGTGGGATATAATATTCCAAATCCTGAAATGGTATTCATTTTTATTCGATTCTTGTGTTACGTAAGTCGCAAGTGTTTTCTCTTCTAAAATTTGGATCATTAAGATATGATGTGTATTCACCGATTGTTGACTTTTTATGGTTGAAATACCTTCCATGAGATTTATTTACTATATATTTTCATCAAATATAATTAATTTAAAAATCAATATCTTTTTTTTCTATTATGATTTATTAATATGAAATATATTTTTTTGAAAGGATATTTACTTTTCACATCCTCTCTATATAAAAATGTTTATTTATGTAATTAATTTCACATAAATTATTGTTTATATTCTATTATATATAAAACATCGTTATTTTTGTTCTATTTATAGACATTGAAGATAAATTTTAATCCCACACTTTCAATGGATTTTTATCAAAATGATTTTTTCATTGAATATGATATTGAAAACTAAAAAAAAGCCTTTATTTATATATAACATTAATTCATAATCATATTACATCAATGATAGAGTTATTACACTATTATATCACATTATAATTATTTTCTCCCCTACAATGGGAAAAATGTAATTTAAAAACAATTGTCATTCCATGATAAATTTCATTCATATAAAAGTATACTATTGGTGAGAATAAATATCTTCCTTCCCAAGTAAATTTTTTGACATTAATATACATGATTTCTTTTATCTTCAATGTTCTCATCGGTATTTGGAATCCCATTCATGGGATATATTTTATACTCATCAAATTTCCATTTTCATCTAATTAAAATATATTTTTTTGACATTTGTATTATATTCGATTATAATAAAAGAATTTTAATATTGTAAAATTATTTATCCAAGTTCCTTTATTTAATCATTCACTCCAAACTTCCTTGAGGTGGAATTTTTATTTTTGAAAGGGTACACTATTTAAATATAATTTCTAGAATAAAATGTTTTCCAGAATAAACACTTAAAATTTGGAAAATTACATTAAAATGCGACCAATAATGTTATTTTTTTATTATTTTTTCTATTAAATTATAAATAAAGATTTACGTTTATTTTATGTGATCAAATTATATCACCATTGCAACCATTATTTTCCAAGAAGCATATTTCCATAATTAAATCTTTTCTTCCGGTTAATCCAAATTTATAATTATTATAACATATAGTGTTTTCTTAATATTTATTTGTAATGTTGATTTTCTGAATCATCATGAAAATTAATTTCCAAACTATATTAATTTTTTTTATTCATTCCATTGATATTATTTAATGATATCAACCACTCCCTTTATCAGGAATTTTTAATTTATTTGTATTATCATTTAACCCCTCACGTTTACAAGATAATACTACTTTTATTTAGTTATTCACTATTTCATTATGTGGTAGAGATATTCTAGTATATGTTATGAATTTGGAGGGTTCCCTTTATAGTGAGCTAACATATTTTCGGTAATGAGTTACTCTATATATATTATGTGTTCATGATATGTTAATTGAATGACATTATATGTTTTTATGATACAATAGTATCATTACTTTGTAATAATGTTGTATAATTCCTTGAAAACTTGGTAATGTATTATGACAACTTATTGAGCAACCTGATTAATATAATTTTTTGAAATTATAGAGATAAATACTGTTGTTATTATTATAAATTTACCTTGTTTATATTGATTCCTCACTTCTAGGTTATTCCACATAAAATTATATTCATATTCATCCACATTTTCATTCATTGACGTTCATAATGTGTAACACATGTTGTACATATTATTATATGACCATATTATATATATTTCCTTATTTTAGAAGCTTAGTTTGATGATTAAATATTTGTAAATCAATGTTATATTTGGATAGAATCATTTATGATGATTTCATATTCTTAATTATATTCTATTATTCATATGTTCATCTTATTCTATCTTATTTTCTTTGTCTATTATTTACTATACATACCCATTATGATGGTTTGAGCTCAGACCTTCATACTATTCAATTTTCCTAAGTTACAAATAAAATTAATATGTTTCATATTCCTAGAAATTATCATGTTTACATAATTTATGGGATATAATTAATAATTAATATGGATTATTGATAAATTATTTTATTGAAAAAAAAACAATCCAGTAGTTATGAATGATATTTCCTATATTATTTAATGACAGATTCTACCTATCATAATCTCTAAACCTAGATGGTCCTGGGAATAAATGTAATGATATAATTTTTATAAATCAAGAAAATTTGGAATAGTTTTTTTGGGATTTCCAAAATTGGGGAACCCATATAGATTACTAGTATAAAATTGTTCTTTAAGTTCCATTAGTACATGGTTTAGTTAACAGTGTTCCCAAGACAATTGAAAATTCCCAAATGATATTATTATTTTCAAATGGTTTGAATAGATTTTGGTAAACTGTTACGATTAACCACAAATCTCTTCTATATTCTAAAAAAATATAAGATTTTTTCATTACTCATATTTAATTGAAACCCATTTTTAACTCTTGCACAGTGATTTACACAACCCATCTAAAGAAGGGGTTTATATGTCTCCATGCTCCCCAATTAAGCCTTCCAGATTCTTCATCAACTGTTTCATAAGTTTAACTCATGGTTATCCCTTTTTAATATTTATTTACCGTCACTCGTTCTTGTTTCACCTTCTTCTACCCAATATAGGGTCATGGTAGACAAATCCTATGTTGATGGATAGACAAATCCCTGTGACTATTTACATTGAGGTTATTCCAATTGTCCCTTTTCAATTTCTAACTCTTTATTTTAATGTAATTTTTCATTCAAATTTGAATAATGGAGGTGTTTCTATGGTGATTCTTTTACATGAAAAAATTGTATTTTTGAGGTTTATAAATTTATTTTGATTTTAATTAATATTTTTTCATGATACATGGGTATTTTATAAATTTGATGTTGGCATTTAATGCAATTTTTATTAGAGTTAAATGAGGGGTTTCAGAAATTTCATCGTATATATATATTTTACAAAAATATATTATTGTTTTTTTTAGATTACTATTAGTATATTCTCAAATGATATAGTAGTTTATATTACTAAGAAATGTAATTAATGTTATGTTCATAAACATCCAAGTATCCTCATGTTTATAACATTTCCTAATAATAGAGAGTTACACCAATAAGGATACTTATATAAAATATAGAGGATATTCTCATTTAATGAATTGAGATACTAGAATATTTTTCTACCGATCAACATCTTGGATTGTCTAACTATGACCATATGTGTACCCCATGAGAATGTATTATTTACCTCTACATTCTTACTTTTACCCATTGATTTTTTCCAATTTTAAGATCCTATCCCAATATGTATTACTTATCATTACCTTAATTATTATATTATTTTAATGTATTCACTATTCTTGTGTTTCTCGTTAATTATAGACCTTTTTATAATTTTTTACGAGATATAATATACATAGCTACTTATTTTCCTATATTTTAATATAGATTTACATATTCAGTTGTATCTTTATATGGTTACATTTCTGTTTTACTATAATTTATAAAAAATATTTGAAATAGATTTTTTATATTACGATTTCGAGTCAATTTTATTGCGAAATGATTAATATTTTTTCAAAAAAATGTCATCATTTAAATGAAAAGGGGGATTTTCATGAAATATTTATGATTTTTTAAAAAAAAATTCAGAACCCTGCATTCAAGTATTATATTTAAAAATAGAATTTTTGGAATGTCTTTAATAGTTATATATTTGAAAAATACTCATCCAATTATATTACTAGGTTATTTATATAAACTATACCAATACTACGTAGTCTGTGTACATTTGGTGGCTTTTATAGCGTTAAGTTCATTTTCATGATGGGATCCTCATTATGGAAACCGTCATACGGTTCACTCATGGACTGATTTTTTAGTGATCATGTATGATTGTGACGATAAGTAATTTGAAGATCATAAACTATTTAATACAATAAATTTGTTATTTATTTTATACCATCTATGTATTGATTATTTCATCCCTTTAAATTCATCGAGATATATGTTTAGTTTTTCTTATGTATCAAAATTAAAATTATATTAGATACAATGTAAGATATTTTCTTTTTTTTATTTCACATTTGGTTTTTTAAATTATATAAATATGTTTTTTTAGTTTTTTAGAAGTAAATTTTATCGATGGACCATTCTAGATATATTGTATGAATACATTCAATTTTTCTTAATTATTTACAAAGTAAAACTATATATAAATTTTATTTAAAAATTAACATGAAGAAGTATCAAACTATTGAGTATTGAGAACACCCATTAATAAAAGCCACAACACTGCTTAGGTGTTTGGACTACACATCCCATGTTGGTTTATGTCATGTAATTGAAGTTGTGAGGATAACTTTTTCACCATATTTAAACATGTATTATTTAGATTGAAGTATTTTTTTTCTAAAAAATTATTATAAATTCAATAAATAATGATTTCATATTCATTATAACCTCTCATTATTTGAATGATGATCAATATGAATTGTTCATTCAATCACTGGATGATTTAAATAGAGCCTACTCGATGGAGGGAAAAAAGGATAGAATAAATATCCTCCAATGGTTATGTTCTCATTCAAAAATATTATTTATCAAATAAATTAAACAACCCATGTTATCAACACAAATCAGTCTCAATATAATTTATTGATGACATGGGTCTACTTTTGAAACACATGTGTGAATTGTTTTGGAAGATGGGAGAACAAGATCATCTCACCCTTTTGGGTGAATTATTACCTACCAAATGATTCAATTAATTTTTTAACACATATTCATGAATACATACCTAATACCACTATGGTAATGGATAAAAATTTAATTTATTTATCAAAATCATGCATTAATGTTGACCTTTTTATGCATTATAGTTTTATGATATTACATCTTTTTTGGTAAATATGTTATGGTTTAAAGTGATACACAATGCACTCAATAATTTATCTATATTCTGAGAGGTGGAATGTAAGGTATATTATAGATCATGACCATGATAAAGGATTATAATATATCTATATGATAAGAATAAATGACCATGAATTTCAGTTCCATTTAACATTATATGATGTACCATTTATGTTCATATGGAAAGGACAAAGATTATGTATCTATATCCATGACAAGTAACTTTTTATTTTTTCTATCATGGACCTATTATAGATAGTATTAAAATCATGTATAATGGAATACAAAGTAAAATGTTTCAATAAATTATTGGTGATGTATTAACATGTGGGAAACCATTTTTGTTTTATCCTATGGGTTTTTAAAAATACAAGAGAATGTATGAATGGACTCATATGTAATATATCCCTGGTAAGGATGTATTATGTTTCTTGTTGGGAATATGTAAAATTGGGGGGAAATTTTATTGCTGACATTGAATATTCCCAGAAAATGATATGGTTTGAAAAAGGAATAGATACTATTGAAAATATAGCATTGGATGTTCGTTTTGATCATTAGAGGGACATATTATGTATCAAAGATAATATGATGTAATTCCAATATATATAGAGTTTTATAATGTTTGGTTATAAGATATGAATGGGCCATATTTTCTAACTTTATATGGTAATTGACGTTTTGTTGTAAAGGGATTGGAGAAATAGGATCGACCAGGGCTTACAAATATGGCGTCTCTTTTAGTTCCTCTTGTTTGCTGGTAACATATATAAGGAATGTTGACATAAATAATGGGGAATATATCCTAGTGATGATTATATCAACCATACACCTAATAATAATCTGATATTCTATATCTTTATTAACAATGATACTTGTAATTATTTTACATATACCACCTAATGGTCCCTTACCATATCATTTACTCATATAAAGTAGATATTTAGTGCTTAATCCTAGTAAGATTCACATGTTGGATTTTTATACCTCTTTAACGTGTCATATGGATGAAATAATCATTGAGGGTATAGTTATGTATTGTTCTTATAGAGAATCTGGAAACATATTTGTATCATTAAGTCAACTATAGGGCCCAAAAAAACATTGGTTTCCAGGATGAGCAATGTAAACCTAGGGAGGTTCCACTAGTATCTTAAAAACCTATACCATCATTATCAAGATAACATGTGATTTTAATTTCCATAAGGGTCCAAATAAATTGATAGAAACCCCCATTTAATGACACTTATAAGATGAAAAATCCCTCTTATCAATGGAAATATTATTTATATATGGAACTCTTGCCTGAATGGATCCTAAATCATAAGAATCACGAGTCTGTGGAGGATACATAGGCTCTTGGGAACCCATGTAATTGAAATTTGTGGAAACTCTAACAATAATACAAGTATAGAAAAGGAGCAACTCTTCTAAATGTTTCAGTGTACACATCTCCCAATTTTTGTGTTGAAATGATGTTTTTCCAATGTTGGAAAAAATCACTCAAGGTAACATTGAATCATTTTTGGGTTTGATTGTGTTTGATGACAAAGTAGGTTTCCATGGTGAATTTTCAAGATCCAGAGATGTAGTTGAAAATCCATGTTGACAAAAAATCATGACAAATTAATGGACAATATAGAGGCGTTATAAAATAACTAATACAAGGTGGCGCCATTTCCTAGTGTTTTCCAAATGTTTGGGGTCCAAAATTTGGATTTTGGTGAGCAACATGAAAAGTGGATATCCTTGAATATCTCATCAAAATATCAAAAAGTCGCGAATTTCTCAAAAATAGACTTCATGGATTGGATTTCGTGAAGACCATAAAAATGATGATGCTGATGCTTCGCGATTACGTCAAGCTCCGTGAACGACAGAGATGATAGGTATTGCAGTAGCGAAGGGCATTGCATGGAGAGATTTGCAGCGTGCTATTGGAGTTTCGAGGTGAAGGAGAAATGTAACTGATAGGAACGATCTATGATTACGACGAGTACCACGATCGAAAATTTCTGTGGCGCATCAGGATTTTGAGATAATTTCGGCGGGAACATTGGAGCTTCGCGATTTGAGATGATGTGGCATTGACTCCGCGCGTAAGGTTCAAGGGTTAATGGAATCACTTATAAATATACTTTGACCCCGTCGAATGAAGGAGAGATATTTTTAGATGATAATATTTTTCTCTCCACTCATGAAGGAGGTTCGTGAAGGTAGTGTGCTTCGTGAAAGAAGAGCTTTGTGACTGCTAATATAGCTCCATGAAAGTTGCGAGCTGTATGTTGGCCCAGTAATCCTCTCAGGGGAAGTCACTCTGTGATGACTTGAGCTTTGCGAGAGTGCTTCGCAAAAATGAAGGATCTACGCAAAGTGGTTTTTGAGCTTTGCAAAATTTGGAGCCTCGCAAGTACGGTGCTTTACAATGGTTTTTCCAAATGAACTGCCCAGTGTTTTAGGGTAAAGGGGTATTCATCAGTGGATAAAATCTGGACTTCAATAGAACACATCGATAAAGTGTATAATGCATTCATTAGTGGTAATGAAGACAGATATATGTCTATAAACTGTGGGTTGATCTTTTAAAGAAGCAACGATCTCACTTTAGTTGAAAGAACTGCGAGTTCTCAAATTGTGAGTGGTTGTAAACTAGGAGGGAAAGTGAGCCTACTTCGAACTTGTAAATAGTAGAGCGCTTAGAGTGTAATTGTTACACTGGAAAACTATTAATCTATGCTCCTTGGACGTAGCCCAGTGAGGGTGAACCAAATAAAAATCATTCTGTCATGTTCATGCTTTAAGGTTTATTCATACTCTACATCGGAAAGGGGAGAGAAGAGTATTTTGTCTAACTGCAAAACATGATAAAACAGGGGTAGTTGTTTTAATCTATCATACCCTGTTTCAACCCCCCTGTCTCAGGGTATCTAACCTAGTATTCCTAACACCCAGGCCTGGTGATATTCTATTAGTATAGATGGGAGAAGATAACCCTAGTGCAGATATGAGAGAAGATTCTATATAGTGATGGGATTTATGTATTCTATCATTAAAGGTAACTTAGTTGTTTTTCACATGTGGTTATCATTTAGTATATGTTAATTCACTCTAATTTTTTAAAACAAAGGTAAATGTTACACTTCACACTGGTTTGAATTTTTTAAATCATCAGAAAAACCAATTATCCTTTATTTATAAGTAGTTTACTCATGGATTAAGTGTTATAATTTACCAAAAGAGTGGGGGAATGTGTGGGAATCATAATCCCAGGTATCATTTCATCATACTATGTTTATTATCCATGTTTTCTAGATGATGATTGAAGGGGGAATCATTATAGTAAAATGTATGTGTGGATTTATAAAGCTTTAAAACTGAGGTAGTCCAATGAATTTATCGGGTTGTAGAATCTAGGAATACTATTATACTTGCACATGTTGAATGTGTGATGGAGTCAGACACAGTAGTGAACTCATGAATTTATACCTTATTAAGGATAGAAATAAAACAAGTTGATTATATGAAAGGTACATAAGAATTCATATAGATAAAAATCAACATGTTTGTAGAAAAAATGGTGGTATTAATCATAGTCATATGTACTTTATTGAAAATCATTGTTACTAATGATAACTATCTCCCCTATACCATCCTAAAATGTATCACATAAAAATTCCCACTTCATAATGAGACCTGATTTAAACTATGAATATCTAATTCTAGTAATATTTAATTATAGCAAAAAACACTAATTTATGGATGCCTCTTGTTATCATATTAGAGGGTAAGTGTGTCATTTTTGTTAGTACATAGTTTTCTTATGTATTTTATCATTTTCATTGGTGTTAATCCTCCATTTTAATTAGTGGTAAACAATGTCAAATGTGATAACAAATGTTAATATGTAAATTATACTGATTCCCTCTCTCAACTCATGTATTTCTTTATATTCATGGTAAATACATAAATACCCCCTTAAAAAAATTTATAGGGATGTATTCATGGTGTATCATAGAATTTCATAAAATTATCACATGTTAAAAAACATGGGTGAATGGGGTTAGTGAACTTAAACATGTGATGGAAATTGGGTGAACAAATTGGGGTGTATTTTATTCCCCTTAAAAAATTTCATGTTAGTGTCCATGAAATTTATTTCTGGTCTATTATTCTCCATATCTATTATTCCATCAATGAAATAGCATAGAAAACATTTTATTAACAGAGGAAAAATATGACCTACATTTCAAACTATTCTATAAACATAAATTCTTTTACTCAAATCAATGATATAGCCTGAGATGTTGAGATCAACTCATGAAATGTTTTTCCACCACACAAGATGGCCCTATATATTATTTTCGAACATAATTCTATAAACAAACCATTGTCATATAGAATTTATCTATATGTATTTTATATGGCCACTTATCAAATAAAATATTCCTTTCTCTTCAATAAAAATATTCATAGCATATGGGATCATTTATGATGAAATATTCATAAATGGAAAAAACCAATTATGATGACAATGAGGAATCATAATACCTATTTAGAACTTAATAGTAGTTGAGTTTCAACACTAAAGAACACTCTACCATCAATAAATATTATATAAATATTTATATTAATGGATGGATCCCCCAATGGGACTGTTACCCTCGAGGGATTTTTTTCCACGATTTATCCTTATAATTCTAGTTAAAAACTGTCTATATAGATTTTCAACATCATCTACAAGATTTTGAGATTTATAAGGATATATAAAGCACTCAATTTTATATATTCCATCACACTAACCTAGACATAGTCTTATTTAGTAGATGGTTTACTAAGAGAAGAAGCTTATGTCTACAACATGGAGAATTAGGAATTTGCCTCTAGGATATTTTTAACATTAAATGAGTCCTTATTTGTCTTAACAAGGGTGATGCGTTTATCACCACTCATAATTCTTGGGATTAAATATATGAAACTACCATTATGAAAATTTATATAGTATGGTTTCTTAAAGATGAGCTAATAGAATAATAATATCATTCTCTCAATATCCATTTTTCATGTTGATCATGATATTCTTTCCCCACATTGATTTGGACTAAGTGTGATTGTCTCCTATTTATTAGTTATGTAACTTCCCTATAATACACATCATGAAATGTTGATGTTCTGATCACCTATATATCACATACAAATATGGAAATAAAAAATATAAAATCCTCATACAATACTTTGATTTAGTAAATAGATGATTAGACAATCAGGAATTATATACTGTTATTTGGAAAAACCAAATCCACATAAGATAAATTAATAATTCCGGATATATAAGTATTTTATTTTTAAATCTGGATTCATTAGGATTAATCTTTGTAACGGGACACTGCATAGTTGATGTAAATAACTACTAATTTGTCACGCCATAGAGGCTTTAAGGAAACCATTTTCATAGATATAAAACAAAATTTGGGATATATAGTTAAAATGAGAGAAGGGATTTTAGAAATAGACATAATACTCAAGGAATCCCAATAATGGAATTGTGGGATGAACACATTGATCATGGAAACCCATCCACTAGAAAAACCCAAATCTGCCAAGCAAAAAGATATCCTAGAATCAATTGAAAATTATTATATAAAATTGATTAAATTAATATTCCTGAACAAGTCTCCAATGAAATTGTTTTCATGATTATTTTTTACCATTCCATAGAAAGTTTCTACATTATAGATGATCTAATCCTTTAAAAGAAAAAGGGATATTATATATTGTGGATGTTATTCTATTTTTCTTTTAATAAATGAAAATAATTCATCCCATAAATAATTTACATCAATTCAAAAAATATATATTCATTATATTTGACATTTGAAAATATATAAATCTTTCATGGAATAATATCATGATATATTGAGTATATATGAAAAAATGAATGGGAAAAAATCAAGTAAATAATCAACAATAACTACTTAAGTAAATGATGAAATACAATATTGAATCAATAATACCATGAACATTATACTTTTGATTAAAATGGAAAGGTATTATATAGTGTCATATGTACCATCCCTGTGAGCCTTTAGGAATCTAAATGAAAATGGACTGTGGAATTTTTCATCATTATGAGTCTATGAACATATAGAAATATAGATAAGACTAATATATCAGTATATATTACATATCCATAAGTTAATGGTGGATTATATTCATATTATATATAGTTTCTTCCTTGATTTGTATACATAAATGTAAATAGGTATTCCAAATATAGTGCAATATATATCGTTACAATATGTAATAGACAGTCCATTTAGATATGGGAGAGTAGTAATTGAGTATATAAAAACTGTAATTGTGTGTACTGTAATTCTAATTATAAAATTCAACTTAGATTATGCACCATAAAATTAATCCTTCTCTCATTTCACCAGGATCATCTGGACTAATGTTTGGGAGAAATATAAGGGTGAATAATGTTTTTTCTAGAGTAGTTCGTCTAGTGATCTAAACATGGATATAAGGATCCGGAAATAAACATTACATATTCTTGTGACATTCAACAATAATTATCCTTCAAAAATACATAATGACCATTTCATTTTAGTCATTTAGATATCAAGGTCATCGCTCATTATTAAAACATCTGTATTTTAATAAGTTATTAGGTATAATAAATGTCTATTTTCCCATAATATAAAATATTTAAAAGGTAAATTTTTTCCAATTAATAGAAAATATTCATGAAATTCAATATGAATTATTCTTTTTTCCATACCCATCCTTAAACCCTTTGATTTTTTTAAATGTGTGATTTGAAAAAATATCTTAGTAAGGTATATAAAAAAGAATTTTATTTATCCATTGAAAATAATGAATACCCTTAAACTATTTAGTTTATATAAAAATTATTTCTGTGTGTAGATGAATTAATTTACACGAGAAATAAACAAAACATTTACTGAATGAAAAAATTTATACCCATAGAATAAAAATAATTTTTTTTTGAAAACATAGTGAATTATATTTAAAACACCTATTAGAAATAATGAGTGACAAGTCAAAACTGTAGAAAGAACTAAAATGGTTAACACCCTCCTTCTTTCTAATAATGATAAATAATATTACCCAGTGTAGTAGAGATCTATCTCGGTGCTCCCATCATATATGACATATATGGCTCGGTAATCATAAATGTGGGATCTAGATCACCTGTTGAATTACTTGTTCTATGATCTCCCACAAAATATATAATTATCTTATACTATATAATGAAGAAAATAATATGCATGTATATTTTATCATAAAATCCTCTAATACTGTTTTAATATCATATGTAACATATTTTCAGATACCAAAATACCCAACCCTTTTAAAAATGAATTATGTTAACTAAAATACCTAACACATTAGGATAAAAGATTATTCTTTGAAGAAAACAATGAATATTATAAAATATTCCATATATAAAATAATGGTTCTGACGGTAAGATATGTATTTAAATACAAAAAAGATAACATAAAACATTTATTTTCTATTTTATAAAGAACATAAAACTAATCTATAAAAATGATTCCTTCAAAAAATCATGGAAATAAATTCACAATTGTCCTATAATTTTCATTAAAAATATTTTATTCAAAAATAAACCGATTAAAAAAATATTTTAAAGAATATTTACAATGAATAAAACTCTATGTATTGGATGCATAAAAAATGATTTTAAAAATACTTTCTCCTGTCTTAATTTGGTATCATTAGGTACATTCTTCATATTCTTGAATAATACACTATTTTAATTAAAAATTATATATATGAAATTATAAAATATTATTATTCCATTTATTTCACATACATCATTGTTATACTAAATTACTTAATAGATTAATTTGACATCATTTGTCTTGAAAATATTCAGTTTATAAGTCAAAAATGACTTCGGTATGTTGACCGTGGTAAAAGTGAAAATTTTTACAAAATATATATTAATAATATTGAATAAATGATAATTTTTATTCATCAAATTTACTATTAAAATAAAATATGAAATATGGTGATTAATAATTCACATCGTTACAATCATTGAGATGTTATACTGTATTTTTGAATGAGATGTGTTCCAATTTTTCATGGTTTATTATAGAAAAAATGGATGATATATTTTACATTGGAAAATAAACATTATATTACGAATATAAAATCATTATTTTTCAATACACATATATATTACACTCATTTTAAGTGGAGATGAAAAATTAATCACATTGATTCAATAAGGGAGTAGTCCACACATATGCAGAAATGACATTATAAATTTTATATAAATTGAAAATAATTATAATATATGATTCATAATTTTACATATTTATAATAATGTTATAAGTAAAAAATATATGAATTAAATCCATCACTATAATAATATATTATTAGATGTTATGAAAAAATTACATTGTTTTACGATGTGGTAGTCTACCATACACATGAATAATGGTTTTATTTCCGATTTTTTGTAACATGGGAGGGATTTATGTTATTCCAATAATATAATAAAATCTTAAAAAATGTCATATAGTTATTTTGTTTAACATTTAGAAATTTTGAAGATGATTTTTGAGGAGTTAAGATAAGATTAAAACTAACACACGCAATTAAACATTATACCTGTTCTTCAAAAGAAAAATTATGATTTATGTGAAAATCATTACAAGTATAGATCTATGACCAACCCACTAACTGTAAGATATTTTTATGGATGTTGGGAAGAAATTTAGAAGGGGGTTTTTAGAAAATAAAGGCTTAATAAGTGTGAATAAAAGTAGATTTTAGGTTATCGTTTATGAGTGAGGGGAGGATCGCTCTTCAGAATACATAAAATATTACAATAATATAAATTAATTTTCAAGGGAAATTGGGTCCACACTAATTTAATAATATTATAAGCTGAATATAACTCAAATTATCTCATAAAATAAATTTTTTATAATTTTATGCTATGTCTTATCTATTAACATTATGTTATTATCATATCTCAATCCATTTGATCTATAGTATGATAATAATTTTTTACACTTAAAAGGCCAATATGTTTCTTATAATAGTAAACATGGATAACAAATGAACCGTGTATAATATTTTAAACCCTATAAAATTTAAATAATTGAATATAGGATTTTTACAATATTTTACATAGTTAGTAACATATAATTTTTTATAACATGTCATTAATGTAATTTAAGTAACTATATGAAATATTATATTTAATATATATCTAAAATAGGTAAAAAGATTCCGAAATTACAAGAAACAATGTGTATCAATGATCTGGCCTTAATATAATACTAAAATTAATATTTTAATATTATATATTAAATTATAATCCTTATCTTTTGTTTTAATCCCTTGGTTAACTAATTTATACCTTAACCAGGGTAATGAATTTTTTTATGTTAAAGATGTATAATTTTACATGTTTAGTATTAATTGGAACATATATTTCCTTTTCATTAAATTTTCAACAATATATATTCCTATTATTTAGATTTAATTATTTTTTTTTCTTAAATAATATAATTAAAAATAATTTAACATAGAAAACTATTAATACTATTTAAAAAACGTTTCACTCAATTTGACTTTGAAAAAAATATGAAGGTAATATAACTAAAATATAAAACTTATAAATATATATAGTGTTTATATATTTTGTAAACGTTTGTTTAAACATTAAATCACAAGAAAAATATTATTTTTATAATTTGTTACATTATTTTACTTGATTTTTAAACTGTTTTCACAATCACTATATAAGAATTCGTAAGAATTTTTTTATTATTTCATAACAAATTTATAAATATAAATTAACTTAATAAAAAAATTATATATCATTAAATTAAAAAATTAAGAACCAAATACAACTTATTTTTATCACTTTCTAAAAAAATTAATGATAATAGAAAAAAGAGAATGTTATTTTCTAAAAAAATTAATCATAAAATATTTAAAATGTCAAAAATTTATGAATAATAGAAAAATTTATATAAATTGATATTTTCGATTAAATATACTAATATAATAAAATTAGTTCAATTATTTGAGTTAGTTTTTAGCCCCTATCACAATACTTTTTACATTGGATAAACTATTTTAAGTATACCACAAGAATTAAATTTTATATGATTATGATTCATATTGAATAAAAGTAAAAGGGTTATATTTTAAAAATGAAGACATCCTGATTCCAAATATAAAGTAACTTGATTAAGATTCAATTAGTATATTTAGTGTAATTCATTTAAATTTAAGCTCAAAAAAATAATAAGAAATATCATTTCAGACAACTGCCATTGAATGTACAATGATTTTTTCTTCCGAAATATTTCATAAAATTCATTCAAAATACCCTAATAGGATTTATTTTAATAAAATTTAAATAATTATATTTTTATAAAAATAAAAATATAATTTTACTACGTAAATAAATTAAATGAAAATAAAGTTATTAATAAAGATTAATATTTTCTCTTATTCATTAAAATCATAATTTTTATAAAGACCTCAGAAAATTATCCAAAAATAAATTTTAACTGGAAATTAAAATATGATATCCTTTTATCCAATGAATTTTAAGTATGTTATAGAAATTTATTATAATATAATATTATAATAGTAAGAAAAAAAATTTAATGAATTTTTTTAATGAATAAAATACAATCACTAAAAATTTAGTGATTATATATGAATAATTTAACAAAATATATTTATTGAGTTGAAATATATATATATATATTATAAATAATTTATTCTTCTTCATACCATAAAATTTAAAAACTGTGTTATAAATTCTATATTTGAATAATCATATTTCAGGATTCATTTGTGATCGATTATTTCATTTCTTAAACAACATCGAACATAATGTAATTATTTTAGAATCGTAGATGTTAAATTTTCATCCCCTCATTAATTATTAAAATACTATAAATTTCAATGTGGAATTTCTTAATAAGGGTTATATAATTTTGAGTACCCCTTGAGGAAATCCCACATTAAGAAAATAGTTAAAAAACATCCTATTGAAATGTGGTCAATGGAAATTTGAGGGTCTTATAGAATAACACATAACATGGTATCAAAATATTTTTACATTAGTGGGAAATGAAAATATATATTGGGTAGAAATTATTAATTTTCAAAAAAGGTAGATTGTGATATATATCATTAATCATATGAATGTAATTGATCATCTAAATGTTAATGAATAAAAAATTGTAATATAAATAAATTTTTAAAGACATTGATTAATAATAAATGAAAGTAATAAAATTACATATCAGTTCTAATATCCTTTTCTATGTGTTGTAGAATTCATCTACCATCATGAATGAGAACATACAAAAATATATTTATACAAACTGTATAATTTTTAACATCGTTTAATTTTTACCACAATCATAATTTTATTCCAAATGATGTGTATTCAAGATGAGTTTTTTATACCTGAAAAACTGAAATCGATATCTAATAGATCACATAATCGATAAAAAAATTAAAAACATATTCCTATTTTCACTATAAATATAAAAAAACAATAATTTTATACCAATATAAGATTATTCCCCAAATTAATAAAAAATATATTATGAAATAATAAATAAATCATCAAAATTCAATACAAATTTTCAAATATAAACTAAATAATTTTATAAACAAAAATAATTTAAATGTTTTTTTAAGATTGTTTCAAAATGATTAGAGTGAATTTGTTATATTTTTTTTGGTATATTTAACATTTTACTCTAATGATTATTATTCACTCAAAAAGTTATATACCTAAATTTTTATAATCCTAATTCATTTAATATATGTGATATACTAATAATTTTCAAAAATAAATTTAATAACCATGAATCCACATTAAAATCATATATGATTTCAAATAATAAGTTAACATTTAAACCTCAAATAATATTCCATGATTTTATATTTACAAAAATCAAATAATGTTCCCAAAAAATGTAGTGATCTTCATATTAGATTAAATTAATTTTTAAATCACACTACATTCTCATGATTATGTATATAATAAAACATATTTTCTCAACATAATCAAAATATTTCTCTTACAATTTTTTCTTTTAAAAACTATATACTAACATGGTATTCATGTAGCTCGTTTTAGCTGTTTTCCCTTATCACACATTGGTTGGGGATTATATCCACCTAGACATTCAGGATGAAACATATTATCTCCTAGTCTATTTATTGTCCATTTAAAAATACAATATTAATATATTCTTTATAACATTAAGAAACATAGAATGAATATCTTCAAAAAACCTTAATAAATTAAACATTATGTTACATTTTAACATCAAAGATTATCACATACCTTATATATTGAATCCCAAATTGATATTATTCTTCTAAAATAATAATCCATGTTAATCCTATGGGTATCATATACCTTAACCCAATTACACTTCTTCCATAAAATCATTATCACCATATAATAACATAACTTAAAAATTAAAAGGGGTGTTTTCTCTAATATAACCAAATTTTTTTGATAATAAAAATAATTTTTTATTAATTTATGAGTATGTTTTTTCAAAAATATATGTTATTAATTAAAAATAGTTCGTATATGATTTTATAGATTTATATAATTTTAATATATATGGTAGATCCCTGGAATATTCTATAGAATATTTTCATTCTAAGGCAGTAGGTTGGTATAAGATTCAAGGGAAACTATATCCTCGACATTGGTGGAAAAATATATTAAATCACACGCATTTAATTTTCTAAAATGTTATAATATCTACCATTCACTGGTTCAAATGGAAAATAATATAATTCCCTATGGTTTGGAGTGAGGGATTTACCTTAGTCCCAACATAATATTGGTCTGCATTGGGTATTCAATTACGTCACATGTTTGGGTAATATTTTATCCATTTTAATATCTGATTTTATATAAAACGGGAGAATATATGTGTGATAAATAATAAATAAAATTACTTTTATTTTTTCAAACTTATACAATTATTTCATATCTAAATATACTTATTGAGTATATAAAAATATAAATAGTAATTATACTATTATTATTATTATGTGTAGAAAAAATAGGATGAGAATTTGTATATATAATTAATAATTGTAATACAATAGAAAAATTATTAATCTTTATCGATGATCTGTGTAATAATGGTGATATTATTACTTGTCCAAAATAATATTAATCATGTGTTTAATAAAAAAATAACCATCGTCATATTTCAATGAAATTTATATTTTAAATTTTAATGGCATAAATGATGAGATGTATGTAATTATTATTATTTTTGTTTTTTTATCATTTGTATTGTTACATTGGGAAGATAAATTTTCCATGTGATAAAATTAATATGTGAGTATATATATTGCATAAATATTTAGGTATATATATATATATATTTGGGTGTATATATATAAACATGTTTTTGTATACATATAATGTGTATATATATGTGCTGGATATATATATGTATATGTATATGTAAATGTATACGAGAGTCTATATATGTATATTTATGTGTTTCTCTATATATAATTGTTTTATTATATATATATGTGTGTGTGTGTGTAAGTATTTTCAATATATATTAATGGATAACTTAATATATTTAAAATGGGGGATTATGAATAAAATGCATGAAGGGAGCCTTAGGGTGGTGTGTGACATTTATAATGGGTGATAAATAAATTATATAATAATTGAATGAAACATATATTTAAATTATATAAAAATATTATAATTCATGAATGGGGAATAGGATGTGAGTATAGATTCTCATGGAAGAATTCCTCCTCTCATTAACTTATCCCCTACCCCCTCACATGACACTCTATACTTCTCTCCTATTCTTAAAATTATATATTTCAATGTTTCAAAAATTCTATTTGATATCATGACAGATACTGATAGGATTTATGTTCCATCAGTGTCATTGGGGTTTTCTCAAGGAGTATAATCAATGAAAAATGCTTCTTTATAAAATTACTATGTAATTTTTCCTTGATTTATTATAATATGAGTTTCCAAATTTTTTAATAAATATTTGTAATGAGTTATAAAATGATAATTTGTTAGAAATTATAAAAATATAATGGTTATCGAGAGAAAAAATTATAACATATAAATTTTCCAAGAACTAGATTCGAAATTTTTCTAGTAGCCCAACATTATCATCAAACAAAATACTTAAATTATTGTATAAAAAATTATTGGTATTGGATCCAAGATTCATTAGCATGTGATCGTATTCCCGTATAATCCTAGAAATTTGAAGATTTAAATGGCTAAATTTAACTATCCATATAAATGAAGTTCACATTTAATTTGATGAGGCCACCAGATTAGATCTCCGTTGTTAAAAAGGTTTGGCATACATTAGTGATCAGGATAGGTGACCTCCTTGAATGCTACTCTTTGTGTGTGAGAGTGTGGAAACACACACAAAAAATAACACAGGTTGGCCAATGGGGATATTCACTTGTCTAATTATTTGTTTGTACACATGGGTGGTCCCCATGTAGGGGGAATTTCTATATTGGGAAACCATTAGGGGATGGTAAGCTAGGACCCAAAGATTAGGTTTTAGTGGGGTGTCTATGCTGTCAATGGATATCAGTTGTTACATTGTAATAAATGGAGGTTCCTAGCTTGTAATATCCCAAGTAAGAAAATAATTATGGATTTTTATATCTATGTCTATTTATGAATTAGATAGTGTTTTATGAGGCTTAAAATGAGAATAAATGCAATCATAAGCATATAATTATCTAATATTTTTAAAAGATTATTTTCCCGCCTTTTGACGGAAAACCATTTTTAAATCAAACTTTTGACAATTTTATAAGCTCTATTTGTCAAAATAAACTTATTCATTATAATTGGTACATTGAAATTTTCTATGGATAAATTTTTGGTATTTTTCTGAAATTGTTCATTTTTTAATGAATAGTGAAAAATACTGCATTTTACATCAAAACTGCCTTTTCATCTAATTTAATTAATTGGATAGATTATACATATAATTGGCTTTAAAGTTTAGTTATAATATATTTTTACCATTTAATCTAATGGTGATCATTATAATTTATTTCACTTTGGAATTGGGCATAAACAAGTGCCAAAAATTTCGTAGATATTGTTTCAAAGAAACCCTCTATTTGTTTTGACAACGGGAATTATTTTTAAAATAATTATTGAAATTTATGTTTTTGTAATTTCATAAAATTTATTCCACATTTGGAATCATAAGGTCCAAATTATCTAATTAAGACTCTTTTGTTTTTGGACATTATGAATAGTAACGACGGTAATTATCTTTAATTATCATGAGTAATTAGTAATCTGGTAGTTAAGGGTAATAAAAAAATATAATAATAATAAAAAATGACCCCAACATGTGTCCTAATTCTACTGGATGTGTCATGGACGACCATGGGTTGCCTTGTGCCAAAATTTGGGACCCCATGGAATCACTTTTGTGTGATAGTGATTTTTTATCTTTGTATTTTTAAAGAAAGTTAAATATAACAAAGTATGTAACACCTAAGAAAAAAAATTTAACTTTGTCTATATAAATTATCTATTTTACTATAAATAGTCATTGGAAATAAAAAAAATATTTCCTACATAATAGTATGTTTCTTATAATTTTTATTCATTAAATAAATAAAACAATTTATGACACCATGATGATGCACTGATTACCTCGTTAATGAACTATTTAAATAAAATTAAAAGATAATGTAACCTCTAAGACATAAACTGGTCAAATAACTCTTGGATGAGAATATTTAGAACCCTTATCACCTTATCCTTGAAATATATCAATTTGGGAGCTTTAAAATATGATAGTAATTTTAAAACAATGTAACATTTTGTGACTTTCCAAGAGTGCCCCACCTCCCTCTTATAAAAGGCCCCCACCTCTACCTCCATACCCACACCTATAAAGCCATTACTCGGCCAATATCTACTCATTTTATATCTCCACATCCATCTCTTAATCATAAATTCCTTACCTTAGGTAGAAAGCTCTTCAAGAAACCGTTTTGGGTCAAACCAAGAGAAGTTACCCTATTTAAAGGTAATGTCTTCACTTGTGTTCTTTTGTTTTATTTTTCTTCTCCGACCCTATAAACTCTCTTTATTCCTTTATATTGTAAAAAAACAAGTTTCTTCAATATAATAGGATTTTTTTGAGTAGGATTCGAGCTACACTTACACACACCTCCGTCTAATTGTTAATGAACATACTGTTTCTGTGGATGGCAAATTTCTGCCTCCCGAAACAATGATTGTTCAATATTCTTTTAACACCATTCATGGTGTCCATTAAGTTTTCACTCTATTTATATATGATATATATTATTTTTACGTTTTCCTTTATGATTCTGTATTTTTTATTTATGGCATACCTTTATGGATTCCATTATGGGTAAACACGATATCTTCATTTTTGGAAGTGCGGACTATCGGCCCTGAAAGTTATTTGATTCATTAATGCCATATGTGGGACGTATAAAGGATGGAATTAATGGTATTATATATGATATTATACTGGAATGATAATATACCTTTATATCATTATGAATTCATTCCATTAAATACGAAATAGAAATGAAAGTATCGTTCATGCGTACGTACGACTTACCGTCTCCATGAACGGTGCATTTCATTTCTTACATATAAATGTTATATAATATTATAAATGCATGTATATACTGGATATATATGATATATATGATATCTATATCATGAATATAATTCAGGATATACTGGATATTTTACCACATGAACAACTTGTAATTAAAAGAAGTTTATTTTTGACTCAAGTACCAATGATCGACAAAACAACCGTTATTAACTTAAATAAATACATTGTGTTCATAACATGGTAATAAGTTATATAAAAGGAATAATGTACTTGAAAATGGTTATTAATAAAGTATAGATTAACTCAAGTTTATTATTCAGGCGATTAAATAATGATTGAGTCAAGCTAGACAAGAGGTATGGGACTTCATGTCAATCTCCTTTCATTGAGTCATATTTTGTTTTATACACAACTTTCTTTTATATGGTGTATAAAACCCATTGACATTTACGTTTATTCAAAAGGAATATTTTTTATACGAATCGTCTTACTAAATGAAAAAAGGGAATGTTTTGTGGTACATATGTGGCGACAACTACTTCTCCGCTGTCGTGACCATTATTTGAGTTTTGACTTCCTCTACATGCCATACCTTTTTTAAAAAAAGAAAAAAATACCGTGTTTTACTTTTATTTTATTTTGGTATTGAAATTGTTTTTGATAATTTTTTTATTATATTAATGTGTTATTGATATATTTTGATTGAAATGTGGAAATTTTATGTTTCCTTTATGCATGTTTTAAGTGATACGATTATGTTATGGTTCTTGGGAATTATTTATGAAGAAGTGTGGTTCTATGCTAAACTAAGGGAGGGTGAGCCCGATATAGCTCTCAAATGCATTGGGTAACGCGAAAGAGTTAAATGCTAAGGTTTCTCCGAAGATATTTTGGTAATATACTGTAATGGTTATTCTAAATGTAACCATGAGGGTTACTCCCTATGTAAGAATGTTATGAATGCCTCAAGTTACCTTTTTGACTTATGATTTATATGACTTATTCATGAGTCTTATGATTTCATAATGTATGTTTATGTTCTATAGTTTTATGAGTAAAGTATTATTTTATTGATTTTTATGTATAAATGGACTAATGTTTTCATTCCGTACTTTTATATCCCTTACTGAGGTTTTTATGCCCATCCCATGTTTTTAAAATGTTTTTCATAGGTCAGGGGAAAAGTACATGATGTATTGATAATGTCAAGGAAGTGTCACGAAAAAAAATCCATGGTTTATTTTAAATATGTCTCCTTTGAGGAAAAAAATGAATATTATCTTTTATTTATCCGCCTTTTTTAAATGTGGAATGTAATTCATGATTTATGATCTAATTCTCTAAAACTCTAAACCTAAAAAGGTCATCAATGTTTATTCTTGAAATAACTCAAGATTAAGTAATGTTTAAGGATGAGACCTTAGAGTTGGTATTAGAGGTCTGTTTAGATAACTTTAGGAGTTATAATTCTATTAAATTATTATCCAAAAATATTTTTTATGGTCAATTTGAAATGATATTGCCATTGAAGATTACCGGGTTGCTTCATCTGAGACATGTTTCGTCATAATGGTTTTCCACCGAGGAAACAGGGAAATAGTGCTAGGAAGGCATACAGAAGGAAATGACCTTCCGAATCAGCATCCTAATATGGTCCGAATTGGAACTGAACAGTTTTTTGTAGTAATGGAGCAGTTGATTCAAGCGATAAATGGTGGCAGTATCCATGCATGATATCAACCAGATCAACCATAGAGTAACATGTTAGTGGTGGAACATTTCCTGAGGCAACATCCCCCATCAATCAAAGGATCATCTGACCATGTGCTAGCTGAATGGTGGATTAAAGCACTGGAGAAGATTTTCGATGTCATGGGGTGTTTAGACAATCAAAAGGTTAGTCTTGTAATTTACCGTTTTGAGGGTGAAGCAGATCAGTGGTGGTCGATGGTTAAAAATATCAGGGACGCTGATGAGATTGATGCTCTCGACTGGGATGAATTCAAAGGTATATTTCTTGAGAAGTATTTTCCTAAGGCTATTAGAATTAGGATAGAAAAACAATTCTTCGAATTGAGGCAAGAGAACTACATAGTGGCTACTTATGAAGAGAGTTTCACTCGATTGGCAAGGTATGCTCCAAATTGTATCCGAGACGTTGATAGTAAAGTCAATCGTTTTTACTCAGGATTAAAGGCAAAATATCAAAGGGATTTAGCTTCTCATGAGTTCAAGATTGATGAAAACCTTGTTCAATGTGCTGATAAGTTGGAAACGGAGTTTGCTGATGATCAAGTGTTATATAACAACCAACAGAAGAAGAGACTGAGGTGGCAGGAGAAAGGGAATAATTCTTCAAAAAGTATAATGGTAAGAAAACTAAGTTTCCAGTTTGTGATAAATGTGGTAAAAGGCATGATAGGGAATGCCTTCTGAATTCTGGAAAGTGCTACCGATGTGGTAAGATGGGAAATAAGGCCCGTGATTTCACTGAAATGCATCAGGATGATGGTAAGACCAAATTTGATTTACAGTTAGTGAAATGTTTTAAGTGCAATGAGATGGGTCATTATGAAAATGAGTATTAGAAAAAGATCTCAAATGATGGGATGAAGTCAGAATATAAGGAAGAATGAGTGGTGAAATACTTTTCATTTACTTAAGAAGATGTTGGTCCAGAAAATTAAGTGGTATCAAGTACTTTGATTGTTTTCTCAGATTATGATAATGTGTTTTTTGATTTGGGGTCTACACATTATTTCATTTCTGAAAGCTTTTCTAGTAAATTGTCAATTCTATCTCAAGAAATGACTCATGAACTTGTGGTAAATACACCTGGGTGAAATGTAGAGGCACAATGAATTTATAAGAGTCTTCCTATCCATATCTGTGGAAAGAACCTACTTACAAGCCTTATTGTTTTACCTCTAGTTGAGTTTGATGTTATACTGGGTATGGATTGGCTCTCTATTTACCATGCTAAGACTGATTGTAGAGCTAAAGAAGTTTCTTTTCAGAAAAACATTCAGTTTGTCTACAAGAATGATCCCTTACTGTTGATAATATATCAAGAGGCTTAGAAACTTATAAAATATGGAAATTAATGTTACAATGCACATATTGGTGTAAAAAGGTGTCATTCAGATTAATTATGTGCCAATGGTAAATGAGTATCCTGATGTTTTTCCTAATTAGTTGCCTTGAATAATACCAGATTGGGAAGTTGAATTTACTGTTGACTTAGTTACTATTGCTAAGACAATTTCAAAACCCCCTTATCGAATGGCTCAAATTGAAATTTTAGAGTTGATGGATCAATTGAATGATTTATTAGAGAAAGGTTTCATTCGACCTTGAACATCACCATGGGGTGCTCCTATCTTATTTGTTAAAAATAAATATGGTTCTATAAGAATTTGCATTGATTATAGAGCCTTGAATATCATCACTATTGAGAACAAATATCCTTTGCATCATATCGATGATTTGTTTGATCAGCTCTAGGGGGGTCAGTATTTTTCAAAGATTGACCTGAGATCGAGGTACCATCAGTTGAAGGTAAAGGAAGCAGATTTTCTGAAGGTCGTGCTTCATACAAGATATGGCAATTATGAATATGTATTAACATCTTTTGGACTAACCAATGCACCTACTGTATTGATGGACCTTATGAATATAATTTTCCCTGAGTTCTTGGATAAGTTTGTGGTTTTTTTCATTGATGATATTTTGGTGTCTTCTAAAAGTAAGGAGGAGAATGAATGTCATTTACGGGTTATTTTCCAAACATTAAAAGAAAATAAATTGTATGGGAAATTCAGCAATTGTGTGTTTAGGTTGCGACAAATTTCTTTCCTTGGTCACAATGTTACTAAAGATGGTATAACTGTTGATCCTACAAAAACAATGGTTGTTGATGAATGGCCAAGACCCACAAATGTAACTGAGATTTGTAGTTTTCTTGTTTTGGCAGGTTATTACCGAAGGATTATAAGAAAATTTTAACGGTTATCTAGTCTAATCACTAAGATAACTCAGAAGGGTGTTATGTTTATCTGGAAAAAAGAAAGTGATTATATTTTTCAGGAATTGAAAAAAAGATTGGTGAATGCTCCAGTTTCGGCACTACCTTCTAGGAATGGTGAGTTTTTATCTATAATGATGATTTTTTGAACGGAATTTGTTGTTTCCTAATGCAAAATGATCAGGTAATTGCTTATTCTATGTGACTGTTGAAAACTCATGCGTTAATTACCATACACATGATTTGGAATTAGCTGATGATGTTTCGCATTAAAACTTTGGAGGCATCATTTGTATGGTTTAAAGTGTGAAATATATACTGATCAAAAAAGTTTAATGTATATATTCACATAGAATGAATTTAACCTGAGACAGAGGAGATGACTAGAATTAATCAAGGATTATGATTGTACAATTCATTACCATACAAGAAAAGAAAATAAAGTGGATGATGTTTTGAGTCGAAAAAAGTAATGCTTCATTAACAATGTTGCATTTGGAACGTGATCATTTGGTTATGGATTTGATGAACATTGCCATAGAAGTTGTTGGTGCAGGATGTTCTTCTGTTTTGTTTCAGTTATCTTGAAATCTTCTATATCAGAAGGAATTAAGAAATCCTAGAAGCAAGAGAGTGAGTTGCAGAAAAAGGTAGAGCTGGTTCAGAAGGGTAAGTTTCCTGATTTCAACATTGATAATGATTGTGTTTTGTGATTTGGGAATAGATTGTGTGTGTTGTGTGATTCACACTTGAAGAGAGAGTTGTTATCTGAAGCTCACAGTTCTCTGTTTTCAGTTCATCCAGGCAGTACTAAGATGTATAGAGATCTTCAAGAGTACTACTGGTGGGATGTAATGAAAATAGATATTGCTGATTTTACTCTGATTTTTTTAACTTGTCAACAGGTTAAAGAAGAGCAGTAGTTACCGAAGGGGGTGCTTCTCCCTTTACCAGTACCAGATCAGAAATGGGTGAATATATCCATAGACTTTATTGTGGGATTACCAAAGACACCTCGAGGTAATAATGAAATCTAGGTTACTGTTGATCGCTTGACTAAATCTGCTCATTTACGTGCTATACGAGATATTTTTTTCCCTAGATCAACTTTCTCATTTGTATCATAAAGATATAGTCAGGTTATATGGAGTTCCCTTCTCCATTGTATCTTATCGTGATCCCAGGTTTACTTCTAACTTTTGGAAAGGCCTTCAGAAGTTGTTGGGTAATGAATTAAAATTTAGTACAACATTTCATCCTCAATCAGATGGGAAGTCATGACGAACAATTCAGACTTTGGATGATATGCTACGTGCTTTTTCGATGATTTATCAGGGAAGTTGGGACCAACATATTTCTTTGGTTGAGTTTTCTTATAATAACAGTTTTCATTCTTGTAAATAGATGGCACCATTTGAGGAATTATATGGGAAGCGGTGTAGAACTCTAGATTTTTGGGATGAAGTGGGTTAAAGGAATTTGATGGGACTGGAATTGGTAGAAGAGTTAGCAGAAAAAGTTCAGCTGATATAAAGACACATGAGAACAGCCCAGAGAAGGCAGAAAAGTTATGCAGACAACCGTAGGAAGGATATATTTTTTGAGGTAGGTGATCATGTCTTCCCCAAAGTGTCACCATGGAAAAGTGTGATGCGATTTGGTAAGAAAGAAAAGCTGAGTCCAAGGTTCAGTGGACTATATGAAATTCTGGAGAGAGTTTTATTATTTTCATACCTAGTGGCTTTACCTTCGATTTTATCTCAGGTACACAATGTTTTCAATGTTTCAATGTAAAGGAAGTACATGCTAGATCCATCTAATGTTTTGAGTCTAGAGGTAGTTCAACTGGAAGAGAATATATCTTATGAGGAACAACCAGTCCAAATTCATGACCATAGGGAGCAGGTGTTATGGAATAAGGTGATTTATCATGTAATGGTTTTGTGTAAAAACCAGATGACGGAAGAGGAAACATGGGAATTTGAAAATGCAATGAGGGATAAATACCCCCACTTATTCAATAAGTAAATAAATTACGGGGACACAATTTTCAATAGGGGGGAAGGATGTAACATACCTAGTAAGTGAAGAATTATGTATTTTCATATCTATGTCTATTTTTGAATTAGATAGTGTTTTATGAGGCTTAAAATGAGAATAAATCCATTCATAAGCATATAATTCTCTAATAATTTTAAAAGATTGTTTTACCTCATTTTGATGGAAAACCATTTTTAAATCAAACTTTTGACAATTTTATAAGCTCTATTTGTCAAAATAAACATATTGATTATGATTTTTACATTGAAATTTACTTTGGATAAATATTTTTTATCTTTTTGATAATGTTCATTTTTTAAGGAATAGTGAAAAAATCCTGCACTTTACTTCAAAACTGATTTTTCATATAATTTAATTCTATGGTTACATTATCATTATAATCAGATTTAATGTTTAGTTAGAATATATTTTTACCATTTAATCGAATGGTGGTCATTATAATTGATTTCACTTTGGAATTGGGCAAAAACAAGTGCCAAACTTTTCATAGATATTGTTTCAATAAAAACCGCTATTTTTTTGACAAAGTGAATTATTTTCAAATGAATTATTGCAATTTCTGTGTCTAGAATTTGGTAAAATAGAGTCAATATTTAGAATCAGAAGGTCGGAATTATGTAATTGTTAATTTGTTTTGACATTATGAATAGTAACAACGGTAATTATTGTTAATTATCGTGATTATTTAGTAATCGGGTAGTTAAGGGTAATAAAATAATATCATAATAATAAAAAATGACCCTATAGTGTGTCCTATTGCTACTGGTTGTGTCATGGATGACCATGGGTTTACTTGTGTCGAACTTTAGGACCCCATAGAATCATTTTTGTGTGATAGTGACTTTTTGTCTTTTTATTTTTAAACAAAGTTAAATATAACAAAGTATGTAAAACCTAAGTAAAAAAATTTAATTTTGTCTAAATAAATTATCTCTTAGACTATAAATAGTCATTGGGAAGATAAAAACATTTCCTACAACAATGTATTTTTTTATAATTTTTAGACATTAAATCAATTATATTTTTTATGACACCATGATGATGCATCGATTACCTCATTAATGAACGATTTAATTAAAATGAAACGATGTTGTAAAATCTATAACATACACTTGTCAAAGACCTATTTTATGATTATATTTCGAACCCTTAGCACCTTATGCTTGACATATATCAATGTGGGCCTTTAAAATTCGAAACTCAATTTAAAATAATGTAACATTTCTTGACTTTCCAAGAGTGCCCCTCCTCCCTCTTATAAAATGCCCCCACCTCTACCTCCTTAACCACACCTCTCAAGCCATTGGCCCAGCCAAGATCTGCTCATTTTATCTCTACACATCCCTCTCTTAATAATAGAAGACTTACCATAGGCAGAAAGATCTTCAAGAAACCCTTTTGGTTCAAACCAATAGGAGTTACCCAATTTAATGGTAATGTCTTCACTTGTGTTATTTTGTTTTATTTTTCTCCTCCAAACCCCAAAACTATTTTTATTCCTTTATTTTGTAAAATCATCAGTATCTTAAATATACTATGTTGTTTTTATGAGAATTATTCGAGCTAAACTTACACACAACTCTGTCTAATTGTTAAAGAACATACTGTTTTTGTGGATGGCGAATTTGTACCTCACGAAATGATGATTGTTCAATCTTCATTTAAAACCTTTCATGTTGTCCATTAAGACGCCACTATATTTATATATGATATATATTCTGTTTTTGTTTTCATTTTTCTTCTTTATGTTTCATTTATGGCATACCTTTATAGTTTCCATTATGGGTAAACATGATATCTTCATTTTAGGAAGTGTGGACTACCACCCCCTCAATTTGATTGGATTTGTTAATGCCATATCTGGGACGTATAAAGGAAAGAGTTAATGATATTATATATGATATTATACAGGAATTATAATATACCTATATATCATTATGTATTCATTCCATTAAATGCAAAATAGAAATGAAAGTAGTGTTCATGCGTACGTACGACTTATTGTCTCCATTAACGGTGTATTCCATTTCATACCTCTAAATGTTATTTAATATTATAAATGCATGTATCTAATGGATATATATTATATATATGATATTTACATCATGAATATACTCTTGTATAAAATGGATTTTTTACAACATGAACAACTTTTAATTACAAGAAGTTTATTTTTAACTCAACCACCAATGATTGACAAAACAACCGTTATTAACATAAAAAATTACATAGTGTTCATAACATGGTAATATGTGATATAAATGAAATAATGAAATTGAAAATGGTTCTTAATAAAGTATAAATTAACTCGTGTTTATTATTCAGGAGATTAAAGAACGATCGAGTCATGTCGAACAAGAGGTATGGGACATTGTCTCAATCTCCTTTCATTGAGGCATATTTTGATGTATACACAATTTTCTTTTATACGGTGTATAAACCCCTTTGACTTTTACGTTTATTCAAATGAAATATTTTTTATACGATGCGTTTTTCTAAACAAAAAAGGGATTGTTTTTTCGTACGTATGTGGCAACAACAACTTCTCCGCCGCTGTGACCATTATTTGAGTTTTGGATTTCTCTTCAATCCATAAGTTTTTTTAAAGAAGAAAAAAGTAAATACCATGTTTTACTTTTCTTTTATTTTGGTATTGAAAATTTTTATGATAATGTTTTTATTATATCAATGTGTTATTGATATCTTGTGATTGAAACGAGGAAATGTTATGTTTCATTTATACATGTTTTATGTGATAAGATTATGTTATGGTTCTTGGGAACTATTTATGAAGATGGGTGGTTCTATGATAAACTAAGGGCAGGTGAGCCCGATATAGCTCTCCAATGCATTGGGTAACGTGAAGGAGTTAAACGCTATGGTTTCTCTGAAGAGATTTAGGGAATATACTATGATGGGTATTCCAAACATAACCATGAGTGTTACTCCCTACGTAAGAATGTTATGAATGCCTCAAGTTACCATTTTGCCTTATGATTTCTATGTGTTATTCATGAGTCTTATTATTTCATAAGGTATGTTAATGTGCTTATGTTTTATGAGTAAATTATTATTTCATTGATTCTTAGGTATACATGGACTAATGTTTTCATTTGGTACTTTTATATCCCTTACTGAGCTTTTTCTGCTCATCCCATGTTTTAGAAATGTTTTTCACATGTCAAGGGAAAAGTAGATGATGTGTTGATAGTGTCGAGGAAGTGTCACAAAAGAATCCATGATTTATTTTAAATATGTCTCCTTTTATGAGAAAAATGAATATTGCCTTTTATGTAACCACCTTGTTTAAATGTGGAATGTAATGCATGATTTATGATCTAATTCTATAAAACCATAAACCTGAAAAGATCCTCAATGTGTATTCTTAAAATAACTCAATATTAAGTAATGTTTAAGGATGGGGCCTTATACAGCTAGTAGTGCAGTGGAAGTAGCATGATTTATATGTATAGACCACAATGGGGAAAATTATATTTAATGGGTTGATAGTAAAATCCAAGAATGATATATAGTTAATATTTTAAAGGTTTCTACCATTATCAACAAGGTGAACCTTTCATTTAAAGATCCTACCTAATTTGAAATTGTTAATTAAAGTGGTTTGGTCCAGAGTAGTGATTAGGTTGGGTGACCTCCATGGAAGTGTATCTAGTTGTGTGAGAGATAAGACAAATAAAACATGAATCATAGAGTGGAATGTGTGAGAATACATTAGTTTGATGATGTTTTCTGTCATATGGGTGGACCATAGGTAGGATACCATGTGTTTGTAGGGTAACTTAGGGTTCATGGTGAACAAGGTCTGGATGATTTTCTTAAGAAGGGGGGTTTGTAATTTCAAGGGCGAGGGGGGGGGGCATTTTTTACAATTCTAGTGAAAAAGTTCCTATGAATGATTCCAATTACATTTTGTTATGTATGATTCTATATATTCATGAAGATATGCTATTCTAGAAATTTTTCTTAACGTTTTTGTGTCTCCAAGCCTTAGTGGTAGTTACAATTACTTCTAATAGGTGGACCATCCTGGAATATTTATTCCTTAGTGGGGGAGTCCACCAATATCCTATTACGTTAGTGAGGTACATGATAATTGGTTTCATCTATGAGGTCTCCATGGTTTCATGTTTTGGATGCATTGGGACAAAACATTATTTGAAAAGTTCTATGCACCACAAGGAATCTATGTTGATGTGAGTATAATAATTTCTCACTTGTAGGATGTTAGGTGACATTTTCCTATTAAGGGATAGTTGATGCCATGTATTAAAAACCCATGAAATCATTAAAAAACTATAGAGGGTCTTGTTTAGTTACTATCGATACATTTCGTTAGCCTTCCGGGATAGTGACAAAAATGGCATGGTTTGGGTTTTTTTTGGAATATTTACGGCACTACAGCTAACCTTTAGGGTTTGTATTTACGCTAGTTATTCATTTATTATCCTTAAATTTAACACATGTCGTAGTTTTTATGCTCACCATAAGGATGAATAAGCAGTTCCTAACTAAGACTTCTAGTCACACCATACTCAGGAATCATATTTTAATTTTATATTTCATGAGGGATCTAATAAAGAAAGAGTAACCTACGGTGGATGGGTGAATAGTGGATCAGGGAGAAAGTGGTGGATTGGGACTGAGTCCAAGTAACCGTGATTGTGTGTTTTTTTATTATTTTATTCATCGCATGAAATTGGACATGGTTTCCCATATTAGGAGTTGTATTATTTAAAAGATATATATTCCATTATTCATTTACCTCATATCAACTATTATCATTTATTTTATTGGTTATTTTTTATAATTGATCATATTACATGATTATAGGGGTGTAGTCTCCCCACTAAGTAAACAAAACCCATACTACTAGTCAAAAGGATCTAGAATATGTGGAAGCACACATGAGGTCATATGATCTATCATCTTGATCATGTTGGATCTTGTTCAGGTGTTACAAAATCATATCAAAGGAATGGGTGATGTAACATGTATTTGTAATTCCATGATTTCAGATATGATATATGTGGGATAAAATGGTAAGGACTTGAGTTGAGATACTATATCAATTCTGAGATAGTACCGTATAGTGGACCTCTGATTTTCCATAAAATTAGGAATTTGTGTTTTTCATTTATGGTTGAATAAAGTCATCGTGGATTATTCACATGATAATGATGTGTGATTTATGATTTTTTTGTTTTAATCATTAATACTAGCTAGAAAAATTGGTTCTCATGTCATATATGTACTTGTTGAGGTCTATCATAGTATTGTTTTTAGTGAAATTTCTATATTTTATATATATTTAGGATAGTTTCAATTTTTATGAAATATATATATATATATATATTGAAATGTTTTTAAGAAATATATTAATTTTCTTCAATTTTTTCAACTGATCATGCTATGGTGTAAATATATATAATTGGACTAAGACTAACATGAATAGATGAAGAAGAAGGTTTGTGATAGGTGGGGCATTGCTTGGGTTAATTTTATAGTCCTTGGAGAACATTTTATCTCCTCAAAGACTATATGAGGTACGATTGTGATCCTAATGGTATCATTATTTGATCTATTTGTCCATTAAGTGTTAGGGGTTGGAGACTTATGTTCCGTCTTAATGGCCTGACTTCTTTGTACAATACCACTAATGATGCTTCCATGTGATGATAAGTCATTAGAGGGTGTAAATTGTTTATCCTTATTTCTTAATTAAATTAAGTCCCATGTTTAATAAATTTATTATTTTTTATATTTTAAATGTTTATTTCCCACGAAAATAATATAATAATTGATTTAAATGGTATATGTATGGGTATAATTCATGTTAGCACCATGGAATATTCTATGCAACATTTAATACGTGTGGTGATAGTTTACCATGGGATTCTAAGGTCTGATGGGGATTAACATTGATAGAATTAAAATATTAAACATAATATATCATGTCCACATGATTTTTATAATATAATAGAATATCACTCGAACAATATTTCAGAGAAAAATCAAATACCACCTTTTTTTCTAGAATAACGGTTTTACCGACGACTTGATGCATGATTTCGGCATCTTGGGTATTTTGTTACATCCCATCTGTGGTTAATTAATTTTCCCTTTTTCAGTTTAATAATTTTATTAAAAATTGAATATATGTCTACAAATAATTCTATCATGTTATTAGATTTTTCTACAATGATAGAAAATTCATTTTAATATTTTTTTGAGTTGTTAATAAATAAAATAAAAAAGTATTATTATTTTTGATATTATTATTATTTTATATTACTATGAAAAGGAATGAATATTTACATGTATAATTAACAATTTTTTATGGTGGAAATTTGTTTAATTTTTTTGGTAATCAATGTAATAACGATGATATTATTTCATTTCATTAAAAAAGAAATGTGTAAGGTTAATAAAAATTTATTTTACAATTGTTATATATTAATGAATGTTATATTTTAAATTTTAATGGTGGTATTGATGGGATATATTTAATAACAATGATTATTATTGTTATTAAAATTATTGTTAATGAAATAGAAACCTGTTAATATTTTGTGATAAAAATAATATATATATATATGGGAAAAACATATATTCCTATATATACATAGGTGATTGTATATATTTCTTTATTAGTGTGTGTGTGTGTCTATAATGTGTATATATATGGATAATATATATATAATTGTGTGTGTGTGTACGGGTGTATATATATTTATATAAAGGTGTGTACATATAGAATCCATCTAATTATATACATAGTTATTTATATATATGGAATTGTTTTAATAATTATTCATCAATGATGTAATATTTTAAAAATGGGGGATTATGAAAAAACCCCATTAAGGGTGCCTTAGAAAAATGACTATCTCTAAAGTGGAGAAAAAAATAAATTATGAGATAAATGAATGAATTAATTAATTAATGTAAATGATAAAATACTATTTAATGGGGGAATGAAATCTTCATAAGGATTATTACATTGGAGTTCCTCCCCTCATTCCAATCTCCTCACACCTGTGTATCACTCCCCCTCTATCTTATTATTTTTATTTTCATTAGTTATTTTTCGAAAAATTTCTCTCCAATATCAATGAAAGTATTAATTAGAATCACATGTCATTGGTTTTGTTGGGTTCAAAATGAATTTAAGTATCTAATCCTGATGTTTATATTAAAAAGTATTAAGGTATTTTTATATATTGATTTCAAAAATATTTTTTTTGAAATATAAATTGATAATTTATAACAAATCATTGAAGGATAAATTGTATGAAATTTTCAAAAGATAATTATTCTCAAGGGAACCGTTTGGAAAAAATTTGTAGGCCTAAAATGATAATTATTGAATTTCCTAAATTGTAGAAATTATTATCATTGGTAATATATTATTTCATATATAAATTAAATAGATGGATTCATTCTAGGAGTCCTTTGTGTGTATTCATATTTAATATAGTGAGTGAATGTAGTACAGGTCATGACACCTTCAAATGAATTGACATTAACATTTTAAAAAATGATGTATGATGTTTCATAAATTTTTATAATGAAATCTGCATTTATTTACATAACGATTTTATATGTTGTAATTCGATGAATGTTATTGATTAGGATAGCATGTGGTAGCATATAGCCTGTGATACTTGTTATTGATTTTCTAATCCAAGAGTAATACATGTTTTTCTTTTTCCATGTTTTATTTTTTTCTGGATTTCTTATGAACATTTCTATATACTCATTATGATATAGTATTCATACTTGGGTTCTCACCATATATGCATGTTACCATACCTTTGTGGTTATTATTGGTACAAGAGACTTGTGGATGGTCTGGTCATATTTATCCCTTTGGGGGGAGTGCACTATCATCCAATGATGGGGATGATAGACTAAAGAATAGGGTGGAGGTATGATATAGATATAGTTCTATATTGTGGATTTAACATAGGTATCATTGAATTGATAAATTCCACACACTAGAAGATGACCTTGTCAATGTGAGTATCATGTATTCTTAAGTATAGGATGCGAGTGACTTGGTAAACATGTGGGATAGATAAAACTAGGTGGCATCTAATCCTTCATCATGAGGATGATATATAGATTCTTGTTTTGTAACTAATTAAACATTTCAGTATTTTTTTAGTTTGTATTTTAACCTCATTTGATGTGGGTGTGTGGTGACTTGGTTAGCACACTCCTACATATGTATTTATTATATTTTTATTCTCATAACACACTTGTTATTATTATAGAATAAATATGTTATTCTAGAGAACATGAGGTTAATGAAGCATTGGGCTTATCCTAATATGTTTTATACTCAAAACCTATAAGGTAATTTTAATGTTCATGTAAATATAATAATGCATTTGGTAAATATCATGGTAGATGTAGTGGGTGGTTGAGAAAAGGAACATTGTGCAAGTGTTGGACCGATACATGCTCCATATGACCCGTATAGTAATTTTTATTTAGTTACATCACTATTTTTTTAAATTATATAGGATTTCAACATTGGGTTCTATTTTATGTATATGATATATATAAAATTATTTAGTTACCAAATTTTTACTCTGATCATTTTTTAAATGGTTTTTTTATTTTTGATCTTATGACATGATAACTTGCGCATAGTCTCCCCACTAATATAATCAGAACATTAATGCTAGTCAGAATATTATTTCTTAAAAGGAGGTATGCATGAGGTCATTTCACCTTACATCTTGGGAATATTGGTTTTTTTTTGACATGTTACATCAATGTAATTAAACTTATGAAAACCAATAAACATATAATCCCATAATGGTATTTGTAACTCTAACATTATCCTCGAATGAAAACATCCTAATATTTAAAATTATCAAAACCTTGATCAATTATAAACTATAAGGACTCTTCCTGAAACATGAAATATTATGGTATCTTTAGGCTATAATTTTCATTCCTATATTCTAGAGTATAATTACGGTATAGATTTTTTGAAAATTTTTTCATCTCTCATAGACAATTGAACCATATATTACAAAGTGGTCTGTTCTTATCATTATCATTTTTTACAAAATATAAATCATTTAAAAAGAATTTATTTTTTCTTTTCCATTAATCTCATCATGTGTTTAGCTACAATTCTTCATTTTTTTAACCAATTATTTACTACTATGAAAATCATTTTAAAATTTGGGATATGAATCAGAAGAACTGTAAGTGACATGAATAGAAAATATATATTAATCTAGTATAAAAATAACAAAATCAATAAAAATTATACCTTTAACCTAATATTAATTTACTCTATAAATTAAATCAATTACATCTAAAAAAACAACATTTTTATCAAAAAAATAATTACAACCACTAAAAGAAAATGAAAAAACTTTTTTGAAACATAGATAACTACATTCATAACCTATATAATAAATAATTGGATCCTAGTTAAATCGATATGATAAACCACCAAGGTTGTTCCAACATTATTTTTGATAATGAAAATTAATGTTACATAATGTATTGGAGCACTGTATGGGAACACCCATCTTATAAGCTATATAGAGCCCACCTAATATAGAAGTGTTATTGAGATCCCCAATTTTATATGTTGTATTAGTCTCACCCATTAGCATCGATAATTCTAAGATACCATATCATGAATAATTTTTTTTATAAATTAATCATTTATTATAAAACCTATTAAAACTATTTTGAACTCATATGAAATTCATTTTCAGATATTGAAAAAACATTTCCTTTTTAAATATATTATTTAGTACTAAAATAACTTGAAAAAATGGTAGGAGGTTATTTGTTTCAATAAAAAAATTTATAGTGTAATGGAATAAAAATATTGTGTGATTGTTTTAGTTGTGGGATAATTAATTAACATCATATAAAATAACATAGAGAATTACTTTTTTCTTTCAGAATGAATGTCAAAATATTCATTGGAAATAGTTAAAATAAAATTAAAAATGGAAATAAAATTTAGATTATAATCAATTTATTTCAATATAAATACATTAATATTATATTTTAAAAAAACTTAACAAGGAATAAAATGTATAGGAAGGGAAAAATTGAAAAAATATTTTGATGAAAACTGTTATGTTACTTGAGTTTGACTCGTCACAAACATATTTCATCCTCTTGAAAAACTAAATTATTTAAATTATTTACTTTATAAATAACCATTTTTCAGATTAATATTCATTTTATTTCACTTATATCCATGTTATATTTAATTAAATAATTGTTTAAGTTCACATTGGTATTTTTGATAATAATCTTCTAATATATCAAAAATGACATTGATATGTTCGCCAAAATTAATGTGGCCATTTCCCATCATCTATATGATAATAATAAATAAAATATTATAATATTGTATACATCATTTTTACTATAAAATTAAACTATGAAATATGGTTACAAAAAATTAACTACATAACAATCATGAAGTTGGAAGACCATATACGAAAATGAATAACATTCCAATCTTTTGCTGATAATTATTGAAAAAATTTATGTATTATTTTAACTTCCTAGAATTATAATTATATTAAAAATTACATTTTTTTATTTCAATACACTTACATATACCGTCTATGCCATTATGTTGATAAAAAGGATCCACATCACTCAGTGGATATGGTCTTCCATACTTATACACATACGATGATATCATTTTTAAATGAATGAATTGGTTAATTATTTATGTATTTATTAATTTTATGAAATTATAACTATGTCATTAATAATATATATATATATATATGTATTGTAAATCCATCATTATAACCAGATGTGTAATGCAGTGATGGAAAAAATTTCAAAAGATCAGGATGCATTAGTCCCTCATACACACGAATGATGGATAAATTTCCCATTTCATAAAAGGGGAGTTTTTTATATGTTGTTACATTAATATAATAACATATCATTAATTTTAATACCATTATTTTATTATAATATCATATTTGATGAATATTAGAAACAATTACATACCGAAATAAAATTAAACTTCCTTGTTAAGGACTATACATATTTTTTAGAAAACCCCTTAAGTATAGAATCATATTATATTATCAGATGGATATACCTAAAAGAGGAATTTAATTGTAGTTTAAATTCATATTTTTAAAATATATAACTAATAAACCCAGTTTTTCTTTAATTAGGATATCATAATTGGTCTTTAGTTTGATTATAAATGTTACAGAATCCAAATCACAATACATCCAATAATATTAGAGGAAAAAAATACTAACACTATGGATTTAATTTATCAAATTATGATTATCAAAATCAGAGCCAAAATGATAAAAAAGCAACATAAAAATTTGAATATGATGCCCCAATTTCTTAAAAATATTTAGTATTATAGAAAACCAGTAAATAACATGTTATGCAATAACTAACTAATGTATGAATGACATAAAATCTATTTAAAAAGATAAACTTATTTTAACCTTAACTGTATGGACTTAAATTACCCTAAATAAATATATACACAATTTTATAATGATATTAATGTCTGTATTTGGTTACCAAGAAATCCCACGATATGAATATATTAATGTCTATGTCTTTTTATCCCTATCATCCCTCAATACGATGATCTGATTGGTCTTATTATCCCCATATTCCCTAAATCGAATGGATAAGATTCACTATATTACTATTCCTGGAAGCTCTCAATCGTAAAAATGATAGGATTTAAATAAAAATTCAATAGATATTAAGAAATAAGACTTGAATATGATTTCTTACAAAAACATTTCAAAATAAAAAAAGGCTGAGAATGAAATGTTGATGATATGTATTATTTAGAAGCTTAAAAAGAAAAAAATAATTGCATCCAAAATCATTAAATGTCCTGTTATTTATATGAAAAAACCAAATGGTCATATTTTCCATGTTTTTATCAATAACACTAGATAGAGGTCGCATGAAAGCTTATAATTATTTGATGTAACTAAATATATGTTGTCATTTTGATTAAAACTATTATAGTAAAAAAAATTCCACATTATATAAACAAGTCTTCCATAATCTTATTATAATCATCTATTAGTCTGATGGTATTACAAAACTATTTTAGTATGGTAATCCTTCTGAGTATTAGTATGGTTATATTAATAATTGTATTAGTCCAACTATTCCGTAAAATTTTTAGTGCGATTGACATGAATAAATTAAAACTTCTATTCTGATATAGGTGAGAAAGATTTATTGGAAACATACTTATTACTATAATCGTAATGAATAATGTAAATTTTATTTTGTTAATAATATATAAATGATTCTTATTATAGTAAAAGACAATTTTCTCAAAAAAATTATAAATTACATAGGAATTAAATATATAGTAAACTTGTTTTAAGATGGTTTTTTTAATTTCGAAAACTAAATGAATAGAAATGTGAGTTGTAGAATGTCTAAATTAACTATATCCCCTTTTTTGGACAGCACAAACCCCAAGATATAAATGAAAAAATTATCATTAAAACCATGAATTACATTATTCTGTTAAGAAATTAATATTCAAATTTAATCATTAAAACATAAATCCCTATTAATTTATTACTCTTATGAATAAAATTGATATTTGGAGGAAGAAAATTATGAACTACCACCTAGAATAATATTTACCACTTTCGATAATAATTTTCATTAGATATATATTCTACTTATTAAAAAAACATCTCATCCCTTATATAACAACTTTATTTAACTAAAATATTCTCTTCATTTAAAAATTTCTACCCCATATAATAATTTCAACTCCAATTTTATTTTAAAAAATTAATGGGGAAGGAACAAAAGTTCTATAAATTTTTGAAAAGAACACATATTAAATAAGACAATGATATAACTAATAATCAAATGATGAAATATTAAATAACTTTTAACAAATTAGAATCGGAATTTTTTTTGAAAATTCATAATTTGATGAAAAATTAATTCATTAAAACAATTCAAAAGTATTTACTAAGTAAATAAAACAATGAGTTCTAATGAAAAATTATTCCTTCTTCGTAAAATTCTGGTCAAATTAATTTTTCTCCTTGAAATACCACCATTATTTTTCATGCGTATAAAATCCATTCTCTTGAATTAAAATATTCCCATATAATTATATGTTCTAATCCACTAAAAATAAATTTTTTTTCCACAATAGATCTGATTCTAAATAGCTCTAACTCTAAATTATGGAATTTCATTTCAAAAAATTTATATCCACTGTAAAATCATTGGGGGCATCCCTAAATTAATCCAAAAATATCACCATATCTTTCATTCCTTATAATATATGACTAAAGGGTTCATAAAATTCTTTAATAACTTTTTCACATCATCGAATTTATTATAATGAATTTTAATATTGGTATCAATCTGATGAGGTCATTTCTCATTTTAATTGCATGAATTTTTATGAGTTTTTTAACTTTATTGAAAAATATTAAACTAAAATTGAATATGAGTGACCCTATATATTCAAAACATTATATATTTAGATTTATTATTGAGACATTTTTCAATAATCTGGCACAAGGACTAAATATTTGGGAATAAATAATAGTTACTTTTAACCATCCCATCGAATGAAATGTATAATAAAAACCTTCTAGAGTTATTGTTCCATCACAGTCTAATTGAACTTTATAAACCTTAGAGATTTAATTCATCTTATTCCTGCATGAACATTTATTCCTCTCTTACCAACTTTCTTTTGAGAATTGAATTTCAACATCCTTATATTGTTTCTTTTCAACTTATAATTCCAAAATTTCTACATCATCAGTTTTGAGTTTTTTATAAACATGGTTTTAATATTTAACATCTTACTATTTTATAGATTAAAATTTTAATTCTCCTTTAGATGAGGTTTATTCAACCAAAAAACCCTTTTATTTTTCATGAATTTCAAAATTGTAAGGTATATATAATGAAGATGAATATGATGAATCCTATGATTTGTTTTGGGACATAGTTTCTTCCCTTTCATCACTATAGTTGTCTTCATCTTCATTATGTTCATCCTCTTCTTCTTCCACATATTATACAATTTCCTCTTCATAATCATTACATTTTCATTATTCTTATTCTCCAAATTCATCATTTTTATAATATCATTTTTTAAATTCTTCATCATTGAAATCATTATCTAACTCTACTATAATTTTCTTCGATTCTCTATGAACTCCCCTCTATGCTAACTCTAGTACCAATACCTTTTCTGGGATGATTGGGGATTATTATTCCAAATTTTTTTATATATATGGAATTTCATAGTCAAAAATGATTATTTATTTAATGAATAAACATTATATTAAAATGATATGATCATTATGAGATACCATAAGAACTATTTTCTCAAAATCCTTCTCAACTCCTTTAAATAGATTTTTAAATATTCTGGTTTCAATCTACATTTTCCTTTCATTGTTTTTTCATTGAATCAATTCTAAATGTTTAGTCACTTGAATCATTAAAGACATAGACTATCTGTGGTGAATTCCAATTTTTTTCCTTATATTTCTTCTCACCCATAAATATCATTTACTTTTAGGGAATTTCATCTTATAAATTATTTTTATTATTTTGTATTTTTATTGGAGAGGTATATATCTTCCTATTCTTGGTAATATAATCCTTTAATAACTTCTTTGATTTATGGGAATTGGAGGGATCCACATGAAGGTTCGCTGAAATATTCTTAGACTTTCATGAAAAACCATATTCAGTCTATTCATCATTTCCTCACAGTTAAGTTAAATCTTTTCTGTCATCATTTATTATTTATTTAATATATTGAAAAAACCTATGTACTTTTCCTCTATTTTTCATTTAAATATAGACATCATAATTAATGTTTACTTATTTATGTTTTCTAGTTATTATCCAAAATGTTAATGGTGAACATAACCAAATTAACCATTCATGTATTCAGAAAAATATTCAAAAAATAAATCATATGATACCGTTCATTATCTATATTATTGTTTCTATGACTAATAAATCTATGAAACCTCATAGAAAACAATATATTATCATGATTATGATGTGAAACCTTTATAAATTTATCATAATTATTAAATAATATATTTTCAAATTTATACTTGTAATAATAACAAATACTATTTGGAATATTGTGTGAGAGATAGTACAATTCAACTTCTATGGGTACTCCTACCAAACCTGAATCATATATATAGAAAGTCGTATATCATCTGAGATATAAATAAAAATAAATATAATAATTTTCATCTTCCATATGAAAACTACTAGAGGTATAAAACTCATGAATTATATCTTGATAGAATAAATGAATTTATTTATCAGGTTTTTATAAAAATAACACGCATCATTGAGATGAAATAATATTATTCAATGTTGAGTCATAGTTGTCATATAATGATATCTCAACCAATATTATTCTATAAACACAACACTTTGAAAAATCATAATTTGTGACCATCAGATCTGAAACTGAGATAGAGAAGCAGACAAAAAGAAATTTTATTAGACGAAAAAACTCTTAGGATACAAAACGTACGTTACAATCTCATGAACAATCAATGAGTGATAAGAGGGGACACTCCATTATAAAGGGACATAGTTTTAATATTTATATTCAATTTTATTATTGAATTTTGAGATTTAAATAAATTTGATCTAATGGATGATATTGATCTGATTAATTTTTAAATATAAAATTTGAACTCTCAATGTTTTAACACTTTAATCCGAATAAGAATGAATACAATAATAAAATGATTTTAAAATGTTGAAATTGAAGAAAAATTTAATAAAACTAAACGTATATTAAAAAATAATTATTAAAAACTAATGTAATGAGATAGTGAAAATATTAAAAGGGAGATGTTTTTCTATAAAAAAGAATTTATGTCACTATGAATTACCAATTCATCTTGGTTTTTGTAAACTAAGTATATTATAATATTTTGAAAAAAAATATTGATTTAAATAAAATAATTAATAAAATATATTTTGACTTTTTCAATAAAAATTAATATTTTTAGAATTAAAAACGGATAGAAACATAACATTATTATAATGTTTTCCAAATAAAAACTAATCATTATAATTATGATACTATTTTTTTAAACAAAATTTATCCTAGATATTTTTTAACACTTTCAGAGACCAAAATACATTTTAGGGTTTTTGTTTCTAAAATTTTTATAAAAAATATTAATTCTACAAATCATAGGAGGAAAAAATTTCATAAATACATAAAAATTAAAAAAACTAAAAGTGTTAAGGTATTTTTCCCAAAAAACATAAATCACATATACTTACTCTCTAAAAAGGATTATATTATTAAAAAAATGGGTGAAAAATAAGTAGAACAGAATGATTAATTTATATTTATCATGACTGGGTTATAAATAATTTATTCAAATATATTATAAGTAAGGGGTTTAGAAAAAATTTCATCAATTTTTTTTTGTGTTTTGATGAATTGTAAAATTATATCTCTGTTAAGTGTTTGATCCTAGAGGAAATGGTGTCTTATATTAAGGTGATTATCCTATGAGTGATGAGTTGGGTCTTTACTTATTTAAATTGAACTTGTATTATCACAAAATATTTTATTTTTAGTAAAAAAAATCATTTTCAGTGAGTGTGTGTTGCATCCACCACCCTTGAGAACAAAAGCTTCCAGATACCACATATTCGACATTAACAGTTGAATCTGAACATTGTGTTTCTTCTCAAAACCTAATAAAACTAAATAATATCCTATTAAATCACACATTTGAGATGTTTTTTCTCAATCCATTTTGCATCCCCAAAAATCATAATCTGAGAAAAAAAAGTCAATTTTAAAACACTTTTATAAAAATATAAAATAAATAAATTCATATTTCTTTTAACATAATTGTTTTAGTAATTTTACAACTTTTAAATGGGTCTCTTTGATTGGTATTATATCTTGAACATAATAATAGTGAAAACATTAAATCTTTATGACATGCAGTTATGTAAAGAAAACATCCAATTATACCTCCAAAAATCATTTGACCATTAAGTTTCTCTGCCTCATCAATATCTAAAGTATTTGAGTTACTAGTGGGAGTAATGATACTTTGAGTATTTTTATATCCAAACATATTATAAAGATATTTTATATTCTAATCTTGAGATATAAAAGTTATATATGGTTATAAAGATATTTGAAAACCAAGAAAATATGTTAACTCACCCATCCTAATCATTTCAAACTCAAATATCATAGGTTCCCGAATGGAATCTATTTAGTGTTATTAAATTAAAACAAATGTGTTTTCATCAATGCAAATTTTTAAAATAAACATATTTTAATTTACTAACATTATAAAATGTGTTGGATTATATGCTCCCTAATCAAAATTCTTTTATAACAAAAATCATGGAAATCTAGCATACTAAGTTATAGATGGTTTTTTAAATCCTTTATAATACTTGATTTGTTTATTAACATATTCATGATGCTTTTTATTTTCAAAACATGGTGTTGGTTGAACATAAACTTCTTCCTAAAAAATATATTATAAAACTCACAATTCTCATCCATTGGAATATGTTTCAAGTTATAGATTTTTTATATGGATAAAATTAATCGTATTTATTATAGTCCTCACACCGATTCAAATGATTCTTCCTATTTAATTATCTCTTCTTGATTGTATCCCTTTCTAAAACATTCTATCATTACTTATAAAAATTCTCTCATTTTAATCACTTTTTTTGAAAAAAACTATTTTTCTACAATTATATAGGTTTTATTAGGTCATTAAACTAAAGCATATATTATTTCCTCTCTAACTCGTTGAGTTAATCCTGCATTTATGTGATCAATTACTCACCACCTAAATCCTCATCAACATTAAAAGTTTCAAATGGTTATTTAAAATTTAGGTGTTCAATTTCATTTCTTGAAGAACATCTAGTCCTAACTGATTATTTTAAATTAGAAATGGAACCTTCACTAGGATGATTCCAATAAAAGAATAAAAATCTTGTATTTTGAAATGTATTTTATTCAAAAAATAGTAGAACATTTTCCAGAGGAATAACTTCAGAATATATTTCTTGAGTTATTTCTTTATGATAAGAAGATTCTCACAAAGGTTGAAAATTCGATTTAGAAATATCTTCTGTGGATGCTAGATGAGGTTGTTTAAAACCCGAAGGGCCTATTTCATCAAACCTAACATGTACTATTTCCTCAACATTACATGATCTTTTTTAATAACACTATAAGACGTAGATGTAGTTGGAAAACATAAATATATTATTCATCCTATTAAGGGAAAATTTATGTAAACTATATTTAGTAATAAAAATTAACACATTACAACCAAAAAAATTAAAAATAGATACATTCAACTTTCATCCTATCCCAAAATCATAAAGTGTTTTATTATGAAAATGATTAATTAACACGTGACTTATAGTATAATAGGAATCATAGACCACTTCAACATAAATATTTTTAGTTTATGGGTATTTAATAATAATTTCTCTAGTTAATTATTTATGAATTATATTTTTTCTTTTAACTACATTTTCATTATGGTTGATTCTAGGTGCTGAAAAGTTAGGTTCAATAATTTTCTGACTAAAAATAAAATTAAAATCATAATTTTTAAAATCCCAACCATGTTCACTATTAATAGTAATAAAGGAATATTTTTAAATTTTTAACCCACTATTCCAATTTTTTTAAATTCACAAGGGGATTTTGTGTTCATTATGAGAAAATAAACCCATATATATATAGTTTAACATTAAACTATGACATATTGACAGTATTATCCACTAATACATGTACTTTTAGTATGAAAAAATTTGTTCAAGTGAACTAACTATAAATCATTAGAATTTGTGACTTTATTAATCGATTTAAAACATAACTTATGTAGCATAAGATAATGATAAGGGTCTCAGGATTCTGATGTATCAAATCAACATTCCAATAGATCCTTAACAATTATTTTATTAGTCAATTTATATAATTTTAAAAGTTGATAGTATCTTAACCATCAATGCCACAACCAATATTGATATTTAGTTACACTAGGGTATAGTATTTCTAGGATCCAATGTTCTTCTATTTAAAGTGTTTAACCATTTTCATGCCGATTAGAAGATAGAATAAATTTATCTTTGGTAATTTGAAAAAAATATTTATCATTACTAAATCTCATAAGTTAACCATATTTAGTTAATTAACTTCTGATTTTAATGTATTGATTTATACCATAAAAATTTAAAACATTTTTAATGGGAGATTTACACAGAAGATTAACATTACATATTCTGATAATTTCTCCTTGAGAATTATCTATAAAAGGAAGTGCAAAAACTTTCATCATTATTATCTTCGTAAATAAGTATTTTTTCCAGTCTTGTACATAAAACACCCACTATCTATAAATATTTTATTCTTGTTCTTTGTACATTATTTGTTTTCCTATTAAAAAAACATTAGAATTTTATAACCCAAAAAGTTTTTGGCCTTTTAATGTTAAAAAACAAAGATTATTAAATCCAAGTTTTTTATACATATAAGACTTGTTAAAACCTATGGATTGAACTATGTAAAAATAAAAATTATTCTTCATGTTACAACCACATTGGAATTTAGTGAAAGATGGTCAACATTTTGGAAAAATGTAATTATAACTAAAAACATCTTTTAGTATGTAGACCCCATTCGAGATTTACCCCTTGAGGATGAATGTTTTTGAAAATATTCTCAATTTTTTTTAGTGGTAATGGTTGATTAGTGTTTCATCAGATATAAAATTTTAGATTTTGTTTTTACAACTAAATTCCGGACTTCATTAGTAATTTATATGTACTTATGTTTCTCAAAACATTTTTTAAACTATTTTTCCAAAAATAATCTTTTCAAGTTATTTTGAAATAGTTTCTTTTTCAGAATTATAATTAACAAGATCATTTGACTTATATGATATTCCATTTTTTAAAACATGTATACTTTAATTAGATTTATCTTGTTTAACCTAATCGTTATGATTTCATTTAATTTCACAAATATGATTTTATATTTTTTTTAAAAAAATGAGTAACTACTTTATAAAAATTGAACTAATTTTTCTATTGAGGAAGATTCTTCATCTGATGATGTAGAAATTTTCTCATCAGGATAATTAGTAATTAAAGGAATGTTTTAAATGGATTATTATGCCTGAAAATTATCCATGAATCATTTATTATCCTTGGATAAATTCAAAGAATTCACATGCTCCTCTGTCTGAATCATAAATTATCAGAAGAACTTTTAAACGAATCGCTACCACTGGAACTCTTTGTGTTAGCCTCTTCTATGAATATATTTCCATTATATTTTAAAAATTTTTGGTATTCTTATCCAAGTTACATTCATTCATGACTTTTCTTTTAATATTTGGAAAATATTTTTAGATATGTGTGGCTTTCATACACTCATAACATGTGAATTCAGCTTTCTTATCACTTTTATCCATAAAAATCATTTTATAAATGTATTAAAAATAATTCATTACCACTATATTATTCAATCATATTATTATATTTTTTTTAATTCATTTTTATAATATTCAGATGTACTATGATTTGAAATAATGAAAACTATCTTCTTTCTAGAATATTTAACAACTTTCTCTTCAGAGTGAAATTTAGAATGAATTGGATATGTAATAGAAAATACAACACCTACATTGTTTTTTAACATTATCCCAGTCACTATTTAATCATCCCTCACACTAAAAAAGTGTTCCAATAAGATCATCCAAGGTAATATTTTTCAGTTTTCTTATCTCATCAACTTCTCTTATTTTTTATTCATAATAATTGGGAATAATATCAATAATACTTTCAACATATATTTTTTCATTAGGACATTTCTCACCAGAATATTGTTAAATATTAATAATGATCAGAACCTTTAGTTCAACATTGTAATTGATTCTCTTAGTATGTAATGAAATTAGTGATAGTCTACTTAACTCATCGATATCTCGGTCTCAACAACCTTTTTGGTTCTAAGAGGTGTGACTAAAATATTTATCCATATATTGTTTTCTACTTCACAATAAGATATGTAATTATAAATATTTCTTATCATGTAATATGAAAAATTATTTATTAATCTATAATTTAACTTATTCTATTTCTTTCTTGATGTGGGAACTAAGTTTCATCCTTATCAATAATCTTATAGTATTTAGTAATAAAAACAAATTTATCAACACCAATGGTGATAATAAAAATTTTCAACCGATATCTCTAGTACTCAGAATCAACATTATCAATTATAGGTGGTAATTTTATGTTTTTATCTCTTATATAACTATAATTAATATAATCAATCATTAAAACAACAAAAATATTCTTTTCCTTTGAAACAAATTAGTGAAACCAATTTTTTTTTAAAATGATGTTTATATCAAAACATTAAACAAAATTGAAAAAAAAGTAGATGAATAAAAACAAAACATGTATTTGAGGAGTATAATACTACTATTATACAAATTTTATGATTTTATGATCTACTCATATAGATATATATAGAATAAAGGGGAGAATTTTAGTTTAAAATAAATAATCTAACTAAATTAATGAACCTTATTCCATGTTATTGGAATAAATCCTTATTTAGAAAATCAATGTTACATAATTGGAATCAATTATGTATAAATATATTTGACTAAAATTTTCATTAACTATGGATATGATTTATTAGATTATTAATATTGTAATTCAGGTTAATATGGTAAAATAAACATAGTAGAATGAGGAATAAGATTTATCAATATCTATTAAATGTGCAGAAAAATAGAAAATATATAAAAAATATTTAATTGAATAAAAAATAAACGTAATAATTACATTTAGGAAATTTAAAAATACCTACCAATTTAGTCTTTAATAGTATGGTAGTAAATAAACAATACAAAATTTCTCCACTATTTTATAAGTAAAGTAATGTCTTTGTTTCCTTACAAGAAAATTTATTTATATGAAGATCATAATTTCTTTGTCTTACTGACCATGGAAGCCCTCAATACAATGATTGGATAAGTCTTACTATCATCATTGTCCCTTGATTTGAGGGATCTGAATCACCATTTTTTTATCCATGGAATCCCATTATTGTAACAAGGATCCGATGTAAATAAAATTACAAAATTCATTATGAAAACATCCCTGAAAAAGATTCCATTAGAGAATAAATATCTAAAGAAGTAATAGAGTATATGAATGAGAAGTTCATGATATGTATTCTTCAGACAAAATGAGTGAAAAAAATCCTTGACTTCAACTCTTCAAATGATCCAATAATTTTTGAAAAACTCTGATCATTCATATTTCCATGTTTTTTGAAACGTTACTAGATTTTTGACATTTGACATCTCATTATGATCTCGCAGTAATAAATGTACCACATCATATTGATTAACAACATTATTTTTAAATCATTTTCCTTGTTGAATAAAAAGTATTCATTATTCCAATTATAAACATCATTCTGTCATATGGACATAATTTATAATATAAATATAATTATCCTTATGAATATTTGTCTAATTATATTGGTATGTTTATCATTTGAATTGTTAATACCTTTTTATGATATCCCTTACTAATGTATAACTTTTGGTATGATAATGTTGTTTCTAATTTATCAGACATATGCTCATTTTTTTCGTTATAAGTAATATTGTAATTTTTATTTTCATAATACATTATAACCCTTTCTATGTATGATAAATGAAAATGTGTTCTACAAAAACATGACAAAAAATTGGTATATAAAAAGGTTGTAAATGTGTTTTATAATGATATTTGTTATTTCTAAAAATAATGGAATGGAAAAGAGAGATGTAGAAATTCTGACTCAACATTATGGTTTATACAAAAATATTTCTCAACATGGTTTTTCATCAATCCATCACTACTAGAAATGTGACCTTTCCCAACGGTTTGGTCAAACTATTGGGAAAGCCCACTTTGTGGCCACTTTTCCCAATGGTTTTCCAAAACCATTGGGAAAGGTTAGGCTTTCCAACGGTTTGGCCAAACCGTTTGGAAAAGTCCACTTTTTGGCCTCTTTTCCCAATGGTTTTTCAAAATCGTTGGGAAAGGATATGCTTTCCCAACAGTTTGGAAAAACCATTGGGAAAGGTCCAATTTGTGGCAACTTTTCCCAACGGTTTTGGACAAACTGTTGGTAATGCCTACCCTTTCCCAAAGGTTTGGCCAAAACCATTGGGAAAGTTCCAATTTGTGGCAACTTTTCCCAACGGTTTGTCCAAACGTTGGGAAAGCCTACCCTTTCCCAATGGTTTGGCCAAATCTTTGGGAAAGGACCCCAATATTTCAACACCCCTTCTTAGATTCTGAGGACCTATACCAACGGTTGTCAAAACCGTTGGTATAGGTCCTTTGATTTTTTATCGGATCCTCTTAACCAGAACATTCTATATATAAAAATTTAAAATTATTATTATAATACATATATATATTTATGAAATTATGTTCACAAAAGTCATTTTAGGTTAGTGATTAGGTCGTTCAATGATAAATCGGAGGTCCTGGGATCAAATCCCAGCGAATGTTTTTTTGGAAATACATATACCAACGGTTTTAAGTAACCATTGGTATAGATTTTCATATTACTTATACCAACGGTTTTCAAAACCATTAGTATAGGTATATACCAACAGTTTTCCAAAAACCGTTGGTATAGACCTATCCCAACGACTTACTTGTTTACGGTTCTCCAAACCGTTGGTATAAGCTATACCAACGGTTTAGAGACTTATACTAATGGTTCCAAACCATTGGTATATGTTAGTTTTCTAGTAGTTCATGGCCTCATGGATATATGTATGGATGTTAGAAAGGAAATTGAGTCTGAATTAAATAAACTAAAATTATTTTGATAGTGATGAAAAGAGTGAAGGAGGTACCAAATGTTATGTGAGGGCTTGGGGTACTCATAGAATTACTTAAAATAACATATTAGTATAAATTAATTTTCATGGAAATTATTCTCAAAAACGAAATAATTTCATACTAAGATGGGTATTATTCAAATTATTCTCATCCATAAAATATTAAAATTTTAATTTGAAATGATCCATTCTTTTTTAAATTATATTTTGTTACCAAAAAATTGTGGGTAATAATATATTACACAGAATCAACTCATACGTCTTTAATAATTATCCATACATTAGTCACAAATAATGGAAAATATGTATATCTCATATTTTATAGAATCATTACCCTAGGGCGACAAGTAAAAACTAATTCAAAAATATCAGTCAACCAATCAAAATATGAAAAAATGGAAATATATAACCTTAGCAGAAATTACAGTGAATATTGATTTAAACAATGATATGGAAAATAAAAATTTAAAATTTTGGTTATGACAATTTTAGTATAATTGGTAAGATGTGTTCATTAGTCAATATTTCTATTTGAAAATTTTATGGATGAGAACCATACCAATTTCATTATAATTATAATGTTATAATTTTTTTATTATAAGTAGATTTGAAAAGTAAAATTATAAAATAAAGGATATGTGATTGTTTCCACAAGTGGATTCATGTCTTTTGAAGCCCATTTTTCAGAACATGAGTATGATTTTGGGTAACTAGGGTATTCCCTTAACCAATCCCAAGTCAATATTCAATAACTAAAGCTATAATGAAATAGCTTATGGGATAATTTTATGTTATGGGAAATTAGGACTCGTTCATTGTTAAACGATCTGCCTCACGAATCATTCACCATCACAGACCTTACCATTTGGTGGTACGTGTGTTTTATATGGTTTTATGTGTGCATGACTTAGTAACATAAAGTTTAATTCCTTTGTATAAATTTTTTTATTCAATCAATTATATTTTAAGAATAGTTTTTACTAATAAAATATTTGTTTAATTGAGACAAATTTGTTAAATTGATATTTCAAACAAAAATTGTACATTTCAAAAAAAAATTAAAATTTTATATTAACCTATGGTATTTTGAATAATATTTAATTTAATGAAATTTTATGTTTTAATCACTCTTATTTATATATAGATGATAAAGTAATTTTTTTTCACCCTATGATATTTTATGTGTTAGAAAAATAAAAATTCTATATAACCTAAAATTTTATTAATAAATAACAATTTTAATATTTTAAATTGTCTTTTTTAAAAAATTATTATGAAAAAATATACATCATTTTTGAAATAATAACCTTGAAATTATGTAAAGGGAGATTTTATAATTTTTTAAATACATTACTTCTTCATGAATTGTAAAAATATAGTTTGGGTGTTTTTATATATTTAATGACTTTATTATTATTAAATAATAAATTTAATAATTATTTAATTTCAATCAATGACCTAAAATATTTAATTTTATAAATAATAAGTATTTTAATAAATTTTAATCAATTTTCAAACCTATAAATGTCTTTCCAAAACCTAAAATTGAAACATTTCCTTTAAAAATATTACATAGTGGAAATATTACTTTACCAATGCATAATAAGAAATATAAATTATGTTAACTAATGGTGTACTGAATTAAAATAAAATTATTCATAATTGATAAAAACCATGACAAAAACTATGGGTAATCCAATCGATTTTCATCTTATAGAACCTAGATTTATATGTCCAATATTAGAAAATTCATAAATAATTCCTCTAACTTTTCCAAAAATACCCTACAATTTATCTTTTTTCCTTCAGTCATAATCATTATTTTTGGAATTTATGTTTTATTTTCCGCCCATTGTCCCTCCAAGGTGTTATCAAGACCCCATTGTTCCATTCCTACAGATTTTGGAGTAACTCTTCAAGGTAAGGGAATTATCCTTAAATTATATTTCATTCAAGAACCTCATTTTATATTTCATCTAAAGGTTATAGTTACACTCTATTACTACCCTTTTGATTATAGCCTTATTGGAAATTTATTTATTATCAATTGGAGAAATTTCCCCTCTCATTTTTCTTTTTTCTAAAACGATGTTTTATACCCTACAAGAAGACGAATTTACTCTTTAATGTTCTCTCTCTAATTAAGATATTCTGTTTTATTTTCATTTTTTAAACAATAAAAACAATTTATTTTTTGTGGGCATTAAACTATATGTTAAAATGATTTATTTTATATTGGTATTTACACATAACAAACAAACATTCCCTTTTCATGGGCTACAAATAATGTAATGGTCATGTATTTACACACTTTTGAAATTTCATGATCTGATAAAATCATCAATCTTTATTCTCCATGTGTGCTTAATGAAAAGTTTTATTTTATCTATATAGATCGCATTAATTGATAATTATTATGTTTTTTCGCTGATATCATTAAAATTTACTTGGTAAAAAATATAATATCTACTGATGACATGTTTTTCAATATCGTGGGGAATAACCAGGGTATTTTTCATGTATGACACCATGGTGAAAAAACATTGTGATATTCTTATGAATGAATCATTTAGATTTTGTATCCACATTTCCCAAATATGATTCATGTTTTTTTATTATTATAGTTCACATGTAATAATTTTCACTCGATAATATTTCTTCTCATATTATAATTGAAATTCCATATTATCATATGTATACTCTTCCCCTTATTTATTCCCTTACAAGGCCTCTTCATCACTCATTTCATTGGAATTATTTCCCTTGGTTATGAGATGTAATAAATGTAACATAGTATGTACCCATGAAGGATCATTTAAGGTGGATCAGAATATTTTTCAAAATTTACATGTATTATGATCATGATTTCAAATAAACTAAACATTAAATGATCCTCTCTTTTTTTCCATTTAATGAAAATATTATATATATAAAATTTGGGATTTCATATAGGTCATCTTCTCTCTCTTATCTATTTATTTTAACTCTTTGAACACTTTTTATTATTTCCATAAAAAAATTAATTATTTAAAGGTCATGATAGATAATATAAAATGAATATTATCGCATCTAAATACAATTGATGAAATTTTAAATCATATAACAATAAATTTTCTAAATATAGTATTTTTAGAAATTGTAAAACATTTAATAGTATATTACCAGTCATATAATTTCATAAAGATCAAATATTGAACTACATAAAATATTTAAATATAATTTGTCTCTGTCTCATGTCAAATTATTCCAAAATTAAATGGATTCCAATATATAGAAGATATATCCTTGATATAATCATCGAAAAATACTTTTATATGTTTGTATACCAGTTTAATCCTTATCTTTGGGATTAAACCCATGGTAATCTAATTTTAACCATATTCATGGTAAGGAATTTTTCATTATTGATGGGTTATAATTTTACTTATAAGGTAGAAATTGTGACATTATTGGAAAAGGGGTTACATTTTCAACCATTTATCATTATAATTATCATCTTCTAAATTTTTTAAGGTTTTTTATTTAATTTAATATTGTATTATTTAACATAAAATACTATTAATTTAAAATATTCATTGAAATTTACATTGAAAAAAAACATTACAACAATATAAATTTAATATAATCTTTTCAAACAACTCTAATATGTTTTATTTATCTTCGAAATACATTGAACACATTTACTCACCCAAAATTGTTATTTTTGTGTTTTTTACTATAATATTCATTAATTTTCTACTTATTGTACAACCATTATGTAGGTATATTATACAATTATTTAATCACATATAATTCAAAATATATTAAAATGATAAAAAATAACATTCCATTCAAATAACCATCAAGAATTAAACAGAACATCTTTTTATCTACTAATCATGAACCTATAGATAAAAAAAGAATGGTAATTTTTATTTTCATGACATAAAATTTTATAAAAGTTGAAATCATGTCTATATTACAAAAAAAAAGTCATATTCTATATTTTTTGATGATTATGGATGAAATATACTGAAACTATAAAATCCAAGAATGTTTTAGGGTTACATTTTAGTCCATATAAAATTATTTGTTTTCATAATTAACATATTCAACCATTAACATTGTATGAAAATTGATAATGATTACTATTCATAGTCTATAAAAATAAAAGCACAATATTTAAAAAAAAATATTCGGTATCCTGATTTTGAATATAGAGTGCTTTTTTTCATGATTCAATTAAAATAATTGAAACAACTTAATTTAAACATAAACCCATATAAAATATTTGAAATTATTATTTAAAAAAGTTATATTTAGTTATAAAATTTATTTTGTACCTAATTCTAGTATTAAAATAATTCCAAAGCTCATATTTATATAAATTTTAATAAAAAATAGTGAAATTTTATAATTATTCTAATATTGATTTTTACTATGTAAATACCAAAATATAAATTTAATTTTTCAATAAAATCAATAATTTCCTCAGCCATGGATGAACCATCTATTCAAAAATATCCCAAAAAATCATCCAATGATATTTTTGACATGATAAATACCAAAATGATATATTTTTTGACAAATAATATATCTAAATGTTCTATTAATTAATTATTCAATTATCTCAAAAAAATAATTAATAATTTTTTTTAATTAATGTGTTTTTATTTATAAATTGAATTTACTACAAATTGAGTGATTATTTAATAAGAAAAAATCAATAAAATCTTTTTATGTATGAACTTTATATATATTAATTAAATTTTTTATTCATATCCATACTGCCAAATTTAAAGGCAACAATATTATTTCAATATCTATATAACGGTATTCTATTATTTGTTTCGGCTAGGTTTTGTTTGTCTTATAAGAAAAAAATATAGAGTTTGTATTATAAAATCCAAGGTGTTTAAATTGAAATTTAATTTGGACACATAGTGGTCACTAATAAAATAATAATCATTTGACGTCACCCAAATTTTTTCATAATCCATTGATCGGTATATATTATAGATAATGATCATAGATAATTATAAATCAACATCTTTGAGTATTCATGTAAGAACCTTGGTATTGAGCCTGTAAGACTTTGAAATTTTCTAGATGTTATTTCAAAGGAGGACATTCAGATGGCATGTGATTCTGAGCCCCGGTGTGGCTGGAATTAAATTTTATGTTTGTTCACACTAGACATGCCAAATAAACAAAATAACTCGTAAATGGTTGCTTAGATGGGAAAACTGAGGTCACATTTGAGTTTGGAGCGTGCATTTTACCCTAAGAGGGGTGTAACTTTCGCGGGCGTGGCCCTTCTGTGGAAAACGCCACCACGGGCATTTTCATATTTTAGAGTCCTTGGGAATAAACATTATAACTTCAAAACGGAGGCTCGGATTATAATTCCAAGAACGCCGTTACGCTCCGAACATGGATTTTACCCTAGAAGCATCTTATCCACAACCTTGCTGAATGTTCGGGTACGGGCCTACTCCTGGGTGTTTAAGTGTGTTTCCCTTATTAAACACATCCACCCCCCCTTTTTCCACCTTGGTTTTTCTATGTAGAAATATCTCCCAACAAGGGAGCAACCTTCTTCAAGCTCCTCCTCCTCCCCAGAAAGGTGGTTGCAGCTCCGGGGGACCATTCATGAAGCAATGGGCTACGCCCTGCGAGGTAGGTTCATGTGTTTCATTTTCTCGAATTCCACATCTAATTTAAACTCAAATTATAGCATCGATATGGTTTTTAATTTTTTAGGGATGATGATATTTGAGTAGGTCTCTATCCGAGCCTTCCAACGAGTCTTTCAGATCGAATTTACGAGTCTCTGGGTGACCGGGGTGAACCTTGGGAATTTTTCCGGCAAACAACCCTCATTTCTGGTAGTTTCTGGCCAGTATGGCGTTTCTACGCGGCGGTATAGCAGGTGACGACGACGGTGCGGCTCCACAGCCGCAGCGCAGGCTTCACCAGGTGGCGGCGTGGGATTCCCTGGGTGGCAGTGTGGCCCTTAGACGATCGGTGTGGGTGAGAGGGATGGCAGCCCGGTGGTCCGGGCCGCGGGAGCACGTGCATGCCTGCTTCACTGGTCAGCATGCGGTGCGCGAGACTGGGGGCAGTGCGACCCCGGGAGCTGGTAGTGACATGCAATGCGTGAGTCTCATGGAAAAGCAGTCGGACCGTCTCGTGTCGATCTAGGTAAAGTTGTGTGGCATGCACGGTGAACTGCAGGCCGTGGTGGACTAGGTGGTCTAGGAAGCCGAGTCACGGACCACCGGTCATAAGGGGGTGAATCAGCCGTAACGGTCCTGCCCACCCCATCTTCGTCCATTGATGTTAAAATGCCTCTAAATTGAAAAACAAAAGTCAAAATTGTGCACCGTCTAGGGTGATGTGATCCTCGGCTCGAGATGAAAATTTTGAGATGGTATTGGAGTTTTTTTTAACTCATGAGACGGGGGCTTGGTTGCGCGACTCGCCCGTTAAGTATTGTTTAGCGTCTTGCCAAGATTCTTCTCTCAAATGGCACGAGCACAACTAGAGTCCTTTTTATGTGCCCTCAGTGTCGTTGTGACCCTGGAGTCGAGACAATGTAGTCCAGGGTGGTTTCAATCATTGAATCTGGAGATGAGGTGTGGGCCCCACAGTTCGTCTTTTAAGCTGTGTGCAACGTTTTGTGACTTTTTCATCAGATGTCTATTCAGGGTGAATGAATAGTCATTTTGGCTTGTTTTTTTAAGAGCATCGCGATGGAAAAGTTTTCCCAATCCATTTCGGCTTCAAGGTGTGGGACCCATGAGATGTTGTAGAGTCATAAATCAGTGTTGAATAACTTTTTCGTTGGGAATCTGTTTCCAGTGAGTAAATAGTCTATCTTGCTTTTTTTCCTTAAGAATTACAACGATGTAATCTATTCGGCCGTGCAGAGCCTCTTTCAATATTTCATTAAACATGGAAACATGAAAGTGAGTAGATCATATGATCCTTTGATGCACACCGAACCAACGCACGGTAGCGATGTTAGTGACACCCAGTGAAAACACGGGCAGTGTAGAGTTATCAGACCAGTTCTGGGATTACCCTCCAGCAGGGTTGCACAGTGGGTTACCCATCAGCGTACCGGGGTTTACCCTCCAGCGGGGATGGGCAGTAGGTTACCCATTAACCGTAGGGTTTACCATCCAGCGGGGCTGGGCAATGGGAGACCCGTTCATCATAGGGTTTACCCGCTAGCTGGGTTGGGCAGCGAGTTAACCGACGACCGCTTAGGGTTTACCCTCCAACTGGGTTGGGCAGTGGGTTACCTGATTACTTCTTTCAGACTCATACCTTTTTATGTTTCTAGTCAGTGACTTTTCTCCGTGACTACCGGAGCGAGACCCTTGGTTGTACGATTTAGTGATGAGACATATTTGACGTGTGGGACTATTGGGCATCAGTGATGGATATCCTTAGAACTATTGGAGACATTTCCTGGGCTGAGCTTGGAGATGGATATCCCCTTAAGAACTTGTTCTGGTTTATTTTTGAGCATATATATATATACACCTTAAATTTTTTCCTAATACTTGGGTTCAGTTACTTTCATTCAAGGAGGGGAAAAGACGCACGGGGTATGCCATGTGCTTTCGGTGTCTAGCTGCTTTTGGTTGGATGATTTTACTTCCTTCCTTCTGTTGGGTTGTTATACACTCTCTCTATTGTACACTTACATTGTTCTTTGTTCTATATACTTCTCACCATTTTAGTAACTCCTTTGTTTCTCCCTCGAGATTTTGGGGTATCCTACTGAGTATCTTTATACTCACCACTGCTTTGGATTTGACCACACTTGGTGTGCCTTTGCAGACGACAGATATGTTGATTGAGACTAGAGAGGAGCGTAGAGGACAGAGGAGCTTGGGCTACGTTCAGTGGTCATAGTGGGACATTCCGGGGGTGAGACTCACAAGCTGTTTACTTTTGTTAACCTATTGCAGGGTTGTGGCACCTTTCGATTTGGGCGCGTGTTTTTTCCATTTTCTATTCATAAATCTTGTTAGTACATTTCAGCACATTACTTGTTCCATTTAGAAGTTGATGCATGAATGTGGTTGGGTTATAGTTGTTTTTGATTCAGTTTTCTTTTCACTCTGCATTTCTGCATCGAGTGGGTTGTGTGTGTGTCTGTGTACAGGTACTTAGGTGAAGGCCTCCCCGAGATCATTACGCATTCAGCACTTTTCGCCCGGCCCTGGCCTATAGAGGATAGCCTGGGGTTGTTGTAGCTCGAGACTGGTAGGGTCGGGTCATGAAAAAATGGTATCAGGGGTGGTTTTCTCCTTGGGGTGTTGTTCAGATGTCCCAAAAAAGTAATTGCTATGGATTTAGGGAAATAGTATTGATGTGTCTCAAGATCAGCTCTCAGGCCTGGGAGTCTAGTGATGGTACATGCGGTCGATGTGTCCATTCACCAGGACCCTAATAACCTTATTGTCGACTCAGCACACTAAGACACTTGTAGTAGGGATTTTGGAACATGAATATGGTAGTACTGAGTCTTGGACTATGATTTTTGAATTAGATCCCCTTTGTTATTACTGATATATATTTATATTCTCATCTGATTGCAGTAATCCTTGATAATTTTCAGGATACACACATGACAGCAGCCACCAAGGTTACCCTCTACACTTTGTGATGACGACCTGGTGAGCGATGAAGAGTCAGTTCAAGGACCCTCACATTATCCCCTTCCACCCAGTGGCTCAGCAGTAGAATCGCCATATGGAGAGAGGCAATTAGTACATGCAACACATGCTAAGGTTGAGCGCAAGATGACTGCGCTTCGAGGATTCCAGTGTCAGCGGCCATAGAAGTTCCACAGGGACCCGGATCCCCAAGCAGCAGAATACTGTCTAGATTCCATGGACTAGTTTTTCAGGATGGTACAAACACCAGCGGACCATATGGTAGCCCTATCTGCCAGCCTTTTCCTCGGGAGGTCCGGGCATTGGTGGGGGTTTACACAGACCCATGATTATTCATCTCTCAGGTGGGATAGCATCCAGTAGGTCTTCCAGGAGGTGTACTCCACCTCTTATATACGCTTCGTTAGGATTTAGGAGCTTCTAGTGCTGAATCAGGGGGGATGACCTTGTTGTAGTACTCATCCCAATTTACCAATCTGACACTCTACTCGTAGGATATGGTCCGTGATAGTAACTTTCGGGCATGGAAGCTTGAGCAGGGTTTTCGCATGGAGATCCATGATAGTGTAGTGCCCTTGTGTATCCCTAATCATGTTAGGGTGCTAGAGTAGGCGATCATGACAGAGTGCTTCCTGGCCATGGGATGCCAGATGACTGGGCCTAGCAGTGGTCGCTTCAGAGCAGATTCTTCGATAGTAGGCATGCAACAGAGAGTAGAGCCTCAGTCGAGGAGACCCTTCTGTGAGCTGACAGAGGGGCATGGTCGTACACCACAGTGGTACTATAAATCACCAGGGAAGTCATGAGAGAGTCGGTTCTATGCTTGTAACAGATGGGGTCACCTAGCATGGAATTGCCTATCCTGGTGTACCGAGTAGTCATGGCGGGTAGTGGGCATACTACAACGGAAGAGGCAGCACCGTGACTAGGGATCTCTCAGGCAAGGATAGGGTGGTCCTCAGAGAGGCGGCCCAAGAAGAGAATCGGTACCGGGATGTGGGAGATGGTGTTTCGAGGCCCTTTTACTTCCACCACCGGTTGGCCCACGCCAGGCTCAGGGAGCTTCCGGTAGTGGTCGTAGACAGCTTTTGGCTATGGGTGTCCATGACCACAAAACACATGAGATGGTCTGAGGAACGCTTTGTGTTTACTCTACACTTGCTTCGGTAGTAGTAGACAAAGGCGCTAGCCACTCTTTTATATAAATGCTTTTGGTACGGGAGATTGGTCTCTTAGTAGATGTGTTTCCACCCATTCATAGCCTCGAGGTTCCTATGATAAGTGCATCATTAGTGACCTTTGTTTGCAGACAATGCGAACTATCATTCAGAGGTGAGAGTTTCACGTGGGACCTACATGTCATCCCAATAGAACCATATGATGTAATCTAGGGCATGGATTTCCTTTCCATGGTTCACACCTAGATTGATTTTCGGTGTAGACTAGTCAGATGTGTCCATTATGATGGGACGAAGATCACCATCCTTGGTGAAAGAGAACTCATAGTAGAGCAGACGGGTACTCTGAGTAGGATACCAAAAAAAAATTCACACCAGTTGGTGAGGATGGATCTCGGAGCAGCAGATGCTACATGAACCTGTATACCTAACATTGTAGAGGACTACATGGATGTCATTCCCGAGGATGTCACGAGAATACCTCCGAGGTGAGAGATGGTGTTCTGCAATGACTTGCAGCTAGGGATGGTCCCAATATCATGTGTCGTATATCAAATGGGACCCATAGAGCTTCGGGAGCTACAACTTCAGTTGGAAGACCATCATGATAAGGGATTCATCTGGCCCAGTGTGTCCCCCTGGGCATCTCTAGGTTTGTTTGTGAAAAATCCAGACAGGAGTCTATGACTTTGTGTGGATTATAATCTCTTAAATTAGTCCACGATAAAGAACAAGTACCATTTACTGAAGATTTATGACCTCTTCAACCAGTTGAGAGGTGCGAAGTGATCCTCCAAGATTGATCTTCGATCAAGCTACCACCAGTTGCAAGTTCATGTGGCAGACATCCCGAATATGGCTTTTCATTGTCGTTATGGGCATTACGAGTTTCTGGTGATGCCCTTGGCATGATGAATTCACCCACCATTTTCATGGATTTGATGAACTAGATCTTCCATATGTACATGGACTGGTTTGTGAATGTCTTTATTGACGACATACTCATCTACTCTACAATAGAGGAGGAGCATGCGAAGTCTTTGTGGATGGTCCTAAAATTACTCTAGGAGCACCAACTATATGGGAAGCTCTCAATGTGTCAGTTCTAGATTCATGAGGTTCACTTTTATGGGTATGTAATTTCGTAATAGGGTTTGGTCGGATATCACACAATGATAGAGGCAGTTCTTGCTTGGGTACCACCCAAGAATACGTCAGAGGTGCGGAGCTTCCTTGGTTTGGCATTGTACTTCATGAGGATCATGGAATATTTCTCCATCATTGAAGACCCATTGACCGCATTGACACAGAAGGACGACTGTTCATTTGGACTGATCAGTGCTAGAAGGCCTTCGAGTAGTTGAGTCAAAGGCTGAATAGTGCTAGAGTGTTGAGGCTTCCAGAGGAGGGTGTTGAGTTTGTGATGTACTGCGACACATCAGGTGATGGTCTTAGGTGCATGCTAATGTAGCTGCGGGAAATGATTGCATATGGGTCGTGCTAGTTGAGGCCCCATGAGTATAATTATGGGACTCCCGATTTGGAGCTGGAAGTGGTGGTATCCGCCTTGAGGTTATTTAGAAACTACCTTATGGGTGAGCGTTTTGTGGTCTACTTAGACCACCATGGCCTCAAATATGTCTTTACACAGAGGGATCTGAATCTAAGGCAGAGGCACTGGTTGGAGTTTTATAGTACTATGATTTCAAGATATTCTACACTACAGGGAAGGGAAACGTAGTAGTATATTCCCACAGTTGAATGTTTGAGACTCGACTAGTGCACGGTACTTCAGAGTAGTTGGATCCCCTATAGCTGACCTTGGTGGAGAAGGATGGTACGAATTTTATATAGTCGATGGTGTTGACTTCTTCACTCCTTGAGTGTGTGATAGAGTCGTAGCTGGGGGATGTTGACATTGAGGTACTGCGTGATCAGATTTCCATGGGAGACACACCTGATGGTTATTCTGAAGGAGTGAATCACAAGATCTGGTTCCAGGGGTGATCTGTCGAACCAGTAGAGATGCAGGAGGTGGTGAGGCGGGAATTCCACACTTCTCCCTTGGTCATACGTCCTATTGTGGGGAATATGTATAGTGTCCTTCAATGGAAATTTTTTTGGTCCTGCATGAAGTAGAGCGTATCTGAGTTTGTTTCTCGGTGTCTTACATATCAGAAGGTGAAGGAAGAGCATCAGGTTCTTTCAGTTTTGTTATATCCCCTTGATATACTGGAGTTGAAGTGGAATGACATATCTATGGACTTTATCACATGGATTTCACATACAATGATGTGCCAAGATTCCATTTGGCTGAAATTAGACCGACTGATGAAGTCGGCGCACTTCCTTTCCTTCAGGGAGAAACGTTTGGTGGAAAGTATAGGGTAGGTGTATATTCAGGAGATCATCCGCCTTCATGGAGTACACTCAACGATCGCCTTTGACCATGACATGCAGATTACTTCGCAATTATCAGGAGGCATGTAGGAAGCATTCAGGACTCAGCTGTGGATGAGTACAGATTTTCACCCCCTGACGGACAGGAAGACCGAGTGCACTATCCAGGTGTTGGAGGATATGATTAGGGCGTACGTGTTAGAGTTTTCCCTAAGTTGGAAGGATCACCTGCCATTTGTGGAGTTCTCATACAATAACACTTACCACTCTACTATCGGCATGTCACCATTTGAGGACCTTTACGAAAGACCCTACAGTTCACTGTTGTGATGGACAGAGGTTGGGGAGACCTCCCTCATGGGCCCAGTGTTGGTGCATGCAACGACGGAGAAGGTGAAGGTCATTCGTGAGCAGATGAGGATGGCTCAGAGTAGACAGAAGTCCTACGAAGACCCTTGTTTCATACCATTAGAGTTTGAGCCAGGGGACTATGTCTTTTTTAGAGTATCCCCATGGAATGGAACACATTGGTTCGGCTGGGTAGGCAAGCTATCCTCAAGGTTCATTGGCCCCTTTGAGATCATGCATAGGGTGGGTGAGGTTGCCTACTGTCTTTCTCTACCCCCCACAGCTGGGGAAGGTGCAAAAAATCATCAACGTGTCGCAGTTGAGGAAATACGTCCACGAACCCAAGCACGTCATCGACTGGGGAGAGTATGATATTGAGGATGGATCCACCCTTGAGGATCACTCGGTGCTGATTGAGGACCTGCAGGAGAGGACCCTGCGTGGACAGAACATTCCTTTGGTTTGAGTGTTTTGGAGGAATGGGAGTGTACATGATAGCACCTAGGAATTAGAGAGCAAGATGCGAGCTCAGTATCCCGTGTTTTTTTGTAGTATTTAATTTCTAGGAAGAAAAAAATGAAGGAGGGAATGATGTATGAACCCAGGTTATGAGCTTGTAAGACATTGAAATTTCATTGAAGTTATTCAAGAGCAGGGTGTTCAGACGACATGTGATTCCGAGCACCAGTGTGGCCGTAAATAAATATTAAGTGTGTTCACACTAGACATACCAAATAAACATAATAACTTCTAAATGGTTTCTCATATGGGAAAAATGATGGTACAGTTGAGTCGAGAGCGTGCTGTTTACAATTGGAGGGGTGTAACTTTCGTGGGTGCGACCCTTCTGTGGAAAACTCCACCAGGGGCATTTTCGTAATTTAGCGACCTCATGTGTGAACTTTAAAAATTCTGAATGGAGGATGGGATTAAAATTCTAAGACCACCGTTGCGCTCAGAACTTGGATTTAACCCTGGAGGTGGCTTAACCCCGACCCCACCGAAAGTTCTGGTACGGGCCTTCTGGTGGGTGTTTAAGTGTGTTTCCCTACTTAAACACATCCCCCCTTCTTCCTCATTCGATTTTATATATAGAAAGCTCTCCCAACAAGGGATAAACCTTCACCAATATCCTCCTCTTCCCTAGAAAGGTGGTTGCAGCTCTCGCAGACCATTTGTGAAGCAACGGGCTATGCCCTGTGAGGAAGGTTCGTGTGTTTCGTTTCTTTAAAATTCCACATCTACCTTGAACTCAAATTATTGAATTGATATGCATTTTAATTTTTTAGAGAAGGAAATATTGGGTATGTCTTAATAAGATCTATACAACGAGTCTTTCATATCTAATTTTTGAGTCCCAGGGGGTCCGGGGTGACCACGAGAAGTTTTCGGGCCAAAACCCATGTTTCCGGCAGTTCTAGGCCGGACCGGCGGCTCCATGCGGCGGTCCTGTGGGTGACAACGGTAGTGCGGCTCCCTTGAGGTGGCAAGGGCTTTACCAGGTGGTGACACAGGAATCCCCGGGAGGTGGTGTGGCCCTACGGTGGTCGGAGCGAGCGAGAGGGACAGCGGCCCAGTGGTAGGGTCCGCAGGAGCGCACACCGACCAGCTTTGTCGTTCAGTGTGCAGTGCACGAGACCGAGGTTGTCGCGACCCCAGGACCTGCCCATGTACCAAAAAGTGTGGTCCTTGTGGAAAAGGATCCATAACGACTCGTGTTAGTCCGACTAAAGCCACACGGCCCGCACAGTGAACCGTGGGCCATAGTGGACGGGGTAGTCCAGGAGGCCGAGCCGCGGACCGCCGGTCTGAAGAGGGTGGACCAGCTGAACTTGTTCGGCCCACCCCATATCTGTCCATTTGCATTAAAACGCCTCTTAATTGAAAACCGGATGTCAGATTCATGCGTTGTGTACGGAGACTCTATCTTCAGCTCAAGACAAGGATTTTGAGATGGTCTCGGAGTTTTTTAATTCCTGAGAATGGGGCTCGGTGGAGGGACACACCCATTATGTATTGTTTAACGACTCGCCTGGATTCTTCTTTATGATGGCTTGACCACATCCAGAGTCCATTTTAGGTTCCATCAGTGGCATTATGACCCTGGCGTCGAGGCTATGTAGTCCAGGGTGGTTTCAGGCATTGATGTCGGAGTTGTGGTGTGTGCCCCATGGGCCATCTTTTATGTTGTGTGCAGCATTTTGAGACTTTTTCATCAGACGCCCATTCAGGATAAATGAATGGTCATTTTGGTATGTTTTTCGGAGAGCATCACAATAGAAATGTTCACCTGACCCCTTTCAGGACCAAGTTGTGCGCCCCATGAGATGTCGTAATGCATAAAGTGGATTTGAATAACTTCTTCGTCGGGAGTCCATTTCCAACGAGTAAATATTCTATCTCGCGTGTCTTTCCGTGAGGATTACAATGGAGTAATCAGTTTGGTTGTGCGACGCCTATTTCAAGAACTCATTAAATGTGGATACTTGAAATGTCATTGGTTGGTTGTTCCTTTGACACACACTAAACCTTAGCACGATAGTGATGTTAGTGACACCCATTGATGGCACGAGCAGTAAGGAGTTATCAAACCAGTTCTGGGTTTACCCTCCAGAGGGGCTAGGTAGTGGGTTACCCACTAGCATACTAGGGTTTACCCTCCAGCGGGGCTGGGAAGTGGGTTACCTATTGACCTTAGGGTTTACCCTCCTATAGGACTGGGCAGTGGGTTACCCTTTTATCTTAGGGTTTACCCTCCAGCTGGGCTGGGCAGTGGTTTACCCGATGGCCTCTTAGGGTTTACCCTCCATCTGGGCAGGGCAATGGGTTACCTGATGACATATTTCAGACATAGCCCTTTCTATGTGTCTATTCAGTGACTTTTCTGCGTGACTACCGGAGCGGGACCCTTGGTGGTATTATTTATAGATGAGACATCTTTGACATGCGAGACTGTTGGGCATCAGTGATGGATATCCTTCGAACTGTTGGTGACTTTTTCTTGGATGATCTTGGAGATGGAGAACCCCTTACGCACTAGTTCAGTTTTCATGTTGGGAATATATATATATATATATATATTAAGACACCCTAAATTTGTTCCCATTAGTTGGGTTCAGTTACTTTCCTTCTATGAGGGGAAATGACATGCGGTGTATGCCGCATTATTTCCGTGTCTACCACCTCTTGGTTGGACGAGTCTACTTCCTTCCTTCTGTTGGGTTGAGCTGCACTCTTTCTATTTTACTCTAACATTGTTCATTGTTCTATCTACTGTTCACCATTTTAGTATCTCCATTGTTTCTCCCTCATGATTTCGGGGCATCCTAGTGAGTATCTTTATACTCACCCATGCTTGTGCTTTTCCTTCACATGTTGTGCCCTTGCAGATGACGAATAGGTCGATTGAGACTATGGAGGAGCGTAGAGGATACATAATCTTGGGATGCATTCAGTGGTCATATTATGACTTTCATGTGTGAGACTTACCAGCTCTTTACTTTTTTTTACCTGTTTCCGGGTTGTGCCACCTTTTGGGTTGGGCGTGTGTTTTTTCCTTTCTTGGTTAAGTAATTTTGTTAGAACTTTTCAGGACTTTACTTGTTCTATTTAGAAGTTTATGCATGACTCTGGTTTGATAATAGTGTTTTTTCCTTTGGTTTTTTTTACTCTTCGCACCTGCATCGTTTGGGCTGTGTGTGTGTACAGGTACTTAGGAAAAGGCCAGCCCAATATCGTTACACCTTCGGTGCTTGTTGCCATCCCCTATCCTATAGATGTGGGTCTGGGGTAGATGAAGCTTGAGACAGGTAGGGTTGGTTCATGACAATTAAACATGATATTTTTTTTCCTTTTACCATTTTTAATAATCGTAATTTATTGATTCATGAAATGGTTCATGCCTATCGAAAATGTAGTAATCTTATTCTTAGGATTCCTTATGATGTTATAATCCTTGTGTCTATTGTAAAACTTTTCAATTGTATTTCATGTTCATTCATAATATAATATCATTTTTTTGTTTAGTACTTAGAAAAATGTACTAAAGGGTGCAATAATGGGATTTCAAGTTCTTCCTTTGAGAAGGGGTATAGAGACAAAATATAAATAAAATGATTCAAAATCTACATTAATTATCGTATTACATAGTATATAGATTATATCTCGATACATTTAAATTATAATATGATGAGGTGGAAAATCATGTGAGGAATTAATGTTGAACAAATCAAATAATTTCATTATAATTTGGTTAGAGTATATGGGGTTAATGAACACAACCCATAAGATAAAATATTCCTACAGTTGGTAATGTCAAATATGAAGTCATAAATATCATTACTCAGCATATGTATCCATTTTTGAAAACATCAAGGGAGTATGGTATATACCTTTTTAGTATTAATTTCACAATTTTTTCATTTTAAAGTTTTTTATGAGTTGGGGGTAAAGAATTCAGAGTATTGGGAGAAACATGACCGGTCCATAGTCTATAACTAATTTGTAGTCACTATTTCGTATGGGTATTTCAACTTTGATGTCATATTGCATGATTTTAGAATACTTATTCTTACCACGTGAGTAAACTGGGAACATTAATTCCCATGGTTTGATTACCATTATTATTATATTTTTAATACTATCATTTATTACTATAATTTTAAAGAATGTATCACTATTTTTTCGAAATTATTATTTGATGATTATAAAATATTTCCATCAAGATATGATCCAAAATAAAAGACTCTTTATTAATTGAAAATAGAGATAAAAAAATATTTATAATAAAACCATATAATGAACACTAGGGATTAAAACACCCAATAGATAAAATCATTCCATTAGAAGTTTATAAATCAAAAGGGAACAATATAATGAAATTATTAAAATCTTCAAGAATAGAAAGTCTTCAAGATCATATTTAACATTGAGTGTCACTAGTAACAAAAATAACTACATTGAAGATGATACACATGAATTTAGAACTAAATATGAAAAATCGATTAATGATATCATAACAATTCCCTAAATTGTTAATGTAGATTGAATGAATGATTTAGTTAATAAAAATATAGTATTTAAATTTGGTTCCATTAAATATTGACATTAAAAATATTATTGTTGCATTTTTTTAAGAATATGTCTAGTGGTCAAATACCCAATAGGTATATTGATGTTCTATATATTGCATATTTAAAAAACTGTTATATGAATCGAAATGGTATGTAAATGTACTATCAAAATTATACATATATATATATGTGGTTTATGCATAAATATTTATATCATTATTATTAATATATGATTTTATGTATATATAAAATAAAAATAAATATTTTAATATAAATGGATTAGTGAAATTAATTTTTATAATATAAATAAATAAGGGTATTTATCTAAACATATTTACAATAAAAGTAATATTTTTTAAAAGATAAATTATTAGGTATTATATAATTTTACCACATAAAAAAAATTGAATTCATTTAAAATATTATTAAATTTGAACTGATATATTATCAACATTTAAATTAGAAATTGGTATGAAATAATATGATTAAATATTAAAATTTAAAAATAGAATTTCATAATTAAATTTGTTCTTCTTTAAAGTACCACTAAAGAAATGATATTCAAACATGATCCAATGTAATAAACACTAAATTGAATATTTTATTCACATATAATCATTGGAACAATTAGATAAAGAATAAATGCATTTGAAATCTTCATAAGGATTATCACATTGGAGTTCCTCCCCTCATTCCAATCTCCTCACACCTATGTATCACTCCCCCTCTATCTTATTATTTTTATTTTCATTAGTTATTTTTCGAAAAATTTCTCTCCAATATCAATGAAAGTATTAATTAGAATCACATGTCATTGGTGTTGTTGGGTTCAAAATGAATTTAAGTATCTAATCCTGATGTTTATATTAAAAAGTATTAAGGTATTTTTATATATTGATTTGAAAAATATTTTTTTTGAAATATAAATTGATAATTTATAAAAAATCATTGAAGGATAAATTGTATGAAATTTTCAAAAGGTAATTATTCTCAAGGGAACCGTTTGGAAAAAATGTGTAGGCCTAAAATGCTAATTATTGAATTTCCTAAATTGTAGAAATTATTATCATTGGTAATATATTATTTCATATATAAATAAAATAGATGGATTCATTCTAGGAGTCCTTTGTGTGTATTCATATTCAATATAGTGAGTGAATGTAGTACAGGTCCTGACACCTTCAAATGAATTGACATTAACATTTTAAAAAATGATGTATGATGTTTCATAAATTTTTATAATGAAACCTGCATTTATTTACATAACGATTTTATATGTTGTAATTCGATGAATGTTATTGATTAGGATAGCATGTGGTAGCATATAGCCTGTGATACTTGTTATTGATTTTCTAATCCAAGAGTAATACTTGTTTGTCTTTTTCCATGTTTTATTTTTTTCCGGATTTCTTATGAACATTTCCATACACTCATTATGATATAGTATTCATACTTGGGTTCTCACCATATATGCATGTTACCATACCTTTGTGGTTATTATTGGTACAAGAGACTTGTGGATGGTCAGGTCATATTTATCCCTTTGGGGGGAGTGCACTATCATCCAATGATGGGGATGATAGACTAAAGAATAGGGTGGAGGTATGATATAGATATAGTTCTATATTGTGGATTTAACATAGGAATCATTGAATTGATAAATTCCACACACTAGAAGATGACCTTGTCAATGTGAGTATCTTGTATTCTTAAGTATAGGATGCGAGTGACTTGGTAAACATGTGGGATAGATAAAACTAGGTGGCATCTAATCCTTCATCATGAGGATGATATATAGATTCTTGTTTTGTAACTAATTAAACATTTCAGTATTTTTTTAGTTTGTATTTTAACCTCATTTGATGTGGGTGTGTGGTGACTTGGTTAGCACACTCCTACATATGTATTTATTATATTTTTATTCTCATAACACACTTGTTATTATTATAGAATAAATATGTTATTCTAGAGAACATGAGGTTAATGAAGCATTGGGCTTATCCTAATATGTTTTATACTCAAAACCTACAAGGTAATTTTAATGTTCATGTAAATATAATAATACATTTGGTAAATATCATGGGAGATGTAGTGGGTGGTTGAGAAAAGGAACATTGTGCAAGTGTTGGACCGATACATGCTCCATATGACCCGTATAGTAATTTTTATTTAGTTACATCACTATTTTTTAAATTATATAGGATTTCAACATTGGGTTCTATTTTATGTATATGATATATATAAAATTATTTAGTTACCAAATTTTTACTCTGATCATTTTTTAAAAGGTTTTTTTATTTTTGATCTTATGACATGATAACTTGCGCATAGTCTCCCCACTAATATAATCAGAACATTAATGCTAGTCAGAATCTTATTTCTTAAAAGGAGGTATGCATGAGGTCATTTCACCTTACATATTGGGAATATTGGTTTTTTTTGACATGTTACATCAATGTCATTAAACTTATGAAAACCAATAAACATATAATCAAATAATGGTATTTGTAACTCTAACATTATCCTCAAATGAAAACATCCTAATATTTAAAATTATCAAAACCTTGATCAATTATAAACTATAAGGACTCTTCCTGAAACATGAAATATTATGGTATCTTTAGGCTATAATTTTCATTCCTATATTCTAGAGTATAATTACAGTGTAGATTTTTTGAAAATTGTTTCATCTCTCATAGACAATTGAACCATATATTACAAAGTGGTTTGTTCTTATCATTATCATTTTTTACAAAATATAAATCATTTAAAAAGAATTCATTTTTTTCTTTTCCTTTAATCTCATCATGTGTTTAGCTACAATTCTTCATTTTTTAACCAATTATTTACTACTATGAAAATCTTTTTAAAATTTGGGATATGAATCAAAAGAAATGTAAGTGACATGAATAGAAAATATATATTAATCTAGTATAAAAATAACAAAATCAATAAAAATTATACCTTTAACCTAATATTAATTTACTCTATAAAATAAATCAATTACATCTAAAAACAACAACATTTTTATCAAAAAAATAATTACAACCACCAAAAGAAAATGAAAAAACTTATTTGAAACATAGATAACTACATTCATAACCTATATAATAAATATTTGGATCCTAGTTAAATCCATATTATAAACCACCAAGGTTGTTCCAACATTATTTTTGATAATGAAAATTAATGTTACATAATGTATTGGAGCACTGTATGGGAACACCCATCTTATAAGCTATATAGAGCCCACCTAACATAGAAGTGTTATTGAGATCCCCAATTTTATATGTTGTATTAGTCTCACCCATTAGCATTGATAATTCTAAGATACCATATCATGAATAATTTTTTTTATAAATTAATCATTTATTATAAAACCTATTAAAACTATTTTGAACTCATATGAAATTCATTTTCAGATATTGAAAAAACATTTCCTTTTTAAATCTTTTATTTAGTACTAAAATAACTTGAAAAAATGGTAGGAGGTTTTTTGTTTCAATAAAAAAATTTATAGTGTAATGGAATAAAAATATTGTGTGATTGTTTTAGTTGTGGGATAATTAATTAACATCATATAAAATAACATAGAGAATTCCTTTTTTCTTTCAGAATGAATTTCAAAATATTCATTGAAAATAGTTAAAATAAAATTCAAAATGGAAATAAAATTTAGATTATAATCAGTTTATTTCAATATAAATACATTAATATTATATTTTAAAAAAACTGAACATGGAATAAAATGTATAGGAAGGGAAAAATTGAAAAAATATTTTGAAGAAAACTGTCATGTTGCTTGAGTTTGACTCGTCACAAACATTTTTCATCCTCTTGAAAAACTAAATTATTTAAATTATTTACTTTATAAATAACCATTTTTCAGATTAATATTCATTTTATTTCACTTATATCCATGTTATATTTAATTAAATAATTGTTTAAGTTCACATTGGTCTTTTTGATAATAATCTTCTAAAATATCAAAAATGACATTGATATGTTCGCCAAAATTAATGTGGCCATTTCCCATCATCTATATGATAATAATAAATACAATATTATAATTTTGTATACATCATTTTTACTATAAAATTCAACTATGAAATATGGTTACAAAAAATTAACTACATAACAATCATGAAGTTGGTAGACCATATACGAAAATGAATAACATTCCAATATTTTGCTGATAATTATTGAAAAAATTTATGTATTATTTTAACTTCCTAGAATTATAATTATATTAAAAATTACATTTTTTTTATTTCAATACACTTACATATACCGTATATGCCATTATGTTGATAAAAAGGATCCACATCACTCAGTGGAAATGGTCTTCCATACTTATACACATACGATGATATCATTTTTAAATGAATGAATTGGTTAATTATTTATGTATTTATTAATTTTATGAAATTATAACTATGTCATTAATAATATATATATATATATATGTGTGTATTGTAAATCCATCATTATAACCAGATGTGTAATGCAGTGATGGAAAAAATTTCAAAAGATCCGGATGCATTAGTCCCTCATACACACGAATGATGGATTAATTTCCCATTTCATAAAAGGGGAGTTTTTTATATGTTGTTACATTAATATAATAACATATCATTATATTTGATACCATTATTTTATTATAATATCATATTTGATGAATATTAGAAATAATTACATACCGAAATAAAATTAAACTTCCTTGTTAAGTACTATACATATTTTTTTAGAAAACCCCTTAAGTATAGAATCATATTATATTATCAGATGGATATAACTAAAAGAGGAATTGAATTGCAGTTTAAATTAATATTTTTAAAATATATAACTAATAAACCCAGTTTTCCATTAATTAGGATATCATAATTGGTCTTGAGTTTGATTATAAATGTTACAGAATCTAAATCACAATACATCCAATAATATTAGAGTAAAAAAATACTAACACTATGGATTTAATTTATCAAATTATGATTATCAAAACCAGAGCCAAAATGATAAAAAAAGCAACATAAAAATTTGAATACGATGCCCCAATTTCTTAAAAATATTTAGTATTATAGAAAACCAGTAAATAACATGTTATGCAATAACTAACTAATGTATGAATGACATAAAATCTATTTAAAAAGATAAACTTATTTTAACCTTAACTGTATGGTCTTAAATTACCCTAAATAAATATATATACTATTTTATAATGATATTAATGTTTATATTTGGTTACCAAGAAATCCCACGATATGAATATATTAATGTCTATGTCTTTTTATCCCTATCATCCCTCAATACGATGATCTGATTGGTCTTATTATCCCCATATTCCCTAAATCGAATGGATAAGATTCACTATATTACTATTCCTGGAAGCTCTCAATCGTAAAAATGATAGGATTTAAATAAAAATTCAATAGATATTAAGAAATAAGACTTGAATAGGATTTCTTACAAAAAAATTTCAAAATAAAAAAAGGTTGAGAATGAAATGTTGATGATATGTATTATTTAGAAGCTTAAAAAGAAAAAAATAATTGCATCCAAAATCATTAAATGTCCAGTTATTTATATGAAAAAACCAAATGGTCATATTTTCCATGTTTTTATCAATAACACTAGATAGAGGTCGCATGAAAGCTTATAATTATTTGATGTAACTAAATATATGTTGTCATTTTGATTAAAACTATTATAGTAAAAAAAATCCACATTATATAAACAAGTCTTCCATAATCTTATTATAATCATCTATTAGTCTGATGGTATTCCAAAACTATTTTAGTATGGTAATCCTTCTGAGTATTAGTACGGATATATTAATAATTGGATTAGTACAACTATTCCGTAAAATTTTTAGTGTGATTGACATGAATAAATTCAAACTTCTATTCTGATATAGGTGAGAAAGATTTATTGGAAACATACTTATTACTATAATCGTAATGAATAATGTAAATTTTATTTTGATAATAATATATAAATGATTCTTATTATAGTAAAAGACAATTTTCTCAAAAAATTATAAATTACATAGGAATGAAATATATAGTAAACTTGTTTTAAGATGGTTTTTTTAATTTCGAAAACTAAACGAATGGAAATGTGAGTTGTAGAATGTCTAAATTAACAATATCCCCTTTTCTGGACAGCACAAACCCCAAGATATAAATGAAAAAATTATCATTAAAACCATGAATTACATTATTCTGTTAAGAAATTAATATTCATATTTAATCATTAAAACATAAATCCCTATTAATTTATTACTCTTCTTAATAAAATTGATATTTGGGGGAAGAAAATTATGAACTACCACCTAGAATAATATTTACCACTTTCGATAATATTTTTCATTAGATATATATTCTTCTTATTAAAAAAACATCTCATCCATTATATAACAACTTTATTTAACTAAAATATTCTCTTCATTTAAAAATTTCTACCCCATATAATAATTTCAACTCCAATTTTATTTTAAAAAATTAATGGGGAAGGAACAAAAGTTCTATAAATTTTTGAAAAGAACACATATGAAATAAGACAATGATATAACTAATAATCAAATGATGAAATATTAAATAACTTTTAACAAATTAGAATCGGAATTTTTTTTGAAAAATCATAATTTGATGAAAAATTAATTCATTAAAACAATTCAAAAGTATTTACAAAGTAAATAAAACAATGAGTTCTAATGAAAAATTATTCCTTCTTCGTAAAATTCTGGTCAAATTTATTTTTCTCCTTGAAATACCTCCATTATTTTTCATGCGTATAAAATCCATCCTCTTGAATTAAAATATTCCCATATAATTATATGTTCTACTCCACTAAAAATAAATTTTTTGCCACAATAGATCTGATTCTAAATAGCTCTAACTCTAAATTATGGAATTTCATTTCAAAAAATTTATATCCACTGTAAAATCATTGGGGGCATCCCTAAATTAATCCAAAAATATCACCATATCTTTCATTCCTTATAATATATGACTAAAGGGTTCATAAAATTCTTTAATAACCTTTTCACATCATCGAATTGATTATAATGAATTTTAATATTGGTATCAATCTGATGAGGTCATTTATCATTTTAATTGCATGAATTTTTATGAGTTTTTTAACTTTATTGAAAAATATTAAACTAAAATTGAATATGAGTGACCCTATATATTCAAAACATTATATATTTAGATTTCTTATTGAGACATTTTTCAATAATCTGGCACAAGGACTAAATATTTGGGAATAAATAATAGTTACTTTTAACCATCCCATCGAATGAAATGTATAATAAAAACCTTGTAGAGTTATTGTTCCATCACAGTCTAATTGAACTTTATAAACCTTAGAGATTTAATTCATCTTATTCCTGCATGAACATTTATTCCTCTCTTACCAACTTTCTTTTGAGAATTGAATTTCAACATCCTTATATTGTTTCTTTTCAACTTATAATTCCAAAATTTCTACATCATCGGTTTTGAGTTTTTTATAAACATGGTTTTAATATTTAACATCTTACTATTTTATAGATTAAAATTTGAATTCTCCTTTAGATGAGGTTTATTCAACCAAAAAACACTTTTATTTTTCATGAATTTCAAAATTGTAAGGTATATATAATGAAGATGAATATGATAAATCCTATGATTTCTTTTGGGACATAGTTTCTTCCCTTTCATCACTATAATTGCCTTCATCTTCATTATGTTCATCCTCTTCTTCTTCCACATATTATAAAATCTCCTCTTCATAATCATTACATTTTCATTATTCTTATTCTCCAAATTCATCATTTTTATAATATCATTTTTTAAATTCTTCATCATTGAAATCATTATCTAACTCTTCTATAATTTTCTTCGATTCTCTATGAACGCCCCTCTAAGCTGACTCTAGTACCAATACCTTTTCTGGGATGATTGGGGATTATTATTCCAAATTTTTTTATATATATGGAATTTCATAGTCAAAAATAATTATTTATTTAATGAGTAAACATTATATTAAAATGATAGGATCATTATGAGATACCATAAGAACTATTTTCTCAAAATCCTTCTCAACTCCTTTAAATAGGTTTTTAAATATTCTGGTTTCAATCTACATTTTCCTTTGATTGTTTTTTCATTGAATCAATTCTAAATGTTTAGTCACTTGAATCATTAAAGACATAGACTATCTCTGGTGAATTCCAATTTTTTTCCTTATATTTCTTCTCACCCATAAATTACATTTACTTTTAGGGAATTTCATCTTATATATTATTTTTCTTATTTTGTATTTTTATTGGAGAGGTATATACCTTCCTATTCTTGGTAATATAATCCTTTAATAACTTCTTTGATTTATGGGAATTGGAGGGATCCACATGAAGGTTCGCTGAAATATTCTTAGACTTTCATGAAAAACCATATTCAGTCTATTCATCATTTTTTCACAGTTAAGTTAAATCTTATCTGTCATCATTTATTACTTATTTAATATATTGAAAAAATCTATGTACTTTTCCTCTATTTTTCTTTTAAATATAGACATCATAATTAATGTTTACTTCTTGATGTTTTCTGGTTATTATCCAAAATTTTAATGGTGAACATAACAAAATTAACCATTCTTGTATTCAGAAAAATATTAAAAAATTAAAACATATGATACCGTTCATTATCTATATTATTGTTTCTATGACTAATAAATCTATGAAACCTTATAGAAAACAATATATTATCATGATTATGATGTGAAACCTTTATAAATTTATCATAATTATTAAATAATATATTTTCAAATTTATACTTGTAATAATAACAAATACTATTTGGAATATTGTGTGAGAGATAGTACAATTCAACTTCTATGGGTACTCCTACCAAACCTGAATCATTCATATAGAAAGTCTTATATCATCTGATATATAAATAAAAATAAATATAATAATTTTCATCTTCCATATGAAAACTACTAGAGGTATAAAACTCATGAATTATATCTTGATAGAATAAATGAATTTATTTATCAGGTTTTTATAAAAATCAACACGCATCATTGAGATGAAATAATATTATTCAATGTTGAGTCATAGTTGTCATATAATGATATCTCAACCAATATTCTTCTATAAACATAACTCTTTGAAAAATCATAATTTGTGACCATCAGATCTGAAAGTGAGATAGAGAAGCAGACAAAAAGAAATTTTATTAGACGAAAAAACTCTTAGGATACAAAACGTACGTTACAATCTCATGAACAATCAATGAGTGATAAGAGGGGACACTCCATTATAAAGGGACATAGTTTTACTATGTATATTCAATTTTATTATTGAATTTTGAGATTTAAATAAATTTTATCTAATGGATGATATTGATCTGATTAATTTTTAAATATAAAATTTGAACTCTCAATGTTTGTAACACTTTAATCCGAATAAGAATGAATACAATAATAAAATGATTTTAAAATGTTGAAATTGAAGAAAAATTTTATAAAACTAAACGTATATTAAAAAATAATTATTAAAAACTAATGTAATGAGATAGTGAAAATATTAAAAGGGAGATGTTTTTCTATAAAAAAGAATTTATGTCACTATGAATTACCAATTCATCTTGGTTTTTGTAAACTAAGTATATTATAATATTTTGAAAAAAAATATTGATTTAAAAAAAATAAATAATAAAATATATTTTGACTTTTTCAATAAAAATTAATATTTTTAGAATTAAAAACAGATAGAAACATAACATTATTATAATGTTTTCTAAATAAAAACTAATCAATATAATTATGATACTATTTTTTTTAAAAAAATTTAACCTAGATATTTTTTAACACTTTCAGAGACCAAAAAACATTTTAGGGTTTTTGTTTCTAAAATTTTTATAAAAAATATTAATTCTACAAATCATAGGAGTAAAAAATTTCATAAAAACATAAAAATTAAAAAAACTAAAAGTGTTAAGGTATTTTTCCCAAAAAACATAAATCATATATACTTACTCTCTAAAAAGGATTATATTATTAAAAGAAAATGGGTGAAAAATAAGTAGAACAGAATGATTAATTTATATTTATCATGACTGGGTTATAAATAATTTATTCAAATATATTATAAGTAAGGGGTTCAGAAAAAATTTCATCAATTTTTTTTTGTGTTTTGATGAATTGTAAAATTATATCTCTGTTAAGTGTTTGAACCTAGAGGAAATGGTGTCTTATATTTAGGTGATTATCCTGTGAGTGATGAGCTGGGTCTTTACTTATTTAAATTGAACTTGTATTATCACAACATATTTTTTTTTAGTAAAAAAAATTCATTTTCAGTGAGTGTGTGTTGCATCCACCACCCTTGAGAACAAAAGCTTCCAGATACCACATATTCGACATTAACAGTTGAATCTGAACACTGTTTTTATTCTCAAAACCTAATAAAACTAAATAATATCCTATGAAATCACACATTTGAGATGTTTTTCCCAATCCATTTTGCATCCCCAAAAATCATAATCTGAGAAAAAAAGTTAATTTTAAAACACTTTTATAAAAATATAAAATAAATAAATTCATATTTCTTTTAACATAATTGTTTTTGTAATTTTACAACTTTTAAATGGGTCTCTTTGATTGGTATTATATCTTGAACATAATAATAGTGAAAACATTAAATCTTTATGACATGCAGTTATGTAAAGAAAACATCCAATTATACCTCCAAAAATCATTTGAACATTAAGTTTATCTGCCTCATCAATATCTAAAGTATTTGAGTTACTAGTGGGAGTAATGACACATTGAGTATTTTTATATCCAAACATATTATAAAGATATTTTATATTGTAATCTTGAGATATAAAAGTTATATATGGTTAGAAAGATATTTGAAAACCAAGAAAATATGTTAACTCACCCATCCTAATCATTTCAAACTCAAATATCATAGGTTCCCGAATAGAATCTATTTAGTGTTATTAAATTGAACCAAATGTGTTTTCATCAATGAAATTTTATAAAATAAACATATTTTAATTTACTAACATTATAAAATGTGTTGGATTATATGCTCCCTAATCAAAATTCTTTTATAACAAAAATCATGGAAATCTAGCATACTAAGCTATAGATGGTTTTTTAAATCCTTTAAAATACTTGATTTGTTTATTAACATATTCATGATGCTTTTTATTTTCAAAACATGGTGTTGGTTGAACATAAACTTCTTCCTAAAAAATCTATTATAAAACTCACAATTCTCATCCATTGGAATATGTTTCAAGTTATAGATTTTTAATATGGATAAAATTATTCATATTTATTATAGTCCTCACGCCGATTCATATGATTCTTCCTATTTAATTATCTCTTCTTGATTGTATCCCTTTCTAAACCATTCTATCATTACTTATAAAAATTGTCTCATTTTAATCACTTTTTTTGAAAAAAACTATTTTTCTACAATTTTATAGGTTTTATTAGGTCATTAAACTAAAGAATATATTATTTCCTCTCTAACTCGTTGAGTTAATCCTACATTTATGTGATCAATTACTCACCACCTAAATCCTCATCAACATTAAAAGGTTCAAATGGTGATTTAAAATTTAGGTGTTCAATTTCATTTCTTGAAGAACATCTAGTCCTAACTGATTGTTTTAAATTAGAAATGGAACCTTCACTAGGATGATTCCAATAAAAGAATAAAAATCTTGTATTTTGAAATGTATTTTATTCAAAAAATAGTAGAACATTTTCCAGAGTAATAACATCAGAATATATTTCTTGAGTTATTTCTTTATGATAAAAATATTATCACAAAGGTTGAAAATTCGATTTAGAAATATCTTCTGTGGATGCTAGATGAGGTTTTTTAAAAACCGAAGGGCCTATTTCATCAAACCTAACATGTACTATTTCCTCAACATTACATGATCTTTTTTAATAACACTATAAGACGTAGACGTAGTTGGAAAACATAAATATATTATTCATCCTATTAAGGGAAAATTTATGTAAACTATATTTAGTAATAAAAATTAACACATTACAACCAAAAAAATTAAAAATAGATACATTCAACTTTCATCCTATCCCAAAATCATAAAGTGTTTTATTATGAAAATGATTAATTAACACATGACTTATAGTATAATAGGAATCATAGACCACTTCAACATAAATATTTTTAGTTGATGGGTATTTAATAATAATTTCTCTAGTTAATTCTTTATGAATTATATTTTTTCTATTAACTACATTTTCATTATGGTTGATTCTAGGTGCTGAAAAATTAGGTTCAATAATTTTATCACTAAAAATAAAATTAAAATCATAATTTTTAAAATCCCCACCATGATCACTATTAATAGTAATAAAGGAATATTTTTAAATTTTTAACCCACTATTCCAATTTTTTTAAATTCACAAGGGGATTTTGTGTTCATTATGAGAAAATAAACCCATATATATATAGTTTAACATTAAACTACGACATATTGACAGTATTATCCACTAATACATGTACTTTTAGTAGGAAAAAATTTGTTCAAGTGAACTAACTATAAATCATTAGAATTTGTGACTTTATTAATCGATTTAAAACATAACTAACGTAGCATAAGATAATGATAAGGGTCTCAGGATTCCGATGTATCAAATCAACATTCAAATAGATCCTTAACAATTATTTTATTAGTCAATTTATATAATTTTAAAAGTTGATAGTATCTTAACCATCAATGCCACAACCAATATTGATATTTAGTTACACTAGGGTATAGTATTTCTAGGATCCAATGTTCTTCTATATAAAGTGTTTAACCATTTTCATACCGATTAGAAGATAGAATAAATTTATCTTTGGTAATTTGAAAAAAATATTTATCATTACTAAATATCATAAGGTAACCATATTTAGTTAATTAACTTCTGATTTTAATGTAGTGATTTATACCATAAAAATTTAAAACATTTTTAATCGGAGATTTACATAGAAGATTAACATTACATATTCTGATAATTTCTCCTTGAGAATTATCTATAAAAGGAAGTGCACAAACTTTCACCATTATTATCTTCGTAAATAAGTATTTTTTCCAGTCTTGTACATAAAACACCCACTATCTATAAATATTTTATTCTTGTTCTTTGTACATTATTTGTTTTCATATTAAAAAAACATTAGAATTTTATAACCCAAAACGTTTTTGGCCTAGTAATGTTAAAAAACAAAAATTATTAAATCCATGTTTTTATACATATAAGACTTGTCAAAACCTATGGATTGAACTATGTAAAAATAAAAATTATTCTTCATGTTACAACCACATTGGAATTTAGTGAAAGATGGTCAACATTTTGGAAAAATGAAATTATAACTAAAAACATCTTTTAGTATGTAGATCCTATTCGAGATTTACCCCTTGAGGATGAATGTTTTTGAAAATATTCTCAATTTTTCTTTTTCTAGTGGTAATGGTTGATTAGTGTTTCATCAGATATAAAATTTTAGATTTTGTTTTTACAACTAAATTCCAGACTTCATTAGTAATTTATATGTACTTATGTTTCTCAAAACATTTTTTAAACTATTTTTCCAAAAATAATCTTTTCAAGATATTTTGAAATAGTTTCTTTTTCATAATTATAATTAACAAGATCGTTTGACTTATATGATATTCCATTTTTCAAAACATGTATACTTTAATTAGATTTATCTTGTTTAACCTAATCGTTATGATTTCGTTTAATTTCACAAATATGATTTTATATTTTTTTTAAAAAAATGAGTAACTACTTTATAAAAATAGAACTAATTTTTCTATTGAGGAAGATTCTTCATCTGATGATGTAGAAATTTTCTCATCAGGATAATTAGTAATTAAAGGAATGTTTCAAATGGATTATTATGCCTGAACATTATCCATGAATCATTTATTATCCTTGGATAAATTCAAAGAATTCACATGCTCCTCTGTCTGAATCATAAATTATCAGAAGAACTATTAAATGAATCGCTACCACTAGAACTCTTTGTGTTAGCCTCTTCTATGAATATATTTCCATTATATTTTAAAATGTTTTGGTATTCCTATCCAGGTTACATTCATTCATGACTTTTCTTTTAATATTTGGAAAATATTTTTAGATATGTGTGGCTTTCATACACTCATAACATGTGAATTCATCTTTCTTATCACTTTTATCCATAAAAATCATTTTATAAATGTATTAAAAATAATTCATTAACACTATATTATTCAATCATATTATTATGTTTTTTTAATTCATTTTTATAATATTCAGATGTACTATGATTTGAAATAATGAAAACTATCTTCTTTCTAGAATATTTAACAACTTTCTCTTCAGAGTGAAATTTAGAATGAATTGGATATGTAATAGAAAATACAACACCTACATTGTTTTTTAACATTATCCCAGTCACTATTTAATCATCCCTCACACTAAAAAAGGGTTCTAATAAGATCATCCAAGGTAATATTTTTCAGTTTTCATATCTTATCAACTTCTCTTATTTTTTATTCATAATAATTGGGAATAATATCAATAAAACTTTCAACCTATATTTTTTCATTAGGACCTTTCTCACCAGAATATTGTTAAATATTAATAATGATCAGAAACTTTAGTTCAATATTGTAATTGATTCTCTTAGTATGTAATGAAATTAGTGATAGTCTACTTAACTCATCGATATCTCGGTCTCAACAACTTTTTTGGTTCTAAGAGGTGTGACTAAAATATTTATCCATATATTGTTTTCTACTTCACAATAAGATATGTAATTATAAATATTTCTTATCACGTAATATGAAAAAGTATTTATTAATCTATAATTTAACTTATTCTATTTCTTTCTTGATGTGGGAACTAAGTTTCATCCTTATCAATAATATTATAGTATTTAGTAATAAAAACAAATTTATCAACACCAATGGTGATAATAAAAATTTTCAACCGATCTCTCTAGTACTCAGAATCAACATTATCAATTATAGGTGGTAATTTTATGTTTTTATCTCTTATATAACTGTAATTAATATAATCAATCATTAAAACAACAAAAATATTCTTTTCCATTGAAGCAAATTAGTGAAACCAATTTTTTTTAAAATGATGTTTATATCAGAACATTAAACAAAATTGAAAAAAAGTAGATGAATAAAAACAAAACATGTATTTGAGGAGTAAATTACTACTATGATACAAATTTTATGATTTTATGATCTACTCATGTAGATATATATAGAATAAAGGGGAGAATTTTAGTTTAAAATAAATAATCTAACTAAATTAATGAACCTTATTCCATGTTATTGAAATAAATCCTTATTTAGAAAATAAATGTTACATAATTGGAATCAATTATGTATAAATATATTAGACTAAAATTTTCATTAACTATGGATCTGATTTATTAGATTATTAAAATTGTAATTCAGGTTAATATGGTAAAATAAACATAGTAGAATGAGGAATAAGATGTATCAATATCTATTAAATGTGCAGAAAAATAGAAAATATATAAAAAATATGTAATTGAATAAAAAATAAATGTAAGAATTACATTTAGGCTATTTAAAAATACCTACCAATTTAATCTTTAATAGTATGGTAGTAAATAAACAATACAAAATTTCTCCACTATTTTATAAGTAAAGTAATGTCTTTGTTTCCTTACAAGAAAATTTATTTACATGAAGATCATAATTTCTTTGTCTTACTGACCATGGAAGCCCTCAATACAATGATTGGATAAGTCTTACTATCATCATTGTCCCTTGATTTGAGGGATCTGAATCACCATTTTTTTATCCATGAAATCCCATTATTGTAACAAGGATCCGATGTAAAGAAAATTACAAAATTCATTATCAAAACATCCCGGAAAAAGATTCCATTAGAGAATAAATTTCTAAAGAAGTAATAGAGTATATGAATGAGAAGTTCATGATATGTATTCTTCAGAAAAAATGAGTGAAAAAAATCCTTGACTTCAACTCTTCAAATGATCCAATAATTTTTGAAAAACTCTGATCATTCATATTTCAATGTTTTTTGAAACGTTACTAGATTTTTGATATTTGACATCTCATTATGATCTCGCAATAATAAATGTACAACATCATATTGATTAACAACATTATTAGTAAATCATTTTCCTTGTTGAATAAAAAGTATTCATTATTCCAATTATAAACATCATTCAGTCATATGGACATAATTTATAATATAAATATAATTATCCTTATGAATATTAGTCTAATTATATTGGTATGTTTATCATTTGAATTGTTAATACTTTTTTATGATATCCCTTACTAATGTATAACTTTTGGTATGATAATGTTGTGTTTAATTTATCAGACATATGCTCATTTTTTTCGTTATAAGTAAGAGTGTAATTTTTATTTTCATAATACATTATAACCCTTTCTATGTATGATAAATGAAAATGTGTTATACAAAAACATGATAAAAAATTGGGATATAAAAAGGTTGTAAATGTGTTTTATAATGATATTTGTTATTTCTAAAAATAATGGAATGGAAAAGAGAGATGTAGAAATTCTGACTCAACATTATGGTTTATACAAAAATATTTCTCAACATGGTTTTTCATCAATCCATCACTACTAGAAATGTGACCTTTCCCAACGGTTTGGTCAAACCGTTGGGAAAGCCCACTTTGTGGCCACTTTTCCCAATGGTTATCAAAAACCATTGGGAAAGGGTAGGCTTTCCCAACGGTTTAGCCAAACCGTTTGGAAAAGTCCACTTTTTGGCCTCTTTTCCCAATGGTTTTTCAAAACCATTGGGAAAGGATATGCTTTCCCAACAGTTTGGAAAAACCATTGGGAAAGGTCCAATTTGTGGCAACTTTTCCCAACGGTTTTGGACAAACTGTTGGTAATGCCTACCATTTCCCAAAGGTTTGGCCAAAACCATTGGGAAAGGTCCAATTTGTGGCAACTTTTCCCAATGGTTTGTCCAAACATTGGGAAATCCTACCCTTTCCCAATGGTTTGGCCAAATCTTTGGGAATGGACCCCAATATTTCAACACCCCTTCTTAGATTCCAAGGACCTATACCAACGGTTGTCAAAACCGTTGGTATAGGTCCTTTGATTTTTTATCAGATCCTCTTAACCAGAACATTCTATATATAAAAATTTAAAATTATTATTATAATAAATATATATATTTATGAAATTATGTTCACAAAAGTCATTTTAGGTTAGTGATTAGGTCGTTCAATGATAAACCGGAGGTCCTGGGATCAAATCCTAGCGAATGTTTTTTTGGAAATACATATACCAACGGTTTTAAGTAACCATTGGTATAGATTTTCATATTACTTATACCAACGGTTTTCAAAACCATTAGTATAGGTATATACCAACAGTTTTCCAAAAACCGTTGGTATAGACCTATCCCAACGACTTACTTGTTTACGATTCTCCAAACCGTTGGTATAAGATATACCAACGGTTTAGAGACTTATACTAATGGTTCCAAACCATTGGTATATGTTAGTTTTCCAGTAGTTCATGGCCTCATGGATATAGGTATGGATGTTAGAAAGGAAATTGAGTCTGAATTAAATAAACTAAAATTATTTTAATACTGATGAAAAGAGTGAAGGAGGTACCAAATGTTGTGTGAGGGGTTAGGGTACTCATAGAATTACTTAAAATAACATATTAGTATAAATTAATTTTCATGGAAATTACTCTCAAAAACGAAATAATTTCATGCTAAGATGGGTATTATTCAAATTATTCTCATCCATAAAATATTAAAATTTTAATTTGAAATGATCCATTCTTTTTTAAATTATATTTTGTTACCAAAAAAGTGTGGGTAATAATATATTACACAAAATCAACTCATACGTCTTTAATAATTATCCATACATTAGTCACAAATAATGGAAAATATGTATATCTCATATTTTATAGAATCATTACCCTAGGGCGACAAGTAAAAACTAATTCAAAAATATCAGTAAACCAATCAAAATATGAAAAAATGGAAATATATAACCTTAGCAGAAATTGTTGTGAATATTGATTTAAACAATGATATGGAAAATAAAAATTTAAAATTTTGGTTATGACAATTTGAGTATAATTGGTAAGATGTGTTCATTAGTCAATATAACTATTTGAAAATTTTATGGATGAAAACCATACCAATTTCATTATAATTATAATGTTATAATTTTTTTATTATAAGTAGATTTGAAAAGTAAAATTATAAAATAAAGGATATGTGATTGTTTCCACAAGTGGATTCATGTCTTTTGAAGCCCATTTTTCAGAACATGAGTATGATTTTGGGTAACAAGGGTATTCCCTTAACCAATCCCAAGTCAATATTCAATAACTAAAGCTATAATGAAATAGCTTATGGGATAATTTTATGTTAGGGGAAATTATGACTCGTTCATTGTTAAACGATCTGCCTCACGAATCATTCACCATCACAGACCTTACCATTTGGTGGTATGTGTGTTTTATATGGTTTTATGTCTGCATGACTTAGTAATATAAAGTTTAATTCTTTTGTATAAATTTTTTTATTCAATTATTTATATTTTAAGAATAGTTTTTACTAATAAAATATTTGTTTAATTGAGACAAATTTGTTAAATTGATATTTCAATGAAAAATTGTACATTTCAAAAAAAAATAAAAATTTTATATTAACCTATGGTATTTTGAATAATATTTAATTTAATGAAATTTTATGTTTTAATCACCCTTATTTATATATAAATGATAAAGTAATTTTTTTTCACCCTATGATATTTTATGTGTTAGAAAAATGAAAATTCTATATAACCTACTATTTTATTAATAAATAACAATTTTAATACTTTAAATTGTCTTTTTTTAAAAATTATTATGAAAAAATAAACATCATTTTTGAAATAATAACTTTGAAATTATGTAAAGGGAGATTTTATAATTTTTTAAATACATTACTTCTTCATGAATTGTAAAAATATAGTTTGGGTGTTTTTATATATTTAATGACTTTATTATTATTAAATAATAAATTTAATAATTATTTAATTTCAATCAATGACCTAAAATATTTAATTTTATAAATAATAAGTATTTTAATAAATTTTAATCAATTTTCAAACCTATAAATGTCTTTCCAAAACCTAAAATTGAAACATTTCCTTTAAAAATATTACATAGTGGAAATATTACTTTACCAATGCATAATAAGAAATATAAATTATGTTAACTAATGGTGTACTAAATTAAAATTAAATTATTCATAATTGATAAAAACCATAACAAAAACTATGGGTAATCCAATCGATTTTCATCTTATAGAACCTAGATTTATATGTCCAATATTAGAAAATTCATAAATAATTCCTCTAACTTTTCCAAAAATACCCTACAATTTATCTTTTTCCCTTCAGTCATAATCATTATTTTTTGAATTTATGTTGTATTTTCCGCCCATTGTCCCTCCAAGGTGTTATCAATACCCCATTGTTCCATTCCTACAGATTTTGGAGTAACTCTTCAAGGTAAGGGAATTATCCTTAAATTATATTTCATTCAAGAACCTCATTTTATATTTCGTCTAAAGGTTATTGTTACACTCTATTACTCCCCTTTTGATTATAGCCTTATTGGAAATTTATTTTTTATCAATTGGAGAAATTTCCCCTCTCATTTTTCTTTTTTCTAAAACGATGTTTTATACCCTAAAAGAAGCCGAATTTACTCTTTAATGTTCTCTCTCTAATTAAGATATTCTGTTTTATTTTCATTTTTTAAACAATAAAAACAATTTATTTTTTGTGGGAATTAAACTATATGTTAAAATGATTTATTTTATATTGGTATTTACACATAACAAACCAACATTCCCTTTTCATGGGCTACAAATAATGTAATGGTCATGTATTTACACACTTTTGAAATTTCATGATCTGATAAAATCATCAATCTTTATTCTCCATGTGTGCTTAATGAAAAGTTTTATTTTATCTATATAGATCGCATTAATTGATAATTATTATGTTTGTTCCCTGATATCAATAAAATTTACTTAGTAAAAAATATAATATCTACTGATGACATGTTTTTCAATTTCGTGGGGAATAACCAGGGTATTTTTCATGTATGACACCATGGTGAAAAAACATTGTGATATTCTTATGAATGAATCATTTAGATTTTGTATCCACATTTCCCAAATATGATTCATGTTTTTTTATTATTACAGTTCACATGTAATCATTTTCACTCGATAATATTTCTTCTCATATTATAATTGAAATTCCATATTATCATATGTATACTCTTCCCCTTATTTATTCCCTTACAAGGCCTCTTCATCACTCATTTCATTGGAATTATTTCCCTTGGTTATGAGATGTAATAAATGTAACATAGTATGTACCCATGAAGGATCACTTAAGGTGGATCAGAATATTTTTCAAAATTTACATTTTTTATGATCTTGATTTCAAATAAACTAAACATTAAATGATCCTCTCTTTTGTTCCATTTAATGAAAATATTATATTTAAAAAATTTGGGATTTCATATAGGTCATCTTCTCTCTCTTATATATTTATTTAAACTCTTTGAACACTTTTTATTATTTCCATAAAAAAATTAATTATTTAAAGGTCATGATAGATAATATAAAATGAATATTATCGCATCTAAATACAATTGATTAAATTTTAAATCATATAACAATAAATTTTCTAAATATAGTATTTTTAGAAATTTTAAAACATTTAATAGTATATTACCAATCATATAATTTCATAAAGATCAAATATTGAACTAAATAAAATATTTAAATATAATTTGTCTCTGTCTCATGTCAAATGATTCCAAAATTAAATGGATTCCAATATATAGAAGATATATCCTTGATATAATCATCGAAAAATACTTTTATATGTTTGTATACCATTTTAATCCTTATCTTTGTGATTAAACCCATGGTAATCTAATTTTAACCATATTCATGGTAAGGAATTTTTCATTATTGATGGTTTATAATTTTACTTATAAGGTAGAAATTGTGACATTATTGGAAAAGGGGTTACATTTTCAACCATTTATCATTATAATTATCATCTTCTAAATTTTTTAATTTTTTTATTTAATTTAATATTGTATTATTTAACATAAAATACTATTAATTTAAAATATTCATTGAAATTTACATTGAAAAAAAACATTACAAAAATATAAATTTAATATAATCTTTTCAAAAAACTCTAATATGTTTTATTTATCTTTGAAATACATTGAACACATTTACTCACCCAAAATTGTTATTTTTGTGTTTTTACTATAATATTCATTAATTTTCTACTTATTGTACAACCATTATGTAGGTATATTATACAATTATTTAATCGTATATAATTCAAAATATATTAAAATGATAAAAAATAACATTCCATTCAAATAACCATCAAGAATTAAACAGAACCTCTTTTTATCTACTAATCATGAACTTATAGATAAAAAAAGAATGGTAATTTTTATTTTCATGACATAAAATTTTATAAAAGTTGAAATCATGGATATATTACAAAAAAAAGTCATATTCTATATTTTTTGATGATTATGGATGAAATATACTGAAACTATAAAATCCAAGAATGTTTTAGGGTTACATTTTAGTCCATATAAAATTATTTGTTTTCATAATTAACATATTCAACCATTAACATTGTAGGAAAATTGATAATGATTACTATTCATAGTCTATAAAAATAAATGCACAATATTAAAAAAATATTCGGTATCCTGATTTTGAATATAGAGGGCTTTTTTTCATGATTCAATTAAAAGAATTGAAACAACTTAATTTAAACATAAACCCATATAAAATATTTGAATTTATTATTTAGAAAAGTTATATTTAGTTATAAAAATTATTTTGTACCTAATTCTAGTATTAAAATAATTCCAAAGCTCATATTTATATAAATTTTAATAAAAAATAGTGAAATTTTATAATTATTCTAATATTGATTTTTACTATGTAAATACCAAAATATAAATTTAATTTTTCAATAAAATCAATAATTTCGTCAGCCATGGATGAACCATTTATTCAAAAATATCCCAAAAAATCATCCAATGATATTTTTGACATGATAAATACCAAAATGATATATTTTTTAACAAATAATATATCTAAATGTTCTATTAATTATTTATTCAATTATCTGAAAAAAATAATTAATAATTTTTTTTTAATTAATGTGTTTTTATTTATAAATTGAATTTACTACAAATTGAGTGATTATTTAATAAGAAAAAATCAATAAAATCTTGTTATGTATGAACTTTATATATATTAATTAAATTTTTTATTCATATCCATACTGCCAAATTTAAAGGCAACATTATTATTTCAATATATATATAACGATATTCTATTATTTGTTTCGGCTAGGTGTTGTTTGTCTTATAAGAAAAAAATATAGAGTTTGTATTATAAAATCCAAGGTGTTTAAATTGAAATTTAATTTGGACACATAGTGGTCACTAATAAAATAATAATCATTTGACGTCACCCAAATTTTTTCATAATCCATTGATCGGTATATATTATAGAGAATGATCATAGATAATTATAAATCAACATCTTTGAGTATTCATGCAAGAACCTTGGTTTTGAGCCTGTAAGACTTTGAAATTTTCTAGATGTTATTCCAAAGGAGGACATTCAGATGGCATGTGATTCTGAGCCCCGGTGTGGCTGGAATTAAATTTTATGTTTGTTCACACTAGACATGCCAAATAAACAAAATAACTCGTAAATGGTTTCTTAGATGGGAAAACTGAGGTCACATTTGAGTTTGGAGCGTGCATTTTACCCTAAGAGGGGTGTAACTTTCGCGGGTGGGGCCCTTCTGTGGAAAACGCCACCACGGGCATTTTCATATTTTAGCGTCCTTGGGAATAAACATTATAACTTCATAACGGAGGCTCAGATTATAATTCCAAGAACGCCGTTACGCTCCGAATATGGATTTTACCCTAGAAGCATCTTATCCACAACCTTGCTGAATGTTCGGGTACGGGCCTACTCCTGGGTGTTTAAGTGTGTTTCCCTTCTTAAACACATCCACCCCCCCCCCCCAATTTTCCACCTTGGTTTTTCTATGTAGAAAGATCTCCCAACAAGGAAGCAACCTTCTTCAAGCTCCTCCTCCTCCCCAGAAAGGTGGTTGCAGCTCCGGGGGACTATTCATGAAGCAATGGGCTACGCCCTGCGAGGTAGGTTCATGTGTTTCATTTTCTCGAATTCCACATCTAATATAAACTCAAATTATAGCATCGATATGGTTTTTAATTTTTTAGGGATGACCATATTTGAGTAGGTCTCTATCCGAGCCTTCCAACGAGTCTTTCAGATCGAATTTATGAGTCTCTGGGTGACCGGGGTGAACCTCGGGAATTTTTTCGGCAAACAACCCTCATTACTGGTAGTTTCTGGCCAGTATGGCGTTTCTACGCGGCGGTACAGCAGGTGACGACGACGGTGCGGCTCCACAGCCGCAGCGCAGGCTTCACCAGGTGGCGGCGTGGGATTCCCTGGGTGGCATTGTGGCCCTTAGACGATCGGTGTGGGTGAGAGGGACGGCGGCCCGGTGGTCCGGGCCGCGGGAGAACGTGTCTGCCTGCTTCACTGGTCAGCATGCGGTGTGCGAGACTGGGGGCAGTGCGACCCCGGGAGCCGGCAGTGACATGCAATGCGTGAGTCTCATGGAAAAGCAGTCGGACCATCTCGTGTCGATCTAGGTAAAGTTGTGTGGCATGCGCGGTGAACCGCAAGCCGCGGTGGACTAGGTGGTCTAGGAAGCCGAGTCACGGACCACCGGTCATAAGGGGGTGAATCAGCCGTAACGGTCCTTCCCATCCCGTCTTCGTCCGTTGATGTTAAAATGCCTCTAAATTGAAAAACGAAAGTCAGAATTGTGCACCGTCTAGGGTGATGTGATCCTCGTCTCGAGATGAAAATTTTGAGATGGTATTGGAGTTTTTTTAACTCATGAGACGGGGGCTTGGTTGCGCGACACGCCCGTTAAGTATTGTTTAGCGTCTTGCCAAGATTCTTCTCTCAAATGGCACAAGCACAACTAGAGTCCGTTTTATGTTCCCTCAGTGTCGTTGTGACCCTGGAGTCGAGACAATGTTGTCCAGGGTGGTTTCAATCGTTGAATCTAGAGATGAGGTGTGGGCCCCACAGTTCGTCTTTTAAGCTATGTGCAACGTTTTGTGACTTTTTCATCAGATGTCTATTCAGGGTGAATGAATAGTCATTTTGGCTTGTTTTTTTAAGAGCATCACGATGGCAAAGTTTTCCCAATCCATTTCGGCTTCAAGGTGTGGGACCCATGAGATGCTGTAGAGGCATAAATCAGTGTTGAATACCTTTTTTGTTGGGAATCTGTTTCCAGTGAGTAAATAGTCTATCTTTCTTTTTTTCCTTATGAATTACAACGATGTAATCTATTCGGGCGTGCAGAGCCTCTTTCAATATTTCATTAAACATGGAAACATGAAAGTGAGTAGATCATATTATCCTTTGATGCAAACCGAACCAACGCACGGTAGCGATGTTAGTGACACCCAGTGACAACACGGGCAGTGTAGAGTTATCAGACCAGTTCTGGGTTTACCCTCCAGCAGGGTTGCACAGTGGGTTACCCATCAGCGTACCAGGGTTTACCCTCCAGCGGGGATGGGCAGTAGGTCACCCATTAACCGTAGGGTTTACCATCCAGCGGGGCTGGGCAATGGGAGACCCGTTCATCATAGGGTTTACCCGCTAGCTGGGTTGGGCAGCGAGTTAACCGACGACCGTGTAGGGTTTACCCTCCAACTGGGCTGGGCAGTGGGTTACCTGATTACTTCTTTCAGACTCATACCTTTTTATGTTTCTAGTCAGTGACTTTTCTCCGTGACTACCGGAGCGAGACCCTTGGTTGTACGGTTTAGTGATGAGACATATTTGACGTGTGGGACTATTGGGAATCAGTGATGGATATCCTTAGAACTATTGGAGACATTTTCTGGGCTGAGCTTGGAGATGGACATCCCCTTAAGAACTTGTTCTGGTTTATTTTTGAGCATATATATATATATACACCTTAAATTTGTTCCTAATACTTGGGTTCAGTTACTTTCATTCAAGGTGGGGAAAAGACACACGGGGTATGCCATGTGCTTTCTGTGTCTAGCTGCTTTTTGTTGGATGAGTCTACTTCCTTCCTTCTGTTGGGTTGTGCTACACTCTCTCTATTGTACACTTACATTGTTCTTTGTTCTATATACTTCTCACCATTTTAGTAACTCCTTTGTTTCTCCCTCGAGATTTTGGGGTATCCTACTGAGTATCTTTATACTCACCACTACTTTGGATTTGACCACACTTGGTGTGCCTTTGCAGACGACAGATATGTTGATTGAGACTAGAGAGGAGCGTAGAGGAAAGAGGAGCTTGGCCTACGTTCAGTGGACATAGTGGGACATTCCGAGGTGAGACTCACAAGATGTTTACTTTTGTTAACCTATTGCAGGGTTGTGGCACCTTTCGAGTTGGGCACGTGTTTTTTCCATTTCCTATCATAAATATTGTTAGTACTTTTCAGCACATTACTTGTTCCATTTAGAAGTTGATGCATGAATGTGGTTGGGTTATAGTTGTTTTTGATTCAGTTTTCTTTTCACTCTGCATTTCTGCATCGAGTGGGTTGTGTGTGTGTTTGTGTACAGGTACTTAGGTGAAGGCCTCCCCGAGATCATTACGCATTCGGCACTTTTCGCCCGGCCCTGGCCTATAAAGGATAGCCTGGGGTTGTTGTAGCTCGAGACTGGTAGGGTCGGGTCATGAAAAAGTGGTATCAGGGGTGGTTTTCTCCTTGGGGTGTTGTTCAGATGTCCCAAAAAAGTAATTGCTATGGATTTGGGGAAATAGTATCGATCTGTCTCGAGATCAGCTCTCAGGCCTGGGAGTCTAGTGATGGTACATGCGGTCGATGTGTCCATTCACCAGGACCCTAATAACCTTCTTGTCGACTCAGCACACTAAGACACTTGTAGTAGGGAATTTGGAACATGAATATGGTAGTACTGAGTCTTGGACTATGATTTTTGAATTAGATCCCCTTTGTTATTACTGATATATATTTATATTCTCATCTGATTGCGGTAATCCTTGATAATTTTCAGGATACCCACATGACAGCAGACACCAAGGTTACCCTCTACACTTTGTGATGACGACCTGGTGAGCGATGAGGAGTCAGTTCAAGGACCCTCACATTATCCCCTTCCACCCAGTGGCTCAGCAGTAGAATCACCATATGGAGAGAGGCAATTAGTACATGCAACTAATGCTAAGGTTGAGCGCAAGATGAGTGGGCTTCGAGGCTTCCAGTGTTAGCGGCTGTAGAAGTTCCACAGGGACCCGGATCCCCAAGCAGTAGAATACTGTCTAGATTCCATGGACTAGTTTTTAATGCTGGAACAGACACCAGCGGACCATATGGTAGCCCTATCTGCCAGCCTTTTCCTCGGGAGGTCCGGGCATTGGTGGGGGTTTACACAGACCCACGATTATTCATCTCTCAGGTGGGATAGCATTTAGTAGGTCTTCCAGGAGGTGTACTCCACCTCTTATATACGCTTTGTTCGGATTTAGGAGCTTCTAGTGCTGAATCAGGGGGGATGACCTTGTTGCAGTACTCATCCCAATTTACCAATCTGACACTCTACTCGTAGGATATGGTCCGCGATAGTAACTTTCGGGCATGGAAGTTTGAGTAGGTTTTTCGCATGGAGATCCATGATAGTGTAGTGCCCTTGTGTATCCCTACTCATGTCAGGGTGCTAGAGTAGGCGGTCATGACAGAGTGCTTCTTGGCCATGGGATGCCAGATGACTGGGCCTAGTAGTGGTCACTTCAGAGCAGATACTTCGATAGTAGGCATGCAACAGAGAGTGGAGCCTCAGTCGAGGAGACCCTTCTGTGAGCTGACAGAGGGGCATGGTCGTACACCACAGTGGTACTATAAAGCACCGGGGAAGCCATGAGAGATTCGGTGCTATGCTTGTAACAGATGGGGTCACCTAGCATGGAATTTCCTATCCTGGTGTACCGAGTAGTCATGGCAGGTAGTGGGCATACTACAGCGGAAGAGGCAGCACCGTGACTAGGGATCTCTCAGGTAAGGATAGGGTGGTCCTCAGAGAGGCGGCCCAAGAACAGCAGCAGTACCTGGATGTGGGAGATGGTGTTTCGAGGCCCTTTTACTGCCACCACCGGTTGGCCCACGCTAGGCTCAGGGAGCTTCCGGTAGTGGTCGTAGATAGCTTTAGGCTAAGGGGGTCCATGACCACCAAACACATGAGATGGTCTGAGGAACGCTTTGTGTTTACTCTACACTTGCTTCGGTAGTAGTAGACACAGGCGCTAGCCACTCTTTTATATAAATGCTTTTGGTATGGGAGATTGGTCTCTTAGTAGATGTGTTTCCACCCATTCATAGCCTCGAGGTTCCTATGATATGTGCATCATTAGTGACCTTTGTTTGCAGACAATGCGAACTGTCATTCAGAGGTGAGAGTTTCACGTGGGACCTACTTGTCATCCCGATAGAACCATATAATGTAATCTAGGGCATGGATTTACTTTCCATGGTTCACACCCAGATTGATTGTCGGTGTAGACTAGTCATATGTGTCCATTATGATGGGACGAAGATCACCATCCTTGGTGAAAGAGAACTCATAGTAGAGCAGACGGGTACTCTGAGTAGGATACCAAAAAAAAATTCACACCAGTTGGTGAGGATGGATCTCGGAGCAGCAGATGCTACATGAACCTGTATACCTACCATTGTAGAGGACTACATGGATGTCATTCCCAAGGATGTCACGGGACTACCTCCGAGGTGAGAGATGGTGTTCTTCAATGACTTGCAGCTAGGGATGGTCCCAATATCATGTGTCGTATATCAAATGGGACCCATAGAGCTTCGGGAGCTACAACTTCAGTTGGAAGACCATCATGATAAGGGATTCATCTGGCCCAGTGTGTCCCCCTGGGCATCTCTAGGTTTGTTTGTGAAAAATCCAGACAGGAGTCTATGACTTTGTGTGGATTATCATCTCTTAAATTAGGCCACGATAAAGAACAAGTACCATTTACTGAAGATTTATGACCTCTTCAACCAGTTGAGAGGTGCGAAGTGATCCTCCAAGATTGATCTTCGATCCAGCTACCACCAGTTGCAAGTTCATGAGGCGGACATCCCGAATATGGCTTTTCATTGTCGTTATGGGCATTACGAGTTTCTGGTGATGCCCTTGGCATGATGAATTCACCCACCATTTTCATGGATTTGATGAACTAGATCTTCCATATGTACATGGACTTGTTTGTGGATGTCTTTATTGACGACATACTCATCTACTCTACAATAGAGGAGGAGCACGCGAAGTCTTTGTGGATGGTCCTAAAATTACTCTGGGAGCACCAAATATATGGGAAGCTCCCAATGTGTCAGTTCTAGATTCATGAGGTTCACTTTTATGGGTATGTAATTTCGGAATAGGGTTTGGTCGGATATCACACAATGATAGAGGCAGTTCTTGCTTGGGTACCACCCAAGAATACGTCAGAGGTGCGGAGCTTCCTTGGTTTGGCATTGAACTTCATGAGGATCATGGAATATTTCTCCATCATTGAAGACCCATTGACTGCATTGACACAGAAGGACGACTGTTCATTTGGACTGATCAGTGCTAGAAGGCCTTCGAGTAGTTGAGTCAAAGGATGAATAGTGCTAGAGTGTTGAGGCTTCCAGAAGAGGGTGTTGAGTTTGTGATGTACTGCGACACATCAGGTGCTGTTCTTAGGTGCATGCTAATGTAGCTGCGGGAAATGATTGCATATGGGTCGTGCTAGTTGAGGCCCCATGAGTTTAATTATGGGACTCCCGATTTGGAGCTGGAAGTGGTGGTCTCCGCCTTGAGGTTATTTAGACACTACCTTATGGGTGAGCGTTTGTGGTCTACATAGACCACCAAGGCCTCAAATATGTCTTTACTCAGAGGGATATGAATCTGAGGCAGAGGCACTGGTTGGAGTTCCATAGGACTATGATTTCAAGATATTCTACACTACAGGGAAGGGAAACGTAGTAGTACATTCCCACAGTTGAAAGTTTGAGACTCGACTAGTGCATGGTGCTTCAGAGTAGTTGGATCCCCTATAGCTGACCTTGGTGGAGAAGGATGGTACGAATTTTATATAGTCGATGGTGTTGACTTCTTCACTCCTTGAGTGTGTGATAGAGTCGTAGCTGGGGGATGTTTACATTGAGGTACTGCGTGATCAGATATCCATGGGAGACACACCTGATGGTTATTCTGAAGGAGTGAATCACAAGATCTGGTTCCAGGGGTGATCTGTCGAACCAGTAGAGATGCAGGAGGTGGTGAGGCGGGAATTCCACACTTCTCCCTTGGTCATACATCCTATTGTGGGGAATATGTATAGTGTCCTTCAATGGAAATTTTTTTGGTCCTGCATGAAGTAGAGGGTATCTGAGTTTGTTTCTCGGTGTCTTACCTATCAGAAGGTGAAGGAAGAGCATCAGGTTCTTTCAGTTTTGTTATATCCCCTTGATATACTGGAGTTGAAGTAGAATGACATATCTATGGACTTTATCAAATAGATTTCATATACAATGATGTGCCATGATTCCATTTGGCTGAAATTAGACTGACTGATGAAGTCGGCGCACTTCCTTTCCATCAGGGAGAAACGTTTGGTGGAATGTATAGGGTAGCTGTATATTCAGGAGATCATCCACCTTCATGGAGTACACTCAACGATCGCCTTTGACCGTGACATGCAGATTACTTCGCAATTATCAGGAGGTCTGTAGGAAGCATTCAGGACTCAGCTGTGGATGAGTACAGATTTTCACCCCCTGAAGGACAGGCAGACCGAGTGCACTATCAAGGTGTTGGAGGATATGATTAGGGCGTACGTGTTAGAGTTTTCCCTAAGTTGGAAGGATCACCTGCCATTTGTGGAGTTCTCATACAATAACACTTACCACTCTACTATCGGCATGTCACCATTTGAGGACCTCTACGAAAGACCCTACAGTTCACTGTTGTGATGGACAGAGGTTGGGGAGACCTCCCTCATGGGCCCATTGTTGGTGCATGCAACGACGGAGAAGGTGAAGGTCATTCGTGAGAAATGAGGATGGCTCAGAGTAGACAGAAGTCCTACGCATACCCTTGTTTCAGACCATTAGAGTTTGAGCCAGGGGACTATGTCTTTTTGTGAGTATCCCCATGGCATGGAACACATTGGTTCGGCTGGGTAGGTAAGCTATACCCAAGGTTCATTGGCCCCTTTGAGATCATGCATAGGGTGGGTGAGGTTTCCTACTGTCTTGCTCTACCCCCACAGCTGGTGAAGGTGCAAAAAATCTTCAACGTGTCGCAGCTGAGAAAATACGTCCACGAACCCAAGCACGTCATCGACTGGGGAGAGTTGGATATTGAGGATGGATCCACCCTTGAGGATCACTCGGTGCTGATTGAGGACCTGCAGGAGAGGACCCTGCGTGGACAGAACATTCCTTTGGTTCGATTGTTGTGGAGGAACGGGAGTGTACATGATAGCACCTAGGAATTGGAGAGCAAGATGCGAGCTCAGTATCCCATGTTTTTTTGGAGTATTTTATTTCCAGGAAGAAAAAAATGAAGGAGGGAATGATGTATGAACCCGGGTTATGAGCTTGTAAGACATTGAAATTTCATTGAAGTTATTCAAGAGCAGGGTGTTCAGACGACATGTGATTCCGAGCACCAATGTGGCCGTAAATAAATTTTAAGTGTGTTCACACTAGACATACCAAATAAACATAATAACTTCTAAATGGTTTCTCATATGGGAAAAATGATGGTACAGTTGAGTCGAGAGCGTGCTGTTTACAATTGGAGGGGTGTAACTTTCGTGGGTGCGACCCTTCTGTGGAAAACTCCACCAGGGGCATTTCCATAATTTAGCGACCTCATGTGTGAACATTAAAAATTATGAATGGAGGCTGGGATTAAAATTCTAAGACCACCGTTGCGCTTAGAACTTGGATTTAACCCTGGAGGTGGCTTAACCCCGACCCCACCGAAAGTTCTGGTACGGGCCTTCTGGTGGGTGTTTAAGTGTGTTTCCCTACTTAAACACATCCCCCCTTCTTCCTCATTGGATTTTATATAGAGAATGCTCTCCCAACAAGGTATAAACCTTCACCAATATCCTCCTCCTCCCTAGAAAGGTGGTTTCAGCTCTCGCAGACCATTTGTGAAGCAACGGGCTATGCCCTGTGAGGAAGGTTCGTGTGTTTCATTTCTTTAAAATTCCACATCTACGTTGAACTCAAATTATTGAATTGATATGCAGTTTAATTTTTTAGAGAAGGAAACATTGGGTATGTCTTAATAAGATATATACAACTAGTCTTTCATATCTAATTTTTGAGTCCCAGGGGGTCCGGGGTGACCACGAGAAGTTTTCGGGCCAAAACCCATGTTTCCGGCAGTTCTAGGCCGGACCGGAGGCTCCATGCGGCGGTCCTGTGAGTGACAACGGCGGTGCGGCTCCCTTGCGGTGGCACGGGCTTTACCAGGTGGTGACACAGGAATCCCCGGGAGGTGGTGTGGCCCTACGGTGGTCGGCGCGAGCGAGAGGGACAACGGCCCAGTGGTAGGGTCCGCAGGAGCGCACACCGACCAGCTTTGTCGTTCGGTGTGCAGTGCGCGAGACCGAGGTTGTCGCGACCCCAGGACCTTCCCATGTACCGAAAAGTGTGGTCCTTGTGGAAAAGGATCCAGAACGACTCGTGTCAGTCCGACTAAAGCCACACGGCCCGCACAGTGAACCGTGGGCCATAGTGGACGGGGTAGTCCAGGCGGCCGAGCCGCGGACCGCCGGTCTGAATAGGGTGGACCAGCTGAACTTGTTCGGCCCACCCCATATCTGTCCATTTGCATTAAAACGACTCTTAATTGAAAACCGGATGTCAGATTCATGCGTCGTGTACGGAGACGCTATCTTCAGCTCAAGACAAGGCCTTTGAGATGGTCTCGGAGTTTTTTAATTCATGAGAATGGGGCTCGGTGGAGGGACACACCCATTATGTATTGTTTAACGACTCGCCTGGATTCTTCTTTATGATGGCTTGACCACATCCAGAGTCCTTTTTAGGTTCCATCAGTGGCATTATGGCCCTGGCGTCGAGGCTAAGTAGTCCAGGGTGGTTTCAGGCATTGATGTCGGAGTTGTGGTGTGTGCCACATGGGCCATCTTTTATGTTGTGTGCAGCATTTTGAGACTTTTTCATCAGACACCCATTCAGGATAAATGAATGGTCATTTTGGCATGTTTTTCGGAGAGAATCACAATAGAAATGTTCACCTGACCCCTTTCAGGACCAAGGTGCGCGCCCCATGAGATGTCGTAATGCATAAAGTGGATTTGAATAACTTCTTCGTCGGGAGTCCATTTCCAACGAGTAAATATTCTATCTCGCGTGTTTTTCCATGAGGATTACAACGGTGTAATTAGTTTGGTTGTGCGACGCCTATTTCAAGAACTCATTAAATGTGGATACTTGAAATGTCATTGGTTGGAGGTTCCTTTGACACACACTAAACCTTAGCACGATAGCGATGTTAGTGACACCCATTGATGGCACGAGCAGTAAGGAGTTATCAAACCAGTTCTGGGTTTACCTTCCAGAGGGGCTAGGTAGTGGGTTACCCACTAGCTTACCAGGGTTTACCCTCCAGCGGGGCTGGGAAGTGGGTTACCTATTGACCTTAGGGTTTACCCTCCTACAGGACTGGGCAGTGGGTTACCCTTTTATCTTAGGGTTTACCCTCCAGCTGGGCTGGGCAGTGGTTTACCCGATGACCTATTAGGGTTTACCCTCCACCTGGGCGGGGCAGTGGGTTACCTGATGACATATTTCAGACATAACCCTTTTTATGTGTCTATTCAGTGACTTTTCTGCGTGACTACCGGAGCGGGACCCTTGGTGGTATTATTTATAGATGAGACATCTTTGACATGCGAGACTGTTGGGCATCAGTGAGGGATATCCTTTGAACTGTTGGTGACTTTTTCTTGGATGATCTTGGAGATGGAGAACCCCTTACGCACTAGTTCAGTTTTCATGTTGGGAATATATATATATATATATATATATATTAAGACACCCTACATTTGTTCCCATTAGTTGGGTTCAGTTACTTTCCTTCTATGAGGGGAAATGACATGCGGTGTATGCCGCATTATTTCCGTGTCTACCACCTCTTGGTTGGACGAGTCTACTTCCTTCCTTCTGTTGGGTTGAGCTGCACTCTTTCTATTTTACTCTAACATTGTTCATTGTTCTATCTACTGTTCACCATTTTAGTATCTCCATTGTTTCTCCCTCATGATTTCGGGGCATCCTAGTGAGTATCTTTATACTCACACATGCTTGTGCTTTTCCTTCACATGTTGTGCCCTTGCAGATGACGAATAGGTTGATTGAGACTATGGAGGAGCGTAGAGGATACATAATCTTGGGATGCATTCAGTGGTCATATTATGACTTTCATGTGTGAGACATACCAGCTCTTTACTTTTTTTTACCTGTTTCCGGGTTGTGCCACCTTTTGGGTTGGGCGTGTGTTTTTTCCTTTCTTGGTTAAGTAATTTTGTTATAACTTTTCAGGACTTTACTTGTTCTATTTAGAAGTTTATGCATGACTGTGGTTTGATAATATTTGTTTTTCCTTTGGTTTTCTTTTTACTCTTCGCACCTGCATCGTTTGGGCTGTGTGTGTGTACAGGTACTTAGGCAAAGGCCACCCCGATATCGTTACACCTTCGGTGCTTGTTTCCATCCCCTATCCTATAGAGGTGGGCTTGGGGTAGATGAAGCTTGAGATAGGTAGGGTTGGTTCATGACAATTAAAAATGATATTTTTTTCCTTTTACCATTTTTAATAATCGTAATTTATCGATTCATGAAATGGTTCATGCCTATCGAAAATGTAGTAATCTTATTCTTAGGATTCCTTATGATGTTATAATCCTTGTGTCTATTGTGAAACTTTTCAATTGTATTTCAAGTTCATTCATACTATAATATCATTTTTTTGTTTAGTACTTAGAAAAATGTACTAAAGGGTGCAATAATGGGATTTCAAGTTCTTCCTTTGAGAAGGGGTATAGAGACAAAATATAAATAAAATGATTCAAAATCTACATTAATTATCTTATTACATAGTATATAGATTATATCTCGATACATTTAAATTATAATATGGTGAGGTGGAAAATCATGTGAGGAATTAATGTTGAACAAATCAAATAATATCATTATAATTTGGTTAGAGTATAAGGGGTTAATGAACACAACCCATAAGATAAAATATTCCTACAATTGGTAATGTCAAATATGAAGTCATAAATATCATTACTCATCATAGGTATCCATTTTTAAAAACATCAAGGGAGTATGGTATATACTTTTTTAGTATTAATTTCACAATTTTTTCATTTTAATGTTTTTTATGAGTTGGGGGTAAAGAATTCAGAGTATTGGGAGAAACATGACCGGTCCATAGTCTATAACTAATTTGTAGTCACTATTTCGTATGGGTATTTCAACTTTGATGTCATATTTCATGATTTTAGAATACTTATTCTTACCACGTGAGTAAACTGGGAACATTAATTCCCATGGTTTGATTACCCTTTTTATTATATTTTTAATACTATCATTTATTACTATAATTTTAAAGAATGTATCACTATTTTTTCAAAATTATTATTTGATGATTAGAAAATATTTCCATCAAGATATGATTCAAAATAAAAGACTCTTTATTAATTGAAAATAGAGATAAAAAAATATTTATAAAAAAACCATATAATGAACACCAGGGATTAAAACACCCAATAGATAAAATCATTCCATTAGAAGTTTATAAATCAAAAGGGAACAATATAATGAAATTATTAAAATCATCAAGAATAGAAAGTCTTCAAGATCATATTTAACATTGAGTGTCACTAGTAACAAAAATAACTACATTGAAGATGATACACATGAATTTAGAACTAAATATGAAAAATCGATTAATGATATCATAACAATTCCCTACATTGTTAATGTAGATTGAATGAATGATTTAGTTAATAAAAATATAGTATTTAAATTTGGTTCCATTAAATATTGACATTAAAAATATTATTGTTGCAATTTTTTTAAGAATATGTCTAGTGGTCAAATACCCAATAGGTATATTGATGTTCTATATATTTCATATTTAAAAAACTATTATATGAATCGAAATGGTATGTAAATGTACTATCAAAATTATACATATATATATATATGGTTTATGCATAAATATTAATATCATTATTATTAATATATGATTTTATGTATATATAAAATAAAAATAAATATTTTAATATAAATGGCTTAGTGAAATTAATTTTTATAATATAAATAAATACGGGTATTTATCTAAACATATTTACAATAAAAGTAATTTTTTTTAAAAGAACAATTATTAGGTATTATATAATTTTACCACATAGAAAAAATTGAATTCTTTTAAAATATTATTAAATTTGAACTGATATATTATCAACATTTAAATTAGAAATTGGTATGGAATAATATGATTAAATATTAAAATTTAAAAATATAATTTCATAATTAAATTTGTTCTTCTTTAAAGTACCATTAAAGAAATGATATTCAAACATGATCCAATGTAATAAACACTAAATTGAAAATTTTATTCACATATAATCATTGGAACAATTAGATAAAGAATAAATGAATTTGAAATCTTCATAAGGATTATCACATTGGAGTTCCTCCCCTCATTCCAATCTCCTCACACCTGTGTATCACTCCCCCTCTATCTTATTATTTTTATTTTCATTAGTTATTTTTCGAAAAATTTCTCTCCAATATCAATGAAAGTATTAATTAGAATCACATTTCATTGGTGTTGTTGGGTTCAAAATGAATTTAAGTATCTAATCCTGATGTTTATATTAAAAAGTATTAAGGTATTTTTATATATTTATTTCAAAAATATTTTTTTTGAAATATAAATTGATAATTTATAACAAATTATTGAAGGATAAATTGTATGAAATTTTCAAAAGATAATTATTCTCAAGGGAACCGTTTGGAAAAAATGTGTAGGCCTAAAATGATAATTATTGAATTTCCTAAATTGTAGAAATTATTATCATTGGTAATATATTATTTCATATATAAATAAAATAGATGGATTCATTCTAGGAGTCCTTTGTGTGTATTCATATTCAATATAGTGAGTGAATGTAGTACAGGTCATGACACCTTCAAATGAATTGACATTAACATTTTAAAAAATGATGTATGATGTTTCATAAATTTTTATAATGAAATCTGCATTTATTTACATAACGATATTATATGTTGTAATTCGATGAATGTTATTGATTAGGATAGCATGTGGTAGCATATAGCCTGTGATACTTGTTATTGATTTTCTAATCCAAGAGTAATACGTGTTTGTCTTTTTCCATGTTTTATTTTTTTCCGGATTTCTTATGAACATTTCTATATACTCATTATGATATAGTATTCATACTTGGGTTCTCACCATATATGCATGTTACCATACCTTTGTGGTTATTATTGGTACAAGAGACTTGTGGATGGTCGGGTCATATTTATCCCTTTGGGGGGAGTGCACTATCATCCAATGATGGGGATGATAGACTAAAGAATAGGTTGGAGGTATGATATAGATATAGTTCTATATTGTGGATTTAACATAGGTATCATTGAATTGATAAATTCCACACACTAGAAGATGACCTTGTCAATGTGAGTATCATGTATTCATAAGTATAGGATGTGAGTTACTTGGTAAACATATGGGATAGATAAAACTAGGTGGCATCTAATCCTTCATCATGAGGATGATATATAGATTCTTGTTTTGTAACTAATTAAACATTTCAGTATTTTTTTAGTTTGTATTTTAACCTCATTTGATGTGGGTGTGTGGTGACTTCGTTACCACACTCCTACATATGTATTTATTATATTTTTATTCTCATAACACACTTGTTATTATTATAGAATAAATATGTTATTCTAGAGAACATGAGGTCAATGAAGAATTGGGCTTATCCTAATATGTTTTATACTCAAAACCTACAAGGTAATTTTAATGTTCATGTAAATATAATAATACATTTGGTAAATATCATGGGAGATGTAGTGGGTGGTTGAGAAAAGGAACATTGTGCAAGTGTTGGACCGATACATGCTCCATATGACCCGTATAGTAATTTTTATTTAGTTACATCACTATTTTTTAAATTATATAGGATTTCAACATTGGGTTCTATTTTATGTATATGATATATATAAAATTATTTAGTTACCAAATTTTTACTCTGATCATTTTGTAAATGGTTTTTTTATTTTTGATCTTATGACATGATAACTTGCGCATAGTCTCCCCACTAATATAATCAGAACATTAATGCTAGTCAGAATCTTTTTTCTTAAAAGGAGGTATGCATGAGGTCATTTCACCTTACTTATTGGGAATATTGGTTTTTTTGACATGTTACATCAATGTAATTAAACTTATGAAAACCAATAAACATATAATCCAAAAATGGTATTTGCAACTCTAACATTATCCTCGAATGAAAACATCCTAATATTTAAAATTATCAAAACCTTGATCAATTATAAACTATAAGGACTCTTCCTGAAACATGAAATATTACGGTATCTTTAGGCTATAATTTTCATTCCTATATTCTAGAGTATAATTACGGTATAGATTTTTTGAAAATTTTTTCATCTATCATAGACAATTGAACCATATATTACAAAGTGGTCTGTTCTTATCATTATCATTTTTTACAAAATATAAATCATTTAAAAAGAATTCATTTTTTCTTTTCCATTAATCTCATCATGTGTTTAGCTACAATTCTTCATTTTTTTGACCAATTATTTACTACTATGAAAATCATTTTAAAAATTGGGATATGAATCAAAAGAAATGTAAGTGACATGAATAGAAAATATATATTAATCTAGTATAAAAATAACAAAATCAATAAAAATTATACCTTTAACCTAATAATAATTTACTCTATAAAATAAATCAATTACATCTAAAAAAACAACATTTTTATCAAAAAAATAATTACAACCACCAAAAGAAAATGAAAAAACTTTTTTGAAACATAAATAACTACATTCATAACCTATATAATAAATAATTGGATCCTAGTTAAATCCATATGATAAACCACCAAGGTTGTTCCAATATTATTTTTGATAATGAAAATTAATGTTACATAATGTATTGGAGCACTGTATGGGAACACCCATCTTATAAGCTATATAGAGCCCACCTAACGTAGAAGTGTTATTGAGATCCCCAATTTTATATGTTGTATTAGTCTCACCCATTAGAATCGATAATTCTAAGATACCATATCATGAATAAATTTTTTTATAAATTAATCATTTATTATAAAACCTATTAAAACTATTTTGAACTCATATGAAATTCATTTTCAGATATTGAAAAAACATGTCCTTTTTAAATCTCTTATTTAGTACTAAAATAACTTGAAAAAATGGTAGGAGGTTATTTGTTTCAATAAAAAAATTTATACTGTAATGGAATAAAAATATTGTGTGATTGTTTTAGTTGTGGGATAATTAATTAACATCATATAAAATAACAGATAGAATTCCTTTTTTCTTTCAGAATGAATGTCAAAATATTCATTGGAAATAGTTAAAATAAAATTCAAAATGGAAATAAAATTTAGATTATAATCAATTTATTTCAATATAAATACATTAATATTATATTTTAAAAAAACTTAACAAGGAATAAAATGTATAGGAAGGGAAAAATTGAAAAAATATTTTGAAGAAAACTGTCATGTTACTTGAGTTTGACTCGTCACAAACATTTTTCATCCTCTTGAAAAACTAAATTATTTAAATTATTTACTTTATAAATTACCATTTTTCAGATTAATATTCATTTTATTTCACTTATATCCATGTTATATTTAATTAAATAATTGTTTAAGTTCACATTGGTCTTTTTGATAATAATCTTCTAATATATCAAAAATGACATTGATATGTTCGCCAAAATTAATGTGGCCATTTCCCATCATCTATATGATAATAATAAATACAATATTATAATTTTTTATACATCGTTTTTACTATAAAATTCAACTATGAAATATGGTTACAAAAAATTAACTACATAACAATCATGAAGTTGGAAGACCATATACGAAAATGAATAACATTCCAATCTTTTGCTGATAATTATTGAAAAAATTTATGTATTATTTTAACTTCCTAGAATTATAATTATATTAAAAATTACATTTTTTTATTTCAATACACTTACATATACCGTCTATGCCATTATGTTGATAAAAAGGATCCACATCACTCAGTGGATATGGTCTTCCATACTTATACACATACGATGATATCATTTTTAAATGAATGAATTGGTTAATTATTTATGTATTTATTAATTTTATGAAATTATAACTATGTCATTAATGATATATATATATATATGTATTGTAAATCCATCATTATAACCAGATGTTTAATGCAGTGATGGAAAAAATTTCAATAGATCAGGATGCATTAGTCCCTCATACACACGAATGATGGATTAATTTCCCATTTCATAAAAGGGGAGTTTTTTATATGTTGTTACATTAATATAATAACATATCATTACATTTGATACCATTATTTTATTATAATATCATATTTGATGAATATTAGAAACAATTACATACCGAAATAAAATTAAACATCCTTGTTAAGGACTATACATATTTTTTTAGAAAACCCCTTAAGTATAGAATCATATTATATTATCAGATGGATATACCTAAAAGAGGAATTGAATTTCAGTTTAAATTCATATTTTTAAAATATATAACTAATAAACCCAGTTTTCCATTAATTAGGATATCATAATTGGTCTTGAGTTTGATTATAAATGTTAGAGAATATAAATTACAATACATCCAATAATATTAGAGTAAACAAATACTAACACTATGGATTTAATTTATCAAATTATTATTATCAAAATCAGAGCCAAAATGATAAAAAAGCCATATAAAAATTTGATTACGATGCCCCAATTTCTTAAAAATATTTAGTATTATAGAAAACCAGTAAATAACATGTTATGCAATAACTAACTAATGTATGAATGACATAAAATCTATTTAAAAAGATAAACTTATTTTAACCTTAACTGTATGGTCTTAAATTACCCTAAATAAATATATACACTATTTTATAATGATATTAATGTTTGTATTTGGTTACCAAGAAATCCCACGATATGAATATATTAATGTCTATGTCTTTTTATCCCTATCATCCCTCAATACGATGATCTGATTGGTCTTATTATCCCCATATTCCCTAAATCTAATGGATAAGATTCAATATATTACTATTCTTGGAAGCTCTCAATCGTAAAAATGATAGGATTTAAATAAAAACTCAATAGATATTAAGAAATAAGACTTGAATAGTATTTCTTACAAAAAAAATTCAAAATAAAAAAAGGTTGAGAATGAAATGTTGATGATATGTATTATTTATAAGCTTAAAAAGAAAAAAATAATTGCATCCAAAATCATTAAATGTCCTGTTATTTATATAAAAAAACCAAATGGTCATATTTTCCATGTTTTTATCAATAACACTAGATAGAGGTCGCATGAAAGATTATAATTATTTGATGTAACTAAATATATGTTGTCATTTTGAATAAAACTATTATAGTAAAAAAAAATCCACATTATATAAACAAGTCTTCCATAATCTTATTATAATCATCTATTAGTCTGATGGTATTCCAAAACTATTTTAGTATGGTAATACTTCTGAGTATTAGTATGGTTATATTAATAATTGTATTAGTCCAACTATTCCGTAAAAGTTTTAGTGCGATTGACATGAATAAATTCAAACTTCTATTCTGATATAGGTGAGAACGATTTATTGGAAACATACTTATTACTATAATCGTAACGAATAATGTAAATTTTATTTTGATAATAATATATAAATGATTCTTATTATAGTAAAAGACAATTTTCTCAAAAAAATTATAAATTACATAGGAATGAAATATATAGTAACCTTGTTTTAAGATGGTTTTTTAAATTTCGAAAACTAAACGAATGGAAATGTGAGTTGTAGAATGTCTAAATTAAAAATATCCCCTTTTTTGGACATCACAAACCCCAAGATATAAATGAAAAAATTATCATTAAAACCATGAATTACATTATTCTGTTAAGAAATTAATGTTCAAATTTAATCATTAATACATAAATCCCTATTAATTTATTACTCTTATGAATAAAATTGATATTTGGAGGAAGAAAATTATGAACTACCACCTAGAATAATATTTACCACTTTCGATAATAATTTTCATTAGATATATATTCTTCTTATTAAAAAAACATCTCATCCATTATATAACAACTTTATTTAACTAAAATATTCTCTTCATTTAAAAATTTCTACCCCATATAATAATTTCAACTCCAATTTTATTTTAAAAAATTAATGGGGAAGGAACAAAAGTTCTATAAATTTTTGAAAAGAACACATATGAAATAAGACAATGATATAACTAATAATCAAATGATGAAATATTAAATAACTTTTAACAAATTAGAATCGGAAATTTTTTTGAAAAATCATAATTTGATGAAAAATTAATTCATTAAAACAATTAAAAAGTATTTACAAAGTAAATAAAACAATGAGTTCTAATGAAAAATTATTCCTTCTTCGTAAAATTCTGGTCAAATTAATTTTTCTCCTTGAAATACCTCCATTATTTTTCATGCGTATAAAATCCATCCTCTTAAATTAAAATATTCCCATATAATTATATGTTCTACTCCACTAAAAATAAATTTTTTGCCACAATAGATCTGATTCTAAATAGCTCTAACTCTAAATTATGGAATTTCATTTCAAAAAAATTATATCCACTGTAAAATCATTGGGGGCATCCCTAAATTAATCCAAAAATATCACCATATCTTTCATTCCTTATAATATATGACTAAAGGGTTCATAAAATTCTTTAATAACCTTTTCACATCATCGAATTGATTATAATGAATTTTAATATTGGTATCAATCTGATGAGGTCATTTATCATTTTAATTGCATGAATTTTTATGATTTTTTTAACTTTATTGAAAAATATTAAACTAAAATTGAATATGAGTGACCCTATATATTCAAAACATTATATATTTAGATTTCTTATTGAGACATTTTTCAATAATCTGGCACAAGGACTAAATATTTGGGAATAATGAATAGTTACTTTTAACCATCCCATCGAATGAAATGTATAATAAAAACCTTCTAGAGTTATTGTTCCATCACAGTCTAATTGAACTTTATAAACCTTAGAGATTTAATTCATCTTATTCCTGCATGAACATTTATTCCTCTCTTACCAACTTTCTTTTGAGAATTGAATTTCAACATCCTTATATTTTTTCTTTTCAACTTATAATTCCAAAATTTCTACATCATCGGTTTTGAGTTTTTTATAAACATGGTTTTAATATTTAACATCTTACTATTTTATAGATTAAAATTTGAATTCTCCTTTAGATGAGGTTTATTCAACCAAAAAAACACTTTTATTTTTCATGAATTTCAAAATTGTAAGGTATATATAATGAAGATGAATATGATGAATCCTATGATTTCTTTTGGGACATAGTTTCTTCCCTTTCATCACTATAGTTGTCTTCATCTTCATTATGTTCATCCTCTTCTTCTTCCACATATTATACAATCTCCTCTTCATAATCATTAAATTTTCATTATTCTTATTCTCCAAATTCATCATTTTTATAATATCATTTTTTAAATTCTTCATCATTGAAATCATTATCTAACTCTTCTATAATTTTCTTCGATTCTCTATGAACTCCCCTCTAAGCTGACTCTAGTACCAATACCTTTTCTGGGATGATTGGGGAATATTATTCGAAATTTTTTTATATATATGGAATTTCATAGTCAAAAATGATTATTTATTTAATGAATAAACATTATATTAAAATGATATGATCATTATGAGATACCATAAGAACTATTTTCTCAAAATCCTTCTCAACTCCTTTAAATATATTTTTAAATATTCTGGTTTCAATCTACATTTTCCTTTGATTGTTTTTTCATTGAATCAATTCTAAATGTTTAGTCACTTGAATCATTAAAGACATAGACTATCTGTGGTGAATTCCAATTTTTTTCCTTATATTTCTTCTCACCCATAAATTTCATTTACTTTTAGGGAATTTCATCTTATAAATTATTTTGCTTATTTTGTATTTTTATTGGAGAGGTATATACCTTCCAATTCTTGGTAATATAATCCTTTAATAACTTCTTTGATTTATGGGAATTGGAGGGATTCACATGAAGGTTCGCTGAAATATTCTTATACTTTCATGAAAAACCATATTCAGTCTATTCATCATTTCCTCAGAGTTAAGTTAAATCTTTTCTGTCATCATTTATTATTTATTTAATATATTGAAAAAATCTATGTACTTTTCCTCTATTTTTCATTTAAATATAGACATCATAATTAATGTTTACTTCTTGATGTTTTCTGGTTATTATCCAAAATGTTAATGGTGAACATAACCAAATTAACCATTCTTGTATTCAGAAAAATATTCAAAAATTAAAACATATGATACCGTTCATTATCTATATTATTGTTTCTATGAATAATAAATCTATGAAACCTCATAGAAAACAATATATTATCATGATTATGATGTGAAACCTTTATAAATTTATCATAATTATTAAATAATATATTTTCAAATTTATACTTGTAATAATAACAAATACTATTTGGAATATTGTGTGAGAGATAGTACAATTCAACTTCTATGGGTACTCCTACCAAACCTGAATCATTCATATAGAAAGTCTTATATCATCTGAGATATAAATAAAAATAAATATAATAATTTTCATCTTCCATATGAAAACTACTAGAGGTATAAAACTCATGAATTATATCTTGATAGAATAAATGAATTTATTTATCAGGTTTTTATAAAAATCAACACGCATCATTGAGATGAAGTAATATTATTCAATGTTGAGTCACAGTTGTAATATAATGATATCTCAACCAATATTCTTCTATAAACATAACACTTTGAAAAATCATAATTTGTGACCATCAAATCGAAAACTGAGATAGAGAAGCAGAAAAAAAGAAATTTTATTAGACGAAAAAACTCTTAGGATACAAAACGTACGTTACAATCTCATGAACAATCAATGAGTGATAAGAGGGGACACTCCATTATAAAGGGACATAGTTTTACTATTTATATTCAATTTTATTATTTAATTTTGAGATTTAAATAAATTTGATCTAATGGATGATATTGATCTGATTAATTTTTAAATATAAAATTTGAACTCTCAATGTTTGTAACACTTTAATCCGAATAAGAATGAATACAATAATAAAATGATTTTAAAATGTTGAAATTGAAGAAAAATTTTATAAAACTAAACGTATATTAAAAAATAATTATTAAAAACTAATGTAATGAGATAGTGAAAATATTAAAAGGGAGATGTTTTTCTATAAAAAATAATTTATGTCACTATGAATTACCAATTCATCTTGGTTTTTGTAAACTAAGTATATTATAATATTTTGAAAAAAAATATTGATTTAAAAAAAATAATTAATAAAATATATTTTGACTTTTTCAATAAAAATTAATATTTTTAGAATTAAAAACAGATAGAAACATAACATTATTATAATGTTTTCCAAATAAAAATTAATCATTATAATTATGATACTATTTTTTTAAACAAAATTTAACCTAGATATTTTTTAACACTTTCAGAGACCAAAAAACATTTTAGGGTTTTTGTTTCTAAAATTTTTATAAAAAATATTAATTCTACAAATCATGGGAGGAAAAAATTTCATAAAAACATAAAAATTAAAAAAAAACTAAAAGTGTTAAGGTATTTTTCCCAAAAAACATAAATCACATATACTTACTCTCTAAAAAGGATTATATTATTAAAAGAAAATGGGTGAAAAATAAGTAGAACAGAATGATTAATTTATATTTATCATGACTGGGTTATAAATAATTTATTCAAATATATTATAAGTAAGGGGTTCAGAAAAAATTTCATCAATTTTTTTTTGTGTTTTGATGAAATGTAAAATTATATCTCTGTGAAGTGTTTGATCCTAGAGGAAATGGTGTCTTATATTTAGGTGATTATCCTGTGAGTGATGAGCTGGGTCTTTACTTATTTAAATTGAACTTGTATTATCAAAACATATTTTATTTTTAGTAAAAAAATTCATTTTCAGTGAGTGTGTGTTGCATCCACCACCCTTGAGAACAAAAGCTTCCAGATACCACATATTCGACATTAACAGTTGAATCTGAACACTGTGTTTCTTCTCAAAACCTAATAAAACTAAATAACATCCTATGAAATCACACATTTGAGATGTTTTTCCCAATCCATTTTGCATCCCCAAAAATCATAATCTGAGAAAAAAAGTTAATTTTAAAACACTTTTATAAAAATATAAAATAAATAAATTCATATTTCTTTTAACATAATTGTTTTTGTAATTTTACAACTTTTAAATGGGTCTCTTTTATTGGTATTATATCTTGAACATAATAATAGTGAAAACATTAAATCTTTATGACATGCAGTTATGTAAAGAAAACATCCAATTATACCTCCAAAAATCATTTGACCATTAAGTTTCTTTGCCTCATCAATATCTAAAGTATTTGAGTTACTAGTGGGAGTAATGACACTTTGAGTATTTTTATATCCAAACATATTATAAAGATATTTTATATTCTAATCTTGAGATATAAAAGTTATATATGGTTAGAAAGATATTTGAAAACCAAGAAAATATGTTAACTCACCCATCCTAATCATTTCAAACTCAAATATCATAGGTTCTCGAATGGAGTCTATTTAGTGTTATTAAATTGAACCAAATGTGTTTTCATCAATGAAAATTTTTAAAATAAAAATATTTTAATTTACTAACATTATAAAATTTGTTGGATTATATGCTCCCTAATCAAAATTCTTTTATAACAAAAATCATGGAAATCTAGCATACTAAGCTATAGATGGTTTTTTAAATCCTTTAAAATACTTGATTTGTTTATTAACATATTCATGATGATTTTTATTTTCAAAACATGTTGTTGGTTGAACATAAACTTCTTCCTAAAAAATCTATTATAAAACTCACAATTCTCATCCATTGGAATATGTTTCAAGTTATAGATTTTTTATATGGATAAAATTATTCATATTTATTATAGTCCTCACACCGATTCATATGATTCTTCCTATTTAATTATCTATTCTTGATTGTATCCCTTTCTAAACCATTCTATCATTACTTATAAAAATTGTCCCATTTTAAACACTTTTTTTGAAAAAAACTATTTTTCTACAATTATATAGGTTTTATTAGGACATTAAACTAAAGCATATATTATTTCCTCTCTAACTCGTTGAGTTAATCCTGCATTTATGTGATCAATTACTCACCACCTAAATCCTCATCAACATTAAAAGGTTCAAATGGTGATTTAAAATTTAGGTGTTCAATTTCATTTCTTGAAGAACATCTAGTCTTAACTGATTGTTTTAAATTAGAAATGGAACCTTCACTAGGATGATTCCAATAAAAGAATAAAAATCTTGTATTTTGAAATGTATTTTATTCAAAAAATAGTAGAACATTTTCCAGAGGAATAACTTCAGAATATATTTCTTGAGTTATTTCTTTATGATAAGAAGATTCTCACAAAGGTTGAAAATTCGATTTAGAAATATCTTCTGTGGATGCTAGATGAGGTTGTTTAAAAACCGAAGGGCCTATTTCATCAAACCTAACATGTACTATTTCCTCAACATTACATGATCTTTTTTAATAACACTATAAGACGTAGACGTAGTTGGAAAACATAAATATATTATTCATCCTATTAAGGGAAAATTTATGTAAACTATATTTAGTAATAAAAATTAACACATTACAACCAAAAAAATTAAAAATAGATACATTCAACTTTCATCCTATCCCGAAATCATAAAGTGTTTTATTATGAAAATGATTAATTAACACATGACTTATAGTATAATAGGAATCATAGACCACTTCAACATAAATATTTTTAGTTGATGGGTATTTAATAATAATTTCTCTAGTTAATTCTTTATGAATTATATTTTTTCTTTTAACTACATTTTCATTATGGTTGATTCTAGGTGCTGAAAAGTTAGGTTCAATAATTTTATCACTAAAAATAAAATTAAAATCATAATTTTTAAAATCCCCACCATGTTCACTATTAATAGTAATAAAGGAATATTTTTAAATTTTTAACCCACTATTACAATTTTTTTAAATTCACAAGGGGATTTTGTGTTCATTATGAGAAAATAAACCGATATATATATAGTTTAACATTAAACTATGACATATTGACAGTATTATCCACTAATACATGTACTTTTAGTAGGAAATTTTTTTTTCAAGTGAACTAACTATAAATCATTAGAATTTGTGACTTTATTAATCGATTTAAAACATAACTTATGTAGCATAAGATAATGATAAGGGTCTCAGGATTCTGATGTATCAAATCAACATTCCAATAGATCCTTAACAATTATTTTATTAGTCAATTTATATAATTTTAAAAGTTGATAGTATCTTAACCATCAATGCCACAACCAATATTGATATTTAGTTACACTAGGGTATAGTATTTCTAGGATCCAATGTTCTTCTACGTAAAGTGTTTAACCATTTTCATGCCGATTAGAAGATAGAATAAATTTATCTTTGGTAATTTGAAAAAAAATATTTATCATTACTAAATCTCATAAGGTAACCATATTTAGTTAATTAACTTCTAATTTTAATGTAGTGATTTATACCATAAAAATTTAAAACATTTTTAATGGGATATTTACACAGAAGATTAACATTACATATTCTGATAATTTCTCCTCGAGAATTATCTATAAAAGGAAGTGCAAAAAATTTCATCATTATTGTCTTCGTAAATAAGTATTTTTTCCAGTCTTGTACATAAAACACCCACTATCTATAAATATTTTATTCTTGTTCATTGTACATTATTTGTTTTCCTATTAAAAAAACATTAGAATTTTATAACCCAAAACGTTTTTGGCCTAGTAATGTTAAAAAACAAAGATTATTAAATCCAAGTTTTTTATACATATAAGACTTGTTAAAACCTATGGATTGAACTATGTAAAAATAAAAATTATTCTTCATGTTACAACCACATTGGAATTTAGTGAAAGATGGTCAACATTTTGGAAAAATGAAATTATAACTAAAAACATCTTTTAGTATGTAGATCCCATTCGGGATTTACCCCTTGGGGATGAATGTTTTTGAAAATATTCTCAATTTTTCTTTTTTTAGTGGTAATGGTTGATTAGTGTTTCATCAGATATAAAATTTTAGATTTTGTTTTTACAACTAAATTCCGGACTTCATTAGTAATTTATATGTACTTATGTTTCTCAAAACATTTTTTTAAACTATTTTTCCAAAAATAATCTTTTCAAGATATTTTGAAATTGTTTCTTTTTCAGAATTATAATTAACAAGATCGTTTGACTTATATGATATTCCATTTTTCAAAACATGTATACTTTAATTAGATTTATCTTGTTTAACCTAATCGTTATGATTTCGTTTGATTTCACAAATATGATTTTATATTTTTTTTTAAAAATGAGTAACTACTTTATAAAAATTGAACTAATTTTTCTATTGAGGAAGATTCTTCATCTGATGATGTAGAAATTTTCTCATCAGGATAATTAGTAATTAAAGGAATGTTTCAAATGGATTATTATGCCTGAACATTATCCATGAATCATTTATTATCCTTGGATAAATTCAAAGAATTCACATGCTCCTCTGTCTGAATCATAAATTATCAGAAGAACTATTAAACGAATCGCTACCACTGGAACTCTTTGTGTTAGCCTCTTCTATGAATATATTTCCATTATATTTTAAAATGTTTTGGTATTCCTATCCAAGTTACATTCATTCATGACTTTTCTTTTAATATTTGGAAAATATTTTTAGATATGTGTGGCTTTCATACACTCATAACATGTGAATTCAGCTTTCTTATCACTTTTATCCATAAAAATAATTTTATAAATGTATTAAAAATAATTCATTACCACTATATTATTCAATCATATTATTATATTTTTTTAATTCATTTTTTTAATATTCAGATGTACTATGATTTGAAATAATGAAAACTATCTTCTTTCTAGAATATTTAACAACTTTCTCTTTAGAGTGAAATTTAGAATGAATTGGATATGTAATAGAAAATACAACACCTACATTGTTTTTTAACATTATCCCAGTCACTATTTAATCATCCCTCACACTAAAAAAGGGTTCCAATAAGACCATCCAAGGTAATATTTTTCAGTTTTCTTATCTCATCAACTTCTCTTATTTTTTATTCATAATAATTGGGAATAATATCAATAATACTTTCAACCTATATTTTGTCATTAGGACCTTTCTCACCAGAATATTGTTAAATATTAATAATGATCAGAACCTTTAGTTCAACATTGTAATTGATTCTCTTAGTATGTAATGAAATTAGTGATAGTCTACTTAACTCATCGATATCTCGGTCTCAACAACCTTTTTGGTTCTATGAGGTGTGACTAAAATATTTATCCATATATTGTTTTCTAATTCACAATAAGATATGTAATTATAAATATTTCTTATCAAGTAATATGAAAAAGTATTTATTAATCTATAATTTAACTTATTCTATTTCTTTATTGATGTGGGAACTAAGTTTCATCCTTATCAATAATCTTATAGTATTTAGTAATAAAAACAAATTTATCAACACCAATGGTGATAATAAAAATTCTCAACCGATCTCTCTAGTACTCAGAATCAACATTATCAATTATAGGTGGTAATTTTATGTTTTTATCTCTTATATAACTATAATTAATATAATCAATCATTAAAACAACAAAAATATTCTTTTCCATTGAAACAAATTAGTGAAACCAATTTTTTTTAAATGATGTTTATATCAAAACATTAAACAAAATTAAAAACAAAGTAGATGAATAAAAACAAAACATGTATTTGAGGAGTATAATAGTACTATGATAAAAATTTTATGATTTTATGATCTACTCATATAGATATATATAGAATAAAGGGGAGAATTTTAGTTTAAAATAAATAATCTAACTAAATTAATGCACCTTATTCCATGTTATTGGAATAAATACTTATTTAGAAAATCAATGTTACATAATTGGAATCAATTATGTATAAATATATTAGACTAAAATTTTCATTAACTATGGATCTGATTTATTAGATTATTAATATTGTAATTCAGGTTTATATGGTAAAATAAACATAGTAGAATGAGGAATAAGATGTATCAATATCTATTAAATGTGCAGAAAAATAGAAAATATATAAAAAATATGTAATTGAATAAAAAATAAATGTAAGAATTACATTTAGGCAATTTAAAAATACCTAACAATTTAATCTTTAATAGGATTGTAGTAAATAAACAATACAAAATTTCTCCACTATTTTATAAGTAAAGTAATGTCTTTGTTTCCTTACAAGAAAATTTATTTATATGAAGATCATAATTTCTTTGTCTTACTGACCATGGAAGCCCTCAATACAATGATTGTATAAGTCTTACTATCATCATTGTCCCTTGATTTGAGGGATCTGAATCACCATTTTTTTATCCATGGAATCCCATTATTGTAACAAGGATCCGATGTAAAGAAAATTACAAAATTCATTATGAAAACATCCCTGAAATATATTCCATTAAAGAATAAATATCTAAAGAAGTAATAGAGTATATGAATGAGAAGTTCATGATATGTATTCTTCAGAAAAAATGAGTGAAAAAAATCCTTGACTTCAACTCTTCAAATGATCCAATAATTTTTGAAAAACTCTGATCATTCATATTTCCATGTTTTTTGAAACGTTACTAGATTTTTGACATTTGACATCTCATTATGATCTCGCAATAATAAATGTACCACATCATATTGATTAACAACATTATTTGTAAATCATTTTCCTTGTTGAATAAAAAGTATTCATTATTCCAATTATAAACATCATTCAGTCATATGGACATAATTTATAATATAAATATAATTATCCTTTTGAATATTAGTCTAATTATATTGGTATGTTTATCATTTGAATTGTTAATACTTTTTTATGATATCCCTTACTAATGTATAACTTTTGGTATGATAATGTTGTGTCTAATTTATCAGAAATATGCTCATATGTTTCGTTATAAGTAAGAGTGTAATTTTTTTTTCATAATACATTATAACCCTTTCTATATATGATAAATGAAAATGTGTTCTATAAAATCATGACAAAAAATTGGGATATAAAAAGGTTTTAAATGTGTTTTATAATGATATTTGTTATTTCTAAAAATAATGGAATGGAAAAGAGAGATGTAGAAATTCTGACTCAACATTATGGTTTATACAAAAAATTTTCTCAACATTGTTTTTCATCAATCCATCACTACTATAAATGTGACCTTTCCCAACGGTTTGGTCAAACCATTGGGAAAGCCCACTTTGTGGCCACTTTTCCCAATGGTTTTCCAAAACCATTGGGAAAGGGTAGGATTTCCCAACGGTTTGGCCAAACCGTTTGGAAAAGTCCACTTTTTGGCCTCTTTTCCCAATGGTTTTTCAAAACTGTTGGGAAAGGATATGCTTTCCCAACAGTTTGGAAAAACCATTGGGAAAGGTCCAATTTGTGGCAACTTTTCCCAACGGTTTTGGACAACCTGTTGGTAATGCCTACCCTTTCCCAAAGGTTTGGCCAAAACCATTGGGAAAGGTCCAATTTGTGGAAACTTTACCCAACGGTTTGTCCAAACGTTGGGAAAGACTACCCTTTCCCAATGGTTTGTCCAAATCATTGGGAATGGACCCCAATATTTCAACACCCCTTCTTAGATTCCAAGGACCTATACCAATGGTTGTCAAAACCGTTGGTATAGGTACTTTGATTTTTTATCGGATCCTCTTAACCTAAACATTCTATATATAAAAATTTAAAATTATTATTATAATACATATATATATATTTATGAAATTATGTTCACAAAAGTCATTTTAGGTTAGTGATTAGGTCGTTCAATGATAAACCGGAGGTCCTGGGATCAAATCCCAGCGAATGTTTTTTTGGAAATACATATACCAACGGTTTTAAGTAACCATTGGTATAGATTTTCATATTACTTATACCAATGGTTTTCAATACCTTTAGTATAGGTATATACCAACAGTTTTCCAAAAACCGTTGGTATAGACCTATCCCAACGACTTACTTGATTACGGTTCTCCAAACCATTGGTATAATGTATACCAACGGTTTAGAGACTTATACTAATGGTTCCAAACCATTGGTATATGTTAGTTTTCCAGTAGTTCATGGCCTCATGGATATAGGTATGGATGTTAGAAAGGAAATTGAGTCTGAATTAAATAAACTAAAATTATTTTAATAGTGATGAAAAGAGTGAAGGAGGTACCAAATGTTATGTGAGGGGTTGGGGTACTCATAGAATTACTTAAAATAACATATTAGTATAAATTAATTTTCATGGAAATTATTCTCAAAAACGAAATAATTTCATGCTAAGATGGGTATTATTCAAATTATTCTCATCCATAAAATATTAAAATTTTAATTTGAAATGCTCCATTCTTTTTTAAATTATATTTTGTTACCAAAAAAGTGTGGGTAATAATATATTACACAGAATCAACTCATACGTCTTTAATAATTATCCATACATTTGTCACAAATAATGGAAAATATGTATATCTCATATTTTATAGAATCATTACCCTAGGGCGACAAGTAAAAACTAATTCAAAAATATCTGTCAACCAATCAAAATATGAAAAAATGGAAATATATAACCTTAGCAGAAATTGCAGTGAATATTGATTTAAACAATGATATGGAAAATAAAAATTTAAAATTGTGGTTATGACAATTTTAGTATAATTGGTAAGATGTGTTCATTAGTCAATATGACTATTTTAAAATTTTATGGATGAGAACCATACCAATTTCATTATAATTATAATGTTATAATTTTTTCATTATAAGTAGATTTGAAAAGTAAAATTATAAAATAAAGGATATGTGCTTGTTTCCACAAGTGGATTCATGTCTTTTGAAGCCCATTTTTCAGAACATGAGTATGATTTTGGGTAACTAGGGTATTCCCTTAACCAATCCCAAGTCAATATTCAATAACTAAAGCTATAATGAAATAGCTTATGGGATAATTTTATGTTAGGGGAAATTATGACTCGTTCATTGTTAAACGATCTGCCTCACGAATCATTCACCATCACAGACCTTACCATTTGGTGGTATGTGTGTTTTATATGGTTTTATGTGTGCATGACTTAGTAACATAAAGTTTAATTCCTTTGTATAAATTTTTTTATTCAATCAATTATATTTTAAGAATAGTTTTTACTAATAAAATATTTGTTTAATTGAGACAAATTTGTTAAATTGATATTTCAAACAAAAATTGTACATTTCAAAATAAATTTAAAATTTTATATTAACCTATGGTATTTTGAATAATATTTAATTTAATGAAATTTTATTTTTTAATCACCCTTATTTATATATAAATGATAAAGTAATTTTTTTTCACCCTATGATATTTTATGTGTTCGAAAAATGAAAATTCTATATAACCTACTATTTTATTAATAAATAACAATTTTAATATTTTAAATTGTCTTTTTTTAAAAATTATTATGAAAAAATAAACATCATTTTTAAAATAATAACTTTGAAATTATGTAAAGGGAGATTTTATAATTTTTTAAATACATTACTTCTTCATGAATTGTAAAAATATAGTTTGGGTGTTTTTATATATTTAATGACTTTATTATTATTAAATAATAAATTTAATAATTATTTAATTTCAATCAATGACCTAAAATATTTAATTTTATAAATAATAAGTATTTTAATAAATTTTAATAAATTTTCAAACCTATAAATGTCTTTCCAAAACCTAAAATTGAAACATTTCCTTTAAAAATATTACATAGTGGAAATATTACTTTACCAATGCATAATAAGAAATATAAATTATGCTAACTAATGGTGTACTAAATTAAAATAAAATTATTCATAATTGATAAAAACCATGACAAAAACTATGGGTAATCCAATCGATTTTCATCTTATAGAACCTAGATTTATATGTCCAATATTAGAAAATTCATAAATAATTCCTCTAACTTTTCCAAAAATACCCTACAATTTATCTTTTTCCCTTCAGTCATAATCATTATTTTTGGAATTTATGTTGTATTTTCCGCCTATTGTCCCTCCAAGGTGTTATCAAGACCCCATTGTTTCATTCCTACAGATTTTTGAGTAACTCTTCAAGGTAAGGGAATTATCCTTAAATTATATTTCATTCAAGAACCTCATTTTATATTTCATCTAAAGGTTATAGTTACAATCTATTACTACCCTTTTGATTATAGCCTTATTGGAAATTTATTTTTCATCAATGGGAGAAATTTCCCCTCTCATTTTTCTTTTTTCTAAAATGATGTTTTATACCCTACAAGAAGCCGAATTTACTCTTTAATGTTCTCTCTCTAATTAAGATATTCTGTTTTATTTTCATTTTTTAAACAAAAAAAACAATTTATTTTTTGTGGGCATTAAACTATATGTTAAAATGATTTATTTTATATTGATATTTACACATAACAAACCAACATTCCCTTTTCATGGGCTACAAATAATGTAATGGTCATGTATTTACACACTTTTGAAATTTCATGATCTGATAAAATCATCAATCTTTATTCTCCATGTGTGCTTAATGAAATGTTTTATTTTATCTATATAGATCGCATTAATTGATAATTATTATGTTTGGTCCCTTATATCAATAAAATTTACTTGGTAAAAAATATAATATCTACTGATGACATGTTTTTCAATATCGTGGGGAATAACCAGGGTATTTTTCATGTATGACACCATGGTGAAAAAACATTGTGATATTCTTATGAATGAATCATTTAGATTTTGTATCCACATTTCCCAAATATGATTCATGTTTTTTTATTATTACAGTTCACATGTAATCATTTTCACTCGATAATATTTCTTCTCATATTATAATTGAAATTCCATATTATCATATGTATACTCTTCCCCTTATTTATTCCCTTACAAGGCCTCTTCATCACTCATTTCATTGGAATTATTTCCCTTGGTTATGAGATTTAATAAATGTAACATAGTATGTACCCATGAAGGATCATTTAAGGTGGATCAGAATATTTTTCAAAATTTACATGTATTATGATCTTGATTTCAAATAAACTAAACATTAAATGATCCTCTCCTTTGTTCCATTTAATGAAAATATTATATATAAAAAATTTGGGATTTCATATAGGTCATCTTCTCTCTCTTATCTATTTATTTAAACTCTTTGAACACTTTTTATTATTTCCATAAAAAAATTAATTATTTAAAGGTCATGATAGATAATATAAAATGAATATTATCGCATCTAAATACAATTGATGAAATTTTAAATCATATAACAATAAATTTTCTAAATATAGTATTTTTAGAAATTTTAAAACATTTAATAGTATATTACCAATCATATAATTTCATAAAGATCAAATATTGAACTACATAAAATATTTAAATATAATTTGTCTCTGTCTCATGTCAAATGATTCCAAAATTAAATGGATTCCAATATATAGAAGATATATCCTTGATATAATCATCGAAAAATACTTTTATATGTTTGTATACCATTTTAATCCTTATCTTTGGGATTAAACCCATGGTAATCTAATTTTAACCATATTCATGGTAAGGAATTTTTCATTATTGATGGGTTATAATTTTACTTATAAGGTAGAAATTGTGACATTATTGGAAAAGGGGTTACATTTTCAACCATTTTTCATTATAATTATCATCTTCTACATTTTTTAAGGTTTTTATTTAATTGAATATTGTATTATTTAACATAAAATACTATTAATTTAAAATATTCATTGAAATTTACATTGAAAAAAAAAACATTACAACAATATAAATTTAATATAATCTTTTCAAACAACTCTAATATGTTTTATTTATCTTCGAAATACATTGAACACATTTACTCAACCAAAATTGTTATTTTTGTGTTTTTTACTATAATATTCATTAATTTTCTACTTATTGTACAACCATTATGTAGGTATATTATACAATTATTTAATCACATATAATTCAAAATATATTAAAATGATAAAAAATAACATTCCATTCAAATAACCATCAAGAATTAAACAGAACCTCTTTTTATCTACTAATCATGAACTTATAGATAAAAAAAGAATGGTAATTTTTATTTTCATGACATAAAATTTTATAAAAGTTGAAATCATGGCTATATTACAAAAAAAGGCATATTCTATATTTTTTGATGATTATGGATGAAATATACTGAAACTATAAAATCCATGAATGTTTTAGGGTTACATTTTAGTCCATATAAAATTATTTGTTTTCATAATTAACATATTCAACCATTAACATTGTAAGAAAATTGATAATGATTACTATTCATAGTCTATAAAAATAAAAGCACAATATTTAAAAAAAATATTCGGTATCCTGATTTTGAATATAGAGTGCTTTTTTTCATGATTCAATTATAAGAATTGAAACAACTTAATTTAAACATAAACCCATATAAAATATTTGAAATTATTATTTAGAAAAGTTATATTTAGTTATAAAAATTATTTTGTACCTAATTCTAGTATTAAAATAATTCCAAAGCTCATATTTATATAAATTTTAATAAAAAATAGTGAAATTTTATAATTATTCTAATATTGATTTTTACTATGTAAATACCAAAATATAAATTTAATTTTTCAATAAAATCAATAATTTCCTCAGCCATGGATGAACCATTTATTCAAAAATATCCCAAAAAATCATCCAATGATATTTTTGACATGATAAATACCAAAATGATATATTTTTTGACAAATATTATATCTAAATGTTCTATTAATTAATTATTCAATTATCTCAAAAAAATAATTAATAATTTTTTTTAATTAATGTGTTTTTATTTATAAATTGAATTTACTACAAATTGAGTGATTATTTAATAAGAAAAAATCAATAAAATCATGTTATGTATGAACTTTATATATATTAATTAAATTTATTATTCATATCCATACTTCCAAATTTAAAGGCAACATTATTATTTCAATATCTATATAACGGTATTCTATTATTTGTTTCGGCTAGGTGTTGTTTGTCTTATAAGAAAAAAATATAGAGTTTGTATTATAAAATCCAAGGTGTTTAAATTGAAATTTAATTTGGACACATAGTGGTCACTAATAAAATAATAATCATTTGACGTCACCCAAATTTTTTCATAATCCATTGATCGGTATATATTATAGAGAATGATCATAGATAATTATAAATCAACATGTTTGAGTATTCATGTAAGAGCCTTGGTTTTGAGCCTGTAAGACTTTGAAATTTTCTAGATGTTATTCCAAAGGAGGACATTCAGATGACATGTGATTCTGAGCCCCGATGTGGCTGGAATTAAATTTTATGTTTGTTCACACTAGACATGCCAAATAAACAAAATAACTCGTAAATGGTTGCTTAGATGGGAAAACTGAGGTCACATTTGAGTTTGGAGCGTGCATTTTACCCTAAGAGGGGTGTAACTTTCGCGGGCGTGGCCCTTCTGTGGAAAACGCCACCACGGGCATTTTCATATTTTAGCGTCCATGGGAATAAACATTATAACCTCATAACGGAGGCTCGGATTATAATTCCAAGAACGCCGTTACGCTCGGAACATGGATTTTACCCTAGAAGCATCTTATCCACAACCTTGCTGAATGTTCGGGTACGGGCCTACTCCTGGGTGTTTAAGTGTGTTTCCCTTCTTAAACACATCCACCCCCCCTTTTTCCACCTTGTTTTTTCTATGTAGAAAGATCTCCCAACAAGGGAGCAACCTTCTTCAAGCTCCTCCTCCTCCCCAGAAAGGTGGTTGCAGCTCCGGGGGACCATTCATGAAGCAATGGGCTACGCCCTGCGAGGTAGGTTCATGTGTTTCATTTTCTCGAATTCCACATCTAATTTAAATTCAAATTATAGCATCGATATGGTTTTTAATTTTTTAGGGATGACCATATTTGAGTAGGTCTCTATCCGAGCCTTCCAACGAGTCTTTCAGATCAAATTTACGAGTCTCTGGGTGACCGGGGTGAACCTCGGGAATTTTTCCGGCAAACAACCCTCATTTCTGGTAGTTTCTGGCCAGTATGGAGTTTCTACGCGGCGGTATAGCAGGTGACGACGACGGTGCAGCTCCACAGCCGCAGCGCAGGCGTCACCAGGTGGCGGCGTGGGATTCCCTGGGTGGCAGTGTGGCCCTTAGACGATCGGTGTGGGTGAGAGGTACGGCAGCCCGGTGGTCCGGGCCGCGGGAGCACGCGCCTGCCTACTTCACTGGTCATCATGCGGTGCGCGAGACTGGGGGCAGTGCGACCCCGGGAGCCGGTAGTGACATGCAATGCGTGTGTCTCATGGAAAAGTAGTCGGACCGTCTCGTGTCGATCTAGTTAAAGTTGTGTGGCATGCGCGGTGAACTGCAGGCCACGGTGGACTAGGTGGTCTAGGAAGCCGAGTCACGGACCACCGGTCATAAGGGGGTGAATCAGCCGTAACGGTCCTGCCCACCCCGTCTTCGTCCGTTGATGTTAAAATGCCTCTAAATTGAAAAACGAAAGTCAGAATTGTGCACCGTCTAGGGTGTTGTGATCCTCGGCTCGAGATGAAAATTTTGAGATGGTATTGGAGTTTTTTTAACTCATGAGACGGGGGCTTGGTTGCGTGACTCGCCCGTTAAGTATTGTTTAGCGTCTTGCCAAGATTCTTCTCTCAAATGGAACGAGCACAACTAGAGTCCGTTTTATGTACCCTCAGTGTCGTTGTGACCCTGGAGTCGAGACAATGTAGTCCAGGGTGGTTTCAATCGTTGAATCTGGAGATGAGGTGTGGGCCCCACAGTTCGTCTTTTAAGCTGTGTGCAACGTTTTGTGACTTTTTCATCAGATGTCTATTCAGGGTGAATGAATAGTCATTTTGGCTTTTTTTTAAGAGCATCACGATGGAAAAGTTTTCCCAATCCATTTCGGCTTCAAGGTGTGGGACCCATGAGATGCTGTAGAGGCATAAATCAGTGTTGAATAACTTTTTCGTTGGGAATCTGTTTCCAGTGAGTAAATAGTCTATCTTGCTTTTTTTCCTTAAGAATTACAACGATGTAATCTATTCGGGCATGCAGAGCCTCTTTCAATATTTCATTAAACATGGAAACATGAAAGTGAGTAGATCATATGATCCTTTGATGCACACCGAACCAACGCACGGTAGCTATGTTAGTGACACCCAGTGACAACACGGGCAGTGTAGAGTTATCAGACCAGTTCTGGGTTTACCCTCCAGCAGGGTTGCACAGTGGGTTACCCATCAGCGTACTAGGGTTTACCCTCCAGCGGGGATGGGCAGTAGGTTACCCATTAACCGTAGGGTTTACCATCCATCGGGGCTGGGCAATGGGAGACCCGTTCATCATAGGGTTTACCCGTTAGCTGGGTTGGGCAGCGAGTTAACCGACGACCGCTTAGGGTTTACCCTCCAACTGTGCTGGGCAGTGGGTTACCTGATTACTTCTTTCAGACTCATACCTTTTTATGTTTCTAGTCAGTGACTTTTCACCATGACTACCGGAGCGAGACCCTTGGTTGTACGGTTTAGTGATGAGACATATTTGACGTGTGGGACTATTGGGAATCATTGATGGATATCCTTAGAACTATTGGAGAAATTTCCTGGGCTGAGCTTGGAGATGGATATCCCCTTAAGAACTTGTTCTGGTTTATTTTTGAGCATATATATATATATACACCTTAAATTTGTTCCTAATACTTGGGTTCAGTTACTTTCATTCAAGGAGGGGAAAAGACGCACGGGGTATGCCATGTGCTTTCTGTGTCTAGCTGCTTTTGGTTGGATGAGTCTACTTCCTTCCTTCTGTTGGGTTGTTCTACACTCTCTCTATTGTACACTTACATTGTTCTTTGTTCTATATACTTCTCACCATTTTAGTAACTCCTTTGTTTCTAACTCGAGATTTTGGGGTATCCTACTGAGTATCTTTATACTCACCACTGCTTTGGATTTGACCACACTTGGTGTGCCGTTTCAGACGACAGATATGTTGATTGAGACAAGAGAGGAGCGTAGAGGACAGAGGGGCTTGGGATACGTTCAGTGGTCATAGTGGGACATTCCGGGGTGAGACTCACAAGTTGTTTACTTTTGTTAACCTATTGCAGGGTTGTGGCACCTTTCGAGTTGGGCGCGTTTTTTTTTCATTTTCTATTCATAAATCTTGTTAGTACTTTTCAGCACATTACTTGTTCCATTTAGAAGTTGATGCATGAATGTGGTTGGGTTATAGTTGTTTTTGATTCAGTTTTCTTTTCACTCTGCATTTCGGCATCGAGTGGGTTGTGTGTGTGTCTGTGTACAGGTACTTAGGTGAAGGCCTCCCCGAGATCATTACGCATTCGGCACTTTTCGCCCGGACCTGGCCTATAGAGGATAGCCTGGGGTTGTTGTAGCTCGAGACTGGTAGGGTCAGGTCATGAAAAAGTGGTATCAGGGGTGGTTTTCTCCTTGGGGTGTTGTTCAGATGTCCCAAAAAAGTAATTTCTATGGATTTAGGGAAATAGTATCGATGTGTCTCGAGATCAGCTCTCAGGCCTGGGAGTCTAGTGATGGTACATGCGGTCGATGTGTCCATTCACCAGGACCCTAATAACCTTCTTGTCGACTCAGCACACTAAGGCACTTGTAGTAGGGAATTTGGAACATGAATATGGTAGTACTGAGTCTTGGACTATGATTTTTGAATTAGATCCCCTTTGTTATTACTGATATATATTTATATTCTCATCTGATTGCGGTAATCCTTGATAATTTTCAGGATACCCACATGACAGCAGCCACCAAGGTTACCCTCTACACTTTGTGATGACGACCTGGTGAGCGATGAGGAGTCAGTTGAAGGACCCTCACATTATCCCCTTCCACCCAGTGGCTCAGCAGTAGAATCACCATATGGAGAGAGGCAATTAGTACATGCAACACATGCTAAGGTTGAGCGCAAGATGAGTGCGCTTCGAGGCTTCCAGTGTCAGCGGTCGTAGATGTTCCACAGGGACCCGGATCCCCAAGCAACAGAATACTGTCTAGATTCCATGGACTAGTTTTTCAGGCTGGTACAGACACCAGCGGACCATATGGTAGCCCTATCTTCCAGCCTTTTCCTCTGGAGGTCCGGGCATTGGTGGGTGTTTACACAGACCCACAATTATTCATCTCTCAGGTGGGATAGCATCCAGTAGGTCTTCCAGGAGGTGTACTCCACCTCTTATATACGCTTCGTTCGGATTTAGGAGCTTCTAGTGCTGAATCCGGGGGGATGACCTTGTTGCAGTACTCATCCCAATTTACCAATCTGACACTCTACTCGTAGGATATGGTCTGCGATAGTAACTTTCGGGCATGGAAGTTTGAGCAGGGTTTTCGCATGGAGATCCATGATAGTGTAGTGCCCTTGTGTATCCCTACTCATGTCAGGGTGCTAGAGTAGGCGATCATGACAGAGTGCTTCTTGGCCATGGGATGCCAGATGACTGGGCCTAGTAGTGGTCGCTTCAGAGCAGATTCTTCGATAGTAGGTATGCAACATAGATTAGAGCCTCAGTCGAGGACACCCTTCTGTGAGCTGACATAGGGGCATGGTCGTACACCACAGTGGTACTATAAAGCACCGGGGAAGTCATGAGAGAGTCGGTGCTATGCTTGTAACAGATGGGGTCACCTAGCATGGAATTGCCTATCCTTGTGTACCGAGTAGTCATGGATGGTAGTGGGCATACTACAGCGGAAGAGGCAGCACCGTGACTAGGGATCTCTCAGGAAAGGATAGGGTAGTCCTCAGAGAGGCGGCCCAAGAAGAGCAGCAGTACCTGGATGTGGGAGATGGTGTTTCGAGGCCCTTTTACTGCCACCACCGGTTGGCCCACGCTAGGCTCAGGGAGCTTCCGGTAGTGGTCGTAGATAGCTTTAGGCTATGGGTGTCCATGACCGCCAAACACATGAGATGATCTGAGGAACTCTTTGTGTTTACTCTACACTTGCTTCGTTAGTAGTAGACACAGGCGCTAGCCACTCTTTTATATAAATGCTTTTGGTACGGGAGATTGGTCTCTTAGTAGATGTGTTTCCACCCATTCATAGCCTCAAGGTTCCTATGATAAGTGCATCATTAGTGACCTTTGTTTGCAGACAATGCGAACTGTCATTCAGAGGTGAGAGTTTCACGTGGGACCAACATGTCATCCCGATAGAACCATATGATGTAATCTAGGGCATGGATTTCCTTTCCATGGTTCACACCCAGATTGATTGTCGGTGTAGACTAGTCAGATGTGTCCATTATGATGGGACTAAGATCACCATACTTGGTGAAAGAGAACTCATAGTAGAGCAGATGGGTACTCTGAGTAGGATACCAAAAAAAAATTCACACCAGTTGGTGAGGATGGATCTCGGAGCAGCAGATGCTACTTGAACCTGTATACCTACCATTATAGAGGACTACATGGATGTCATTCCTGAGGATGTCACGGGACTACCTCCGAGGTGAGAGATGGTGTTCTGCAATGACTTGCAGCTAGGGATGGTCCCAATATCATGTTTCGTATATCAAATGGGACCCATAGAGCTTCGGGAGCTACAACTTCAGTTGGAAGACCATCATGATAAGGGATTCATCTGGCCCAGTTTTTCCCCCTGGGCATCTCTAGGTTTGTTTGTGAAAAATCCAGACAGGAGTATATGACTTTGTGTGGATTATCTTCTCTTAAATTAGGCCACGATAAAGAACAAGTACCATTTACTGAAGATTTATGACCTCTTCAACCAGTTGAGAGGTGCGAAGTGATCCTCCAAGATTGATCTTCGATCCAGCTACCACCAGTTGCAAGTTCATGAGGCGGACATCCCGAATATGGATTTTCATTGTCGTTATGGGCATTAAGAGTTTCTGGTGATGCCCTTGGCATGATGAATTCACCCACCATTTTCATGGATTTGATGAACTAGATCTTCCATATGTACATGGACTGGTTTGTGGATGTCTTTATTGACGACATACTCTTCTACTCTACAATAGAGGAGGAGCACGCGAAGTCTTTGTGGATGGTCCTAAAATTACTCTGGGAGCACCAACTATATGGGAATCTCCCAATGTGTCAGTTATAGATTCATGAGGTTCACTTTTATGGGTATGTAATTTCGGAATAGGGTTTGGTCGGATATCACACAATGATAGAGGCAGTTCTTGCTTGGGTACCACCCAAGAATACGTCAGAGGTGCGGAGCTTCCTTGGTTTGGCATTGTACTTCATGAGGATCATGGAATATTTCTCCATCATTGAAGACCCATTGACCACATTGACACAGAAGGACGACTGTTCATTTGGACTGATCAGTGCTAGAAGGCCTTCGAGTAGTTGAGTCAAAGGATGAATAGTGCTAGAGTGTTGAGGCTTCCAGAGGAGGGTGTTGAGTTTGTGATGTACTGCGACACATCAGGTGCTGGTCTTAGGTGCATGCTAATGTAGCTGCGGGAAATGATTGCATATGGGTCGTGCTAGTTGAGGCCCCAGGAGTATAATTATGGGACTCCCAATTTGGAGCTGGAAGTGGTGGTCTCCGCCTTGAGGTTATTTAGACACTACCTTATGGGTGAGAGTTTTGTGGTATACTTAGACCACCATGGCCTCAAATATGTCTTTACTCAGAGGGATCTGAATCTGAGGCAGAGGCACTGGTTGGAGTTCCATAGGACTATGATTTCAAGATATTCTACACTACAGGGAAGGGAAACGTAGTAGTACATTCCCACAGTTGAAAGTTTGAGACTCGACTAGTGCATGGTGCTTCAGAGTAGTTGGATCCCCTATAGCTGACCTTGGTGGAGAAGGATGGTACGAATTTTATATAGTCGATGGTGTTGACTTCTTCACTCCTTGAGTGTGTGATAGAGTCGTAGCTGGGGGATGTTGACATTGAGGTACTGTGTGATCAGATATCCATGGGCGACACACCTGATGGTTATTCTGAAGGAGTGAATCACAAGATCTGGTTCCAGGGGTGATCTGTCGAACCAGTAGAGATGCAGGAGGTGGTGAGGCGGGAATTCCACACTTCTCCCTTGGTCATACATCCTATTGTGGGGAATATGTATAGTGTCCTTAAATGGAAATTTTTTTGGTCATGCATGAAGTAGAGCGTATCTGAGTTTGTTTCTCGGTGTCTTACCTATCAGAAGGTGAAGAAAAAGCATCAGGTTCTTTCAGTTTTGTTATATCCCCTTGATATACTGGAGTTGAAGTGGAATGACATATCTATGGACTTTATCACATGGATTTCACATACAATGATGTGCCATGATTCCATTTGGATGAAATTAGACCGACTGATGAAGTCGGTGCACTTCCTTTCCATCAGGGAGAAACGTTTGGTGGAAAGTATAGGGTAGGTGTATATTCAGGAGATCATCCGCCTTCATGGAGTACACTCAACGATCGCCTTTGACCGTGACATGCAGATTACTTCGCAATTATCAGGAGGCCTGTAGGAAGCATTCAGGACTCAGCTGTGGATGAGTACAGATTTTCACCCCCTGACGGACAGGAAGACCGAGTGCACTATCCAGGTGATAGAGGATATGATTAGGGCGTACGTGTTAGAGTTTTCCCTAAGTTGGAAGGATCACCTACCATTTGTGGAGTTCTCATACAATAACACTTACCACTCTACTATCGGCATGTCACCATTTGAGGACCTCTACGAAAGACCCTACAGTTCACTGTTGTGATGGACAGAGGTTGGGGAGACCTCCCTCATGGGCCCAGTGTTGGTGCATGCAACGACGGAGAAGGTGAAGGTCATTCGTGAGCAGATGAGGATGGCTCAGAGTAGACAGAAGTCCTACGCAGACCCTTGTTTCAGACCATTAGAGTTTGAGCCAGGGGACTATGTCTTTTTGAGAGTATCCCCATGGCATGGAACACATTGGTTCGGCTGGGTAGGCAAGCTATCCCCAAGGTTCATTGGCCCCTTTGAGATCATGCATAGGGTGGGTGAGGTTGCCTACTGTCTTGCTCTACCCCCACAGCTGGGGAAGGTGCACAAAATCTTCAACGTGTCGCAGCTGAGGAAATACATCCACGAACCCAAGCATGTCATCGACTGGGGAGAGTTGGATATTGAGGATGGATCCACCCTTGAGGATCACTCGGTGCTGATTGAGGACCTGCAGGAGAGGAACCTACGTGGACAGAACATTCCTTTGGTTCGAGTGTTTTGGAGGAACGGGAGTGTACATGATAGCACCTAGGAATTGGAGAGAAAGATGCGAGCTCAGTATCCCAGGTTTTTTTGTAGTATTTTATTTCTAGGAAGAAAAAAAATGAAGGGGGGAATGATGTATGAACCCGGGTTATGAGCTTGTAAGACATTGAAATTTCATTGAAGTTATTCAAGAGCAGGGTGTTCAGACGACATGTGATTCCGAGCACCAGTGTGGCCGTAGATAAATTTTAAGTGTGTTCACACTAGACATACCAAATAAACATAATAACTTCTAAATGGTTTCTCATATGGGGAAAATGATGGTACAGTTGAGTCGAGAGCGTGCTGTTTACAATTGGAGGGGTGTAACTTTCGTGGGTGCGACCCTTCTGTGGAAAACTCCACCAGGGGCATTTCCTTAATTTAGCGACCTCATGTGTGAACTTTAAAAATTCTGAATGGAGGCTGGGATTAAAATTCTAAGACCACCGTTGCGCTCAGAACTTGGATTTAACCCTGGAGGTGGCTTAACCCCGACCCCACCGAAAGTTCTGGTACGGGCCTTCTGGTGGGTGTTTATGTGTGTTTCCCTACTTAAACACATCCCCCCTTCTTCCTCATTGGATTTTATATAGAGAAAGCTCTCCCAACAAGGGATAAACCTTCACCAATATCCTCCTCCTCCCTAGAAAGGTGGTTGCAGCTCTCGCAGACCATTTGTGAAGCAACGGGCTATGCCCTATGAGGAAGGTTCGTGTGTTTCGTTTCTTTAAAATTCCACATCTACCTTGAACTCAAATTATTGAATTGATATGCAGTTTAATTTTTTAGAGAAGGAAATATTGGGTATGTCTTAATAAGATCTATACAACGAGTCTTTCATATCTAATTTTTGAGTCCCAGGGGGTCCTGGGTGACCACGAGAAGTTTTCGGGCCAAAACCCATGTTTCCGGCAGTTCTAGGCCGGACCGGCGGCTCCATGCGGCGGTCCTTTGGGTGAAAACGGCGGTGCGGCTCCCTTGCGGTGGAACGGGCTTCACCAGGTGGTGACACAGGAATCCCCGGGAGGTGGTGTGGCCCTACGGTGGTCGGCGCGAGCGAGAGGGATAGCGGCCCAGTGGTAGGGTCTGCAGGAGCGCACACCGACCAGCTTTGTCGTTTGGTGTGCAGTGCGCGAGACCGAGGTTGTCGCGACCTCAGGACCTGCCCATGTACCGAAAAGTGTGGTCCCTGTGGAAAAGGATCCAGAACGACTCGTGTCAGTCCGACTAAAGCCACACGGCCCGCACAGTGAACCGTGGCCCATAGTGGACGGGGTAGTCCAGGCGGCCGAGCCGCGGACCGCCGGTCTGAAGAGGGTGGACCAGCTGAACTTGTTCGGACCACCCCATATCTGTACATTTGCATTAAAACGCCTCTTAATTGAATACTGGATGTCAGATTCATGTGTCGTGTACGGAGACGCTATCTTCAACTCAAGACAAGGATTTTTAGATGGTCTCGGAGTTTTTTAATTCCTGAGAATGGGGCTCGGTGGAGGGACACACCCATTATGTATTGTTTAACGACTCACCTGGATTCTTCTTTATGATGGCTTGACCACATCCAGAGTCCATTTTAGGTTCCATCAGTGGCATTATGACCCTGGCGTCGAGGCTAAGTAGTCCAGGGTGGTTTCAGGCATTGATGTCGGAGTTGTGGTGTGTGCCCCATGGGCCATCTTTTATGTTGTGTGCAGCATTTTGAGACTTTTTCATCAGACGCCCATTCAGGATAAATGAATGGTCATTTTGGCATGTTTTTCGGAGAGCATCACAATATAAATGTTCACCTGACCCCTTTCAGGACCAAGGTGTGCGCCCCATGAGATGTCGTAATGCATAAAGTGGATTTGAATAACTTCTTCGTCGGGAGTCCATTTCCGACGAGTAAATATTCTATCTCGCATGTTTTTCCGTGAGGATTACAACGGTGTAATCAATTTGGTTGTGCGAAGCCTATTTCAAGAACTCATTAAATGTGGATACTTGAAATTTCATTGGTTGGAGGTTCCTTTGACACACACTAAACCTTAGCACGATAGTGATGTTAGTGACACCCATTGATGGCACGATCAGTAAGGAGTTATCAAACCAGTTCTGGGTTTACCCTCCAGAGGGGCTAGGTAGTGGGTTACCCACTAGCTTACCAGGGTTTACCCTCCAGCGGGGCTGGGAAGTGGGTTACCAATTGACCTTAGGGTTTACCCTCCTACAGGACTGGGCAGTGGGTTACCCTTTTATCTTAGGGTTTACCCTTCAGCTGGGTTGGGCAGTGGTTTACCCGATGACCTCTTAGGGTTTACCCTCCATCTGGGCGGGGCGGTGGGTTACCTGATGACATATTTCAGACCTAGCTCTTTTCATGTGTCTATTCAGTGACTTTTCTGCGTGACTACCGGAGCGGGACCCTTGGTGGTATTATTTATAGATGAGACAGCTTTGACATGCGAGACTGTTGGGCATCAGTGATGGATATCCTTCGAACTGTTGGTGACTTTTTCTTGGATGATCTTGGAGATGGAGAACCCCTTACGCACTAGTTCAGTTTTCATGATGGGAATATATATATATATATATATATATATATATATATTAAGACACCCTACATTTGTTCCCATTAGTTGGGTTCAGTTACTTTCCTTTATGAGGGGAAATGACATGCGGTGTATGCCGCATTATTTCCGTGTCAACCACCTCTTTGTTGGACGAGTCTACTTCCTTCCTTCTATTTGGTTGAGCTGCACTCTTTCTATTTTACTCAAACATTGTTCATTGTTCTATCTACTGTTCACCATTTTAGTATCTCCATTGATTCTCCCTCATGATTTCGGGGCATCCTAGTGAGTATCTTTATACACACCCATGCTTGTGCTTTTCCTTCACATGTTGTGCCCTTGCAGATGATGAATAGGTCGATTGAGACTATGGAGGAGCATATAGGATACATAATCTTGGGATGCATTCAGTGGTCATATTATGACTTTCATGTGTGAGACTTACCAGCTCTTTACTTTTTTGACCTGTTTCCGGGTTGTGCCACCTTTTGGGTTGGGCGTGTGTTTTTTCCTTTCTTGGTTAAGTAATTTTGTTAGAACTTTTCAGGAATTTACTTGTTCTATTTAGAAGTTTATGCATGACTGTGGTTTGATAATAGTTGTTTTTCCTTTGGTTTTCTTTTTACTCTTCGCACCTGCATCGTTTGGGCTGTGTGTGTGTACAGGTACTTAGGCAAAGGACACCCCGATATCGTTACACCTTCGCTGCTTGTTGCCATCCTCTATCCTATAGAGGTGGGCCTGGGGTAGATGAAGCTTGAGACAGGTAGGGTTGGTTCATGACAATTAAACATGATATTTTTTTTCCTTTTACCATTTTTAATAATCGTAATTTATTGATTCATGAAATGGTTCATGCCTATCGAAAATGTAGTAATATTATTCTTAGGATTCCTTATGATGTTATAATCCTTGTGTCTATTGTGAAACTTTTCAATTGTATTTCATGTTCATTCATACTATAATATCATTTTTTTGTTTAGTACTTAGAAAAATGTACTAAAGGGTGCAATAATGGGATTTCAAGTTCTTCCTTTGAGAAGGGGTATAGAGACAAAATATAAATAAAATGATTCAAAATCTACATTAATTATCGTATTACATAGTATATAGATTATATCTCGATACATTTAAATTATAATATGATGAGGTTGAAAATCATGTGAGGAATTAATGTTGAACAAATCAAATAATTTCATTATAATTTGGTTAGAGTATACGGGGTTAATGAACACAACCCATAAGATAAAATATTCCTACAGTTGGTAATGTCAAATATGAAGTCATAAATATCATTACTCATCATATGTATCCATTTTTGAAAACATCAAGGGAGTATGGTGTATACCTTTTTAGTATTAATTTCACAATTTTTTCATTTTAATGTTTTTTATGAGTTGGGGGTAAAGAATTTAGAGTATTGGGAGAAACATGACCGGTCCATAGTCTATAAATAATTTGTAGTCACTATTTCGTATGGGTATTTCAACTTTGATGTCATATTGCATGATTTTAGAATACTTATTCTTACCACGTGAGTAAACTGGGAACATTAATTCCCATGGTTTGATTACCATTATTATTATATTTTTAATACTATCATTTATTACTATAATTTTAAAGAATGTATCACTATTTTTTCAAAATTATTATTTGATGATTAGAAAATATTTCCATCAAGATATGATCCAAAATAAAAGACTCTTTATTAATTGAAAATAGAGATAAAAAAATATTTATAATAAAACCATATAATGAACACCAGGGATTAAAACACCCAATAGATAAAATCAATCCATTAGAAGTTTATAAATCAAAAGGGAACAATATAATGAAATTATTAAAATCTTCAAGAATAGAAAGTCTTCATGATCATATTTAACATTGAGTGTCACTAGTAACAAAAATAACTACATTGAAGATGATACACATGAATTTAGAACTAAATATGAAAAATCGATTAATGATATCATAACAATTCCCTACATTGTTAATGTAGATTGAATGAATGATTTAGTTAATAAAAATATAGTATTTAAATTTGGTTCCATTAAATATTGACATTTAAAATATTATTGTTGCAATTTTTTTAAGAATATGTCTAGTGGTAAAATACCCAATAGGTATATTGATGTTCTATATATTGCATATTTAAAAAACTATTATATGAATCGAAATGGTATGTAAATGTACTATCAAAATTATACATATATATATAAGTGGTTTATGCATAAATATTTATATCATTATTATTAATATATGATTTTATGTATATATAAAATAAAAATAAATATTTTAATATAAATGGCTTAGTAAAATTAATTTTTATAATATAAATAAATAAGGGTATTTATCTAAACATATTTACAATAAAAGTAATATTTTTTAAAAGAACAATTATTAGGTATTATATAATTTTACCACATAGAAAAAATTGAATTCTTTTAAAATATTATTAAATTTGAACTGATATATTATCAACATTTAAATTAGAAATTGGTATGAAATAATATGATTAAATATTAAAATTTAAAAATAGAATTTCATAATTAAATTTGTTCTTCTTTAAAGTACCATTAAAGAAATGATATTCAAACATGATCCAATGTAATAAACACTAAATTGAAAATTTTATTCACATATAATCATTGGAACAATTAGATAAAGAATAAATGCATTTGAAATCTTCATAAGGATTATCACATTGGAGTTCCTCCCCTCATTCCAATCTCCTCACACCTGTGTATCACTCCCCCTCTATCTAATTATTTTTATTTTCATTAGTTATTTTTCGAAAAATTTCTCTCCAATACAATGAAAGTATTAATTAGAATCACATGTCATTGGTGTTGTTGGGTTCAAAATGAATTTAAGTATCTAATCCTGATGTTTATATTAAAAAGTATTAAGGTATTTTTATATATTGATTTCAAAAATATTTTTTTTGAAATATAAATTGATAATTTATAACAAATCATTGAAGGATAAATTGTATGAAATTTTCAAAAGATAATTATTCTCAATGGAACCATTTGGAAAAAATGTGTAGGCCTAAAATGATAATTATTGAATTTCCTAAATTGTAGAAATTATTATCATTGGTAATATATTATTTCATATATAAATAAAATAGATGGATTCATTCTAGGAGTCCTTTGTGTGTATTCATATTCAATATAGTGAGTGAATGTAGTACAGGTCATGACACCTTCAAATGAATTGACATTAACATTTTAAAAAATGATGTATGATGTTTCATAAATTTTTATAATGAAATCTGTATTTATTTACATAACGATTTTATATGTTGTAATTCGATGAATGTTATTGATTAGGATAGCATGTGGTAGCATATAGCATGTGATACTTGTTATTGATTTTCTAATCCAAGATTAATACTTGTTTGTCTTTTTCCATGTTTTATTTTTTTCCGGATTTCTTATGAACATTTCTATATACTCATTATGATATAGTATTCATACTTGGGTTCTCACCATATATGCATGTTACCATACCTTTGTGGTTATTATTGGTACAAGAGACTTGTGGATGGTCGGGTCATATTTATCCCTTTCGGGGGAGTGCACAATCATCCAATGATGGGGATGATAGACTAAAGAATAGGGTGGAGGTATGATATAGATATACTTCTATATTGTGGATTTAACATAGGTATCATTGAATTGATAAATTCCACACACTAGAAGAAGACCTTGTCAATGTGAGTATCATGTATTCTTAAGTATAGGATGCGAGTGACTTGGTAAACATGTGGGATAGATAAAACTAGGTGGCATTTAATCCTTCATCATGAGGATGATATATAGATTCTTTTTTTGTAACTAATTAAACATTTCAGTATTTTTTTAGTTTTTATTTTAACCTCATTTGATGTGGGTGTGTGGTGACTTGGTTAGCACACTCCTACATATGTATTTATTATATTTTTATTCTCATAACACACTTGTTATTATTATAGAATAAATATGTTATTCTAGAGAACATGAGGTTAATGAAGCATTGGGCTTATCCTAATATGTTTTATACTCAAAACCTACAAGGTAATTTTAATGTTCATGTAAATATAATAATACATTTGGTAAATATCATGGGAGATGTAGTGGGTGGTTGAGAAAAGGAACATTGTGCAAGTGTTGGACCGATACATGCTCCATATGACCCGTATAGATATTTTTATTTAGTTACATCACTATTTTTTAAATGATATAGGATTTCAACATTGGGTTCTATTTTATGTATATGATATATATAAAATTATTTAGTTACCAAATTTTTACTCTGATCATTTTTAAATGGTTTTTTTATTTTTGATCTTATGACATGATAACTTGCGCATAGTCTCCCCACTAATATAATCAGAACATTAATGCTAGTCAGAATCTTATTTCTTAAAAGGAGGTATGCATGAGGTCATTTCAGCTTACATCTTGGGAATATTGGTTTTTTTTTGACATGTTACATCAATGTAATTAAACTTATGAAAACCAATAAACATATAATCAAATAATGGTATTTGTAACTCTACCATTATCCTCGAATGAAAACATCCTAATATTTAAAATTATCAAAACCTTGATCAATTATAAACTATAAGGACTCTTCCTGAAACATGAAATATTATGGTATCTTTAGGCTATAATTTTCATTCCTATATTCTAGAGTATAATTACGGTATAGATTTTTTGAAAATTTTTTCATCTCTCATAGACAATTGAACCATATATTACAAAGTGGTCTGTTCTTATCATTATCATTTTTTACAAAATATAAATCATTTAAAAAGAATTCATTTTTTCTTTTCCATTAATCTCATCATGTGTTTAGCTACAATTCTTCATTTTTTTAACCAATTATTTACTACTATGACAATCATTTTAAAATTTGGGATATGAATCAAAAGAAATGTAAGTGACATGAATAGAAAATATATATTAATCTAGTATAAAAATAACAAAATCAATAAAAATTATACATTTATCCTAATATTAATTTACTCTATAAAATAAATCAATTACATCTAAAAAACAACATTTTTATCAAAAAAATAATTACAACCACCAAAAGAAAATGAAAAAACTTTTTTGAAACATAGATAACTACATTCATAACCTATATAATAAATAATTGGATCCTAGTTAAATCCATATGATAAACCACCATGGTTGTTCCAACATTATTTTTGATAATGAAAATTAATGTTACATAATGTATTGGAGTACTGTATGGGAACACCCATCTTATAAGCTATATAGAGCCCACCTAACATAGAAGTGTTATTGAGATCCCCAATTTTATAAGTTGTATTAGTCTCACCCATTAGCATCGATAATTCTAAGATACCATATCATGAATAATTTTTTTTATAAATTAATCATTTATTATAAATCCTATTAAAACTATTTTGAACTCATATGAAATTCATTTTCAGATATTGAAAAAACATGTCCTTTTTAAATCTCTTATTTAGTACTAATATAACTTGAAAAAATGGTAGGAGGTTATTTGTTTCAATAAAAAAATGTATAGTGTAATGGAATAAAAATATTGTGTGATTGTTTTAGTTGTGGGATAATTAATTAACATCATATAAAATTACATAGATAATTCATTTTTTCTTTCAGAATAAATGTCAAAATATTCATTGGAAATAGTTAAAATAAAATTCAAAATGGAAATAAAATTTAGATTATAATCAATTTATTTCAATATAAATACATTAATATTATATTTTAAAAAACTTAACAAGGAATAAAATGTATAGGAAGGGAAAAATTGAAAAAATATTTTTAAGAAAACTGTCATGTTACTTGAGTTTGACTCGTCACAAACATTTTTCATCCTCTTGAAAAACTAAATTATTTAAAATATTTACTTTATAAATAACCATTTTTCAGATTAATATTCATTTTATTTCACTTATATCCATGTTATATTTAATTAAATAATTGTTTAAGTTCACATTGGTCTTTTTGATAATAATCTTCTAATATATCAAAAATGACATTGATATGTTCGCCAAAATTAATGTGGCCATTTCCCATCATCTATATGATAATAATAAATACAATATTATAATTTTGTATACATCATTTTTACTATAAAATTCAACTATGAAATATGGTTACAAAAAATTAACTACATAACAATCATGAAGTTGGAAGACCATATACGAAAATGAATAACATTCCAATCTTTTGCTGATAATTATTGAAAAAATTTATGTATTATTTTAACTTCCTAGAAATATAATTATATTAAAAATTACATTTTTTTATTTCAATACACTTACATATACCGTCTATGCCATTATTTTGATAAAAAGGATCCACATCACTCAGTGTAATGCAGTGATGGAAAAAATTTCAAAAGATGAGGATGCATTAGTCCCTCATACACACGAATGATGGATTAATTTCCCATTTCATAAAAGGGGAGTTTTTTATATGTTGTTACATTAATATAATAACATATCATTACATTTGATACCATTATTTTATTATAATATCATATTTTATGAATATTAGAAACAATTACATACCGAAATAAAATTAAACTTCCTTGTTAAGGACTATACATATTTTTTTAGAAAACCCATTAAGTATAGAAACATATTCTATTATCAGATGGATATACCAAAAAGAGGAATTGAATTGCGTTTTAAATTAATATTTTTAAAATATATAACTAATAAACCCAGTTTTCCATTAATTAGGATATCATAATTGGTCTTGAGTTTGATTATAAATGTTACAGAATGTAAATCACAATACATCCAATAATATTAGAGTAAAAAAATACTAACACTATGGATTTAATTTATCAAATTATGATTATCAAAATCAGAGCCAAAATGATAAAAAAGCAACATAAAAATTTGAATACGATGCCCCAATTTCTTAAAAATATTTAGTATTATAGAAAACCAGTAAATAACATGTTATGCAATAACTAACTAATGTATGAATGACATAAAATCTATTTATAAAGATAAACTTATTTTAACCTTAACTGTATGGTCTTAAATTACCCTAAATAAATATATAAACTATTTTATAATGATATAATGTTTGTATTTGGTTAGCAAGAAATCCCACGATATGAATATATTAATGTCTATGTCTTTTTATCCCTATCATCCCTCAATACGATGATCTGATTGGTCTTATTATCCCCATATTCCCTAAATCGAATGGGTAAGATTCACTATATTACTATTCCTGGAAGCTCTCAATCGTAAAAATGATAGGATTTAAATAAAAATTCAATAGATATTAAGAAATAAGACTTGAATAGGATTTCTTACAAAAAAATTTCAAAATAAAAAAAAGGTTGAGAATGAAATGTTGATGATATGTATTATTTAGAAGCTTAAAAAGAAAAAAATAATTGCATCCAAAATCATTAAATGTCCTGTTATTTATATGAAAAAACCAAATGGTCATATTTTCCATGTTTTTATCAATAACACTAGATAGAGGTCGCATGAAAGCTTATAATTATTTGATGTAACTAAATATATGTTGTCATTTTGATTAAAACTATTATAGTAAAAAAAATTCCACATTATATAGACAAGTCTTCCATAATCTTATTATAATCATCTATTAGTCTGATGGTATTCCAAAACTATTTTAGTATGGTAATCCTTCTGAGTATTAGTATGGTTATATTAATAATTGTATTAGTCCAACAATTCCGTAAAATTTTTAGTGCGATTGACATGAATAAATTCAAACTTCTATTCTGATATAGGTGAGAAAGATTTATTGGAAACATACTTATTACTATAATCATAATGAATAATGTAAATTTTATTTTGATATTAATATATAAATGATTCTTATTATAGTAAAAGTCAATTTTCTCAAAAAAATTATAAATTACATAGGAATGAAATATATAGTAAACTTGTTTTAAGATGGTTTTTTTAATTTCGAAAACTAAATGAATGGAAATTTGAGTCGTAGAATGTCTAAATTAACAATATCCCCTTTTTTGGACAGCACAAACCCCAAGATATAAATGAAAAAATTATCATTAAAACCAATAATTACATTATTCTGTTAAGAAATTAATATTCAAATTTAATCATTAAAACATAAATCCCTATTAATTTATTACTCTTATGAATAAAATTGATATTTGGAGGAAGAAAATTATGAACTACCACCTAGAATAATATTTACCACTTTCGATAATAATTTTCATTAGATATATATTCTTCTTATTAAAAAAACATCTCATCCATTATATAACAACTTTATTTAACTAAAATATTCTCTTCATTTAAAAATTTCTACCCCATATAACAATTTCAACTCCAATTTTATTTTAAAAAATTAAGGGGGAAGGAACAAAAGTTCTATAAATTTTTGAAAATAACACATATGAAATAAGACAATTATATAACTAATAATCAAATGATGAAATATTAAATAACTTTTAACAAATTAAAATCGGAAATTTTTTTGAAAAATCATAATTTGATGAAAAATTAATTCATTAAAACAATTCAAAAGTATTTACAAAGTAAATAAAACAATGAGTTCTAATGAAAAATTATTCCTTCTTCGTAAAATTCTGGTCAAATTAATTTTTCTCCTTGAAATACCTCCATTATTTTTCATGCGTATAAAATCCATCCTCTTGAATTAAAATATTCCCATATAATTATATGTCCTACTCCACCAAAAATAAATTTTTTTCCACAATAGATCTGATTCTAAATAGCTCTAACTCTAAATTATGGAATTTCATTTCAAAAAACTTATATCCACTGTAAAATCATTGGGGGCATCCCTAAATTAATCCAAAAATATCACCATATCTTTCATTCCTTATAATATATGACTAAAGGGTTCATAAAATTCTTTAATAAACTTTTCACATCATCAAATTGATTATAATGAATTTTAATATTGGTATCAATCTGATGAGGTCATTTATCATTTTAATTGCATGAATTTTTATGAGTTTTTTAACTTTATTGAAAAATATTAAACTAAAATTGAATATGAGTGACCCTATATATTCAAAACATTATATATTTAGATTTCTTATTGAGACAATTTTCAATAATCTGGCACAAAGACTAAATATTTGGGAATAAAGAATAGTTACTTTTAACCATCCCATCGAATGAAATGTATAATAAAAACCTTCTAGAGTTATTGTTCCATCACAGTCTAATTGAACTTTATAAACCTTAGAGATTTAATTCATCTTATTCCTGCATGAACATTTATTCCTCTCTTACAAACTTTCTTTTGAGAATTGAATTTCAACATCCTTATATTGTTTCTTTTCAACTTATAATTCCAAAATTTCTACATCATCGGTTTTGAGTTTTTTATAAACATGGTTTTAATATTTAACATCTTACTATTTTATATATTAAAATTTGAATTCTCCTTTAGATGAGGTTTATTCAATCAAAAAACACTTTTATTTTTCATGAATTTCAAAATTGTAAGGTATATATAATGAAGATGAATATGATGAATCCCATGATTTCTTTTGGGACATAGTTTCTTCCCTTTCATCACTATAGTTGTCTTCATCTTCATTATGTTCATCCTCTTCTTCTTCCACATATTATACAATCTCCTCTTCATAATCATTACATTTTCATTATTCTTATTCTCCAAATTAATCATTTTTATAATATCATTTTTTTAAATTCTTCATCATTGAAATCATTATCTAACTCTTCTATAATTTTCTTCGATTCTCTATGAACTCCCCTCTAAGCTGACTCTAGTACCAATACCTTTTCTGGGATGATTGGGGATTATTATTACAAATTTTTATATATATATGGAATTTCATAGTCAAAAATGATTATTTATTTAATGAATAAACATTATATTAAAATTACATGATCATTATGAGATACCATAAGAACTATTTTCTCAAAATCCTTCTCAACTCCTTTAAATATATTTTTAAATATTCTGGTTTCAATCTACATTTTCCTTTGATTGTTTTTTCATTGAATCAATTCTAAATGTTTAGTCACTTGAATCATTAAAGATATAGACTATCTGTGGTGAATTCCAATTTTTTTCCTTATATTTCTTGTCACCCATAAATTTCATTTACTTTTATGGAATTTCATCTTATAAATTATTTTGCTTATTTTGTATTTTTATTGGAGAGGTATAAACCTTCCTATTCTTGGTAATATAATCCTTTAATAACTTCTTTGATTTATGGGAATTGGAGGGATCCACATGAAGGTTCTCTGAAATATTCTTAGACTTTCATGAAAAACCATATTCAGTCTATTCATCATTTCCTCATAGTTAAGTTAAATCTTTTCTGTCATCATTTATTATTTATTTAATATATTGAAAAAATCTATGTACTTTTCCTCTATTTTTCATTTAAATATAGAAATCATAATTAATGTTTACTTCTTGATGTTTTCTAGTTATTATCCAAAATGTTAATGGTGAAAATAACCAAATTAACCATTCTTGTATTCAGAAAAATATTCAAAAATTAAAACATATGATACCGTTCATTATCTATGTTATTGTTTCTATGACTAATAAATCTATGAAACCTCATATAAAACAATATATTATCATGATTATGATGTGAAACCCTTATAAATTTATCATAATTATTAAATAATATATTTTCAAATTTATACTTGTAATAATAACAAATACAATTTGGAATATTGTGTGAGAGATAGTACAATTCAACTTCTATGGGTACTCCTACCAAACCTGAATCATTCATATAGAAAGTCTTATATCATCTGAGATATAAATAAAAATAAATATAATAATTTTCATCTTCCATATGAAAACTACTAGAGGTATAAAACTCATGAATTATATCTTGATAGAATAAATGAATTTATTTATCAGGTTTTTATAAAAATCAACACGCATCCTTGAGATGAAATAATATTATTCAATGTTGAGTCATAGTTGTCATATAATGATATCTCAACCAATATTCTTCTATAAACATAACACTTTGAAAAATCATAATTTGTGACCATCAGATCTGAAACTGAGATAGAGAAGCAGACAAAAAGAAATTTTATTAGATGAAAAAACTCTTAGGATACAAAACGTGCGTTACAATCTCATGAACAATCAATGAGTGATAAGAGGGGACACTCCATTATAAAGGGACATAGTTTTACTATTTATATTCAATTTTATTATTGAATTTTGAGATTTAAATAAATTTGATCTAATGGATGATATTGATCTGATTAATTTTTAAATATAAAATTTGAACTCTCAATGTTTGTAACACTTTAATCCGAATAAGAATGAATAAAATAATAAAATGATTTTAAAATGATGAAATTGAAGAAAAATTTTATAAAACTAAACGTATATTAAAAAATAATTATAAAAAACTAATGTAATGAGATAGTGAAAATATTAAAAGGGATATGTTTTTATATAAAAAAGAATTTATCTCAATATGAATTACCAATTCATCTTGGTTATTGTAAACTAAGTATATTATAATATTTTGAAAAAAAATATTGATTTAAAAAAAATAATTAATAAAATATATTTTGACTTTTTAAATAAAAATTAATATTTTTAGAATTAAAAACAGATAGAAACATAACATTATTATAATGTTTTCTAAATAAAAACTAATCATTATAATAATGATACTATTTTTTTAAACAAAATTTAACCTAGATATTTTTTAACACTTTAAGAGACCAAAAAACATTTTAGGGTTTTTGTTTCTAAAATTTTTATAATAAATATTAATTATACAAATCATAGGACGAAAAAATTTCATAAAAACATAAAAATTAAAAAAACTAAAAGTGTTAAGGTATTTTTCCCAAAAAACATAAATCACATATACTTACTCTCTAAAAAGGATTATATTATTAAAAGAAAATGGGTGAAAAATAAGTAGAACAGAATGATTAATTTATATTTATCATGACTGGGTTATAAATAATTTATTCAAATATATTATAAGTAAGGGGTTCAGAAAAAATTTCATCAATTTTTTTTTGTGTTTTGATGAATTGTAAAATTATATCTCTGTTAAGTGTTTCATCCTAGAGGAAATGGTGTCTTATATTTAGGTGATTATCCTGTGAGTGATGAGCTGGGTCTTTACTTATTTAAATTGAACTTGTATTATCACAAAATATTTTATTTTTAGTAAAAAAAATTCATTTTCAGTGAGTGTGTGTTGCATCCACCACCCTTGAGAAAAAAAGCTTCCAGATACCACATATTCGACATTAACAGTTGAATCTGAACACTGTGTTTATTCTCAAAACCTAATAAAACTAAATAATATCCTATGAAATCACACATTTGAGATGTTTTTCCCAATCCATTTTGCATCCCCAAAAATCATAATCTGAGAAAAAAGTTAATTTTAAAACACTTTTATAAAAATATAAAATAAATAAATTCATATTTCTTTTAACATAATTGTTTTTGTAATTTTACAACTTTTAAATGGGTCTCTTTGATTGGTATTATATCTTGAACATAATAATAGTGAAAACATTAAATCTTTATGACATGTAGTTATGTAAAGAAAACATCCAATTATACCTCCAAAAATCATTTGACAATTAAGTTTCTCTGCCTCATCAATATCTAAAGTATTTGAGTTACTAGTGGGAGTAATGACACTTTGAGTATTTTTATATCCAAACATATTATAAAGATATTTTATATTCTAATCTTGAGATATAAAATTTATATATGGTTAGAATGATATTTGAAAACCAAGAAAATATGTTAACTCACCCATCCTAATCATTTCAAACTCAAATATCATAGGTTCCCGAATGGAATCTATTTAGTGTTATTAAATTGAACCAAATGTGTTTTCATCAATGCAAATTTTTAAAATAAATATATTTTAATTTACTAACATTATAAAATGTGTTGGATTATATGCTCCCTAATCAAAATTCTTTTATAACAAAAATCATGGAAATCTACAATACTAAGCTATAGATGGTTTTTTAAATCCTTTAAAATACTTGATTTGTTTATTAACATATTCATGATGCTTTTTATTTTCAAAACATGGTGTTGGTTGAACATAAACTTCTTCCTAAAAAATCTATTATAAAACTCACAATTCTCATCCATTGGAATATGTTTCAAGTTATAGATTTTTTATATGGATAAAATTATTCATATTTATTATAGTCCTCACACCGATTCATATGATTCTTCCTATTTAATTATCTATTCTTGATTGTATACCTTTCTAAACCATTCTATCATTACTTATAAAAATTGTCTCATTTTAATCACTTTTTTTGAAAAAAACTATTTTTCTACAATTATATAGGTTTTATTAGGTCATTAAACTAAAGCATATATTATTTCTTCTCTAACTCGTTGAGTTAATCCTGCATTTATGTGATCAATTACTCACCACCTAAATCCTAATCAACATTAAAAGGATCAAATGGTGATTTAAAATTTAGGTGTTCAATTTCATTTCTTGAAGAACATCTAGTCCTAACTGATTGTTTTAAATTAGAAATGGAACCTTCACTAGGATGATTCCAATAAAAGAATAAAAATCTTGTATTTTGAAATGTATTTTATTCAAAAAATATAGAACATTTTCCAGAGGAATAACTTCAGAATATATTTCTTGAGTTATTTCTTTATGATAAGAAGATTCTCACAAAGGTTGAAAATTCGATTTAGAAATATCTTCTGTGGATGCTAGATGAGGTTGTTTAAAAACCGAAGGGCCTATTTCATCAAACCTAACATGTACTATTTCCTCAACATTACATGATATTTTTTAATAACACTATAAGACGTAGACGTAGTTGGAAAACATAAATATATTATTCATCCTATTAAGGGAAAATTTATGTAAACTATATTTAGTAATAAAAATTAACACATTACAACCAAAAAAAATAAAAATAGATTCATTCAACTTTCATCCTATCCCAAAATAATAAAGTGTTTTATTATGAAAATGATTAATTAACACATGACTTATAGTATAATAGGAATCATAGACCACTTAAACATAAATATTTTTAGTTGATGGGTATTTAATAATAATTTCTCTAGTTAATTCTTTATGAATTATATTTTTTCTTTTAACTACATTTTCATTATGGTTGATTCTAGGTGCTGAAAAGTTAGGTTCAATAATTTTATCACTAAAAATAAAATTAAAATCATAATTTTTAAAATCCCCACCATGTTCACTATTAATAGTAATAAAGGAATATTTTTAAATTTTTAACCCACTATTCCAATTTTTTTAAATTCACAAGGGGATTTTGTGTTCATTATGAGAAAATAAACCCATATATATATAGTTTAACATTAAACTATGACATATTGACAGTATTATCCACTAATACATGTACTTTTAGTAGGAAAAAATTTGTTCAAGTGAACTGACTATAAATCATTAGAATTTGTGACTTTATTAATTGATTTAAAACATAACTTATGTAGCATAAGATAATGATAAGGGTCTCAGGATTCTGATGTATCAAATCAACATTCCAATAGATCCTTAACAATTATTTTATTATTCAATTTATATAATTTTAAAAGTTGATAGTATCTTATCCATCAATGCCACAACCAATATTTATATTTAGTTACACTAGGTTATAGTATTTCTAGGATCCAATGTTCTTCTATGTAAAGTGTATAACCATTTTCATACCGATTAGAAGATAGAATAAATTTATCTTTGGTAATTTGAAAAAAATATTTATCATTACTAAATCTCATAAGGTAACCATATTTAGTTAATTAACGTCTGATTTTAATGTAGTGATTTATACCATAAAAATTTAATACATTTTTAATGGGATATTTACACAGAAGATTAACATTACATATTCTGATAATTTCTCCTTGAGAATTATCTATAAAAGGAAGTGCACAAACTTTCATCATTATTATCTTCGTAAATAAGTATTTTTTCCAGTCTTGTACATAAAACACCCACTATCTATAAATATTTTATTCTTGTTCTTTGTACATTATTTGTTTTCCTATTAAAAAACATTGGAATTTTATAACCCAAAACGTTTTTGGCCTAGTAATGTTAAAAAACAAAGATTATTAAATCCAAGTTTTTTATACATATAAGACTTGATAAAACCTATGGATTGAACTATGCAAAAATAAAAATTATTCTTCATGTTAGAACCACATTGGAATTTAGTGAAAGATGGTCAACATTTTGGAAAAATGAAATTATAACTAAAAACATCTTTTAGTATGTAGATCCCATTCGAGATTTACCCCTTGAGGATGAATGTTTTTGAAAATATTCTCAATTTTTCTTTTTTTAGTGGTAATGGTTGATTAGTGTTTCATCAGATATAAAATTTTAGATTTTGTTTTTACAACTAAATTCCGGACTTCATTAGTAATTTATATGTACTTATGTTTCTCAAAACATTTTTTAAACTATTTTTCCAAAAATAATCTTTTCATGATATTTTGAAATAGTTTCTTTTTCAGAATTATAATTAACAAGATCGTTTGACTTATATGATATTCCATTTTTCAAAACATGTATACTTTAATTAGATTTATCTTGTTTAACCTAATCGTTATGATTTCGTTTAATTTCACAAATATGATTTTATATTTTAAAAAAAATGAGTAACTACTTTATAAAAATTGAACTAATTTTTCTATTGAGGAAGATTCTTCATCTGATGATGTAGAAATTTTCTCATCAGGATAATTAGTAATTAAAGGAATGTTTCAAATGGATTATTATGCCTGAACATTATCCATGAATCATTTATTATCCTTGGATAAATTCAAAGAATTCACATGCTCCTCTGTCTGAATCATAAATTATCAGAAGAACTATTAAACGAATCGCTACCACTGGAACTCTTTGTGTTACCCTCTTCTATGAATATATTTCCATTATATTTTAAAATGTTTTGGTATTCCTATCCAAGTTACATTCATTCATGACTTTTCTTTTAATATTCGGAAAATATTTTTAGATATGTGTGGCTTTCATACACTCATAACATGTGAATTCATCTTTCTTATCACTTTTATCCATAAAAATCATTTTATAAATGTATTAAAAATAATTCATTACCACTATATTATTCAATCATATTATTATATTTTTTTAATTCATTTTTATAATATTCAGATGTACTATTATTTGAAATAATGAAAACTATCTTCTTTCTAGAATATTTAACAACTTTCTCTTCAGAGTGAAATTTAGAATGAATTGGATATGTAATATAAAATAAAACACCTACGTTGTTTTTTAACATTATCCCAGTCACTATTTAATCATCCCTCACACTAAAAAGGGTTCCAATAAGATCATCCAAGGTAATATTTTTCAGTTTTCTTATCTCATCAACTTCTCTTATTTTTTATTCATAATAATTGGGAATAATATCAATAATACTTTCAACCTATATTTTGTCATTAGGACCTTTCTCACCAGAATATTGTTAAATATTAATAATGATCAGAACCTTTAGTTCAACATTGTAATTGATTCTCTTAGTATGTAATGAAATTAGTGATAGTCTACTTAACTCATCGATATCTCGGTCTCAACAACCTTTTTGGTTCTAAGAGGTGTGAATAAAAAATTTATCCATATATTGTTTTCTACTTCACAATAAGATATGTAATTATAAATATTTCTTATCATGTAATATGAAAAAGTATTTATTAATCTATAATTTAACTTATTCTATTTCTTTCTTGATGTGGGAACTAAGTTTCATCCTTATCAATAATCTTATAGTATTTAGTAATAAAAACAAATTTATCAACACCAATGGTGATAATAAAAATTTTCAACCGATCTCTCTAGTACTCAGAATCAAAATTATCAATTATAGGTGGTAATTTTATATTTTTATCTCTTATATAACTATAATTAATATAATCAATCATTAAAACAACAAAAATATTCTTTTCCATTGAAACAAATTAGTGAAACAATTTTTTTTTTAAAATGATGTTTATATCAAAACATTAACCAAAATTGAAAAAAAGTAGATGAATAAAAACAAAACATGTATTTGAGGAGTATAATACTACTATGATACAAATTTTATGATTTTATGATCTACTCATATAGATATATATAGAATAAAGGGGAGAATTTTAGTTTAAAATAAATAATCTAACTAAATTAATGCACCTTATTCCATGTTATTGGAATAAATCCTTATTTAGAAAATCAATTTTACATAATTGGAATCAATTATGTATAAATATATTAGACTAAAATTTTCATTAACTATGGATCTGATTTATTAGATTATTAATATTGTAATTCGGGTTAATATGGTAAAATAAACATAGTAGAATGAGGAATAAGATGTATCAATATCTATTAAATGTGCAGAAAAATAGAAAATATATAAAAAATATGTAATCGAATAAAAAATAAATGTAAGAATTACATTTAGGCAATTTAAAAATACCTACCAATTTAATCTTTAATAGTATGGTAGTAAATAAACAATACAAAATTTCTCTACTATTTTATAAGTAAAGTAATGTCTTTGTTTCCTTACAAGAAAATTTATTTATATGAAGATCATAATTTCTTTGTCTTACTGACCATGGAAGCCCTCAATACAATGATTGGATAAGTCTTACTATCATCATTGTCCCTTGATTTGAGGGATCTGAATCACCATTTTTTTATCCATGGAATCCCATTATTGTAACAAGGATCCGATGTAAAGAAAATTACAAAATTCATTATGAAAACATCCCTGAAAAAGATTCCATTAGAGAATAAATATCTAAAGAAGTAATAGAGTATATGAATGAGAAGTTCATGATATGTATTCATCAGACAAAATGAGTGAAAAAAATCCATGACTTCAACTCTTCAAATGATCCAATAATTTTTGAAAAACTATGATCATTCATATTTCCATGTTTTTTGAAACGTTACTAGATTTTTGACATTTGACATCTCATTATGATCTCTCAATAATAAATGTACCACATCATATTGATTAACAACATTATTTGTAAATCATTTTCCTTGTTGAATAAAATGTATTCATTATTCCAATTATAAACATCATTCAGTCATATGGACATAATTTATAATATAAATATAATTATCCTTATGAATATTAGTCTAATTATATTGGTATGTTTATCATTTGAATTATTAATACTTTTTTATGATATCCCTTACTAATGTATAACTTTTGGTATGATAATGTTGTGTCTAATTTATCAGACATATGCTCATTTTTTTCGTTATAAGTAAGAGTGTAATTTTTATTTTCATAATACATTATAACCCTTTCTATGTATGATAAATGAAAATGTGTTCTACAAAAACATGACAAAAAATTGGGATATAAAAAGGTTGTAAATGTGTTTTATAATGATATTTGTTATTTCTAAAAATAATGGAATGGAAAAGAGAGATGTAGAAATTCTGACTCAACATTATGGTTTATACAAAAATATTTCTCAACATGGTTTTTCATCAATCCATCACTACTAGAAATGTGACCTTTCCCAACGATTTGGTCAAACCGTTGGGAAAGCCCACTTTGTGGCCACTTTTCCCAATGGTTTTCGAAAACCATTGGGAAAGGGTAGGCTTTCCCAACGGCTTGGCCAAACCGTTTGGAAAAGTCCACTTTTTGGCCTCTTTTCCCAATGGTTTTTCAAAACAGTTGGGAAAGGATATGCTTTCCCAACAGTTTGGAAAAACCATTGGGAAAGGTCCAATTTGTGGCAACTTTTCCCAACGGTTTTGGAAAAACTGTTGGTAATGCTTACCCTTTCCCAAAGGTTTGGCCAAAACCATTGGGAAAGGTCCAATTTGTGGCAACTTTTCCGAACGGTTTGTCCAAACATTGGGAAAGCCTACCCTTTCCCAATGGTTTGGCCAAATCTTTGGGAATGGAACCCAATATTTCAACACCCCTTCTTAGATTCCAAGGACCTATACCAACGGTTGTCAAAACCGTTGGTATAGGTCCTTTGATTTTTTATCGGATCCTCTTAACCAGAACATTCTATATATAAAAATTTAAAATTATTATTATAATACATATATATATTTATGAAATTATGTTCACAAAATTCATTTTAGGTTAGTGATTAGGTCGTTCAATGATAAACCGGAGGTCCTGGGATCAAATCCCAGCGAATGTTTTTTTGGAAATACATATACCAACGGTTTTAAGTAACCATTGGTATAGATTTTCATATTACTTATACCAACGGTTTTCAAAACCATTAGTATAGGTATATACCAACAGTTTTCCAAAAACCGTTGGTATAGACCTATCCCAACGACTTACTTGTTTACGGTTCTCCAAAGCAATGGTATAAGATATACCAACGGTTTAGAGACTTATACTAATGGTTCCAAACCATTGGTATATGTTAGTTTTCCAGTAGTTCATGGCCACATGGATATAGGTATGGATGTTAGAAAGGAAGTTGAGTCTGAATTAAATAAACTAAAATTATTTTAATAGTGATGAAAAGAGTGGAGGAGGTACCAAATGTTATGTGAGGGGTTGGGGTACTCATAGAATTACTTAAAATAACATATTAGTATAAATTAATTTTCATGGAAATTATTCTCAAAAACGAAATAATTTCATGCTAAGATGGGTATTATTCAAATTATTCTCATCCATAAAATATTAAAATTTTAATTTGAAATGATCCATTATTTTTTAAATTATATTTTGTTACCAAAAAAGTGTGGGTAATAATATATTACACAGAATCAACTCATACGTCTTTAATAATTATCCATACATTAGTCACAAATAATGGAAAATATGTATATCTCATATTTTATAGAATCATTACCCTAGGGCGACAAGTAAAAACTAATTCAAATATATCAGTCAACCAATCAAAATATGAAAAAATGGAAATATATAACCTTAGCATAAATTGCAGTGAATATTTATTTAAACAATGATATGGAAAATAAAAATTTAAAATTTTGGTTATGACAATTTTAGTATAATTGGTAAGATGTGTTCATTAGTCAATATAACTATTTGAAAATTTTATGGATGAGAACCATACCAATTTCATTATAATTATAATGTTATAATTTTTTTATTATAAGTATATTTGAAAAGTAAAATTATAAAATAAAGGATATGTGATTGTTTCCACAAGTGGATTCATGTCTTTTGAAGCCCATTTTTCAGAACATGAGTATGATTTTGGGTAACTAGGGTATTCCCTTAACCAATCCCAAGTCAATATTCAATAACTAAAGCTATAATGAAATAGCTTATGGGATAATTTTATGTTAGGGGAAATTATGACTCGTTCATTGTTAAACGATCTGCCTCACGAATCATTCACCATCACAGACCTTACCATTTGGTGGTATGTGTGCTTTATATGGTTTTATGTGTGCATGACTTAGTAACATAAAGTCTAATTCCTTTGTATAAATTTTTTTATTCAATCAATTATATTTTAAGAATAGTTTTTACTAATAAAATATTTGTTTAATTGAGACAAATTTGTTAAATTGATATTTCAAACAAAAATTGTACATTTCAAAAAAAATTAAAATTTTATATTAACCTATGGTATTTTGAATAATATTTAATTTAATGAAATTTTATGTTTTAATCACCCTTATTTATATATAAATGTTAAAGTAATTTTTTTTCACCCTATGATATTTTATGTGTTAGAAAAATGAAAATTCTATATAACCTACTATTTTATTAATAAATAACAATTTTAATATTTTAAATTGTCTTTTTTTTAAAAATTATTATGAAAAAATAAACATCATTTTTGAAATAATAACTTTGAAATTATGTAAAGGGAGATTTTATAATTTTTTAAATACATTACTTCTTCATGAATTGTAAAAATATAGTTTGGGTGTTTTTATATATTTAATGACTTTATTATTATTAAATAATAAATTTAATAATTATTTAATTTCAATCAATGACCTAAAATATTTAATTTTATAAATAATAAGTATTTTAATAAATTTTAATCAATTTTCAAACCTATAAATGTCTTTCCAAAACCTAAAATTGAAACATTTCCTTTAAAAATATTACATAGTGGAAATATTACTTTACCAATGCATAATAAGAAATATAAATTATGTTAACTAATGGTGTTCTAAATTAAAATAAAATTATTCATAATTGATAAAAACCATGAAAAAAACTATGGGTAATCCAATCGATTTTCATCTTATAGAACCTAGATTTATATGTCCAATATTAGAAAATTCATAAATAATTCCTCTAACTTTTCCAAAAATACCCTACAATTTATCTTTTTCCCTTCAGTCATAATCATTATTTTTGGAATTTATGTTGTATTTTCCGCCCATTGTCCCTCCAAGGTGTTATCAAGACCCCATTGTTCCATTCCTACAGATTTTGGAGTAACTCTTCAAGGTAAGGGAATTATCCTTAAATTATATTTCATTCAATAACCTCATTTTATATTTATCTAAAGGTTATAGTTACACTCTATTACTACCCTTTTGATTATAGCCTTATTGGAAATTTATTTTTTATCAATTGGAGAAATTTCCCCTCTCATTTTTCTTTTTTCTAAAACGATGTTTTATACCCTACAAGAAGCCAAATTTACTCTTTAATGTTCTCTCTCTAATTAAGATATTCTGTTTTATTTTCAGTTTTTAAACAATAAAAACAATTTATTTTTTTGGGCATTAAACTATATGTTAAAATGATTTATTTTATATTGGTATTTACACATAACAAACCAACATTCCCTTTTCATGGTCTACAAATAATGTAATGGTCATGTATTTACACACTTTTGAAATTTCATGATCTGATAAAATCATCAATCTTTATTCTCCATGTGTGCTTAATGAAAAGTTTTATTTTATCTATATAGATCACATTAATTGATAATTATTATGTTTGTTCCCTGATATCAATAAAATTTACTTGGTAAAAAATATAATATCTACTGATGACATGTTTTTCAATATCGTGGGGAATAACCAGGGTATTTTTTATGTATGACACCATGGTGAAAAAACATTGTGATATTCTTATGAATGAATCATTTAGATTTTGTATCCACATTTCCCAAATATGATTCATGTTTTTTTATTATTACAGTTCACATGTAATCATTTTCACTCGATAATATTTCTTCTCATATTATAATTGAAATTCCATATTATCATATGTATACTCTTCCCCTTATTTATTCCCTTACAAGGCCTCTTCATCACTCATTTCATTGGAATTATTTCCCTTGGTTATGAGATGTAATAAATGTAACATAGTATGTACCCATGAAGGATCATTTAAGGTGGATTAGAATATTTTTCAAAATTTACATGTATTATGATCTTGATTTCAAATAAAATAAACATTAAATGATCCTCTCTTTTGTTCCATTTAATGAAAATATTATATATAAAAAATTTGGGATTTCATATAGGTCATCTTCTCTCTCTTATCTATTTATTTAAACTCTTTGAAAACTTTTTATTATTTCCATAAAAAAATTAATTATTTAAAGGTCATGATAGATAATATAAAATGAATATTATCGCATCTAAATACAATTGATTAAATTTTAAATCATATAACAATAAATTTTCTAAATATAGTATTTTTAGAAATTTTAAAACATTTAATAGTATATTACCAATCATATAATTTCATAAAGATCAAATATTGAACTACATAAAATATTTAAATATAATTTGTCTCTGTCTCATGTCAAATGATTCCAAAATTAAATGGATTCCAATATATAGAATATATATCCTTGATATAATCATCGAAAAATACTTTTATATGTTTGTATACCATTTTAATCCTTATCTTTGGGATTAAACCCATGGTAATATAATTTTAACCATATTCATGGTAAGGAATTTTTCATTATTGATGGGTTATAATTTTACTTATAAGGTAGAAATTGTGACATTATTGGAAAAGGGGTTACATTTTCAACCATTTATCATTATAATTATCATCTTCTAAAATTTTTAAGGTTTTTTATTTAATATAATATTGTATTATTTAACATAAAATACTATAAATTTAAAATATTCATTGAAATTTACATTGAAAAAAAAACATTACAACAATATAAATTTAATATAATCTTTTCAAACAACTCTAATATGTTTTATTTATCTTTGAAATACATTGAACACATTTACTCACCCAAAATTGTTATTTTTTTGTTTTTTACAATAATATTCATTAATTTTCTACTTATTGTACAACCATTATGTAGGTATATTATACAATTATTTAATCAAATATAATTCAAAATATATTAAAATGATAAAAAATAACATTCCATTCAAATAACCATCAAGAATTAAACAGAACCTCTTTTTATCTACTAATCATGAACTTATAGATAAAAAAAGAATGGTAATTTTTATTTTCATGACATAAAATTTTATAAAAGTTGAAATCATGGCTATATTACAAAAAAAAGTCATATTCTATATTTTTTGATGATTATGGATGAAATATACTGAAACTATAAATTCCAAGAATGTTTTAGGGTTACATTTTAGTCCATATAAAATTATTTGTTTTCATAATTAACATATTCAACCATTAACATTGTAAGAAAATTGATAATGATTACTATTCATAGTCTATAAAAATAAAAGCACAATATTAAAAAAATATTCAGTATCCTGATTTTGAATATAGAGTGCTTTTTTTCATGATTCAATTAAAAGAATTGAAACAAATTAATTTAAACATAAACCCATATAAAATATTTGAAATTATTATTTAGAAAAGTTATATTTAGTTATAAAAATTATTTTGTACCTAATTCTAGTATTAAAATAATTCCAAAGCTCATATTTATATAAATTTTAATAAAAAATAGTGATATTTTATAATTATTCTAATATTGGTTTTTACTATGTAAATACCAAAATATAAATTTAATTTTTCAATAAAATCAATAATTTCCTCAGCCATGGATGAACCATTTATTCAAAAATATCCCAAAAAAACATCCAATGATATTTTTGACATGATAAATACCAAAATGATATATTTTTTGACAAATAATATATCTAAATGTTCTATTAATTAATTATTAAATTATCTCAAAAAAATAATTAATAAATTTTTTTTAATTAATGTTTTTTTATTTATAAATTGAATTTACTACAAATTGAGTGATTATTTAATAAGAAAAAATCAATAAAATCTTGTTATGTATGAACTTTATATATATTAATTAAATTTTTTATTCATATCCATACTGCCAAATTTAAAGGCAACATTATTATTTCAATATCCATATAACGGTATTCTATTATTTGTTTCGGCTAGGTGTTGTTTGTCTTATAAGAAAAAAATATAGAGTTTGTATTATAAAATCCAAGGTGTTTAAATTGAAATTTAATTTGGACACATAGTGGTCACTAATAAAATAATAATCATTTGACGTCACCCAAATTTTTTCATAATCCATTGATCAGTATATATTATAGAGAATGATCATAGATAATTATAAATCAACATCTTTGAGTATTCATGTAAGAACCTTGGTTTTGAGCCTGTAAGACTTTGAAATTTTCTAGATGTTATTCCAAAGGAGGACATTCAGATGGCATGTGATTCTGAGCTCCGGTGTGGCTGGAATTAAATTTTATGTTTGTTCACACTAGACATGCCAAATAAACAAAATAACTCGTAAATGGTTGTTTAGATGGGAAAACTGAGGTCACATTTGAGTTGTGGAGCGTGCATTTTACCCTAAGAGGGGTGTAACTTTCACGGGCGTGGCCCTTCTGTGGAAAACGCCACCACGGGCATTTTCATATTTTAGCGTCCTTGGGAATAAACATTATAACTTCATAACGGAGGCTCGGATTATAATTCCAAGAACGTCGTTACGCTCCGAACATGGATTTTACCCTAGAAGCATCTTATCCACAACCTTGCTGATTGTTCGGGTACAGGCCTACTCCTGGGTGTTAAAGTGTGTTTCCCTTCTTAAACACATCCACCCCCCCCCCCCTTTCCACCTTGGTTTTTCTATGTAGAAATATCTCCCAACAAGGGAGAAACCTTCTTCAAGCTCCTCCTCCTCCCCAGAAAGGTGGTTGCAGCTCCAGGGGACCATTCATGAAGCAATGGGCTACGCCCTACGAGGTAGGTTCATGTGTTTCATTTTCTCGAATTCCACATATAATTTAAACTCAAATTATAGCATCGATATGGTTTTTAATTTTTTAGGGATGACCATATTTGAGTAGGTCTCTATCCGAGCCTTCCAACGAGTCTTTCAGATCGAATTTACGAGTCTCTGGGTGACCGGGTTGAACCTTGGGAATTTTTCCGGCAAACAACCCTCATTTCTGGTAGTTTATGGCCAGTATGGCGTTTCTACGCGGCGGTACAGCAGGTTACGACGATGGTGCGGCTCCACAGCCACAGCGCAGGCTTCACCAGGTGGCGGTGTGGGATTCCCTGGGTGGCAGTGTGGCCCTTAGACGATCGGTGTGGGTGAGAGGGACGGCGGCCCGGTGGTCCGGGCCGCGGGAGCACGTGCCTGCCTGCTTCACTGGTCAGCATGCGGTGCGCGAGACTGGGGGCAGTGCGACCCCGGGAGCCGGCAGTGACATGAAATGCGTGAGTCTCATGGAAAAGCAGTCGAACCGTCTCGTGTCGATCTAGGTAAAGTTGTGTGGCATGCGCGGTGAACCGCAGGCCGCGGTGGACTAGGTGGTCTAGGAAGCCGAGTCACGGACCACCGGTCATAAGGGGGTGAATCAGCCGTAATGGTCCTTCCCACCCCGTCTTCGTCCGTTGATGTTAAAATGCCTCTAAATTGAAAAACGAAAGTCATAATTGTGCACCGTCTTGGGTGATGTGATCCTCGTCTCGAGATGAAAATTTTGTAATGGTATTGGAGTTTTTTTTAACTCATGAGACGGGGGCTTGGTTGCGCGACACGCCCGTTATGTATTGTTTAGCGTCTTGCCAAGATTCTTCTCTCAAATGGAACGAGCACAACCAGAGTCCGTTTTATGTGCCCTCAGTGAAGTTGTGACCCTAGAGTCGAGACAATGTAGTCCAAGGTGGTTTCAATCGTTGAATCTGGAGATGAGGTGTGGGCCCCACAGTTCGTCTTTTAAGCTGTGTGCAACGTTTTGTGACTTTTTCATCAGATGTCTATTCAGGGTGAATGAATAGTCATTTTGGCTTTTTTTTAAGAGCATCACGATGGCAAAGTTTTCCCAATCCATTTCGGCTTCACGGTGTGGGACCCATGAGATGCTGTAGAGGCATAAATCAGTGTTGAATAACTTTTTCGTTGGGAATCTGTTTCCAGTGAGTAAATAGTCTATCTTGCTTTTTTTCCTTAAGAATTACAACGATGTAATCTATTCGGGCGTGCAGAGCCTCTTTCAATATTTCATTAAACATTGAAACATAAAAGTGAGTAGATCATATGATCCTTTGATGCACACCAAACCAACGCACGGTAGCGATGTTAGTGACACCCAGTGACAACACGGGCAGTGTAGAGTTATCAGACCAGTTCTGGGTTTACCCTCCAGCAGGGTTGCACAGTGGGTTACCCATCAGCATACCAGGGTTTACCCTCCAGCGGGGATGGGAAGTAGGTTACCCATTAACCGTAGGGTTTACCATCCAGCGGGGCTGGGCAATGGGAGACCCGTTCATCATAGGGTTTACCCGCTAGCTGGGTTGGGCAGCGAGTTAACCGACGACTGCTTAGGGTTTACCCTCCAACTGGGCTGGGCAGTGGGTTACCTGATTACTTCTTTCAGACTCATACCTTTTTATGTTTCTAGCCAGTGACTTTTCTCCGTGACTATCGGAGTGAGACCCTTGGTTGTACGGTTTAGTGATGAGACATATTTGATGTTTGGTACTATTGGGCATCAGTGATGGATATCCTTAGAACTATTGGAGACATTTCCTGGGCTGAGCTTGGAGATGAATATCCCCTTAAGAACTTGTTCTGGTTTATTTTTGAGCATATATATATATACACCTTAAATTTGTTCCTAATACTTGGGTTCAGTTACTTTCATTCAAGGAGGGGAAAAGACGCACGGGGTATGCCATGTGCTTTCTGTGTCTAGCTGCTTTTGGTTGGATGAGTCTACTTCCTTCCTTCTGTTGGGTTGTTCTACACTCTCTCTATTGTACACTTACATTGTTATTTGTTCTATATACTTATCACCATTTTAGTAAGTCCTTTGTTTCTCCCTCAAGATTTTGGGGTATCCTACTGAGTATCTTTATACTCACCACTACTTTGGATTTGACCACACATGGTGTGCCTTTGCAGACGACAGATATGTTGATTGAGATTAGAGAGGAGCGTAGAGGACAGAGGAGCTTGGGCTACGTTCAGTGGTCATAGTGGGACATTCCGGGGTGAGACTCACAAGCTGTTTACCTTTGTTAACCTATTGTAGGGTTGTGGCACCTTTCGAGTTGGGCGCGTGTTTTTTCCATTTTCTATTCATAAATCTTGTTAGTACGTTTCAGCACATTACTTGTTCCATTTAGAAGTTGATGCATGAATGTGGTTGGGTTATAGTTGTTTTTGATTCTGTTTTCTTTTCACTCTGCATTTCTGCATCGAGTGGGTTGTGTGTGTGTCTGTGTACAGGTACTTAGGTGAAGGCCTCCCAGAGATCATTACTCATTTGGCACTTTTCGCCCGGCCCTGGCCTATAGAGGATAGCCTGGGGTTGTTGTAGCTCGAGACTGGTAGGGTCGTGTCATGAAAAAGTGGTATCAGGAGTGGTTTTCTCCTTGGGGTGTTGTTCAGATGTCCCAAAAAAGTAATTGCTATGGATTTAGGGAAATAGTATCGATGTGTCTCGAGATCAGCTCTCAGGCCTGGGAGTCTAGTGATGGTACATGCGGTCGATGTGTCCATTCACCAGGACCCTAATAACCTTCTTGTCGACTCAGCACACTAAGAAACTTGTAGTAGGGAATTTGGAACATGAATATTGTAGTACTGAGTCTTGGACTATGATTTTTGAATTAGATCCCCTTTGTTATTACTGATATATATTTATATTCTCATCTGATTGCGGTAATCCTTGATAATTTTCAGGATACCCACATGATAGCAGCCACCAAGGTTACCCTCTACACTTTGTGATGATGACCTGGTGAGCGATGAGGAGTCAGTTCAAGGACCCTCACATTATCCCCTTCCACCCAGTGGCTCAGCAGTAGAATCACCATATGGAGAGAGGCAATTAGTACATGCAACACATGCTAAGGTTGAGCGCAAGATGAGTGTGCTTTGAGGCTTCCAGTGTCAGCGGCCGTAGAAGTTCCACAGGGACCCGGATCCCCAAGCAGCAGAATACTGTCTAGATTCCATGGACTAGTTTTTCAGGCTGGTACAGACACCAGCGGACCATATGGTAGCCCTATCTGCCAGCCTTTTCCTCGGGAGGTCCGGGCATTGGTGGGGGTTTACACAGACCCACGATTATTCATCTCTCAGGTGGGATAGCATCCAGTAGGTCTTCCAGGAGGTGTACTCCACCTCTTATATACGCTTCGTTCGGATTTAGGAGCTTCTAGTGCTGAATCAGGGGGGATGACCTTGTTGCAGTACTCATCCCAATTTACCAATCTGACACTCTACTCGTAGGATATGGTCCGCGATAGTAACTTTCGGGCATGGAAGTTTGAGCAGGGTTTTCGCATGGAGATCCATGATAGTGTAGTGCCCTTGTGTATCCCTACTCATGACAGGGTGCTAGAGTAGGCAATCATGACAGAATGCTTCTTGGCCATGGGATTCCAGATGACTGGGCCTAGCAGTGGTCGCTTCAGAGCAGATTCTTCGATAGTAGGCATGCAACAGAGAGTAGAGCCTCCGTCGAGGAGACCCTTATGTGAGCTGACAGAGGGGAATGGTCGTACACCACAGTGGTACTATAAAGCACCGGGGAAGTCATGAGAGAGTCGGTGATATGCTTGTAATAGATGGGGTCACCTAGCATGGAATTTCCTATCCTGGTGTACCGAGTAGTCATGGAAGGTAGTGGGCATACTACAGCGGAAGAGGCAGCACCGTGACTAGGGATCTCTCAGGCAAGGATAGGGTGGTCCTCAGAGAGGCGACCCAAGAAGAGCAGCAGTACCTGGATATGGGAGATGGTGTTTCGAGGCCCTTTTACTGCCACCACCGGTTGGCCCACACCAGGCTCAGGGAGCTTCCGGTAGTGGTCGTAGATAGCTTTAGGCTATGGGTGTCCATGACCGCCAAACACATGAGATGGTCTGAGGAACGCTTTGTGTTTACTCTACACTTGCTTCGGTAGTAGTATACACAGGCGCTAGCCACTCTTTTATATAAATTCTTTTGGTATGGGAGATTGGTCTCTTAGTAGATGTGTTTCCACCCATTCATAGCCTCGAGGTTACTATTTTAAGTGCATCATTAGTGACCTTTGATTGCAGACAATGCGAACTGTCATTCAGAGGTGAGAGTTTCACGTGGGACCTACATCTCATCCCGATAGAACCATATGATGTAATCTAGGGCATGGATTTCCTTTCCATGGTTCACACCCAGATTGATTGTCGGTGTAGACTAGTCAGATGTGTCCATTATGATGGGACGAATATCACCATCCTTGGTGAAAGAGAACTCATAGAAGAGCAGACGAGTACTCTGAGTATGATACCAAAAAAAAATTCACACCAGTTGGTGAGGATGGATCTCGGAGCAGCAGATGCTACATGAACCTGTATACCTACCATTGTAGAGGACTACATGGATGTCATTCCCGAGGATGTCACGGGACTACCTCCGAGGTGAGAGATGGTGTTCTGCAATGACTTGCAGCTAGGGATGGTCCCAATATCATGTGTCGTATGTCAAATGGGACCCATAGAGCTTCGGGAGCTACAACTTCAGTTGGAAGACCATCATGATAAGGGATTAATCTGGCCCAGTGTGTCCCCCTGGGCAACTCTAGGTTTGTTTGTGAAAAATCCAGACAGGAGTCTATGACTTTGTTTGGATTATCATCTCTTAAATTAGGCCACGATAAAGAACAAGTACCATTTACTGAAGATTTATGACCTCTTCAACCCGTTGAGAGGTGCAAAGTGATCCTCCAAGATTGATCTTCGATCTAGCTACCACCAGTTGCATGTTCATGAGGCGGACATCCCAAATATGGCTTTTCATTGTCGTTATGGGCATTACGAGTTTCTGGTGATGCCCTTGGCATGATGAATTCACCCACCATTTTCATGGATTTGATGAACTAGATCTTCCATATGTACATGGACTGGTTTGTGGATGTATTTATTGGCGACATACTCATCTACTCTACAATAGAGGAGGAGCACGCGAAGTCTTTGTGGATGGTCCTAAAATTACTCTGGGAGCACCAACTATATGGGAAGCTCCCAATGTGTCAGTTCTAGATTCATGAGGTTCACTTTTATGGGTATGTAATTTCAGAATAGGGTTTGGTCGGATATCACACAATGATAGAGGCAGTTCTTGCTTGGGTACCACCCAAGAATACGTCAGAGGTGCGGAGCTTCCTTGGTTTGGCATTGTACTTCATGAGGATCATGGAATATTTCTCCATCATTGAAGACCCATTGACCGCATTGACACAGAAGGACGACTGTTCATTTGGACTGATCAGTGCTAGAAGGCCTTCGAGTTGTTGAGTCAAAGGCTGAATAGTGCTAGAGTGTTGAGGCTTCCAGAGGACGGTGTTGAGTTTGTGATGTACTGCGACACATCAGGTGCTGGTCTTAGGTGCATGCTAATGTAGCTGCGGGAAATGATTGCATATGGGTCGTGCTAGTTGAGGCCCCATGAGTATAATTATGGGACTCCCGATTTGGAGCTGGAAGTGGTGGTCTCCGCCTTGAGGTTATTTAGACACTACCTTATGGGTGAGCGTTTTGTGGTCTACTTAGACCACCATGGCCTCAAATATGTCTTTACTCAGAGGGATCTGAATCTGAGGCAGAGGCACTGGTTGGAGTTCCATAGGACTATGATTTCAAGATATTCTACACTACAGGGAAGGGAAACGTAGTAGTACATTCCCACAGTTGAAAGTTTGAGACTCGACTAGTGCATGGTGCTTCAGAGTAGTTGGATCCCCTATAGCTGACCTTGGTGGAGAAGGATGGTATGAATTTTATATAGTCGATGGTGTTGACTTCTTCACTTCTTGAGTGTGTGATAGATTCGTAGCTGGGGGATGTTGACATTGAGGTACTGCGTGATCAGATATCCATGGGCGACACACCTGATGGTTATTCTGAAGGAGTGAATCACAAGATCTGGTTCCAGGGGTGATCTGTCAAACCAGTAGAGATGCAGGAGGTGGTGAGGCGGGAATTCCACACTTCTCCCTTGGTCATACATCCTATTGTGGGGAATATGTATAGTGTCCTTCAATGGAAATTTTTTTGGTCCTGCATGAAGTAGAGCGTATCTGAGTTTGTTTCTCGGTGTCTTACCTATCAGAAGGTGAAGGAAGAGCATTAGGTTCTTTCAGTTTTGTTATATCCCCTTGATATACTGGATTTGAAGTGGAATGACATATCTATGGACTTTATCACATGGATTACACATACAATGATGTTCCATGATTCCATTTGGCTGAAATTAGACCGACTGATGAAGTCGGCGCACTTCCTTTCCATCAGGGAGAAACGTTTGGTGGAAAGTATAGGGTAGCTGTATATTCAGGAGATCATCCGCCTTCATGGAGTACACTCAATGATCGCCTTTGACCGTGACATGCAGATTACTTCGCAATTATCAGGAGGCCTGTAGGAAGCATTCAGGACTCAGATGTGGATGAGTATAGATTTTCACCCCCTGACGGACAGGAAGACCGAGTGCACTATCCAGGTGTTGTAGGATATGATTAGGGCGTACGTGTTAGAGTTTTCCCTAAGTTGGAAGGATCACCTGCCATTTGTGGAGTTCTCATACAATAACACTTACCACTTTACTATCGGCATGTCGCCATTTGAGGACCTCTACGAAAGACCCTACAGTTCACTGTTGTGATGGACAGAGGTTGGGGAGACCTCCCTCATGGGCCCAGTGTTGGTGCATGCAACGACGGAGAAGGTGAAGGTCATTCGTGAGCAGATGAGGATGGCTCAGAGTAGACAGAAGTCCTACGCAGACCCTTGTTTCATACCATTAGAGTTTGAGCCAGGGGACTATGTCTTTTTGAGAGTTTCCCCATGGCATGGAACACATCGGTTCGGCTGGGTAGGCAAGCTGTCCCCAAGGTTCATTGGCCCCTTTGAGATCATGCATAGGGTGGGTGAGGTTTCCTACTGTCTTGCTCTACCCCCACAGCTGGGGAAGGTGCACAAAATCTTCAACGTGTCGCAGTTGAGGAAATACGTCCACGAACCCAAGCACGTCATCGACTGGGGAGAGTTGGATATTGAGGATGGATCCACCCTTGAGGATCACTCGGTGCTGATTGAGGACCTGCAGGAGAGGACCCTGCGTGGATAGAACATTCCTTTGGTTCGAGTGTTGTGGAGGAACAGGAGTGTACATGATAGCACCTAGGAATTGGAGAGCAAGATGTGAGCTCAGTATCCCATGTTTTTTTGTAGTATTTTATTTCCAGGAAGAAAAAAATGAAGGAGGGAATGATGTATGAACCCGGGTTATGAGCTTGTAAGACATTGAAATTTCATTGAAGTTATTCAAGAGCAGGGTGTTCAGACGACATGTGATTCTGAGCACCAGTGTGGCCATAAATAAATTTTAAGTGTGTTCACACTAGACATACCAAATAAACATAATAACTTCTAAATGGTTTCTCATATGGGAAAAATGATGGTACAGTTGAGTCGAGAGCGTGCTGTTTACAATTGGAGGGGTGTAACTTTCGTGGGTGCGACCCTTCTGTGGAAAACTCCACCAGGGGCATTTCCGTAATTTAGCGACCTCATGTGTGAACTTTAAAAATTCTGAATGGAGGCTGGGATTAAAATTATAAGACCACTGTTGCGCTCAGAACTTGGATTTAACCCTGGAGGTGGCTTAACCCCGACCCCACCGAATGTTCTGGTACGGGCCTTCTGGTGGGTGTTTAAGTGTGTTTCACTACTTAAACACATCCCCCCTTCTTCCTCATTAGATTTTATATAGAGAAATCTCTCCCAACAAGGTAAAAACCTTCACCAATATCCTCATCTTCCCTAGAAAGGTGGTTGCAGCTCTCGCAGACCATTTGTGAAGCAACGGGCTATGCCCTGTGAGGAAGGTTCGTGTGTTTCGTTTCTTTAAAATTCCACATCTACCTTGAACTCAAATTATTGAATTGATATGCAGTTTAACTTTTTAGAGAAGGAAATATTGGGTATGTCTTAATAAGATCTATACAACGAGTCTTTCATATCTAATTTTTGAGTCCCAGGGGGTCCGGGGTGACCACGAGAAGTTTTCAGGCCAAAACCCATGTTTCCGGCAGTTCTAGGCCGGACCGGCGGCTCCATGCGGCGGTCCTGTGGGTGACAACGGCGGTGCGGCTCCCTTGCGGTGGCACGGGCTTCACCAGGTGGTGACACAGGAATCCCCGGGAGGTGGTGTGGCTCTACGGTGGTCGGCGCGAGCGAGAGGGACAGCGGCCCAGTGGTAGGGTCCGCAGGAGCGCACACTGACCGGCTTTGTCGTTCGGTGTGCAGTGCGCGAGACTGAGGCTGTCGCGACCCCAGGACCTTCCCATGTACCGAAAAGTGTGGTCCTTGTGGAAAAGGATCCAGAACGACTTGTGTCAGTCCGACTAAATCCACACGGCCCGCACAGTGTACCGTGGGCCATAGTGGACGGGGTAGTCCAGGCGGCCGAGCCGCGGACCGCCGGTCTGAAGAGGGTGGACCGGCTGAACTTGTTCGGCCCACCCCATATCTGTCCATTTGCATTAAAACGCCTCTTAATTGAAAACCGGATGTCAGATTCATGCGTCATGTACGGAGATGCTATCTTCAGCTCAAGACAAGGATTTTGAGATGGTCTCGGAGTTTTGTAATTCCTGAGAATGGGGCTCGGTGGAGGGACACACCCATTATGTATTGTTTAACGACTCGCCTGGATTCTTATTTATGATGGCTTGAACACATCCAGAGTCCATTTTAGGTTTCATCAGTGGCATTATGACCCTGGCGTCGAGGCTAAGTAGTCCAGGGTGGTTACAGGCATTGATGTCGGAGTTGTGGTGTGTGCCCTATGGGCCATCTTTTATGTTTTGTGCAGCATTTTGAGACTTTTTCATCAGACGCCCATTCAGGATAAATGAATGGTCATTTTGGCATGTTTTTCGGAGAGCATCACAATAGAAATTTTCACCTAACCCCTTTTAGGACCAAGGTGTGCGCTCCATGAGATGTCGTAATGCATAAAGTGGATTTGAATAACTTCTTCGTCGGGAGTCCATTTCCAACGAGTAAATATTCTATCTCGCGTGTTTTTCCGTTAGGATTACAACGGTGTAATCAGTTTGGTTGTGCGACGCCTATTTCAAGAACTCATTAAATGTGGATACTTGAAATGTCATTGGTTGGAGGTTCCTTTGACACACACTAAACCTTAGCACGATAGTGATGTTAGTGACACCCATTGATGGCACGAGCAGTAAGGAGTTATCAAACCAGTTCTGGGTTTACCCTCCAGAGGGGCTAGGTAGTGGGTTACCCACTAGCTTACCAGGGTTTACCCTCCAGCGGGGCTGGGAAGTGGGTTACCTATTGACCTTAGGGTTTACCCTCCTACAGGACTGGGCAGTGGGTTACCCTTTTATCTTAGGGTTTACCCTCCAGCTGGGCTGGGCAGTGGTTTACCCGATGACCTCTTAGGGTTTACCCTCCATCTGGGCGGGGCAGTGGGTTACCTGATGACATATTTCAGACATAGCCCTTTTTATGTGTCTATTCAGTGACTTTTCTACATGACTACCGGAGCGGGACCCTTGGTGGTATTATTTATAGATGAGACAACTTTGACATGCGAGACTGTTGGGCATCAGTGATGGATATCCTTCGAACTGTTGGTGACATTTTCTTGGATGATCTTGGAGATGGAGAACCCCTTACGCACTACTTCAGTTTTCATGTTTGGAATATATATATATATATATATATTAAGACACCCTACATTTGTTCCCATTAGTTGGGTTCAGTTACTTTCCTTCTATGAGGGGAAATGACATGCGGTGTATGCCGCATTATTTCCGTGTCTACCACCTCTTGGTTGGACGAGTCTACTTCCTTACTTCTGTTGGGTTGAGCTGCACTCTTTCTATTTTACTCTAGCATTGTTCATTGTTCTATCTACTGTTCACCATTTTAGTATCTCCATTGTTTCTCCCTCATGATTTCGGGGCATCCTAGTGAGTATCTTTATACTCACCCATGCTTGTGCTTTTCCTTCACATGTTGTGCCCTTGCAGATGACGAATAGGTCGATTGAGACTATGGAGGAGCGTAGAGGATACATAATCTTGGGATGCATTCAGTGGTCATATTATGACTTTCATGTGTGAGACTTACCAGCTCTTTACTTTTTTTTACCTGTTTCCGGGTTGTGCCACCTTTTGGGTTGGGCGTGTGTTTTTTCCTTTCTTGGTTAAGTAATTTTGTTAGAACTTTTCAGGACTTTACTTGTTCTATTTATAAGTTTATGCATGACTGTGGTTTGATAATAGTTGTTTTTCCTTTGGTTTTCTTTTTACTCTTCGCACCTGCATCGTTTGGGCTGTGTGTGTGTACAGGTACTTAGGCAAAGGCCACCCCGATATCGTTACACCTTCGGTGCTTGTTGTCATCCCCTATCCTATAGAGGTGGGCCTAGGTAGATGAAGCTTGAGACAGGTAAGGTTGGTTCATGACAATTAAACATGATATTTTTTTCCTTTTACCATTTTTAATAATCGTAATTTATTGATTCATGAAATGGTTCATGCCTATCGAAAATGTAGTAATCTTATTCTTAGGATTCCTTATGATGTTATAATCCTTGTGTCTATTGTGAAACTTTTCAATTGTATTTCATGTTCATTCATACTATAATATCATTTTTTTGTTTAGTACTTAGAAAAATGTACTAAAGGGTGCAATAATGGGATTTCAAGTTCTTCCTTTGAGAAGGGGTATAGAGACTAAATATAAATAAAATGATTCAAAATCTACATTAATTATCGTATTACAAAGTATATAGATTATATCTCGATACATTTAAATTATAATATGATGAGGTGGAAAATCATGTGAGGAATTAATGTTGAACAAATCAAATAATTTCATTATAATTTGGTTAGAGTATACGGGGTTAATGAACACAACCCATAAGATATAATATTCCTACAGTTGGTAATGTCAAATATGAAGTCATAAATATCATTACTCAGCATAGGTATCCATTTTTGAAAACATCAAGGGAGTATGGTATATACTTTTTTAGTATTAATTTCACAATTTTTTCATTTTAATGTTTTTTATGAGTTGGGGGTAAAGAATTCAGAGTATTGGGAGAAACATGACCGGTCCATAGTCTATAACTAATTTGTAGTCACTATTTCGTATGGGTATTTCAACTTTGATTTCATATTGCATGATTTTAGAATACTTATTCTTACCACATGAGTAAACTGGGAACATTAATTCCCATGGTTTGATTACAATTATTATTATATTTTTAATACTATCATTTATTACTATAATTTTAAAGAATGTATCACTATTTTTTCAAAATTATTATTTGATGATTAGAAAATATTTCCATCAAGATATGATCCAAAATAAAAGTCTCTTTATTAATTGAAAATAGAGATAAAAAAATATTTATAATAAAACCATATAATGAACACCAGGGATTAAAACACCCAATAGATAAAATCATTCCATTAGAAGTTTATAAATCAAAAGGGAACAATATAATGAAATTATTAAAATCTTCATGAATAGAAAGTCATCAAGATCATATTTAACATTGAGTGTCACTAGTAACAAAAATAACTACATTGAAGATAATACACATGAATTTAGAACTAAATATGAAAAATCGATTAATGATATCATAACAATTCCCTACATTGTTAATGTAGATTGAATGAATGATTTAGTTAATAAAAATATACTATTTAAATTTGGTTCCATTAAATATTGACAATAAAAATATTATTGTTGCATTTTTTTAAGAATATGTCTAGTGGTCAAATACCCAATAGGTATATTGATGTTCTATATATTGCATATTTAAAAAACTGTTATATGAATCGAAATGGTATGTAAATGTACTATCAAAATTATACATATATATATATGTGGTTTATGCATAAATATTTATATCATTATTACTAATATATGATTTTATGGATATATAAAATAAAAATAAATATTTTAATATAAATGGATTAGTGAAATTAATTTTTATAATATAAATAAATAAGGGTATTTATCTAAACATATTTACAATAAAAGTAATATTTTTTAAAAGATCAATTATTAGGTATTATATAATTTTACCACATAGAAAAAATTGAATTCTTTTAAAATATTATTAAATTTGAACTGATATATTATCAACATTTAAATTAGAAATTGGTATGAAATAATATGATTAAATATTAAAATTTAAAAATAGAATTTCATAATTAAATTTGTTCTTCTTTAAAGTACCACTAAAGAAATGATATTCAAACATGATCCAATGTAATAAACACTAAATTGAAAATTTTATTCACATATAATCATTGGAACAATTAGATAAAGAATAAATGCATTTGAATGGGGGAATAACTATCCTCAGTCATTTTATATTCCTTCCATAACACCCTAGATCCAAATAAGAATAATATATTATATATGGGAGTAAAAAAGATGTCTCTCTACATAATCTAGTTTAGTGGTTTCCTAAATCACAATTGAAAAATAAAATACAACACATATAAATTCATTTTTCATAATTAAAAAATAGACCTTGGGAATATGATATACTAGTGGGATTCCAATGGCTACCTCATCACTCAAATAATAGTGTGAAACCCTTGGTCCTCTTATTGTTTACCCAATAACACCATAACATGTACAAGATAGAACCTGTGACCGTTATTCCTTTTAATTTAAAAATAACTTTTAAACCACTCCAACCCTTCCCCATCAAAACATTCACCTTCAAAAATTCATTTCATTGATTAAAAAATTATCTTTAAATATAAATTTATGATTTCAATTAAAAATAGTCACCTAAAAAATTTCATTAGATTAAAATGTCACTTATGTTATACTACATCTTAATGACATGTATCTCCATAAAATATATACCTTCCTATTTAATTTTTATTACCTGCCTCTTGTGTATTTCTTGTGAACCATATTTGTCATTTATATCAAATTTATGGTCTTATTAGAAAATATTCTACTATTTATGGTGTTCCATTAAGACATTAATACCATGGTAATTATTTTATAAGTGGATACATATTTCAATAGTCCAAAATATACATTAATAATTCATTAGAATACTTTTCTATTTCAATTTATATGTTATCAAAATTGATCATAATTGAAGGAATTATGTGCTACTCCACTAACTAAATTTTTAAAAATCCATTATGGTTTAGAAATTATGATATAAAATAATTACAATAAAACATATATTGTTCCCTTATCCCAGTGACACTAACTATATATACATTATTTAATATTATGTACCTCACATTATTTTCTACGGCCAGTGCTAGACAACAACCCCCTTGAACCATAACATGAACAGATCACAACTATAAATGACAAAAATTAAAGATTTACTAACAATAAATTTACTATTTTATGAATCCTTCTTTTCTAATGTTTTATTATTCTCCATGAATGTATAGTAGAACTCCAAAATCTAGTGGTTCAATAATAATGATTCTAAAATTTCATACATGTTAAAATATTGTATTTAATTAATTTTCATAATCATATTAGTATGATATATAGATCTGTTAAACATTTATAAAATATATATATTTACTATACCTATATCAAAAATACCATGTGATGTATCAAACACCTCTTTTTTGGGTTCACCATGATACTGATTAGATATATTAATCATTAACTCACCCAAAATGAATGTTGTAAAACCCATAAGAGGATATGATCCCATGTATGGTATTTCCATTATCCTTGACTTTTGGTTGTGGACGTATCAGAAATCATCACTACCCAAATTTATTCACCCCTACGATATAATTTATATATTACATTAGAACCATACCATAATAATCTCTCTAGGTTATATACCTTGTATTCTTCCCTTCACTTCTGCAATCAAATTAAATGATGTTTCATCATTAAGATGTTCAACATTAGTAAATTCTATCCCATTTACTCACAATGGTCAACCAATACTAAACCATTACTAATGAATATCTGTATAATTCTTAATGTCAAAAATAATCAAAAAGGGATAAATACCATATCCATTACAATTTATTTTTATGGTTTCTCACACCTATTTCATGATCATAACACAACAATGAAAATCTCTAGTATTATAGTTCGTAGATTCTCAATCTAATATCACTACATGAATATAAGTAGTTTATGTAAAGTCATATAGTCCGAGACACCCACAAAATATATCCTCGATATGATTGATGATCAATTTTAGATAAATACATCCCACTAATCATTTCTAAGATATCTATAATATCATCATTAAAGGGATTGCCATTGTTCCTTAAAATGCACATACTATGTATTCATGGTAAACCATCACATCATTTTTTAAATTATATGAGATTATCCCAAAACCACTATAAAAATAATTCATAGTTTACTTAATTATCTATGAAATTCCATTCCAAGGAAGGTTTACACCATATATTACCCTTCTATACAATTGAACCATTTTAACCTTAAGTTTATTCTTCCTTTGATCTAAATCCCAAATATATAATTTTTTTTATCATAATGACTATAAATTTAATCCTATACTTACATAAATCACTACATATTATTCTATCCCAATAAAAATTCAAGGTATATTTTAATCCAATAATAAACACTTAAGCACACAACACTCAGGTACTTTTCCCATTACATACTGGGGATATTATATCTAATGAAACCCATTTAACACGTCTAAACCCATCAATCTCTTGGTTATCTTTATAAAACACCACATATCATATAAAATAATTTATAATGTGCCCAATTATTCTACCATTTTTCTAGAATCACTAATATTTGAGTTTTACTGGATCATCACTTTCATCTTCTATACAGAATAATATATAAATACGTTTTTAGATTAATGTTCCTAATGTAATGCAACGATTTCATGTTATAATACCAATGAAAAAATATACTGTTTCCTCCATCTTATGATGCTCATAAACATAGATCGTTATATACCGAACATCTCCTTAACGATTATCATTTTAAATTCCACATGTGTCTCAAGGATATTTTTTTGTACTCGTCCATATATAAGATGTAATTAGATAATTTTTGTTTATATGTGGCGACATAAAGGAAATATTTTTTATAAAATGAGTAATTATTGATGTTTTAAATGACCAAAGAATTTTTTCATCATTATAATTGTTTCTCTATCATTTTTAATCATAGAAATGTGACATTATCATTTTTGTTATGTATGATATATTAATGAGGAGCTCTTTCCTACTAAATTATGGAGTAAAAATATAATCTAAAACATTAATATCATTCTATATCAAGTTACCTCAATAATAATATAAATATGTAAGAATCATAATCATAACTTTTGTGGTTCATAGATTTACACTAATATTTTAATATGGATATGAATTATTATGGCTTAAATAAAATTTTCCAAAAACCCTTCGCTCTATGTTCAATATTTCCAAATTTAAAATTAAAGAAAATTTCATAACCATTATTGTCCATATCCTCGATCCTACCCATACAGTTTGAGCTGTATAACTATTTTACCTTGGGATCACTCCTTGTATGCCATTAGATACAAATTTTTAATAATGGTTGGAAAAACCACATAGATAAACTATACCTTCAATATTAACTTTGGATATATAAGATGAATAATAGAAAATATAAATAATTATTATCATATTATAATATATATTTTAATTAAAATTAAAGGAATATTGTAATTTAAATCATACACCATTCTATAATTAATGATAACAATTAAAATTATACATGAATACATCAATTGAAGGCCATCTATTTTAAAATCATATTTATTGCACAAACAAAACATAAAATAAATATATAATGAGACCAAACCACTACCCTCATCATTTCCTTACGCCTAAATCTATATATTCAAAAATTTAATTTATCCCATACACCTATACACGGTCATTTCCCCAAATTTCATATAAAAAATATGTCCTTGACAACCAAATAGAAGTTTTTAATGGTAATAGAAGAAAGAACTCAGTAAGTTAACCCAAATGATTCCCTTTTTAATAATATATATATATATATATATGGATAAATATATGTATGTATGTATATATATATTTTTTTTATAAATTTTGTAGTATAATGTATGTTTCAAAAAATATAAGTTTATGATAGGTTCAAAATAGTTGGTCATACAAGTCGACATGTTAATGGAAAAACTAACTTTCTACAGTTAGGGATAAACGTGGGATCGATATTCCCATTTTACTCATTTCCACATAATTTTGTTGGGTTTGTAAGATGTCATCAATATATTTATTTGTATTGTAGGGATGAAGGCTATCATGATACTCAACAATTCCATATTAATTCTATTATCATTTTTATCTCACCATAATCATTCAATAAAACTTATATATTGATTTAAATATATGAAAACACACTCAAAATAACAAATCTATAATTTTTTATTATTTTTAATAATACCATATAATTCATCAAATCTATATTTTTTAATCTTTTCAAACCTAAAAAATTCATGTTTCTATGTTATTATCATAGCAAAACCTCTGAAAGCATAATGATATTACGTAACTAATCTCCCAACCCAACATCTTCTAATGAAATTAAATGTTTAATTATCATTATCCTCAACCCACATAGACCATTTAAATTTCATTCTAGCATAATATCTAGTCCAATGAATTATTTATTTCTATATCCGTGATAGGATAACCATATTGTCTAAGTATCGATATCCTAATGGTTATGGACACAAAGATAATCTATTTTTATATGTAGATCGTAATGTTTCATTTGGGTGACATGACCCATAAAATATTTAATTTGTAAATATAAAAAGTCAGAGAGACACATCTTCCAGAGTTTGTATTTTTTTTATCACTAGTGGTAAATTTATACCAATATGGTATTACATTTTAATTTTATATATCCTAAATGTCTATATTATTGAATGTTCTAAAAAACAGGCATGCCATTATATTTTACTATTCATATTACTCTATTATGATATCAATATTAAATTTCAAATGTACACAATCATAATCATTGAAATTGGTTTCACCACTTAAAAAACCTATTATTGGACTATAAATAATCGCAAATCATGTGTCAAATTTTTTGGTATAACAAGAATCATGAAATACATGTTAAATATCACAACTTTAATAACATTTAACATAAAAAGGAACCATCATTTCCAATTATAAAACACTTTACTCCTTTGTAGGTCAGATTTTATCATTTATTCTAGACCATTAATTGATAACTAAAAATTTACAAGTCTATACCATACCTCACTATACACATTTCCAATTATAATAATGTCTTTATAATTACTCCAAAAATATACTCAATATGTATTTTTATGGTCCCTAAACATTAACTAACTAGTCTACCCTTTATTGGACTCCCAATTGATTTTAGTACAGGTTTTTAAATACATTATACACTATCTTGGTACACACCTATATAGTATCCCCCTATATGGTACATATCACATATGATTTGATAAGGATCCAATTATATCACTCATCCTTATCCCCAAATCCCAATGAATCCTCATCAAATTTTAATCCTCTATATTCTTAAAAGACATATCACCATGGTTTGACACACATTAGGGAAAATATAATTATATAAACCAATATCACCCCCAAGATGTCGTTAAACGTAAATTATAATGTCCATGGAAATTTCAATTAGATCATTAGAAATGTCAAACTACTTTAATCCTTTTTTCTCATTATAACACATTACACACTAAGATAACACTTTTCTCTAATAAATATCTATATACTACTTTCATTTGAAATAATCAATGAATTAACATATAATTGAAGAAAAATTAGGGAGAACATATAATTAATTAATAATATCCACTAATGAAATGATTTCTCATATCCATCAATGTGTTACTCAGACCGCATCAGCCATCATTCAATTCCATGATTTCCAAATACAATAAAAATATATAAAATTAATTAAAATTTATTTATAATAAATATTCATAATAACACCATATGTTATAAAATTTGGAATACAATATTTATACTCACAAATATAATATATTAATATAAGAATATATATTAATTTCTGGCATAAAATAAATGTCACACACAAGAAAAGTTGAAAAAATCCCCAAAATAGAATATTATTTCAATGGGAAATATGATTAAATTAAACAAAAATAATTTAATAAATTTTTTCATTCACATTAACAGATGTTATGTGATGTAAAATAATAAATGTTCGACATTTATTTTCATCATGTATCCCCATATCATAAATTTTCCATCAATATGATGAAATTCTACTATGGATTAGTAAAAATTTCACCAAACCAATTCTTCTGACATCAAAAAATAAGAAGAAACTAAATAGGAATTATAGAGGTGGATGAATACAAGAAATACTGAATGAATAACCTTGTGAATAATTAAAAAAACAATATCCATTAAAAAATAAAAAATATGAGTAAAACCTAAGTGATGACAGCTTCTCTCTCAATTTGGTTATCATGAACCTCAAACCTCAATGAAAAAATATAAGGCTCCTAAAAAATAACCCTTATAGTACATTAAAAAAATATACATTGGGCATACTAATTACTCCAAAAAAATTAGAATAGCTACCTGAAGGCCTAGCACATGGTTTCCCCCCACTATCCCCCTCATTGGGTATCGTGTGTTACATGTATCAACCCATTTAAGTATTTCAATTTATGTAACACCAAAAAAAATTGATTCAACACTTTCTCACCAAGAAATAAAAATATAAAACATCATATTAACCATTTAATTATTATCCATAATCACACATTCTGTTTTTGAATTTAAAAACTCTAATTCAACCTAGTTGTTTTTTGAGGGAATTAATCATCAGTCTGGTTCCACAAACATTATATAAAATAGGCGACTATAGTTATCAATCAATAGTTGAGGTTTTAGATATATTTTTGGGATTTTGTTTTTAGTTACATAAATAATATCACATTAATTGAAGAAATTAACAAACTATAAATTATTTTAAATCATTAAATGGGAATTTCATCACGAATAAAAAATATATCTAAAGTAAATAATTATTTATTTCAAACAAAATACTTTGATATTCAACAAATAATATAACCATTAATTAAAAAATGGATCCTTATAAGCCTATATAAAAAGGAGTATGATTAATGGTATGAAAATATACTTAAATATCTCATTGAATCCCAATTTATTTTGTATAATTTTGAAAAAGAATAAAAAAATTAATGTCATGAAATAGAGGACTAATATTTTTATAAATTGGTGGGAAATTGAATTAACAATTATGAAATAATTACCATGGATCTTAGATGGTAAGGGGGAAGAGTAATGGGTCAGACCTTCAGGAAACAATCCCCAAAATCACAAAGATATACCCGAAAACAGAATCCCATTAGACAAGGTTGAGTGAGTGGGAAAAGTGTATGTTTAGAAGAAAAATATATTTAATTAATAACATATATAGTCTTTTAATTTAACAAAAAACAATATGTCATACAGTTTCACAATAAATGTATAATATAAATCATGGAAATTGGAAGAATAAAGTCTATCTTACACATTAATACATAGTTCATTATTAGTTTTTCAAGAATTTTTTTGTTTCATGAGAATTTTAACATCCAATGGTATATATTCACTTAGATGTTTATTATATGTGAGGTTTCTTTGTATGTATGTTTATCCATATCATTAGGTCATTGTCTTTGGATGAGGGTTTTTATATGTTTTTTTATATTGTGTCCTTTTGATGTTTATAACCCATTTTATCCATTGATATGATCAATATTTCTCTCTATAAATTAAATTATTATTATTAATTATTTCCTCATTATTATAATTTATTTTAAATTTAAACATAAAATATATATTACCTTATATTTTTTACTACATGATTAATACTTTATTTCACAAATGATTGTGTTTGTGGGGTTATGTAATATTTTTATTTAAAATAAAATTTAATAATTTTAGTACGTGTTTATAAATTTAGGTGTTATTTATTAATATAACTATTTACTATAGTTTATTATAGAAGGAATGGTGATTCCACAGTGAAATCCAAATGGATATTTTTACTCAATTCATATATGAATAATATATTTTTATAAATACATATTGAGTTTTAATATATAATTAATGGTAATAAATATTTATTTTTAAGTGATGGGTTCACGTAAGCATGCAAGAGATTTCATGTTTAGTTATCTGGGTTTTGTAAAGTGGGACAATTTGACAGTTTTTTTTATTTCGGAAAGTATGTATTTATTTTTTATATAAAACATTATTTTTTATTATATTCGTAAGAATATATTTTAGTAAAAATTTATTTAGTATATTTATGATTTTATATATTGACATGTTTTAATGGAATATGGTGATAAATTATATAATGTTTAATTAAATTATATTGATTTAAATAAATTCCGCAATAAATTACTATTGATTTTTTCTCTCAACTAGTAGGATGGGATATATATAATGAATTTTTTGTTCATTGAAAAATTAATATGAAATTTTGGATTTAAAGAATATATATTTTAGAAGAAATATATTCGACCATGATTACAAGTTAAACACATCCACTTTTGAGTAGTCTCTAAATATTCACATTAATAAACCAAAGGTAATGTGGTGATCAATTTTGGTATTGACATAACAAATATCGAATAATTAAAAATAGTATCAAAGACATTTATGATGATCTAAATATGATTCAGTGTTAATGTATAGTAATGAGGGAGAGAAATATATAAAGGGATTCAATATATAGTTAACCATTTTATAGAAAAATTTGATCTTACAAGTGTCCTAGTAAAATTGAGGTTAACAAACCGCTAATAATTGTTTTTTTTTCTATAAAAATAATGTGGTGTATCTTACAAATTAGGTTATGAAATGAAAATTTCATATACAAAATCTTAGATATGAGTAGGATTTAATAATTTATAAATATTATTCATTATTATTATTGGATGAAAAATAAAATTCCCATTTAAAATGTATTTAATTGGAAAATGGTTTAATTAAATGGAAATAATGAAAAACATAGGTATAATCTTGAGGGGTTGTGAGTGATTTTGGATTATTTATTGAGTTTTTTATTATCAATTTTTTATTAATGTTTTATGTTATAATATCTATTTTAATTGGATAATTTAATTCATTTTATTTTTTAAGAATTTTATAACTTTTACATATTCAATCACTGATCTCTATAAAATTGAAGTATAAATAGATAAAAATTTTCAGTAAAATCAATTGAAATTACATAGATATAACCAATGAGAGATCCTCTAACTTATTAGGTGAAATATGATGATGATTTTCTCATGAGAAATTTTCTTATAGATTAGTATTTATATCTATTCATATATGATTTTCATAAGAAACTATTGTGCCTCCAAATAGAATAGATCATGGATTGATATTAAAAAAAATTATCCTTTACATGTGACTTAAAAGAAAAAATATGATATAAAGTGTGTAAAAATAATTAAATTTGTTTTATTATTTTAAAATACATAAGTTATACCAAATGTTGATATTGTATATCTCTATATTATATTTGTGAATGACTATAGTGTTGGTGATTTTACATAAGGAAATGTCATAGGAAACATTCCAAGAAATGATAAACCAAATCAAATACCCAATAATTTTTTATATATTTATCAAAAATACTTTTTACATCTCAATAAAATTTTATCATTATTTATAGACCATATAAAAAAATTTTATAATATTTTTCTTTTCAAGTTTTGGATTTTCTCTATTGATAATAAAAACATTTGAAATTCATGATGGATTATTAGACATAAAATCTATCAAATTTTATTCAATTATGTCTATCCATATTCCTAGAGAAATATATATAGGATGTTTTATTAAATATGGGTATAAAATGAAACAAATATGTTTCTTTATTTATCACTTATAAGAGTTTGATTCCAGGTACATGATATGCTCATAATAATAATCTTAATGACATCAATTAAGGAAGTAGTAAATTTTGGGTATGTTATTTTGGACAGTGTCATTTATAACGTTAAATATAAATACACTTATGTTCATAAGATATATAAATATATTTATGAAATTATATTTTTATGAAGTTAATATTTTATGATGTTAGAAAAGATAAGATTCTGTATTATAAAATTTAATCTCATCTTAATTATATAGGGTAATTCGTTTTTTTGTCAACTATATTTGTATTATAATGTGGATAAGAAAATAATTCCACCATAAATGGAAATTAGTGATGATTAAATGTTGATTCTGAATATTTATTCCAAATATTTATTATTTTATAAATAGTTATATCAGTATTAGATCTCTACTATAGAATAGTGAAAAATTATTTTTAAGAACAAAAATGAAAAATCATATTATATGTAAACCTACATATCATGTTATTTATTTTATGACTTTTAAAAAAATTTCTAGATTACAAATATGTGATTATTTTATTCTACATTACATTTTTTTTGGTTAGGGGTTGAGGATATTTTCACTATTTCTAAGAACCGATAAAATAAATCATGTCCACTCATTATTATTTCTAATGTTTTTTTCTTTTTTTTCAAAACAAAGATAGGTATCCGTTATTAAATTTATTTTTTTATTTGGATTTATCTTGAAAAAAAATTTAATTGTATAATAAATCATGATTTAAATAAATTAAATAATTATTCTTTATTTTTTTTAATTGAGGATATCTATATTCCATTGTTTATTGACTTGAATTTTAAAAAAGAAAAAAAATTGTTATTGTTTCCACCAAACAGTAGCGGTCATATTAAAGGTGAATTGGTTTTAAATATATTAGATAAATAATTATCTTAAACCACTACATAAAGATTGACATAAGGGTAAACATGTATTAGGTTTTAAAATGTTTGAATATAACGTTGATATATTTTTCTGTATTTAAAAATTATAGTGTTTTTCCAACAATTAGTGGTGTGTATTAATGTTTTCATAAGAAAAAATAGTTGTGAAAAAAATCATGAAAGAAAATATAGAATAATAAGATACTTTTTTAGAGTTAGAATCAACACCCATGATTTTAATAGAATAAAATTATATTCAAAATCACAAAGGGCATGAAATGCTGAGATTATATTATGTTATACACAATAAAATGTTTCTTCAATAGCATTCATTACACATAAGACTAATTTTTACAAATCGTTAATATTCTATTAATATTTCTATTTTACATGATAGTTATCAACAAAACAATAGAATTTAAGGTATGGATAAGATGAACTAAATATTAATTTTTGTTTCACACATGTATATATAAGAAATTCTTTGATGGCCAATTAATTATATATTAAAATAGAAACCACATCAAATAAAAAGAAATCTTTTTCCAAAAAAATATTTAAAAGTAAACATGTTTTTTTATAAAAAAGACACTATTATGGGATTATATTAATGAAATGTGTACTTAATATATTAATTCCAATGTTTACCATTCAAATTATGTTTTTTTCTAGACAATATATACAAATAAATCAAATTTTTTCCTAAAGACTATATTTTTTTAAAAAATTATTATTGTCTTATTTTAAGGTTGATTTTATTTTAAAAGCATGCTTTTTCAAATTTATAATTATATTTTTTAGAATAAATTTATTTTTTAAAGATTATAGTCAAAATAATATTAGGTTTAATTTTTTGTATTATTCTGAAAAGTTCTTTTTTGGATGAATAGTGAAAAATATTAAATTTTAGTCAAAAACTGCTTTTTCATCTAAATAATATGTAATTTTAATTTATTTTTTTTATTTTTTTAATGTAAAATTAGATAAATTAGATAAATATATAAATCTAATTTATTTAATTTTAATATTTTTTATATTGAATTTCAATATAAAAATTTTATATGCTTTTGAACATTTTCACTTTAGAGACCCACTTTCTCTCAAGTCTACATGATCTATTTGGAAATAAATTTTACCACATTTTAGGTTTAATTTTTAAAAATGGGTAAAAAATAATAATTGGTATAATTTATATTATCTAATATGTTCATGTTAATTTTTAATCATAATTATTAGAAAAAACAGTAAAAATTAATTACAATGATTAATGTAAAAACATGTTTACATAGTGGTTATACATAGAATATAAGGTTTAAAATGACCTAAAAACATGTAAAACACCAATTTCCTATTAGTATTTCAACCCTTAACACATATTTACCTATATTTATGTGTTATTATGAATAAGGATCCATAAAAATGATCTATATAATAAGTTATGTAATGAAATGTACCAAAAAGGAACCATCCTTGATTTTCATATCTATAATGGTTTAGGGTACTCAAAAAAAAACTATTGGTTCAGATATATATATTATTTTGAATTCTAAATGAGTTATTATTTTATTTTATTTTATTTTAAATATTTTTATATGAATTAGTTGCATTAAATGATTGATAAATGCCAACATAGAAATTATTTATATAATAATGAACTACAATAAAAGATACTCGAAATATTTAATGGGTAGTAAATTAAATGAATTTTTATATTCCATTATATTTTTAGAAAAAATATAATGTTTAAAACTTTTTAAATTAATATATTAAAATTCCATCAAGTTTTTGTTTTTGATAAATTTAAATTAAATAAATAATATCTATATTGAATTTATTATTATTTATCAATATATGATATTTTGTTAAATTATTAGAATTATAATATATCTTATCCTATGAAAAGTTAATCCTAAATGTTGATAAATATAAAATATGGTACATTCCTAGATCAATTGATATTTCTTAAGGACATTAATGAAAACAAAATAAAAAAACTATGTCAGCATAGTTAATGTTGAAATGATGTTTTTTCACGTTACATGAACTTTTGTTAAAAATTAATTTTACACACACATTTATTTTTTATTTTATAAATCAGATATAAAATTTTTAATCATTATTTATAAATTTTATAATAATTATCAATTTTATTTACCCTAGGATTTTAAATTACCCAAGTTAAAAACCAAGTTATCGTGGTAAAAACAAAACAGGTAAAATTGAGACAATTTAATGAATATGGAACAGAAAGATAAAAATGATTTTATTTTGTTGTGTCTTATATGTGGATCAACTATAATTTCCATTCATTCCCTTATTTTTTTAATTTTTTAAATAGATTAGGTAAGGTATACCCCTCAATAGTAAATTATTTTTGAGTATTAAAAAAAAATTGAACTCATCCTCACCTATAAAAGGGTTGTCATCTAACTCCCTTCTTCACACATTTCAATAAATTTGGATCACCCAAATTCTATCCAAATTACTCCTCAAATTAATTCCCCTTATCCTAGAAGCCTTAATTTGGGAAAAATCCATCCAAGGAAGTCATTTTGTATAATCCTAAAAGAGTTACCGGAGGAAGAGGCAACGTTCATCAAACTGAATTTTTTTTATTTCATTTTCAAATCCATTAATTTATTCTTATAATAAGATGTTATAATATCCCCATTATACTAAATATACTTAGGTTTTTTTATGCTTATTACCTACAACCACAACACACTTCCATTGAATGGGTAATGAAATCATAATTCGGGTGTACGATGGGCTACACCCATGTGAAACTATCTCATTAGATTTTCCATTACCACCTATCATGGATGTGAATAATGATTCATTTACTAATTATATATTATAGATAAGTATTATTATACCTATTTTGTAATTATATCATATACACAATTTTTTCATTTCATACCATAGGGGATATGATTACATCGCTCTTGTGTACAATGGACTACCGTCTCATTAACTAATAAAATGATTTTTTAACTAACATGTAACTTATATATTAATAATGGTAATAATAATAAATATATACGATAAATATCATTTAATTATTATACTCATTATTTAATTATCTTTCTATAAATATATAATATCAATTTATTTATTCATATTTAGCACACTAAAATAGTTATAATGTCGTTCATGGATGTGTGGACTACCGCCACCTAAAAGTGATGTAATTCATTTTATGTTAGTAAGAAGACATACATAAGTATATATGTATTTAAATATCATGGTATTTATGATATAATATATCATTATGTAATGAAAAAAATATTATTTACAATCCTTCCATAGTGATCATTGGGAAATGAAAGGATTATTCATGCGTACTTACAACCTACCCTCTCCATGATCGTAATGTGAGTTCAATTATCATAACTGTATGTCAATATTACGTTTAAATGTATAATTTATATTTAAATATCTGAATTATTTTCTTTGAATTAATCTTTATATTTTTAACTAATGAATTTGTTCCCGTAGTCATCCTACATAAGTTGATTTAGACACATAAGGCGAATATGATCCGAATATTAAACTTAATCATATTCAAATAAATAATTATATATGATATGTATATATAAGTTAAATAAAATTAATAATAAATTTTAATAAATTTTTGAATAAAATTAAATACCTTGCAAAATTTTAATATTTCGGAATATAAATAACAAGAATGATGAATCAAACTCATGGGAAGGGTTTTCTCATTTTACTTTTATTTCTAAGACATGTACGAAAAATCGAACACTTATTTACTGGGGTAGTGTATCTAAAATTCATTAATTCATTGTATTATTTACTAATTTTTACCCTTAATGAAAAGTTTAGGTCACCCTTCATATGTTTCTTTTTCCAAACTTTCTAAAGAATGATGTTGAATGAGGTATGTCTAGAAAAGATTTCATATGGATGATGATAATGTATTAACATGAAAAATGCTACATTAGTAGGAGAAATTATCATTAGATGTCATGTGAATTTTTTATGTCGAAGTTCTTCCAAATTCTCAAAATCATAAAACCTAATATATCATAATGTTTATATGTTACGAATTATGAATTTTAGATATTGTAAGGTGTTTATGAAAAAAAATTGTCCCCAAGTATCTAAATCAAAGCGGTAAAAATAATATTTATGATTCTATAATTAAATCTAGGAGTGTGGGTTCTGGGTTGTGATATTAGAGAAATATTATATCAAATCATTCGGGATTATAATATCATATTTATTGTTGATAGAAAGATGATTCGTTTATATTGTAATATTATATATTTTATTGTTTTCATAAGAAAATAATAGTGTCACTTGGATTTAATTTTTAATTATGTAATGAGTCATTAAAATATTATTCATTATAGGAGAAGATGAAGTGTCAGAAAAATATTGAAAATGATAATTTAATTAATTTTATAAATAAATTTTTATATGGAAAAAGTGAAAAATCATGAAACTCCATTTATATTATGTGTAATTATATATTTTTATGTTAATATTAAATATGTTTTATAATGAAAATATATGGACATGGGTGTTTCAATATCATGAATGGGATATAACTATCCATTTATAATCATTAATAATAGAAAATTATTTTATCAATTTTTTTTAAATTTTTTCATTATTTAGGAAAGACCATATGACATTATGGTTAAAAAATTTATTATAAATAGTTTATTAGAGGGGTATAAAATATTAGAAAAGATAAAGTGTTAAATTATTTCAAACATGAGTAAATATTTTCTCGATTATCTTCAATTTTTACCCCATATTTATTTTCTTAGTGGTATGTATTTTTAATGATTTTGGTGCATCATTATTACTTTACATTTTATTTTTTAATGAAATTTGCAATTATTAATTTCATATCACAAATGAATAATATCAATTTTCAGTTAACATCAGGATTATAAAATTTTATGTGATAATTATAATTTCTATATATAGAGTATATTTATATACATTTTACATTAAATAAGGATATGAAAGACATTGTAACTGAATTATAATGTTTTATTATAGAAATTTATATAATTAAAGTGGATAATGGAAAGAATAGTAGGAATAATGTTCGTGTAATAAGTAATACCTTATATGCATTATTAAAAAATTCCTAAACTTATCAAGATCACATTAGTGGAAAAATATATTTATAAATCAAATAATATCTATTAATTCAAGGTTAATTTAATGTAATTATATCTTGAAATATATAATGAAAAAATTAATAAAATTATTATTTATGAAACGGAAGTAGTGTATGATTTATTTAGTGGATTTAATTAGGTAATGATATATATTTAATAGGTATCTTATCACACATTTATTTTTTATTTATAATTTCATTATAATATAATGATTTAAATTAATTCCCATTGAAGAATTGTATAATTTATTTAATATAGATGATATTAAAAATTGTCTTTACTAAAAAAAATATTATATAATAATTAATGTCTATTCAAATACTAAAATAATGAAAATACACAGATCTATGAAAAATATATATGTTTATGGAATGTTGTTGAATTAATATTTTAAATTTTATTTTCATAAGACCATGTAACATGTATTTATAAATATTTAAAATAAAAATGTATGATTTGAAGATAAATTTACATGGAAAAGAATTAATTCTGTTAGAGAGTTTCACTTTTTAGACAAATTAATATATTTTGAATGATGTTGAATATTATAACGGATTGGAGTCATCAAGAGGGATTCTATGTAATAAAACATTGAAATTAAACAATTTAATGGTTTCATTGAAATGGAATATATTCTTGACAAAAAAACTAAATAAAATTATCATTTTATCAAATATAGATAAAGAATAATGTTATGTGAATAAAAATGAGTTTTTCTGTAAAGGATATGTGATTAATAATAAAATAAATTGGAAAATGATAGATAAATGATTCAAAATTGAGAGTGAATGGAATGTTTTGAAAATATATATAATCTATGAAAGATAATTATAATATTATGAATGTTACTCCAATATAGTATGATGCAGATAGTTTACAATATGTAGAGAATTTGATATCATTGTTGGAAATGGATTCTTGAAATTATAAAAAAAATAAATTAAATTAAATTATTGAACATCAAAATAATTCAACTACTTATGAAATGAAAATTTATTAGTAAAAATAATTGGAATATGAAATTGGATAAAAATAATTTTGAAAAATCTATGTAAGTGGTTAATGAATGGTAAAGGTATATTGAGAATATTCCTAAAATATAAAAAATATGATAATATCTCTAAAATGTTTCGTTGTTAAACAAATTAATAATTTTTTTCACTGATAAATATAATATTGTAGATCAACAAGTGAAAACGGAGAAGAATTTTGTGGGGTCAATAATATAATTCATAGAAAATCATGTCATAATTTCAACATCATTTTAAAATATACAATGAATTGGATTATGAAATTTTGGAAAAAACATATTTAAGGTTTACTTATATGATTAACAATAAGTATTGATTTTAATTCAAATAACAGATTCATAAACTGGGGTAACTTGTCTGAAATTTTCTTGTATTTTCAAAATATATAGAGATTATATTATTGATACAAATTAATATTTTATATCTAGTATTGTTTAGATGGGTTTTTTTCAATATAAATGATTTTCAAATTTAATACTGGAATTAAAATAATGACTAGAGATATTTATATCAAGAGTTTAGAGTGATATAACATACTCATTGAATGAATTTATAATGAAATCATAAATATCGTAATTGAATGTGGAGATTCCAATTAAATTATTTAATATTCATAACCCTTTCTTGGAAGAATATGGTCATTCTATATAAAATTATCATACTATATTAACATTATTGCTGAATAAAAAAATTTACATGATAGTTATTTAATATAATGAGAAGAATAAGTATATCATATTATTGATGTTGTTTCACTACTATTCTTACAAATAGATAACCCATGTATATTATAAAGTAGTCTTTCATCTCTCATGATAAATTATATAGTGGTTTTGTGGAGTTAAGATTTCTAAAAATTGGTCATCCGAATATTTTTTTAATAATGTATCTCCAAATATAAAATTTATTAGCAATATAGAAATTGGTGATGGAAAACTATAAACAATGATGAATATGTTTGTTAAAGGTTTAAAGAAAATACTACAATGTGGTTATCATATTTTTTATGATGGAAATGAAATAACCGTCTATATGGGTTAAATATTTCGCACATGGGTTATGAATTTGTCTATCTTTTTTTTTGTAAAAGAATAATATAAAACATAATTCAAGTGAGAGTTGATAAAATATACTTATTTATTAGTTTTAAATTGTAGGATAATTACTGATATTGGATTATTAGACACATTATACAAAGAAAAATATACTATCTATTTCATTAATAATACACTTCACAAAGTCATATAAATATGAAATTGTTTAATTTATGAAATTATATGATAATAATGCTAATGAAATTAAATTAGACAATTAGAAGACCATCCAAATTTGAACATACATATGAATATATGACTGTGATAAATAAAAAATTATTCTATGATAATATTGAGAATTTATATTTGTTACACACTGTGGGGAAGATATATGATTTATATATTTTATTATTTTCCGTAAATATATAAATATTTTAATTCCCTCATTGTTAATTCATGGAAAAAAATCAAAATATATAATTAATTTATAAATCTCTTCTTTATATTACTTAATTTTGAGAGAATGTCAATAATTATAAGAAATATATTGAACCATATAGGAAGTTATATGAATTAAATAATATAAATTTACTTATAAAATGTGAAATATGGATCTTAGTAGTGTTATATATAACAGATTTTCATAACTGATGAAGATAAAATTTGGGTTCTTCTAGAATAAAATATGTAATTTAGAAACAAATTATTTCTAAAAAATACATCTATAATAAAAACTATTTTACTCTGTATAAAGATAAAAATTAATGTTATGTATTATAATGGATAATAGAAACATTATATTATTTCTATGTTCAGGTTCATGAAATTGAGATTAATGTATCTTAAAATATTTAGAACCCCATAAGTGTTTTGATGAATGATTTTACATTCATTCTACCAAACGATATGATTTTGTTGTCTATTATTTCTGTTATGGTTGATATGAGAACAATATGATGTAGTTTTGGTTTATTGGAATGATGTTTCCATAGAAGTGAACATAAATAAGGTACATCCAACATTATGATTCTCTACATCTTTCAATGTCCAACAGTCACATTTATTTGTTGTATATAGTTTGCAGGAGTTGTGATCAACCTTGATCTGTTTCGTAAGAGTTTATTGTGATATTTTATCCAAAAAAGATTATATTAATATATTCAATAAATTTTTTAAGTAGATAAAATAGAAGGAATTCAATGAAGATGAAAGAATCATAAAAAAGGGTATAGTTATGAATACAATGTTATTTAACATTAGAAACTAAAAAATGTTTTCAAATGTTATTATTATTGATGAAATTAAATGTATTTGTACTAATTTGATGATTCTAGTTAATAATAAGTAACTATTGTAATAGAGATGGTGTTTTCTTTTTTAGGATATAAATTTTATAGTTCTGACAATATATATGATTTTTTAGTTTTCACTAAGAATAAAGATTCAATAAGATGTTCTACTGATAAATATCTTAGGGAATCCTCAATATATTTTCGTAACGGTATAATTATATTATTATAGTTTGTTAGATTATTTGATTATAAAATCCGCTCAGTCATGGAGATTAATTAATGATAAAATTTTTAAAAATCTATTTTATTTATTCAATCAAAAAATCGATGGAGTCTTAAAGATTAAACAATATAATGTATATAAAATTTAGTGTTTAATAAATTTAAATGAAGTTATAAATAACATTATTTCTAGTGATGGTAGATTAAATTTTTAGGGTGGGGAATATATTCAAACTATAGGTGTGGAGAAAATATATTTTCCTTTATCATTTAAATTCCAATTTATTATGTTTTTATACCATATCCTTCTATTTTTAAATTCATTTTCAAAGGGTCGAAAAAAATATATATTAAAATATATTTTATATATAATTAACTGTATTGAATTTAGAAGGGTAAATTTAAATGAAAATTTTTGTATTTAGTGTTTTCAAATTATGTGTATGTTTGTAAAGATGTGAGTACCTCAAGTGAGATGTATTTTAGGTGAATGTGTTTTGGTATCTTGGTATAATGTTTTTATTCATATATGTAGTCAACCATAGAATATATATAAATTAATTATGATAAAAATTATATAAAAATATTTATTTCACATGTTGAACATTTTATAAAATTAAATTGAAAATATTTGACATCAATAATATTACAAAAATAAATTTTCATCTCAATAATGAAAAATATAGAACATAACTAGTCATACAAATCTGGGTTTTTAAACACATACTTATATAAATTTCTTCTCTTAACATCACATCAATATTCTAGTAAATATATCTAGTATTGATAGTTGTGTGTCCATGATGTTTTTCTGCTTTTACCTAATATATAATAAAGTTATATTCCCACATCACAGTTTTCTATATTGCTCTTTGGATTCAAATAACAAATCCAGAAAGTCATGGATAAAATTTATAAATTAAAATTGGAATAAATTTATCCTATCATTTTTTTAAAACTAATTTTATTATATATAATTTCCAGGATTGATTTATTGTTGTTTAAAACTACGAGATGAGTAAGATGTGGTCCATTTGTTATGTTTCATAGATATAAAGAAGTAACATTATAGTTTTAACCTATAATTAATAGTAGTATTCCTATTAAATCCATCATTATTTAATTTGGGAAATAAACAACAAAATTTCTTAGAAATAATTAATTTTATGGGTAAAACACAACAATTTAGGAAATATATATATATATATATTAAATTTTTATATAAAAATTTTAAATAATTATTTCTTTCTAATATAATGAAGGGTCTCATAGAGGTTCCATGAGACCGAGAGAACAATGTATCATCCTAGTAAGGGGTATAAACTATAGAGAAAACTTTTCATAGAGATAAAAAACATTCTATAAATTTATGAAGGGGGATTGAATAATATTTATGTATTAGTTTAAACTAAAAAATAAAGATTATAACAATATTTATGCATTGTATTCTAATAAAATAAATTTTTATTTATATCAAAAATATGATCTTAAGAGTATCAGTAGAGAAAATATGGGAATAAGGTCATGTGGTAACACAAGACTCTCTATATGATTTGATTATTGTAGTTACATTTTTTTAAATTGAATCATTCATATTCTATGATATTCAATTTTCAATATTTTATTTTCCATTTTTTCACCTTTTTAACACTAATCCATATTTTTTCCCAAAAAATATAATTGCCAATCCAAATGTTAATTCATTTGGTCAATAATATTTTTATATTGATATTTTAAAAAATATTTATTTATTTACAACCTCAATATTTACATAAAAAATATATTTATTTATTTATGTATATCTATTATTTTAATGACATATAACTATACTAGAACAAATATTTATGTGTGTTTTATGTTTCAAGTATATTTTTTTATTGTATAATTTGGAAGTTCACTTTTTTCTCTATGTATTGCATTCTACAATGTTTAAGAAAAATATTATATTTACATTATTTCTAATAATATTATCATCATAACATGTCATCTAATTCCATAAAAACCTACTTTCTTCACCTTAATCTACATAGTATTTCATTTTTTAATTCATCTATTTTTCATTGTAAATTGTTTATTCCGTATGAGAAATAATAGTTTATTTGATTGTGAATTGGTATAATAGAATACCATTAGATTATGATTCTAGAAAGATTACTAACACTTATGTTAAAGCTAAAAATGATTTTTCTACTATTGAAAAGGGAGTCCATAAGTAATATTTTTCCACTAAAATTCAATTTCTAAATCTTAAAAACTAACTATGTTTCCTTTTTTCTATATTATATTCCACTTTATATATAAATTTTTTATTCTATATTCAACTGTTTGCGTTCTTATCCTTCCTCCAATTTTATTTTAATTTAAATCCCTTTGAAATACAGTATATATGCCTCAGACACATTTCAATACCCAAAATTCATTAACATTAATCAATTATATATCATCACACTCTCTTTTTCCAACCATTAAAATTATTTCAAAAATTATTATCGATCAACCTACTAGTTATAAGGAGAATGATCTTTATCTATATTTAATTATGAAAAAGGATGAAACTCAAATACTTTTAGGAGTGATAATTTTTTTCACATCAATTTAAAAACATACAAATTTAATTCACATTTATTGTTATATTTTTCTTATATAGTCATTGAAAATACCTTTATTATTACTATTTCAACTGATGAAATATGTTTATTAAATTAAACAATGAAAATATTATTTTTTTGAAGTAAATAAAATGTCTATTTTTAGAAATATCATACCATGAAAAATTAGAATTCCATTATCATTATTGACAATAAATGGTTTGGTTGAATCCCACTTTTTAAAAAAAATTACAACATGATTTCTATTTGTTTCATGAGATATTACTATAAATATTTTACTATATTATATTAATGATTTTTTATTTCTATTCTATTGGTATTCCTATGAACTACAGAATCAGAGGACACCAAACTAGATCTCATAAAAGAAACAAAAAATATATTGAGACACTTATTAGAAAATATCAATAAATCATTTCATATTGTTTTGATGTTGTATTATTTAATATTCCATTTCATGTTAACATTGAGACAGAAAACCATGGTATAATATAAATTTATCTTAGTTTTTTTCAAATAATAATTTATATCAAAATAAAAATTCTTAATACATAATCTATAATATGTATATATTACAAGAACTAAATTTCAAGAAATGTTTTTAAGAAAACTAAAATCTACTAGTGAGGAATGTAAGCTCTTATTTTCAATTTATATTTGTATGATTGTATTAATATAATACAATTGTAAATAAGGTGGTCAAAAAAATGTTGGATACAAGTTATATTACCTACACCTTTTCTTATGATACCTATCATAACAATTTCCATAAAATTGTGAAATTAGGGATTATAAAACTAATTAATGATAAAATTTTAGAAGAAAAAACACTTTGAAATTATTAGGACACATTAAAGTGTCCATTTCAAAAATTTAGACATATATTCTTATTCAGTTTTTAATGTTAAATTTTCATCAACATTATTTATTATATAGACTATATATCATTTTCTCTAGAAATGGTTAGTACATAAAAACATTTATACATGAAACTTTAAAATTCATATCCCTATAGAAAGCATATGAAATTTGGAATATTAATAATCAAGATATGATTCATACAAATCTTATTTGATAGAAATGATATTCATTTCACATTTATCATGAAATTATTTGTTAAACTATTATAGATTAATATAAATGTAAATCCCATAATAAATTCTTATTTTTTAAATTTTCATAAAATGGTATGATTTGGATGTGTCGAGTTCAATAAAAATAAAATAACTACTATATTACTATATTATGAAATAATTTGAAAAATATTTCTATTAATTAATAAATTTAAAACCTATATAATAACAATATTTAATGTTACTAATATTTACTATTTTAAAATAACATTATATCCCTTGATATTCATATTCAATGTATAAAATAGGTTTTGTGATACTATTTACACTATTCATAATAAATTCTCTAGATATGATATATTCATTGTAAATAAATGTTATTAAAAAATTCGCTATAATGTTTTCTAAAATGAATAATGGATATCATTAATCATTAGGTTAGTATACTAGTTCAAACTAAACCTACAATATTTTTCAACCCCAAAACGTTTTTTAATTCATTTTTTGAATAATATACCAACTAATTCTATATTTAACACTTAAATAATACGTGTATATTATCCATCCTCATCACATTTTCATGTATTGTTCTATAATTTTTTTATTTTATTAACTGGTTTAATGATATTGTAGAGAAATGTTTCCTACACATTCAATGTGTTTTTATGTTTTTATAATCAATAAATAAATAATAAATATTCCTAATAAAAACCAGAAAAAATCATTTTTATGACGGATATAAAGATGGAAAAATATTTCATGACCATATAAATCATTATAAAATAATAATAAGTTTTTAATTGAAAATGTGATAGGATTTATAATTCTATAAATTTGTATGAGGTGATCATTATATTTATAGGATTAATGTCAAAAACTATCATCACATTGGTATCATACAAAAACATTATGGAGATCCCCCAAAAGTTATGAAAAAATAATTTTTTTAAACATTAAAACAGAATATATCAAAATTAAATCTATTATGAACATTAAAAATGTTTTTTAAAATTGAGACACTATATTTTTGACATGGGAAACATACATATATATTCAACTATATTATTTACATCTCAAAACTAAACAATCTAAAAGAATTAATTGAACCAGTTTTTGTAGAAATATGAGGTGTATTTGTGACGAATACAATGACATAATTAATCATTTCATAACATTAGGATAAATTTCAACTAGAAATAATACTCTATGTGTGATGATGAAGATAATCATATAGAGGGGACTACATTCACATATATAAAACATTAAAACCATTATAAATAGAATTTCTAACCAATGAAAAAATGAAATAATTCAATGAGGAAAGGTATATTATTATACAAACAAAAATGAGTTTACATAAAAGTATGGATGAACATGATACATTTTAAATTCCATTACAATACCCATGGGAAATTGAATTAGTTGATGAGTGATTTTCTAATAAAGGATATCATAAATTTACCTCTATCATTCCATTTAAAGATCACATAGTTAAATTGAAAGACTACATTTCATATTATCTTTACATAACACATAATCATATATCAACAATCTTACATTATTTATGTCTCTTATAGAATTTTATAATTTATGCATATAATGTATTTCATTCTCAATGATTATCATTTATTTTTTTTAATCAAAAGTGTTTAATTGTTGTGTATATAATGGTTTAATTGAACCTTATCATATATTTGAGCATTAGGGATGACACTATGGAAAAAGAATTTCTTTTATTTTATTATTCACTTGTGGTATATAACATGATTTAAAAGAAATTTTTTCATTTTCTATATATATATATATATTTTTCATTAACATTCACATTAAATTCATATTGGCCAAATATTAAATAATTTATCAAAAATCTTAATTTTTATATTGAGAATTTCCTAAAAATACATTGAAGAGTTTTTACATTAAATTTATTTTCCTATTGGAAAGTTTAAAATATGGGACATTTTGTGGATGATATCAAAAGATATACCTAATAAAAGTTTATTTATTTATTACATGGTTATGTATATTTGATTTCTTATTCATTTATTTGAGTTATTGAATAATCATATTTCTATTTACGTGTCTGGTCCTTAATGAATTTAATATTGACAATGTGGTTTTTCATCACTTAATACAGATGTATTCATGGGATATTCATATAATAATTCAATTTTTCATAATTATTATAAAATTATATAAATTTCAGTACTATATAACACTACCCAAAGTCTTTTATATGAACCTATACAAGAATACATGATTCATGGACCATGTGAGTGCAATAATTCTTTTTAACCAATCAGGAATTATAAATGGTTTACATATATGTTTAATAAAATAAAATAGTTTTTTTAAATAAATTGACTTTTTCTTTTATATAAGATTAAAATATTGTAGAATATGATCAAATATTACTGTCATACTACATAATATATATATTTTCCCTTCAAATATATACATTCAATTAAATTTCATGATTAATTCGATGATGAAATTGTTATTCAATAATATGCCATGATATATTTTTTGAAATTCCTCAATAATGGACACAATCATGTAAAACTAGATCAATAATGATATGAAACTACACAATAGGTTTAGTAATAAGATGATGATATTTAAATTTAACATTTCTACCAATATAGCTCACCATGTGTAGATTTTTTTTGAATATTCCATTATGATTTCATTTATAGGTTCCCTCAATTTAAAATATTATATTTCCATTTATCTAGTGAAAAAATCGCATCTTATAAAGAATGTTCTAATGTTGAATATATTTTTCCGAAATAAATTTACAAAACTCCTTTCACCTCATTCTTTTAAGAAAATGATATTTATCATGAAGTAAAATAACCAATATATATATAATTTCCATTAAAAATTTCTTCCACTTATCTACTCAAAAATGGTGTTCATGAAATAAAAGATTTGATAATGGTATATTGAAATATGTGCATCAGATGATTAGAGAGTTTTAGTATCTTATAATATTTATCACTAATATTAATGGTCCTAATAAATTTAATGACATAAAGATTTTCAGTCTTAATATTAATCTTTTATTAAAATTGACTTTATACTAATTTGGTTTACTCACTATCCATTCCATGTTCAATCAAGATACTATATAGGGATCATAATAAAAAATTTAAAATTTATTTTTCTTCATTTATTCTCACTTATTATTCCAAAATATAATTTCTTATATAGAAAATATATGGATAGAAAATTGGAATAATATTTTAGAATATATCATATATTTTTAATAAAATAAGTTATAATACAACTAATAAGAAATTTTTTTTATTTTTTTTGTATCTATTAGTTGATAATTGCATCTCTTATTTCCATTTTATTTTGAGTTATTTTTATTGTTTTGTAATATAATAACGTTCCTCCATGACAAAAGGATTTTTTATTAATTATTATTTTGAAATTTATATTTGATAATATCAATTCTTATAATAGTTATTTATATATTATTATTATCACATTTAAGGAAATTTATTTCTCTCTATGATTGATTTACAAATTTTTTTTAAAATTTATTATTTTTCACCCTATAAGAATTCATATCATGGAATTAGTATTATGGTTCTAGTATTATGTTTATGTATGATTTGTATAACATTATTATACATGGACTAATAAATTTAAAAGAATTATATTGTATTAATTTTTCAATAATTATAATTCATTTATTCTATTCACTCTTAATAGGTCATTGTTTAAAATATCAAAATTCAATTTTTATAATATACAAATTTATTTTCATTAAATATACATAATAATTTATATTATTAAATTTAATAAATTCATAGAGTTTTTTCATAAACATTTAAGATAAATAAATTATACATTTAATGTTACATAGGAACATATTTTAGATTTAACTAATTTATAACGTAACGATAATATTGGAAATATGTTAGTTTTAAAACCTAACATATTAACCCATTTATGCTTTCTATAATTTTTAAAATAGGATAATTCAATACCTATTTTTAATGTGTTTCAAATTATAATTCTATATTATATTATATGTTATCTTTTTTTCCAACTAATGTTTCAAACCTGATTATCTTTCTTTTATTATATTGTAATCACATCCTACATATATTCAATTATAATATTATATTTTAATAAATATTGATAATATACTAAGAATTGAAGGTATATCATTATTAAATTGTCATTATCTTCTTATTATAAATTTATCAATTATATTCATTGTAAATTATTTAATTATAGTGGAATAAAACTACAGTATGAACATATTTGTTTGGGATTTTTTTGATTTCGGAAATAAACTAACCACTAAAGAGATACATTTTTATCCACTATTTAAATAGAATTTTCAACACTAAATGATGCAGAAAATATTTTTTAGGGATGAATATTTGAGAAAAAAACATTCTTATTGTCAGAATAAACATAGATACTATGATTTTATTGTGATATAAAACATTTTTCTTCATATTGGGCTATAAAATCACCACAACATCCATGTGGGAGAACACCATAATCTTGATTTTGTATTCTATTTTCTTAAATGAAAATTCCACTTGTAAAATTCAATATGAATGTAAATTGGTTGATCTTATATATTAAAAAAATTATTTATTTAGGATGAGACACCAATGGTACTAAAATATTTCTTTAAATACGTTAATGATACTATGAGTGATATAATATAAATCCTGCAACAAATATTGGTGAATAATCTTTTTGTAGAAATGAATCATCTTCTGTGGTGATTTTGGGTACATCACACTTGACTTTTTTCAGGGAAGTGGTTGAGATATAATTGTTTAATTTATAAAATCCATTTATTGTGTAACAATTAGTCATGTCCATACACTGACAAGGAATATGTGACTTATTTCGACTAGTACAACTAATGACATTGGGTAATTGAAAATTAATTTCAAATTGGATTCGTAATACTGGTTATGGTGTTGTTAGTGAATAAAATTATATAGATGTAGATATTTAAATTTATGATTCTATGATTACTACAGCTAAAAATTATTAGAAATTACTGAAAAAAACATATAAAAAAATTTGTCAACAATATATGCTGATATTTAATACTAAAATCAAATTTCAAAATTATCACCTAATTTTAAAGACGTGAAATAATTAAATGAAAACCAATTAACATTGATTATTTGACAAGAGAAATTTAATTTCAGTTCTAATTTTGTATTTATGAATATTTTGAATATTAAAACATTTGAAAACATATATACACCATATTTTATGAACTATATTAATGTCACTAATTTTCTTTGTCTTAAAATAATATAGTATGTGTGGGTTCTAGTTATAATACTGTGAAATATAGAAAATATTTTTTCCGTTATAATGGAACAAGTATAGTTGTTACAAATTTGGTATATCATGTGATTAGGGAATAAATTTTTTATATAGATTCTATAGGGTAATAATTCATTGATGCCCAAGAACAATATGAAACAATGTGTTTTAAAGATGTTGTTGAGTCTTTAGCAAAGACAAAATCATTTTATTATTTCATTTTATGTTACTATTAACAAATTACAAGGGAGATCATGTAAAGACCTGGAATTCTTGTGGATTTGTTTTAAATACAAGGGATTTTTATGAGTCTGCAGTTTCTGACGGTGCATGATTCTGAGGCCTGGTGTGCCTGAAATCAATTTCTGATGTTTTGTTCGGGTATGTTCAGTAAACGTATGAGAATGTATTTATAACTTTTAAATGAGTGATTGGAATTGAAATCTGAGGGAACATTTGAACTCGCAGTACTGGTTTTCGCTTAAGAAAACATACACCCCGACGATGGATGATCGGGTATGGGAGTTGGTTTTTGGGTTTCACTTGGATTAATAAAATAAATTAAGTGACAAATTATTTTATTTTTATTGAACCTGCGCCATGAGTCAAGGTTGGTTAAAATCTCCACATGGGACTTAGTGGTGAGACTGCCACACCCTAACCTCCCATGGGAGGATAATTGGGGTGGGGACCACCCGAGCATCATAACCTCCCTTGAGAGGTTATGATGTGGCGTCCACATGGGGCTAAACCCCACCATTTAATTGGAGGGGAGGAAACCTCTCAACTCTCCCTCATTAATGAGTGAGAGCCTCTTGGTCTCTAACTCCCCTCTTAATGGAGCAGGATAAAACCTCCTCAAAACCTCCCAATTAATTGAAGGAAACCCACATGACCCTCTTCATGTTTAAATAGGATGAGACCACCTAGGCCTCTAACCCCCTCGAAACTCCCCAAATTTAATATTCCAACCTCTCATGCAATTAATTTGTTAAAGCCTCTCCTCTCTTTTTGATTTTTTTTTTAATTTCAAATAATTGTGCCAACGTCGTGAATTTAATTAAGTGAGTCCCACTTAATTAATTCCCACCAACGGGAATAATAGATTAAAATATATTATTTTGGCACATTTATTCACTCTTTGGTGGAGAGATTGGGAGAATTGAATCCTCCAATGAAGAACGTGAATATTCCTATTACGAAGCTTCTTCCTCGGAACCCCCTTCTGACGTGGGACCTCTCCAACAACCCTTCTTCCTTCTTCTTCATCATCAACGGACTGACATAATAGCTCAGAAATGGAAGAGTATGATGAACAACTAAAACATCATCTTCCCCCGTGACGAACGAACACCCGATAATTAAAAAGGTAGGGGTGTGTTTTAAGTTGTAAAACTCTTTATCTTCTCACATTGAATCAACTTCATGAGCCACTTGCTATCATTCTAACGTGGAGGGTTCGCGCCAAACGAACATGCCCCGACCCCTCCGTAACCTTATTGGTTTCAAAAACATAATTCAACGACGATGTGACAATGGCATGGAAATGAGGTGACGGTGACGAAGACGGTGAGAAAAGGTCGTGCTACCCACGACCTCCGTGAACTACGCCACCCTCGCAGTGCCCTGGTGCGCTACCCGCACCCTTGCGCCCCACCCGCAACCCGCGCCCCCTAGCGCGCTGCTCGGCCTGCTCAGCACTCTCCATTGCCCAGTGGTTCCCTACCCGCGCTGCCCTCACCCCCTGCAGTGTTGTCCAGCCTACCAGGTGCACTCCGATGCCCCCACAGCGCCCTGCCCGCGCTTCCCGGCGCACCCAACGGCGCCATGTCGCCATGTCCGGCGCACCCCTGCGCCATGCCGCACTGCCCGGAGCGCCCCCCGCACACTGCCCTGCCCCCCCCCCCCCCCCCCACCCCCCCGCGCAATGCCCAGCACGCCCATGCGCGCTTCCCAGCTTCTGTCACCCTTCCTGACACCCACGCGCCCTGCCCGATGCACCCACGCCCTGCCCAGTGCACTCGTGGCATGCCCGAAGTCCAGCCGGCCCGCCTGCGACCCACGCGGCCAACCCACTGGCCTCCCCGCCATCAGGCTACTAAACCGGCCCATGGAACCCCCACGGTGTCGCTGGTTGAACCAGCCCAGTCTCCCAGAACAAGTTACCGAGCCGCCTATGTGGCGACTATTGGGCCAAACCGCCCTCGCGGTCCTCTTGGTCGGGCCCAGCGGGCAGGGTCAAAACATAGCGGGTTGAACTGCCCAACGGTCCATGTTAGACTTAGAAAGTCACTCCAGGTTGACCCAGACCTGATTGACCCAGACTGGGTTGGGCTGAGCCGGTCCGACTGGGTCGGGCCGGACCTGGGCGCTTACCACTCTCTTTACTTTCATGGGTCATATCTTTGGCACCAGACATCTACTTGATGAACCATCAACTGCGCCAGTATTCCTAGAGAATAGCCATCCCTTTGAATATACCCCACTGGTGTTCGGGGTATAGTTGAGTCACGTTCTGGTTGGTTCGTACATGAATCCAACCGGGCCCCCGAGACTAAAATGGTAATAAATAACAGACTGGGAATCCGATTAACGTGTCGTCTATTGGTTTGAGATCCTTATGGAATGGCGGACCATTGAGATAATTATTCATGGTACTTCGTGACACTTGGAGTATCGGCTTGATTCTCGTAAATCAGACCCTCCCTGAGACGAGCGAGCAATGTATAGAGACCTACTAGCTGGCTGAGACCTGATTACTGATTGACCGATTCGATTCGGAGTGACTCGACTAGCCCAGTGGAGAGCGCTACTGTGTGAGGCGACAGACCCATGCCGGAGGATTGCAACTGTGTGAGGCGGCAAACCCGCATTATTCAACAGGAGGAGTACCTATGTAGGCTATTAGGGGGAGCTCTACTATGTGAGGCGGCAGACCCCAGGTGGGAAGCATCTTTGTGTGACGTAGTTGTCCCATAGTACTCGATACGAGGAGTACCTAAGTAGTATATGGAAAGTGAGTAGCATCTCAGAGTCGTGACAGGACCCCTGTACTCGACATAGGTGGAGTTCTCCAGCAGTTGTGGTTTTGTTAATGAAAATCCTGGTTTGAGCTGAGTCATTGACCTTTGTGTTTTCCTCATGATTGAGATGGGGTACTCGAAAACTATGGTATATGTATTATCATATTCCTATGTAATTGTTATCTGTTGAAATAATACTTTTTAGTTTCTTCTTGTTGGATTTTTTGTGAGACCTTGATGGCCTCGGGGTCCATACTGAGTATCGTTATACTCACTCCTTCATAGGCTATGCCCGCACCTCATTGTGTTGGATGTAGACGACGGACAACGCTGAAGGAGACCGAGAGATTCAGGATTGGACGGTACCCGGAGGAGGACCCTACAACGTATATGTACATGGTGGAGTCTGATGGATGTGGAGTGTTGAGGAGGCCATTTGTACCTACCCATCAGGTAGGAACGCCGGAGGACGATCCAAGAGCTACTTTCACCTTTCAATAATTTGTCCCTTTTTGTTGTACCTTCTTTCAGTTGTATCTGTAATTTTATATTGGGCTTGTATTCTGGCCCCTTTTAATTTCTAGCACTTCTTTGGTATATAAATTTCTCTTAGATTTTTATTCCACTTGTACTCTGGTTGTGTGTGTTTACTATTTGTAAAGAAAATTCCTTCCCAGTTTTAGGGAATTACACCTTTGGTGCTAGTTGCCAGCACCTGGACTTAGGAAGGCGGGATTTGGGTAGTCACGATGCGGGCCCTGAGAGATGGGTCGTGACAAATTGGTATCAGAGGACGTTGGTTCTACAGCAGAACTTATTACTCTAATATTTTCTATTTTGTTAAGCAATATTGTTAAGGGTACTAAGTGTAGTGTTCAGTTCAGGTTGTCATGTGTTGGTGCGGGTGGCCGACGTATCGATATACCAGGACCCTGACTTCTGATTTTTGATCCAATGCATGAAAATACTCATTGTGTGTGTGGTTTTAGTAGTTTTCCTTATGTCCGCTCAAACCGGGTCATCTCACCAAGTATAGTCTTTTGACAGTTCCACATCTATTTTTTTTCAGGATGCCTCTCCTCAGAAGACCAACTGGAGCCCCAAGAGTTGTACGTACTGATAGCTCGTTGAGAGATAGGGCCCAATACTGGGTCCTCTTCTAGTTGATCCACCAACAGATGCACCAGTGGTACTACTTCCCTTTGGGCCACCGATGCCACCAGCCCCAGCAGTAGACGATGCATGCTGCTTGAGCGCATTGCTTTAGTTCAACCGCTAGAGGACACCCTGGTTACGGGGCGAGACGGACCCATAGGTGGCTGATTATTGGCTGGAGGCTACAGTGAGAGTCTTTGGTCTAGTGGAGATACCATCATAAATTATGGTGATCCTTGCTGCCAGCCTCCTTCAGGCAGTAGCAGGCATATGGTGGATCCTGATGCTCCAGATGCATGATGAGGCATAACTTCTATGGGAAGACTTTGAGATTCTGTTTCGGGTGTAGTTTGTACCATCCACCCTTTGAGCTGTGCGGATATAGGAGATACTGCATCTACAATAGGGTAGCATGATAGTGTCACGGTACTCAATGAGGTTCACTGAACTCTCGCGCTACTCCACTAATATGGTACGTGACCCGTTCATCAGGGCCCAGAACTTTGACCAGGGTCTCAGGTGATATATCATAGCTTAAATTACCTCTCACAACATCCTGATGTAGACGGGGGTGTTTGAGAGAGCCCTCCTAGTGGAGAGTTTCCTTGTTGAGCTGTCTCTAGCAGAGAGACCCACCACTAGCCAACATGAAGCGGATTCTTCTACAGTTGGTAGTATACAGATGACGCAGAGTTCCAAGAGGACCAGACCTACTAGTGGTCAACCAAACGACTTGGAATCGGTTGTATGGGGCACCATGAGTAGAGACAGATCCAGACCTCTTGGGCAGTGTTACTCATGTGGTGATCAGGGTCACATGGCTCGTGACTGTCTGACCCGCCGCACAGACGATCAACAGTCATTTGATGGGACCTCCCAGGTAGTGGCAGAGGTTCAATCAAGGTGGTCCACAAGGTATAGGCAGACGTGGCAGAGGAGCTGGCCATGTAGGTGGTGTTGGATGACGTTACGAGGTGTTTCTACCACTACCAGGAGGTCCACCCCAACCACAGGGAGCGGGTGGACATGGCAGAACACAGCTTCAGGCAGCTGAGGCCTATGATCACGGCTCTCCGGAGATGATTCGAGGTATGATCTGTGTATACTCCACCTTAGCTATAGTTCTTATAGACATAGGTGCTTGTCACTCCTTCATAGCCACTTCCCTCGTTAGGATCTTGGAGATTCTGAAGGAACCATTATTTTTATCCTTACTGCTAGAGACTCCTACAGGATCTCATTCGACGATCAAGCACTAGTGCAAATACTGCGAGCTTACTATAGGAGGTAAGAGCTTCAGATGGGATCTCTTAGTAGCGGCGTCGAGGCCATACGACGTCATCTTGGGAATGGAATGGTTAGCTACAGTCCATGCTCAGAACGATTGTATTAGGTGAAAAGTGCGGTGTGTCTTCACGGATGGGACCAGGTTTACCTTCACAGGCGAGAATGGAACCTTTGCAGTTCATGATAGACTTACTCGGAGGAGGGTGCAGCCTATCACCCACCATTTGTCTTGTCTTATCCTCAGAGCAGTTGATGTGGAGAGTTTGACTTCTCCTGTAGTGGTGGACCAGTACTCGGATTTTTTCCCTGATGATGTCCAAGGACTACCTCTTCACAGAGAGGTGGACTTCTACATTGAACTGTACCCCGATATGGAACTGATATCGACACCATCATATCGGATGGCTCCCATAGAGCTACGTGAGCTACAGGTACAGCTGTAGGAATTGCATGAGAAGGGATTCATACGTCCCAATGTTCCTCCCTGGGTAGCCCCGATTCGGTTCACCTAGAAGTCGGATTGTAGAATGAGGCTCTGTGTTGACTATCGTCTCCTGAATCATGTGACTATGATAAAAAAGTACCCACTCCTGAGGATTGACGACCTCTTTGATCAGCTCAAGGGAGAAAAATGGTTCTCAAAGATAGACCTCAGATCAGGCTATCACCAACTCAGAGTTCGAGAAGAGTATATGAAGAAGATGACCTTCAGGTGTCGGTACGACCACTACGAGTTCTTGGGTGTGCCCTGCGGTGTAACCAATGCTCCATCAGTATTCATGAGTCTCATGAACATGATCTTCCTACCATACCTTGATCACTTTTCTGTAGTCTTCATCGACGACATACTGATCTACTGGACTACTAAGAAGGAGCATGCCTACCATTGGTAGGTGGTACTGGACACACTTCGAGAGCACCAGCTTTATGGAATTCTCTCTAAGTGCAAGATTTGTATTCTAAAGGTTCACTTCATGGGACACGTCATCTCCGAGGATAGAGTTTCAGTGTTTCTTGTGAAGGTTGAATAAATACTTTCTTGGGATCCACCCAGTAGTGTGGCAGAGGTACGGAGTTTCCTGGGCTTGGCTGGGTACTACAGGATATTTGGTCCATACTTCTCTATAGTTTTAGTGCGACTATCAGCCTTTAAGAAGAAGGGGAAATCATTCGTGTGGTTGGGGAGGTTCCAGAAGAGAATTCAAGAGATGCAGCAGAGGTTGACTAGTGGACCTATAGTGAGGCTTCCAAAGGAAGGCGTAGTGTTTGTAGTTTACTACGATGCATTAGGGACCGGACTCGGGTGTGTCCTTATGCAAGAGCGAGCTGTGATTGCGTATGGTTATCGACAACTGATATGGAATGAGCAGAACTAAAATACCCATGACCTGGACATATCAGTAGTGGCCTTTTCCATGATGATGTGGTGGCACTATCTTATTGGAGAATGTTTTACCATGTACTTTGATGACATGAGTCTCAGGTATATCTTCTCTCAGAAGGACCTGAAACTGAGATAGTGGAGATGGCTTGAGTTCCTCCAAGACTATGACTTTGAGATAGTATTCACTCCTAGGAAGGGGAACGTAGTAGTAGATGTGCTCAACTGGAGATCATGCATTCAATTTCTAGGAGAGGCGACAGGCAAGTGGCCGCGTTTTAGTTATCCTTTTTGGATAGGGATGGTGCATCCTATCTACAGTTTCATAGAGTCAGTCCCACACTTCTTCAGCGAATCAGGGAGGTGCATCATGGGGATGCTGACTGCGAGACGTGACGTGCTCAGATATCCACAAGTTAGGCAGCTGATGGATTTTCTGAATGTGGGGAGCACGTCATCCTTTTCAGAGGACGTACCATGGTACCAGTTTCAATTTAAGAGTAGGAGTTGAGGGATTTCTACATTTCCCCTCTAGCGGTACATCCAAGAGTGGAAAAGATGTACCATGACCTTTAACGATAGCACTGGTGGCTAGGTGTGAAGAAGGATGTAGCAGAGTTTGTCTCTTGGTACCTCACTTGTCAGTAAGTGAAGGTGGAGCACCAGGTACAAGAAATCATGGTTCAGCCTTTAGTGGTCCCAGAGTGGAAGTTGGATGGGATGTACATGGAATTCGTGATGGGTCTCCCACGTACATCATGGGGTCACGACTCGATATGGGTGTTTTTCGACTGACTCACCATGTTGGACCACTTCCTACCGATCAGAGATCAGGGCTTAGTTGATAGGTTGGGATGCCTCTATGTGTAGTAGATAGTGCATTTTCATGGAGTACCATCTTCTGTTGTCTCCGACCGTGATGCATTCTTTACTTCCCAGCTATGGAAGCAGCTGCATGATGATTTTGGGACACAACTTTGCTTGATCACTGCCTTCCATCCTTAGACTGATGGACAGACCAAGAGGGCCATCTGGACCCTCAACGACATGCTTCATGATTGTGTGGTCGTCTTCAGTCACAGTTGAGAGGACAAATTGCCTTTGGTGGAGTTTTCTTATAACAAAAGCTATCACTCCACCATAGGGATGAAAAATTTTGAGGCCCTGTATGGATGACCTTGTAGATCGCCACTGTTCTGGATTGACCCAGGGGAGTCAACACTGGTGGGACTAGATATGGTTTGAGCTACCCTGAAGAAGGTTCAGATCACCTAGGAGTGGATGAAGACTGCACAGAGCTGGCAGAAGTCCTATGATGACAGGATACAGAGGCCTATGGAGTTTTAGGATGGCAGCCACGTCTTTTAATGGGTCTCACCTCGATGTGGTATACGAATATTTGGCCGATGTGGCAAGCTGTCTCGAGTATCATCGGACCTTTTTAGGTTCCCAGCAGAGTAGGTGAGGTGGCTTACCACCTAGCTCTTCCACCTCAGTTTCACCGAGTGCATGATGCCTTCCACGTATCCCAGGTGAGGAGATACGTGCACAACCTTTCCCACATCGTTGACCATGGGGAGCTGCACCCTAATGACGAGGTGACATTCACAGAGGTTCCCATAGATATTGAGGATCGAAAGGAGAAGGTCCATCGTGGATGGTCGATTCCTCTAGTGCATGTTCACTGGAAGTACGGGAACCCCTAGGAGAGTACATGGGAGTGGGAGGCTCAGATTCTTTCTCATTTCCCTTTTTTGTTCCCATAGTGTGAGTTGTATCTTATGGGGATGTAAATCCCTAAGGTGGGGAGAATGTAATGACATGGAATTACCGACAATTTTTTTTTAAATACATTGAAATTTTGAAGAGTCTGCAGTTTATGAGGGTGCATGATTCTGAGGCCGGTGTTCGTGGAATCAATTTCTTATGTTTTTTTTGGAACATTCAGTAAACGTATGAGGGGGTTTTTATAACTTCTGAATGGGTTCCCAAAATTGAAATATGAGGGCACCGTTGAACTCGCAGAGCTAGTTTTCGCTTAAGAATACATTCACCCCGACGGGGAATGATCAAGAATGAGAGTTGGTATTTGGGTTTCACGTGGATTAATAAAATATAATAAGTGACAACTTATTTTATTTTTGTTGAACCCACGCCATGTGGTAAAGATGTTTAAAAATATCCACATGGGAGTTGGTGGTGGGACCGCCACACTCTAACCTCCCATGCGAGGATAATTGAGGTGGGGGCCACCCAAGCAGCATAACCTCTTGTGAGAGTTTATGACGTGGGTTCCACACGGGGCTTAACTCCCCACCCCCCCATTTAACGGGAGCGGAGGAAACCTCTCAACTCTCCCTCATTAATGAGGGAGAGCCTCCTGGTCTCTAACTACCCTCTTAATGGAGGAGGATAAAAACTCCTCAAAACCCCCCAATTAATTGAAAGAAACCCCCCTCGACCCTCTTCATATTTAATTTCGTGGGGAACACCCATGCCTCTAACCCCCTCAAAACTCCCCAAATTTAATATGCTAACCACTCTTGAAATTAATTTGGTGGATCCTCTCATCTCTTTGTTATTTTTTTTAAACTTTGAATAATTGTTCCAATTTCGTGAATTTAATTAAGTTATTCCCACTTAATTAATTCACGCCAATGGGAATAATAGATTAAAATCTGTTATTTTGGCCTGTTTATTTACTCTTTAGTGGAGAGATTTGGAGAATAGAATCCTCCAATGAATAAATAAAAGACGCCGATGAAGACACTTCATTCTATACTTCTTCCTCAGATCCCCCTTCCGATGTGGGACCTCTCTGACGACCCTTCTTCCTTCCTCTTCTTCATCAATAGATATACGCACGAGCTCGAAAGTGGAAGAGTACGACAAAGTAAGACAACATTTTGTTCCCCTGTGACGAATGAACGCTCGACAATTAAAAAGGATGGGGTGTGTTTTATGTTGTTTAATGCTTTATCTTCCCACGTTGAATCATCTTCATGATCCTCTTGCTATTGTTTTAATTTGGAGGGTTTGTGCCAAACAAACACAGCCCGACCCCTCCGCAACATTTGTGGTTTTAGAACCATGAGTCAACACTGATGTAACGACGGCTTGGAAATGTGGCAGCGACGATGAAGGCGGAGAGAAAAGGCCGTGATACCAGTGACCTCTGTGGACTACACCGCCCCCGCAGTGCCCCGATATTCTCCCTGCACCCCCTCGCCACACGCGCTGCCCGTGCCCCCTGGCGCACTGCTCGGACTACCCTGCGCACTCCGGCACCCCCCCCCCCTGATGCCCTGCCCGCGCTGCCTGCTCCCCCTAGCGTGCTGCCCGGCCTGCCCGGCTCTCTTCGGCACCCACGCGGTGCCCTTCCTCCCTGCCCGACACCACGCGACACCCTGCCCGCACTGCTCAGGGCACCTCGGCGCACCCCATGGCGCACTAACGCACTACCTGGCACCGCCCGGTACCCTGCCGCGCTGCCCGGTGTGCCCCCGTGCACTGCCCGACATTCGGCACCCTACCCGGCACCCCCGGGCCCTGCCCGGTGCCCCCACGCCCTACCGGGTGAACTCGCGGTGGGTGAACTCGTGGCCTTCCCGGAGCTCAGCTGGCCCACGACGCCTCCACGGTGTCACTGATCGAACTGGCCCGGTCTCCCGAGCTGAGTTACCGAACCACCTATGTGGTGACTATTAAGCCGAACCGCCCTCACGGTCCGCTAGGCCCGGCACATCAGACCAGGTCAAAACATAGCGGGTTGAACCGCCCAACAGACTAGGTCAACCCTAGAAAGTCAGTCTGGGTTGACCTAGAACAGGTTGACTCAGACTGGGTTGGGCCGATTTGGTCCGACTGGGTCGGACTGGACCAAGGCCCATATGGATCCCTTTACATTCTTGGGTTATATCTTTGTCACAGGATGTCTGTTTGATGAATCGTCAGCGGCACCGGTATTCTTGGAGCATAGTCGTCCCTTTGAGTATACCCACTGGAGTTCGGGGTATAGTTGAATCACGATAAGGTTGGTTTGTAAATGAATCCAAATGGGTCCCAGGGATTAAAATACTAACAACCAATAGACCGGGCGTCATATTGATGTGTTGTCTATTTCTTTGAGACCCTTATGGAATGTCAGACCTCTGAGATACTTCTTTGTGGGACTTCGTGACACTATGAGTATTGGCTTGAGGCTCATGGAGTGGACCCTCCTGGAGACAAGAGAGCAGAGTATGGAGACCTTGTAGATGGATGAGACCTGATGACTGCTTGACTGATTCGATTCGGAGTGACTCGACTAGCTTAGTGGGGAGCGCTACTGTGTGAGGGGGAAGACCCATGGCAGAGGAGCGCTACTGTGTGAGGTGGAAGACCTGTGGTACTCGACATGAGATGTACCCTTGTATGCTATTATGGGGAGCACTACTGTGTGAGCCGGGATACCCCATGTCTGAAGCATATCAGTGTGAGGTAGCTGTCCCACGGTACTCGACAGGATGAGTACCTCAGCAGTCTAATGTTAGTGAGTAGCGCCTCAGATTCATGACAGGACCACTGTACTCGATAGATGAGGAGTTCTCTAGAAGTCATGGTTTCATTAATGAAAATCCTAGTTTTAGTTGAGTCGATGAACTTTGTGTTTTCCTCATGATTGAGATGGGTTACTCAATAACTTAGGTATATCTATGGGAATATACCTATGTAATGGTTATCAGTTGAAATCATACTTTGTGGATTATCCTTGTTGGGTTTTTTGTGAGACCTTGAGGGTATATGGGTCCATACTGAGAATCGTCATACTTACACTTGCACGGGTTATGCCTATACCTTGTTGTGTTGGATGCAGAGGACGAACAACACTGAAAGGGACCGAGAGCACTAGGACTGGACAGTACCCAGAGGAGGACCTTACGACGTATCGGTAAATGGTGGACTCTGACGACTGTGGAGTTTTGAGAAGTCCATCTATACCTACCATCCAGGTAGGAACCCCGTAGGATGATCCAGGAGCTACTTTATCCCTTCACCTGTTTGTCTCTTTTTAGTTGTACCTCCTTTTAGTTTTAGCTTTACATTACTGTTAGGGTTTTATTATGGCCCATTTTACTTTTCATCACTTCTTCTGTTTATAACTTTTACATTGTGTTTTCTTCCACTTGTACTCTGGTTATGTGTGTTTACGATTTATGAAAGCAATTACATCCTAGTTTTAAGGAATCACACCTTTGGTGCTAGTCGCCAGCCCCTAACCTAAGGAAGGCGGGCTTGGAGTAGTCACAATGCGGGCCCCAGGGGACAGGTCGTGACAGATCAATTATATATATTGAAATTTACATTGGATGGCCTATTTTTTCTTTGTAATATTTACATAATAAACTATACATATAACAAAAGGGTTTAAAAATATTGATATATGTCACCAAAAAACTAACCTTGTATGTGATAAAAAATTATGAAATTTCCCTAAATAGACATTAAAAACTAGAATTATTTTACATATCAAAAATGGTGAATCAATAATACATTTTTTTATGTTCATTCAAATATGTTAGACTCTATATTAAATTTTTTCATTAACAATTTTATTTTCATTATCGTTTTGTTTTATTTATATGCTCCATCATTTTAATCAAATATGGATTATTCTAATTATAATTGATATAATATCAATGTTTCTTGTATGAATTATATGAATATATTACAGAAAGACATCAAAATTTTTAATTGGAATAATCAATATGGAATTAATACTATCTAAAAACGATGAACTTTTTATTTTATTGTTGTAATTTCAACATTGGATAGGTATAATTATTTAAAATACATATATGATTATTGAATTTAATGAGCTTCTATGTACAATAAATACATAATATTTTAAATGAACCTTTGTTTACTATTACAATTTAGTACAACATAATACCTTAATTATGTCTTCATTTTTATAATAATATATTTCAATTTTGACATAAAATTAATTAATAAAAATGCTGAAATTTTATAAAAAACTATTTTAGTGGTTATATTTTTTAACCTTTCCAAAAATGACATGAAGGATAATAAAATAATTTATATAAAATTTAACATTATTTTTCATAAAATACAGCATAAGAAATATTTAAAAATGATTATCAAGTAAATACAATTTCTGACCCCGCAAAGAAAAATCGTTTTAAATATTTGTATAATGGTCATAAAAAATAAAAATTTATTGGTTACTTATTTAAAAATAATAATCTATTTATAAATTTATTCATTTTATTATTTGAAAATTATCTTTCTTCAAAAATTGATTTTTTATTTTTTACGTAAAAATATTACAATTACCTCGAATTTAAAATATTTTTTTTCATAAAATGGAAATAATTTTTCAAATATTCAAATAAAAATTATATTTTGATAATATTTTTTTCTAAAAAGATTCAATATTTAGTGAATATTACAAGCATAATGATTTTATGGAAAGATTTTTTTTCCATTAATATATTTACATTTGTTTCATTTTTTTGAATTGATAAAAAAACAGCATTTGTTATATTTTATTAAAAATATGAAAATTATTTTTATTTTTATCAACATTATTCTAAATTTTCTTATAGGGTCATTTTTATTCATATAAATGAGTTTTTCTTAGAAAATATTTATTCATCATGTTTTGTAGGTTTAATTAAAAATTATTTTTTCAACAAATATGGATTCAAATTTATTAAATGGATTACATATTTGAATTTATCTTGTAAAAAATTGATAAATAATTCAATATTAGTTTTTGTCATTATGAATAACAATCATGGTAAATATTTCTCTCATTGATAAGGGTAAATCATGTAATTGAGTTTAAAATTAATTTCACATGGCTATAAAAATACATATAAAACGTAACATATTTTTTTTAATGTGTCTAGTTTAGATATAACCATATATTATTCTAATATATGCTATCTTCGGGTAATTTTTCATTGATAATGACTGATATATTATTTTTTGTAAAAAATATATCAAAAATCTCACAATATTTATTATTAATACTGTAATATTTATTCATCGATATAAAATGTGGTTATATTCTAATATAAATTTCTTGTTGAAATTTTAAGGATTTTATTCATTGTAAAATGTTTGGAATTTTAGTGATCAAGAAAATTTTATATATTATTACGCAACATTGGCACTATTCTTCTATGAGGGGTTAAAAATAAAAAAAATTATCTGAAAAAACATGTGAGGTCACATGTTTTGGTTTAGGTTGAGATTCAAAGGGAATTTCATATTTTATGTATTGTTGGTAGAAAAAAAATTAAATTGATCCATATTATGTAATTAAAAGTGTTCGGTCACTGAAATTTCTTTATATCAAACTTGAATTAAGTCCTGAGAGGTGTCTCGAGTGTTTAATTATATTTTTTAAATGAAATACCCGGAGAACTAAAATATAGATGAAGATGGATAAGGAAAATGGTTTCACTGATACTATACGGTCCTCTAAGAGAAACCATCCATCTTGTCCAATTAGCCTGAGGTTGTCACACAGTTTTATTGAATAGAGCACACCAACATGAAGAATGAAATGGTGTTGAATGAGTGGAACATCTTAATCATGATTTGGGTGGTTTATATAATTTCACTTGAATCTCATTGATTTAAAAATTGTTTAATTTTTTCATTTTTCAGTATTTCATTATGAAACCAATTTGATGTGAATTTATGTATGTAAATCATAATACATGAATTGATTAGACATTCCAATTTAAAACATAACTATTTGTGATTGTTCACCATTTCTCAAATCATCCTCATTGGATGTAACGTTTTTATTTTATGATATATTATTTTTCTAGTTAATTTAATCAACCTTCTCGAGTGGTTTTTTAAATGATTATAGTTATAAATCCCTTCCTTGTTTTCATTTACCTAATATTGTGTTGAGTAAACTGACATATATGGAATGTTAAAATTGTATCAAATAATATTACTTTTTTTCAATGCACCAATTTATATTAAAACTAAAATTGAGGTTCATTTTCTTCTCTAATCAAAAAGGGGAAATAAGTATGGGATAAGAAATATGGTTAATAGAATGCATAAGTGTATGGTATTTACTACTAAAATTGAAAACAAATGATGGGTATGGAAATTTTTAGAATGTTTGAGTTTTCATGGAATGTTTATAAATATGGATATTATTTTAATTAAACATAAATGATAAAATGATGGGTGTACAACTTTAGCGAATCATTGGTTCCTTCTTATGAAATCACATTTATGGGATCAATTTCTTGTTTAGATTTTATGCACTTCCAGGGAGATACTTGGGATTACTCTTTATAGAAACCAAGAGATAGGATTAGTGGGATACACCTTTTCCTCTAAGTGTGATAATTTTATTTTTATATAGGAATTAGCTGGATGGGCTCATAGGATGATTGATATTATTAAACCCATGAGAGATACCTAGTTCCCTTAAGATATAACTTGTACAAGCTTGGTATAAATGTATTCATACCATTCCACAAGCTATACTTGGTCCCCTATGTGGGGTATGAGGGGAAAAAATAGTGTGTTCTTTGATTATACGATACAAAGTGTGATACATGAAATTCCTCTTTGTGAATCACATTGGAAGGACTCTTATCGTGATGAGTAATTATAGTGCTCTAGGTGTTCTACTTGGTATTACAAATTACAAATCCCCATGGATAAAAAAGGTTCTTTTTATTGAGAAACATAATGCCTCATGTTTAAGGATGTATGGAATTCTAGATTATCATATTTAAGGATTCATCCACCAATCCAATGAACTTTCTTGGGTTCAGTACATGTTTGTATTCATCCATTAATATGTCCCAATTATGTCCACATATTTATACACATATAATTATATATATATATTCACATACATTATATAAAAATAGTTTTATTGTTTTTTAATATATTATGGATTAGTCTGGAGCTGGTATAGTCATCCTGGTTCCACTGAAGAACCTTATATTACACTTTTACTTTTGAATATTTAATAATTTACCTTTCAAACATTCACACTATTGAATTTTATATACGTTGTATGGTGATATTTTTATCCAATTTTTGGTGGACTACTAGTTATATATCACACATAATTTGGGTCACCATTGCAATGTGGTACCAAGAGAGACCACATGATAGAATTTCATGTTCCTTGGACCGATTTTGTATTGTAAACTCATTCCTAGGGAGTCTGGGGAAGATGACAAAGCCAGATCTAAGGATTACCAAGGATTGTTCCTTGGGTATTTTGATTATTCCCTATTATACTTGTTGTGTATTTCTTACTGTGTGTTTATTCCCTTCTTGTAGTTACATCTTCTAGACATGTATGCATGCATATATATATTTGGATTTATCTATTATAATGTGTTATTATTTATATTTTTCATCTCTATTAATCCATTTATATTTCATTCACCATTGTTTGATATTTTTATTATCATACCATATCTCTTATATAAAATATTGTTTATATTATACCTCCATACAATCATTAGACCCTAGATATTAGTATCAAGCCTCTAGTATGTATGGATGAGCACATGAGGCTTAGTGGAAAACAACATTTTAGCTCTATTATATGTTTCTCTATGGTTGGGATAATACAAGTGGTATTAGAAGATTAATTTCATTTTTGACTTACTATTTTGTGTTGGTAGAGAAGAAATTAGGATGGTGGTACCACCTTGTAAAAATCCGAGTCTGAGAGTGATCAAACCACACATAAGGAAAAATCTATGTGTCTCTGGATGATATTGTTGTTCATGTTGTTCACTATTATAGTTGATTGTGTTCTCACCTTGAGTGAATGTATCACATTACACAGTAAAAAATTTATTAAATTAAGATTATTTCATCCATTGCATGGTATGGAAGAGAAGTAGCATTTCGTGCTTCATTATAGGCAGATATATATCCACATTCCATGCATATTTCATGGAACTATGGTTACATTCTTAGACTGCATCACATAGTGATATGTTCCTTGTGTGTTATTTCTTTATTTCGATGAATTTTCTTTCATGATTTACTATAAGGCACATTTCTATAACTATTTTTCCATATTTACTATGTTTATAATTACATCATTATTTGGTGTTTCTTTCATATATATAATCCTACCATAATTTCTAGTATTCACATCATGGTATAGAATGCCCAATTATAACTAGAAAAAAAATGCTTTTTTAAAATTACAATTACAACATAATGGGTGTTTTTATCTATAGATTGGAAATGAAATTTTCTATAAATGATACCAATTTTTATCACCTTTTGGATACAATAAATTTATAAAAACAAATCTATGATAAATTTTTTATTCTGATAGGATCCTCGTTAAATAAAATAATTCTTGAAAGGATATTTGGGAAAATATTCATCTGTGCCATGTGGAATTAGCTAAATAAATATTTAAAGATATTTTTCTTTATTAATGTAATTATTGTTTAAATTAATTATGGAAACTTTTAATTACAAAACGTATATTTTTGAATCCACACAAATTAAACTGTTAGGCATGTTTTTAACATTAGCCACCATGTAGGGGTTGTGTAAATGTATACCTATTATTTCTTCATAATTAGAATGAGATTGATTCTTTTAGTATTATTTTATCCTAAAGTGATATGTAGTAGAGCCTATTTACTTTTTCAGCATGTCCTAGAAATTGGGATAACACATTACGATTTTATAGGGGCCTAGAAAGAGGTAGATTTCCCCCACAAAACTATAAAATAAACAATAATTATGATGATCCATTTAAAACATGTTCTATTTATTGAGTGTTGTTTTTCATGAGTATTACTTATTACTATCTAAAATTATATTGAGTTTGACAAGTATGTGTTCATGATATATTTGGACACTTCATATATTTTTTAGCATCAAGTACTGCTCAGATTTATTGGTCCAGACATGCTTGGGCATGAAAGGATGCTTAGTAGGACATGTGAAACTTTATCCTTTATTGATGGATTGACTAAAAATCTATTGAATGAATTCATAGTCATATGGGATAATAAAAATATGGGATCATTATTTTGTATGTAAAAATGGAAACTAGGGTGCATAGAGTAGATAATCTTGAATATGGTTTCAATAATGCATCATTTTTCTAATGCAATTTCTGGTTTCTATGTGATGTTACACATTGTACCCATTATGTTGATGAAAGGATCTAATGAACAGTATGATTTTAGAAATTTAATTTAGTCTTTGAGATATTTTTCATTCATCACCCATCATCTCTAAGGTAGAGATACATATTTTTTAATGAAAATTTCACACAGCTACATGGCCAGTATATTGTTGAAATTGGTCCAGGTGTTGAAATACTACTGATCTGTTCAGTTTTTGGCATAAAATTATAATACTAATTACATATGTGAATGAATATCATGATTTTTTCCTATGTAGATTGAAGATAAATATTATCTATCATGTTTTTATTTATAAAATTTCCCCTCATTCTATTTAAACTCTAAGTTAATGTTTTTTATCCACATAGGGAAATTTTTTTAGGGTTTCATGGAACTTTTTTCCATTGAAATGATTTCCTTCTCATTGATCAATGACTGGTACACTCTTATGGTGGAAAGCATCATGTCATGAACGTTCTATCATTTCCTTCCATTTATATGGTAATGAAACAATATAGGACCAACTAGAAATTGTCAAAACTACGTTTCTATTCCAATTGGGATTATGGGTTATGAGCTATATGGGTTCTTGTTTAGTAAAATGACAATGATATAGTTATATATGTACAAAACATTTTAATACACTATTGTCAAGGGATGGACTCTAGTGGCTATTCTAGAGTAGTCATGTGATGCCTTACTGGTAAATTCATCATGGATGGGCTGTGATGACGCATGAGTAGGGGATGAAAAGGTTATTCTGAAATAATTGACAATAAAAGGTTTATATGTTCTTATCATACATAGTTGGATGTTGTTGGTTAGAACCTATACCAAAAGAATCGCCTTGGATATCATGGGAGTTTCTCATGACTTCTTGTAAATTTTTTATATCCTATGAGTGTTCTATTGTATTAATAAAAATCAGGTATTGTATCTTGATATCGTCCAGAATATATTGAGAGAGTTTCAGTTATACACTGAGATAAAGAAAATAATTAGGATTCCATTTTGATTCGATAAATAGACCTTGTGGGAGTTACCCTATAGATATGTGGTTATTTATTCTGTAATGGTTAGATCTGAGTGATACTTGGGTTCCCAAGTGCGAATGAACTACATAGAGTCATGGAAACTATTCATCTCATTGATATGACTACTTTGGGTCTCATTTAGTGTTCTAATATGTGCACATCTCGATTATGTACCAACTTCTTTCTTTTAAACATAATAGTATAGACTATCATGGATAATCTTTATAGAATCTAGTTTATTAATCCTGGTTAACCCCATACCTTTATCAAGATGATTTGTTATTTTCATTAATGATGATTCAAGTGTGATAGATAATGTATATCCCCATGTTCATTCATGGGTACAACAATATAATTAAATGTTTTATTTTGAGATGTCACTAAAAGTCAAACATAATATTTGGTGGAAAAACTAAAAGTAAACATAATGTTCTATAGGATAATGTATATTGTATCATGTTGGGATATTCTAGTTATCTAACATGATAATTTATTGGGAATATTCATCTAGAATTGTATTTACATGTTTCCCCTTGTATAATTAAATTTGTTTATTGAGGAACTGATTCATGGAATGTCATCGGGGTTGATCGGGTGTAGTGTGAGTCTGCCAAGGATTCTAATGAACAAAAAACCTGATCTATATAAATAAGTTTCAATTTTATTATACCATTAATGACAAAAATTGTCATTCCAAGAAAATAATTATAATACTAAGGCCATGTTAAAATATACAATTATGACAATGGAGATATCATGACACATAAATGGACATTAAATGATTGACCATATACAGGGGTGAACCATTCTAATGGTGATTAAAGAGGTAAAATAGTAATCATGTCTCTACATTGATAGTATTTTTTGATATTCCTCTCAATGTTTCAATTAGGAACACTTTTATGGATATTTTTATAATTTATTATGTACCGTACACATGATAAATTATTTGTGATTTGTTGGGAATTTGGAAATGTAACATATCTGTTTAGATGAAAAATAATGACCTAAATAGTTCGATTGTATTTTCATTGTTCTTAAAGTATTATCATGGATAAAATGTTTTATGTATGGGGGATTTTATGATCACGTGTTTTGGACTAGGTTGAAATTATAAGAGTATTTTAACATTTTAGTTTAGTAGTCAGATCGAATTTTTGAACAATCCTAAAAATGTTATTTAGAGAGTTACACAACTATAGGGAATTATTTGTAGACATAGTATAAGTACTTATAGGTTTATCAATTTTTTTTAATGAATGAACCCAAAAAATGAAATTTGGATGAATCTAGAAGAGGCACAGAGTATGTATGTTCGCATAGCCATCACGGTGTCACTATGTAGCCGATCCTGTGATTCTGAAGTTATTGAATGTTTTTTTATAAACATGTAAACCCTGCCACATTGCCATGAGAGTGTTCTATAGGTCTTAATAGTGGAGGTCACAAGGTCGATGTACTGCTAGAAAAATCATTCACTTGGCCATGTGAATAGTTAATCACCAAATAATGTAGTACTATCGGATTGGTGCACAGTTTTCCAACACATTTGAACAAAAACATCTTGGTCTTTAAAATACATATTTTAATGTTTATTCCCTTCTATTTTTGTAATATCCCTTCTAATTCACTCCTCAAATGTCTGAGGAACCTTTCCCTCTCCCTCTTGATCTCCTCCACTCTCTACAGTTGGATTTGAGATACTTCCTCTATCTAACATCTGATTTGTGTGCTGTTCATTGAAATAGATGCCTCTAGGTATGTGATTCACTCCACTTTCTTTTTTTTTCAATTTATGTCACCATAAATGGATCTAACTTAAATTGATCTAATTCACCCTAATTTCAAGTTTTTTGACAATATATTTAATTTCTCTTGATCGTAGTCAAGTCAATGCCCGATATTGGATGAGGGGACTATCCCAAATATGAGGTATGCGGTATATATATGTTACCATCAGTTTCTTTGAGTTATAAATTACATCACTATATTTTGCACCTATATTTCTGCGAGTCACCTCTAAAATAATAATTTAATTATGTAAAACAAAATATGTGAAGTGATTAAGCATTATGAATTAAAATTTAACCATTTTAGCTTGTACACCTAAACATGAATCATCGTCGTGGGATTTGTCACTTTTATAAACTCCCTAATCCTATTATATGTAATTTAATCACTCTTATTAGGAGTTTTTATTCTTATAATTAGGATTCATATAATTATTTCAAATCACCATAGTGTGTGTTTAATTAACTCACATGAAATGTTTGTATAAATTGTCTTAAATTGAATGGTCGGTTTTCTTTTCCCTGATTTATAATAAAACAACAATTGCGATGAGTTGATTTATTTGATAAAAAGGGAGTAATAATTATTAGATGGGAAAGATGATGAATAAATTTAGTAATTAAATTTCGTCTACTATAATAATTAAAATGAATAATGGGTATGGATATCATTTATATTCTTTATTATTGATGGAATGGTGATAAATACAAACTCTTTTGTAATTGAAATTAAAAAATTAAATTGATTGTGATTCCTATAGCGAAACATGGTGGTACGTTTTATGGAACACGATAGATGTTCTCATAGGAGATTATATTTTAAACGTATTCCTTGAGTGAAAATTGGTTTTCTTTTTTAAAGAATTATAGGATAGATCACAGTGCGCTATGCCTTATGCACCTTATGCGATACTTCTATTCCGTTGTAAAAAATCATTGGATAGGCTCATAAAATGACTGATATTTTTCCACCCATGCATAATACTTGGTTCCATAATGGATTACCTTGGATGGTATAGGTGGTTAATGATGCTATATAATAAAATGTGTGTTACTCAGACCCATATGTGGTGTACTAGGTTTAGACGTAGTGGGTTATGCCTTCATACCATACGAAGAGTGATACATTGGATTTCTCTATATATATTTCCATGGACCAACTCATTTGGAGATGGGTAATTATAGTGCTCTCAGTTAGATACTTGGGATTATTTTTTAAGGATTACCATTGATAGTCCTATATTGATTTTTTATTAAAAATTACAATTCATCATAAAATAATATATAATTAATTAAATTTTATAATTTTTATGAACACATCCAGCAAGCCATATAATATTCAAGGGTTATGTCCATGTTGGTATTCAACCCTTACGATGTCCCAGTTATGTCCCCATTTTCATACAATTGGAAATATATATATACACACTTTTATATAAGTACATTAACAAACATTATATCTGTACATGTAATCCATGGTTTTATATATTTCTGCATAGGTCGAAGAAGTTATGGTTGCCCAGTTTCCCTTGAAGAACCAGAGTTGACTTGGTTTCTTCAATTTATTTATTTCCCTAACTATAATACCTATACACTAATGTATATTGTATTCCAATACTAGAAATCATTAAACACCATTGTTTTTGTCCTGTTGAGTATATATCACACCTTACTCGGGCCATAGTTTCCATAGGTTACTCAAATAGACTTCAGGATTATTGGTTCATGTTCATTTTAATGTGATTGTGTTGCACAAATATACCTATGGAGTTAAGAGAAATGAATAACATGGACCTCAGTATGATCATGGAGATAACCTATGGGATTTTGGTTATTCCCCATTATACTTTTTTATCTCTCTAGTTGTATGTTTTCTCCTTTATTTTAGTTTTTTATTTTGGATAGGCATGCATTCATATATGTATTTGGCATTTGTCATTCTTATCTGTTATTATTATTACATTCACTACTTTATTCTTCAATTTATACTACATCCTATACTGTGTGTTATTTTTATTATTATACTGGTGATATACAATAATCATGATGGTATAGTCTCCCCACCATATCTTCATTTAACCCTCACTACAAGTCTTAAACCTCTAGCGTATATGCTGGCACACATCAGGCTCAGTGACAAAATGTATAAGAAATAAAGGGTTATTTTAAAAAATAAACACTCAACAGGAAACACACAAATCATTTCATATCATTGAATAATCATAAAACAAAAACACCCCTTTCCTATTACACAGTGTTTTATTTATAATATGGGAACAATTTTATTACAAAAGACCAATTTACTAATATGGATTCCTCGTTTTAAAAAATTGGAAGGCTTATTAATATTAGGAACCCCATTTAACTAATATAAAGAACCAAATTCCTAAAATTGAATTATCTCAAAACATGCTAAACAAAAAAAATTTCTATAATTAAAAATTCATATTCATTTTATCAAGAACCTTAAATTCAAAAAAAAATATATTTAAAAAAAGATGCATTAATCTATATAATTTACCAATTTTTTCAAATGGATAAAATGAAAACAGAAGGATGAATTTTGATAACAAAAAAATTCACATCATATGAGTAATTTATTTTCATAAAAATTATTTTAAAAAAATAATCCAATGAACTATTTATTAAAGGACATGGAAAGGAAATGCCTACCTGAAGTTGTGGTAACACACAAACTATGATTGATGTGACAGGAATGCTCCTTATATGATAGATACAAAAATGTAAAAAACCCTCATTAGAAAACACTAAAAAATCATTCTTTGATGGCCACTACATTTTGAGAGGATTGGGGGAAAAGGAACCAATCTCCAAGATCATGAAGGAAAATCCCTACACATTTTCCATGAGGACGAAATAACAAATAAACCACCTTTAAACCACCATGGTGAAGATTCTATGTGGATTAAGGCCTCTACAATGGATCCTATGTCAAAAGAATTTTAATGGGAAGGCGTGGGGATAAAGGCAATGTTAAAAACAAAAGAAAATAAAAAAGGACCATACCATTCAGGGTACGATGATGGGGAAGTAGAAAGAGGGCGGTGAGGTAGGGAGAGAAGTTGATATGGATAGATGATAAAGATGAAAGGATAGACCTTGGTAGTGGTGGGTTTGCAGTAGAGGAGGGGTTCATAGTTGTGGTAGTGTTGATGGAGGTGGTGGGGTTCGGTGTATGGGGTGGGGTTTTGAGATGGTACTGGTGTTCTTGGTGGAGGTGGGGTTCACAACGGCTAGGGAGGGATTTCCAGTAGTAGGGGAGTTGTCGATGGAGGTAGAAGAGGGTTCAGTGGTAGCAGAAGAGGGGAATACGATGACAAAGATCGAATTCCATGATATCTTGAGGTGTGAAAGGGAAAAATCTAACAATTATCGTTCATTTAAAAAATGGAAAGGATTTTATCAGTGCTACATAAAAATCACATATAATTGTATGTTTTATCAATACTAAAATAGAATGCGTTGATAAAACCTTCCTTTATTTGCTGATTTTTTAGCGCTGATAAGAATATGCATTTATTATTGCTAAAACCATATATAAATAGTTTCTTTATCAATGCTAAATTTATAGCACTAATGAAGACACATTTTATCAGTGCTTTTTTATAGCTGATAAAGGTTCCTCTTTATCAGTGCTAAAGACAACTCTGATAAAGATATAACGTTAATTATTTATTTCTATTATCATATATATATATATAATTATATATATAATAAATATATATATATATTATAAACTTCTAATAATTGTATTTATTATACTTATAATTTTATAAATATATTTAATTATTATATTTATTATAGTTTTATAATTATTTAAATATATCCATGTTTATTTTCCATTATAAATAAATATTTTTTTTATTAAAAAATATTTATACATATTTATAAATATATTTATTTATATTTATAAATTAAAATATATATAGTTATGATTATAAATAAATATATATATATATTTAAATAATTATAAAATTTTAATAAATATATTTATTATATTTATATTTTTTATTAATATATATAATTAGTCTATTTATAATTTCATAATTTTTTTAAAAATATATTTATTATTAATTATAATTGTGAATTGTATTTATTTATTAATATTTTTATATATTTATAAATATTTTTATATATTTATAAATAAATTTATTTACTTATATATATTTATAGCATTATATGTTTAATAAATAACTATTTTATAATTTTATAATTATAAAAATAAATAAATATTTGTTTCTAATTATAACTATAATTAGAAACATTTATTTATCTATATTTAGAAAATTATAATTAAATTATATTTATTTATAGTTATAGTAATATAACTATATGTATTCATTTATTTAAATAATTATAAAATTATAATAAAATTAATACATTTATAATTTTATAAATATATATATTTGGTTTACTTATTATAATTTGGAAATTATTTATATATATCTATATTTATTAAAAATTATAATTATCGATATTTTTATTTATTTATAAATATATTTATTTAATTATATATATTTATAACTGTATATGTATAATAATTATATTTATTATAATTTTATATTTATATAAATATAATCATAAGTATAAATAAATATTTTAATAAATATTTTTAATATAATTATATATGTATATAAAATTATAATAGGTGTATCTATTTTAGTTTTATAATTATTTAAATATAAGTATTTAGTTATAATAATAATTATAAATTTATTTATTTAAAAAATATTTATATCTACTTACACATTTATATTTATAAATATGTAAATATATTTAATAATTCAATATATTAAATGTTATTTAATAAGTATTTGTTAGAAGATAATAGACTAATGTGTATAACGTGAATGAATCATATACCTAGTAAAGTATATATCATAAAAATTGAGACATCACATATATGGACAACAAGAATAATAATAATGTTGGAATGTATGAACATTCATCATGAATACACAACATATTCTTGTAAATTATACTCAAGCATCTATATATTTATTGAAAATATTCATAGAAAGATATATTTATTAATTTATAACTAAAATTATAAATATTTGTTAAAAAATTGATTATATAAAATTATCAATATAATAAATATATTTATTATTTAATAAAATTTATTATTGTCTTAAAACTATTAAAAAACCTATTTAATTAATTAAAGCTTATAAATAAATTTTTATAGTTTATATATATATATATATATGAATTATTAAAAAAAATATATTAATTATAATCAAATAGTTGTTATTTAATGAATATATATGAATATTATATTTTAATAAAACTATAATATTTTTTTTTATAAAATAAATTATTATTTATTAAAAACCATTATCAGTGCTTATATTAGAGATAATAAAGGGTGGATCTATCAACACTTTTATTTAGTGTTGATAAATGCCCGATTGTATATGTATGTTTTTCTTAGCACTCATATTGGTTGGTGCTACCCTTTCCCCAATCTTTGGAAATTACGTAGACGTGGAACGTAGCCAGAGATATATGTATTACACTTTGCATGTCATTATCTATTGCACAGTTGCATAATAGTGGTATCCCATGTGTCTTGGTTGTTCCTTATAGCACACATATATGCTACAGTATCCTACCATATGATGTGGCGGTTTCTCCATGCGCGCTGTTATTCCATCGATATTATCCCTTCTCTAGTGGTCTTTTCAACCAACACACCTTATATCATTGAAATATTCCATATGTAATGGTGTTTTTTTCATAATATATCTACAACACAAAACTCTTCTTCAACCGTGGATCCTCTAAACATTACAGAACCTTATCTTTTTCATGACTATCACCTATAGTTATGTTTTTACTCTACCCCAATGACTTGATTCACTACCCCATACTCTATAACCCATGACGTGTTGGATGATAACTAGTTCTATGAATGAATTGTTTGTGACTGTGTTACAATTTCTGTGAGAATGTAGTTTAAGAGACCATGCTTTCTACGAACCTTGACATAGGCCCTAACAACCATGAGGTATGATGTTTCTCATATTCTTGTGGAATCATTTACAAATGATTCAATATTATATTTTTTTGGAATAATTAATGATTGTTCAGGATTGAGATCTCATGTGGATGAGTGTGTAGCTCATGAGACCCATTATGATATTATTTCTAGGACATTTATTACAATCGCTGGATTCCATGTTTGTTTTCAACTCACATAAAAACATGGTTAAACTATTTATATCGTGATTTCATGTTCTTAATCAGTATTCACCATATGACGTCTGTTACGATTTCCTTGGAGGAAATGTTGGTACTTGCGATAGGTGGAAAATCATGAATTGTTTATCCCTTTGATGGTGACTGTTCTTGACTTGTGACACTGGAAATGATGGTCCTAAGAACAAGGTAGAGTTTCAAAGATAGCATGGTGACCATGTTAAAGATTCACATAATTGAGAACTATTATATGACGCTCCATCTGCCTAAGGTGTCCTGGATACCGAGTAACATGTTACTTTTTAATAGAGGACACTAGATATCTTAACACACTAGAAGACTAGAAGATTCCGGGTTTCATGTACACATGACACCATGAGGTAAATGAGATCATTTTTCAAATAATTATGCAATTTTGTGTTTTTATTGACATATCACTTTTTCCTTCCAGCATGGATCATAATCTGGTATAGTCATCGATTTGTGGAGGCATGTTTAGAACACAGTAACTCGATTTTTCATTATGTGTTTATTCTTATTATGAATTTATTAATATTATAGAATATACTTATTATACATGTGAACTACATGTTCTGATAAAAAAATTTTGTGTCTTAATAAATATTTTACTCACACATTAATGTAATTTTTATGTTCATGTTGACTTCATGGATACAGATTAGAAAAAGGGAAAGGGTCCTATGCTGGATGGTTGAGAAGTGGAAGACTGAGCTAGAGTGGATTATTACTAACTCTGGGGGACTTGTTGATGTTTACATATTTATTGATATTTTATTATTGTTTGTATATGCCTACAAGTTAGACAAATATATTTAATATATAGCATGAATTTCATAGTTTTTTCTTTCCCATGATTTCATAGATTGTTTATTTTTTATTCTTATATTCATTTTGTTCATTTTATTTTGAACTTCTTGATGACTGGTTATTATAGGTATAGTCCCCCCCTGAAAAAACAGTCTATCAGACCCCCTCCATCCAATTAAACTGTAATGAGGGGGGAGAGATAGTCACCAATGATTTCCACTGGCAGAATGATCCATATTGGCGACTAGCATCAATAGTTTAACAAACTCACAATATGGGACGAATTAACCTTTATTAGAAAACAAGATAGGGATATTGTATTAATCCTAAAAAACAGATCCATGTGATAATATAATTGAAATCAAAAAACCATCCCACAATCCATGTATAAGTATAACTATTACAAGTATAGTTATCCAAAGTAATTACCCAAAACGAATGCTAAAGTAGCGACACAAAAAATATTAGGGATCTGAGCTTGTGATGTCTAACATGGTCCAAGATACCCTCCTAGAATCTTGAAAATAGTTTTATATACATATGGTTTTCATACAAGTATACTAAATAGATAAAATAAAAGACTTTCATACACATGTGAAAGAATAATACTAATGCACATGTGAGAAAACAGAAAAAACAAACAGCACTTCTCAAGGCATACATACCATCCAAACCTCTCCATGTAATGCACATCAAGTAATATAATGTAATGTAAATAAAATTTGTAACTCCCTGACCCCAGTTACCAAGATTTTGTGCATTATTTTAATACATTGGCATGATTACAAGAAATAATGTCCTGAAGGATAGATCAGTTTACCAGTCTTGGGAAATAGATTACATACATGAATTTTACATTACACTTTATAACATATAAAATAGCATAAATAATACTTTCTTAACACCATTATTCCATTAGATTAACCCTTCATATCAATCACAATACACTTCTTGAAATCCTCAGAAAAATAAAACATAGAATTGGGTGAGCTCAGATGCTCAGTAAGGATATCAATACAACATAATCATTCATAAATAAGCTTAACCATATAAGGAAATGTATAAAACTAAAACAAAATCCTTTTCAACATAAACATAATCATAATATAGTAAATATAGATCAAAATAATGAAATTTAATTACTCACATGGAGACTCTACTAGTTGAATAATCAAATGGAATATCAATAACCAATTTTATAATGACGGATATCATAATTCTAGACTATCATAACCATATATTCATGTCCTTGTGCCAAGACTACAAATAAGATTTTTTCATGGCCTTGTTCCAAGAATCTAGTTTGTCTCATGATACCTACTGATTCCTCAAGGAGCTATAGTGGGCTCCACCCGTCACTTACTATGTTCAATGAATTCCTCATATGAAAATTTTTATACATAACATAAACATTCATATTAAAACTAGCATACGAAATGTCAATACTTTATCCCTAAACCATGAATGGAATAAAAATAACACATCCACAATAAAAAAATCACAAAACCTTAAATACAATATGGAAGATTTGTATCATAATAAATCATCTTCAAACAAGTTTAAAATCCATCAAAGGATGTTGACATAGATGAAAATGGTTTTGTAAAACTCTTTGAGAGAAATATCCCTTTTTCATGAAAATATTTATAAGTCACACAATTTATAACGGAAGACATTTAAAGACATATTCTAAATCATAATGTCCCATACCACTTAGTAACTTTTCAAAAGAATTAACATTTTAAAAATTTTCATGCCCATATAAATAAATCCTTAAAAACCATTTTGAAAACATTGACATTAATGAGAATGACTTAGAAGAATAAATTTTTAAAACATTTAAAATGTTGTTTTAGTAAAAAGTTCCTTAAAAATAATCCATTTAAAAAATCCTTTATGAAACTTGGACATGGATAATTAATATTTCTTAGTAGATACTTACATAAAAACAACCTCAGATAATAAAGAGATTGTGAAATTAACCCTTAACAATTTGGTAACTTATGATACATACACCCGATTGAATGAATTATCATACAATGAAGATGTAAATACACATAAAGTAAATTGTATTACACAAATAAAATAATTATGGGCAGTTCATTCACCACACAAACGTTAATAGTGGAAATATGGCATGAATCTTACGAGAATAAAGATTGAGATGAAAACCTTTTACCGTGCAATTTCCTTTAGTCAAGGGTACATTTAACCTCATGTATGAAGACTGTAGTATATTATTAAATTATAACAGAACCATATTAATATTTATGATATCATAAATTATTCATTTGTGACTTTATACTACCCATTTAATAATAATATACATGTTAAATTATCGTTTTGGGTAATAATCGCTTTCTTTATCATAAATGTTTTGACTTGTAAATCTTGATTGTATCACTTAGATCATGATTTAAATACTTCCATAATATAAAACATGATTTATATATCATATATATTTAGAATATAAATATGTATAATAGACCAATATATGAAATGGAAAACATTGTTTATGGAGAGGGTAGTCTGTACCTATGCATAAACGATGTTTCTGTTTTCATAACGTATTGAACAGAACTAAGTGAATAAAATAAATTTAAGTACATGTATATATATATATATATATCCAGTAGAATTATTATTTCATATATTACAAACATATTATTAATATATATTTTTATAATCGTCGATGAAGGGTGAATGTGGAAATGAATCTCATCGCGTCGTGGAGACGGTAATCCATACATACGCACGAGTGACAATATAATTTCCTTAAAGGTGTGGAATTGGATGATATATTAATTTTACATAGACATTATCATGTTATTTTCATTATTTATATACATATTACTCATCATTATATCAATCCAAATAACAAATTGTTTATTATCAAATTACACCACAGCGTGGAGACGGTAAGCTGTACGTACGCACGCATGGTGACATTATCATTCATAAGATGGATAGAATAATGAATATAGTTGTGAGATATTTATAATAACATCATAGTATATAGAATATAATGTTTTTATTATTTTAGAATTTAAACAACAAAAAAGAGTATGTTTAAGAATAAGGGAACGTGAAAGAGGGTGGTGAAATCATTACCTCTTCTTCGGGTTCTTCCTTTTTATTTGTTCAAAAAGGATCCATAGAGTGGTTTTATGACCAAAGAAAGTAACCTAGGATAATTTTAGGATAGTTGGGAGGATATTTGGGCAGGTTTTGGCTAATCCATATGGCATTGAAGGGTTGAATTAGAGTTAAGGGGGAGTTCCCTTTATATGAAGGGTGAGGGGCACCTTAGGAAAAAACTTAAAATATTATTTTATAATAAACTCATTTTCCGTTTCTAATGTCTAAAAATGTATTATTTATAAAATAAGATGGATATGGGTCGAAATCCACTCAACCAATAGGTTTTAGACATGTTTGGGTCACTATATTAACCTTAACTTTTATATTTAACTCATAGTTAAATAGTTTGACATTTACCATGTATCTTTTTATTTTTATTTTATATGATTAATAAACTTATTATATACTACCAATGGAACCCCAAGTGGTTCATTAATAATAAACCTATCATTATATAATTTTTTGGGCTGAGCCTTAGATTTTAAGAATATTATATCAATTTAAAATATAATATTTGTTTTAAAAACTCTTTAATGTCAATTTTGACAGCATTTAATAATTGATTTTTGTTAAAGTCTTAACTACTTTATTAAATCAAAAAAAAATCATTTATAAAATAATAACATGTCATATTAGCCAATAAAATTCTTTTATGGAATCAAAACTTTCAAATTATATTTATTTTAACATTTATAATACAAATTATTTGATTATTTCATTAATAAGGAAATACCTGATCATTATTGTTTCATAAATAAATTGAAATATTAAATGTTCAAAAATTATAAACAAAATACAATTATGTAGAAAATCTTTTCGAATTTCTAAGGAATATTTATGGTAGAAAATAAAACATATATTACCCTATGTAATAATTGTTTTTCTAAAAGATATATGATTGTGTCATTTTTGTATTTACTTAAACTTAATTAATATAAAGTGTCATTATCACTTACAATTGTCTCCATGGGGTCTCAAAATCGACCCACTGATACCCATGGTTGGACATGTATCATGAAATATGGTTAGGACACGTTTTAGAGTAATTTCATATTATTATAATATTATTTTTTACCCTTATTTTCCATATTTATCCTTTAACCATGGTAAATAAAATAATTACCGAAGTAATTATTGAAAATGTCTAAAACTAAAAGTTACCTATTTAAAAAATATCAAACTCCTGATTCTAAATATGGAATCAATTTTTCTAAATTGCAAACACAAAAGTGGAAGAAATTAATTTAAAATTAATTCTAGTTGTCAAAACAAAAAGCGTGTTTTTAAGAAATAATAACTATCAAAATATTGACACTTGCTTATGTCCAGTTAAAATGTGAAACAATTTCCAATGACCAAAATTGGATTAAATGGTAAAAATATAATCTTATTTTACTAAAAAATCACTCAAATTCATAATATATCACTATTAATTATTTCGATTAAAAATGTTTTTTTAAAATAAAATTTAGTAATTTTCACTATTCATCAAAATATGAATGTTATCATAAAAGTACCATAAATTTATTGAAACTAAATTCTTATGTCCCGATTCTAAAGAAGAAGTTTAATTTGTCAAATTAAATATATATAAGTTTCAAATAATGTATTAAAACAAGGTTCCCCTTTAAAAGTCGGTAAAATTGCATTTATTGAAAAATTCTTCGTTTATCTTAAAAAAATGAATGTGTTCCTATATTATGTCTAAGAAACTCATAATATTGATTCTAAAACTATAGGTATTATATAATGTTCAAAATTCAGTTAATACTATTCATAACCACTTTTGAACGGCTAGTTTGGTAAGTCATGGTGCGCTAGAACTCGGTGTCGCATGTATTGTAATTTACTGAATTGTTTTGAAGAAATAACGTACTATGAAATCATGGGGTGTTACATTCCTCCTTCCCTAAATAAATTGTGTCCTCTCAATTTGAAATTATTTTCCGAAAATAATAGTTTGAAAATAGAAATACCTTTGGGAAAACCCATATCAGAAATTAGGATAATAAAATTAAGTCTTAATAAGAAGAAAAGGGAAATGAAAGTGTCACCACCAAATTATGATCTCGATTATGAGAAAAATCTTGGAAATTAGAGACATATAATTGGAGGAAAATGTAAATATTTATAGGTATTAATTGAGGTCATCAATCACAAACAAGATTAAAATTGAGGGCCCTAAATTCATCAATCTATGATGATTTAAAATACCATCGGTTCAACCAAACATATGGTATTAAGAAAATAGATTTTTGGTTTTAAAATACCTTCACTAAATTATAATAATTAATTTCTTCATAGAATTAGAGAAGAAGAAAAATATATACTTTACATGTAGAGTCCCATCCTTTAACTAATTTCTACCACATACTCATATTTCACTCTAATAGATAATAGAACATAAAAATAATATTATATTTATCCAATTTGTATAGGGTTCAAAAAATGAATTTATAATTCATGTACCAGATTTTTTTTTAAAAAACTACATTATTAAATCTAGTACATCACATGGGCCAGTGGTTGGTGATACACCCTTTTCACCCTTCGGTTGTGAGTTCAAGTCTTGCGTCCTTGCCGGACGCGACAGGTTTCCGCCCAACATATGGGTTATCCTTTTTAAGGAAATCCTAAAATAATCTCAAACTAGAAGTATCCAAAATACTTCTTTCCAAACTCACAGTCCAAAATTTAAAAGGTAGGTAAAAAAATGAAGATTTTTTTCCACGTAATAATATGTGAACACCTTCAGCGTGTATTCTTTTAAAACACTAAAACATCATGAATTTCCATAAAACATTATTGATTACATTCATGATCCCTTATTTCGTATAGAATACTAAATATAATCCATTTATCCAAAAATGTTGTAAACTAAAACAATGATGGAATATACAAATCATTAATCAGTTTCAAGGTAGTCAATAATATCCAATATAATTTATCCAAATCAAACATGTATTATTCCAAAATCACTACTTTAGTATCAGAACCAAATTATGGTTTTTCTTTCCCTCAACTATATATTTTCAAAAGATATAACTTGTTATTGAGTCACTTTTCTGGGTTTCACACAATATCAATACTTTAATGAAATAGTACTACAGTACAATCCTTATATACTCCATAATTATTATAACATGTACATCATTGATACAATACTCAAATGACATAATTCTTCAATAACAACATACAAACACTAGTCATTCTTATTCATCTGAGGTAGTATCATAACTTGATTAGTATCCAATGACATCATTTGTGGTATACTCTTATTAATGGGGAATTGATTCTCATAGTGTCTCAACACCTTTAAGATGATGCATTTTACATTTGAAATCTTTTTCTTACCCTTACAATCACATACTTGGTGTCCTTTTTCTCCACACTTATAACAACCTCCCATTATTTTGTAGAATTTACCAAGGTGATTCATTCAACATTTATCAAATATTGGAAAATCATTCTTCCTCTTATTCCCTTTATCCATATTTCTTCTACCATACTTTTCCTCTCTTTTATCTCTTCAAAGCCATAGGATTCGGAGATTTCTTAACTGATCTTATTAACACACGATACAATTTATTCATATGATGATAATAAGTGGGAGACTATTTCCATACTAAATTTTTTCTTTATTCCATGAATTATATGACCCTTATTACTCTTTGGGTCATACGTATTGCTGGAGTTCTCATTCCTTCTACTAGGCGCCATTTCTATATATTGGAATAAACTCGGTCAGTTTATGAATCACAATTAATAATTCCAAACATGTAAAATACCTAACGTAAATTGAATAGTTTATGGTTATAATCCATAATCACAAATATTTTTTCTTAGAGGAGGTATATAATCATAAAATCATCATAATGGTTTCTAAATAAAATGATAGTTATCCTAAGCATATCTCCTGGGAGTGTAGTAACCAAGAGTGCATCAAGGCCCGTTGTCGTGCACAAGTTCCCATTCGAGTATATCTCAAAGCGTTGTTTTCGGGTTTTACCCCTTTGAACATATGTTCTAGAGGTGCCTCTACTTGATCATATCCATACAGGGATGTATTTTCTTGGAAAACTCAAAAAATATCTGAATTACCAAAATTATATGAATTTCTTCAATACTAATCCTCAAAGTCTATCTTAGGTCTATGTGATATAATCAGAGTTTATCTAAATCTTGCTTCCAATGTTATTTCGAAATTTCCTTTGATACCAACTGTAACTCCTCTACCCCTGTTACCCAGAGTCGGTGGATTATTTTAATACATTGGCCAGATTACAAGGAATCAAATCCAGAAGGACTGATCAATTTAGCAGTCATAGAAAATAGATTACATACATGAATGTTACATTACACATTATAACACACAAAACAACATAAATAATACTTTATGAATGCCGTTATTCCCTTGGATAAACCTTAAATATCAATCACAATACACTTCTTGGAATCCTGGGAAAAATAAAACATAGAAAGGGGTGATCTCTGATGCTCATTAAAGATAAAAATACATCAGAAACTTTCATAAATAAGCATAAACATTCAAGGAAATGCATAAAACTAAAACAAAACCCTTTTCAACATAAACTTCATCATAATATGGAAAATATAAATCAAAATAATTCCATTTACTTACTCACATGGATAATGTACTTGTCAAATAATCACATGCAATATCAATAACCACATTTATAATGATGGAATGCGTAATGCGAGACTATCATAACCACATATTCAAGGCCTTGTGCCAAGACTACAAATGAGATTTTTTCAAATCCTTGTGCCAATAAAATAGTTTGTCTCATGAGATGTACCAATGCATCGAGGAGCTATAGCGGGCTCCACCCGTTACTTACTAAGACCAATGAATTCCTCATATGAAAAAGTTTGAACATAACATAAACATTCTTATTAAAACTATCATATGAAATGTCAATACTTTATCCCTAAACCATTAATGGTATAAAAATAACACTTCCATAGTCAAACATATCACAAAACCATCAATACAAAATGGAAGATTTTTATCATAATAAATCATCTTCAAACAAGTTTAAAATCCATCAATGTATGTTTACATATATGAAAATGATTTTGTAAAAGTATTTGACAAAAATATCCATTTTTCATGAAAACAATTAAAAGTCGCACAATTTAGAAAGGAATACATTTAAAGACATATTTTTAATCAATGTTTCCAATACCACTTTGATGATTTTCAAAGGAATTAACATTTTAAAGACATTCATGTCCATATTAATAAATCCTTAAAAACCATTTGGAAAACCTGGATATTAATGAGAACGATTTAGAGGAATAAATATGTAAACCATTTAAAATGATTTTTTAGTAAAACGTTCCTTAAAAATCCATTTGAAAAATCTTTTATGAAACGTGTACATGGATAATAAATATTTCCCAGTAGATACTTACATAAAAACAACCTCAGATAATATGGAGATTTCGAAATTAACCCTTACCAATTAGGTAACTTACGAAACATACACTCGATTGAAAATAGTATCATACAATGAATATGTAAATAAACATAAATTATATGTTATTACACAAAGACTACAATTATGGGCAGTACAGACACCACACAAAAGGTAATATTGGCAACATGACATGAATCTCACGGGAATAAGGAGTGAGATGAAAACCCCTTACCTTGAACTTTCTTTTAGTAGAGGGCACGTTTAACCTCTTGTATGAGGACCATAGTATGTTATTAAATTATACCAGAACCGTATTAATATTTATGATATCATAAATTATTCATTTATGATTTTATACTACCTATTTAACAATACTTTACATGTTAAATAAAATTTTGGGTAATAATTACTTTCTTTATCGGATGTGTTTTCACTTTTTACTCTTGATTGTATCACTTAGATCATGACTTAAATAATTCCAGAATATAAAACATGATTTATATATCATATATATTTAGAATATAAATATATATAATTGATATATATATATATATATGAAATTTAAAACACCGTTTATGGAGAAGGTAGTCCATACGTACGCATAAACGTTGTTTCTGATTTCATAATGTTTTGAACGGAACTAATTGAATAAAATATATGTTTTTACATATATATATATATAAATATATATATATATATATATCTCCAGTATAATTGTTATTTCATATATTACAAACATATAAGTAATATATATTTTTATAATCGTCTATGAATGGTAAATTTGGAAATGAATCTCATCGCGTTGCGGAGACGGTAATCTGTACGTACGCACGAGCGACAATATCATTTTCTTAAAGTTGTGGACTTGGATGGTATATTAATTTTAAATAGAAATTATGCCATTATTTTAATTATTTATATAAATATTACTTGTCATTATATCCATCCAAATAGCATAGTGTTTGTTACCAAATTACACCACAGCGTGGAGACAGTAAGTCATACGTATGCACACATGGTGACATTATCATTCATTAGATGGACAGAAAAATCAATATAGTTGTGAAATATTTATAATAACATCATAGTATATAGAAGATATTAGAGTTGTTATTTTATAATTGAATCAACAAAGAATGAATAAGTGGAAGAATAAGAGAACTTGAAAGAGGGTGGTGAAATCATTACCTCTTCTTCGGGTTCTTCCTTTTGATTTGACCAAAGGAATCCTTAACATGGCTTTCTGAACAAATAAAGTCATCTAGGATAACGGTTTGATAGTGGGTAAAATATATGGTAAGGGGTTCACCGAGCCAAATGGATTTAAAGGTGTTAATTAGAGTGAAGGGGGAGTGCCCATTTATAAGAAGGGTGAGGGGCACCTTATGAAAAAAAACATATTATTTTATTATAAAATAATTTTTGGTGTCTAATGGCTCAAAAATGTATTATTTAAAGTCTATGGTGGGTATGGGTCGAAAACCACTAAACCAATAGTTTTTAGACAGGTTTGTGTCACAATATTAACCTTAACATTTATATTTTACTTTTAGTTAAATAGTTTGACATTTACATGTCTCTTTTTATTTTTATATTATATGGTCAATAAATGAACTATATACTTCCAAGAGAACCCAAAGTGCTTTGTTAATGATAAACCTATTATTATATAATTCCTTTGTCTGAACATATATTTTTTGGAATATTGTATCAATTTAAGATATAATATTTGTTTTAAAACCTCTTTTATGTCAATTTTGACACTATTTAATAATTTATTATTTTTAAAGTCTTCAAAATTTTTTAATTCGAAAAAAATTAATTTAAGCTATAATAAAATGTAATATTAACCAATAAAATTATTTTATGGAATTATAACTCTCAAATTATATTTATTTTGACATTTATAATACCAATTATTTGATTGATTAATTAATCCGGAAAATACTGCATCATTATTGTGTCATAAATAAATATAATTATTAAATGTATAAAAATTAAAAATTAAATAAAATTATGTAGTAAGTATTTATATCTTTCTATGTAATATTTATAGTCAATAATATACCATATGTAACCCTATGTGAAATCTGTTTTCCTAATGGATATATGCTTATTTCTTGTATTTACTTTAACGTAATTAATATAAAGTGTCATTATCACTTACAAGTGGCACCATGGGGTCCCAAAATCAAAATAAGATTCTCATGGTCGGACATGTTTCATCAAATAGGGTTAGGACACGTTTTAGGATAATTTAATATCATTATAATATTATTGTTTCCATTATTTACCGGATTTACCCTTTAACCATGGTAAATAAAATATTTACCGAAATAATTATTCAAAATGTTTAAAAATAAAATATACCTATTCACACAATTGGACCTACTTATTCTAAATATGGAATACATTTTTCTAAATTCAAAATATAGAAGTGACATAAATTAATTTAAAATTAATTTCCGTTGTCAAAACAAAAAGCGAGTTTTTAAGAAAGAATAACTATCAAAAGATTGAAACTTGCTTATGTCCAGTTTAATTGTGAAATTATGTTCATTGACAAAAATTGGATTAAATGGTAAAAATATAATCTAATTATACTTTAAAATCATTCAAATTCATAATCTATCTCTATTAATTATTTTGATTAAAAAAGTTGTTTTTAATTAAAATTTAGTAATTTCACTATTCATCTAACTATAAAAGTTATCATAAAAGTACCAAAAATTTATTAAAACTAAATTCTTATGTTCCAATTCTAAAGAATAATTTTATTTTATCAAATTGAATATATAAAAGATTCAAATATTTTATTTTAAAAAGGTTCTTCATTAAAAGGTGGTAAAATTACATTTTTTGAAAAATACTTATTTTATCATAAAAAATGAATTAGTTCCTATATTATGTCTAAGAAACTCATTATATTGATTCTTAAATTTTAAGGATTATATAAAGTTCATAATTATATTAATAATATTCATAACCACTTTTGAACGGCTAGTTTAGTATGTCATTGTACGTTAGAACTCAATGTCTCATGTAGTCCAAGTAATTGAATTACTTTGAAGAAATAATGTACTGTGAAATCTTGGGGTGTTACAAAATTGATTATAGGGTACCTTGAATCACATGTACAATGATTAGTTTCTCTCACACTCGAAATGGAAAACATCGTGATGCTCCCACCTCTTCTGAATATACCACATCACAACCTACCTACACAGAGTTGGGCCAGATATCACAACATATCCCACCTACAGTCACCTAGTAATCACAACACATCCCACCCACACACACCTCGGCCTCACAACACATCTTTCCTTTACACACCTTGTCCAAACATCACATAATATTCGTTCACATCTCATCCCTAATGAAAACACATAGCATCTCATCCTAAAGCCACATATGAAAGAACATCACAACTTATCCCAAAGACACCTAGGACCCCACATAACAACACATCTTGATTACCCTGAGGAATCTACATCACAACTCACCTAAAGAAGATTGGGTTATCATCTCCTAGAAGTGGGAGTCAGGATGAGTGCTTGGCCATCCATCCATCCTCCCAATGGGATGTCTGGAAATACACCTCCATGTGCCAATGCTGGTGTTTGACACATAGTTCTAAAAATTGGTAGGGTGAATATAGAAATTTCAAGAATATACATTGTATACTTAATAATATAGAAAAAAAAGAACATATTCCCAACTTATGTGTTTACAAACAAATCACCAACTAATCAATGACTTCCCCACATTGCTGCTACATCTAAATGCATAACACCAAACATCAATCCAAAACCCGAATTTCAAATTTCCATACAATTACATCTAATCACCATATTATTTATATTACATAGCATCAACAACATTTTATTACACAACCCATTATTTAATTTTATATTAAAAGATTTCATATCCTTAACCAAACCTACCCATCATATTTTAAACATTAATAAACAACCATTTATTACATCAAAACTTGGTAATATAGAATAACATAACCACATATCATAAAAAACTTGTCATACACAACAACCTCACCTTGTTTCGGGAAAAGCATGGCCCAAAAACTATCACCTCGTTGCCCCAAAAGCATGACACACAAACCATCAACCCGAGAAGCCCCAACCAAACATATTCATCCCTCAAGCACTGCCACACCGATTACCTCAAATCCATATCATTATACATATTTTGAAAGGGGGTTTTATCATATTCCACTTTATTTTGGGGGAATTATCACACAATCCTAAATCCCAAAGAAACCATTTCATTAACCAAATATATGTGGTTAATCAATTACTATGTTAGGGTGATATAAAAAAACAATAACCATATATGAAATCACAAAACATATATCCAACACAAAAAAATGACCCAAACCCACAATTTTTAGTGGGGCATCATGCCCATACTATTCACAATGTCAAAAATAATATTAAAGCAGTAAAAGAATCACAATCATACCCCATTTTCCCATTTTAACTCAATTAAACTATCCTTTATATTTAATTAAGTAGGAAAAACCATGACCCATAGATAAAAAAATAAAACCCATCTCGTATGATACACAATAAAGAGAAATGAGGCAATCCCTACCTCGAAAAATGTTTTCCAACTCGGTGTCCACCACAAGGTGAAGAAGAATGCCCGAAATCCACAACTGCACCATGAGGATATACAAATAAACATATATTGCACCAAGAGACCATCATGAAGCACCCCAGACACACAACCCAAACCAAAGAATATACCAATAGCAAAACCCCAATAATGAATGGAAGTAAATGGATGATAATGACTTGAGAACTCCCTATGGATCAAATATTGGATCCCAAGGATCATTAAACGTCAAAAGGCCTCTCCATATGCTAAAGAAGAAGGTCACCAGATGCCTAGAATGGGAGTAGATCCACTTTCATAAGCGTTTGGAAAAAACCGAAGTGTATAAAACCATTAAAACTATACATTACTGGGGAATTACACATTTTTTTATCCCCATTCACAACATGTAATCAAATGATTCTAGGTTCCACTGAAAAAACACATTACTTTTTATTATTTTACCATGAATTTTTAGACATCATGACCAGCCCTTGAAAAGCTATGATACAGAATTTCATAGAGAGTAATAACGTTACACAATGTTTATTTCCTACAATGGCAAATTTTAACCTCTATATTCAACCAAAAACTCTTCGAATGTCCACCAATCATATCTAATTCTCAAAACTAGAAAAGTAATAGAAATGAAGGAATAAGGCCCCGACCTTAAACATTATATAATATTGAATTAATTGAATAATTCCCATTGAGTATCTTTTCAAGTTTAGAGTTTTAGAGAATAAGATCATAATTATTACATCTCAAAAGATCACACAGTAGACACTTCTACAAAGATTCCTTTTTTTTCAAAACATGAACTCTAAAAAAAGTCATTTCTAGTTCCATGTTTAAGAAAGAATTAATTTTCCTTGATCTCATCCTTGAAAATTTTCCACATTATGTCCTGTGAAAAACATTTCAAAAATAACTTGGGATGAGCATAAAAAATCTTAGTAAGGGATACACAAAGAATGAAAACTGTTAGTTTTTCAAAAAAACAAGTCAACCATGTATACTTTATCAAAGTAATAATTTTCACCTTTAAGAAGTAGTAAAAAATCTTCACTAAATAAAATATATTTACTTACCCTTTTGTAACAAAAATATTACCATGAATCCCATATAAAGAACACATAACATATAAAGTTTACTTGGGACATAATCATACTTAAATGGAATAACCATACGGTCGACTTCCACACATATCACTTAATGGAAGAGCCATACAGCTGACTTCCACACATATCACTTAATGGAATAGCCATATGGCCAACTTCCATACCCAATGCATTAGAGGTTATAACGTAACCACCCATCCTGGTATTCACGCCACCACCCGTCATATGGTTTATCACATAACCACCCACCAAATGTCCATGTACCATTATAAAATCATAAGACATAAAACAAATATAATTGAAAGAAAACATTTCCACACTTTCATCACAATATATCTCTTAAATATATTGACATAAAAAATCCATTATACAAACCATTTTCAATACCAAAATACATAAAAGAGTATAGGGTTTTAATTTCATCTTAAAAACATTACGGCTTGTTGAGGAATCCAAAGACCAAATAATACTCGCGGCGGTGGAAAAGGTCGTTGTCACCGCGTACATTAAATGAAACATTCTTTTTTTCATTTTTTAAAACGCTTCGTAGAAAAAGAATACTTTTGTATAAAATTAAAATTCAAAGGGGTTTATGCACCGTATAAAAGAAATACATGTATTAGAACAAAATATGCCCCAATGAAAGAAGATTGAGACAAAGTCCCTTACCTCATTTCCGACGTGACTTGATTGCTCTTTAATCTCCTAAATAATAAACAAAAGTTAATTTCTACTTGCTTAAGAACATTTTTCAAGCTTATTATTCCTTTTATATTACTTATTTCCATGTTATAAACATTATGTAATCATTTATGTTAATAATGACTATTTTGACGATATTTGGTTCTTAAGTCGAAAGTGGACTTCTTACAATTACATGTTGTTCATGTGGTCAATGGTTCATTATATCCAGAATGATATTCATGATTTGGATATCATATGTATCATATATATCTTTCATATACATGTATTTATAATAGTATATCACATTTAGTGGTAAGAAATGAAATTGAACCGTTCATGGAGACGGTAAGCCGTACGTACGCATGAACGCTACTTTCATTTCTATTTCGTATTTAATGGAGTTAAATAATAATGATATAAAAGTATATTATAATTTCAGTATAATATCATATATAATATCATAAGATCCATCCTTTATACATCCCACGTATGGCATTAACGAATCAAATCACTTTGAGGGGGCGGTAGTCCGCATTTCCTAAAATGAAATTATCGTCATTAACAACAATGGAAACCATAAAGTTATTCCACAAATGAAAAATACAGAAGAATAAGGAAAACATAAACATAATATATATAATATATAAATAGAGTTACATATTAATGGCCACCCTGAAAGGTGTTAATATAAGATTGGACAATCATCGTTTCGTGAGGCAGAAATTCGCCAACCACAGAAACAATATGTTCTTTAACCATTAGACGAAGGTGTGTGTTGGTGTAGCTATAATACATCTCATAAAAAACCCTAGTATATTTAAGATACTTGTTTTGTTACAAAATAAAGGAATAAAAAGGGTTTAGGGGGTTGGAGAAGCAAAATAAAACATAAGAACACAAGAGAAGACAATACCTTTAAATCGAGTAACTCTTTTTGATTTGAGCTCAAAGGCTTCCTTGGAAAGACTTGTGACCAATGTGAGTCTTCTAGGAGTAAGAGAGGGATGTGTAGAGGCAAATTGGGAAGGGGTTAGAAGAGCCAAAGGCTTGAGATGTGTGGGTAAGGTGGTATATGTGGGGGTCTTTTATAAGAGGAGAGGAGGGGCACTCTTGGAAAGATATAAAAGGTATTTTATTATAAAATGAGTTTCGGGTTTTAAAGGTCCCACAATTATATATTTCGAGGATATGGTGATAAGAGTTATATATCCACCCATACAATTGGTTTTTAACAAGTTTAGGTCTTATATTTTACATTATATTTTTATTTTATTTAAATCGTTAAATAATGAGGTAATCGCTGCATCATCATGGTGTCATAAATAATGTAATTTATTTAATGTCTAAAAATTAAAAAAATTATCATGATGTATGAAATATTTTTATATTTCCAATGAATATTTATAGTCAAAATTGTGACTTGTATAACCCCATATAAAAATTGTTTTAGTAAAATAACACATGTTTGTGACATTTTTATTTTAACATTAAATAAAAAGTTATTAATGTCATTTTCCTACCAAAGTGGCTCCATGGGGTCCCCAAGTTGACCCATGGATTTTCTTGGTCGTACATGACACATCCAATAAGGTTATGACTTGTTTATAGGTTATTTCATATTATTAAAACACTATTTTTAACTTAATTTGCACTAATTTCCTCTAATCGCGATTAAAAACTTAAAAGTTACTATTCAACAAAAAATTATTTTAATCCCATTGAACCAAATTTTACTTCCTAATGACAAACATGTATGTCGGAATTTTGAAAATCAAAACACAGAGGTGGTAAATTTTCATTTAAATGAAAAATCAGTTTTTTAAGTACCACTTAGTGGTTTCACTATTCATCAAAAATTGAAGTTTTTCAGAAAAATACCAAAAATTCACCTTAAGATATATTTGATATTCCAAATTCAAAAATTATATATATTTTAAAAAATTTATAACATATAAGTTGCATTAATTAATTTAATAATTAAATCCTGCTGTCAAAACAAATAGCGTGTTTTTATGAAACAATATGTATAAAAAGATTGACACTAGTTTAAGTCCAATTTCAAAGTGAAATTAATTCCAATGACCACAATTGGATTAAATGGTAATAATATATTCTAATTGAACTATAAAACCAATTCAAAATATAATCTAATCATATAAATAAATTATATTAAAGAGAGGTTTTGAATTAAAATACCACATTTTCACTATTCATTAAAAAAATGTACTTTATCGGAAAAATAACAAAAATTTACACACAGTAAAATTTGATGTCACGAATATAAAAAAAAAATTATTTGGTCCAATAGAATGTATAAGAGTGACCAAATATATATTTAATGATGGTTCAGCATCAAAAGGTGATAAGTGGACCTTTAGTGAAAATTAGATTATATGCCTAAAATTTAATTCTTTTTGTATTTTAAGCCCATATCCTTTATTGGATAAATGTAAAAACATTTAGAAAACAAATATAATCATATTTTAGTAATTTATATTCATTCCCGCCAATACAATGACTATGTGTTAACTACCATTTAAAAAAATATTATTATATTACTAGTGTGCAACGTAAGATTTCAAAGAAACTCATTGTTGTGTATTGGGTACTCTATCGAACATAGAAAACCCTTTAAAGTAAAATTAATATTTAATTATAAAATATTAATAAATATGAAAATGATTTATTCTTTATTTACCTGGGATGTTACATACTTCCAACTTTTTGGGAATTGCATTCTCGCAATTTTATTCACTTATCAAAATAAGTGGGGTATTTATCTCTCATAGCATTTTCAGATTCGCATTTGCCTCTTCAACCATATGGTTTTTCTACAAAAACGTTACCTGGTGAATTACCTTATTACGCAACACTTTCTCTCTATGGTCAAGAATCTAGACTGGTTGTTCTTCAAAAGATAGATTCTCTTCCAACTGAACTACCTCTGGGCTCAAAACATGAGATGGATCTGGCATATACTTTCTCAACATCGAAACATGAAAAACATTGTGTACCTAAGATAAACTCAGAGGTAATGCCACTCTGTATGAAACTGATCCAACTTTCTCCAGAATTTCATATGGTCCATTGTACCTTGGACTCAGCTTTCCTTTTTACCAAATCGCATCACACTTTTCCATGGTGAAACATTGAGCAAAACATGATCACCTACCTCGAAAGATAGATCCTTCCTCCAGTTATCTGCATAAATTTTTTGTCTACTCTCAACTATTTTCATATGTTTCTGAATCAACTGAACTTTTTCTGTCACCTCTTCTAACAATTATGGTCCCATCAGCTTCCTTTCAACCACTTCATCCCAAAAAGCTGGAGTTCGACACTGTTTCCCATATAATGCCTCAAACGGTGCCATCTGTATAATGGAATGAAAACTGTTATTATATGAAAACTTAAAAAAAGAAATATGTTGGTCCCAACATCCCTGATAATCCATTGAGCAAGCAGGTATCATATCCTCAAAGTTATGAATTGTTCCTTCTGACTGCCCATCTAATTGCCGATGAAAAGCTGTACTAAAATTTAATTCAGTACCCAACGACTTCTGAAGGCCTTTCCAAAAGTTAGAAGTAAACCCGGGATCACGATCAGATACAATGGAGAGGGAAACTCCATACAACCTGACTATATATTTAAGATATAACTTAGTAAGTTAATCTAGAGACAAAGTATCTCGAATAGGAAGGAAATGAGAAGATGTATTCAAGTGATCAACAATAACCTAGATTGCATTATAACCTTGAGATTTTTTCGGTAATCCCAAAAAAATTCCATAGATATATTTTCCCATTTCCACTGTGGCATTAGTAATGGCTGAGGCATCCCTTTCGATAACTGCTTCTTTTCTTTTACCTGCTGAGAAGTCAAACACTTCACAGTAAAATCGTCAATATCTCTTTTCATTCCATCCCACCAGTAATACTCTTGCAAATCTCTATTAATCTTAGTACAACCAGGATGAACTGAATACGGGGAACTATGAGACTCACATAACAACTCACCCTTGAACTCTGAATCACAAGGCACACATAATCTCTTCCGAAACCTCAAAACACAATCATTGTCAATGTTGAATTTAGGCAACTTACCCTTCTGAACCAGCTCTACCTTTTTCTGAAATCCACTGTCTTTCTTCTGCCATTTCTTAATTTTGTCTAATAGAGATGATCTCACTGAAACATGAAACAAAATAGAATAACTTCTTGCACAAACAACTTCCATGAAAATGTTCATCAAATCAAAAACCAAAGGATCTCGTTCCAAACTTAGCATGGTTAATGAAGCATTACTTTTTCGACTCAAAGTATCAGCCACTTTATATGCATTTCTTGGATGGTAATGAATTGTACAATCATAATCCTTGATTAATTCCAGACATCTCCTCTATCTCATGTTCAATTCTTTTTGAGTAAATATATACTTTAAACTTTTGTGATCAATATATATTTTACACTTTTCTCCATGCAAATGATGCCTCCAAATTTTTAGAGAAAAAACAACAGCAGCTAATTCCAAGTCATGTGTAGGGTAATTTACCTCATGAGTTTTCAACTGACGTGAAGCATATGAAATTACCTGATCATTCTACATAAGGACACAACCATGTCCCTTCAATGAATCATCACTGTATATAAAAAACTCACAATTCACTGAAGGAAGTGCCAAAACTGTAGCATTCACCAATCTTCTTTTCAACTCCTGAAAACAATCAACACATTCTTTTGTCTAGATAAACTTAACACCATTCTAAGTTAGCTTATTCATTGGACTAGATAACTGTGAAACATTTTCAACAAACCTTTGGTAGTAACCTACCAAAACAAAAAAACTATGGATCTCGGTTAAATTTTTGGGTCTTAACCATTCATCAACAACTTTTTTTTAGCAGGATCAACAGTTATGACATTTTTTGAAGCAATGTGACCAAGGAAAGAAATTTGTTGTAACCAAAACTCACCCTTACTGAATTTTCCATACAGTTTCTTTTCTATAATGGTTTTAAAGATAACCCTTAAATTACATTCATGCTCCTCTTTACTTTTAGAAAACACCAAAATATCATCAATAAAAACAACCATAAACATATCCAAGAACTTATGGAAAATTCTATTCATAAGGTACATGAATACAGCAGGTGCATTGGTTAACCCAAAAGGAATAACTAAAAATTCATAATGGCCATATCTAGTATGGAACATAGTCTTCAGAACGTCTTCTTCTTTTACTTTCAACTGATGGAACCCCGACCTCAAGTCAATCTTCGAAAAATACTGAGCTCCCTAGAGCTGATCAAATAAATCATCGATATGAGGAAAAGGATACTTGTTATTAATAGTAATTTTATTCAAGGCTCTATAATCAAGGAAAAGTCTCATTGAACCATCTTTCTTTTTAACAAACAAGACAAGAGAACCCCATGGTGATGTGCTAGGTTGAATGAAACCATTATCTAATAACTCCTGCAATTGTTTCTTTAACTTTTAAAGTACAACTTGAGCCATTCGATACAGAGGTTTTTAAATTGGCTTAGAATTAGGAACTAAGAAAACAATAAATTCAACTTCTCGATCATGAATAATACTATGAAACTCATCAGTAAAAACATAAAGATACTCATTTACCACTGGCTCATCATTAATCTGAACAATTATTTTATTTTCAACAATATGTGCAAGATAACATTCATTTCCATATTTTACTAGTTTCTCAACTTCCTGATATGTTATCAAAAGAAAGGGTTCATTCTTGTACACAAACTGAAATTCCTTCTGAAAAGAAACCATTTTAGCTTTGCAGTCAATCATATCATGATAAAGATAAAGCCAATCCAACCCCAAAATAACATCAAACTCTACTAGAGGCAAAACAATAAGGTTTGAAGGTAGATTCTTTCCACACACAAGGATAGGAATTTTCTTATAATTTCTTTTTGTCTCAATGTTTCCTCCGGGTGTTTTACCCATAAGTTCAAGATTCATATCTTGAGATGGAATTCCAAATTTACTAGAAAACATCACAAAAATGAAATAATGTGTAGACCCTGAATCAAACAACAAATTGGCATAATCTGAACAAACAAACTGTGTACCTGATACTACTTCATTCGATGGACCAACATCTGCTGAAGTAGTTGCAAAGGATTTCTCCACCCCTTTCTATTTGTAGTCTGGTTGCTTTCCCCCAGTTGAGTTCTTCGTTAGACAGTTGTTTTCATAATGACCCATTTCATTACACTTAAAACATCATACCTCTGGCTTTTCATTGCCTGCTTGATCATCTTCGGTATAGTTATGAGCAATATGACCAGACATACCACACCAAAATCACTTTCCAGACTTGGATAAAAATTCTCCAATATGCATTTTACCACACTTCTCACAGGATGGATATTTGGTTTTCTTACCTCCTTGCTTCTTTGATGAATTCTTCCATTTTTCCTGCCAACTGGACCTCTTATTCTGTTGTTTGTCAAAGAATACCTGATCATTAGAAAACTCGATTTCCACCTTCTTTGCAAATCGAACAAGTTTTTCATAACTTTTGAACTCACGAGAAGCTAATGCCCTTCGATAACATCTCTTTAACCCTAAGTAAAAACGGTTGATTTTACTATCAAGATCTCGTATAAAATTTGGACCATACCTTCCCAGTCAGGTGAACTTTTCTTCATAAGCAGCCACTGAGTCATCCTCCTGCATCAATTATAGGAATTGTTTTTCCATCGTAATACAAACCACCTTAGGAAAATATTTTTCATGAAACATGCCATTGAATTTGTCCTAGTGAAGACCATCAATCTCATCACTATCCCTGATATTTTTCACCATCGACCACCACAGACCAGCTTCACCTTCAAAATGGTAAACAACAAGACTAACCTTTTGATGTTCTGAACACCCCATGCCATCAAAAATATTCTGTAGTGCTCTAATCCACCCTTCAGCTAGCACAGGGTCAGATGATCCTCTGAATGATGGGGGATGTTACCTCATGAAATGTTCCACCACTGAAATGTTCCTCTGCAGATGATCTTTCTGATCTCATGCATGGATACCACCAGCATTTATATCTTGAGTCAATTGTGCCATCACTGCAACAAACTATTCAGTTCGGATTCCGACCATCTCAGGTTTCTGATTTTGAAGGTTGTCTTCCTCCTGATGTCGTCCCAACATAGCTGCTTTGCTTCCTCCGCAGAAAACCATTCTGAACACAGAAATATCTTAGGTGAAGCAACATGGAAATCTTTAAATTCTATATCATTTCAATCATACCATAAATTAATTTATAATTTAACAATTTTCTAACTCCTAAAGTTTTCTAAACCAACCTCTGATACCAACTATAAGGCCCCAGCCTTAAAAATTACATAATATTGAATTAAATGAATAATTCCCATTGAGGATCTTTTCAGGTTTAGATTTTTAGAGAATTAGAACATAACTATTACATCTCAAAAGATTACACAGTAGAAACTTCTACAAAGTTTCCTTTTTTTCAAAACATGAACTATAAAAAAAGTCATTTCTAGTTCCATGTCTCAGAAGGCATGACTTTTCATTGATCTCATCCTTGACCCTAGTCCACATTATGTCCTGTGAAAAAAATTTCAAAACAACATGGGGTGAGAATAAAAAAGCTCAGTAAGGGATCCACAAAGAATGGAAACTGTTATTTTTTCAAAACAACAAGTAAACCATGTATACTTTATCAAAGTAATACTTTTCACCTTTAATAAGTAGTAAAAACTCTTCACTGAATAAAAGATCATTACATACCATTTTGTAACCAAAATATTACCATCAAACCCATATAAAGAACACATAACATGTAATGGTAACTTGGGACATAAACATACTTAAATGGAATAACCATACGGTTGACTTCCACACATATCACTTAATGGAATAGCCATACGGCCGACTTCCACACATATCACATAATGAAATATCCAAACGTCTGACTTCCATACCCAATTAATTGGAGGTTATAATGTAACCACCTGTCCTGGTATTCACGACACCACTCTTCATACGGTTTATCACGTAACCACCCATCAAATGTCCAAGTACCATTATAAAATCATAAGACATAAAACAAATATAATGGAAAGAAAAAATGTCCACACTTTGATCACTATATGTCACTTAAATATATTGGCATAAAAAATCCATTATAAAAACCATTTTCAATACCAAAAAACATAAAAGATTATATGGTATTTATTTCATTTTAAAAACATTATGACTTGTTGAGGAAGCCAAATACCAAATAATACTCGCTGCGGCGGAAAAGGTCATTGTCACCGCGTACGTTAAAAGAAACATTATTTTTTTGTCGTTTTGTAAAATGCTTCATAGATAAAGATTCCTTTTGTATAAAATTAAAAGTCAAGGGGATTTATACACCGTATAAAATAAATCCTTGTATTAGAACAAAATATTCCTCATTGAAAGGAGATTGAGACGAAGTCCCTTACCTCGTGTCCGACGTGACTCGATTGATCTTTAATATCTTGAATAAATAAACTAAAGATAATTTATACTTGATTAAGAACCTTTTTCAATCTTATTATTCCTTTTATATCACTTATTAACATGTTATAAACATTATGTAATCATTTAAGTTAATAATGTTTATTTTGTCGATATTCGGTTCTTAAGTCGAAGGTGGACTTCATACAATTACATGTTGTTCATGTGGTCAAAGGTTGGTTATATCCAGAATGATATTCATTATTTGGATATAATATATATCATATATATCCAGAATATACATGTATTTATAATAGTATATAACATTTAGAGGTATGAAATGAAATTCACCGTTCATGGAGACGGTAAGCCGTACGTATGCATGAACGCTACTTTCATTTCTATTTCATATATAATGGAGTGAAACCATAATGATATAAAGGTATATTATAATATCAGTATAATATATTATATAATATCATTAACTCTATCCTTTATACATCCCCCGTATGGAATTAACGAATCAAATCACTTTGAGGGGGCGGTAGTCTGCACTTTCTAAAATGAAATTATCGTGTTTAACCACAATCGAAACAATGAATTTAGGCCACAAATGAAAAATACAGAATCATAAGGAAAACATAAAAATTATATATATCATATATAAATAGAGTTACATCTTAATGGACACCATGAAAGGTGTTAAAATAATATTGAACAATCATTGCTTCGTGAGACAAAAATTCGCCAACCACAGAAACAGTATGTTCTTTAACCATTATACGATGGTGTGTGTAGGTGTAGCTCTAATCCTTCTCATAATGAAATCCTAGTATATTTAAGGTACTGTTTTTGTTACAAATTAATTGAATAAAAATATTTTAGGGGGTTGGAGAAGCAAAATAGAACATAAGAACACAAGATAAGACACTACCTTTAAATCGGGTAACTCTTTTTGATTTGAGCTCAAAGGATTCCTTGAAAAGACATCTTCCAAATTTGAGGCTTCTAGGAGTAATATAGGGATGTGGAGAGACAAAATGGACAGGGGTCGATCGATACAAAGGCCTGAGAGGTGTGGGTAAGGTGGTAGAGGTGGGGGCCTCTTATAAGAGGAGAGGAGAGGCACTCTTGGAAAGTTATAAAAGGTTACTTTGTTATAAAATGAGTTTCGGTTTTTAAAGGTCCCAAAATTATAAATTTATAGGATAAGGTGAAAAGAGTTCTAAATGCACCCATCCAATAGGTTTTTTACATGTGTAAGTCTTAGATTTTATATTATCTTTTCATTTTATTTAAATTGTTAAATAATGAGGTAATCGCTACATCATAATGGTGTCATATATAATTTAATTTATTTAATGTCTAAAAAATAAAAAAACTATCATGATGTAGGAAATAGTTTTATATTTATAGTGAATATTTATAGTCAAAATTATGACTTGAATAACCCCATGTAAAAATTGTTTTAGTAAAACAACACATGTTTGTGACATTTTTATTTTAACATTAAATAAAAAGTTATTAATGTCATTTTCCTACCAAAGTGGCTCCATGGGGTCCCCAAATTGACCCATGGATTGTATTTTTCGGCCATGACACATCCAATAAGGGTAGGATATGTGTCTAGGTTATTTTATATTATTAAAACATTATTTTTACCTTAATTTTCACTAATTACTTCTAATCACGATTAAAAACTTAAAAGTTACTATTGACGAAAAATTATTTTTATCCCATTGAACCAAATTTTACTTCCTAATGACAGCCATGTATGTCGGAATTTTGAAAATCAAAACACAGAGGTGGTAAAATTTCATTTAAATGAAAAATCTATTTTTTAAGTACCACTTAGTGTTTTCACTATTCATCAAAAATTGAAGTTTTTTAAAAAAATACAAAAAAATCACCCTAAGCTATATATGATATTACAAATTCAAAAATTATGTATATTTTAAAAAATTCATTACATATAAGTTGAACTATTTATGTTAATAATTAACTCTCACTGTCAAAACAAATAGCGTGTTTTTATGAAATAATATGTATCAAAAGATTGACACTAGTTTAAGTTCAATTTCAAAGTGAAATTAATTCCAATGACCAAAATAGGATTAAATGGTAAAAATAAAGTATAATTGAACTTTAAAACCATTTCAAAATATAATTTAATCATATAACTAAATTATATTAAAAAGTGGTTTTGAATTAAAATACCACATTTTTCATTATTCATTAAAAAATGAACTTTATCGGAAAAATACCAAAAAATTACACAAAGTAAATTTTGTTGTCCCGATTCTAAAGAAAATTTTATTTGGTCCAATAAAATGTATAAGAGTGACGAAATCTATATTTAATGATGGTTCGCCATCGAAAGGCGATAAGTGGACCTTTAGTGAAAATTAGAGTATAAATGCCTAAAATTTAATTCATTTCGTATTTTAAGCCTTTATACATTATTGGATAAATGTAAAAACATTTAAAAAACATATATAATCATATTTTAGTTATTTCTATTCATTCCCGCCAATACAACAGCTATGTGTTAACTTCCATTTAAGAAAAATATTATTATATTACTATTGTGCAACGTAAGATTTCAAAGAAACTCATTGTTGCATATCTGATACGCGATCGAACATAGAAACCCCTTTAAAGTAAAATTAATATTTAATTTTCAAATATTAATAAATATGAAAATGATTTATTCTTTATTTACCAGGGATGTTACAGATGGAATGAACCATTATATTAGATTCCAATCAAACAATTCTCTCCATCGAGAATGAATAACAAATCCCATAATGAATGGGGATCGAATAACCCAAAAGATACCCCTCTAGGATCTGTTCATACCTCAAACACTACTGTCGGTGAAACATAACAACCAAAAAAACCACAAAACACATTTCACAATCCCAATCCACCTCCTATCAAACTACATTGTTGTCACACAACCACTACCCAACCATCTCTACCTATACATAGAATAAACCAAAAACTGATACAACCAATGAACCATGCCATTCTGAACACAAAAATCTAGGAACAACATCTTCCATGTCATGATATTATCCTCTCTTGGAGGAACATTCTCTCCTGCATGGGTTCAATAACATCCTAATTAATGAATCTCGATTAGGAATCAGCTTGTCCACATTTAATATGTCTTCACATTATCACACATCCTACCAAAACCACAACTAATAAAGTAAAAATGATCATCTTATAAAACAAAAATTTTCAAACATCACATCCAAAAGAAAAATAGAGCATGAAAAACTCAAAACAACTTTGAGTACTAGGAAATAATCTACTTCTTTCGCACCCAAGTACTCTCCTTCGGTTCCCCATAACTCCAAAACCCATGAACAAAGGGAATGATCCATTCTCACAACACTATATATTAGAGATCTTGGATATCTGATGGACTCTCCTTAAACATTTCATCATACTAAATATCCTACACTCCCCAATCAAGGACATGGGATCATCGTGATGTTTCAATGAATTTCATATACATGATTTATTTCATAGATCCTCTAAAATTATGGTGGAAATGCTATCTAATATTCCACATCACTAACTCTCCCCAAAACCTCATGGAGTCCAAAATATCTGGGAGAAATTGTACTCCTTCTACCAATCCTCCACTGCCCATGTTTATGGGAAACCATCAAGAACACATGACCTCTAATATTTAACTCCAAGGACCTTATTCTGTTATAAAAATAATACATATGCTTGCTCTTTTCTATATTATTCATTTCCTAAACAAGCTAAACATTCTCTATCATGAATTATACAACGCCAAGATAAAAAATGATAGTCTATGTATCATCTAGCTAGCACAATGGAGAACAACACGGACGTCCATACAATGCCTCAAATGGAACAATTCTAATGGAATAGTAATACCTATTATTATAAAAAATATATACCAAGGGAAGGTGTCATACCCACGACCCCCAAAGTATAAGGCACTTTCCCAAAACATATCTTCTAATGTTTGGATAGTCTGTTCTATCAACCCATATATCTAGGGGTCAAAATTAGTTGTGAGGCATAACGAAGTGCAAAAATAATGATGAAATCTCCTCTAAAATCTTGAGTTAAAATTCCCATACCATTACAAGACATTGTACCTCAAATCATAATGAAACCACAAACCCTCATCTGCATACCTCTTATCCATGGAATACACTATGCCCAACTCCTTGATCACTATGAATTGGGCCAATTTTGTCAACCTATCAATTATAACATAGATTGAATCATTACTTCCCTGAGATCTGGGTGACCCTGTGATGAAATCCATGGAGATTTCATAATATTTCATCAAGGGAACAACCACGAGATATAAAAAACTACCTATAATACGATGCTCACCCATTATATACTGAAAAAAACATTTCCACAAATTCTGCCACTTCACATTTCACACTCATCCACCAAAACTGATGTTTCATGCCATGATACAACTTAGAATTTCTTGTTTATACAACCCTATGATAGATATGGAACTCATGAATCAATACCTTGTGCCTTTCTACTACAGCAAATAGCCTTTCTTAAAACAACATCTAGTTATAACTATCATCTGGCCATCCCACTAGAGCATCCCCATGGAAATCACTATCGTGCATCGCTTCTGTCCTTGAGTCTCCACACATAGACTCCCCCACCAACTGCATTAAAAAAGAATTCACCATTATGTAAAAAAACACCATCTACGACCATCCACCATTGAATATATGTGCATGGCTTCCAACTCTTATATTCATCTCCAAGCATCCCAATACTCCGAAACAACAACATTCCTTGACATTCTACTCGATGTGTGAGCCACAAAATTCACTTTTCTCGAGGTAAAGGAGATTGAAAAATCACAATCTGGAAGAATATACATCCACATCTGATTCCTAATGTTCAAATCACATTTTTAAAATACAAACCTCAATATATAATGATTCATAAAGACAATAAAGAACTCCCTAAAAAGGTAATGTCACCACAAATTCAGTGCAAACACAACCACTATAATATCCATATCAGGGGTTGAATAGTTACAGTCATGGAGATGTAACTACCTATATTCATAAGAGATCAATTCCATTTGATTCATCATCATGAATCCTAATCAAATATGGGTTACGTCACAAAAAACCTAAAATATCACCCCAACCTCATGAAACCAGAGCACTATATAACTAACCAACATTTCCATCTTGTAACTGAATGTTTCATGAAACTAATTATTCAACCAAAGAGATTTATGTTTCTCATTTAATGATTTCAATGGGGCTACATGTTGAGAGAAATTGTGTTCAAACCACTAATAATATCCTTCGAGATAAAGGACACTGTGAACCTCTACCACACTCTTGGGTACTCCCCAAGAAAAAATACTTAAACCTTTAATGGGTAAACTTCCAAAACATATTGATAAAAGACATGCCGAATGAAATAAACTGATCATGTCTATATGATATACATGGATAACATTCCATAGATAAGGTGGTGTTGTGAACATGAATGGTAGTTCTGAGACTCTCGGGATGATCCTCCTATGACTTTTAGTGGATTAGGATATCATTGGAGACTACGATGACGAACTAATCTAGGAAATCATGTAAAAAGGAGTACATAAGCACCAAAAATCTAGTTGGTGAATTCTTAACACCAAATAGAATGGGTACAAACTCAATATTCCTATACATACACTCGAATGTAATTTTCAAGATATTTCCATCCTTCACCCGCAACTAGTGATATCAAGATTGCGAATCATTCATATAAAACCTACTATCCCCTCTTAGATTGTCAAAAAGGTTTTATATATTTGGAAGATGGTACGTTTTCTTGACCACTACCTGATTCAATCTATGATAGTCTATACACAACCTCACACCACCGTAATCCTTCTATTGAAAATCCTTGGAGTACCAAATTATGAAACACTCTATCGGATAAAACCCTTCTACATCAGATCATCTATCTGAATCCTATACACACATAACTCAAAAGCTTCAATCTAGAAAGAATCTTTTGAAATTCTAAAAGCATTAGGCTATAAGTATATAGCATAATCAACACCACATTGATGATGTAGTGTCAAAAACACCTTGGAAAAAACATCCATATACATTCCAAAGATTGTGGGAACATCTACTATCCAAACGTATATTAATTCTACCGACAACTTAGTCATCATGGAATGTAGGAGCTTCACTTGCTGATCACCAACCTGAAAACTACACTCACCGAATAAAACCACATGCTTACCATCCCCATCTGAAAACACTCTTCTCTTCAATAAGAAGGTGAAAATATAGCCTATATAATAAAACAAGTTGATGATGATGTTGAAATTATATGACTACATCTATAGTAAGAAAATATCACCATGATACTGATGTGGTCACGTTATCATTATATACCCCCATAATACATCGAACAAGCTGTTCTAGCCTCTATCTGGAGTAGTCAACACTAGGGGTGTGAGATGTGTCCCTACATTTAGTCCCAAATCTTGGTCTAGAGTGGGTTGAACATGGGTTTGTGAATCTCCCAAATCAAACATGCCTCAATCAAGGGTGCTAAACAAACTGATCAAACCTCGGAATATCTCTAGCTCTTCTGGAACTTCTTCTTCCAATACATTCAACTGAGAACAACCAAATTATATCCCAATTATATGATGACCACCTCCACTTCCATTCTTGGGTCATTGTACATGATCATGAGGAACATCTTCATGTCGGCCTCTAAGTACTCCATCATGCATTAGAGAAGCATAATCATCCATCGCTTGTTTCTGAAATGAAATATCTAGTAACTACTAATGAGAATGATGTTAAACTAGTCTAGTTGTTCCAAACTGTGTGTGAGAAAACATTGGGCACAGGTCGTGATGATTTCTATGGACCCCATAGAATCAACACATCAGATCCAACACCACCGGAAGGAACAAAAAATATATGTTGAAAGGGAGGTTGCCTATGTCGACTCCCGACTAGTTAAAACCTAGATGGTCTGGCCACATAAGGCATACCACTAACTACACTGCCCCTTGAGGACCCTCACTGGTTCCCTTCCATTGGAAAACCACCACATGAGTGAATTCACTCGATCTACTCATAATTCCCTCTAAACCTCCAGATATTTTGGAATCGTAAAAGGAGTCACAACATATCTAGATAGGCAGAAATCGTTTCTCCTCAAGACACCTCACACGATACTCCAAATCTCAGAAAAGATCTAGGGGAAGACAAAAATGGACCTTCAACATGATTAACAACTCTCTCAATGACATTATCACCTACTAAGTGAATGAACTCTTACCTATTCACTATCATCATGATTAATGAAATAAAATATTCTAAGAAATATATCTCGAAGTTGACCTGCAAACAGTTTTCCTCTTTCCACTCTCCCCGATATAGTGACCCCCATTTCCAATAAACACCTCACATATCTCTAACTACCATGTGGACCTAATATCTTTTTAGGGCCCAGAGGAAATTTAAATCCATATTGAGATCCTCAATCTAACAATATGTCTCACTTTCTGAAATATTGAACTTGTACTTCACCAAATCCTTCTGGTGAAACTCAGACAACCTCCACTACCACTAATCATCCTTCTAAACTCGATCAACACTAGGAAGATCAATTGGATACTCCTGCAGATCCTCAACTACTCGTGTTACATGCAAACAAATAATAAAATCCATAGATGAAAGGTATAAAATAACATCCTGTAATGGGTAGTATGAATTTTCATTATGAAATATTTTAATTATATTTTATTGATTTAACTCATTTTATTAATTTTTACTTTTCCCTATCAATCCAATTCAAATGATAAAACAAGTCATCATGATTCATGTACCTCTCCTAGGTCTCTACTCTTCCAGTTGGGTAGCATCACTTGGTCGTTCGGTTGGTTCATAGTCCTTATATCAGATCATGGGGGGTTGTAAATCTCATGGCCTAGCCAGCCTTTTCTGTCCTACATCATGCACTAAGATCATCTTGAAGGGTTTCCATGTCTACCCATGAAATCCTCACTATTCCAAACTCTGAATTACTTCATATCTCTCAACCATCTCCTAGGATACAACTCTGTCATGAACCACTGGCTCCAAATATACTACAAAGTTTGGAGAGAGATATTGACTTCCATGTCCCACCAATAGTAATACCTCGGTCTGCAACTAGCACTGAGGGTGTTCGAATCTCCCAATGTTGAAGGCATTACACTTTATAAGAAAAGAATATCCGAAGATCAAATGAATCACCCACAATAACTCCAACAATAACATAAATTAAATCCAAAACCCATCATACATTACATGTATATGTATAACTAATAAATATACAAATCTCTAAAGTAAATACACATAGGTAATGCAAACGTACATACAAAACAATTATTGAGGATCCAAGCTAAAAAATTCCATCACAGTCTATGAAATCATCTTAGAAACTTGAAAATAGATTTTTATACAAAGGGTGATCATACATTTTTACTTATTTGTAAAAACTAAAGCCTCTCATGAAAATTGGAAAGAATCATACTAATGAACATCTGAAAAAATATTAGAAACAAACAACAAAAATAAAGGTATAAAAACCATCAAACCTCACCATGTAATGTTCACCAAGTTTCTCTCATCAAGTAATATAATGTAATAAAAAGCACATTGATGACAAGGTACCCCGCACCTCTTTCCCACTTAGTTTCCTCTCTCGTACACCCACAAAATAATTTCATTGATCTCCCACATCTTCTTGAATATATTTCATCAAATCCCACCAGAACACACCTTAACCACACAACACATCCCATCCACACACACCTGGGCTACACATCAAATCGCATCTCATCCCGAAGACACCTAGGAATGTACATCATAACTCATCCAAAAGAAACATGGGATACCACATCCCAAATAATCTTGAATACAACTTGGAAACCACCACACAACTCATCATGGAGACAACTAGGACACCACAACACAGCTCACCCAAAGAAACATGGTCCATCATCTGATGAAAGTGGTAGATAGAAAAATCAGGTGGAAAGTCATACATCCTCCCACTAGGATGTTTGGAAAGACATCACCCACATGGAGATGCATTTTAGCGACACATATATCTCAACATTAGTAGAGTGAGAATAGAATTCACTAGAATATATAATGTATACATATATATAGGGATAATCACACAATCCTAGCTAATGGGTTTACAAACAAATAACTAATCAACCCATGACATCAAAACTTTTTTTATACCTACGAATTCAAAAAACCACATATCAATAAATAATACACATTTAATATTCCCAACCAAATCAATTTAACCACCCAAATTTTTTCATTACGTAGCATCAACCAAATTAAACCATAGAACCCATAATTTAATTTTCCATTAAAAAATTCCATCCCATTAACAAAAAAAATCAATAAAATTTCAAAAATTAGTAAATATTCATTTATTTATTCACCGCTTGGTCATATAGAACAACATAACCACCTATCACATGCCACAGTTCATCCTAAACAACCTCACCATACCTCCCCAAAAGCACAACCGCCAAACTATCACCAATCCACCGTAAAAGCACTACACAAAAATCACCATCCCCACAAGACCCAACCACACTTAGATTTCCCACAAACATGACTAAACACATAACAACACATCAAGATAATTTATAAATATTACAAAAGGGAATTTATAGCATTACACATCATTCTATGTGCATTATTGTACATGAACAAATCATTGGGAAACCATTTCATTATCCAAAAATAATTTGTTATTAAATTTCCATTTCAGGGTGGTATAACAATAATGAAAACCAACTAGAAATCAAAGCTCATATATCCCATGAAAGGAATGCCCCCAATTGCAAAAACTTCCCTGGGGCATCAATTGCGTACAATTCAGAATATCACAAATAATATCAAAGTTGTAAAAGCATGAGAATAAAAATCCGTTTTCACATTTAAATTTAATTAACCAATTCTATATATTTGATTAAGCTGAAAATACTAAAAACCATATATAAAAGGCAAACCCCTCCCACATTATACACATTACGGAGAAACTAGGGAATTACTACATCAATGAAACTTTTTCAACCCGTTATGAATTTTAGGGAGAAGAAGAATGCCCACAAACCACAACCGCACCATGAGGAACCATAGATCAACCTATACTACACTAAGATACCTTCACATAGAAGTGGACATACCCAACCCAAATAATATAATACCACTATAGTGAGACCCAAAATAATAAAAAATGGAAATGGGTGATAATGAAAGGATAACTAAATTTGGATAGATGTCAGGATCCCCAAGATCAATCCTTGTCAAAATGAATCTAAACACACTGAATAATTTGGACTTTAGAAGCCTACAATGATAGAAGAGCAACTATGATAGGGTTTACAAAATCTTGAGTGGCTAAATCAATTAAGACTGTACAACATTGGAGAATTCCATTACATGAAATCCCCGTTCATGTCGTGTAATCCAGGGATTCCATGTTCTGCCAAGTAAGTTGTCACCCTTTTATTATTTATCCATGAAAATACACATTCTGTGACCAGCACTAGAGAATACATGAAACGAACATTCATCTCATGTCATACAAATACATGGAATGCATTCTTAGTAGTAGTTCTACCACACATATATCTTCCACACAAAACTCCTTGAAGATCCCTCAAATACCTCAAATTCTCAAAATTGGAAATGTAATGGACCAGAAGAGAAAAGTCCTCTGCACATACCCATACAACTAGTCTGAAGCCCCTGGAATAAGGGGATAAACGATATACTATTCAATGTATGATATTCATCATGTCAACTCAATATATATCCTTGATCAGTATTTGTGTTCCCTTTATTTCAATAACAAAAAATATAACAATATGGATTTTCATGATGGTATGATTATTTTTATTTTTCATTTTAAAGTATTTTATTTCCTAGTGATTGTACCGTAGAACCTAAGGAAGGTATCGAGAGCTTCTATGTCTTGTTCGGTGCTTGGAGCTCCATGCTTTGTAAAAAATGGTCCGGGCACATAGATTTTTTAAACCATTCCCCTAAGCCCACATGCTTTATCCATACTGTGCGGGGAGTATTAAAACATTGTAGAGGGGGTTCCCTATGTTCTAAATTATTTATGGGTGGAGCCCATTTTGTCCAATTGTGCGACCAATCCATGCAACCCTTTAAACAATGGTGAATATATTGTTTCCCTCGAATTTTTTAACCCACCTTCCATATTTCTTTTCTCCTAATGAAAACATAGATCCCTTCCCCATCCCATGGAGATCTCCCAATCATAATCCTGAATCATCATTAAATTTTCAAGATGATCATTCTAACCACCACTATCAGGTGATTTGGATCTGCAACTATAACCTCCCAAATCCCGTAGTTTATTTTTTCATTTACCTTTCCATCTCTTTCACAGTTTTGGTTCGGGCTAATGGGACATATTTACAGGTCATTGATTCATTCATCCAATTTACACTCTACTAACTTTATTCAAAATCTAACAAAATATTTGGAATGCACTACATGCCTATGATAAATGATCTAGAAATTATACCTAAAATTTTAGGGTATTTTTAACATTTTTTCCATTTTTATCCATGCCAAACATTTCTACACATTCTCACAATATATATATACTCTTATTATTACTGAACCATGGTTTTACATACCTATTAAGGTTTATTTAATTGTAAGAGGGTGACCAAACACCTCCCCATTGATATTGATAACTAATATATCCCTTTAATATAATTTTTGATTGACCAACAACACTATCCAATTGGGGTGTTATCCTTGAAATGGAGCACTATAATAAATGTGGACTATAACCATAGACATATCCCAATGGTTTGGAAAACCATTCAGATATTGTGTTTTGCTGAATTTTATCCAAATAGGTTTCTTAGAAATGATGGGATTTCGTACCTATGTAAATGTTTTTTACAACCATTGGAAAAGGTGTTCCTTAAATTCACACCCGAGCGCTCCTCCCCACCTCTTTTCCAATTCGTATCCCAAGAACTCACTTCCTCAAATCCTAAGCTATTATAACACTTCCATAATGAGCCTTAATAGAATTTTTATCCCCTCATTCCCATGCAACCCTTCCATCCTCCCATCCTGAGAACTCCCCTAATACCGGTGTGCACCCCTCCCCTCTGATTTCTCCCAAAATTGAGTCCTATGAGCACTTCAATATTATTCCCTAGCTGTGGTCATCATTCATCAATATTTTATTTTCATCTGGTTTTTTATCAACATCAAATTGGTGAGTTCTTAGCACATCATTTACTATTCCCCTTCTGTAGTTTCACCATATAGTTTTTTGATTTCTATAAAAAATAGGCAGCTGTGTTTGGATTGGAGATGACAAAATATATATGCAAGATTTATTGTGATGGGGTATAATATATGTTTTTACAGTGAATTATTTTTTTATGTACTTTTTTCATGGCCCATTTTTTAATAACATTATATCGATGGTTGTCACAACATAATAAAAGTGCAGCCACTCTTTAAAAATTGTTCATTATTGGTGTTTTTTTCCAACTAGTAGAAGTTCAAACCACCACCTAATTATATAGAAATGGTTAGTAAAACTTTTGTTTGTCGCACGATCAGTATTCATTTAGAGTAGTTTGTTTCCTTTATTGGAGGTTTTTTTTAATTTTTTGGATGATTTTTGGAGGTTTTATGATTATTTAGCGGCAATTCTATCATTTAAAAAAACTACTGGAGTATAAATAATATAAAACTAAACATCACTAAATATATGAAAAATGGTATGTTTTAGCGGCGGTTTTAATAAACTACCTCTAAAACATATTTTATTTAATGTATTTAGTACAAATTACTACAAATGGGCACTAAATTATTATTTTGTAAATTTTTTTAATAATAAATAGTCATATAATAAAAACATTACTATATGATAAAGCCATCATATATACATCATACATCCACTGTCATATATGAAAACATCCACAACCATAATAACCTCAATCTCAGTCCTCTAATATTTTTTTATCCAATATCTCAGTGATCAATATATACATATAAAATATGCCCAACTACAACTGATGGCCAATACACATCTATGTCCCAACCTCCAATGCATCTATCATCCGCCACATCATCACTTCAAATAAAACTGACCATGTCATCTCATCAACTATTAGAAAAAATAAAACAAAAATTAAAATTTATAAAAATATATTAGAATTATATGTGAAAACCAAAACAATTTACTGGATTGGAATGGTCAACCTCTTGCATACTAGTGACATCATCCTCTTACAATGAAAACTATAACTTTTTGGAAAATGAAATTCCAATGACAAATGAGACATTATATATTCAGAATGATGCACAAAAAATTTATTATTTATTTAATCAATCTAATGAAATTTTAACGTAATAAAAATAATATATAATAAAAACCTGTTGAAAATAAACAATTACCTAGTTAATTTAAAATTCAGCACTTAAAAATGAAAATAGATAAGTATGTATTCTAATTTATTTTTAATGAGATGTTCGGTGTTCTTGAATGTGAATTAATAAACGAATCTAAAAAAATATCAATATGTTTCCTATATTTTAAAATCAAATCAGCGGTGTTTTACCAATGATTTCACATCAATATGAGGAATTTTTCTTCAATTTTTACCATTCCACACAATAATTAGTTTTTTAAAACACAAAAAAAGTCATTTATAGACATTATAGTGAAACGTTAATTTGAAATTTTGTGCCTTCAGTTTCTTCATTTCACAATTAAATCTATGTTCGATGTCTATTAATTTTCGGGAAATCTGACACTATTCTCCCAGTTTTGACTATCTAAAACTTGTTTTTAAAGGCTTTTATACCATTATGATGTGTTAAATAATTAATTCCGACCACAATACACATTATATTGACCTTTTATCTATTCTTAAAATTCAAAAATAATTCTTCGGTAGTTTTCACATGATTTCATAACAATCTGAGGACGTTTGGTAAGGTTTTGATCGTTCCACACAGGTTTCAGTGTTAAATACAATAAAAATTCGTTTTCATCTTTCCAGGGAGAACCAAAATTTAAAATGATTTGTGGTTTATTCCAACACATCCTAAAAGACATATGGATCATTTTAAAATTTTATCAACACAATATAAATTAATTAGAGTAGTTCTGAGTATGTCAGTTTTAATTTTTACTAAAATGGTTGTGAATATTAAATTAAAAGACCCACATAGAACCATATTGAGAACATAATGTTTTACATTTATGTGAAATTGATTCCTACACATCCAAAATGACCTAAAGATAAATTCTAAAAATTATCAAAACAAAGTGAATGTGTTTGCTCAGTTTTGATTAGGTCACTTCTTCTTTTTACTAAAATTGATGTACATTTTAAATAAAGGGATGCACTTAGAGTCATACTGTTCATACTGTGTGTTGGATTGAGGTGTGGATGATTCATACACATCTCAAATGACATATTAATCATTTTATTAAACCATGAAAACAATTTGAATGGGTTTTCCCCATTGTCACTATGCCACTTTTCTTTTTTACTAAATTTTCATTTTGACTAAAAACAAACACTTTCACTCATAACGATCACATCATGTATCAGTTTGACATGAGACTAATTCCTACACAACCCAACTGAAATATTAATCTATGTCTTAAATTATCATGAAAATAAGATCGTGTTTTCTCAGATTTCATTGAGTGAATTTGTTTTACTAAATGATCGATTTTAAACTCATAATGGGTATAGTGAATCATACTAGCCACATTGTGTATCTGATTGAGGTTCGTTTATTCCTTCATGTCATAAATAAATTATTGATCAGTTTCATAAAGTATAAAAAAATTAATTTTTTTCTTATTTTAGATTTGGTTATATATTGTTTTTACTAAAATTGATGTCATTATTAAATAAAAATTAGAATGCGGAGCAATACCGAGGACAAAAAATATCATATTAATGTGAAGTTTGATTTATAAAAGTCAAACTTGAATTATTTATCATTTTAATAAAGTATAAAAATATTATGAATGTGTTTTCTCTATTTTGAGTATGTCACTCATTCTTTTTTACTATAATTAATGTCAATTTTACATTAAATTTTGTACAAGGTGTCAACCTGTCACATCATTCATATGATTGTAGTGAATCTAATTCTATCACATCTCAGATGACCTATACATCATTTTCCAACTATATGAAAACACTTTGACTGCCTTTGAACTATTTTGATTCTATAAATTTTCTTTGGGAGTAAATTTATATTGTAATGATGAAACATGCACACTGACTAATTCTGGTCACATCATATATCAGTTTTATGTGGGAACAATTGTTATACATAAAAATAATAATAATCTATGTCCAAATTTTCATTAAAGTATGATGGTGTTCTCTTAGTTTTCAGTGAGTGAATGTTTTTGATCTAAAATGCAATTTTAAACACATAACAGAGGAATTGATTCATAGTGGGCACATAATGTATTGGATTTAGGTGTGAATGAATCCTAAATGTAATAAAGTAAATATTTATCTTTTTCCTAAATTATTAATACAATATAAATGTGTTTATTTGGTTTCGAGTAGATCATTTGTCTTTTTTTAAAAAAATTGAATCTAATTTTATTTAAAAGACATACTTAGAGTCATAATAGTCACATTTTGTATTGGGTTAAGGTATGGTTTGCTCTTACAAATAACAACAAAAATAGGGATAATTTTTCAAAATTATCAAATTAAGCCGAATCTGTTTTAATGTTCTTGTGTAGGTCATTTTTCCTTTTTAATGAAATTGATGTCAATTTAAAATAAATAGAAACAATTTTAGTCATACCGGTCAAACCATTCATCAGGTTTAGGTGTGGATAGTTCTTATACTTGTCCAATATCACATTGATCATCTAAATAAATTATCAATATAATCCAAAGTATTTTGATTGGTTTTGAGTATTTCAATTATCTAGTTTAATAAATTGTAATTTTTAACTAAAAACACACACTTTGACTCATAAAAGTCACATCACATATCCATTTGATGTGAGACCAGTTCATAGAGATGTAAAATGATTAATTAATTAATTTGAAAAATTATCATGATGATACATGGTCATTTGTTAGTTTTAAATAAGTAAAAAAATTAACTGAAATGTCAATTTTAAACAGATAAAGGGAACTTTGATTCATATAGGGCACATCATGTATTGGATTGAGATATGATTGATTCCAATACATTAAAAATGTCTTATCAATCATTGTATTAAATTATTAAAATAATATAAATATTTTTTTTCATTTTGAGGATGTTAGTTATATCTTTCACTAAAAATAATGTAAATATTAAATAAATATAAGCACTAAGATTCATACTTGTAACACCATGTGGCAGATTGAGGTATGACTAATTTCTATATGTCCCAATGGTTGAAAAATATTCTAACTACCTATTTTAACATGATTTCTATTGAATATATTTGTTTAAATACTTTGAAAACATATCAAATTGATGTTATTATCTGAAAATTGTTATCATTGTTGAATTACAAAATAGCAATGTTAGATCATGTAAACACTATATCATGAGAAGTCACCACAATTGGGACATGACAATCTAGTAAACTTTTAACTTTCAACATTTAGAATGGTTTTTAGGATAATAAAATCAAATAAATATATAGTTTTGGATGTTCTATAAAGAAAGAAATTGAAAATAGAAATTTTGGTCACATTGGTAGAAAGAAACATTTTATCTCTTTTGTTCCTTTTTGAAAATAGTTGAATAACAAATATAACATCCAAAAAATATCTATGAAGAAAATAAATAATACTTAGATAAAATGATAAGGAAATTATCTTACAACTAGTATATAAATTGATAACATAAATAATTAAATAATTAAGAGGAATTCAACTTTTCATGATGGTTTTATGTATTCATGATGCATTTCTTTGTTTAAATTTACTCAGTTGTAGGCCAGAAGTCCAATATTCCATGAGCGTGAGAAGTTATGATTGAATAACCACAACTAGAAAAAAATAATATAATTGTATAATAAAAACTAATTATTATATGAGTTATAAAAAAAATTACAAATAAATATGAAAAATACATTTTACTACAAAGTAAACCCATGAACGTTAATAAATATACCAAACATGTCTTCCAAAATTGAGAGGTTGAAGATGAAATTTCTTCCCTAGAAAGGATAAAATTATTCAAACTTATATTTTTAATTTTTTTATACCATAACATGTTTTAACCTATCTAAATTATGTACTACTAAACATATAAAATATACAATCTAACTAAATTTTATTTTATATATCTGGCATTTTTATTAATTTACTATAATGAAATTAATAATCTTGGTAGAAAAACCCTTTAAAATAAATAATTTTTTATATTTGGAAACTATTTTTGGTGGAAAAATTATATTTTTACAATTATATTTTCTTAATATTATAATAAATTTATTACTCATAAAAAGAATGTTAATATAAAAATAATTTTTTTAAACATCCTTATAGTTTATTTATTTTAAATAATTCAATCTAATTAATAAGTTTATTTTTAAAAAACATTAATAATACAATTTTTTAAATGGATATTTTTATCATTAGCATGGTGATCAAAATTAATCATGGTAATCATACATTTATTACAAAAAAATAAATTATAATTATTACATAATATGATAACATTGATAAAAAATTAAATGAACATTATATAGATAAAATTTCAATATACGAATGAAACTGATTTTTGAATTTAATCAACAAAATAAATATATAGATTCTATTATTACATATGATTGAAAAATTATATACTAGTGTTTTATAAATATAAAAAAGTATACTTTATAATTTTTTATAAATATATTTTTTTTGAATATAAAAATGAATCAAAAAAATATTATCAATTATTCCATTATAGTAACTAGAATTTCTATTTTTAAAAGCACACTTGATTATATTTTTTTTGAAACAAGATTAGTTGAGAATGAAATAAAAAGAGTAAAAGAATAAATAGTAAAGATGTAATTAAACAATGATATTAAATGAATAAATAGTAATCATGGACTGAAACTATTATATTAGTTAGTTAAAAATCCATAGTAAGTATATCTATGAATTTACAAAGTTTATAAAGATTGGAAACCATAGAGTAACATGTATGTAAGGGCATTCACATTACTTACATAAATAAAAAATATCAAGAATTAATGATGGAAATTTATTTCAAAAGTATCTATTAAAAACCTTTTTTTTAAATAACCAAAAGGTCTTCAATTGTATTTTCAATTGAATACAAAAAAAATTATACATGAATTGAATGATCCCGGGTGAAATAATAATAAAACCCATAAAATGATTCCTAAAACATGTGTTATGTTTTCCCTAATAAATATACATGGCATTATAGAATAATAATTATAAAGAAGTGTATCTATATAGAACCTTTTATATAGCCCCAACAACTTATGTCTCAATCCTATAAAAATTAATACTATAGAAAACACATTGTTAATCAGAAATGAATTTTTCATATAAATGAAAAATATCACAAGTAAAGACACAATGAATTAATGAATTAGATATATAGTTAGAGTAATTTATATATTTATTTTTTAATGGTTAGATTGAAAAGGAAATGAATGTTTTTAAAATTTTAGAAAATTTATAGGTATAGTATTTTTAATATTTAGATTCCTTCACAATATTTTTATGTTGATGCAATGTGATGAAATTTTCAAATTATAAATATCTGTTATTTTTTATTGGACATGGTTTAATGAAACAAAAATAGAACACAAATTTTATAATAATAAATTGAAAACATACTGAGGTAGTAATTTTCATCTAATAATTTTCAAATTCAAATATCATTTCAATATCTAATAGAAGTATAAGGTGTTTATATTATCGGTTTAATGTTTTACATAATAAAATTTTGTGAATAATTGAATCTAAATTATATAATTACATGGTAATTATAAAAAACTAAATTTGGTACTGATAATTAGAAATAGTTATAACTATGCAACACACATCACAAACCACCTTGGGAGACTAAAAATATTCTCCAAGGGGAATGTTAAAGGATACAAATGAAATATTTTTTTCATTTCGGTGGGGAAATAAAATTATTTCGGACATAAAATGGTGGTACAAAAAAGATTACTGATTTTTAAATAAATAATACATGACTTATTAAACATAATTTTCATCAAATAGGAATGATGCTAATATAGAGAGTGTCATGATATTACTATGTGGATAATATTTTTCTTGTACTATCATAGAAATAATTTGAATCCCAGTTACATTTTTGGTTAACCTCATCAATTTTTATTATGAATAATATTATTGTTCCACATATTGGTTTCATACTATCTCATGGGAATCCTCACAATCCCTAAATAAACTATAGGTTGATTATAAAAAATTATATTAATTTTATATTTCATAATTTAAAATTAAAATAGACTGTAATTACACAACAAATAATTCATAATGTAAAATTGTATAACTTCAATAAATATTATTCAAATAGAATGATATATAATTTATTTTTTTTATAATAAAAATGTAGGGTGTTTAAGTAGTACTGATAAAAATTTCTAACTATAATAGATGAATCTTAAGGTGTTGATTTTAATATTAATATTAAGAAGAGAAAAAAATAATGTATGATGTATAGTTATTACAAAGAAAATACAAATTAATCTATATAGATGAAACATTTATTTGGGTTATGTGTTTCCACCTATGAGGGGATCTGATCCAAGGAGATGGAGGTCAAGGGGGGGTGTCCATGTCACTATATAAGAATGGATACGACCATGGGATAAGGAGGTTGGGGGGGTTATGTGTTTCCATTGAGGAGGGGAAGGATGAAATGAGAGAGGGATGTCAGAGGGGGGTCGAGTGTGGAAGGGGTGTCGTTGGGGTATCGGTCTCCACTAACAAGATCGGTGGTAAGTTGGAGGGGTGGGGGAAGTGGGTTGTGGTATTAAGGTCACCTCTTAAGAATATCTAGGAGTATTTGGGGGAAGGAGGTGGTGGAAATTGGTTGGGGTCTCATAGAGAGAGTGGGGGAGGATTTAAGGTTTATTTAAAACATTTAGAGACATTTAAATTATAATGACTTCTAATTGATAAAATAACCAAATCATAATGGTAATTTTGTAAGTATGGAATTATATTATATTTTTTAAAAATGGATTTAATTCTAGGCATGTACTAGAACTTCATCTAATAATCTACTAATAAGAAACACTATTTTTGTAGTGCCATTATCCCTAAACAATTAATATTTCTTTATACCTGCAAGGAATTGTTTCTAAAAAAATAAATTCATTGAAAGCATTGTTATCTATGACATATTAAATACAATACTTTTTTTGAATCTATCATTGTGAACCATTAAATATTTTTAACAATTATTAATCAAATTTATTAAATATAATTATCTAAAAATATAACCTTTTCTGTGTCAGAAATAGTTAATCAATCTAATTGAGTGTTTATCAAAATTTGGTCCTTTCATTAAATTTTTGAGATATATATTAGTTGAGATAAAACATTTCAACCCTTTTACAAGAATATTTCAATACATTTTTATAGCATCTCATTATAACTAATAAATTTTATATTTTAATACATCATTTTTATAGGAATCAACTTAGAAAAATGAAATCCTAATCAAAAGTGGAATATATTTTCCTTAAAATTAAAATATAAATACTAAAGATTTCATTCTAAATATAAATATAATATATGTATTATCCTGTATATTATTAAAATATATGTGTAGTGTTTTTTAGTTTCTCATTATAGTGTGAAATATCCATTTTATCAACAATATATTTCTTATTGACTCCTTTATTTATCCTATTTAACTCATAAATTATAATGATCTTATTGTATTATTAATTTTATTAATCAATTTTATTGGAAATATGTCAATATAAATAAGATATAATTTAATATTATATTCATAAAAACCATAATTTTCTTACATCATTTTTAATATCCATAAATCACGTGGTAGTTTATTCCTACATTGTATAAATTAATAATTTGAATCATATTCTTTAGTAAATTTCCATCACTTTCCTAATTCAGTTTTATTTACAATTTTCTACATTGTTCATATTCTTTCATTATTTAGTATTTAGAGGTCCAAATAGATATGTCCATTATTTATATACTCAAATCATGTGATATTTGCTATTTTAAAATTATAATGAGTATTAGAATTCTAATTTTCATTTGTGATCACCACTTCACCAGTCCCATCTAAATTGGTTTTGGAATCCTTTCATCATTTAATTTTTTAGACTATAACTTCTAAACATGACTCACTATGAATAGTAACTAAAATAGTTACCCACATTTCATTAGGAGTTCCACCAAATATACTAATGTGTGCCGATTAGTAGAAGGTTCTAAGGTAACATTGTTGAATTGAATCAAATAGATTTGACCCAAATTTATTTGAGATTACATGACATTTATACAATTTAATGAAACCTAAAAAAATCATTCCAAATCAACAATACCTGAATATAATTTTTTTAAATCAAACTAAATCATATAAAATAAATCTATAAAAAACTAGCCTAGTTATACCTAACAATTAGAGAACCAAATAACATGTCTACATTAATAGAAACAGAGGTAATCCAACTGAAATAGAAAATAAATGGAAATGTTTAAATTAAAAATACTAAAAACAACCTAAAGCCTATAGAACCAAATATTATAGAAATAAGCCACATTAAACCAAATTATATAGAATTGAATAAAGCTATATGAAATTAAATTAATAAATTTGGATTGTCTTGGATACAATTGAAACCAATAAAATAAATCCAAATAAAAAAGAAATGAATTTAACCAAATCGAACTAATGTAGCCTAAATAGACTCAACCAAATTAAAAAATTCATTAAATAAAATAAATTAAAAAAAATAAAGTAAAACAATCATAAGAAAACCAAAATTAGATTGGGGAAATATGAATTGACCCGACATGATCTGTACTAATGTAAATTTAGCTGATGGTGACTTGCTTCTACCATACTGGTCTTATAGAAATGAAACTGGATCTAACTAAAAAATTATTTTACATATACATAACAAAATTAAATTTATTAAAACAAAATAAAACTAAAATATAATGAAATAAATAAATCCATGTAGAATAGATCTCAAAAAACCTATTTCAGAATATAATATGGACATAAATAAATCAATAATGAATGAAACTAGCCTGAACCACCCACAACTAAACTAAACCCAACTAGAAAGTAATAAATTTAAATGAATCAAAAAAATACTAAATCAAACTTAGAAAAAAAGGATGAATATTTCTTGAAAAAATGATAATAATGTAATTGAACCAAACTAAATTAATTGAATAAAAATAAACTAAATTTATATATATATATATATTATCAATACTATTAAAATGAATTATTTTATTAATTATTTGAATCACATTAAATAATGGGGAGTTACAAATAACATGAGAACCACTTGCGATGGACAAAAAATTCATATATACAAATAAATCAAAAAAAACTCAAGTAATACATTTAAAATGTTGAATTTATGGTTAGGGAATGTAATATATTTTATAAAATCAAAGAATGACATAATTACTTTATGATATAGTCATGATTAGATTGATTAAAATACATTCATTCATATTCATTATGTTATTGTAATACATGTCCATCTTATCATTAATTAGGGGGATCAAACAACCACCTCATTGATGATTATTTTGATGACCCGTTCAGTTTTATATATGATATATCTATGAAATTCATATTTATTGATACCATGTTATAACTCATCTACTATATGTTTTTCTTTTTAGCTTCATTTAGAATTAGTAAAAAATTTACTTTATTTATGAAATTCATTATTAGTAACATGTCTTCAATTATGAATTCCTACACTTAATGACATTGCTGAGGGATTATCGGAATATTGAAGGATGTGTGCCATGGAGAAAAACTATTTTTTCAGAGTATAAAATGAGAATATGAATGTGTGGTGAACAAAAAACAAAATAAAATATTGTAAGCCTAACATTATTGAATCAAAAATTTTAATATCTCTATGTAACTTATTAACTTTATAATTGTAACAGTTTTTTTCAGAGGCCTTTCATCCTTGGAAGTAGAAAACTTTGTGCCAAACGATCAATTACATCAAATTATGGTAGATGAACATCATAGTAGAGTACGATGCAGACCATGGAAGATTATTATATAAATGAGGTATTATACTACATTAGGAGATAGATCTAGTATCACTGAGTTGGAAAAAAGTTAATTTAGTGTTGCATAGACTGAGGCTGAGGCAAAAAATGTTGAAAATGTCATATAGGTGGAAGAAAAAAATCAATGCGAAAATATTATATTTAAGAAATATATGGAACTATAATTTTAATAACATCCTATAGAGACAATTTAATTATGTGATGAATATATTTAAATGATATATATTTTATATAGTGCATGAGGCCAATGTATTAGTGCTAGTCAAAACTATGAGGTTCCTAGTGATATCGATGGTTGGAATGATATTGAGGAAGAGGTTGAGGATTATGGTGAGGGAGAGAGAGGGTACATGGATAAGGCTAAGGATGATGATGAGGATGAGGTCAAGTATGAGGCCAAGAACCAAGATTAAGATGATTTCAACAATTTCTGTGATGATAGTGATGGTGGTGATGGTACGATTGATCCATTACATTTTTAATGATATTTATGACATTGGACGATTGATATTTTGTTCTATGTTGTTTTTTATATTGTTTATCATTGGTTAAATGAGTATATTTATCTATTGGTTTATCATTATTTTAATATTGTTTTGGGGATTTATGAGGATACTATGTTGGTCGCATTAAAGGTTATATTTTTTGAGGATGTTCTATTGGGTGCAATGTAGGTTTTTTTGTTTGGAGGTTATATTTCCATTGGTTTTTGGGTCTTTTATTTCATATTGTTTTCACTGTATTTTTTATTTGATGGTTTTATTTGATTTACTATTGTATATATATTTTCTATTTTCAGGTTCTTTTATTAGTTTCATTATTTGATGTTGTGTGTTATCTGTAGGTACTATGGGATAGAGTGTGGCTACTGCTCCATGGGAATTTGGGGGGGTGTTCTATACCAATTGTTTTAAAACCTATAACAACCTTCCTAATTATTACACACTTCAACATTATTTATTATATAAAATTTCACTTAAGACAACTCTGAGGATTGAGAGGTCTATTGTCTTTGGAAATTTTGTACACTACACAACAACTTATAACATAAAACCCTACATCTTTATTAAAAACATATTTTGAATTACCATGACATTCCTTCATACTTAGCATTTCAAGGGATATCCTAAGGATATGCAAAATAAAATGGCGGGATTTAAAGACCAATAATAGAGTAAAAAAGAAATAACATGAATAATATAGTACATGTTATGAAATAGGCATATCAATGGATCACATGATAAATATTAACATAAATGCATTATATTGTATGATTATTATAACATGGAAATGTGGAAACAATAGTTAACATGATTTTATCATGATCTAAGGATCATTACACATGGAGTATGAGTAAACCCTCATTTAACTTAAATTATCGTGAGTATACACTCATGGAACTTGATGTATCATGATACTAATCTTTTCCCAATTCATTGGAGCACTACCAAGTAATACCATTCTTAATCATTTCATTTCATGCATTAGTGTGCGACAAGGATCATTCAACATGGAATCATTCAACGTCACCATTTACCCGATGAAAAATGAAGTTGGAATACATAAATGAAACTATTTCATAAATTATTAAATTTTTTTAAACATGAATACACTTGATAGGGAAATGGGCTTGGTATTCACTACATAATGACTTTGGCTTGGAAAATCACAGTGCAATTTCAGCAGCATAACAGTGTGATATAAGAATTCATAAAAATGGTTGTTGAGAGATAAAGTGGTTTATCATCATATGTACATGAAATTAATAGTAATGGTTCATATATATATACATGTCCTGAGATATGTAATGATATTTAGATCAATAATATTAATGACTTGTTTGATTGCAAATGAGAAGATAGAAATTTGATACGGAATTTCGGCATGTTAACTGCTGTACATAAGAGGCATTAATGAGAGATAAAGTGGTATATAATAAATCAAATATTTGGAGGAAAGAAAATTTCTAGTGACAAATTATTCCCCAACATTTTTAATTGAAAATACATGGTTATAGAAACATAAATAAGCATAGAAAAAAATGATAGAGGAAGAAATCATTTACATGGAAGGGTGATCCCAAAGGCTTGGGAGAGGCTTGAGGGTGAATTCTTGGGAAATTAGGGCACCTTGGGTGGATTATAGATAGGGGAGGGCAGGGGATGGTCGATTTTAAGAGGCTTTGAGTTAAGAGGAAGTGGGATCCTGGGTGGGTTTATATAGGAAAAGAGAGGGAATTCTTTATTATTTAGGTTTTGTAAAACCCACATTAAACTAACCCAAACCACAAACCAACCCTTGGTTTGTTCCAATGGTTGTTTTCAAAGGGGTGTGATAAAAAATGATTCTATAACTCCACTGACATAACATCATAAAATATTTGGCTTTCTTATGTGGATGTGAGTCACACTATCAAGGAAATAATTTTAAAATGTTAAAATGTTTTATAAGTCTTAGAGGCTCCACTAAGGAAGCATAAAATTAATCAAACAAATATTAAATCACTTTTTTTAAATATATAACATATATTGGCCGAAAATCCCTTTCATATTATTTTATTATATCACTATTGGGTCATTATGATGTCATAAAACACATTATATATTTAAAAGGTATTTAATTTTTACACTAAAATTATATTGTCTTGGAAAATTATCAAAAAATCACTGGTGGGTAATTTTGATGCCCTGATTCCAAAAATTAATATTCACTTTATCTAAATAAAGTTATAAATACTTTAATGTTTTAATTTTAAAATAAATACTGACATTTTATCGAAAATTAATGGGTTTTGAAAAAACATCTTTCAAATCATAATAAAAATTACAATTGTATTAATAAAAATTATATTATCATATATATTTTATGAAAATTAATTTCTTAACAATATTTTATAAAAATATTATTTAAATAAGGAATCTATTATTTCATCAAAATATATTTCTTAATTTAACATTAACATAAAATACCATTTGTGCTTTAAAATCCATTTAAAAAGTAACAATAGTAAAATGAATGTATATTCATTATTCTATACAAAAAATAATGCACATATTTAGAGTGCTAGGGTCTTTTATAAAACTCCTTATAACACCCGCATATGACAAAAGGTTGAGGAGTGTGATGGTGACAGACTCTTAGTGTGGATCAGATAACATCACGCGTGTGGTAATTTCTATCACCAACCACATCTCCTATTAGTGGTTTTGTTCGAGCTTAACGTGTTGAATCTCTTATTTATATTGGTCAACAGTGAAGCCCATTGACATCACCTTCATTGCAAGCTCCAACAAATCAGCTTCGTACAGAGTAATTCTACTGGATGAGGTCATTACTTATTTTTTCTTAGTAAATCAGATTTGTTAAAGACTTATATCTATACTAATCAATTTATAAATATTCAAAGACTATATTAGCAATGGTAACAATTCATAATGGTATTTTGAAATCCAAAATCAGAAAACCAAAAAAATGATATGTTATATAACCATTTTACATAATAAGAAATTTAATTATATCAAGAGGGATTTTCATTGATAAATTTTGGGTCATTAAAATCTTCCCCCTTAAGAAATTTCTCCTTCAAAATTTCATTTTTCCATTCTAAAATAGTTGTGGATAACTTTACCGTCGTAATTCCTTTAGTTCCCACGTTAGATCTATAAAATTTTGGTTTTCCGCAACATGTTCACAAGGGGAATTGTCTTATTTTATAGATCTATTTGCCTAAAATCAACAATCTTCACTACCTTTACATAATTGGAGGGGTAATTATCTAATAGTACCACCCTAGGATTGAGTACATGTGATGGGTCAGTTATGTACTTCCACAATAACGATACATGGAATACATCATGTACATTATATAGGTTCGGTGGGAGTTCAAGAAAATAGGCGACTGCTACAATGCGATAAAGGATCTCAAAATACCATATCTTCCTTGGAAAAAGATTTCCCTTCTTCCCAAATATCATAAATCTTTTCCACAGTGTTATGCAGAGGAATACCATATCTCTAACATCAATCTCTAGGCCTCGTCGATGATTATTAGCATAACTCTTTTTTTGACTCTGAGAGGATTTAATTTGCGACTACATGGTCTTAACATTCTCCACCATTTCTTCAACCATTTTTGGAAAAAAGAGTTTTCATTCCCTAACTTCATCCCAACATGCTGGTGTTCTGCACCTCTTCCCAAAAAGTTCTTCGTAAAGAGCCATTAGTATGCTTGAGTGGATACTGTTATTCTAAGATAACTCAACCATTGGAAGTTGTTGATACCATCCTCCTTTAAATCCCATTGATAATTATCTCAACATGTCCTCAAGTGTTTGTGTAGTCCAATCATATTGGCCATCAGTTTGAGAATGATATTTCGTACTAAACTACAGCTCAGTATTCAGAACATATGGAAGACTCTAACAGAACATTGAGGTGAATCATGGATATTGATTGAATAGAATCAATGGTGGTACTCCTTTCAGCCTTAACACATCTATAATGTATATCATTGCCGCTTGATCCAATGATAAATCCTCTCAAATTGAAATGAAGTGTGTGGGCTTTGTAAAATGTTCCACAACAGCCCAGATAACATTGTTTCATTTGGATGTCTTCAGATGTCCGGAGACGAATCCTAGGTGATGTTATCCCATTTCTATGTTGGAATGGGTAATGGTTGAATCATTCCCTTAGTCTTTTTTCCTCCCATCCATCACTGGATAACATACTGGGAACATTGATGTTTACTTAGTGATCTCCTTCTTAATGTCAACCCACCAATAATTCTTTCAAACATCTCTTTACATCTTTCTGTTTCCTGGGTTAATAAAGAAATTTGAACTATGGGAATCATCAAAAATTTATTTATTTAACTATGGATTTCATGAAACAAATAGTCTTGAAACAAATCTCACAATTCATTATTTATTATCATGAACTCTATGGATATCCTTTTCTAATAATTTCCACTTTTTCCAAATTACCATATCATATTATTGAGCATCTTTTAGCATTTCCAAAAGAAACGGTTGAGAAATAATTTGTGAAAGGATTTATTATTTTACCTTATTTATGATTCCCATGTCTATATCCATCAAATCTAAGAATATTGGATCCTTTTCAATTCTCATCAATGATATAATCACGTTGTCCATTCTACTTAGGGCATCTTCCACCACGTTCAATTTACCAGGGTGGTAATGGATTGATCAGTCATAATATTTGATAATCTCTAACCATCATTTTATGATCATGTTATACTCTTTCTGTGTAAATATATATTAGGATTTTGTGATCCGTATATATTTCACACTTCTCCCAAAAGGGAACATACTGCATGATTTTTAATGCAAAGATCACTCCCACCAACTTCAGATCTTGCGTGTGACTTCCTTGAGGCATAGACCATGACTGTTTCTATTTTTCATGAAATTCAATCAAAGTAAGACTAATAAAATTTTCAAGGAGAACATTCTAATAAACATAAAAAATTGATGCAACACTTATAGGGGTTTTTTTCATAATTATTAAATATCATTTCTTTTGGGGACTCAATGTTCATAGAAAACATAAATATATACTAATGGGACATGAATTGAAATAAATTACAACAAACACTACTATGTAGTAGTGGTTACATGTAATTCATTATTGTTTATCCATCTTATCATTGTACTTCACATTATCCCTTGATCATTGAGATTTTTTATGCTCATCTTGCTTCTCAGATCATGCAAAAGAGCAACGTCATGGATAATGTCCGACTTGTCCACTTTTATAAAATTAAACCACCTAATATTCCTTAGAGGGAGATTTTTTTCCTTCGGTAAAATTATCTATTCATTCGTGGAAATTTGATACATTTTTCCCTTTTTTCCACATTTAAAACATATCACAGTCACTTTTTGAAATTTCCCTTAGTGCCTCCTTCCACATTTGTTTCATGATGGAAATTGGGTCTTCTTTCCATTATCACTTTTATTAGATGTACTTTCATGAGATGTCATATTCCTATTCCTTTTTTTCCTTGGGCATTCAAAATTTTACCAATTTTCAATTGTGGCTTTTGATAGCTAGTTTAAATCAATCATGATATGTCCTACTTGAGCTCTTATTTGATTGGGATTCTCATTGGGAATCTCATCATGTTTCCCTTCGCATCATTTGTTAGCCAAATTCCTCATATTACCGACCATTGGATAGAATAAAAATAAAATTAATGGTGAGTATGTAAAATAGTTTAACACATAAAGGGGAATCCAATTAAATTAAAAGAATAACTTTTAAATTACTTTTATTTCCTTGAATTATTTATTTATAGGCTTCAATCTATAGTATCCGTGACCTACTTCCCAACATATATTCTTATGGGTCATTTTTTTATTTCCCTTAATATTGGTTCATACTAAGATTATGAGTTAAAAAATTAATATCCCTCAGGAGTGTCATAACAAAGAATGATTAATTTTTCATTGTCATGCACTAGTTCATGTTCGAGTCTAGCTCAAAGAAGGGTTTTCGGTTTTTACCGCTAGATGCATCTCTGCCAGAGCCACCTCTACTTGCTTGTGTCCAGTTAGGAATGTATTTTATTGATAAAACACTTACTCAATACTCACCAAAATTTAGGGATGTTTTTATTATACTTAATCTATCTCTAAGTCTTTCTCTAGGTTTTTTTAATCATAATCCAAAAAATTACTAAACCTATCCTCTGATACCGACTATAACATCCCTTCTATTTATTACACAATTAAACATGATTTATTACATTAGAATTAACTTAAAACAACTCTAATGATCTATATGTATTGTTTCTTAGAAAATTAAAAACATTACATTCCAACTTAGAACATAAAATCCAACATCTTTATTGAAAACTTCTTTTACATGACCGCAACATTCCTACATACATAGCATTCTATGGGATAACCTAAGGACATAAATAACAAAGGGGTGAGATATAAATCACATTAAGGGAATAAAAAAGGAATAAAATGAATAATATAGTTCATGTTAATAAATAGTCATGTTAATAGATCACAAGATATACATGATCAGGAAGGCATAATATAGCATGATTATCATAACATGAAAATGTGGCAACAACATTTAACATGAATTTAGCATGAGCCAAGGATCATTACACATGGATAATGAGTAAAACATCATTTAACAAGAATTATAATTAGTAAACCCTCAATTCTCTTGGAGTATCATGATAATAATCGTTACCCAATGCATTGGAGTGCTATAAGGGCGCACCCTTCGTAATCCTTTGATTTCAAGAATAAGTGTGAGAAATGAATCATACAACTTGGAATCATTCCACATCCTCATTTTTTCCACTATAAAGTAATTTGTAATACATAAATGAATCTATATAGTCAATAAGTAAATATTTGTAACAGTGAATACCCTTTATAAGAATATGGGCCCATTATTCACTACACAATGACTTTGAATTCTAAAATCATGGTGGAATTTATGTACCATAATAGCATGACATTAGAATTCATAATTTTTTTTAATGATAATGAAAGGGGAATCTCAAAATAAGTACATTAAAGGGAGATTAATAAGGTTATATTGATAAATTTCCCAACAGAAGTAATGGAATTTAGATGCATAATATGAAACAATTTGTTTGAATGAAAATGAGAGGATGTAAATTACTTATAGAATTTCACCTTGGTAACAGGTGTACATGGGAGACATTATTGAGATATAAATAGGTATATCAACATTATAAAATAAGGATGCAAGTATATGGTAGGTGATAAATCAAAATAAAACATTTTAATTGAAACGGCAGGTCTATAGAAACATAAATAATCTTAGAAAAAAAATGATATTGTAAGAAATCCATTTCTTGGATGTGTGATCACAAAGGATTAAGAGAGGCTTTAGAGAGAGCATCATGGGAGCTTGGGGAACCTTCAGATGAATTTAGAGAAAGGAGGGAATGGGTTGGTCAAGCTCTAAAGGTATTTAGTGAAGACGAAGTGAGAGTTTTGGTGTGTTTATATAGGAAAATAGAGGGAATTATTTATTAATTAGTTTTTGGAAACCACATGTTAAACTAATAAAAAGGTAGAAACCAACCCATGGTTTTTTCTCATGGTTTATTCCAAAGGAGAGTGGAAAACATTATTTTAAAAGTCTAATGGACTAAATTCTTAAAATATTATTCTTGCTTATATGGAGGTGAGTCACACTCCGAATGAAAACTTTTTAAAATGTTAAAGGGTTTTATAAGTCATTGAGGGTCCAATAACGGACCATATAATTAACCAAAAAAATATTAAATCAAAATTTTTAAACATAAAAAATATATTTTCTAAAAATCAATTTTATTTTATTTTATTATATCACTATTGGTTCATTATGATATTATAAAACACATTATATATTTAAATGGTAATTAATTTTTACCCAAAAATCCAAATGTCACAGAATAATATGACAGAATAATTGTTGGATAACTTTGAAATTCTGATTTCAAAATTAATATTAATTTTATCTATTTTTTAAATTATTCGAATATTTATAAATAATATAAAAACCAACATTTTATCAAAAATTCATGGGTTTTGACAAAAACACTGTTTAAAACTTAATTAAAATTTCTATTGTATTTATAAAAATTATATGTTCATTTATATTTAATTAAAAACAATTTAGTAATAATATTTTATTAAAATATTCTTTAATTCATAATCCATTAATTCATCAAAATAGATTTCATTATTTTATTTTAACTAAAAATACTATGTGTACTTTAAAAACTATTTACAAAGTGACAATAATAAAATGAATGTATACTCATTATTCTACACAAAAAAATAATTCACATATTCATAGTGCTTGGGTATTTTTATTTAACCCCTTATAAAACCTAAATATGGCCTATGGGTAAGGTGTACGATGGTGATAGACTCTTGCGGTGGTGCAAATATCATCGCTCGCGTGGTAATCTCTATTAACATAAATTTCTCTCATAGACGGTTCTATTCAAGCTTAATGTGTTGAAGTTCAGCTTTGGTTTGGTCTGGAGCCAAGCCTAGTGATGCCAGCACCATTTTGAGATCTGAAAAATGGTTTTCTTATGGATTAATTCTACTAGATGAGGCCATCACTTCATTTTTCTGAGTAAATTGGAATGGTTAAATCCCGATATTTATACAAATAAATTGATTTGTGTTCAACCACTATATTTTCAATGGTAATAATAAATAATAGTATTTTTAAATCCAAAAATCCTAAAAAAAAATATGTGCATATTTTATATAACCATTTTATATCATAAGACATTTAATTATATCAAGAGAAATTATCATTGATAAAAGTTTTTGTCATTACAAAACAATTGGTATAGCCTTAGTCCACTGGTTCACAATAATTCTAAAACTACTATACCAACAGTTCTATATGAACCCTTGGTTAACATGAAATTCATAAAACCCTATAACTAATGTTCATTGAGAACTTTTGGTATAATTCATTTCCTAATACAGTATCGACAACTATTTGAAGAACCATTTTTATAGGATATAAAAACAAATCATTATAATATACCAATAGTTATGAACCATTCGTACAAACTTCAATTCCAAAAGTAGATTTTTTATAACATATATATTAAATTTGAATAATTTAAATAAATTGATGTGGGTGGAAATGAAATACTAAATAATTTTTATTTATAAATATGAATTATAGGAATTGTGGCACCAATTTTTGGTTGGGTTACATTATTGTTAATGTTTTAGATGTAATTCCACAAGATTATTAGGGTTAGGCTATGGATATTGGAAGGTGAAAATTTTATAAGATGCTTTTTCAGAATGGTGATTCACACTCCCTTACATAGTATGTTGGTGATGGAATTTCAAACCATTTAATTTCACATAGTTGATGGGCATGACATTCCATGTTCCATTACATCAGGTATTTAGCTTAATGTATCATCCCAACATCTAGACTAATGGTCCTGAATTCCCAGTCACTTGTGATTCAGGTCATGTACCCTTGTTGGAGAATTTAGCTTGGTAGACTAGTCATCGATTCCAGTGTTATGACACATGTCCAACTAGCACCTAATATCCATATATATTCCTCTAAATTACCTTACATATAGAGTGTATATGCATGTATACATATTAAATATATCTAATTAGTAATAAATGGAAAACCGATTGGACTCATTCCAGCATATACCGAAGTTTGTAAAGTATACTATGTGTCCTACAAAAAATTTAGATGACTAATATTTATCTTCCAGTATTGTTCAAAAATCCTTATCATGCACACTACTATGCTTTAAACACTGACTAGATTATTCTAGTCATCGATTGTGGGGACCTACTAAATTTATCTCACATCCTACTCGGGCTTCCATTTATCTCGGAGTATACCTTATAATTGTTGGTGTGGATAAGTTAGTTATCCCTATAATAGATATCTGGATAATTTTACTTATATCTTGTAGCATGGTAGTGTAGGATGAAGATAATGATCATGATGCTGGTGGAGTTATCTTTTTGACTTTTTTATTCAATTATACCATGTTGCATAGGCCTTCTATCTTATACTCCTATCCTGCCATTTTTTTATTGTCATGCCAAGAATCCATTTTTTATATGTCACATCCTATGTCTGGATTATTATAAATTCTTGGATATTTTCTTTTTCATCATAATTATTTATGGAATCTTGTTCCATTTTGATATTAGTTATTTTTTATGCTTCCACTATTGATTCTCTCATCTTATCTACATTATGACACTCTTGTATTTGGTTATAGTCTCCCCAATATACCACCTTAGAATGTCTCTATCAGTTATTAGCCTTCTACATATGGGGAGGTTTTTTTGAGTTAATGTGTCACATCAGCTCCGTCACAATGTTTTAGTGGATTCCGATTTGGGAAGTTACAATAGGGTATCAGGGTGAGATTATTTTCATTTATCTGAAAATTTTGTTATTATAAATGTGCCTAAGAAAGAAATGGAATTTGGTAATGATCCTATGCTTGGGAGTATCTATCCCACATATAGAGAAAATCCAAATTACATGGGATGGGTTATTACTGTTCTTTTTTTCCTATTATAGTTTTAATTATTTCACCATCGAGTGACACACGTGTTTTGTGACATTATTATTGATGGAATTATTATTATTTACTTTTTACCTTGGACTAGTATGGAATGTAGTTGTTGCCTCATTCCTCAACATAGTCAATTTAGGACTTATATACCATGAAAATTTCCATTGTATGTTTACATTCTATAGTAATTTTCTATTTCATATAATTAATGACTTAATTATTATATTTGAAAATGTGAAAAGACCTTATAAAGAAATAACACGGTTGGGATACTTAGAGTCCTAAAATTTATCTAAATGGATTTTTCTAATATAAATTGATGATGCAACCTTAATTAACCATGTATACCGTGTTTTGTACCTGAACCATTAGTTCTATGTGTTGTGACATTTTTTCATTGGATTTCATGAATGATCATTTCAATTTAAGAAGCATTTAATTATGTAAAATTATAATTGTATTTCACATAAGGAAATCAATATTAAAGATCTATTATGTATCGATACATGATGTAAAGGTGAGGTTATTGTTAGATGACATGAGTATTGATATCTGAAAAGTGTATGAATTTTATAAATTTTGAATGGTGACACATCTAACTGTTAAATGATTTATTTTTATATCAAACTATTATGAACTTAAATGAAATCAAATCCTTTAATTGAAATGGTTAACGATATGAAAATTCACACTCCATATACTGGAACCTTATCCATGTGATATGAGGCCTAGATTCAAATAAATCCACAATATTTGGATATTTAGGTGTGTCTCTTAAGATTATTGTGCCTTATAATGGTCTTCGTTATTTCCTAGAATTAAATTTTAGAGAATATAGAGAGGTGGTACCTTTTCTATTTGAAGTCTGATTCATGAAATAATTTTATTTATAATCTTTACAATATTGAATTAACTTTTAACGCATCCATCTGGAATTGTATAATCATGACCCCATGACAGCCTTGAGTTTTACTGCAAGAATTTAGTGATGACCATGAACTAGAGGAGGTGGGCTGTGAGGCACCGGTAATACCTCTTCAAGTTCCACCTTTGGGGTGATCTTCTTTTTTGAAAATGAAAATAGTTGTTCGGTTTTGAGGGGGTTTTATTTTTATAATTAAGTCTAATAGTGGTGTTTATAGACTCATCCTAAATATGGATAAGGTGAATTAGTAATTTCAAGAGTAGCACGATCCCACCTTTTTAGGATATGGAGTACCTCAGGCTGTAGAATCGAGGATGGAAGACATGTTTTCATTATTCGAGTATCAGAAGATGTTACCTGAGGGGAGGGTCATGCTCATCGCCTATATACCACGCAGTTTGGATAAGTGATTGTGGTATTTCAATTTATAGTAATACAAAAAATTATATATTATCTAGTGTGATTTTTATGTGGGATTCTACAATTATTTCCTCCCGTAGACATTGAGGGACAACTGAGCTAGAGATCCCATGAACATGCAGTGATATGATTTTTTTTGTGATGGAATACACTACATATTTTACCAAAAAACTAATTTACATTGTCCCTATAAGGATATGTGCTGATGAATGTAATGTGACATCAGTATTGGATTGTGTATAACAACTTATCATATGTTAGTGCTTTCATATTGGCCCCAATTTCTGATATAGTGAACCAATCATTCATTAATGAGAAGAATTCGATGGGAGATGATAGTGTAAAGTAGGGTGGTTCAGAACCCTAATATAGAAGTGTTTATTCTAATGGAAGGAAGATTCTATTTAGTGTATTAAATAGGGGTAGTAGTATCCAAGACACTCATATTGACAAATTACTCATTTTTCACTAGTGAAGGAAGTATAGACACACAAAATCATAGTGTATGAGTTACCCAGTTTAGTGGAGAGGTTTATGTAGGTTGGGGAACAATCATTGTTTATATCATATTTTTTCACCAATACCTAGTGAGAGATGATCTTAATTGACTCAATTCTCTAGATATGTACTTGTACTATTTCAATGGGAACGTAGATAGAACAGGATCTTCCACTCAAGCCTTGGTGGTGGATGAGGTAGAGGGAATCAATCTGAGGAATTGTAGAGCTATTAAAGATGGCATGATAAGAATTGTTAGTTTGTGACTCACGGTCATGATATGGTCTAATTAAATTTATTAAAACTTATTCCATAAGATCAATGTACCAGACCATCTATAATTTGAGGAGAAATTTTAGAAGCGTCTACATTAGTGTGTTCATTATTTTATGTTTGTGTATCACACTCTTTAATATCTATATAAATTATAGATAGTGTGAGACTAGAGATAGAGATTTATTTTGGCATGATGACACGTCATACCCCATTGGGTATCTGATCATAGATTATTCACCATTGTACTGATTTTCCCCTTGAGATAGGTGGATATATTTTCTTATGGATCCTTTTCATCCTTGACATGATATGGATTATTTTAATTCATAGAATGTACTAATTTTCTCCTTATCATGACTTGATTGAATTTTATCATCATAGCGTGATGTTGACATACCTAAAGGGTGGTATACATATCCATAATGGATAATGTTATATTCATGCATCTTTATCTAGACATGTACATCATGAACTGGGCAGAGTGACAGCTTTGATCACAAGACTTCTCTTTTATGATAGAAGAATAATACCAATTTCGTTACCTCCTATGGAATATTATTTTAGGTACATCTTCCATGATAACATTTATTGGCTTCTACTTTTGATACAAGTAGAATTCACCATAGAATTTGTGATGGGAATAGAACTAGTGTCCATTACTCCCTACATGATGTAACCTACTGAGATTTTTGAGCACAAGAAGTAGTCAATGCACTTCAAGGATAAGGGTTTTATATTCTCCAACACCTTTTCATAGGGTTCATTGGTCATTTTTTCTAGAAAAAAGATTTTTTTAATTAGGCGTTGCATGGATTACTGATGGTTGAACCAAGTCAATATTTTGGACCATTATATATTACCTCTAATAGATGGCCTCAATGATCCTCTCTAAAGAGAGAGGGTGTTTTCAAATATTTATCTAAGGTATGGTTATCATTAGGTGAAATTAATGCCTTTAGACATACTGTGTACCTCATTCTAGAGAAGTTATGGTGTTTATGAGTACCTAATAATGTCATTTCATCAAATGATTTCACCTACATTTTAATGTCTCGGATGAATTGTGTTTCCCACCTACATTTGAATTCAGTCGTGGTTTTAATTATGGATGACATCATAGTGTATTCTTGATATCGACATGATCATGTCCAAAATATTGATATCATGCAAAATACATTGATAGATAACCATATATACACAAATCTCAGAAAATAACATTTTTGGATTGACAATTCAAATTTTAAATTTACATTATATTAGAGTTAGAAATATCAGTAGGTCTATAGATGTTAAGAGAATTTGTTTTCTGGGATCATATTAATAATGTATTTGATATATGTAGATTTATTGGGATATCTAGTTTTTAAAAGTGATTCGTGCCTGGTTTCTCATCTCGAGAAGTTCATCTCATGAGATTGACTAAAAAGGGTGCACTGTTATTCTGGTATAATTATTGTGATACAATCATCCAATATTTGAATGTGAGGTTGAATTCCATAATTATCGTGATTATTTCAATGTTAGAAAGAATTTATATAGATTATAATGACACATCATGTATTAGCCTAGGAGTAGTTCTAATATAGTAAGAATGAGTCATAGAATATGTGTCCCATTTACGTAGGCCATATGTGAAAAATTACCCAATGCATGATCTAATGATTTTATCCATTTTCCCTTCTTTATGTTGTTGGAGGTATTTTTTACATGGGTAGAATTTTTTGGTATTCACTGGTTACAAAAAACTCAAGTGTATCATTATGCATCAAGGTTTAAATCTGAGGTATTACTGATGGGTTGAATACCTATATAAGATTGATTTTGAGCTTTCATATGAACTGGGAAAAATAAATTTAGTTTCCAATTATATGAGTTAGAAGACAGATACATAGGAATTAAAAGAGGTTAGTGGTGAGGGGATGATTATGCCCTTGTTTTCAAATATTCATATTGAGGTTCATGAGGGTAACGGTAAGGTAGTATTCATATCTTTAGCAGTGACCTCTACCCTACTATAATTGGTAAGGATGATGATGATTTTTTATCCTAAGAGAATTGGCCTTAAGGATAGTATCATATCTAAGGATTAATTACCATCTTGTACTATAAATGAGGATGAGATATTATGCACACATGAAAATGTATGGGTACCAAAATAAATCAAATAGAAGATGATTTGGGATTACAATCCCACATTTTGGGTCTTTCATCATAGGGTTTCAATATTTACTATGTCTTACATCGGTAATATCGTGGGCTTAGTATAAAATGAGAGACAACTTGCTATATCAATATGTGTTCCACCTATAGATAAGTAAAAGTGGAAGATCAGCAACTAGTGGTTTTTTACAACCATTTCCCTTTCAAAATGGTTAATGAGATGATTCAACCTTGAATTTCATGATATAGTTTCCTATATCACCCTATGGAAATGACATAGTTTGTGTGATTTTTGACCAATTGATGTACGTCACCAACTTCTTACCTATTTGGGAGGTTTTCTCAGTATATAGGCAAAGGTGGGTATATGTCAGGGTTTTCATACATATTTATGGAGATCCATGTTATATCAAATCTAATATATATGATAAATTCATGTCATGGTTCTGGAATGGGTAGTAGAACACCTTGCTTACATATGTGCTTCTTTGAATGACCTATCACCCACAAATCGATGGACCGTCAGGTCACCCAATTGATGTTTTAGAAAATATACCTAGTGCATGTGTCCTTGACTTTGGGGGTTCTTGATAGAATCATATACCCTTGATAAGGTTCTATTATAATTAGTTTTTTTAGGATACTATTCAAATGGTTCCTTACAGGTCCATATTTGGTAGTTCATGATAATCACATCTGTGTAGGTTAGAGGCAAGAGATGTAGATTTTCTTGGACCATGTATTATTATTTAGAATTTAGATCTAGTTCAATTGATCTGGATGTACTTGAGGTAGCTCAGTATTAGCGACAGTCTTCTGTTAATTGATAATGAATAACACATGAGTTTGAGGTCCAGATCAGACTTACTTTTGAGTTTCTTCCAGGATTGGTCATCAATAGGATCAAAGGAAGGAAAATATGTCTCCTCGATACATTGGAACCTTTGGGGTTTTAGTGGGAATCATGATAGGATTACCAGATAGAACATAATCAAAGATACTACTCTATGAATGATTTTTTATATACCTCTGCACTCTCATTATTATAAAAACTTATTTCATGCCTCTCATCCTAATGAGATCAAGTTAGATGTAGATGACTTCTTTTAAGAGGTATCCCATGTGTATCATGGATCGAAGCATGAAGGCACTCTAGGAAAATTCTATTACTTTTCAAAGTTTGATTTAGAATCGAGACTGAGAACATGATGAGACCTCTAATAGGGAATATAACATACATGCTTAGTCTCTTGAGCTTTTCTAAGATGATCCATCTTTACATTCATAAGGAAAACCTAGTTACATGGTTCTTTAAGGATGAGAGGTTGTAATGACCTAGATTCCCAGGAAGTTATAGATAATTATTTCATGTTAAATTATTTGTTATCCTATATAGTGTGATATATGGCCTTTTCTAAGTCTTGAGAGAATCTAGGGATTGTTCGGAGCCAGGTGCTCTGAGATTTGGATGAAACATGTTATGAAAAATGTTTGATAAAACTATACACTTGAGAAATCATAGTATGGATAAATTATAAAACCATTTCTACAAGACCATACCAATGATTCATACATATTTACAGGGTATTTTAACATTGTATTAGTATGGTTAAACAAACCGTGTTCATAGCCTATGTAATGATAAATTATAGTTTTACACTGAATATTTTTAACCCATCTATCCCTTTAATTTTCTCCTATATCGAATGTGTATTTATTCTCATATTTGATGGATCTATCCAAACCCGAGGCTATTATAGTCAATAACTTCTCCATCCAACCACTATTTCTATCACTATCAGGTGTCTTGGACCAACAATGACAATATACCTAATACTCTATCATTTTGAAATTATAATTACAAATAATTAATTATTTTTTTGGGGATCATATAATCTACTTTTCAAAATTAGTATTTTCATATGATTTATCCTATATGGTATGGATCACGATGATATGTAATGAATATTCATATAAAATGATGTAATATTTCTGGGTGAATCACATTATTTTCCTCAATTAAACTTATATAAGGGTATAACTTTTTTTGGAATCTAGTATGATAAAAAAATCTGGAGAAAACTTTGGATAATCCTAATGATAAAATAAAATTTTAATTTAAGTTAATGAAAGCAGTATGGTTTTACTAGACAATATATCCCAATTTGGATTATGAAAAAAAGAAATAGATGTTGAATAAATACACATAGTGATAATAACTCTAAATAGGTAATTTTTAGATGAAATTAATCATCATCAGTGAATTATAGGATAGAAAAAGACCACACACCTGGTTAGACACAGTTGAGGGATGTGTTTTGGTTATTTCAAAATTTTATTTTGAACCATAATAAGGGATTTGAATATATGATGTTCATGGATAACCTAGTTTAAACTTATGTTTCTATACGTTGAAATTTTTTTTAGTAGTTTATATATCATATAAATGATTACTGTAATTATATGGCATCCCCCAATGATTATTTCTACTAAATATATGTTATTTGGATTAAGTTAACTGTTGAAACCTAAAGGAATAATATTAAAGATGAATGTGATAGCCAACCCAATGATTGTTCCTTGGAGAATCAAAAGGAAATGTTTTTTGGAATAAAAAACATTTGTGTTTGGCCTAACCATCTATCTTTATATAAGAATAAAAACCTAGACAACGGTGAGTTTAAAAAAAATTCAAATATGAAAAAAAAAAATAAATTTTTGAAGGAAATAAAACTCATATTTTTACATTTTCAGATAGTGGGATGAAAAACATATGGAAATATCTCAATGAAATGATAAGAAGTTTTTTTGTTGAAAATAATAAATGAATGTAATATATTTGATATGAAAAACTAAAAGATAAATAGAGGGACAAAAAGTGCATTCTATAGTAGGATTTATAGTTCAGTGTATTATTAGTAGGGAATATTAGAATTATGTGTGTCAATTACCTAATCTAGGGGTTAGATCCTATAACAATTAAGGTCTTATGCCCATATAACTGTTGAGGGTAAATGATTGAAGTGTTTCTGTATTGGAAATTGAGAGTTATATTATAAAAGATTATTATCAATAATAATTTGGTTATAAAAATGAGGAATCAACTATATATGTTTCTATAGTAGATATTCATTATGTATTTAAAATCATATGTTGAATAGTACTGGTAATATAGAATTGTGAATTAGCAATGAAGAGATTTCCTTATAAAATGATTGATTTAGATATAAATAACCCTTAATATATTCCTAATTTTGATATAATAACATATATATAGGAAAAATATTTTATTGATATTGATTAATAAATATGATAGTATTTATGAACATGGAATTGATTATAGATTTGATGGAAAAGTTGTTTATGTTATCATTGATGAAGTTTATTAATTTTTTTGAATAATGGGATTTATTTATTAGTCTATGATTTTACATAAATAATATTGAATGATTTAAATTTAATAATAAATTATTATATAATTGAGGTTATATATTGACTAATGTCATTTTGATAAATTATTAGTGTGTTTTAATACAATATATGATCAATGTATTTACATTTTTGTTATGTCACATTATTATCTACATTACATTATTTTGGAATTAAAATTAAATTGATTGAAAAAGATAGTGATCTTCTTTCAATAAAATTGTTTCTGAAATTGGTTATGATTTTTTTTGAGTAATATTAAGGATAATAATTTATAGAATGGAGTTAGTATTACATTGTGTGTTATTGTTATGGTTTAAAAATTTAAGGTATTATTTCATCATAAAAAAATTAATCTATATTCGGTAAAATATGGTAAATAGTTTTCTTCAGTAAATATCTAGATAAGAGAAATGACTTTTCATTAATTTATTGGTATTATGATTCATAAAAATTTAATTTTATTTATATAGAAATGAAAATTTCATTTTGAATATTAATTTCATGAGTTTGAGATTAATTGAAAATTAATCAAATAACCACCAATGTATGAACGTTTTCTTATAAAATGTAAAGAATTAATGAATGCATATTTTCTCATTTTATGTATCAAAATATTAAAAAAAATACCTCTAATTTGGTAAACATAACTTGAAAAAAATGTGTTATTCATTTAAATTCATTTATGCTGAATTTTTGGCCTTATCACCTATAATGACAAAATTCATTTACCCATGTTTTTACTTGTTTTTAATAGAAACACTAAATAAAAAACTACCCAATGATTGTGATTCCTTGTTCGTTAAAAAGGCATGGTCCCTAATATATCAAAAAGAAACTAAAACACCAAATAATATATATTATTCTGTATAATGATATCTTAAATCCCAATGAAAAACTAAATCATTATAAGATAACCTGTGGAATACATTAGATTAATGGATGAGAAATAAAGGAGAATAATATATTTAACATGATATCCAGACATAAAATATGAGTCAAATGGTGTTTCACGATCTAATAAAATATAATGACCATGAATAATCATGTGGGATCATAGCATAAAAATATACGGTATCATAAGATCACTTCAAAATAAAATTCTGGTAGTAACATAAATCATTACATGATAATATTTCATCACTAATTTCCATGGAAATATCACATGGTGGATAGAGTCCCATTATAGTTTAGTTTTAAACCCTCATCAAATTCATAATGTATGAGGATATAGAAACCTTACCCAACAATTGGAGTAATATCTGGTTACACACCACATAACATGTACTTGATTATGTGTTCTAATAAAGGAAAGTAGTCATAGAGTATAAATATTATGATTACAAATGGAATGAAATGTGTTTCATTGTCATTCCACATACCATAATAGAATGATGTTTCAAAAAGATTCTAAATATAAAAAAGGAATAATATTATAGACATTCGAACCTGGTTAAATAACTATAAGTATTAAAATATGGTATTCATTTTGTAATTTAGAAATTAAATTAAAATTTCTTAAAAGTATTATGGGAAATTTATTTTTCCCTTAATTATGGTTTAATTAAAATGGTAGCATTTGAGAAAGGTACTTATGTAATTTATTACCACATCAATAGAAGGAAAAATAAGTTATAAATATATGTAATAGTCATATATATATTATTTTTAAGTGATCCATCAAATCAGATAGATATATAGATTTGAAGTTAGAGGGAGAATGATCATTACCTAATAAAAAGAGGTTGTTCGAATAGATCCTGTGCATTTGATTCTAGAATTATTTTGCACATGCAGTTAATGTCCTAGATGATATAATTAAATTTTTAATTTTATTAATAATGACCCTTATTAATCAACAATTTATTCATTATAATTTTTAATGCTCATTAGTAATCATTTAAATAAGATATAGTATGTTTTTTTCTATGGGTGTTTTTTTCTTGGTTCTATCATCGGATAACTTGTTTATAATTATGGATGTTCGTTTTAAATGGAAATACAACAAAACAATTGAAGTGAAAACATTTTCACATCATTAAATAAAATTATAACCTTCCCAATATTCTTTTTGTGTACTCAAAAAAGGACTGATTCGATTTCTAAAAACATGAACATTATACAGTTAGTTGATTTAAGGGGTTTTACCAGCAATTAAATACTATATTTTATATATTTACTACTATGTAGATATATTCATTAATTTATATATTTTGTCCACCACCACCATTATTTTCATTTTTTATCTAAAAACACTTTTAAAGAAAAATTGATAAACCCCAAGAGAAGAAATAGTTAGTAAAAGAAAACATAATCCTATTGACCATATTATCCTTAAAAAGTTCCCAGGATAATGAAGTTACCAAATTATATGGATCAACCATTATAAGGTCTTCAAATCGACGTGCAAGTCTGTCCCAAGCTTGCATGTACTCCTATTTGTTAATTTTCCCCGCATTAAAATCTCTTATCAGGATAAGATTATGCTTGTAAATCGAATCACTCTGTTCTCTATTGGTGTCCACCCGAATGGTCCATTCCTTCATTTTTTCACCATCTTCAGCTGAAGCATTAATAACAAGGGATTCCTCCTCAATTTCATCTCTAGAATGCAGTTGTACCTCCATTGGTTCCACAATCTACATGCTTGTCTTCTGTCGGACATTCCTAATGGGATTGTCCCTGTAGTCTGCATAATCTGCTCGAACAACATTTCCATTAATGTTAAGAACACCTTCCATCACTTGGGCCTTCAACTTCCTAGTAGATCGTGTATCCATTGGTGAAGGCAGATATGAATAATTTTTCAGCCTTTCTTACTACATCGAAGGCCCTTCCACCTCCTCAAACTGTAGACATCACTACCATGAAAATCATGGGCATTGTCTCCTGTAAACTGACTAGATGAATAATCACCAAAATCCTCCCTCAGAATACCCTACTATTCATTGAATATTTTTTTTTCAGTCTTACTCCTGGACAGTCCCTTCATTCTCCAATCTCTCAAAGCGGTTACTCAGTTTAATTGCTGGAAACTCTCTTCTTGGGATTGGCCTAATCATTGGCTCATCCCCCCTACATCCAGTGTTTTAAAGATTTGAAATAACACCCTCCACATAACAATAACCCTTGTGTGCCTTTGAACATTCCTCTACAGCTATTCTAATTTCCACATCCCTATTAGTACCATTAGCAAAGGCCAGAACATCTGCAGCAACAATATTTACCAGACTATAATCAACTTGTCCCAAAAAACCTTCCACTATAGGTGTGGGAGTACCAAAGTTGCTCCTCAAGTGGTTGAAAACATCAACAACCAATGGATTACTCTCCAAAGAATTTTGTTGAACAACCTTTTCCGAAGCTGAGTCAGAACCATCATCCCAATGGATCTTCCAAGTCAGACCTTCTACAAGCCCTTGTCCCTTGCCTCTATCTTCATAAGCTACCGCCACCTAGCCATCATGTTTCATGGTTCAACGTTTACAGGACTCTTATTTATGACCAATTTTCTTACAATCAGAGCATAACTCAAACCAAGTCTCAAAATCCATGAACTATTTCCAATTAAACTCTTCCCAACGCAAATCCACACATACACGGTTAGCAATTTTGAGACATTATCTTCCTAGTATGACATTATAAAATCCCATATAATATACATATTATCATATAACATTAATATGGTAATAATTTTATAACCATCCTTGATGACGGTGGAGAAAAGAAATTTACATTGTCTTTGGAGGCTGTGAACCCACCATATTGAAAACAATGTTTTCCTTTTAGAGTCTATAAGGGGGTAAATGATTGATATTACATCATATTGACAACATATTATTACATATGGTATATTAGGCTATTATTTCAATTTGATAGAACACATAATGGGGTTGTAGAAGAAACACAAAATTTAAGGAGGTTAGTGATGAAATTTACAACTTCATTTGGTTGTCTCTTTTTAGGATATCCCATGATGCTCAATGAAATGTTCTTTGGATGAGACTAACCATAGAAAGATGATGTGGAGAGTTGTGAAGGGAATTTGGATTATTTTTTTGAATATTCAAGGGTTTTAAGTTGTTAGAAAAATGGGTGGTATTTATAAGGGGATTAGAGTTGTGTTTTTGAATATTATATTATTTTGTTTATTTTTTCTGAAAAATATAAATACCTATGATTATTGTGAAATTTAATGTTAAATTGTTCATATACGTTTATGGAATTGGGTGCTACGGTCTTATATAACTCAAAATTGTTTTAATTAGATTATAATGTTAAATATTGTATTATACAAAATTTTTCTATTCACCATTAATTTAACTATTATAGAAAACTACGCAAAAAATTACCCAAATTTTTTTATATATTTATATTAAAAAAATAAAATGAATTTTATGAAAATAGTTTATTAAATATGAGAAATTGAATTTTAAAATAAAATACTCATTTATTTAAAAAATATAAATTAAAATGTTTTGATAAATATTTCTACATTTGAAAATTAACTAGAGTTTTGATAATATTATAGTATTGTAAAAATAAAACATAATATTATTTTATAAGAACATTTAATGGAAACATAAATTCTATAAAATCATTATATTTTTCTTATAATCACTTATAAAACATATATGTTTCTTAAGAATATGAAATATTACTTTATCATTTTTAATACACTTATTTTATTGTATCATTATAGAATTATTTCAAACATTCATTTTCTATGATTATTTAATATTATTTTACATTTCCACAGTTTGGGATGATATTATAAAAGCCATGTTACTATTCATAATGGTCAGGTAAATATTCTAGTGGTTGTCTTACTATTCCCAAAGTCATATTACTATTCTAATGTTCACATTTGTAACATTTATAAGGGTTTCTTGCCTCTAATAAATACAATATATTTCTATAATATCTAATTCATATATATTTTCTCTTAAATTTATATGTAGTTTTTTTTTAGAATTCTTATATCATTACTAATATTCATATTTATTTTTAGAATGTTGTACATGAGTTGGATTTTTTTATATCATGTGGATAAATTTTTTCAAATTATTATAATCTTATGTTCTATTTTTATGACAATGCATTCAAATTTATGTCAATTTTTATTCTGTAAATTTAATGTTTAAATTAATATAATAAAAAAATTTTGGTTCTATAATATGTTTCATGTGAATTACATAGTAAAATATTAAAAAATATGAAAATATATATATATTCAAAAAACAAATTTTATTGATTAATAATGTTTACAATCTTACCCCATTACGAAATTTCACCCTTAAAATTAATTTTTACTAACAATAGAGAAACCATGTGAGGGTACTTCAACATCATGGATTCCTCTTGTTCAAGTTCTACCTCCACCTACATAAGTTTCCCTATAGAATATTTACTAGGAAATTTATAATGTTGTGTATAAATTTGTCATTATTGTCAAAGATCGTCATAGTCTATCATTATCTAGTTATACCATAAATTAGTTTATTACAACAGAGGTATCTTTTATTTAAATCCTCAATAGGGATTAGTGGAATATATTATGTATTTGAGAAAAGGTTTTTGGGATTGCAAGTGAATATGGAGAAACACCTATGTTTTCATGAATCTCAAAGTGGCTATTGTACCCAGGACATAATAATTCCATCTCCAACAATATCATGAATCTCTTTCAAGGAGATATATGGAAGAATACATTATCTCCAAACTGAAAATTCATTCCTCTTCAATGATTTTTATTATAGCTCTTTTATCATCTCTATGTATCCCTGAGGTACTAGAGACTAGTCTCATCATTTTCTCCATTTTCCACAACCATTAAAAGACTCAACATAATTCATTCACAAAATTCATTCCCACGCAAAGGAGTTCTACATAAACTCCCATAAAGGGTTTCATAAGGATTAATTTTGATCTTTGAGTGAATACTAATATTGTTAATTAACCTAATTATAGGAATATGTTTATCCCAACCTCTATTAAGGTAAAATGAACATGATATAAAAATACCTTCTTGTGTCTAGAGAGTCCACCTAGATTGGCCATCAACATAAGGGAGATAAGTTGTAACAGTGTTCATCCAAATTTTAATATTATTTTGGAGACTATTAAAAACATAGATTTAAATCTAGGATATTAGTCAAACACAATCATTTTTGGTTATATTTGAGGATTCACCACTTTTCTGATGCGTATATGTGAATTTTGGTTGATTGATAAATCCTATAGATTTATAATAAGATTAGAAGACGTTGGTAAATGATCTACCAAATTTAATATTTTATTATTTCTCCCATTGTGTCTTTTAAAAATAATGTAAATTTCAGTGGTGATGATTTCACCATTTTATGTATGTATGGGTAATGTATTCTTAATTTCCTCATACTTATTCATTTTTGTATTTACATGATGAACAGGAAATAAATTAGATATAAAATTTCATGGTCTCAATTTTAATTTGGTATTAACAATAGTACTCATAGATATATTATTACATCTTCATGATTCCTAGGTAGATGGAGAAGGTAGCTCTATGTGAATTATTATACAACACCATTTTATCATAGGATTTGGTGATACAAAGAGTCCTGAACCCAAACAAAAAAAATCTTTATTCATCATTTTTAACTCTAACTATTTACCTTTTCGTTGAGCATCCAACTTATTATTAATATCCACATTATTTCATTGATAGTATTTACATTTCATATAGTAGGTTTATGAACAATCATTTGAGACATGAATAATGATTATACTTCTATTATGATCCCCATGTCCATCCTTTTTATTGTTTATGTACATTGCATTATTCTCAAATATCATCATTTAAACTGGTTCTGGATCATTTATACATATATAATCTACAATTTTATATTATTTTTCTTGATGGAATGGATAAGGAATTCATTTTCCTTATTCAGATCTAACCATACACACAAGTACCAATTAATTGTCCTCTCTATGAATATAACCTTGAGGCTCTTGTAATTTATATATATATCAAACTTCTCTTAATAAATGTAATGAAAAAAGGTATTAAACATAAAGATCACTAAAACTGACTCGAGATCGTGTATTGTATACTTCATCTCATCGAAATTCAACTACATTGTGGAACATGTTATAAAATTTTCATTTGGTAGAAATACAATGAATTTTCTATTTTTTTATGAGTTATAGTATACTGGGAAATTTTCTACAATTTTTTTATTGTATCTAATGATTCAATGATAAGACACTTTTTCAATTCATGGAATACCTATTTTAATTCGTTAGACCAGGAGAACATTACCGCTTCAATGGTAGATCGATTGGTTGGTTTTACAATGAGAGCAAGCTTCTCACAAATTATTTAAAATATTTAAAATTTCTAAGGAAACTATGGATCTATATTATAAATGTCGGGTTGGGCCACTCCACATTTACCATTTTCTTGGAATGGTCTATATATATCATAGTTAAGGTGACGAAAGTCTGTAAAAATTATTCCACCTCAATAAAAAAACTCATATTTACTAAAATTTTAAGATTGATATTATTTTTTTAATGTATATTTTTATAAATTTTATATATTTCCCATAACCCTACATTACTTTTGAGTATATCAAAATATTATATATAAATACTATGAAAAATATATCTGGGTTTTATCTATAGACTAAATTACATATATCGATAAATATTTATAGATCATAATTGTGTCTGAAGGCCATCACTGTAAACTCAAAGTTTCCATACCTTTTTTGAAAGGAAGTATTGGAAATATATTTATTATTCACAATTAATTGATGATGTCTCAACTGAAGGTCAACCATATTGAAATAATATCCCCATCATAGTTGACCAAATAATTTAACTATCATAGGTTGGGGATACATGTTATTTATTGTGATTTCATGGGCTCATGATAACAAAATTTTGAGCCACATAAACAATCTTTATTCTTAAAGAAACAGAGTGGTGAACCCCAAAGTGAAGAAATATGGTGTATAGAACCCATTCCTATATTTTCATGTAACTGGTTCTTAATTTATTCTAACTCATTGGTGTCTATCCTGTATGTAGATTAGGATATTTAAAGAGATATTGGTATAAAATCAATTCAGATCAAACTCTCGATCAAGAAAGGGACATAAAATGCTTCAGGGAATTCGTAAGTACAATTACTTATTATTGTATTTTATTTAAAAATGATTATCTCATTTACCTAAATAATTATATAATGACATGATTTACCTTAAGGATGTAATGTCAACCCTTTAGAGGATGATTCCAAAGGACATTATTCCACCTCCATACACATGTACAGAATCAGGGCTTGACACAATATGTGAAGAATGATCTCCCTTCAGTAATAGTAAATTTGCCTTTCTATAAGGATATCCAACTCATCGTCAATAAAGAATAAAACTACCCTAAATAATATTCTATAGAAATTTAGGGATGTTTTAGCCCTTATAAATTAATTTGTATGAATTTATATACTTGGGATACAAAAATTCCCCCATTTATTGTTCTCTAACAGTTATCTAAGCCATTTTTGGAGGTGTAATATGAATCGATCTAATTAAAATTCATGATATGAAATAAAGTGTATAAATAGAATCAAAATATATGTTCTTAATTATTTATTAAATGACTAGTTTAACAATTACCACAACATTGTAAGGATCCAACTTATCCACAATGATATCATATTACCTTCCTCCATCTATAGGATTTGGTGGTTATGATCAATGATCATCTATGAATACCCATGGATTTCATAATAGTTTTCGTAAAGACTATATTTATTACAGATCAAACACAATACCAATGTCAGAGCATTAGTCTAAACCATATTTTCTCCCTTTTATATAGTGTGTTTATTCATCTCTCTAGAGAATTTATTTTATTGATGCCCTTCTTTTCCACACATAAAACATCTCTCACTTACATTGAGGTATTTTTTGGGATGCTTCTTCCCACAATTTTGACATGAGGTTATTTGGGACATTCCTTTTCACTACTATTTATTTGAATATCCTCCTAATGTAAACATAATTTTATGCATTTCATCCTCAAGTTCTTGGGACCACTAATGATCTATAATCTCTATCACATCCTTGAGGAACTTGTGGATAATATCATCAATGTTATCAATGTATAGAATCCCAAAAAAAATAAATTATTATTTTATTTAATCCAATTAATAAACGGTTCACCTTAGTTTGGGTGTTAATAAATAAACTTGTGGCGTGACATGTAAGAATTGTGAAATATTCCTCATACACCCGGATAGAATTATCTTTCATTTTTTTCAAATGGGGGAACTTTCTCTACATTTTATGATTAATATTTTGTATCGCATACATATTAGAAAATATTTATATGAAGACTTACCATTATGTTTAAACAACATCAACATTGGAATTCATGTTCTTGATCATTTTCCATTACTCGTCGACTTCTGTTTCAAGATTATAGATATATGGTACGATATTATATTTTACATGGAATTGGATGAAAAATTATATATTATAAATGGAGTAAAAACATTGTTCCATTTTGAAGGGATATAAGTTCATTTAAAATTAGGATTCTATTTTGGCATTAAGGGCTAACCCATAATATTCAATTTCTTAGGATTATGAGGATGTTCCACATGATTCATCTTTTTATTCATAACATTATTCATCTAAGCCAATACTACCATGATATTCTTATCTCCCACTCCAATAAGTGTGGGAATCTCATTTGGGTAATCATAAAATTTCATATCACATTGGTTTCTAGTAGTATCCTCATATTTCATTCCATGATCAAACTTAAAAAATTTATTACAATACTCAAACAATGAATTATGATAATTCGAAAACTATCAACATATAAGGAATAACTTATAAATAAAAATCAGATCATATATTATCAATATCTAGGATCCAATCATAATAATCCATAGAATTGTCTCATAATATTTTTCAATCCAAACAATACTTTCATTTTCATAATAATGTTTTACAATGAGTTTATTAATTTCTAAAATCAAATACCACAAGACTGTTGAAATTAGTGTGCAAAAAGATATTTTTGTATAAATAGACTTATCTATGGGTTTCTCACTAAAATATTGTAGAACTAAAACACCAAAATAAATATTTATTAATGGAATAAAAACTTTAGTGAACTAAGTCATTTACATATATTATTACTTCATTTTTAACATAAAAATATATTAAACACAACCCAAATAGTGTGTGGTATAGTGTCTTTGGAAGACTAGTTTGATAATATATCAAAAAGAAACTAGGAAACAACACATTTATCTTCATCTAAATATGGTTATCATAAATTCATTTGAGATCCAATTACATCAATGTATAAACTATAGAATATATAAAATAATGGTGTGATATATAAACAAACAAAGGGGAAAAACATGATCAAAATTCATTACATGTGATTCAAATGATCTACCATGTTATTATAAAAGATAAGTACCAGTAATAATAGAATAAAAACATAATATATATATATATATATTTGTAATAAAAAATGGATAAATTGGAAATTGGAAGGAAAATATTACAAGATGTAATCATAATTCAATATTAACAACAAATACAATATCACTTGTTTGATGAGTTCTATCATGGAATATGTTTACTCTCTAATACCATTCATAATTTCTCAAGAGTGAAAAACATTTCCAAATTAAATAGAGTTCTATCTAGTCATGAGAATCATAACATGTACATGATTATGTGATCCACAAAATGAAATAAATCATAATTCATAAACATAATAATTTACTATTGAATGAAATTGGTTGTACAATCTCTCCAAAAATAATAAAAAATTTATTTCATGATGTTTCCAATGTGTTGTAAGAATTAAATATTATTTATTTCCATATATGATTATATAAGAATAGGTCACAAAATATGGTGTTAATTTAGGAATAATGACTTTAAATTATCATTATAGAAATGTATTATGGGATAGAAAATTTCCATGTTATGGGGTTTTATTTTAAAGGAGGCCTTTGAGAAATTAAATCAAGGCATATATAACACCATAAAAGGAAGAGAGAATAATCTAGATATATATATGATATATCTATATTAAAATTATAATATTTTCATAATATCAAATAGAGTGATAAATTGACATGTAGATTGTGTTTATAACACCATTAAAGTGGGAGGTTAGATGATTCCCTTACCTAATATTCCACATTAAAAAAACATGAACAAAATTTCCAGAATAGTAAAAAAAATTGATTAATTATTTTTTAGAACCATTTATATCTATATTTGTAGATATAAATGACCTTTAATGTCACAAATTCTACACTTTTAGATAATAATTATTATTCCATTTTTTAATAATGATCTATTTGGTTAAGAATTTTAGTGAATTAGTTCATAACTCTTACATAAAAACAATATTTTACAAATTTGAAACTTTTGATCACTATATATCACTCCCATCGTATAAAATATTTAATATAAAACATGAATAATTTTTTATACAAATCTCAATGGATTTCAACTTGAATTATTATTTTTACATACCCATCCATGAACCCTAGGAATACCATTTTATAAATTTATAATGAGACAAAAATTCTCAATAATGGAAATCAAAAATAAAGTTTTTTTACCCAAGGGAAAACATGAAAATTCCATGAAACAAATTTTCTTTAAAACCTCCATTTTTACCTAGAAATGGAAGCACCATTTATAAAAGGATCATTATCAAACCCTTTTTGAATAATAAAATTTCCTGGAAAACACTTTTGAAATAATATAAAAATAATATTTTTTCATGGGACATCATAAAAATATAATATTTGTATATCCCATAATTAAACCATTTAAATTGGAATATCCATATTTCTTACTTCTAATATACATCTCTAAAAAGAAATTTCATTACCAAATTCATTGGAGCATAATCTCGGTGTACCCATCTATAAGAAATATTAGGTTCATCTATGACATATAATAGGGAAACCCCCCATTGAAATAAATTTCTGAGAAGCATAACATGAATACAATCCATGAAAATTTGTTTTCATCCAGCATGAAAAAAACTACATGATAAAAGAATTTCCATTTCCATTTGATACACATTTCCACAAACATAAATACCGAGATAAAAAGGTAAAGATGGATTTTCATTGAACAAAACATAAAATAATGTAAATAAATATTAATATAAAATAATTTTTATAGTAGAGGTTTAGGTCAATGGCTGTGTATACATATTAATTGAAAATTCATTTTATCTATTTTAAAGAAGGAAAATCATTTGGTAAAATGATTCCTTTTTATTAGTATTTAAATAATTTCATTAGGAACATAAAATTTACTTTTTAATTATTAATTGTCTATATAAATAAATCAATAAAATAATTTTTATAAATACGGTAATTGAATGAAGAGTTGAATGGGAAACATTAATAGAGTATTTTAAAAAAATTATCTTCCCTAGAGTCCGACTCCTCACATATGATCATTATCTTAATAAATAACAATATTATGTTAATTTATTGTGATGATTATGAATTGTTTTCATTTTAATTATTCAATTTTTTATTTAATATGATGTTATATATAGTTATATACTAATTTACTTCAATGTCAGACATTTTCATGATATTAGATTCATAAGGCCAAAATGACCTAAGCTAGTTAATTATATTCAAAAATATCATTATTTAATTATATTTATAATAATAATTTGGAAATAATAAATATTTATACATGAACTATAATTTTAAATCCAACTGTTAATTTTTTTTATTAAAATGAACTATGTTACAATCATGGATATGGTATTCCATACAAATTCATGAGTAATACTTATATTTTCCAACTATAATTATGGAAAGATGGTAAATATTTTTTTATATTTATTTAATGATATTAATATTTTAAATACTATATTTTTTAAAAAATAATAATTTATTTAATCTTTGTGATGGGGTGATGAATAACGAATCACATTACTTCATGGAGGGGTAGTCCACTCATACGCATGAATGACATTATCATTTTCCCTTCAATGGAAAGGTAAGAAAATATATTACATATTAACTTTTTACATTGAAAAATATGTCAGGAATATCATATCTTATTATGAATTCAAACATTATAACCCACCATGAGGGGTAGTGTTGGAAACAATTTACATCTTTCTGCGAGCTGGTAGTAAGTCATACACATTAACAATGGTTTCTTTTCACATTTGATAGTGATTGGAGATAGATATAGGTTATTCAATTTTCATAACAACATATCAGTATATTGAAGATATTGGTTTTATTATTTGTCACTCATTTTATATTTTTTTAATAAATATTTGGAATATATAAAACATAAATTCATTGCAAAGAACAATGCCTTTTCGTTATACAACATTTTAAGGTTTGCATAAAAATTCGTCATCGGATGCTTTTTGGATCAAACAAAGGCCTATGAGATGTAATAAGTGTTTTAAGAAATATAATTTTTTAGGAATTGTCCTATAAAATTTTATTTTAATTTTTTAATAAAAAATAATAAGAGGTTCATTTTATAAGAGAGGGGAGGGCCACTCTTTGAATTTCATAAAAGATTAAATTTATATAAATTATTTTTATTCTAAAAATAAAAATAATAAAAATATTATAATCTATGTTGAGAATGAATTTTTACCCTCTCATATAATAAAATTTGGGAATGTTTGGATCATGTTTTTACACTCTATCCACACATTCACACTTTTTATAATTAATTTGAACCAAAGGGTTTTAAAAGATAGGGATATATATTATTAATATAAATGAAAAAAAGGACCATAAATTTATTAGGGTTGATATTTTAACTCTTATCTGAATCACTTCCCCAATGATATGATATTTTGTAATATTAAATAAAATAATAAAATATTATTTCTAATAAAATATCATTAAGTTCAATTTTAGAACTAGTTATTTAAATTAATATTAAACATCAGAAAAAAATTAATTCAAAGATAAAAAATTACCACTAATATAACATTTTATATTTATCTGAAAAATAGAGAACCAAAATTATTGATTATAGTTATATTACCTTTTAAATTTGTAATATAACTTATTTTATTTTTATACTAATTGAATAATTACATTGTTACTATTGAGTAAGTTTTTATGGAAATGGATTCATCACTATTAATTGAAAATACATAATCATGTCATAAATAAATAATTTAAATTTAAAATGAATATTTACAACCACTAAAATCTTCCATTTATAACTATGTAAAAAATATCTAATTTATTATGAGAAATAGTATGATAGTTTTTTCTTTTCTTTACACAAAAATTTCCAAATATCATAATGAAACCCGAAAGGAAAAAAGTTTATATAACTGAATAATGGATGAAAATTGATCTAATGGAAAATATAATTAAATTATGGAAAGTATTGTAGTCATTCTATAATACTTATCATAATATGTTTTACCCTTAAACACCTGATGTACTCTTTACCATGAGGACCTAAATTAAAATAGCTATTTTCTAAAATAATAAAAAAGGGGAATTTATTTTCCAAATATGCACATCAATATTAAAAACATTGAATACATTTTTAAAAATTGAGAAAATGGAATTTGAATAATTTAATTTAAAACAAAACTATAAAAAATGATGAAAGAAGATTTTTTAAATAATATTTTTAATTATAAAATATTTTTATATTAAATTAAAGTATGAATTCATTTAAAACCCATAATTTGAATATATAAAGTAAATAAAGAACTAATTAAAATTTAAAACTTCTCTAAAATTGAATTTTAGTTTAAATATATTATAAATGGAAACATAGATTTTAACAAATATCAGCATTTTGACAATTAATATAAATATATATCTTTTTAGAAAAATATACAACATTACCCTTAAGATTATTTTTACATGATTTATTCAATGAAAATTTCATAGAGTATTTAAGATCAATGTTGTCTGTCATACATGTTATCAAAGAAAATTTCATACATTTATAATAACAGGGTGTTGCATTATCCCTGACAAAAGTTTCATTCTTTGAATTTGAAAATTTTCTTATTAATCAAATATATTTCATTTGAAAACTCATTAATTGAAATCCAACATCGCCAAAAGTGTTCATAGAACTACCACCTGATAAGTTAGAAAGAGAAGTATAAAGGACTTATAGAGTAAAACATAAATTGTTTTCCAAGTAGGAAAAAATGGTTGGAACTAAATATTTTTAAATTTAAGGGAATATAAATTCCTATGGACTGATAGTGTTTGGAAAAGATCACCATCTTGGGAAAGTTAATGGCCCTGAAATCAGAAATCTATGATCGCTAAAGAGACCATTGATTCCCCATAAATAAATATATCATAATAATATTTTCATTCAAGATCCATTTCCCAAATGATGAGGAATTAATTTACCATCCATAATAATATCATAATTAAATATACTTACATAAAAAATTAAAATATTAAAATTTAATCAACTTCCCCCGCAATCTAATTGTTTTTATCAAAATGAAGAGTATAAATGATGATTTTTTTAGATAAAGCAATAAAATAAATTATAATTGATCACATAATACCACAAAAGGATGAAATATAGTTCCTTCGATATTTATAAATTAACCTAAAGAATTTATTTCATCTAAAATCTAAGTTAATCCTCAAAATTAATAAACCTTCATTTGATAACATAATATATTGATCGCCAAAACACATCAATAACACCCATTGTTAAAAATAATTTCTTCCATAAATCAAAATCCTTAAAATTATTCAAATTATTCCTAACCATAATTGAAACAAAAAAAATTATAAGTATATTATCACACCATCTTCAATGATAAATTTATCATTTGTATATAAATAACTTTAGTAAATCATAATGAAATACGAAATAAAAGGTATATTATAAAATCCTTTAATATATGAAATATGTTAATCACTTCCATAAATGACATGAATAACCATAAATTAACATAAAAATCATTTATAATACTGAAATATAATTCAATATTTAATCATAAGATAAAATTCCATAGGATTTTTTTACCTTAACAATATCATGTATCTAAAAAATAATGTTATAATTTTTGAAAATTCAGATAATCACCCAATTAATTTTTAATTATATGGTTAGATTTAAAAAATGTATATTACCAATAACAAATGATTATTTATTTTCAATTTCATACTAATTTAGAAATTAAATATGCAAGTGGAAAGCAATTCACCCTTATCTCCCTTCGATTTTTGGTTCAATCCCCAAAGCCTTACCTGATTTGACTAGTTCTCTATCGGCCTAGGTAGTCATTTTACTAATACTATAGTAATTATATTTCCTATAGTGTATCCAATAAAATTATTAATATACTCAAAAATATCATTAATCATCAAATAATATTTTAACGTGTAATTTTCCATATATAGCTCATTTTTTACAAAATAGAATAGTATTAATTGACAATCATTTTAATAAAATTCGGGACATTTTTTCCCCATTATTTTTTTCATCCCTTGCTCATATATCCTTAAATGACTATCTCTAGAAAATTCACCTTTTCATTTAACCACTTTTTAATGGTATCGATTCGATCAAAAATAGGTTTTAAATATTAAAAACATAATCTAATATTGAATAATTCATCAGTGTTTCATGAAGACGTAATATTTAAAATATTTTATGATATAATTGATAAATATAACCTTTAGTAAATGTCTTCATTAGGACATTATCCATGATTTATGATCTTATTCAACAATATGTCCTATTAATTCTCCAATAATAACTCAATAATCATTAATATTTATATTATAAGAAAATAATTCGTACATGAAATATAGATACTCAGGACCTCCATCATGATATTGATATCCCCATTATCTTTTAGATTGGAGTCTATAATTCCAAAAAATAAATTGTCAAGTTCATGTTTGTATTTACCATACAAGATGTGATAAGTGAATTTATATTTTGAATTCAAATAAAATGAATTCCATGATATATATATATTTTAGTGAAATTAAATTTTATTTGATAGATCAAATTGTTTATTACATAACATTTAGAATTTCAAAAAGAATTGTCATGAACCGAATATAATAGCCACTAAGACCGGCACCAAATCCAGACCATGAAAAGGTTTTAAGGGTGTTCGCTATCCACCAGGGCTAGCACAATTTCCTGGGTATCAATAATTTTTTTTGGGAATGATTTACCTGAGTATGAAAGCATGAATCATTAAAAATAATCAATAATATGAATCAGAAATTTTCATGCAAAACAAGTATTAAGAAAACCAAATCTGAATACAAGGTTTTAAATAATGTACAAGAGGTAAATACAAAAATAAAAATAGTTGAAACCATCCGTGAAGAATCCCCGCCACTATGGGTCATCACCCCCGAGCTGTCTCTAAAACACCACACCATAAGAGGGGACTAACAACCCGAACCACCTTCTCTCGAGGCTTTTCCTTTACCTAATTCAATCATAAACAAGTATTAATACACCCAAGAGGTTTAATTAGTGTTTAAGCTTATTTACAGTAAGAATACACCCAATTATTCAAAATATTATGCAATAAAAGATGCAAAGCATGCCGGTATTTTATGTAAATAAAAGCGGTGACAATTTCCAATAAATGAAACTTTCAATTGTAAATTGTTTTCAATGTAAAATAATCAGAATGTTAACACAGTTAAATAATACATGTTATCTACTCTAATTTTCTTAAAACACTCCCTTATACAAGGGTAAATACCACAAATCCAATGGGAACCAAACTCGGGAACACCCCTAGGCATAAGACTGTCTTGGGACGAATGTACCTCGTACCTCGGTGAAATGTAACCATAGAAAAGAATTTTATCGTGCAAGAGACATTATTAGGGATCCTACCCATGACCTAGTGGACCCCAAAAATCATAAATACTATTTAGTTAGAGTTGTCATTATAGATAATTCTATATGAAATTAGAAAAAAACCCATCCGGATTAATAGTTGTGCTAGTACATATCTACCCACCTAGGTACCCAGACATCCCCCTTTGTGCTAAAACATTTTAAGCATACTACATACATCTCTTTTCATATAAAAACGCAAATAATAGTCACAAAAAACAATACTGTATCTATACACTCATTATACCACTTAAAACACGCAACAAAACATTTTGATTTTCAATAAAAACAACTTCTCAAAATCTGACATTATTATTCACCCACCACTCCTTGAAATCCACACTTTTCACCCAATGTGCATTCTTAAAATCCACCAAAACCAAAATATCGGCACAATAAACTTCATAGAAACCATGATTTTAGTTATTTTGGCACCCCATATGAACCAAGAAGTTGTATCATTTTAAAACCCTAATTTTCACACAAACATGTCACATTATGTCCCTATGCTTCACAAACACCATTAAAACATAAATTCACAGCAACAAACAAAGAGAATAAAAATTATAAAAAATTATTTTCATCCACAAAAAATTTCAATAAATTCAACATTCAAATTATAGTGAACCCCAAAGAAACCAACAATATATTTTTATGAAAAACCCCCAATTTCACATAAACATGGTACATAAAATTCATTTTCTTTTCCAATACCCCTAAAACTAATTTTTTAGCAATAATAAAATGATATAAACATTAAAATACTATAAAAATAGTAAGATAAATCAAAATTATTTCATAAAAATTGGAATCACCTACCAAAACTAGTAAACCGTTGAATCCATTGTGCGAAAATGCAATCGCACCATTGTTACACCTTAAGGAAGGTATATTAAGCCTAAAATTGAGATATTGGACCACAAAAACCCAAACATATTTTCTAGGTTGGAAAACCTACCTCCTCTTCATTTTGGGCTTCACATAAATTGGATTAATATTCATAAAACGAGGATCAACTATGAGGGAGAGACACATACTGGATATTGTGTGATGTTCTTCCACCAACCCTTCTTCAACATGAAGTTCCAAGAAGGCTTTTATGTGCTTTGTAGGCTAAATTGGCTGTAAGTATAGAATAGGGGAAGAAAGGGGAAGTTTTTTATAAATACTAGTAAAGAGAAGGATTTATTTAACACTTCTTTATGACCTAGACACGGGCACATGGTTTATGTGCACGGTTTGGCAAACAACGCAGTGAAACTGTACCACCTACATTCTCCCTAAAAAAACTCCAAATTCCACCACAATTATTGGGGGATTAGTTGGTAATTATCGGGGTTGTTAGGAAAAAAATATACAAAATATATGTACCTTTAATGGAGAACATGAATCTGAATATTCTCCCCAAAATGAAAACAGTCTGTCTATGAAATTTAACTAGGGGCTTGATCAGAAAAAAATAATGGGTAATATTCTTCAACCCATGACCTCCATTACAAGTTATCATTTGTATTGCTACCATGCTTCAAAAAAACCCAGACCATTGGAATAAACGTCCCTTAAATCACCTTCTCTTGGGAGTCCACTATTTTCACTGACCGCTAAAAAACTGACAAGTCAGGCTCTATCTCTAGTTCTTCCCAACTCAACACATAGGATGGATCCAGATTGTATTTTTTCAACTGGAAGACATGGAAGAAATCATGGATGGATTTAAACATAAAATCTATGGAAAACCATTAATCCATCTTTCCAATACACTTGGTGCTCTCAAATGGGCTGACATAATGTGACGTCATCTTCCCTTGCTTCCTCAATTGATGATGGCCCAGACAAGGAGCCACATTCAATAATATCACATCACAAACATAAAACATTGGGTCTTGAAGCCTATGGTCTGCATAATATTTATCGGGACTCTGATATTTCAATAAGAACTACATGATGAACTTGACCTTCTCTGAGGTCTCCTGCACCATACTCGGTCCTAGCAGTGAGGTCTCACCTACCTCAGCCCAACACAGGGGGGACCAACAAGGCCGACCATACAGCGTCTAAAAAAGAGAAATTTGAATAAAGGAATGTTAACTAGTGTTACATGAAAAATCAACCAATCTCAAATGGATATCTCAAGATCTTTTGAAGTCCAAAACACATTCATGAAGCATGTACTCCAAAATATATTTCACCTCCTCTCTCTAACCATCCATTTGAGGGTGGTATTTTGTGCTCATTTTAATCTAAGACCCCAAGCCCTTCTGAAGGCCTACAAAGAAACAAGAAGTGGATTGGCGATCACTATCTGAGACAACTACTTACAGAACACCATGGTGTCTTACTAACATATGAAGATAAAAACGTCCCTACTCATCCACCTTAGTTATATCCCTGATTTGAATGATGTGGGATGATTGGTTCAGACAATCAATCACCACCCCAACAAAATTCATACTCGAAGGTGCTTGACGTAATCCAACAATAAAGTCCATGGAAACCTTATCCCACATCTAAGTAGGATTGGGTAATTCCTAGAGAAAACTGGAGGGCCTTTGATTCTATGATTTCACCTGATGGGATGTGTATCATCTCAACATAAAGTCTGTTATGTTTCGTCTCATACCCAACCATCTAAACTACCGACGAACAACATAATTTATCTTAGTGGCACCCAGATAGATAGCCAATTGATACTGGTGGCCATCCTCTATCACCACCTTCAGAAATGATAATAGAACTATTGAACATACCTTAAAGCTCATAATGCCCATAGGAGACGAAGACCAATCCGAGGACGTCTCCCCACCTTGAAGAAACTGCTTCGACCGCGGACAAAGCTCATCACTAGGGTGTTCTCACTAAATCAAATCCAACAGAGATGGAGTTAACTGAATTCTCTCCAAATAAAAACCTTCACTGCACTACCTGGTCTCCACATGCATCTGAGTAAGGATACCCATAAAATTATACTCATTACATGACATCTTCAAAGCATGCACTAGAACACATCTCCTCAAGGCATCATCCACCACATTACCCATTCCTGGTGTGTGGAAAATTTCAATGTCGGCCACCTGCAAGTACTTGATCCAATGACGCTTCCTCATATTGAGGTCCCTCTATGAGAAGAAATAATCCAAGATTTTGTTATCAGAGTAGACCAAAAACTAATCCCCAAAGAGGTCGTGACTCCAATTCTTTAAATAATGCAACACTGCTGACAACTCCAATTCATGGGTTAGGTAATTCTTTTCATATTTTTAGAGTTGAAGAGATCTGTATTCCACCACGATATCATCCAACATTATCATGCACCCAAGACACTGACCTGAAGCATCTCAATAGACCACATACCCCTTCCTAGCCTCAGGAAAAATTAGCACGAGGGAAGTAGTCAACCACGACTTTTACTCCTCTAAGTATGCCTGAAATTAAGGGACCCATTCAAACTTTTCCCCTTTCAAGGTGAGCGCAGTCATCAGTGAAGCAAGCTAAGATAAATCAAGAACGAATCTCCTGTAATAACCATCCAATCCAAAAAAAACTACTGATGTTGAACACATTATCTGGTTTCTCCAATGACATGACCACACTAATCTTCTCAGGGTCCACTAAAACCCCTACTCCAAAATCACATACCCTATAATTTCACCTCCATGATCCATAAACTGCACTTTAACAACTTTGCATAGAGGATGTAATCCCTCAAAGATCCCAAGGTGATATTCAAGTGATGTTCGTGTTCCTTTTCAGAGCCAAAGTATACTAGAATGTAATCCATGAACACCATAGAAAAATAATCTAGATACTGTGAAACATCATGGTCATGAGTTCTATAAAGACCACTGGAGCATTGGTCAATCCGATGGGCATGAAAAAATACTCAATGTTTCCATACCTACTAGGGATGAATTTATTCAGGGTAACAACATCTTTCCTCATGAGTTATTGGTATCCCGAATGGAAGTCTATTTTTGAGAACCAATTTTCCCCATTCAACTGATGAATCAAATAATCTATTCTGGAAAAAGGGTATTTGTTCTTAAATTTTACCTTATTCAGATTCTAATAGTAAATAAAAAACCAGAGGGATCTATTAGCCTTTTTAACGAATAGTAGTGGAGCATCCCAAGGAGAGAAGCTCGTGCGAATGAATCCTTCGGATTATATGTCGTACAAATGTATCATTAATTCATGCCCCTTTTTGGGGGACATGCGAAATGAAGGAAGATATGCCAACTTTGTTTCCAATGCCAGATCAATCATGAAATTCACATCACGTTCTAGGGGAACACCTAAAAAATCATCACAGAATACCTCTGGAAGCTCATTCACCACATGCGGTAGTGAACCTTCATGGGAAAAACACATCCTATAGTGCGATTGATGATAACTATATGATAATAATTCCCAACTCTAAGAGTGGAGGTCCTGCCCATCCCGACTGAGTATTCCATTATCCATGAAAAATTTGATGCCTCTCATCTGGTGCCGTGAAACTGACTTGCCACATGTAGCAATCGATATGTGCTTATTGGTGTACCATCCAATAAATGAATAGTAATACATAAAAAAGATCCATATCTATGACGAAGAATTCCCACTCTCTCTCAATCCCATACATGGAGAGCGCACAGAATGGGCACCTAAGTCCTAACTCATTCTTCTTTCCCAGTGGCATCACCCACTCCATCGCATAATATAACTACCTAGTTGGAAAATTCAGCATGTCCACAAAATGAGATATAATGAATGAAATAGATGCACATGTATCAATACATCAGTAGATATAGAAGAGGAAATCAGAATGGTACCTCGAACTATCGACGATCCCGCCTCAGATTCTGCTCGTGCCTGATCCACTACATGGTGATGTACGATCTCTGGCTGAGGATAACCTCTAGTATGTGGCTATTCTTTGAACTGTTTCTTCACTGAAGATGATCCAGTCCTATAAACATGGATACCAAATCAGGATACCCATATCATCAACTGCTCGGACTAAGCTATCCCTCCTCTTGAATCCACTGACCCTGCCCCACTCAGAAGTGGACATGCCACCCTAAAAAGAGTTGGAAATTCCCCATACCACCTCACTGGTATCAAGGCTTCTAAGGAAGTGGATATGCTGGTCAGATTTACCCTGTTCTCCCACACTGTTGGAACACGAATGATCTAACATCAAAAGCCACTGGTGGAAACTGCATGAAGAGTGCAATAAACTACCAACTCCCTTCTTCACATAATCCTCCTGCTTTATTTTCTTCTATGAAGAGTTGAAACTTCCAACTATTGATACTAATCCATAGATCCCATCCCTACCTTTATGGAAAATCTCCATCAAAAATGCATGGTCAATGACTTCTGCATAGTTCCTCATCCTAGATATAAAAACAAGGGAGTATATCTTGGGGTTTAAGACTTTGTCAACCCTCTAGGATTTTACATATTCATTCGAGATGATTTATGGGTAATACCGAACCAACTATGTAAAATAGTTGGAATAATCCATCACATATTGATTACCCTAAACATTATCCATGAACTCTCAGGACCTAGAATATGCCATGACCTTGAGGTAGTATTGTTCAGTTATTATGGCCTTGAAATCTTCCTATAACATCTTCTCAATTCTTCGAGTATGATGTACCAAAACCCAAAACCTGTAGCTGGGACCCTCCAACAAAAAGTATGCACATTTCACCATGATCTCATTGGGTTTTTCAAGGAACCCGAATATAAGGCCCCGGCCTTAAACCTTACTTAATATTGAATTAAATGAATAATTCACATTGAGGATATTTTTAGGTTTAGAGTTTTAGAGAATTAGAACATAACTATTACATCTCAAAAGATTACAAAGTAGACACTTCTATTATGTTTCCATAATAAAAAAAACTCTTAATAATAAACATGTCTAGTTCTATGTTTTATATAGCATGACATTCCCTTGATCCCATACTTGACCTTATTCCACATTAAGTCCTGTGAAAAACATTTCAAAAAAAACTTGGGGTGAGCATAAAAAGCTCAGTAAGGGATACACGAAAAAATAAAAACTGTTAGTTTTTCAAACATCAAGTAAACCATGTATACTCTATCAAAGTAATACCTTCACATTCATGAAGTAGTAAAAACTCTTCACTGAATAAAGTATCATTACTTACCGTTTTTTTAACTAAAGGATTACCATAAAACCCATAAAAAGAAAACATAACATATATAAAGGTTACTTGGGACATAAACATACTTATGTGGAATAACCATACAGTCGACTTCCACACTTATCACTTAATGGAATAGCCATACAGCCAATTTCCATACATACTTAATGGAATAGCCATACGGCCGACTTCCATACCCAATGCATTGGAGGTTATAACATAACCACCCGTCCTGGCATTCATGGCACCACCCGTCATATGGTTTATCACGTAACCACCCGTCAAATGTCCAAGTACCAATATAAAATCATAAAACATAAAACCAATATAAAGGAATGATAACATTTCCACATCTCAATCAAAATATATCATAATAGAATCCTTTATAAAAACCATTTTCAATACCAAAATACATAAAAGAGTATATGGTATTTATTTCATTTTAAAAACATAACGGCTGGTTGAGGAAGCTAAAGACCAAATAATACTCGCGGCGGCGGAAAAGTTCGTTGTCACCGCGTACGTTAAAAAAACATTCCTTTTTTTCGTTTAGTAAAACGCTTCATAGAAAAAGATTCATTTTGTATAAAAGTAAAAGTCAAAGGGGTTTATACACCGTATAAAATAAAGTTGTGTATAAAACTAAATATGCCTCAATGAAAGGAGATTGAGACGAAGTTCCTTACCTCGGGTCCGACTTGACTCGATTGTTCTTAAACGTCCGGAATAATAAACTTGAGTTAATTTATACTTGCTTAAGAACCTTTTTAAAGTTCATTATTCCTTTTATATCACTTATTGCCATGTTATAAACATTATTGAACCATTTATGTTAATAATTTTTGTTTTTTCAATATTTGGTTCTTAAGTCGAAAGTGGACTTCTTCCAATTACATGTTGTTTGTGTGGTCAAAGGTTCTTTATATCCAGAATGAAATTCCTGATTTTGATATCATATATATCATATATATCCAGCATATACATGTATTTATAATATTACATAATCATTTAGAGGTAAGAAATGAAATGCACCGTTCATGGAGACGGTAAGCCGTACGTACGCATGAACGCTACTTTCATTTCTATTTCGTATTTTATAGGATGGAATCATAATTATATAAGAGTATATTATAATTCCAGTATAATAAAATATATAATATCATTAACTTTATCCTTTACACATCCCACATATGGTATTAATGAATCAAATCACTTTCAGGGGGCGGTAGTCCGCACTTCCTAAAATGAAGATATCATGTTTACCCATAATGGAAACAATAATGGTATGCCATAAATTAAAAATTCAGAATCTTAAGGAAAGAATAAAAATATTATATATCATATATAAAAATAGTGACATCATAATGGCCACCTTTGAAGGTGTTAAATGAGTATTGAACAATCATCGTTTCGGGAGGCAGAATTTCGCCACCCACAGAAACCGTATGTTCTTTAACCATTTGATATAGTTGTGTGAGAGTGTAGCTCGAATAAATCTTATAACAACATCATATTATATTAAAGATACTGGTGTTTTTACAAAATAAGTAAATAAAAAGTGTTAGGGGGTTGGAGAAGAAAAATAAAACAAATGAACAAGAGAGAATGAATTACCTTTAAAAGTGTAACTCCTTTTGATTTGAGCCTAAAGGTTTACATTGAAAGGATTATCCCCAAAGGGAATCCTCTAGGATTAGGAGAGGGATTTGCAGAGACAAAATGGGCAGGGGATGGCCAAGACAAAGGCTTTAGGAGTGTGTGAAATGAGGTAGAGGTGGGGGCCTTTTATAAGAGGAGAGGAGGGGAACTTTTGGAAATCATGAAACATTTATTTTATTTTCAAAAGTGTTTCGAATTAATAAGGTCCCACATTGATATAATTCGAGGATAATGTGATAAGGGTTATAAATGTACCCACCCAATAGGTTTTGGACATGTGTAGGTCTTAGAAGTTACATTATCATTCCATTTTATTTAAATCGTTAAATAATGAGGTCATCGCTGCATCATCATGATGTCATAAATAATTTAATTTTTTTGATTTCAAAAAATTATAAAAAAATACTATGATGTATGAAATCGTATTAGCGTTCCAATGAATATTTATAATCAAAAATATGATCTTTATAACCCCTTCTAAAAATTGTTTTCGTAAAACATATTATGTTTGTGTCATTTTTACTTTTACATTAAATAAAATGTTATTTATGTCATTTCCCAAATAAAGTGGCTCCATGGGGTCCCCAAGTTTACCCATGGATTGTCTTGGTCGGCCATGACACATCCAATGAGGTTAGGACAAGTGTCATGCTCATCTCATATTATTAAGACATTATTTTTACCTTAAACTACACTAATTACCACTAATCATGATTAAAAACTTAATAAGTTACTATTCACCAAAAAATTATTTTAATCTCATTGAACCAAATTTTACTTCTTAATGACAACCATGTATGTCGGATTTTTGAAAATCAAAACACAATGATGGAAAAATTTCATCTAAACGGAAAATCAGTTTTTATAAGTACCACTTAGTGGTTTCACTATTCATCAAAAATTGATTTTTTTCAGAAAATTACCAAAAATTCACCCTAAGCTATATTTGATATTCTGAATTAAAAAATGAATTCCATTTTACAAAATTCACAACATATAAGTTGCATTAATTAATTTAATAATTAATTCCCGCTGTTAGAGCGAATAGCGTGTTTTTATGAAATAATAAGTATCAAAAGATTGACACTAGTTTAAGTCTGATTTCAAAGTGATATTAATTCCAACGACCACTATTGGATTTAATGGTAAAAATATTTTCTAATTTCACTTTAAAACCAATTCAAAATATAATCTATTCATATAAATAAATTAGATTAAAAAGGGGTTTTGAATTAAAATACAACATTTTACACTATTCATTAAAAAAATGAACTTTATCGGAAGGATACCAAAAATTTACACAAAGTAAATTTTGATGTCCCGATTCTAAAGAAGAGTTATATTTGGTCCAATAGAATTTATAAGATTGAACAAAACCATATTTAATGACGGTTCGCCGTCAAAAGGTGATAAGTGAACCCTTAGCGAAATTTAGGGTATAAATGCCTAAAATTGAATTCTTTCCGTATTTTAATCCTTTATATTTTATTGGGTAAATGTAAAAACATTTGACAACATAGATAATCATATTTTAGTTCTTTCTATCCATTCCTTCCAGTACAACGACTACTTGTTTACTAACATTTAAAATAATATTATTTTATTACTTGTGTGCAACGTAAGTTTTCAAAGAAACTCATCGTTGCGTATCGAGTACGCTATCAAATGTAGAAACCCCTTTTAATTAAAATTAATATTTAATTCGTAAATATAAATAAATATGAAAATTATTTATTCTTTAATTACCTGGGATGTTACATCCTTCCCCCCTTTTTGGAATTGCGTCCTCGCAATTTTATTCACTTATCAAAATAAGTGGGGGTATTAATCCCTCATAGCATTTTCAGATTCCCACGTTGCCTCTTCAATCACATGGTTTTCCCACAAAACCTTTACCTGATGAATCACCTTATTCTGTAACACCTTCTCTCTGTGGTCAAGAATCCAGACTGGTTGTTCTTCATAAGATAGGTTCTCCTCCAGCTGAACTACCTCTGGACTCAAAACATGATATGGATCTGGAATATACTTCCTCAACATCGAAACATGAAAAACATTGTGTGCCTGAGATAAACTCATAGGTAAAGCCACTCGGTAAGCAACTGATCCAACTTTCTCCAGAATTTCATATGGTCCAATAAACCTTGGACTCAGCTTTCCTTTCTTACCAAATCTCATCACACTTTTCCAAGGAGAAACATTGAGAAAAACATGATCACCTACCTCGAAAGATAGATCCTTCCTCCGGTTATCCGCATAACTCTTCTGCCTGCTCTGAGCTGTTCTCATGTGCTTCTGAATCAACTGAACTTTTTCTGCCATCTCTTCTACCAATTCGGGTCCCATCAACTTCCTTTCATCCACTTCATCCCAGAAAGATGGAGTTCGACACCGCTTCCCATATAATTCCTGAAATGGTACCATCTGTATACTGGAATTAATACTCTTATTATATGAAAATTCAACCAAAGAAAGATGTTGGTCCCAACATCCCTGATAATCCATCGAACAAGCTCATAGCATATCCTCCAAGGTCTTAATTGTTCGTTCTGACTGCCCATCTGATTGAGGATGAAAAGCTGCACTAAAATTTAATTTAGTACCCAACGACTTCTGAAGGCATTTCCAAAAGTTAGAAGCGAACCTGGGATCACGATCAGATACAATGGAGAGAGGAACTCCATGTAACCTGAATATCTCTTTAAGATACAAACGGGAAAGTTGATCAAGAGAGAAAGTATCTCGTATAGCAAGGAAATGAGCAGATATGGTCAAGCGATCAACAATAACCCAGATTGCATTATTACCTCGAGATGTCCTCGATAATCCCACAGCAAAGTCCATGGATATGTTTTCCCATTTCCACTCTGGCACTGGTAAAGGCTGAAGCATCCCTTTCGGTAACTGCCACTCTGCTTTAACCTATTGACATGTCAAACACTTCACAGTAAAATCAGCAATATCTCTTTTCATTCCATCCCACCAGTAATACTCCCGCAGATCTATGTACATCTTAGTACTGCCAGGATGAACTATAAACTGAGAACTATGAGCTTCACATAACAACTCTCTCTTCAACTGTGAATCACAAGGAACACACAATCTCTTCCCAAATCTCAAAACGAAATCACTATCAATGTTGAAATCAGGTAACTTACCTTTCTGAACCAGCTCTACCTTTTTCTGCAACCCACTGTCTCGCTTCTGTGCTTGCTTGATTCTGTCTGATAGAGAAGATTTCACTGATACCTAAAACAAAACAGAAGAACATCCTGTACCAACAACTTCTATGCCAAAGTTCATCAAATCATTAACCAAAGGATCACGTTCCAAATGCAACATTGCTAATGAAGCATTACTTTTTCGAATCAAAGCATCAGACACTTTATTTGCTTTTCCTGGATGGTAATCAATTGTACAATCATAATCCTTGATCAATTCCAACCATCTCCTCTGTATCATGTTAAATTCTTTATGAGTGAATATATACTTTAAACTTTTGTGATCAGTATATATTTCACACTTTACTCCATACTAATGATGCATACAAATTTTTAAAGCATAGACAACAACAGCTAATTCCAAATCATGTGTAGGGTAATTTACCTTATGAGTTTTCAACTGTCGTGAAGCATAAGCAATTACCAGACCATTCTGCATAAGGACACAGCCAAGTCCCTTAAATGAAGCATCACTGTATATAACAAACTCACCATTCCTGGAAGGAAGTTCCAAAACTGGAGCATTCACCAATCTTCTCTTCAACTCCTGAAAACAATCATCACATTCTTTTGTCCAGATGAACTTAACACCCTTATGAGTTAGCTTAGTCATTGTACTAGATAACCGTGAAAAATTTTCAACAATCCTTCAGTAGTAACCTGCCAACACAAGAAAACTACGGATCTCGGTTACATTTGTGGGTCTTTTCCAATCTTCAACAACTTTTGTTTTAGTAGGATCAACAGTTATGCCATCTTTTGAAACAATGTGACCCAGGAAAGAAATTTGTTGTAACTAAAACTCACACTTTCTAAATTTTCCATATAGTTTCTTTTCTTTTAAGGTTTGCAAGATAACCCTTAAATGACTTTAATTCTCCTCTTTACTTTTAGAAAACACGAAAATATCATCAATGAAAACAACCACAAACATATCCAAGAACTCATGGAAAATTCTATTCATAAGGTCCATGAATACAACAGGTGTATTGGTTAACCAAAAAGGCATAACTACAAATTCATAATGGCCATATCTAGTATGGAACGCAGTCTTCGAAACATCTGCTTCTTTTACTTTCAACTGATGGTACCCTGACCTCAAGTCAATCTTTGATAAATACTGAGCTCCCTAGAGCTGATCAAACAAATCATCGATATGAGGCAAAGGATACTTGTTCTTAACAGTAATATTATTCAGGGCTCTATAATCAATGCAAAGTCTCATTGATCCATCTTTCTTTTTAACAAACAAGACTGGAGCACCCCATGGTGATGTGCTAGGTCGAATGAAACATTTATCTAATAACTCCTGTAATTGATTCGTTAACTCTAAAAGTTAAACTTGAGCCATTCGATAAGGGGGTTTTGAAATTGGCTTAGAATCAAGGACTAGGTCAACAGTAAATTCAACTTCCCGATCATGAATAATACTAGGAAACTCATCAGGAAAAACATCAAGATACTCATTTACCACTGGCACATCATTAATCTGAATAGTTCCTTTATTTTCAACAATATGTGCAAGGTAACATTCATTTCCATCATTTACTAGTTTCTCAACTTCCTGATATGTTATCAAAATCAAAGGTTCATTCTTGTACACAAACTGAAAATCTTTCTGAAAAGAAACCATTTTAGCTCTGCAGTCAATCATAGCATGATAAACAGAAAGCCAATCCATTCCCAAAATAACATCAAACTCTACTAGAGGAAAAACAATAAGGTTTGCTGGTAGATTCATTCCACACACAAGGATAGGAAGGTTCTTATAATTCCTTTTTGTCTCAACATTCCCTCCGGGTGTTTTTACCATAAGTTCAGGATTCATATCTTGATATGGAATTTCCAATTTACTAGAAAACTTCTCTGAAATGAAAGAGTGTGTAGACCCTGAATCAAACAACACATTGGCATAATCTGAACAAAAAAATAGTGTACCCGATACAACTTCATTCGATGGCCCAACATTTGCTGAAGTTGTTTCAAAGGATTTCACCACCCCTTTCTGCTTGTAGTCTAGCTGCATTCCCCCAGTTGAGTTATTCATTGGACACTCATTTTCATAATGACCCATTTCGTTACACTTAAAACATCTTGCCGTTGGCTTTTCATTTCCTTCTTGATCATCTTCCTTACAGTTACGAGCAATATGGCCAGTCTTACCACACCGAAATCACTTACCAGACTTGGATAAACATTCTCCAGGATGCATTTTACCACACTTCTCACAGGATGGATATTTGGTTTTCTTACCTCATTGCTTCTTGGATGAATTCTTCCCCTTTGCCTTCTAACTAGACCTCTTATTCTGTTGTTTGTCATAGAACACCTGATCATCGGCAAACTCCATTTCCACCTTCTCCGCACATCGAACTAGTTTTTCATAACTTTTGAACTCACGAGAAGCTAAATCCCTTCGATACATTGGCTTTAACCCAGAGTAAAAACGGTTTATTTTACCATCAAGATCTCGTATGAAGTTTGGAGCATACCTTGCCAATCGAGTGAACTTTGCATCATAAGCAGCCACTGAATCATCTTCCTACCTCAATTTTAGGAACTGTTTTTCGATCCTAAGAAGAACCACCTTAGGAAAATATTTCTCAAGAAACATACCTTTGAATTCGTCCTAGTGAAGATCCTCAATCTCATCACTATCTCTGATATTTTTTACCATCGACCACCACTGATCAGCTTCACCTTCAAAACAGTAAACAGTAAGACTAACCTTTTGATGTTCTGAACACCCCATGACATCAAAAATATTCTCCAGTGCTTTAATCCACCCTTCAGCTTGCACAGGGTCAAATGATCCTCTGAATAATGGGGGATGTTGCCTCTTGAAATGTTCCACCACTGACATGTTCCTCTGCGGTTGATCTGGATGATCTCGTGCATGGATACCACCACCATTTATAGCCGGAGTCAACTGTGACATCACAGCAACAAACTGTTCAGTTCCAATTCCGACCATCTCAGGTTGCTGATTTGGAAGGTTGTCTTCCTCCTGATGTCGTCCCAACATAGCTGCTTTGTTTCCTCTGCAGAAAACCATTCTGAACACAGAAATATCTTAGGCGAAGCAACATGGTAATCCGTAAATTCTATACCATTTCAATCATATTATATTTTAACACTTTTCTAACTCCTAAAGTTGTCTAAACTGACCTTTGATACCAATTATAAGGCCCCGGCCTTAAACCTTACTTAATATTAAATTAAATGAATAATTCACATTGAGGATCTTTTCAGGTTTAGAGTTTTAGAGAATTAGAACATAACTATTACATCTCAAAAGATTATAAAGTAGACACTTCTACTATGTTTCCATAATAAAAAAAACTCTTAAAAAGAAACATGTCTAGTTCCATGTTTTATATAGCATGAAATTCCCTTGATCCCATCCTTGACCTTATTCCACATTAAGTCCTATGAAAAACATTTCAAAAAAAAACTTGGGGTGAGCACAAAAAGCTCAGTAAGGGATACACAAAAAAATGAAAACTGTTAGTTTTTCAAACATCAAGTAAACCATGTATACTCTATCAATGTAATACCTTCACCTTCATGAAGTAGTAAAAAATCTTCACTGAATAAAATATCATTACTTAACTTTTTGTAACCAAATAATTACCATAAAACCCATAAAAAGAACACATAACATATATAAAGGTTACTTGGGACATAAACATACTTAAGTGGAATAACCATACGGTCGACTTCCACACTTATCACTTAATGGAAAAGCCATACGGCCAATTTCCATACATACTTTATGGAAAAGCCATACGGCCGACTTCCATACCCAATGCATTGGAGGTTATAATGTAACCACTCATCCTGGTATTCACGGCACCACCCGTCATATGGTTTATCACGTAACCACCCGTCAAATGTCCAAGTACCAATATAAAATCATAAAACATAAAACCAATATAAAGGAATGATAACATTTCCACATTTCAATCACAATATATCATAATAGAATCCTTTATCAAAACCATTTTCAATACTAAAATACATAAAAGAGTATATGGTATTTATTTCATTTTAAAAACAAAACGGCTTGTTGAGGAAGCCAAAGACCAAATAATACTCACGGCGGTGGAAAAGGTCGTTGTCACCGCGTACGTTAAAAAAACATTCCTTTTTGTCGTTTAGTAAAAAGTTTCATAGAAAAAGATTCCTTTTGTATAAAAGTAAAATTCAAAGGGGTTTATACACCGTATAAAAGAAAGTTGTGTATAAAACTAAATATGCCTCAATGAAAGGAGATTGAGACGAAGTCCCTTACCTAGGGTCCGACTTGACTTGATCGTTTTTTAACGTCATGAATAATAAACTTGATTTAATTTATACTTTCTTAAGAACATTTTTAAATTTCATTATTCCTTTTATATCACTTATTTCCATGTTATGAACATTATGTAACCATTTAAGTTAATAATGATTGTTTTGTCAATATTTGGTTCTTAAGTCGATAGTGGACTTCTTACATTTACATGTTGTTTGTGTGGTCAAAGGTTCTTTATATCCAGAATGACATTCCTGATTTGGATATCATATATATCATATATATCCAGCATATACATGTATTTATAATATTACATAATCATTTAGATGTAATAAATGAAATGCACCGTTCATGGAGACGGTAAGCCGTACGTAAGCATGAACGCTACTTTCATTTATATTTCGTATTTTATAGGATGGAATCATAATGATATAAGAGTATATTATAATTCAAGTATAAAAACATATATAATATCATTAACGTTATCCTTTACACATCCCACATATGGTATTAACGAATCGAATCACTTTCAGGGGGCGGTAGTCCGCACTTCCTAAAATGAAGATATCGTGTTTACCCATAATGGAAACAATAATGGTATGCCATAAATGAAAAATACAGAAGATTAAGAAAAGAATAAACATATTATATATCATATATAAAAATAGTGACATCATAATGTCCACCTTTGAAGGTGTTAAATGAGTATTGAACAATCATCATTTTGGGAGGCAGAATTTCTCCATCCACGGAAACCATATGTTCTTTAACCATTTAATGTAGTTGTGTGAGAGTTTAGCTCGAATAAATCTTATAAAAACATCCTAGTATATTGAAGATACTGGTGTTGTTACAAAAGAAGTAAATAAAAATAGTTTAGGGTGTTGGAGAAGCAAAATAAAACAAATTAACAAGAGAGAATGAATTACCTTTAAAAGTGTAACTCCTTATGATTTGAGCCTAAAGGCTTCCTTTAAAAGGATTATGCCCAAAGTTAATCCTCTAGGATGAGGAGAGGTATTTGGAGAGACAAAATGGGAAGGGTATGGCCGAGCCAAAGGCTTGAGGAGTGTTTGAAATGAGGTTGAGGTGGGGGCCTTTTATAAGAGGAGAGGAGGGGCACTTTTGGAAATCATGAATCTATTATTTTATTTTCAAAAGTGTTTCAAATTTATAAGGTCCAAAATTGATATAATTCGAGGATAAGGTGATAAGGGTTCGAAATCTACCCACCCAATATGTTTTTTACATGTTTAGGTCTTAGATATTACATTATCATTCCATTTTATTTAAATCGTTAAATAATGAGGTCATCGCTGCATCATCATGATGTCATAAATAATTTAATTTATATGATGTCAAAAAATCATAAAATAAATACTATGATGTAGGAAATATTTTTTTATTTCCAATTAATATTTATAATAAAAAATATGATCTTTATAACCCCTTCTAAAAATTGTTTTGGTAAAACATATTATGTTTGTGTCATTTTTACTTTTACATTAAATATAAAGTTATTTATGTCATTTCCCAACCAAAGTGGCTCCATGGGGTCCCCAAGTTGACCCATGGCTTTTCGTGGTAGTCCATGAAAAATCCAATGATGTTAGGATATGTTTCAAGCTCATATCATATTATTGAAACATTATTTTTACCTTAAACTACACTAATTACCACTAATTGCGATTAAAAACTTAATAAGTTACTATTCACCAAAAAATTATTTTAATCTCATTTAACCACATTTTACATATTAATGACAACAATGTATGTCGGATGTTTGAAAATAAAAACACAATGATGGCAAAATTTCATTTAAACGGAAAATCAGTTTTTATAAGTACCACTTAGTGGTTTCACTATTCATTAAAAATTGAAGTTTTTCAGAAAATTACCAAAATTTAACCCTATTCTATATTTGATATTCCGAATTCAAAAATGAAGTCCATTTTACAAAATTCACAACATATAAATTTCATTAATTAATTTAATAATTAATTCCCGCTGTCAGAGCGAATAGCGTGTTTTTATGAAACAATAAGTATCAAAAGATTGACAATAGTTTAAGTCTGATTTCAAAGTGAAATTAATTTCAATGACAACTATTGGATTTAATGGTAAAAATATTTTCTAATTTCACTTTAAAACCAATTCAAAAGATAATCTAATCATATAAATAAATTATATTAAAAAGGGGTTTTGAATTAAAATACAACATTTTACACTATTCATTAAAAAAATGAACTTTATCGGAATGATACCAAAAATTTACACAAAGTAAATTTTGATGTCCCGATTCTAAAGAAGAGTTATATTTTCTACAATAGAATTTATAATAATGATCAAAACTATATTTAATGACGGTTCGCCGTCCAAAGGTGATAAGTGAACCCTTAGTGAAAATTAGGGTATAAATGCCTAAAATTGAATTCTTTTTGTATTTTAAGCCTTTATCTTTTATTGGGTAAATGTAAAAATATTTGAAAACATATATAATCATATTTTAGTTATTTCTATCCATTCCCGCTAGTACAACGGCTACTTATTAACTAACATTTAAAATAATATTATTTTATTAATTGTGTGCAACGTAAGTTTTCAAAGAAACTCATCGTTGCGTATCGAGTACGCTATCAAACGTAGAAACCCCTTTTATCCTCATACTATTAGTATACGACCCAATGTTTCCAATGTGTATGAAATATAATGTTAAAATCAAGAAGGATTAATATGTAAATAAAAGCGGCGATAAATTCCCAGAAATGCATCTTTTAATTGTAAATAGTTTTAAAAGTTAAATTTTCACAATGTTAAAAAATTTAAATAATACATGTTATATAATGTAATTTTCATACAAACACACCCCAAGACATGGGTAAATATTAATAATCCAATGATAACCAAAACCAGGAACGACCATAGGCACTAGACAATCTCGGGCCCTATGTACCTCGTACCTCGGTGTAAACTAACCATCGAATAATTTGTTCTTGTCCCCGAGCCACTAGTATGGAGAATACCCATAACCTGTTGGTGCCAGATCATCATCAATATAGTTTATTTATAGTTTTCTTTATCCAAAAATTCTATGTAAAATAGGGACAAAACCCATCTAGATCACTAGCCGTAATAGTACATGTCTGCCCACCTAGGTACCCGAGCATCCCCCTTGGTGCTCAAACAAATTAAACCTTCTAGATACATCTCTATGCATATGAAAACATTACTATTAGTAAAAAAACAAACAATATAGTATCTATACACACCATATACCACATAACACAAAGAAAAAATCTTTTTATTTTCAATAAAACAACTTCCCAAAATCACACATTGTTTTGCACCCAAAACTCCTTGAAAACCCCACTTTTCACAACATGTACACACATACAAGTCACCAAAACAGAAATTCCATCCTAATACCCTTCAATGAAACCGAAAATTACATTATGGAGAATTCCCATATGAACCAAGAAGTTATATCTTTTTAAAAACCTCATTTTCACACAAACCTGGAACATTAAGTCCCTATGCTTCATAAACTCCATTAAAACAAACATTCATAGCCAAAACCAAAGGGACTAAAAATTAAAAACAATATCTTCAGCTCTAATAAATTTCAATAAAATCAACTAAGTAATTATATGGATACCGCAAATGACTTAATAAAATATTTCTATGAAAACCCCCAATTTCACATAAGAAAGGTACTTAAAATTCAATTTCATTACAAATACCAATGAAACCATTTTTTTTGTAGAAATAATCAATACAGATAAACATGAAAACAATATAAAAACAGAAAAATTACTAACAAATATTGCTTAAACATTGTAATGATGTATAAAAATTGTTAAACCTTTGAATCCTTTGTGTGAAAATGCAATTGCACCACCACCACACCTCAAGGAAGGTATACTGAGCATAAAATCAAGAGATTGGACAAGGAGAACCTAAATTTAAACCATTGGATTGGAACCATACCCCTAGGCATTTGGGACTTCATGTAAATTGTACGAAACCTCATAATAAATAGAGAAACTAAGAGGGAGAGACACTTACTCAAGATTGTGTGAAGTTCCTCCACAAAATCCCCCTTCAAGATGAAATTCAATAGAGGGTATTAGGTGATTGGTAGGTAGTTAAACTGAAAGGGTTGAATGGGGGAATAAAGGGTCGAGAATGGATTAATATAGAGAGCGAAATGGAGTCATATTACACTTTTTATGACCTGGACATGGACGCATGGTTTGAGTGCACAGTTTGGAAAACTGTGCACAGAAACTGTGCCCCATCCTTTCTCCCCCCAAAACAACTCCAAATTCTACCAAAATTGGAAAGGGATCTGGGGGGACAAATGGGGTATATTAGGATAAAATTATAATAAATATAAGTACCTTTAATGAATAACAGTTCTATGACATGAATTCAAAAGTATTTGACAATGATTTTTACTTGATAGTGATGTTTAAATCATATAAAAGGGCTAGTAAATTTAGAAGAGATCATTTTAAATTCATCTGTATTAATGATATATAATCTTTAGGGAAGAACATAATTAAAACATTAAATTAATTAAATCATGATAAAATGATTTTTTTCATTATAAACGCATTATACAAATAAATACTATAATAGTTTATCATTTATTTCCCAAAAAAATAATATCATCAAAATTATAAATCATTTTTACCTATTAGGTTCTCCCATAACTTTCAACATTAATCTCTAAAAATTTCACATTATTATTCTAAAATATTCCTTCATTTTATACATATGGGACATATATAACTCAACATAATAAAACATCTCCCAAAATATCTATAGTAGCCTTAAAATTACATCACATAAAACATCATAAGTGGTGTCTGCCAATATGATATAATGATCAACCATAAACTCATAAACACATGAGTGTATCTATAACTCATTAAATTAATTTTTAATGAAAACATCATGACCACCATTGTGTTCTAAACCATGCTCTGATACAAACTGTGAACACCTAATCATAATCATCACTTAATCTATATTTATTAGACTAGAATAAACATTATTTCATTCCCAATGTGTTTTATGATTATATGATTTTAGAATTATGTCATAAATATCGCAGATAAAAAACATATATTATTATTTATTCACCCTTGATAAATATCAATTTATCACACAGTATAACCCTTTTAAAATAAAACTAGATTTATTTTTTTTGGAAATTCTACATATCATTCAATAAGAAATAATATTTTACCTCACTCATCATTAAACCCTATATAAAATACTTTAAAAATGATAGATGATCACGAAAAACAAAATAAGGGATATAAAAAGTGAAATATTTTAGACAATAAAGAATATGAAAACCTGTGAAAAATTTTATTAAAAAAATACCCCTTTACCCAGAAGATGAATCATCATTTATACAATGATAATTATCATAATTTTTTAAAATAAAATTTATTTCTTTTAAAAGTAATTCTAAATCATAGAAAATTCTTGTCCTTAATTTGGGACTTCACTATCATTGCACCCCTATAAGGACACCTACAATTGAAATAACTATATAGCTGATATCCTAAACAATTCACTATTCAATATAATCATTACCCAATGCATCTGAGATTTCTCTGGGTGAACCCATCATATGAGATATATTTAGAAAACCCATGAGATATAATAGGTGTCAACAATTTTTGGAAAATATCCATAGGCCATATCATTAAAAAAACCCCTTGGGAAAAAATCATCAACCTATATTCAAAAACGCATTAGGATATCAAACTTGAAATTTATATTAAAACCAATTTATGGAACATAAATACATAGAACAAAAGGGAAAGGTGGTTTTCATTGAATAATTCATTAAATATTATATATTAATCCAAATATGAAATAATTATTATGATTTTCTAAAAAGTCATTTTTGTTGTATATGTTAAGATGTATCATTCCTTTTGTCTTTTATATGGATAGTTAAACAGTCTATAAAATAATAATATTTGAAAACCATTAAAATAAAGTCAAAATATACATAAAATTTAATTCATAAATATTTTTTCCAAATAAATAAATTATAAAATAACATTAAGAAATTTAGACATTGAATATAATGAGTTGGGAGGGAAACATTAGAAATATATTTTTAAAAAAATGTACCTTTCCATATGTCTAAATCATCATTTATGTTCTTCACACTGTTGAAAAAAAAGGAATTTTTTTCTTTTTTTAAACCATTTTCAATTTAATTATTAATTTTATATTATTTCGTAATATTTTAAATATAATTACATAATAATTGATGTTTATATTAGGGGTTTTGATGATATTCCATTCTAATTTCTAAAATGACCCTGATAGTTTTGTTATCATCAAAAAAGAAATAATTTCATCTTATAAAAATAATTATTATGACATAATTTTAACATATATACATCAAATATAAATTTAAATCCAACCATTAAATATTTTTAAGAAAAATGAAATGTGTTACAATCATGAAAACTAGTGGTCCTACGTACACATGAGTAATGTTTCATTTTTTTCAAAAAATAATCATAGAAATAAGATATGTGTTATTTTATCAATAAAATTTTCATAATATAATAAATAAATTATTATTTCTTTATATATTAATATATAAATAATCCATGTGATGTAGTGACAAAGAACAAGTCACATCACTTCGTAGAGGTGCTAGTCCACATGTACGCATAAATAAAGTTATCAGTTATCAAAGATTGGAAAGGTAAAAAAATATGATATATTATATTTTTGGAATGATTAATCTGTCATTAATATAATATATGAACATTTATTCAATAATTATAACCATCCATGAGAGTAGGTGATGGAAAATGAATTAATCAGTCGGAGATGTGGTAGTCTTCCATACATAGGAATGATGAATTCCATTTTCATTTGATGAATGATGTATGTCGAAATAGGTTCTTCTATTAACAAAAAAATATCAATATATGAAAGATACTGTTTTTGTTTTTATATCAAGGTTGAATGATATTTAATCAAATTGGAAGAATAAATAAAATAAAAATATTTGGTGAAGGACTATACCACTTCTTCGTAAAACCACATAATGTTTACCCAAATATAATTCCTTTGATTGAATTTTGATTAAACCAAATACTATACCATGTAATAAGAGATATAATTAAGGTAATTTTGAAGTGATTTTATAAACTAAAATATTATTTTATGTGATAATAAATGATAAAATGATTATCAATTATATAAGAGAGGGGATGTAAAAAATTGGAATTTCAAAAAATATCTAATTAATATAATTTGTTTTTGATTTCCAAGATGATATAATTGGATAATATTGGAATATAAGATAAAGATGAGTTAGAGTAATCCCATAAATTAAATTTTTTACATGATTTGATCACTTTTTTACCCTTATCTTTTTGGTTTTCCACACTTTTACACTATTTGACAATTACAATGAAATATAGTTTCTTAGATTATTGTCTTCATTATAGTTAATATAAAAGAAAAAACATCCGATAAATAGATCAATGGTTATTATTTAAACCATATCTGAACCACTTGGTTGTGGATACAATTCTTAGAAATATTTAGTAATTTAATGAAATATTATTTATTATCAAATACCATTAATGTGAATTTTAAAAATTTTAATTTTCAATGACATTAATAACATCATAGAAAACTAATTATTCTGAATATAATAAATTAAAATGTCTGTAAGATTTTATATTAATCCAAAAAATTTCTTCATGAAATTGTTTCTCCAATATAAAATTTCATGTAATATTTTTAATATCATTTATTTATTTTCTCTATAATGAAATAATTACTATGTTAAAAATTTGTAAGACGTTAATGTAATTATTTCATAAGTAAAAAATTAAAAATAATTAACCATGATTAAAAAATTATTTCAGATTATTATTTATAGGTAAAAATATAATATATTTATCCTTATGTCAAAAATATTATATTTATTTAAAAAAGAATTCATCATTTTTTACATTTCATTAAATAATATATTAGGAGGTTTGTAATCACTTCCATAATTAAAATAATGTCATATAATATCAATATATATTGGTATGGATGAAATGGACTCATACGATAAAATTAATATTAGTGTTAGTGTAATTTTGTAGTATGTATCGTATTATTTTTAACCCTTATTACGGAATTGGACATTTAATATAGTAAAACATTTCTATGGTTGCTATTAATAATGAATTAAAATAATGGTGAACATCTTTAAAATTATGGAGTTCCTAATTCCTAATATGGAATAATTTTTTTAGAAATCGTATCCCAAAAGTGGCGGATGTTAATTTTTAGGGAAACCGATACAATATTATGAATAAAATTACTCATAAAATGACCTATTAAATATATTTTTTTTAATTCTTATTGATTATTAAAAAAAATTAAAATCCATAATTGGATTTGTTAAATACATATTTAGTGAATTTTTGGATATAATTAGAAATAGAATTATACATTATAAATACTTTTAAAGGAAAAACATTTTTTAATAAAAATCCATATCTTTCAATATTCATTGAAAACCCATATAACCATAAAATTCATAAATATTATTAATAAGATATCATTTAACTCATAGAATCCAATGATTAATTATTTTTTTGAAATAATGTTTTTTAAATTACTAAATTTTAAATATAATATGAACTCATAAAATGTAAGAAAACTGTTATTTCAAGAAAATGTATTTTTTATAGAATTAAATTACATTAATAATAATTGAGTTCCAATTTCCTAACTATTTAGAAATACGGTAGAAATATTTGAGACCATTATATATTTCTTAATTTTTTTAGTACTATTAATTCACTCTAATAAAAAATTTGGGTTCTAATGATAATATTTATATATTATTATGTCATGTTTCATTTAAGATCAATATTTCTTGTTTTCTAGGTTATCTAACATAATATACCTCTATTAAAATCAATTATTTTTATAATTTTTTTATTAAAATTTTATTATATCCATGTATACCCTTTTCATGAAATTTAATAATTAGTTTCAAATTTTTAGGGGTGTTTATTTCATGGTTCAATGGTTAGATCCTTTTTTAAAATATAGAATGCCCTTTTGAAATGGGATTACAATTCCATTTGTGAAATGAAATGATTTTCATTTACTTAAATAAATTTTAATGGTCCCAAATTTCTTATAATTCTATGGGATAGGGATTATTAACATTGTCAAAATGGTATCATTGGGGTTTTAGTTCAATTAGGTGTTTTTACCAACCATCAAGATTTAAATTAGTATTATTTAATATTGTGATTTATAAATAAGTAATAATATACTTATTAAATTATTACATAACTATATAAATATAATTATGTTCATCCTTGAAGGTGGTGGATAAAGACAAAGCATGATCTCTGTGGATGCAGTGAAGCAACCATACTGAAAATAGAAAATTATGTTTTGAATATATATAAGGGAGGTCAGAAGATGGATATTCATTAATATTAATGAAATATCAGTTTATATAGGATTTTTTTTTGTTTTTCATGTTTTATTGTTAACATAATGGGGTGGTACAAGAATAATAAAATTGAAAGTTGTTAATTGGGAATTTTACCACTTCCCTTGGTTGTCCCTTATTAGTCTGCCACTCATGGATCCTTGAATTGGTCTTCAGATCCTACCAGATGCACTAAGACATATTGGAGAGATCTGGGGAGGGAATTAGGGCAATGTTTAGTAAGACTGATGGCTTATATGTATCGAAGAGAAGGGGTGGTGAGGGGTACCATTTATAAAGTTGGGGAGAGGAGTTTTTTAATATTTTATTTATTAGTTTATTATTTTGGCACAAATTTAAAAAATATTATTGATTCTTGTGACAATAAAAACTGAATGATGCATATGAGTTCTACCTAGTGCATTTTCACATCATATATGTATGAAACATTTATTTATTTAGATTATACTTAAAAATAGAATATTTTACTATATTAAACTAACAAAAAAAATTAAATATTTGAAAAAAATTATAAAAATTCCCCTAATAAATTTTTAACTGTATATTACAATATCAAAATCCATATTATTAAAATAATTTTCTCAATATAATATATTTAATCTTTAAAATAAATCCTAATTTTTTTTGAGAAACCCATTTTAATATTATGATCAACTATTAGTATCTTGGAAAATATATTTATGTTTTTGAAAGATTATATAATATTTAAAATACACGATAAAATTAATTTACAAACCCAATATAGGGAAATTAAATTTCTTTTTAATTATTAACTTTTTTATAAAATTAAAAATAAAAAATTTTCATTTTTAAAAAAATACTTACAATTATTTATAAATTTTAAAAAATATTTTTAATTTATTGTGAAATAAAAAAATTATATTTTTGTTTTATAATATTCCTTAATATTAATTTAAATTTTCAAAATTTATTATAATTTTATAACAATAACATTACTATTCCTAATGGTAATTTTACTATTCCAACAGTCATGTTATTATTCTAATGGTGAGATTTGTAGATCCACTACCCCCCATTTTTCCCTTTCTGTGCTCAATTAGGTGGAGCCTCCGGTACCAGAACTCCTAGCGACCCCTCCCTCCGTGTGGTGAAACCCCCACTACCGCCTATCTCTTTTTCATCGGTGCAGCACCCCTGGCCTCCTGCTCCCTGAGACGCAGCCCCACGTACCTCATGTTCACTAAAACAATAGCCCCTTAGACCTCTTATTTACCAGAGGTACATTCCCCCTCAAACGACCCATCTCCAGTCGCACGGGGCTCCTCTCTCCAGCTCCCCCTATTGATGATTTTCTATCCAATGACCTCCTCTATCATCTTTCTTCTGGTGTGTTCCCCATTCCTTCTAATTTTTTGCGGTTTTACCTTGCGTAGGTATTGGTTTGACTAAACCCTAGGTACAGTTTAACACAATTTTGATGTATATTCTTTTAATGGGTTGCGATACTTGTCTCTCCAGACCTCTAGAGGTGACTTTAGTGTTCACTGTCGAAGGCGAGGAGTTCTGAAACATTCAGAGTTACCACCGCCATTTAATGTGAGGGATTTATCCTTGACTCTTAGTTTCAAATACCTTAATTTGGGTTTATTTATTTGTTTTGAGTCCTCTATATTTAATATATTTGGAATTAGACTTTACCACACATTTTTATATGTGTGTTGTTTCGTCAAACCATGGTTCTGATATTGGATTTCCCTTTTCACTTCCTTTTTAATTCATGAATATGTTATTTCTTTATTTTAAAATTTTATTTATTTAATTAATATTGATTTATGATGCTTGGATTCATTTTATAGAATGATTTTTTTAGAATTTGTTGTGTGACTAATAGAATTGCGTTGTTAAATATTACACAGAATACATTTTATGATAGACCGGTTGGATTTTGTAAAAAAAATTTGTGATAAAAAGTTTTTTTTGGACTTGATTATACATATGTTAATGGTGAAATAGTTATCTGGGTTTTTTTAAAGTGTTTTGAGTGGTTTCAGGTTAAAAATTATTGTGTGTTTATCTTTAGAAGTAGTTTTACATGTAACGATGGATAGTGGACCGTTTAGAAATTAAATAAAAATGGATTTGGTTTTCAAATGTAAAATGAAGGATTTAAATAGATTCATTTAAAATGGTTATGAAACTTAATGTAAAGGGTTTGAATTTTTTTAGAGATTGTTTATTTCAGTTAGATATGATGTTTTTGTGAATTGGTCTTAATGCCCATTTGGAACCTTGTTTAGTGTTTTTTAGAAACTGTCTTGATAAACATTACATGTGTTACTAATAAATGACTTAGTTGGATTTCTTGTGTAAAATGGTTTTTGTTCAGAAAGTGCTAATTAAATTTTTTGAATAATGATTATTAACATTTTTGAGTGTGCACGGTATGCTTAACGCTATTGTTGTAAAATTTTTTGCACTTTGAGATTTGGGTTTGTTGGTGAATGATTAAGGGCCCATTTGGCCATTTCATGAAATTAGTGAAAAAATTCTTATTATAAAAACATTAGGTGGATGAATCACATTCCATACTTGTGCGTATATAACGGATGGTATTTCCTTACTAAATAATCCGTGTGATCTATTTTGAGAGTTCTTGAGGTTGGACTCTTTACGTTATTTTGGATAATGGCATGAGATCATTCCTTGGAGAGACACAGGGTCAGACCTGTTGTGCATTAGTTTTATATATATTTTAATTGGATGATTGGATGGAATCAGTTGGCTCAACCCATTTTTAAATACTTAATACATGGGAACCTAGAATATTGAGAGAATATTCTGAGAATGATTGCACAGGTAGGTTATGGTACAGACCTGTGGCCTATAGTAGGCAGATATGTTTGGATTTATAGCTATGTGATTTTTCATCGGCCTTCCTGAGAATGGATTTTTGATCTTTTTAGCATTTTCATTTCATCATGTGTGACATGTCTACGAGGATGAGATCTCATGTATTAGTTTCTTCTGGATTATTCTTGATCTCCTAGGACCACCGATGTATATGGAATTGTATTTACTAGAAGTGTTTAATTTGGTACTTGTATGTATATCTACATTTCCCTTGTTTTGTACTCACATTGGTGCATTTTTTTGTATTTTTTTCCTTGGAATGTGATAAAATGGTCTTGATTGGGTTTCTAAAATTGGTTTTCAAATGAAAATGTCTAATCCTCTTTTTACAAATCAGAAAATATAAACATCACACTCCCTTTCTAAGAATCCATTTACACTATCTAAATGAATATAGAATTGAAATTTGAAATGAGAAGTGGTTATTACTTTTCTTTTATGTAAAATAATTACAAAAACTTACTTTTATGAAATGTAGTTCAAACATGAAATGAAGTTTCTTTTGTTTTAAATTTAGTGAATTGGGAATAGATTATCAGGATAGACTACTGAGTTTTAATAGTCACTCCTATAGTTCTTTTTGTTTTTAGTTCTTGTGTAGGCTCTAGCTTGGGTGCGCTCGCATTGGGTGATGCTTGATCATTGATTCGTAGAGTGACCCATATGGTCACACAATGTTAGATCAGATTTCGAGTTTAGTTAGCTTTATCTTCTTCAGTTCTTCCTTATTTGTTTGACTGGTTTATTTATTATGTGGTGGACTTTATTATTTCCTATGATTTTATTTATTGTATTGGGAAAAGCAGTTCCCATAGTCTCTGTTGATTCCCTGGTGCTTGTCTCCAGCTCGGGAGGATCGGTAATACCTCTCGGGTCGTGCTGCAGATCGGATCATGTGACTAGTTCAGGGTAGACCCTGGTTGGTTTGTGACAAAATGGTATCAAAGGGAGGATAGGTCTTATAAGACATCACTTCTCAGAGTTCCATTTGTTATTTTGGAGGTCTAGGTAGATGGAGTAGGATGGTCCGGACGTAAGGGATAAATATGGGATGAGAATCACAAACTCTTTCTCTTTCGGATCCTCAGGTTCCTATGGAAATTTCGGTTTAATTAGTTTCATTTGGGTTTTAGGTAACATTTTTTTATTAGGATATGAAAAATTGATTTGGGATAATAGTACTCCTAATCCGCATATCCTGGAATTCCATGTGGTGTTAGGAGCATGTTCCAAAAATATTATCTGTTTCAGTGATGTGTTTGGAATATGGTTTCCAACCATTTGGCCAAGTCACCCACCAACACTATTTCCTAGTTTGAGTAGTTTTGGGTCTCTTCTGACTTCTAAAAATTGGTTGAATCAGAAAAGTGGGTTTTGAAAAAAAATGGTTGTTTGAAATTACATGTTTAATTTGTAGATTGTTTTAAAATAAATAGAATGAATGATTTGTTTTTTCAAAATTAGGTGACTTTGTTTGGCCATGGTATTCCTATGGGTGATCACATGCATAGTGGTGTATGGGAATATTAACAGATGTCTGGTATGGTGGAAGGATGTCTAGGGAGGCACAGATACATGCATGTGAGTGAGACTCTAAAGAATACGAATGGAAAGGGTTTAACCCTCCAAGTATGTTTTAAATTAAATATTTATTATCAAAGAAGATTGTTATTTTATGACTACTTGTTTTATTTGTTTGGATCATTTCACATATGTGGTGTTTGATTTGGATGATTCTTATTTATTAGGTTGGCCTGGATTGGGTTCTTGACTTTTCTTTTTCCGTATTTATTCCCATGATGATTTGATGAGTGATCGTAGTACGGTTGATCTACCTAATGATTTTATGCTTGAGTTTCAGAATCTATATCCTCATCTCCTTTATGGTCAAGTATACCCTTCTATTGTGGATGATTAGATGTGGAATATTGAATGGTACATTGAACTCATTGATTTTCCTGGGTCGTTGAAGGTCAGGTTGGAAACCTTCATGCTTGAAGGTTCACTATGGATGTGGTAGAAGACAGTGTCTCCGGTCAAGCACCTTTAAGAGTTTACATGGGAGTTTTTCAGGGCGTTGTTCATTTTTTAGTATATCTCGGAGGAAGAAAGGGTGATAAAGGGGGTGGAGAAGTGTTTTCTGCAGTAGGTTGGTAGATCCATATAGAAATATTTCCACTTATTTGTGGATATAGTCCCTTATGATTTCGGTTTTTCCATAGATGAATCCATGAAGGCTCAATATTTCGAGGTTGTTCTCTTCCCCGATCTATAGTCAAAGGAGTCAGAGTCCAACATAACTTATTTTTTCAATGTGGGGAGGAATGATTTTCATGTTCATGTTGTGGTAAAGGAAGTGCTCGATGTAGTCCTCCCTCCTCCAATGTCCATGAACAAGGGTGCATATTCTAGAAAGGAGATAAGGAAAAAACTATAAGTGGATGTAGAAAGTCATGGAATCAAAATTCCCCAGGGTATTTCATAAACCGTTTTAGAGTGAGAGATCTTCGTGTGTTATCGATGTGGAATGATAGGTCACAAGTGACTGCCCTACCCATGTACTCATAATCCCTATCATGCTTGTGAATGTTTGGGTCACTTATAATGATTTTTCAGGGATTTTCTATTAAGAATCGTGAAAAAAGTTCTCAAAAGGGATGTGTTTTCGGTTTTTTTAATATTTCATGTGTATGTTTCCTTCTAGCGTAAGGGATCTCCTGTAGTTGTAGTGTACTGATGGTGTTTTGAGTAATTAAATGCATGGGAATGTCGTAGGTCTTTTTATGAACTCTTATTTTCAAGTACATTGTGGCTTTAATTTTGAAATCATGTCAATTATATTGTCAAATCAAAAGATACATATTTCTTATTGGAATTGTCTGAACTTGACTACGAGGCAGGAGACGCTTCACCCATCCGAACTCCAGTGAAAAGGCCTCGAAGTGATGTCGATGCATAGTTAGGAACCCCTTGGAAATTTTAATGATTTTGGTTAAGGTTTTTCTTCTATCGTTTCATTGAGAGAGTTTTAATGATTTTGTTTTTCTTTCAATATCATTATAATTCTCCACTTTCCGCAAAGAGCACGATGGGCATATTCCTCGCACAATGTCAGTAATTATGTCTTTGGAATTAGAGTTGTCAATTAGTGGACATGTGTGGGCCACCCATGTGAAAAAGTAGTAGCTTTGGTTTATATCCATCATAAGGTGATGAGTCGTGAGTAGATGTCCATCATAGTTTCATTGATACACTCCTTGGGCACTCCCTCCCTTACCCATGGGGTGAGGGTCATGGTTTCTTATAGAGTTTTTAGTTCACCTCTTATACCTTTTGGATGGGAGTGAGTGGTATATGTGTTCTTGATGTATTTATTTTAGCTTGAGTAAGGCCCGGTTCAGATGCAAGATGAATTCTTATTGTGGGAAGTCTATTCAGGTCTCCCCTCTGTAGGTAATTTGTTTTAGGAGATAGGGGTAAGTCTCGTTGGTGGTCGATGGAATGACCATGTGATAAATGGTTGGATCATGTTGTGTGGAATACTTAGGTGTTGATCAATTGATTGGATGGTGTCATGGATTACTGGGGACGAAAAACATTATGGTGGGGAGAATTTTCATACCCTGACCTATGACATTATTTTATTTTAATTATTTTGCTGCCATTAAATATTTTTGATGCTGTCTTGGGTGATTCCTGAATGATGTTTTTGAGAGTATTTAAAAAAATGATCTTTTTTGGTTCGATGTTATTGGGCACACGAGAAGAGCACATTTCAGAAACCCCACGCAGCTTTATCTAGGTTACGGCGTAACCTCTAATTCTTGGAAAATGAAAATAAATATCTTTTTTTAATTTAAAGAAACATTAATTATTATGTTGTATAAAATTTTCATGATTGTTGAGAAATTTTCAAAAGTTAAAATAAACTAATTACTTTTTTAATCATTGTCATTAATTTATTTTTATTTTATTATTTTCATTTAGGTTGGTGCATGGGCTCCACACAGTTAGTGGGAGCCATGCAATTTTCCCGGTATCCGAGCGACTGCTATTGTTATTATTATTAATGTTTTAATAAATGATGCACATATTTATTTTTGAAAAATATCTACGTTACTGAGATTTTTAAGACCATTATTAATATAATCAGGGTAATTATTATTATTACTATTATCATTATTAAATGTTCTGAAAATTATTATTAAAGTTATGATTTTTATTTTGGTTATTATAAATATTATTAATGAAATGAATTTTAGAATATAATTTTAATATTATGATTATGATTATTATTATGACTATTATTATTATTACTAATACTATTTTTTTTACATTTTAATGATCTTTTAGTGATTTATTTTTAGTGGTGTGAAAACATAATTTTCTACCCTCTCTATGTGTAGCGCGGTCTGATCACAACCCCTCTTGTACGACCTACTGATCATAGCTGGACCCCTCCTTTGTAGAAACCACAACGCCACCTCCCTTCACTCCTGCTGGAAGTGACCCCCATCATCCTCCTTATTCAGCGTGCACCTGGAAAACCCTCCCCTAAATTCTTGACAGACTAGCTACCCCCATTTTCCCCCTTGATGTGCTTGAGTAGGCCGATTCGCTAGCTACAGAACTCCCAGAAATCCCTCCCTCTCCGTGGTGTACCCCCACTACTTCCTCCCTCTTTCTCATCATCACAGCGACTCTGGCATCCTGCTCATAGAGGTGTACCCCTCAGAAATATTGTTCATTAGCAGCATAGCCCCTCGGATCACCAGTTCACTAGAAGTGCATTCCCCCTCGGCTAACCCACCTCCAACTTTGTGGTCATCCTTTGGCCAGTGCCCCCTACCAATGATTTTCCATCCACCGACCACCTCTAACAACCCTCTTAGAGTGTGTTCTTCCATAATTCTCTTGTTTTGGGGTTTTTTCCTTGGTGAGTTATTGGTCTGACTAAACCCTATGTGTTTTTTAATCCAGTTTTAACATTTCTATATTGAAGGGGGTGCGCGACATGTCTCTTTGGACCTCTGGAGGTGAGTTTTGTTTTTCGCTATCGAAGGCTTGGTGTTTCAAATCATTCCAGGTTACCGCCACCATTTGAGGGGAGGGTTTAATCATCTACAATTTATTTCACAGAGATTAATTAAGGATTATGTATGTGTTTTGAGTACATTAAATTTCATATATAAGACATTCGACTTTTCCATTCATTTTTGGGTGCGCGTTGTTTCGTCACACCTTGGTTCTGAGGTAGGATTTCCCTTTGAACTATGTTTTAAATTCTCGATTCATTTATTTTATGCTTTCCATCCCATGTTTAATTAATAAATTATGAAGTATGATTATTAGTTTCATTTTTTTCATGAAAAATTGTTTTTTAGACTTCATTGTTTAATAAATAGTATTGCATTGTTAAATATTACACATAATGCATTTTTTGAAACTCATGGTTGGCCTTTTTGAGATGTTTTTTTATGAAAATGTTGGCTTGTACTTTTTAATAAATATTTCACTGGTAAAATAACGATCTTAGATTTCAAGAAAGTGTTTCAAGGGGTATCATGTTTAAATAGAGTGTGTCTTCGTCTTTGGAAGTGGTTTTTAAAGTGACGATGTATTGTGACCCATTTAGCAATTTACTAAATAATAATTTGGTTATTAAAAATGTAACGAGGTATTTAAATAAATTATTTTAAAATGATTATGAAATTTAAAGAGGTGGGTTTACACACTTTTTGGAAAGATAGTTTATTTCTCATAAAGATGATGTTTTTGTGAATAAGACTTAAGGCCTGTTTGGAACCTTGTTGTGTGTTGATTAGAAAGTTTCTTGGTAAACATTACATGTGACACTAATAAATGACTCAATTGGAATTCTCTTGTAAAATGGTTTTTTAGAATATGAAAATGAAATGTTTAGAAGAATTCATATGAACCTTTTCGATTCGGAATGGTAAGCTTGATGCTATTTTTGAAAAAAAACTTACACTCTACGATCGGGGTTTCTTAGTGAAAGATTAAGGGACCATTTGGCCATTTCATGAAATTAATGAAACATTGTTTATTATGAAAAATTCATGTAGATGATTATCATTCCAAACGTGTGTGTGTTTGTTGGATGGGATGTCCTTACGATGGAATCCTTGTGATATTTTGTGAATATTCCTTAGGTTGGACTCTTAACGTTCTTTTAGTTAATGGCAAGAGATCCGTCCATGGACAGACTCGGGGTGATACCTATTGTGCATTATTATTATATATAAATTGATTGGATGCTTGACTGGCATCAGTTGTCTCACGCCTTTTTAAATACTTGAGACATGGGAACTAGCATATTGAGAGTATAACATGAGAATGATTTCCACACTAGTACGTTATTGTACTGACCAGTGGACCATACTAGGAAGATATTTTTGGGTATATTTCTATGGTATTTTCCCTCGGTCTAACTGAGATATTATGGTCGAGCATTTGAGTGTTTTGATTTCATTGTGAGTGACATGTCAACGAGGATGAGATCTCAGGTAATGGGGTCTTCTTTATTATTATTTATCTCCTAGCTTCCCCCATGACTATTGACATTCTGTTACATTAAGTGGTGAATTTGGTACTAGAATTTATATCTACATAGACCATGGTGTGTACTCACTTTTGTGCATTTTTTATTTTGTTTTCCTTAGAAACTGGTAAACTGGTTTTGATTAGGTTTCTAAAAAGGGATTTCAAATGAAAGTGTTTACTCCTCTTTGTACAATTCTGAAAATACAAACATCACATTCCCTTTCTAAAATTTCATTGACACTAATTAAATAAATCTACATATGAAAATGGTTAATTTAAATTGTTCTTAATTTTAATTTAAGTAAAATATTTATAAAAACATAACTTTATGAATTTCTGTTCAAACATGAAATGGTGTTTCTTTTATTTTAATGGTAGTGCATTGGGAATAGATTATCGGGCTATCCAACTAAGTTTTAATACTCATGCATATAGTTCATTATTTTTTGAGTTCTTATGATGGCTTTAGCTTGGCTATGCTACCCTTGGGTAAAGCTTGATCGTTGAGTTGGAGAGAGACCTGTGGGGTCACATAGATTTAGTTTGGATTTCGTGTTTAGTTAGTTGTATCTTCATGAGTTCATGTTTAATTTTTTGTGTTGTTTATTTATTCAGAACTACTCTTTATTATTTCCACGTCTTTTATTTATTGTAATGGGAGAAACTGTTCTCACAGTCTCTGTTTATGGCATGGAACTTGTCACCAGACCAAGAGGATCAGGAACTCCTCTTGGGCCTTGCTGCAGATCTGCTCAGGTGACCAGTTTAGGGTCGACCCAGGTTGGTTTGTGATAGTTTGATAAATGATCGTATTTTTGATCTTATTTATCTGTATGAGGTGTATATAATGTAAATCAGAAATTTTATTTCATGGATAATTTGTATGTAATTTTATTTAATGTTATAATTGATATTATTTAATCTAAGGGGATTTGATTCAATTGTTACTAATGTGGAATGGATTTCTCATATCAATATCTTCTTATTTCCAAAATATATTATATTATAAACCTACCTAATTTAATGAGATTTTCATACTAAACCATTGATATTTTATATCATGAATATAATTATTTTAATGATATAAAAATTTTCAGGTGACATTATTCATTCATGGGTCTTTGAATTCTACAGTTACCAATTCTGTAATTCTTAATACTTTTATCTCACTTTCAAATGGGATCATTAATGTTTAAGTATACATTATGGGAATTAAAATATCTACATATTCAAATTGGCATTGTCTTTTTCACCAATAAGTAATTTTTTATTTTACATAAATTCATTTATTTTCCATCTCTTTGGTATACAATGATAATAGAAATAATATTTTTCAAGGATGAATGAACATATTTTTTTGTAGTTGGGAATATTTTTTTCTAGGCCCATATTTACTAAATTTATTTAAATAATTTTCTTACTTATAATTAAATGACTGTTCAGGTAATTTTTTAATATTTTTTTCTTTATAAATTTTTTTATAAGAATACAGTTTTGTTTTTCGTAAATAATAAAATTTTGATGTTTTCCAATACGGTGGAATGAATATTTTTTTAAGCATACATGACATGATCATATCTTCAGACTATTGTTAGATTTCATTACTATGAGGTATTATTTAATAATTTTCTAGGTTGTCTTCAATGATAATTATATTTTTAATAATATATGGATTTTTTATTTTGTTGATATGAAAATATGTATATTCCATGTTTCCTCATATATTTCATAAATATTCTTTAAATTTCATTTTTATTCTTAATCAATATCTTCTCATGTTTTATATACTCTAAATGGTATATTTTCAATTGCCTCTATATCTATTATTTCTATCAATGGGTTATGATTAATTTATCATTAACATGTAACCCCTTTTCTTTCTATGGGTCTATTATGCCATGACGAATGTTTTTGTGATTATGATGGTGACATGTTTATGAAAATAATTTAGTTTACATGGTTTATGATAAGTTGATTTGATGATTTTTTTTAATATTTTAGAAAACAAATGAATAAATTTTGGATATCTGAAAGGTGGGATAAGAGTTATATTTCCCATTGGTGCATTGGGAAATAATGACGGAGTAAACATTGTTCATGTTAAACATAAGAGAAGGATGGAATTGACTAGGTAAGCTTTCCCATAACGAGTTTATGTATATTATGAAATTACAGACTTTGAATTATGCATTGAAATGTACTTTATATAATTACGATTATTCCTCCCTATATTACAATGAGTTACGTAATTACTATATTCTATGATATGTTTCTGTAGATTAAGAATTTTTATTCTCTTAGGATTTATAAATAATGAAATTACCTCATTAATTCCATCCTTCATGATTATGAATTATGAATATTTTTTTATGAAACTTGGTTATTATATGCATGTTCTTATAACCTTATCCTCATGTTTTTCTTACAAATGATAATCGAATGAAATATCCTATATTTACACTTCTTGAGAGTCTTAACTCACCAAATACTATGAATAATACACCTAGTGATATGAAGATAGGTTTTGTGTGTTTTTTCAATGAAGGGTACAATATGTGATAAAATTATTGGAAGGTGATGTAGATTTCTTATTAAGAACTGGTTATTTATTTTTGTCTCCAAAGAAAAATAATATATATTGTTCTAGTGTGGAATGTAATGACATATAAATATTATTTATCTAAATTGATATCATATTATGGTATGAAATTATATTTCCTCCTCACTATCAAACTATTTAACACAACATCTACTTCTAAACAAATATTCAAGATAATACTTTTGGTAAGTATGTAATATCAAAATAAAAATATCCTCTCCATAAATGTTTCCGTTATCTAATATAGAAATATCAAATAATAAAATATATGTTTTTCAAGACATCAGGGTTAGAAAACAATGTTTCCTTATAGTACTCTTATCATTAAATCCACATAAAATTTACTAGATTAATTATATATTTTTCATCTATATTATTTTTCCTTAAATACAATTATATATTTTATCATTGTATTAAAAAAAATTTTTTGAATAATATATTCAAATAAATTTTTTGGTATAATCATTAAAAAATAAGTACCTATTTTCCTAACGGTATAAATTTTTTACATAGATTTCATTTTTTTAAATTACAATATTTTTTTGTCTACAAATCCATTTCAACAACAAGTAGAAATTTACTATTATTCTTTTTAGATTTTTCTAGTCATTATATCAAATTTTATAATAATGGATTGCTTCAACACCATTAATAAATGTAATAATGGGGGAAAATAAAAAAATTATAAAATTAAATTGATGAATATGAGGTGTTACAAAAAAATTAAAAATTTTCCATAATCCATTAATTATTGTTGAATAAATTAGTATTTTTAATAAATTTTTACGTAGGAAAACAACTATATACATGATTTTTATGAGTTTCTAGAACAACTAACTATACGAATTTTAGATTAAACTGAGTCTCCAAATATATTGAACATGTAACTCATATGTGTGATTGTTATATAAAAATAAAAAAGTATTTCTTATTTTATTAACAATATAATTATCACTATGAATCTAAAATATTTACTATTTTCATAAGACATAGTTCCTTGAATTTAATACAGAATTGTAATTTTTCAATAGTGTATTTCCTCCTACACTTCTAATGTATCATTTTACTTATCCAAAATTTCATCATTATTTTTAATATTTATTAATATATTAACAAGTTCTATGAATATACATTTCCCTTAAAATTTTACTTAATCCTATATTTTGAACCACTAACAATAATAAAATTTTTTGTTGTACTATTTATGCTGACACAAATATTCGACAAAAAATTAACTTTAATTATCTATCAGCATGATGAAAAAGAATGAAAATTCATGTAAAAACATCAGTAATCATCATTTGGTGGATGGGAAATCATCTTGAACACAATTCTATAATATTTATAACAATAAAATTTAATTTGAAATCATTTATTTTATATAGAAAAAACATGTTCTTTTTATGTTATCTTAAAATATTTTAAGATTCATTTATTGATATGATAATTTTAATCTCTAGAAACCTTAATTTCAATGGATTTATATTAAACATTACAATGTGAAAAACCATATACACATTGAAAAAAATCATCACAACTACAACTAGATTTATTAATCACACATTTTCTATATAAAGAAGATTGTTTTCTAAATGAAAATATCTAGTGTAAAAAATGAAATGTATCTATAAAAGTAGATATTCCAATGTATAAATTCTAGTTTTTGATTGTTATTTCAAAATATTTATAAAACAAACTTGGAATAAACATTAAGGAAAATCATAAAGATAAAATTCATATATGAAAAACATTTACAAAACCAAAATAACTAACTTTTATTATAGATTTCATTTGATATATTTATTTAATTATTAAATTTTTTTAAAATAATTTATTGTTTTTATAGAGTACTATAATAATATTTAAATATTTTATGTAATATTTAAAAATAATTATGTCTCATGAAAATATATCAGATAGTAATGATTTTACATATTAACATACAATAATTCTATTTTGTATTTATTTTTTAAACCAAGTGAAACTATAATTCAATGATAAAAGTGGATCTATCTCAAATATCCTTTATTCAAAAACATGTTGTGAAATTCATATAAAAATATATAATAGATATAATATATGATCTAATTCTAGTTATGTATTAAAATTCCTCTAAAATAGTTTATGATTTTTGTATAATGTATAACTGATGTAAATATTCACATCATAAGACAATTATGTGTGGGTTTCCATGTCAGTTAAATGTTTTCAACCATTCAATAGAGCTTGTCAATGTTGAATTATACAATATAACACTCAAAACAAGCATCATTAATTTAACAATAATAATTTCAAATTTATATTATTTAAAAAAATTGTCCAACATGTCATAATATATTACAACCTCATACCTCAATGAATGGTACTATCACTATTTACATCATTATTCTAATAAAATTCAATTTCACTTGAATTTAATAAATTTAAAGATACTAAAATTAAAAGTTATTATATAACACTTATTCCATTTACTTATATTTAAGATGTTTTATCTGATGAATGTTCATGGGTAATTGACTTCACTAAGAATCAATCATCATTATTTTACACAATTTAATAAAATATGTTATCATTAATATAATTTAGAATTATATGAAAAAAAATTTAATGAATTATCTTTCAGTATTAATTTTTAAAATAAATTATTTGAGTTAGTATTAATATTTAAATAATTACACAATCTGGAATATATTTTTTAGGCATAAAAACAAAGCTGATTGTTTGAAATGATAAATTTCCTTCTATAGACCATGAATTTTATTAAATATAATTACTAATCATATTTAATTCAAACAATTTTTTGGATATTATTGTTTTATTAATTTTTTTATTGAATAAAGTGATGTCATATTAATAAATAAATAAAATAAATTTTTCAATAAATTGAATATAATGTATGTAGTTTGAATTATTGTCATTTTAAACAGAACTATCTTTATATTGTTTACATTTTTACTATATTAAATTTATATATAATTGGATAAACAAAAAATTTCCTATTATATATGGGAGCATTGTTTCTCTTTAAAGTTTTTATAGATTATGTAGTATTGAATAGATAAATTTTCTTTGATCACTTGTTTACATGAGATTGTTTCTGTTTCCAATATAGAACTTTTAATATTATTATCTATCATAACATTGTTATAATTTAAAAAGAAATCATAATATAAGAAATAAAAATTATATAAGCTTCATTAAGTAAATTTATTATCATCTCGAAAAAATTATTATTTATAATCATTTAAAAACATGTATATTTTTAGTTGTTATAATTCATACTCTTAATTTTAATGAGAGAATAATAGTAGTGTTATTATATGATTTTATATTGTATGTAATATTTCCTAAATAACCATTTTTACATAATTTAATACCTGATATTTGTTTCATTTTTTATATTTTTATGGCTATTAAATAAACACCAATTGTGTCTACATTATATTATATATGATATATATTATTGAAAAAACTATTATTTCTAACCATTGTCTATCAGTTAAAAATTATTTTTTAATTGTATACTATATAAACTATTGACTATATCTAGTTTGAAAGATTATTATTTTAATGATCTTTATTAAAATAATTTATTTATGTTTTTCTTATTATTTAATCATTCTTTGTGTCAATTTAAATTTTATTATAGACTATATATATTTATTTGAAAAAATGCATAAATTTTCGGTCTAACTATATTGGAGAAACTAATTTCATTCCTTTCATTTAATATATAATTGAATACTTTAAATATATTAAATTTAGTGTCTATTTTACAATGTGTTGTTTTATGACTGAATATACAAACATTCATTATCATTGTATTTTTTGAACATATTCATTTATATTGTACATTTTCATTACTTCCAACACTTTTTGGTCAGTGTATATAGCATATCCATACTTTTGGTTAATATTTTCATAAATAGAACTATTTATAATGGGATTATAAACATAATTAACAATATAAATTTAAATTTATGTATATTCCTTTTTTATTGATTGTTTAAAAAATAATCCCTATTCTATAAGGTATCATTTCTCATCAATTTCATAATATATTCTTTACATAAATATATGTAAATCAATTAGGAAAAGTAATTTATTATTGAAAGAGATTATTACATCCCATATTTGATGCATGAATCATGAAATTATGATGATATTAAAATATCGTCTACTTTAGAAAGGAACAACAATGAAATAAATGCATAAATAGTGATTTAATTTCCATTGAGGTCTTCATTTTCTTCTATATACTATTTTTTACTCCAATAAAGAATCCCCTCTTCGTTTGACATTAACTCAATGAAATAAATTTAAATTTATTTATTTATTTATTTTTTATTCAATATTTCAATTATACATTTTTAATTCCATCAAAATAAATATTTTATAGAAAATATTATTATTTTTTATAAATACTAAAATATCCCATGAAAATTCATCAGGGTTAAATAGTAGATTAGATAAATGACCTTTACTTTTTTAATATTTTAAATAATAAAATAATTAGCGTTACTAGATACTATGTTAATTGAGATAGTTAAGAAGTATTAATGATTTTTAATGAGGTTAATGTCTTCTCATTTTTAGAAAAAATAAATAAAATGAATATTATTTCATGTTAGAGACACGAAATGTTCATTCTATTATAGTTTAAAGAAGAATAGTCATTCCTAATATCTGGTACATGGTAAAATTGGTAAAAAGAAGATCTTCGTAACTAAAGACAAACATTCTTACTATGTTCATATAACAATGAAAAAGTTGAATTTATACATCTTGAAGGTAATCTTGTTATATAATGGGAATGAAACCATGATACTATCATCCTTCAATGAATGTAAATATGAATCAATTTTTTGAGAAGAGTAATGTTTGTTTTCATGATTGTGTTTATATATTTAGTGGTATAGACCCTATGGAATAGAATAATGTAAAATATGATAAATAATATTATATTTAAATAAATAATGTGATTTATTCTACCAAATATAAGTGTTTTACAAAATAAATTCCCAAGAATAAATTTAATTTTCAATTATTCATATTTCAATCATAATGTATGAGTCTGAATTTATAAATCAAATAAATCTATATTTCAAATATGAAATTTAAATGATTTAACAAAAATTAATGGTTCCAAAAAATTGTTAAAATTGTTTCTAAGTAGTGTCAAATATAGAAGTTCTACTAATATGATGATTATGAATGTTGGTTATATGAAACTACAAGATATATTATAAATACATTTTAATTCATGAAAGTCCAACCATAAGGGAATATTTTTTATTATGTGAAATGATATTTATTAATAGAATCTTTCTATAATAAAGTAGAAAATTGTTAGGGTACTTTTAAAAAAATTTATTGAAATGCATCTTGATTTTTCTTCTAATATGATAAGATCATAATAGTATGAATACTACATAGACCAATCACTCTATAGAAGTATTAAACATTCAACACCATTATTAGTGTTGTAGAGAATAAGAGAACATGATGATATGGTTTAGGAAAATTGTAGTAATATTTAACAAAAACATATTAGAATTAACGCATACATATATGTACTGATTACCCATTGATTAAATTAATTTCCAATAGTCTGATGCTCAATAAGGATCAATATTTAACAGTCACTTTTTTTATGGATAATTTGAAAAATATGTTTGATAAATTTTTAATTTTTTTAAATTTTTCTTCATTATATTTCAAGAATTTAGTAATATGAAAACTGTTTTAGAAAATTATGTTGGTAATTATTATTAAAGGAATCCAATAATGATAAATGATATAAAAAATATTTTTTGGTTATTTAAACTAGGACATTAAATATTTCTAACCAAAAAATAGTTGAAAATGAGAATATTTGTGAGTAAGATTTTTTTGATGAATCTATTGGATGATATTATTGAATAATATATATATATAACTTATCCTAAAAGGTGATCATATTTCATTAGTGCTAAGTGATAATTCTAAAAATAAACTATATTTTATTGATCATAGGGAGAATAAAAATTATTTATCAATATCTATGAATGAAGATGTTAGTGAATGGTAAAATTTATTATTATAAATTTATAATGGTATTATAATATTTTGGAATATTAATTAAATAATTAGAGAGTAAACTCAATCATGATGATATTTTAGTGATAAAATTTATAATTCCCTATGAAATTAAGTCGTAATATAAAATTATTGAAGTAGTTATAAAACAAAAATAAGTAAATATGTACATTAATAATAGTTTTTTAAATTTAATTGGTGATAATAATTTTTCAATAATTTTTTATAGGGGATTTATGTTATAGGGTAGAGAATATATTCCATCCACATTGGTCAAAAAAACATTTCAACCAAATATATTTTACACATTGTGTTATATATTTGTTTTCATGTCTATTATCATTCATATTTTTTATGTCGAAGGTGTCAATATTTATTTAAATAGTGACATATATTTTACAAAAATATATTTATATTTAAATTAAGAGGGTAATTTTATTTATAAATAATTGAATTTAGTATAATAATAGTTTTTCTACTTGTTTAAATTATAGAGTTTAACTTGTTGACATTATTTTAAGGTATATTTTTTTGACCTTTTTATTTGTTTTATATTTAGAAATTTTTGTTACAATATGCATAAGAATATTTTATTTTTAAAATTGTGGAATTTATGATTAGTTCATTTTTGGTCTATTGTTTGAGCTGAGTTTTTCCTATTATAAAATTTGATAATTATTCATATTAATTTCTATTTCATATATTTTGTTTAAACATGCAATTTTAGAAATTAAAAATTATATTCTAATTTATATGATTTAAAAAATGGATTTAATTTAACATTTTTAATTAAATAAATCCTTAATATGAATATTTTAATTGATGAGGTTTTTTCAAATCATTGTTTCCTCCTATTATACCAAGTGGAAAATTTTTCAATGAATATCTACTCATGTAGAAGATGATTTAATTATATGATGATAATGTTAAAACATTTTAAAAAAAAATAGTATTCATGTACATAATCTGGTGTATAAATAGGATCTACTTTTTTTATTTGGACATATAGGCAACCAATGTGATCAACTAAAGTGGTCAACCAAAACATTCAATCATAAAATAAAATAAAATATGATATAAAAGGTAATTCAAAATATATATTTAACATGTTTAAAAACAAAGAAAATAAATAGAGAATAAATAATGAGAACAATAGAAAAAAATTATTTTTTGAACCCCATAATGAAAAAATGCATCATTTATGTAGTTGGAAACCCCATAGTTTTTATATAGAATTTTCCTGAACTATTGTATTTTACATCACAACATTACATTAATAAACATATATTTTTTAGTGGATAGAGGATAATTATGTTCATTTTGATTTAAATGATATAGGATAAAAGTAATCATCCCACATCATATTTTTCAATGCGGGGATTTTGGTTAACACTATAAATAGAAAAAATATGGTATAAATGAATTGATTGAAAATAAAGTATATTAATGAGAAATTTTTTTAAAAACTAATTCTATTCTATAGAGAATTAATGTAGGATTAATTCTTTTCTAAAAAGGTTTATAAAAATATGTGGTCTATTGGTAATATTTTTAAGAGTTGAATAATGCCAATCATCGTTTTAACCAGCACAATGTAGTAATTTTCAATGTGAATCAGTTTTTTTGAGAATATGAGATATGATCATAAAATATTTCTAGTAAAAAATCGTGTTATGAGTGAAACACATTAATGTTTATAATATATATGTATATTATTTTCATTAATGGCAGTTAAAATATGTTCATTCTACCCAATAGAGAGTGGGGTTTTATAATGGTTTCATGGAACTAAAGTTATTTTTTCTTATCATAAGAATGATAGGGGAGAAGTGAGAAAATGTTTCTTAATATTAAATAAAACATACTATAAATTGATGAAGGTTGAAGAAATAACATTTATGTATGACTTTATACTCTGATAATATAATATTTTTCCCTATTTATATAAAATATTTTAGGAAAATTCATGTTTGTTGATGTAAATAATAGGTTCTCTCATAAGTTAGGATTAAAAATATAAAGGTCCTTTAATATAATTGTTTTTACATTCAATGATATTAATTATTTCAACAAATATTTTAAGAGTATGGTGTTGAGATAGTGCAAGATTACGATCCCCGATGATCTGAGAATTAATCTTTTAATAATATAAATTTTATTAAAATCAATCGAACATAGTTTTCCAAAAAAAATTCAAATTACAAAATAGAAACATGGATCTAAAATTTAAGATCACCCTTTTGTAAATAACATAGGATTTTTTCTAGGGGTGAAAAAATATCTTTCAGAATTGGGTGTTTGTAAAAATTTTGTCACATGCACAAAAAAACAAAAAAATATTATTTAATTTATTTTAGTGCCGACAAAGGGACATGGGGAACCTCTATAAAAATATTATTATTATGAAATCAAAAAGATAGACTAAAAACCAAGAGTTTATGGGATGATACAATTGAGGTGTAATTGGATAATTAAAATGCAATGTGATCATTATTGTGGATCTATTCAAAAGTAGAGGCTATGAATCTCGCCAGTGCTATCTATGTGTGCATGTTCCTCATTAGTGATCAATCCCATATAAGGTAGGCCATTAATTTTTGTGGTTTTATTAGATATTTATTATCCCATGATGAATTTGGGTCAACTCCACTAACTAGATGATTTGTGGGTCATTAATTCTTGTGTGTTTGGGAAAAATTCTTATTATTTCGGTAATTTTTAGGATGATTATTATTTCCCACAATTATTCGATCTAGAGGGAAAAAATTGAATCCAACCAGAACACACATTTGGTTTTTCCTCATTTTATTGAATTTCATCGCTTATTGTTCATAAGATCATTATTGGTAATTCCTCATCCAACAGTTCGATGAATAATTGGTATTAGATCTTTGTGAATAAAATATTCATTATAGTTAGTCGATACTATTTGATTGTTTTATGATTGAGGGTTCAATCAAGATAAAATTAGGAGGGTGGGTCATTAGAGAAGTATTGTGATATGTGTATCATGTTATTTTTCACTATATGCATGATGGAGGCATGATTCGGCGAAACTGTGTTTTAATGAAATGGTTTCGGAGAAGATCAATGCTTGGATTCCGGCCAATGGGGATAGTAAGTCTTGATTGTAGACTGCTATATGTTCCAGGTGAATGATTTATTATAGTAGTGGTGGAATTGGTAGACATGCGAAGGATCTATGGGATCATTAAAGTTCAAAATCAAATGGTGCATAATCTATAGATACAGAAAAATTTGGGCCCTAATTATGGTGCTATGGTTGATGAAATAAGAAACATATCACCCACCATGTGACACCTGTGAGACATCATATTTCTTGTAGTTCGTAATCCAAAATTTAATTTGATTTTATACGGGGTAGTATAGGGCTGGGCATAGTAAAACATGCTGAGTAGATTTCCTCAAACCATAGTACATAAGAAAAAGATAGATGCACATCAATCCTTGACCCAAATTCTACGTTTTGTGTACCCTAGAGTGTTCATGATGTATATTTGGAGAATTACATGTCGTCTTGAATGGAGAGACACAAGAAGACCAAATTTATAAAAAGACGAATCGTGTATCTAATGTTGAAACTATGTACTCCCTATGAGGGTGTTTGAATCGCTCTATTTTTTTTGACAAAATAAATAATTTTTTTATAACCACATTGGTCCTCTCCCATGAGGGATCAGTGGGGAATTATGTCCTTATCATATGATTTTGATCCCCCTAATGGGATCATTTTCAGGTATAGATTGGTGAATCCACTGATGGGAACAAGGTGATATCCTCTATCATTATTTTTCGGGGTTTGTGGTATCAGTATGAACATGATGTATAGGTTTTTGATCCCATATCAAGTTGTTTGATCCATTAGCATTAGTGGTGTCCCAAATGGCCATGGATGTGATCCCGTACCTAGATGATGGGATCTTTGGAGATCCGGGGATTACATCATAGAAATGCCATATGGGATGATCCGAGCATAAAGGTTGAAGTACATCAATGAGGATTATACTAGTTATGTAGTTCTTACAATCTCAGAATAGTTTTCAATGATTATATGATATCCTTTAGCGTTGGCTAATATTTGGATTCGATTATACCTATGTGGTTTCTCACTTTTCTGCAAAAGTGTTCTTTAATAAAAATTTAATTTTCATGTCAGGGAAGGACCTATTTAATGAGATTCATTAATGATAGCATGGATCAAGGAGAGATACATCCCTGAAATGTGTTATCTTGTAACACCCTAATATTTTAAAATGGAAACATCAAATTCAACGGGGCATATGACACGCAACACCATGCTTAGATAATAATGTAACACCCCATGATTTTATAGTATGCTTCACTTAAAATAAATTAAATCAAATAGATAATTTGATTTTTATGAACCCCTACTTTTTAAAAAAACACTATGTTATATATCACATAAAACATGAATTATAAATCTTAAATTAACCCCATCATATTATTCATTAAATTGGACAATAATTACATTTCCACTAAATTGGTATGTATGAATAGTTATAACCAAATTATATATGTATATATATACGAGATACTTAATTACAATACATTTTTTAATTCATATTAAATAAGTACTTATTTTTTAAAAAGTTATATTATGCTTCCGAAATATGTTTTATTAAAAAATAAATTTCATTTTATTTGTGGTAAAATAATATAATTAATTTTTAGAACATATATACGTTATTTTAAATATAAATAAAATAATTTTTGAAATAAAAATATCAAAATAATGTTGCAATAAATTATTTCTTTATTTTTCTAAAAAGATTTATTTGCTACGAATAATGAAAAATAAAAATTTGTATTATAACCTGTATTCCTTTTTCCACAAATTCGAATGATACATTTTATTTTAAAATTGTAAAAAAGTAAAAATAGTTTTAAAATATTATTAATAATATTATTATATTCATTGGAATCAATTTAATGCTTTAATTGTGTACAAAATAATCATACATAAAAACCCAAGGTAAATGGTTTATCAGGTGAAAAAAGAAAAAAAAATAAAATTAGTAGGACTAGAGAATAACACTAACACATCCATTAATATAACTAAATGAATCCCTTAGATCCATAATCATCCAATATTTTTGATATTTCATTTTATGTCCATTTTTATGTGATTATGACCTTTATAGTATTTTATCTCAAGAAAAGTCAAACATGTCAAATAATTTTCCTTAATAACTATAATATTTTTCAATATCGTGGTGTCTAAATGATATGTTGGAAAATAAATATTATTTTTAAATATAAAAAATTTAACATAATCATGTTAATATATTATCAATATTTAGTGAAGAAATATTTCTCTTAAAATCATATACATCAATGATTCAATATTTATTAATTTAATAGATAATTCAAATAAAAAATATATAAAAATTTAGAAGTTATGTAATTTGAGATAATTAATGTGATGAAAAAAATTTAAATATGATTGTGACATTTTAGGTATATAATAAAAATGTTTGGTTCTTATTCAATGAATTTTATTGATATTATTAATGTCATTGCAATTTATAGTTCTATAAATTGACAATCATAATATTTTATAATAATATTTTATTAAATGAAAAATTATTCATAATAATATTATATTCATCATAATTAATTTCATTTTGTTACTAAATTATACCTATTTCCATTTATGGGCCTTATTCATTTTATATTATCATTATTAAAACATAGAGAATACAAAATTGTAATACTGTGTAAATTGTCAAAAGGTCTAGTAGAGGTAAAAAATAATACATAAGGGTAATGAAATATGAAAAACTTGTCCAAGATTTATTAAAATATAATATATAGACTAATATTAATCTTATATTTTAATTAAATTATTTTTTAGCCATTTGGACATCAGAAATAATATATATTAATTTCACATTTTATAAAATTTTCATAATGTCCATACCCTGAATTATAAAATGGAACCACTTGCTCTACTTAATTAAATAATATATATTCATATAGATTCATAAAAACTACCTATTACTCTTATAAATATTCATAACCAAGTTGTTAGGGTTATTTACCTTCCAAAATAGATACCCTAAGTCCCTTAGAAATATATCTAATGTGAGATTATCGAGAAAAATGTATTCATATTTAACGATACATCAATATTTATTTCCATTTCTACTTACTATTAACTTATTTACACATCCTAAAATAATAACCATTGTATCATAAATATACCAATATGTTATTATGTTTATTGTACAAACATATTACTTTTATTTTCAGTCCTTTGAAGAGATAAAATATTTCTCATGTGTACATACTACTTACTCTCCCTATGTAGTAGTGTCATTTGTTTTTCAACACCAAATTACATGGATGGTTAAATATATTGAATTGTTAATTATATATTATATCTATGAAAAATAAATTATTTTTTACCAACAATATCATATATCTCTTCTTACGATCAAATCATTTGAAAAATGATAGCATCCCTTGTGTCTATGTGTGGAATACCGCCTCTATGAAATGATGTGATCCATTTTTCATTTATACATCAAATGGATAGAAATAAGTATATAATTTATAAATATATATAGTAAAATTATTATTATTTAAATATTAATTTTTCCCCTTTCCTTTATCAAGTCTATCGAGAAGTGAAAAAACATTTCTGTGTACGAATAGCCCACCATCTCTATGGAAGGTTTAATTCATTTTTCTATATCTACCTTTTATGGATGACAATATATATATATATATTGAATCTATAAAATATTTACAAAATTAATAAAATTATATATATTATGAAACCTCAATAAATGTACAAGAACAAGAACAACCTAAACAAAACATACATGAAAAATAGAACAGTTAATAGCTGAAATAATATAAATAGTAAATAACATCGCTAAAATGGTTAAAGAATGTTATCAATGTATCGTATAAAAAATTATATATATTTTTGTGTATTTATATTAAATATAAAATTATTATTTATTTTTTGAAATTCCATGACTAGGCATATAGGACCAAATGTAAGAGTTTATCTTCTCACTTTTACTTCTATGATACATATGCCATATTCATCACTTATTTAATTTCTGTGGTCTATATAATTCCATATTGATATATTATATCATGAATCTCCTTTTCTACATGAAATTTAATGATTCATTTGAGTTTTTCCCTTCAATATTCTTTGTGATTCAAAATACACCCACTGGGATGGTTACTTTCACATTCTCATTAACATTCATGAATGTTTATTTTTGAGCCTCACATAGGGAATATTTCTCATCCAAATCCCTTTTAAACAAAATAATTTTTTTTCAATGATTATTTAAATTTATTTTTACCCTCATTGGATTTCATAAAAAAATTAATATGACTATTCAGATCATTTTCCCATTGAGGTACTTTTTTATGTTTCTTACATAAGTGTGAAAGGAGATATTTGTAACTATTATGAAATAAATGAAATGTCCCTCTGTTACGAATCCTAACTAATTTGAAGCATTGTTTTAAAGTTTACATTGATCATTTCAAATTTAATGATTTCAGTATTACATGCACAATTATATCATTTCAAAAAATATATTAAATTTAAAAAGGTTATTTTCCAAATTAAATATTTTAGGAATATATATAATGTATTTTAAACAAATTTGACATCCTTTTTTAATCTTATATTGAGTATATAATCAAATTATATTGTTAATCTTATTTCATTAGATGGTTTATGACCAGTTTGACATGGTAAATATTTATATTCTTCATGAATTGTTCTTATAATATGGAATACTTTTTAATTTTCAAGGCATGTTGATTTATTTTTATTATAAATTAATTTGGTGAATGCATTAAAATTTGTAAGTATTTGGTGGGGCTATTATAGCTCCTTAATTAATTTTTTGATCTCATTAGACAATATAGATTATCTTTTCATAGTAGTCTTTCCCATTTATTTAGATGTCATTGATCATGGCATTGACGGTATTTTCATATGTCTTTGGTGAGGCCTCGTTGATTAGTTTAATATGTACAAAATTATGAATTCCATCATTTTAAAATTATTTATTGATGTCCATTTTATTATTATAATAGTTTCAATATCAGTAGATATGTTTTAGGAAATTTTGATTATGCATATAGATTATTCAATCATCCTTTGTTCTTTCCATATCATACTAGTGTTATTGTTTAAATGTAATATGTTTCATTTATATATAATTTTATATTCTTATGAGTATTTATTCATGATAGATTCCCCAATAGAATAACCCATATATAGAATCTATGAACACACCATTATTAAGATTTATTTTTTCTATCATTCTAGGAAGTATTTTATGATTGATATGAAGGGGTATGATATGGGAATATTGGTGTTCTCAATGAAAATACTATTTTTTATTGTATGTAGTGAAATTTATTGATAATTTGAAATATTTATCTAGTTTACTAGGAATTATAAAATATTTGTTACTTTAATATTTGATTTCATGTATCTAGTTCCAACGTCAAAAAGTAACCACCAAATCTTGGCTAATGTGGTCAGGGTCCTTATTTATTATATCAAAGTATTTTTAGTTAAATCACTGTGGAACAAGATTTGTGAATACAAATATTATTTATAATCAAACCTATATTGAGAATTGATAATATTCCCAAAAAATCTATTTTTTTTATTTTGATATTATCTTTACATAAATTTTCAATTTATGTTACGTGTTTCACTAGTTTTGTGATGATACATTATGTTTCATAATTTTATGATCTAATATTGTGTAAGAATATTTTTTAGAAATGGTCATTAGAGGAAGAAAGATAATACATTCCCATTCTTGTAATCGAATAAATCAGTTAATTTTTGGGTAAGATAATAATGATGTAGCTGAAGATGGAGATAGACTTATAAAAATAAAAACTATATTCGGAAAATGTAAATTGGTTAAAACCAATAACCATTCTCATATAGAATATTATATAGACTTACAATGTGATGTAATAATATCAGACTGCATCATGCATCTATAGGCTCCATCGTTCAATGTATATATGAATACATTTTTAGATGAGAAATGGATATGTTTATTATAGAGGATATTTATCCCTTTTGAATGAACTAAATAATAGAAGATTATCATGGATATTTATAATATTTCAAGGGAGGAAAATCAATAGTTTTCATTGATTTAAAACCCTAAGGATGAAAAATAAATAATAATAATGAAATTGAATTATTATAATGAACTTTTCTAGGAAAACTGTTTTCCTAGAGAATAATGAGAAGATATGAAGATAAAATTCATGATTTTTAGACAAAAGGAAGAGTAAAATGTTATTTATTATACATCACACTTTTAAAAGTTTACTAATGCATGCAAGAAACTATGTACATAACCTAAATGTTATGATTGACCATTTCATTGGGGGTCCTAAACCAATAATTTTATAAGAACTATTCTCCCAAATATTATTCTTATATGAGGATATTGTATCGTGATCTTTCATGATAGAGATAAAATTCACTATGTATTATAATTTTTATGGAGATAAAGAGAAAAAAAAGATGGAAGAACTAAAAAAAGGTAATGTGGAAAAGGGGAAGAAGGATTTTCCCACTTGTGATAGTTGGAGAATGAAACATCATTGTTCTTGAATGAAAAGAATTGGAGTTTTACACATTTGTGAAGAAAAATTCCAATAGTCTTGATATTTTGAAATATAGAATGAAGATTCAAATATAAAATTCTTCAACTCTAATAAGATGGGGAACTAAACAATGAATTGCATAACATAGATGGGAATATAGCCCAAAATAAAAAAGTGATAAAGGAAAATATTATGTTATTACTACATATGATATGGAATGATTAATGGAATTGTGTATTTGGATTTGAGAATTATTTGTTAGATGTAATTAATCAACTATATTCTGGTTATGAAAATCATGAAATGAATATGTATTATATTTTAGTAGTTTTTTAATTATTAGGAATAATATGTTGAATGGTACCAATAACTAATACAGGTCACGAGTTGTAAGAGAAAAGTAGTGATGAAATTTAATGTGTTCTTGATGTTATGTTTATAATATTTTGATTTTATAATGAAATGCTTGATGTTAAATGAATAAAAGAGTGTACTGATGATAGAATAACTGATTTATAATTTAATGAAAAAAATTTATGTTACCATTTGATGAAGATTACTAATCGTTTTTTAGAGACAATATTGAATGATTTAAAATTTTATTTAGTGAATAAAGAGAGAAATAGGTTTTGGAATAATGTTTGTTTTCATTTAGTTTTTATGGTATTTCATGTTATTACAATGTCTATGAAAATATTTTTTTGAGGTATTTTCATGTGACCTTAATAGGTACATTATGGGTGATTAATGATAATATTATTTTGGAGATGTGGTGACCTTATTCCAAAAACATAAATTTTGAATATGGTCAAGCATATTTTGGAGGATCCTTAAGGAAACCTACATAAAGAATGGATTGACTTGAACTTTGGATATTATTCTTTGAGGATAAACTATGATTTTTCATATGGGACAAACTATGAAAATGATATTTTGTTTATTAGTTTTATAGAGACCTAAGGAATGAATTATGGATATTTGGATTCATTAAAAGTTCTTCAAAAAAGAAAAAATAATCTGGAAAATCTATTTCCTGGTGTAATAGATGAAATTAAAATTGATAAATGAACCAACAAAGAATGACATTATATATTTTAACATGGAATGAATAAATTGTTATTATTTTCATAAGTACATTATCTATAAAGTAAAATAATCACACACCTTTAGTAAAACATACCATGAAATAGAAAGGTTATATGATTCCTATTATTACCAAGAAATAATTAATCTTTTAAAACATCAAATATTTACAATTTTGGGATGGTTATATTTTTCAATAAAATATTCTATAGTTCATTATATTAATCATTGGGTGTTTTTTCTTAGTAAAGTATATAATTTCACTTAAACTAATGTTAATTCTTTAAGAAACCATGTTTTGGGGTGACCTTCATACTTATCAATCCCTATTTTAAGGGGAATTGTTATTAACCCTTCTCACAATTTCATATTTCAAGAAGTGTTTTTTAAAATATCAAGTTTTTAATTACTGAGATCTAGATTTATTCGCAATATTTAATTTTATTGATTGGTTATACAATGTATCACCATAATATTTTGAAAGAGTAACATCTTATACAGTAGTGTATATGACATATGACATCAAACATAAATGATAATGTAACAAAAAAAAATTTATAGTATGTATTTTAAAAATAAATTTAATCTATTTGAAATCATTTTGTTAACACAACAATTACACATTAATAAAAAACTATATTTGATATAATATAGATCATGAGACACCCAGCTTAAATGGACCACAAAATATTATTCATTAAATATGATTGTTATAACCTATACATTAATTTTTTTGTTTCAATATTATTAACTGAAATATTAAATATATATAAATTTCATACCCAATAAGAATTTACTGATTAAAATTTTTTAAATAAGGGCTCTATTTTTAAGTAATGTTATTTGATGCTTCCAAAATATGTTTTCTTGAAAAATAAATTTTACTTCAGAATGTGGGAACATAGGATAAATAATTTTTGAGAGCAATATAATTTTAATTTTATAAAATTATTATAATTTTTGAAATAAGAATTTCCAAAATATATTAGTTTGACATTTTCATACTTTTCATAAAATATTTATTTTCTCATTAATAGTAAAAATATGCAAATTTTTATTGAAAATGTATCTTTTTTAAAATATTTGTAAAGATCCATTTTATTTAAAAATGGGTTCAAAGTAAAATTATTTATATAATATTATTAGTTACCCAATTTTTTTCACCGAAATCAATTTTATAGTTAAATTTGGTATAAAAACATTTCCATACATAAAAGGGGTTTTTTCTGAAAACTTTTTTTATGGTATTTTTGAAGTTTAGTTTTAAATTTAATTATTCCTCTTTGGTGTTAGTATATTGAAAATATTTCATAATATTTTGACATAGGAGGTCTATATTTAGTAAATATTTCCCTTTTACTTTTTTTCAATATGATATATAACTGTTGTAATTTGTGATACCTTGATAATGGTTAAATCAGGTAAGTAATTTTAAAAATAAAATGATAAAAACAATTAAATGACCCAAAACATTACATCATATTATTGATTGATTAAAACTGATCCATAATCATTCAATATTTATTATATAAAATTTTATTCACATTTTGAGGATATTATAACCTTTATAGTATTTAATTCTATGAAAATATAATCATTTCACACTATTATTATTAATAACTATAATATTTTTAAAATGGGTTTATCCACACAAAATGATTGGAATGAAATAATATTTAAAAATATATAATATTTATATTCATCAAGATAATTTATTTTTATTTTTTATTGAATAAGTAATTATCATAAAATCTTATAGAACGAGGACATGATAATTATTAAATTAATCGAAAATTTAGATAAATGATATTTAAAAAATTGAAATTAATATAAAGTGAGATTAAGATGTTATACATAAATCATATTGAAATAAAATAAATTATAGGTATATAAAAACAAATATAACTCAATCTTTTTTCTTGATATTATTAAATTCAATGTAAGGAATGGTTCTAAAAATTGACAATGTGGAAATTTTGTAAGAAAATATTTTTTTAAATAATATAACACTCTTAAAAATCATTCATTAACCCAAATGAATGTGACATGGTTAATTATATCACCCATTTTCCATTTATTGTTTTTTTCATTTTATACTAAGATTAATGACCCTTAAAGAGATATCAATTTTAATAGTATGATAATAGAGACAAGGGTTAATAGGGGTTAAAACTAAATTATAAAGGAGAAAAAATATCCAAAATTTTCCCAAATTTTATTAGATGACAATATATGTCCGTTTTTAACCTTATATCCTAATTTTATCTATTTTTATCTAATTTTACATGATAAATAATTTATATTAATTTAATATTTAAGGAAATTCCATGAATGCCCCTCCCCTCAATTTTAAAAGGGAACCCTTTTCATTACTACATTACACATTATTGAGACATCTAGATAAAGAAAACACAACCCATTCTTCTTATAAAAATAGTTATAAATGTTTTTTTGTTTCCATAACTTTCAAAATAGAAACATGGATTCTGTTAATTACATTTCTAAAGGAAGTTCACTAAAGAAGAGGCAGTCTTTTTTACCAACTCTTTCAAGTTTATTTCTACATGTACATCAAGTTCTAGTTTTTTAACAATAGTATAATAAAAAATTAAATGTCATAAATATACATATAAGTTATTATTATTATGGTACAAACATATTCCATCTATTTTCTATCCTATGAAATGCAAAAACATCGCATGCACGAACGTAAGGACTGTCATCTCCACGTTGTAATGTAATTTGTTTTTCATCAGAAAATTACATGGATTGATATAAATATGTAACAAATGATTATATATGATATCTAAAACACAATAAGTATTTTTAACTATAATAAATTATAAAATATTAAATCTTATTATTTTTTGGAATATGAGTACATTGCTCAAACTTACGTGTGGACAACCACTTCCGTGAATCGATGTGAACCATTTATCATTTAAAAATTAATTGGATTTTAAAAAAGGATATATTTAATGAATAAAAATGTTATATATTATATAATAATTATTCTATGAATACTAATAATTATTCCATTTTTATTAATTCCATATTTTGAAAATTAAAAATGGTGTTCACACGTTGGTATGACTTATCGTATTAATGAAAGGTGTAATTAACTTTTCCATATCTATATTATATGGATAAATATAAACATATATATTGAATATATATGATAATTATAACATGAATAGTATTCTAGATATAATTTTTGTATAATAATAGTACAAGGACCAGAACCGCCAAATTAAAACAAACATGAAAACTATATAAATTAACACCCAAAAAAATTATAATATTACAAAAGATCTTTAAAAAGGAAATAAAATGTTTTAAATGGATCATATAAGAAATTATAAATATATTTATATGTTTTTAGTAAATTTAAATTTATTATAAAATGGTTAAAATCACTTAATAGGAAAGCCAAAACTGAGGTATGGTTTTCTCATCTAACTTTTACAAACATGAGACATGTGTCATATTCAACAAGAATTTCTTCTGTATGGTGTACTTAATGTTATTTTGATATTTTATATATTTTATATATTATTAATCTATAATGTAAGGTTTAATTTGATGTTATTTCTTTCATGGTTCTTCTGATTCAAAATATAGCTAACTGGTAGGGGTTATTTCACAATCACATCCATATTCCTGATTGTATATTTATAGTGTTAATGGGGGAATTTCACTCTTCCATGCCTATTTTTTATAAAAAAATTAAAAAAATATATTTTTCTATTATTAAATGATTTTTACATTTCACATTTAATTTTATTTTAATTTTTACAAAAAAATTTAAAATTAATATTCATTCGATTTTCTAAATGAGCTACTTATTATATTTCATTAAAAATAGCAAAAGGGGTTTTTTTATTTGACATGAATCAAATTATATATGATCATGAAACCAAAGTGATTTTATTATTCCTTAAAAAATTTATACTTTTATTCTAAAATAAAATAATTTCATTATTATAAGTGTGTAATTTATATTTAAAAATTTATTTCATTTGTAAAAAAAATTTATTTTACTAAATTAATAATTTGAAATTTCATTGACATGTTTTCATCAATGTAAATATAATTTTCTTAATATTATGATGAGGATATACTCTAATGATACCAATCATTATCTTTAAAAAGATTTTTATGAAAAAAATTTCTAGGGAATGCACTATTATTCTATACGACTAGTTCCTCCAATATGGACAGTTATATATTTTCATAAGGAATTCTACTTTAGTTGTATTATTTATTCATATGAGGAATTAGTTGGACTCAGTAATTGAGAGGTAGGGCTAGATATATCCCCTTGATGAACTAATAGTTCTCATGAGACAAACTCTCTTGGGATTAGAATGAGGCCTTTTGTAACACCCTGGGTAAATAAATAATATTACTTTTTCATATTTATTAATATTTCTGAATAGACTATTAATATTACTTTAAAGGGGATGCTATGTTCAATGGCGTACCCAATACGCAACAATGATTTTCTTTGAAACCTTACGATGCACACTAATAACATAATAGTATAATTGTAAATGGTAGTAAACTCCTAGTCAATCTAGTGGTGTGAATGAACAGAACTAACTAAAAAGTGACTATATATGCTTGTCAAATATTTTTACATTTATTCAATAAATGTTAGATGGTTAAAATGCGAATGAATACTATTTTAAGCGTAAATATTCTAATATTCTTTAAAAAGATGATTAACTGCCTTTTGATGGAAAACCCCATTTAAATCCACTTTTGAAAATTTTATATGTTATATTCAACAAAATAATTTTTTTTTAGAATCGGGACATCAATATTTACAATGTATAAATTTTTGGTATTTTACCGATAAAGTTAATTTTTTAATGAATAGTGTAAAATGATATATTTTAATTCAAAAACTCTTTTTAATCTAATTTATTTATATGATTATATTATCTTTTGAAGTGTTTTTAATGTGCAATTAGATTATATTTTTACCATTTAATCCAATGGTTCTCATTGAAATTAATTTCACTTTGAAATTGGACATATTATAGTGTCAATATTTTGATATATTTTATTTCATAAAAACACGCTATTTGTTTGGAAACGGGAATTAATTATTAAATTGATTAATGAAACTTATATGTTTTGAATTTTTTAAAATATATATCATTTTTGAATTCGGAATATCAAATATAGCTAAGGGTGAATTTTTTGTATTTTTCTGAAAAACTTCAATTTTTGATGAATAATGAATCCACTATGTGGTAGTTAAAAAACTAATTTTCGGTTTAAATGAAATTTTACTACCTATGTGATTTTAATTCAAAAAATCCAACATGCATGGTTGTAATTGGGATTTAAAATGTGGTTCAATGGGATGAAAATAATTTTTGGTGAATAGTAACTTTTATGTTTTATTAATCACGATTAAAGGTAATTAGTGTAATTTAAGGTAAAGATAATGATTTAATAATATGAAATGACCTTGACACATGTCCTAGAATTATTGTATGAGTCATGTCCAACCACGAAAATCCATGTGTCATCTTTGGGACACTATTGAGCCACCTGGGTAAGAAAATGACATTAATAACTTTTTATTTAAAGTTAAAATAAATATGTCACAAACATGTACTATTTTACTAAACCAATTTTTAAATTGGTTTATACATGTATTATTTTTGACTATAAATATTAATTTGAAATATAAAAATATTTCCTACATCGTTTTATTTTTTTATATTTTTTACACATTAAATAAATAAATTTATTTATGACACCATGATGATGCAGCGATTACTTCATTAATGAACGATTTAAATTAAATGAAAAGATAATATAAAATATAAGACATACACATGTCAAAAACCTATTGTCTTGGTGGATTTAGAACACTTATCACCTTATCCTAGAAATATATAATTGTGGGACCTTTGATATCTGAAAATCATTTTATAATAATGTAAATTTTCAAGACTTTCCAAGAGTGCCCCTCCCCCCTCTTATAAAAGGCCCCCACCTCTACCGCCATACCCACACCTATCAAGCCTTTGGATCGACCAAACACTTCTCATTGTTTCTCTAAAAATCCCTCTATGCATCCTAGAAGCCTTACTTTATGCATAAAGCTCTTCAAAAAACCCTTTTACTTCAAACCAAAGGGAGTTACCCGATTTAAAGGTAATGTCCTCTCTTATGTTCTTTTGTTTTATTTTCCTTTTCCAACCCCCTAAACAATTTTTATTCCTTTATTTTGTAACAAAACCATTATCATAAATATACTAGGATTTTGTTATGATATGTATTCGAGCTACACTTACACACACCTCTGTCTAATGGTTAAAGAACAAACTATTTCCATGGATGGCGAATTACTGCCTCACGAAACGCTGATTGTTCTATCTTCTCCTACCACATCTCATGGTGGCCATTATGATGTAACTATATTTATTTATGATATATATTATATTTATTTCCTATGTATGCTTATTTATTTTACATTTAAAACAAACCATTATGCTTTTATTGTTGTTCAAATGTGATAATTTCATTTGAGGAAGTGTGGACTACCGCCCCCTCAAGTGAAGTGACTCGTTCATGCAATACATGGAATGTATAATAAATGAAATTAATTAACTTATGTGACCTATATAAAATTTATATTATACGGTAATTATAATATATATATATATATATCTCATTTAGTTTTATTTCCATTAAATACAAAATAGAAATGAAAGTAGAGTTCATGCGTACGTACGGCTTACCATCTCCATAAACGGTGAATTTCATTTCTTACATATAAATGTTTTGTAATTTTATAAATTCAAGTATATACAAGAGATATATTATATATATGATATCTACATCATGAATATTATTCTGGATATAATGGATATTCTACCACATGAACAACTTGTAATTATAAGAAGTTTATTTTTGACTCAAGTACCAATGATCGACAAAATGACCGTTATTAACATAAATAATTACATAATGTACATAACATTGTAATAAGTGATATAAAAAAAATAATGAACATGAAAAATGTTCATAAGAAATTATAAATTAACTCTAGTTTATTATTCATTAATATAAAGAAACGAACAAGACAAGTCGGACTTGAGGTAAGGGATCCTACCTCTCTCTTTCTTTTTAAGTACACTCTTTTATGTCATTTCTTTTAAACTCATATTTCATATGTTTGGGGATATTCTTTTATATTATTCATTCTTTAAATTTAATTTTCATACTATGAGAGACCCTATTTGATCTCATAAATCCATTTTTGGATGTTTTTAGTGGAATTGTTAGGCTGTAGAGTTTTCATAAGGGGTTTTTCATCTCACTTTTTTTCCCGTGATATTTATGCTACATTTTCCACAATTTCCTTTCAGTGGTATATGTAATTCCCATTATTCTACTCTTTGTGTAATATAATTTCTTTATGATTATTTACATCAATGTTTTATAGTCTTTCTTTCATGGGGTGTACGTTTCGAAAGTTACCCAAGTCGGTAAGGTAACCTTTCACCCTCAACTTTCTAAAAGACTTCTTTTGTTATGTCTATTAATTTACATCTTATTTTTTTGGGATATGTTCTTCTATATCCTTATTAATGTAAAATTTATTTTCAAGTGATGATATTCCCTTTTTTTCTCATCAACCCATTTTTTTAACTTTAAAGTGATGCCGTTAGGCTGTCAAATTTCTGCATGGGAACTTCTTAACAAAAATTTAATTCTTTGGGTTAAACTTCGACTTCTTGATGTTGTCATGCTATGAATACGTGTGGATGACATATTATTTTTTTACATTGATTATCTACTTATAAAGTGTATATACAGCACTTTTGAGATTCCATATCCATAATATGTCTATACTAAAGTAATTTAAATGTTTTGAAAATGGTCTACATTCTTGTGGCTTATAATTTAAATGTTCAAATTGGAAAAGGACTCTTTTATTAAACATTGTTTTAAATAGTTTTAAAGATTTATTCTTTTAAAAATTTATCATCCATGTCCATTTTTTAAAAATAGTTTTAAGGATTTTTTTATAGGGACATGAATGTTTTAAAACCCTGTCAAAATTTTCCAAGTGGTATGGGACACTTTGATTCTAAAATCCATTTTAAATGTCTTCTTTTAAATTTTTCAAAGTATAAACGGATATATATCTCATAGAGTTTTAATTATTTTATTAGATGTTCTTATTTATGATAATATAACGATTTGATCACTTGTGATTGAAATGTGGAAATTTTAGGTTTCTTTTATGCATGTTTTAAGTGTTATGATTATGTAATGGTTAGTGGGAAATGTTTATGAAATCAGGTGGTTCCATGATAATCTAAGGGCGGGTGAGCCCGATATAGCTTTCCAATGTATTGGGAAATGTGAAGGAGTTAAACTCTAAGGTTTCCCCGATGATATTTAAGGAATATACTGTGATGGGTATTCCAAATGTAACCATGAGGGTTACTCCCTACGTAAGAATGTTCTGAATGCCTCAAGTTACTTTTATGTATTATGAATTCTATGAGTTATTCATAAATCTAATGATTCCATGAGGTATGTTAAGGTGCTTATTTTTTATGAGTAAAGTTTGTTTTCATTTATTCATATGTATACGTGGACTAATGTTTCCTTTCTGTACTTTTATATCCCTTATTGAGCTTTTGGTGCTCATCCCAAGTTTTTAAAATTTTTCCCACGTGATTTAAAGTGAATTATGGTCAAGGATGGTATCAAAGAAATGTCAAGATGCCTAAAACATGGAACTAGACATGACTCTTTTATTCAAGAGTTTATGTTTTGTGAAAAAAAAAGGAAACTGAGTAGATGTGTCTACCTTGTAATCTTTGAGATGTAATAGTTATGTCGTAATTCTCTAAAACTCTAAACCTGAAAAGATCCTCGATGTCAATTATTAATTTAATTCAAGATTAAGTAATGTTTTAAGGACGGGTCCTTAAAGTTGGTATCAAAGGTCGGTTTAAATAACTTTAGAGGTTAGGGTATTCTTTAAGCATAAGTGACATTACCATAATGGCTATGATTTCATAAAGAATCATAGTTTTTAGATAAATAGAATGGGTTAGTATATCTTAGTGTTTATCTTCCTCAATAGTACATGTTGATTTTTTTTTATATACTTACATTGACATTTTTGGTTTTAGTAAATGGATGGATCTAGAAGGCACCAATGTAACATTGGGTTTGAAGGAAACTGTGGTGGTTCTCTGATTAAGAGACTGGATGAAATGGGGGATTCAATGAGGAATCTCATGGTTATTATAAACCAACTATCAAGGAGTCATGATTAACCACTTGAACCTTGGTGAGTTCTCTGATGCATCATGTATGAGAGAACCAACTCAATGCGGAAGTTCAGGTAATAATTATAATGGTAACAATTAGGGTTTATATGATCCTTACTTTTAAGTTAATTATAGGTTACTATATGATAGAAAATTAAAGGAATGTGGTAAAATTGAGGTAAAATTATGTTATGATTATTTTTGAATATTTTATCTCTATTTGGGGAATGTTTTAAGAATTATACAGTTTTAGAAAAAGGAAAACACGCAAACTATGTGACAACCTGTCACGTTGAACAAAGCTACGGGAATCGAACCCACAACCAAAGTGCGACTATTATTTATTGCCTACCACTGGACTACGTGATGTCCCTAGTTAGTATAAATAATTATTTTTTAGTTAGATAATCTTATGAATCAGTAATAGGTTTATTTTGGGTTATCTAGGAAATTATTTACCTATCATGGTGGATATATGATTAGGTTAATTACTTTTCAATATGAGACTTTAAGAGCACCTGATGTTATTTGGAGATAGATGTTACTATTTACCTTGGAAGACTATGTGATTAAATCCTTCAAATAATTTGGTTTCAGTATTAGTTTGGTTTACTTTGAATGATTTTATGGATAGCTGTTTATTGAATGGTCTTTGATGATCTTTGGGTTTTGTTGGACAAAATTTGGAGATTAAGAGTAGTGTTTTTTTATAAAGGATTATCCTTTTTGGGTATTATCTGATCTCGTACTAACAATTTTGGTTTTGCTTAAAGTCTAGGGACTTGGGAAATATATATTTCACTTTTGTGGATTAGATGATTCTCAAGAAGTTGATTATAGTACTCTTAATATGAAAAATTATTCCTAAATGCTCGACATTTGGAGAAAATATGATTTTGTGTAAGAAATATAGTAAATTTGAAAGTCAAAATGACAAGTAAGTATGTTTCCTTATGTTTTAGTTAAGGTCATAAATAAATTCCCTAGTGAAAATTAACTTAAAACAAAAATGGTGTATATTAACTTTTCCTACTGGGGAATCAAATACCATTTAACCCATCACAAGTTTGTGATTTTCTGGTAGTTAAATTTCTTTTAATCATGTTTTCTATCACTCCCCATCAGAACCTGACCCTTGGTTTTTTCTTCCATATCCATGTTTTCATACATGGAATCCTAGTATGGGTTAACTCAGGTGATCTTTTTACTTCTATTTCTTTCTTTTAAAGTGATAGTTTTGCTGACTTCTTTTCCGATGTGGGGCTTTCAATGAAGTTTCCATGCCCAATTTTAAAATTGTGAGGACGCAATTCCCAAAAGGGGGGGAGGATGTAACACCCCAGGTAAATAAATAATATTACTTTTTAATATTTATTAATATTTGTGAATATAATATTAATATTACTTTAAAGGGGAGGCTATGTTCAATGGAATTCCCAATACGCAACAACAAGTTTATTTGAAATCTTACGATGCACACTAATAACATAATAATATTATTGTAAATGGTACTAAACTCCTAGTTGATGTAATGGTTGGAATGAACAGAACTAACTAAAAAGTGATTATTTATTCTTGTCAAATATTTTTTCATTTATTAAATAAATTTTATATGGTTAAAATGCGAATGAATCCAATTTTAAGCGTAAATATTCTAATATTCTTTAAAATGTCAATTAACCGCCTTTTGATGGATAACCCCTTATAAATCCACTTTTGACAATTTTATATGTTATACTTGAAAAAATAAATTTCTTTTTAGAGTCAAGAAATCAAAATTTACTTTGTATAAATTTTTGGTATGTTTCTGATAAAGTTCATTTTTTTAATGAATAGTGTAAAATACAGTATTTTAATTCAAAACATCCTTTTAATCTAATTTATTTATGTGATTAGATTATATTTTTAATTGGTTTTAATGTTCAATGAGATTATGTTTTTACCATTTAATCTAATGTTTGTCATTGGAATTAATTTCAATTTGAAATTGGACTTAAACTAGTGTCAATCTTTTGATATATTTTGTTTCTTAAAAACACGCTATTTGTTTTCACAACGGGAATTAATTATAAAATTGATTAATGCAACTTATATTTTTTTGAATTTTATAAAATATACATCATTTTTGAATTTGGAATATCAAATATATCTTAGGGTGAATTTTTGGTATTTTTCTGAAAAAACATCAATTTTTTATGAATATTGAAACCACTAAGTGGTAGTTAAAAAACTGATTTTTTGTTTAAAAGATATTTACCACCTCTGTGATTTAAATTTAAAAAATCCTAAGTACATGGTTTTCATTAGGATTTAAAATTTGGTTCAATGGGATGAAAATAATTTTTTTCTGAATAGTAACTATTATGTTTTATTAATCGCAATTAAAGGTAATTAGTGTAATTTAAGGTAAACATAATGTAATAAAAATATGAAATGACCTTGACACATTTCCTACCCTTATTGGATGAGTCATGGCCGACCATGAAAATCCATGGGTCCATGTGGGGACCCCATGGAGCCACTTGGGTAATAAAATGACATTAATAACTTTTTATTTATAGTTAAAATAAAAATGCCACAAACATGTATTGTTTTACTAAAACAATATTTACATGGGGTTATATAAGGCATATTTTTTACTATAAATACGTATTGGAAAGATAAAAAGATTTCCTAAATCATAGTATTTTTTTATAATTTTTAGAAATTAAATAAATGAAATTATACATGACACCATGATGATGCAGCGATTACCTCATTAATGAACGATTTAAATAAAATGAAAAGATAATTTAAAATCTAAGATATACACTTGTAAAAAACCAATTGGATGGGTGGATTTCGAACACTTGTCACCTTATCCTTGAAATATATAATTGTGGGACCTTTGATATCCGAAAATCATTTTATAATAAAGTAACTTTTCAAGACTTTCCAAGAGTGCCTCTCCTCCCTCTTATAAAAGGCCCCCACCTCTACCCCCTTACCCACAACTCTCAAGACTTTGGCACGACCAAAATCTGCCCATTTTATCTCTACACATCCTTATATTCATCCTATAATCCTTACTTTAGGCATAAATCTCTTCAAGAAACCCTTTTGGTTCAAACCAAAGGGAGTTACCCGATTTAAAGGTAATGTCCTCTCTTATGTTATTTTGTTTTATTTTTCTTCCCCAACCCCCTAAACTCTTTTTATTAATTTCTTTTGTAAGAACACTAGTATTATCAATATACTAGTATTTTGTTATTATAAGTATTCAAGATACACTTACACAGACCTTTTTCTAATGGTTATAGAACATTATGTTTCCGTGGATGGTGAATTACTGCCTCACGAAAAGATGATTGTTCTATCTTCTCCTACCACCTCTCATGGTGTCCATTATGATGGAACTATATTTATTTATGATATATATTATATTTATTTCCTCTCTATGCTTCTGTATTTACCATTTAAAACACACCTTTTTTCATTGCATGTTGTGAAATGCGATAATTTCATTTGAGGAAGTGCGGACTACCGTCACCTCAAGTGACGTGACTCGTTCATGCAATACATGGAACTTATAAATAATGAAATAAATGAACTTATGTCACCTATATTATATATATATTATACTGTAATTATAATATATATATATCTCATTTAGTATTAATTCTGTTAAATACGAAATAGAAATGAAAGTAGTGTTCGTGCGTATATACTGCTTACCGTCTCCATGAACGGTGCATTTCATTTCTTACATCTAAATGTAGTGTAATATTATAAATGCATGTATATATTGGATATATATGATATTTATTATATATAAATCATGAATATAATTCTGGATATAATGGATATTCTAGCACGTGAACAACTTGTAAATATAAGAAGTTTATTTTTGACTCAAGTACCAATGATCGACAATACGACTATTAGTAACTTAAATAATTACATAATGTTCATAACATAGTAATAAGTGATATAAAAGAAATAATGAACTCGAAAAAGGTTCTTAAGAAATTATAAATTAAATCTAGTTTATTATTCAGGAATATAAATAAACGAACAAGACAAGTCGGACTTGAGGTGAGGGATCCTACCTCCCTCTTTCTTTTTAAGTACTCTCTTTTATGTAATTTCTTTTAAGCTCCTATTTATTATATTTTGGGATGTTATTTTAAATTCCTCATTCTGTACATTTTATGTTCATATTATTAGAGACCCTATATGATCTCATAAATCCATTTTTGGATGTTTTATGTGCCGCCGTTAGGCTGCCGATTTTTCGTAAGGTGTTTTTCATCTCACTTTTATTCCTCTGAGATTTATGCTACATTTTCCACCATTTCCGTTGAGTGGTATATGTACTGACCATTATTATACTCTTTGTGTAATATAAATTCATATAAGATTATTTACATCAATGTTTTATAGTCCTTCTTTCATGGGATGTATGTTTCGAATGTTACCCAAGTCGGTAAGGGAACCTTTCACCCTCCGCTTTTTAAAAGACATCGTTTGTTATGTCTTTTAATTTACAACTTATAATGTTGGGATATGTTCTTCTATATCCTTATTGATGTAAAATTTATTTCCAAGTGACGAGATACCATTTTTGTCACTTCAACCCATTTTCTAAACTTTAAAGTGACGTCGTTAGGATTTCGAATTTCTGTAGGGTATCTTCTTAACCCAATTTCAATTCTTTTGGATAAACCTATACTTCTTGATTTTGTCGTTCTATGAATATGTGTGGTCGAAATATGATTGTTTTACACTGAGTATCCACTTATATTTGGTTAATTGATATTTTTCACACATAATTATGTCATTTCTTTATCCTTGCTCTAATGGCATGATCCTTGATTGGGATTACATCTCAATTTCTTCTCATTGAGACATTTCTTAATGATATGCACTTTTTTTCTCTTATAAAGTGTATATACAGCCCCTTTGACATTCCATATCAATATTATGTATATACTAAAGTCATTCAAATTTTTTGAAAATGTTCTACTTTCTTGTGGTTTATAATTTAAATATTCAAAATGGAAAAGGAATCATTTATTAAAACATTATTTTAAATAGTTTTAATGATTTATTCTTTTAAAAAATTATCATCCATGTCCATGTTTTAAAAATGGTTTTAAGGATTATTTTTATAGGGAAATGAACTTTTTAAAACCCTTTAAAACGTTTCAAAGTGGTTTGGGACACTTTGATTCTAAAATATCTTTTAAATTTGTTCTTTTAATATTTTCAATGTATAAAGGGATATATCGCTCATAGAGTTTTAATGATTTTATTAGATGTTTTTATTTATGATAATATCATGATGTGATCTCTGGTGAACGAAATGTGGAAATTTTATGTTTCTTTAATGCATGTATTAAGTGTTATGACTATGTAATGGTTCTTCGGCAATGTTTATGAAATCGGGGGGTTCTGTGATAATCGAAGGGAGAGTGAGCCCGATATAGCTCTCCAATGCATTGTGTAACATGAAGGCATTAAACTCTATGGTCTCTAAGAATATATTTAGGGAATATACTTTGATGGTTATTCCAAACATAACCATGAGGGTTACTCCCTACGTAAGAATGTTATGAATTCCTCAAGTTACTTTTATGTCTTATGATTTGTATGAATTATTCATAAATCTTATGATTTTATGAGGTATGTAAATATTCTTCTGTTTTATGAGTAAAGTGTGTTTTCATTGATTCTTATGTATACGTGGACTAATGTTTCCTTTCCTTATTTTTATATCCCTTACTAATCTTTTTGTGCTCATCCCAAGTTTTTGAAATGTTTTCCACACGACTTAAAGTGGAATACGGTCAAGGATAGGATCAAGGAAATGTCACGATGTCTAAAAGATGGAACTTGACATGACTCTTTTATTCAAGAGTTTATATTTTGTGAAAAAATGGAAACTGATTTGATGTGTCTACCCTGTAATCTTTGAGATGTAATAGTTATGTCCTAATTCTCTAAAACACTAAACCTGAAAAGATCCTCAATGGGAATTATTAATTTAATTCAAGATTAAGTAATGTTTTAAGGTTGGGTCCTTACACCTTACCCATTTATTCAAATGTATGGGAACCAGGACATGATAATATTTTTATATTTCATGGTCTAGGCCTCCATTTTATGTTTCATATGTAAGGAATTATTCATTCAATATTTATTAAATAATTCTTTAATATACATGAGATCATTTCATTACTTGTAATATCCATGGATATGATATGAGGTCAGGTGATTATTTATAGGTATTTCTCTATCATCCATAATACCTTCCATATTATTTTCAAGTTGATGTTTAAATAGAATTTGATTCAGTTATTTAACTTTTCATATTATTTATGCTTACTTAATTATCATATATTCAGGTGTAAGCTTACCCATACATAGTATCTAAAATCACAACTTTCTTATGTTACAGTTTCTGTATGATTCTATGATGTGTTTTATTAGTGATATTAAGGGACGTGATAAGTAGAATAATGTAGTTCTCAAGGAAAATATTATAACATAGTATTTATTTTTAAATGCAATTCTAATTTCATTTTTTTATCATGTTTACTAAAACTACAAATCTATTCTTTGCATTGTGATTCAATTTCCAATAATTAGTGAAAATTTAATGAAGTAACCACTGAATCTGGGCTACTAGTGTTAGTGTCTCAACATATATATATTCCTTGATCATAATATCCTAGGAGACAATGTAGGTTGGGTCATTTTCAAAATTGTTTCCTTTTATGAGTAAATCAAGGTTTTTATTATTTCTGTAACCCTAATGTTGCTAAATTGTATTTTTTGAGCTAGATATTATATATCTATTATGATTAGGGATTTTAGATTGTCCTACTAGTTATTTTTATACTCACCCAAACATGGGATTTCATTTACATGTCATGTATTATGCAGGATACAATCCATTTGAATGTTTCCTAGGGGGACTAGGAATTGTAGGAGCTTTGAGAGATATAGGAAAACTAAAGTTCATTCCAGGTGTTTTATTTGAGATATAACCCTACTTCAGAGAAGGATGGACCCAGTTTCTGTTTTTGGATGGGCTTGTATATATCCCCTATTTATCACAACATTATTTTTCTCTTTCATTGAAAATGGAATAGATTTTATGAATTTGTTTTTATATGACATATTTTTTTATTAGTTCACCATTTTATGGACTTTGATGTGTGCTCGTGCATATAAGTACTCAGTCTGAGGCCCCTTATGTGTGAAACATTTCTACTCATCACTAATGATTGTTTAATAGAACCTTGATTGAAAAACATATTTATATAAAGTGTATGTCAATCATGAAATTTTCATTTCCATTATTTAAATGTAAGTTAGTTTGGAATAGAATATCTGGAAAATCGACTTAGTTTTAATACTCACATCTATATTTTTCTTCTCTTTTTAGTCCTTTTGTAGGTTTCATCTTGATTATGATATCCTTGGGTTACACATTATTGTTTTTTGGAAGTGTAACTTGAGGGATCACTTGGATTTAGGTGGTTTTGAGATTTGGTTGTTGAGTTGTCTGGTTTAGTTGTATTTTCAGTTTGATGTATAAATGAGGTTGAGTTTAACTTTATACAAATGTATGTTGGTCTGTCTGTTTCATTACACGGTTTAGTTATTTATGTTTTGGGAGAAAATGTTCCCTCATCACTCTAATAATTACCTCAGTGATTGTCTCTGTCCTGGGAGGATTGGGAAAGCCTCTCAAGGCGTGTCATGGAGTGGCCTAGGTGAGATGTTTAGGGTCGACCAGGGTAGATTTGTGATATTGTTTCATCCAAATAGACAATTTTTTTGGAGATATGACTATAGTGTGAGGATTAAAATATGAATAAAAAGATCACAAGTCATGTTAAATGGTCACATGCCACATATCCCACACCAAGAATCCCTTTAGATACTCTTTTAGTACATATTCATGTTCATGAAAAGGAACCTGGTCACGGTTAGAGAACCCTGGCATGAACCAATGTACCTGGGAATATGTTTTCTTCAAGACGAGTCATAACCCATCCACTACCAGACATGTACACCCAAAAAGGACATGATTTAAATTTTGGGGATTACATGTTTTTTGAGATGGAGAAACTTGGTTAGATGAAGGGTTAGAAAGACATGTATGGCCCCCCATAGTACATGTCATGTACTCACTTAAAATGTTTATGGAGCATTTTGTTTCATCATCATAGACCAGGTTTAGTTGAGTATAATACCTTGTCTTTTACCCTTAGTGTACAATTTGTAATTAACTCAATAGAAATGGAATGTGATCAAATTTATGGGTTCTGTTTTTTATTGTGTTTGGTGATCCCACCGATAGGATCCTGGTGTTTTCCTCTATTTTCATTTGGTGGGGTTCATGGTATTGGCATAACAACCATACACAATGTGTCAATCCCCTATCTAGTGGGACAATCCTGTGAGGTTAGTGTTTTCAATAGTGGACCTAGGTGTGATCCCCGACATTGATGATGAGATCATCTGAGATCTAGTAACTAATTTTTAGTGATTCCATACAAGAACTACCTCTTGAATGAGATTGATCAATGATAACATGGATTAGGGAGAGATCCCTCCATAGAAATAATTACATAAAATATTCAATAAGAATGAAATGGATGGTAGTGTTTGTTGATATTTTTTTAGAATGGTTTTTTGTTATCTATATATATTGGTTTTTATTATTAATGTGACCCTCATCCTATTGAATGATCTTGTGTTGTGATGGATACTCTAGATGCTTTATGGTGAGTGATTTTAGGGTGTCCTACTATGTATCATAATACTCACTACTATATGGGATTACCCCACACATGTCATTTCTCATGTAGATGAATGCCTTTTTTGTTATCCTCCAAGGATAGGGAATATGTGGAGCATGTATTGGGCTAGATAGAGCATGGTGTTTACTGAGTGTTGCAATTGACAGTAGTCCCCAACTTCTATTCTAGTTATACTACATTATTGTTTTTGGTTCAAATTCAATTTTCCATTTATTTATCGCTTTTTACATTTTTTATACAATGATTTTGGGATTTAATTTTTTCATTCATTGGTTTCAGTTGAGTTGTTTTATATTTCAGTATTGTATGGGCCTTGAAATGTGTGTGTGTGTGTGTGTGTTTAGGTAATTAGGCTATGTCCTCCCATTGGTGAAATATACCTACTTTATGCTGGTTAATAGATCATGTCCTCATAGAGGATGTATTGGAGTAGTCACACTAATCTTAAAAATGGTCATGTTTCCCCGTATGGGTTGGTTCATGATAGAATCAATGATATGAAGTTATTTTAAGGAGTAGAGGAAGCATTGGGAGGTTATTTTTTATATGGATTTGCATCATTCTATTAATGAATATATTTTAGATAAGTTGGGAGACATTATTTGTGTTTGTTATAAGATTACAAAATCCTATTTTTTATTTATTATTATATTATAGTTACTCCTATAGATAAACGTGTTTCTAAATTATTCTAAGGATATAATCACTAATGTTTTATCAAAAATATTTTTTAATAATAGTGACCCTTTCTTTGTTTTTTTGTTTTTAATTGTTCATTAAATTTAATTTCATTATATTGATTATTTATTTAATTGAAAATGAATGAATAGAGGTTTGTCAAAGAAATATACAAACAAATCACTTCCAAACTAACGCCTAGTACCCCATTAAATCATTATATGTATCTATTGAACTAGATATTCTCGAAAACAATAATTTTTACGATAAATCTATTTGAAATATCTTATTGATTATTATATCCTAGATAGATTTTATTGTTTTAATTATTTATATTACATGTTGGGTGTTTCAAATATTTTAATCTTTTTTTATTTTAATATTGTATTTTCAACACTCATTTTTTATCATATAATATTTTTCTCAATTAAATCAATAATTAATTTTTAATTAATTTTTTGAGTGAACTAGTTAGTTGAAAAGTAATGTCATTTTTAATTTTATTTACGTACATATATAATAAGAATTTATAATTTTATTTATTTATATTAATTTTTTTATCCAATTTTAAAATTTATAATGAATAATATATATATATTATTCATGATACATTAAGACTATTAGATTACAAATTTCTCAATAAATCTAATTTCTTCTCATTGTATTTATATCTATATTTTTATTCAAAAAATATGACCCCTATATTAATTCAAAAACATTTTTCCATTATAGATTATCATTTAATTCCATAAAACACTTCATTGTCATCTTTAAACATATTTTTTCATCTTTTAATGTTACAATTTTAACTTATATATATTTTATTTCTTATTCATCCATATTTTTATAAATAATTGAGAATATGTATTATTCAATTTCATTCCATTATTATTTTAATAGAGATTAGGAAATCATACATTAATGAAATTAATCCAATTAAAGTAATTAAAAAAAGTCTCTACTGTTAATATTTTTCCATTTCAATTAAATAGGGAAAAAATGAAAAACTATAACTAATTTCTACTTTGTTGGGTTTTCACCACTTTTGAATTTTTTTTTAATATTATTCCTTTCTATATATAGGCATATTTTTCCCCAATATTTTTACCATTTCATCTCAATGACATATATTACATATTCTCCAAACATCGTAGTTATATAAATACTCTGTAGCATGAATCAATGATATCTTTATACGCACTCATTTTAATTTCATCATAAATATAACACAAATGAGTACAAATAAATCTACTTTCAACTAGGATATCGGGATCCGTCGTAAGATAACTATCAAAGGAATGTGGAGAGTATTATAGGCTATGGATTAATTTATTTTTAATATTTTCATATTTTTTAAAATTATATACAATTTTAAATGTACGATTCACTTATATACTAATTTCTGTCAACTTATATATTTCAGGTTAAATTATTGAGTGTAACTCACTATATTTAATTAACTAAATATCCAATTTTATTGGCATAAATCAAATATCTTCTGTTGGAAATAACATAACAAGACACTATCAAATTCTATTATAATAATTGAAAATACATCATTTGGCTGACTCTCTATTTCATATTACAATTACAATTCAATATATATGTTTTATTACTCAAAATTTATGATTATTTTACTAAAATATACTACTAATATATTATTTTATTTCTTTAGGTATTCAGATAAACTGAAAAAGTTCATAAAACCCAACTACCTCGCTTAATTGAATGAAAAATATTCATAAGACCCTAAATGAAAATATTATTACATCCACTTATATAGATGTTCCATTTTCATAATATAGTTCCCATTATATGTGATCAATGTGTGAGAATCCCATGATTTCTTATAATATTAGTGTACTGTTTTACCAATACCAACCTATTTTCACAAACTGAAATTACTACAGAATAACTTATGAGATATCATCATTACATAAAATAAATTAAAAGAAATATTATCAAATAACACAACTCAATTATAAGAGAACTTGTGACCCTAATTAAAATATATATTTTTTTCAATTTTTTTATTCAATATAAAATTATGTTATTAACAATAAAACAAAATACATATTCCCTTATATACTTATTTACCAATGAGGCATATCATTTCATTGATAATAACATCATGATATTCGTGATTCAGTGATCAAGAAAATTTCAACCCTTAGAAATAATGACATTTGGAAATTAATGGTTTGTATAAGAGTTAAATATTTAAATATTTTTCTTTTTTCATAATAATTCTATATTTTACTTTCTTCATAAAAAATCATAGAGGTATAGCCTATATATAATTTTATCGCATATAGGGATAACATTTTATACTACTTATATATGAAAAATTCAAATCATTATCCATTGGAAAGGCATATGAATTCATGAAAATTTATATTATCAAACTAATCTATCCAAAATTCATGAGTAGGATATTTTTTTCATTTAACATTACACAAAAACTAATATTCTTTATATAATAGTTTACATTAAATTATTAATATTCAATCAATTACTATTTAATGTTTATATTAGTTGGTGTTTTCAAATGTCTCATGGTTAGTATAAATAAAATAACAAATATATTTTAATATTATGTAATCCTTTCCAATTTTTTACTATTAATTAATAAACATAAAAACCCATTAGCATGACATTATTTTATTTTTTTCATATTTACATTTTACATAACCATGTATTCTATGATATTCAGTATCACTTTACAAACCATTTTAAGTGAGACTACATCTACTATTCATAAATCCATTTTTAGGTTTTATGTAGTAATTATATAATAGAGAAGTTGAATATTTTGTTGGATTAAAGAATTAATCAAATACATGAAGGACATCACTCATCATATATTCAGCATATTTGTAAAGACTAAACCAACAACATGACATGGCATTAATTTTTTGTCTTGGATTGTTATATTAATTTTTAAAATTAATAAATCTTTATTAGATTAATAATAATTCAACATATGGGTTCCTCGTCAAATTTTAGGTAATTTTTTATAATGTTCATGTCTAATTAAAGAGATAACAATAATGTTGTTGAATTTCACCGATGTTTTCATTATATTGTTCTACTTGTAAAATCATCTTGTAGTAACTACATAATTATCCATAAAAACTAAAATGACAAATTTTTATGATGAATTTAATGATTTGTAAGTATTTAATTGTGTTATCAATTTGTATAATATAATTTTATCTTTATATAAATAGTTTTATTGATTGTTTACTATATAAAAAAGGATATCTTCCTAATCTTTTTATGATGAACGGTGAACTATATTATCACGTTGGGATCTTAATAATGCATGATGGTGAACCAAAAAAATGTTGTCAAAAAAGAAATTTTTGAAACATAAAAACATATTCATAAAAAATTAAATTATATGTCTTTTTTAAATATCAATAATGAATTCATAAATTATGTATTTTATAATATTAACAAACATAAATATCATTGTATGTCTTTTCAATATGAGATATAAATCAACTAAATACATTTGTTAAGAAACTTTTTTGTGAAAAATATCCAACATATGATTCATGAATATAATCAATTTAATATTATTTTCTGAATTGGAAGAAATTTTATAACTATAAATGGTGTTTAATACTTACATATAATAATAATTCAATGAAAGGAGGCCAATTCAAATTCCTACATCATTCAGAAGTTATTATAAATCACTATTGTAATTTTATGTGGTATTAGTTCTCTCAATGTGAATAGAGATATGATCAAGAAGAAACAAATTGACTGTTGAAATTCATATATGATCTTCATTTACTATATTAATTTTTAAATACCTTCGTATTTTTACGATTGGTAATGATATATATTTCAATATTGTTCGTCACAATTTTACTTTAATTAATTATACTAATTTTCATATATTAAAATTGATTGATTAATTTTCATACCATATAAATTTAAACCAAATAAGTTACCAACACTCTTACATCAAGATGGTTATTACAATGGTTTATAATTGATGCATATACAATGGTTTAGTATAAAAATTTATGAAATTGTTTAATTGAAAAACATTTTAGATTATATCTATATAATTATTTTCAGGAATGTTATCTTAGAGGTGAGATTGATTGATCACTCTATAGAAAATATGAATTTATACAATCATATTTTATAGGTGATCAATGATACAGGGATACGAATTATGAATATATAATGTAAATTTATAATTTTGTTAGATATTCATATTAGATTTTATTTTCAATTGAAATAAATGTTTACCTAATATTACATAATTTTTTATGACTAAAAATATTCATTTGGAAGACTTTTCAAAAATACATTCATGATCTTTAAATATTAATGTCAAACATCTTATGAATGATCAGAAATATGGTTAAACTTTTGAATGGATCCAACCATGTTTAACCACTATATATAAATTTAATTCATGCATGTGTTTGTCAAACTAATTTTTTCATGTTTCATACTAATTAAATATTAATATTTTAGTTTTTAGGTAGTTTTTCAAAACATTTAAATCCAAAACCTTATTTTTCACTTGTTCATATACTTTTATTCCTTCGTTTTCCAAATAAAATTTCAATTTCTACTAATGATAATCATATAATTTCAGATAAAATTCCACATAAATTAATCCATCATAAATTTTATCCATCTATAAAAAAATAATTTATAAACCTTGTGGGTCCAAAAGATTTTGTAAACTTCCATAGAAAAATTAAATCCAAATAAATTTCCCATTAAAATATTTATTGTTTATATCTGGATGTGGATGTCTTTTTTATTTATAGAGGGTGATATAATAGTAGAATAACATCAAATAGTAGATTTCAACAGAAAATATGATATATTATCGTAAATAATGATATTAAAATGTGAAATAGAATACATTATATAGTAAAATGAGATTATTTCTAGTGAATATTATTTTTGAATTTAAATTATAGGTTCCCTAAAATTGATAATTTAATTTTACATTTTACTATTTAGTGAAGGGTGAAAAAAATTTATGCTTCCAACATTGAAATCACCCAATAAAAAAGACTGCACTCAAAAATAATTTCACCACATTATTTGATGAAAATATAATTTATCAATAATTGAAATATTTCAGCTATATAGAAATCTCAATGAAATTTTTTCCATTAATCAATTTGGAAATGGAATCCTAAAAAAATTATGATTTACTATTTTTATATTCTATTATGTGACTCCCATGATTGTGGAATTATATTATCTTATACTATTTATCACTAAGGTTAAAGGGACAAATTTTTATGATATTATTAATACTATCAATCATAATGGACTTTATATATTCATTTATTCCTGATTTTTCTTCACATTTCTCACTAATAATGAGAAGTTAATTAAATCTATTACAATGCTTCTTTGTATGATACATGGAATTCTGTATTTTGGTTATTTTTATAATTAGTATTCTAAAAAAGGTATATACCAAATAATGGATATAGTAAATAATAGAAACTATTTTTAAAAGATATATTTTAAATTAAATGAATTAGTTAATAATTCCACGATACATGAATATTTAAATTGGTTTCCTTGTAATAAGGAGTTGAAAAAAATTACCCTATTATCTATATTATTTTAAGATCATTCTCAACCTTTTTGAATGTAAAAACTCTATTCCTTGTAAAAACCCACAAATAATTATAATAGGTCTCATATGATTGATAAAAAGAATTCATATACTAGAAATTTTAGAATTTTGGACTCTTGAAAATTCAAAAAATTTAATTCCATTTATAATTATTTAAGTATATTTCATTACAATTGCATATTTTATTATGGGGAAAAATTAATATTATAGAATCTAGAAATTTTTTCCTAATATTATGTTTATGTATGATAGATATACATATATTTTTTTAAGTTTATTTAATGTATAAGTAGTATATTATAATCATTTTCATTCGCTATAATTTAATGATTCCTTATAATCTGGATTCAACATAGGGTTTTGTAGGGAAATAAATTGAATTTAAATATACTTGATGTAGTTCATTGAATACATTTAAGATTATATATTATTAAATAAACCAAATTCATTTAGTTTCTCTAAAAAAACAAATAGGTTGAATACAATACTCAGGTAATTTGAACAAGGAATACATTGAAGAATTAAATACACTATAGATTATTGAAAATAGTCAAAATAATTCAATATCGATACCTGATTTATTCACCCATTTTTTTCTTTCTAAGTTATCTGAAATAATATATGTCAATAACTATTTTGAAATGTGTTTAAAAATAAAAAAAATTATTATATTAAAACTATTTCCTTCTACAATTTTTTGATATACTCTCTTAAATATTTATTATTATAATTGAATTATATTTCATAGACATGAAATTGTAAAAGAATGAATTTTTGGATATTGTTAGAAAACTATGAAATAATGGAATATCGTTGAAATATTTTCCACTCATTACTATTCCATGTATGTTGAATACATTCAATTGAAACCTAATTAATTCAACTGAAAAAAATTATGATAAGCATCATTTTTTGTAGAATTTTTTATTTGGAGAAGTAAATCGACCATTGAATTGATAATTATATCAACCAATATTATTAAAAAATTATACACAAACAATAAGGTATTTTTATTTTCAAGGATAATTATTTAAGGTAAATAAATTCATTTTAATGATTTAAACATGAATATATACATTGAAGGCTATATATTAATTTCTCTTTCATTAATTGTTTTACTATCACTACTCCTCCTGGGTGGGATAACACCACAGTCTTGGATTTTTATTCAAATTAAAATTATTTAAAACAATATTTGTTACATTGAAACATATTATTATTTAGATTTACTTTTATATAAAATATTATTTATCTAGTATTAAAAACAAGTGGTTCACTGATATTTCATTATAGGCCTGCGTTAGAATTTGAGAGGTATATTGTCACTAGATGCTATAAATCATGGTAGAATACATTTTGACAGAAAATGTTCTTCTATGGTGGTTATTTTAGGTAAATAATTCCTATATTAATCCCATCAATACACATGATATAGAATTCGAATGTATAAAATCATATTACCTATATCAACTCTATAATTTTTTTCATTGAAAAAGGACGTTGAACTTCTTTCTTCTATTGAAACTACTGAAATTTTGGAAATATAATATTTTTAGAATTTGATTTATAAAATAGCTTATGGTTTGGTTTTTGAACAAGATAACATTGAAGGAGACATTAAAATTATATAATATTATTTGATAACTACATTTGAGAACCCAAGATATATGATTCTATAACACACATACCTTTCTTTATCATCAAAATTTAATTTATTTGAATACGTAAAATCATAACGTATTTTCATCCCAAAAATTTTAATTGTACATGAAGTAAATACCTATATATAAACATTTATTTTTTGATAAGAGATTGATTTTTTCAATACAGATTTAGTTTACATACAACCAAATTACATATACCCTCATGTATATATATACACAAATGATTCTAAATATTATTAATATCTCTTTTTCCAAATCATAAAATAATATTAAAACTGGGGGGTGATAATTATGATTCTATAAAATATTGACCAATCATTGGTAAATTTTAATGGGATCCATGTAGTTGTTAAATGTTTCATAGATCATGTGATTAGAGCATAATTTTTTTGAAATACTAAATTGGGAAATAATTCTTTCATATAGAGCATCAATATATCAAAATCAGAGTCGAATAATTCATTCAATCTTTAAAGAGAATAATATAAATTACCTATTTCAAATAAAATTATTATTAATAAGAGGCAAGAGTAATATAATTATTTAATTGAATATACCATTTTCATCCAATTTATTGTTAGCATAAATCATGTCATATTACGTAGATATTCCAAAAAATGATTCAAATTATTAATACAAGAAACCAAAGAAAAAGTATGAGGTGTAAAAATATTTTTTTCAACAAACATTAATATGGTATAAAACATATATAATTTATTATCAATTATTTTTCAATATAATATTCTATAATTTTAAATTTTCTTTCGACATTATTATATATTTCTATATATGTACTAAAAAATTTTATTCTTTATATTATTATATTTTTTATTAGATATCTTATTTATCATAAATTAATGGATTATTTCATTTGAAGATGAAGAGATGTTGAATATTCACCTATAAAATATAAAAATTAGGTAAAAATATCATATAATATAACCAATTACATAATATTTATTCATTTAATCATTTCTGATGACAATTCTTATTTTATTTGATAACAATTATTTCAAAATTACAAAAACAATATTATTTCATTTATTTTAGTGATTTTTGATTTTGATGGTTATCAATGAACTATAAATTTCTAATCTTTTAATTATTACATATTATTTTGTTATTATTTATTACAACATAAATCTTTTATAGAGTTATCATTTCACAAAAAATGACTAATTTTCTATAAAATTGTTTCCTCAAAAAATGTGAATTTTTTTCAAAATCATGTTCTGTACTAATTCCAATTTTATATAATTATTTTATAAAAATTATATGAAATATTAAAAATATTTATTAAGTTTTATATAGAAAAAATATATTTTTTGTGACAAATGTTTTTGGGAACAATATGAAAAATTATTAGTATAGTATAAATTTCATAATTATAATACTTTTATGTTATTTTGAATATATTTGAATGTTGATCCAACTTATAGTAATAAAATTTAGATCCTATGTATTAATTTTTTAGATATATATGTCTCATTAAAATATATAAATTGATTTTCATTACATATACTAACATTTAATAATTATATCATATATTTTTCTAGATACTTATTGATATTTTTAGTCAATAATAATAGTGGAATTTATCAATTGTCCATTTAGAGAAAAAATATTTTGCAAGATATTTAAAAAATAACAAATGTGTTAAGACATGATCTTATTCAGTTTAGTGTTCAAATCATGGTTCACACTTAATAGTAATCAGTTTGGGAATCCATGTGGCCTCATGCATGGATCCTGAGATGTAAAAGGATAATAATAATCTGTGGGGGTCTATGGTGTTACCATAGAGAAACAATACACCCATAAAAAATATTATCAATTGCAGAAAGAACTATTAAACATCCTTAATAAATATTAATAGAACTAGATTGTAATAAAACATAACATCTTATATTAGATGAACGTGTAAAACAATATAATCCTATAGACTCACAATCTAACCAATATAAAATGATAAATTTCATATGGGACAATCATGATATAAATTTATGAAATAAAAAAAAATTATATATCCATATGATCATCCTAAAATAATACCTTAAACCAAATATCCGAACCCATCTGATCTGTCACACTCAATCATGTTACAATGGGCCTTGACCTAATATGAACCTACAAATAGTGTCTTATTGGGTTCCCATGTTATGGAGAACCTAGAGCTTGGTGTGGGTATAATTTCAAATGGATCCACCCATGTGGCCATGTATATACAAGTAAAATATTTTTCTATTCATTTTAAACACATATATGAATAAAAAATATATTATGGAGGAAAAATTTAATTAACAGCACTGATCCTCCGCTTCAAAAAAATGCCATATATCAAACAAATACTATATTTTATAGTGTAGAAGTGTCTCAGAGCATATCACACAACCATAAAACCCAAAATGATTCCCATTAAAAACTCTTTGTAGTATGTTCGTGGAATCTAGAAACATCAGGGTTGAATTTTGAATCACAAATTTAAACCTATGTATATTATAATAAATTTATCTCTTTGGGGTAGTGTGTTCCCCTCATCAAATCTTATAGTATAAAACTTACTCAAGGGGAATTGTGACCCTCTTTAATCATCTTACAAGTGAATAAATATAAAGGGAGTGTGTACCTATAAATTATCAAAACATTATAGGTATGAGAGACAAAAAACATCAAATTCTTACTGTGTTTCTTAATACATATTTTAGGGAATTGTGTCTAACAATAATCATTATAATTAGAACATCTCAATGGGTTTGTTTTCCACCCAATAACCTCTCCCAGTTAGAATTCTTCCTATCAACATCATCACCAAACATTCAATACTAGTTCTATATCTTGATCATTAGTTATTCATGTTATCAGGTTATACTTACAATCATCATTACCCATTCCCATATTTACACTCTCATGGGTTGATATATCATTGGGGAACATTCCCAAATCACATAGGTAACATAAATTATAATAAAATAGATTTTTTTTATTTTTAATGTTACTATTTAGATGTGGTATACTAATCCCTTGAAAATAGACTATTAATTTAGTGGTGTTTTTTGAAAAACCATTAGAAAATATGTAAACAATTTAAGAAGGTATTTCCCCAAACCTAATTCCATGATCTATTCCCTCTCAATATTTCCCATCATTAGCACCATACATTATGGGCTCTACCTTCTTACACTATAATTTTATCATATTTATTCCTGAAATAACATCCCACATAGATACCCCTAAATATGACCCTACCAAACAAGACTCATCTTCAAATCCTATTCATCCCACCAGGTCATCTAAGCTCAATCATCTCACACTTCCATTCGATCCATAGTGTCTAAGCCCCATCATATAACTCATACACCTAATACATTCCACAAATAACTAAAATCCCACCAATCGTCCAATCCTTGCATGATCCTATGTGGGTGTAATATACATTGGGTGAGAAATATAGCTAATTTCTAACATTTTATCTAGTTTGTTTCCCGGTTAACTTTTTTTTACATAATTTTTTTTATTATAATTCCATTTCTTGTGAAATATAATAGAGAAAGCCATTTTATGGATGAAATAAAAATCTATCAATTAATATGATAGTTAAAGAGTCATAAATTATATAAAAACATAATATAAAACAAATTTCATTATCAATATTAAATTTTAATTGGAAAGAAGAATAAAAAGTTACAATATGGTTTTGTTATAATGTAAGTCAATATAATGACCATGCTATATCTTTAAAATGGGCGAATGAATTCAAAAACAAGATAGAGGATTCTTTCATCATTTTTTATAAGTATCATCAACAGTAAAACATATCAGTTCCACATGTTGATGTTATTATAGATATTAAGTTAAAAATATAGTTTTTTAAACCTTAGTAAAAATATATCAACATTTGAATATATCAGTTGATCCTCGTCATAATGTAATAGACATTAATTAAAGAGGAAACATTACTATGAAAAAAATTGATTTCATTATTTATTTTATGGTGGAGATAATTATCTATATAAATGATGTATCATGAATTCAATGATTTGTTTTTTACATATAATTTATTATATCAAATAACTCAATATAATTACAACTAAACCCATATCAAGATATTAACATTCATTAATGACACATTTCCTAAAACTAAAATCCTTGAGTATTTTTGTGGCATGATAAAATTTGATAACATGCATGAGAAAAATTATACACAAATACATACTTGTCCCAATTATTTTATGTTATATTTGGGAGAGTATTCTAATAGAAAGGGTTGTGAAAAATTTTCTACATCAAGATGAAATTCAAATAATAGTTTTGAATTGTTTGAATCATAATAATATTATACAAAATAATAAATATTATACTCTTATAATGGTTTTTCAATAAAAAAAATTAAAACATTGATTAAAATTATTTTTTATGTCATCTAAAACTATAATGACCACGAATTATGATACTATAGATAAAATAATCATCAGTAATGTTACATCCAAGAGCTTTAAAAGAATAGAAAATATTTGATTCACTATATCATAATTTATAATCTGATATTAAAAATATGAATTTTATATTGAAAATTGATGGAATCAATCCATTTTGGATTTTATGTACAGCTTATATATTTTTTATGGTTAATTTGATACCTTACCATCTACCACTATCAGTATGTTTGAAAAAAATCCTTAATCAATTTGATGATTATTACTAGAAACAAATCCTTGAAATCTCAATAATGAATACATGTATGATTTCGTTGAAGAAATATTAGAGTTATTAAATAATGGTTTTGAGAATTATGATGCATCTATTATGAAAATATTAAATATTCACATTTCTCTAATGTGAACAATTAATGACTTCATTTCACATTAAAACATATGTATTTAAAAATCCCACACTGGTTTTCATTATCTAGTTTGTAATGTTGATTTTGATCTTGAACGGTTATATAATAGTAAAAAATGGAGCTTTTTTCCTCATTGATTTCTAAACATATTTAATATAATTTGGTTGAGAAAGTAAAAAATTAAATGGAATCATTAACCATATATAAAAAAATATTCACAAAGGATCAAATATATTCACACAACTAATAAATATTCCTGAAATATTTTGAAAGATCAACCTTCTCAACAATTGTGGTAATTAAGTTTTATGTATATTATAAATTGAAAATAGAACAAAAAAATGTTAATAAATTTATTTATCAAACTTACTTATAAAAAATTTTATTTATTTAATCAAAATAATGATTCTATATAAATGAAGAATATTTTTGTTAAAATTAAATATTTACATTAATCAATGTGAATTGAAAACTAATAGACCATCGTAATGATTGAATGAACATAAATTCAATGAATTGAAAGTGTGATATGTGGCGAAATGAGAATGAAAACTTTGTTGAATTAGTTTCTCAATGAAAAATACTATAAAAGATATATAATTATGACATTTAAAACATTGGATATTACCTAATAATTATTCTAGATACATCAAATTGTTGTTTGATTTAATGAATCAAGGGTTACAATAATTAAAAATTCATAATTCATATATTTTCTAGAGAACTAAAAATCATTATAATTTCATAAATTGTTACCCAAAATGTAAATATATTTATAATGGAGTTATTCATATTCTTTCAAAAACTAATGTGATAAAACCCTGCAACCTGTTTAGAATTAAATTATTCTAGAAATAATTATAATTACATTTTGTATGATGTATATGATCTTTTCCCCATAAGTGTTTACTATAGCGATGTATTTAACTATAAATTATGTAAAGGATAATAAATTATATGGTTGAATGAATTATTAAGGGATGTATCGATATGAGTGAAAATTTATTTTATTGGTTTTATTCTTAGGCAAACAGTTATTTCCAATTCATTAAATAATTTTATAATTATGTTTCATTCATTTTTTTACAAATACCTCGATCATTTTATATCATATGTAAAAAAATAATCTGATCCTAAATACTTTATTACTAAATATTAATTATAAGTGTAATGTGTTACCTTTTTCCTAGATATTTAATTAATTTAAAAAATATTCATTCATGTTCGATGTGTTGATGACATCTTAATTCAATCTCCACTTTATGGGAAATCAAATAACATCCCCAATATTATTCAACCTGTTGGGAGGACCTCTAATAGTCCACTAAACAAAATTGGAATTATTACACACAGAAATATATATATAAATAGTAAAATTATTAATTGATTTATTGAATAGATGAGGATTAAAAAAAACACGTACGAAGTCAAATAATTAATGAGATGGATATTACAAAACATTTAAATAAATAGTTGGTAAAATGGATTTCGAATAATATACATTTATAAATAATAACACACACACACATCGAGATTCTTATATATATATATATATTCGGTATATATTTTTTTTTATAATTTTAAGAAATTAAATTAATTTTGAAATCATCAATATTTATATTGAATTTGAGTAGGAAAGGAATTTGATGTCTTTTCTTAGGTTCCTATAAATAATTATTGTAAATTTGATGCTTAAAATGTGAATTACATCATATTTCATATAGCTATATGAGAAGATGTTTCAAAACCAATTTATAATGGTATTTTAATGAATACTACTCGATATTTATATTTACAATATTTTTTATGAAAATATGATTTCATTTTCTATGGAAATGAAATTGAAATTTTATATACTTTTTCCTATATTATGGAATTTATCAATGTCATAAAAACCTATAGAATATTATTTGAAATTATTCTATTAACTAATAACAAATTATAAATGGGGTTTATATCTATATAAATATTGATATATATGAAACATTATGGGAATATCTTTTGTTATATTTTCATTCAATTAAAATAGAAAAAAATATATTATAATTCAAATTATTTCATTAAATGATGGTTTTACCTTGAGAACATTTCTATATAATATATTTTATTTTCATGGTATAATCATTTTATGAAATTTAATGTATATATGATTGTTTTCATTTTTTTGGTGACACATATATTTGGATGTTGTACAATGTGATTATTTTTTGAGAATTTATATAAACCCACATTACCTTGGGTGATGGTTTCTAACTTATGATATTATTATATATTGAATTTCAAAAATTATCCATGTCCATTTTGTTAATATTGTATTAGTCGTTATGACTGACATGTGATTATCATATACTATTATTATATATGGGATACACCTCTATAATATATAACTATGTTTCAACATCATTTTCCTTCCACGGTTTTGTGACTTTTATCATGTTCATGTTTGTATATACACATAGTTCGAATATATCCAATATATAATGTATTACCCCAAGATTATTCATGTATTTTATAGAGTTGTCTACTATATTTTCCCCTTAATTATTCTTCTAATCACCAGTTTCATTCATCATGTATCTGGATATGTTATCATGTTCAACGATGTGTATAGTAGAAAATAATTTGTAATGAAATTTTGTGATGAAATATATGATATTTTATGGTAACATGATAATTTTTGTTTTTATGTTTATTATAATACTTATAAAGATTTAATATATTTTTGTACTCTTAATTATGTTGGGTCTATAATTTTTATTTCATTTTTCATTGAAATATATATACGTAGTTTAACCTACCTCAAATAACGAGGAATAAATCAGTACTAGTATAAACAACCCCTAAATGTGGTTTTCTTATAGATACATTTTAAAGCACTATTTCATGAGAGAAAAAGTTAGAACCAAAATCCCCACGAAAATGTAAAGACTTACATAAAGTTATTGTATCAGGAAATTTCATAAAACCACTATAGAATTAAAAAATTCATGAAAAAATATTTCTTAACACCACATTTTGAGGTGTATAAAAATACAACCATAAAAACCCAGAAATATCATCCCATTTTAATATATTAATACCATTCTGTGGTGCCTTAGTACCTATTCCATATCTTTGGGTTGATCCCAAAACTAGTAGTGCATAACATCCCTTGGTGACATCTCGACCTCATTATGGCTATACTGGCATCCTTAGAAAGGCAACACTATCACCACTCAATAGATATTAAAAAGATCACATCTCACATCTGAATACATCAGTTGATCGGGCCTCATGCACCCATAACAAAAAAAATCACCCATTGGGTAACCCCCTAGTGCTCACATCTCAGTTGCGGATGAACATTCACCCCATCCTCATATCAAATATCTCATAGGCTCAATGTAATCTCAATGTTTCCACATGATAAATCTTTAGGGAATACATATCAATTCGATACTCACCTCTTTCTAGAGGTTTATAAATGAACAAATAAACCTCCAAAAAAATAATTATGTTTATTTAAATATCACCCCTATATGTCAATGTTTCAATTGGAACACAAGAAAAAATATGAATGAGACCATTAGTGACTAAGGATTTTGGAAAGTTCATTAGTATCCTTAATTCCCCATGGAACATTGTTTAACACATTTATAGGTATTCAATTTTAATTCAATAATTTATATATTTTAAAAGTTTAATCCACATGATGAGGGGGATATCCCCCAAAATTGATCATAAATCATGAAATCCTCTTCTGAAAAATGGGTTAAGAGGCAACCCATAACAAACATGAATAAAGATTTCAAAAACAATAGAAAACCTGCAAGATGTAAAAAAATGATTAAAGAATACAATATGGTTGAAAAGTAAGGGAAGAGTTTCATCGCCACCAGGAAAAAATTGTACCAATGCGATTGCTCAAAGAGGAGTGTTGCCCCGCAAAAAAGAGGTTGTATCGTGCTGGAACTATAACAATGTAGGGAATTCCTCCACCAAAAAAAAATATCGAGGGAGAATCGAATGATATATGCCAGCTCATCTATATCTCTTTCGATCCTCCCACCCAAAAATTCTAGTGAAAAGATAATAGCATGCCAACCTAATGCAACACATATCAAGATGAAAAACACAACACAAATTCATTCAAGGAACCCTTGTATCAAACAAGAATAGATGGATGGATGATGGGTGTCAGCAAACCCATCCCTCTTTCGAGGCCACCCACCCAACAATACAAATGCACTGAAACCAAATGTGATGAAATAGAATTCCCAGCCCTAAAGGATAAGAAACATTCATCCATCATGGAAAATACAGCAACAAGAAATGAAAACAATGATCCTCAAAGTAGATTTTACCTCACATGAGAGATCGTAAAACCATTACGACGTTCGCCAAACTGAGCTAAGAGATCAGTCGTGAATCCAACATCTCAGGTACCCAATGACCACCGGTGCATCCAAAAATAAACCACATGATCCACAAACACCATCACAAGAATTATCCCTCTGCCAGTAGGAGGCCATCACCCTTACCCGAGGGAGTTGCTGGATTAACAAGCCCCAAATAATGATCATCATCCAAAACTGATCACCATCGCGCCCCCCACACATGGATCGATCCTTTTAAGAATCCCAAAAAGGACCTGCGTTAGAGGAATCTAGAGAAGCATCCAACAGATCCCACTCCACATTGATCACAATGCTAATAAATCATGCATAATTCGATATAGAAAATTAATAAAGGCCTCATAAATTAATTTCCATAATTTTCTTTAATTAATATAGGGGAAACTCTAACTAAATACCTTCTATTTATAGTCACATATCACACCTCACCATGAAGAACTTATTTAGGCCAAACATCCCAGTTAACTAATTTTAAATAATTAAAAAATATAATTAATTTCATATTTGTTTGAAACCATAATTGTTGATAAAAATATCATTAAGTGACCTTATCGCATTGAAACCATGACCAATCGTATGAATAATACCCATGGATAATTTTTTTTATAAATAATATAAAAGTTATAAAAATCATAGTGGAAAAAATATGAATAATCACTTCATTTAGATGAAAACCCTAAACAAAATTACTTGGATATATACCTCAAATAAACAAGTGTCTACTGGCATATGATTAGCATCTTATTAAGAAAATTATCCTTACTGAGAAAATTCCCATTATTTTAATATCATTCCACCATGAATCAATTCAATCAATTTGAAAACCATATTTGGATCACCCAAAGCATAATAATAATCATGTTGAAAGAAAATGGTAAATTAAAATAATATCACACCATTAATAATAAATCAAATAGAAACCAAAATCCACCCCACATTACACTACTAGAATTTTTGGTATTTGCGACGTGTTAACTGTGACTGGATCCCATTGAAAATATGTTTTATAAATGGGGTCCACTCACAAATAGACCATTGCAGAAAATGTCGTCGAAAAATACATTATTTACGACAGGATCGTCGCAAAAAAAAATTTTCTCCACGGGCAACTTCACCGTCGCAAATAATTCTCTGATTATATACTTTATAAATATAAACTTTTTGCAATGGGCCCGTCCCAAATACTTTTTGCAACGAGCTCGTAATCTCGTCGCAAATACTTTTTTGAAAATATTTAATAGAGCATTTTCAATGGGCCCATCACAAATAATTTTTTCGGCGCGCTCGTAATCCCGTCGTAAATAATTTTAAAAAAAAATTATTTAAGATATTTGTGATGGGAACCCGTCCCAACCGATCCTGTCATAAAAAATAATTAATTTTTTTAAAAAAATAATTTTATTAAATTATGATTATTGAAAAATTAATTTCAATATTATTAAAATAATAACAAAATAAATAATATTAAAAATATCATTCTTCAAAATGAAACATTAAAAAAATCATAAAATATTATTATTATTATTAGTAAAATAAACAAACTTTAAACAATATAATATGAAAAAAGTATATTTAATAAAATTATGATTAATGAAACATTAATATTAATAATATTAAAATAATAAAAAAATTATTAAAATTATCAATATTCACAAAAAATTAGAAAATAATAAAATTTAAATAAAGTAATTTTTGTATAGATATAAAAGACAAAAACTATAAATAGGTCATATTATAAAAAATGATAAATTCAAATGTTTTTAACATAAAAAACACTATGGATCGTCTTCTGGAGGAGGTGGAGGAGATAAAAGAGATGGTGGAGGAAACTCCATCCCTAAAATATTAGTCAGACGACACATGTACTCCATTTGCTCGTGATGTTGCGGCTGCCATCGATGTATCTCCTCCCAATGCTGCTGCTTCATCTACTGCTACTACTACTGACACGTCTCTTCTTGCTGCTTCTGTAAACTCTCTATAAGGTCATTCTAATCTCAGAACTTCTCTTGATACTGTGAGGCAGAAGATGATGCCACTCCATGAGCTCCTTTCAAGCTGGATGCCGACATCGCAACAGTAGCATAATAAGTACCATGAGTCACATGAGAGCTGATACCAACTACTGAAACCATGTCAAAGCAATACTGGGTCGCCAACATCCATGCCGCCTCGTCAAAATAGTGGGCACGAGTCTGATCAGTCTCCTTGTCCTGACCCTCAGCCTACGTCTGAGAGGCTGCAACCTCATACGACTCCTTCAATTCCTATTTAAAATTAATATTGTGAAAATATTATATGCAGTTAATTGTTAAACTGAAAAAAATAAGACTAACTACAATCCAACTCTGGTGATCACCTCAAATCTCTCTGGTGGCTGGATCACTATATATCCTCTTTTAAACATAATACTCTGTAATATTAGGATGATATACTGCCTATATGAATATTAAATAAACTGCTTATATTTGATGTTATATAAAATATTTAAAAACAATACTTACCAGATGCTCTCTGTGCATATTGATTATACGACAACCTGCTCGATGTGTCACCTCTTGTCTCCCTCAGTTCTGTCGACCCAATGAAGAACTCCTCGTAAATCCACCACCTAACTAGTGTGCACATAATCTATCCCAAACCTAAGATGAAATGTAATCTGGTCGGTGGGCTATACACGACTCATCAAATACTGTCGCTCCGGATTTATTAATGGGTTTCTTTCTCAAATTGTGAAAAACCTGACACAAACGCTCGTGCATAGCTACCTATCATGCTGCATAGATATCATCATGCATGATATCATCAACGAGATACCATAACCCCGAAAAATAATTTATAATATCAAGTTATTAATAAAATAAATTTCAAAATAAATTTTATTTATTTATGTACTAGCCAATGATTGTACATGACATGTTGCAGATCAACAAGAATATGTTCTCATGTGATCCATGGTTGAGAAAAATAATTGCACAAGATAGAACTCCCTTGTCTAATAGCTACATGCGGAAAATTGTGAAAAAAGAATAAATAATATAACTATTATTATATATATAAATAAATTAATGAAATAAAAATAAAATATACAGTTTTCCATACCTCCATGTTCCTTGATCGAATCCAAGACATGGACGTCGCTCGGGGATAAGATCTGAAATCAATATTCATGCAAGACCGCACCCCCTCCACATACCTTCTGAACCACCAGTAGACTGAGGGTCAGATGATCCCACATACCCCCCATCCAAAGGTAGCTAAGCCTCCTCTAACTCACGAAATAGATCATAGTCCATCTAAAACACAAAAATTATAGTTGTTAATATATAGTTGAAAATAACTATTATATATAGATATATATTAGTTATGATCATAGCCAGCATTTAACTGTGTCAATATTCACCTTCATTATCATCTTCATATCTGACGATGTCAATGTCCTCATATTCCTTCTCGGCATCATCAATATCCATATGAGTTTCACTTTCACCATCCCTTGTCATTTCAAATTCATTTGTAACATAATTATCCTCTTCGTCACCATTGACCTTTAATTGTGGGGTGTCACCATTGACATTCACCTTTCTTTGTGAAAAATATGGATTTTGAGTAGTCTCTTGAAAACATTCAATTCCTTCCACTTCAGAAGAACCACATTTAGTGTGAGTAAATTGATTTTCCTGAGATTTCATTTTTATTATGCTCCACTAATCAGTCAGGTCTCTTGAAGTAGCACAGTACTTTGCGTAATAAATTTGATGTGCCTGTTGAGCCATTAAAAATGGTTCATTTACTACAAGAAGACTTTTATATTTAAAATCGAAGATTCCATGAGTCGGATGAACATACAAGCCACTCTCAATATATGACCACCGACATTTAAATATCATTATGTAATTTTGTCCAAGATAACATAGCTCAATAATTTATCCAGAATGACGTAAAAGGAAAATTCAGTTTCTCTATGATGCGATCCTCTCATAAAAACTCCACTGATCATTGTTTTTTTCATTCCCCATATACACGTGTATGAAATCAAAAACCATTCACCACACATTCATTATAATATTTAACAATTTTGGATGGTGGGTAACTCAATATACACAGATGCATACCAATATTATTAGCATGTTGAGACACCTAAAAATTTGTAAAACAATTATCAATTTAATAAATAGTAAACTAAATTGATATTAAACCATCAATAATTTATATTGACAGTTTTTGAAACCATTGAGAAAAAAAATGTGTGTGTTCTTTAAGAGAAGCTGCAGTAATATGTGGAAGTTGTTTCCTGATATGATGATCATATAACCAATAAATAAAATAAGTTTACATCCTGTAACCGAAATTATAGAATAAGTGATAGAAGCACTCACAGTATAATTTTTTTCATTTATTCAAAGTTGAGCAGATTAAATCTATGAGCTCTATGATGTTAATTTTCTAAAATCCATCGTTCATGAACTCCACTAAAGCTAAAATTTGGTTGATTAATAATTGATAATTAATATTTCATTTTATCATTAAAATTTTCTTTGTTCCATCCCATGCGGTTTAGTTTTGAGGGATATTAGGATTCAATATAGTGAGAGCAGAAAAAAGAAATTTTCTCTTGCAAATAAGGTTCAACAATTGATCCTTCATATCATTCTTTGTTATGTACTTTTTTCTTCAATTTCTTCATGCATCTCTCAAATGGGTATATCCATCGAAACTGTACGAGACCTCCACATTTAGCTTCATGTGTAAAATTTCATATCAAATATTCCATTGAGTCAAAGAAAGCTGGCGGAAATATTTTTTCCATTTTACATATAATTATAGAAGAATATTCTTCCAGTTTTCTTAGTACATCGTAGTCTTTTGTCACTTCACAAATGTCTTAAAAAATATGATATGTCTATTATCGAATCCTAAATCATAGAATTCAACAAACCTCCAAATCCAATCAGCATACGTCTTTCCATTATAACATGTCAATCATGACTTTTAAATCCGGTAATATGGCCATTCGTAACACATCTTCCCAAATTGGAAGCATAACCATCTGGAAGTCTCAAATCTGCAATCCACTGATAAAATAATAAGAGAATATCTTTGGACAGTATATAAGAAGCTTTTGGCTTCATTAACCTCTATGATCTGACATTTTCAAATAGTTCAAGTTTTGGTCTCCTGCGAATTTGGGTAGGGTCTAATCGTGATTTTACAGTATCTTTGGTCTTACCTGGTGTATCCAAAACTATATGAAATAAATTATCAAAATAGTTTTTCTCAATATGAATGACATTCAACATGTGAAAGACCAACAAATCAGACCAACATAGGAGATCCCAAAAAATGCATCGTTTTATTCAAATATGTTCTTTCCCAATGCCATGAATTTTCTGTTGGTTTACTGTTGGCCCAAATTTTAGGGGATGTAATGAACATATAAATGATTTTAACTTTGTACCTAAGATCATTTTTGGAGTTCATACCTCTACATTGTTGCTTTTCGGAAATGAGATTTTTTCCTTCAAAAAGGATGATCGGTTGAAAGAAATCTGCGATGACAGTCAAAATAGAAAGGTTTTTTTCCATTGATGAGAATAAATGATTTTTTATCTTTCGTACAGTAAGTACATGATTTCGGACCATGTGTACTCCAGTCATATAACATTCCATATGTCGGAAAGTCACTAATCGTCCACATCAAAGCATCTTTTATTGTGAAATTTGGTTTCGCATCAACATCATATGTACTAACACCATTACACCACAATGCATTTAACTCATAAATCAATGGTTTCAAATAAACATAAATATTTCTTTTTGGATGTCCAGGGATAAATAAGGTCAAAAAGATATAGGGATCATTCATCAACATCCATGGAGGTAGATTGTACCGAGTTATAAAGACAGGCCTACATGAATACCAACTACTATACGTACCGAACGGACAGAAACCGTCAATAGAAATACCCAATCACACATTTTGGGCTTCTAATGAAAATAACGGATGCCGACGTTCAAAATGATTCCATGAATCACCATCAGATGGACGATTCATGATTTTACCGATTGAAATATTGGTTTTCTATAATGACATAATTGACGTTGTGCTATGAGACATAAATAAACGTTGCATCCTGGGTGTGAGGGGGAAATATCTCAACTATTTTATAGGAATCAATCCACACTTCCCTAGTTTAGATTCATTATACCTCGATTGACCACATGTGGGAAAACTATCCAATTAATCATTTTCACCACAATATAATATACAATCAATTTCACATGCATTAATCTTCTGATAACTAAATACTAGATTATGAACCAACCTCTTGGTATCATAGTAATTTGCAGTCAACATATTTACTTCAGGTAACAACGTTTTAATCAAAGAAAATATTTGATCAAAACAGTTGTTCGATATTGAATTATCTGATTTAATAGCCATAAATTTTTCAACCACTTCTAATTTTCTTATCATGCAATCAGGATATAATGCATCCTCAGCAATCCTCAATAACTCATAAAATTCAGATGGTTCCAACTCAGGAGTTAAATCAATATCATCGTGAGTTTCAGTTTGTTGAACAAGTAGACATGCAACATCATGTACCAATTTTTAGAACCGTGATGGATCCAGAATCAAGTTATTAGTATCTTATCTAGAACTGTGATTGCCATGTTGATATCAAAAAACATAATCTGGTTGAAAACCAAACCGCAAGAGATGTCCCCCAACATTGTCAAATGTGTCAAACGTCTTCAGAGCACATTTTTTACAATGACACTTAATTGTGCCTTCTGAAACATATTCTGTTTTTGATTGTGAAAATGTTAAGAAAGCCTCAACAACCTCAATATATAGAGGATTTAAACTACAACCATTTGTATTTTTGCACTGATTTATCCAAGCATGCCCATTTAATACTGACTGATGTCGAATTCCTTGTTCAATATTTTTCTACAAAATATAGAATCATCACAGTTTTTAATAATTTGAAATTATAAAAACACTATCTGAAAAAAGAAAATATAAAATTACTACTACTTCTTGATAGTTACAAATAATTAAGGAAGAAACAATTTCTAGTGGATTGACGACTACTCTTTTGTCCGACTTCTAATTTACTTGCATCTTTCTCACACTGAAATCACACTAAAGAATCTGGCCGGAGGAACGCATATTCATTATCATATGCACAAGAATGAATACGTATATCTCTAACGAGATTCTCCATTTTGATTTCAGTGTGAGAAAGATGCATGTAAATGAGCCATCAGACAAAACAGTCCCCTTTTGTTGATGAATCATCTTCTTCCAACTGTCACCACCTGAAAACATTATAAAAAATATGATATTACAGACGTATATCCAATCCCGTGCATATGAAATTGAATATTCCTATGTAGCAGCACATTTTTTATAATGTTTTGAGTCGGTGAGTATTGAACGTAGGAAAGTCATCAAGAAAAATGAGTGTCTTCAATCCAATAGAAATTATGCCAAGTTCATAAAATTTATTAATATTTATTAAAAAAAATTCTAACTGTTCCTATCTAGTTATTACTATTTATTACTATTTATTACTATGTATTACTAATTATTACTATTTATTACTATTTATTACTAATTATTTCTATTTATTACTAATTATTCGTATTTATAACTAATTATTCATATTTATTACTAACTATTCATATTTATTACAAACTATTACTATTTATTCCTAACTATTCCTTTTTTCACTAACTATTTCCATTTATTCCTAATTATTACTAATTATTCCTATTTATTACTATTTATTCATATTTATTCCTATTTATTAGTAATTATTACAAATTATTACAAATTATTAATAATTATTAGTAATTGTTACTAATTTTTACAAATTATTACTAATTATTACTTATCATTACTAATTATTACTAATTATTACTAATTATTCTTATTTATTACTAATTTTTACTAATTATTCTTATTTATTACTATTTAATTCTATTTATCACTAATTATTGCTATTTATTACTAATTATTTCTAATTATTTCTATTTATTACTAATTATTGCTAATTATTTCTAATTATTACTAATTATTGCTAATTATTCCTAATTATTGCTAATTATTGCTATTTATTTCTAATTATTGCTAATTATTCCAAATTATTTCTAATAAATGCTAATTATTAGCATTTATTAGTAATTATTAGTAATTAATAGTATTTGTTACTATTTATTAATATTTATTACAATTTATTACTAATTCTTACAATTTATAACTATTTATTATTAATTATTCCTATTTATTACTAGTTGTTCTTAATTATTCGTAATTATTACTAATTATTACTAACTATTCATATTTATTACTAATTATTGCTATTTATTACTATTTATTGCTATTTATTACAAATTATTACTATTTCTTACTATTTATTGCAATTTATTGCTATTTATTACTAATTATTTCTAATTAGTTCTAATTATGGATAATTATTGCTAATTATTAGTAATTATTACAAATTATTAGTATTTATTACTAATTTTTACAATTTATTACTATTTACTACAATTTATTAGTAATTATAACAATTTATTGCTAATTATTACTAATTATTACAATTTATTACAAATTATGACAATTTATTATTAATTATTACAATTTATTAATAATTATAAAATTTATTACCAATTATTACATTTTTTTACTAATTATTACAATTGATTACTAATTATTACAATTTATTACTAATTATTACAAATTAGTTCGAATTATTAGTAATTATTACTAATTATTACTAATTATAACTAATTATTTCTAATTACATGTATTTATTACTAATTATCTTTATTTATTACTAATTATTACAAATTATTACTAATTATTAGTATTTATTAATAAATATTACTAATTATTACAATTTATTAGTAATTATTACAGTTTATTACTAATTATTAAAGTTTATTATTAATTATTAAAATTTATTACTAATTATTACAGTTTATTAATAATTATTAGTATTTATTACCGATTATTTGTAATTATTAAAATTTATTAATAATTATTACAATTTATTAATAAATATTATATTTTATTAAATTTATTAGTAATTATTACAATTTATTAGTAATTATTACAATTTATTACTAATTATTACAATTTATTACTAATTAATACATTTTATTTCTATTTTTTACTTATTATTACTATTTACTACTCATTATTACTATTTATTACTAATTATTAATATTTATTACTAATTATTACAATTTATTACAAATTATTACAAATTATTACTAATTGTTACAATTTATCACTAATTGTTACAATTTATTACTAATTTTTAAAATTTATTACTAATTAGTACAATTTATTACTATTTATGACAATTTATTACTATTTATTACTCATTACTACTATTTATTACTATTTATTACTATTTATTAATAATTATTAATATTTATTACTAATTATTAGTATTTATTATTATTTATTACCAATTATTATTAATTACTACAAATTAATTATATACATTAATAATTATCATTAATAATTATTAATTACTACTAATTTTTAAAAATTAGTACGAAAAAATTTCAATTTATTAGTACAGATAAATACGCCTGGCAAAATAATTTTAATTTTAATTTAATTACAACTAATCAACAATAATAAAAATTAACATAAAAAATGAAATAAATAATAATTTAAATAAAACATAAATAACTTTAAGGTTTATTTTCTATTGATGTAGATGGCTTCACAGCTTCTTCGTGAACAAATAAATTAACATAGAAAAATTTTCCCTCTAAAATCAGAGTTTAAAGAGAAACAAGATCTAAGAATTGAGAGGAATGAGAGGAAAAATGGATGGGGTTATATATAGGTTAGATTATTTGGGATGAGACTATATGCATCGGGATACTCGTCACAAATACCAACGCCTGAATTAATTACTTTCAGCAGTTAAAAAGTTATTTGGGACGGGTCTCGTCACAAATAGTCCCTACCGACACACCTTTTGCGATGAGACTACATCCCATCGCAAAAAAGCTATTAACCGCCGCAGGGTATTTGCGACGGGGCCCATTGCAAATACTTCACTATTTTCCACAGTGGGATCGCACCGTCACAAATATCCTTCGTGCGGTTTGGCGCGCTACCCGCACCAAACATTTTGCGATGGGAAACGAAATCCTGTGGCAAATAATTGGTTATTTGCGATGGGTTATTTCCCCCATCGCAAATAACCTCTTGGACGAACCTCTTGTGATGAGATTTATTCCTGTTGCAAAAAGCCCGTCACAAAAAGTCTTTTTTCCCATAGTGTTATGGTTGAAGAATTAAGAGTGAGGATCCCTCATAGGGTCGAATGAATGATAAGAGAGGAGAAAAAGTTTTGAAGCCCCCAAAATAATCAAATAGGGTAGCAGGGAACTTTGAAAAATCTTTAATACCATATGGTGAAAAATTGATTGCACAATAAATTTCCTTTTTTCATGGTGTGCCTCCTACATACCTATTATGAAATTGAGACACATAGCATTATTCCCAAGTCATCCCCACAGTTCCACATCAGTAATCATCATAACCAAAAAGCACAAAGGGTAAGGAACATGATATATCATGTCCCCATTTCACTCCCTAGTAATTTAGTTGAAGAGGATTCCAACAATTTTGACATGACCTCCCTCAAGGGAATTTTTTTCTTTCCAATATAACCTACGTTAAAAAAGACTGCACCACCACCAAAATATAGTCAACCTAGTCATTTGTGTCACTATAGTCATGGCCAAATTCCAATTATTCTTCCAAAATAGTTAAGGTAGGGCTCCATGTATACTAGCCACCTCATCATTTCTTGCATGTACCACCCATGGAATCATTTGAAGCTCCAGGATGTGAATCGACACATAGTTGGAAAAATGTGATAGAAAAGTGGATCCATGAAACAGATTATGATATGGTGGGCCTCCAGTCACCCCCGGTTCCTTTTGAACCTCCAGAACCCACTCTTAATCACAAGTCAACATCCAAAACACCAATGGAACAAGTTTAATAATATATAAACATTCAAATATCATCTAAAATTTCAATTACAAAAAAAACTGTTGGTTTTAAAACATCTTCACCAAACACTAGTCAACCACATGATGTCTCAACATTCCTTATATATAAACCTGACTTATCTAAGTTATAAATTAATACTAGACTCACCATGTTCTATCCATTAATGTTGAACAAGATTCCACTACCTATGTCAATACATGAGGCATGCTCTTCATTAAATATAATGAAACATCTTGTAGCCACCATCAATTCAGTGAGGAAGTGCTTACCAACACTGGTTTATTTTAGGAAACTATAGTGCTTTTTACTGGTTCATCACCTAGATGATGGTGCTCCACACGAGAGTCTGTTATCATATTGTATGGTTACAATATATTTTTCTTCCCACCATTTAAAATTCCTACTCAGTCACATTTCTATTCTATATAGACCCATCTTTTCTAGATTTTTTCTCACTTCACTGAATCAGACATAAAAATAACTGTTGATCCATCTCTAAATGATTATTCCCAAAAAAATCATCGACACATCCTGCAACACCAATAGTTGAATCAGTGGATCAGGTAAAGACTATCACAAAACCTCATGGGTTTAAATTATATGTTAGATGATTATGACAAATAATGAGGGCATAAATTAGAACATGGGGATATTATACCTTCCATTCAAATATATAACTAATTTATATACATATTGATGCAATTAAAAAAATTAAATAAGCATACAACATATGTGAATGATATAAACCCTAATGTATCAATATGTCATATAATACCACCAACAAATATCTAATTTTAAGTCATTTAATAATGAAAATAATGATAGAATATTAAAATATAAACGAGAACAAAAATCTAATACTGAATATAATTTCATCCCAACCTTCAACATAGATATAGAAACACATCTACCGGCATGAACACAAAAGAAAAATGAATTGAAAAACTACACTAGTCATCACAATTCTCAAACATGTGTGCAGAGGGTAGTGAAAACTCAAATATATAGATGGTGGAGAAGTAGAATAAGACTATCATTTATAAAATTTAAAATATCACATTTCATCAAGCTCGCGATGCAATCTATGAATGATGCAGACAACAAAGAAAGAAAATAGGAACAAAATAATGAAAGAACCAAATATAGTAACTAAAATAGGACATCCATATCTATCATGAAACAAAACCATTCATCCAAATAACAAAGGCAGATCAATATTAAATTGTAGTTTAAAATAAAAAATGGGGACCTCAATAATTTGGATAACCAAAAATGAGATGAACGAAAGTTTATCAAAATAAAAAATGGGATCCTATAAAGAAAAAAACTACATCATTTGGTCGGACAATATCTAAAAATAAAACCCTAACCACAGTGACAGTCATATCCTCATCACCGGTAATCGGTCTCACATGGACTTCTATTCGATAGCGATGGCCCTGAACCATGTCCTTGACACCCATGACGACCTCAACTCCAGTAATGGTATGACCTCCTGAGGACTACAGCTCCTCCCGGAAGATGGCTCTTGTAAATCCATGCCTCCTACAAGACGAACCCCCACAAACGACTCCCATGAAGACCTGAACACATGATTTAACCTCTTATTTTTTTTAATATTTAATTTCTATATTTTTATTCTTATTTTTTTTAAATAAAAATAACCATATAACAACTTCTAAATATATATATATAGAAAAACATTAATGTAATAATTTTTTTATAAAATATTAATACACATATTATTTATTTAATTTAGTGTCTTAAATTTTCATAAATTTTTTTATAATATATATATATTATACATTTTATAATTCAAAACAATACATTTTTTATATAATTATAATATACTTCATAATTACATCAAATATTTTACTTCTATTTTATGAAATACTTATTTATAATAATTTTAAATAATATTGATTTGATATAAAAATATGTTACTATAAATAATACTCATATATCCTTGAAACTAAATTTATATAAATATACTAATATATATATATATATTAAGATACAAATGTAAAATGTAACATTCTGATTCAAAGCATATTTTCATTATTTTAAAAAACAATAAAACATTTTATTAATTATTTTCTTAGTAGTAATTTATAAAAAAATGTAAATAATTGATTACTATTTAAATTTTTTTGATGGTGTTACATTCTCCACCCCCCTCCCCACAAAAGAATTGTTCCCAGTAAATTCGTCTATCAGACATATAAAAATTCATAATTACCATCTAAATAATTAAGAAACACTGAACTGCTAAACTTTTATACTCTACCTCTAATACAACATCCAATGTCCAATGTTTCCTAGACTGTTCCTCTAACTCCAATTATAAAGAACCGAGCCTGAACTACAGTACTCAGACCTTATAAATTTTGGGTTCTATTTTTTATAAAAAAAACACGAATAAACACATAACATTTATTACAACAGAGGAACTTTTACCATTCTACATTCTCTAGAATAGACACACCATTCAATTTTATCAGAGCTATACAAGAATAAAATAATTCAAATAGAAATACATTGTATGTGATAACTACATGATCATAGAGAACGTCACCTCAAACTATAATGATTCTGTGAAAAAAAATATAAAGAAAGGGGTGTTCATTGATTATGCCCAGTAAAGTGTTTAAAATATTTTGTTAAATCATTTTAAAAATATTTTTTTGTACATAATTTAGAAAATACCCTTTAAAAATATTTATTTGAAATTACTTACACCTTAAAAATAATATAACACTTTTTAGAATGTACTTGCACTCAAAATTTTCAATAAACATATTCCAGTAATTTCTTAAATCAATATGCATGTTTTTTAGAGTAAAACAATATTCCAAAGAAACATGAAACATTAAAGGATGTATGTGAATACCCAATTGTTGAAGTATGGGTTCACTCTCCAATAACCTTTAGTATTTTCAATTCTCAGGTGCCGAATTTTTTGAAAACATTTTAACCTTTAATTATAAAAACATTCACTGGGGTATTAATTTTGTTAACATGTTACTACATTAAAATAAACATTCACACTTATATTTATATAGATAAGTACGTATAGATATTACCTTTCATTTCATAACACTTGACATTTTGGTTACAACCAAAACCCATATCATAAAGCCTTTCATAAACAATCCATGTATTAAATCCTTTATCCGTGATATTCATTTTCTATTCTTATAAATAATTGATCCTTGGAAATTATTCATAACAATTAATTGTCTTCCACATTTAAAATAAATAATTTTCAATTTAATCCTTGTACATAATAGTTTTCAGAATATAAAACATAAAATTTAAATTGAAACCATGAATTTGTTATAAATACAATGAATGTCTATGTAATGCATAAACACTTGACCATGATTATATGTAGATGCGATGTCTTTAATTTTAAAAAAACATGATGAAATTATTTGTAATGTTTTTAGAAAAATGATAAAAAAATTATATAAATAACTTTTACCATTCCAACCATGAGTAAATTGAAAATAAGGACATGTACAAGATCATATTATTTATTTTATCTCATATCTATAAATGGTTTTTTTTGCACTCAAATCATGTACTAGTTGAAAAATATTCTGATATATATATATTTATATAATTACAATTCATTCAAAAAAATTCATGAAATTTTAATATTAATTTATCTTATAAAATTAGGCGTCACAAACAAAATAGAACTAGTAACACATCCGCCAGCATGAATGGAAAAGAAAATGAACAGAACAAATGCATGATTCATCACAGGGCACAAACATGTGTGCAAAGGGCAGTGTAAACTCAAATATAAAGATGCACAAGATGCAGGTAGAAAAGACAGAAAATAAGAAAAAAATAATGGAAGAAGAGAATATAATAACTGCAATAGGACACCTGAATCTATCAAAAAAATATTCATCCACAAAACAAAGATAGATCAATATAAAATTGCATTGTAAAATGAAAAATACTGACCACAATAATTCAGAGAACCAAAATTGACAAGAACTGGGGTATTTAAAAAATATAATTAGAATATTACACATCAAAACCTACCTCTATAGATTGGAGAATATCTAAAAATAAAACCCTAAAAATTGAAAATCAAATATTATCATCACAGATAACCATTCTGACATGGACTTCTCCTTGACTATGATGAAACTGAACCATGGCCTCGATGCCCCCGATGACCTCAACACCTGTCATGGTGAAACCTCATGAGGCCCACGACTCCTCCCAGAAGATGACTCTTGTGAACCCTGGCCTAATAAAAGACAATCCCTCCCAAATGTCTCTAATGAAGACCCCAACACCTAATTCGACATCTTATTTTTATTTTTATTTTATTTTTTAATACATCGTTTTACAATTTTTTGCTTCTTTTTTTTTATAAATTAAAATTCATATATATCATAATTTTATATATATATATATAGTGTAATAAAACACTATAATCATTTTTTTAACAAAATTAATACTCATATTATTTATTTAATTCAATATCGATAATTTTCATAAAAAATTAATTCTAATAAAATATATATATTGAATACATTTTATAATTCAAGACAATACGTTTTTATATAATAATCCTACACTTCATAATTATGACATATATTATGCTTTTATGTTATGAAAAAATTAATTATAATAGTATTAAAAATTAATAATTTTCAATAATACAAATAAATTAAAAATAGTACTCATATATCCTTGAAAATAAATTTATATACATAATATATACTAATTTCATTATGATATGAAATTAAAATGTTGATTTTTTTCCCAATGTGTTTTTGATTAATTAAAAAAACAATAAAATGTTTTTTTTAAGTATTTCCTTATTTTAAATTTATAAAAAAACAAATAATTAATTAATTATGATTTAAATTATTATTAGGGTGTTACACATGGTAACCGATGAAATTTCACAAATTATTCCTTGTCTATAATCCAAACAAGAAGCACCTATGGTTCCTCTCCAAAAAGAAATATAAATTTGGAAGAAAAACTAAAAATTTTCCCCAAACAATGTTCAAAACATATTACCTAATAATATATTTCAAAACCATCCAACACCATTTATATACTACCTTATTATTCTACCAAATAATGTGTAAATCAATTAAAAATAAATGCATGCTATGCGAAAGGAATAATACACTAGAAAATTCTATGGTAATTATAGTGTCCCCTATAAAGATGTCTATTCATCAAGAAGTGTCTCTATAGGTCTCACTGAAACTACTCCAGCCATTGGGCCTACAAATGTGATTCCCACTCCAATTTTTTTCATTAATACATATGTTCTTCCTAAAAAACATAATTTAGAGGTGCTTTTAACCATCACATTACTATTTCTATTTAGTCAACAATCGTAATCTGATATTCCCCGAATGATATATTTTTAATAACACCAACATCTTCGCTAACGATTGCATGAAAAGGATCCAACTCATGATTCTCCATAGGAGGCAGATGGAACACAACATACATGCCTCGATGTCATGGATGATTATATAATCAGTATGCCACTATCCAAATTTTTTCAACTACATAAAATGATCCCACAAACCACAGTTCCGATTTCCCATACCTCCTCAATAAGCAGTGCCCCAAATAAGGTGATACACTCAAGTAAACATGTTCACCCATAGGAAACAACAATGTTCTCCACCAATATCCTAGATATTAACATTATATACATTGAGGGGAAACTAACCCCTTCCTGATTAAATAAAAATTATTAAATATTTCCCATACTAAATTTGATCAAACAACTGTTGAATATCCATATGAATGATAACTTAATGGTCTATTTCATGGATGACCACAATGTCCCTCAAAATATTCAATTTGAATTTATGACTAAAAATAATTATTATCTACAAAATATTCCAAATATAGACGGTCATTCCATGTTCTACCAATGTCTAACACACATTCAATAATAATAACTCATGATATATGGAACCTCCTTTCATATTTTCCACCCAAATGGGCGTGATATATCATTGTAAGTTTCACTTGTAACCCCACCAACATATGATTTACTTTATAAAACAATGATGTATTATGAAAATATTTATCTAAAAAGATACTCATCTACACTTAATGATGTAAAAATATCTCCCAAACATATCTCTTATCAAAATCATCCAGGAATATAACTTCTAAAATGGGAATGAAATATGAATCTTTTCAATCTAATTAATAATAACTCATTCAACAACCTGGCTTATCACAGTCATTAGAAGCCCTATGATAGAGTCCTTCGCCACTCTATCCCACATCCAGATAGGTACAAGAAGATTTATAAGTAAACTACCTCGTCATTAAAATTTTTATTTGATCCTCTATAATGAGAGGCAACATGAAAAAACCCTATTGTTTACTTTTTTCCATTCATGGAATCCAAAAAGAATTAAAATATTGTGATACAGCATTGTTGATCCTAGACATACCACCCTTTTCAAGGTCTGTCAGTCTCTTATCAATTACTACCACAAATAAGTAGAAAATAATTCCTTACATTGAACATAAATAAATTAATATTCATTAAATTACAATCCTATATCAATATCCTCTCTTATCAATATCAGCTATATCAATAGATAATCCCTATTACTCTCTCAAATAGACTTTACACAATCAGAATAATCAGAAGTGATAAATATGGGAGAAAATTATACAACCTTCCACACCTCTAATATATCCACCATAAAATTCATGAGTATACTCATTAACATACTCTCATCATACTATGTTAATGATCCCAACTCTAACATCTTCATTTATAGATTAGCTAAAACATCACTATCTTTTTATGGGAGATACACCATCATGAAATCAAACAACCCAAGGTAATCAACCCAACACCCCTCTTAGGGATTCTAGTCATACTGTGTGAAAATATATCATATAATCTACTATTTAATATAAATAATAAATCTCTAACTTTATATATAATGATTCATATATTTCAATGTATGAACCATAAAAGGTAACTTTATGTCATTAGGAGGCTAGTTTCTCCCTTGGGTTAATTGCTGGAGAGACCCATGAGAATATACCTGGACATTCTTCATTAACAAAACCACCAAACCAACTCATGGGGAATAATTTAACATTTTATATCTAGTACATGTTTTTGGTACAAAAATAATTGGAGCTGATGTAAAACTTATCATCAACTCTATAATGGCCACATCACAAAGGTGGGTCCACTCAAAATTTACTCCCTTATTTGTGTGTTTATTAATAGGTGCATCCAAATAAAAGAAGTCCTAAATGAACCACCAATAGCACCTAGATAATCCATGGGGGCATAAAATATTCATTATATCTGTAGCATACTCTAATGATGTAATGTCCTCCACCTACACTGGATCAACAGAATTACATATCTCTAAAATGACATGGCCATAAAAAATTATTTTATAATAAAATGTGTCACAAATAATTCTAGGAATAAATTCTACACCTTCAATGTGCACTCAAAATGGTCATAAAATATCTAGCATAAATTTGGAAGTCTATTAATGTCTGAAGATTTCATCAAAGAACATCAAAATGAAGAAATATAATAATGGGTGGTAATTACTTATCATAATGGCCACACACCATTAGAAAATATTTTAACCAAAAAAATATCATAAAGTACTCATATAACCATTAACATCTCGCAAACATCATCATCTGTATATCTCATTCATTGACCCTATTTGTTTAATAGTATGATTGTAGATCAATTTTGGATAACCACTGAGCAAACCTCAACTGATCAAGGAAACTATTAATTCTATTAATTGAATAGAAACTCTTCATGATGACTGGAATTAATTTTTGGTAATCTATTCACAGCCTTACTATACAATCCACCCTTTTTGAAAAAAGAACATGAGAACCCCAAGAGGAATCACTCTTTTAAATAATCCCATTTTCCTCCTAATCATAAATTTCGACATTCAATAAAATTATCTCTATTGTTACCATCCTGGGTATATATAGATTGATACAGGTTACGAACATGACCCATGTTCTATCTCTAACATGATTCCTCACTTGGTAGGGTGAACATTGAAATCATCTAAACGACATCTAATTAATTTTTCTCCATAGAAGGAAAATAGTTTGGAGTCATTACTTGGTCTATTTTAAGAACCATACAATCCACCATATCCATAATGGTTCAGATCTTACTACTTGAGTTTTCTCACTATACCTACTATCAAATACAATTCTATGGTAAAGAAATTCATATCCCTTTTAATGGAATTAAAACTCCCCAATCTCTGAAAATAATCGACATGTGATCAGTAACATGTAATGTTGTACATACCAAATAGAAAATTGAATGGGTACCTAACCAAAACTAGGAAATCCCACATATGCGTATATTTCTCAACCAATAAACCGAATTGTTCTCATAAAAGAGTACACTCTGTCCTCTTTCTAATCATATTATAAAGAGACACCAATTCAGAATATATTATCAACAGAAAACCTAACACAACAACCACATAAGAAGATATAATGGAATGTGATTCTCCAATTATAAATAATAAAGTAGAGAGTATAGATGTAATCCAAATTTTACCTTGAACATTTAATCTCCCTTCTTTGACATCTTATGGAATTTAGTTCATTATATATTCTCTAAATGCATTAAACACATAGTTATCTCATTGTTATCCCTGGTTCACCTAATTCACCAACCCTCATGGAATATGTATCTGTAATTGAAACTTCTGACCAACACTATTTTATAGCCCTGTTATTTCTCCAGGATTCTCTTTCTATGATTCTCCATGCCATGATTTTGGTGCAAGTGTCTTCAATAAATTTTTATGAAAACACAATCACTTCACTAATAAATATAAATGCTGGATATGTACCATTTTACCACTTCCATGAAACCTCTATTCAGTTGATAGGCATAATTTTTTATACATTTCAAACTGTATAATGTTGAATCACTATGAAACACCTCCAAACATAGAGGTATATGAATAAACCTTTCTATTTTATTGATCCTTATCACTATACTATTGTATCTCCACTTCCTTCCACCTTTTTGTACTATAAAGAGAACCTGTAACTATTAATGGGATATCAAATACTAGTCTACTGAGGATAGAAAAAATAAAATCTACTTAATCCCCCACTAAACACTTCAAAATTATAAGGGATCCTTGAACCTTAACTCAAGTAATAATTGAAACCCAAACTTCTTGCCTTTTTATACCACATTCTCTTCCAAAAGTGAGGAAATCTACCAAATATCTATGGAACTCATTGAATGATATAGAACAATTATAATTTTATATTATATTTATATGTAAACTTTCTATATATACAATTTCAGCATATATTAGATGAATTACTTGAAAAAACAGTCCATGAAGGTAACATGTGTTCGAACCTTATGCCTTCCAGCATAGTTTATCAAACAATACCATATACTATTAAGTCTAGAAAATACAAAAGAAGAAAATTTCACTCATTATTAAACACGAATATCCACCATATTCAAAATTACCTTGAATATATAAATCCATTCCTTAGTATTATAGGTCTCTTTAGTGCCCTAAAATGGGGGGGGGTCTGTTTTTTAAAATATCTGAAAAAAAATCATCCATAGTTAGCTGGCCCTTGAGGGCCACTACAACTTGAATAGGTACGACTTGAATGAGAATTATTAAATTGGTTTCATATTTGGTTAAATATAGAAATTTTTTAGTATACTCAGTTGTATTCTCATATATAGTTGACAGTTCTTCTAAATCATTTTCCATGACAAGAGTATTCTGATCCACTTTCCAAGGAGGTCTCATAAGACATCACTAATGTATAATTATATAAAATTTCTATGTGACCACATCTAATAACCTTTAATAACACAAATAAAAATGGTTAATGAGTGTTTAATATGAATAGAAATAATAATCACTTCTCAAAGTCATGACATATGTGGCAACCATTGACTAGAATGTATAATTCTCTATAAAAAACATTGACTGAGATCAATTCTCAGGTACCCTACCATTATTCACTATAATCTGGATATATAAAGATATAGCATGACTTTGCATAATTATTTAATTCCAAAAATAATATATCAAACATCATGAAAAAATATATTATCATTGGGAATTAATTAATTAAATTTCTATTAACAATAATCAAATATTTTCCTGACATGTGAAATACATCCCTACTCATGATGCTCAAACTAACCAAAATATAATAATGTGTAACTAGATAATAATACTCATTATCATTAAAAAATTTTAAAACCGCAATCATTAATAATAATTCAACTTTCTTAGATAACTCACTGGTTCATTACAAATGTGCTAGCCAAGAACATGAGTTACTCCCCTACTTGAGTCCAAATTATCCCATAATAGTTTTTTCAAAAATCTCAAATAATATCCTAGAAAAAACCACTCATATAATTTTTTATTTCCTATAACTAAATCAATGAGTATTATTCATAGTGTTACATGACCACATGTGCACCTCCTCATATGAATGTGGCCATGTACTAGTGGTGAGGGACTAAATTGGAACAAGTGAATACTTCTGTCAGTACAATTATCCCTTCAACACCTGTACACATAAAATAGATTATAAAATTGATGAATATAAAATATTTGTAAAAAACATTACCAATGTTTTAAAATTTTATCATATAGTATAGCAAGACAACATCAAACTGTAATTCTATTTCTAAAGATAAAAAACATAAAAAATAACAAGAGATTCCATAACAAGTCACATGAAGCCCACTGTAACTCCACACATCATCTCTAATCCTCAATCTCTATGTCCCAACATAGGTACCTTTCCCTTTACTAGCTCCCTAGACAGAAAATGTGAATGTTCCCTAAGATTCCCATGTAGGGTCTGAGTACAATTCCAAAATGATACCATCAACCTGTATATAAAAGAAGCGCATCATTTATTGAAATGTTAATGCAGTGATAGGAAAATTAATACACTAGAAAGCAACATTTTAGGTAAATATTATATGTATAGGATTCCAAAAAACTCCATCCCCTCCAAATTAGTCTCTATGTGAGAATAAAATTTATTTCTAGATTACATTTATAACTTAGTAGGTTAAATATTCAAAAATTTATTAGAATTTATCATAAGGGAATCAATACTCAGGTCAGTTACTAAGGACACCATTACCAAGGCTAGTAATTTTATAATTCAAGGCCATCAAGTGATGACATCATTTATTCATGACCTCAAATTAATCATCATTAAAAAAGTTCCACAAGATCCCCCCTCTAAGGGATTAACCATGCAATGAATGGCCGACTTTTCACCTTCATTCCAGATAGAAAAATTGTGCATGGACTACTTATTAGTTCATACATGTGGAATAGAAATAAAATTATTAAACTATACACACAATGTATGATCACATATAAAAATAGTTTTCATAATCCAGATATACACTTTCACAAGAATATAATATAATAAAATTTTATACTATTTTCATAACATCATAAAGAATATTTTACTTAATGATTATCAAATTCAGACATTAATGTTTACCACCAAAATCATGATCCAACACATAAAACCCCTAAAACCAATCCCTATTAATAAAAATAATATCCAATTAATTAAATCCAATAATAAGAACATATTAAGGGATATGATAGGTTTATTATTAGTAAATGAGATCCCACATAATAAATAAATCAATATGAATCTATGTAAGATCAATAAAAAATTATATTTCAACCATACTTTTTCAATATTTACTGAATCAGAATATATCATTTTTGAGTAACAATATCCTACCATGAATGTCTAGATCTAGGGACTTCAATAAGGATAAGGGAATATATCCATCAAGAACATTAAAAACATAATAAAAATGATTACTTACTAAAAAATAACTTAGGCATATCATCACTATATCAAAAATTATTTTCCTATAGAGAAAAAACAATACACAATAAAGATACACTCCATTCCCTATTTTTAAAATCCCTAGGTGTGGGAGGAAGAATAATTGGTTTTTTGGATTTTTTAAATGAAAATATAAAATTTCATATTATATAATTATGTTCATTTTGGTTGGTCTCAGGGGTTTTCAAATGGTCTACCATCCATGTGAGGATCACTATCTCTGTAGAGTACTTATATGGTTTTCCTAAATAATTTAAATTATACTCCAACCATACTTTCGCTTATATTCGGTGTCACCTGGTTACCTATGAAATGTATCATGGTTATCTCAAAACATGTTCCACCAAAATTGCCTCTCTAAAAAGATGAACGGTTTCCAAGATAAAATTGAATGAATTCCCTATACATTTATCAAACCATGCTTCCCCTTAAAGGAATCCAAAACTAACAAAACCCACCCAGACACCACCTAATTATTCATCCAAACAATGAATAACTCCAAAACAATTAATAAATGTATGGAATAAAGGAATAATGAATCTAACAATTCTATGAATGTTATAAACCCACTTACATAGTATCTCATCATATGATCATGATTTTACAACTCTCATATTCATCCTATTTTCATCATTAAATTCAAACTAATTCCAAAACCAAAATCTTAATATAATTCCTTGGATGGATTACCTGTCAAATACATCAATTAGCATTCCATTACACTAAGAATTAACAAATTATAGAGAATCAATGATTTCAAATAATAAAGAGGTTACCTTAATCCCATTTCTATTTCTAATACCCCCATTAATATTTCACCTCCATTTCTTGGATTGTGTTTCCAAGGAACCTGATATTAGTAGATCATACCATGTTCTATCATCTAAGAAACATATTGAACATCTAACCACTACTCACATTATACCATCCATGAAATATTCCCAATCAAATATACTGTATAATTACCTGATGGGATCTTCTAACCAACACCTAGTCACCAAAATGACTCCTTGAATGGAAAATATTCCCAAATCACTATGGACATCATCCTCACAACTCAACAAAATTACATCTATAAATATTTTCACACACTCAATGGCCATTTCTTCACACTCAATCATGTTTAATACATTAGATCACTCCTCAATCACCACCTCAACATATTAAATCACCAAAATCAAATCTCTCTTCCCAATCCATGATCATCTCCTATCATCTCCAAAAATTACAGTATATAAAAATTCACTATCCATATCAGAGGTATCATTCAGTGTTTTAAACTCCATTGAAAACCTAAGGAAAAATCCCTATAATATACTATTATAATAATTTTCAGTCATCCTCAACACCTTAATTTATCAATCTACATCTCAAATGGAACAAAATTTGACTAATTCAAACTACCTAAATATCACACAGACATAGACGGTGTACACCCCCATAGCATCCAACTGTTCAAATAGACTCAAGGTTCTATAAGGATCATCTCATATAAAATAATATTGTGTTCTTATTCCACTAGAATTTCTAAATTAAAATTTCAATCACCTAATTACATGATTACCTACGGTGATCCTCTTTAAACTTTATTTATTTCACGTATGCCAAGATATATCACCTGATAGCCAACCAAGAAGGAATTTTCTCTATGCAATGTTTCTGTTAATGAGTGACCTGTCCAATATATGAAATTCTTGGATATAAATAGGATATATAATTTATTATTGTGCCAAGAAATAATGTTAAATAATTCTATTGATCATTACCATGAAAAAATATAACATTGATTCAGAAGTCACTAGCACTCAAAGGGCCTTACATCATCAAAATTATAGAAATCTCTAACACTATAACATACATTTTGTAGCACCTCATGTTCACCGATCACATAACATGAAGAATATAAATGTTATTTTATCTTTATGGTTCATATAATATATTTAAAACCTCTATCATGTTACCATATTATATGAAAGATAAATGGTCACCCCACTAAATAATATCCAGAGTCATATATCTAATGAACTGGGATACTTCACATCACCATAACACTATAATGTATGCATCATAAAAAATGGAAAACATCCTTATTCGTATCTCAACTATAAAAAAATACTTACATTCCAAACTAACCATCTATGGTCTTCTCAAAAATGAATATGAGATGTTAGATAGTTTTTTAGCTTAATAGGGTACAACATCCCACTAGGCAATGACATATGAGACTATTACTCAAATATCATGATCTGAATATAATCACTAATGGGCCTCCAGAAATCAAACAACAACCTCTAGGACCACTATCTCATCCTTCAACACCTATAATTTCATAACGACACTGTCTTATAATGATTCATATCGAGTAACACAATTTCAAATGGATATAATAAGTATGATGATACCAAGAAACTATATAAAAAAACAAAATATATCTTTTTATTGATATATTAAATAATATATCGTATTTACCATGATAGTAAGACAAAAAACTACCATAGAAGTCAATTTATATTAAATATAATGTATGTACTAAAATAAAATAGTCATTATACCTTCATTATGAAGATGGATTATATAATTATCATCAAGAATCATCCCACCATTAGATAAACTTGACATGAAATTAGAATAATTTTAATTATTATTTAGTTGAGTATAATTAAACCAACATGTTAGATGAGAGATCACCATATAAATTCATTAATTTTTAGAAAACACAACTCTAATTTTTTTTAAAATCAGTATAAAATAAGCATATATATTTTATGTCAATCTATCATGAAAAATATTATGCATGAACCCTATCCTCTTTGAAACTATCGGAGACTTAAAACCAAATAAAATAACAATCACTAAATTACCAGATAATTAACTTGGGTAATAAAAAATATATTTTAATTGAAAAAATCAAGAGTGACATTTTCTTACCCTTTGTAACCTAGAATTATTCTCTTGAAAACTGTTCATGATGCACTAATCTAAGGTCTATCAGAAGATCTTACATATTCCCGAAACAGTATTCTACCATATATCAATGTAGTTAGATAAATAATAAATATATTCTATTCTATGATATCAACAACATAAAGACATTGATACCACTTTATAACATTGCAAAACCATATCACTCTGAATAAAACCCATATTAAGTTTCAATGATACCTCAAGCATCCACCCCCTATTCCAGAGGATTAAAACTATTAGTAGGGTATTATAGTGTCATAATGGGTTTAATATAAACCCATATCATTGTGTCCAATAATATAAAAATAACCAATAAACATACATAATAAATAGTTAGAGCACTAATAATCAAAAAACAAAAAATGCAATATAAAATGAACATGTTAAAGCATATATTCATATAGACTCACCTCGATTCCAATATATAATGAATGATCACCCACTAAAATAGTCATAATATAAATTGAGATAATGACTAAAATTCCTATGTATCTAACAATATCCCTAAGTCACACATAAAAATAAATCTTTATATCCATCTAATCTATCCCACATAGGCATACTACAATGAGAATCATCCCAACCTACTCCAATGTGTTGTGAAGGATACCTCAATACCTAACTTCCATAGCCTCATTAGTAGGATGTGGGTACCACTCACTCGGTAACCACCAATGTGTCTATATATATAACCAATAAAATAAATGGGTGTTCATGCATCATGCTCAGTTGAATACATAAATATAAAGTATATGTGTAAATAATAATAAAATTGATCCTAAAGATCTAATGTGACACCCGTGATTGGACCCAACCTATTTAGGCCGGTGAATGATACATGGGATCGTATTCAAGGAAATATAATAGAATTAGGATCGAAAAACATATCTATATTGAGAGTTCAAGGAAACCCAAAGTATAATAATTAATGTGTCAGTACTAGATCTCTCTTGAATCATCTCGTCGATACCACTCATTGGGGGAAAGTACATACTGTATTTATATTCTCATTGTGTACAAAAATTCAAGGGGTGTTGAATTTCTCCTAAATCCACCAATAAATAAATATAAATTAGGGAAGTGAATCTCTCCCATAATACACATAGAATAAAGATCAACGGTCACATCTATATAGTACATAAAATTCATATCATGAATCTCAAAACATCATTTTCAGAAGTGTATCATACCCAAATCTTCCTGTAGAGAACATATAAATGGGGTTGGTGTCATGAATCAGCCCGGGAAAATCCCGAACCGGGCACCCGAACCGATCCGTGGCATGGCTCAAAGGGCATTCCCGATCCCCACTGGCTATAAAGTACTACTAGGAATAAAATTATTAATAAAGGGAATGATTTATTCAAAATATAATCAATAACTTTGCACCATAAATAAATGTACAGTACGACATAAATTTATAAAAAATTGAACTGAACATTTTTTATAACAAAAATGTAAATTACAACAAAAAATACAATCAGCTGACCAAATAAAGATGACCAAACTAACACCATGTTACCCCACTGGTCACTCTCCAACACAACTAATACTCATTTTCCTAAGTGACCCAACTCAATATAAAACATTCACATGGTCTAAAAATAGAAAATACCTATAGGCATGAGTTTTAAAACTCAGTAGGTTATCCCAATATGGTATTCAAAATGCGCGTCCATTAAAATAAAAGAAACATAAATTTTATGTTTTTGATTGAATATATAAAAATATGTCTTAAAATGAGTTTTCATGTTATAAAAAATTCCAGAAAAAAACTTTCAGGTTTTATAAACATGAATTCTATTAACAAATTTTCATAGATGTGAAGCATCAAAATGAATGTCATTTTCAAGATAGATGCTTTAAAGAATGTAAAATTTTAAACAAAAACCCACATGAAGAATAATTTAACATCTAAAAACATTGTATTCTGGTGGTGAGTACAAAATAGCCAATGAGCATAAGTCATAGGAACAACCCTATGCACTAGTTTATTGTGGGCCCCATGTACCTCATATCTCAGGGTTAATGTAACCATAAAAAATTTGTTCTCATTGACATGAGACACTAGTAGGAAAATTATCCATAACATATTGGTCCCCAACATCATCATAATAATCATAGTTTTGTTAGTTTTTTCATCGTCAAACATTTTACACGAAACATGGACAAAACCCCTCCAGATCACTAGAACACTAGTACACGTCATCACACTTAGATACTGATGTTTTCCCTTTTTGTTCTCAAACATGTTAAACATTTATTAATTTCCATTTAATCATGAAGATTCCAATTATAGATCATACATAGATAAAACATCTCACACACATGACTCTCATTTCATTCACAGATCAATAAACAACCATCATTTTAACAAAACAATGTCCTGATGTATAACTAGGGATTGTGCATAAAATCCATTATAAATGATCTTTTTTGGAAGAATACCCTCCAATTAAATATAAAACCAAATTTTTATGCCCAAAAAACATTTAATAATTCAATTTAATGGACCATAAAATATCCCAAAACGATAGAACATGAAATACACATGGAAAACATTTTTACAAAAAAATTCTAAATGAGGCCTTAAGTATTTTTCAAAAAAAAACATTTTCCAAAGGTAGAAATTTAACATTTATTAAAGAGGTGTATATAAACCATTTATATAATAAATCCACTTTCACCAATATATAAAAACATTAAGGTTATAGATCTAAAGCATGACCATTTTTATAAGAAAGCCAAACTGGTGATTTTCCAGCAACTGAGGAAAAATTATGTTTACCACCAAAAACTGATTTTTTAATAAAACCCAAAATACATAGTACAGACATAAAAGACCCAAAAATATAAATATAAATTCGGAAAATGTATTTTTAATTCCAAAAAAATCCTTTTATTTCTCATAATGCGCATAAAAGCCAACGATGCAATTTACCAAACACATGGCATGCACTTTTAAACACAAATAAACTTATTTTATGCACATGAGATGGGATTAAATATCATTTTCATCTCATAAATTTATTATAGATACTAACACTTTTTCAAATTATAATTAAACATGTTCTTAAGCTAAATAAACATTTTATGATGAAATTGGTGTATTGGTTTATAAAAAACAACACTATTTTTCAAAAAATAGGGATTAAACAACCATTTTGCACCCCATGAAAATTATCCAAAGGCTGAAAAATTATGTAAAACATATATATCCGATGTGAAGTGAAATAAAATGATGAAATATAAGTGATAATGTCATGTACATGGGTTTTGTACCTCAAAATCATGGAAGAAAGGAATCGTAGACAGAATATCACTCGTTGTGGTTCCCAACACTATAGATCTATGAAGACCAGATCTAAACGTACAAAAAACACATAGAAATCTTAGAATAACATATAAATAGGTTTTTCATGATTAGGGGATAAAAGTATACCAAAATAATATGGAAGGAGATGGTAGAGGGAGGAGGAAAGAGAAGGAATCTCACCTTGGAAACTATAGAACTACGCATCCTCCCTTAGATTTTCACCCATAGTGGTAGGTGAATGTATTATAACTTCTTTTAGAGTATACATGGTCGGGAAGAACCAGGTAATGTATATTTTTGTGGAAAATAAAAAATAATAATGTTTCATTAATGAAACCAATTACCTTACCAAATCTGGATGATTAAAGAATCCTTGAGAAAATTCACCCTAATCTGTGACTAAGATGAGCACAAAAGAGATAAAATAAAACATGGGGGGTGATCCTCGTGTTCTTGGGTTCTTGGGAGAGGTTTAATAACAATATATTATATGAAAATTAATAATATATAAAAAACAAATTATTATTTTGAATTTGGTTACAGGAACACGGTTGGCCCAAATCATGAAGTAACTACCCTTTTCACCAAAACCTCCCAAACATTATATTGGGCACCCATGGTACGATGATTTAATATATATATATGTTTAATAATCAACATTCATCTTACCCAAAAACTAATAAAATGATAAATATTTCTAATGAACAAGATCAAAACCAAGACATGAAAAAAAGGGTTTGACAATTCTCCCCACCAAGTACAATTCCCACCCCCAGAAAGCCACAATACATTATAGCTGAATGATCAACACCTAAGGATTCGTTATCAATAGGTTCCGACCACTAAATACAATGAATTATCATACACCATAAACTATAATTAATCCTATAAACATTATCCAAAACACCAAATCTCTTCCACTTCCCGAGAATCAATCAAATGACCATGTCACTACCTCCTCATCCAATCCAAGAAAAAGTTTATTGGGAATTATCCCAATGAACCCAATGATCACCTAAACCAAATATCACTCAAAAAACCAAATATTCTAATGGATTTGGGAATGTAATCCCCATAATTATAAATTAACTTTTACATGAAAAATTCTTTGGAGGAAACTCTATGATACCCTATGGTGGTTCACCCCACCAATAAGAAACAATGATAAATTACCAAATGAGTATTCAATATAAACTATCAATGGGTCTCTCCCACAATGGACCACCAAAACAATCCAAAAAAACTGACCAACCCATGTTCACAAGAACACAACATGAATATTTAAACCCCCACTCCGTAACAGAGAGGACCAGAACTAGGACAACACGCTCTGCATAGATCCCAAACCCCACCACTTAGGGCGGGGAAGGAAGGGTACAAATTAATTGGGATACTAAAACCATAAATGAAATAAAGTAACTAACTCAATGTAATGTTAGAGGCACGAGCATTGAAATACTACCCACAATCCTAAGACTCATGAATAAATTCCAACTTTACTCTAAGACCTATTGCAAGAGATCTGATGGATGTAGCATCTCCTCCATCACAGTCAGGATTTGATAATCCCTAACTTGAGCTCTTCCCATTAGTTCCAAAAGGTTACACATAACCCTCCCAGGCCGAAACAACAGATCAAGGGACACTATGAAACTCTCTTCCACAAAAAACCCAACATTTACCAAGAAATGAACTTGGGGATACACAAAACTGTTTTCTATCACTCTGAATGTGGATCATAATGTACAATGAACATGGGGAAACTCATCAACCTCACCAAGGACAACTACCCCCACCAAGAGGGACACCATAATGTAAATTCAAATTATATCAATCCGGAAAGGGTGTCAATTCCCACAAATGGGATGAGCCACCATTTGAAGATGTGGATTTTACACTTAGAATGAACCTTAGGTTGATCACCTGGAATTCATTCCAATGGTGAACAATCTATGGCAACATTACAACATCCAACACATATTTAAAAACCCACTAAACCATGCTCCAATACCGAGCCACCAATGAGATCCCATATCAATACAAAACAAGAGTATGACTTCCATATATCAAGGAATCATATCGAATAAACAACAGTCTATGATATAGGAAAAACCATCCACATAACTGTAGGTTTATAACAAACACAACAACATTTAATCTTAAAAAACTTTTAAAAAATAACAAACCTAGTGGATTTTTTCATTCACCAATGGTGTTTCATCAAGTCTGACTCATATGCACATTTCCATGGAACCTCAGAAACCCAAACCCCAGGCCAAACTAGCCATTCATCCATATATTTAATAAACCATGGATGTTAGAACCCGTGAAAACACCAAGGATAAACTAAAACAATCATCATAACAAAAATAATTATGTACATTCAAAAGGCACATTAACCACCAAATCAAAACCCATTTTCAAATATCACAAAACAAACCACACTCCATCCAGAACCATTTTATTAAAAACCCCATCCATTTAGTTGAATAAAACATCCAAAAAATAACAATCTATTCCAAATAATCCTTCCCCCTTTTCAGAAATTCATCAATGTCTCTTTTCAAAATTTGACAACAACAAAGGCCAAATCCCCTTTCCCAAAAAAAAACCTACCGATGAAAACAAAATTACCAAAACAAATTAATTATATTAAATAACTTTTCAACACCCCAAAATACCCCATTTAAAACTAAGTTTATAAATAATTTAAAAATAATACATTCTTTCCAAACATGTCATTTCATGAAACCATATGTTTAGATTAAGGAAATGTTATCGTGTTAAATCATTTCCACTTTATCGCAACGATTTTTCTCACAAAACCCAATATTCAAAAAAATACTCATATTAAATTTTGAAAACCCATTTTTAACTTTTCAACAACCAACCATTACTTTAAAACCCATTTTCAAAATAATCACATAAGGATTTTAAAAAAATATGAATTCATGAAAAGTCCATGAGTCCCACAAATGTAAACTAGTATTGATTGGTGACTTGACCATATGGTTGGCATCCATATGTCAAACACTCCACCAACACTGATATCCTTATTAAAACCATGATCTAGCTATAAATCACTTGCCATGCCCTAAGAGCTCACAAATTCTAATAGTCCATCCATAATTTTTGTATCCCAACACCAAAAAATCAATAAGAACAAAAGAAACTAATGAAACTGAACTACACATAGACACTCGAAGTTCGGAAGGAGAAAGATTTTGGGACGCTCTTCCCAAACTTACCACTAAATTCCAAACAATCCAACTCCAAATACCATGAAATCTCAAAATAAAAAATGGATTTCTAAAAATAATGCTCTATAAAAAGCCAACCTCCTTTGATATAATTTTGTCACAAACTAGCCTGGGTCGACCCTGAACTGGGAACCCAAACCTATCTATGGAATCGCTCTTAGGGCGTTCTCGATCCTCACAGGTTGGGAAATAGTGATGGGAATCAACATAGTACTCAAAGGAATGAATTTTCTTAAATATAATCAAGAACTAAACCATAGAAAAAAATTGACAACCCAATATAAATTTATATAATATTGAAGTAAAATTATTTATAAAAGAAATTGTATGTACAACTAAACAATATAACAAACCTACAAAAACTGATGACCAAACTAACAACATGTGACCCCCCTGATCACTATCCAACATAATTAATACTCGTTTTTGAAAATGACCAAACTCATGATGAAACCTTAAAAAGGTAAAAAATAGAAGAAAACTACAGGCGTGTGTATTAAAACTGAATATGTTAGGCTGATATTATATTCCCAATGCACATCCTTTAAAATAAAAAAACATAAATATAATGATTGAGAAAAAATATATAAAAATATTTTTTCTAAATGATTTCAATGCTATAAAAATAACACATAAAACATACTAGTTTTATAAACCATAATGCTAGTAACAATTTTTCAAATAGGTGAACCATCAAAATGAAAATAGATTTCAACAGGGCTTCATTAATGAATCTAAAAATTTAAATAAAACAAACACAGATTTATTTACCAAATAAACACATATTATAATGATAGTGGGTACAAAATATCCAATGAGCACAAGACAAGAGAACACCCCAAGGCACTAGTTCATTGTGGGCCCCAAGTTCCTCGTATCTCGGTGTAAAAGTAACCATTAAAAATATATTTTCCCATACACATGATTCACTATGAGAAGAATCATAAATAAAATAGTGGCCCCAAAACCAAAAAATCACCATAGTTTTGTTAGTTTTGTCATTGTCAAAATCTCTACATGAAAAGGGGTCAAAACCCCTCAAGATCACTAGCATACTAGTACACGTCCACCCTCTTATATACCCAGGTATATTCTTTCTGTGCTAAAAAAACTTACATATCATTAAAATACCATTTTATCATGAATATTACATTAAAATATCCTACACACATAAAACATCCCACACACATGTATCAAATTTCATTCACGGAACAATAAAACACCTAAATTTTCATAAAACAATTTCAAGAAGTTGACCAAGGCCGTGCACATAAAATCCATTGAAAAATTATCTTTAAGAAAAAAACCCACCATTAACATTTAAAAACAAACATGGATGACCCAAAACCGTTATATAAAACAATTTCCTGTTCCATAAAATATCCCAACATGATACAACATGAAATACACATGGATACCATTTTTATAAGGGAAATGAAAAACATGACTTTAAGCATTTCTCAAAACTAACATTTTTCAAAGGAATAAATTTAAATTTTAATAAATATCTGTACAAACAAAATTTATACCAGAATATCAATTTCATAAATCCATTAAAATGTCAAATTACACGTCCAATGAACGACCATATTTATAAGGATGTCAAACAGGCCATTTCCGGCAACTCGGGCCAAAATATGATTACCACCAGAAAACCATTTGTTTAAAAAAACAAAAAAAACATTACCACAACATAAATATACCAAAATACCAGACTTAATTATGGAAATGTATTTTTAATTCCCAAAAAATAATTTTAAATCATACTAAGAAAATAAAATCCAATAGGGCAATTAACCAAACCCGTGGCATTCACTTTAAAAACCCACTTATTTTAAGCACATAACAAGCGATAAAAAATGATTTTCATTCCCTAAATTTGTTAAATATACTGAAAAATGTTCAAAATATAATAAACCATGTTCATAGCTAACGAAACATTAATGTAAGCATGTAGTGTACACATTTACAACAAAACAACACTACTGTTCAAAAAATAGGGCTTAAACAACCGTTTTCACCAGAAGATAATTATAAAAAGGGTAAAAACAATAATAAACCTATATATATAATGTTATAAAATCATAAAAATGAGTAAACATAAATGATAAATCCATTTTCAATGGATATCCTACCTCTAAACCATGGAGGAAAGCAACAACATAGCCAATATCACCCACTACGGTTCCCAACACTCTAGATCTATGAAGACCAGACCTAAATGAACCAAACCCGCTAAAAAAACAGGGGACAACATAAAACTATGTATTTAATGATAATGGAAAAATATGAAACTATAACAAAGTGGATGGAGAAAGAAGAGGAAGGAGAAAGGAGAGGCATCTCACATTAAAACTAGAGAACTTTTCATTGTCCCTTATATCTACACTCTTAAGGTTAATGGAATTCCTTAGAACTTATTTTAGAGGATCCTATTTTCGGGATGAGAAAAATAAATAATATTTTTCAGTAAGTGAATAAAATGAATGATTCGTGAAATAAACTAATTAACTTACCAATTCTAGACGAGTTGAGAAGCCTTGGGAAATTTTTCCCTAATCGGTGACTTGGATGAGAACCAAAAAGGTAAAATGGAAATTGGGGGGGTTCCCCTAGGGTTATTATGATCAAGGCATAGGAAGAATTTACCAAAAAATATAAACAAATGAATATGATATAAAATAAAAAAATTATGTTTTTATATCTGGAAATGGGCTCACATTTGGCCCAAATCTGGATGTAACCACCCATTTTCTCTATAAACTCCCAAAAATGATATGGGGAACAAATTCTAGGATGATTATAATTAGATGGTAGTTAATAACTAAACATTAATCTCTCCCCAAAAACCATGAAATAGGTTGTGATTTTCAATTAACCAGATCAAAACAATGACCTTAAAAAATCCCGGTGTGAAAATTCTCCCAACCATTAAAACTTTTTTCCCATAAAAATCATTAACACATTACAGATTATTGATCGACACCTATGGATTCCATATCAATATGGTCCAGCCTATGAATCCACTAAATCCTCTTCCACCATTAACAGAACATAATCAACTTACAACAATTGAAACACAAACTCCCAACCACTTCCCAAGAATCAAATGAAAGATCAAGTCACTACCACCTCAACCAATCCAAGAACCAGATTTTTGGGACTTCTCCCAATAAATCAAATGATCACCCAAACCAAAGATCACAAAAAAACCTTCCATGGAAGTCTAGAACAGATTCCCCACAAATATGATACAACAAGCCCCTGACAAATTCATAGGAGGAAACTCAGCGAAACTCATGATGGTTTTCCCCACCATTATGAACCAACAATCTATGACCAAATGAGAATACAACATGAACTAGGTACGAGTCTCTCCCACACATTCCCACCTAAAATATCCCACAAATATTACCAAACCATGTTAGGAGGAACACAACATGAAGACTAAAACCCCCCACACTCAAATGGATGGGATATGAACTGGGCCAACACTCCCTACATGGATCCAAACCCCCACCACTTGGGGTGGGAAGGGAATGGGAACCCAGCATTGTTCCCCAGAATCCAAAATTAAAAAATACTATCTCAATTGGTAGAGGCACGAGCATTGAAACACTACCCACAATCATTGGACTCTGGACTACACTCTGGCTTCACTCCGAGACATATGGCTAGAGCCATAATGGTTGAAGCTTCTCCTGCCTCACAGTGATCCTTTTATAATCTATAACATGAACTCTTCCCGTTAGTTCCACATAGTGACACATAAGACTCACATGCCAAAACAACATATATAGGGACACCATGAAACTATCTTCCTCAAACAACACACTTTTACCATAACAAGTACTTGGATATACACAACACAATTTTCTATCACTCTGAATGAGGACTCGAATAGAAAAGGTACATGGAGAAACACATCAACCTCATAGAACACAACTACACCAACCATGAGGGACAACATCATGCGAAGGAACTTTAAATCGATCAAGAATAGATCACAATTCCATCAAATGGGATGAGTCCACATTAAAATAGGTGGATTTAACATTTGGAATGAGTCATTAGGTTGATCACCGAGAAATCTTTCCAACAGATAACTATCCATTTCCACATCATAAAATCCAACATATCTTTTGAATCCCACTAAACATTTCCCCAAAATCGAGCCACCATTGAGATCCTATCTCAGGAAACAACTAGAGTATGACTTCTACATTGTAAGGGAGAATATTGAATAAACAACACTTCTCTGATATAGGAAAATCCTGCCAGATAACCACTAGTTTATAACAAGAACTACAATTTTTAATCATATAAACATTTGAAAAAAATGACTTTGTGGATTTTCACATTCATCGATGGTGTTTCATCAAGTCTCACTAATGTGCACATTTCTATTCCACCCTTGTCACCCAACCTCCATCACATACTAGCCATTAATCCATATATCCATAAACCCATGCATGTGAGGACTCAAGAAAATACCAAGGCTAATATAAAACAACCATCACTATAAAAATAATAATTTACCTTCCAAAGTCACATTAACCACCAAATACGAAACCATATTTAATCTTCACAAAACAATACACGCTTCATCAAGAACCATTTGACTAAAATCCCAATCTATTTAATTTAATAGAACATCCCTAAACAATCATTTTGTTCCAAATAACCCTTTCCAATTTTAAAAAAAAATTAGGGTCTCTTTGTATAATCCTACAACTACAAAGGGAAAAAACCCTTTTGAGAAAAAGACCAACCTCTTTCAACCAAATTTACAAAACCAATTCATCAGATTAAAAATCTTTTCAATAGCCCAAAACACCCCATTTAAAAAAAGGTTCAGAATCACTTTAAAATAATCCATGATTTCAAAATATTTCATTTCAAGAAACCGTAACTTTATATTATTGAAATTCAATCCTGTTAAATCATTTCCTCTATATCTCAAAAATTTGTTTCATAAAACCCTAAATTATATTAAATATCTCATATTAATTTTTGAAAACCCATTTTACACTTTTCAAAAACAAACCATTCCATTAAAACACATTTTCACAGTTTTCACACATGGATTTTCATAACAAATTATGAATTCATGAAAAGTCCAAGAGACCCAAAAAAGAGAACTAGTGTCAGTGGGTGATACAACCATATGGTTAGAATTCATATGTCAAACACACCACCAACACAGAGCCTTATTAGGACCATACCCTAGCATTACATGGCTTTCTAGGCCTTGTGAGATCACAAAGACCATTAGTCCAACTCACCATGTCAAATCCCAACACCAAGCAATCAATAAGAACCAATGACAATAATAACCTCAGACATCCCATGGACACTCGAGGGTCAGAATTATATTATTTTCAGGACACTCTTCCCAAAGATATACCTAATGTACCAAAAATACTACTCCATTGACCTTAACATCCCCAAATAACAAATGGTTCTCTAAAAAGAAAGTTCTGCTAGGATCCAACCTACTTTGATACTATTTTTTAAAGAACTATCCTGGGTTGACCCTAAACCGAGTACCCGAACCTGTCACGACCCGTCCTCAGGGCCCGTGCCATGACTACCCCAAGCCCGCCTTCCATAGGCCAGGGGCTGGCGACTAGCACCAAAACATAAATCCACAAATATAGCACAAAACAATCCACATAGGGAAAAAAATGTAAATCCACATAGGATAGCACAACACAATCCACATAGGAAAGAAGAACAGGATTTAGATCACACAGGTATACTTCATGAATGATGATAGAGATGACCAGATATAACCACTGATTCATCTAAGTCATCGGACCCACAAAGGATCAATAGGTACTAACCCTCGCAATGATCCACAAAGGATCTGACCCACACAGGATCGATAGGTAACTAACCCCCGCAAAGACCCACACAGGATCGGACCCACACAGGATCTGTAGGGGATGGCCCACACAGGAACGCTGAGCGCTGATCCACACAGGATCGGACCCACACAAGACCGGTAGCACTGACCCACAAAGGATCGCTGAGTCTTGTAGTCGTCGTCAAATCCACTGAGGAACTCTGCACAGTTGTCGTCGTCGTCGCAGTCGCAAACGCAGCCAGCTCTAGGGTTCCCGCACACAGCAAGCTCGTTCGGGAGGATCCGCTCCACAAGCCGAGAGGCTGATACATCAACTGACACATAGTCTAGATTTGATGTATCAAAAAGTTCCGTATCAACAACAGGAACTCAATGTTGCAGACGGCGCGTCAATCGGACGCCCGGTCTGAGAGTTATTGGCTTTTTCGTCCTAGGGGCCCGGTTGGTTTTTAAGTCAAAAGCAGCCCGACCGTACTCCACCTGTGTCCAAAACTCAAGCGGAGTGAGCCAAAAGATCCGTCTAACTTAGAGGAATCCAACCATGTCAATGGCACGTCAATCAGATGTCCGGAGCTCAAGTTATGAGTGTTTCCGCTCCGAGGGCCCGGTTGGTTTTGTGTACGAACCAACCCGGCCGAACACAAAGTATTCTAAAACCTTGAGTGTAATATACCAAAACGACCATCTTGATTCAAGGATTGCATTGCGGATGACAGCGCGTTGATCGGAGGCCCGTAGCTAAAGATACGGGCAAAAGACCAAAAAGGTGCCGAAAACGGGGGGGGTCTGGGCCCGGGCCGACCCGGCTGGGCGCGGCCCGGCCCGACAGTCCAACCGGGCGGCTTGGCCAGCACACTGGAGCTGGCCAAGCGCCGCGCAAGCTAGCCGCGGCCCCCCACGCGGGGGCCGCTCCGTGACACTCGGACGCGGCTTAAGTCGCGTCCCTCCTCTGCGGTCCCGCGCGGCCGCGGGACCGGCCATCGCTGTCGCGGCTTCAGCCGCGACCGGTCTTCCCAGCTGCGTGCTGGATGCCGCCACATCCTGGCGGCCGGCCGCCGCCTCCGGCCGCCGTGCCGGCATGGCGCGCCGGCGGGGGGTTCCACGGACCACTAGACGCGCTCCGGTGGTCCGATTTGCGCGCGGTCTTCGCCAGTGCTCGCCCCGGGACACGTTCTTCACTGCAAAGCCTTCAAAAGTAACTTGCGGCCCCATTTGTCGTCTCCCACCAATCCGCACATAACAAAAAAAAGGTTGTGGGTTCGGACTTGTTCGTTGGTCCGCACCCACTGCCTTAACAGTTTTTAAAGTCTCACAACAATCATATTTAACAACTGGGGATATAAATCACAAAGATTTCAAATGAAAAAACCCCTACCTCGTAGTAGTCTTCGGACGTGAGTTCTTCGCGGGATTGACCGTCGCGGAAGAAGAGGATCATCGCGTCGTGGAAGAGGCGTCATGTCATCATAGTATACAACATCGCGTCGACGATCTCCGAGGGTTAAAGAAAACACATAGATTTAATTTCACGAATTAAATCCATGTTGAGGATATAATCCACAAAGGAAATTTAAAAGATCTGCAATCTCCTACCTCAAGAAGTTGATCAAATATTTGTTGCGGGAGGAGAATCGTCGCAGAAGAACGTCGGGGGAAGAGATTCGTCTGCGTCGCAGTACACTGTGTCGCGTCGTCGATCTCCGAGGGTTCGGCGTTCTTCGTCGCCTTTTGTCGAAGGCTGGCGTTCTTCGCGTTCGTCGTGTTCTTCGCGTTCTTCGCGAAGAAAGATGAAGATCTTCTAGCTTCAGAAATTTCTCCAAATCCTCTAAAAAAGTCACCCCTCAAAAGACAAGTGTTGGTCTTATTTTTAATCCCATTCCAACAATTGATTTCAAAGATAAGTAACGAACAAATTAATTCATATAATTATTTGCAACGAATTAACCGCCCAATTTAATGGGGCGTTTCTTAACCCGAAAAAATGCACGGTTGACTTTCTTTTAAGAGGGGGGTTGCAGGTGCGTTACTTAGGGGAAAAGAAACTGTGGGGCTCATGCGGGCCCCACCTCACAAATATCCTACCTAGAGGGTAGGATCTTTTGGGTTCCACCATATCCGCTTCAACATAGACTAAGTATCTTTAAGTGGATTTAAGTGGGTTTAAGTAAAATAAAAATAATGTTGTCGCACCACTTTATTTTTATTTTCTTCACTGAACGCCAAAAATTAAAAACCACACCCGAGCAAACGCAACTCTGGAAGAGGCGTTTCTAAGCAAGTACCGGCGCTGTGATTCCATCAGTGCCCTCAGAATTCGATTCCGAGCACCGGTTCAAAATTTAGAAAATCCTGCTCATTCGTTTAGTGAACGTACTCGAGCCAAACTTTGGAAAATGATTTCGAGCACACCGGGCCTCGGAATCACGTTCCGTCAGAAACTGCATTCTTGTAAAATTCCAAAGAAAAATAAGAAAAAAAATCCTTAAAATTTACGGGTCCTGACATTACTCCCACCTCAGGGCTTTACGTCCTCGTAAAGATACATCATAAACTAGGGAAACAAATGTTGGTACTGAGCACGCATCTGAGCCTCCCGCTACCAAGTGCTCTCCTAGAGGTTCATGTGCTGCCATCTGATTCGCACTAGAGGGATCGATCGCCCACGTAGGATCCGCTCCTATCAATCCCCGATCTCCAATGGGACCTCCGCAAAAGTCTCCCCATCATCAACATCCATCTCCCCATAGTCAATGATATGTGTCGGGTCTTGCACGTACCTCCTCAGCTGAGAAACGTGGAAGACGTCGTGCACCCGGTGCAACTGAGGTGGTAGAGCCAGGCGATAATCCACCTCGCCAATCCTGCTGAGGACCTGGAATGGTATGATGAAGCGTGGAGACAACTTGCCACCTTGTCCAAATCTCCGTAAACCATATCGAGGTGAGACACGCAAGAAGACGTGGTCACCGTCCTCGAACTCTAGTGGCCTCCGCCTCCTGTCAGCATAAGACTTATGCCGGCTTTGAGCTGTCCTCATCTGCTCCTGGATGACCTGGACCTTCTCTATCGTGGCCTGGACCATTTCCGGTCCCACAAGTGCTGACTCTCTAGGGTCTATCCAGCACAACGGTGATCTGGAAGGTCGGCCGTACAACGCCTCGTATGGTGCCATCCCGATGGTGGAGTGGTAGCTGTTATTGTACGCGAACTCCACCAAGGGTAGGTGGTCCTCCCAGCTACGACCAAAGTCGAGGACACATGCGCAAAGCATTTCCTCGAGAGTCTGTATGGTCCTCTCCGTCTGACCATCCGTTTGAGGGTGAAAGGCGGTGCTTAGACGTAGCTGCGTCCCGAATGCCTCCTGAAACCCCTTCCAAAGCCGGGAAGTAAAGCGAGCATCTCGATCGGAGATGATAGATTATGGCACACCATGAATCCGTACAATCTCCTGAACGTAGAGGCATCCCAAGCTCTCCACTAAGACCTGCTCTCTGATGGGTAAGAAGTGAGCCGACATGGTGAGTCGGTCGACAATCACCCAAATGGAGTCGTGACCTCTGGAAGTGCGTGGAAGTCCAGTCACGAAGTTCATATATATCCCGTCCAACTTCCACTCTGGGACCTCTAAGGGATGCACCAAGCCTGCTGGTACCTGGTGCTCTACCTTCACCTGTTGGCAGGTGAGGCATCGAGAAACGAACTCTTCCACAATCTTCTTCATGCCCGGCCACCAGTGCTGTCGTCAAAGATCCTGGTACATCTTAGCCACTCCAGGATGTACCTCCAAAGGAGAAGTGTGAAAATATCTTAGCACCTCCTCCCGTAAAGCAACTGGTACCAAGGTACGTCCTCTAAAAAGGACGTTGTGCTCTGCTCCAAAGGAGAAACCATCAGGTGTCTGTCCTGAGAATATCTGTGCACGCCGCGTGTAACACCCCAGGTAAATAAAGAATATGACATCTTTATATTTACCCATATTTGTGAATCAAACATTAATATTACTTTAAAGGGGATGCTATGCTCGATGGCGTACCCAATACGCAACAACAAGTTTCTTGGGAATCTTACATTGCACTCTAATAATAAAATAATATTATTTTTAATGGTAGTTAACATGTAGCCGTTGTGTTGGCAGGAATGGATAGAAATAACTAAAATATGATTATATATGTTTTTAAATGTTTTTACATTTATCCAATAAAAGATAAAGGCTTAAAATACAGAAAGAATTCAATTTTAGGCGTATATGCCCTATTTTCACTAAAGGTTCACTTATCACCTTTTGATGTTGAACCATCATTAAATATAGTTTTGTTCATTCTTAAACATTTTTTTGAACTAAATAAAACTCTTATTAAGAATCGGGACATCAAAATTTATTTTGTGTAAATTTTTGGTATCATTCCGATAAAGTTCATTTTTAATGAATAGTGTAAAATGTTGTATTTTAATTCAAAACCTCTTTTTAATCTAATTTATTTATATTATTGGATTATATTTTGAATTGTTTTAGAAGTGGAATTATAATATATTTTTAACATTAAATCCAATAGTGGTCTTTGGAATTAATTTCACTTTGAAATCGGACTTAAACTAGTGTCAATCTTTTGATACTTATTGTTTCATAAAAACACGCTATTTGTCAAGACAGCAGGAATTAATTATTAAATTAATTAATGTGACTTATATGTTTTGAATTTTGTAAAATGGACTTCATTTTTGAATTCAGAATATCAAATATATCTTAGGGTGAATTTTTGGGATTTTTCTAAAAAACATCAATTTTTGATGAATAGTAAAACCACTAAGTGGTACTTATAAAAACTGATTTTTCCGTTTAAATGGAATTTTTCCATCTTTGTGTTTTGAATTTAAAAAATCGGACATACATGGTTGTCATTAATAAGTAAAATGTGGTTCAATGGGATAAAAATAATTTTTTTGGTGAATAGTAACTTATTAAGTTTTTAATCGCGATTAGTGGTAATTAGTGTAGTTTAAGGTAAAAATGATATTATAAGAATGTGAAAACACCATGACACTTGTCCTACACCTATTGGGTGAGTCATGGCCGACCAATACAAGCCATGTTCCAACTTTGGGACCCCATGGAGCCACTTTAGTTTGAAAATGACAACAATATATTTTTATTTAATGTTAAAATTAAATTGACACAAACATGAGTTGTTTTACTAAAACAGTTTTTAAGTAGGGTTACACAAGTCCAAATTTTGATTATAAATAGTCATCGGAAATATAAAAAGATTTACTACATCATAGTAATTGTTTTATAATTTTTAGACATTAAATAAATTAAAATATATATGACATAATAATGATGCAGCGATGACATCATTATTTGAAGATTTAAATAAAATGGAAAGATAATGTAAAATCTATGAACTACACATGTCCAATACTTATTGGATGGGTTTATTTTGAACCCTTATCACCTTATCCACGAATTATATCAATGTGGGACCTTTTAAAACCGAAACACATTTTCAAATAAAGTAATATTTCTTTACTTTCCAAAAGTGCCCCTCCTCTCCTCTTATAAAAGGCCCCCACCTCTACCTCATTTCACACACTCTTCAAGCCTTTGGCTCGGCCAAACCCTGCCCATTTACTCTCTCCACATCCCTCTACTCATCCTAGAGTATACCCTTGGGGAAAAATCCTTTCAAAGGAAGCCTTTAGGATCAAATCAAAAGGAGTTACACTTTTAAAGGAGATTAAAGAACGATCGAGTCAAGTCGGACCCGAGGTAAGGGATCCTACTCCTCTCTTTCTTTTTAAGTAAACACTTTTATGTCATTCCTTTTAAAGCTCATCTTTCTTGTTATTGGGATGATCTTTTATATTGCACTTACTTTAATTTTTATGTTCATGTGATTAGAGACCCTATTCTCTCTCATCAATCCATTTTGGAAGTTTTGAGTGGCGCCGTTAGGCTGCCGAACTTTCGTAAGAGATCTAACCTCTCTCTTTCTTTTTAAGTACTCTCCTTTATTTCACTTCTTTTAAGCTCCACTTTGTAATGTTGGGGGTTTTTTTTTATATTCCTCTTGCTGTACATTTAATTGTAATGTGATGGGATACCCTATTTGATATCATCAATCCATATTCGGAAGTTTTATGTGGCACCGTTAGGCTGCCGAGTTTTCGTAAGGGATTTTTCATCTCACTTTTATTCTCGTGAGATTTATGCTACATTTTACACAAATTCCATTGAGTGGTGTATGTTCTGCCAATTATTCCACTCTTTGTGTAATATAATTTCATTTATGAGTATTTACATCAATGATCTATTGTCCTTATTTCATGGGGTGTATGTTTTGAAAGATACCCAAGTCGGTAAGGAAACCTTTCACCCTCCTCTTTTTTTAAAAGACTTTTTTTGTTGGGTATTTTAATTTGCATATTTTTATGTTGGTATATGTTCTCATATATCCTTATTTATGTAAATTTTATGTCCAAGTGATGAGATACACTTTTTATCTCTCATCAACTCATTTTGATGTGATGTCGTTAGGCTGTCAAGGGAACTTTTTAACCCAATTTCGATTTCTTTGGGTTCAACATGTAGTCATTGAATATGTCATCCATTGAATAAGTGTGAATGACCTTTTATTGTTTTACACTTAATATCCACTTATATTGTGTGTATTTATATTTGTCACACATATTTTTGAGATTGATTTGTCCTTAATTTAAGGATACCTTCTTTATAAGGGATTTCATCACATTTGAAATTTCTATTGAGGGTTCATTGTTGTTATGCACCAATTCACTCTTATATGGTGTATATACTGTCCTTTGGAGTATTATATCATGAATCCATTTATTCTCATGATATTATAAACTTCTGACTAAATGTTATTCCTCAATTATTTTATTCATGTGTCTCTAATTTTGTTAAAACCCCTTTAACCAAAATATCATTTTAAATATTTTAATTATTTGTTCTTATTAATATCCATGTTTTCAAAATGGTTTTAAGTATTTATTTATATGGATATTAATGGTTTAAAATTTTAAGCTTCAAGGTGGTATGGGACACTTTGATTCAAAAATCTCTTTATTAAATGTTTTAAATGGTTTTGGAAATGGTTTCTTTTTGAATGGATTCAATATTTCAATATACAAATATGTTATATTGTGATTGAAATGTGGAAATGTTATGTTTCCTTTATGCATGTTTTATGTGCCACATTTATGTTATGGTTCTTGGGCATTGTTATGAAAACGGGTGGTTCCGTGATAAACTAAGGGCAGGTGAGCCCGTTATAGCTCTCCAATGCATTGGGTAACGCGAAGGAGTGAAACTTTAATGTTTCTCCGAAGACATTTAGGGAATATACTGTGATGGGTATTCCAAACGTAACCAAGAGGGTTACTCCCCACGTAAGAATGTTATGAATGCCTCAAGTTACCATTATTTCTTATGTTTTCTATGATTTATTCATGGTTTGATGAGGTATGTTAAAGTGCCTATGTTTTATGGGTAAAGTATGATTTCATTCTTATGTATATATGAACTCATGTTTCCTTTCCATATTTTTATAACCCTTACTGAGCTTTTTATGCTCATCCCAAGTTTTTGAAATGTTTTTTACAGGTCAAGGGAAAGGTACATGATGTGATGATAGTGTCAAGGATGTGTCAAGAAAGAATCCGTGTTATATTTTAAATATGTTTCCGTTGATGGGAAGAATGAATACTGTCTTTTATGTAACCACTTTGTTTAAATGTGGAATGTAATGCAAGTTTCATGATCTAATTCTCTAAAACTCTAAACCTGAAAAGATCCTCAATGTGTAATCTTGTAATAACTCAAGATTAAGTAAGGTTTAAGGCTGGGGCCTTATAGTTGGTATCAAAGGTCGGTTTAGATAACTTTAGAGGATAGGGTATTCTTTAAGCATAAGTGGCATTACCATAATGGTTAGGATTTCAGAAAGAGTACTAGTTTTAGATAAAGTGAATGAGTAAGTATATCTTAGTGTTTATCTTCCTCATTAGTACATGATGGTTATGTTGATATACTCACACTGACCTTTTTGGTTTTAGTAAATGGCTGGATCTAGCAGGCACCAAAGTGACAATGGGTTTGAAGGAAACTGTGGTGGTTCTCTGATTAAGATACTAGATGAGATGGGGGATTCAATGAGGAATCTCATAGTTGTTATAAACCAGCTATCAAGGAGTCATGATCAACCACTTCAACCTTGGTGAGTTCTCTAATGCATCATTTACGAGATGGCCAACTCGATGTGGAAATTCAGGTAATAATTATCAAGGTAACCATTAGGGTTTATATGATCCTTAATTTTTAGGTAATTATGGGTTACTCTATGATATGATGGAAAATGAAAGGAATGAGATAAACATGAGGTTAAAATATGTTATGATTATATTTGAAGATTTTATCTCATTTTGGGGAATGTTTTAAGAATTATATAGTTTTGGAAAAAGGACAACACGCAGACTGTGTGACAACCCATCGCATCGGACAAAGCTGTGGGAATCAAACCCACAACCAAAGTGCGACTCGTATTTATCGCCTACCATTGGACTACGTGAAGTCCCTGGTTAGTTTGACCGATTCTTTTTAGTTATATGATTTTATGAATTAAGAGTAAGTTGATTTTGGGTTATTTATGAAAATGATTAACCTATCATCGATCATATGTGATTAGGATAATTACTTTTCAATACGAGACTTTAGGAGAAACTGATGTTGTTTGGAGATAAATGTTATGATTTAACTTGGAATACCATGTGACTAAATCTTTCAAATATTTGGGTTTAAATATTAGTTTGGTTTACTATGAAGGATTTTATGGACAAATTGTTTATCTAATGGTCTTCGTTGAACTTTGGGTTTTGTTGGACAAATTTTGGAGATTAAGCATAGATTTTCTTTTTAAAGGGTTATCGTTTTCTGGATTATCTGATCTTGTAGTAACATTTTTGGTTTTAGTTTTGGTTAAGGTTTGAAGACATGGAAATTGTATAGTTCTCTTTTGTGGATTAGGTGATTCTCTAGAAGTTGATTATAATACTCTTAATGCGAACAAGTCTCCATAAATACTTGTCTTTTGGAAAAAAATATGAGTTTGATTAAGGAATCTAGTAAAAGTTGAAAGTCAACATGGTAAGTGATTATGTTTTCTTATGAATAAATTTCTAAATAAAAAGTAGCTTAAAACAAAAACGTTGTCTATTAACTTTTCCTACTGGGGAATCGAATACTGTTTAACTCATCACAAGTTTGTGATTTTCTCATGGTTAACTTTCTCCTAAACATGTTTTCTATCACTCTCCATCAGAACATGACCCTTTTCTCTTTCTTCCATGTCCATGTTTTCCTACACGGAATCCTATTATGGGTTAACTCGGGTGACCTTTGTATTTATCTTTCTTTATTTTAAAGTGATTGTTTTACCGACTCTTTTTCTGATGTGGGACTTTCAAGGATGTTTCCAAGTGCAATTTTAAAATTGTGAGGACGCAATTCCCAAAAGGGGGGAAGGATGTAAAACCCCAGGTAAATAAAGAATATGACATCTTTATATTTACCCATATTTGTGAATCAAACATTAATATTACTTTAAAGGGGATGCTATGCTCGATGGCGTACCCAATACGCAACAACAAGTTTCTTGGGAATCTTACATTGCACTCTAATAATAAAATAATATTATTTTAAATGGTAGTTAACATGTAGCCGTTGTGTTGGAGAGAATGGATAGAAATAACTAAAATATGATTATATATGTTTTTAAATGTTTTTACATTTATCCAATAAAAGATAAAGGCTTAAAATACAGAATGAATTCAATTTTAGGCGTATATGCCCTTGTTTCACTAAAGGTTCACTTATCACCTTTTGATGTTGAACGATCATTAAATATAGTTTTTTTCACACTTAAACATTATTTTGGACTAAATAAAACTCTTATTAAGAATCGGGACATCAAAATGTACTTTGTGTAAGTTTTTGGTATCTTTCCGATAAAGTTCATTTTTAATGAATAGTGTAAAATGTTGTATTTTAATTCAAAACCTCTTTTTAATATAATTTATTTATATGATTGGGGTATATTTTGATTTGGTTTTGAAGTGGAATTATAATATATTTTTACCATTAAATCCAATAGTGGACGTTGGAATTAATTTCACTTTGAAATCGGACTTAAACTAGTGTCAATTTTTGATACTTATTGTTTCATAAAAACACGCTATTTGTCATAACAGCAGGAATTAATTATTAAATTAATTAATGTGACTTATATGTTTTGAATTTTGTAAAACGGACTTCATTTTTGAATTCAGAATATCAAATATAGCTTAGGGTGAATTTTTGGGATTTTTCTAAAAAACATCAATTTTTGATGAATAGTGAAACCACTAAGTGGTACTTATAAAAACTGATTTTTCCGTTTAAATGGAATTTTTCCATCTTTGTGTTTTGAATTTCAAAAATCGGACATACATGTTTGTCATTAATAAGTAAAATGTGGTTCAATGGGATAAAAATAATTTTTTTGGTGAATAGTAACTTATTAAGTTTTTAATCGCGATTAGTGGTAATTAGTGTAGTTTAAGGTAAAAATGACATTATAAGAATGTGAAAACACCATGACACTTGTCCTACACCTATTTGGTGAGTCATGGCCGACCAAGACAAGCCATGTTCCAACTTGGGGACCCCATGGAGCCACTTTAGTTGGAAAATGACAATAATATATTTTTATTTAATGTTAAAATTAAATTGACACAAACATGAGTTGTTTTACTAAAACAGTTTTTAAGTAGGGTTACACAAGTCCAAATTTTGATTATATATAGTCATCGGAAAGATAAAAATATTTCCTACATCATAGTAATTGTTTTATAATTTTTAGACATTAAATAAATTAAAATATATATGACATAATAATGATGCAACGATGACATCATTATTTGAAGATTTAAATAAAATGGAAAGATAATGTAAAATCTATGAACTACACATGTCCAAAACTTATTGGATGGGTGTATTTCGAACCCTTATCACCTTATCCACGAATTATATCAATGTGGGACCTTTTAAAACAGAAACACATTTTCAAATAAAGTAATATTTCTTTACTTTCCAAAAGTGCCCCTCCTCTCCTCTTATAAAAGGCCCCCACCTCTACCTCATTTCACACACTCCTCAAGCCTTTGGCTCGGCCAAAACCTTCCCATTTACTCTCTCCACATCCCTCTACTCATCCTAGATTATTCCCTTGGGTCATAATCGTTTCAAAGGAAGCCTTTAGGCTCAAATAAAAAGGAGTTACACTTTTAAAGGAGATTAAAGAACGATCGAGTCAAGTCGGTCCCGAGGTAAGGGATCCTACTCCTCTCTTTCTTTTTAAGTACACACTTTTATGTCATTCCTTTTAAAGCTCATATTTCTTGTTATTGGTATGATCTTTTATATTACACTTACTTTAATTTTTATGTTCATGTGATGAGAGACCCTATTCACTCTCATCAATCCATTTTGGAAGTTTTGAGTGGCGCCGTTAGGCTGCCGAACTTTCATAAGAGATCTAACCTCTCTCTTTCTTTTTAAGTACTCTCCTTTATGTCACTTCTTTTAAGCTCCTCTTTGTAATGTTGGGGGTGTTATTTTATATTCCTCTTACTGTACATTTTATTTTAATGTGATGGGATACCCTATTTGATCTCATCAATCCATATTCGGAAGTTTTATGTGGCACTGTTAGGCTGCCGAGTATTCATAAGGGATTTTTCATCTCACTTTTATTCCCGTGAGATTTATGCTACATTTTACACAAATTCCATTGAGTGGTGTGTGTTCTTCCCATTATTCCACTCTTTGTGTAATATAATTTCATTTATGAGTATTTACATCAATGATCTATTGTCTTTATTTCATGGGGTGTATGTTTTGAAAGATACCCAAGTCGGTAAGGGAACCTTTCACCCTCCTCTTTTTTGTAAAAGACTTTTTTTGTTGGGTCTTTTAATTTGCATATTTGTATGTTGGGATATGTTCTCATATATCCTTATTTATGTAAATTTTATGTCCAAGTGATGAGATACACTTTTTATCTCTCATCAACTCATTTTGATGTGATGCCGTTAGGCTCTCAAGGGAACTTTTTAACCCAATTTCGATTTCTTTGGGTTCAACATGTAGTCATTGAATATGTCATCCATTGAATAAGTGTGAATGACCTTTTATTGTTTTACACTTAATATCCACTTATATTGTGTGTATTTATATTTGTCACACATATTTTTGAGATTGATTTGTCCTTAATTTAAGGATACCTTCTTTATAAGGGATTTCATCACATTTGACATTTCTATTGAGGGTTCATTGTTGTTATGCACCAATTCACTCTTATATGGTGTATATACTGTCCTTTGGAGTATTATATCATGAATCCATTTATTCTCATGATATTATAAAGTTCTTACTAAATGTTATTCCTCAATTATTGTATTCAAGTGTCTCTAATTTTGGTAAAACCCCTTTAACCAAAATATAGTTTTAAATATTTTAATTATTTGTTCTTATTAATATCCATGTTTTCAAAATGGTTTTAAGTATTTATTTATATGGATATTAATGGTTTAAAATTTTAAGCTTCAAGGTGGTATGGGACACTTTGATTCAAAAATCTCTTTATTAAATGTTTTAAATGGTTTTGGAAATGGTTTCTTTTTTAATGGATTCAATATTTTAATATACTAAAATGTTGTATTGTGATTGAAATGTGGAAATGTTATGTTTACTTTATGCATGTTTTATGTGACACATTTATGTTATGGTTCTTGGGCATTGTTATGAAAACGGGTGGTTATGTGATAAACTAAGGGCAGGTGAGCCCGTTATAGCTCTCCAATGCATTGGGTAACGCGAAGGAGTGAAACGTTAAGGTTTCTCCGAAGATATTTAGGGAATATACTGTGATGGGTATTCCAAATGTAACCAAGAGGGTTACTCCCCACGTAAGAATGTTATGAATGCCTCAAGTTACCATTATGTCTTATGTTTTCTATGATTTATTCATGGTTTGATGAGGTATGTTAAAGTGCCTATGTTTTATGGGTAAAGTATGATTTCATTCTTATGTATATATGAACTCATGTTTCCTTTCCATATTTTTATAACCCTTACTGAGCTTTTTATGCTCATCCCAAGTTTTTGAAATGTTTTTCACAGGTCAAGGGAAAGGTACATGATGTGATGATAGTGTCAAGGATGTGTCAAGAAAGAATCCGTGTTATATTTTAAATATGTTTCCATTGATGGGAAGAATGAATACTGTCTTTTATGTAACCACTTTGTTTAAATGTGGAATGTAATACAAGTTTCATGATCTAATTCTCTAAAACTCTAAACCTGAAAAGATCCTCAATGTGTAATCTTGTAATAACTCAAGATTAAGTAAGGTTTAAGGCTGGGGCCTTATACCGTGTCTCACAGTCAGCGTCCCCACGCTGTGCCTCTCTAATCCACTGCAGTAGTGGAGGGGTGACTATGAGAGACTGAAGGAAGACTGCTCCATCTCTATCCACGAAGGATATCCGCAAAGCGGCTAGCTGCTCTGTCACCTCCTCAAGTAGCTGAATGCACGTCCTCCTGCTGAGAGCATCGTCTACCATGTTCCCCTTCCCAGGAGTATAGACTATCTCAAAGTCATAGTCATGGAGGAACTCGAGCCATCGCCGTTGTCTCAGGTTCAGGTCCTTCTGAGAGAATATGTACCTCAGACTCTGATGGTCAGAAATAATTATAAAGCATTCTCCCATCAGATAGTGTCACCATGTCTTCAGTGTGAAGACCACTACTGCTAACTCCAGTTCATGGGTAGCGTAGTTATGCTCATGCGGCCTCAACTGACATGATCCATAGGCAGTCACCGCCCTCTCCTTCATTAGGACACATCCGAGTCTGGTCCTTGATGCATCGTATTAGACTACATATCCTATTCCCTCCTCAGGCAAACTCAAGATAGGTGTGCTAGTCAATCTTTGTCTCAGCTCCTAGAATATCTAATAACATATGTCTAACCACACAAAGGGTTTTCCCTTATTCTTAAAAGATGATAGTGGTGTCGCAACTCTGGAGAAGTCTGGCACAAATCTCTGATAGTATCCGGCTAGTCCCAAGAAACTCTACACCTCTGTCACGCTCCTAGGTGGATCCCAAGCTAGCACTACCTCGATCATCACAGGATCCACTACAACTCCCGCCTCAGAGATGACGTGCCCCAAGAAGTGGACCTCATGTAACCAGAACTGACACTTCGAGCGCTTTCCATAAATCCAGTGCTCTCGGAGTGTGTCTAGTACAACCCGTAAGTGGTAGGCGTGCTCCTCCTTAGTCGCTGAGTATATCAAAATGTCGTCGATGAAGACCACGACAAATCGATCGAGGTATGGCTGAAAGATCCTGTTCATGAGGCCCATGAACAATGCTAGAGCATTGGTTACGGCGAATGGAATAACCAAGAACTCATAGTGGCCATACCGACATCTGAAGGCCATCTTCTACACGTCCTCATCCCGAACTCTGAGCTGATGATACCCTGACCTGAGGTCTATCTTCGAGAACCACCGTGCTCCCTTGAGCTGATCGAAGAGGTCATCAATCCTCGGTAGCAGATACTTGTTCCTCACTGTCACCTGGTTCAGGCGATGATAGTCGACACAAAGTCGCAAGCTCTCGTCCGCCTTCTTGGCGAACAATATCGGGGAACCCAAGGGTGAAACACTGCGTCAGATGAATCCCTTGCCCTGCAAGTCCTCCAACTGTACCCGTAGCTCTCGAAGCTTGGCAGGAGCCATCCGATATGATGGATTGGATATCGGGGCTGTCCCGGGGTACAGATAAATATAAAAGTCTACCTCTCTACGAGGAGGTATTCCTGGAACTTCATCGGGAAAGACATATGCATATTAATCCACCACTTCCGGAAAACTAGGACTCCGCACGTCAACTGCTACTAGGATGAGGCTAGAAAACTGATGAGTGATGGGTTGTCCTCTCCTCTGTGAGAGTCCATCATGTGCTGCAAAGGGTCCCTTCTGACCGGTGAAGGTGAACCTGCTCCCGTCGGTGCGTACACATCGCACCTTGCGCCTAATACAGTCGATCTGATCATGGACTGTAGATAACCAATCCATGCCCAAGATGACGTTGTAAGGCCTCGACGCCGCTACAAAAAGATCCCAGCCGAATCTCTCTCCTCCTAGAGTAATCTCACACTTCCGACACTAGTGTGTAATCATCGAGTTTGATCTCGTAGGAGTCTCTAGCTGTAAGGATCGATCCAACGGCTCTGTCGGAATCTCCGAGCTCCGAATAAGGGCAGTGGCTATGAAATAATTACTCACTCATGTGTCTATAAGAACTGCAGAAATGGTGGAATAGACACAGATAGTACCTCGAATCATCTGAGGCGCATCGTGGTCGTAGGCCTCCGCTGCCTGGAATTGTGCCTGTCTCTGCCCATCAGCTCCCTGTGGTCGGGGTGGACCTCCTGGTGGTGGTGGTGGTAGAGCCTCAAAGCATCTCCCACCACTTGCTGCTCGACCAGCTCCTCTGCCTCATCCGTCTGCTCCCTACAGACCACCATGGTCGACCCTCTGCCTCTGCCTGGGTGGCCCCTCAACCATCTGCTGCTCCTCGGCACGGTGGTTCGGGAAGTCACGAGCCATGTGGCCCTGCCCGCCGCATGTGTAGCAATGCCTGCCTCTCGAAAGACAGGCTTAACGTTGTGTGCCCTACACTGCTGATCCAGTGTCCTGAGGATGTCTACGTGAGGGTCCAGTCTACCTGGACCCCTGAGTCATCTGTCGGCTGCCTGCTGCGGAAGACTCTACTACCTTCCGCCCTGCGGTAGGTCTCGCTGCTGAAGAAGACTTAGCAAGAAAGCTCTCGATCAAAAGGGCTCACTCCAGTACTCCTTCCTGGGTCAGAATGCTGAGGGAGATCAGTGATGCCCTGATCTCATGCCTCAATCCCTACTCAAAGGTCCGGGCCCGAATGAATGGGTTTCGTACCATGTCTGTCAAGTAGCATGAGAGATTGGTAAATCTCGCAGAGTACTGGGTGACCGCCAAGCTTCCCAGACGTAGCTGACAAATCTTCTGGATGTGCACCACACGGAGGGTTCCTGGGAGGAACTCTGAGCGGAAGAGGCTCTCAAATTTTTCCCAGAGAAGAGATGCCTCATCGTGCACCTGGAGCATCAAGCTCCACCATCGGCCCGCTGCTGCATGCAGTAGGCTCGCTGCCATGATCACTATGAGGTCTGCTGGTGTCCTCACTAACCGGAAAACTCGTACCACTGCCTCCAGCCAGTCCTCGGCTACCTGGGGGTCCGTCTCCCCATGGAACCTGGGCGGTCGCTGGCACTGGAACATGTGCAGTGCACAAAGACGACATGCATCATCAGCGGCTGGGGCTGGTAGCATTGGTGGCTTGGTGGGTAGAGGTACCGCAGGTGCCTCATCTGTCAAAGGGCCATGTACCGAGGTCTCATCGCTCGGTGGGCTGTTGTCACGCTCAACTCTCAGAACCCTAGATGGATACCATTGTGGGGCCATCTTGAAAAGAAACAGGTGCACCGCGGTCATAATAGTATACTTGGTGAGCTGACATATAGTAATCACAAAGAAAACATGAAACACAAATGCAATCAACGTTTTCGTGTATTAAGTCGGAAATCAGAAATCAGGGTCCTAGTGTATGGATACGTCGGCCGCCGCACCAACACTGGACTCCTTGGACTGATAACCACCCTCAATACGCTTAACACTATTGCTTCACATAGAAGATAGATCAGATTCTGCGGTAGAACCGAACTCCTATGATACCAATTTGTCACGACCCGTCCTCAGGGCCCATGGCGTGACTACCCCAAGCCCGCCTTCCATAGGCCAGGGGCTGGCGACTATCAACAAGGCGTAAATCCCGGTAAAAGGGAAGGAATTTCCATTGTAATGTAAAACACAAACACTACAGAGTAAGCAAGAAGAAGTAAACTCTATGTAAAAAGTGGTACAACAATAAATGTGGAAAAGTAAGTGGGCCAGTATACAAACCCAAACTGAAAGTAAAGTACAACTGGAAAGGGAAAACAGAAACTGAAAAGTAAAGCCACAACGTTGAGTTGTCCACTAGAAATACCACCTGAAGGGTGGGTACAGATAGCCTCCACAGCCCCTCGGGTCCAGCCGACCGCTCCGAGTACATCTCGCCTAGTGGTCCACCTTAAGGTATCGTCCTGCCCCTCAAGCCTCAACCACGATCAGCAATGTCCGTCGTCTGCAACCAACACAACGTAGTGCGGGCATACCCTATGCATGGGTGAGTATAATATACTCAGTAGGGACCCCGAGACCCCTGAAGGTCTCCTAGAATCCACAAAGGATAACCATAAAAGAAAGATACAATCACAAAGTAACATCTGACACTGCTTAGGTATATGCCCATAAATATACCTAAGTCATCAATTCTGGTTCGGCTCTAACATCCAAACTCATGTATAACCCACTCCACATAGGAAAGCAAAACATAAATCCACATAGGATAGAACAACACAATCCACATAGGAAAGCAAAACGTAAATCCACACCGGATAGCACAACACAATCCACATAGGAAAGCAGAACAGGATTCAGCTCACACATGTATACTTCTTGAATGACTATAGTGATGATCAGATATAACCACTGATTCATCTAAGCCATCGGACCTACAAAGGATCGATAGGTACTAAACCCCGCAATGACCCAAAAAGGATCTGACCCACACAGGATCGATAGTTAACTAACCCCCGCAAAGACCCACACAGGATCGGACCCACACAGGATCTGTAAGCGCTGGCCCACACAGAACCGCTGAGCGCTGACCCTCACAGGATCGGTAGCGCTGTCCCACAATGTATCGATGAGTGTTTTAGTCATCTTCGAATCCACTGAGGAACTCCGCACAGTCATCGTTGTCGTCGTAGTCGCAAACGCAACCAGCTCTAGGGTTCCCGCACACAACAAACTCATTCGGGGGGATCCGCTCCACTAGCAGACAAGATGATACATCAGCTGACACATAGTCCATATTTTATGTATCCAAAAGTTCTATATCGACAACAGGAACTCAACGTCGCAGACGGCGCGTCAATCGGACGTCCGATCTGAGAGTTATTGGCTTTTTAGTCCAAGGGGCTAGGTTGGTTTTTAAGTCAAAACCAGCCTGACCGTACTCCACCTGTGTCCAAACCATGGGCGAAGTGAGCCAAAAGATCCGTCTCACATAAAGGAATCCAACCAATTTGATGGCACGTCAATCGAACGTCTAGAGCTCATGTTATGAGTGTTTCTGCTCCGAGGGCCTGATTGGTTTCGTGTACGAACTAACTTGGCCGACCCAAAGTATTCCGAAACATTGAGTGTAATATACTGAAAGGACCGTCTCGATCCAAGGATCTCTTTGCCACTGACGTCGCATCTATCGGAGGCCTGTAGCTCAAGATACATGAAAAAAACTGAAAAGGTGCCGAAAACGGGGGGTCTGGGCCCGGGCCAACCCGGCCTGCGCGGCCCGGCCCGGCGGTCCGGCCGGGCGGCTCGGCCGACGCGCCGGCGTGGGCCTGGCGCCGCACAAGGCAGTCGTGGCCCCCACGCGGGGGCCGCTCCGTGACACCCGGACGCGGATTAAGCCGCGACGGGTCTTCCCGGTGCCCGTGCTGTGACTACCCCAAGCCCGCCTTCCATAGGCCAGGGCTGGCGACTAACACCAAGGCGTATGGAAGGTGGGCTTAGGGTAGTCACATAATGGGCCCCGAGGACGGGTCGTGATAGAACCAATCGGTGGCTTGGCCCAAAGGGTGTTCGCAATCCCCACGGGCTGGAAAATAGTGTTACATATTAACAGTGTACTCAATGGAATGATTTCAACCAAATATAATCAATAAAAAGTCAGAGGAATGAAACGGACAACCAAATATATATTTTTGTAAAATTCAATTGAACATTATTTATATAAGAAAATGAAAGTACAACAAAAAAAATAAAACCTACCGACCAAACTAGATGACCAAACTAACACCATGTGACACCACTGGTCATTCTCCAACAAAAATAATACTCATCTCCCAAAGTGAATGAACTCAAGATGAAACCTGCGCAAGGTGTAAAAAAAGATGAAAACTAAAGGCTTGAGTATTAAAACATAGTAGGTTATCCCAATATATTTTTTACATAGTAAAAATACCTTAAAATAATATATGCATCCATTTCATGTTTGAGATAAAATATATAAAAATATGTTTTACAAATAATTTTTATGCTATAAAAATTACCGTACAAAAAAATTCATGTTTTATAAACAATAATTCTAGTAACAATTTTTCAAAGAGTTGCATCTTCAAAATGAAAATAGTTTTCACAATGGATTCAATAAAAAATGTAAACAAATAAATAATACCCAAATGCAGCTGAATTTAACTACTATACTTAATGTATGATGATGGTGTGTAAAAAATATCCAATGAGCACAAGTACGGTAACACCCCTAGGCACTACTTCATTGTGGGAACAATGCACCTCATATATCAGTGAAAAAGTTACATAAAAAATATACATTATCAAGAACAAGAGCCTATAATAAGATAATATTCGATTAAATATTGGTCCCCAACATCACCCTCATCATATTTTAGTTATTGTTCTCATCGTCAAAATTATTACCTGAAGCAGAGACAAAACTGTAACGCCCCGACCCCAGTTACCTAGAGTCGGTGCCTTATTACATAACATTGGCATGATCACAAGAAAGATCAAATCTCGAAAGGCCGATTGGTTTAGTAGCCTTGGAAACACTAGATATATTCATAATGTTTTACATTACATCATGAAGTGAAAAACTGCTACCACAACATATTGTCTCCATAATCCACAATATTATCCCCTCATAATATCCATGCAGGTCATTCATAACTTACTTCTTCACATCCTGGGAAAAATAAAACATAGAAAAGGGGTGAGATCAATTGCCCAGTAAGGATAACAATATAGCAGAAACTTTCAAAAATAAGCATAAACATTTAAGGCAATGTATGACTAAAACAAAAGACTTTTAAACTTGAACATCAACATATTATGGAAAAAATAAAATGAAATAATGATATTTACTTATTCACATGGATATTCTACTAATCGAATAATCACATGCAATATCAATAACCACTTTCATAATGATGGAATGCATAATGCCAGACTATCATAACCACATAGCCAAGGCCTCATGCCCAGACTACAAATAAGATTTTTCCAAGGCCTTGTGCCAAGACACTAGTTTGTCTCATGAGACCTACCGATGCATCGAGGATCTATAGTCGGCTCCACCCATCACATATTAAGTCCAATGCATTCCCATATGAAAATGTTTAAACATAACATAATCATTCGTATTAAATATAGCATAAGAAATGTAAATACTTCATCCATAAACCATGAATGGTATAAAAATAACACATCCACAGTCAAACATATCACTAACCCTTCAATACAATATAGAAGTTTTGTATCATAATAAATCAACTTCAAATAAGCGTAAAATCCATCAAAGGATGTTGACATAGATGAAATCAAAACTCTTTTTAGAGAAATATCTCTTTATATTTTGAAATCATTTAAGAGTCATATATTTATAAAATAAAACATTTTCATTGAAAATATTCTTATAAGCTTGTAAGGGAAGTTTCGACGTTTTTATAATGGCGGAAAATAACCACACCTGCCGTATAAGTCAAAAAAACACTCTTACCATAATTCTGTCGAAAAGGTTAAAAAACACCGTGTTTGGAAAACGATGGAAAGATTCCTTTATAAAACTTTTATAAAAAGTCAAACAAGGGTATAAATGACTTTAACCCATATTCTTGTAAATAGTATAAAAATGTTTTGAAATACATTTTTAAGAAACATGGATGTGGATGATAAATAAATCCCAGTAGATTATTACGTATAAACAACCTCGGATAATGAAGAGATTGCGAAATAAACATTACCTTGTACATTTACATGGTTGGGGTAGGTTAAACTCCTGTATAATAGTGAAATAATTGTTCTTAAAATATACAAGAATCATATACATTCATATGATATCATATATGATCTTTTAACATTGCTTTGTTAATAATATCTTAGTATTATCGTTGTTTCGGGTGTTACCTTACTCGTTTTCTTTTATATGTTTTGTTACATAAGCCATGTTTTTCATGGATAAGTTGTATATTATTCATATATATAATTATATCAAGTCCTTAAACATTATTTTTAAATCGTCAAATGATAATTATACTTGAATGGATACGATGGAGAATGAATCTCATCGCGTTCGTGGAGACGGTAGTTCGTACGTACGCACGAGCGACAATATCATTCATTTGATATTAAAATAATATATAAATGCATGGTATATCATATATACAGAATCATTAACATTTTATATTTATTATTTACATGAGTTACACATCATTATTATACCCATACAAATAATAATATATTGAATAACAATTACACCACGACGTGGAGACGGTAAGTCGTACGTACGCACGTATGGTGACATGTTATTCAAAGGGTGGATAGAATACTGAATATTGTTGTAACATATTTATAATAACATCACATTATATATATGATACCTGATTTATTATTTTAGAATGGTAATAACAAAGGAAGAAGAAGTGGAAGAAGAAACGAACTTGGAAAAGGGTGGTGAAATCATTACCTCTTCTCCGGGTTCTTCTTTTTGATTTGATCAAAACGGCTCCTTAGGTTGGCTTTCTGATCAAACTAAGGCCTCTAGGTTGTAGTGAGGGAAGTTGGTAGAGTATTTTGGTAGAGTTATGCTGAACCAAAATGCTTTGAAGGTGTGATGAAATTAGAAGTAGGAGTTCCCTTTTATAAGAGGGGTGAGGGGGACCATAGGAAAAGCTAGAAATATTAATTTATAATAAATTCATATTCGGTTTCTAATGGCTCCAAAGATGATTATTTAAATTTTAATGTTGGGATAGGACTAAAAACATTCAACAAATAGAATTTATACAGGTTTGGGTTACTATATTAACCTTATCTTTAAGTATTAACTCTTAGTTAATTAGTTTGACATTTACCATGTCACTTTGTATTTTTATATTATATAGTTAATAAACATACTATATACATCCAACCGACCCCCAAGTGGTCCATTAATGATACCACTATCATGATATAAGTCTCTCAGACGAACCTTATATTTTTTGGAATTTAATATCAATTAATAATAGAATATTTATTTTAAAAACTCTTTTATGTCAATTTTGACACTATTCAATAGTTGATTTCTGTGAAACTCATAACAGAATGATTACTTCGAAAAAATTTAATTAAATCATTCCTAACATGTCATATTAACCTAAGAAATTAGTGTAATTCATAAAAAGTCTCAAATTATATTTATTTGTGTATTTATAATATCAATTATTTTAATTTTTCACTATTATGGTAATTACTGCATCATCATTGTGTCATTAATAAATTAAAATATTTAAAGTTTACAAATTATAAATAAAATATAATTATGTATTAAATAGTTTTAGATTTATAATTAAAATTTATAGTCGAAACTCCAACGTATATAACCCTATTTAAAAAAAAATTCTAAAAGATATATGCGTATATCATTTTTGTACTTATTTTAACTTAAATAAATTAAGTGTCCCTATGACCTACAAGTGGCTCCATGGGGTCCCAAAACCGACCCAAAGATTCCTATGGTCGAACATGTGTCAACAAATAAGGCTAGAACACGTTTTAGGGTAATTTAGTATTATGATAATATTTTTTTAACCCTTATTTACCGGATTTACCCTTAACAATGGTAAATAAAATATTTACCGAAGTAATTATTCAAAATGTCTAAAAATAAAAGTTACCTATTTACACAATTTGAAAATCCTGATTCCAAATATGGAATCCATTTTTCCAAATTCAAAACATAGAAGTGGCAGAAATTTATTTAAAATTAATTCCCACTATTAAAACAAAAAAGCGTGTTTTTAAGAGATAATAACTATCAAAAGATTGACACTGGTTTATGTCCGGTTTAATTGTAAAATTATTTACAATGAAGAAAATTGTATTAAATGGTAAAAATATATTCTAAATATACTTTAAAACCACTCAAATTCATAATTTATCACTATTAATTATTTTGATTAAAAAAGTTTTTTTTAATTAAAATTTAGTAATTTTCACTATTCATCAAAATATTAAAGTTATCCGAAAAGTACCAAAATTTCACCTTAGGCTAAATTTGATATTCTGAATCCAAAAATGAAGTCCATTTTGAAATATAAAAAATATATAATTTCAAAAAGTTGGTATTACTATTCATAACGGTTAGTTTTATCGGTTGTGGTGTGTGTTAGAACTAGATGTTGCGTACAACACACGCTATCGCAATATTCAAAGATAAATGTACCGTAGAAGCTTGGGGTGTTACATTCTCCCCCTCTTTCAAATAATTTTGTCCTTGAAATTTCTAGAATACTAACTTATGAAATGACTCGGGTGGTTCTTCATCATAAGTTCCTCGGTTTCCCACATTGCCTCTTCCATATTATGGTTTCTCCACAAAACTTTTACCAGACGCGTTGTCCAGTTTCTCAGTACTTGTTCTCTCATATCAAGAATCCTGACGGGCTCTTCGCAATAAGACAGATCAGGTTCCAGTTCCAATTCCTCATAGGTGAGTACATGCGTTGGGTCAGGCATGTATTTCCTCAACAGAGATACGTGGAACACATTGTGAACTTTGGAGAGACTTGGATGCATTGCCAATCGGTAAGCTACAACCCCAATTCGTTCTAGAATTTCGAAAGGTCCGGTGTACCTGGGACTCAATTTACCTTTCTTACCAAAACGTATGAATCCCTTCCATGGAGATACCTTCAGGAAAACATGATCACCGACTTGAAATTCTAAATCCTTCCTTCGATTATCAGCATAGCTCTTCTACCTACTTTGAGCTTCTTTGATGTGACTTTGGATTACCTTCACCTTTTCCATCGTTTCCTCCACCAGTTCTACGCCTACAAGTTTTCTTTCACCAACGTCATCCCAACAGGTTGGTGTACGACATCTCTTTCTGTATAACGCTTCATATGGTGCCATATGAATACTCGAGTGGAATCTATTGTTATATGAAAATTCTACTAGAGGTAAATATTGATCCCACATACCCTGAAAGTCAAGTGAGAAAGATCTCAACATGACTTCTAAGGTTTGAATTGTTCGTTCTGATTGTCCGTCTGTCTGAGGGTGGTAGGCAGTGCTCAAATGAAGTTCAGTATCCAGGTATTTCTGAAGACTCTTCCAGAATCTTGAAGTAAAACGGGGATCACGATCAGAAACAGTCGATAGGGGTACTCCATGAAATCTCATAACTTCATTAATATATAGTCTTTTAGAGGTTCCAATGGTAGATCTTCTCTTATAGCAAGAAAATGTGCTGACTTGGTAAGACGATCAACAATAACCCATATTGCATCATTCCTTCTAGTAGTCTTTGGTAGCCCCATGACAAAGTCCATTGTAATATTGTCCCATTTCCACTCCAGTATGGGAAGAGGTTGCCTGACTCCTCCTGGGTGTTGCCTTCCAACTTTCACTTATTGACAAACCATACATCTTGACACAAAATCAGCAATCTCCCTCTTCGTATTGTCCCACCAAAAATGTTCCTTCATATCTCTATACATTTTGGTACTCCCAGGGTGTATAGAGAAATTGGAACTATGAGCATCATCTAGCAATTCCCTTTTTAGATCAGGTATATCGAGAACACAAAGTCTCTTCCCGAATTACAAAATTCAATCTTCATACACAAAGTCTCTCAATCTCCCATCATTCACAGCTTTAATATTATTTTGAAATTCTTCATCATCGGTCTGAGAACTCTTAATCCTTTCTAGTAAAGATGGTTTGGAAACCAATTAAAAAAGCATTGATGTTTCAACTTCCCCAGTTATTCCCATGTCCATCTTCACTAGATCCATCAAAATTGGATCCCTTTCAATTCTCATCAAATTCAAAACTCCATGGTCTTTTTTTCTCAAAGCATCTACCACCTTGTTTGCTTTCCCCGGTTGGTAGTGTATCGTACAATCATAATCCTTGAGTAATTCAAGCCATCTCCTTTGCCTCATGTTGAGTTCTTTTTGTGAGAAAATATAATTCAAACTCTTGTGATCAGTATACATCTCACATTTTTCACCACAGAGGTAGTGCCTCCATATCTTCAAAGATGAGATCACAGCTGCTAACTTGAGATCATGAGTAGGATAGTTTTGTTCATGATTTTTCAACTGTCGTGATGCATAGGCAATAACCCTATCATTCTTCAAAAGGACACAACCAAGTCCTTTCTTCGATGAATCACTAGAAATAACGAACCCATCATTCCCTGATGGTAGATTCAATATAGGAGCATTGACTAATCTTCTATTCAGTTCTTCAAAGCATTCTTCACACTCTTTTGTCCAAAAAAAATTTAACCCCTTTACGTGTGAGCTTCGTTAATGGGTTAGCCAATCGGGCAAAATTCTGGAAGAAACATCGATAATAACCTGCCAAACCAATAAAACTACTTACCTAAGTTATACTCGTAGGTGCGGTTCATTCTTGGATTGCCTTGGTCTTAGAAGGATCAATAGAGATTCCATCTTTAGAGACAATATGACCAAGAAAATAAATCTCCTGAAGCCAGAATTCAAACTTTCCAAACTTCCCATATAATTCATGTCTTCTCAGAGTCTTCAGGATAATGCACAAGTGATTTTCATGATCTTCGTTGCTTTTGGAGTATACCAAGATATCATCAATAAATACCACCACAAATTCATCGAGATACTCCATGAAAACTCTATTCATCAGATCCATGAATACATAGGGTGCATTAGTCAATCCAAAAGGCATTACAGTAAACTCGTAATGCTCGTACCTGGTTTGAAATATTGTCTTCGGAATGTCTTCCTTCTTCACACACAACTGATGGTATCCAGATCGAAGGTCAATATTTGAAAAGTATTGAGCTCCATGCATTTGGTCAAATAAATCATCAATTCAAGGTAGGGGATACTTGTTCTTTATTGTTATAGCATTGATCTCCCTATAGTCGATACATAACCTCATAGATCCATCTTTCTTTTTAACAAAAAGAACAGGGGCTCCCCATGGAGAAACACTAGGGTGAATAAATCCTTTATTACTCAATTCCTCTAGTTGTTTATTTAGATCAACTAATTCTACAGTGGCCATTCTATAAGGGGTCTTTGATATAGGCCTTGATCCAGGAATTAAATCAATGGAAAACTCAACTTCTCATTCTGGAGGATGTCCAGGTAAATCTTCCGAAAATACATCTACAAATTATTTCACAATAGGTACATCCTCTATTTGAATATTCCTTTCCTCACCCATAGTTATTTCATTCTCTGCCTCCCTAATAATTTAATTTAGTTGAGCTACTGGGGGTGGATCTAGATAAGAATTAGGCGGTGACGAGTCTGCTCTAATGATAAGGTGTTCCTTATCATCATCATCATGAATCATAACCTCTTTATTCTTACAATAAATCTTCTCATCATAGTCTGAAAGCCAGTCCATACCAAGGACTATATCAAACTCAATCATGGGTATGACGATGAGATTAGCAGATAAAGAACATTTATGTGCTCTAATGGGGACTGACTCACAAAACATTGTTGCAATGATACTTCCCTTAAGATTTTTAACTAACAACTCCCTTGTTAAATCAAATTGAAAATATCTAAGTTTCATAGAAAACTAGGAAGATATGAAACAATGCGATGATCTAGAATCAAATAATGCATTTTCTAAACTTGAGGAAACCATTAAATTACCTGCCACAACGTCTTTCGGAGATTCTCCTCAGTAGTAGTGATAGCATAAGCTTGGCCTTGATCCCTTGGCCTTTTCTGAGGTAATTTCTCTTGACTCTTAGGACATTCATTTGCATAATGCCCCATCTCCCAGCAATTGTAGCACTAAACATTGGTAGCTTCCTTCTTCCCCTTGCAATCACGAGCTTGGTGGTCTTTTTCACCACACTTGTAACAGACTCACGTTCCCTTCAAGAAAGTATCAGGGTGTTTCTTACCACATTTACCACAGGATGGATATTCAACCTTTCCCTTCTTCCCCTTATTTCCATTCCTAGATTGATCAACAGGTCTCTTCTTCTCTTGCTTTGCTTTAAAGTCATAAGACTTAGAGAATTCCTTTTCGGTCTTGATAGCACATGAGACAATGTCTTCGTACGATGAGAAGTATTGTGAGACTAATTCTCGATAGAGAAATGGTTTTAACCCATAAAATAAACAATCAATCTTACTTATTGGGTTACGTATATAATCTCCAGCATACCTTGCGAACCTTGTAAAGTTAGCCTTATACTTTGCGACATTCTCATCCTCCTTCTGTCTCAGACTCAAGAATTGCCTTTCTATATCTGCTCGATGGTCACGAGGAAAGTGTTTTTCTAAAAACACTTCTTTGAACTCCCTCCATTCCATATTTGATAATTTATCATCTTCCTTCGTGTTTTGAATCAATGACCACCATTGATCAGCATCTCCAGTGAGTGGGTAAACTGCCATGATAACTTTTTCCCTTTAACTACTCCCCAAATCTTGAAATATTTTCTCTAGGGAATTTATCCATTGCTCAGAAACTAAGTAATTTTTACTCCCATTTAATGTTGGTGGTTGTTTCCTCATGAATTGATCTAACATTGATCCTCCATGATGCAGATCAGGGTGCTCCATATGGGTAAGGTTATTATTCATAATCTGAGTGAGTTGTCCTAGTATGGTGATTAGAAGATCGACACCAGTTGCACCACCAGCTCCACTATAATTATCTTGAGGAGGAGGGAAATCCCTACATGGAGTGCATGCATTGATATAGTTTCCATTTCATCTACTAGGCCCATTTCTAAACAATGGCATAAACTAGATCAGTTTATGAATCAAAATACATAATTCCATACTTATAAAACACTTAACATAAAATGAACTATTTATGGATATAATCCATAATCATAAGAATATTTTCGTTGAGGAAGTATATACTAATAAACCCTTCATATTGATTTGTAAATAAAATGAGATTTATCCTAAGAATATCCCCCGGGAGTGTTGTAACCAAGAGTGCAGTAAGGCCCATTGTCGTGCACTAGTTCCCATTCGAGTCTAGCTCAAAGCGGTGTTTTTGGGTTTTACCCCTAGGTACATATGTGTCAGAGCTGCCCCTACCTGCTCATATCTAGACATGGATGTATTACTCGGAAAACTCACAAAATCTCTACAATACTAAAATTCTAGGAAGTTCTTCTATACTAATCCTCAAAGTTCATCTTAGGTCTACGTGCTCTAATCAGAGTTTATCTAAATCTAGATTCCAAGGTTTGTACTAAAAAACCTATGTTAACAACTGTAACACCCCGACCCTAATTACCTAGAGTCGGTGCATTATTACATAACATTGGCATGATCACAAGAAAGATCAAATCTCAAAAGACCAATTGGTTTAGTAGCCTTGGAAACACTAGTTATCTTTATAAAGATTTACAATACATCATGAAATGAAAAACTACTACAAAAACATATTGTCTCCATAATCCACACTATTATCCCCTCATAATATCCCTATAGGTCATTCATAACTTACTTCTTCACATCCTGTGAAAAATAAAACATAGAAAAGGGGTGAGCTCAAATGCCCAGTAAGGATAACAATATAGCGGAAACTTTCAAAAATAAGCATAAACATTTAAGGCAACGTATAACTAAAACAAAAGCCTTTTAAACTTGAACTTAAAAATAGTATGGAAAAAATAAAATGAAATAATGCCATTTACTTATTCACATGGATATTCTACTAATAGAATAATCACATGCAATATCAATAACCACTTTTATAATGATGGAATCCATAATGCCAGACTATCATAACCACATAGCCAAGGCCTCGTGCCAAGACTACAAATAATATTTTCCCAAGGCCTTATGCCAAGACACTAGTTTGTCTCATGAGACCAACCGATGCATCAAGGAGCTATAGCGGGCTCCACCCATCACATATTTAGTCCAATGCATTCCCATATGAAAAGGTTTAAACATAACATAAACATTCATATTAAAACTAGCATACGAAATGTAAATACTTCTTCCATAAACCATGAATGGTATAAAAATAACACATCTATACTCAAACATATCACAAAAACTTCAATACAATATAGAAGTTTTGTATCATAATAAATCAACTTCAAATAAATGTAAAATCCGTCAAAGGATGTAGACATAGATGAAATCAAAACTCTTTTTAGAGAAATATATCTTTCTATTTTGAAATAATTTAAGAGTCATATATTTATAAAATAAAAAAATTTCTATGAAAATATTCTTATAAGCTTGTAAGGGAAGTTTCGACATTTTTATAACAGCGGAAAATAACCTCACCAACCGTATAAGTTAAAAAAACATTCATACCTTAATTTTGTCGAAAAGGTAACAAAGAACCTTGTTTGGAAAACGACGGAAAGATTCCTTTATAAATCTCTTATAAAAAGTAAAACAAGGGTATAAATGACTTTAACCCAGATTCTTGTAAATAGTTAAGAAAAATGTTTTGAAATACATTTTTAAGAAACATGGATGTGGATGATAATTAAATCCTAGTAGATTATTACGTATAAACAACCTCGGATAATGAAGAGATTGCGAAATAAACCTTACCTTGTACTTTTAATTGGTTGGGGTAGGTTAACCTCCTATATAATAGTGAAATAATTGTTATTAAATTATACAAGAATCATATACATTCATATGATATCATATATGATCTTTTAACATTGCTTTGTTAATAATATCTTAGTATTATCGTTGTTTTGGGTGTTAACTTACTCGCTTTATTTTATATGTTTTGTTACATAAGCCATGTTTTTCATGGATAGGTTGTATATTATTCATATACATAATGATATCAAGTCCTTAATAATTTTTTTTAAATCATCGAATGATAATTATACTTGAATGGATACGATGGAGCATGAATCTCATCGCGTTCGTGGAGACGGTAGTCCGTACGTACGCACGAGTGACAATATAATTCATTTGATATTAAAATAATATATAAATGGATGGTATATCATATATACATAATCATTAACATGTTATATTTATTATTTACATGAGTTACACATCATTATTATACCCATCCAAATAATAATATATTGAATAACAATTACACCACGACGTGGAGATGGTAAGCCGTACGTACGCACATATGGTGACATGTTATTCAAATGGTGGATAGAATACTGAATATGGTTGTACCATATTTATAATAACATCACATTATATATATTATACTAGAGTTATTATTTTATAATGGTAATAACAAAGGAAGATGAAGTGGAAGAAGAAAGGAACTTGGAAAAGGGTGGTGAAATCATTACCTCTTCTTTGGGTTCTTCGTTTTGATTTGATCAAAAGGGCTCCATAGGTTGGCTTTCTGATCAAAATAAGGCCTCTATGTTGTAGTGAGGGAAGATGGGATAGTATTTGGGAAGATTTTTGCAGATCCAAAAGGCTTTGAAGGTGTGATGAAATGAGAAGGAGGAGTTCCCTTTTATAAGAGGGGCGAGGGGCACCTTTGGAAAAGCTAGAAATATTAATTTATAATAAATTAATATTTGATTTCTAATGGCTCAAAAGTTTATTATTTAAATTTTAATGTGGGTATAGGTATAAAACTATTCAACCAATATAATTTATACAGGTTTAGGTTACTATATTAACCTTATCTTTAAGTATTAACTCTTAGTTAATTAGTTTGACATTTACCATGTCACTTTGTATTTTAATATTATATAGTTAATAAACATAATATAAACATCCAACCGACCCCCAAGTGGTCCATTAATGATACCACTATCATTATATAAGTCTCTGGGCCGAAAATAAGATTTTTAGGTATCTAATATTAATTTATAATATTATATTTATTTTAAAAACTCTTTTATGTCAATTTTGACGCTATTCAATAGTTGATTTTTTTGAAACTCATAACAGAATGATTACTTCGAAAAAATTTAATTAAACCATTCCTAACATGTCATATTAACCTATAAAATTAGTTTAATTCATAAAAAGTCTCAAATTATATTTATTTGTGTATTTATAATATCAATTATTTTAATTTTTCACTATTAAGGTAATTGTTGTATCATCATTGTGTCATAAATAAATTAAATTACTTAAAGTCTAAAAATTATAAATAAAATATAATTATGTAGGAACTATTTTTATATTTCTAATGAATATTTGTAGTCGAAAATACAACATATATAACCCTATGTAAAAATTAATTTTCTAAAAGATATATCCTTATGTCATTTTTGTCCTTATTTAAACTTAATTAAAATTAAGTGTCCCTATCACCTACAAGTGGCTCCATGGGGTCCCAAAATCGACAAAAAGATGCATATGGTCTAACATGTATCAACCAATAATTATAGGACACGTTTTAGGGTAATTTAGTATTATTATAATATTATTTTTTAACCCTTATTTATCGGATTTACCCTTAACCATGGTAAATAAAATATTTACCGAAGTAATTATTCAAAATGTATAAAAATAAAAGTTACCTATATACACAATTTGAACATCCTGATTTCAAATATGGATTCCATTTTTCCAAATTCAAAACACAGAAGTGGCAGAAATTAATTTAAAATTAATTCCTGTTGTTAAAACAAAAAAGCGTGTTTTTAAGAGATAATAACTATCAAAAGATTGACACTTGTTTATGTCCAGTTTAATTGTAAAATTATGTACAATGACCAACATTGTATTAAATGGTAAAAATATATTCTCAATATACTTTAAAACCACTAAAATTCATAATTTATCACTAATAATTATTTTTATTTAAAAATTTGTTTTTAATTAAAATTTAGTAATATTCACTATTCATCAAAATATTAAAGTTATCCGAAAAGTACCAAAATATCACCTTAGGCTAAATTTGATATTCCGAATCCTAAAATGAAGTCCATTTTGAAATATAAATTATATATAATTTCAAAAAGTAGGTATTACTATTCATAATAGCTAGTTTGATCGGTTGTGGTGTGTGTTATAACTCGATGTTGCGTACAAAACACGCTATCACATTATTCAGAGAGAAACATACCATAGAAGATTGGGGTGTTACAAAAAAACCCTAAGGATCACTAGTATCTAGTACATGTCTGTCCACCTAGATTCCTGGGTTTTCCATTTTTATGATAAATCAAGTTACAAATCGATAAAATACAATGTTCTCAAAAAGATTCCATTTAAAAATCATAAACAACAAAAAAATACCCCAGAAACATGTCTCACATTTCATTCACAGACCAATTAAGAACATAAATGTGCATAAAACAATTTCATGAAGTATAACGAGGACATTCCCATAAAATCAATTCAAAAATGCACTTTTAAGGCCAAAAACACCCAAATACCATAAAATACATATTTTTGATCCCCAAATCCATTTAATAAATCAATTTCATGGAACATAAAATGGACCCAATATATACAATAAGATATACTCATGAAAATGATTTTTTTCAAGAAAAATGCCAAATGGGCCCTTAAGCATTTCTCAAAACTAATATCTTCCAAAGTTAAAAATTTCCTTTTTAATAAATAGGTGTATACACCCCATTTTTATTATAAAACCACTTTTATAAATACCTTAATACATTATGAATACACATCCAATGCACGACCATTTTTATAAGGATGCCAAATGGGCCATTTTATGGCAACTCGGGGCCAAACATTTTTACCACCAAAAAGCCATATATTTATAAAACCCAAACTACATTGGAATTCCATAAAAGGAACAAAAAATTCCATTTTTCATTCTGAAAATGTATTTATAAATCCAAACTAATAATTTAAAATTGCGCAAAGAACATAAATTCCAACTGGGTAGTTTACCAAGCACACAACATGCACATTTAAACAGCCAACTTATTTTATGCACTTGAAAAGGGATAAAATACCATTTTAATGTCATAAATTTATCCAATATACTATGAAATTTTCAAAATACTATAAAAATTGTGTGTTATATTATGAAACATTTATGTAAGAATGTAGTGTACATGTTTATAACAAAAAAAACTATTTTTTTCCAAAAACAGGGCTTAAAACCCTGTTTTCGGACTAAGTAAATTATCTAAAGGCTGAAAAACAATAAAAACATATATATATATATATATATATATTTATGGTGTGAACTGAAGTGAAATTATTATGTATAATTTATAATGGAATTGTCAAGGGATATCATGCCTCAAAACCATGGTGAAATGGAACCGCACACCAGATATCACCCGCCATGGTACCAAATACTCTAGATCTATGAATACCTTACTTAAAAAACCAAACAACCATAAAAATAAAATTATAACATAAATATAAGACTTTAATGAATCGGGGTAATATGAAAACAAATGAATAGTGATGTACAAGGAAGAGGGAGAATAAAGATGATAGAATATCAACTGGGAAACTAGATAAATCTTCATCATTCCATAGATATACACCCTTAGAGGTAATGGAATGGCTTGGAACATCATGGAGAGGATAGTTAGGTCTAGATGAACTAGGTAAAAAATATTTGGGGGGAATAGAAAAAACAAGGAATAATTCATGAATGAAACAAATCAGCTTACCAAATCAAGATGATTTGAGAATCCTTGAAAAATTTCACCCTAATTCGTGACTAAGATAAGATTAAATGTGGAAAAATTAAACATAGGGGTGAGCCTAGGGTTCTCGTGCTCTAGGGAGAGGCATAATAACTAATAAATAAGAAATTTTTTTAATAATATATAATAGTAAACATTATGTTTTTAAATATGGAAATGGGCTCAAAGTTGGACCAATTCATGATGTAACCACCCTTTTCTCCTAATACTCACAAAAAGCTATGGGAACCAATTGAATGATTATTAGACATAGTTGGGATTTCAAAAGTATAGAAATTCAATTCACCTAAAACCCAAGAAAAGGATCACGATTTCTAACTAACTGGATCAAAACCATGACATGAACAAAACAGAGTGTCCTAGTTGTCCTATAACCCGAATTCAATGAACTATCCAAGTTTGGGAACATATTTCAATTAAATCGTTGAATACTAGATACATATCATGAAAAATTTTGATCCATTTTATAATGTGAAAATTTTAATTATTACTACCCATTCTATTTCTTACCCTCATTGGGTTAGATTTATCACTGGGGAACCTACAAAGATCACATATGTCAAATCTCAACCAATGCCCCCTTCTTGAGATTCTTAATAACATTTAAAACCGTCAAAGATTGAGATCATTAATCAAAGGAAATAAAATGCTAAGGCATAATAAATATCTAATAAAGGATATCATGGCCTACTATGTAAATCCACACTAGTAATATATATGGGATATGATAAGAAAATTGTCTCACATCCCAAGTCATGACTAGGTCAATCATTACAAAATTCACCCATCGATAAATCATACCTATGGGAAACCTATATTGATGCTCACATCTCAAAATTCAAATAAAATTCACACCATGGTCATCATAAATATCCTAAGGGTATCATAGAATTATATGGTTCAAATATTGTCAATCCCTAGGTCATCCATCTGAATTAGACACTCATCTCTACCTTGATGCTAATAAGGGATAAAATAAAAGTCCAAAACATTCATAAAGTTTATTTAAATCTAATCCCACTTAGTTCATGTATCATAAAAAAATAAATCATCATCCATCCATGGAAAATGTATCAATCGAGTTCACAAGGGTCCCTCATTTCCAATATCTCATTGTTCAAATAATTGATACAAAATCAATTTTAATGAATAAATTTTTATGTTTTTATATGACTATTGACCTAAATGGATATTTCAAAAAACAAACCCAAGTTGGGGTTTGATCAGCCACCAACCCAAGCCCGCCTCCATAGGGCAGGGGATGGAAACAAGTGCCCAAGACATTACATACATGGGGATGCCTTTTCTAAAGAACATATACACATGCACACAACCAACTAAACCAAAAATTTCCTAGGGAAAGAATAAATTCTGAAATAATACTATGAAGTAAACAAATAATTCATGAACATCTAGATAGTAAAAAAGTATGTTAGTGTAAATTAAAATGTAACGGAGATAATACCCACCCCACCAAAAATGTGTCCCAACTAGATAAAAACTGGAACTGAAAACAAATAAAGGAGCCAAGATCCTGAATCCCAAGATAATAAAATCATAATCGGTCCCAGGACCTAGTATCAATAAGATCCTTTGTAGTCCTGATCAATCTATCAATTATATTCTTTAGAAACAACACGTGTGGGAAAATCCCATACATGGGTGAGTATATACATACCTATTAGAACCCCCGAAAGTTGATGAGGGAGAAGTAAGAGATGCATGAGGAAGTGAATGATTGTAGATAGAACAAGGTATAGTAAAAGAGTATAGATCAACCCAAACCAATATTTATTTTAATCGCATCCAAGAAAAATGTAATAAACACTATGAGTATATTAACTACTCGTCCAGTCTTCACTACCAATATTAGCAGAGTAGACTCATCAAACCATGAGAGGCTAAACCCAAAAAGCACGTGGCATAACCCATATGCATTCATCTCTCATAGAAGAAAAGTAACCAAATTCAATTAGTGGATAGAGAAGAAGGATATATATATATATTCTCAATCAAAATAATCCCAAACAAGAGAGTAAGGGGAACTCCATCATACGACTAAGCCAATGAAGAGGATTTACCAATAGTTCACAAAGTAAATCAATTATTCCCAGTATCTCATGCCTTTGCGCTAAACCAAAAAATAAAAGGAACTCATTCACCAAACCTTGAAACTACAAAATTTTGATTGCACAGACTCACAATCACAATTTTGGTTATGTCTCAAAAAAAAATTTCAATAGAGAAAGAATCTATATTCCCCATGAGTCCAAAGCTATGTCAACCCATGTATCTTCACTATGATGCATAGTTGAGTTCCCTCAAATTATAAGTGGAGGACCCATGACCTAGTACCATAGGTGGGTTCAAATCTGATAATGGAGGATCTATCCTTACCCATTCTGGAGGGTTCCACTCTAGGTCATCAAGGACTGATGCCTGGCCATGCTGGAGTGTTCCAATCATAATTTTGAAGACCCATTCATATCCTAGATGGAGGGTTATACTCTAGGTCCTGATGGACCCATTCTTTATCCTATAGGAGGGTTCCAATTAGAATGTTGTGGACCCTTTCCCAGCATAGATAGAGGGTTCCAATCAATGTCATCAATGACCCATGTCCTTCTTCATACGTGGGATACATTCATGAATGTGTAGAGGAACCATGTGTAGTCCATATCAAAGGTCCCACACAATAATCCATCAAGGTCTCGTGCCCAGCCCATCTGTAGGGTTCCACTCAGGATTCCTCCTCTAGTTATCTTTCCTGACCAATACAATCATTGAGAATAAAATCATATGGTTTTGTACCAATAATATTTCACATTGTAACTCAAAACCCCTAATATATGTACTCGTCATGTTCTAAATAGAAAAAACTATGAATAGACTAATCCCAGGACAAAATACAATATTAGAAGAATGGTATGAATATAGATGAAGTTTGTTTAGAATATTTTAAAGGGTACATGGTGGGATAAGGTACCCACATGGTGTGTGGTCTTTCTCCTTATCCTGGTCATGTCCCTGGATAGCACATGACTTCCTTCCCATGTAGTGGTACATATCGTATAGGTGGACTACAAGGCATGTCCTTGATAATTAGGACCAGGTCCACATCATAGTCATCGTGTCTGTGTACCAAAGTACACGATAATGTATCCAACCCCTTGAACTTCCTCATTCATCCCATCTATTTAACCCATCACATGGGTAATCCATATGAGAAGGTGGTATATTTTTTGTAGGATAGGATACATTCCATTTCATTCTTAATTTTTTCAAAACCCTCACCACCACCATGAGAGGGTCTATAAGCCATGTGTTCTTCATTGAGAATGGTGTGTTGTAAGGTTTTTCCATCAAAACACAAAACCAAATTACACTCCTCGACTTATGCTTTCTTCTATTATTTTGGCCATGAATCTACACAAAATGGTGGATCTGACCAATAATGATAGATGTTAGCCATTGGTTTCTGGAAAATGGCCTCCAGAAGACGTCTAGGGTTTTTCCACTCATCCTTCAAGCTACCACATATCATTTAAACCAAAATTCATCTTATGTCATAAAATATGATCATCCATCCCTTGAAATGATACCAAATATATTCCTTTCTCTACAAACAATTCATGTTATGTCGATCCACTGCGAATCTGGGTAATCGATCGGGCTCAGTACCTCCAAGAAAAGTCAGTCTAGGACTGCAGTGATCCAAAATATGAAGAATGAAAAAAATGGGGAAAAAATCAAAAGAATAATGGTCAATTTTTTGAGAACAATAATTCGTTTCCAATCAATCATAAATGGGGATTTCATATTAGATAATACCTCAAATCAATAAAAAAAATTGTACCTAGGAACATGAAAATTTAGGAATGGGTGTATATCCATGAAAGAAGAAGGATCATCTAAAATATTTAATAAAAATAACTAAAAGCAAAAATTTTAGAGACTTAATTCAATTTTGGATCTATATTAATGATGAATGTGCTCACCAAAAATTATAATGAATAATTTTCCTTCATTGAGTCCAGATCAGATCAGATCAAGGAGGTCATAGTTCTTCAATCAAGACCCACAAATAGAAGGGGGAAGAGAGCTCTTTCCAGTGATTTTAGAATTATGATTCAGCACTATAAAATTATCTATAATGATTTCTTTATAAAAATATCATTAGTTCAAATTATTTAATTAATTAAATCAAATTAATCAATTAATATACATAAATGTACATCCAAAGAGAAAGGGGTCTGAATATCCCATGTGCTCACTAATTTTATGCCTTTACTAAGAAAAACACCACATTGTGGAATTTATGTGGACTTATAATATCAAATATGATTAAATATATATGATATATGTGATTTTATTTAATAATATGCATGAATATAATATAAAATATAATAAATATAATTATTTAATTATTTCTGGGACCACCAGGCCTTGATGTCACACATTGTTTCAGCACCAAGATTTGGAAATATATATATGAATATTTTAAAGGCATACACGGAAAAAAATTCTCTACATAGTTACCTTCGTCAGCCTTTTCATTCCCCAACTAAAAAACAATGAAAATATCTCACTATACTGAGTCCTCACTGGGCACTCCCACTCCCTAAAACAATCTTGGATTTGTCCATACATCCACAACACATAAACCAATGGGATATTCCATCCACATTGATTCCTCCCCTATCGGTCCTTGATAGTTGTTGGTTCCCCACAGATTTGGTTCTATCCTTGATTTCTTTCTCATCCACATTGATGAATTTCATAAGGTCATGCGAGTATCTCCCCAGTTTCAACACGTGGAAAACATCATGCACCCGCTATAGCTGTGGGTGTATGGTGTTCTGGTTAGAAACCATTCTAACCCTATATATGATCTCAAAAATCCTGATTAAACCTGGGGTTAGCATTCCCCTCCAGCCAAAACTACGCTATCCTCATTTTGGGGAGACTCTCATGAAAATGACGTATCCCTTCTCAAAAAACAATGTCCTATGAAGATGATTTGTGTACTATTTTGGTCTTCTCATAACCATCCTCATCTATTCATTAATATCCTGTAATTTCTCAGTCATCACATGTACCAACTCTAGTCCAAAAAATATGACTCAAGAATCTCTATCCAATATAAGGGTGACCTACATTGGCTCCTTCATATGGCGTCAGAAGGTGTCATGTCGATGGAATAGTGGGGTTTGTTTTTGTACTCAAATTATTCCAAGGTCATATCATCCTTCTATCTTTAGACAACGTTTAACATGAATTCCCTTATTACATCTTACAAAACCAAGATAGTGTGCTCGGTTATCTAATTGGTATGGGGTTGAAAGGTTCTACGCATATGCAATGGGTCCAGAATTCCCCTACCTGCCTCTCCACAAACATGATGTAAACCGCATGTTCTGATCCAAGACAATCATTTTGGGCCCCCATGAAGGCGATGATATCTGATATATAATACTAATCCACATATTCCATGGAACTCCACTGCCTTATAGAAAGGATGTTCACTGAATTTTAGATTCGGTCAACTATTATCAAGATGGAATTCTGGCCCCTCACTATGTGTAGTGGCACTGTGAGAAACTCCTTTTATAATCCATTCCACTTCCACTCTAGGATCTCATTGGGAAATAAAAGACCCAATAAAACATGGTGCTTATCAATCAACTACTAACTAGTGAGCTACTAAGATATGTACTCAACTACACTTTTTAGTCTTCCAGTCCACAAAAAATTCCACAAATTGTCTTTATACATATTTCCCACACTAGGATGTGTAATTATGGAAAAATTGTGGAACTCCCACATCACCTCCTCCTATATTATTATTGGAACCACTATTTTACCAAAGAACAAGATTACGTGATTACCTCCTTCATTATATCTATATTGGGAGTCACCTATTTATATAGGATCATGTACGACCTTGAAGTATATGTATCATTTTTGGGACTCCATATCACGATCTATAAGTGAATGAGTATACACCATTGACTGATGAAAATATGTACCCTCTTTCTCCACTTGGTTCAGCTCAAAGGAAGCTAGTTGGTCTGTATCTTCATGCACTAAATGATACTAGGACTTACTTCTAAGGTAATATGCTACATAGTTTCCCTATCCTAGAGTAAATACAATCTAAAACTCATAGTCCTGTAGAAACTCAATACAACATCATTGTCACAGGTTCAGGTCACTCTTTGTGACGATGTGACTGAGACTCTGGTGGTCTACATAATCCACAAAAAACTCTCCTAGAAGTTAGTGTCTCAACGTCCTCAGTGCGAAGACTACAACATTCAAATATGTTTAATGAGTTACATTGTTCCTCTCTAGGGGTCTCAACTTCTTACACCTTAAATTGAAAAGTACTTATAATTGCATCAGTACATTGTCGAGCCTATATCCAGAGGTATCACAATACAGTATGGACACCATTCCCTCCTCTTACAGTCTCAACAATGGATAACTCTTTCACCTCTTTCTCATCTCCTCAACTTCACTCTTGTACTGATCTGAATATGTTAAATGCAACCATTTTTAGGGTATTCAAAGGGGATTTGATTCTAGAAATGTGTTACGCAAACCTACTATTGTAAAATGATATGCCAAAAATCTCTATACCATTGAAACATTATTGGGTAGATTCCATGAAAAAAATACATTGATCGTTGTTGGATCCCCATCTATTCCATGCACATTAGTGACATTCTCTAGAAATTAATCCTCATGTATACATAACAAGAATTTTGAGAGATTTCTATTAAGCTAGTTCTCTCAAAAAAAATCAGTAACCATCACCAAGTGCTCTACATATTCCTCATACGTTACTGAGTAGAAGAGTCTGTCAACAATGAAGACAACAACAAAATTGTATGTGTACAACTTGAAAATCTGATTTATCCAAACCATTCACATGGTGGGGGAATTAATTACAGAAAGGGGAAATTCTAGAAACACATTGTGTCTATAGTGACATCAAAATACAATCTTCAATAATATCAGCCTCACAAACCCTGAACTGGTGGTAGCCATACATGAGATAGATCTTAAAAAACAACCTTGATCCTTCTGACTTTTCAATGAGGTCATCAATGTATATAAATGGGTACTAGATCTTTATCATGTCCCATTTCATGCATTGATAATCCACACAATTTCATAAGATCTCATCCTCCTTTTTCATGAATTGGATTGGACTTGCAGAGGGGAACACACTGGATCTGATGAAACGTTTCTCAAAATGGTCATCCAAATGTAACTAAATCTCCTAGATCTCATTAGGTTCCATCTGATACACTGAAGATGATATCATAACAATCCATGATTTAATTCAATATAGAAAAAATCTATCACCTAAAATGTTGTCTTAGATGGTCCTCAAGAAATATGTCCATATAATCCACCCCAACTAATTGAAATGAGATGCTTGAATAGACAGCTACAGTAAGAATTGTAATCACTACCATATGTGTGATGTGTTTCACCCTCCTTCATGTAGAACTTACTTTCCCTTCATAGAGATCTCTCTCAACTATAATGGTGAATCTCATCCCATATGCACATCGGCATCAGAATTGTCTTTGATGATAGTTTATCTGGGCATAGATCATGGATAGTAAATCTATAACAGATATGTTTTCATAGGGTACCATCATCATGACCCAAAGGTCTCATGTGAACTTCTCTCTTCCAAGAGGTAGCTCATATTATCAGTTAATGAGTGATACTGAAGAATAGTGCCTTATAGGAACCTCACGATGAAGCTGTTGTGATGGTGCCTCAAATGGGAGTTCCAACTATCACACTAATAGTAATGTGATAAAGGAATTTATAGAACCTATTTCTAATACAATAGAATATATAGTAAAAATAATATATATCATGCATCATGTCATCTCATGCATTGTAGGATCATAGAAATCCAAATCATGCAGTTGTTAACAGCCCAAACCTCCAACTACATGAGCCTTACACGGGCCGCCTAGTAGTGGGGGTGAAGGACCTCATAGTGTGGTCCTCCACCTACAAATCCTCATACTCTCTGGTCATTATTTCCTCCCTGGGGACACCCATGATTATTCTTGGGAGATCCCTGATCACAGTGCTTTCACTACCATGGAAGTCTATAATCTATCTGCCTGCGAAACTCAGCATGTCTAGTTAGGTAGCCTCGTGCCATGTTACATCATCGATCATATGTAACAAACCACCATTCTATGGTCTTCTCTGGTCCACCATGATTCCTTTCCCTATGCACATTAGTATGATCTTGTAAGGATATCATGCATGGAGAACCTGGTACCCAACATTTACTAGCTACTATTGATGACTCAACTCTATCGCAACCAGTTTCAGCTCCACCTTTCAATAATCCCCCTAATAGAAATCTCACTATCATTATTTCCCTTTACAGTTACCTGAAATAGGTGGGGGTCTACTAGTGTACAATGCTTGTTCAGATATTTCTATGGAGTCCCTGATCAAACATCCTTACTCAGAGGAATCCCTCATGATTACTGTGAAAGGAGAAACGTGTATGGTTTTTGAACATTTCCATGTACTCTTCCATTGTCATACATACCTAATGTATCTCCAAATGGTCTTGTATATGAATTGAGTGTAATCATGATATGTAGTACTCCTCATGAAAAAGCTACTGGAAGTCAGTCCCTGACAGCAGAGACTCATCATGCATCATCATATCAAGGACCCAACAACTCCCATTGGATCCATGGAAAAGGATAGCTACCATTGTAACTAGTTGATCTATCAGGGCCTAATTAATCATGAATATAAGGGCCACATACCCTCTCTAATCATATAATTCATGAGGATTTAGCGCACCATGAAACCTTAGCAGTCTTAGATACTAGAACTAATGGATCATGCTAATCCTAGAGGATCCCGAGGGTTCAGTAATGTGACAATATAATACTTTATAGGGGGAGTTACAACTACTATCCCACCATGAGGAAAGGATTGTGGGATAGATCCTAAACCAAGTCCCCATCGCTCGAAGGTTACACATCTTAAATCGGATCTGGTATCATGGTGAACGGTCATTGCGGATGCATCCTAATAGTTATCATGGAGTACCATGATTAGATGATCATATATATATATATCAACAATAATTGGGTTCTAACTCTTGTAGGATAGTAAAATACAAAATACAATGGGATTCATTTATCATTTAACCCCGCAACAAATGTCTCAGCATGCCAAGTCGACAAGAAAGTAGTCATGTCCTGGTGGGTGGATACATTGACCACCACAATAACATTTCACTCCCAATCATGAGATAACAAATTGAGACACCTTGAAACGGTTTTACAAATTTCCAACAAATTCATTTAAAGGGGAAACATCCGAACAATATCCCAAGGAATGAACATTCTATGATACCAATCTGTCATGACCTGACCAGGCTGTGGCTCAATCCACATCTTCCCCAAGCCTAACTCAATAGGCCATGGGGTGGTGAAAATCACCAATGTAATAACTAACATGGGGAGGAATTTTCCTAAAAACCTCTAGATGTGCCGAAAATCAACTCAAAGAAAAAGTGTAGAGGGAAATATGATAATATGTAACACAATTATAAATTAAACCAAGAATCCATGAAACTCTAGACAGTAAACAATTTAAATAGTGTAAACGGAAAAATAAAGGGGATTTACACTCCAAACTAGAAATGTGTCACAACCTGACATAAATCAAGAAAAAATAACTGAAAGAATAGCCCTTAAATCCCAAGCTAAGACCACTATACGTATTCCTTGAATATAGTTTCCCTAGGATCCTCTTTAGTTGTGATCATCTAGTTCATAATAATTATAAGACAAGAAACACTTGAAAAAAATACAATGTAGGGGTCAGTATATAAATACCCCATAGAAGGCCCTGGAATATGAGGGGGGAGTAAGAGAAACTAGAGAAAGATAAAGATAGTAGATAGATCAAGGTACAGTGAAAGAGTACAGCTTGACACAAACCAAGAATTAATGTAAGCTCATCCATGAACAAAGGGGAAAAATAGTGAGTAGATAAACTTTCCTTTAATTTATCTCCTCATATTGAAATATAGTTGACTCCACCAACAATTATAAGCAAAAAATAGAAATCAAACGTCATACCCCACAGGTCGAAACCTCTCCTAGAAGGATAGTAACAAAATAAAAGTAGTGGATATAGAAGAATTATATATATATATACTCATTAAAATGAAACCAAAATAAGAGTGTAAGGGGGTATCCCTCTCATAGATCAACCAAAGAAGAGGAGTATTCAGTAGTTACAAAAGACAAAAAATGATACATATAATATCACATGTCTTCTATGAGCATAAAATTATAAGGAAATCATTCACCAGACCATTATAATATTTATTTTCGATAAAAGTAGCTTTCCTCAACAATTATTTTCATTTTTATAAAATGAATCTTTGTGGTGAAGGAACATCTGTGCCTTGTGATTCCAAATATATATCAAACCATGTCTCATCACTATGGTGAAAATTCAAGGGGACACAAATTCTTAGTAGAGGACACATCCCTTCATACAACATAAATGTTCTACTCTAAGGATTGAGCACCCATGACAAGCCTAGCTAGAGGTCTCCACTACAAGTCATTATGGACCCATGACCTTCTTTAAAAGAGGTTCCCACTTTCAAATTAGAGGACGCATGCCTAGTATGGTCAGAGGGTTCCAATAGAGAGCATTGATAACCCATTATTTTCCCTGTAGGAGGGTCCCACTCAGATTGTTGATGACCCATGCCTAGCCAGGTTTGGGGGTTTCACTCAAGGTCATCGATGACACAAACCCATCCCCGAAGGATGGCTCTACTATGTAATCAGTGGAAGAACCATGCCTGGCTCATCTAGAGAGTTCCACTATAGAAGATGTTAAGGATTCATGCCCAACCCAACAAGAGGGTTCCACTCGAGAGTCTGCCTATGGTGATCCGGCTTGATCGTTGCCATCATTTGGCATCACATTCAATGGTGTCATTCATGTACCATTCCATATCATTACTCTAAATCCACAAATGAGGGATCCATCATGTTATACATGAAAAAACACTTAGTATAGTATACTCATGGACCAAAATATGAGTTCAAATGATTGAGATACTGATGTTATATGTTTTCTTATAAGACCTCAAGGGGTACATGGTATCTGAGGGGACCCACACGACAAGTGGAACTACTCCATAGATTGACCATGTCCCTGATTACCACATTAATTCCTATCCATGTATATAAACATGAAATATAGGTGGAAAACATATCGTGTCATAGCTAACCGATAGAACATTTGAGAACTGATCGTCGTGTACATGTACCAGAGTACATGGGTTGTGTGTTGATGAAAAATGGAAAAGTCATTTCCTATGATTCAAAGAAATTAAATGATCATGAGAAAAACTATCCAACACACGATATAGAGTTGGATACAGTAATAATGGCTTTGAAAATTTAGTGACGTTACCTCTTTGGGGAGAATTCTTACGAAAAAACAGATCACAAAAGCCTCAAGTATATATTCACACAGAAAGGGTAAAATATGCACCAAAGAAGATGGCTAGAGTTGATAAAAGACTCTCATTTCTCAATCCATTACCACACTAGGAAAGTGAACAAGGTGGAAGATTCCTTTTGCCGAAAGGACACACCGATTCTATCATTGTTGATAATTGTAATGGATCTAATCTTCTATGATTTGATGAAGATGGACATGGGAATCATAAAGAAGGGAACATCATAAATCCTTTCACAAATGATTTCACAACCACATCTTTTGGAATGTTAAATATATGATTAAAAGGATAATGTTGGTATTTGGAAAAAATCTGAATCTTTTATAAAAGGGAAATCCTCAGAGTTCAATGTTAATGAAGAAGGAATTGTTAGATTTTGGTCAAGACTATCTGTTCCATCAAATCTAGAGTTCAAGAAAGATCTTTTGTATGATGCCCATAATTCAAATTTATCCATTAACCCAAGAAACACAATGATGTAATGAGATCTCTGAGAGCTTTATTGGTGGTATAACATGAAGATGGAGATCGCTGAGTTTACATCAATGTTCCTGATATGTTATCATGTCAAGGATGAGAACAAAATGTCTAAGGGGACGATGAAACCATTACCCATACAAACATTTAAATGGGATAACATCACCATGGACACAATCAACGACCATCCAATGATATCCAAAGGAAACAACAATTTGAATACTAATCTGAACATTAGTATGTCTTATCATCTTCAATCTAATGAAAAACATAGATGACTATCCAAACACATGAAGACATGTTGAGAACATTTTTAATGGACTTCAAAGGATGATGCGATCAGTAGATTCCTCTAGTTGAGTTCTCAAACAATGACAGTTTCCACTCAAGAATCTAAATAGATCCCTATGAATCCCTATAAGGGAAGAGGTGGAGAACACCGACATGTTGGGATGAACATAGGGAGAGAAAACTCTTAGATAAAAAAAATCAATGTAATGGTGGATAAAGATAAGACTATCCAACATCCCATTGAATCTGGTCAGAGTTGAAAAAATATCAATACTGATAATCATTGACAAGAACTAGATTTTGATGTTGGGGACATGGTATTCCTCCGCATATCACCATGGAATAGATTTATGAGATTTTGGAAGAAGGTAATTCTTATTCAATGGTACATCAGCACTTTTGAGATCTTTGATTGCATTGGAGCAGTGGCCTATCAACTATCAGTCCCACCAAACCTATCTTAGGGATATGATGTATTCTATGTATCACTCTTGAAGAAATACATACCTGAGCCATTTGATGTACTCAATCCATAGGTGACTCTATTATATTATGACCACTCTATTGAATAGATGTGAGTGATTATCTTAGATCATAGGGAAAAGGTTCAACGCAATAAGAAAATTTCCCATGTGAATGTGCTATTGTGAAACCACATGTTTGAAGAGGAATCATGGGAATCAAAGGAAGTCATGAAGCATATTTACCCACATTTGTTTTACTATGGGAAAAAGAAAATTTAGAGGGGTAAATTTCATAAGGGGGGAATATTATAATGACCCATACTGTTATTAATTGAAATTCCTCTTGATCTAACAAAATGTCTTATTATGTAAAATGGTTATATAAAAAATGAACATCCTTGGTTTTATATTTTTGGATTTTAAAATACAGTTAAGAAATGTTACCATTGCTAATATAGTCATTAAACAATGATCACATGATTATTATAAATATATGGCTTTATCAAATTCAATTTTCCCAGACAAAGGAAGTGATGGCCTCATCTAGCAGAATTGATCCCTATGAATCCCATTTGTCGAAGCTCAAAATTGATGTGGAATCACTGGGATTTTCTCTTGACCAAGTATGAGATGAGCTTCAACACATTATCCTTGAACAGAACTACCTACAGGGGAAGTTGAAGTTGATAGGGATTAACACCCGAGCGATGTTATCCAATCCACCCCAAGAGTCTATCACCATCGCACACCTTCACCATAGATCTTATCTAGGTTTTATAAGGGGTTATGTAATGAACTCATTACATTACGATTATGTAAATTAATTTTTTATGTAATAAAGAATATAGATTCATTTTATTATTGTTACTTTGTTGAGAAAATCACAAATAGTATTTTTAGTTAATATTCAATTATAAAATCTTTTTTGAAAAATTAATCGATTTATGAATTAAATAAAATTTTTAGAAACTAATATTAATAAATTAATTATTATTATTATATATAAATTATCTTGCAATTTTTATGAAGATAATTTTAATTTTTATTATGGACTAAAAGCCGTTTTTTCAAATCAAATGAAGTTTTGATAAATGTCGGTTTTTATGTTGATAGTAAAAATTAACATATTATGATAATTATTTAGATAAAAAAGAATATTATTTTTGGAACTAAGACATTGAAATTATCTGATGGTGAATTTTTCATAATTTTCTGAGATAGTCGAATTTTTGGGTAAAAATAAAACACCATTTAAAATATAATCTATTTTATTACATCACAATTACCCAATAGACATGTAATAAAATAATATAAATGATATTTTTGGACAATATATGTTTTATCATTAAAATATTATGATTTTAGATTTTTTTTATTAAATTTATGGAGCCATAGTGGACCCTCCAATACATATAAAACATTTTATCTTTTTATTTTCATTTCCTTGAGTGTGTGACTCACATCCATATAAGAAAGCATAATATTTTATTGAGTTCGTCCATTGGACTTATAAAATAATGTTTCCCACTCCCCATTGGAATAACCCATGGGAAAACCCATGGGATGAATTGTTGTTTTGATTAGTTTAATGTGTAGTGTCCAAAACCTAAATAACAAAAGAATTCCCTCTCTTTCTTATATAATCCCTCCCATGCACCCACATCATCTTCACTCAAAATAATTGGAGCCTTAATATCTCTAAACTCTTATCTCTATAATCTTCCCAAGATGCCCCAATCTTACAATAAACCTCTCTCAATCCTCTACCAATCCTTTGGGATCACACTTCCAAGTAAGGGATTACTTCCATTCTCATTTTTATCCCAATTTTATTATGTTGTTGTATCTTTTTTTCAATAAATAATGTTGGGTTATGATTTTTCACCTCCACCATAATTCCCTCATTATGTTTCAATGATTAGATACCTCTTTCTATTTCATTATTTCCTCTTATGTACACCCATTACCATATAGATATTCAGTACGAAATTTCACTCTTCTCATTTACATTCATATAATTATTTTGTATTGTGAATCTAAAATCCATTATGTATGTTGGTAAATGTATCTATATAACCCACTTACTATTAATTACTTTTACATATTATGGTAAACCCTTTCACTCTCATCTACCATTTTTATTAATTCTGATGTCACGACGTTATGCTTTCGAAATTGCATTGTGATTCTCCAAGCCAATGTCCTTGTGTAGTGAATACCATGACCATTTTTCTATCAAGTGTATTCAACTTTATAAATATTTTCTTATAGATTATAGAGTTTCATGTATGAATTACACATTCCTTTATCATGGAACAAGTGATGATTTCTAATGAATCCATGTTATATGATCCATGTGGAAAACTTTTGCAGGAAATGAATTGATTAAGAAAGGTTCACCCTGATAGCGCTCCAATGCATTGGGTAAAGATTAATATCCTCATACATCAAGTTAAATGGGGGTTTACTCATACTAATTCAAGTGAAATGAGTTTTTACTCAATCTCCATGTTAATTGAGCCTTATCTCATGCTAATACCGTGTTAAATGTTATTGCCACATTTCCATGTACTAATAATCATTCTATATCAGGACTTTATGTTCATATTTATCTTATGCTCCATTAATATTCTAATTTCCTAACATGTATTGTTTTATTCATTTTATGAATTATTTACTCCCTTACTGGGATTTATATCTCTCCCTTTTCTTATGCGTGTCCTCTGGTTATCCCATGATATTCTTAGTACGAAGGAAGGTGTATGGTCATGTAAAAGACAAATTAATAAAAGTTGTGTATTTATTGTTTTATGATTTTTTGTAATGTTCCTTATCCCCCATAGAAATTAGACATCTCATTATTATATGTTTTATCAATTGAAGAGTATATGTATTAAATATGTTTAAGTGTGAAAAAAAGAGTAGGATTTTTATACACTCCCTCTCTATCACCTGAACGTGTACAGTGTCATAGTATGTTGTACTTTGACATCTATTTATAGTTTCACAAAAAATGGAATGAACATGAAACAATTTTAATTTTACAACTCAACCAAATTCTATAAATTTGAATTTAACATATACTTCAAGTTAATTTTGACAATTTCATCAATTCTCAACTCTTGGATACTTTTATTAAAAATTATTAAATATTCCCACAACTTCATCCATATATGGAATAACAAAAAAAACTCATTCAAATACATGTTCTCATTCTAACACATTGTCTCAATCCTATTAAACACATGTAAGACTGAATACAGCCTATTCCAATTCTCCGAATAAACCTGTCAATCCATAAAACTCATTTCAACTTTCAATTACATTGAAACCATTCTAAAAAACATCATCAATACCTTAAACATTGAAACTGTTGATTATTTTTTAAATAAAACTTTATAATGATGAATACAATATTTGATGAATTTTAACCATCAATGATTTATCTCTTTCACATTCTATCTGAGGAGGCCTGACCAAAAAAATCTATATGAAAATGGTTAAATACATTTTCAAAAATATCTAGATTGATCAGTATTTGGGTCCTTCTGAAGGATCTAACTTAAAATATCTTTTGTTTTATCAATCCAAATAAATTTGTAAAGCCTATGATAACACTCTTCATATAATAGAATAGATATACCAAAAAAGTTTCTAATATGTTTTTCTCAGAATCACCACTGAGGGATTAGTGGGAAATCATGTCTTCCAGATCGGTTCATGAAATAAATTATATCTTTTAGAATCTCTAAAACTAATGATTTATCTTATATATTAGTTTATTAAGTGTAATTTATAATCCATTGGATAGTATAATATGTTTTATAAGTCATTTAGTACATCTAGAAAATTAAAACTCTTATCCTTCAAAAAAATTTGGAGTCTTATGGTCCTTAAATTGATGATCTGTGACAAAAATTCTTGGATTTTGTATGCTTTATTCTTCAATAAACTCTTTCTTGTATCATGAATTCTTTATGATGTTAGGAAAATTTGGGTTGAAAATTAAACTTTTGAAATAATTTGGAATGTTCTATGAATTCTTATCTTTTCAACACCTTTGGTAATTTAATCCAAACCACAATCTGATTATAAGTACCTAGAATTCTCGAACACATTATCTCTAAATTTCATAAAAATATCTTGTATCAAATTTATTAATATAAAATATATTGTTCATAACATAAAAAATAGAAAATAATCATAATATTTAGTATCATATATCTCCAAATTAATTATAGATATGATAAAACTCCTCACACTGATCATAAAGAACATTTTAGATACAATGTGAGTTTGAAAAACTATATAAACCTGAAAAACTATTAAATATAATGAAATGGATTTGCTGACATTTCATAAAAAATCAGTGTCTAATCGTCAGAGTCTGGTACTACTTATTATTATCAACAACATATACAAATTGATATTATCATTCATAATGAAAAAATATAAAATAAATTCCAACCACTTCTTTAACAAACTGAAAACCACTTCCATCCAAATTGGCTCCAATAGAACCTTGGTCATATAGGTTACAACCATGGTTAAATAAACTCAAATCCAATCAATTATAGTTTATCTTTTTTTCACATGTGACACCACCATTCACCACATCCAACCAAATACATGATTTGTGATTTTCTCCCCTTGTTTTCAGAAAAAAAAACATAGGCATCATGAAAAATAGCCATGTGAAGGAAACATAGAAAGTGACCTCATCATAATTTCATAAAAATTATACACCTTTTCTCTACATGAAGTATAAATACATGGATCTCTGTATGTTCAACCAAAATGACAATACCAACTGAACCCCACAATATTCTATGCCATGGTAGGCCTCTACGAACTCTTGGTACCATAGATCCTCCCAAGAAAATTGTATATCCACTAGATACACCCACAAACTCTCTAGGAAAACAATCATATTAAAATTAAAATTACATATAGAATTTACATTCAATCAAGGATCTAGGTATTTACATTTTAGTAAATAAATAAGATTCATTTATAATTATTTTTTATTTTACATAAAATGTTTAATTTATGTAAATATTCACATCATAAAAAATGATGTGTCTAGGCTTCTATGTGTGCTAAATATATTCAAATTTAATATAGTGAAATTTACTATTGAAATTAAAACATATTAAATTTGAAAGATACACCGATCATGTAAACAAAATAATTTCAATGTTCTATTTGTTATGAAAAAGTTCTAATATGTTTGCGTTTTTATCAATTGTAGTCAATAATGTAAAGAATTATCTCTATATTAATATATAGTATTTGAAGTAGTAAAACTTATTTTCATGTTAACTTCACTAGTATAATTTTGTAAAAATATTAAAGAGTAATTATATCTAATTATTTCACTTTATTTCCATAAAAAAAATTCATCTAATTCATATTTCCAAATAACTGACAACACTAATGGACCATAACTGTTAGTTTTCTCAAAGATATGTTATTTTTCCCACAATAATGTAAACTATTATTTTAAAAATAAAACAATGAATTGGTTATTCATATAAAATTTTAAATAATCCATTTTAATTAGGAATATATATTATATCATTCCAACCATCCATACATTTTATTAAGAATAAATATTTAAGGATTCTTTATTGATTATTAATTTTCCTTATACATTTCCAATAATATATTGAATAAAATAACTAAAATGTGTTTATTAAATTATATATTTATAGTTTATGAGGGAAAATACTTTATTTAATAAATTTTAAGCAATTTAATATATAAAATAACTATAATTTTTTAATAAATTGCATAAAGTGGTGGGAATGATAATCATTTTCAGAAACATGATTATCATGAGATTTGTTTTAGTTTTTACTATATATTGTTTATATAACATTGAAAAAATAATTTTTTTTCTTGTGTATACAAAATATATATATCAGTTTTTATATTATATAATTTATATAATAATGAATCAATATCCTTTTTTCAATTATTTACTTGTTTTTTAGGTTTTTACTATATAAAATATATAGTTACGAGTTTGATTAAACTGATTATCCATTATAGAATCATTATAAAATGAAAAACCACACTAATATAAACATTATTGAGTAAATTTATTATCAGTTATATAACATACATACAATGTTTTCATTTCCCCCATGCTCGGTTGGGGTGGTATGGGTGGGGAGAGGATTGGTTTGGGGTGGCGGGGTCAAGTCCCCAAGCTAGTGATTTAAATGTATTTTCATCCTTACATTTCTGTAACTTTCATAGTTGTACCTAATTGTTTTAAAATTAAATATCAATTTCAATAAATTTATTTTCATAATTTGTTTAAGAAATAGTAAAATTGTTATTTTTCTATCCCCCACACATTTCTTATAAATGGGAATGAAATAATAATAAAATATTTTTAAATATATTATCTATAATATTTTAAAAATAAGTGATACTTAGTCAATGTAATACATGATTATTTTCTAATTTATTTTATAAATTCTTGATTTAATACAAGTTAATTAAAAAATTGATAATTTCATTATTTTTATGGTCTACTATATGTTATATATTGTCTGAATTGTTGAATAAACTGTTATTTTAAAACATTATTTTTTAATTAAATAATAACATTTGTTTATTAGATTTTATTTTATAAGCACTATTGACAATATTTTTACATTGATTGTTATATTATTTATCATTATTGACATCATTTTTTAAAAAGTGTATATTTTATACAATCTTTTTATGTTTCAATAGACATTTATTTGCAAACAATATATAGGTTATTGAATAAACTGAAGTAATACACTTTAAAGCCAAGGAGCCTATACCCGAGTGGTAGAGGATCCTCCATGGCATCCAAGAGAGACGTGATCAAATATGAGTTAGCTTGAATTTCAAGGTTACTGTAGTAGTACTATTGAAGTATTTTAGTAGTCACTGTAGTAGGTACTTTTAATAATTGTATTAGGTGTCACTATTCATTTCATTTGGTCCATTGGCCCACCGGTTTGGGACAATGGGTTTCAGGGCCTTGTGGTTCTAAAGATCGTCGATCCTTAGGGCCTTGAAGTTTAAATGCCTTTAGGGACACCAATATCCTTCAAGCAAAAAGGATTATATGCTACACAAAAGACCAAATAAAGGGAAAACCGTATAAGATAAGGCACAGATGAGGATTCAGAGAAAAAAATTGCAACCACCAGTACGGAGCTAACTGGATTGGAAAACATAAAGGGTATAGAAACATCCATTGGGATCTGGCACTGTGCGGTTCTACATGAGGAAATTCTCTACAATCAGCCATGTGAGGTGTGGAGATAGGCCTCGTGAAGATTTAGATGTTGGGGAGGGAATTTTTCAAGTGGGCCAGGTCTTAGTCATTTAACGTCATGTATTTTTTCAGGTATAGACCTTGTTCCTTGGGCCTACGGGTCATGTAAGGGTTTCCCATCAACAATGAAAAAGGGAATTATCTAAAAAAAGAAACAAATATGGCCTTTGGGCCATTCGGGAAAGGAATACACATTAATAGTATTGTTTATTTACCAAAGTAAATTCAAACACTTTTGATGTATAATTAATATCATATATTAAAATATATTATTTTCCTTATCTTTATAAAAATGTGTTTTTACTATGACCTCATATATATACATCCTGTTAAATTATTCATGTTGTAAATAATCATTTATAAATGAAATTTTGTTTTATTCCTTAAATTTTGGGGTATATGTATGTACCACATCTACACTTTCCTTTTTTACAAATTGATCAATTGAACTATCAATATTTAACTTATAAACCAAAATAACTAAATATATTTTAAAAAATGTGTACTAATTATATTCAGATTCTAGAATATTATAATTCATTTTCTATATTTTATATTTCCTAACATATATCAAAATATATTATATACATAGAGATATAAAACATAAATATGGTGAAGACAATATTCCTGAATGATTTGATGGAATCACTCCATTAAAACATAAAAATAAACATCTGTTGATATTAAAAAAAATACATTACAATAGATCATGAAGAAAATAATGATTGAAATACATGGAAGAATTGTCTTTTATAACATCATATAATTCCCTAAAATAATTTAACCACCTACTACACACTCTCTCTTCATTTAAGATAAATTCAATTCAATTATTTATATTTTTTGTAATTAGAATTTATATTGACTATAATTTTATATAGTATCTTTAAATATATTTTATAAAAAAATTATTCTTCTGTTTATTCTAGGTGATACTATGTTCCATAGATAGGAATGGTGGATATACTTGATCAAAAAAATTAAATCTTTTAAATGGTTTAAATAATAAACCAATTACTGTTTCATAGCATTTTGATGATTGAAATGAAATGATAAAACCTAAGTATGAACGAATGGTAAAGTGGTAAATGAATTTTCATATAATTAATAAGGTAAATTAATAATATGAAACTTATTTCAAGTGGAAATAATTAAAATTCAAGCTATCTCTATTTGAGGAAAGAGACTAATTTATGATATCAAATTATTTTTCATATTCTTTAAAGAAAATTAAAGTAGTTAACTAATGAAAAGTAATAATAATGTGTTCTTACACCATTGAAATTGTTCAATTTATACATTTCAATGATAATCAAGTTAAATAAAGGAAATTAATCCATGATATGGTCATACAGTTTTAAATTAATATTATAATATATGTTTTAGATGAATGAAGCTAGTTTGAAACAGAATTTTGAGAAAGGAAGTGAGATTCACACTAATGAATAGAATAGATATTTATATGTTAAGTAATATTATATTTAATTAATTAAATATTTTTATTCATCAATGACATGTTTTGGTTAAAAAATAGGGTAATAAATTCTTGTTTAAAATATCATATTCCATTCCTAACGTATAAGAGTTATTTAAGAAATAGAATAAATATATTAATTCATTAAAGAAGTAAGACTATTTAAATAGAATAAAATAGTCCATTAAAATATGGAATAAGGATCTTAATAGTGTTAAAGATTATGTATTTACTTAAAAAATTAATATGAGAGTAGATTTTGTCTCATTATTTGTTGTGAGTTTGAAATTTATTTACTATATAAAGTATGACCATAAAAATATTCCATTGTATTAGAACAATAAAATGAAGTAAATGTTTATATATTAGGATGGATAAATTATAATTTATTTACAAAGTTTTATTTTTGAAATAGAGTCTAATATATCTTATTAAATTAATATTCCCACAAATTTATTAATATTAAATTGTACTTGATCTATATAAAAATATTATATTTTCACGACAAATATTGGTGTTTTAGTGGATATGTTAACATGATGATATTTTTTATGTTTAATGTAATAACATTTCCACTGATTGTAAGACAAGTATAACTCATATATAATTAGATAAGATCCACTCACATAAAGTAATTCCAATAGAAATAATCTCAACAAGGTTTATTATAAGAGAGTCACTTTTGGTAATTTTATAGTTTATCAATGATGGGACCAATATGGTCCTGTTTTGAAACTACATATCTTGATTTTTCATGAACCAATAAAGATATTAACTCTATCAAAAAATATCTACATATAGACATCAGATGGTTTTCAAGGAAGTATAATGTACAATACAATAACATTGTTCTTATAAATAATTATTTGTAACATATTTCTGTCTACAAAATTGGTTACAAAAAGATTATTCAAGAGGAATGATATATCAGAAGAATCTATTTCATGATATTATTGAATTATAAGTAAAAAAATTTTAGTTATTGTGTCTAAATTTCATGATAAGAAAATGAGGGTTCTCTAAATATGAATAATTTTGAGGATTGTAGTGAGAACGAAGAGTTTTTTTCACATTCTTATGCTTCTGATGTTAGTAAATGAAAAAATTTATAATTCAAATACACAATGGAATTATTATAATTTTGAGGATTAATTAAAAAATAAAAGAATAAAATCAATCATGATGATGAATAATGTATAAAATTAATACATATCTATTTAATTATGATTAATCAAGAGATCATATTTGAGTATTAAAAATAAAATAAAAAAATATCTGGAATGTTATGTTTCTTACCAAATCAATTGAAGGTAAGAAAAACATAGTTACTTGTGATGAGAGAATTAACGTATAGGGTTGGGAATATATTTAATCAATTGTAATGGAAAAATTATATAGCCTTCATCATTTATGTAGTGGGTGTTGTATTTATCCTCCACTTTCTTATCATATGGATGTTTCATCTTCACAGAGTTAATTATAATATAAATATAGTTAATTTTTCATATTAAAAGAGTTATAGTAATTTTAGAAGGATAATTTTAAAGGAATATATTAAAATTTAGAATGTCCATATTATTTGTATGTGTGGGAATTAAGGAGTTAATCAGGTGTTCACTAGTTGAATTGATTTTTAAAAATTTATATTTTTATGTGTATAGAAATTATATTTTTAATTAATTTATCTATTTTTTAAATAAATTTTACAAAACTATTACTGGAAATAAGTATGATATAATTACTGAAGTCAGTTTTTTTATTCCTCAAATTCATACATCTTGATCCAATACTAAAAACACACCCTTTACATGTTGAATTTTTTAGAAACTAAAGAGACCAAAGAATTAAATTCCTTAATTATAATTTCAATACTAAATTTATATTCACATACAAACTCTCGAAATTTTGTTCATTTATTTATATATAATTATTGGAATAACCATACTCAATAAATCAATGAATTTTTCTTCCAATGGGTATTTTCCCACCAAACCCAGAATTAATTATTTACATAATGTAATTAACATCTCCTATAAAATTAACTACACCTGATATGCCTATAGGCATATTTTACATAATATCATTCTTTTTAACAATTTAAATTGGAAACATAAGAAGGGTGGGCCCAAACAGTCATTAATCTAATCATGGGATTAAAAATCAATGATCTTTAATGATCATAAAATAATCATATTGGTATGAATCCCTACTCTACTACATGGGCATAAATTAAAAGATTCATACCCCAAATAATATATCATAAATAATCATGTCAAGGTATACAGATTTTGGTGTAATGATGAATTATAATTGAATAATCAGGATCCATGATAAAATATACCATAGGATGTTGTAAGACAGAGTGGAATAGACATATTCATTAAAATCATAACCTATGTCCTGGATAACTAAAAATTTGTTCACCACACAATGTCATGGGATAACTATTTTCGAAAATAATTGTATGTAAGATTTATATTCTATTATTACTATATATAAATATGGCTAAAGTATAGTTTTAAATAAACTACTAGTTTTTATCCTACTCATTAAACTTAATTATTGGAATTAGAATGATCAAATTAACCTATAGATTTTTAAAAAAAATAGATTTAATGAATTTAAGAATATTGATTTTTGATTACCGATGAATTTAATAATAAAAATTGGATTATGAAAAAAACTAGTATTGAAAACAACCAATTAAAAATTAAATAATAATGGAATTAGAAAAAAGTCTAATATATATTGATCATTAAAATATCAATAAAAATGAATATAGAATAACCACTTTTAAACCAAATTATGTGGTAGATTTGTAGAGCATATATGAGTTATACTAGACTATAAACATATAAAAATTTATTTTATTCTTAATTAATAATATTATAATCCATCATCCTTTCCCCAAAATTTATCAATCAATTTGATCATAATTTACCATTAGATGATAATTATTATCTTCGTTTCACCATATACTATGACAAGTTCCTTGTTTACTTCACTATTTAAAGGGTATATTAGTTCCCCCCCCCACTAATACTTTACCATTATATTTGTTATCCATGTGTGTAATAGTAATTGAGGTTATCCAATTACATAACTGATAGCACATCTAGAAAAATAATAAATCAGTATCTTCGTTCGCCTGCTATATAACATGTTTATCAGCTACCCACTACACAATCGGTGTCTCTATAAAACAAATATAATTAATATTAAAATAACATTATAAAGAAAATATCATTCAAATTTAGATCAATGTAAAACCCTAATAATGATAAATATTACCAAACATGGAAGCACATAGAAAATTAGATACCATAAATCATCAAAAAATAAGCAACTTTCATAATTCTCTCTTAGTATGTGTATTATTTTATTGTTATTATTTTGTATTATTATTATAATGATTCACAAGGTAAATCTAAACATATGATAAATAGACTAATTGTTTTATTTTTTAAATACTAGGATCTTTCCAATAGTATCAGTTAGATATTTCTTGTTTATCTTTCGAGGGATGTTGTTTCATTCCATATCTAAACATTATTTGTTTTAGAATTACTAAAATTATTTTTTTGAAATTCTTTAACATTCTGAATTAAAAAATTCCTTAGGTTGTTGAATTTTTTATAAATTATCACAATTTTTATTTATTTAATCCTCTTCTTTTTAATTTTTTATTTAACATATTTTATATAATGGAATAATCAAATAGAAAATTTTAAAATTATGTTCGTTGTATTATAAAAAGTACATTTTTATAGATTTCAAATAAAATAATGTCATGTGATCCAATGTATAAACATAGTATACATTGGTTAACCACTGATGTATATTTTCTTCTTGGAAAAAGGACTAATGTTCCTTTGTAATTGGCTAAACAATCTTTCACTCTTAGTCTTAGGATAATCATTTGTATAATGATTTTTTTGGGATATAGGTATATTACCCAATTCATTGGATGGATAAAACAAACCCACCGATCATATAATGATAAAACATATATATGAACACCGTAAGAATATAAAATCATACACCATTACATAGTTTCATTATTAACACATGTAAAAAGAGCGGGTTTCATGATAACATCCTTAAACCTTAAAATTATATGATTTCTAAATTTTACCGTCAAAAGAAATAGGTTTCATGAAAATATACAAAAAATATCATCATTTTACATTAAAATAATTAATTCAGATTGTTTTATTATAACATATCATTATTAGATCATACAAAATATTAAAATATTCTCACAAAGTTGAAAATCTCATTGATAGAATATGAGATAGAAATTATTTTCATTTGGTTTCCCAATAGATGAAATCAAGAATTTTATTAGTTAATACAAAATATGTAATCATCCAATGATAGAAATAAAAAATTTAATATAGTTTGATTTATAAAACCACAACATTTACGATATACAATTTTGATATAGACAGTAAAATGGATGTGATACTGTAGAATAATTTCATTAAAACATTGTTAACGATATTGTAAAAAATGTTATTAATCACTTTTCAAAATATTTTAATATGATATCATTGATACATTGAAATATAATTTGTGAATGAATGTATAACAATGGAATCCTGATGAGAAATGTTTCATATGTACTTTTTTATGGAAATATATAAATATACAAAATTGAAATAAAATATATTTTCATTACTTTTTTTGTAAAACAATATCCTACTATTATGATAAATTTTAAAAATAAAAATTAATATAGTAATATGAATATGATTTCAATTTAAAAATCATGAAAACCTAGAAAGGATGAATAATAATATACAACAGTCATTATTTTTTGAAAATACTGTCAAGTAGTAACAAGTAAAAATAGTCTTCTTATACTCTTGTAAAAAATTTCAAATGTGATTTTTGATTATATGACAAAGTTTCACACCACTAAATTTCAATGTAATTTAATTTATGATTCACCATATATTTAATGTAATTTTTCATCCATTTGAGATTTTTTTTCATATTCTACGTGTATTAGATGTCACTTGTTATCCTGAATAGATTATAAGTGTTTTAGGTGCACCATGTGAAGGACCACACTTTAGTATAGTATTATTATACCTAGAAACAAACTATGTGAAATTGGCTAACTGAAATGATCATTACATGGAATGTTCTAAGGATTTTATAACTAAGAATACTTCACTGATCCATAGAGATAGCATTATCACTAGAAAATTGTAGCATGTGTGGTGTGTACAGAATAGGAATCTTTTTTGACACCACATCATGGAGGGTCATTGTCTTTGGTTTCTTGGTATTGTTTTGATCATGGACACCATGGTTGTGGTGGGAATCACCATGTAACGATGATTACTATTTCAAAATTGGAAATGGTGTATTTGGACCCTCATCTTACTGAGGAGTTAGATGTCTTAATAGTAACAAATGTAATAACCAAGATGGATGTTTAATAATTTTTTACTCAATTTTCCCTACATTAAACCATTATACATCCTCCTCATGCTAGATTCTCCAGCCTAGATTATATTATATATGGTTTTAGAAATTTTTCCCCCTTTTATCATTGAACTAGGGTGATTCCTTCTTTCTCACGGTTGTTCTTATTAGCCTACTATTATTGGTATATTTTCCTCTATTCCCAATTCATTTAATAAGAGAGAGAATAGACTCTATTCCTTGGAATATATCTAGATCCACCATTGATAGTTATTTTTTATTTGTACGATGAATTTATTTTAAGAATTTATTACCACCACTATAATATTCTTTGATAATCCCTTTGTAATGAATTGGGATTAGTTCTATGGACATTGGGATATCGGTTTGAGATCGTTTGTTCATGGTTGTGATTTCGAAATGATATTTTAATTAATATTATTGTTGGAATCAACATGTTTAAGGTAACAATTATCTTACCATATTGTTCCCTTATATAAATTTTTCCCTTAATGATGATCACATGTATATGAATGTGTATCCCTTGAGATCCATGTTTTATATATTTCCCCTAAGTGAGCATGTGTATACCTTGATAAACCTTGTTAATATTGATCAAATGTGTTTTTGTTTGTTGATACTGAGACTTTTGGGTGATATACTAGGTTTGTAATATATGTTTTTTTTCTCTTGTTTGTAAATATTTTCCATAGGAAGGGATATCATTATTAAGAATTAGACAAGTCGACTGTCATGGAATCATTACCACATAAATTTAAGAATGTGTGGAATATGATGATAATGATCATGAAATAATGAGACCCTAGTTATAGGTACAATTTCCGTAAAGCCTATCTCAAGTTAGTGGTGGGATATCTTTTCTTGGTCACCTGAACTAATGTATATATGGGTATGATGGATTTCTATCTAGAATTGTGATAAATATGGGGCTCGATGGACTTCTGAACCAACTCTAATCTATTTGTCTATATCAATAATCATAAATATATATTGAAGTCTCAAGGATGATCATGATTAGGAATTCAATTATCACATATATTTTGGAATGGATTTGGAGAATTTATAGTCATGGATCGTTTTTATTTAGAAAGTGCATGATTAGTCAACACATATTTGATAGTTTGATTCTTGTGATTTTTTTGTAATAATGGAATACACTTCTTTTGAGTATGAACCTATAATAAAGAAACATTAGAGGTTTTATTATTTTTTTATACTCACATAATACATGTGAATATTGATGAACGTGAAGGGTTCATGATTTCTATTATAGGAAAGTAAAAAAGTTCTAGTGAGGGGAGATGAAGATATGTTGCTTGGTGTTCAAAGGTAGTAAAATGATGTACTCCCTATCTATACCACGGTTTATTTAGTTTTTTAATTTTGGTTTGATTATACTTCTATTTTCCCCTCAAATTGGGGGTCCATGGTTTATTACATAACCTGACACTAAGGCACCCATCATATCAACTTTTATACCATTATTATTATTTACATAAATTTTACCTTATAGTTATCATTACTTGAAAATTATGATTATGATTTATGTTCTTGATATATAGGAAATAATATCCCATATTATTTATTCATACCATTTTAACTAGTCAGTAACCTCTTATGTAAAGGAATTCATGGATGAGGTCTTGTATCTCTCGATACTAGGCTAGTTTATTTCTAGTTGGGGCATGACAAAGTTGTATCATAGAAGGTTTCCCTTTTCATTCACGACTATGTTTGTAAAACTCTATAAAGGTTATAGTTTAATGGGTAACTCTTATTGTGGAGTCACACACTTTCTTTCCATGATCTTATAGGACGTACCACTGTGTTACATGTGATTACAGTATTATTATAGTTTAGGTTTTATGATTTCACATTACTCCTGATAATGATTTTCTACTATTGTTTAATGGATTTGGGTTCATTCATTCATCCCGGCATCTCATATTATATACCATGTAATATATATTTTTATTTCATGTTTTACATTATGGTTATTTTAATTAAAGATAATTATTTATAATTTAAGGAAACATTTTAATGATATTTAGATTAATTGAACCTGTGACTAATCTATTTCTTTATTATATATATATATATATAAACAAAACTAATCTATAATCATGTATAAATAATCTCGAGCCTTAGGTAGAATTAAGAGGGTTATTACTTTTCATTGTGCGAGCATACTAAGATAGGATCTTTTTTATAAATCTATTATGTGTTCCAGTAAACTTCTTAGCATTATATAATATGTAAACCTCTTATCATCACTCTCAACATTTTTTTAGTATTACAGGAAAAGTGTATGATCCCAAAATTTTTTATATGATATATATCCATCAAATATTAGTATAAATATATTTTCTAACTTCTAGTGGATGTGAATAAAGGTTTTAGGAAGTGTCAAGAAGTGTACAATGATCATTTATATCCTAGAGATTCAGGTTTTGTGGAAAACATACCAGTCACATGGATTTTTCAAAAATGCCAATGTGACTGGATAGTTAGTTAAAACCATGTGGGGTGCTGCAAAAAAAATATGTAGGGAATATTTGACAATGCATTGTACTCAAAAACTCTAAACCTATTCCATATGGTTCCTTCTAAATTAGTTGTGAATATGTTCTATTGTCCCATGTATTGGATAAACTAGGTAGCCAAACAAATGGTCTATTTAAATATGTGTAAAATAATATTCATCCAAATGTTTTGAAATCTCTTTGGCATCCATCGTAATATTCTAGATACCTCTTCTATTTAACATCTGATTCAATCATAATTCATCACATTACATTGCTAATTGAAAATCCTTCAGTCCACTTCCTTCATTTCATTATTTATCTCACCATATGGGATGATAAATCAATGCAACATGATAGGACATATTTTTTAGATATTCAACTATTTCTCAAATTTTTCTAGTTCAAACTCAAATTAGAGGCCAATAACATATGAAGAGTCTAATACCGATCTAATTAGAGTTACTATTGTTTTTTTTAAAAATTCAATGTTTTTATACACTGTGTGGTTGTGATGCATTCCAACCATTCCATATATCACATATTAAAAATGGGGTTTTCATATAGTAAGCATGTTTTTTCATGACCTATGTTACCCACAAGGTTTAAAATATCCTTTAGGGTATAATAAAATCAATTTGAACAACCCCATGTCTGTATTGTTAAATTTCATAAATGGTTAAATTTTTCTTTAATAATCGAATTCCCATTACTGTTTTGATCGATTCCCTTTCTATTTGGAATTTTATAACTAATGGAATCAGAATAGATAGTAGTGATCATCTATCCCTATGTCGTGCTCCTTCTTTTGTATACTTGAGTTATCCCTTGTAATGAAATGACCAAATAAATTAGAAAAGATATAAATGGTATAGTTAGATTCTGACCACTAACCATTCAGAGTGCTATGCAGATGGTAATACACAGGTTCTGACTAAAAACATCGAGGATGGGACAATTGAGGATATTAAATTAAAATGAATTTAATATTGATTTAATTCATTCCCTGGGTGAAAAATGTATTTCAATGGGGAATTCCTTGGGAGGGATCACTCAATGAGTTAAAATAAGTTACGACACAACTTACACAAGGATTCCTTATGTGGAATTCCATGGAATGGATCGGAGAGTAGTTTATTATATGATTTCATGAGGGAAGCTTCGAATAATTATATGTTAATAAATGGATGTACAAAGAGGGAAATTATTTTATATCATACCTCCAGAAATACTAGGATTATCATGGGAAATTCCATGGAAGATCTTGTATGTTAATAGGTTCAAATTAAAACTACAGTGATACATGGGTTCCCATTGTAGAAACTCTAGGATTAGCTATTGATTCCAATTTATTAATTGAATGATGTTTCATCCAAGTCAATGAAGAAACGTGGATTTGTTCATTACATTAGAATAATTATATCTTTTTCCAATTTCTTTTATACCTTCAATGGAATGTGACATATTCAGCCCTTAAATTAATGGGATTAATGGAAGATACCATGGAAATGGAAATTCATTCAAGTTCTTGTTATAAAAATTAAATAGTAAATCACAATATTTCAGAGACATACCAGAAAAGGATGATGTAGATTGCCTTAGAAAGTGTTGTATGAGAGGCCCATTCTAAAAATCATTTTTATGTACTTTATGTATTTCTTTAATTAATCTATCTTCACACTATTTCATTGTATTCTCATAGTATAGATAACATTACACATAATTGGTGGTGGCCTACTAGGTATATCTCACACCCTGTTTGAGAAAGAAATTGGGCCATACATCCACTAATGGGTGTGGGTAGGGACAAGGGAAATAGGATTCATATGGACGATTGATTATATATAATATTATTGAGTAGGGGATAAGTGTATTGTCTTGTGTATAGTGTAATTTTTGAGATATATTATGAAATTTAGTTCATTTTTTATAGCTTTTTGTATATTCATTTTTGTTTTATTTCCCATTTATTCCCATTTTTTATATCATCAATAAATTAATCTTACGAATATATATTTTTTTATTTTATTTTTATTTCCTATATATTAATATATATATATATATAATCGAAATGTTTGTATCCACTAGTATTCATTATTATATTGATTCACTTTTTGTTCTTTTATTTTAAAGATAACTTCCACTCTGATCATGATTGTATAGTGTCCCAATTGTACCACTATTTATATGTGATACTATTCAATAGCCTCTATAATTTTGGAAGGAACTCTTAAGGGGATGTGTCCAACAGATTCAGTTAATTTTGAGTAAATCGGGTTCAATATGTCATAGAGTGGTTTGATAGATTACTTTAAGTAGTCATAACTATTTGGGTTGGTATAAGGGAGACCTGGGATGTGATATAATTCGGCAATGTTAATGTTCTTAGGTGTAGCTAACCCACATTCTGGGAAAATCTATATTACGTGGGAAGTGAATTTATTTTTTTGATATTTCTTATTACTATTGTATTGATTTCACCATTGTTTGACAAACATGATTTCTGGTGTTTATTATAATTTTGATTTTTGTTTACCATTAGCATGGAGATTGAATGAAGTATCATCTTGTGAATCATTATTTGAAATTTACGATTAACATGTCATTCATATTCCATGCTATATATATTTTTCAATGTGAATTTCCTATGACATGTTGTGGTGCCTTGATTCTTATATGTGTTATATGAATAATGATTTTTCACAATGAATGATTTAAATAATTTGTTAATTAATGTTTCTATATCATCCTAAAGGGTTTTTCCACATATATATGGTTGGATAATAATTAAAAATATATTTTTAGTTTGATCTATGGATATATAACTCACATGGGAAGAAATGTTAGTATTTTTAATGAAATGGATACCATTTAAAATTTAATGATTTTTTAGGACTAAATAAGTTTATAATTGATATCCATCTAATTGAACCGTCTTAAAAAATTTCCCATAGTTACATGTAGTACCAATTAAATCTTAAAATGTCTAGGACATTATAATAAGAGAATGGAAGATGCATCTAAATAAACCTTCATATATAGATGAATAAATATATGAAATGATGAATTGTAACTCCTAAATGACATAATTTTCAATAAGTGAGAATTAAAAAATACTTTATAATGGGTTTTCCCTAAATTACATTAAATGAAACTCTATATACCAATTCCTTTCACATATAAAATAGAAAATTCCTTTGAACTGACCTTGGTAGTAGCTAATTTTGAGTATCTTTTGTATTCTATTATGATCTACTATATCAGCTAGACCATGATTTAATAGAATTAAAAGGGATGACATTTTTGGATAGAAAGTCCACTAAGAGTCATATTTTTTACTTTACAATCATATTAGTTTTCAAATCCATTTCTGAGTTGTGTGTTTTTAATTTTAAATATATATTACAAAAAAGACATAAATCTGTGCACATAGAAGGTTTTGATGACCATTTTCTATAGTTGGTGGGCTTAGAGACTTAAATACTACCTTTGATAGTGACAATAACCCCTCCTACTACTATTCCAGATCATGGAACTCACGCCTAGTTTTAGGAGGGATTTTTATGGCTCATGTAGACCAGAAATGTAACGACCCGAAATTTTGAATAAATCTTGTTTCCTAATTTTAGGTGTTATTTTATTTATTTTTATACTCAACAAAAGTTTTTCATTTGATAACATGATTATAATTAAAATGAGACCGTTGTGATTAGACGGTTATATGACCGTTGGTCAATATGACCGCTGGAAACTAAACGTTTTGATTATTGTCTCTAAATAAAAGTAATCTTGGTTAATTATTATAGAAAGAAGATTCGATGGCCTCACCCAGTAGTCTTGGACCGATCGAAGCCCATCTAACAGAACTTGGGAAGGAGGTAGCACCATTGGGCTTTGCTCTGGACCAAACCCAAGCCGAACATCATCGTGTGAAGCTAGAACGGAATCGCCTCTGTGAGAAGTTAAAACTGATAGAAATTACTACTCGTGCGATGTTAGCCGAGCCTCACTCAGATTCTCTCACCTTAGCACACCTTACACTTAGGTCCTATGCTGGTGTGATAAGGGGCTATGTAAAGAGACCGTAACTGCCTTGTGTAATCCTTTGTTTTAAATAAAAAATTGGGATTTCTTCTTATGATGAAGTTTATGAATTTTTAAATGACCGGATAAATATAGTATGCATATTTTTGATAAATTTTGGAAAAAGGATATTTTAAAAATGTTTATGTAAACCTTAAATAATTAAAAATGTGTAATGATTTTCAAAAAAATGGTCTTCTACAATTATGTTCAGTACGAAATTTAGAGTCTAATAAGATAAACTTGATTTTTGATGAATAATAAATTATGAATAGTGATTTTAGGATTAGGATTAGTAATGTGTCCAAATGGATTTGTAATCTCACTTAAATAAAGAATTAATATAATGTAGGCACCTTGATTAAGTAATGTGATACAATAAAATGGTTAAATAACGGTTTCATAAATTATTATTCAAGTATTAGTTTTTTCGGGTGAATAGTGTTTTTTAATTAAAAATTTAATAAAAATATTTAGAAAATTATTTTTATAAAATGGATTTCATTTTTGAACTCAGAGTGTCGATATTATGTTATGGTAATTTTTGGGGATTTTTCTGAAAAAATTGAATTTTCGGTGAATAGTGTATTTATTTAAAAATTAAATTAAAAATTATTTAAAAATTATTTTTATAAAATGGAGTTAACTTTTGAAATCAGAGCATTGATATTTGGTTAAGGTGAAATTTTGGGATATTTCTGAGAAAGTTGAATATTCAGTGAATAGTAAAAATACAGTTTTAGGGTTTCGGTATGTTTAATGATCTCATAACTATGTCATGATGATGTCATGATATATTTTAAGGGATGGCTGGCCAAAGGTGATGAGTTATTTTATTGGGGGCCCCATGTGGCCTAACTCCATGGGAAGTACCATGGGAGGGCCCATGCTTTTGAGAAAACACTTTTGAGGTGTCCTTTGGCCATTAATGCCTTGTCCCCTCACTTTCCCTATAAATACCAAGAAATACTCTCATCCTTTCGACTCCCCACTCTCCCCCAACGAATTTATGGTCTCATTACCTCCCAAGGAGTCCTCCCAAGGTGCCCCCAAGCCTTCAAGGTCCCAACCTTTGAGTTTTAAGAGTTACGTTTTAAGGTAAGGGATCTGATCTCTCTCTTTCTTTTCAAGAAATCTCTATTATGTAATTTATTTTATTCCCCATTTTCATATGTTAAAGGGTGTTCTTTTATACTCCTATTACTTCCATTTTTATTTTCACATAATGAGAGATCCCCTCTTACTCTCATTATTTCGTTTTATGAAGTTTTAAGTGGCGCCGTTAGGCTGTCGAAATTTTTGTAACGGATTCTTTCTCCCTTCTCATTTTTCAAGATCTATTTTCATGTAAAGTATTTCATGTTCCTTTTTATTATTTTGGGGTATGATCTCTAAATTTATCGTACTGATCTTTTATGATCATATTATGAGAGACCCCATTTTATCTCTTCAATTCTGTATTTTGAAGTTTTATGTGGCGCCGTTAGGCTGCCAAATTTTTAAGTGGTTCTTCACCCTTCTCGTTTTGAAGTTCTACTTTCATATAAATTCTTTAAAGTTACTTTTTATTATTTTGGGGTATGATCTCTAAATTTATCATACTGATCTTTTTTTATCATATGATGAGAGACCCCATTTTATCACTTCACTTCAGTATTTTTATGTTTTAAGTGGCGTCGTTAGGCTGCCGAATTTTTAAGTGGTTCTTCACCCTTCTCGTTTTGAAGTTCTACTTTCATGTCAATTATTTCAAGTTCCTTTTTGTTATGTTGGGGTATGATCTCTATATCTATCATACTGATATTTTATGACCATATGACGGGAGATCCCATTTTATCTCTTCAATTCAGTATTTTGAAGTTTAAGTGGCGTCGTTAGGCTACTGAATTTTTAAGTGGTCTTTGCAACTTTCTCCCTTTTTAAAGCTCTAATTCCATGTCAAGACTTGAAAGTTCCTTTTTATTATGTTGGGGTATGATCTATATATCTGTCATACTTATCTTTTATGTTCATATGATGAGATACCCTATTTGATCTCATCAATTCATTTTTGGTTGAAGTTTATGTAACGCTGTTAGGCTGCCGAATTTTCATAAGAGAAATATTAATTTTGTCTTCCTCTCATGTTCTAAATTTCATATGGTATATTTTCAAATTTCCTTAACATGTTCTTAAATCCCATATATTTTGTCCCTCTACTGTTTTATGGGTCATTTATGAATGTTTGACCCATGTCCCCTCTCTTTTCAATGTTTTCTAAAAACCTTGTAACATAGCCGTTATGCTGTAGAATTTTCGTCTCAAAATGTCTCTCTCTTTTTTCTAAAGATATTTTATGTTATAAAGTGAAAAATAAAAGCTCTTATTTCTATAGGGGTATTCACATTTATATCAAAATGTTCTATTTTAAATTCTGGGATTTACATACATGAGACCCGCTCTCCCCTTCAGTGGGTTTAAAGTGACGTAAAGATCATGTCTTTAAAGCAGTTTTTAAAACGTTATGATTATGAAATGAAACCCATTAATTTTATGCTATATGGGTTATTTATGAAATTTTTGATGATGATATATGTGGCTCACAAGATAATAACGGAAAATTTAAGGGTAAACCCTGATAGCGCTCCAATGCATTGGGTAATGATGTAACCACTAGTGATTACAATTTTCAAGATACCTTGGTGAATAACCTTGGTAATTTTCAAATGACACCTTGGGGATGGACCATGGTGATATGTTCATGATTTTTTATGTTAAATGATGTATCCACATCTTAATGTTATGAAAAAGTTTATTTTTATTATGATATGCCACATGATTTTTTTATCATACCTTAAAGTTCTTGTTCATGACATAGTTGATGTATCTCAAGTTCACATGTTAAATGTTTCCCTTGTTTCCCTTACTGGGCCTTATCCTCACCCTTTCATTTGATGTATGTCCCCAGGTTATGAGATGCAGTAATGAACCTAGGATGAACATGAGGAGAAGCCTTTCAAGTGTTTAAGAAGAATGTTTTATGCTTTCATGTTTTAAGTTCCTGGTTTCCAAGACACAAAACCTTAAAGTTCCTCAGTTTTGTATAATGTAATGAAAGTTTATGTGATAAAAAGGCGGGATGCTATAGTTGGTATAAAAGGATGGTTTAGTTATTTGTGGAAATTAGGATATGAAAACTTTAGGTAGAAGCCTATTGAAAATTTTATATATAGGAAATCATCCTGGTATTTTGATGAGTATTGAGTAATGGGTTGCCAAGAAAATACATCCCTGTCTGGATACGAGCAGGTAGAGGTGGCTCTAGCACAGATGTACATAGGGGTAAAACCTGAAAACACCGCTTTCAGCTAGACTCAAACGGGAACTGGTACATGAAAACGGTCCTTGTTTCACTCTTGGTTACGACACTCCTGGGGGATATGCTTTTGTAAATTCATAAGCTTAGTATGAACCATTGTTAAAGGAATAAAGATAAAATAAAATAAAGATTCACATAAGAATATATGATCATTGATAACCTAGATGAGAACCTAGGGGATCACAAGTTAGGGTATACTTTTCTTCTACAAGTTATCCTTATATGCTTTAAGTTCCTTTTCATGATTATTAGCTAAGTATTTAAGCCCCTAATTATACTTTCTATTCTTAGTTAATGGTGGGAAATGGAAGAACATGTCCCAACAACCAATGTGATAGGAAATGCGATGATTTCCGTATTAATATGAAAGAGATGATTAGGGGATTAAAAGATTATTATTATTTTGGAAGACATTCACTATTTTGGGTACCCTATATGATCGAGGTAAATATATTACTACGGTATTTTCATTGAGGAGTAAGTTTGACTTATATTTTGAAGAATCGATGAATTTAAGGTGGACTTATAGTAATTTAGGTTACTTATGGGAATGATTAACCTATCTTGGGTAAAATATGTTCAGGTTAGCTACTTTTGTTATAAGATGTTAGGAGTGGTTGATGTTGTTTGGAGATGAACAATGAAGTTTATTTTGGAAGACTATGTTATCAAATCCTTCTTGTATTTGGGTTTCAATCTTATTTTGGTTTATTTTGAGGAATCTTAAGGACCTTTATTTATGGAATGGTCTATGATGAACTTTGGGTAGTACCATGGAACTTTGAAGATTTAAAAGTAGTTTCCATTCCTATGGGATTCTTTTTTTTAAAGTTGTTTTACCTAACCCTTTCTATTTTTGGGATAATGTTTAAAGATAGAAGAAATAGATAGTTAATCTTTTGTGGATTATGAAGATGATTCTTGTGTTTTGATGAGACCAAGTAGTTTTGAATGCACATAGCTTGGAGAAAAGATTAGTTTTGGGTAGAAACTTATTAAAGGATGAAACTCTAAATGAAGATATGTATATTTTCTTATGTTTTTGTTTTATGTTGTAAATGAATTCATCAAAATTATGAAAAGGGACGTAAAACAAAAACGTTGTTGGTTTACGTTTCCTACTAGGTAATCAAAGACCGTTTACACACATCATAAGTTTGGGATTTTCTTATGGTTAACTTTCTCCTAACCATGTTCTTAATCACTCTCCCCCAAAACTTGACCCTTTGTTTTTCTTCCATGTCCATGTTTTCCTACATGGAATCCTAGCGTGGGTTAACTCGGGTGACCTTTGTACTTCCCTTTATTTCTTTTAAAGTAATAATTTTACTGAATCCCTTTCCGATGTGGGACTTTGAATGAAATTTCAAAACCCAATTTTAAAAATTTCGAGGAAACAATTTCTTAAGAGGGGAAGAATGTAACGACCCGAAATTTTGAATAAATATTGTTTCCTAATTTTATGTGTTATTTAATTTATTTTTATACTCAACAAAAAATTTTCATTTGATAACATGATTATAATTAAAATGAGACCGTTGGGTTTAGACGGTTATATGAACATTGGTCAATATGACCGCTGGAAACTAAATGATTTGATTATTGTCTCTAAATACAAGTAATCTTGGTTAATTTTTATAGAAAGAAGATTAGATGGCCTCACCCAGTAGTCTTGGACCGATCGAATCCCATATAACAGAACTTGGGAAGGAGGTAGCACCACTGGTCTTTGCTCTGGACCAAACCCAAGCTGAACTTCATCGTGTGAAGATAGAACGGAATCGCCTCTGCGAGAAGTTCAAACTGATAGAAATTACTACTCATGCGATTTTAGCGAGCCTCCCTCAGATTCCCTCACCTTAGCACACCTTACACTTAGGTCATATGCTGATGTGATAAGGGGTTATGTAAGGAGACTGTAATTGCCTTGTATAATCCTTTATTTTAAATAAAAAATTGGGATTTCTTCTTATGATAAAGTTTATGAATTTTTAAATGACCGGATAAATATAGTATGCATATTTTTGATAAATTTTAGAAAAAGGATATTTTAAAAATGTTTATGTAAACCTTAGATAATTAAAAATGAGTAATGATTTTCGAAAAATGGTCTTCTACAATTATGTTCAGTTCCAAATTTAGAGTCTAATAAAATCAACTTGATTTTTGATGAATAGTAAATTATGAATAGTGATTTTATGATTAGGATTAGTAATGTGTCCAAATGGATTAGTAATATCACTTAAAGAAAGAATTAATATAATCTAGGCACCTTGATTAAATAATGTGATTCAATAAAATGGATAAATAACGGTTTCATAAATTATTATTCAAGTATTTGTTTTTTCAGGTGAATAGTGTTTTTTAATTAAAAATTTAATTAAAAATATTTAGAAAATTATTTTTATAAAATGGATTTCATTTTTGAACTCAGAGCGTCGATATTATGTTATGGTAATTTTTGGGGATTTTTCTGGAAAAATGAATTTTGGGTGAATAGTGTATTTATTTAAAAATTAAATTAAAAATATTTAAAAATTATTTTTATAAAATGGAGTTCATTTTTGAAATAAGAGCATTCATATTTGGTTAAGGTGAAATTTTGGGATTTTTCTGAGAAAGTTGAATTTTCAGTGAATAGTAAAAATACAGTTTTAGGGTTTCGGTATGTTTAATGATCTCATAACTGTGTCATGATGATGTCATGAGATATTTTATAGGATGGCCGGCCAAAGGTGATGAATTATTGTATTGGGGGCCCCATGTGGCCTAACTCCATGGGAAGTACCATGGGAGGGCCCATGCTTTTGAGAAAACCAGTTTTGAGGTGTCCCTTGGCCATTAATGCCTTGTCCCCTCACTTTCCCTATAAATACCAAGAAATCCTCTCATACATTCGACTCCCAGCTCTCCCCCAACAATGTTATGGTCTCATTACCTCCCAAAGAGTCCTCCCAAGGTGCCTCCAAGCCCTCAACGTCCCTAACCATTGAGTTTTAAGAGTTACGTTTTAAGGTAAGGGATCTGATCTCTCTCTTTCTTTTCAAGAAATCTCTTTTATGTAATTTCTTTTATGATCCATGTTCTTATGTTAAAGGGTGTTCTTTTATACTCCTCCTACTGCCCTTTTCATGTTCACATAATGAGAGATCCCCTCTTACTCTCATTATTTCGTTTTATGATGTTTTAAGTGGCGCCGTTAGGCTGCCGAAATTTTTGTAACAGATTCTTTCTCCCTTCTCATTTTTCAAGATCTATTTTCATGTAAAGTATTTCAAGTTCCTTTTTATTATGTTGGGGTATGATATCTAAATTTATATTACTGATATTTTATGATCATATGATGAGAGACCCCATTTTATCTCTTCAATTCAATATTTAGAAGTTTTAAGTGGCGCCGTTAGGCTGCCGAATTTTTAAGTGGTTCTTCACCCTTCTCGTTTTGAAGATCTACTTTCATGTCAATTATTTCAAGTTCCTTTTTTTTATGTTGGGGTATGATCTCTAAATTTATCATACTGATATTTTATGATCATATGATGAGATACCCCATTTTATCTCTTCAATTCAGTATTTTGATGTTTTAAGTGGCGTCATTAGGCTGCAGAATTTTTATGTGGTTCTTCACCCTTCTCGTTTTGAAGTTCTACTTTCATGTCAATTATTTCAAGTTCTTTTTTGTTATGTTGGGGTATGATCTATATATCTATCATACTTATATTTTATGACCATATTATGAGAGACCCCATTTGATCTCTTCAATTCAGTATTTTGAAGTTTAAGTGGCGTCGTTAGGCTGCTGAATTTTTAAGTGGTCCTTGCACCTTTCTCCCTTTTTAAAGTTCTAATTACATGTCAAGTCTTGAAAGTTCCTTTTTATTATGTTTTGGTATGATCTCTATATCTTTCATACTGATCTTTTATGTTCATATGATGAGATACCCTATTTTATCTCATCAATTCATTTTTGGTTGAAGTTTATGTAATGCTGTTAGGCCGCCGAATTTTCATAAGAGAAATCTTATTCTTGTCTTCCTCTCATGTTCTTCATTTCATATGGTATATTTTCAAATTTCCTTACCATGTTCTTAAATCCCTTATATTCTGTCCTTCTACTGTTTTATGGGTCATTTATGAATGTTTGTCCCATGTCCCCTCTCTTTTCAATGTTTTCTAAAAACCTTGTAACATAGCCGTTATGCTGCAGAATTTTCATCTCAAAATGTCTATCTATTTTTTCTAAAGATATTTTATGTTATAAATTGAATACTCAAAGCTGTTATTTCTACAGGGGTATTCACATATATATCAAAATGTTCTATTTTAAATTCTGGTATTTACATACATGAGACCCACTCTCCCTTTCCGTGGGTTTAAGGTGACGTAAAGATCATGTCTTTAAAGCAGTTTTTAAAACGTTATGATTATGAAATGAAACCCATTTATTTTATGCTATATGGGTTATTTATGAAATGTTTTATGATGATATATGTGGCTCAAATGATAATAAAGTCAAATTTAAGGGTGCTCCCTGATAGCGCTCTAATGCATTGGGTAATGATGTAACCACTAGAGATTACAATTTTCATGATACCTTGGTGAATAACCTTGGTAATTTTCAAATGACACCTTGGGGATGGACAATGGTGATATGTTCATGATTTTCTATGTTAAATGATGTATCCACATCTTAATGTTATGAAAAATATTATTTTTATTATGATATGCCACATGATTGTTTTTATCATGCCTTAAAGTTCTTGTTCATGACATAGTTGATGTATCTCAAGTTCATATGTTAAATGTTTCCCTTACTGGGCCTTCTTCTCACCCATTCATTTGATGTATGTCCCCAGGTTATGAGATGCAGTAATGAACCTAGGATGAACATGTGGAGAAGCCTTTCAAGTGTTTAAGAAAAAAAATTTATGCTTTCATGTTTTATGTTCCTGGTTTCCAATACACTAAACCTTAAAGATCCTCAGTTTTGTATAATGTAATGAAAGTTTATGTGATAAAAAGGTGGGATGCTATAAGAAAGGGAGCACCAAAACCTACCAATACTATGGTATAAATGATGCATTATTTTTCGTTGCTTCATTTAAATAATTTATCACGGAATGTATTTCCTTCAGATACTATGTCATCGATAGAGGCACTCTTTTCCAAATTCAAACATATACTGACACCTCGTGAGAGGAGTGTGAGGCTTCTTGCATACATGATATGATATTTTACTCAGACATGGTGGGACATTGTTAGACAAGAAGATTATCATCAAGATATTATGTGGATGGATTAATATATATTATCCTATGCTTATTTCTATCCTGACACATTGTGTGCTGGTAGATATTAATATATTATAAACCATAGGATATTTTTTTCTATTTATGGACTTCACAGCTCGTTTCATGGAGTTTCATCACATCACACTGATTATTCTATTGGATGAGATGTCGAAAGCTATGAGATTCAAGGATGGAATCATGTATGCTATTTGACTATAGTTTAATTTATTCTATCAATTATTTTACATGGAATAGTTAATCATTCACTCATTATATAGCATAATTTTTGGCAGGATGACGGAGTGGTCCATAGTAACTCTATATCTTGTCATGGAAGTGATGTAACCTATAAAATGAATTTTTATATTGAGTCTTTTTAGTGATGTATTAGAAAGAGTGTTCCCCCAGATTGCTTGGTGGTATACCATATGTGTGGTAGAATAAGACACCTGAAGACCTAGTGTATAAAGGGACTATTTGATTTTTGGTCTTCTAGAAATATGTGTCATCTTTTACACATTTTTAAAAATATTCCCAAAGTATCTAGTGTTGGAGGATATGCGCCAACTCTATAGTCAATATCATTATCACTATCTCTATGTAATGAAGAGATCTAGAGTACTTCACGTCATTCAGGGATGGTAGGTGGTCATGGATAAGGGATCCAAACACTAAACATACAACTCTATCAAATAAATCCTACCTAGGGTGGCTAGGTTTTACCCCAGTGTTGCAGAGAGTTCCTGATATATATATTTTTGAAGATCCCTAGGGAGCTGAGTGTTATACTATATATGGTAATTGGATAAAATTTATTACCCTCTACTTTAGTTTGTGCTTTATTTGACACAATAACTTCCCACCCCTTTATATCTGTGGAAAATATCGAGAAACATGGGATCAAGATTCTATATTTTTTTGGAATAATGAAACTCCTTACTCTCTTGGGAATTCAACAGAAGATTGTACACCAATCGAAGGAGTTCCCACGTGAGTTAGGTCGTTATCATTTCAAATTGGTCCTCTTAGTCATCAAGATGAATGGTTTTCAAATCATTCATGGAATTTAATAGTGGGATCCTTACCATTTGTATGTCGATTTCAATCACTAGAGGGTGAATTTTATATCACCAGATAGTGGTAACAACAATTACATGGGTGAATGCGATGTCCATGGGAGTTGATAATGACCTGAGAATCATAGGTTGTTTATTAATGTATCCAATATTTCTATCCATTATCTGGATGATCTTTGAATGTGATTCACATATTTCCATCCGATATAAGTTCATTTTAGGGACCTTTCAAGGAAGCCTCCAAATAGAAATATGTATATTTTATGATTTATGTAGTTTTAGGACCAAAATTGGTATCAATTAATGCTTATAAAGGGGATACTATTGAGTTTCGTGTGTACAAGAATCTGCTAGAGGACTTAGAAGCTATAGTTTTTATGCAACCTAGTAGTGAAACGTGGGTTTTCCCAATTATTTTCACCAATAAGGTTAATGGAACCCTTAGAATTTGTGTCAACTAGCAGAAATTGAATTAGTTTACCATAATAAACTAGTATTCCATATCTGGTACAGATGAACTATTCTACCATCTCTGAGGATCTAGTGTTATCTTAAATATTGACTTTAGTTTGTCCTACCATTCGTTACATGTTTTACAATTAGATATACTATTATATCATTTTGTAGTTGATATGTTTTTTTTGGTTATTTTAATCATCTTGTTTGATATCATGAATACGCCAGCTATTTTCATAGATAGTATAAATCAGGTTTTCTAATCATATTTGTATTTACTTGTGGTAGTCGCCATGGAAGACACATTGTGTATTCTCACACTCAACCCTTTATAGATAAACATCATCAAATTTCTTTGAATACACTGATAACTAACTAACTACATTTTATTCTTAAAAAATGAAACATTTGGACTGATATGGTTTACTTCCTTGGTCACATCATATTGGTATCAAAATTATTTGTGAACTCAGGGAAGTCTTGAACCAAGGGTTCTTAGGAGGAACCCCTAAATGACTTTGATATACTTAGTTTCATGGTGGTTGGATGGTCATTTATGGAAATTTATATAATATTTCTTATTAATTTATTCACCATTCAAAGGGAAAATGTTTTTTATTCATGGTCCGAATCATCTGAGAAAGCCTTTATGGAGATAAAATAGAGATTTCATTCAGCATTAATCCTGGAATTACCTTAGTCTAACATATATAACATAGTAAATTATGATGAATCGGGAATCTAGATTGTAACGACCCGAAATTTTGAATAAATATCGTTTCCTAATTTTTTGTGTTATTTTATTTTATAATCAACAAAACTGTTTCATTTGATAACATGAGTATAATTAAAATGAGACCGTTGGGTTTTGATTGTTATATGACCATTGTTCAATATGACTGCTGGAAACTAAACATTTCGATTGTTGTCTCTAAATAAAAGTGATCATGGTTAGTTAATATAGAAAGAAGATTCGATGGCCTCATCCAGTAGTTTCAGGCCAATCGAAGCCCATCTAACGGAACTTGGGAAAGAGATAGCACCACTAGGCTTTGCTCTGGACCAAACCCAAGACGAAATTCATCATGTAAAGCTAGAACGGAATCACCTACACGAGAAGATCAAAATGATATAAATTACTAATCGTGCAATGTTAGTCGAGCCACCCTCAGATTCTCTCACTTTAGCACACCTTACACTTAGGTCCTATGCTGGGGTTATAAGGGGCTATGTAAGGAGACCGTAACTGCTCTGTTTAATCCTTTGAGATAAATAAAATCACGTTTTCTTATTATGATGGAGTTTTTGAATTTTAAAATTTCCAGATAAATATAGTATGCATATTTTTGATTAATTATAGATAAAAGATATTTAAAAATGTTTATGTAAACCATAAATAATTAAAAATGTGTAATTATTTCCAAAAAATGGTCTTCCACAATTATGTTCAGTACAAAATTCATAGTCTAATAAGATCAACATAATTTTGGATGAAGAGTTAATTATGTATAGTAATTTTATGCTTAGGATTAGTAATGTGACCAAATGGATTAGTAATATAACTTAAAGAAAATATTAATATAATCTAGGCACCTTGATTAAGTAATGTGATTCAATAAAATATGTAAATAATTGTTTCAGATATTATTAGTCAATTATTAGTTTTTTAGGTGAATAGTGTTTTTAATTAAAAATTAAATTATAAATATTTATAAAATTATTTTTATAAAATGGATTTCGTTTTTGAACTCAGAGCATTAATATTATGTTAAAGTGATTTTTGGGGATTTTTCGGGAAAAAAATTAATTTTTAGTGAATAGTGTATTTATTTAAAAATTAAATAAAAATTATTTAGAAAATTATTTATATAAAATGGAGTTAATTTTTGAAATAAGAGCATTGATATTTGGTTAAGGTGAAATTTTGCGATTTTTCTGAGAAAGTTGAATTTTCGATGAATACTAAAATTACAGTTTTTAAGCTACGGGTGTTTAATGACATCATTAAATGATGTATTAAGTATATAATCAATATGGTCTACTTATGAATAGTAATATAAGTTATTAGGTTTCCCAAGTGGCCGATACCATGGGAAAATACAATGGGCAAGCCCATGTTTTTACCAATACAACCAATGAGGTGTCCCTTGGCCATTAATGCCTTGTCCCCTCACTTTCCCTATAAATATCCACCCTTTCCTCCTTTAGTTTGCACTCCCATGTCTCCCCCAACGAAGCTATGGTCTCATTGCCTCCCAAAGAGTCCTCCCAAGGTTCCCAAAAGCCCTCAAGGTCTCAACCTCTAAGTATTAAGAGTTACATTTTAAGGTAAGAGATCCAACCTCTCTCTTTCTTTTCAAATACGCTCTATTAAGTCATTTCTTTTATGATCCATGCTGTTATGTTGGAGGATGTTCATTTATATTCCTCTTACTTCCCATTTTATGTTCATATTATGAGAGATCCCCTCTTACTCTCATCATTTAGTTTTATGAATGTTTAAGTGGCGCTGTTAGGCTACCAAAATATTTGTAACAGATTCTTTCACCCTTATCATTTTCAAGTTCTATTTTCTTTTCAAGTCTTTCAAGTTCCATTTTATTATGTTGGGGTATGATCTCTATATCTATCATAATAATATTTTATGTTCATATGATAATATACCCTATTTGGTATCATCAATTCATTTTTTTGATATTTAAGTGACGTCGTTAGGCTGCCGAATTTTTAAGAGATTCTTTCACCATTCTCATTTTCAAGTTCTATTTTCTTGTCAAGTCTTTCATGTTCCTTTTTATTATGTTGGGGAATGATATCTATATCTATCATACTGATATTTTATGTTCATATTATGAGAGACCCTATTTGATCTTGTCAATTATTTTTTTTTAATTTAAGTGATGTCGTTAAGCTACCGAATTTTCATAAGAGATTTAATTTTTTTGGTCTTCATTCCATGTTTTTTATTTCATATGGTATATCTTTAAAATTTCTTTACCATGTTCTTAAATCCATTATATTCTGTCCCCCTACTATTTTATGGATCATTTATGAGTGGGTGACCCATGTCCCCTCTTTTTTCAAAATTTTCTAAAACCCTTTAACATAGTCGTTATGCTGCAGAATTTTCGGCTCAAAATGCCTCTCTCTTTTTAACAAATTCATTTATTTTATTAAGTGAATAATCAAAGATATTTCATATATATGGTTATTCAAATATATATATCAAAATTTTCTATTTTAAATTCTGGGATTTACATACATGAAATCCTATTTCCTTTTCTGTGGGTTTAAAGTGACATAAAGATCATGTCTTTAAAGTAGTTTTGAAAACGATATGATTATGAAAAGAAACCCATTTCTTTTATGCTATATGGGTTATTTATTAAATGTTTGATGATTATATATGTGGATCACATGATAATAAATACAAATTTAACGGTGCACCCTGATAGCGCTCCAATGCATTGAGTAATGATGTAACCACTAGAGATTACAAATTTATGGGTGCGCCCTGATAGCGCCCTATTGCATTGGGTACTGATATTACAAATAATGATTACAATTTTAACGATAACGTGGGGTTTACCTTGGGAATTTTCAAATGACACCTTGGGGATGGACCTTGGTGATATGTTCATGATTGTCTAAGTTAAATGTTGTCGCCACATCTACAAGTTATGAAATACATAATTTTTATTATGATACGCCTCATGATCTCTTTCTCATGCCTTAAAGTTATTTCTCAGGACTTTTTATGTATCTCAAGTTCTCATGTAAAATTTTTCCATTTTTTCCCTTACTGGTCCTTTTTCTCACCCATTCATTTGATGTATGCTCAGTGGTTATGAGATGCTGGAATGAACCTAGGATGAACAAATTAAGTTGCCTTTCAAGTTTTTAAGAAGAATGTTTTTATCTCATGTAATAAGATCCTGGTTTCCAGGACACTAAACCTTAAAGATCCTCATTTCTGTAAAATGTAATGAAAAGTTATGTCATAAAAAGGAGGGATGTTATAGGTGGTATCAAAGGATGGTTTAGTTATTTGTGGATGTTATGATATGTGAACCTTAGGAAGAACCCTATAGAAATGTTTAAATAAAGGAAATCATCCTGGTATTTTGGTGGGTATTGAGTAAGGGGTTTCCAAGAAAATACATCCATGTCTAGATACGAGCAGGTAGAGGTGGCTCTGGAAAATTTGTACATAGGGGTAAAACCTGAAAACACCGCTTTGAGATAAACTCAAACGAGAACTGGTACACGACAATGGGCCTTGCTGCACTCTGGGTTACGACACTCCCGAGAGATATGCTTTGGTAAATTCATAAGCTAAGTATGAACCATTATTAAAGGGACAATGATAAAATAAAATAAAGATTCACATAAGAATATATGATCATGGATAACCTAGATTGGATCCTAGGGGATCACATGTTAGGGTATACTTTTCTTTTACAAGTTTATCCTTCAATGCTTTAAGTTTCCTTTTCATGATTATTGGCTAAGTATTTAAGCCCCATAATTATACTTTCTCCTCTTAGCTAATGGCGGTAAATGGAAGACATATCCCAACAAACAATGTGATAAGAAATGTGATGATTTACCTATTAATATGACAAATATGATGAGAGATCAAGTTGAACATATTGGGATTATGTCAAACCAGCTATCAAAAATCAGAATTAATAATTTGTACCTAGTTGAATGACCAAATTCATCAAGGAAGAAGAAGACGAATTCTCAAGGATGTTCATCTGATAAAGTTGATTAGGTGGTTTAAAGATGATTATTATTTTGGAAGATGTTCACTATTTTGAGAACCCTATTAGATCGAGGTAAATATATTACTACTGTATTTTCTTTTAGGAGTAAAGGTTGACTTATATTTTGAAGGATAGATGAATTTAAGGTGAACTTATGGTAATATAGGTTACTTATGGAAATTATTAACCTATATTGGGGAAAATGTGATTAGGTTAGTTACTTTTGTTATAAGATGATAAGAGTGGTTGATGTTGTTTGGAGATGAATGATAAAGTCTATCTTGGAAGACTGTGTTATTAGATCGCTCATATGATTGGGTTTCAATCTTATTTTGGTTTATTTTGAGGAATTTTAAGGATAGTTATTTATTGAATGGTCTATGATGAACTTTGGGTAGTACCGTGGAATTTTTAATATTTAAATATGTTTCCCTTACCATGGGATTATTTATTTTTGAGGAGTTGTTTTATCTTACCCATTCTATTTTTGGGAAAATTTTTAAAGATAAATATATACATAATCTTTTGTGGATTATGTGATTCTCTATAAGATGATTCTTGTGCTTTTGATGAAACCAAGTGTTTTTTAATGATCAACGTTTGGAGAAAATATTAGTTTTGGTAGAAACTTATTAAAGGATGAAACTCTACTTGAAGGTAGGTATATTTACTTATGTTTTTGTTCTATGTAGTAAATGAATTACTCAAAATTATGAAAAGAAACGTAAAACAAAAATGTTTTTGGTTTATGTTTCCTCCTGGGTAATCAACGAACATTTACACACATCATAATTTTGTGATTTTCTTGTGGTTAACTTTCTCCTAATCATGTTTTCTATCACTCTCCATCAAAACATGACCCTTTTTTTCACCTCCATGTCCATGTTTTCCTACATGGAATCCTAGTGTGGGTCAACTCGGGTGACTTTTGTACTTCCCTTTCATTCTTTTAAAGTACTAGTTTTACTAACTCATTTTCCGATGTGGGACTTTCAATGAAGTTTCCACACCCAATTTTAAAAATTGCGAGGACATAATTTCTTAAGGGGGAAGAATGTAATGACCCGAAATTTTGAATAAATCTTGTTTCCTAATTTTTTGTTTTATTTTATTTTATACTCAATATAACTGTTTCATTTGATAACATGAGTATAATTAAAATGAGACCATTGGGTTTCAAATGTTATATGACCATTGGTCAATATGACCGCTTTAAACTAAAGGTTTCAATTATTGTCTCTAAATACAAGTGATCTTGGTTAATTAACATAGAAAGAAGATTTAATGGCCTCATCCAGTAGTCTCGGGCCAATAGAAGCCCATCTAATGGAACTTGGGAAGGAGATAGCACCACTGGGCTTTGCTCTGGACCAAACCCAAGCTGAACTTCATCATGTAAAGATAGAACATAATCGCCTTAATGAGAATTTCAAACTAATAGAAATTAATACTCATGCAATGTTGGCTAAGCCGCCCTCAGATTCTCTCACCTTAGTACACCTTACACTTAGGTCCTATTCTGGGGTTATAAGGGGCTATGTAAGGAGACCGTAACTGATTTGTGTCATCCTTTGAGAAAAATAAAATTGTGTTTTCTTATTATGATGGAGTTTGGGAATTTTAAAATGTCCTGATAAATATAGTATGCATATTTTTGATGAATTCTATAAAAATGATATTTAAATTTTTTTATTTAAACCTTAAATAGTTAAAATTGTGTAATAATTTTCAAAAAATGGTCTTTTACAATTATGTTCAGTACGAAATTTAGAGTCTAATAAGATCAAAATAATTTTTGATGAATAATAATTATGAATAGTGATTTTATGCTTATGATTAGTAATGTGACCTAATGGATTAGTAATCTCACTTAAATAAAGTATTAATATAATCTAGGCACCTTGATTAAGTAATGTGATTCAATAAAATAGGTAAATAAATGTTTCAGAGATTATTAGTCAAGTATTAGTTTTTTCGGGTGAATAGTTTTTTTAATTAAAAATTAAATTAAAAAATTTAGAAAATTAGTTTTATAAAATGGATTTCATTTTTGAACTCAGACCATCGATATTATGTTAAGGTGATTTTTGGGGATTTTTCTGAAAATAATGAATTTTCGATGAATAGTGAATTTATTTAAAAATTAAATTGAAAATATTTAGAAAATTATTTTTATATAGTTGAGTTCATTTTTGAAATCATATCATTGATATTTGGTTAAGGTGAAATTTTGGGATTATTCTGAGAAAGTTGAATTTTTTATTAATAGTGAAAATACAGTTTTTAAGTTACGGGTGTTTAATGACATCATTAAATGATGTATTAAGTATGTAATAAATATGGTCGACTTATGGATAGTAATATAAGGTATTAGGTGTCCCATTAGGCCTATACCATGGGAAAATACCATGGGTAAGCCCATGGTTTTTCCAATACCACAAATGAGGTGTCCCTTGGCAATTAATGCCTTGTCCCCTCATTTTCCCTATAAATACCAACCCTTTATTCGTTTAGTTTTCACTCCCAACTCTCCCCCAATGAAGATCTGGTCTCATTACCTCCAAAATATTCCTCCCATGGTGCCCCCAAGCCCTGAAGGTCCCAACCATTGAGTTTTAAGAGTTGCATTTTAAGGTAAGGGATCCAACCTCTCTCTTTCTTTTCAAATACTTTATTTTAAGTCATTTCTTTTATGATCCATGTTCTTATATAAGAGGATGTTATTTTATATTCCTCTTAATTCCATTTTTATGTTGATATGATTAGAGATCCCCTATTTCTCTCATCAATTCGTTTTATTAATGTTTAAGTGGCGCTGTTAGGCTGCTAAAATATTTGTAACGGATTCTTTCACCCTTTTCAATTTCAAGTTCTATTTTCTTTCCAAGTATTTCAAGTTACTTTTTATTATGTTGGGGTATTATATCTATATCTATCATACTGATCTTTTATATTCATATTATGATAGACCCTATTTGATCTCGTCAATTCATTTTTTTGAAATTTAAGTGACGTCGATAGGCTGCTGAATTTTTAAGAGATTTTTTCACCCTTCTCATTTTCGAGTTCTATTTTCTTGTCAAGTCATTCAAGTTACTTTTTATTATGTTGGAGTATGATCTATATATCAATCATACTGATATTTTATGTTCATATGATTAGAGACCTAATTTTATCTCGTCAAATCATTTTTTTGAAATTTAAGTGACGCCGTTAGGCTGCCGAATTTTTATAAGAGAATTCTTATTTTTGTCTTCATTCCATGTTTTTTATTTCATATGGAATACCTTTAAAATTTCCTTAAAATGTTCTTAAATCCTATATATTCTATCCCCCTACTATTTTATGGATCATTTATGAGTGGGTGACCCATGTCCCCTCTCTTTTCAAAATTTTCAAAAACCCTGTAACATAGCTGTTATGCTGCAGAATTTTCGTCTCATAATGCCTCTCTCTTTTTATAAAATTCTTTTATTTTATTAATTGAATAATAAAATCTCTTTATTCTATAGGTGTACTCACATATATATCAAAATTTTCTATTTTAAATTCTGGGATTTACATACATGAAATTTTATTTCCTTTTCCGTGGGTTTAAATTGACATAAAGATCATAACTTTAAAGCAGTTTTGAAAATGTTATGATTATGAAAGGAAACCCATTTATTTTATGCTATATGGTTGATTTACGAAATTTTTGATGATGATATATGTGGCTCACGTGATAATAAAGAAAAAATTAAGGGTGCTCCCTAATAGCACTCCAATGAATTGGGTAATGATGTCACCACTAGAGATTACAAATTTAAGGGTGCGCCCTGATAGCGCACCATTGCATTAGGTAATGATGTAACCCCTAGAGATTAAAATTTTAATGATACCTTGGGGTTTACCTTGGTAATTTTCAAATGACACCCTGGGGATGGACCTTGGTTATTTTTTCATGACTGTCTATGTTAAATGTTGTAGCCACATCTTTATGTTATGAAATACGTTATTTTTAATATGATATGCCTCATGATCTCTTTCTCAAGCCTTAAAGTTATTTTTCATGACTTTTTATGTTTCTCAAGTTCTCATGTAAAATGTTTACCTTGTTTCCCTTTCTGGGCCTTTTTCTCACCCTTTTCATTGATGTGTTCTCCCAAGTTATTAGATGCTTTAATGATATTAGGATGAACAAATGAAGAAGCCTTTCAAGTGTTTAAGAAGAATGTTTTTTCTCTCATGTAATATGATTCTAGTTTCCAAGACACTAAACCTTATAGATCCTCGGTTGTCTAAAATGTAATGAAAAGTTATGTTATAAAAAGGAGGGATGTTATATTGATGACAACTGTTCTAATACATGGAGATAAATTCATGCAATAAGGGTCTCCCAAATTGAAATAAATGATCCTAATTACCAAACTCATGATCTCAAAATATTATATGTGATCCATGAATTGATATTTTAGATTCATTACATAATTAGAGTGTTTTGTGGAATTTATTTTCCAAAAAAAATCCTCCATTACATATTCAGACAGTGTGACTTGTACCTAATGTATATAAGATTCCTTGAAAACCTACTATACTGTTTCATTTTTCTTTGTTATATATCTAGGAAGAAAAAGGTTTTTTCCATTTTCTCAAGCAATAAAACTCAGACAAATCTATTTTTAGAGGTTTGTAGGGAATCATTGTTGATGAAATTGTTTTATGCAATGAATGTGGAGGTGTTGGACCATAAGGGATAGCATGTACTTGAATATTTGGTAGTAACAAATTCACTTATGGAAAAAGTTGAGATGGGGAAGATTTATGATCATAAAGTCTTACTCTTATGCGAGATTGTTTCAGGTGAGGACCCACAACTTGGATGCTTCATTGAGGAGGATGAGATCATTTACATACATGGGTGTTTTTTAGTTCTAGTAGATTTATGAGAGGAGTTGATGTGAGATTCTCATACCTCTATTAGATAGTATACCTATGTCTTACCAAAATATATTATACTTATGCTATTATTATTTGTGTATGGGGAGGAAATGAGAGATCATAGGTTTAGTTACTCGGTGTTCCACCTATCAGATGGGGAAGGAACAATACTAGTGAACCATCGGGATTTTACAGCCATTTCCCATTTTTGAGTGGAAATGGGATAACCTCATTAAAGATATTGTCTTATTTTTACCTAGTAACCATGATGTCTATGAACCATTATGGGTAATCATATAGAATATGTGAAAGATCATTTACCACATAAATATTGGAGATACATTTTTAGTGGATGATCTTGGAAGTCTATAGGTTAGGGATACCATATTTCTTCAAGGAGTTCCATGTTACATCATATAAGATATAGATTCTTGGTTCACAACATAGTTCTATATGTGGTTTTATATTCCACTATGTTGACATGTGATTCTTAGTACAACCTATCACCTAGAGATCAATCGACATTCTTCACATACAATATAGGTGTTGGAAGAAATGCCTTAAGCAGATGTCCTCAATTTGGGATGATCTTTAGAGAAATCCCTACCACTAATCATGCATTCATATAATTAATATTTTAGGAAACTATATAGATGGATACTTATGAGGCCCTATATGGAATCCCATATCGTTTACCCCTATTCTAATTAGTGAAATAATATGAATCACTACAAGGACCTCTTTTAATTTTGGATACCTCGAACAAGTTACCACTTATTTGTATGAATGTGGATATAGATTATTCAATGAATAATTCATATGTTAGTCATTAATGTTAACCAATAGGGTTTTATATAGGAGACAGGGTCATCATTCTTGTTTCTCTTGATGGGGGTATCATTAGATTCAGAAATAAAGGAAGATAAAGACCATAATTTTCTAGTGTTACAACATAATAAATGGAGTTAGTCTATTATCCTATTTTTTGTATTTAAATTTTTTTTATCAAGAAATGTATGATGAATTCTGTGTTTAATATATTTTCTATTACCATTCAGACTTCTCTCATTTCGAACTACCTGATGAATTTGAGCTGGACAATGATGCTTCTATTGAGAAGCATCCTATTCCTTTTATTAACCTAATAATGATGGAACTATGAGGTAGGTCAGATACTCTAATATGGGTTATATATTATCATAGAAATGTAAATAAAAAAATTTGAAAAAGAGGATGTACATGTTTTGTTAATGATATGGTTTTTAGAAGAAGCATTATAAACATAGAAAGGGAAACATAGAGATGAGTTGTTTTATGATGTGGATATTATAAGATCCTAGCTTTTATTATAATATACATGTACATTATATTTCAATATAAATACCAATTTTTCATCCAATGGATGTTATTAATGGTTTATGGATGGTTTTGGGAGTGTATGGGGCTCGTTCGGAACATAGATCTCTATATTTTGGAAGAGACGGACCAATCATATAGATTTTTCTAAATATTAACCTAAAGTAACAATGTTTTTAAAAATTATGTGGGGTGTTACGTTAAACTATAGAGGGTCACATGATCTATTCATGTTTTTAAAAAATGGTATTTCTAGACTACTTCATTAGTGATATATATGACATGGAAATATGGTTGGTGCATAGTTTGGCCAAACTATATTATCAAACAAAGTGCCTCATTAAATGGGATAAAATAACTATTTTTACCCCAGTCTATAACATTCTCTCTCCAATTTTCTTCCATCATACCATACATAATATACTCCAACATATTGTGATCTCCCTTTGGAATCCATGGTAGAATTTAAGTAACCTCTTACATTCGGAATCCAATTCATTCACTGTTCATCATGTTAGGTAGTTGGGGTTAAGACCATAAATATTTTTCCTCCCTTCATTTATCTCCCCATATGGAATGCTAAATCTATTTGAGATGATATTCAATTTTTCAGATTATTCATCTTTTTCTTGGATTTCTCCCATAATATTCTACATTGGAGGGAAATAATGGATGATGTGTCTACTATCCATCTAAGTTAGGTTGTTTAATTCTTCTCAAAAAATGTGTAGTTATTGATACATTGGGAACTTGTTTCCTGAACCAACCATTATGTGAATCTCTTCATAATAAGGGATTTAATTGTATTAAAAGAATATGACATGGCATATTTATCATTTATGCTTTATATCGCCCCTATTAGTTGATAACATAAATTAAAACCACACCACAAGTGCGTTATTAAATTGGATAAATGATTAAATTCTAATTATATATTAAAATTAGACTATGGTATATAATACATTCTACTTGTATTTTAACTTTTATAAATAATGGAATGAAATTTGAATTAAACTAAATTTATGAGGGGTTGTTGACACCACATTCCTACTTTATGTTCCTTATCACACATTATATACTAATCCCATGTAAGGAAATGACCAAAAAAATAAAAATGTTGTAAATATTATTGATACATTGTGATCCATTCCCATTTAGTGTTCCATTCCAATATTGATTCATTGGATCCAACTCAAAACAACATAAAAGTGATCATCATGATTGTTCAATAAAAATGAATTATAAAGGATTTATATCATGTTATGAATAACACATGGATTACTATGAGGAATTATTTAGATGGGTTCACCCAATGTGTTGGATTTTATTGTGAAAAGTGTTACACTAGGGTTCCCAAGATGTAATTCCAAGGATGGACTCAGAGGGTGGTAAATTATATAATTCCATGACTTAAACATGGATTCTATATGAGGAATTACATAGATACACTAATTTTGAAATTACTTTATACCATGCCTCAGGTAATACATAGCATCCCATGAAGAATTACATGGATGGGCTTGTAGGGTGATTGGTTTGTAGTACAACTATAAAAATACATAGGTTCCCTATGATTAATTAATCAGACAAGATCAAGATGCAAATTAATTAATTAAATTGTATGCCTTCTATGTTAGGGACAAACATGGATTTGAAAATTATTTATATACATGAAAACAATGTATAGTTTCATCAATACCTTGAATTTCATGGGTATTATTCAACCCTCGTATAAATACGATTATCAAGAGACACCTTAGATATTAGAATTGAGTCCCGGAGATGTTATAATAATGAAATAATAAACATGTACAAGATAGAATTAGGCACCACTGGGGGGGCATGCTGAGTATATCTCACGCCATTTTCATGCCACTAATTTTTACCGAGATATAATTCATGGATTCATGTTGGGGAAATGGAAAGAGGCTAGTATAGAAACTTTTCCTTATATACGAGGGTTGAGAATGATTTAACATGACCAAGATTATGCCTTTTATGATATTGGATAAATATTTTATGTTGTGATTAATTTTTTATTGTATGTTTTATATGGTTTATACTTTATTTCTCATGCATTCCCTTTTTTTATATATCATCATTACATAATAAATTTATATATGGATTAGTTTATTATATTCTCTATAACTTATTACATTGGTTATATGTTCTTATCTAGATGTTTGTATCTGGTGATTTTTTTTACTAATCTGGTTCTTATTCTATTTTTATATCACTATTTTCCATTCTGACCATATTGTCTCCATACTATACCACCATAAACCTTCTTTACCAGTTAGTAGCATATGGAATATGAAAATGTGCACTTGAGTCATGCGGCCATCCAGATTCATGTACTTGCGAGTGACCCATGTTCGGTACCTCACATTGTTCCATCAATTATATATCTAAGGGTATTTCTAGTGATTAAAGATCAATATTCTCTCTCTATGGTGGATATGCCGTTTCCAATACTGGTTAGGCATGTAATGCCCCAGAAAATGATTTTTCACTCACTCTATTGTTTATTGAAGTGGAGTTTTTATATCCCGAAGTCCTGTGTTTAGTGATAGTTCAAGTATGTGGGGAATCGAGGATAATATTTTATTATTCCTTATAAATTCAACATATTCATCCACTAGTATTATTTAGAAACTCGAGACCAATAGGATGATGGGGACAAGATTGAAATCATTAAGGGAACCATTGATCTTGTAAAAATCCCAAAGTATCTATGGGTAATGTTTGCTGACATCATACTATAATTACCCTCCATGAAGTATTGGGGTGTTATAAACTAGGAATGAAGACATGATGGAATTATATGGGTTACCATTCATGAACACTTCTTCATGGATTTCTAACCAGATTCATTAAGTTTATATTGTTATTGGGTTTTTTATATTTCATTAGTATGAGATGATGTCTGTTTCATCGTACTCTACTGATTTCATTTATTTTCATTGATTAGGTCCTCTCTTGTATTGTAATGTGGCATTGATTAATAGAATGACTGGGTTTGGATTTTATCCATAAATGTGGTATCATGTTAAAATTATTGAACATAGACATATCTAGTGGTTCTTCACATGTCCTAGACAACTTAGAAGAGTATAGGGGTGGTGAGAATAGTGTAACTACATTAAGTATTTATTAGTACAATTTGTGGAATCCCCAGTTTAGGAATAGGTTCCTCTTCATCAATACTTAGATAGTGAATTTTTATATTCTTTAAAACCCATAGTGAGAGTTGGTTCTATTAGGTTCTTGAAAAATGGTAATAGAGTGAACCTTATAAATACTTTAGGAAACCTCCAGTTTAGATTCAAAAAAATAGGGCAAGAACCATCTTATGTTGTTTTTTGAGTACCTAGTTGTGGATTAATTGGTTGTGTATCTATAATGGGGGTGGAGGGCCTCATTATAAGAAAAACATTCCTCACACCATGGTTTCACGAGAGAGCTATGCACCTCAAGGGCATGTTTGTGGATCTTAGGTCGATAGTTTTTTGGTAGTGGACTAGGATCCTACTAAATGTATAAAGGCATCATTGACAATTTATTGTATGTGCTTGATCACATATATGATATCTTATGTATTGTATGATATAGGATCATCCCATTCATTTATATCTTTGATTGATGTTTTTGTCCTCAGATGTTGGTCAAGTTAGCTTATATGTTATTAACTATTGATAAACACAAAGGGAATAATTTGGATCTTCTTCTAATTTGGTAATGATATACCATAGAATTTGTAAGCGATTGAAATCTATGTAATCTCATTAATCTTGAGATCACTACCTTCAATGTTATCCTTATAATGGACAACATAAATAGTTAATAGAAACATCTCTACTGCTATAGAGGATAATAAGGATTTACAATTCCTTATGGAGTGATCTTTTTTTAAATACATAATTGGATATTGGATCAAGTTGAATAAGACAAAACCTAATCCAGGTTTGGGATATCATAATGCAGGTAGCATACATAGATCATATGGTATATGATATTGTATCTTATCTATCATTTATTTTTATAGTGGACATATATCGGGATTTCTTATTTAATACAATATTAATACTCCATCACGATAGAGGAATTGACTTTGATATTGAATTAATTCCAACAGTGCAACCTATATCAATTCCCCCATATAATATGGAATCATCCAAGTGGAACAAACTAAATGTGTTTATTAAGGAATTATAATAGAGTTTTCTTATCAGATATACAGTATATCCACATGTTTCTTTGGTTTTATTCAAAAAATAGGAAGATGGTAGTTTTTTGGTTGTGTTTGGACTACTTGAAGTAGCACAAGGTGACCATAATGAATAGTTACTTGTTTCCTTAGATCAATGAATTTTTTTATTAGCTATATGGATCCTGTTAATTCTCTAATATCAAACTCCAATAAAGGTAAAACAAGCTTTAATTTAGAGTGGAAGTTATTCCTACATTCTTTTTAGGACTGGATTTAGATAGTATGAGTCATATTTCATGATTTTGATGTCCAAAAAAATATTCTTTGTTCATTTGTCTTAGATAAACAATTTTTCATCCATATGTTTCATTCTTCATTGTGGTGTTTGTTAATGATATACTCACATACAAATGGGCCTCACAGATGTGTGTTAAGAAATTATGTATTTTTTAAACTTTGAGAACATCATCTCTTCAACAGGATCTGAAAGTTTCACTTAAGGATCCAAGAGGTGTATTTTATTAGACAAATTATTTTTGAGGTAATGTTGAGGTTATTAGGTCTTGGGGAGACCTGTGAAATATGATTGAGATATAGAGATTCAATAGTTTAGTAGGGTATTCTCAATGGTTCATCCATGAATTATTCCATTTAGATGTTCTTAATTCAAGGCTTACCAAGAACAGGATGAAGTTTGAATTGACTATTATGTTTGAAGAGAGATTCATAGAGTTGATGAAAAAATTGAACCAGGCTTGTTTTTAAAACATACTAAAGCCTCTGATTAGATATTTGTTATATTATGATGTCTTAGTTGTAGGGTTATAGGTTTCTCTAATTTAATTGTATAATTTAGTATATTAAGGATCCCTCTTGTTAGGACCCCATGACCATATCCATCATACACCTAAAATGGATTTCTAATCAGTTGTTTTTTCTCGAAATTATAGGGAACATTATCTCTATGGGGATATTTTCTCCAAATATACAGACCCCAAGAGCATGTGATAAATAATATCTTAGTGGGAAATCATTCTCATCCAAAGTAGTTATGTGGATTATCTTAAGACTTATGAAATTGAGATTGATTATTCTTTGTGGAAAGGAAATCTATTTGAAAATTATCGTACTTTGAAAATATAGTTGATTAGAGTGAGACCGTAATTTGAAGAATGAATGTTTTTGAGCTTATTATTTTGGTTCATAGTGGATTCATTTGAGGAGCTATGAATGATGAACTATTATAACCATTTAATCATTATTACAATGGTGGGTTAGAAAAAGGTGGCCCGGGAGTTGGATTTTTAAATATTTGTAATGTGGGGATGGTTTATAAAAAGTGACTTGATCATGGATGGTTGATTTACAATTACAATATAGTCTTTAACTATTTTAGGATTGATATTTGTGCTTCCTTGATGGAATATTTGATAAAAGACTATAATACCTCTTAATGGTATGTGCACCTAATTATAATGAAGCTTTATTGGGATACTAGGAAACACTTATGTCGACAGGAATGAATATATATATCATTATCTTCATCTATTGTGGTCTAGAATTCAAAATAATTAAGGAAAAAAAGCAATGTAATTGTGGATTTCTTCAACCACTTTATGCACCAATATATAAGTTAGAAAATAATATAATGGAAATCCTGAAAACATTTCCCAAGACCATGATAATTCATGTTATTTTTTTGTGATTGTTGATTGACTATGAAAATTGAATCATTTAGTGTGAATCTAAGAGACTCACTCAACGGATAAGTTGGGAAAGCTTTCTGTCTAAGAGATTTTGTGATTTACTGTTGTTACTTCTATATCATATCATATTGGGAATCCTGAATTAAATTTTTTTTTGGAATTACTTGTAACATTATTTTGGTACTCATTTAAAACTGATATCAATGAATCGTATGTGGGATAATAGATTGATAAAGAGGACATTATTGAACACATAAGATGTTTTAAGACATGTTTCTTATACATTGGAGGGGAACATGATGACCATATGGAGTTGAATGAGTATTTTTTTAGTAATATAATTTGGGATTTGATTTATATGAATTCCTTTTAAGATATTTATTTTCTGTCATTCCAGTCACCACAATATTATTGTAAGGTGGGTGAAGTGGTTTTGGTTCTGCCAAGTATGGTATAGATGGCCTAGGAGAGAGTGTAGTTGATTAATAAAAAGATAGTTAATTCATAGATTATAAATAAATAATTTTATCTTAAAAGAAGGTTTCATTTAGTATTCCTTTTGGGAGATGAGGATTTTTTTTGGATTATCCCCATAGTTGTGGAATCATCATTAAGGGATGAAATGGAATATGGAATTGTGGATAGTGGGTTTAGTTAAGACCCTATAGTGTATTAGAGAAGTGGATTACTATGTGGAACCTACTCAATTATACTCTGGTATTCATAACATTATCCATGATTCTATGCTTCTTAGATATGAATCTTGACTAATGAATGTGACTGACTATGATGGCATTGAGATAAAACAAGATGCATAATTATTTGTGCACCCATTGAAAATTATAGACAACTTTGGAAATGTGTTTATGGGTAAGATGGTATCACATATTCATGTATAATGGTTTAATGAGTGGATCTAGTTGGATAAAGAGTAATGGGAATTAGCCATATGAGTATAGTGGCCTTAGTTGTTCCAATAGACCTCTAAAGGCACTTATTGAGGATGATATATCACAAGTGTGTGAGATATGTAACCCTTTAAAATTAACAAGTTACACTACATTTAATTTCATCATATTTTTTTTTTCAAATTCTAGTGGCTCATTTTAGGTTTAGGGAGTGTTAAAGGATTCTTGGTTGCCTGCGTAGGGGTTTGGTGTTTTTTGGTTCACCATGAGTAGGACTGATCCATGGTGTGGTCCAGTTTTCCTAGGAAACAACATATATTAAATTGGAAGATAACAATTCATATGGTAGGTAACTGTTTAAATAATTTATCTATCAGACTTCACGTATGATTTGTGGACATAGTTTCCTCAATATGTTGTGGTTGATGTCATGTTGTGTTCAAATCATGAATGGTTTTGACACCATGTCATTGAGTGTCTTTATGTCAGGTGTTCTCGACATGGTGTCACTGAGTCCATAATTTTCATAGTTAGAATAACCAAATAATGGTGAAAGATGTTTTTGAATTTGAATTATTTGATTTGGATGCTGATTTTTTTGGGGATTTTTATGTCTCTAATTGGAAACGAATGTGATCAATTAGAGGGGAGGTTTGATACATTTTTAATTCATTTTTATTTCAATTAAACCTTTTTCCCACCAACTCTTACATGCCACTCTAACCAAAAATATATATTGGATGGGTATTGATGTTATTACTCCATTGAGAAACATCCTTTAGTGATTCATTCTTTTTCATACATATTTTTATTCTTCGAGGATCATGGGTCTTAAATCCTCTCTTCTCTAGTCATTGTTCTCTAGGTTGACCGAGTTATCTTCCAAGGACTAGATCAAGATCAACAATTTAGATTTTTTATTATGGTATATGTATAATTTATTCTATTAATATTTCATGATATCTTTATTATCCATATATAATATATTTGTGATGAATTCAAATCGGTTCTTTGTACCTTGGAAAGTTGGTTTGATCCTATTAGTGTCTGAGCATGATTTGGGAATATGATATTAACCAATCTTATTTTTGGAATAAACACAATTCATGTTATTTTTTCCATTCCATAAATATATATTTTATTATGTTATTTCCTTTATAATAATAAAATGATTGTTCTTATATATCCCTTGAGACACAGGTTTGATATTTATCACATGTGGTTGCATGTGAATCCCATGAGACCCATATTATATATTGATCACTTGTATATATGTGGGGATTTAAGACTCATTCTTGATATTGTATGTTTCTCTTATATCTTATACACCATGTTTTATCTTAATATATATCACGTAAAGGGTTTTCATATATTAGCATGGGACATGTGGACCATCGTGGCATGCCTATCCCTTAGAGGGGTGGATGTGTGATATGCAACAATAAAGATGGTGGACTGAGACATAGAGTATGAGTATTATGAAAATATTTCCTAGACTAAGTTATTGTATGAAAATAATGGTATTACGATCTAACTCAAGGTAGAAATGAGTGTGATGGACTTGTTTCCAAACCAGGGAGAAATACAGGGCTCGATGACCTTGTAGACCAACTAGAGACTTGTTTTGGCTAAGTGGGTACTTAGGGATATATCAAGTGGTCTTATGGCTAACCATAATAATTGAGTATATTATGAATTATGTTATAACATGGAAACTAATCAGGTATAGTATATTTTTGTGTTGTCTTATTAAGACATGATCACTTGACATGTGTTTGGTTATTACTTTTTATAGTATTTTTTATAATCATTCCATACAATTATAATGCATGTGAACATATGTTATGGATGAATTGGGGGTTTTCTACTAGGTTTGTACTCACACTGTACATGAAAATATCTATGTGAATATAAAATTCATGAAATATTATTATTGAAAGGAAAAGGTCCCAATGACATGGTGTTGAGGAGATAGAGCTTCTTGTTCAGAGGTAGTACTAGGAGGTACTCTGAAATGATGTTATGGTGTCATTATTTTTATTCCTATAATTTTTTATACATTGTTTTGAGTTTAAAAATTGGTGGTGAATGATTTATTATATTGTATGATTATGAGAACTCTAACACATATACATTAATATAATTGTTATTATTTACTTATTTTCATCCCATTTTGTTAAAATTATTTTCATCTTATGATTATGATAAATGGCATTGATACTAAGGGTATAGTCTCCCCACTACACTATTCATACCCTCACTACTAGTCAAAAATATCTCAAATATGAGTAGGTGAACATGAAACTATATATATCTCTAGCCTAGATTAAGTGATTCAGGTGGGGATGTTACATAATGATATAGGAGAATTATTTTGTGAATCTTAAATTATTAAATTTTAATAAAACCCTTTATGTTTATTAAAATTTAAACTCCGATAAAATAAATAACATGAGAAGGTACAGAAAACATAAAGAGTATAATGAAAGTCATGATATAATTTTTAAAAGAGTTAATATATATACCATATACAAAAATTAATAATGTAATATGAAACAAGTCTCAGTGAATTATATTTTATATGAATGTTTCTTACGCTTTCGATAAAATTTTATTAAAAACTATTTGAAAGACACAAAATTAAATAGATCACTAAATTACATGAATAAATATTGAATCATGATTCTGTATTTAAATGTGTAATTTTAATCAAAATACAAAATAAAAATTGGTTGTTAAATATAAAAATGTGTCAAGAAAAGTAAATTGAGTCAAAGAACCCTCATTGATTTTATAGAACTTGAATCAAAATACGTTGAATGAAAAAAACAATATTTCATTAATACCATGAATTGAATTAAAAATATAGTATAATCCCTTAATGGGCAATTGAATCAGATGAACTCTATTTAAATGAAAATGTAATTTATAAAATGAAACATGAAATAAGGAATTGAAATTTGGACTAATAAGCTCTTTCTACCTTGGTGACATTTGAATCAAAATCCATTTAATATAACATTAAATGGTGTTTTAAATAAACTAAAATTCATATAAATCATAATAAAATACATTTAGGGGTATTATGAAAATCCTAAAAAAACTAGGGATGAACATGAAATATATCTCATTGAATACAAATTGAGAAAATAAACCCTTAACACAGTCATAACCTGTGAAGTAAGAAGATATGATAAAACAAATTAAGGAAAAAAATTATTTTAAAATAAGCCATATTTATATAATATGTGAGATAATATATATTCATTATTCATGTAATCTTATCATAACTTAGTCAATGTAGAAATGATTTAAACAAATGAAATGAAATTTATTTTCAAATCCTCAAACCTAAGAATTTTTTTTAGCTGTAGATGCTCTAAATTAAAAATATTATATAGCGAATTTTTTTATCCTTATATATCATAACAATAATTTTTGGTATCTTACTAGATAAAATTCACATATAACTTTTTATTACCCATTTAGTGTTAATTCCATGTAAAAATGAATTTTTTTTTATAAATATTTTGTTATTCATGCATATTTTGATTTGGTGGTTTCTATCCATGGACCTCAGTAAGAGTTTCACCATCTCCAAAAATTTTAACAATGATTTAAAGTACTATTTAGTATACTTATTACCCATGTAAATTTCATAGAACATTGGGAGATAATTTTCATCGAATTCATAACAACCTATTTTAAATAAATGTTGATTCCATGAAATGAATCGATTTTATTAGTGAATAAATATATATATATAACTATTATTGAATCATTAAACCATATTAAATACATTAATATAAAAAAAATACTTTTATATTTCAATATATAATCATTAAAGTTGTTAACATTTTAAAATCATTCTTTTTTACAGTAAAACCAACCCAAACAAGATGGTGTTATAATGACTAAATGAGTATGAACCTGATGTTTCATAATTATAATATCATTAATAATCAATATTAATGAAATCAAAAAAATCATCATATTTGTAAAAAAACTTAAAAATATGTAGATGAAGAATATATAGAATAAATATTTTAAGTAATATATCAATTACATTGAGTTCTTGAATCTCCTCTTGAAGGACCTCATATAAATGAGAGGTTTATGAATTATTATAGGAACCAGAATGAATGAAAACATGGGAGATACACATTAAAATATAAATTTTTAAATTTATACTAGATAATATGTAGTTTTTCTTTATATTTGAATGGGAATATGAGGGGTCCTTTTAAAATTTAGTGGAGTGGAATTTTATAAATAATTTTTTTATTAATATAAAACAGTGAATTATTATTACTGAAAGTGTATCCAAATTATATTTTATTGATTATTGGATAAGTTAGGTTGACAATCCACTCTTATAACCAAATTAAGGAATTTTATTTCTTATTTTTGGACCTACCATTTAGATTTATCTTTTTTAAAAATGTTTCAACCTTTATCATGGTTGGAATCTTTTACAATGATACAAATGTTTCTGGAAAAAAATAGTCTTTATTGAAGAATTAAAGAATTACGATTCTAAATATGAAAACCAATTTTCCCAATTAAAATTGGTGTGGTGGTAAAAAATAATATTAATATAGTTATGCATAACAGACACAAAAATTAGAAGAATCAAATGCATTTTAACAAAATAAATAAATTTAAATAAAAAAATTCTTTGTATTGATTCCCATAAAATTTATTGGATTATGGTCAAATTAATATAGTTTTTATGAATTTAAAGATATATAAAACCAAATAAATTAATTTTTATTATTAATTAAAGGGAAAATAAAAAAATTGTTTCATATTAGAATAAAATAATAAAAAGTTTCCCATAAAGAAATCATGGGTTCAAAAATTCAATATATTATATTTAAATTAACTATTATTCAAGAAAAAATTTGAATACTTTTTATTCATGTTTAGGTATGTATGATTTCATAAAATAAAATATGTGTTGATGTTGTATTATCACTATTCACTCAAAAATCTACCATTTTAGAATAATCATGAAAATTCATCATAATCTAATATTGAAATTATAAAATAAATTATAATATTCATTTTACCTAATTAAAATAATTTTATATTTTAAATGAAAATTTCAAATATGGAGAAAATAATCTTTTATATAAAATTACATTTTAAACAATAATAGTTCTTAATGTTATATCATATAAATTTATAATTAAATGATAAATAATTTTTTGTTTTATATTTTAACACATTGAATATTTTCATAACTATATTTTCAAAGTGATCAACATTTATTATTAGGATAAAATAAACAACACTTTCAAAGTCTATCATTTAATTATATCACATTTTATCATTGACAGATTTTAATCATATCACATTAATTAATTATCATTTAATCATTAAATATAATTATTTAATTGGAAATAAATTAAAATATATTTCATTAAAAATAATAAAAAAAATATTCGAAGAATTCTAATTCATGTTATTGATTATAAATATAAATAATTCTTTCCATTTAAGGTTTAATTGTTTTTGTAATTTTTTTAATAGTGTTTTAAATTTTATACTCATAATATGTTAATTTTTACCTTGAATTATATTACTATATATATAAATAAATATTTTTTAATTTTTCATGATACAAGATATGCTAAAAATATTTTCATAAACTATATACTAAAATATTATGATGTTACAATCTACAACATTATATAAATATCACTCTCAAAATTTTATTTATCACACATTAATGGAAATATGTATGTATATACCTAATAAAGTTAATACTGAAGATATAATTTCTAATGATATTTTAAGTCTATTATCTTATATAAGATTAGAAAACTCATCTTTCCACTTATAGAGGACATGTACCTGATACGGAGATTATCCCCCAGGCATTTAGGCAGAAAACCCCTAATGATAATGTATTGAGATTGATAAAATTGATAAAAAAATTTATTCAGAGTTAATATTCATCCTTTCACCTTTAGATGACCATTTTTTCACTCAGGATATGATATATGACTTTCCTAACTCATCAACTTATATATGCTATTTGTAGAGATATCCAATCCATACCAAAAATCACATAAACTTTTATTTATGGGAGAATAATAATATATATTGATAGAATATTCTAATAAAATTATATTATAAATTGCTTATAGTTATAGGATTTCATCATCATACCACTAGTAAATTTAATCAATAATTAGATATAAAATTAATAGTTTTTTAGTTTTATTCCTTTTTAAAACAATAAAGAATAATGACGTGGGTAGAATATAGATCAAATAAAGAAGTTATAGTTTTTTAGTTGATGGTGATTGTACCTGTTTCCCTCGGAATCCGGGGATGACCGCCTTGATGGGAGGTTCAAACATTCCGATCGGTTTCTAATGGGTTTCTTCATAGAACCTGAAACATCCAATGATTCCACATCCATTCGGACCTACTTTCCAATGGTAGGTGCTCATTAGTTTGTGGACTAATGAGGCTTAGGAATTTGTATTGGTCGAGAGGATGGGAGGTCGGACTCATCACACCTTTTTGAGGGGAATTATTGTCGACTCCGGGACTCTCTATATAGATTTATGTTATATTCATGAATCCTTATTACATTACCAAGTATAAAAAGAGATTTCCTTCAGATCTGACAATCAATGAACAAATATGTAGGAAATTTAGAGAATCTTTTATATGTATTCGAGGTTCTACATCGATAGAGAATCATCTGTAATTATTAGAGATTCTTGGTCAATGTTACCCTTCGACACATTTATATAGAAGTCTCTTGGTCATTATGATGACCATGCTGGTTTTAAAGCCACTTAGTGGGGTACTTGAAGTTTATTGTCATTCATAAGGACATGGATTGTTTTAGAGTTGGGATTGAACCCGTAGACGGGCTACCTACGTATCCTTTGTTTAGAAAAGGAATCAGAACCCACGTAGTTCGAGTAAGGGAGTATGATGCTTATGATTGATGGCTCAAAGAAGGATGTCATAATTAATTTTACCCTATAATCTCACGTGAGTCATTCTCGGTGTGAGAAACAAGAGGTATTGATAAAAAATAGAAAATTGTTCCATGAAAGATGCAATCTTAAGAAATAATGTGGGGCTTATGTATGTATGACTACCCAGATAAATGAAGGTTAGGATTTACTTTAGGGAAGAAATCCAGGAACATGGTCCATAAAGGTATATGTGCTTCATGGAGATTTTGAATACTCTAACTTGAGGCTTACTCCTGAAAAGGAGGCCCAAATTAGGAGAAGACTTATGATTGGGTTTCACTACTAAAAAGGAATCTCAGATCAAAGGTAAATTAGGACTGGTTAAGAGAAATCAAGACTGGGGATTACTACTAAAAAGGAGGCCCAGGTCCAGGATTAAGGTTTGGGGATTACTCCTGAGGAGGATGCCCAAATTATGGTATGAGGCTTACTCCTGAAGAGGATGCCCAAATTAGGGGACTGGGGCTTACTACTAAGGAAGATGCCCATATTAGGGGACTGAGGATTATTCTTAAAGAGAATGCCCAGATTTGGGAACTTTAAGAATTGAGGCTTACTCCTAAGGAGGATGCCCAGATTAAGAATTATGACTGGGACTTACTCCTAAAAAAGGAGGCCTGGGTTAAGGGATCTCTAATCTTAAAGGATGAGGTTAAATGAATGAAATATCAATCTTTAGTGACATAAATATGTGTAAATCACTATGTTTTGAGAGATATTCCACAGAATTCCTTTCAGATAAGGAAGTCAAATCAAGAAATCATGCCATAAATGGCATTGAAGAGTGTCTTGAAGACTGAATGTTGAATAGGAAATGTGTAATGGCTTTAGAAGGGTGAAATTGGCAAGAAAGGCACCCAAAAAGGCATAGGAGCGCAAGTCCTGGCAGGCGCGCAGGTACTGCGTGGGCGCGCAAGTCCTGGTCGCGCAGGTATATGCCTGCGCGACACGTTTGGTACTTGCGCGGTGTTCAACCATCAGGGTAATACTTGAGAGACCTTTTTTAAGGCCTTTAGAACCCTCTTGAGGTTATTCCAGCAGTGGGGTTTGCAGATTCTATTGAGGAGTAAGGCAGCGCGCAAGTGTGGCCATTTACCTTAAGGGCTGGCCACCTAGGCGTGCAGGTGTTGATGAGTTTCATCACATAGTCCTTCCTCCCCCTCTTTAGATCTTCAGTTCTAGGTAATAAATTACCATAGAAGTGTTCCAGAAGCTTTGAGAAGAGACTAGGGCGTCAGGATCTCAAATCTGTGTTTCTGGAAAAATTCCTCCCTTAATGGGGGGGGGGGCACAGGGTCTATTTATAGGCAGAAGAAGACCCCGGGTGGTTATCACTTAGGTCACACAAGTGACTTTCATGACCAAATTTGGTGTGCAAGTGTACTTGCGTGACCATTGTGGCACACATGTATACTTGCGCGACCATTGTAAAACTTGGCCGACCCTTGCACAATGCTCTTCTTATTCCTTCATTTGATAAATTTTTTGATAATTGTCCAAATTTTGAATCACTTTGAGCTAAGATATTCCCCTTTTTCTTTCTATAGATTCTGTGACGAAGGGGGAGTCAACAAAAGTCCCCCCTCAGAGTTGGATCTAGAGTGAAAAGAGGATTTGACTCTGAGGGAAAAAGAGAAACTAGGGTTCTTTGTGGTTATTGGCAGTTTAAAGTCATGCATTTTGGACATAAAGAGTCTAGTGTTTAAGGTCAAAATAGCTTTGACCGAAATGGATTAGAATTGACCCAATTCCTTGAAAATACATCTGAAAACATATTACCATAATCAAGTATGAGGGAAAATATGTAAGCTATGACTTAAGAATATTTGAATCTGAGGAATGATATAAAAAAGAGCTAAAAGGCATAATAAGAAGTAATTTCCAAGAATGAGGTTACCATTATTTAACAAACCCGTTAGGGGGTTGAATTATGCAGGGCCACCTAAGGGAATTGGCTGCATAGTTAAATAAAATAGTATCTTTTGGCTAACAAGTCTATTTTGTAGACTGTTTATGCAAGGCCACCTATGGGCACATGCTGCATAGTCAGGAAAAAGAACTCTTAGAAATATACTTTCCTAGTGCTAAAAGCTAGTGAATGTTTATGGAGATTCAAATCTTCCAAAGTATAGAGTTTTTTGTATGCAAAAAGGTACTTCAATATGGAGAAGATATTTCCAAACAATATTATTGAAGAACTGGATGAATATCACTCCTTAGATGGTCTGACCCAAACATAGGGAAGGAGAATATAAACCATAGACTTGAATACTTTCAGATCATGAAAAAGGATATGGGACAAATATGTTAAGGATAGCTATTTTTTTGTGGATTCCTACATACTGTCGTTTAAGACAAATAAGGACAAAAGAGGAATTATTCCCAAGAATGAAGGTACCATTATCCAAAAAACCCGTTAGGGGGTTGAATTATGCAGGGCCACCTAAGGGAATTGGCTGCATAGTCAAATAATAGTATCTTTTGGCTAACAAGTTTGTTATGTAGACTGTTTATGCAAGGCCGCCTATGGGCACGTGCTGCATATTTAGACAAAAGAACACTCAAAATTTTGACATTTTTGTGACTAGAAGTCATGAAAATGGTTATGGGGATATGAAAATATTTAAGGTTAGGATTATGAAACATAAAGATGGGTATTGTTCAATGTATACAGAGATACATAAGTCAATGATAACCATAATCATGTTGTGGCTGGGTCCTGAATTGAAATGTTGGACTTCACTACGTATCCCATAAGGATGAGAATCAAGCCATATGTAGTTCTTAAAATACAATTTAACGTCGTGTGGGACAATGGATTAGAGATCTTAGTTTAGGGTCATAGAGCTTGGGCCATTGTAAGAAATACACAGTGTATGTTTTCATGGGGACTTTTCAGCCAAGGGATTGAAAATGGAATTTGGGGTTAGTCCCAAAGACTTGGGGATGGATTCGGGGGACACTCGAACATTCCTACGTATCCCATAAGGATGGGAATCAAGCCCACGTAGTTCTAGAAATACCCTCTGTACAAATTTGGTTCGTACATGTGACAGGTGAAAGGGGACTTTAGTGCCATGATGGTTTAACCCAAGATAAAAGGTTTGGGCATTGCCATGTATGCACGTAGTCTTTAAAATGAAACATGATTGAAAAATCAAAGAAAATAATGGTTCCCTCTCAGGTGAGGGTATCAAAGAAATTTTTAGTTTATTTTCATACTGGACAAAAGTGTTTTATAGTTTAACTTCGTATAACAAGGATGAAATTGAACCAATGTAAAGATATTGATTCTAAGGGAGGTTTCATGAGTTAACATCGTATGAGATGGTGGTGAACCGATGTGAAGATATTGGTTTTGGTCTTGAACCTTGAGAGGTTCCCTACATACTCAGCCTAGAAGGAAAGGATCAAAGTCTGTGTAGTTCAATTAAAGAATGAATTAATGATCAAGTTGTTCTTGGGGACAACGACCTAAAAAAATGATGTCGGGACTTACACGTGGTTAGTAGCCCAGAGAGAGTGTTATGGTTGAGGTTTGCTCTAATCTTACGTGAGTCGTACTTGGTGTGAGAAACAAAAGGTAGCAACAACCTTAACAATACATAGTTTAACGTCATGTAGGACGTATGAAGGGACTATGCAGTTTAAAGTCTTGCAGTTAGGACTATTGGTGTTGTATTGTTTAGTGTCATGTAGCAGGGACAAAAGTACAGTTTAATGTCATGTAGGACATATCAAAGACGTTCTGTATAGTTTATCATCATGTAATTTGGACGATGGGGACAATAGAGTTTAACGTCATGTTGGACGAAAGGGGGATTGCGCAGTTTAATGTCATGTTGTGAGGACAAAAGAGTACACCATTTAACGTCATGTTAGACACATTGGGGATTGTTTTCACAGTTTAATGTCATGTTGGACGAAAAAGGGACGATACAGTTTAGCATCATGTTGGACGAAAGTGTGAATAGTTTAAGGTCATATGCATGGACCGTGGATGGTGCAGTTTAATGTCATGCTAGACGGTGGTGTAGTTTAAGTTCATACATGACCTTTGATGATTATGTAGTTTAATGTCATTCCAAACGTAAGGGAATTTTATACATTTTAGCGTCATGTAGTTAGGACGTCACAGTTTAACGTCTTACTGGATGTAAGGGACTTGCGAATAGTTTAAGGTCATATGCATGGACCATTGATGATGCAGATTAAGGTCATATAGGACCTAGTTGCATTTTAATGTCATACATGACCATTTGGGGAACTTTTTCACAATTTAGCGTCGTGTGGAACGAAATTACAAATAGTTTAAGGTCATATGTATGGACTATTTCTATATAGTTAAACATCATATAGAAAAGACGAAGTATAGTTTAATGTCATGTAGGACGTATTAAAGGACTATTGTATAGTTTAACATCATATAACAAGGACGATGAAGGTGACACAGTTTAACGTCATGTTGGACGTATGTGCAAATAGTATAGGGTCATATGCTTGGACCGTTGCTATATAGTTTAACTTCATATTGCAAGGACGAACTGGTGTTGCATAGTTTAGTGTCATATTGCAGGGACATACTGGTAAGGTACTTTTCAGTTTATAAAAAATACTTCTTCAAAAATCTGGCATTGGTTGGAGTAGTGATGAGTTCTCCATCCATCGAGATTAATGAATAAGCTCCATTGGAGTAGACCCTATGTATTGAATAAGGTCCTTCCCATTTTGGCTCAAGCTTTGGAGGATTATTTCCTGGTATCATTGGATTTCTGAGAACTAATACCAATTCTCCCTGAGGAAATGAATGAAGATGAACTTTTTTGTTAAAATCTCATGCTATTCGATTCTGATAGATTTCTAAGTGGTGCAAAGTGAACAATCTTTTCTCATCTAACCATTCTAATTCATTCAATCTCTTTTGAGATTGCTCATCTATAGATGACTAATCGCAAATGGATACACTGAGAGAGGGTAGTTGAACTTCAATGGGCAAGATGGCTTCCATTTCATATACCAATGAATATGGAGTTGACCGAGTTGCAGTGCGGGTGGTAGTCCGATAAGCCTATAAAGCATGAACGAGTTTATCAGGCCATGACCTCTTATATTTATCCACCATCTTTTGTAGTATATTTGAAAGAGTCTTATTAAAGGCTTCTATCTGGCCATTGGCTACTGCATGATACCGAGATGAATGGTTGGATTTTATGTTGTATTCTTAATACAACTTATTCGTCTCGGATGAACAGAAATTGGTGCCATTGTCCGTCAATATGGTATGAGGGATACCAAATCTGGTAATAATGATAGACTTTATGAAGCCAAAAATGCATTTAGAACTGACTTCCTTGAGAGGTATTGCCTCTGTCCATTTGGAAAAGAAGTCAGTAGCAGTAAGAATATACTTAAACTTCTTGGACGTAGCCGAAGGGTAAGGTACCACCACATCCATTCCCCATGTGGCAAATGGACATGAATATTTAGCTGTATGAAGCAACTCTGGGGGCTGATGAATGAAGTTGGAATGTACGTGGCATGAATGACACTTCATTGTGAAATAGACACAATCTCGTATCATTGAAGGCCAAGAGTATCCGAGCCTTATAATCTGATCAGACAGTCTATGTCCAGACTAGTGGGCACCACAGACTTCTGCATGTACTTCTTTCATGAAAGCCAATGTCTCTTCACCATCAATTCATCTGAAGATAACTCCATAAAAACCACGTTTGTAGAGAATTTTCTCAAGGTGATCTGGGCTATCATAAAGAGTATAATTAACCACACATAGCCGGATTTGTTCTTTCTCAGCTATATCAGGCGGAAGTGTTCCATTTTGAAGGTATTCCCTCATAGGTGACGTCCATCCTGTATTATGACCATACGGTTCCGGGGTGGGACAAAATTCATTAATTTCCTCTGTTCTGATTCGAACATAAGGTGAAATTTCACGACGGTGGGCAATACTGATGGTTGTCTCGTCCCGATTTGGATCTGCCAGAGCTGTGGCTATATTAGACAATGCATCATCTTGAGAATTTTGTGATCTTGGGACAAAAGAAAATGTCGGATCCAAAGTAAATTCCACCATTAACTCTCTGAAGTAATCATACAAAGGGATTAGTTCTTCTTTTCTGATGGCATAATCCCCATTGACTTTTTTTACTACCAGGTCTGAATCACCTTTCACCTTTAAGTGATTCACTTGTGCTTGAAGTGCTAATTCCAAACCTACGATTAGAGATTGGTATTCTGCTTCATTATTGGTACCACCTTCCCACAATAATAAGGAATAAGGTAACACTGCCTTTTCTAGAGAAATGAGAACAATTCCTAAGACAACTTTGTTGAATTTAGGATTTTCTATTTTCCTCCCTGTTGGACTTCTAGAAGCACCATAAAAAATACATTTCCCATGCCTGAGGACTTTCTTGAATAGAGAAGACTTCCTCATCAGGGAGTTCAATATATGAAGACGTGTCTTCCACTGAAGGGTGTTCAGCTAGGAAATCAGCCAGAGCTTGGCCCTTTATCGCCTTTTGAATCACATACTGAATATCAAATTGCTGCAAAATAACTGCCCACCTTGTCAGACGTCCTGTAAGCATTGGACGACTTAGGATAATTTTGAGCGGGTAATTGCGAGATACCAATTGGACCTCATGATGTTTCAGGCAGTGTCTCAACTTCTGAACTGCAGAGAGTAATGCCAGGAAGCACTTCTCAGTACTTGAATTTTGGGTTTCTGCTTTAAGCATGGTCTTGACTGAGATAGTAGAGACTGTTTTCATTCCAAGCATCATTCTTTTGAGCAAGAAAGGCACCCAATGATCACTCTAGAGCTGTCACATAGACGATAAGTGGTCTTCCTTCAACAGGTGGCATGGTACTGGTGGACTCAAGAGGTATTTATTGATAATATCGAATGCTTCTTGACATTATTCAGTCCACTGGTAAGTGACCCCATTCTTCATCAATTTGGTGAAGGGTAAACTTTTTCCTACTAGATTGGCGATGAAACGCCGAATATAGGCTAAGTGTCCATGAAGCCCTCTTAATTCATTCAAATTTTGAGGAGTTAACATACCAAGGATTGACTTGGTCTTCTCAGGATCGACTTCAATACCACGATGGCGTACAACAAAGCCGAGAAATTTTCCTAAGGTTACCCCAAAAGCACATTTTAAGGGGTTCATCTTCAAATTGTGTTGTCGAAGCTTCCAGAATATGACTTCCAAGTCAGCCAAGTGATTAGAACATTTTTTGGATTTAACTACCAAATTTTCTACATAGCATTCAAAAAACTTCCCTAAGAAGGGTTTGAAGATACGATGCATGGCGCACTGATAAGTTGCACCTGCATTCTTTAAGCCAAAGGGCATTACCCGGTAGCAAAACACACCCCGAGGGGCTCTGAAGGAGGTAGATTTCTCATCTTCTGGGGCCAATCAGATTTGATTATATCCATAATATCCATCCATGAAGGAAAGTGCTTAATATCCAGTTGTTGCATCAATTAGAAGTTCTGTAATCAGAACTGGGAAATCATCCTTAGGACAATGCCGATTAAGCTCTCTGAAATCAATGAAAACTCAAATTTGTAGGTTATTTTTCTTTACAAGGACAATATTAGCCAACCATTTGGAATATGGAACTTCTCTGATGAAGTTATCTTTGATAAGCTTATCCACTTCAGCTTCAATTTTGGAAGCATAAGTTGGGAGTGTTCTTCTCGCGGCTTGCTTAAATCCTCGATGTTCTTCTGGTAAACCCAAATGATTTGTAGCAACATCAGGATCAAGCCCAGAAATTTCTGTATAGTTCCAGGAAAATATATCTCTATTTTGATTTAAAAAATAAATATACATCTTTTTCTCTTCAAGAGTCATGGCTGCACTGATGAAAGTGGGGTGTGGATCTTCTTGTGTACCCAGATTTATTTCTCTGAGTTCATCCACAGTGGTAGAGATACCCTCTTCAAATGATAGAGGAGCATCTCTGAGATCTTTCTCTTCTTCTTCATCATGTGTTATTTCTTCCTTTTCTACTTTCATAGTAGATGATAAAGTAGAATTTTCATGATTCTAAGAGATGTCAAAATTTGCATATCTTGAAGAAGAAGCTTCCATTTCCGACCCGATTGATGATGAAGGGTCTTCTTTGGGTAATAAAGATGAGATGATGGATTGAGAATCGAAATCATTTTTCACCTTCGATGTTGCTATAACTTCTTCTGGCCTGATTGGCGAAGCATATACTTGTTGTATTTCAGCAGATAAAATGAAGACGTCACCATTTGTGCTTTCATCACTACTTGGTAGATTACCAATTTCTCCCATGTTTTCTAGCTCGATTACCGTAATTGTTATTATGGATATTTCCATAAGAGTATTTTGATTTGGGTCTATCTTGTCAATTTGGCTGATAGGCAACACATAATATGTACTCACATGTGTAAATGGATTTACTGGAATTTCTTCCATACCATATGGAGCATTAACTTTGGTAATCTCCTTTGTTATGGATTTCTCCCTTTGCTTCATGTGATAGAATTCCGCCTCAATGTATTGAGACTCACATGTCTTGAATGGGGCCTTATAACCATACAATGTCCCAATTTGACCATCGAAACAATATTTGAGACATTGATGGTATGATGAAGGGATAACCGCATGCTGATGTAGCCAGGGTCTTCCAAGCAAGACGTTGAAAGATGAGTCTTGATCAACAATCATGAAATCTGAATTGGATACAAGATCTCCAAGCTTAGTTCTGAGTGTAACTTCACCAAGTGGTTCTTGTTCATTTTTATCACATCCTTGTAACATCATGGAAGAAGGAGATAAATCATATTTCGTGAGGCCCAATCGATGAAGTGTACGAATGGGCATGAGGTTGACTCCTGAACCATTGTCAGTGAAAGCTCTTCGGGCGTCTACACCATTTACTTTGCCAGATAAATACAAAGGTCTGATATACCCATGAATAACATCATCTTCATCTTTTTCAGTAAAAGATATTATTGCATGGAATTCTGTAGGATTATTCTCTATGTGATAGACTTCAGTTGAAGCAATTTCAGTTTCAAACTCCTGAGGACTTGACAAAGCCTCGATTAGTGGTTCCCGAAGATCTTTTGACAGATTCAAAGCATCCAGAATTGATAACATGGATGGTACTTGGGCCAAGTGTTTCAATATATCATTAGTTTGATCCAGAGGTCTGCGTTTCCCAACTGGAATATGTGGTTTAGAAGGTACTTTGGAAGCAGATTCTTTAGAAGTTGATGCATCTTGTATTGGGATAGGGGTTGGCAATATTCCTGGTTTTGGAAGATTAGACCGATTAGATCCATTTACACCCTAAGATGAATAATATAGAACCTTCAATCGGTCTTCCAAAATAATTGTTGCAGGACAGAATTTGCTATTGGTAGAAGAACGTGCTTGTTCTTGCTGAGCTCGCTAAAGGGCTCTACCACGAGTTTCTGCTGCGTACATAGTTTTAGCAAGGGTAGAATTGGAATAGTGGCTTCTGAAAGATCCATGTCTTCCCCTGTATCCTGAGCCCCTGGATCATCCTCTGATTCCTCTATTTGATACAGGGAATTCAGGCATATTGAAATCAAAACTGCGATTGGCATATGGATCTGTTAATTGAATCATATTAACAGAACCAAAGATTAACTCTTCATCTGATGAAGACTCTGCCTGATTATCCCGTTTAGGCTTTTCCGTTTGGTGGGAAGGTGCCCGTGGCTTTGAAGTAGATGGAATGAAATCCTCCAAAGTCAAAGACAACTTAGGCTTTGACACATACTCATCTTCTTCTGATTCTTTTTCTTTCTTTGAATCATGTCGTTTCTTTGTGGACTTTCCCTCTGACGAAGAGTGTTTTGCTGCAACATTCATGGCAGAAGACAGAATTGGTTTCCTTAATTGTGTTCGAAAAATAGAATGAGTTCTATTGATTGTATTTTTGACCATCCAATCATCATACTTTTGTGCATTTTTGCTTTTGACTTCCTTCCATTCATCTTCATCCTCTGGAATTGTAGCAGTGACACATGCTACCTGGGCTGAAGAGTGTAACGACCCAAAATATTGAATAAATCTTGTTTCCTAATTTTGTGTGTTGTTTTATTTTATTTTTATTCTCAACAAAAAATTTTCATTAGATAACATGAGTATAATTAAAATGAGACCGTTGGGTTTTGACTGTTATATGACCATTGGTCAATATGACTGCTGTAAACTAAACGTTTCGATTATTTTCTCTAAATACAAGTAATCTTGGTTAATTAATATAGAAAGAAGATTTGATGGCCACACCCATTAGTCTTGGACCGATCGAAGCCCATCTAACAGAACTTGGGAAGGAGGTAGCACCACTGGGATTTGCTTTGGACCAAACCCAAGCTGAACTTCATCGCGTGAAGCTAGAACGGGATCGCCTTCGTGAGAAGTTCAAACTAATATAAATTACTACTCGTGCGATGTTGGCCAAGCCTCCCTTGGATTCACTCACCTTAGCACACCTTACACTTCGGTCCTATGCCGGTGTGATAAGGGGCTATGTAAGGAGACCGTAACTGCCTTGTGTAACCCTTTGTTTAAAATAAAAATTTTGATTTCTTCTTATGATAATGTTTATGAATTTTCAAATGTCCGGATAAATATAGTATGCATATTTTTTATGAATTTTAGAAAAGTGATATTTTAAAAATGTTTATGTAATCCTTAAATAAATAAAAATGTGTAATGATTTTCAAAATAAAATGTCTTCTACAATTATGTTCAGTACGAAATTTAGAGTCTAATAAGATCAACATAATTTTTGATGAATAGTAAATTATGAATAGTGATTTTATGATTAGGATTAGTAATGTGTCCAAATGGATTAGTAGTCTCACTTGAAAGAAGTATTAATATAATCTAGGCACCTTGATTAAGTAATGTGATTCAATAAAATGGTTAAATAACGGTTTCATAAATTATTATTCAAGTATTAGTTTTTTCGGGTGAATAGTGTTTTTTTAATTAAAAATATAATTAAAAATAATTAGAAAATTATTTTTATAAAATAGAATTTATTTTTGAACTCAGAGCATCGATATTATGTGAAGATAATTTTTGGGGATTTTTCTGAATAAATGAATTTTCGGTGAATAGTGTAATTTAATTAAAAATTTAATTAAAAATATTTAGAAAATTATTTTTATAAAATGGATTTCATTTTTGAAATCAGAGAATTTATATTTGGTTAAGGTGAAATTTTGGGATTATTCTAAGAAAGTTGAATTTTCGATGAATAGTGAAAATGAAGTTTTTAAGTTACGGGTGTTTAATGACATCATTAAATGATGTATTAAGTATGTAATCAATATGGTCGACTTATGAATAGTAAGATAAGGTATGAGGTGTCCCAAGTGGCCAATACCATGGGAAAATACCATGGGGAAGCCCATGGTTTTTCCAAAACCACTAAAGAGGTGTCCCTTGGCCATTAATGCCTTGTCCCCTCAGTTTCCCTATAAATACCAAGCCATACTCTCATTCATTCGACTCCCCACTCTCCCCCAACGAAGTTCTTGTCTCATTACCTCCTAAGGAGTCCTCAGAAGGTGCCCCCAAGCCCTCAAGGTCCCAACCGTTGAGTTTTAAGAGTTATGTTTTAAGGTAAGGGATCCGACCTCTCTTTTTTTTTCAAGTAATCTATTTTATGTCATTTCTTTTATGCTCCATGTTATTATGTTAAAGGATGTTATTTTATACTCCTCTTATTTCCCTTTTCATGTTCATATAATGTGATATCCCCTCTTACTCTCATTATTTCTTTTTATGATGTTTTAAGTGTCGTCGTTAGGCTGCTGAAATTTTTATAAAGAATTCATTCTCCCTTCTCATTTTCAAGATCTATTTTCATGTAGAGTATTTAAAGATCCTTTTTATTATGTTGTGGTATGATCTATATATCTATCATACTGATATTTTATGATCATATTATGAGATACCTCATTTTATCTCTTCAATTCGGTATTTTGACGTTTTAAGTGACGCAGTTAGGCTGCTGAAATTTTTGTAACAGATTCTTTCTCCCTTCTCATTTTTCAAGATCTATTTTCATGTAAAGTATTTCAAGTTCCTTTTTATTATATTGGGGTATGATCTCTATATCTATCATACTGATATTTTATGATCATATGATGAGATTCCCCATTTTATCTCTTCAATTCAGTATTTTGAAGTTTTAAGTAACGTCGTTAGGCTGCCGAATTGTTCAGTGGTTCTTTCACCTTTCTCGTTTTCAAGTTCTACTTTCATGTCAAGTATTTCAAGATAATTTTTATTATTTTGGGGGTATGATCTCTATATCTATAATATTGATATATTATTATCATATGATGAGAGACCCCATTTGATCTCTTCAATTCAGTATAATGAAGTTTCAAGTGGCCCCATTAGGCTGCTGAATTTTTAAGTGGTTCTTTCACCCTTCTCGTTTTCAAGTTCCACATTAATGTCAAGTCATTAAAGTTTCTTTTTATTATGTGTGGTTATGATCTCTATATCTATCATACAGATATTTTATGATCATATGATGAGATACCCCATTTTATCTCTTCAATTCAGTATTTTGATGTTTTAAGTGGCGCCGTTAGGCAGCCGAATTTTTAAGTGGTTATTTCACCCTTCTCGTTTTGAAGTTCCACTTTCATGTCAAGTCTTTCAAGCCCAATTTTATTATGTTGGGGTGTTATCTCTATATATATCATACTTATCTTTTATGTTCACATGATGAGAGACCCTATTTGGTCTCGTCAATTCATTTTTGAAGTTTAAGTGACGCCGTTATGCTGCCGAATTTTCATAAGATAAATCTTATTTTTGTCTTCCCTCCATGTTTTTCATTTCATATGGTATGTATTTCAAATCTCATTACCATGTTCTTATATCCATTATATTCTGTCCATCTACTTTTCATTGTATCATTTATGAGTGGGTGACCTATGTCCCCTCTCTTTTCAATGTTCTCTAAAACCCTGAAACATAGCTGTTATGCTGCAGAATTTTCGTCTCAAAATGCCTCTCTCTTTTCTCAAAATTATTTAATGTTATAAAGTGAATACTAAAAGCTCTTATTTATGCATGGGTATTCACATATATATCAAAATGTTCTATTTTAAATTCATGGATTTACATACATGAGACCCGCTTTCCATTTCCGTGTTTTTAAAGTGACATTAAGATCATGCCATTAAAGCAGTTTTTAAAACGTTATGATTATGAAAAGAAACCCATTTATTTTATGCTATATGGGTTATTTATGAAATTTTTGATGATGATATATGTGGCTCACATGATAATAAAGGAAAATTTATGGGTGCTCCCTGATAGCTCTCCAATGCATTGGGTAACGATGTAACCACTAGAGATTGCAATTTCCACGATATCTTGGTGAATAACCTTGGTAATTTTCAAATGACACCTTGGGGATGGACCTTGGTGATATGTTCATGATTGTATATATTAAATGTTGTAGCCACATCTTAAAGTTATGAAAAATGTTATTTTTATTATGATATTCCTCGTGATTTCATTCTCATGCCTTAAAGATCTTTTCATGTCCTTGTTGATGTATCTCATGTTCACATGTAAAATGTTTCTCTTGTTTCTCTTACTGGGCCTTCTGCTCACCCTTTCTTTTGATGTATGTACCTAGGTTATGAGATGCAGTAATGAACCTAGTATGAACATGAGGAAAATCCATTCAAGTTTTTAAGAAGAATGTTTTATGTTTTCATGTTTTAAGTTCTTGGTTTCCAAGACACTAAACCTTAGAGATCCTCGGTTTTGTAATATGTAATGAATGTTAATGTGATAAAAAGGCGGGATGATATAGTTGGAATCAAAGGATGGTTTAGTTATTTGTGGAAATTTGGATATGAAAACTCTAGGAATAACCCTATAGAAAAGTTTAAATATAGGAAATCTTCCTGGTATTTTGGTGAGTATTGAGTAAGGGGTTTCCAAGAAAATACATCCCTGTTTGGATACAAGCAGGTAGAGGTGGCTCTGGCACAGATGTACATAGGGGTAAAACCCGAAAACACAGCATTAAGCTAGACTCGAACGGGAACTAGTACACGACAACGGGCCTTACTGCACTCTTGGTTACGACACTCCCAGGGGATATGCTTTGGTAAATTCATAAGCTTAGTATGAACCATTGTTAAAGGAACAAAGATAAAATAAAATAAAGATTCACATAAGAATATATGATCACGGATAACCTAGATGGGAACCTATGGGATCACAAGTTAGGGTATACTTTTCTTCTACAAGTTATGCTTATATGCTTTCAGTTCCTTTTCATGATTATTGGCTAACTACTTAAGCCCCTAATTATGCTTTCTCTTCTTAGTTAATGGTGGGAAATGGAAGAACATGTACCAACAACCAATGTGATAGGGAATGCGACGATTTTCGTATTAATATGATAGGGATGATTAGGGGATTAAAAGATGATTATTATTTTGGAAGACGTTCACTATTTTGGGGACCCTATATGATCGAGGTAAATAGATTACTACGATATTTTCATTGAGGAGTAAGGTTGACTTATATTTTGAATAATCGATGAATTTAAGGTGGACTTATAGTAATTGAGGTTTCTTATGAGAATGATTAACCTATCTTGAGTAAAATATGTTTAGGTTAGCTACTTTTGTTATAAGATGTTAGGAGTGGTTGATGTTGTTTGGATATGAACAATGAAGTTTATTTTGGAAGACTATGTTATCAAATCCTTCTTGTATTTGGGTTTCAATCTTAGTTTGGTTTATTTTGAGGAATTTTAAGGACCGTTATTTATGGAATGGTCTATGATGAAATTTGGGTAGTACCATGGAACTTTGAAGATTTAAAAAGTGGTTTCCATTCCTATGGGATTCTTTCTTTTTGAAGAGTTGTTTTACCTTAACCTTTCTGTTTTTTGGGATAATGTTTAAAGATAGAAGAAATAGATAGTTAATATTTTGTGGATTATTCGATTCTCTAGAAGACGATTCTTGTGCTTTTGATGAGACCAAGTGTTTTTGAATTCTCATCATTTGTAGAAAAGATTAGTGTTGGTAGGGACTTATTAAAGGATGAAACTCTACTTGAAGGTAGGTATATTTTATTATGTTTTTGTTCTATGTAGTAAATGGATTCCTCAAAATTATGAAAAGGAACGTAAAACAAAAACGTTGTTGGTTTACGTTTCCTACTAGGTAATCAAAGACCGTTTACGCACATCGTAATTTTGGGATTTTCTTATGGTTAACATTATCCTAATCATGTTTTCTATCACTCTCCCTTAGAACGCGAACCTTGGTTTTTTTCCTCCATGTCTATGATTTCCTACATGGGATCCTAGTATGGGTTAACTTGAGTGACCTTTGTACTTACCTTTCTTTCTTTTAATGTAATAGTTTTACTGACTCCTTTTCCGATGTGAAGCTTTCAATAAAATTTCAAAACCCAATTTTAAAAATAGCGAGGACGCAATTTCTTAAGGGGGGAAGATTATAACGACCCGAAATTTTGAATAAATCTTGTTTCCTAATTTTATGTGTTGTTTTATTTTATTTGTATACTCAACAAAAATGTTTCATTTGATAACATGAGTATAATTAAAATGAGACTGTTGGGTTTTTACTGTTATATGACCACTGGTCAATATGACTGCTGTAAACTAAACGTTTCGATTATTTTCTCTAAATACAAGTAATCATTGTTAATAAATTAAGAAAGAGGATTCTATGGCCCCACCCAGTAGTCTTGGACCGATCGAAGCCCATCTAACAGAACATGGTAAGGAGGTAGCACCAATGGGCTTTGCTTTGGACAAAACCCAAGCTGAACTTCATCGTGTGAAGCTAGAACGGGATCGCCTTCACGAGATGTTCAAACTGATAGAAATTACTACTCGTGCGATGTTGGCCGAGCCTCCCTCGGATTCTCTCAACTTAGCACACCTTACACTTAGGTTCTATGCCGGTGTGATAAGGGGCTCTGTAAGGAGACCGTAACTGCCTTGTGTAACCCTGTGTTTTAAATAACAAATTTGATTTCTTCTTATGATAATGTTTATGAATTTTCAAATGTCCGGATATATATAGTATGCATATTTTTGAAGAATTTTAGAAAAAATATATTTTAAAAATGTTTATGTAATCCTTAAATAAATAAAAATGTGTAATGATTTTCAAAAAATGGTCTTCTAAAATTATGTTCAGTACAAAATTTAGAGTCTAATAAGATCAACTTAATTTTTGATGAATAGTAAATTATGAATAGTGATTTTATGATTAGGATTAGTAATGTGTCCAAATGGATTAGTAATCTCACTTAAAGAAAGTATTAATATAATCTAGGCACCTTGATTAAGTAATGTGATTCAATAAAATGGTTAAATAACGGTTTCATAAATTATTATTCGAGTATTAGTTTTTTCGGGTGAATAGTTTTTTTTTAATAAAAATTTTAATTAAAAATAATTAGAAATATATTTTTATAAAATGGACTTTATTTTTGAACTTAGAGCATCGATATTATGTTAAGATAATTTTTGGGGATTTTTTGGAAAAAAATGAATTTTCGGTGAATAGTGTTTTTTAATTAAAAATATATAAGAAATTATTTTTCTAAAATGGATTTCATTTTTGAAATCAGAGCATTGATATTTGGTTGAGGTGAAATTGTGGGATTATTCTGAGAAAGTTGAATTTTTGATGAATAGTGAAAATACAGTTTTTAAGTTACCGGTGTTTAATGACATCATTAAATGTTGTATTAAGTATGTAATCAATATGGTCGACTTATGAATAGTAAGATAAGTTATGAGGTGTCCAAAGTGGCCAACACCATGGGAAAATACCATCGGAAAGCCCATGGTTTTTCCAAAACCACTAATGAGGTGTCCCTTGGCTATTAATGCCTTGTCCCCTCACTTTCCCTATAAATACCAAGCCATCCTCTCATCCATTCGACTCCCCACTCTCCCCCAACAAATTTCTGGTCTCATTACCTCCCAAGGAGTCCTCATAAGGTTCCCCCAAGCCCTCAAGGTCCCAGCCATTGAGTTTTAAGAGTTACGTTTTAAGGTAAGGGATATGACCTCTCTCTTTCTTTTCAAGTAATCTCTTTTATGTAATTTCTTTTATGCTCCATGTTCTTATGTTAAAGTATGTTATTTTATAATCCTCTTAATTCCCTTTTCATGTTCATATAATGATAGATCCCCTCTTACTGTCATTATTTTGTTTTATAAAATTTTAAGTGGCGCCGTTAGGTTGCTGAAATATTTGTAACGAAATCTTTCTCCTTTCTCATTTTTCAAGATCTATTTTCATGTAAACTATTTCAAGTTCATTTTTATTATGTTGGGGTATGATATATATATATATATCATACTTATCTTTTATGATAATATTATGAGGGACCCCATTTGATCTCTTCAATTCGGTATTTTTAAGTTTTAAGTGATGTCGTTAGGCTGCTGAAATTTTTGTAACAGATTCTTTCTCCCTTCTCATTTTTCAAGATCTATTTTCATGTAAAGTATTTCAAGTTCCTTTTTATTATGTTGGGGTATGATCTCTATATATGTCATACTGATATTTTATGATCATATGATGAGAGACCCCATTTGGTCTCTTCAATTCAGTATTTTTAAGTTTTAAGTGACGCCGGTAGGCTGCCGAATTTTTAAGTGGTTCTTTCACCCTTCTCGTTTTCAAGTTCTACATTCATGTCATGTCTTTCAAGTTCCTTTTTATTATGTTGGGGGTATTATCTCTATATCTATCATACTGATATTTTATGATCATATGATGAGAGACCCCATTTTATCTCTTCAATTCAGTATTTTGAAGTTTCAAGTGGCGTCGTTAGGCTGCCGAATTTTTAAGTGGTTCTTTCACCCTTCTCATTTTCAAGTTCCACATTCAAGTCGAGTCTTTCAGGTTTCTTTTTATTATGTTGGGGTATGATATCTATAACTATCATACGGATATTTTATGATCATATGATGACAGACCCCATTTTATCTCTTCAATTCAGTATTTTGAGGTTTTAAGTGGTGTCGTTAGGCTGCCGAATTTTTAAGTGGTTCTTTCACCCTTCTCGTTTTGAAGTTCCACTTTCATGTCAATTCTTTCAAGTTCATTTTTATTATGTTGGGGTGTTATATCTATATAAATCATACTGATATTTTATTTTCACATGATGAGAGACCCTATTTGATCTCGTCAATTCATTTTTGAAGTTTAAGTGACGTCGTTATGCTGCCGAATTTTCATAAGATAAATCTTATTTTTGTCTTCCTCCATGTTTTTCATTTCATATGGTATGTCTTTCAAATATCATTAACATGTTCTTATATCCATTTTATTCATTCCATCTACTGTTTTTTGGATCATTTATGAGTGGGTGACCAATGTCCCCTCACTTTTCAATGTTCTCTAAAACCCCGAAACATAGCTGTTATGCTGCAGAATTTTCGTCTCAAAATGCCTCTCTCTATTCTCAAAATTATTTTATGTTATAAATTGAATACTAAAAGATCATATTTCTACAAGGGTATTCACATATATATCAAAATTTTCTATTTTAAATTCTGGGATTTACATACATGAGACCCTCTTTCTCTTTCTATGGGTTTAAAGTGACATTAAGATCATGTCTTTAAAGCAGTTTTTAAAATGTTAGGATTATGAAATGAAACCCATTTATTTTATGCTATATGGGTTATTTAAGAAATTTTTGATGATGATATATGTGGCTCACATGATAATAAAGGAAAATTTAAGGTTGCGCCCTGATAGTGCTCCAATGCATTGGGTAATGATGTAACCACTAGAGATTGCAATTTTCACGATATCTTGGTGAATAACCTTGATAACTTTCAAATGACACCTTGGGGATGTTACTTGGTGATATATTCATGATTGTCTATATTAAATGTTGTAGCCACATAATAAAGTTATGAAAAATGTTATTCTGATTATGATATGCCTCATGATTTCTTTCTCATGCCTTAAAGTTCTTTTCATGACCTTATTGAAGTATCTCAAGTTCACATGTAAAATGTTTCTCTTGTTTCCCTTACTTGGCCTTCTACTCACCCTTTCTTTTGATGTATGTACCCAGGTTATGAGATGCAGTAATGAACCTAGGATGAACATGAGGAGAATCCTTTCAAGTGTTTAAGAAGAATTTTTTATGTTTTCATGTTTTAAGTTCCTGGTTTCCAAGACACTAAACCTTAAAGATCCTCGGTTTTGTAAAATGTAATGAATGTTTATTTGATAAAAAGGCAGGATTCTATAAAGTGCCATTCAATGTGACATGTCCCGAGTCGAACATCTTTTGCAGGAGGTCTTTGAAGACAAAACACTCCTGAATGGGATTCCCCAATATTTGATGAAAAGGGTAATAATTAGGACGGTCTTAATCTTCTTTCTTGTTTGGCCTCTTGGGTATTGACAATTGAACCAAATTGTTTTCTAGAGCTGAAATGAAATAACCAGGGACTTGTTCATTTCGAAAAGATTATGTTTTTCTCTTCAAATCCTGAAATTTTTTTCTTCTTTGATCTTTTTGATCATCTTGACGAAAAGGCCTTTGTTGTTGGCGCTCAGAAGGTGGAGCCCTTCGATAAGATGAAGGTTTTGAGGTAGAAATAAGTACAAGTGCTTGTTTGAGAATAACTATAGTACTTTCTGCTTTACCCATTCTCCTTCCTGGAGCTGATGGAATTACACAAGATTTAGCCTTAGCCTGTATAAGGGAATATTCAATATGCTGAGGGATTGAAGAAAGGTCTTGAAACCCTCTTGTGTATTTCAAAGGGAATAATGGCGTGAAAAATTCGTCACGTAGATTTTCCACACAGATTAGTAACAATTATTCTTGATGGATTGCTATAATCAAGGAATATGTTAATCCCTGCCAGCGAGCAATGAAATCAGAGACTCTTTCATTCTCCCTTTTCTTACAGTTTGTAAGATCGAAAACTGTTGTCTTTGGAAAAGTTGAGCTGAACTGAAGGAGGAATTTTTGGCGAAGATCCTCCCATTTGGTAATTGACCGGGATTGAAAGCTTGTATACCAAACAAAAGCTGGTCTTTGCATGGTTCGCATGAAGCATCTGAGTTTCACTGCTTCTTGCTGCTCTGGAGTTCCCATCATAGGATCACAACAAGACACATAATGCGTCAACTGTTTTTAAGGATCGCCTGATCCATTGAAAATAGGGAATACAGGGTTCCCAAAACTGGATGGAGGAGAAATTGACTCTACCCATTCAGGGTAAACATTATTTTCTGGTTTAACATGAGCACGCTTCCCTTCCATAGTTTCAAACCGTGCTATTAATGACTAAATAGTAGTTATTAACTTTTGAGAAACATCTGGTTGAACTTGGACTTGGGTAGGTGCAATGACTTGAGCTTGGACAGATGTGGTGATTGGTGCTGCAACTAATGGTAGCACTGCCAATCGTTGTTGCACTTGACCCGTAGAATTAGACCTGTGAGGGTGTACTAATATAGGAGGATATTCTTGATCCATCTTAGTAGCTGCAACAAATTGCTTTGGCTGACTGACTCCATCATGCTTAAGAAGAAGACTATTCTGAAGTAGTTCTGCATTCAACCTTCTTGATTCCTTCATTTCTTCCTCCTGTTGTGCAAACCTCTGCTCTAGTGAAATAGATTGACCTTCTTCAAAGTAAGGATATGTAACCTGTTTCTTTCCCATCCCTTTGTTGGATCCTTTTCGGAGAGGGGGAAGTGGTTTACCCGAAGGATTACATAAGTTCTGAGTAATCCTTTGATTTCGTGTATGAACACCTTCATCAATTGTGTCGGTGTGTACATGTTCTTTAGCAAGAACCTCTTCATCTGAGTCCCCTGAGTGAGCCTCATCTGGTGGATCAGCAACAACGGCATTGATGAAATTAATCGATGCATAATTCATTGCATCCCTTCTGTCAGCATTTCTGTGATATTGTCTTCTTCCATGTCTTTGATGAAACATTGCCTTTTGTTGATTTGATCCCTTAGGAACTTCTTGACGAACTGTAATTTGGAGGGAATCTCCTGATAATTTGGAACTTCGTTCCTCTTGAGGTTTCTTCCCCAATCGAGAAAAGACCGACTTTCTCTGGGGAGGGGATTGATGATTTGAAAAATTCCCCAGTACAGTGGACTAGGGTTGTTCCTACTATTCTTGATAAACTCCCCGAATCCTTTTTGTTGATTCTGAGGGTTGGTTTAATAGAGTCCCCAGTCTGGCGAGCTGGGGTGATTCTTGACATGCTATGTCTGAGAATTTCTTGAAAGTCCTCCTCATCTTGCGAACCATAGTCTGGAAATTAGCTGGATGCATTAATCTATATCCACTTTTATCACTCGGTTCAAAAGACCGTTGGATGATTTCTGACACTTCTGTCACTTGGTGACGTGGTTGCTCCAAACGAGAGGCCTATTCAATATTCTCATTTGCATGATGCAAGAGTAATTCGACAACTTCTTCTTTGTATTCTTGATTTTGAGAGGAACTAGTTGAAGCATGTTCTTGGGTAAGCTTTTGATTACAAACAAAGCCCATTGACTGTGGCCTGCCATGGGAAATAACATTGCATGAGACCATTTTCGGCGGGCTTTGCTGACTGGAGAGCACCGTGAAATGAAGTGCTCCATGAACACCCCATCCTCTGACATGAATACCAGATGGGGCATTGGCAATTAACTGATCCAATCTTCTTAGTGCGCCAAAGCATGAATGTTGAAGGGCTCTCTGCTTCTTTTTAGCCTTCGGATATCGAGAGACTGATAGATATTCCAAATCAATCTAAAGTTGTTACCCTTCTATTATGTTAAGATGATTTTCATATTCATCATAAGATAATACATTATTTTTCAACTGACAAAGAATTTTCCATATTTTGAGATGAATTTCATGAATTTCATCTTCCGTCAACATTTCTGGAATATTATACTAAGAGTCAGTCAGAGGCCAAAACATGACTGGCACTTCACCTTTCTCCAGTTCTTTTCTTATATTCCGCATTTCCTCTTTACCATATGATGAAGATTCTTCTACCTGATTTGACCAGAGTTGGTGTTTCCTTGTTGCTTCATTCGATTCAACATGATTGGTAGAGAAATCATTAATCAAACTAGAAGATGCATGACTTAGTGGTGGTTCAGAGAATGACCTACACCCTGGGCTATCTTCTAATTGAGAAATTATTTCACCTACTAGCGATGAAGCTTCAGACATGACTGGTTTCTCATTTGCAAGTGCCTCAAGATAAGAGGGCTTTCTCAGCACTACATTGTCCACTGGTGCATTTTCCGGGCAATGTGCATCACTACTGCGGAGAGGACTTTCGCAGCGAAATTCATCATCATGGGGAGGACCACCATAATGGGTTACAGCAAAAGATGAGATCTCTTGCTCCTTGGTCTTCTGACCACATAGAGGGTTCCTGTGGCACTCATCTGGAGATGATACTTCAAGATCAACCGAATTGTCATGAAGCAAGTCTTCACGAGGATGTGTCTTATGAAGACCTTCGGAATTAATTTTCCCACTATTGGGAACTGAGGTAGTAGATTCTTGAATTCCAACAGATAATAGTCTGAGGGCTTTAAGAACTCCAGCATCGAGCACAGCCTTGTTACTGATTATCTCTCGATCTCCTGATTGTGCTGGGTGGGTCTTTTTTTTAGATGCCTTCTTACTCGCCTTGGAAACCACTTGTTGACGAAAGTGGATGCTCTGAGCAGGTGTATGTTCCTGATCAAGAAAGATGGCCAGGTTAGGATGACAATCTCCTCTCAAATCAGGTGTATGTGCCTGGCTTGGTCGTCCGTATGATATGGGGGAGTATGCCCCATAACCCTTTTGGACTGGAAGAGATGTGTGCGTCTGTTTCAGAGTGAATTGTTGATGTATCACTCCACTGGTAGGGATAGATTTATGTGTATTTCCCTGAGATGTCGCTGAAGTTGTTATAATATCATGGCAGGCATCCAGAATATGAGTAAGGATTTTCTTCTGCTCATTCACCATTTATAGAATATGGTTGGTGACTTCAGCTGCTGGAACAGGAATATACATCCATTTTGGGCTTGGAGTAGGTGTATGTTCCTGCTCCTATCCTCCTTTTCCTATCAGTGAATCCTAACAGTACTCATGTGTGGGGGCAGAGAGTTGAGTCTGCCTCCTATTTGTTATCGGGGATTTCCGGCTAACTTCTCTGAATGCTACCAAGCGAGACTGCTGGTAGGCTTGATTAATACTAGTAGGTGTATGTGCTTGCTGATTGCACTTCGCCAAACGTGGTTGAAAAGATCCATCATATGTAGTCATACGAGAGCTGACTAGCTGATGATATATAAACAGGTCTATGTTTCTTCCTATAGTACTCCGTCGGAATTGCCAGGCGGGATTGGTGTGATGCTTCCAGATGAGTTTGCTGGACAGGGGGTTTAAAATGGGAAGGTGTATGTGCCTGCTCGTTGCTTGCCACCACGTTAGGTTGGTGGACTTCTCCGTAGATGGCAGAGATGAGAACCTTCTCATTGTTGACCGGATTCCGCCTCTGGTTGTTCGTCTTGCTTGCTCGGTTTCAAGGAACCTGAGCCGAATGCCTGGAGTCGGTAACCTCATCATGTTGAGGGCGCACTGCCGTAGGAGTCTGGCGGCTATTGTTGGTGGGAACCCACAGGAAGGACTCTTGTCTGTTTGAATTAAGGTCTTGAGGGACCTTCTCATTCACCTCCCAAGAATAAGGGAGCGAATGGTGATTGCGTTCCGGGGATAACGACCTGAAACGGTTGGAGACGGTAGTCAGCATCGTCTGCTTCTTGATCACTGTTCATCATTGTCCGGACGACCGATGTAATTTGTTTACTCGGAGGGCTTGTCAGGCAGCCTCCAGAGTTTGGATGGAACCGTGTTGACGGTACTCATTAACCACTGTGTTTGATACCCAGCGTTGAAGATGCTGAGTAGGTGATATCGTCCTAAGAGTGGACGACGATCCAGCAGGAGTAGCAGCACTGGCATTTGTAGCAGCAGTATTCACAGGTGTGAACTTGAGAGCAGCCATTCTAGAAATGCAAAAGATCTTGGAAAAAGAGTGCCATTTTTATATAACAGACGTAATCAAGATAAATTCAGCCACTAAATCTTTTGGATGAGCACATATGTCAATGATTTTTTTTGTTGGCCCTCTCATTGAGTTATTAAATAGGTGCCTAACAAATAGGTAAAACATCATTTTTAACTTGGTTAAGGATTCACGTCGGGTTCACCATTTTTGTTTCCCTCGGAATCCGGGGATGACTCCCTTGATGGGAGGTTCAAACATTCTGATCGGTTTCTAACGGGTTTGTTTTTAGAACCAGAAACATCCAATGATTCCACATTCATTCTGACCTACATTCCAAAGGTAGGTGCTCATTAGTTTCTGGACTGATGAGGCATAGGAATTTTCATTGGTCGATAGGATAGGTGGTCGGACTAATCACATCTATTTGAGGGGAATTATTGTCTACTCCGGGACTCTCTTTATAGATTTATATTATGTTCGTGAATCCTTATTACATTACCAAGTATAAAATGAGCTTTCTTTCAGATTTGACAATCAATGATCAAAAATGTAGGAAATTTAGATAATCTTTTATCTGTATTCGAGTTTCTTCATCGATAGAGAATCATCTATATTTATTAGAGATTCTTGGTCAATGGTACCCTTTGACACATTTATATAGAAGTCTCTTGGTCATTATGATGACCATGCTAGTTTTAAAGCCACTCAGTGGGGCACTTGAAGTTTATTGTCATTCAAAAGGACATGGATTATTTTAGAGTTGGGATCGAACCCGTAGACGGGCTACCTATGTATCCATTGTTTAGAAAAGGAATCATAACCCACGTAGTTCGTGTAAGGGAGTATGATGTTTATGATTTTTGGCTTAAAGAAGGATGTCATAATTACTTTTACCCTCTAATATCACGTGAGTCATGCTCGGTGTGAGAAACAAGAGGTATTGGTAAAAAATAGACAATTGTTCCATGAAAGATGAAATCATAAGAAATAATGTGGGGCTTATGTAGGTATGACTGCCCAGATAAAAGTAGGTTAGGATTTACTTTAGGGATGAAATCCATGAACAGGGTCCATAAAGGTATATATGCTTCTTGGATATTTTGAATACTCTAACATGGGGATTACTCCGGAAAAGGAGGCCCAAACTAGGAGAAGACCTATGATTGGGTTTCACTCTTGAAAATAAATCCCAGATCAAAGGTAAATTAGGACTGGTGAAGAGAAATCAAGACTGGGGCATACTCTTAAAAATGAGGCCCAAGTCAAGGATTAAGGTTTCAGGCATACTCCTGAGGAGGATTCCCAAATTAAGGTTTGGGGCTTACTACAGAGGAGGATGCCAAAATTAGGGGACTGGGGCTTACTCCTAAGGAAGATTCCCAGATTAGTGGACTGGGGCTTGCTCCTAAGGAGGATGCCCAGATTTGGGAACTTTAAGAATTGGGGCTTACTCCTAAGGAGGATGCCCAGATTAAGAATTATGACTGGGACTTACTCCTAAAAAAGGAGGCCCATGTTAGGGGATCTCTCATCTTAAAGGATGAGGTTAAATGAATGAAATCTCAATCATTAGTGACATAATGATGTGTAAATCACTATGTTTTGAGAGATATTCTGCATAATTCCTTTCAGATAAGGAAGTCAAATCAAGAAATCATGCCATAAATGGATTTGAAGAGTGTCTTGAATACTGAATCTTGAATAGGAAATTTGTAATGGCTTACGAAGGGTGAAATGGGCAAGAAAGGAACCCAAAAAGGCAGAGGCTCGCAAGTCCTGGTAGGCGCACAGGTACTGCGTGGGCGCGCATGTCCTGGTCGCACAGGTATACGCCTGCACCACATGTTTGGTACTTGCGCGGTGTTCAACTATCAGGGTAATACTTGAGAGACCTTTGTTTAAGGCATTTAAAATCCTCTTGAGGTTATTCCAGCAGAGGGGCGCGCAGGTTCTATTGAAGGAGTAAGGCGGCGCGCAAGTGTGGCCATTTCCCTTAAGGGTTGGCCACCTAGGCGCGCAAGTGTTGATGAGTTTCAACACTTAGGCCTTCCTCCCCCTCTTTAGATCTTCCGTTCTAGGTAAGAAATTACCATAGAAGTGTTCCGGAAGCTTTGAGAAGAGACTAGGGCGCCGGGAGCTCAAATCTGAGTTTTTGGAAAAATTCCTCCTTTAATGGGGGGCCCACAGGGTCTATTTGTAGGTAGGAGAAGACCCCTGGCGGTTATCACTTAGGTCATGCAAGTGACTTTCACGGCCAACTTCAGCGCGCAAGTGTACTTGCGCGACCATTGCGGCACGCAAGTATACTTGCGCGAACATTGTAAAACATGGGTGACCCTTGCACAATGCACTTCTTATTCCTTCCTTTGTCAATTTTTTTGATAATTGTACAAAGGTTGAATCACTTTGAGCTAAGATATTCCCCTTTTCCAATCTTTAGATTCTGTGACGAAAGGAGCATCAATAGTACCTTTCAATTAATTTTTTCACAAACATCACAATTAGTTGTTATTCCATAAACCATACCATTTATCTTGATTATAGAATTTATCTGATGTTTACTCTCATCATTTACAATTAGTGTGGTACACTATCTCAAATAATTTCCAAAATTGAAATAATTAGATCATATAATGGGAGAGGATCTATAGGAAAATATTTTAATCATTCAATTTCATTAGTTTACCTCTTCATATATTCTTGGTATTAATTTCATTGAATAGATCATATTACCAAGATGAATCATTAAAATATTTCATAGAGACAGTTCCCCCTATTCTTATTCCAACCTTTTTGACATGTTTAATAATTAATTTTCATTCTTATATGGATTATATCACATTATTTTATAAAAATATTAATTTTTTGTTATTTTATGTGTATAAAGGATTTAATTGGATCAGGATGTTAATTATTTCATGAGATAGTTGGTTAGGATTAACGATGTGGTTTTTCATTTGATTTTCCTTGTTCATTGGTTGCACATGGAGATGATTACAAAATATTCTATAACATTCTCTATAAATTAAATTTCACCCTCATTCTACCTGTCAACAAAAATAAAAAAAATATAGTGTGATCATCAATAACTAATCATAGTAATCAATCAAATTACAAGTAAAATTATATGTAAAATTTCAGGATTTAGGATACCTTCATTAAAGTCACATACATTTTAGGATCTAAATGCATTAATTTTCGTTTAAAATTTTATTTCTTAGGATTAATATCCATTAATTCATAAACTAATACCTAAACTAAGTAACCTATAATTTATTGAGAACTTACCAAATTCTAAACCCTAAATCATGAAAACTCATTCTCCTATAATTCTATATAATCTTTCTCCCCATAAACAAAATAATCACTCACAAAATCACATACCATTCAATATATATATTAATCATTAATACACTATAAATATTAATATTTTCAAAAAATAACCTGAATCTTATAAAAATATTCTTGACATGATACTTTTATAGATATATCTTACATATTAATTTCTTACAAAACCTGGGGAACTAGAAAAAGAAGATTGTGTGTGCTCAAAATCTATGTTACAATTATCCTAATAGATTTCATTCAATTATCATAAGTTGTAAATGGATATTAACATTGGTATCATCAATCTAATTAAGAAAATAATACTAAGAAAAATGTATATTATAGAACATGGATTAAATAATGAAATATCATAGTACATGAATACGAATAATGTGGAATCATGTTCTAGTAAACATGATACATGATAAAATAACATAATAATGTAGAACATCATTAAAATATAGAATATAAATTAGAAAGTGGAACATTATTTTCCTGAGACTCACCATCAGTGCCCATATTTATGCCCAACTAAATCATATTCATAAATACAATATCTCATGACATTTAAATTTTTGACCAATTCATTTGAGAGAATTATAGGACATCACATATCATACATCTATACATACATTTTTTATAATATATTATAAATTAATCATATCATGAATATCCCATTGAATGAATATGTGTTTCGCTAAAAAAATATAAAAAACCCATAGAAGGAAAATTAGATTCATATTCTATTAAAACCGATTCACATTTATTACTCATTCATAATTCCAACATTATTGTTAAATCAATATAAAATAAATGTGTATTCAATGTTACATAGGAAATTTATAGGTAAATACACATAAATAATGAAAATAAATGTAACATTCTATGATTTTAAAAGGATACAATATTCCTGACAGTGTATGAGATACACCACATCAAGCATAAAAGAACAACTAAATTTTATTATTTAAGTGATACTATCTTGACCAAGACATTAAATTGGTTTGAATTAATTGGATTAGCATATTTATAAAATAAATATAAATTTCCAAATTAATATGATTTCTTGGTAATTTATTATAAAATTATAACATAATTTTTAGTAAAGTCATTTATTCTTCAAAAAAATATTTTTTCATCAAAAATAGTTTTTATTTATCATTATATAAAAATAATATCATTAATTTATTCTTATTCTATAATATTTATATGATAAAAATAACTTCATTTTTGAAATTATCCAAACAAAATTTGTCTATGGTGAAATTTCTAAAAATTTCTAAAAAAAGTTAATGTTTTAGTGAATAATAAGAAAACAAATTATAAAAAGTAGCATATTTTGTGATATAATGAAAATTTAACGACCTATGTATATACAGAATGATTTTATTTTATTATTAAACTAAAAAAGATAAATTCATTTTTAATATATATTTAAATATGTTTTATTTAAATAAATTAAAGAATTCATACTTTTGAAATAGTAACCTGATCATTTAAATAGTAATGTGACTATTAGGAACAGTAATATAACCATTTGTATAAGTAACTATCCTATGAATGAATAAATTAAATTTAAGAGTCTCATAAGTGAAAATATTGCATCTTTATATAATGGATTATATAAAAAAATTTAATCATTACAAATTACATGTTGGAATTTTTGTGAAACGTAAATGTTTATTTAAAATATTTTAATTAATATGATGATTTAAAAGAAAATTTATTCTACTCATATAGATTCAAAAACAAATTTTTTTTATTATACTGTAATATTATGAGACCTTATTTAATTTATCAAAGGGTCAAAAAAATAAGTTACAATATTAAATTCAATATTTTTTTAATTAATAATGATTTTAATTAATAATTAAATTTCACATATTTACCTAATTTTATACAAAAAATGGATTCCATTTCTGAAATATAAATTACATAAAATTTTTATTTTGAGTTTTTCTGAAATAAATGAAGTTTAGATTAATAGTAAAATACAGTAATTTATAGTATTGAAAATTGTAAGTTAAATACATGAATAGGGTAGTAAAGAATGATGTAATAAACCACTATTTATAAATCATATTCACTAGTTTCATTAATTAGACATAATAACCAAAACTCTCTATTGTCTTGAGCCAAAATAATAAACAAATTAATATAATAATAACTCACCCATGTATTCTCCCTATAAGTTCCACCCCTAAGTACCCCTTCTACTCACATTGCAAATTACTTGTATCTTGTTTAAATTATACTCAATTAAATTCTAAATACTCTTCCCCACATCCAAGATATGCTGGTATCACTAATAGATCAAAACCAAGTTCATTGCGTAGGTTCTCAAGAAGATGATTTCAGGTGCTAAAATCCTACTTCTTTCCCTTTTAATTTTATTTCTTTTCTTATTGTCTCCTCACCAACCCCATAAAAATTGACATGATAAATAAAATATAAAATATATATTATAATTGTAATTTGAAAATATAACATTTTTCATCAATAAACATCTCTTATCCTCTTATTATAAATAATGAAAACATCATCTCTGTTATGTCGATTCACTGACTTCATGGATGATGAGTTTTCATTTTCCATTACCATAATAAAGGATGGTCATAAAATCAATATTAATTTTAAAGCATTGTTTTTATGTATATTTTATCATTTTTAATTTTTTGTAACGAAATTATATTAAAAATAATTGAATGAAATGAATCCAATTTGTGGTTGTTAGAAAAATAGGAAAAAACCCCAACATGTATCATCAATGTTTGATCCAATGAGTCATCTCCACATTAAAAAAATGATATATGGGATCATTTAAAATTATAAAGTATATTATAACTAATTCATTCATCTTTTTTATTTTCTATTCTATTTGAAAAGTACTCCCTTAATTATACTTAAGGTAACTCACTATAAAACAATGAAAAAAAATGTTTTTGGAACCACAATTGTAATATTTATTACTCATTAGAAATAGAGAAAAATAAACTTAATAATATGGTAATAAATAAAATATATGTGGAATGTTTATTAATTAAGTAATTAATGAATATAATTTGATTATCAACGATATGAAGTACATGTTTAGAAGGCTTACATATATAATGTAAGAGAATTAATAATCCCATTTCCATTCATGGAGTACAACTTCTAATCCATTTATTAGGGAATTCTAAGATTCAATGTGGAAAAACATTTTTATATATAATTTCTTATCATTTGTATTTATAGTGGATAAAAATATTTAATTCTTTTTTTTAATTATCACTTCAATGATATGATATTTTTAAGTAACTTTATTTTTAAAAATCCTCTTATAATATTATAATAATTTTGAATGTAGAATTTTTTTTACTATATAAAATAAGTGGATTTTTTCAATTTTATGATGACATATTGATATTTAGTTTCCTTTAAATGTTCACAAGAGTATTTTAAATTAAAAATTTTCATTAATTTTTACTCGTCTTATTAAAAACGAAAAGTGACTTCAAAATAAAAATTTCATTTCACTCAAGAATGTTTATTTTATGGAGTATGTAGGTGTAATACACTTTTCAACATTCTTGTGAATTTTTATGATGATGAGTGGTTCCATGTTAAAATGGGGGAGGGTGAGCCCATTATAGCTCTCAAATGAATTGGGTAAATGTACAGGGTTAACATGTTAAGTTTCTCTTAGAAGATTATTGTAATATATTATGGTGGTTATTCCATGTAAGACAATGATTATTACTAGCTGTGTAGCCAAGAGAGGTACATTATATACCGGAGTGATATAAAATTTATTCAAAAAGATACATTTTGATTTATGTATTCTTTCTATGGTTTTATATAAAACTTATGATTTCAAAAAATTAGAAAAATATATTATGTTTTGTGCGTCCAAAGAATAACTTCATATAAATTCTTTCATCGGTCTATAATTATTTATGGACTAATGGTTTCATTTTTACTTTTTATGAACCATAAAGATATTTTGTGGCCATCCATTGTTTTAAAATATTATTTTACAAGTATAAAAACTATTAAAGTCAAATTATATTTCATGATAAAAGTATTAAAGATGTTTCAAAAAAATTATCATTTATTTATTTGAGGTGTATCCTTTGATGAAAAAATGATATTATATAATATTTTCCACTTTTACATTATAGATTTAATTTAATTAGATTTTTCTTAATTATATAATACTATAAACCTAAAATAACATTCATAATTAAATAAAATCAATTCTATTCTATATTCACTAGATTATGTAGTTTTTAAGGTTAGATCCTTAAAGTTGGTTTCAGGGTAGGGTATATATAATTTTAGACATTTATATTTTACAATAGCATAAGATAAATATTCTTTATAACCACTTGTGTTATTATCATATGGAATATTATTTATGTTTAATTTAATTTAGTTATACTTTATAAAACCCTAAATTAATTTACATGTAAGGGGGTGATGATTTAGAGTATTCTAAAATTTTTGTGTTATTATTTTTACCTTATAGAGTATTTTTTATTTCATAAATAATTTCATATTTAATTGATATTATTGTAAATATATTAAGGAAATTTATTAAGATGTATGGGAAGATATATTTCTAGACATTATTATCCATCATTGATGATATGGACATCATTATTATTCCAAAAGAGTATTCAAATCATTTTGTTAGATTCTTGAGATTTCAAATCACCTAGAAGAAATGAATTAAGTTATCAAACACCATTTAATTTCTAAAAACATTATAGGTCATGGTATCTTTTTCATATGATTTCAACATATAAACAGTTCAAACTCTTCTAAAATTGGTAATACTATTGGTATTGTGAATGTTTAATTTTAAAAATTGGACAACATATTGTAGTAGATAGGGATCATCATGAAGATCTTGAAATTTGGATTCAAGGTATGAATTATATTTTTATTAATAAATAATGAAACATGATTTGATTGATATCGGTGAATCATAAAGATATAATTTATATCTTTTATTTTCAAGATTGAATTATTTGGAAACATTATGAAGTTTATATTTAAGGAATAGAGATGAACATTGAATTATTAATATGTCTATATATAAATGATTCAAGTTTTATGGTATATTTAATGATGTTGAAATATTTAAATTTACTAGTAATATTTTTATGATGGGATTAATTTGTGATAATTTTATTGAATTCGAGTTATAAGTTATATTTCAGTTGTTATGTGAAAAAAATTGTTATTTGTGGAAAAATAATTTCCTTTTAGTTTTTTGGAAATATTTTTAAAGGTATAGATAATTATATGGTTGATATGATATTTTATTTTGAGCTAATTATGGGTTGTTATAATTTAGGAATATATGATTTATCCTTATTGGTTTTAGTAATAATTTTTATCTTAGATAGAGATCACTATAATTTTGGGAAGCATTAGAGGAATAATGTAACAATAATTCCATGATACTTTATTTTAGGAATAAAGGTTAAATTCTATTTTGGAGGAAATTATTATTTTATTTGGTCTTTATGGTGATTAATAAAAAAATTATATAACATCTTGCAAATTATTTGATTTGGGTATATACATAGTTGATTAATACATCACGGTTCGTTGATTTTATTTTGTGATAAATGTTAATACTATCTTGGATGTATATATGACCAAATTATTATGATTGTTGGGTCTCCGTATTTAGTGGAAAGTATTTTTGAGTAATTTTAATGATATTTATTTTTTAATGATCTATAATGGACATTGAGAATTTTTTTGGATTTTTGAAGATAAATACTTTTTCGGAATTACCATATCTTATCCTAACCTGTTTGTTTTTGGTTTAAATCTAATTATTAGAGGAATATATTATTTTTCTTTTATGGTTTTAGATATCTATATTAGTTGATTCTATTACTTAAATAATAAAGGATTCACAGTCATCATTTGGGGAAAATGATGATTTTGTGGTGGAAAGCTAATTAAAGGATTAAACTCTACTTCTTAAGTAAGTATGTTTCCTTATGTTATTAGTATATATATTAATGTAATTACAAAAACACTATGAAAAAGGATGTTGAATGAAAAATGATACCCATTTACTTTTCTTACTGAGAAATTAATGGCCTTTTTACTCATCATAGATTTATGGTTTTTTTATAGTTAAAATTATAATAATAATTTTCTCTATTACCTTCTACCAGAGCATGATAGTTAGTTTTCTCTTCCATGTCCAAGTTTTATAATATGTAATACTTTTACATGTAATCTCAGGTGACCATCATACTTCTATTTATTTATTTTTATTATTTATTTTTATAAATAGTTTTTCAGATGTGGGTTTTTATATAAGACACACGGATTTTTATGATATAGATTTTATTATTTACATTTATTAGTTCATTTATGTTTTTTATTATTTAATGTTATGTGATGTATGATTCCACATGATATTATTTTTCTACACATAACATTGTCTTATCTTGTGGTATATGTAACACTATTCTTGGATTCTATTAAAAAAAACTTATGTTCTTTTGATAAACTTCATTTCAAAAAAGACAGAGTTTAAGCGAGCCACTAAATATGATTTAATTACATTATAACATAAATGATGGTTATGGAAAATATAAATTGAATTATGAAAATATTATTTACACATGTTTAAATAAATAATTATTTCTTTAAAAATTAATTATAACTTAAAACAAAACCATTTTTAAATAAATGAAATTTTTTTCTAAATGAATATTTATAATCAAATAAGTAATTTTATAAAATAATAAAATCACTCTTGATTGATTTTATTAAGTCAATATATATATATATAATATAAATTTAATCTATTATTAAAATTCATGTTATATGTTTTGTGAACCCGATATAAGAAAAAAATCAATTTATCAGATAAAAGAAGAATTAAAAAAACATTTTTGCCACCTTTTGATGGTTCAACCATTTTAAGACCTTTTTAACACATTTTATATTATATTTTATAGAATAAACATATTCATTGTAACTTGGGTTTCAAAATACATTTTGGATGAATTTTTAATATTTTTCTGTTAAATTTCAAATTTTTATTAACAATAAAAGTATACTATAATTTAACTGAAAACAACTTGTTTATTTGAATAATTTATATGGATTAATTATATTCCTGAATTGTTTAAAAGTACAAATATATTATATTTATAAAAATTAATATTATTTAGGTAATTGGTATTAATTTTACATTTAATTTAAGTATAAAAACATTTCAATCTTTTGCAATGTTTTAACCGTTTAAACTCATTTGTCTTATTCTGGCAACGAGATTAATTTTAGTTTAATTACTGAAACATATTTTTTGTATCAGAAAAAATGGATTCAATATATATAATTAGTATTTTATAATAATTTAAATATATTGATTTTAAATTTGGGAATTATAAATAGTATCTTTGATAAATCTTTATTATTTCAGTAAAATAGTAAATCATCTAATTAAGGGTAAAAATAATATTATATATTTAATGTAACACTTGTCCATATATTTTTAGATGACTGTTTTTCTACCTAAATCATATTTTAGTCGAAATAATATCCATTGTAATTTTCATGGATGAGTGTAGGATATTTAATCTACTTTAATTAAAGAAAACTTAAATATTTCAAACTAAATTTTTTTAAATATATCATTTTTCATATAATTATATAAAGAAGATAAGATAAATTATAAATTAAATTTTTAGATATAAAATATTTTCCTTTTCATAGTAATTTATTTATAATTTTTAAGAAATTTATAGTAACATTAAAGGCTTATACAGTAATGACACGAAATTTATTTTATTGATGAAAAATCAAGAAAATAATCATTATCAAAATGATTAGAACAAGAAAAAGAAAAAAACAACTAAAAAATAATTTTTCTAGAGTAAATATCGACCATAATTATATAATAGTAGTGTTATATACCAATTGGTTCCAAAGGTAATAGATTATGAAACATATAATATTTTATCCAAGGTAATGGAAAAGTTTTAGTATTCCTGTTTTAAATAATATAACATTTTTAATGATGGATTTTATAGAAGAAATATTCAACTATATGTATTATTATTAAATAAATGTAATTTAAATTCTTTATATTATTTTGTTTTAAATTTTTATTAAACATATAATTATATTAAATAATTACACTAAAGTGATGTAGTATTTATTTTATTAATGGAAATATCAAATTAATGTTATTAATGACATATAAATAAATATAATATGTGATAATTTATATATATAATTAATTTTATTGATGATGATAACCCATTAAGGATAGAATAAAATTTTTCTTTGATGAAAAAATATTATATATTTGTTTTTAAAATCCAATAAATGAATAGTGTCAAAATTGACAATATTTATATTTCGTACAAAAATTATTTTATTAAATTGTTTAAAAATATTAATATAATTTTAAAAAATATATAATTATTTTAATATGGTTTAAAATTTTATTAATTGATTATTTATAGTCCAATTGACATCATATAAGGAAAAAATACGGTATTGTAATATTGAAATATTTATTACCTTAGTTAATAATTAAATTGACTAACTAAGTGTTAAGTAAAAGGATAATGTTTAAATTAAAAGAATGACTAATCTAATATATATATTTTTTATTATATTACAATCTTATCTCATATAATCTTTGAAACTAAGACATTTTGGGGTTTTAATGGGGTTTTATTTTATTATAAATTTGCGTTTTTTGATATTCAAAAAGTATCCCCCACCTCAATTATAAAAGGGAACATACACCCTCATTTCATTACAAATCATGGGGCCTTAAAGATCTGATATCCTCCAACATTTTACTTTATAAAATTCCCTTGTGAAATACTAGATTATATGGTCTTCTCTTAATACCCACTCTAGTGCTTTAAGAGGACATTTAGAGGGTGTATGCTGGAGAAGAGGCAATCTTCTCTACTAATTCAATAAAACATCTTTCTTCTTCTACATCCAATTCATGATTTATATCATTTATAAAATAATTAAAATAGTATCAATTTTATACTGAGATATTATTATAATTATGGAAAAACCATATTATACCTTTCATCCATCCTATAAAAAAATAAAATCGCTATGCAAGCGAATGTACAACATACCATCTCTACTTGGTGGTGTAATATGTTTTTCACTACCACATTACATAGACGAGTATAATGATGAAAAATTAAATATATGTCCTTAATATAATAATAAATATATTCTTTTAAAAATATATATCACACACAACCATACCATTTCACAATTATGTGAATGATATCATCCCTTGTGAATACGTACAACCCTCTGTCTCCACAATGTGATGCAATTAATTGTACATCAAATCCATTAAAGCATGAGTACATAAAATTTATAGAATAAAATAATATGATATATATAATTTTAATATCATTTTGGAATGAAAAAACTATGAATTATGAAATAAAAACCTATCTTATTCCACAAAACATGCATAAGAAAATGAAGCCATTAATTATTGAATAATGAGTAATAATGAAATTTTATTAAAAAAAATGATTATAATATGATCATAAATGATATCATAATAATGACTGTGATTATATAATAATTAAATTAAATTATTTAATTCATTGTAAATGAGGTTCAGATACATTCAAGGGATATCGAACCTATAGTAGGGTATAATTTTTAATCTCATTATTATCTGAAATAGTTTATATATAATTATATAGTATGTTATATTTATCATCCATTTTCATGTTTCCTAAATATGTCCAAAAAAATATTCATTTTATCCTTATATAATATTCGAAATTAAATTATACATCTTTTTGATGTTTTATTAAATGGTATGATATTATTCATTTGTCGTTTTTGATACAAGGTACTTTTTGACTTTCTGAAAAAAGTACTAGAAGCATGTATTGTTTTAAATTATATGACAAGAACAGTTTTTTATCATTTTATAACACCTTATTTGAATTAATCTCCTTTCATAATATTTCAATTTTATTTTCTAAAAAATTATTTTCTTTTAATATTACACAATATTGTGAGAATGTTTTTCTTGAAAATGAAGGGATATTTTTCTAACGAATTAATATTAGGTGATCATTCAAAATTATATTCCATATAAGATGGAATTATTTAATAGAGTTATGTTTCATGTTTTATATACATATTGTTCGCATGTTTTGATTGTTTTTATAATAGAATTAAATATATTAAATCAATTTGTTTTACATAGATAATGTTATGGTGGAATGATGTTTAATGCAGCCCATCATTTTCCTTAGGCATTGATGAAGGATTTATGTTATTATGGCACGCATAAGAATAATTTAATTATTTGATCGGTGAGACCTATACCCATATCTATATTATTGGTTAAAAATATATATCTCATGAGATAGAATAGACATTAACTTTATATGATATTGGTTCAGTAATAAAGGGTTGGAACGAGGAATTACCTTGGTTTTGTGATACAGGGTTGGAACAACAAGTAAACCTAGTTCAGTAATACATGGCTGGAATGAGGAGTGATCTCGGTTCTGTAAAGGACTTTTTCCACTATGATTTTCTGAGAAATAATCCTTCATTAATATTAAAATGATTTTCCATGCTTATGTGTTTCCCGCAATTCCAAGATTTTCACCAATGCTATTTTCTCATGACTTGTTTTATTTTTGAGTTATGCCTTATGAACATCCATGATTTTTTTCATCACTAAAAATTTTAATATATGTTATACATTGTATTATTTTCAATAGTAGTGTTCTTGTTTTTACATTCATATATTCATGTTCTGTTTGAAAATTTCTTTGTTTACCCTTATTGAACAGCTGAGCTCTCCCATTTCAAATTTTTTATTTCCCTAAGGATATAAATAAAGATTTTAGGTAGAAAAACCAAAGGTTAAGATATTTATAAGAGTTGCTAAATTAAATTATCATATTAGAATAATGAGTTCCATGTTTCCAAAGGCACTAAACCAATACGATTGTTGTGTGTCTTTTTCTGTAATGTATTATGTATTCCACAAAAGTAATTTCATTACCAAGCATGTCAATATTGGGTGGTTATAATTGGTATTAGAGTGAAGGTTTATTCAACCATTGGGAATATCGAATGAGGAAACATTAGTAAGATCTGTATAATTATATCAAAGATATAGGGATGTCCATAAGGATAATTCAAAGTATATGATACAATCATTGAATTGTGGTAATGATCATGGATATCCTAGAACTGAACCTTATATGTTAGTGATTGAAAGTAAATCCCATTGATTATTTAGTTTTCCTAGTATTATGTTTCCCTCTCAAACTATTGATTTTGAGATTTAGACAATGGATAAAACTCAAATGAACTATGTCAATGTTTAATGTAATAGGCAATGCAATGATTTTCCTCCTAACCAAAATTTTTTTTAATTAGATTTGGAATGATAAATATTATTATTAAACATACAAAATATATAAATAAATTTGGATTCCCTAATGAGTAGATAAGGGGACAACATTCTGTTGATCCCTTCATGATGCAACATCCACCTTATTTTAGGGGTTCTTAGGATCCACTTGTTAAATAATGGTGAATCAGTACCACTGAAAATATATATTGTATCATTCACTACTTATACCAATAAAAATTATTATTTTTGTTTATCATTTAGAACGAGAAGATAACCTGTGGTGGAATTTAATCAATAATATGAAGATGAAAGATGAAATTGAATCAATGGAATAGGAAAAGTTAAAGAACTTATTTTTCATTAAGTACATTTCTCATGTTATTTTTACAAAGATGGAAATGTACTTCCATGGGCTTAAGCAAAATGATGATGAATTTCTTTGTATTTATGTGGAAAATTTTATAGTACATGTGAGTTATGCTTCAAGAATTATTATCCAAACTAAAATAAAAATCTATAGTCTATTTAGTGTCTTAAAACCAATTATTTGGAGGGAATTATCCATTAGAGACTTTAGTAGCGTTGATGATATTTTGGGTTGTTCTATCCAAGTAGAAATAGAGGACGAGGTTAAATGTCAATCTCACGGTTTTGATAAAAATTGGATTATGGAGATTAAGAAAAAATCTCAATATAAAGGTAAAAATATTATGAGTGTTTCCTTATGTTCAAAGCTTAGAAAGAATAATTATGGATATTGTATTAATGGTAGTAATAAATGTTTTGTGTTTGGAAAAGAGTCACATAGAGTTGTTGAGTGTCGATGTAATTGAAAAAATATAGCTAATGATGTGAATAGATAATAGGATACACTGAAAGCGCCTCCTAAACGTTAATTGCACAAGTTCAAGGAAATGGGGTATTATTCCCACCAGTTCTATAATAAAATGGATATATATGATGATCAACATCAACAACCTCTTAATGATAATGAAAAATGAAAATCTCATAGGATCACTATTGGTGATATAGAGTACAACAACAAAGTGGTAGAATGATTGAGTGTTTATATAATGTGAGTCCAAAAATAATGTTGTAAAATCACTTTTATAGTACTATGGAATAATGAAATATCAATTATTCTATTTGGGATTTTCCATATGGATTTAAGAGTATATGTTAAGTGGTATCTGTATCCATGAAAATTTATTCAGATATTTTTTTTAAAAAAACATTAATGGGAGGATGTCCCTTAATATGTTCATAATATTGGGATAAGAAAATAATTATTTTTCTGATAGTATTAATAACATCGAGATTAATATGATGAAAATGATATTTATGATATTATGGATAGATAATATAGAATATTTGGGATTTAACGTATATGTAAAGTATTAATTTTGGAATGAATGAATGTTTAGAAAAAATTTATATGATATTTCATTTCATTACAATGTTTGAATGAAAATATATGATTATTGGATTCATATGTTTAGAGTGTGGACCACAAGAAATACCTTATGAAATATTACGGATAAATGTTAATCCGTGTTACTGAACCTCTTTATAATGTTTTGGATTTTAATATTTTAGATGCTTTGTATGTATATAAATTGATGGAAATATTTAGTTAATGTTGGGATGAATTTTGTTAGAATAATTTATTACCTCAACATTTGTGGACTTAGGCATATTTGATAACTTGTGAATTTTTTTATACAAATCGAATGACCAATTATCCTATTTATGGATTACATTATCTTCTATTTCTTGAGGAATGAAAAATTCAACATAATATCTTGGAATAAGATATGAAGTGGAATTCTATGAGATTATACTTAATCATGTATGTGTTACTTCTTGTAAAAAAATTCTTCAACTCTAGGGAAGGGATCTTAAAAGTAGAATGTTTATTGTCACACCCCCGATCGCAGATATCTTTATTTTACTTCCTTCTTGGTCCCAATTTAAATTTTTCGAGGTTTAGTCGTGTCGGCGGTTTCACGCCGGTGCGTGGTCATCGCATTGCGAGCGGTGATCGTGCGTTCGGCCCGGGTGACTATGTGTTCACCCGGCGTTTTAAATATTAAAGTTTTGCGTTGACTTTTTATTATTATTACTATTTGTGTTGCGTTATTATTATTTTAGTTATTTTCTGTGTATAAGTATATATATATATATATATATATGTCTATATATGTGTATGCACATACATATGTATATACTTTAATACGTTATGTTTATATATGTATATATATATATATGTATATATATATGTATATATATATATGTATATATATGGTATCTGTGTGTATATGTTTGTAGATAGGTATATATATATATATGTGTTTAGGTATGCGTATATATACACGAGTATTTTGATTATAATAATTATTATTAAAATTACCTAACTTTTATTTATTATCATTATTCTATTATTATTTATTATTATTATTATTATTAACATTATTATAAATTTTGTTTATCATTTTTTTATAAAGTTTATTATTATTATTATTATAAAGTTTTGATATTATTATTAATATAACGTTTTATTATTATTATTATTATTATTATTATTATTATTATTCTTATTATATATATATATATAACCTAATCTAACCCTAATCCTACCCCCTCCCATAGCCGCCTCACCTCTCTCCCTCTCTCCTCTTTCTTCTCCCCCGCACCATCACCCTCCCGCGCACCCCGGCGCCGCGCCGCCCCGGCCTCCCCATCCCGAGCCCGCACCCTCCTCCCATCCCGGCCCAGCTCCCGCCACCTCCGGCGACTCCAACCGCCATCCCGAGCCTGCCACCCACTTCCGACGTCCGGCACCCATGTCCCGTGCCGCACCCCCTGCTGTCCGACCCCACTAACTCCGGCCTGCGACCTCGCTGTGCCGGCCTCCTCCGCCAGCCAACCACCGGCCTCCGCTCCGCTCTGGCGCTCCACCCCGCTCCCCTCCTGTTCCCATCGCCGACCACATTTTCCCCCTGCTCCTCCGCCTTGCGCCGACCCCGCGCTGCCGTCCCGGCTTCCCCGCGCCGCCCTCCCTGCTCCTTCCCGCCGGCCTCCCGTCCGGCGACCCCTCCCCTCCGTGCGAACCCCCCTGTTCCGGCTCCCCCTTCCCGCTCAATTGTGAGTTTTATTTTTATTTTGTTTTTATTTTGTTTTTTGTTTTTTTTTCCATTATGTGTTAATCTCATTTATTTACTTTTATATATATATATATAACGTTTTAATATCTTTATCATGTTAATAATAATAATATTATTATTATATTATTATTAAGTTATTATTATTGTCATTATATTATTATTATTGTGATTATATTATTGTTACATTATTATTATACTTATTAAATTGTTATTGTCATAAAAGTATGTTATTATTATTATTATATTATTATTATTAATATATTATTAAGGTTATTATTATTATTATTATTATTATTATTAAGTTATTATTTTGGGTTATGTTATTGCCATTATTATGATTATGTTATTATTATTATTATATTATTATTATTATTATTATATTATTATTATATTATAAATGTGCTAAATTATTATTGTTATTATTATTATTGTATTATTATAATCGTTCCATATTATGATTGTTATTATATCATTATTATTATTATTATTATATGATGTTATCATTATTATGATGTTATTGTTATCACCATTATTATTTTCACATTATTATTATTACGATTGTTATCACTATTGTGATATTATTATTATCGCTGAACCCGTTTAATGGTCTTTTGTTTTAGGACTGGTTTGACGGTGCAATACGGTGCGACCGTTACACAACGAGAGTTTTGCACCGTGTCGTTTTCGTTCCGAGCCGCGTCTTGAGGTATGTCTCCCATTGCACTCGCCTTTAAATTAAGAATTTATTTATTCATTGCCTTTTATTGAATTTCTGTAAATTTAAATGTAATATTAAGTAGTTTTTATAGTGTGGTGATCTGCTGATGATAAAAGCTGTTTTTAATTCTAGCGTTTCATTGAAAGTGTTCTTCTTATATTTAGTTGTGTGCTTCCATGGTAGTATTTCTAAATGGTTCTTCCTGAATAATGAAAGTCATGTTAAATTGTGTTTTGAAATGTTTTTGGCATGTGTAAATTTGTAGATGTATTGTTAATGAAAAAGGTGTTTCTTAGAACCTGGATTAGAGAAAATGACCGTATGACCTTTAAACTTGATTTTGGAAATTTAATGTGTGGTTCTTGGTTGACGAGAAATGTTTTCCTTTGTCGCGTGAACAAAAGTTTGGATTTCATTTGAGAAATGGTGTCCCTTCAAAAAAATGATTTAAGGCCCGTTTGGCTCTTAATAAAAGTGGGGTGCATTTGGATATTGGAAAATGATTCTACTTGTGGAACCAGTGTGTTTCGGGTTTAATATGCCGATCTGAGTTTCTTAAATAATGTTCTAAGTGTGTTTCTGGTTTTCAATGGCATGGCGTGTGTCATATCCCTTTGGAAATGTTTTAGTGTAAAATGTTAAAAATGTAAATGATATGACGGCCCGGTTGGCACTTTAATAAGTGTGAAGTGATTTTACATATATATATATATACGTACTTGTGAGGGAATTTCTACAGGGGGACTTCCCTTTGAGGGTTTTCATGTAGCGATGTCCGTGTAAGGGGTTGGCAAGTGCGGTGAGATGAGTCACACGTGCGAGGGTCTCCCACTTACACAGTGTTACTAAAACCACCATGGGTTCCTGGGCATCTTGTAGATTATCGAGTGAAGGTTGCTTTCTAACCCTGATTAGATGGGTTGGTACCCCCTGGAGTTGTAGACAGGCCAGGAGGGATGTGCCACTGGTTGGCTATTAGGGCGGCCAGTTGGTTATTGACTATGGAGTACCACGCCGGCAGGTAGTCTGAACCCGAGTACGTCCAGGGGTTTTCTAGGGATGTTCAGGATCACCCATGGTTATTGCTGATAAATTTTGGTTTATTTTTACTTGCACTTGGTTCTCCTTGCCTGTTTACCTTTACTTGCACTTGTTTTCCCTGCTTGTTTGCTTTCAGTCATATTTCACAGCCTATACTGTTAGACTTTGGGAAAATTGGTTTTCAAATGAAAATGCTTTATTCTCTTTGGGTTAGATTTGAAAATGTAACACTTTGCTTTTCAGAATGAGTTTAAAACTAATGAAATGGAACTAAATTTCGAAAAGAAATAAGGGAAATGTCTGGTGTTTGATTTTCAAGTAAAGCTTTATGAAAAATTACTTTTATACATTATAGTTCAAACCTGGATTATGTAGATTCTTTATTTGCTGGCAGTGCATTGGGATTTGTCGTGGGGCTCACCTGCTGAGTACTTTTGTGCTCACGCCTATCTTTTACCTTTTCAGTTGCAGGTTCCTTGTGCTCAGGTTTTCCTGACTTGAGTCGCTCAGTGGGGGAGCGATGTTGGTTATAGTTGGGTGGTGACCCGTGAGGTCACGTGGAGGTATGTCGTGGTATAGTTTTTTTATGTCTTTATTGGTTGTCAGTTTGTTTAATTTATATTCTTTCTTCCGATCCTGCTTTGAGTTTGGGCTGAAATCGTTCCCAATGATTAAAATTTTAATGCCCGGCACTTGTTGCCATCCCGGGGGGATCGGGAACGCCCCTCGGGACTTGCCACAGGCCGGCTCGGGTGACCGGTTCAGGGTCGACCCGGGTAGGTTCGTGACAAAATGGTAACAAAGGGTTCTTGTTATTTGGGTTGTCCGGTAGAAGGAGATTAGGACTGTCGGAACTCGAGGGGTAAGTATGGGAAGAGCGTCGCGAACTCTTGCTCGCACTGATCTTCGAGTTACCAGGGGTAGTTCGGGAATTGTGTCCTTGTCTTTTCTGGTTTTTCATGGATTGAGAGATGATAATGGAGGCAAGCCGAAGCTACATCGCGATTTCACATGGAGTAGTGACCCATGTGGAGTCCGAGTACAAGGTTTGAATTCCTCCTAGTGGTCGACGCTGACTTGGGACATGGCCCACTACCATGTCTCCAGGTTGAGGGTGACTACTAGTCCCTCATTTCAGTGATTGATGCAAATTTTGGACCCTGTTTTTGTTTTGGTCTGTGTAAGTACGTTGTTGGAAATGAAAAAGGTTTTTGAAAGATTGGACTGGTTTCTTTTAAAGGACTTTAAATATATGAAATGGGTTTTAAAACTAAAATCTCTTGATTTGAAAATCTGTTGTTTGCTTGGAATTGGTTAAGAATGATTTGGGATGAAACCCCAGGTCCTCTTTATGAACGTTCGCACATGTGTGAGAATGCATGGAAAAAAAATGCATGTTGGTGCGAGTATTATTGGACAGTGGATGAAGACATGTGCAACGATTCATGGGATTACCTGGGTGTGTATTTGAAATTAAAGGCTTGACTTTGTTTTCTAAATTGGTTTTAAAGGGGGAACGGTTTTGGAAAGCTTTTGGTTTGAAAATGGATTGGCTTTGGAAAGTGATCATGAATAAGGGTGGTTTTGAAATCAAAAATGAAAAGGGAATTTTAAAGAGGAGATTTTATTTTGGGTTGTGTTGTATTTGATTGGTCCTTGTGCTGACTGTTTTTTGATGAAGGAGCTTTTATTGATGTTGCTTCGGTTTGATGTTGGTTTTGGCCTTGTGTTTTATATGTCGCTCAGAAAATGCCGCCCAGAAAGGTCTCTAAGGATTTAGATATGTCATGCCCAGTTTTTAGTCCTCCTCAGACTTTGCCTACTCTCCATGGCGATCAGGGCCCGTTAGAGGCAGTGAGATGGATCGAGGAAGTGGAGCATGTTTTTAGAAGGTTGGGAACTCCCGATAATGTTAAGGTTCGTGCAATTATGGAGTTGTTTGAGGGTCCGGCTTTGGACTGGTGGAAGATGGTTACCCCACCGTCAATGCAAGTTGAAATGACGTGGGATGTCTTTAGAATTGTTTTCATCCAATGGTTGTACCTGAGGAAGTGAAGCTGGAGAAAAAGAGAGAGCTTGTGCATATTCAACAAGGTCAACGGACGGTGAAGGCATATGTTGACCATTTCAAGGAACTGATTCCCTTTTCTCCAGAGGTAGCGTCGCATGAGCTCATGAAGGTCTCTCTTTTCACTGGGGGTCTTCGTCCGGAGATCAAGGAGCGAGTCCTCCCTTCTAAAGACCTTTGTTTCGAGAAGCTGGTAGAGGAAGCATTCTTGGCTGAGTTGGTTTCCAGTGTGCGGGTGGTTAGTACTTCAGCATCCCCAGTTGTTCGTAAGAGTTCCTCCTCTGTTGTGGAAAATATGCCAAAGATACATGTTCCCAATAAGGTATCCCCTTTGGTCCCAGCTTCCAGTTCATTAGATCGTTCGATGGTATGCTTTCAGTGTGGTCGTTTTGGGCATTTAAAGCCGTCTTGTCGCAACCCTTCGAAGACGTGTCATCGATGCGGCTGTCTGGGTCATCTGGAGAGGTTTTGCAGGAATCGTCGCATGAAGAGGACGCTGTGATGGGAGAATGTCAGTACCTGACTGTGAGGCAGAAGATGATTCAGCCATCAGAGCCCCAACCACAGGTCTTGGGGTGAAGCTCACGCACAGTCAGGAGTCCCCAGGGTTGTGAAGCCTTAGTCCAGGTTAGGTTTTTCGTATTGACGGTGGAACAATTAATATGGTTTTGTACTTGTTCGCCGCTGTTAAGGTTTTGGTATCATTGTATGCATGTTGTTTTGATAGGAAGTGACAGTGGAATTGTTCTATGATAAATATAAGTGGACTTGTCGTGTGAATGTAATATTCTAAAACGTGTGTCCTTCTTAGAAGTGTGTTTGACTCTCGTGTGGGTTGACCTCGTTTCAGTTTTGTTGTAGATATGGTTATGTTTTGTGGACCTCGGTGGATCATGTCTCGAATTTAATGTTGGTTAAATGTTTTTCTATGGGTTTTCCCTGGGGTTGAAGGTTGTTGGCTCTAGTCGTGGGTTTAAGGTTTCGACGGAGGTGTAAATCTTAGCATGCTATAAGAGTTGGTTTGAATTGGTTGGGAGTTCCCGCATCGACCCCCCCCCCCCCTCCATTTTTTTAGGGTTTTCTATTTAGATGGTCAACTTTCCTGCACAAGTTGAGCTCTTGTGGTGGGGAGAACCCCTTCGCGTTCTCCCCTCAACCTCAGACTCTAGTTTTCTCTTGGATGGGTCGGGTGTGACCTGTGTGGGGTAAGGATATCCTGAAAATCTCAGTTCTCTTCAGTTCCTTTAGCTCTGTCTGGGCATAGACTTGGTTTTTGGCAGACTTGTGGCTTGGTGACTTTCTGGGGGCAGAAAGTGTCTGTGGTGGGGAGAATTGTCACACCCCTGACCGCAGATATCTTTATTTTACTTCTTTCTTGGTCCCAATTTAAATTTTTCGAGGTTTAGTCATGTCGGCGGTTTCGCGCCGGTGCGTGGTCATCGCATTGCTAGCGGTGATCGTGCGTTCGGCCCGGGTGACTATGTGTTCACCCAGCATTTTAAATATAAAAGTTTTTGCGTTGACTTTTTATTATTATTACTATTTGTGTTGCGTTATTATTATTGTAGTTATTTTCTGTGTATAAGTATATATATATATATATAAATATATATGTCTATATATGTGTATGCACATACATATGTATATACTTTAATACGTTATTTTTATATATGTATATATATATATATATATATGTATATATATGGTATTTGTGTGTATATGTTTGTAGATAGGTATATATATATGTGTGTTTAGGTATGCGTATATATACACGAGTATTTTGATTATAATAATTATTATTAAAATTACCTAACTTTTATTTATTATCATTATTCTATTATTATTTATTTATTATTATTATTATTAACATTATTATAAATTTTGTTTATCATTTTTTTTATAAAGTTTATTATTATTATTATAAAGTTTTGATATTATTATTAATATAACGTTTTATTATTATTATTATTATTATTATTATTATTATTATTCTTTATATATATATATATATAACCTAATCTAACCCTAATCCTACCCCCTCCCGTAGCCGCCTCACCTCTCTCCCTCTCTCCTATTTCTTCTCCGCCGCACCATCACCCTCCCGCGCACCCCGGCGCCGCGCCGCCACGGCCTCCCCATCCCGAGCCCGCACCCTCCTCCCATCCCGGCCAAGCTCCCGCCACCTCCGGCGACTCCAGCCGCCGTCCCGAGCCTGCCGCCCACTTCCGACGTCCGGCACCCCTGTCCCGTGCCACACCCCCTGCCGTCCAACCCCACTAACTCCAGCCTGCGACCTCGCCACGTCGGCCTCCTCCGCCAGCCAACCACCGGCCTCCGCTCCGCTCCGGCGCTCCGCCCCGCTCCCCTCCTGTTCCCGTCGCCGACCACATTTTCCCCCTGATCCTCCGCCTTGCGCCGACCCCGCGCTGCCGTCCCGGCTTCCCCGCGCCGCCCTCCCTGCTCCTTCCCGTCGGCCTCCCGTCCGGCGACCCCTCCCCTCCGTGTGAACCCCCCTATTCCTGCTCCCCCCTCCCGCTCAATTGTGAGTTTTATTTTTATTTTTTTTATTTTGTTTTTTGTTTTTTTCCATTATGTGTTAATCTCATTTATATACTTTTATATATATATATATATAACGTTTTAATATCTTTATCATGTTAATAATAATAATATTATTATTATATTATTATTAAGTTATTATTATTATCATTATATTATTATTATTGTGATTATATTATTATTACATTATTATTATACTTATTAAATTGTTATTGTCATAAAAGTATGTTATTATTATTATATTATTATTATTAATATATTATTAAGGTTATTATTATTATTATTATTATTATTATTAAGTTATTATTTTGGGTTATGTTATTGCCATTATTATGATTATGTTATTATTATTATTATTATATTATTATTATTATTATATTATTATTATATTATTAATGTGCTAAATTATTATTGTTATTATTATTATTGTATTATTATAATCGTTCCATATTATGATTGTTATTATATCATTATTATTATTATTATTATTATATGATGTTATCATTATTATGATGTTATTGTTATCACCATTATTATTTTCACATTATTATTATTACGATTCTTATCACTATTATGATATTATATTTATCGCTGAACCCGTTTAATGGTCTTTTGTTTTAGGACCGGTTTGACGGCGCAATACGGTGCGACCGTTACACAATGAGAGTTTTGCACCGTGTCGTTTTCGTTCCGAGCCGCGTCTTGAGGTAGGTCTCCCATTGCACTCTCCTTTAAATTAAGAATTTATTTATTCCTTTCCTTTTATTGAATTTCAGTAAATTTAATAGTAATATTAAGTAGTTTTTATAGTGTGGTGATCTGCTGATGATAAAAGCTGTTTTTAATTCTAGCGTTTCATTGAAAGTGTTCTTCATAGATTTAGTTGTGTGCATCCATGGTAGTATTTCTAAATGGTTCTTCCTGAATAATGAAAGTCATGTTAAATTGTGTTTTGAAATTTTTTTGGCGTGTGTAAATTTGTAGATGTATTGTTAATGAAAAAGGTGTTTCTTAGATCCTGGATTAGAGAAAATGATCGTATGACCTTTAAACTTGATTTTGGAAATTTAAAGTGTGGTTCTTGGTTGACGAGAAATGTTTTCCTTTTTCGCGTGAACAAAAGTTTGGATTTCATTTGAGAAATGGTGTCCCTTCAAAAAAAAATGATTTAAGGCCCGTTTGGCTCTTAATAAAAGTGGGGTGCGTTTGGATATTGGAAAATGATTCTACTTGTGGAACCAGTGTGTTTCGGGTTTAATATGCCGATCTGAGTTTCTTAAATAATGTTCTAAGTGTGTTTCTGGTTTTCAATGGCATGGCGTGTGTCATATCCCTTTGGAAATGTTTTAGTGTAAAATGTTAAAAATGTAAATGATATGACGGCCCGGTTGGCACTTTAATAAATGTGAAGTGATTTTACATATATATATATATACGTACTTGTGAGGGAATTTCTACAGGGGGACTTCCCTTCGAGGGTTGTCGTGTAGCGATGTCCGTGTAAGGGGTTGGCAAGTGCGGTGAGATGAGTCACGCGTGCGAGGGTCTCCCAGTTACACAGTGTTACTAAAACCACCATGGGTTCCTGGGCGTCTTGTAGATTACCGAGTGACGGTTGCTTGCTAACCCTGATTAGACAGGTTGGTACCCCCTGGATTTGTAGACAGGCCAGGAGGGATGTGCCACTGGTTGGCTATTAGGGCGTACAGTTGGTTATTGACTATGGAGTACCACGCCGGCAGGTAGTCTGAACCCGAGTACATCCAGGGGTTTTCTAGGGATGTTCAGGATCACCCATGGTTATTGCTGATAAATTCTGGTTTATTTTTACTTGCACTTGGTTCTCCTTTCTTGTTTACCATTACTTGCACTTGTTTTCCCTGCTTGTTTGCTTTCAGTCATATTTCACAGCCTATACTGTTAGACTTTTGGAAAAATGGTTTTCAAATGAAAATGCTTTATTATCTTTGGGTTAGATTTGAAAATGTAACACTTTGCTTTTCAGAATGAGTTTAAAACTAATGAAATGGAACTAACTTTCGAAAAGAAATAAGGGAAATGTCTGTTGTTTGATTTTCAAGTAAAGCTTTATGAAAAATTACTTTTATACATTATAGTTCAAACCTGGATTATGTAGATTCTTTATTTGCTGGTAGTGCATTGGGATTTGTCGTGGGGCTCACCTGCTGAGTACTTTTTTGCTCACGCCTATCTTTTACCTTTTCAGTTGCAGGTTCCTTGTGCTCAGGTTTTCCTGGATTGAGTCGCTCAGTGAGGGAGCGACGTTGGTTGTAGTTGGGTGGTGACCCGTGAGGTCACATGGAGGTATGTCGTGGTATAGTTTGTTTATGTCTTTATTGGTTGTCAGTTTGTTTAATTTATATTCTTTCTTCTGATCCTGCTTTGAGTTTGGGCTGAAATCGTTCCCAACGATTAAAATTTTAATGCCCGGCACTTGTTGCCATCCCGGGGGGATCGGGAACGCCCCTCGGGACTTGCCGCGGGCCGGCTCGGGTGACCGGTTCAGGGTCGACCCAGGCTGGTTCGTGACATTTATCCTCGTACATTTGATCTTGATGAATTAAATAGCCCCTTTAGTCAACAAATATTTATGGGATTTTGATTGTAAACAACATCCTTACCATTTTCTATCAATATCCATCACAACTTGGTAGCTAGATTTCTCATCCATATCATTGTTTTCAACTTCAACCTGTGTTCTACTATGTGGAAACCCAATTATGAGTGTATTTTGGTAAATTTTATGTCTCTCACATTTCTTTTTAAAATAATGTTTTTTATTAATTTTTCTGGTTTGGGATTCTATGAATGAACATTTAAACTATTAATCCTTTTATAACCTCGAATAATATTGAGAGCGAAATTCATTTTAAATGGGGGACAATGTAATGCCTCTAGATTTTTATGAGATAGATTTTGATTCTTGTATTTATTTTCTTATGTTTTTTTAAAAAAGATGAAATATTATATTATAAAATACACAAAGATAACATTGTGCTTCATGAATCATAGGCATAGAATGAGGTATATGTAGCACTACTTTAGGATTTTTTTTAAACGCAATTTTATGTTCTTTTTATAGAGCTCATTTCACACAAGACTGAGTTTAAATGAATAACTATATATTATGATGTTACTTTATAACATACCATTTATAATGGTCGGTATGCAAAATTTCCACTAAATTATGAAAATATTTTTTACACTTGATTATATAATAAATTATGTGGTGGGAAATTAATTATAAAAGAAAATGAAACCCTCTAAAAATAAATAGAATATTTTTTTTCTGAAATGATATTTAAATGAAAGAAACTGAGTTTATAAAATAATAAAATCACCCTTGATGGATTTTATCAATGAAATATATGTGAAATATATATTCAATCAATTTTTTAAAATTCATATTATGTTATTTCTAGACATGATATAAGATCTAATTAAATTTTTCGTAAAAAATAAGTATTTTTAAAAAATTGTAGTTTCACCACCTTGTCATAGTGCACCCATTTTAAATAATTTTATTAACACAATTATATTCTATATTTGATAGAATAAACTTATTATTTTTATCCAAGGTAGAAAAAATTCCTTTGGATGATTTTATAAAACTTTTTTTTAACTTTCATGTTTTGATGAATAGTAAAAAATATTACATTTTATGAGATTTTTTTTCATTAGAATAAGTAACGTGGTAAAATTATATTATTAAATTGTTTTAAAGTATAAATAGAATATATTTTTTAAATTTAATATAATATATGTCATTTCTATTTTTTTAATATTGAATTTAGATATAAAAATTTTCAATCTTTTACAATGTTTTATCTTTTAAAACTCGTTTATGTCGTTCTGACAAAAAGATTAATTTTAATTTAATTACTCAAAATTAGGTTATTTGAATTTGGAAAAACTTATTTCATATTTGGAATAATTATTTCCAAATTATTTAAATATATTTACTTAATTTTTGGGAATTATGAATAGTAACAATAGAAAAATATTATTAATACAAAAAATGTGTAAATTTTGTAATTAATGGTAAAAAGAATATTATAAATTTTGACTAAAACATATCCTAATAACATTATATGAGTGTGTTGTGAAATAATTCATTCTTAAGTAGAAATTGTATCCTTTGGAAGCCACTTGGAATATATTTGGACATTTAATCATTTTAAATTTAAGAAAAGTTTAACAAGTATTACTCGAATTTTAATAACTATATCATTTTAACATAATATTATACAGAATAAAAATTCAATTATAAATTATCTTTTGAAATATATATTATTTTCCTTTATTGTGGTAATTTATTGGTAATTTTTAGGAAATAAATAATCAACTTAAAGGCATATATATTGATGATGCTGAAATTTTCTAATTAGTGAAAAATAAATGAAATAATTTTTATTAAAATGATAATAACCATAAAAATAAAAAATCAACATGGAATATTATTTTTAAACTATATCTAGACCATAATTATCTAAGAGTAAAATTATTAAACATTCAGTTCATTATGGAATTGATTATGACACTTATAATATTTTATCAAAAGTAATGTAGATGTTTTCATATTCTTGGTTTAATAAATATAACATTTTTATATAGAATTTTCAAGAATATATATTAGACTATTAATATTATTATAAAATTCATCAAATTTAAATTCATCATAGTATTTTATTTTTATTTCTTATTCAACATATAAGTATATTATTTAATTACACAAAACTGATGTAATATTTATTTTATTAATGGTAATATAAATATAATTATATTAATTGTTTTAAAATAAATTTAATATGAGATAGTAAATATATTAAATGCATTTTATAGTTTAACTTGACAACTAATAAATATAATTAAATATTTTTTGATGATAAAATATTATCATGGTATTTTTAATAATGCAATAAATAAATAGTGTCAAAATTGATAGTATTCATATTTTGTCAAAATAATATTTTATTAAATTTTTAAAAAAAATTAATACATTTATTAAAAGTTTAAAATAATAATGATATGGATAAAAATTTAGTAATTATTTATTTATGGTATAATTGACATCAGATTGGTAAAAATTATAGTATTTTAATATTAAAATATTTGTTACCATATTTAGAAATTAAATAGAGTAACTAAGAGTTAATTAAAACGATAAGGTTTAAATTGATAGAAAAAAACTAGTCTAAAATTTTTTGGTTGATTATATTACTATATTATCTCATAACTTATTTGAAACTAAAAAAAAATTGAGGTTTATGGATTTGATATGATTTTATTATAAATTAATATTTTTGTAGATTGTAAAAATGTCTCTAACCTCAATTTAGATTCATAATTAATTGAGCCTTTATGCTCGGATATCCCATTCCCATTACCTTTATCAGCATCCCTTGTCACATACTAGAGGTTATATTCTTTTCAAAAGACCAACTCTACTGCTTTAATAAGCGATTTAGAGGGAGCACGTCGAAGAATAGTTAATCTTCACTACTGATCCTTTCAAAATTATTTAATCTTATAATTCCTATTAATGAGTTTATTACATTATAAATTAATAAATCTAGTATAAATTATATATTGAGATGTTATTATTATTATGTAACAACTATATATCTCCTTTTATTCATCCTATGAGAAACAAAATCACAATGTCTGTGTACATACGACTTACATTATCCACAAGGTGGTGTGATATGTTTTTCACCACCACCTTAAATAGATGGATATATTAATATAAATAATAACTATATGTGACTTTTATTATGTTATATATATTTTGGAATAAATTATATTCAATCCACATCCATACAATTTCAAAATTATGGGAATTATATCATCGTTTGTGCGTACGTACAGTATACCGTCCCCATGATGTGATGTGATTCATTCTACATGATTAAAATTAAATCATTATAATATAAATCTATAGAATAATTAAATATGATCTATATTATGCTAATATGGTCTTTTAATCATATAATTATGACCTAATAATAATAACTATATCTTATTCGATAAAACATGCATATTAAAATGGAGCAACTAATACTCGAATAACGAAGTAATAATGAAACGTTACTAACCAATAGATGATAATATGATCATATTTGATATCATAAAAATGACTATGATTATGATTATGTAATATGTTAATGAATTTATTATAAAAATTATATAGGTGACTTGATACATACAATGGTTATCACACCTAAGGTATTGGATACTTTTGTAATCTTATAATTAATCCTGATTGTTTATATGTACGTATATACTAGGATACAGTTGTCATACATGTCAAGGATTCAAAAATATGTATTGAAAAATATTATTCCTATACTCATACAATTTATTAATTTCAATTTTACCCAATGGTTAATTTTTCTTAAATGGTACCAAATGACTCTTTTTTAGATACGAGGTACTTTATGTCTTTATTACAAAAGTATGAGAAGAATGATTTATTTTAACATTTTGAGCATTAAAATATTATTACATTTCAATAAGGTCTTATTTAGAAGAATATTATTTTAAAGTATTTCAAAAAAAATTTAAATCAATTAATTTTCCTTAAAACTGCACAATAATTTGAGGAAATAAAGCATTTTTGAAGAAGAAAAATGATATTTCTCAAGGATTGATTTTATATGTTCTATAAAAATTATTTTTCATATAGGATGGAATTATTATAATAGGTTTATGTTTCAAGTATAATATCTTAATTTTTACTATTTTTTTATTGTGTGTATGATGGGATTTTATTAATAAGATCCATTTTCGATACACAGATTATGTTATGGTGGAAAGATGTTTAAAGAATCCGATCATATTCCTTGGTTTATGATGATTTATTTATGTTTTTGTGTAATACATAAGAAGGATCTAATTATGATATGGTGGGACCTATATCATCTTACAAGGCATTGAGTAAATATTTATATCTCGTAAGATATAAAGGAACAGAACATGATATGATATCAGTTCAGTAATATAGGGCATGAATGAGAAATGATCTTGGTGAAGTAATACAAGGATAGATCTTTAAGAAAAACTTTTTCAGTAATATAGGGTTGGAATGAAGAGAGAACTTGGTAATGTAAAGGGATTTTTCCAATAATATTTTCTAGGAAAAGAGACTTGTCAAAAATGGAAATAAATTTTTATTCATTTGTGTTTTACACAATTTCATGTTTTATGCCAATGTGATTTTCTAATGACGTGTGTTCTATTTTGGATTATTCCTTATGGACTAACATGATTTATTTAATGAATCATTATTTTTATATATGTTTTACATGTTATTCTTTTAAAAAGTAATGTTTCTGTTTTTACATTCTTATTTTCTGGTTTTGTTTGACATTTCCTTGCTTACCATTACTTTGCATCTAAGCTCACCCATTTCAATTGTTTTATTTCTTCCATGATATACAGAATGGTTTTAGGTAGGAAAGTCCTAGGGGAAGTTATATATGGGAGATGTTGAATATTTATCTATAAATTATAAAAATGTGTTCTCTGTTTCTAATAGAAATAAACTAATATGGTTTTTGCTATCATTTTGGGTAATAAATTAAGTATTTTGAAAAATTAATGTAATTTTCTTATATGTCAAGCTTGAGTTGTTAAATTTCAACAATGATATTTTTACTAAACAACCCCTACTTACCAATCCACAAAAAAATTATATATATTCATTTTCTACATTATAGAGATAATATAGCATTTATATATTTAAAATTGAAACGCTATGCTCAATAGTGAAAGAGAAATGCCACCTCAAGGATAAACAGAAAAATTATTTTTATTATTTTAATGTGACTTTTATGAGTTAGTTGCTATATTAAAAGAGAAAACAGGATGTATTCTAGGACTAATTGTTATGTAAACATTATAATCTTATGAAGATTTTATAACTCATCGAAATTCCTACAAATGAACTTAATAAAATGGTAATTTATAAAATATATGTGTAAATGGTTTTCAGTTATGTTATTAATGAATCTAATCTGATTACATAGAAAATTATCAACAAGTATAGAACACATTTGGATATAATGTAAGTGAATTATTAACCCAGTTTTCTTTTTTTGGGTTAACCATAAACTCCATTGATTTTATCATGGTAAGATTATTTGTGAAATGAATTTATAGTATATTATGTTGTACTATGTGGATTTATAGTGTATAAATGTATTAAATTTATTTGATTAATTATCATGAAAATGATATTATATTTGTAAGAGGATATCATTTTAATAATTATCTTTTCATGTTTCAACTCTTTATTAATGAAATGTTTTTTACATACAGGGGATAAGGGGATTTTTCTGATTTCAAAATTCCAAATTTATTTGAGGTTTCCTTTACATTTTTAGAAGTTTATTTTCAAAATAAATCTTTTATGTTATATGTGTGGGGATTCTTAAAAATTAAATGTGGTTTTAAAATGGGAAATTTGTTTTCCTCAATAATTTTTTCCTTTATGAACGATTTTTGTGGTATGATTATGTCATGGTTCTTGGAAATTATTATGATGATGGGTGGTTCTAGTATAATCTGAGGGAGGGAAATCCCATTATTACTCTCGAATTAATATCTTAAAGTAATGGAGTTGACCAGTTAGGTTTCTTCAAAGATATTATGGGAATATATAGTAATGGTTATTCGAAGTATAACCATGACAGTTACTCCATCTATTGTCAGGAGGGCTACTATATATGTAAGAGTGATATGAAAGTGATATTAGAAGTTAACTACTTATTTTATTTATGATTTCATTGGTTTTACAAGAAATATATAATTTCAAAAGATAATCCAAAGGAATTGTGTTTTACTGATGAAATGTATAACATTGTATAAATCTTTTCTTGGGTTTATAAGTATTCATGGACTAACAGTTTCATTCTTAGTTTTTATGTCTCTTACATGGATTTTCTTCTCATCCCATGTTTTAAAATATCTTTCATTTTTATAATGATTTGTAAGGTAAAATAAGATTTGATTATAAAAGTATTGATTATGTGTCATGAAAATAAATTATATTTTAAATTAAAAGGGATTCCTTTTGTGAAAAAATGGATAGCGCATGGTGTTACAAAAAATCTAATTGATGTTTGTAATTTAGTAAAAATTTTCATAATTCTCTAAAAATCTAAACCTATATTATCCTTGGAAATGAATGAAAATGAAATCTAGTCAAAATTCACTGGATTATGTAATGTTTAAGGAGAGGTATTTATAATAAATTATAGAGTATTTAAAATGTATAGATCAAGGTAATAATGTTATGTCAATGATTTCCAAAATTATCTTGATATATGCAACCTTTGTGAATACCTTCCAATAAATGGATAGAAATATATATTGTTCACAAACAAAAGGCATTGTACAAAAAGTTATTCCCATTCATGGTGGATGCTTTGGCACTATGGAAAAATTTGACATTTACGATGTGCCATTAGTGACAGGTTAGTGCCATGTTGTAAATAGTCCGTTAGAAAGGTTTTTTGCAATTGGAAAAACATCACATCACAAATAATAAGGTTTTTGTGATGGGGTGGTGGTTCGAGTATGAAAACTTTTGGCGTGCCATGTGCACCAAAATGTGGGAAAGGTAATTTCTGACGGGATATAACAGCCTGTCACAACTACCTAGTGACATTTTTAGTATTTGCAATGGGATTTATATCCTGTCGCAAAAGTCAGTTAAACTAGTTGGTATTTGAAGGGGGACCAGACACAAATTGTACTATTTTTAACGAGATTCCAATTACAAATGGTACTATTTGTGACAGTAGTCTCGTCGCAAATACTCTTATTATAACTAATCTAACCTATATATACCCGCCTGTTTTTCCTAATTCCACTCAATTCTCTCCTCCCCATCTCTCTAGTGGACTTTTTCCTCTCAAAATTTTCTATTGTTTAAAATTATATTTATAGACACTATTTACAGCTAATATCCTTCGAATGATTCAGTTTTAAGGAATTTATCTATTCCATTTATTTATTACTTAATTCATGTTATTTTATTTTAGTTTTAATTATTGTAAATTATAAGTAGTTAAATTAAATTAGAATTAGATAGTTTTATTTAACATTGTTTATGTTTATTTTTACAAACAATTGCTTGTGATTATTATGAATTAGTATTAATTATAAGTTATTAATTTAATTAGTAATAATTAGTATTAAATTATAATATTTAGTCTTAAATTGTAATAATTAGTATTAAATTGTAATAATTAGTATTAAATTGTAATAAGTAGTTTTAAGTTCGAATAAATTGTATTAAATTGTATCAATTAGTAATAAATTGTAATATTTAGTAATAAATTAGAGTATTTAGAATAAAATGCAATAATTAGTAATAAATTTTAATAGTTATAAATACATTGTAATAAGTCGAAATAAATTATAATAATTAGTAATAAATTGCATAAATTAGTAATAAATTGCAATAATTAATAATAAATTGCAACAATTACTAATAAATCGCAATAATTGGTAATAATTATTAATAAATTAAAATAAATATTAATAAATTTGAATAATTAGTAATAAACTGCAACATTTAGTAATAAAATTCAACAATAAGTACTAAATTGAAACATTTAGTAATAATTTACAACAAATAGAATTAAATTGCAAAAAATAGTAATAAATTATAATTATTAGTAAAAAAAATTATTATTAATAATAAATTGGAATAATTAGTAATAAACTCAAAAAATTAGTAATAAATTGTAACAATTAAACAAATAGTAATAAATATTAATAATTAGTAATAAATTATAATCATTATTTATAAATATTAATAACTAGAAATAAATTAGAATAATTTGAAATAATTAGTAATAAATTCTAATAATTTTCAATAAATTATAAATATTTGATGTCAATCATAATAGTTCTTAATAAATTGTAATAATTAAAAATAAATTGCAATTATTTCTAATAAATTTCAACAATTCGTTATAAATTAAAATAATTAGTAATAATCAGTATTAATTATTGTTAAATAGTAATAAATTGTAATAATAAGTAATAAATTGTAATAATTATTCATAAATTATAATAATTTGTAAATTTTTTAAATAAATGGTCATAAATTGTAATAATTAGTAATTAATTTTAATAATTAGTAATAATTAGTAATAAATTACAATAATTAGTAATAATTCATAATTAATAATTATTAATCAATTATATTAAATAGTAATAATTTGTAATAAATTCTAATAATTAGTAATAGATTCTAATAATGAGTAATAATTTGTAATAATTTTTAATAAATTTTATTAATTAGTAATAAATTGTAATAATTAGTAATAAATTGTAATAAATTGTAATAATTATTAATAATTATTAATAAATTGTAATAAATTGTAATAACTATTAATAAATTGAAATAATTCATAATAAATTATTACAATTAGTAATAAATTATAATAATTATTAATAATTAGTAATAAATTCTAATTATTACTAATGAATTATAATAATTTGTAATAATTAGTAATAAATTCTAATAATTAGTAATAATTAGTACTAAATTCTATTAATTAGTAATAATTAGTAGTAAATTCAACTAATTAGTAATAAATTCTAATAACTACTAATAAATTCTCGTAATTAGTAACAAATTCTAATAATGTGTAATAAATAGAAATAATTAGTAACAACTTTTAACAATTACTAATAATTAGTAATAAATTCTGACAATTACTAATTAATTATAATAGTTAGTAACAAATTGTAATATTTAGTTATAAATTGTAATGATTATTAATAAATTATAATAATATGTAGTAAATTAAATGAATTAGTAATAAATTACAACAATTAGTAATAAATCCAAATAATTTGTAATAATTAGTAAAAAATCTATTAATTGATAATAATTAGTAACAAATTATAATAATTAGTACTAATTAGTAATAAATTCTAATAATTATTAATAAATTCTAATAATTAGTAATGAATTTTAATAATTAGTATTAAATTTATATAATTAGTAATAAATTGAAATAATTTTTAATAATTAGTATTGAATTCTAATAATTATTAAATAATTTTAATAATTAGCAATGATTTGAAATAATTAGTAATAAACTCTAATAATATGTAATAAATTAAAATTATTATTAATAAATTGCCAAAATTTATAATAAATTGAAATAATTAGTAATAATTTGTAATAATTTCAAACAATTATTAATTATTTCTAATATATTGTAAAAATTAGTATTAATTAGTAATAAATTTTAATAATTAGTAATAGATTTTAATAATTAGTAATAATTAGTAATAAATTCAATTAATTCGTAATAATTACTAATATTTTCTGATATTTTTTTAATAAATTTTAATAATAAGTAATAAATTATAATAAATTGTAATAAATTCAATCAATTAGTAATAAATTATAATAATTAGTAATAAATTGCCAAAATAAGTAATAATTAGTAATATATTCTTTTATTTATTAATAATTAGTTATAAATTCTATTAATTAGTAATAAATTATAATAATTAGAAATAATTACTAATAAATTCTAATTATTAGTAATAAATTTTAATAATTACATATTATTAATAATAAACTCTAATATTTAGTAATAAATTTTAATAATTTGAAATAAATTCTAATAATTAGTTATAAATTCATTTATTTATCAATAATAAGAAATAATTAAAAATAATTAAAAATAAATTTCACTAAGTTTTAATAAATTTTAATAATTTAGCATAATTTCCATCTGATTGGTGGCACTCTTTTGCGTGACAGTTTATGTACTTTCAATTTTCTCCCACTGAATTCACTATAAAAAATATGTCCTCATATACAGATATCCATTTTCATATGAACGATAATGGAGATAAGCTTGTTGATGCCTTCTCTCTATACTAGTGCATATAAAAATATATATGCGTACATCATATCAGATTTTTTATACATATTTCGGTTAGAGAAATTTGCAAGGAGATGATTTTTTGGGAAAAAGTGGATATTTTTCCTGATGACTCATCTACACAATCTCTGACTAAAATCACTATAAAATTTTTTCTCACAAGTATGGATATCCATTTTTGTATGCATTAAAATGGAGAGTAGTCTGGTGGGGTCTCCCTAATCTCCATCTTATGGCATACAGAAATATATATTCGTATGTTTAATCAGATATTTCATAGTGATTTTCAGTCAAAGAGAGTGGCGATGAGTCTACAGGCTATACAGTCGCAGCCAATCTACTGAAAATTTTGTTATCCGTAATTAAAAGTTATTACTTCAAATTAGCTGTAATTAATAATAATTAGTGGTAATTATTATAAATTATTATTAGTTAGTATATATTAGTATTAAAGTTTTAAACAAATATTAAATAACAATGAAGTAATAGAAATTGTTATAATTTTATTGAAAATGGAATTTAATTGAAATCTCATTTTTTGATAGTGTTTTTCATATATCAAATTATACAATAAAATAATTATTTTATTTTATTTAGATATATATAGAACAAGGACTTTGAAAACAATCATTATTAGATTATCGCTCTTGGATAAATCAACGCCCAAATCAAAATGGATCATGTTTAAATCCTGTATATATTGAGGGTGTTGAAGCCCTCTTATCATTTTCATCCCCAAAACTAGAAATTTATTAAGAAGAGAAAATTAAATTTCCTTGTAAAAAATGTTCTGTAAATATGAATGACACATTTGATGAAAATAGAGTTCATTTTTTGTGTTTTTATTTTCAACTAGATTATAATTTTTTGAATAAAAATGCCGAATACAATTCTATAGAAGATACTAATAATTGGGTTCCGGATTGAGCTCAATTTCAAAATGTAGTAAAATATGTGACCGGTCAATCTTTTAACAAGATGAAAATCATGATGATATTAATTTAACTCTTGAGTTTGAACCATCTCATTTTAATGAGTTGTTGAGGTCCACTAAGGATTCCTTATATCTTTTTTTCATGATAAGAAAAATAGAGGCAGTTTGTAAATTTATGGCTATTAAATCATGTAATGGAATGTCAAATAAATACTTTTATTAGATATTATATTTTGTAAAAACACAGTTACCCGAAGGAAATGGGTTACCTTTATATTTATATGAGGGAAATAGGTCGGTTTGTAATCAGGTTCGTGTTTATCAGAAGACTCATGGATACTCAAATGATTGCATCTTATAATATGGTGAAAATGATTCATTTCATAGTTATCCTAAATGTGTACAATCGAGGTAAAAAGATCCTCAAAAGGGATGTCTGTATTGATTCTTATAAAATAATTGAAGTATTTCTCACGTACAACAAGATTGTAGAATTTATTTATTTCTCAGAACACAGTAGAATTTATTTCACAGAATAATACAAATATTTCAACCAGTATATCCCTAAATCATCCCTCTTATGACGATTCATGGAAAACTTTTGACCAAATACATCCACCTATTTCATTAGAATCCCAAAACGTGCAATTGGGTTCTTTTATTAATTGTTTATGTCCACTTAGTTCTTAAGATAGTCGGTATTCATGTTATCCTGTCTTTATAACTTTGTATAATTTACCACTTCGGATGATGATGAAGGAACCATACATCATTTCGACCTTATAAATTAAAAGACATCCAAGAAAGAGTATTTATTTTTATTTGAAACTGTTTATTGATAAGTTAAATTCATTATTGATTTACAGTGGCAGTACATTTGATGTTGCTGGGAAAAAAATTCTTCCTAAAAGTTGCATTGATGTGGATAATTAGTGACTTCCCAATATACGGTATGTTATCTGGCTTGATTACACATAAGCCAAAATCATTTCCATACTATATGAGAAACATTAAAGTGTTAATTCTTTTTAATGGTAAAGAACCTTTGTTTTTTACTACCATCGTTGATTCCTTCCAACTGGTCATCCTTTTTGTAAGAATAATAATTATTTCAAAAAGTCACCATTGAAATAGTTGGACCTCCAAAATTTTTCTTAGGTACAGAGTGAAATTAAATTGTCTCTTCATTACCTCCCATAAATTTTGGACCAACAAAATAACCAACAGAAAATTGATGTCTTTAATAAATAACACATTTGGATAAAAATAATAAATTTTTGGTAATTCCATAATGGCCTAATTTGTTGGATAGTCACATGTAAGATGTCATACATATTGATAAGTACTATTTCTATAAATTATTTTAGATATTTTTGGACACAATAGTCAAGACCAATGATTATGTAATGGCAGGATTATATATATCCCAAATTTCAAGGTGACCAAAACTTGAACTATTTAAAAATGTTAGATCACATAAGATAATGCAACCAAAAGAATCTTATACACTCTTCAATGAAAATAAAATATTATTTTTTTAGTGGATTGAATATTCTATACTTCCATATGGTTATCCTTCAAATTTGGGAATATGTGTTAGATATTGTCAAATTACTACATTAAAAAGTCACCATTTCCCTTTTGTAATGGAAACACTTCTACTTATTTGTTTAAGAGGTTTATTGAAAAATTTTATTTGGAATGCTCTAAAAACATTTCACATTTTTTCCAAGACATGTGTGTGAAAAAAAGGGAATATGATGCATTAAAAATAATGCAAGAATATTTTTTAATTAATTTTATATAAATCGAAAACCTCTTCCCACTGTCCTTTTTAACTCAGTTGAACATTTAATACTACATTTTCTACTTGAAGAAAAATGGGAAGTTTTAGAAAATTTATGATGTATGTACCCATTATAAATATTCATATAGATATTGAAGAAAAATGTATGTTACATGGAATAAATTGACGGTTCAATTAGAGAAGCTTATTTTCAAGAGGAAATGTCTTTTCTCTTCTCTCATTAATTTCAATAAGAATATCCCACAAAACAAAACCATATAGAAAGTAATGATGAAAATGTTTATGGTTAAACTAGAAATCAATTTTCAGTTTTTAATCATCCAAAAAATGGATCTTATGGAGTTTGTAAATTATGGATTTCAGATTATGAATGTCAAAGAACACATACAAATGTTCTGGTCAAATATAAAGAAATAAGACCATTTTAAAAGTGACTACACCTATCAATTATTCTATAATTTTTTAATAGTAAATTAATATTATATTATATGTAGCTTTTATGATAGTCATATTAAAAGACAACATCTAAATATTACAGTAGATTCTCTTAAAGAATGTCAACAAAAGAACTTTTACTACTAGTTTCCAAAACATGTAACCTAAATTATTTTTGGTTTAAAATATAAAATCAACTGATTATCTTTTATATTAATAATTATTTAACAAATTTTCAAGTATCCCAAGTTTTTTATTAAATTAAAAATGGATTTTGTGTATTTAGTTATCAGCAATCGAAAACGGTTATATCTTATAATGAATATGCGGTGAAAGGATTTTTATGTTATACATTGCATATATAAAATCAAAAAACAATTAATAGTGGTGTTTTCTTGGGGGAATATCATCATAGATAAATTGATTTTTACTTTTATAGAATACTAGAAGAAATTATTGAACTATGTTATATTAGATAACATTACACAATGATGTTTAAATGTTAGTGTTTGGATATTTATAGAGGCTTGCGTGTTTATCCGACCCATGGAATCATTAATATTAAATATAAAATTCATCTTGAAGTAAATGAAAAAATATCATTAGGAACATCAATTTTATTATGAAAAATTTGGTACTAATTCAATAGAGTTGAGTGATTGGTGGAGTATAATATAAATTTTATATTGGGAAAATTAGTTTACTCAATTTTATTATGGTTTTTCTGAAGTGGAAGGTATTATAATTATTCAAGAGACAGATCCAAATCAATGTTTTTTCACAATGATACGTACATATCGATAATGAAACCCCACATTTATGGGATGATGGTGATGCTGACGTAAATTTTGTTGCAAATGAATTTCAAATGATAAGATATGTTGAAACTACAACTCATTTGGAAATTGATGATGGTGTGGGGAAATTTGGAGGCATTGATAGTGTCATATATAAAGATGATGGTAAATATGAACATTTACATAGTTAAATGTTGTATGTAATCATATATAATATATATATATATATAATTTTTGTTCTCAATGGTTTTCTAACAACATTCATTTTGTGTTTTAGATGGAAGATGATATGTATCGTCTATCAGAGGAAGATGTTATACCTTTTCTCAAGCTCAATCTTAGATCATATGACCCTCAAACTACTGGAGGGTTAGGGGGATTAGAGGGGGTGTGTTCTTACATGACTGATGATTTCTGGCCAAATCCCTGAGCAGAAACCACACCTTTTTTTGATCAATGCATGGAGAGGTGTGTTTACCTGTGTATTTTAGTTAGTTTCAGAAATTTTTATTTATATTTATTGATTTATTATTTGTGTTTTTCATAGATTTATGAATATAGCTACTGATATGGGTTTCAATATTGTGCAACTATTTTTTCAAAATCTTGGGTCTCATGGTATCATATTTCCGTTGATGTGCAACACTACATGTTTGATCATTGGGTAGTATGTAAATAAATAATATTTATTTTGTAATGAATTTAATTAATCACATGATATTATAAACTATTTTTAGGGTTTATGGTATCCCAACAATTAAAGAATGCATTAAACTATGTATAAGGCATGTCAGGGGACTATACATCTCCATTGTAGTTAGTTTTTTCATATTTGCTAAGGAAATCAATGGATAAAGTATGAGTGAAAAATTTGGATGAGTCTCATCATTCCCACCATATTGATTACATTTTATGTCTTTATTGGGATTCATTATGTTCATACATGTTGGCTGGTCATTTTTAGAGTAGATCGTTGATAGGTTTATGAAATCGAGGGAGACAGGAGGTGAAACATCAAGCCAGTAGTCATACATTGAGTACAAAAAGATAGAATATGGTAATTACTTATATTAAATAACATATGTACCATAAAATTGAAACTCTTTATTTTATATTCATAACAGTAGTTGAGCATCTTGATATTATATATTTTGATATTTAAAAGATGTTGTATAGTGATTTGACCACTGTAGTGATTAGAGGTTCTCCCATGTGTTAGATTATGGTCAGTGTATGTTCTTTTTATGATTAAAATTTTACTACAAATAATATTATAATTTTAAGTTGTAATTGAATGATTCATCTGAGGTCGTGATGTCTGAGACAAAGACTAAGAGTCTGACCGAGACAGATAATCAGACCAGAGCCCAACGATTCTATGAGAAAACATGGATACAAGAGACATAGTATGCCTTCGAGAGAGACTGAGTTGTTGGTATTGGCACTTGATTGTTGCTTATGGGTTATTTTTTCACTTCTATGATATTGAAATCCATCTCGATAGGAGATCATGGAATTAATCACCTTATGCTACACAGTTTCAGGAGAAATTGTGATCTTTGATTGTGCTTATTGAGAGTTTGCGTAGGGTGCAGGTGTAGATGTGTTAATGGATGCAGCAGCATCTGAAAGGGCTCCTATGATAGTCACAACAGTATCTCAAGTAGTACCAAAATATGTAAGATGAGGTCTTTCAATGATGACATCATTAGGATCGAGAGTAGTTGAAGTACATGCAATTCCTAACTCGTGGTTTATGGGTGATGTTACCTCCACTATCTCCTCCGGATGATCATCCTCCCTATAGCGATCTATTTATTTATTTTTTGATAAAATATTTGAATATAAATTTTGTTTGTAATATTAACTATCTACATTTCTAAATAGTACATTTTTTATATTTTTGCGAATATTACTTTTTTTCATTTATTTAACATATAATTTTTTATTATTTTATTTCTTATTATTTATTATTATTTTATTTTTATTATTCTTTTATATTTTTCGTGAATAATGAGATTTTCAATATTTAATAAATTTATATTTTTTTAGAAATCTAAATATTATTAGTTCCTTTATAATATTATTATTGTTATTATTATTATTATTATTATATTATAAATATTATTTTTATTATTATAATATGAATATTGTTATGTTATTTTATAATTTATTTCATTTTGGTAATGTAAATATTTTTATTTCATTAATATAATTAAATTATAATAATAATTATTATTATTTATTCATAAAAAGATTTACACGTTTCGCAATGGGACCCCACGCAAATAGTATTTGCGACGGGTCATTGCAATAAAGTATTTAAAAAATCCCAAGGAAACTATTTGTGAAAGATCCTCATCCCACTGAAAATAGTTTCTTTTTGCAATGGGCCATCTCAAAAAACCATATTTGTGATTCCCTTCTCTACTACTGATTATTTACAATGAGATCCCATCATAAATACCCAATCACAAATGGACCGATATCTAGTAGTGTGAAAAGATGAAAGTAGTGATTGATTATATCATTTACATAAAATAAAATTACAGAATACTTTTAGATAAAAAATTTGGATCATATCATTTAATGAATATCATTTAGAAAGCATTAGATATATCAAAGTTCTGGGAATCAAAGAAAATAAAAAAATTTAGGAGTTTTAGATTAATAACTTTTTAAAGAAGAAATATCCATAATATTTTGATATAAATTTTTAAAAATATTTTACAAAACAAGGATAAAAATAATTTCTATAAAAACATGAAACCAAAACGTAAATGATTCAAATAGAACAAAATAAGTGATAGAATGATGACTTTACACATAATGAATAAAAAATAATTACTTGCACACTTTAAAAAAATTCCAAATATAAAAATTTTAAAATTTTAGATTTCAATTTTAATGAATAAAAAATTTTATAAAATTAAATTATCTAATTATTGAATTTGAAAAAAACACATTTGTAAAATAATCTAGTGAATATAGTCTTAAAAGGATATTTCTTAGCTAAAAATATATGGTAGGTTTGGTTTCTATACAATGATTAAATAAATAGAAAAAGGGGAAATGGAAATTAGAGAATATAAATAAAAAACCTATAATTTCTAGAGGAGAATAAAATGATTAGGGATTTAGAGGTAAAAGTATTAAAATTACCTAGATTTATTGTCATTTAAATTGACAAATCCACAAAATCCAACCTAGCTATTGGTAAGCTGGTTGTGACACCCCAATCAAACCTCGAATAAGGATGGGGCTAATGACAAGCTCTTATAAGTCATATCACACCCCTTTAAGGCCTTGCACTAAGATACATGTACACAAAAACATGTCTCCTTCCACAAATAACATGCTAAAAGGTAAGATAAAATTGACACCAAAATGCATGCCGATAACTGTATCCCACACTAGAGTACAATAAAATATTGGGAAATCATGAAGGTAAAAATAAAACCCTTCCATATACTATAAAATATAATAAACATATAATTTGGATGAGACTTGTATGAAATTACACTCCTAGAACTTATCACGTTGCATTAAGATCAACTATGTTATGCCAATTCATAGTCTAGTTCAGTCATAGTCATAAGTAATGCCATTTATAAAGGACCTGATGTGTGTTGGAAGATCCCCTATAGGGGTGAGTACAACATACCAATTAGGACACCCCAAAATAACCAAACATAAATAATCAAATAGATTATTCAACTAAACACCACAATGGTATAGAAATCGTAATATAACACAATAAATATAATAATATATATTTATACTCATGATAGGCACTGAGTCTCATTGTATGGTCACAAACATACTGCTAGCCTATGATTCGTCATAAGAATTCAAGGAACACTCATCTAGGAGAAAACACACTTTATAACTTATTATCTCTGATGGAAATAAACTAGTAGGTCATTATTGTTGATCTAACCATAACGAGAAATTCACTCATACTCAAAAAAATACAGATATATAGATAAGGGATGGAACACAGTTCCAATGGAGGGTACTATGGGAATATATCGTTGGTTCTCTCAAAATTTTTTATTAATTTATAATGTGTAGTATAGTAGATTACCTAGGTCATATCTCTACTAAAAGATGTATGTTATAATACACATTTAGAAATTAAAAATTTTAAAAATAAAATAAGGAAAAATAAAACAAGCATGCCTTTTATTAAATATTAATGAATGAACAAGTTAATGAAAGAAAATTTAAATTTTGGTTTTGTTTGGAATATAAATCATGATATGAAGAAACGTTATTTTTTTGTGTGAATAATTATTTTAAAAAGGTCCAATGAATCTAAAAAAACAATTAAATTAATTATTTGGAATTTTCTAAAATTATTTGATGCATTAAATTATTATCTCCTAATTTATTCAACCAACAAACCCTGTAGAAATTTTACATGACCAAAAAATAGATGTATTCAAACCCTTGGTTAACTTTTGACCTTCATATCAGGGAAATTTTCTTAGAAAATCCTTACAAATTTAAATCTAGGGTATATTTATAATTATGAATGAATCAAAACACTATGAGTGTTAATTTATTAATTAATATGATTATATTTGAACCCTATTATTATTACTCATTGATTGGACTTAACAATTTAATTTTTTCTCCCGATTCACACAAACATGTCCTCAAATGTTAAGTGATTGATGATTGGATTTATAAATATTTTTTAGTAAGAATAAATTATTTTATCATATTTTTATGAACTTAATTATGTCATGAATTTAAATATAATCATTTAATGATGGAATAATTTGTTCAAATATATAGAGTTTTTTTCAATGGGTGGGCAGGTCATCAGAGAGTCGTTTTCCCTAATCATTGGATATAGATGGTAATGATACATAATATTGTAAACATTTATTTTTCATACCAAAGGAAAAAAATAAAAGAAAAATATAATTAAATTGTATAGAATAAATTTAATATAAATAAATAAAAAGTTATTTATTGAATTAATAACCAAAACATGGAAGAGTTGAAGCATATTTATAATCATAGGAGGTGTAAAATATTTTATTCATTTCTTTCCTTTGAGTTTTTATGTGTTTTCAGCTATTATGTGGATTAATCAAGACTTTTTGAATTTTTAAATGTTGGTTGAACATTTCTTTGGCATCTACCCATAAAATTTTATCTCTATTGGCCTTAATGTGAATGAGATATGGTTGGATTATTAATGAATATTTTTATGTATAGATAGACTGTAAATATTAAATATATTGAATGTACACAAACTTTTGGATAACATAATAGTGAAATACTTGAATGTTTTATTCTATGGACTTATTACCGGATGTATTTTTAATCCTCCAAATTGTGTTTTTCCACCATAAAGACGTTTCTAAGGAAACTTGGTTTAATAGTTGAGAATAATATTTCTATCATGGATTCTTTATTGAATCTTGATTCATTGAATTAACATTCCTATGTTACCATGATAGAGTTTAAACCATAATTTTATACATTTTCTAGAAATGAACCAAATTTATTTTTCTAACATATAGGAATATTTTAGGAAAATCCATGTAAAGGATATAATATAATGGGAAAATTATTATTGTGGGGCTTATCTAGTAAGATCCACATCATCATTGAATTCATGGGCACTTATTGTAACGTCCCAAGTAATTAATGAATAATAGGTATTTTTATCTATGTCTATTAATGATTAATATAGTGTTTTAGAGGCTTAAAATGAAAATAAATACAATCTTATGCATGGAATACACTAATATTCTTAAAAGATTGTTTTAATTCCTTTTGATGGAAACCCATTTTTAAATCAATATTTTTACAATTTTATAATCTATATTTGTCAAAATAAACTTATTATTTATTATTGTGACATAAAAATTTACTTTCTGTGGATTTTTGGTATTTTTCTGACAATGTTCATTTTTTAATGAATAGTGAAAAATACTGCATTTTACATCAAAACTGATTTTTAATCTAATTTATTTATATGATTAGATTATATTTTGAATTGGTTTTAAAGTTAAATTAGAATATATTTTTACCATTTAATCTAATGGTGGTCATTAGGATTAATTTCACTTTGGAATTGGTCATAAAATAATGCCAAAATTTTCATAGATATTGTTTCAAAAAAACCCGCTATTTGTTTTGACAACAGGAATTATTTTTAAATCAATTATTGCAATTTATGTGTTTGGAATTTTGTAAAATGGATTAAATATTTGGAATCATAAGGTCCAAATTATGTAATTAACACCCTTTTATTTTTGGACATTATGAATATTAATGATGGTAATTATCTTTAATTATCTTGATTAATGAGTAATCAGGTAGTTAAAGATAATAAAATGATATCATAATAATACAAAAAGACCACAACATGTGTCCTAATGCTACTGGTTGTCTCATGGCAGACCATGGGATGCCTTGTCTCAATCTTGGGGACCCCATGGAATCACTTTTGTGAGAATGTGACTTTTTATCTTTTTATTTTTAAAGAATTTTAAATGTGACAAAGAATGTATCTCCTAAGTAAAATATTTTTAATTTTGTCTACATAAATGATATTTTGGACTATAAATATTAATTAGAAATCTAAATAGATTTCCTACATCATAGTATTTTTTCATAATTTTTAGACTTTAAATAAATTAAATTATTTATGACATCATGATGATGCAGCGATTACCTCATTAATAAAGGATTTAAATAAAATGAAATGATAATGTAAAATCTATGACCTACACATGTCCAAAACTTATTGGATGTGTGGATTTAGAACCTTTATCACCTTTCCCTAGAATTATATCAATGTGGGACCTTTTGAATCCGAAAATCACTTTCAAACAAAGTAACATTTCTTTACTTTCCAAGAGTGCCTCTCCTCTCCTCTTATAAAAGGCCCCCACCTCTACCCCCTTACCCACACTCCCAAAGCCTTTTTCTCGGCCAACCCATGCCCATTTTGACTCTCCACTTCCCTATCTTACTCCTTAAAGCCTCAATTTGGGCAGAAGTCTTCCCAAGGAAGCCATTGATCTCAAACCAAAGGGAGTTACCCGATTTTAAGGTAATGTCTTCACTTGAGTCCTTTTGTTTTATTTTGCTTCTCCAACCCCCTAAACTCTTTTTATTAATTTATTTTGTAAGAAATCCAGTATCTTCAATATACTAAGATGTTTTTATAAGAATTATTAGATCTACACTTACAGACACCTACATCTAATGGTTAAAGGATATATTGTTTCCGTGGATGGTGAATTTATGCCTCCTGAAACGATGATTGTTCAACATTCTTTTAACACCTTCAAAGGTGGCCATTAAGATGTCACTATATTTATATATGAAATATAATTTGTTTATGTTTTCCTTAATCTTCTGTATTTTTCATTTTGGTCATACCTTTATTTTTTCCATTATGGGTAAACGCGATATCTTCATTTAAGGAAGTGCGGACTACCGCCCCCTCAAAGTGATTTGATTCGTTAAATACCATATATGGGACGTATAAAGGATGGAACTATGATATTATATATGATAGTATACTGGAATTATAATATACCATTATATCATTGTTATTCCATTCTATAAAATACGAAATAGAAATGAAAGTAGCGTTCATGCGTACGTACGGCTTACCGTCTCCATGAACAGTGCATTTCATTTCTTACCTCTAAATGATTATGTAATATTATAAATGCATGTATATACTGGATATATATGATATATACATCATGATTATAATTATGGATTTAATGGATACATGAACAACTTGTAATTATAAATGGTTTATATTTTACTCAAGTACCAATGATCGTTAAAACGACCGTTATTAACTTAAATAATTACATAGTGTTCATGACATGGAAATAAGTGATATAAAAGGAATAATGAACTTGAAAGAGGTTCTTAAGCAATTAGAAATTAAATCAAGTTTATTATTCAGGACATTAAAGAATTATTGAGTCAAGTCGGACCCGAGGTATGGGACTTCGTCTCAATCCCCTTTCATTGAGGAATATTTTGTTTTATACACAACCTTCTTTTATATGGTGTATAAACCCCTTTGACTTTTACGTTTATTCAAAATGAATCTTTTTTATACGAAGTGTTTACTAAACGACAAAAGGTAATGTTTTTGTCGTACGTATGCGGCGACAATGACTTCTCCACCGCAGTGACCATTATTTGAGTTTCGCCTTCCTCTACAAGACATATTTTTTTTAAAAGAAAAATAAATACCAAGTTTTTACTTTTCTTTTATTTTGGTATTGAAAATGGTTTTCATAATGTTTTTATATCAATGTGTTGTATTGAAATCTTTTGATTGAAAGGTGTAAATGTTATGTTTCCTTTATACATGTTTTATGTGATACAATTATGTTGAGGTTCTTGGGCATTATTATGGAGACGGGTGGTTCCATGATAAACTAAGGGAAGGTGAGCCCGATATAGATCTCCAATGCATTGGGTAACGCGAAGGAGTGAAACGTTAAGGTTTCTCCGATGAGATTTAGGGAATATACTGTGATGGGTATTCCAAATGTAACTAAGAGGGTTAATCCCTACGTAAGAATGTTATGAATGCCTCACGTTACCTTTATGTCTATGATTTTTATGATTTATTCATGATTTTATGAGGTATGATAAAGTGATTATGTTTTATGGGTAAAGTATGATTTCATTATTATGTATATATGTACCCATGTTTCCTTTCCATATATTTTTATATCCCTTACTGAGCTTTTTATGCTCATCCCATGTTTTTTGAAATGTTTTTCAAAGGTCAAGGGAAAGGTACATGATATGATGATAGTGTCAAGGAAGTGTCAAGAAATAATCCATGTTTTATTTTAAATATGTTTCCATTGATGGGAATGAAGAATACTATCTTTATGTAACCACTTTGTTTATATGTGGAATGTAATGCAAGTTTTATGATCTAATTCTCTAAAACTCTAAACCTGAAAGGATCCTCAATGTGTAATCTTGTAATAACTCAAGATTAAGTAAGGTTTAAACCTGGGGCCTTATAGTTGGTATCAGAGGTCGGTTTAGACAACTTTAAGAGTTATGGTATTGTTAAATTAATTTCCATAAATTAATTTATGGTATGATTTAAATGATTTAGCATTTACGGATTACCATGTTGCTTCACCTAAGGTATTTCAGTGTTAAGAATGGTTTCTCATAGCAGAAACAGAATAGCTTTTCTGGGAAGGAATACATAGGGAAATGACCTTTCAAATCAGTTTCCTGAGATGGTCAGAATCAGAACTAAACAGTTTGTTGCAGTGATGGCTCAATTGACTCAGGAGTTGAAAAGAATATTGGTGAATGATCCAGTTTTGGCACTTCCATCCATGAATGGGGAGTTTGTTATCTACAATTATGCTTCATTTAAAGGACATGGTTGAGTCCTAATGTAGAATGACCAGGTAATTATTTATGCGTCACGACAGTTGAAAACTCATGAGGTAAATTATCCTACACATGATTTGGAATTAACTACTGTTTTTTTCTGCTTTAAAAATTTGGAGGCATCATTTGTATGGAGTAAAGTGTGAAATATATACTGCTCACAAATGTTTAAAGTATATATTCACTTAGAAAGAATTGAACATGAGACAGTGGAGATGGCTAGAATTAATCAAGTATTATGACTGTACAATTCACTACCATCCGGGAAAAGCAAATAAAGTGGTCGATGCTTTGAGTCGAAAAAGTAATGTTTCATTAACAATGTTGCGTTTGGAAGGTGATCCTTTGGTTAAGGATTTGATGAAATTTGGCATAGAAGTTGTTGGTGCAAGATGTTCTTCTGTTTTTTTTCAGTTATAAGTGAAATATTCTCTATCAGACAGAATCATGCAAGCACAGAAGCAAGGCAGTGAGTTGCAGAAAAAGGTAGAAATGGTTCAGAAGGGTAAGTTTTCTGAATTCAACATTTATATTGATTGTGTTTTGATATTTGGGAAGATATTGTGTGTTCCTTGTGATTCACAGTTGAAGAGAGAGTTGTTATGTGAAGCTCATAGTTCTCCGTTTTCAGTTCATCCTGGTAGTACTAAGATGTATAGAGATCTGTGAGAGTATTACTGGTGGGATGGAATGAAAAGAGATATTGTTGATTTTACTATGAAGTGTTTGGCATGTCAATAGGTTAAAGCAGAGCGGTAGTTACCGAATGGGATGCTTCAGCCTTTACCAGTTCCAGAGTGGAAATTATAGAATATATCCATGGACTTTGTTGTGGGATTACCGAAGACATCTCGAGGTAATAATGCAATCTGGGTTATTGTTGATCGCTTGACTAAATCTTCTCATTTCCTTGCTATACGAGATACTTTTTACCTAGATCTAATTTCCCATTTGTATCTTAAATAGATAGTCAGGTTACATGGAGTTCCCCTCTCCATTGTATCTGATCGTGATCCCATGTTCACTTCTAACTTTTGGAAAGTCCTTCAGAAGTCGTTGGGTACTGAATTAAATTTTAGTACAACATTTCATCCTCAATCAGATGGGAAGTCAGAATGAAAAATTCAGACCTTGGAGGATATGCTACGAGATTGTTCGATGGATTATCAGGGAAGTTGGGACCAAAATCTTTCTTTGGTTGAATTTTCATATAATAGCAGTTTTCATTCCAGTATACAGATGGCACCATTTGAGGCATTATATGGGAAGCGGTGTCGAACTCCAGCTTTCTGGGATGAAGTGGGTGAAAGGAAGTTGATGGGACCAGAATTGGTAGAAGAGATGGCAGAAAAAGTTCAGCTGATTCAGAAACACATGAGAATAGCTCAGAGTAGGCATAAGAGTTATTCAGACAACAGGAATAAGGATCTAACTTTTGAGGTAGGTGATCATGTTTTTCTCAAAGTCTCACCATGGAAAAGTGTGATGAGATTTGGTAAGAAAGGAAAGCTGTGTCCAAGGATAATTGGACCATATGAAATTCTGGAGAGAGTTGGATCAGTTGAATATCGGGTGGCTTTACCTCCGAGTTTATCTCAGGAACACAATGTTTTTCACGTTTCGATATTGAGAAAGTATATGCCAGATCCATCACATGTTTTGAGTCCAGAGGTAGTTCAGCTGGAAGAGAACCTATCTTATGAGGAACAACCGGTCCAGATTCTTGACCATAGGTAGCAAGTGTTACGAAATAAGGTGATTAATCAGGTAAAGGTTTTGTGGAAAAACCACATGATGGAAGAGGCAACATGGGAATCTGAAAATGCAACGAGGGATAAGTACCCACATTTATTCGATAAGTAAATAAATTGCGGGGATGCAATTTTCTAAAGGGGGGAAGGATGTAACATCCCAAGTAAGTAATGAATAATAGATATTTTTATCTATGTCTATTAATTATTATGATAGTGTTTTAGAGGCTTAAAATGAAAATAAATACAATATTATGCATGGAATACACTAATATTATTAAAAGATTGTTTTACTGCCTTTTGATGGAAAACCCTTTTTAAATAAATCTTTTGACATTTTTATAATCTATATTTGTCAAAATAAACTTATTATTTATTATTAGGACATCAAAATTTACTTTTTGTGAATTTTTGGTATTTTTCTGACAATGTTCATTTTTTAATGAATAGTGAAAAATACTGCATTTCACATCAAAACTGCTTTTTTATATAATTTATTTATATGATTAGATTATATTTTTAATTGGTTTTAAAGTTAAATTAGAATATATTTTTACCATTTAATCCAATGGTGTTCATTAGGATTAATTTCACTTTGGAATTGGTCATTAACTAATGCCAAACTTATCATAGATATTGTTTCAAAAAAAACCCGCAATTTGTTTTGATAACGGGAATTATTTTTAAATAAATTGTTGCAATTTATGTGTTTGGAATTTGGTAAAATGGATTACATATTTGGAATCATAAGGTTCAAATTATTTAATTAAGACCCTTTTATTTTTTGACATTATGAATAGTAACGATGGTAATTATCATTAATTATCTTGATTAATGAGTAATCAGGTAGTTAAAGATAATAAAATGATATCAAAATAATACAAAAAGACCACAAAATGTGTCCTAAGGATACTTGTTGTCTCATGGCATACCATGGGATGACTTGTACCAATCATGGGGGCCCCATGGAATCACTTTTGTGAGAAAGTTACTTTTTATCTTTTTATTTTTAAAGAATGTTAAATGTGGCAAAGAATGTATCACCTAAGTAAAATATTTTTCATTTTGTCTAAATAAATGATCTTTTGGACTATAAATATTCATTAGAAAGATAAAAATATTTCCTACATCATAGTATTGGTTTCATAATTTTTAGACTTTAGATAAATTAAATTATTTATGACATCATGATGATGCAGTGATTACCTCATTAATAAAGGATTTAAATAAAATGAAATGATAATGTAAAATCTATGACCTACACATGTCCAAAACCTATTTTATCGGTGGATTTAGAACCATTATCACCTTACCCTCTAATCATATCAATGTGGGACCTATTTAATCCGAAAATCATTTTCAAATAAAGTAACATTTTTTTACTTTTCAACAGTGACCCTCCTCTCCTCTTATAAAAGGCCCCCACCTCTACCCCCTTACCCACACTCCAAAAGCCTTTGTCTCGGCCAACCCCTGACCATTTCGTCTCTCCACTTCCCTATATTACTCCTTAAAGCCTCACTTTGGGCAGAAGTCTTCCCAAGGAAGCCTTTGAGCTCAAACCAAAGGAAGTTACCCGATTTTAATGTAATGACTTCACTTGAGTCCTTTTGTTTTATTTTGCTTCTCCAACCCCCTAAACTCTTTTTATTCATTTAGTTTGTAACAACTACAGTATCTTAAATATACTAGGATGTTGTTATAAGAAGGATTTGAGCTACACTTACACACACCTACATCTAATTGTTAAAGGACATACTGTTTTCGTGGATGGTGAATTTATGCCTCCCGAAACGATGATTGTTCAACATTCTTTTAACACCTTCAAAGGTGGGCATTAAGATGTCTCTATATTTATATATGAAATATAATATGTTTACGTTTTTTTTTAAGATTCTGTATTTTTCATTTTGGGAATACCTTTATGGTTTCCATTATGGTTAAACGTGATATCTTCATTTAAGGAAGTGCGGACTACCGCCCCCTCAAAGTGATTTGATTTGTTAAATACCATATGTGGGACGTATAAAGGATGGAACTATGATATTATATATGATATTATACTGGAATTATAATATACCTTTATATCATTATGATTCCATTCTATAAAATACGAAATAGAAATGAAAGTAGCGTTCATGCGTACGTACGGCTTACCGTCTCCATGAACGGTGCATTTCATTTCTTACCTCTAAATGATTATGTAATATTATAAATGCATGTATATACCGGATATATATGATATATAAATCCTGATTATAATTCTGGATATAATGGATACATGAACAACTTGTAATTATAAAGGGTTTATTTTTGACTCAAGTACCAATGATCGTTAAAACGACCGTTATTAACGTAAATAATTACATAGTGTTCGTGACAAGGAAATACGTGATACAAAAGGAATAATGAACTTGAAAGAGGTTCTTATGCAAGTAGTAATTAACTCACGTTTATTATTCAGGACAATAAAGAACGATCGAGTCATGTCGGACCCGAGGTATGGGACTTCATCTCAATCTCCTTTCATTGAGGCATATTTTGTTTTATACACAACCTTCTTTTATATGGTGTATAAAACACTTTGACTTTTACGTTTATTCAAAAATAATCTTTTTTATACGAAGCATTTACTAAACGAAAAATGGGAATGTTTTTTTCATACATATGTGGCGACAATGACTTCTCCACCGTTGTGACCATTATTTGAGTTTCGCCTTCCTCTACAAGCCATACCTTTTTTTAAAAGAAAAATAAATACCATGTTTTAATTTTCTTTTATTTTGGTATTGAAAATGGTTTTCATAATGTTTTTATATCAATGTGTTGTATTGATATCTTTTGATTGAAAGGTGGAAATGTTATGTTTCCTTTATGCATGTTTTATGTGATACGATTATGTTGAGGTTCTTGGGCATTATTATGAAGACGGGTGGTTCTGTGATAAACTAAGGGCGGGTGAGCCCGATATAGCTCTCCAATTCATTGGGTAACGCGAAGGACTGAAACATTAAGGTTTCTCCAAAGAGATTTAGGGAATATATTGTGATGGGTATTCCAAACATAACCAAGAGGGTTACTCCCTACGTAAGAATGTCCTGAATGCCTCAAGTTACCATTATGTCTTATGATTTTTATGATTTATTCATGATTTGATGAGGTATGTTAAAGTGATTATGTTTTATTGGTAAAGTATGATTGCATTCTTATGTATATATGTAACCATGTTTCCTTTCCATATATTTTTATATCCCTTACTGTTCTTTTTATGCTCATCCCAAGTTTTTTGAAATGTTTTTCACAGGTCGAGGGAAAGGTACATGATATGATGATAGTGTCAAGGAAGTTTCAAGAAAGAATCCATGTTTTATTTTTAATATGTTTCCATTGATGGGAAAGAAGAATACTATCTTTATGTACCCACTTTGTTTATATGTGGAATGTAATGAACGTTTTATGATCTAATTCTCTAAAACTCTAAACCCGAAAAGATCCTCAATGTGTAATCTTGTAATAACTCAAGATTAAGTAAGGTTTAAGGTTAGGGCCTTATACATATTACTCCCCAAATGTGTGATCCAATTCCATTTGTCAAAATGAAAACATATAGATATATTATTTTACAATAAATAATTTTAAATTAAAATTAATGTATGATATATACAATTATATAAATGAAATACCAAATTGAAATTGAAAGCGAAAACATGAATTCTAATAAAATTTTAAAATTCTTTCTCTTATTAAAATTATTGAATAAATAATCCTTCTAAACTCAATGTGGGAGAATTAAGAAATTATTTATATAAAAATATTCAATAATAATATATTTTTTATACACCCCCAAATATACCCCTTTTCATTCCAAGGATAGAATTTTCCAATATTTATATCAAAATCACACAAAAGTAAATTATGAGAATATTATAGATGACCTTTTCGAAAATATAATTTGTCATATGTAATCCATAATATGAAATTTCCCTTCATTTTCTTCAGTAACATTCAAAATTGTTTAACCACAAAAGTCCATCGAAATCCTAATCACAACATACCTCAAAATATCTTGTTAACCATTTACTAAAAATAACTGTAATTTAAAATTAAGAAAAATTAACCTGTATGTTTTACTTAACATACTCTTATAATGAATCTAAAATCACCACCTAATGAATAAAAATATCATAATCCATCTATGGGATTTTAATTAATGGTAAATTTACTTTGAGTATCAGGATTGGTGGGTAATGTTGTGAAATGTAAAAAACAAGGGTGAAAAGTGAGGTTAAACTCTAAATTAAAAATAATGATAATTAAAATAAATGAATATTGATAATACTCTAGAAACAATGAGAATTACACATACCCACATATGAAAAGTTAATGTATTTAATAAATAACTGATAATATAAGGTATTATTAACTATATTTTTTGTATTTGTTTTTAATTTTTTTTGGTTTTTTTAAGATAACCTTTGAAAAGATCTCACATCCACCTCCTAACCCAATATGATCTTAATACCATCGATCTTGTAATGATTATTTTTGACATACATAAGAAACAAACCATGTTTTTTTTATTTTTTTGTTTTTTTTATTTCAAGACAATTGAATAGTAAATTGCAATGAATTATTAGTAATTGAACCTCTAAAATTCAATAACCACACAACATATATCCTAATAAATTAGAAACAATTTTTATTCAATAAACACATCATAAAAAAATATTCTATGTAATATAATGAAATAATCCCATGAGTAGGGGATGAAGGAAATATTATCCTGAAATTTTGATCATTCCTAGGAAATCTCATTCAAGGATTATACAGGCTATGTAGTATTCATTTTCAAGTTAGTTTTGAGAATAATGGTTTAAACTATATAATCAACCAATAATTTTAAAACATAAAATTTTCAATAATCTGATTCTTAATAATCAATGAATGATTTAAAGAAAAAAATCTTGAGTGTCTCTCATGAAATCAGTGTTAGAAAAAATAATAAATTTTATGTTTAGAATACCTCATGGGATGGTAAATATATTTTGGGTTAGTGTTAAATATAAATGTATTTAAGAAATGGGTCCTACTCAAAAAAAAATTTGGAAAAAACATTCATTGAAAAATTTTCCACATTAATAATATTCAAAAACCCATTATTTAAAAATAATTTTATGAGTGAAAAAATAATAATGGATGTTAATTTAATATCCAATATCCAAAAATAAAAAATAAAATATCACCTGTAAACTAAAAGAAATGTAATAATTGTAAATAAAAAAAAATGTTTCCCCCTACACTATACATAAAATTTTTCATAATCCCAAAGTTACACTAATAAATGATGTGTAAACATGATATTTAAAATCAAGATTACAAAAAATAAGATAAATGTGAGAGGATGAGAGATATCTTAAAAAGATTAAGTATTGACAGTCCCATGTAGTGTGATAGAATCAGATCCATTTTTTTTAATCCATATAAGAATTTTTATAATATATTCCCATTAAATTTAAAACTCTTTCTAGTGGCCTATAGTAGGATATCCACTAAACTAAAAAGAAAATACATGAGATGCAATATAAGTTTCTAGATATCTAGAACACATCTAAATGGGAATCCTTTTCAATTGTAAACAGTAGGTAATTAATTTATTATTAACATGAATTTCCATTTGTTTATCAACCAATAAAGGTTCTATTTTGATCTATCATTGTTGAAGCATAAGTATTCCTGTGAAGAAAATATAATATTCTCAATCTCTTGACATTTCTACTTTCATTGATCTCTTTTTTATGATACATCATTTTTTTATTTTTGTTATTACCCAATATACTTGATTCTTGACCTCTATGAAAAGATGAAATGATTTCCCAGAAAATAATGTTGGGTGACATGCCAATGGGGGTTAACACAGTTATATAATTCTATAGTGTATTATCAAAACAATTGATCAAATATCTATTATTTAGGTTCATGGTTCTGTCATAATTTTTTTCAACTATCCATTATATTATTTATCCTGCATATGTTTTTGGGGGGGTTTTAAGGTGTTCATTTTTATTTGTCACCATATATATCTAATGGATGGAACAAAAATATATACTTTATATTTTTGACCCTTGATCACTGTTGTTGTATTTCAATACTCATAATCAATAAAAAACCTAATCCTCAAAAAAATCCATGACAACATGAGAATCTCTATACGTAGTAGATTTGGACTTCACCCTTTTTATAACATAATAAAATGACACTAAATTATCAAAGAAACCAAAATAATTAGAAAATAAATCCATAATATCAATTCCTAGAAAAATATATAATAAAAATATATATTATACTGAGTCATCTCATGTGTCATAGAAATATTTCGAGTGTTCTTATCAATATAAAAAATGGCAACACTTAAGTAAATCATGGAAAAAACTATGGAAAAAAATCATTAGTATATAAACATCTATGTTCATATTTATGGGGCCAAAGTGTCCACCATATGAAAATTTATTACATAAATTAAGAACACATTCAAACTCATTATTCATAATGCTTCTCATAGTGACTTGGTCTATATATTTTCACCAAAGATATGGTTCCTCCCACACATATTACATAGTGTGATATTTAAATTTTTAAAATAGGTTCTTCTTTTAGATTGAATTAATTTTAGAAGAAATTAGGTAATTAACTTTGTTATTATACCATGGTTGTGTTAACGAGAGAACATAGAGATTCTCCTTTTGGAATATGACTCGATGAGTTTCCTCATCCGATTAATCATGTTCTCCCATGTTAGTGATATTTCTCATGTGTTAATCCGCCATGTTCTCCTATGGTTTCTATTCCTTTATCCTGATATTAATCTATTTAATAAAATTCATCCAATTAATTAGTCTTAGGTTTTAATCTTACTACTTCAAAAGTTATCTTAATGTGACATTTATAGAGAAAACATCTACTTTAAAAGACAATATGTAAGAAACAAATTTATATAAAGAAACTATGAAAATTAGAAACACTTTTTTCCATTATTTTTTCGTTTTCTTGGCATAAATCCAATTTCCTCAATGTGTATTCATTCACATGGGTTCTCCCTTCTGCACTCTAAGATAATATTATTCCAACTATGTTATTTTAAGCAAAACACATAATATCAAATTGGAGCTCCCTCCATGGGAGCTGTATTATTGATGGCGTGGTGTGACATTGAAGTAGATTCTTTTTCAAGACACCAAATTTCTCTTAAATTGATATATCATCCTAATAAATGAATATTAATCATATAAAAAATCCATGAAATAAATTTTACGTCTATTTTAATTGAAAAAGTATACACATAAACAACTGTTCTATATGCGTGCAAAATTATCTCCATCAAAATTCATCTTAAACTGAACCCTTCCTAGAAATACCACGTATAATTTGTTTTCTTCTTATTTTATAGAAAGGAAACTTGATATAGGGTCCATGCAATAATTTCTACGTCTATTTCAATTGAAAATGTATACACACAAATAACTGGTCTATATGTGTGTAAAAATATCTCCATGAAAATTCATCTTAAACTGAACCCTTCATAAAAATATCACGTATAATATGTTTTCTTATTATTTTATAGAAATGAAACTTGAGATAGGGTGAGATCAGACCCTCAAAAATCTTAAAAAATGAGATATCAGAATAACATGAGAATATGGGCATGAGAACATGAGAATGACATATGAAAAACATACCATGCATATCATAGATAAAAAACATGATTCATGTCCTAAATCATGGAACTTAGTAAGATATGAATCAAAATGGAATAAATGAAAATGTTCCATGCAATAATAGAATTATAATAATACCTATTTTTGTGACATATATATACATAAAGAAAATATTATGTCATGAATACCCACTAGGATATCCAAAACACTTCTGGATTTGGATAACCACCAACATAAATTCATTTATACTGGGATAACCTCCCATGTACCCTGTTTTTGTCTTGGGATAACCTCTCATGTACTCTTTTTATGATAAGGATAAACACTCATGTACAATTTGAGCTAATATAACATTAATCATTACATATGCATTGGAGGGAGATATATGTCCCACCCATCACATAATTCAACCATATATGTGACACTATACCATAAATAATTATTACTATCATAACCTACGAAAATAAATGGTATTCATAAACAATTCATCATAATATAACCTTTCTAATAGAAAGAGGTTTCATAATCATTTCTTTGTTTCATTGAATTATTGCCCATGGAAAAATGTGTGTTTCATATTTATTTTATCAGGATATAACCAATGAAAGAGAAATAGATTTCATAGAAATATATTCATCATAAAAACAAATCATTCATAAAAAGAATAATAAAGGAATCCTTGTATCATATACCCAATAAATCATAACAAACATCAAAGGATGTAATCTTATATGGAAAATAGTTTTTAACGAAAAATAAATTGGAGTATTTTGGAAGAAAATAACCCTTCCGCATTGAAAATAACTTTTTTAGATCAAAAATTATTTTCATAATACTTTAGTATGAAATAATCCTTTGAAAATTATATATGTATCTTTAAAAATAATTTGAAACATTTCATAAAAAATATCTTTTCACTTTGAAATCATTCATTTGTAATAAAAAGTATTTATAAAATATTAAGGAAATCATTTCAATGGAAAATAATTTTGAACAAATGTTATATAATCTTGAAATAATTAATTTTTCATGACGATAGGATGTAATTTTAATTCCATATATGTAAAAACTAAGATACTATTAAAATAATCAGTAAAATCAAAGCATGTAATTTTTTTAAAAAAATGGAATTAATATTAATTCTAGATAGTTTTAAAAATAATTACACATTGGTAAATATTAAATTAATAAATATCTTTTTAATGTTAATAAATTTTTTAAAACATTTTTAGAAAACATGGATATAGAAGATAAATGTCTTTGGACAGAAGATAGAGATATGATGTTATTTTTCCTTAAAAACATTTTATTAATAATTTTATGTACTATAGAGAGTATAAAATTGAACTATTATATGGAATGTACACTAATAAACATATAATAAGAAAATAAATGAGTTTATTGGGGGATATATAATATTATATAATCATTAATGCATAATCATAAAAAATTCTAATAAACGATGATATTAAAAATAAATTTCTTTACCACTTCTCTAATATTTGAATAATAATACCAATGAGACAATTACAAAATTTGAAACATTTATATATAATAAAAATTTTTATATTAATGATATAAAACATTATAAAGACCTTATATGGAACTTCGAAAATAATGTCGGTGTAAAACATAACTAATTCCCCAAAGAAGGAAAATTAAGACAAAAATATTGTACCTCTATAATAACTTTTGAACCATAGAAATAATTATATTAGATATTCTATAATGGTTTAATAAATTACAAAAAATTTAGGAATAATAATAATAAAATACATTCATAAGAAATATTTTCACTACATAAAAGAAACTTATGGTGAATATGGTATGTGGATCTGAGAAAATACATGTGAGGCTGAAATCCCATACCTTGATCCTTGAATTCCTTCATACATCTTCAATCCTCCTATATAATATATCTAATTTTATTATAACTCTATTAAAAAAGAGAAATAATATTAACCATACCATATACTATTAAGTTATTAATTTTTATTACTAGTTTATTAAACATTCCTTGCTAAAATAATGTTGTCGGTAATAACCACATTGTTTTTCTTGTGTGTTTTGATTTTCTATTTAATATTATATTATATTTATCATGGATAAAAAATATCTATAATGATAAAAATTACATAAATAATATATATATATAAATATATATATTGTAATCTACACAAGATATAGATAAAAATGAAATAATCTTTTCATGGAGATGGTAGGTTATGTGTACACATAAACACTGTTTATATTTTTCCAATAGATGAAATGAAGGAAGGTTAAATAATATAATATCATTAAATAATAATTTAAATTTCATATATATCACATATAATAATTTAATTTACTCTAATTACCTTCTATGTAAATTATTAATGAAAAGGGAATCACAATAGTTCACAATGTTGTAGTATGTGGTACGCATGAAAGACATTATTATATCCCCAAAAAAATAGGGTAAGAAGAGAAATGTAAGATAAATATTATATACGTATAATTATATTTAAAAAATAATGTATATTAATTTAATATATAATTATTACCTTCTTGGAAAATCATATATGAAAAAAACCTCACGTTGGTTCAATAGGCGGTCGTCCGACTGACACGGGAAAACAATTTACTCTCTCTAAGGATTTGTAGGTATGAAAGATGATATGGTATTAAAATTAAATTGGTATAATAAAAAAATCATTAAAAAATATTAAATCCATAATTATATCCATTTATGAGAGGTGATTATGTAAATCTAATAACAAAGGTTAGCAAGGTGATGGTTCGTAGTACACATATATAAAGATTTTGTATCATATTTTATGGAATATGAAAAGGATTTGAGTTATGTAATTAAAATAATAATGTATTAGTATATTTAATATAATGGGTATATTATATAATTATGTTTTCATAACAATTTAATGACATAGAGGATTAAATAAAATAACAAGCTTGGTTAAATATGTTACCTCTTCTATGGTATCCTTCTTTTGGTTTGCACCAAAAGGATTTGTAGGACGAATTTATGAACTAAATAAAAATAAAATGATGATATTACAGATGCAGTATAATTATTTTGGTATAAATTGATGGAAAAATATGGGTTTGGGAATTTTTAAGAGGATATGATAGGGTGAATTTTGTATGTGACGTGAGTGGCACACTTGTAATTTTTTAAAATTAAAATATATTCTCACTTTTTCACCTGAAAAAAGATCAAAATTAAAAATTGGAAATCCAAAAAGATTTATGTTCCAAATATGTCTATATAATAGTGGTTTTAAATGTTTTAGGACATTATTAGAACTTATCTTTTTAGTTTAACCCCCATAAAACCTATTTTTACCTTAACCGTGAAAACTAATTTTTACTACATTTACATTTCATAATGGTCAAATATTATATTAGTGTTAAAAGGAAATATAAATTATTATTATTCTAAATATGGAATCCAATTTTCCAAATTCCAATCTCATAATTGGAATGTTTTAATTTTTGATTAAACCCAGAGATGTGATAAAAAATATGTTTTTCAATGAATTGTTTTTTCAAATTTAAAAACATTTGATTTAAAATTTCAATATGAAATTAATTATAATGACCCAAACTAGATTAATATAGTTTTAAGTTTAATATTTTTTTTAAACCCATCTTAAATAATTTATAGGTTTTTAAATTCATTTAAAATAAATGAAATCTATAAAAGTTTATTTTCTTAATCATACAACATGGAAACTGATTACGAATAATCACAATATCCATCACACCATTCAGTATCCCATTTTTTTCTCATCAACACATTTTCTTGTCATGTTCATTATTAATTGAGTTCCTTATGGTTCCTTCTATTGATTAATACCAAAAATAATAGAGTGGGAAATAATATTTATTTTGGGAAACCAAATAATCAAGGAAATAACTTATTGGATGTCTAAATCCTGAAAACTTATTTATAATCTATAAAACCTTTTCTTTTACCTAAGACATGAATAGTAATAATATATTAAAATCCTTCGTGATGATTAGTCCATAGTTTTCTAATTTCTAAATCATATCCCCTATGAGTTTCAAACCAAGTATGAAAGAAGGCTCGTTGTCAGGAACCAGGTGATAATTCAGTGTAGCACAATACATCCTTATCAGATCCATTAACCGTAAGTACCACTATGCCACAACCACATCCACATGAAGTATCTAGATAGGGATTAAATTTCATTGAAACCACCTTCTCAATCCTTTAACAAAATTCTAGGAAATTTTCCTAAATAATTAATAATCCTTTGACTTACCATAAAAAATATCCCGATACATATCCTTAAAAATATAAATTGTAATATCCCTATTATTTTATTATCCTATTTTCCAATGGTTGAAAAATACATTTCTTCATACCAACTCTATAGTCCCCAATATTATCATACATTTATATTATATATTAATAAATTAAAATTTATTAAATAAAATAACAATTCATACCATAATTATTTATTTATTGTTACTTTTGAAACATTTACAGATCTATAATTGTTTTATAAGTGATTTACGTTATCTCCCACAATGTTCTTACTAATTGGAACACTTATTACACATGTCTTACATATTTAATTTTATCATATCCCTGAGAAAGGAACCATAAGAGAGGGTTAAATTAGATTCTTATTAAGGGTAAACAATGGATATATTTGTATAACATGATCATATGGGTTTGAGAACATGAGAAAAGTTTATGAAAATCATACCCCACATACAACAGATAACAAAAATGTTTCATTGAATAAATCATGAAATTTTGAAATACATCAATCAAAATTTATTTAAATAATGTGATCTATAAGACAATATTATTGGAATAGTACATATATTTTTTGCATATACATATCCATAGAAAATATGTTATTAAGGATACCCCCTATATATTAATAACATGTTATGTAGAGGTTATCCAACAATATACCTACTTTGATACTGGGATAACCTCATGGTTGGTCTCGGGATAACCTCTCGTGTACCCTCTTTTGAGCATGGGATGACCTACAATGTACCCTTTGAGCTCATATGACATTAATAAATTCCCAATGGAATTGAGAAATTTATAAGTCCCCACATCAAATAGTTGAAATATTTGAATTCCATAATATCATAAAACATTCATCATATCTCATCCTAGAAATAGAAATGGGGTTAATCAACATTTAAGCCAAACAAAACATATAGAAGAGAAATAGTTTTTATAATCATATCATCATTACATCAAAGTATAAATCATGTTAAAATAATCAGGTTTTATAAGAATTAAATTATATTATAAAACATGGAATATAAATGTTTTTATAGAAATTTTTTTTCATATACCAAAACCATTAAGAGAAATAATAAGAATGGTGTCTTTAGATCATATCCCCAGTAAAGTATAAGTAAATGAAAATGATATCATCTTATATGTAAAATTATTTCGTAAAAAAGCACATCTAATATTTTTTAGAAAAAATATCCTCAAAACATTGGAAAGCACTTTTTAAAACAAAAATTATTTTCAAAATAATTTTCATTGAAATCTACCATTCATACTTATAAAGGAAACAGTAAAAATATATTAAAACATTTTTTAGAAAAATAACATTTAATATTTAAATAATTTTTTTAAAATCTAAACATTTCTTAAATATTATGGAATATTTTTTATTTGAAATGAAACATGAAAAATTATAATCGGATATTGAAATTATTTCGTGTTCATGATATTGGTAAATATTTTTTAGGTTGTGTATGTTAAAACAAATATTCATTTTTAAATTATTGATAAAAGTCACCTGAGATTTTCATAAAACAACATTCAAATTCATTTTAATAAACATTTAAAAAGATAAAAAGGTAAATAAATCTTAAATAAATCTAAATGTTTAATTTTAACACATTTGTTTTAAATTTAGAGAACATGCATATTAGAAAGAAATTTTTTTCACTAAATAGAATGATAAATTATATTTTCTTTAAAAACATTTTATCTATAATTTTAATTACAAAATTTTGGGAAAATTTTAATATTACATGAAATGTTATTGAATAACCGAAGGATATGAAATTGATTGATTTTATTAAGAGATATATCATTAAATTTTTTCATTGGAATCATTATAATAAACAATCCAAATAAATAAACAAATTGTAACATAAAATTATTTCATCTTTTGAAACATATTTATCATAATCTACATTAAATAATAGTATCGATGAAAAATGTAAATATAATTAAAATAAGTTTAATCATAATACAAAAATTAAAAGTGGTAGTATATACACCTTATAAAATAAGGTATATGTATAACATAAGTAATGTCTCCAAGAAGACAAATTGAGACTAAAATTCCATACCTCTTTAGTAACATTTAAACTAAAATCCCCATAAAAGAGAGGTCCTAAATTGGATATGTAAATCATATTAATTTATATGATAATAAATATAAAAAAATTCTGTATAAAAATGGAATTAAAGAAACACAATAAGAATATGGAATGTGTCTCAAAGCAGATAAATGTGAGATAGAAATAGCTTACCTTATGTCTCAACATACTTCACACACAATCAAATAAACCAATATAATAAATACATACTTATTATAAATTTATTTTAGAACCATAAATATGTATATATTTCCATATATGATTTATTTTTGACCTTTTTTTACCCATTTATTAAAAATTCCTTCATAAGATAAGGTTTGGGGAAATGACAGCTATTTTTTGGTGTGTTTTAATTTTTTACTATTGTTTCCCTTATTTTGGTCAGGGTACCATCATATATTTAATTAATACAATATAAAAAATATCAATTTTTAGTATATATGTCTTTTTAGTAATCTATACAAATTATATAAAGAAAATGAAATGCACTGTTTAATGTGATGATATACAATACATATGCTTCAACATTATTTATATATTCTCATTGGATAAAATGAAAGAAAGTCAATTTATATATTACCATTACATAATTATTTTTACGTAAAATATATCACATATACTCTCTAATTTACCCTAATTACCTTCCACTTAATGTGTTAGTTAAAAATAAGTCACATCGCTTCAGAAGGCAGTAGGCCTCCATGCACATAGTGGATACAAGCGTATCGCCTAGGGAATTGAAATTAAGAAGCTATTTGGGATATAATTATTTTATAGAATAATTATTTTAAAATTTTCATTTATATTCAATTAATATGTACTAATTACTATCCATGTAAACAAAAAACAAATAACACATCACATTGGCTCGTGGGGTGATAGTCTACAACCCACTAGAGCGAAATTATTATTTTACCAATGTGTTTTAATGCATGAAGGTATACATGTTATAATAATTTAAAAGGTATTTTAATTTCATAAATATTAGGTATAAATATTAAATCTATCTTTAAATTCATCTTTTATAGGTGGTTATGGAAAGGGAATAACATCTGTTTTGATGTTGTAGTCCTCTGTATACACGAATGATGATTTCATATCCCATTTTCCAGAAGATTAGAAGAATATAATTTATAAAATTAAAAATAAAATCTCAATGAAATAAAGATATTTATTATATTATATCAGAATGGTTTAATATTAATTTATTATGGTTGTATAGAAAATATAACAAAACACTTTGTTAGGGAAGTTATTTCTTATTTAGAAAACTTCTTTTGGATTTTCCCTAATGTCTTCCAAGGAAACATTTATGACCAGAAATAGGCTTATCAGATGGGATTAGGGAAGTAAAGAAGTTATTTTGGAGGTATTTTTTAACCAATTAGTTTTGGTATTGTGAAGATAAGAGAATAATGGATGGCTGTTTATAAGTTAGTTATGTGGAAAACATGTAATTATTAAAGGAAAAGAGTGTACCTACATTTTCAAATTCTATAAGTCTAAAAAATATCCATTTTCTATCCAAGATGTTATATGTTTAATATAGTTCAATTAAATAGGTGTCTTAAATGTTTTAATTCTTTTTTAACCCTTGTCTTCTTTAGTTTAATCCCATGTAATCCCATTTTTACTGAAATTGTGGAAATTACATATTATTGGATTTAATATTATTTATTGTGAGAATTTATCTTTACCATATTAGAAAATATATCTTATTCTTATACGAAATTTTTAGTCTATTTTTATAAATTCCAAAAACAAAATTGTAAAAAAAATTCTGAAAATTAAGTATGATGATGTGATGAGAAAGCAGTTTTTCCAATAAACAATAATCAAAACCTTAAAATATTTGTAAATAAGAAGTCAATAATTAGTTGATTATATTGAAAAATATTGTATTAATGTATATATAATTTTTATAATTTAAATTTTCTAACAATATTAAAGTAATTTGGTTGTTTTAAAATTATTTAAAACAATAAAAAATTCTTAATAAAACCCATTATTTTTTAATATTCCTCTAAAAATTTATCTTTTATTAAAATTATCAAAATGTAACTACAGTATAATTTTGAAAATATAATTTATAAAATAATTAATTTTTTTAAAATAAATAATAAAATTCTTCAAAAACTAACTTTAAAATTACATCTCCAAAATGTGACAAAATGGTTTTTAGAAAAATAGAGTTTTAAGCATAAAATTTGTTTTCTTTATTTTAAATTCTCTAAATAAAACAGAAGATTAATGTTAAAAACATTATTGGATATATAATATATAAATTTAATATAAATAAATCCCAAAAAGATATTTTTCAAATTTATTTTTGTAAAAAACCTTTGTTCCCATGAAAATAGATTTTCAAAAAAGAAAAACATTACTTTATAATGGTTTTTATTTACATTTATAACCTACTATACACCAATAATTTAGTATTTGTACTTATCTAGAGAAAATAATTTCATAATTTAGTTAATCTTATTATTTATTCTATTCCAACATCTAGGTGATAATTATCATATTAAATAATTATATTTTAATAGTATGTCACATTTCATTTAGAATCAATGTTGCATGTAATACTAGATAATCTTGTTTTTGAATATAAAGAATTCTTGGCATAATGTTCTGTATCAAAAATATAATCTCAATGTTGTGTGTAATGTAATATAAGCTTAGTTTGTGTGTAGTCAAGGATAAAATCAGTGTGGTGTATAAGGAGAAACAAAAAAAAGATAAAATTTATTTGAATTTTTTCCACAAAATATCAGTGTGTTAGATTCTCAAATGAAACACTAAATTAATCGTTAATCACAATGTCAGAATTTTTTTATGAAAATCATACTATGGTTGAGAAATCACACTAATGTATCTAACAAATCATTGACTAAAACATATATAACATATGAACGATCTAACATCACAAAAATGTGTAGGTTAAGGTAAGGAATAAATAATGTCATATTTAGATATAACTACCCCAATAATATTATTAGAAATTATATTCCATTATAAAATGTCTTTCTTTATCATGAAATGTAATTTCTTCAAAATTTAAAACCATGTTTTTTTATAAAATGATACAAAATTTTTCCCATTATACAAATATACTAATCAAATGATGAGTGAATTTCTGAAAATTAATCCATGAAACACTATAAAAAAGACTCAAATAGATTAAAAATAAACTTACGATACATATTTGGAAGGTACCTAGGGAATTACAATGTCAAAATAGAATCTTTCGGTATGTAAATGTACTGAATGGAAATGTTATGGTCATGTTCTCTTGGTAACCCAGAATAATAGGTACCAAAATATATCTAGAAAATCATCTAAAAATAAAGAATGCATCATACCTACTAACCTAGAATGTCTTTAATCAATGTATCAGTGATGGAAATAGTCACTGAGATTGTATGGATTTAGCTTCCTATATTCTATTCATACATTCCATATGTTTTTTACCCTTATTAGAACTAACTTCTCCCTTTAATTACAACTGTGAATATGGATCTCATTGATTCAAACTGAATTCAACTAACCCTACGAGAATCGGAGATATGATAAACAAAACCCACCTCAAATAATATTTAACCTTATTTTATAATTCCTTCTAATAATTTTGGATTAATCATCCTTTGTGTTTGTCTAATAGGTTTGGGCTCATCCTCCAAATGAATCTTACATACGCAAATATATTGTATAATTCTAGGTATATTTGCAAGGCTCCACCAAATAGACTCGATTTTATCCCTCAAATTATCTAAAATTTGTACATTTTTTTTAGGAAGAAGAAATTTAGAGAAAAAAATTGAATCTACTCACCACTCAACTAGTAATATTATATTATAATTAATATTAATGATGGTGGGTGTTGTGTGAATAAAATAATCAAATGATAGAAATTTATCTACAATGAACATTAGCATTTTAATATAGACCATTAAAATTAGAAAATAACACAAAGTATCCTTCATCATAATACTCATAAATTTCATTTTCAAAAAGAAACATATCATAATAAAAATATGAATCAACACCTACATGAAATCCAACTAAGGTGTACCCATGAATAACTTGCATGGAAGTAATAACTAACATCCAAACAGACCCAATTTCCATTATGTCTTCAAGAAAAGGATAATAAATACAAGTTTTGATTATATAAGATTGTTCAAAATGTGATTTAATAAAATCAAAATGATCTTCTGAGGGGTAATTCCTAGATTTCATAATATTAAATCTCATAAATTCATCTCTAAATTCCATGGAAAGTGTAACCTCATGGAAATTTAATATTTTTTTGGTTTTTGTTTTGAGTAAGGGTATGCCTAAGATAATGGGAGCATGGGAATATACCTGGTCATGCTCTAGGTTAATAACTTAAATATCTCCAAGAAAAATCAGGTCTCTTATCTAAATAAATTCATCTTCAATCACCCCTACTATAAGTGTCATAGCTTGATTTTACAATTGTACCACCAACATGTCATCTTCATCTAACCAATATATAAATATGAGAAAACACAGTGAGTCATCACATCAATAAAATAACATAAATAACTCAATGCATAAAATAAATATGACCCATGTAGTATGGTGATTGTCTTAGTGTTATTTGAATTGGTAGGTATCATCATGTTTGGTGTGATGAGTGAAGAAACATTTCCAAAAATATTGACCCTCTTATTTTCATTGAGAAATTTTTTTTCAGTACACAATTATTTAATTTATCATTCATTGGGATATTATAAATGGCCTAAACATGTGTAATGTTTATCTCAACAATCTTGAACGTGTCTAGTACCTCATTTTTCATAACTTATTCTACCAACATCATAGTTTGTAAAACCATGTTTTCAAATGTAAGGGTTTAATAGGAGCATCATCACACTTCATTTTACCTTTATCATTCTCCTTTGGTTGTTCATCACTCCATCTTGAATGGGACTTCTATATATATAAGGTGAATTCTAGGGGGAGTAAGAGTATATGTCTTAGTTATTTTCCTCCCACATCATATTGTGATGGAACTGACATTCCCATTGGCATTTGGAGTATGTTGGGATTGAATAAATTTTGAGTTATTACTTAACATTATATTTATGGTTGTTTAAATATAAATAATTTGTGTTTTTATCTACCCTAGTTTCCTTCTATGATTCATTACTTAATTATTTTGATTAATAACAATTTAGTTTAAAATATCATATGTGTTAGATTCTACCATTGGTTGAGAATACACTTTACATCATTGGTTTTCTGAATATTTGGAATAAAAATTCATTGCGGGTTATATAAACCCATAATCATAAGGTGGCTGATGGTGAATGTGTTTTGGAAATGGTGTCCATTGTTGATTTCCAGTACCACACTTGAGCTTTGGATGATCCATGCACCATGGATTTTATATTAGAGAGAATAGTTCATACATGGGTTGAGGAGGTGGTTTTTTCTATTAATATAACCTTTCTAAAAAATTTATAGCATATTTTTTTGATTTCTTGGGTATGGGCATTAATTGGGGTGGTGATCTATTACTATATAAATTCCACAGAACCTTTCATGAGTGGGAAGTGTTGTATTTTCAGACAATGAAATCTTACTAAACACATTTTTCAACTCACCCAGCATGTTAAAAAATAACTTATTATACACAATATGATGAAAACCATAAAACAAACCTCTTTGTGATGGTGTTACTGGATTCTCAAATTATATGGTTTTTTGTGCATTTTATCTATTTTTTCATGAGATTATGGTGGTGTTTTTTTAAGCAATTATCCTCATAATATATATTCCTACAAGATTCTATCCATCGGTGTGAGTCCTTCATATATGTGCTGGGCAAAGAGATTCTTAGTAATTTTTCTTCTGAGCAGCTAGATCAAAACATCTCGAATCACCCAGAGTACTCACAAATAGATTCCCCTTGTTTTAAATTGATTATTGATATTTATATTCAAATTCTTGAGGTCATTAATGTGGGAAATAATATTTATAATAAAAATTAGGTCTAAATCATTCCTACATCTTCCATATTTTGGTTCTATATAATTCATAATCTCCATCATGTTTCCATCAAATGAAAAATTGAATTCAGGTAGATTAATTTTTTCTTAAGTCAAATTTCATTTCAACAATATAATATAAATGTTATTGAATTATATCAAATTATTAATTTTTTACTCACTGGAAATACAAATAAAAATGGAAAAAATATGTATTAACCCTATGTTATATTCAAAATATGATTCAATATTTTGTTTTGCAATACATATTGGTTGACAATTAATGTCAGGTCTAGTAAATTTTTTAAAGGTTTTTTTGTTCATTATTATTATATTGTCACATATTTCGTATATTGTGTATAATTTATAATTTCTTCAAGTTCTAGTTTTTAAAAAATGGATAAACTCTTCGAATTGATGAATTTATATAGTTCATGTAACACCCTGAGTTTTAATGAACCTATTTTCAAATAAATTAATTTTTTGGACTTCTTACACTAAATAAAACACTATGTAAAACTTTTTTTATACGATATAGTAATATAAGTATGATATGTACCCAACACCGACATGGATTATGTTACACATGATGCTGAGTATCTAAGAAACTATTTTTTTAAGATAATTATTTAAAAGAGATAGTTATAACATAGTCATTAAACAATGTAATATGAATAATAATAAATAATTTTAAAATATTATATATAATTTTTTTTTAAAAATAAAACATATAAATTTCTGGGAAACTATTTTTATGTTTGAAAATACTATTTTCTCAAATGAACTACTTTTTATATCCTTCTATTAAAAATTATATATTTAATTCTTTACACTTATAGAAAGAATTTTTTTTAAAATTTATTTTTTAATTAATAATTTTAAATGAATTTTATGTAGATTTTCTTTGTTTTTATGAAAAAAAAATTTTTGGATAAATAGTAAAAAAATATGAATTTTAATTTCAAAATGATTTTTCATATAATCTATTGATGTTGTTAAACTTTTTTTAATTTTTTTTAATATGTAATTAGATATATTTTACATTAATTAATCCAATGTAGGCCATTGGAACCAATTTCCAATTGATGTTCGATATAACAACATCTCAACCATTTAGACATTTTTTCCTAAAAAATATGATGTCAAGACACTTCTATTAGAATAAAGTTAAATTAATTTATTCTATTTATGCGATTAAAATTTTTATAATTTGATTACATTTTTAAAATAATATAATTTGTAATTTTGAAAAAGTTCAACATTGTTTTATACCAAAAATATTAATGAAAGTGATAAAAATTAATTATAGAGATTAAGGAAAAAATAATATTAATAAGTTTTCAAACATTAATATCAGTGGTCAAATAACCTAGAAACATGTCCATAATCAATTTCATGGAAATGTATTGACCAATTCATCTCTTGTATTGGAATTTTAAATTATTGCAGGCATATGATGTTTGGTACAACTCTCAGTTGTGTTCTCATTTTCAAATTTACAACAATTCCCCTTCTCCTCAAATATAAAAGAGATCACATCAGATCATAAAAAATAAACCAAAATATCCTCCCATGTTCCATCTATTCATCCTAGAATCCCCCCTTTCGGGAAGAAATTCTACTACGTAATCCGTTTTCTGAAAACCTATAATAGATTCCCAAATAATATGTAACATCTTTCCATAAGATCGTTAGTTTTATTTTTATTATACACCTAATAAACTCTTCTTATTCCATGATTATATAACAAAAATAGTATCCTTTCCATTATTATATTATTTAATTTTATGGGGTTTTCTTTGACATATGCAAACATCCATTGAATGGGTAACTAACATACCATTCCTCTGTGTGGTAGACTACCATCATATGAAATAATGTCATTAATTTTTTCTTCACCATATCTCAAGGTTGGTAAATATGATAGAGAAACTATTTTTTAAGTTATATTTCATATTAATGATGTGTTTATGATTTTGAAATTATTATTTCACACATACTTTCATTATTTTAATTTTGTGTAAATATTATGACTTCATTTGTGGACGCAGGGAATACCGACTCCTCAAAGTGATGTTATTTGTTAACACTTTACATGAAATGAATTAATTATGGCATTAGTAAATATATATGATAAATATGTAAATAAAATTTTACTATAATTATACTATATATATATACATATATTTTATTTACCTTCTTTAATTCAAATCAAACATAAAATGGATATAATGGTCATCCATACATGGGATATACTGTCTCCATCAATATTGTCTTCCATTTAATTTTTATTTATTTTGTAGAATATTATATTTATTTATATACTAGATATTTATGATATTTATTTCATTATTACATTATTTAAATAATTAAATCATGATTTAAATAAGATTATAATGAATAAAAAATCAAAAAATATATAAAAAAAGTTGATATGATCTAAAACGTAACATTAATATAGAATTGTTAATAAATGGTTAATAAAAAGTCATAATCAAATCATATATTTTATTATATATAATAATAATTTTCAGTTTAAAATTTTCAATAAATTTATATTTATTATACAAGATTTTAGTACATGTATAAATAATGTCAAGACATAAGGTAATTGGATTTATATTCTATTTTTTTATTTTTACAAGGTTTATTCCTTATTAAACACTCTTTTATTTTCTATGGTTTATATAATTCCAATTAATGTATTCTATTATCCTTATCCTTAAATTTATAGGTATTTAAAAACTAATTTTATTATCTATATTTCCCGAGGTTCTTCATTTCAAATATTACCAGGTTAGTGAGGTAGTTTTATATTAATTTTCATTCTTTTAGTCACAGGTTTTATTATGAACCTCTACTCTTTGATGAGGTGTATATACTGACTTTTGAAGTTTTATTTCTTGAATAACCTTATTTTCATGATTTATTAAGGTTCATGTAATTACATTTTATTACCTTTAGATTTCAATTCAACGTTTAAAAGAGGTAAAAGTGTATTACAACAATCTTATTGTTCAACATGATTGTTTATGATTATGTTTTCATTAATGAAATGTTAAAACACATATTTCAATAAAACTAATGAAATTTCATCTCTATTTAGTCATGATATCATCATTTCTTAGTTCCAATTTTCAACTCATTTGAACTTATAATAATTACAAAATAAAATTATGAAAATTTGACCACATTGTTGTCTTTGGATAGAAATCTATTTTATTCAAAAAAATTTGTTTCAAAAATGATTACCAAGAATGTTTTGAAAATTATATTTTAATCTCACTTTCAATAAAATAGGATTTTAATTTTTTTTATTGTTATCAATGATGAATTTATAATTTTTTTATATATTTTATGAGAAAAAGGTTTATCGAAATGATTTATGTTTTAAAAAAATTCAATGATGAAATGATATTTTCCACGATAAATGTTTTTAAAGGAACTTCAAAAATTAATTGATATCTAAGATGAATTCATTTTTTGTTACTCATGACCTTCTATAGATATTTCCCATGGGTTCCATTCAAATGCTTTCCCTTAATGGTATATATTTTTATGGCATGATGATTATGAATCATATTTCTGTTTCATAGGTTTTGTGTTTATGAAACCCATTTCAAATTCACCAGTTATATGTTTATGAAAAATGTATCCCATTCAAGGGATATGTTTTTATGAAACCCATTTCTCATACATGGGTAGTATTACTTTGAAACCTTCTTCTTTTCAGGGGATATGTTCTGATGAAGTGATTATAAAACCTATATCTTTTCCATATGTTATGATATGATGACATATTTAGGTTTCCCAATTTCATTTCATGGGCTATGATATGAATGATTATGATCTAGTTGTAGAGATATGTATGATTTTACTATTATATTGGTGAGACTATATCTCACTCCAATCCATTGGGTAAATATTTATATCTGATGAGATAGACAAGGCTAGAACGGAAGGTGAATTTGGTTTAGTAAAGGACTCTTCCCTCTAAGATGGTCATGGGAGTGAAACATGACTACTAAGATGATCATGGGTATGAAACATGAATAAAAATATGGTATGGTGTTTCAACCCATACTAATTTGATTTCATTTAAAATTAATCCTTAAATATAGTGGAAATCATTTTAAATACTTAATTGTCTGTGAAAATTCTATATCTTATTTCAATGCTTTGATTTCATGGATTACGATCTTGATTACCTTATGATTATTAACTAATAAAATTACAATATTTATAACATGATTCATTTTAATAATATTTTATATGTATGGTAAGATATTATAAAGTTATTACCTTATTTTCACACCCTTATACTCATGTTTATTCTTACATATCTCCTTTCATTACCCTTAATGATCATATAAGCTCACCTTTTTTTATTTTTCTATTCCCCATGTAGTAAATATATTCATTATGTATGATTTTTCTCTGAAGTATTATAGTAATAAAGAACCTATTTGGTGACATTGTATCCCACTTATGTAATATTGTTTATGAATCTATGTATCTAAAGTCATGAAACTAAATTGGTCTATAGTTGTTTATTTGTGAAATGTATTATGTTTTTTTGGAAAAAATGATGTAATGTTAATGTATCATAAGAGAGGGTCTCTACAGTATGTATCATAATCGTATGTTTGTTAAACCTGGGAAACTATGATGAGAAAAACATAGTGATAACCCTAAGAAAATTTCTTAAAATAATACTAAGGATGAGAAAATGTATAAAAAAGTGTCCATTAATTTTGGTAATGGATAGAGTGAGTGGTTTCCTCAAAATTCATCCATTTCTAGATAATACAAGTGCGTTTGGTTCTTGGAAAAATTTATATATGGGTAATAACCCTAAAACACTATATTTATCTAGACTCAATTGGGAAATACTACACAACAATATGTTTTACTACACACCTAATTGGGAACTCCTTGGGGATATGATTTGGGAATTCACAAACTCATCATGAACCATCATGAAGGATTTAAATATAATTTGGCTATAAATAACCTATTACATGCTAAAGGTGTCATAAATTAAAGAAGGTGTCAAAACTTTACTTCCATTAAGTGAGTTTTATGGATTATGAGGTTCCCTGGTATGATAACTATTCATTACTCTATTATTTTTTTAGTTAATGTATAGAACCCAAATGAACCAAATTAATGGTGATTTTTATGGAAAATGATATGAATATCCACCTAATCTTCTGAATTATATGGGATATGTAATGAAAAAAATTATTGGGATGCTATCTCAATATTCTGAAGCTTTGAATCATGCTGGACATCCTAATGAGAAAAATAGGGAACAACATTACATTTAGTCTATCATGAGCCAACTTCAACATTATTTTAGTAGGATATCAGATATACTTTTTTTTGAATAATAGATTAGTACCATGGGAATGATATTCTCTATTCCCTAGTGTTCAAAACATGAGAAATTCATTCTAGCTGTTTATTAGTTAGAAGGAGATGTAGAATAGTGGTGGAAACGAATCAAAAATACAAGACAACAAGTTGACATTGAATCCTTTGATTATGAAGAGTTCAATAAATTATTTTTCAATAATAAATTTCATCATATTCTTCATTCAAATGTGGTTAAAAATTTCCTTGATTAAATGAAAATGGATGACGAATATGTTGGTACTTATGAGGATAATACTATAAGACTTGCGACATTCACTTTTGTTTCCATCATCAAACCCAAAATTAATTTTTATTTTTTATTCAGTGACATAAATCCGTGTATTGTATAGGTGTTGGACATAAGAGACTTTTTTTTCTATGACTACATTTTTCATTGTTCAATCAAGGTAAAAATAAAGGATTGAGTTAAATACTAATCTCATTGTTTTTATATGAAAAATAAGATGTTCAAAAGGAAAATATAAATCCTTGGGGAGAGGAATGTGAACATTAATTTATTATATATGTGTGGGAAGATGCAAATAGGAAGTTGACATAAGGGGAATAATAAATGTTTTAATTATTGAAGGTAATATCCTTAGGTATTTGATTTCCAATGTTTTGGGAATAAATTAGCTACCATTCTATATAGATAGAAATATATATAGAATGAACCTCCTCCACTTCTGTGATACTAGTGTATGGATAATGATAATTATGCTAACTAGTGCCCAAATAATAAGGATAATGATGGGGATTAACATCAATGGCCCCATAAGCCGAGGGATAAGATAAAATATCATTTGATCGATGTTTCTCATGAGAAAGGTGATAATGAAATGGCGAAAGTTACACTTACCATCCAATATAGAACTATTATTGTATGGTTTTATATTTTATCTACACACTCTTTAACATCTAATAAATATTATAGGGGTGTTAATATTTCACAAAAAATATATGATGTTAAATTCAGAGTGAACCCCCCTAATTGTACGATGAATGCATCTCAAGCCTACGATTACTCTCTGGTTGACAATTGAGGGAATTTACTTCCTATAAATTTTTCATTATTCCTCTCGTTGAATTTCATGAAATCATATAAAGGGATTTTATTTATCATTATAAAGACCACAACAATTGTCATGTAAGGGAATTTACATTTGACATTTCAAACAAACCTGTGATCTTCTATTAATGTGATGATAAGTATTAACTTGCTATAGAGATTACATCTTGTGAATGAGTATTAATCACCATTTAAAGGATGAGTTTATCTCAAATGGTTTGGGAGAAAATTTAAATCGATGGTATGCCTATTTTTTGGGAGTTTGTCTATTTGTTTCATGAATATTTGCATGTCCTACCACCAAAATGTGAATTTGAGTTCTCAATAGAACTCAAACAAAGTTACACACCAATTTCAAAGACTACCTATAGAAGGACCATAATTGAATTATTGGTATTAAAGAATAAACTATAAAAAAACTTATTAAAGGATTCATTTGGACTAGTGTTTCAACGTGGGGTTCACCTATTTATTTTGTTAAAATAGAAATATGGAAATATGTCACTATGCATTGATTGTCAAGATTTTTACAAGATCACGATCAATAATAATTATCATATAACTCGTGTTGTTTAATTTATTAATCTACTCTATGGATCATAATACATTACCAAGATTGAACTTCGTTATGGATATCATCAACTAAGGGTCAATAAGGATGATATACCCAAGACCCCATTTCATTCAAGGTATGGACTCAAAAAATATATAGTGATATATTTTGGACTTTCTAATTATCCTACTATCATCATAGATTTTATTAATGGAGTCTTTAAATGTTACCTTGATCAATTTTTGGAGGAGATTATTGTTTATATTCCTATATATTCAAATAGAATGTATGATCATGAAGAAAACATTAGTATTGTACTAGAGACCCTAAGGAAGGATAAAATATTTGAAAAATTTACAAATTGTAATTTTTTTGCTGTAAAATGTTTTATTTTTTGGGATATTAAACCTCAAGAGTGGATGTAGTGGTAGATTCAACAAAGAAGGAGGCTATTTTTTGATTTCATATACAAATCACAGTGACTGAGATCCATAGTCTTCTTATTTTAGTTAGTTATTTTCAATGGTTTGTGGATAATTTCTCATCACTATCTATTCAACTTACAATGTTTACATGGGAGGGTGCCAAGATCCTATTTATAGATTAATGTAAAGAAAATTTCAGGGAAACAATCTGAAGGTTATTCAGCACACATGTTCATACATTACCCTTTAGTGAATAAGGGTTTTTCATATATAGTGATCTATATATGAAGGGATTGGATCTGTTATCATGCATAATAACACGGTTAAATACTATTCATCCCATTAATTGATGATTCATAAGAAATATTATCCAACTCATTATTTAGAGTAAGATGAGGTAATTTTTTTCATTAAATATACTGAAGAATTATCATTATGTATAAAATTGTGTTATATATACAGATTATGAATATTTGAAATATACAATCACATAGAATGAGTTAAACATGCGCTAGATAATATTGTTTAAGCTGATAAATTATTATGACTGGCAAATATATTACCACCATGGGAAAGAGAATTAGGTGGTCAATTATTTGAGTTGAAAAGATCATGGTAACTTCTCCTTGATGAGGATCATAAATAATATAATACTTTATATTTGAAAATGATATATATGTAAAACGTGAAGGAATATGAAAAATGTTATCTTGATTGGTTGATTTTCAAACCTATAACCATGTATGGATTAAAGAGGCACATACGGATGATGTTGAACAATAGAGGAAGGTTAAAAATGTTCCTTAGTTTAACATTCATCATGATGGAAAGATAAGGTTCAAGAATAGTGTATATGTTCCCTATACACCAGATTTGATGATGGATCTATTGGAGGAGGCTTGTAGTTTATCAGTCTTTATTCATCTGGAATATAAAATTATGTATTGACACATGGAAGAATACATCTGGTTTGATGGAATGAAGAAGGATATCACATTGTTTGCATCTCGTTGCACGGTATGCTTTCAGGTTAGGGTTGAAAGGAAAATGTATAAGATGATGTTGCATCCATTTTCCATACCAGAAATTAAATGGGAGAATATCTCAATGGGTTTTATCATTAGACTCCCAAAAACCTCCTAAGTGATTATGTCTACATGGGTCATAGTTGGTATCCTTTCTAAGTCAGCACATTTCGTTGATATCAAAGAAGACACCCCTCCAGATTAGCTTTCCAGGATATACATTAAGGAATTGGTAATGTTGTATGGAGTACTACATTCTATTATATCAGATTAGGATACTTGGTTTACTATAATGTTATGCAGAATTCTTCAATATAAAAATTATACAAAATTGAGTTTCAAAGCTGGTTATCATCCCTAGAAGAATGGTCAGTTTAAAAGAACAATTCAAAAACTAGAGGATATATTGAGATAATATTCTACAGATTTCAAAAGTGGTTGGGACAAATAAATTCCTCTAGTTTTTTTACAATAATTGAATTCTAATCCCCATAAACATTAAATTCATGCCCAATTAGTTAACCTCAAAAGTGTGACCAAAATTACATGTTATAAATAATAAATTTGGATATATTATCTTGTAATAAATATATGAAATTTAAAATAAAATTTAACATATATAAATTTATAAAAGATAAAACATAAAATGGAAGTTAATGAGATACACTCAAATTATAATTAAATTTTAAAATTCATGCCCCAATAACATATTTTGATAAAATCATCCAGTAAAACTCAATGTGGGATAATTAAATCCTTTATTTTAAAAAAATATTCAATAAGGTCAAGTTTTAACGTATACCAAACCCTGTACCAATTAAACCACAAGGATATGGATCACTTGCCTTCGATGTCAGTAATAGGATTTTTGACCCAACATTTGGAGAAAAGATAGCTCGAACCATACTAAAGGATACCTAAATCTATTAATGAAAAACTGATCAATAGGGTAAATATTTATAACATCAAGAATGGATTACTTATATAACCACATAGAGACGGACCAAGGGATGAACCCAAAAAATACTTGTATATACTAAAGAGAGTGAGGGACTCTACATTTACTATAAGAAGTAAACATCTTTGTTATGGGTGATACAGTGTGTCATATATTGTCTAGGTATTCCCATGTCATCCAGACCATGACCATGTACTCTATCCCATACTCATGTACTATTTTCATGCCCATGTAAACTAGATATGACCATCTGTTATATCTATTCCTAGGATATCTATCACTGTTTTTTGGAATGTAGTCTATTTATAAACATGTAACTTATTCATGACCATATACCTTATCATGAATAATCCCACTTATACCTATGGTACATACAAGGTCACCATCAATTGGGTCACATGTTTTGTGATATAGTCACATTGTATGTGATATTTATCTCTTTATTGAATCCTTAGCCTCTGTTTAAGTAAAACTACCTAGTGGGATTTCTTTCAAAGTACAAGATTCTTTTTCTATGATTTTCCTAAAAACTCCAATATGGTCCACATGCCTTTTTTAGATGTTTAATTTTATTATAGTTATATATCTAATATCTATCATATATCAAGAATATAAGGTGGATTGTGCCTGAATCAAAATCAGTGGTTGTATTCTGTCCACCTTTGTTCTGGGAAACAACCTCTCATCGCACCGTAATACTGAAATGCCAAATGCTGATGGAACAGCTAGATCTAGACTCCGATTGGTATATAATATCCCATTAAATTATAAAACACCTCAACAATCTTTTTTATCTCGCATATTAATTCATAAAAATAAAAAATTGTTCTAAATATCGATGGAACGATGATTGGTTTTAGTGTATTTTCAAACAATATTTCAAATGGAACCCTGATGATGAACACACAAAGAATGAGGGGAGAAAAAACCAAATACAAGTGTAAGGAATAAAAATTATCCATTTTTTATAATTTCCTCAATTCATTTAATGTGTCGATTTTGAATTTTGAGAATAGTCAAAGATTATCAAAAAAATAATATTTCTTAATTCCAGGAATCTGAAATAATACCGATAAATAAATTATTGTACTTTTAATTAATTTATTATAATTTTTTTTCAAGGGATAATATAAATGAGGATTAAACTATCATAAACAATATGTGTACCTCATTATTTGATCAATCACTATTGAATAATTCTTATATGTCAATACTATTAGAATGATCTATGAACAACATTACTGATGAAAATTTCCATAGAACACATATCGCTACTTCTCAATTCATTGTTATTCATCCAATGTTCTCCTCCATACCTTCTCCCAAATAACAAATGTTATGAAATATGCCCTAGTGTTTTTCCATAACATGGTTTATAAAGAGAAGTATAATATTTTGGATATTAAACAAAAAATATATTAGTTTATTAATTTATTTAATTATAATTCCACCTATGACTTCCCTTTATCCAAATACATAATTCTTGGGTAAACCCAACATTCAGTATTTAATAGTGGCCTCCAATTTCCCCGGTGAAGCTACATTTGAGATATATACAATTATTTCAGAATTACAATGTGAAAGTGATTTGATATAATTAAAAAAAATTTATATCAACATTGAGGCTCCATGGGCATTGGAATCCTAAGCCGAATCAACACATATATTTGGAAATAATAATCGAATATTCCAATGTTTTACAATAACAATCAGAGTCATTACATTCTCTCAACCAATGTATTTTTATCCTAAAATGTAAAAATCCTATACAATGGGTGAACACAATGAGGCCAAATATTTTTCTCCCACTTCATTGTCCTATCATAATGATTATCATGTTGACGTTATATACACCATAAGGAAATCTAACACTAATGAAGGGGGTTATAGTACCAATAATTGTTATCTACCAGGAATTCTATAATGGAAGCTCCATATTTGATTCCTAGCTCTCCCTAATCGATAACATGCCATAGGTCACACACATACCCCATCAACTATGATTTCATGAAAAAAAATGTAGCCATTATAATTTTAGTGATAGGTAAACATGGTATTCCAACTCACCATGTCTTCACTATATTTGGAATAGGCCATTGAATATTAGGGAAAATATACCACTGCAACAAAATCTATACAATACATGACAATGAACATCCTTCAAAAAAATTCTCATTAGTCAAACTCTAAAGGCCTGTTTCATTGGTTTTCATAAGGCTTTTGATGTATATGGGCTATCATAATTATCTTTTGGATGATATATTCCTTATCTTTTATTACTCAGACCAACTCCAAGCTGATCTATTGTGACTCCCCTAGATCAGTCCAACATTGTGGTGAATTTAAAAGTATCTCCTAAAATGCTCATAATTTTTACATATAAATAGTGGTGAAGTTATTATTATCATATGAAAACGCTACTAAGATTAGGTGATCCTCCTAGCCATGGACAAAGTCTAACATGTATGCCAGAAAATTATCCTCTATAACCTTAATAATTTACTCAGTCCTATCATCATTCTGGGAGATAAGCATCATGCTTGACCCTAAATGATTACCAAAGGCTACATGAAATCCTCTCTATATTCATGCCATGATGTGAGAATCATAGTTCAAAATGATCATTGAGGGAACTGTATGGACCTGGACTATCTCAGGCCAATTAAAGAATCTCAATCACTCCATCAAGCCCTACTCTAAAATGGATATGAATTTTTTCAACCTTGTGAGTTAGTACGTGATCACCCATTTAGAATCATTTCTTCTATCTAATCATGGAACCCTATCACATATTCCGTATATTCACTATCCCACCACTACTATGGAACCTCGAAAGGTTGATTGAAACTAGTTGGAACATAGTGCTCAGCCTTTACCTCTTGAATAATGGGGAATTGAAAAACAAACTCAACGAAAAACATCATCATCCCAGGACACCATAATTAATTTTTCTGTTATGTTATATCTTCTATCCTTCTAGTTATACCAAAAAGGGAATATATGAAAATCCTAATAACCTTTTCTTATAAAATCACTAGAATTATTAACCATCCTAAAAAAATATATTATGCTTCTCCCTTTATAAAATCCTTCTGCAGAACACCCACTAGATATATAAATAGAAAAAGGATTGTGATCAACATCAATACAAAGATTCTACATAAGACCTTGAATAATTAGTGGGGTAACAAGAATCTATTAGAGGTATGTTGTACAATCCCTGTCCACTATGTACAACTACAACAAGACCTATTTATCTAGTTCCATGCTCTATACCTATGAAAAATACCTCTTACTGAGATCCTATACCACCATATTACCCTTTCTATGAGTATAGACTGTCATGAAGTTGTTATTCAATAGGAACTCTAGACACCCACACTGTCTAATGTCATGATCATTTAGTAAAAACATATATCTGAGGCACTTCAATCCAGAACAAATGATTAATATCCCATCAGTAAGGTATTGTCACTCTTCCTCAAGGAGAATTACACTACATCAAACTCTATATTGTTGGTTGTGTAGTTATTCTCAAGGGGTCTCAACTAACAGAGAACATAATAAATCACTTCATACATCTTCATCAAAACAAATTCAATCCATTCTCATAATGAATTTCAAAACCCCACATACTCATCACCCACCTCTTGTAGTATAATTTTGAAGGAACTCAATAAATGCTTTTGTAAATCCTATAAAACATACAAGGACCTCTCCATCCACATTAATTAAATCCCATTTTAGGTCAAATTAGTCAATAATTATAATTTCCCAGTGTAATTATTCAATAATATAGGATAATTACATACCATCAAAAGAAAGCATCACAATTTTTACACACTCTTGGGTGGTTCCCAATAATGCACTCCCTCAACAATTTCTAGGTCATTTTCTACACCCTCTTTTCAGATGGAATTTCCCCAGATGTGGACCTATGGAATACATTACTAACACATTGGGATATTTACATAATGTTGTGTATATTATAGTATGTCTAAGACTATCCTAAAATTTCTCATGATCCTCTCATTTGACATCGAGTACACTAAGATGTCATCTATAATGAAAACTATGAACCAGTCCAATATGCACTGAAAGATATGGTAAAAAATTCATGGAAAACTGATGGGGAGTTCCTAGAGCTGATGGGAATCACTATTTACTCTTAATGGCCATAGAGATATTAGATTTTCATCATTTTTTATACTCATTTATAACACCAATCTAGTGATAGCTTGACCTATGATCTATCGTTAATAACCACCTCACCAGTTTCATATGGTTGAAGAGGTCATTGATTCTCATAAGTAGATACTTATTATGGATAATAACAAGATTCAAGATAAGTTAATTTGAACATATACTAACGATCTCATTCACATTATTTTAAAACAAAAAATGGGTTTCCTAGGGTGGTAAAATATATTTTAAATATCACATACTGTAAAAATAATTCATCTAAATCTTCTACTCTCAAAGATCATGAAGACACATCTGATATACTGGGGAAGATATCAAGGTGGTCCCAATGGGAAGTTCTATATAGAAATCAATTAGTTGGTGGGAAGGTAATCCTGAAATATCCTTTTGGAAGACATCCACATACATCACCACCACCACATTAAGATAAGAGATCGTAAAATCTACCTCTCCAAGGGTAAAATAATTTTACAAATGAGTAATTACATATATAATCTTGGTAATGATTTTATCCAACTCTTCATTAACATACTTATCATAGAATAAGGTATACTTCATCTATTCATCAAGGACACACTGTATCCTATCCCATAAATAGTCAATATATTCCTGAAATTTGGATAGATAGTCTATAAAAATAGTGGCATCATAATTCCTCATCATGACTAAGAAAAGATACTGTAAGAAGCACTCTCCTCTAAGATTCATGTTATAAAGTCAATATAAGTGTGTAAAAATTGATTATCCCCTAGTGGGAATCTCAAAATATAGTTATTCAGTCGAATGCTCCTATAAAATTTCAAGATCTTGAATATTCAAAGGGAAAAGAAAATAGAGGATTGCACCTATGTATATCGAAATTGTATATAAAGTACAGATGAAACACATCTTACCTAGATCCAACCTAAGAAAATATCAATAATAGGCCTCCACTACCTACTATTGACCTCATTCATGATCACAATCAATTTGAGCCTAGCATTGAAAACCTAAGGGTGGTGGTTGAAAGAGATTAAATTTATTAACACCTCCAATTGCAATCCCTTCTCCTCTACCACATCTTCCAACCAGTGAACAACTTATCACTAGTGTTTTCCACTTTATATGTGGTATTTAGGGAATATATCATTCATATACATGAAAATTTAGACAAACCCTTATGTGGTGTCAACTCCAATTATAATAGAAACATCACCTCTCTATTGGCCATCTTGAACAATCCTAAGGACCTAAACTATAAACCATATATCCAAGGGTACTCTCTAGAAGTGTCTCACATGCCTAGATCCATGATTCTTCCATTTTCTACTAGCTACGAAAGTTACAAATCCAGGGTTCTTACTTCTAGCACCAACTTTAAAGGGCTTCTCTAAAAATAATCCCTCTACCATAAAGGCTTTCTTGAGAACTCTTGCATGAGGATAACTGTGAAGAGATAATACTTCAACCAAGATATCTCTATGAAGTTCATTTTTAAAGGTTATTTCTTGAAATAACACACCTTTAAAAAAATAATTTTATTACCATGAGTTATTTTTGTACCCAAATTCATGTTCTATAATATAAAATCTACACTAGAAGAGCTCATGAAGACACTAGATGTGTTATATGAGTAATATAGCATGGTAGAACTTATATCTTAAGAGAAACTCAAACATGATATAGAAGTGTCTCACTACATCATGCATTAGAGTAACAAGAATCCAACATCAACCTATGTATCCTTATAGAAGGCCCACACCCAACAACCCCCATCTATATTATAGGGGTGATAATAGAGTGGAACTCTCACCCAACTACCTCGATCCATTAATTTACGAAATGGGGATGTTGATCACCCAAAACCTAAGATTTATATGTCTCCAAAACTTAGGAAGTGATCTCATCCTATGAAAATTAACTATATGTACTCTATGGACAACCTTATGCTCTATAGGAGAGATAAGATCTGAAAACCACACAAACATACCACATCTTATATATAGTTCCCTACATCGAATCGTCATCACGTGGGAGATCATCAACGCATTACTATTATGAAAACCATTATGGATATTACCATGGAGGTATCCTAAAAAATAAATATTCCCCACATACAAATAGTATATTTGGGGAGCTAACTCAGGGACATATAAACTGCAAATCTTTTTTATATGATGTGTAACACCCAGACCCCTCTAGGATGGAGCCGGTGCATTACTTGTAATATTGGAATGGTTAGAAGGAATGAAAATCCGGAAAGAACTATTAGTTTAGTAGTCTTGAAGAAACTATATACATAGATTTTTCTCAAATTACATTCTAAAGGTTTACAAAATACAATACATATTGAAACTAAAAACTGCATCCACAAGAACTCAATAAAAGATCTCGTCTTTGTCACATGTTGAAAGTAAACAATGAAAGGGGTGAGCTTAAACGCTCAGTAAGGGATAAAAATAGTGGAATCATGAGTAAAATAATAAGTGAATCACAATCAATATGACATAATCAATATGGCATAGTGAATAAAATAATAACGAATTCCATTAATAAACTAAGAATGAAACTACATCCATAGATTTTTTCATAGTGAAAACCTCATTGATAATAATAATAACTAATAATGAATGAAGAGAATTATTATTAATTGGACGTCATGTATCTAGAACATGAAACCAAAATACCATTAACATGGTTTAGTTCTATGGGTAGAAACCCATATGATTTTTGAAAACAAACTCAAAGGGTTTTTCGCATACTGATTTGTCTCATGAGACCTACCAATGCATCGAGGGGCTATAGCAGGACCCACCCGCCACTACATGTCCAAATAATTCCATATACATTGATTCAATAAAAGAAAAATATTTCTTATAAATATCCGTATAGAGTAGAGTATACAGATTCATCAATATTTCCATAATTAAAATAACTTTCCAAAATAAACACCGTATGTAAAATGGTATACGGTTTAGACAAAAACATATCCATGATATGAGATTATGGATATTTATTATCAATATAATTTCAAATGAAATGTGATCTAAAATGGGAAATAGTTACACCATATAAGTATTAGTAGGTGCACAATACAAGGGTAGACACAATAAAATAGTAGTTGAGACAAAGTCCCTTACAACAATGTAATCGGTCGAATCATATGACCAGAACATAATAGACCACAAATAAATCATTGAATAACATGAATATAGAGAAAATAATTTTATTATATATCAAATGTAATTACACATATACCACATATAAGAAATAAGTGGCGAACAATGAAAATCTCACAGAAATGAAAGTTAGGTGAGAAACCCCTTACCTTTTGTCGAGTGTATTCTTTGTTTGTTTTAATGACCTGAATATTCAAAATTAGATTCATTAATTAATAATTCCAGAACTTCCTATACATTTAATTGATTTATTATAACCTTATTAGGTTCATTCATAGACCTTTTAATGGGATTAAGAGGTTCAATTTTATTGTTTTGGAAGCATTTTCTTCCTTTGTTTTCATGATTCGTTTACTTGCTCTCATGAATGGAAGTTCTTTTTGAAATGTGGATAAACATCCAGATTTGTAAATATATATTATTAGTGACATTAAATATATATAAATGATCTTATAATGATTATAGGTTATATACAAGAGGATGAATCATTATTTAAAAGTTTTTGATAAATCCTTGGATTTATCTTGGAAGTTTTGTATACAATGAACTTGTTTTGTATTATTATTCCATATTATGAGTGCGTAAAGATTATAGAACAATAATGAGATTAAATTATTATATTTTATCTGGTTTAACCATTAAAATGGTATCATGACCTATAATGATGAGTAAAGTAAAGAATGAAACTTCGTCGTCCATAAAGGTTATAAATTGGAACCTCATGGATGTTGATTTCATTTATAAAAATAAAAGGGAGGGAGAAATGATATTGATGATAGTTATTCCATTCACATGATATAATTATAGTATATAGATGATACTGTAGTTTATCATGGTAATTTGGACAAAAGAGACGAGGAGATAAAATAAAATAAAAGGGACGAACTTCAAAATAAAATAAAAGTTGAGAGATCCCTTATGAAAATTTGGCAGCCTTACGGCGTCACTTAAAATTTCATAAAATAAAATGATGAGAACAAAAGGGTATCTCATCATATTGAAATAACAAGTATAGTAAGATTAATAATTAAAATAAAACCCCAACATATGAGAAAATAATTTCAAATATCTTGCATAAAAGAAGAGTCGACTTAAAGAAAAGAATGAAGGATTCCCTTACCTTTTAGAATAACACCTAGATATTGAAGGATAGGACCTTGGGGTATTAATAACACCATTTAAGGACTCCTAGAGTGGTAAAAACACCAGAGATTCAAGGATGAGGGATTTGGAATTAATTAAAATGAATGGATGAGTGGGTATTTATAGAAAAAGAGAGGTAATTTTATAATAATTTCAAAGGGACGCCTCATTAGTGGTTTTTGCCAAACCATGGGCTTGCCCATGGTATTTGCACATGGTTTTAGCCACTTGGGACGCCTCATGTCATAAGTTACTATATAAAAGTTGACCATACTTTTATATTTAATTATTACATTATTATGATGTCATTAAACTAGTGAAACTCAAAACTGTATATTTACTATTCATGAAAAATTCACGTATTTTAAAAAAATCCCAAAAATCTACACAAACAATTTTTCGATGTGTAGATTTCAAAAATGAAATCAATTTTGTGAAAATAATTTTCTAATTATTATTAATTTAATTTTTAAATAAATTCATATTTAATTCAGAAAATAACAATCTTAAAGGAGCAATTAGTTTTATTTATCATTGAAAAACTAATTAATATATCATTATCTTATTTCCTTAAGAAAATAAAATAATAATATTATAACTATTCATAAGGGAAATATTACTATTCATAAGGGTATGTTATTATTCACCAAAAATCATGTTTGTTCTATCAGACTCCAAATGACTTATTGATCAATACTATAGATGACCACCAAAACATAGAAGTGAAATATTTTCTGTTTAATAGATATCATAGAAGTTTCTCCAATAATGTTTTCATTCAAAAAAGTCATAGTGTTTCATACAATATACGCTATGAATAGAATGTATTTGATAGAAGCATACCATAAAATGTTTGGGGTGTTATATTATTCCCTCCTTTGAAGAATTGCGTCCTCAAAATTCTTTTCATAACCACAAAAGAAAGCTCTCTGATGTTATTACCACATCTCCCATCGTAGATTATTCTCAGGTGAATTCAACAGAAACCCCAAATTTATGCTCAAATCCTATAGTTCTCTTACCCAGACACACCATGAAGAGAAGGGTTTGAACTCTGGCATCAAACACCCAGGATTCGAGAGGGCGGATCAAACGGTAGAAAGTTTGGAAATGTCAGAGTGGACCAACACATGAAGAAATCGTCGAACTATGTCTCGACTGAGAACATTTAAGTCATAGAGGTAGTTGTAGAGGATAAAACTGAGGATTTGGTACATGTAGGCTACACAAAGGTTTCCCTCCAATGTATCCTCTTGAAAACATAACATGGCTGTGTATTTCTGGCCTAGGGTGAAACATAGGAAATGCCCTTTGTGATATTTTCCTCTTAGCCTATACTCGTCGAATTGTGTCGTGGCTATGCGGTAGTAAATATAAGCATTCCATTAATAGGTACGGATAATGTCCTTACTATTTGTCACTTCATATATCTGTTTACACATTTCTCGAAAGATTGTGAGAGGTGGGTACTTCTGTTTACTAGTTTTGAACACAATAATCTCCAGTACCTCCACAGGAAGAGATAATATATGGGTTTGTCCTTCCATATGAAAATTTATTATAAAAGTACACATATTGATACTCATTCAAAAGCATAACAAATGAAATGATAAAAAAAGAGAGAAGAATTTATATTATTATATTACCACTGGTTAAAAAAGTAAAACAGGGCTAATGGTTTCCCCAATCCCCCAATACATGAATCCCCAAAACCAGTTCAAATATTTCAACCTCCTGGAACCATATGGAACACTAGACACACGTCACTCCAGATGTCCCCTTACCGGGAACACCCCCAACGCTATGGTGCTGATGACCTCAGGTGGATTCCCAAGGCAGTATTTAGCTGCTCAATTTCCTTATCCCAGACATACTATAGATAGCTAGGGTCGAATCAGTTCTTAAAGCACTCAGGATTACATATAGAGGCACGAGAATTGTGGAGGATGTATATTTCAGTGTGGACTAAATCCCAATAATTCCCACGCACCATTTCATTCTTGAGGATTTTTATGTCTTAATGTTCTTTTTACATACTAAAACACAGGATCTGGAAGAGGTAGGTTGCTCGATGGTCACCATCCAAACCAACTTCTAGAAATATACCCACATCTCGGTAGTTATCAGCCACAGTGAAACATAGAAAAAGAGCTTCATGATACTTCCCTCTTTTCATATATGTAGAAAATTGTGCATATGAAATACGATAATAGACCATATTTCATTCTTGGTAAATATGGGAATATTTTGGACGATTCGATACCCGATAGAGTAGTTTACAAGCCAGACATAAGTTGGCATAGGGCTGGTCCTCTTTGGAGAAATTCTTGACAATTATAGTCTTTAACAAATCGGTAGGTAGTGATAAAATATTGGTTGGTTGACTCATATATTCTATCTGAAAAGTTTTAGTAAATCAACCTTCAGTATGGAAAATCCATTTTAAACCAAGTTATTGTTTTACATAAAAACATATCAAAAAATAGAATACAACATCATTCAATTAGTCAAGATTTATAAAACTCAAAAAATAACACAATCTCTTTCCCTCTTTCACAAAACACTAGTATGGACTTCTTGACATCCTATAAGATGACTCTTCATAGATTCCACCGATGTTATTGATTTCCCTAGTATTCAGACAAACAGATCCCCAAAGCAATTCCAAATTCCTTTATCTCCTTTGTCCATATGCAACGTGTGCAACCAGGGTCAACCGCGTGTGGCCTTCTAGAATTCAGATTGAGATAAGCAAGTTGAGTATCAAGTTGAGCGACATCAAAATGAACTTGATGCCAATAATGAAAACGAGTAGTCCTATTGTCAAGGGATTCAAAATCAACAACTCGACCACGGAGCCTGTAGGTCAAAATCTGACATAGATATGCTGCTCGGAGGTCGCCCCCTTGTCTAGCCTCCTCTTAGTACTCAAGAGAAAATATATTATTGGCTATGGTAAAACATTTAAATAAACCCTTGATGTATTTAACTTGTTGTATATAGAATGGGAATTGTGCACTCATCATGAGGTAATAGACGAAACATTCTCTACGATGAAGTTGGAGTACCGGAGGAGAGATGGATACTTGGTAGAGAGTTTTGCGTGATAAAAGACTATTTTCAAATGTGTTGTTGTTTTCTACACATGATATTCCCACTATAGTCTCTAATACATCTGTTGGAAGAGAAAAAAGACAAGTACCTTCATTTTCCATCTGAAAATTAAGAAAACATTACTCTTATTATTGTTTAAGTAAGTTTTTCATTGTTCAGTTCTGGTTTCCAGAGTTATCCAAACCAAATCCCTAGAAGAAAATTTACATTAAACTCCCTCATAATGTCTTGTAAGAAAGATGTGAAATATCCTAAGCATATCCCCCAGGAGTTTCGTAACCAAGAGTACAATAGGGCTCTTTTTTTTCCTGTTCTTGTTCGAGTCTATCTCAAAGCTTTGTTTTCAGGTTTTACACATAGATACATTTGTGCCAGAGATGCCTCTACCTACTCGTATCCAGACATGGATTCATTTCATGAAATATCCACATAATATATTCCTTACCAAAATACCGGGATGTTATTTTATGTTTATCCTGAAAGGCTTATCATAGTGATTCATCCCTAATCTACGTTTTCTAAATCTAGTTCCCAAGTTTCCTACTAAACTTCCTCTGATACCAACAGTAACACTAAAACCCCTATAGGCTGGAGCCGGTGCATTTATTTTGATATTGGCATCGTTAGAAGGAATTAAAATACCAAAGGAATGATCAGTTTAGTAGTATTGGAGAAACTAGATACATAGATTTCGCTCAAATGACATTTGAAAAGTTTACAAAATACAATATATAACGAAACTAAAAACCGCATCCACAAGAACTCAATAAAAGATATCCTCTTTGTCATCTGTTGAAAGTAAACAATGAAAGGGGTGAGCTGAAATGCTCAGTAAGGGTAAAAAATAGTGGAAACATGACTACAATAATAAGTGAATCACCATCAATCTAACATAATCAATATGTAATAGTGAATAAATGAATAACTAATGCCATTAATAAACTGAGAATGAATCTGCATCCATAGATTTTTCTCATAGTGAAAACCTCATGGAAAATAATAATAACTAATAATGAATAAAGAGATTTCTTATTAATTGGACGTCATGTATCTAGAACATGTAACCATAATACCATTAAAAGGGATTAGTTATATGTGTAGAAACACGTCTATTTTTTGGAAACAAACTCAAAGGGTTTGTCGCCAACTGATTTGTCTTATGAGACCTACTGATGCATCAGGAGGATATAGAGGGACCCCCATTCCACTGCATGTCCAAATAATTCCTTATACATTGATTCAATACAAGATAAATATGCCTTTTCAATATCAGTATAGAGTAGAGTATAAGGATTCATCAATATTTCCATAATTAAAATAACATTCCAAGAATAAACTCTGTATGTAAAATTGCATTCGACTTAGACAACAACATTTCCATGATATGAGATTATGGATATTTATTATCAATATAATTTCAAATGAAATGTGATCTAAAATGGGCAGTAGGTACACCACATAAGGATTATTAGGTTCACAATACAAGGTTAGTCACAACAAAATAGTAGTTGAGACAAAGTCCCTTACGACAATGCAATCGGTCGAAGCATATGACCAGAACTTAATAGACAACAAATGGATCATTTAATAAAATGAATATATATAAAATAATGTTAATATATATCAAATGGAAATACACATATACCACATATAAGAAATAAGTGGCGAACAATGAAAATCTCACAGAAATGAATGTGAGACGAGAAACCCCTTACCATTTTCTCAATTGTGTTCTTAATTTGTTTTAATGACCTGAATAATCAAATTTATATTCATTAATTAATAAGTACATAACTTACTATACATATAAGTGATTTATTATAACCTTATTAGGTTCATTCATGGCCCTTTTACTGGGTTTAAGAGGTTCAATTGTATTGTTTTGGAAGCATTTTCTTCCTTGGTTTTCATGATTCGTTTACTTTCTCTCATGAATGGAAGATCATTTTGAAATGTGGATAAATATACAGATTGGTTAATATATATTATTAGTGACATTAAAGAGATATAAATTATCTTATAATGATTATAGGTTATATAAATGATGATGAATAATTAGTTAAAAGTTTTTGATAAACACCTGGATTTAGCATGGCAGTTTTGTATACAATGAACTCGTTTTATATTATTATTCCGTATTATGAGTGTGTAAAAATTTCAGAACAATAATGATATGAACTTATTAAATTTTTATATGGTTCAACCCTTAAAATTTTCTCATTAATAGTAATGATGATGAAACATAAGAATGAAACTCCGTCGTCTATGAAGGTTATAAAATGGAACCTCATAGACATTGATTCCGTTTATAAAAATAAAAAGGAGGGAGAAAAGAAATTGATGATATTTATTCAATAAATATGATATAATTTTAGTACATAGATGATACTAGAGTTTATCATGTTCATTTAGACAGAAGATATGAGGAGAGAAAAAAATAAAATTGATGAACTTCAAAAGAATAGAAATGTTGAGAGATCCCTTATGAAAATTCTGCAGCCTTATGGCGTCGCTTAAAATTTCATAAAATCAAATGATGAGAAAAAAAGGGTATCTCATCATATTGAAATAAAAACTATAGTAAGAAGAATAAATTAAATAAAACCCCAACATATGAGAAAAGAATTTCAAATATCTAATATAAAAGAAAAGTCGACATAAAGAAGAGAATGAATGATTCCCTTACCTTGTAGAATAACTCCAAGAGCATGAAGGATGGGATCTTGTGGGATTAGGGACAACTTGGGAGGAGTCCTAAAGAGGATAAACCACCATATCTTCGAGGATGAGGGATTTTTAATGAATGAAAACGAATGTATGAGTGGGTATTTATAGAAAATGAGAGGTAATTTTTTAATAATTTCAAAGGGACGACTCATTAGTGGTTTTTTCCAAACCATGGGCTTTCCCTTTGTATTTGCACATGGTTTTAGCCACTTGGGACACATAATGTCATAAGTTACTATACATAAGTATACCATACTTTTATATTTAATTATTACAATATTATGATGTCATTAAACTACCGAAAAATCAATACTGTATATTTACTATTCATGAAAAATTAATCTATTTTAGAAAAATCCCAAAAATTTACCCTAACCATTTTTCGACATGTATAATTAAAAAATGGACTCCATTTTTTGAAAATAATTTTCTATGTTTTATAAATTTAATTTTTAAATAAAGTAATATTTAATTTGCAAAATAAAAATCTTAATGGTGAATTTAGTTTTATTTCTCATTGAAAAACAAATTAAGATCTCATTATATTATTGGCTTAAGAAAAAAATAGTATTATTAACTATTAATAAGGGACATATTACTATTCATAAGGTTATGTTTCTATTCACCAAAAATCAAGTTTTTTTTAGATTCCAAATTACTTATTGATCACAACTCTAGATGATCATCAAAAAATATAAGTGAAGTATATTTTGCTTAATGGATAGCTTATAAGTTTCCCCTATAATTTTTTGATTCACAAAAGACATAGTAATTCATGAAATATAGGCTATGAATAGAATGTATTTGATATAAGCATACCATAAAATGATTGGGGAGTTATATTATTCCCTCCTTCAAAAAATTTCATCTTCATAATTCATTTCATAACCACAAAATAAAGCTCTCTGATGTTCCTACCACATCTCCCATCGTAGAAGATTCTCTGGTACATTCAACAGAAACCCCAAATTTATGTTCAACTCCTCTAGTTCTCTGACCCAAACACACCACGAAGAGAAGGTTATGAACTTTGGCATCAAACACTCGAGCTTCTAGAGGGTGGCCCGAAATGGTAGAAAGTTTGGAAATGTCAGATTGCACCAACACAAGAAGAACTCGACGAACTATGTCTCGACTAAGAACATTTAAGACGTGGAGGTTGTTGTAGAGGATAATACTGAGGAGTTGGTACATGTGGGATGCACAAATGTTTCCCTCCAAAGTATCCTCTTGAAAACATAACATGGTCGTGTAGTTCCGGCCTAGGGTGAAACATAGTAAAAGCCCTTTGTGATATATTCCTCTTCACCTATACGCATCCAATTGTGTCGTGGCTATGCGATCGTAAATAAAATCATTCCCTTGATAGGTGCGGGGAATTTCTGGACTGTTTGTCACAACATAAATCTGTTTACACTTTTTTCACAAGTTTTTGAGAGGTAGTTACTCCTCTTTGCTGGTTTTGAACTCAATAATCTCTAGTACCTTTATAGGAGGAGATAACATATGGGTTTGTCCTTCCATCTGAAAATTTATTATAAAAGTACACTTAGTGATACCCATTCAAAATCATAACTGGTTAAAGGATAACAAAAAGAAAAGAAAATAAGTTATATTATTATATAACCACTAGTTCAAAAAATAAAACACGAATAATGGTTTCCCTGGTCCCCCAATTCACGAATCACCAAAACTAGTTCAAAGATTTCAACCTCCCAGAACCATATGCAATGCTAGACACACATCACTCCTGATATCCCTTTACCAGGAACACCACCAATGATAGGGTTCTGATGACCTCAGGTGGATTCCTAAGGTAGTATTTAGATGCTTGATTTCCTTAACCCAGCCACACTGTAGATATCTAGGGTCGAATCTGTGCTTAAAGCACTCAGGCTTCAATATAGATGCACGATAAGTGTGGAGGTTGTAAATTTCAGTGTGTACTAAATCCCTATAATTCTCACACACCATGTCATTCTTGAAGATATTTATGTCGTAAAGTTTTTCATACATACTAAAACTCAGGATCTGTAATATGTATGTCGCTTGATGGTCACCATCCAAACCAGCTTATAGAAATTTACCCACAGCTCGGTAGTTATCAGCCAGAGTGAAACATAGAAATAGATCTTCATGATAATTCCCTCTTTTCCTATATGTAGAAAATTTTGAATTTGAAATAACTTAATATACTAGATTTCTTTATTGGTAAAGATGGAAAATGTTTGGACGATTCAATACTCGATGGAGTAGTTTACAAGTCATACATAAGTTGGCATAGGGCTGGTCCTCTTCGTAGAAAGTCTTGACAATTATAGTCTCTAACAAATCGGTAGGTAGTGATAAAATATTGGTTGGTTGACTCATATATTCTATCTGAAAAGTTGTGGTAAATCAGCCTTTAGTATGTAAAATATATTTTAAACCAAATTATTTTTTTATATAAAAACATATCAAAATAAATAATACAACATCATTCATTTAGAAAAGAGTTATAAAAATATATAAATTACACAATCTCTTTCTCCCATTCACAAAACACTAGTATGTACTTCTTGACTTCCTCTAAGATGACTCCTCATAGATTCCACCGATGTTGGGGATTTCCCCAGTTTTCAGACAAATGGATCCCCAATGCAATTCAAAATTCCTCTATCTCCTTGGTCCAGATGCAACATGTGCAACTAGGGTCAACGACATGTGGAAATATAGAATTTATATTGAGAGAAGCATGTTGGGCATCAAGTTCAGTGACATCAATATGAACATGATGCTGATAATGCAAACGAGTAGTCTTGTTCTCAAGGGCTTCAAAATCAACAACTCGACCATAGAGCCCGTAGGTCAAAAACTAACATAGATATAATGCTCGGATGTCTCCCCCTTATGTAGCCACCTAAAATTCCTCAAGAGAAAATAATTTTTTGGCTATGGTAAAACATTTAAAAATACCCTTGATGTATTTACCTTGTCGTATATAGAATGTGAATTGTGAACTCATCATGATGAAATAGAAAAAACCCAATCCATGATGAAGTTGGAGTACCCTTGCAGAGTTGGATACTTGGTAAAGGGTTTTTCATGAGAAAAGAATATATTCAAAATTATTGTAGTTTTCTACACATTATTTTCCCACTATGGTCTCTAATACTTCTATTGGAAGAGTCAAAATAAAAGTACCTTCATTTTCCATTAGAAAATTAAGAAAACATCACTCTTTGTATTGTTTCAGTATGTTTTTCAATGTATAGTTTTGGTTTCTAGAGTTATCCAAATCAGATCCCTAGAAGAAAATTTTCATTAAACTCCCTCATAATGGCTTATATGAATGATTTGAATTATCCTAAGCATATCCCCCAGGAGTTTCATAACCAAGAGTACAACAGGGCTCATTGTTGTGTACCAGTTCTCATTCGAGTCTAGCTCAAAGCGGTGTTTTCATGTTTTACCCTTAGATACATCTGTGCCAGAGCAGCCTCTACCTACTTGTATCCAGACTAGGATTCATTGCATGAAAGATCCACATAATCTATTCCTTTCCAAAATACCAGGAAGCTATTTTATGTTTATACTAAAAGGCTTATCTTAGGGATTCTTCCCTAATCTACGTTTTCTAAATCTAGTTCCCATGTTTCCAACTAAACTTCCTCTGATACCAACTGTTACACCCCAACCCCTCTAGGCCAAAGCTAGTGCATTTCTAGTGATATTGGCATGGTTAGAAGGAATGAAAATCCCGAAAGAATGACCAGTTTAGTAGTATTTAAGAAACTAGATACATAGATGTTGCTAAAATTACATGGAAAATTTTACAAAATACAATACATAATGAAACTAAAAACTGCACCCACAAGAACTCAATAAACGATATCCTCTTTGACACCTGTTGAAAGTAAACAATGAAAGGGGTGAGCTCAAATGCTCAGTAAGGGTTACAAACAATGGAATCATGACTACAATAGTAATTGAATCACCATCAATCTGATATAATCAATATGGAATACTGAATAAATGAATAACTAATGCCATTAATAAATAGATAATGAAACTTTATCCATATATTTTTTCATAGTGAAAACCTCATGGAAAATAATAATAACTAATAATGAATAAAGAAAATTCTTATTAATTGGAATTCATGTATGTAGCACAAAAAACCATAATATCGTTATAAAGGATTAGTTCTATGGGTAGAAACACGTCAGATTTTTGGAAACAAACTGAAAGGGTTTGTCACCAACTGATTTGTCTCATGAGACCTACCGATGCATCGAGGGGTTGTAGAGGGCCCCACAAGCCATTTCATGTCCAAATAATTCCTTATACATTGATTTAATATAATAGAAATATTCCTTTTAAATATCCATATAGAGTATAGTATACAGATTCATCACTATTTCCATCATTAAAATAACTTTCCAAAATAAACACCGTATATAAAATTGTATACAATTTAGACCAAACATATCCATGATATGAGATTATGGATATTTATCATCAATTTAATTTAAAATTATATGTGATCTAAAATGGTCAGTAGGTACACCACATAATGATTATTAGGTGCATAATACAAGGTAAGTCACAACAAAATTGTAGTTGAGACAAAGTCCCTTACAACAATGTAATCGGTCGAATCATATGACCAGTACTAAATATACCTCAAATGAATCATAGAATAACATGAATATAGATAAAATAATTTCATTATATATCATATATAAATACACATATACCACATACAAGAAATAATTGGTGAACAATGAAAATCTCACAGAAATGAAAGTAAGATGAGAAACCCCTTACCTTTTGCTCGACTATGTTTTTCATTTGTTTTAATGACCTGAATAATCAAATTTAAATTCATTAATTAATAATTCCATAACATAATATAGATGTAATTTATTTATTATAACCTTATTAGGTTCATTCATGGTCCTTTTAATGTGTTTAATAGGAACAATTTTATTGTTTTGAAAGTATTTTCTTCCATGGTATCCAGGATTCGTTTACTTGGTCTCATGAATGAAAGTTCATATTGAAATGTGGATAAATATACAGATTTTTTAATATATATTATTATCGACATTAAAAAGATATAATTGATCTTATAATGATTACAGGTTATATACATGAGGATGAATCATTAGTTAATTGTTTTTCAGAAACACTTGGATTTAGCTTGGTAGTTTTGTATACAATGAACTTGTTTTGTATTATTATTCTGTATTATGAGTGCATAAAGATTCTAGAACATTAATGAGATGAAATTATTCTATTATTATCTGGTTCAACAATTAAAATGGTCTCATGAACAGTAATTATGAACAATGTGAATAACGAAACTCCATCGTCCACAAAGGTTATAAATTGGAACCTCATGGACGTTGATTTTGTTTATAAAAATAAAAGGAAGGGAGAAAAGATATTAATTATAGTTATTCAATTCCTGTGATATAATTCCAGTATATTGATGATATTGGATTATATCTTGGTCATTAGGAAATAAGAGGTGAGGGGAGAAAAAAAGGGATGAACTTGAAAATAAAAGAAAAGTTGAGAGATCCCTTATGAAAATTCGGCCGCCTTACGGCGTTGCTTAAAATTTCATAAAATCAAATGATGACAAAAAAAGTTTCTCATGATATTGAAATAAAAAGTACTGTAATAAGAATAGATTAAATACAACCCCAACATATGAGAAAGGAATTTCAAATAGCTAACATAAAAGAAATGTCGACTTAAAGAAGACAATGAAGGATTCCAATACCTTGTAGAATAACTCCTAGATCTTGAAGAATGGGAACTTTGGGGATTAGGGACACCATGGGAGGACTCCTAGGGAAGTAAAAACACTACAGATTTTTTAATTAGGGTTTGTAATGAAGGAAAATGAATAGATGAGTTGGTATTTGTAGAAAAATAGAGGTAATTTTTTAATAATTTCAAAGGGACACCTCATTAGTGGTTTTTTCGAAACCATGTGATTACCCATGGTATTTTCCCATGGTTTTAGCCACTTGGGACACCTCATGTAATATGTTACTGTAAAAAAATAGAACATACTTTTATATTTAATTATTACATCATTATTATTTCATTAAACTATCAAAGACATAAAACTATAATTTTACTATTCATGAAAAAATCATGTATTTCAGAAAATTCCTCAAAATTTACCCAAACCATTTTTCGGCATGTAGAATTCAAAAATGAACTAAATTTTTTAAAAATAATTTTTTAAGTATTATTAATTTAATTTTCAAATAAATTCATAGTTATTTCGGAAAATAACAATGTTAAAGGTGTAATTAGTTTTATTTCTTATTAAAAACTAATTAAGATCCCAATATATTATTTCCTTATGAAAATATAATAATATTATTATTAACTATTCCTAAGTATAATAATAATATTCATATTACTATTCATAAGGGTATGTTACTATTTACCAAAAATAAAGTTTGTTTTATCAGACTCCAAATGACATATTGATCACAACTCTAGATGACTGTCAAAACATAGAACTGAAAAAAATTTGTTTAATTGATAGCATATAAGTTTCCCCTAAAAATTTTTTATTCAAAAAAGACATAGTGCTTCATGAAATATATATTCTATGAATACAATTTATTTGATATAATCATACCAAAAAATGTTTGGGGTGTTACATGATGCATGTATCGATTATTCCAAAAACAAATGTATACATGTTCCCAGTCAAACGTAGGTTATCCGAATCATGGTGAGTGGATAAATATAAAACAACCCCAACATTTGATTACCCGTCATGGGGGTCAGAATCAAGGTAATTTAACAATGTTTCACATATTCCCAAACCAAATAACACATCTATAAAATCTCCAAACTCTAGATCAAAGATGAACCTCCACTATTATCAAACAATCATAATTCAACCCATTGAGGCCCACTTATCTAGGTGTACACCAAGTGTGAAACCCCAGGAAAAACTACAAACATGTAATGAGTAGGCATATCTTGCACATGGGAGGACATAGCCTAAGGTACCTTTCGACACACACATCTACAACCATCAATATAATGTTAAAATCTAAGATGAAATTGATACCAAAATGCTTACATTCAACTATATCCCATATTATAGTATGAGAGAAGAATGGGAAGGCATAAATGGTCAAATAAAAAACCACTAAAATCTATAAAATATAATGACCAATGAATAATGAGGGAGCAACAATAAAATTTAACTAATAGAACAAAAAAATTTCTATTAATCTCAGTTGTATCCCTACAATTTCTGAGTCCACCTATGAGTTTACTATAAGGCTTTTAATCCACATCAAACATAAATTGTGATGAAAGAACCAGTGTAAGGATTAGTATAGCATAACAAGTAGGGAACCCTAGAATCACCAATTAAAAAACATCAAACAGAGTAATCATATCAATAAAACAATGTTACCTCAATACGAAAATGAGTCAATTGAAATAATAATATAGATTTACTAAAGATAGATGCCATGTCTCAATGTAAGATAAAAACCATACAGCTAGCCTAGGATTCCACATGATGATTTAAGGTAATTATCATAGAAGATAAATCATTATTTGGTATATTATAACACTGATGGTGTTTATCCAAGAGTTTATGATTATTTATCCTAACCATGAATAATCACACCCTAGAAACCAGAAGATCATAATATACAGATAGGGAATCAGACCAAGGTCTAATTAGAGATACCTAAAATTTCCTAAATTAAACCACTGTGATGGGGATTAAAATAAATATAATTATGTAACAAGATTTGATGCCCAGCATGGGGATGAATGATATAAGATCACACCCTAATCCAAAGGGATGGATACGAGACTCTACTCAAGACAGACCCAATGATGGGATCACTCATCATATTACAAAAAATAGAATCCTTATATAAACACATTGGTATAGAATGAGGGGATACAAATTATAGATAATCACCTATACATAATATAATGGATTTCACAACCTTCCATGGATGAAGTAAATGACATTTTTGGAAGGACATGGCCTATCATAGCCTATCTAGGTATTCCCATGTCCTCTGGCATGTGCCTGTATTCTTAGACCCATACCCTTGTAATCTATACATTCTCATGTATATATTCATGTTTGTGTACTCTATCCATTATTATATTTTATGGATAGGTTTGTTCTCACATACCTGGGTCTTCTAAGTGTACCCTAGTCATACATGATTACCCTTGTTGTTCTACTATACCCTAGTCATTCCCATATACCTATCTAGGATCATGCCTATGTACCAATGGAGTATAACATGAGTCTCCAAGATTAGGTCACATAGTATATAGCCTGGAAAAAGGTTATTCATATTTATCTCTACACAAAAAACCCTATCTATTATAGACGGGGGACTACATTACATGTGTTATTCTAATGTACACACTGTTTGTGTTAGGATTTTATAGTATCACCCCTCCATTATACACATCTCACCTACACCACTATCATATCTGGATCTATCACAAATATCACCCATAGAACACAGATTTATGGTGGAGAAGACCTAAATCATCACTTGTGTCTAGATTTCGGCCACACATCCACTTTGGAACTACCTTCCCGAACATCGCACCACAATAATGACAACCATGGATGAAACCTCTTGATCATGTATCTGATCTATGTATAATCTACGTTCACAACTCATCATGCATAAATCAAACTTTTAACCCCATATATTCAACCATGTTAATGATTCGTTGAACCATAGTTTGATTTCACACAAATCAGTTTCTAGATATTCTCATCAACTGGTCAAATGGAATACCGATAATGAATGAACAAAGAAAATGGGGATAAAATCAATAATCACGTGACTGAGAAACTAATTTTTTCTTTTTTTTTCCTTTTTCCACTAATGGAGGAAAAATCAAAGTTATTAATTAATGCATAAATATAAAACAGTATGAATTAATATTTTTGAGGAGTTTAAAACAATACTGGTATATCAATGAAATAGTAGTGAATATATTTTTTATAAATGTTTATTAAAATTTGACAAGGGATAACCAATAAAAAGATTATAACTTTATAAAAAATTCAAACATAATTATTTCATAGATTGCAAATAGAGAATTCTTATGTGATGTTGTCATTGGAAAGATCCTATATGGTCTTCATTGAAGATGAACTCTATGGAGCACACACCATTTCACCATACTCTATTGATGTTTATAAATGTATATCCTATAAGGATTCTCTCAAATACCTAGGTTTATGGATCTAACCCAAGGTTATTTCTATATCATGGTATATATATATTACTATTCGGTTAATACCATTTAATAATAAATAAAAATCAATTTATTTTTTTATTTAATTATCCTTCTATCCATGACTTCTTTACACCAAATACTTGACGCACATAAAGGTTATATATAACCTAGGGTAAAACATGTATTCTAGATTTAATGTTGGAATCAAAATATTTAGTCGAGGCTCATTTTTGGGAAATATTGAATTATATAAAAAATAATAACATAGACACTATAAAATATAATTAATATTTTTATTACATCAAAATTGAGTCTCCATAAGTCACAATATCTCATTTTGACTTAGTGTCTATCTTCAAAAATATAATATAAAATAATACAAAATATTAAATGTGAAAAAACATAGCCTTCACTATCAATCAAAATTAATCTCTTTTAGAATATGTGAATTTCAATAAAACACTCATTTTTTGTAACATATGAATTAATGGTGCTTGAAAGGATGATCATGAAATATAAATTAATATCTTATACAATAGAACATTTTTTTTATAAATTAAACATGTTAGGTAATATACCATAACAATTAAATAATGCTGTGAAAATTCAAAAATATCCCATGTATATGAAAAGGAGACAAAAAATCATAAAAACATAGAAGGTATCTTGTCAAAACCACTTAAAGGATATTATTTAAGATGAAACGTTGAAAACATAAATAAGTAGAGGGTTATAATACAAATTATCAAAGGGGTAATAGATAAATTTTTCCAATCAAAAGAACATGAATAATATTAAATATGTTCCAAGGGGATAAAAATTATGCCATGAAACACTTAACTTAATTTCATTCATAGTTGATCGCACTATAACATCCTTTATAACAAAAATAATCATCATGGACTCATATTTCAGAAAATTGTTCATGCCTATAACATTTTATAATCTAAATTTAAATTTTCTTTAACTACATGGGTAATACTTATTGACTATATATTTTCCTTATTATGTGTGAGTAATCTTTATTTTATTGAACAAGGATCATTATAGTATTTTCATTCCTCATTTTTGTCACAATGTTAATCATGCATACATTAAACAAGGTACTATAATTTATTTAATGAATTAATAATGGTATCTTAATTAATTATTTTAATATTAAAGTTAAATTTCTTAACAAAAAATCAAAACATTATTTACTTATTAATATCATGTATAATTAATATCATGTATCATTTTTAATAATTTGTTTTTAAAAATACATGATACTAATATATATTATTGTTCAATTAAGTGGTTAGAACAAACCAAACATGATAATACAATAATTAATAGATGATTTTGATTATGCAATTGGTTTTTTTTGGCCTATAATATAAATATTAAATATTTTTAATTTTATTACTTAGATACTTTTAAGGAATTGAATCAAATTTTAAAAGTTTATAACAAATAATAATGAAATTATAATAAAAATGAAATATTAATTAGTAGATGTGGTGGTCCTCATAATGAACTATTAAGATCTATAATTCTCAATAAATTAGAGGGAAAATGGTAGGTTATATTTGGTCTCTCTATAAAAGTAATTATATTATATACATCACATTTATCCCCTTATTTTATTCCTATATGTAATGAAGAGATAGAGTGGCTAAAACATTAAACTCATGGCTTTTAAGAGGTGGTAGTTTATGCAAAACACAAATGAAGAATTCGTTATACTTAATATAAAAGGGGAAAAGTGATTCATCGTTACTACTATAGAATAATAACATTCAGTGTACAATCAATACTGATTTCATTATATATGAATTATAAAATAATATTTTTGAATTTAAGAAAGAAAAGTGAATAATTAAGATATAAATGAGTACACTAGTTGAAATTGTTGTGTTTTCTATAAGGGATTCCATGGAAATAAAGGGCCAATGATTATAACTTATTAAATTTTCATCATGTAAAAACTATTGGCTTATTAAGTAAGGATAATATTAATATTTATAAGAGAAAATATAATTATTTGGGTTTTCATGATGGGTGGTGAGAGGCCCCCTATTATAAGCGGTGAAAATGGTATTTCTTAAAAAATTAAAATTATTCTTAAGCATAAACCTATATTACATCATAACAAGACAAAAAAAATGCTCAATAATGGAGTTGGGTGTGAAAATTTAATTTTACCATTATTGCATGTATTGTGTAAAAATCCATTTTAGACAAAGAATATTTTTAATCAATACCATTGTGTGTAAAATAAGTTTATAAATTTATTTTATTATCCTTAAATAAATTATTTTAATATAAAAAATAAAAAAGTTACAGGGTTTTACAGTTAATGAAAAATAAAATTTTTCATATTTACTTAAATGTAAAGACCAAAAATATTTTCTATTAGAAAATATTAGTTTACGTTTCCAACATAGTTATTATAAATTAATAATATTTTTTTGATATATTTTTGTACTTGTTAAATTAATATTTTTTCAGATTTTTTTTTAAAATTTTTATATTTTTTCTTACTTATTTATATAGTCACAAAAACTATGATTTTGCTAAAAATTATATTTTTAACTATTCACCTAAAAACTATTTTTTTAGAATAATATAAAAATATAACCATAATAAAATATTAAATCGTAAATTCTAAACTAAATTATTTTTACGAAATTCATATTATAAAATTTATTTTTTTAGTTATTTTGGTGAAAATTAAAAATATAATAAAAAATAATTATTTATTTTAAAATGGATTTTTAAACATCATGTTTCCTAAATATTATTTCATATAAATTTATAAGTAGTTTAATGTTGAGATTATAGTTTGTAAATAAAAATATTAACCATTATAATAAAATTTAAACAATGATCAATTTAATTTATTGTGTTAAAAATAATTCACCTTTTTAAAAAAAATTCAAACAAATTATTTTTAAAAATACATTAATCAAAAAAATTATAACATATAATTATTTTTAATTATTTTTATCATTTAATATAGTTATAATTATATTTTTAGTGTAGATTTAACATATTTATGTCCTTCTTAGTAAGTTCATGTGTTAGTTTTCTATTGTGTGTGACACAATCTATCAATTATAATTAAAATTTATAGTTACAAAATCACACAATTATGTCCTTAAAATTTTATTCAATATTTATAATTTGGGATATAAATTCTAACAAATCAATTAAGTCCTTGTAAATTTAATCAAAACTATGTACTCAAAATTTCAAAATGGTACTTCATCACAATTATTACATTCTACCCCCTTAAATAAATTATTTCCTCCCAATTTTATTCATTTTGACTAATTAAGGTACTAGAGGGTATTATTATAAAATTTATAATTCGATATATAACTTCTAATAACAAATCTACATTAGTATTTTATATTATTTTTTTAATTATTCAAAAAAATAGTTATCTTTAATTCAATCATATACTCAAGTATATGTATACCCTAGTCTTTTATTCTCCATAACATACCATTCCAAAAACCATATGTGTCTCAAAGTCATTAAACCATAGTTAAATCATATATTCTCTTAAAAATTTATTTTATCATTAAGACTCGAATGTAAGAACGACAAGGTCATAAATAATACACCAGTCAATATATGTCGTAATCCCAAATGAAGATAAACACCATAAATTTCATTGATCACATTTTCATTAAATATATAATCAATTCTAAGGCTTTCAATTCTGTATGACTCAAATTTATCGAAATCAATGAACAATTTATTATATCTAAATCAATATTGTATTGAACGTATGAGTCCCCCATCCCTCAATCATTTTTCTACAATAGTTTTCCCCGAAAATATAATTTTTTCCTCAAATGAGTTTCAAGGAATTTAATACAATTTAATATATGTTTTGAATCTATTAAGTAGAAAAATTTTATTAAAATAATAATATATTTCATATAATCACCAAAGCATTATGAATATACCATAATATCATCGAAAAATATCACTCAATAATGAAAATATCTAAGAGTATCAAGATTTAATTTCTAATATGATGTCAACCTCACTAAATTCGGTTTGACAAAGAAACTCACCTTTCCCATCATAAAAATAATATACAATTATTATCATCAATTTATGTATTCTCTCTAATTCCGTTATAATAAAGATTAGATCCTAGATACATATATTTCTCATCTTTATTTTTGTGTTTCGATTTAAACCAAATTCAGAAACCAAAATGGTTATGATAAAATATAAAATTAGAATATGCAAATAAAAACCTGATCATTTATTCCCATATAACAAAAGAAGTATTAATATATTATAATTTTGATTCAATATATAACTCTATTCCATTAATTATTTGTTATGCATTATCATTTTTTATTACATACTCTAACATAATTAGTTAACATCATACTCAAATCCTTCATAATTATTCATTATACCACCAAGCCATCAAGAGATTTTATTAAATATGGGAAAAAAAAAGGTAGAGAGGGGCCTAACATAGGGGGAGAAAATAATGAAGACCTAGGGAATCACCTAAAACAAGACTAGAACACTCTGGGGGAAAGAATCCCATGCTGGAGAAGGAGACAAGGTCATCCTCATGAGGAAAACGGGATACAAGAAAATCTGCCACTTTGTTTCCCTCGTACCATGTATGAAATAGCCTGACGCTGATATCCATGAGAAGCTTGCAGTGTCGGATATGGTATAAAATGCTCCAAGGAGTGGAGTTGTGGTCCATCAGTGCGTTGTAGAGGATTTTGGAGTCAGTTTTGATCTCTGAGAGAATCAGATGATTAGACAGACTGAACTGAATCCCTTTTAGAAGAGACCAACCCTCATCCTGAAGGGAGTCTCCACTACCGAAGCAAGTTGTGTACGCTGCTACCACACTACCCCTTGAGTTTCAGATCACTCATCCACCCCAAATAATTCCCATAGTACAGGACCCATTAGAATTGAGCTTCAGCTCGTCGGATGGTGGTCTCCATCATATCCATCGACCCACCGAGATCCTGGAGTAGGTAACATGCACCTTGAACCGAAGAAACTTCCTCAGTGAAGGAGCATCCTCCCAATTTTTCAGGAGGAACCCCAGGTCATCAATAAGCCATTTATCTCTAGCGATCAAGCCCTCTGTCGAGGACTCAATGCCTTCAAAATGTGATTTGTTCCTCGCCTCCAAGATTCACCAACAGCCGGCTGAATGAAGGATTTCCATCGCCTGCTTCTCTGAGTTATTATATCCAGCTCTGTTGAACCACCACTGCAAGAAGGAATCGCCCGAACCGATTGGAGAAGACATGCTGGAGACCTCCCCAACTTCGTCCCAGACAACTCTGGCCCATTCTCTTTCGATGAATAAATGAGACGTGGTCTCGACACATGGGGATCGACAGCAAGAACATTTGGAAACAGTTGAGACCCCACTCTGCTGGATCTCCTCATCTGTTGAGATGGCTTGGTGACGAAGCCTCCATGTGAGGAAATTATATTTTTGAGGAACACTTTTGCACTGGAGGAGGTGTCCCCATGGATCCTGATCTTGGGAATCATGATGAATCAACCTGTTGGATTTAATAGAGAAATAACCTGAAGAGGTAGCCTTGAAAACACACCTATCTGGGTCGTCCGAGAGTTTGATGAGATTGAATAATTTGAGCTGTTGTTTATTCAAGACTGCTTGGATGAAATCAGGATGATCACTTGCTTTCTTGAAGGTGATTTCAGCGACCGGGCACCCAGGAAAGCCGAGAATATCCCCTGACTAGTTTTCATGCCAAAACCTGATGTCGTCGCGGCCGAAGATCCATCTAGACTGGCTAAGAAGCCGAGGTATATGCCCCTGAATAGTGCTCCAAAGGTAGGATGAGTTTCTCATTTGTTCCAGGTCGTGCCCATACTTTTCCTTAATAACACATGCCCATAGGCTACTCCCAACAACTTCCTCCCATGCCAGCCTCTCATGTAGTCAATGAATCATTTTAAAGACACTTCTTAGAACTATTCCACCTTCATCTTTTGTAAGGTCCATTTTAGACCAGGATTCCCAATGAAACCGCCCCTCTGAATGGGAATCCCAAGTGAAGGATGTCATAATCTGCTCAATATTCATAAAAACATCCTTGGGAACCTTTAGAACCAAGAGGACGTGCATGGGGATCCATTTTAACAGTTATTACCCAATGTAACATATGTTCTAGATAAAGCATCAATTTATAATATCTGAAAAAGGAATTAATTGTAGATAATTTTAACACCATCTTGCCTCTTGTTGCTCCCCTCTCCCTCGATGGAGTTGGTGATGGTTTCACCATCGTAGACCCTCCTTGGCCCGCCTCAGCCGGGGAGGGGGATGAATGATCCTCTCTCTTCCCTCTCCAATGGCCCGCCCTTTTCCCCTTTCACATATCCGTCACTTCTCACTAGCTTCCCCTCAATCGATGTTATCCCTAAAGTTCAAAATCATGTGAATGGTGTTCTTTCTATTCTGATCTGTCTACTGGAGTTCATAAGAGCCTCGACACTGCTGGATCTTACTCTGGTTGCTCGCTTTGGGAAGCAACGACCCTCCGTCGACGCCTTCGACTAGTATGTCTTTTCATCTTGGAAGTTTCTGGATATGGAAGTTGTTGGTCTTTTAGACTCTAGGAATTTTCAGATTCATTTTTTGAATGAAGATGACTTGATATATTCCTGGGCTAATGCTTCACGAAATATGGAAGGTTTTCGGTTTTCTCTATTTCGGTGGTCTTTTGAGTTCTACCTGAGATGTGATTCCCCAGTCATGCTGATCTAGTTATTCCATCCAGGGCTTCTATTACCCTTTAAGAATCCGGTGATCCTTTGGTTTATTGGAAACATGTTAGGTCATTATCTATGCTCGGATTCTCGAACCCGAGCCGTTTGTCATCATGTTGCTCCTAGAATCTGTGTGGAAGTTGATGTTTCGTAGGAACCACTGGAATTCATTAGCATTTAGGTCAAAGGAAATCTTCGTTGACATCAAATGGTATGTTATGAGTCGTGGGTTCATTTCATTGAGGGTTGTAGATTCTTGGGTCATGATGCTAGTATATGTTGTAGAGGCTCCTCTGTTTATTCTCGGAGATATCTTGTTCCTCTAGATGATAATCCAACATCTGAGTGCAATTCAACCATAATAGACAAGGTGGGCTTTGGTGATTCTGGAACTTCGACCACCCTTCTGAAAGAGGTGAAATGAAAGATTCCTGAGATGAGGGTTGTGGAAGTGTTTGATAGAATACGGAGGGATTTTGGTATTGGTAAATCTGCCTCGGGTGATGAGCAGGGGGAAAATTAGGCTCTAAATAGTTGTTCAAGGACCCCTACAACTTTTGTTGATGTTGTGAAATCTATTGGTAGTCATCCTCATGAGGAGGCTATTGTGGATCAGGGAGATAGGTTAGAAACAGTGGGCAGGGAATGTTGTATAAGGGATGAACAGAGCCCTGGGGAGGCCAGAAAACCTCATTATTCTGATGGTATAGGCAAAGTAGATGTCATTGGTAACGGATCTCACAATAATTTTTCGGTGTTGGGAGAAAGTGATTGTCATACTTCTGCAGAGGGGGTTGAAGTTGAAGTTGATCATGGACATGACCATTGTTTGAGGCCGGATGAAAATGGAGTGGTATATGATTCTGCTTTAGAATCTTTATCTACTGAGCCCAAGGAAGTGGAACTCACGAAAGATTATCTAATATCTTTCGCAAATAAAGGGAAGAACACTCTCATGGATTTAGATGGTTTTATAATTCATTCACGGAGGCCACGGAGACAAAAAGACTATTCAAATCTACCTAGTCCTCCAGTTTCAGATCTTCTAGATAAGGTAACCCCCCCCCCCCAAAGTTTGACCGATGTCGAGGATCACTCAATGACTAAGTGAAAAAGATCTTTGAGGCATGTGTAGTCAGTGGATAATGAGGTGCTTGAATCACGAGCAGGGGTTCTAGATGGCCCTATTCCAGGGGTTGACAACAATGAGGTGGAGGGATCATCCCAAGAACTCCACATGCACTCTGACAAAGAAATGTTAGAAGATTCCTTTTTTATCAAGATTTCAGAGAACGATACTCATCGTATGTTTGAAAGACTGTTGCGTGTTGATTCGAACGATGAACAGTCCTATTGGATTGATAAATAGAATATAATTATGATTCCTGGCTTCAACGACGAGAAAACAAGCTTGGAAAAGCATGTGCAGGCTTGGGAAAAGATGGCCCTATGCTTTGATGATCTCATAAAGTAAAATCTGGCAATTGAAGTTACCTCTATTGAATGGCGTCTTCTTAAGGTGCAGAATTCTAACCGGTTTAGTTTTTTATGGAATGGCTCAAACTTTTCATATGCGGTTTGATTTTCTATATTATAAATCTTATTGGTTTCTCAATTTTTCCTTAAAAGTTTTTTCGAAATAAAAAAACTTAGTTTAGAGGGATAAGGAATTAATTTATTGGGGGACTACACAATCTCTATATTAAAAAATCATCATGGTGTTTTCTAATACATAATGATATAACATAATATTATCAATGTGTTTTTATGTTTTAACCCATACACGATTAACCCATATCTAGTTTTAACATTTTTTTAATGCTATATTATTTAAATAATCTCACCACGCAAGATCGATCTGTATTTTAGTCTTACAAAAATTGATAGATACATAATTCACGTATTATAATGAAAAAAAACCTAGCCCATGAAACATTCTTGGATCCATGATATCATTCGTAATATACTTATTAAAATATATAAAAATGGAAAAAAAATGCGTGAGCTCATATGCCCAGTAATGCTGATATATAGCTAATGTTATCATGAGTAATACAAGTAAAATCAACATATAATGGTGGATAATCAAAACACATTCTATTTAATAATAACAAGAGTTTAATGATAATCTATGGCTAATGTCCTCATTTAAAACTCATGTATATGTGAAATTTGATTCTTAATAATGGAAATTAATAATTCTTAACATTCATGATCATGGCCTCTCAACCATTGTATTATAAATCTTGACGACTCATCCTCTTAACGAAGGTAATATTCTTAATAAGTGAATAACTATAAAAAAAATTCATATTTAATATGTAATTTCTTGTATTTTTAATCATGATACTAATCAGTGCATTTAGGAATATTTGTAACTGACCCCTCCCCATCACATACATGTCTAATAAATGTCGTATATTTTGAATGGTCAATTCATTTCATTATCATAATACCTTATAAAAAATAGTTATCCATATTGAATTTGTATTACATAACATAAATACATCATTATCATAGAATGTCAAGATAAAAAAATAAGGTATCATTGGATCATATCCCTATTAACATCAATGGTATTTTTAATGATGGAAAATAAAATTAACAATTCACTAGAATATCTAATGAGGAAAAGTAATTTTTTCACACTGAAATAACTAATTAAAATCTATCAAAATCTAAAATATTTAAGAATATAGTTTCTTTGATAATAAATTTATAAATCTATATTGGATTCTCCAAATAATTAGGTGGTCTTGAAAATCATAAATTTTGTTCATGTCATGTACATTAAAACTGAGATTCCTTTTTAAATTTTTGGAAAAAGGTCAAAAAGTAACTCATTCATGAAATAAAAAAAATATCTATTTTAACCCTTTTTAATAAAAATTCAACAATGGGAAAAATGATTTTAAAAATAAATATTATAAAATTAAATTTATTCTTTATAACCTTTTTATAAAACATATATATGGAAGAAAAAAGATTTTTTAACAAAGAGACAAATGATGTTGGTTTTATTTCAAAATATTCATTTAGTCTCTTGATTACATAAAGAGTGGAAAATGAATGGGAAACATGTGTAATAAAAAAACATACATAGGAAGTTAAATTTGAATATTTTCTTTATATATGAATAATAAATGTTTTTCCTTTGATATTTAATCATAAATAATCTTGGGAAACAATGAGATTGTGACATAAATCCCTTACCAATTTCTCAAGCTACCACATAACTGATTTTAACCTTCATTATAATATATATATATATATATATATATTATAATACTATAATTGAACCACATACATTATTATTTTTCATATATTCTCTCTTTATTACATTTTAATACATATATATCAATAATAATTCATTAAAATCATTGTTTCCAGTTGTTAACTATTTCTATATTCATGAGAGTTTCAATTCGATAGTTCACATGCATGTACATTAATCAAGGTTCCATAATCTCTATAATGTTAATACAAATATAAATTAAATATATATTCATTAAAAATATGTTTTTTTAGATTTATCAATAAATTTTATAAACAAAATAATGAAATACACCCTTCACGGGGTTGGTAAGTCGTACGTACGCAAGAAGGTTGTTTTCACTTTTTGAAGAATTGAACAAAAGAAAAATAAAAAATGATTCAAATTTCTTGGATAATTTAAAATATATCATATAAATTTATTAAATCATCCATTTAAATGGTAATTTAAAAAATAATCACATCTAGTTTTTAAGAATGAATTCCATGTGTTTCCATCAGTGACATTATCATTTTATAACAGATGTGAAGTTAAATAGTTATATATGTTATTATAATTATTGAATTATTATTATGTCATAAATATCATATATATTCATTATTTCTTTCTTTATAAACATCTATCTAAAATTGTGATGAAAACAATTCACATCTACATGGAGATGGTAAGCAAGGCATATGTATGAGCGATGTTATAAGTTTTCATATGATGAAAAAGAGATGGAAAATGATTTCCCCTAATCATAATGAAATAAAAATATATTTATGATAATGGATTTATTTTTATTGAATATGTACAATATATTTATAGGAAGTGGATGAAGAAATAAATTTCAATGATTCGATGTAGATGATTTTTTCTTCTTCGGTAGACTTCCTTTATATACATTATTAAGAACCCTAAAATTAGTCATCTAAGAATACAATAATATATTAATTATGGATATATAATAACAATAAATAGTTGGGATTTATATTTCCCATCTAGGATTATCAATTTTAAATACTTGAAATAGTTAAGGGTTGTCATTTTATAAATTAGTGGTGGGGCACTTTTGAAAATTCATGAAATATTATATTAAAATTTCATTCCAACTCATGTTAAATAGATATAGAGTAAAATTTTTAAAATATTAGTGGGATATAGTAGAGGTATAATCATACAATAATATTTATATAGGTTTAGATATAATTTTAAACTTTATCATTTGGATTAACTCTATGGTTAACATATTTAAACCTTAATTATGGTAATGAATTTTTCAATATTAAAGTGCAAGAAGTTTTCTTAGAGGTAAATATTTCATCATAAATGGAAATGTGATGGATATTTTTACCATATATTATCCCCATTGTATTAATTCGTGATTTTTAATATTTTTAAATTATATAATTAAATATTCATTATATAAAATATCATTATTGTAATTTTTGAAAAAATTCATTTATATTGAAATTAAATTGATGATTGTAAGGAAGAAATTATAATCATAGAATTTAATACTTCTCTAATATGATTTATTTATCTTTAAATTTCATTTAATACAATAATTAATCCAATTTTTATTAGTTTAATATTTTTTAATGTTATTATTTTATATTTATATTACATGAAAAAAATGGTGTTGTGTAAAAATTTAAGATAATTATACCATTACTTAAATATAAAAATAAATTATTTATGATACAAATATACTATTAAATTACATTATTAAATATTATTATCCCTATGTTCACATATAAAATTTATTAAAAACTAGATACTAACATTTTAATATTTTCGTTACTTAAAATAATATTAATGATAGTATTAATTTCAAATGGAAAAAAATTTCAAATATTAGAATTTAGGATGGATATGGTCATATTCTTAATTTCTAATGAAATAAATAGTGATGTTGGTTAGATATTTAGACTATATCTCAGGGTTTTAACACTCTTTTACCCATTTTACCCTTACTAATGTGATAAATAGTGACCATGGTAATTATTCTTAGTAACAAAAAATAAAAGTAACCGTGTTTCAAAAGGAAATAGTTGGTTGGGAAAACCCTCACTAAGGTAGGATCAGTTGGGCTAGATGTTTTATTGTGGGGGATTTTACCTCTTGAAAAATCATTAACATCAGATCATTTTCATTCTAAATGGGAACACCCAACGGTTACCCAATCCCAAACATTGTACAGACCTACTTTCTTAAGAAATGTGGTCAACTAGGGTTTAGACCCAATGACACTAAGGGACTCACATTAGTTGATAATATGGGAGGTCATTCTCATCGCACCCTTATGGGGGGAATTTTTACCTACTATTGAACTCTCTTATAGATTTGTGATAAGTTCATGAATATCTTCCTAATCATGATACGAGACTAGTTACCCAATAAAAATGATTATATGTCAATTCTCTATATATGAAAATGAAAGGGAATATCATTGATGAAAAAGGAAAGGTGTATCTCATTAGTGAATCTATATGTATGTATCTTAGCTTCTCCATCCATTTCCAATTAATGGGTGACTACATTATATGTTGAATTCATATAACCAAGTATATTGGAATTTTCTTGCACACAGTGAAGAAATTAATATTATGATGAGGGGATTGATCCAGTAGGAGGAGTCATATATATCATGGTTATTATAGTATTCAAAACCCATGTATTTCATTATACCCATGTAGTTTAACATCATTTAGAGAGGATAAATTTTTGGGTGTTGCGACACCAGATATTTCAGTTCGAGTCTCGAGGAGACATCGAACATGTCCTAGTTATAGCTGGAATTATATTTTCTACGTCGTGATAAAGCCCTTGGGATTAGCCCCAAGGTATATTCCCTTATATTATGGTGGTTCATATCTTTCCACTTATTGGGGATTACATGATGAGATTAACCTAGTTAGTTGATATTCAAGATGCTAATGAGGTGTTCATTGTGGATCACTAATCCCACATCAGCTATACATGGTTTGAGAAACAAGGGATGATATGTGATAAACCTCATGGAAAATGGGTGCATATGATTGTGTACTAGGAAAACCATTGGAATGTTTAATAGGGTTCAGGGCCATAAAATTTTTTCCTACATATCTTGATAGTGGTAAGAATCATATTCATCATAGTTCAATTGATTTCTTAGTCCACTAAGGGATGGGGTGGATTTATCAGCCCATGGGAATGATTGGGTCGTGATGGTTGAATTACAAGAGATATGGGGATTTCATAGAAATGGATTTTTATTTCATATTGGTACATTGGAAGGTGTCCAACATATACTGGTTATTACATGAATTATATTTCCTATTGTTTTGGCAGTTCTCAGTTCACTTGTGGATGAGGAAAGATGATAAAACTATGTTAATGATTAGGTTTATATAGATGTAACATCTAAACAACGATGTGAATTATGCTGATTTGGATAGCCATTGGTGTTTGTACTTAATCATTAGGAAGGAATCTCATGTATCATAGTTATGGTAGGAATCAGAGTTCTCATTGTTCAATTGACAATGTCTTTCACTATGACCATTCCCTTTCTTTGGTGGTGGCTCTTAAAAAAATTATTTGATTATTTCTTCTTCGTATTACCAAATGTGAAATGCTCTGTGTGAGAAACAAGGTATTGAAAATGTTCAGTCTCGTTGCTTATTGGAGTGGGCTCTATGTACTCTGAATACCCTTGTGGAGTTTCAATATGGAACACTGGCCTCGGTGAGGCATCCTATGTGTCATAGTTGATGCAGGAGTCAGATTCATCATATTTCACTGGTTGGGGCTTACTATAAAATGTTTCACTTATATTTGAGGCTTACACGCTATGTTTTACCTTATCATAGGGGCGTACACACTAAGGTTTCTCTTATATTTAGGGATTACATGCTAACCAATGAATGGATCTCAACGGCGCTCATTCTGCTCCGTCTTCTTCGTTTCCTCCAGTGTCTGGCGGTTGGGTAACCGGAGATGGGGGTGGCGTGCTTCCAAAGGCTTTCGACATTGGTGTTGGTGGTTTAGTTGGAGACGGGGGTGGCGAACATGCAAAGGCTTCTTTTAAAGAGGTTTTGTGCAGTGTTGCTTCCAAGGTCTGTGCAGGGTCTGCCTCTTCCTCAACTGTTTCACCTCCGGTTATTCCTCCCATTGCGGTGGAGAGACACCCGGCTAAGAAGGTTGCGGGGGTGACGGTTGTGACCCTTTCGGCTCAGGAGCTCAGGAAGGTAGCGTCTTTCCACGATCTGACTCTGGTGGCTCGTTTTGGCCGCAACAAACCTTCTTTGGCTTTTTTCCAGAGTTTTGTGGACTCTTGGGATCTTTCCCAGACGGCGGTGGTTTCGGAGTTGTCCCGGGTGGCTTTCTGCATTCATCTAGCGTCCAGGGACGATTTCATTAAGGCATGGTCTAGAGAGGTTATACATTGTGGTTCCTGGTAGTTTTCGTTAACTAGATGGTCTTGGGACTGTCACTTTGGAGGAGAAGCTTCTACGGATGCAGTTTGGATCTCGCTTCTAGGGCTTCCACTCCCTTTCCACAACCCGGCGATTCTCAGGGAAGTTGGTAACTCGTTCGGAACCTTCCACTGTGCTGATGAGAAAACTAGGACCCTTCAGGCAGCTGCGAATCTGAGAATTTGTTTGGAGCTAGATCTAACTCTGCAACGTCCATCCTTGATTTTTTTAGAAGCCTGCGACAGTTTCTCTTGGAAACAAAGGTTATTCTATCATCAGGTTCCACGATTTTGCGTCTTCTGCGGCTTACATGGCCACCTTGAAGTCTCCTACCGGTGGAGAGCAGGTTCCTCTCGGCAGGAACCGGAGGTGGCTTCGGGTCTTGACCCACCCGTCTTTTCCGGAGTGAGAAAGGATGAAGTTACCATTGACCCCTGTCTTGGTTCAAATTCAAATTTTCCAGGGAACTATAGTACGACGATTTTGGAGTGTGGAGAGACCTCGGCTGACACGGTTCCCTTATGGTCGGCTCCTTCTTCAGTCTGTAAGGATCTCATTTCCTAGTCTCTATTTTCGGATGTATAGGATGATGTTCCTGCTTGGAAAGAATGGTGCGATCATCAAAAAGAGGCAGAGGTCTTCCTTGATTTCTCCCTAGGGGGTGCGTTGCGGACTCTGTCTCCTCCTGCGTCCCCTATCTTAGTTTCTTCCCAGCTGACGCCGGACCTCCTTCATAAATCCTTGGTGAATAAACTTACTTTACATTCAGTAGAGGAAGGGGTTACGGGCGGCATGACTTCTGGAGTGGAAAAGGTACTGGCGAGGTCACGTCTTTCTCCCCAAAGAAATTTTCTGGTGTCGTTAGTCCATGGAGACGTGGAGACAGAAATGTTGGGCATTCAATCTTCTGGAAGAACTACTTTTCTGGAGGACGATGATGCTTCTTTTAAGAAAGTGATTCTATCACCAAAGAAGAGCTCATGTGGAAAGGGTGTGTCGGGGCCTCTTACTTGTTCTAAGACCAATGGTAAAGGTATCATTACCCTTCCTTTATCTCAAGAAAACCGTTCATCTATTTCAATGGCCCGTAAGGGATTCCTTTAATGTTATCTTTTATCATTTGGAACGCACGCGGCTTTGGTGCTCAAGCCAAGCGCGCGTTTTTCGCTTCAGAAGGTAGGAATGTCAACGTATCTGTGGTGGTTGGGTTGGAACCAAAACATACTTCAAACAAGTTTTCTTGGGTTGTTAGGATGTTGGGGTTCCCAAATTATTGCATGGAGGTGATATTATCCCCCATGTTTGGATTGGATGGAAGAACAACATCTCGCTAGAAGTGGTGAGTGTCTTTCCTCAGTGTATTGATACTAAGATTGTTATTGGTGATGTTCAATTGTTATTTTCGTTTGTGTATGAGAGTACTACAAATATCGGGAGAAGTGATTTATGGTACCATTTAATGTCTACTCATACTGGCTCCCTCCCATGGTTTGTGGGAGGGGATTTTAACACTGTTGCGGAACCATCAGAAAAGAAAGGCGGAACAAGGGTTCTCCATGAAAATATAGTGGAGTTTCAGGAGTTCATGGCACATGCAGGGCTAATGGATTTGGGTTTCATGGGTGCAAAATTTATGTGGTGTAATAATCCTAAAGGTTCGGGTCGCATTTGGTGTAGACTGGACCGCTGCCTCACCAACATGCAAGGGCTCGACCTATTTTCGAAATCCTTGGTCATTTATCTATACCTATTCTATCAGACCATGCTCCACTTTTAATAGAGATCAGATGTGAAGTGGTGATGGGAAGATCCTTCAACTACTCCGGGGAGTGGCATCGTGATTTGGGTTTTCTTCATTTACTGGAAATGTCTTGGATTAAGGACGACAGAGAGTGCTCTTGGGCAGGACTGGTGAACTGCCTTAAACATATTAAACAAGATATCAGGGACTGGTTGTACATCCAACAAGACAATTATAATGGGGTTATTAGTATGCAAGATGACATTGAGAGGTTGGAAGATGTTCTTCAGGTGGCCTAGGATGAGAACACCTTTATCGCTCTTTGTGATAAGAAGGCTGCTCTCGCTGAAAAATTTCTTGACATGGAAAGAATCTGCAAGTAACGGTCTCAGGTTAGATGGCTCAGAGAAGGAGATCGTAATACTAACTTCTTCCAAGCTTGTATTAGGGAAAGAAGAAGCACGAAGATTAACATTAAGATGGAGGACGGTTCTTTCACGTTGGATGTGAACGTTGCAGGAAATATGGCGTTGAAACACTTCGAGAGTCTTTTTGCTGGGGAACCTTTGTCTGGCTTTGTGAGAGACGGTACAGATGACACCGAGTTCTTAAGTGGTCTTCTGATCGTATTGAATGAAAACGATAATGAGTGCCTCTCATCCTTCCCCCAGAAAGAGGAGATCAGGGAGGCCCTCCTGAGCATGCCCAAAGGAAGTGCACCCGGCCCAGACGGATTTCCAGCATCCTTCTATATTTTTTCCTGGAATGTCATCGGTGCAACTGTTGTGCATGCTATCCAAGATTTCTTCAGGGGGGGTTTCTTGAACAAGGGTGTAACAGCGTGAAGGGTGGTGCTTGTTCCTAAGGTGAAAGACCCCTCCCTCATCAAACACTTCCACCACATATGCCTCTGTAACGGTTCTTATAATATCTTAGCCATGGTGATTGGGAAGAGTCTTTCAAATCTCTTGCCCAAAGTGGTCTCGGCTAAACAAAATGGGTGTATACAGGGTCGTAATATACAGGGGGTGGTTGGTATCATGAGTGAACTGGTACAGGACATCAACAAGCGTACGGTTGGATCAAATATCATACTCCAAGTCGACATGAACAAGGCTTATGATCAAATGGAATGAAGTTTCATCATTAGGGTAATGAGGGGATTCGGGTTCTAAGAGCGATTTTGTGATTTCTGTTTTAAGTGATACTCCTCACTGTGGCTTTCAGTGGCTATGATGGGAAATAATTTTGGTTTTTTCAAAACTATTCACGGCATGAGGCAAGGTGACCCATTATCTCCATCCTTGTTTGTTATTGCTCAAGATTCCCTTTCGAGGAACCTGATGAAGAGTGTGTTAGAGGGCAAGCTGAAACCGTACGCGGGAAAAAGGAACTCGGGGAGCATCACCCATCTGATGTTTGCTGATGACGTCATGTTTTTCATGAATGGTTGGAGCAGATCCTTGAATCATCTTAGAGTCATCATGTCCAGTTACAACAAAATCAGTAGACGGTCGATCAACTTCTAGAAGAGAAATTTCTTTATCTCTGAGAAATGTTTGAGAAGGCGGTGTTGAGACATACAGAGGATCACTGGGTGCAAACAGAAACAACTGCCTATTCTGTATCTTGAGGTTCCATTATCTTCGGGCTGGGTCAAGAAGCAGCTATTTAATGGAATCATGGATCGTTTAATTGGGAGGATTATGAACTAGAAGAATAAACTACTTTTGTTTGGAGGTCAGGTCATGCTAATTAATAGTGTTCTTCTTTCTATCTGCATGCATGTGTTTTTCAGTCATTAAGCCACCAAAGGGAACGATACAGAAAATGGAAATTATTCTTACAACCATTCTTTTGGATGCCAAGATAGAAGGGCGGTGTCATTGGGCCTCGTGGAAGTGGATGGCGCATCCAGTTGATGAAGGAGGTGTCAGTCTGAATGACATCCAAGATACTATCCTTGGTCTCTAGGCACGACTTGCATGGGAGATTATCATAGGGGAGACACTTTGGGATAAATTCTTCAGGGGACATTACAGATGGGGTGCGGTTTTCAACATGCATGGTGCGACGAGGCTGGAAAAATATATGTTTGGCCACATGGAGGTGTTACGTGGTTGTTCTAGGTGGATTATAGGCAATGGGGATATTAGTTTCTGGCATGAAAACTGGGCGGGTGAGAATCTGGCCTTTGAAGGCTGTCCGTCTCCGAATGTGTCTTTCAGGGATGCTTGTAACTGGTATGATGTTGTTCATGCGGCATTGAACCCCACCCAATTGAACCTTTTCGCAGACATTGTCATGAGTAAGGAACTGGATGTCTACTTCTTCACAGAGGCTGCTTCTGGCAGGTTCAGTGTCAGCGACTACAGGAGGTTAATCCAGAGGGAGAGGCCCTCGGTGGAAGGGGGACATGTCTTTTGGTGCAAGGAGATTCCGACAAGGATGAACTTCTTGGTGTGGAGTGTTATCAACAGAGCACTACCGACAGAGGAGAACATCTAGTGTAAGGGGATATGTTTGGCGTCTCGTTGTTTCTGCTGTGAAGTACCTAGTACTGAGTCTGTGATGCACCTCTTCTTCCAATGGTAATGGGCCTCTCTCCTTTGGTCTCCCTTCTCCAACTCTCCGCTTATGGATGGAGTGCATGGGACCTATTTGGAGTTTGTGGCAGCCTGGTTCTTGGGGAAACATAACAGGGCCTTGGAATGATCGATCAGGTCCATTGTCTTGGTCGTTGTTTGCTGGGTCCTGTGGGAGGCACGTAATCAGGTTAGACTGGGTTCGAAAAGGACACCTTTATTTCTCTTGATCAGGCTCAAAACTCTCATTGCAGAGCTTGCGTAATTTGTTAAAGGGGGGATGGATTCGGTGGAGATGTGTAACTTCCTTATGAGACCTTGCATAACTCAAAGGAGAGATGGCTTTTGGATAAAGTGGCAGCCACCTAATCAAGGTTTGAAACTTAATATTGATGGATCTTGGATGGCGGGAGTAATGAGGGGTGGAGGTTTACTTCGAGACTATTGGGGATCAGTGCACGTATCCTTTAGTTCCTTTTACAGTCCGGGTAACTCCCTGAGAGCAGAGGCTCGGGCTCTTCTTTATGGCCTTTGGATTTGCAAGAGGAGGGGCTTGGCAGTGACAGAGATTGAATCTGATTCCATGTCCTGGTTAAGGCAGTGCAGGGAATTTATGGGATTTCTTGGGATCTAACTTACATTATTCGAAGGTGAAAGATAGAAACTAGTCATGGAAGGTTTATTCGTTATAGTTGGAGAGAAGTTAACTTTGCAGCTGACTCACTGGCTCGTTTTGGGCTGTCAGGAGGACCCTCTTGTTGTTTTTGATAGTCCACACTCCCTTCCCATGGAGTGTTTACGTGTGGTTCGAGGGGATGCCCTAGGACTGCACCACTTTCGGCCCCCTTGAAGGTATTTTTTCCATTGTTTTTCTTTTCAAATTTTAATAAAAAATAACTTTCAGACCAGGGATTACTTACTAAGGTTCCCTTATATTTTTTTCTAACACACTAAAGTTTCCCTTCTCTTATGGGATTCCACACTGAAGATACCGTTGTGTTTGGGGCTTATAAAATAAGGGAAAATAACATTATTAGATCCTAGGATTCCCTTGGAAATATAATTTGGAGATCAAACCTCAGGGAGGTGTCCTACATATCTTGCTTATGTTAGGAATTATAGTCTTCATTGTTCACATAATTAAGACTTATTAAATAAGGTTTCCCTAGTATTTATAGATTAGGCACTAATTATGAATTAGGTTATCAAATCCTAATATTCTCTATTTACCTGAACTGCATACCTTCCAATCATGAGATCAATGTATGCTCAACATTCCTTGGTTCTCTACTAGATATATCAAAGAATTATTTCCTGACATATTAAAAGGAAATCATGTGATCCCTTGGACTAGTCCATTGGACACCGTGTATCCTACAAGTAATGTTTAATTTATTATTTTATGATATGGTTTGTGCTTTCAAAATGATATCATAAGACCCAAATGGATTCTCTTGGAATCTGTCGCATGACCCGACTAACTTATCCATAGGGTGTCGTGTGATTCACTTGACTTACCCCAGTGTCACCACAGAGCTAACTGAAACACATGGAGTGTGTCCCGAGAGTCTATCTGACTCGTCATGGATAGTGTCTCATATCCTATCTGACATGTCTAGAGGAAATCATGATACATATATGGATTTCCAAGATGGTTTTTGTGAGAGCCAATTGAAATACCGAGGTGATATCATGTGACTCATCTGACATGATGATAATTTCATTTTTTGAATCAAGAAATATTTTGGAAGGACAACGCAAGGATTCAATGGAAATCCTAGAAGAATTTTTGAGACTCAGGTGGCATTCCTGGGGGCACCATGTTACTTGTCCTGATAGGTCTAGAGGACTTCACATGATCCTTTTGCAGAGTGACGCATTTGGTAGACATCCATAGGCATGTATGAAGGAGCCATGGGCATATATGCAGAGTTAAGAAAAGTGTCCCTTGAAGACAAGTATCCTTTCTAATGACTTTGTATGTTTTTTTATCTGAGTAAACTAAATCTTGATGTGTGATTTGGGGAATGATTAAAATCCAAGAATGGCTTCGAGTTCCCTAAAATTTGTTCCACTGCCTAGTGAACATTTTCTCATGGTGAGGAGATCTAACAAATCATTACTCTGTCTTTTTGTAGATCTAGGGGATCAAGTAATCATTGAATGAATTTTACAAGGGTTATTTATTATAACCAATTAGATTTTTGCCTTATTTATTTCTCCTCTAATTTTTTCTGAAACACTAATGGTGAAGAGTTTAGCGAGTGAATACATGACTTTTTTGTAGGCATCCATTTAAGAATTTTCACCTTGTAATGTTTTGTGTCACATTCACTAGAACATTACGGTGTTATTATTTGGATTGTTAGAGGATAGAGTTTTAAGTCATATATATTTATCCATAGTGAAATAATTTTAAGGATATGAGGAACATGGACATAATATGGGGGATGCCACACTCAATCCTAATTATGATAACCCTATTAAGGAGTAATCCATCATCCTTCTTAGAAGGAGATGAAGATATTATAAGTCATGGATCTATGTTCTCAAGACATGTATGAGGATATGGGAAAGTCATACCAATAGTGTTTCATATCACACTTGGGTTTTGAGTTCTACCATAGTGGTGTTAGGGATTACAACGATTGGAATGTCTTTTTTGCAGAGTGAATAATTTGGATGATGACCCTGGGAACATATGAAGGATCCATGGGAAAGTATGAATATTCAAGAAAATATTACCTTGAACCCAAATATCCTTTTCATGGGCCATGCAAAATTTTTGGTAACATGAGGTTCTCAATGAATGATGTATGGTTCATGGATTTATTTTCTTTGAAAGACGATAGATTCACATCGTACTCTGTTTAACAGGGGTAAGGTTTTTATATCCCTTTGATAAGAAATTAAATAGTTTTGATAGTATTCATAGTTTATGTTCATGTAGTAGGGACATATTTTACTCTATTCAGTTTAACATCATGTGGTAAGGACGGTTTTCTTGATTTTCATTATCATGTAGTGAGGACACTTACCATGTAGTTTATCTTCATGTAGTAAGGACATTACTTTCATGTATTTATAATGTCATGAGTCCATGATTTTTTCCTTTTATTTAAACATTATGTTTTAAGGATGTGGGAACCAATATAAAATATTTATACATGATATATTGGGTTCTAAATTATCATCTTTATTTATTGGTTGCTGTTGTTGGGCCTCAAATTGGGGATCCACGCATCATTATGTATCTTCTGATGGTAGGAATAAATCCACTTGTAGTTCATCTAGGATCATATAGTTTAATTTATTAGGGTGAGTATGATGTTTAGATGATGTGAAAGAACAGTAATATTAGATTTGGGACCAAGGGTTGAAATTCTGGCATCATTATATACCTCATTAAAATAAGAATTAGTCCACATGTAGTTCTTAAACTAGAAATTGTCCATGCTGGTCTAACCCATATGTAGAGGCGGGAGTTATTTCAATTGATTTTTGTAGTTGGGACCAAGAATAAAGATAGAGGCATCATTTTGTATCCAATGATGACAAGAATCAATCCACGCATGGTTCTTAAGGGACAATGTAGATTAACACCATGCATTTAGGATGAAGAGGGAAAATAAGGGAAAATGATATGTTTCATCTAGGGCTAAGGGAGGAATTCTATGAGTCACAACATACCTCATGAAAATGAGAATCAAACCCCACATTTTTCATGAGAATTTCTGTCCTACACAAGTCTATCCTATTTTTAGAGAGGAGGTATTTATATTTTTTTCATGATTGGAACCGAGGCTAAAGATTTAGAAATCCCTATATATCTTATGATGTCAAGAATCATTTGAAATGTAGTTTTTGGGGATGGACATGTGGCAGAATCCCATATCGAACCATCGTTGTCCCCTTAGGTGAGGTCTATGGGAGTGTGTATTTGTTTTCATGTAAGGGACATCAAACATGAAAATTATCATCCTATGACAAGGACTCATTGGATGAATTTAAAGGTCTTATATTTATGTTAAAGATGATCTTGTGTACTTTAGCCAACATGAACAATGTCGAGTGTGAGAAACAATAAATGATAAGGGTTTCTATCACCATGTAGAGGAGTTTAAGTGCATGAAAGGTGAATTTTGCATCGTATGGTTGTTGAGCCATGTTATAGGATTGAGCCATCCCTATTTATCTCATTATAGTGAGAATAAAGACATACATAGTTCTTGGAAACCTACACAGTTTAATTTCATGTAGAAATGAAATATTCTATCCTTTTTGATGTCATGTGGTAATGAGACGAATTACCCAACATGAAAGGAATGAAATATTATGGATCTATGTAGTTTAACATCATGTGTAAAGGGAATATCTGTACAATTTAATGTCACATGGATTGGAAAATCTAGTATAGTATTACATAACATAACCTGTATGAATGGAAGGACTTGTATTGTTGTGGATTCCCATATAATGTACATTTTAATGACATTAAACTTGTATGATTTGGTGGGAGATACACTAATTTGGATGCCCATAGCATGTATAGTTTAAGTTCATATAACCAGGAAGAATTTGTGGGACTTACACTAATGGTTATTTCAATTGGTTGTGTAGTTTATTATCATGTAACTAGGATAAATTGGAGGGACATATAGAGATGTGGATTCCCATGTCATGAAATCAATGAGAAGTATTTCTTGAGAAACCACTCATTACTGAGGGTGATATTCTTCTCGTACATCATATCCAATGATTAAGACTAGTTTTTATAGACCATATGTATTATGTGAGGTACCTCAAACTTGGGTTCCATCCGTGTGGGCCTCTATTCTAGTATCATTGGGTTTTTGATCACCAATAACAATTATCCTTGGGATAATCAGTGTAGGAGAACCATTTTATTAATTACTCGTGGAATCTGATCCTGCTAGACATCAAGGTTGTGTAGTGTTCACGAAAAATTCTCATTGAGCCCCTCTAATTTTTAATCCACTTTTGTGAGTTCTCATCATCTAAGATCATTATGGAAATTTCAATTCAGAAAAAGGACCACTAGACATCTATGGGTATTACTACCTCAGTTCCATACACAGTGGGTATGTCATTTCTTCTATAGTATTATGTGTGGTTGTACTCTAGGCTCATAGATCATGGATGAGTTTGTTTGGACAAGACATCTTATCCTTTCTCAGTATCTTCTAATGTATATTGAATAGAGTCTTATTGATGGCCATTATCTATCCATGTATTGTATCATTATAGAGAGTTGTCTGAGGGGACTTGTTTTGTTACTCCCAGTAGAGTTTCTTCAACTCCATCGAACAATATTTGGTGTCATTATCCATCATTATTGTGTGAGGGACCCTGAACATGGTAACGATATGGGACTTTAGGTTGTTTATGAATATTTTCACCCTAACTAAATTCATGGGTATTTCATCTGTACATTTGGAAAATTAGTAGGTAGTAGTAAAAATGTGCTTAAATATATTAGTTGCGGCCAGAGGATATGGCCCCATAATATCCATTACCCAAATAAAAAATAGACAGGTATATTTACCTATATGTATAAATTATTCATATTGATGGATGAATTTTTCATTGATCTATAATGAAATACATTTCTTTATGAATTACACATAGTCTTGTATCATTGTCTTCCACTAATATTCTAACTTTTTTATTTAGTGGGAGATCAGAGTCCAAGATTGATGGGAAATGCAAGATCTCTCATGGACTTCCCCCATTATTGAAAAAATATATCCACTTGTTTGGAATATATGGACGATTATGCCAAATATATGCTTATAAAGGGTTTTATTCACATTTGAACCATTAAACAGAGGGAAGTGCGCTGCAAGGTGCTGAATATGTTCCCCTTCATCTTAGTCAATTCTTATTGCCATGTTTGGAAAATAACTAATTATGGATATTATCCATCTAGGTATGGCCATTGGTTCAACATGCTATAGGGTGGTTCTTACTATATTGATTTATCCAAATCATATATGATGATGTAAAATACCATTCTTCAATTTCTGATATAGATTATTGTTTTTTCTTGATTAGGTTCAACCAAGACATTGGATCTATTTGCCAATATATTATCTTGATCATTCAATGATCAATAAAGATGATGAAAAATTGGATCAAAAGGGATCTCTTTCAACTTTCCCCTAACATAACTAGTGAGAGGTGTAGTTTTTTCTTTTCAAGGGAATATTCACCATTTATTATATTTATCATTAATGTTGAATCCCCTTTCAATTTTAGGTAGGATATTTGCAGTTATTGGGATTGCTCTAGGCCATCAATGGGATCTTGTTACTCTTCCTTGTTATTTGTGAATCCTTCAGATAGTGAGAAAGTGTAGGGAATAAATTATTTTTCTGGACATTCAAATACAACACCTAAGCTAACCTGATTGGGCTTTGGGTTTTATATTGATTTTTAGATTTGACTTCAAGAGGCACCATAAAATTTCATCTCCCATGTATGGGACGTCTCATGGGATTAGAATAACTCCCTATCTTGATGTTCGGTGTCTACAAGAATATATTTTGTGGTATGATGTGCTACAAGAAAATCAGCTAGTGATTTCCATTTTACTGACTTTTGTGATACAAACTGAATGTTTTGTTGCTGAAGAATGACCACCCCTTGGTCGAGGTGCCCAATTAACATTACATGGAAACGGATGTAGTTGATATGATTGATACAACAGACCAGATGTACTTCATGGTGAATTATGTAATGCCTCATATTTTTTACTATGAAGATGACTATAAGGCAGTTCTTCTCGACATCTGAGTATCGAGCCTTATTATCTACTATCATCTAGTAGAGTTAGTAGAGACTATACTTACTCCCCATATCGTTTTTCAATGTGAGGAGGGTAATAAATAATCATTCTATGAGTCACAATTACAAGATGATTGGATTATATTACACTAGAGGCATCTGGACATGGGGGTGCAGTTTGTACTGCTTGAGATTTTTGAAGGCTTCTTGGATGTCTCCATCCAACTGATAGGTTGTTCCCTTCATTATTACCCTGGTGAAGGGGATATATTTTATGGCCCAATTTGATATGAGTCGTTTATTTTATGATAGGGACTTTGGATCCCCATTAGTTCATTGTTATTTATGGAGGGTTACATTTCTAAGATAGCACCATTCTTCTCTAGGTCAACCTCAATGTCATGGGGGAATACCAGAAATCCAAGGAACATCCCATATGTTACCTTGATTGTGAATTTCATTAGATTTTTCTTTATACTCTGGTGTATTAGACTATCGAATACTGTTTCAATGGTATGTTATTTGATCACATTATTGTCAGGATTGGACCACTAGGATGTCAACATAATAATCAATTATTTTTTACAAGAATGACTTAATTATATGATGTATGGTGTATTGGTTAGTGGAAAACAAATTCATCAAGAAAAAGGGTATGAACAGATATAAACATATCCTCCGAGGTCCTCTAAAGTTAGTTTATTATTATGATTATGGTGCCATATTTTTTTATTTGTACCCCATGAGCCCATTCATGAAGTAATTGTATTACAAGACAATAGTTTCGTTGATCAAGATTTTTGTGATCATCAATGGGGAATTATACTTTGGTAAATGTTGATTAAGGTATCTAAAATAGATGCAGACCCTAATATTATCATTCTTCGTCATGATAGAGATGATATTGTAAACCCATATTGTGTATTTCACTTCTTTTATAAAGTTGGATTTGATTATTTTTTCTACATCATCCTCTAAATTAGTTTCATGAGAGGGGTGAATCCTCCTCTCTTCCGGCTTGATGTCTCGATGATCATCGAGTAGTCTACGATGGTGTGTATCCCCATCTAGATTCAATCTGTTCATTTCTACGTAGTTCTTAGATAATAAATAGTGGTGATACTTCATAAATTATATATACATATCCTTCTCTTCAAGGGGAATCATGGCACTAATCTGAGTGGGTCACATGTCTTCTTTTATTCCCAAATTTAACTTCATGGGTTCATTGATGGTGGAGGAGACGCCTTCCTTGAATGATGGATGTGAATTCGTGAGGTTATCCTCATCTTATTCATTTATGAATCTTTTGAGACATATCCAGTTAAATTTGGAAATCTGAGAACATATCTGTCACTGTAAGGGTGATAGAGGCCATAAGAAGTTGCATTATTATCCCATTCTACATGAGTTATTGTAGAGGGATTTCGTAGATGATTTTATTTTATGTTTTAACTAGTTAAAGTAGTATTTTTTAATGTTGGGATCAAGCCTATCACATTAACTAGATTTAGGGGGAGAACATAGTCACTATCAAGCATACTTTGGGGATTCACTGGGGGGTTTCCAAGCCATTGTATGAATCAACTTGTATATCATCAACCACAATTGGTGGCTTGCCTCCCTTTTTAGAGAATTATTCATTAGAATATGTGGATCTACAAATTAAAAGGCAGACTAATCACTATGCAATATGATGACATTTCTATCAATATTTCCCTTTAATCATTGATAAAATGTTGAAGGTACCTCTAAGTGGCAATAGAGCCAGGGCCTTCCAAGAAGAAAATCATATATTGTTTCTTGCTAGATAAATATAAGATATGTGTCAGATATGAGTTCTCAAAACTAGGCTTCGAGGATGATCATACTAAAAGGTCTATGCTCATTATTATCATACCCTTTAATGGTTAACCTTGGGGTAGACAATTCACTTTAGACATATCCCAAATTTCATAGGGTTTGAATCAGGATAATGTTGATCTTGGAACCATTACAAATTAGATCCCACTTAGAATTAACATTATTGAGTATTAATAAAACATACAGGGGCCTAATACATTCTTGGATGACCTATTCTTGTTCCTAGTAATAAAACATGTCTGTGAAATGTAATTAGGATAACATAGTCCTACCCGATAAACCTCGGTTGTAACTAATTTATTCATCAACTCTTATGGACTTCATAGGGATTATACACGAGACTCTTGGAGTTATTTTGAAAGATGGATCACATAAAGGGTTTATATCATTGTTGGGACTACCTGTAGTAGTTTTGGAAAATTAGTATTTTGTGAAAGAGGTTTCTTTTTCTCGATGTAGTGTTTCTTCTAGATATGCAACATAGGATCCAAGGAACATGAGGTGGATAGGTTAGGTGCTTATATAGAAGTTGAGGGTTTATCTTCTTCCTACAATATAGGTTGTGTCGGTCTTCCTCATTTCCTATGTTGATTGGATGATCAAACCCTATCTATGCTTTTATGAAAGAGAATAGGATGGGGATGACCGTTGGAGGGTTTTGGGATGCATTCATGTTCCTTTTGAGGCTACTGGAGTGATTCCCCATTGGTCTTTGTGGCATAAATGTCCTATATTAGAAAATTGCCAAACAATTGGGTCCATCAACACCCATGAAGTCCCATGTATCCTTGGTTCCTATGAATTCAGCCTTTTATTCCCTAGTTATGTGCAGGAAACTCATGCCCTAGGGAATATTCATCATCTAAGAAGGGTTCCTCTACGTGTATGTTGTTGATATAACCAAATATGATCGCTTCATCTGATGAGGGTCCTATTTGGTTGGTTGATACCCATGATGTAGATGCTACAAGAATGAATTATCAGAGAGTTAAACCTTTATTTGGAGTATAATAAAATTCCTATTCTTATGTTTCTTCCTTCATCTGGTGGTCATCTCCACATTTGGAGGTGTAGTTGTTGTTTCCTAATTGGGTTGTAGAGCTATTGTGGGTCTTCATAGATTTGATCTTAGAGTGGCATGAGCTCAGTAAAATTATTTTCTAGACATTCTATTGATTTAATTTTAAGCATGCCTAGTCAGGACCTTCTACCAACCACCCTCTTCTATTGACTGGGAAACAGTTCTGCAATCCATCTACTCTGTCAAGTTATCTTGCACCACCTTTCTAGAATTGACCATGCCTTGATGTAAATCTATGAAAATGAAGCAATAATGGATATTCTAACCCATCCATAAATGTAAAAGTCCGTATTAGGGAAGGTTGGTGAGGTTGACAGCCTCAATCGTCCTGGGGTTCGGTAGAGTAATCTGGTTATTGTCCATGGATACGAAGAAATAATCAGTGAATTGTTAATTTAGGAAAGAGTATGTTTCATTCATCACTTAATGAAATCTTTTGGTTACCCTAATTTCTCTATTTTTCTAGATAAGGGTGATTAAGTGGTTTCCACCACTCGATAGAACGTGTTGGGAAATTTGGTTCTTGCCTGGCTGCTGGGATAGACACAGTTGCTGGCTTCATAGTGACAGCTGTAACTTCCTAATTTCCTATCCTTTTCCCATGTGTTTAGGGAATGTTCTGAGGATTGGATCAGTTTCATTGAGTGGATTCTTCATGAAGTTGTTCTATTTTGGAAAACTCACATAACCCACCTGGATACATCATCAGGTTCAAATTTTACTGCAACTCTTCTTGAATACATTTATTACAGTGTTCTAATAGTTTCTACTATGAGAGAGGGATACTAAGTGAATAGGATAAACCATTTCATCTAGATATGAAGTTAGAAACCCTCTCATTTTCACTTTCCATTCATTTATTTTGGTCTAATATCTTAGTTTTCCATGGTATGAAACTGAATTTATAATGGAATTGATGATGGATGTATCACCATCCTATAATGGATACTACTAGCTAACTGATACACCAAAAAAAGGGTCTCTCTATAATATTATGCACAAATCACCTCATCTTTGATTCCTCCAGTTGATCTCAAGGTCTAGTAATCATCCCACGTCATGATACAATGTTTTTGAGATATTTTTCAAGGTTTCCTACATCTTCAAAGGTAGATAAGGTAGGATTGCTGAAATTGGGTGGGAGTATAGTGTCAGACACCCATTCGGGATATGGATTTATCTCATGTTATACAGGTTCACATCACCCTTCAATGGATTCCATTTGAGTATCTTGGGACTTGATGATGTTAATAATATCCATGGGGAATACTATATGGGTCATCTACAGTCAGATGGGAGTGAGTGTGGGTGTTGATTAGGTTCCCCCACCATTTTCTCCCACTGATTTTTATTCATCCCAAGACTACATTATTTACCATAATATGGAGAGTCTGTGGATGTCATGGAGGAAATTAATTATCATGTATAATATCCATAATTATGTATACTAGATGATTGGATTCAGAGATAGCCTGATGATCATATATGTCTCTCGCTAGCAGAAAAACTATAGGGGAGGGAATACTCTTCTCTTCCTAAAAATGATACCCCATGGTAGTATTTCCCCTGAGTAGCACCTCGTTGAGCTATCTGATAGCTTGTATCTCAAACTTGTGGTGTGTCAACTATTATCTCATTTAAGGAACATCAAGTATTCATGTTGTTGATCAATATGTATCTATACTTTTTTCATTAGCAATGTTCATTCATGGTGGTGGAAAATCAATATTCAATGGATCGATGTTTTTGCATCTTCTTTAGTTCAATGAGCATTTTGCATCATTTTGTGCATCCAAATCACCCACCTCCCTGGGTATGTCTTCCTGGTCGTGATCCCTTGTATTTTAGTCTTGATCCACAATGTTATGTATACTGATAGTAAAAAAATTCATAAATTCATATCATAAAATGATGGTTGTGCCATTACATTTCATGCAACAGGCTGATTTGGTATTGTTCTCCTTAGCGTCGTTATTTAAACCCCCATCCATATTGGGTCATTTTTTATTTTTTCCCTAACAGGGTCTGATTCCCTTCTTCATACATTCTTCCCTTCATGGTCTATGAATAGTGACCTTGAGGGAGTTTCTCGACATTATTGAAGAATAGAACCCGACCACTAGATGTAAGTCTTGTAGTGGGAAGAATGGGTGTGATACAAAAAAATGATTTTTCCTCCAATACTAGATAAGACTAATTATCTATGTGAAAATAATGATTATGAAAATACCCCCAAACCTGTGGAATGTGGGTTATTTGGGTCCATAATCATCATTGATTGGTCCTATTATTGAGGATCCAACATTTCCACTTGGGGGTTTTATGACTCTTTAGACAGACATGAAGATATAAATTCTCCAATCCTAGTAAGATGGGGTTGATCTGGAATCATTATTGATGTCTCCAGGGCCCTCTCATGGGATGATGAACTTGGAAACTATGATTGAGATATAAATTCCCCACCATAGGGTGTGTAGTTTGTTCACAACTACTACTGATATATCCCAAATCCACTTAGGAATTGATTATCTAAGAGGTGGAGGTGATGTAATATTACCTCATCATAGTTATCTAGGTCTGCTACTAGATGGAAGATATTGAAGCTATTAATTTTTCCCATTTGATGTGGTGAAATTGTTCTAGCATAGTATCTTGGTGAAATTGAAGCCCTTAATCAGAACCATTTCTTATGTAATGTTTTCTGGTTGATCAAAACACCCACATATGGGTCTAGAATGATTTTCTATTAGTTACAGGGGCCCAGTTTTAAATTTTTTTGGTTATAACCTCATTCTATTTTGTGATGTATGGGAATTGTTGGAGCGGTATCATTATGTTTTGGGGACCAACTGGCCCATCTATTTCCTAGTCCCTTGATTTCATCAGAGGTAATAAAATTATTTTGATGCCATATCTGAGGGGTACTACTATTATTGGGGTTTAGAAAATTATAACACTCTATACTATACCCATCCTAAACTATTTATATATGAAATGGCTTTGAATATCAGAATCCAAATAGTTATGATTTAATTATGGGAAGATTATTGCAGATATGTGTTGTGCTTTTCAGATTTTGCATCCCAGACCATGTAGTTAGAAGCTTGGTCTATCTAACTATAGATTATATTAATGGTATGATGATGAAATTCACATGTTGGATAAGGATGGTTCCTAGCCTTTAGTCATTGATAAGAATCCAACATATTTTGGGTTAGGTAAGGAATTAACTCCTTTTCATGATCACGTTGGATGTCATAGAAAGAAGTATCTAGGGAAAATAAAATTTTGGAGAGGTTGTTTCTAACTTACTCACTCCATATTTCAATTTCATCCTCCTACTTATCATACATAGAAACCTCCATATGGTAAGACCATAGAAGATTATTTTGATGTTTTCCTACTGATGGGAGTGGAGTGATGATAGAAACTGATGGGGGGAATGTATACTATTGACCACAACGTTTCATAAAACTCTCTCTACCAAGGTGTTGTATTTTGGTTCACCTTTCTATAAAGTGGTTTTTGGTAAATGGGAGAAGTTCCTTTTTCATGGGAGATATCTTGGTGGGGAGGTTGGACATGGTGTATGTCAGGAGTAGATTCAATGTGATACATCTCCACACAACCACAAGGAGGACTATCAAGATAAAAAATATCTTCTTCTTCAATTAAATAGTTGTCAGACCCTCATAATGTAGAGAATGTATTTTTAACTATAGTAAGGACACATGAATTGAGAAGATTTGGAATATGGGTCATGTTCTGTGTCATGTTCGAAATATTCCAAACTAACTTTGATAGTTTCCAGAACATGTTCATAATCATTTGATGTTTTGGGGAATCATCTCGTGACTGAGAATCTGATGAAATATTCCAATGATCTATCTCATTATTCATAGGAAAATGATACATTCATGAGACATGTTCCATTCACAGTTGGTGTGCCTCTATTAGGATGGTTGTTTGAGCCTGATCCTGAGAGTTTTGGATTTTCATATATTCTTTTTTTAAGGGATATATGCATGCTCGATGTGTGTTCCACTCTCACTTAGTGATCCCTAATTGGAACATGATTATGATTCTATTCTTAATATGAATTCCCTTTAGGATATGTTGGAACACCTATATAATGGGATAAGGGATATGATTCTCCGCCTATATTGCCTCAGAATGATTCTAGTGAAGTTGTTTTCCAACATAATTCGGAATATGCACATTGGTTCAGTGATCTATTGGAATATTCCACACAAAATTACTGATATGAATATGATCTTATCCTAAGGCATGTGGAATTATCACTAGGTTATTCCCATCCTGAATGAGGATATATTCTTGATCCTAGGACTTTGGTGTTTGTGGTGGGACTTCTTTGACCAGAATATGAGGCTTTCACAGTACATATTCCCCTCTAACATGGTGATCCCAGGCCATAATGGGGATATGGGACCGATTCTAGGAATTTGGAATATACTATCATGATTTTTTGATAGGTACCTTTCCCTATTCCAAGGAATCTGCCTCCCCCACCTGGGGATCCAAAATTGGAATGGAAGTATGAGCAAGGTCTGATGCATTATTCTTTATCAGAATATGTCGATAATATTCCTAGATGGGATAGAGAATGTGCACATTCTCTAGAGAAGCCATTTGTTTGTGGTGATTAGCGTGTTGACCTATCATGGATATAGGGAGAGGAATATATTTCTATCCCTATAATTTGTAATTATACTACAATATGTTTTTAGAGTTCTTCAACAATTTCTAAAATATAATGTAATTTTAGTAAAGTGTGCGTAGGGATATAAACCTTCACAATTTTATCTCTCCATTATAAACTAGAAGATGTATTCGATTAAAGATGGAATATGCACCCAATTTTTTCCTCCTTCCATCGGAATATGTAGTGGGACTATGTGCATGTGGGTAGGTATATGCACCACCCCCATGCCTGCTGAAGGAATATGTCTACAAACATCTTTCAAGCAAGTAAAGTTATGAGCAATTTTTCTAGTTCTTGCTGGAATATGCCAGTGGTAATTGTTAGTAGGAGTGGTGTATGATCCATATCTTGGAAATCTAGTTCAATACCCCTATAATGATCCTTCTTTATTTTCCATTCATGGGGGTTAGAGGTATTAGTGTTTCAGGTGGTACCCTCAGCATGAGACTGTAGGGTAACAACGAGATGGTGTAGAAGTTTGTGGTTACTAGGAACCTAACTAGGTGGCCCCTAAAATAGAAGGGAGTTTTATATTGCTTAATTATCCACCTTCGTTAGATATTTAAGGTGTAAGTTATTTCATTATTGGTATAATATCCCGAAGAGGTTGGTTATGGTGATGAGGGCCACTAGTCTCGCATCTTCATTCCATATGCGATGCAGAGCCTTTTGTGTTTCTTCTCAGAGAACCTCACAAAAAACATCTAAGGTCTGTATTGCACTACATCGATGGAATTCCATGTCCATATAGTTCTCCACCTGATGTTTTAACTATTGAGTAGGTGATATTCTTTTTTGAATCATGGAGGCTGCATCCATAGGTGATTTACTAGAGCGAGATCTAGATAAAGAAGAAAATTTCTAGAATTTAGATGCTAGTGATGAGAGTATAATTTATAATCACATATAAAACAAGGAACAAGGTCACTTATTATGGTAATATCATAGGAATGATATTATCAATCAATGATAAATGGTCAACACAATTTTAATATTATTCTTGATTTGTCCATTACTCTTGTTTTGACTTGTAAAATTGAGTATGGACTTATTTTGTGAGAACCCTAGTTATAGAGGATCATCTGTAAGATCATTTTGGTCTTACATCATTGTTTTTATAGTCTGTTAAAGAAAGTTTCTTGGCAAATTCTTCACCGACAATTCTATTGTTTTAGAGATACACATTGACTCCGCCATTTTTTTGTGTAGTGTTCAAACAAAATGGCTCAACGAATTAACCCAATCATTTGTGGTTTGATAGATTCATTCCAGGATCACCATTTCTTGTATTTATAGTGGGAAAATAAAATTTCTTGATGGTTAATAACCAAATAATTTTTCATTTCATAGATTCAAATCTGGTTCACCATTTATTTTGTGATTGGAAAGAGAAATCTGGGGAAACCCTCGTTGAGGTGAAATTAGATGGGATAGATGGTTGATTGTTGGGTATTTGACCACTTCCACGGTCAATAACATCAAATAATTTTTATTCCTAATGGAATCTCTCAATGGTTCCCTCACTTTAACTGGTTATGGAACTACTTAACAATGGAAAGAGGTCATCTGGGGGTTCAGACCCAATGAAAGTTAGGGACTCACGTTAGTAGAAATGATGGGAGGTCTGGATCAGCACACCCCTATATGGGGGAATTGTTCCCTACACTAGGACTCTCTTATAGATTTAAGATATGTTCATAAATATCTTTATAATACTATTATAGGACCTGTTACCATAACAATACTATAATAGGTAAATTTTACTTATATGAAAATGAAAAGGAATCTCATTGATGAACAAAGTAAACAAGAATCTTGTTAGATAATCCAAATATATATCTGAGGTTCTCCATCTATTTTCATGTAATTGGTAGCTTCATTTTATGTTGAGGTTTTATAACTAATTGATTTGAAAATTTCTACAACTTATGGAGCTAATTAATATTTTGATGAGGGGATTGATCCATTATGATGCATCCTATATATATTGGTTATTGTAGGAATAAAAAACATGTAGATCCCTGAAATCATTAATTTTAACATCATTTGGAGAGAACATATTTGGGAGTGATGAGGCACCAGATAATTAAGATTGAGTCTTGAGGATACGTCCTATTTATATTGGTTATAGTAGGAAATAGAGTTTCCATAGTTTTATCCTTCCCTTGGGACTGAAAATAGGGTATATTCCCTTGTATGGTGGGTGTTCACATCATTCCCCTCATTGAGGCTTACATACTGGGATTACAGTAGATGGTGGAGATTCATGATTCCAATGAGTTGTTCATTATGGATCCCTTATCCCACCTGAGCTATGATTGGTGTGAGTAATATGGGATTAAAGCTGATAAACCTCATAGAATATGGGTGTTGAAGATTATATACTAGGACTACCTCTAGGGTGTTTAATTTATAGCTCAAGCCCTAAAAACCATCCTATGTATCCTGATTAGGGAAGGAATAAAATTCATCACATTTCAATTTATTTCTCATTCCACTAAGGGATGAGGTATAGTTTTCATCCCATAGTAATGGTAGGTTCCCAATGGTTGAAATACTATATATTTTTGCCTTTCATAGATATGAATGCTTCATTGAGAATGTGCCTTAGGAAGGAATATTAAAAATCATGGTTATCATAGAAATCAATATTCTCATACGTCTAGAGTTTCTCAGCCCCTGGTGGATGAAGAAGGATGATTAGTATATGGTAATTATTAGGTTTCTATGATTGAAATGTTTGATACATTATGAGACTTATACTAATGTGGATACCCAATTGGGTTCATATTCAGGAATTGGGAAGGTTTCTTATGTATCATGGTTATAGACGTAATCAGAGATATCATCTTTCAATTTATAGGGGATTACACTATAAGGATTACCATACCTTTCTAGAGGCTTGAAATGTAAATGATATGATTTTTGAGGCACCATAAGCCCACATGATCTATGCACAGTGTAAGAAACAATTGGTGGAAAATGATCTATCTCATTACTTAGAGATGTGGGATCTATTTACTGAGACATCCCGTGGGGTAATTTAGTATGGAACATGGTCCTTGGGGAGGAGTCCTATGTATCTTTATTATTTTATGAATTAGATTCATTTTATAAACTTTTTGTGGAATAAACTCTGACATTTCCTTTTTATTTAATGGTTACACACTGAGGTTCTGCTTATATTCGAGACATACACACCAAGGTTTTCCCTATATTAAAGGCATATATGTTAAGGATTCCCTTGTATCTGGGGCTTACACATTAAGGCTTCCCTTATCTTTAGTGCTTACAACAAAAAAATTTACCCATAAATTCTGGTCTTACACAACAAGGATGAATGATGTTATTAGATCCTTGAATGCCCTTGGAATATTAATATGGATCTCAAACCTCAGGGAGGTGTCCTATATATCCGGGATATGGAAGGAATCATATTCATTGTAGTTAAATTTAGTGGAAATTATACTCTGGGAATTACCTTATATGTTGGGGTTACACACCAAGGAAGAATGAGGTTATCAAATCTTGGGATCCCAATTGAATTGAATAGCTTTCCTACCTATCATGAATTTATTGTACACTCGACATACCTTGGTTAACTGCATGATATGTTAGAGAATGAAATCATGACATGTTAAAAGGATATCATGACCCATTTGACTTTTAAATGTGATGTCACATATCCTAGATTGAATTTATAAGGGGATATTTCATGATCAGGTTTGTATTTTCCAGTAAATATTACAAGACCCGGATGGTTTATCTTGGAATCCATCTGGTGATATGGATGTCTTGCCCAAAGGGTTTCGTATGATCTAGATAAATTTCCCTCATGGCATCGGGAGAGTTGATTAGCACAAATGGAGTGTGTTATGAGAGTCAATGTGACATATCATAGATGGTGTCATGTGTCAAAGAAAACATTTCTGGAGGGACTCATGAGACTAGGATGGATTTCCCAGAGGGCATTAGAAGATCAAATTGAATTGACTAGGTGCTATTGTGAGAGTCATCAAGAATGATACTGATGTCATTATATGGGTTAAGAAATATTTATTAAGGACATTACAAGTCCTTTATGGAAATCATGGAAAGATTCATGAGACTCAAGTGGAATTCTTTGGGGCACTATGTGACTTTTCAAAACATGTCAACAGGACTTCTCCGGATCCAAGTGTTATGCCCAGGTGGTGTTGTGAGACCCAGGCGACATTCGCTGATGCCGTCTCATGACCTGGGTGGTTCACATAAGGTGCATGTAGATCAACATGTATGTATGGACCTACGTCACCCCATTTATTAGTCATAGTTATTTATTTTATATTAAAAATTCCTTATATTTTTTTGGTGTCAGCTTGTTTTATGCCTCGCGTGATCTAGCATGTGTTCGGGATTCCCTTTGCATTTCCATCGAAATTTCCATCGCATGATTGATGAGTGATCACATGAAGTGATTTATGAATGGAACATGATCTCTCTGTTCATTCTTAGGTATATTACCAGATGGTAGAATTGTTGGTTCTGAGATCCACCACTCCGAGATGACTACTCAAGCACTAGTGTGAGCTTCCGAGGGTTTTTTCATTCTCCATGGGTTCTTTCTATTGTCCTCATATCACGAATTGGTTATGTTGGTAATCTTCATTTTTTCTACTAGGGTGGGGGATTAATAGGCCTCAACACCCTTGTTGTTCACTAGTTCACTTTGTGTGTATTGTGTAGATCCAGGATGTAGTTGGTGAAGGGATATGTCACTATGCATACTCATAAGTTTTGTCATAAATCACTTAGAGGGAATCCCTTGGTTTTCAGTGACTATGAATCCCTCCAATCAGCACCTCCTTTATTTGATTATTTCTAATTATTGGGTACGTGTTGAATCATTTCAGTATTTCAATGCACTTACTTAATTTTTTATTGACAAGTCCAAGTTTCCTCATGAGACTATTGCGCCTCTTGAAAGGCCATCACATGATCTTGGTCGACTTGTTTAGGGATCTCATGAGAGAAGGATGGTTTTCATTGGGCCTTCACAAGATCAAGCTGACTTTTCCAGGAATATTTACAGATAGTGTTGTGAACTTCTTTAGAATGTCACAAGGTTTTTAAGACCATGATGTATTTCTTCTTCATCTTTCATTAATTTTATTTGTTTTAATTTATAATTGAAATGGGGTTATGAGGTTTCATGTGCATTTCCAAAAAATACTATATTTATCAATGATTCATTGTGTGACTAGCTAATGTCCTATGGGAATGCATGGACATTTCATGGTAAAATCCATCTTTTTGTCCTTTTAGAGACAACGGGGGTGTTTGACATTTCACAAACATACTTGAGGCCTACTGAGAGATGACAATGACAAGCCAATAGTCATTAGTGGGATTATGCACACATGTTGATGGAGTCTCACAGTGTCTTGCAGACCCCCAAGGGTGCATCACATGTCTTTTATGATCATGAGTGGCTCTCACCTCCTCCCCTTTTATTATGTTTTTTAATTTTAGAATTTCATTATTATATTTCAAGTGTTCTTGGATTTAGTTGGGGAAAATCATCATTCCCAACAGGGATGTGTCACATGATGTTTATGGCCGATAGTTGAGCCTTGCATTTGGATATTTTCCAAAATATTTTCAAAGGTGTTTTGTGGAATTCAGCCACTAATTAAAAATGAGTATGCCACATGATCAATACTGAATTTCATGAGGGTTTTCTCATCTGTTATTTGTTTTTATTCATATTTGACAATATCATGTCACATAATTAGTGTTGGATCTCAAGATGGCATGAAAATGTTGTTCGAGACAATTTCTTTGCATGACATTGATGCACCACATGTTCATTGAAGGATCTTGTGATGGAATACATACATTTTCAAGGATATTTTCTTTTTTCCGGACTAATATGGAATTTTTTAATGGATTCTTGATTCCACATCCTAACCCAGGATGTTTTGATGTCAAGGTCTTATGATAAAGGGTTTATAGATAGTATTTTAAGCAGTTACATAAATGACGCATAACCAAATCCCCTAATACATGTTCATAGTACATTAATCCTCTTCACATGATGATAAAAATGTATTAATGGATATTCTCTTGTAAACATTAATATTGAATGTGTATGGTGTGGACATCCATTAGAGAAGAATGGTGTATCGTGTGATCAATTTTATTAATTTTTTTCATTTACACCTCATTAAATAAATTTGTTTAGACTTGATCAAAGACAAATGATGATCCATTTTACAATATTCTTTTCATATCCTAGTATGAGGAAATTCGATCTTCTTATATGGGAAATCATTACCATGATATGAACATTCATCCATGATTGCATGAATTCATTTATTTGTAAGACATTTTTTTTATATTTTTGTGAGTATGAACCCCTTACTGTATCACATCCAATAGCATATATGATGGGTCATGTGGTTCCACTACCTTTTTCAAGATGGTTAGTGTGATGAATCAAACTCATATAAAAAGAGAGATCCTCCACCATCAGATTTGGTATGACCAGATTCATCTAGATCATGGAGAACATTGCTAGGTTATCAAGATAAATAGTTCCCCCTTAATTGGAGATATTATAGTATATGGTGTGGAGATTCAACATCATCTAATTCTCCTTGATCATTCTCACGTCCCATAGTACATGGGGTAGTTAAGAAAACATAACTAATTCTTCATTCTTCTTGTAAAAACTCACATAGATATATTGGTTCTCAGATATTATGATTGGGCCTCCACTCCTTGCATTTGGCATGTGGTGGTGCTTGCCCCATGAACTGCTAGATGAAACCCATCAGAACTCCACCATTACAATTGCTTCAAGGACCTCATAGTTACTGTCTATGGATAATATCATATCCTTTTCATTATAAGACTTCTCCTCCTTATAGCACTGAGGAGTGTGGGGCATCCAATCACCCAAGTACATGATGGTGAGTTTGACTCCATTATGATGGAAATGGTGTGGGAGGAGAGGTGGACTGAGATGCAGATGTATTATACAGTGGCTTGGGTTTTAACAATAGTTCAAGTATTCAATCCCGCATAACCTTCTCTTCATAACCATTATGGTTTTTTTATTCTTGGTTTTATTGGTAAAATGAGAGTTCTTCCTTAGGAGTGGAAATGACGTTTCATGATAGTTCACTCGATGCCTAACCCAGAGTGACTTGATTCTTTGCATATGTGCAAGAATGGGTCTTATGTGAACTTATTCACATAACACTTATAGGGTTTGAGACACTCTGTTTTTCATAGAAAACAATATCTCTCTTTTTAGAGTTGTAGTGACCCTCTTCAACTCATGTTTCACTTGTATTTACAGGTGATTTATCACACTACATTTGATATTCTTATTTTCTAGGACTTCGTAGAAAACTATATATGGAATCATAATCATATATCTCCTTCAGTGGTGAAGCATCTTAATCATGATAAGATTCTCCCAGATGTTCTACCACACACCAAGCCAAGTAATTGTGCTTCCCTTATCATGTAACTGTAATTCATGTAAACAATGTTTCTTCATCATATAATAGAATATCAAGTGTGGGATCTCCTTATGACTGCATATCTCAAGGATACCTCAACATGAGGTGTTGTGGTGAAGGAAAACTCGTGAATTTCAAGATATTATTGTTCTTGATATCATTCCAAGTCCAAAAAGGTGATAAAAAACTCATGTTCATTGAGGATGAAGAGGATAACTTGTGATCCCCTTTACCCATCACCTGGTCTGTACCGCTTGTGTCCTTCCGCAAAAAAGTGTGTAGCACAAAATTATGAGGGTCAAAAATACTATTTACACAATTTATACAACATTATTTTATGTACGATAGACATTTTCCATGTACCATTCTATATAACTGGTATAGTACAATATTATTATGAGTTCACAAAGCGTAATTTAAAATAGAATTTAGAAAAATCACATTTCAAGCATAAAATTTAACATATCTCAAAAACATGGATATTGGTATTTAAAATATAAATAATTAGATTATTCAAAATAATATGGATCCAATTTAAAATAATATTAAATTTAAAATATAATTCTATGTTTAAATTACCTAATTTAATGAAAATAAATGTGACTATGTCAAAAATAGAATTTTTTAATATTCACTGAAAAATCAACCATTTTTTGAAAATTAAAAAAAAATCCCAAAGTTATTTTTTAATTTATGATTTAAAACATTATATATATTTATAAAATTATATTTTAATAATTGGAATAAAACTATTATAATATTGGCAATCAAAATAAATTAAATGAATTTTGTAGAAAAAATATTATTGTTGCAAAAAATAACTTTTGGGGTTATGGTGTACTTATTTCATAATAATTAATCAATAAATATGTATGGAATAAAATATTTACACATATTTTTCATAGTGTGGATACTATCAGTCCTACACACCAAAGTAATGACTATACAATAAATATCACGTAATAATATATCAATAGTATATTGTGATTCTTTTATACATAGTTTACTTTAAAAGAAATATATAAAAGATAATAATTATAATCATAGAGACATATATCAAAAAAATTTGTGGATAAAGAATCCCCCACCCACATATTACAATTTTTCCTTCCAAATAGTATCTCATTCATTCATACAACATAATATTCTTTAAGCTCATCACGTCCTTCGATTCCCACATTGATTCTTCAATTTTCCTAATTTTGATACAAAATATTGACCAAGTGAGTGTCCTTGTTTCATAGAATATTTTTTCTATTTCAGGATCACCTCCATTTTATCCTCATAATATATATCATTCTTAGGTTTTATGAATTCTATGTTCGGTACCTGTGAAGATTTAGGTACATACTTCTCGAGAGGGATGTGTGGAAGACATCATGACATTATGATATATTCTATTTGAATAAGAAAATAATAAGTAACCTTATTGTAACAATTAATAATTTTAATGGGTGAAATATATCTAATTATCATATTTTCCTTCATTCTAAATCTAAGTACCTTCTTTTGTAGGGTTGTTAGTTTGAATACCCTATCACCAACTTTGAACTCTAGTTCTCAACAAAGAGTAATAGGATAACACATTTGTAATCCATGATATCCCCTTATGTGCTATTGAATGTGAAACACTCAGAGATTTTTGGAGATATATTATTTGATGTCTTCTTTTGTACACTGTACCAAGATTAACTTTCACTATATGAAACATTGTATTAGCTTGCAGTATAGGCTTCACTATTCTTGGCTTGTGTTGCACCAAATTTTTAGTTATTTTAGTATAATTAATTTCAAAGAACAACGATTATAGATTTTGTTCAATTTAAAAATAAATTATGTTTTTATTATGTTATACACAACACTAATGGAAGTGTGCAATACATGAAACCCTTACATGGCTGCAATTACATGAAAGAGGAACCTTCCTTGATAGCTTGCATGGTACGCAATATCAAGTTTCACTAAACAATGATATATTATTAAAATATTATATAAAAATCAATTATAAATACAAATAACCATGTTTTGAAATTATTTATAACATTAGCATTAATCTTTCACATGATATGAGAACAAAATCAATTTTTTTTATAAAAGATGTATTAAAAAAATGATGTTTTACAACCTTTTGATGGAACACCCATTTATAATATAGATTATTACACTTCTATAAGTTATATATGACATAATAAACTTCTTATTTTGATCTGGAACATAAAAATTTAATTTGGATAAATTTTTGATATTTTTCTGATAACATTTATAATTTGATAAATTGTGAAAATACGCAAAATTTTAAATGAAAACAATATTTTTCATCAAAATAATTTATATGGTTGGGATATATTATTTAATGGTTTTAATGTATAACCAAAATATATTTTTATAGTTTTAAAAAATGTAATTCATTTTCATTAATTTTAAATTTAATTCATATATAAAAACATTTCAATATTTTGCAATGTTTTAAACAAAAACACATTTTTTTACAACATGATTAATTTGAAATTAATTACTAAAACTTCTATGTATTGAATTTTAAAACCCAATTACATATTTGTAATCAAAACGTTCAGATATTTTAAATAGTTACTTTTCTCGATATTATGAATAGTAACATCAGTAATTAATTTATTGAATGTTGATAAATTGTAAATCTAGTAAATAAGGGTAAAAAATAATATTACAATAATATTAAACAACCCTAACACACACCCTAATACAATTATATTTGATATGTCCGACCGTGGTCATCCTTTGGTCGATTGTGGGACCCCATGGATTCACTTGGTTGTCAAAATGAAATTTTATAATAATTAATTTAATGTAAGGATAATTATAACTTGAAAATATATCTTTTATTAAGTCGATTTTAATATGGGGTTATATAATAGATATTTATCCCTATAAATACATATTATAAATATAAAAAAATTTCCTACATCATGGTATTTTATTTATAATTTTTAGATATTAGATAAATATATTTATTTATGAAACAATTATTATGTAGTGATTGACACATTAATGAATTATTCAAATAAACTAATTTATAAACATTAAAAAAATTAATTTTGTTATTTTGTTCCCACCCATGAATTTTCGAGATGATAATTACATATTATATTTGAGTTAATTCATTATTTTTTAAGGAATCGGGTTGTTATGAATTTTAAAAAAAGTTAGGTATGAATAGTGTCTCAAATTGACACAATTCGTAACTAAAAACAAAAAATAGTTTATTAAATGATATTAAATTCCTAAAAATATTAGATTAAAAAATGGTCAATATAATTCCAAATATGTGATAAATAACTATTTTCTGGGGCTTTTGACTTGATATGGTAATTTCAATAACCCACAATGTGTAAATAACATGATATCACGGTATGATTAAAAAGGGTAAAATAAGGTTAAATACAAAAATATATGGATAAAAAATTTCACAACCTATAAAAAAATTATTGTATAATGGGTATTCGAACCAAAATCATCTTAACTTAGAATTAAATATGTTTTTGACGATTTTAAATTGGTACTGAATTTATAATAAATTATTTTTTGGAATCTTTCCTAAACTGCCCCTCTCCTCTCTTATAGAAAGGGAACCTATTCCCTCTCAATTTCACTAAATACTTAACCTTTAGTCTAAGTTAAACCCTCACCATTTCTATTATATACTTCCCTAGTTTCATTCTAAAGGTTATGATCTTCTCAAAAGACCTACTCTAGTGCCCTAAGAGGAAATTTAAAGGAGGCACGTCCAGGAATGTGTAATCTCTTCTACCGATTCTTTCAAATTTATGTCATATTATACATACCTTACATTAAATTTTTCATTATAAATTAATTACATAATTATCAATCATATAGTGATATATTATTATAAATATGAAACAACCCTATTTCACCTTCTATCCATCCTACGAAAAACGAAATCACAACGCGTGCGTTTGCAGGGCTTGTCATCACCATGCCATGTGTAAACTATTTTTTCACCACCACCTTACAAGGATGGGAATACTGGTGTAAATAATATATATACATTTTTATTATAACATGATATTAATTATGAGTTATTTTACACCATAAAATTCAATACCGTTCAACAATTATGGGAACGTTATCGTCACTTGTGCGTATATACCAATAACCGTTTCCAAGATGCGATGAGATTCATTCTATATGTTAACCATTCAAGAATGAGTATAAAGTATATATAATATATATTCATGAAAGATATTACATAATAATTATAATGGATTTATGTTTATATATATTCCATTTACTTACTTAAATTCTATTTAATACGGAATTGAAAACCATGTTCATTTGTACGTACGACCTACCGTCTCTATTAATGATGTATTCCATTCCATTTATCACTCTATTATATATATTTATAAACTTAATGAATATAATATAAATCATTTATTAAAATTTTAAAATATTTAATATATTTAAATCATGATTTTTGTAGTAATATCAAGAATAACAAGTCTAAATACGTACAATAAATGAAATGATTATTACCCAAAACAATTCATTAATATGGAATTGACAAATGAACGGGTAATATAAAGTCATAAGTGAATAATATATGATATCACAAATATTATTTTTGTTCCCTTAGAAGTTAATAATTGGTTTAAACCCACTATATAAGAGTTTCAGACCTATATGGAATAAATTGGACCTACGGTAAGGGATAATTTTACAATCTCATTTATATCCGAGATTTTTTAAATGTAATTATTTACTGGGGATATATTTTTCATCCTTGTCAATGTTTTATAATAATGTTTTTCTAAAATGTTTAATATTTTTCTAGGTATGTTTAAATTCATTTTTACCCATTTTTTACGTTTACTACATGGTATGGAGGGAATATTTCTTTTGTTTACCATAGGAGGTACTTTTTGACTTTTCTCGTAAAAGTATAAAGATAATTTTTTTAACATATACCACATGAATGGATTCTCAAATATTCCTAATGCCTTCTTTTCATGAATATTCCTCTACACAATTTCATGTTTATATTTGACTAAAAAAATTTTCTTTAAAAATTACGTGTCATTTTGAGAATCAAAAATGTTTTTTGAATATATAAGGATATTTTCATCATGAACTAAGTTCACGTGGTTTATCAAAATTATTTTTCATATAAGATATACAAATTTAAATAATATAATGTTTCTTTCTACATTATTAAATTTTTTTTATTTTTTTATTATGGAATTACTTTTATCAAATCCATTTATTTTACATGAATTATTTTATAATGTAATGATGTTTAAGAAACCCATTCTAATTTTGGGTTGTTCTATGATAAATATATTATATTTTTGTGGAAAATATAAGAAATATTTAATTATGAGATGGGTGGGACCTATATCTCCTTCCAAATCATTACATAACGATTTATATCCCTTGTTATAGACATGTATAGAACGGTGGGTAAATCTGTGTTAATAATACGTGGCTAAAATGGAAAGTAAACCCAGTTCAATAATAGACTTTTTCTACTATAATGGTATTAGAAGAAATGCCTTGGATTCTATGGAAATCATAATTTGTTCTTATTAGTTTTCCACAATTTAATTTTTTATGCTAATGCTTTTCTATCATGGTTAATGTTCCATTATGATCCATGCCTTACATACTGCCAATATTTATGTCATTGCTCAATATTTTGATGATTAAACGTTATGTTCTTGTTATTTACATTAAAATTTTTATGGTTTCTATTAGGTTCTCCTTGTTTACCCTTAATGAGAATTTGATAACACCCTTTAGATGTTTTATTTTCCCCAGGATATAATGAATGGTTTTAGGTAGGAAAAAAAATTGGAAGATATTTATGGGAGATGTTGAAGATATTTAACCATGATTAAATGATTATGTTTCGAGTTTCCAATGACAATAAACAAATATGATCTTAAGAATATTTTTGTATCGCTTATTATGTATTCCAAAAAAGAAATGTAATTTCCTTGTACGTCAGGCTTGGGTCTCTAATGTGTGTATCAAAGTGAAGGATTGGTCAATCTTGGGAAACTATGATGTGAAAACATTACTGAGGTTCATATTGAAATTTCTAAGGTATGTTTAGGGATGTAACAAAGGTTAAGTATTACTATAGGTTATAGTATAAGAATTATTGTAACGATCATAAATAAGCAAGGATTAAACATAAGATGTCATAGATTGGAACTACCCCTCTGGATTATGTTGTTTTCATAGAATTACTTTTTCCCCTCACACTATTCTTTCTATGTTTTAGTCAATGGAGAGAACCAAAAGTTATTTTTTAAACACTGAATTGGATGAAAAAATTGATTACTATGAGAAATGAAATTGTGTAATGACATTATTGAATGATATTGTGATTATGCTGAATCATTCATCGCGATATATTATTAACAAGGTGAAAATTATTGGTATTTCTATATCATCTAATAAGAAGAATATGGACATTAATTTATGATCCCATGGTGAAGAACATAGAGGGAAAAAATTAAAATTCATATATATAAAGAATAAGTGAAGAAGAACCTTGAGGAATACTTCAAATGGAGGGGAAGATGTAATCTCCATGGAAAAATGGGTCATCAAGTGATGGATTATTATGGAGTTTAATGTCTCATCTATGGATAACATGGGCAATACCCAACTCATTGCCCAGACATAAGGATCAACCTTTAATAAAAGGAAGGACATATTTCTTGCCTACCATTAATGTAAATGAGTTGAATTAATTATGTATTTGAATCCACGAATGATGCATGGTGAAATATATAAGAGTTATCGTTTAATGATTTTCTCTAAGTAATTTGAAGAATATGTTGAACATTTATAATGGATAAGAAATTTTATTTAATGAAAAGGTGATATTCCTAAAAATAGATGAATATGTGAAGGATTTCCCTATATATGAGCATGATGATGAGATAATTGTATTTTTATACAGATATGTTGGGTAATATTAGTTACCTTTGTACTATTTATGGATTTTTTGAAATGTGGGTTATGTTGTCCTGGATGAAGTATACAACTTTTCAGGACTTAAGTAATATATAAAATAAGTTCTAGAATAAAGAAACATGAATTTTTTTCATAAGGATATATGTTAATTTATGTTATTACCATGACTCAATAGAATGCATTATGAAGTCATTCAAATGTTTGTAATGTGACCAACAAGATATATCTTATGATATATGGTGGATAAATGATGGTATTCTCATGCTTGTTATATGGCATTTCTAGTAATTGTTTTATTTGTATTGTGAGATTGGAAAGAAGTATTTTCGATAAGCCTAATTGTTGGAATGGATTACGTTATAAATAATATATTATTGTTTGTGTCTAGAACATTTTTTATATTATTTCAAGAATGTTATAATATTATAGTTTTAGAAAAAGGGAAACTCACAGGATGGGAAACAACCCGTAGCATCGGACAAGGTTGTGAGAATCGAACCCAGAACTGAGGCGTGATAGGCCTTTATTACCTACCATTAGTCAATAAAAATTCCCTAGTTAGTATAAATTAGTATTATTTTATTAATTGGTATGATAGATGAAGTATAAGTCCATTTTTGGAACCATATACGATTAATCTCACCATTTATAGATTTATGTATATTTAATAACTTTTTATAACCTCTTTTGATAGAGACACATGTAATGACATATAATTTTATCGCATGATCTGGTAACACATCATTAATGACAAATTCAACTTCATTTCATTAAATAAGAGTTGAAGTGGAAATTGTTTAGGGAATGATCAACGGTATGGGAATCAAGTATGTTTTACCTTCAAATGAAAATGTTCTTCAACTTTAGGAAAATGATAATGAATCCCAAAAATGTTTTGCTAGTTCTTTCTAATCCAATGAATCATATAGTCATTTAAATAATCGATGATTTATGGCCTTCTGGTAGTAAATTTTCTCCAAACCTTATTCTCTATTTATTATCCATCAGAACATGATGGTTAGATGTCTCTTCCATATCCATGTTTTTACTTCCCACATATGTTCTCCTATGTGGTAACCTAGTGATGAGTAATTCTAGGTAACCATTATGTTTCTAACATTACTTTTTAAAATTTAGTATTAGTATTCCTTTTAACAATGTAGGTTTCTATGGAAGAAACTTTCATGTCAAAAACCATTTATAACCCCGAAAAATTTCATGTGCGAATTTCATTTTAAGTGGTGTAGAATGTAACACCCTGAGATTTTATGAGATAAATTATTTTATGTCTTGTGTTTTACATTACACCAAGATTTTCTTGGGCTATACGTAACATTGTATTAGCTTGCAATATACACAACACTTTTATTGTCTTGTGTTGCACACAATTTCATTTTGTTTGATTGAACTAATTTCACACAAAATTGAGTATAAATTATTTTCAATGTATAAAAGAACTTTTTTTGGATTATTTTATGCACAACACCAATGGAGGACTTCATTACATGCAACACTGACTTGGCTTGCGTGACACGTAAGAGCGACCTTCCTCGATAGCTTGCATGGTAGACAATAACTAGTTTTTCTAAACAACTATTTGTTGTTAAAATATTACATAAACTATAAATTATTAATAGTATTAACCACATTTTTAATTTTATATAACAATAGAATTCATCTTACACGTGATATGAGAACAAAATCAATTTCTTTAAGAAAAAAAGTATTTTCAAAAAAATGATGTTTTACCACCTTTTGATGGTGCACCGATTTTAAATTTAGTTCTAACAATTTTATAAGATATATCTGACAAGATAAACTTTTAATTTAGAAGATGTACATAAAAATATATTGTGGATAAATTTTTAATATTTTTTAGATAACTTTCTTATTTTGATGAATAGTGAAAATACGATAAATTTTAATTGAAAACATCTTTTTTTATCGAAATAATTTATATCGGTAAAATATATTATTGAATGGTTTCTAATTATAATTATAATATATCTCTATAGTTTTAGACAGATTAATTCATTTTCATTAGCTTTACATTGAATTCATGTGGAAAAAAATTTCAATCTATTGCAATGTCAAAACAAAAACCTGTTATTTTCCACAACGAGATTAATATTATATTAATTATTTCTACATCTATGTTTTGAATTTTAAATAATGGATTCCATATTTTGAATTATAAGGTTAAAATTTTCTAAATAGGTACTCTTTTGTTTTGGACATCATTAACAGTAACTACAGTATTTATTTTATTTACCATGGTTAAAGGGTAAATATGGTAAATTAGGGTAAAAATAATGTTATAATAATATAAAACTACCCTAATACATGACATAATTCAATTTCCTGAGATATATATGGCCATGGGAATCCTTGGGTCAATTTCTTGACACCATGGATTCACTAGGATGTGAAAATGACATTGTATAATAATTAATATAATGTAATGATAATTTTAACCTAAACATTTATATTTTATTAAATTTATTGTAATATGGGGTTATATAATAGATCTATATTTCTATAAATTGTAATTATAAATCTAAAAATATTTCATACATCAAGGTATTTTTTTTAAAAAAAATTATACATTAGATAAATATATTTATTTATGACACAATTATGATATAGTGATTTCAACATTAACGAAAGATTCAAATAAATGAATTTATAAATATTAAAACAAATGTAATTTTGATATTTTGAGATTATGCATGAATTTTATGGATGGTATTGACATATTATATTTGATTAAATTCATTTTTTAATGAGTTTATTTGTTATGAATTTTTTTAAAAGTCAGGTATGAATATTGTCCAAAGTTGAAAAAATTCATAACATAAAACATAAAATATTTTATTAAATGATATTAAATTCTGAAAAATCAAATATTTTTCCAAATGGTTAATATAAGTCCAAATATGTCATAAATAACTTTTTTTGGGTTTTTTTACATGATATGGTAATTAAATTAAACCACAATGTGTATATAACATGATATCATGATAAGATTTAAAAAGGTAAAATATGGGTAAAACCAAAAAGATATGGATACAAAATTAAAAACTTGTTAAATTTTTTTTGAATGATGGATATTCAAAACAAAACCATATTCTCCGAGAAATAAATAATTTTTGAACAATTTTAAATCGAAATTGAATTTATAATAAATTAATATTTTGGAACTCTCTGAACGCACCCCTCTCCTCTCTTATAAAAAGGGAACCTCTTCACTCTCCTCTTAACACCATTTTGAGCCTTCAAACATGGGAAAACCATGAATATTTCTCTTCTATACATCCATAGTTACATTCTATAGGTTCTGATCCTCTCAAAAGACCAACTCCAGTTCCTAAGTGGAAATTTTACGGAGGCATGTCGAGTAAGAGGTAATATCTTCTACCGATTATATCAAATTTAATTCTTCTTATACATCCTATTATTTAGTTGATTAATTATAAATTAATTAGATCAGTATCACTCATATACTGATATGTTATCATAAATAAAAAACAATCATATTTCACCACTTATCCATCCTATGAAAAAAATAAATCCTCGTACACGCGTACGTACAACATACGGTCTCCACGCCGTGGTGTAATCTGCTTTTCACCACAACATTAATTAGATTGGTATAATGGTGGAAATAATAACAATATATGATTATTTTAAAATGATACTAATTCTTATATATTATACACCATCCACTTCAATACCATTCAATAACTATGGGAATGATATCATCGCTCATGCGTACGTACAACATACCATCTCCACGACGCGATCAGATTCATTCTCAATGTAAACCATTAAAAATTGATTATAAAGTATATAATATAAATAATCATGTAATATATGACACAATAATTCTAATTTATTTATGTAAATATATATGTCATTTATATACATCTATTCATTATAATAAGGATACAAAAACAGCATTCGTGTGTACGTATAACCTACCGTCTCCATGAACGGTGAATTCCATTCCATTTATAAATCTACTATATATATTTATATAGTAAATATATAAGATATATAAATCATTTTTTACATTCTAGAAAGATTTAAATCATGATCTATGTAAAAATATCAAGAATATCATGTCCAAACACATTCGATTAATAAAATTATCATTATCCAAAATGTGGAATTAACATGGAATTGGAAAATAAACAGGTAATATAAAGTATTAAGTGAATAATATATAATATCATAAATATTAATATGGTCATGTTACAAGTTAATAATAATTTTAAACCCACTATAAAAGAGTTTTAGACACATAAAAGAGAAATTTTACCTAAGGTAAGGGATAATTTTGCAATCTCATTTTAATCTAAGATTGTTTATACATAAAATATTACTGGGTATATATTTGTCATCCATGTCCTTGTTTTATATAAATGTTTACATTAAATTATTACTATTATTCTATGATTTTTAATTTAATTTTTACTCTTTTTTTACTTTTACTACATGTTATGGAGGAAATATTTCTTTTGTTTATCATATGTGGTACTTTTTTAATTTTATGGTAAAAGTAGAAAGATAGTGTTTTTTAATAACTATCCTATTTTCTCAGGATTTCATGATCCATCTTCCAAATGTGAATTAATGTCGTATCTCATTCAATATTAATCATATATAAACTCATGGTTTCCTTCTTTATATGTGTATCAGCCACCTTTTTTTCCTTCCTTATGTGGTAATGTATTGAGTATTCATAATCATTGATAATCTCAAACCATATTATATGGTGGATGTTCAACTTTTTATATGTAAATATATACATCATTCTTTTACGATCAGTATATATAACTCACCATTCCCCATATTGAGAGATCCTTAGTATCATGAATGAAAATGTTTCCACTACCAACTCTAAATCACGATTCTTATAATTTTTCTCATGAGTTTTCAGTTTGAGGGAGGAACAAACTATCATTGTATTATTTTTTAAGAGGAAACATACCATTCACTTCTTTTATGTATTACTATATTTCAAAAACCCTTTTTTTCTAAAATGTAGTGTAATAAAATGTATACTAACAAGACATCCCTTAAGCAATTTAATATTCTTCTTATATTATTCTTTCTTTCATAACTTAACCAGCTTCCAATTTATCTTAGTTATTCGATTAGACATTCTTTAGAAATATTATATAATGTTTCATTAGTATTAATCATTTTTATGAAAAATGTGGATCTTAGTAACCTTGGTTGGTTTGGAACACTGTTTATTAACTTCTATCACTAATGTATCCGTAGATTTACCCTCACATGAACTCATATGACCCAAGAATGAGTATTTTTACAATAAAAAACAAACATGTTAAATTTGGAATATATTTTCTCCTTCATCATGTCCATTAGAACCACTATTAAATGATCATTATTCTAATCCCTTATCTTTTAATACATAATATTATCAACTATAAAGGTAACCATAAATTGATCTAGGTAATTTATGAATATTCTATTCATTAAATACATGAAAAAATCAGGATACTAGTTAAGTATTAATTGAATCGCTATAAATTAATGATGAACATACCTTGGGAATAAGGATGTCTTGCATATATCCTACTTCTTTACCCCTAGATGACGAAATATCGATTGAACATAAATCTTTTAAAAACATTTATCACCCCGTTATTGATAAAAAATATCATTAATATGGGGTAGAGGATACTTGTTCTTGATAGGTATCATAGTATGTTTCTAATAATCCTTGTTGAAATTATTGACCCATCTTTCTTGTTAATAAAACTTTGGTTCATCCAATGGAGAAGCAATAGGCTGAATAAATCACTTATTAAAATTTTACTTATGTTTGTACTTCAATTCCTAAAACTCAATAGGAATTATTCTATATAAATTCATTAAAAAAGGGGTAAAACCATGTTTGAGTTCTATTGAAAACTAAACATCATGATTTCGAGGAATACATTGAACCTCTTTTGAAAATACATGATCAAAATACCATACAATAGGAATATCCTCAGTATTGATTTTCTCCCCATTCATTATGGATAAATATCCCTAATGAATTTTTAATAAAACCTATATGAATGATGTAATTTAAAATCAGGTTTTAGGGACATCATCACATCGATATACAGTCATGGGTTGGTTTGAAATGTTGAAGGAAACTTCCATTCATCAATAATTAATATGGGATCTAAACTGAAAGGGGAATTTCATTCCCAAAATTATATTTAATTATAATTGAAGAAGAATTGAAATATTTTTAGGAATTAAGATTTCAAAAACATCTATCATAGTGGAGATATTTACATGAACTGTGGTTATTTTACCTTTTAGAGTTTTCACATCCAAAATAAAATAAAATACTTGAGTAAGTGATGTGATACAAATTGAATATTCATCGTATGTAATGGAACCTATTGAACTAGAATTGAACAATGAATTTCCCCCCTCATAGTGGATTGTATGTGTACCTATAAAAATGTACTTTGCAAACCCCAATCCACTATAGTAATTTCAAAATATTAGTATTCTCTACTTGGTTTCTCTTATGGTATGATCCTTTAACTCATAAGACTTTTTTTTGAATAATTCACCATTTATTAAAAGTTGAATAACTAGATAGAATCTTTTTCTATCTTTAAATTTCATTCATGGTAGTTATGAACCCTTTATCCCTAGATAAATCAAACTATAATTCCCATTAATAAAGTATTGGTGTCCCATCCATGATTTGATTTTGATTTATTTTTTATTTTTTATTAATACTATATAATATATTTATTTCTCCCATGTGTTTTGGTGAAAATGGTGTTTTGGACCTGATTACAAGTGGTTCAATGTTGGTTCACAATTATGAGAAACAGTTTTTCCACCTAAGAGAGACTATGCACCCTGAACAATGGGTATGTTTGAGGCACACAATTGAATACACATGAAAGAACCATCAACCCAGGAACTATTATTCCTCATTCCTCTTTATAAATAGAGTTACTCATGGTTTCCATAAGGCTTTAAAAAAAACACAAACAAGCCTTTAAGCCTATCCATGTCCTTAAAAATTCTTAATTTACAATTTTACATATTTAAATTTAACCCCAAATATCATTTGGATCTCCATATTCAACCTTATCATCCCTAGGAACACCTTATATTTTTTATCTTCTCCCCTAGTATTCAATCCTTCGCTTGATTTGGTGTGGATACTTCAATTAATGTTATTTAATCACTTCCCATATTGATTTATTACTTCTCCTTGGTTCATTCATTGGGATCTTCTTTCTCCCGAAAATGGGTTGACTTATTAAAGGTTCAATATTGATTTCATGGTTTGTATCATGATTTTTATGGTATGATATTTCCTTTATAGGGTCTCTTTTTGGTGACGCAGTGGTTTCCCTCTAGATTCTAGAAGGTTCAAAGATTGAGGTTTTTTATTCCCTACTTTAGAATTATTGGATGATTTTTGAATGCCTACCATGAATCTTAAATTTATTCTATGGATTCTGTGGGCTGTGAAAACTATGTTTTCAAAAGATTTTTGTTTGATTATGGGTTGAAATAATATTTTAAAAATTGAAATGGTTTATTTTCATGGTTTTTTATAACATTTAACATGTGTGTGTGTAAGGTGCTTGTAAAGTTATTTTCTAGTTAAAAATGGATGATTAGATTGTGTGTTTCTATTGTTCTATGTTTTTGAATTTATGGGTGATGGTTTTTAAAACATGGGAAATTAATTTGAGAAAAAAGGGAATCCTAGGTGACTATATGGGTGGACTAGGACTAGAAATCTAGTTGGATCGGTGAGGTCGAGGCCCAGTTCCCTCTTGAAGAGTTGGTGTTGCAAAATATCTAAACAAATGATGATGATTGGAGGCCACTAGAACATGATATTAATTACCCTATAGTGTCCAAAGAATGATAACTCTGAGTTTTTTAGTTTCTATACCATTTTCATCGATATAAAAGGTTCCTAGGGTCCCACCGACATATGTTCTTAGGGATTAATAGTGGTTCTCATGTGATGATATGGCTTTAGCTTGGCTCTTGGTTGTAAGCAGTTTTCATTATAAATTTCAAGGAATGTTTGATTTAATTTTTCCCAATTTTTAATTAAAACATGCATGGAGATTTTCCTCATTATGTTTTGGTATGAAATCCTTCAATTTGGGTGGTATCCCATAAGTCATTAGATCATATCCTACACACACCCACGGCAGTATGTATACCATGTTATGTTTCATCATGATAAAGGAATTATATTATATAGAGGTGATGTTGGTTATTATTTCTAGTTGTTCTTATTTATTCATGTGTTGGAGGAGGTGGAATGAGGGTGATATCCCTCTATTTTTATAGAGGTTGGGTTGTGGAGTTGGTTTCCCACCCCATTATGGTATTTTTTTGAGTAATGTTAATAAATGTATGACTTGTTATTGTTACATTATTTCTTATCATGGATATTTTTTCTGATGATTTTTCATTACTTTTGGGTGTTTATAGATAATTATGTTGGAGAAATAATTCCCAGAGTGTAGTGTATGAACCCTACGAACTTGTTTCCATCCCATGGGGATTGGTAACATCCTTTGGTCCTTTCCATGAGTAAGTTTGGGTTTCAAGAAGTATGGAATCCTAGGTATGTTCATCACAAAACGGTATCAAAGGAGGATTCTCCCATCCTTTTGGTCATGTTATTTGGTAGATTCTAGATAGAAAATAACTTGAACTATCTGGGATTGAGGTTCTAGTTACAAGAAGGATTTCTAGCCTACACCTTGTAAAAGTCCTAGGGTCACCATAGGATGTTGGGAATTTGTTTTATTTCTACTATAAGTGAGATTTATAGGATGTAGACTGTTCATATAAACCAAGTGGGGTGGAGTGGTGAGATCTGTTATTTTTCTTGTTTTGGATTGGTCTTAATATGTAATAATGAATTAACTGTTTTTGTAGATGAAATTTTTATTAATAGTGTGTTGATGGTTTCCATGTGGTTTTTTCTTATTGTAGAAATATTATTCCCTCGTAGATATCCCGTGTAACCAAAGGAATAGGTGGTAGAGAGTTCCACCTTACCAATTGATCAGAGAATAGTGGAAGTAGTGGTTTGGGATTTCCAAGCATTAGGATAGGGAGTGGGATCCAGTCCCTCTTAGGCCTTAGAATTATAACTAGACCCATTAAAGGAAAAATCACAAGAGTTATTCCATAATATGACTATTTCATTTTAGGGTAGCATAGATCCTCTTGAAAAAGTGGGATGGATTAAGAATATAAAATGAATTTTTAGGTTTTTTAGAACTCTTGAAGTAGTCATGTGGAAGTGTTATTTCTTAATATTATAGTGTCCCAGTCATAGGTGGTGGGACACAATGGTTTAGGCTAGGAATCATGAGAATATGGGTTGGAAGGACTTCATGGTCATCATCAATGAGTAGTTTTTTCTTGAAACCTTATCACTCTATATGGTCTGAGAGGATATAGATCCTAACTTGGTGGGAAAACCATGTTGGACTATGCCTACCATTTTTCTATGTTAGTTTAGTTCACACCAAATGTGGCTTATAATGACATTCTAAGGTAATAGTGGTTTGAAATGGAATTGGAGCAAGATATCTGATATCATGTGTTCTTATTCTGAAATAAGATTTATGATGAGGAGGTTGATCATGCCTTGATGGTAGTGATTGATCGAAGTGGGAAGTCTTTTTCTTCTAGGGTAGTTCAAGTAGTATGGTAGAGTGGTGGCAGTTCATCTGAAAATAAGAGGAATCATACTGATAAATGGGATATGAAAGGTATTTTTTCCGCCTATCCTTCCAAACCATTTTTTGTCTACATATTAAGATGATTTGTCGATAATGTTACATATGTGTGGTAAGGTGGATAATATGCAAAAAAAATATATCAACCTAGAACATTTCATTGATGTAGAATTATGGGGAAATTTCAATGGTTTTGCAATGTGGAAATCCCAAAACGAGGTTGTACATGGTCCACGGCCTCGAGGGGAACAATATCCTAATCAGAATAATCTAGGATAGTTGGGGTCTCATTTTGGTGGTAACTGCTATAGGGATGAATATTTTTTTTGGCATAGTTAGCTTAGGAATATCACTATTCATCGGTATTTCTTAAGATTAGTTAGAAACAATGAAATAAATTCTATAGGTAAAGCGCTAGTTGAATTAGATGCAGGACGTAAAACTATTTGAGGTATGATTCTTAATACATATTCCATTTTTGTCATCTTGTTTTATTCATGTTACTATATTTATTTATTTAATCAGAATTTTTTGACATGATAAAATTTCCATCTAAGGTCATTCAATATGAGATCGATTTGGTGATTCCACTTGGTTAGAATAGGGAGAATAGTTTCAGATTCCCATTTTGTTACACACTGTATTGGGGGTCAAACTAGAATGGGATTTCCTAGTTTATCTTCAAACTTACCTTTTCAAAATTATATTTTATATGGATTAGATTGTTTTTTTTCTTGAACACATAAATTTCAACCACTAGAGTGTGAGTTTTATAAACCCTGAAGGGAGTGACAAGGTCTTCTAAGGTGAATTGGATCTTGGGTTATGATGTGTAGGACCTCCACTTCTAATGTTGGGTCATCTTTCATTTTATATCTCATTGCTCTTATAGGATAAAAATAGTAGTGTTTTTGAGGAAGGATTACCTCCCATGGTGGAAGAGTTCTTAGATCTATTTATAGATTATTTCTCGAGGATTCCTCTAGTGTGGGATGGGGAGTTTACCATCATTTTTACACTGGGAACCCAATTAATTCTTATCCCTTATACTATATATCCCCCACTTATCTTAGATAATTAATGATATAGCTAGATGTCATGGAATACAACATGTTAATTCCCCATAGAATCTTATCATGGGCCACCCTAGATCTATTTCCTAAGAAGTCTGATGGATCTCTACAATTATGTATCGATTACCAGAAGATGAATATGGTAACGATCATGAATAAATACCCCTTTCCCCGTATTTCTGGCCCTTCTGATAAGATTAAGGGGAAATGAGGTTCTCCAAGATTGATTTTCATTTCAGGTATCACCATGTCAGAGTTAGAGAGGCGGATGTCCCAAAAATAGGCTTCCAAAGTAGGTATGCCCAGTTCATGGTATTGGTCATGCCAATTCAGTTGAAAAAATTTCCAGTGGTCTTGTTGGAACTCAAAAACAGGGCATTCCATCTGTATCATGACTCCTTCCTTGTTTTATTTTTCGAAATCATCTAGTTTACTTCAAAATAGAGGAGAATCTGAAGTATAACCTAAAGATATTGATTGGAAATCTTTTAGAACATCGATCTGTGCTATGATTTAAAGGTTAACCTTCTAATTTAGGGAATTAAAATTTGTGGGTGATGTTATCTTGGAGTTCGAGAATTTGGGGGACACTGAGAAGATCAATTTCATGATTGCATGTGACCATTTTAAAATTTTATTTGAAATCAAATGATTTTTAGGCTTTGGGGGAAATTACATGTGGTTTTCTTTGATTTACTTCAGCATGAATCACCCATGACTATGTATACCCTAAAAGGGGTAATATTTGAATGAAGCCTAGAGTAGAGGGTTTATTTCAAAGATATTAATAAAAGGTTGATCACTACCCTTGTTTTGATCATTCCATGATTAGAAAAATAATATTAGGTGTTTTGTGATTATTTGGATATGGGTATTTGGTGTGTTTTGTTGTAAGATGAGTATGTGGTGTCATATGGATCATACCAACTCCAACCAGATTAAAAGAACTTTACAACCCATTATTTTTAATTGGATGTGTTGATGAAAACATTGAAGTCATGGAGACATTACTTCTTTAAGGAGAAGTATGTAGTACACTCAAATCATAAGAGAATGACAAACATTTTCTCCTAGAAGGATATGAATTTGAGGCAGTGATATTGGTTTGAGTATCTTCAGGGGTTCAATTTTGATATCGTGTATACCCTAGGAGTGGGTTTTGTTGTATCAGATTGATAGAGTCAGAAGATGCCAGTTTTAGTGGTCAAATAGTCCAGTGACGCGTAGAATATAATTAGGACTTTCACCCTAATTCATCTAGTGACCATAGAAAATAGTAGAGGAGCATTCTTGGAAAGTGTTTGCCTTACACCCTCCCAACTGGAGATGATTTGGGAGGAGAAGTCAGGTGATGAGTTGTGTTAGAAGTTCATGTAGTTATTTCATGGTTGGGAGGTTTGTGGTGAGTGGTCATTTTCATTATACGGAGTTATTTGATTCAATATTTGGGTTGATGTGTCATTTTCACTACGGAAGGTGGTGTGGAGGGATAAAAACTAGGCTTAGTGAGTCATGAATCATGAAACCAAAAGGTTGTTTTTTTATGTGAATTATTGTTTTTATTTTCTAGGACTGAGATGGGATATTGCTGACTTTGTACCTAGGTGTCACATATGTCACCGAGTAAAAGAAAACCACCAAAGTACCTCGAGTTTTATTTATCCACTACCCATTCCTATATGGATGTGGGATGAGGTCACCATGGAATTTGTCATTACATTTCCATGTACTCCATGGGTATGGAATTTTATTTGGTTTTTGATTGACGATTTGACCCATTTGACCCGTTTCATTCTAATTAAAATCTCTTCCAAAGCTCTGGAATTGGGTCAGTTTTATATTCAAGATATAGTTTGTCTTATTTGTGTTCTATTCAATACCATTTAATATAAGGGTCCCTTGGTTTACCTATCAGTTTTTGAAATACCATATAAAGGATATGTAGTCACAAGTTCAATTAAGCACAATGCACCATCCACTAATGGTTAGTCAGATCGAGCCAGAAAATTAGATATTGGAAGAAATTCTACAGGAATGTGTGTTAGATTATTATGGCTCTCAGGATATTCATTTGGGGTTGGTAGTGATTCTATATAATAATACCTACCAATTCTCAATAATAATGGCTCCATTTGAACCTATATATGGTCGTCCATGTCATTCCCTATTTTACTAGACAGAGGTGGGTGAGTTGTCATTATTTGGACTAAGCTTCATACAAGAATCTTATAACAAATTCCAATTGATTAGGTTGTGGTTGTTGATTGTGTAGACCCTAAAAACTATTATTCTAATCATTAGTGTTAATCCTTGTAAGTTTCCCTGGGTGACTGGTTGTTTCGAAAAGTGGCACCTCACATTGGTCACCATCATCTTGGTAAGAAAGGGAAGCAAACACCATGGTAACTCAGACATTTAAAGATTACAAGAAGAGTTTGTAATATGGAATACATATTAGATTTTTAATCTCAATTGACATCAATTAATGATGAGTTCCATGTCTCATAGTTAAAAAACTAAAATTCAAATATGTATCATGTTTTGACTTGGGAGGAATTGGAGTTGGTATCTGATTTGATTTGGTTCAAATGGTTGGTACCAATTATGAATTTCTATGAAAAAATTCTTCAATTATAGTCCACAATATTGATTCGGGTTCTTTGGTAGCATGATTTTAATTAAAATGAGGCATGTGAGTGAAAATATTGGATTGAGGTGCATTATAGATTCTAATTTTCTAATTAGGCATTGGTTTGAATTACCATGGGTAGAAGTTTTTCATGGTAGGAAGAATGGTCATATCCATGATTTTACATTGAGGTATTTTTATATTTTACTTTGGTAACATCTTGGTTCAATAAAATTAAAATATATTTTTTTTGAAAAATAGAGTTTTTGGACACCATGTCAAGTTGAATACTATTTGGAGAAACCATGCACCAACATAGGAGAGACCGTGAGCCCTAGATAGTGGAACTGCCTAGGCCACATGACCTATTACACTAACATGTGGATAAATTGGAACTAATAGTACTGGATCTATTTGAGGAGAATGGTTGACCATACAAGTGTTCACCCTCCCATAGAAATCAAGCAGCCTTGTTCCAATTTCAATAGAGTGGGACACAAGGTTGTCACGTGGTTTAGAAAATAGTGTGGCCAAATTTTATGGCCTACCCATGTCATCAAATATATTGAATTTCAAAATTGTCCCACATAAAATTTAACCCAAACCCCCCTTGAATCACACCATTTTTTCATCTAATACCTAGTCACACCTTCCCCTTATTCTCTTAACTATTGCACTTCAATCTATAGGAATATTTGATGTGGATCCTTCAACAAACATCTAGTTATAGCTTCCTCTTATCATTTCTTCCTTCTCCATGGTTCCACCTTTTTCAGTCATTGTGTTATTCATTCATTAAGGATTGTGTAGACCTAATGGAGGTTCAATAATGATTTCTTTATCAGAATCATGATTTTTATTGTGTGATATTGCCTTTATATGGTCTTTATGTCATGTGGTTTTGATTTTACACTGGATTCTAGTAGTGTACAAGCTTGTGGTATCTAATTCCATAATTTTACATTATTAGATGATTTTGGTATTCTTTATTTTCTTAATGAATATGTTTTATGGATTTTTTTATGTTTGGAACTATGTATTCAAATGAATTTCTTCTTTTTATGGATTGAAAAATGATTTTACAAAAGAATGGATCTTTTTCATGGATGTTTCTAAAATTGGATCTATTTTTATGTGAGAACATAGGTTTTAAAATGGTTATACGATTAAAAATAATTGAATGGCTTTTGTGTTCCCATTTGTGTGTGAGTTTGAATGTTTGGGTGATTGTTCATAAAAATTGGAATTGGAATTGAGAATAAATAGAATCCTAGGTAACTAGATTGGTGGACTAGGCCTAGTACACTAGTCAGATCATAGGGATGAGGCATGACTCCCTCTAGTAGAATTGACACTACAACACTAATTGAACATATGATGATGATTGGAGACCAATATAACTCGATATGTATTCATATAATGTGTTTATTTCATGAGGAAACAACTTGTTATGGTTTTCATACCATGTTCACTAGGGTTGGAGGTTCCTAAGGTCCCACTGATTGTAGTAATTAGTGATTACTGATAGATCTTATATTTTCCAAAAAATTCCAATTCAATTTTTTTAATCCTCTAAAAATATAAATTTGAAATTATATTGATCAATTTTGGATTTGTGATTTATTTTAAGCAAATTTGGGAAAAGTGATTAATTCTAGATTTTTAAATTTTTTCATGTTAAGGGTATTTTGATTATTTATTTAAAAATATAATTCAAAATTGATTTAATACTTTCTTTAAATCTATATTTAATATAATTAATATTTTTCTTCTAGACCAGTGGACGATTAAAGTATCTAGAGGCCCAAAAAATTCAATGAATTTGGGAAATTTTCGAGGTTCACAGTGTGGACACCACCACTATAACAAAATCCAATCTCAAACTACAGACCTCCAATTGAGGTGATTCTACATGGATTAGAACTAGGACACATATGTGCATCTATAATATTAATTTGAGTGATTTATAAAGTAATTAAGGTTGCAATTGGAAATTATTCTTTTGAAGGAAGCTTCATTGAACCTTCATCCAGAAAAAGTTGTATTCATTTAATAAATTGCAAGATCTGCATCGAACTGAGAAAATAGCTGAAATTTTTATAGGATACAAAATATTCAATTGGGACTGAATTTTATGGGGGGTACCACATGTTAATCTTCCATTATTGGGTGAAAACTGTGATATAATTTGGATGCCAAATTTTACATATAGAAGGAGAGGACCTCCTACCTTTCAAATCATTCCAATCCATCCCATTTCACCTAGATACCAAAGATCAGAGTTGACGGGCCATTTAAAATTTTTAATTTTTTTTATTTTATTCGAGTTTTATTTTTCCATGTAACACATTCATATTTTTTATTAATGTGTTTCTCATTTTTTCGTCCATATTTCTTTGTCTTGAAACCATAATTTTCATTCACTCTTATATCTATGTCCATCATTATCTCTTCCGACATTACAATGGTATGTGAAAAACCCATGTTTTTACCCTAAAAGATATTTCTCAGTGTTCATTATTATTTCACATTAATTCAAAATGTTATAAATCTATTTTTTATAGAGTAAGGAATTTTTAATGGTTGAAGCAGTCGTACACCATGTAAAAATTTAAAAATAAATATCATTTCCTTGATTAATCAATTTCCCTACATTCTCATAAGAAAATTTTTAATATGGTTTAGTTTGGGTTTCCATATGGGAAGAAATGAAATATGGTGGAGTGGGGTCTTTTAGGAATAGCATTCTCAGTCAAGGTATTCTCTTATTTGACTATTTTTGGAGGTGTGGATTTGTGTTCTAGTGGAATGATATATTCATACACTAAATAAATAAAAGAAATTTAATTAATTAATGATGTTTCAAAAAATGAATTATCATTTTTTTTTTGATAAAAAAAATAAAATATGAATGAACACATGATATCCAACCCAATGACCAAGACCATTTATCCATAACATCATTCTGTCTACATTTACATCTCAATTTATATTTAATGTTATCATTTTTTTATTTTAAATCCCCATTTATTCAAAAACCAAAATAATTTTTTTCAATAAATAATAAAAACCAAGAAGAATTATATTAGGTGAATTATATTTAGTGATTGGATTAACTATGATTCTCCTAAAATGAGACGACCCTCGTAATCCTTTAAGCTGTATTGGGAAATTAAATTGTTTTTTACATGCCATATGGCAAGAATGCATAAAAAATATCACCGTTTCTAGAGAGAAAAGTAGTTATTTTGATCACTTTTTCAAAATTAACGTTTTTTTTAATATTTTTATTTTTTTATTATAAAAAAATCTTATAAATCTATTCTTTTCAATTATATATTCAAATTTTAATTTTTATACCTGAGCAGATTACTCATAGGTGAAATATCAAGAACCATATGTGGACTATTGAGATCTAAATGACCAATTGTATAGTATGACAAATACTCTTGATTATTTGGGGAGGAAAATGGAATTATCATTTGACTATGATTGTGCATTAATAGGAAACCAGACTTAGAACCCCAAAAATGAACCATATGTTGTGGTTGATCAAATTTCAAAAATCATCATTGGTTAATCATAAGAGGAAAATTTAGAGATTCTTAATGACTCATTATTCCACCCTCAACCAATTCTACCCAATATATATGATAATAATGAATAATTTCCTATTGAGACAAATGTGTTACATCCAAAGGAATTGGATAAATTCGGGAATGAATATGATCAACTACTTTATCTCCCCAATCCTTGAAAATATAAAGAGCCAACACCACTGGAAGAATACGCCACCCTTGTGGAGGAATTTGAAGTTAAGATGGTGGAGCCTAACTACCTACCTCTATCTAGTTAAGATCATCTCCCAGAGGAAATTTCAATTAAATAGGAGATTAATGACAAAATGACCCAAGGAGATGATAAAATATTGAACTCAAACCCTTAAAATTAAAATGAAAAAACTTGATTGATATCCCTAATTGTTTTTAATCATCAGATTAGTTCATCTCGTATTACGTCCTAGAAGATTAAAATGAAATAGAAGATGCACTTATTGATTAACACATGGAGCTCCCAAAAAATATTGAATATTCACTAGAGGTAAAACATGAAGAGAAAGAGAGCTTTTCGCAAGTCGCAACGAAGGAGGAGGAGGTTTCATACCTCATCCTACCCTGCCAGGAGAGCTATTAAACATTCAGAACGGTTAATATCTATTCTACTATATCCATGGAGTCATCCTCAATAACAGAAATGTATTTCATTTTTGGAAGAACAACATGTGTTGGTTCATTTCAAAGAACATCCACCCACCATCAAATTATGGATAACTGCTAGTACTTCCCACTAGTGGCAGTAAAAATTCATGGCCCACATGGGGGATCATACCAATATTTGACTTTACATGATTTTTAGATTTCAGTTTCATTTTTTAAGAAGTAGATTAGAATTCAGTCCACACATCCTATTATCTCTGAGCTTTATTTACGAGATCATTATTCTTAAGATATTAATTCTATTTTGTAGGTTCAGAAATTTGACAAGGAATCCTTAAATAGTGGAAGAGAAGCACTAATATTCATTAGAAAGGGAGTTTATTTTTATTGGTTAAACATTTAAACTCTTTACATTTATTATTCCAAAACATGTTTTGATATTTAATGATAATAATTTCATTACCACACTTTAATTATTACTTTACATGACTTATCTAGGAGACATGAGTTTCATAGTGTTTGTTTTTGATTCCATGTTTTACATTTCAATATTAATGAGATTAAATAAGTAAAATGGAAAATTTTATGTTTAAAATGAATCATGTATGTTGAAATTATAACTCATGATTTATGGGAATGAGTTTATTTATATAAATGAAATTTCCCTACAACTTTTCATGCTTTGAATATCTTAAATTCACGTGCATTGATTTGTTATTACTAATCCTTCAATTAGTGATTGTGAAATATAATATTTCTCATTATTAAGAGGATTTATAGAACTAGTACTTCCTATTTATTCTTGATAATATTTCTTAAACAATATTGGGACATGTCACTGACCAAATCATTCATTTGATCTTGTTAAATCTATGGCGGTGCAAAAAATTAATTTAAATGACTTTGGAATATTTTGAAAATACTTTATACTTAAATTATACCTCTAAAAAATCTTTCTTATTGTCCATAGAGACCCTAAATGACCTTTATAAGGATCAGCCATATTTCAATCCTTTTTATCCATTCATACCCTATTGTATGTATTTTCCTGATATTTTAAAGACATTGTGTGGGGTGATGGGAATAATGGTGGAAGGGATATTATACATTGTAATGAAAAGAAGTGTGTTAGGGGGGGGGGTATTTCTGTAATTCTAAAGATGGTGGAATCATTCATTGGAATTCATTATTTTACCCTCATGAATAAAAAAATGATAAAATGAAAAAAAAAACTAGAAATTGATAAAAATGGGTGGTGATTTGGGAAATCCAACAATCACCATTTTCTAGAATTATGATCTATTAATCGTATATTCTTAGGTGATTGATGTGAGTCTTGATCTAATTGTGTATTTTGAAAAAAAAAAAAAGTACAGAAGTAAAAAAATTATTCAAGATGGTGCACATATCATTCACTATTCTTACTTGATCATAACCATTACTTTGAGTTTTGGGGAAGTGTGTGTTGCTACTTTTTTAGAGAGAATTTCATTACACTTTTTGATATCATGAATTGTACTTAATAAATAAACCACCACCTAATCCTGACTTTTTAAAGAATCAAATAATACCAATCATAATCCTTATAGTCATTTGATCCTTTATTGAATGTCCAAAATATTTGATGTTCCTTTTGTCATTACAATGTGGATAAAGTAGTTATTTTAATAGATTGTGGATAATGAAAATGTTCTCATAATATGAGAATAAATATACTTGATTTGTGTCATGAGATATGAGAGTAAAGATTTAAAGGATAGGTAAATCACAATTTGGTATTATTATTAATAATGAATTAAGGAACTTCAATGAATTAAGTGAGAAGTTTCATCATTATTAAAAGGGGGAAATTAAAATATATGAATGTATTATTTATTTGAAAAATGAAAAATTAAAATGATTCATCATGTAGATTTTTGAAAATTTTATTTCGCATTGAATTGTTTTATTTTATTACATTGGAATTTGAATATTGGTAATATTGGTGCCTGTTGAAATTTAATGTTTAGATTTTACACATGAGAGAAAAAATGGTTTAAGTGTTGGGGAATAGATAGAGGAAATATTTTACGCATTTTTTTTATGAATTTTGATTGTTTTAATCCTCCCAAATTTCCAATTTGAGATTATATAGATCAATTTTAGATTTATAATGTGTTTTCAGCAAAATTGTGAAATGTTCTTATTTTTGTATTTTTTATAGATTTTTACATCAAGTGTATTTTATTCATTTATTTAATGATATAATTAAAAAAATTATTATTATTTTTCAAAATACTTATTTAATTTTCTTCAACATTTTCTTCTAGATGATGGTCTGATTCGAGCATCTCGAGACTCAAAATATTCAATGAAGTATGGAATTTCTCTAGGTGCACAACGTGGACCCCACCACCATAACAGAATACCATATCTTCTTAAACACTAATAATTGAAATTATTCTACTTATAATATATCTAATAAACATAGTTACATCTATGAAGTTTATTTTAGGACATTTTTAATTAATTTATTTTTTCATTGGATTCAATATTTTTTAAAAATTCTTTCAGGAACCTTCATCCATTAAAAGTAATAATAAATGAATAATTCATAAAATTTATAACTGATGTCCAAATGAGATGATATTTTGATAGGACACCCAACATACAATTGGGAATAATGTTCATGAAGGAGACCACATATTAATACACTATTTAATGGGCCAACAATGGGACATATTCCGGATGAAAAATTATGCATATTAAAAGAGAGAAGATCCAAATTCTCAAATCATTCCAATTCACCCCCTTCCATCTGAGCCCCAAAGAGAAGAGTCCAAGTACTATTTATAATTTTTATTTCATTTTATTTTTATTTTAGTTTTTTCCCTTGAAACAAATTCATCTTTTTTAAGTGTTACATATTTCCCCATCCATCTTTTATTGTCTGCAATCTCTAATTATCTCTCTGTCTTCCCTCTTTCCATCATGATCTCTTACAACTTTGAAATGGTAAGTGACTATCCCGAGTCATGAAGATGGATTAGGACTCATGGTATTTATTTTTGTTTCTCATTAATTCAAAATGTTTTAAATCAATTTGTGATAGAGGTGGGAATATTTAATGGGTGTGGCGGTTTTCCACCACAACATTATTTAAAAAACCATTTATTTTCTTTGATTAATCATTTTTAGTAATTTATAATAGGAAAACCAATCATACTATTGATCTTTGGTTCAAATATGGTATGAAACGAAAAATGGTTAAGTGAGTTATTTTAGGAATATCATTCTCGGTTGAGGTGCTCTCCTATTTGACTATTGGGGGAGGTGTGGTTTGGTGTGCGATAGGCACGAAAAAATCAAACACTCAATAAATAAAATAAAATTAATTCAATAATGAGGTTTCATAAAATGAAATATCAAATTGAATTTGAGAAAAAAAAATAATGAATGAACACATGATGTCAAACCTTTGGAACAAGACATTTCTTCCATAATTTCATTCTGTTTGCATCTGCATAATAATTTATATTTAATATTTGATTTTTATTATTTTAATGTCATGTTATTTCCAAAACCAAAACAATTTTTTACATAAATATTCAAAAAAAAAAGAGTTAGATTATGTGAACTAAATGTAGTGATTTAATCAACTGTGATGCTCCTCAAATGAGATAACCCTAGTCAGCCTCTACGCAGCATTAGAAATTAAATTGCTTTTTCAACACCCTACAAAAAGCATGTGTCAATTACACATGGTGATCATGTGATTATATGCCAGTGGATTGGGTCTTAGTTGTATATTTTAATTTAGAATTCTCAAATCATGTTTTATTAAAATTAAATAATCTCTTTTTCATTAAAAATATTACAGTGATTTTACTAATAATGTTTTGTTATGGAATCCCTCTCTTTGGGTGGTATCCTACTGGGCATTAGGTATCACCCTACACACACCCTCAGGTGTATATAGACCTTATTATGTTTGACCCATGTAAAGTAAATATGTTCTTTAGTAGTGATGGAAGCTCTAGATTCTAGTGGTTCATTTACTTCTACGTGTTGGTGGTGGTGGCATGAGGGTGATGACCATCTTATTTCCTGGATGATTAATTGTGTAGTTGGTTTCCCTCCCAGTTATGGTATTTAGTATTATGTTTAATGTTGTAAAATTATTGACTTGTGATATTTTAATTCCTTTTTTATGGGTATTGTTAATAATTATATATTATTCATGTTGGGTTTTTTTGGTTCATTATGTGGGAAAAAATATTTCCCTATGTGTAATGATTGATTCCCTTATACATGTAAACATCTAAGGGTGATCAAGAATTCCATTTGGGCCTTGCCTCATGCCGTGGAGAGAGTTAGTTTTGATGGAATCCTAGGCTAGTTTTTTATAATCTATGTGATTCTATCTACAATTATCACAGGTTATAAACTTCATCCAGTATTTATCCTTCATGGACATGCTTCTTTTTTTTTGGGTTCTCAGCTGACTTATTTATTTCTATATTTCAATTTTAGATATAATAAACATTAAATTCATTCTATATATTTATGGAACAAGTAATGATGTTCATATATGATTAAATCATTTAATAAATGAGTTCTCTTTTGAGACAAAATTTAAACCCATATAAGAAATGGTCAGTCTTACTTTCTAGGTAGTTCATGTAACATATTGTATGCATGTATAATATTGTAATTTCAGCAACACACTCTACCACCACATCTTTTTCACTTGTATTTAAATTGAATTACCACATATACATTTCAGATATTTATTTTTAAGGTAATAATTTGATAATGAATATCACATTAAATGTTAAACATTATAAGATTTATATTTTATTAACCTCTTTAATATTCTTGATCAGTTACCAACATTGATGAACATCTCATTTCAGACAGTATTTTTATAGAATAAGATTTTTACTTTAATTGCATCCTAAATCCGTGTATATCATTTCACATGACTTAATTTTCTATTCATATACCAATGGATTAGTACTTCCATTAATAGATTGTGTCTTCTATCACATTTGACAATCCAACAATGGAAAATCTCAATGTTGAACTACAAGTTCTTCCATGAAGGCATGTTTATTTATAATAACCAATCCTAGATACCCTAATGTGGCCACTATATTCTCAATTCCATCCCTTCTTATATTGGATATCTCAGAAGGGAAATCCTTACACAAACTATATGTGTTGAATCCCTTTATTCAATTAGGTTCTGTCACTAAATAATGGAACACATTGTGTGATCTCATAATCATCATGACCATTGATACCTGATATAAAAATACATATAATGGTAAAGGTTCTAAATTAAAATAGGGTATTATAATAATTCCCATGATACCTATGTTAACTTATAATATATTTCTCCTCGTTCCTACTATACATTATTTTATACCAACTATAAAAAACTAAACTCCAGTTAATTAGATATGGTGTTTATTTTTTTTTTACATTGGTAAAAGATATAAGGAATATCAAAACATTGGATCAATCAGTTTAGAAATCAATGAAATGAATATATATAAATATTTCCCATATTATATTATACATTTACAAAAACATATCAAATGAAACATTATTTTTTTCCTATTTTCATTCATAATGTCATTATTCAAATCATTAGGAATGGAAAAAATAAAGGTTCGTTAGACATTCTCAGTAAGGATTACATATAGAGAATGTATTCATGTGTAAATAATCCATAATCAACATCAAAGGGTTGATAATCCTAACAAATATCATTCAATATTCACTTTTTTATTGAAAATTCAAGGTTAATATCATTATATAAAAAACATGGATATTGGAAGAAAACTTCTTAATAAAGTAAATGCATAATTTGGGACACTTGTGATCAAGGACTCTCCGCCAAGATAACATGAATCATACCATAATCGAATCTCAACCAGAACATCATTCTTGATAAATAAATAATTCAAATAACGATACATATCAAATATAGAATAAATGTTTTTTTTCATCATTCAAGATGATTTATTGAGAGGTTATCCATAATCTTATCCCCCTCATCACATACACATCCTATACATTCCTTACAATTTGAATGATCTATACAATTAATTCTCAAAATTTGTTAAAATCATTAATTATCCATATAGAATGTATAATATTGAAGATCGATACATCATCATCAAATATAGTCATTATAAATAATAAATATTTTATCATTGTATTATATCTAATGTAACATCAATGGATATATTAATAAATTAAAATTCCATGAAAATATAACTATAAAATTTCATGAGGGAAAATCAGATTTTCATGATAAATTTGTAATATGAATCTATGAATTTTTTTATATACTAAAAAAAAGAAATTCCTTTTAAAATAAACAAGGAAACTTGTAATTATATCCTCAAAAAATTGATCGGTCGTCATGGTGGTTAATTCTATTCATGTTGTATGTGTAATAAAATTCTCTTTTACATTTTCTGTAGATTGTCAAAGTACCTCATTCAAAAAATGGAACAAAGATTAATTTTATAAAAATTTAAACAAAATAAAATCAAGATTAAAAATTACAATAAATAAAATTATGATAATGTTAAAACCCTCTTGAATATTTTTTTTGATAATATAGATACTAAAAGAAATGATTTTTTACTATCGTGATAAATAACTTTGGTCTTATTTATAAATATTATTTCATAATATTATGTTTATAAAGAGAAGAATGTGAAAATAGAAAGTGTTATATACATTAACTACAAAATAAGAATAAAATTAATGAGTTTATTATAGATGTGTCATAAAATTTCATCATATCAAACATAAAATTAAAAAATCTTCATAAACAATGATATTGTTACATAAATTCATTACCTCAAGTTTATCGTGCCTCATAAGTGAATTTAACCTTCTATGTAATAAATTTATATTTATCAATCATATATTGATTAAATATTTTCATAAATATAATATTATAAGTGATCCCTTTATAATATTTTAATCAACATTTATAATTCATCTATGGTTGGTTTTACATGCGTACAAACACTATTTACACTTTTTGTAAGATGGAAAAAGAAAAAAAAATCACATTTCATGGACCATTAAAATATCATATATATCTTATAAATTCACTAATTCTCTATTATATAACACCCATGATAAGTCTAAATTAAAAATGAATGTCATCGCTTCTTGGAGGTGGTTGTGAACATGTAGGCATGTGCTACGTTATCATTTCCCAACAAATGTGACGGTAAAAATGTATATATATATATATATATGATATAATAATAATTATTGAATTATAATTTCATAAATATCATATATATTAATTATTTATATATTTATAACCATCTATATAAACTGGGGATGATAAAATAATTTCACTACTATGTGGAGACATCAAGCTATACGTACACATGAGGGATGTTTTCAATTTTCATATGGTGAAAAAGTTTTGGGAACAGTTTTACCTTAATAATAATATCATCTTAGATTATTAAGGATATTATATTTATTATTTTATCATTTCAAAAAAAATAATTTAAGTAGAAGATGAATGAAATTATAAAGGGTTGGTAAATATGATTACTTTATTTTGTAGATCTGCTTTACATCCCTTATGAATGACAATTAGAAGGGAATATTAAGAATAAAATGACCAATTATTCATGAGTTTTTATGTTTTTGAGGGAATTGTATAGGTTATTGTGAAAGATTTTAATTAATGTTATATTAGAAAGGGAGTTAAGTGGATCCCTTTTATTAGCGGGGGAGGGGCTCTTTGGTAAATTCATGAAATATTATAATAAAATACGTGTCTAACTGATTCCAAATAGTTATAAATTGATATATAAATGTGGATAAATAATATATGGTACTAATATAATTATCTAATAAAATATTGATTAGGTTACATATCATTTTAAACCTTAGCATTCATAATAACCCTTTATAAACAAATATTAACCTTACCCATGGTAATGAATTTACAATATTAAAGGGTTATAACATTACATATAACCTAAAAATTGAGTAACTAATGGAAAAGAGATGAAATATATTACCATATATTATCCCTTTTGTCCAAATGTTTTATTTATATGAATATTTAATAATTTTAAAAAACAATTTTAAAAATATCATTATTGTAATTTTAGAAACATGTCTTTTCATTTAAATTTAAAGCTTGTAGATAGTGATGGAGTTAGAATTAAAGCATTTACCATATAAATAATATGTTATATTTATCTAAAATTTCCATGAAATATAATAATTCATCCAAATTTATTTACTTTTAACATTTTATAATGTATTTGTTTTATTTTTCTATTATAATAACAAATATAATGTTTGTATTGTATAAGAATTTGAGATAATTATACCATTACATAAAAATGCTAATAAATTATAGTTATAAAATAAAATTATTTAAATTATTTTTTATGAATTCATAACAAATTATTATCCTTAGAGTAATATAAAAATAAATAAATAAAATCTAATAGTGTGACATTTTCTAATTTTCATTACCAAAATTAATATAAATGTTATAATCAAGGAAAAATGGAACAAATATTACAAATATTAGATTTTAGGATCCTTTTGGTCATCTTCCTACAATTTTATTAAATAAATAGAAGTTTATGTTCGATTTTTATACCTTGTCTCATGGTTTAAACCATATTTTTTCCATTTTACCCATACCGAGCTGAAAAATATTTACCATGATTATTATACAAAATTAAAAAAGTTAAAAATGACATATTTACTAAATTTTAACATCCTGATTCTAAATTTTGCATCTATATTCAATTATATAATCTTTATAATTGGACTAATTAAATATTAACAAAAAATGTGTTAAATGTAACGAAAAAAGTATTCTTAGATAAATGAGTATTCAGTAATAAATTTTTTTTTCAAAATCATGTATATTATAGGTTAAATTATATTTTTTTATATTATTATAATTCCATTAGATAATATATCAATTCATATCAAAATCAAAACATAACATGAAATTTAAATTAAATGATTTTTGGAAAATGAATGATTGTTTCTAAAAGTATGTTTTTCTCACTATTCACTGAAAAATAAATCCTTTAAAAAAATTTAATAAATCCCCATAAGTTAATTATGAATTTAGGATATAAAAAATGGTATACTTTTTATAAAATTGAATTCCTAAATGTAGACTAAATTAGTTATAATATCATTGAAGAAAATATAATAAAACCCACATTTGAAAGAAACATATTATTAAAGAATTAAACATATATTCTAAAAATTTAGTAATAATTTCTTACGAATTAATCAAGAAAATTTTGTTAAATAAACTATTTATATATATTTTTTATGACATGATTATTACTATTCATACCTTCCTATCTAACATTTAAATGATAACTATAATATAAATTTGTTTCAATTGTCTGTTATGGTATATTTATACTCAATGTTACATGTAAAGAACGTAATCAAAGAAATTTATTTTTTTAGAGATACATATATCCTAAAATATTTATTTTTTACATTTCACTAATTTTATCTCATCCATATCCCCAAACATCATAGAATATTGAATATAACCATTGTGAGATTTTATTAATACCTATATAACAGTTATCATTTTTATCCTATCAATCATTATTTCCATTTTTTTAACTCATACTTAGTCTTGAATGTATAATAGCCTAACCTCTAAATTAATATAAAAACTCCACTATTTCCATATGTAATGCCCTCTAACTTGAACACTATGATCTAGTATAGACAACACATAACTTATAAACGCTATATTTGTAACACATCCTTAATCACAATATATTTTACCAATAATTTAAAATTTAAATTTCTTATAAATTTTTATGCTTTGAGTTTTAGATAATTTTGAAAAATATTTATCGGTTGAATCCATGTTCTTTATATAAAATGTAAAAAATTTAAAATATATATAAATCCAATTAATCCATACAAAGTGTTAAAAATCTATCATATATCCACCACATAATATACTCTTCAAGACACATCGTATATATTATTATTATCTATAACATTGGGAATTGTAAATATAGGAATGGGTGATATCAAAACATTAGTAAGGGAATCATAAATGATAAAAATAAATAGTCATAAGTGAGCATAATATGAGCATAGGGGAATAATGGATAAACATAATGAAATCATTCATGAGAAAACATATATCATAAAACTATTTGTAAGTCATAGAATAACATAAGGAATGAATTAAAAATGTGGGAAAAAATAATTCAATTAACCTAATCTATTAAATAATAACATAAGAATGTAAAATAACTTTTAGATATGGTATTGTAACTCCGTTTTTTTAGAAATCACATTCCATCATTAATATATATTATTATAATTCTAAACATTTTTTCTATTTGTTTTAGGAACTAAAATAGATTGGGAAATGAATCATATAAGATAAGAATTAATACAATAACATTTGAACAATTACTAATAAGAAACTAAAATAAAATAATATTAAAACAAATATTATACATGACGGATTGTTAATCACAATAGACAAGTACATCCATAAGTGTTGTATAACTTAAAAAGAGATAGTAAATATAAAAGAAAAAAATATTGAATATTAGGAGGTCTATTGGATAATATTCACAATTTAGGATCACCAACAGCTCAATAAAACCTATAATTATGAACAACATCATGGACTGAGATATCATATGGTCATCTCTAAAATGAGAACAATATAAATGTGATATGTGAATATAATGTGTTTACCTAGATTACGCACATAAATGAAATATGGTTGTTCCTAATATTATTACTACAAATATGGCCATTAATTAAATAGTCATTTTAGATATTATAAATGGATATATATACACTAGGCGTACCAAATTTAAAAAAATCACAATGAAATGGAAAAATGAAATTAAAAAATGATATATATATATATATATATATATATATATATATTTGTATATATATATATTTAATCATTATATTTATTTAATTGAACAATAATAATAATAATTATATGGTATGATGTATATATAAATTGTAATTACATATGTCAACATCAATGGATAAGTAAAATTAAATTTTAAAGTATAAATAATTATTTATTTATTTTGCTTAAATCATATTTAGTATGTATGTAATATATATTTCCAAAGAGTAGTTTTTTTAAATATTTTATATTTTTTACTTAAAACCTAAATTGATGATTTTAAATTATATATATATATATATATCCTAATATGATAACAACAATTAAATTATAAATTGAAATTAAATATTATTATGAATACATAATGTTTAAAAATTATATTTTTAAATAAAAGAATGATTATTTATAATTTATATTTTTCAATTAAAATATAAATAAATGAATTTTTTATATGAATTTTATAAAATAAAAATCAATATTTATTTTATTATATCATAATTTTCTCAGTATTATATTTTTATATTTTTATAAAATAATTTTATTTAGGTGAATAGTACAAATATATATTTGCAAAAAAATATTATTTAATAATAAGAGAGTGAAATAAAATTTTAAGAAAAAATTCTTCTATACAAAATATATATTTTAAATTTAATATTAAACTTTTAATGATTATATGTTGAATTTATAAAATTCTTTTTTTTTTGTTTTTTTAACTCAAGAAATATTTCATAATAAAAATAATTTTTACAAGCTTGTATTCCTAATATGACATTATTAATTTTTCAAATTAAATATAAAAAAATTATTCCTTACTTGAGTTCAGAATATCAATAGTATCTAACATGTTCTTTTTTTAGGAATAATGATCTTATTAGTAAGATTAAAGCTAATTTCCTTAATAGTAATGAAATTACCTTTTTAGAAGAATTATTTCATAACAGTATGTTATTTTTTACCACAATAGTTAAATTTAAAATATTTAAAACATTAATATAATATTATTTTCAATCCCCTATATAATTATATAAACTCTCATTCAATTGGTAATAAATTATAAACACAATTAAGAACAAATACTTGTTAAAATTTATTTTTCAATAAATAATGTTTTTTATATATAATATATTTTAATTTAGAAAGTTCATTTTAATATATTTATATTTTTAATTCAACTAAATGATTATTAAATTTTATATAAAATTAAATCCTTTTAATATAGTTAGGAATATACATTATATAGAAGACAAATTACGTAGTTAAATAAAATTTACCCAGTTTAAAATTGAAGTATAAAAATGATGAATCCTATGCTAAAGGATGTTAAATATGTTTAAAATTTGTGTGGAAATTTTTTATTGGAGTCTTTTTATCCAATTTCCTCCCAAATTACATTATTTTGAAATCTTGGAGTCACTTACCAATTAATAAGGTAATTATATCAATAGAGAGTACATGGTACGGATAAAACTGTTGTTTTATTCACTTTTAAATGGGGATCACTTCCATCCCACCATTTTTACAATTTAAAATTAATTTCAAAATGAAAATATACCCATAATAAAAATAGTATAATTATATTTTTATCCATAATACCCTGGTACCTAGAATTAAATTTCATGCATTAAACCCAGATAAGTTATCTAGGAGAAGATCATGTCTCTGAAATAAGTATTATCTTCCTCGTAATCCTTTCCACATAATCAGTCTCTTCCAAATATATTCAGTATATAAAAATATAATATCATAATTATAATCTTTATGCATATAATTAAGCATATAAATGGACCAACAATTATTTATATCACTCTCCCTTTAATATGGAAAATAAGATCATCATTAATGCATGTCCATGAACTACATCCTCGAGGAAGAGACATCAATAATTTAACAAACTGCATATCATGGATAATTTTAATGATTATATAGATGACTAAATAATATATTGATAATATAATTTTTATTATAAAATTTCAAATAATAATAAAATATAATTCTCTATAAATTTTTTAAAAATAAAAAATGTTTACCTTTTGTTCTGTGGACTACTGCCTCCACAAAGTTACCTTTATCATTTGTAATCTTTATCTGTATTATTTAACCAAATTAACTAAAATTGGATTCACTATATAAATAATTATATAAATAATATCATTATCCTTTTATATAATTATATTGTGAAAATCTTAAAAGCTACTCGCCAATCGAGATATAGTGTGTGCATGATTAGGTTGGTTTAACCACCAACGTCAATAATGTTATAAAACTCTATCATGGATGACTGTGGGAACAAAAATACTCATATTATTATAAGTTAAAAAGAAATTAATTATTTCATATTTTTTTTATTATGTAGTTAACACAATTCTAAAATATCATCATCGATCACTACAACTACCGTAGTAGGCCGACACTTATACAATTGTTTCACAAACATAAGAAAAACATCATAATAAATAAATCATATAATAGTTTAAATTCTTCATTTAAATGAAATAATAAATAATAATTATTATTATAATAATTTTATTAAACACAATTTTAATATTTATGAGTTTAGGTTCATGCATAGAAGGAATAATAAATAAGGGAATAGTTTTCCGGATCTCAATTATTATTCATTAAGACAAGTTTTATTTTATACACCATAATACATTTTTTATTATGTTCAATGGATTTTCCATAAATTTAACATTTTCATCATTATTTGATTTTAATTGTAGGTAAACACCAATACAAATAAATTTATTTTCTTAAAATATTCATCAAATCAATCGTATCCTAGTTTTAAATGTTTCTATCTCATTCAATCGTCATTACAGCATGCTCTGATATTTTTCTCCAAAATTCATTTTTATCACATATCTTCCTCCCACATGAAATTTAATATCATATAATATTTTTCAACATTATTATTCGCTTCAATAGATATACTTCTATATTGTGGGACATGATTGATGTCTACCCTAAAATATAAGGATCTTTCATAACGTAATATGATTTTTTATGTTATAATGTTTCTCCTTGATTTTTGTTGTACATGTCATATTTTATAACATATATATATTTTTAGAGAAATTTTGAATAAAATATTCTTTATTGGTGATATTTGTTCATTCATTAAAATATTCTTTCATAAGATTAATTCCCATCCACTTAAAAAATGGTTCCCCTCATTATATATTATTTCCCTTCTCAATTAATATATTTGTTATCTAATGTAAAATTTTTATTTCTCTTATTCTATAACTACATAATGTCTTCCATCTATTTTCTGTTGTTTTATTTAAATTAAGGGGTTTTTATATATATTAATGTATATTTCATACCACCCTCATTACACGTCAATTAAATTTTCTCTTTCTTCTTATCATGTTTACACAATATTATTATAAGATAAATATTATAATTTTGTACATATTTGGATTAAATATATACCTAATTATATATTTGTTTTAATGATGGGTTTATAAATTCTATTAGTTCACTATAAAAGGAACACTTTTATGTAAACTCGATTTTAGGTAACATTCCTATTTCTTGTCCCATGCCAAGCATAAAACCGATAAAATGTTTTTAAACCATGGATATATTCTAAAAAATAATTATTTTATTTGAATGAATCTTTTATTAATTAGATTATAATAGGTAATAAATAGGTGTTTTTTATTATAAATTTTCCTTTAATTATTTCAAAAAGAACCACTTAAGTGGAAAATTTTATCATTTCTTCTCAATATCCTTCTTATAAATTTTATACATTCTATATACATATTCGACACTGATATATATATATATATTAATTTATATAGACCAAAATAATTTAATTAATGTTTCTCTTGAGTGTACTTATGATTTAGCCTTTGTTTGTACATTGAATCAAAATTATGAAACCGACTTCCTTATGATGGGTTTGACCATGTATATAATTTACATATGGAGTGAAATCGTAGTTTAAATATGGTATTATATAAAATAAAAAGTTATTTCTTCCTTATAAAATATAAATTAATTATTTCATAAATCATCACCTATGCGGTTCAGTTTTATCATTTCTTCGAAATATCCCTCTTGAAAATTTTATACATTGTATATCCACATTAAAGACCTATATACCATTTAAAATTTTGAAGGACCAAAATAATTTAATTCATCTTTATCTTGATAATCCTTAATATTTATCATTTTCTTATGTTTTGAATAATAATATTGAGACACACTTACTTCTCATGGGATTTATCAGTTATATAATTTATATACACATTATTTTACTTATGTTTAATAGAAATATATTCATTTAATTATGTGATGGGTTATTTTGGAACTTTATAGCCTTTAAATAAATTTGGTAATGATTCATTAATCATGATATATGATGAATGATATTGTGGAGTGAATCCAAACAACCTAGGGACATTATATACTATGATTATGGTAATGTGGAATGTTACCAATCCACATTATACATTGTTCACTATATTGATGATAATTTTGAGCGAACCTAATCAATAATTAGAATCTATCCAATATGATAGTCTTGGATGTGATATTTGAATTATGCAAATGATGTCATGTTGGATGTGTTTTCCACATATTTTTGATTCATTTATATTTTGATATAATCTCTTTATAGAATGTTTCCTTGCTTATCTCACACTCTTTTATGAAGTTACATATTTTTTTATTTTTGTAATACATATCCTTCCATCATGATTTATAGAAAAATAATTTTTAACATGATTTTTAGTTATAAATTCCTTAATCCTCTTGTTTTTATGTGATTATTCTTTAAAACATGATGTCATGTACATAATATTTCCCATAAATAGAATCTGAGCTCACCACCTTTCATATAAAATGTTCCTTAGGTTATTAATAAAATTATAAATTGTGGGATGTTTATACGGGGTCTATAATTGTTTGGTCATGAAAAAATGATCACAAGTTTTGTAAAATAAGTTCCAATGTAATTGGTCCTCAAATATGTTAAATTCAATGTTTATTCAAGAGATGTGATATTTTTTAGATATATTATTTAAATTATAGAAATAATATAAAATAAAGACATGATTATATATTATTGTAATACGTGGTATCATAAGAGTGTATATTTTCTTTTTAGGATTAATATTGTTTTTTAGACATGGAATAGATAAAATATTTCAAATCCCTAGGGATATGTCAATTTCATAATCTTAAGTATACGGGAGAATCAAAAATTATTTTTAATATGGATATTGTGTTTTTATCCTTGAAATTAAAATCCTCTATGGATACTGGAAATTAGATAAGGTTTTGGAATAGATAAAGCTAGGGTTATTAACCCTATAATTGGTATAATTTATATTAAATCAATCACTACATAGTGCATGATTATTGGGAGTAAGACTATACACCAAGCTATAAACAATTATGTGATATGCGTTAGTTAATCATATTATATTTACAAACAAATATTATGGATTAGTTTAGGGGTATTATTAATGTATTATGATAATAAGTATAAAAATATCAAATTAAAGAAACTTTCATTGAATCAAAAATCATATTTGTGAAAATAAGAGTGATACAGGTAGATGTAAATGAATATCATGATAAAAATATAGTATCTTAAAATAGGGAATTTTGTTCTAAATATACCTAATAATATTTATTTCTCATCATTTAGGTTAAACCATTTTGGTTTTATTAATGGAAGCAATTAAGTGGAACCATTGGTGCAAAGTCTAATATGTTGATTAAATCAATGAAAACCCATCATAATAGAAGATGAAATGATAAATATTATTATTATTCCCAAATGGATATCCTGAAATATAATTAATAATCTAACCATTATAAAAATCTTGAGTGCACTGAAAAAGTGAAATGTATAGGCGCATGAAAATTCAAGCAATAATAGAGATGAAGGAAGGTATATTCAACCACCTATATGTCCAATATGTGGGAATAATCAATAATTTAATTGACATTTTAGGAATAGATGATAATTTTATTGAGTAATATGGTTCATTAAGAATAAAACTAGAATAAGAAAATCAATATTTATTTTAACACAATTGAAGGAAATAGAGTTCACACAATTGTAACACTTATAAATCAATGTCATATGTGTGTGGTACTTTAGGATAAATTTATGTCGATTCCCAACTATATGTTATAACCATGATGATGGAAATCACAACCACCCATACCAATAGGAAAATTGAATATCTATAAATTATCTACTCCTAAAAAGAATCATAATATTTGAGTTGCATGTACACTCTAATCCGTAGGTATGGATATCTGTTGTAATATTACACTAAAAAATCTAATATTTTCATGAATCTCTCATAAATAATAAAATAATCACCTTGATAATGAAACTATTGAAGAAAATTAATAGTTGTATAAATATGTTATTCATGTAGACTATTGTGGTAGTTTTCCTTTTTATAATCTTATTATCCTTACATTAGATGAATTTAACATGATTTTTGAAATATAAGGGTGCTCTCCACTTAGTGGAAAAAATATTTGAAATAGTGGGAGAAAATTTTATATCGACCTATGATAGTCTTTGAAAGGATTATTTTGAACACACTTTTTAATAAATTTTTAAATGTGAGTCTCCAGGTGAAATAAAAAATGACTTTTGGTTCAAATGGTTTGTAAAAAACTCAATATTAAAGATAAAAATATTCCAATAAAAAAATATTATTCCTATAATTATATGGGTGATATAATCCTATAAATGATATCAAGAGTCACATCTATCTACAAGGAATGATCAGATATTTTCAATATTATGTAATAATTAAAATTGAAAGGATACAATTTATTTTGGTGGGGAGGTTTAACACCCCAAAATTTCAAAACGAATACACTTTCCATAATCTATATGTTTATAATTCAAAATAATCTATATTTTATGGAATTTAAATAAATTAAAAAAAATTATTACATGATTTGAATTCATCCAATATCATTAGTTCATTCATAATATTAAATTACAATAAAAGAACATGAAACAATGTATAATAAAGGATAGATTACTAGTCACTAAGGAGTAGTACATATATTAAATGTGCACAAATTAAAAGGGGAAATAAATTGAAAATAATAAATATTAAACACTAGGAGATGTCTCAAATCATATTCAACTTTGAGGATCACCAAGGGACAAAGTGAAACTATAATGAAGAATAATGTCATGAATGCTAAAATTATATTATCATATCTAAAATTAAAACTATTGAAATGACATGTTTTAGTGGAATAAGTTTAGAAAGGATATATATTGGAATGAAATATGGTCATTGTAAATATTTTAGTGTTAATTATAATCATTATGAATATGGTCATTTCAAATGGAATACTTTTAGATATAGGAATTTGATATAAATACAATAGTTAAACTAATATTATTTACTATAAAAAATATATACATCATAGAAAAATAACAATGTGATATTAATTTTTTTAGAATATGATTATTAATGTTTTATTTATATTTATTATCATTAAAATATTATATAATGTATATAAAAAATAAAATACATAATTAAATATTATTGGAGTAGTAAAATTCAATTTTATGATATAAATAATTATTTAATGATATTTATTAAAGCTTATTTAGTATAAAAGTGATATATATTTCCAAAGAATTGTTATATTTAGTATTGTATACTTTACCTAATAAATTAATTTAAATTTTTTAATTTATTTTTATATGAACTAATATATTAACCTCACTTAATTTTGAAAATGATATGTAATAACAGTTAGAACACATGTTATTTAAAAATCTATTTTCTCAAAAAAATAGTTTTATTTATAATATTTATTTTTCATTTAAAATAAAAATATATAAATTTTAGAATTTTAGTTTTTTAAAATAAACATTGTTTTTTGATTCAATATATCAAAATTAAATTAATATTAATAATTGAAATTTCTTTTTAAGAAATTTTATTTTTAGATAAATAGTAAAAATAATCATTTTGCTAAAAACTATCACATTTATAATACAAAATGAATAAAATTTTTAAGAAAAAATTTTGATATAAAAATATATATTTAATTTTTAATTTAAATAATTTAAGGGTACTATTTCAAATTTTTAAAATGCAATTTTAACATCTTTGAATCAAAACTAATATTTCCTAATAAAAACAACTTTTTCACACTAATATTACAATATTGACATTATCTATTTCACAATTAACATATTAACAAATAATTTCAAATTTGAGTCCAATATATCAATATTATTTAAAAGATTCAATTAATTTTTTTCGGCAAAAAGATAATATTAGTGAGGTTATTGTTAATAAGTATGATAATGGGTAAATAGTTCATTTAATGAATTGTTTTGTTAATATCATGTTATTTGTATAAACTAAATTAAATTAATAAAATATAAATAATCAATCAAACACTTTTTTGTAGTATATATATAATTATATTTAATACAAATCATTCAGTAGTAAAGGATAAATAAGATTAGGACTAAATAATGGTTATAATTCAATTTTCAAAAACAATTATAATACTTTTGAGTCATTTACTATGGATTATTTAAATGATATCATGTAAGATAAATGTCAATTCTTAAAAGAATCATTTTCCTCACCGATAAAAGGGAATCTCATTCACACCATTATGTTGAGACATCCATTTATATTTGTCCATGATTTTCTTTCCAAATTACATCCACTCAAATTAATTTAATAAACCATAATCCACTACTCTCTGGATTTTAGTATTAGGCCCTCTATTATAGGAAGATATTTAAGAGAAGCTCAAAGTCTCTTACAAATGTAATACATGTTTTTGGAATTTTTTCTCTTTAATTATTATCATTCAAATGTCATAAATTAATAAAAATTTATAGAAATTAGTATAATTATTATAATGAGATATAATTATTTTATTGGAAGAACCATTGTTTATTCCTCTCCTTACACTAATGATAACAAATTTCCATTAGTTTATTGGAGAAGAAAATTACCTCTATAAAACGTCGTCTTCAATTTCTTGTACAGCCTATCATGGATATATTTAATAAATGGATTTATAATGTAACCATATATATAAAATATGAATGTTATTATGAAATATTGAATTAGTATATACCTAAATTCTCTATAATTGTTAAAAAAATAAAAACATTAATTGTGCATTGCGAACACAAAGACCTCCACAAAGTACCATTTTTCATTTTTCATAATGATTTTAATTATTTATCCAAAAAACATAACATATTTTTAAAACATAAAAAAATTAATTAAAATCATTAACCATATTATATAATTATATTATAGAATTTTTCATCCATACTCACCCATTGAGATATAATGTGTTCAAGTTTTGGTTGTTTGAACTAGTTTCTTGAAAAATGTCATATAAATATATCATGGATATGTATGGGAAAATAAATACTAATATTATTATAATTTAATGAGAATTTAAGTAATTTTTTTCTTTGATGGTAATATTATATATTTTAAATAATATTTAAATATCATGTTTGATTGGTAAAACTACCAATATAAAATAACATCAATTCAATCATTACAAAAACATTAAAAAACTATATAAAAAATTTAATACAATAATGAATGGAAAATATTAAATTAAATATATAATAATAAGGTTCTCAAATTGGTATCATGTAAACATATTTATATTATTCATGAAGTTAGTCACACATGCATAGTGATTTAGGAACAGGGTAGGGGTTTTCATTATCAAAATTCTAATATTTTGAGACGTGTTATATTTTATACACTATGATTTATTTTGTATTGAATTATATTTAATCACTATCCCATGAATGTTTTATAATTTATTTGTTTTTAATTCATGTGATATAAGAATCTAAATAGTGTTTTTCATCATAAATCCTTCGAATCAAATATTTTTTAACTTGTAAGGGTTTCTATATCAATCATCATTCAATGCGGAATGATTTTAAATCATTAAAAAATATTCAATTATATGGTGTAAATACGTAACTTTTTTAATATTATAGAATAAAAGTTTTTCATCTTTGTAATTTCACTTCCATTTATGATCTTAATTGTTTTGCGCTATGATTGATATCTTCCCTAAAATATAATGGACCTTTATAACTCAATATTCATTAATGGGTGGTAATATAACCATGATTTTAATCATTAACTTCATATGATTTTACAATATATTTCATGGTAGATCACTTTTAAATCAAATTTTCCTTATTGGTTAGTTTTATTTCTTTTTGGAAAAACAATTAGGTTTGGAATAACTTTCATCTCCTAAATTAAAATTTTAGAACCTTATCTATAATTTCCAATTCAATCATTTTTTTCATATAATTATAATACTGTATATGTTTAATGTCAAGTTAATTTCATAACTCACATATTATATATTCAAAATAATGTTTTATTATCCTATTTATTATGTGTTATTTCTGTAAAATTTGTTTTAAATTATATAAAAGGATATTTTATACTAACCTTTGATGTTTTGATGACCCATTATCTTTATTTTTATCACATTAATGAAATCATATCATCATTAAATTTATATTTTTATACATTCCCATTATATATATTTAAAGTTATATATCACTTTCATATTTTGGGTGATATATGTATTTATTTCCCTTATATATTCCGAGTTTTAAGTCATCATGATTGAAGGGAACTTTACTTTAGTTTTTTTATATTGAGCATCACTCCATAATATGTTTTTAGTCCATAGATATATATTAAAACCCCCATTCTATAATATATAACTTTATTTTTTCAATTTTGATTTTCTGGTAAACAATATTAACTTTCCCTTCTTTTAATTTATTATTTACTTATTTTATAAAATATCTCTCAACAACATCGTATTAACTATTTCATCTTCAAATAATTATCATGAATGTTATATATTGGAACTCAATTTTCATGTGCCATATAATTGTTTAAATTATAAATTTTTATTACAATATAATTCATTTTTTGATTGGTAACCCTTTTAATATGGCTTTCGATTAAGCCTTCAATAAAAATTATGAATCCCAATTACTTCTCATGGGTTTTTTCATGATTATAATCTATTTATGGTTTTTACTCATATTCCATAAATTTCTATTATTTTAATTATGTGATGGGTGGGAAAAAATTTATTCCATGTACCAATGTAGGTCAACCTTGTACAGGTAACCCGAGTTGTCCTGCGATAAGGTGTGAAGGGTATTTCTGTTCCCCAGGGGCTGGAAACTAATGTCAGGAATCAAAATGAAAAATTTAAAAACTATATTCCCTATACAATTAATAATATTAAATAAATAAAAATTAAACAAAATTGATAAACTCTAACAGCAGATATAAAACATTAGTGTTCTATATGTGAACTTTCCTCCAAGAGACCTCATTGGTCACAACCAAACATGGAACCATACCCATTACATGAGTGATACAACAAGAAGAACCTGATTATGAATGTATAATGTATAAATGATCACTGATATGCTTCTTATGAGTGCTAAAGAACAACAATGTCCCATTCCCCCAACTTTAAAAAACCCAAAATATCGTAGTTTGAAGAAAATACATAATAAAATATAGTTTTTCATTGTTTTCAAATTCAAGTAACACGTTAACATTTTCACGAAAATAATTTCTCTTCCACTAAATTTTCAAAATACGTTCCATGCATGAATTAACATTTCAAAATGATTGGAAACCAATTTTGATTAAAATTTCATTTTAAAAAAATGAGACATCATGTATGAAACAACTAAAATTGAAGTCACAAAGCAAACACCACGGGAAATCCCTCAGCAAGTAGCGTTATTTGGAGACCTAGACTCATTATACATTTGTTAAACGGGGTTTAGAAACCACGACCATCATCATTATCATGCATGATACAGTATGAGGGGACACTGCAATGTCATGGTGGTCCCCAGCCATCATAAATGTAATGTTTGTGTTGTAGAATTAATCATACTAGAAAAAATAGGTTTGAATCCCTTAAAATCATCTAGTGTATGACTCCTAGTCTTCCTACGTAGCTAAATAGGGTTTCCCATGTGCTCTATTTTAAATGGGGGGGGTATTTTATCAGTAAATCATATATGAACACAAAAATTTCTTTATCAAAAAACCCATTCAAAAATCCACCACTGATCTCCATCTTTAAGCGTGTTGCCCTTTTTGTATCAAAAAACAACGCACAAGCCTTTACATTATGAACATATCACAAATCACACAATAATTATTTATTCACATTTCTCAAATTATGGGGAAAGACTCAAGATTTATTTTCTACTTTTGCGAACATTTTTCAAAGTTCCAAATAGGCCTTATTACCTTACAAGAAATACATTCATTTTAATAAAACACAATCACCCCACAATTTTAATTGAAAAATACCATAAAATCAAAATTAGACTAGAAATATAAAACACAACAACAATCAATCTTGAAATCATTCCAAAACCAATAAAACCCATTTCAAAAAGGAAATCTATAAATTAATCTCAAATTAAAACAAAAACACATGTGCTTTTCCAAACATCCTGAAACATGATATTTCCCCATTTTTCAAAAAAAACACTCATTTTCACTCAATTAAACTTTCACAACTAATATTCACAATTCTAAAAATAAAGGGGAATACTAACTTCACACCCAAAACCATTTTTTAAATCACCTTTAGTTGTTTAAAGTGTCAATCTAGGAACCATATCTAAATGAAGAATACACATTTCAAAACATAATAGTGAATAATGAAATATAAATGAATTCTCAACACTATGAATTGAAAAAAAAATCATATCACTTCTAAGATATTTATTATTAGAAACACTTTTAAAAAAAATCATGAAATTATGGAACTCAAATTAAAGACATTGGCCTAGGAGACCTACCTTAGGGTAGAACCAAACCAAACATTCAACTATTTGAAAAATATAACTAAAAGTTGTTTCCCACCCACTAAGAATATGCACCTTCACACAAATGTAAGAACACATATTCTTTATGTACACAAACTCATGGTCACGAACATGTGAGAGAGGATCCTTATATATATCCATATATTCATATACTAGCCACCATACATATACGTATACATTTTAATATATATACTTGGGCACACCTATCCCCATACATGTATATTCGCTACTAGGGATGATTAAACACATAACAGGGGAACCAATAGACACACACAAAGAGAGAGAGAGAGACCCAACCACACACACACACCTATGAACATGTAAGTGTGTATAGTTAGACCCGGTGACTCAAAACCGTAATGTAGAGTTCAACGCACTTCATGAAAAATACTACAAACCATAAAACAAAATAAAGACCCTATTTAACAAGGTGTGAAACAACAAAAAAAGATTTTGACCTCACATTGGATGGTAGTGGTGGCCCAAAATCACACGACACAACACAACACCCTACCGATTAATCAAAAGTATTTCCAAAACATAAAAACCCCTAATAATAGAGGTGAAAATCATCAAAACGGAAAGAAAAACTTACCCCAAAATAATGGCGGTTAAAAAAACTCTAAACTGCCTATCCTTCAGTGATCGTTGATGGAATACACACAAGGGATTCTCAATAGACCTTTCGCACCACCATATAATGGATAAATGAAAAGAAATTGGAGTTAGAACATACCTACGGTTTGGTCAAATCTTGTAGGTCAATAGAGAGGTAGAAATTTGGATGAAAATAGGGAGGAGGATTATAGAACCAAAAACATGAATCTTTAAACAAGATTTAGAATGAAATAGAGGATGAAATCAATGGATGGAGGAGGATGGAGGGTGGTGTGTTGTGAAGCCAGTGAGGGTCTTCAGCGGAAGGTGTCGCACGAGAAGAGAGGTGTTTGCGTGCCTGTGGCTCTTAGATGGGGGGGGGGGGGTGTTGCTCATCCGCAAGAAATGAGGAAGGGGTGGGGGTGTTATGGGGAGGAAGAGAACCAATAGGATTTTGAAAAAAATTAAAAATTAATAAAATTAATGAAAATAAAAAAAACTAACTAACTGATAATAATAATAATTTTAATAAACAAAATAATTATAATAACATTTATATTATTGTTATTATCATTTATTAAAACATTTCCCTATTATTATTTCCCCCACTTAATTATCATTTAGCTATGTCACGACCCGCCTTCACCAAAAGGAGGGAAGGGTCAGCAGATTGCCGGGCCCTTCCTTTTTCAAGTTGAAGGAGAGATAATGACCCCCGAAACCCACCTTCAATAGGTCCCGGAGTGGCGACCAGCTAAAAGGGTATAGAATCACTCACTAAATGGATGGCATTACTCTTTTTTTATTAATAGGATCGGGAGATAAGATAGTAAATCTCACAACACCAAAACTATAAGTGAAGGTAAATCCAAAACAACCATTCCCATATGCATGTTCCAAAAGTAAATACCACAATGTACAAAGTGACTACAAAGGTAAAGTACCAAAGAAAGAAAAATAGCAACTGCAACTGTCCCAAAGGTTTTACGCTAGTATGGTCCCGCGTGATCCCCGAAGTCCTCCTGGAAACCTGAAAACAGTTTTAATATACATAGGGTGAGCATACAAGTATACTTAGTATGGAAAACATAAAGCTCTCGTGCACAATTGGTTAGGCATACTAATGCCCTTTTAGAAAAGAGATTACAAAGCACTTATTAAAGAAACTAACCACTCAAGCCTCACCAAGGCACACTCCCCAAATAATGAAATTCAAGTAAAATATAATTATAGCATATCGATGTTAGGGTACCCCATGCCACTTTCCCACTAGTTATTGAAGACATCCTATGCATCAAACCAATACCGCCATTCTCACTGTAGTCCCACTACCACACCCCGCCCGCACACACCTAGGTCATACTCTCACGCAGTCCCACTGCCAAACCCCGCCCGCAAACACCTCAGCCACAACTGTCTCACGTAAACCACACCTGCAAACACCTAGGCCAGAACAACCACCGCCATGCCCAAAGACACCTGGGATAGATGATCCACCACCATGCCCGAAGACACCTGGGACTCATCCCGAATACACTTGGGAAATCACCTGCCCACACACACCTGGGCCAACCACCACAACATCTTGCCCGAAGATTCTTGGGCAAATAATGAACTTCAAGCCATCACAGACTGGCTGAGGATACTTGGGCTATCCAGGAAAGGGAGAAGAAATGAGCTAATAACTAGCCACTCAAAGAAGTGTTGGGAAAAACAACCTCCCCCATGAAATGGGGGTGTTAGACACTAAGTTCTCAACATGGGTGGGGCGCGAATAAGAAACACAAAAACTACAAGTATATGTATAGGTAACAATCACTCATCCAAAGTTTAGGTTATTCTTCATCCCGCTTAAAGAACACATTCAGCACTCACCTCCAAGTCACAACCCACACCAAACCAAAACACTTCTGTCTCATCATTGTTTTAATGTTTAGTAATAATGTTAGATGAGTTTTTTTGCACCTACTTGCGTAAATAGCATGCATAAGCACAAGCCAAGGTACTACGCCATGTTCTCAAAAATCTAGGAGCCAACGGCTTCTCAACAATAGAGGATCCCACCCCAATTAGTGATATAATAAAGATAACCATGCGGCCTCAAATTCACAACCAGAGAAACCATATAAAAAGGGGATCCCATCCTCACCCACATCACCAAGAAATTGGCATGTGAAAGAAAAACAATCAAACAACTACCACCAAAGGAAAGCAGGACCATGCGGTATTTTTAGATTTAGATGTTTTAGCACACTCCCTAATTCCAATTATGCTATACTTTAACCGGGGTTATCATAGAAAAATTATTGACCCTGGTGCTTTTAATTTATTTAGCCAAATATATGTAATTAACCAATTTCCATTACACTTCAAAGGTTCACAACCACATTAAATCCATTTAAACATCACCAGAGGTATGGGTTCGTTAGTGCATAGAGAAATACCACCAACGACCATGATTTTTAGTAGGCGTATACCCACACAATTCAGAGATAATTAATAAGTAAGAAGAGAAAAACATAGCACCATAATCGGTCACACCCCTCCCCTTTGTTCTTTAGAATCCATTTATTATATTCTTTAATGTTTGATTAATTCAATTCTACAGAATCACTAGCATACCCACCCCGCAAGATACACAGACAGGAGAGAAGAAGGTGAAAACCTACGTGATTGATCGACGATCGAAGTTTATCTTCACGTGCCAGGAAGAGAAGATTCACGATTTTTAGGGGTGGGGCCTCGGGAACTCAAGGACGAGTAGATGAATCTATGGGAGGGTAATCGATAAAAATAAACCCAGGGAAAACCCTTTTAGTTTATAAGGGTCAGGTACGGTTGAGATAAGAATGCAAAACCGCGTAAGGAACAGGGTCATGGGTCGACCACGCGGTCCCGTACGTCATTAAAGGGTCCCCGCATTTAGGGGTGGTTAAAACCAACGCACACACTACATTTAATTAAATTCCATTTATGGCGTTACTGTGTTTTAAAACAATCATAAATGGGTCAAAATAGAGAATTTGCGCCAAAGGAGGCGCTACTGGAAAACACATGGGGGTTTAGGCTAGGTCCACCAGTTAGTCGAGCTACGAGTAGGCCGCAGGTACTGGTAGACCAAGCAACTGGTAAGCAGCGGCTACCGGTAGACCAAGCTACAGGTAGCGGATCTACCGGTAGGCCGAGCTACCTGTAGGCTGCGGCTACCTCTGGACCGAGCTACTGGTAGCTCAGCTACCGATAGGCCGAGCTACCTGTAGGTCGAGTTACTGGTAGGCTGTGGCTACAGATAGACCGAGCTACCGGTAGGCCTGCTACCGGTATGCTATGGGTACCGGTAGGCCTGCTACCGGTAGGCTATAGCTGCTGGTAGGCCTACCACCCAGAACACCTCAACCAACTGATTATTACTAAGTAATGGTCTCCAACAACCCGAGACATTACATTAGATACCTCTCAAGCTATTCTCGCCCTCAAGAATCAAGACAACCCAAAAGGAAAGAGAGGGTCCAAACAACCACCTCGAAATATACCTCTCAATATTGAACCTCATTGTCAACTAAAAACACCTCCCTCTCAAGAACCAAGAAACATTCCATGTCAAACTAACCAGTCATGTGGGTTGGGGAGTCTCTTCTCCCATGTCAAGATATTATCCACTTTAAGAGGCACTGACTCGCCCGCACGGGTTTAATCGCATCCACCTTAATGTGTCTTGATTAGGGGTATGGTCCTCCCCTCTCCATAGCCAGGACTTTTGACACACATTCAGAGGAATAAAAACCACATATTTCATAGCCAACAAGGTAAAAATCTCCACCACAACAATTATAAACAGAATAGCACAAAACTCAAAACAACTCTAGGTATTGGGCACACATCTGTGCTTCCCTCTCCCACGTACTCTCCTCAAGCCCACCATGTCTCCATAACACAGGAACCAAGGGAATTGTTCTCCCAAGAAGCACCTTCTCCTCACGATTATCAATCATCACTGGTCTTTCCACAATGGTCACGTCGTCCTCAATGTCTAGATCTCGCCAGTCGAGGACATGTGAATCGTCGTACAGATACCGACGAATCTGGGACACATGGAAGATGTCATGTATCCTCAGTAGCGGCGGTGGTAATGCTAGCTGATAAGCCACTTCGCCCACCCACCGCAACACTTCTAAGGATCCGATGAACCTGGGAGAAATCTCAATCCCCTTATCGAACCACTGTTGTTCACGCCATGGGGAGACCTTCAAGAACACATGGTATCCATCCTCAAACTCCAAGGGCCTCCTCCTGGTATCAGCATACGACTTCTGCCAGTCCTAGGCCACCTTCATCCTTTCCCATATAATCTAAACCTTCTCTGTCGTGCTCTGCACCACCTCCGGGCCAAGGATGCCTGCCTCTCCGACTCCGGTCCAACACACAGGTGAGTGGTATGGTCTCCCGTACAAGGCTTCAAATGGGGTAATACCAATCGTATAGTGATAGCTATTATTGTAGGAGAACTATATCAATGGTAAGTGTCGCAACCACGATCCTCCTGAGTCCAGGACACATGCATGCAGCATATCCTCTAAGGTCTAGATGGTGCACTCTATCTGCCCATCCTTCTAGGGATGGAAAGCAGTGCTAAGACGTAGTTGGGTGCCAAAATCATGTTGAAATCCTCTAAAGACTCGTGAGGTAAACCATCCATCCCTGTCTGAGACTATGGATCTCGTAACTCCATGAAACTGCACCACCTCATCTACATATTTTCATGCCAAATCATCCACTGTACTCGACTTCTTAATCGCCAAAAAGTGCGCTGACTTCGTCAACCGGTCCACTACTACCCAGATGGAATCATATCCCCCTTGATACTTGGGCAGTCCAGTGATGAAATCCATCAATATGTCCTCCCACTTCCACTCGGGGACATCCAGAGACTGCAGCAGGCCACCTAGAACATGGTGTTCAGCCTTCACCTGCTGACACACTAGGCACTTGGCCACAAACTCTTCCACTGATCGCTTTACTCTGGGCCACCAGAACTGTCTCTTCAGACACTGGTACATCTTAGAAACTCCTAGGTGTACCGCTCTGGGAGAGTTGTGGAACTCACTAAGAACCTCTCCACGCATCGCCTCTGGAACAAACTGCTTTCCTCGGAAAAGCATCTGGTTCTAACCATCCTCTGTCCACCCTTCCAGAGCATTGTTCTGGTCAAATCGGTCTTGTATCACCTCGCACTCTGGGTCTCCCCACAGAGACTCCTCCACATGCTGTAATACATAAGACTGCACTATCATTTAATAGAGGCAACCTCTATCACCATCCGTCCTTGCATCCAGGTGCAAGGCATCCAACTCCTCCATCGCCTTCCAGGAATCTGCCGACTCTCAGACCGCATCCTTCTACGATATCCTGCTCAAGGCATCGGCTACTATATTCCCCTTCCATGAAGCATAGGAAATCTTGAAGTCATAATCCTGGTGGAACTCCACCCACCTTCACTACCGCAAGTTTAGGTCCCGCTGGGAGAAGATATACCTCACGCTTCTGTGGTCCGTGAAGAACACAATGCATTCCAAATGAGATAATGTCGCCATAACTTTAGGGAAAAAATGACCACTACAAGATCCAGGTCATGGGTGACATAATTACGCTCATGAGGGCGTGTCTTCCTAGACCCATAAAAGAATACCCCTTATTGATGCATCAACACACATCTGAGGCCTTGCCTTAAAGTGTCACAGAATACCTCATACGTCGCCCCTTCTTTTGGTAGTCTCAGCACTAGGGCACTAACCAGCTTCTCCTTCAGATAGCTGAAGGATGCTTCACACTTCTCACTTTAGATGAAAACCCAGTCCTTCTTGGTCAAGGTTTTCAAAGGGGCTACTACTCGGGAGAAGTTGGGTACGAACCTCCGATAGTAACCTTCTAGCCCGAGGAAACTATGGACCTCCGCCACGTTCTTTGGTGCATCCCAAGAAACAACTGCCTCAACCTTTTATGGTTCCACCGCTACCTCCTACTCGGACACTACGTGCCCAAGGAAGTTCACTTTCCGCATCTAGAAATTACATTTTGACAACTTCCCATAAATTTGGTGCTGTCAGAGGACCTCTAAAACTATCCTCATGTGCTATGTGTGGTCCTCCTGTGATCTTGAATAGACCAGGATATCGTCGATGAACACAACCATGAACTGATCCAGGTACTCCCAGAATATGGATTTCATTATCCCCATGAACAAATCCATGGCATTGGTAACACCGAAGGGAATGACTACAAACTTGAAGTGTCCATATCTACACCTGAATGTCGTCTTCGGGATGTCACCATCTTTCACTCTCAACTGGTGATCCCTAGACCACAGGTCGATCTTCGAGAACCACCCTGCCCTTTCAGCTGGTCGAGATGATCGTCTATCCTTAGAAGAGGGTAGGGATTCTTGATCGTCACCTGATTCAGCCTCCTGTAGTCTATGAACAACCTAATACCACAATCTTCCTTCCTTGAGAAAACGACTAGAGCACCCCACAATGACGCACATGGTCGAACATAACCCCTCTTCACCAGATCCTCAATCTGAATCCACAAATCCCATAGCTCTGAAGGTGCCATCCGGTAAGGAGCCATCGAAATCGGACAAGCACCAGGATGTAAGTCTATCCCAAACTCGATATCACATCGAGGAGGTAGAGTCATTACCTCCTCAGGAAAGACGTCCATAAACTCACTGACGATTACTAGCACCTCCACCATCTTAGTATCCACCGACTCTAGGGATAGCTCGGCTAGCAAGGAGAGGAGGGGTCCCTCTCGCCTGCTACCCTTCTGACTGCTCTTCTTACTAGTGAAAGTAACACGTCGGCCACCCATGTATAAGAACACAACCCTTCCTCGGAAGAAGTCAATGAGGGCACACACAAAGAAAATCCAGTCGATGCCTAGGATGACATCGTATGTCTGTATCTATAGCAGTAGTAGATCCTTGACCGACTGATGTGGCCCTACCATCAGCCTGCATCTTCGACAAACATATAACAAGACGGTCTGACCTCTGACTAGTGTGCTCAGCACCAAGGGCACTGGATGTCTCTCAGCATCTAAACCCAAATCACGGGCTAGAATGGGTGAAACGAAGGAGTGCGAAGCTCCGGTATCGAACAAGGCATAAACAAGGGTACTGAAAAAACTAACCATACCTCAAAAAACCTCTTGTCCCACTGGAACTATCGCCTCCGTGGCGTGCAACTGTCCACACCCAGCTCCTCTGCCTCTCAGCTGTCATCCGCCTTCCCAACCACGCCCTGGCCGAGGTCCCTGAGGAGTGCCCTGAGGTCGGACTCCTCCTACAACGTCTGCTCTCGGAGGAGCGGGAGCTTGCTGCCCCTATTGCTGCTGCTGGAAGGGCCTGGCTGGAAGCTGCTACTAGGGAAGGTGCTGGGCCTGTCCGCCACCGCCGTACTATACTCAGTCTGGGTACTGATTCTGAAGATGTCCATGGATCCCACAGACGAAGCACCTCAGTCCTGGGCCCGAAAGAAAAAGGGAAAGGACCGGGGGACCGGAACTGGAACTGTTGTGGCATGCTCCATACTGGTCGGAACCGAGAGGGTCCCGATGCTGGTGGTCTAGTTCTTACAGCCTTCCCCTTCAATGATCCCAGCAGGATCCCCTCTAGTGATACAACTCCAAGCATGTGAATCCTCTCCACCACTTCTCCCTTCTTCTGGACCTCGAAGTATGTCGGCAGGGTGAAGGGGTAACAGTATACTAAAGGGAGGGTTGGGGAACCTCCTCTAAACATCTTAGCCGAGACTCTTCATCTGGGAAGTGGTCTGGAGAAAAACGTAGAAGGTCCTTGAACTTGATTCCCAGCTCCCTTACTGACATACTCCCTTGTTGGAGGGAGAGTATCTCCTGCCACTTCTCCGCCTTCATCGTAGAAGAGGGGAATTCGGCCCGGAACTCCTTCTCGAAATTAGCCCATGCCACCTCAGCCTCTCTCCCCTCCCCCAAGTAAATAGTCCACCACTGATGCGCTGCTCCCCACATCAGGCTGATGGCCAGAGGAACCCAGTACTCAGTCAGAGCCCGGATCAAGCCGAAGGCTATCACCAGCTCCTCTAACCAACTCTCTGTCTTCATGTCAGAGGTGCTGCCCTCATATTTCTCGAGGGTCTGTCGCTAGAAGGCCCAAAGTGTCTTCTGCCACTGGTCATCCTCTTCCTTTTGATTATCACTCTGACGATCGACCAAAGTAGTCTCATGGGCCTCGATCGCCCACTCCACATGTGGTCACCTCTCAGGTGCATTTTCTGTAAGGTAAACAAGGAAAGCCTAAGCCCAAGTTGTGTAGAATATTGTTCTTAAAATTTATTATAATTTTTATTTATTTCAATTTCCAAAACACTCATGAAACACAAGAACACAAGTCATTATGATGCATGTATCTTTCCTAGGGTTTCTACCCAACAATCAGCGTGGCCTCACTTTGTCGTTCGGTAGGTCCAGAGTCTTTGCATCAGATCACGGGGGGCCTAAAATCCCGTGTCCTAGCCGGTCTCCCCTGGCCTAATTCACGTACCACGGTCACCCAACCCTATTTCCCTACCATCCCATGCAATCATTACTATTCATAACTCTAGACTCCATCCTATATCTCAAACCCCTCACCTCTGATACCATTCTGTCACGACCCGCCTTCACCAAAATGAGGGAAAGGTCAGAAAATTGCCAGGCCCTTCCTTCCTCAAGTTGAAGGAGAAATAATGACCCCTGAAACCTACCTTTAATATGTCCCAGAGTGGCGACCAGTGCCAAGGGTATAGAATCACTCAGTAAATGGAAGGCATTACCCTTTTTCATTCAATAGGATCGTGAGATAAGATAGTAAATCTCACAACACCAAAACTAGAAGTGCAAGTAAAACAAAAACAACCATTCCCATATGCATGTTACAAAAGTAAATACCAAAAAGTACAAAGTGACTACAAGGGTAAAGTACCAAAGAAATAAAAACGGAAACTGCAACTATCCCAAAGGTCTTGCGCTAGTATCATCCCGCGCGATCCCCAAAGTCCTCCTGGAAACCTGAAAATAGTTTTAATATACGTAGGGTGAGGATACATGTATACTCAGTAGGGAAAATATAAAGCTCTCGAGCACAAGTGGGAAGTCATACTAATCTCCTGTGAGAAAAGAGATAACCAAGCACTTAACCGGGAAACTAACCACCCAAGCCTCACCAAGGCACACTCCCCAAATAACGCAATTAACATAAAATATAGTGATAGAACATCGATGTTAGGGTACGCCGTGCCACATTCCCACTAGTTATTGAAGACATCCTACGAATCGAACAAATCCCACCATTCTCACCGCAGTCCCACTGCCACACCATGCCCGCACACACATTGGCCATACCCTCACACAGTCCAACTGCCAAACCCTGCCCACAAACACCTAGGCCACAACTGTCTCACGTAACTACGCCTGCAAACACCTAGGCCAGAACATCCACCGCCACGCCCGAATACACCTAGGCTAGAAGATACACTACCATGCCCGAAGACACTTGGGCCTCATCCCAAATACACTTGGGAAACAACCCGCCCACACACACCTGGGCCACCCACCAAACCATCCTACCCGAAGATTCTTGTGATAATAATGGACTTCAGGCCATCACAGCCTGTCCAAGGATACTTGGGATATCCGGGAAATGGAGCAGAAAGGAGCTAATAACCATCCAATCATAGAAGTGTTGGGAAAAACACCCTCCCTCATGAAATGGTGGTGTTCGGCACTAAGTGCTCAACATGGGTGGGGCACGAATAATAAACACAAAAACTACAAGTATATGTATAGGTAAAAAGAACTCACCCTATTTTTAGGTTTTTCGTCAGCCCACCTAAAGAACACATTCAGCACTCACGTCCGAGTCACAACCCACACCAAACCATAACCCGTCTGTCTCATCATTTTTTTCATGTTTAGTAATAATGTTAGGTGAGATTTCTACACCTACTTGGGTAACTAGATAGCATAAGCACAAGCCAAGGTACTAGCCCATGTTCTCAAAAATCCAAGAGCCAACGGCTTTTCAACAACAATGGATCCATCCCCAATTCGTGATATATGCAAGATAACCATGCGGCCTCAAATTCACAACCAGCGAAACCATAGCACCAGGGGATCCCATCCCCATCCAAATCACCCGGAAATCGTCCTGTGAAATAAAAATAATCAGACCACTACCACCAAAGAAAAGCAGGCCCATGCAGTATTTTGAGATTTAAACGATTTAACACACTCCATGATTCCAATTCCGTTGTACTTTAACCGGGGTTATCACAGAAAAGGGATTGATCCTGGTGCTTTCAATTTATTTAGCCGAATATACATAATTACCCAATTTCATTTACAAAAAAGGGCTCACAACCACAATGAAATCCATTTCAACATCACCAAAGGTAAGGGTTTATTAGTGCACAGAGAAATACCACCAACGGACGTGATTTTTAGTAGGCGTATACATGCACAATTTTGAAATCATCAATAAGGAAGAAGAGAAAAAAATAGCACCATCATCGGTCACAACCATCCCCTCAATTCATTAAAATCCATTTATTATCTTCTTTATATTTTGGTTAATTCAATTCTACAGAATCACTAGAATTCCCACCTCACAAGATACACAGACAGGAAAGACGAAGGTGAAACCCTACTTGATTGATCGACGATCGAAGTTTATCTTCACACACCAGGAATAGAAGATGCGCGATTTGCAGGGGTGGGGCCTTGGGAACTCAAGGGCGAGCAGATGAATCGATGGGAGGGTGATCGAGAAAAGGAAACCTAGGGAGAAGCCTTTAGTTTATAAGGGCCAGAAACAGTTGAGATAAGAACGCGAAACCGCGTAAGGAGCGGGGTCGTGGGTCGACCGCGCGGCCCCACAAGTCATTAAAGGGTCCCCTCCTTTAGGGGCCGTTAAAACGGATGCACACACCACATTTAATTAAACGCCATTTATGGCATTACTGGGCTTTAAAACATGCTTAAAGGGGTCAAAATAGGGAATTTGCGCTAAAGTAGGCACTACTGGAAAACTCGTGGGGGTTTAGGCTAGGTCCACCGGTTAGCAAAGCTACTGGTAGGCCACGACTACCAGTAGACTACGATACCGGTAGGCCGAGATACCAGTAGCTAAGATACCAGTAGGCTGCGGCTGCCAGTAGACCGAGCTAATGGTAGATGAGCTACCGGTAGGCCGAGCTACCAGTAGGATGCGGCTACCGGTAGACCGAGATACCGGTAGCTGAGCTACTGGTAGGCTGCGGCTACCGATAGACCGAGCTACCGGTAGACCTGCTACTGGTAGGCTAAGGCTACCAGTAGGCCTACCACCCAGAACACCTCAACCTTCTGATTTTTACTAAGTAATTGTCTCCAACAACCCGGGCCATTACAAGCTAATTATATATTTATCTTCTAATTAATATAAATATCAATTTTTAAATAAATGGTACCACACACAGTTGAGAAAATCATTATCCTACCATGCCAAATGGAACAGTCCTGATGACAGAACCTCATTCATGGTTACTACACAATTACTCTTAGTTGTGAAGAACCCATTGTAAGGACCCCTTTTTCCTTGAAAATTTTAAAAATTTAACCCATACTGGCCCGTAATCAAAAAAATGATATAAAAAATTAAAATAATTAAAATAATTGTTTTTTTGAGGTCAGGGTGTGACAATTCTACACACCATGCAAAATTTCTACTGTATAAAGTCACCCATCCAATCAAGGAATTAAAATCATGGTCAAAACTAAACAAGCCCCACAAAATCTTGAACTCAGTGTGACCTTTCACTCTACCTGCCACACATTCCAAACTATAATGGAAAATTCAATGAGAATAAGCATGAGGAAAAGATAAGGGTTCTTCCCACCATAATAACTCATATAGCATCGCAAATATTGAAACTCTTAGCTCAGGATAACTCTAGAACTACCAACATGAACCAAATTGAAAATCACCAACACATACCTACAATTCTCAAACAAACCAATTCTTGAAGAAAAACTGTAATGATCTATGGTGGGTCTCCGCACCATTTAACAATTGGCCAGTTTAGTCAAACCATCACTAGATTACATGGGACCTTCCAACCAATACCATACATCTTTAAATCATGTGAAAACCCCAATAATAATTCATCCAAATAGAAAACCAATCCACAATTATTCATTTACAAATGAAACTTGCATCTCCAAAGTGGGTAGAACCCAGAACTAAAAGTAACTCACAATGGGACCCCTGATTCTAATTACAACCAAATAGGATCTCTGAAAAAAAAAGAACACAATGATGAGAAGTGTCCATTATGACTCTTACAAAAAAATTTATCCTTCAAATATGATGAATCTTCAACAGAGAAATCTAAACTGTCCACATTCTAGCACAAGAGACAAAATCTAGACCAAGGTTCTCCACACCACTGTAAATTTAAGACTATACACAAGCTATACTATGAGGCCTATATGGATGGGGATCTGATTTCTAAAGCATCTACTAACCTGCAGTTAGAAGTTGGCATCCTCTAGAGGAGACTCCTCCTGAAGATTTCGTTAGCAGAACCTCTCCAAGTGACCCAAACAACAATGCCAATGGAAAGACTTCAAAGGATGATGACATGGAAACTTAAAGAACCCAAAATTCTACAAAAGAATAAAAAAAGGGGGCGTATTGAATAATAATTGATGGAATTAACAAGAACACTTTTCTAAAATAGGTTCTTTTGGTTCTCTCTCTTCACCGGATGGGGAACCATTCTGAATAGTAAATTAATTGTTCCTTGAACCTTTGATGGAGAGCCCAGATATTAGGTCCCAACATTAAACATTATATAATCTTTAGATAAGTAAAGAAATCCCCATGAAGTTCATTTTATGTTTAGAGTTTTAGATAATTATTCCATAAATATTACATTATATCTCAAATATTAAAAAGTAGAAAGTTCTACTCTAACTATTTTTCCACAATAACAAAACTCCTTGATTCAAACAAGAATTATTTTTTCAAAAAATATTCCTGAATTCCTCCCTTCTCTTACCCTTCCTTATACCACATGAAAACGCATTTCAAAAACATTGGATGAGCCAATAATGCTTAGTAATATTTATAAAATAATGAAATAAAACATTAGTCAATCAATACATAAAAATCAATGAAATCATACTTTTAACTCATAAAACATAATATCTTTAACATACCACATCAAATTATAAGATTTATGAATAACTCATAGAAATCATAAATCATAAAGGTAACTTATAAAATCCATAACATACATATATTGTATCATTCATAGTTACATATAGAGCTACATTTAGAATACCCATCACAGTATATTCCCTAAATATCTTAGGAGACACATTAACGTTTACCTCAGCCACATAACCAAATGAATTGGAGATCTATATCGGGCTCACCAACCCTAGGATTTTCATGGAACCACCCATATATGGTTTATCACATAACCACCTATCAAATTTGCATGTACCATTACATAATCATTACACTTTAAAGATTGAAATTATCATCATTTCACTGATAAACCGCAATGAATCAATTTAAGATATTAAAGTATTCAATACATTTTGAAAACCATTTAAAACATTTTATAATGATATTTTTGAATCAAATATTCCCATACCACTTTGAAACTGTTAAATGAATTATAATTTTAAAACAGTAATGTCTATATAAATAAATCCTAAAAAACATTTTGAAAACATGGAAATTAATAAGAATTATTTAAAAGAATAAATTATTAAAATATTTAAAATAGTGTTTTAGCTAAACAGTCTCTTTCCACTTGAGAAAATACTTGAATAAAAATAATTATAGAAATTACAGTAAAAGAAACTTATAATATGACGAGAATAAGAGGATTCATGATATAACATGTCAAATAGAATTATATACAAAAAATAAAGTGAATTGGTGTATAACAAAAAAATAAATCTCAATGTAATGTAAATTGTGAAATAATCCCTAACAAAGATCATATGCTTAGATTAAGGAAACATCAATGACATAGTTATTTCTAGAAAATATAAATATGCCTAATATAAGTGTATATTAAGTGTAAAAAAAATCAGAGGTCATTCACACATATTTATGGAAAAAACAAACCCAATGACATGGATATTTAACTCAATTAATGGAAATTGATCTATTATTTCCCTTACAACGTTCGTATAAATGACATAATAATTTATTAGTGAGATGATTATGTTTATAAAATTTATTTCAACAAAAATTGAAGTGTAAATAACTAAATAATGAAATAAATAGTGATTACACACCTAATATTTTAATAATATAATCAATAGTGTATGTGTAAAACACAATGAGTGGAAATTGAGTATAGAAATTCCCTAATGAAAATTCTTGCAGCCTACTGAAATCCCATAAAGATTCCTTAAATGAGTTGATGAGCGAGAAAAGGGTATCTAATCAATTGGACATAAATTTTTTTACAATAATGATATAGAAGAACAAATACCAACATATAAAAACGGAAATTAAAAGACATAACATAAATAAAGTCTTTGACTAAAAGATGAGGGTGAAAGGTTCCCTTTCCTTTAGTCCGACCTGTCTCATTCGTTCTTTATATTCATGAATAATAAATCATATGATAATTTCTACTCGCTTCTAAATCTTTTTTTATTCATTTTACATTACATATAATCATTCTATTAAAATTACATATTTATTTATGTTACAATCAGTTGTTTTGTCATTATTTGGTACTTGAGTGGAAAATGAAATTTGTTTAAGGTAAATTGTACATGTGGTCAAAATTTCATCATCTATCGAATATTATTCATGATTTAGATATCATATATATAATTTATTTATTTATTTATAATAGTCCATAACATTTTGAGATAATAAATGAAATTCACTATTAATGGAGATGGTTAGTCATATGTACACATGAACGTTACGTTCATTTCATTTTAATATGTAAAGGAATGAAATATAAATGTTACATAGGATTTTTATAATTTGAGTTTTAGATCATATTTTATTTATCTTAAATATATTAATTAACTCCATCCCATATACGTTCCATGTATACCATGAACGAGTCATATTACTTTGAGGGGACAATAGTCTGCACTTTCTCAAATGAAATTATCGTATTTACACATTATGGAAAGCATAATGGTGTCATTTAAATAAATAAATAAATAAGAGAATAGAGACAATATAAATATAATATATATCATATATAAATATAATTCCATCATAATTTCCACCATGACAGGTGGTAGGGGAAAATTGAACAATCATCATTTCTTGAGGCAGTAGTTCGCTGTCCACAGAAATAGTATGTTCGTATCCATTAGATGGAGGGGTGGGTATGTGTAGTTAGAATAATTATCATAACAAAATATTAGTATCTTTATGATATTTTTGTTGTTATGTATTAAAATAATAATAATAGAATATGGATTGTAGAAGTAAAATATTGGAAAGGAACTTTAGAGAAGATGCTACCTCTGGAAACATGTAAACCCTTTGATTTGAGCCCAATGGATTTCTCAAATTTCCTTCAGCCTAAGGTAAGGCTTCATGTAGGAATGTAGGGTTGTTGGGAGATTATTTTTTCAGATATTGGATGAGCTGAGGGGCTTGATAGGTGTGATTAAATGGGTAGGGGTGATGCCATATTATAAGAGGGGGAGGGGAACTTTAGGACTATTTTAAAGTATTAATTTTTTATAAAATTATTTTCAGTTTCGAAAGTTCCCAAAGACATTTATTTAAAATATAAGATGTTTTTGGGTCGAAAAAATAACAACCAATAGGTTTTAGACAAATCTAGGTCACAAATATATCCTTTTCATTTAGCTTTAACCCTTATTTAACTAATTTTACTCTTACCATGTCTTCTTGTATATTCATATTATATGGTTAATATAGTTACTATAAAATTTCAATAGAACCTAAAGTGGTTAACTAATGAGATGTTAATATCTACGTAATTTTCTGTAAAATTATAATATTTGGTCTATTATATCATTTTTTTAAAAAAATTTATTTTTAACTCATTTATGTCAATTTTTAAACTATTCATATCATGACTTTTAAAAAATTGATAAAAACATTACTGTCTCAAAAAAAATCATTATTTAAAATATAATAAGTCATAATCATCCATAATTTTTTTTATTACATAAAAAAATATCAAAATAAATTTATTTTAATAATTGTATTCTCATTTATTTAAAATATTAATTAATAAGGGAATCAGTACATCATCATTGTTCCATAAATAAAATTATATATATGATATCTAAAAATTATAAATAAAATTATTTTTTGTAGGAAATATTTTTATATTTATAATTATTATTTATTGGATAATATATCACTTATATAACCCCATATATGTTTTTTTAGTAATATATACATGTTTGTGTTATATTTTTCTATACGTTAAATTAATTCATATAAAATTTCTTTTTTACATCAATAAGGCTCCATGGGATCCCAAAATAGACCCAAGGATTCCCGTGGTCAGAAATATATAATACAAAAGGATTAAGACACGTTTGAAAGTTCTTTTATATTATAATAATTTTATTTTTTTACCCTTATTTATTAGATTAACCTTTTAACCATGGTAAATAAAATAATTACTGAATTAAGTATTTATAAAGTCCAAAAAGAATGTTACTATTTACACAATTTGTACCTATTGATTCCAAATATGGAATCCATTTCTCCAAATTCAAAAAATATTATTTTTAGTTATTAATTAAATATTAATTCCCATTTTCAAATCTAAAAGAGAGTTTTTTTAGAAATTATAACTATCTAAAGATTGATATGTGTTTATTTCCAATTAAAAGGTGAAATTATTTCCAATGACCATAATTTTATTAAATTAAAATAACATTATCCAATTATAATTTAAAACTAATGAAAATGAAAAATCTAAATATATAAATAAATTAGATGAAAAGGATGTTTTGAATTAAAATATAGTATTTTTAACTATTTATTAAAAACGAACATTATCAGAAAAATATTTTTTTATTAAAACATTTTTTGATGTCCCACATCATAAGAAGAATTTTTCCCATGTATAAAATATAAAAGTAACAAAATATTTATTTAAAAATGGTTCTCCATCAAAAAGAGTTAAAAAATCCTTTTAAAAATATTATAGAGTTTAATTCTTAAAATCAGTTTCATTCTTATTTTTAGCCTATAAATTTTTTTGGATAAAGGTAAAGAAATTTAATTATTATAAAATATTTAGTTATGTTCATTCCCACAAATACATCTACTATTCTTTATATATCATTTAAAATAACAATATTATTATAGTATTTTTTTGGTATAACTCAATGTTGTGTGAAACGTAATATTTCAAAGAAACTCATTGTTGCATGTGGAGTATGATATCTGAAAAAGTGTCCTCATTAACTAAAAATTAATATCTTAATGAAAAATATTAATAGATATAAAAATGTATTATAATATTTATTCATGGGTCGTAACATCCTTCCCCCTTTTGGAAATTACATTCCTACAATTTTAAAATTTCGTTCCAAAACTACATTGAAAGTCCCACATCGGAAAAAAGAATTAATAAAACTATAACTTTAAAATAACAAAAGTGAAATACAAAGTCACTAGAGATATCCAATACTATGATTCCATTTAGTAAAACATGGATATGGAGATAAACTAACCATCATCTTATGATGGAGAGTGATAGAAATCATGATCAGGAAAAAGTTAAATGCAAGAAAACAACAAATAGGTGAAGGGTTAAATAGACTTCGATTTCCCAGTATGAAATGTAAATGGACAAAAATATTTATGTTTATTTTAATAAATGTGTAATTTTTTATTATATTGAATAATAACATAAGGAAATATACTTACTTTTCAAGTATAGTTTCATCTTTTAATAGATTTCTACCGTAAACTCATCTTTTCTCAAAACAATGAGTATTCAAGATGACATTATCCTATCTGAAGTGCTAGAATAAAATTCTATTGAATAAAATAATCCACAAAGGATGAAATATATATTTTATTTGTGGTTACATATTAACCAAAACCTAAATGGTTAGTAAAATATAAGATAATCCCCAAAAGATTAACCTTTATAAAAATAAACACTACTCTTAATCTCCAAAATTCAACTAAAAATTCCCGAAGTTCAACAAAGAAAAATAAATACAATATTTTTCATAAAATGAATCAAGGTAATCCAAATAATATTGGAACTGAAAACTCAGATGTATTTAATCACATAGTCTTCTATATTGATTCATAACATTTATCACTAAATAACATAAACTACTCTAACAGTCTCATACTAAATATTAATTAACCTAATCACATATTATCCATGGGAGGTAAAACATTTTCTATTAATAACCCAAATACCCATCTGTTCATAATAAAAACATAGATTCTTTAAAAATAAAATTCCAACCATTACTCCACAAAGGAAATACCATAGTATTGTATTTCTCTTAGGCATAAAGTTTTCCAAAAAGACAGAACGTCTTATAAAGTAACATTTATCAATTAATTACCACGTAATTTTATAATAAAGAGGATATCTATTTAATTAAACATAATTTACCAAAATCAACTTATTCTTAATCCCTAAAATCATTTAACTAAGAATAATAAGTCATACCAACCATGGACTTCACATAGGCTTGTGGTAGGTGATGCACCCTTTTCACCCTTTGGTTGTGGGTTTGATTCCCGTGGCCTTACTATACACGATGGGTTGTCAGCCATCTCGTGGGTTTTACCTTTTTATAAAACTCAAAAATAACCCAAACATGTTTTAACCTCAATTTTTTTCTTATACCTATCATTTTCATCCCAACTCATAATGATGTAAACATCATAATTCATGAAGCCCAAAATATATTGACAATTTTTTCCACCTCCATATGAATAAAAAACACTATTCCAAAATAATGAATAGTGTAACATGATCATGGTGTCTACTTGGTTTCATCGTCATCCTGTTTATGTAAATTGATGGTCCATGCATTGCAAAAATTATTTAGAGATCCTTTAAAATCGTTTTATTCCTTTATCAAAATACACCATGTAAAAATTGGTTCATATTGGTGTTCCCAATAAAAAGTTTCAAAAAATAATCATGTATGAAAGATAGTTTCAAAACATTCGATAAAAATTTCTTTTTATAACACTGTCAGACTAAGTTAGAGTTGAAACATTCAATCAATTTTTCTTTTAAAATACTATATGTATGTGCTAAAAAACTATATTTTAGAAGAAAATATAAATTGGTTGTGTAGGGGTCTCCTATAAGAGTTGGTGTCCTTGAACCAACTACATTGTACTTTATTCATTAATAAATAAATTATCACATCTTTATTTTTCTTCTGTGTGACAATTCATGTGATAATGTCCTAAGGATAGCTATTTCTTTAAAGAGTCATAACGGATCCATGCTATGATGAGAACCTAGAAGTACCATAACACTATTTTTTAATATATGTTCTATGGATAGATTATGTTATTTGAGAGGCACAAATAATACTGGCCATTAGGGGTGAGGACTCATAAAACATTGAGGCACCTTCCCATGGTGTATGCCCTTGGTAATGTAAAAGAGGATATTATGAGAACGAGACCTGCCAGTACGAAATCCACATTTCATGGAGTTATTGGATGTTCCTATCAGTGGACGTGTGTATTGGTCCTTAGGAATTAATATTATTATTAATGGGTATCAGAACTTGCTCACATAGGTGTATTGATGAAAATTGTGACGACACACTGTTCGAAATAAGGTAGGAAAAGTTGGGTGCGTCATGAGTGATTTTTCATTAATAGAAAATGCGAGAAAAGATTTTTCCCTTCTGTTCCAAAAAGGAAGTAGATATCTCAGAACCTTTTATGGAATTGATATAGCCTAAATAAATCCATGGCCATGGTGAGGAATGGGCAAGTTCAATTCTAAAAATTCAAAGACAGAATTATTAAGAACATGGGTTGATGGAACTAGCATGAAACCATCTTGATTAGAGATATCAAGAAAAAGGGATTAAATTACATGGTAAGCGTTCGTAGGAGGTGACGTGCCATTATAGTGTTAACATCTTTCTCTATGGGTGCCTTGGAGTGTTTCAAGATGTTAACCTTGGACATTAGGCAAGCTCCGCCTATTGCAACTGAGAAAGAGGCCTAGAGGGTCATGCACTATGTTTTTTGAACTATCTTAGTAAAATATTAATTTAACAAGTTTAATATATATTATTCTCGATTGTGGTTTAATAATTATTTATGGATGCCTGATCACATTGATTTTGAAACAAGATATTCGAGAGAATATAATGTGGGTGAAATAATATATTTATTACCGAGTAATGTAGTGATATTTATTTTAGAAATAAATATCCAATATTAAAGGTCTAATAAATGTGGTGGAAGAAATAATGAAAAATGGAAAACTAAAAGTACACGACTTTTATATTAAATATACACACCACGTATTTTTTTCTAGGAATTTATGAGAAATAAATATTGTTTATTTTATAAAATAAAATTGGGTGCAATTCACTAGGCTCATGTTAGGTAATAATAATAGTCAACTGTTATTATTAAACATGGGGTATTACTAAGAATTAAATGAAATGAATAACTACTTTCAGGTAGATAATTCATTTTTTTATTCTATGTAATTAAAATCCCAAATTTATATTTCTCATTATCCTAGAGATTTTTTTTGTGGTTGTGCACAACAGATTTGGAAAAACTCTATAGATTAGAGAGAATTAATTTCCCACCAAGAATGCTCTTAAGCTTTGAGAGAGAGATCCACCTCCTCCGAATCAAGGTGATCAAATAAGGACATTCCAAGTTAAGTCTCTTCCATACTAGCACCTGGAGATCCCTTCAGCAGTGTCCAGAGATTTGTGGAGCATGTGTGGATCACCGCTAGAGGAATCCTACACTTGGATTTTATGATGCAATGATGGGTCACATCAGATCATGACCGAAAACATCTAAGAAGAAATAATTACGTCAAGATAATTCTTTCCAATTAATTAAATTAATTATAACCAACATATGATGATCCTATCTATGGTTCCTGGACTCCATTCTTTCTTTTTCGTTCTTTGTTCTATTCTGAAGATCCGGCGTTTTATTATCTTGAAGAATCTCATATTGATCGTTGTTAATGCTATAATTAATGTTGGGTACACCCTCCAACGTGCTTCCGATGCACCCTGAATCATAAAGTGGTATCATAGGGAGGTTATATCATTGATTATAATTGTTTAGTTTATTTGTAGGTGATTTACAATTTTAATAATTTAGTTGTTTCAATTCAATTAAATCGTTCTTTAAATCTGAATCTTGGGATCTATTCCTCCTCTCTCATTTCTCGTACACCTAATAAAAACGAATTTTTCTTTCAATTTTGATTAAAATAAAATAGAGGATCTCATTCCGAGGTACCAAACATTCCTGGATGAACAACACCATAATACATGGTGTGTATTGGGAAGTACACGTTCTGTAGTCTAGGTTCAATGCATCATACTAATATGCCAAATCAGGCCATGTATTGGAATTATTCCTAAGTGATAAATGAATCTGTGTATTGACCAGGAATAGGTGGCACACGGTTTCCAGATTACACACCTTGTGGCCCATGGAACATGGTGTATAGTCCTTTCAGGTTAGGTTTGGACCGTGTACCACGTACACATCTTTCCCGACTAGAAACTGTGTAATGCGGATACTACACAGTGATTGTCCCACTGAAAACATTGTGTACTCCGAAGATTTCTGATGTACATAAACATGCCATGTCCTCAGGAATGTACTCCAGATGGACGGTGAACAAAAGCACACGCCATGTAGTCAAGACTACACACCATGTACTCATCCAAATTACACAGATTTATGAGAATTTATTATTATATTATACAAACACTTGAGATGTGTACTATAGTGCAGGCGTAAAGAGGAGACACAACACGTAATAAGTGTTATATATATATATATATTTAATTTAATATTTGCATAAATGGGAATTCACCGGGTTTCCTCCAAGGTACAATTTATGTATAAAGATAATTTTAAATGAATTTATTTGATTTAAATTATGATGGATGAAAATCTCAGGGAAAATCAGAAAAGGGTTAAAGATAAAATGATTGATTAATTAAAGATAACGAATTGATTCGAGTGTGATTCCTCTTAAACAATAATGATAAAATAATTTAATTATAGTTTTTTTTATACTTAAATATCATTTCATATATGAATGAACATGAAATAGACCAAGAGCTTTGTATGTGATTGGTTTATTTTAATATATTTATTTAAATTAAATTTTTTGGCATGTGATCATTCTCCTCATTAATATGTAGGGCATGCGCACCCAAGGTTTCTTTTATGTAAAAACCCATATTTACCCATCACCAGCATGTGATATAAATGCATATGTATAGTATGGAGCTCCCAAGCTAGTGGAGGTGGCCTAAGTTAGGAGCCAAGGTGAAACCAATCCAAGGAGATAAAAAGGTGGACATGTGGAAAGCTATAAACATGAACCCGAAAGGTTCAAGTTGATTCTATCATAGGTATTATGTTAGTTTATGAACCGGTAGATAATTTAACTGATAGAAAATGCTAATTATCGTACCATTTATTTTATTTCTGTCAGTTTCATGATTTATTTATTATGTGTTTGTTGTCACGATAAGAAAATTAATGAATTAAACAAGAATTCAAGATGGAACTAAAATAAAATTTTATTATGCATAAATTTTATCTTATACAGTATTGATCACTTAATTATATCCCACTTAATATTAACCTGCATGTATTCATATATAATAAAGTGGAAATTTACGTATAAGGATAAAATACCTCAAATAAATATTAAGATGGTATAGCCTTCCATAATCTTGGTTAGAATCGAACCTTAGTTCTAAGTGCTTGACCAACCGTAGTTGGGGTGCTTTAAAATATTGGTGAATTTTAATTAAAGGTTTTTGGTTGACATGACTTGGTTCGCCTCAAGGGTTAACTGCCATAGTAGGACTTGGTGATCCCAATAGGCAAAGGTTGAGGAAATCCAAAATAAAAGGATTTCAAGATTAGGGAGTCCACTCAGTGGATCACGGAGCTGCAATTTAATGCTATTGGCATTTGAAATGCCTATCTAAAACCCTTCATGTTGCTTGACCTACCCTATTTGGGGTAATGTGAAAGGCAATATGGATCCCTTTCATTAGAATATCCAAGAAACCGAATATTATGAAGTCAATGGTGACGACTATTGGATTTTGATAAAATAGTGGGAGACTAATAAGTATAAATTTATTTAATTTTATCAGTTTTATAATAAAGTACATATCCTTTTTCCATTTTATATTGTAGAAACGGCAAGAAAAATGACTTCAAACATATCATTGCGAACTATACTTGAGAAGGAAAATATTCTGACCGGCACTAATTTCCAAAAGTGGTGGAGGCGTTTTCTCGTCATCCTTTTCCACAAGAGGAAATTGTATGTACTTGAAGAGCCTATTCGGGTTGTTCCTAGGAAAGAGGCCAATGCTGAGGAATTATCTCTCTATATGAAACATATGGATGATGCCATAGATGTCCAATGTTTAATGATATTGGCCATTTCTAATGTGGTCTTGAAACAATATGAAAACAAGGACGCATATAGAATGATGTCTCACCTTAAGGATCTATACCAAGAGAAGACAAGATATGAGAGATATAAGATATCCAACAGTTTGTTTATAACTATTCATGGAGAGTCTACACCAGTTGGGCCACATGTAGTCAAGTATATTGGCTTTATTGAACGCCGGGACGTCTTAGAGATTAATTTCTAGGATGAGTTGCGTACAGATTTCATCCTATCATCAATTCCCAAGACCTTATCAATCATTATTGTCAACTAAAACAAGAGAAAAAATGGGAAGATTATATTAGAACATATGACTTTAATTCTTCAGGTATATAAGCACATGGGGCATGACAACCCTGCAGTTATTATGGTGAATAAGAAAAGGAAGGAAAAGGCAAAGGGGACAAAGACTTATAAATAGCCTGAATCCCCGGAACATTGTCCATCCATGAAGGGGAAGATCCAAAGGCATGGCATGTAATGAGAGTCAATATGTTTTTCATTTGGCAATCAAGGCTAGTGGAAGAGGAACAACACCCAGAAGTGTGGGGATGCTAAAGGTGTGTTCGTTATTGAGTGTAATCTATCCATTTCTACACATTGGGTATTAGATATAGCTTATGACGCTCACTTATGTTTTAAAATTTAGGAACCGATTATATTTAGAAAGATTTCCAGAGGAGAGGTGGATCTTTGAGCAGCCAATGGCAAGAGGATGGCTGTGTTAGCCATTGATGATTACCACCTCTCATTGCCAACTAGGATGATTTTGGTTTTTCATAACTGTTATTATGTGCCTAGTGCGAGAAAAAACATAATTTATATATCTTGTTTAGATATGGATGGATTTATTTTCATGTTTGGAAATAAGGGTCTTCTCTTTTATAAATTTTTTGTATGTATCAAATTATGAAAACCAAGTGTTGACAATCAATAACGGAACAGACTCACATGAATCATACATCACCCAGTTATGGTATCACTGTCCCAGTCATGTAAATGAGAATTACTTGACAAAGCTATGTCACGATGGATATTTAGACTCTAGTGAGATAAAACAACTTTGATAGATGTCGTGATTTGTTATAGGGTAAAATGACCAAGCCAGATTTTTATGAACAGGGTGAAAGGGCCATAGAGCTTCTAGGATTGGTACACATGGATGTGTGTGGACCAATTCTAGTCAAATCTAGAGGTGGATATTCTTACATCATTACTTTTACTATTTATTTGAGTAGATATGGATATGTCTACATAATGAGGTATATGTCAGAATCCTTAGATAAATTTAAGGAATTCAAGAATGAAGTAGAGAATCAGCTTGGTAAGAATATAAAGAATCTTCGATTGGATTTAGATGGAGAATATGTAAAACAAGATTTCATCGATCTTTTATGAGATTCTGGGATTCTATCTCAGTTCACTCCAACTTATACACCACAGTGGAATGGTGTTAGTGAAATATAGAATCACACCTTTTGGACTTGGTGAGATCAATAATGAGTCATGTCGATCTTCCATTATCCTTTTGGGGAAATTAATTACCGACTAAAGAATACACATTTAACTGAGTACCAACCAAGGAGGAAAATGGAATTACCATTGAGTTATGGAATGGTAAGAAACCCATTTTGTCGCACAAAAAATGTATGGGGATGTGAGGCATTTGTTAAGGGATTCTCAGGCAGCAAACTAGCACCCTAAGGAACGAGGTGTATCTTTATAGGATATCCCAAGGAAATGAAATGATATTACCAATAAAACACTTCAGTAAAGAAAGTGATTGTCGCCAGGAAATCCATATTTCTTGAGAGGGAACACATACTCAAAAAGGATAGTGGGAGTAAGATTGACTTCAATGATGTTGATGCCCAAGATACACTAGAGTTGGTACGGGAACAAGTTCCATAGGTCCCTGTGGAAGAGGTTCAAGAAAAAAAAGTACTGCATAAGAGATCAAGAGAGGTAAGATAACTAGAGAGATTTGTTTTCCTTATCACCGAGGAAGGTAAATCATTATTATTGGACAATGATGAACCTATCTCCTACAAGGAATTAGTAGAAATGTCAGAAGATTCAATATGGCTAGAAGCTATGAATTCTGAGATTGATTCCATGTATCAGAACAGAGTCTAGGTTCTTATCGATGAGCTAGTTGATGTAATTCATATTGGACGAAAAAGGGTATTCAAGAGAAAACTGTACATGGATGGTAATGCTAGCACCTATAAAGATAGGCTAGTAGCAAAAGGATTTAGACAACGTCAAGGAATTGACTATGATGAACCCATCTCCCCGGTTTCCATGTTTAAATCCTTAAAAATCATACAAGCCATATAAGCTTACCATGACTACGAGATTTGGAAAATGGATGTCAAAACATAATTCCATAATGGGAACCTTCAGGAAGATGTCTATATGAAACAAACATAAGGGTTTGTGACACAAGGTGAAGCCAAACGGTTTTTCAAGTTGCATAAATTGATTTATGGATTAAATAAAGCATCCAAGTCGTGGAACATATGATTTGATGAATCCATAAAAGAATATGGATTCATTAAGAATGAATTTGAGCCATGTGTTTATAAGCGGTTTACTGGGAATGGGATCGTTATCCTAGTAGTATATGTTGATGACATATTTCTTATTAGAAATAATGTACCAGTCTTGCAGTTAATTACGGACTGGTTGAACAAGTTTTTCTCCATAAAGGACTTTGGTGAAGTAGCCTTCATTCTAGGGATCAAGATCATTCATGATAAATCCAAGATGCTACTTGGACTATGTCTGGGTATATACATTTACAAGATACTAAAGAGATTTAGTATGGAACAATCTAAGAGGGGATTGGTTCTAGTGTCACATGACCTACATCTTTCTAAGAAAATGTGTCTTTAGACACAATAGGAGAATGATTGAATGAGTACGATGTCATACGCATCTGTTATAGGATCCATCATTTATGCCATGTTATGTACCAGGGTTGATGTTTTATATGCACTGAGAATGGTAGGCAGATATCATGCAGATCCAAGTGAATAGCATTGGACTACTGGTAAGACTATACTTAAGAATCTGAGAAGAACTAAGGATATGTTCCTTGTGTATGGAGGATACGAGGAGCTTTTCATTAGAGGGTATGTTGATGCTGGTTTTCAGACAGATCAGAATGATCTAAAGTCACAATTTGGATACGTTTTCTGTCTCGATGGAGGTGCTTTGAGCTGGAAGAGTTCAAAGCAACCAGTTGTCGCCGATTCGACAGAGGATTCTGAATATGTAGTGGATTTTGATGCAGCCAAAGAAGGTGTATAGATTTAAAACATTTTCTATGAGATTGACGTGGTTCCTAGCAATAAAGATCATAACACATTGTGTTGTTATAATACTATAGTGGTGGATCTTGAAAAAGAACTAGGGTCACATCCATGGACAAAGCACATAATCTAGAAGTATCACCTTTTGAGGTATTTCTATCAAAGGGGTGAAGCAGCAGTGTATAGAGTGTCTAGAGAAGAGAATTTGGTAGACCCCATGAAAAAATTCCTATCTCAGCTGATGAATGAATATCATGTGAGATCTTGTGGGTTAAAGGTTGTAAGTAGTTGCCTCTAGTCCATGTGGGAGTATGTTGGAGTTGGTGTCCTAGAACCAACTAATTATTTTATTCATTAATAAAGACCTTATCACAACTTGATTGTTTTCTATGTTTTAATTATTGTGATAATGTCTTAAGGATAATTTTTGCATTAAAGAGTCACAGTGAATCCCTAATATGATGAGAGCCCAAAAGTTCCATAACACTATTCTGGAATATATGTTCTATCGGTGGATGATGTTATTTTAGGGACACAAATAATACAGTCTATTAAGGGTGATGACTCATAAAACTTTGAGGCACCATCTTAGGGTGTGCACCCTTGTTAATGTCTAGGAGGATATTATGAGAGTGAGTCCCACAAGTAGAAAATCCACATTTCAAAATGTCATTGGATGTTCCTATCTGCGGACATGTGTATTGGTCCATAGACATTATGGTTATTATTAAAGGGCATCAAAACTCACACACTTATATTTATAGAAGAAAATGGTGATGAAACACTATTCGTTGTAGGGTAGGATACCTTGGGTGTGTCACGAGTGATATTTCATTAATAGATAATGCGAGAAAATATTTTTCCCTTCCATTCCATAACAGAAGTAGATATCTCAGCCCCTTTGATGGAATTGATATATCCTAAATAAATCCACAGCCATATTGAGGAATGAGAATGTTCAATTCCAAAAAGTCAAAGAAAGAATTATTGAGCACATGGGTTGATGACACTATCATTCAACCTGCTTGATTCTAGATATTGAGACAAAGGGATTAAATTACACGGTAAGTGTTCATAAGAGGTGACATGGCATTGTGGTGTTAACTTCTATCTCTATGGGTTCCTAGGCAAATTTCTAGATTCTAACCTTGGAATTTAAAAAGGATCTACCTAATTACACTGAGAAAGAGACCTATAGGTTAACACACTATTTGGGTCCATGTATCTCAGTTTAATATTAATTTAACAAGTTAAATAAATATTATTCCCGATTGCAGTTTAATATTTATTTGAGAATGTTTGATCGCATTTATTTCGACACTAGTTATTCGATAAAATATATTGTGGGAATTATAATATATTTAATAGGACGTAATGCAGGGATATTTCTTTTAGAAATAAATACACATTATTCTAGGAATAATAAATGTGGTAGAGGAAATAATGAAAAATGAAGAAATAAATGTTCTCATCTTCTATATAAAATATACACAATGTGTATTTTTTTCTGGGAATTGAAGAGAAATAAATATCATTTATTTAATTAAATAATATTTGGTGTAATTCACTAGGTGCATGTTAGGTAATAATAATAGTCAACTGTTATTATTAGAAATGGGGTATTACTAAGAATTAAATGAGATGAATAAATGTTTTCAGGTAATTAATTCATTTTATTATTCTATGTAATTAAAAATCCCAATTATATATTTCTCACTAGTCTAGACAATTTTTTCTGGATGTGCACAACATATTTGGAAAAAATCTCAAGCGAAGAGAGAATTTAATTTTCTTCCGAGAACGCTCTCAAGCTATAAGAGAGAGGTCCATCTCAACCGGATCAAGGCGATCGAAGTCAGACATCGCATGCGAAGGATATTCCATGTTAGCACCTGAAGATCCCTTTGGCGATGTCTAGAGATATGTGGAGAACATGTGGATCACAACTAGAGGAATCCTACACTAGGATTCTATGACGCAACGATGGATCACATCATATCGTGACTGGAAACATCAATAAAGAAAGAATTCCATCAAGGTAATTATTTTCAATTAATTAAATTAATAATAACTAACATATGATGATCCAATATATTGTTCCGAGACTCCCCTATTTGTTTTTCATTCTTCATTCAATTTCAAAGATCTAGAATTTTATTATTGTGACAGATCTTAGATTGATCATTGTTAACACTAAAATTACTGTTAGGTACACCCACCAACACACTTCCACATAGCCCAAAACCTTTATCTCCATATAAAGAACCTTTTACAAAATCATAATATTATTTAAAATATTTTGATAAGGTAAAATATTTGAAAATTCCATCAAAATATTTAAATTTCTTTAAAAATGAGAATATTGATAAAATAGGATTTGATTAAATACAACCCTTGATCCACGATAGTATCGAGGTATAGTAGAGGTGTTTGATATCTCAAAAAAATCATTCAAGTTATTTGATGATAAAAAAAGTTTCATAATCATCCCAACATGACTTTGGAATAATTATTGCAATAATTTAATCAGGAAGAGAGAGGAATATTGTTAGAGATCCTCCTCATTCCATTTGTAACGTAATTTCCATGATATAAAAAACTATAAAACAAGGATTTAACTAAAATAATAGATGTATTTACTAACCATGTGTTTATGGAAAACTCATAATCCCTAAATTTGTCTAAAAATTTCCTCAGATACCAACTATAAGGCCCCATCCATAAACATTACATAATCTTAAGTTATGTCCAGAATTCACCTTGATAATCTTTTCAGGTTTAGAGTTTTAGATAATTAGGCCACAACTATTACATTACATATAAAATATTACAAAGTCTACACATTTACTTTATCAAATTCATTCTCTAATAATAAAACTCTATGATTCAAATAAGATTTATTTTTTTGATAAAAATATTATTGAATTATTTTTTTCTCATACCCTACCTTATACCCAGAGAAAAATATTTCAAAAACTTGGGATGAGCATAAAATGATTAGTAAGGGTTATAAAATAAAAAATAGAACATTATTCCATTAATACATACAAATAAAATAAATCATACTTGTCACTCGTAAAACATAATCTATTTAACATATCTTATGAAATAATAAGATTTTTGAATAACTTAGTGAAATAATATATCATAAAGGTAACTTGTTCCATCCATAATATAATTACATCGCATCTTTCATAGTTACATAGGGAGTTATGTTTGTAATTCCCATCACAATATATTCCCTAAATCATTTAGGAGAAGCATTAATGTTTACCTCCATCATCATACTAAGTGAATTGGAGATCTATCTTCGGCTCACCCACCCTATGTTTATCATAGAACCAAATTTATTGGGTTTATCAGAAACCACCCATCAAATTTCAATGTATTATTAAAAACTCATTACACAAAAAAGAATGAAATTATTAAAATTTAACTCATCAATGTAAATGAATCAATTCAAAATATTGAAATATTCAATCAATTTCCAAAACCATTTAAAACATTTAATAATGATATTTTTTAATCAAAGTGTCCCGTAAAACATTGAATCTTTTAAAAGAATTAACATTTTAAAACATTAATGTCTATATAAATAAATCCTAAAAATCAGTTTGAAATGGTTGACATTAATTAGAAGTATTTGGTAGAATAAATCTTTAAAACATTTAAAATAATGTTTTCGTTAAAGAGTCCCTTACCACTTGAGAAAATACCAGAATAAAAATAATTGAATAATAAAATCAAAAAAAAATATTATTGTATCATAGGAATAAGGATATTTATGATATAATATTTCAAAGGGTTGTATATACCCCATATAATTTGAATTGGTGCATAACAACAAATATGTCTCAGTGGAATGTAAATTGAGAAAAAATTCTTTACAAAGATTGTATCCTTAAATTTGGGATAAATCAATGAAAAAATTAGGGGTCATAAATATAAATAAACTCAATATAAGTGGATATTAATTATAAAACAATCAGATGTCATTTTCACATATTCTTGTAAAAACAAAACCAATGACATGGATATTTAACTCAATGAATGGAGATTGTTCCATGATTTCCCATAAAATGTTTGTATAAATGACATAATAATTTATCAATGAGATGATTATCTGTAGAAACAATATATCCACATAATGGGAAGTTGAAATTACTACATAAATAAATAAATAGTGATTCCACAAATAATCATGGAATAATCAGCGGAATATGTGTAAAACCCGTTGAGTGGAAATTGAGTTTATAAATTCCATTGCAAAAAATCGACAGTCTAACAACGTCACTAAAAAATTCATAAAATGATTTGATGAGAGAAAACATTATCTCCCATAACTTGGATATAAAATGTAGAATAATGAGTATATATATTAACATACCTCCACCTAATAAAATGGAATTATAATACATAACATAAAAGAAGTCTTTGACTAAAAGAGGATGGTGAAAGGTTCCATTACCTTGAGTCCGAATTGTCTCAATCATTATCTTTATTACTAAAAGTTAAAAAATAGGTTAATTTTTTCATTATTCATAACCTATTATTATTCATTTTATATTACATATCATCATTTTCAAATAATTACATAATTATTTATGTTCAGATTGGTCGTTTCGTCAATATTCGGTACATTAGTCAAAAATGAAACTTAGTTTGAGGTAAATTGCACATGTGATCAAAATTTCATCATCTAAAAGATATTATTCCTGATTGAGATATCGTATATATTATATGTATCCAGTATATATGTATTTATAATATTCCATAACATTTGGATATAATAAATGAAATGCACCATTCACGGTGACGGTATGTTGTACGTATGCATGAACGCAACTTTCATTTCTTTTTCATATATAAAAGAATGAAAACTAAATTATAAATAGGTATATTATAATTAAATTATAAAATAATATTTTATGTATGATACATAGGTTCATTAACTTAATCCTTTATATCTTCCATGTATGGATGAACGAGTCATATCATTTTGAGGGGGCGATAGTATGCACTTCCTCAAATGAAATTATCATATTTATGCATTGTGGAAATTATAGAGGTATGATTTAAATATAAAAATAAGCATATAGAAAATATAAATATAATATATTTCATATGAAAATATAGTTCCATCATAATTTCAACCATTAATGGTGGTAGGGGAAAATTGAACAATTATTGTTTCGTGAATTAGTAGTTCTCCATTCACAGAAACTGTATGTTCGTATCCATTTGATTGAGGTGTGAGTTAGTTTAGTTAAAATCCTTCTCATAAAAACATACTAGTATATTTAAGATATTTTTTTATCTAATTAAATAATAACAATATAATATATATTGAAGAATTAAAATAGTGGAAAGGATATTTAGAGAAGATGTTACCTCTTAAAATGTGTAACTCCCTTTGATTTGATACAAAAGGATTTCTTGAATGCCATTAATCCTAATATAAGAATTATAGGTGGAATATAGGGTTGTTGGGAGATTATTTTGTCAGATTTTGGATCATACAAGGGGATAGAGAGGTGTGATTAAATGGGTAGGGATGATTCCCTTTTATAAGAGGGAGGGGAGGCACTTTAAGAATGTTTTGAAGTTTTGTTTTATTATAAAATTGGTTTTTGCTTTCAAAAGGTACCAAATTAATTTATTTCAAATATAATGTGATTTGGGGTCTACAAAATCTCAAAAAATATGTTTTATACATATCTTGGTCACATGTTTAACCATATATTTTATCTTTATCCCATAGATAAATAATTTAACTTACACCATGTCTTCTTGAATATATTCATACTATATGTTAATATAGTTACTATAAAATTCCAATAGATCCTAAAGTAGTTATTTAATGAAATTTTCAACAATATATATTTAATTTGGAAGAATATTAGATATTTATGACTATTATATCATTTAATAAAATAGTAATTTTTTTAAAAACTCATTTATCTCAATTTTTATACTATTCATGTCATTCCTTTTTAAAAAACTCATACAACATTATTATTTCAAAAAAAACATCATCAATTAAAAGATAATAAATCATAATAATCCCTAAAATTCTTGGATGTCATAAATAATATCAAAATAAATTTATTTTAATATTTATTATACTATTTATTTAAATCATTCACTAATATAGGATTCACTACATCATCATTGTCTCATAAATAAATTTATTTAAAAGGTGTAAAAAATATTATAAAGAAAATACCATGATGTAGTATTTTTTTATATTTTTAATTACTATTTATAGTTGAATAGATCCCTTATAAAACCCCATATAAAAATTGTTTTAGTAAAAGATACATGTTTATGTTATATTTTTTACCTTAAATTAATTCTTATAAAATGTCATTTTCACATTAATGTGGCTTCATGGGGTCCCAAAAATTACCCATGGATAACCATGGTAAGACCTATATCACCCAAATGGATTATGACATGTTTTATGGTAGTGTTATATTATTATAATATTTTCTCTTTGCCCTTATTTTTTCAGATTTATCTTTTAACCACGATAAATAAAATAATTATTGTTGTTACTATTCATAATGTCCAAAAATAAAATGTACATATTTACATAATTTTTAACTACAGATTAAAAATATGGAATCCATTTCTCCAAATTCAAATCATATATGTTTCATTAATTAATTTAAAATTAATTCTCATTTTCAAAATCAAAAGTGGGTTTTTATGAACTATCAAAATATTGACATGGGTTTATGTCTAATTAAAATGAGAAATTAATTATCATGACAAAAATTTGATTAAATGATAAAAATTTAATCTAATTATACTTTAAATCCAATTATAAGGACAATTTGACTATATAAATAAATTATATGAAAAGGATGTTTTAAATTAAAATGTATTATTTTTCACTATTCATTAAAAATGATATTCATCAAAAAAATACGAAAATTTCATCCAAAGTAAATATTGATGTCTTGATTTAAAAGAATAATTTGAATATCACAATTAGAATATATAAATGTGACAAAAAATATATTTAAAAAGTGTTCTCCATCAAATGGCGGTAAAACGACCATTTAGAAATATTATAGTATTTCAGGCTTAAAATAAGATTCATATTTATTTAAAGCCTCTAAAATTTGTGGGAGAATTATAAAGACATTTAATAATCATATTGTTGTTAGTTCTATTAATTCCTGGAAATAAATGGATAGGCATTAACAAATAATAAAAATAATATTATTATTATATTAATTTTTTGGAATAACTCAATGTTGTGTGAAATATAATATTTTAAAAAAAACCCATTTTCGCATTTTGTGTATTCTATCAGACCAAGTGACCTATTTAATGAAAAATTAATATCATATTCATAAATAATAATAGATATGAAAATGTATTATTTTATTAATACATGGGTCATTACACCAGACAAGAGAAACATTATCTGATTCTGGAACTCTACCTCTAGAGGAAAGGAAACCAACCCCTTGAAATGTCTAATGTATGTCGTTACTATTCATTATCCATCCAATACACTTAAGAGATCAACCAATTTTATTTCTTTAACATCCTTAGGTATAAATCATCACAATAAATTGGAAATAATGTAATTCATTTCTCTTCCACTATGTTTTTAAAATTAGTTCCACACATGCATTAACATTTCAAAATGAATGGAAACTAATTTATAATTAAATTTGGTGTTCAAAAATGAGTTATCAAGTATAAAACAAGTAAAATGAAAATTACATCATATGAACCATGGTAAATCCCTATGAATATAATTTCAGTTTGTGACTTAGGATCCTCGTACCTCTGTGAAATGTGTCTTAGAATCCAAAACCATTAGCATTATCCTGAATGAGAGACTAGTAAGGGACATTATAGTTTCCTAGTGGTCTCCAATCATCAAAAAAGTTGTGTCAATGTTCAAGAATCAATCCTGGTAGATGAATCCGTGATTAACTATTCGGAATCATCTAACATATTAGTGATTATCTTTCCACCTAGGTACCCAGGGATTCCCTTGTTCTATATTTCGAATGGTGTTGGGATTTTATCAAGAAAATATATCAGAACACACCACATTCTTTATCCGAAAACCCATTCAAAAACCCTCCAGTGAACCCCCTCTTTAAGTACATCCCCCTTTTTAGGTTATAAAACAATTCACATCCTTCACACTATGCACATATCAAAATTTAAATGATAATACTTGCATAAAATTTCTCAAATTAATGGGAATACCAAAAGAGGGGTTTTCCAGTTTTGGAATCAATTTTCAACGTGCCATACAAGCCTTGTTACATTAAAAGGAATAATTTAAGTTTGTAAAAACACAATCAACCAACCCTTTTGATAAAAAAATATATTTAAATTCAAATTAAACCACCAAGTTTCCAAACACATAAAGGAAATCCTCAAAACATTCCTAAACCAATGAAAACCATTTGAGAAAAGAAAACTAAAAATTATTCTCAAATTCATGCCAAAACCCATGGGCATTTCCAAACATCCCTAAACATGATATTTCCACCTTTTTTAGAAAAAACCCATTTTACCTAAATTCCACTTTCACAAATAATAATCACAACACCAAATATCATGGGGGATTCCAACATCACACCCAAAACCATTTTTGGAAACACCTTAATACTTTTAAAGTATCATGCTTGGAAGCATACCTAAAATGAGACTACATATTTTAAAACATAAAAGTGAGTCATGAAATATAAAGAAAAGTCCAACACTAATCATCGATAATAACATTAATAGAATTTATATATAATTTAATATTAGAAACACATTTTAAAACATTCAAGAAACAACGGAATTCAAATTAAAGGTATAGGCATAAGGGACCTACCTCTAGGTGGAACCAAATGAAACATTTGGCCCTGAGCGACATCATACAAAACGATTATGATCCCCCACTATGTATATTCATCTTCACATACATGTTCAGACACATATCCCCTATGAAAAAATCTGCATGTCCATGAAAATTATCAAGATGATCCTTACATATATTATTATATTCATATACGAGTATCCACTCACCTATCTATGCATTTTTATATATATACATGGGAACATGTATCCCCATACAAGTATATTAGCTTCCATGGGTGATAAAAAATTGTTATGGGGGAACCCATATATATATATATATACTTCCTTATATGCACATAGGTGAGTCCCCTTAGTCCTACTGCCTCGAAACCACAAAGTAGAGTTCAACGCACAACACATTAAATAATATAGACCTTAAAAGAAATAAATACACTAATTATGATGGATCGGAATAAAAGCAACAATATTTAAACATGCCCTTGGATTTCGACGATTGCCATAAATCACACAACCCAACCAAACTCCCTATTGATTAATTCAAAGGAAGTCAAGAACACCCAAAAACTCTAATAATAGAGCTGGGAAGAAATAAACCGAAAGAAACACATTTCCCCAAAATGTTGTTGATGAAATAAAACACTTTGAACTGAATATACTTTGGTGGAGGTTATCGGATCATGATCAAGAGGGTCTAAATAGTCCTTCTCCACCAGCATATAATGGAAACATTACCTAGTGTTAGGACGAATCCCAAAGGTCGATAGAGATGCCAAAATTTAGACGGAAATAGGGAGGACGAGAGTAGAGAACCATTCCTCAAATATTCATTCAATATTTACGATGAAACAGAATAATAATTCAATAGATAGAGGGGGTTGGTGGGTGGTGTATTGCACGACCATGGTGGGGCTTCGGCTGGGGGTGTCATGGGAGAAGAGAGAGGACCGAGGGGAGGGATCCACACAAGGAGGTGGACGATAGAGAGGAGATAGAGCTTCGGGGGCCTTATACCAATGGGGGTTGAAAGAAAGCAAGGGGGAAGGGGGAGGGGGTGTGATGAGAAATGGGAGAGTGAGACAAAGAGAACCCATATGGTTTCCAAAAAAATAAAAAATAATAATTTAATCCAATTAAAAATAAAAATAATAAAAATAATAAAAATAAAAACAAAATGATAATAATTTAAATTTTAATAAATATAATAATAATAATAACAATTATAGTTTTATTATTATTATTATCAATTAATAAAACATATCATTATTATTTTTCCCCACATTTTTATAATTTATATAATTCTTTTATTATCTTATAATTAATTTAAATATCAATTTTTAAAGAGAGGTTATTTTCAATGGTTGAAGAAATGATACACCAACCATGTCAAATGGAACTGTCCTGATGACAGAGCATCATAAATGATTTCTTCAAGGTTATTCTTAATTATACGAAACCCATGATGACGACCCCTTTTTGCATGAAATTTTTGAAATTCATCCATGACCGACCCACAATAAAAATGAAGATAGAAACAATTAAATAATTTAAATAATTAAAAAAAATCAGGTCGGTGATTTATATATCATCAGATGTTATTTATGATATTTCTGAGTAAATCATGTCTACCATGGGATACTATCTACTATGTTTATGAGAATGGGGAGTGTAAAAAATCCACAAGAGAGTTTTTCTACTATGTTCATAGGAATTGGGAGATTACTCAATCCCACATGGGACTTTTTCCAATGTGATAGTATTTTTTTAAGGGCCTTATCATACACTTATGATCCCATATTTTATAATATCTCCACATATTAATGATTAATTGATCATATGTTATCATTTACATTACCATAAATCCATGATTATTTTAACATCCCAAGTAATTATATAATAATAATTTTTCATATTTATGAATTAGATAGTGATTTTACCTTAACAGGGATGCTATATTAGATAACGTACCTAACATGCAATAATATGTTTCTCTAAAATCTAACATTGCATACCAAAAAATAATATAATGTTGATATTATTTTTATGTGATAGTTATGGACTAGCCATTGTAATGACAAAAATTAATATAACTCACTATATTATGTTTATAAATGTTTACTAAATATTTTTTCATTAATACAATAAATTTTAGACGCTTTAAGTGGTAATAAATCCAATTTTAAGCATAAATTACTATAATATTTTTAAAACGTAGTTTTAATTATTTTTGGTGGTGAACCCTTATTAAATAGAGTTTTTTCCCTTTTATATGTACAATTAGAAGAAAAAATGTTTATTTGAATTTCGTATTATCAACTTTACTTGGGTTGATTTTTTTGTATTTTTTGTTAAAATTCACATTTTAAAAAATTGTGAAAAATACTATATTTTAATTTAAAACTACCTTTTTGCCTCATTTATTTATATTTTTATACTTTAATTTTTCATGTTTTTAAGGTATAATTATATTATATTTTTATAATTTAATAAAACATAGTTCATTGGATGAAATTTTAAATTAAAATTAAATTTAAAAATTATGTGAAATTTTGAATGTTTTACTTAAAAATCATTATCTTGATCTGTCAATGAGATTATTGTTAATACTATTTTAACCACATATAAGAATTTAATTTTTAAAAACATTCATAAATTATTTTTCTGTTTATAAAAAATTTTGTCCAATAGGATCAATATAATTTTTTGGGTGAATAGTAACTTTAGAATTGTTTTTACCATGATAAATGGCAACTAGAGTAATTAAAGATGAAATTAATATTATAATTTTATAAAATTACCCAAAAACATGTCTTAATACTTTTATATGAGTTATAACTGACCATGATCATCCTTAGTTCTAAATTGTGACCATTGGAATCCACTTGAGTATGATTATGACATTTATAGAATTTAATTTTAAGTAAAGACAAATATGTCTCTTCTTACTAAAATAATTTTAATATGGGGTTATGTAAGTGATAACTTCAACTATGCATATTCTATAAAGTGATAAAAATATTTACTACATCTTTGTAATTTATTTATATTTTTTAGAAGTTAGGTAATTAAATTTAATTTTGACACAATGTTGATGTGACATATGATTTATTAAAGAAATAATCAAAATAAGGGAAATGATACTATTAAATTAAATAAAATTTGAAATAAATTATGCCATAAACAAATTTTTTCCTTACAATTACATGTTAGGATGGATTTAATGTAGGTTTTTAGAAGTAATAAAATTTTTATGAAATTTTGGAAAAGTCATCTAATGAAAAGTGTCAAAATTGACATAATTCTTATTTTAAAATATAAAATATTTAATTAATTGATTTAAATTTTATAAAAATAAAATATTCCATATTATATTTGATATAACTCTAAAACTATCATTTATAACTCATTAATTGGACTTTTTTTCATGATTTGGTAATTATTTTAACCCACTATGTGTAAATTACTTGATAAAATGGTAAAAGTTAAAATGGTTTAAAACAAAAGGCCAAGGATTAAAAAATACAAAAACATGTATAATTTTCATTGGATTATTATATTTATGCACATAGTACTTCTATATTCTAAATAAATGAGGTTTGGCACATTTTCAATCAAAAATTGAATTTATATTATTTTAAAAGTTTTTTTAATTCCATGGTTTCCTCTCCCCTTCCCTATAAAAATAAAACCATTCTTCTCTACTACTCACACTTACAAAACCATTTGGTTTTATTTTGATTGAACCAAAAACTGTTATAGAAACTATACACATATTATTGTGAACTTATTTTAGGCATAACACCATCATTAAATGAGTTAAGACATTCTTCAAAGTCTATGAACTGAAAACGATGTATCGTTTTGTTTATGAATTTCTATTTTATTTCTTCTTCCTCTTCCTTAAAATATTATTCTTCCTATATAATACAGTAAATCTAGAATCATTTATATACTGACTGAATGGCCTGAAGGCCTTATTTTTTATTTATTTCCTGATAACCCCTCTTTCAAGGGATGAGGGGGAACCCTTACAAGGCCTATAGGCTTTAGGAATTACATTGACTGTGGGCTTGGAGACATAACATGACCCGTAGGTCTTAAAGAAATCATACAGAATATGACTACTTGGAACTGCTCCTCCACAAAATCTAAATCATGATCATCTCTCCACCTTTGCATGACTGTTCGGCTAGCATGTCCATGTGCAAGGGTGCACAGGCGCGGTACCGATGGAAAATTCCATACCCTCTCATTCTTAGAAAGTCCGTTTAGCCCTACTCTGGTAGATGTGCCCTGCTCTTTCATCTTCTAGAGTGGTTCCTTGTAGAATCTGTCTGTGAAACTGCAAATTAGGTGGCCCTGAAAGCCTTGAGGTGCACCGAAGGCCTTACTGGCCTGAAGGCCTTGGGTGGCCTGAAGGCCTTAAGGACTCCAAGACCAAACTAGTAGCCCAAGGTGAATAGTTCCCGCTTCTACAGTACCGAACAGTAATTGGGAAATGATAATATTATCGCCTAAATTGGTGGACCGATGTTTTAATGATAATATTATCACCTAAATCTATCTCCACATCCATTAAATGGGAAATGAATTAATCATTCATGTGTACGTGTGAACTATCACCTTCATGAACAAATCTAATTTTTTCCCATAATTGTCTCTCAAGACTAGTTATAATATTTTAATTAATTTTAATAATTTATATTCATGAAATTTTAATAATTATAAGATAATAATATATCAATTACACTATTACTTTCCATGCATGAAAAATGGTAATGGAATTCATATGTATGTGTGAACTATAACTTACACAAAGCTATGTGACTCGTTTTTATTCATTATATCACATTTATTATATATATATGAATAATATGATTTTAATTATGTTATTATAATTATGTAAATATAAAATAATACTTACCTTCTTTCCATAATAGAACATTAAAAATGGAAAACATTACTCATGCGTACATACAAATTTCCATCTCCATGATTATAACGTTGTTCATTTTTCATAAACATATAAAATAGATCGATTTAGAAGTATTATTTATATATAAAAATTATAATAATTTAATGAATTATGACCATATAGACTAATGTCATCATACAAAGTTTATTTTTTGACTCAAGTACCAAATGTCAACAAAATGCCTGATGTGAACTTATATCATCCAGTAATTGTTATAACATGGTAATAAGTGATATAAAAGGAATAATTAACATGAAAAAGGTTATAAAGAAACATTAAATAATACTAATTTTGTTATTCTAGAAGGTAAAGAAAGTACTTAATGATTCAGACTATAGGTAAGTTATTTCATCTCAATCTACTTTTATTGAATCATTTCTTGATAATATGCACCTTTATTATTTTATAAGGTGTCTATAAAGACTCTGTGACACTTATATCCATAATTTATAAATAATAATTTTAATTAATGTTTTGTTAAATATATTAATTCATGGAGATTAATTTTAAAATGTTTAAAGTTGTATGGGACACTTTGAATGTTTAATTATTTAATTATGAAATATTTTTATTCAGGGTATTAATTTACATATCTATTGTTATGGTTATAAATGGATTATATAGGAATTTTTTTTCATACATTGAATTGCATTCAATGATTTCAAAATTAATATTTTTATGTAATGCATCTTACATTTGTTAAAAAATGACAAAAGTAATGTTTTTCTTGTAAACACTGACAACAAATTCTCCTCCACCATAAACCTTATTTGATATTTACATTCCACTATAATCATTAAATATTTTAAAATGATAAGAAATATATTATTCTGTTTTTTTGTTTTGTTTTTGAAAATTATTTTAATGTGGATTTACTATTTCATTATATTTAAATTTTTTCTAGTGATTATAAATGAAATGTTATGATTGAAATATTGATAACTGAAATCTTTTTTGTGTTATGTATAATGGAACTTAGAGATTTGATAGGTTCTTATGAGACAATAAAAATACTGGGGGTTACATGATAAAACAAATATATGCGGTTCAATGATAATCCAATTATTTTTTGTCTCATTATAACCGACAATGCATTGGGTATGGAATTTGGCCATATTACTAGTCAATTTGGTAGAGTGATATGTGTGGAAGTCGACCATATGATTATTCCATTTAAGAGATACTATGTCCCATGTTACCATTATATGTTATACGTGCTTTATATAGGTGTTATAATAATAATTTTATTGAAAAAAGGTAATAAATTAGATTATATTTAATGAATTGAATTTACTACTTCTTAGAGTTGAAAATCAGTACTTTGTGATAAAGTATTCATCGTTTACATGTTTTTGAATCAAGAAATTGTTTTCTTCTTTTAGTCTCCCTTACTGATAATTTTATTCCCATACCATGTTTTGAAATTTTTTTCATAGGATTTAAAGGATAATAGAGTCAATTATGGGATCAATGAAAAGTTATGGTGATTAAGCATGAAACAAAATCATGTTTATTTTTAAAAGTATTTGTTTTATGAAAAAAATCAATAATGATCAATTGTGTATAAATTGTAATATTTGAGTTGTTATGAATTATTTAAGGCCAACAAATCTAAATACAGAATCATTAAAATATCCTCAATAAAAAAAATATTAAAATTATAGACATACTCACGATTATTTAATGTTTTATGCCCGGTCCTTATAGTTGGTATCGGAGGATGGTTTAGAAATATTTGGAGATTATGATATTTTCAGAAGAGTGAGGGATATCATCACTATATTAAAATTTCATGGTTAATCATAATATCAATGTCATATAAATCCATTTTGAGGATTTATATTCATAATTTTTTTGTAGATAAATTTTATTTTTGCAGACATTTATTTTTGAGTTAATTATGGGATACTACATTTTGGAATGAAAAAATAATGGTATGAGATAACCATTGGCGTTGAAACATGTTATTGTTATTTTTTAAGATTTTATCTCATTTTTAGAATATTATAATAATATTATATTTTTAGAAAAAACACAAACTTCAATAAGGTTGAAAACCAGCATGAAGGGTGACAACCCTCTCATGTCAGACAATGCTATGAGAATCAAACCCACAACTAAAGTGTGATAAAGATTTATCCACTACCACTAGACTACAGGAAGACCTTTGTTAGTATGATTAATTATTTTTTTGTTAAATAATTTTATATATTGATAAAAATATTATTTGGTAGTCATATATTTTATCAAATTGATAACCATTGGACTAAAAATTTATTTGGTGATTAACTGATTAATGTTATTTAGGAAGACGTTTACTATTTTGGGAAGCATATATGATAATGGAAAATAGAATACTAGGGAATTATATACGAGGAATCAGGGTTGAATTATATTTTGGAAGACTCAATTATGAAATTATAGTGATTATATTTATTTATGGAAACAGTTCTCATATCTTGATGATTATTTGGAAAATTACATTTTGGTATGAAACATTAAGAGTGATTGATGTTATTTTTTGATAAATGATAAATTTTATCAATTAAGACTATGTAATAAAATTATTTTTATTTTTAGATTTCAAAAAATGTTTTCATAATGTTTTTTGAGGTACTTGAATGAAATTTAATCATTTAATGGTCAATGGTGATCTTTTGGGGTTATATTTAAATTTTGGAGATTAAAATATCTTTTTATCATACAATAGTTTATTGTTTTTAGAGAATGGTTTTATCTTATCCCAATCATATTTTTTTTGATGATGATTCATTAAAGGAGGAATATATGAGCAATATTTTTTAGATTATGTGATTCTATAGAAATTGATTCATCTTAAATACTCATACATTGGTGAAAATGATGAGTTTGTGGTGAAAATTGATTAAAGGATGAAACTCTACATGTCAAGTATGTATTTTTCCTTAGGTTTTCAGTCTAACAAGTATATAAATTCCTCCAAAGGATCATAAAACCAAAACATTATCTGTTTACGTTTTTTAATTGAATTTTGACCCATCACATATTTGTGATTTCATGATTGGTATCATTCCAATTATTATGTTCTCTATCACTCTATATTAGTGTTTGGGAGATAAATTTATCATTCAGGTATATGTTTTCCTACTTGGACACCTCTTATGATTTATCTCAGGTGACCTTTGTGTATCCTATAAATTATTTTAAATTGGTGGTTTATTTAACACTTTTTTATGTGTAAATTCAATGAAGTCATTTTGAAAAGTAAAACATCAGCTACTGAGCCCAATTTTAAAATTGTGAGAATAGTATTTCCAAAAGGGGGGAGGATGTAACATCCTATATATTTATAGAATTATAATTTTTAATATTTTTGAATTAAATAGTGATTTTACCTTAATAGAGATTCTATTTTTGATAGTGTATCCAACACGTAACAATGGGTTTATCTGAAATCATATGTTTAACACCGAAAAATAATATATTAATAATAATATTATTATTTTATGTGATATTAATGACCTAGAAATTATATCATTGAAAATTAATAGATTAACTATATTATGTTTATACATTTTTATTAAATTGTTTTACATTCATCCCATATAATTTAGAAGCATAAAAATAGAATTAATATAATTTTATGATTAAAATACTCTAGTATATTTAAAAGGTATTTTAACAACATTTTTTGAAGAACCGTTTTTAAATTTAGTTTTTGTGTAGTTTATGTGATCAATATAATAATATAAACTTATTATTTGAATTTGGGACATTATAATTTAATATGGTTTAATTTTTGGTATTTTTCTGATAAAATTCTTATTTTATTGAATAGTTAAAATTACTGCATTTTAATTTAAAACTATCTATTCATATAATTTATTTATATTGTTAGATTATACTTTTACATGGTTTTATGTTGTAATTATATGCTATTTTTATCATTTAATCCCATGATGTTCATTAGATGAAAATTTAAATTAGAATTAAAAAGAAAAACAATGGGAACTTTTAAGCATTTTATATTAAAAATATGTTTCTAGATCCATCACTGTTGTTAGTGTTAAACAAAATTAATCCACTTATGTGAATTTAATTTTAAAAAATATACATACATGGTTAAACTCAATATGAAAAATTTGGTCCAATAAGATCAAAATAATTTTTGATAAACAATAACTTTAGTATTTTATTTACCACGGTTCAATGAAAATAGGGTAATTAGAGGTAAAATTAATATTATAATATAATTAAATTACCAAAAAATGGGCAATAAAATTATTAGATGAGTTATTATTTACCATGACCATAATTGGTCAAATATGGTGATATTTGGAAGCCAATTAGTTGTGATTGTGGCATTTATAACATTTAAATTAAAGTAAAATAAAATATGTTGTAAATATGTCTCTTATTACATAAAAAAACAAAATATGGGTTTATGTAAGTGATAACTTCAACTATTAATATTCATTTTAAAGATAGAAATACAACCTAAATCATGTTAATTTATTTATAATTTTTAAGAAATAAATAATTAAATTTAATTATGACACAAAGATGATGGAGTAATAGATTTCATAAAGAAAGAATCAAATAAATGGTATTGATAATATAAAAATAAATATAATTTCAAATATCTGAGTCCATAAAATAATTTTTTGGATTACTATCAACTTTATTTTTATATTCAATAACGTTTTTTGTATGGAATCACATTTTTCTGTTATTTTAAACTAGTCATGTAATGATTAGTGTCAAAACTGACATAATTAATATTCTAAAATATAAAGTATTTAATTAAATGAAATAAATATTATTAAAATAAAATATTTGGCCAAAAAGTTTTTATAAATCATAAAATATCTTCAATGACTCTTTCATTGGATTTGTAGCATGGTTTTGTTATTATTTCGACCCTCTAAATGTAAATTACTTTATAAAATGGTAAGAGTTAAAATGAGTTTAAACTAAAAGATAAGGATTGGAAAAATACTAAAACCTTTATAATTTTCATTTTATTCTAATATTTCTACCAATAATCATTATATATTAGAAATAAGTTAATTTTAACCAATTTTTAATCAAAATTGAATTTTTATTAATTTAATACTTTTAATAATTCCAAGGGTGCCCCTCCCCTTTCCTATAAAATGGCACTCACTCCTCTCCGTTAATCACACATAAAAAACCTTTTGGTGTAGAAAGGATATTCCCAAAACCATCCTATAATTCCTCTCCACATTCTTTAGGCCTTATTTTAGGTATAACTCCATCCACATATGTGTTAATGAGTTCTTCAAATGTCATAAACCGAAGAAGATGTATCGTTTTTTATGTATTTCTATTTTATTTCTTCATCCTATTCATTCAAATATTCTTTTTTTAGATGAAATAATAAATCCAGTAACCTCAATATAATGATATTTTATCATGATAATATCATCACCTGAATCCATCTACACATCCATTAAATGGTAATGTAATTAATTTTCATGTGTGCATATGGACAATCACTTCCACGAACTGATCTAATTAGTTTTCTATTACCCTCTCACATTAATGGTTATAATAATCGAATTAATTTTCATATGTTATATTAATGAAATATTAATAATTATAATATTTTAATATATCAATTACATAGTTACACTATATGCACATAAAAATGATAACATCATTTGTGTGTACGTGTGAACTATCTCCCCCATGATGTGATGTGAATCATTTTTATTAATTATATAATTTAAAGATATATATAAATATATGAATATCTAAATGATTAATATTATATTAATGATGTTATTATAATTATATAAAGATAAAATAATACATACCTTCTTTTTGTAATGTTCAATGAAAAATGGAAAATGTTAAACATGCGTACGTACATCTTACCATCTCGGTAATTATAACGTTGTTAATTTTTCATAAAAATACACAGTGGATTGATTTAAGATTATAATTTACGTAAAAAAATTAAAATAATTTCCGGAATATTTTTCTATAGATGAAGTAATTCTTATCACATGGACTCATGACCTTATACCGAGTGAAATTTTGGACTCATGTACTGAATGTCCCTAAACATTCGGATGTGAGTTTAAATCATTATATAATTGTTATTACATGGTAATAAGTGATATAAAATAATTATTGACCAAAATAAGGTTCTAAATCATGTAAATATTATCCTAATTTTTTTATTCATTATGATAAAGAACATATGAGATGATTTAGACTCCAGGTAAGGGATTTCATCTTAATCTACATTCGTTAATGAATTTTTTTATATTATGCACATTTATTTCTTTATAAGGTGTTTATACATCCCTATGAAATTTAATATCCATTTTTTATCAATACTAATGTCATTTAATTTTTTGTTAAATGTATTAATTCATGCAGATTATGATTTAAATGATCAATGTGGTAAGGGACACGTTGAATGTTTAATGATTTAATATCAAATCTTTTTCTTCATGATATTAATTTACATATTTATTTATATTGGTATAAGAGGATTATACAAAACATTTATGTTTATATTGAATTTAATTCTATTTTTTAAAAAGTAATATTTTATGAATGAAGTGATTTTATTTCTTTACAAAATGAAAAAAGGAATATTTTCTTGTTTATGGTGACAATGAATTCTTTTTTGTCATAACCATTATTTTATATTTTGATAACTCTATAAGACTTAATATTTTTAAATGAAAAGAATGATATTTTTCCATTTTTTGTGTTTTTCTGTTGAAAATAAGTTTTATAGTGGATTTATTATTTCAATATCTTGAAATGACTTATATTGCTTTCAAATGAAATTTTATGAGTGAAATGTTGATAATTAAAATCTTGTATGTGTTATGGTTATATAATGGTACTTATACATTTGTCGGGTGGTTAAGTGACAAACCAAAGGAGGGTGGTGACATGATAAACCAAATATGGGTGGTTGCACGATAAAATAATGATGGGTGGTTATGCTATGACCTCTAATACATTTGGTATGGAAGTTCATTTTATCGCTATTCCATTTGTAAGAGTGATATATATGGAAGTTGATGGTATGGTTATTCTATTTAAGTATTATTATGTCCCAAGTTACCATTATATGTTATATGTGATTTATAAGGGTTTTTTGGTAATATTTTTATTTGAAAAAGGTAAAAAATGATTTTAAATTTAGTGAATGTTATTTAGAACTTCATAGAGGTGAAAATTATTACTTTTTGATAAAGTATGCATGGTGTAAATGTTTTTTCAAGACTAATAGTTTTCCTTCTTTATGTATCCCTTACTGAACATTTTACGCTCACACAATGTTTTGAAATGTTTTTCACATGATTTAATTGAAAATATAGTCATGTATGGGATCATGAAAAAGTTATGGTGATTAAACAAGAAACGAACCCATGTTTATTTTAAAAAGTTTTCATTTTATGAAAAACATCAATATTGAGTAGAATTCATTAATTTGTAATATTTTTTTTGTTATGTATGAGTTATAGAAATGTTATCTAAATCTATAAATTAGAATATATAGTAAATTTAAAATTAATTAAAATTATAGACTTTAATAAAGATTATGTAATGTTTAAGGTTGGGTCCTCATATTTATCTAATTCTCTAATATCATATTGCGTGTTTTTCCCTTTTGGTTACATGTCATTTCTTATTTATTTATAGTAAACTTTTTCTTTTACACATTCTTTTAATAATAAATTTATAAATCCTCCCATTTTATCTTATTCATATAATTTCACACTTGATGACATATTAATAAGTTATCCCTTACTAAGTGTTTAAGATCACTACATTCTTATGTTTCCTATCCCAAGGTTTTGAAGATAGTTATAACTAACAATATGTCTAAAAATGTGTATAGAGGATTTTGATTATGGAAAATGTTTATAAGTTTTATAAAATACAAATCCTATGTAACTCATCATAAAAAATACCTAAAAATGTTTCCCACAAATTGGTGAAATTATTGTGATGTGTAGGTATTAAATGATTCAACTGATGTAAAATAAAGTAATGTTTAAATTGGATTTTCATAATAATTTTTGTTATATTATGTAATATTAATTTATTTTGACACACATTCATTTCCCATACTTCTAAGAAACTAAAACATACTCATTAATAAATTATTTCATAACATATAATCAGTTAACCAATGTGTTGGTGGGCGATATAGGACCCCACCCATCATTTAACCATATTTTCATGTACCATAATAAATCAACAATTAATCATATCATAAGGAAACCATGTAAATAAAATTATATTAATTTAATATATCATAAATAAATCATAGAGAAATGGGTTTCATATCCAATTAAAATTAATTCACATAAGGAAATCATTCATAATTCAATCAAAAATGAAAACCATATGGATGATAAATGGGTATATAAAAACATTCAATAACATTCAGAGAAAATACCCTTCTATAAAGATATTAAATCATATGATATTTTAATCATATAGATAATGGGTATATGGTAAAATCAATAATATCTACAAGAAATCAATCTATGGAATCTTGGCGAAAACTCGTTAATTAATGGATGGAAATAAAGAGTGTTTGTAATAAATGTATTGGGAGAAACTTTATTGATATTCATGGTGGATATTTCTGAATTATAGTAGTAGTGATAGATTCTATCATTTATATAAAATAAAATTAATTTTCCCATATTTAACAATAAGTTGGTGGAACCATTTTTTTAATATCTTCAACCATGCATATGATATATTAAAATATTATTATTTAGATGAATAATATTTTCATAGTAATTTTGAAAAATTTACTATAGAAATATTATATATCTTCAATCATTATAACGAATTTTTTATAAAAATTTAAAAAACTACTATAAAAAATTCTTTAATAATAAATCGAATATTAGACATAATTATTCTTATCAAATGATAAATACTATGAGAAAATCTGTTTATATATGAACAAAATTAAAAAATCAAACTTTGAGGAAAATAACCCATATAGAAAATGTCAAAATTTTATTTAATAAATTAGAAGTATGTAAATTGGTATAAAATGAAATTAATAAATTATTAATTAATAGATAATAAAATTTTAAAAATAATTTATTTAATATAGGCAAAAAAATTGGTGGTTCTAGTTCGAAAAGAAAATGTAGGGTGGGTCTCTTTACAATGGGTAAGTAAAAATATATGGGGTGATGAAATAGGGAGAAGGCATGTAAACTAAATATAATTAATTTAAGAGAATAAAAATAGTGGTTTTTATATAAAAATTTTATTATTAATTATATGTTTTAACTTTCTAAATAACTTTGTATTTTAAAATGAGATTGACAATAAATCCCTCAATGAAATGGCAATGTTAGAATCAAGTGGATCTGGGGAAGAAGATCTCTCAATGGACGTTAATTTACTAATAAATGGAATATATTTCAAACATGAAAGAAAAAAGGAATTGAATAAACTATATAAAATAATATACCTTTTTAAAATCATTTATGTCCCATATATTTGAAAATGAGATAAGGAAAACCATTCAAACATAGAAACATTCCACTTTAAATCCCTTGAAGGATATTATTTTTAATGAAACATTAACAAAATTTATTAATTAGATAATAATAATAAAAAATATTAAAGGGGAAATAGATACACTATAATGACCCAATTATCCTTATTGTCTTAAGAATACAACAATTCATTACATGGCCTTAAGAGACATCCCCAAGGAACCAAAGGCTGGCAATAAATGCTGAAGGGTTTCAAATAAAATTTGGGAGACGACTTACCCTTTAAGAAAAAAACATAAACCAACCAATCATAACCAATATTCACTATACGATGCATGAACAAAAGACTGACAACTAAACAACTTCATTTATGTAAAACCACATCAAAGTACACAACCGCAGAAGACCAAACCAAACATCAAAGTACACAGTGGAAGAACCACTCAAGACTCTCAACAGACACCAAACTCTATGATCTATGATCTCCAAGCACCACAACATCTCCCAATCATAACCACGAGCCACTAGCAATGAGATGATTTACCTTTACCTGTGTCTCATAATACAACATCTACAAATACACCAACGTTCCAAATCAGGGGTGAGTATAAAACTCAGTAGGTTTTTCTACAATGACTTCCCGACTCCCGCCACTAGGATAGTATAGTTAGCCACATTTATATAAAAATAATTTATCTAAAACATTTTCTCAAAATATATTTATAACTAAATATAAACAGATTTCCAAAACCATTCATACCTAAAAGCATTCCAAGAGAAATTTAAACCGGTTTCCCAGCAAGTTATTTTTCCATAAAAATAACCAAACAAGATTTCGAACCATTTCACAAACAGTCCCTTTTGGCATAACGAACCATTTTACAAACCCATGAAATCAACCATGAATTCTTCGATATGAAAGTTCCATACTCATGAGAGGTTTCTCATCAATATACCAAGTCTTCACAAGGTAATTGTTTTCCATGTGCCATTACACCTTTGGCACCAAGCACAAGGTCATATTTCAACCAAGCCTCATACTTAAAACCCTCATGTTCCATTAAAAGTTTGGCACCAAGCACAAGGTCCTATTTCATCCAAGCCCCATATATTCAACATGATCACACACCACATATTCACAACAATCATTCCAAAACCATCCTTTCAATAAAACACCTTTTATTGAAAATCATTTCCCTTAAAACCAAGTGTGTTCAACCAATTCAAGCCATTTCAATAAAAATGTACTTGTATTGAAAACCAAAGAATGAACCAATTTCATTAAGACATTTCAATACCAAACCATTATAATAAAAGACCCTTTTTATTGAAAACCCATCTTTCATAAAACCATTTACCAATCCAACAAATCCATAATTTAAAATCAGCATTTTTAATTCATGAAGCCCAATCAATTTGCACAACAATTCACCACGATTTCAAAATTTTTTCAAAACCATAAATCATCACTAAAGAAGATTTATTCCATGATTTTCACAATATATTTCATTCAAATAACCGAATTTGAAACTAATCCAATCAATTATAACAAGAGGAGTCAATAGTGAAGCCACCTACCTCAATGGTTTTGACGAAAACCCTAACAAACGGAGAACACACAAGAAGACCAGGTCAATTCTCCATGAATCCTCCTTAGATCTATAATACTAACACAACCATGACCAAATATCTTCATATATGTCATCCACACACTTAGATATACCCATCACATGCGTAGATCTAAGAAACCGAGAGAAGAGGAGAAGTAATTATAAGTAGATATATGAAACCAAACCAGAATGATCACATACCTCAAGTATCCAGATTCGATTCGCCAAGGGGAGCCTTCGGATCGCCTCCAGAATGATAGGAGAACCCTTCTTGACCATAAGAGAACCAAAATCCCAATTTAGGGCCACATAGGAGGGAAACTAGCTACATAGATGCAAATATGTGTGAGATCCACCTTTATAGGTTCTCGTTTTAGTGGTCGCACGGTTAGTTTGCATGGTTTGAAAAACCGTGTGCTAACTGTGTGTTAGCTACTGCCTCGACCACCCATCTCACACAGTTTGGCAGCACTGTTAGACAAATTGTGTGCCGCCCATTCGAAAGCCACTGCCTCCAAGACTCACTGCGCACGGTTTGGCTGCACGGTTTAGACAAACCGTGAACCTCCCGTGCGACTTCCCCTTTGCCTCAAAACATCATTCCAAGTTCTACTGACTCTCCCATTAAACATTCTTGACATTAAAACCATGAAAATTATCATGTAATGGTTATATACCAGAAACCGGGGGTACTATATTCTCCCCACCATTGTTCTTTCCGTCCTCAGAAAGTAGAAAACCCTCACCCAGCTGAAAGAGTTTTGACCATTGCTATTTCATTTCCTTTTCACGTTTCCAAGTCTCTTCATGAATCTGACCATGCTTCCATAAAACCCACACTAGAAAAATTATTTTTCCACCCAATAATTTATCTTACCTATCCACAATCCGTACTGAGATATGTATCAACGAAGCATCTGTCTCTAGGTCAACATGATCCCATCTGATCACATGGTCAGGATCAGGCTGAAACATTTTCAACTGAGATACCTGGAACACATTATGCACCAAACTAAACAATGGTGGTAATTCCAACCGAAATCCCACCTCTACAACCCGTTATAGTACATCAAAATGGCCAATGTATATAGGAGATAACATTCTCTACTTCACGAAATGGCAATGTCCAAGTCATGGAGAGATCCTCAAGAAGACATGATCACCCACAACAAATGACTATGGTCTTCGATGGTGATCTACATAAGATTTATAATGACTCTGAGCTACCTCCATCCTCTTTCTAATCAAGTGGATCTTTTATGTTGTCCCATGGAAAAGGCTTGGCATGACTAGTGAAGTTTCACCCATTTCCACCCAGCATAGTGGAGAATGAGAAGGACGCCCATAAAATGCTTCAACGGATCCATGTGTATCGAGGCTTGATAGATGTTATTGTATGAGAACTCCTATAAGGATATATGCTCCTCCCATGATCCACCAAAATCCATTACACAAGCCCACAACATCTCTTCCAATGTTTGTATCATCCGCTCAGATTACCCATCCGTCTGGGGATCATACGCTGTGATCATAGTCAATTGATTCCCAAGGGCTTGCTGTAATGATTTCCCAAAACGAGATGTAAACCTCAGATCTCTATCTGAGACTATAGAAACCGGTACCATATGCCTCTTTAACACTTCTCAGATATAGATTTTTGAAAGATCTTCCACCGTATGAGTTTCATGAATAAGGATGAAATGGGCAGACCAGGTTTGAAGATCCACTATAACCAAAATGACATCGTGTTTCTGGACCATTCTTAGAATACCTGTAACAAAATCAATTTCTATCTGACCCCATTTCCACACTGAGATAGGTAATGATTGTAACATACCAGCAGGTCTATGATGCTCTGCTTTAACCGGCTAACATGTTAATCACCGCGAGATGAACTCGGCCACCTTCCTTTTCATGCCGCTGCACCAAAATTGCGCCTTCAAGGACTTATACATTCTCTGTGTACCTAGATTTACAGCCCATCATTAATGGTAGTAAGCATGAAGGAGTTGTTCCTGAAAAACCATAGGTAAAACCATACGATCTTGAAAACACAAAATGGAACCCCCATCAAGTTTCCAGCCATCAATGGTCTCCCCACCATGAGTTTTGAACTTACAACCAGAAATTTGGAATCATATTTTTGTGTTTCTTTGAACATATTTACTAAATTAGGAACAAGTGAAGCTGAATAGAAAATAGAAACATCACCTTGTTCTTCACATTCGACATGCATGTCAGCTAAGACTGACATCAACTGCCATTCATCTGAAGCTATTTTAGCTAACTGAGCATATGACTTTCTACCCAATGAATCCACCATTGAACTCTCTTTTCCTAGTGTGTACATCAAGTCAAAGTCAAGAATCTAAAGATACCCCATACACATACTTTTCCTCATATTCTAATATCACTCTGAGAAAATGTGTTGCAAGCTTTTTTGAATAGTAAACACCATAAATTTCTCACCAAATTGATAATGTCTCCATGTTTTCAAAGCATGGACGACTGCAGCTAACTCCATATCACGTGTTGGGTAATTTTTATCATGCACTCTCAACTACCTTGATCCATAAGCAACCACATGGTCTCCTTGCAATAGAACATAACCCAACCCTATTCCCAAAGCATCACAATACACCACAACATATTTGTAGTGTCCATGTCTGCTTCTGAAAGCTGTTTTTGGAATAACCTCCTTCCAAACTCAAAATTGGTGATATCCGGATCGCAAGTCAATCGTGGAGAACCACTGAGCTCCCCTTAATTGATCGAACATATCATCAATACGTGGAAGTAGATATGTATTCATTATCATAACTTGGTTAATCATACGATAATCAACACATATCCAAAGATTTCCATCTGTCTTCTTCACAAACAACAACATTGCTACCCATGGAGAAGTTCTTGGTCGAATGAAACCCTTGATTTACATCTCCTCTAACTTCACCTTCAATTCTCGTTACTCCATTGGTGCCATCCTATAATATGGAAGGGAAATAATACTAGTCCCTGGAAGGAGATCAATCATAAACTCCACTACCCTTAGAGGTGGTATCCTTGAGATGTTATTGGGAAAGACATCTGGAAATTGATCCACAACAGCAGGAAAACTATCTTCCTCAATCTCTTCCATTGATTCCAAAGTAAACGATGCCAATTGGTAAGATATCGTTCCCACCATTGATTCCAACAATCTCTTTGCATCTTTCTTTACCATCCTCTCTCCTCTAAAGAGATGGTCGATGATGTCCTTGGTCTTGAAACTAACTATTCTCTTATAACAGTCGATGTGAGACTTAAACATAGTCAACTAATCCATATCCATAATTAAATCATAGACATCCATATCCAACATAGAGAAGTCCCATTCCAACTCAGATCCATCAACAGTTATAGAAAATTCTCTACACAGTAAGGGTTGGCATTCTCTTTCACTAAGAAAAGTTTGTAGTATCAAAACCGAAGCTCCCACTATTCACCATGGGTACCACCATGATTCCTCTACCCGAAGCTCCCAACAGATCATGATGAGCCAACTATGCTCAATTCACCATCTCTGTGTGATCACCGATACAAAACACTGCTATTTGGAGTGGATCTCTTGCATTAACCCCGCATCGAAGATCCTTTCCTTCAACGACGTGTTACCCACCACCTCGGGTGAAAACTACACTAAGCTCATAAACATATTTGCATACTCCATCACAGGAATATGCTCTTGCTTGAAACTGAAGAAATCAATTGTGTACTGAATTCTGAATATATGTGGGTAGAATTATTTATTAAAAATTCCTCAAATCCTTCCCACGTCATACCCTGGTCCATTCCCTCTTGTACTACCAACTCCCACCACTGAAGAGCAATACCCTCTAGCTTATATGTTTCTCTATTTACATTCAACTCTTCCTATGTCCCCATGAATTTGTAAATTCTATTCATTTTCGACAGTCATGCCTCTACCCTTTCTGGGTCCGAATCACCCCTAAAGACTAGAGGATCCTGCTTTTAAAACTGAGCCGCGTAAGCAACATGTTTTGGCTCTTCCGCTCTATTCACACTTCCCACAGCTTTGAATGATTGCACTATTCTCTGGACTAGCTGCTAATTCACCTGGGGCTCAGGTGCAACCACGTTCTCATCATCCACCACTAGTTGGTCTCTACGACGCCTACTCGGTGCCATTTTCTAAACCAACGAAAAACCCTATCAATATCACTCTCTAGCAACTGATGGCTTAGCATTCAAATTCTATCACATAATCTATCACAAAATTGTTTTTCCAAAAACAACATTCTCCATGTTCAACCATTTTGGAAAACATTCAACATTATTTTTGAAAATCAACCCATTTTCAAAATACACCAAATACCATGTTTTCAATGTATTTCACTTCAAAAAAAATCTTCCTTTTTCAAAAATTTATTCATTTTTTAAAAATTGGCACCAAGAAAAAAATCCTTACTCAATCCTCACAATGAGATATGAAATCCTAGTGGGAATTCATTCCTCTACAATGCATGACATGCTCCTCTCATTGGATAAACCCATGAAAATGATATTTCCAACATTATAGAACTATATCCAATACACTTATGTACCCCACACCCTGGTAACATGAAGTTCAGCATAAAAAAATTAGATACATCTTTTTATGCTCTATATTCCAAGTTCCAAAAATCCTACTCCTTCCTAAGATGAATACACAAGGAATAGACACATAATAATTCAACACCAAGACAAACAAAAACTGATAACTACTTATTTCACAAAGAAAGGAACATGGTGATTTCATTTATACCCCAAGGATCGAACAAATGAATACCATTTGTAATGACCCTCTTATCCTTATTGGCTTAATATTACAAAAAGTCATTACTTGTCCTTAAGAGACATCCCCAAGGAGCCAAAGGCTGACAATAAATGCCGAAGGGTTTCAAATACAAGTTGGGGGACGATATACCCTTTAAGAAAAACCCATAAACCGACCAATCATAACCAACATCTACTATATGATTAATGAAAAAAAGATTGAAAACAAAACAAATTCATTTCTGTTAAACCAAATAAAAGTACACAACCACAGAAGACCAAACCAAACATCAAAGTACACTATGGAAGAACCACTCAAGACTCTAAACATGCACCAAACTCCATGCTCCATGAGCTCCAAGCCCCACAATATCTCCCAAGCATAACCACGAGCCACTAACAATGAGATGCTTTACCTTTACCTGTGTCCCAGAATACGACATCTTAAAAAGCACCAATGTGCCAAAGCAGGGGTGAGTATAAACCTCAATAGGTTTTCCCCAATGACATCCCTACTCACGCCACTAGGATAGAAGAGTTATCCACAATTATATAAAAACAGTTTATCTAAACCATTTTCTCAAAAGCATTTTATATCTAAATATAAACAGGTTTCCAAAAACATTCATAACCAAAGGAATTAAAAGTGGAATTTAAACCAATTTCCCAGCAGGTTATTTTTCCAGAAAATTAACAAATCAATCTTTTGAACAATTTCACAAAAATTCCCTTTTGGCATACCCCAACATTTCAAAAACCCCTGAAATCAACCATGCATTCTTCGTTATGACAGTTCCATACTCATGAGCGGTTTCTTATAGATCTACCAAGCCATCACAAGGTAATTGTTTCCCATTTTCCATTACACATTTGGCATCGAGCACAAGTTCATATTTCAACCAAGCCTCGTACTTAAAAGTCTCATGTGCCATTAAATGTTTGGCACCGATCACAACATCCTATTTCAACCAAGCCCCTTATATGCAACATGAACACACACCACACATTCACAACAATCATGAAAAAACCATCCTTTCAATGAAACACCTTTTATCTAAAACCATTTCCATCAAAACCAAGTGTGTTCAACCAATTCAATCCATTTCTATAAAACTGTACTTTTATTGAAAACCAAATAATATTCAAATTTCATTAAGCCATTTCAATACCAAACCATTCCAATAAAACACCACCTGTTATTGATAAACCATTTTTCATCAGACCATTTACCATTCCAGAAAATCCATAATTCAATATCAACATTTTAAATTCAAGTAGCCAAATCACTTTGCACAACAATTCACCAAGATTTCACAATTTCATCAAAACCATAGATCATCAACAAAATAGATTTATTCCATTATTTTCACAATAAATTTTATTCAAATAACCCAATATGAAAGTAATAAAATCAATTCTAACAAGAGGAGTCGAGAGTGAAGCCACCTACCTCAAAGGTTTTGACAAAAAACCCTAACAAACGGAGAACGCACAAGAAGACTGAGTCGATTCTCCAAGAATCCTCCTAATATCTCTTCTCCTAACACAAAAAAGACCAAATATCGTCATATTTTTCATCCACACACTTATATCTACCCATAATGAGCGTAGATCTAAGAAATCGAGAGATGAGGAAAAGTAGATCAAAGTAGATCTAAGAAACTAAACAAGAACGATCACATACCTCAAGAATCCATCTTTGATTCGCCAAGGGAAGCCTTAGGATAGCCTCCAGAATGATGGGAGAACCCTCCTTGACCTTAAGAGAACCAAAATCCCGATTTAGGGCCACTGAGGAGAAAAAAAGAGCCACATAGTGACAAAAACGCATGAGATCCACTTTTATAGGATCTCGTTTTAGTGGCTGCAAGGTTAGTTCACCGGGTTTGACAAATCGTGCGCTAACTGTGCGTTAACTAATACCTCGAACACCCTTCTCGCATGGTTTGGCCACACTGTTAGACAAACTATGCACCGCCCGTGTGAAAGCCACTACCTCCAAGACCCACTGCGCACGGTTTGGCCGCACGGTTTACAAAAACTGTGCGCCTCTCATGTGACTTCCCCTTTTCATCAAAACATCATTCCATGTTCTCCTAACTCTCCCATTCAACACTCTTATATTTAAAACCATGAAAAGTATCAGTTAAGGATTACATACCATAAACCAAGGGTACTACTTACACCATTCCAAATTAATAATAGCATATAATAAAAAATTTGTCTCATGGGAAGAAAATTTGAGATAATAAACCATTACCAAGATTTCTCGCTTAGTTTATGACACTCTAAACGCCCCTATATAAAAATAAACATTAAAATCACAAATTTATGAAAATTATTATTTTTTATATCCTTTAATAAACATAATATACACTTAAATTATTCATGTATATTTTTTTTGTCTATTTTCAATATTGTATATAACCAATCATTATAGTTTTTAACTAGTTTCATGATAGTGATGTTTCTATTAATTATTTTCCCAATGTAAATCACTTCCATATCATACAATGAAATTTAATTAATGTTTAGTTATATATTAAAACTCATAATTTCATTCAATAACTGTTTTACTCGTTTTTGTTTTTGATTAAATTAAATAACATATTTCTATGATATTTAATAAACAAATGATAGAATATTATTTATTGAGATAAGTATTAATTTTTCTATTCCAGAACCAAAATCATAACATTATTCACATAATTATATCATATTTTCTCAGAAATTATGTTAACATATTTATCCATGATATTATTTTACATCATTTTTCAAGTATGTGGTTAGACTAACCCAAACCTGAACATACAACAATAAATGGATGATTAGGATTTTAAAAGTGGGATTTTTTGGAAACAAAAGCTTTATTACAGTAAAAAATTTATATTAATTAGATACCTTTATGTCCCTAGTGAAAAAAATGTTTACCACATTAAAATTATGTATTTTGGTTATATATAACTGACATGTAAAGCTGTAAAAATTGGGTTATCATGTCAGTTATAAAATAATCGACGTGTTAAATAAATAAGAATAAATTTATAATTTAATTTTATTTATAACCAATCACATAAATACCAAGATTTTATTTTTTACATCAGTTGTATTATAATCAAACATAATGATCGAAACACAATGCTTTATCACATCGGTTGTTTTTTAACCGACGTGATGAATCAAATCTTGGAGATTTATCACATCAGTTTTAAAATAACTGATGTGACAAATGATGATTTTTAATGTCGGTTATAAAATAACAGACATGATAAAGTCTTTTCGACATCCGTTATTAAATAACCAACGTGATAAACATAAAAAACAATTTATCACATTGGTTATTAAATAACCGACATGATTAAGCTTTTAAATGATTTATCGAGCACTGTAATCTTTCATTCTATTTTCACCGATCGGGAAACCCATGACTCATCTCTCTCATGCAGAAAAATTGGAAAGTATTCATCAATTTTGTGCCCTCCAACCTCATTTTTCCAACATCATGCATCATCTTTATTATCACTAGATCTATCTGGTCGACTCTCAATAGTCAAGTAAAACTCACACGCCTCGGTTTCATTCATTATTTTTCCCCATGCCCAAATTTATGTTTTGAGATATTATTTTTCTATCATTGTTCTTGCTATCATGGTAAGTGTCATAATGTTATTTTATACCATGCTAACTTGTTTTCTGTTAAAATAAACCATGGGAGTGATATCAAGCACATTCTACGATTTTTGTACCTAGCATGTGAGTTCTGCTATGTGTGTGTGCGTACTTCCATGTGCATGCTACCTTGAAATCATTATCGTGCATGTTCTACCCTTTAACCTTAAAACCAATGAAGTTATTCAAAAGAAATTAACATCAATAATTTTATCATTCTTTAACTCTTAATTTTTCTAATATATTAAAATTAAAATTCCTTTTATATTCAATTTTTTATTTTTCTCATATATGATAAAACTCTTTATTTAGTGTCTGAATATAAAATAACTTACTCTACAATTTTGTTTCAAAATAATATTTATTTAAAAAAACCCCTCCCCCCACCCCTAGACACCCCCACCCCACTAGACACCCCCATCCCCTGGACACCCCCACCCCCATGGACAGCCCCCACACCTAGAGACCCCCACCCAATATACACCCCATACCCACTTAGACAACCCCCCTGGACACCCCCCCGGACACCCCACCCCCCAGACACCCCTACCCCCTTGGACATCCCCTCACCCCCATGGATATCCCCCCACCCCCCTCGACATTCCGACCCCCTGGACACCCCCTATGGACAACCCCCCACCCCTCTAGACACCCCCACCCCATTGGAAAGCCCCCAACCCTGGACAACCCCACCCCCTAGACACCCCCACCCCCTAGACAACCCCACCCCCATTGACACCCCCCCCCGGAAACACTAACCCCACAAATAACCCCTACCCCTTGGGTAGCCCCTCACCCCCATGGATATCCCCTCACACCTGTGGAAAGCCCCCCACCCCTAGATACCCCCACCCTAAGGACACCCCCACGCCTGTGGACATCCCCCACACCCCATGGACACCTTTACCACCTTGAATAGCCCTAACACCACATTGAAACCTCATGAACACCCCCACCCATTGGACAACACCCCCTGGACACCCCACCACCGTGGACATCCCCCCTGGTTATCCCCCATCCTTATTACAATATTTTATATACTGTAGAGTGTATTAAAACAATTCTTGAACCGTTGGTATACATATATCCCAATGGTTTCCATGAAACCATAGGAATGGGTTATATACTGGACAACATGTATACCAACTGTTCTTGAACTGTTGGTATATATATATATATCCCAACACTTTCATTGAAACCATTCACATATATTAACATTAGATAGTCTATACCAACAATTCCTGTAGAACCATTGGTATAGGGATATTGCAACGACCATCATGCCATTGATGGGTGAAACCATTGGGATATGTGTAATTTTAAGTAATAAATCTATACATATTTTAATATTTATATTTAATATTTCATGTTTACAGACGGGTGAATTTGGTATCTAGTGGAACCAGGATGTATTCTTTGTGTACCTTAAGAAGAAAGGATCCATGATTAATTTAAACTATTATATCATGTTCCATAGTAGAGAGATATATAATCATAAAATGATTTTAAAATAAATATAAATCTATTATATCTAACTATATTTTCTTTTTAAAATTATTTCCATGCATATAATTTTCAAAAATTCATATATTTGTTTTATATTTCAAATTTTGTTTTATATTCAAATAATTATATTTTTCATATAAATATAAATTTGGATTATCAAAACAATATGTATAATTTTGATATTTGTTATAGGTAAAAATTAGTCAATGTTTTATTATATCACATCGAATGAGTAATGAATAAGAGGAAGGTTTTTATGGTTTTTTGGAATTTTATAAACAAAATATTCCAAGGAACAACATTTTTTTATGTCCATGCCTGTAATGTTGGAATATGAAGAAGTTCAAAAGTAGAGAGATCAAAGACCATTAGATTTTTCATGGTTTTAATCCGAGTTATAGCCCTTGGATTTTTCATGGTGAAACTGGACAGAATGTCATATCAATAGATGATGTGATTTACAAGATGGTAACTCTGATGGTATAGAATAAATGATTTGTGATATTGAAGAAGAACAAATTGAGAGAGAACTGACAGCTGCGTTTCTATTTGGTGATGCTGAAAACCCTTGTATCTTGGTTGTACAGATTTTATGGTTTTGTCAGTGGTGTTAAGATTGATTAACCTAATGGTGAGACATAGATGGAGTGACAGAAGTTTAATAGAGCTACTACAATTGTTGAAATAAATTCATCCAAAAGACAATGATCTTCTAGATTCATAGTATAACATCAAGAAAATATTATGCCCTATGATATTGGGATAAAAGAAAATACATGATTTCCCAAATAAATGTAATATATATAATAAGGAATATGAATTTTTATTTAGAGTGTCATAAATGTTTGACATCAGAGTATAATTAGAAAGAAAAATCATAAGCTGGTGTTGGGATTACAGAGATTCCTGCAAAGGTATTTTGGTATCTTCATATAATTTATCATTTGAAACGTTTATTTTCTAATTCACATGATGAAAAAATGTTTAGACAACATCCTGATGAGTGGATATGTGACGGATAAATATGTCATCCAGCTGATTGTGCACAATGGAAGAAAATGGTTGATCAGTATCCTATATATGGAAATGAAATTAGAAATCTCATAATTGGGTTGTACACATATGGAATGAACCCATATCGAACCCTCATCAGCCCACATTGTCCAGGGCATGTTTTATTAGTAATTTACAACCCCTCTATATAAGTTTATATATAGAAAAAATATGTCATGTTGAGTATAATGATCTCTGTTATGAAGCATCCCAAAAATGATATTGATGTTTTCTTTTCACCGTTGATTGATGATTTTATTCTTTTATGGGATAATGATTTTAGGGTGTATGATTCTTATTAGATGGAATATTTTCAACAACATTTAGTTCTTATGTTCATTATAAAATACTTCCCATTCTGTGGAAATTTTTCCGGATACAGTGTTAAGGTGAATAAAGCATGTTTAATTTGGAAACAACAGACTTCATATTGTCAATTGAATCATGGGAGGAAAACGGTATACACAGGTCATCTAAAGTTGATGTCGATTGATCCCTCTTATAGAAGACTAAAGGAGGCACTCAATGGCTCAGACTAATTTGATATTTCTACAAAATCATTATCCCATGATGTGTATTTTAAGATGGTTAAAAACCTTGATGTGACATTGGGAAATACTCATAAATATTGTAATGATAGACATATTTGGAAGAGAAGTCATATTTTTTGCCCTACCAAATTGAAGATATCATGAAGTGAAACATAATATTGATGTCATGCATATGGTCAAATATATATGTGATTGTTTTATTGGAATATTGTTATATATTAAAGGAAAGAATAAATATGGGTAGAATGCATGATTAGACTTACTATCAATGGGAATACGTTTAGAGTTATCTCCCACTTGTAATGGAAGATGTAGATTTATTCATTCATATTTTCATACATTATCCAAGAGGGGGAAAATTAGCTTTTTTCAGTGTCTTTGTGATATCAGAGTGCCTCAAGGTTATTCTTAAAATGTAAAAAATAGTGTCCCTTTGAAGGATTTGATGTTGATAGATATGAAATATCAAGATTCTCACATCATCATGAAACAACTTCTACCAATTTAATTGTGTGGAATATTTCTAATCAACGTCAGAATGTCTATAATGAAGGTGTGTTATTTTTTCAATTAAATTTTTTATATGGTGATTAATATGAATGTTTTGAACATTTTTGAAAAGGATCTAATTTCTATACATTGAAAATTAGGAATGTATTTTCCTCCATATATTTTTTGATATAATGGTGTATTTAAAGGTTCATCTATTTTAAGAAATAAAACATTGTGGACATATATATATTCATTGGACGTTTCCTTTTAAAAGATGTATGAAAATATTGAAGTAGTGTGGTAAGAATACATATCGACTAGAAGCATCCATTATTGAAATGTATATTTCTAAAGAGGTTGAGGGGTTTTGTACAAGCTACATGGCTATGGTAGATCACATAGGTTTGCTTCCATCTCACCATGAACGAGTTAATAATGAGGGGAAGTGTATTCTTGGATTGAAAGTCAAATCATTTTTAGGTGAACGTATAAAGAAGGTACAATTATACATCTTGAATAACAAAGTTGATGCCCAACCATATATCACGTTGCTTATTAGTGAGTCAAAAAAATTTCATCCAATGAAGAATGAAATGTGTATTTTTAATAAACACAGAAAAACATTGTTTCTATTGTTTAAAAATTATTTTATTGGTATATTAGATGTATCAGATAAAATAACATGGTTAGTGAGTTGTCCAAGTTTAAATGTGATTACATTGTCCAGGTATGACATTAATGGATATAAATTTCATCTGAATGCTCACGAAAATTGAAGTATTGTTCATAATAGTGGTGTATTAGTGATTGGAGAAGCAAATAATTTTTTTGAGTTCTAAAGTCTAATGCCCAATTTATGCATCAAGTACATATAACAGACTCATTGATGAAATCTGGGAATATGATTACATTAAAATTAATGATCTTGTTTTTAAATACAAAAGGTTTATTGGTAACAAAAGTGTCAGACACGATAAATTTGGAATGATTGTTGTAAATATGAATATATTGGAAGGCACAACTGATTATTTTATAATGGAAACACATTAAAAATAAGTTTTCTATTATGTTGATCAATCAGATATGTAGTAGTCGATTTTTTTAAAATAAAAAAACAATATGATGGAGAGTAACAACTTGATGAAGATGCTGATTTATGTAAGATCCCTACTTCCAGGGAATGATTTTCATAAAATAATGATGACCATGTTAAAGACATAGTTAATTCAATATGTAACGATCATGACAAATGAATTTGGTAGAAGAATAATTTTATACATTACAAATATTTCATGAAACATTTGTTTATTTCTTGTTTATATTTATTAATTTCCTAAAATGATAGATATTGTAATTTTTTTATTTATTAATACTCGTATTAAAAAAAATAAGTAGAAATGTTTGATTATTTTAATTTTGTTTAGTTTTGTTTGTCATGTTTACCATTATATAACTTATATATCTATTGATTTTTTTGGATGAAAATTACTTTAACATTCTTACCATGTTTACCATGTCTTTCATGTTTACCATGTTTACCATGTTTACATTGTTTTCCATGTATTCCAAATATTACCATTACGTAAATTATATAATTATTTATTTTTTTGAATGACAATTACATAAGAATGTTTACCATGTTTACCATTTTTAACATTTTTTAACATGCTTAACATATTTACCATGTTAACTATTATGTAACATAGTTCAGTTTTTCAATTTTTTACATTATTATTATAATATTTGAATTTTAGTATTTGTGAACTAATGATTGATTTTTTTATTTGAATTATAATGATAGATTAATAAGTTGATAAACCAAATGATTCTAGAAATGAGAATCACGATCATACCTCTTAGGAACAACGTTCACTTGCTCCACTTGATATACCCCAATCTTCCTCATGTACTCCCATAATAAAAAAGAATAGTTCAAGAGTTGGTAAACGTGGCAACACACGTTTACCAAAATTATCACGTTCTCATATCCAAGATCAAAGGATTCTCATTGTGTTTAATGAGAATGATATTCCTAGAGGTAAAAATAAAAAAAATCAAGATTTTTGTATCAAATCAGGGTGAACTAAAAGTAATAATTTTGTATAATTATTGGATAATTATGGAAAAGAAATTATATTTCAGTTGTGGGTGACAGTTTTGGTAAGATCTGTTGAAATTGTTGGAGTAATCTTTGAATTTTTAAAGTATAATATGTTTTACCTCTTCTTTATCAGATGAAATTTGATATTTGTGTCCCTATAAAAGTAAATAGGAAGTGTTTATCAATGGATTCTATGAGATGGAGGGTTTTTCAAATCAAACCTTACATCTGATTTCTTTTTTGATAATATGAAACAGGAAAATCCATGTCATATATATGATTTCATCAATGAAGACACATGGAAACAATTTGTTGATAGTAGAAGAAAAGAATCATTTTTGTTAAGGTAAATGTAAATTTTTGTAATATTCCTTATATAAATGATCTTATTAGTGTTCTGATAATGATTTATTATTCTTAATTCATAGAAAACAAGGACATCTCATCCGGATATCCAATCTAAAAAAGTATACCCTCATAGTTTATCATGGGGAGGGTCTAGTTTATTGGAAGAAAAAATAATGGAAGAAAAATTAAAATAACATATAGATGAGTCATCAATCCCTGGAGAGGTTTCCCCTCCATACCCTCCATATTGGCATCAAAAATGGTAGAGGTCTATGATGGGAAAAAGTGGAAATATCTTTCAAAATAATCCGGAATAGTAGCTAAGAGGATTGTTAGATATTTATTTTTATTTATTTAAGTTAATTATATTTTTTATACACATTGAATCATTATAGAAATGAAAAATTAATTAATATAAGATTATCTTGAAGAGAAGAGAACATGTGGGGTTTTAATAGTTGTTGGGGGGAAAGATATTTTATCTACATCAATGGGAAAGCCCGAACACCCCGGTCATGTACGAGGATACCTGACGGGTGTATTGGTAAGGAAAGTGTTTCCACATTATTCAACATCTTCCATTGAGGGTGTTTATAAAAAATATATAATCCTTGGAGGCTGAAGCTCATAATATTAATGCAATGATAGAGGAAAATATTAGAGCATCGGTACAGTCTATGTTTGAATACATGCAAAGACAATTTCAGGCTAAAACTCCCACTCCTCCACCTCCCCCTATAGACCCCACTATTTATCCTCTACCTATGCCAGAAAATACCACTCCACCACCTCTAAAATACATTATTTATCCTCCACCTCATCCTGCAGACCCCATTTTTTATCCTCCTCCTCTTCCACAACATACAACTTATTGTGAGTTATATGTTGATGGTCCCCACAATCATATAGTTGCATATGGGATGTGATATTATTTAGGAGATACAATTCTTCATCAAAAATTATAGGTAGAATATCATTGGGTCACTATACATGATATTATAGATAGATAATCTCGAGCACCATTACCTACAGATGAGGTGACGAAAGCTGGACATAGAGTCATCTACTTTTTTTGCCCATACAGACTTCTATAACTCATTACCATAGAGGTATGTTTTTTATATCGATTTTTTGATATTAATGTTATTTTAACATTTGAAAACTAAAACTATTTTTCTATTTATTTACATTAATACATCAAATGTAATGAAATTCTGTATAGACATAGACAAAGACAAATTGGTGTGACATCAGATTCTGATTCTAGTAGTCTTGAAAAATTGTCAAGATATTAAAATTGTTGGTGGATCATTATTAATTTCCAATGGAAGATCATTTTTTTAGACATGTAATAAATTTGAGGACTCTAAAAACTAAAATCATGGATCTTTTTACTGGAGATAAATTGGGCATCAACATGGTGCAGATTGTTGTTTATTTAAGTCTTAACACCTTTCTCTACATTATATTTATTTAAAATGCATACATAGGTTTGTTTTTTATTATGAATCATTGTAACATATATGAGAATAATTTGAGGATAGATGTATATGGATTCATAGACCCACATATGATTTCCTCTGAAGCACATGCATTGGATGGGGAACAAATAACACTTCATATTACTGAAAGATTTGAATAGAATATAATCATGTAGTGTTGGGTGATGAATTTTTGTGAGAGGTATGAAACATACATCTGGAGAAGTGTTTTGTATCTGTTAACATAAAAAATAACATACAATAATTTTTTTTTATCAATGTTCATTAGATGTTAGGTGATTTTTGTACAGCGGAGAAAACACTTTATTGGATATGCTCTGTCCATGGTGATGTGCTAAGAAGTTTTAAGAATATATTGGAAAATTCAGTTTCAATTTCTTAATAGTTTTTTATATTATAATGAATTTTTAATTTATCCTATTCATGTTATTTTCTAATAGGGTATGAGACTACCTTCAAAAAAACAAAATGAAAAAGAGTGCCAAGATCAAATATGTAAAAGTAAAGGTAAATATCCATTTATAATTTTTACTTTTCAATGTATTACATACAATTGATATTTTTAATTGACAATGATTTAATTATAATTTTTATGTTCAACAAAGCTTCATCGAATGTAGATATTATATGTTATAATTTATGTACATAATAATTATAACTGGAACAATTATGAAGATTGACTAGGTTTGAGTTCCTTATAAACTTCCCCATAATATTTCATTTGATTTATTCATTATATATATTGACTACTTTAATTGTAATTTGTAACTCTTTGATTACCCTCATCCCTATAGTTCTCAAAAGGTCAAACACTTAGAAATGGAATAGTCAAATTATTTTACATGTTTGATTGGATTTTAGATTGTGTGTAGTGTGAAATGTAATTCTGAATATTATAATTTTAATAGTCTATATAGAAGTTTTTTTGGTTGGATATAGGTTTTTTTGGTTGACATTGTATGTTTTGAATATTATATTTGTGAATGTTTAATTTTTCAATGGTTCTTCTTCTTTTGGTCATGTTATGATGTCTTTTTGATATGGATTTTGGTTTGGTTTTGGACTGCTTTTAATCTGGTATCAACATTTTTCAGGTCTACATTGGCCGAGCATGGTAATGGTAGCATGCTTAATTAAAAAAATTGGTTTTTACATCATTAATTTTATAACCGGTGGAATAAATTCCAAGGTAATAGTTTTTATGTTAGTTATTAAATAACTGATGGCGTATATTATTTTACACATTTGTTATTTTATAACCGATGTGAAAAATGCTTTGCATAAAGGTTATTACATCGGTTATATAATAACTGAAATAATAAATTCTGGGGGGGATTTGTTTTAAGATGGTTTTTACATTAAAAACATAATAAACTCGATACCATGTCGATTTTTAAATAACTGATGTAAAAACTATATACCACATCTTTTATTAAATAACCCGGATAATAAATCAAGCCTCTGAAGGGTTTTTCACATTGGTTCCTAAATAACTGATGTGAAAAACTATTTGGATTTATGTTTTTATGTCGGTGTTAAAATAATCAAAGTAAAAAAAACAACATTTATAACATCTCCTTTGTAACACCCCAAGCTTCTACGGTACGTTTCTCTTTGAATAATGTGATAGCTTGTGTTGTACGCAACATCGAGTTCTAACACACACCACAACCGATCAAACTAGCTGTTATGAATAGTAATACCTACTTTTTGAAATTATATATATTTTATATTTAAAAATGGACTTCATTTTTGAATTCGGAATATCAAATTTAGCCTAAGGTGAAATTTTGGTAATTTTCGGATAACTTTAATATTTTGATGAATAGGGAAAATTACTAAATTTTAATTAAAAACAAATTTTTTAATCAAAATAATTAATAGTGATAAATAATGAATTTGAATGGTTTTAAAGTATATTTAGAATATATTTTTACTATTTAATACTATGTTGGTCATTGGACATAAGTTTACAATTAAACCGGACATAAACAAGTGTCAATTTTTTGATAGTTATTATCTCTTAAAAACACGCTTTTTGTTTTAACAACGGGAATTAATTTTAAATTAATTTCTACCACTTCTATGTTTTGAATTTTAAAAAATGGATTCCATATTTGGAATCAGGATGTTGAAATTGTGTAAATAGGTAACTTTTATTTTTAGACATTTTGAATAATTATTTCGGTAAATATTTTATTTACCATGGTTAAGGGTAAATCCGGTAAATAAGCGTTAAACAATAATATTATAATAATACTAAATTACCTTAAAACGTGTCCTAGCCTTATTGGTTGATACATGTTCGACCATAGACATCTTTGGTTTGATTTGGGGACCCCATAGAGCCACTTTTAGGTGATAGGGACACTTAATTTTAATTAAGTTAAAATAAGTACAAAAATGACATAAGCATATATCTTTTAGAAAAAAAAAATTACATAGGGTTATATATGTTGGATTTTTGACTATAAATATTCATTATACAGCTAACAAGATTTCTTACATAATGATACTTTATTTATAATTTTATACTTTAAATAATTTAATTTATTTATGACACAATGATGATGCAGTAATTACCATAATAGTGAAAAATTAAAATAATAGATATTATAAATACACAAATAAATATAATTTGAGACTTTTTATGAATTAAACTAATTTTCTAGGTTAATATGAAATTTTAGGAATGAGTTAATTAAATGTTTTTGATGTAATAATTCTATTATGAGTTTCAAAAAAATCAACTATTGAATAGTGTCAAAATTGACATAAAAGAGTTTTTAAAATAAATATTATATTATTAATTGATATTAAATTCATAAAAATCTAAGGTTCGGACAAGAGACTTATATCATGATATTGGTATCATTAATGGACCACTTGGGGGTCTCTTGGATGTATATAGTAAGTTTATTAACTATATAATATAAAAATACAAAGTGACATGGTAAATGTCAAACTAATTAACTAAGAGTTAATACTTAAAGATAAGGTTAATATAGTAACCCAAACCTGTCTAAATTCGATTGGTTGAATGTTTTTCGACCTATCCCCACCTTAACATTTAAATTATCAACTTTGTATCCATTAGAAACCGAATTTGAATTTATTATAAATTAATATTTCTAGCTTTTCCAAAGGTGCCCTTCACCCCTCTTATAAAAAGGCACTCCTCCTTCTCATTTCTTCACACATTTAAAGCCTTTTGGATCGGCCAAACTCTATCCAAATACTCTCCCAAATTCCTTCACTACAACCTAGAGGCATTAGTTTGATCAGAAAGCCAACCTAATGAGCCGTTTTTATCAAATCAAAAGGAAGAACCCAAAGAAGAGGTAATGATTTCACCACCCTTTTCCAAGTTCCTTTCTTCTTCCACTTCTTCTTCCTTTGTTATTACCATTATAAAATAATAACTCCAGTATCATATATATACAGTGATGTTATTATAAATATGGTACAACCATATTCATTATTCTATCCACCCTTTGAATAACATGTCACCATACGTGCGTACGTATGGCTTACCGTCTCCACGTCGTGGTGTAATTGTTATTCAATATATTATTATTTGGATGGGTATAATAATGATGTGTAACTCATTTAAATAATAAATATAACATGCTAATGATTCTGTATATATGATATACCATCCATTTATATATTATTTTAATATCAAATGAATGATATTGTCACTCGTGCGTACGTATGGACTACCGTCTCCACGAACGCGATGAGATTCATTCTCCATCGTATCCATTCAAGTATAATTATCATTTGATGATTTAAAAATATTGTTTAAGGACTTGATATCATTCTGTATATGAATAATATACAACCTATCTATGAAAAACATGGCTTATGTAACAAAACATATAATATAAAACGAGTAAGTTAACACCCGAAACAACGATAATACTAAGATATTATTAACAAAGCAATGTTAAAAGATCGTATATGATATCATATGAATGTATATGATTCATGTATAATTTAACAAAAATTATTTCACTATTATACAGGAGGTTAACCTACCCCAACCAAGGAAAAGTACAACGTAAGGTTTATTTCGCAATCTCTTCATTATCCAAGGTTGTTTATACGTAATAATCTACTGGGATTTTTTATCATCCACATCCATGTTTCTTAAAAATACATTTTTTTTACTATTTACAAGAACATGAGTTAAAGTCATTTATACCCTTGTTTGACATTTATAAGAGTTTTATAAATGAATCGTTCTGTCGTTTTCCAAACAATGTGCTTTTTAACCTTTTCGACCGAATTAAGGTAAGAATGTTTTTTTAACTTATACGGCGGGTGCGGTTATTTTCCGCCGTTATAAAATCGTCGAAGCTTCCCTTACAATATTATAAGAATATTTTCAAAGGAAATTTTCTATTTTATAAATATATGACTCTTAAATAAAAAGAGATATTTCTCTAAAAAGAGTTTTTATTTCATCTATGTCAACATCCTTTGATGGATTTTACGCTTATTTGAAGTTGATTTATTATGATACAAAACTTCTATATTGTATTGAAGGTTTTGTGATATGTTTGACTATGGATGTGCTATTTTTATACCATTCATAGTTTATGGTGAAAGTATTGACATTTCATATGCTATTTTTAATACGAATATTTATGTTATGTTTAATCCTTTTCATATGGGAATGCATTGGACTTAATATGTGATGGGTGGAGCCCGCTATAGATCCTCGATGCATCGGTAGGTCTCATGAGACAAACTTGTGTCTTGGCATAAGGCCTTGGAAAAATCTTATTTGTATTCTTGGCACAAGGCCTTGGCTATGTGGTTTTGATAGTTTGGAATTATGCATTCCATCATTATGAAAGTGCTTATTGATATTGCATGTGATTATTCGATTAGTAGAATATCCATGTGAATAAGTAAATGGAATTATTTCATTTTATTTTTTCCATACTATGTTGAAGTTCAAGTTTAAAAGGATTTTTTTTAGTTATACAATACCTTAAATGTTTATGATTATTTTTGAAAGTTTCCTCTATATTTTTATCCTTATTGGGCATTTGAGCTCACCCCTTTTCTATGTTTTATTTTTCTCAGGATGTGAAGAAGTAAGTTAGGAATGACCTACAGAGATATTTTGAGGGGATAATAGTTTGGATTATGGAGAGAATATGTTGTTGTAGTAGTTTTTCACTTCATGATGTAATGTAAAACTTTTTGAATATATCTAGTGTTTCCAAGGCTACTAAACCAATCGGTCTTTCGAGATTTGATCTTTCTTGTGATCATGCCAATGTTATTTTATAATGCACCGACTCTATGTATCTGGGGTCGGGGCGTTACAGTTGGTATCAGAGGATGTTTAGTACAAACCTTGGAAGCTAGATTTAGATAAACTCTAATTAGAGCATGTAGACCTAAGATGAACTTTGAGGATTAGTATAGAAGAACTTCCTAGAATTTTGGTATTGTAGAGATTTTGTGAGTTTTCCGAGAAATACATCTCTGTTTGTATACGAGTAGGTAGAGGCGGATCTGGCACAGATGTACCTAGGGGTAAAACCCGAAAACACCGCTTTGAGCTAGACTCGAACGGGAACTGGTGCACGACAACGGGCCTTGCTGCACTCTTGGTTACGACACTCCCGGGGGATATGCTTAGGATAACTCTCATTTTCATTACAAATAATTGCGAAGGGTTTATGAGTATATAAATCCTCAAAGAAAACATTCTTATGATTATGGATTATATCCATAAATAGTTCAATTTAAGTTAAGTGTTTTATAAGTATGGAATTATGTATTTTGATTCATAAACTGATCTAGTTTGTGCCATTGTTTACAAATGGCGCCTAGTGGAAGAAATGAAAAATGTATCAATGAATGCACTCCATGTAGGGATTTCCATCTTGCTCAAGATAATTATAGTGGAGCTGGTGATGCAACTGTTTCTGATCAGCTAATCACCATACTGGGACAACTCACTTAGGTTATGAATAATAACCTTACCCGAATGGAGAACCCTGATCCGCAGCATGGAGGATCAATGTTAGATTTATTCATGAGGCAACAACCTCCAAATTTCAATGGGAGTACAAATCCCTTAGTAGCTGAGCAATGGATAAATTCCCTAGAGAAAATATTTCAGGCTTTGGGGAGTAGTGAAAGGGAAAAAGTTATCATGGCAGTTTACCGACTCACTGGAGATGCTGATCAATGGTGGTCATTGATTCAAAACATGAAGGAAGATGATGAAGTATCAAATATGGAATGGAGGGAGTTCAAAGATCTGTTTTTAGAAAAATAATTTCCTCGCGACCATCGAGCAGATGTGGAAAGGCAATTTTTGAGTCTGAGACAGAAGGAGGATGAGAATGTCGCAAAGTATGAGGATAACTTTACAAGGTTAGCAGGGTATGCTGGAGACTATATACGTAACCCAAGAATTAAGATTGATCGTTTCTTTGATGGGTTAAAATCATTTCTCCATCGAGCATTAGTCTCACAATCCTTCTCATCGTACGAAGACATTGTCTCATGTGCTATCAAGACCGAAAATGAATTCTCTAAGTCTTATGACTTTAAAGCAAAGCAAGAGAAGAAGAGACCTGCTGATCAATCTGGGAATGGAAATAAGGGGAATAAGGGAAAGGTTGAATATCCATCATGTGGTAAATGTGGTAAGAAACACCCCGGTACTTGCTTGAAGGGAACGAGAGTCCATTACAAGTGTGTTGAAAAATGCCACCAAGCTCGTGATTGCAAGGGGAAGAAGGAAGCTACCAATGTTCATTGCTACAATTGCAGGGAGGTGGGGCATTATGAAAATGAATTTCCTAAGCTTTAGGAGAACTTACCTCAGAAAAGGCCAAGAGATCAAGGCCAAGCTTATGCTATCACTACTGCTGAGGTAGAATCTTAGAAAGACGTGGTGGCAGGTAATTTAATGGTTTCCTCAATTTGGGAAAATGCATTATTTGATTCTGGATCATCGCATTGTTTCATATCTTCCCAGTTTTCTAAGAAAATTAGATATTTCCAATTTGATTTAACAAGGGAGTTGTAAGTTAAAACTCCTAAGGGAAGAATCATTGCAACAAAGTTTTGTGAGTCAGTCCCCATTAGATCACATAAATGTTCTTTATCTGCTAATCTCATCTTCATACCTATGATTGAGTTTGATATAATCCCCAGTATGGACTGGATTTTGAACTATGATGTGAAGATTTATTTTAATAAGAAAGAGGTTACGATTCTTGATGATGATGATAAGGAACACCTTATCTTTAGAGCAGAATCGTCACCGCCTAATTCTTATCTAGATCCACCCCCAGTATCTCAACTAAATTCAATTATTGGGGAGGAAGAGAATGAAATAACTATGGGTGAGGAATGGAATGTTCAAATAGAGGATGTAACTATTTTAAAAGAATTGGTAGATATATTTTCGGAAGATTTACATGGACATCCTCCAGAACGAGAAGTTGAGTTTTCCATTGATTTAATTCCTGGATCAAGGCCTATATCAAAGACCCCGTATAGAATGGCCACTGTAGAATTAGTTGAACTAAATAAATAAATAGAGTAATTGAGTAATAAGAGATTTATTCTCCCTAGTGTTTCTCCATGGGGAGCCCCTGTTCTTTTTGTTAAAAAGAAATATGGACTTATGAGGTTATGTATTGACTATAGGGAGATCAATGCTATAACAATAAATAAAAAGTATCCCCTACCTTTCATTGATGATTTATTTGACCAACTGCATGGAGCTCAATACTTTTCAAAGATTGACCTTCGATCTGGATACCATCAGTTGTGTGTGAAGAAGGAAGACATTCAGAAGACAGCATTTCGAACCAGGTACGGGCATTACGAGTTTACTGTAATGCCTTTTGAATTGACTAATTCACCCGCTGTATTCATGGATCTAATGAATAGAGTTTTCATGGAGTATCTCGATGAATTTGTGGTGGTATTTATTGATGATATCTTGGTATACTCCAAAATCTACCAAGATCATGAAAATCACTTGCGCATTATCCTGAAGACTCTGAGAAGACATGAATTATATGGGATGTTTAGCAAGTGTGAATTCTGGATACAGGAGATTTCATTTCTTGGCCATATTGTCTCTAAAGATGTAATCTCTATTGATCCTTCTAAACCAAGGAAATTCAAGAATGGCCAGCACCTACGAGTATAACTGAGGTGCGTAGTTTTATTGGTTTGGCAGGTTATTATCGACATTTCGTCCAGAATTTTTCCGGATTGGCTAACCCATTAACGAAGCTCACACGTAAAGGGGTTAAATTTGTTTGTACAAAAGAGTGTGAAGAATGTTTTGAAGAACTGAAGAGAAGATTAGTCAATGATCCTATATTGACTCTACCATCGGGGAATGATGGGTTTGTTATTTATAGTGATGCATCGAAGAAAGGACTTGGTTTTGTCCTTATACAGAATGATATGGTTATTGCCTATGCATCACGACAGTTGAAAATTCATGAACAAAACTATCCTACTCATGATCTCTAGTTAGCAGCTGTGATCTTTTCTTTGAAGATATGGAGGCACTACCTCTATGGTGAAAAGTGTGAGATTTATACTGATCACAAGAGTTTGAAGTATATTTTCTCACAAAAAGACTCAACATGAGGCAAAGGAGATGGCTTGAATTACTCAAGGATTATGATTGTACGATACACTACCACCCGGGGAAAGAAAACAAGGTGGAAGATGCTTTGAGCAGAAAAGACCATGGAGTTTTGAACGTGATGATAATTGAAAGGGATCCAATTTTGATGGATCTAGTGATGATGGACATGGGAATAACCAGGGAAGGTGAAACATTAATGCTTTTTCAATTGGTTGCCAAACCATCTTTACTAGAAAGGATTAAGAGTTCTTAGACTGATGATGAAGAATTTCAAAAGAAGATTAAAGCTGTGAATGATGGGAGATTGAGAGACTTTGTGTATGAAAATGGAATTTTGAAATTCGGGAAGAGACTTTGTGTTACCCATATACCTAATCTAAAAAGGGAATTGTTGGATGATTCTCATAGTTCCAATTTCTCTATACACCCTGGGAGCACCAAAATGTATAGAGTTTTGAAGGAACATTTCTGGTGGGAAAATATGAAGAGGGAGATTGCTGATTTTGTGTCAAGATGTATGGTTTTTCAACAAGTGAAAGATGGAAGGAAACACCCTGGAGGAGTCATGCAACCTCTTCCCATACTGGAGTGGAAATGGGACAATATTACGATGGACATTGTCATGGGGCTACCAAAGACACCTAGAAGAAATGATGAAATATGGGTTATTGTTGATCGTCTTACCAAGTCAGCACATTTTCTTGCTATAAGAGAAGATCTACCACTAGAACGTCTAGAAAGACTATATATTAATGAAGTTGTGAGAATTCATGGAGTACCCCTATCAATTGTTTCAGGTAGTGATCCCCGTTTTACTTCAAGATTCTGGAAGAGTCTTCAGAAATCCCTGGATACTGAACTTCATTTGAGCACTGCCTACCACCCTCAGACAGACGGACAATCAGAACAAACTATTCAAACATTAGAAGACATTTTGAGATCTTGCTCAATTGACTTCCAGGGTATGTGGGATCAATATTTACCTCTGGTAGAATTTTCCTATAACAATAGCTTCCATTCGAGTATTCAGATGGCACCATATGAAGCGTTATATGGAAAGAGATATCGTACACCAACCTGTTGGGATGACGTTGGTGAAAGAAAACTTGTAGGCCCAGAACTGGTGGAGGAAACGATGGAAAAGGTGAAGGTAATCCAAAGTCACATCAAAGCAGCTCAAAGTAGGCAGAAGAGTTATGCCGATAATCGAAGGAAGGATTTGGAATTTCAAGTCGGTGATCATGTTTTCCTGAAGGTATCTCCATGGAAGGGAGTCATACGTTTTGGTAAGAAAGGTAAATTGAGTCCCAGGTACATCGGACCTTTCAAAATTCTAGAACGAATTGGGGCTATAGCTTACCGATTGACAATGTTGCCAAGTCTCTCCAAAGTTCACGATGTGTTCCACGTATCTCTATTGAGGAAATACATGCCTGACCCAAAGCATGTACTCACCTATGAGGAATTGAAACTGGAACCCGGTCTGTCTTATTTCCAAGAGCCCATCAGGATTCTTGATATGAGAGAACAAGTACTGAGAAATCGGACGACGCGTCTGGTAAAAGTTTTGTGGAGAAACCATATGATGGAAGAGGAAACGTGGGAACCCGAGGACCTTATGATGAATAACCACCTGAGTCTTTTCATACAGTAGTATTCTAGAAATTTCGAGGATGAAATTATTTGATGGAGGGGAGAATGTAACCCCCCAAGCTTCTAGGGTACGTTTCTCTTTGAATAATGCGATAGCGTCTGTTGTACGCAACATCGAGTTCTAACACACACCACAACAGATCAAACTAGCCGTTATGAATAGTAATAACTACTTTTTGAAATTATATATATTTTATATTTCAAAATGGACTTCATTTTTGGATTCAGAATATCAAATTTCACCTAAGGTGAAATTTTGGTACTTTTCGGATAACTTTAATATTTTGATGAATAGTGAAAATTACTAAATTTTAATTAAAAACAACTTTTTTATTCAGAATAATTAATAGTGATAAATTATGAATTTGAGTGGTTTTAAAGTATATTTAGAATATATTTTTACCATTTAATACAGTGTTGGTCATTGGACATAATTTTACAATTAAACCGGACATAAACAAGTGTCAATCTTTTGATAGTTATTATCTCTTAAAAACACGCTTTTTGTTTTAACAATGGGAATTAATTTTAAATTAATTTCTGCCACTTCTGTGTTTTGAATTTGGAAAAATGGGTTCCATATTTGGAATCAGGATGTTCAAATTTTGTAAATATGTAACTTTTATTTTTAGACATTTTGAATAATTACTTCGGTAAATATTTTATTTACCATGGTTAAGGGTAAATCCGGTAAATAAGGGTTAAAAATAATATTATAATAATACTAAATTACCCTAAAACGTGTACTAGACTTATTTGTTGATACATGTTCGACCATAGGCATCTTTGGGTCGATTTTGGGACCCCATGGAGCCACTTGTAGGTGATAGGGACACTTAATTTTAATTAAGTTAAAATAAGTACAAAAATGACATAAGCATATATCTTTTAGGAAAAAAATTTACATAGGGTTATGTACGTTGGATTTTCAACTATAAATATTCATTAGAAATATAAAAATATTTCCTACATAATGATATTTTATTTATAATTTTTAGACTTTAAATAATTTAATTTATTTATGACACAATGATGATGCATTAATTACCATAATAGTGAAAAATTAAACTAATTGATATTATAAATACACAAATAAATATAATTTGAAACATTTTATGAATTACACTAATTAAATAGGTTAATATGACATGTTAGGAATTATTTAATTAAATTCTTTTGAAGTAATCATTCTGTTATGAGTTTCACAAAAATCAACTATTGAATAGTGTCAAAATTGACATAAAAGAGTTTTTAAACTAAATATTATATTATTAATTGATATTAAATTCCTAAAAATATATGGTTCGTCCAAGAGACTTATACCATGATATTGGTATCATTAATGGACCACTTGGGGGTCTCTTTTATGTATATAGTATGTTTATTAACTATATAATATAAAAATACAAAGTGACATGGTAAATGTCAAACTAATTAACTAAGAGTTAATACTTAAAGATAAGGTTAATATAGCAACCCAAACCTGTCTAAATTCTATTTTTTGAATGTTTTTAGACCTATACCCACCTTAACATTTAAATAATAAACTTTGGATCCATTTGAAACCGAATATGAATTTATTATAAATTAATATTTCTAGGTTTTCCAAAGGTGGCCCTCACCCCTCTTATAAAAGGGCACTCCTCCTTCTCATTTCTTCACACCATAAAAGCCTTTTGGTTCGGCCAAACTCTTCCCAAATACTCTCCCAACTTCCCTAAATACAACCTAGAGGCCTTATATTGATCCGAAAGCCAACCTAAAGAGCCCTTTTGATCAAATCGAAAGGAAGAACTCGAAGAAGAGGTAATGATTTCACCACCCTTTTCCAAGTTCCTTTCTTCTTCCACTTCTTCTTCCTTTGTTATTACCATTCTAAAATAATAACTCTAGTATCATATATAAACTGTGACATTATTATAAATATGGTACAACCATATTCAGTATTTTATCCACCCTTTTATTAACATGTCACTATACGTGCGTACGTACGACTTACCATCTCCACATCGTGGTGTAATTGTTATTCAATATATTATTATTTGGATGGGTATAATAATGATGTGTAACTCATGTAAATAATAAATATAACATGTTAATGATTCTGTATATATGATATACTATCCATTTATATATTATTTTAATACCAAATGAATGATATTTTCGCTCGTGCGTACGTACAAACTACCGTCTCTATGAACGCGATGTGATCCATTCTCCATCGTATCTATTCAAGTATAATTATCATTTGATGATTTAAAAATAATTTTTAATGACTTGATATAATTTTGTATATGAATAATATACAGCCTATCCATGAAAAACATGGCTTATGTAACAAAACATATAAAATAAAACAAGTAAGTTAACACCCGAAACAACGATAATACTAAGATATTATTAACAAAGCAATGTTAAAAGATCATATATGATATCATATGAATGTATATGATTCTTGTATATTTTAATAACAATTATTTCACTATTATATAGGAGTTCAACCTACCCCAACTAAGGAAAAGTACAAGGTAAAGTTTATTTCGCAATTTTATTATTATCTGAGGTTGTTTATACGTAATAATCTACTAGGATTTCTTTATCATCCACATCCATGTTTCTTAAAAATGTATTTCAAAACATTTTTTTACTATTTACAAGAATATGGGTTAAAGTCATTTATAACCTTGTTTGACTTTTTATAAGAGTTTTATAAAGGAAACTTTCCGTCGTTTTCCAAACAAGCTGCTTTTTAACCTTTTCGACAGAATTAAGGTAAGAATGTTTTTTTTAACTTATACGGCGGGTGCGGTTATTTTCCGCCGTTATAAAATCGTCGAAGCTTCCCTTACAAGCTTATAAGAATATTTTCAAATAAAATGATTTATTTTATAAATATATGACTCTTAAATAGAAAGAGATATTTCGCTAAAAAGAGTTTTGATTTCATATATGTCAACATCCTTTGATGGATTTTACGCTTATTTGAAGTTGATTTATTATGATACAAATATTCTATATTGTATTGAAGGTTTTGTGATATGTTTGAATGTGGATGTGTTATTTTTATACCATTCAAAGTTTATGGTGAAAGTATTGAAATTTCGTATGCTAGTTTTAATATGAATGTTTTTGTTATGTTTAAACCTTTTCATATGGGAATGCATTAGACTTAATATGTAACGGGTGGAGCCTGCTATAGCTCCTCGATGCATCGGTAGGTCTCATGAGACAAACTAGTGTCTTGGAACAAGGCCTTGGGAAAATCTTATTTGTAGTCTGGGCACGAGGCCTTGGCTATGTGGTTATGATAGTCTGGAATTATGCATGCCATCATTATGAAAGTGGTTATTGATATTGCATGTGATTATTCGATTAGTAGAATATCCATGTGATTAAGTAAATGGAATTATTTCATTTTATTTTTTCCATACTATGTTGAAGTTCAAGTTTAAAAGGCTTTTGTTTTAGTTATACATTGCCTTAAATGTTTATGCTTATTTTTGAATGTTTCTACTATATTGTTATCCTTACTGGGCATTTGAGCTCACCCCTTTTCTATGTTTTATTTTTTCCAGGATGTGAAGAAGTAAGTTATGAATGACCTGCCAGGATATTATGAGGGGATAATAGTGTGCATTATGGAGACAATATGTTGTTGTAGTGGTTTTTCACTTCATGATGTAATGTAAAAGTTTATGAATATATCTAGTGTTTCCAAGGCTACTAAACCAATCGGTATTTCAAGATTTGATCTTTCTTGTGATCATTCCAATGTTAGGTAATAATGAACTGACTCTAGGTAATTGGGGTTGGGGCGTTACATCCTTTAATAACGTTGGCTAAAAACTAACTTAAAAAATAAAAAATAACAGACAGAAAATTTTTTTCTAGACTACTGTGTTATTTAAATTGAATAAAATACGGCTTAAAAAATAAAAAATGAAATAAATGAAAAATGAAATATGTTACAGTGTAGTGTTACATATATATAGTTTGTTTTTTGTGGATTTATTTAATGAAAGTCTTTACATTTATAATTTTATATTTTGTATGTGAGGGGAATATAAAAAATAACTACAACTAAAAAACTAATCATAGTAATAAAAATTATTTTATAGTACATTCTAAAAAATATATTTTGTAAATCTATTAGAATTATTTATTCTGCAAAACACATGATTAACATTTTCATTTACTGGTGAACAGGATAGTCAAAAGTTGGTTTATATTTTGTATCATACTATTATTTTTTTATTATTATTATATATTTCACATTTATTCATGAATTTTGTTATTATATTCAATAATTATAGGAGATTGTGAAAAAAAAGTAAGTATTCTCTCTATAGATCCGGCGGTCTACATGACGCACAAATAATGGTTTCATTTTTCATAATAAAAATACGGAAATGTTCTTAATATTCATTACCATAGGATAGTAAAAATAAATATATATAATAATCATTATCTTATTATATAATTATAAAGGAGTGAGATTTGTTAATGTATGAAGGAATAGAATATAATTTACAATAATATTGAGTACTCACATAGAAATCATTATGTATTACGTGGTTGATTTCTCAAAAATAGAGGAATTAAAATAATATCTTTTGAATATATACTTACGTAAAAAATAATAGGATTATAGAGAAATTATAATGGATTTATTTTCATGTATTATTCTAATTTTTAGAGTCTTTTTCATTTACTAGTGATTGCCCAATTTTTATAACTAGTGAGAATGGAATTTTTTGTAATATTTCAACTTAATAGAAACAGATTTCATGTTTCATATTCCAATACCATTACAAAAAGCATAAATATTTACTGGGGGATAATATAAGGTCTTTAATAACTCCAAAAAAAATTCAAACTTGTTTCAAACATTTTTTAAAATCTCTTGCTCTTAGAATATTTACCCTCACCATTTTTGTTTTTAAACAAAAAATAAAATGATATATATAACATGATGTGGAAATTATGATTAAAAATATTTAATCTAATTTATTGAATACCATTTATATGTGTAATAAAAGTTAAAATTCACATTAGCTGATGTAACATAGAAAACCCTCGTTTTTAGAAGAAATTTTTAAGCTTAAAATATATGTGTAGGATAAAATTAACAATGTACTTGATTTTTAATTTATAAATTGGTTTTTATAAAAAAAAATATGGATTTAAAATAAATATGAAACCTCATTTCAAAAAAATAACATTTAATTAAAATAACAAAATAAAAAAATATTAGTTAGTGTAATAGTAGTTATTAAACATAGACGTTCTAAATTCATAAAATATTTTATAATTTTATAGTTTCACTCGATTATTACGTATTTTATCATGAAAATATTTTTATATTTTTTTTAAATTTATACATTCTTATTGATAATTCATGAATTTTTTGAATTTATTAATAATTGTATTTCTAACCATTCAACTAATAACCAATTACCTCATAAGAGTCAAAAATTATCCCTAAGTTAATTTTGACATTATATATGAAAAAAAGGATCATTATATGAAATTAAAATCATAAAATTTATTTATTTATTTATTTATTTATTTAAATAAAGAACATTATGTAAGTAAAAAGTAGTTTTTATTCAAATTTGACATTTAAGATGTAAAGTGTAATTAATCTTATTCAATTAAAATTTAAAAATAATTGAATATTTATATATATTTTTATAAATATTAATATTACTTTTTATAAAAAATAATAAACTATGTTCAATTTAATTTATCTGGGTAATATGAAATACCCCATTTTTTATATAGTTCTTCGAAATGAATATTTTTGAAAGAAAATTACTTTTAATCAAAAATAATAAAATTTAATTATTTATTTTTATTATTATTAATTTATTTACTAATGACTATATTATTTATATAATTTTAATATGTAATAGTTCTTTTAATTTGGGTGTTCTTTTTATTCGGTGTTGCGTGTGCCACAAGATATAGAATATATTACTTATTTAGGGATCTTAAGTCTAATGGTGTTACAATAATGGATATACATATCAAATAATTATAATGAATACATATATATTCCACAATAACATATAATAATTAAATATACATTCATATCTCAATTAATCCATATCAAATGAACGGGTTTATTTATAATTTCATTAAATAAATATAATTACAACATCTTATAATAAACTAATTAAAATAAATTGTTTTCTTGAAAACATTATTAAATAATCATCAGAGGTCATCTGAAAAAACATGGTGCTTGGTATCATCAGAACATATACCCATAGTATAATAATTAACATGAAATTACTTTAAAAGCAAGAGAAAGACATACAAATAAAATGGGTTGCAAGATATTTTCTTATTGCTTCATAGAATATGAAAGTAATAATATGATTGGTTAATACCAAAGATTCTATAATATGAAGTGTTAAATGTTAATATAATTAAAATTTTATTTATCATAGAACATTAAAAATGATATAATGTATTAATATATGTAATAAAATTTAAGTGAAACAATAAAATAATTTCCAAAACAATTTGTATCTTTATTACAAAAATGGGGTCACAAGTCACATCCCAAAAACATTTCATTTGGTGTCAAGGAGACTTTTGAAAAATTATTTTGAAAATGATTTATAATATTGGTATCTTGAAAAAATATATAAACATTAAGATAATAAAGAGATTAAAATATATATTAGTTAAATGAAATCCATTTTCAATTTTTTATGAAAAATAATATACTTTTATTTTGATAAACTTTAATATTAAATAATTCAAAAAGCAATAAGTATATGATTATCCTTGAAAATCAATACTAACATAGAAAGGTTGCAAAATAACAAATAATATTCATGTTGGTAGGAAAATGAGGTCATCTTAAAAAAATTAAATAACACTAATTTTACATTTATATATTGAAATTAAATGGTGAAACATACAAAAAAATCAATGATAATATTTCTTTTAAAACAATTATATATAATCAAAAATATAATAGAAAATGACCTTAGAAATCATTAATGATTGGGGTAAAATATTTTTGAATCAATTTAAAAAATATTTTTTTGAATGATAAAGAGTTCAGTAAAGTAATTCAAATTTATATTATAATAATATGAATTAAAAAGCATTAAATACATTTAAATTAAAACTCCCTTAAAAGACTGATACTGAGAAGTAACTTAAAATACCATGAGTATCAATAAAATCATGATATAATATATCAATGATATAGTTCATAAACTATGAAAAAACTGATGTAATTTTAATAAGAAATTTTATTCCTTATTTGTATTCATTAATTAGAAAGTAATTTTCATGATAATAATATAATGTAATTAAGAAGTAAATAGTTTAATAATTATTGAACTACTTATGTCAATATGACGTATTTAAATGATTTATTTTTAATTTTATGACTATTAATTTTAAAAGATGAAGTCCATCTTTTAAATAATCATATCAAAATTATCTTAGGTTATAATTTTAGAATATTTTATGAAAATATTTATTCTTGAGGGAATAGTTAAAAATACATGTTTCGTAATACTAACTTTTCATTAAATTAAATAAATTAAATGAAACTTCTATGTGATTTTTTGGTTTTATATCAAGGTAAAATATATATTATTAAGATATATTTAATCTCATTAATAAATTTTTAATCATATTTATTTTTCTATTTGGTGAAAGTTTGTTTTGGCCTTAAATTTTTTTTTTCAATAAATAGTTGTTTGTTGTGTTTTGTATTTTAATGTTGAATTAATTTATCCCAATTATAGAAATTGAATCATAAAATATGATTAAAAATTTAGAATTACGAGTTACAAATTTAGAAAATAGGTTTATTTTATTTTTTATCAATATGAATAGTAACTTTTGAAAAAAAAATCACAATGCTAATGTAAAATTTGGTCATGAAATGTTGAAATAATATGATAAGGACAAAAAATTACACTAAAATTAAATTGATCTATTGGATGAATGGGATTTGACCCACATCCACCAATATTTGAATTTATGGGGATTTTGTTCTATTTCTCTAAAAACTAAAATATAGATTATTTTAATTAATTATAATCTCAAAGAAGTAACTCTATTCCTTTTAATATATTTAAAAAAATTTGGTAGGTATTAAAACCAATTGTGTTTTTATAAATATTTATTTTTAAGATAAATAATTTTTTTCAGGGTAATTTATTTTTATTTTCAAGTGATGAAATAATTACCATGAATGCATAAGATTTGATGACACGTCTTAATTGAGGTATGGGAAATTTAAATTTAAAAGCTTCATTTTAAATGTTTTATATATTTATTTTTTAAATCATTTTCAACCATGACAATATTCAAAAAAAATTATTGATATTTTTTTATGGACATGAATGAATTATAATGTGATATTTTTTCAAATCAAAAAGCTTGTTAAAGGAACAAAATTAAAGTATGATTTGACTTTATTTAGAAAAGGCAACAAGAATGTTCTATATTAATTTATACTGCATCAAAAAAAAATCATGATGTTGTAATAATTATTGGCTATTTTAAATCTTTTATTAGCTTCAATGTTTTATTTTAAGAAAAAAAAGTTCTTTTAATTGGGAAATTTAGTATTGAAAATTTGTATTAAAAGGATATTTTTGATTTTGATGATGGAAATGTATATTTTTATGTATTTATTGCATGTTATGGTCCTTTACCATTGTTTATGATGATTTGGGATCCTGATCTAGGTCATCATCAGGGGTGATCCTGATGCATATCATTATTATCGGTTAGGCTGATATCAATTATGATTTTAGGTGTGCTAGATATAACTCTCTAATGCATTGTGTGATAATTTTTTCTCCAAACAATAATGTCATAAGTAAACATTATGGGTTATTCTACATGCAAGAGTGATTATATGAGTTATATAAATATCTGTTCTCTAGTAAACTACATTAAATTTATATTTGTGATAATTTTTATTTCAATAAAAATATATTGATTTAAAATGTTTTTTCTTAATGCTAATTTATTTTAAAGAAATGATTATTCCATTTCAGTCAAAAAAGTTATGAAATTGTTGAGGAATTATTTTAATGGGTTCTCATGTTTTCTAAGAAACCACCATCATTAAGATAATTCAATTTTTATTACTTATAATTTCTTTTGAAATAAATTGGGTAGTATTGTCGATTTTAGGTATGTAAATGATAATTTTGATAACAATGATTATTAACATAAGGGAAGATCCTTTTATGTTTTCATGGTTTTAAAGTAGAATAATGAGTTTCATTATTTATTTTTTATTTCCTTTTTGATCTTTTTTTTATCACCCCACATTTTGAAAATATTTCTCACAGTGAGTAATAATAAACTCATGAATATTAGTAATGGAAAAAATGTTTCATTTTAAACGTTTTATATTGTAGGAAAAATAAATAATTGTTGGATTCCTCCAAATTGTAATATATTGGGTTTTTTTGTAAGATTTATGACTTTATTATCTAAAACTAAAATCTTGAAAGATCTTATGGAATTCAAGGACGTGAATTCTAGTCTAAAAAATCAAGATTATATAATGTATATGATTGATGCCTTATATTTGTAATTAGATAAAATGATTAGATAATTTTACCGGATATGATAATGTAAAAGAGTTCCCTGGACATGTTATAATATTTGTTTATCAGGATATTACATTTTATGATTTTCATGATTCTTAATATAAACTATGTCCATCAACGTTGGTTTCCTATAGAGGAGACAGAGATGCTAATGTAAGAAAGAACCAAGATGATATAATCCTTCCAGAATGGGAACATGGAATGGTTGGAACTAGAACATAGAAATTTTATATAGTGATGGCTTGGATGGCACAATCTAAAAAAGTTGGTGGTTTCCATGAATAGGAAAAACAACGTTTACATAAGAGTTCTATGTCTATATAGGGTAATTTCATGAAATATCACCCTCCAACATTAATTGATTTTCATCCCATTTAGTTGCTTAGGGAAGGATTAAAGCTCTAAAAAAGATATTCTAATTCATGGTTTGACTAAATAATTAAATGGTAACTCTATTTATTTACAATTTTGCAGGTGAATTTGAGGAATGGTGGTAAATGATTGAGAATATCAGAGAATGAGAAGTTATTAATTCCATGGAATGGGATAATTTAAGAGTATTTTAATTGAGAAATATTTTCATATGGTCGTTCTACATGGATTGTAAAAAAATTCATAAATTGGATATAGAAGGGAGATGATTTAGCATATATGTATGAAGAAAACATCCCATGATTGTAAAGATATGTATCAAATTTGATCAGGGTTCTTGATCGTGAAATTAATCTGTTTTACACAATAATACAATGAATATTTTAAATGTAATTGGATTCCAATTAATTCAAGAGTTATGAGAGACTTGTTTGGTGTTTCAAGATTGTAGAAGTGGAGTCTTAAGATGATCATGTATTCCCTGAAAAGAAGAAGATAAAAATTTCCAGATGGAATTAAATGAGGTAACATCCTCCAATGAAATATAACCATATGAAAATAATGTTTCTAGTTAACAATGGGTGTTGTAAAAATAATCCTAGTGAATATTTATTAAATTCTAGGATTGGATTATTGTGTAAAATGGTTGGTGATAGCACTCCTGAGTGAAAAGAAAAGATTACAAAACATTCCAATAATGGGATAAGAGATAGCGGATAAATGATGGGATGTATTAATTGCAAGTAGGTGGGGAAATTTACTAACATATATCCAATTTTATTTACACATGGTGTTAATAATAAAATTTTAATGAATATGGATTCAGAAATATCATTTCTTACAACAACATTTGATGTTCAGACATATAATGCAGTAGTGAAAAGAACATTACCTATTTATTCGAATTTTGTATATAACTTATTTGAATATGGATACTCAAATTCCATTATTTATGATAAATTTAAAATAAAAATATGAATATAACCAAATGAAAAAAAGGTATATCATTTTGCGAAAACTACATGTGAAAAAAAAATAAAACAATATTTATGGGAATCTTCCTATTATTATTTGAGGGATGGTATTTCCTTAAAATATTATTTATCATCCCATAGTAGATATTGATAAAATGTTATGTATGGATTGGATTTTAGTTTATTATGAAAAAATATAATGTATTTCTAAGAATAATGATTTTATATCTTTTATAACATATAAAGAAGGTGATAATTTTATTGAAGAAGATAGTGAATGTAACCTCACGCATACGGTTGAAATGAAAGATACTATTTAAATTAGTGATGTCCAAATAGTGATTGATTTTATGGATTTTTTTATAATGATACACCTAGAGTTATTCTGAGTCATGAGGTTGATTTTACTATTTAATTAATTTCTAGTTATAAGTAAATTTCAAAACCCCCCTTATCAAATAGATCATATAGAAAAGGTGGTTTCTTGATTTTATTGAAAAATAGTTCATTCATCCGGGAAAATCAATAGGGGGTCCAACTATTGTATTTTATAAAAACAAATATTATCCAGTTATACTTTTCATTGATTATAGAGAATTGAATTACATCATAATTTAGAACAAGTATCATCAGCCTCATACTGTGGATTTTTTTGATCATCTCTATGGAGTGTAGTATTTGTAAAATATTGATCTCAGGTCAGGATACCATCAGTTGATGTTTAAGAATGAATTTATTGATCAGATGTAATTTCATAGTAGATATAGTCATTATTAGTTTTTAGTAATTCCATTTCGACATTATAATACACCAATTGTATTTTTTGATCTTATGGATAGAGTTTTCGGTTACTATTTCAATATGTTTTAGCTGTGTTAAATGATGATATATTGATATATTATAAAACTCATCAGGATCAGGAAAGTTATTTAAGTATTTTTTTGGTAAACATAAAATAAAATAAGATATATCATGAATTTTATAAGTGTGAATTTTGGTTGCATCAAATTCCATTCTTTTATAATATTTATTCTAAAGATGGTTATATTATATATATTGGTAAAAAAATTATTGATTAATGGAGAAAACGTAAAAAAGTCATATAGATTCACATTTTTCTTAGATTAGTGGGTTTCACACTCTATAATTGAAAAAACATTTCTCGGTTATGTAGCCCGTAGAAAAAAACAAACTTTTAAAAGAGAGAAATTCATCTAGATGAAAGAGTGGGATATTTGTTTTCTGGAACTAAAATAAATATTACTGAATTACACAGGTTTGGATAATTCTTCTATAAATGGTGAATTTTTTTAAGACGCAGTTTTGTCCTAATGCAAAATGATCATGTAATTTCCCTATTATCATATCTACTAAATCCTCCTAAGATAAATTTAACTAAACATTACCCTGAATTTTGTGATATGGTTCATTATTTAATAATATTGTGGCATAGTTTATATGAAGTGAAGTGTAAAATACATAATGATCATAAAATTTTAATGTGTATATTCACTATGAATGATTTTAATGTGAAGCCAAGAAGATAGATGGAACTTATTACGGATTTTGACTCATGATTCATGATCATCATGGACTTGTAAAAAAATTAGTTGATGATTTGAGTAATAAATATAATTCAGCACTATTAATGTTATTCTTGTAACATAAACTATTCATTAATAAAATAAATAAATTTATTCTAAGAAATTATTAATGTATTATCTTCCTCTGTTTTATATTATATTTTAGTACAATCATCTCTTAAAAGGGGTTATGAGAGATTGGAAAATGGATCACGCTTTAATGGAAAAGGTATAATCTGGTATGAATGGTGAGTAGAAAGATTTTAATACTGATTTATAAGGGGTTATCAGATTTCAAAAAATATTATTTTTGAGTTTTGATTCCCATTTGAAAAAATAATTGTTTATTGAGGCTCAGAGTTTTATGATTTCTATCTAGATGTATTAAAATGTATAATTTCCTTCAAGTTTATTACCAATGCGATTGAGTAAAAACAGATATTGATTCTTTACAAATAAATTCTTGACTATTAAAAAATTTAAATTCAAATGTCAATTATCAAATAGAATGATTTAGAATTTTCCAGAGCCTGAGTGGAAATGAGAAAATATATCTATATATTTCTGGGTGGGATTTCCAAATACATCTTGAGATAATAATTTGATTTTGATTATTTTTTATCAGCTAAAATTATATTTTCATTTCATTCCTATACAAGATATTATTTCTTTAAATTATCATTCGTAAATGTAACTCGGTGATTTAAAAAAGTTACAAAGAGTTCATCTCTCTATTTGGTCTAACCATGATCCCATATTTACATCTAATTTTTGTTAATTCTATCAAAAGTTATTGGGTACTAAATTTAGTTTTATTTAAAATAATTTATCTTAAATATGATATAAAATATAAGTTAAATATTCTAACCCTAGAAGACATGATTTGAGATTGTTCAATAGATTATAAATGATGTTAGGATAATCATCTTTCATTAATTTAGTATTTATTATTATAAAATTTGTTATTTCATTATATAGATGGAACTTTTTTAGTCATTATATGGAAAATGGTGTCAAACTCCTACTTATTAGGATGATGTATATGAAAGGAAGTTAATGGGACCAATGTTTGTATAAAAATTGATGAGAAGGATAACAAGATTATACAAAATATTTTAATCGATAAACATAGGTATAAAAGTTATGTTGATAACTAGAATAACGATACATTTTTTTGAGAGAGGTGAACATGATTTTCTTATAGTATCTTCCTGGAAAAGTGTTAAGTGTTTTTGTAAAGATAGATATCAATTTCTATATTTTGTTAGAACATATAAAATCCTAATTAAATTTGAATTATTTTCATATCTATTAGACAAGACTCAAATTTTATCTTGCAATGACATAAATTTCTATTTAAATTTGATTTTAAAAAGATTATCTTTAGTTTAGTAGTAACATACACACCAAGAGGGAACCAAAAACAAATCAAACCCAAATTCAAAGTTCAAAATTCATAAATTTCATAGTAACCAAGAACATCACGGACCAGATTCACTATGTCAACCAATGTCAACTGGTTATCCATCATCATCTTGAGTAACTACTATTATTGACACCATCCATTACCATCGTCATCGTCTCTATCCCACCACGAAACAAGTTATACTTTGGATTCCATCAATGATTCCATAAAACATCAAACCATGTATTTTTAATTCCCCATAGAACTATAAACAAACTAACCACTAATAAATAATGAGATCACATCATAAAAATGCATAAACCATTGGCATAAAACTATTTCAAGAAACACTGAAGTCCCCCACCATAACTAAACATGAATAAAACCAGACCAAAAGAAAAAACCCAAACACCACCAAACAAGAATCAAGTAGATCAACCACAGAGATGAATTGAACAAACCTTTACTGATAACATGAGGATGAAATCTAGAAATCCAGAACCTCCCTCGAATGGCCCATGACTTGAACATAAATGTCCACCAAACCACACCTCCCAAAACCTAATTGATACCACCTCCCTAGATCTGAACATTAGAGGAAAAATAAGATTCTAGGACAGAGTTATGGTTTGAGTAACTGAGGTCTCTAAACAAGGACAACATCAATGTGGCAGAAAACCATGTGCCATCAAAATAGGTGCATGCCAACCTAGGAATCTCCTTGATACCCATAGATCACTGAACTAAAAAATCCAAAACCTACTTGAACCAACGCTCCATATACAACATGATGAGGCATAGAGGAATGTTATATATGAGATACATAAATAGATTTTATTACTTTAATACAATACAACCATAATTGGGACCCCAATACTTCTTTTAAGAAAATGTCATTGAAAAAACAGAAGATGAAGCACATTCAACAGAGGGAAAGCCTTGATCATGACCAAATAAGAAGACAAAAAACCAGGTGAAACGATATTTTAATGAAATGTAGGGTGAAAAATTCATAGATAAGCTTTGCTTACATAGCATGAGATACTGGGGGAGACAAAAAGAGGGGAGGAAATGAAGAAATGGAAGAAGGGTATCAGCCAAACACACCACAATCCTAAAGCAATGGGTTTCAAAAGGAATCCCTAGGTATAAACATGAGGGGGAGATGGAGAACTATATGATAAAGGGTCCATGAATATAACCCTTTTTATTTCTCAGGTATAATAAAAATTCATATATCATTGTTTAGAAAATATGTGCTAATATATGTCATGTTTTGAGCCCTAAATTTGTTCTCATAGAAGAAATACTATATTATGAAGAATATTATATACATATTATTAAATAAGTGGATAAAATTTTGAAGATTAACATAATTAATAAAAATACAGTTTGTGGAAATACCATATTGTGGATTAAGAAATATGGGAATCATAAAATCCTATGAGGGAAATATATCCCAACTTGTTTATGAAATGAATAAAATTGAGAGGATGAAATTTTCAAAAGTGGAAATACTATAACAACCAAGATATTGTTAATAATCAATTTCATTCCCAATTAGCATTCTGGAATTAGATAGTTATATTCATTATAAAAATATTAATTAACCCAAAAGGACATAGTATCATTATTATTAAAATATTTTTTCACATTATATGTTTTTTTATTTCTTAATTTTATATTTTTAATTTTAAATAATGAGTTCCAATTTTTAAATCATCATATCAAATTATCATTCCTTGATATTTATGAATTTCTTTACTAATCATAATTTTCAGTCAATTGTGAGAAAAAATATTTTTGTAAAACATTCCTTTTTTCATAAAATAATGTTAATTAAAATAATAATTATTCATTTTATTTGGCCTAAATGTAACATAAGTATTATTAATTTTGATTAAATATAATTATCTACTTTTGATTCATATTTATTTCTAATATTATATATGTACCTTTTGGGATTAAAATTTTATTTTCTCTAAAAACCTTTTTATTGTGTTTTTTTACTCATTAATTCATTTATTCTACATCTAGAAATTAGATCATAAAAAATCATTTCATATTATGAATTAGGACTTCCAAATTTTAAAATTATTTTTTTCTTATTTTTTTAATATAAACAATAATCATAGTAAATATTTCAAACCCCATAATGGTAAATCATGTAATTATGGTTAAAAATAATGCGATGTTTCAAATTTTCCTAAAAAATTAATTTAATATATTATATGAGTGTAATTGAGCCATCTTAATCAAATATTCATATTTATGGAATTTTTTCCTATTTTTCATTGAAAATGGATAATAGATTATTTTATGTAAATATTATGCCAAAGAGGTTATTCTGTTACATTTAGTATCTATAATATTTTGTGTCTCAAATAAAATTAATTTAACCTCACTTATAAATTATTACATAAAGTATAAATAAATTTTGTATCATGGAAATTTATTTTTAAATTTAGTTATTAAATTATTACCCTATATTCTTACACTTTGCTAACACAATGATTGTGCATGTATTTGAAAAATCAAGTAAATATTTGTAAAAACAATACTATTAATATTTTTTAGATTATTTATAGTGTTCCAAGAATTTTTTAGAACTGTATATCATATGGGAGATGTTTTAATAAAATATATTAAAATTAAATTGGTGTATGTTTTCATTAATGTCAAATTAAATGAATAGTTCCAAAAATTACATTGATGATATTTTATTATAAATAATGATTTATTAAATGATTTAAAATTTGAAAAATAAATATTATCTTTAGAAAAGTGGTCAATATACAGTTTATAATATCATCCATTTTAATTAATGAGTCACTTTTTCATTTATTTCAACTTTCAATACTCTTATAGTGTAAAAAACATTTACTCCACGGAAATTGACCAAAGTTTGAATGGGGGGTAGGATAAGTGACTGCTTGTTCATGAAAAATCAAATTGATAATGATTTAAATAGGATTTTGAAGTCTAGGGGAGACCCTAAGTCATCTCTCATACAGAATTGGTAGCTTATAGTGTGTATTTTTAAATAATATTACTAAAATAGGGGTGATTTTTAATAATATTTTTAAGAAATAACATAACATAAAGTGTTTAATAGTTGACAGAATATGTTGGTGATAAAAGAATTATGATATATGGAGATCACTTATGCTTCACTACATATCTTTTATAGTTCATTGTTCTAAAAATTTCACATGGTTTTGATTCATTCTTTGGTTGAGGGTTGTCAAGATCTGGATTCCCTCTTTTGCCTCTTAAAAGGTTGCACAATGTTCCAACCCTTGACACACGAATCATGTTTTCTAGTTCTGGACTTGAAGAAAATACTGAAGAATACCAAAGCATACTAATATCATTTTTCTATGTAAGAGAAATGTATTCCTTTTGTTTCCCTATTGGAACAACCCACATTTCCCAATTGAAATATCAACTCAATTGGGAGGAACATCGCCTTCATCCATGACCCCCCTATGAGGATAGGGTCCTCTAGAACATCTTAGATGAGGAGAGGACCCCTTTGGGTCTCCAAAATACTAGTTATTTTCCACCTGGTCAAACTTACTAAGGAAAATCCCAAGGTTCCATTTTAACGGAAAATTTGAAGTCAGTTTTGAGTATCCTGATTTTGAGAAACCACTTGGTCATTTGTTTCTGATGGACATACAGTCTTATCGCCCTTTTAAAAAAAACTAAAAATTTGTATCCCTACCTCTTGACTATCTTCCCCAAATTTTTTGTGCCATTTGGACAATCAAAGATTGATATATTTACAGAACACCTCACACCACTTTTGAATTTGTGCACATTCGGTGTGTTGGAACGATTAGTCTGGATGGTCCACCAGATGACTGAATTGGATATGGGCTAATTAATAGTAAATTCATCCCATTGAATTTAATACCATCACACAAAATTTAATCCCATTTGGATGCATATTTTAGTATAATTATTCGGTTGAGTCTACCGGTGTGCAAGGATCCTACACAGTTTGGCCCAGTTTTCTTCAACAACATCATGGGCCCTCCAAATAACCTCAAGCATCAATGAAATTATCAAAACAGGTACCATTTCCATTTTTTAATAGTAATGGGAACAAAATAATTTAATTAAAAATGAGGTGAAATGTTTTATTATTTTTATAATATTCAATATAAAACTAATTTAGCACAGTGGTGTAATGGTAAAAATGAAATAATGATTCACATAGTAATCATACCCCAACACCAAAATATTTTATCTCCTGGGAAAAGTAATATATTATGATATTATGCATGTAGATATTTAAAACTTCATAAATATTTAATATTCAATGAAAATCCAATTCCTGAATAAAATGTGATCAAAGAAAAAATCACACCGAGTAGTAATTCTCTATGATCATGGAAAAATGTGTCTCAAAAATTATATCCAAATGAAAATCCAAGAGATACATGATATCAATCAATGAAAATAATTTATAAGTTAATCATGTCACTAATTATCCACGTGTGAGTTTGGCCACCATTTTATGTTATTCTTTCCACTTTCTATCGAATAAATATACATTATTTTAATATATTTCTACTTACATGATCCTCTCCATCGAACCTGCCCCACATCATTTATAGTAAAATTTCAAGTCACACTCACTTAATAATTACCATATGTCAAAATAAAATCTCTTGAATGAGATATACCTATATGTTTTACATTTCATCACTCCCCTCGTTAATTATTTATTTCAAAAGTTTTACTTGGAACAAATCTCACACTCTTCGACCAACCCTTGTTTGAACTCCTCATGAAACTAATTATAATATTAATAATACAATGAAAATTAAAGGGTGTTTTTTTTCATTCCCAATATACAACACCTTTTTAGGGTGTACCACAGTTAGATAATAGGTATAGACACATATGTCAATCTGGTACAGTAATGAAATTTATTAGATAAGGAATGAACCAATGGAAAAATAATTTTTTAAAGTAGATAAAGATCAACCACACTTATATTTGCCTTCTATTAAGTAAGAAATTTTTACACTACATGGATGGTTTAAAATATGTGTGGAGAGATTAAGAGAAACAATTTTCCCTTAAACTATTCACAAAACGGTACCATTCTTCTCAAGGTTTTCCAAATGACGCATCCTTTTATATCATCGACAAAGAACTATATTTCAAAATAAATTTAGACCATAGTATTGAATTATTACTTAAATTCATATTTCATTCAAATTTCTTTAATGTTAAATCAACATGAAATGTGGATATTCCACATGAATTTTCAATAACATCCTAGATTAAACAGGCACCATTTTCTATGATAAATTGGACATAAAAAAATAATATTTTGGCACAATCGTTAGGGGAATGGAAGGGGGAAGTAACAATACAACTCAGTAAGCTAAAAATATAGAGACTAGAAAGATGAAGAAAATTCCTAACTAACCATGGAATATACCCATACCCCCCACCCCACACCAAGTGTATGTAGTGTTCTCACTATAACAAAATAAAATGTGGAAAGTAAGGATGAAACTTGATGGGTGTCATTCATAGACTACATCTTGAACTTAGAGTTCCTCCATTGGGGACTCTAGAAGGGATTTGTGAAAGTGCATCAACTGCTACACATTAACAGTGATTGTTTTCTTGGTTTCTTTATTTTGAACCTAAAAATCACCAAATGGAGATACATTGGTAACATTGTATATTCCAAACCAGTTGTAACCAAGATTACCTGGATGAAAATTTATAATTTCATTGTATAGAAGGACCTTCTGTCTAATGTAGAACAGATGATGAAGGATTAGGTGGTCATGGGTAGCCTTGGTTCACTCCATATAAATCCAGGAGTTCTCATATGAATCTCATCCCCTTTCATCTAACTCCTGAATTTTAGCTTCAATTGAGCACCTACACCAGAAATATTATAATTTCATTATTTGATGGCTTAATAGTCTTGATGCTCAATCTCAACAGGGAGGTGACAACTATTTCAAAAAAAATACTATAAGTTGACATTCCAATTTGTGATTTAATGGAAGAATGGTAATCCCATAATGAATCATCAAGTCTATGAATTAAATATTTATTTATTGTTTTGAACTGTTTTTTCAAAAATTAGTTTTTCCTCTCTATTTTACAACTCGTCTTGAACTTTAGTTGGTTGGTGATATGAAGTAGACACTCGATGGTTAACGTCATACCGACACAAAAGAGGTTGCATTGTTTGGATAATGAAATGAGAACCCAAGTCACTAATGATGGACCTAGGTAAGCCAAAACTAGGGAAGATTTATGTTATAAAAAATTCTACAACTAACATAGAATCAATAGTCAGTGTACCTCATGCCTCTACACATTTTTAAACATAATCCACTGCCAGAATAATGTAAAGGCACCCAAATGAATTATTGAATGGTCTCATAAATTCAATGCCCCAAAAATGGAAAATGTCATGGAAGTTCAAGGGTTGTTGTGGCATTTCATTTCTTTTAGACACATTCCCCATTCTATGACTGTGAGGAAATTATTTACATAAGCCATGGGAATCCCCAAAAAATGTGTGCAAAAAGAGACCAGAATCGAGGACCTTGAGAGAATTTCATTGGAGACCAAAGTAGACCCCACAAGCAAGAGAGTGGCAGAACCTAAGTATAGACTGTAACTCACTATCAGGGACACAACAGTTGAGGGTCAAATAACTACATGTGCGCCAAATGTATGGTTCATCCCAAATATACCAATGGGACTCATGTTTTATACTATCAATCTAGTTTTTATTAAAATCAGCCAGAATAAAATATTCTACAAAATAATTTTCAATTTTAGCATTCCATGGAATAGCATCTTGCACTCAGTACAGTTTCTCATAAGGAAACATGTAATTTATGGGAATATAGAAAGATGAGACAATGTTTGAGGATGGAAGGATCTTACTGATATGGTTAGCCGCCACATTCTATGCTTATTATTTATATCTAATTTCTAAATTTAATTCTTGAAGTAGGGGCTACCAATGAATGAGACATCATTTGGCTTCCGCTTTATTAAGGATATACCAAAGGGATGCATGGTCTAAGAACACAATGACTTTCGACCCTAAAATATATAACCTAAATTTATCTATAGAAACCACAATGGATTGGAATCATTATTTATTTGTGGTGTAGTTTTCTTGGGCAAGGTCCAAAGTACATGAGGAATAGGCAATGACATGTGGAGCTCGATTGACTCTTTATGATAAGTCTACCCCAACTGCATAGTTAGAGGCACCACACATGAGTAGAAAGGGTTAATCCAACTAAGGTTGTTGGATTATCAAGGGTGATGTGAGGCTCCATTTTAAATTATTAATAGATTCCTCACATTCGTTATCAAAAGAAATTCATTTTATTTTTGCAGTAACCAGTATAGGGGGAGTGAAATATTACTAAATTCAAGAATGAAACGATGGTAAAATCCAGCATGACCTAGGAAATACCGAACATACCGTACATTTTTGGGGAATGGTAGGGAAGAAATGACATCCAGTTTTGATTTTTCTACATTGATACCATCCACATAAATTACATGTCTCAAAACTATACATTGCCTCACCCTGAAATGGAATTTATCATAATTTAATACGAAATTTTTCAATATAGTGATGTAATACTAAAGCAAGACAACTCAAACATTCATCAAAAGTGGATCCATAAATAGTGAAATCATCCATGAAAACCTCCATGCAATTATCCAGGTAATCCGAAAAAATACTAACCATGCACCACTGAAAATTACTCAGATCATTTCATAGAACAAATAACATCCTCATATATGAAAATGTGGAAAAGGGGCAATTTAATGTCATCTTTTCTTTGTCCCTAGGGGCAATATGGATATGAAATTATCTATAATAACCATAAAGGAAACAATAGTGGGACTTACCTGCTTGTCTGTTTAGCATTTGGTTAATGAATAGAAAATACAAATGGTATTTCCTAGTTTTTTGGTTTAGTCATTGATGGTTTGTGAATACACGATAACTATTCTACACTTGAATTGGAACCAATTCATTATTTTCATTTTTTTTATTATAGTAAAACCATTTTTTTGGAACTCCATGAATGAGACTAAACCATTGGTTTTCAATGATGGGGTAAATGATTTCAATAACCCATAATTTTATTACTTCATTTTTTCATAGCTTCATGGAGGTTTGGGTTTAGTCTACGTTGTGCCTATGTAAATAATTTTGCCTCATCATTTAATAAAATATGATGTGTTCAAATTGATGGGATAATACTCAAAATGTCATCAAGTTTCTATCCAAAATCACGTTTATACTCCCTAAAATATTCAAGAAGTTTCAATTCATACTCAGGAAGGAGTGAACTAGAAATGATGATAGGAAACATGTTTATATTCTCTAGATATGAATATTTGAAATCTTCAGGTAGTTGTTTTAGTTCCAATTCAGGTGTATTTTGGATTTATTGGAGTGTGTGTGAATGTTATAGTTCATTGATCTCATCTTGCTAATCAATTGTATCATTCTCAATAGATGAATGATAATTTATAAGCTTGGAAGCATCATTTATGGTTAAGTAATCCTCAGTGTTCAAGAAATCCTCAATTAATAAACATGCATTAAATTCTTCTAATCCTATAAAATAATCATTTTATGACTCATTTCCAAAAATTTCAATCAATGATTAAAACTCATAAAGGGGATTGGGGGAAATAAAATTTATTTTTCAGGGGTTGGGATTAAAGAAATTTAATTAATAGAGAGAGAATAGTGTTCTTCTAAGTGGTGATTCATGGTATCAGGGACATTGAAATGGACTATGTCACCAAAAAATTCAACAGATAATGTACCATCATAGAAATTAATTGTGGTTTTGGCAGTTTTCAAGAAGGGTGTCCCTAATATAATTGGGCATTTCCATTCATCCTATCATCTTCAATTTTTAGAACCAAAGAATTTATAGGAAAAATTAAAATTTCCACCCTCACTAGAATATCCTATAACACACCAGAATGATTTGTGATACATCAGCTAGACAGTTGAACAATAATTCCAGTGGTATTTAGTGACCTATCTTGAAATATTGAGTTAATGGAGTGTGGGGTCACATTTATAGAAGCACCTAAATCAAGCATGGTATTTGAAAATGAATACTCCCCTATGGTGCATGGAACCGAGAATGTCCTAGGAATGTTGCACTTACTGAGAAGTGATGTATGTATCATTGCTGATATTTTCCTTCCTAATATCACCCTTTAATGTCCATGATGTCACCTCCTGTATGTACAATTATCCTTTGGAAACATTTCATATCTTGGAATTTGATTCACATCATCTATCAAAGGAATATTTACCTGTACTTTTTTGAAAGCTACTGAAATTTATTTATCTAGATTAGTTTCCTTTTGTTTCCTAGGTTGGGTGTCCCATTGGGGAATTGGAAGAGGAATCAGTTTTCTAGGAGACTCATCAACAAACACCATTTTTTCTTTGGAAGGTATTCTCTCAAGACATGATTTTCAAACATTTGGAACATTTTTAATGTTTGTGATGGAGACTTTTTAGGAGGGGATGACTCTAATGGAATATTCATTTTTTATTCTAGTTGTTTTCCACTCGTAAGGGTGATTTAACTAACATTAAATTTATATCTAGTGTTGATTAATGGTTGAGATAGTAGTTTACCTGACCCGTGACATTGAATTTCCCCCATCGAGTTATCTAGATGGCCTAATTGGGGTTTCAGGTCTTATATGGATACCTGAGTGTTTTGTTGGAATTGTATATTGTTGGATTCCGTTTGTTTCATTATATCATCTAGGATAGGATCTAGTTTTGTAGGGGTTTGTTGGAATGTCTTTTGGGGTGGTTGAGGATTTATAGGTGGTGGTGGTGGATGACTAATCTTACCCAATTAGATCCATTGTTGATGAGGTTGTTTTAAATACCACCCTTTCCTATAGGCTTGGTTTTCATTCCACCCAGGGTTGGATGGATAGTAAGGTTCGTTCATAAAGGGTTCGTTATAGGGGCGTCCTGGAAATATTTCCTCACAACTCTCATATGTTTCTCTCAATTGAAGAAATTGGTCAGAGTAATGGGTATCAGAATAGAATATACCACAATGGATGGGAGGATGAGATTGGGATTTTACTTGTGAAAGAGTAAGTTTTCAAAGAAGGTTACTTACCTCTTTAAAATTTGGGCCCACCTTCTTTTAAATTTCATTACTTGCACCTCATAGACACCTCGAATGGGTACACTGGACTATGAACCAAATTTTTGTGAGGTTTGAGCCATATTCTCAATCAGGATTCTTGTAGTAATTGGGGTTTTATCTATTAGGGAACCACCTAAAGATACATTAATCATGTTATGATCAATTGAAATTAAACCTTCATAAAAAATACTTTATTAAAATTTGATCGCTTCTTTGGTTGTGTGGAAAAATTGAACAGAATATTTTAAATCTTTCCCAATATTCAGGAAGTGTTTTCACACGAGATTTTATTAAACCACATATATCCATACTTTTTGTTTTAGTTCAAGAGGCATGGAAATATTTTCAAGAAAAAGTTGTTTCATGGATTCCCAACCTCTTATTGAGGAATTAATGTAATAAATCCAGTTTATTGCAGTGTCTTCTAATGAAAAACGAAATTCCCTAATCTATAGTTTTTCTCCATCCACATTTTCATGTTTTAATATATAACACAAAATATAAAAATTATTTTAAATGCGTATGTGTATCCTCTCTAGTAAGTCCATAAAATCATTGTAATAGTTGAATTAAACTGGATTTTAGTTCAAAATTTGGTTCCTTGCCTTGTAATTGATTGTATGAGGGTTGGATATCGACATTGGTTGATGTTAGTTATTTTAGTGTTCTATTGTTTTCATCCATTTATACATGTTTATTTCAGTTTTGATGTTTGTTCTAGAAGAAGTAGAAGGATCTAGTAGAGTGTTGATGTTTTTTCCTCCTTTAAAGGGTTGTCTTTTGTGTCTCGGTGTCGTAGATGTAGAATCCTCTCCATTTTGGGTTAAAATAAAGGTAAACCTCCTGGATTAGAATGCATCATGCACTAAAACTACACAAAAAATATATCAGAACACAATGGGGTTCAAAATATAAATAAATATTTACAGAATTTACAAATATCTTATTAAAATCATCAAGAGAAAACTGAAGCGCTCCCCAAAAAACATAGCCAAAATTTTACCCTGTTTCCATGAAATGACAAATAGATAGTGATTTAAAAAAAGATTTTGTAGTATAGGGAATACCCTAGGTCATCTCTCAAGTATCATTGGAAACTTATAATGTTTATTTTTAATAAATATTTCAAAAATATGGGGTGATTTTGAAAACAGCTTTATAAAAATAAATTAACATTAAATGTTTAATAGCTGATAGAATAAGGTGGTGATATAAAAATTATGATAAAGAGACCACTTCTAGTAAACTTTAGATCATGGATAGTTCATTTTTCTGAAAATTACACATGGTTTTGTTTAACTCTTTTGTTTAGGGTTGTCCAGAACATGATTCCGCTTTTCACCCTTAAAATGTTGCACACTGATCCAAACCTTGACACAATAATCATGTTGTCAAGGATGGGACATAAAGAAGAGATTAAATTCTACCTAATCATACTAATATTTTTTTATGTGTGAGATAATGAGGATCCTTGTGTTTCCCAATCGGAACTACCGAACATTCCCACTTGAAATTTCACCCCAATCGGTGTTGAAATGAAAAGAGGTTCACTTATTTAATCCCAATAAATGAATTAATATGAGAAACATGTTTAGATAAATCATAAGATAAATAATACACACAAAAATTAAACAAAACCATTATATTATCATGTTATGAGAATACATCTCATGTATGTGTAACTCCCTCAAAATGATTGTCCACTGTTTACCTCGACATCGAGACGAGGAGAAAGATTGTGTCGAACTTTGCCTTTATCATTGATCCCCCCATAAAGATAGAAGCCTCTAGAACATATTTTATGAGGAGTGTACTCTTTTTTGTCTCCAAAATAACAGATATTTTCCTTCTGGTTCAACATACAAATGAGGATCCCAAGGTTCCATTTTATTGAAAAATTGGATGGTGGTTTTGAGCATCCTAATTTTGAGAAACCATTTGGTTCATTATTTTAGATGTCCATATATAATTATATAAATTTTTAAAAAACAAAAATGTTGTAGAACCACCTCCTTAATATCACCACCAAATATTTGGTTCTGTTTGGACAATCACATCTTGATATATTCATAGAACATCACACACCACTTTTGACTTCGTGCAGATTTGGTGTGCTCTATAGATCAGTCTGGATGGTCCAATAGATGAACAAATTAGCTTTGGGTTTCATCATATGAAATTTATACCATTAAATTTAGTACCCGAACACAAAATTTCATCCCATATGGATGTATATCTTTGTATTAGTATGTGGTTGTGTCCACTGGTGTGCATGGATCAAGTTCAATTTTGCCCATTTTTCTTAGACATCAATTGGGGCCCTCTAAATCACCTCCACCTTAAACATAAATATCAAAAAAGTATCATTTACACTTTTAACAGTAATAAAAACAAAATAATTTAATCAAACATGAAATTTATTTTGTTATTATTTTTATAATATTCAATAAAAAACTTGTTTGTCACAGTGGTGTAAGAGTGAAAATGAAACAATGAATCACAGTGTGATCAGAAAGGCAAAACGATAAGGGTGATAAATTGACCAAAACATGTCCAAAATTTATTGGATTAGAATATTTCGACTGATTATTGACATATATTATAATTTTATCAATGTTTATCCTTTTATCCTTGAGAATTAATTTATATTGATTTATTATTTTGTGTAATTCCATGAATTCCCATACCCTTATATTTAAAACAAAACATCATCATCTCTTTTAATAATGATTTTTCATAACTCTAATTTAGCTAATAAGTACCCGAGTCAATCATAAATTCACTAACTAGGACATAGACGAATTTTTTAAATTTTAAAACCATCATAGGAAGGTATTTTTTGTAAACCAAAAGAGGTTTTCTGAGGAAGAGGTATACTTCTTAACCAAGAAATTTTGATTTATTTCTTATTCTACCTCCTTCAAATATCCTTCAAAAAATATGAAATTATAACATAGGTATATTATATATCCATAAATGTAGCTATGTTAAGGTAATAATCTATATCCATCCCATCATCCATCTATTGGGGATCACAAACATCATTTATGAGTTAGTGTGAACTACCAACTCCAATAAGTGATGTCTTTCGTTTTCCATCACTGTCACTTATGGATAGTTATAGTAATGGAACTAGTTTATATATATTATATTACTGATATATTTATCATTTTAGATAGAAACTATATCACTTATTTTCTTACCTTCCAATTTAATGAATATTGATAATGTTTTTCATGTGTATTTGTGGAATGTCACCTCCACGAAACGATGTGATTAATTTTTCCCCACCACATAACATGAATGATATATATATACGTTTATATAAGGAGATAATATTATATTTATGATATAATAATCATTTAATAAACATAATAAAATACTTAAATTCTCTCCAAAATAAATTTGGAAAATGGAAATTTCACTAATGCGTATGTGTGGCCTACAATTTCCATGATCGTAACATAATTATTTTTCCCCAAGCATCATTCAAATTTTGTTTTAAATGTATAACTAATGTATAAAAATTATAACTATTTCAGGATTATAATTATAGAGATAATATAATAATTACCTCTTTTACCATAGTTAACATACCAAATTTATTTTGGATAAATGAGTTGAATTCAATCAAAACATATGACATAAACATAACTCATTAAGTAATTTTGTATAACATGTTAATTAAAAAAGTATTAATAAACATAAAAATAGTTTGTAGGAAATTAAATAATTAATTTAAGATTTTTATTTAGGTATATAAGAAAAGTACACACAAATTCATATACGGCTTCAACAGCTTTTCCCACTTCCACACCCATTAAATGATATTAAGATTCATTTATTTTATTACATGTTTTATTCAAAAAAAAACTCTCCATCCATTTTGTTTAAGAATTACAGATTTACAAACATTCTTTAAAAGGATATTTTAATATGCTTGATTATATAAATTAGTGTTCTTATTTAATTCATGTATTTTATTATCCTCGATCATTGCTTATGTTGTGGAATGATATGGAATTACACAATTTTATTACATAGAAAATTTATTACATTGTTAAAAAAATAGATGATCTTTTAATGTTTATATTAATAGAAAAAGGTATATAAGAAATGAAAACATAATAAATTTTTATAATCCTCTTGAAATCATTAATAATAGGTTCATCCTATGTAAAATTATTGCATCTCACAACCTAGGGACGTACATCAAAGGAAAGGCTGAGTATAATGCCCATTAAGGAATAACAAGGGAAACAAATTAAAAGTGATCTTGAAGAAAAATCAATGTCAACATGAAGAATATCATTATGGAATGAAAATGATAACATGAGTCATATAATAAAAAATTAAAAATAATTTGTAAATGTGGCTACAACATTTATTTTATACATTCATAATCATATAACCTCATTTTTTCATAGAGGAGTCATAAAAATTACCAGGGTTATTCCCCAAAGTATCATAAAACATATCATCTCTAGAGATTAAATTTTTACCCAGTGCATTGGAGAACTATCAAGGAAAACCCTTTCACTATATTAATTAATTTGAACAACATATATCATAGTAAAAAATTCATAAATAACTCATACATAATCAAATAAATGATTTTCGTATAAAAAACGTCGAGTTTTAAAAAATATTAAAGATATGATCTTTATGTCATTATAAACCCATGAAAAAGGAAAAGTAATTTTATTATATTTTAATCATATAATTAAATATATCATTTATAAATCTTGGTGTTTACCCCTAAAAATAATGATCACTTGGTATTCATAAAGTAAATAAGTTAATTCTTTATAAAAAGAGAGAACATTGGAGATTAAAATATCGTAGCATAACAGGTATGAAATATGGTTTTAAACAAAAATAAAAGATGAAATTTTAAAATACTTTTAATAAAGTAAATGAATATAATAAATTGGATATAAGAAAATAATATGGAAATTTGAAATACATACTATATTAAATGTTTACTTGATAAGAAAATATAAGTTGAGATTTCCCTTACCTTAAAGAGTAACTCCAAAAACAAAAATATTGGGACCCTAGGAGATTGATGACACCTTTGGGGGTAAAACTATCAAATATTCATAGAGGATGAAATGTATGTGAATGTAAATGAATAAATGGGTTTATATTTATAGTACAAGTAGAGAATTTGTTTATTAATTTCATTGGAAATCTAGGTAGTGGTAAATGAAAAACCATGAGATTTATTGTGGTATTTTCCCATTGAAATGGAAACATGGGAGAGATATTATGAAATTTTAATCAAAAATTCTAGCCATAATTATATATTACAAATTTTAGAAAATAAAATTATAGTTTTCGCATATTGAAATTTTTAATGATAATGTTTTCATTTTAAAATTTGGAAAGTAAATTATATATTATGAAAATTTATTAAAATATATTAAAATAATTGATATTAATAAAATAAAATATATTTAGTATTGGATTTTGTTTAATTAATTTTTACATTATTATGACATAAATATGATGAAATTAAACATACTAAAAAACTGAAACTGCATTTTGACTATTCACTAGAAAAAAATAAATTTTAGATAATTCTAAAAAATTCACCCAAATATAATTTAGACCTACTAATTTAGAAAATGATATTTTCTACCATAATAATTATCTAAATATGATACTTCTAACTTTTAAATATAAAAATCGTAATTTATTAAAAATAATAGCTTATAAAAAACACATAGTGAAATTGCATAGTGAAATTTATGACACTTGGAAAAAAATTATTTCATAATTTGTATTTAAATAATATTTTTTTAACATCAATATTTCATTAAAATGTGTTTACTGAATATATCATTGTTTTTTATTTTATTTATACATTTTTCAAAAAGTGCAATTTCTATCCAAAAAAATAAATTTATCAACTTCCAAATCAATATTTTTAAGAAAAACAATTCTTAAAACAATATTTGATAGAACAAAAATTTTACTTGTACAATTTCAATGAACATTAATTAACTAGGGATTCAAAAAATAACCCCTTATAACACAGTCATACGACCTAAGGGAAAGGTGTGTGATAATGATGGATTCAAGGGGAGGCTCAGATAACATCGCCCGAGTTGTAATTTCCACTAATGTGAACTTCTCCCATAGGTTATTTTGTTAAATATTAACATGATGAAGAACTATATAGGCATGGTAAATAGTGTAGTATTTTAATGCTACCTCCATCCTAATCTCCACCAAATGGCCATTATAGAGCATTAATCTACAATTTTAGGCCATAGGGTCTTCTTTCTTCATTAATTAACCACAATGATTTCTATTTATAACACTAATTATAATGCTAAAATTTTTATTAAGAGTATTTTTTTCAATATTAATAATGAAAAAAATTTATATAACGGCTGAACCCGATGGCCACATTTCAATTTAAAATCACATTATATTGAAGAGATATAGTTTTTTTGAGTATAATATAACATGGATTTTCATGAAACAATTATCCTTCAAAAAGATGGAATCATTAAATTCTTCCCACCTTAAAAAATTTCAACATTGAAATTTCACCTCATTCCCTCGGTTGAGAAAAGGTGTGGGTATTGATGCCTCATTGTTTCCTCTAGTTCCCACATGCTATCTTCGTATTTTTAGTTCTTCTACAATACATTAATAATATGGGTAGTCTTGTACTATAGATCCTTGTCTCTATAGTCCAATATCTCCATTTCTTACTCATCGTAAGATAGGTCTAGTTGTGGTTGTACCACCATCATATCTAGTACATGTGAAGGGGGTTTTATGTACTTAGTCAGGAGATATATGTAGAAAACATCATGAACATGAGATAGGTTTGGTGGAAGTGAATGTCGATAGGATAATGCTCATATGCCACCATGAATTTAATATGTTCTAATGTACATGGGGATGATAATTCCTTTCATCCCAAACCATATGACTCTCTTCAAAGATGAAATTTTAAGGAAGAATTTATCGACAGCATCAGGCTCTTAGTCCTTGAGATGGTTGTCATCATAGCTCTTCTAGTTAATTTTAGAAGCCTTTATGTTTTTTTAGATTGTATAAACCACTTTTTATCATAACTTACATGAGATCAAGTCCAGGAAGATTTCTCTCACCATCTTCATCCCATCAAGTATGATTTATATAGAACATATTATATAGTGCTTCATAGGGTGCCATTTGAATACCTGAATAGAAGCTATTATTTTGAGAACTCAAATAAGGGGAGAAGAAATTTCCATAAAACATTAAATTTTATTGACCATATTATCAGCATGTACTTAAGTGTTTGAATCTTCCTTTTAGGTAGGCCATCAGTTTGGGGTTGATATGTCATACTAAAATTCAATTTGATAATAATATAATGTTGAAGACTTCCCTAGAACTTTTATTGTAACCTTGGATCATGATCAAAAATGATAGAAAGTTTCACTCCATGAAACCTCACCACTTTTATTTTTGTAAATAATTGCAAGTTGGTCATGAGAGAAATCTTTATCAACAGATATAAAATGGTAAACCTTAATGAGATGTTCTACTATAACCTATATCATATAGTTTCCTTTGGATATTTTTGGGAGACCATTGACAAAGTCCCTACTGATATTGTCCCACTTCGGTGTTGTTATGGGTACTGGTTTTTATTCCCCATTAAGAAGTTGTTACTCTTCCTTCACTTTTTGACAAACCATGCACCTTGTAGTGTTGTTTAAAAAATTCCTTTTCATATTATATGGATAATATTGATCATGGAGTTCCATATACATTTCAGTTCTTCAATGATGTATTGAGTAAGTAGTGCTATGAGATTCATCCATCAACACCTTCATTATTTTCTAAAAAAATTTAACACATATACCAGTTTAATATTTTAGTGTACCTTATTGATTAGTATTGATCCCAGGAAACATCTCATTTTTCATTTCCTCTATATTATTCTATAAAAAGGATCTTCTCTTTGAGATTTCTTGATCTTATCTAGTAATTATGGTTAAGAAGTCATTATGGATAGGGTTAATGATATCCCTTCACATACGATTCCCATGTCCGGTTTTACATGGTTTTTTATTAGAGTATCTCATTAAATACTCATAATTTTTAAATCAACATGTTCTTTCCTACTTAATGTTTCACCATATTTGTTTTCTCTTTTAATATGATAATAAATTGAAAAATCATAGTCATTATTTAGATTCAACCACCTCCTCTATCTCATGTTCAATTCCTTTTGATAGAAAATACATTTTAATCATTCATGGTATGGGTATATATCATTCTTCTCCCTATAAATTTAGTGCCTCCATATATTTAGCAAACAAACAGCCATCTATAGGTCCATGTCTTGCGTATGATAGTTTTTCATGTGAGGCTTCAATAGAGGAGATTCATAAGAAATCCCCTTGTCCTTATTCATGAGGATTCACCAAATACCTTTTATATATGCATCACATAAAATAAAGAATCCTTCTTCCATATAGGGTATATTTAACATGGGTTAATTGACTAATATCTTTTTTATATATTATAAACGTTTTCACACTCATTTTTCTAGATGAACATGACCCCTTTTCAAGATAACATTATTAGTGGATTATAATGGTGTGAAAAGTTTCTCACAAATCTCTTGTAACTTATCACTAATCCAGGGAAACTCTGAATATTAGTTACTATTGTACGATAATGCCACTCCTATATAACCATTATCTTCACATGATCAACTTATATTCCATCATTAGTTACATTGGTCCCCAAGAAAGTAACTTGTTTTAGCCACAATTTAATTTTAAGATCTTTTAAAATAGATTATCTTTTTATGGAGATTTAAATATAAATCTTAGATGATCCTCATGATCCTCACAAATTTAATAATATATCATAATATCATAAATAAAAACTACCAAAAAGTAATCAAGGTTTTCCTTAAAGACTATATTAATCAAATCCATAAAAATAATAGGATCATTCGTGATGTCAAAGGCCATAACAATAAACTCATAATGCCCATATCTTGACCAAAAGTTAGTGTTTGTAATATATTCTATATTCACACTCTATTGATGGTTACTATATCTTAGATCAATATTATAAGAATTAATCCTCATTAAGCTATTCAAATAAATCATTAATTCAAGGAAGATAGTACTTTTTGTTCAATGTGATCCCATTATGCTCTCTATAAAAAATTCATAGATTAATTGATCCATTCTTCTTATTCAAATAGAGATCATGTTCTCCCCAAGGATACACAATTGGTTGGATAAAACCCTTCCCCAAAATATCTTGGAGTTTCATCTTTAATTACTCCTTCTCCACATTCTTCATTTTTTACTTGGTCGTTGAAATTGACTTGGAACCAGGCATGAGCTTAATGGAGTACTCTACCTTTCTTTCTGGGGGAGGTCAAGGTAACCCCCAAAGAAATATGTTAGTGTATTCATAAACATTGAGGACATTTTCTATTCATATACATTAATTTCCTTCTTCATATTCACTGATCATTTCCACAAAGTGGGCTATGGGAGATGCTTCTTGAGAAAGATCAGGCTGATATATCTCTCCTTTAAAAAGTATTTATGTTGTCCATTAAAGACTAAAAATATTTCTACGATCTTGCAATTGATCTTATAATTATACTTTTATATCCCTTTAATCCCAAGTATACATTCAAATTCTCTCATGATAATGACTAAAAATATTTGCGATAATATTATTCTCACCAATGTAAATTCTAGTGTTTCTAGACACTGTTGAATCTTGGATAATCCCTCTAATAGTATTTACATATATATATACTTCTAGAATATTTGGGATTCATTCTATATTCTTTTCAAACATAGAGGAAATAAATGAAAGTGTATAAACATAATCAAACATTGTTCTTGATTGATTTGAGAGGAAAAGGAAGGTACCTACCAACACATCATTTTGGAAATTCAACATTAGCTATTAATATAGAAAAAGAAAAAACTTTTTCCCTTGGAAAATGATGAGGTTGATAATGAATCCCCTATACTGTCTTCTTAATTATAATCTTATTAGAGAATGTCAGATGTTTTCAACAGTTAAAGTATTGAACTTTAGTTTGGGCCTACACAATCTTCAATTTTTTTTGTGTTTAGAATTTGGGGCTTTAAATCACTATTATTTTTTTGATAAATATGGTAATCTCTTTAACACTTGAAACATTTCCCCATATTGAGAATTTTGTTCCTCAAATTCTTTTTTCGACATTTGTTTCATATGGGAAGTTAAACATGATTTCCTCTTCTTCCTGGATCAAACCTCTTCCCCAAGATGGGATCCGAGGATCCCTTATTTTCAGTCGATCTATGGGAAAATTTTATCTCTTTGAACTCCAATTTAACATTCATAGCACTCCTCATGATCAACTCATAGATTTCATTGGCTAATTTGGATAGATTCATCTATAGATTGGTTCATATTACACTAAAGAATCTATGAACCAACCCATTAGGATCCATCAAAAAGCTAAAGGTATAATGGGAAATTCTTGGGAATTTCATTATCAATTTTCATTAGGATTATATAGGAGAAATATTTTTTTTAAATGGTTCTCTAGTTATCTTCCCACTACATTGAATTAATCTACCCTCTTGAATTATTTTTTCTAACAAGTTTCCACCACTGATCAGATTCTCTCTATTAGAAGTACCCATCCAAGGATAATTTCACTTATTCCAAATAATATAGTGTATAAAAGATATTTTCTGTAGAGTATATCCACTGTTAATCAATAAATGGGTCAGTATATCAGCTCGAAGAAGGTGGTTTTGGCACATGCAGGATTCAATAGATAGTTTTTCTCTTCAAGGTGAAACTAATCTCATAGCTTGATTTAAGTTATTTTTCATAACTTGAGCACGTTGATTCCTCATTCTCATAATGTTTTCTATTCTAGAGTCCAGTAGATTAATTTCGTCACCTGGTCTATTATGCTCACAATTATTGTGGTTTCTCCAATTTCACACAATTTTATAAAAGATTAAAACCATAGTGAGAAATTTGTATCATATAATAATATTATAATTGTAAAGTAATTCCATGTCTTAAAACATCATGGTTCAATATGTTATTCTTTAATAGTAAATAAATTTTCAATAAATTCTTCATAATGTCGCATAAAAAATGTTGACTGACCAAAACAATCCCCTGATTGTGTCAAACTAGGTTCATAGTAATAACTTGTATCATGTAACAGGGTATGTCAAGTCAGGCATGATTCACCTTGTCATAGTTTTTACCCCTAGGTAAATCTTTTTCAAATACACATCCACTTATTCATATCCATATGGGTATTTCTTTTCATGGAAACCAGAAATATAATAATTCATAAAAATACCAGAATTTTATATTATATTTAAACTTTTCTATAATATTATTACCAATTATTTGAAGTCATAATTTATGCGAATAACTAAACTATTATTTAATACCAACTATGGAGTCCCGCCATTTTATAAATAAACTGTTCATTACATTGTACAAAAAATTCTTATAATGTTTATTTTCATGGGAAAAAGGAACATAATACATGAAAAAATTAAAAATTATTCTTATCAAAATAAAATAATTCATAATTGGTTCATATTAAGTAAAATTACATTATTTCATAACATGGGGAAACACATCAATTGAAATAATGAGCATAGGGATAATTAACATAAAATAAGAGAAATATTGTACTTGTGATCTTGAGGAAAAATCAATAAGAACATGATCAGTATCATTATGGAATAAAAAAGAGAACATGAGTAATATAATAAATAAAATAACATGAATCATAACATGGTAATTTTAATATAACCTTTGTTTTAGATATTCTTAAGTATATCACTATGGTTTTTCATAGAGCTGTCATAAAAATTACTATGGTTATTCACCAATGTATCATAAAACATGTAATCTTTATATATTAAATTATTTATACAAAGAATTTGAGAACTATCAAATCACACCCTTAAAATGTGATAATTAATATTATCCACATATATCATAACCAAAAAATATTATAAATAACTCGTGGAGTGTAAAATAAATGGGGTTCATATCAAAATAATGGTGTTTTAAAAAAAATTCTTAAAGACAACATCATTCAGTCATTATTAACCCTTGAAAAAGGAAACAAAATTCATATATGTTAATACCATAATAAAATAGATAATTTTTAAAAAAATTTGAATATCCCTAGAAAATAAATAGGGTTGGGTATTCAAAAAAATTATTATATTATTTCTTACTGAAAAGAGTGAAATTTTGAGAAAACAATTCGGCATCATAACGGCTATGAAACAAGGTTTTAGAAAATAATAAAAAGAGAGGCGAAATAGTTTCCAATTTAGAAACACTCTTAATAGAGTAATTATATAAATAAAATTGTTTTAAAACATAATATGAAAATTTTTAAGACATACCACATAAAAAGGGAGCTTCAAAGGAAAAGAGAAGTTGAGATATCTCTTAACTTGAAGTGTAACTCATAAAAGTAAAATATTGTGATCTTGATGGATTTAATAAACCATTAGAGGACTATATTGTAGGTAAAACTAATATATAATCATGTAGGAATAATATTATGTGAATGTAAATGAATAAATGTAAGGATAGTTATAGCAAAAGTGCAATAGTTGATTATAAATTTCCTTGGACACCTAGGGAGTGGTAAATACAAAACCATGTGCTTGACCACAGTATATTCCCATGGTATTGGACACCTTGGGGACTAATTGTGATATTTTAATCAAAATGATTAGACCATCATTTTATATTATATATTTTGGAAGAAAATTTCTGTTTTCAAAAAATAACATTTCTAATGTAAAATTTTCCATATTAAAATTTGAATGTAAATTATAAATTTGGAAATTTATTAAAATATGATAAAATATATGATATTAACAAAATAAAATATATTAATTCTTGAATTCTGGTTATTTAATTATTTAATAATTATGAAATAATTATTATTTCATTAAACATTTCAAAAAAACTCATACTGTATTTTTACTATTCATGAAAAATAAAGAATTTTAAGAAATTATAATAAATTCAACCTAACATAATTTTTCCACTTGGAATTAAAAAATGACAATTATTTTCACTTAATTATTATCTAAATATTATAATTTTAATATTAATATATAAAAATAATTATTTATTAATAAAAATAAAAGATAGAAAATTTATATTCAAATTCCATATTGAAATTTCTAACACTTGAAAAAACAATTGCCATTTCTATTTAAATATGATTGTTTTAAGAATTATATATCATTAAAATATATATTATATTATTCATAATATCTTATTATATTATAAGGTTTATATCTTTTCATCAAATAAAATTATTTTTTGAAAAAACAATTTATCAAATTCAAACTCAATTTTATTAAGAAAAAATGTTCTTAAAATGGAATTGACAGAACATAAATTCTATTTATACATTGTCATTACACATTAAGTAACTATGGAGTAGAAACATTTCCCCTTATAAAACCCACATATGACCTATGGGTATGGTTTTTGATGGTGATATATTCATTTGGAGGCTCAGATAACATCGCCCGAGTGGTAATTTCCAGTAAATCGAATCCATCCTATATGTGATTTCGTTCAAGCTTAACATGTTAAAGATAATATTGGGATTGGTCAAAAGAGAAGCCTAGTGATGATACCACATTACCAAGATCAAAAAATGGGCTTCATAAGATATGACTCTACTAGTTGAGGCCATCATTTATCATTTATTAATTAATTAACCATTATCATTTCTATTTATAATAGTAATTATAAAATTGAAATTATTATTATGTGTATTGTTTCCATTAGTCGTATTTACTAATGAACATATAATGGTAAAAAACTAATGTACACATTTCAATTTATACTCACACATTTAATGAATATATATAGTTTTTTTGAGTATAATATACCACACATTTTCATGAAATAATTATCATTCATATTGTTTTGGTTGTTACAGCTGAGGCAGATATAGATCATTTTGATGGGTGAGCTAAATTTATGTACTTATAATTGGTAAGCCTGATATATATCATGATTATTGGTGATCTGATATATCTCTCTACTACATGGGGAAATTATTATGTTTTTTGGATAATTATGTTATGATTAGTCCATGTTTATTATTCTATTGGAAAAAAATATTTTATGACTGACAGGAAGAAGATTCCCCATATAACATATATGAATTTTTAATGATTTATAAAGTGTTTTCATGGATTTAGTTCAATTTTCAAAACAAAACCAATTGATATTTTATTTTATGAAATTATTATCCATAATTAGGTAAAAGGTATGATTAAAGAATCATGGGTTGTCATGTTTTCTAAGAAACCCTCATGTTTATAATTTTTTAGTTTATTTTTTCTTATAATTTTTTTATAAATTATTTCAGGATGTAAATCAAATTTTACATATGAAAATGAGTATTTTTATCTCAATGTTTACCATGTCAATTGGAAATTTTTTTGACGATATCAATGATTTAAAAGGACCGTCATGTTTCTTTATTTCTTTTTATGTCCCATTCAAAACAATTAGTGCTGATGCCACATATTCATATTTATTTCATAGGTTTTAAGGATGGGTATGATTGAAGGAAAATTCATGTTGAAATTTTTGAGGATTGGTCATGAAAAGAAAACATGTTTAAATTAAAAGGTATTATATTGTGGGAAAATGTGTATTGAGAGGATATATTCACATTATAATACAATGGGTTTTTTAAGTAAATGTTATGACCTAATTATCTATAAATATAAATTGGAATGTTAGTTACAAATAAAAGAAATTATATTATATTCTAAAGACACTAAATTACGTAATTCTAAATATCAGGTCCTTATACTCCAAATAAATTAAAATATGTACAAAATATAAAAATTTCCTCAAAGAGTGAAATTTATATGAGAAAATATCAATACTTATGCTTGATTTGAATTGAAAAAATCCAGAATGAGGGAATATAAAATAGAGATATAAATACATTTATTAAATATTTAATCATGATATAATCATTAAAAGAGATATATTATTCACTATATAACATAAAATTGGTGTAAAATTAGAAAATTTTCATAAGAAATATGAATTTGGGTAATAACCCTCATATATTTTATAAAACATGAATACAAGAAAAATTAATAGATGAATAAGATAAATTTTTTAAAAAATATAAATTTCAAGACAAATATATTATTATAAATTTAGGGGGAAGTGAATAAATTAAACAAAATATAAAAAAATACAAGGTGTAGGAAATGAAACATGTCAGAACAAATTAATATTAAGACTAAGAAACACATATTTCCTTGTTCATGACTATATATGTTGGTATGAGGTATTCCCCTATATTTAAATGTAGTCCTATAACTTGATGAATTTACTTGTCTAGGATACTTAATGAATAAAAATCTCAAGATATTATATACCTATAAGAAGTTCCATTTCCTATGATAGATTATCCACATGTTTAATAACGGTTTATACTTTTCCACAAGATTAGTATGAAATAAGGTTATACATGATGAATATTTTGAGATGGTATTGATTCATCCAATATGAATTCAGGTTATATTTTAGGACTATAAATTATTTCTAAGGTGGTGGTCTAGGATATCATTATTCATAGTAACTAGATGAATATTAGTGTATTGGGACATTAAAATCATTATTATAGGCCATGAATTTTACCTTCTAAATTTGAAAGTATAGGATTGAGGTTCTTCTCTATGGTGGAAAGATTTAGTGTGAAATGTGATGTGTTTTCTCTAATATAACTTGAGGAAGGACCCCTCTAGAGTATTTATAATATAGTCATGTTTGATATATTCATTATAATTAAAAAAACAGAGTAAAAAAGAGTATCTATTCTAGTTCGATGGGACACCTCAAAAAAATTATAGTTTTCGTCTATCTTATAATAAAAGAGGGTATACATAGTTACCTGTACGTGGATCATTCTCTAAGTATCACATTAAAAGATTATTCATATTTTTTTATGATTATTACTGGGTTCATGTAGATAAAATTTATTGGAATATTCTTAATAGTTAGATGGGACACTACAATGTAGTCAAGTGTTAAGAGGATAATATTTAAGTACATGTTTGATGTGACTTTTTACTGTTTACCATATAAAAACCTATGATAGTGAATTAGCATTTACTATATTATGTAATAGCCTTATAATATATACATTAGTTTCAATTTTTTTATATTAGCTTTATTTACTCCTTTATATTATTATAGTTGGTCAATGATTATTTGTTAATGTTTGAATGTCTAATTATGGGGATAATTGGTAGATCTCCCATGAAAAGTCGGTTATAGGATATTATAAAATTTTCTTGACATTTCCACATGGTGTGAAATAATAACAATCTAGTTGATTTTTTTTCTTGGTAATTCATGTATTCAATGATATATTCTATAAGGATTGGTTCAATCACTTCAGAGTATACATTGGACACTATTGAGTAAATAGGTCATTAACTTCCCATATATGTGATTTTTACACCTCTTATGGGGATGAGACTTATAAGAAGGTCATATAAGACTTTATCATTGGAATATTGGTAAGAATATACCCCATATAGAAATATTTTATTTGGTATATATTCATTGTTATGATAGGATTTATTTTATTCCATTTTATATTGATTATATGAATATATTAAGAGGAATTAATTAGATTACATCCTGAGAATATGATATTTGTAACTATCAAATTCACATTGGGTACAAAGAATATATTAATCCAACATATCAAATAGAACTAGTTTAGTTATGGGCATATAATTTAAATCTATAGAACGTTAAGGTGAATGGAAATATTTACCTAATAACATCCTTATTTTTTTCTCTAATTATATTTTGAAATAATGGACATAGTAACATTCATTTATTATTATATTATTGGAGGGTGAACCATGTAGTGGTCCCAAATTGATACCCACATCCATTTAATGAGACCATGTTTTGTAAGTTAAGGGGATAAAAATGGATATAGAATAATTATCTAAGCCAAAACTACAACTGAATTAGTGTGAAAGTAAATAATGTTCTAAAAGATGCATTTGGTAGTAGATATAGATTTTAGGAGTTTATTATGATGTCATTATTTCTAATGATAGTGTTTTTTTACTCTTATATACTTTATGGAAGGGTATTTAATCAATATGTTAACTTTTTCATGGTGGTATTATATGATGACAACATAGTTCTCCACAAAATGTAGAAGGATTGTGTTTTGAATCTGGATATTGTAATGGGTACCCCATGAATGAATTAATTTTGAAAAACATTTAATGTAAATAATTGAGAAATAATAAGTATAATACTTATGGACTGTTAATTATAATATTATAATTTTAGTATACCTAAAGAAGGTCATTGTGGTGTTGTTTAGGGAGACTCCAAAAATTTTAATTAATATATATCATTTCTTATGATTGGTAGGTTACAAAAGTTTATTTGTTTGACAATTCCCTTGATTGGGAGTACTCATTATAGCTCTAACTGAGATAGAAGAATGGTTTGGGAGCTCTAATAATTTGATGGTGGTTTTAAAAATATTAAGGGAAAACTAACTTATATTCTAATCATGACAATATGATATCAATGTAAAGGGTAAATAGTTGATTACAATGAATTAGGTTCTAAACATGGTTGAGTTTTAATATAAGATGGTGGAGTTTCTTCTTAAGGGATTTGGTGGCAGAGGATTCTTGAGCACAACTATCCACACTATAATCTATAAAAATTATGGTATGTTTTATCCACAAAGATATAGGTTCCACTTTCTTTTTTAGATAATATTTATCATTTATATGGATAAAAAATCTTCAAGTATATATTATCTATGAGAGACTTGATTATCAGGTTTTGGAAATTATTTAAGTACCTAAAATCCATTAATTTTTTGGTATCCTACACCATTAAGAGTGTTAATAAATTTAAATACACACAATATAAGAATTAGAAGACCAAGATTTTGTGAAAGTGAAATAAATTTACCTAGTTGATGAGTAATATGGTGACTAAAAATTAACTCTTTATTATGCTCTTAAATTTTAAGTGAAAGTGGGAAACCATTCTTATTCTAAATAAGAAATAAATAAACACGATAAGAAAATAATGAGTCTTTAAAATCATGCTTAAGTTTATTTTAAACATTACCTTTGTATATACTCTATTGAAGAGAAGTTTCCTTCATGTCCTGATCATCCTTGATGGAGTATATAAAACTACATGATATTTTTTCTCAATATTGGATATACTCTTCCACACTAAAATTCATTTCATTGATCCCATGTGTCAAAATGCGATATTTCTATTTTATCCATTCAAAATGTTCCTTATTAATATCCAATCAATTCACCCTCTTGACCATATTTTTGACCTCTACATTAGCTGTATATATATAAAAACCATCTTCAATTATTTCATCATTAAAGTGAATAATTATCTATCATGAGTCCCCTTTTTACTATCATCCTAATCTTCTACATTGGATTTACTATTTGTTACCACATGACTTTGAATTTTTTCTTATATTATATACCAATAGGTTCATGATCCTTGGCCTCACTACACTCCATCATCTAATATTCACTTTAAAGGATTGATCTCATCTTTCCAACTTATTCATGATGGGTGGTTTCACAATCGATCACCTTATTCTATTTGGAAGACCTTAATCACACTATCTTTGGTACCTGATAGTAGTCCTTAATTCCTTTACACTAATTTTCCATATACATAATGTATCTTTGGGAATCTTATTTTCCTTTCAACACCTTCTCCCGCCTTATACTATACAGGCCTCTTCAAAGAACTCCATCAAAACATTACACCAAAATAAGGCTTCATATCTCACTCCTAAATCAGTCCCATTGGGGTATTGGCCATTAGATATTTTCTTATCTAATATTGGTGTTTATATTCCATTCCAAATTTCCTGTCAACCCATTGATCCTAAACTTAACCTTCAACCTACAGTTTATCAATGTGATTACTACTATTAATATTCAATTTGGTCATTCTAAAACACTCCATGGTTATTGAATTCTCACATCCCACACTTAATCCATTGGTTATATTGGTCATTGTATCTTCTTCAGATTTTACTCAAAACACCCACTTATGTTTATCTCCATCTCCATTTTCCATTACCTCCTTACAGGATTCTTCCTTAGCCGCATTTTTTTACTCCCTATAGGCCATTTCACACAAACCCCGTCTAAGTCTTGTTTCAAAATTCTATATATGTTGGCTATTATCATATCAAGGATTAATGTTCATGCCTTCTTCTGGATGGGGATATGATTTTATAATTAGTTTAGATCTGATTTCTTAGCTATGAGGCTAGCAAGAAGTTTTATCCTTATTGACTCCCCTACATCATGCGGTCAAAATTGAACTACATTTAAATTAAAAAAAATTAATAGAAAAATATATTTGAACATGGTTTTTTAGACATGAACCCTAAATGGACACCAAAACCATACCACTACATCCCAACACCATATCCATGTTCCGATATTGTATCATCATCTCACCCCTAAAAACTACCATCAAGTGATCCATTTACATTAACAAAGAGAAGAAATAAACCCATGGCTAAAAATAATAAGATTATTAATGAAAAACTATTCCCAAATAGAAATTTAAATATAATCTATTCGCGTCCTTGAAACATCAACTTTAATAAAAATTCATGGAAAAGTTTGGTGGAACAAAGATCTAGTTCTTATATTATAACATAAATATTTACCAAGAGGAATCCCTAAAATTTGGATAATAGTTTGATTATAAATTGGAAGGGGGAGTTCTAGAAAATTGACCTAAATATTCATGGTTGGGGTATCTAATTTATTATGTAAATCATATATCCACTAGTAAGAAGAATCAGGATTCCATGTCGATATAGTGGCACTAGACTAGGCATGGTATATGTCTTCGTCTGAAGTGAACTGAATCCAGTTGTGCCTATTTTTGAGATTACCCATAGTTCATCATTCCTATAATGCCCATGATCCTAAAATAAATATATCAATTCAATCCACTGATGGAAGGTGATTTTTGAAATGTGATATCAATATCATATTTAGGAGGGAAGAAGCATCAATGGACTTTGAGGATCATAGTGAGTGTCGAGGGAAGCCACTAAAAAATCAATATCTACAAAGCTAAGTGATATATGGGGAAAATATTTAATGAAATTACTATTAAAAAAGGGAGATAATGGTTGAGACTAATTTACCTCAAAGGGAGATAGTGTAGGGGGGGTTAATATTGGATCCCTATGTGTCATAGTGGTAAAGGACACAATGTTCAAAAATATGTACAATGATAAATAATCCATATTTATTTTTTTGGGTTAAATAGAGACATATTGTGATTCTTTTGATTATGCCTCCCCAATAATTTGTTGATGGACAGACATCAAAGGTAAACTATTCTTCTATAGCCTCTTCTCATTCATATATGGAAGTGAGATAATTTCATTTTCACCTTATATATAAACATATATATATATATATATATTTCAAAGTCACCACATGGTATGGATATTGTAATTTTAAATATATTTAGGATTATATGGTTGTAAAAAAATTCAAAATCCTGACTCACAATTAGCCCAAAACATTGGAAGAATATTGAATGAGATATGGTTAGAACTTATTGAATTATTTTGAGAACTATTTAAAATAAGGATGTGTGATTCATATACCATTTCTAATAGGGACCACAATGACCAATAGATCATCAGGTGAATTTCAATATAGTATATCCTATATATTTACACTGATAATATAATAATAAAATTAAGATTTTTAAGTACACACTTTTGGAATAGTACTAATATGTTGATGAAACCAATAGTGAAAATTTATAATTTCTTGAATTTTATTATAAAAATATTTTTTATATGATGATGAATACAGAACCATTTAATTTTCTATATATATATCCATGATGTTCTTATTTTTTATCATGGAGGAAATGGTAATGATAGTGTTTGGACCAAATCTCATACTATAGAAAATGATGTCTATTTAGATGATGAAAATTCATTTGGGAACAACTAAATCCTAGTAGTGGTTTTTCAAAAACTAATAATATCTTCATATGAATTTATAAATAGTAAATATAAATATATTGAGAGTGTAACCTTTTTTAAATACTAATGGTAAAGGTGGTAAGGAAAATTCGAACTCCATTACATGGGATCATTCCAGATTTTTTAGAGGATCAGCATAGTTTTGTATTGAGTGTTACCCTTAATAAGATATATAGATGTTCTTAATGTATTATATTTATCTTATATTAATTGATACATCCCAAACCCCCATAATATGATCATAATTTGAGATGTGTAATTATATGTTGAGGCAATGTTTGAAGAAAATTTAGTTTGTATAGTGGACCTGTCTGTGTAGGTTCTTTTTAGAAATATGGCTTCTCATGAATTATTTTAATATGAGTAAATTTATATTTAAATGTATTATTGAGATTAAAACATGTATATATTAACAATGTGGATATATGTATTCATTGATTATTCATAACTACACTTCTCAAGGATGAAGAAATGTTGTAATGGGTAATTTTGAATGACCCCAAAATTTTGTCATAGGTTTGAAATTTTATTTTTTAAGTATCGTGTTTTAAGAAAAAAAATTATCTTCTAATGGACTTATATTCTTATAGAGAATTTTGGTAATTTAAATATAAAATATGAATAGTGGTGTTATTTTAATATTTTATCATATACATTTGGGTACCAAGTAGATGGGAACAAGGTACATAGTAAGCCTTCAGATAGACAAAAAATATATAGTATGGAAAATTGGATAGCTTATGTGATCGGTTTATGTGAATGATAGGATATCTAGAACATCCTTATATTTTTTATGTTCTTAAACATCTTTATTTAAAAAATAGTGTGAAAATTGATTTTAAAAAACATTCTATGCCTTTTTTATATCACCACATGAACTCGAAAAAGCTTCAACTTTTTCTATATTTTTCGTAGTTATATAGAATACTTAACAGTTTTAAGATGAAATCATTTTTTTACATCTCATTATATTAAGGAAAAACATATCTACATTTTATTTTAATGTTTTTCACACTATTCATTTGAATTAAATTCTAATTTTATTTTTAGTGAATATGGTAATGTTTTTAAATTTCTATTCATTATGATTGAATCTACATATGATCATTGAAATAATATCACATAATGTCAAGTTTAATTATTTAATTAATAATTACACTATATTTGTTTTATGTATTTATTTGACATGAATGTGATGGTGAGTGGATGCAAACAACCTAGAACATTCACAATCTGAGTTCTTTTCCACGTGAGATTAATGGTAAGGTAAATTATACATATAATGAATCTTTTTTACCTGGTTTATTGATTCAATTACCATTCATGATTTTGTTTGATACTTTTATAACATGTTTTTTATAAAATAAAATAACTATTTTATGTCTATTAATTTTATATGAGATGTTGTAACCTTAAATGTTTTATAGGGTATCCCTAATTGGTATAGAAGGTAATGTCATGCTGTCAAAAAGTGGATGGCATAATATTCAACAAAATATGGTTATTTTATATCTATTATATATTATTTTTCTTTGAAAAATTGGATAAAACTACATAATTCTACATTAAAAGGTATGTTGGTATTGGGTTATGTATTTCTGCATGTACAACTCAATGGATACATGTGTGTAGCCTAGTGTTATGGGTTTGGTATAGAGAAACCTTTCTTAATTTTTGTTTTTTAATATGATTAATAATATTTATTAAACATTTAACTCCAAGGGAATTTATACGTATATATATCCATATTTAAGGGGTTTACCGGGTTTTGAATGTCATATCAACATAAGGTTAGGGAAATTAAATATGAGATGGATATCTGTACAACATATCTAGTTTCAATTATTTTAGTTTGTATGAGAAATATTAATATTTACTATGTATCCCAATAATGTATAGAGTATTTAAACATTCCAATTGAAATTAATTTCTCATATGTTGATCCTTTAATGGCCCAAAATACTAGTGAATTTAGAGTTCAGACCCAATTTTTGTATAATCTAAATTGATGACACACTACCATCCCACCACATCATTTGTATACCCCTGGATATAGATATAAATGTTATAAATTACTATCTTGTGGTCTTAATATTATTAGGGGAACAATAAATTTTCTATTTATTTAAAAACCCAATATTGTGGATCATTTAAATAAATATATACATCGACATCATGTGTCACGGGAAACATTGAACACAAGAAACATTGATCTTAACCATGTTTTGAAATATTATATGCTAACCATAATGAAAAATATATACATAAAAAATACATTAATAACTAAAATTATATTAATAAATTTAAAATCTATATATTTAGAAGTAAAATAATTAATAATAAAAAGGATTGTTTCTTTTTCAAAAAATTATATTTTAAACTATTGTATAATTTAGCCTAATAGAATAAATTAATCACTTTTGAAATATTATAAAAATATTATATTATATTAAAATATGTTAAATAATACATTAAAATTAATTAAATTAGATTTTTGTATAAAATAATATTAGAATATAAATACTCCTCAAGATTTACATTTTTTAGTAAAATATATTTATTTTTATATATTAATTTAACCTAAAAGATAAATTTATAAGTTTTTTAATTTTAACATTATACACTAAAAATAATTTTGGAATTAATATTGTAAAAATTATCTCATAATAATTTTTTATTATTTTCTAAAATAATTCATATTTATATAACGAGTGAAAATATATGGTTTTTCAATAATCGTCAATTTTTTGACATTATCAATATAAGATAAATACATAAATTTTATTAAAAACATTTAATTGATTAAATATATATTTAATAAGTAAATAATTGTATTTTAAAATATCACCTTGATCTTTTTAAACTGAAAATTAATATTTTAGAACATATGTAACATTTCATATAAATTTTTATTTATTTCTTTTAATTAATGGTTTTCATAATAATATTCAGTTTTGGATTACTTTATAATCCACATTACTCTTTATATTTTTATAATAAATCAATTATATATATAATATATTCAATTAAAATAAAAATTTTATATTAATCATAAATATTAAATTTGAAAAAACAATTTTTCTAAAAAAATTGTGCTTATATGTTGTGTCCACCGATATTAATACTATATTTTCTAACTCGAAGATATTTTATTTGAAATGTTTTTTATATTTTATAATAAAATTTTAATGTTATTTAATATAATTGAATTTCATTTTTGGTAATAAAATATTAATTACCATTAATAAAGTTAATGATAATGACAATGTTAAAACTGTTACATTTGATTAAATATATTAAAATTCTTTACTTTTTGTCAGAAAAAAATAATTAATCTCTTATAAAAATTAAATTTTATTTAATTTAACATTTTATTTGTAAATTTAAAACCTGTCATTAAATTTCTAATTAATACTACTTAATATTAAGAATTCACAATGGTGAAAACAACACTTTTCTTTAAGTGGGTCTTTATACATAAAATGATTAAATTTAAATTTTACCATTACGTATTTTAAAAATTAAGTTATAATAAATGGAGGATGAATTTGGGTTAATCACACCCAAATTTGGTAATATGTATTATTTTACATTTATATTAAAATATAAGATACTTGTGTAAAAATTAGATAATACTATTAAAATAAAAATAGGTTAAAGAGAAAGTATTAGGGTAAATTACTTCTAAAATGATAAAAAATTCATAGAGGTACTTTTTTGAGTCTTTATAAACACAATATATTCTGAAAATAAATTATTTCAAAATTTTGGAGTCCTTTTTCACTCAATAGTGTAATGATATAATTGAAAATTAATGTTTATTATCAAACGTTACATTTTCTTATATTTAAAAAAATGTACAATTCCATCCATATCTTCCACACACTATAAATTGAAATTATTAATTAAAATATTATCTTTTTACCTTCCTATAATCCAATATCTTGTTCAATATCCTCATGTCATCCTATGTTATCATAAGACCTTTATTTCCTAGTAGACATTCAAGATAATGTTACAGTACCAAAGTGCGTCTTAATTTCTCCTTACATTTTCATTATAATATTTATCTCCCAAAGTTACCATAATTATAATAATATAACTAAAAATGTGACGTTATTATAAATATTTTTCATTATATTAACAAAAAATCCTTTATTTTTACAATTCCATCTAATTAGAAAAACAAAATAATGTTAATTATGTTTTTAATAAATTACCATCTCCACAAAGTATTGTTTTCTATTATTTTTCATCTTGATTTTCATTCATCAAGAAAACCACACAAAATTTGATTAAAAAATATAAAATATATATATTATCATCTTGAACCTATTAAAGTGACCTGATACACATCCATTACCACACTCACCCTTTGAGATATAGATTATTCATGTTTGGGGTTGGAATAACCACCTACACAATGTTTTTTAAAAAACTCTATCATGTATTTCTATTGAATCCTTATAACTATTGTTATTATATTATAATAAGATAATAATTATTATCTTATGGTTCTCGAACAAAATATTACACTAATTACATTATAGTGAAAACATAATAACAATATATTGAATAAATAAATACAATATTATTATAAATTCTAATTATTAAATAAAATATATATTAATAAGTTTTATAATATGGTGTATAAGGTTCATTCGAGAAAGGAATCATACCATTGTAAGAGGTTCATTGTCTATACTTAAATATTTTTAGACATATTTCATATTCTACAATAAGAAAACATTGATAGGGTTTTATTTCTACCAAATGAAGGAATTTTAGCATTTTTATTTAATATATGTGGTTTTATGATAAAAATAATGAATTTTTAAAAATGGCTCTGATACAAAATATTCAAACATTGAAATATTTTCTGATTAAAATGTTACCCAAACCATATGGGTTTTGATTTCCATTATTATTTTCGAATAAATATTTTTTTCGAATGATAATCCATATAAATAATTTATATTATTACTAAAAAACAACATCATTTTCTTCGTATATTCATATGTCTTTTCATTTCCCCTTAACATTTCATTTCCTTTAGACTAATATTTTACCCAAAATGGTTCCAATAAGTTAATGAAACCCCATCTCTTCATTTGGTTTGGGGTGCACCCTGTCTCTATATCTATATTGATAATATTGTTTTGTTTGTCTCCTTATCTATGAATCAATAATTTTTCAGGTTAATTTTCTTCTACATGACCACTATTTATAAATTTTAATGAAATTTTTATCTTTCTATATGTCTGTTGTCTTTTTATAATGTTAAAAGAGTCTATTTTAAAATATTACTTGTGAACAAGACATTATTCCACATTTTTCATTTTATATGTATCTTTATCTATATTATTTCATATTTTATAAAGAAATTATTTTTATCCTGGTTTTATAATGTATTTCATTTTGATCTTATTTGAAAAGAACAAATATTTTTTTAATTTCCAGTACAATTTTTCTAAAACTCATAATTTGTTTATCAAATTTATTATCCTTTGATGCATCTTATACATGATCATGAATATAATTCAAATTATACCATCTTGATTCTTTATTTTTATAGATTGGGAATGTTTATTTTCTATCTTTCAAATGATCATTCACTGTGTTTTTTTTTGACTATTCACTAAAGGTTAATAATGAAAAGGTATCTTCCAATGTATTTCCTCTATGTATAAAATATACTATATTTCTTTAATTAATTTTTGTTCACTAATATTATATAGATCAATTGATGCGAAAATTACTAACATAATTGAGTACCCTTAATATATATATATATATATATATTAAAAATACTTTATTTGTAATCTCGATTGAATCGTGTTAACCAATAAAGTTTTGTGATGTCATTGGATACCCATTTCTTTTTTATTGTTTTATCAGGTTTTGATTATTAATGTATTTATCAATGGTCACTTATTTTTGTCCCTATGGAAAATTATATTTTATCAATTTTAATTCCATTAGTTAAATTATATTTTATGAATATATTGATTTTATGTGGCACACATATGTATAAATGATGATGACTGAGGCCCAACCCTCCAATACATTGGTAAATTTATAAGACCTCTAGTGATAATGTTGTGTCAGGCTTCTAGTATATGATCATAGACTTAAGGATGAGCCATATTAGATGTGGTCATAAACTATACAATGATACATCATCGATATGATCTGAAGATAGTGGGTTATAATTTTTAAATATTCTCATAATCTAATGCATGGTACTTCTTGGATATGCTCAAAACATAAAGGGTCAACCTACTTGGATATGCTCATATTATGATGGTACCCTATAATAATGTTTATGAAATAGATATTTTATTATTCATGCAACTATGTTATGATTTCATGGAATGTGATTATGGAATCATATTTCCATACTATTTTTATTCATGACTAATTTCAAGAAAAACCATATGACATGATTTATGACCTATAAATTATTCGGTATAAGTTTCTTTTGTATTTTTTTTATACAAGTATTTTCATTTTAAACTCACTAATTATTTTTTATTGTAATCTCTTATGTTTACCCTTACTAATTTTCCAATCTTACAACTTTATTAGGCTTCAATTTCCCACAGTTATGTGGGGATATAATATGTATGATTTGTTTAGAATAGTGTCTTTTGATGACGTTTTTTGGGAGATGTCAAAATATGGGTATGGATTAAATAGTTTTTTATATAGTGAGAAACATTTCCTTTTCATATAAATAATGTGGTTATTACAAGTTAAATCATCCCCCCCCCCTCATTAAAAATTTAAAAATAATAAATGAATATGTGTGTATAAATTTTATATATTTGTTTTAAAGACCTTGTAATTAAGGTTTTCTATCAACGATAGTGTGTAGAGTATGTTTTTTTAGCCCCAGATCCAAGAGTGTGGGTATATAGTGCTTAAAATAGTATCATTGGAGGCATATATTACTTTTGAGGTTAGGATGTTATTTTTTAAAGATAAATTAAGATTTTTAAAGGATATTTAATATTTATTGGTTAATTTTGAAAATATTTTCAATTTTATTTTTAAAATATTATTTTTATTACGCTAAATAATTTTTGTTTTTAGGGGTTCTGATAAGGTTTCATTAGAGAAAATCATAGGAATAATTTTAAATATTAGACAAGATCCTAGAGTTCTTCTAGATTATAGATTGTGTGGTCATTATATTAATTACATCCATGTCTATATAATACAGGTGGATTTTATTAATGGAATATATCTAACTAGAAATAATAACCCTAAAAGGGTGTGTTGGTTATTAACTCAATCGTCACATAGGTCCTGAAAAAGATGCCTAAATGCACACCTTTTTGGACACTCCATGGGTATATCATTTGGTTAATAAAAAAATCAAATTATGAGACATTATGAGGGATTTTAATATATTTAGGTTATATTAACAAATAGAAATGTTAACATGGATACAATAAATTGAAATTTGGAGATCCATAGATTATGATTAATATTTACTGATGTGTGAATTCTTGGATAAATGGTATATTAAATTTTGAAAAAATAAATTTAAATGCTTTTTAGGTTTAGAATATTGTATTAAGGATTGTGCTAATTCTGTTAATGTTATTTTGGGATTTAACAAAGAATTATAAGATATCTTAAATTAAAAAAATTATATTGAACTGAAAGATTCAAAGGACGAAAAAAAAGATTGTATATGGTAACACATTTTATAACTGAGTTTTTATATTTATATGACCATTTAAAATGATTTTATGAGTTTAAATTTTGGTTTTTATTATTTTGGTGAAATAATATCTCCTAAATAAAGATAATAATTTTATGCATCTAGAAACAAATATGAATTATATCAAAGTGAAATAGCATACTTAAATAGTTCATAATCATAGTATATAGCTGTAATTATAGAAATGGTGAGTTTCTTAGTCCTATATAATGTATTAAGGAGGATATTTTAATAGAAACTAAATGGTGATATTATTACCCATTAACATTAAGAAGTAACATTTATTGATGGAATTTTGGTTTTAAAGTTTATAAGAAACTTCTAAGGATTTGTTTTATTAGTTATTATTTAACGGTTTCAAAACATATTATAAATGGATTAAATAATAATTAAAAGATATTTTATGAAAAATATATATTTTTTTGGGATTACTATTGATGGAAACATGATTTATAGAAGGATAACTTTTAGGATTAACATAATCTTGATTTTGAGGTCATAATGGAATGATTGATTTTGAGAATTGTGATGTCGATATTATTCATAGACTATGAATTTATTATTTAATTAATTATATTATTATTGATGATATTTTTTATTTATTTCATCATATTTAAGTGATTGTGGTATATATAAGCTAGTGCGTGATTTTATAAAATAGAAATTAATATCCTTTTGGGGTTAATGATATAGTTAATTTTTTGGGGGGAATACCTGATTTTTCTATTTTATAATTTCTTGGAGATTTTTTTTGGGAATGTAATGTTACGGGGATTATGTTTTTCGGGTTTATATGATTGTATGAGTGATTAATGTTTTGTGAGGAATGATATGTAATTTAATATATCCAAAGACAGTAAAATAAATTTCATATTAGAGATTATATCCTGAGGAAAAAGAATTTTATTAATGCCCCCACCTACGTTCATCATTATTGAATAATTAAATTTTTTGATGAAGATGTATATTTATAGAGGGTTGTATGTAATGACCCAAAAAATTTGAATCCGTTAAATTAATACGATCTTCAACAAATTGTGTCACAGAAAACACTGAACACATGAAAAACTAAACTAAAATGATTAATGGAATATTTTATTATTTTCATAAATAAAAATATAAGAACTATAAAACCTCAAGTAAATAAAATGACATTAATAAATATAAAATTAAAATATTTTGAAGATTAAAAATTAATATTAAAAGGAGATGATTTTTTCTAAAAAACTATTTTTAAGGTATTATATAACATACCATAATAAATTAAATTTAACTCATATAAAATATTATTATAGTAATGTATGATATTTTTATATATGAGCTATTATTTCAAAAAAATTAAATTACAAAATATTATGAAATAATATTCAAAACCCCTTGATGTTCACAAAGGATATGTTTTAACAAAAAAATTCCTTTATATTTTTTTTCTTCAACAATGAAAATTTATAAAATTTTCATTTTTCTTTTTTGTAAATTTATATTAATTTATGAACCATCATTTCAAAATTATCTTTGAGTGAATTTTTGAGATTTTTTTTAAAAAGTTGATTATTATTTAAATTTTTAAAAGAATTGAGTTTTAACAAAATTGGTAAATTCTATTACACTATAAATAAATGGGTATGACCCAGATGTTTATGAAAACATTTCTCTACTAAATTTATTTTAATGCATAAAACTATGAACTTTAAAATATCACTTCTAAACCTAAAAACACATTGTTTCCTTTTTTAGAACATAAGTAACATTTCATTATAATTTTCAGCCTTTTATTTTAATTAAATATTGTAATGGTAATGTTTAGTTTAAAATATCCTTAAAATACACATTGATATTATTTAATTATAATAAAATAACTTATATCATGAAAATAAATAAAATTTATATAATTTTAATTCACATATACTCTAATTTTAAAACACACTTCTTCTGATGGTTTTTATGTGTCAGGTTTCCTAATCTTATGATTATCCATTCTAAAATTTAAAAATTTAATTTTTTAAATTTATTTTCATATTTTTTATAAAAACAAGTTTCATATTATTTATAGAAATATTTTTTTAGGTAAAAAGGTATGATAACTATGATTAAAATCAATGACTATAAAAATTTTAATACTCAAAGTTTGAAAGTATTTTCTATAAAATTATATAATTTCTATCCAAAAATATTATGTAATAACATCTCAAAATTTAATTTAATATAATTATTAATCATATATCATAATATATAATCATTAACTTGATTTTTTTATGAACATTGAATATGATTAGGAAGAATTTATGGTGAACAAAAAATTCTACAAAAAAAGGTTATCTCTATAAAAAACTATTTTATTTAAAATGGTAATTTTATTTTATTTAGAAATTTTTTTAGATTAAATGGATATTAAATTTTAAGTTAAGAAGACCAAAATTTTTTAATATGTTTCATTTTATTCTTTTCTTATAGCATAAGTTAATATGATAAAAACTAGTAACTCTGGTAAAACAACCAAGATAATACTTAAAATATATGGGTAAATGGATTCTAAAATGTTTAAAACATGATAAGAAAAAAAATTGAGGGATTCCAAACAATATATATCCTCATAATAAATTATTTTATTTTATTGGATTTGTTGTACCTAGAATAGTTAGTGATATAATTTAAATTTGTACTCACAAAAGTTCCATTTTCTGTAAATATAAAAGGGGGCACTTCTGCCAATTAAATCTAAAATCATTTTTTGGATTTATTACTAAAAACATGTTATTTTTCTTCTACTTATATTTTCACTAATATTAAATATCATATATTAACCAGATGTTATTTTAATTCATTAAATTAGAAATATACTTTCAATTTGAAATCCCATCGAACAAAAGTGGGTGTTTTTTACTCCATACCATTTATTATTAATTAGTATTTACCAAACTAGCCTTAAACATAGTATTTTAATTACGTTAGTATCAATATTATTCAAATGTTTTATTATATTAATTTAAAATCGTTATTTATTCCCCCCCCCATTCAAATATAATAATAAAATAATTTTAGTTGTGTGTTTTACAGACTACCTCCTCTATGATGTAATATTTTTCATTTTTGTATTTTTTAATCTTAATCAAAACAATAAAGAAATATAACAAAAAAAAAGAAAAAAACTATATAATATCATTTTTCTTCTATTCTAATGATATTATACACTTCCTTAAACATAATGTACCATCAATATATATTGTGTTCATGATTGGAATTGGTTTAACCAGCCACTTTAAAAATGAAATAAAACATTATGATTAATGGTAATGGGAACTAAAATACATATGTTATTATTATTTAATAAAATTAATGGTTTTTTATGGTTCTTGAATTTTTATACTATTTTTTTAACATATAATCTTTGATTGATAAAATTGTTCAAATAATATGACACAAATTAAATTTTTACACAGACATATGTCAAAAATTTGTAATAAATATAAATCTTAAAATAATTGTAATATCATGGGTTTTCAAATAAGGTATGTATCTTTTTTAATTTTAGTTTAAATCCTTGATTTTAATAAAATCTAAGTGAATAATGAGATCACAACAGTTTCGGAGGTGTCTAGGGATGTTTTGGAGCCTATAGTATTGCTTTTATAGAATGATATATAAGTCGCATGGTTAAGAGTTACCATGCAAGGCTGGAAAGAGGAATGAAAGAGGCTACAGGGTTTGAGGAAACCATGCATCTAGGGGAACAAACCTATACTAGAGCTCTATAATATTTAAAAGAGTCTTAGAACATGTTATGCACACAGTCTTTCTAACATTACTCCATGACAATACTAAGTCACCCTTGAGGTAGAGAAGAGTGCACTCTTGGCACATGGTTGGTCCAATTGTGCAGCCAAACAATGAGACATATTTTTTCAGGGGGAATTTTTTGTTTTCCCTTAATGATTCTAAAACACAAAAACCCTCCTCCCACTTTAATTTTTTGGTATACAGGGGGTGTTTCTCCTCCCACTGAAGTTCCTCCTTTCCATATTCTATGGATTCATGGATCTTCTTTGTCTGGACTTAGAACCAAGCATCGACAATCATATTGGATCAATACTGGTAATTTCTTTGTTCCACTTATAACATTAATTAATTTTTTTTATTTATAGAGTTATTTTGGTGCATCATAATATTCCCTATTTCAAAAATATTTCTCTATTATTAAATTTTCTTCCTATTTTGGACCAAATCAATGGTTGATACTTGATTTTTTATTATACTACAGACCTATGGTAGGTGGTCTATATGTTTTTCATTATGGTAGGGTTATTTTATAACATTTCATAATTGTGTTGCATGAATGAATTTCAGGAATTGCCTCTAAAATTAAGTAAATGGAAAAATTGAATTAATTAGAACCTTTTTAAATTTTTCACTTATACATTTTAGATTGTTGGAGGTTGTAATCCCCATCCTATATCACCCATGGGGTGTGCCTTTTTATCTTACCTATTTTATAATACCACTCTGGGTGAGTGTGAGATCATCATTACTTTCGGGATCATTATTATATTTAATAACACATTAATGATAATTAACAGAAGGTTATGCCAACTTTTAATGTTATTAAATTATGTATATCTAGTTTTATTCTTACTGAATTTTAAAGAAATTGTTAGAATGAGTTGGAAAACTCATGGAAGGTTATTTTTTTTATGAAATAGTGATTTAATTAAGCTGATGAATTGATTTTTTTAGTTGATTCCTTTAATGAGATCCTAGGATCCTGCATCTATATAATACCTTGAACATTTATACTCCATGGGTCTTATTTATGGTAGTGGATGCATTAGACTAGTTTACTCCTTGGAACCTGATTCTCTCGGATTCCATCGGCCTTTCTACCCCATAGATCAGAATTTTTTTGACTCACAAGGGACATTCTCTATTGACATGATCCTTGGACTCCATCTAATTATTTACTTGTTTTTCATTGAAATTCTCATGGGACTTGATGTGAATGCATAGGAATTCTACACCTTTGATCTGACGCTTCATGGCCTAACACATTGAAATGTGACGTGTTCATTGTGAATGTTTTTTTGGATTCTTGATTACATGTCATTGGCCAATTAGGATATTATACACTTTATTAAATGCAATGCTTATTATGGATATTTTTGTATGCTCAAATATATACTTGGTACAGATATCAGATTAAAGTTGTTAGGCAAAAAAGTATAACTTTTTTTTATGCTTTGTATCTTCCCCTTTCTTATAAGAGATTAGTTATGGTTTCGTAGGGATCCAAGTTTGGCTATTAAGGATTTCATATGCATATGACCCTTTATTATCATTATAGTTATATATATTATATATTGCACACTGATTAGTCATTTAAAAACATACTGAAAATTTTATAGACACCATTAGTGGTGTCCTAATAAGTGTTATCCCACACCCCATTCAGATGACCACTGGGTACCCTTATAAAATTCATGGATACAGGTGGGGATCTTGGAAATGACCCATTGTATGATGATTTGATGTTATATACATAGTGTAAATGGAGTACAAGACTGATCTATTATCATAATTATATATTAGGATAGTATTTTACAATTTTTATACATTTTTATTCTTGTATTATACTCAGTTCATGTATATCTATTTTCCTTTTTTAGAGACTTGACATGATCATCAAATTTTATATGACTATTTTTTGATTATTTATTATACAGTATTATAGTTGTTGATATATTATTTATTTATATATTTTATTCTTCTACTATTGATTGAAATGTTTATACTGATGTGTTATAATCTTCCATGAGGAAATCCTCCTAGACACACCCTAGACACTATCATCTAGTCAGCATCCACTAGTGTAAGGGGAGGCACGCTTGAGGACCTGCGACCCACCGGCTCATGGTACTATTTCATGGAATCTAGGTTTCGATTTTTCAATGTGGTATCATAGTGTTTTATCATCTTCTTTAGTTTAAAATTTTCAGAAAGAAGAGTTGGATTTTTATGGTAATGGAATTTGTTAATTTTATATTATTTGTTGTAGCTAACCTAGGTACAGGGAGAATCCAAATTTCCTAAAATGGAACATGTTTTATAGAATTTTTTCATTAAAGTTAATATAATTCCACTATTGGGTGATTCACATCAATTGTGATGTTATTATTCTTTTCAATAAGTATTTTATTTGATCATGGCCCAATGATATAGGGTATTTCCATATCATGCATCAATTTTGGAACTTTATAGGATTCACATGTCAGGCATTATTCCATTCCATATAGGATTCATTTATTGACTACATGATATTGTTATATGTTCCTTGAGTGATATCAATGTTGAATAATGCATGATTTGTGTAGTATATTTAGAAACATAGTTGATACATAGGTGTCATCTCATAACCTAAATAGTTTTTTTCTTTTTAGGCTACAATAGAAACTCTAATTTTCCAACTATAGGGAATTGAGTCTTGAACCATTGGCTAGATGGACTAGCACATGTTATGGATTGTATTTTGTAGAATCCATATTTTTTTCGTGAGTTATATGGGACATTATGGACTAAATGTGTTGAATCATTGGGATTAACTATTCTATGAGAATTGTAAAAAAATTACGAATTGAAAAAAATCAAATTGTGAAACAATTAACTTGACCTTTACCCCATTTTATAGTAGGTAGTATGCAGTTTCACCGATACTTTTTTAGTTTTTTCCCTTTCCAATTCCAATATTTAACAGTAGGTAGAAGGGTATGACATATTTATAGGAAGTCATTGACCTATCCTATACTTTTTATCTTTGATATTTTTGTTAATTATATTTTCGAAGTCATGTGTATGGAATTGTATAGACATACCACCATGGAGACCTCATGCAGTTCACTATTAGAGTAGAGACAACCATGATCTAGATGACGTATGACATAACATACCATAAAATCATCATATAGTTCCATTTGAGTCCGCAATAGTTTAATGGGACACGAGTACTAATGATGAGCTCCAAAAGAGTTTCACGCTCTTTATGTAGACCATCCATGGAGCCCCGTAGCCTACCTCATCTATGGAAGAACTGACATTTTTGTTCTAGATGATTCATCCTACAACATTTTTAGGGGATGGATGTCCCTAGGATTCTGAGCTATGTATTGAGAGTATATTTTAAATTTTTGAGAATTTGGACAAATGCCCTGAGTGGGGAGTGAATCTCGAGACATATATACTTGAAAGAGCATCTAAGAATTGGTGGGATGTTTTGAAATAGGTTGATACTGCATGAAATATAGTTTAGAGGGATTTTAAATCATTGTTTTACAATTTCATGTTTCTTGAGTCCCTAAGAGGTGAAATTGATAATGATATTTAGCATCAAGTAAAGGGTGTCAAGATAGGTATGGATTATTTGATATGCTTTATAGAGCTTCAGGGTTTTTCAAAGATTTATCTTGATGATGAGCTATTGAGGGTGAGACTCTTCATATAACATTTAGAGAATGTTATTCAATCATAGGTTAGAATGTTTTGGTTGACTAATATTATATAGATAGTAAATCAGGTGCTTATTACTGAGCAGAAACATAGGAAATCTGGGGGTGTGGAGCAGGGAAGTTTAGTTTCTCATCCTAGGGGTTAGTATCATGTTGAAAGAAGTACCATTTTCAAGATTCTTATGGGGGAAATGTCTATCAGGATATGAGTTCTGGAATTTATGTCTTTTTTCATTAGTGTGGGATGTGAGGACATATGATAAATTAGTGTGATCGAGACCCATTCAAGTTCCATGCTTACAGTAGGACAGGCCACCTATAGAATTTATACATGACCATCACTCTATCAAACATTGGAAGGGAATAAAATTGGACTCCAGGTTCAGGAGTGTATTTTACAACTCCTCATTAGGTTGGGAGCTGGGGTAGTACTTGAAATTTAGTCTGAGGTGGTGGTAATAGATGAGACAGTCAGGAACTAGTTGATGTAAAATTGGGCATACTTTGGGTGGTTAGGTTGTTTTACAGGGTCATGGTTTAGGACATATATATTGTTTTATAGCCAACCTATAAGGAGTAGAGCATTTTTCTTTCTATTGTGAGAGGTACGATCTTAGTAGGCCCTAATATAGAATAAGCACTTTTTGATATAGGTGAATCTTATATTTTCATATCAGCATCTGTTGTGGAGACTCTTGGACTCATTATTTAGTTTTCTAATGGTTTTATGTAATCTTATTTAACAATGGGGATTATAATGGAGGGTGTACACTAGTGCATGTATTCCCCTTTTATATTTGTTGGTGTCACTTCATATGGGATCTTTTTACCTTGATATAACAGGTTTTTTCATGACAATGTTGACGGATTTCATAGTTTCTTATTGATCCAATGTCCATTGTTATCACTAAAAATGTCTTCCACATCGCTAGAGGGAAGATTTTTCATTCACAATGTTGAATGAGATATCTTGGCTAACAGATACAGACCAATGAAACATGGGTTGGGTTAACTGACCTTCTAAATTACTAGTATATATTTGGATGATTAGGGATCATGTTAGGAATATTATCCATATGTGGTTGATCATTTTAAAGAAAATTTTCCTGTAAAAACATTCTAATTTACCTCCTGATAGAGAGGTGGAGTTCCATATTGATCTAGTTCCTATAGCAATAGTAGTATCCATTAATTCATAAATGATGACTACTATGGAGTTGTAGTAACTCAAGAGACAACAAGATGAATTATATGAAAATGGGTCTATTTGATCCAGTACTTCAATGTGTGTTTCATTGGAAATTTTTTCAGAAAGTAGGATGGTAACCTTGGGATATGTGTGGATTATATTATGTTGAAATAGTTAGCATTTAAGAACCATTACCCTTCAAATGGAAAGATGATATCTTCTACCATCTCTGAGAAGACAATGATTTCTCGAAGATTAATTTAGGTCTGGATATAACCATGTTTGTGTTCAGATTTAAGACACAAATTTAAAAACTTTTCAAAGTAGGAATAGTCTATATGTGTATCTGGTTAAATCTTTTAGTCTCATAAAAGCAACGTATATTTTCATGGTTATAATCAATCAATTATTCAATCCTTATATGGATTCATTTATGGTTGTATTGATGTTTGAGATCATAGTGTATTCTCATAATCGACAAGACCATTCCAAACATCACGTTATAGTTTTGGATACACTGAGAGAGCATAAATTATATAATAAGATCACAAACTCCCCCTTCTTGAAGTCTAATATTAACTTTTTAGGTCATATTATCTCATATAAAGGAGTAGCAGTTGATAGAGATAAGGTTAGAGATGTTTTTTTATGACAACCCCGTGAATAATATTGATATATAAAGTTTCAAAGGGATACCTATATATTACATAAATTTCATACATGAATTATCATTCTTAGCATCATCCCTTATAGGCTCGACCAGTAAGGGATCAATGGTATTATGGTTTTATACTTGTGAGACAACCTTTCAAAAAGTGGAAGGAAAACAGACATCAGTTTCAATCCTGATTCGTCAAAATCCATGTAGAAGATACACAATATACTATGATGCATCAGGTATTAGTCGTGGAGTAGTTCTAATGTATGAGGATATAGTCATGTCACCTGGGTCTCAACATTTTAAGCCACACGAGATGACTTACCCAACATATGATGTTGAATTAGCTGTAGTTATTCAGGCCTTCACTAATGAAATAATTATTTACTGAGATATCATTTTTTTGATGTACACAAACCAAAAAACCCTCATGTATATATTTACACTGCACAATATAGATTTGTGTAAATAAAGGTGGGTTCAATACCTATACTCTGTTCACTTTGCACTTTCCAATAATCCTAGAAAAGGAAATATGGTGGTTGATTCCCTGAGTAGGAGGAAACATAAATAAGAATTATAGGTGTCTTGTATAAAGTGAAACCTATGGATTTATTCTTGGTGATTAACATGGTGGTGTATGATGTCCAAGGGAATACTTTTCTCTCATCCTTTGAATTGACTTCCACTCTTCTGGATAGAGTGAGGATGGGATATTTATCTAAAGTAGAAAGACTATTCCAACAAGAGAGTGTGGTAGGTGATGATCTACCACCTAGTTTGAGCATGGTATAAAATAGAATTATTCATATTCATTTTTTGTTATGGGTTTCAGTATACATATGCCAGGAGATGATGTGAGAGATTCATACATTAAATTGTGTTGTACATCACATATTTAGGATAATTTATCATGATTTATGTCTCTTGTACTAGTGGATGATGATGAAACATGAGGTAGCTGGTTTTTTCAAGATGTGTTCCACCTATCAGTATGTGAAGAAAAAATACCACTGACCAATTTGGATTTTACATTTGTTACCTATTCCCATGAAGAAGTGGTATGATGTTGCGATCCTTTTCATGACTAGTTTGTTGAGGTCGGCTCTAGGTAGTGATGATGGATGGGTTATGGAGGATAGGCTCACAAAGTTATCACATTTACTACCAATTAAGGATATATTATCAAGGGTTGATCTTGGCATATTTTATATTCGTAATATTGTGTGCCATTATGGTCATCCACATACCATTGTGTTAGAAAGGGAAACCCAGTTTACATCTCATTTTTTGAATGATTTTTAGAATTATTTTAGTGAATAGGACCTTGTGAGAATGGTATACGACCCTCATTCTGAGGGAAAATCAATGTCCATGATTCAGGTTCATGATGGATTGCATAGAATATATATCCATTATTTTGAGGGTTCTTGGTAGATACAAATACCCTATGTGGAGTTCACCGATAAAAAAATCTATGAGGAGATTATGTAAATGGTTCCTTAGGGGTATTTCTATAGTATTTCGTCCTAATAACCTTTGTGCTAGTTAGAGGAATGAGAGGCATGATTTCATGGAAATTATCTTTTGAAGTAGCCTTTGAAAAAGGTCTTACTGATCATGAAATAGATGGATATTTTACAGACTTGATAGAAATATTATGTTGACAGTCATCAATGACCACTATAGTTTGATGTCAGGGATTGGGTTTTTTATGTATCCCCCTGGTGATGGGATAGAGATGAATTTGGATATAGGGTAAGATTTCACAACATTATGTGGAGTCGTTTGACATTATGGAGAGAGTCGTTCTGGTAACCTATCAGTTGTAGTTACCTCTGAGTTTCTCATCCATACCGGATGTCTTCCATGTATCTTTACAATGCCATTATAAAACAGACCTTGTCAAAACCATTATATATATGAGGTTGAGATACTATTTGATTCATTATTTGATTAGAATTATATTAATACCATTGATATGATCACGAAGGTTCTATGACACCAGTCAATTCTTCTAGTATGGGTTCAATGACAGGACAACAATTTATAGGATGTTACTTGTGAGTGAGAAGATGACAAATGTGCTCATTGGATGGATTTATTATCATAAAATTGTTGAGCACCAATATAGGGGATATTGGTTGAATAGTTGATTTAAGGGGGAATATTGAAAGTTCAATGTTTTTCTTATGAGGTATGAATCATTTTAATTTCAGATTAACATTCTAGTTTTGATATAATATAATTAACTAATGAGTTCATGGGAGTTTTAGTGGTGTATGTGTAGTACCACCAGTTTGAGGTATGTGTCCTTTTTAATCATTTTTATGTTTTTGAGGTGCATGGGATTAGTTGGGAGTAGGTTGGGAGAGTTTGGAATGGTTTTGGATGAGTTTGTAGTCCATTAAAGGGGTGCACGGTTTGAGCACGGTAGGTGGAAACCATACAAGTTCTCCAAGAAACTGTGCAGGGGAGATAGTAGGATTTTCACGGCCTGCGCATGGTTTTCCAAAACTTGTGAGGCAACCGTGCATACCCTTGTTCCTGAGGTAGTAGAGTGCGCACGGTTTTCCAAACCATGTGGGCTAACCGTGTGGCCACATAAAAATAGGTTTATAAGTTCTGGGCTCACTCGGGCTTAACCTATTTCACTCCAATCTTCCTCCCACCCGATCCTCACATGGTATTTTGGGTTTTTTGGGGTTATGGGTGCTCTCCCACTCAATTTGAAAGAATTTCAAAGGGGTTTCAAGGTGGTTTGAAGGTGGTTTCTCCCAGGTAAGTCTCTCCTCTTATTTCTCTTGTGCCTTCCTCTAGATCTACATCCCTCTCTTTCATGGTTTTCTAGATCTACACTTGTTGAGTGTAGATATAGGGTAGTGGTTTCCTTGGATGTTAACATTAAGGCTTGTGGATGTTAGTGAAAGGGGATCTATAAAGGTTTCGGTGGTGTGTTCGCTGGATTTGAGGTGCAGTGGCTAGTGGGTCGATTTCTCGGGAACCCTAAAGGTGTGTGGCTTCTCTCTCAACTCCACTTGGTTAGAGCTAATGGTTTTAGTTGAAATTAATTTCTTGTTCTTGAAATTAATTGTGTTTTGATGAGCTAAATTTATTAGAAATACGTTGGGTGATGTTTTGGGGATTTTTGGGAAAAGGAGGGTTTTATGGTGAAATGCTATTATTGAGGATTTTAAAGTGGAGATTTTAAAATGGGAAGATATGGTTCATTTGTGAAAATTATAGATGGAAATGGTTTTTAATAAAAATTGTTGTTTTATTGAAATGTTGTTTGTCATGGAAAATGGTTTTCAATAAATGGATGATTTATTGAAGTGGGTTGATATGCAATAGAATTGGATAATTGCATGTGGTGGTGATTTTGGTGGGTTATATTCTTGGTTTGTCTTGTTTCGAATGTTGTGTGGAATTGGCGGGAAGTACCACTATAAAAAGGGGATGGATAGTGGACGGAAGGTCCACCATCAATGGTAAGTGGACGTGAAGTACCGCTAAGTGTGAATGGGTGAACGGGTTGGACGGAAGCTTCACAATTTGGTTGTTTAGTTGTATTGGTTGTTTGTTGTGCATTGCTTTGCAGGATGGAAGTTGTTGTGATAACGTGTAAATGATGAGATGGCTTGTGGGATGTTTGGTTGGCCTTCCCTTGGTTTCTTAGTTTGGGTGTGATGGATGGGTAAGGGAATGTTTGGCTTATGAAAATTGTTGTACTTGTGATTTAATTTATATAAACTGTTTAATATAAATGTGCTAACAGTTTTATCCTAGTGACGTGTGTAGGGAAGTCATTTAAGGAAATCCTATGGAGTTTTAGTATTCCCCCCTGCATTGGAATTGTGTTTTCTTTGCTAATGTTGTGTACCGTGATGTGGGAAGAGTTAAGGCATCACCCTCCTTTAGTGTAGCATTGTGATCCCTTAGTGGAGCCTGGAGCTTGGAGCTTGGTGTGGAGCTATGGTGGTGTCATGGATTGTGGTGTCTGGTTGTTTAGTTTCCACAGTGTACTCTGATATTGTGTGGACATGTCTAGTTGTATTGGTTTTGAGTTGTTTTGTGGAACAACTTGGGTGCCTTTTGGGAATGCATGGTTGGGTAATTGAATTGACATGCATCACATTGTGGCTGTTAGTGGATGGTTTGGTTGGTTTTTTCTTAAGGTAAAATCGTTACCCAACTTGATCTTGAAGCCCTTGGAATTTATTAACAGCATTTGGCGTCTTGGGATCATCTCTTAAGGCCATGTAGCCCTCACCTTCACCTCAAGACAATGAGTTAGGGGTGGGGTGTTAAAAGTGGTATCAGTTTGTTCGGTCCTTTGGAGTTGATTCTCGGATTTGGTGTTGACATTCGTTGTGTTACATTCCTTGAGTCGGGATAGTAGCAAGGCATAGGAATGTTGGAAATTGGAATGTATAGCATAAAGGGATATAGATAACCCTCTTATGCTGAAATTCAAGTTTCGAGGGATTTTGGTACATAAGTGTTTTGGAGACACCTATAGGCATTGGATATCTCATTGTTGTGGGTGTAGCCAATGAGATGAGCATGGAATTCATATTAGAAATGACTTCCCACTAGGATGCATATTTCATTGGGGTATAATTATCTATGGGATGAATTGAGAAATGGTTTTTGTGTGGAACAGTAATGTGATTAAATTTGATATTTTGAAAATGGTATGATTTTAAAAATTGTAAGACATGGGAAATGTGAACTTCTGGATAGCCTTGTTGTGAAAGTGTTGTGCAATGTGATTTGAAATGGGATTTCGTGATGTCTATAGAAGTGAGACTCATGTTTTTTTGTTTTCTGTTTATAGAAATGGCATCGTCCAGGCGTCGTAGTGATCAACCGGAGGAGGCTGCTGAGAATGTGGTAGCACCTGAGCCTTAGGTGAACCAACAATTAGTGGAAATCATAGTGCAAGCTATCCAAGCTGTGGAAAGTGGAAATAAAATGGATGAATCAAGGCATGTGGATCATGCGGTTCAGTTTCAAAAGAAGAATCCACCATCTTCAAGGGTGATTCAGAGCCGGAGATGGAAAAATAATGGATGAATAGAATGAACAAGATCTTTGTGTTCTTAGGAATGCCGATACAGTTAAAGGTGAAGTTGGCCATGTATATATTGGAAGATCTTCCCCTTCAGTGGTGGGAGTTGGTATTCTAAGAGAGGATGGACTAGGGTATGATGTGGGAATGCTTTGAGGAATTGTTTAATAAACAATTCTGCACACATATGTTCAAAATTCAGTGTACGACTGATTTCTTCAGTTTGAAGCAAGAGCTTATGTCTGTGACAGAGTATGCAGCTAAGTTTATGAACTTAGTTTGGTTTGCACCCGAGGTGGAAGGTAGCACTTCGTTGAAGGAAAGGATATTTAAAGCGGGGTTATGTAAAGAAATCTATTCAAAGATAGTGGTGTTGTGTATAGATGATTAAAAAAATATGGTGAATAGATCCTCGGTGGCTGAGTGGGATCTGTTGGGAGCTCTGGGCGGGGGAAGCATGGTAGTACCCATGGGGAATATTGAGAACTCTAACACTGGGTTCATGAGGAAGAGGGACACTTATTCCTAGGGCGGGAATATGGCATATAATCTGATGGCAAGATCATTAAATATTCCTCTAAATCCCCAAAGCAAGCCAATATGTTTTCAGTGTGGTTCTATGATCCACATCAGCAGGGATTGTACATCACAACCTCGAGAATGTCATAATTATATGTAGATGGTGAATCTACAATGTTATTGTCAGAATGCTCCATGATCGGGTGCGCATGACACTCCTTAGGGATCTCAGATGTCGTATGCTTCGATGGGATGGGGACAGCAGCACACCCCTCATCAGCAGACTAAAGTGGGTTATGGTGATTCTCGGAATACCACGACACCTCATTAGGGCAATAAAGAGCATAGTGGGGCAAGAAAACATGTGTTTAGAGTTGAACAGGTTGTGGTGGATGATCAGTCGGGACCCTCCACGGTGTGTTGTACAATTATTTTAAATTCTACCTTGATGCAAGTACTGTTTCATAAGGGTGCTTCACACTCTTTTATTGTTAGACGTCTGGTTGATTTGGTAGGTTTAAGGTTACAAATGGTGCCCTCAGTTTTGAAACTTCAAACTCCTCTGGGTCAAAGAGATTGTCGAGCCTTCTTGTGTAGATAATTTTGTATCGTTGTGGGAAAGGTAGAGATAATGTGGAATTTATCAATGCTTGAGATAGATGGCTATGATGTAATCTTGGGAATGGATTGGCTGGTGGTGTTCAAGGCCCACATCGACTACGATGAGCGGAAAATGGATTTTACGACACATAATGGTGTTAGACATCTCTTTAAAGGAGAGTGGCTTGAAAGGCAGGGTGCAACTGGTTTTTTGGCACCATCAGTAGGTACGTTATCGTATTAGTTGGCGGTTTTGTCATTGGAATCGGTAGAGGGTGTTGAGAAAACTGTTCTTCTAACAGTGGTAGATCAGTTCATGGATATTTTTCCTAAATAATTCTCTGGGTTACCTACCGTAAGAGAAGTGGAGTTTATGATTGATCTCCTTCCTAGGGCTAGTTCTATCTAACTTATGTCTTATCGGATGGCACCAACTGAATTGCGGGAATTGAAATTCTAGTTGTAAGAGTTAAAAAACAAAGGGTTTATCTGACCTAGCATGTCTCTGTGGGCAGCGTCGGTGTGGTTTGTGAAAAAGGTGGATAGAACATTGAGTCTCTTTGTTTAATATCGTAGACTTAACCACGTTACAATAAAGAATAGATATACACTTTCAAGAATGGATGATTTTTTCGACCAGTTGAGGGGATCCCAGTGGTTCTCCAAGATTGGCTTGAGGTCGGGATATCATCAATTGTGGGTGAGGAAGAAGGATATTCCTAAAACAGCTTTCAAAAGTAGATATGGACATTATGAATATATGGTTATGCCCTCTGGTCTATCGAATGCGCCAACGGTGTTTATGGCATTAATGAATCGGATATTTCAGAGATATCTGGATTCATTTGTGGTGGTGTTTGTATACGATATTCTACTGTATTCAAAGACAAGGGTGGAGCATGAGCAGCACTTGGCGACAGTGCTGGGGATCTTGAGGGATCATCGGTTGTATGCCAAATTATCAAAGAGTGACTTTTGGATACAGGAAGTTCATTTTCTTGGTCATGTGATTTATGAAAGAGGTATTTCAGTGGATCCAAAAAATACAAAGGTTGTTGTCTCGTGGCAGCCGCCAAAGAATGTGTTTGAGATACAGAATTTCATTGGTCTAGCTCGGTATTATTGGTGGTTTGTTTGTGATTTTTCACGTTTGGCTTTGTCAATGACTACTTTGACAAGAAAGGATGTTCGATTCCAGTGGAATGAACAGTTTCATCTATGTTTCGAAGTGCTAAAGGGTCACCTTATATCAGCACTAATCTTGGTTTTTCCAGAACCATGAATGGGGTACACGGTGTATTGCGATGCATCAGGATCAGGGTTGGTTTGGCTTCTCATGCAAGGGAATCATGTGGTTTCATATGGCTCATGGCAGTTGAGAGTGCATGAGAATAACTTCCCGACTCATGATTTGGAGTTGGCATCAGTGGTTCATGCTTTAAAAGTGTGGAGACATTATCTCTTCAGTGATAAATTCATTGTATATACAGATCATAAGATCCTAAAAAACATCTTCTCACAAAGGGATTTTAACGTGAGGAAATGGAGATGGATGGAATATCTCTAGATGTTTTATTTTGACTTGATGTACACACTGGGAAAGGGAATTTCGATGACAGATGCATTAAGTAGAAAATAATATGCTCGGGTGGTGAAACAGACATTAGAATAGTGGCAGTTGATGTCGGTTATAGCTGATATGCGGTTGGAATATGAAGACCAGGGTGATAAAGAGGTCTTCTTTCTTGTTGTGTTGATTCCTGACTTGGTTTTCCTGGTTAGATAGGGACAAATATCTGATTCTGAGTGTGTGCCTATGGCATTGAGACTCAATGGTGGGGAGACCGTTGAGGGTTGTCAACTGAATGGAGATTCAGTTTTGTGTTTTCAGAATTGTATGGTTGTACTAGTTTCTTTTCAAGAGGATCTTCTCAGGGAGTATCATCATTCTAGGTGGGATGTTTATCTTGGAATTCATAAAATGTATAAAGAGTTGAAAGTGCAGTTCTTGTGGGCTGGCATGAGAAGAACAGTTGCTGAGTTTGTTTCGAGATGCTTGACTGGTCAGCAGGTCAAGGTAGAGCATCAGAGGCCAGTAAGAATGTTGCAGTCTTTATCAATCCCTATTTCAAAGTGGGAGAATATAGCGATAAATTTTGTTACAGGTCTCCCAAGAGTGGTTAGAAATCACGATGTCATTTGGGTGATAGTGGATCAGCTAACGAAGTCGTCCCATTTAATCCCGATTTTTGAATTTCATACGGTGGAGGATCTATCTAAAATCTATATCCGGGAGGTGGTAAAGAGGCATGGTGTTCCAGTTTCGATTGTATTAGATAGAGATCTGAGGTTTACATCTCATTTCATTAAATCCTTACAAGAATCCCTTGGGACAGAATTGACTACGAGCACAGTGTATCACCCTCAGACGGATGGTCAATCCGAGTGGATGATACAAACTCTGGAGGATATGTTGTGGGCTTGTGTCATGGATTTTGATGGCTCATGGGAGGAGCACTTATCGTTGGTTGAGTTCTCATACAAAAATAGTTATCAGGCATCCATACAGATGGATCCTTTTGAGGCATTGTATGGGTGGCCATGTCGTTCTCCACTATGTTAGGTGGAAACGGGTGAGTCATCGATGGTTGGACCAATCCTTGTCTAGGAAACTATGGAGAATTTCAAGTTGATAAGGAAGAGAATGGGGACAACTCGGAGTGATCACAAATCATATCTAGATCATCGTCGACAGCCATTTTCGTTTGAGGTGAGTGATCATGTGTACTTGAGGATCTTTCCTAGGTTGGGACATTGTCGGTTTGGGAAGTATGGAAAGTTATCTCCATGGTATATTGTAAATTTTGAGATTCTTGAGTGGGTTGGTGAAGTGGATTATCGTTTGGATTTTCCACCTAGTTTGAGTTTGGTACACAATGTGTTTCAGTTGTCACAGTTGAAAAAGAATCAGCCGAATCGTGACCATGTGATTTAATGGGATCATGTTGAGTTAGAACTAGATGATTCATTGGTGCACGTGCCAGTGTGGATTTTGGATAGGCAATAGAAAGTCTTTCATGGTAAAATAATTGGTTTAGTTCGTTTTTTTTTTTGGCAACATGTTCAGATTCAAGAGAAGACTTGGGAGCGGGAGAAAGAAATGGTTGGGTAGTGGCCCGAGCTCTTTCGGCAAAGGGCGGGTTTACTACTTTTTGAGGATGGAAAGTCCAGTAGTGGGGAGAATTTAGTATCCCCGGATTGAGTTATGTGGCCTTTTTTATGCATTTTTATGTGTTTAAAGTGCATGGGATGAGTTGAGAAGAGTTTGGGAGAGTTTGGAATGGTTTTGGATGAGTTTAGAAGACTTTAAAGGGGTGTGTGGTTTGAGCACGGTTAGTGGAAACCATGCAGGTTCTCCAAGAAACTGTGCAGGGGAGACAGTAGGCTTCGCACAGCCTGTGCACAGTTTTCCAAACCATGAGATTCAACCATTAGGACCCTTTCTCCTGAGGCAGTAGCATGCGCACAGTTAGTGCACGGTTTCCCAAATCGTGCGGGCTAATTGTGCGGCCACTTAAAAATAGGATTATAAGTTCTGGTCTCCCTCGGTCATAACCTAGTTCACTCCAATCTTCCTCCCACTTGATCTTCACTCAGGATTTTGGTTTCTCAGGGGTTAAGGGTGCTCTCCCACCCGATTTAGAAGTGTTTCAAAGTGGTTTCAAGGCAGTTTGAAGGAGGTTTCTCCCGAGAAAGTCTCTACTCTTGTTCCTCTTGTGTCTTCTTCTAGATCTACATCCCTCCATTTCGTGGTTTACTAGATCTACACTTATTGTGTGTAGATATAGGGTTGTGGTTTCCTTGGATGGTAATATTATGTCTTGTGGATGTTATGGAAACGGTATCTAGAGAGGTTTTGGTGGTGTGTTCGCCGGATTTGAGGTGTGATGGCTTCTGGGTCGATTTCTTGGGAACCCTAAAGGTAGGTGGATTATCTCTCAACTCCATGTGGTTGATCTAATGGTTTTGGGTACAATTAATTTTTTATTCTGGAAATTAATTGTTTTTTTATGTGCGAAATTGATTAGAAATCCCTTGGGGTATGTTTTGGGGATTTTGGGGAAAAGAGGGTTTTGTGGTGAAATGTAGTTGTTTAGGATTTTAAAATGGAGATTTTAAAATTGGAGGATATGGATGATTTGTGAAAATGATTTATGGAAATGGTTTTCAATAAAAAGGTTTGTTTTACTGAAATGTTTTCTGGCATGGAAAATGCTTATCAATAAATTGATGATTTATTGAAATGGGTTGATATGCAATGGAATTGGTTGATTGCATGTGGTTGTGACCATGGTGGGTTATATGATTGGTTTGGATTGTTTTTAATGTTGTGTGGAAGTGTCGGGAAGTACCACTATAAAAAGGGGATGGATAGTGGTTAGAAGGGCCACCATCAATGGTAAGTGGATGGGATGTTCCACTAAGTGTGAATGGGTGAACGGGTTGGACGGAAGCTCCACCTTTTGGTTGTTTGTTTTTTTGTTGTTTTTTGTGCATTTCTTTGCAAGATTGAAGTTGTTGGGCTAACATGTAAATGATGAGATGGCATGTGACATGTTTGGTTGTCCATCCCTTGGTTTCTTAGATTAGGTGTGATGGCTTGGTAAGGGCATGATTGGCTTATGAAAATGGTTTCACTTGTGATTTAATTTATATATACTGTTTTATATAAATTTGGTTATGGTTTTATCCAAGTGGAGTGTGTAGGGAAGTCATTTGTGGAAATCCTATTGAGTTTTAGTACTCACCCCCTGCTTTGGCATTGTGGTGTCTTTGCAGATGTTGTGTACGGTGTCGTGGGAAAAGGTAAGGCATCACCCTCCTTTAGTGGAGCATTGTGAACCCTTGGTGGAGCATGGAGCTTGGAGCGTGGCATGGAGTTGTGGTGGTGTTATGTCTTGTGGTGTTTGGATGTTTAGTTTCCGCTATATACTCTGATGTTGTGTAGACATGTCCAGTTTTATTGGTTTTGAGTTTTGTTGTGGAACTACTTGGTTGCCTTTTGGGAATGCATGGTTGGGTAATTGAATTGACATGCATCATATAGTGGCTGTTAGTTGATGGTTTGGTTGGTTTTTTCATAAGGCAAAATCATTCCCCAACATGATCTTGAAGCCCTCGGCATATATTTCCAGCCTTTGGCATCTTTGGAACTTCACTTAAGGCCAAGTAGCCCTCGCTGCCTCCTCATTCCAATGAGGTAGGGGCAGGGTGTTACAGTATGGGGCTTGTTCGGATCCTATATCGCAACTTTTACTGAAAAAGAGTTAGGAATCATAGATAGAATATACCATTTTCTCCAAGCCATATTGTTAGAAGTAACCATAAAGGGCTAGATAGAGGTTAGCAGGAGGCAACATGGTTTGAGGAAACTATGCCACCATGGGCATATGCTTATGCAGGAGCCCTTTAGTTTTTAGAAAAGTGCAAATTCATGGTTTGTTCATAGTATGTCTAACCATTCTCAATGACCATGTTAGCTCACCCTTTATGAAAATATGTGCTCAAGGATGGAAACTAGTTTGGAAAAGCAGGTGGCCAAAATATGCAACCCATTTTTTTTTGAAAATTTTCTTTTTTCCCTTAAATAGATTAAAACTCAAAACCCCTCCATCCTTTATATTTTATAGAATAAATGGGGTGTTTCTCCTCCAATTGATAATTATCCTTGGCCTATGGGTATCTGATTAATGTTTTTATAATATACATTTTCACTTTATTTATTCATTAGAGAATACCCATTCCTCTGAGAGCTTAGTTATTGTTTCACATAAATCCATGTTTGGATGGACAAGATTACATTAGAATCTACCCATTTTCATTATTTTTATACATATGATATGTTAACTACTTCTTATTATTTTATACACAAACTGGATTTTTTATTGAAACCCTTGGTGTTGGCCTATTGAGTGTTACATTGCACCGAGTTTAGGCTATCGTTTAGTACCCAAATGGACTTCATGTATGCAGGTAGGGACTGTGGAAAGTGCTTGTTGTATAATTCTTTACTATTCTTATAAGGCCCCAGCCTTAAACCTTACTTAATCTTGAGTTATTACAAGATTACACATTGAGGATCTTTTCGGGTTTAGAGTTTTAGATAATTATATCATAAAACTTGCATTACATTCCACATATAAACAAAGTGGTTACATAAAGATAGTATTCTTCATTCCCATAAAAGGAAACATATTTAAAATAAAACATGGATTCATTCTTGACACTTCCTTGACACTATCATCATATCATGTACCTTTCCCTTGACCTGTGAAAACATTTCAAAAAACTTGGGATGAGCATAAAAAGCTCAGTATGGGTTATAAAAATAACATGGAAAGGAAACATGAGTTCATATATACACAAGAATGAAATCATACTTTACCCATAAAACATAGGCACTTTAACATACCTCATAAAATCATGAATAAATCATAGAAATCAAAAGACATAAAGGAAACTTGAGGCATTCATAACATTCTTACGTAGGGAGTAACCCTCTTGGTTACGTTTGTAATACCCATTTCTGTATATTCCCTAAAATCTCTTCTGAGAAACCTTAACGTTTCAATCCTTCGTGTTACCCAATGCATTGGAGAGCTATAACGGGCTCACCCGCCCTTAGTTTATCACAGAACCACCCGTCTTCATAATAATGCCCAAGAACCATAACATAATCATATCACATAAAACATGCATAAAAGAAACATAAAATTTCCACATTTCAATCACGAGATATCAATACAACACATTGATATAAAAACATTATGAAAACCATTTTCAATACTAAAATAAAAGAAAAGTAAAACATGGTATTTATTTTTCTTTTTAAAAAAAAGGTATGGCTTGTAGAGGAAGCCGAAACTCAAATAACGGTCACGACGGCGGAGAAGTCGTTGTCGCCGCATACGTACGACAAAAACATTTCCTTTTTTCGTTTAGTAAACGCTTCGTATAAAAAATATTCCTTTTGAATAAACATAAAAGTCAAAGGGGTTTATACACCGTATAAAAGAAAGTTGTGTATAAAATAAAATATGCCTCAATGAAAGGAGATTTAGACGAGGTCCCATACCTCGTATCCGACTTGACCTGACCGTTCTTTAATCTCCTGAATAATAAACTTGAGTTAATCTCTACTTGATTAAGAACCTTTTTGAGGTTCATTATTCCTTTTATACCATGTTATGGACATCATGTAATCTTTTAAGTTAATAATGTTCATTTTGTCGGTATTTGGTTCTTAAGTCAAAAATAGACTTCTTACACTTACATGTTGTTAATTTGGTCAAAGTTTAATTATATCCAGAATGGTATTCATGATGTAGATATCATATATGTCATATATATCCAGTACATACATGCATTTATAATATTACATCACATTTAGAGGTAAGAAATGAAATGCACCGTTCATGGAGACGGTAAGCCGTACATACGCATGAACGCTACTTCCATTTATATTTCATATTTTCTGGAATGGAATCATAATGATATAAGAGTATATTATAATTCCAGTATAATAACATATATAATATCATTAACTTTATCCTTTACACATCCCACATATGGTATTAACGAATCAAATCACTTTTAGGGGGCGGTAGTCCGCACTTCCTAAAATGAAGATATCGTGTTTTACCCATAATGGAAACCATAAAGGTATGCCCAAAATAAAAAAAACAGAAGCTTAAGGAAAACATAAACATATTATATATCATATATAAAAATAGTGACATCATAATGGCCACCTTTGAAGGTGTTAAATGAGTGTTGAACAATCATCGTTTCGGGAGGCAGAATTTCGCCATCCACGGAAACTGTATGTTCTTTAACCATTTGATGTAGTTGTGTGAGATTTTAGCTAAAATAAAACTTATAACAACATCCTAGTATATGTATGATACTGGTTTTGTCACAAAAGAAGTAAATAAAAAGAGTTTAGTGGGTTGGAGAAGCAAAATAAAACAAATGAACATGAGAGAATGAATTACCGTTAAAAGTGTAACTCCTTTTGAGTTGAGCCTAAAGGCTTCCTTTGAAAGGATTCTGCCCAAAGGGAATCCTCTAGGATTAGGAGAGGGATGTGGAGAGAGCACATGGTCAGGGGTTGTCCGAGCCAAAGGCTTGAGTAGTGTGTGAAATGAGGTAGAGGTGGGGGCCTTTTATAAGAGGAGAGGAGGGGCACTTTTGGAAAGTAAAGAAATATTACTTTATTTGAAAATGTGTTTCGGTTTCAAAAGGTCCCACATTGATATAATTCGTGGATAAGGTGACAAGGGTTCTAAATCCACTCATCCAATTGGTTTTGGTCATGTGTAGTTCATAGAGTTTACATTGTCTTTCCATTTTATTTAAATCGTCAAATAATGATGTCATCGCTGCATCATTATTATGTCATATATAATTAAATTTATTTAATGTCTAAAAATTATAAAAAAAACTACTATGATGTAGGAAATCGTTTTAGCTTTCCAATGACTATTTATAATCAAAATTTGGACTTGTATAACCCCACTAAATAATTGTTTTCGTAAAACATATTATGTTTGTGTCATTTTCCCTTTAACATTAAATAAAAAGTAATTTATGTCATTTCCCAACCAAAGTGGATCCATGGGGTCCCCAAGTTGACCCATGGCATTTCATGGTCGGCCATGACACAACAAATGAGGTTGGGACATGTGTCTAGGTCATTTCATTTTATTAAATTATTATTTATACCTTAAACTACCCTAATTATCACTAATCGTGATTAAGAACTTAATAAGTTACTATTCACCAAAAAATTATTATAATCTCATTGAACCACATTTTACATACTAATGACAACCATGTATGTCGGATTTTCAAAATTCAATACACATTAGTGGTAAACTTTCATTTAACTGAAAAATCAGTTTGCTTGATTACCACTTAGTGGTTTCACTATTCATCAAAAATTGAAGTTTTTCAGAAAATTACCAAAAATTCACCCTAAGATATATTTAATATTATGAATTCAAAAATGAAGTCTATTTTAAAAAATTAAAATCATATAAGTCACATTAATTAATTTAATAATTAATTCCCGCTGCCAGAGCAAATAGTGTGTTTTTACAAAACAATAAGTATCAAAAGATTGACACCAGTTTAAGTCCAATTTCAAAGTGAAATTGACTCCAATGACCACCATTGGATTAAATGGTAAAAATATATTCATATTACACATTAAGACCAATTCAAAACATAATATAATCATATAAATAAATTAGATTAAAAATCAGTTTTGATGTAAAATGTAGTATTTTTCACTATTCATTAAAAAAATGAACCTTGTCAGAAAAATACCAAAAATTCACACAAAGTATATTTTGATGTCCCAATCATAAAGAATAATTTTATTTTGACAAACATAGTTTATAAAATTGTCAAAATATAGATTCAAAAATGGGTTTCCATCAAAAGGCACTAAAACAATCTTTTAAAAATATTAGTGTATTCCATGCATAAGATTGTATTTATTTTCATTTTAAGCCTCTATAACACTATCTTAATCATTAATAGAAATATATAAAAATATATATTATTCATTACTTACTTGGGATGTTACATCCTTCCCCCCTTTAGAAAATTGCGTCCCCGCAATTTATTTACTTATCGAATAAATGGGGGTACTTATCCCTCATTGCATTTTCAGATTCCCATGTTGCCTCTTCAATCATGTGGTTTTTCCACAAAACCATTACCTGCTTAATCACCTTATTCCGTAACACTTTCTCCCTATGGTCAAGAATCTGGACCGGTTGTTCCTCATAAGATTGGTTCTTTTCCAGCTGAACTACCTCTGGACTCAAAACATGAGATGGATCTGGCATATACTTTCTCAACATCGAAATGTGAAAAACATTGTGTACCTGAGATAAACTCGGAGGTAAAGCCACTCGGTATGCAACTGATCCAACTCTCTCCAGAATTTCGTATGGTCCAATGAACCTTGGACTCAACTTTCCTTTCTTACTAAATCTCATCACACTTTTCCAAGGAGAAACCTTGAGAAAAACATGATCACCAACCTCGAAAGATAGATCCTTCCTCCGGTTATCCGCATAACTCTTCTGCCTTCTCTGAGCTGTTCTCATGTGTTTCTGAATCAGCTGAACTTTTTCTGCCATCTCTTCTACCAATTCTGGTCCCATCAACTTCCTTTCACCCACTTCATCCAAGAAAGCTGGAGTTCGACACTACTTCCCATATAATGCCTGAAATGGTGCCATCTGTATACTGGAATGAAAACTGTTATTATATGAAAACTCAACCAAAGAAAGATGTTGGTCCCAACTTCCCTGATAATCCATAGAACAAGATCGTAGCATATCCTCCAATGTCTGAATTGTTCGTTCTGACTGCCCATCTGATTGAGGATGAAAAGCTGTACTAAAATTTAATTCAGTACCCAACGACTTCTGAAGGCCTTTACAAAAGTTAGAAATAACCTGGGATCACGATTCGATACAATGGAGAGAGGAACTCCATGTAACCTGACTATCTCTTTAAGATACAAACGGGAAAGTTGATCAAGAGAGAAAGTATCTCGTATAGCAAGGAAATGAGAAGATTTGGTCAAGCGATCAACAATAACCCAGATTGCATTATTACCTCGAGATGTCTTCTGTAATCCAACAACAAAGTCCGTGGATATATTCTCCCATTTCCACTCTGGCACCGGTAAAGGCTGAAGCATCCCTTTCGGTAACCGCCGCTCTGCTTTAACCTTCTGACAAGTCAAACACTTCACAGTAAAATCAGCAATGTCTCTTTTCATTCCATCCCACCAGTAATACTCCCGCAGATCTCTATACATCTTAGTACTGCCCGGATGAACTGAAAAAGGAGAACTGTGAGCTTCACATAACAAATCTCTTATCAACTGTGAATCACAAGGCACACACAATCTCTTCCCAAATCTCAAAACACAATCATTATCAATGTTGAATTCAGGCAACTTACCTTTCTGAACCAGCTCTACCTTTTTCTGCAACTCACTGTCTTGCTTCTGTGTTTGCTTGATTCTATCTGATAGAGAAGATCTCACTGATACCTGAAACAAAACAGAAGGACTTCCTGCACCAACAACTTCTATGCCAAAGTTCATCAAATCGCTACCCAAAGGATCATGTTCCAAACGCAACATTGTTAATGAAGCATTACTTTTTTGACTCAAAGCATCAGCCACTTTATTTGCTTTTCCCGGATGGTAATGAATTGTACAATCATAATCCTTGATTAATTCCAGACATCTCCTTTGTCTCATGTTTAACTCTTTCTGAGTGAATATATACTTTAAACTTTTGTGATCGGTATATATTTCACACTTTACTCCATACAAATGATGCCTCCAAATTTTTAAAGTAAAAACAATAGCAGCTAGTTCCAAATCATGTGTAGGGTAATTTACCTCATGAGTTTTCAACTGTCGTGAAGCATAAGCAATTACCTGATCATTCTGCATTAGGACGCAACCAAGTCCTTTCAATGAAGCATCACTATATATAACAAACTCACCATTCCTGGAAGGTAGTGCCAAAATTGGAGCATTCACCAATCTTCTTTTCAATTCCTGAAAACAATCATCACATTCTTTTGTCCAGATAGACTTAACACCCTTCCGAGTTAGCTTAGTCATTGGACTAGATAACCGTGAAAAATTTCTAACAAACCTTCGGTAATAGCCCGCCAAACCAAGGAAGCTACGAATCTCGGTTACATTTTTGGGTCTTGGCCATTCTTCCACAACTTTTGTTTTTGCAGGATCAACAATTATTCCATCTCTAGAAACAATGTGACCAAGGAAAGAAATTTTTTGCAACCAAAACTCACACTTGCTGAATTTCCCATACAATTTCTTTTCTTTTAAGGTTTGAAAGATAACCCTTAAATGTTTTTCATGCTCCTCTTTACTTTTAGAAAACCCCAAAATATCATCAATGAAAACCACCACAAACTTATCCAAGAACTCATGGAAAATTATATTCATTAAGTCCATGAATACAGTAGGTGCATTGGTTAGCCCAAAAGGCATTACTAAAAATTCATAATGGCCATATCTCGTACGGAATGCGATCTTCAGAATATCTGCCTCATTAACCTTCAGCTGATGGTAGCCCGATCTCAAGTCAATCTTTGAAAAAAACTGAGCTCCCTGGAGCTGATCAAACAAATCATCGATATGAGGCAAAGGATATTTGTTCTTAATAGTGATATTATTCAAGGCTCTATAATCAATGCAAAGTCTCATAGAACCATCTTTCTTTTTAACAAATAAAACAGGAGCACCCCATGGTGATGTGCTAGGTCTAATGAAACCTTTCTCTAATAAATCTTGCAATTGCTCCTTCAACTCTAAAAGTTCAATTTGTGCCATTCGATAAGGGGGTTTTGAAATTGGCTTAGCATCAGGAACTAAGTCAACAGTAAACTCAACTTCCCGATCTGGTATTATTCCAGGAAACTCATCAGGAAAAACATCAGGATACTCATTTACCACTGGCACATCATTAATCTGAACAGTTCCTTTATTTTCAACGACGTGTACAAGGTACCATTCATTTCCATCTTTTACAAGTTTCTCGGCCTCTTGATATGTTATCAAAAGTAAGGGTTCATTCTTGTAAACAAACTGAAAGTATTTCTGAAAAGAAACTTCTTTAGCTCTACAGTCAATCTTAGCATGGTAAATTGAGAGCCAATCCATACCCAGGATAACCTCAAACTCTACTAGAGGTAGTACAATAAGGTTTGCAAGTAGGTTCTTTCCACATATAAGGATAGGAAGATTCTTATAAATTCTTCTTGTCTCGACACTTCCCCCAGGTGTTTTTACCAAAAGTTCAGGAGTCATTTCTTGAGATGGTATTCCCATTTTACTAGAAAAGGTTTCAGAGATGAAAGAATGTGTAGACCCCGAATCAAACAACACGGTGGCATAATCTGAAAAAACAAACAAAGTACCTGATACAACTTCATTTGATGGCCCGACATCTGCTGAAGTAGTTGCAAAGGATTTCACCACCCATTTCTGCTTGTAGTCTAACTGCTTCCCATCACTCAAGCTCTTTTTCGGACACTCATTTGCATAGTGACCCATCTCATTGCACTTAAATCATTTCACTAACTGTAAATCAAATTTGTTCTTACCTTCAGCTTGATCCTTTTCAGTGCAATCACGAGCCTTATGTCCCATCTTACCACATCGGTAGCACTTTACAGAATTCAGAAGACATTCCCCAGCATGACTTTTTCCACATTTATCAAAAACTGGAAACTTAGTTTTCTTACCGTCAGACTTTTTTGAAGAATTCTTACCTTTCTCCTGCCACCTCGGTCTCTTCTTCTGCTGGTTGTTATAGAAAACATGGTCAACGGCAAACTCCATTTCCACCTTCTCAGCACATCGAACAAGCTTTTCATAACTTTTAAACTCACGAGAAGCTAATGCCCTTCGATATTTTGGCTTTAATCCTGAGTAAAAATGATTTATTTTACTATCAAGGTCCCAGATAAAATTTGGATCATACCTTGCCAATCGAGTGAACCTTTCTTCATAGGCAGCCACTGAGTCTTCCTCTTGCCTCAATTCCAAGAATAGCTTTTCCATCCTAAGTCGAACAACCTTAGGAAAATACTTCTCAAGAAACATACCTTTGAATTCATCCCAGTCAAGAGCATAAATCTCATCGGCGTCCCTGATATTTTTAACCATAGACCACCACTGATCTGCTTCACCCTCCAAACGGTAAATAGAAAGACTAACCTTTTGAATGTATGAACACCCCATGACATCAAAAATCTTCTCCAGTGCTTTAATCCACCCTTCAGCTAGCACAAGGTCAGATGATCCTCTGAATGATGGTGGATGTTGCCTCATGAAATGTTCCACCACTGACATGTTCCTCTGCGGTTGATCTGGCTGATCTCGTGCATGGATACCACCGCCATTTATCGCTTGAGTCAACTGCGCCATTACTGCAACAAACTGTTCAGTTCCAATTCCGACCATTTCTGGATGCTGATTCGGAAGGTTATTTCCTTCTGTATGCCTTCCTAGCACTGCTTCCCTGTTTCCTCTGCGGAAAACCATTCTGAACAAACATGTCTTAGATGAAGCAACATGGTAATATTTAAATGCTAGATCATTTCGAAAAAAAAAATATTTTTGGATAATCATTTAATAGAATTCTAACTCCAAAAGTTATCTAAACCGACCTCTGATACCAACTATAAGGCCCCAGCCTTAAACCTTACTTAATCTTGAGTTATTACAAGATTACACATTGAGGATCTTTTCGGGTTTAGAGTTTTAGAGAATTAGATAATAAAACTTTCATTACATTCCACATATAAACAAAGTGGTTACATAAAGATAGTATTCTTCATTCCCATCAAAGGAAACATATTTAAAATAAAACATGGATTCATTCTTGACACTTCCTTGACACTATCATCATATCATGTACCTTTCCCTTGACCTGTGAAAACATTTCAAAAAACTTGGGATGAGAATAAAAAGCTCAGTATGGGTTATAAAAATAACATGGAAAGGAAACATGAGTTCATATATACACAAGAATGAAATCATACTTTACCCATAAAACATAGGCACTTTAACATACCTCATAAAATCATGAATAAATCATAGAAATCATAAGACATAAAGGTAACTTGAGGAATTCATAACATTCTTACGTAGGGAGTAACCCTCTTGGTTACGTTTGGAATACCCATCACAGTATATTCCCTAAAATCTCTTCAGAGAAACCTTAACGTTTCACTCCTTCACGTTACCCAATGCATTGGAGAGCTATAACGGGCTCACCCGCCCTTAGTTTATCACGGAACCACCCGTCTTCATAATAATGCCCAAGAACCATAACATAATCATATCACATAAAACATGCATAAAGGAAACATAAAATTTCCACATTTCAATAACGAGATATCAATACAACACATTGATATAAAAACATTATGAAAACCATTTTCAATACTAAAATAAAAGAAAAGTAAAACATGGTATTTATTTTTCTTTTTAAAAAAAGGTATGGCTTGTAGAGGAAGCTGAAACTCAAATAACGGTCACGACGGCGGAGAAGTCGTTGTCGCCGCATACGTACGACAAAAACATTCCCTTTTTTCGTTTAGTAAACGCTTCGTATAAAAAAGATTCTTTTTGAATAAACATAAATGTCAAAGGGGTTTATACACCGTATAAAAGAAAGTTGTGTATAAAATAAAATATACCTCAATGAAAGGAGATTGATACGAGGTCCCATACCTCGTATCCGACTTGACCTGACCGTTCTTTAATCTCCTGAATAATAAACTTGAGTTAATCTCTACTTGCTTAAGAACCTTTTTCAATTTCATTATTCCTTTTATACCATGTTATGGACATCATTTAATCATTTAAGTTAATAATGTTCATTTTGTCGGTATTTTGTTCTTAAGTCAAAAATAGACTTCTTACACTTACATGTTGTTAATTTGGTCAAAGGTTCATTATATCCAGAATGGTATTCATGATGTAGATATCATATATGTCATATATATCCAGTACATACATGCATTTATAATATTACATCACATTTAGAGGTAAGAAATGAAATGCACCGTTCATGGAGACGGTAAGCCGTACGTACGCATGAAAGCTACTTCCATTTCTATTTCATATTTTCTGGAATGGAATCATAATGATATAAGAGTATATTATAATTCCAGTATAATAACATATATAATATCATTAACTTTATCCTTTACACATCCCACATATGGTATTAACGAATCAAATCACTTTTAGGGGGCGGTAGTCCGCACTTCCTAAAATGAAGATATCGTGTTTTACCCATAATGGAAACCATAAAGGTATGCCCAAAATAAAAAAACAGAAGCTTAAGGAAAACATAAACATATTATATATCATATATAAAAATAGTGACATCATAATGGCCTCCTTTGAAGGTGTTAAATGAGTGTTGAACAATCATCGTTTCGGGAGGCAGAATTTCGCCATCCACGGAAACCGTATGTTCTTTAACCATTTGATGTAGTTTTGTGAGAGTTTAGCTCAAATAAATCTTATAACAACATCCTAGTATATTTATGATACTGTTTTTGTCACAAAAGAAGTAAATAAAAAGAGTTTAGTGGGTTGGAGAAGCAAAATAAAACAAATGAACATGAGAAAATGAATTACCTTTAAAAGTGTAACTCCTTTTGAGTTGAGCCTAAAGGCTTCCTTTGAAAGGCTTCTGCCCAAAGGTAATCCTCTAGGATGAGGATAGGTATGTGGAGAGATCAAATGGTCAGGGGTTGGCCGAGCCAAAGGCTTGAGTAGTGTGTGAAATGAGGTAGAGGTGGGGGCCTTTTATAAGAGGAGAGGAGGGGCACTTTTGGAAAGTAAAGAAATATTACTTTATTTGAAAATGTGTTTCGGTTTCAAAAGGTCCCACATTGATATAATTCGTGGATAAGGTGATAAGGGTTTGAAATCCACTCATCCAATTGCTTTTTTCCATGTGTAGTTCATAGAGATTACATTATCTTTCCATTTTATTTAAATCGTCAAATAATGATGTCATCGCTGCATCATTATTATGTCATATATAATTAAATTTATTTAATGTCTAAAAATTATAAAACAAATACTATGATGTAGGAAATCTTTTTATCTTTCCAATGACTATTTATAATCAAAATTTGGACTTGTATAACCCCACTAAAATATTGTTTTCATAAAACATATTATGTTTGTGTCATTTTCCCTTTAACATTAAATAAAAAGTAATTTATGTCATTTCCCAACCAAAGTGGATCCATGGGGTCCCCAAGTTGCCCCATGGCATGTCAAGGTCATCCATGACACAACCAGTGAGGTTGGGACATGTGTCTAGGTCATTTTATTTTATTAAAGTATTATTTATACCTTAAACTACCCTAATTACCACTAATCGTGATTAAGAACTTAATAAGTTACTATTCACCAAAAAATTATTATAATCTCATTGAACCACATTTTACATACTAATGACAACCATGTATGTCGGATTTTCAAAATTCAATACACATTAGTGGTAAACTTTCATTTAACTGAAAAATCAGTTTGCTTGATTACCACTTAGTGGTTTCACTATTCATCAAAAATTGAAGTTTTTCAGAAAATTACCAAAAATTCACCCTAAGCTATATTTAATATTATGAATTCAAAAATAAAGTCTATTTTACAAAATTCAAATCATATAAGTCACATTAATTAATTTAATAATTAATTCCCGCTACCAGAGCAAATAGCGTGTTTTTACAAAACAATAAGTATCAAAAGATTGACACCAGTTTAAGTCCAATTTCAAAGTGAAATTGACTCCAATGACCACCATTGGATTAAATAGTAAAAATATATTCATATTACACATTAAGACCAATTCAAAAGATAATCTAATCATATAAATAAATTATATTAAAAACCATTTTTGATGTAAAATGCAGTATTTTTCACTATTCATTAAAAAATGAACCTTGTCAGAAAAATACCAAAAATTCACACAAAGTAAATTTTGATGTCCCAATCATAAAGAATAATTTTATTTTGACAAACATAGTTTATAAAATTGTCAAAATATAGATTCAAAAATGGTTTTCCATCAAAAGGCACTAAAACAATCTTTTAAGAATATTAGTGTATTCCATGCATAAGATTGTATTTATTTTCATTTTAAGCCTCTATAACACTATCTTAATCATTAATAGACATAGATAAAAATATCTATTATTCATTACTTACTTGGGATGTTACAATTCTATTATTAGGATCATGGATGAAGATGACCAATATATTCTCATGATGTAATCTTTGAATATTTTTTTAGAATTTTGGTACCTTTTTTATTTATACAGTATACTGAGTAATTGTGAACATTTTTTAACATATTGTAGATACATGATGTGATCCTCATATTATATGTGAATGATTTTAGATTATTTATTGTATAGACTTATGAATGTTTGACGTCCATTCATTGATTTATATTATTCTTATTCTATTTATTGATATGTTTATCCTATTGTGATGCATTCTGAAATGAGGGAATAATCTCCCCATAGGTCCTTACTACAAGTCGGTAGCCTTTGGTGTATGGGGAGGAATTCTTGAGGCCATGTGACACAACGGATTGGGAAAAATTTAAGGGCATTTGAATCAGGATGATACAATATGATATGGTTTTTATTAAATGAAATATAGATTAATAAGGTACCTAATTAACAGAATTTTATAATTTATGGTGTTACGAACATGTGCCTGACAAATCACAAACAAGGTAAGGGATTTTTTATAATAAATTTCAATTAATGATATATATTTTAGATTTTTATCTTTTATATATTTTATATGTTTTTATTTATATAAAATTATTGAATCGTTGAATGTTTATGTAATTTATAGGTTTTTAAGATCTATATAATATACTTAATTTAAATAACTTTTCATTTAAAATATACAAATGTTGGAAGGGGTTTTGATTAAAATGTTACTCAAACAATAAGGATATCTGTTTAACATCTTATTTTCCAATAAAATCCATTTTAGAAAGATAATTAATATGAGTACTATGTACTAATATAAACCCATCATTATTTTCATGGGATATTCATGAAATTTTTCATTACCCCCCAAATTTTTATTTTCCCCTTACAAAAATTTTACCCATGGTGTTTCATGTATGTGAAATGGTGTATGTTTCTGACCTTTCATAAAGTCATATTGTGACCATTTTTTTGAATTTTTTAGGTTTTTAAGTACCTTTTTTGAGTTAGGGTTTGTGGATCATTTGGGTGAGGTTTTAATAAAAATTAACGAACAGAGGGTTGGGCACAGTTTTTGGATGGTTTCACAAACAATACACCCAAACCATATTAACCATGAAAACCTGGACAAATAGGTCCACATGATTGGTTCATGGTTTATCTAAACTATGCGCCCCTACCCACGAAACCATGTGTGCAGGTTTTAGATATCCAAAAATTAGTTTTTAAATCACCAGAACCCCCAAAACTCTTTTATTTTGACCTTGCCTTAGAATTGAAAAATTTAAGGTGATCTCAGAGCCTTACATAGGTGTTCCAAGGCTATTTTAAAACCATTAATTGAGTTCTATATCATATATTTAAGATCCCATCTCTTCTCAATCAGTGGATTTCATGCTGATTTTTCTCCCGTTATTTCCACTATAATTCTTTGACATTATCATAGAAGATCTCCACTATTTCCATGAAACTAAACCTATGATTTATGATCTAGATCCAAGATTATGGATCTAGATCAAGGTTTTAATTGTCTTAATGATTTTTATTCTAATTTTGTATTTACATATTTAGATTCAGATCTTGATCGACATCATTGTGATGCTCGGTTTTTGGGGATTTTTTATGGGAAAACATCCATCAGTGAACCCAGGTAGGTGGTCTAAATCAAAATGATAGAGTATAGGATTTTTTTTGTGTTTTAGAGATTTTTTATGTGATAGATTCCCTTGATAAATTCTTTCCTAAATTGGATTAATTAGGAATGTCTATTTTACTTATTGATGCCTTGGATATATAGATGATTAATTGCTTATTTATCCTTTGAATAAATATGGATTTATAAATATGTATTTGATTTGATGATTTTTTCTACTGGTTGATATGTTTATTTTGTTGTGTTAATATAATTAATTTAGGGAAATTAATTATGAGATGATGTTTATCTATGTGAGATAATTAATGGTGACTTAACTATTGGTCGTGATGTTGATTAAAGATAATTTATTTTGATAATTAATTATGATATGTTGACATTTGATTTAGATAATTAATTTTGAGGAATTAATTATGGAATAATATTTTGTTGATTGATTATTCTATTCATGAATTAATTAAGGGGTTATGCACTTAGTTTACTATTGAGTTCACTAATGTTATCTGATTTGTTTAACTAATCATTTGATTAGTAAGGGAATGATTTGGTTAATTCTTGAGAAATAATGAATGATTAAATGATTGAGAATAGCGGTTCTAGACATGGAGTTCTAGACCTATTTAGAAGTAGGGACTTAGACATGGTGTTCCTCCCCAATAGTTATCAAATCATGAGATCTGGGTTTTTATATATAGTGATCTAAACCAAATGTGATTTGGGGTACTTGACATATCGCTCAGCACCGAATAAGATTTGGGGGTGCTGGACATGGAGTTCAACACGTAATGAATGAAAATAATGAACTATGATCTAAAAGTGAGACATAAATTGAAAACTGGTATAACCTGATGATTAAATAATGTATGAAAATGTGATAACTGTTTAATTATTCGTTCTATTTATTTCTTCATAGATTTGTGTACACTTACTATTCACTAGACATGTTTTTGACACCATTGGTGGTGACCTATTGAGTTCTACTCACACACTATTCTTGCCACCTGATCGGCACCAGAGTATAATTTGTTTTTGCATGATAGGATAAGGGCATGGCCTTGGGATAAGATACTCTTTGTGAATAGAGCATGGGTGAGGGAACCATATGTGGTTCGGGACCTTGTTTAGAGTAGTTGTGTGTTTATTATCATTTATATTGTAGTCACTTGTCAATTGCATTGTCAAAGACTATTTTCCCTTTTAGTTGAGTAATGTATTTTCTATTTTTATTATGAAGTGACATAGTATTTTTCTGGTTATTTATATTCTTCCACACATGGTTATTGTTTTTTTCTTGTGTTGGTGTTTATTCTATTAAAAAGAGGGTATAGTCTACCCATGAATTACTTACCAGACCCTCGATACTAGTCAGCATCCTCAATCATATTAAGGGGAGTGCTTGAGGGAATGTGAAAAACTAGCTCGGGACATTGTTTAGTAGAACCCAGGTCCGGACATCAAAAGGATGTATCATAGGAGCTTTCTTTCATTCTTCTTCTTTTGTATTACTATTTTTGGAAAGGTAGATATGAGACTAGGAATAGTCGAGGCTTGGTAATGTGCTTGTGCATTGGAGTTTCAATCCTTTTTATGAGGGGAATCCTAGATACCCAAGGTAGGATTTTTGTGATTCTTTTGTGGTTATAGTTAGACATTATTTAACCTTAGGTAACACACTTGTGGTGTGATGTGATATTTGTTTTAAAAATTGTTGAACTTTCATTTGTGGCTTAAAGAGTCATGAGAGTTTAGTCTTCATGCATCATTCTAGGCACTCAAGAGTATTGTGACATGCATAATTTTAGTAACTCGTGTAAAAACAGATGGTGTGTATGTTATTGAACTTAAAAAAAATCTTTTTATATAGATTGAAATGAAAAATTATCTAATATGAATTGTGAAATATTGAAAAATGATGCAAATTGGGAATAATTGGGTGTCTAAATGAGAATATTGATTGATGATATTAGAATAATTAATTAAATTGTTGTTGAATTAATTAAGTTGAGATAACTTGATAAATTAATGGTTGAATTAATTAATGAAAATGTGTGTACCTTTGTTATCCATGACCTAAAAGTAGGATGGTTAATGGTGGTGATTAGGCCATGGGGTTGACCATGTGGTGAGAAATGAGGAAGGAACTGTTGATACTTGTTGTGTTTCATTCTCCTCTTTTGTAAATGTTATAAGGTATCATTATGAGAATTAAGACGTGTGTTTTTTTGTGTATAGATATGGCTACATGATGCTTGTTGAGAGGAAAAACAAATAGGGAACGTGAGGCACTGTTAGTTCCATATGAGGAGGAAGGCAAGAAGTTATAAGAGGACCTTTTTCATTTCATGAAATTTAGGAAGAGAAACCCTAGGCAGGTTCTAAAACTCATGTTATAGTTGGTAAGAGAATTTCAGTTGTCGCGCCCTCTAACATTTAAAAGAGATGGTGTGCCTAAAGAAATATGAATAATGGATTGAATATGTTGAGATGATGCATTACCATTTAGAGAATATGGTTGAGAGGATGGTCGTGTTTGCTAAATATATGATGTGGGGATCATTGAAGTGCTAGTAGGACATTCAGGTATGATATAGACAGATTAATGATATGTTATGGAAGGACTTTTTGGAGAAGTTCGTGGAACACTTATATCCATAGACATTGAGACAAGATAAGGATTCATAGTTTATGAATTTGACCTAGGGAATCATGTCAATAATGGATTACACTGAACTTTTCATAGATATAAAGTGTTTTTCTCCAAATTTGGAGGCATATGAGGATTCTTTGGAAAAATGATTTTAGGATAGATTTAAGTGTAAGATTAATTCCTAAGTGAATATCAGTAGGCAAAAAAACTTCTTAGAAGTGTCGAATCCAACTCTCATTTTAGAGGGGAACATGAAGGAGGATTCTAGTACTCGATATGTGGCTCTAACAGGATTATCCAGTAATGCAAATTCTGAGATCAGGATGCATCGTTACGAGAACCTTAGTTAGGACAGTCGAAAGCAATGTGGAAAATCATGAGGAATAGTTTCACATGTCATTTCTCATGTGCTTTTCCACAGTTTTGGTAGTTTGGGACACTATCAAAGAAATTGTCCTCAACATCCAGGGGAGTGCTGGTTTTGTGGCAAGATGGATAACCTATATAAGTTTTTCAGGTAGTAACGACAGGCTAGTGCTGAGGGAGAAGCTGTACAGAGTTAGAGTGTGGGAATAGGGTCTTCTAAACCATGTGTGTTGGGAAGTTGGAGTTCTAATCGAAGAGGCGGTATATGTAGTAGATGTGGTGCTTCAGGGTATGAGCACTCGTATCTGTAGAGTGGTGCTACTCCGGGCAGTTAGATGATTCTATATTTAATAGGGTCATAACAGTTACATGCAGTGAACCTACACTTGTGGAGAGTGCGGATTGTCCATTGACAATGAGAGGTACTATTATAGTAGCTTCTACTTTAACCAGTTCCTTGTATGATATGTGTTCCTATCATTGCTTTATATCTGCAAATCCAATTAATGGATTGATCCTAGAAGTGGAATTCGTAGGTGGAGTGATGAATATAGATCCACCATTGGGAGAACAGTCGATAGATATCTGTTTGTGAAAGGGTTGTTTACTGGAGATCGATGATTATTGTTTCCTTTGGTATTTATATATCCTTGATATAACAGGATTTGACCTGATTATGATTATAGACTACATAGCCACATACAGTGCCCACATCGATTTTTACTCTAGTACAGTGACCTTTTTTCTCTTAAGGGTGACTAGTATGTTCATTATGGAGAATGGGTATCACTATTGATCTCATGTTGGGGGATAATCTAATGTCCATTCCACCTTACATAATTTCACTAACTTAGCTTCATGATCTCACAAACTATTGGAGGAGTTATAGAATATAGTGCATATCCATCCAAGTACATCACCTAGGGTATCACTTATCTAGTTTGTGAGGAACGATTATAGGGGTTATGTTTTGTGTCAATTATCGAAATTTGAAAAAATGATTGTGAGAACTGATATCCTCTTCTGTGTATCAATGATTTATTTGACCAGCTGACGAGAGATTGTATGTTTTCCAAAATTGATTTGATATTAGGGTATTGTCAAGTGAGAGTTCAGACTACTGATATATGGAGAACTAATTTTAGAAGTAGGTTATGCGTTTAGAAATTTTTGGTAATGTTGTTTGGGTAGTCAAATGCTCCAACAGTGTTTATAGCCTTATTAACATGATATTTTGTCCATACCCAGATCAGTTTGTGGTGGTGTTTGTGGACGACATCCTAGTGTACTCCAAGTCTCATGATGATCATTCCCAGCATCTGTAAATTGCCCTTAGTACACTGAGAGAGCATCAACAATGCACCATTCTATTTAAGTTTTAGTTTTGTATTGAAAGTATATACTTATTTGGGTGCAACATATCAGAATATGTTGTTGTACTGTACCTTGAAAATTTTCAAGTAGTGGTTTCTTGGAAGCAACCCAATACTTTGTTTGATAGTTGATGATTTTGGGGATTAGCTAGTTTTTATAGGAGGTTTTTCGAGGAATTTTCACGATTGGCAGTGCCACATTCTAGTTTGACAAAGAAAGGGGTAAGGTTTTAATGGACAGATGCATGTGAGAATTCATTCCATGAGTTGAAGAAGCAGTTGACATCGACAACAATTTTTATCTTACCATAGTTAGATGGGTAGTATACGGTGTATTTTGATGCTTCTGGGATAAGACTCAGAGCTGTGTTGATGTAAGGGTATCTAGTTATTGTGTATGGGTCTTAGCTGTTGAGGTTACATGAATAAAATTACCCCACACACAAGCTCAAGTTGGTAGTGGTGGTTTATGATATTAATTTTTGGTTCCACTATCTTTTGGGTGAAATGTTTATATTTTTTACATATCAGAAAACCTCGAAGTATATATTTTCGCAGCATGACTTCAATCTTCAGTAGTAAAGATGGATAGAGTATTTTTAGTCCTTTGATTATGAATTAGCATATACACCTAGAATGAGAAATTGTGTGGCTGATTCCTTGAGCAGGAAAACACAGACTCAGTTGGTACATGAGTGGAAGGAAAAGATGAAGATTATGACTTTGCTAGATGAAATGTACTTGGTGGTTCAGGAGTGTTAGGAGAATATGAATCATGTTCCAGTAGAAGTGGAGTCTACACTCTTGATACGGATCATGGATAGGCAGTACGAGGATCAAATATTTTTAGTGTTAAGGTAAATCCTTGAAGGAGGAGAGACACTGTCAGACTAGTTAATAGATGAGGATAAGATTATATATGTGAGGAATCAAGTTTTTGTTCTTACGAGAATCCAAGAGGAAGTCATGAAAATTTCAGGCATCAAAGTAGATGGTACATCCCAGGGTGAAAAAATTTTATTATGACCTGAAACGACAGTTTTGGTGTCCAGGCGTAAAAATGAATTTATTTGGGTTCCTTTAATGATGTTTCACCAGACACTAGGTGATGACAGAGAATCAACAACTTGTAGGTCTCTTACAGGAATTTCCTATTCCATAATGTAAGTGGGATGACATAACCATGGATTTTGTGTCAGGTCTTCCCAGGTCACATAGGATGAATAATTTTATTTGTTTCATTATGGATTGACTGAAAAAGGTAAAACATTTCTTTCTTATCAGAGAAACCTTCATGATAGAATAGTTGGGAGAACTATATGTTCAAAAGATAGTTTATTTTTATTGGGTGACATGGACTATAGATTCAAGTCACGATTCACACTTTACATCACGCTTCTAGATGGGCTTACAGTTGTCTCTTGGCACACATGTTTTGTTCAGTATAGATTTCCACTGATAAACAGATGGGAATTCTGAGAATACCATATAGGTGTTATAGGATATGTTTCGGGCATGTGTTCTTTACATTGGTGGTTCTTGGGAGTACAACTTGGATTTAATGTAGTTCTCATATAACAACAGTTATTAGGAAACTATAAAATTGACACCATATGAGGAACTTTATACAATAACTTATTGATCACCACTATGCTGGTTAGAGGTAGGTGAGTCAGAGGTATTGGGACTGATCCTTGTGTAGGTGACGTTAGAACCAGTATATTTGATTCAAAAATGTATGTATATGTCTTAGAGTAAGTAGAAGTTGTATGCTGATAGACATAGATGACACCTAGAGTGTACAGATGGTGATCGTGTATTCCATCAGGTGTTTCCTATGTTGGGTCAGTGTAGGATACAAAGGCAGGGAAATTTGGGGCCTAGGTTTATAATACTGTTGGAGGTATTATATAGAATCAGGCTAGTGGTGTACCGATTGGCCCTTCAACAAAATCTCAGCGCTATTCATGATGTTTTCAATGTGTCACAACTATGGAGGTATCACCCCAACCCTTCTCACGTGATTGATTTGGATGAGGTCGACCTCAAAATAGATTCATCCATTGAGGATAATCTGATACATATGCTGAATTTCAGTGAGAATGTGTTGCAGTGAAAGACATTGCCGATAGTTTGTGTGTTATGGAAACATGGAAGTGTTCAAGTTGAAACCTGGAAACAGGAATCATACAAGAGGACTCAATGCCCCAATCTTTTTTTCTCAAAATCATAGAGAATTTTGGGACTGCATCTTGATGAAGATCTATTATAATTTGGGGAGATTTTAAGATCACAACCTTTTTACAAACTCATTTTGAGACCATTTTCAAGAAATTTTTTAGGGTTTAAATTACATTTGTTTTCGATTTTTGGTTTGAGGTGAGTTTGTGTGAGGTTTTAAGAAAAATTAATTAAAAGAGGGTTATGCATGGTTTTCACACAATTTGACTAACCATTCAAACCATAATATAAAGGTCTTCAAGGTTGGTGCACAATTTACACTAATTGTGTGCCCCTTTCTAAGAAAATATGTGTGTGGGTTTTAATTATTTGAATATTGGTTTTTAAATCACCATAACTCCCAAAACTACTCGATTTCAGCCTAGTCTTAGGAATGAAAAATTCTATGTGATCCCAGAGCCATTCAGAGGGATTACAAGGCGATTCTAACACCAATATTTAAGATATATATCTAGAAATAAATGTAAACTCTCTTCTAGGTAAGTATATTATATTTCAATTCTTCTACCATTCTTTCCACTATATTTCATTGATCTTTTTTCTGAAATATCTCTACTTTTTTCATGAATATAAACCTATGAGTTATGATATAATATAATATTGTGTATATAGATCTATATTTTCAAGATCTTGATTCTTTTGATCTTAATTTTGGATTTAGGGATTTAGATCCGCATCTTGATCGACATCGGCATGCCTCTCTGATTTTGGGGATTTCCAATGGGAAAACATCAATTAATGAACCGAGGTAGGTGGTCTAAATCAAACTCCCATATTTGTATATTTGATATGTGTATTTTAGATTATTTATTTGATATATTCCCTTGATAATTTATTTCTTTAATTGGAGAAATTCGGAATATTAATTTTAAATTTTGATAGCTTAGAGATATAGATGATTAATTTATGATTTAATCATGTAACAAAGGTGGATTCCAAAATAGATATTTGATTTGGATATTTTTTGTATGGGTTGAGATATTTAATTGGTTATGTTAATATACCTAATTAGGTAAAATTAAATATGATATGGTGTTTGTATATGTGAGATAATTAATAATGTACTAATTATGTTCCATGATGTTGATTAAAGATAATTAATTGTAAAAATTAATTATGATAAGTTGATATCTCATTTGGATAAATAATTATAAAGAATTAAACATTGAATAAGATTTGTGTAGATTGATTTATTAATTGATTAATTAAGTAATGGTTTATGTTCTTAGTTAATTATTGAGTTAAATAATGGGAATTGATATGTTTAACTAATTGTTGAATTAATAAGATAATTATGTCATTAAATCATGAGAATTAATGAATGATTTAATGATTGAGAATATGGGTTCCAGCCATGTATTTCTAGAGATATTTCGATGTTGGGACTCGTATAGGGCGTTCCTCCCCTTTAGTTATCCAATAATTACATGTGCGGTGTTAGATATGGTGATATACACCCATTGTGATATGGGTTTCTTGTTTTGGAATTCAAAACCGAATATGATTTTGGGGTGCTTGACATGGTGTTCAACTACGAATGAATGAAAATAATGAATTACGATCTAAATGTGACACTTGAAATTAAATAGGGTCTAATTTGATGATTAAATAAAGGATAATAATGTGATAACTGTTTAATTTTTACTTGTATTTATTCCTTCGTATAATTCCATACATTTCCTTTCACTAGAATTGTTTTAGACACTATTGGTTGTGGCCTACGGAGTTGTACTCACACCCTATTCAGGCCGCCTAATCAGGACTTATGTAGAAATTGTTTTTATAGGACGAGATCAGGGTAAGGTCTTGGGATAGATTATTTTTGGGAATGGTGCATGGTTGAGGGAACTTGATGTGTTACATGACCCGCTTAGGAGTCGTTGTGTCTTTATTTTTAGTTAAATTTAATACAGTTGGCACTTGCATTGTAATAGCATGTTTTTTCTTTTAGTTGAGTATTGTATTTTCTATTTTGATTATCATGTGACTCGTTATTGTTATAGTTATTTATATTTTTACGCTCTGGGTTATTGTTTTTTTATTTTATTGGGGTTTTATAATGATTAAAATATGGTGTAAGGCTCCACACGACTAACTTAGTAGACACCCGCTGTTAGTTCGAACCCTCTAGCATATGGGTAGGTGCGCTTTAGGGTATATGACCAACTGGCTTGGGGCACCATTTAGTGGAACCCAGGTTGGGATGTCACAAATAGACCCCATCTCTTTTTCTTGATCACTAGAATCCCTTTTTGTATATCTATATTTTTTGGGTTTTTTCAACATTCCTTAACTAAGGTGAACTAATAATTTCATACATATGTATAACATGATTATAAATGAATATTTAGTACACATCATAACAAAACATTTCCCAAAAAGATAATGTTTTAGAGTCTTTTAAGACTAGATACATAAATAAGCATATTTTGTGAAAGATCATCAACATATTTAAAAAATATGTTCTCACATAGTGCATTTCTTAAGAATAACATACATTAAACCAGTCTTTATAACCCAGTGAATTGAAACATAAGAAAATGTGAGATAATATGCTTAAAAAGGGTAAGCATATTTGTTATCAATCAATGAACATATGGGAGGAAAATCTAAGAATACGGGTATGGGAACATGATCCCAACTTAAAGTAATCATACCCAAAAATTCAAAGTTCATTTTTCATAAATCAGAGAATAATGATTTTTTATAACAAAATACATAAATCATATGTGTGAAGAATCATCAATAATCAATAATGAGCAATGAAATTATGTAATATATATAATACATATGTTTTTTGCATACTCATAAGTTTATAAAATCATTTCCTTAAGAAATTATCACTACCAAAGTTGTCATAGTGTATTGGTTTCAATAAAAATTCAAATACATAAATAGTTAAGGTTCTCTTCCATGACTATCATAGGGGATATAGTCCCTTATAAAATTTTATTCACCCCCCCCCCCCAATTCCTGAATGTATAATCTCAATATATATCCATATTTACTCAATTCATTGTTGGGCTATATAATTTTGGGTCTTCTTTCCTAATAATGAAAATCATTCAAATGTTTTCCACATGATCACAAAAAACTAATCATATCATCACCTAATAACTCTTGGACATGTATTGGGTTTCATAAACATTTCATCATTTAATCATAGAATAATATAGGGGAAGTAAATTAGTATCAGAATGGTTTCACCCTAACATAGTTAACTCATGGGAATGAAAGAGATTTTGTTGAATGTCCCTTAAATAATAATCATCATAATATATCTATAGAATTAATATGTGTAGAATAATATGATCATATCTCTAGTGATGTATAAAAATCCATAATGTATTTTGACCACGATGGAAAATACCATTTTGAGATCATTCGAACCTTATATTTAAAACATGAGAAAAAATCCATTTCTTTTGACAATATTTTAAAAAAACCCAGATAATATTAAAATATTTTTCTTTTAAAATATTAAAGGTAAAATTTAAATGAAACATTAAATAAAAGAGTGGTCAGGATAAAATTATAATTAAATCATTCCATATATGTTTAGTAAAATTATTTTTTTCACACATTTGAATTAATTCAAAATTGAGTAGTTTAGAAAAAAAATTATTTAAATAGATTACTTGATAAACCAGTTTTAATAAAGTAAAAGGAAATTAAACAAAAAAATTTAAAACAATTTATGTATAGGTATGATCTTCCATATAAAATCTTATTTTTATAAATATTAAAAGAAAATTTTGTCGACCATATAATAAATAAGGTTAGGTTATCTTATAAATTATTTTATCAATCATTTAAAAAAATAAAATCGTAAAAAGTTATTCGTAAGAATAAACTATATTAATAAATAAAGAATAAAATATATTGCTTCTAAAGGATAAAATACAAATAATTACCCAAATTGTAAATTCAGGAATAAATAACACCAATTAAAATTTGATTGAAGCATAAATAGCTTAACTCATGTTATGTCCTGCATTATACAAAGATAAATTTCATATATAACATAAATAAATTTATTATAAATTAAAAAATTAAACAATATTCATACATAACAAGATGTATATCATTCCCTTATAATGTCTAAATAACCTTTTATTAATACTTTCTTCACTTAAATGAACATCTTGTAGAAAAATTGTTCTTTTTCAATGAATGTTTCTATTCAATGGTTCTATAATGTGAATATTGTTCATGGTTTTATCATCTATGAAATTTTAGTCCTGAAATAAGGTTCATATTTATTCATCATATAATCATTAATAATTTTTTATATACTGTGTTGATGTAAAATCAGTTGAATCACTTCATGGTGACGACAATACTACTTATGGATGAGTGATGCTTCCACTTTTCAATAGTTGGAATGAAATAAAGGAAAATAATAATTCACTAGTCTTATATATTATTTACATAATATAAGAAAAATATAATGATTAAATTTATCCTTATTACCATCAATGAAAAGAGTAAATAAAAAATTTCATCGCTTCATAGAGGTGGTGGTCCGCCCGTATGTATGAGTGATGTAATTTTTTTAAACAGATATAAAGGAGAGAAGGTAAAGAATATGTTATAATTATTGAATAATTATTATTTCATAAAATATATATATATATATATATAATATTTTAATACCGAAATTTGAATTATGTTTATGGAAAATTATTTGTATCGCTATGTGGAGATGGTGGTCCACGCATTTTCACAACAGATACTTTTATTTATCATTCTATTAAACAGATGTGAAAAATGGTTATAAAACATAATAATAACATTTAAATATATGGATAATAAATTTTAATTCTTTTATAATCAATACCAAAAATTTAGATGATGTTTAAGGATAAATTAAATATAAAGTACACATTTAATTGTTATAGCTCTTATTCGGGAAACCATTGTGGATTACACAATAATCATTGAAATGATCACATTATGATCAAACCAATAACTCAATAATGTGTTGAGAGATGTTTGAAAGGGATTAATCTTGGTATTATTATATCTAGAGGACTCGTGTAGTGTGATGAAATTATGATGATATAAATTATGAAACCATTTTATATCATTCAATTTCTCAACATGTTATAAATTCATTTTAAAATAAGTTTGAAAATGATAAAAAAAAATTGTTTTGAAAAAAATACATTTGTAAGCATAAAACTAAATTCATCTAAATCTCATGCCTTATAAAAATCTTTTAACAGAATATTAATATATTTGATTTGAAATATTTTCAAAATATTTTAAAAAAATAATTCATAAAGAGAGATTAATTATTTTTATTAAGATAAAAAACACATTATCCCTATTAAAACAGTTCTTCTGAAAAACATCTCTTAATTTCAAATGCATTGTTTTTTATTTTTGACCATTTTATTACCAATGAATTCATTTTATAAATCTAATAATAATAATTTTTCATTGACATGTTGATCATATTCCACCAACCAAATTTATAGGTTCTAACTACCACATCTCAGAAAAACAATATTATTTTCATTTGGTCTAAACCTTTTTTTTAAGAATGTTATCAATTATATAAAAATTATTCATACAGAAATATATCATAAAATCTCAGAATGCTTCATTTAGCCTTATTATTTGAATTTATTCCTAAAAAATCTATCACTTCATTATAATAAATAGTGGATAATTATATATTATCACACATTTAAGTTCCCATGTAGCTTCTTCAAATTTAATGGTTTTCCAAAAAACAACACAATGTGAGTGGTATTCTTTCAAAACATGTTCATTCATAAATATAGAATTTACACTAGTTTTTATGTATATGATACATAATATCCCAGGGGTATGACTACTGAGTTTAGTACATGTGATGTATTAGGTATTTACTTCCTCCTGAGAGACACATAGAACACATATTGAACTTGAAAGTGATTTAGTTGAAGGGAAGAGCAATAAGAATCTGTCAAAATATGATAAAAATTTGATGGGACTAATATATGTAGCGATTTCTTTTCTCTTATTTTCCAAATCTCATAATCTTATTCCATAGATAAGGTCATAGGAATATCTTCTCAAAAAATTCAAACTCTATATCTCAAGGATGCTTATCAACATAAATATTCCTTCAACTATAGGATTCTGTGATGTGTTGTGGAATAGTTCTAAAATTTTGGTACCATTTCCTCATAAATATTATTTACAAATAGCTATCATTATCAAAAATAATCCCAATATATTATACCTCTACACTTCCATTAATAGTGTTCTTCATAAGGATCTGTAAAAATGATCAAGTGAATTTTGTTTTGTAACAAAATTTTACCATTGAATGATATTGATCGCAAATACATTTAGAATCATTAGAAAATTAACTCTACAGATATTCTATAGTTTAAACTTTCCTCTAATACTGACCATCTTTTAGAGGATAATATATATTATTTAACCTCAACACTACATATAGAACAGTCTAATTATTTCCAAATTAGTTGTGGACATTTTGAAACCTAAAATAATTTAATAAAAAAATAATACTTTCAAACATTCCTAAAGAGCCCCTCCTCCCTCTTATAAAAGGACACCACCTCTAACTCATTACACAAACCATTCAAGCCAATTGGATTGTCCAAAATATGCACCAAGAAACCCTAAAGATACCCCTATTAATCCTAGAATACTTTCCTTAGTAAGAAAGCAATTCAAGAAATCCTTTAGGCTCAAATCAATGGGAGTTACACATTTTAAGAGGCATCTTATTCTCTAAAATTAATTTCCAATATTCTACTTATTCACTCCATATTCTATTTTTTTCTTAAATCACATAACAAAAAAACTATCCTATATAAACTAGGTTTTTATCAAAATTATTTGAACTACCTGTGCGCACATTACCATCTAATGGATTTAGAACATACTATTTCTGTGGACGGTGAACTGATGCCTCACAGAATGATGATTGTTCAGTTATCTATAATGTATATCATGGTGGACATTATGAGGACAGAATATTTATATGGTATATATTATTTTTATTTTTTCTTCATGCTTTGGTAATTTTTATTTACAACATACCTTAATTCTTTTCATGATGTCTAAACACAATAATTTCTTTGTAGAAAACGCAGACTACATCCCCCTCAAAGTTATATGACTCATTCATGCCCTACATGGAAAAAATAAAAGACGTAATTAATGAACATATGTAACATATATATAATGATATATTTTAATATAATTTTAATATACCAGTGTATCATTATGCTTTAATTCCATTAAATATGAAAAAGATATGAATGTTGCGTTCATGCATACGTACGACTTACAGTCTCCATGAACGGTGCATTTCATTTCTTATCTCCAAATGTTATGAATTATTATAAATACATATATAATAGATATATATTATAAATATTTGAATAATATTTTGGAGATAATAGACTTGTGATCACGTGGATAATTTTTAATTATAACATGTTCATTTTTAACCCAATTACAAAATATCGTCAAAATGACCGATATTAACTTAAATAATTGTGTAATGTATATAACATGGTAATAATTTATATAAAATGAATAATAAACATGAAAAATGTTCTGAATTTATTAAAAATTAACTAATTTTTATTATTTCGGAAGAACAAAGAATATACTAGACAAGTCAGACTTTTGTAAGGGAACTTCATAACCTAATTTCCATTCTTTGGGATGATTTTATACTTTTGGATTATTTCATGCTATGATTATGTGAGAAATAAATTTTGATATCCTTTATTGTATTTATATTTCATTTATTTTTATTTATAGTTAATACACATAATCTATCTATTTTATTTACAAAAAGATATATGTGTGGGAACATTTAACCCTCCAATTATAGTCAAAGACTTATTTTATGTTTTGTCTTTTAATTTACATTTTCATATGTTGGGATATGTTCTTATATATACTTATAGCTATATATTTTATTTCCATGTGATGAGAGACCCTTTTCTCTCTCGTCAAATAATTTTATGAATTTTTATGTGACGTCATTAGGCTGTCAAATTCTCGTATGGGAATTTCTAAACTCAATTTGCACTCTTTGGGTTTTACGCATACTTTGTTGATAATATTATGAAACGATTATGTGTTGAACCACTGTTTGTTTATTTATGTTTTAATTTACACTTATTTTTGTGTGGATATACAGTTGCAACACGTAATCACCCCATTGATAAATTCATACGTCATTGATACAATCATTGTAAGGGACTATGTTTCAATATTCTTGTCATAGAGGCATATCCAATTATTATGCAGATTTATTATCCTATAAGGTGTATATACTACCCTTTGACATATTATATCATGAATATACTTATTCTAATGATATTATATATTTCTTGTAATGTTATTCGTTAATTATTTTTATTCATGTATTTTCTCAACTGGTAAGGGAATCATTAACTAAAACATTGTTTTAAATATTTTAATGATTTAATCTTCTAAATATTTTTCATTAATATCCATGTTTTTAAAATAGGTTTAAAGATTTTTTTATATGGACATTAATGTTTTAAAATGTTAATACATCTAAATGTTACTGTGTGGTGTGGGACACTTTGATTCAAAAATCTCATTATTAAATGTTTTAAATGGTATTGAAAATGGTTTTGAGAAAGCATTGATTATTTAAATATACTGAAATGATATAGAGTGATTATAATGTGGAACTTTTATCTTCTCATTATGCTTGTTTTATGTGTTGTGATCATATTATGGTTCTTGGGCATTGTTTACGTATAAGGGTGGTTCCATGATAAACCAAGGGTGGGTGAGCTCGAGATATCTCTCCAATGTAGTGGGTAACTTGAAGGAGGTAAATTTTAATGTTTATCCTAAGAGATTTAGGGAATATACTACGATGGGTATTCCAAACATAAATCCCTATGTAGATGTGAAAACTACAATGTATGTATGATATGGATTCTATAAGTTACCATTATAATTTCAGATTACTGTGTGTTATTCATAAATCTTATGATTTCATGAGGTATATCAAAGAGCATATGTATTTTATATATTGATGGACTAATGTTTTTTTGATATATTTTATAACCCTTTTTGATATTTTTATTCTCATCCCATGTTTTTTTAAAAATTTCCATAGGGTATAATGAAGGGTAAGGGAAACGAAGTATTCAAGAATATTTATATCAAGAAAAATATTCTTATTTACTTTTAAGAGTTTATATGTGATAAAAAATAGATACTGATTATAAGTGTCTACTTTTTAATATTTGATATGTAATGTAATTGTTATGGCCTAATTTTCAAAAACACTATACCTGAAAATATTCTCAATGTTAATTCATGATTTAACTCAAGATTAAGTAACGTGTTAAGGATGCGTCCTTATAAAAGCTATATGTAAAACAATTTTAATGGATGAATCAGATTCTGAAGTATATTATATGACCTAAAATATGATCTATAATTAACTTATATTCTTAATATTTATGTTATATAATGAAACAATTGTGTGATTATCAAGGAACCGCCAAAATGACATAAACTCATATCAATAATGATTTAACTAATGATTAGTCCACATACCTTATAACAAAAATGATTTGTGGAATCATTTAATATTATGGTAAAATATGAATAAAATTTCATTCGACTTCTAGAATTTCATTTCCCTATGACAGAAATGTAAAATAAAATCCATCCATGGGAATCATGTAAAGAATTCACCTGAAACAATAGAAGGAAAAAAACTAACAATTGTATGATTAAATAATGTTAAGAAATTATCATATAAAGTGTTATAAAAATGAAAATGTTTTTTTATATATTAATAACAATATTTTAATCATTATACATGAAGTTTAAACACATTTGATGTAAGAAGAACATGAGGTAAGGGAATTTATAACCTGATTTTCATTCGTTGGGTTAAACATATACTTCATTATTTTTGTGATTGTTTTTGTAATAATTTTTGTTAATATTATGTTAAATTATGTATATGTACAGTTTTTATATGTATTCCATCCACTATATTAAGTATCACTTCAATAATATGATATTTTTTTGGATAAAAAATCTTAAAATCCTCTTATAAAACTCTATTTTACAAAATCCAAAAGCAATGTGTTTATGAAATTATTCATTTTGTATGATTATGTTATAGTTCTTGGGAATTGTTTATGATGAAGGGTGGGACCAATATATCACTCTACTTAATTGGGTGTGGGTATGATGGTGGTTTTCCTTATGGTAAATCAAAGTTTAACTATGATGGTTACACAATAATGTATTCGTGAGGGTTACATTACAAGATAGTCATGAGGGTTACAAATTATTACATAGAAGACATGGTTACTGGATTATTTATGTAATTCCCCAAGATACCTTTATAGATCTAACAATATTCATTATGTTTTATGGAAATCATGTAGAAATATCTAGATCCACACTGTAAGTATATATTGGTGACAAGTATGTCATTTTGAAAATGATTTCATACATTTAAAAGTATTTATTTACTAATGTTTTCTTTACTTCTTTTTATATCCCTTTTTGAGATTTTTGTGCTCATCCCAAATTTTTAAATGATTTTCACTGGTCATAAGGACGTTTAAGATAAATAAGGAATCCCTGTTTAATATTATTATGTTTTTTCAAAGAAAACATGTTTTATTTGAAAATTACGTTATTTTGGATGAAATGGATACTGTTTTTGTGGTATTATCTCTATATAATTATAGAATTTTATGTATGTATTATATCCCAATAATCTATAACTCTAAATGTGAAAAAAAATACTAAATGGGAATGGAAGTGATTTCTTGAATGAAATTCCAGATTATGTAATGTAATAATGTTGGTTCCTTAAAATAAATCTATTGTAAAGACCTTTCACAAGATTATTTAAGACATATTAGTTAAAAATGAAACGGGATTGTCAAATTGAATTCATCCCATGAGGCTACAATTACATAAAGGGGATTACAATAACCAGTACCAACCCTATGTATTTCATGTCCAAATCAGTCCCCATTTGTCGAATAATTGATCAAAATACATAAACAATGTTCCATATTAAATATATGTATTCAGTCCAATATATATATTTATTAATATTTACCTATTAAATCAAATAAAATTCAACATAAAACCATATTAAAATATGGTTTAAATTTTAGGAAATAATAATATAAATCATTCAATAATATGGATATAACAATTAAATATAATTTTTAGTGAAATATTATTATGGGAAAGTGATTTTTTGAGAGAAAGTTATGAATCACAATAAAAAGAGATATTAAAAATATGACTTTTACCACATGGTAATTTTCACACTACTAGAAATTTAGGCTATAACCACGGTTCTAAACTGTGGCTATAACCATGGTTCTAAACTGTGGCTATAACCACTGTTCTAAACTATGGCTATAGGCCCAAAAAACCATGGATATAGGTTATAGCCTTGGGTTCATGAACTGTGGCTGGTATTGGCATGGCTATAGGGCAGACCATATAACCACGGTTCCAACCATGTCTATATATCAACAGCCACATCTCCAATCGTGAAAATATGTCTATACCCCCGGTTTCAAACTGTGGTTATAGGGTATGCCCTATAGCCACGCCAATACAATCCATGGTTTGTAAAACTGTGGTTATATGCCTGTAGCCACAGTTCAAAATGTGGCTATAGGGCTATAGCCACAGTTTAAAACTATTGATAGAGGCCTCTCCATTTCATAAAAACCAAGCACGGTTCACTATGCTGGATGATGAGAGGACATTACTAGCACCTCCCACCCAGCACCAATACCACCACCCCATACTCATACACACCTCCCCCAACCTCCAAATTTAACCCCTGCCCCCTCCTCACTACAAAACCCCTCCCACTGGACAGCCCCCTCCGTCCCCCAAGATATCCCACCACCCCACCACTCCCCATATATCCCTCCACCTTCTCCTTGGACACCCCAACACTACACATGCATCCCCCCTCTTTCCCCCTAGACACCCCACAACTCCCCCTACGGGCCCTTCCCCCTCAACATCCCCCTCCCACCACCTGGACACCCCCCCTCAAAACACCATAACAGCCCCCCACCCCCACCCCCTTGATATCCCTGCCCCACCTCTCCACCTGCAGCCCCCTGGACACCCCCCCCCAACCACCACCACCACTCCCCCTACAGCCCCCTCTCTTTCCTTGGATATCCCCCTCCCCCCTGTACACCCCCACCCCACTCCCTTGCAGCCTCCCCCCTCCCTCTCCCTCGACACCCCACCCCCACCACCACCACCACTCCCTCTACAGCCCACCCCCTTTCTAGGATATCCCCACTCCCTCCCCCTAGACACCCCCCACTCCCATGCAGCCCCCACGCTCACTGTGGACACCCCCTCTCTCCACCGCCACCCCCCCTGCAGCACCCATTTCCCAGTACATAACCACCCCTACTCCCCCTGCAGCCCTTCCCCCCTTCCTGGACAACCACTCATTCCTAGGTAGACCCCTCCCCCAATCTACACACCCCATCCTGGACATACACCCCCCCCCACTCCCCCTACAACCCCCTCCCTCCCTTTCCACGGACCCACCCCCCCCTACAACCCCCTTCCCTACCCATGGACACCCCCCACCCCTCTGCATTCCCCCTTCCCCTTTCTGAACAACACCCATTCCTGGATAGACCCCTCCCCCCAACCACTCCCCCTCCCTCCCTTTCCCTAACCCCCCCCCCCCCCCCCACTCTCTGGTAGTACCCCTTTCCATGGACCGCACCACCCCCAATCCCCCTGCAGCCCCCCTTCCTGGAAAACCCCCTATTTCTAGAAAGACCCCTCCTCCCACCCTACACACCCCATCCTGGACATAACCCCCCTGGATAGGCCCCCACCCTACACCCCCATCCCTCCCTACACACCAGTCAATTGAATTTTGAAAACCAAAAACATGATAATATTGCTATTATATATAAAGTTTCAGTCAAATGAACTACACTAATCAGAAACATGATAATATTACAAGAAATAAATCAAACATCATCATGAAAAATTGAGTATAGTGGAACCAAACCATATGGTTTTGAAAAAATGAAACTGAACCAAACTGAAAATAATTTAACCAAACTGACTCAAACAAATAAAAACTGACTTCAATAATGTGTAATTGAGCAAAAAATAAATAAAACTAATGAAACATACCTGATTTAATGTAAAATTAATATATTTCAACTGAATATCCCTAAATATAACAAAATGAACCTGTTAAAATTGACATAAACCAAAAAAAATGAACCCAATAAAAAAATAACATAGTAAGCCTAACCTGACCCAAACTTAACCAAGGAGTCGGGACTTGTGATGAAAATTTACAAGGCCTCATTCCCAAAGGTTGAGAGGATATCCCAGTCATGTGGTGCATCACTGTCCTCAACGAGATCCAAGATGCACTTCTCAAAGATAGGGAACCCAAGAATCACCAAAATACTAATTAAAATTGATCCATAGATTAAAAATGGAAGAAAGATTACCTGAATCTAATGTTGAACTCACTTCCTTCAATGGTGGTGGGTAGAATTGAAATCATCATAAGTAACCACCTATAAGTAAATAATGGAAATAAAGTGAGATACAACAACTTCTTATATATATTTTATCAGTGTGTCAATTGTACATGATAAATAATACATATCATCATAACCAAAAATGAACAATGAATATTCTGATAGATATGTAAATACTAATGTTGAATAACATGATCGTTAATAATGTATTTTTGTTCAAATTAAATCCAATTTCATTCAATAAATTAACAATAGAAGCATTTCATTAATTGTTTTCTATATCTGTTGAGTATTCCATAATGGCGTAGGTTGCACCACTCTCGATGAGAAACAGGAATGATATGAGGGGATAATGATCTAGTTTGATACCCCTGGGGTTGTGTTATATTTTTTGACAAAATGTGTGGAAATTTCCCAAGATGATTTGTTGAAAAGATGGGGAGATTGATGGACACCCCTAAAGCGAGTTTGTGTTAGACATATTGACAATGTTGTTGATGAGGACTTTGAAGTTGTGAGAAAATATATTTGATGGATATATATATATATATATATATATATATTAGATTTTTTGAAAATGATATGTGGTGGACGAAGAGTGGTGATAGACCTGGCCATGTGAGGGAGTTTATATAATTAAAACTATAAATGTAGGTTTTTTCAAGTCCATCATCTATACTAACACAATATTAGGAAGCTTCATGCAAGAAATGCTCTAATGCGTGGAAATTTTTCAATACTCATTCAGAATGATTTCTTTCTCCTTAAGTAAACTTTATATCCCATCAATAGGCAGATAATTCCTCTATGTTTCCCACACCCTCTACAATAGGGTATATAAGAAATCTATGGGGATGAAAAACTATGAAGATATCTCGGTAGCTAGTGTCGTGGGGATGTAACTGCTGTTTTAATGGGTCATGCCCAGAACCATCAATATTTTCCTCTACATTTCATAAATGAGAGGATTCCTTGATGAAATACCATTTATCGACCTTATTAACTCATTTTCGGAATCTTTTTCCCCCTACATCCCCCTTCCACCATAGAAATACTCCCCATGTAACTCCCCAAGATCTCATAGTACATTATCTCATTAAATTACTTTAATAGCTTGCGCTACACGCAGCACCGAGTTCGAGCACACCACAACATTACCAAACTAGCCGTTAAAAAAGCAGTTATAAATAGTATTAACTGTATTTTGAATATTATAAACACTATATAATTTTAACATCCATATTATGTATTACATAGACATTATATAAGAACAAATTCATTTTTTTAGATAGAAGAAGTATTTTTCAAAAATAAAATTTTAACTCCTTTTAATGGAGAACCATTTTTTTTAATCCAATATTTGAAACTTTTTTATATTCAATTTGTCTAAATAATCTTCTTCATTATAATCGGGATGTAAAATTTTAGTTTTGATAAATTTTCAGTGATTTTCTAATAACTTTCATATTTGGGTGAATAGTGAAAATTACAAAATTTTAACTGAAAATAACTTTTTTAATCAAAATAATTTATTGCATTAAATTATTAATTTTGATGGTTTGGAAGTATATATATATTATATTTTTTTCATTTAATACAATTTTGGTCATTATAAGTAATTTCACATTTAAATTTGACATAAACACATGACGACCTTTCGATAGTTTTTTCTTTTTTAAAAACACATTTTTTTGTTTTGAACAAGGGAATTAATTTTAAATTAATAAGTGAAATAGATATGTTTTTAATTTGATAAAATATACTTCATTTTTTAATTCATAATATCAAAATTATCTTAGGGTGAATTTTTGGTATTTTTCTGAAAACATTCAATTTTTGATGAATAGTGAAAAACACTAAGTTATTGTTTAAAACCGACTTTTTATTTAAATAATTATTTATTTTATTTAAATTTATTTTAGGAAAAAATAGATACAAAATACATATATAAGTTAAATTTAATTTTTTGGAGTCTTTTTATAATAAGTTTAGATATAGAAAAATTATATTGAACTTTTTACCATTTTTTACCCACCTCCTAGGTGCATTTGCAAATTTGCATAAAAAATAATTTTACCACTTCTATGAATTTAATTTATAAAATAAAAGGGGCATTGTTTATATCATTAAGTAATCTTTGGTTCAATAGGATAAAAATAATTATTGATGAATACTAACTTTTGACTTATATCTAACACGGTTAAAGGTAAATAGGTTAATTAAGGGTAAAAATGATATTATTATTACCCTAAAACATGTCATAATTCTATTGGATAAGTGTAATTAGACCAAAAAAACTTAGGAATAAAATATGATCCTTTAGCTCCACTTTGATTAGATTAAGACATTTATTATTATTTATTTCAAAGAGTTAAAAGTGTTAAATTCAATGTTTAATAAATAAAACATTTATAATAGAGGGTTATACATAAGATAAATTCTACTATATTTATTCATTTTAAAAATAAAAATATTTCACACATAATGGTATTTTATTTATAATTTTTAGACATTAAATAATTTAATTTATTAATGACATAATGATGATGCAGTAATTACCTTATTAATGAAAGATTAAAATAATTAGTATCATAAATATCCAAATAAATGTAATTTTTGACTTTCGATAAATTCCACTAATTTTATATGTTAATATGACATGTTAGGGTAGATTAGATAAAAAAATTAGAAGTGATAAGGTTGTAATTACATTCACAAAAACAAAATACCAAATAGTTTCAAAATTGATAAAAAGTAATTTTTATAAAAAATACTATATTATTGGTTGATATAATTTTTAAAAAATTCTAAAGTTCGGCCAAAGGGCATAAATAATATTATATATGTCATTAATTAACCACTTGCGGTTCACTTGGATGTTTATAGAAAGTTTGTTAACCATATAGTGTAATAATACAAGAAGACACGGTAAAAGTTAAATTATTTAACTTAGAGATAAATTTAAAATATAAGGTTAAAATGGTAACCTAAACTTGCCTAAAACCTATTAGTTGAGAGGATTTCGACCCATCCCCACTTTATCTTCGAAATAAATTAATTTTTAGCCATCATGAACCGAATATTATTTTATTATAAAATAATATTGTAATCTTTTCTTAAGGTTCCCCTCACCACTCTTATAAAAGGGAACTCCCACTTCTCTCAAATTCATCACCTCTTTCAAGTTATTTTCTTCTTACACATCTTATTTACTTGTTGTTTCCATTGTAAAACAATAACTCTAGAATCTTTTATATATTTTGATTTTATTATAAATATGGTACAACCATATTAAATAGTTTATCCATCCTATGAATTACATGTCCCCATACGTGCATATGTATGGCTTACCGTCTTCACGTCATGATGTAGTTGTTATTCAATACATTATTATATTGGATGGGTTTAATGATGATGTATAATTGATGTAAATAATAAATAAAACATGTTAATAATTCTGTATATATGATATACCATCCAATTATATACGATTTTAATATCAAAATAATGATATTGTCACTCGTGCGTACGTACGGATTACCGTCTCCACGAAGCGATGAGATTCATTTCAATGTTCACCATTCAATGATGTTTATAAAAATATATATTATTAATAACAATGTAATATATGACATAATAATTCTACAGAAGATATATATATATATATCTATGTGTGTGTCCGTATGTACATACATATATCTTATTCACTTACTTCCATTCAATAAGATGTGAAAACAGAAACATCGTTTATGTGTATGTATGGACAACCTTCTCTATAAAAAATTCCTTCCATTTAATATATACATATTCTATAAATATTTATACTCTAAATATATATGATATATGAATCAAGGTTTATATTCTGGAATCATTTAAATAATGATCTAAATGATAAGATCAAGAATAACAAGTTAAAACACATACGATTAAGAAAACAATTATTACCCAAAATATTAATTTATCATGGAAATCATTATTAAATGGGTAGTATGATGTCATAAATGAATCATTTATGATATTATTAATATGAATATGGTTCTGGTATAATCTAATAACATACTATGGTCATTATATAGGAGGTTAAAGGTACCCTCGACCAAAGGAAAGTCCATGGTAGGGGTTAATTCTACAATCTCTTTATTATCAGAGGTTGTTTTTACGTAAGTATCTAGTGGGAAATATTTATTATCCACGTCTATGTTTCATAAAATATTTTTCAAATGTATTATTTTTAAGATACATTTTTACTAAAACATCATTTTAAATGTTTTGAGGACTTATTCTTCTAAACATTTCTCATTAATGTTCATGTTTTCAAAATGTTTTAAATGAATTATTTACATGGACATGAATGTTTTAAAATGTTAATTATTTTCAAAAGATTCAAAGTGGTATGGGACACTTTTATTAAATGCTATATTTTAAATTAATTCCTTTATAGATTAGGTGAATTTTAAATGATTTCATGAAAAAGGGACATTTCTCTCAATTATTTTTACAGATCATTTTCAACTATTCCAACATCATTTACGGGATATTATTCTTTATCGAGGTTGATTTATTATGATAAAAATCTTCCATATTGTACAGAACGTTTTGTGATATATTTTACTGTGGATGGGTTATTTTTATACCATTCATGGTTTAGGGTTAAAGTATTGACATTTTGAATACTTGTTCTAATACGAATGTTTATGTTATGTTTCAACCTTTTCATACGAGGAATGTATGGGACATAGTAAGTGACGGGTGGAGCCTTCTATATCTCATCGATGCATCGGTAGGTCTCATGAGACAATTAGATGTGGAATTGGTTGAGGCCTTTCCCAATTTTTTATATGGTTTTGGCTAAGGCCTTAATCATTTTTAGACGTCTTGGCCGATGCCTTGAAAAAATGTTTCATATTTTCTGGCATTATACATTCCCTCATTAGGAAAATAATATTGATGGTTCATGTGGTTATTCAACTAATATAATACCCATGACTATGTTTTATTATGGCATTATTTACTCAACTTATATTTATACCATATTGTTTTCATGTTTATTATTTGTAAAGGCATTTGTTTTCAATTATTCAACATGCCTATTTTTTATGTTATCTTTACCCTAAATTATTTACCCTTAACAAGCATCTGAGCTCACCCCTTTCTTATTTTTTATTCTCCCAGGCTTCCAAGAAGAGTTTTATGTTTGAGATACTGGGTTAAACTAAGGGAACAATAGTGTTCTAAAAGGATTATTTTTTTATTGTATGATAGAAAATGTAATGTAGAGTTCATGTATGTAATTTGTTTTCCATGACTGCAAAACTGATCTGTCTTTAGAGACTTGATTCCTTTTAATCATGCCAATGATATATAATAATGCACCGACTCTAGGTAACTGGGGTCAGGTGTTTCAACTCCCCCCCCCCACACTCTTTCAGGATAGACCCCCCCCCCCCACCGACCCTGGAAAACACCCCTTGTACATGTGTCATGGTCCCTGCATTTTTTTCCCTTGATATTTACTAGACGCAATGAAAAACCAAAACTCTACCACCTAGCATTTACAATCCAAAAAACATGAACCCACTAATCATTATAGAACCATATCCAACCAATAAACCAACAACTAAGTCGTCATATTCTACAACTATTAATATAGATAAATGATCTAAAAACTAAAGGATTAATCATTATTGAAACAAATATTCCCAATATAATAATTAAATAAAACAAGGAAACATCCATTAAAGCCCCCCCCCCCACCTTGATGCTTGACTTTAAAAAAAATTCCACAATACTGCATTTTGATGATCCAAAAAGAGGAGGGAATGGTTTCAAATTACTTTAACTATAACCATAAAAAAGATATCCAAATTCCCTTGAAATGTAATGAGGATTTTTTGAAGTCCATGTTTTCTATTGGGAGACTTCTAGTTTCCATTTTAATTTCTTATATATGTCTATAAATATATTTTTGTGGAAGGGGACCCATACCAGCTTCATTGTAGCATAGGGAATGACATTTTCACTTCCAAAAATAAGAAGCTCATGCTTTTTGGTTAGAATATCCAAGTTCTGAGAATTCTATTCCAGACAGACCCCCCACCCCCACTGTAACCCCCCCCCCCCCACTGGCACCCCCTGGACATCCCTCCTGCCCCGGACACCCCCCCCCCCACTCCTCCCAAGACAGACCCCCCCCCCCCCACAGGAACCCCCCCCCACCCCGACAGACCCCCACCCCCCTGAACACACCCTTCCCCCCTGGATATCCTCACTCCCCCTTAATGGTTCATGCCCAAGATCATAAATATTTTCCTATACATTTCAGAAATGAGAGGATTCCTTGGGAAAATTCCACTCCATCCAGATAGACCCCCACCCCCACTACAAAACCCCCTTCCCCCGGCAGACCCCCCCCCCCCCCACTTCCTGTACTCCCCCCCCCCTCACTTATTCCTGGGAATACCCCCACCCAACCCCTTCATTTTCAGAATCTTTATCCCCTATATCCCCCTTCCCCCTGCAAATCCCCTCATCCAATCCCCCCTGGTCAATTTGACAATCATACATAGATCTATCATTGATATGTCTTACACCACATAGACATCTCCACAAACACACTCCTTTGGGATACCAAGAGCTATCATATTCACATTGAACACGTCGGTTTCCAACTATATTGGTGACCCTAATCTAATTTCACCAGTGACCTACTATCACCACCTCCTTAGAGATCATCCACCTAAATAGATACATTCTCAATGGTCATCTCACCACAACACACTATTGTTTATATAGACCCCACATGTTACCACAATGTGAATTCTCATTCAGCAATTCATTCCCATCAAGTCATCATTACACTACTCTTTACTATAACATAGTGATTCCCCTATAAGTCAAGGAACCCCAGGCCTGGACACACATTCCATCACATTTTTTCCAATCCTCGCAGCCTCCAATACACCATCAACTATCTCAGATTCCTGTATCTAATATTAATATTTTTTTCTATCATATTGAACTTCATAAACGTCATCATAAAATTATTTTTTTCTCCTAATTATATTTTATCTTTAGATATTCAATAACTTCTAGTTCCAACATAAATGGCCTTACCTCTTCCATAGAGTGCATCGTTTTACCAGAAGATCTAGTAGCGAAGTGAATCGATAAATTTGAATAATACTTATGATTCTTTATTATTTTCCCTTTACAAACTAGATAATTCCATGACTCACAGATTTCTTTCTTCTAATTCCTTAAGATGAACCAAAATGGAACTATAGCATGATGATCTTGCCCATAGTCTAAACTACATTCGGAATCTACTTATTTATCTCTCAGATCTGGTTTTCCTTAGATATTCCAACCAACTTGCTTCATTTTTCACCTAGGAATGGCTATCTTCAACCCTTAATGATTGTTATCTCCCTCAACATTTTCCTTCAAATCTTATAAATGGTTGTGAATATGGATTTAGTTAGAGGGATAACATCTTAGAAGATAAATACATTTCAAAATCATAGGTATTTGTACCATAAAATATCTGAGGATTCAGTTCTATGACATTTTTTCCAAAAAAAAATATAATAATACTATAAACACGAACCAAGAATGTTTTAATATGAACTTAATCTAATAAAATCAGACTACAAAAATTCAAAATTCCAAAAGTATTGATCAGAACAACACCATCATCATGCTCCTTCCTTTTTCACCCATTTATGGAAGTTGTGGGTTGGGAATAGGTGGATATAGCAGTGGAAGAGCTTGTCTCTACCTCTCCCATGACTTGAATATCCCACTTGGATCTTTACAAGTCTTTCCTCAATCTAGCAAAGATATATGTGACCCTTAGTTCTAGTTGTAGTGACCTCACCCCCTTCCAGTGAGAATCATTTATTATGATTCCTTTGATTTATGAGTTACCTATTGGGAGGCCTACATGATGTTAAAATTTCTCCCCATGCTGGCAGTTGGATAGATCATGACACATGTGTCTAAATGAGGAACAAAATCATCCAAAGATTCATATAAGACCTGCTTCTTCCAACAAATATCCCCTCCAATATCAATGTAGATAAAATACATCGGTACCTTTGACACATCGAGCTCAACACATATTTTAGGAAAATCAAGGAGGAAGAAAGTTATGGAGGGATTATTAGTACATAATAAGTTCCCAAACATATTACCAATCAATTTAAGAGTCGCCAAATTTTGAAATGGGGGAAGTAGGATAGGGATATAAATCCAAATCACCATGTACGGAAGATCCTATTTTAAAAGGAACATGAAAAACCAATAGAAAATAGATAAGTTTACGCTAGTGAAAGAATGTGGAGAATTCAATCAAGTAGAGATAAGTTCATCTTCATTTGAAAATGGAATCAAAAATTTCCTCAAATCCATAATCTCTATAACCACCAATTCAAGAAACCCACATGAATAAAAAATATACCTATCAAATCTTTCCATCGAGGGGTGACTCTTGCCTAATTGAGCCACTAATGTGAGATTCAATTGCAAAGAAGCATTTAAAAATTCTTGGGGGAAACAACAATCATAATAATCTCATCATCTTGTGACAGACATTTTGGGATAATTTCAATTTTGGAATGTTGGTAAAAAGGCTAGGGTTGATGAAGGGGGATATTGTTAAGAACTATGAATCTGAAGTACTCGAAAGGAATACTACCCCCCAACCCAAGAGAGGGGGGCCATAGGGGAATCCATACATCCTAAAAAATTATGAAAGGAAGCAACATGATTGAAATAGATGTAGCCTTATAAGTAGGCACACATAAGAGTTCAGTCAAAAATAATTTCATCAAAAACTCATATTAGTGCTTGCTCCCCAATAAGCCTAACGTCTCAACTGTTCCAAGTCTAATCACACAACCACCGAACTACTACCATCTTTTCAAACCCTGTGGGTATACTTGTAATCTATCCATCCAAGATCAAACTATTTCAGATCATAATCATCTACCTCATTGGGATTCATACCCAAAAATAGTCATAACAAGTATCCTACCAATTCATCCCTTTGAAATCCAAACCTCAATACTGAAACACCTACAGTGCTTTTCATCATGGAATCCTAAAGAATCCCCATGTGTATACCGCATACTCGATAGTACCTATAATGCACCAATATCATAATTTAAATCATCTACCCATGATTTTGTCTCTAAAGTAACTAAAAATCCCAGGCTAATGCCTCTATTAGGTTACTATCATATACCATATCTCATCTCAAGCATATTTCCTGAATAACTAATATCTTGAGTCATATCAAAAGGTAATTAGGCCCTCCCACATATCTCAATAACCACATATCACATAGGTCAAATCTCACAGGGAAACAAATATTTTTTCCCATTTGAAATATCTTAATGCAACAAATGTGCTAACACCCACTCTAAATTTCTCAAATACACGCGTATTAGGAAATACATGAAAATCACCATCCTATTAGGGAAGTGATCCTAAAATAAGGTTCTACTTTCATCCTCAATCCTCACCTCATCCCAATTTTTAATATCATCAAAGATATCTCAATCAGGCTTGAAACTATAGTCTTCTTCCCAACCTGAACCTATGATTTGTGAATTATTCTCTGGTTCCCAAGCATCATGGCCACCCAATACGTGTTTGAGTACAAGAATGTAGGGAACCACCAAAGGAGTACTATGCCTAAACATAAAATATGGTGTATGGGTAGATGATATGCTCAGTTGAATGAATAAATAAACTGTGGAAGCATAAATAAATACCCATCATTGATTCTTAGGCTATAACGTGACACTCGGTACTGGTTATAGCTACTTTGGTTAGTGTTAGAGTTTTTTTTTGCATGTCACATTATCATTCCCACTAGTACAGAGCCCAATAGAAATGTATTATAAGGTAAAATCATCGATTCATTGGAGGAAATTCTATTAAATCTAATTGTATCAATCCTATTCATAATTCCAAGGAGTGTGTTCTAGGAAATCTTGTAGTATCGAGTATATAAAAAATTCATAGGGGATAGGCCTAGGAAATCCAATAGTATCATCAATAGAATAAATTCCTTGGGGGATGACCCTATGTAATAATATTTACACAAAGATGGAATCCCAATTTCCTGGGAATTCATTATAAACCAAAATATTGAATATATAGGTATTTCTCAATGTAGAGACCCGAAGCTTAACGTACATGTACATTACATTACATTTGCGGAATACATAACAAAAAACACACACACAAGGATCGTAATAGTTTAGTGTCTTTGGAAACTCGGAATATAATCTTCTAATCGTGGTGAAAGATCTTCAAAATCTCCCATAAAGATCTTCCTTTTTTTTACCTAAAACCTTTCTTCATATCCTGGGGAAAAGAAAACATAAAATGGTGAGCTCAAATGCTCAGTAAGGGTAAACAAAAGAAATATCAATCACATCATATACATAAGCACATAACTTTTGGAAATCTTAACCTGCAAAAGAGATCAAAATTTCATATCATGGGGTAAATCATGGCAGTGAAATGTAATCACAATAATCATAACTTAAAACATGAAACTTTGTGGCATTCACATATAATCATAGAGAATCATTTATTGTTAGTCATTACTCATTGCCAAGACTATCTTAGTGGACAAAGTCCCTTTCTGAATCGAGTAACCCTCGTTTCAGTCTTGTTTCACTGAACCGGTATAACCTACCGTTCCAGCCCTGTCTATCTCATGAGATATAAAATCTTTACCCAATGCATTGGAGTGAGATATAGGTTCCACCCATCTTATAATGAATCCTTTCTTATGTGTGCCACATAATCATAAATCATACATTATCGCATAACCCATGTAATAAAAATGGGATTCTTAAACAACATGACATCATAAAACCATTCATATAAGACAAAGGAATTCATAAACATAATTCCATCACAACATAGTCAAATCAATGTAAAAATATGGATAGAAATAGAACCCTTTATTATCTTAGATGGAAAATAATTTTGATAAAACACTTGAATTGAATTCTTGAGGAAAATATCCTTTCTTCTTCAAAATCAATTTCTTTTCACAAAACATCATGCAATTTTAAAAGAAAGAGATTTTATTGAAAATAGTCATGAAATATTTTGGAGGAAGGTTCATGAAAATAATTCTTTATAAAACCGTAAAAATCCATTCGTTCCGTATAAGTTAAAAAAACATTCTTCTCGTACTTTTGTCGGAAAGTCAAAAAGTACCTCGTATGAAAAAAAAAACGAAAAAAAGATTCCTTTCTTATCCTTTACTAAAAACTCACCGAAGGGTAAAATTGTATTTAAAAAATTGTAGGTGGATGGAAATAATATTACATATTGAGGAAACATGGATGTGGATGATAAAATACATCCCAGTAAATGCCAAAGTATAAACAATCTCGAATAAAAAATGAGATTGTGATATTTCCCTTACCTTAGGTCCGATTTGCTCTGTATGTGTCCGAACCTCCTATATAATGATTTAAATAATGTCATTTATTACAGAATCATATTCATTGTTATGATATCTTATATGGTTCACTTATGACATTATATTCCATGTTAAAGAAGCGTTTTGGGTAAAATCGTTTCATTTATCGTAGGTGTTTTGACTTGTTGTTCTTGACATTATTATTACTTACATCATGATTTACTTACTTCCAGAATATAAAATATGATTTATATATCATATATATATATATAATAGATAGATAAATGAAATGAAAAACACCGTTCATGGAGACGGTAGTCCGTACGTACGCATGAACGTTGTTTTCCTTTCCTTATTGTCTTGAATGGATGTAAGTAGATAACATACATATATATATATATATACATAAATCCAGTAGCTTTATAATGTCATATATTTCATTATTATTTCTTATATATACTTTATAATCATTCTTAAATGGTTAACATGGAGAATGAATCTCATCGCGTCGTGGAGACGGTAGTCCGTACGTACGCACGAGCGATGATATCATTTCCATAAATATTGAATTGAATTGGAGTGGATTATACAATATATCAGAATCAATATGATGTTGTAATAACTATGTATAGTTATTCTTTACACCACTATACCCATCCATGTAAGGTGGTGGTGGAAAATAGATTACACCACGGCGTGGAGACGGTATTCCGTACGTACGCACGCGTGGTGATTTCTTTTTCCGTAGGATGGATAGATGGTGAAATAGGGTTGTTTCATACTTATAATAACATATCAGTATATGAGTGATACTGATTTTATTACTTCATAATGAAACAACCTAAGAAGAAGAAGTGGAAGAAGAAATAAAGATGAAAGAATTGGTAACGGTAATTACCTCTTCTTTGAAGCGCCTCTTTGAGACCTCTTCTTAGGGCACTAAAATTGGTCTTTGAGGAAGACCAGAACCTATAGGATGTTTCTAGGGAAGTGGAGAAGAGATTTTGGCAGGGTTTGGCTGAGCTTGAGTGCTCAAATTGGTGTGAGGAGGAGGGGGAAGAGGTGTCCTTTTATAAGGGAGGAGAGGGGCACCTTAGGAATACCTCAAAATATTATTTTATATTAATGTCAAAATCGGTTTATAATGGTTCCAAAGGGTCTTATTTCGAAGCTAAAGTGGGGATGGGTCGAAATCCTATCAACCAATAGAATTTAGACAAGTTTAGGGTATTATTTTAACCTTATCAATTAGATTTAACTCTAAGTTAAATAATTTAACTTTTACCGGGTCTTTTTGTTTTCTTTCACTATATGGTTAATACACTTACTATAACATGCAAAAAGATCCCCAAATTGTTTATTATTAATATATATATCCTTATCTAAGTCATTTGGCCGAACCTTAGATTTTTAGGAATAAAATAACAATTAATAATATAATATTTGATTTAAAAACTATTTTGTGTCAATTTTGACACTATTTGATATATGATTTTTGTGAAAGTCATAACAGAATTATATGTTCGAACCAAGTTGATTAAATCAACACTAATATATCATAGTAACCTAGAAAATTAGTGGAATTCATAAAAAGTCTCAAATTACATTCATTTGAGCATTTATAACATCAATTATGTTAATATTTCCTTAAAAGTGTAATTACTGCATCATCGTTGTGTCATAAATAAATTAATTTATTTAAAGTCTAAAAATTATAAATAAAATATCATTATGTAGGAAATATTTTTAGCTTTCTAATGATTTTTTATAGTCGAATTTAGCTTATGTATAACTCCATATTAAAAATGTTTTAGTTATTAAACTTTGATTTTAACTATTTTAACTATTCATTAAATAAAATAATATTAAATGTCATAATCTAATCCAAGTGGGCCTAAATGGTCATATTTTATTCCTAAGTTTGTTTTTGGTCGAATTACACTTGTGCAATAGAATTAGGACATGTGTTAGGGTAATAGTAATATCATATTTACCCTTAGTTACCCTATTTACTATTAACCGCGGTAAAAAAAGTAAAAAGTTACTATTCACCAAAAAATTATTTTTATCTCATTGAACCACATTTTACTTACTGATATCAACCATGTCTGTCAGATTTTTGAAATTCCATTCACAGGAGCGGTAAAATTAAGTTTTATGAAAAAATTCAGTTTTTAACCTACCACTTAGTGGTTTCACTATTCATCAAAAATTGAAAGTTTTCAGAAAAATACCAAAATTTCACCCAAGGCTAATTTCGGTATTCCGAATCCAAAAATGAAGTCCATTTTGAAAAATAAAAGTTATAAAATTTCAAAAAGTGGTTATTACTATTCATGACTGCTATTTTTAATAGCATATTGTTGTTTAGAGAAACTCGGTATTGCGTACAACGCAAGCTATCGAGGAAGGTCGTGATTGCGTGTAATGCAAGGCAAGTCAAGGATGCGTGTTGTGCAAGCTCCTTTTGGTGTAGCGTACAACACAAGACATTAATGAAATTAAAAAGAATATTTTTCATAAAATTTCGGGGTTTTACATTCTACCCCCCTTAAAATGAATTTCGCCCTCGAAATTCGTCGGGGTTATAAATGGTTTACTATTCGAAAGTTTCTTTAATAAAAACCCACATCGTAAAAAGGAATATCAAAACCAATCTTTAAAAACAAAAGTATGAAACGTAACGGTTACCCAAATAAACTAATCATTGGGCTTCCACATAGGTGAAAATATGGATATGGAAGAGAAGTCTAACCATCATGTTCTGATGGAGAGTGGTAGAGAACATGGCTATGGAAAATCCAGCAATCACAAAGCCATAAATTTGTGATGATCTAAGGTACCATCTGATTCATCAGATATAAGATCACTAGGACAACATTTTTGGTTTTCAAGATCGTTTCCCTAAAGTTAAAGAATTTGAATAAATACTTACTTTATTTTGGTACAATCTCACTATTGTTCGTGCCTTTAACAATTTCCACTTCATCTCTTAAATAAATGAAGTTGAATTTGTTATTCGTGAAGTGTTAGCAGATCATGTGATAGAATGACAGGTCATTCCATCTGTGTCAAACAAAAGGTTAGCAAAAATTATATACATAAGTTGATCTATAGTAAGATTAATCATATATGGTTCCTAAAATGGACTTTATACTTCATATATCATACTGCTTAATATAATAAAACTAGTTTCTAATAAACAGGGACTTCCTGTAGACCAGTGGTAGGCGATAAAGGCCAGTCGCATTTCGGTTGTGGGTTCGATTCCCATAGCCTTGTCCGACGCGATGGGTTGTCGCCCGTCCTGCAGGTTGTCCTTTTTCTAAAACTATATTACTATAACATCTCATCAATAATATCGAAAAAAACTTCTATCCTTAAACAATACTAACTTATTCCAACATAATCCATTCCAATCTTTAGGCTTATCCATAATACTGCAGTCCACTTTCATAACATAGTGAAAACGATTACCAAAGATTTAATACCATCGTTGATCCCCATATATCATAAGATATGTTTTTTTGGTCACATTCCAAACATTCAATGTCCTTAATCATGTATTCTCTTGAATACCTTAGTGAAAACATGAATGCAGTTTAAAGTTAACACTTTCCACATACCAAAATCCTCAAAATTCTATATACTCAACCCATGATATCACTTAGTCCTTATATCAATCATGAGCTCATGAATACTGTTAAACATTTCATTTTCTCATTTTCCCTTCATTATGCGCATATCGTCTTATTTCCAAAAATATCTCAATCACTTTGAATACCACATTAGACCAATACATAAATATTCCAATACTCCATGATACAACATTATTTTGGAATCCCATTACATAAACACTTAATCATTCCACCACATCGTTGTCATATTCAACATCGCCAATAGTGATCGCATGTGACTTCCCTTTATCCTTTGCCTTAAGCGGTTGCTCATATCGATCATCACTAACCCTTGGATTAGGGCATTTATTAGCATAATGCCCCATTTCCTTTCACTTGAAGCATTGAAGTTTTGGTGGTGCGTTCTCTGCAGTGTTTGCTTTATTCACATCATTAGAAACCCTTTTTCCATTACTTCGACACTCACCTGCTCGATGACCTTCTTTTCCACACTTAAAACATTTTCTAGTCCCTTTAAGACAATCTCCACCATGCTTCTTTCCACACTTTGTGCATAAGGAAACATTTATCTTCTTTTCACCATTATTCTGAGATTTCTCCTTGAACTCCATCTTTCGTTTCTTGTCAAAACCATGAGATGGATATGTAACACCAACTTCCATTTCCACCTTGATAGCACAACGCACAATTTCTTCATAGATACTGAAGTCTCTTATAGCTAATGCCCTTCGAAGACTTGGTTTTAAACCACTGAAAAATCGATCAACTTTACTTTCAGGTTGGATGATAATGCCAGATGCATACCTTGCAAGTCTTGTAAAATTCTCTTCGTATATACCAACAGATTCATCATCCTTTTTCTTTAGTTCAAGAAGCTCCTTCTCCATCTTTGTTCGAAGAATACGAGGGAAGTACTTATTAAAAAATAAGTTCTTGAACTCGTCCCATTCCATGGACTCAATTTCATCTCTTTTCCTTGTATTCTTGATAAGATTCCACCATTGATCAGCTTCACCTTCCAAACGATATACTGCTAAGATGACTTTATCGTGTTCAGAACATTGAAGAACTGAAAATATCTTTTCAGTGGTACTGATCCATTGTTCAGCAACAAGTGGATCAGAAGACCCACTGAAAGAAGGTGGACGTTGCCTCATGAAGGACTCAATAGAATATTGTTCCCTTCTATGCTCATTTGGAAGTCCAGAATGATTCATATCTTGTGTAAGTATAGCAATAAGATTTTTCACTCCATCTCCCATAACATTTGTTTGTTCAGGAGGACAATGATTGCATTGTCCATTTCATTGATCAACACGGTTCCTTCAGGTTCCAGCCATCGTCTAAAACCCAAAAAGAATAGTGTGAGAGGCAAAAATCATGCTAGGGAAAACAACATAATAAAGGGGGAGTACCTTCAATATCTAACATCTTAGGTTTAATTCTATGATCGTTAGCGTAGTTCTAGTACTATAACCTATACGTATACTTAACCTTAGGGACATCCCTAGACATACCGTAGAAATATCTCTAGGGATCTCACTAACGTTTTCGCATCCTAGTTTCCAAAGGTTGACTAAACCTTTCCTCTGATACCAACTGTAGAGACCTGAAGCTTAATGTACATGGACATTACCTTACATTTGCGGAATACATAACAAAAAACACACACACAAGGATCGTAATAGTTTAGTGTCTTTGGAAACTCGGAATATAATATTCTAATCGTGGTGAAAGATATTCAAAATCTCCCATAAAGATCTTCCTTTTTTTACCTAAAACCTTTCTTTATATCCTGGGGAAAAGAAAACATAAAATGGTGAGCTCAAATGCTCAGTAAGGGTAAACAAAAGAAATATCAATCACATCATATACATAAGCACATAACTTTTGGAAATCTTAACCTGCAAAAGAGATCAAAATTTCATATCATGGGGTAAATCATGGCAGTGAAATGTAATCACAATAATCAGAACTTAAAACATGAAACTTTGTGGCATTCACATATAATCATAGAGAATCATTTCTTGTTAGTCAAGACTCATTTCCAAGACTATCTTAGTGGACAAAGTCCCTTTCTGAATCGAGTAACCCTCGTTTCAGTCCTGTTTCACTGAACCGGTATAACCTACCATTCTAGCCATGTCTATCTCTTGAGATATAAAATCTTTACCCAATGCATTGGAGGGAGATATAGGTCCCACCCATCTTATAATGAATCCTTTCTTATGTGTGCCACATAATCATAAATCATACATTATCGCATAACCCATGTAATAAAAATGGGATTCTTAAACAACATGACATCATAAAACCATTCATATAAGATAAAGGAATTCATAAACATAATTCCATCACAACATAGTCAAATCAATGTAAAAATATGGATAGAAATAGAACCCTTTATTATCTTAGATGGAAAATAATTTTGATAAAACACTTGAATTGAATTCTTGAGGAAAATATCCTTTGTTCTTCAAAATCAATTTCTTTTCACAAAACATCATGCAATTTTAAAAGAAAGAGATTTTATTGAAAATAGTCATGAAATATTTTTGAGGAAGGTTCATGAAAATAAGTCTTTATAAAACCGTAAAAATCTGTTCGTTCCGTATAAGTTAAAAAAACATTCTTCTCGTACTTTTGTCGGAAAGTCAAAAAGTACCTCGTATGAAAAAAAACGAAAAAAAGATTCCTTTCTTATCCTTTACTAAAAACTCACCGAAGGGTAAAATTGTATTTAAACAATTGTAGGTGGATGGAAATAATATTACATATTGAGGAAACATGGATGTGGATGATAAAATACATCCCAGTAAATGCCAAAGTATAAACAATCTCGAATAAAAAATGAGATTGTGATATTTCCCTTACCTTAGGTCCGATTTGCTTTGTATGTGTTCGAACCTCCTGTATAATGATTTAAATAATGTCATTTATTACAGAATCATATTCATTGTTATGATATCATATATGGTTCACTTATGACATTATATTCAATGTTAAAGAAGCGTTTTGGGTAAAATCGTTTCATTTATCGTAGGTGTTTTGACTTGTTGTTCTTGACATTATTATTACTTACATCAAGATTTACTTACTTCCAGAATATAAAATATGATTTATATATCACATATATATATATATATAATAGATAGATAAATGAAATGAAAAACACCGTTCATGGAGATGGTAGTCCGTACATACGCATGAATGCTGTTTTCCTTTCCTTATTGTCTTGAATGGAAGTAAGTAGATAACATACATATATATATATACATAAATCCAGTAGCTTTATAATGTCATATATTTCATTATTATTTCTTATATATACTTTATAATCATTCTTAAATGGTTAACATGGAGAATGAATCTCATCGCGTCGTGGAGACGGTAGTCCGTACGTACGCACGAGCGATGATATCATTTCCATAAATATTGAATTGAATTGGAGTGGATTATACAATATATCATAATCAATATGATGTTGTAATAACTATGTATAGTTATTCTTTACACCACTATACCCATCCAGGTAAGGTGGTGGTGGAAAATAGATTACACCACGGCGTGGAGACGGTATTCTGTACGTACGCACGCACGGTGATTTCTTTTTCCGTAGGATGGATAGATGGTGAAATAGGGTTGTTTCATACTTATAATAACATATCAGTATATGAGTGATACTGATGTTATTACTTCATAATGAAACAACCTAAGAAGAAGAAGTGGAAGAAGAAATAAAGATGAAAGAATTGGTAACGGTAATTACCTCTTCTTTGATGCGCCTCTTTGAGACCTCTTCTTAGGGCACTAAAATTGGTCTTTGAGGAAGACCAGAACCACTAGGATGTTTCTAGGTAAGTGGAGAAGAGATTTTGTCAGGGTTTGGCCGAGCATGAGTGCTCAAATTGGTGTGAGGAGGAGGGGGAGGAGGTGTCCTTTTATAAGGGAGGAGAGGGGCACCTTAGGAATACCTCAAAATATTATTTTATATTAATGTCAAAATCGGTTTATAATGGTTCCAAAGGGTCTTATTTCGAATCTAAAGTGGGGATGGGTCGAAATCCTATCAACCAATAGGATTTAGACAAGTTTAGGGTATTAATTTAACCTTATCAATTAGATTTAACTCTCAGTTAAATAATTTAACTTTTACCGGGTCTTTTTGTTTTCTTTCACTATATGGTTAATACACTTACTATAACATTCCAAACAAACCCCAAATTGTTTATTATTAATATATATATCCTTATCTAAGTCATTTGGCCGAACCTTAGATTTTTAGGAATAAAATAACAATTAATAATATAATATTTGATTTAAAAAATATTTTGTGTCAATTTTGACACTATTTGATATATGATTTTTGTGAAAGTCATAACAGAATTATATGTTCGAAACAAGTTGATTAAATCAACACTAATATATCATAGTAACCTAGAAAATTAGTTTAATTCATAAAAAGTCTCAAATTACATTCATTTGATCATTTATAACATCAATTATGTTAATATTTCCTTAAAAGGGTAATTATTGCATCATCGTTGTGTCATAAATAAATTAATTTATTTAAAGTATAAAAATTATAAATAAAATATCATTATGTATGAAATCTTTTTAGCTTTCTAATAAATTTTTATAGTTGAATTTATCTTATGTATAACTCCATATTAAAAATGTTTTAGTTATTAAACTTTGATTTTAACTATTTTAACTATTCATTAAATAAAATAATATTAAATGTCATAATCTAATCCAAGTGGGCCTAAATGGTCATATTTTATTCCTAAGTTTGTTTTTGGTCGAATTACACTTGTGCAATAGAATTAGGACATGTGTTAGGGTAATAGTAATATCATATTTACCCTTAGTTACCCTATTTACTATTAACCGTGGTAAAAAAAGTAAAAAGTTACTATTCACCAAAAAATTATTTTTATCTCATTGAACCACATTTTACTTACTGATATCAACCGTGTCTCTCGGATTTTTGAAATTCCATTCACAGGAGCGGTAAAATTATGTTTTATGAAAAAATTCAGTTTTTAACCTACCACTTAGTGGTTTCACTATTCATCAAAAATTGAAAGTTTTCAGAAAAATACCAAAATTTCACCCTAGGCTAATTTCGGTATTCCGAATCCAAAAATGAAGTCCATTTTGAAAAATAAAATTTATAAAATTTCAAAAAGTGGTTATTACTATTCATAACGGCTAGTTTTAATAGCATATTGTTGTTTAGAGAAACTCGGTATTGCGTACAACGCAAGCTATCAAGGAAGGTCGTGATTGCGTGTAATGCAAGGCAAGTCAAGGATGTGTGTTGTGCAAGCTCCTTTTGGTGTAGCGTACAACACAAGACATTAATGAAATTAAAAAGAATATTTTTCATAAAATTTCGGGGTGTTACACTCAAGGCATTAATATTATATCAAGATCAACAACCAGAGCCTAAGAGCATATCCTAGGAATCCTATTTTGACCATACTGCTGAACAATAGGTAACCTCTTGGGTATTCCACTTAATGATTTGAGGGTAGTGTGTCCCTCCCATAATATCTCATATAACACATTATATACAAGTTGTCAATATTCTCAAACTCATCTCAAAAAACAAGGGATTCCCTCTCAATAGCATGACCTATCATAATCGCTAATACCATATCTGGCTCACACACAATTGATTTGGGTTCCAAAGTGAATCCTACAATCATCTATAATCCTTATTTCATGCACCCTCACAAGGGTAAACATCACTGAGTCTCCCTCATGGGTTCCCTAGGTTACATTATATGTCGAACACCCTATGGGAATTCCTTTTTCAAATTTAAATCTATCATGTCAACACCTACCAATAAGAATCACATCCCTCGAAATAGTCATAAAAATCTCATCACCTCACTATAATCATAATAAAATCCTCACTTGCATAGGTATAAAGAGATGAAGACCTTCCCATATCACTTTCTTGGTCACACTATATCGGTCCACTCACCAAACCTATCATCAATTTAGCTAAATTATAGCCACCGAGGTATCTAAACCTCATTAGGGGAGGAAAACCTTCCCACACTCATCTCAACTAGAATGAATGTTTTAAGGCATATTAAATATTTATCATTTCCTACTAGGTATAATAACTATATCCCATCACATCCATCCATTTGAATATCATGAAGGAACCTACACTAAGGTCCGCTACGCTTATATAATTCACTTTATTTTATATACACCCTATATGGGGTTCATGTTTCTCAAAGAATACCACAATAATTATACTCTTAGACATCTATGGTTGAGATATATATCCAGTTCACAATGGTACATCATGGTCCTTGTCACATTACACATTTATTTCAAATGATTTCCGTTATAATTAAAAAAATTAATTAATTTATAAAGGTTAATCTCTTGAGGTGGTGAAACTGCACACATCACATTTCACATAAATCTTGAATAAACCAAATGGTTATGCCCAAGAAACCACTGACCTTAGTTGAAGTTATTTCCTTTAAAAAATATTGTCCACCTTCTAAGATTGTATAAGATCTAGAATCAAATGAGGCTCCTAACCAGGACCCAAAATTACAAAAAATCAATATAAACATTTTATAATTAATTATCTTATCCAATTAAATTAATTATATTGATTAATATTTAATTTTATAATTTAAAAAAAATACATAAATTCTTAATCAATCACTAGGATACATCATTTCACTGAAACCATGAAAAAACACACATGTAGGTTCCATGGAATACAACCGATACTGTCATAAGAAAATCCAAAATAAATGGTATCAATTTAATAGGTGATTTCAGTAAATTTAGCTGAAACCCATAAATAAAATCATTATGTGAGGTAACATTGATGAAACAGCATGAAATAACATATAGACTTTTTCTCAATACATCCTCTATCTACACTAGAATAAATCCCCATCATTTGGGACAATTTCCACCATCCTTTGGTGGAAATTTCCAATAAACCCAAACGTAAATCTTTTAAAATTATATACTATGGATGGAAACCAAAAAAAAGAAAGGGATAGGATAAATCCCTCAAAATCATAATTGAATAATAAAATAAATAGATCCCCTCTCAAGGTGGATCAACGGAGGGACAAAGTGAAGTTGGACCATCAAGAACAGTCCTTCACCTAATATCCAAAACCCTTTAAACCCAAATCACCCTGATTTCAAATAAATGGGACAACCCCAATGTAAAGAAGAAAATATATCTCCATTAATGGCATGAAAAGGGGTTCCATGGAATGTTTTCCCTTTCACCTAATTAGATTTCTTGATGGAGTAACCACAGAAGTCTTTGTTGAAAGTGTAGGGGATGGATCGCGTAGATCCCACTCATAGAAGGTCTTGGTTCACCCTATTCACTAATTGGAGGAGGAACTCACAACGAATGGGGTGGAGAAGGAGAGGAACATGTGATTAAGGGTATGGGAGGGATCACGTGATAAAGGGGTGGAATGAGTGGAAAATATGGAGAGGATTGGATGAAGGAGAATTGACTAGTTGGTGATGAGGAAGAAAGATTTTTTAGGTGGGAGATGTTGAGTACCGATGAGAGAGAGCTGTAGGAGGGAGATGAGACATGATTGAGTTAAAATAATTGATTAACTCTTCCCATGGGACTTGGTTTAGCCATAGTTTTAGCTATTATAATGCCATGGTTTTCAAATAATCATGGCTATATTTTAATCTATAGCCACAAACCAATTAAATTGTGGATATAGGTCTGTGGTTGTAGATCATTTTTCTAATAGTGTCATGTCAAAATCCCTTGGATGATATAGTTAAATGTGAAACATAAAATACTAAAAATTATGAGTGAATAATCATGTTAAATGAAAAATTTGAAATATATACACTATATTTAAGTGAATAGGATTGTAATAACCTATACGTCTCAATGGAATTAAAATTTAGATGAAATCCCTTACTTTGCATTTCATTTTGGGTAAAAATACAATAAAATCATGTATAATGGTATTATTAATGTAAATAACTTATAAAATTACCTTAACCATATATATAATATCATATATTATCTTCCTATAATATCTTATTAGCTGTTTGTTAATAATCTTTCTTTATTTTTATTATTTTCGTTGTAAATTGCCTGGTTTTTTAGTATGTTTTGGTTTATTATTTTTGTCCTTATTATTTAGATCACTATTTAATCATATATATGGAGTAAAACATGATTTAAATATCATATATATTCAGTATATATATGTATTTTTAATAATCTATAATGTTTGGAGAGATGAAATGAAATGCACTGTTTATGGATACGTTATGTCATATAGATGCATGAACACTACATTGATTTCTTTATCATTTATAAAGGAATGAAAATTAGATGATATATATATATATATGTATATATTAATTAAATATTAATATTTATGTCGTATAGTTTATTTATTTTAGTTAAAATCATTCTTAAAACATTCAATGTAAAGTGTGAACGAATCACATCAGTTTGAGGAGTCGGTAGACCACGTGTCGAAAAATGATGTTACCATATTTCCAAAACAAATTGTTGGAAAGAAGTTATGGTTGAATAAAAATATATAGAATCATAAATATATTATAATTTTCATATATATCATAGATAAACTATAAATCCATCATTATTCATAGCTTTAAATGTGTCAATGTAAGAATGAATAACATCTATTTACGAGGTGGAGGTCCGCTGTACACACAAACAATGATTGCATATATCATTTGATAGATTGGTGAAAAAGTGTAGGATTTAATATTACAATAAAAAATATCAATATATTTTACATATTGAGGTTATTATATAATCATTATATAAAATAAATTAATGGGTTGGATAAGGAAATTAAAAAATGTGATCATTGATGAACGTTGCCTCTTTTTAGGATAACTCTTTTTTGTTTATAGAGAAAGACAAACATGATTTTATTTATTAAAAAATTGAGTCTTATCGGATTATGGGAGGTATGTTTAGAGATTATTTATTCAGGTTTTGGATGTGAAAAGTGGCATGAGATCTATGAATAAGTGAGAGGTGTGATTGCCTTTTTTATAGTGGAGGCGGAGTGGCAATCTTGTAAATTTTTTAACGAGGGAAATCTATCCATTTTGTTTCCATGTATGGTGCCTCAAATAATTAAAAAATAAATCCAAGGGATTATATAATTGAAATATTTCTATAAAATTGATTCTTTACAAGGGTATAGGTCATTTCGACCCTTACGTTTACAGTTTAGTTCCCCATTAAGCTAATTTTTCTCTTAATCACAGAAAATAATTTTAATTTCATTCACTAATATATTAGTTTAAAATATAAGTTTAACTCAATAAAAATTATAAATTATTCTTATTCTGAATATTAAATTCATTTCATCCAAATTTAAATCATATAAGTGATATATATTAATTTAAAATTTATCTCGCATACGAGACAAAAATGTAGTTTTTTAAAGTAAACATGTTCAAAAGTTTTCTATGTTTTTATATCGAATTTCAAAGTGAAGTTGATTCCAATGAACTAAATTTTATTAATTGATGTAAAATTTATCTAATTTTACTTTAAATTCAATTTAAAATATAATATTAACCTTTTAAATTTTTTATAACAAAATACAATATTGAATTAAAATTCTATATTTTTCACTATTCATCACAAAAAATAAATCTTCAGAAAAAAAATTACAAAAAAACACAGTAATGTAATTTTTATGTTCCAATTTAATTAATTTAGTTTTTTTAGACATTTTAAATTTTTTAAAGTTCCAAAAGGTGTATTTGAAATCAGTTTTCCATTAAAAGGAGGAAAAATGACTAAAATTATTGATTTTTATGTGTAATATTGGGTTTGTTCTTATCTTATGCTAATAGATTATATTAAATGAATATAAAAAACTATTTAATATAATATATATATATATATTACATTAATATAATTCAATAACTATGTCTAATTTAATTTATTTGGAAAAAAGACATTGTGAGCATAAAAATAGGATTTCATAAAACCATTCCATTCATATTCAATTGGTTCATATATTCATTTCTAATTAATTTTTAACTAATGAATTCATGCATAAATTTTCATAAGTTAGTTAATATTTTAAATATAATGGCTATGTAATATCTTAATATATTAAAAAATAATATTTTAATAATATACTATTGTTCGGTAAAACTTGGCCATGCCTGTAACAGAAGTCATTGAAGGGAGCCATTGTTGCGTGTAACATAAGATAACTCGGTGTTGCATGCATTACAATCTATACAATAGAATTTTTTTAAATATTAAATATATCTTAATGTCAAAGGAAGTTATATTCACTTATACTATTTGTTTTTCATGTCATACATGCTACAAAATAAAATGTTCTTAGTATAGAATTTCTGGGTGATATAGGTATAATAAAATAAGATACATTGCCATTTGATCAGGTATAATAGTACCTAAACATTTTCACTCTTTCATCATTCCACTACTAAAACTGAAAAGATAATATTTTAAATCATGTAATCCTGAAAAATCATCCATAGGATGTCTAAATCGTGAAGCATTATTTTCAATCTATATGAGCATAGGTCAAGGCTAGGTCATTAATGGTCATCATCTATTCTAATTCTTCACAATATTTTGTAATGAAAATGGGAATTTTCCCAACCATATCCCTAGTGATTGTCCACCTAGTTGTGTAGTCTAATAAGCACTCATCATACACCGATGAAGATCATGTTAGTCCTCAGTCCACCACATTCATATTTTCACACTTATATGTATCAGTACCATAGCCACATTCACATTCCATTATTTAGAGAAGGATCTATTTTATAAGAAAACAACAAAATCAAAAAATTAACAAATATTAAGGATGATATAGTATATATTAAAATATATCACTTTGTTTTCAAAAATGTTATCAAATTCTAATATTCAAATATTAACTAAACCATACATTGATATTAACCGATGCAAACTAGGCCTTTCATATGTATATATTACATCATTTTAAATGAATATTTTCTAAATTCCATAAAAATACACCTTGGAATCATAATGTTTTAGATTATTTGGAGGATAGATATGTAAAGAAAATTATTTTATCAATGATAATCCATATATCTCACATAGTACATGTAATAGACATACCCTGCATAAAACCATTCTTTATAATGAAGTGAAAATATACATAAGAATGGGTGAGATGATGTGCTAAATGAGGGTAACAATAGTAGATATTAATCAACCAACATAATTGATAATTAGATAAGTATAAGGATATAAGAACATGATCTTAACTTAGAATGATCATACCTATTCATTAAAATATTATTAATCATCAATCATGGCATAAATTTTTCATAACAAAAGGCATAATTAATAAGTTTTTGGAATCATAAATAATCAATAATGATAAATAATATCATATAATAAGAATAATACATAAGTTGTTTTGCATACACGTACCAATAGAAAATAATTTAACGAGTCCATGCTCGTCTTCAAAACCATCATATTGGACTGGGTACACTTATCATTCAATCATTTCCTTTGTGAGGGTTTACTATCAAGACTATCATAGTCGACATATACACTTACCGAACTGGTTTCACTCCCCCTTCTTATATATATAATCAGATGTTATATCCATCTTTACCAAATTCATTTGAGGGAAATGTAATTTCTATCCAACCCATGTCCTATTCAAAATGTTACGTATAAGTGAAAACTTTTCTAGAAACATTTTTCAAATCACCATATCAACACCTCATTAGAATACAAAAATCATAAACCATTCATGATTTCATTGTAACAAAACTTATAGAAAAGAAATTGGTTTCCTAACAAATTCACCGTAAAATTGTTAACGTATTTTGATGAAACCGGTTTCAAATAATTATCCCCAATTCACCACTATCACAATCCATCAAGCGAAAGAATGTGGATAGTAACATATGATCATATACCCAATGAAGCACAAAAATACATTAAGGTTGTTGAAATAGATGAAATGTACTTTTACAAGGCCATTTGAACCTTTCTTTAAAAACATGAGGAAATATTATTTTATTATGAAATCTTCTTATAATAAAATTCTCTAAATATAAATAAAAATATTTCATTTATAAATAACCAAGTAAAAATATAATTAATGAATCAAATTATAGAGTATTACTAATGGAATTAAAATACATTCGTTCATTTTTTTGAGAAGACTGAGACCTTGCCCAGAAAAGGTAGATACCTTTCTTAGAAAAAAGAAAAATTACACCAGTCTGAAATCATGAGATTTACATTGATCCTTCCTAAGAATGAAAAATAGGTTGCCCGATACATGATCCTCCCAATAAAAATCAATACCATTCAAACCATTGATAGAGAGACTATCCTCAAAAGAGTTCTCCTCTTGATAAACAAGACTAACAATATGCTCCTTTGAAAAGAGTAGATCCAAACACCTTGACCAGCAGTTAGTCAGCTTCCATGAAAGATGAAGAGAACCTATCAGAAGGTCAAGAAACATAGATGGGAAATCACATTCAATCCATAAAGTATTCCAACCAGGTCATTCATCAAGATCAACCGCCTCAATTAATCCATGTATCTCTTCTTTAAGAACAGAATCCAAACCATATGAAACATATATACAACCAATGACACACCCTTTATGATCCCTAAAAATAGCCCTGAATCCTGAATAACCCAGGTTACCTATCTAAGTGCCTGAGAAATTTATTTTAATCCAACCATGGAAGGGAGAAGTCAGAGTACCTCATGCTTTCAAATAGGTGGTCTAAAATTTCCCTTGACACCAACCTAAGTTAGGACTGACAGATCATGTATAGAGTTTGCACAAAATCTGCTTCTTGGAATAGTGAATATATGAGCTGTAGTGAGGAGACCGGCCAAGGCTGCACCCACATGGAAGACCTGATGTTCATGTAAGGCCTTATTTCTGGAAAACTAGATAAAATAAAGGAGTTAATCTACAACAGAACAAAAAATTCAGAAGATCTATGGTTAAAGCTTCATATCAGGCCAGCATTGCATGAAGCCCTCAATTGAGTTGGCAGCAGGTAAATTTACTTCAAAGATTCTGGACACAACCACCCACGTTGCTGAATATAACACACAAGTTTTAAAGATATGATCAAGGCCTTCTAGGTTTGGATGACATATAACTCACATTGTAAATAGGAATATTCCATATTTTCGAGATTATCATCAGTTGGAAGCCTCTTGTGAGCTAGTCTCTAAGAAAACATGGCATGAGAGGGCCTCATAAAGCCTTTGTTCAGGATACCCATCCATTGAAAACAATATTTGATGCCAAAAATGTGATCACAATAACGTTTGAAAGAAATAGACCCATTAGAAGTCATCTTCCAAGCCCAAAAATTCCCCTGGGAAGAAAATAAGTAGTTGTCAATAATGGAAACAATCTGATTCAAGAGACCATCCAGATTCAAGTTATCTTCAAGAACCGTGTATTCCAATTTGTTTCTAATCTAGTTTCATTTTCAAAATTGGAGGGGATATTCCCTTGAGGCTAACCAGTGATAATTAGCATCAATTCTGGAAAAATGGTTCTTCAATGTAGGACAAATCGAGGAGGTGAAATAATTAAAGTTCCCCACTTTGAGTCTGTGCAAGAATCTAGTTATGAGAATGGAAAATTCCTCATATTTCATGTACATGAGCCTCCAAATAAAACAATCCTTCATGGAATAATTAAAACATCCATGTTTCTAGATTCCCAATCCCACTTCATCATAAGAATTACAAATAGAGTTATAATGGACCATTGCAAACCTCCTTTAATTGATGCTACCACTCCAAAGGATATTATTGATAGAGATGTTAATGCACTTGAGTAAATCAATCGGCCATTTATACACCATGAAAGATTTAAAAAATTTAAAATGATAATGTATTTCACAAAACCCACTCTTCTAGTCATGGATAAGGATTTTCCCTTCCATTATGAGAGCATCCTTCTAGTCATACTGAAAATACTAGTGAGATAGCAATCCTTTAGTCTTCCCCAATACAAAGGCACCACTAAGTAAGTGAAGGTAAGGGCACCCTCATGAATACCCATCTCTCTAATGATTTTATTCTTCCTGGTATTAGAGAAATTTCTTCCAAAATAATAAAAATGAATTTTTCCAGATAATCTTCTTTCTAGAAAAAATATCATAATGTAGAAGAGATATCTTTATGTTCTTGATGTTTCTCTTGTCCCCTTGAGTAAAGAGGATAATGTAGTCATCATAAAAACAATGTGATGGGAAACCAACCACATTATATCATGAATGGCCTTCAATATTCCATTTCTATCCATAATAGTAAGAAATCAACTGAGATGGTCCTTGGTATTAGAGAAAATGATAACTAATAAAAGAACACCCTGTCTAACACCGCCGGAGCATTCAAAGTATCCTTCGGAGGATCCATTTATAAGAACTGATATGTGAGAAGAGCGCAAAATAGAAATGATACAATTATATTTTTAATAACTTTTATATTATATTTAGGAACTTTTATTAAATAATTTTTATCTGTATGAATGTGGATAAAACGTTCATAGACTGAAAATAAAATAAGGTTGTATTACTATCGAAAAGCATTCCTCAATAATTTTACTACCAATGAGAGGAAAATAGTAATAATATATATAAAAAATAAAAATATATATGATGGATAGTAAAATATATAGGTTTTAAAAGAAAATATCTATATGATTTCCCTCAATGGAAATTCAAGACTAAACAATTATGATTAAAATGAGATTGAACTATAAATCTCTTACCTCAAGTTCGGTATCACCACATACATATTAAAATGACCTTTATAAGAAATATATAATTATTAATAATATATTTTAGAACCATATATATACATTTATTTGTATTTTTCTATCCATTAGAAAATTTCTTATCCTTTTATGAATATTTTCTTCATTAAAATGAACATCTGGGAGAAAACTGGTCTCTTTCCATGAATGTTTACGTTCGATAGTTCTGGCACATGAACCATTGTCATTATTTAATTAGATAAAAAATAGGAATAATTACATAAAACTTTATTTAGGCATCATGTACGGATTTATATTTATTCATATAAAGTGGTGATGTAGAATAAATTACATCACTTATTGGAGACGGTAGCTCATACATATGTGTGCTAGATGCTCTGATGGTTTGAATGAAATAAAGTAAAACTAAAAATTAACATTATATAATCATTAATATATCAGATATATAATATATATTCACTAATTATATCCTTATTTCCATCTCTTTAATGAATAAATGAAAAAAATACATCAATTAGTGGAGGTGGTAGTCCAAAAGTACGTACAAGTGATGTTATGATTTTTCAATGGATTGAATGAAAAGAAGGTACACAATATATTATAATTAAATATGAATAATTATTTCTAAAATATCATATGTAAAAATAAATTCCATCATAATAAGAAACTATGAATGATGGTGATGAAAAATGAATCGTATCGCTACATAGGCAGGATTGTCCACATGGGAAAACGTTCGATACATTCATTTCCCATTAGATGAAAATTCATAAGAAAATGGTCAATATATAATCATAATAATAATTATCTATAATTAAAATATATAATAAATAATTTTTATACTGTATTCCATAGATTTATTATGGATAAAAAAGTATAAAATTTGGAAATTGATGGATTGTGTTATAATAATTTGTTTACAAATCGCTTTTTGATTACAACTTAATCCATGAATGTATGGTATTTTTTTAAACTCAAGAATCACGTACATGGGTAGAGATGTTAGTAAGTCATTAGGTTAGTGATTTCCAAATATATAATTATCATTGATTTTGTTAAAGATATGACAGTTTGTGTCCTCTTATATGGGGTCTAGAGGACACAAATTGAATTTTTAGAACGATTAAAATACAATAATGTATTGAAAAGGTCAGGTGGATCCAAAAAAATTATAAAATATGAGAAATTTAACTAATAAATCAAGAAAAAATATTTTTTGTGATATTTTAAACATTATCACTCATGTTAACCCCCTAATAGAATTGTTTTACCCAATACCATGGTAACACGTTTTTTTTATTTTTAATATCCATTATGACCAAAAATTGAGATGAAGTAAATAAATTATATATATTATTATAGTTAAAAATATGAAATCCACTTTACAATATTCAATCCCTTCAATTAAAAAAATAATAATTTTAAATACGTTCACAAAACACAAAAACAAATTTAGCAACATTTATTTTTAAGCATAAAACTGAGATTACATTAATTCCATACCATTTAAAAAATATTACATGTATGAAAAAATATTTGATTGAATATATTATACAATAATTTTTTTAAAATAATTAATCATGAGACATTAAATTAATTTATTATGATATAAACACATTGTGTCCTAAAAACAATTTTTTATGAAAACAAATCAATTTACCTTCAAGTGATCTTATTTTAATTTCGGACCATCTACTTACTATCGAATTCATTTTATTTATGTGAAATAAGTAATTTTTAATAATTTAGTTTGTATAATTTAAACCCTCAATAAAATTACCCAAATTTATATAAATAAAATTATCTTTTGATTGATTACATGCCTTATAAATAATATAGTTTTTGAAAACACATGCACTACATCAGTTATTTTGGACGATTATAAAATATAGCCTTCCAAATCTAAAATACCATTAGGAATCATATTTTTTGATAATATATCAATTTTAGTGATTCCTATAATATTATTATATATTAAGGGATATAATAATGTATGATTGATGTAAAAAAAGAAGTGATGGACACAAACATTATGATCATACCATATAAATCCATTTTATCAGAGCCTCTAAGGGAGGTTGATTCACTAGGATTTTCGATTGACCAATACCAAGACGAGATTAAAAAATTGAAACTCATTTAAAATAATTTAAATGAAAACATATATCTTATCAAGATCACCTCCCAAACAATGATTGTCGAACCTATAAGGCCCCAGCCTTAAACCTTACTTAATCTTGAGTTATTACAAGATTACACGTTGAGGATCTTTTCGGGTTTAGAGTTTTAGAGAATTAGATCATAAGACTTGCATTACATTCCACATATAAACAAAGTGGTTACATAAAGATAGTATTCTTCATTCCAATCAATGGAACACACATTTAAAATAAAACATGGATTAATTCTTGACACATCCTTGACTCTATCATCTTATCATGTACCTTTCCCTTGACCTGTGAAAAACATTTCAAAAACTTGGGATGAGCATAAAAACTCAGTATGGGTTATAAAAAAAACATGGAAAGGAAACATGAGTTCATATATACATAAGAATGAAATCATACTTTACCCATAAAACATAGGCACTTTAACATGCCTCATAAAATCATGAATAAATCATAGAAACCATAGACATAAAGGTAACTTGAGGCATTCATAACATTCTTACATAGGGAGTAACCCTCTTGGTTACGTTTGGAATACCCATCACAGTATATTCCCTAAAATCTATTCGGAGAAACCTTAACGTTTCACTCCTTCGCGTTACCCAATGCATTGGAGAGCTATAACGGGCTCACCCGCCCTTAGTTTATCACGGAACCACCCGTTCTTCATAATAATGCCCAAGAACCTCAACATAATCGTATCACATAAAACATGCATAAAGGAAACATAAAATTTCCACCATTCAATCACAAGATATCAATACCACACATTGATATAAAAATATTATGAAAACCATTTTCAATACCAAAGTAAAACATGGTATTTATTTTTCTTTTAAAAAGAAGGAATGGCTTGTAGAAGAAGCCGAAACTCAAATAACGGTTACGACGGCGGAGAAGTCGTTGTCACCGCATACGTACGACAAAAACATTCCCTTTTGTCGTTTGGTAAACGCTTCGTATAAAAAAGATTCCTTTTGAATAAACGTAAAAGTCAAAGGGGTTTATACACCGTATAAAAGAAGGTTGTGTATAAAACAAAATATGCCTCAACGAAAGGAGATTGAGACGAAATCCCATACAATGATCATTTTTAAAATAAAATATATACATTATGTGTATTCACTATAAGTACACATAAATAAAGTACAAATACAAGATACGACATAATAACATAATGACATAATTTGAAAATAGGATATTAACCCAAAGAATGGAAATTGGGTTAAGAAGTTCCCATACCTCGTATCTGACTTGACCCGACCGTTCTTTAAACTCCTGAATAATAAACTTGAGTTAATCTCTACTTGCTTATGAATCTTTTTCAAGTTCATTATTCCTTTTATACCATGTTATGAACATCATGTAATTATTTAAGTTAATAATGTTTATTTTGTCGGTATTTGGTTCTTAAGTCAAAAATAGACTTCTTACACTTACATGTTGTTAATTTGGTCAATGTTTCATTATATCCAGAATGGTATTCATGATGTAGATATCATATATGTCATATATATCCAGTACATACATGTATTTAAAATATTACATAATTATTTAGAGGTAAGAAATGAAATGCACCGTTCATGGAGACGGTAAGCCGTACGTACGCATGAACGCTACTTCCATTTCTATTTCATATTAATGGAATTAAAACTAAATGAGAGGTATGTATATTTTAATTCCAGAATTATATTCATCATTTATATATATCATTAATTATATATATCCATTATATACATGTACTTTTAATAGTACATTACATTTGGGGATAAGAAATGAAATGCACCGTTCATGGAGACGGTAGTCCGTACGTACGCATGAACGCTACTTTCATTTCTATCTCATACTTTAATGGAAATAAATGATAATGATATATATAGGTATATTATAATTCCAGTATAAAATCATGTATAATATCATTAACTTTATCCTTTACACATCCCACATATGGTATTGACGAATCAAATCACTTTTAGGGGGCGGTAGTCCGCGCTTCCTAAAATGAAGATATCGTGTTTTACCCATAATGGAAACCATAAAGGTATGCCCAAAATAAAAAAACAGAAGCTTAAGGAAAACATAAACATATTATATATCATATATAAAAATAGTGACATCATAATGGCCACCTTTGAAGGTGTTTAATGAGTGTTGAACAATCATCGTTTCGGGAGGCAGAATTTCGCCATCCACGGAAACCGTATGTTCTTTAACCATTTGATGTAGTTGTGTGAGAGTGTAGCTCAAATATATCTTATAACAACATCCTAGTATATTGAAGATACTGGTGTTGTTACAAAAGAAGTAAATAAAAAGAGTTTAGGGGGTTGGAGAAGCAAAATAAAACAAATGAACATGAGAGAATGAATTACCTTTAAAAAGTGTAACTCTTTTTGAGTTGAGCCTAAAGGCTTCCTTTCAAAGGGTTCTGCCCAAAGGGAATCCTCTAGGATGAGGAGAGGGATGTGGAGAGAGCAAATGGGCAGGGGTTGGCCGAGCCAAAGGCTTTTGAAGTGTGTGAAATAAGGTGGAGGTGGGGGCCTTTTATAAGGGGAGAGGAGGGGCACTTTTGGAAAGTAAAGAAACATTACATTATTTGAAAATGTGTTTCGGTTTTAAAAGGTCCCACATTGATGGAATTCGTGGATAAGGTGATAAGGCATCGAAATCCATTCATCCAATTGGTTTTGGCCATGTTTAGGCTTTAGATTTTACATTATCTTTCCATTTTATTTAAATCGCCAAATAATGATGTCATCACTGCATCATTATTATGTCATACATAATTAAATTTATTTAATGTCTAAAAATTATAAAAAAAATACTATGATATAGGCAATAGTTTTAGCTTTCCAATGACTATTTATAATCTAAATTTGGACTTGTATAACCCCACTTAAAAATTGTTTTCGCAAAACATATTATGTTTGTGTCATTTTCACTTTAACATTAAATAAAAAGTAATTTATGTCATTTCCCAACAAAAGTGGATCCATGGGGTCCCCAAGTTGACCCATGGCTTGTCTTGGTCGGCCATGACACAACCAATAAGGTTGGGACATGTGTCTAGGTCATTTTATATTATTAAAGCATTATTTATTCCTTAAACTACACTAATTACCACTAATCGCGATTAAAAACTTAATAAGTTACTATTCACCAAAAAATTATTTTAATCTCATTGAACCACATTTTACTTCTTAATGACAACCATGTATGTCGGATTTTCAAAATTCAATACACATTAGTGGTAAAATTTCATTTAACCGAAAAATCAGTTTGCTTGATTACCACTTAGTGGTTTCACTATTCATCAAAAATTGAAGTTTTTCAGAAAATTACCAAAAATTCACCCTAAGCTATATTTGATATTCCAAACCCAAAAATGAAGTCCATTTTACAAAATTCAAATCATATAAGTCACATTAATTAATTTAATAATTAATTCCCGTTGCCAGAGCAAATAGCGTGTTTTTACAAAACAATAAGTATCAAAAGATTGACACCAGTTAAAGTCTAATTTCAAAGTGAAATTGATTCCAATGACCACCATTGGATTTAATGGTAAAAATATTTTCTAATTTCACTTTAAAACCAATTCAAAAGATAATCTAATCATATAAATAAATTAGATCAAAAAGAGGTTCTGAATTAAAATGCAACATTTTACACTATTCATAAAAAAAAATGAACTTTATCAGAAAGGTACCAAAAATTACACAAAGTAAAATTTGATGTCCCGATTCTTAATAAGAGTTTTATTTGGTCCAAAAGAATGTATAAGAGTGATCAAAACTATATTCAATGACGGTTCACCATTAAAAGGTGATAAGTGAACCTTTAGTGAAAATTAGAGTATAAAAGCCTAAAATTGAACTCTTTCCGTATTTTAAGCCTTTATCTTTTATTGGGTAAATGTAAAAACATATAAAAACATATCTATTCATATTTTAGTAATTTCTATTCATTCCCGCCAGTACAACGACTACTTGTTAACTAACATTTTAAAAAAAATATTATTTTATTACTAGTGTGCTACGTAAGTTTCAAAGAAACTCATCGTTGCGTATCGGGTACGCTATCGAACATAGCAACCCCTTTTAATTAAAATTCATATTTAATTCTCTAATATTAATAAATATGAAAATTATTTATTCTTTAATTACCTGGGATGTTACATCCTTCCCCCCTTTTGGGAATTGCGTCCTCGCAATTTTATTCACTTATCAAAATAAGTGGGGGTATTTATCCCTCATAGCATTTTCAGATTCCCATGTTGCCTCTTCAATCATGTGGTTTTTCCACAAAACCTTTACCTGGTGAATCACCTTATTCCGTAACACTTGCTCCCTGTGGTCAAGAATCTGGACCGGTTGTTCCTCATAAGATAGGTTCTCTTCCAGCTGAACTACCTCTGGACTCAAAACATGAGATGGATCTGGCATATTCTTTCTCAACATCGAAACGTGAAAAACATTGTGTACCTCGAAAGATAGATCCTTCCTCTGGTTATCTGCATAACTCTTCTGCCTACTCTGAGCTATTCTCATGTGTTTCTGAATCAACTGAACTTTTTCTGCCATCTCTTCTACCAATTCTGGTCCCATCAACTTTCTTTCACCCACTTCATCCCAGAAAGCTGGAGTTCGACACCGCTTCCCATATAATGCCTGAAATGGTGCCATCTGTATACTCGAATGGAAACTATTATTATATGAAAACTCAACCAAAGAAAGATGTTGGTCCCAACTTCCCTGATAATCCATAGAACAAGCTCGTAGCATATCCTCCAATGTCTGAATTGTTCGTTCTGACTGCCCATCTGATTGAGGATGAAAAGCTGTACTAAAATTTAATTCAGTACCCAACGACTTCTGAAGGCCTTTCCAAAAGTTAGAGGTAAACCTGGGATCACGATCTGATACAATGGAGAGAGGAACTCCATGTAACCTGACTATCTCCTTAAGATACAAACGGGAAATTTGATCTAGATAGAAAGTATCTCGTATAGAAAGAAAATGAGCAGATTTAGTCAAGCGATCAACAATAACCCAGATTGCATTATTACCTCGAGATGTCTTCGGTAATCCAACAACAAAGTCCATGGATATATTCTCCCATTTCCACTCTGGCACTGGTAAAGGCTGAAGCATCCCTTTTGGTAACTGCCGATCTGCTTTAACCTGTTGACAAGTCAAACACTTCACAGTAAAATCAGCAATATCTCTTTTCATTCCATCCCACCAGTAATACTCCCGCAGATCTCTATACATCTTAGTACTGCCCGGATGAACTGAAAACGGAGAACTATGAGCTTCACATAACAACTCTCTCTTCAACTGTGAATCACAAGGCACACATAACCTCTTCACAAACCTCAAAACACAAACACAAACTTATCCAAGAACTCATGGAAAATTTTATTCATAAGGTCCATGAATACGGCAGGTGCATTGGTTAACCCAAAAGGCATAACTACAAATTCATAATGGCCATATCTAGTACGGAACGCAGTCTTCGGAACGTCTGCTTCTTTTACATTCAACTGATGGTACCCCGACCTCAAGTCAATCTTCAAAAAATACTGAGCTCCCTGGAGCTGACACCACTTCATTCGATGGCCCAACATCTGCTGAAGTAGTTGCAAAGGATTTCAGCACCCCTTTATGCTTGTAGTCTAACTGCTTCCCATCACTCAAGCTCCTTGTCGGACACTCGTTTGCATAGTGACCCATCTCATTGCACTTATAACATTTCACTAACTGTAAATCAAATTTATTCTTACCTTCACCTTGATCCTTTTCAGTGCAATCACGCGCCTTATGTCCCATCTTACCACATCGGTAGCACTTCCCAGAATTCAGAAGACATTCCCCAGCATGCCTTTTGCCACATTTATCACAAACTGGAAACTTAGTTTTCTTACCATCAGAATTTTTTGAAGAATTCTTACCTTTCTCTTGCCACCTCGGTCTCTTCTTCTGCTGGTTGTTATAGAACACTTGGTCATCGATAAACTCCATTTCCACCTTCTCAGCACATCGAAAAAGCTTTTCATAACTTTTAAACTCTCGAGAAGCTAATGCCCTTCGATACTTTGGCTTTAATCCTGAGTAAAAACGATTGATTTTACTATCAAGGTCCCGAATAAAATTTGGAGCATACCTTGCCAATCGAGTGAACCTTTCTTCATAGGCAGCCACTGATTCTTCCTCTTGCCTCAATTCCAAGAATTGCTTTTCCATCCTAAGTCGAACAGCCTTAGGAAAATACTTCTCAAGAAACATACCTTTGAATTCATCCCAGTCAAGAGCATCAATCTCATCGGCGTCCCTGATATTTTTAACCATAGACCACCACTGATCTGCTTCACCCTCCAAACGGTAAATAGCAAGACTAACCTTTTGATTGTCTGAACACCCCATGACATCAAAAATCTTCTCCAGTGCTTTAATCCACCCTTCAGCTTGCACAGGGTCAGATGATCCTCTGAATGATGGGGGATGTTGCCTCATGAAATGTTCCACCATTGACATGTTCCTATGCGGTTGATCTGGCTGATCTCGTGCATGGATACCACCACCATTTATAGCCTGAGTCAACTGTGCCATCACTGCAACAAACTGTTCAGTTCCGATTCCAACCATCTCAGGTTGCTGATTTGGAAGGTTGTCTTCCTCCTGATGTCGTCCCAACATAGCTGCTTTGTTTCCCCTACGGAAAACCATTCTGAACATGGAAATATCTTAGGCGAAGCAACATGGTAATCCGTAAATGCTATATCATTTCAATCATATTATAATTTAACACTTTTCTAACTCCTAAAGTTGTCTAAACCGACCTTTGATACCAACTATAAGGCCCCAGCCTTAAACCTTACTTAATCTTGAGTTATTACAAGATTACACGTTGAGGATCTTTTCGGGTTTAGAGTTTTAGAGAATTAGATCATAAGACTTGCATTACATTCCACATATAAACAAAGTGGTTACATAAAGATAGTATTCTTCATTCCCATCAATGGAACACACATTTAAAATAAAACATGGATTAATTCTTGACACATCCTTGACTCTATCATCTTATCATGTACCTTTCCCTTGACCTGTGAAAAACATTTCAAAAACTTGGGATGAGCATAAAAACTCAGTATGGGTTATAAAAAAAACATGGAAAGGAAACATGAGTTCATATATACATAAGAATGAAATCATACTTTACCCATAAAACATAGGCACTTTAACATGCCTCATAAAATCATGAATAAATCATAGAAACCATAGACATAAAGGTAACTTGAGGCATTCATAACATTCTTACATAGGGAGTAACCCTCTTGGTTACGTTTGGAATACCCATCACAGTATATTCCCTAAAATCTCTTCGGAGAAACCTTAACGTTTCACTCCTTCGCGTTACCCAATGCATTGGAGAGCTATAACGGGCTCACCCGCCCTTAGTTTATCACGGAACCACCCGTTCTTCATAATAATGCCCAAGAACCTCAACATAATCGTATCACATAAAACATGCATAAAGGAAACATAAAATTTCCACCATTCAATCACAAGATATCAATACCACACATTGATATAAAAATATTATGAAAACCATTTTCAATACCAAAGTAAAACATGGTATTTATTTTTCTTTTAAAAAGAAGGAATGGCTTGTAGAAGAAGCCGAAACTCAAATAACGGTTACGACGGCGGAGAAGTCGTTGTCGCCGCATACGTACGACAAAAACATTCCCTTTTGTCGTTTGGTAAACGCTTCGTATAAAAAAGATTCCTTTTGAATAAACGTAAAAGTCAAAGGGGTTTATACACCGTATAAAAGAAGGTTGTGTATAAAACAAAATATGCCTCAACGAAAGGAGATTGAGACGAAATCCCATACAATGATCATTTTTAAAATAAAATATATACATTATGTGTATTCACTATAAGTACACATAAATAAAGTACAAATACAAGATACGACATAATAACATAATGACATAATTTGAAAATAGGATATTAACCCAAAGAATGGAAATTGGGTTAAGAAGTTCCCATACCTCGTATCTGACTTGACCCGACCGTTCTTTAAACTCCTGAATAATAAACTTGAGTTAATCTCTACTTGCTTATGAATCTTTTTCAAGTTCATTATTCCTTTTATACCATGTTATGAACATCATGTAATTATTTAAGTTAATAATGTTTATTTTGTCGGTATTTGGTTCTTAAGTCAAAAATAGACTTCTTACACTTACATGTTGTTAATTTGGTCAATGTTTCATTATATCCAGAATGGTATTCATGATGTAGATATCATATATGTCATATATATCCAGTACATACATGTATTTAAAATATTACATAATTATTTAGAGGTAAGAAATGAAATGCACCGTTGATGGAGACGGTAAGCCGTACGTACGCATGAACGCTACTTCCATTTCTATTTCATATTAATGGAATTAAAACTAAATGAGAGGTATGTATATTTTAATTCCAGAATTATATTCATCATTTATATATATCATTAATTATATATATCCATTATATACATGTACTTTTAATAGTACATTACATTTGGGGATAAGAAATGAAATGCACCGTTCATGGAGACGGTAGTCCGTACGTACGCATGAACGCTACTTTCATTTCTATCTCATACTTTAATGGAAATAAATGATAATGATATATATAGGTATATTATAATTCCAGTATAAAATCATGTATAATATCATTAACTTTATCCTTTACACATCCCACATATGGTATTGACGAATCAAATCACTTTTAGGGGGCGGTAGTCCGCGCTTCCTAAAATGAAGATATCGTGTTTTACCCATAATGGAAACCATAAAGGTATGCCCAAAATAAAAAAACAGAAGCTTAAGGAAAACATAAACATATTATATATCATATATAAAAATAGTGACATCATAATGGCCACCTTTGAAGGTGTTTAATGAGTGTTGAACAATCATCGTTTCGGGAGGCAGAATTTCGCCATCCAAGGAAACCGTATGTTCTTTAACCATTTGATGTAGTTGTGTGAGAGTGTAGCTCAAATATATCTTATAACAACATCCTAGTATATTGAAGATACTGGTGTTGTTACAAAAGAAGTAAATAAAAAGAGTTTAGGGGGTTGGAGAAGCAAAATAAAACAAATGAACATGAGAGAATGAATTACCTTTAAAAAGTGTAACTCTTTTTGAGTTGAGCCTAAAGGCTTCCTTTCAAAGGGTTCTGCCCAAAGGGAATCCTCTAGGATGAGGAGAGGGATGTGGAGAGAGCAAATGGGCAGGGGTTGGCCGAGCCAAAGGCTTTTGAAGTGTGTGAAATAAGGTGGAGGTGGGGGCCTTTTATAAGGGGAGAGGAGGGGCACTTTTGGAAAGTAAAGAAACATTACATTATTTGAAAATGTGTTTCGGTTTTAAAAGGTCCCACATTGATGGAATTCGTGGATAAGGTGATAAGGCATCGAAATCCATTCATCCAATTGGTTTTGGCCATGTTTAGGCTTTAGATTTTACATTATCTTTCCATTTTATTTAAATCGCCAAATAATGATGTCATCACTGCATCATTATTATGTCATACATAATTAAATTTATTTAATGTCTAAAAATTATAAAAAAAATACTATGATATAGGCAATAGTTTTAGCTTTCCAATGACTATTTATAATCTAAATTTGGACTTGTATAACCCCACTTAAAAATTGTTTTCGCAAAACATATTATGTTTGTGTCATTTTCACTTTAACATTAAATAAAAAGTAATTTATGTCATTTCCCAACAAAAGTGGATCCATGGGGTCCCCAAGTTGACCCATGTCTTGTCTTGGTCGGCCATGACACAACCAATAAGGTTGGGACATGTGTCTAGGTCATTTTATATTATTAAAGCATTATTTATTCCTTAAACTACACTAATTACCACTAATCGCGATTAAAAACTTAATAAGTTACTATTCACCAAAAAATTATTTTAATCTCATTGAACCACATTTTACTTCTTAATGACAACCATGTATGTCGGATTTTCAAAATTCAATACACATTAGTGGTAAAATTTCATTTAACCGAAAAATCAGTTTGCTTGATTACCACTTAGTGGTTTCACTATTCATCAAAAATTGAAGTTTTTCAGAAAATTACCAAAAATTCACCCTAAGCTATATTTGATATTCCAAACCCAAAAATGAAGTCCATTTTACAAAATTCAAATCATATAAGTCACATTAATTAATTTAATAATTAATTCCCGCTGCCAGAGCAAATAGCGTGTTTTTACAAAACAATAAGTATCAAAAGATTGACACCAGTTAAAGTCTAATTTCAAAGTGAAATTGATTCCAATGACCACCATTGGATTTAATGGTAAAAATATTTTCTAATTTCACTTTAAAACCAATTCAAAAGATAATCTAATCATATAAATAAATTAGATCAAAAAGAGGTTCTGAATTAAAATGCAACATTTTACACTATTCATAAAAAAAATGAACTTTATCAGAAAGGTACCAAAAATTACACAAAGTAAAATTTGATGTCCCGATTCTTAATAAGAGTTTTATTTGGTCCAAAAGAATGTATAAGAGTGATCAAAACTATATTCAATGACGGTTCACCATTAAAAGGTGATAAGTGAACCTTTAGTGAAAATTAGAGTATAAAAGCCTAAAATTGAACTCTTTCCGTATTTTAAGCCTTTATCTTTTATTGGGTAAATGTAAAAACATATAAAAACATATCTATTCATATTTTAGTAATTTCTATTCATTCCCGCCAGTACAACGACTACTTGTTAACTAACATTTTAAAAAAAAATATTATTTTATTACTAGTGTGCTACGTAAGTTTCAAAGAAACTCATCGTTGCGTATCGGGTACGCTATCGAACATAGCAACCCCTTTTAATTAAAATTCATATTTAATTCTCTAATATTAATAAATATGAAAATTATTTATTCTTTAATTACCTGGGATGTTACAGAACCTCTCAATGAACATTCCGCCATTATACACCTTACCCTTAAGGAGTACACTGGTTTAATAAGGGGTTATGTATCTAGAACCTAAAAAATATAAATTTTTATATTTTATTTTAAATAAAATTATCATTATCTTAAAACAATTTTATTATTAAATTATAAATTATTATATAATTATTTTGATAAAAATAGATAAATACATGAAGAAATAAAAACATTATTTCTATAATGTATATAGTTTTCATTAAAACGCTATTTTTTTTAAATTAAAGAATTATTAAATTAAAAAAAATTAATTTTTTTTATAAAATAGTGTTTTAATATATATATATATATATAATAGTAATTTATTTAAGTCCAATGAATTCTTTATAAGTGTAAGACAGATTCTAGTTACATAGAGACCAGTATTTTCAAACAAATCATGATATTTATTTAGATGTGTAAATTTTAAAATTTAGAGAATCATTGCAATGAAAAATATTATTTTTAAAATAAAAAAGTCAAAATTATCTAATGGTAAATTTTCGATAGTTTTATAAGATAGTTGAATTTTTTGGTAATAATTAAATAAAGTATAAATAATCTATATCTATTATTAAGTAATAATAGTCTGACATGATGTAACAAAAAATATGAATGGAATACATGAAAAAAAATATTTACCATATAAAACAATTTTTTTAAATTTTTATATTGATTATATAAACTATTAATCAATCATCCAAAACATATATTATATTTTATAGTTTTAAAATTAGTTCTTTCTAAAGATGACACACTTCCACATAACTAATGGTATTATTTTAATATGAATGATTCTTGGAAATATAAAATATTTAAATCCTCTCATATTCAAGAGAAACCATGGTAAAAATAATTGGACTGTTTTTGGGATTATATACTTATTTATATAGAGAGCAAAAACCTATGTTGTAAAATTAATAAGGAATTCCCCTATAATTTTTCATAAGTAACCAACTGTCCTACAACTCACCTTCACTAAAACCTAACTTTTTTTGAATTTTTTCCCCTGTTCCGTCTTTAAATTCTTCCAAATGTGTTCCCATGCTCTTAAGAAGTACATCTAAATCATTTAGAAGCTCTATCTCAAGGTAAGGGATATCTCTCAATTCTCTTCTATTCAAGCACCTTCATTGTATTTTTTTCATTTTGAAACACAATTTATTATGTTTCAATCTATCTATAAGTATCGATTTACAATAAAATTTATTTTATAATAATGATATACTATTAATCCCCTCTCTCTTTACCCTTTACCTATATTTTTACTCTACAAATGTATTTGATTCTCTTCCTCCAATTCATTCAAGAAATTTTTCTTCAATACACATTTTAATTTTTGATTTTTCACATTAGCATATGTTTTTAAACATCTATTTATTATCCCTATAATTCCTTATACATGGGATACTTACACTCACTACCATTAAACTCTTTTATAATAATTTATATACATATTTTATGATTCTGAATTTATTGCATGATTTTCCATTACAACATTTTTTTATGTACACCCATCCCCAATTACACATAAAGGTATTCACCTAGATTTAACTCTCCTTCATTGAATGGGAACTACTATGTATGTAACCCAAAATTGTTAATGATGGTATTAGACATTATGAATTACATTATTATTTGTATAATATATGTGGAACACATATGCATGTACGTGATACGAATCTAACCAGTGAGACCAGAATTATATAACCCTATATTGAAAAGGGTATTGTTTTTATCTAATGAGATGCTATCTATGGTTCAAGGTTTGTTATCATAAGCATACTATGTTATTATTTCATAGAGATTATGATTTTATCATGATTATAATGTCATGTATTATGATGTTTCCACATTTTTATGTTTCATTTTGGTTTTCATAGTCTCTCATGATTAGATATTCATGTTTTTTACTCTCACCATTTTATACCACCATGACATATCTCATTACATAATATATTACATTCATCAGGTTATGATTTTATTATTTCCCTAATGGGTGTTATAGCTAACCCTTTTCCTATGAATGTTGACAGGCCATCCCATGGAGTATTAAAAGATAAATGGATTTTACCAGCATGTTGTAGATTTTTAAATAATATCTTCATATCTATGATTCATGTTAATGTGATATGGATCTAATTTTACAAACACACTACACATCACATTCTTCTAGGATTGTATTATGTGTATCTTTATGAAATAAATCATGAAATAATTTATATAAAATAAATGGGTTGTCGTAGTTGGTATCAAATTTTTTCTAGTAACTTTTTGGTAGAATTATTATAAAACATAGTTAAAGAATTAATAACAAGACTAATAATAGGAAGACATCCTAAAATTTGAGTAAACTTTTAGAGTTAGTGTATTTAAAGCAATGAAATCCCTATCTTTATATTACATGGGGATGTGTGTCTAGCATAATTATACAAAGGGGTAATATCCCTAGAAAGGGAGTATGGGTAATTTTATCAATCATAGCATGGTTCACTACAAAGAGGCTTTGTTTCGTACCTAGTTTGAAACTACTGGGGGATATGCATTGGTAAATTCAGAAGCTATTGATGAATATTTATAAAGGGAACAAAAATGATCATGGAATTATCTATCAGGAAATATATTATGGAAAACATAGACTGAAAATTATAAATTAATATAATAAGGAATGTGTGTCATTTATGTGTAATACATTCAAATTTTATATTTTACCTCTTAATTATTTCATGTTAAAAAAATTCTCATCCCTGAATTTTCCTTTATTTTAGTCAATGGATGGATTTAGGAAGAACTGAGTCAATAACCATTGTGATGAGAAATGTTATAAATTATCAAATGATATTCCCAACCGAATTGGAGAAGTATTCAAGAACATCATGACAATACTTTCTTGATTAACTCAAGTTTTGAACAGAAGCATGGACCTGGGGGAACCCTACATTCCCTTAAGAAAGAAAAATTTTCAATTGATTCCATTATGTGATAAATACTACTGATATTCAATGGATCTATTGATCCCTTAATCATGGAACAATGTACCAACTCAATTGAAAAGAACATCTTTTTTTCAAAGCTCAGAGAAAGAGATGAACATGCGGGTAGTTTTTCATATAGAGGGAGAAGATGATAAATGATGAATGTTGCTCAAAAATAAAAATCCTTGGGAGTATATTTATGTGATGGAATAGAAATAATTCTTTAAATTATTTTACAATAAATATTTTCTATGCACACACTGATATAAAATGTAGAGTGAAACTTTTGGCCTTATTAAAAAGGAAAACATATCCAACAAGGAAAACCAAACAAGCATTATAAGAAATTTAATACATTCATAGGTATTTATCATTAATCCAGAATGTAAAGTTTAATTCTTCTTTAGTAGGCCAAATCATTATCTATGAAAATATTTGGACATTCGAGGATTTGATTGCAATTACAAATTTTTTTAATGTTCACTCGATGCTAAAATGGTAGTTAGTGAATATTAATTGTTATAAGAAAAGAATCCCACAATGGACTTCAATTATTACAGGGTGGTGAATAAATCACATAGTTCTATGAAATTACAACATCATACTTTTCAATGTAGTGTGATGGAGCATCTTGGTAATTTTCTAAAGGGGATAAGGAAATGATTTATGATTGGGAATGAAGGAAACATAGATTTCTAATGTACATGGGAGAAACCTTCCAACTTGGATAGTATTTATTATATTGTCTAATGATTCTACTATAATGAATAAAAAAACTATGAAAATCAATACACTATGAAAACAGTTGTCAAATATAACCAATGAAAATAACCTCCAAGTCATATAGTGAAAGGTTGTGTTTATTCCATCAAAACTATTGAGGTGGATCCAAGAAATGAAATTTTGAGAGGTATGTTAGTTATTTATTTATGGACAATAGACATAACATTTAATTCTAGTTCTACACATTATTTAATATTAGACAAGTTTGGAATAACTATTCAAACACCAAATCAGAATATGGAAGTGGTTCTATTAGTTAAAATAAGAAATTGGAAAATTATTTCTTCCAACTATATAACAAATCCTATATGCATAATTTTAAGTACAATTTCATAGAGAACAGAGGATAATCCATTTAGTGGATTTCTAGAATTTTCTGGTTATGGATTGTTTTTCCTTATATGGAGAAAATATAATTTTCAAAATAAATTAATCACCCTCTTTATCGCAAAAAAACGTTTGATTTTATACACGTGGATAGATGAGGATAAATCTCTTTCAGAATAATAATTTTGTTATTCGATATTATTTCTTTATTAGAAATAATATCTCAGTTTATTTGGGACTAAGGATAATGAAATACTTCAGACACAGCTTTTGTGGTGGAATACACTAATGTTTTTCTCTAATAATCTTCGATTTTTCCTCCTAATTAAGAGATTTATTTATTAATAAAATTTATACCCAATGTTTTCCAAATATCCAAAACTCATTATATAATTGATACTATTGATCTTGAAGATCTGAAGGAGCACTATATGAGAATACGGAAAAATGATTTATATACCCATGTGCTTCACCATAGGTTGAACAACTCCTTTTCATAAAAAAGAAGGATGGGTCAGTGCACCACTACAATGATTATAATGACCACAAACATATCACAATAAATAAAAATTATCATCAATAATGGAATGATGAATTACTTGGTCAACTATGTGAATCCCAACACTTATGTAAGGTGGATCTTTATTTAGGATATTATCATGTAAAAGTGAATAATGAAGGTATCACCAATATTACTTTTTGTATAATATATAAGATCATTAAGTTCATTATGATTAAATTGTGACCATCTAATTCTACATTTATATTCATGTATATAATTAATATATTTTTTAATAATTACCTTTAAAAAACTGTGGAATCCTTTATATATGATATTATTATATACTCCAAAAGTAGGGAGGTTCGTGAGGAGCAATTGAATGTTGTACTGAAGACCTTGTGAATTGGAACTTTATATCATAAGTATTGTAAATTTGAATTTTTTTTGGAGAATGGGACATTCCATTAGAATTTTGTAATAAAAAAGGGACATATGTGGATAAAGTAAAACAATATATAATTAAAGGATGTTTGGGACAATCATCTCCGATGGGGATCTGTAGATTCCCTGGATTTTTTAGGTATTGTCATCAATTTATAGCAAAATGTTCTTCATATTCAAGCCCCATTACCAAGATATCATGGAAGGGGGTTAATTTTTTCAAGAATGATGAATTTGAGGAGATTTTAAAGTGTAAAAGAAATGGATAATCATTGCACATGTGGTCACATTATAAGATAGTAAGGAAGGATTTTTTATCTTCATTGATGCATCAAAAAAGGTTTGGGTTTTGTACTCATGAAATATGAAAAAATAAAATTTTATTCCTACCAAAAATTAAATATCAATGAGTATAGAAATCCAACACTTGATCTATAATTTTCTATATTGATCTATAAATTGTTGATTTAGTGATATTATATTTATAGGAATAAGGATAAGTGTGTCATGAATACAAATCATAATAGACTAAACTATATATTGACACAAAAAATAGATAAATACGTGTCAATAAAAGTTATTAGAGATGATCAAGGATTATGAAATTTCAATCCATTAACATCCCTAGATGACAATAAAATTTATAGATTCTCTGAGTTGAAAGGATCCTTCGACCCTATCCATGATTAGTGGAGAAAGGGATCCAATATTATTCTAAATGGAACTAATGGACATGGGTATCAAAAATTGTATATCAACCAATATTTATCTAATAAATTATCAAACATAACTTCTTGAGAGGATCAAGGATTCCAGAAAAGTTGATAATAATATAAGATCAAAGGTGTTTAATATTATAGAGTTCAACATTTCTAATGATGAAGTCATGGGGTTTGAAACATGGATATATGTCCCCTTAAATATAGTGTTGAAGAGGTAACTTCTGTACGATGAACGTATCCCTTAATTCTCTATTCATCCAGGAACACAAGTATGTATTGAAATATGATTAAAAAACTTATAGTGGTATAACATGAATATGGAGAGTGAATAATTGATATCTTGATGCTTGGTATGCCAATAAGTCAAGGTTTCATGATAAAAGTCTAAGGGTATGATGTAACAATTTCCCTTACCAGAATAAAAATGGGAAAGCATACCCTAATATGTCATCATAGGACTCCCATTATATCTAAAAAAATCCAATTCGGTGGTAGTTGATATCCTTATAACGTCAGTTCATTTAATGATATCATTGATATTTTACTCTCAAAGAACTTTCTAGGATATGCATAAGGTAATTGGTAAGTCATCCAGGAGTACCACTCCCCATTGTGTCTGATTGAGATATGAGGATTACCTCATGGTTTTATATAATAATTCCATTATAAATATATACAGTGTTTCCATTCAGTACTTCTTATCACCCATAGGTGCATGGTCCTCCTAAAGGATCTATTCAAAATGTACATGATATATTGAGATCATGTAAAAATTGATATCTAACACATGGAAGAGATGGTTGAATCCATTCAAATCTATATGGAATCCACAAAATGTAAATAGAAAAGATATATTGCTAATAATTTTCAATACCTAGATATTGAGTTTAGAGACACTATCCTTCTTCTTATATCATCATGGATGATAGTCAGTAGATTTGTTGAGAAGAAAAATATTAGTCAAAGACACATCGACCCCCTTGAGATTCTTGATTGCGTCAGAGTTATGTCCTATAGACTACCAATCGAGCCTAAAATATATAAAGAACATTATTTTTATATGTATCTATATTGAGAATTTATATATCATACTCATCAAATATACTAAATAAAAATGTGTTTGTAAAGTCCCAACTTGACATACCAACATACTAGTACTCGGACAAGTGGGTCACAAGGCCTCAAGCACGTCTCCTTATATTCCATAGGCTACTAACAAGTGGTGAGGGTCTATAGAGGTGATAATAGGGAGCCTATATCCGCAAATTAAAGATAAAAAATGGTTTTATCAGAGTATAAACAACTAAAAATATAAATTAATAGTGGGAATAATAAGTAAACAGATAAAGAGCCGCAATAGAATAACATATTCAAATTATTGAGTGTGGACAATGCCAGCCTATACAAAATTTTAATTCATGTCATGGAAGAGATACTTATATGAAAGGAGTAAATAGTACAAAATTATTTTCAATACAATAAAAACAATAATGAAAAGATAAAAAAGCCACATGGCTGATCTTCTTGAGCATCTAGAGCTCCAACTCTGTCAATTGCTCCAAAATCCTGGTAGAAGCAACACATCAAACAACCAAGGTCCTACAAATAAATGGTCTACTCTGGTACTAAGGGTACACGAGCAAGGTGTGAGATGAAGTATCAGTAGTCCCACACAAATGGTGTTAAACCCAGTCCAGTGTAATATAAATAATATAGTGTGTAGGTATAACATGATTTGTTTAAAAATTACATAGATTATTAAACACTCATACATGTTCTTATGGGACACCTGACGTCTATACGAGCTTCGGGTCGATGCTGGATTAATAGTATGATCATCCCAACTTCATTTCTATAAAAACATATGGTTGCAGTATATATATATATATAAGTACATAGATATTTGTTATTGTGGATCAGTACATACAATCGTCATCCATATTTAAGGGGTGTTCTCTCAGTCTGACCCTAACCCAGGTCCAAGAGCCCTTAGTCTCTTGGTCTCTAGGCATTAGATTTATGTTGGGGTGGATAGGGATATACAATCATCTTCCAAATTCAAAGGGAGTGCTCATGGTCTTCCCCTACCCTAATACCAAGATCCCTCAGTCTCTTCGAATGTAGGAATCATTATAAATGTTGGGGGTAGATCAGGACATAACACCACCATCTAAATTCAATGGGAGCTCTCACATTCTTCCCCTAACCCAAGTGCAAGGCCATCACCATCTCTTGGCCTTCATACATTAATCATACTGGGGTGGATTAGGATGTTCCACTTCCATCCAATTCCAGGGGAGCTCTCACAGTCTACCCCTAACCCAATAACTATATCCACTACCGTCTTTTAGCATTCAATAATATCTATATTTAGAGATCATAAGTGGCATGGGGTAATAATGAATCCCACACACATAATACTTATAAATGGAATTGGATAAGAATTCCTCCAATCCACAATAGAAGACAACTAGAATACGGTAAACATGCCTCCAACCAATAGATGTATATATATAACTAGCATGGGGTAAGAATTCATATCATCCATATAGGTGTATATAGTTTTTAACTAGGATGTGGTACGCATGCCTCCCACCCATACATATGAAATAATATAGAATATGGTAAAACTACCTCCCATTCCTAGTCATTTACATATAGACCATGTTTATATATGTGGCATAATCATATTCACACAATTGTACTTAATGAAACACATCCTACGTATTTCAATTTAATACATCTACATAGGCTTAGTGACATTAAAATTATTCCATAAGGAAATAAATTATCAGGTATTAACATATCCATACACAATTACAGTCTAAGGAAACCTTTTCATTGAGACCCATTAATATATGGTAGACAATTCATTATGACCAAACTATTTAATCAAGGCGCATCATTTCGGGTAAGTTTCTTATGCAAGGTCATCTCATCCAATTTTCATAAACATTGGAAATTTGTTTAAGGGACAACGTGTGAGGGTCATACCTATCAAAAGATGTCACTATATCATTTAATTCATTCTAGTCAACTCATTCACCTTCATTGATCCACGAATCAACTAAGACATCGAAAATCCATTTATAAACTCAATGGGTATGTTCATGGAAAGGGTTATGGAAACCAATCAATTATCCACATGGTTAATTCCATGTCTAAGAATATCTAAAATGAAAAGGGGTTCTCAGTTTCATTGAAATAGATAAAATACAAGGGCTTCTTCATTTAGAAAGGAATGTCATCTAGTTTTGGAAAGTAGGTTGAAGTCCTAGAGATTCCACATTACCAATCTTAGTTTCAAATCCTAAGAAAACATACTGTAGTAAAGAATTCAATATTAAGAGTCTATCACAATTAAAATTTCTTTAACTTTTTAAAATAAAGAAATTTATAAACAGCTACCATAATTTAACTAAGAATGAAAGTTTGTGTGATTAATAAATTAATATTTTCCTAATTTAAAGGGCAAGGAAATGATCCTACCTATGGGTGGAACCAAACCGAAAATTCACCTCTTAGTGATTTCTAACAAAAAATGTTGCTCAACCACTAAGTAAATGCACCTTAAAATACATATAAGGGCTTCTAGCCCTTATGCAAACACCTGAATGGCCATAAACATGTGTAAGGGGATCCTTGCATATATTCTCATATGAATATACCCATATTAATTCACCTACATATGCATTTTCATATATATAAATAGGAACACCTATCCTCATACATGTATATTCACTACCATGGATTAATATACATATAATAGGCAAACCTATATATATATATATACAAACTCAAGTGAGACAACTTTGACCCTACATCTCAAAACCACATGAAATAGTCCAACACACTACACAAGGAAATACTATAACCCTTCAAATAATTAAATATCCAAATTTTGAAAGTCATAAAACCTATAATGGTCATAAAACCTTACCGTGGATGTTGGTGGTGAATCGTAACAACCTAAACCACCTCACCTTCAGCGTCAGTTTTTAGAATACACATGAACACATCCTAGTATATAGAGACACAAGATTGACGTAAATGGCCATTAAATTTTCATTATGGAATACTTAATACAAGATTGATGTACATGGACATTATCTTCCACTTTTTTCATACCTAAAACCATTATTTATATCATGTGGAAAAAAACATAAAAAGGGTGAGATCAAATTCTTATTAAGGGTAAACCTTGAGAAAATATAACAATCCATAAACATTTGATTGTAAAAACTTGAACATAAAGTTTAAATATCAAAATAATGAGCAATGGCATAAATCTCGGTAGTACAAAAGGCATATATCATAAAGGAAAATTCACCATGATAGAATTGAATGGGAGTAAAACATGGAATTGTGTAAGAACATTAATCACATAATATGATTTCTATAGTAGCCAACACATTGTTTCCAAGACCATCATGGTGGACAAATTCAATTACTGAACAGGGTTTACCTTACGTTCTAGCCATGTATTACTGAACCGGATTTACCTATTATTCCATTCATGTCTATCTCATGAGATAAAATCCTCACCCAATTCATTGGAGGGAGATATAGGTCCCACCCATCACATAATTAAATCATTCTAACATTTCCCACAAAACATAAATCATAACATAACCCTTGAAATAAAATGGTTTTCTTAAATATCATTCCATTATAAAATAATCCATATAAAATATCATTCCATCATTAACATAATCAAATCATAGTAATAATAGAGATAGAAACATTACTCTATTTAAATCCTCCATTGTAGATGAAAAATTATTTTAATGAAAACACTATAACATTGATCCTGAGGAAAATTACCTTTCTTCTTAAATAACATTTTCTTTCCTCAAATTTTCATGAAATTTTTACAGAAAATAATTTAATTGAAGAAAAAATTGAAAACATGTAAAGGAAGATTCATGGAAATAATGATTTATGAAATTCTAAATATATGTTCATATGTATAATTAAAAAATCATTATCCTTGAACTTTTATCGGAAAAGTTAAAAAGTACCTTATATGGTAAACAAAAGAAATATTTGTTCCATACAATATAGTAAAAGTAAAAAATGGTAAAAATGAATTTAAGAATACATTGATGCATTTTACCCATTTTATGAGAATGTTTTTATAAAAAATGGAAAATGATGATAAATATTTCCCCCGCAGATACTTACAAATAATTAATTTCACATAAAAGGAGATTGGAAAAGTTATCAATTACCTTAGGTCTGATTTCTTTCGTATGTGTCTCAAATGCTTGTATATTGGGTTTAAAGATATTATTAATGGTTAAGAGAACCATAATAATATTTATGATATTATATATGATTCACTTACAACTTTATATCACTCGTTGATTTGTAAATTCCATATTAAAGCAACGTTTTTTGAAATAATTATTTCATTTATCGTACGTGTTTGGACTTGTTGTTCTTGATATTATTACAAATATCATGATTTACTTATTTACAAAATTTATAACATGGTTTATATATCATATGTATTAAATATATATATATATATATATAATAGATAGAAAAATTAAAGGAAATATATTGTTAATGGAGACGGTAGGTCATACGTATGCATGAACGTTGTTTTTGTTTCCTTATTAAAATGAAAGGAAGTCAAGAAATAAAACATATATATATAAATATACATAAATATAGTAGAATTATTATGTCTTATATTTCATTATTTTTTTATTTACTTTATAATTATTCTTGAATGGTTAACATGGTGAATGAATCTCATCGCGTCGTGGAGACGGTAAGTCTTACGTACGCACGAGCGATGATATCGTTCCCATATTTTTTGAACAGTATTGAAGTGGATAGTGTATAATAAATAAGAATTAGTCTCATGTTATTATATTAATATTTAGTTATTATTTACACCATAATACCCTTCTAAGTAAGGTGGTGGTGAGAAAACTTATTACACCACGGCGTGGAAACGGTAATCCATACATACGCACGTGCGATGATTTCTTTTGTCATAGGATGGATAGATGGTGAAATAGGGTTGTTTAATATTTATAATAACATATCAGTATATGATTTATACTTATTTTATTAATTTATAGTGAAACAAATAAATAAGAGGATGTAGAAGAAGAAATAAATATGAAAGAATCAGTAGAATATATTACCTCTTCCTCGATGTGACTCCTTTAAATTTCATCTTGTGGAACTAGAAATGGAATTTTGAGAATTCCAGAACATCTTGAATGTAAATATAAAAGTCTTGAAGAGAAATGGGTATATTTTTGCCAAGATTGAGAGATTAAAATGATGTTAATAGGAAAGGGAGGGGGTCCCTTTTATAGTAGAGGAGATGGGCAATTTATGAATGTTCCAAAATATTAATTTATTATAAATTCAATTTTGAATTAAAATTGTCCAAAACATTAATAATTATAAGTTAATATGATTTTTGTTTTAATACCCATTATAAAATAATTTTTTTACATCTTTTGAATATTTTCTTACCCTTATCATTTCGGTTTTACCCTTATTTTAACCTTTTTAATCTTACTGTAATATCATGTTATTTAGAAATTATGGGTTACAATAATTACCATATAATGTGAGAAGACCCACAAAAAAGTTATTTGGGAAATATTTGTTATTATATTAACCATTTGGTCATATATTACATTTATAGTAATTTTATATCATTTAATAAACTATTATATGTTTTAAGTTATGAATTGTGTCAATTTTGAACACTATTCACACTTGACTTTTTTAAAAATTCATCAAAAATATAATAATTAGAACCAAAGGAATTAAATAAAATATAATATTTCAATATTATATAAAAAATTCTTGGATGAAATCAAAATATCCAAATTATGTTTTTTTAATATTTATAAATTCATTTATTTGAATCTTTCATTAATGAGGTAATCACAACATTATAATGGTGTCATAAATAAAACAATTTATATAATATCTAAAAATTATAAATAAAATAAGATAATTTAGGAAATAATTTTATCATTATAAAGAATATTTATAGTTATAGATATCATTTATATACCCCATATAAAAATTGTTTTTGTAGAAGATATATGTTTAGGTTATATTTTCCGTATCATTAAATTATAAGTAATTAAATGTCATTTTCACATAAAAGTGGCTCCATGGGGTCCCCAAATCGACCCAAGGATGACCATTTTAGAAAATGTATCATCCAATTGGGTTAGGATATGTGTTAGGGTAATTATAGTATATTTTTTACCCTTATTTACCATATTTACCCTTTTACCATGGTAAATAAAATATTTACTGACGTTACTATTCATAATATCTAAAAATAAAAGTTGCATGTTAACATAATTTGGACCCCCTGATTCCTAATATGGAATCCATTTTTCAAATTTCAATACATAGAAGTTACAGTAATTAATTTAAAATTAAACCCATTATTGAGAAAATGGGTTTTAAATGTTAAAACATTGCAAAATATTGAAATGTCTTTACCTATGAATTCAATGTAAAATTAATTCTAATGAAATAAATTATATTAAATGGAAAAAAATATATTATATTTATACTTTAAATTCCTTCAACAATATATTTTAACATTATAAATTATTTCGATGAAAAAAGTTGTTTTCAACTAAAATTTATTGTATTTTCACTATTCATCAAACTATAAAAGTTATCTGAAAAATAACAAAAATTTTCCACAGTAAATTTTTATATCTTGATTCAAAATAAGAATTTTATCTTGTCAAGTATAAATTATAAATGTGATAAAGTTTATATTTAAAATGGTTTCCCCATCAAAAGGCGCTAAAACTGGTTTTTTTTAATACATATTTTTTCTGAAAAAATGATTTTGTTCTCATATAATGTGTAAGATGAATGCTAACGTTATTTAAAATTTAAAATTTGGTTAATTATACTCATAATATCTAGTTTATATCCAATTTAATAATAATATTTCCACAATATATCATTTTTTAGTGAAATTCGGTATCACGTATAACCCAAGTTATCGAGGAAGGCAACACTAGCGTGTAATGAAAGCCAAGTCAATGTTGGGTGTAGTGTACGCTTCCTTTGGTGTTGTGTGTAATATAGTAAAAACATTTCTCATTTATACATTGAGTAAAATCAATACTCAGTGTTGCATGATGTCAATTCTATTAAAAGAACATGAAATTGTGTGTAGCACGAGCCAAGAATAGTGTTGTATATACTACAACCTAATACGGTATTGCGTATAAAGAAATATAATCTTGGTGTAGCATAAAACACAAGACATCAAAGATATTATAAGAATATATCTCATAAAATCTTTGGGTGTTACATTTTACACCCTTTAAAATGAATTTCTCCACAAAAAATTATCAACGTTATAAATCATTTTCATCATCAATGTTTCTTTCAAAGAAACCCACATCATAAAATTGAATACTAAGATGTTATTTTAAAAATAAATGTTAGAAACATAACAGTTACCCAAGTTAACTTATCACTAGGTTTTGTCATAGAAGACCATATTTGGGAAGTGAAAACATGGATATGTAAGTGAAATCTAACCATCATGTTATGATGGATAGTGATAGAGAATAAGGTTTAGAAAAAGTTAACTACTAGAAGGCCATAAATCTGTGAAGATTTAAGGGACCATCTGATGCATCAAAAAATATGGTACTAGGATATCATTTTCAATTTTCAAGATCCTTTCCCTAAAGTTGAATAATTTTTCATAAATACTTACTTGATTTTGGTACAATTTCACTATTGTGCGTGCCTTGAAAAAATTCCACTTCATCACTTATTTAAAGAAATGAAGTAGAATTTTAATTCATGAAGTGTTAGTAGATCATGTGATAGATTGATATTTCATTTCGTCTATCCCTATCACAAAAAGTTCCACAAAAGTTATTAAATATATATAAGTCCATCTATGGTGGGATTAATCATATATGGTTCAAAAATGGACTTATACTTCATCTATCACACCGCCTAATAAAATAAAAATAATTTTTACTAACCAAGGAAATATTGTAGGGTAGTGGTAAACGATAAAGTCTTATCACAGTTTGGTTGGGGGTTCGATTCCTGCAGCCCTTTCTGACACGATGGGTTGTCTCATGTGCTGTTGGTTGAACATTTTCTAAAACAATTGTATTATAACAATTCAGAAATAATATAAAAAAATGTTTTATCCTTAAACAATAATATCTGATGACCAACATAACCCATTACAACCTTTAGGCTTATCTAAAATACTTTTTTCCAATCTCATAGTACAAAGAAAACAATTACCTGAAATGCTATATAACAAGCATGTGAATACCATCATTTATTACCCATATATCACAGGATTTGTCTTGCTGGTCACATTCCAAAAATTTGAAAGACTTTCTCATGAATTCTATTGAAATATATAATAACATAAATTACTATTGAACATTAGTAAAAATATGAATTCTATAAAAATTAACTCTTTATATAGACCAAATATACCAAAAAGTCTGTATACTAAAACCATGATATCACTTTGTCCTTTTATACATCATGAGGCAATTAATACAATAAAACTTTTTATTTTCTCCTCATCCCTTCATTATTCCATATCATCTACTTTCCAAAAATATTTCAATCATTTTTCACGGTTACAGGTACCATATAGTTATGGAATACCATAATATACCAATAAATAGATATTCCATATTCTTTAATACTATAAATGAGATTCCACAACACTATTTTTAAATCCCAATACATAAACACTTAATCATTCCACTACTTCGTTGTAATGATCAACATCTCAAATACTGATCGCATGTGACTTCCCTTTTTCTTTTACCTTAAGAGGTTTTTTATGTCGATCATCATTAACCCTTGGATTAGGTAATTGGTTAGCACAATAACCCATTTCCTTGCACTAATTTCATTGAAGTGTAGGTGGTGCATTCTCTGTAGTCTTTTCTCCATTCACATCATTAGGAACCTTTTTCCCATTAATTTAGAACTCAACTGATAAATGATATTTTTTTCTATACGTAAAACATTTTCTAATAACTTTAAAACAATCTCCACTAGGATTCTTTCCACACATTGAGCAAAAGGAAACATTCATCTTCTTTTTTCCATTGTTTTGAGATTTTCCCTTGAACACCATCTTTTGATTCTTGTCAAATACAAGAGATGGATATATATCCCCAACATTCATTTCTACTTTGATACCACAATGCAATATCTCTTCATAGTTACTGAAGTCCCTTATAGCTAATTCCCTTCAAATACATGGTTTTAAGCCACTAAAGAACTGATCAACCTTACATTCCGGTTGTTTGATAAAGACTGAAGAATATTTTGTGAATTATATGAGGGAAGTAATTATTGAAAAATAAATTCATGAACTCTTCCCATTCCATGGATTCAATTTTATCTTGCTGCCATGTGTTCTTAATTAGAGTCCACCACTGGTCTGGTGCACCTTCTAAACGATAGACAACCAAAATGACCTTTTCATGTCTTAAACAACGAAAGAAGGAATATATCTTTTCAATGGAACTGGCCCATTGTTTAGCAACAAGTGGATCAGAAGACCCACTGAATGATGATGTACGTAGCATCTTGAATGACTCAATAGAATGTTGTTCCATTCTACGCTCATTTGGGAGTCCATTATAATTCATAGCTAGTGTAAGTATAGTAATAATATTTTTTATTCCATATCCCATTACATTTGTTTATTCAAGAGGACAATAATTGCATTTCCAAGTGCATTGATCATTATATTGGTTCCATCAAATTTCAACCATCTTCTAAAATAAAAAAATAATAGTGTGGGAGGAAAAATCATACTAGGAAAACAAAATAATCAAGGGGGAGTACTTTCAATCCTGAACATCTTTGGTTTAATCCATGGTTATTCATGAACGTGATCATTATTCTAGGATTGTAACCTACACTTAAACTTAACCTTTGGAACATCCTTAAAAATACCTTAGAGAAATCTATAGGGATCTTACTACAGTTATTACATTCTAGTATCCTAAGGTTGACTAAACCTCTGCTATAATACAAACTATAGATACCCAATCTTGACGTACGTGGACATTACATTTCATTTTCAGAATAATTAATATATGACTCAATCAGACGCCCAAAGACCGCATTTGTTAAGTGCCTTTTGAAACTCAGAATATAATCTTTTAATCATGTTGAAATATCTTCAACATCTCTTATAATGATATTTCCCTTCTTCCTAACAAAAATCATTATTTATATCTTGGGGAAAAGAAAACATAAAAAGGGAGAGCTCAAATTCCCAGTAAGGATAATCATGGAAAAGATAAAGCAATCCGTAAACTTTTAAACGTAAAAACATAAACATAATGTTTAAACATCAAAATCTTGAGCTATGACATAAATCGTGGAAGTATATAAGGAATTTATTATAAAGGAACATTAACCATGATACAATATCATTGGAATAAAACATGGAATTTTTGAAAACCATTAAATACATCATATAATTTCCTTAGTAGCCAAGGCATTGTTTCCAAGGCCATCTTTGTGGACAAAGTTCATTGCTGAAATAGGTATACATGCCGTTCCAGCCATGTATTACTGAACTGGATTAACTTTCCATTCTATTCATGTCTATATTAGGAGATATAAATCATCACACGATGCATTAGATAGAGAAATAGGTCCCCCAAATCTCATAATGAAATCATTCTTACATGTTCCACAAAACATAAATCAGAACATATCCCAAGAAATAAAATGGGTTTCTTAAATATCATTCCATCAGAACATAATTAATATAAAACACCATTCAATCATTAACAAAATAAATTCATAGATATAATAGGGATAGAAACATAACCCTATTTAAATTCTACATCGTATATGGAAAAAAAATTGATGAAACAATTGAACTTTGTTCTTGAGGAAAATATCCTTTATTTTTCAGAATCATTTTATTTCCTCAAAATTTCGTTAAATGTTAGAAAAAATCAGTTAATTGAAATTAAACAAGAAAAATTGTATTGGAATATTCATTGAAATAATTATTTATGAATGTTTAAAAATTTGGTCAGGACGTATAAGTTAAAAAACATTATCCTCGTACTCATACTAGAAAAGTCAAAAAGTACATCATAAGGAAAACAAAATAAATATTCCATCCATACCATGTATTAAAAGTAAAAAATGGTAAAAATGACTTTAAGAATACATGGAAAAATGGTACACATTTTATGAGAATAGTTTTTAGAAAACATAGACATGGATGTTAAATATTTCCCCAGTAGATACTAAAAAATAAACTATCTCGAATAAAAAGTGATTAGAAAAGTTATCCCTTCCTTTGGTCTGATTTCATCTGTATATGTATGAAAATCTTATATTGTGGGTTTAAATATATTATTAACTTGTCAAAAATCATCATAATAGTTATGATATCATATATGACTCACTTACAACTTTACATCACTCGTTCATTTTTCAATTCCATGTTAAAGCAACGTTTTGGAAATAGTCATTTCATTTATTATACGTGTTTGGACATGTTGTTCAAGATATTTTTACTTAGATCATGAGTTACATACTTCCAGAATTTTTAAAATTATTTTTATATCATATATATTTCGTATATATATATATATATTAGATAGATAAATGAAATGAAATACTCTGTTTATGGAGACGGTAGGTCGAACGAACGCATTAACGTTGTTTTTGTTTCCTTATTAAATTGAATGGAAATAATTAAATGAAATATATATATATACAGTAGAATTATTATGACATATATTTCATGATTATTAATTATACATACTTTATAATCATTCTTGAATGGTAAACATGGTGAATGAATCTCATCGCGTCGTGGAGATGGTATGTCGTACGTACGCAAGAGAGTTGATATAGTTCCCATATTTTTTGAATGGTATTGAAGTGTATGGTATATAATATCTAATAATTAGTATAATTTCATAATAATCATATATTGGTATTATTTCCAACATTATACCCATCCATGTAAGGTGGAGGGGAAAAAACAAATTACCCCACAGCGTGGAGATTGTAATCTGTACGTACGCAGGAGTGGTGATTTCATTTTTCATATGATGGATAGAAGGTTAATATGGTTGTTTCATATTTATATTAACATGTCCAAATATGAGTGATACTGATGTTATTACATTATAATTAAACAACTAATGAAGAGGAAGTATAAGGAGAAATAAATTTGAATGAATCAGTAGTAGGGATTATCTCTTCCTCGACGTGCCTCCTATAAATTTCTTATTAGGGAACTAGAGAAGGTCTTTTGTGAAGACCATAACCTCTAGAATGTAAATATGTAAGATGAGAAAATAAATGGGCCATTTTTGGCCCTGATTTAAGTCTTATAATGGAGTGAATAAGAAAAGGAGGAGGTTCCCTTTAATAGGAAAGGAGAGGGGCACTTTAAGAATGTTCCCAAATATTAATTAATTATAAATTCCATTTTGAGTTAAAATGGCCCAAAATATATTTAATTATAAGATAAGATGATTTTGGTAAGAAAACCAATCATTCAATAATATTTTTACATGTTTTGAATATTTTTTTTATCCTTATATCTTTGGTTTTACCCTAATTTTACCCTCTATGATCTTACCGTCATATCATGTTATTTACATGTTGTGAGTTAATGTAACTACCATATAATGTAAACATACCCAAAGAAAAGTTATTTATGAACTGCTTAGAATTATATTAACCATTTTTACAAATCATAGATTTTTTGGAATTTAATATCATTTAATAACATATTTTATGTTTTGAGTTATGAATTATGCCAATTTTAGACACTATTCATACATGACTTTTATAAAAATTCATCAAAAATGTATTACTTTGAACCAAAGTAATTAAATTAAATATAATTTTTCAATATAATCGAGAAAATTCTTGAATGACATCCAAATAGAAAATTTATATTTTTTTAAATATTTATAATTTCACTTACTTGAATCTTTTATTAATGAAGTAATCACTTCATTATATTTGTGTCACAAATAAAACTATACATTTAATCTATAAAAATTATAAATTAAATACCATGATGTAGGAAATATTTTTATATTTATAATGACTATTTATAGTAGAACATATCAATTATATAACCCCATAAAATAATTGTTTTAGTAGATGATATATGTTTAGGTCATATTTTCCTTAACATTAAATTAAAAGTAATTAAATGTCATTTTCACTTACATGTTGCTCCATGGGGTCCCCAAATCGACCCAAGAATGCCCATTGTCGTAAATTGATCAGAAAATAGGGTTATGAAAAGTGTTAGAGTAATGGTAATATTATTTTTTTACTCTTATTTACCAGATTTACTTTTTTACCATGGTAAATAAAATATTTACCGAATAAACTATTAATAATGTCTAAAAAAGTTAAAAATTTACAAAATTTTGACCTCATGATTCCAAATTTAGAACAAATTTTTCTAAATTCAAAACACCGAAGTGGAAGTAATTAATTTAATATTAATCCTGTTGTTGAGAAAATGTGTTTTAAAAGTTAAAACATTGCAAAAGATTGAAATTTTTTTACCTATGAATTCAATGTAAAATTAATGATAATGACATAAATTATATTAAATAGTAAAATATATTCTATTTATAATCTAAATATATTAAATAATATATTTATCCATATAAATTATTTTGATGAAAAAAGATTTTTTTCAATTAAAATTTATCGTATTTTCACTATTCATCCAAATATGAAAGTTATTAGAAAAATATCAAAAATTTATCTGAAGTAATTTATTATGTCCTCCTTCCAAAGAAGAAGTTTATTTTGTAAAATATAACTTATAAATGTTTCAAAAATTATATTTAAAATGGGTGTACCATCAAAAGTTTGTAAAACTACATTTTTTTTATAAATTCTTCTTTTATCTGAAAAGTTGATTTTTTTCTCGAATCTTGTGTAAGATGAATTATAATGTTATATAAAATTTTAAATGTGGTTAATACTATTCATAAATCCTAGTTTATATCCCATTAAATAATAATATATTAATAACATATCGTTGTTTAGTGAAACTCGATATTACGTACAACACAAGCTATCGAGGATGGTCACACCTCCGTGTAACGCAACACAAGTCAGTGTTGGGTGTTCTTCAAGATTAATTTAGTGTTGTGTGTAACATAGTAAAAACATAGTTAATTTATACATTGAAAAGATATATATACTCAGTGTTTCATGAAATAAATTCTATCAAATGAACTTGAAATTGTGTGTAACACATGCCAATAATTGTGTAGCATATACTGCAAGAAAATATAATGTTTTGTATAGCATAAAATAATATTTGTGTAGCTTACAACAGAAGACATCAAAGAAATCAGAAGAATACATCTCCTAAAATCTCCGAGTGTTACACAGTAGAACCTTACACACCCTAGAACTAGAAAAGAAAATAAAATTCATGTTAGGCATTGCCCTAGGTTTGACCAGACTTCACCAGGTGATGAATAATCTGAAATCAACCAAGAAAAAGATTGGAAGAGGAGGAGAAATCCATACCTCTAATATTAGGTGTGAAAATGGACGGATCTATGGAATAAATCAACGGACAAAGGTGGATAGAGGGACATGTATCATGCAGCTAGGGATTACCCTGAGGGGGTGTCAAATGAGAGTATGGAGAGAAAGGCGAGGGAGTGTGATTTGGATTTAGGTTTTAATTATTATATTAATTTTATTTAATTTATTAAACTGACCTGTATGCATGGTTTAAACTGTATGATTTTTCTAACTGTACACAAACAATGCGGTGTATAGTGCAACACTACTACCTCCATGGCACATAGTGTGGGCTACATGCTTGGTTTTAAAAACTACTTACAACCCATGAACAATTCCACCTACCCCTCTTAAACAAGGCCACATAGTTACCTGCAATGGGATGCATGGTTTCAGAACTATTGTGAACCCTATGCATCTTTTCAAAACTAGTTGTTTTTCAAGTCCAACACTCCTCAAACTCATTGAGGAACCAAGGAAACATAATGATCACTCACTAAAGTTCAAAAACATCACTTAATGAGGTTACAACTCTCGGAACTCCATCCCTATGCTCGGTCTTAAAAACAAAACATTTAGTATACTAAAAAGATCACAAACATTCGCATTTTAGTCGAGATCAAAATGCGTTACATTACAACCTACCACACATAAAACCATTTTTTCCCTGAGAATCCATTAGGAACAATGAATACATCACCCGACCAATGAGGGTCATGAAACATTGCATGAATGGTCACATTTCATTTCTGAATTCCCAACACACCCTTAAAATTTTCAAAGGAAAACAACACTTTATCCATTAAAAATTCGAGCCATCACATGTTCTTCAACAAAAACATTGAGACGACTCTTACCCATGCCTGATTACCTATAGAAATTATATCATCGTCATCTCGTTAAGAATTCAGCCAAATTTTCTTCCCACATTTGGATTTAAAGATAAGTGATCAATTCCAAACTACGGTTCAATCCGCCATTAGAATGGCCTTACAAGCACAAATCAATGAGTTATAATGACTCTTCTCGCATGATTTCTAACACAGTTAAAATGAAGGATCCCCATAAACATCAAATCTAATTTCAAGTTGGATTTTTATGAAAATAATTGTCCGAAAAAAACCACACTCATCTCCAACAGATGATGTGAATGAGATGGAATTTCACCAACCATAACCATTAAAAAATAGAGGATGGAGTCAAGACTCTTCAGCCAACTATTTAATGTGGCGCCCATCATAGATGGCCAGTGATTTATAATCTAACTATAAATACATCCTACCAAGGAATCTCGCATCAACCATGAAGTTGTTTACTAAAGCTCATATCCTACTTTTGCTGAAGTCCTCAGACCAAACCACGAAGAAAACCATACATCCAGTGTGCAACACTGAAAGAGAACCACCCAAAAAGCTCAACAGAATTCAAAAATTTAGCATGGAATAAGACTAATTCTCTCCTTTTTCATCTAGGATTATGTCAAGATAGGGTACATTCTCATCCATAAACAAAATAAACTAAGTGGATTAAAAATAGACCCTAGTCAAACACACCCAACAATTGGAAAGGAGAGTAGTTTAACCACATATAATTTAATTAAAATGTGGGACTCTGATTCACCTAACAAAACATCATCATTTAACATAACACATTCATTTACCACACAAGGCTTCACACAATCATTCATTATTTAACACCAAAGTCCTCCATGACCAATGGAGTTACTCAAGGGTCGCATACATTGTCTACCATAAGAACATAGTGAAACCATGAAATCACTAACACAAATCAACATAGATAAGCCTCAAAGTCATTCTAATAGGATCAACCATTCCCAAAAGGCATTTTATGTAGTGACCCTACCACTTAAAAGGTAAAATTTTCCATATTCGACATGATTCTCTTTACCGTAAGAGTGTCCTAGTTGACGATTGAGAAGATAAATAGGCGCTCACTAGCATACTAAATCAAAAACACCTTAACTGTCTTTATGTACCTCCTTCGAGTCACACTCTTGTATGTCAAAGAATATAAAGATATCCAAACCAGACCGACAGGCATGTTTAAACACTCATGTTTTTAGAATGTAATCCCAAGCATTGGGAAAACTGATTATTAAATGCTCCAGTCACTCTACATGAAGATGACCTGAGACTATGCTCAACATCAAAATATATTTACCCAACAAACCAATTCCTCTATTACTAAGGAAGAATAATAGGTTAAAGTACCTAGGAAGTAGCCGACGATTCCTGAGGCATGTAAAACCAACTAAAACTGATCATTTCCCGATTCTCATGACCATGAAAAATTTGAAAAACACTATGATCATCCATCCAAACAAGGGTGTCCATGGAAATTCAAGAGTCCAACAAGGATCAATATCACCTAAATGGAACCCAATGTCAAAAAACTCATGAAACTAGCTAGACACTTAAACACTAAGGGTTTTAACTACCACATGTTATCCCCTTAAAAAGAACAAACATAGACCCAATCATTTGGTCATGCAAAAAAAAGTAGCATCCTCATCAGCCTAACATCTAATCCATTACTCAAATAAAGTGAATGTGTGTAGAAGACACTTACGGTTCTCTTCCAAGGCATCTAAAAGTGGAACAAAACCACTTCACATTCAAGAGGGTCTTGACCAAAGACACCACTACATGTTCCATTTCAAATCCATTTATATTTAATAACATTTTAATCATTAACAATTTAAAATATTCAACTGACTCTTCAAGACTAAGCATGAATGTTTCAAAACTCCATTTTTACAACATTTAATAGCTTTTGACATCCTTTCAATTCCCTGAAATTTTTCATAATAAATAACATTAAATAGTTATGGTAACCTACCAGTTTCCCATTAATTTGATTCACTTTAGATATAAATTTGAATAGCTCTTTACATTTATCCATTTCAAAATACATCACACCATAACACTTAATAGGGGATACTATTTCCCTACTCATGAAGTGCCCATACACATCATGGATTTAAAATTTGATCCCATTAATAAAAAATCATTTTAGATTTTATGATTCTAAAATTAAATTGTCCAATCATCTTAGAAACTATCTACCAATCTATATTCTCCCATATGTCTTATAGTTTGTCATTTGGACCCCATTTAATCAAACCCAATTTACCTTTTCATTTAAACATTATTAACCTTGCCTTTTTATCAATATCCTTAAAATATATTTACATTATGATAAAAATGGTTTGAATATATGGGTTACTCTTTCTAGGTTGTAAGGAACCCATACAGCTTACAATTGAAAATTGGTTCCCATTCATTCACAACCCATAAGTATGAACAATGCCAAACATGCTGACATAATCAGTAATCATAGATTGCATGATATTCAACACATAATCTAGTCATATTATCATCCAAGTGTGTTAAATATTTCATTGAAATATGATGTCTAAATATTCATTCTAACAAACATAAGGCATGGAATACATTCAAGGCACACAAAAGGTAAACTAAAATGAAACTATGTGGTATGGAACTATTCATGGAATGAGAATTTTCATATATTACTATATGACGCCTGAAATGAAACTTCCTAACCATATTAATAGAAGCGTAAAAATAAAATAAAATCCATAAAACATTAATCATTAGAAAATATAATAGTCACTTTTGGTGAACTCATATCAACACTAATAAAAAACACAGTGACAAAAATCCTAACCCCAGTCCCAGAGTGATTTGCCACACATGGGGTGATCTGTCCCAAGTATGTCTATTAACCAATCATAAAAACATACCTAATATCTTTTCTACCAACATAAAATAGTAATAAAAAAGAAATTAAACAACCTATGATAATAATTTGTATCATTCTAACCTATATTAACATCAAACCGGTAGTCTGATCGGTTGGTCACAAGGCTTCAAGAGCATCTCCCCCTATGCCATAGGCTACCAACTAGCAGTGATTTTGTCGATAGGTTATAGTGGGGAGACTATAACAACTTATTAGAGATGAAAAGTGATTTTATCAACATATAACTAGGATAAAATAGCAATTAAAAGTGAATGTAGTAAATAAGAAGATAAAGAGAAGATGAAGAATAATATATTCAATTTACAAAAAGTATCCAATGCTAGTTTATAAAATAGATGAATACATGTTATGGTAGTGACACATATATAAAATTAGTATATTGTAAAACATGATTCGTAATACAATAATAATTATAAATAAAAAGGCATAAAATACCCAGAAGTGATCTCTTTGAGGATCTCAAGCTCAAACTCAGTCCATTTCTCCTATCTCTAGGTGTAAGAAACACAACAAGAAACCTAGGTCCTAGAAATACAAGGTCTACTCAGGTACTAAGGGTACCAGGTAGGGTTTTAAATGGAATATTAGTAGGCTAGAACATACAGTGTCAAACCCTATCCATTGTAATATAAATAATATAGTGTGTAGGTAAAGAATAATTTAATAAACAAAACTATATAGATAAGTAAACACTCATCCAAGTTTCTAAGGGACACATAACGGTTATACCGGCTTCATATTAATGTTGAATTAATAGTCTCATCATGTCAATATCATATATATATGTGTACATATAGTAAAATAATATATATATATATACGTTGGGATGGATCAGGACATACCTCTACCATCCAAATTCCAGGGGAGCTCTCACAGTCTTCCCCATACCCAGTTCCAAGAGCCATTAGTCTCCTAGCCTTCAAGCATTAGATTTATGTTGGTGTGGAAAAAGACATACCACTACTAACCCAATTCAAGGGGAGCTCTCATGTTCGGTCCTGATTCACATACAAACAACCCTTTGTCTATTAGAATGCAATCATACTTATATAAGTTGGGGGTGGATTGGGACATACCACTTCTATTCAAATTTCAGGGGATCTCTCACTGTCTTCCCATAATCTAGGTCTAAGAGCCATCACTATCTCATATCCTTCATGAATTAATTATACTTGGGGTGGATCAGGACATACCACTACCATCCAATTCCATGTTAGATCTCACGGTCTTCCCTTAACCCAATACCAAGATCCACTACTGTTTCATGGAATTCAAGAATATCTATAATTTAAGATCACAAGTGGTGTGGGGAAGGAATTCCTCCCACCCTCATCATACATATAACTATAATGGGGTTATAAATTCTTTTAATCCAAATATAAAACAAGTGGAATGGGGTAAGCATGCCTCCCACGCATAGATTAATATATATAACTAGCATGGGGTAAGAATTCCTCCAATAAATATAAGTATATATAGGGTATAACTAGCATGTGGTAAGCATTCCTCTCACCCATATATATGAAATAATATTGAATGGGGTAGAATTTCCTCCCATCCATATTCATTTAGATATATCCCATGTCTATATAAGTAGAAAAATCACATTCACACGAATGTACATAAAGTAACACATCCTAACCATTTCAATTTAAAACATCGACATAGTCTTAGTCACATTCAAATAATTCCATGAGGAAAATACATCTCTTGTGTTCCCTTATCCATACACAATTCCAATTTTAGGAAACATTTTCTTTTAAACCATTTAATATAAGGCAAGTAATTAAATATGACCTAACAATCTAATCAAGGCATGTTATTTAGAGTAAGTTTCATATTCAAGGCCATCTCATCTAATTTTCCTAAACATTGACAATTGATTTACGGGTCAATGTATGAGGATAGTACCAATAAAAATATTTCACTGTCTAAATTAAACCATTCTAGTAAATTTATTCCCCTTCACCAATTTAAGAATCGACTAAGACATGGGAATAGCACTTATAAACTCAATGGTCATATCTAAGGAAATGGTAATAGAAAACCCAATTATCCTCATGGGTAATTGGAAGTATAAGCATAAAAACACCCATGGTGTATTATGGTTTCATTGAAATACATAAAAGACATGTGTAATGTCATTTAGAAAGGCATGCCATCCAGATTAAGAAAATAGGCCGATGTCCTAGACATTCTACTTTATCAACCACGGTTTTAAAGCCTATGAAACCTCAATGTAGTAATGAAAAAAATCTTAAGAGTCTATTAAATTTTAAATTTAATTAACTTTGTTGATGAAAAAACTTTAGAAAAAACTACCACACATTAATTAAGAATACATGTAAAAGTAATTATTAAATTAATGCTTTCATAAATTAAATGGAAATGAAAGGATTATTCCTTGGGGTGGAACCAAACAGAAAATTCTTCTATTTGAACTTTATTAATAAAATATTTTGTTCCCTCACAATGTATGTGCACCTTCACATACATATATGGACACCTAGACCCTATGAACACACCTGCATAACCATGAACATGTGCAATGAGATCCTAACATATATGATTATGTGCATATCCCCATCTCTACTCACCTATGTTAGAATTTTCATATATATTCGTAGGAACACCTAGACTCATACAAGTATATTTACTTCCATTGATAAATATAAACATAAAGGGGGAACCTACACACACACACACACACAGAGATATATATATATATATATATATATATATATATATATATATATATCTTTGTGTGTGTTTGTGTGTCTATATATATTTAGTTACCAATGCATGCACCAGCGATTCTTTATAGACCCGACGACTCAACACCACACAAAATAATCACACACACTAAAAAAGGAAATACATGGAACCTTTTAAAAAATTAAAGATCCTAATTTATATGGTGAGAAAACCAAAACATTCAGAATCCCTTACCTCAGATAGTGGAAGAGAACTGAAACAACCTGATCTAGCTTTCCTTCAGTTGTGGTCATTGTCATACACCTAAACACATCCTGATATACCCTTCATATTCCCTAGAACCATAAAAATAATCAGTGTTATACCCAACCATAGATTTGCCTTAACCTCACTGGGAGACTGATAGGCCAAAATTAGATGAGACAAGAAAGGGAGTACAGGAGAGATACATACCCCAAATATTTCAAGGTAAATCTGAAGGAAAGGTGGAAGAAATTAATCGTCAAAGGATGACGAATGGAGGTGCATCGAATGGCCAGGGATAACCTAAAGGGGTGTGTCACGTGCTGTTCAGGTGATATAGGTGAGGGAGTGTGATTTAGATTTAGGTTTTAATTTATATATTAATTTAATTAAATTATTAAAATAGACCCATAAAAATGGTTTAACCCACACATTTTTCCAAACAATGTGGTGAACAGTGGGATTATGCTACCACCAGGGAACAACATAAAGGATATGTGCATGGTTTGAAAAACCATGCACAACCCATGCACAATTCCACTACCCCCTTAAACATGTTCATGTCGTTACTTGCAGTGGTCCGCACGGTTTCAGATATATCGTGCACCCTCTAGAGATTTACAAAACAAGGTTCTTTCTAGTTATGGTGCTCCTGAAACTCCTCATGTCACCCGAAAAACTTAGAAAGCCCTCACCCAAGTCCAAAAAATCATGTAAAGAGGTCTGAAAGCTTAGATATTCATCCTAAAGCTTTGTTTTTAAAACTTCACATTCAGTAAATGAAAAAGATTAAAAAATCATTTTAGTTCTACTCAAAACACATATCATTATAGTGTTATTGTTGGAGAAATATATTTTAAATGATTGGAAGTTGGTGAAGATCATAGGTCATAGAGACAATCTTATATGAAATAAGAAAAATCATTGGGTAAAAGTGTTGTGGTTCTACAATAAGCGTGAGGAAGAAACATGGGAGACATAGGAATAGATTAAATAGAAATTCCCTCATTTGTTCTACATTACAAAAATTAAATTTTAAAGGAAATATTTATAATGGAAGGAGACTATAATGACCTAGTTTTTTATAAATTAAATTTCATTTTAACGATTGATTCCCTTCTTAAGTAATATAGATATAGAAAACACATACATTAATTTGGCTATTTTTCGCCATTATAAAATATTCCCTTTCAAATTTAAAATACGATTATGAATAAGAACTACTGAAAATATGGTCTATGTATAGTTTCCATTTAAATTTGTATATATTAATTCTTATGATAAATTCGGACTGACACAGATGAAAGAAGAGACATTCAGTACTATGAGGATCCCACCCTAAAAAGAACATTTATCATAGTATATAAGGGATATGGAATTATTGGTAGTTTTCCTTGACTAATACCATGTTGATATATAATAACTAAATCTCAACTAAAATCATTTATATAGATTTCAATGTTATCGAGACCATATCCCAAACCATGTTTGTCGAATGACCCTCAGATCTTACCAGTAGCACTCACTTTTCCCTTTGGGTGTACTCTGATGTAATAATGGGTTATATATCTAGACCCTTGTCATATGAATAATTAAATTTTATTTTAAATAAAATAATGACTAAATTTTTACCATTTATTGTTAATTTATAATTTATTATGTGATGTGTTTGATAAAAAATAGATTATGATATAAAGAAATCCAAAATTTTATTTTTAGAAAATATATAGATTCAAATTGAAAAACATTTCTTATAAATTCATGAATTTTGAAATAAATATTATTCCCATAAATTATTATTATTAAATAATTTTTATTTTTAAATAAATAATAAAATAATTTAGTAAAGTCTAATATAATTTTATAAGTGTTAGAATAATGTTAGTATTGTAGAAATAAGGTATTTTCTTATAAATAAGGTTTTAATTTAGAAGTGAAAATTCTCATATATCTAGGATTATATTGATAAAATAAATATTATTCTAAGAAACCTCTCACATAAATTATCCTATTATTAATTATTAATATTTTTATGAGGAAGCGGAATTTTTAGGTAAAAATTAAATACAGTATGAATTTATGATATCAATTATGACCACATAATAAACTAAACGTGATTTTATAAATAAAATAATGCAACTCCATAAAAAAAATAGATTTTACCTTTCAAATAATTTTTTTTATGTTATTTGATTAATTTTATATGTCTTTAAGGAACTCCTGAATGAAAATATTATATTTTATGGTTTTAAAATCAATTCCTTATGAACTTGACTCACTTCCACACAACAAATGGAATTAGTTTTTCATTTTCACCACATTGAAATATTAAATACTAAAAAAATAGTTTGGTAGAATCCTTGTGAAAAAATGGGAATTTTTTATCTTTTATTTTTTTATTATATATATTCTAAAACCTATGTTCAAAAATTAATAAATAATTCTCCTCCCTTTCCCTAAAAATACCAAACCAACATCACAATACTCATCACTCAAAACCCAGTTATGCTAATTTTAATCTCCTTATACCTCCCAAAATATATTCTAATGTGTTCCAAATCACATAAGAAGAACCTACAAAGCCATTAGAAGTGCCCTCTCATGGTAAGGGATCTTTCTATATTCTTTTTTTATTCTACCACATTATCTCAATATAGAATGATGAATCTATGTTTTTTATGTTATAATTTTTCTATAAATATCTTTTAAATATCTATTTTAACTAATATTAATAAGACATTGTTTTTCACATCATTATATACCCTTAACATAATTTTTAACAATAAATAAGAAAGGGATTCTATTACTCCTCTTTATTCATGTAATTTCTTAATATTATGACATTTGATTTCTAACTATTCCTGGTAGAATAAATTTTTATACATCACTTTTGTATCCTTATAATTCATAAGTGGTTATATAAAACCTTTTAATTCCATTAAAAACATCCATGAACCATTAGGTACACTCATTACACTGGAAAAATTATGTCGTGATTCTCTATGAATATCATTTGTGTTGTGTAAACACATCCCCATTTCTAATCAAGGGTTTTGACATAGATGTAACTATAATTTATTGATTAGGGAATCCAATGTATTTAAATAGGAATAATTAATTTTGCAATTATAATTTATAAAATGCATTCTTTTGTTGTATAATCTACATGGAACACAAATTCATGTATATCATATGAATGTGACAAGTGGGACAAGAATTATATAGCCCCCTGATACATTAGGTAATGTTTTTATCTAATGATATACCATATATGGTTCATGGAGGTATATCATAATCACACCATGTTTTGATTTCTCAATGGACGGTGTTGACACATTCATATTATGTCACATTTTATGTTGTTGTCACATTGTTATGTTCCCTTGGTGTTATCTGTAGTACCACCAGTTTGTGGTATGTATCCTTTGTTTATGCATTTTCATATGTTTAAAGTGCATGGTATGAGTTGGGAAGTGGTTATGAGAGTTTTGAATGGTTTGGATGAGTTTGGAGTATTTTAAATGGGTGCACGGTTTAAGCACGGTTAGTGGAAACCGTATGGATTCTCTAGGAAACCGTTCAAGGGAGATAGTAGGCTTCACACGTCCTGTGCACGGTTTTCCAAACTGTGCAGACCCTTTCCCCTAAGGCAGTAGTATGCGCATGGTTAGCGCACAGTTTTCCAAACCACGCGGACTAACCGTACAGCCACTTAAAAATAGGGTTATAAGTTCTGAGCTACCTCGAGCTTAACCTATTTCACTCCAATCTTCTTCCCAGTCAAGCCTCACTCTGGATTTCGGGTTCTCAGAGGTTGGAGAGGCTCTCCCACTCGGTTTAGAATGATTTTGAAGACGTTTCTTGGTGGTTTGAAGGTGGTTTCTCCTAGGTAAATCTCTCCTCTTGTTTCTCTTTTGTTTTCATCTGGATATGCTCTTCTCTCTTTCTTGGTTTTCTAGATCTACACTTTTTGTGTGTAGATCTAGGGTTTTGGTTTCCTTGGATGATGTTTTTAAGGCTTTTGAATTATAGTTAAGGGAATCTAGATAGGTTTCGGTGGTGCGTTCGCTGGATTTGAGGCGCGGTTTTTCGTGGGTTGATTTCTCGGGAACCCTAAAGGTAGGTGGCATCTATCTTGACTCCACTTGGTTAGAGTTTTGGCTAAAATTAATTTTTTGTGCTTGAAATTAATTGTGGTTGATGTGAGAAATTGGTTAGAAATCCCTTGGGTGATGTTTTGGGGATTTTTGGGAAAATGGGTGTTTTATGGTGAAATGTTATTCTTGTGGATTTTAAAATGGGATGCTATGGTTGATTTGTGAAAATGATTGATGGAAATGGTTTTTAATAAAAGGGGTTGTTTTATTGAAATGTTGTTTGGCATGGAAAATGGTTTTCAATAAATGGGTGATTTATTGAAGTGAATTGATATGTAATGGAATTTGTTTATTGCATGTGGTTGTGACCTTGGTGGGTTATATTCTTGGCATTGGCTTGTTTTGAATGTTCTATGGAAGTGGTGAGAAGTACCACTATAAAAAGGGGATGAATAGTGGACGGAAGGGCCACCATCAAGGATTAGTGGACATTAAGTTTCGCTTTGTGTGAATGGGTGAACGAGTTGGATGGTATCTCCACCGTTTGGTTGTTATGGTTGTCTTGTTGTGCATTTCTTTACAAGATGGAATTGTTGTGCTAATGTGTAAATGATGAGATGGCTTGTGGAATTTTTGTTTGTCTTTACCTTGGTTTCTTGGGTTGGATGTGATGGCTTGATAAGGGCATGTTTGGCTTATGAAAATGGTTGCACATGTGATTTATTTTATATAAACTGTGTTATATAAATATTCTAACAGTTTTATCCTAGTGGCATGTGTAGGGAAGTCAATTGGGGAAAAACTACTGAGTTTTAGTAATCACCCCCTGCTTTGGAACGTTGGTGTCTTTGTAGATGTTGTATATCGTGACATGGGAAAAGGTAAGGCTTCTCCCTCCTTTAGTGGTGCATTGTGATGTTTCGGTGGAGCTTGGATCTTGGAGCTTGGTGTGGAGTTGTGGTGGTGTGATGGATCGTAGTGTTTGTTGTTTAGTTTACTCTTGTACTCTGATATGGTTGGTTGTATCGGTTTGGTTTGTATTGTGGAACAACTTGGTTGTCTTTTGGGAATGCATGATTGAGTAATTTATGTGACATTCGTCATATAGTGGCTGTTAGTGGATGGTTTGGTTGGTTTTTTCTTAATGGAAAATCGTCCCCCAAGTTTATCTTGAAGCCCTTGGAATTTACTTCAAGACTTTGGCATCTTGGTAATGTCGCTTAAGGCTAGGTAGCCCTCACTGCCTTCTCAAGCCAATGAGGTAGGGGCGGGGTGTTACAAGTGGTATCAGTCTGTTTGGTCCTTTGGAGTTGATTCTCAAATTTGGTGTTGACATTCATTGTGATATATTCTTTGGGTCAGGATGGTTGCAAGGTGTATGATTGTCGGAACATGGTATGTATAGTATAAAAGGACGTAGCTAACCCTTTTATTCTAAAATTCAAGTTACCAGGGAGTTTGGTACATAAGTGTTTTGGAGACACTTATAGACATTGGATATCTCATTGTCATGGGTGTAGCCAATGAGATGATCATGACATGAAAGATAGAAATAACTTCCCACTAGGATGCATATTTTATTGAGGTATAATGATTTATTATGTGGTATGAATGTGTGAAATTTTAATGCAAATAAATTGGTATTTTGAAAATGGTTTGGTTTTTAAAATGGTGAAACATGACACATGTGGAAATGGTGGAAAGCCTTGTTGTGATAATATTGTGTAATGTGATTTGAAATGGTATTTCGTGATATCTACAGGAGGGGGACTCATGGTTGTCTATTTTATATTTATAGAAATGGAACTGGGTAGGTGTTGTTGAGACCAACCGGAGGAGGCTACTGAGAATGTGGTAGTACCCGAGCCTTAGGTGAACCAGCTGCTAGTGAAAAGCATAGTGAAAGCTTTCGAAGCTGTGGAATGTGGAAATAAAGTGGATGAACCAAGGAATGTGGATCATGCAGTTGATTTTCAAAAGCAGAATCCACCCATATTTAGGGGTGATTCAGAGCCGGAGAGGGCAAAAGCATGGTTGAATAGAATGAACAAGATCTTCGAGTTCTTGCGAACACTGTTCGAGTTAAAATTGAAGTTGGCCACGTATATGTTGGGATATCTTTCCCTTCAGTGGTGGGAGTTGGTAGTCCAAGCAGGGACGAACCAGGGTATGATGTGGGAAGGATTTGAAGAATTGTTTAATAAATATTTCTACCCACATACGTTCAGAATTCAACATACGGAATATTTCTTCAATTTGAAGCAAGATCTTATGTCTGTGACGGAGTATGAAACTAAGTTTATGAACTTAGTGTGGTTTGCACCCGAGGTTGTGGGTAGCACGTCATTTAAGGAAAGGATCTTTGAAGTGGGGTTAAGTAAATAAATCCCTTCAATGATAGTGGTGCTGTGTATTAATGATTACACAGAGATGGTGAATGGAGCCTCAGTGGCTAAGCGGGATTTGTTAGGAACTCTGGGTGGAATAAGCATGGCGGTACCCATGGGGAATAGTGGGAACTCTAACACTGGGTTCAAGAGATGGATGGAAACTTATTCCCTAGGCGGGAATATGGCATATTATCTAACAGCAGGATCGGTAAATCTTCCTCCGAAGCCCCAGAGCAAGCCATGATGTTTTTAGTGTTGTTCTACAAGCCACATCAAGCGGGATTGTATGGAACAACCTCAAGAATGTCATAATTGTAAGAATATAGGGAATCTGCAGCGTTATTGTCAGAATTCTCCACGGTCGGGTGTGCGTGACACTCCTGAGGGGTCCCAGACGTCGTGTTCTTCGACGGGACGGGGACAGCAGCACACCCCTCGTCAGCAGAGTAAAGTGGGTCATGGTGATTCTTAGAATACCATGATGCCTTAGCAAAGAAATAAAGAGAAGAGTGTGGCAAGAAAACATGGGTTTATATCTGAGCAGGTTGTGGTGGATGATAAGTCAGGACCATCCACGGTGCGAGGTACTATTCTTTTAAATTCTACCTTGATGAAAGTGTTGTTTGATACGGGTCATTCACACTCTTTTATTGGTGCACGTGTGGTTGATTTGTTGGGTATAAGGGTAGAAATGATGCCCTCGGTTTTAAAACATCAAACTCTTCTGGGTCGAAGAGAGTGTTGATCCTTCTTGTGTAGAGAATGTTTTATCATTGTGGGCAAGGTTGAGTTAATGTGGAATTTCTCAATATTTGAGATGTATGGGTATGATGTAATCCTGAGAATGGATTGTCTAGTGGCTTTTAAGGCCCACATCGACTGTAAGGCATAGACAATGGCTTTTACGACACATGATGGCGTTAGACATTTCTTTAGAGTAGAGAAGTATGAATGGTAGCGTGCAACGGGTTTGTTGGCACCAGTAGTGGGTACGTTATCGTATCAGTTGGTGGTGTTGTCATTGGAATAGGTAGAGGGTGTTGAGAAGACTGTTCTTCTGGCATTGGTATATCAGTTCATGAATGTTTTTCCAAAATAATTTTCTAGGATACCTCTCATAAGAGAAGTGGAGTTTACAATTGATCTCTTTATGTGGACCAGTCCTATCTCACTTCCGTCTTTTCAGATGGCACCAGCGAAATTACATGAATTGAAAATCTAGTTGGAAGAGTTAGAAAACAAAGGTTTTATCTGGCCTAGCACATCTCTATGGGCAACGCCGGTGTTGTTTGTGTAAAAGGTGGATGAAACTTTGAGGCTATTTGTTGATTATCGTAGACTTAACCAAGTTATGATAAATAATAGATATCCACTTCCAAGAATTGATGATTTGTTCGATCAGTTGAGGGGAGCCTTGTGGTTCTCCACGATCGAAATGAGTTCGGGATGTCATCAATTACGCGTGAGTAAGGATGATATTCCTAAAACAGCTTCCAGAAGTCGATATGGCCATTATGAATATGTGGTTATTCCCTTTAGTCTAACGAATGCGCCAGTGGTATTTATGGAATTGATGAATCAGATATTTTAAAGTTATCTAGATTCATTTGTGGTGGTGTTTGTAAATGTTATTCTAGTGTATTCAAAGACTAGGGTGGATCATGAGCAGCACTTGGCGATAGTGCAAGGGATCTTGAGGGATCATCGGTTGTATGCCAAATTGTCAAAGTGTGACATTTGGATATAGGAAGTTTGTTTTCTTGGCCATGTGATTTCTGAAAGAGGTGTTTCAGTGGATCTAGGAAAGATAGATGTTGTTATCTCATGGCAACTTCCAAATAATTTGTTTGAGATACAAATTTTTCTTGGTCTAGCTAGGTATTATCAGTGTTTTGTTCGTGATTTTTCACAGTTGTCTAGGCCGATGACAGCTTTGACAAGGAAGAATGTTCCATTCCAATTGAATGAGAAGTGTCAGCAGTGTTTAAAAGAGATAAAGGGTCATCTTACCTTAGCACCAATCTTGGTTTTTCCAGAACCAAGAAAAAGGTACGTGGTGTATTATGATGCATCGGGATCAGGGTTGGGGTGCGTTCCCATGAAATAGAATCATGTTGTTGCATATGGGTCCTGACAGTTGAGGGTGCATGAGAGGAACTACCATACTCATGATTTGGAGTTGGCAGCAGTGGTCCATGGTTTGAAGGTGTGGCATCATTATCTCTTCGGTGAGAAATTCACAGAATATATAGATCATAAGAGCTTGAAGCACATTTTCTCACAAAGTGATTTGAACTTGAAGAAAATGAGATGGATGGAATTTCTATAGATGTTTGATTTTGACTTAATGTAAAAACCAGGTAAGGGAAATTTGGTGGTGGATGCATTAAGTAGAAAATCATATGCTTAGATGGTGAAACAGACATCAGACCAGTGGAAGTTGATGTTGATTATAGATGATATGCAGTTGTAATGTGAGGACCTGGGTGATAGAGTGGTATTCTTTCCAGTTTTGTTGATTCATGACTTGGTTGTCCTGGTTAAAGAGGCACAGATATCTGATTCTGAATTTGTGACCATGGGGTCGAGACTCAATGGTGGGGAGACCATTGATGGTTGGACACTGAAGGGAGATTCAGTTTTTTGTTTTTATAATAGGTTGGTTTTACCAGTTGCTTTTCAAGAGGATCTTCTCAGGGAGTATCATCAATCCAAGTGGGTTGTTCATCCTAGAATTCAAGAATTGTATAAATCGTTGAAAGCGTGGTTCTGATGGGCTGGTATGAAAAGAATAGTGGTTGAGTTTGTTTCGAGATTATTGGCTTGTCAGTAGATCAAGCCATAGTATCAGAGGCCAGCAAGAATGTTATACTCTTTACCAATCTCTGTTTAGAAGTGGGAGCAAATAGCGATGGATTTTTTCACAGGTATCCCAAGAATGGTCAGAAATCAAGATGCCATTTAAGTGATAGTAGATCGGCTAACGAAGTCTGCCCATTTCATCCCAATTCGTGAATCTCATGCGGTGGAGGATATGTCCAAAATCTACATCTAGGAGGTGGTAAAGAGGCATTGTGTTCCAGTTTCAATCGTATCTGATATAGATCTGAGGTTTACATCTTGTTTCTGGAAATCCTTCCAGCAAGCCCTTGGGACACAGTTGACTATGAGCATGGCGTATCTCCCTCAAGCGGATGGTCAATCTCAGAGGATGATACAAGCTTTAAAAGATATGTTGCGGGCTTGTGTCATGGATTTTGGTGGCTCGTTGGAGGAGCACTTGTCGTTGGTTGAGTTTTCGTACAATAACAGTTATCAGGCATCCATAAAGATGGCTCTATTTGAAGCATTGTATGGGCGGCCATGTCGTTCTCCACTATGTTTGGTGGAAATTGGTGAGTCCTCTATGGATGGACCACGCCTTGTACAGGAGACTATGGAGAAGATCAAGTTGATCAGGAACATAATGGATATTGCTTAGAGTCGTCAGAAATCGTATGCAGATCATCGTCGATAGTCGTTGTTGTTTGACGTGAGTGATCAGATTTTCTTGAGGATCTCTCCTAGGTTGGTACATCATTGTTTTGGAAAGTAGGGAAAGTTATCTCCAAGGTATATTGGACCTTTTGAGATTCCTGAGCAGGTTGGTGAGGTGGCTTGTCGTTTGGCTTTTCCACTTAGGTTCAGTGTAGTGCACAATGTGTTTCATGTGTCGGAGTTGAAAAAGTATCAGCCGGATCGTGACCATGTGATTCGATGGGATCATGTTGAGCTAGAACCAGATGCTTCATTGGTGCACGTGCCAGTGTGGGTTGTGGATAGGAAAGAGAAATTCTTTCATGGTAAAATCATTGGTTTAGTTCGTGTTTTATGGCTACATGGTCAGATTCTAGATGAGACTTGGGAGCCGTAGAAAGAGATGGTCGAGCAGTGGCCCGAGCTCTTTCAGCAAGGGGTGGGTTCACTACTTTCCGGAGATGGAAAGTCCAATGGTAGGGAGAATATAGTACCCCCAGTTTGAGGTATGTGGATTTTTTTTCTGCATTTTTATGTGTTTAAAGTGCATGGGGTGTGTTGGGAAGAGGTTGGGAGAGTTTGGAATGGTTTTGGATGAGTTTGGAGGCTTGTAAAGGGGTACACGGTTTGAGCACGATTAGTGGAAACCATATAGATTCTCTATGAAACCATACAAGGGAGACAGTAGGCTTCGCACGGCCTGCGCATAGTTTTCCAAAACGTGTGAGGAAACCGTGCGGACCCTTTCTCTCGATGCAGTAGTGTGTGCACGGTTAGCACACGGTTTTCAAAACCATGCGGATTAACCGTATAGACACTTAAAAATAGGGTTATACATTTCAGGATCCCTCAGGATTAACCTATTTCAATCTCATATTCCTCCCACTCAAGCCTCACTCCGGATTTTAGGTTCTCATGGGTTGGAGGGGCTCTCCCACTTGGTTTGGAAGGATTTTGAAGAGGTTTCTTGGTGGTTTTAAGATGGTTTCTCCCGGGTAAGTCTCTCCTCTTGTTTCTCTTGTGTTTTACTCTAGATATTCTCTTCCCTATTTCTTGGTTTTCTAGATCTACACCTTTTGTGTGTAGATCTAGGGTTGTGGTTGCCTTGGATGATGTTTTTTAGCATTTTTAACGATAGGGAAGGAGATCTAGATTGGGTTTGGTGGTGCGTTCGCCGGATTTGATGTGCAGTTGTTCGTGGGTCAATTTCTCAGGAACCCTAAAGGTAGGTGGATTCTTTCTTGACTCCACTGGGTTATATCTAATGCTTTTGGTTACAATTAATTTTTTGTTCTTGAAATTAATTATGCTTGATGTGAAAAATTGGGTAGAAATCCCTTTGGTGATGTTTTGGGGATTTTTTGGGAAAAATTAGTGTTTTATGGTGAAATGTTATTCTTGTAGATTTTAAAATGGGATGATATGGTTGATTTGTGAAAATGATTGATGGAAATGGTCTTCAATAAAATGGGTTGTTTTAATGAAATGGTTTTTGGCATGGAAAATGGTTTTCAATAAATGGGTGATTTTTTGAAGTGAATTGATATGCAATGGAATTGGTTGATTGCATGTGGTTGTGACCTTGGTGGGTTATATGCTTAGCATTGGCTTGTTTTTTATGTTGTGTGTAAGTGGCGAGAAGTACCACTATAAAAAGGGGATGGATAGTGGAAAGAAGGGCCACCATCAAGGATAAGTGGACGGGAAGTGCTGCTTGGTTTGAATGGGTGAACTGGTTGGACGGTAGCTCCACCATTTAGTTGTTATGGTTGACTTGTTGTGCATTTCTTTGGAAGATGGAATTGTTGTGCTGATGTGTAAATGATGATATGGCTTGTGGCATGTTTGGTTGGATTTCCCTTGGTTTCATGGGATTGATGTGATGGCTTGGTAAGGGCACATTTGTCTTATGAAAATGGTTTCACTTGTGATTTATTTTATATAAACTGTTTTAAATAAATGTTCTAATGGTTTTATCCTAGTGGCATGTGTAGGGAAGTCATTTTGGGAAAACATACTGAGTTTTAGTACTCACCCCCTACTTTGGCATGTTGGTGTCTTTGCAGATGTTGTATATCATGATGTGGGCAAAGGTAAGGCATCTCCCTCCTTTAGTGGTGCATTGTGATGTCTCCGTGGATCTTGGAGCTTGGAGCTTGGTGTGGAGATGTGGTGGTGTCATGACTCATTGTGTTTGTTGTTTAGTTTCCGCTTGTACTCTGATATGGTTGGTTGTATTAGTTTGGGTTATATTGTGGAACAACTTGGTTGTCTTTTGGGAATTCATGATTGGGTAATTTATGTGACATGCTTTATATGGTGGTTGTTAGTGGATGGTTTGGTTGGTTTTGTCTTAAGGGAAAATCATTCCACAACATGACCTTGAAGCCCTCGAAATTTATTGCTAGCCTTTGGCATCTTGAGAACGTCGCTTAAGGCCAAGTTTCCCTCACCACCTCCTCATTCCAATAAGGTAGGGTCAGGGTGTTACATTATCAATTTATATCATGATTTGATGTTTATATTTATGACTCTCACCCTTTTAAATCACCTTGATATCCCTCTTAACACATTTGTGTTACTATCCTCATGTTATTCATTTATTATTCCCTTAAGGGCCAATATAGCTCACCTATTTCTTAAGTACATCCCATGGTGATCTCACACTGTATTTCAAGATCAATGTATTTTATAGTAATGTTATATAGTTTTGAACACTTTATTTGTATCTATGTTTTAATTTATTGTACATTGTATCCAATTTCCCAAACAAACTAGGCCTCTTGGTCTTCTATGATATTATTATTTATATTTTTATGTGATACACCATGAAATAAGTTATATGGAATTTATGGGTTGTCATATTCTAACCCAATATCTATGCAATAACTTTCAAATTAGAGAATAATATGTTTACAGTATCTGCAGGTCTTTTTAAATTATTGTTTCATGTAAATAATAGTATCAAATAAATAAAATTTATTAAATATAAATATATCATAAAATCATAGAGTGTTAAATTATTCAGTTATTTAATAATTGATTATAGTACTTTCTATTAGTTGAGCTTTAAAAAGTTTCTAAGTCATTATTAATAATTTTTGTGTGGGTCATTTTCATCAAAATGGGTAAAAAATATCTTTTTATCATTTATATTTAAACATATCATTCCACTACCATTTTTGTTTTATATGAAAAGTTTTTCCTATATTTTTTTTGAAAGAAATTAATTTCCTAAAGTTTTATAATTTATTTATTTTCTAATTATTTGAAAATATCAAAGATTTTTATCATTTCAAAAGTGGTTTTTTGTAAAAATCGTAAAGACTATTTATCAATAAGGGCTCCTGTTTGGCATCCAAGAAACCCAGGTTCAAAACTAGGTGGAGACAATTTGCCGGGTACTGTCATAATACTGTATTAGTACTGTAGCAGTTACTGTACCAGATACTATTCGGTACTGTAGCAGCCAGAACTATTCATCTGATTTGGGCCTTTGGGCCTCCGATTTGGGCCTACGGGTCTCCAGGGCCTTCGAGTAATAAAAGGTCTTCGGGCTACAAGGCCTTTGGGTCACGTAGACCATGGAGTAGCCCAGTTCACATTGAACATGCCCCAGAAGAGAATCAGAAAAAACACGAGTAGAAGCCACCAGATGCAGAGCTAAACGGATTGGAAGAATGAGAGGGTATGACAGCCGCCATCAGGACCAGGCACCGTGCAGCTTTGTGCGGTGAAATGCTAGCCGATCAGAAATTCAAGGTGTGGAGCTATGGAGATCAATGATGTAGGACAATGGGAAGGGGCAGTTCTAGTGGGCTGGTCCTACGGGTCATGTAATGGGCATGGTATGCCTCTGGGCCTTCGGGTCATGTATTGCGGGTCATGTTGGGCCTTGTGCCTTGGGCCTACGGGTCATGTTCGGGTTCCCCTTCAACCCTTAAAAAGGGGGATTGTCTATAATAAGATAAAACAAATAAGGCCACCAGTCCATTCAGAGTAGTATTTCATTCAAATGATACAACATAAGTTTTTTCTTTTGATGGCTTATGAAATGTAATTTTCCTCTAAGAAATTGATCAATTATGTCCATTTTCTTTCCTAGTAATTGGTGTTTGGTAAATTTAATTTTCCTTTTTTTATTTTCTCTTACAATAAAATATTTTTTATTCCATGGATTAAATATTCTTCTCCTAGATTCCATACTGTGATTGATTTTAGAAATTATTTAATTAATCATGTACCCATTATCTATATTGTGTAAATACCATATTATGAACCTTGATTGAACTTTATTTACCTAGAATGTTTCATGATGTAATTAAATACCCATTTATTTTATATGGTATTATCATGTTTTGATTATTGATTGATTTATGAATAATACCTTATATTAATCAATTTTTAAAATGATATAAATACAATTTTATTTTGATATGTTTATAGTTATATGTTGAATGAATTGGTTTTATATGCCACTCATATGTATATATGATGATGTGTGGTGTCCTATATCACCCTCCAATGTATTGGTTAATATTTTATATCTTATAAGATAGTGTATCATGATCCTTCTTGGATGAGATCGAAAACTAAATCTTGATCCTTCTTAGATATGCTCACAGAGTAAAGTGGGATCTTTCTTTTATTTACCAAATAAATATGTGAGCCTTATTGGATATGCTCACAAACTAGTGGGTGATCCTTCTTGTATATACTAAATAACAAAATTTTGGTCCTTCTTATATATTCTCTCAAAATAAATGGACATTTTTAGATATGATCATTGTATGATGATACCCTGTTGTTATATTTATTCCGATGTTTTTATTTATTCTCATTACTATGTAATACAATCATGGATTAGTTGTATAGACTCATGTTTCGAAATAAATATTCACCTATTATGTTTTGATAAATATTATTCAATTTTTTACATTCTATGTTTTTTGGGTATAATATGTTTATATTTACTTATTATACCCATATTATCATATTATGCTCACTTATGATAATTTATTACAATTGCTTATGTTAACCTATACTGAGAATAAAATCTTTCCTTTTTCATAGGTTTCCATTTTCCAGGGTTATAAAGAAGTATTATACGTATGATGTGTCTAGTAGAGTATCTTGGGTGTGAGATTTGTAGGAGATTTTAAAGGATTGTTACAGGTTAAATAGTTTCACATATTTTTTAGAAAATTTCTATTTTATATAATGAACATGGTTAGTACAAATTAAAATTTTTATGTAACTCTCTAAAACATAGGGTGTGTTGGTATGGGGCACCTCAGTATTCCATCCATTACGCATGTGATCAAATTTGGGAAAGAGAATCCCAATTCATAAACGTATTAATGGTCATCCATTACACTATCACTAGTTGAAGTAGTTAATTTCATACATCAGTGTAGTTAATTTTTTACTCAATGACATGAGTTGTTATTTTATATGAATTTATATTTCTTTTTTATCATTTAATAAATTGGTCACATATATTTTGTTAATTTTATAAATTTTATTTGGTTCTTACTTTTTGATTATTTTACACACACACATAATGTAAATCAATAGGGAGGTATATAATTTATAGTCTACGATACATGTAATGAGAATAACCTATTGTTTAGTAGATGAACTAATGATGGATGAGGGATAATATGATGTTTTACTGACAGGTGGTGCAAGATATATAATTTTAATTAATGAAATCAAAATATGAATACAATCCATGGTGATAATTAAAAATAGACTCAAACTATATTTTTACTAAAAACACTCATTCAATACATTAATTTTCCACCAAATCATAATAGTAATTTTTTTGATTGTCTTAATGCATTGATTGGGTTTTCATTCCTTTGAAATTTTTAATTCATTGTCTTTCACTTCAATTATTTATATATTCAAGGGAATACAACAGTAAAAAGTGAAATGGTACAAAGAAATAGGATTAGGGAGCTGTTTCGCACGGAATCCGGGGATGACCTCCTGGACGGGAGATTCAAACGTTCCGATCGGTTTCTAACGGGTTTGTTCGTAGAACCGGAAACATCCAATGATTCCACATCCGCTTGGACCTACTTTCCAAAGGCAGGCGCTCATTAGCTTGTGGGCTAATGAGGCTTAGGAATTTGCATTGGTCGAGAGGATGGGAGGTCGGACTCATCACACCTTTTTGAGGGGAATTATTGTCTACTCCGGGACTCTCTTTATAGATTTAAGTTATGTTCGTGAATCCTTATTACATTACCAAGTATAAAATGAGCTTTCCTTTAGTTTTAACAATCAATGATTAAATATGCAAGAAATTTAGAGAATCTTTTATATGTATTCGAGGTTCTTCATTGATAGAGAATCATCTATATTTGTTTAGAGATTCTTGGTCAATGGTATCCTTCAAAACATTTATATAAAAAGTCTCTTGGTCATTTTATGATGACCAGGATGGTTTTAAAGCCACTCAGTGGGGCACTTGAAGTTTATTGTCATTCAGAAGGACATAGATTATCTCAAAGTTGGGATCGAACCCATAAATGGGCTACCTACGTATCCTTTGTTTTGGAAAAGGAATCAGAACCCACGTAGTTCGAGTGATGGAGTATGATGTTTATGATTGATGGCTCAAAGATGAATGTCATAATTACTTTTACACTCTAAGCTCACGTGAGTCATACTCGGTGTGAGAAACAAGAGGTATTGGTAAAATTTAGACAATTGTGCCACGAAAGATGCAATCATAGGAATTTGCTTGGGGCTTATGTATGGATGACTGCCCAGATAGATCAAGGTTTAGGATTTTACTTTTAGGGAGAAAAATCCATGAACAGGGTCCATAAAGTTATATGTGCTTCATAGAGATTTGAATACTCTAATCTTGGGGCTTACTCCTAAGGAGGATGCCCAAGTTAGGAGGGGACTTATGATTGGGTTTTTACTCCTGAAAAGGAAAACCCAAATCAAAGGTAAATTATGACTGGTTAAGAGAAATTTTAAGAGACTTGGGGCTTACTCCTGAGGAGGATGCCCAAGATTTATGACTAGGACTTATTCCTGAGAAGGAAGCCCAGGTTAGGGGACTTGGGGCTTCCTCCTGAAAAGGAAGCCCAAGGTTATGACTGAGTCTTATTCCTGAAAAGGAGACCCAGGTTAGGGATTAAGGTTTGGGGCTTACTCTTGAGGAGGATGCCCAAGATTAAAGGACTTGATTGGGGCTTATTCCTGAGGAAGATGCCCAGATCAAAGGTTTTATAACTGGGGATTATTCCTGAAAAGGAGACCCAGGTTAAGATTTTCTCATCTTAAAGGATGAGGTTGAATGAATGAACTCCCCGTATTTTTAGTGACATAAGGATATTTAAATCACTAGATTTTGAGAGAGATTTCACAGAATTCCTTTCAGATAAGAAAGTAAAATCAAGAATTCATGCCATAAATGGCTTTGAAGAGTGTCTTGAAGACTGAATCTTAAAGAGGAAAGGTGAAATGGTTGAAGAGGGGTAAAAATGGGCAAGATGGGCACCCAAAAAGATAGGGGCGCGCAAGTCTTTAAAGTCGCGCAAGTCCTGCGGCGGCGCGCAAGTGTTGGTCGCGCAAGTATACTTGCGCGACATGAGGGGTACTTGCGCGAGTTTCAACCAGTATTGAAATGCTTGAGCGACTCTTTATTAAACCTTTTACCATCCTCTTGAGGTTCTTCCAGAAGAGGGATGTGCAAGTTATATTGAAGGAATTAAGTAGGCGCGCAAGTGTTTGATAAGTTTCAACACTTAGGCCTTCCTTTTTCTCTTTAGATCTTCCGTTCTAGGTAAGAAATTACCTTAGAAGTGTTCCGGAAGCTTTGAGAAGAGACTTGGGCGTCGGGAGCTTCAATCCGAGTTTCTGGAAAAAGATCCTCTTGAATGGGGGGCCCACAGGGTCTATTTATAGGCAAAAGAAGACCCCGGGCGGTTACCGGGCGGTTACCAATTAGGTCGCGCAAGTCACGTGCGCGACCAAGGTAGTCGCGCAAGTGTACTTGCGCGACAGTGGTAAAACTTGCGCGGTGAATTGGCTTTTGATCCTTTGTTCATGCCTTTGTCGATTTTTGATGTTTTCTTCAAAGGATGAATCACTTTCAGCTGAGATATTCCCTTTTCCGATCTTTAGATTATGTGACAAAAGGAGCGTCAACAAAAGTCCCCCCTCAGAGTTTGATCCGGAGAGAAATGAGGATTTGACTCTGAGGAAATTGAATTCCTCAAAAGGAAAAGGGAGGGCGCGCAAGTCTTTCAGTGCGCAGAGGGCGGCGCGCAAGTCTGCGTCGCGCAGGCCTTAAGCGCTCTGGGTGTGGCGCGCAGGTAGGCTTCCGAGCCTATAAATATGCCGCTTCCGGCCGTAGATGGCATCTGACCCCGAATTTCTCGAGCTCTCGCCGCGCAAGCCTTAGTCGCCGCGCAAGTCTCCTTTTTTCACTGTTTCCTCGCTGCCGCGCTATTCTCAAGGTAATAAGGCTTGCGCGAAAATACTTGCGCGACAAAAATTTGCGCGGCATCTCCATACTTGCGCGCCTTAATGCCTTAGCCATTTTTTCAATTTCTTTCACAAATTTTATGAAAAAAAATAAACCCACTTAAGAGTTTAATTTATTCAACTCCTGTGCAGATTCAATGGCTCTTAGACCTGGATTAATTGATGAACTGGCTAGGAAGCGAATAGATGATATGATGAATATCATTGTCCCTGATTACTATACTGTACAAGACAGTACTCTTCCAGATTTGGCTAAGTATCTGAAGAAATATCATCGCGACTTTCCTTACTGCACTTATCTACCTTTGTATGGTCATGGTCATCTGCAAGAAGTCATTATTCCAGAAGTAAAGAATTATCTTCCATTTTCTTGGTTTCAGAATTATACCAATTTTGCTTCAGCAAATATCTCAGGCGGAGGAGTATTTCAAACTGCTGGAACAGTGGAGAAGGCTTATGTGATGCATCATAGCCCTTGCACACCAGATCTGAAAAAACATACACCTGAGCTTCAACCACATTGTCATCCTTCAATCTTCTGAAATGCTCAGATGGATCAATCCAAAGGCTGGAAGAAAAGTTGGGATTTCCGCCCTGGGGGAGGTGTGAAGCCAACTTGGATGTGGGCATACTGGGTGCGACAGACTTGCGCAGAGTTTATTGAGGATCTGAAGAGAGCTGCAATATATGAAGCTATTTGGGTTGGGCAGACATATATTTACAGAAATGATATCTTCGTGCCAGAGATACTCAGCCACTGGAGTCCAGCGACTAATTCTTTCCACTTGACTCATGGAGAAGTAGGTATCAGTTTGTGGGATGTCCACAAGATTTCAGGAGCTCCAATCTTGGGTGATATGTATGATGAATTCATTCCTCCCAAGGTGACTTGGAATGATCCAGAGAAGACTCCTGCTTTGGCTCGAGAATTATTCAAAATCTTTCACAACCTCAAGAGTTCAGAGACCTCATTAACTCATTTCAGAAAAGATATCCATCCGGAAGAATGTATGAATGTGTTTCTTACTGAGAAGAAAGGGATGGAGCCAAAGGAAAAAGGATCCAAGAAAAAGAAATCCAAGGATACCCGGCCCAGACGTCCTACCACTTGTCCAAAACCTGAGAAAAGAGGAGCTCCTGGCACATTCTGGCCAACTCTAGAAGCAGGAGAGTTTGAAAAATGGGGATATGAAGTGAATCAAAGAATTCCAAAGAAAACTCGTCTGGCGGGTTTCTTGGCAATGTGGCTCAGTGTTTATCTCTTGCCGGTCAGGGATTCGAAGGGAGGCGTTAGGCCAGGGACCTTCGTCATTGCGGCCAAGTTAGCTGAGGGAAAAATGGTTGGGTTAGCTACCCCCATTTTAGAAAAGATTCACAGGAGTTTACTTCACGTCTTCCAGGGTAAATCTCCTTTAAGAATAGTGGGACCATTCCAGGTTTTGTGGGGATGGATCGCCACTCACTTCAGGACTTACAATGTACAGAATGGATTACAAATTCCTGGAAGCCCTTTCAGACCGTCAGTGCAAGAATTCTCTGGAATTTCTCCATTAGATGTCAATGGTTATGACATAAAAGTAAGACTAAGCATGTATAAGGAATTCAACTTCTTTCCTTATGGAAGTCCGCCATCTGGGCGGTTTGTTGATGATGGGAAAGCCCCTTTGGATTTGAGGGCATACATGCTAGCTTGCAGGGATGGCGTGTTAGTAGCCAGGATTGATGGAGAAATCATATGCGAGGCCTATGCTCCATATAGATTTGCACGCCAATTCAAATGTTTGCAACAGATTGTTGTATCCCCTCCAGTACATGTCAGGTTAGAGCAACATCCGATGGTTGCTCAACAACTATGGTTGCTGACATCAAGAGAGAAGACTGGGGCAGTATTTGATCTACCAGTTGAAAAAGCGGCACATTATCTGACTACATTTTATGTCGAACACTGGATAGCATCATACCCTAAAGGGATATTGAATCACCCTGTATATCAAGTGGGAAAGAGGAAGAGGACTATAGAGAAAGAAACTCTTCCTCATGAAGGTGATGCTTCTCCTCCTGAAATAGGTTCAACAGACTCCTCCTCTAGAACCGATTCATCGGATTATCACGATGGGGATGATGAGGCACAACCGGCAGCAAAGCGGTTTCGTGCACGATATAATCCTCCGGCCAGAGTAAAAAGACCCACTCCATCAGCTCCTGGTGAGTTATTTGACTGTAATAACTTCAATCACTGCTACTTTATAAAGTAATAAGTCTCACTTTCTTATTCTCTATCTGTAGTTGCAGGAGTCGGGAAGAAATTAAAATCAAAAATTGTAGGACCTTCCTCACAGCCTTTATATCTAAGACCAGAGGCTGTTCAGCTATGGCAGAGCTTATACTGTGATACTGAGACCGCCTGGCTGGATTTGTGTGAGGGCCTACAACTTCCTGGAATAGGATATCTTCTAGCTTCTAAAGATCTTCAATACGGAGATAACCCCAATGAAGTGCGAGATTACATCAGAGAGCTGGAAATGCTCATATATGCCACTGATAATTCGGTTCCTATCACCAGGCAGGTGAAGGAAATGATTGATCGTGGCACCACTGAGGGGGCTGGTGGTTCTGGAGATGAGGAGTGGCAAGAGTACGTGGCTCCTGAAGATGTAAGTTTTCTTTCCTTATTTTCTTTGCAACTTGATTTCAGTTGAAGCTTTGTTACTTAAGGAAGTTATTTTCTTCATCTTGCAGCTTGCAAAGAAAGGGATCGGGGTTCCTTCGCCACAATATAGCCCTGGTGGTACCGCTGTTGGGGCTGCTGCTGATTCTCCTCGCGAACCAGGCGAGATATCTCCAGGCCAGCAGGCCATGAATGAGGCACTGGACATAGCCTTTCATTCGCCAATCCAAGTGCCAATAAGGGAGACAACTGAAACTCCAAAAAAACAAAAGAAGCCAAGGCAACGAAGGAGGAAATCCTTAGCTAAACGTTTCATTAGCAGTGGTAAGTCCTTCGAACAATCATGATTTTATACCCATAATCATATGGTTACTCATATTTCTGAGGATTGCAGGGGCTTCTTCAATTTCCCCCTTGAGGGAAGGGACTGATCCTTCTTCAACGGTCGTGGAGGGTGCTGTAGAACAACCACAGACTCAAGCTAACTTGGTTTCTCCTAGAGAAGAGCTACTATCCATTCCCAGTATCCCTCCCACTACTGAAGATGTTGTCCAGGGTCAGGGGTTGCAGGACATAAGTCAGCAAGAAGACGTAGCAAATGCTCCCACTGGTGAGACTAACCAAGATTCTGAAGTATCATTGGATGAAATGATGAATCAAGGAACGACTTTTGAAGAATTTTATGATCATGCTAGATTGTCATGTGATTTAGAAGACCTTGGGAGTGAGTGTTACCCTTCGCCCAAATTTTTCTTTAAAAAAAAAATATTTCTAACCATGATGTAAAATAATATGCAGTTTCTTCCGTAGAAGCTGCTGAACTGCCAATGCCCGAAGAGGGTGTGGACACTGATGTCAACCCTATCATTGCAGAAACATTAGCTCAAGTAGAGCTAAATCCAATAAACTCTCCTGAGACCCATTTTGAAAATCCTGTTGAAACTGGGAAAGATAAGGAGAAGTCTTCTCAGGTTGCTGAACCACCATTGGGTAATGGATAACAATATTTGTGATTGTACTTTATTCGCAAGACAATCCATTCTTTTGTTATCCTTTGAAGCTGACTAAACCATTCAATTAATCATGAATGACCATCAACTGCAATGACTAGACCCGAAGATGAGGCCTCAGCCTCTGTCCCAACGGGAATTGAAAGTGAAGAAGCACAAGTCAGGGGGGAAAGAGCAGGACAAGGCACCTCCCTAAGCGCGCTAATTCCAGATTACATACCCCCTTCTGACGATGATATTGAATCAGATCCAGATATGCTCAAAGCGTTCAGCTTTTCACGACGTAAGGCATGGAACAACATATGGAACATCATATCGGGGGTGCCTTTAGAAGAGCTACCATCAAAAATTTCCCGATTGTCATCCCAATTTGTTATAATGGGACTTGGTGGTTTTGGGTATGAAAAGATCCATGCTGCGGTGAAACATATTATTTTCAGGAGGGAGCAAATGCAGACAAGTCGCGAAGATTTGACCAGAGTGAAATTGTCAGTCAACATAGGCGAATTTGAGGCTGCGATATCCCAGGCTGAAGCTGATTATGCTGTCAAGATGAAGGATCTGAAGCAAAAAATCAAAGAAAAGGTCGTCCAGCAGGTGCAACTCCAGCAACAGTTAGATGCTGTTACTGGGGAACATGATCAGCTTAATAAATCATTGGATGAAACTCATATGAATGGCATGAAAGCCATTGCAGATGCTAAGAAGGCACTTCAGCAAGCTGAAAAGAGTGAAGCTGGTCAAGTGCACGAGCTTCAAGTAACTGTTGATAAGGCTCAGGATGCTATACATCAAATGAAGACTTATGTTGACAATCTTCGGTAATTCTTGAAAAAGAGAAGAGATTCCAGTCTGTGGATGTCCTTCTAACTCTTGTGTATTAATGAAAAACACTTTTGTCTTCAATCATTTGTACATGCATTCTTCCATTACCTGCTTCAAATTTACTTAAGCCAATGGGCCTAGTAATCATAGTTTGATTTTTTACTAGGATTATTACAAATAACCCTACAAACTTTGAATCTTTTAACTGCTCAATATTACCTAAATCATACAAAAAAATGTATATTTAGTGAGCTGGAACTTGACTTTTATTCATAGTTCCTCTGTCTTTTGTGTGGGCAGTTTAAAGTCATGCAAGATGGACATAAAGGGGCTAATGTTTATGGTCGAAATAGCTTTGACCGAAAATGGATTAAAATGGATTCAATTCCTTGATAATTTATCTGAAAACATATTTACCATACTCAAGTATGAGGGAAAAAAAATGTAAACTATGGCTTAAGAATATTTGAATCTGAGGAATGATATGAAAAAAGAGCTAAAAGGAATTAGAAGGAGTAGTTTCCAAGAATGAAGTTACTATTATTTAACAAAACCCGTTAGGGGGTTGAAATATGCAGGGCCACCTATGGGCATTGGCTGCATAGTCAAATAAAATAGCATCTTTTGGCTGACAAGTCTGTTAGGTGGACTGTTTATGCAAGGCCACCTATGGGCACGTGCTGCATAGTCAGGCAAAAGAACTCCCAGAAATTTACTTTCCTAGTGCTAAAAGCCAGTGAAAGTTTATGGAGATTCAAATTTTCTAAAGCATAGAGTTTGTTGTATGGAAATAGGTACTTGAATATGGAGAAGATACTTCCAAACAAGAATATCGAAGAACTGGATGAATATCACTCCTACGAAGGTCTGACCCAAACGTAGGGAAGAAGAATAAACCATAGACTTGAATACTTTCAGATCATGAAAAATGATATGGGACAAATACGTTAAGGATGGCTATTTTTGCGGATCCCTACATACTGTCGTTTAAGAAAAATAAGGACAAAAGAGGCATTCTTCCCAAAAATGAAGTTACTATTATTTAACAAACCCGTTAGGGGGTTGAAAACATGCAGGGCCACCTATGGGCATTGGCTGCATGGTCAAATAAATAGCATCTCTTGGCTGACAAGTCTTTTATGTGGACTGTTTATGCAAGGCCACCTATGGGCACGTGCTGCATAGTCAGGCAAAAGAATTCTCATAAGTTTGATATTTTTGTGACTAGAAGTCATTAAAAGGGTTATGAAGATCTGAAAATATTTAAGGTTAGGATTATAATACATAAAGATGGGTATTTTCCAATGTATATAGAGATACATAGGTCAATGAAAACCATAATCATGTTGTGGCTGGGTCCTGAATTGAAACTTGGACTTCACTACGTATCTCATAAGAATGAGAATCAAGCCATACGTAGTTCTTGAAATGCAGTTTAACGTCGTGCAGGACGAAAGTATGAGTAATCTTAGTTTAGGGTCATAGAATTCGGACCATAATAATGAATACACAGTGTGTGTTTTCATGAGGACTTTTCAATCAAGGGACGGAAAGTGAAATTTGGGGTTATGCCCAAAAGACTTGGTACTGGATTCGAGGGACACTCGAATGTTCCTACGTATCCCATAAGGATGGGAATAAAGTCCACGTAGTTATAGAATTACCCTTTGTACAAATTTGGTTCGTACATGTGAAGGGTGAAAGGGGATTTTAGTGCAATGATGGTTTTAACCTAAGACAAAAAGTTTAGGCATTACCATGTATGTACGTAGTCTTTTGAAAATGAAAACCATGATTGAAAAAGAATCAATGTTAATAATGGTTCCTTCTCAAATGAGGAAATCAAAGAATATTGTAGTTTATTGTCATACCGGACAAAAGTGTTGTATAGTTTAACGTCATATAACAAGGACGAAAGTGAATCAATGTAAAGATATTGATTCCAGAGGTGGTTTCACAAATCATCATCATATGAGATGGTGGTGAACCGATGTGAAGAGATTGTTTTTTTTTGGGCTTGAACCCTGAGAGGTTGCCTACATACCCAGCCTGGAGGGCAAGGATCAAAGTCCGTGTAGTTCAATTAAAGAATGAATTAATGATCAAGTTGTTCTTGTGGACAATGATCTAAAAAAAATGTTGTTGGGACTTACACATGGTTAGTGGCCCGAAGGGAGTGTTATGGTTGATGTTCGCTCTAAGCTCACGTGAGTCATACTCAGTGTGAGAAACAAGAGGTAATAACAACCTTAACAATGTACAGTTTAATGTCATGTAGGACATAAAAAAGGGGGACTGTGCAGTTTAATGTCATGCAGTAAGGACAAAAGAGTGTATCATTTTAACGTCATGTCGGACGAAAGTGCGAATAGTTTAAGGTCATATGCATGGACCGTGGATGGTGCAGTTTAATGTCATGTTGGACATTTGATGATTATATAGTTTTAACGTCTTTCCGGACGTGAGGGACTTTTATACAGTTTAACGTCATGTAGTTAGGACGTCACAGTTTAATGTCTTGCTGGACATATTTGCAAATAGTTTATGGTCATATACATGGACCAGGGATGATGCAGTTTAGGGTCATGTTGGACGGTTTATGGAATTTATTCACAGTTTAATGTCGTGTGGGACGAAGTTGCAGTTTAAAGTCATACTGGACCATTGCTGTATAGTTTAACGTCATATAGCAAGGACGAACTGGTGCTGTACAGTTTAAAGTCATGTAGCTAGGACTAAGGTGAACCAATATGAGGATATCAGTTCTGGGGACTTTTTACAGTTTATCGTCATGCTGGACGTTGGAAGTGCCACACAGTTTAATGTCATGTTGCTAGGACACAATATAGTTTAATGTCATCTCGGACAAAATATAGGAACTTCTATACAGTTTATTGTCATGTAGGACAAAATCAGGGACTATGCAGTTTAAAGTCTTGCAGTTAAGACTATTGGTGCTGCACAGTTTAGTGTCATGTTGCAGTGACATAAGTGCGAATAGTTTAAGGTCATATGCATGGACCGTAGTGCGAATAGTTTAAGGTCATATGCATGGACCGTAGTGCGAATAGTTTAAGGTCATATGCATGGACCGTACAGTTTATCATCATGTTGGACGAAGTTGTAGTTTAAGGTCATACTGGACCAAAGTGTGACACAGTTTAATGTCATGTTGGACGAAGTTGTAGTTTAAGGTCATACTGGACCATTTCTTTATGAACCAAATGTAAGAGTCTTGGTTCTGGGAACAATATTTTGTGTTTATACAAAATACTTCTTCAGAAATCTGGCATTAGTTGGAGTCGTGATGTGTTCTCCATCCATTGAGATTAGAGAATACGCTCCATTGGAGTAGACCTTATGTATTGAATAAGGTCCTTCCCATTTTGGTTCAAGCTTGGGAGGTTTCTTTCCTGGTATCATTGGTGCTTTAAGAACCAATACCAATTCTCCCTGAATGAATGAACGAAGACGAACTTTTTTGTTAAAAGCTCGTGCTATCCGATTCTGATAGATTTCCAAGTGGTGCAAAGTGCACAATCTCTTCTCATCTAACTGTTCCAATTCATTCAAACGCTTTTGGGATTGCTCATATGTCGATAACTGATCTCAAATGGCTATTCTGAGTGAGGGCAATTGAACTTCAATTGGTAAGACTGCTTCTGTTCCATATACCAATGAATATGGAGTAGACCGCGTTGCATTGCGAGTGGTAGTCCGATAAGCCCATAAAGCATGAAAGAGTTTATCAGGCCATGACCTCTTATCTTTATTCACCATCTTTTGTAGTATATTTGAAAGAGTCTTGTTGAAGGCCTCTATCTGGCCATTAGCCGCTGCATGATATCGAGATGAATGGTTGGATTTAATGTTGTATTCTTGATACAATCTCTTTACCTCAGAAGAACAGAAGTTGGTGTCGTTGTCCGTCAATATGGTATGAGGGACACCAAATCTAGTAATGATGTTAGACTTGATGAAGCTAACAATGCATTTAGAACTGACTTCTTTGAGAGGTACTGCCTCTGCCCATTTGGAAAAGAAATCAGTAGCAGTAAGAATGTACTTAAACTGCTTGGCCGTAGCTGAAGGGTAAGGTCCCACCACATCCATTCCCCATGTGGAAAATGGCCATGAGTATTTAGTTGTATGAAGCAACTCTGGAGGTTGATGAATGAAGTTGGCATATACTTGGCATGAATGACACTTCTTTGTGAAATTAACACAATCTTGTATCATTGAAGGCCAGAAGTATCCAAGCCTTCGAATTTGATCAGACAATCTATGTCCAGACTGGTGGGCACCACAGACTCCTGCATGCACTTCTTTTATGACAGCCATTGTCTCTTCACCATCAATACATCTGAAGAGAACTCCATCAAAACCACGTCTGTAGAGAATTTTCTCGATGTGGTTTGGACCATCATAAAGAGTAAAATTGACCACACGTCGCCGAATTTGTTCTTTCTTGGCTCTATCAGGTGGAAGTGTTCCATTTTGAAGGTATTCCTTGATAGGTGACATCCATCCTGTAGTATGACCATACGGTTCAGGAATGGGACTAATTTCATTAATTTCCTCTGTTCTGACTTGAACATAAGGTGAAATTGCACGACGGTGGGCAATACCGATGGTTGTCTCGTCCCGATTTGGATCTGCTAAAGCTGTGGCTATATTAGCCAGTGCATCAGCTTGAGCATTTTGTGATCTTGGGACATAAGAAAATGTCGGTTCTGAAGGTAATTCCGACATTAACTCTCTGACGTAATCATACAAAGGGATTAATTCTTCTTTTCTGATGGCATAATCCCCATTGACTTGTTTGATTACCAGGTCTGAATCAACTTTCACCTTTAAGTGATTCACTTGTGCTTGAAGTGCTAACTCCAAGCCTGCAATGAGAGCTTGGTATTCAGCTTCATTATTGGTACCACCTTCCCACAACAAAAAGGAATAAGGTAACACTGCCTTATCTGGAGAAATGGCCACAATTCCTAAACCAACTTTGTTGAATTTAGGATTTTCCATTTTCTTCCCTGTTGGACTTCTAGAAGCACCATCAAAATACATTTCCCATGTTTGAGGACTCTCTTGAATAGAAAAAACTTCCTCATCAGGGAGTTCGATATCTGAATACGTGTCTTCCACTGAAGGGTGTTCAGCCAGGAAATCAGCCAGAGCTTGGCCTTTAATTGCCTTTTGAGACACATACTGGATGTCGAACTGCTGTAGAATAACCGCCCACCTTGCCAAACGTCCTGTAAGCATTGGACGACTAAGGATGAATTTGAGTGGATTATTACGAGATACCAATTGGACCTCGTGATGTTGCAGATAGTGTCTCAGTTTCTGAACTGCAAAGATTAATGCTAGGCCGCATTTTTCAATACTTGAATACCGGGTTTCTGCTTCAAGCATAGTCCTACTGAGATAGTAGAGACTATTTTCATTCCCAGCATCATTCTTTTGAGCGAGAAAGGCACCCAATGATCGCTCTAAAGCTGTCACATAGAGGATAAGAGGCCTACCCTCAACAGGTGGCATGAGTACTGGTGGAATCAAGAGGTATTTTTTGAGAACATCAAATGCTTCTTGACATTCTTTAGTCCACTGGTAAGTGACTCCTTTCTTCAATAATTTGGTAAAGGGTAAACTTTTGCCTGCCAAATTGGCGATGAAACGCTGAATATAGGCTAAGTGTCCTTGAAGTCCTCTTAATTCTTTCAAATTCTGAGGAGGTGACATACCAAGGATTGATTTGGTCTTCTCAGGATCGACTTCAATACCACGATGGCGTACAACAAAGCCGAGGAATTTTCCTGAGGTTACCCCAAAAGCACATTTTAAGGGGTTCATCTTCAAATTATGTTGTTGAAGCTTGTGGAATATGACTTCCAAATCAGCCAAGTGATCAAAACGTTGTTTGGATTTAACCACCAGATCATCTACATAGCATTCAACAAATTTCCCTAGAAAAGGTTTGAAGATACGATGCATGGCGCGTTGATATGTTGCACCTGCATTCTTTAAACCAAAGGGCATCACCCGGTAACAAAACACACCTTGAGGAGCTCTGAAAGCTGTATATTCCTCATCTTCTGGAGCCATTCGGATCTGATTATATCCAGAATACCCATCCATGAAAGAAAGTACTTCATATCCAGTCGTCGCATCAATTAAGAGTTCTGTAATCGGAACTGGAAAATCATCTTTGGGACAATACCGATTAAGATCTCTGAAATCGATGCAAACCCTAATTTGTCTGTTCTTCTTCTTTACAGGGACAATATTAGCCAACCACTTGGGATATTGAACTTCTCTGACGAAGTTATCTTTGATAATCTTATCCACTTCAGCCTCGATTTTGGAAGCATAGGTTGGGTGTGTTCTTCTCGCGGCTTGCTTGAATCCTCGATGTTCTTTTGGCAAACCCAAATGATGGGTGGAAACATCAGGATCAAGGCCAGGCATCTCTGTATAATTCCAAGAAAAAATATCTTTATTTTGCTTTAGAAAAGAAATATACATTTCTTGTTCTTCAAGGGTCATGGCCGCACTAATTAAAGTGGGGCGTGGATCTTTCTCTGTACCCAGATTTACTTCTCTGAGTTCATCCACAGTGGTAGAGATACCCTCTTCAAATGCTGGAGGAGCATCTCTAAGATCTTCCTCTTCCTCTTCATTATGTGTTATTTCTTCCGCTTCTACTTGCAAAGTAGATGAAACAACGAAATTCTCATGATCATAAGAGATGTCGAAATTTTCACATTTTGAAGAAAAAGCTTCCATTTCTGATCCTATTGATGAAAAAGGGTCTTCTTTGGGAAATAAAGAGGAGATGATGGATTGAGAATCGACATCAATATTCACCTCTGGTGTTGCTATAACTTCTTCTGGCCTGATTAGCGAAGTATAGACTTGTTGAATTTCAGCAGATGAAATGAAAACGTCACCACTTATGCTTTCATCACTGCTTGGTAAGTTACCAATTTCTCCCATGTTATCTGGCTCGATTGCCGTAATTGACATTATGGATCTTTCCATAAGAGTATTTTGATTTGGGCCTATTTTGTCAATTCGACTGATAGGTAACACATAATCTGTACTCACATGTGAAAATGGATTTTTGGAATTTTTTCCAAACCATATGGAGCATTAACTTTGGTAATTTCCTTCATTGTAGATTTTTCTCTTCCCTTCATGTGATAAAATTCCGCCTCAATGTATTGAGACTCACATGTCTTGAAAGGGGCCTTATCACCATACAATGTTCCAACTTGACCATCGAAACAGTATTTGAGACATTGATGGTATGATGACAGAATAGCTGCATGCTGATGTAGCCAGGGTCTTCCAAGCAAGATATTGAAAGCTGAGTCTTGATCAACAATCATGAAATCTGAATTGGAAACAAGATCTCCAAACTGAGTTCTGAGCGTAACTTCTCCCAGTGGTTCTTGTTCATTTTTATCATATCCTTGCAACATCATGGTAGAAGGAGATAAATCAGATTCCGTGAGGCCCAATCGACGAAGTGTGCGAATGGGCATGAGGTTGACTCCTGAACCATTGTCAATAAAAGCTCTTCGAACATCTATACCATTGACTTTGCCAGATAGGTACAAAGGTTTTATGTGCCCATGCACAACATCATCTTCATCTTTATCAGTAAAAGATATCACTGCATGGCATTCTGCAGGATTATTCTCTATGTGATAAATTTCAGCTGCAGCAATTTAAGCTTCAAATTCATGAGGACTTGATAAAGCTTCGATGAGTGCTTCCCGAAGATCTCTTGATAGATTCAAAGCATCCAAAATTGATAATTTGGCTGGTACTTGGGCCAAGTGTTTCAATATATCATACTTTTGATCTAGAGGCCTGCGTTTCCCAATAGGAATATGCGGTTTAGCAGGTACCTTGGAAGCAGATGCTTTGGAAGCTGATGCATCTTGTATTGAAGTTGGCAACATCTTTGGTTTTGGAAAATTAGACTGATTAGATCCATTTATTTGCCGAGATAAAGAAGATGGAACCTTTAATCGGTCTTCCAAAATAACTGTGCCGAAGCTGAGTTGGCCATTGGCAGAAGAACTTGCTTGTTAATTTTGAGCTCGCTGAAGGGCTCTACCACGAGTTTCTGCTGCATATACAGTGCTAGCAGGGGTAGAATTAGAGTAGTGGCTTCGGAAAGATCCACGTCTTCCCCTATATCCTGAACCTCTAGAACTTCCTCGGGTTCCTTTATTTGATACAGGGAATTCAGGCTCATCAAGACTGGAATATGAATCTGTTAATTGAATCATATTAACAGAACCAAAGATCAATTCTTCGTCTGATAAAGACTCTGCCTGGTTGGCCTGTTTAGTCTGTGCCGTTTGGTGGGACGGTGCTCGTTGCTTTGAAGTAGATGGCATGAAATCTGCCAGAGTCAAAGACAATTTAGGCTTTGATGCATACTCATCTTCTCCTGATTCCTCTTTCTTCTTTGAATTGCGCTGCCCTTTTGAGGATTTGTCCTTTCATGGAGGCTTTACTGCAGCTTTTGTAGGAGACACAATTGGCTTCTTCAATTGTGTTCGCAAAATGGAATGGGTCCGATTGATTGTCTTTCTGACCATCCAATCATCATATTTTTTCGCAGTTTTTCTTTTGACTTCCTGCCACTCGCCTCCTTCTTCTGGATCTGTAGTGGTAATACACGCTCCATGAGCTGAAGAACCCTTCAATTTGACTTGTCCCAAATCCACCATCTTTTGTAGGAGGTCTTTAAAGACAAAACACTCCTGGATGGGATGTCCCAACATTTGATGAAAGGGACAATAATTGGGACGGTCTTCATCTCCTACCTTGTTTGGTCTCTTCGGCACTGGTAATTTAACCAAATTATTTTCCAGAGCTGAAATGAAGTAACCAGGAACTTGCTCACTTCGGAAAGAGTATGTTTTACTCTTCATATCCTCAAATTGTTTTCGTCGTTGATCTTTTTGATCATTTGGACGAAACAGCCTTTGTTGTTGGCGTTCAGGAGGTGGAGCCCATCGAGAAGATGACGGTTTTGAAGTAGAAATAGGTACAGGTGCCTGTTTAAGCATAACTGTAGCAGTTTCTGCTTTACCCATTCTTCTTCCTGGAGCTGATGGAATTACACGAGATTTAACCTTAGCCTGTATAAGGGAATCTTCAATCTGTTGAGCGATTGAAGTAAGGTCTCGAAACCCTCCTGTGTATTTCACAGGGATCAATGGCGTGCGTAATTCGTCACGCAAATTTGCCACACAGATTGGCAACAATTCCTCCTGAGGGAGTGATAAACTCAAGGAATACGTTAATCCCTTCCAACGAGCAATGAAATCAGAGACTCTTTCATTCTCCCTTTGCTTGCAGTTTGTAAGATCGAAAACTGTCGTTTTTGGCAAAGTTGAGCTAAACTGAAGAAGGAATTTTTGACGAAGATCCTCCCATCCGATGACTGACCGGGATTGCAAGCTTGTATACCAGACAAAAGCTGGTCCTTGCAAGGTTCGCACGAAGCATCTGAGTTTCACTGCTTCTTGTTGCTCTGGAGTTCCCATCATAGGATCACAACAAGACACGTAATGCGTCAAATGTTGTTCAGGGTCGCCTGATCCATTGAAAGTAGGGAAAATAGGGTTTCCAAAACTGGATGGAGGAAAAATTGAATCTACCCATTCAGGGTAAACTTTCTTTTCAGGTTGAACTTGCGCCCGTTTCCCTTCCATAGTTTCTAACCGAGCTGTTAATGACTCAATAGTAGTTATTAACTTTTGAGAAACGTCAGGTTGAACTTGGTTTTGGGTAGGTGCAATGAATGGAGCTTGGACAGCCGTGGAGGTTGGTGCTGCAACTAATGGTAGTGCTGCCAACCGTTGTTGCGTTTGACCCGTAGGATTAGACCTCTGTGGGTGTACTGATAAAGGAGGATATTCCTGATCCATCTCAGTAGTTACAACAAATTCCTTCGGCTGTCGGACTTCAGCATTCTTAAGAATAAGACTATTCTGAAGTAGTTCTGCATTCAACCTTCTTAATTCTTTCATTTCTTCCTCCTGTTGTGCAAACCTTTGCTCTAATGAGAGCGATTGACCTCCTTCAGAGGAAGGGTGAGAAGTAACCTGATTCTTTCCTTTCCCCTTATTGGATCCTTTTAGGAGAGGGGGAAGTGGGTTACTTGAAGGAATACCCAGATTTTGGGTAAGCCTTTGATTACGTGTGCGCACACCTTCTTCATTTAGGTCTGTGTGCGCGACTTCTTGAGCAGGAACCTCTTCGTCTGATCCCTCTGATTGAGCCTCATCTGGTGAATCAGCAGCAACGACATTGATGAAATTAATGGATGCATATTGCATGGAATCCTTTCTATCAGCATTTCTGTGATATTGTCTCCTTCTATGTCCATGATGAGACATAGCATTCCGTTGACTTGATCCCTCAGGAATTTCTTGGAGAACCGTCACTTGGAGAGAATCTCCTGACAGCTTGGCTCTTCGTTCCTCTTGAGGCTTATTTCCTAATCGAGAGAATACTGACTTTCTCTGAGGGAGGGATTGAAGATTTGAAAAAGTCCCCAGTCCGGTGGACTGGGGGTGTTCCTGCTGCTTCCGCTCAACTCCTCGAATCCCATTCGTTGACTCTGAGGGTTGGGTTAGAGAAGTCCCCAGTCTGGCAAGCTGGGGTATCTCTTGACATGCTATGTCTGAGATCTTCTTGAAATCTCTCTTGATCTTGCGAATCTTAGTTCGGAAATTAGCTGGATGCATTAACCTGTATCCACTTTTATCACCTGGTTCAACAGACCGTTGGATAATTTCCGAAACTTCTGTCATTTGATGATGTGTTTGCTCCAGACGAGAGGCTTGCGCAATATTCTCGCCTGCTTGATGTAGGAGCAATTCAACAACTTGTTCTCTATATACTTGATTTTGAGAGGAACTAGTTGAAGCTTGTTCTCGAGCAAACTTTTGATTATGAACAAAGCCCATTGACTGTGGCCGGCCATGGGGAATAACATTGCATGAGACCATTTTCGGCGGGCTTTGCTGACCGGAAAGCACTGTGAAATGTAGTTCTCCGTGAACACCCCGTCCTCTGATATGAACATTAGATGGAGTATTGGAAATTAATTGACGCAATCTTCTTAGTGCGCCAAGGCATGAACGTTGAAGGGTTCTTTGTTGCTTTTCAGCCTTCGGATACCGAGAGACTGATAGAGATGCCAAATCAATCTGGCGTTGTAACCCTTCTATTATCTTAAGATGATTTTCATATTCATCGTAAGATAATACCTTCTTCTTTAATTGACAAAGAGTTTTCCATATGTTGAGACGAATATCATGGATTCCATCATCCGTCAACATCTTTGGAATGTCATACTGGGAATCAGCCAAAGGCCAAAACATGACTGGTACTTCACCTTTTGCCAGTTTTTTCCTCATGTTCATCATTTCCTCTTTATCATTAAATGAAGATTCTTCTACCTGTTTGGACCAGAGTTGGTGTTTCCTTGTTGCTTCATCGGATTCAACAAGATTGGTAGAGAAATCACTATTCATGCTGGAAGATGAATGACCCAGGGAAGGTTCGGAGAATAACCTGAACCCCAGGCTATCTTCTGATGGAGAAAGAGTTTCACCTGCCGATAGTAAAGCATCAGACATGACTGGTTTTACGTTTGCAAGTGCCTCGAGATAGGAGGGCTTTCTCGTCACTACATTGCCTTCTGAAGAATTTTCGAGACAATGTGAATCACTACTGCGGAGAGGACTTTCGCAGCAAAGTTCATCACCATGAGGCGGACCATCATGATGGGTTATAGCAAAAGATGAGATCTCTTGCTCCTTGGTCTTCTGACCACACAGAGGGTTCCTGTGGCTCTCATCTGAAGAAGAAACTTCAATATTGACCGAATTTTCATGAAGCAAGTCTTCATGAGGAAGTGTCTGTTGAAGACCTTCGGGATTAATGTTCCTGTTATTGGGAACTGAGGGAGTAGAATCTTGAATTCCGACAGATAAATGTCTGAGGGCTTCAAGAACTCCAGCATCGAGCAAGGCCTTGTTGCAGATTGGCCTTTGATCTCCTGACTGTGCTGGGCGGATCTTTTTCTTAGATGCCTTCTTACTCGCTTTAGAAACCACTTGATGACGAAAGTGATTGCTCTGAGCAGGTGTATGTGCCTGATCAGGAAAGATAGTCAGGTTAGGCTGACAATCATCGCTCAAATCAGGTGTATGTGCCTGACTTGGTTGTCCGTATGATATGGGGGAGTATGTCCCATAACCCTCTTGGACTGGAACAGATGTGTGTGTCTGTTCCGGAGTGAATTGTTGATGTGTCACTCCACTGCTAGGGATAGATTTATGTGTCTGTCCCTGAGATGATGCTGAAGCTGTTATGATATCTTGGCAAGCATCCAGAATATGAGCAGGAATTTGCTTCTGCTCTTTCACCATTGACAAAATATGTTTGGTGACTTCAGCTGCCGGAACAGGGATATATGTCCATTCCGGGCTTGGAGTAGGTGTATGTGCCTGCTCCTGTCCTCCTTTTCCTGTCAGTGAATTCTGACAGTACTCAAGTGTGGAGGCAGAGAGTTTAGTCTGCCTCCTGTTTGTCGTCGGGGCTTTCCGACTGACTTCTCCGTGCGCTACCAAGCGAGACTGTTGGTAGGCTTGATTAGTATTAGCAGGTGTATGTGCCTGCTGATTACACTTCGCCAAACGCGGTTGACGAGATCCATCATATGTAGTCAGACGAGCCTGCTGACTAACTGATGATGTATAAGCAGGTGTATGTTCCTGCCTATGGTACTCCGCCGGAATTGCCTGGCGGGATCGGCTTGATGCTGCCAGACGAGTCTGCTGGACAGCGGGATTAAAACGAACAGGTGTGTATGCCTGCTCATTATTTGCCACCAAGTTAGGTTGGTGGACTTCTCCGGAGATGGCAGAGATGACAACCTGCCTATTGTTAACCGGATTCCGTCTCTGGCGGTTCATCTTGCCTGTTTGGGTTCGAGGAACCTGAGCTGAATGCCTGGAGTCGGTACCCTCATCATGTTGAGGGCGCACTACCGCACGAGTCTGGCGGCGATTGTTGATGGGAGCCCTTGAGAAGGACTCCTGTCTTTTTGAATTAAGGTCCTGCGGGACCTGCTCATTCACTTCCTCGGAGTAAGGGAGTGAATGGAAACTGCGTTCCGGGGATAACGACCCGAAACGGTTAGAGACGGTAGTCAGCACCGCCTGCTTCTTGATTGCTGGTCGCCATTGTCCGGACGACCAGGTAGAATTGTTAACTTGGAGGGCTTGACGAGCGGCCTCCAGAGTTGGGATAGTATCGTTGCGACAGTACTCCTTAACCAGTGCATTAGAAACACAGCGTTGAAGACGCTGAGTTGGTGATGTCATCCTCAGAGCGGATGACGTTCCAGCAGGAGTAGCAGCATTGGTTTTCACAGCAGCAGACCTCACAGTAGAGGTGTTCACAGCAGCAGTATTCACAGGGGTGAATTTAAGGAAAGCCATTTTTTGCAGAAGATCTTGAGAAAAGAGTGTCTGATCCATGTAACAGACATAATCAATATGAATCCGGCTACTGCATCTTTTGGATGATCATATGTCAATGATTGCCTTGTTGGCCCAAGGGGCCTAACAGATAAGAAGAACATCACTTTAACTTGGTTAAGGATTCACGTCGGGTTCACCATTTTTGTTTCGCACGGAATCCGGGGATGACCTCCTGGACGGGAGATTCAAACGTTCTGATCGGTTTCTAACAGGTTTGTTCGTAGAACCGGAAACATCCAATGATTCCACATCCGCTTGGACCTACTTTCCAAAGGCAGGCGCTCATTAGCTTGTGGGCTAATGAGGCTTAGGAATTTGCATTGGTCGAGAGGATGGGAGGTCGGACTCATCACACCTTTTTGAGGGGAATTATTGTCTACTCCGGGACTCTCTTTATAGATTTAAGTTATGTTCGTGAATCCTTATTACATTACCAAGTATAAAATGAGCTTTCCTTTAGTTTTAACAATCAATGATTAAATATGCAAGAAATTTAGAGAATCTTTTATATGTATTCGAGTTTCTTCATTGATAGAGAATCATCTATATTTGTTTATAGATTCTTGGTCAATGGTATCCTTCAAAACATTTATATAAAAAGTCTCTTGGTCATTTTATGATGACCAGGCTGGTTTTAAAGCCACTCAGTGGGGCACTTGAAGTTTATTGTCATTCAGAAGGACAGAGATTATCTCAAAGTTGGGATCAAACCCATAAATGGGCTACCTACGTATCCTTTGTTTTGGAAAAGGAATCAGAACCCACGTAGTTCGAGTGATGGAGTATGATGTTTATGATTGATGGCTCAAAGATGAATGTCATAATTACTTTTACACTCTAAGCTCACGTGAGTCATACTCGGTGTGAGAAACAAGAGGTATTGGTAAAATTTAGACAATTGTGCCACGAAAGATGCAATCATAGGAATTTGCTTGGGGCTTATGTATGGATGACTGCCCAGATAGATCAAGGTTTAGGATTTTACTTTTAGGGAGAAAAATCCATGAACAGGGTCCATAAAGTTATATGTGCTTCATGGAGATTTGAATACTCTAATCTTGGGGCTTACTCCTAAGGAGGATTCCCAAGTTAGGAGGGGACTTATGATTGGGTTTTTACTCCTGAAAAGGAAAACCCAAATCAAAGGTAAATTATGACTGGTTAAGAGAAATTTTAAGAGACTTGGGGCTTACTCCTGAGGAGGATGCCCAAGATTTATGACTAGGACTTATTCCTGAGAAGGAAGCCCAGGTTAGGGGACTTGGGGCATCCTCCTGAAAAGGAAGCCCAAGGTTATGACTGAGTCTTATTCCTGAAAAGGATACCCAGGTTAGGGATTAAGGTTTGGGGCTTACTCCTGAGGAGGATGCCCAAGATTAAAGGACTTGATTGGGGCTTATTCCTGAGGAAGATGCCCAGATCAAAGGTTTTATAACTGGGGATTATTCCTGAAAAGGAGACCCAGGTTAAGATTTTCTCATCTTAAAGGATGAGGTTGAATGAATGAACTCCCCGTATTTTTAGTGACATAAGGATATTTAAATCACTAGATTTTGAGAGAGATTTCACAGAATTCCTTTCAGATAAGAAAGTCAAATCAAGAATTCATGCCATAAATGGCTTTGAAGAGTGTCTTGAAGACTGAATCTTAAAGAGGAAAGGTGAAATGGTTGAAGAGGGGTAAAAATGGGCAAGATGGGCACCCAAAAAGATAGGGGCGCGCAAGTCTTTAAAGTCGCGCAAGTCCTGTGGCGGCGCGCAAGTGTTGGTCGCGCAAGTATACTTGCGCGACATGAGGGGTACTTGCGCGAGTTTCAACCAGTATTGAAATCCTTGAGCGACTCTTTATTAAACCTTTTACCATCCTCTTGAGGTTCTTCCAGAAGAGGGACGCGCAAGTTATATTGAAGGAATTAAGTAGGCGCGCAAGTGTTTGATAAGTTTCAACACTTAGGCCTTCCTTTTTCTCTTTAGATCTTCCGTTCTAGGTAAGAAATTACCTTAGAAGTGTTCCGGAAGCTTTGAGAAGAGACTTGGGCGTCGGGAGCTTCAATCCGAGTTTCTGGAAAAAGATCCTCTCGAATGGGGGGACCATAGGGTCTATTTATAGGCAAAAGAAGACCCCGGGCGGTTACCGGGCGGTTACCAATTAGGTCGCGCAAGTCACCTGCGCGACCAAGGTAGTCGCGCAAGTGTACTTGCGCGACAGTGGTAAAACTTGCGCGGTGAATTGGCTTTTGATCCTTTGTTCATGCCTTTGTCGATTTTTGATGTTTTCTTCAAAGGATGAATCACTTTCAGCTGAGATATTCCCTTTTCCGATCTTTAGATTATGTGACAAAAGGAGCGTCAACAGGAGCCAATTAAGGAGGCCTAAAATAGTGGATCCTGAGGGAATACACTCTTTTGAGATTCTTCCCCTTCAGACTCATAAATTTTGTTCATGGAAAGAAAATTGTACATGTTCCTTGGAAAAATATAGATTCAAGATGCTATGCAACCATGTTCCCCTCAAACATAGTGTGAAGCAAAAATATATTATTATTAATCTTGCTTTTTCACTTAATGAAAATGTAGGTGATTGGCCAATTGGGGTACCTTTTTCATGCATTAAATTTTTCTAAATAATAGAGTTTGTTTCCACATTAGTTAAATCAATATTCTTTTGGGGAATAAACATAAACTTGTGACTATTGCACTAGCCTCATCCTATAGATAATGACGACATCCAATGTGAGTTGAAAAGTCTAGGATGATAGAACCCTTGGGATCATGCACTGCCCCCCCCCCCCTCATGATGCCTTGGCTACAAGAACCGTCCATTTTAGGATAGGTTTTTGTGAGAGGAGAACACCATCAAACCCAATAGCCTTAGGGACTGTTGATCATATCATAATCATAAATGTTTTTCATCTAGAGTTGTCTGAGGGTAGGGGTGTCTCACAAGTTTATCACCAATCTGACCAAGTCAATTTATAGGATCTTAGTTCTAATAATATGTAACTAAATCGTAGTTTGAACATCCTCACTGCGGGCTTTGTGTCTTTCTTTCTAGATACACTAGTATCTAGCATTAGGAACATTAGAAGAAGACTTTTGTTCAGGACCTAAATCTCTAGTTCCTTGGAAAAAACAGTCTATCAAGGGAACACAAAGGAGCTCTGGTATGAGAAGGTCAGGAAATACCCAAAGTAGCTCCATACATCTCGTTCCCCATTTCCCTAAAAAATAGGATGTTCAGGATCTCCATATAGAACTACATACATCACAATTAACTAGAGATAATGGGGATGAACAATATGATAAGACTATCATTAGTAGGGGCATCTTTGGTTTCATATTCTAAAGTTATGTAATATGTATTTCTTTGGTATCATTTTTCACCATATCTTCTCATTCTATCGTCCAAATTGGTCTAGAGATAACATTTCCCTTTAGAAGTTTCACATTGAAAAATTAACAGATGATGAGGCTGTGAAAATACATTTTTTGGGATCATAGTTCATATTAATGATGTCAAAAGTCCCTTTTTGATCTTCTTCCCAGATTAAGTTTATAAACTGTGGATACTTACTAAACATTAACCCTTATCATATAATTTTAGAATCGTTTCTATTACTACTTTACCAATTCATTGGATCATGATTCAATTAATTTAAATATTTTTATTATAGGGATTAGAGAGCCTTTATTGATACTTTATCTATATTCTTCACAATCCATTTTTTGTTGGTTATATATTCTTTGAAGGTGTCTCTTCGTTCTTTCCATCCATTGGAATAAAACATTATTTTTATATCATAATTTAATAGAATAAATGGTTAAATGGTGTTCAAAACATGTCAGAGTGTTTTTTGGTAACATATAATGATTTTTAACTTCGGATAATATTATATTTACAAATAATATCATTTACTAAAATTTTAAATCCATTATAGTAATTTTTTGAAAAATTAAAATTTTACTATAAAAATGTAATTACATTTATCTATGAGATTGTAAACAATTTAAATTTATTATAGAGTAGATTAAAATTGTAAGTTTTAAGATTTTATGGGTAACGTGATGTAGCCATTCTTTTATGTTGGTGACTAATCTAAGTTAATTAGTAATTGTAGGTGATGTGTAGGTTTTTACTTACTTCTAGATGAAGAAAATTGATTTTGGTAAATGACTTCATCTATAGAGGATGTAAATTTCCTCATTTGTTTTTTCACCAACTTTGTTATCCATCTTTGTTGTCAATATTTAATTGTAGTAATTTTTGGGTATGTAATAATTTTTTTTCCTTGATAAGAATTTTTTCATGGAAATTGGTGAAGAAACTTACATTAAATTCATTTAATATTCATTAAAAAAGTTTCTTCTATAATGATTGAGTTTATGATTTCGTGTCTAGGTGTTTTAGTTGCTTTAAAATTTAAAAAAATATAAAACATTCTTTTACTCAATGATTATGAAATTAGACTTGATTTATTAATATGATTCTTTGATTAATTGAGTATTGGAACCATAAGGATATTATAAAGTAAAATTGCTCTTTATTTTAATTAATCATATATGCATGCTATATGTGTGTGAAAATTGATATTGTGGGAAAATATATAGGTAAGGTTAATGACTATATCATCATTAGAAATGATTCATAGTCAACATGTCAAATATTATGTTCTAGATAGTGTGGATTATTTCTGCTGGTTTGTTCTTTCCCTTCATAATATATATGGATTACCATATGTTTTCACCTCAATGTATTCAAATTTGAGTGCTTTTGGTTGTAATTATATTTATATAAATTTATAAATCATTATAGGGTTTCTGTTTGGTTTTCTCTTGAATTATTATTTTTAAATGATTAAATTGAATATAGTTATTAATTATGGACTATTTAATTGTGTTTTTTAATTGTAATTGTGGTATTATATATTCCATGGAAGTATTGATCATTCAACAGAAATTATGGGTACATTTAAATTATGTTTACTTCATTCTAAAATTTTAATAACATTATTACATAAAGGAAGATAAAGGTCATGATGTAAATTATTCCACCAGGGAACATAATTTACTCTCTCCATGTATTTTCAAACCTCCATAAATTTCTAGGATTCTAATTGTTCTATTTTGGTTAACCAATATTTTTTTGGTGCAATCTAGGCCAGGTTTTAACATGACTAACAAAAATATCATATGTCACCTATTATACCAAATGAGGCTACAATGATCCTTTTCATTCATTTCATTAGAGTATAATGGTTTTTAACAAGTTATATTTTATAATACATCGACATGTTCTATGTGAATTGATGTATTATATTTGTAATTAAAAGAAATTTTCATTAATATAAGATGGTGTACCCATGATCCCATAATGTCTAGAGTGTATTCCCTTAGTATGACCACTAAATCACATATTATTATTTCTGAACAGAAACTATTCAATGGATAATAGGTCATGATTATTTTTATTTTAATACCAATATTTTAATTTCACCAATACGTTCAACCAAAACAATATAAGAATTGTTCTATAAAAGATTATAATAATGAACCTCAAAATTCTAGATTTTGATAACTAGAAGCGAGTGTATAATAACATTCAATGGGGACATCTATACCCTCAGTATCACAGTATGAAATAATAATCATATAATATCACATCAAATATAGAGATAAACATAAAAAATAACATCATTATTTGTATACAAGTTTTTTATTAATATAAAAACACCATGATATAAGATTGTGTACCCATGCAGGTTTACAATATTACATCTGAGTGGGATTTCTCAATGGGTTAATCCCATTATGTAGAGGAGTAAAATATAATAAAAAATAACCATTGATGTAAATTTTAAGGATTTATAAGAACTTTATAGAATATCCCCACTAATGTTATTTAGCTCATCCATATATATTATGTCCATCACATGAACATGTATTTCAACAATGAGATTTAAAAAAGAACTGACGTACTTATATTGGGTTTGGTCATAAAATTATTTAGAAAACTAGAAACAATTTATATAATAAAAATTGATGTATATTTTCATGAATTAACTAAATAAAGTGATGTTTTAAACATTATATGCATAAACCTATTACACTATTGGGTTTCCAAAATTCAACCTTGACTGTCAATCCAAACTATAATTACTTAGTGATGGTGTTGAGTCTCAACATATCATATGGTTTGAATGACTATAAACTATAGTACCAAAAAATTCACCATCAGTTGTACACCAAACATTATCACTTAGAAATCATGGTTTTCAGTAAAACAAAACCACATAAAAATGCCAAGAAATTTTCTTCATAAAATATAACATATACCATCACAACCCTATGATGCATGTTATCTAACCCATACTGCCATTTTAATGGGATAAATCATATACAATCTATATAACCAACATCCTAGATAGGTATCTCATCCAACCCATATTACGATAATCATGAAAGGAACCACATACAACATATATAAGAATAATAACTAATGAATATTATCATAAATCATTTTCAAAACGTTACAAAATATTGATCTTTTAAAAAAACATCTTTCTTGAACCCTCAAAGAACTTTTATGTTTATATTTTTAGAGAATTAGATCTCCAAAATTACATAACATAACTCAAAAATTACACCTAGTTTACTTTCACTTAGTGTCCATTTTTGAAATAATATAATACAATTAAAATGAATCACATTTTCTTTGCATGAAAAATATTCATGACATTAAATATGATGTCATCATTATATCTATTGATCCTCAAACCATGTGAAAAGATTTAAAAATTTTGGGATGAAGAATAAATAATAGTAAGGGATATATTGAAAATAAATCAATTAGTCTAATGAACAATATGACAACCAATAAAAATTTTAAATTCTTAAAATTATTCTTTTAGAGAATAAAATAAATCATCTCCACATGGGGTAAACACATTTTTTCATGAAATCCTATAAACCCTTTATTAAAAAATCTAATACTAGTATAGGAATTTTATAGAATTATATTCATAAAATCCATTCACTAATGTTATATATAGTTGGAAACCCACTAAATTCATAAGATAAATCTCTATGGTTGACTCCGTCTTTCTGGTATTTGATGTTAAGAAACATTACCAAAATCATTGGATATCTTTATTGTGTACACCTTACAAAAATGATGTATTAGGATCAAATATTATATAAACTATATCAACCTCACCTATAATTATCTATAATGTTCAATTACCATATCATTAAGATAATTTTTTTTAATCCTACGCCATTTTATCGTAAATATCTTGAAAAACCCTTCTTTATACACATGAAAAAACATTTTGGGATAGAAATACCCAGTCCTTCAAAAACCATTTTTAAATTAAATTTACAAAAAATGGAAATGTTTTTTCATTATAAAATAAAGGATACTACTAAAGGAACCCAAATAAAAAACAATATTCTTGAGGTTTTGAAAAGTTGGTCTATATTTATCTGGTAAAATTGAACATTCCAATTTCTATTTGTAATGAAAGCCAAAATACTTTATACAAAATACAAAAAAAATATATTTAAAATAAATTATAATAAATTAAAAAATGTTCCATTTTAATTTATTTCTATGAATATAAATAGATTCAGAAAATAATTTTAATGTTTATTTCATTGAAAAAAAAGAACAAAAAATCTTTAAAAATTAAAATGACATCTCAAGGTAAGGTATCTCATACCATGAGTCTGGATCATCACATGAATTATTTTTCTTAATAAATAATAAAATTATGTTAAATGTTTATGTTCATAATATATTTTTCCTAGATTATTATTTTTTATTTTATTTATTACCTTTTTATATTAATTTACACAATTTATTATGTTTACTTGGGTTTTTTTGATGATGTTAGGTTTATAACATCAAAATAACAACAATTTATTGATTGTGGTCAAATATTTTATTGTTCTGTAATATCTAAAATCATAATAATGTTATAAATGTCAAAATTATGCATTATTTGTATCATTTTATCTAGTTATGTTAGATGGTATCTTACAAAAAATCATATCACTTTTTGGTGGGTGGTGATGCACACATATGCATGAATGAAATTTTTAAGTTCAATGGAGGAAAAGTTAATAAATTAAATGATATAATAATTTTAAAAAGTGAATAATATTTCATGAATATTATATAAATAAATTAAATAAATCAATATCACCATCTATGAGATTTAGTGAAGGGAAATTAATTACATTGGTTCTCGGGGTGGTATTTCACAAGTACACATGAACAATGTTTTTATTTCCAATTTGATGTAGAAGGAGATGAATAAAAAATTTTAACATAAAAAAATATTAATATTTCGTTATATATAAGATAATAATGTGATTATATCATAATTTTAGGATATTTTTTATGGAAATAAAATAATACATAAACAAGAAAACACAATATTAAGAACTATTTCTCCCCTTCATACAACCTTCTTAGGATTATTATTATTACCTTCATATGATGGAATTATAATAAAAAATGAACTATAAGACATGTGTATGGATTTTTAGAAGATATTTTGGAAGGTCTTGGATGAACTATAGTGCTCAAAATTTTTATGGGATAGAGAAATGGTAGTATCCTTTTAAAGTGATGGGTGGCTCACCCTAAAACAACATTATAAAGACCCATTTGTCCCTTATAAGGATTTAATATATTTTAGTATATATATCTAGAGATAGGTTATGAGATTAATTGAAATTCCAAGGGCCAGTGTGCCTGACCATAATTTTATAATAATATAAAATATATATAATATTGTGTGTTCATAGTTTCTTAAGTAAAATAGGATAATTATTAAATAGAAAATCATTTCAAAAATACAAGACCACATTTGATTCTAGAATTCATTTTTTACACTAGGATAATTGTAAAATAGGTCTTCATGCAGTGTTCAGATATCTCTCCCATTTTTGATACGTTTAGTGGATTATTTAATTAATTTATGTTTATTTATTTATTTATTTGACAAAAAATGAAATATATACAAATGTATGGCTATGGAGAATCCTCTAGGGTTTGTTGTATAAACCCTAGGATGAATACCGATATTCTTATCCTACATATATTGGAAAATCATATCTGATGACGAAGAAATGTTGAATTAAAAAATATCGATATGCAATGAACACAAAAAATTCCTTCAATGTTTGGGGATTATGTTTCTCGAAAAAAATGATCTAATATCATGTTAGGACTCGTCAATTTTTTCCTTATTCCCACTTTGATTAAATTGAATGATCATAATCATTCCCTTTATTATATGTTCCAATGGTTGGACCATAGCATGTTCCCATTTAACAATTTAATTTTTTATTCAATGTTTTCTTACCCATTTACCCCATTCATGATCATTGGACAAGAAAACGTGGAACAAATGGTTAAACATTTTCACATGTGGCATTACCCGTCAATTAATTTCATTTCTTCACCAGTAGTAACTTATTGTACATATTTGACATTATCGTGTGATATCGAGCCCGATCCAACCCCCAAAATCACAGCAGATTCACGAGTGAGGGGAGGATCGGTGAGTCAAGCATAGATTTGGAATGGTTACATGTTATAGAGGAACATTTGGATGATTGATACAAAAATCAATGGACCCATAAGTATTATCCAATTAAGGGTTTAGTGATGATCCCATGAGGATCAATAGAATTTATTTTCACTGAAAAAATGGGTTGAAAGGATATATTTTTCTTAGATATGATGATTTTTTCTAGAAATAGGGTCGAAACTGAAGGCACGGATCAGTTTCAGCACACATTAAGTGAATCTAAAAAACTATAAAAAACATTACTACTTGTCATGTTCCATAATGAACACACAACATATAGCCCCTAGCTGCAGTGTTTAGGGTTTCATAAAATTACAAACAAGGAACACCATTCAGTTCTCCTGCATGATTTGTACCACCATCTCATTATGGATGAGTTTCATGACGGATCACATGGCTATGCACATGCCAGGTTCCTGCGTACACATCCATGGCCAAAGAACATGATCATAAACCCATGTGAAGCAACACATCATGTTTCAAAATACATGGACATGACTTGAGTACAAGGAAACTATAATAAAGTCATATACCAGCCCCAAATAGTTTCAAAATGCCTTTTAGTCCACCTGAACGACACGAAATTCTACATGGATAGGGAGTTGTGTGCTAGCCAGTGGAATGGCTAGTAATTGGAGTGGAACCACATCCCATGTGGGTTCCCCCACACATCATGTACTACATGGTTCTTTTTGAAGAAACTTATTTGTTCTATATCTCTTTCATTTGAACTCGTATTTTGGCCTTTGAGTAGCATATCTTGAGTGTTTTTTATATAGATTGAAAAGGTTACATTGATTTTTTATTTTTATTTATGATGTGTATTGTTCATGGTTAAATTCTTTGTTATGATATTCTCCACAATTTAAGTGATCTTGTGAATCACTAGTGGCATCCTTAGTGAAATCATCTATCTTGGCAGGGCATGGGTTTTTTGATGAGTTTTGGAGTCTAACCCTCTAAAGTGGAATTCCCTATGAACACAAGGAATGGGTCCCATATAGAATGCCCAAGTGAAACCCTCCATTCAAACCCATCATGGATCCTCAATGGCTTCCCAAGTGGAACCCTCCTGTCGAGATGGATATGGGTCCTCAAAGACTAGAGTGGAACCCTCATACCAGTACAAGGAAGGGATCTTCTATAGAATTCATGAGCGTAACCACCAAATAAATCTGGTTATGGGTACTCGTTGAATTCTAGAGGGGAACACTGAAGTTGGGTTGGGCATGGGACCTCAACCATAGATGTGGAACCCTCTATATTAGAATTTCATGGGTCCACCATCACCAATTAGAGTGAAGCCCACTTATTGTACTAGGGAAGGGGACTTCTACAATGATATTGTGGCACCTCGACTATATAGCACAGTGGTGTGGTATATATTGATATGGATGAAAACTTATGGGTATATGCGTGAGATGTTGGGCATCATTAATGGACTTTGGTAACTATTGGAGACACTTTTTATTTTGTTGAGATTTAATATGGAGATCGTCTTTCTCTCTCAGTTGGGATTATTTTGATTGAGAATATATATATTCATCTTTATCCATACCTTTCGATTTTTTTACACTCTTTCCATGAGATACAAAGACACATAGGGTATTCCATGTGATTTATGTGTTTATCATTTCATGGTTGGATGAGCCTAATATTCATTTATATGTTGAAAATAATCAAAGTGCAGTCCATTTAAACACTATGTTAATCCCCTTGTGGTTGGATGGGGTTAATCTTTCTTTGTTTGGGTTTATTTGTTATCTTTCACTGAATCATGTATATTGTGTGTTATCCAATATCATTCTATTAATATTTTATCTCTTATATATCCCCTTCATCATCTAGGGTGTTCTATTGGGTTTTCATATACTTAGCTTGGCATGGGATTTCCCCACCCATGGAATATCCTATATAGATGACAGTAAATACATTTGTTACATTATAGGTGCTTAGGGATACTGGGTGTTGTGGACCACATATGGTGGTTGTAGCTTGGAGATTAGAAGCTGGTCTCCCTTAGTAGTTTAATTTCTTATTTTTTCAGGATGAGAAAAATTATTATTGGGTGTGTATTTTTCTGATTTTTTAGTTTTCACTATCACACTCGTGTACACTATATATGTTATGAATTCTTGGTATACCTTTTATCTATTTCATCTTTTTATTATTATCCATATGAACATATTCATTGATATGTTCAGGTGTGTTCATACAAGTACATAGGTGAAGGCCTCACTTTTAGGATATGAATTTCAACACCTGTCTCCACCTCTTAGGCTTGAGAGGTGGGCTTGGAGTATTTTCATCTTGATCACGAAATTGGATCCGGACAAGATAGATTAGTATTAGAGATGTTCATTCCTTGGTACATTGTCTAGAGTAGTGCCCATATGATGATTTTTGTAGGTATTTAGGGAAAAGGTTTCAACGATTCTCGAGTGTATCTTTCTGTCTAGGGGATCTAGTGTTGGTATGGTTGACTGATGTATCCTTTCACTATGACCTAGACTACCTTCATTGTGACTTGTCATACCAATACATTTGTTGTAGGGATCAATGATACAAACATCATATAATATTTACCCTTTGATTTTCCTTTCTTGAGTCATCTCCTCATTGTTTGTATATATATATATATATATTATCATATGACCATGGTTCATGATGATAAATTTTAGGATACCTCATTGATTATAGCCTTATAGGATACGAGTTCTTTTTCATGATGATGATCTGATGAGTGATGTGTCCTCCGTTCAGGGTATATCCCTCACACTACTTCTTCTAGGTGAATAGGTTGAAACACCTCCACCTATCAATAATAAAATCCTCCTAAAAGAGATGTCTGAGGATGTGAATATTCTTAAAATTCTCTGGGAGTTCTAGTTCCACAGGCTACTAAGGTTCTATAGTTATCCATATCCTCATACAGCAGAGGATTGCCTAGATTCAGCAGTACATATCTTCAGGCTTATTCAAGCCCTGACAGATCAGGTGGTAGAACTAGTAGACAATCACATCCACAAAGTTCCTTAGCAGTAGTGGAGGCTTGTTACAAATAAGAATTAATAGTATACACTCTCATGGACCGACTTCCAACAACTGTTTTATGAAGAGTACTACCCCTCCTTCATGTGATCAGTTTAGATTATTGAGGTTTTGGAGATGCAGTATGATGTATGAGTACATATAAAGTTTCACATATGTTACCAGATTCTCTATTGACATTATCCTTGATGTATACTTCCATGAATATAATATTGAAAAGGGAATATTCTGAGATATCTGTGACATATTGGTTCCCTTGTTCATCCCCACTTAGGTCGGGGTGCTGGAAAGGGAACTAGTGAAAAAGTGAGATCTGTCAGAGGGATTATAGACAACTGGATCTAGTAGTGGGAATCTCAGAGCCGATCCATCTATAATAGCTAACTAGAACCAGTCAGTGGTATATCAATTTAGGATATTTGCTCACATTATATTCAAGAATATTCTCATCTAGTGTTAGGATAACATAGAGAACTAGGTAATATAGTAGAGGGTCGATGTAATGCTTATGAAGGACATGGTCATGAAGTTCATGACTACTAGAACCAATGTGTTGAGGAGTGTATGCATGTAGTTGAAAGACCACCATGTTAAAGGAAACTCTATGATCAAGTATCTCCCACACGAGGGTAGAGTGTTCCCTTGGGAGGCACATAAAGAAGTGGAGTGGGATTAGATATGGATTTGGTGGATGACTCTATGGGGTCCTACCATGACAACCACTATGTGGCCCATGTTAGGCTCAGGGAGTTGGGAAATCAAGGATGTGTATAGTTGCAGGATTTGAAGGATTATGACCCCGCAACACATAACATCATTAGATGTATGATATGTGTTTCTTTTACATTTTCTTTAGTATTATTAGACACATTTTCTGGTCATTCCTTCATCTCTATAATTTTGGCACAAGAGCTGGAGATCCCAACTAAGGCACTATCCTAGTAGCTTCATCTTGGGCTTCCTACAGGGAATGTTTCTTATATATCTCTTACATATCCGTTATTCAAGATATCTCTTGGTAGATAGAGGTTCATGTCAAACTTTTTGGTCATCACTATGGATCCTATGAAATCTTCTTAGGTATGGATTTTGAATCCAGGGTCTGGTTGTATATTTTCTTTTACTAAAGAATAGTCATATTATTTTGCATTAATGGGATGATATTCACCTCTACATGTGAGTGATTTCTCATATAAGGGAATGTGTGTTTTGTGAGAAGTAGGTTTCATCCCATCACCTATCTATTTGAAAGTATTTTATATGGTTCATTATGATCTTCCAGAATCTTTGTTCCTTTAGTAGTAGAAGATTATATAGGTGTCTTCCCTGGGGACATTTTAGGACTACCTATGAGGTGGGAGATGGAGTTTTTCATTAACTTACATCTCGGCACCACTCGAAGATATTCTTTAGCATATATTATGTCCCCTAACTTTTTCTAGGTGCTTTAATTATAGGACCTATGAGATAAGGTTTTCATTGGGCCCAGTGTGTCCCCCTGGTCATCACCATTGTTGTTCATGAAAAAGGTGGATGAATGATTTCAGATTCTCATGGATTATTATCGCATGAACCAAAAAATGATAAAGATCAATTACCCATTGAAAATTATTTATAGCCTTTTTAACCTGTTGTGAGGTGAAAGATGGTTCTTGAAGATCAACCATAGGTCCAGCTTCCAGCAATGGATGGTTTGAAAGGATGATATTCCAATTCATTAATTACAATTTCTCTATAAACACTATGAGTTCTTGGTGATGCCTTTTAGTGTACTGAATTCCATTTTCATGATTATGGATATGATAAATTGGATATTCCATTTATCCATGGACTAGTTTTTGGTCTTCATTATCGAAGACATACTCATCTTCCCTAAATTGGAGGGTAGTATGTAGATAAATTGGGGATGGTTATATATTAGCTTTGAGAGAATAAAATTTATGGAAATCTCTCAAATTTCTAGTTCATAATTCATGAGGTTATATTTTTGGGGAATGTCATTTTTTAGCATGGTTTCGTCATGGACCCAGTGAAAATTGATTCATAAATTTATTGGCAGCCACCCAATATCATGTAATAGGTGTGGAGATTTCTTAGATTTTGGGGAACTATAAGAGGTTTTTGGAATACTTCTCTAGAATTGCACCCCCTCTAAACAGCCTAATGTGGAAATGGTTTTTGTTTACCTAGTCTTGGAAGTCCCAGATATACTTTGAGGAGTTTTGATTGAGGATTATGAGTGATCCTATGTTAATACCACCAGAGGATGACATGAATTATGTAGTGTATTACAAATTCCTTAGGATTTGGTCTCAATTTTTTTTTTTGATGTAGCGGTAGGAAGTTATCGCATACGGTTCGAGATAGTTGATAGTCTATAAGAATAAATACGTGACTCATTACCTAGATATGGTAGTGATTTTTTTCTCTCTAAGGATTTAGATGCCCGAAATTTTGGTCGAGATATTTGTTGTTTACTCAGACCAATGGATTCTCATGTACATCTTCACATATAATGACTTGCATTTGAGATAGTGGCGCTAGTTGGGGTTTTTGAAAGACCATATCTCTAAGATAGTCTATAATATGGAGAATTTCCATGTAGTATCATATTATCTAAGTAAGAAGTCCAATTATTTTGATCAGTTGGACTCTTTACAGCTAACCTTAATGAATTATAAGGATATTTTTTTTTATTTAATGGTTTTTACTCCTTTTCTCCTTGGGTGTTTTGTAGAGTATCATCTTAGATGAATAGACTCTGAGTTCTTTCATGAATGGATACCCATAATAGATTCCATTGATGGGTATTTTGTTGGAGGGAATATGTCAACCATTTCTAGGGATGGACAGTGGTTCAAGTTAGGATGCAGGAGGAGGGGATGCGGGATTTTAGAACTTCTCCCCATGCTATACATACTATTTTTGAAAAGATGTACGGATACCTTCTATGCCAATTTTTATGGTCTATCATGAGATATAGAATATATGAATTAATCTCTCAGTTCCTCACCTGTTAGTAGGTGATGGTTGAGAAACATGTTCTAGAAGGATTGTTGCAGCCCCATGTGATCCCAGATTGGAAGTAAGACAACATATCAACAGACTTTATGACCTGGTTTCCTTTCATATTGAACAATATTGACACCATTTTTGTGATAGTTTAATGAATAAAATATTCAACACTCATTTATGATATTATGCAGTAGAGTTCAGTAGAGAGTATGGAGAAGTTCTACATACAAGAAAAAATTCACCTTCATGGGGTTACCTTGACGATTGTCTCCAATCATGATATGTGGTTTACATCATGATTTTTGAGAGGCCTACAAAAGGCATTTGGGACCTAAATGAGGATGAGTATATCATTTCACCACTGGAAATATGGATAGACTAATCACACTATCCATGTGATATATGATATGTTTAGGTCTGGCATTTGAGACTTCAACCAAAGCCGGGAGGATCAATTTACCTTGGTAGAGTTTGAGTAAATGAATAGATACCACACTACTATTAGCATGGAACATTGTGTGTCCATGTACGGGAGACCCTATATGTCTCCTATGTGCTAGAAAATAACTGATGAGACATCTCTTGTTTCTTTAGAGATGGTGTAGGTGATGATAGAGAAGTTCCAAGTCATCTAAGAGTGGATGTGAATAGCCCAGAGTAGAAACAAATCATACACAGATAACCATATTATTTCCTTGGAGTTTGAGCATAGAAAAAACATATTATTTAGAGTATACCCATGATAAGGACTATGGATGTTTAGTCAAGGAATAAATCCACCCATGAGGTTCATCAGGCCACCCGAGATCATGTAGAGGGTTGTCGTGTTGGATTAATTCCTCATCATACCCCCCATATTGGAATGGGTTTAGGATTTGTTTTCATTTTTCACAGATGAGGAGATATATTCATTACACCATGCATGTTATTGACTCAGACATGATGGATATCGATGATAAATCCACCTTTACGGGAAACCCAGTGGAAATGTTGGATTGAAAGGAGTGGAACCTGTGCGGATGTACGATCTCATTGGTTCGAGCATGTGAAAACATGAGAATGTGATAGAGACTTTCTAAGAATGGGAGAGCTATATGTGGGCTTATTCTTCCAAGTTGTTTGTTTTGTTTTGTTTTTAGGGGATGAGTTTCTTGAATGAGGGTAGTATATTGAGACAAGGTTTTTTCCTTGTAAAACTTTGATATAATTATATATATATTTCAAGAGTAGGGCACTCATACAACATGCGTTTATATGCCCCGCTATTTCCTGAATAAATATCATTTATGTATTAAATATAATTTATATTTCACATGAATGGTTTCTTATGGAAAATGTAATAACTCTTAAATGGACTCTCAAATCAGAAATATGAGACCACTATTGATTTTGTAACACATTTTTTACACTTGGAGTGACCAAAAATAAGTTGGAATCGGGTGTTCAAACATTATTCCCATTAGATGTATCTTCATTGGATTAACAAATTAATAAATTAATTTGACCTAAATAAATTTTCTACAAATGAATAACCATGGATAATCTTCTAGGGTTAGACACATAAACCATGGGAGGATTCTAGGCCTTCTTATCCTCCTTCTATTGGAGAATGACCATAAAGAACTAATGAAATGCTATATTAAATATGATTTGGACTTAGATAATTCAATGAATTCCTTATATATTTGGTGATCACGTTCTCATACAAGGACCAATCCAATCTCTTGGTATGACTCATCAATTTTTGGTTTAAACCCTCTTTGATTAAATTAATTGAGTAGAATCATTCAATTAATGAACTACGCTAATTTCTAGACCATTGTATGAGTCCATGTAAAAAAATTAATTTTTTATTCAATGTTTTCAACCCCAGATACCTCGTTCTAGATCATTGGGAAAGAAATATTGTCCAATGGTGGGAAAAATTATTGTTTTTCTCTTCCTCAATTTTTTTTTCACTCTTCACCAGTTAGATCATGAGGTCCCAATTTTGATGTTGTCGGATGGTACTGATCCCTATTAAACCCCATAAATGTGTCAAATTTGAGAGTGATGGCCAGATCGATGATTCAATATTAGACTAAGAATGGTTTTGTTTTGTGGAAGATCATTTGGATGATTGGTGTTGAAATCCATGGAGACAGAAGGATCAGTGGTCTATAGGTTGACATATTAACCCATGAGGATCAATGAATCTAATTTATAGCCACCAGATGTTATAAATGACATATCTAGATAGAACCAATGATTATTGGTGGAAATGAGGCCGAAATCAAAGGAAGATATCAGATTTTTAATGCGGAATGTGGATTTTGAAAATTGGGAAAACCCAACAACACACCATGCACTGTGATTAACACATGGCACGTAGCCCCTAGTGATGGTGGATAAGGATATAAAAATTATATGGATGTAACAGTGTGTAGTTGTCCCACACATCATGTACCACCTTCTCTATGTGGATGATCCATGTAACAGAGCACACAGCTATGACCATACCATGATCCTAAGTACACAAACATGTCTAGAGCACACCGGTGGCACCCCATCTGAGTCAACACACCATGTACTAGAGTACACATACAAAACATGAGTATATATACATGACCCTATGGACATGTCCCAATACATGATAGTTCAGATGAAACTTTTAGTCCACCAACATGACATGTACTTATACATGGATTGGGATTCATATACTGGATAAGGAAAGAACCATGTGGTGGACTGGCGCAACATACCATGTCGGTCCCCTCACACATTGTGTATTACTTGGTTTCTTTTGAAAAAATTTCTTGGTTCCAAATCTCCTTCATTTTAAGACAATTTTTTTTCCAAAATTTATCCTTTCCTGGGTGTTTTTCCATATAGAACACGTTGGTTACTTTGGTGGTAATTTTTGATATATGATGTGGAATGTTCTAAGTGTGACATATGGTTAGGTGATGCTTTCCAATAGTAGTTATCTTTAAGGATAACCATGGGTATCCTAAGTGTAACCATTTATCTAGGCTGAGCATGGGTCCTCGATGAATTTCACAATGGAACCCTCTAGCTGGGATGGGCATGACACCTCTATCGACTCATAATGGAGCACTCATTTTAGAATAGGTATCAGTCCTCAATATACTTCATGAGTGGAACCCTTCAGTAGACCTGGGCATGCGTCCTCAATAGCTTTCCATGTGAAACCCCCCAGTCGATCTAGTATGTGTCCTCAAAGACTATAGTGGAACCATCATATCACCACAGTGCATGGTTTCTATACAGACTTCTTAAGTGGAACTCTCCAATCAACCTGGGCATGGTTCCTCAATGAATTCTAAAGCAGAACCCTCCACACATGTTGGGAATGCATCCTACACCACCCGAGTAGAACACTACTTCCGAGTGTGGAATGGGTCCTCCATTTAATATCAGAGTGGAACCCTCTTGTTTTACTAGTACGTGAGTCCTATACCTAGTGACTGTAGCCCCTTGACGTTATTCCATAGTGGTCATGCATGGCTTGACACAGATGGTTACATCTAGTTAGATGTGTTACATATTGGTAATAATTGATGAAATTTTTGATCTATTGGAGGATCTCTTTCCTAGGATTAGATGTGAGATAGATACCCCCATTATATTTTGATTGGTTTTCGTTTGACTGAGCATATATACAGTTTTTTGTATCCATAAATTTGGAATTAGTTTCTCTCTTTCTATGAGATGTGAAGACATGTGGGGTATTCCATTTTCATTCTTTGTATAGCTTCTCATGTTTCGATGAATCTAATCTCATGTTATAGGTGGAAAAGACTCTATGTTTAGTTCATATACACAATATGTATTTCTGTTGTGGTTGGATGTGGTTACTCTCTCTTAGTTTGGATTTGATGTTCTCTTTCATTATATCTTGCATCATGTGTACTTTCCACTGTCTGTCTATTCCTATAGTCTCACTTACAATGCTCTAATCAAAATTTGGAAGATCACAGCGGTTATGTATATACTCACACCTGCACGGGCTTTCCTGCACATGTCGTTTCCTATATAGATAATGGATAGGATGGCAGTGACTTCAGAGGAGCTTTGGGATACTAGCTATTATGGTCCCCATATGGTGTTCATATCTTGGAGATCAGGATTTGGGATCTCTCAGTAGTTTACTTTCCAGTTTTTTTATTTTTTGGATACATTTCTAGTTGGCTGTGTATTTTTACCCTTTTTTCATTTATGTTTTCACTTTCATACTATTTTACACCATTGGGGTTATGCATGCTTGGGTTACTTTCTAGATATTGCATATTTTTATTAGTATCCCTCTACACATCTTCATTGAGATGGTCATGTGTGTTCATACAAGTACATATGAAATTTCCTCTCAATTAAGATATGCCTTTAAACAATCTTTTTCACTCCATGGCCTATGGAGTTGGGCTTAGAGAAGTTGCTACTTGAGCCTCATCTTGAGAAGAGTCATGGAAAAAATAACGTATTCAATTAATATAAATTAATTTTCATCATAAAGTGGAACCAAGTTTACATTGTTTGAATAATTTATTTTATATGTTGAAATAATATCATCCAATAAAATTTAGAATGATAGGTGATTTATTAAACCATATCGGTTAGTTTTAACACCTAGTTAACACTTTTCCAAATTAGTGTGATATTAATGTTTTTACTTATTTAGGGGTAATGAAAGTTAAAATAAAAGAACAAGTAACCCATAAGAGTACAATAATTGATATGACTAGCCATATATCATTCACATGGACAATGAGATGATATTTTTCAATATTAAATCATTTAATAAATTAATTTTTAACATAACATACATAGAAAATTCATTTGGGGGACAATTCATGTATTTTGACCTCAAAGACATAAATATAGTAATGGAATTAGAATATAAACATTTTACACATAAATTATAAGTTATATTTTTCTTATAATTCATGTAATTCAATAATTCATCTAAATTGTATTAAATTTAATGTCTTTAAATTTAATTTATTTTATTTTGCAACTACCTAGTCAAAAAAAATTCATAATTGTTTAGGTATTTAAGATAGTTATTCCATTCCTAAATTTTAAAAATAAATTAAAATCATACCAGAATTCATTAACATTTAAAACAGTCATGAAATATTGTACATAACCACTTTTTATCCATGTGAAAAATATTATAGTCATTTAAACCTATTGGTATTTTCAATTTATTCTTTTCTTAAAATAATATTATGTTCATTATCAAATAAATATATTAATATTTTTGAAGATAATGTATCAAAAATTCATTTAATGAAATAAAGGAAAGTGATTTTGTAATTTTAAGGCCTTATCCCACAATTTTAATCTTGTCGTACTCATTACACCCCTACCAGGGTGATATAATATTTTCGAACATTAGTATTCGTAATGAACAAGAATAAAAGGGAAATAATTTCCAAATTTTAAACTCCTACTTAAAGTGGGATCCATTTTATGAAATTCAATTCCTACAAGTTCCACAAATTACGTCTAAAATAAACATGAAAAACACGATTAAAAATAGTTTTTTAGAAAACATTATTTTTAATTATAAAATTGTATATATGCCAAATTCAAGTGTAATTATTATTAAAATGACATTAATTGGAATATATTTAATAAACATACTTAAATTTTAAAACCAATTAAAAATTTCATATGACTCTGTAAATACATGAAATGAAAATATTTTTTTCATAAATATTGTCAGTTTTCTGCTATTAACCCCAAAATGGCACTTTCTAAAAAAAATCATGAAATTGTACTCTTATGTAAATTTAAATTTATGATTTGAAAAATCAGGTTAATTTTTTAAAATTATAATTCTAAAATTTAGAAATAAATATTTTAATTAAAACCATATAATACCTAACAAAATTTAATTAGAATAAAAATTTATCCTTTTGAATACAAAAATTAATATTCTTATAGTGAATATAATTCTATAAATTTTAAAAAATATTTATAAGGTATGTAATTTATTTAATATTATCATTATATTCTCTGTCACATGTATATATCCATCATCTCTGAAGTCATCATGTCGAACCTATTTAACCATAAACTTATGGGTCATTATTTTTAACTTCTATATGTATCATCTCAAGAAGAGTCACATAAAAATAATATAAATACCATATCAAGATTCATCATTTATAACCCATATTACTATCATATTAAGAGGAATTACATTTAACTAGTAAAACCACCATTCTAGAAGGCATCACATATACCCCACATAACCATTATCTCACCAAGAATCACACCTAACATATATAACTGTCAGCTCAAAAATTATAAAATCCTATCAATATAACCATAATCTCAAGTGGAATCAAGTCCATGTCATTTAAAAAACATCTTGGGATGCATCATTTCCAACTCATATAAACATCATATTTTTAGGAGTCACGTATCACATGTTTGACCATCATCTCAAGATGTTTCATGCCGAACCCAATAATGAATATCTGTGGAGGAATTAAATCCAAACCATGTACTAAATTAGAATCCAAGGGTAGAACATCATACCTGGAACATTACATCAAAAACTAGTGCATGGAAAAAAAATCTAGTCCAGGGTTTTAGAAATTATCAAATTTCTATTAAGGGTGAACAGATAGCCATGTGAACTAATATGATCAAAAAAATCCCATGGTCAGTGGTTCATCAACCAAGGTATCGGTTCATATTAACACAGTCCACAATGAAATTGAACACTTATCACTCATATATCATCCCAAACCTCCTATGAAAATTAATTTTATAATGTTTCCCCCTCCCCCTAGGTCACAATATATTGATCACTCGTTAAAAAATCCAATCTTAGAGTTTGTCCCATAACATTTCATAATTAATATATGAATTCCTATTATTATGTAATTGTAAATAATGAAACACCAGCCCCGTAACTCATGTTCTAAACAATAACACTCCACACAGTTCAAGTCTCCACATATCAAGGCACTTCCATAAAGTTAAATATTCACCATTGGATATATATTTAACATATATGGATTAATGAACCTATAAAAGAATAAATCATAAATTTTTATCACTAAAAATTAAAGGAAATGATAATAGGTTCTATTCCAAGTCATATACACAAATATTTTGTTACTTACATCCCATGAAGATAATATAAAGGTAACATATAGATTCACTTATATCCATCTCTCTATGTGAGAATCATATATTTAATCATAAAATTCTTGTTAAATAGATCATTTTCATAATGATAAACACCCTCATTGATTCTAAATACAACTTAAATCTTTCCTCCATTTAGTAAATATATCCATTGGTGGTTATATAATAAAATAATAAAACATGGTGAATTTATTATTTTATAGCAAAACTCCCAATCCCCACCCCATATATTGGAACTCACCATATCCAACTAATCACACCATCTTATGCACCCATATAATCCACAAAATAAATTTATAACGACATAAATAAGTAATATTTAGTACCAACTAACTCAAAAATGGAGTTAACCACTTATGAGTCCACTCTATCCTTGGACAAGCATATATCTATCCATATTTTTCTTACATGTCTATTACATCATTTTAATGATGACAACATAAAATCATTTCACAAACAGGATCCAAAGGTATAGTTTCATGGGAAAATTATGAATATACCTAACATTTAAAAAATAAAACACAATAATTTATTTATTTCCTTCTTCTCTAGATTCATTTTTTCCCTTGAATTATACCTAGTACAAGAAGTAACATGAGGATATACATAAAATAAAGTGGTGAGATAAAACCATTTAAGAGGATTAATCAATATAAAATAGGATAAAAAAATTATCATCATAACATAAAAATATGATCATAATCAAGAGATAAAGTATTAAGAACAGGATTGGAATACGACACCATATAAAAATGAAACATCATGTCTTAGTGTTCAACAACCATGCATAGTTGTGAAAAAATATAGCATCGTGTTCAGGTATATTTTAATTTTTACCATGAGACACATCACATTACCCAATTTATTTTAGTTCTATATAATTTCGGGTTCACCCATCACATTATAAAAATTATATTGAGCCATAAAATTTTGGGGGCACCAATCATATCATAACATTTACATTGTCATACATTCCACATAGAGTGTATATCATCCTTGGACATAAAATAACCCATAGAAAGGAATGGGTTTCATTTCATAAATAATACATTCATCAATTATTGAGTTCCAAATATAAAAATGGAACAATATCTTAGGTATCAATCTTGATAAGAAACATTCACATGAGATATAAAATATATATATTTTTGAAAGAAGAGTTCTATTGGAAAAATGTTTTCATTTATCATAAAATCATGTTGGTAACATGTATATCCAAAAAAATTTAAGATAATGATTAATTAATTATATATATGTATCAATAAAATAATATGCAGACTGAAAATGGTGTGAAATAGGGAAAACCCAAAGAATGGGATTTGGGATTGAGAATTCCCAATATCTTATGTTCGAATGATTCCTTCCCATTAATATCAGGTATAATCACATTAGATTCATTAATTAACAAATAAAGAACCTTTTATATGTAAATTTTATTCATTATGGTTAAATTATTTTCATTTGTGTGATTTTTAATGAGTTAGAGAGCATAATTCCGTTGTTCTAGAGTGTTCTTTTTCTTAGTTTCCAGGATCGGTTCACTTGTATACACAAATTGATGTTTGTGTAAAATTTAGATAAATATTATGATTTTTTATTATATATAATTATTTATGTTACATATGTTTAAATTATTGTATAAAGAATTTTTTATATGATATGAGCATGAATCATTGGATAAGAGTTATTGATGATCGATTTAGGTTAAGTTTTTGCAGTTTATCGATCACAATGAACTTGTTTTGTTTTATCATTTAACATTCTGTATATATGTTAGTTACATAATATAAAAAGGGTTGTAACATAAATTTTAAAATTTATTTCAACCATTATAATGGTTTAATTATCATTTTTGAAGGGGTTAAAGAAAAATAAAAGTGCATCTCCCATGATGTTGGTAAATAGACACATCACATGTGATGATTTAATTTTCAGAATAAAAGAGAGGGAGAAAAGAGTTTGATGATGGATCTTATATTAATATGAGATAATTCCTATATATTTATTATAATGGATTTATCATTCCATTTGGATAATATAATGTGAGGATAATTGAAGAAAATAAAATGAATTGTAAAGAAATTAAAGAAAAGAAAGAGGATTATACCTCTTGGATTTATCCTCCTTGATAACCCACATAGGGAAAATGTTTTGGTCTTTTTATGAGACCATGTGTTCCTGAACATGGGAGAAGAGATTTTTAAGTGGTTTGGATAGAATTTTTTCAAGTCTAAATTATTGAGAGATGTAAGTAAAATAGGTTTTGATGGGTGGTATTTATAGTGGAGGAGAGGTGTGTTTTCTCATTATTTTATTCATTAGTTTTATATTTTGGATCAAGAATATATCTTTTGTGAAAAGTATAACTAAATATATTAAAATAATGAAGTATTGTTTGATAGTTTGATATAAAATTGACCGTCCATCATCTACAATTCCATAATTCATGTATTTAACTTCTATCATTAATTATTATATTTTACAATTAATAAAAAAATTATTTATTTTTCAAAAAACCCCAAAATTCACCCTGACCATTTTTTAACTTGTATAATTAAAAAATGAACTCAATTTTATTAAAATAATTTTCAAAATATGATTAATTTATTTTTCACTTAAATTATCATTTACTTGTAAAATACATATTTTAAAATTATAACTCATTTTATGACACTTTGAAAAATTACTTAAGGTCTCATATAATTGTCATAAAATCTTAAGACACCAAATATATTAATTTATGAATATATATTATAAAAATAAATTATCTCTTAAATTATTAAATTATTCATAAAATTGACATTAAATATTTTAGACTTAACAAAATTCCAACACTTAATTTATAATCTTTAAAACATTTATTACTTAGACAGTGATATAATTAAACCATACATTCATTTATAGGGTTCTTAAATTTTATTTATAGTCTCATGGGTGACGTTACCATTAATTAGGATGGTTTACTATTTAAAAGGATCATATTACTATTAGTAAGGTCTCATTACTATTTCATTGGCATTGGTTCGTTAGCTTCTCAAAAAACCTCTTATTTCATTAATTCTCAGTTTATAATGTTTCTTATTATGTTATATATGTGATTTTTTGTGATTTATACTATAGGAAGTTATTATAATAAGGTATAAATTCTAGTTGGAAAATTTTTGGGTCGTTCCTTTCTTCCCCCATTTGAAATTTCTCCCTCAAAATTTCATTTTACATAAACAGGTGCGGGTACTGGTACTGGTCATTCACAACCTCTTCTAGTTCCCCAGTTACTTTCTCATACTTATGTTTCATTCACAACACTTTATCAAGAATGGTTTTTATATTTATTAGATACTTATCTCTCTGATTCAAAATCATTATTAGATACTCCTCATAAGAGTGATTATCTTCCAGCTATACCACCACTGAGTTCAGTAATGTGAGGGATCTGGTATGTAGTTCATCATTAGTGATACGTGGAACACATCGTCAAATTCCGCCATATTTGGTTGAAATTCATGTTTATACTCCATGGATTTTTTTTTCATTCAAGGATCAGAAATTGTCTAATGTAGCATGGGATTGACATCCCTTTCTTTCCAAATTGCATGAATATCTTCCACGGTGTTATTAAAGGGAATACTTTATCTTCCACGTATGAAGTCCAAGTACATTCGATGATTGTCATCATTGATATTTTTCTAACTCAGAGAATATTTCTTATGTTGTTGGATATATAAAATGTTCTCTATTATCTCTTGTACATTATTAGGTCCAATTATCATTCTATCTCTAACTTCATCCCAATAGGTTAGAGTTCAACATTGCTTTCAATACATATCCTCATATGGATCCATCTAAATACTTTAGTCAAAGCTGTTGTTGTATGAGAACTCAACCAATGGAAGATATTAATCCCATAAACCTTTGAATTATAAATAGTAGTCTCATAGTATATCTTGGAGGATCTGAATAGTCCTTTCTTATTGGCCATCAGTTTTGGGGTGATAGGTCATCTTGAAATTTAATTTAGTACTCCAAGTATGTTAAAGTCCCCCTCAAAATTTAGATGTGGACTTCGGATCATGATCAGATAAAATCGAGAGTGGAACCCCATATAGTTCCACTAATTCCTTCACATATATTTTTGAAATTATTTCGAGTTAGAGATCTTCTCGAATCAGGATAATGTGGGCAGTCTTGGAGAGTTGGTCCACTACAATAGATTTTTCATTATTTCCTTTGGATGTATTCAGGTGACCCATGAAAAAACCTACAATGACATTCTCCCATTTCCACAAGGTTATAGGAAATTGTTTCTTCATCCCTTTGTACATTTTTTTATCTTTTTTATATTTCTAACATATCAAGAATCTTTAGATATAATCAAAAAAAAATTCTTTATGTTGTCGCACCAGAAGTGTTCCTAGAGGTCATGGTAAAACATAGTACTTTTAGGATGAATGAAGAGGTGAGCTATGTGAATTATCAAATACCACCCTCTTTATTCTCATTGATGAAGGAATAAAAACCCTTCTTCCTACTTTAATCAAACTATCATCATCGATATGGAACTCTTTTAGCTTCCCTTCATTTACTATATTCAACTTCTTTTATAACTCTAGATCATCCCATATTTCCTCCTTAATCCTCTCTTGGATAGATGGTTGAGAAATAATTTGGGAAAGGTAGTATGTATTTCCAACTATTATGATTTCCAAATCCAACTTTTTCATATTTATGAAGATATGGACTTTCTCAATCTGCATCATGGATAGAGTAACAGGTTCTGTTCTGCTAAGAGCATCAGCTACCTTGTTTGCCTTGCAAGGATGATAGTGAATAAGGAAATCATAGTCCTTTATTATCTCTAACCATCTCTTTTGTCAAAAATTTATCTCCTTTTGTGTGAATATATTCTTTAGGATCATGTGATTGGTATATAGGTCACACTTCTCAATATATAGGTAGTCTCCTAATATTTTCATGGAAAAAGTCACTATTGCTTACTCCAGATCATGTATTGGGTAGTTTTTCACATGGATATTCAACTTCTATGAGGTGTAGACCATCACATTATTGTTTTCATGATTCCAAAACCCAAGGATTTATTTTAATCATCAATTTATATCACAAAACATTCTAAAATTTTAGGTAATGTTAGTACAGGTGAAGGGATCAACCTCGTGTTTCACTTCTTGATGGTTTCCTCACATTCTTCCATCTAGACATACCCTAACCCTTTCCTTATAATCATAGTTAGTGATCTTGACAATCATGAGAAAATCCTCACAAAACCTCAATAGTACCAAGATAATCCATGTCAATTGCAGTTTTTAATGATACTATAGATTCTGGGTCATTACTCAATTGTCATTGTTTTTGAAGGGTCTATAAAAATTCACCCCATATGATCACATGTTCCAATAATGTGACCTACTACATCCATAAGTAACACTTTCTAAACATGGCATACAAATTCTCCTTCCTTAATATTGCAAATATAAGCCTTACATGTTCTTTATGTTCTTTATTTCTCTTGGAGTAGATGAGAATGTCTTCGATAAACACTCCCACAAATTCTTCTAGGTAATGTATAAAGACTCTATTCATCAAATCTATGAACATTTCAGTGGTATTAGTAAGTTTTAAGGGTATCACCAAAAACATATAGTTCCCATACCATGTACAAGAAGGAAATATTCTAAATATCTTCCTTCTTCACCTTTGTATGATTATATGCAGAATGGATATACAACTTTGAGATGTACTGATCTCCTCATAACTGACCTAACAAGTCATAAATCCTTGGAAGTGGATACTTATTCATTATAGTGATCTTGTTTAGTTCCCGATAATTGACACACAACCACATTGACACGTTATTCTTCCTGACAAAGAGTACTAGCGCACCCCAAGGTCATGCACTAAGGCATATAAACAATTTGTCCAAATACTATTACTTATAATTATTTAACTCCCCTAGTTCAATATGATCAATAATATAGGGACACTTTTAAGATATGAGTATATTAATGTATGTGTTTTGTTGAGAACTTTACCTCATGATCTGGGGGATGTCCGAGTAACTATTTAGGAAAAATATAATTTTATTCCCTCACAATGGGAATTTCCTCTACATTTATACTTTCAATTGATTAAACCATTTGAGTGACTTATGATTCTTTATAGGGAATCCACGACCACACCATTGAAATTTTTTCCAAAGGAGACTCGTGATATTTCTTTCATTTTTAGAGGACCATGGTATGGTTCTGAATATAAAAAGATATTTCCTTTTCCCAATAGTATATATGTGCTCAGTATAATGAGATCAAATACATTCCAATTATATAATCAAGTTATACTAAGGAAAGTATCATGAGATATGCTGGATTAATCTTACCACATATGAAAATAGAACGTGAGTCCAACAATTGGGTTTTAATGATCCACCACTTTCAATTTTTAGAGATAAATCTATTTTATGGTTTTCGGGCTTCAATTCAATAGTTCTAGAAAACTTGTAAGATTTAATAGAATGTATAGAACTAGAATCAAGTAAGTATTTTTCTATTCTTGAGTGGATGGGATGTGTATATTGTACGACATCATTTTCCTCCTCCAATTAAATAGTAGTGATAGAATAATCATTTCCCTACTCATTTGGCTTTTGTAGCTACCGATGCTGATTACCATCAAGGACATGAGATTTTGTGCCCTGGATTTCATAGTTCCCTTAATCCCTGCATTTGTAGCATTGAACCATGGGTGGTTCACACCATTATTCCACCACATTCTTCTACTTACTCATGTTGTTTTGATATTTATGATGTTGTTGGCCTTCTCTCCCAAACATAATGAATTTTTCCACCCCCTTAAAGAACTTCTCGTGATTCTTCTTCTCACCTTTTAAACACGTGGGTGGTTATGTTTTCATTCCACCTTTTTCATTATATCGTCTAGATTGTAACACCATCTTTCATTTCCCATCACCAAATTCATGGGAAGATTCTTTAAACTCTATCTCCACTTGTAGAGAACATCCAAAAGCTTCTTCATTACTACCAAATTCTAGAATTTATAGATCCATTCGAAGGTTTGGTTTTAAACCATTAACGAATCTATCATTTTTCTATTATAATTAATTAGAAAAGCCAAATCATACCATTAAAGCCTTGTAAAAGTTTCATCATTATCCATGATTGATACTCATTCCTTCTCATTTAGCTCTATGAATTCTCCCTCCATAATTATATGAAGTGTTTGAGGGAAATCCCTGTTAGGAAACATTATCACAAATTCTTCCCACTCTACCTCTTCAATTTCATCAGTCATATTAGTGTTCTTAATCAACGTCCAGCATTGGTCAGCCTCTCCATCAAGATGATAAAAGGTATGATTCACCTTTTCCATCTCAGAATAGTGATGTATAGAAAATATCTTCTCCATTCAGTTGAATAACTATTCCAAAACTAGTCGATCGGGTAATCCACTAAATGTTGGTTGTCATAGCCGTATAAAGGACTCGATAGCCAGTTTCTCCCTCTTAGGTGAAGAAGGATGTTCCAATAGGTTATTGTTCGAAACCACATATATTTTGTTAAGAATCTCCATAAAATTTTGAAATCTCCCCCCCCCCAGGCAATGGGGATGTCGTTCGGGAAATCCCTACATTTTCCCTTGCATGGGTTGTTGGTCTGGTTTCTCCTTGTTCCCGCCATTTTCTAAAATTTAAAATGTTAGAACAAATAATAAGTCAATTATTCGTTAATAATTCATTTATTCTTTTGTGAAATTATTTTTCAAGGAATATCTTCTGGATCACCATGTTTAGGATTTTTTTAAAACAATGCTACATCCATGATTACTTATACATAGACTCATGGTAACAGTTTTTACTATGGTTCTCTAATCCTAATTCCCAAATTAACAAAAAATTTCTCTAATACCAACTATAGAGACTCTAAAATTTCATACATGACTATTAAATCATTTTAATGATAATAACATAAAATAATTACAGAAGCAAGATACAAAGGTTTAGTGTTTTTTGAAAATTAGTTCAAAACATACCATTTCAAAAATAAAACATAATAATTTATTTAATTCTTTCCCCTCTAGCTTTTTTATTGTCCCTTGAATTCTCTTTAGTAATTGTAGTCACCTGAGGATATATATATAAAAGAAATGGGTGGGCCTAAATCTTAGTAAGTGGATGGATCAATATAATAGGGGGTGGGTATAACCATTATCATATTAAAATATTCATATGATCATAATCGTGAGAGGAAGCATTATGAAAAGGCTTGGAATGTGTCAATGCATAAAAATGAAACATCATGTCTTAGTGGTCTACTATCACAAATAGTTATGATCAAATCTAGCTTCATGTTCAAACATTATTCACTATTTCTCATGAGATAAAATACACTACACAATGAATTGGATCGATGTACAATTTGAGGCACACCCATCACATCATAACATTTACATTGCAATGTATCATTCAGTGTGCACCCATCAGATCATAACATCTACATAATCAAGCATGCCATATAGAACATATATCAACCTTGGACATCAAATAACCCATGAAAAGGAATATGATTTATTTAACAAACCATACATTCATAAACATCAGACTTTCGAAGATAAAAGGGAATAAGATTATTGGTGTCAATCTTGATTGAAGAAGAGACATTCACATTATATGTAAAAGTTGCATTTTTTTGAAAGAAGATTTCTTTTCGAAAAATCATTGCATTTTTTTATAAAACCATGTTGGTAACAAGTATATCACAAAAAACTAATATAATGATGAAGAAATTATATATATGGAACAATAAAGGAATGTCCATACTGAAAATTGGGTTAAATAGTGAAACCCCAAAGAATGATTTTTAGGTTCGAGAATTCTCCTTACCTTATGTTAAAATGATTCATTTAATTTAATATCAGGTATAATAAAATTAGATACATTAACTAACACATATAGAACATTTTATAAATTAATTTTATTCATTATGGTTTATTAAGATAATTTATGGGAATTTAGATGAGTTATATAATTTAATTTCATTCTTTGGAAGTGTTCGTTTTCTTAGTTTCTATGATTGGTTCACTTGTATACATGAATGGAAGTTCATGTAAAATGAGGATAAATATCCAGAATTGTTATTATATGTTAATAATGATCTTCCACATTGTTGAATGATATTATATAAATTTTTGTCACCTGGTATGAGTATGAATCATTAAATAATATTTAATGATGATCATTTTGGTAAATTTTAGCGGTTTTTTTACCACAACGAACTCGTTTTGTTTTACTATTTAGTATTATGTATATAAGTTACTTCCACAACGTAAAGAGGGTTGTAACATAAATTTTTACAATCTGTTTCCACCATCATAATGGTTTTATAAAATTCTTTGATGGTTTTAAAGGAAAATTAATGTGTATCACCCCAATGTCGACAAATTGACACATGGTGGGCGATGATTTCATTTTCTGAAAAAGAGAGAGAGAGAAAGGAGTTTGATGATGGATCTTAAATTTAGAGGATAAAATTATATTATGTCAATAATACTAGATTTATCAAACGACGTGTATATGAATTATCAAAATTTTAAAGTACAAGTAATGATCTTATTAAGCAAAGCACGCTTATTTTATCGAGGCGTCGGCCGAAACAGTTAACATTTTGGAAGGAAGCTGGTACCAACCCCAGGCATCTTCATAAACATACTCCGTCCCTTTCTTTACATTTAAGTAGATATCAAGCCCCCATTCCCCAAGCTCAGGACCGAAGCCACTGCGTTTGATTCCTCCCCACGGGGCTTGAGAAAAGCATGGCTGTGAACAGTTGACCCATACCACTCCGGCCCGAAAAGCCCGTGAAACCCGGTCACACCTTTCAGGATCTTTCCACATCACTGCACCACCCAATCCATAACGGCTGTCATTTGCGAGTTCTATGCCTTCATCTTCGGTCCCAAATGCTTTGACACACATGACAGGGCCAAACACTTCCTCTCTCCAAATTTCCAGGGAGGTGGTGACTTCAGTTATAATCGTGGGCTCAATGAAGAATCCTTTATCCATATGCTGAGCACGATCCCCACCACACAAAATTGTTGCGCCTTCAATTTTAGCGGTTGAGATGAACTTCAGTATCTTCTCATACTGTCCTCTACTGACAATAGGGCCCAGCCTACAGCCTTCTTCCAACGGATCTGAAACCTTGATATTTTTTGGTCCATCTCACAAGCTTGTCTATAAATTCAGCTTTGATACTTTCATGTACAAGAACACGAGATGTTGGAGAGCAGATTTGGCCATTTGTTCAGAAACAACCAAACATAGCCCATTCAACCGCCTTGTCAATGTCAACATCTTCAAACACAATAAGTGGGCTCTTTCCGCCAAGCTCCAGTGAAACCGGCTTAACCACTTGAGCTGCAGCAGCCATGATCTTACTTCCTTTGGCATTTCTACCGGTAAATGAAATCTTTTCAACGTCAGGATGAGATGCAAAGCTGCACCGGCTTCATGGCCTAAACCAGTATATTAAGAACACCAGCGGGCAGACCGACCTCTCTGCACACTTCAGCCATCTCCAAGCAGGTTACAGATGCCAATTCTGAAGGTTTCTGTATTGCTGTGCACCCAGCAGCCTGTGCAGGTGCCACTTTCCATGTAGCCATCAACAAAGGATAGTTCCATGGTGTAATAATTCCAAAAACTCCAATTGGTTCTTCCAAAACATAATACTTGAATGTGTCCATGGGAACAGGAATAGGAGTCTTCTGCTTCTTGTCAAAAGCTTCCGCAAGGTCAGCATAGTACTCAAAGCATGCAGCCACATCATCCATATCCCATAAAGCTTCCGCAAGGCCAGCATAGTGCAGAAGAGGGGTGTTTTTATCATTATTTTATTCATTAATTTAAAATTTTTGATCAAGACTATGAATTGTTTGAAAATTATCAATAAATTATATTAATATAATGAAGGGTTTTTAATTATTTTGGGTTCAAATCATCCATAATTCATGTATTTAGCTTTTATATAAAAAAAATTTCTTTTACACTACTAAAAAAACGGGCAAGAGAAGCGCCACCCTATATCAGCGCTAAGAAAAAATGCTGATAAAGAAACTCTGTATCAGCGCTAAAATTTTAGAACTGATAAAGGGATTCTTTATCAGCGCTTTTCTAACGCTGATATAGGCACTCTTTAGCAGTGCTAGAAAAGCGGTGATAAAGAAACGTTGTATCAGCGCTAAAATTGTAGCGCTGATACAGGGGTTCTTTATCAACGCTTTTCTAGCGCTGATAAAGAGTCCCTCTATGAGTGCTAGAAAAGCGCTGATAAAGAATCCATTTATCAGTGCTTATCAGCGCTCAAAAATCGCTGATAAAACCGTAGTCCATTTTTTATAAAGTCGGTCACACAGTGCCCTCATTCTATAGCGACCTAAAGCTCTCACGGTACTGGAACCCTGCGACTCCCCTCCGCTGCCCATTGAGCTTCGCGTTGCCAGACCTCCGCCTCCCTCGAGCTTCTCGTTGCCGGACCAGTCTGCCGCCCGCTGAGCTCCGTGTTGGCGGACCTTCGCCGCCCTCGAGCTTCGCTTGCCGAACCTCCGCCACCCGCTGAGCTTCGCGTTGCCAAACCTCCTCCACCCTTGAGCTTTGCGTTTCCGGTCCTCCGCCGCCCACTGAACTTCGCGTGCCAGACCTCCGCCGCCCTCGATCATTGCTTTGTCGGACCTCGGCCGCCCTCGATCTTCACATCACCGGACCTCAAAACAAGGTTCTAGACATACCTGAAATAAGTCAATGATATGTTTAAGGAATGTTTTCCAAATCATTTTTTGATTTTGGGATTTTACTGTTGATGATTGTGATGAATACTTTGCTTTATGTTTGGTAGTTGGTACATCAGAGACCTTAGATTTGTGAGTAATCAAATGGGTTCTACTCTTGTTAGTCTTGAGGTGATCACTTTAGTCTATTTTTGATGTCCCCAAGAGTCCTCGTTTATATTGATTGTCTGGTCACATAACCAGGTGGTGTTCTGTGAGTGAGTCAATTTCCATTAGAACCTATAGGTCAGATATCATCCTATGTTTCTCAATTAAAATTAGTTTCATTCCCATAATTATTTTAATGGATGATTTTGTGATTATGAGTAACTCCTATTGATTAACTTTTTTATTTACTTTTTCTACAGTTTAGTTTTTATCTAACCTTGATTATTTATTTTTTCATTTATCATTACATCATTATTCTAGGATTTTCTATTAGTATAGTTTTTTTACTGTAAATCAAAATGTGGAATGTTTGGGGAATGTTTGACATGGGTTGATTTTCTTTAAAAAGGATTTCTTAATATGTGTGTTGCCCTTTTTATAAAAGTATATTGAGTTAGTAAAATATATTTCCTTGTGAATTTATTCATTTCTAAAAAATGAAATATATATTTTAAAAAATGGTTGACCACAATGTTTTGTTTTTTAATAGATTGAATGAAATTTTTTAACAGATGGAGTGCATCCGTGATTGAGAGGAAAACTTGTTTTCATTGATGGAAGTGTTGAGGTAGTTCAATGAGTGAGCTGATCCAATGATATATAATTTTTTAGTCTCTTGATATCCCATGATATTAAATGGGAATCAATCATTATTTAGTTCTTCAACATGGTGCGGTATGTGATCGGCATCAGAAAGAGGGAGCCCTCTCGGTTGAAGGATTAATTCATTTCAAAGTTTTATATCATACAATAGGGACATGAACAATGTCTTTTAACTTCATGCAATGAGAAAATTGGACACACATTTTAATATCTTGTGATTAGGATTATGATAATGTATTTTAAGGTTGAATATGTTTTACCAAAATGTCACACGGTTTCATATCATGCAACTAGAACATATAGTGAGGGTGAGGTGAATCTTCCATCCATAGAGTCCCTACACCATGTGAAATATGGGTAGAAGATGAAAAAGGTTTAAGTTCATGATTCATGGACCAAAGGGGGCGTGTTCCAGAATTTTTGGCGTGCCATGCAAGAATAACGACCTGATGTTAGAAATGGATTGTGGCGGCTCAACACCACTTGAAACAACATATAACTAGGATGTTTGATTAATAGTTCAAATCCATATATCTGAGACTAAATGGATGGTTTATTCATGTAAAATATATCTTGAGAAACCTAGTATTGGTGGAAAGATTGATATGCTCATCATCAATGGCGATCAATGAGTTTACACTATAAGAGTGAAGTTTATGAAAAAATTAAGGTCCTTTCCACTTGGATTCCAGTTTCGCTAGATTCCTCCTAGGTATCATCGATTACCTTAGATCCAACACCATTTCATCGTAAAGTAAGGAATGAAGGATAACCTTTTTCTTTAAGGACAACACCACCCGGTTCTGATGCATTTCTAGATCATCCAATTCTTGAACCCTATTTTCTTCGAGGGATTCCCCCCTTATTTCCTTCATGTTATCTAAGTGACTTTGTCTAGAAATCCACTTCTATGGCATGATGCCAAGACCACCAATCTTTCTAGCCTTTCCACCCCTACCTCCATCTCTGTCCTTCTCCCTCACTAAGGTTACTGACTGCTTTTCTGTAGTTGCCATGCCCCTTCCTCGCAGTGTTTGTTCGGTCTCCCTTGGCTCTGAGCCTGTCATCCAGCTCCAAATACTTATTGATCCAGAGAGAACTCCCTCACTAGCCCCCAAGTTTCATTACCCATACTTCCCCTACCCATTTGGATCCTCATCTCCCACTCATATGAAGCTTACCAACCAGAAGGGATTATGAACATGTTAAAAAACAAGGGACCTCAATGAGATATCATCCTCCCACTTCAAGAAGGCTACTAGCTCTGGATCCAATGCTAGAGCCCTGTACTACCAATCATTATTATCTTCATAGGTAATTCTCATGGTCTTATTGCCCATGTTAAATCGGACTTCCTCACCATCGAAATCAAAAATCATAATGTCACTGTTGTTGTTTTCAAATAACAAAAAAAAAACAAATAATAATCATAGAATTCTCCTGGAAGATTAAGTTGCATGGATTTATACACTCTGACCCTCCAACATACACAAATGGGTATTTTTTCACAATAAATACATTGTTGAAACTATTCAAGATTGAAATCAATTCATCACTACCAAGGTGTCCAACGATGACACCTCCTTTCTTATGACTTTTGTTTTTGGAAGTTATGACCCTCTTCAAAGGGAATCTCAATAGAGTGAACTAAATACCTTCGATCCTGACCACCATCCATTGTTTATTGGGGGTGAATTTAATGTCATTTTCAACCCAAAGGAAAGCAAAGGTAGAAGCCCATTCCATAGGAAGGCCATCATGGAGTTTGTTTAGTAAATGGTTGGGAAGGGCCTCATTGATCTCAGCTTCTTCGGTGACAGTTTCACCTGGTGCAATAAATGCAGGGGCCATCACCACTTTTGGAGTCTATTGGATAGGTGTATATCCAACATGAAAGCCACTAACCTATTCTTAAATACCATGTTTTTCATCTTTGTTGAGGTATTTTGAACCACTCCGACCTCTTGGTTTCCATTTCTTCTTGGCATGATCATCAGGAACGGTTTCACTTACACCAGCAGTGGGTTAACATCCTAGGGTACTAGGAAAAAGTTTGTGAAGTATGGAGTGAACCCTTGTAGGAGTATCGGTCCACCTTCAACCTCAGTGTCCTAAACTCGAACCCCAATAGGTGCGTGTTCGCCCCTTCCTCCTCAGGAACCTTCACCACCTAAGAAAACTGTCGCATATGGGCTCCATCAGAGTATTCTGACAGATGGATTGATACCATTGGTTTATTCGATTATAAACACCATTTTGAGATTTATGTGTGACTATATACTTATTGTTTTTTATTATTATTTCTTATACACCACCACTTGAGTCGAGTAACCTAATTGATATGCATATTGGTACTTTGGTTCTGATGTGGATATGGTTTATTATGTGTTTGTGAGATGTGTATGTGTGGATATATGGGTATTTAGGCATGATGATATTTAATATAGGGAAGAGACCTAGGAGTGGTAGATGTATCATTATTTATTATTCTTGTGTTTGGTCTGGGGTGATTTGAGGATACTATAATGAATCTAAAGTAACTATATTTAATGAAGATGAATAAATACTAATGGTTATGCTCTATTAATTTATATTTTTATAAGGAATTGGTTCCCTTATACTGTATTTGGAAGTCTTGTTTTGTGTACTTGAACCATATATACTAATATTTGAGATTCAAATAGGATGAAGATGAATAAAGATTGGATGGATGCTAATCGTTTGACAATAGAGTACGAGAACAGAGTGAAAGAGTTCATCAAATTTGAAAAGGATCACGCAAAGGATCCTTCTCAAATCCTTTGTCAGTGTTTACATTGTTTTTATTATAGAATACATACTCTAGAGAAGCTGGAAGAACATTTGATATGTCACGGAATAGATCAGAGTTATAAATGTTAGAATAAACACATAGAAAAAGCGAATGTAGCTACTGGATGGGAAAAAACTGCGTTTTATGGATCATTATATATGAATACAAATATGGATAATGAAGAAGACCGTATGGAGGATGTGATTACAGATGTCAATGATGATGAATATCGTATTGAGGAAATGACAAAGACAAATGAAGATGAACTCTGTGATTGCCCAAAATTGTTTAAGAAGTTAAAGAGTTGTGAAAAGACGCCATTGTATGCTGGTTGCACCAAGTATACCACATTTTCAGCTATAAAGAAGTTGTATAAATTGAAATTAGGCAACAGATGGAGTGATGTCATTTTTACCAAACTAATTTCTCTCTTGAATGACATGCTCCCTGAAGATAATGAGCTCCCAAGCCAGACATATGAAACTAAACGAATGCTATGTTCGATGGGTATGATTTCTGAAAGAATACATGCCTGCCCGAAAGACTGTATATTGTTTCACAAGGAGAAAAAATCTCTTATAGAATTCCCAAAGTTTGGTGCTTCTCGATACAAGAAATATGATTCCAATCCTACGAAAGTTGTATGGTACTTTCCAATCATTCCAAGGTTTAGGTGTCTATATGGAAGTGAAGAAACTGCAAGACAATTATCGTGGAATGCATATAAAATAAATAAAGATAGGAAATTACATCATCTGGCCGACTCTCCTTAATGGAAGAAAATTGATCATGAGTATCCTGAATTTGGAAAAGTGCCGAGAAACCTTCGTCCTGTGTTATCTACAGATGGAGTAAATCCTTTTGGTTTTCAAACCAGCACTCATAGTACATGGCCTATTATGTTGGTAAATTATAACTTTCCACCCTGGTTATGCATGAAGTGGAAATTCATCATGTTATCTATGCTTATATCAAGACCAAAACAACCAGGTAACGATATTGATGTTTATTTGTCTCCTTTGATCGAGGATTTGAAGTTATTGTGGGATTAAAGTGTTATGTTGTATGATGCTTATAAAAGTGAATACTTCACGTTGAGAACGATGATGTATGGGATAGTAAATGATTTACGTGCTTATGAAAATTTGTCAGGATATAACATTAAAGGAACATAAGGGTGTCCTGTGTGCGAAGAAGATACAGAATCAATTAAGTTGAAACATTCATCTAAATTTGTGTTTCTAGGACATCATATATTTCTACCTCATCGGCATAAGTACCGATCTTGGACAACATCATTCAATGGATGTTCAGAACAACGTGTAGCACTGTCTCCACTAACAGTTGATCAACTGTTTCAGAAAGTAAAATATGTGAAAACTATTTTCGGTAAACCATTTTTGAAAAACCTAACAAAAATCGGTTGGAAAAAGAGATCAGTTTTTTTTGAATTACCATATTGGAATTGTTTGTACGTCAGACATTTTCTTGATGTGATGCATGTGGAAAAAAATGTATGGGACAGTGTTATCGGAACGTTGCTAAATGACCCTGGAAAAACAAAGGATGTAATTAAGGAAATGTTGGACATGGATGACATGGGAATATGATAAGATTTGGCTCGCGTGGAGGGTGAAAATTTAATGTTTCTTTATCCAGCTGCTTATACTCTTTCTAGGGAAGAGAGATACCAGTTTTGCAACTTATTCAATGATGTAAAGGCTCCATAGGGGTATTCATCAAATATAAATAACATTGTGCCAATGAATAATTTGATGTTTATAGGTTTGAAATCACATGACTTCCATGTTTTGATGCAAGATCTAATTCATATATCTCTACGTTGCAATTTTCCCAAGAATGTTTGTCATGCGTTACCCAAACATTGTTTCTTTTTCAAATCTATATGTACCAAAGTATTAGACCCGGTGAAATTTCCATCTATGGAAAAAGAAATTATCATCATATTATGTGATATAGAAATGTTCTTCCCTCCAAAATTCTTTGATATGATTGTTCATTTGATTATTCACTTGGTGATAGAGATTCGACTTTGTGGTCCTGTGCACTATAGATGGATGTATCCCACTGAACGATATATGAAGATTTTGAAATGGTTTGTAAAAAATCGAAGTTGTCCAGAGGGTTGTATAGTGAAGTGATATATTGTTGAGAAATCCATTGAATTTTGTACCGAATACCTATCTGATGGGGAAAGCATTGGTCTCCCGAAATCTCGTCACACTGGATGCATTAAGGGTGAGAGAATTTTTGGAAGAGATGTTGTGAAAATCATCATTACAGATCGGAAGCAGGCCTACCTTTATGTTTTGCATGACAGTTGGGTGGTTTCTCCATATATTGAAACTCATAAAGAAATTCTTAGGCAGTTGAGTCCATCAAGGGCTGAAAAATTGTTATCAAATACACATAATCACCAAACAACAACTGACCTAAGGAAATCCGAACAAACACATTTGTATTGTATTGATCCTTTAGAAGAATGATCCATGGGTTCTTTGTGACATGCATGAGTCATCACCGCCTCAATCTGAGGCACGGTGTGCCCGGTACCACTCAAAGGGTCTCTCGTTTCTTTAAAATGAACACAATTTTAAGTGAAAACAACAACAGACCTACAAAAATCCAACCAAACACATTTAGATTGACTTGATACTTTAAGAGAACGATCCATAAGTGCATTGGTGATGTGTACGAGTAATCCCAGCCTCAATCCGAGGCATGGTGTGGCCGGTACCACTCAAAGGTTCTCTCTTCTGTTTAAAATGGACACAATTTCAAGTGAAAACAACAACTGAACTACAGAAATCTGACCAAATGCATTTGAATTGTGTTTATCCTTTAAAGGAACGATCCACAGGTGCATCGGGGACGTGTACGGTTCATCCCCACCTCAATCCGAGGCACGGTGTGGATGGTACCACTCAAAGTGTCTCTCTTCTGTTTAAAAAGGATAAATTTTTAAGTGAAAACTACAACTGACCTACGTAAATTTGATAAAACACATTCAGATTATATTGATCTTTTAGGAGAACGATCCATGGGTCATTTTTGACATGCACGAGTCATCCCCACCTCAATCCAAGGCATGGTGTGGCCGATACCACTCAAAGGGTATCACTTCTTTTTAAAATGGACAAATGTTTAAGTGAAAACAACAACTGACCTATGGAAATTCAACCAAAAACATTCGGATTATCTTGATATTTTATGATAACGATCCAAGGGTCCTTTTTAATGTGTACAAGTCAACCCCACCACAATATGAGGCATGGTGTGGCCGATACCACTCAAAGGGTCTCTCTTTTGATTAAAATGGAGAGATATTTATGTGAAAACAACAACTGACCTACAGAAATCCAACCAAACTCATTTGGATTGTGTCGATACTTTAAGATAACAATCCACAGGTGATTTGACGATGTGTACAAGTCATCCCCGCCTCAATCCAAGGCATGGTGTGGCTGGTACCACTCAAAGGGTCTATCTTTTCTTTAAAATGGACAGATTTTTAAGTGAAAACAACAATTAAGCTACAAAAATCCACCCAAACACATTAGGATTTTGTTGAAACTTTATGGTAATGATCCAAGGGTTCATTGGGGACATGAAAAAGTCATCCCCGCCTCAATTTGATGCACGGTGTGACCGGTACCGCTCAACGAGTCTCTTTTTTTAAAAAAATGGACACAATTTTAAGTGAAAACAACAACTGACCTACATAAATCTGACCAAACACATTCATATTGTGTTAATAATTTAAGATAATGATCCACGGGTGCGTTGGGGATGTGCACGAGTCATACCCACCTCAATCTGAGGCACAATGTGGCCAGTACCACTCAAAGGGTCTCTCTTTTCATTAAAATTGACAAAATTTTTAAGTGAAAACATCAACTGACCTACAGAAATCCAACCAAAATCATTCAGATTGTGTTGATCCTTTAGTAAAACGATCCAAGGGTCCTTATTGATGGGTAAGAGACATCACCGCCTCAATATAAGGCACGGTGTGGCCGGTACTGCTCAAATAGTATCTCTTCTGTTTAAAATGGACAAATGTTTAAGTGAAAACAACAACTGACCTACAAAAACCTGACCAAACACATTTTAATTGTGTTGATTTTTTATGAGAATGATCCAAGGGTCCTTTGTGACGTGCAAGAGTCATTCCCACCTCAATCTGAGGCATGGTTTGGCCGGTACCACTCAAAGGGTCTCTCTTTTCTTTAAAATGGACAAATTTATAAGTGAAAACAACAAATGACCTATGAAAATCTGACCACACACATTCGGATTGTGTTGATACTTTAGAAACATGATCATACGGTCCTTTGTGACATGTAAGAGTCATACCAACCTCAATCTGAGGCACGGTGTGGCCGGTATCACTCAAAGGGTCTCTCTTTTCTTTAAAATGGACACAATTTTAAGTGAAAACAACAACTGACCTATGGAAATCTGACCAAAAGCATTATTATTATGTTGATATTTTAATATAATGATCCATGGGTGCATTGGGTATGTGTATGGATCATCCCTGCCTCAATCCGAGGCATGGTGTGGCAGGTACCACTCATAGGGTCTCGCTTTAGTTTAAAATGGACAAATTTTTAAGTGAAAACAACAACTGTCCTCTGGAAATCCGACCAAACACATTTGGATTGTCCTGATCCTTTATTAGAATGGTCCATGGGTCCTTTTTGACGTGCAAGAGTCATACACACCTCAATCCGATGCACGGTGTGGCCAGTTCCACTCAAAGGGTCTCTCTTCTGTTTAAAATGGACAAATTTTTATGTGAAAACAACAAATGACCTGCAGAAATCCAAACAAACACATTCGTATTGTCTTGATCCTTTAGGAGAAAGTTCCACGGGTCCTTTTTGATGTGGATGAGTCATTCTCGCCTCATTCTGGGGAACAGTGTGGCCGGTACCACTCAAAGGGTCTCTCTTCTGTTTAAAATGGACAAATTTTTAAGTGAAAACAACAACTGACCTATGGAAATTTGACCAAACACATTCATAATGTGTTGATACTTTATGAGAATGATCCATGGGTCCTTTTTGACGTTCATGATTCATCCCTGCCTCAATCCGAGACACGGTGTGGCCGGTACCACTCAAAGGGTCTCTCTTTTCTTTAAAATTGACACAATTTTAAGTGAAAACAAAAAATAACCTACAAAAATCTGACCAAATGCATTCGGATTGTCTTGATACTTAAACATAATGATCCATGTGTGATTTGGGGACGTACGAGTAATCCCTGTCTCAATCCGAGGCATGGTGTGGCCGATGCCATTCAAAGGGTCTCTCTTCTGTTTAAAATGGACAAATTTTTAAGTGAAAACAACAACTAACCTACGTAAATTCAACTAAAAGCATATGTATATTCTTGATATTTTAGGAGAATGATTCATGGGTCCTTTTTGACATGTACGGGTCATCCCCACATCAATTTGAGGCATGGTGTGGCCAGTACCCTCAAAGGGTCTCTCTTCTGTTTAAAATGGACAAATTTTTAAGTGAAAACAACAACTGACCTACAGAAATATGACCAAACGCATTAGGATTGTGTTGATCCTTTATGAGAACGATACATGGGTCCATTGTGATGTGAAAAAGTCATCCTCGCCTCAATATGAGGCATGGTATGGCCGGTACCACTCAAAGTGTCTCTCTTTTCTTTAAAATGGACACGATTTTAAGTGAAAACAACAACCGACCTATGGAAATCTGACCAAACTCATTCGTATTGTCTTGATACTTTAAGAGAAAAATCCATGGGTGATTTGGGGATGTGTACGAGTAATCCCTGCATCAATACGAGGCACGGTGTGGCCGATACCAATCAAAGGGTCTCTCTTCTTTCTAAAATGGACAAATTTTTAAGTGAAAACAACAACTGAACAACGGAAATTCAACTAAAAGCATTTGGATTGTCTTGATCTTTTAGTAGAATGATCCACGGGTCCTTTGTGACATGTACGAGTCATCCCTACCTCAATCCAATGCATGGTGTGTCCGATATCACTCAAAGGGTCTTTTTTTTAAATGGACAAATTTTTAAGTGAAAACAACAACAGGATTGCGGAAATCCAACCAAACGAATTCGGATTGTCTTGATACTCTAGGAGAACGATCCACGGGTCCTTTGTGATGTGCATGAATCATTATCGCCTCAATCTGAGGAACAATGTGCCTAGTACCACTCAAAGGGTCTCTCTTTTGTTTAAAATGGACAAATTTTTAAGTGAAAACAACAACTGCCCTATAGAATTTTGACCAAAAACATTCGATGTAACACCCCAAGCTTCAACGGTATGCTTCTTTTTGAGTAATATATTAGCATGTGTTGTACGCAACTTCGTGATTCTAACACACTGTGACCAATCAATCTAGCAGTTATGAATAGTATTACCCACTTTTTGAAATTTAATAAATTTTATCTCCCAAAATGGACTTCATTTTTGGATTCAGAATATCGAAATTATACTAGGGTAAATTTTTTGAACTTTTTGGATAACTTTTATATTTTGATGAATAATGAAAATTAGTGAATTTTAATTAAAAACAACTTTTTTAATCAAAATAATTAATCGTGATAAATTAGGAATTTGAGAAGTTTTAAAGTATATTTAGAATATATTTTACCATTTTATAAAATTTTGGTCATTGGACATAATTTCACATTTAAACCGGACATAAACAACTGTCAATCTTTTGATAGTTATTATCTCTTAAAAACACGCTTTTTGTTTTAACAACGGGAAATAATTTTAAATTAATTTCTGCCACTTCTGTGTTTTGAATTTAGAAAAATGGATTCCATATTTGGAATCAGTATATCCAAATTCTGTAAATAGGTAACTTTTATTTTTAGATATTTTGAATAATTACTTCGGTAAATATTTTATTTACCATGGTTAAAGGGTAAATCCGAAAAATAAGGGTAAAAAAATAATGTTATAATAATAATAAATTACCCTAAAACGTGTCCTAACCTTATTGGTGGACACATGTCCGACCATGGGCATCTTTGGGTCGATTTCGGGACCCCATGGAGCCACTTGTAGGTGATAGAGACACTTTATATTAATTAAGTTAAAGTAAATACAAAAATGACATAAGCATATATCTTTTAGAAAAAAAAATTTTACATAGAGTTATATATGTTATATTTTAGACTATAAATATTAATTAAGAATCTAAAAATATTCCTTACATAATGGTTATTTATTTATAATTTTTAGACATTAAATAATTTAATTTATTTATGACACAATAATGATGCAGTAATTACTGTATCAATGAATGATTAAGATAATTGATATTATAAATACCCAAATAAATGTAATTTCAGACTTTTTATAAATTCAAATAATTTTCTAGGTTAATATGACATATTTGGATTGTTTATATAAATTTCTTTTGAATTAATAATGCTGTTATGAATTAATCAAGAACAAAATACCTAATAGTGTCAAAATTGACATAAAAGAGTTTTTAAAACCAATATTATATTATTAATTTATATTCAATTCCTAAAATTCTAAGGATCAGCCAAGAGACTTATATCATGATATTTGTATCATTAATGGACCACTTGGGGGTATCTTGGAGGTATATAGTATGTTTATTAACTATATAATATAAAAATTCAAAGTGACATGGTAAGTGTCAAACTAATTAACTAAGAGTTAAAACTAAATGATAAGGTTAATATTATGGGCCAAACCTATCTAAATTATATTGGTTGAGTGGTTTTCGACCCATACCCACCTTAAATTTTGAATAATTCACTTTTTAGCCATTATAAACCGAATATGAATTTATTATAAATTAATACTTTATGTTTTTCCTAAAGAGCCCCTCCTCCCCCTTATAAAAGGAAACCACTTCTAACCAATTCTTCACACATTCAAAGCCTTTTGGTTCAGCCAAACCAGGACCAAATACTCTATTAAATTCCCTCCCTTCAACCTAGAGGCCTTAGTTTGATCATAAAGCCAACCTATAGAGCCCTTTTGATCAAATCAAAAGGAAGAACCCGAAAAAGAGGTAATGTTTTCACCACCCTTTTTCAAGTTCATTTCTTCTTCAACTTCTTCATTCTTTGTTATTCCCATTCTAAAATAATAACTCTAGTATCTTCTATATGATATGATATTATTATAAATATGGTACAACCATATTCATTATTCTATCCATCCTTTGAATGACATGTCACCATACGTGCATACATACGGCTTACCGTCTCCACGTCGTGGTGTAATTCTTAATCAATATATTTTTATTTGGATTGGTATAATAATTATGTTTAATTCTTGTAAATAATAAATATAACATGATACTGATTCTTTATATAAGATATACCATCCAATTATATATTATTTTAATATCAAAATAATGATATTATCCCTCGTGCGTACGTACGGACTACCGTATCCACGAACGCGATGAGATTCATTCCCCATCGTATCCATTCAAGACTAATTATCATTTGATGATTAAAAGTAATGTTTAAGAACTTTATATCATTTTGTATATGAATAAGGTAAATCCTATCCATAACAAACACGACTTATTTTACAAAACATATAAAAGAAAATGAGTAAGTTAACACCCGAAACAACGATAATACTAAAGTTTTATTAACAAAGAATTATTAGAAGTTCGTATATGATATCATAATTTTGTATATAGTTCTTGTATAATTTAATAACAATGTTTCAACTATTATACAGGATGTTAACATACCATCCACTAAGGAAAAGTAAAAGGTAAGAGTTATTTCACAATCTCTTCATTATCCGAGGTTGTTTATACATAATTATCTACTGGGACCTCTTTATCATCCACATCCATGTTTCTTAAAAATTTATTTCAAAACATTCTTGATATTTTAAAGAATATGGTTTAAAGTCATTTATACCCATGTTTGAATTTTTATAAGAGGTCTATAAAGGAATCTTTCCGTCGTTTTCCAAACAAGGTCCTTTTTAACCTTTTCTAAAAAATTAAGGTAGGAATGTCTTTTTTTAACTTATACGGAAAGTGAGACTATTTTCTTCAGTTATAAAATCTTATAAGCTTCCCTTACAAGCTTATAAGAATATTTTCAAAGTAAATGTTTTATTTTATAATTATGTGACTTTTAAATGATTTCAAAAAATATATATTTCTTTCAAATTGTTTTGATTTCATCTATGTCAACATCCTTTGATGGATTTTATGTTTATTTGAAGTTAATTTATTATGATACAAAACATCCATATTGTATTGAAGGTTTCGTGATATTTTTGACTGTGGATGTGTTATTTTTATACCATTCATGGTTTATGGAGAAAGTATTGACATTTCGTATGCTAGTTTTAATACGAATGTTTATGTTATGTTTAAACCTGTTCATATGAGGAATGCATTGGACTTAATAGTTGACAGGTGGATCCCTCTATTGCTCCTCGATGCATCGGTAGATCTCATGAGACAAACTAGTGTCTTGGAATGAGGCCTTGACAAAATCTTTTTTGTAGTCTTGGCACGAGGCTTTGGCTACGTGATTATGATAGTCTGGCATTATGTATTCCATCATTATGAAAGTGGTTATTGATATTGCATGTGATTATTCGACTAGTAGAATATCCATTTGAATAAGTAAATGTAATTATTTCATTTTATATTTTCCATATTATGCTGAAGTTCGAGTTTAAAAGGCTTTTGTTTTAGCTATACATTTCCTTAAATGTTAATGATTATTTATGAATGTTTCCGCTATATTGTTATTCTTACTAAGCATCTGAGCTCACCCATTTCAATGTTTTATTTTTCCTAGGATGTGAAGATGTAATTTATGAATGACCTTTAAGGATAATATGAGGGGATATGAAGACAAGATGTTGTTGTAGTAGTTTTCACTTTTTGATGTAATGTAAACATTATGAATGTATCTAGTTATTCCAAGGCTACTAAACTAATCTATCTTTAGAGACTTGATCTTTCTCGTGATCATGCCAATATTATGTAATAATGCACCGACTCTGGGAAACTGGGGTTGGGGTGTTACAGTTGGTATCAGAGGAAGTTTAGTACAAACCTTGGAAGCTAGATTTAGATAAACTCTGATTAGAGCACATAGACCTAAAATGGAATTTGAGGATTTGTATAGAAGAACTTCATAGAATTTTGGTATTGTAGAGATTTTGTGCGTTTTCTGAGCAATACATCCATTTCTGGATACGAGCAGGTAGAGGGGGCTCTGGCACAGATGTACCTAGGGGTAAAACCCGAAAAAACTGCTTTGAACTAGACTCGAACGGGAACTGGTGCATGACAACGGGCATTGCTGCACTCTTGGTTACGACACTCCTGGGGGATATGCATAGGTTAATTATCATTTTCTTTATGAACCAATATGAAGGGTTTATGAGTATATACTTCCTCAAAGAAAACATTTTTATGATTAAGGATTATATCCATAAACCGTTGAATTTATGTTAAGTGTTTTACAAGTATGGAATCATGTATTTTGATTCATAAACGGATCTAGTTTATGCCATTGTTTAGAAATGGCTCCTAGTGGAAGAAATGGAAACCGTATCGATGCACGCACTCCATGTAGGGATTTCCCTCCTGCTCAAGATAATTATAGTGGAGATGGTGATGTAATTGGTGATGATCATCTTATCACCATGTTGGGAAAACTCACTCAGGTTTTGAATAATAACCTTACCTGTATGGATCACCCTAATCCACAGCGTGGAGGATCAATCTTAGATCTCTTTATGAGAAAAAAACCACCAAAATTAAATGGGAGTACAAATCCATTGGTAGCTAAGAAATGGATAAGTTCTCTAGAAAAAATATATCAGGCTTTGGGGAGTAGTGAAAGGTAAAAAGTTATCATGGTAGTTTACCGCCTCACTGGAGATGCTGATCAATGGTGGTCGTTGATTCAAAACATGAAGGAAAATGATGAAGTATCAAATATGGAATGGAGGGAGTTCAAAGATCTGTTTTTAGAAAAATACTTTCCTCGTGACCATCGAGCAGATATGGAAAGGCAATTTCTGAGTCTGAGGAAAAAGGAGGATGAGAATGTCACAAAGTATGAGGCTATCTTTACAAGGTTATCACAGTATGATGAAGATTATATACATAACCCAAGAACTATGATTGATCATTTATTTGATGGGTTAAAACCATTTCTTCGTCGAGCATTAGTCTCACAATCCTTCTTGTCGTATGAAGACATTGTCTCATGTGCTATCAAAACAGAAAAGGAATTCTCAAAGTCTTACGACTTTAAAGAAAAGAAAGAGAAGAAGAGATCTGGTGATCAATCTGGAAATAGAAATAAGAGGACGAAGGGAAAAGTTGAAAATCTATCCTGCAGTAAATGTGGGAAGAAACACCCCAATACTTGCTTAAAAGGAAAGGGAGTTTGTTACAAGTGTGGTGAAAAAGGCCATCAAGCTCATGATTCCAAGGGAAAGAGAGTTGTTGTCAACATGGAATGATATAATTGTAGAGAGATGGGACATTATGGAAATGAATGTCCTATGCGTTAGGGGAACTTGACTTTGAAAAGGCCAAGGGATTAAGGCCAAGCTTATGCTATCACTACTGCTAAGGTAGAAGCTTCGAAAGACATGGTGGCAGGTAATTTGATGGTTTCCTCATGTTTAAGAAATGTTTTATTTGATTTTGGATCATCACATTGTTTCATATCTTCCCCATTTTCTATGAAAATTAGATATTTCCAATTTGATTTAAAAAAGGATTTGTGAGTTAAAACTCCAAAGGGGAGTATCATTGCAAAAAAAGTTTTGTGAATCAGTCCCCATTAGAGAACATAAATTTTCTTTATCCGCAGATCTCATTGTCACACCTATGATTGAGTTTGATATAATCCTTGGTATGGATTGTCTTTCGGATCATGATTCAAAGATTTATTGTAAGAAGAAGGAGGTTACGATTTTTGACGATGATGATAAGGAACACCTTATGTTTAGAGTAGAATTGTCACCACCTAATTTTTATCTAGATCCACCCCCAGTAGCTCAGCTAAATTCAGTTATTGGGGAGGAAGAGAATGAAATAACTGTGGGTGAGGAAATGAATGTCCAAATAGAGGATGTACCTATTGTGAGAGAATATGTAGATGTGTTTCTGGAAGATTTACCTGGACATCCTCCAGAATGAGAAGTTGAGTTTTCCATTGATTTAATTCCTTGATCAAGGCCTATATCGAAGACCCCTTATATAATGGCCACTATGTAATTAGTGGAACTAAAGAAACAACTAGAGGAATTGAGTAATAAGAGATTTATTCCCCATAGGGTTTCTCAATGTGGAGCCCCTGTTCTTTTTGTTAAAATGAAAGATGGATCTATGAGGCTATATATCGACTACAAGGAGATCAATGCTATAACAATAAAGAACAAGTATCCCCTACCCCGCATTGATGATTTATTTGACCAACTGCATGGAGCTCAATACTTTTCAAAGATTTACCTTTGATCTGGATACCATCAGTTGTGTGTAAAGAAGTAAGACATTTCGAAGAGAGCATTTCGAACCATGTATGAGCATTACAAGTTTACAATAATTCCTTTTGGTCTGACTAGTGCACCCTCTGTATTCATGGATCTAATGAATAGAGTTTTAAAGGAATATCTTCATGATTTTATGGTGGTATTTATTGATGATAACTTGGTATACTCCAAAAGCTAAAAAGATCATGAAAATCACTTGCACATTATCCGGAAGACTCTGAGAAGACATGAATTATATGGGATGTTTAGTAAGTGTGAATTCTGGCATCGGGAGATTTCCTTTCTTGGCCATATTGTCTCTAAAGATGTAATCTCTGTTGATCCTTCTAAGACCAAGGCATTCCAAGAATGGCCTGCACCGATGAGTATAACTAAGGTACGCATTTTTATTGGTTTAGCAGGTTATTATCGATGTTTCGTCCAGAATTTTGCCCGATTGGCTAACCCATTAACAAAGATCACACATAAAAGGGTTAAATTTGTTTTTAAAAAAATAGTGTGAAGAATGTTTTGAATAACTGAATAGAATATTAGTCAATGCTCTTATATTGACTCTACCATCGGGGAATGATGGGTTCGTTAATTATAGTGATGCATCAAAGAAATGACTTGGGTGTGTCCATATGGTGAATGATAGGGTTATTGCCTATGCATCATGACAGTTGAAAATTCATGAGGAAAACTATCCTATTCATGATATTGAGTTAACAATTGTGATATTTGATTTGAAGATATTGAGACACTACCTCTATGGTGAAAAATGTGGGATTTATACTGATCACAAGAGTTTGAAGTATATTTTCCCACACAAAGAAATCAATATGAGGCAAAGGAGATGGCTTGAATTACTCAAGGGTTATGATTTTACGATACACTACCACCTGGGGATGGAAAATTAGGTGGAAGATTCTTTGATTAGAAAAGATCATGGAGTTCTGAACAATATGATAATTGAAAGGGATCCAATTTTCATGGATCTAGTGAAGATGGACATGGGAATAACCATGGAAGGTGAAACATCAGTTCTTTTTCAAATGGTTTCCAAACCATCCTTACTAGAAAGGACTAAGAGTTCTTAGACCGATGATAAATAATTTCAAAAGAAGATTAAATATGTTAATGATGGGAGATTGAGAGACTTTGTGTATGAAGAAGGAATTTTGAAATTCAGGAAGAGACTTTGTGTTCCCAATATACCTGATTTAAAAAAGGAACTGTTAGAAAATGCTCATAGTTCCAATTTCTATATACACCCTGGGAGCACCAAAATGTATAGAGATTTAAAGGAACATTTTTGGTGGGACAACATGAAGAGGGAGATTTCTGATTTTCTATCAAGATGTATGGTTTTTCAACATGTGAAAGTTGGAAGGAAACAGCCTAGAGGAGTCAGGCAACCACTTCCTATACCTGAGTGGAAATGGGATATCATCACTATAGACTTTTTCATGGGACTTCCAAAGATTTATAGAAGGAACAATTAAATATGGGTCATTGTTGATCGTCTTACCAAGTCAGCACATTTTCTTTATATAAGGGAAGATTTACCACTTGAACATCTAGAAAGACTGTATATTAATGAAGTTGAGAGACTTCATGGAGTACCCCTATCGATTGTTTTGGATTGAGATCTCCATTTTACTTTGACAATATGGAAGAATATTCAGAAGGCCTTGGATACTGAACTTCATTTGAGAACTTATTACCACCCTCAAATAGATGGACAATCAGAACAGACTATTCAAACCTTAGAAGAAATGTTGAGATCTTTCTCACTTGACTTTCAGGGTATGTGGGATCAATATTTTCCTCTAGTAGAATTTTCCAATAACAATAGGTTCCATTCAAGTATTTTTATGGCACCATATGAAGTGTTATACGAAAAGAGATGTCGCACAACAACCTGTTGAGATGACGTTGGCGAAAGAAAACTTGTAGGCCCAGAACTGGTGGAGGAAATGATGGAAAAGGTAAAGGTAATCCAAAACCACATTAAAGCATCTCAAAGTAGGCAGAAGAGCTATGCCGAAAACCAAACGAAGGATTTGGAATTTCAGGTATAAGATCATGTTTTCTTAAAGGTATCACCATGGAAGGGAGTTATACGTTTTGGAAAGAAAGGTAAATTGAGTCTCGGGTACATCGGTCCTTTCGAAATTCTAGAACGAATTGGGGCTGTAGCTTACCGTTTGCCAATGCCGCCAAATCTCTCCAAAGTTCACGATGTGTTCCACGCATCACTGTTGAGAAAATACGTGCCTGACCCAACGCATGTACTCACCTATGAGGAATTAGAACTAGAACTCAAACTCTCTTATTGTGAAGAGCCCATCAGGATTCTTGATACAAGAGAACAAGTGCTGAGAAACTGGACGACTCGTCTGGTAAAAGTTCTATGGAGAAACCATAAAATGGAAGAGGAAATGTGGGAACCTGAGGAACTTATGATGAAGAACCACCCGAGTCTTTTTATACAGTAATATTCTATAAATTTCTAGGAATAAATTACTTGAAGGAGGGGAGAATGTAACACCCCAATCATCCATAGTACGCTTCTGTTTGAATAATACAGTAGCGTGTTTTGTACGCAACTTTGAGATTCTAACACATTGTGACCAATCAAACTAGCTATTATGAATAGTAATACCCAATTTTTTAAATTTTAAAAATTTAATCTCTCAAAATGGACTTCATTTTTGGATTTGGAATATCGAAATTATCCTAGGGTAAAATTTTGGAACTTTTCGGATAACTTTTATATTTTGATGAATAGTTAAAATTACTAAATTTTATTTAAAAACACCTTTTTAATGAAAATAATTAATCATGATAAATTATGAATTTGAGTGGTTTTAAAGTATATTTAGAATTTTTTTTACCATTTAATAAAATATTGATCATTGGACATAATTTCACATTTAAACCAGACATAAACAACTGTCAATCTATTGATAGTTATTATCTCTTAAAAACACGCTTTTTGTTTTAACAACGGGAAATAATTTTAAATAAATTTCTGCCACTTCTGTGTTATGACTTTAGAAAAATGTATTCCATATTTGGAATCATGATTTCCAAATTGTGTAAATAGGTATCTTTTATTTTTATACATTTTGAATAATTACTTCGGTAAATATTTTATTTACCATGGTTAAAGGGTAAATCCGATAAATAAGGATAAAAAATAATATTATAATAATAATAAATTACCCTAAAACGTGTCCTAACCATATTGGTGGATACATTTCCGACCATGGGAATCTTTTAGTCTATTTTGGGACCCCATGGAGCCACTTGTAGGCTATAGGGGCACTTTATATTAATTAAGTTAATGTAAATACAAAAATGACATAAGAATATATCTTTTAGAAAAACAATTTTTACATAGGGTTATATATGTTATATTTTCGACTATAAATATTAATTAGAAAGATAAAACAATTTCCTACATAATGGTATTTTATTTATAATTTTTATACATTAAATAATTTAATTTATTTATGACACAATGATGACACAGTAATTACCATATTAATGAAAGATTAAGATAATTGATATTATAAATACCCAAATAAATGTAATTTGAGACTTTTTATAAATTACAATACTTTTCTAGGTTACTATGTCATATTAGTATTGTTTATATAAATTGGTTTCGAAGTAATAATGCTGTTATGAATTTATGAAGAACAAAATACCCAATAGTGTCAAAATTGACATAAAAGTGTTTAAAAAAAATATTATTAATTTATATTCAATTCCTAAAATTCTAGGGTTCTGCCAAGAGACTTATATCATGATAGGTGTATCATTAATGGACCACTTGGGGGTCTCTTGGAGGTATATAGTATGTTTAATAACAATATAATATAAAAATACAAAGTGACATGGTAAGTGTCAAACTACTTAACTAAGAGTTAGATTTAAAAGATATGGTTAATATAATGACCCAAACCTATCTAAATTCTATTGGTTGAGTGGTTTTCGACCAATAATCACCTTAAACGTTATATAATCAACTTTGGAGCCATTATAAACCGAATATTAATTTATTATAAATTAATACTTTTAGTTTTTTCTAAAGAGCCCATCCTCCCCCTTATAAAAGGACACCACTTATAACCAATTATTCACACTTTAAAAGCCTTTTGGTTCGTCCAAAAACTTCCCAAATACTCTATAAACTTCATTCAATTCAACCTAGAGGAATTATTTTGATCATAAATCCAATATAAGGATCCCTTTTGATCAAATCAAAAGGAATAACCCGAAGAAGAGGTAATGTTTTCACCACCCCTTTTCAAGTTCATTTCTTCATCAACTTCTTATTTCTTTGTTATTCCCATTATAAAATAATAACTCCAGTATCTTATATATAATATGATATTATTATAAATATGGTACAACCATATTCAGTATTCTATCCATCCTTTGAATGACATGTCACCATACGTGCGTACATACGGCTTACCGTCTCCACGTCGTGGTGTAATTGTTATTCAATATATTTTTATTTGGATGGGTATAATAATGATGTGTAATTCTTGTAAATAATAAATTTAACATTATAATGATTCTTTATATAAGATATACCATCCAATTATATATTATTTTAATATCAAAAGAATGATATTGTCGCTCGTGCGTACGTACGGACTACCGTCTCCACAAATGCGATGAGATTCATTCCTCATCATATCCATTCAAGACTAATTATCATTTGATGATTAAAAGTAATGTTTAAGAAATTTATATCATTTTTTATATGAATAAGATACATCCTATCCATAACAAACATGACTTATGTATAAAAACATATAAAATAAAATGAGTAAGTTAACATCTGAAACGACGATAATACTAAAGTATTATTAACAAAGCATTATTAGAAGATCATATATGATATAATAATTATGTATATGGTTCTTGCATAATTTAATAACAATGTTTTAAATATTATACATAAGGTTAATATACCATCGACTAAGGAAAAGTACAAGTTAAGGGTTATTTCACAATCTCTTTATTATCTGAGGTTGTTTATACGTAATTATCTACTGGGACCTCTTTATCATCCACATCCATGTTTCTTAAAAATGTATTTCAAAACATTCTTGATATTTTACAGAATATGGGTTAAATTCATTTATACCTTTTTTTTACTTTTTATAAGAGGTTTATAAAGGAATCTTTCCATCTTTTTCCAAACAAGGTCCTTTTTAACATTTTCAACAGAATTAAGGTAAGAATGTATTTTTTTAACTTATACGGTAGGTGCGGCTATTTTCTGCCGTTATAAAATCTTAGAAGCTTCCCTTACAAGATTATAAGGATATTATCAAAGTAAATGTTTTATTTTATAATTATGTGACTTTTAAATTATTTCAAAAAATAGATATTTCCCTCAAATAGTTTTGATTTCATCTATGTCAATATCCTTTGATGGATTTTAAGCTTATTTGAAGTTGATTTATTATGATACAAAACTTCCATATTTTATTGAAGGTTTTGTGATATGTTTGACTGTGGATGTGTTATTTTTATACCATTCATGGTTTATGGAGAAAGTATTGACATTTCGTATGCTAGTTTTAATATGAATGTTTATGTTATGTTTAAACCTGTTCATATGAGGAATGCATTGGACTTAATAAGTGATGGGTGGAGCTCGCTATAGCTCCTCGATGCATCAGTAGGTCTCATAAGAGAAACTAGTGTCTTGGAACGAGGCCTTGAAAAAATCTTATTTGTAGTCTTGGCATGAGGCCTTGGCTACATGGTTATCATAGTCTGGCATTATGCATTCCATCATTATGAAAGTGGTTATTGATATTGCATGTGATTATTCGACTAGTAAAATATCCATGTGAATAAGTTAATGGAATTATTTCATTTTATCTTTACCATATTATGCTGAAGTTCATGTTTAAAAGGCTTTTGTTTTAGCTATACATTGCCTTAAATGTTTATGATTATTTATGAATGTTTCCGCTATATTGTTATTCTTACTGAGCATCTAAGCTCACCCCTTTCAATGTTTTATTTTTCCCAGTATGTGAAGAAGTAATTTATGAGTGACCTGCTGGGATAATATGAGGGGATATGAAGACAAGATGTTGTTGTATTAGTTTTCAATTTATGATTTAATGTGAACTTCATGAATGTATCTAGTTATTCTAAGGCTACTAAACTAATCGGTCTTTCGAGACTTGATCTTTCTTGTGATCATGCTATTGTTATGTAATAATGCACCGAATCTGGGCAACTGGGATCGAGGCGTTACATTCGGATTGACTTGATAATTTATGAAAATTATCCACGTATCCTTTTATATGTGGAAAAGTCATCCCCGCCTCAATCTGCGGCACGGTGTGGATGGTACCACTTAAAGGGTCTCTCTTTTGTTTAAAATGGACAAATTTTTAAGTGAAAACAACAACTGACCTATGGAAATCCAACCAAAATCATTCATACTGTGTTGATACGTTAGGATAACAATAAAAGGGTCCTTTTTTCTGTGAATGAGTCATCCCCGCCTCCAGCCGAGGCACGGTGTGGCCGGTAACACTCAAAGGGTCTCTCTTTTCTTGAAAATGGACACAATTTTAAGTGAAAACAACAGCTGACCTACAAAAATCTGACTAAACACATTTGGATTCTCTTGATCCATTAAGATAACGATCCATAGCTGTGTTGGGGACGTGTAAGAGTAATCCATGCCTCAATCTGAGGCACTTTGGGGCCGGTACATCTCAAAGGGTATTTCTTTTGTTTAAAATGGACAAATTTTTAAGTGAAAACAACAACTGACCTACATAAATTCGACCAAACTCATTTGGATTATGTTGATATTTTAGGATAATGATATATAGGTGCGCAGGGGATGTGTACAAGTCATCCCCGCCTCAATCCGAGGCACGGTGTTGCCGGTACCACTCAAAGGGTCTCTCTTTTGTTTCAAATGGAAAAAATTTTAAGTGAAAACAACAACTCACCTACGAAAATCCGACCAAATGCATTCATATTGTCTTGATCCTTTAGGAGAAAAATACATGGGTTATTTTGACATTCATGAGTCATCACTGCATTAATCCAAGGCATGGTGTGGCCAGTACCACTCAAAGGGTCTCACTCTTGTTTAAAATGGACAAGTTTTTAAGTGAAAACAAAAACTGACTTACAGAAATTTGACCAAATGCATTCAGAATGTATTTATCCTTTAGGATAACAACCCAATGGTCCTTTTTGACATTAATGAGTCATTTTTGCATCAATTTGAGGCATTTTGTGGATGTTACCACTCAAAGGGTCTCTCTTTTCTTTAAAATGGACACAATTTTAAGTGAAAACAAAAACAGACCTACGGAAATCCAACCAAATGAATTTGGATTGTCTTGATCCTTTAAGATAAAACTCTATGGGTGCGTTGGGGAAATGTACGCGTAATAACTGCATTAATCCAAGTCATGGTGTGGTCGGTACCACTCAAAGGGTCTCTCTTCTGTTTAAAATGGATAAATTTTTATGTGAAAACAACAACTGACCTATGAAAATTGACCAAACGGATTTCGATTGTCTTGATATTTTATGAGAAAAATCCATGGGTCTTTTCTGACGTTTACGAGTAATACCATCCTTAATATGATGCATGTTGTGGCCGGTACCACTTGAAGGGTCTCTCTTTTGTTTAAAATGGAAAAAAATTTAAGTGAAAACGACAACTGACCTACGGAAATATGAACAAACGCATTCGGATTGTCTTGATCCTTCAGGGTAATGATCCACATGTCTTTTTTGATGTGAAAGAGTCATCCATGACTCAATACGATGCACGGTGTGGCCGGTACCAATCAAACGATCTCGCCTTTGTTTAAAACGGACAAATTTTTAAGTGAAAACAACAACTGACTGCCAAAAATTTGACCAAACACATTCGGATTGTCTTAATATTTTAGTAGAATGATCAATGGGTCCTTTGTGATGTGTATGAGTCATCCTCACCTCAATCTGAGTCACGGTGTGGCCGGTACCACTCAAAGGGTCTCTCTTTTGTTTAAATTGGACATAATTTTATGTGAAAAAAACAACTGACCTACGGAAATCCGACAAAACGCATTCGGATTGTATTGATCCTTTATGAGAATGATCCATGGGTCCTTTGTGACGTGTAAGAGTCAACCCCACCAACCCCCTAGACCACCCCCACACCCCTGGACACTAACCCACCCCCTGGATACCCCCACCCCTCTGGACACCCCCACCCCTGGAAAGCTACCTCAACCCCCTGGACACCCCACCCCATCTGGACACTCCAATGGACATCCCCCCCAACTCGGATAGCCCCCCCAGACACCCCACACCACCTCGACAACCAACACCCCATGAATGACACCCCCACCCCTCCTTGTCACCACCCCACCACCTGCATACCCCCAACCCCCCTGGACGACCACCCCCACCCTCCAAGACACCATCCCACCCCATTGGACAGCCCCACCAACCCCCTGGATCCCCCAGACATCCCCCACACCCCCTCGAAATCCCCCCCAACACCCTGGACACTAGACCACCCCTATGGACACCCCAAAGACAGCCCCCCCCCCCCCCGACCTGGACACCCCCCCTCCTTGGACACCACCCCACCCCCCTTGGACAGCCCTACCAACACCCTAGACCGCCCCCACCCCCCTGGACACCCCACCCCTGGAAACCCCGACCCCCCCCGGACTCCCCCATCTAACCCTCATGGACACCACCCCACCCCCCTTGGATAGCCCCACCAACCCCCCGGACCGCCCCTACCCCCCGAACACCCCCACCAACCCCTGGAAAGCCCCCCCCCACCTGGACACCCCCTCCTAGACAGCACCCTGCCACCTAGACACCCCAACCCCCCTGGACACCACCACCCTCCTTGGACATCCCCCAACCTCCTGGTCCTCCCCCACCCCCTGGACCCCCATCCCCCCGGACACCCCAACCCCCCCTTGGACAGCCACCCGAAACCTTTGAACAACCCCCCAACCCCTTGAATTCTTTATATAATTCTTTATATATTTAATTAAATAATTAATTATGTGTTAATGGTGTATGGGTATACTTTGTGTAATTAGCGTATGATTTATGTGTTAATTTTGTATGGGTATACGTATTTAGATGTTGAATTATTTGTAGGTGATGTTTGGGTGTGCTGGTGCAAAATTTTTTTCTTGTAGAAATGGCATTTATCAGCACTAATAAAAGAAGACATTATCAATGCTAAAAAATCACTGATAAAGGGGACCCCCCCCCATTATCAGCATTGAGCTTTACAACACTTTTTTAGTGCTGATAAAGCCCGTTTTGAGCACTGATAAATCCCATTTTTGTAGTAGTGTTACTATCCATCCAAAAATCATTAATTTTAGAAAAATCCCAAAAAATATATCCTAACCATTTTTAAACATATATAATTAATAAATGATCTCAATTTTAGGATTTTTTTTCCTAAATATGATTAACATCATTTGTAATTAAAATAATCATTTACATATAAATTAAATATTTTAATATTATAACAGATTTTTTAACACATTGAATTTTTTTTAATGGTCTCATAAAAGTATATTAAAATTATAATAACTAAAAATATTAATTTATGAATACATTTTATGAAAAAAAAAATTCATTTTTAGTTATAAAATTATTCATAAAATTCTAATTTAATATTAATGTCTATTAAAAATTCCAACACTTAGATAATAATTTTTAAATAATTTATTTACTTAGACTTCGATATAATTATAAAATTTCATTTATAAGATTCCTAAATTTTATTTATTCCCTCATGGGTGATGTTACTATTAATTTTTATAGTTTACTATTCAAATGGGTCATATTACTATTCTTAAGGAAAAGTTACATTCTCATTGGTATTAAATCTTGAATCTCTAGTAATTATCCTTATTTAATTAATTCTTCATTTATAAGGTTTTTTATAATGGTCTATAAGGTAATTTATGTGATTTAGACTATATAACATTACTATCAGAAGGGATAAATTCCAATTGATAAAAGTATATGTCATTACAAAGAAATCATCAAACATCATCACCATCCACAGGACCATAGCTCATCCCGGAGGCTCTGTAATTAATTATAAAAAAATTATATTTAATATCATTGATTAATTAAAAAAATTATCTAGGAATAAATGTTGGAAAACCCACTGAGAGACATATACTTTTGAAACCTTAACCAATGAGGCTTGGTCTACTACTAACACACACCCAAGTCTACTAACAAGGAAATCACCATCAAATAATACTAATTAAAAAAAAATATTATATAATCCTAGTTAAATCCAAATATAATTCAATAATGTAGCATATCTCTTATCAGATGAAATAAAATTGTGTGTGTTCTACTATCCGGATCTTCTGGTAATTCTGATAATTAAAAGGTCAATCATCCTAATAAAATTCCATCAAGATCTTTTAGATTTAACACAAAATACATAAATCCTAATCTAGTGGAATTGGAGAGAAATTAATGGAGGAAATATAATGTTTAATATAAACAAGGACTCACCCCTAATGAAGAACCTCAACATTAGTCTATATTGATCAAATGAGAGAATGGGGAAAAGGGAAGATTGTTGTCACTCTCCTAGAACCATCAACATTCTTATTTTAAGGTTGTTAATTAAAATAAAAATGACACAGTATTATATAATGGTATGACCACACCACTCATAGTGCAATTCCCAAATTCGGTACATACTGATGGATTCATATCCAACTGTTTTTTCAAGAAAATGAGAATTACTATGTAATGCTTTAATCCCGACCATATATTAAACAGTGATCCATACGTTATCGTATTTTCTTCCCTAATTTCTTATGTTGTGATATACCTCATTGTGGCTTGATCCATGAAATTTATAAATAGGTTAAACCAAACTTGTAGAGACCCAAAGATTTACGTACATGGAAATTACATTACTTTTTCGGAATACTTAATACATAACAAAAACAGACACATAAGGATCGTAATAGTTTAGTGTCTTTGGAAACTTGGAATATAATCTTCTAATCATGGTGAAAGATCTTCAACATCTCCCATAAAGATCTTCCCCTTTTGTTTTCTTACCTAAACCATTTCTTCATATCCTAAAAAAAAGATATAAAGGGTGAGATCAAATGATCATTAAGGGTAAACATAGAGAACATAAAACAATCCATAAACACTTTAATGCAAAAACTCGACCATAAAATCAAAAAAACAAATTCTTAAGCAAAGATATAAATCCTGGAAGTACGTGAGGAATATATCATAAGAGAACATCAATCATGATAAAATAGCATGGGAACAAAACATTTAATTGTGGAAACCATTAAGAACATGATATGATTTCCATAGTATCCAAGGCATTTCTGCCAAGACCATATTAGTGGCCAATGTCCCTTTCTGAATCGAGTTCACTCCTCATTCCAGTCATGTATCACTGAACCTGATTAACTTACCATTCCAGCCATGTTTATCTCTTGAGATATAAATCTTTACCCAATGCATTGGAGGGAGATATAAGTCCCACCCATCTCAAAATGAAATCATTCTTTCATTTGCCACAAAATAAACATACATTATCCATAATAACCCAACGAATAAACTGGGTTTCATAAACATCATTCCATCATAACATAATCCATGTAAAAAAATGGATATAATTTCATCATAAGAGATGTAAAATCATGTAAATCATAGATACATTATACATGAAACATACACATATTAAATAATGTAATCTTAGATGGAAAATGGGTTTGATAAAGAACTTGAAATGAATTCTTGAGGAAAATATCCTTTCTTCTTGAAAATCATTTTCATTTCACAAAATTCAATTAAATTTTAAAATAAAAGTATTTTGTTGAAAATAGTCATGAAATCTTGTAGAGTAAGATTCATGAAAATAAGGCTTTATGAAACCATAAAAACCAGTTCATGCCATATAAGTTAAAAAAACATTCTTCTCGTACTTTTGCCGAAAAAGTCAAAAAGTACCTCGTATGGTAAACAAAAAAAAGATTCCTTACATACCATGTAGTAAAAGTAAAAAATAGTTAAAAATAGTTAAAATTTAATTTAAACATACATGAAAACATTTTTTATAAAACTTGTACATGGATGATAAATATAACCCCAGTAAATACTTACGTATAAGAAATCTCGGATAGAAAACAATTGAGATTGTAACATTATCCCTTACCTTATGTCCGATATGCTTCGTATGTTTCCGAAACTCCTGTATAATGATTTAAATAACGTCATTGAATTATTACATAATCATATTAATTGTTATGATATCATATATGGTTCCCTTATGACTTTATATTACCCGTTCTTTTGAAAATTCCATGCTAAAGCAGCGTTTTGGGTAAAATCATTTCATTTATCATACACGTTTCGACTTGTTGTTCTTGATATTATTACTTATATCATGATTTAATTAATTCAATAATTTAAAACATCATTTATATATAAAATATATATTCAGAATATACATATATATATATGATAGATCGATAAATGGAATGAAATACACCGTTCATGGAGACGGTAGGATGTATGTACGCATGAACGTTGTTTTCGTTTCCGTATTGAATTGAATGGAATTAAGTAGATGACATAGATATATATATACATAAATCCAGTATCATTATTATGTCATATATCTCATTATAATTCATTATATATACTTTATAATCATTAATGAACGGTTAACATGTAGAATGAATCTCATCGAGTCGTGGAGATGGTAGTCTGTACATACACACGAGTGATGATATCATTTCCATGATCATGGAATTGTATTGAAGAATTTGTATAATATTTCATAATAAATATCACTTTAAAATAATCATATATAGTCATTATTTACACCATTATACCCATCCAAGTAAGGTGGTGGTCAAAAATAGATTACACCATGGCGTGGAGACGGTATTCCGTACGTACGCACGCGTGGTGATTTCGTTTTCCGTAGGATGGATAGAAGATGAAATAGGGTTGTTTCATATTTATAATAACATATCAGTATATAAGTAATACTGATGTTATTACTTTATAATGACACAACTAAATAATAAGAAGTAGAAGAAGAAAGAAACTTGATAAAATCGGAAGAAGATATTACCTCTTCTTCGACGCACCTCCTTTAAGATTCCTCTTACAGAAGTAGAGTTGTTATTTTGAGAAGACCAGAACCTACAGAATGTTTATAGGGATGTTTAGAAGTGAAATGGGTAGTTTTTTTTCTGAGCTTCAAGGCTCAATAGGGTGTGAAGAGAAGAGGGAATGGGTTCCCTTTTTATAAGGGAGGAGAGGGGCACCTTAGGAAAACTTAAAATATTATTTTATAAAAAAGTCATATTCGGTTTTTAATATCCCCAAATTGATTTATTTCGAAGATAAGGTGGGTATGGGTCTAAATCCTCTCAAACAATAGATTTTAGACAGTTTTGGGGCATTATATTAACCTTATCTTTTATTTTTAACTCTTAGTTAATTAGATTGACATTTACCATGTCACTTTGTATTTTTATATTATATAGTTAATAAACTTACCATATACATCTATGCGACCCCAAGTGGTCCATTAATGATACACCTATCATTTTATAAGTATCGGGGCCGAAAAATATATTTTTAGGAATATAATAACAATTAATAATATAATATTTATTTTAAAAACTATTTTATGTCAATTTTGACACTATTTAGTAATTGATTTTTATGAAAACTTTGACAGCATGATTAGTTCAAAAAAGGTTAATTAAATACATACTAACATGTCATATTAACCTATAAAATTAGTAGAATTCATAAAAAGTCTCAAATTAAATTTATTTGGGTATTTATAACATCAATTGTGTTAATATTTAATTAATAAGGTAATACGACATCATCATTGTTTCAAAAATAAATTGGATTATTGAAGGTCTAAAAATTATAAATAAAATACCATTATTTAGGAAATATTTTTATCTTTCTAAAGAATATTTATAGTCGAATTTATATTTTGTATAACCCTATATTAAAAATGTTTTAGTTATTAAACATTGATTTTAACTATTTTAACTATTTTTTAAATAAAATAATAATAAGTGTCCTAATCTAATCCAAGTGGACCTAAATGGTCATATTTTATTCCAAAGGTTGTTTTCGGTCGAATTAAACTTATCCAATATAATTAGGACACGTGTTAGGGTAATAATAATATCATTTTTACCGTTAATTTCTTATTTACTTGTAACTGTGGTAAATAAAAGTAAAAAGTTACTATTCACCAAAAATTATATTCATATCATTGATACATCATTTTAGTCCTTGATATTAATGTTTTCTCTCAGATTTTCTAAATTCCACTCACAGAAGGGGTAAAATTATGTTTTATGTGAATTTCCAAATTCTCATAGGAGGTGGGTAAAAGACGGTGAAAAGTTCAATAAAATTTTAATATATCTAAAATTATTATAAATTGACTCATATGAATTTCATTGAACTTATATAGGTATTGTGTATCAATTTTGAACTAAAATAAATTTAAATAAAATATATAATTATTTAAATAAAATGTCTGTTTTTAGATAGTAACCTAGTGTTTTCACTATTCATCAAAAATTGAACGTTTTCAGAAAAATACCAAAAATTCACCCTAGGATAATTTGGATATTCTGAATCCAAAAATGTAGTCCATTTTTAAAGATAAAATTTAGAAAATTACAAAAAGTGGGTATTACTATTCATAACGGCTAGTTTATATAATATTTTAATAGTATATCTTTGTTTAGTGAAACTCGGTATTGCGTACAACACACGCTATCGTGGAAGGTCGCGATTGCGTGTAATGTAATCCAACTCAGGGTTGCGTGTTGTGAAAGACTCCTTCGTTGTTTTGTATAAAAGAATCCAACTATATTTCATTTATACATTGAATATATATATATATACACACTCAATGTTGCGTAGAATGACTACTATCAAATGAACTTGAAATTGTGTGTAACACAATCCAAGAATAGTGTTGCGTATACTGCAAGCTAATACGGTCTTTCATATAGCGCAAGATAATCTTGGTTTAGCGTAAAACACAAGACATCAATGAAATTAAAAATAATAATCCTCATAAAATCTCGTGTTTTACATTCTACCCCCTTAAAAATGAACTTCGCCCTCGAAATTCGTCGGGGTTATAAATGGTTTTCTACTTGAAAGATTTTTTAATAGAAACCCACATCGTAAATAGGAATCCCAAAACTTATCTTTAAAAACTAAAGTATGAAACCTAACAGTTACACAAATTAACTAATCAATGGGTTTCCACATAGGAGAACATAGGTGAAAATATGGATATGGAAGAGAAATCTAACCATCATGTTCTGATGGTGAGTGGTAGAGAACATGGCTATGAAAAATCCAACAATCACAAAGCCATAAATTTGTAATGATCTAAGGTACCATCTGATTCATCAGATATAAGGGCACTAGGACAACATTTTTTGTTTTTAAGATCATTTCCCTAAAGTTGAAGAATTTTAATTAGAATAAATACATACTTTATTTCAGTATAATCTCACCGTTGTTCGTGTCTTGAACAATTTCCACTTCATCTCTTAAAGAAATTAAGTTGAATTTTTCATTTGTGAGGTGTTATCAGATCATGTGATAGAATGATGGGTCATTCCATCTGTCTCAAACAAAAGGTTATCAAAAGTTATCAAATATAAATAAGTCCATATATGGTGAGGTTAATCGTATATGATTCCAAAAATGGACTTATAATTCATCTATCATACTATTTAATATAATAAAACTAGTTTCTAATTACCAGGGACTTACTGTTGGCCAGTGGTAGGCGATAAAGGCCCATCTCACTTTGGTTGTGGGTTCGATTCTCACAGCCTTGTCCGACGCGACGGGTTGTCTCCCATCCTGCAGGTTGTCCTTTTTCTAAAACTATACTATTATAACATTCCAGAAATAATACCGAAAAAAATTATAGCCTTAATCAATACTATCTTATGTCCAACATAATCCATTCCAATATTTAGGCTTATCCAAAATACTTCTGTCCAATCTTATAGTATAAAGAAAAATATTAATAGAAATTTCATCTACCGAGCATGTGAATACCATCATATATCCCCCATATAAGATATATCTTGTTGGTCACATTCCAAACATGTTAATACCTTAATCATGTATTCTCTTGAAAAATGAATACCCATTGAATCCTAGTGAAAACATGAATGCTGTCAAAAGTTAACTCTTTCCACATACCAAAATCCAAAAATTCTATATACTCAAACCATGATATAAATTTTTCCATATATCAGTCATGAGCTCATGAATACTATCAAACATTTCATTTTCTCCTTATCCCTTCATTATGCGCATATCATCTTCTTTCCTAAAATATCTCAATCACTTTCCATGATTTCTGGTACCATAAAATTATTGAAAACCACAATAGACCAATACATAAATATTCCAATATTCCACAATACTATATACAACATTATTTTGGAATCCCATTACATAAACACTAAATCATTCCACCACATCGTTTTCATATTCAACCTCGCCAATATTGATCACATGTGACTTCCCTTTGTCCTTTTCCTTAAGTGGTTTCTCATGTCGATCATCATTAACCCTCAGATTAGGGCATTGATTAGCATAATGCCCCATTTCCTTGCACTTGAAGCATTGAAGTGTTTGTCGTAAGTTCTCTACATTTTATTCTTTATTCACATCATTAGAAACCCTTTTTCCATTACTTTAACACTCAGCAGCTCGATGACCTTCTTTTCCACACTAAAAACATTTTCTAGTCCCTTTAAGACAATCTCCACCATGCTTCTTTCCACACTTTGAGCATAATGAAACATTTATCTTCTTTTCACCATTATTATGAGATTTCTCCTTGAACACCATATTTCGTTTCTTGTCCAAACCATGAGATGGATATGTAACACCAACTTCCATTTCTACCTTGATAGCACAACACACAATTTCTTCATAGCTACTGAAGTCTCTTATAGATAATTCCCTTAGAAGACATGGTTTTAAGCCACTAAAGAATCGATCAACTTTACATTCAGGTTGGATGATAAAGCCGGATGCATACCTTTAAAGCCTTGTAAAATTCGCTTCGTATATACCAACAGATTAATCATCCTTTTTATTAAGCTCAATGAAATAATTTTCCATCTTTGTTCGAAGAATACGAGGGAATTACTTATTGAAAAACATGTTCTTAAACTCGTCCCATTCCATGGACTCAATTTCTTTTATTTTCCTCGTATTCCTGATAAGATTCCACCATTTATCAGCATCAACTTCCAAACGATATACTGATAAGATGACTTTATCATGCTCAGAACATTGTAGAACTGGAAATATCTTTTTGGTGGTAATGATCCATTGTTCAGCCACTAATGGATCAGAAGACCCACTGAATGAAGGTGGACGCTGCCTCATGAAGGATTCAGAAAAATGTTGCTCCTTTCTCTGCTCATTTGGAAGTCCAGAATGATTCATAGCTTGTGTAAGTATAGAAATAATATTGTGCACTCCATCTCCCATAACATTGGTTTGTTCGGGAGGACAATCATTGCATAGTCCATTACATTGATCAACATGGTTCTTTCGGGTTCCAGCCATCGTCTAAAACCCAAAAAGAATAGCGTGAGGAAAACATCATGATAGAGAAAAAATATAATAAAGGGGGAGTACCTTCCATATCTAACATCCTAGGTTTAATTCTAATATCTTTACCATAATTCTAGGACTATAACCTATACTTATACATATCCTTAGGGACATCCCTTACTTAGAAATATCTCTAGGGATCCCACTAAAATTATCGCATCATAGTTTCCAAAGGGTGACTAAATCTCCCTCTGATACCAACTGTAGAGACCCAAAGCATGATGTACATGGACGTTACATTAATTTTGCGGAATACTTAATACATAACAATAACAGACAATAAGGACTGTAATAGTTTAGTGTCTTTGAAAATTTGGAATATAATTTTCTAATCATGGTGAAAGATCTTCAACATCTCCCATAAAGATCTTCCCCTTTTGTTTTCTTACCTAAAACCTCTCTTTATATCCTAGGGAAAAGAAAACATATAAAGGGTGAGATGAAATTCTTAGTAAGGGTAAACATAGAGAACATAAAACAATCCATAAACACTTGAATGCAAAAACTTGAACATAAAATCTAAACATCAAAATCTTGAGCAAAGACATAAATCTTAGAAGTACGTGAGGCATATATCATAAAAGAACATAAATAATGATAAAATATCATGGGAAAAAAACTTTTAATTGTGGCAACCATTAAGCACATGATATTATTTCTATAGTATCCAAGGCATTGCTGCCAAGACCATCTTAGTGGACAATGTCTCTTTCTGAATCAAGTTCACTCCTCATTCCAGTCATGTATCACTGAACCAGATTAACTTACCATTCCAGAAATGTCTATCTCATGAGATATAAATCTTTACCCAATGCATTATAGGTATATATAGGTCCCACCCATCTCAAAATGAAATCATTCTTTCGTGTGCCACAAAATAAACATACATTATTCATAATAACCCAACGAATAAAATGGGTTTCATAAACATCATTCCATCATAACATAATCTATATAAAAAAATGGATATCATTTCATCATAAGATAAGTAAAATCATGTAAATCATAGAGACATTATACATGAAACATACACATATGAAATAATGTCATCTTAGATGGAAAATGGTTTTGATATAGCACTTGAAATGAATTCTTGAGGAAAATATCCTTTCTTCTTGAAAATCATTTTCTTTTCACAAAATGTCATTCAATTTTGAAAGAAAAGTATTTTGTTCAAAATAGTCATGAAATATTGTAGAGTAAGCTTCATGAAAATAAGTATTTACGAAACCGTAAAAATCCGTTCATGCCGTATAAGTTAAAAAAACATTCTTCTCGTGATTTTTCCAGAAAAGTCAAAAAGTACCTCATATGGAAAATAAAACAAAAAAGATTCCTTACATACCATGTAGTAAAAGTAAAAAATAGGTAAAAAGGACTTTAAATATACATGATTTTTTTATAAAACTTGGACATGGATAATAAATATAACCCTAGTAAATACTTACGTATAAGCAATCTCGAATAGAAAACAATTGAGATTGCAACATTATCCCTTACCTTATGTTCAATATGCTTTGTATGTTTCCGAACCTCCTGTATAATTATTTAAATATTGTCATTGTCTTATTATAGAATCATATTCATTGTTATGAAATCATATATGGTTCACTTATGACATTATGTTACCCGTTCTTTTGTAAATTCCATGCTAAAGCAGCGTTTTGGGTAAAATCGTTTCATTTATCATACGCGTTTTGACTTGTTGTTCTTGATATTATTACTTATATCCTAATTTAATTATTTAAAAAATGTAAAACATGATTTATATATAATATATATATTCATAATATACATATATATATGATAGATTGATAAATTGAATGAAATACACCGTTCATGGAGACGGTAGGTTGTACGTACGCATGAACGCTGTTTTCGTTTACTTATTGAATTGAATGGAATTAAGTAGATGACATACATATATATATATAAATAAATCCAGTATCATTATTATGTACTATATCTAATTATTATTCATTATATATACTATATAATCATTTATGAATGGTTAACATGGAGAATGAATCTAATCGCGTCGTGGAGACGGTAGTCCGTATGTAGGCACGAGCGATTATATCATTCCCATGATCGTGGAATTGTATTGAAGCATATGTATAATATTTTAGAATCAATATCACTTTAAAATAATCATATATAGTTGTTTATTTACACAATTATACCCATCCAAGTAAGGTGGTGGTCAAAAATAGATTACACCACGGCGTGGAGACGGTATTCTGTACCTACGCACGCGTGATGATTTCATTTTCCGTAAAATTGATATACGGTGAAATAGGGTTGTTTTAATATTTATAATAACATATCAGTATATAATTAATACTGATGTTATTACTTTATAATGAGACAACTAAATACGAATAAGTAGAATAAGAAAGAAACTTGAGAAAATCGGAAGAAGAGATTACCTCTTCTTCAACGCACCTCATTTAAGATTCCTCTTAAGGAAGTAGAGTTGGTATTTTGAGAAGACCAGAAACTCCAGAATGTTTATAGGGAAGTGGATCAAATAAATGGTCAGGGTTTGGCTGAGCTTCAAGGCTCAAAAGGGTGTGAAGAGAAGAGGGAATGGGTGCCTTTTTTATAAGGGAAGAGAGGGGCACCTTAGGAAAACTTAAAATATAATTTTATAAAAAAGTCATATTCGGTTTTTAATATCTTTAAATTGATTTATTTCAAAGATAAGGTGGGTATGGGTCGAAATCCTCTCAAACAATAGATTTTATACAGGTTTGGGTCATTATATTGACCTTATATTTTTGTTTTAACTCTTAGTTAATTAGATTGACATTTACCATGTCACTTTGTATTTTTATATTATATAGTTAATAAACTTACCATATACGTCCATGTGATCCCCAAGTGGTCCATTAATGATAAACCTATCATGTTATAAGTATCTTGAATGAACCCTATATTTTTAAGAATATAATAATAATTAATAATATAATATTTTTTAAAAAACTATTTAATGCCAATTTTGACACTATTTAGTAATTGATTTTTGTGAAAATCATAACAGCATTATTAGTTCAAAAAAAAGTTAATTAAATCAATACTAACATGTCATATTAACCTATATAATTAGTTAAATTCATAAATAGTCACAAATTTCATTTATTTGGGTATTTATAACATCAATTATGTTAATATTTCATTAATAAGGTAATTACTGCATCATCATTGTGTCAGAAATAAATTAAATTATTGAAGGTATAAAAATAATAAATAAAATACAATTACGTAGTAAATAGTTTTTGTTTTCTAATTAATATTTATAGTCTAATTTATCTTATGTATAACCATATATTAAAAAAACATTAGTTATTAAACTTTTATTTTAACTATTTTAACTATTCTTTAAATAAAATAATAATAAGTGTCCTAATCTAATCCATGTCGACCTAAATGGTCATATTTTATTCCTAAGGTTGTTTTTGGTCGAATTAAACTTATCAAATATAATTAAGAAATGTTTTAGAGTAATAATAATATCATTTTTACCCTTAATTACCCTATTTACTTTTAACTGTGGTAAATAAAAGTAAAAAGTTACAATTCACCAAAAATTATTATCATCTAATTGAACCACATTTTAGTCCTTGATATTAATGGTGTCTCTTGGATTTTCAAAATTCCACTCACAGAAGCGGTAAAATTATGTTTTATGTCAATTTCCAAATTCTCTTAGGAGGTGGGTAAAAGACGGTGAAAAGTTCAATAAAATTTTTATATATCAAAAATTATTATAAAATGACTCAAATGAATTTCATTGAACTTATATAGATATTGTGTATCGATTTTGACCTAAAATAAATTTAAATAAAATAAATAATTATTTAAATAAAAAGTCGATTTTTAAATAGTAACCCAGTGTTTTCACTATTTATCAAAAATTGAAATTTTTCAGAAAAATACCAAAAATTCACCCTAGGCTAATTTCGATATTCTGAATAAAAAAATGAAGTCCATTTTGAAAGATAAAATTTATAAAATTCCAAAAAGTGGGTATTACTATTCATAATGGCTAGTTAATATAATATTTTAATAGTATATCTTTGTTTAGTGAAACTCGGTATTGCGTACACCACACGCTATCATGGAAGGTCGCGATTGCGTGTAATGTAAGCCAAGTCAGGGTTTTGTGTTGTGAAAGACTCCTTCGTTGTTTTGTTTAACAGAATCCAACCATATTTCATTTATACGTTGAATATATATATATATATACATACACACTCAATGTTTCATAGAATGACTACTATCAAACGAACTTGAACACAATCCCAGAATAGTGTTGTGTATACTGCAAGCTAATACGGTCTTGCGTATTTCGCAAGATAATCTTGGTGTAGCGTAGAACACAAGACATCAAGGAAATTAAGAATAATAATCCTCATAAAGTCTCATGTTGTTAAAAAACTTCTCATGCAGTACCCCTGCATGACATATACATTCATGGTGACTCTATAAATATGATTTCATAATTGGAATAAAAAATAAAAGGTATAATATTTAACTATCCTTTAGAATATGTATATTTAACACTTCTAAACATATAACATTAACAAACGTAGCATCCTTGACACTATAACACTTCATTTCCCCGATAATTTACCTTTTTTATCTCTATTTAGATGTTATTTTTTATATAGAATTGATGCACACTTTGATTGCTGATAACCGAGTGGTTATGGTCTAATCACCAATGTAACTAAAGATGCTAAACATCCCATGTCATCAAAAAACTCATTATTTTGTAAAGCATATATTTTGGTCACCCCAAAATAATTTTTTACACATATCCATATAATAATAATTGAATGTATCTAAAACATACTGGTTAGTTCACCAAAACCCCATCTAAGGCACCCAAACCCATACTCCCATATTTGGTTCTAAATATTTGTTACAAAATATATTTGGTAAAAACTATAGTGACTCAATAATACATATAAAATTTTATGTCAATTAAACATTAGATATCCCAATAATACACAATCTTAGAACCCAAACGTCCAGTGTCCTCAGAGGTTATCTTCATAAAAACATTATTACATATTATTTATTCATCATATACCATAAATAATTTCAATAAAATAATTCCTTCTAAATACATTCTGACATATAATTCCGAGGGGAAAACTGAAACAAGAAATGGGTGTTTCAAAATGATAAAAAAAAATAAAAACATATCAACATTCCACAAATGCTTATGTCATAACAATTTGAGATACAATTACAATGGATGAAATATCAGATTAAAAAAATCATGGAACAATATTATTTATCCATGAGAAATAATAAAAGGACATGTAATCTCCATTGATCATACAGAAATCTTGGTGTATGTTTATGGCACATATATAATCTTATGAAATCTTTACAATATTGGTAAATTATATTTTAACATTGCCCATTCAAAATGTTTTTAACATAAAAATATTTTATACACCTCATTTTTTGACCAAAATAATAATATATACCATACCCTATCTAGAATAAACTACGATCACCACCCTATCTTGATGAACCTTATCAATTTTGAAATCAAACCCCCATTCCCATTCATATTTAATAATTCATGGGTTACTCTTCTGGACTGTAATAAGCTGGTTAATAACACATGGGAATTTTTTTATTACATGAATGATGCATTAAATTATATTAAAAATTGTACTATTGAATTTAAAAAAGATAGATTAGAGAAGGAACTATTTTTCTCTATTGATATTAACATAAATTCTCCAGAATATTCCCTCAAAACTTTGTAGAAGCAGATATCAGGTCGTGACATCTCTTGAAATCATGAGAAAAATATAAGAATTTCTATCAAGCTCTCTCACTTATTACCTCTTAACTAGATAATTAAAAAAGGAATACTGAGAAACTAACTATATCAAGTATGGTGATAAGAAATATAAATTCTTCCACTCTCATTAGAGATCCAGAAAATACAATAACCACTTTCTATTATCAAAGATGGTGATTAGTTCTCTAAAAATAGAAGGGAACTCACTGACCATGTTTTATCTTATTATAGAATTCTTTTTAATATTAATATAACTACCATTGATACTCATAGAAATGTTATTCCATTACTAGTGAATGATGTAGATAATAGGATGTTTTCCTCAATCCCTATAGAGATTTAAATAAATGAATAACTATTTACTTTTAATGTGAGTAGTTCTCTAGGAACCATTGAACTTATTAATTTTTTCTTTCGGAAATTATGGGATATTGTTCTGCAACATCTTTGTAGGTATTTTCACCAGTTCATCATAAGTGCATATCTCAATAAAGGATTCAATTATCTATTCCTTGATCTCATTCTGAAAACAATAAATTGTAGTGAAATAATACAACTAAAGGAAGTTGACCATGTCAATTGTTTTTATAAAATTATTGGAAAAATTATGGCTATTATGTTATCTTGGATCTCGAGTAATATTTTTTCCTTGAACCAATATGGTTTTATCAATGGGGGAACCATTCAAGGTTTCATTATGACTACATCAGGATGCATAAATCTTCTTAGTAAATCCACCAAGGGGAATATAACTGCCAATATTTATATCAAAATGTATTTTGACTCTACGAATTGGGATTTAATTTTATAGATTCTTGTCAAATTTTCCTTTGATTATACTTTTAAGAATTGGATTTGAATATTGCATAGTTCAGCACAGAATTTAGATCTGTTAAAGGGCACCCTATAGGGTTATTTTACATACTCAATACAAGTGAGATACGGTAACCCACTATCTTCTATCATGTTTGTCATTATTGAGGATTAACATAGTGGGTTTCTTCTTAGAATGGTTGAATGTTTACAAATAATACACATAAGAGACTCTAAAGGTTTGTTTTCCCCATCTCATTTATTTTATGTACTCAATATTTTTTTCTTCATTCAGGGTGATAAAAAAATATAAAAAAATCAAAGATACCTTTCTTAATTTATGTAAGGTTCTCAGGCTAAGAGATCAGTTTTGACACATACTTTGTTTTCATTGGAAGGAATAATTTTCCTTGAAGTAAAAATAATGTTATCTGTGAGATAGGCATCAGGAAAGGGAAATTTACCTTCACTCATCTTGGATTAACCATGTTATGGGACATACCAAAAGCATCACATTTCACACGTATTATGTTTCAAATACTAAAAAATATTGGTATACGAGAGGGTTAAATCTCCCTCTATTCTTGGTAGAGTTTTTCTTTAAATAATATCACCAGATAATGGTTTTTTATTCCATTATGATTTATAAATGGTATGTTTCTCTTTAGAATAAAGTGAAAAAATCCAATTAGAAATTTTATCTATAGTGGAGGTACTCTTCAATGCAAAGCAACCACTATAATTTAAAATAATGTTGCAAAACCATTTCACCTGGGGTCTATGAATCATGATTTTATGTAACTTTTGTCTATCTCTTTAGGTATATTTTACTTTGGAATATTTTCATTGAGAAGTTATTCTATCGGGTTTTTATTAGATCTAGATTTATATATACAAGATTATTGATGGAAAATTAAAATATATTGACTCTTCTATCTGGATGGAAATCAAAGAATACTTCTCCAACATCATCTCTAATTTGTGATTACTTTCCAGTAGTAATTCCACCTTCAATTTTTTGTTTGAAAATTAGATATTTTCTACTTTGGATAATGTTATAAATTCTAGTGACCCTTTTGTGGATCTCAAATCTCCAACTAAATATCAATTGGAATTATCCTCCAATAAATATCCTACTATAGTGAATAGAGTGATTAATTATTATGATTTTATTCAATAATATGGCCTCTTGATATGGGAACTAGTTAACAATGTAATTCTCACAATGATGTTGTTCTTCTAGAAATCCATGAATAGAAATTACCACATATATATTGGAAAAATGTGTAGGAAATGTATTCTTCAATATTTATTTATGATTATATGTAGGCTTTCACATATGAAGTTTCTACTTGAATCATGACTGTAGGCTGTTGGAATTTTATTGTGCTCCAGATGTAGTCTATGTCATCAATATAATTAAGAAATAAATCACCTATTTATGACATTTTCCTCCTCCCCAGACTTGGGAAATGTAGTGCATGACCTATTTGAAATATATCTTCCATGGTATAATGATATACAGGGATTTATGGAATCATGTGGTAAAGTATCCCTTTGAAATTATAAATCTTCTTCCATTTGTCATGTCCATAGGTAATTCATTTCATTTAGTTTAGTTAATTTATATGCACTCATGAAAAAGTGCCTTTCAATATTCAAATGGATTTATCATTTTTCATGACATTAGTGAAAAACTATAACAAGTTGCAGTATAGCCGATGTCAAAACATTATTCCAGGTATTTATTCTCTTAAAAGGATGGGAGTGCCTAAAAATTCCACCCACCTCAAAGAGCATTATAAACTATTTGGATGTATCTATTTATTAGATAAATAATATGAAATTTTGAGGGAGCTTCCGAGGAAACCCGGGACCTTCATGTTTTGAGGATGGCTTTAAGAACCATAAAGGTGATTTTTTAGGTTGTCTCTATAGTTCTTGTGTTTTTTCTTTAACTTTTCAGGTGGAAATTATGGGGCTAATAAATAATATTAACATTGATTGAACAAAGTGATAGAATGATATATGTCTTTAATGTGACTCTACCACCATTGTTCATATCGTGAGAACTAGCCAATGAGATCTCTCATTGAAGATTACATCCATGTGGATTAAAGTGATGGACTCTTTATCTAAAATTAACTATTTGATCACATACACATATTAGGAGACCAAATTCCTTTCTAATTGGATATCTAACAATGAGACATACTTTGATGATTTCATTTTTTCTAATAACTTACCGATTGATTTTTTTTCTTTTATTTATAAGGGAATTTTTACATTTCCATCCTTTAAAATTCTATAATATTTTATTAATTAATATAAGATTCTTTTCATTTACAGAAATATCTCACCTTCTAGGAATAATATACATTCATCCAGATGTAAATATAATAATAATTTAAACACATTACCTTGTGAACATAATATATATTATAACACATCACATTTTGAACATAACTTTATTGTACGAGCATCATATGTTTAACATAAAAATAATGTACATGAATCACATATTTAACATAACTATAATGTATACACATCACATTATAAAAATAATAATAATGTACATGAATCATTTTGTGAGAAAAAAATAACGTATATGCATCAACCTTATCTTATGTGATATAATTCCTTAACCACTCCATTTGAAGGATAAATATAAGCCCACATGACAAAAATGTATAATCCAAATTTAAAATTTCCCTAAAAAAAGAATATATTCTATAATGAATATCCCATTGATGGAAGATGGTTTTCATAACATTTCCTACTGATATTGCATAAAATGACCCCAAAAGCAACATTAGTAGATACAAAAAATCAATCACCTAATTGGATAAGTTCCCAATAGAATTAATTTGGTGGCTCATAAATAATAACTAATTAATTTATAAATAATTTAGTGAAAAATATGAAAACATAAGTGAAAGAATAAAAATATATTTTAGTAAAACATTTCATAATATTTTTTTAAAAATAAACACTTCTGAGTTAATATAAAATTTTATTTTTAGAAAGATGAAATTAATACAATTTTCAAATATGTTTTAAAAATAAATCCCAATATTTTAAACATGAAAATAAAGAAATAATAGGTAAAAATTTTTATTGGATGATAAAACACATAAACATGAAAGGAATATCCTTCTTAATGATTTAAAATAATTTCAATGAAATGACCTTCAGAAAAAAGGTATAATAAAATATACTTTTAAAATATGGAAAAGAAAATTATGAAGGCCACATGGGTTAATACATATTTGGGTTTAAAAATTATAAATTAATACATTTTTTTAAATGAATGAATCATGACATACAAGAGAAATAACTTATTCAAGAGGATGAGAATTATTATTAAAAACACAAATTTTTAGTAATGTCTGATATAAATCCAATAAGAATAGTTTGATAATAATATTTAAATTACCCAAAGTGAAATAGAAATTATCTTATGAGTTAATAAAATATAAAAACATAAATGTATTATAATAATATAATTCTAGAAGAAACATTATCAAACAAAGTAATGAAATTGAGTTAGAAAAATCCCACTCGTCATTGGAAACTTTTTAATCAGAAGTTATTGGTGGATATAACATGAAATATATTTTTAAACCACATGATTTTTTTGGAATAGTGTGATAAAACATATCCATATGGTAATGTATACACCCCATAAAAATAAGTGGTAAAAATGTAATTTTTCCCAACGAAAGGAAATTGAGATAGAAAAACTATTTTCTTAACTATCAACTAACACAAAAGTTCTTTAACCACGTATGTAATAAATACAACCATGTTTATATATTATTTTAACAAAATAATTCTTATTTATAATCTTTCATATACTTAATTTATAATAATTATCTCCACATATATTTTCTTTTTTATATTATATTTTTATCATCAAATGTCAATAATATTCTTTCGGTTTATAATAGAGATATTTATCCTCATTATTTGATAAAAATTTCATCATTAATATATTTTTTCATTGTACTAGAATTAATGTTCTCTAATGATTTATAATGTTCTAATATCATTCCAGGAATGTTTTAGCAAATCTTTGTGATGATGAAATCTGTGATGAGATTGTTTCTGTCATTATAATGAATGAAATTTTGTATCTTAATTAATGTATTAAAAATTATAATTAAAATTAAAAAACAAATAAAAATATTAATGCATTTATATCATATTATAATATAAATTGTGTTTCCATATTACTCTGTGAAAAAATTTATAGCATTATTAATAGGTCGTTAGACCAACGTAAACAAGATCATGATGTAATTAATCGATAAGAATAATTATAAAGTTATTGTAATATCATAATTACATCCATATAATGTTTTTATTTAAATTTTATTAAGTATATTAATTTTATTTGACAAGATTCAGAATAAGAGAACAATATTTGAATGTATTTGTAATAAACATTTTTTCCTTTGGGTCCCCTTTCAGGCAGTTAAATATATAATGATAATTAAATATTATTATTATTAGTATTTCTAATGTATTATCCTAAAATATATATAATGTAATAAAAAATATACATGCATTATATTCATATAAAATTTATGTGAGGAGGTAATTAAAAAAATATGTCGTTCATAGAGCCAGTAATAGATACATAATAAGTGAGGTGTTTTCATTTTCTATTGAATGGATGAATGTAAATATTGGATATTTTATTAATATAATAATATTTTTTTATACTAATGATAATAAAATAACTATTTTAGTATGTGTATAAGAGTTTTGGATGACGTGTAAGAAGAAAGAAATGAAAAGAAATGAAATGGAGTGATCTAAAAATTTTACCTTACTCCACAAGATTAATATTAAAGCCAACATAGAATAGTAATTAGGTGAGACTAGAATAACTAAAACATGGTAAATAGGGTTGGAGAGTTATTTTGGAAGTGTTAGGTTGATATAATTTTCTTATGGTGTGAGGATGTGTGGGGTAGCGAAGGAATCTATTAATATGTGAAAGTGCTTGAATTTTTTGTAAATATTCATTACATTATATTAAAGGGTATTAACATTGAATTTAAAGTGGATATATAAGTTAATAATGATGGAGTGGGGGTAACTCTTGGTCTAGATACCTCCTATAAATAGAAATAAGGGCTAATTTGTGGGATATTTTAGGTTTTTTTCCCTTAATAAAACTTTTTACCATAATTTACTTTTACCATAAAAACTCATTTTTGGACAATTATAAAATATTTTTATGTCTAAAAAATAAATTAAACTAATTACCATATTTTAAAATTATAATTAAAAATATTATAACTTTTTATAATAGAATTTTAATTAATGTGATTAATATTTATTCTAAAATAACATAATTATAATGCATAAAACAGTTTTATAAAAAATATAACTTAGGTTTTGAAATAGAAATCATAGGTTTTAAAAAATAAACATAATATTTTTTTAAATTTATAATTTTACTTATTAGTTAAATATTTGGTATGGAAAAAGTTTTATTGAATTTTTACTTAATTCTTATATCCTAAGGATTTCATAAAACTCAAAGTATCTTTAAAAATGGTATTTGTTCTATTCTACTAAAAATCAATCATATTAAAATATCCAAAATATTCACCCTAATATATTTTTTATATATTCAATCTAAAATAGACAAAAATATTAAAAAAATAATAGTCTAGAAATTATAAATTCATCCTTTAACATAAAACATAGTTTATATTAGAAAAATAAACTATTTTATAGAAATTTAATTTTTAAAAAATGCTTTTTGTGTTTTTAATCTTAATTTTTATTAATTACTAGATTGAAATTGATGTTGAAATTTTTATTTTAACATTTAGAAATTTGAAATAATCCATAAAAAGTGATATATTTACCTTATTAAGAGAAAATATATAATATATAGAAAAAATAATATCAATCAAAAACATATTTCATAATATACTTTATTCAAAATTAATTATATTTGATTAATTATTTAAAAATTATTATTTAAATTTCTTAAAACTATTTTTATTAAATACAAAATTTATTCTTTTGCTGAATTTTTTAATATATATATCACAGAAATTAAAAATATATAAGATACATGTAATAATATTAAATTTATTACATTAAAAATTACATGTTAATATCATCCTAAAATCTATTAAAAAATACACTAATGACCCTCACATAAGATATAATGGTAAGATAAGCAGTGGTGGTTGTTGCATGTGACATATTAGGTAGCATGGGTCTCAATGAAATTTCAATGTTCTTGAAATTCTCCCCAAAAGGTTTCCATTCTATCCACAATTATTTCATCCCAAATTGAGCTTGGTCCAAATAATTCCCTAGTGAAGTTTCTTTCATTCCAAACCCAAACATGCGTGTTTCCATAGGGAGACTTCAACTACTCGATTCCATTTCTTTTCTTTTATATATATATATATATATCATAATGTGGTGACTTGTGTTTATTCCAACTAATTCAATGGTTTTATAGAAACTATTATATAAGTCTAACGTTAATATAAACCCAAATTATATAAATAATTGTATGATTTAATAATTATATATAACATAAAACAATTCTCCTTATTTTTTTATATTTAAATATATATATTATATTTATAATTATTTTTCTTCAATAACTGTAAACTAGGTCATGATCTTTCACAGATATGATATGAATATAGATTTTATATTTGGGATATTTTTATTTATATGTATATTTATTCAACTTTTACTTTTATTTAATGTTGTTTAATGTTTTATTCCAATATTGAATTTATATTGAATTTTATTATTTTTAGCTCAATAAAATGTTTCATGTTTTATTTTTGTTTAAAATGTCATGTAAAATAAGCTATTTAATAAAATATTAATTTAAAATGAAATTAATAAAAAAATCTATATATGTTTCATTCTACCCTTAAAAAATTGATTCTATATAATTTTTTTACTATTCACTATTGAATAATATCTAAACGAATGAATAAACATTACATTTATAACTTTCCTTCAAGGATAAGACTATAAAACTTGTATTTTACTTTATAATAGTAATATATTTATATTCTCAAACATTTTTTCTTAATATGAAACATTAACTATTTGATATGTCTTAAGAGTTTCTAGATACCCACATTTCAGAACACAAATTCCATGAACCCATTTCTAACCAAAGACTAAAAAAATATTACAAAATCAAATAAAACCATAGTTAATTTTCATATGATTATTAAAATGTAATCTTATTTTGTCAAATCAAATGGATCCTTTATTTAATTCTAGGATACATTTAGGTAACCTATTATTTCATGGGATCAACCTATAACACCTTTATTTTAACCTAGGTTTTCCAAATTTAAATTCACGCATTGAATTCTATCATATCTCATTATATGGTACATCATCTAATTCCCTATATATCCTTCACAATAATTCTTAATTTTAATGTGAATCAATAAATTATATCCATGAGGACTTCCTATCATTGTGTACTATTAGGCATAAATGTTATATAATAAGTAGATATTGAGTTAATACTCAATCATCTTTTTAGGGATTTTACTCCAAGGCCCATCTGTATCAGTGTATGCTTCTAATTGTGTCTATCTAAGTAGAGATTTAATAATCAGGAAATTGCACACTCTATAAATTATGCATTATTCAGATGCTTTCCTATATTTTGGAATATCCATTGGGTTTTCTCTAAATTTCCTTAGTTTCAATCCCTAAATACGATAAAATTAATCCCAAAAAACTAATCCACAAATATAATGAAACACTACTATGATACACAATTAGGTTCCCCAGACACATACTCCCATATATGGTGTCAAAACTATTTCATTAAACCCTATATTTGTTAAAAATGTAGGTAATCTAATAAAACATAAAAAATTTACTATTAATTTAATATTATATCTAAAAAAGACATAGGATCCTAGAACCCAAAGTCTTGGTTTATTTATAAATGAGCTACCTAAATACCCTATTACACATTATTTCATCAACATATCCAACTAAAAAAATCTATATAAGAATTAATTTAAAATATTTTCATTTATATGATTACTTAATTAAAGTAGAAAATAAAATAAAGAGTGAGACAATAAAAATTTAAGGGTAACAATTATCAATACGACATCAAGGGTAATACCATGGGAATTTGAGAAAACATGGTCATAAGAGATATATTATATTAAGAAGGAGGATGTGACAATATAAGTGATCTGGTAGTTATAATTTAAGGACACGTAATCCCAACTGATCAAGAATATAGCATGGAAAAAGTAAGAGGCACATACGTAATCATAGGAAATAAGAAAATTGGGGAAAAATTAGCATCATTTAAACCCATGAAGAAATTTATGAATAGAATTATAATATCCATACATCATGTTGTTAATAAAATAATAATATACAAGAAAGAATTTGTGAAAACCAAAATAATGTACATGAATTTCATTATAAGAATAATAATAATGTACACAAATCACACTAAGAAAATAATAGAAATTTATGGAAACCATGAAGAAAACATAACAATAAAGTACACTCATCAGGTTGTGAATATAATAAAAATTTACACATTTCATTTTTTTCATAAAAATGATGTACTTGTGCCGAACTATTAGTATAACAAATATATATAAATATAAACCTTATCTCAATAGATATACAACACTGAACATTGAATTAGATGTTTTTATATGACCCTAGAATCACATAATGATATTTAACGAAAATTATGGCCACGTTAAATAAATTATGTATCATATAATTAATAAGAGATGGAATAAAAATAGGTTTCATAACATTTCCAAATAGTATAGCATAAAATGACCTCAAGAGTATGATTAGTTCACATGAAAATTTTAATCACCCAAGAGGATTATTTCACAAGGTGATAAAGAGTGTTGTTCAATAAAAATATCTTCATATGAAATTAATTATTTTTGAGATAAATATTAAAATTTAAGTAAATCCAAAAAATAATTCATTTTAGTTAATTATTTTAACATTATCTAAAAACGAACTTTTATGAGTCACATTCAAAATTTACTTTTAAGGAGACGCTGAGAATACATTTTAAAAAAATTATTGAATAAAACCCTAATATTAGACTCTTAAAAAGAAATAAAATTTATTTAAATAAATATATAGATGATGATAAAAGATAAGAACATGAAAGGAAAAACACTTGAATATTTAAAGATACAATTATTAAAAAAATAGTAAAAAGGGTCATAAAAAGTAATTTATATAAGTGTTAAAGGGAAATATAAATTTTACATGAGATAATAAATATTTTTATTTTTAATTAATAAAGTATAAAATTTCTTTAATGAAAAAATTTAACCATGTAATAGATTGATATTTTTGTTGGGGTGATAAATATTTTTAACAAAAATATTTTTTAGTAAAAAAAATAAAAAATATAATAAAAGTTTGATGAAACCATGTAAATTTTTTATAGAGAAATAAAGATTAAAATATGATGTAAATTAATGGAAGTATATAAGAATATTATAAGAATGGCTTCCAAGAAGGATCCATATAACCATATTAAACGACATTGAGGTAAAACAATACCTTGTGTCCTTGGTAACATTTGAATCAAAATATATTGATGGTTAGAAATTGAAATTAGGTTTTCAACCACATTAAATATAATAATGGTGAAGAAAAATACATTCATATGGATTTATATATACCATATATTGGAAAAAAAGTGTTGGGAATGAAATATGTCTCAAAGAAAGAAAAATTGAGATGAGAAAACACCTACATTACCTCTTAAAATTCATGAATCTATTTATCCTCATGTTTAATAATAATATTAATGACTTATTGCAGAACCATAATCATATTAACTTATTGTTGTATAAATATTTATAATAATTCAACTCTTATATATTAGCTAGTTATAATTTACTTTTATTATCAGATTTAAATAATTTTTTTTGGGTTTTGTAATATATATATTAATTCAATTTATTTGTTAAATTTTTTTTCATACACATATTATTCATGTAACTATAATTGATGTCTTCAATTAATTTTAAATTTTCTACTATATTTCCATGAAATTTTTAGAAATGGATTATAAATATTAAATAAGTGAAGATCTTTTTTCAGTGACATTTAATGAACAAAATTTGGTATCTTAATTATTGGGTTAATATTAATTTCAACTTTCCAAAAAAACATTTACATATTAATATCATATTATAAAATTAATTATATTTAGATAGCCGTACATGATAAAAATATTTAACATTAACCATTTCAAAAACATAATATTTATAAATGAAATTCATAATTTGAAATATCTATTTAATTTTTTTTTTGAAAAAATGAATACGTCATTAATTTAGGTTGTAATCCGAATGTAACATGAGAAATGTTTTAATATTAAAATGAATGGGAGAAAGATAGATAATTTATATTCTATAATAAAAATAAAATTTAAGTGATATAATGATTCTAAAGAAATTTTGTTATTAAGGAGGGAATAGTTTTTAATGAAGTGGAAGAAGAATGTAATGAAAATAAATAAAAAAGGGTGATTATGAGTCCATACCGTACTCTCCAGTAGAAATAATTTACCCATTTAATTTTTTTTTGTGATACAAAAACCAAATCAAAATGGAAATGTGTTTTGGGGAGTGATTTTTTCATTTTTTTTAGGATAAAGGTACTATGATGCAATGATAAGTGGGGTGGGAAGGGATCCTTTAATAATTAAAGTGGAATAGTTTTTGAAAATATCTGTTATTTTAAATTAAATGCAGTATGATTTCAATGTAAAGTGAATAAAATAGTGTCAAATTATAGATATAGGGTAATTCTTGGTTGATCCACCTCTCACGTATAAATATAATGGATATGGTTAGATATATTCTTTGTTTTCTTCCTTTAATTTATCTTTTAAACATATTTTACTTTTACCACCGTAAATTGTTTTTACATCATTAACATATTTTTATGACTAAGAATGAAAATGTTTTTATTAACTAATGTTCATATGCTGATTGATAATATATAAACCATTTTATAATTTTAAATTTATTAGTGTAGTAAAAATTAATTCCAAAACAACTAATGTCTACTGCATAAAAATAGTTTTAGAAAAAAATTAATTAGTTTCTAAAAAGTCAAAAATTTATTTCTAAATTAAATATAATTTAAATGTTAATACTTTTACTCCTTAAATACATATTTTATCTATAAAAATGTTTAATAACATTCTATTATGTTTTTATATACTAATTATTTCATATATGTTGTAGTATTTTTAAATGAAATATATTGTACTATACACTTTAAAATCCAATTTTTAATAAAAATCCCAAAAAAATCACACTATAAATTTTTTGATATACATAATAAATAAAAAACTTCACCTTTATTGAAATATTTTTTTAATTTATAAATTTAAATCTAAACATAATACATAAGTTATATTAAAAATATTTTTTTTAAAAATGTGATCTTTAAAAATTATTAAGTGTTCTAAATCCTATTTCAAATAAATTTACATTTTAAAAAGTGTATTTATAAAATTATACAAATTGAAAAATTTTAAATTATCCGTTAAAAGTTATAAATTATTTTTAATAGCATAAGAATAAAAAATATATAGAAAAAATATTTCATTAAAAAATAGACCTTACATTATTTTATTCCCATTTACTTAAGATTTATTAATTATTTAATAATAATTAATTAAATTTAATAAATAAATTTTTATAAAATAAAAATATTATTTTTTTTTTAAATTCATTCTATAAAAGTATATTTTATATAAATGAAAAATTTACAAGATATAAGTGATAATATAAAATTTATTAAATTATTAATTAAATGATTATATCATTTTAACTTCTATTTAAAGACCCCTTTAAGACCTCAGCATAAGACCTAATGTTATGAAAAATCCATTTAAGTTATCATGGGGGATGGTTCATCTTGTATGAATCTCCTACCAATTTTAATGATCTTGAAAATTTCCAAAAAATGAATTTTTTCAAGTAACAATTGATAGATTTCAAGTCAATATTTTTTTTGAGGATAACAAAAGTTAAATTATTTCTCATGTAATCTTTCCTAAGAGGGGTTCCTAATAGAGAAATTTTCTAATCGATTCCATTAATTTTTATGTTTTTTAAAATTTCATAATCTTGTTATATATATTTAAACCCACTAATTCGATAGTTAAATTTCAATGGCTGTATAAGTCTGATGAATATATAATCCCAATAGCCTTATATAATGGTCAGAAATAATTCTTATATATAACAAAAAAATCATCCCATTTTCTATATTTTAATAAGTATATTAGATTTCTAATTCCATACCTTACATTCGTAATTTTAATTGGGTTTAAGATTTTCATATCAAACAATGTGGGTAATGACTATAAATTCCTGGACTTATTTACATTTTGATTGATTATATTTATAATTTTCCCAATATTAATTCATATTACATTATCAAAAATAATTTATCATCCATTATATCATTTTTATCTCAAAAAAAACATACCATGGTTTTTTCATTCTGTGTTTCAAGTGAAATAATCTATTCTACATAATATTTATTTAACAAGAAATTAATATTAAATTCTATAGGTGTCATAGAAATTACATTTAAAAAAAAAGACAACCCATGAATTGAATTGTTGATATAATATAAAAAAATTATATAGGATCTTAAAACCATGACTCACAGATGAATTTATAATATATTGATGTTATACACCAATAGTTTATAATGTTATTGATCATCACCCACTTAGAGATAAACTTGTATCTCTAAAACAATTATTCATAGGATTTGTTATATCACACTATAGACTATTTCTAGGTTATGAATCCTTACTCTACTATGCATGATACTATACTTCCCAAAACAACCAATAGTTTATCAACCTAGGTATGACATCAGTGCATTACACAAACTGATACCCTATCATGTAAAAAAATCTTACTATTACTAATTACTACCAATTAATGAATGTATAGACTCATCATTATCATCAATAATCTACATCCATATCCTGGATTTCCCTTTTACAAAATATTACCAGCATTTATACATCTAATCATGGATGTGAAATGCATACCACATCAAATTTTGGAAATACAAACCATGTTACCCCACAATATTTGCTTGAATTCTCTTGAAATTAGTATCACACTCAATACATAGATAGTTTACACCCTATAATACAATTTTTCTAATAACTAAACTAAAATCACTAACATATATATATACCAATTTATATTCGAAGTTGATACACATATAACATTATTTTAATATAATAATGGACTCATGTTATATACCTTTCAATAGGGTATATGCCATCCGTATTTTCCACATAATTGTTTGAAAATTCAGTAATAATAAATAATCATGAAAATTGACTAAGACTCAATTATTCCAAGGTTAATGACCCAAAAGATAATATCTGACTCTTATATTGAAATTTAATATTTAATCCACCTTATCATTAGTTTATTCACCCTATCCCAATTTCCAAACTCAAAATTGTTGAGTTACTACCCAAAATACTCATTTTTATCACAAGTTGTTTCGTTTATTGGCATACTAAAACTATAACAAGTTATCCCATAGTGATTATGAAATATAAAATGTTTATATCTCATCACACACATGAGAAAAACAATTAATATTTAACACATGTCTCATGATCCCTCAGTTATTTTATTATGCACCTCACATAGACCACATGTTAAGCATATGTCATAATCTCAATCCACTAGTTATAAAGAGTAAATATATACTTCACACTCTACAATTAAATTACTTTATTAACTATAATGATACATGATATTATAATGTTATATTATATAGTTATTTATTAATCATATCAAGGAATCACACTCTTTTCCTAAGTGTCATACCATGTTCAATAAAATCTAAATAATGTTTTTTCTTCTAATTCCATCAACATCCCATGACCACATTTATTGAAATCAATGATGATAAGGATTCATATACCCCATCACTACATATTACCATATATCATGTTGTTTCAAAATTTTTAGTTCTAAAAATAAAAGAACCATCATAAAACAATTAAATATGCACACTTGGAAGGCTCACATGTCACCAACATCAACTTATAATCATTATAATAACCCACACCTTAGATTAACATTATTCTAAATCCAATAATATCTATATCCTATGTATTTTTCAAAAAAATCCATCATTATTCACATGTACTCTTAGATAAGATCCTCTTAAATATAAGCATAACTAATGAGGTAGATCATAAGTTATATCCCCTAACATTCCATAAATATTAACTGAAAACAAAATTTCTTGTTCTCATAGTAAGATAGTGTTGAAGGAACCATTTTCACAGTGGTGATTAAATATAATCATCCTCCATAAAAAATTATACCTAAGTAATATTTTTCTTATGTTCTACAACAATATAATAACCATCTCATACAACGATGTTCAATATCCAACCAATCATATCTACACTCACCTAATCAATATGATAAATATTCCATTATTCATGAAAATTGAATCTATTATAAATCACTAACCATTCCTATCAATCCACATATATCTATGTTTTCAGGGCTCATGAATTTAATAATCCATAATTATATGATTTTTATACGGGTTTCACTTCCTCAAATTTATAGGAACTTTATTATTATATTTTTTTCATAATTAAAAAAACATTAAAAAAATCCATTATTTCCACACATTTTAAATTTATTCACAAAACAAAATTCTTTTTTTTTACATTCATGTTTCACTCAAAACACTTTCTTTGTTATGTATTTCTCATCATTGATATTTATAAAATATCTACACATCCTTAAGCCCTTAAAAATATAATAACACAGGATTAGAAATAAAAAACTGAGTACATGGAACAAAATAAAGAAAGCCTTTTAAAAAATTTGAAATTGATGAAAACCCATAAGAAAGTTAGAATTGTTTTCATATTAAACTTCGTGGTCAAATAATAATTTACATACTCATGAAATCAATTTGAATGTTTAGAGTTTTAATATAACATTTATCAAGAAAGCATAAATGTAAATTCAAAATTTCAGAGGGTTTCATGAAAAACATGAAAACTTTTCCATGAAAAGAAATCATTCACCAATAAAAAATCATAAAACTTATATAAAATCGTAAACTAGTTTATATAGATTTCCCAATAAAAATATCTCTATTAATTTTTTTAATGCTTTGAATGATCTTTTAGGTTACTTGGGAAGTTATGCTCAATTCACCCTTATAATCACTATTACAAAATATTAACCAACCTAGATAATTCAAATTATATCCTAATAATTACTTGTTAATAGAAAACTACATCCAATATATAGTAGTAACTAAAAAAATTAAATCTATATACTTTATAAGGTATCTTATTAAAACTAATGTTCTAATCATTTATAGGAATATCTTATAATCAATTAACTCCACCCACATTTACCAATACATTAGAGATATCTGCCATGTTCAACCATCATAATTTAGAATTTACAAGGACGGTAATATATTTAAAACACATATAATTTTTCATTTATATAGTAAAATATTTTATCTAGCACATAAAAAAAATCATTTTTTGGATTTACTAAAAAATAAAGATAATAATCATTTTTTTCATTAAATACCCTTGAAAGAAAAATTATTCAAAAAATAGGAAATAGTATAATATTGGAATAAATATGAAATAATTAAATTGATATTCTAAAATAATAATTGTAATGGTTGTTATAAATTCTTTTTATTATTAATTATGTAAAATAATATTCCTTTCAAACTTTTTCAAAATTAAACTATATAAAAAAACATTAAAAACAAGTGTTTTTAAACAATTTTAAAGAAGGTCAAATATCATTAAAAATGAATTTAAAAAACATAGATTATAATAATAACGTAATTCAAATATTTTAAGATAATTTTTTATGAATGGTAATGAAATAGAATGAAAACTTTAAATTATTTTAAAAAGCAGTTTTAAAATTATCTAAAGAAATAAAAAATCATTAATTTTTAAAAAATAAAATGATATAAAAATAAATGTATTTTCAAAAAATTTTAATTTTAGGAAATAAATGATAAAAATAATATATATCGAAATTAATACACCGCACACTAATGATGTGGTGAAAAATGGCATGAATCTCAAAGAAATGAAATTAAGACAAGAAATCCCTTACCTGAGGTCCGACTCATTAGGAATGTTTTTTTCTAAATAATTATAAATTTATATTATTTAAATAATTGTTTAAGAAAAATTTTATAGTTTATTACCTTATGTAATCAACTTAATTTCATTAATTACAATGTGTTATATAGTTACTAAATTGATTAGGTTCGTGTTGGACGTTTTTAGGATGTTCCTCTCATAATATTAAAACAGATCTAGGAAAATGAATGTAGAAAAGGGTTCATTTTTTTTATAATATCAAGAATATTAATAATGAAATTTTTACTATATTTATATATTTAATGTACTATTATAAACATACATTTAAGGTGGTCATGAAAAATGAATCACATCATTTCATGGATAAGATGGCCTATATGTACGCATGACCGATGTTTTCATTTATATTGTTGGAGGAAAAGAAATAAATTATATTATATTTTAATTTTATAGAACCATTTATATGTTATTCATATCATTTTATATCAATTATATATATATGTATGACAATATATATAAGGTGGTAATGGAAAATAAATTACATCACTTCGTGGTGATGGTACTCCATGCGTACACATGGTGTTATAGCTTTCCATCAGATGGAAGGGAAATTATGTTGATAATATATTATATTCAAATAATCATAATAATTTCATAAATATAATATATACACTAATTCCATAATAATAACTTGGAATGATACGTTGTGATGGAAAATAAAAAATATCACTTCTTAAATATGGTAGTTTGTACCTATTCAAGAGCGATGATTTTACTTATCATTGGATTGAAATAGAGATGAAAAAGGAATATACCAAAAAGTTAATAACATTAAAATGAATTTTTTTATATTAATTTCATTTTATAATAATGGTTATGAAATGTTTTAATGATTTACAATAATAAATAAACATGGAAGTTTTTGGTTAAGAGTTCAACCTCTTCCATGGACCCCCCATTGGATTATACCCTAAGCATTATTATATAGTTATTTTGGTGATAAATGAACCCATAAAACATTTGGAAAATAATTATAAATAGATTTAGGTAGGCATTATCAGGGTTGAACTACTCAATGTTTTTTAATAAGTGTGTAGATAATGTACACATTTATAAGTTGGGGGAGTGTCATACTTGTAAATAATAATATATTTTACATATTATATGAGTCTTAATCATGGAAAATTTTAAACAATCACTAAATTTAACAATATATTTTGATAAAGGTCAAATAAATATCATCTAAAAACAATTAAGATAATATTTTTTTACTTTTTCATAATCTTTTTACCATAATAAGCCTATTTTAACATTTATAGTGGTAACTAATTATACTATGGTTACTATACAATATGACAAAATGTTAATTGAACTAATTGATAAATTTGAGCATCATGATTCCAAATATGAATTAAATTTTTTATGATTAATTTTATAAAAATGGTAGAAATCAATTTTTCTATAATAATATAAAACATAATAGAAAACTAATTTTTAGACAAATGTATTTTAGGCCTACAAATTATCTTATACAAAAATAAATTATAATGATGATTCTTAGTGTATTAAATGTATAATTGTTAATAATTTTATAATATTTATACTCTAAATCCAATCCAAAATTGATTGGTACTTTTTAAATAACTGAAAAGAAATTAAAATTTTAATAAAAATTGTTATTTTTAAGTATTTAACCAAAAATAAATCTTTGAAAAAAATTACCTTACCTAAAATTAGTTATACTATATCCAAAATAATGTTTATTTTAACAAATATAATTTATAAATATGGTATAAAATATTCTACTATCCACTCCCGAAACATGTAAAAACTATTTCTATATGAAATGTATTTTCGAAACATAAAAATTAATGTATTATAAATCATTTCCTTGTAATAGCTATTATAATATTGTAATTTTATTTTATTTAATATATATTCCTTAAAATTCCTCAAACTCATTAATCAATAGTAATTTAAATATTAAGATAAAAATTCACTGTACACTTAAAACTACTTTTCAAAGAAATATATCTTTTTACAATCAAATTGTTTTATAATTATTTATAATAAACTGATAATCATTATAGGAATGATTATTTATTATATTACATGTATAAAAAATTACTTATTAGTAAAATTTATAACCAAAATACATTAAATTTGTCCTTTAAATAAGACATCTAAAATATAATAAAAAAAATTCTTTTTTATAAAAATAGCCCTTTTAAGAATTAATAATTATTAACCATATATGATTTCATTTTTAACATTTAAAATTGGATAAATAATTCACAGGAAATAAAAAATATATTTTAATTAGAATATACTTTCTATATAAATTTTATAATTCGGTTACTCTTATCCATGCCTTCCAATCTAATGACTATTTTCTAAAATTCATATTTAAATAATAATATTGTAGTTAGTTAAATATTAATATACCATGTGGTATATTCTATCAAACATTTCATTCATTTAAATGAATATACATTCTAAAATATTGAAGTGTAACATTCATCCCCCTAATGAAATTTTGTACTTTCAATTTTTTATCATGTCTTCTAAAAAGGGTTTAGAACATTTTCAAAATCAATTCCAAGGGTTTTATGAGAAATATACATAAGTGGAAAGAAATAATTTTTTAATAAACATTAATATCATATATTTTTAATTTTTATGTAAATAAATTGAAAAATAATTCAAAAATGCTAAATTTATCGCTGTGAGACTCATACTTGTGAAGGATGTTCAAAAATCATTCCATGAATGTATTTTATTTTTCCCAAATAATACTTCATAGATTTATCTTCCTCTTACTTGGGTTGAAGAATTATTTAACCATAAATATTTAGAATATTAGATAATATACATAGTTTTATCCATTCCATAAGAATAATTTCATCCTTTTGTTGTTATTTGAGCAGTTCTATATTTTTTTTTACATATCATACTCTAAATTTAAAATAATCCAAACACAATTTTCACCCATAAATTAAAGAAAATAATTTCAATGAATCGTCAGATCCATAAAAGAGATAAAAAATTTTACCTCCTATATCAATATATTTATTAATATTGAGATGTGTTATAATAATAAATGATGATACCCAATGATAAATTTATATTATTAAATGAATAAATAACCATAATTCTTGATAAAATATTAATCCCTAACTTTTAAGGCCCAAAATAAGAATGATTTGATCACATATGTTTCTAAAATAAACATAATAATTATCACTTAGAATCAAAAATCACTCAAAAAGTATGTTGGTTGGAGTAGAACACTCAAGTGGGAGTGAATTGAGTTCATATAAAAGCTTCTATTTTAAAACATTGATTTAATAAAATCCCCTAATAAAAGTATAAATATTCCAGTTAAATGAAGAAGCAGATTTCTAAAAAGTATGAATGTTCACTGAATTTATCAAAAGATTTATTAGTTATTTGTTACAATAATCTAAATTATTGACATTACTTTTGATAGTGTTTTGATGAATAAAAAATTGTTATAAATACTAACTAAGATTAAGTATCAATGTAAAAGTTAGTTTTCTAGAATATGGGTGAAAATATAGAAAACTAATTTTGAAAAACACAGCGGGTAAAAGACAAGAGGTTCAGTATCAAACAGATACCTAATCTTTTCCACATGGTGATCACCTACCACCAAGAATATTATATTATCAAACTTGGTAAACACCCTAGATCAGGGTTCATAATAGCACACAAGGCTGTCTAGGTTAACAAGACCTCTACCACAGTTCATCACCAGAAAGAAAATACAACCAAGCCACATGGAGACCTATTCCAAAATTATATAAGGGATAAAAATTATGTATAAAGATTAATGAGTGAGGATATCTTGTATCCTCTAGCTTAGCTCAGGAGATAGTGTGTGTTTGTGACACAAATACACACACTGGTTGAAAAGTAATAATATTGTACACAACTGGGAATAAATAATGAGAAAGGGTTTAGAATGCTCTATGTAATGTGCTTGATTCTTCTGGACTTCTTGTTTGTAGAGGATGGGATTTTTTATTCCACTTCTAGAAGAAGACACAAAAATAGAGTTTCATAAATGCTCTATGTTGTTGTTTTAAGCTAGATGAGATTCTCTTCAAAAATATTCTTTAGTTTAATTTGTTGCTAAAAGGATGTTTTCACTTCAGTTCCTAGAAATTTTTTCCTTTTTCACTTATATAAGTATGAGTATTTTATGTGTTTTCTACTTCTTGGTCTCATTTGTGCAACACACACTTTAATCTGCTCACACGCCACCTTTTATTTATTCCTAGCTTTTTTCTTTTGGCTGATAAGTGGAATGATCTCCATCACATGTAGGTACATCGTAGGTCATATTTTCCATGATAAGGCTATAAAATATCATTAATTTTATCATTTTCATTAAATAGATCAAACATTACCCTTAGTAATGTTTTTTAATTTTAATGGTCCAGAAATTATAAAGTCTTGAATAGTGTCATGGGAGCAGTGACATAGGGGTAGTGACTTGTCCTTTGTCTCTAAATGGTGTATTCATAAAGTTTTTTTATACATTGCAAGAATTCTAGATTTATGGAACGGTGTCTTATGAACAGATTCATAGAATAGGTAAAAATTAAGGTATGACTGGTTGATGCAATGGTGTCTAGTACATTGTGAAGAAATTGGCTCGGTTGGTTGATGCAATGGTGTCCAGCCCTTTGTAAAAATTAAAATCTTCGAGAATAGTTTCTTTAGAACAGTGACACAGACATTGTAAAAATTCTATAATTCTGGAATGGTATCTTAAGAATGGTGACATCGACTTTGTGAAAATTCCGAAATTTAGGAATGGTGACTAATTCATATCAATAGTTTATGGTCCTTTGTAAAAATTATAGACTGGTGGGTTACAATAATGGTCACTCATACTTTACTGATTTTTATATTTATTAGTTATTTTGAGTCCTCTGGATAGGGATTGTGAGTTCACCATAACGATGAATCATACATAGTCAAATATTTGCAACATGTCATGTGAATTAACACATAACAAAATAGATTATTATTATACATAAACATAAAGAATTATGATGAAACAATATTAAACATGATTTGAGAGCATTAAAACAAGATGATTCAAAAAATCTCTTTCTTTTTGATGATTACAAAAAATGGAATTTACAATCTATTCATAATGAAAATATTAAAGGATACATATTTTCATAAAATATCAAAAATATTAGGTGAAATAAATACAAAAATAGATATTAACTAAATTCAGCATATAAAGTATAATATCAAAGAAATAAATTATAGAATTATAAAATATATAATATATATCAGATCTTATACTCATATGATAGTATTAGAGCATATATTATCAGTATCAAAACTTCATATTATAGATCATCTGAAAACCAAAAAGACTGTTAGGATAGTTAAATTACATATATTTTTTCTCCCACCTTTTGGATTATAAAAAGGAAAATAAGGAATTGAAAACTATGAATAAGCACAAAAGTTCATCAATAAGTGAATAAAAGAGTGAGAAAATTTCATTGAATAAATCAATGCAATACAATCACCAAAATTACATCATAACACTAAAAACCTCATCCAATTACATCACCTCTAATTCCACCACCTCTTTTCCCCTATAAGAGATATCAGGTGTATATGAACTAGGTGAAAAATTTGTAGTTTTTAGAGGGTCATAGTAGATACAGAGAGGAGGTAGAGGAACCCCTTCGAGAATATAAAGAACAACGTTCGGTATGGAAGAAGAACAAGGTAAAGCATGCTCAGTAATGACTACTTTGATTTGGCTTAGAGCATGAGCTGGGGTTAGGGTTAAGGGTCAGAAAATAGTAGAGGAAGAGGGAGAAAGAATCTTTCTAGGTCATAGCAGGGTAGTTATTGGAGAAACAATTGTTGTGCTCGGATGGTGCAAGTAAGGAATCAATAGATTGATGAGGTTTCTGATTACCTCACCACCATATTCCATTGATTTCTCGAAGTCATCCTTGTTTTCCAAGAAATTATCAAGGGTATGAGTAAATTACATCAAATTATTTACCTACTCCATGATAGAATGAGTCACTAGAGGTAGCCTCAAATTATCTACTAAATAATTAAAATTATTTTTTAGTTGGTGGTTGGTACAAATCCACTTAAAATAGAAATCCACAATCATTGAAATTTACACTAGAACATTAGTTGCAGCTTTTGAGTAAGTTTTTTCCATGTTATGAACATTCTCTCTGTTCTTTTTAATTTTACCAAGATTTTTCTGGATCTGAGTCATCCATCATAGCTTTTACCAATTATCTTATTACATATCAAATCAGGTCATTGTCAAATGTCTAATAGGTCTAAGAAAAAATAGATGAATCTAGAGCAGCTGAGGTTAAAGAATTAATTTTTCATTGAAGTGTCTCTAAAGAACCTTTATATTCATCTGTCAGTCACTTGATATCAGACACAAGACCACACATATCATTTTCTAATTTTGTATTTTTCATGAAAAGTTTCTTGAACATGGAAATCAAATTAGGTTTAATATGATATACATCCTCTCTTGGGATTATTTCAACCTCTCCACACATAGACTAGAAACAAGAACTAGATCATGATTAGCTTGTATGTCCTTCTTCATCTCTTCAACTAATGATTTTAATGACATCAATTAATCATTCAAATATTTATTTTCAATCCTTTCCTCATGTATCTCATGAATCATCTTGGGTTGAGTTTTCCATATTACCTTTTTTGGGAGAATATTAGCATCACATTCACTAAGGTTAGTTACAAGAGAATGACATGACTTTATATGCATTCTAATTCTTGATTAAAATTTTTAGCCAAATACCTTTAAATATTCATTACCCACATAGTTTGAAGTTTCTTATACAGGAGTAGGAATAGGTATTGTCTCTTGACTGGAATCAAATTCTATAGATATGATATTCTTGTGTTGATAAATTGTTTAATGGTCCATTTTGTTAACTAAGTTTCTCAAAGAGACATCAACCTAAAAATAGATTGGAAACATGTACATGGAATTTACAAAACATAGATTAAAAGGATTTTAAACATCAATTATTTCCAAACATAGGTTTTTCTCCCCCTCAACTGATGATTCAAATTTTGAATTAAAAGACTCTTTATCTTGAAATCATTCCATAGAATATTTTATTTCTTAATGGAATTTTGTATCAACTACATTGTAGGATCGAAATAATGAGGTTGATGCTCAATATAAAAATATGGGGGTGACTTATATCCTTTAATAATTTATTTGGAACTTTGAAAGTTGAAATAAAACTTTCTATTGTTTAGCAAAGTTACACAAGGTAAATTCACAAGACCCCTTAGTTTTACAAACTTTCTAGATTATGAAAATATGGTTCCAGAAATAATCCTTTAAAAAAGTTTACAAGGGAAAACATTCGACCTTAAAGGATATATAATCATACTAATCATAATACAAGTAAAGAAAGTATAATATAACTATATTTTCCTTATTAATAAAAATGCAGCAAAAAATAAACTTGAAACAACACAAGTAACAAGTATAGAATATTTTAACCCAAAGAGTAGGGCATCCAACAACCTTGGATAAAGGTCCCTTGATTTATACTTTCAAGAAAGTCTGTCTTACCCACACCAGGGTATGACCTTGATAGGAATATCGGAGTGTGTCTTACTATCCCCACAAGCCCATGAACTTCAAGGTAGTGGGCACCATTGTCTTTTTTATGAATAAATTCCTTGAACTTTAAGGCAGTTGGTACCTCTATATTCCTATCCCCAGAAGCCCTAGATTGTACACAACAACAATCAGAGTTGCATGAAGTAATCTAAACATGATGTTCAGTACACACAAATAATGAGAGTCTCTATCTAGAAATAACTTCAACAGAATGTAATCTCAAGAGATGTAGAATAGGAAAGAAAGTCATGTATTGAGCTCATTCCAATGAGATCTTATTTATAGGAACTTCTTCAATGGTCGGATCCCTCCTCCAATTGTCATATTTTTACTTAAATCTCTAAGGGACCTGTACACATGTCACTCAAAAAAGGTTAGTTAGAAACAGAATGCATGACAAAGTTTCATACCTATAAAACGAGTAAGTAAAATATGGTTGCTCAACCAAATCTATTTTTCAGATTATATGGAAAAAAAAGTTCAGAGTCTATGAGAAAAACATTCAAAGTCTATATTACATGAATATTCAGATTCTGTTTTTTAAGGAATTCAGAATCAGAATTCTATTCACTTCAGAGTCTGCATTCTGAAGAATTTGGAATATGAATTCTAAGTAATTCAGAGTATGAATTCTAACGAATTGAGAACCTAGATTCTAATGAATTCATAGTCCGAATTCTAAGGAATTTGGAACTGAAATCTAAGGAATTCAGAGTCGGGATTATATTGAATTAGGAGTCTGAATTATAAGGAATTTGGAACCCTAATTCTAAGTAATTCGGTGTTTAAATTCTAAGAAATTCTAAATATGAATTCTAAGGAATTCAGAATCTGAATTTTAGAGAATTCAGAATCTGAATTGCAGAGAATTCAGAATATGAATTTCAAAGAATTTGGAATCTGAATTTCAGAGAATTCAGAATCTGAATTTTAGAGAATTTGGAATCTGAATTTTTGAGAATTCAGAATCTGAATTTCAGAGAATTCAGAATATGAATTTCAGAGAATTCCGTATCTTAATTTCATAGAATTCAGAATCTAAATTTTAGAGAATTTTGAATCTGAATTTTAGAGAATTTGGAATCTGAATTTTATAGAATTTGAAATATGAATTTCAAGGAATTCAAAATCTGAATTCAGATCCTGCAAACATAATACTTTATATCAAGTATTTATATGATTCTGAGGTTTTAAAAATGAAACCAAATTTTACACATAGAAATAAAAAAAGTTAGGTTTAGTGAAACTTAATCATGAACAATGAAAACAAAGATAGGGAGAAAATTTCTTTTGGAAGAAATTTTTTCCTTAATAATATAAATCTTAAGGTAAATGAAATTTTCCTTGAGATAGAGTGTTTATGATTTTCAAAAAATAAAGGAATTGAAAAGTCATAAGGAACCCTTATTCACTCAATAATCTCCCCCATTTTGGAAAGGAAAAACATCATTACTAAAAAAAGTCTAAGGACTTAGAAATTTTAAGGAAATTTAAAAAACGTATCCCTGTTTAGTTATAGAACAAAGTGAATATGACAAACACCCCCTTAGGATTTGGAATCACTAAGGATTTTATTCTCGTTTTCCAAAATGTTATTTTTCATTTTCTTGCATTCGAAAAAAATCATTGATAAGAACATTCCTCTAGATGAACTCCCCCTATCATAGGTACAATTTCTCTTTACTTTGTATTCTTTTTAACATTCCTTTATCTCCCCTTGTGATTTTGAAAATGAAATATAAGGAATGGAAAAATTGGTACATGAAACATTAGTAATAAACAAACAAAAATATGGAGAACCAATAAATTTTCACTAAGACTCGAAGTATTTGTACAATGAGGAAAATACAACAAAATATCATAATGAATTGAAATTATCCCTATTTCTCCTTCGACATAAACTTCTTCACAATGGTTTTTATCTTCTTGAGTTCCTTATGATCATATTCTGCTGGCTTAAGCAACTGATCCTTGTCTTCACTTTTTTTCTCTAAGGCTTGAATTTTCTCTTCCCAAGCCTTAAGAATGTCTTCCTGAGCTTTCAACAGTTATCCATGACTAACAAGCTTCTCTTCAGTCTCTATTCTATGATCTCTTTTCATATTCTAATTCATGTCCATAGAGTAAAGATTTCCATTCAAATCCTTAACTTCCTGCTTCCGAGTAGTCTCTTTAAGACTTAACTTTTTCTCCAAACTATTTTACGATATTTGATCTTCGCATCTTAGGTATCAAATGCATCATTGACATTATCATGGAATTCATTAAAGATTCTCATTTCTTCAATCATATTATTTGACAAGCTTTTCATCTTCTTGCATGATCTTTTATGGGCCACATAACTAATGAGGAAATTGTTGAAATCTACCTCTAGTGAAACACATTTTTCCATCACCATGAAAACTGAATCTGACGTATGGATTATGGTATGATGAAGCATTTGGAAACTGGAATCTATGTTTGGAAATAAAGGAATAGTACCAACCTTCTTCTTCAATGACTAGACAATAATATCATGTTCAAGGGAATATGTTTCTGAATCCGAATGTTTGGTTAGTGAGGATAATTTTTATTTATATCTTCATCTTTCCTCTTCGATTAAGCACCATCATCTTTCCTCTTCACCACATATTTACTTGGTGTATCTACAACCACCTACATTCCCTTATCTGGTCTCAGAGAGATGTCTTGTTCTTTAAGAGATTCATGCTCACTATCATATAGCTGAACAATATTATCTTCCCCAAGTTCTTCTTTCTTTGCATCACCCACTAGATCTACCGAATTAATAAAACCATGATTACTAATTTCATCATCTGTTGGCTTATTCACTTCTACTTAACCATTCTCATCTTTTCTCGGTGTATAAATTTTTGAGGATTTTCATTTGGAAGTCCGAATTGAAAATTTCACAGATGGAGTTTCCTTTTCATGATAATCTTGATCTTTCTATATAATATCATCAGTTTCATGACCTTATTCTTCCCATTGTTCTTTTTATATTTCCTCTTCCAGTTCCTGATCAATTTCTTCTTCTTGATGCAATTCTGGAATCACCACATTTATTCCTGGAGTCTCTGGTAATTGTTCTATCAAAAAGGATTCTGGTACCGGAATTTGTTCAGAGACACTTTAAGTAGCCTTGACAAAATATTGAATTACTTCAGCTTCTGACAATTTCATCATTTTTGTTTTTTCTTTTCCTTCATTTTTCATTATTTTCCACATCCTTTTTCTTCAATTATTTTTTTAGCAGGGTCCAAGCCAAAAATAGGACCCCTTCCTTCCATTTCTGCTTACCATCTCTCCACTTATCCACTACTTTATCAGCAAAAGCTTTTTGCTTCATTGGCCTCAGTGGTGCTGACTGATTTTTCTTTTCCACATGATTTTTTTTCTATTCTATCTCCTTAGACTTTCTCATCCTTCCACCCTTCTTGGAGGTTTTATCCACTTCCATCTTCATTGATAAAGAATCTAATTCATCTTCAGAAAGATCATAAAATTTTCTGGATTCAATGGAGAATCCAATTTTTATTCTCCTTAAGGTGTCATCACATAGAAACATAAATTTGTAATTTCTCGGCCTATAACTGCATGGAATTTTGAATGACTGAAGGAAAAGAACAAAAATCCTTAAAAGACTAGTTGTATACATAATAATTTGAGACTTCAGGTTTCCATTATTGATATTCTCAATCATTAACAATATATACATAACCAAGTTTATCATCCTTAGATTCACCATGAAATAAAAAATATAGATGTCACTATTCTTTAGAGTATCCTTATCGCCTTTACTTGGAATTATAAATCCATTAACCCACAATTCAAGAATCTGCAAATTTGTAGAAAGATGAATGATCTTCAGAGTCTTCACTCCTTTCAAGAAAATTCACTCTATTGCCTTCTCCTTATTAAAAGATCCTGATTCATAATGTAATTTGTGAGTACAGAACAATACTTCCCCTTCATAAGGAATACCAATCAGACTCATTGACTTGCTATATGAAAGAGAGTATGTCTTTCCACAACACTTAAAAAAAATTAATCTTTCCCTCCTTCATTGAAAAGCTAACTGTTTCATAAAACTCCACCATCAACTCTGAATACACCAGATCCTATTCCTTCAGCTTAAAAACACAAAGGCTCTCCTAGTTATTCAGCTTAATATTTTTGTAAACAATAGAATCATACTTATCGAGGAATTTTTGATCAACTATCCACTCTCAGTATATCTTCCACTCGGAGATTTACTTATCAGTTGAAAATTATTTCTAAGGAGAAGCTTTAGTAGACATCAGGAACTGGAGAAACTTTTGAAGATTCAGAACAGCCTTAAAATACAGAGGAAGAGCTTCCACACACAAAATATTGAAAATCGATGTGGGAAAACCATCATGGGTGCCTAATATATGTGATTTAGGTGAAAGTTCAACTTCCATGGTTGATCCGGTGGTTGAAAAACTTTTGATTAAATCTAAAGGATTAGATTATAACCAAAGAGGGATTTTGATATATTCTGATCTTTGGAGGTTTTTATGTTAGAAACTCAAATTTAATAAAAAATGAGTTCGAAAAATTTAAAACAAAAGGAAAATACCAACTAGTAAAAGATGATTATGAAAACATATAAAAGAAATCATAACTTCTGGATTTCTAGGAAAATTATTCGTAATGAGGAAAAATTCTTCTTGAATAACTATAGATTACGAAAATTTCAGATTACAAAAAATTTAGATTACAAATAAATTTAGAGTACGAACTATTTTGACTAATAATAATTGTGACTACAAAAAATTTTGACTACTAAAAATTTTGACTAATAAGATAATATATCCCCTATAAAAAAGAGTTTCATACTATACGGAGATAAGTTTCAAAAAGAAGTAAATATGGAAGTTTACCTTATGATTATCATTCCTAACTTCTATTTAGTATATTCAAATCTATCAGAGGGTAATGATTTTGTGAAAATTTCAGCAAGTTGCTCTTGCATTCCAATAAATTGAAGAATGATATCTTCTTTTTGTGTGTGATACCTAAGAAAGTGATTCTTAATATATATGTATTTTTCATGAGAGTGATATGAAGGTTTTTTAATTATGTCAATGACACTAGTATTATCACATAATAACTTTTTTGATAAAACTCATACCATAGTCTTTGAGTGTGTGTTGCATCCACAACACTTGAGCACAACAACTTCCATCTGCTATATATTCAGCTACAGTATTGGAAAGTGCTACTGAGTGTTTCATTTTTCATGAAAAAGAAACTAATTAATCTCTTAATAAATGACAAGTTCCATATTTAATTTTCCTATCCATTATATATCCACCAAAGTGAGCATCCGAAAAACTTTTTAGAACAATATCATTTCCAAAGGAATAAAAGAGTCCAAAATCCATGTTTCCCTTTAAGTTGCGAAAAATCCTTTTCACTGCCTTTAAATGAGATTCCATATGATGGGATTGATATCTTGAACATAAGAATACTGAAAACATTATGTCTAGATGACTAGCTTTTATGTAAAGTAGACTTCCTATCATACCTCTAAATGATGTTTGATCTACTAGTTTCCTAGCTTCATCAAGATCAATTGAATTTTTGGTACCAATACAAGTACTTATAATCTTGGTGTTCTCATATCCATACTTTTTAAGATTATGTTTAATATACTTATGTTGGGATATATAGATTCCTTCTAGTTTTTGAGAAATTTGAAATCCAAGGAAAAAAGATAACTCACCCATCATACTCATTTCAAACTCAGATTTCATTTGATCTAAAAAGGAATCAGATAGATATTTCTCAATTGAACCAAATATAATGTCATCAACATAAATCTGAACAATCAAAATATTCTTCTTATCTTTGTTTATAAAAAGAGTTGTATCAGCATTTCCCATAATGTAAATGTTTTGTAACAAAAACCATGTAAGCCTATCATACAAAGATCTAGGGGCTTGTCTAAGTCCATATAAAGATTTGGTAGGTTTTAAAACATGTTCATGATGTTTTTTATCTTCAAAACTAGGATGTTGTTCAAAAAAACTTCCTCTTGAACATAACCATTAATGAAATCACATTTAACATCCATTTGAGAAAGTTTAAAATTGAAGAATGTTTTAAAGGAAAGTAGAATACAAATGGATTCAAGTATAGATACTGGAGAATAGGTTTCTTCATAATAAATTCCTTATTCTTGATTATAGAATTTATAAAATAATCTATATTTATTTCATATTCGGATTCCATTTTCATCACACTTATTTATGAAGACCCATTTTACTCCAATAATAGAAGTTTCGTTAGGTCTTTCAATTATGTTCTTGACATTATTTCATTCAAATTCATTTATCTCATCTTTCATAGCTTTTATCCAATCATTATCACCTAAAGCTTCATCTCTGACTTTTTTTTCTAGTTGGGAAAGGAAGGAAAGATGTTCTACTTAATTTCTTAAAGAACATCTCATCCATACGTGATGATTTACAACACCAATGATACTATCACTGGGATGATTCTTAGGAAACAACTGATTTGGGTTTTGTAAAACATGTTCATCAACATATGAAAAGAAATATTCTACGTTGAACGCTTTAGAAAATTTTACTAAAACATTTTTTAGTAAAAATATCTTTTATCAAGGGTTGATAATCAGTTTTTTAAAATACATCTAAAGATGTAGGTTGAGGACGTTTAAAAAAATAGATTGGTTTCATTAAATTTAACATGTACCGTTTCTTCAAAAATACAAGTATTTTTATTGAAAAAACTATAAAACTTAGAGGTTGTGGAGTAGCCTAAGAAAATTCCTTCATCAGAATTTGGTGTGAATTTGTGTAAATTATCATTATTATTCATAATTAATACATTGAAACCAAAAACCTTGAAGTAGAAATGTCTAGTTTTTATACTATTCCATAACTCCTAAGGAGTTTTATTAAGAAAAGGTCTAATAAAAACATGATTTATAGTATAAAAATGAGTACTTACAGCTTCAAATCGAAAATATTTGGCTATTGAATATTCACTAAACACGGTTCTTGTTATTTCTTGAAGAATTCTATTTCCTCATTCAACAACGCCATTTTCTTGGGGAGTTCTTGGTGTTGAGAAGTTATGAGTAATGCATTTTATACTATAAAAATTTCAAAATCAGAATTTTTAAATTCTCCTCCATGATTACTATGAATAGTTATCAAAGGAAGATTTTTCTCATTTTTAATGTGGGCTCTAAAACTCTTGAAATAAGAAAAATATACATAAGTATTTTATAGAAAATAGAACCATGTAAATCTTTTGTAATCATAAACTTAGGAAAATACATGATATTTTCATCCAATGCTACTAGCTTGTGTTGAACCAAAAATATCCATATGCACTAAATGTAATGCATCTGTGGTTGATACTTCACCAATTGATTTAAAACATGACTTGTGTTTCTTTTTATATTGACAAGGTTCACAAACTTTCGAAGATTCTAATCTTATCTCTAGTAGATCCTTAAGTAGTCTTTTCTTATAGATTTTTCATAGGATCCAAAGGATACAGTGACCTAACCTTCTATTCCATTACTTAGAATGATCTTCCATTGCACTAAGACAAGTTCGATCATGTCTCCTAAGGTCTTCTATGTTTAATTTGTATAAATTATATTTCTTATGAGCTAAAAGAATAAACTCTTCCTTAGAATTTTGTTCTAAACAGTTTTCATTCATAAAATTCAAAATATAACCTTCATCACATAATTTAATTATTCTAATAAGGTTTTTCTTATGACCCATAACAAATAAAATTTTATAAATCATTTTTTTGCCAAGAAGAACAATATTACTTATACCAATAATTTCTCCCTGAGCATTATCTTCAAAATTTATTTTTCCTCCCTTAATCATGATAATCTTTTGAATGATTTTTTTCTTACCATTCATGTTCCAGGAACATCCACTATCCATGAACCATGTATTGATATTGGTACTATCTTTACTTTCTTGAAAATAAGAGTGTTAGCCTTTTGGAAACCCAAATTTCATGGATATGAAATCTTCAGAAAGCAATATCTTAGGAATCCACATTTTCATTAAAAAATATGCTTTATCAAAACCTAAAGATTGAGTTTTGTTTAAGGAACAATTTTTTCCCAATGCCCACCAAAATGACACTTAGTGCAGAATAGATAACTTTGAGGAACTAAACAATAATTAATAAAAATCGTTTTCGAATGAGTATATCCAAATCCAGAATTATTCCTTAGAGTTTGAATTTCTGAATACATCATGTCAATATTTTCTTTAACCAAGGTAATGTTTGACAAACACATCCTCAAGTAAAATATTTCTGACTTCAATGTAATAACCACATTTTTATCCTTAAAAACATTAGTTTTAGCACTAGAGTTAGTCTCTAAAACATTTTTCTTAGAAATTAATTTTTCTATATCCTTAGAAAGTTTATCCTTCTAAAAATTAACCTCTCTAAGGGTTTTTGAAATACATTCAAAATAATAAATTTTTCTTATCAAGATCTTTATAAAGATCTCATACTTCTTTTATAAGAATATAAATTATTGAATTTTCCTTATCATGATTTTTCATGACTTTAGAATTTTAATTCCCAAGGAGCTTAGAAACCCTAGAAACTTCTTCATAACTATGTAAAGTATTATCTTCTTCAAAAGAAGATTATTTATTCAAAGATTCATAATATTTAAAATAACTATAATTAGCATTCAAGGATACATTTTTTATGGATTCAACATTATCTACCTTGACCATTAAAAAATGATTTTCAATAGGTAACCTGGAAAGTAAACCCAGATTCTTCTGACCCAATGATTCAAACTCTAAGGATTCATCAGAAGAGTCTCCACCACTGGCACTCCAGGAGTCATTATCTTTCAAAACATTCTTAGCATTATCTTGGTAGTACTTATTTCTACTCCTCTCAGAATGCTTTTCCTTTCTACCCATTCTTTTAAGCATTGGAAAATCTAGCCTTATATACCCTTCTCTTTTTCATTCATAACAAGTGACTTCTGAATCTTTTCATTCGTTTCTCTCTTTCTTATTATTTCTATATTGAAAATATTTTTTCCCATCAATCGTGTTCATCCTTTGAGAATGATTAGTTATTTCATTATAATAATGTTCACTTTTTCTTGATTCAGATTAAATAGTAACCTTCTTCGACGTTGATCTAGTAACCCTTGTAGGTGTCTTTGGTTTTGTAGATTTAAAGCTACACTTCCATTTCAATTATTTTTTTTATTCAAATCAACATCATTTTTCATTCTTGCCTCATGCTGAAGAAGAGTTCCAAAAATCTCATCATGGGTAATCAGAGATACTTTCCTATTCTCATCTATATTTGTTCTCTTAGATTCATAGTCATTAGGCATGATATCTATAATCTGGTCCAAAAGTTCCTTATCATCTAAACCTTATTATCCCCTGTATTAAAAACTATTAATAATATTCATAATCCTTTGTTGTAACTTACACACTAGTCCTACATAAGGAAATAAAAATCCATGATATTCTACAAATAGAATAGCTCTTCTAGTTTCTATAACCTTGGATGTACCAAAATGAGTAACCTCTAATTTCTCCAAAATACAATTTGCAGCTTCACAAGGAAAAATTTGGATATATATTTTCTTGACGTGGAACACAACAAAGTATTGCATACCTTTTTGTTTAGTTGATAATATGACTTTTCTTTATTAGTAAAAGTTATGACTTCCTTATCAGGAATCTTGTAATATCCAGTAAGCATAACAAAGTTTCCCACTCCAGTGTTAATAACAAAAGTCTTCATTTGATCTCTACAATATTCATAATCATTCCCATAAAATATAGGCGGTCTAGTAGTATTATGATTTTCAATCAAACAAACATTAATTCCTTCCATATAAAAGAAAATATCTTTCCACAAAAACTTATTAATAGAAAATATTTGTAAACAAGTAAAAAAATAATAAGAAAGGAAAATATGAACAATGAAAACATGAGAAAGAAAACTTATATGTGAATATAAGTATTCTAGATACCTCCTCTGATACCAATTGTAGGAAAACAATAATGATATAGATGCTCAATATACAAGAGGGGTGAATTGTATCCTTTAAGAATTACTTTGGAACATTTAATGTTGAAATAAAAATATATATTGTTTAACTAAGTTAAATAAGGTAAATTCACAAGACCTATTAGTTCAAAAAACTAGCTAGATTATAGAAATATGGTTCCAGAAATGAATCTTTAGAAATGTTTACAGGGGAAAATATTCTACCTTAAAGGGTATAGAATATTTCTTATCCGAGTAAAAGTACATGGAAGTATAAGATAATTATACTTTCTTTATTAATCAAAATGTAGTGGAAAATAAAACTGAAACAACACATGTAACAAGTATATAATCTTTTAACCCAATGAATAGGGTATCCAACAACCTTGGATAAAGGACCCTTGATTTTTAATTTTAAGAAATTCTGTCTTACCCACACCAGGGTAAGGCCTCGATAAGAATATCAGAGTCTTTCTTGCTATCCCTGCAAGCCTCGAACATCAAGGTAGCCAGCACCTTTGTCTTCCTAATCATGGAAGTCATTGAACTCAAAGGTAGTCAGCACCACTCTCTTCCTATCCTTGTAATAACTCGATTGTATGAAACAATAATCAGAGTCGCATGAAGTAATATGAACAAGAGGTTATGTAAAAACCCAAAATTTCATTAATGGAAATCTCTCTTGATCTAATTAAATGTTTCTTTATGTAAAATGTTTATATAAAATGTCAACTTATTTGGTTTTATGTTAATAATTGTCTTCTTTTCTAATATAGACGTTTAATGGTGATTATATGAGTAAAAATATAAGGATTTAACGAATATAATTTACTCAGAAGAAGAAACAAATGGCCTCATCCAGTAGAATTTCTCCATACGAAGCCCATTTTTTCGGAGATCAGAAAAGAGGCGTCATCATTGGGCCTCGCTCTTGAACAAGCCCAAGATGAGCTTCATAATGTAAAGCTCGAATGAAACTGTCTACGGGAGAAGTGGAAGTTGATAGAGATCACCACGCGTGTAACGCTATCCGAGCCACCCCAAGAGTCTATCACCATCGCACACCTTAACCTTAGGTCTTATGTGGTTATTTTAAGGGGTTATGTAACAAATCCCTAGTAATATGGTTATGTACATTATTTTTGTATATAATAAGGAATATACTTTCATTTTATTATTGTTACCTTATAAATAGTTTTTAAAGTACAAATAGTATTTTTAGTTATTGGTCAACTAAGAAATATATTTTGATGAATTAATGGATTTTTGAATTAAATTATATTTTTATAAAATATTATTATTAGTATTAAATTAATTTTTATTAAATATAAAGGATCGTATAATTTTATGAATGCAATTGTAATTTTTATTAAGGTTCGAAAGCTATTTTTGTCAAAACCTGTGAATTTTAGATAAATGACGATTTTTTATTTTAAAAGTGAAAATTAATATATATATATATATATATAATTATTTAGATAAAATAAATATTATTTCTGGAATCAGGATGTTGAAATTATCCAACGGTGAATTTTTTATAATTTTCTGAGATAGTCAATTGTTTGGGTAAAATTTAAAAACTGTTTAAATATATAATGTGTTTTATGACATCATAATGACCCAATAGTGATGTAATAAAATAATATAAGCTTTATTTTCGGCTAATAAATGTTTTACCATTAAAATAATTTTATTTTGGGTTTTTTTGACTTATTTTACAAAGCATTAATAGACCTTCATTACTTATTAAACATCTTGTCTTTTTAAATTGTTTTCCTTGGGAGTGTGACTCACCTCCACATAAGCAACCCCATTATTTTATGAATTTCAGACTTTGTCCTTATAAAATATTGTTTTCCACTTCCCTTTACCAAAAACCATTTTCTGGTTTGTGGTTTGGATTAGTTTAATGTGGGGTTTCCCAAACCTAAATAATAAAGAATTCCCTCACATTTCCTATATAAACCCACCCAAGCTCCCACTTCCTCCTCACTCAAAGACTTTTTAGTTTTTCCAAACTATGCCCTCCTCTCTCTATAATCCTCCCAAGGATCCCCAAGATCCCAATAAGCCTCTCTCAAGCCTCTCTCAAGCCTTTGGAAGCACACATCCATGTAATTCTTTTTTCTTCCTTTATTATTTTATTCTAATATTCTTTAAATTGTTATGAGCTTTTAATTTCAATTATAAATGTTGGGGAATAGTTTTAATCCCCCCCATACTTTGCTCTTTATTTTTCAATGATGGGATACCCCTTTATCTTTCATTAAATTCCTCCCATGTACACCTGTTACTTTGCAGAAATTCCGAAAGATATTTCCCTCTTCTCATTGACATTCAGGAAATTCATTTGTATCATGAATCTAAATTCCATTAAATTTGTTGGGATATGTATCTATATAACCCCCTTAAAGTCCATGTCAAGTAAATATGATGAGACACCCCTTTCCCTCTCATCAGCCATTTTTATGAGTTCTTATGTCACGCCATTATGCTGCTGAAATTGCACTGAGCTTTTCCAAGACAAAGTCATTGTGTAGTAAATACCATGACCATTTCTCTATCAAGGGTATTCAACTTTATGCACATTTACTTATTATTTAAATAGTTTCATGTACGTATTCCAAATTAGTTTATCATGGAATAAAATTTTATGTTGAATGATTAAATGTTTTAAGATCCATGTGGCAGACTTATGCATGAAATGAAATTTTTAAGAAGGGTGTGCCCTTATAGAGCTCCAATGCATTGGGTAAAGTATAGTATGATGATAAATCATGTGTAATGTGTGTTTAATCATGCTAGTTCAGGTGAAATGAGGGCTTACTCATACTCCATGTGCAATGAGGGTTTACTCATGCTCCATGTGCAATGATCCTTGGCTCATGCTAATTCCATGTTAAGTGTTGTTGCCACATTTCTATGTTATAATTATCATGATGTATCATGCCTTTCTGTTTATTCTTGTATTGAGATATATTGATATGCCTATTTTCTAAAATTTATTGTATTCCTCATGTTATTCCATTATTATTCCCTTACTGGGCTTTATAGCTCACCCTTTTCTTATGCATGTTTTCAGGGTATCCCATGCAATGCTAAGTACGAGGGAATGTAGTGGTCATGTAAAGGATGTTTTCAATAAAGATATATTTTTTTATGTTTTATGTTATAATGTAATGATACTAATCACCATAGACAGTAGACCTCTCGATCTTCTATGTTGTATCGAATTAATATTATGTAATAAATTATGTTTAATTGTGTTATAAAAGATCAGGATTGTCATAGTTGGTATCAGAGGATAGGTGTTGTTATTTTTGGGATTAGGATTAGAAAACCCTATAAAAGCATTACATACATTAAAAAGTATAATAAAACATCCCTAAGTTTTGGTGGTTATTGATTAAGTGTTTTATCAATAAAATACTTCCCTGTATGGAAATGAGCAGGTAGAGGCGGCTCTGGCACATACGTATCTAGGGGTGAAAACCCCAATAAGGAGTTTTGGCCTTGACCCGGGGTATCCTGGCACATGAAAATGGGCCCTGCTACACTCTTGGTTACGACACTCCCGGGGGATATTCTTTGGTAAATTCACAAGCTTAGTATGATCCCATATTAAGGGAATTAAAAAAATTGCCCCTAAGAATATATGTTAGAAAGTAGATCATGGATAACATAGATTGAAGCCTATAAATTCCTAAGATAAAGAAATAAAAGTTATTTATAATTCATCAGTTTTTTTATTTGGATTACCTTTATGTGATACCCTTAACTATCCTTTTATTCTATCCAATGGCCGGTAATAGGAGGACTTGGGCTAACAACCGATGTGAAGATCAATGTGATGATTGTAATAATGAGATGCCCAATTCGATGGGAGTGGGAATCGTAAACATTTTCACTATTCTCTCTCAGATAACTCAATCTTTGAATAGAAACATGGGTCAAGAGGAACATTCAACCCCCCAAAGAAAAAAAAGTCACTATCGAGAGATTCATGAGACAAAGGCCTCGTACATTTAATGGATCATATGATCCCCTAATCACTGAACAATGGATTAACTCTATTGAAAAGATCTTCTCCATCCTTCAATGTTCTGAATAAGAGAAGGTTCTCATGGCTGCTTATCATATGGAAGGTGAATCTGATGAATGGTTGACGTTGATCAAAAATACAAAGCCTGAGGAGGAGATCAAGGCGTTGGAATGGAAGGATTTCCAGAATATGTTTTTCAATAAATATTTTTCGTGCACCCTCCGGTTTAGGATGGAAAGGGACTTCCATTCCCTCAAGAAAAAAGATGACAAATCTGTCAGAGCATACAAGGAAAACATCACAAGACTTTCATGATACGCTTCCAGCTTTGTCGTTACCCCCGAATGCCAGGTTGACTGCTTCTTGGGTGGGTTGAAACCAAGCCTCCGGAAATCACTGGACATCCATGACTTCGAGAGATATGAGGAAATTGGCCGACATTCCCTCAAGGTTGAAATGGAGATTGGATAATCGTAGGGGTATCATGGGGATAAGAAGAATAAGGAGGACTTAAATGGTGTCGGTCCACTGGATAAATCCAATGGTACTAAAAAGATCCAGAACCACACTTTCCAAAGGTGCGGAAAAAATCACCGTGGAAATTTCCTGAAGGGGATGAAGAAATGCTTTAGGGGTAGGAGTGAAGGGCATCTAGTTGTTAACTGTCGGAAAGAAAGACTCGCGTCTATGACATAGGAGAGGAACACTCCGTTAGAACCTTAATGTGCGGTTCATTGCTACAATTGCAAAGAACCAGGGAATCTGGAAAATCAGTGCCCTAATCCAAGGGCTTTATAAGGGAACCAATAACCTCTAGGGCAGCAAGGGCGAGCTTTTTCCATCACTATTTCTGAAGTGAACCCCGACAACAAAGGTTTGAGTACGGAAAATGGTGCAATCATTGCATCCGAAGAATATAACTCCTCCCCTGTAATAATCTGTGGATTAAACTTCCTGGAAAACCACTCCATACTCTCTATAGTGGAATTTTATTCGATTATTGGCATGGATTAGCTTTCCTTATATAGATCCAACATAAACTGTCATGAGAGGGAAATCACTCTCCATGTGGAGAATCGACCCCAGATTCCTTAAAAGTGCAAAGAGGAAGATGAATCTTCTTTAGCTCCATCATATCAAGCGTGGATATTTCTACCCTATGAGCACATGTATTTGGCTCAGATGATTGTGTCTAAGGAGGTAACCATCCTAGAATCCATGACTATTCTGAGGGAATTCACTAAAGTTTTTCCTGTGGAATTGCCTGGTCTTCCTCCTAGAAGAGATGTTGAATTATCAATTGATATTATACCTAGGGAATTTCCAATATCCAAGACTCCGTATAGAATGGCTATCATGGATCTTGAATAGATGAAGAAAAAACTAATGGAAAATCTTGATAAATTGTTTATACGCCCAAGTGCTTCACCATGGGGTCCACGAGTCCTCTTCGTCAAAAAGAAAGATGGGTAAATGGGCCATTGCATCGATTATCATGAGCTTAAACAAATAATGATAAAGAAAAAGTATCCTCTACAACGAATATATGACTTTTTTGGTCAGCTGCACGGAGCACAATAATTCTCCAAGGTGGATTTGCGGTCAGGATATTATCAAGTAAAGGTAAAGAATGAAGATATCCCCAAGACTACTTTTCGTACAAGATACGGGCACTATGAAATAAATGTAATGACTTTTGGACTCACCAATTCTCCAACAATCTTCATGGACTTGATGAATAGAGTCTTTAAATATTACCTAGAAAAATTTGTGGTAGTCTTTATAGATTATATTATAATATAATCCCAAACCAAGGAGGATTATTTAATAACTGTACTAGAGACCTTGCAGAAAGAGTAGCTCTATGAAAAGTACAGCAAGTGTGAGTTCTGGTTAAAGGAGGTACCATTCTTGGGCCATATCATCACAAGAAATGGGATACCTATGGATCCCTCCTAAAGAGATGCAATTGAGGGATGTATGATGCAAACATCGGTAAAGAATATCCATAACATCTTGGGGTTAGCTGGATATTATTGACGATTTGTGAGAAATTTCTCAAGATTGTACAACCCTTTTACCAAGATATCTAAGAAGGGAGTAAAGTATTCTTTGAGTGATGAATGTGAAGAAAGCTTCAGGGATTTGAAAATGAGGCTTATCACTACGCACGTTCTCACTTTACCCAAAAGTGGAGAACTTTTTATTGTATTCAGTGATGCTTTGAAGAAGGGCATGGGATTTGTGTTGATGAAAAATGACAAAGTCATTGCTTATGATTCATGGAAATTGAATGGTCATGAACAAAAATATCTAAAACATGACCATGAGTTGGATACAATGATCTTTTCTATGAAAATTTTTCAGCATTATCTTTATGGGGAGAAATGTGAGATATATACTGACCACAAGTGTTTCAAATATATATTCACACTAAAAGACCTTAATATGTGCCAGTGAAGATGGATAGAGCTCATCAAGGATTCTGACTGTCCAATCCATTAACAATCTGGTAAGGAAAACAAGGTGGCAGATGCTCTATGTAGAAAAAATCATGCATCTTTATCAATTATGAGAATTGAAAAGGATATGATCTTTTTAGATTTGAAAATGAAGGACATGGGAATCATTAAGAGGGGAACATCATCAATACTTTCTCAAATATTTTCTCAACCATCCCTCTTGGTGGGAATAAAGGATTCTCAAAGAAAAGTTTCGGAAATTCCGAAAAGGGTGGAAGGTGTTAGAAACTAGAAATCTTATGATTTCAATAATGATGTGGAAGGTGTTGTATGATTTGGGATGTTATTATTTATACCATATGATCCCGAGATAAAGAAGGAGTTATTGAATGACACACATAGCTTGACCTTCTCTATCCACCCAGGGAGCACCACGATGTATCGAGATCTCCAAGATAATTATTGTTAGGATAATATGAAGAAGGAGATAGCTGAATATACATCAATGTGCCTGACGTGTCTGCAAGTGAAGGCAGAGAGGAAGAACTCTAAGGGGATGATGAAACCATTGCCCATACCAGAATGGAAATGGGAGAACATCACCATGGACGTCATCACCAGACTTCCTAAGACATCCAAAGGAAACAATGCAATCTGGGTTGTTTTGGATCGTCTTACAAAGGCTGCACACTTCATTTCTATTCAGGAGGATTTTTCATTGGTTCCACTAGCACGAATATATTTCAAGGAAGTTGTAAGGCTGCATGGAGTACCACTATCTATTATGTCCGATCATGATCCAAGATTCAAATCTAATATTTGAAAGAGTCTTCAAAATGCTCTGAATACTTAACTAAATTTCAGTACGGCCTATCATCCTCAAACGTATGGCCAATCCGAACAGACTATACACACACATTAGGAAATTTTGAGAGCATTCTTAATGGACTTTAAAATAGGATGAGATCAAGATCTTCCTCTGGTTTAGTTCTCTTATTATAATAGTTTCCAATCGAGCATCCAAATGGAACCATATGAATCCCTCTATGTTAAAAGGTTTATAACAACAATGTGTTGGGATGAGGTCAGTGATTGTAAGCTTCTTGGACCAGAAATGGTTGATGAAATGGTGGAGAAGGTGAAAACCATTCAGTAACATATCAAGGCAGCCCAGAGTCGATAGAAGAGTTATGCAGATAACCATCGATGATACCTTGAGTTTAAAGTTGGAGACATGGTATTTCTACGCATATATCTATGGGAGAAGGTCATGAGGTTTGGAAAGAAATGGAAGTTAATTCCAATGTACATCGGCCCCTTCGAGATTCTTTCTTGTGTTGGGCCTATGGTCTATCGACTATAACTTCCACATACCATAGACAAAGTACATGATGTCTTTCATGTATCCGTCTTAAGGAAGTACATACGAAACCCTTCACATGTACTATCTTCAAAGAAGGAATAGTTAGAGGATGATCTTTATTATTAAGAGCAACGAGTGAAGATCTTAGATCATAGAGAAAAAGTTCTACGAAATAATACAATGCCTCTCATCAAGGTTTTGTGGCGAAACAACAGGTTTGAAGAAGAAACATGGGAATAAGAGAAAATGATGAATCAGATTTACCCATGACTTTTTTAGTGTGGGAAAAGGAAATTTCGAAGGTGAAATTTCATAAGGGGGAATATTGTAATGACCCAAAATTTCATTAATGGAAATCTCTCTTGATCTAATTAAATTTAATTTTATATAAAATGTTTATATAAAATGTCAACTTCTTCGGTTTTATATTAATATTTATCACCATTGCTAATATGTACATTGGACAGTGATCACATGATTGGTAGAAATATAGGGCTTTAACGAATCCAATTTACTCAGAAAAAGTATGTGATGGCCTCATCTATTAGAATTGATCCATATTAAGCCCATTTGTTAGAGATCAAAAAGGAGGTGGTGTCATTGGTATTCTCTATTGACCAAGCCCAAGACAATCTTCATCATTTCAAGATCGAATGGAACCATCTATAGTAGTAGTGGAAGTTGATAGAGATCACCACACATGCAATGTTATCTGAGCCACCCCAAGAGTCTATCACTATCACTCACCTTACCCTTAGGTCTTATCAGGATGTTTTAAGGGGTTATGTTACCAATACCTAGTACTATGGCTATGTTCATTTTTTGTATATAATAATGAATATACTTTCATTTTATTATTGTTACCTTGTAAATAGTTTTTGAAGCACAAATATTATTTTTAGTTAGTGTTCAACTAAGAAGGTTATTTTGATGAATTAATGGATTTTTTAATTAAATATTATTCTAATGAATTATTATTATTATTATTAAATTAATTTTTTTAAATATAAATTATTTCATAATTTTGTGAATGCAATTTTAATTTTTATTATGGTTTGAAAGTAATTTTTGTTAAAGACTGTGAATTTTTTATAAATGCCAGTTTTTATTTTAAAAGTAAAAATTAACATATTTAGAGAATTATTTAGATAAAATAAATATTATTTCTGGAATCAGGATGTCTAAATTATCCAACAGTGAATTTTTCAGAATTTGCTGAGACAGTCAAATTTTTGGGTAAAAATTAAATACAGTTTAAATATATAATGTATTTTATGACATCATAATGACCCAATAGTGATGTAATAAAATAATATAAGAGTTATGTTCAGAAAATATATGTTTTACCATTAAAATAATGTAATTGTGGGTTTGTTTGACTTTTTTTAAAAAGCATTAATAGACCCTTCAAGACTTATTAAGCTTCTTGTCTTTTTAAAATGTTTTCCTTGGGAGTGTGACTCACCTCCACATAAGAAACCCCATTATTTTAAAAATTTAGGACTTTGTCCATATAAAATATTGTTTTCCTCTACTTTTTTACAAAAACCATTGGCAAAAACCATTGGATGGTTTGTTTTTTGGATTAGTTTAATGTGAGGTGTCCCAAACCTAAAAAATAAATAATTCCTTCACCTTTCTTATATAAACCCACCCAAGATCCCACTTACTCCTCACTCAAAGCCTTTGGAGTTCATCCAACCTATGAGCTAATCTCTCTAGAATCCTCCCAAGGTTCCCCAAGCTCCCATAATGCCTCTCTAAAGCCTCTCTCAATCCTTTGAAAGCAGACTTCCAAGTAAGGGTTTTTTCTTCCTTTCTTATTTTTGTCCAATATTCTTTAAATTGTTATGCCCATTTAATTTCAATTATAAATAATAGGGTATAGTTTCAAAGCTCCCCCATACTTCCCTTTTTATGTTTGAATGATGGGAGACCCATTTAACTCTCATTAAATGCCTCCAACTTAAACCCGTTACTATGCCGAAATTCCGAAAAGAATACCTCTCTCCTCATTTACATTCAAGAAATTATTTTGTATCATGAATCTAGATTACACTATATTTGTTGAGACATGTATATATATGACCCCTTACATTCCATTTCATGTAAATGTGATGAGACACCCCTTTCTATCTCATCAAACTTTTTTATGAGTTCTTATATAACGCCATTATGCTGTTGAAATTGCACCGTGTTTTTCAGAGCCAAAGTCATAGTGTAGTGAATACCATGACCATTTCTCTATCAAGGGTATTCACCTTTATGCACATTTACATATTTTTTAAAGAGTTTCATGTTTTTATTTCACATTCAGTTATCGTGGAATAAAATATTATGTTGAATGATTAAACGTTTTAATATACATGTGGCACACTTATGCATGAAATAAAATGTTTAAGAAGGGTGTGCCCTTATAGCGCTCCAATTCATTGGGTAAAGTCTAGTATCATGATATGTCATGTTAAATTAGTGTTTACTCATACTAATTAAAGTGAAATTTGGGTCTACTTGTGATCCATGTACAATTAGGGTTTACTAATGCTTCATGTGTAATGATCCTTGGCTCATGCTAATTCTATGTTAAGTGTTGTTTCCACATTTCCATGTTCTGATTGTCATGCATTATCATGAATTTATGTTTATGATTATATTGTGATCTATTGATATGCATATTGTCTAGTATGTATTGTATTCCTCATTTCATTCCATGACTATTCCTTTACTGGGCTTTATAGCTCACCCTTTTCTAATACATGTCTTCAGGTTATCCCATGCAATTCTAAGTATGAGGGAATGTAGTGGTCATGTAAATGAAGTATTCCATAAAGATGTTGTTTTTTTATGTTTTAAGTTGTAATGTAATGATCCTATGCCCAAAAGAAATTATACCTTTCAATATTATATGTTTTATCAAATGATGTTTTTGTAATAAATTAGGTTTAATTGTGTAACAAAAGATCTGGGTTATCATATGTTCATTACGCAAAAAGTATGAGAGTCTCTCTCTCTAAAAATGAATTCAGAAACATGTAATCTCTAGAGTTATAGAACAGTCAAGTAAGTCATGTATTGAGCTCATTCAAATGATCTACTATTTGTAGGCACTTCTCTAATGGTCAGCTCCCTCCTCCAACAGTCATATTATTCCATGAATCTCGGAGGGACCTGTACACATGTCACTCAAACAACAGTTAGTTATAATCATTTCATAAAGATAACATGAGAAAGTAAAATATGGTTGTTCAACCAAATATATTTTTCAGAGTATAAGGGAAAAAAATTACAATGTCTAAGAGAAAAACATTCAGAGTCTCTATTACATGAATATTCAGATTCTGTTTTTCAAGGAATTCAAAATCAAAATTCAATAGACTTCAAAGTCTGAATTCTAATGAATTCTGAATCAGAATTAAAAGGAATTCAAAGTCTGAATTATATGATATTTGGAACCTGAATTCTATGGAATTTGGAGTCTGAATTCTAAGGAATTCAGAACCTGAATTCTAAGGAATTCGTATTCAGACTTATAGGGAATTCAGAGTCTAGATTCTAATGAATTCAGAACACATATTCTATGAAATTCGGAGTCTAAATTCTATGGAATTATGAATCTGAATTCTAAGGAATTAATAATATGAATTTCAGAGAATTTGGAATTTTAATTTTAGAGAATTCAGAATCATAATTTTAGAGAATTCCAAATCTTAATTTCATAGATTTTGGAATATGAATTTCAGAGAATACATAATCTGAATTTCTGAGAATTCGGAATTTGAATTTCAGAGAATTTGTAATATGAATTTCAGAGAATTTGGAATCTGTTTTTCAATGAATTTGGAATCTTAATTTCAAAGAATTGAGAATCTGAATTTCAGAGAATCCAAAATCCCGAATTTTAGAGAATTTGGAATCTGAATTTCATATAATTCAAAATCTGAATTCAGAACCTGAAAATAGAATACTTTATATCTAAGTATTTATAAGATTCTGAGGTTTTAGAAATTACAACTAATTTTACACTTATAAATAAAAATATTTAGGTTTATTGAAACCATATCAAGAACAACAAAAATAAATATAGGGAGAAAATTTTCTTTGGAAAGGAAAATTTCATTAATAATATAAATCTTAAGGGAAATGAAATTTTCCTTGAGATAGAGTGTTGTTATTTTCAAAAAATAAAGGAATAGAAAAGTTATAAGGAAACCTTATTGACTCAACAATTATTTCTAATTTCACAACATGTTGAATACTCATTTTAGTAAGTAAATATACTTCTTGTTTATCAGATTCTATGGATTTACTAATAGTGGCATCTCCTTCAACATTTTCTCCTTCATCCAGTTTCTAATTATCAACATTTTCTTCCATATCAGCCTCTTCCTCATTTACAGCTTCACCCTTAGCTATATTTTCAATAGTTTCATCATCACCACCGTTACTAGGATTAAATTTTCTAGAGGGAATAGTTTGAGAGGGTTCAGGAAATTAATTGAGAGGTTCTTCATTCATTTTAGGAATATTAGGATCACTACTTTACCTATTATAAACATTCTCTTTTTCAACAACAACTTCCATTTTCTCATCTGAACACTCTAGTATTTTATATGGTTCCAAAAAAGGGTCAGTTCTATCCATGGGTCTCAAGGGATGATCAACAGGACTAAAATCTTCATAAATTCTTTCATTATCATCAACACTTGTCTTCTTTTAGGGATTTCAATTAACCTTCATCATTATGCATATTTCCTTAGACAAAAAAATCATAATACTCAATTATTTCTTCAATTTCCATTAAAAATCCTTTGGATAACAACATTACATAGATGAACCTTAGATAGAATACATTGGTGTATTTTGAGGTGGTTTTGATCATATCACACATTTAAAGGAAAATATATTTGAAGAAATTTAACTTTTGAGTACTTCCCAAAATAATTAGCAAGAAAATATATTGATACTTAAATGTATAAAAATAACATTTCCTCAAATATATATGTTTCTGAATGTACTTATATATCAATCTAGTTTCTCTATCGAACACAGTAGCAATAAGTCTTCTCTTCATTCTGTTTCCTATTAAATCAACCAAAGCCTCTTCTAGGATGAATATATCACTTGGAGGTAGAGTACCTCCTTGATTATCCTCAATAATACCTATAAAAGATACTTTTAAAGATGTTTCCCATAGCCTATAATAAAAGGAAATGTTGTGTCTATTTACCCAACTTCTAACCATGAATTCATAATTGGATTTGAAAGTAATCTCAATGTACTGATAAAATTGGATAAAATGTTTCATGTATAAGGGTCTCTTGTCATTGGTAAAATGTTCTAGCCAGCCACACTCTTCTAAAAACCTAATAAAAAGTGACTTACTCAAAATAAGACACTTTTCACACACATCCTTTTAGAGTATAATTACATGATTTTTGAGACCAAGGTTTAAGAGCTCCTAGGTCATTTTGATTGGATCCATTTTCAATCTCTTTGATGACTGGTGTTTCTCTATGGTCAATGAAGATGCACGATTTAATATTTCTATTATGAACATGTAGAGAGAGTTAAAAGGAGAAACAAGGGTTTGAGTGAGGAGGGGTTTTCTTTGGGATTTCATGAGTATGATTGATGTGAGAAGTGATATGGAGTGACCGATTTTTATCATTTATGGATTTTAAGATCATAAATAGAAAATGTGGTATAAAATAAAATGAAATAAAATAATTTAAAAATTGATATATAAAAAATTACTAAGTATAAAATTGTGAGTCCATACAGAGTCCTGTCAATGGTTTCATATTGAATGATGACACCAAAGACGATTAGAGGATATCTGGTGAGACAACAAATAGTGATACAACAACTATTAAGACAATGAATTGTGATACATTAAAAAATTTCTCAAAATTTATCATACACATTTCATGTCTGATATAGCTCATTCTTTCAAAATTTATTGGCTTAGTGAAAATGTCAGCAAGCTCAAGTTCCATGCCAATGAATTCAAATGTAATATCACCTTTTTGATAATTATCTCTAAAAAGGTAATTTCTTACATCAATATGTTTTGTTCTTGAGTGAGAAAATGGATTTTTAGAGGTGTTAATTGTACTTGTGTTATCACATTTTATAGGGACCTTCCTAAATTAAAATCCATAATCAAGCAAAGTGTGTTTCGTTGACAAAATCTGAGCATGAAAGTTAATAAAAGCTATGAATTTAGCTTCATTATTAATAATGAAACAAATATTTTCTATTTAGTACACCATGATACTAGTGACTTTCCCAAATAGTGACATGTCCTAGTGGGTCATTATATTTCTAACTTGGAACCACATATATCCTCATCCAAATAGTTAACTAAGTCAAATGGTTTCCTTTTAGGATAGAACAATCATATTTTTGTATTATGTTTGAGGTATTTGAAATTTCTTATAACAACAAGAAGATGAGAATCTGTAAGATTTGTTTGAAAATGAGTACACATACACACATTAAACATAATATCAAGCTGGTTAGTAGTCTAGTAGAGAAGAAATACAATCATACCTCTGTAATTTGATTGATCAACTGGTTTTCCATTTTCATAAAGATCTAGTTTATATGTGTTACTCATTGGATTATCACTACCATTTGTACAATAATTGAATGATCTTTATTATATTTACATTGATTCAAAATAATAACTTATTTATTTTTAAGGATTTGAAATCCTAGAAAGGATTTGAGTTCTCCCATTAAACTCATTTAAAACTCATTTTCTTGATTTTTTAAAATAAACACATAAAGAATTTTTTGTGATCTAAAAAAATATCATTAACATAAATTTGAACAACCAATACATCTTTATTGATTTATTTATAAATATATTAAGATCAGATATACCTTTTACAAAACATTTCAAAATAAGAAAAGTGAAGATCCTATCATACTAGGCTCTTAGATCCTATTTTAAACAATAATTTTTTTTAATTTAAGGACATTATTTGGTGAATGAGAATTTGTAAAACTAAGGGTTTGTTCAATAAAAAAATCTTCAACTATATATCCATTTGCGAAATCACTTTTAACATCTATTTGATAAACCTTGGAATTCAAATGTGATTTATAGACTAACAAGGTTCTAATGGAATCAATTATAGCTATATGTGAGAATGTTTCTTCGTTGTCAATTCCTTCTTCTTGAATATACCCTTGTGTAACCAGTCTTTCCAAATTCCATACAATGGTGCCATCTTCATCCACTTTATTTCTAAACACCCATTTAGGGCATATGGTCAAGATGTATTTCAGTATATCCACTGGTTTCCATACTTTTTTCATTCAAACTGATATAATTCTTCTCACATAGCTATTACAAAGAATTCATCATTGATTTCATTATTGATGTTTTTGGGTGTTTGTTGTGACAATAAGGCTTGTTGTTCCACCAGACTTTTGAAATAATCTATATTCTGAGTCCCATTATCTAATTCTCATACTATAGAATCTAGAGGATGGTTCTATAGAGTGCTAATGTGTCTAGAAAAATAAGGTCTAGTTATTTCAGGTTCATCAACAGGTTTAGGTTCTCTGTGATTAGAGTCTGGAGATTTTCTAGAATTAGAGGATATAATAGATTTCTTAATAGTAGGATCATACAATTTGGCATTAATTTCCATATTGGATAAATAATCCTCAATATTTTTGAGAGGGGTTTTATGTTCTAGTGGATTTATTTCATAAAATTTGATATGCATAAATTCTTCCACACATTTAGTTCTTTTATTAAGAACTCTATACGTTTACAAAAGGTTGAAGAATATTGGAAAATACCTTCATCACTTTTGGATGAAAATTTTTCAATATTTTCCATTGTGTTAAGAATATAGACATTACAACCAAAGAGATTGAAGTAACTAACTCTAGGTTTTCTATATTTCCACAAATAATAGGGAGTCTTCTTAAGAGCATGTCTAATTAAAAATATATTAATAATATAACAAGCTTCATTCATAGATTTATCCCAACAATAAACAGGTAAATCATACTCATTAATCCCAATATCGGTTATTTTTATGAGGTTCTATACCTCCTTTATATAACTCCATTCTAATGGGGTGTCCTAGTTATAGATAATTTATGACCATGTCCATTTTGTGAGAAAAAAGATTCAAACTATTGGTTCTCAAACACATGCCCATGGTAACTTTATAAGGATTTAATTCAAAGAAAACATAGGTTCACTACAGATCTAGCATACTTGGTGTAGTAAGAACAAGATTCACTCTTGTGAGATAAAAAGAAGGTCCAAGACCAATATATGTCATATACAAGAAAATTGAGATATTTAATCCCATTAATACATAAAACTCTTGATGGTACCAACAAGGCCATGTGAACCAACTCCATAGGTTGAGAAGATGAAACTTTTTTATTGGGTTTGAATGATATTTTGGGTTGTTTTCCTCTTTGACAATAATTTCAGACTTTATTATCTGAAAATTCTAGTTTTGGGTAGATCCTTGAATTAACATATTCTATAAATATTTCTAAATGAGTGAATATTACAATTTCCTAGTCTCTTATGTGAAATCCAATATTCTCTATGAATGGTACGTAAACAATATACATTTTGAGAAACTAAAGAATCCAAATTAACATCACAAAAATTTTCATTTCTTAAGGAAGTAAAAACTAAATCATATTTAGAATTAAACACATTACAATAATTATATTTAAATTTAACATTAAAAATATCATCACATAATTTAGATATGCTATGAAATTTTTATTTTATACCTTCAACAAAAATTTCATTGGAAATTAAAATTGAATTTGTGTTACAAATCTGGTAAGGCCAATCCTTTTGTATTTTTCATTATCTCCAAAGGTAAAATAACCAATATATATCCTGATAAGGTTATTGATGCATTGATAGCCTCATATCATATGTCTTGAAAATCCAATTTACAAGTACCATAATCTCTTAGAGGATCCCTTCAAGCAACATTCCTACAAAACAAATTTAACCAATAAAGTACATTAGTACCTAGATTTGCTTTGGTCCATAAATGTTATTGATAAAAGTTAAGGGAACACACATTTTTTCCACGGGTTTCCTAATTTTTTTTATCATTTTTAAAAATAAACATTATTTGGTATATAAATAATACAATAAGTGAAAGTTTTTCTATTCTGAGAAGTATCAAAAAATTTACAATTCTTAAGCAAAAAAATTGATTTACCAAATTTTTTTGCAAAAGTTTTCAATCCAGGTTGGTATCCAATACCAGCAGTATATTTTGGGGAAACTTTTTATGCAATAATTTTTATGAATGTAATATTTCCATTGGTAAAAATTTGTAAGTCCTTTTTCAATTTATCATTAGATAGTTTGAGTTTATTGTTTTCTATAAGCAATTAATAATTCTTTTCATTCTTCATAGTATACTATAATTTAAGAGTAGATACAAGAGCATGTTGTTTCATTAAAAATTTATATTTATCTTTTGACGAATTGAATGTGTCATCATGCATTTTAAAATATTCAAATATTTATTCATTAGTTATATTCTCATAATCAGATTCAGCTCCAGAATAGTAAGAATCAAGTACAAGAGAATATAAATTTACCTCATATGTGTTTGTAAAAAACACATAATGTCTTAATTATCCTTTTCATCTTGTGTGTATTCTCACTCACTGGATCAATCTTCAAAAGAACTCAATGTTTCCATCTTTTCATTTTTGTATCTTCTCTTCTTATCATCAAATTACTTTTTTTATTTTAATTTTGGATAATTATCTTTTACATGTTATTTTCTATTACACTCATAACAAACTATTTAATTAGTATTTTCACTTATTTCCCAATCCTTTTTGTAGTTTCTCTTACTGTCATACTTTCCATTGTATTTGGAAATTTTTAAAAGTTTCTTCATCCTATAGAATTTTTCAAATATTATGGAAATTTGATTCATGTAATCATAACTATAAGATGTTGATTCTTCATTTCTGTTACTATCAGAATGAGTTTTTACTTTCTCCTTTCATTATGTTTTGAAATAGTGGTTTTGAGAAACATTGAAATTCTCTTTAGTTAATCATTCTCTTCTTTGATGACCTCCAATTCTTACTCGTACATCATTATCTTACCTAGAAACTCTTTTACTAGAAACATACTCATATCACAAGATTCTTTAATTAACACTGAGGTAACCGTTCATCTGTCTGGTATAAATTTAATAATTCACATGATTTTATCTTTGGTTTTAACATTTTTTCCCAGAGATATCACATTATTTACAATTTCATTAAACCTAAGATACATGTGAGAGATAGGATCATCAAGATTAATTTTGAAGTTATGATATTTAATATTATATGTATTGAGTTTAATTTCCGAAACATCAATGGTTCTTTCTCGTGAAATAGATAATGTATCCCAAATTTCATTGGCTATTTAAGAGGTATAAATTATATTGAGTTCATCATCTCCTATAGAACAATATAAGGAATTCATTTCTTTATATTTATTATTATAAAATTATTTAGATGGGTCATCCCAATTATTTCAGGTAGTATAAGGACTCTTATATTCATCAATAATAGAATAATATATTTCAAAACCAAAAAATTTTATGTGTATTTTCATCTTAATTTTCTACTGAGCATAATTAGTTCCATTTAAAAAATGGAGGTCTGTTTGTAGTAGAACATTCCAATATATTATCTATATTAAATAAGAATGAATATATTATAAAGAGATAAAAATTTAAAACTAATGTATATTTATATTTCATTAAAATATAACAAAAATAAGAGTTGAAAATATGTAAAAACATTGAAACATTGAAAATAGAAGATTAAAAACCACATCTAATATCAAAGGTTTGTTGGAGTAGGACACTCAAGAGGGGGTGAATTGAGTTTCAATTAAAATTTATGATTTAAACCATTTTTTTTATAAAAATACCCCAATTAATGTATAAACATCCTAATAAAATGAAGTATTTGATTTAAAATATTTTTGATTTTTCAATTAATTTCACTAAATATTTATTAATTCTTAGTTACAATGATTTTAATGATTGATAAAACTTTTGAATATAATATGATAAATCAAAAATAATTTTTAAACACTAACTGAGATTAAAATCCAAGTAATATTTAGTATTCTGAAGTATATGTAAAAATAGAGAAAAAATTTGGAAATGACAATAGATAACAGACAATAGGTTTAGTACCAATACAAGACCTAATCCTCTCTACATGGTGATCAACTTCCACCAAGAATTCATGTTAATAAACTTAATCCAAAACTTATATTCGGGATCATAATAGAAAACATGGCTTTCTAGGTCAACAAGACAAGTGCTGTAGTTAAACATGGGAAACCAAATACAACTAAGCCACATAAGGACCTCTTATATAGTTAGATCTGGGAAAAAAATGGTGTAGAAAGATAAATGAGTGTTTATATCTTGTATCATCCATCTTAGCTTAAGAGACAGTGTGTGTTTATGATATAGATGCACACATTACTCACAAAGTCATAAAAATGTATATACCCCCTGCCAAGTAGTCTTGGGGGTCCCTCTCTCCTTCCATACATCAGTTTGATTTATTCTTGGTTGCTACATCAGAATTGAAACATTATATATGGTATATATGCAACAAGATTCTACATTCTGGTGTGACCTTATCATCTTGCCATGCTCTCACTTACATTCTTTCTGATATTCAAGAGGCCGACATTCCAAGTAAACAATTCTACTCCAATTCAATTCATGACTTGACTGTTCTTAAACGGCTTGGAGTTTAAGGTTCTTTTAGGCCTCCATATAGTACTTTTGATGTTGTATGGATGCAACCTATTTTTGGTTAGATTAAAGTCAACTGTGATGGAACTTCTTGAGGATACACGGGTCCCTCCGGCTATGGTGCTATATTCAGGGATCACCAAGTTAGTGTTTTTGGATAGTTTCATGGTTCTTGTGGCATTTCCTCTTCAACTGAAGCTGAGATGCTTGTGGTTATTGTTACAGTTGAACAAGCTAAGACCCATGGCTGGAATTATATCTGGAATGAGAGTGATTCAACGACTATTGTTTCAGCTATTAGGTTGGGATCTCTTCACATATCATGGAAGCTCACAAACTGTTGCATCAATTTCATGGATTCTCTTTAATAAATTCATCACAACATCACTCATAGTTATCAAGAAGCAAAATCAGTGGTAGATGGACTTGAAAGTAAAGGTGTGGTAGGTGTGGATTTACTTTTCTATGATCACCTTCTTGGTGTGTTTTTTTCTCTTATTAAGAAATATTGTGATAGGAATCCTATTTTTAGACTGGTGTAAGTTGATTGTTTTTGTTCAATAAAGGATCCTTGCTTTTCTATCAAAGGTCTAATCTCTTTAAAAAAAAACAATGTACACAACATGGGATAAAAAATGTGAAAGTGTTTAGAATGCTCTATGTGATGTTCTTGATACTTCTGGACTTCATGGATGTAGTAGATGAGAGGATGGAGTCCACTTTTAGAAACAGAAAAAAAAACAGAGTGTCATGAATACTCTATGTTCTGGTTTCAAGATAGATGAGATTCTCTAGAGAAATCCTCTTCAGTTGAATTTTTTTCAAAAATGATGTTTTCACATTGGTTCACATCTTGTTATTCTTTTTTAACTTATAGTGGGATGCGTATATTCTGTGTTTTTTACTTCATGGTAAATTTTTTGTCACACACACTTTAAAATGATTTCACACCACCATTTAATTATTTCTAGGTCTTTTCCATTGGTTGATAAGAATCATGATCTCTATAAAGTTGTGGTAAATTGTACCTCATACCATGTACACACTTCTGATAAGGAAGAAAAATATCATTAATTTTATTTGTATCATTAAATAGATCATATATGACCGTTAGTGGTGATTTTCAATTTAAATGGTATGGAAATTATAAATTATGGAGCGGTGCCATAGGTTTGGTGACATAGTAGCGATGATGAATCATTTTTCTCTAAATAGTTTCCTCATAACATTGTCTTATACTTTGTTAGAATTCTATAATTCTAGAACGGTGTCTTCAGAACTATGTCCTAGACATTTTAAAAATTCCGGTATGGTTGGTTGATACAATGGTGTCTTATCTTTTGTGAAAATCCTGAAAATTAGGAATTGTGTATTTAGAACGACGACACAAACATTGTTTAAATTGGGAAATTATAGAATGGTGTCTAAATAATGGTGACACATATATTGAAAAACTAATGAAATTCAAAAATGAGGACTGCTTCATATCCATGATGTCTTGTACTTTGTGAAAATTATAGACTAGTTTTTTATGGTAATAGTGACTCATACATTACAAATTTTTAGAATAAATAGTGAATGTGAGTCCTCTAACTGGTAACTGTGATTTTACCATAATGGTGAATCATACTTAGCCTAATATTTGAAACATTTTGTATTATGTAACACTTAAAATAATAGATTATGATTACACATAACATAATGGAACGTGATGAATTAATCTTAAACAAGATTTGGGAGCATTAAAACAAGAGGAGTCCAACAAATTCTCATATAAAAAACATATAGATACTCTAAACATATATCCTCCAAATATGAAATTTTTACCATAAATAACTTAAATTCAAATATGATCATGATAAACTAACACATACCTCTATGAATTATATAATCATTATGCCTAAGTTTTTATTTACCATTGTCATAAAATATTCTAGATATATTGAAATTATTCCAAAATAATATTAATCACATAGTCACCACATTGCTTCTCAATCCCATGGATAATTGTAAATGAAAACATATGTTCCAAAAATATAATAGGCCTTTATATAAAATGACTATAATTTCATCAACATTAAGGATCAAAATGGATAATTGTTTTCTTTATAACCCTTAAATAATAAAATTATTCCTATATAACATTCATATAAAGTCAAATGATTATCATAAGGGTCATATATACCTCAATAATGTAGTATAACACCATAACATTCTCCCAATGTATCTTTATACATCTTAAATAGCCACACATAATACCTCAAATTGATATCAAGTCCACTAAAATTATGATAAACCTTAAATTTATCAATCATTAAATAAAATAACCATACAACATAACTCTTGAAACCCTATCTGTAGGCACTTCAGTTTTTCAACTTATAATATACCCTTTTAGTATGATTTATCATCTTATACATTAATAACATTATTTACATTCAAAAATATAAAATATGTCTTATGATTCCTCAATATCAATATATTAAAATGGGAAATCAATTAAAATAAATCATACATTTTATATAACCTTGGAAAATAATTTTCCTTCAACTATAATAGAATAAGAAATTTCTAAACTTTTTTTCTAATTATTTTGATTACTTTTACCCTTAATAATTATATTTGAGAATACATTAGTGAAATTTATAATCCCATTATCATTTAAACATTTCTCTACCAATTTACCATTACATTCCTTACTAATATAATTTCTTATTTCTATATATCCATGTGAAAAATTTTGAACACTATGATACTAGGGATACTTACTTGATTTCATTAGACACTCCCCAAAATAATTCTTTCCACAATTAGAGAATAGGATAAACATTCCATCATATTTACCTATTGACTCTTTCATTATTTCTCTCCACCTAATAATCATCTTATTGTCGATTTTGTGGGATATAAAAGAGTTAGTAAACACCATGTCAACCTTCTCAATATAAAAAAAATTCCATTATAGATCCAAAATTATATAGTAACTACGGTCCTCCCAAATATTTCTTTTAATCATGTTTAAATTATATCAATATCAAATTAAGGGATGAGAAAGAACATTGATTTTTTAAATTATGAATTTAGTAAAATCTACCATATAAATTCACCAAATTTCCCCTTTATTTTTCTTCAACTCCATAAATTTTATCTTAATTCTAAGATAAATCACTTTAAGGAAAACAATTTGAGGAAAATATCATTAAAAACATTTTATCTAGAATATAAATATCATTTTTCTTCTTGAAATTATTAATTTAATTCCACCATAGGTCAGCTTCACCTTTAAGATGATTAAAATAAATATTTACATTATAATTTTTTGAACAAAAAAAAACATAAAATATATTCTTCATGGAATTTAACCAACCCTCATATACAAATTGGACTATGATATTACCAAAATATAAAACCTTTTTTTAATAAAATAATCCTCTATTAACATATTCCTCTATAGTGAATTTGGTATTTCCCATACATGGGTTCCATTTAATGATTTTATAGTTGAGTCAATATAGGTGAAAATTTCATGCCTCTAAATATAACAATTTTAGGATTATAGTCCTAAATGTTATTATTTTCAAGTTATCTTCATAAATATTTTTCCCTATTATGTGTTGAAAAACCCATTCTAAAATAGGTATAAATTGTAAGAATAAGGATCAAAAACATCATATTCTATCACATGATAATATAACTATATATTAGGATCGATAAATTATATTTTTATAATAATTTCCTAAACTATACAGTTATTTACACATTTTCTTTAGCACCAGCTATAAGGAATAATGCCATTAATAACCCCTATATACATTAGTAATAATAAAGGTTTCACTTTCTTAGATTTCTTGAATCTTTTAGGTTTTTAATTTTTGATAATTAGGTAACATGTTACATTGAATAGTGATCATTTCCACATAGTTTACATTTTTCATGAAAATGGGTTCATATGTTAACAATTTTTTTCATTCATGAAACATAATCAATTTGGGATACCATTGACCTTTTCATATTCTCTACATATCCAACAGTCCTGTATAAAACATTTTAAATCATGTAATGAGAAAAAAATCTTAATAAGTGATATAAAAATAAAGGGATCCCATTATTCAATTTGAAATGTTTTATAACCCAATAGAAAGTTTTCCTTTTATTATAATAAATTTTGAACTAAAATAATCCTTTACAAACACATGAAATTATTAAGAATGTACAGATTTTTTGAAAAACCTTTTTTAAGAAATCATAAAGGAAAATATAATAATTCATGAGGGTTTAATAAAAAAAGAGACTTTTACTCGAAAAAATAACCCACATTTAAAAATAATAAATATTTATCAAAAAAATCACATCATTTACTCACCTTTTGAAATAAAAAGAATTTTATTAGAACCCATTTGAATGAATTTAATGAACATGTAGGTAACTTGAATGAATATATTCATTTCACTCCTACAATCACCCCCACAATGAAATTACATGTCAGATTAATTACAATTACCTCATTGTAGAAAATTATAAATAGTTTACTCCATAAAAGATTTAGTGTACCTTATAAATATTTATCTCTATCCACATATTAGGATATTATTATAAATTCTTAACTTCAATTACCTCATAAAAGTAACTTATAATCAGTTAAAATTGTCTACATTAATCAATTCATTAAAGAGATATATTAGGCTCACCCACAATAATTTAAAGTTCTAAAATACCATATAAAAAATAAAACACATATAATATTCCATTTCAATCATAAAATAACATATAATATTTTTGAACACATATAAATAATAATTTTTGTGTATTAAATAAAAATAGGGGAAAAAATTCATTTTTATTTTAAAAAATATAAAAATAAAAATTCAAAAAATACTAAGAGAAACATTATTATATGAAATATAATCAATGACTATAAATTATGATTCATAAAAATTAATATTCAAGAAAATGATGAATTTGTTTCATTCTATATATATTAAACCATGATTCCTTTCATAAATTTTCAAAAATAATACATATTGAAAACATTAAAAGTATAGATTTTTAAAAAACTGTGTATAAAGTGAAGAATAGTTTTAAAATGACTATAAACAGCCATTTTAGTATTATAATACCATTATAGAAACATTTTAATAAAAATATATTTGGGTGACAAAGAGTTGGACATGAATTTTTATAAAGTTCTGAAAAGGGTTTAAATAAAAAACCATTATGAGATTAAGAAAATTAGAATCAACAATACATTAATGAAGAGAACAAAAAATGGATTTATAAACAACTCTAATTTTATTAAATAAAAAATAAAATATAAGCATGTGTTATTATATACACCACACAAATGAAAACTAATGGTGAAAATGGATTGACACTCATTGAAAGAAAATTTAGACAAGCCATATCTTACCACGAGTTTAACTCATCACGTACATTATTTATCATGTTTACAATAAACTAATATAAATTATTTATTCATTTAAAAAAATCATTTTTATTCCATTATAATAATAGTTTTATTTCATGTATTACCATTTTTATATTGTTACTAAATCGATTATGTTAATGTTGGGTGTTTTGAAAATGTTTGACTCATAATCCCAAAAAAAAATTAACATGTTGGCCAATGTTTCATTATTCAATCATATCAAAATATTAATCCTTAAACAAATAAAAGGTTTTCATATTTTATAATATTTTATAACCACTCATTTATGGTATTATTTAAAAATTTCATATATTGCTTCATGCAGATGGTAGTACACACAAACACATGGACGATGTATTAATTTTTCGAATGGGTGGAAAAAATAAGTAAGATAATATTTTAATTTTATAGAATAATAATTTTTTTGAACAATTCATTTTTATTCACTATTTCTATCCTTATTAAAATCCATGTGAGGATGTAATGAAAAACGAATCACATCCCTTCGGGATGTGGTTTTCAATATGTACGCATTAGAAAATTTATCATATTAAAACTAATGGAAGGTTCCAAATAGAGTTAATATATTAATGTTATAAAATAATACAAAATACATTAATATCCTATATATAAGTTGAATAATTTATAATCATAATCCATCAAAGTAGGTGATAGAATAAAATGTGTTTCTTCATGGATAAGGTAGTTTGTATGTATGCATGAGCAAGGATTTCATTTCTGAATAGATAGAAAAGTAGATCCTAAAAGGGTATAAAATAAATATTATATAATTTATTTATATTATATATACTAATTTTTTATATAAAAAAATTTACAATGTGTTTGATGTAGGTAAAGTAAGAAGTACACATAAAATATTTTGATGGATTTTGTTTAGAAAATATAATTTTTCTTACACATTAATCCTTATTAAGTGGATTTTTCAATGAGGAAAATATATCTTGAATATATTTAATTAAGTTAAAAAATTGTTCTATCTAATATTTTTTATGAGAGGAATTTTTCATGATTCTATCTACAATTTTATCCTTTTACCTAATCATGCAATATAGTGCACAATCAGGGTTGATCTCATTACGGTGCCTCTCATACCCATATATTTTCTATTATCTCTATTTCAATGTAAAATACACTACTATAAAAAAACAAACATATTGTGCTGGATTTAAAAAATGAATTTGATAGATAAATATAGAAATTAAAATGAAAAAAAATAAAAAGACCAGAAAGTGAAAATAGAAATATGTTAGGGAAGATGAAAGTAGTAATTATTCTTAAGAGTTCAGGATGATGATATCATTGTTGTTTTAAATATTAATTCTCAATATTCTACTCAATTTTGAGATTAAACCTATCAATAAACACCCAACCAAATAATTATTACTATCCCACACAAACCCTCCATATGAGTGACAATACTACCTCATATCAATAATATAATAGTATTTCACATCTTTTACAATATTATGAAGACGAAGGAGGGGAATATAAATTAAAAAGAATAAAATTAAAGTAGAAGTGATTGATTTTAAAACCCGAGACTAAAACAAGTTTCACGACTATTAGAATTATTAAAATATAATAATGAGAAAATTTTAACCACGTTGAACACAATACAAAATTTCTCCCCCCTCTAACAACAATGTTGGTTGGTTTTAAATTTTCACAGGGATTCAGAAGATCATAATGGAGGAAAATAAAATCCAAAATTAAAAAGAAAGGGTATAGTGGTTGAAAATAAACTATATGTTATTGACAATATGTAACACTACTTCATAAATATAACACCTATATAGATACAAAAAATGTCTAATTCAAAATATCCAACCATTTAAAATAGAGAGGGAGATACATTTTAATAGTAAGTGTAGTGAAAAAATTTGGCTCCAATTCAATCATTCAAAAACTTTTGTGGTGTGGGAATTGTTAAATTGAAATTTTGAGTAAAATTCATAAAAAAGTGGTTTAATCATTTTTTACTCATTCCCCCATTAATTTAAGAATTTTTGACATTTGTATCATATGTTATGAATGTATTGTTATAAAATATATTTTTATCTTGTAAATCTAATAATATTACCAGAATCTGGTATCAAATGAATTAATGGAATTAATGAAACTGTAATATAAAGTGCTAATCGTAAAAGAAAATGCTCTAAATTATCTTCTTGCTCTCCATATAAAATTAAAACTTATTTAGGTATCCCATTTGTGAGATAGGGTCACATGTCAGAAACATGTTCAATTGGGTAATAGATTTCATGTCCCCAATTAAGATCTTTATGCTTCATAATGTTGTATTATGATTTGAGTCTCGATTAATGAAATGAATCCTAAAACTTTTTCATTAAAAAAAATAAATTTATCGATGTATATTGTTGTATAATAAGTTTTGGCTAAAATTCCAATATGATATAAAAAATTTTAAATTGAAAAAATATGTTGTTCTTATAATTAAAACAAAAACATTAATAAAATCATAAATTATGACAATTAATCTTAAAATATGAAATATTTTGGATTAAAAAATTGAATTACATAACTATATAAGAGAAATATAAAGCTTAATAAACCCCTCTCACTTAACCATTTCACTCTTGGGAAATCATCAAATATCCAAATCAATATAAACATCAAATTTAGTAGTGATAAAATTTCAAAGTTATTTTCCAAAATTAAATCATAAAATGAATATTAAATGAAAAGAAAATTACATTTCATTTATATCACTAATAATTAAATTCACTTGACCTAAAAAATCCTTCCATTTACCAATCACATATACCAGACATTAAAATTAATGCCTCTCTTCACACATGATAAATTAAATTTGTAGTTATGATCATACTTAGAAGGATATTTTATCACCATAGTCTTTTGAAAATTAAAGTCTCTCCATTTCATGATACATAAATAATTTATTAATCTTGTATCATTTTAAATGTTCATTCTTTTCATATATGCTAGTGGGTAATCATTTTAATGATTTATGGACAAAAAAGAGGTTGAACTCATAAATTCCATTCAAGAATAATCATGTTAAAACCCAAGAAATTTAAATCAATAAAATCCCCTTAAAAGTTTCACTTAACACCATTTTACATGGGTCATGAGTCGAGAAGTGAATATTGTGAATGACCTCATACATAATTTCTCATTTTCTCCTTGTATTTTAATTTTTTTTGTAGTTTTTTTCATTTTTCTATACAGGATGGAATGAAATTATAATACAATGAAATAATGAAATTCAATTCCATAATATTTAACATGTACGTAAGTTATTAATGAAATCACAATGAATAACACAATCAATGTTACATTTTTTTATTATTTATTGTTTTTTATATTTTTCATTCTTTTTAGGAGAACTACATTATATAAATGAAGAAAAATGATTTAAAGTGAACAATACCCATTCATAAAATTACATATTTAATGAAAAAACCACTCACACACAAAACGTTTCTATATCCCAAAGAACACACATGAAAATCCATTACCCCACACTAAAACAATAAAAATTCATACAAAAAATATTAATTGTAATTGAATGGAATTAATATTTATCTTATGATATAGATTAAACTGGTAAATAAATTAATGGATTCTAGGGGATACATAAGTTTAAATGTAATGGTGGGTATGAAGTTAAAAAATTGGCATAGAAATAAATTCCTCAATCATGTCAATAACATTTTATATACTCGAAATCATTGAATGTGAATAATAACATGTTCTAGAATGCACAAAAGTTCCATTATTATATTTAAAATGTGTTTGTATTATTAATTATGTTTAAAAATGATTTAAAATACCTCACAATGTGGGGAAAATAATTTTATTCATTATTTCATAGATATGGATTTAAAAAATTACAAAACTTATAAAAATGATTCAAAATAAAATCTGAGGAATTTTTTCATATCAAAAATCATTTAATTTTTTTTAAAAATCATACAAACACACTCAATATCAATTTGAGTGATAAAAAATAAATAAAAATAAATTAATTAAAGCCCAACATAACGAAAAAATTAAAATAAATATTAAATAACAAAAATAATCATAATCTTTTTCACCCCCCCCCCAAATTAATTTCACTACCATTTATTTAATCATAATAAGAAAAATTATATCTTAGAAACCAAAGAAAAAGAAATATAAACCAAAATTTATATCCAATTAGTAACCTTGAGAAATGTTCATAGTTTTTTCCCCCTGAGGATAGAAATTAATAGTGAAAAAATAATTAAGGTATTTAAAATCTAGGATAAATTAAAAATAGGAGGGAAAGAATATGTTTTGGTTCCCCAAGTGGGTTCTGGGGTTGGACTTCCTCCAATTAGTGGTTCCAATTCTCACCAAAATTCTAATGGTGGATGCGGATTGAATGATTTTAACCTCAATTTTTTTTTCATTTCAAATTACACTCCTTGATATTGGTTGTAGAGGACTCCATGGATAGGGTAAAATAATTTCATCCACTTAGAAATGTAGTATATCTTATAAGGTGGTAAAAAGGGAATTAAATGGTCCTCCACATTTAGTACCACATATTATATGGTATATTTAACTAAAACATCCATGTTATCCTCTTGTGATTTTTTTATAAAATTCATCAAAGGGGAAGTTAGAAATAAATTCAACTAAAATATTATTAAAATATGAAGAATTAATAAAAATAATAATCCCTTTCAGGCATGTCAGTCTGATAGATGATTTATTTAGGTAAGGCCATATGAAACATAGCCATATAAGGTGTATCTTCTACTTCAACATCCTCTACAAAAATCCACGTATTATCCGAATCTAGAAATATAATATATTTTGTGGTAATACTCAATGAATTTTCATAAAATTAAAATTAAAATATGTTTAAGATAAGATTTTCTCCCTCAGTAAGCTTGACTTTTAATGCTTCTTCTTTAATTGGTGCTTATTAGAGTATGTTTGTTGAGGATGTAGACAGATAGTTAATATTTTATACATATTATTAAAATTCAACCATGTGGGTTTTAACTTATTCTAAATATATGTAGATATAAGGAGTTATTTATTTTTCTGTGAATTTTTTTGGGGAATCACATTTTTTATCAGTTTCTACAAAATAATCCTAATATTCATCCAATTCATCTTGATCTCCCACATAGGAATTAAGTGGAATCTCATCATATTTAACTTCATATAGAAATGGTATGGATAGTTTTTTATAGTTCCTTCATAATTTATTCCACACATGGTTCTTTAAATGGATGTTTTTGGAAAAATATTCCTTTATTCACCCTTTTCATGAACCAATTTATAAGAATCCAATTTCTTCATGTACAATAAAATAAATTCCATTTGATTCCTCAAATATTAAAAAAATCAATTTTTTGATTGAATTGAATTCACTGTGATTCTTACTTACTATAATACTAAATATAGGCTAACATAAAACAATTTGAAAAATAAATTTCAAATTCCATTTCAAAATAATAATGTACAATAAATATCTATTTTTTTGGTTTTGAATTATATTAATTTTTGGATTATTTTTTGATTGAAAATATGTTAGTGACTAGAATATCTATAAATGTAACTTAATTTATGAGGGGTAATTTTTTATAATCCCTTACCAATAATATCATATCAGTTAAGCATGCAATATTGAGCGCACCCAAGGTCAATCTCTTGAAGGGGACACTCACAAACACTAATATTCTATTATTACTATTTAAAACTAGATTATACAAAAATAACAAAATAATAAATTAATGGGGGGTCTTAATAATACATGTTATATATAAATATATAAAATAAAATGGACAAAAATCCAAAACACAATGAACTAAAAACACACATATGTCACTGATGAGGAAGGAAATTTTTTCTTGGGAATCCACAATGATGATATTAATGTTCCTTAAAATATTATTTCTATATATTCATCTCAATATTGAAATAATTCCAATCTCATAACACCATCCCATTGAATTTTTAATACCTCACACTGACCCTCCGCATGCAGGACAATACCCCCTCATAACATCACTGCAGTCCAACTCTACACAGTATGAAGCATTGTATTGATGAAAGAGAATAATGAAAATTAATGAAAAAATGATTACAATAGTAATAAAATAAGGCTGAACCCTACTCAAAAACCAGGTTAACCACTACTAAAATTCTCAAAATAGAATAATGCGAAACATTAAAGAACAACAATATCAGGACATCATTCCTCCCCCTCGAACAATAATGTGTGTTAGTACCTCATTTTCATAAAGTATTAAAGGATCAAAAGGGGATAAAAATAAAAATCTAAAAGATAATGGATATAGATGAAGTCTAATAAACTATTATTTTGAAAATAATGACTATGTTTGATAGAATACAAGAAACGTGACACCAAGATTAAATAAACAATGAATTATTATTATTTAAATGTGATAATTATAATCTAGACATTAAGTTGGTGGTAAGGAATATTATTAACCACATAATGAAAAATATAATGGTCCAAATCAAGGATAATTTAATAATTATTTATTTTTAAATAATCGCTCAATTTTTTAGTGATGTCATTTTTTTATTTTAAAATCCATTTTCTTCAAAATTGGTTTTTTATAAGAGAACACTGTAATTAATATTCAATAATTTTAGAAAAAATAATTTAGAAAAATAATTTAATTTTGAATTCATCTTTTAAATATTGTCATATAATTAAACTTTTCTAATTTTATGAAAATATTTACTATTAGATAAATCGTGAAAAATATTTATTTTTATTCAAAATATCGATATTTTTTATGTATTTACAAAGCAAAATTATATTGTAGATTAGTTATAAAATTTATTAATTATTTTTGATATAAAATAATTTAATTATTAATTTTAAAATATAATTTAGAATTTAATTTAGTATAAAATTATTTTTTATTTTAAAAGGTAGTTTTTCTGAAAACACATTTTTCATCACTTTTTGATAGTATGATTTTTATTAAATTATAAAACTTTTTTTTAAACTTTTTAAAATGGATTACATATTTGGAATCATAGGGTCCAAATTTAGTAAATAATTATTTTTAATTTTTTATTAACATTAATTATAACCTCAATACGTTTTATTACCACAATAAAGAGTCAATTTGGTAATTTAGGGTTAAAAATAAATTGGTAAGGACTAGAAAATGACCATAATGCTTACCTTAATTTTATATTATGAGTACATATAATTAATTATAAAAACATATTTGATTATATGGACTTTTTACATTTTGGTTTGATTATAACATTTTTAATATTTTATTTAGAGAAAAGTATAAAATGCCAAACTCTAGTTTTTAGTAACTATTATATTTTTAACATAACTATAACCAAAGGCTATGTTCACTTATTTATATTTTTTAAAAATTGAAAATATTTATATTCATCATGGTTGTTTATTTTAAATTTTTGATGAGGAAATAATTACATTAAAAGATAACATAATGCTAAAGAAATAATTATTCAATTAAGGGAAATATATGATAAATGATATTTAAAATATTAAAAATAATATATATTTATAAAATTTATATGGTAAATGAATTTTCTATATAACTATATAATTTTAGGGATATGTGAAATTAATATATAATAATTAATTATATTTTTCTATGTTATATAAAATATAAGTAAATAAATAGTTCGAAAATTGACATTGTTGAAATTTCATGAAAATAATATTTTATTAAATGATATGATATTCAAAAAAGTCTTATAATAATCTAAATATATGTTATATGGATAATTAAAGTAACGAAGGTCTATTTATACCCTGTTTTTTATTTTATAACATCATTATTAACCCTTAAAGTGTGGAAAATTATAATATTGTTGTAATGGTCATAAAGGTTAACGAATTATTAAAACCAAATGACAAGGGAAAAAATATAGAAAAATCCTATAAAATATTTATGTAATAATATTATTTCGACCCATATTAATCATATCTTATAGAAAAATAGTTTTTTCTATTGTTTAATTAAAATTAATTTATATTAAAAGTAATATTTTGAGAAATTAAATGATTCCTTATTCCATCTCTTTTAAATGGAATCTCTTTTTCTTTTTTACTTCAAAATTAAATTTCCATTTTTTTGGAAAATAACTAACCAAATACATTCCTATAATCACTCTACTTAGTCTATATGTCTCTTTTTATCCATAATAAAAACCTTAGAGGGATTACAGTGTTATGAAAAGGGGAAATTTAAAAGAAGATGAATAATTGTTAACGACATGTTTTAGTTTTATTTCTTCTTCCACCTCCATAAAATTGTCTCCATCCATGATAATATAAATAATAGTATCATAAATATATATATATATATATATATATTTCATTATTTTAAAATCGTGGCATATATCCATCTCCTCCCCCATATGATGAGAAATGAAACCATAGTTTGTGTGTACGACCCACTATAGTCTTACAAATCGATGTAATTCTTTTTCCATCATTGTTGATCATGGATGGATTATAATTATGGATTTAAATTATATATATATGATATTAATGACTTATTTATCATTTTTAATGATAATATAACTCATATTTTCCTACCATTCTATACATTGATAAATGGTAATGTAATTTGTGTGTATGTTTGTACTACCACCTCTACGAATAGATGTTATTTGTTATTTATCACCACATAATATGAAATTTTTTTATTAGAATAACTAAATAAAAAATATTATATTTTTCATATTATAATCATTCTAGTAAGTTAAAAATATACTCACATTGTTTCAATAATGATCAATGAAAATTGAAATTTTACTCATGTGTACATATGCTTTACTATCTCCATAATCAGAAAATATTTCATTTTTCATAATCATCATTCATGAATTGTTTTAAAATTATAATTTAGGTCAAAAATTTGTAATTATATCATTATTTTTTTAAGGAATGTATTGAATAATTACAACATTGTCCATTGTGTTCTTATATAATCCATTTTGTATATATTATACATGTATCATCAAAAGGTCTGACATTAATTTAATAAATTAAATAACTAAATATAGAACAAAAATAGATAAAATAGAAAGAATAAAAATCATTAAATTTGTTCATAAGAAAGTATATAATTAACCTTATAATATTATTCAGTAAGCTACATGATGCACGTGATGAGTCAGACTCTAGGTAGGGGACGTTATTTTAAAATCTTCTTTTACAGTTTCCCTTAAAAAAACTCACTTTTCCATCAGTATCCATATTTTAAAAATTATTTTATTGATTTAATTATGTGAAAATAATTTATTTTTAAAGGAAATTTTTTCTTCCTTTTAATTTCATTAAAATTTTTAACAAATGAGTCTCTTTACTTAATTTTTTAGAATTATTCAAAAAATACAAATCGAATGGACTATTTAACATTTATTGTGATAATTAATTTTCCAATCATGGTCGCCATTATTTGAGATTTTGATTCCATTATAATATTAATTTTTTTATTTAATGAAAACTGTTATTTCCTAATGTTTTTTTTATTTTAAATAAGTGTTTTAAAATGAAATATATATAAATATATCAATATCTAATAATGCTTTCTTATGGGCACAAATGATATTTTTATGATGCTAGATTTTCTGTTTTCCCATTATGTTATAGTTCTTTGGAATTTTTCTTAAGTACGAGGGGATTATTCAAAATTAAATGTTGGTGAGTCCTTTATAGATCTCTAATTCATTGGGTAATGGGACAAAGTTAACTGATTAGGTTTTTCCAATAATATTATAGTAATATACATTGATGGTTATTCCATGTATAACTATGATGGTTATTTAAATTGTAATGGTATTGGTTACTCTAAGAATAACCATTATGATTATTTAATATAAATGTAATAGAGATATAAATATAATGTCTCAAGTTACCTACATTATTTTTCTCATTTTGATATGTTTTTTAAGTAAAAATTATAATTTCTTAAAGAAAAGGGAAATATATGATACTTTGTAATGTTTAAAAGTATAACATTGTGAAAAAAGATATAATGCGTTTATCATGTTTTCCAAGATACCCCATTGAGTTTTTTTACATTAATACTTCATTTGAAGTGTTTTATGAAATTATTTGGATATAGAAGTTGATTTAATGGGTGCAAAAATATTTTTTTCACACCTGAAGCCTATTTTTTAAAGGGATGTTTTACTAAGTATTCATACTATCATGGTATCATTCATTATTTTTATTTACCTTACTGATATTTTTCTGCTTGTCATATGTTTTAAAATATTTTTCAAAGGGTTTAAGGAAGGGTAATAGAAAATTAAAAGGCATTATGAAATTCCTGAATATTCCATAAGAAAATAATGTATATTTTATTTTAAAAGCTTTGTATTGTTAAAAAAGGATAATAATTTAAAGTGACCTCTTTGTAAATATGGTTTGGTTATGTAAGAGTTGTAACCTCATTCTCTACAACTATAAACCTAAAATATGTTTTTGGAAATTAAGATAGTTAATTGTAGTAAAATTTGAGTAGAATATCAACTTTTCATTGTTGGTTCTTTATAGTTAGTATCAATTTAGGGTTTTACTAACTTTAGAGGATAAGATATTATTAGGGAAAAGTTAATAATATTCTATAATGACAATGGTTTGTTTTTAATGGAGAATAATAGTTATTTTGGATAAATATAAAGAGTTTTATATAACATTAATAAGGACATGTTAGCGTTTATACACCTCATATGATGGTATATTAGGATTTTATTGATATTACAACACTAACACTTTTGGTTTTATTAAGTGTTTGGATCTAATATAATCCTACATAAAAATGCATGTGAATGACAATATAGTGGTTTTGTGAATTATAAACTAAATGAAATTGGATATATAGTGTGAACTCTTTTGGTTATTCTAAACTAGATATCCTGAGTAATTATTAACAACTAAAACCATGGTTAGTTTCCTAATGCATAAAATATGATAGAAATGATGTCCCATGGATGTTCAGGTGATAATTATTATAATGGAAAATATATTCAATGACCTATGTGCCAATAATGTGGTAATAATAACAAAGAAAATTTTCTTAAAAGAATAGTAATAGTCAGTACTTTTGGGAAGGGTGGCCATAAATAATTAATCATCTAAGGAGAATAAATTATTTTATTATGTCCATCAAATATAAATAAGTTCTAATTGAGATATAAATGTAATGTTTAGAATTTTGGTATATTTTTAATTATAAAAATTAATGTCCTAGGGGGGAGGCTCATGAATGGGATTAGAAATACTATAATGATATCAGTTTAGAAACATGTATGGTTATTATAGTTGAATATGAGGAAACTATAAATTACATTTTAATGTTATGGATTATTACTTAACTTGTATTTTGAAATTATTGAATATTATTTCATGATTCATATTTTTGTGTTGTGAAAAATAGTATCGAGAAATAATATTGAAATGCATTGTTAATAGATTATAAACATTATTCAATGGTTAATATTTCTCAATATAATCTATTAATGAGAAATGTAATATTTAAGGATGGTTACAAGTTTGAAATAAATAATAACTTTTTAATGATAATATTATATTGGTATAGTATTAATGAGTTTTGATAGATGTCATTGGTATATGTAAAACTCAAGTTTGTCATGTAAAAATTTTATTTGCGGAAGAATGAAAATTTTATTTTATCTACATAAGTATAAAGGTATCTATAACCATTAGGTTTTATATGAACATTGGTTATTAGGTAAAATTTTTTATTACATTATTTGAAAATAAATATGAATTTTATGAGATAACCATCGAGGTTAAAACATTTCATTAATGTTGAATATATAAAGGTTATTTCTTAGTAGGTTTATAACAATTCTCAAGAATTTATATGGATTATATAAAAACAATTTTGGAAAATGATTGCTTATAGGCTAGGAGAAAACCCATCCCAAATGAAAAGGTTGAGAGGCATGAGCCCACAACCGATGAGTGATATGGTTTCATCACCTACCACAAGCCTACATAATTTCTTGGTTAGTATGATTTTGGTGTTCTTCATTTAAAAAAAATCTGAAAGTTAAAATTTAAGATCATTTTGGGAAAATATGTTTTATTATATAGATAACAATGAGATTAAAAGTGATTTGTTGAATATGTGATTAATTTAATTTCAGAAAAAGTTCACTATTTTGGGAACTATATTTTATTAAGTTAAACAAAATATTATAGGATTTTATTAAAGGAATAAATACAAAATTTTAATTTAGAATAATATATGATTTTAAGATGTATTTGTTGTGATTTATGATATTATTTTCTTATCATGTAAAATATATGATTATGGAATATAATTTTATAGAATGAGACAAGAATATTGATTTATGTTATTCGGATATAAATGTTAAATTAATATTGGAAGAATATATGATCATGTTTTACTGATTTTTGGGTGACAATATCAATCTATAATATTTTGAGGAATTTAAATGATACTTATATATTAAATGATCGAAGTTGATTTTTGGGTATTTATAACAACCCATACTTTACATACATGGTTATTACATCAAAATTGAAGTATAATTATTACAACATATAACAAAACCATGAAAGGACCGTATAGGTATAGTGTCTTTAGAAACTGGGAAACATAAATAACTAGTTTATAAAATCAACTACATTGTCTCCTATTTATTTCATCATATCTAGAGCCCATTTTTGGAATATCCTTCTTAATATCCTTCTTCTTGACCTGGGGAAAAGAAAAAAAACAAAAGGGTGAGCTCAAATGCTCAGTAAGGGTAAACAAAAAGAAATACCAGTCATATCATATTAATAAGAACATAACATTTTGAAAATCTTATCCTGCAAAAGAGATCATAACATGGGATAAATCATAGAAGTGAAATGTAATTCCAATAATAATAACATAAAACATGAAGCTTTGTGGAATACACACAAAACCATAGAATATCATTTCTTAGTTGTCAAGACTCATTGCCAAAACTATCTTAGCAGACAAAGTCCTTTTCTGAACCGAGTTGACTCCTCGTTTCAGTCCTGTGTCACTGAACCAGTTTAACCTGCCATTCCATCAATGTCTATCTCATGAGATATAAATCTTTACTCAATTCATTGGAGGGAGATATAGGTCCCACCCATCTCATAATGATACAATTATTATGTGTGCCATAAAATCATAAATCATAAATCATGACATAACCCATGTAATAAAATGGGATTCTTAAACATCGTGACATCATAAAACAATTCATATAAGATAAAGGAATTCATAAAAATAATTCCATCATAACATAATCAAATCAATGTAATAATAGGTATAGAAACAGAACCCTATATTATCTTAGATGGAAAATAATTTTGATAAAACACTTGAACTCCATTCTTGAGGAAAATATCCATTCTAGTTCAAAAACATTTTTCCTTTCTTAACATGTAATACAATATTAAACTAAAAGAAGTTTATTAAAAATAAACATGAAATATATTAAAGGAATCTTCATGGAAATAATGTTCTAAAATCCATTCAGGCTGTATAAGTTAAAAAAACATTCTTCTCGTACTTTGGCCGGAAAAGATAAAAAGTACCTTGTAAGAAAAACGACAAAATATTCCTTTCATATATTTTACTAAAAACACATAGAAGGGTAAAATTGGATTTAAATAATTATAGGAGGATATAAATAATATTACATATTGATGAAACATGGATTTTTATGATAAATATTCCCCAGTAAATACCGAAGAATAAACAATCTCAGATAAAAATTGAGATTATGAGATTTTCCCTTACCTTAGGTCCTATTTTCTTCATAAGTGTCCAAAAATCCTGTATAATGATATAAATATTGTCATTGACTCATTCCAGAATCATACTTATTTTTATGATATCATATATGGTCATATTCTTAGCTTTTTATTAGTAATATTTCATTGCTACTTGTTATTCGGGTGTTTATTGCTTTATGTTCGTATGTGTGTTTTGTTGAATAAATTCTTATTAATCATTTTTGGTTATAGACACCTCATTTACAGAATGTTATTAGTGTAATATATATCATATTTATTCATTCAATTAATTTATATAATCATTATTCAATGAAGATCATGTAGAACGAGTCGCATCACATCGTGGAGACGGTATTCTGTACGTACGCACGAGCGATGATATCGTTCCCATGATTGTGGAATTGTATTGGAGTGTATGTATACTATTTTAGAATCAATATAACTTTACAATAATCATATATAGTTATTGTTTACACCATTATACCCATCCATGTAAGGTGGTGGTGGAAAATAGATTACACCACGGCGTGGAGATGGTATTCTGTACGTACACACGCGTGATGATTTCATTTTCTGTAGGATGGATAGATGGTGAAATGGGGTTGTTTAATACTTATAATAACATATCAGTATACTAGTGATACTTATGTTATTACTTCATAATGAAACAACTAAAGAAGAATAAGTGGAAGAAGAAATAAAGTTGAAACAATCGGTAACGGACATTACCTCTTCTTTGAAGCGCCTCTTTGAGACCTCTCCTTAGGGCACTAAAATTGGTCTTTGAAGAATACCAGGACCTCTAGGATGTTTCTAGGGAAGTGGAGAATAGAATATGGGAGTGTTTTGTCGAGCATGAAGGCTCAATGTGGTGTGAGGAAGAGAGGGAGTATGTGCCCTTTAATAAGGGAGGAGAGGGGCACCTTAGGAAAAACTAAAAATATTATTTTATTATAAAGTCATATTTGGTTTTTAATAGCTCCAAATTTATTTATTTCAAATATAAGGTGGGTATTGGTCTAAATAATCTCATCTAATAGAATTTAGACAAGTTTAGGTTTCTATTTTAACCTTATCATTTACATTTAACTTTAAGTTAGTTAATTTAACTTTTACCATGTCTTCTTGTTTTCTTACAATATAAGGTGAATAAACTCACTATAACATAACAAAAAACCCCAAGTTGTTTATTATTAATATATATAACCTTATCTAAGTCATTTGGACTAACCTCATATTTTTAGGAATAAAATAATAATTAATAATATAAACTGTTTTTTAAAAACTATTTTATGTCAATTTTAACACTATTTGGTAATTGATTTTTGTGAAAATCATAACAGAAATATTAGTTCGAAAAAGGTTAATTAAATAAGTACTAATATGTAATATTACCCTATAAAATTATTTTAATTCATAAAAAGTCTAAAATTACATTTATTTGGGTATTTATAACATCAATTATGTCAATATTTCATTAATAAGATAATTACTGGATCATCATTGTGTCATAAATAAATTAAATTATTTATTGTCTAAAAATTACAAATAAAATACAATTATGTAGGAAATATTTTTATCATTCTAATTAATATTTATAGTCGAATTTATCTTATGTATAACCCTATATTAAAAATTATTTACTTATGAAACTTTGATTTTAACTATTTTAACCCTTCTTTAAATAAATTAATATTAAATGTACAAATCTAATCCAAGTGGGCCTAAATGGTCATATTTTATTCCAAAAGTTGTTTTTGGTCGAATTACACTTATCCAATAGAATTAAGACATGTGTTAGGGTAATAATAATAACATGTTTACCATTAATTACCATATTTACTTTTAACTGTGGTAAAAAAAGTAAAAAGTTATTATTCACCAAAAATTATTTTCATCTCATTGAACCACATTTTAGTCCTTGATATTAACTGTGTCTCTTGGATTTTCAAAATTCCACTCACAGAAGTAGTAAAATTATGTTTTATGTAAATTTTCAAATTCTCCTAGGAGGTGGGTAAAAGACGGTGAAAAGTTCGATAAAATTATTATATATCTAAAATTATTATAAAATGACTCCAATGAAATGAATTCAACTTATATAGGTATTATGTATCAATTTTGACCTAAAATAAATTTAAACAAAATAAATAATTATTTAAATAAAAAGTCGGTTTTTAAATAGTAACCCAGTGTTTTCACTATTCATCAAAAATTAAAAGTTTTTAGAAAAATACCAAAATTTCACCCGAGGATAATTTCGATATTCCGAATCCAAAAATGAAGTCCATTTTGAACGATAAAATTTACAAAAATTTCAAAAAGTGGGTATTACTTTTCATAACGGCTAGTTTTAATAATATTTTAATAGCATATCGTTGTTTGGTGAAACTCAGTATTTTGTACAACACAAGCTATTGAGGAAGGTCACGGTTGCGTTTAAAGCAAGCCAAGCTAGTGTTATGTGTAGGGAAATATTCCTTTGATGATTTATATAACATAAAAACAAATATTTCTCATAAAAATATCGGGTGTTACATTCTACCCCCCTTAAAATGAATTTTGCCCTCGAAATTCGTCACTTTGTAACAAACAGATGAGGATACATCTCCCTCATCGTATCCTCAAGCTCCTATGTAGCTTCTTCAAATTGGTGGTTCCTCAATAAAACTTTCACCAAGCGAGTGGTCTTGTTTCGTAGGAATTTTTCGCTATGATCCATAATCTCTATTGGCTGTTCTTCATAAGAAAGATCTTGCTCCAGTGGTACAAATTCTGAGCTGAGTACATGTGAAGGATCAGGTATATACTTTATCAGGATAGATACATGGAACACATCATGAACTTGGGAGTGATTCAGTGGAAGCACCAATCGGTAATCTACCTTCCCAACATGATCCAGTATTTCGAAAGGTCCGATATACCTAGGGCTCAGCTTTCCCTTCTTTTGAAATCTCATTACTCTCTTACAAGGAGATATTCGTAAGAACACTTTATCACCCACTTCAAACTCAAGGTATTTTCTTCGGTTGTAAGCATAAATTTTTTGTCGACTCTGAGCTGCTCTTATGTGTTGTTGAATTGATCGAATCTTTTCTGCCATCACATCAACAAGATCAGGTCCTAATACCTTTCTTTCCCCAACTTCATCCCAGCAAGTTGGAGTCCTACATTTATTTCAATAGAGAGCTTCATAAGGAGCCATTTGAATATTGGAGTGAAAGATATTATTATAATAAAATTCCACCAAAGGTAGGTGTTGATCCCAACCACATTTGAAATCCATAGAGAAAGCTCTCAACATATCTTCTATAGTTTGAATTGTCCTCTCAGACTGACCTCCTGTCTGAGGATGATAAGCAGTGTTGAAACTCAACTCTGTATCCAGAGTATGCTGAAGACTTCACCAAAACATTGAGGTAAACCTCGGATCTTGATCAGATATAATATAAAGTGGTACTCTATGAAATCTTACCACTTCTTTACATATATCCTGGAAATCAGATCCAGAGAGAAATCCTCTCTAATAGCAATGAAGTGTGCAGACTTTGTAAGATGATCAACTATGACCCAGATAGCATTATTGCCTTTTGATGTTTTAGGAAGTCCGGTGACAAAGTCCATAGTGATGTTTTCCCATATCCATTCTGGTACGGGTAATGGTTGTAACATCCCCTTAGACTTCTGTCTCTCAGCTTTAACTTGCTGACAAACAAAGTATCGAGAGACATATTCAACAACATCTCCTTTCATGCCATCCCACCAGAATTACTCTTTCAGGACCCTATACATCTTTGTGCTTCCAGGATGAATAGAGAATGAAGAACTATGAGCCTCATCCAGCAGCTCCTTTAATTCTAGGATGGGAGGAATAGAAACCCGATTTTTTCACTTTATTATCCCATCACAATCAAGGTTGAATTTAGGAATATTTCACACATTTTGTAACTCTACATCTTCTTTCTGCGCCTCTTTAATCTCCACATGTATATATGATTGAACATTCAATTGAGAAAGATATGATTTTTCCCCTTCAATTATAATTCCAAGATCCATCCTTTTTAAATCCATAAATATAGGATCTTTTTTGATCCTCATCATGGATAAGCTAGCATGGTCTTGTCAAGTTAATGCATCTTCCACATTGTTTCCTTTCCCAGGGTGGTAATGAATTGAGCAGTCGTAATACTTTATCATCTCCAACCATCTTCTTTGGCGCATATTCAGCTCCTTTTGTGTGAAAATATACTTTAAACTTTTATGATTAGTATAAATATCACACCTTTCTCCATAAAGATAATGCCTCCAAATCTTTAATGCAAAGATTACCACAGCTAACTCCAAATCATGATTTGGGTAATTTTTCTCATGGATTTTCAACTGTCATGAGGTATAAGCTATCACAGTATCATTTTTCATAAGAACACACCCCATCCCCTTCTTGGATGCATCACTGTAGATCACAAACCTTTCTCCACTACAAGGAAGTGTGAGTATAGGTGCACTGGATAACCTTCTTTTCAACTCCTTGAAATTCTCTTCACATTCCTCTTTCCAAAGAAACTTAACTCCTTTTCGAGTCAACCTGGTTAGTGGATTAGATAATCATGAAAAATATTTCAGAAAACGTCGATAATAACCATCCAAACCAAGAAAACTTCGGATCTCGGTTACTGTTGTTAGTCTCGACCATCTTTTGATAACTTCTATTTTTCTGGATCCAAAGATATCCCCTCTTTTGAGATTATGTGACCCAAAAGTGAAACTTTTTGAAGCCAAAATTCACACTTGGTAAATTTGGCATAAAGCATCTCCTTCCACAGGGTCTTCAATATAATTCTCAAATGATCTTCATGTTCTTCCTTGCTCTTTGAATAGAAAAGAATATCGTCAATAAAGACTACCACAAACTGATCAAGATAGTTTCTAAATACTCTATTCATCAGATCCATGAAGATATCAGGGGAATTAGTAAGACCAAATGGAATCACTATAAAATCATAGTGTCCATACCTTGTATGGAAAGTCGTCTTTGGTATATCCTCCCTTTTGACCCTTAATTGATGATACCCTGAACAAAGATCAATCTTGGAAAAGTATTGAGCTCCGCGTAGTTGGTCAAATAAGTCATCAATGCGTGGGAGAGGATATTTTTTCTTGATAGTGATCTTGTTAAGTTCTCGATAATCAATGCACAGTCTCATTGATTCTTCTTTCGTCTTAACAAACAGAACAACTGCTCCCCAAGGTGACACACTAGGGTGTATGAATCCCTTAGCAAGATTCTCTTGGAGTTTCTTCTTCAATTACTGCAACTCAATTGGGGTCATTCTAAAATGTGACTTTGAAATAGGTAAAGCACCCGGTACGAGTTCTATTGAAAACTCAACTTTACTATTTGGTGGAAGACCCGACGATTTCTATGGAAAGAAATCGTCAAACTCCCGTACAATGGGAATATTCTTAATCGTGAGTTTCTCACCAACCATTTGAGATAAATATCCTTCATTTAGTGGAATCAAGACCCATAAGATGGAAGAAATTTCCACTGGGAGGTTATGTTCATCCTTGCATCGATAGACAATCATAGATTGATCTGGAATACGAAATGTGACTTCCCTTCTTTTTCAATTGATATGAGATCCATATAAAGAAATCCAATCCATGCCAAGAATCACATCAAATTCCACTATTGGAAGGATCACAAGATTTACAGGAAGCAATTTCCCACAAACTTCAATCGGAGAAGAATTATAAACATTTGATGCGACTGTTGTGCCATTAGGGGTTGTCACAGCTAACTCAACATCTAATTGTTGAGGTAATACGGTGATACCCTTAGAAAATTCTTTAGAAATAAAAGAGTGGGTGGATCCAGAATCAAATAAACCATTTTCTACTTTAGATTGGATAGTAAGTATACCTTTCACCACTTCGTTATCGTACTCCACATCACTGATAGAAATTGCATGTGACTTTCCTTTGTCTTTAGCCTTAAGAGTTTGTTGACGTCGATCATCATCAACAACCCTTGGATTAGGGCATTGATTGGAATAATTCTCTATTTCCTTGCACTTGTAACATTGAAGTGTAGGAGGTGCACTATGTGTAGCCATTTCTTTGTTCGCATCACTAGACATCTTCTTCCCATTATTTCCACATTCAATTTCCTGATGTCCTTATTTTCTACACTTATAACATTTTATTGTATCCTTTAGAATATTTCCTCCATGTTTATTTCCACACTTTGAGAATAAGGGAAAACTCATCGTCTTTTCAGTGTGGTCTTTAGATTTTCCTTTGAATTCCATTTTCCTCTTCTTATCAAACCCATGTGACTGATGGGTTACACCAATCTCTATCTCAAACTTGAGAGTAGATCGAACAATTTCCTCATATCTATTGAAGTCCCTTATGGAAAACACCCTTCGAAGACTTGGTTTTAACCCACTAAATAATCGATCGATCTTAATCTCAGGTTGGATAATAATTCCCGAAGTGTACCTTGCATGTCTTGTAAAATTTACATCATAGGTACCAATAGATTCACCATCCTTTTTCTTTATTTCAAGAAACACCTTCTCCATCTTTGTTTGAAGAATACGAGGGAAGTAATTATTGAAAAATAAGTTCTTGAACGCGTCCCATTCCATGGACTCAATTTCATCCCTTTGCCTCGTATTCTTAATAAGATTCCACCATTGATCAGCATCACCTTCCAAATGATACACTGCTAAGATGACTTTATCATGTTCAGAACATTGAAGAACTGAAAATATCTTTTCAGTGGTACGGATCCATTGTTCAGCCACTAATGGATCAGAACACCCTCTGAATGAAGGTGGATGCTGCCTCATGAAGGATTCAACAGAATGTTTCTCCTTCCTTTGCTCGTTTGGAAGTCCTGCATGATTCAGAGCTTGAGAAAGTTGTCTGAGCATGGCTACAAGATTTTTCATTCCAGCTCCCATAACGTTTGGTTGCTCATGGGTACACTCATTTCATTTCCCATCACATTCCTCATTAACACAATTCCTTCGGGTTCCAGCCATTAACTAAAACCCAGAAGAATAGTGTGAGCAACACTAATTATAATAGGAAAACCACATAATCAGGAATAAATTTTTACACTTAAGTTCTTATCATAGGTTATTCATGGCCATTTCTAAAACAATAAGATTTTTTATATGCTTAGACATATCATTAGGGTTCTTACTAAGGCTTTCACTTCCTAGTTTCCAAAGGTTGACTATACCTTTCCTCTGATACCAACTATAACGACCCATACTTTACATACATGGTTATTACTTCAAAATTGAATCATAATTATTACAACATATAACAAAACCATGAAAGGACCGTATAGGTATTGTGTCTTTAGAAACTGGGAAATATAAACAACTGGTTCATAAAATCAACTACATTGTCTCCTGTTTATTTCATCATATCTAGAGTCCATTTTCGACATATCCTACTTAATATCCCTCTTCATGACCTGGGGAAAAGAAAACATACAAAAGGGTGATCTCAAATGCACAGTAAGGGTAAACAAAAGAAATATTAGTCATATAATATTCATAAGAACATAAAATTTTTAAATTCTTATCCTGCAAAAGAGATTATATCATGGGATAAATCATAAAAGTGAAATTTAATTCCAATAATCATAACTTAAAACATGAAGCTTTGTGTAATACACAAATAATAATAGAAAATCATTTCTTAGTAGTCAAGACTCATTCCCAAGACTATCTTAGCGGAAAAAGTCCTTTTATGAACTGAGCCCACTCCTCGTTTCAGTCCTGTTTCACTGAACCGGTTTAACCTTCCATTCCAGCAATGTCTATCTCATGAGATATAAATCTTTACCCAATGAATTGGAGGGAGATATAGGTCCCACCCATCTCATAATGATACCATTCTTATGTGTGCCACAAAATCATAAATCATACATCATAACATAACCCATGTAATAAAATGGGATTCTTAAACATCGTGACATCATAAAACAATTCATATAAGATAAAGGAATTAATAAAAATAATTCCATCACAAAATAATAAAATCAATGTTATAATAGAGATAGAAATAGAACCCTATATTATCTTAGATGGAAAATAATTTTGATAAAACACTAGAACTCCATTCTTGAGGAAAATATCCTTTCTACTTCAAATTTTTTTTTCTTTTCTTAACATGTCATTAAATTTTAAACTAAAAGAAGTTGATTAAAAATAAACTTGAAAACTTTTAAAGGAAGCTTCATGGAAATAATGTTCTAAAATCCATTCAGGCCGTATGAGTTAAAAAAACATTCTTCTCGTACTTTGGCTGGAAAAGCCAAAAAGTACCTCGTACAAAAAATGACAAAAGATTATTTTCATATCTTTTACTAACAACACACCGAAGCATAAAATTAGATTTAAAGAATTATAGGAGGATATAAATAATATTACATATTGAAGAATCATGGATGTTGATGATAAATATGCCCCAGTAAATACCGAAGAATAAACAATCTCAGATAAAAATTGAGATTGTGAGATTTTCCCTTACCATAGGTTCGATTTGCTTCGTATGTTTCTGAACCTCCTATATAATGATTTAAATAATGTCATTGACTAATTCCAGAATCATAATTATTTTTATGATATCATATATCGTCATATTCTTAACTTCTTATTAGTAATATTTCATTGCTACTTGTTATTCGGGTGTTTATTGCTTTATGTTTGTATGTGTGTTTTGTTGAATAAATTATTATTCCTCTTTTTAGGTTATAGAAACCTCATTTACAGAATGGTGTTACTGTAATATATATAATATTTATTCATTCAATTCATTTATATAATCATTATGCAATGAATATCACGTTGAACGAGTCGCATCACATCGTGGAGACGGTATTCTATACGTACACACGAGCGATGATATCATTCCCATGATTGTGGAATTGTATTGGAGTGTATGTATACTATTTCAAAATCAATATCACTTTACAATAATTATATATAGTTATTATTTACACCATTATACCCATCCAAGTATGGTGGTGGTGGAAAATAGATTACACCACGGCGTGGAGACGGTATTCCGTACGTACGCACGCGCGGTGATTTCATTTTCCGTAGGATGGATAGATTATGAAATATGGTTGTTTAATACTTATAATGACATATCATTATATGAGTGGTACTGATGTTATTACTTCCTAATTAAACAACTAAAGAATAAGAAGTGGAATAAGAAATAAAGTTGAAAGAATCGGTAACGGACATTACCTCTTCTTTGAAGCACCTCTTTGAGACCTCCTCTTAGGGAACTAAAATTGGTCTTCAAAGAAGACCAGGACCTCTATGATGTTTCTAGGTAAGTGGAGAAGATAATTTTTCAGGGGTTGGCCAAGCTTAAAGGCTCAATGTGGTGTGAGGAATAGAGGGAGGAGGTTCCCTTTTATAAGGGAGAAGAGGGGCACATTAAGAAAAACTAAAAATACTATTTTATTATAAATTCATATTCGGGTTTAACAGCTCCGAATTGATTTATTTCGAATCTAATGTGAGGATGGGTCGAAATAATCTCATCTAATAGAATTTAGGCAAGTTTAGATTTCTATTTTAACCTTATGATTTAGATTTAAATTTAAGTTAAATAATTTATCTTTTACCGTGTCTTCTTGATTTCTTACACTATAAGGTTAATAAACATACTATAACAATACAAAAGAACCCCAGGTTGTTTATTATTAATATATATAACCTTATCTAAGTCATTCATAAAAACTTCAGATTTTTAAGAATAAAATAACAATTAATAATATAAAATTTGTTTTAAAATCTATTTTATGTCAATTTTGACCCTATTTTGTAATTGATTTTTGTGAAAATAATAACAGAAAGATTAGTTCAAAAAAAGATAATTACATCAGTACTAATATGTAATATTAACCTAGAAAATTATTTTAATTCATAAAAAGTCTCAAATTACATTTATTTGGGTATTTATAACATCAATTATGTCAATATTTCATTAATAAGATAATTACTGCATCATCATTGTGTCATAAATAAATTAAATTATTTATTGTCTTAAAATAAAAAATTAAATACCATTACGTAGTAAATATTTTTATCTTTCTAATTCATATTTATAGTTTAATTTATCTTATGTATAAACCTATATTAAAAATGATTTACTTATTAAACTTTGATTTTAACTATTTTAACCCTTCTTTAAATAAATTAATATTAAATGTCCTAATCTAATCCAAGTGGGCCTAAAAGGTCATATTTTATTCATAAGGTTGTTTTTGGTCGAATTAAACTTATCCAATAGAATTAGGATAAGTGTTAGGGTAATAATAATAACATATTTACCCTTAATTACCCTAGTTACTTTTAACCGTGGTAAAAAAAGTAAAAAGTTACTATTCACCAAAAATTATTTTCATCTCATTGAACCACATTTTAGTCCTTGATATTAACCGTGTCTCTCATATTTTAGAAATTCCACTCACAGAAGCGGTAAAATTAAGTTTTATATAAATTTGAAAATTCTCCTAGGAGGTGGGTAAAAGATGGTGAAAAGATCAATAAAATTTTTATATATCTAAAATTATAATAAAATGACTCTAATGAATTGAATTGAAATTATATAAGTATTATGTACCAATTTTGACCTAAAATAAATTCCAATTAAATAAATAATTATTTAAATAAAAAGTCGGTTTTTAAATAGTAACCCAATTTTTTCACTATTCATCTAAAATTGAATGTTTTCAGAAAAATACCAAAATTTCACCCTAGGATAATTTCGATATTCCGAATCCAAAAATGAAGTCCATTTTGAATGATAAAATTTAAAAAAATTTAAAAAGTGGGTATTACTATTCATAACAGATAGTTTTAATAATATTTTAATAACATATCGTTGTTTAGTGAAACTCGGTATTGCGTACAATGCAAGCTATCGAGGAAGGCCACGGTTGCGTGTAAAGAAATCCAAGCTAGTGTTGTGTGTAGTGAAAGATTCCTTTGATGATTTATATAACATAGAAACAAAATATTTCTCATAAAAATCTCGGGTGTTACAGTATTACTGGTAAATTTTAAAAATTAATGTCGATTTTCTCCAAATGGGCGTTTATTGATTTTTGGAATTATCTTGTATTTTTCTAAACATTTTTTTGTTCTAACTACATATGGAATATATTTTTAACCATTTATGAATTATATGATCAATTATAATTTTAATATAGTATTCCATCCATGAAAAATTCATCTTGATTACTCATTATTTGGATATGAGAGATGATTTTGTGGTGGAAGTTGATTAAATGATGAAATTCCTCTTGAATGGTAAGTGTATGACCTTCAGTTATTTCTCTAGGTTTTAAATTAATTCCATAAAATTTAGTAAAAGTATTTTGAAGAAAATATTATAATTTTACATTTTTCACAAGAAATCAATGGTATTTTAAACCATTAAATATTGATAGTTTGGTTATCATTAATTGTCTCATGACCATGATCTCTATAAATCTCTATAAATCTGTGAGAGTTTGTTTTTTCTTTCATATCAATGTTTTGACCTCAATTTAATGTCCTCTAAAATAGAAACCACGTATCTGTTATTCCGTGTGACCTTTATATTTCTCTTTATCTCTTTTCAACAGATTTTTTTATGAACACTTTTAATTATGAGGGATTTCAACAAAGGTATTTAAAAAGTCAACTAATGATTTCAAAACCCATGTTCAAATTGAGAGGATGAAATTTCTAAAATGAGTTATAATGTATTATCCCACTATTTTAAAATTAATGTAAATTTTTTATAGCGTACATCATATTCAACACCAAGATTAAATAAACAATAAATTGTTTTCATTTGAATATAAACATTATATACTAGTCATTAAATAAGCGAAAATTAATATTATTAACTGAATTTAGAAATATATAATGTACCAAATCATTTTATATGTATTAACTAATTTATTTTTTTAATAGGAACTCAATTTCTTATCTATTTACGTTATTATTTAAAAATATATTTTCTTCAAAAATTAATTTTCCAGATTTTTATCAGTGAATATAATAATTAATATTTGAATTTTTTTGATAATTTTTAAATTATAATTATAATTTTTAATTTATCATGTAATAATTATACTGTGATGATTAATTGAAAATTATTCAGAGTTCAAGATTTTTCAATGAATTGTGAAAATTATTTATTTTTCTTAAAAATTGTATTTTCGATTTAAGTATTTACTAATTAAAAAATATATTTTTTACTAGTTTTAAATTTAATTTAGTTCATTATTAATTTAATTAAACTAATTATGATTTTTGAAATTAATTGTATACTTTAATTTATTATTAAAACATTTTATATTTTAAAAGATCATTTTTATAAAAAAACATATTTTTCATTAAGTATCTCCGATTTGATTTTAAATGTAAATCCGCAACTTCTATTTTTTGAGTTTTTAAAAATGAATTCCCTACTTTAAATAATAAGGTACAAATGTTTTAGTTATGCCCAATTATTTGGGGTCAATATTGTAGTAACATTGGATAATATTTTACCATGGTAAAAGGTAAATTGGGCCACTAAGTGTTAAAAATGAATTGATAAGTACATGTAAATGACCCTAACTCTTACCTAAATTTTAATATATTATTCCATTTCATACATTATCTTCTAATATTTTTTAATATTTATTTTTTTCATTAGTATGTGACAGTAACAATTAAAATAATTTGTTTCAAGAAAAGTCAAAAATGTCGCACTCTTATTTTTAATAACTATAATAATTTTTACACAGAGATAAATAGATGATATGTTTAGTTATAATTATTATATTGAAATATAAATTATTAATATTAATCATGTTAATTTATTTTAAATTTTTAGTAATGATATAATTAACTTAAATTATTACACATTGCTGGTGAAGTACATGCTCAATTAATAGAAAAAAATAAATGATATCAAAATTGTTTAAAATAATATAATTTGATAGAATGAATATCATCCAAAAAAAGATAATGATATCATTTTATAAATATTTAAATTGATTATATTTTAATTCATTAAGAGTATTTTATGTTTTAAAAAATCCATTTAAATGAATATTTCAAAAATTGATATTATTTATCTTTTGGGAAAATAATAAATTATTAAATGATATAAAATTCGTATACATAGAATATTATGCCACAATTAATTAATATGGTTAATTAAATTCAATATTTTTATTTTTGGGTATTTGGTCACCTTTTGTGAAATTATTAGCACATAATTTATAATAAATTTATATTACAGTTATTTTCAAAAGGGTTAAAAATCGATTAAACCCAAAATATAAGGGAAAAAAGATAGTAAAAACCAATATAATTTTTATTTTATGATATTATATCACCCCATTAACATTATATATATTATTTTATTCGGTTTTTTGCCATTTTTATTGAAGCATAATTTATCTTAATTTAATATTTTGATAAATTTCTAGAGTGCCCCCATCTCTTTTAAAAGGACATCTCTTCTTCTCATTACTTCACATATCAATAACAATTTGGTTCAAGAAATCCCTACAAAAATTTATTCCTTTAATCCTTCCACACATTATATAGGTCTTGGTTTATGCATAATACAAACCTTAAATGGCTTATGGTTTTAATCATTAGAGACATTTCTAATGAATAAATATAGTTCTCAAAACTAGATTTTAGTTTTATTTCTCCTTACTCCTCAATAAAATATTTTTCAAACATGATAAAAAACAAAATAGTGATATAATTATACTGGATTTCTATTATTTTAATTTCATGACCTATTTATATCATCTATTCCATAAAATTTGAAAAGAAACCATCATTTATGTATACAACGGACAACCACCTCACAAACCGATGTAATTATTTGTCCATCACTATCTCTCATGGAAAGATTATAATGATGTATTTATGTTATATATTATATTAATGGAATATTTATATTGTTTTAAATATAATATAACACATATTTTATTACCTTTCCATACCATGAAAAATGATAACGTCGTTTGAGAAAACATGTGGACTACTACCCTTACAAAGCGACGTGATTAATTTTACATCACCACATCACATCAATGAAATCTATAAGTATAATTAAAAAAATATGATATATATGTCATTATTATCACTATTTAATTTTAAAATGATAATTGACTTCTTACGATAATGATCATTGAAAAATGAGAATGTTACTCATGAATACATATGACCTATAATATTCATGATTATAATGAAGTTCATTTACCATAAATATATTCAATTATTAGTTTTAAAATTATAGTATATGGATAAAAATAATAATAATTTCAGGACATTTATTCTTTAAAAAATGTAATAATGGCCACTTTCATTTTAGTCAACTTAAAGAATTATTTTTGATTATATGAAACAAAAATCATCCAAACTCATGACATAAATTTTATATTTTAAATAATTAAATATTTCATGGTAATAGATAAAATAAAAGGATTGAAAAAAATTGAAAAATATATTTAATAAAGTAAATTAAACATCAATTTTTATTATTCAGGAAGGTAAATACAATGCCTGGTGATTGAGACTAATAGTAAAATAAATTATTTTAAAAAAATTTCTTTTAAATATTCCCTTAAAAACAATATTTTTATTCTATATATATATTTTGAAAATTATTGAACGGATCTATTTATAGAAAAATAAGTGAATAATGAACGAAATTTTTTGTTTAATTTTTCACTTTCTTTCAATTTTTTACAAAATTAATATTTTTGTAGATTTTTTTATATTCTTTATATAAAGAAAAAGGAGTGATCTTGTTTAATGTATATGGTGACATGATTTACCACATTTTTAGTTGTTATTAGATATTTGGTTTCAATATAAATATTTATAGTTTTATTAAAATAAAAATCCTTTTTGCCTATGTTTTTTTTTCGACTGGTTTCAAAAATTTAGTCTATATATCAGTATAGGAATTTTTTTTCCTATGGTGGAAAAAACATTTTTATAATGAAATATTTCATGTGTTAGGATTATGTTATGATTCATGGGAATTATTTATGGGTATAGGTGGTAATTTTATAAACAAAATTCAGGGGAAACTGTTATACTTCTCTAAAGAATTGGGTCAATGGATGGAGTTAACTTGTAAGGTTTCTCGTATGATATTATGGGAATATACTAAAATGGTTATTCAATGTTTAACCTTGATGGTTATTTCATGTGTATCTACGACGATTACATAAAGTATTACTATGATAATTATGACATTTTAAGTAAGAGTGATATAAAAATAATGTGTCAAGATACCAACATGATTTATCTATGCCTTCTTTGGGATTTTATAAATCTCTTATGATTTTTAAAATGAAAAGGGAAGTATATGAATCTTTTAATGGATTATAAGTAAAACTTTGTGAAAAAATTGTTATTATGAATTTTCCATGATTTAAAATAAACCTTAATGAGTTATTATTTTTCCTATATTATTTTTTAAAAATAAATTATGAGAATATTTCAATAGAGAAGTTGATTTCTTAGGTACAAAAATTATTATTTTAAACCAAAAGTTTATTTTTTTAAAAGGGAAAAGTTTATAAGTATTCATGGAATAAAATTTTTATTCTTTTTTATATCCCATAATAATATTTCATTAATCATACCATTTTTTAGAAATATCAATGGTTATATGGATAAGTAAGGGAATATAAGTAGTCAAGTTGAATATTGTGATGCTTTTTCATGAAAATAAATCATTTTATCCCATATTTTTTTGAATACTAATAAAAGTAATGTTATAGTTTGGATTAGTATAAATGATTTTATTATTGAAATACTAATATGATATCAATATAATTAAATACCAAAATTGAAGTATTTTTATAATTAATATCAAAATATTAATGTAAACTAAAGGGAGAAAATTACCCTTGATGTTTAAAATTAGTTAGATTAAAAAGCATAATCATATAGTTTTATATATAAAATTTTGATTTTAATAAATCACACACAGTTGAACACTAAACACCAGTGAAATCATTAAATATCCAAATCAAAATCCATAAAAAATGAAAATGTGGTAAAATTTCAAAGATCCTTTCAAATATAGAATTTATTCATTTATAATCTATAAAAAAATCCATTTCATTTTCATCACTCACATTCAAATTCACTCAACCAAAAAATTCATTCATGGCCCCACATTTAAATTCATGTAACTCTTCACTCAAGTAAAATTAGATCAATATTTATGGTAATACATGTGAAGTGAATTTTTTACCATAGGATTCTAAAAATTCTCATCTATTTACATTGAGAGTCAATGAAATATTATAAATGATGAGTACTTATCAAGGTGAATTCTTTGTATATTTTTTTTGGTGAGTAAAATAGGTAAAAATTCAAGGTAAAATATAAATGTGTGAACTCTTAAATACCACAGATGAATATTCCACTAAAAACATAGTAATTATACCTCACTCAATTCCATTTACCAATGTATGCTACACACCCATTTATATGCTAAATGAGTCAAAAGTGAATATAATAAATGATTTCATAATATTTTTCTCATGTCCTTTTTTCCTTTTTGTTTTATTATTTTATCTTTTTCATGGGGGGATGAGATGAAAATAAAAAACAATGAAATAATGACATTAATGACCTTCATTTTTTTGGTGTAAATGAATTATAGTTGTAATAACAACTAATAATTTAATATCACCTCTATTTCTTCAATTTCAATTTTTTTACTTTAATTTTTAAGAGAACCAAGTGATAAAAATCAATCATATTAAATGAAAGAGACTCGTTCGTATTATTTAAATGCACAAAGTAATGATAAAACTTTCACACACATAAAATTAGTTTTATCCCAAACAACACACATTAAAATCCCTTCCCCCACAACCAAACATGAAATATTCATGAAAACATATTAATAGTGATGGTTTATAAGGTCGATTTTTTTTAAATGTGGCCTAATCCTATAAATACATTCATAAATACTATCACCTATGTTAGGGTATTTATTAATTTTGGGTTAAAATATTAAATATATATTTCAAAATTAATTCCACAATCACTTCAAAAACATTGAACAAAATCCAATTCTATAATAGGGAATAATCATAAGTTCTAGTTTTCACACAAAATCCAAGTTTCTATAACGTAACTGTATGTATTGTAGAAAATATACCAAATGGTTTATAATAGATCATAAGATTGAAAAATTAATTTGAGTTATTATTATATATACATTTATTTCAAAAATTGGGAAAACTCATTAAAATTAATGAAATTTTAATTCATGAAAAATTTTCCACATCAAAAATAATTTAAAATCAATTTCATCCCTAATAATTAAAAACCCCTAAAAATAAATTCAATTGAGATAAATAATTGAATTATTCATTTAAATTTAATGTTCTTCAGAAATTAAAAGTAAAAGATAAAATTCACAAAGACTCTAAATCAGTTTGGCACTTCTCCATACATAAATTTCAATACACATTATTTTTCTCAATAGATAAAATAAGGGTAGAGAAAATAATGAAAATGATAGATTTAACCTGAATATATATTCTAATGGAAGCCTTCATTTATTCTCATTTTTTATTTTTCATAAACATAGAATGAATTAGTAAACAAATAAGAAAAAAATTAATAATAAAGATAAAGGGAAATTAAGTGGGATAGAACAACCACAATTGTGTACTAGTTTTCATGACCAATTGGGTACTGGTTTTTGACTACCTCATGTTAAGAGTTCTTGTGGTCACATAAAGTTTAATAGTGGATGTTTATTACCTAATTTTAACACCCATATATTTTATCCATAAAAATTACTCTCATTCATAAAATTTATAGAGGAATCCATGGATAGATTAAAACAATTTCATCCCCTTATTAATTAATCACAACTTTCAAGGGTGGGGGAAAAAAGGAATGGGTCCTCTACATTTAAATTTACTAGTTATATGTATACATAAACATCAATATCCAAGTATTTCTCATGTGATTATATTTCAAAAAATTAGGGAAATGGGAACTCGGTATACAATACCACTTTATTATAATTAAAACACGAAAAATAAATTAAGAAATCTCCCCCTTTCAATTACGTAAGCTCGATACTTATTTTATTTAGTAATATACTTTTTTTATGTCAATCTTGTTAGGGGTATATTCTTCACTAACCTCTTAAAACAAAATTCATTCATTATCTGAATCTAAAAAAATAATTTTAAATGAGGTAACAATCAATTAATTTTCAATAAATTCATGATAAAATGAGTTCATGATAATATTTTTCACCTGCAGTACGCTTGGGTTTTATTTATCCTTCTTCTAATGATAATTATCTTAGAGTAGGTTTTTTGTGGATGGTGGTTGGTTTTTAATTTACACTATTGTTTAAAAAAATTAAAATTTGTTTTTACTAATTATAAATATAGATAAAGGCAGAGAAATATTTATTTTTAAGCAAAAAAATGGTAGAATCAGATTCATTCCTATCTTATACAATATAATCCCAATGTCCATCCAATTTATCTTGATCTCCCACAAGTACATTAGCTGTAAATTTATCTTCTATAACATTGTATGGAAATAACAACGATTGTTTTGGAGGATATTACATTTATAATGTCTTTACTAAATGGTCCTAAAATTGAAAATGTTTGAAAAAAGATTTTATTCCACATTTTCATGATTCTATTTACGACCCTGGCATTCCTTCTATGATGATGAAATAATTTACCTTTTATTACTCATCTATCCAATATTTTTTTTCTATTTTTGTAAATTTAATAATCCATTATTCTCCCCCATTTGAATTATATATCTAGGTTACTAGACAATCATATTAAAAATAACATTGTAATTACATAATAAAATATGTATGTGTAATGACATTCTTCTTTTTAAAATAAATAATTTTTTTATTCTTTTAAGATAAATTTATAAAATTGATTGGAATCCCCAAAAATGGTTCCAAATTTATTACAGTTATTTTCCATAAATGTATTACAAATAAATTTTATTACCTATGAATTAAACATAGTTGACACCATGGATCAATCTCTCGTGTAATCTGATCAAACACACTGAAATTATATTATCACTATTTAAAATGGAATATAGAAATATTAAAACTAAAAAAATAGTGTTTTTTAGAATATTAGATATATAAATATGTAAATGAAATTGAAAACAAACATGAAAATTATAAGGAAGGAAAAACCAAATATTTTTGTGAATGGGAATGAATTTGTAGTTCTCATAAGTTCACAATGATGCTATTATTATTCATTAAAATATTAATTATCAATATTCTATTATATTTTGAGATCAAAAATATAATTCAAAATCATTCCTCCAAATTTATATTATCCCACATAAACACTCTACATACGAGATAATAATCCAACACATATTCCCCATAATGCTACTCCACCACATTTTCTATATTTTGATGATGATGGTGAGAAATAAAAATGAGTATTAAGAAGAATACAATAATAGTAGAAGTGTAGTGTACCCTACACACTTTTAGAAGTATAACACCTACACAGCTACAAAAAATTCTAACTCAAAATATTCAACCCATTGAAATGGAAAGGTAGGAATATTTATATAGATAGGGGAGTATAATTTTTTTTCTCAAATTCTTTCCTTTGATATTTTCCATGTTCCAGGAAAAGTAAACTGACAAAAATATAAAAAACATCTCAAAATTTATTCATTAATTTCTTCCCCATGATCTCAAAACACATCCTTTTTATAAACATTTATCTAATTTTATGAGTATATCAATAAAGAAAATATTTATATCATGATATTCTATTCATATTCCCATGATCTAAATTGACATGAATTTATATAATTGATGATATTAGAATATTATATGGTAACAGTAAATTAAATTTTCCTCGTTATTTTCTAGTTCTCCAAGTGAAATTGCAACTCTTTTTGGTTTCTCATTTGTGGGATGTGGTACCTTCTACTAAATCTGTTTAATTATGTCATAGATTCCATGGTTTGACTTATATGCTCTATTTGGCCATCATAATGTGGTGTTAGGAAATGGTTATTGTTATAATTTTGAAGCCTAAAAATATAATTTTATCGATTTCTATTAGTTTAGAAGAATTTATGGATGATATACCGATCAGATATAAAAATATTTCAATTCCAAAAAGATTTTATTTTACCAATAATTCTCTAAATATTAATAAATCTAAAAAATATAAAAATTACACTTAAAACAATAAATTATTGGGATTAGACAACATAATTTTTGAACTATATATGTGAAATTTTATGATTAATCACTTTGATAAGATAGAGTGATAAATTTCAATGAATAAATGAGATGTGGAGGTACCCTTTTATACGTGAGGGAAGATTCACAATTATAAATATCAACAAACATTAAATATTATTAAAACATTACTCCTAGTCAAATGAAAAAAATATTCTCAATTTATATAATAAGGTGATAAGAATAATGATTGAGAATTATATAAATGAAATTCCCTTTTAAATAAATGTATTGCATAATATGTAATGTAGTTGTAAAAAAAACATGCACACATTTTCTATTTTCCATTTTAGACCATTATGAAAAATGTACAATTTGAAAGTCAATATAAAAATACCCTCAAGAATCTTGAAAACTATTATTATAATCATTCTATAGTGAATGTACATATTAGTATATATTAAGGGTTATAATTGAATCAAATTTACACATAAGGAAGAATTAACAACCTTGTACAACAGGATCATACCCTATGAATCCCATTTTTGAAAGTCTATAAGGGAGATGGTATCCTTGGTCTTTGACTATCACCAATCCAAATATATGATTCAACCATTAAAACTATTAGAAAATAGTTAACAGGAAAATTTTATTTATATAGATATCATATCCCAAACAATGTTCCCCAAACCATCCCAAGTAAGTACTACCATTTCACACCCTTCCCTTAGGAAATACACAACTTTAATAAGGGTATATGTATATAGAACCTAATACTGTTACTCTTCATATTTACTTATTAATAAAAAATAATTTTATTAATTTCTATTATTTATTACATTATATATACATTATTTTATAATGAGTTTTTTTGGTCAGAGTGGATACACAAGAGGGGGTGAATTGAGTTCCAATTAAAAATTTCTGTTAAAAATATTTATATCAAAATCCCCCAAATTGAAGAATAAGCTAAAATGTAGTGAATTTATAAAGATTGAAAGTTTTCAATTAGTTTCTCAAGAGATTTATTATTTACCAGCTGACTCAATCTGAAGATTGATTAACTTTGGAAACTAACTTACTGGCTAACAAAAGTTATAAACACTTGCTAATTTAACTATAAGAGTTACTTTAAAATATATTTGTGTTTAAAGTACTTAGCAGCGAAATATTCAATAGTTTAAGACAAATCAAATAAGCACAACAGTTCTAACCAAGAGGTTCAGTCTCAAGGCAAGGCTTAGTCCTCTCAAAACAATTTATATAAATTTTGATCCACACCCTGGATTAGGGTTAACAACAGTGCAAGGACTATCCAGGTACTAATACCTCTACCACAGTTCTTCGTGAGAACAAATAAACACTATATCACACAGGCTATCCAAGTCACACTTGAACTCTACCACTATCCAAAATGGGATACAAGAGAGTTATAGAAGTTTTGTGTGAGGATTTAGAAATCCTCCTGTTAAGCACAAGAGTCAGTGTGTGTATGTAATATAAAGAGTACACATACAGCTCAAAAGTAGGTAAAAGAATCACTAATAGAGTATATATAATTTTAGAATGTTCTAGTGATTTTATGTACATCTCTAGACTCCTTTGTATTAAACATAAATGCTTTTGAGCCCTTTTATGGTATTTGTATTGAAAACAGAGTGTCGTTTGCTTCCTTGACATTCAGGTTCAGCTTGATCAGCTTGAGTGCATGAAGAGCTCGTTGTAGTTCTTCACTTCTTGATTAAAGTTCATCTTGTGTTCTCTTCTTGTATGAATGGCCTCGTATATGTCTAGTGGTCTTCAATTATACAAGTGTATGGATGTCTCATTTCTTTACTCTGTATATGCACCACCACTTCTTCTCTGCAGTTTGATCTTCCTTTTATACCTTAAGCTCTGGAAATAGGAATGATTACCTTTTCATTGATATGAGGTATGGTTCCCTGAAATGCCAACAACTATCATTAAATAATAGTACATGCATTAAAAACATCAAATATGACCAATGATTTATAAATAAATAGAAATAGATTTTAAGTCGCAGTGACTGGTTAACAGTCATCTTTCATCAGTAACTCTCTGTTGGTAGACTTGTAGTGGTGGACTTTGTATAGAGGTGAGCTCCTATATGTAGGTCTTCAATCAGTAGCTCTCGTTCGGTAGAATTTTAATGGTGGACTTTGTATCATTATATTGTATCGATAGACATGAGTAGCGGTGACTTCCTTATATTTGTGGACTTCATAACGGTAGACTTACACATATCGGTAGACTTACTCTAAAGGAAGACTTACTCTAAAGGTAGAATTACTCTAATGGTAGAATTACCCTAATGATAGACTTAATATAATGGAAGACTTACTCTAATGGTAACCGTTCAGTGTACTGGTAGACTTACATACCAGTAGCTCTGTTTTGTACCAAAGACTAAGTGTCTATTTGTCTGTATCAGTAGCTATGTGCATTCTGATGAACTTAACACATATCTATTCAATGAAAATCATATCCAGATTGAGTAAGAATTATATCAAAGTATGTATAAACATAGATAAACAGTGATTAACATATTCCAATGATTATTTTTATATTTTTATCAACTTGATAATAGACTATCATAGATTGAAAAAATTAATATATAGATAAACATTATTTGTGATTATCAAAGGATTTGAAAGCCTAATTGGGATTATCAAAACAGGTGAGGTCAAAATATCCCCCTTTTTGAAAATCACAACTTATTGTATTGTAATCCAAAATATTATTAATGTATTAGTATATAACACAATGGTTTTTATTTCTCAGTGTGAGTAATGACATTTTGAAATGTGAGATTTTAAAAGAATACCAGAGGATATAGTATTAAAAGAAATTGTATCAGAGGTACTGATAAAAACAATGTTCTAGAGTTATAAAACAAATGTATCAAGGAATATATTATTAGATGCAAGTATCAAAGGTATGAAAAAACTATATCAGAGATATACAACACATTTATCATAGATAAAAATATAAAAAATGTACTAGAGGTAAATATATTATGATCATAAAATATAATGAGTCTTTATATCAGTTCTCCCCCTTTGTATTATTTCTCCCATGTTATATTATTTCTCTCCCATTTCTCCTCCTTAGATATTATTTCTCCCATGTTATATTATTTCTCCCTTATTGATCCTCCTTAGATATTATTTCTCCCCCTTTGTGATTAGTAAAAAGTGATACAGAAAGGAAATACAGGAAAAGAGAAGTAATAGAAGGTAAAAGAGAGAATGAAAGCAATTTATATATTACATGAGGAAAAAATACATAGAAATACAAAAGTAAAAAAAATAATACAAGTGATTCCTATCAAAGATCATGGATACAAATCAATCCACCTCTTGAATGTCATCTTTGGATTTGTCTTTGGGTTTAGAGGGAGATTCAGGTTGCGTAGTGTCAGATTAAGGCTTGGGAATTCCAGAAAGAATGACTGGTGGTTGAGAAACAGAGACTGTTTTTGGCCTGTAGTGGGTAGCTCTCTGTGTGATCATAGTAGTGAGGCTCCATATTTCTTGGACTGGAGTCATCTGAGGAATGGAGGCAGACTGTGCAGAGGCAGGCAAGGCTGGAGGTGCAATGATAGGAGTACTGTCCACATGAAAAAATGGAAGCAATATATTTTTGAAGTCTATTATGATCCCTCCTCCTCTTTCTATAGCATAAATGAAATCATCCTTGTTCTCCATTAATTTTTCTAGTGCAGGGGTCAACTCACTGAGCTTGCTGAATTGTTCTCTAAATGCTTGATTGACTGGTGGTAGCTTCATGTTTTCTAACATAATATTGAAATTATTGCTGAGTTGATTCTTGGTATAAACCCTTTGGAAGTTGTAATCCACTTTTTCCTTTACTTCTTTTTGAAAAGTAGTAGCCTCTCTCATAAAATCCTGAAAAATTTTCATTATCTCCCAAGTGGTAGTCACCAATTGGGTCAAAGCAGTAGAGTCCACAAAACTAATAATAGATGATTGTCCAAGCTCTTCTCTAATCACTGCTTGAAACTGATCAGCATCTACAGAAGCACTGGATGAAACAAGAGGATTGACAGTGAATCAAACAGTCTCCTTGAATTATTGGGTTAATTTGGTTATCAACTTCTGGACAACCAAATCCTGAGTGCTGACATGATCTTTGAATGACTTCATAAAAGATTTAAAGATCTCCACAAATTTCCTTACTACACCTTTAATGTCATTCATATCAACATTCTTTGAGCTTGAGAACTACTCAAGGAAGTTAAGGAAGCAACAGACTGCTTCAAGGCAACAACAGCTCCTGTCCAGCTCTTATTCTCAGTATGCCATTCTCTAATCTCATTCATCATCTCTTTCATAGAGTTGGACATAGTACATCCAAGAGAAATTTCAAAATATTTTTCCATGTTTCTCAGCACCTAAATAAAAAAATTCTTTAAATCGGCAATATATGCATTCAAAGACTCTTTCATCTTATCATTTAAAGACTCAATGTCAGCCCTGGTTATCATACTAGCAGGCACAACAACAGGTTATATTTCTTTCACAATACTAGCCACAAAGGCATTCATAACATATTGAATAGATGAAATTAGTGATATTTCCATTCTCTTTACTTCTTCCACAAAGCTATACTTTAACATAAACATTAACTGATCTATATAAGGTTTTCTGACTACATCCTCTGGTAATAACTCAGAGCGAATATCAAAATTAACTTTAGGTCTACTGAGGGATTCCTCATTATCAGAATACGGTTAATCAAATCCACAAACCACACGACCTGGGTCTTCTACCCAATCATCAATTCCATCAGCTACTGAAGCACTTCCAACTCTAGTTGGATTCACCCCCTCAACTAGTGTATTCTCCTGTACATGTATACCAACAACACCCTTATAAGCTCGGTCTTCCTCAGAATAATCTTCCACAACCATTTCCAATTCTTCAACAGTAATAGGATCCTCAAGAATAGGTTCAGTTCTATCTACTTCATTAAGGAAAGCCTCTGGCACACCAGTAATTTCAATCAAAGGACTCAAACTCAAGGTGACAGAATCAGATGCTTCAGTTTTAGATTCTCTTTCTTCTTCCTCATTCTCTGGGGTAGCCTTATCCTGATCTGATCTTTTTTGGTATTCCTCATCCAGAGGTTCCTCTTCATTTCTTACACCCTAAACAGTTTCGGTACTTGGTAGATTCAAATAAGCATTTTCATTTTCTTGTGATACAATTTTAGGAGTTATGCTAGGAGTCATGTCCGGATCTCCTTCATCTACTGCAGATGAATCCTTCTCATCTGAATCATCACTATACTATGTCTCCTCCTCATCAGTTCTTAGACCTGGATCTCTCTTATCTTTTGGTCTATTTGGTTGGTCCACTGGATTGAACGTTTCATATATCTTCTCATCATCAGTAACCCACTGCCTTCTACATGGGATCCAGCTAATCTTCATGTATTACATACTGTGCTTATGATAAAAAAATTGTTCCTTACCAACACTGTCTCATCCTGAGACTCAGCAACCACCTTTATTTTAATCATAAACAAAGTCAATTTTGCAAAGAATAATGCATTGATTTTTGAATTGGGTCTAGTCATATCCTCTATTTGAATCATTAAAAGCCTGCATAGATTCACCTTCACACCATATCTTTTGAGATGCAACAAATAAATATCTCGATACTTCATATTTTCAAAGTACCCTCTCCTTGGACTTAGCACATGTTGGATGAATTTGAACAACAACCTATTTTCCTCATCAATCTCAGTAGCCACCACCTTTCTCTGCTTTCCACTACCAGTGAGCTCTTCTAAGGCAGTCTCATAGTCAAATAAGTCGCTGGTACCAAATACTCCTTTATGTGGTACCTTGATGCATTCATCCTATTCAATGGATGAAAAATATATTTCCTTTCCATTTACCAATGAAATCATTATATTCTTTTTATCAGATTTCTCAAAGAGAACAAAAGTATAGAACAATTTTATCATCTATGGATAATAAGGACCATTGTTGTTTGTGAAACATTCTAGACATTTCTGCTCCTCCAATATTCTTAGGTTCAGAGATTTTCTTGGGAAAATCCAATCTACACACAAATCCTTCTCGATTACAGTTTCTCTATTTCTCAAGTGTGGGTTCACTGGACATCTCTCCGACATTGTTTGATTGACACTACTACTTGCTTTAGTCCCTGTCTTCTGCCCCTTCACATTCGGCTCATCAAAGTCATCTCTGACAGTCGAGAGTTTGGTTTTTTCCATCTCTGGATTGAAGAACATATGGTTTTTGCGAGATTTGGGGATTCAAGGTGTCATGTTTGAGAGAGGAGAGTTCGGTGGATTGGGAAGTAACTAAGACTTAGTTTTTATCATTTAGGAATAATAAAATAAATAAATAAAACATAACAAATAAGGTATAAATGATACAGATTCTAGCGACTAAAGATACAGAAGTTTAAAAACAGCACAAACTTAATGGTAGGGTATACCGGTGAGAATTCCTAACGGTGAGGTATTCTTATCGGTGAGTTCCACTAACAGTGAGGTATATCGATGATCTTCATACCAGTGAGGTATAATAGTGAGGTTCATACCGGTGAGGTATAAAAGTGAGGTTCATACTAGTGAGGATTCTAATGGTGAGGTTTCTAACATTGAGGTTTCTAAAGGTGAGGTTTCTAACGGTGAGGTTTCTAACGCACATAGTCTATCATCCCTAATTCATGTCTAATGTAACTTAACCTATCCGAACATAAAGGCTTGGTGAAAATGTCAGCTAATTGATGTTCAGTACCTATAAATTCAAGAGGAATATCACCTTTTTGGTAATGATCTCTCAAAAAATGGTGCTTTACATCAATGTATTTGGTCCTAGAGTGAGACACGAGATTCATAGAGATGTTAATTTCACTAGTGTTATCAGAGTTTATAGATACATGTTTAAAATCATATCCATAGTCCAAAAAAGTATGTTTCATCCATAGAATTTGTGCGCAACAACTACCAACAGATATAAAATGTGCTTCACGAGTAGACAATGTAACAGAATTCTGCTTTTTTACTACCCCACGATACTAAGGACTTACCTAGAATATTAAATGTTCCATAAGTTCTCTTTCTATCTAACTTGAAACTAGAAAAGTTAGAATCTTAATAACTCATTAAGTTAAAGGATTGTCCTTTTGGATAAAATAAACCTAAATTTTCAGTATGTTTAAGATATTTGACATTTATTTTAATAGTAAGAAAATGAGATTCTTTAGGATCATCTTGAAATCTTGCACACATACACACACTAAACATAACATAAGGTCGACTTGCAGTAAGGTAAAGTAGACTTCCAATCATACCTCTGTAATTTTTTTGATCAACTGGTTTCCCTGATTCATCAATGTAAAACTTATGGAAGGTAGTCATGGGTGTATCATTTTCCTTAATACTATCTAAACCAGCGTATCAAAAGATCCTTTGTATATTTACATTGATTTAAAATAATACCATTTTCGTTTTATAAAACATTAAATCCAAGAAAATATTTTATTTCTCCCATTAAACTCATTTCATACTCATTTTGCATACTCTTTGAAGAATCAATACACAAGGTATGTTTAGAATATCCAAAAATAATATCATCAACATAGATTTGTACTATCAAAACATCTTTGGAAATTCTTTTGATAAAGAGAGTTGGACCACCAATCCATTTAGAAAAACCTTTTGAAATAAGAAAAATACTTAGTCTATCAATCCAATATCGTGGAGCTTGCTTCAAACCATATAAATCTTTAGAGAGCTTAAAAAATCGATTTGGAAAATGAGGATTAGTAAATCCAGGTGGTTGTTCAACAAAAACATCTTCAATTATAAAACCATTTAAAAAAGAAATTTTAACATCTATTTGATATAACTTGAAATTCATATGAGCAGCACATGCATGTAGAATCTTAATGGCTTCTAATCTAGCTATAGGGGAAAAGGTTTTCTAATAGTATATTCCTTCCTCTTAACTATACCCTTGCGCAACTATCCTTGCTTTATTCCTAACTATATTTCCAGATTCATCAACTTTATTTCTAAAGACACATTTAGTGGCTATGGTCAAAGTGTCCTTAGGTCTGTCAACTAATTCCCAGAAATTGTTTCTTTCAAATTGATTTAATTATTCTTTCATAGCCATTACCCAAAATTCATCACCAATTGAATCATTGATATTTTTAGATTCTAACCGTGAAAGAAAATCTTGATGTTCAACCTGGTTTCTTAGAGAATCTCTATTTTATGTCCCTCTATCAAGATTACCAACAACAGTATCTAAAGGATTATTCTTTAGAATACTCGTTGATCTAGTATAGGTGAAAATAGAAATTTCAGGTTCTTCTCTAGATTCAGGTTCTACAAAAAAAGGTTCTGGAAAGTTTCTAGAACTGGATGTCTTTATAATAGGTTCATTGATTTTATCATTAAGGTTCAAAATAGAAAAATCTTCTTCAATATTTTCAATGGAAGATTTGGGTTTATGTGGATCAGTTTCATCAAACTTCATGTGAACAGACTCTTCCACACATTTATTTCATTTCTTAAAAACTCTATAATATTTACTAAAGATTGAATAACCTAGTAAAATTACTTCATCACTCTTGGATGAAAATTTATCAAGTTTATCCTTGGTGTTAAGAATAAATACTTCACAACCAAACAGTATTAAGTTACTAAATTTAGGATTCTTATTATTCCATAGTTCATAAGGGGTCTTTTTAAGAACAGGTCTAATCAAGACTCTATTTATAATATAACAATCTTTATTCAGAGCTTCAGCCCAGAAATAAACAGGTAGTTCATATTCATTAAGCATAGACCATGCAATTTCTTAAAGAGTTTTGTTTCTTCTTTCTACTACACCATTCTTTTGAGGTGTCGTAGGGGTAGAAATTTTTTAATTATAGACATTTCGTGAGAAGTTGTATTAAAACTCATGATTTTCAAACTCATGACCATGATCACTTCTCAAGGTCTTAATCTTGAGTCCACTACGTTTTTTACAGACTTGGAGTATTTAATAAAGTAAGAACAAGCTTCACTTTTGTGAGCTAAGAAGTATACCCAAGTGTACCTAGAAATGTGATCTACTATAACATAAACATAGTGCTTGCCATTTAAAATAGAAACTCTAGAAGGTCCAAACAAATCAATGTGAACCAACTTGAGAGGTTGAGAAGTTGAAACTAATTTATTTAATTTAAAAGAACCTTTATGTTGCTTTCCCTTTTGACAAGGATTACAAACTTTGTCTGATGGGAATTCAAGTTTAGGTAGGTCTCTAACTAATTTTTTCATAGTGAGTTTTTAAGTCACTGAATGTTTCAAGGTCCTAATATTCTGTTTCATAGCCAAGACTCTTTATGAAAAGCATTCATGTAAGTAATGTTCTGTCTAGCCAAATAATTCAAATCAACTGCATAAACATTTTTATTTCTCAAAGATGAAAATACTAAAATATTTTTAGAATTAAAAACATTACAAGAATAATTTTCAAATTTAACATTGAAACCATCATCACACAATTGAGAAATATATAACAGGTTATATTTAAGTCCAACAATAAATAAAACTTTGGAAATGAAAACTAAATCAGTGTTACCAATCTGGCCAAAGCTGATGATTTTTCCTTTTGAATTATCACCAAAGGTGACATGGCCTCTATCAACATTGATTAAACTCTTCAAACATTAGTAATCTCCAGTCATATGCCTTGAACATCCATTATCCACATACCATACCTTCTTATGGGAACTATTCAAGAAAGTTTCCTAAAACATAGGCTTAAATAGAAAATGATTTTGGTACCCATATTTTCTTGGGTCCAGACAGGTTAGCAAGAAAAACTTTTGGTAACCATATTAGTCTAATGGGTTTAATATAATCAATAGATTCAAAATATTTTGAAAGATAAACGTTTTTTGATCTATAGCAATGTGAATAACTAGTTGAAGCATATGAATTTCTAGAACTGGAACTAGCATTATGTCCAGATTTAGGAATAAATCTTATTTTAGTAATCTATCTCTATCTAGGATGATAGACTATTACTGTGGTATATTTTGGTTCCACTTGTTTTCCTAGAATTTGAGTTAGATTATTCTATTCATTTGTGAATTTCTATAAGTCATTCCTTAATTGATCATTAGAAAATTTCAGTTCAGTATTTTCCTTAAGTAATTGAGCATTATTTTTCTTTTCTATATCACGTACAAATTTAACAAAGATGGTCAAAGCATGTTGTTTCTTCAAGGTCTTATATTTTTCCTTCAATTAATTACAGTTTTCTTCTAGCATATTACAATATCCAAATAACTCTTAACTAGTCATCTTTTCAGATTCAGAATCAGAATCAACTCCAGAATAATATGAATTTAAAGAAGGGGAATCCAATGTTACCTCAGATGTGTTTTTCATGAAACACATATTGGCAAGATTCTTTTCAGAATTAAAAGACTCATATTCACTTGGGTTGTCCTCTAATGCACTCCATGTTCCCTTCATGGATTTATTATATTTTTTGTCCTTGTAGTTGTGTTTCTTCTTGAACATTAACTTTGGACTGTCAGCCTTAATGTGTCATTTCCTATTGCATTCATAGAACACGATCTCATCATCATTATCAGCTTTCTTCCAATTTTTCTTCCAATTTCCTTGTTGGTTATACTTTCCTTTGTAGTTTGATTTTCTAATTAATTTCTTCTTCCTATTGATTTTCTCGAATCTCTGGGCTATTTGAGCCATCTCTCCATCGCTATCAGAATCTGAACATTTACTTGTTGAGATTTTAGTAGGTATGTGAACTTTCTCCTTGTCCTCGCTCTTTGAGGTAGTAGATTTTAATGCTACTAACTTCCTTTTTGGTTCATCATCTTCTTCCTTGTTTACTTTCATCTCTTCTTCAAACATCATCAACTTACCAATTAATTCTTTAACAGGAAGTGAACTTATGTCACACGATTCTCTTATTGAAACTGATCTCCCTCTCCATCTTTTAGGAAGACATCTTAGTATTCTCATAATCTTCTCCTTTACAGTAACAACCATTCCAATTGAGCTCATAGTGTTGAAAATATGATTGATCCTGAGATACATGTTATAAATAGATTCATCAAGCTTCATTTTGAAATTATCATACTTAATAGTATAGGTGTTTAGTCCCATTTATTTAACATTGGTTGTTCCCTCATGGGAAATAGCCAAAGTGTCCCATATTTCATAAGCAGTTTTACAAGAAGATATTAGATTAAATTCATCATCATCTAAATCACAGTACAAATCATTCATTTCTTTATAGTTATTATTGTAAGCAGTTTTAGTGGGCTCACCCCAAGTAGTTTTTCAGTTTCTAGAATCTTATATTGAGTTTTTATAGCAGTCCAGATGTCAAATCCTATACTTTATAAATGAACATTCATTTTAAGTTTCCATTGGGCATAATTTGTACCATTAAAGAAAAGTGTCATGTTGGTAGCAAGACCTTTTAGTCTATTATCCTTAATTAGATTATAGCAAATATATTTAAAGAAATAAAATTTAGAACTAACAGAAATTTATGATCTTTAAGATACAACTAAAATCACAGTTGAAAAACAGAGTATTTGTAAATCCTTTATAAATAACCACGCCTCTGATAACAAATGTTGGTAAGATTAGATACTCAATAGAGGGGTGAATTGATTTCTAATTAAAAATTTCTATTAAAAATATTTATATTAAAATCCCCCAAATTGAATAATAAGATAAACTGTATTGAATTTACAATGATTTCAAGTTTTCAATTAGTTTCTCAAGAGATTTGATTATTTCTCAGTTGACTCAATCTGAAGATTGATTATCTTTTGAAACTAAATTACTGGATAAAAAAAGTTATAAACACTTTCTAATTTAACTATTAGAGTTATTTTAAAATATATTTGTTTTTAAAGTACTTATCAGTGGAATATTCAATAGTTTAAGAAAAATCAAATAGGCACAGTAGTTCTCACCAAGAGGTTCAGTCTCAAGATGAGACTTAGTCCTCTCGAAACAATTTATATAAATTTTGATCCACACCCTGGATCGGGGTTAAAAATAATGCAAGGACTTTCCAATTACTAAGACCTCTACTATAGTTATTCATGGGAACAAATAAACACAATAGCACACAGGCTCTCCAGGTCACACATGACCTCTACCACTATCCAAAGTGGGATACAAGACTGTTATAGAATTTTTGTGTGAGGATTTAGAAATCCTCCAGTTAAGCATAGTAGTCAGTGTGTGTATGTAATATAAAGAGTACACACACAACTCAAAATTAAGTAAAAGAATCACTAAGAGAGTAGATATGAGTTTAGAATGCTCTAGTGATTTGAAGTGTAGTTCTGGACTCCTTTTGATTAAATAGAAATGCTTCTGAGTCCTTCTATGGTTTTTTTATTGAAAACAGAGTGTAATTTTCTTTCTTGACTTTCAGGTTCAACTAGATCAGCTTGAGTGCATGAAGATCTCATTGTAGTTCTTCACTCTTTGATTAAAGTTCACCTTGTGTTCTCTTCTTGTATTAATGGACTTGTATATGTCTAGTGTTATTAAAGTATACAGGTTTATCGATGTCGCATTTCATTACTATGTATATGCACCACCACTTCTTCTCTGTAGTTCCATATTCCTTTTATACTTTAAGCTCCGGCAATAGGAATGATTACCTTTTCATAGGTACGAGGTATGATTCCCTGACATGCCAAAAACCATCATTAAATAATAGTGCATGCGTTAAAACATCAAATATGAACGTTTCTAAATAAATAAATAGAAATTGAGTTTAACTAGCAGTGAATAGATAACATTCATCTTTCATCAAAAGCTCTCTGTCGGTAGACATGTAGCGGTGGACTTTTTATAACGGTGAGCTCCTATCGGTAGCTCTTCCATCAGTAGCTCTCTGTCGGTAGACTTGTAATGGTGGACTTTTTATCAGTAGATTGTATCAGTATACCTGAGTTGCAGTGACTTATTTATATTGGTGGACTTCATAACAGTAGACTTACACATATCGGTCGACTTAATATAATGGTAGACTTACTCTAAGAGTATACTTACTCTAACGGTAGACTTACTCTAACGGTAGAATTACTATAACGATAGACTTACTCTAACGGTAACCATTCAGTGTACCGGTAGACTTACATACCGGTAGCTCTGTTCTGTACCAAAGACTAACTGTCTATTTGCCTATATCAGTATCAATGTGCATACTGATGAACTTAACACTTATCTGTTCTATGCAAAACATATCCATATTGAGTTATAATTATCTCAAAGTTTGTATAAAAATCGATAAATAGTGATTAACATATTTCAATGATTATTTGATATTATTATTGACATGATAATAGAATGTCATATATTGAATGATTTAATATATAGATAAACATTATTTTTGATTATAAAAGCCTGTGAAAGCATAATTGGGATTATCAAAACAGGTGAGGTCAAAAAGTTTCATAAAAATAAGATATTGATTTGAAGAATCCACAATTAAAATTTTGGGAAATATATAGTTTCTATTAAAACACTTTTTTGATATGTCTAATAGATTAGAAATAAATTTTATTGTCTTAAAATAAATCTTATTTAATAATATTTATTAAAATATAAATGATATTACTATTATTTAAGTATTCTGTAATTTTTACAGGGTCTATAAAGCCATTTGTGTTGTAAAGATTAGTATTTTTTAGAAAATCATGATTTTCATTAAATATTAAAATCTAAATATTTAAAAAAAAATTTCTTTTGAAAATTAACCTTAATTCTAAAATCAACATATTTAAATTAACTACTGTAATTTTTTCATAATTTTTTGAGATCATAAAATATTTGGGTTTAAATCAAATAAAGTATAAATATACGGTAAGTATTAAAACATCATAACGGCATAATGGGGATATAATAAATACAATTAATGCAATCCTAAGATAAAATTTTGTTTTACCTTCAAAATTTTATGTCTTTAAAGTAATTTTTTAACTTTAAGAACCAATAATGAATCCACCAAAACATATATTATATTTGAATTAATCCTAATTAATTATTTATGATCGTGACCCATTACACATCATGAATTCATTATTCGAATAAGTTTGATTCTTTACCCAATATAATATTATAAATTGTATCTATTTTTATGAAACTATTTAATGATTTTTGTTTTTGACTATTTTTTACATGGAGTGAAAAACCTATGTTTAGAAATTAATAAACAATTACTCTCTCTTTTGAAAGCAATATGTACTCAAACTCCCCTTCCACTTTACTAGATACTCATTATGAATGAATATCCAATCCATATCCCTCTCTAAATACTTACCAAGGAGTTCACAATATCTTAATAATATCATCACAATATTTCAGAAGAAACATATCATGTAAGAGATTCGATTCCACTTCTTCTTTATTCATGCACATTATTTGTATTAAGCCTTCTAATTTACAATTCTTCTCTATAGAATATGATTTTACACTTTTCTATATTATCCTTATGATTCTATGTTAATGAGATACCAACACAGACTCTGGTAAATCCTTTCCATGAACTTTTATATATTCCTTTTATACTATTGAAATTGTCCCATGGTTTTCTGTAAAAAACATTTGTTTTCAAAATACATATCCTTATTCTACAACTAGGGTATTAACCTATCTTTTCACATCCTTCATTGAAGAGTTACTTCCATCATTATAAGCAATATTTTTAATCTTGTAATTAAATGTGATGAAATATTATCTAATGTTGAATGATCTATGTGGCATATACATGAATGTGAATGGTATTAATGTGAAAGGTAGACCCATAATTACATTGCCCTATAATATATTCAGTAATGTTTTTACTCATGAAATACCATTAATAGTTCATGGTCGGTTGTCCATTGAAATATATCATATCATGCCTCACAGATTTTTCCAAACATAGGTTTTTGATATGTAGTTTTATGTTGTTTTCACATTCCTATGATGCATTGATGTTATCATCTAATGTCAGGATTTGACATTTATGATAATGTTTCTCAGATTTTTATGGTTCAATGTCATGCACGAAGACTCACTTGAACTGATTTACTTCTTTATATGAATTGATTATTACATGACATGGCTTTATAGGTCACCCATATCTTATATACATCCCTAGGTTCCCATGTAGTATTAGAAGATAAATTGAATTTATGATATCATTATGGGGTTTCTAAATAACAGTTTTATCCATTTTTCCTTTATTGATGTTATGTTACAAATTAGTTAAATACACATGGCCTCTCAATCATTAAAGAATAAATTATTTAAATCTTTATATAATAAATCTTGAAATAATGTGTACCAAAAATATCGGTTGTAATAGTTTTTTCAAAGGGAGTTCTAGTTTTTTTGCGATTGTTATTGGAAAAAAATAGTTAAATATATAGGTATAAGCCTAAATATCAAAAAAATCCAAATTTGTTTTAATTTTGGGAATACTATGTTTTTTAAGAAAATTAACAATTGTATAGATAATGGGAAGTAGATATAGTTTTGGAACATATGTACTAATGGGTAATAACTCTAAATGGTATTGTTATGTATTATCTCGACCAATACCTGGTTCACGATAAAGAAACCTAAGACTGCTCACTTTTTTGGTCACTCTCAGGGGATATTCTTTTCTTAATAAGGTATTTATAAAATCCCATTATAAAGGGACCAAAATTCTAATACAATTTAATTTTAGGAAATAGCTCATGTATATAATATATTGAGACATATAAATTCATAGGTTAAAGAATATGTTTATGTTAGGAATCATCCCTTCAATGATAATAGTTTCATTTTTATATGTTTCATAATTTAGATGTTATCATCACTACATCTATTTTGGATGAAAAAAATGATTTGAACGTAAATAAAACATTTAATGTAATATTTATCATCATTCATCAACATTAATATGTTTTATATGGCAATCGTTCTATGTATTCACTCATACCATGCAAGTTTAGTAGAATTATTCAAAAACAACCTCAAAACATGGAATTTAAGTGAACAGTGAAAACAGAAAACTAATTAATAATTGTATCCCAAGAATATAAGTTCCTCTATCAATATTTTTTTTACAGAATACCATAAAGAACGTTATGATACATCCTTATGAAAAAATTGATTTTATACTCACTATGGATCTTATTTTTATTATGTAGCATCAATATAATTTGTTTATAGAGTTAAATCACACAACATACCATGAATCACCCTATAATTAAATATAATTGTAGGCAGTACGATTGATATCCTTCGGAATTATCATCTCAAGATTGGATATTAATGATTTATGAGTAAATTAATCAAGATTAAATGATTGATACTAAGGAAAAAAAATCCTTGATAACATTCCCATTATAAGAGAATATGACGATGTGTTCCCTGAATAATTAAATGGTCTTTATCCTAATAAATAGTTTTATTTGTTAATAAAACTTATGTCTATATCATTTATAATGTCAAAGACTCCACACATAACTTACACTATTGAACTTAAATTTATAAAGTGGAAACTATAAAAGAATATAGAAAATGATTTGTATACCCAAGTGTTTCACCATTGGGTGTTCTGATCCTTTTCATCATGAAGAAGGATGGATCAATGTGCCTATATACTGACTATTATTATCTTAATTAGATCATGATATCGAATAAATATCATCTACCATGGATTTTTGACTTGTTTGATTATCTATGTGGAGAAAAATAATTCTATATGGTCGATCTTTAGTTAATATATTAAGAATTAAATGTGAAAGAGGAGGATATCACCAAGACAACTTTTTATAAAATTTACAGGCAGTATGAGTTCATAGTGTTTCCATTTGGACTCAATATGACCTTGAAAATATTCCTGGACTTAATGAATATATAATTAGAGGATTACCAATTAAAAATTTTATAATATTAAGGGATTATGTTCTTATCTACTCTAAAGGTATGAAGAAATATGAGGTTAATTTGGACTCTATATTGAGGATCATTTCGAAGAATTTCTTTGAGGAAAAACAAAAAAACAAAAAATTTAGATAGACCAAGAAACATTACATGGGAATTGTTTCATTAATAAGTGAACATATTTGGATTATTAGAAGAAAGAATAAAATAAGGATGGATTATACCAATATATGTGAACAAGGCCCATAATTTCCATGGATTATATTCTTACTACATTTATTAGTGAGAAACCTCTCATATTTTCTAAGCCCACTAACAAAGCTTACCCATAATGAATTTAATTTTTCTAGATTAATGGATGTGAGGTGTTAATTAATAAGAAATTAAAAAATTTCTATCTTGAATATTTTTATTCTACCATATCATTAAGGAATAATATAGATGGAATCCCACCTTTTAATTACATAACTTTTCATTACATTTTACATACATAGGATCTTTAAAGTATAGTGTCTTGGAAATCAAGAATAATAAAAATTTTATATAACATAAAAAATTCTTCTTAAACCACTCGTAAGGCTTCATCATAGGTTCTTCCGATGTAAAATTACTGCATCTCAGATCCTGGAGGCATACATCAAAGGAAAGGGTGAGCAAAATGCTCATTAAGGAAAACAAGTGAAACAGTTGACATGTGATATTGAGAAATATTAATAAGAACAGGATAAAAGTCATGAAGGCATGAGAAGTGGAAGAATAAGAATATAATAACAAAAAGATAATTAATAATAACTGGAATATGTGGTTACAACATTTCATTTAGACATTCAGGAACATATCACTAAGTTTTAACCCCGAGGTGTCATAAAATTTACTGAGGTTTTTCACTAAGATATCGTGAAACTTGTCATCTCTAGAGATTAATTATTTTTACAATACATTATAGCACTATCATGGAACACCATTAATATGTATTTACTTTCATGTGATCCACATAGTTCATAATCAAACATTTCTTAAATAACCCATAGAGAATAAAAGAAATGGGTTTCATTTCAAAATCGCGACGTTTTAAAAGTTCTTAAAAATAAGATCATTATATCAATTATAACCCATGGAAAGAGAGTGAGGGTTATATGTATGTCCATTCCAGAAAAAAATATATCCTTTTTATAAATTTATGAACACCCATAGAAATGAAATAGGTGGGGGTATTCACATAAATAAATAAGATAATTCTTTGAGAGAAAGAGATAAAATTTTGAGACGAAATTTCTGCAGCATAACGTCTATATAACATTGTTTTAGAAAATAATAAAAAGAGAGGGTACAAGGATAACCCACTCAAAAATAACTCATATTAAAATATAAATACAGAATAACATGGAGTTAAGAACATTTTATGGAAATTTTAATGACATACCACACGAAAATGAAACATGAAAGAAAAGAGAAGATGTGATTCCTTTTACGAAAAATTCGGCAGCCTGACGACATCACTTAAAAAATCAGACAACAAATTGATGAGAGAGGAAAGGGTATCTCAACAATTAGACTTGAAACGTATAGTAATTATAACATATAAGAACATACCTTCAACATAAATATATGGAAACATGAAGACACAACATAAAGGAATTCATGATTTAAAAGAGGAGGGTGAAAATATCCCTTACCTTGAAGAGTATCTTCAAATGCTTGAAGGTCAACACCTTGGGAGGCTTGAGGGAACCTTGTGAGGACTCCTTGGGATGTAAGGAGACCATAAATTCATTGAGGATGATTTTGGAATGAAACTAATGAGGGAAATGGCTTGGTATTTTTAGGAAAAGTTAGTGAATAAATTATTAATTTCCAAGGGACACCTCATCGGTGGTATTTGAAAAACCATGGGCTTGCCCATGGTATTTGCCCATGGTATTGTCCACTTAGGACACCTAATAGAATATATCACTATTAATAAGTCTACCAGAAATATTACATCATTATTATATCATTTATGATGTCATTAAACACCTGAAACTCAAAACTACATTTTTACTATTCACTGATAATTCAACTGTTTCAGAAAAATGCCAAAAATTCACCCTAACCTAATATAGATGCTCTGAATTCAAAAATTAAGTCCATTTTCTGAAAATAATTTTCTAAATATTTTTAATTTAATTTTTAATTAAATCATTATTTATTCCTAAAATACAACTTTAAAATTATAACTCATTTTGTAACCCCTTAAAAAACAAATCAAGGTCCCATAAAAATATCGTATACCGAGAAGAAAATAAAGTAACAATTTATGATTAAATTATATGAAAATAAATTTCCATTTTAAATTATTAATTTAATTATAAAATTGTAAATAAAATATTTGTGGCGTACAAACATACCAAAACCTAAACTATGATCATTTTTTCACTTTTAAGATGACTCAAATGTATTTATACATTCATGGGTGAATATTATTATTATTTTGGTCAAATTACAATTAATTAGTATTCATATGGGTATGTTACTATTCCTACATTACTATTCACTACAAACCTAGTTGTTCTTATAAGAATATAAATTTCTCACTGATTGCAACTGTAAAAGCCCATTTTTTTTGAAAATCATTTCACATTATTAGTTATTTAAAGAATACAAAAATATTTTAAAATACCCATTTTTCCAAAATTCATCAATAATACACATCCAATATTTAGCCGGATATTTAAAATTCACAAACCTTTCCATAATAAGAAATAACAATTTTATTTATATAAAAGGATTACACAAAGCAGCTAAGGTCTCATTACATATCCCCTTATAACACCAGCATATGACCTAAGTGTAAGGTGTGGTATGGTGATAGAATCTTGGGGTGGCTGGTACAACATTGCCCGAGTGGTGATTTCTATGAGCTTGAAATTCTCCCTTAGGCAATTCCGTTCAAGCTTCATACATTGATGTTCAGCTTGGGCTTGGTCTAGAGAAAAGCCCAGTGATGCTACCTCCTTCCCAAGTTCCGATAGATGGTCTTCAGAAGGATCAAGTCTACTTGATGAGGCCATTCAATATTCTTTCTGTATTAATTAACGAAGATAACCATATTTATAAAAACAGAACATTAAGATTATAGTTTCCAATGGTCATATTGACCAACAGTCCAATTGACCAACTGTCATATAACCGTCGAAACCCAACAGTCTCATTTTAATTATACCCACTTCATTAATTAAAGGATATTGTTTTCTTGAGTATATAATAACACACAAAATTAGGAAACAAATTTAATTAAAAAGTTTGGGTCGTTACATTCTTCCCCCATTAAGAAATTTCATCCCTGAAATTTTAACTTGTACCCTCTAAAGAGAACAGGTGTGGGTACTTCTGCCTCATGGAATCCTCCGGTTCCCAAGTCGCTTCTCCACATTTGTGGTTCCTGCATAACACCTTAACAAGGTGGGTAGTCATGTTGCGTAGAACCTTTTCTCTAAGATCCAAGATCTCCACCGGCTTCTCCCCATAAGAGAGGTCATGTTACAGTTATACCACATCTGGATTTAGTACATGTGAAGGGTCAGGTATGCATCTCCTCAAGAGGGATACGTGGAAGACATCATGAACATGGGCTAGATTTAGAGGAAGTGGAAGCCGATAGACCACTGCTCCCACGCAATCAATGGATTTCATAGGGGCCAATGTATCTAGGGATGAGCATCCCTTTCTTCCCAAACCTCATGAATCTCTTCCAAGTTGAAATCTGAAGAAAGAATTTGTCACCAACATCAAACTCCAAGTCCCTTCAACGGTTTATGGCATAACTCTTTTGCCGACTCTGAGCAGCTTTAATGTGTTGCTGAATGTCATTGACCTTTTCTATTATCTCTTGCACAAGATCAGGCCCAAGAAGAATTCTCTCACCAGCTTTATCCCAACATGTATGATTTCTACATCGCTTCTCATATAGAGCTTTATAGGGTTCCATTTGAACGCTCGAGTGGATTCTGTTGTAGTAAGAGAACTCAACTAAAGAGAAATGTTGATCCCATACACCTTTAAATTCCATTTAGCAAGTTCTCAACATGTCCTCGATTGTTTGAATAGTCCTATCAGATTGGCCATCAGTTTGGGGGTGATAGGCTGTACTAAAATTCAATTCAGTTCTCAGAGCTTGTTGAAGACTTCTCCAGAATTTTGATGTGAACCTTTGATCACGATCCGATATGATAGAAAGTGGAACTCCATGAAGCCTTATCTCTTCCTTCACGTAAATCATGGAAAGTTTATCAAGATATGAATCTTCCCAAATGGAGATAAAATGGGCAGTCTGGGTGAGACTATCCACAAAAACCCATATCGCATTATTTCCTTCAAAAGTTCTTGGGAGACCAATGACAAAGTCCATAGTGATATTTTCCCACTTCCATGCTGGTATGGGTAGTGGTTGCAATACCCCTTTAGGAAGTTGTCACTCTGCCTTCACTTACTGACATACTAGGCACCTTGACGTGTAGTCAGAAATCTCCCTTTTCATATTATCCCACAAATAATGATCATGAAGGTCCCAATACATTTTTGTACTACTAGGATGTATATAGAAAGTAGAGATATGAGCATCATCCATCAGATCCTTCTTTATTTCTAGAATATATGGAACACATTTTCTTGTAAGAAATTTCAGTACACCTTCTTGATGAGTATTGAACTTAGGAAACTTCCCATCCTTCACAACCTCAAACTTCTTCTATAATAAGGGATCTTCTTTCTGAGGTTTTTTGATCTTCTCTAGTAGTGACGGTTGAGAAATCGTTTGGGTTAGGGTTGATGATGTCCCTTACCTTATAATTCCCTTGTCCAGCTTTACTAGGTAATTGATCAAAGGATATCTTTGAATCTACATCAGGGACAGAACAACTGGGTATTTCCGGCTAAATGCTTCAGTGACTTTGTTTGCTCTTCCGGGATGATATTGAATTGAACAGTCGTATTCATTAAGGAGTTCCAACTATCTCCTTTGTCTAATGTTCAATTACTTTTGTGTGAAAATATAAATCAAACTTCGATGGTCTGTGTATATATCACATTTATCCCTATAAAGATAGTTCCTCTATATCTTCAGAGCAAAAATAGGCGCATCCAGCTCCAGATCATGTGTAGGATAGTTTTTCTCATGAGTCTTCAACTGTCGAGATTCATAAGCAATGAATTTTTCATTTTTCATGAGGACACACCCAAGCCCTTTCAGAGATGCATCGCTAAAAATAATGAATCCTTCTCCACTTGAGGGAAAGATTAACACAGGTGCAGTAACCAATATCTGCTTCAGATCATGGAAACTTTCCTCACACTCTGTTGTCTAGATGAACATGACCCCTTTTCAATTTAACTTGGTTAATGGATTAAAAAGTTGTGAAAAGTTTTTCACAAACCTCCTATAATATCACTCTAATCAAAAGAAACTTAGAATCTCAGTTATTGTTGTAGGCAGAGGCCACTCCTCTACAACTTTTGACTTTGTAGGGTCAACTAGGATTCCTTCATTGGTTACAATATTCCCCAAAAAAAGAATATTTTTTTAACCAGAATTCACATTTACTGAACATTCCAAAAAGCCTCTCCTTTCGTAGAGTTTTCAAAATTACCCTTAGAAGATCCTCTTCCTCCTCATGAATTTTGGAATATATCATAATATCGTCAATAAAAACTACAAAAAAGTTATCAAGGTAGTCTTTAAATACTCTATTCATCAAATCCATAAAAATAGAAGGTGCATTAGTCAGTCCAAAAGGCATAACAACAAACTCAAAATGCCCATATCTTGATCAGAAGGCAGTTTTTGGAATATATTTTTTCTTCACCCTCAATTTATTTTAACAAGATCGAATATCAATCTTATAGAAGAATTGAGCCCCACGAAGTTGTTCAAATAAGTCATAAATTTATGAAGAGGATATTTTTTCTTTACTGTGATTCCGTTCAATTCTCTATAATCAATGCATAGCCACATTGATCCATCCTTTTTCTTCACAAAGAGAATAGGTTCTCCCCAAGGAGACACACTCGGTCGGATAAACCCCTCATCCAAAAGATCTTATAGTTGTTTCTTTAATTCCTCCAGCTCCACATTATCCATCCTATATGGGGTCTTTGATATCGGGTGAGATCTAGGTACAAGTTCAATGGAGAACTCTACCTCTCTTTCTGGGGGAGGTCCATGCAACTCCTCAGAAAATACGTCAATGTATTCTCGGACGATGGGTATATTTTCTATCCTCAAACTCTCATTTACTTCTTCTTCTTCACCGATAAACTCCATAAAAAAGGATATAGGAGGATCTTCTAGACAAAGATCAGGTTGAGAAATCTCTCCTTGGAAGATAACTATAGGTTTTCCATTCAAGACTACTGATATTTCTTTACATCTGTGTAACGCCCCGACCCTAGTTACCCAGAGTCGGTGCATTATTACATAACATTGGCATGATCACAAGAAAGATCAAATCTCGAAAGACCGATTGGTTTAGTAGCCTTGGAAACACTAGATATATTCATAAGTTTTACATTACATCATAAAATGAAAAACTACTACAACAACATAATGTTTCCACAGTCCACACTATAATTCCCTCATAATATCCCTGCAGGTCATTCATAACTTACATCTTCACTTCCTGGGAAAAATAAAACATAGAAAAGGGGTGAGCTCAAATGCCCAGTAAGGATAACAATATAGCGGAAACTTTCATCAATAAGAATAAACATTTAAGGCAATGTATAAATAAAACAAAAGCCTTTTAAACATGAACTTTCAACATGGTATGGCATAAATAAAATGAAATAATTCCATTTAATTATTCACATGGATATTCTACTAATCGAATAATCACATGCAAAAATCAATAACCACTTTCATAATGTTGGAATGCATAATGCCAGACTATCATAACAACATATCCAAGGCCTCGTGCCAAGACTACAAATAAGATTTTGTCAAGGCCTTGTGCCAAGACACTAGTTTGTCTCATGAGACCTACCGATGCATCGAGGATCTATAGCGGGCTCCACCCGTCACATATTAAGTCCAATGCATTCCCATATGAAAAGGTTTAAATATAACATAAACATTCGTATTAAAACTAGCATACGAAATGTCAATACTTTCACCATAAACTATGAATGGTATAAAAATAGCACATCCACAGTCAAACATATCACAAAACCTTCAATACAATATAGAAGTTTTGTATCATAATAAGTCAACTTCAAATAATCTTAAAATCCATCAAAGGATGTTGACATAGATGAAATCAAAATTCTTTTTAAAGAAATATCTCCTTTTATTTTGAAATCATTTAAGATCCATATAAAATAAAACATTTTCTTTGAAAATACTCTTATAAGCTTGTAAGGAAAGCTTTTAAGATTTTATAACGGCATAAAATAACCGCACCCGCCGTATAAGTTAAAAAAAAACATTCTTACCTCAATTCTGTCGAAAAGGTTAAAAAGGACCATGTTTTGAAAACGACAGAAAGATTCCTTTATAAACCTCTTATAAAAATTCAAACAAGGGTATAAATGACTTTAACCCATATTCTTGTAAATAGTAAAAATGTTTTGAAATACATTTTTAAGAAACATGGATGTGGATGATAAAGATATCCCAGTAGATTATTACGTATAAACAACCTCGGATAATGAAGAGATTGTGAAATAACCCTTACCTTGTACTTTTCCTTGGTTGGGGTAGGTTAACCTCCTGTATAATGGTGAAATAGTTGTTATTAAATTATACAATAATCATATATAATAATATGATATCATATATGATCTTTTAACATTGATTTGTTAATAATATCTTAGAATTATCGTCGTTTCGGGAGTTAACTTACTCATTTTATTTTATATGTTTTGTTACATAAGCCATGGTTGTTGTATCTTATTCATATCCAGAATGATATCTAGTCCTTAAACATCATTTTTAAATCATCAAATGATAATTATACTTGAATGGATACGATGGAGAATGAATCTCATCGCGTTCGTGGAGACGGTAGTCCGTACGTACGCACGAGCGACAATATCATTCTTTTGATATTAAAATAATATATAAATGGATAGTATATCATATATACAGAATCATTAACATGTTATATTTATTATTTACATGAGTTACACATCATTATTATACCCATACAAATAATATTATATTGAATAACAATTACACCACGACGTGGAGACGGTAGTCCGTACGTACGCACGTATGGTGACATGTTATTCAAAGGGTGGATAGAATACTGAATATGGTTGTACGATATTTATAATAACATCACAGTATATGTGAGATACTGGAGTTATTATTTTAGAATGGTAAGAACAAAGGAAGAAGAAGTGGAAGAAGAAATGAACTTGGAGAAGGGTGGTGAAATCATTACCTCTTCTTCGGGTTCTTCCTTTTGATTTGATCAAAAGGGCTCCTTAGGTTGGCTTTCTGATCAAACTAAGGCCTCTAGGTTGTAGTGAGGGATGTTGGGAGAGTATTTGGGAAGAGTTTGGCCGAACCAAAAGGCTTTGAAGGTGTGAATAAATGAGAAGGAGGAGTGCACTTTTATAAGAGGGGTGAGGGGCACCTTTGGAAAAGCTAGAAATATTAATTTATAATAAATTCATATTCGGTTTCTAATGGCTCCAAAGCTTATTATTAAACGGTTAAGGTGGGGATAGGTTGAAAACCACTCAACCAATAGAATTTAGACAGGTTTGGGTACTTATATTAACCTTATCTTTAAGTATTAACTCTAAGTTAATTAGTTTCACTTTTACAATGTCTCTTTGTATTTTTATACAATATGGTTAATAAACTTACTATATACATCCAAGAGAACCCAAGTGGTACATTAATGATGAACCTATCATGATATAAGTCTCTTGGACGAACCTTAGATTTTTAGGAATTTAATATCAATTAATAATATAATATTTGTTTTAAGAACTCTTTTATGTCAATTTTGACACTATTCAATAGTTGATTTTTGTGAAACTCATAACAGATTGATTACTTCGAAAAAAGTCAATTAAATCAATCCTAATATATCATATTATCCTAGAAAATTAGTTTAATTCATTAAAAGTTTCATATTATATTTATTTGGGTATTTATAATATCAATTATTTTAATTTTTCACTATTATAGTAATTACTGCATCATCATTGTGTCATAAATAAAATAAATTATTTAATGTCTAAAAATTATAAATAAAATATCATTATGTAGGAAAGCTTTTTATCTTTCTAATGAATATTTATAATCTAATATCCAACATATATAACCCTATGTAACAATTGTTTTTCTAAAAGATATATGCTTGTGTCATTTTTGTATTCATTTTAACTTAATTAAAATAAAGTGTCATTATCACTTACAAGTGGATCCATGGGGTCCCAAAATAGACCCAAAGATTCCCATGGTCGACCATGTATCAACCAATAGGGTTAAGACACGTTTTAGGGTAATTTAGTATTATTATAATATTATTTTTTAACCCTTATTTACCGGATTTACCCTTAACTATGGTAAATAAAATATTTACCGCAGTAATTATTCAAAATGTCTAAAAATAAAAGTTACCTATTTACACAATTTGAACATCATGATTCCAAATATGGAATCCATTTTCCTAAATTCAAAACACATAAGTGGCAGAAATTAATTTAAAATTAATTCCCGCTGTCAAAACAAAAAGAGTGTTTTTAAGAGATAATAACTATCAAAAGATTGACACTCGTTTATGTTTGGTTTAATTGTAAAATTATGTCCAATGACCAACATTATATTAAATGGTAAAAATATATTCTAAATATACTTTAAAACCACTCAAATTCATAATTTATCACTATTAATTATTTTGATTAAAAAAGTTGTTTTTAATTAAAACTTAGTAATTTTCACTATTCATCAAAATATGAAAGTTATCCGAAATGTACCAAAATTTCACCTTAGGCTAAATTCGATATTCCGAATCCAAAAATGAAGTCCATTTTCAAATATAAAATATATATAATTTCAAAAAGTAGGTATTACTATTCATAACGGCTAGTTTGATTAGTTATGGTGTGTTAGAACTCGGTGTTGCGTACAACACACGCTATCACATTATTCAAAGAGAAGCGTACCGTAGAAGCTTGGGGTGTTACATTATCCCCTCCTTCAAATAATTGCATCCTCGCAATTTCTAGGGTATTACTGCATAAAAAGACTCGGGTGGTTCTTCATCATAAGTTCCTCGGGTTCCCACGTTGCCTCTTCCATCTTATGGTTTCTCCACAAAACTTTTACCAGACGCGTCGTCCGGTTTCTCAAAACTTGTTCTCTCGTATCAAGAATCTTGACGGGCTCTTCGCAATAAGACAGATCGGGTTCCAGTTCTAATTCCTCATAGGTGAGTACATGCGTCGGATCAGGCATGTATTTCCTCAATAGAGATACGTGGAACACATCGTGAACTTTGGAGAGACTTGGCGGCATTGCCAATCGGTAAGCTACAACCCCAATTCGTTCTAGAATTTCGAAAGGTCCGATGTACCTGGGACTCAATTTACCTTTCTTACCAAAACGTATGACTCCCTTCCACGGAGATACCTTCAGAAAAACATGATCACCGACTTGAAATTCCAAATCCTTCCTTCGATTATCGGCATAGCTCTTCTGCCTACTTTGAGCTGCTTTGATGTGATTTTGGATTACTTTCACCTTTTCCACCGTTTCCTCCACCAGTTCTGGGCCTACAAGTTTTCTTTCACCAATGTCATCCCAACAGGTTGGTGTACGACATCTCTTTCTGTATAACGCTTCATATGGTGCCATCTGAATACTCGAATGGAAGCTATTGTTATAGGAAAATTCTACCAAAGTTAAATATTGATCCCACATACCCTGAAAGTCAAGTGAGCAAGATCTCAACATGTCTTCTAAGGTTTGAATAGTCCGTTCTGATTGTCCGTCTGTCTGAGGGTGGTAAGCAGTGCTCAAATGAAGTTCAGTATCCAGGGATTTCTGAAGACATTTCCAGAATCTTGAAGTAAAACGGGGATCACGATCAGAAACAATCGATAGGGGTACTCCATGAAGTCTCACAACTTCATTAATATATAGTCTTGCTAGACATTCCAGGGGTAGATCTTCTCTTATAGCAAGAAAATGTGCTGTCTTGGTAAGACGATCAACAATAACCCATATTTCATCATTCCTTCTAGGAGTCTTTGGTAGCCCCATGACAAAGTCCATCGTAACATTGTCCCATTTCCACTCCGGTATGGGAAGAGGTTGCATGACTCCTCCAGGCTGTTGCCTTCCAGCTTTCACTTGTTGACAAACCATACATCTGGACACAAAATCAGCAATCTCCCTCTTCATGTTGTCCCACCAAAAATGTTCCTTCAAATCTCTATACATTTTGGTGCTCCCAGGGTGTATAGAGAAATTGGAACTATGAGCATCATCCAGCAATTCCCTTTTTAGATCAGGTATATTGGGAACACAAAGTCTCTTCCCGAATTTCAAAATTCCATCTTCATACACAAAGTCTCTCAATCTCCCATCATTCACAGCTTTAATCTTCTTTTGGAATTCTTCATCATCGGTCTGAGAACTCTTAATCCTTTCTAGTAAAGATGGTTTGGAAACCATTTGAAAAAGCATTGATGTTTCACCTTCCCTGGTTATTCCCATGTCCATCTTCACTAGATCCATAAAAATTGGATCCCTTTCAATTCTCATATTGTTCAAAACTCCATGGTCTTTTCTACTCAAAGCATCTGCCACCTTGTTTGCCTTCCCTGGGTGGTAGTGTATCGTACAATCATAATCCTTGAGTAATTCAAGCCATCTCCTTTGCCTCATGTTGAGTTCTTTTTGTGAGAAAATATACTTCAAACTCTTGTGATCAGTATAAATCTCACATTTTTCACCATAGAGGTAGTGCCTCCATATCTTCAAAGCAAAGATCACTGCTGCTAACTCGAGATCATGAGTAGGATAGTTTTGTTCATGAATTTTCAACTGTCGTGATGCATAGGCAATAACTCTATCATTCTGCATAAGGACACAGCCAAGTCCTTTCTTCGATGCATAACTATAAATAACGAACCCATCATTCCCCGATGGTAGAGTCAATATAGAAGCATTGACTAATCTTATCTTCAGTTATTCGAAAAATTCTTCACACTCTTTTGTCCAAACAAATTTAACCCCTTTACGTGTGAGCTTCGTTAATGGGTTAGCCAATCGGGCAAAATTCTGGATGAAACGTCGATAATAACCTGCCAAACCAATAAAACTACGTACCTCAGTTATACTCGTAGGTGCTGGCCATTCTTGGATTGCCTTGGTCTTAGAAGGATCAACAGATATTCCATCTTTAGAGACAATATGGCCAAGAAAATAAATCTCCTGAAGCCAGAATTCACACTTGCTAAACTTCCCATATAATTCATGCCTCCTCAGAGTCTTCAAGATAATGTGCAAGTGATTTTCATGATCTTCGTAGGTTTTGGAGTATACCAAGATATCATCAATAAATACCACCACAAATTCATCGAGATACTCCTTGAAAACTCTATTCATCAGATCCATGAATACAGAGGGTGTATTAGTCAATCCAAACGGCATTACAGTAAACTCGTAATGCCCGTACCTGGTTCGAAATGCTGTTTTCGGAATGTCTTCCTTCTTCACACACAACTGATGGTATCCAGATCGAAGGCCAATCCTTGAAAAGTATTGAGCTCCATGCAGTTGGTCAAATAAATCATCAATACGAGGTAGGGGATACTTGTTCGTTATCATTATAGCATTGATCTCCCTGTAGTCGATACATAACCTCATAGATCCATCTATCTTTTTCACAAAAAGAACAGGGGCTCCCCATGGAGAAACACTAGGTCGAATAAATCCCTTATTACTCAATTCCCCTAGTTGTTTCTTTAGTTCGACTAACTCTATAGTGGCCATTCTATAAGGGGTCTTCGATATAGGCCTTGATCCAGGTATCAAATCAATGGAAAACTCAACTTCTCGTTCTGGAGGATGTCCAGGTAAATCTTCCGGAAATACATCTACAAATTCTTTAACAACAGGTACATCCTCTATTTGAACATTCCTTTCCTCACCCGCAGTTATTTCATTCTCTTCCTCCCCAATAATTGAATTTAGTTGAGCTATTGAGGGTGGATCTAAATAAGAATTAGGTGGTGACGATTCTGCTCTAAAAATAAGGTGTTCCTTATCATTATCATCAAGAATCGTAACCTCTTTCTTCTTACAATAAATCTTCGCATCATAGTCCGAAATCCAGTCCATACCGAGGATTATATCAAACTCAATCATAGGTATGACGATGAGATCAGCAGATAAAGAAAATTTATGTGCTCTAATGGGGACTGATTCACAAAACTTTGTTGCAACGATACTTCCCTTAGGAGTTTTAACTGACAGCTCCCTTATTAAATCAAATTGGAAATATCTAATTTTCTTAGCAAACTGGGAAGATATGATACAATGCGATGATCCAGAATCAAATAATGCATTTGCTAAACTTGAGTAAACCATTAAATTACCTGCCACCACGTCTTTCGGAGCTTCTACCTCAGCAGTAGTGATAGCATAAGCCTGGCCTTGATCCCTTGGCCTTTTCTGAGGTAAGTTCTCCTGACGCTTAGGACATGCATTTGCATAATGCCCCATCTCCCTGCAATTATAGCACTGAACGTTGGTAGCTTCCTTCTTCCCCTTGCAATCAGGAGCTTGGTGGCCTTTTTCACCACACTTGTAACAGACTCCCATTCCCTTCAAGCAAGTACCAGGATGTTTCTTCCCGCATTTACCACAAGATGGATATTCAACCTTTCCCTTCTTCCCCTTATTTCCATTCCCAGATTGATCAGCAGGTCTCTTCTTCTCTTGCTTTGCTTTAAAGTCATAAGACTTAGAGAATTCCTTTTCGATCTTGATAGCACATGAGACAATGTCTTCGTACGATGAAAAGGATTGTGAGACTAATGATCGATGGATAAATGGTTTTAACCCATCAAAGAAACGATCAATCTTACTTCTTGGGTTGCGAATATAATCTCCAGCATACCTCGCTAACCTTGTAAAGTTAGCCTCATACTTTGTGACATTCTCATCCTCCTTTTGTCTCAGACTCAGAAATTGTCTTTCCATATCTGCTCGATGGTCGCGAGGAAAGTATTTTTCTAAAAACAGATCTTTGAACTCCCTCCATTCCATATTTGATACTTCATCATCTTCCTTCATGTTCTGAATCAATGACCACCATTGATCAGCATCTCCAGTGAGGCGGTAAACTGCCATGATAACTTTTTCCCTTTCACTGCTCCCCAAAGCCTGAAATATTATCTCTAGGGAAAATATCCATTGCTCAGCTACTAAGGGATTTGTATTCCCATTGAACGTTGGTGGTTGTTGCCTCATGAATCGATCTAACATTGATCCTCCACGCTGCGGATCAGGGTGCTCCATACGGGTAAGGTTATTATTCATAACCTGAGTAAGTTGTCCCAGTATGGTGATTAGCTGATCAGCACCAGTTGCATCACTAGCCCCACTATAATTATCTTGAGCAGGAGGGAAATCCCTACATGGAGTGCGTGCATTGATACAGTTTCCATTTCTTCCACTAGGCGCCATTTCTAAACATTGGCATAAACTAGATCAGTTTATGAATCAAAATACATAATCTCATACTTATAAAACACTTAACATAAATTGAACTATTTATGGATATAATCCATAATCATAAAAATGTTTTCTTTGAGGAAGTATATACTCATAATCCCTTCAAAATGATTTGTAAAGAAAATGAGAGTTATCCTAAGAATATCCCCCGGGAGTGTCGTAACCAAGAGTGCAGCAAGGCCCGTTGTCGTGCACCAGTTCCCGTTCGAGTCTAGCTCAAAGCGGTGTTTTCGGGTTTTACCCCTAGGTACATCTGTGCCAGAGCCGCCTCTACCTGCTCGTATCCAGACAGGGATGTATTGCTCGGAAAACTCACAAAATCTCTACAATACCAAAATTCTTGGAAGTTCTTCTATACTAATCCTCAAAGTTTATCTTAGGTCTACGTGCTCTAATCAGAGTTTATCTAAATCTAGATTCCAAGTTTTGTACTAAACTTCCTCTGATACCAACTGTAACGCCCCGACCCTAGTTACCCAGAGTCGGTGCATTATTACATAACATTGGCATGATCACAAGAAAGATCAAATCTCGAAAGACCGATTGGTTTAATAGCCTTGGAAACACTAGATATATTCATAAGTTTTACATTACATCATAAAATGAAAAACTACTACAACGACATAATGTTTCCACAGTCCACACTATAATCCCCTCATAATATCCCTGCAGGTCATTCATAACTTACATCTTCACTTCCTGGGAAAAATAAAACATAGAAAAGGGGTGAGCTCAAATTCCCAGTAAGGATAACAATATAGCGGAAACTTTCATCAATAAGAATAAACATTTAAGGCAATGTATAACTAAAACAAAAGCCTTTTAAACATGAACTTTCAACATGGTATGGCATAAATAAAATGAAATAATTCCATTTAATTATTCACATGAATATTCTACTAATCGAATAATCACATGCAAAAATCAATAACCACTTTCATAATGTTGGAATGCATAATGCCAGACTATCATAACCACATAGCCAAGGCCTCGTGCCAAGACTACAAATAATATTTTTTCAAGGCCTTGTGCCAAGACACTAGTTTGTCTCATGAGACCTACCGATGCATCGAGGAGCTATAGCGGGCTCCACCCGTCACATATTAAGTCCAATGCATTCCCATATGAAAAGGTTTAAATATAACATAAACATTCGTATTAAAACTAGCATACGAAATGTCAATAATTTCACCATAAACTATGAATGGTATAAAAATAGCACATCCACAGTCAAACATATCAAAAAACCTTCAATACAATATATAAGTTTTGTATCATAATAAGTCAACTTCAAATAATCTTAAAATCCATCAAAGGATGTTGACATAGATGAAATCAAAATTCTTTTTAAAGAAATATCTCCTTTTATTTTGAAATCATTTAAGATCCATATAAAATAAAACATTTTCTTTGAAAATACTCTTATAAGCTTGTAAGTAAAGCTTTGAAAATTTTATAACGGCGTAAAATAACCGCACCCGCCGTATAAGTTAAAAAAAACATTCTTACCTCAATTCTGTCGAAAAGGTTAAAAAGGACCATGTTTTGAAAATGACGGAAAGATTCCTTTATAAACCTCTTATAAAAAGTCAAACAAGGGTATAAATGACTTTAACCCATATTCTTGTAAATAGTAAAAATGTTTTGAAATACATTTTTAAGAAACATGGATGTGGATGATAAAGATATCCCAGTAGATTATTACGTATAAACAACCTCGGATAATGAAGAGATTGTGAAATAACCCTTACCTTGTACTTTTCCTTGGTTGGGGTAGGTTAACCTCCTGTATAATGGTGAAATAGTTGTTATTAAATTATACAAGAATCATATATAATAATATGATATCATATATGATCTTTTAACATTGATTTGTTAATAATATCTTAGAATTATCGTCGTTTCGGGAGTTAACTTACTCATTTTCTTTTATATGTTTTGTTACATAAGCCATGGTTGTTGTATCTTATTCATATCCAGAATGATATCTAGTCCTTAAACATCACTTTTAAATCATCAAATGATAATTATACTTGAATGGATACGATGGAGAATGATTCCCATCGCGTTCGTGGAGACGGTAGTCCGTACGTACGCACGAGCGACAATATCATTCTTTTGATATTAAAATAATATATAAATGGATGGTATATCATATATACAGAATCATTAACATGTTATATTTATTATTTACATGAGTTACACATCATTATTATACCCATCCAAATAATATTATATTGAATAACAATTACACCACGACGTGGAGACGGTAGTCCGTACGTACGCATGTATGGTGACATGTTATTCAAAGGGTGGATAGAATACTGAATATGGTTGTACCATATTTATAATAACATCACAGTATATGTGAGATACTGGAGTTATTATTTTAGAATGGTAAGAACAAAGGAAGAAGAAGTGGAAGAAGAAATGAACTTGGAGAAGGGTGGTGAAATCATTACCTCTTCTTCGGGTTCTTCCTTTTTATTTGATCAAAAGGGCTCCTTAAGTTGGCTTTCTGATCAAACTAAGGCCTCTAGGTTGTAGTGCGGGATGTTGGGAGAGTATTTGGGCAGAGTTTGGCCGAACCAAAAGGCTTTGAAGGTGTGAAGAAATGAGAAGGAGGAGTGCCCTTTTATAAGAGGGGTGAGGGGCACCTTTGGAAAAGCTAGAAATATTAATTTATAATAAATTCATATTCGGTTTCTAATGGCTCCAAAGCTTATTATTCAAAGGTTAAGGTGGGGATAGGTCGAAAACCACTCAACCAATAGAATTTAGACAGGTTTGGGTACTTATATTAACCTTATCATTAAGTATTAACTCTAAGTTAATTAGTTTCACTTTTACAATGTCTCTTTGTATTTTTATATAATATGGTTAATAAACTTACTATATACATCCAATAGACCCCCAAGTTGTACATTAATGATTCACATATCATGATATAAGTCTCTTGGACGAACCTTAGATTTTTAGGAATTTAATATCAATTAATAATATAATATTTGTTTTAAGAACTCTTTTATGTCAATTTTGACACTATTCAATAGTTGATTTTTGTGAAACTCATAACAAATTGATTATTTCGAAAAAAGTCAATTAAATCAATCCTAATATATCATATTATCCTAGAAAATTAGTTTAATTCATTAAAAGTTTCATATTATATTTATTTGGGTATTTATAATATCAATTATTTTAATTTTTCACTATTATAGTAATTACTGCATCATCATTGTGTCATAAATAAAATAAATTATTTAATGTCTAAAAATTATAAATAAAATATCATTATGTAGGAAATCTTTTTATCTTTCTAATGAATATTTATAATCTAAAATCCAACATATATAACCCTATGTAACAATTGAATTTCTAAAAGATATATGCTTGTGTAATTTTTGTATTCATTTTAACTTAATTAAAATAAAGTGTCATTATCACTTACAAGTGGATCCATGGGGTCCCAAAATAGAACCAAAGATTCCCATGGTCGACCATGTATCAACCAATAGGGTTAAGACACGTTTTAGGGTAATTTAGTATTATTATAATATTATTTTTTAACCCTTATTTACCGGATTTACCCTTAACCATGGTAAATAAAATATTTACCGCAGTAATTATTCAAAATGTCTAAAAATAAAAGTTACCTATTTACACAATTTGAACATCCTGATTCCAAATATGGAATCCATTTTCCTAAATTCAAAACACAGAAGTGGCAGAAATTAATTTAAAATTAATTCCCGCTGTCAAAACAAAAAGCGTGTTTTTAAGAGATAATAACTATCAAAAGATTGACACTCGTTTATGTTCGGTTTAATTGTAAAATTATGTCCAATGACCAACATTATATTAAATGGTAAAAATTTATTCTAAATATAATTTAAAACCACTCAAATTCATAATTTATCACTATTAATTATTTTGATTAAAAAAGTTGTTTTTAATTAAAACTTAGTAATTTTCACTATTCATCAAAATATGAAAGTTATCTGAAATGTACCAAAATTTCACCTTAGGCTAAATTCGATATTCCGAATCCAAAAATGAAGTCCATTTTCAAATATAAAATATATATAATTTCAAAAAGTAGGTATTACTATTCATAACGGCTAGTTTGATTAGTTATGGTGTGTTAGAACTCGGTGATGCGTACAACACACGCTATCACATTATTCAAAGAGAAGCGTACCGTAGAAGCTTGGGGTGTTACATCTGCATTTGATCTTAGCATTATAATTTGACATCTAGTGTATCCCTTATATAATGTCTAATTCCATCATGGGAATTACTTCTATATTTGTGATAAGATTGTTCTCACCAAAGTAAATACTAGAGTTCCTAGACACTGATGATGCTTGGATAATCTCTCCATAAGTCTTGACTGATAAATCTACTTTTAGCAAGTCGGGAGGTTGATTCTAAATTCTTTGTAAACATGGAAGAAATAAAGGAATATGTAGAACCAGAATAAAAAAAAGTACTTTCTAGCATTTAGAGAACAACAAGAGTACCAACTACCATATAATTTGGAGATTCAACTACAGCTGTCATGACAGAAAAAACACGACCATGCTCCCTTGGCCTTTGCTGAGGCAGATGGGGGTTCCCCTCCACTGCCATCAGATTTGGACTGTGATTGGAAAAGTGCGCAAGTTGACCACACATAATTCACTGGACATCAGGTAGGGCCTTCACCATCTTCCCCTTTTCATTAGTGTTTGGAAGTTGAGGTTTCACCTCACTATGACAATTCCTCTCAATATGGCCATCTCTTCCACATTTGTAACATTTCCCACTCCCAATAAGGCACTTCCTTGAATGCTTCTTCCCACATTTATTACACGTGGGACGTTTCACACTCTTTCCTCCTCTTACTTGATAATATCATCTCCCTAAGCTTGGCTCAATTGATCTATTTTTGTCATTGGATTTATGAGACCACTACATCGCACCAAACTCCGGTTTGTCTTTCATTGCACTTCGCACAATCTCCTCATAGCTGTCATAATCACGGTTTGCTAGATTCTTCTGTAGATGAGGTCTGAGTCCACCAAAGAATCTTTCATCCTTGCCATTTGGATCCATGAAAAAAGCTCAAGATGTAACATGAAATCCTTGTGAAGTTCATCTCGTAGCTTCCCACATATTCATTCTCCTTATGCTTCAGCTCGAGAAACTCCTTCTCCATTATTGTTCGAATAGAATTAGGGAAATACTTACTAAATAAGATCCCTCTGAACTCTTCCAACTCTATATCTTCAACTTCCACTCTTTTCCTCTTGTTTTTAATCAGCTACCACCACTTTTCAGCTTCTACTTCTAAGTGATAGACAGCCAGGGTGACCTTCTCTTTCTCTGAACAGTGGAGCACAGATAAAATCTTCTCGATAGAGCTGATCCACTGCTCAAAAATCAATGGGTCAGTCGATCCACTGATGTTTGGTGGTCATTGATGTATAAAGGACACAACATAATGTTGTTTCCTTCATGGTGAGATCTGTCTTTCAGCTTGATTCAAGTTATTTCCCATAATGTGAGTCAGTTGGTTCATCATTGGCATGAATGTTTCCATTCTGGCTTCCATCAGAGGGTCGTAAGTGCATGGTCCATTGTGGTCACCATTTCCACGGTTCCTCCTAATTCTCACGATTTCTAAAATAATAAAACCATAACGAGATACATATTTCATTTAAAAATCTTTTAACTATAAAGTATTTATTTCTTAAAACTTCTTTAAACAATTACATTTTTTTATAAATCCTTCATAATGATTCATAAAAAGATAATTATTAACCAAACATATCCCCTGGGAATGTCATAACCAAGAGTGAGTCTACGACCGTTGTTGTGTACCAGGATACCTTGGGTCAAGCACAAAACTCCTTGTCAGATTTTTCACTCTTAGATACCTCTGTGCCAGAGCCACCTCTACCTACCCGTATCCAGATAGGGATGTATTTTCTTGATAAACCACTTACTTTATACTCACCAAAATACCATGATGTTTTTCTATATTTAATATTTTATATAGGATTCTTCATAAAGTTTTCGTAGCCTAATTTCAATAAATAACTAAACTATCCTTTCATACCAACTATGGAATCCCTCTTTTTTATTACATAATTTTTCATTACATTTTACATACATAGGATCTTTAAAGTCGAGAGTCTTGGAAATAAGGAACAATGAAACATGAATACAACATAAAAAATTCTTCTAAACCACTCGTAAGGCTTCATAATAGGTTCATACTATGTAAAATTACTTCATCTCATGTCTTGGTGACATACATCAAAGGAAAGGGTGAGAAAAAGGCACAGTAAGGAAAACAAGTGAAAAAGTTAACATGTGATCTTGAGCAATATTAATAAGATCATGATAAAAGTCATAAAGGCATGAGTAGTGGAAGAATAAGAATATCATAAAAAAATAACATTAATCATAACTTTAATATGTGACTAAAACCTTTCATTCATACATTCATGAACATATCACCAAGGTTTAACCCCGAGGTGTCATAAAAATTTCCATGGTTATTCACCAAGGTATCGTGAAACTTGTCATCTCTAGAGATTAATTATTTACCTAATGCATTGGAGTGCTATCAGGGTGCACCCTTAATATTTATTTACTATCAAGTGAGACACATAATTCATAATAAAAAATTTCATAAATAACCCATATAGAATAAAAGAAATGGGTTTCATTTCAAAATCGTGATGTTTTAAAAGTTCTTAAAAATACAGTCATTATATCATTAATAACCCATAGAAAGGGAGTGAGGGTTATATGTATGTAAATTACAGAATAAAATATATCATTTTCATATATTTATGAACACCCATAGAAACGAAATATTTCTGTGTATTCACATAAACAAACAAGATAATTTTTTGAGAGAAAGAGATAGAAATTTTGAGATGAAATTTATACAGCATAACGACTATATAACATGGTTTTAGAAAATAATAAAAAAAGATGGTACAAGGGTAACCCACTCATAAATAACTGATATTAAATTATAAATACATAATAACATGGAGATAAGAATGTGGTATGGAAATTTTAAGGATATACCACATGAAAAGAAAACATGAAAGAAAAGAGAAGATGTGATTCCTTTTACGAAAAATTTGGCAGCCTAACGACATCACTTAAAAATTCATAAAACAAATTGATGAGAGAAAAAAGGGTCCCTAAAAAATTAGACATGAAATGGACAGTAAAAAGAACATATAAGAACATAACCTCAACATAAAGAGATGTAAACTAGAAGACATGACAAAAAGTAATTCCTGACTTCAAAGAGGAGGGTGAAAGGATCTCTTACCTTGAAGAGTGACTTTGAAATCCTGAAGGTTGGGACCTTGGGAGGATTGAGAGAACCTTGGGAGGACTCATTGGGTTGTAAGGAGACCAGAAAATAGTTGAGGATGATTTTGGAATGAAATTAATGTGGGAAATGGCTTGGTATTTATAGGAAATGTGAGGGAATAAATTATTAATTTCCAAGGGACACCTCATCGGTGGTATTTGAAAAACCATGGGCTTGCCCATGGTATTTGCCCATGGTATTGGCCACTTGGGACACGACATAACATATCTCATTATTCATAAGTCTAACAGAAATCTTATATCATTATTACATCATTTATGATGCTATTAAACACCCGAAACTCAAAACTGCATTTTTACAATTCACCGAAAATTCAACTATTTCAGAAAAATCCCAAAAACACACCCTAACCTAATATCGATGCTCTGAATTCAACAATAAATTTCATTTTACGAAAATAATTTTCTAAATATTTTTACTTTTAATTTTTAAATAAATTCATTATTTATTCCTAAAATACAACTTTAAAACTATAACTCACATTGTAACACCTTAAAAAATTAATCAAGGTCCCATAAAAATATTGTATACCCATAAGAAAATAAAGTAAAAATTTATGATTAAATTTTATGAAAATACATTTCCATTTTAAATTATAAAATTAATTATAAAATTATAAATAAAATATTTATGGCGTACAAAAATACAAAATCTTAAACTATGATCATTTTTTCACTTTAGAGATGTTTAAAATGTATTTATACATTCATGGGTGAAGTTTCTAATTTTTTTGGTCAAATTAATATTCATCACTATTCATATGGGTATGTTACTATTCCTACATTACTATTCACTAAAAACCAAGTTTTTCTTATTAGACTCTATATTTCTCACTGATCACAACTGTATAAGACCATTTTTTTGAAATTAATTTCACATTATTAATTATTTAAAGAATACAAAACGATTTTAAAATACCCTTTTTTCCTAAATTCATCAATAATACAAATCCTATATTTAGTCGGATATTTTAAATTCACAAACTTTTCTATAAGAAGCAATAAAAATTTTATTTATATAAAAGGATTATACAAAGAAACTAAGGTCTCGTTACATATCCCCTATTAACACCAGCATAGGACCTAAGTGTAAGGTGTGAAATGGTGATATAATTTTGGGGTGGCTCAGACAACATTTCCTGAGTGTTGATTTCTATCAGCTTGAACTTCTCCCTTAGGCGATTCCGTTCAAGCTTCATATGTTGAAGTTTGTCTTGGTCTTGGCCCAGAGAAAAGCCCAGTGATGCTACCTCGTTCCCAAGCTCTAACAGATGGGCTTCACAATGCTCGAGTCTACTGGATGAGTCCATTTAATTTTATTTCATTATTAATTAACCAAGATAACTATATTTACAAAAACACAATGTTAAGATTATAGTTTCCAACGGTCATATTGACCAACAGTCATATTGACCAACGATCATATTTACCAACGGTCATTTTGAAAAACCGTCATATAACAATAGAAACCCAACAGTATCATTTTAATTATACCCATTTCATTGATTAGAGGATATAGATTTGTTGAGTACAAAATAACACACAAAATTAGAAAAAAAATATAATTAAAAAGTTCGGGTCATTACAATATATATATAAGGGTTTGATTCAACTGTTTCCTTTCTAGTATGGACATGGGAAAATATAACTATGGATTTTAATAAATTTTTACTTATAGAAATTTAGTAAGAGTTTCATATAAATCTATGTTGTAGAACTTACCATCAAACTAACCATGATTGAAAATAAAATAGTACAATTATAAATCAAGATTATATGCTATGTGCATGTTCAGTGGATTGACAAAGATGTTAGTATCATCATCTTCTTCTGGTAGAGTACATATATAACAACTATTTCCATTCTATAATTCAAATCGAACAATATGAATACATATTTGAGATTAGGTATTATACTCAAAATTCTTGGACAAATTTTGAGAGCGGAACCTGGTAGGAAATAATATTCTCCAAGATATGATAGAGAATGTTCAAACCATTCATTACCATAAGAAATATACAAAAGTTCAATAGAGAAAATATGAAGAAAATTGTAGACATGACATAGAGTTTGAGGTTGTAGATATGGTTTTCCTTTATACAACACTATGAAATAAATTATGTTGTTTGGTAATAAGTAAAATCATAGTCCAAGATACTCTGGGCCCATTTCAAACTATGATTGTGCTATAGATCTGGTCTATCGAATATCACTTGCACCTAACATGTCTCATGTAAATGATGTATTTCATGTATCCCTATTAAGTAAGTACTTACGAGACCCCTCACATGTACTTAATCTAGAGGTGGGACCTTTGAAAATTATCTTTAATATGAGGACCATCAAGTGAATATCTTATATCATAGATACAAAGTTTTATGAAATTATAAAACTCTCTTAGTCAAATTACTACGGTGGAACTTCAATTTCGAGAAATCAATCAGGTAACTTGAAGAATATAGGAACCAAAAGTTCCCTTGTCCATTTTGGTGCCCAAAAATAATCGAGGTAGAAATTTTAGAAGGGTGGAATAATGTAACAAACTATACATCTTAAAATAAAACTACATTCTAAATAAATACTTTATTTGTATTGTAATGTAGTTATATAAAACACATGAAATATAATTTCCTTTTAATTTTATAGTATTATAAAACATATCCATAATTTTACAGTCATGTTAAAAATACTATTAATCATCATAAAAAATTGTTATTATAGTCGTTTTATATTGATTATTAATATTAGTATATATAAAGGGATATAATAAAATCTAGTTGACATATAAGGAATCAGTGAGGGCCTCAACCAGTAGGATATTACACTATAAAGCCCGTTTTTTGGAACATCTATGAGAGGTAGCATCACTGGGATTTACCCTAGACCAAACCCAAAAAAAAGATTCAATAATTGAAACGTTATAAAAACAATTAATGTGATAATTTAAACCTTATAGAGATCACAAACCAAACAATTTTATGCACACCACCCCTATAAAATAATACCACAACACACATTACCCTTAGGGTGTACATTTCTTAAATAATAGGTTATGTATCTAGACCCTAGTAGTATGACTTTTTTACGTTTTCATCTAACTAAAATAATGAATCTATTTATACATTTTAATTACAAAATTATATATATACATGATTATATAATTATTCTGATAAAAATTATATTTTGTATAAAGAAACAAAAATTTAAATTTTATGAAAATAAATAGCTTCAATTATAAAAATCCATTAATAAATCTAAGAGTTTTGAAATAAATGTTATTTTATTGAGATAAATATTATTGAGTAGTATTTATTTAAATATAAATGTTGATTTAATTTAACAATGTTCAATGTAATTTTTATAATGGTTAGTGTAACATCCTAGATAAATAAGGAATAAGACAATTTTCATATTTATTAATATTTGTTAATTAAATATTAATTTAACTTCAAAGGGGACGCTTTGTTCGATGGTGTACCCGATACGCAACAACGGGTTTCTTTGAAATCTTATGTTGCACACTAATAATATAATAGTATTATATTAAATGGTAGATAACACCTAACCATTTTATTGGAAGGAATGAATAGAACTAACTAAAATATGATTATATATGTTTTTAAACGTTTTTCAAATTATCCAATAAATTTTAGAGGATTAAAATGTGAATGAATCTAATTTTAGGAAAAATTTTCTTTAAAAGGCCGATTTACCGCCTTTTCATGGAGAACCCTTTTTAAATATAGTTTTTGTAACTCTTATATTTTATATTTTAGAAAATAAAATTTTTCTTTAGAATCGGGACATCTAAATTTAATTTGGATAAAATTTTGGAATTTTTCTGATAAAATTCATTTTTTAATGAATAGTGAAAAATACTGTATTTAAATTCAAATCTACCTTTTTTTATAATTTATTTATATGGTTATATTATCTTTTTAATTGATTTTATAGTGTAATATTTTTACCATTTAATCTAAATTTTTTCATTGGATGTAATTTTATTTTAAAATTGGACATAAACAATTTTCAATCTTTTGATAGTTATTATTTCTTAAAAACACGCTATTTGTTTTGACATCGGGAATTAATTTTTAATTAATTTTTTCCACTTTGGTGTTTTGAATTTGTAAAAATGGATTCCATTTTTGGAATCTGTGGTTCCAGCTTGTGTAAATAGTTTACTCTTATGTTTAGACATTTTAAATATTTACTTCAGTAAATATTTTATTTTCCATGATTAAAAGTTAAATATATTAAAGAAGGGTAAATATAATATTATAATAATATTAAATTACCCTAACATGTGTCCTAATCCAATTGGATGATACATATTCGACCATGGGCATCCTTGGGTCTAATTTGGGACCCCATGGAGCCTCATGAGAGTAAAAATGGCACTTTATATTAATTAATTTAATGTAAAGACAAAAATGACACAAACAAATATATTTTAGTAAATAACTTTTTACATGGGGTTATATAAGTTATATTTTTTACTATAAATATTATTTGGAAGGTTATAAAGATTTTCTATATCAGGGTTTTTTTTAATAATTTTTGGACATCAAATAAATTAAATTATTTATGACACGATAATGATGAAATATTTACCTCATTAATAAAATACTTAAATAAAAAAGATTGTAAATATTAAAACAATCCCTAAAACCTGTCCAATTCTTATTGTATTGTTTTATTTAGACCTTTATTCATCTTAAATTCGTCTTTAATGATTGTTTGACCTTTTGAAACCAAAGATGAATTTATGATAAAATAATTGTTTCAAACTTTTCTAAAGAGCCCCTCCTCTCACTTATAAAAAGCTCTCACATCTAACTGATTCCACACACTTATCAATCCTTTGGAACATACAAACTATGCTCTAATAATCTTCCAATATTGCTCTATTCTTCCTAGAAGCCTTATCTTAGGCAGAAATCACTTCAAGAAACCATTTTTGTTCAATCCCAAGGGAGTTACCCCATTTAAAGGTAACGTCTTCTCTTAAGTTATTTTGTTTTATTTTACTTCCCCAACACCTAAAATATTTTTATTCATTTATTTTATAATAACACTAGTATACTCAATATACTAGGATGTTGTTATGATAAGGATTCTAACTACACTTACACACACCTCCATCTAATGGGTGAAGAACATATTGTTTCTATGAATGGAAAACTAGCGCATCATGAAGCGATGATTGTTCAATTATCTCCCACCGCCTCTTAGGTTGGAAATTATGATGGAACTGTATTTATATATGATTTATATTATGTTCATATTTTTTTAAGCTTCTTTATTTTTCATTTATCGCATACCTTTATGGTTTCCATAATGGTTAAACGCGATAATTTCTTTTTTGGATGTGCGGACTACCGCCCCCTCCAAGTGATATGACTCGTTAATGACATATGTAGGATGTATAAAGGATGGAGTTAATGATATTATATATGATATTATACTTAACTTATGATATACCTTTGTATAATTATGTTTTAATTCCATAAAAATAATAAATAGAAATGGAAGTAGACTTTATGTGTACGTACAGCTTACCCTCTCCATGTACGGTGCATTTCATTTCTTATCTCCAAATGTTATGTAATATTATAAATTCAAAAATATAGTGTATATATATGATATATATGATATCTACATCATTAATATAATTTTGAAGATAATGGATATTTGATCACATGAATAACTTGTAATTATAAGGTTTTCATTTTTACTCAAGTACCAAATATCGACGAAATAACCATCAATTACTTAAATGATTATATAATGTTTATAACATGGAAACAAGTGATATAAAATGAAAAATAAACTTTAAAAGTGTTCTTATGCAAGTATAAATTAACTTTCGTTTATTATTCAGGTGATTAAATAATGATTGAGTCAAGTCAGACACAAGGTAAGGGACTTCGTTTCAAGTTCCTTTCATTGAGGCATATTTTGTTTTATTCTCAACGTTATTATATACGGTGTATAAATACATTTTACTATTCATTTAAAGCAAAGGTAATATTTTACTATGAGGATTTTTACTAAACTACAAATAAAAAGAATGTACCTTTTTAACGTAAGTGGTGACAACTATCTTTTCTTCCGCCGTGAGTATTATTTGATCTTCGGATTCCTTAACAAGGCGTAATGTTTTTAAATGGAAAATAAATACCATATACTATTTTTACATATTTTGGTATTAAAAATGATTTTTTATGTCAATATATTTAAATGATATATTGTGATTAAAACGTGGAAATGTTATCTTTAATTTATTTTTGCTTTATGTGTTATGAATATATTATGGTTCTTGGGCATTGTTTATGCATACGGGTGGTTCCGTGATAAACTTATGGTGGGTGATCCTGAGATAGCTCTCCAATGAATTGCGTAATGTGGAATAGGTAAACATTAATGTTTCTACTAATATATTTAGGTAATATATTGTGATGGGTATTCCAAATGTGACTCCCTATATAGTTATGATAGCTACAATGTAAGTATGTTATGAATGACATAAGTTACCTTTATGATTTGTTTGTGTTATTCATAAATATTATGATTTCGTAAGGTATGTTATTATTGAAAATTATTGGTTTTATTGATTTGTATTTATTGATGGGTTAATGTTTACTTTCATTATTTTATAACCCTTACCAAGCTTTTTATGCCCATACCATGTTTTTGAAATGTTTTTCACATGACTTTAAGATGAATAGGGTCAGGGATGGGATCAAAGAAAAGTCATGCTGTCTAAAACGTGGAACTAGACATGAATAATTTTTTCAAGAGTTTTTATTTTGTGAAAAAAATGAAAACTGAGTAGAATTGTCTACTTTATAATCTTTTGAGATGTAATACTTATGTCTTAATTATCTAAAACTCTAAACCTTAAAAGATCCTCAATGTGTATTATTCATTTAATTCAATATTATGTAATTTTTTAAGGCCGGGTCGTTATAGTTGGTATCAATGGTCTGTTTAGACAACTTTAGTGATTAGAAGTTTTCGTTAAACACATGGTTAGTCCCTAAGTCTATTATATAAGTTAAATACTTGTTTTAAAACATTTTTCTCATCAAGTAAAGTTAGTAACAGATGGAAGTAGGAGGATTTCAAATGAAATTCTTATCTCTTCCTGATGACTTTCATTCAATAATTATTACAACGACATAATCAGATGATTATGAAACATTTTCTAGCATACAACTCACTAGCTAGTAGTTGTTTGAGATATCAAACACCTCCAACATACCTCATTATCATCATGGATCATGGTTTGTATTTAAACAAATACTATTTTCACAATATTCTCTTATTTTCAGGAAAGATAAATATTATCAAGTCATTTAAAAATATTTTACCTTATCACAAGATTTTGAAGCATATTATTATTTTAAAAAATGTTCTGAATAAAGAGGCCCTTGCACAACATATTTATATTTTCTTTTACAATATAGTATCTTAGCACATACTTATGGTATTTTCAAAGGACAATTAATTGAAATTATCCACTCAAATTCAATCTGACTATTTTATAGAAATCATGTTTTATCAGATGTTTGGGAATTATATGTCATGAATGATTATTTTCCAAAATTATTTTTCTATGAACACACATATGACCCATGTTGTACAAGGTGTATTTGGATGAAGGAAGAAAATTATTTTGAAGGATCTCTAAATCACTGTTTCAATGAATAGAACTTCTACCTACTTGAATAAGATAATAATGAAACAAAGTGGAGACGATGATTATGGTATGATGTTCTTCATTCTAGGGATCATTTAGTTTTATCAAATGGTGGTGAAATTTAAAAAAAAATAACAATATATATAAGACATCACAAATTAAGATATGGAGATCATAATGATTTGGGATGAAAATGAGAGAAGGAAACAATTGAGGTTAAAACATGTGAGGGTTATTTTTTTGTTTTTTAAAAAGGAAAACACAAAGACCATGTGACAACCCATGGCATAGGAAAAAGATGTGGGAATCTAACCCAAAACCAATGTGTGATTGGGATTTATCGTCTACCACTAGACTACATGAAGTCACTGGTTAGTATGACTTATTATTTTAGTAATATTATTTTATATAACAATAATAAGTTGATTTTGGAAACTTATGTTTTATCAAATAGAAATACATAGTATAGAAAAATGATTTAGTGATTAAGTGATAAAGGTTATTTTGTAAGGCGTTCTCCCTTTTGGGGAACAATATATACCTAGGGAAAATGGAATACAATGGGATTTAAATTGTGTAGTAATGGTTGGAAAATTATCTTTGGAAGAATTTATGTTTTATTTTGGAAATATGGATATTTGGGTTATTTATGGAAATGACTAACCTATCATAGAGAATATGATATTAGGTTAATTACACTTTAGTATGAGAATTTAAGTGTAGTCTATGTTATTTAGAGATAAATATTAAGATTTACTATGGAAGACTATGGGATTAAATCCTTTTGATTTTTGGGTTTCAATATTAGTTTGTATTATTTAGAAGAATTTTAAGGACAATTATCTATTGAATGGTATTTCATGAACTTTGGGTACTTTTATTTGAATTTTGGAGATTAAGAGTAGTATTTTTTTATAAAGGTTTATCCTTTCTGCGAAATATCTGATATCTCACTAACCATTTTTGTTTTAGTTGATGTCTAAGGACAAGGTAAATATATAGTTCTTCTTTTTTGGATTATGTGATTCTATAGAAGATTATTCTTGTGACATTGATGTGACCAAGTCTTTTTGAATGCTCATTTCTTGGAGAAATGATTTGTATTTGGTAGATACTTATTGAATGACGAAACTCTACATGAATGTAAGTATATTTCCTTATCTTCTTATTATATGTAGTAAATTAACTCCTCAAAATTATTAATAAGAACACAAAACAAAAACATTGTTGGTTTATGTTTCCTACTGGGTAATCAAATACCATTTTACACATAATATGTTTGTAATTTTCTTGTGGTTAACTTTCTCCTAATCATGTTTTCTACCACTCTCCATCAGAACATGACTGTTTGTTCTCTTTTCTATATCGATGTTTTCCAATATGAGATCCTATTATGGGTTATCTTGGGTGACCATTGTACTTCTATTTCATTCTTTTAATGTGATAGTTTACCGACTCTTTTCCGATGTGGGACTTTTAATGATGTTTCCAAGCCCAGTTTTAAACTTGCGAGGATGTAATTCCCAAAAGGGGGAAGGATGTTACATCCCAGATAAATAAGGAATAAGACACTTTTCATATTTATTAATATTTTTTAATTAAATATTAATTTTACTTTATAGGGGACGCTATGTTCGATAGCGTACCCGATACGCAACAACGGGTTTCTTTGACATCCTGTGTTACACACTAATAGTATAATATTATTATTTTAAATGGTAGTTAACACCTAGCTGTTATATTGGAGGGAATGAATAGAACAGACTCAAATATGATTATATATGTTTGTTATATATTTTTACAATTATCCAATAAATGTTAGAAGCTTAAAATATGAATGAATCTAATTTTATGCATAATATTCATTAAAAGGTCAATTTACTGCCTTTTAATGGAGAAGCCTAATTAAAACTAGTTTTTATCACTCTTATATGTTCTATTTGATAGAATATAATTATTCTTTACAAACATAACATCAAAATTGACATTGGATAATTTTTTTTGTATTTTTTTGATAAAATTCATTTTTAAAATGAATAGTGAAAAATACTGTATTTTAATTCAAATCTGCCTTTTTATCTAATATATTTAAATGGTTAGATTATCTTTTTAATTGGTTTTAATGTGTAATTAGAATTTATTTTTACCATTTAATCTAATTTTGGTCATTGTAAGTAATTTCATTTTGAAATTGGACAGAAACAAGTTTCAATCTTTTGATAGTTATTATTTCTTAAAAACACGCTATTTGTTTTGACATCAAGAAATAATTTTAAATTAATTTATACCACTTCTATGTTTTGAATTTTGAAAATTTTATTCCATATTTTCAATCAGTAGGTCCAAATTTTGTAAATAAGTAACTTTTATTTTTACACTTTTTAAATATTTACTTCAGCAAATATTTAATTTACGATGATTAAAAGTTAATATAGTAAATAAGGGTAAAATATAATATTATAATAATATTAAATTACCATAAATGTGTCCTAATCCTATTGGATTATATATATCTGACCATGGGCATCCTTGGGTCGAATTGGGGTCCCAATGGAGCCACATGGGAGTAATAATGACAATTTATATTGATTAATTAAATGTAAACACAAAAATGATATAAAAAAATATATTTTAGTAAATCAATTTTTAAAAGGGGTTATATAACATATCCTTTAGACTATAAATATTATTGGGAAAATTAAAAATATTTCCTACATCGTGGTATTTTTTTATAATTTTATGACACCATATAAATTAAATTATTTATGACACCATAATGTTGCAATATTTACTTCATTAATAAATTATTTAAATAAATAAGATTATAATTATTAAGACAGTATCCAAAACTAGTCCAATTATTATTGGATGATTTTATTTCGACAATGAGTCATCTTAACTTTGACCTTAAAAATTGGTTGACCTTTTGATACCAAATATGAGTTTATAATAGAATATTTTTTTCAAACTTTCCTAAAGAGCCCCTCCCCTCTCTTATAAAAATCCAAAACTTACAACTCATTCCACAAAATTATCAAACCTTCTACTCATAAAACCTCTACTCCAATAAGCTCCCAATATCCCTCTCTTCATCTTAGAAGCCTTACTTTAGGCAGAAAGCACTTCAAGAAACTCTTTTGGTTCAAACCAAAGGGAGTTAATCGATTTAATGGTAACACCATCTATTAAGTTATTTTGTTTTATTTTACTTTTCCAACCACCTAAACTCTTTTTATTACTTTATTTTATAACAACATCAATATCCTCAATATACTATGATGTTGTTATGAGAAGGATTCAAACTACACTTACATTGTAACAACCTGAGATTTTATGAGAATTATTCTTTTTAATTTCATTGATGTCTTGTGTTGTACGCTACACCAAAAAGAGCTTTCACTACATGAATCCCTGAATTGGATTGCATTACACGCAATCACAACCTTCTTCGATAGCGTGTGTAGTATGCAATACCAGATTTCACTAAACAATGATATATTGTTATAATATTTTAATGGACTAGCTGTTATGAATAGTATAAACTACATTTTGAATTTTATAACATTATTATTCATCTTAAACATTTTCTATAATATGGTATGAGAACAAAATAAATTTTTCGTGTAAAATAAGTATTTTTCAAAAAATGCAGTTTTGCCGCCTTTTGATGGCACACCCACTTTGAATCTAGTTTCTGACATGTTTATAAGTTCAATTTTACAAAATAAAATTATTCTTCGGAATTATGATATAAAAATTTACTTTGGATAAATTTTTCATATTATTTTGATAACTTTCATATATTAATGAATAGTAAAAACACGCTATATTTTAATTAAAAACAACTTTTTTCATCACAATAATTTATATGGTTAAATTATAATATTGAATAGTTTTAATGTATAAATAGAATATATTTTTACTATTTAATATAATGTATGTCATTAAAATTAATTTTACATTGGATTAATAGGTAAAACATTTTAATCTTTGGAAATATTTTAACTTTTAAAACTCGTTTTCTTAACAATGAGATAAATTTTAATTTAATTACTGCAAATTATGTGTTTTGAATTTTGAAAAATGGATTCCATATTTGTATTCAGTGGGTCCAAATTATGTTAATATGTTACTTTTATTTTTTTGATATTATGAATAGTAACTACGGTAATTTTTATTTACTTCAGTTAAAGATAAATTGTGTAATTAAGGGTAAACCTAAGATTATAAAATTACCCTAACACATGAAAAAATTCTATTGTATGACTAAAAGTAGACCCATATCACCTAAGGGTTGTATTAGATTCATTTTATGGACTTTTGACTATGAAAATAATTTAATTATTATTAAAACCAAAGAAAGTGACAACATGTCACTCTCTTAAATCTTATAAGTATAATAATTTTAATTTAGTGATAAATTTCATAAAACATTAAACATGAATAGTCTCCAGAAATCTAATAAAATTATCTACATTATGTGGATTTATATATAATTTTTATGAATTAAATAATTATCATTAAAGGTGACACAATTGTGATGTTGAAATTATTTTATTGATCCAAATATCAAATAAATTGTTTTAAAAATATTAAAATAAATATTATATGAACTATCTAATGTGCTCCACTAATTTTATAGATAAATATGACATGTTATTAATCTATTAAATATTTTATTTTGAACATATATTCTGTGAGGATTTTATTTAAATTCAAATAATTGAATAGTGTCAAAATTGACACTATTGTTATTTTATAAAAATAACATAATATAAAATTGTTTAGAAATCACACTAATATTTAAAAATTATAAATCAAAATTTATATGGTCTAAAATGTCAAAACTATCCAATTTTGGACAATTAACAACACATAAGTAGTTATTTATAACAATTTAAAATTTAGAATCTTATTACCACAAATAAAATTAAATAGATTAAATAATGATAAATCAAGTTGATAATGTTTAAAATAAATTCCCAACACGTCTAAATTTTGTTGGTTGATGATATTACAACCCTATATCATCTAAGATTCTAATTGTAGTCATTTTGAAAGTTTTTATGTGGGGTTTGAATTTATTATAAATTAATATTTCTTATGTTTCCAAAGGTGCCCCTCTCCTCCCTTATAAAATGGCACCTCCTCCCTCTCCTCTTCACAAAACTTTGAGCCTTCAATCTCGGAAAAAACCTACCCATTTCTCTTGTCCACTTACCTAGAAATATTATTGAGGTTCTGGTCTTCCCAAAAGGCCAACTCTAGTTCCTTAATAGGAAGCTTAAAAGAGGTGCGTCGAAGAAGAGGTAATCTCTTCCACTGATTCCTTCAAATTTCTTTCTTCTACAACTCCTTCTTCATTAGTTGTTTCATTATAATGTAATAACATCAGTATCAATAATATGTTTATATTTTATTATAAATATGAAAAAAACCCATTTCACCTTCTATCCATCCTACGGAAAATGAAATCACCGCACGTGCGTACGTACGGAATACCGTCTCCACGCCATGGTGTAATTTGTTTTTCCACCACCACCTTACTTGGATGGGTATAATGGTGTAAAGAAAAACTATATATATTGTAATTATAACATGATACTAATTCAGAGATATTACTGGAGAAGCTTCATTTTCAGATTTAATGAATCCTGGTCTGTGGTCCATTTTTCCGGTCTTCAGGGCATGAGTTCATAAATCTGGTTTTGATTCTGGTTGTTTGATTATTTTGCGGTAGTGACCTTGTGCGGGTTTCTTGTGGCGTCATCAGACCGAATTGATGGTAAATTCATGGTAGGGTTTTTTTAGGGTTTTCATGTATTTCTGATGTGACCTTTGGATCAATGACTTACATTGGGTTATATCCCTCTTGGGTCTCTGATCAATGAATTATCTCTGGCCTTTAGGCTTTTAATGGGTTATACCTCTCTGCTTTCAGGGGGCTAACCCCTTTGGCCCCATGGGAATGTAATGGGTTTTCACTTACCCAATTTAAAAGGGATTTATGTTGTCTTTTTCTTTTCTTTTTAATAAAGGGGCTTGACCCCAATCCTTATGGTATTAAATAATCATAAAATATATGTCATATTAATGATACTGGACTTATGTATATGTTATTTACTTACTTTCATTCAATATAATAAGGAAACGAAAACATCGTTCATGCGTATGTACGGCCTACCATCTCCAAGAATGGTGTATTTCTTTCCATTTATCGATCTGTTATATATATGTATATTATGAAAATATATTATATATAAATCATGTTTTATATTCTAGAAGTCAGTAATCATGATCTAAGTAATCGTATGAATAACTACTAGTCAAAACACGGATGATAAATGAAATGATTTTACCCAAACCACTACATTAACAAGAATTTACAAAATAGCGGGTAATATAAAGATATAAGTGAATCATATATGATATAATAACAATGAATATGATTCTGTAATAATTCTATGACATTATTTAAATCATTATACAGGAGGTTCAGATACATATGAAGCATATCAGACATAAGTTAAGGGATAACTTTTCCAATCTCGTTTTTATCTGAGATTGTTTATTTGTAAGTATTTACTGGGGTTATATTTATCATCCATGTCACTATTTTCTAAAAATGGTTTCATGTATGTTTAATGTCCTCTTTACCCATTTCTGACTTTTACCACATGTTATGGAAGGAACCTTTCTTCTGTTTACCATACGAGGAAAATTTTTACTTTTCTGACAAATGTATGAGGAGAATGTTTTTAACCTATACGGTATGAATAGATTTTTACAGTTTCATGAAGCCTTTTCTTAATAAAGATTATTCTACAATATTTCAGAACTATTTTCAAAAAAATCCATTTCTTTTAAAATTTCATGGCATTTTGTGAATAGAAAATTATTTTGAAGAAGAAAGGATATTTTACTCAAGAATTAATTTCAAGTGTTTTATCAAAACTATTCTCCACCTAAGATGACATTATTCCGTATGATTATGTTTCATGTATTATGTCTCTATTATTTAAATGGTTTGATTATTATTATGATGAAATGATATCCATTTTTTATATGGACTATGTTATGATGAGATGATGTTTATGAAACCCATTTTATTATTTGGGTTATGATGAATGATTTGTGTTTATTTTGTGGCACAAGTAAGAATGATTTCATTATGAGATGGTTGGGACCTATATCTCCTTCCAGTACATTATGTAAAGATTTATATCTAATGAGAAAGAAATGGATGGAATGGTATGTTAATCTGGTTCAGTGGTACAGGACTAGAATGAGGAGTGAACTCGATTTAGAAAGGGACTTTGTCCACTAAGATGGTCTTGGCAGCAATGCCTTGGCTACTATGGAAATCATATCATGTGCTTAATGTACTTCCACAATTACATTTTTTTCTTACCATGCTATTTTATCATGATTGATGTTCTATTATGATATATTCCTTATGTACTTCCATGATATATGGATTTGCTTAAGATTTTAATGTTTAGATTTTATGTGCATGTTTTTGTATTTAAATGTTTATAGATTGTTTTATGTTATCTATGTTTACCCTTACTGAGAATTTGATCTCTCCCTTTTTATGTTTTATTTTCCCCAGGATATAAAGAATGGTTTAAGGTAAGAAAACAAAAGGGGAAGATCATTATGGGAGATGTTGAAAATCTTTCACCATGATTAAAAGATTATGTTCTAAGTTTCCAAAGACACTAAAATATTATGGTCCTTAGGTGTCTGTTTTTGTTATGTTTTAAGTATTCCATAAAATTAATGTAATGTCTATGTATGTCAAGATTTGGGTCTCTACAGTCCGTATCAGAGGAAAGGTTTAGTCAACCTTTGGAAACTAGGATGCGAGAACTTTAGTGAGATCCCTAGAGTTATTTCTAAGGTATGTCTAGGGATGTCCCTAAGGTTAAGTATATGTATAGGTTATAGTCCTTGAATTATGGTAAATATATTTGAATTAAACCTAAGATGTTGGATATTGAAGGAATTCCCCCTTTATTATGTTATTTTCCTAAAATGATTTTTTCCTCTCACACTGTTCTTTTTGGGTTTTAGATGATGGCTAGAACCCGAAGGAACCGTGTAGATCAATGTAATGGAAAATGCAATGATTGTCCTCCCGAGCAACCAAATGTGATTGGAGATGGGGTGAAAAATCTTATTTCTATACTTACACAAGGTATGAATCATTTTGGATTTCCAAATGATCATAGAAGGGAACAATATTTTATTGAGTCCTTCATGAGGCAATGTCCACCGTACTTCAATGGGTCTTCTGATCCACTTTTTACTGAAAAATGGATCAGTACCATTGAAAAAATATTTTCCATACTTCACTGTTCAGAACATGAAATAGTGATTTTAGATATTTACCATTTAGAAGGTGAAGTAGACTAGTGGTGGACTCTGATTATGAATACAAGGCCCCAAGATGAAATTGAATCCCTGGAATGGGACGAGTTCAAGAACTTGTTTTTCAGTAAGTACATCCCTCGTATTCTTTGAAAAAAGATGGAAAAGGAGTTCCTTGAGCTTAAGCAGAAGGATGATGAATCTTTTGGTATATACAAAGCGAATTTTACAAGACTTGCAAGGTATGCATCTGGCTTTATCATCCAACCTGAAAGTAAAGTTGATCGATTCTTCAGTGGCTTAAAACCAAGTCTTCGAAGGGCATTAGCTATAATAGAACTCAGTAGCTATGAAGAAATTGGGTGTTGTGCAATCAATGTAGAACTTGAAGTTGGTGTAACATATCCATATCATGGTTTTGACAAGAAACGAAAGATGGATTTCAAGGAAAAACCTCAGAACAATGTGGAAAAGAAGGTGAATGTTTCTTTATGCTCAAGGTGTGGAAAGAAGCATGGTGGAGATTGTCTAAAAGGTACTAAAAAATGATTCAAGTGTGAAAAAGAAGTTCATCAAGCAGCTAAGTGCCGATGTAATGGGTAAAAGGTTTCTAATGAAGTGAATAGAGAAAGGATTATAGAGAACGCTCCACCAACACTTAAATGGGTAATTATTCTAATCAATGCCCTAATCCAAGGGTTAATGATGATCGATGTGAGCAACCTCTTAAAGAAAAGGAATAAAGGGAAGTCACGTGTGATCACTATTGGCAATGTTGAGTATTACAACTATGTAGTGGAATTATTATGTGTTTATGTAACGGTATTCCAAAATAATGTTGTGGAATCTAATTTATAGTACTGTGGAATATTGGAATATCTATTTATTGGTTTATTATAGTTTTCAATAATTATATGGTATCCGTAACCATGAAATGTAATTCAAATATTTTGGAAAGCAGATGATATGCGCATAATGAAGGGATAAGAATAAAATAATATTAATGAGCTCATGACTGATATAAGGACAAAGTGATATCATGGTTTGAGTATATTGAAATTTTGGGATTTTGGTATGTGGAAAGAGTTGCCTTTTGAGAACATTCATGTTTTCACTATGGTTCTATGGTAATTCATGTTGCAAGAGAATAAAATATTAAGGTATTCACATGTTTAGAATGCGATCAACAAGATATATCTTATGATATGTGGAGGATAAATGTAACAACCTAAGATTTTATGAGAATTATTCTTTTTAATTTATTTGATGTCTTTTGTTGTATGATACACCAAGATTATCTTACGTTATATGCAACACCGTATTAGCTTGAAATATATGCAAAACTATTCTTGGATCATGTTACACACAATTTCAAGTTCGTTTTGTGGAAATTATTTTACGCAACATTAAGTATAGATTTTGATTAATGTATAAATGAAATAAGTTTTGATTATGTTATATGCAACATTGAGTGTATATATATATAGTCAATGTATAAATGAAATATGGTTGGATTCTGTTATACGCAACAACAACGGAGTCTTTCACTACACGCAACCCTAATTTGACTTACATTACATGCAATCACAACCTTCCTCGATAGCTTGTGTAGTACGCAATACCGAGTTTCACTAAACAAGATATTATTATAAAATTATTATGAACTAGAAATTATGAATAGAAATACCACTTTTTTAAATTTTATCTTTCAAAATGGACTTCATTTTTGGATTCATAATATAGAAATTATCCTAGTGTGAATTTTTGGTATTTTTCTGAAAACATTCAATTTTTGATGAATAGTGAAAACACTGGGTTACTATTTAAAAACCAAATTTTTAATTAAATAATTATTTTATTTAAATTTATTTTAGGTAAAAATTGATACATAATACCAATATAAGTTCAATTTAATTCATTGGTGTCATTTTATAATAATTTTAGATATATAAAAATTTTATTGAACTTTTCACCTTCTTTTACCCACCTCCTAGGAGAATTTGAAAATTTACATAAAACATAATTTTACCACTTCTATGAATGGAATTTCAAAAATCCAAGAGACACGGTTGATGTTAGTAAGTAAAATGTGGTTCAATGAGGAAAAAATAATTTTTGGTGAATAGTAACTTTTTAATTTTATTTACCAATATTAAAAGTAAATAGGGTAATTAAGTGTAAAAATGATATTATTATTACCCTAACACATGTCCTAATTCTATTAGATAAGTTTAATTCGACCAAAAAACCATAGGAATAAAATATGACCATTTAGGTCCACTTGGATAATATTAGGACACTTATTATTATTTTATTTAAAAAAGAGTTAAAATTGTAAAAATCAAAGTTTAATAACTAGAACATTTATAATATAGGGTTATAAATAAGATAAATTCGACTATAATTATTCATTATAAAGATAAAAAGATTTAATACATATTTTATTTTATTTATAATTTTTGGACTTTAAATAATTTAATTTATATATGACACAATGATGATGCAGTAATTACCTTTTTAAGGAAATATTAACATAATTGACATTATTAATACCAAAATAAATGTAATCTGAGCCTTTTTATAAATTCCAATAATTTTAGAGGTTAATATGACATGTTAGTATTGATTTAATTAACTGTTTTTGAACTAATCAGGTTGTATTGATTTTCAAAAAAATCAATTACCAAATAGTGTCAAAATTGACATAAAATAGTTTTTAAAACAATGATTATATTATTAATTGTGATTTTATTCTAAAAAATATAATGTTCAGCCAAATGACTTAGATAAGGATATATATATTAATAATGAACCACTTGGGGTTCGTTTGGCTTGTTATAGTATGTTTATTAACCATATAGTGTACGAAAACAAGAAGACATGGTAAAAGTTAAATTATTTAACTTAGAGTTAAATCTAAATGATAAGGTTAAAATAGTTACTAAAACTTGTCCAAATTATATTGGATGAGAGGATTTAGACCCATACCGACCTTAGCTTCAAAATAAATCAATTTGGAGCTATTAAAAACTGAATATGACTTTATAATAAAATAATATTTTGAGTTTTTCCAAAGGTTCCCCTCTCCTCCCTTATAAAAGGGCACCTCCTCCCCCTCTTCCTCACACCACTTTGAGACATAAATCTCGGCCAAACCCTGAAAATTTATCTTATCAACTTCCCTGGAAACATCCTAGAGGTCCTGTTATTCTTCAAAGTCCAACCCTAGTGCCCTAAGAGGAGTTTAAGAAGAGGCGCGTCAAAGAAGAGGTAATATCCATTACCGATCCATTCCAATTTCTTTCTTCTTAAACTTCTTCTTATTTAGTTTTTTCTCTATAAAGTTATAACATCATTGTTACATATATAATTATCTATTATTATAAATATAAAACAACCCTATTTCATGTTCTATCCATCCTACGGAAAATGAAATCACCGCGCGTGCGTACGTACAGAATACTGTCTCTACGCCATGGTGTAATCTATTTTTCCACCACCACCTTACTTGGATGGGTATAATGGTGAAAATAATAACTATATCTGGAAAATATAACATAATATTAATTATGAGATATTATATCATCCACTCCCATTCCATTCAAAAATTATGGGAATGATATCTTCGCTCGTGCGTACTTACAGATTATCATCTCCACAACGCGATGAGATTCAATCTCCATGTTAACCATTAAATAATGATTATAAAGTATATATAATGAATAATAATGGTATATATAACATAATAATTCTACTGTATTTATTTATATGTTATTTACTTAATTCCATTCAAGTCAATAAGGAATGGAAAACAACGTTCATGCATACGTACGACCTATCGTCTCCATGAACGGTGTATTTCATTTCTTTTATCTATCTATATATATAATGAATATATATGATATATAAATCATGATTTAAATTCCGGAAGTAATTAACTCATGATATATTTAATAATAATATACTGAACAACAAGTCCAAACAAGTACAATAAATAAAATGATTTTACCCAAAACGTTGCTTTAACATCGAATTTACAAAAGAACGGGTAATATAAAGTCATAAGTGAACCATATATGATATTATAACAATGAATATGATTCTATAATAATCAATGACATTATTTAAATCATTATACCGGAGGTTCAGATACGTACTAAGCATATCGGAAGTATGGTAAGGGATGATTTTTCAATCTCATTTTTATTCGAGATTGCTTATACGTAAGTATTGACTAGGGTTATATTTTTCATCCATGTCCATAAAAATGTTTCTCATAAAGTGTTTAATATTATTCCATGTATGTTTAAAGTTATTTTTACCCCTATTTGACTTTTACATTGTGTTATGGAAGGAATATTTCTTTTGTTTACCATACGAGGAACTTTTTTGACTTTTCCGACAAAAGTACAAGGAGAATGTTATTTTTAACTTATTCGGCATGAATGGATTTTTAAAGTTTCATAACGACTAATTTTCATGAAGCTTACTCTACATGATTTAATGAATATTTTCAACAAAATACTTTTCTTTTGAAATTTCATGTAATTTTGTGAAAAGAAAATGATTTTGAAAAAGAATGGATATTTTCCTCAAGAATTAATTTCAAGTGTTTTATCAAACCCAATTTCCATATAAGATGAAATTATTTCATATGTGTATGTTTCAAGTATAATGTCTGTATGATTTACATGGTTTCACTTTTCTTATGATGAAATATCCATTTGTTTTATATGGATTATGTGTTGATGGGATGATGTTTATGAAACCCATTTTATTCTTTGGGTTATGATGAATGTTTTATGTTTATTTTGTGGCAAAAGGAAGAATGATTTCACTATGAGATGGGTAGGACCTATATCTCCCTCCAATGCATTGGGAAAATATTTATATCTCATGAGATAGACATGGATGGAATGGTAAGTTAATCTGGTTTAGTGATATAAGACTGGAACGAGGAGTGAACTCGATTCAAAAAGGGACTTTGTCCACTAAGATGGTCTTTGCAGCAATGTCTTGGCTACTATGGAAATCATATCATGTGCTTAATGTTTTCCCATAATTAAAAGTTTTATTCCCATGCTATTTTATCATGATTTATGTTCCATTTTGATCTATGCTTTATGTACTTCCATGTTTTATCTCATTTCTCAAGATTTTCATCTTTAGACATTATGGTAATGTTTTTAAGTTCAAATGTATAAGGTTTGTTTGATTTTATCCATGCTTACCCTTACTGAGCGTTAGAGCTCACCCTTCATATGTATTATTTTCCCCAGGATATAAATAAAGGTTTTAGGTAAGAAAAAAAAGGGGAACATCTTTATGGAAGATGTTGAAGATCTTTCTCCATGATTAGAAGATTATGTTCCGAGTTTGCAAAGACACTAAACTATTACGGTCCTTGTGTGTCTGCTTTTGTTATGTATTAAGTATTATACAAAAGAAGTGTAATGTCCATGTACGTCAATCTTTGGGTATCTACAGTTGGTATCAGAGGAAAGTTTTAGTCAACCTTTGGAAACTAGGATGTGAGAACTTTAGTGAGATCCCTAGAGATATTTCTAAGGTATGTCTAGGGATGTCCTGAAGAATAAGTATAAATATGGGTTATAGTCCTAGAATTATGGTAATGGTATTAGAATTAAACCTAGTATGTTATATTTGTAAGGTACTCCACCTTTATTATGTTGTTTTCCATATCATGATGTTTGCCTCACGCGATTGTTTTTGGGTTTTAGACGATGGCTGGAACCTGAAGGAACCGTGTTGATCAATGTAATGGGCGATGCAATGATTGTCCTCCTGAAAAATATAATGTTATGGGAGATGGAGTGAACAATCTTATTTTTATACTTATACAAGCTATGAATCATTCTGGACTTCCAAATGAGTAGATAAAGGAGCAACATTCTGTTGAATCCTTCATGAGGTAGCGTCTACCTTCATTCAGCGGGTCTTCTGATCCATTAGTGGCTGAACAATGGATCAGTACCACTGAAAAGATATTTTTAGTTCTACAATGTTTTGACCATGATAAAGTCATCTTAGTATTATATCGTTTGGAAGGTGATTGTGATCAATGGTGGAATCTTATCAAGAATATTAGGCAAAGAGAAGAAATTGAGTCCATGGAATGTGATGAGTTCAAGAAAATATTTCTCAATAAGTACTTCCCTCGTATTCTTCGAACAAAGATGGAAAAGGATTTCCTTGAGCTTAAGAAAAATGATGGTGAATCTGTTGGTATAGACGAAGCGAATATTACAAGGCTTTCAAGGTATGCATCCAGCTTTATCATCCAACATGAAAGTAAAGTTGATAGATTCTTCAGTGGTTTAAAACCAAGTCTTCGAAGGGAATTAGCTATAAGAGACTTCAGTAGCTATGAAGAAATTGTATGTTTTTATATCAATATAGAAATGGAAGTTGGTGTTACATATCTATCTCATAGTTTGGACAAGAAACGAAAGACGGAGTTCAAGGAGAAATCTCAGAATAATGGTGAAAAGAAGATAAATGTTTCTTTATGCTCAATGTGTGGAATGAAGCATGGTAGAGATTGTATAAAAGGTACTAGAAAATGTTTCACGTGTGGAAAAGAAGGTCATCGAGAAATGGAGTGTCAAAGTAATGGAAAAACAGTTGCTAATGATATGAATAAAGAAAATACTGTAGAGAACGCACCACCAAAACTTTAATGCTTCAAGTGCAAAGAAATGGGGCATTATGCTAATCAATGTCCTAATCACAGGGTTAATGATGATCAGCATGAGCAACCCATTAAAGAAAAGGATAAAGGGGAGTCACATGCGATCACAATTAGAAATGTTGTGTATGAAAACAATGTGGTGGAATGATTATGTGTTTATGTAAAGGGATTCCGAAAAAATGTTGTGAAATCTCATTTATAGTATTGTGGAACATTGGAATATCTATATAATGGTTTATTGTGGTTTTCGATAATTACATGGTATCAGTAACCATGAAAAGTGATTCAAATATTTTGGAATGAAAATGATATGTGCATAATGAAGGGATATGGAGAAAATTAAATGTTTGATAGTATTAATGAGCCCATGACTGGTATAAGGATAAGGTTATATCATGGTTTGAGTATATAGATTTTTTTGGATTTTGGAATGAGTTAACTTTTGACAGCATTCATGTTTTCACTAAGATTCAATGGGTATTCATTTGTCAAGAGAATACAAGATTAAGGTATTCAAATGTTTGGAATGCGATCAACAAGATATATATTTTGATATATGAGGGACAAATGATGGTATTCACGTGCTTGTTATATGACCTTTTTTGTAATTATTCTCTTTATACTATGAGTTTGGAAAGTAGTATTTTGGATAAGCCTAAAGATTGGAATTGATTATATTGAACATAAGTTAGTATTGTTTAAGGATAGAATTTTTTTTCGATATTATTGATAGAATTTTATAATAGTGTAGTTTAAGATAAGGGAAAACCTGCAGAACGGGAGACAACCCATTGCGTCGAACAAGGCTGTGGGAATAGAACCCATAGCCGTAGTGCGACAACCCTTTATTTCCTACCAATGGCCTACAAGAATTCCCTGGTTAGTAGAAACTAGTTTTATTTTATTATACAGGATGATAGATGAAGTATAAGTCCATTTTAGAACCATATCTGATTAATCTCACCATAGATGGACTTATGTATATAACTTTAACTAAATTATGTTTGAGACAGATGGAATGACCTATAATTCTATCGCATGATCTGCTAAAACATTGCGAAAGACAAATTCAACTTCATTTCTTAAAGAGATGAAGAGGAAATTGTTCAAGGAAGGAAAAACGGTGAGATTTTACCAAAATAAAGTAAGTATTTCTTCTAATTAAAATTCTTCAACTTTAGGGAAATGATCTTGAAAACCAAAAATGTTGTCCTAGTTCCCTTATATCTGATGAATCAGATGGTACCCTAGATCATCACAATTTTTTGGCTTTGTGATTGTTGGATTTTTCATAGCCATGTTCTCTACCACTCTCCATCAGAACATGACGGTTATATTTCTCTTCCATATCCATATTTTCACATATGTTCTCCTATGTGGAAACCCAGTTATTAGTTAATTTGGGTAACCATTACGTTTCATAATTTTGTTTTTAAAGATAAGTTTTGGTATTCGTTTTTACGATGTGGGTTTCTATTAAAGATACTTTCAAGTAGAAATCCATTTATAACCCCGATGAATTTCGAGGGTGAAATTCATTTTAAGGGGGTTAGAATGTAACAACCCGAGATTTTATGAGAATTATTATTTTTTAATTTCTTTGATGCCCTTTGTTGTACGCTACACCAAGATTATCTTGCGCTATACGCAACATCGTATTATCTTGAAATATACACAACACTATTATTTTATTGTGTTATACACAATTTCAAGTTCATTTTGTGGAAATTATTTTACGCAACATTAATTATAGATTTGGTTTAATGTATAAATGAAATAAGTTTTGATTATGTTATACGCAACATTGACTGTATATATATATATATTTTATTTATAAATGAAATACGGTTGGATTATGTTATATGAAACAAAAAAGGAATCATTAAATACACGTAACCCTAACTTGGCATACATTATATGCAATCGTGACCTTCCTCGATAGCATGTGTAGTACGCAATACCGAGTTTCACTAAACGAGATATTATTATAATAATATTATGAACTAGCAGTTATGAATAGTAATACCCACTTTTTGAAATTTTCTCTTTCAAAATGGACTTCATTTTTGGATTCATAATATCGAAATTATCCTAGGGTTAATTTTTGTATTTTTCTGAAAACTTTCAATTTTTGATGAATAGTGAAAACACTAAGTTACTATTTAAAAACCGAATTTTTTTAAATAATTATTTTATTTAAATTTATTTTAGGTAAAAATTGATACATAATACCAATATAAGTTCAATGTAATTCATTGGAGTCATTTTATAATAATTTTAGATATATAAAAATTTTATTGAACTTTTCACCGTTTTTTACCCACCTCTTAGGAGAATATGCAAATTTACATAAAACATAATTTTACTGCTTCTATGAATGGATTATCAAAAATCCGCGAGACACGGTTGATTTTAGTAAGTAAAATGTGGTTCAATGAGATAAAACTAATTTTTGGGGAATAATAACTTTTTACTTTTATTTACCACGGTTAAAAGTAAATAGGGTAATTAAGGGTAAATATGATATTATTATTACCCTAACACAACTTTTAATTCTATTGGATATGTTTAATTTGACCAAAAAATACCTTAGGAATAAAATCTGACCATTTAGGTCCAGTTGGATAAGATTAGGACACTTATTATTATTTTAATCAAAAAAAGAGTTAAAATTGTTAAAATCAATGTTTAATAACTAAAACATTTTTAATATAGGGTTATAAATAAGATAAATTCGACTATAAATATTCATTAGAAAGAAAAAAATATTTCCTAAATAATTTTATTATATTTATAATTTTTGGACTTTAAATAATTTAATTTATATATGACACAATGATGATGCATTAATTACCTTTTAAGTAAATATTAACATAATTGACATTATAAATACCCAAATAAATTTAATTTTAGACTTTTTATAAATTATAGTAAATTTTTAGACTAATATTACATGTTAGTATTGATTTAATTATCCTTTTCTAAACTAATAAGGTTGTTATGATTTTCACAAAAATCAATTACCAAATAGTGTCAAAATTGACATAAAATAGTTTTTAAAACAAATATTATATTATTAATTGTTTTTTTATTCATAAAAATCTAAGGTTCAGAAAAATGACATAGATAACGATATATATATTAATAATGAACCACTTGGGGTTCTTTTGGCGTGTTATAGTAATTTTATTAACCATATAGTGTAAGAAAACAAGAAGACATGGTAAAAGTTAAATTATTTACCTTAGAGTTAAATCAAAATGATAAGGTTAAAATAGTAACCTAAACTTGTACAAATTCTATTGGATCAGAGGATTTATACCCATCCCCACCTTATCATTGAAATAAATAAATTTCTAGCTATTAAAAACCGAATATGACTTTATAATAAAATAATAGTTTGAGTTTTTCCAAAGGTGCCCCACTCCTCCATTATAAAAGGGCACTCCTCCCCCTCTTTCTCACACCACTTTGAGACATCAAGTTCGGCCAAACCCTAAAAATTTATCTTCTTCACTTCCATAGAAACATCCTAGAGGTCATGGTCTTCTTCAAATACCAAACCTAGTGCCCTAAGAGAAGGTTAAGAAGAGGCGCATCAAAGAAGAGATAATATCCATTACCGATCCTTTCCAATTTCTTTCTTCTTCAACTTATTCTTATGTAGTTGTTTCATTATAAAGTAATAAAATTAGTGTTACTTATATACTGATATGTTATTATAAATATTAAACAACCCCATTTCACCTTCTATCCATCCTATGGAAAATCAAATCACCGCGCGTGCGTACGTACGGAATACTGTCTCCATGCCGTGGTGTAATCTGTTTTTCCACCACCACCTTAACTGGATGGGTATAATGGTGTATATAATAACTATATATGGATACTATAACATCATACTAATTAAGAGATATTATATCATCCAATCTAATTCCCTTAAAAAATTATGGGAATGATATATTCGCTCGTGCGTACGTACGGATTACCGTCTCCACGACGCGATGAGATTCAATCTCCATGTTAACCATTAAATAATGATTATAAAGTATATACACTGAATAATAATGGTATATATAACATAATAATTATACTTTATTTATTTATATGTTATTTACTTAATTCCATTCACGTTAATAAGGAAAGGAAAACATCGTTCATGCGTACGTACGACCAACCGTCTCCATGAATGGTGTATTTCATTTCATTTATCTATCTATTATATATATATATATATACTGAATATATATGATATATAAATAATTATTTATATTCTGTAATTAATTAAATCATGATATAAGTAAAATTAATATCAAGAAAAACACGTCCAAACAAGTACGATAAATTTTTTTTACCCAAAGTGCTGCTTTAACATAGAATTTACAAACGAACGGGTAATATAAAGTCATAAGTGAACCATATATGATATCATAACAATGAATATGACTCTATAATAAGTCAATGAAATTATTTAAATCATTATACAGTAGGTTTGGATACATACGAAGCATATCGGACCTAAGGTAAGGGATAATTTTTCAATCTCATTTTTATTCGAGATTGCTTATATGTAAGTATTAACTGGGGTTATATTTTTCATCCATGTCCATAAAAATGTTTTTCATAAAGTATTTAATATTATTACATGTATTTTTAAAGTCATTTTTACCCCTATTTGACTTTTATATTTTGTTATGTAAGGAATATTTCTTTTGTTTACCATATGAGGAACGTTTTTGACTTTTCTGACAAACGTTTGAGGAGAATGTTATTTTTAACTTATACGGTGTGACCAGATTTTTAAAGTCTCATAACGCCTCATTTTCATGAAGCTTACTCTAAAATATTTTATGACTATTTTCAACAAAATAATTTTCATTTGAAATTTCATGGAATTTTGTGAAAATAAAATGATTTTGAAGAAGAAAGGATATTTTCCTCAAGAATTCATTTCATGTGTTTTATCAAAACTGTTTTCCATCTAAGATGACATTATTTCATATGTGTATGTTTCAAGTAAAATGTCTCTATGATTTAAATGGTTTCAATTTTCTTATGATGAAATATCCATTTGTTTTATATGGATTATGTGATGATGGGATGATGTTTATGAAACCCATTTTATTCTTTGGGTTATGATGAATGTTTTAAGTTTATTTTGTGGAACAAGTAAGAATGATTTCACTATGAGATGGGTAGGACCTATGTCTCCCTTCAATGCATTGGGTAAAGATTTATATCTCATGAGATAGACATGGATGGAATGGTAAGTTAATCTGGTTCCGTAATAGAGGACTGGAATGAGGAGTGAACTCGATTCAGAAAGGGACTTTGTCCACTAAGATGGTCTTGGCCGTAGTGCCTTGGCTACTATGGAAATCATATCATGTGATTATTGTTTTTCCACAATTAAAAGTTTTATTCCCATGCTATTTTATCATGATTTATGTTCCATTATGATCTATGCCTTATGTACTTCCATGTTTTATCTCATTTCTCAATATTTTCATGTTTAAACATTATGGTCATGTTTTTAAGTTCAAATGTATACAGTTTGTTTTATTTTCTCCATTCTTACCCTTACTGAGCATTTGAGATCACCCTTTATTTTTTTTCCTTTCCCCATGATATAAAGAAATGTTTAGGTAAGAAAACAAAAGGGGAATATCTTTATGGGAGATGTTGAAGATCTTTCACCATGATTAGAAGATTATGTTCCGAGTTTCCAAAGACACTAAACTACTACGGTCCTTGTGTGTCTGTTTTTGTTATGTATTAAGTATTCCGCAAACGAAATGTAATTTCCATGTACATCAAGCTTTGGGTATCTAAAATAAATGATGGTATTCACATACTTGGTTAATAACATTTCTAGTAATCTTTTTATTTATACTATGAGATTGGAAAGATGTATTTTGGATAAGTCTAAAGATTGGAATGGATTATGTCGAAAATCAGATAGTATTGTTTAAGGCTAGAAACTTTTTAGATATTATTTATAGAATGTTATAATAGTGATGTTTTAGGGGAAAAAAGACAACCTGCGGGATGGGAGACAACCCGTCGCGTCGGACAAGGTTGCGGGAATTGAACCCATAACCAAAGTGCGAGAGGCCTTTATTTCCAACAAGTAGTCTACAGTAAGTCCCTGGTTAGTAGAAACTAGTTTTATTAAGCGGTATGAAATATGAAATATAAGTCCATTTTTGGAATAATATACGATTAACCTCACCACATATGGACTTATGTATATTTGATAAATTTTTCTATACTTTTGTTTGAGCCATCTGGAATGACCCATCATTCTATCACATGATCTTCTAACACTTCATGAATGAAAAATTCAACATAATTTATTTAATAGATGAAGTGGAAAATTTTAAAGGCACAATGAATGGTGAGATTATACCGAAATATTGTATGTATTTCTTCTAATTCAAATTCTCCAACTTTAGGGAAATGATATTGAAAACAAAAAATGTTGTCCTAGTGCCCTTATATCTGATGAATCAGATGGTACCTTAGATCATCAGAAATTTATGGCTTGGCGATTGTTGTCTTTTTCATAGCCATGTTCTCTACCACTCTCCATCAGAACTTGATGGTTAGGTTTCTCTTCCATATCCATATTTTCATCTATTTTATCCTATGTGGAAACCCAGTGATGAGTTAATTTGGGTAACCGATATGTTTCATACTTCAATTTTTAAAAGTATGTTTTATTATACCTTTTTACGATGTGGGTTTTTATGAAATAAACTTTCAAGTAGTAAACCATTTATAACCCCGACAAATTTCGAGGGAGAAATTCATTTTAAGGGGGGTAGAATGTAACAACTCGAGATTTTATGAGAATTATTCTTTTTAATTTCATTGATTTCTTGTGTTGTACACTACAACAAAATGAGGTTGCACTATACGCATCCCTGACTTGGATTGAATTACACGCAATCACAACCTTCCTCGATAGCATGTGTAGTACGCAATAACAGGTTTCACTAAACAACGATATATTGTTATAATATTATAGTGGACTAGACATTATGAGTAGTATTAAATAAATTTTTAATTTTATAACATTATTATTCATCTCACATATTTTCTAGAACATGGTATGAGAAAAAAATAAATATTTCGGGTAAAATAAGTATTTTCCAAAAAATGCAGTTTTGCTGCCTTTTGATAGCACACCGACGTTAAATCTAGTTTTTGACATGTTTATAAGTAAAATTTGGAAAAATAAAATTCTTATTTGAAATCAGGATATAAAAATTTACTTTGGATAAAATTTTCATATTATTCTGATAACTTTGATATTTTAATAAATAGTAAAAGCACGCTATATATTAATTAAAAATAACTTTTTTTCGTCACAACAATTAATATGGGTAAATAATAATATTGAATGGTTTTAAAGTATAAATAAAATATATTTTTACCATTTATTATAATTTACTTCATTACCATTAATTTTACATCGAATTCATAGGTAAAAACATTTCAATCTTTGGCAATATTTTATCTTTTAAAACCCGTTTTCTTAACAACGGGATAACTTTTAATTTAATTAATGCAACTTCTATGTTTTTAATTTTGAAAAATGGATTCAATATTTGGATTCTGTGGGTTCAAATTACATTAATAGGTTACTTTTATTTTTTTGATATTATGAATAGTAACTACGGTAATATTTATTTACTTCAGTTAAAGATAAATCAGGTAATTAAGGGTAAACCTATGATTATAAAATTTCCCTAACACATTCCAAAAAATATATTGGATGACTAAAAGTTGACCCATATCACTGAAGGGTCGGATTAGATTCATTTCATGGTCATTTGACCATGAAAATAATTTAATTATTATTAAAACCAAAGAAAGTGACAACATGTCACTCTCTTAAATGTTATAAGTATAACAATTTTAATTTAGTGAAAAAATTCATGAAACTTCGAAAATTAATAGTATAAAGAAAGAAAATAATATTATCTACATCATGTAGATTTATTTAGTATTTTTAGGGATTAAATAATTATCATTAATGGTGACACAATTGTGATGGTGAAATTATTTTATTGATTGAAATATCAAATAAATGGTATTAAAAATATTAAAATAAATATTATATGAACTATTTAATGTTATACACTAATTTTATAGATAAATATGACATGTTATGAATCTATTTATTCTTTTATTTCGAACATATATTCTTTTTAGAATTTTATTTAATTAAAATAAATGAATAGTGTCAAAATTGACAATATTTTTATTTTATAAAAATAACATAATATAAAATTGTATAAAAATCACAAAAATATTTAAAAATTATAAATTAAAATTTATATGGTCTAAAATTTCATAAATAATCCAATTATGGACAATTAACAGCACATAAGTAGTTATTTATAACAATTTAAAATTTATAATCTTATTACCACAAATAAAATTAAATAGATTAAATAAGGATAAATCAAGTTGATAATGTTTAAAATAAATTCCCAACATGTCTAAATTTTATTAGTTGATGAGATTACAACCATTTCTCATATAATATTTGTATTTGAGTCATTTAGGAAGTTTTTATGTGGGGTTTTAATTTTTTATATATTAATATTTCTTATATTTCCAAATGTTCCCCTCTCCTCCCCTATAAAAGGGCACCTCCTCCCTCTCCTCCTCACAACACATTGAGCCTTCAATATCGGAAAAAATCTACCCATTTCTCTTATCCACTTACCTAGAAACATTATTGAGGTTATGGTCTTCTCAAAATACCAACTCCAGTGCCTTAAGAGGAATCTTAAAAGAGGTGCGTCGAAGAAGAGGTAATCTCTTCTACCGAATCCTTTAAGTTTCCTTCTTCTTAAACATCTTCTTCATTAGTTGTTTCATTATAAAGTAATAACATAAGTATAAATAATATACTTATATGTTATTATAAATATGAAACAATCCCATTTCACCTTCTATCCATCCTATGGAAAATGAAATCACCGTGCGTGCGTACGTACGGAATACCGTCTTCATGCCATGGTGTAATTTGTTTTTCCACCACCACCTTACATGGATGTGTATAATGGTGTAAATAATGACTATATATATGGTAATTATAACATGATTCTAATTCTGAGATATTATATCATCCACTATAATTCCATTCAATAATTATGGGAATGATATCATTGCTTGTGCGTACGTACGGAATACCGTCTCCACGGCGCGATGAGATTCATTCTCCATGTTATCCAATAAAGAATGATTATAAAGTATATATATTAAATAATAATAAAATATATGACATATTAATGTCACTGGACTTCTGTATATGTTATTTACATACTTCCATTTAATTTAATAAGGAAACGAAAACAGAGTTCATGAGTACGTACGGCCTACCGTCTCTATAAACGGTGTATTTCTTTCCATTTATCAAACTATTATATATATTTATATTCTGATGATATATTATATGTAAATCATGTTTTACATTATAAATGTATGTAATCATGATCTATGTAATCATATGAATAACTACAAGTCAAAACACGAATGATAAATGAAATGATTTTACCCAAAACACTACTTTAACATGAATTTACAAAATAACGGGTAATATAAAGTCATAAGTGAACCATATATGATATCATAAAAATGAATATGATTCTGTAATAATTCAATGAAATTATTTAAATCATTATACAGGAGGTTCGGATACATACAAATCATATCATACATAAGGTAAGGGATAACTTTTCCAATCTCGTTTTTATCCGAGATTATTTATTTGTTAGTTTTTACTGGGGTTATATTTATCATCCATGTCCCGGTTTTCTAAAAATGGTTTCATGAATTTTTAATGTCCTATTTACCCATTTTTTACTTTTACCACATGTTCTGGAAGGAATCTTTCTTATGTTTACCATATGAGGAACTTTTTGAATTTTCCAACAAAAGTACGAGGAGAATGTTTTTTTAACTTATATGGCATGAACGGATTTTTACGGTTTCATAACACCTTTTCTTAATAAAGCTTAATATAAAATATTTAAGGACTATTTCCAACAAAATACTTTTCTTTAAAATTGCATTTAATTTTGTGAAAAGAAAATGATTTTGAAGAAGAAAGGATATTTTCCTCAAGAATTCATTTCAAGTGTTTTATCAAAACTATTTTCCATCTAAGATGACATTATTCAGTATGATTATGTTTCAAGTATAATGTCTCTATTATTTAAATGGTTTGATTATTATTATGATTAAATGATATCCATTTGTTTTATATGGATTATGTTATAATGGGATGATGTTTATGAAACCCATTTTATTCTTTCGGTTATGATGAATTATTTATGTTTATTTTGTGGCACAAGTAAGAATGATTTCATTATGAGATGGGTGGGACCTATATCTACCTCAAATGCATTGGGTAAATACTTCTATCTCATGAGATAGGCATGGATGGAATGTTATGTTAATCTGATTCAGTGATACAGGACTGGAATCAGGAGTGAACTTGATTCATAAAGGGACTTTGTCCACTAAGATGGTCTTGGCAGCAATGCCTTGGCTACTATGGAAATAATATCATGTGATTAATGGTTTTACACAGTTAAATTTTATATTCCCATTCTATTTTATCATAATTGATGTTCCCTTATGATATATTCCTTACATACTTACAAGATATATGTCTTTGCTCATTATTTTAATGTTTAGATTTTATTTTCAAGTTTTTGCATTCAAATGTTTACAGATTGTTTTATGTTCTCTATGTTTACCCTTACTGAGAATTTGAGCTCACCCTTTTTATTTTTTCTTTTCCCCAGGATATAAAGAAAGGTTTTAGGTAAGAAAACAAAAGGCAACGATCTTTATGGGATATTTTGAAGATCTTTCACCATGATTATAAGATTATGTTCAAAGTTTCCAAAGACATTAAACTATTACGCTTTTTTGGTGTCTATTTTTGTTATGTATAAATAATTCTGCAAATTTAATGTAATGTCTATTTACTTCATGCTTTAGGTCACTACATACACACACCTCAATCTAATGGGTGAATAACATACTGTTTCTGTGAATGGAAAACTAACGCCTCACGAAGCGATGATTGCTCAATTATCTCCCACTGCCTCTCATGGTGTCTATTATGATGGAAATTTATTTATATATGATATATATTATTTTTATATTTTCTTTATGAATCTTTATATTTAATTTATATCATAAATTTATGGTTTCTATAATGGGTAAATGTGATAATTTCATTTTAGGAAGTGCGGACTACCTCCCTTTCAAAGTGATATGACTCGTTAATGCCTTATGTGGGATGTATAAATGATGGAGTTAATGATATTATATATGATATTTAACTATATTTATAATATACCTATCTATCATTATGGTTTAATTCTATTAAAATAAGAAGTATAAATGGAAGTTGTGTTCAAGCCTATGTACGGCTTACCGTCTCCATGAACGATGCATTTAATTTATTATCTATAAATGTTATGTACTATTATATATAAAAACATATAGTGGATATATAATATATGTATGATACCTAAATCATTAAAATTATTATGAATGTAATTGATATTTGACCACATGAACATCTTGTAATTATAAGGTGTTCATTTTTACTCAAGTACCAAATATCGACAAAAAAACCGTTAATAACTTAAATTATTACATAATGTTTATAACATCTTAATAAGTGATATAAAATGAAAAATAAACTTGAAAAGGGTTCTTAAGAAAGTATAAATTACCTTGAGTTTATAATTCATGAGATTAAAGAACGATCGAGTCAAGTAGGACATGAGGAAAGGGACTTCGTCTCAATCCCCTTTCATTGAGGCATATTTTGTTTTATTCTCAACATTATTTTATACAGTGTATAAATACCTTTGACTTTTAGTTTCATTCAATGAGAATATTTTCCTACAAGGAATTTTACTAAACTACAAAAAAATAATATTCCTTTTTAACATAAGCGGTGACAACAACCTTTTCCGCCTCCGTGAGTATTATTTGGTCTTTGGCTTCCTTAACAAGTCGTGATGTTTTTAAATGGAAATTATATACCATATACTCTTTTTACGTATTTTGGTATTGAAAATGGTTTGGTTATGTAAATATATTAAAATGATATAATGTGATTAAAATTTGGAAATGTTTTCATTCCTTAATTTTTGTTTAATGTGTTATGAATGTGTTATGGTTCTTGGGCATTATTTATGCATACGGGTGGTTTCATGATTAAACTAGGGAAGGTGAGCCCTAGATATCTCTCAAATTCATTGGGTAACGCTATAGAGGTAAACATTAGTGTTTCTCCTAATAGATTTAGGGAATAAAAAATGATGGGTATTCTGAATGTGACTCCTTAAGTAGATGTGATAGCTACAATGAAAGTATGTTATGAATTCCATAAGATGCCTTTATAATTTATGATTTCTGTGTGTTATTCAAAAATATTATGATTTCATAATGTATGTTATGATTTCAAAGTGTTCCTTTTATTGATTTGTATTTATTGATGGGTTAATGTTTCCTTTTATTATTTTATAACCCTTACTGAGCTTTTTATGTTCATCCCATGTTTTTGAAATTTTTTTCACATGACTTAAATATGGATAGGGTCAAGGATGTGATCAAGGAAAAGTTAGGATTTCTAAAACATGGAACTATACATGAAACTTTTTTTCAAGAGTTTTTATTTTGTGAAAAAAATTGAAACTGACTATAATTTTCTACTTTGTAATCTTTTGAGTTGTAATAGTTATGTCCTAATTCCCTAAAACTCTAAACCTGAAAAGATCCTCAATGTGAATTATTATTTTAATACAATATTATGTAATTTTTTAGGGTTGGGTCCTTATAGTTGGCATCAAAGGTCGGTTTATACCACTTTAGGGATTATAAGTTTTAGTTAAACACATTGTTAGTCCCTAGGACTATTATATCAGTTAAATCCTTGTTTTATAACTTTTTACAGATTATGGAAAGTTAGTTTTAGATGGAAGGAGAAGGATATCAAATGACATTCTTATCTCTTCTTATTGACTTTCTAGAAATAATTATTACAATGTCATGTTTGGATGATTGTGAAACTTTCTCTAGCATTCAACTCACATACAAGTAGTTGTTTGAGACATCAAACACCTCCATTATAACTCATTATCATCGTGGATCATGGGTTGTATTTAAACAAATCATATTATCAAAATAATCTCATATTTTCAAGAAAGGTAAATATTATCAAGGTATTTACAAATATTTTACCTTATCACAATATTTTGATGCATATTATGATTTTGAAAAAGGTTCTGAAGAAGGAGACCCTTGTGCAACCTATTTATATTTTCTTTTATAATATAGTCACTTAGAACACACTTACGGTATTTTGAGAGGACTGTTAATTAAGATTTTATACTCAAATTCAGTACGACTATTTTATAGAAATCACATTTTATCAGATGTTTTGTAATTATATGTCACACATGATTATTTTCCAAAACTATTTTTCTATGAACTCCCATAGGACCCATGTTGTACAAGGTGTATTTCGACGAAGGAATAAAATAATTTTGAAGGATCTCTAAATAATGGTTACAATGCATGGACCTACTACCTATGTGAACAAGATAACAATGAAACCAAGTGGATACCGTGATTAAGGTTTGATTTTATTTATTCTGGGGATCGTTTTGTTTTATCATGTGGTGGAGAAATTAAAAAAAATTACAATATATTTAAGACATCCGGAATTAAGATGTAGAGATTATAATGATTTGGGATGAAAATAAGTTTTATAAGGAAACCATTGAGGTTAAAACATGTTAGGGTTATTTTTGAGTTTTATAAAAAGGAAAAAACACAGACCAGGTGACAACTCGCCGCATTGGACAAAGCTTCGGGAATCGAACCAACAACCAAAGTAAAATTGGGATTTTTCTCATACCTCTAGACTAAGTGAATTCCCCGGTTAGTATGACTTATTATTTTAGTAAAATGATTTTATGTAACAAGAATAAGATGATTTTGGGAACTTATGTTTTATCAAATATATATACATTGTACGAAATAATGATTTAGATATTTAGTGATAAAGGTTATTTTAGAAGACGTTATCTCTTTTGGGGAAAAATATATACCAAAGGAAAATGAAATACTATGGGATTTAAATTGTGGAGTAATTGTTGGAATATTATTTTTGGAAGAATTTATGCTTTATTTTGGAAATATGTCTATTTGGGTTATTAATAGGAGTGACTAACCTATCATAAAGAACATGTGATCAAGTTAATTACACTTCAGTATGAGACTTTAACAGTATTCGATGTTATTTGGAGATAAATATTAAGATTTAATGTGGAAGACTATGGGATTAAATCCTTCTGAGTTTTGGGTTTCAATCTGAGTTTGGATTATTTCAAATAATTTTAAGGAAAATTATGTATTGAATGGTATTTCTTGAACTTTGAGTACTTTTTGTTGAATTTTGGAGATTAAGAGTAGTGTTTTTTATAAAGGATTATCCTTTTTCTGTATTTTCTTATCTCTCACTAACCATTTTGGTTTTAGTTGATGTCTAAAGACAAGGGAAATATATAGTTTTTATTTTTTGGATTATGTGATTCTATAGAATATAATTCTTGATCTTTTGATATGACCAAATCTTTTTGAATGCTCATTTATTGGAGAAATGATTAGTTTTTGGTAGAAACTTTTTGAAGGATGAAACTCTACTTGAAGGTAAGTATATTTACTTATGGTCTTATTCTATGTAGTGAATGAATTCTTCAAAATTATGAAAAGGAATGTAAAAAAAACATTGTTGGATTATGTTTCCTACTAGGTAATAAAAGACTGTTTAACACATCATAAGTTTGTGATTTTCTGGTGGTTAACATTCTCCAAATCATGTTTTTTATTACTCTCCATCAGAACTTGACCATTTTTTCTCTCCTCTAAATCCATGTTTTCCTATATGGGATCCTAGTATGGGTTATCTCTAGAGAACTTTGTGCTTATCTTTCATTATTTTAAAGTGATAGTTTTTACTGACTCTTTTCCTTTGTGGGACTTTTAATGAAGCTTCCACACCCAGTTTTAAAATTACGAGGATGCAATTCCCAAAAGGGGGGAAGGATGTAACATCCCAGATAGAAAAGGAATAATAAAATTTACAGATTTATTAATATTTGTGAATTTAATATTAATTTTACTTTAAAGGGGACACTATGTTTGATGGTGTACCCGATACACAACAATGAGTTTCTTTGAAATCTTACGTTTCACACTAATAATATAATATTATTATTTTAAATAGTAGTTAACGCCTAGCCATTGTATTAGAGGGAATGAATAGAACTAACTAAAATATTATTATATATGTTTTTAAAATGATTTTACTATTATACAATTAATGTTAGAGGCTTAAAATGTGAATGAATATGATTTTAGGCAAAATTATCTTTAAAAGGTCGATTTACCGCCTTTTAAAGTAGAACCCTATTTCAATATAGTTAATGTCACTCTTATTGATTCAATTTTACAAAATTAAATTTTTCTTTATAATTGGGACATCAAAATTTACTTTGGATAAAATTTTGGTATTTTTTTTGATAAAATTCATTTTTATGAATAGTGAAATATACTGTATTTTAATTCAAATCTGCCTTTTTATCTAATTTATTTATATAGATAGATTATCATTTTAATTGGTCACAAAGTGTAATTATAATATATTTTTACCATTTAATCTAATTTTGGTCATTGGAAGTAATTTCATTTTGAAATTGGACATAAAGAAGTGTCAATCTTTTGATATTTATTATTTCTTAAAAACATGCTATTTTTGACATCGGGTATTATTTTTAAATTAATTTCTGCCACTTATGTGTTTTGAATTTAGAAAAATGGATTCCATATTTGGAATCAGTAGGTATAAATTTTCTAAATAGGTATGTTTTATTTTAAGACATTTTAAATATTTACATTAGTAAATATTTAATTTACCATGATTAAAAGGTAAATATAGTAAATAATGGTAAATATAATATTATAATATTATTAAATTAATCTAGCATGTGACCTAATCCTATTGGACAATACATATCCGACCGTGGTCATCCTTCGTTCGAATTTGGGACCCCATGGAGCCAGATGGGTGTAACAATGACATTTTATATTAATTAATTTAATGTAAAGACAAAAATGACATATACAAATATATTTTAGTAAATCAAATTTTACATGGGGTCATATAAGTTATCATTTCGACTATAAATATTTTTGGAAAGATAAAAATATTTTCTACATCATGGTTTTTTGTATAATTTTTAGACATCAAATAAATTAAATTACTTATGACACAATAATGATGCAATATTTACCTCATTAATAAATGATTTAAATAAATAAGATTATAAATATTATAACACTATCCAAAACCTGTCAAATTTTTATTGGATGATTTTATTTAGACCATGAGTCATCTTAACTTTGACTTTAATGATTTTATGACCTTTTTATACCAAAGATACGTTTATAATAAAATATTTTTTTCAAACATTCCTAAAGATCCCCTCCTCTCCCTTATAAATATCCCTCACTTATAACTCATTCCACACACTTCTCAGGCCTTTGGCTCATTAAAAGTATGCTATAATAATCTCCCAATATCCCTCTCTTCATCCGAAAAGCCTTACCTTATGCATAAATAACTTCCAGAAACCCTTTTGAATCAAACCAAAGGGAATTACCCGATTTAAATGTAACATATTTTCTTAAGTTTTTTTGTTTTATTTTACTTCTCCAACCCCCTAAAATATTTTTATTATATTATTTTATAACATAGAAATTATAGTAAATATTCTAGGATATTTTTATTAGAAATATTAAAACTAAACTTACATACACATCCATCTAATGGGTGATGAACATACTGTTTCTGTGAATGACAAACTAACGCCTCACCAAGCGATGATTGTTCAATTATCTCCCACCGCCTCTCATGGTGGACATTATGATGGAACTATATTTATAAATGATATATATTCTATCTATATTTTCTTTATGATTCTATATTTTTCATTTATAACATACCTTTATTGTTTCCATAATGGGAAAACACGATAATTTAATATTTGGAAGTGCGGACTACCGCCCCCTCAAAGTGATATAACTCGTTAATGACTTATGTGGGATGTATAAAGGATGGAGTTAATGATATTATATATGATATTATAATGTAATCATAATATACCTATGTATCATTATGTTTTAATTACATTAAAATAATAAATATAAATGGATGTAACGTTCATGCGTACGTACGACATACCGTCTCCATGAACGATGAATTTCATTTTTTATATCCAAATGTTATGTACTACTATAAATACACACATATAGTGGATATATATGATATATATGATATCTATATAATTAATATGATTCTGAATATATTGGATATTTGACCACATGAACAACTTGTAATTATAAGGTGTTCATTTTTAATCAAGTACCAAATATCCATGAAACAACAGTTAATAACTTAAATGATTACATAATTTTTATAAAACGGTAATAAGTGATATAAAAGAAAAAATATACATAAAAAAGGTTCTTAAACAAGTAAAAATTAACTTATGTTTATTATTCATGAGATTAGAGAATGATCGATTCAAGTCGGACACGAGGTAAGGGACTTATTCTCAATCCCCTTTCATTGAGACATATTTTGTTTTATTCTCTGCTTTCTTTTATACGGATTAAAAATACCTTTTACTTTTTATTTCATTCAAAGGTAATCTTTTTTAATGAGTCATTTTACTAAAATAAAAAAAAGAAGGTTCCTTTTTAATGTAAGCATTGACAATGACCTTTTTCGTCATCACGAGTATTATTTGATCTTTGGCTTCCTTAACAAGCCGTAACATTTTTAAATGGGAAATTAATACCATATTCTATTTTTATGTATTTTGGTATTGAAAATGGTTTTGTTATGTCAATATATTTAAATGATATATTGTGATTAAAATTTGAAAATTTTATCTTCCCTTTATTTTTGTTTTATGTGTTATGAATATGTTACGGTTATTAGGAATTTTTTATGCATATGGGTTGTTTTGTGATAAACCATGGGTGAGTGAGCCTGAGATAGCTCTCAAATGAATTGGGTAACGTGTCAAAGGTAAATGTTAATGCTTCTACTAATATATTTAGGGAATATACTATGATGGGTATTCCAAATGTGACTCGCTATGTAGTTGTGATAGCTACAATGTAAGGATGTTATGAATGCCATAAGTTTCCTTTATGATTTATTATTTCTTTTTGTTATTCATAAATCATATGTTTTTGTAAGGTATGTTATGATTGAAAAATATTTGTTTTTTTGATGTGAATTTATTGATGGTTTAATGTTTTATTTCCTTATTTTGTTACCCATAATGAGCTTTTTATGCTCATCCCATGTTTTTAAAATGTTTTTCACAGGACAAAAAGATGAATCGGGTCAAGGATGGGATCAAGGAAAATTCATGTTGTCTAAAACATGGAAATAGACATGACTCATTTTTTCTAGAGTTTTTATTTTGTGAAAAAATGGAAACTGAGTAGAAGTGTCTACTTTTTATTCTTTTAGGATGTAACAGTTATGTCCTAATTCTCTAAAACTCTAAAACTGAAAATATCCTTAATGAATATTATTCATTTAATTCAATATTATGTAATGTTTTAATGTCAGGTCCTTATAGTTAGAATATTTATATTTTCATAAATAATACTATTTTTCAACAAAAAAATAATTTTTAAAATAATTTTTCCATATATTTAGAAAAAAAATTTGGTAAATGAAATCTTCATCTGGAAAATATTAAATAGGGAAATTTTCATCATTTTTAGAGACATCCAATTTTTTGGGAAAAAAATAAATAATGTATAAATATATAATAATTATTATGAAGTCATAACGGTATATGAGTGATATAATAATGACTATAAAACAAAATATATGGTTCACATTTTATGTAATATTTTCTAGAAGTTAATTAATTCATTTTTCAAACCTATAATGAATCCACCAAAACCCTTATAATATTTTAACTATTTAAAACCATTTTTTTATGAACACGACTCTCTTCCAAATCATGAATGATAAAATTTTAGTTATATAATTTTTTAACATAAATAAATATTGAGAATAGATATTCTTTGGTATTAAACATGGACAAAAACAATGGTAAGAATCATGTTTTTAATTTCTTTATTACTTAGATTCTGAAAATTATGATTAGAAATTAATTATTAATTCCCCTCTCTTTTATTGAAACTACCCAATCAAACTCTCATTTATCATCACTAATACCCACTAAGATATAATTTATTAACCATATCCCTCTATTAACCCCCTAATTTTTTTCCAATATCTTAATAAACTCCTTCCACTCATTTATAAAAAACATATAAAGTAAAATATTCTCTTCCTCTATATCAGTATTCAAATAATTTCATTATATGAAGCATTTTGATTTATAATTTTTCATGTAGAAATGTTTTTTTCAATAATCCATAAATTTTTATTAGGTCGACCAATTATTGAGAGACCACATTTTACTATTTTAAACTCTTTAATTGAAATTTATGAACCCATGTTATCCTACCGAAGTTTCTACTTTGATTTTCAATTCCAAATAATTTTTTTTCTGAATTACCTCCCCATTTGGATAATAGGGTATTCACATATTTTTATATATCCTTTATTTGATGTGTAAATATAAATATGTAACCAACTCTCTTTAGTAGTGGGATTAAATTTTGTGAAATAAATTCTTACACTGTATAATAAATATTCCATATAAACAAACATATATATATTGAATTTGACTGGTGGGATCATAATTATATAAAACTCTGAGAATTGGGGAAAATTTTTACCTCATAAGATACAATATTTGGTTCATTTTGAGTTATAATAAAAATATTATGTTTTTATTCCCCCTCATTCATGTGAAGACCCCAAATTTAGTGGACTTATGTTGGTGGAAACATTATTAAATCTGCACTAAATATAAAGAATCACCTCCCAAAGGATATAATATATTATTATACTTGGTAAAATGGGTACAAAAATCTCACATTACATTTGAAAATATAAAATGTGATGTATTATTTTATTTTAAGGCACCATTATTACCTCTAGAATATCCATGCTTATTAATCATAGTATACTTCCCGGTATCTAGGGGATAGAAAAAAGGGGGTTTTCAAATGTTGAGAATGGTTACCGAAAGTGAAAGATATAATGAATAAATAAGGAATAATAAATATCAAAAGTAAAAAATAATAAAAATAAATTTCATTAAATAAACAACTTGATCACGAAGAATATTTTTTTAATAAATAATGATAAATTAATTCTCTATAATTAATAAAATAAAATTTAAACATATCCACTGAAATCAGAATTATTAATGTAATCTCATGGACATAAATAAATGATTTCATAGTTATATAATAAATATTATTGGACATATGACACTTAAAATAGAGTCCTTATGTAATGAAATCTAAAAATAACATCAAGTTCTTATGTTAAGACAAATACAAATATGGATTAAGACTCATCCAAATACCACATCTATTTTCTTTCATGAGAGCTAATAATTCATCGATGGGCTACGTAATCCTTAACCCCCCCCCCACAAGAGCCTAATAAATCAAAATATTTTATCAAATGAATAAACAATATTAATTAATCTATATGACTGAAAATCAGTAAATTTATGGATGGGAGGAAATGACATAAGAAATTCCAATGTATTCACACTTAAAATAGATCATTAACCATCTATAAAAATATAATGTATGGTATATTTGAATTTTTTTACTCATTAAATCATATGATTCAATACATCATTTTGAGATAGATAAAATTACTTTAAAAAATATCACTAGAATATATATTTAGAAAATAAAATTTTCAATTTTAAATCCCATATTTAAAATTTAAAAATATAAAAAATATTAAGTAAAATATTTTATTTGAAAATAAAATTATTAATATATAATGGAATATTTAATTATTTATCATTCATGAAGGATTAAAATTTCATTCATGTCATAAAATTTTAAAAAATATACCTCATACACTTGAGTAAAAAAAGCTAAAAAGAACATCTTACGAAAAATGAAAATAAGATTCCTTTTATATTATTTTGTAAAATTCAAAACATTTATAAAAAATATTTAATAAATAATTATAAATTGTAAATATAATCATAAAATAATTTTAACAATATTTATAATAAATCATTTTAAATGTTAAAAATAATGTTTAAACCATTTGAATAATAATATATATATTGAATAAAATTATTTCCCAGAAAGAATAAAAAAAGCATGTTTTCCTTAAAAACAAGGTATATTGAGTACATAATGTGATTAAAATTAAAGGGATGTTTTAATTTCAAATAATAAACATAGGCTAATAACATAGATTAGTTTTAATATATAGGTATCAAATAATTCCCCCAATAGAGATATTGATATAAATAATAAAGAATAATGATGAGATTTTGAAATAAACCCTTGAATGAGGTTTGTCTTCTTTATAATGTATTAAAACATCATATATAATAAATATAGATTTATTATACCACTATTTAATAACCATAATCATATATATTATAGTATATATGAATCACTTGAAACATTTTCTAAGTTTTTTATTATAAATAAATTTTTCAGGTGATAACTGCTTTGATTTCCATGTGTGGGTTGTTTTTTGTAATACTTTATGTATACATTAATCTCATATACATAATAAAAATAATTTTAAAAATTATATAAGTATAATAAATATTTATTTTATAAAAATTTAGGAACATTTATTACTGATAAGGATAAAATAAATAATTACATAGTTCATGAAGATTATAGGTTATACATATGAGTGAATGTAGTGTTCCCTTTTCTATGGATGAAAAGAAAGAAAGGTAAAAATAATTCAACTATATAGGATAGTTTTAATATAATATATATCTTATAAATTCATTAAATAAATTTATATTTCCGTTATTTTAAAAAATAAATGAAAATTTAATCACATCGCTTTGTGGAGGTATTAGTCTACACATATACACAAGGGACATTATCAATTTCCATTGGATTCTAAGTTACAAAGTTAGACATGATATTATAAATCTAGAAGAATAATTATTTCATAAATATAATTTATAAACATTAACCCCATTATAATTCTAATCCATGAAAATGGTGATAGAAAATTAATTATTTCACTACGTTGAGACAGTAAGTCATACATATACATGGGCAGTACATTAACTTCTCATATGATGGAAAATAGGAATGATAATGGTGGTTCTATATTCATAATAAAATTTCTATATATTTAGGATAATTAGTTTATTATTTTATGATAATTACCATTTAATTATATGAGGTATAATAAGAAATAAGTGGAAATCTATTAGGTAAGATGATTACCTTATCTTCGAGAGACCTCCTTGAGATACGCTCATAAGAGACCAAGGGTTTGTCTTTTCGAAGAAAAAAACCCATAAAACATATATAAGTATATGTATTAATTTTTTTTGTATTGTTTGAGATCAGTTGCTTGATCTTGTTTAAATTATTGAGGGAAGGGGTTTCCATTTATACGGGAGGGAAATGACATAATTGGGAAAAAAATAATAAAATATAAATAATTCATTCTCAAGATAAATGATTCAAAATGGAATGATATTTGAAGAAATATAGTCTAATGTATAATTATAATTATTCAATAAAATTTATATAGGTTTTGAGGTATTTTTAAGCTTTATATTTTTTATCAACACCTTGGTTAGAAAAATTTAACCATAACCCGGTAACATCATTTTCAAATATATAAGGTTTTAATTTTACATATATGAATAAAATTGGATCATGAATGGAAAATGTATTATAATTTATACCATTTATTATCCCGCACTTCCTATTTCAATTTTTTTTATAATTTAATAAATATTCTTTTCATAAAATATCAATAATGTCATTTTTGGAATAATTAATTTAATCTAACATTAAAAAAATCAAGAAAATGACGGATTTAAAATATAAAACCTTCTAAAATATAAAATATTTTATATTTATATAATTAATTTTTGGAAAATAATAATTTATAGAAATTGTACTATTTTACATATTTGTAAATACATTTATTTTATTTTCTATAAATTTTTTAAATTTAATGTGAGAATTGCCTAAGCTTTAAAGGTAATTATCCCAACACAAATAATAATAAATTAATTACCATGATAAAAAAAATAAGCTACCATGGAAATAAATATTTATAACTGAATGTATATTATTTTTTCAATATAATAAAAATTTTGAGTTTCTAAATTCAATAAATTTTCATTTTATATTCATTATTTTATTAAATTAATATTATGGTCATAATTAAAGATAATTGTTACCAAGATTCCAAATATTTTATAATTGTATGTAATTGGGTGAAATCCTCTCAAATAATAGGTTAAAATCTACAAATAGAGAAATTATAATGTCTTATATCACTATTTTAACCCTATTTTACATATTTTACCCTTACCGAGGTGACAAAATATTACCAAGATTACTATTAATTATAAAAAAACTAAAAGTGACATATTTATCAAATTTGATCATCCAAATTCCAAACATTAAGTCTATTTTTAAGTATTCAATTTTTTATGTGTAATAAATTAATTTAACATAAAAACCTATAATGCAATGAAAAACTACTTCCTTTTAGATAAACTCCTTTGAAGTATAAATATATTTTCCTTCCATATTTATCCATAAAATTTATATAAATAAACATTATTAGATTATGAAAAATATAATAGAAATTATTAAATTTTAAATCATTTTTTGAAATATAATGGAGATTCTTAATTTCTTGAAACAAAATTACAATTTTTAATAATAAATATTAATTTTTAATATTCACTAGAAAATAAAATTTTCAGAAAAAAACAAAAAAATAACTTTAGAATACTTTTTAAAATGATGAGGTAAAAAATTATTATATTTCAATGAAATAATATTTCTAAATTTTCCACAAAATTATTAAGATACTTTCTGAAAAAAATTAACATAACCCATTTTCAAAGAAGCTGAATTTTAAAAAATAAAATATAATTACTAAAAATTGAGTGCACATTTACTAATAATTAATACATACTATTTATATAATTAGGTAGCCTCTATCAGTATAGGTTATAATGTTTTTATACTATTAATCTTTACTAATTCATCAGCTAGATTATATTAGTCATATTAAAGTAATAATATTTTAATAGTTTGTTTTAGCTCTTTGGTGTGTATTGTATGCAATATGAAACATAGTTTTCCTTTAAAATCTCAAGACGTCACAATTTTGATATCCCAACATCTATATTAAATTTCACCAAATGAAATTTATATTGTTCTTGGTAATCAAGAGATTGAAATTTTAAAATAACACATATGAAGACAAACATCATGGAAAGGGTCAACAAAAATCCTTCAAAAAAAGAGGGAAAGAAAAATATGAAGTTCATCTAGATAAAAAATAATAAGGATTAATAATAATAAAAATTTTGTATGACGTTAAAATATGGACATCGAGGAGAAAAATAATTCTTAAGGACTAATAATGTGTGATAGAAAACATGAACGACAAAAAGTTAATGACTATAATACCAAAAATATGTGACTGGTAAAAAATACCATTGGTTCATCTAAAATGAAGGGAAAGGAAACCATTTTTATTTCAAGATCCTTTTCCAATAGTTCATGGATTATTTTAAAAAATTTATTTAGATTATGAGAAAATATAATTTCAGGGTTTATTTCTTTGTCATATGAACAATTTAATCCTTTGATTGTGCTTCGATGAATTTCCACATTATCTCTTATTCCTAGAAACGATGATGCATTTTTTTCTTTCCTAAAACTATATAATTTCCATTAAATTGTGGATAAGCTCTAAAATTCATTCATCTAATATCTATATATTAAACAAAACCAAAATCGATAGCATAATTTTTCCAATATAGATAAATCAATTATTTATATCTAAATTTTTAAAATAACTCATAATGTTAAACTTAATCCCTTAAACAAATAGATAACTTTATGATCCCTCTAAAAAAGCCTATCGAGATTCAAAATAAACAAATTTATAAATAATGTCAATAAATATCCCAAATCAGATTAATATTAATTTCCCAAAATACGTAATGTGTCTCTTAATGTCACATACTAAACATGTTAATATTTGTATTTATCTTAAACCACAATAATAACCATAATCACTATAAATCATATATGAAAATATATATTTTTTCAAAAATTTAAATAATCTTATTCCTGAAAAAAAATCCTATAATATAAAATATATTCTAGAAATCCAAAAAACATTGAAAATTCAACAAAAAATAACATAATCCACTTTTCCATTAAATACCTAATTAGGTTAAGGTCATAAATATTGTCTCATTTACATTTTCAATACAAATCATCTCTTTATCCCAACTAAACATTATTATATTTCAACTAGTAATATATTATGTGTTGTCCTTCCCTCAATCATGTGTTTTCCATAAAATAAAACATTACCATTAAATCTGTTTTCAACGGTATCGGTAACATTCAATATATTGTTGGAAATTTAAAATAAAATACTTCAAAAAATTTCCCATACATGTTTTTTAATTCATATAATTATAAAACCATTGATTAAAAATACTACTGCAACTTAATTATTGAATTCAATTACATAAAAACTTCTATCATTTCACAGCCATCTTAAACCATTAACTAGTGTTTGTTATCTTATTCATTAACACATCATTCCATTCATATGTCATTTTTAGTATTTTAATCATTAATAAAAAACATTTCTCATACATCCTTATTGATTCCCTTCACTATTTTTTCCCATAAGACATCTATTTATTTAATAACCCTAAAGTAAACATTTAAAGAATTAAATCATTCATAATAACTTAGGGAAACTATTTTTATAATCCTTTGGGTTAACCAAAAAATTTATTACACATCAGAACGACCAGATATTATTCTTTATTTTCCACAACCACAACATATTTCGGCTCCTCTGAGACATTCTCTTGGGAAATTCTTCCAACATTATAGACATATAGGAAACCAAATTTTCATTCCACCATGGTCTTTATGAAACTTCATTTTCTCTTATTATGTGTGACATGAATCTCATACACATTGTGTTCCTTAATCATATAACTATATAGATAATCATTCATAGTCACAAGGTTTCTCATTCCATATCATGTTTCACTTGGTTTATCATAAAGAAAATAATTCCATTATTTGTCACATAGTTTGTAAAATTAATTCCTCCTGCTTCCATCCCCTAAAAAACCAAAATGTATTATTTGTGTAAAACAATCATTGTGGGAAACCCAGTGATCATGAAATATAATTTATATGATTTCTAAATCATGACGCCATATTTTAAATCAATGTAACCATAGGTTTAACCAAGAAAATACATGATCATCATCTATTCAAATCCTTCATGGTGATTCATGAAAAAAATTGGAATTAACCCAAACATATTCCCATAGAGAGTAAAACAAATTTTTCTATAAGTGAATACACACCATTCACCAAAATGATGGATAATATATAATCAACCAACTATTTTTGGGATAATTACCCCTAGATGCATCTGTTACAAAACCATATCCACTTCTATTATCCATAAATGTAATTTTTATTTGTAAAATCATATACTCGCTTCCTTACCAAAACATTATGTCATTTTCATGAACATAAAATTATAATCAAAGTCAATCATAGGGTCATGTTCCCTAGAAAATGTTTTACTAATTCTAGTTCACATGGTTTTTTTAAACATCCTTCAATACCAAAAATTAAAACCCTAACACTAGTATCCTATAGCTGGTGGTTAAATTATTAAATTCTCACTAGATCCTAGGAATCACATCCCAATGGATTGGATTGTTTATTAGTCCGGGTAATCTTGTTACCTACATGTTTCTCAAATTTTATTTGAAAACAAAAAATGCAAGCTATTAATTGAAATGTGGAAATCATTTTTTACTCTAGCATACCCATTAATATTAATCATAGTACACTTCCTGGAATGATGGGGAAAGGAAAAAAAATTAATGGTGAGGTTAGAATCACAATAAGGGTTACCTACAACATACATTTTCTTCAATAAATAAGGAATATTCAATATTATTGGGTAAATAACTAAAATAAAAAACCATTTCATTAATAACTAAAGAATCATATATAATATGTTATAAATAATTATTGATTAAATAATTATTTATATATAATAAAATAAGCTTCAAACGTATCCATTTATATCATAATTTTGATACATTTTACAAGAAATATAAAAAATACTATCAAGGTATTCTTCTAAGACATCAACAAAAAAGGGTATGACCTCATCTAAATACCAAATATATTTCATCTAATGAGACATAACAATTAATCTAGGGGTTATTTAATTTTTATACCCATATATCACATAATAATTCCCATAAAATTAAAATATGAATAAATAATAGAATATTTTCAATATGAATTAATAATCAATAATTGATTGTAATGGAAGAGCAAGAATACTCAATGTTAATACTATCCCCATTAAAAGTGATCATAAACCATATATAAACAAAATTATGGTATCTATTGAGTATATAATCAGTAATAAATATGATTTAATAATGAATGTTGACATAACTGAATATACATAAGAAAATATCACTGGAAACTTTCTTGAGAAAAATACACTTTCCACTTTGAAATCAATTATTTAAAATCCAAATTCATTACAAATATTTTGGAAAAAAATTTGTTTTAAAATAACATTGATATCATGAACATGAATCTATATCTCCGAAAACTCTATTCATTTCATATAAGTTAAAAATAATTCCTTTCACACTTTTGTAATAAAATAAAAACACACCTCCTTTAGAAAATGAAAAGAAGATTACTTTCAAAAAATTAGACAAATTAAAAAAATAAGTAAAAAATTTATTTAATAAATCATTGAAAATTTATAAAAATACTCTTTGAAATATTTTAATGAAAATATCTACATGGAGAAAAAATATCCACGGCTGAGTAGAATAATAGTGCCAGTTTTCCATAAAAACATTATAATTTTCTCTTAAGTAGTAAATGGTTTTAAAATGAAAAGAAACTTTTAATATCCAAGAAATAATATAAAATAAAAATATTATTTTGTTTTTAAGATAACAATATCAATGAATTCCCCCTATAGGAGAATTAATCATAAATACTCTCAAATAATGATGAAATTGTTAAATAAACCCTTACCTCAAATATGAAATCCTTTGTATTTGTTACATACTCCTTTATAATAAATATGGATATATTATGTTTTTTATTATATGCATAATAGTATATATCATAAAACATATGATTTAATTATAACTATTTATCACTCATTGATTAAAAATCACTCCTTAGGGTGATAACTACATCATTTTTCATGTATTTTTTAGTTCAGTAGTTGTGGTCCTTGTATATTGATCATAATTTTAATCATGATATAAATATCATATATATTCATTATATAAACATTTATGATCATCCATTATAGATTGGGAAAGAAAAATGAAAGTCATAATTCCTTGAGAGAGTAGGACATACATAGGCATGAATTCTATTTTCACTTTTCAATGAATGAAACAAGAAAATTTATAAAGTAATTCAACTATATAAGATCATTTTTATATCATATATATCTTATATATTAATTAAATCCTACCTAGTTTACCATCATTGTAATATATATACCAAAAAAATAATCATATCACTTTGTAGAGGTGGTAGTTCACGTGAACATAATAGTGATGTTATCATTTTCAACAGATTAAAGGTAAGATGGTAGATATGATATAATAATTATAGTAAAAAAATATCACATAAATTTTATTTCTGAAAATTAAACCCAAAATAGTATACATTCATGAAATTTGGTGCTGGAAAAATGAATTGTATAGCTACATGGATAAGGTAAGCCATATGTATGCACAAGTGATACTTTCACTTCACGTTTAATAAAAAATAGTGCGTATATTGGTAGTTTCATAATCATAATAACATTTATTTATATTTAGGGTAATTAGTTTTTTATTTTATAAAAAATAAAATAGATTTAGATGAGGTAATATAAGAAATGAATTGAAAGAGGTCGAGTAAGATGATTACCACTTCTTTAGGATACCTTCTTTATATCCTTTATTATAAAACCTAGGGATGATCTTTTGGAAAACCAGAACCTATAAAACTTTGATAAGAAAATTTTAACAAAAATTGGATTTCTATGTTGATCTAGGTTTCTCAATTTGGTGTGAATAAGGTAAGGGGTATCCTTTTTTATAGGGAAGATAAATGACACACTGGGAATTACAAAAAAATAAAAAAATATAATTAAGTTACTATCAAGAAAAATGAGTTCAAAAATGAAATATTTTAAAATAAAATGAATCTAAGGATAAAACATTATCCTAAAATTTTCTTTTTATGTATTAAATTTTTTTAAAACAATATTGATTCATAATATTTATTTTAGGGAAAATAATAGGATTATTAAAAAAATAAGATAAAAATATTTACACAAAAACATTTTCAAAAATGAAACTCCCAAAATTCTTTAATAAAAAAATCAATATTCAATAAATAATGAATTTTTCAACATTATCTATAAAGAAAAATTTTCATAAAAAAATCCCAAATATATTGTAACACCAAAATATTTTGCGGTATTCATATTTTTAAATATAACTTCATTAGAAACATACAAGCCTAAAAATGATTAAATTTTATCATTTAATTGTTATATTTATGATCTAGATGTTGGGAATGGGAATAATAAATTAGATTCGCTAAATTATAAAAACTTTAGTTATAAAAGTTTATAAAATTAATTCAGTTGTTTCTAATTAATTATAAATAAAAATCAAATAAATATAATGGTTGTATTTTTATAAAACTATTATTAGGCCCTCAATGAAATTTTATATTAATAAATTAGATTTAACATTATTGGTGATAGATATTAAGTAATTGTACATATTTTATATTCAATAATATATTTTTACATTCATCTAAAATATTATTATAATAATAAGATAATAATAAATCCTATTTTACAGATGAATATTCTATGGTTTTATAAAACAAAGATTTATCTCATTTTAATGGAGATTTATTTTGAAATGTAAATTTTGACACTTTTATTAATTGTTTTTTTTCAAATAAACATTATTTTTGAATGCGTAATATCAAAATTTACATATGTTAAATTATCAGTATTTTTCAATTACGTTTCATTTTTTAGGGATAGTAATGTTGTCATTTAAACAACAACCTCACCTATGAATGTTTAAATAAAATTTAGATATATTATATGTGGTGATATTATATAATTAGATCATAGTATTAGTAAATTAATAGTTTACAATTTATCAATTAAGTTTTGGTATTTTTGTATGTTGTAAATATTTCATTAAAATTTTCAAAATTATTAAAATGATTTAAAATATTTTTTTCATAAAATATATTTATAAATTAATATTTTATTGCCTTATTATTTTAGGATAATTTAATGATACTTTAGTAAATATCTCATAGTGTTATAAAATCAATTATAAATTTAAAATCTGCAGTTTTTCATGTAAATGATTATTTTAATTAAAACATAAATTTACCATATTTATATAATTAAGTTCATTAAATTTAGTTCATTTTTGAATTCTATACATTTATAATATTTTATGTTATTTTTTTTGGACTTTTCTAATATAGAAGAATTTTTTTTGAATAGTATAATTTACGATAAATGTTAAATTCATAAATTATTGAATCATATGTGATTTATGGCTGATTTAAGATTATAATTTTAAACACCCCTTAATTAGACAAATTAATTTAAATATTATGAACTAAATATTAATATTCTTGAGTCAAAATATTAAAAAATTGAAGAAAAAACACAAAAAACAATCATCTCCACCACTATAAATACCACCTCTTACCATACCTTGTCCTCACACCTTCCATGTTTTTAGTCTTGTAAAATTTATAGTCAATCCTTTTCCAAATCCCCAACCCTGAATCTAGTAGACCTTGGTCTCATCATGATACCAAAAACAATCCCCTTATTGATTTTCTCAAGGATGGGAATTCCATAGGTAAAAATCCTCCTCTTTTTCCTTTTATTTTCATCGGATGTTATTTTATTTTATTAGTCTTACCTAACCTAAACTCATCCTAGTTGCATGAAAAATTAATTACCATAAATTTATTATAATTTTATTATCCTAATGTAATAATCCATCATAAATCCCCTTATCCTCTACCTTTTATTATATTAATGAAAACGTCGTCTGTGAGGTGTTATTTCATCACCTTCAAGGACGATAGGTTTTCATTTTCTTTCACAGTCTTCAAGGATGTTCCTAAAGAAATTTTAATTTTCGAAATAGACTTCAAAATTTATATTAAAACCCTCTTTGTGGTATGGATGTGACTTATTTAAATAATAACATATAATTAAACAAAATGAGTTCTTTGTGATCTAAAAATGCTAAAATTAATCTAAACGAGTATCATTAATAATGGGTTTTCTCGTATCACTTTTTGTCATGATATTTTATAAATTGGATGTTGATAGGAGTGAGGGGTATCGTGTCCATTCCTAATCAATTTTCCTAAAATATTAATAAAAATATATATCATAACTGACTCATGATCCCACCAAAGAATAAAAGAACAAATTTTACTAAGACAGCCAGTGGAGGAGAACATGGAAGAAAGAAGGCTCGGTTTCCATCATGAATGAAATATGGAAGGAGACACCTAAGAAATTGTCTCAATGGAATAAATAATTTTTTTATGTGGGGGAAAAAGGATATAAATTAAGGAATTGCTAAGGAAAAATTGATATTACAATGGAAGTAAATAAAACTAATCCTTAGAATCAATTTTTAGTTATTGTCTTTAAATATAGGGGGCATGGGCATCACCCCAGTCAATTATTGATTCTATAAGATAACCACTAAACCATGGAAGGACCTCTATAGAAATAAGTGTATGATGTATTTATGTATTTATGTTGTATGGAAAATCCTAATAAAAATAATTTTTAGTTATTGGACTTATGTAAAGGATGCCAATCTTATTTATTTTGAAAGTTATATGCTTTTGAAAAAATGACAACCTACATGTTGGATGACAACCCATTGTGTCTGTTAAGGTCACGGGGTCTGAACCCATAACTAAATAGAAACAGGGGAGCAACACCTACCACTATAATACATTAATTAATAGTTATAATGAATTTTTTTTTATGTAAAAAATCTAATGGATAAACTTAATTTCGATTTTAGTGTCATTTTTTAACAAATAGATAACTTTGGGATTGGAAAATGAATTTTTGATTAAGTAATTATTGTAATTCTAGAAATATTTTCACAAGTTTTGGAATCCAATATGATTTGGGTAAATAGAATATTTTAAGTAATAAATATTGAATTGTAATTTGGAGTCGAATATGATTTTGTTGTGTACTTACAGTGATCGAGCTTATTTATCGAAATGACTTGAATATATTGAATATTATATGATATGAGAAATTAAATTTTTGATATAATAAGTTAAAAGTTATCAATTTCATTTGGAATACTATATGAACAAATTCTTCTGATTTTGGAATCATAGCCTAGAATATTTTTTGATGAATGATACTACATTACGAAATGATCTATGTTGAACTTTGAGTTTTACATTTTAATTTTGAAGATTAATGTTGTTTTTCATCCAATAAAGATTTAGTATTTTTTGTGAATTATATTAACTTATCCTAAAAATTTTATATTGGGTTATTGTATAAAGATAATAGGAATATATATTTATATTTTTGGGGTTCTTTGATCCGTAAAAGTTTATTCAAATTATTCAGGTGTTAAGAATTTATCTTGAATGTTTATATCCAGGTATAAACAATGAAGTGAAAATAGATAGAAGCACAACCAAAGGATGATATTATTCAAATGACTTTCTAAAGTTATTATCCACATTGTAATGGAATCCCACAACTATAAGAAAAGTATTTTGAATAAAAAAATGTATCTATTAAATTTCTTTAATAACATATCAGTGGTCTTTTAACCGATCACAAGATTTATGGATTTTTTATGATTAAATTTATTGTTAAATTGTCCTCTATCATACTCCATCATAACATATGGATATATTTCTTTTTAAAGTCCATATTTTCACTTCACGGAAATATTATCCTTTTCAAATGACCAATATTATAGCGACCCTCGCATTTCCTCTTTCTTTCTTATTAAGAAGATATTTTATTAACCCTATTTCTGATGTGAGTTTCGCACAATGGAATTTTAAAAAATATCCTATATTTTACAATGTAAAATATAAAAATTTTATGATAAAATTTAATTATGGAGGGAAAATTTTAACACCCCAAGATTTTAGAGTATGCATATTCTTTAATTTAACTCCTTCAACAATTTATAAGCCTGGAGAATGATTAAATGTAATTATTTAATTATTATAGTTCTCTTCTAGATGTTGAGAATGGAGGGAATGAATATGATTAAGTAAATTATGAAAATATATCTTACCCAAGTATGTAAAATTATTTCACTGGTTACAAATTAATTCGAAAAGAAAATGATTTAAAAATAAATGATGTATTTTTATAAAAACTATTTTTATTCCAACAATGAAAGTTTATATAAATAAATTAATTTTATATCTAAAAGTGAAATATATTAATTAAATTTATATCTTATTTATCTAAAAATAAATTTTACATTCATCTAATACATTTTTAGATGCATAAGATAAGGATGAATCCAATTTTACATAAAAAGGTAAATATTTTTATAAACACAGTTTCTTGGCCTTTTAATAGTGATGTTTTTTAAAATAAAAATTATAACATATTTATAAATTTTATTTTTCAAAATAAACATTATTTTTTAATGTTTAATATCAAAAATAACTTTGGTTAATTTTTTTAATTTTTTTGATAAGTTTCACTTTTGATGAATAATAATGTGAACTTTGGAATAATAATGTCAAAGTTAGGTATATTAGTGTGGCCATAAGAAAAATAACCTCACCTATGAATGTATAAATAATATTTATAATTCTTATAAGTTTTGATATGATATAATTATATCATAGTATTTGTAAATGAATATTTTAAAAATTATTAATTAACAGTTGGTATTTTTAGTAAGTCAGAAATTCTTAAATACAATTTTAAAATTAATAAAATGATTTAAAATAATCATTATTTTCATAAAATTTAATCATAAGTTAATGTTTTTTTGTCTTAAAATTTTAGGATTATTTTACGGTACCTTAATTAATATTTCATTGTCTTTTAAAATCAGTTATAAATTTAAAATATGTATTTTATGAGTAAATGATGATTATGATTAAATAGTATGTTTCTTAAATTTAAAAAATTGTTTTCATAAAATGGGGTACATTTTTCAAAAATAAATATCAAAGAATTTTTAGGGTAAAATTTTTAGATTTTTCTTAAATTCATGATTTTTTAGTGATAAGTAAAATACAATAATTTATGATAACTATTAAATATATGAATTATTGAGTCAAAGATAATGTATGGATTATGTAAGGCCATAAAATCAAACACTAAATATTTATTTTAATATATTTTTTGATAATTCTATAACTATTCATAGTCCTCATCCAAAATATTAAAAAAGTTAATTAAATATTCAAAAAACACCCCTCTTATTGAATATAAATACCTCCTCTCACCACCACATCTTATCATACATTCCAAATATTGAGACTTATCAAATTTATTCCCAACACTCTTCCAAAGACACTTCTCCACATCCCTGAGATCATGGTCTCATTAAAAGATCAAAAAATCCATATGTAGGTTCTCGAGGAAAATCATAGATATAAAAACCTCTTTCTTTTCCTTTTATTTTTGTTTTAAGTCATTTTATTTTATTATCCTTTACTCACCTCACCTCATCCATGTATATTGATAAATAAAATACCTTAAAAATAATTTATTTTTATTATTCTAACTGAATAATACAGTATCAATCCCTTTCTACACTCTCTTTTATTATAGAAATATAAATGTCGTCCATGAGGTTTTGTTTCATTACTTTCTAGGACGGAACGTTTTAATTTTCCTCCACCATCTTCAAGGATGTTCATAAAACAATTTTAATGGTTGAAACAAATTTTAAAATTTATGTTACGAGAATTTTTATGTACTTCATGTTACATATTTACATACTAAAAAATGAGAATTTTTAGGTTATGGAAGTTACATATTTTCATAATACTAAATGATAAAACAAAACAAATTCATTGTTATCTAAAACTTCTAAAAACAATATAAATGATTATAATAAACTTGTTATCTAATAATTCATACCCATATATATCTGGAAAACTAATATATAATATCAATTAAACATTAGTATGTCCATCAATTCCATATAATTTTTATTCTGGAAAATTATACCTAGTTTACATGAACTTCATTAATTATAAACAATAGAATTAATCATGAAAACTAAGAAAATGAATGCCCCTTAATGATGAAATAAAACTCTATAACTCATCAATAATGAAATAAATGAACTCAATAAAACTATAATTAATGAAATTCATATATATATATACATGTTTATTAATTAATTAATCAATATATTTAATTTTATTATCCAAGACATTATGGTCATGTTGCAAAAAAAAAATCATACATAAGGTTGAGGTTTCTCATATCACATTTATTTCCATGAAATTTACATTGTTAACAAATAATTTCTTATATGTGGTGTATCTATAATTAAATTTTACTTATAATATCATTAATCTCCTTATCTTCATAATATTAAATAATTTTTTTTATGATTATTAAATTTTGGGCATGTGATTGGATTGATTACAAAGGGGTAATGGTTTCTTCCCAAATATCTATTTTCATTCGGGTTATGATTTCTCTCTCTTTACACCAATGTAATTATTATTTATTTTTATGCAATTCTTATGAATTATGTTTATATTCTCAAAAATCATTTATCCAAATCATATCATCCATATTTTAGTGGAATGTACATATTTTAATATGGTTTCCTTCTCAATTATTCCAGATAAGCATTCCCGGTTAAAGGTAAATTCTTGAATTCTTACCAATTTTCAAGTACACTACATAAATTATTTTAATCTATAATTATTTTTCTAAAATCAAACATTTTATCTCAAAAACCTATCTTGGATGATTTCTATTTTTTATGAAAATAAACATTCATTTTCTCTTTAAAATATCTTTAATTTTTTCCATAAACCACACTAAATTATTTTACTTTGAACGTTTCTTAAAATCAAATTATATAAGATTTCATTTAATTGAGGCATCATTTAGGCCAAAAATATAATTTCAACGTCTTTTAATTAGTCTGGATATACTATTTTGCAATCTAATGTTAGTAAAAATACAGACGACTGTCCAGAATTACTCTTCTTTCCAATGTATAAAAGGGTTTTTCTCATCTTACTTAAACTTTTGTGATTTATATGCCTTGTTCACCACATATTAATTGTGTGTGTGGTGTATGTTCTACCATTTTATATATCATATAATGAGTATTATTATTCGGATGAAATATTATGTTTCATTTAATGATTCATTCATAGGTATTTTTTTAAAATGTTTCATAGTGGTTTGGGACACATTGTAAGGCTTAAGGATTATTTTCCCCATGAGTTTTTCAATGGTATCTTCATCTATTTCATCTTATTTTATTGAATCTTGTACTTAATTTAGGTTTATATCTTATGATACATTCTACCATATTTTTTTAATGTTTTATGAACACTTTCACTGGGGTTGTTCTCTTTGATACCAGTCATTGTTTATCGTTAAAGTATTCACATTTTGTATTGTAGTTTTTCAGTATGACTTTTTATGTATATTTTTTCACCCTTTTCATATTAGTAAATTATTTCACTTATTAAGTGACATGAAGGTACTTTTATATCCCCTTGATGCATTGTTAAGTCTCATGAGACAAACTAGGATGAGCTTTTAACCATTATGTACAGTGTCTTTGTCGAGGCATTGACGATAAGTTTAGGATTTCTAGAATTATTCAATCCCTCGTAATGAAATGAGTAATGTATTATCCTTGGGATTTTTAAACTAGTATAATACACATGGTTATGTTTTATTGCATAACTATTTAATTTTTTTTATTCCTTATATATTATGCTCAATATTATATTTAATTTGCATGTGTACATTTATTTTTTCACCATGCCTTATTTTTATGCTTCTACTATATTACTTAACCTTAAAGAGAATCTTATATCACCAAATTATTGTGCATTATTTTTCCCTAGGATGAAAATAATTATATTAAGAATTTATTTGAAGAATAATCTATGAGTTTTTGGGTGTTTTTAATGGATTAGAAATGTAGTTTTTCGCTTCCAAGTTGTAATGTAATGTTCGTTTATATAATCTAGAAAACAAAAATACTAAATTTATCACCCCATTGGAATTTTGGTGTTGTATATATGCCAATTTATTAACATAATTTCCCGACTCTGGGATAATGGGGTAAGGCTCTTTATATATATTCTCAAATATATATTTGGAATTCTAATTAAAAAATTATATCCTTTTCCTGAAATAAAAAATTTAAATGTTTCACTACTTCATTATAATATATTACCATAAAAATCCATTTTTGAAGAAAAATTATTTTGAAAATAATATTTCATTACTATAAATTGAGTGAAAACTTCTTAAGATTCTGTGAAAACATTTTTATTTATTAAGTAATTTACATATATAAATATATATCATAATTTTTTTAATACTATTCATACATTCAAATTCAATCGCTATGTTATAATGATCATATTTATATAATAATATTTTGTGTCTCATTTAAGCTTGATGTTGTTTGTTATTCCTAATATCAAACGTAGTGTTATTCTTAAATATTGTGGTTTAACTGGGTATCATTGAATAATTATAATAATATCATGTTTTATATTTTTTCCACAATCCTATATTGTCTTTATGTTATCTTCTTTTATCATTATTCGATGTTCTTGATTGTGATTCTCTATTATTTATGTCTATATTTTCTACGAATTTACTCACATATAATACTTTACTTCATGTTCTGATTTAATTAGTACCTTAATATAATTAATATCTCACCTGTATCTTCTTTATGTCCAAAGGTTATACCATTAAGTATTTGATGATAAATCGAATTTAAGAGCACGTTATGGAGTTTTTAAATAATGTTGTTATATCATAATTTAAATTCATTTTACTATGAAACAAATTGCATAAAGACGCTAGGCCACTCATTCTTCTAGAATTCTATTATGTGTATCATTGTATAATAGATCCAAAAATAAAGTGTATATTTTTTTTTCATTCTCACTTTCTATATACTATAATATAATAATAATTTTGATTATATTGTGTGCCCTTATGAATTAGTTTTTATCTTAAATAACTTATATTACCGTTTAAGTTGGAAACTAATTTTTACCATGGTAACTATTCAGTGTAACCAAAAATAAAATATAACTCATTAGAAAATTTCAAATAATTGAATAAAAATTTGTAAACTATTTTTATGTTTATATTTTTAAAATTAGGAGAAATAAATTTTAATACAAGAATTCAAAATGAAAAAAATCATGTTTTTCTAGAAAAATAAGTCTTAAAAAATAAAAATGAATTAAAATCAATATAATGAATAGTGGTAATTCCTATGTAATTAATTGGATTATCATTAATCAAGGGTGATTTTTTAAAAAAAGATCAACAAAAATTATATTGAGAATATTTAAATACTTGAAATGAAGTTAAATTTTTTATTCAAATCGATATTTTTCACTTTTCTCCCAAATATATATCTTCCAAAAAAATTCTCTAAAATTCACCATAAGAATTAATAAATATGTTGAATCCAAAAAAAGGTTCATTTTTTCAAATAAAAATATTCAAATAGGTAAAAGATAATTATAATATCCTCCCATATGACTTATAAAATATATTTTTTGAAAAAAGTATTTTTGAAAGGGAAAATGAATTTTATATCATTACATTCACAGTAAATAAATTTGATTATTTTTAATTTATTTAATTTGATTTATTTATAATAATTTTCATAAAAAATTTAATAAATAGTGATTAATTCATTAATATTTTTGGGCCTAGTGTGAATTTGTTTTCAATGATGCATCAATATTTTCTTGGTGAGTTTGGATGAAATAGAGGTCCTTAAACAATTAATATAGATTAAATATAGGACTTTTGATTCAATACTTGAGCAATTATCCATGTGGAATGTGATGATAGTTGGAGTAGTTCTTAATTTTCTAATACATGTGCGATAGAAGAAATGCACAATGAATACAGAAAATTAATACCTTAAAAATACTAATTGGAACAAAATAATAATAATTGATGTTGACAAGAGATTTTTGACTTGCATGACAAGTAGATTAAAAGGAGTCTATGAAAAATAAGGGATAATTCAAGGGATTTCAAAGGAAATCTTTACCATGGGACCATGTGGGACTCGGTGGTAAACCATGACCAAGGAAATAGTTTAAGGAAAGTTGAAGGTGGATGTTCCATGTATATGACCATGTCGGGAACATGTATAATAATTCTTGTAGGAGGGGACTCTCATAAGGAGTTCTCCCTCAATGTATGGGTGACCGTACAGGTGAGGAATGACCGTGAGGCATGTTTGGTGTGTGGCTGGTATTAATCTCCTTTAACCAGATTTTTTTTACTATCTCCATAGTTAGAGTAATAATCCATAGAGAAGAAATATTTCAAATAGATGTGGGATGGATATCGCACAGTTACTATTATCTTTTCATTAAATTTACAAACATAATTTGGATTTTTAAATTTCATTGATCTCAACCTTAGAATCAAAGGAGTGTTGGTTTATTCAACTTCAAGATGCTCAAAGGATGTTGTGCATCAATATCAATCCTAACATCTAATAGTTAATAAAAAATTAATATTCTATGATATTGCTGAAGGGATGAGGTATTTTGAATTAATCAAATATCATGAATGTAGTCTAACAACATTCATGCAAAAGAAGAATTCTAGGAATGAGATGACGGAAAATTTAAATGATATTTCAGACAACATTTGAGTAATATATAGTCATTGAAGATTTTGAAAAAATGATTATCTTGTGATCCTCATCACTTCACAAGACGACTCAACATATACCAATGTTAATTCACTATAATATTTATCATACATTTGAGATACATTGGATGACTCAGTTGGTTTAACAAGAGTCATGACACAAATTAAAACACATATTTCTTAACATGGAATACTTTTTTGAGATGATGTGGCGTGATAATTTTTTCCATAATCCAGTAACAAGAAGCTTGTGAGTCACTGTTTTAGATTTCTAGAAGGATTATTTTTCAAAGAAAAAAATCCCCACGAAACATGTATCTCATGAATAGAAGTGATTACATGTAACCTATTCTTTTGTGAAGAAGGGAAGGTGTTTACAAGAACTGGACTTGTGTATAGAACACTAGAGGTTATTTAAGAATAATATGTTTCTGCGAAATAATCAATGTAGTTTGATACCCATCTATGTTATCCTTCTGGTGTGACCAACCCACTTAAGATACTATTTATGAAACATGGTATAATTCTTTTATATGAGAATACAAAAATAATTTTAATGTGTATTAAGAACACAAAAATATAGTGTGACTTGAAAAAATTAGTATCACGCACAAGGATGTACACGATTCAATGAGTGAAACCACACTTTCACAAATTATATAGTGGTATTTGTTTTAACAAGAGGTGTTTTGGATCAGTTTTTGTGAAGAAGAACTATTCAGGTTTGTGTGAAGAAGTGTTTTGTGCTTGTTTTAATACATTCATTGATACATTATCATTTGATAATACACACATGGTCTAATTCACATGAAACCATGTGAAACAAAATTTAATATACATAATAGTAAGTTTTATGCAGTATGAATGTATGATCTAAATATTTTGATAAAATGGTGTTAACTATTTTGATGAATACATTATGTTTATCAAAATAACAATTAATTGAGTATTCTTGAAAATGGAAAAGTCTAAAAACCATGTTACAACAATTTTAATAAGTAATTAAAGACTTATTCATATGATTTTGTGAAGATCATTTAAGAACTGGAAGGATGACAGTACAAAAAAACAGAACTTTTCAAGAGAGATCTCAACTGGTGGGTTTAGTACTAAGAACATTTGTGGGATGTGAGATTAAAGATCCTATTAGGAGATGAAGCACAATATTCATTAGTGATTTAACATTATGGATGTTTTCTTGTCAGATATTTTGGGAGATTATATGTACTTAGAAATTTTTTTTATTAATATGGTAGAATATGTTTCTCATATTATATCAAACACATCACATATATTTTTACCTATATTTGGGGATAGACTACTAAAAATCATCATTTTATTTCTTAGTTATTTCAATTGATTATATATGGTAGAATTGTGACTCTAATGAATAAGGGATCAAGATAATAACTGATCTCAAGAGTTTATTTGAGAATAATAAATTGTAACAAGGTAATCAAAAATTTACTCTCCCCCTCTCAGTGATATATCCAAATCTGGGAATAGAAAATAGAAATATACAATGATCACTTAATTTTTTTTTCTAAAAAGATATCTTTTACCATATTATGATTTTATCTTAATTTATAAAAAGATGATATCAAATGTATTAATTATTATTCATTAGATTTTAATAATATTAGATAATTTCTAAATATATTTAATAATCTTTCATTTATAAATTTATATTTAAAATGTTTCATATAAATATAAATAAATCCATGTTTATAGGAACATGTCAATTTTAAATTTTAACAATTCTCAACCTAATATGATATCACTATTATCATTCTAAATTAAGTGATTATTTACTAATAATAGCGACAAAATTTATTATTAGAAAAACCGTTATAGATAGTTCATAATTTAATTACTCTTATTAAAGACCATCATTATAATGTATAGTTTATAATATTCATATTATATAATAATTTGTTTGTTTGTTTTTGCTCAATGGTGTGTGTGGTACACACTATCTAGGGTAGTTATATAATGAATCTCTCTTTCCTAAATTAATAAATGATCCCCATTGTGTTTCATTTAGGCAATATGAATCATTGGACCATGTTTACCATATATAAGGCATTCATATGACCAACCTAACCCTACTCTCACATATTAAATCCACATATCACAAATCATACCATGTAATAATAGGAAAATACCAATATTAGTTTACTAATAATCCTCAACTCTCCATAACCTATATTTTTTCACATTTTAACTGGGCTCTCCCACCTAGTCTATGAATCACGCCCCCATAGGTAATCAATAATAATGTAACATCAAATTTTATATCTCTAATAACATAATTCAACTCACATTTTAATGCCCCATGTTATGGTTTATATTCATATATAATATCCCCCCATGATAATATAAACTACCCACTCCATGGTGTTTACACTCATCGGGTACCAATATACCATACCACCCGCTAGAGGATCAGTGTCACATCAATGTGAATTGTGATGGAATCTCCTTATAGGGTTTTAGATCTAATTTATTACATTATTTTGGTTTATTTAATAATAAAACAAGAAATTTAGTATATTGGAAGAAATTAATAAGTTATTATTAATGCTTTGAATATCAAAATTCATTTTTTAGGAACCATCATGTCAATCGCATATATGAATTCAAATTCCATGTGAACTGTTGTTTGGAAATGATTCATCAAAGTGTATCTCATTCTGCACTTATCTAAAAAGAAAAAATAATTAAATATACCAATGAATTATTTATATTATAAAAAAATACTTCAATTATACCATTCAATGGTAGGAATGACTATCCCAACTCATTAAGAACATAAACTTTTTCCCATGCATGTGTTGACCAGACACAACAAAAACTTTAATCCCATGTTCTTTTATATCTTATCCTTAATTTTAATATCTGAAATACGAAGATGGTGAAAAAAATAGAGTTCAACTTTTTAGTGTCCTAGGTTTATTAAACCCAAAATGTGTCAAATCAATTTTCCACAACACCTCTGGAACTACTCCAAATATTTTATAGGTTTTTGACTCATATTTTCATGATTGAAAATACCATGTGAGGAGACAAAACCCTTGATACTAATGTAGGAAATAAATTTTCAATAACTAAACATAAAATAAATATATAAACACCTGAGTAAAAATCGTGTATTATAATAGAATATTACCCTATGAAATAGCATCTCCATGTTATAACAGAATGTACAGATGTAGGAAAACATTCAAATATAAGAACTAGATCACTTTATTGACCAAACATATACTTGAAACAAATATAGATGAATAAAAATTAATAATTACAGACCATAATCCTTAGTATCACATATGATCCATCTCTACATCCTACGAAATATTCTCCACCTTATCTATCTAAACATGATCTATCCACGAAACCTATATCCAAACAATAATATTTCCACATGTACCAAAATAAATATGTAGTGTGCAAGAATAAAACATAGTAGGAAACACCTATTGATTCCCCTAAAAAAATTATTTATTTTTTCAATACAAGTACTAAATAAAATGAGTATATAAACATCACATTCATACACATGTTTCACCACTAGGTGCCCAAGAATTTACTTTGATGGTTGTCTCATACTCTCTATAGTTTGTTCCAATGTCGACTATGAACATCCTATAATGTTTGGATATCACCCAACCTAAGTGCCTTATAAAATTAATGGTTAAAATTAAACTCAACCATAACACCCAAAAATCAGGCAAGCTAAAACACCAATCCCACTAAAAAACCTGACCATGGGTGTAATAACAATCAATTAATACCATAATAACCATTAAATGCATGACATTTAACCCAAATAAAATAATTTACAAATTCACCATTTCCAGTCCATTAAACTATCATCTCATGGGGGATCACATCCAACCCATATACCATCATCCCAAGAGACATTATGTTAAATTCATATATTAATCATCTTAGGAATCATTATGTACAACCTATATAACAAATATCTTGGGGGACATCATGTTTAACACCAATAACCATTATCTTAAGAGGAATCTTGTACAGTATTTAAAACCATTATATCTAGAAGAATTATGTTAAAAAAAATTATCACATAAGGCATGACATCCATCCTATATAACCATTATCTCTATAGGTATCCCATCATACCCACATTACAATCATCTTTGGAGGAATCCCATATATCCCATATAACTATTGTCCCAATAGGCACCACATAATGCCCATATATGTGTTATCTTGTGGGGAATAAATTCCAATATGTATAACCAATTTATTCGGTAGTATCACATTTTTCCCATAAACTCATCATCATGGGAGGCATAGCCTCAAAAATATATAATATTTATCTATAGTGGCTTTAAAACCAACCAAATAATTACCATCTCAATAGGTATTATGTCCAACCACTATAACCATAACCTCAAGGTTAATCTAGTACAACGTATGAAAATATCATATTTTGAGGCATGAAATCTAACAAATATAACCATTCTCTCATGAGTAATGACATCTAACTACTATAACCATCAATTTTAGATATGTTACATCAAAATCATATAAGTGATATCTTTAGATGTATCCCATATAACATGTATAAAAATAATCTTGATGAGTATCAAATATAGCCCATATATCTTGTCAATATATGAGGTTAGAATATCTCACCATTCATAGTACATCAAGGACCTATATCTGGGAAAACAATATTGTCCATGGTGTCATATGTCATGACAGTACCAATAAAGATGAACATTTAATCATAAGAGAATATAACATCATAAAAAAATTAAACCATTATTAATAGTTTATCTCCATAGGAATCGGTGCATATAGACCCAATACACTCACCAGGACACACATTCCCAAGGTTTTTTACACCAATAACTAATATAAAAATGAAATTCTCTTGAAAAAAATATACTCTATATAGATTTCCATTCCACCTTTTGTACACAATGGTGATGAATCTTTGTTATAATTTTTTATTACAGGAGAAGCATCACCACTTATCCTTAGTAATATACGACTTCGCATCCCCAATTAACTCTCAAGGATGTCATAAAATTCTAACAAATCAATTTAGGGACAATGACACCCCCTCATTTTTCCATTCCCTTTGTATGTCACCACTTCCCCCAAGGTAACATGCCCATCACTTCCCACATATTCATCCCATAAGGATTAAGGGACACATAAAAGAATTTATAATATTTATCCATCACTAAAATTCAATAAAACCTACTTATGATCTATTTTGGGTCATCTACACATACGCATCTCTACTCACATCACATACATCCAATATAAAGACAATTTATAGGATCACCCCAAACTAATTTTCTAATAGAGATATAAAAATAAAAAATAACTCCCTATGGTCATTAAATCCAATTCTCAATGATATAAACCATCTCTGGGACTTAATACATCTTTAATCAATCCTCTCTATTAGTCAACACATCTATAGGAGGTTATGTATTGAAATTATAATGCCTAAGGACCATTTGGGGTCTAACAGAATACCGTATCCCCACTTAATAAAATGAACCTGTCCGTGGTTCAATGTTAGTTAACTCACACACACATACACACTACTTTTACCCCTATAATATATCCCCAACCACATAAAGACATAATATTGAATAACATCTATATTGATAATATAATTAACACCTAAACTCTAGTCCACTCCGCCCTTGACTAGGTAATCGCCAAGAACCATCATCACTTATTATCCCCTAACTCATTAAATATGTTCAATAACTAATTATAAACAACATGTAATTAATATACCAAAATAATTCCACACTTTTTAAATAGGAATAAATGGTTTATAGAATAGAATGTGACATATCCTCATTGAAACCTAGAACAATGGGGTATAGTTTACCCCTAGAATACCCCAATCCACTATTAGAAAAATCACAATCAATTGAAATAGATTCAACAAAAAATTTCCTTTATACTTGTTAAAATCAAAAAATATATAAATAAATCAGATTATATCCAATGAAACTATGGTCAAATTATTGAATTATACTTTTGTGATCCTCCTCTATCCATGATATGAAAAATCTCTATCCACATAACCAAATTACCCTTTTTTGGAATCATATCAAAATACCTTATTTCAAATCAATTGAAATAATATAGAACACCGACGATGAATAATAAATTCTAAAAAGAAATAAATATACCCCCCTTAATATCCTACATGCTCAACCTTTATTAATAAATGTACATAAATATAAAAAAAGGATAAAAATATGTGTATGGATCCCTTAGGCCTCAATGGATCCAAATAAGGAAGGATATTCCACAAATAATTATAATACATTATGTAATTTTAATAAATTAAATAAATAAATAATATTTCATAGGGGGACATTATGATCATACACCTTATAGAGGAACACCTCATTCCAATGTTGCCTAAAGGAATAACAGTTAACTATTGCTTTGTTATTTGGAATTTGTTGGTGTAATACAAATTTTTTTGACAACCGTAGTGGTGTGATATTACCTTTAAGATTTTTTTTAATATCTTCCATGATAAGTAATAACATGCTTCCATTTCACTACTACTATTAGACTCTAATAGTATTATGAATAGTATTTATCTTTCCTTGTATTTCCCTTGTCGAACCCACTCAAGAAAAAATGTATACATTTATGGTCACAATATATTTATTACTTCTTGATTATATTATCATCACTAATAGTTCAAATTAAATTTAATATTTTTTCTCCTCTCTTCAAGAATCCATCTAAAAATTACTTTTTACCTTTTAAATATGCCTACAAATTCTTACTTGGGTTTTGAATTAAAAGAAATAAATAGCTCACAGTTCCCATCTCAATGGGCCCCATAATTATTTGACTCTAGTAATATATATGATCATGGTTAATTACACATATCATATTTTTTTACAATAAAAAATATTGAAGTGAAATATGAAATCAGATCAATGATATTAGATATGTGGACCTAGTAGATCTTTACAACACATTTACATACATGACACCAAAATTCCCAACTCTATAGGTCTCACAAATTGATATGAAATGGGACAACTTTTTATATATCATTCCTTTATAATATTAATTACATAAACCCCATATTATGATCAAGATATTATAATTAAAAAATAACTATGTATTTTATTCTACTTTCATGATAGAAAATGTAATAAATGAATTAATATAATCAATCAGTGATACTCATACTTAATCTTCTAAAAGGTTATGAATTATGATAGAATATTGATTATTATCTAATTCATTAATATCCGTAAGAATAAACATTTAATTCTATGGTACATCTTCAATACTCAAGGATGAATGTTCTTAGTTGAATAATAATTTAAATTTCTCATTTATTCCTCAAAGATATGAGAAGGAACTAGAAGACAATATCTAATGTTAAAGAACAAATTTTGTTTTTATATATATTAAATAATGTTTCCACATCATTTAAGTATTAATAAATTTATTTTAACTCATATATTACTTTTCACCACCTTTACGTAATCCTTATGTTTGATTATGATTTTTACTCATGAACACACCATAAAATTTCTCTCCTCTACAACATCAAAAACACAATTATCCAATTATGTTCACCAAATACCACTTATTAACAACATCATCAAGCACATGGGCCATTAATTTCAGACTCAAACAATTGACTACTTTGTTTCCTTTACATGGTTTATATATGGGTTTTTAATTTTGGTTTTGTGGCTATTAAGCCCATATTTATTATCTCATGTTCAAATATCAATAATACGAAAAATACCTAGTGAATTTTTGATCCATATAAGTAATAAATGCCTCCTTATAAAGGTAAATCCATTTTAATTTCAAATAATGATCCTCAACTAATAAATCCATATTAGAAAAAGGATTAATTTTATCTTTATTACTTAATTTTATAACCCTATAATTCATAAAATTACCCCTCTCACACACACTAACATAATAACACACTATATAACCACACAAAATATTCAATAATAATAAATATATTCATCATATAGATCAAATAAATTAAAAACTAAAAATGTGATGAGTCTCATTCTATGTATGTCAAAGGCATATTGACATCAATAATGTAATTTAAATTCCATAAAATTATAGTTTAGGGGAATCATGGACAAATAAATAATATAAAATTTATAAACAAATCATTTTAGAAAATAATTATCCTCATAAAATTTTATATCCAAAAATATTCTTTCGTGTTTCCCAATATATCATAACTTCCTCCTTATTTCGCTCAATATAAAACATTTCATATAATCAATCATTACCTAAGTACTTTATATATCAAATAAAAAATAGATATTCTAATATTTTACTATACAAAAGAATCTCTTTATGTATATCTGATAAAATTTATTGATTCACTTCATGGTCTCTATTATATAATGAAAAAAATGAAAATATCAATCAAAAAAACCTAGTCAATATATTAATATACAATATAGTTAATCAATTATATGGATATTTGGTAATAATTTTAAATCCAAAAGGGTATCATAAAATATTAAATAATACAAACTAGGCCTAAAATTCCAATTTCAAATTTTTTTACTCTGTATCACTATGTTCTTGATACACAGATCATAAATTAATAATTGAAAAATACATTTCTGTAACGAATTAGTCAATTATTTCATCAATTTAAGAAGTAGAGTTTTTTATTTTAATTTTCAACACATTAGACATCCATTAATATATAAATAATTAAAATATACCACTAAAATTCATTACTAACAAAATTATTGTTGACTAATATATAATGTATTTAATAAAATACCATTATTCTAAAATCATATGTGTATATTTTAAATTTTATAATTTTTTTTGATTTTGTTAGAAAATAAGGTAATGAAAGAATAACTGTTTCATTTAATTGATCAATATAAAAAATCTGACTCCCTTTTAGTTGTTATGTTGAAAACAAATTCAAAAAACAAACACAGATAATTTCCCACTACTGTAAAAAAATAATAGGTAAATATTTCATTCCTAGACATTAGAAATAAAGTTATAAACTATAAAGATATGGTTCTAATATTATTTTATATAAAAAATTATATTAATTAATTCATGTCTCATTTCCATTAAAAATTGTATGTGAAGAAATCAAGGTTAGTTAAAGATACCTTTCAATAATAATAATCAATATGTGACATGCACTGGAAATCCAGACCATCATGATAATTAGGTAATATTTGTTTATCTCAAGGAAGGAAAATTCTTAAGAAACATCAATATTTCTTGTTATAACAATACATGATGATAATTTAAATCCATGTTCACTCATCTTCCATAATAGGGACTGATTCATTCTTAATAAGTTGATAATTCAACAAAACACCCAAATGATCAAAAAACATGGTCATATTTAGAATACTATGAAGATATTATATCAAATAATGTATACACCATTATAAATGTAATTATTTCATTGTCATAAAAAATCTAAGGGATAGAATATGTATTTATTAAATCCCATGAAGAAAATAATAGCAATTTATGATCTCTAAATTTATATTATATTCTTTATAATAATAAACTATTTAACACAAAATTTGTAGAGATTTGGTTTATCCCCATATCAAATTTTTTGATGTATGGGATCTACCTTTCACAGGTACTCATGATCATGTATTTAATATTGGGGTTTGAGTAGATCTACACATCCTTCCCAATATATATCTAGAAAATTTCCTAATTTCTTTGAGTCTTCCACATTGATGAACATTTTATATTCCTTAGGAAAATTAATTTTCAATTGATTTTTATAGGAACGCTAATATCATCTTCATTTATTTACCCATCAAGGATGAAAATAAATATTTCCCAAATATCAACCATTATAATCATTATTTTGCTACAAGAATTTTTTACACCTGAGAATCAATTATAGTAAGTATAATTTTCATTCTAAACAAACTATAGAATATTTAACATATCTTTATTAAAGAATATGATTAAAACCTAAATTATCATATTTTATATTTTTAATTTTATTAAAGGAATATCATTTTCAAATTTAGAATGTAAAAAATTTCATTATGTGAAAATTTTGAGATTTTTTGGACATAGTTAATTTTTAGTTGAATGTTGAAAAATAAAAATTTTATAAATACTGTCACTTTTAGGATACTATTGTATTATATAATGACTTGAAAGCTTATAAAAATTTTATAGACCAAATAAATGTTTTAAACGTAAATTTTTGAAATATTTTCTAAAATGGGTTTTGTATGTCGAACTAAAAAAACTCAACATTTACCTTATTCATCGAAAGTTACAAACCTGATATCCAAAGGCAAGCAGAAAATATGATATTTCACCAATGATTATTAAAATCATAAATTGGTTTATATTATAATATTTTGGGATCATTTAACTTTGTCAGGGGGGAATTATTTCATACTTTGTCACTCTCTCATAGGTTTAATTCATGTTCGTGAATCCTTCTAAAATCCTAGTATGTGACTGGTGACCCTCATTTTATGAGTTGATTATTAGAATGTGCCGATGAGGACATATGTACATATCGATGTTATATCTTCTACCTGAATATATGTATGTAATAAAATATTCTCCATAAATATAACCATATATACATATCATAGGTTCACCATCTTATTAAATGGTAATGCTTTATTTTAAGGAGTTATGTCTAAAAGATGCAACACTCTTGAGTTTATAACCATACAGTGAACTAGTAGTTGTTAATGGTTGTAAGGTCATTTCGTTTAAATTGGGTTCCTATTTATCCATATAAAATGAATAAAAACTCATGTTGTTCTGTGTAGCTTAATTATATTCATTGAACATTTTAAGGGTATGTGATAAGGATTGATCTCTTTAGTTTAATTTCATGTAGTAAAGAAGGATAGGTGGAAGATTCTAAGTTATCATTTGTGTGGTATTTACACATGAGTGGCCCTTTTTGGTAGTCCATTAATAGAATATGGCCTATCAAGGATGGGCTGTTCTAAGGTGTCCTAAGCATTACACGCATAATTATTACTTATTTCAATAAGAATAATAAATACATAACATTAAAATAATTCTATAATAATAATGGTTTAGTTTATTTGGACAATTGATATATAATCCTATTATTTCATGAAATATCATCATTTTTCCAAGACATAACACTTATTTGGTATACCTAACTTAAAAATATACATCCTAACCGATGGAGGGAAACCATAAGAAAGTGTGCGATCATATTATTAGTCAGGGTAAACAAGGGCGATATCAATCAATAATCAAACATGTTCATAATATCATCAAAGGGTATGATATTTATATCATAAATTACAATGTTCATATACACTATTTTATGGATTCTAGAACTTATTCATTACATAAAAAATTATTATAATAAAATAAAATGTTCAAAAGATTTCATAATAATTTATACCAAGTCATGAGTCATAAGTTCATAACATAGACATCAGAATGTTGAAAAAATAGAATATTATTACATTTTCAACATGTATAAATAGAAATAGGTTCACTCATAAAGTTAAAAACATACAATAATGCTCCTGGATAAATATAAGGATATAAAATGAGGTATATGAATAATCTTGGGCATATGAAAACCTGGTCCATGCATAATATTATGGACATGAAAACCAGGCCCATGCATAATCTTATGGACATGAAAAAAGTGTCCATGCATAAAAATGAAAAAAATAGGTTTACAGATAAAAAATTTATCTCAAGATTTATCCATCCATACCCTATTAATTTGATTCTATAATGGACCCAACCATCATATAATCAAATCACATTCTATATACACCACAATATCAAGAAAAAATGAAACATTTTTTATAACATAACCAATAGAAAATAAAACAGGTTTCATAAACATCTAATAATCATAAAAATAAACCATACATATAATGAATAAGGATTTCATCATAAAATTATATCACCAGAGATATATAAGAAACATCAAAGGATTCCACTATAAATGATAACTCCATTAACAGACACTTGGATCATTCTTTGAAAAAAAATACCCTTTTCCTTTTGAAATTATTTGTTAAAATCCAAATATTTAAAAACTAAATTGGAAAATATTTACATGTAAAATAAACATGGAATTTAATAAAATAGGATTAAAATTATTTTTTTTAATGATGGTAGGATATTTCATATTATAGTATATCATTAAAATTATTCATTTAATGATTACAAAAAATAAAAAATGACCGCATTTGAAAAATTACAACATGATTCTATTTAATTTTTTTTTATAAAAATACTATAATTTTAAAATTAAAAATGGTAAAAACTCATAGGATAATATTTAAACATTACTTATAAAACATTAATTAAATAATGGAATATGATGAAAAATATTTCTGACCAAAGAGTAAATAATGTCTATTTATTCTCAAAAACATTTTTTTGATCATTTTGAGTACCTGATACAGGACAATGGTACTATTATATTACAATTATATAAATTTCCATTAGTGAAATTAATTAAATGGTATTTTTTACATAATAATTTTATAATTCCATTGATGTAAATTTAATCATAGAAAAGATGATTAAAATTGGATTGAAAAATAAATTTCTTAAAGCATGTTTAGTCTTTCTTCATAATTGTTCAATCCAAATGCATAATAAATATATATCCACTATACATTTATAATTTAACCAAACTCAAATATATATATATATATAATTCCATATAGTATATACTCATAATTTCATATCACCTATTTATTAACAATTTTTTATAAAAATCATTGTTCTAGATTATAACTTCTTCGTTTCTCATGAATGTTTCAGTTCGTCAATCTTGGTACTTGTGATTTCATCATGGATACATAAAAAATAAAATTATATTAATTATATAAATTTTATATATATTCATTATATAAATATTAACTCATCCCTAAAAGTTATATATAGACAAATTCATTAAATCATTCTTTGATATGGTCGACCAACAAGAATGTTATATTTAATTTTCAATGGACTAAAATAGAAAATATACCTAATATATCACCATTATATAATAATTATAATGTCATATATTTCATATAAATTAATTAATAATAATAATATTCTTATTTTTTATGTGGATGGGAAATTAAAATCAAATCGCATCGCTTCATAGAGGCGGAAGTCCATGTGCACACTGGAGTAACCTTATTGCTTTCCAAATGATGGACAGGGTAGATGGTATATATTATATTATAATTACATTAGTATAATTATATCACAAATATAGTATAAAAATATTGAAAACATACTAATACACATACATTTAATATGGTGGTGAAAAACAAATATAACACTATGCGGAGATGGGAAGTTGTATGTACACAGGACTGGTCTTTTCACTTTTTATATAATGGAAAGAATGTCTAAAAGTGTGGTTACAACATAATAATAATTTTTTGAATATTAAATATACTAAATTAATTATTTTAGGAATATATACCATGAATTTAAATTAGGTATAAGAATAAATTAAATTGAAAATAGTCGGTTAAACGTTTTACCTCTTCACTGAGAATCCTTTTTTGCTTACATAAGAAGCCTTCAAAATAATGGACTTTTCTAAAGACCAAAAGATCTAGTATGTTTCTCAGGAATCTAGTAATATAAGTTTTTTGTTATTTTCCAATATATAAAACTCAAAAAGGTTAATTAATGTAGGATAGTAGTTTCCCTTACATTTGTGAGGGGAGGGCCACTATTGGAATTACATAAAACATTAAATTTATATAATTTAATGTTCTTAAAAAATAGACCCTAAATTGATTTAATTAAAATTAATATTATTATTATTATAAATAATCTCATATAATAAAACTTGATCTGTTTTGGTTGTTTTTTGACCCTTGTCTATTAGTTTAAACCCCACATTAATCCTTTAGACAATTTTTATGATATCAACGTGTTTTAAACTTTTGGGACCACGAATGTTAATATAAAAGCAAAATTGACTCATAAATGGAACAATTCGGATATTTTTAACCATATAAAAATAATTTGGATTCATATAGAACTTATATTAGTTTAAAATTGTTTAATAAAATATTATTTATTATAAAAAATCATTAATGTCATTTTTAGAACTAAAAAAAGTATTATATTATAATATTTTTATAACAACTATAAAGTTGTTACAAAATGATATTCATTAGAAAAAAATTAATATACTATCATTATATAATAAAAAACAAATAATATTTTGAAAATTTTATATATCATTTAAAACCGTCTCTTTTGGTTTATCCCTATGGTTAACCAATTTTAACTTTAAACTTTGTAATGAATTTTTCATCATTAAAGGGTTATTATAAAACATATAAATTTAAAATTGAATCACAAATAGATACGAGATGATACAATTAACCATTTATAATCCTTCATGTCATCTTTTAATATTTTTATCATTTTAAATAATTTAACAAATATATATTTAACATTAAATACTACTAATTTTATTTTAAGAACTATTCAAAAAAATGATATTGAAAAAAAATTTAGGTATTGTAATTAATATGTAAACATATAAAAATATATAATATTTTATTTTATTCATTTTACTTAGTGGGAAACTTTTTCTCACTAAATAAATATTACTTTTAGAGTCATTGAAATCATCTAGTTGATTTTTCTCTACATCCACATGTGGTTTTTCAACAATTCATAGGCATTTAAGTTAATTAATTCATCAATAGAAATTTAAAATAGGTTAAGATGTGAAAAAATTAATTATTATTTCATATAAGATATTATAAATTAAAATATGTTTTTATCAATTTCAAAAATATTATATTTATTAAAAAGAAATACAGTGACACTTTTTAATTTATCTTTTATATAAATACTATAAAAGTATAAATAAATGTTAAATGGAATAAAAAATGTTATCGTTTAGAATATTGGATTATTATGGATGAAATAAACTCATAAAATGATATAAAGGAAACTGTTTCAATGAATTTGAAGCATTATCATATTTGAATTAACCAAAATTGAACCACTTTACCTTTACCGTGGTAATAAATATTTATTATTCTTACTATTTATAATGACCAAAAATAAAAGGGACTTCATTACCAAATTTTGAAATATTTATACCAAATTTGGAATCGATTTTTTAATGATTTAATTTATGGAAATGGTAGGTATTAATATAAGACAAAAATGAACATTGCAACAAGAAATAGTTTTTCTGGAAAATGTAAATTTATGTATTTTTTTTTTGAAAATTCCCTAATAATATAGATTTAAATGAATTTAATTAGATGTATAAGAATATAATATTAATAATTATTATTTGAAACAATCATAAAATATAATGGTACATTATAAATGATTGAAAAAAATTATTGTTTACAATAAAAAACATTATTTATTCACTATTAATTTGAAAATAAATCATTTCAAAATAATCCAAAGGATTACCCAGTAAGTAATTATTATAACATTATTTCAAAGATAATATTTTTTTAATCAAATGAAATTTTTAATAGTTAAAAAAGTTAATTATAATATTATATAAAAAACATATTTAAAAACATATTTTAAAAATCGATTACTTATTTCTTATGTATTTATCAATAATTTTTTGTTAATTTTGTACTTTGTATAAATTACCAAGTTTTGTTACTACTATTAATAACTTGTAATTCAATGTCTAGGTTATAACTGTTTAAATGATATTTTTTTCATTTAAGCATGGTGTTTCGTGTTGTATATGATATCATACATAGTCTTATTTTAAAATATCACTTTGTCATATTACCCCCTTTAATAAATTTTGTCCTTTCAATTTGAACTTCATCAGGGAAATCAATGGTTTGATATTTTAAATTTCATTTTTTTGTAAACCAACATCAAAAATGGTGTTAATAAAACTTCTTCTTGAAAAGTTGGAAAGGGACGTATGAAGATAAATCTAGAATAACACATAACTAGGCATCTATGTAGGAGAAAATTAGTTTGAAATGAAAATATATACTTGGATAAAAAAATTAACATCCAAATACTGCTGACGGCTGATAGTGAACATTGATCACAAGAAATTTAAAGATAGTGATATTTTGAATTATCACAAATCCATAAATCAATGAGGTGGGAAAACACATCGATTCATTGGAAATTAATGTAATATAATGACAATTTTTATTCATTATAATTTTCTAACAGTTCATGAATTCTATTAATATCAAGATATTGTATTCAAGAAAAATTTAATTACTTTATTTATTTCCATTGAATATGAACATTTCCATACTTTGGTTGTGTTTCGATCAATTCCACTTTTATCTTAACTCTTAATTAAGTGGATATTCAAGATTAGTTATTTCTCCTGAAATACTAAATTTAATTTTTAATGACTCATAAGATCCATAATTTATTCTTAATAGCCATATATATTTACCAAAACCTAAATGGATATCATAAGTTATCCAATACAATACATCAATTTCAAAAACATAAACAATAACACCCATAGTTAAACTTAATCCATTACATAAATAGTTAACATTGATGATCTTCTGAAAAATTCCGGGCCAATATTGAAATGAAATAATTATATTGATTTGATCACATATTCTTCCATAATAAACATAATAATGATATGAATACCCTAGTTCTCTTAAAATGGGATAATAACCTCAATTCCTATAAAACACTAGTGAAAAAATATATGCTTCCAAAATATTTCAATACCATTATTCCTCAAATAAAATCATAGACTAATGAATATATTGCATATATATATAAATGAAGAAAAATTTATCAAATATGAACTAAATAATTTTTTCATCAAATCACTAACAAGTTTTAAGGTCCCAAATACTATATCATTACCTATATCAATGTCATCCATATATTTATTTAAACTAAACGTTATTCTTTTAATATCTAGATCATATTAATGGTTATTATTCTCTAAACCATATTGTTCCTATAAAATATCACCTTAATGTTAGATCAATTTTCTATACTGAACATATTTTTGAAAATTCAAATATTAGTACAACTACAGAATAATATTTATATCTTTCATGTTCTTATGACCATAATATAATTGATAAAATTAATTCAAAAATATAATTCCAAAATTTAAATACATAAAAACTTTAATAAATCTACTTAAGTTGTTGATATAACATAGGACCACTCTTAGTCTAAGATTTAACATTCGGATTAAGTAATAGAATACTATAATTTGTAGTTACCCAAAAATATTAAATTGACTTTACTCTGCAATTCATTACTCTATGGCCTTCATTTCATCATAGAAAAAATATTCCAATTATTTTGATACAATCTCATGGGTTCTTCTTTCCGCAGTCATAACATAATGAAAACTGAATATTTATTCTTATATGGTCAATAGCACATAATGTGTTATAAAAATAAATATTCTTCTTATAGGATTATTAATAAATATCATTGATTTTTAATTTTTTTAATCATATATCAGTATAGATAAATATGATTAACAACAATGTTTCACCTTCCAGTTCATATTTTAATTAGTTTTCCTTTAGGATAATCATTACACTTTCTGTTACAATCTGCATTAATATGAATCCCCCTAGTTCAAACCGTTTTCTAAAACCAAAAACCATAGTAAGATAAATAATAATCATAGTGAGGGATCATGAAAAGTCATTTGTAGAATTTCCAAATAGTGAAAATTTATTTCCAATCTCTAAAACCTTAGGTTTAACCAATGTTATTCTTGGTTATCATATATTCAAATAATATTTAACAATTTACAATTAAAATGTTAATTAACCTATGCATTACCCCTGAAAGTTTAAAAAATAGGTGTGCAATAAAGCCACATTCACTATTAACTAGAATGATGACTGAGATATACTCAACAAAATAATTTAAAATTTATTACCCATAGATGCATATCTAATAAAACCACATCCATTTATAGTATCCAAAAATGGATTTATAGCTATGAAAACCACATAATCTCTATCATACCAAATCTTTCAGATTTTTTCCGATACTTAGTCATGTCACTAGAGTTTTCAAGAAATTTATTTAATGATAATCTCCATATATTGACTAATACTTTCACTAATAATAAATTATTTGAACCAATATCTTTATATATAAATATTACTACGTTTTCTATGAATATTCTATATTATAAATTATGATCTACATAAAAACAATAAATGATTAGTGGGTTTGGAGAATAAAATACATAAACTTATTCTATAGGTACATTCTTCATTATCTATCAAATATTTCTTTTCAATTTGTACTAATTTTGAAATACGTTACATAAAAACATTACTCATAACCTGGGTAAAGGACATATAAGAAAGGGTGAGATAAAATACCTAGTAAGGGTTGAAAAATGAGATATCAATTAATGATCAAATTCAAGCATAAAATTAGAATACAACATTGAGTTCAAGATCAGTACTTATAGAATTCAAACCCCAAATATCATGGCTCACAGAAATGATTAATGACATGAATCTTAATCACCTTAAAATAAATGAATGTTAAGAGTGATAAACAATCATAAATCAATCAAGAACCGTATATTCATATCATAGTCATAAAAATTATCATAAAAGTTACATCATCAAAGGGATATAAACCCATTCATATGTCAAGATTAACTACCAAGTCAATAAAATCATAGTGGATAAGGCATCAATGCCAATTTTCCATATCACAAGGGTTCGAATATCACCACATATATCCCATAATAGATATGGTATCACTACCAATTTCATATAGTAGATCAAGAATATCAACTCCTTTCCTATAATTATATCATGAGATATAAATAAATTCACAATGTATTGGGGGGATATATAATTTTGACCACACCCATCACATAATGAAAACCATAAAATGTGACCCATAACATCAAATAACATTAAACATATTTTCAAATCATAACACAATTAAAGGAATAGAGTTTCATAAACCTTTTATCCTATCATCATATCATAAGAAGTTGAAAATAAACAAGTTTCATAAAAAACTCCTCATCACAATTATATTCCATCGAATGAATTAATAATGATGGTTTCATTAGATCAAATCCCCAGTAAAACATAATTAAAATAACAAGATTTCATCACAGATAAAAATTCAACTTAACGATCAGAAGAATATTTCTTTAGGAAAATTACTTTTTAATTTTGAAATCACTTATTTACAATCCAAATATGTATAAAATATTATAGAAACATTTATACTTAAAAATTACATTTAAAACTTTCACTGGAAGCATCAATGCCTTGAGTTTCTATGATGTCATGAAATATTATTTATGTAATAATCATTAAAACAAATATTTTATTCTTATTGTTAGTAAAAAGTAGATATTTCAAAAAGGACAAGATTATTCTTTTTAAATTTTTAAAAAAATTCAATTATTGGTAAAAATTTAATTAAATGATCATTTTATAATATCTAGAAACATTCTTAAAACTATTTTATAAACCATTCTAATGGAAGAAAATATTTTTCTGACTGAATGATAAGAAATAAGTTTGACTTTTATTTACAAAAAGTAAACTATTTATAATTCCAAAGAGTGGGAAATGGTACCCAAACACCAAAATTATATAAATTACATTATGATAAAAAAAATTAATGTGATTTAACATATAAAGATTAAATAATTTCCTTAGTGGAGTCTCAAACGTCAATAATCCCATTTAAAATGGTATTGAAACATAAATCCCTTACCTCAAGTATCAACATTATTCATATGTCTTTAATCCTCCAAAAAATAATATATATTTATTAGTTATAAATTTATTATAGAATATTAATAAAACATATAATACCATATATGATGTTTTATAACATCTTATCACCCTTTTATTAATAAATCATTATTAAAATAATTGTATTGTGAGAGAATTTATTTGTTTTTTCATGCATGTTTCAGTTCAGCGGTCCCAATCCTTGTAGTTTGATCATGGTTCAAACATATCTTTAATTTAAATAATTTTATGGGTATCATATTTAATAATTATATAAAATTTGATAATAGTACATATAAATTGGTTATGAAAAATGAATTATATCACTTCATTGAGATTGCAGTTCATACACATACACGAGTAATGTTTCTATTTTTTGATTGATGGAATAAAAGTGAGGTAAATAACAATTCAACATTATATAACCATAATAATGTAATAAATGTCTCATATATTTTTTAAGTTAGACATTATAACCATCAATGTGATGTTGTGATGAAAAACAAATCACATTGCTTTGTGGAGGTCGTAGTCCACACGTACACACAAGTGATATATCATTTTCCCATTTGGTGGAAGGGAGGTGGATAATTGGTGTTACATTCTCATAATATTAATTAATAATATTTTAGATATTAAATTCATTATTTTATAATTGATTCTATAGATCTAGAGTATGTAGAATATAACATAAAATCTTAATCACTCATATTAAAAGTTATAATTTTCTATTGAGAAAACTTCAATGGCATAAACATTAATCCTTGAAGGAATGGTATTTTGGAAATAACATAATCCCTAGAAAGTGGGGAAGGAAAATTGAAAGGTATTAATATTGGTATTTAGTGATATATAAGTCCTAAACGGTGTGAGTAAGATAAGAGAATAGGAGCCCTCTTAAAATTGATGGGAGGGGAAACATACAATATTAAATTAATATAAATTATTCAACATGGAAAATAGGTACCAAATTGATATATTTCAAATATGGGGTGATTTTGAGTCTAAATTTCCTTATATAAATAAAATTTTGGAAATGTTAGGTGAATTTTCACACAAGTCTCAATATTTAAACACATGCTAACCCTTTTTACAATTTCCACAGTATTAAAGATTTATAATCTTTGTGGGTCAACAATGCATCCCTAAAATTTAAATTGAGAAATTAATATACAATTGTTGATATTTTAAACCATATAATATTCACTTTGTGTAACAAAATATTTTTTATGAATTTTAAATAATTAAATTTCTTATTATTTGCTATAAAATAAAATTAATGCAATTTTTTCAATTATTTAATTAATTTTATATTCATGTCATCAAGGTAAAAAATTACCTAAAATATAAAAATTTAAAGGTTCAATTTTTTTTATAATATTCTACTAAATAATTGGAAAACAATAATTCATCCAAATTGTTCAATTTTTAAAATTGTAAAATCATTTATTTTATTTTTATATTAATTGAATAATTTATATGTTGGTGTTTCATAAGAGTTTAATGTATTTATTGAATAACTGAAAATTTTAAATACATTATCATGATAAAAAAAATTCATTCATTTTTCAAATAAAAATTTATAACCCATAATAACCAATTTTTATCCATATGAAAAAATATTAGAGATATTAAGATCAACAGAGTTATATTTTGTATTTATCCTTTTCTTAAAATAATATAAGAGTCATAATATAAGAATAATGGAACCATGAGGCCATAATTTTGATGATAAGATAATATATGGTGGAAATACCTTAAACCAATACGAATTGGATAGTTTTAAGAGATATTTTAAACATTAACATAGTTTTTGACCCCTTTGATGAAAACATTTATCCTTAACTACGATAACAAAATTCTCAAACTTAAAGCGTTAAAATTTTACTTATAAGTTACAAATAGCCCCATAAATGGCCACGGGAAAAATTTTAGACTATTTATCATCCTAATTCAACCCATACAATATTATTTTTATTTTCAAATAATTAAATGAATTATTATATTTCAAATATTTCATTAATATTATTTTATATAGTAATCATTTAATTATCCTTAAAATCATCAATATGATGAAATAATTATAACATAAACACTATAACTAGAAATTAAAAATTATTATTAAACATAAAATTCATTTGACACTATATGTTATCCCAAAAATATTTCCTTTTATGTTTCTAAATACATTTACGTTGATTTTCCTACTGTTTTCACAATTATTGTGTTAGCATTGTGTATGGATTTTGGGTAACGATGTATTCATTGAAAATTAAAAATAAATTATCATAAAAATGTATATTAATAAAGTTAAGTGTAAACTTTTCTATTCAATAAATATTTATATTAATTCACATATAAGTCATGAAAACTTATTTAGTACGTTATTTTGACTTTTCTTAGCCTTGTCCAATCATTGCACACTCATTTGGGTAAGACACTTGTTATATAACTCAACTATTTATATGTATCCATCACAATAACTAATAATAAATAATATATATATATATATATATATAATTTCATAAATATAATTATTCATTCTCAAATTTTATCATCAGGAAACCAAATTTCACTTTTTTAGTGTTATGAATGCACTGTTTCGACACTATTCATTTCATATATTTCTTGATCTAAATTATCGATTATATATTTTGATTTTTTTGTCAAATATTTTTATTATATTATCATACATGATTATTTCAAATAAGTTAAATAAATTATATCATACTTATTTCTTCATGATATCGTAAAATATATCATATTCTATAAGAATTTAATTTTTTAATATTTAAAATAAAATTACATTGTCAACAAAATTATCAAATATTAATCCTGGGATAAAAATGAATTAATAATTAAAAAATATGGTCTAATTTATTTTTAAAATAACATTATTTTATATAAATTTATTTTTTATCACCCTATGATTTCAAAATAATAGCATTATGTTCGATTGTGTATCCACACACCACCTCGAGCATAAATTACCCACAAAATATATAACTATTATAACCAAGTCAATAAATTAGTTTGTATTAATATTATTTACTAATATATGAAATATAAATATATATATATACATATCCTTCTCAATATAAATTATTTTTAAGTGTTTAGTGAATAATCAATCAATTTTTAATAGAGTAATTTTATTCTTTGAAAATATGTTTTCTTCAAAAAATATTTTTACTGATATTAGTGAGAAAATATTATAATTAATTTTTAAAAATTTTATAAAATTCACTTGATAACATTAAAATAAGTTTTTAACAAAATTAATCAAAATAATTTATCAAAGATTTATATTTGACATATTTAATAAAATATATCGATAAATTATTAGTAAATAATAAATCATCGTTTAGTAAAGTAATTTAATTCATTAAAAATAATATTTAAATTAATGGAATTATTTTTTATTTACATTTTATAAACATAATTACACTTTAATAATCTTTATATTTTATTTTATAATAAGTTTATTCTTGGGTTTAAAAACATAATTATTCTAAAAGAACTTCCATAGTGCATAAATTAATCATTCTAAATTAGTTAAAAACCCATAATGAAAATTAATTTAATAGAAATTTATATATTATATATATAAATTATTAGTTTTTATTTACAAAATTATCATTATCTTTTATATATTTAATATAAAATCGTCTTTTGTTTGAAAATACACTTCTAAGAAGCCTTCTTTTTCATCACATTTGAATGTTTAATTTTATATTAAAATTTTCCTCTTATGTGAATTGAAGTTGGTTTAATGAATTAAATATTTAATATAATAATAATAATTTATATTATATAATAATTAAAAAATAAATTTTAATCATAAATAATAAGGAAAACAGAAAAAATTAATCACCATGGTTAAGGTGAATACGGGTTTACCAGGGGTTAAACTAAAAATAAAAGGATAAAATGACATAAACACCAGCCGAAAATATATTTTATGACTGTAATTATAAATTATCATTGGTAAGTATCGATATTGGTATATTTTTGATCCTTTTGGAATGTGACAAATGGGGGGTACACCCTATTATTTTCAAAAATTACGACTGTATCCCTCACCTCACTTCTAAATGCTAACTCCTCTCCTCTCTTATTCACACCATAATTTCAATTTAACTCAAAAATATATCTAGAAAAATCATTTTAAAACTCCATCTCCTCATCATATATCCCTTTTCTATAATAAATATAACCTAATAAGGATTTCAATGTCAACCTAAGGAGGTTATATAAAGAATATGATTCGTCCTTTACTGAGCATTTTATTTTTATTTATTCTTCAAAATCCTTAAAATATCCTTCAATTATTATGATATAGTTAAAAATTTTAATAAAATGAAATTATATTTGATTTTTTTAATATAATAACCTAAATTAATCTCCTCTTCCATTAAATGGGATACAAAATCATCATTCATTTTTAAGGCAGACTACGGCCTTGAAAACAGATGTCAATTTTTTCCATCATCTCCTCTCACAACTTGTAATAATGACGGATTTATACTATATATATATATATATGATATTTTTAATGTATTTATAATTTTTATTAATAATAACATTTATAACCTATTACATTCCATTCCATTGGGGATACAACAACAGAGTGCGTGTGTATGATGGATCGCCGCCTCGCGAAGCGATGTGATTCATTTTTCACCATTTTTTTACATGAAAGGTAATAATGATAATTATAATGAATATATGTGATATAAATGAAATAATTATGAAATTAATGAAATATTTATTTTTATGAAAATATAATATATTATTTTCATTCTCACACTAAAAAATGATAACATCGTTAATGTGTACATATGGACTACTTCATCCATGGAGCAACGTGATTGTTTTTTCACCTCCAAATTGCACTGATGATATATATAATTATATTAAATGAAATAATATTTTATTTATGATATTATGATCATTATTTAAAGTTAATATTATACCCAACTTATTTCCCTAATTATCGTTGAAAATGAAAATCTTACTCATGTGTATGTATGACCTACTATCTCTCTAATTGTAACGTAGTTCATTTTTCATAACCATAATTCATGATTGGTTTTTAAAGTATTATTTATTTTTAAATAATATTAATATATCATGATTATTTTTCTAGATATTTTTATGTAAGGAAGTATTTGACCCTGATAAACACACTAAATCCATTTTGAAATAATAAACTGAATGTCCTCCAAACACCCAACATGGACTTAACTAATTAAATTTTTATACATTTCCTAAAAATTAATATAATAGATTATTTAATAATAATGAAATAAATATTTAAAAGTTTCATAATAAATAAAAACAAATAATCTTATTATACTAGTGTTAAAGGACACACAAGGAATCTCTACACTCAATGTAAGGGTTTCTCAACTCACTTTTTATTCTTGTGATACATATGTAATATTCACCACTTTTGGTATTATGTAGTGTATATACTAAACATAAATTAATTTTATGATTATGGTAGTGAAAATTAATTTTATTTCCAAATCCATATGATTTTATCTCATTCATGGGGTTTTGATCCAAATATTACTTCAGTCATAAGGGACATCATCCCAATTTCCCATCATTGAGGGAATTTGTAGTGATACAAAGTTATCTTATTTTATAATGTTTATGTAAAACCCATTATACATGTTATATTATTAAAATAATTATAGTATTGATATTTAATGTTTTAGTTGAATTAATTCTTTCATAGGGAATACTATTTAAGAGATTCTCAAGTAGAATAGTATTTATGATACACTCTCATTTATTTCATAATTTTTTATGTTTAGGTTTGTGTTAGGGGAAATCATATACTATTATTTTCATGAACAATGTTTAATTTTTTCTTCTTTAATAATTTATGTGGTTAACATGGTTAATTTTAATTTCCTCTTCTAATTAATGATGAAATATCAATTAATTCATTTGTAAGTGATATTTATCTTGTATCTTATTCCCAATTGGTAATATTTATCTTCCATATCCATGTTTACTAAAATGTAAATGGAAATTTTCTTTTCTAAAAATAAATTATTTTCTAAATCGTTTATACATGGTCTTTTAACTTTATTAAAATATTTTTGAAAGGAAATTTCTTAACATCTTCCAAATGGGTCACTTTTGACTCCATTTTACTAAATATTTATAAAATAATGCTTCTTTTTAACATTTACAATAGAAACATATTTTACCACCATCATGAACATAATTTCGTTGTAACCTAACTCTATAATATTATAAGGCTATTTTCAAAATATTTTTTTAATTTTTTTTAAAGAAATAACATTAAAATATTGAAGGGTATTTTCCTTAAGAATGTTTTAAATGATATTTAAATAGTATACCCATTCATAAATTCCCAAAAACCTTGATGTTACTTATTCCCCAATGGAGATATATTATAATGATACAATCCCCATTATTTATCTAAAAGGATTGTGATTTTTTAAATTAATTAGTACGGAAGCTATTTAATTTTCACAACATAATCATGTTTAAATAATATTTTCATGGAACAAGTTTCTTTTTATTGGGTAAAAAACGTGTCCATAAAATTGACCATGATTCCATTTATTTTCCAAGGTTGAATCAATAAATGATTTTTTTAATGTGAAAACATGAAGTATTAAAAATTATTTACTCAAGATACAATAATTGTACATTTTTTATGATGATTTCTGGTTCCATTATAAACCATGTATGGGTTGTTTTGTTATTACACAAGGATGGGTGGTTATGTTATTAACAAAGTATTGGTGGTTCTATGAAAATACCAAGGATGGGTGGTTCTTTGATAAACCATGGATGGATAGTTCTGTGATATCCGTCCAATACATAGATACTCTAGATATTGAAGTTCAGAATACTAGTTATTATATTTTTAATATTGATATAAAGAAAATGTCCCAAGATTAAAACAATTTTTTTAGGATTTTTTTGGATATAAATGTTTTCATTTATCAATATTGATATTAAATTGCTCATAATTATTTATTATAATGACTCCTTCCTTTATTAATGCTTTATTCCATGCCAGATGTCATTAATCTATGTTGATGGGTATGAGGTCTCTTGTATTATACTAATTCACATTGATTAGGACATCATACCCTTGTTTTAATCTTACTATAAGTGATGCCACTCATTTTTTAATTCCTATGTTTACCCTTAATGTGAATTTGAACATGCCTTTCTTATCTTCCATTTTCATCAGTTTTTCGTGAATGATGTTGAATGAATTATGTTTAAAAGAGTTTAATTTGTATAATTATTTTGACTTAATATGGAGTATTAAAATTTTGTTATAATGTAAAAGTACTCCATTGATTTTAGGGGTTTTGTTTATGTAATAGTTTTTCTTAAATCAAAAAAACTCTAAACCAAAAAGGACCTTGGGTGTTTATGTGAGCCAATAATTTTTAAATATGTTGTATATTTGTTATTGGGAATTTTGGTTTTTCATAACTAGTTCGAGATCTAGAATTGTATGTTTTATTATTTTAACAATAGATCTGGGAGTGTAGGTTTAGGCTAGCTTTATTTTTAATTTAAATGAATAAAAGAAAACAATATTTCTTGATGCAATTTTTATCCTAAAAATAAACTTATATTGAAATAAATTATAATACTAATTAATTACTAATAAAAATTATTATTTATAACTAAAGTAAAAATATATATAAATAAGAAATCATATTTATAGCATAATGAGACACTTTAATTAAAAATGTTATTTTAAAAAATAATTTTTATTATTCCACAGAAAAATATTTTAAATAAAACCCAAAATTTCACCATAATTTAATTTCTATCAGTCTCTTTCAAAAATTTTATCCCCTTTATTAAACATAATTCATAAAAATGGATGAAATTAAAATAAAACATTTACCATAAAACAAAATAAAAAACATTTCTCAAGAAAAAGTGTTTTTGAAGAATAAAAATACTTTTTAAAAAATTGAATGCATATTTCCTAATAATTAATCAATAAATTTGTATTGATTTTGGCCATTTTTTATATATTTCATAACTTGGTCATTCAAATTCTTATCTTCCAGTTTAACAAAATGATAATAATAAAATCATGATATATCATGGTTCATTTTAAGATATGTGTTGCATGCCTAGAAATCGATCAAACACTTGTAATTTATTTGATGAGAAATATATTCTAAACTATTGTGGTGGTATAGGACATCATTATGGGTTTTATGAAATGGAAAATAGTAAATTTTAGTTGGGAAAATACACTAGGACAAAAAAATTTCATATCAAATTTTCTTATTGGACTTCATGCTCGACTCATTTTCTCAAATAAATTACATTTATTTATCTTCCTTTTTACCATTAAACTAACATTATTAAACCCTATATTATAGAAAAAATTCCTTCAAATCAATCATGTTATTGGGTATTGTGTCCAAGATTTTTATTGATATGATATTTCAATATGTCACACAATATTATACTAGTGAGTGTATGATACAACTATATTTTCTTGTGAATGATTTTTGGAAGCGGCACCAAATCATTTTCAATTCAGATATCATCCCAATGATTGATAATGAGATTCTAAAAGATGTTATTATATCGATGATGCATCAAAACTTGTCAAATTTATAGTTCTTCAAATACATATATTTGAGAAAGGTTAATGTCTTATTTAAGGGAGCATACGTCAATAAGGGATGACCAAGATATTATGTCTGTTTCATCATTCTAAAACAACCCTGGATATATATATATATATATATGTGTGTGTGTGTGTGTGTGTGTGTTTGTGTGTGTTGATATGTATATATATATATATATTAGAGTCCCAATCATTCTGTTACACTTCCATGTCTAGTTGATTAGTGATTGAACAACCCCCGATAAAGAAAAAAGTCTAGGACCAATGTATTAGAGGTTATGTCAAACCCCACTAGATATGGTCATACTAGGTTAGGTTTATATGTACTTTTTTTAAGAATAATGTTTTGGTGGTAGTGATTTAAGAAGTTGTTTTTATTTCTCATAGATATATATATATAATTACAACACGACCATATGATTTCGTAGTCTTTAGATCATATAAAAAAATATGTTCTACTTGACATATAGTGATGTGAGGATCAGCTTATAGAGTGTCTATAAAATCATTGGGGCACAAATATTATGATCTATATATAATGTTTATATACCCCTAAGTCTTGTATATGGAGATTCTTTAAGAGAACAATCATTAGACAATCATTTTTTAAGGGAAACCAAAAATTACATGGTAAAAGATTCTAGATCAAGAAAAGGATTTAACATAAAAAAATTGATGAAGGTTTCCTGGGTCCCTCATAGATACATAAAAAATTGAAAACACACAACTTCATTCCCTTGGATTTATAAAATTGGATTCACAGGATCTTATAGGATGATGTTTGCCTATGGATGTTATTAAGAGTAGGGATATGAGGTAAACAAAGTAGTCCATTATCAACCCAACCTTGCTATTTTGTTTATGTGGCTCAGTTGATATTTACTTCTTGTCCAAAGTTTAAATAATGAAATTAGTCTATATAAATTCATTATAGTATATGTGCTAGAAAAGGGAGGCTTATTGGCAAAATGATATAATTTTTGGAAAGGATACAACAATTAATATCTCATATTCTAAAAATGGTTTCTCTTATTTACATACCAGTGTCATTTTAAGTGTTATGGTGATAAAGGGAATCTTACATTAATGCTAGTAAGCTCTCTAGATATCTACATATTTTAATTATCATGATTTATGTAGCTCATCTTAGGAATCAGACAACTATCATTTAGTGAATAAAGTTATTTTATGTTATTGACCATGAAAATGCAGTTCAATTTCCTCTTATATGATGATCCTATTATTAGAAAAATTATATATAAGAACCATGGTATTTATAAAAAATCGTTATAAAAAATAATTGTGATATATTGCATCCAAATGGCCATGGATTACTATGAAATCACATGTGAGTTTTACACTATGTATAAATTTTCTCAACATTTTTTGTTCTAACAACAACAGAACATGGCACTAATATTAGATGTTAAGATATTGAATCATCTCATGGGGTGAGGTAGTTGTAGGTGAGAATGGATTAAGAGTACACTCATCCCACGATCAATTTCTCAACACCATGTGAATTCATCAGGTTTACTATATAATATTCCCATGCATTTATTTTATCATATACTCATGATATGATTTTGTGAAGTGTTCGTAGGTTCACTAAATTATTTTCCATTGAAAAAGGGAGGTTGTCTCCCTCATAGCCACATAAAAAAATTTTAGCCAATGTGAAACCCATGTCTTTAGATCAACCTCACCTAGGGGCTTCTCGATAACTTATAGACAACCTGTCAAATAATAATGTGTAGTAGATGAGTAAATCCATTGAATGATTATATAGTCACACCTTAATAGAAAATTAGATATTAGAAAAATAATTCATTCGATGGATCTTAATGCTTCTAAAACACACAGAGAGAATTTTTCTATTTACATGTAAAATTACATATTTACATTGTTTTTACAATTTTTTTTTGTCCCATGATTTTTCATATCATGGACCTATATACTATATTCATGCTAGTGTTCATATTTTAAAACTAAAAAACATGAAAATATTTAGATATTTTATCTATAAAAACAACCTTGAAGATGTTGGAAAGTGCCTCTAGGAGGTATATATTTTTTATATTTTAAATATAAGTGGATCCCAGTTATGGGAAAGATACAAGATATAATATATCAAGGTATCACAAAGGTTTTTATAAACTAGTAGATTTATGAGGTATGATATGATCTAGTCAACCCTATAGTTATTTTATGAATACCCACATCTATAAGTTTATCTTTTACATTACAAATGATCTAAAAATATCCATTTTATCATTTTTATAGAGAATGGGTATGGTGGATGAACCTGTAGAATCTCTAGAGTAACCTATGGGAAGAAATCTAATCAACATTATGGGATCATCCTTCCTAAAGGAAAATGATTCATCATTAAGATGGAGGGATATGCACGAAGCGAAGGGGAAAGATGAACTTTCCACCAGCTAATCATTGGGAATTTATCCTCAGGAAATTAAGTTGTATATCCCTACATTAATGATTAAGAATTACTAGAATACTAAAATCATGGAAATATGTATTCTAATGGATGAGAGAGGTTAGTCATCAAGTTTATCGCCAATATCTTATTAATGTGTGTGTGTATTTATTCAAATACGAATTTCACGATTAATTTTTATAAAATCAAACATATCCGAAAAGGATTCTTACTAGGAAATCCTATTCAATATTGGAAGGGAATCTCAAGATGAACTCCCTCTTTTAGATATAGAATAATATTCACCTATGTTGGAGAGAACATTAACAAAATAATATGCAAGGGTACATGTCAATGTATATAAGGATGGATCTAGTATAAAAAATTAAGTTTGATGGAAATAATTTACATTACCATTCACATTCTATTTCACATTGAATGGATTATAACACATGTTGTGTTTGTAACTAGGATGGAGGATAATTTATCAATGATATAACCACACCAATTCAAGGAAACTAACTTACCGATGGAGGATGAGGAAGTATTCATCGAATGATCTCCCTATTAAAGAATATTTTTCACATCCCTTGGGGAGTTGAATATTAGGGGTGATGGCTAGGATCTGCTTACTGGTCAGGAAATGTTGTGAAGAATTCATATCCTAGTTATTCTAGCTGATAAAAAGGCTAATTATGGGTAGATCCCTAGTATACATTATTAGTTAGTATACCTTGGATTGGACATAGAGATTGATCCACCAAAAGAGACAATGATTTCTGAAAAAAAAATTATAACTGTAAAAGGAAATTATTTTTAGTTCATTTGGTGGAAGTCATCATAACTAGATAATGAATTTGGAGACTATATCACCAATTAAAAGGCCATCTTGAATAAAGGAATCATGGAACAAGAATATTATCCCTACACTCTAGTTACCAACGTGCATAGATATTGGGTTCATTCTAATGTTAACATTCTCTAATGGTGATAAATAGATTATCTATATATGTGAATTAGTCATTGAATATGTCATAGAATCTATAATTGACTTTGAGTTGGATATGAAATTATTTGAACTTCAACCCACCTCATAATAGTATTTGTGGAATGATATATGAAATTTTGACCACAAAAAAACTCAGTTACTAATAATATATTCCACCAGATTCTCTACATCTTCATGATCATGGGATATGATGGATTATATTATCATCATACCCTGAATTTGTTTTTCTATGTAATTTTTTTTATTGATATATTTTTTTCTTTTCCTAGTATTAATTTTAAAATTGGAGTAGTTGGGATTGGAGTGTTTATCACATGGTTAAGGAACATGTCAGTACTAACCATTCAGAAAATGTGAAATGACTATCTAATTCATAGAAGTTTACAATTATACTATTAGTTCATGGTTATTATAATAATGTGTTCTAACTATAAAATTGTCGATGTCCTTTAATGTGGTATTCTTGATTGTTTTAGGGGTTTCCCAACCATTAATATAGACTATGAAACACTATCATGGTCATTAATTGTTTAAATATCCATTTCTTCAACCCCCAATTAATTTTGATGACCCCTAGTAACATCCTCTATTTATTCCCATGTATTGCATGGTGATTTATTATGGATTAATGGATTTATTGAGCTTGAATATCCTATTTAAACTTTTATATGACCCTCTCTTCCCTTATTTATTTAATATTTATTCACTTCATCTTTCCCAACCAAGGTATTGAAAGCCTGGGGTTACTTATTGTTCAATTTTTTTAGAGAATTCTTGATTTCTTGGGTTTTTCTGGTTTTATCCATACCACTATACCTTGGGGTGTTTTATGTTTCATCTTATTAAAGAAACATATTTATTATAGGTTACCCCATGTATTTACCATTAATCATTCAGGTATGATTTCTTATTGGTTTTCGATGCACGTCTTTATTATAAGATAGTTTAAATACATTTTTTATAGTAGTTATTATAAAAAATAATTGGTTTCTATCAATTTATATTTATTCCAAAATATTTAACCTTTATAAATGGTTTTTAAAACATTTACTTTTTGAAATATCAAGTACACTTTATTTGAAGGGAAATGAATAAATTAATTTTTAATAGGTTTTTTTTTGTGATACATAGATCCTTAATATATTTTATAGGTTTACATTAATTTGTTATATATTTTTATTTTAATATTTTCTATATAAGTCAATTTTATGTGATTCTTATAAGTCAGGGTTGGAAAATTCAAATGATTTACTTTTAAAAGTTAAACCCATTGAATCATTCCGCTTATGTATTTAAATAAATATATAAATTGTGATATTTTCAAGGACTATATCCGATAATTATGAACTTGTATTATTTATAATATTCCACTATCTTAAGGTGGTGTTTCTTTTATTAGATCCTCGGGGTGGGGAAGTTGATTGTCTGTTTAATTATAAATATATATATAAACTTAAAGACTCACCTATATATTCACATCACGGGAATACTTGTAAATCTAAGTGGGATATCAAGGTGAATATATTTCATAGGTTTTGTATAATTATTTAACTTGGGTTCCTGAGTTAGAATATGTCTGGTTTAGGGAATTTAAAACATGATTAGACTAGGTATGGAAATATTGTTTGTCATGAAGAATTGACTTTATACTCCAGATCAATCCCTCTATAGTGCATATTGTTATTTCTTTATTATATTATCCATGATAACCAAGGTTCCCATTATGATTTTACTTCATATATATTATATTTTACAATTTATTTTGACATTAATTTTATAGAGTTTCTTTTAGAGTTATATTTCCATTTTCCATTTAAATGTATTCTTAGTAATACATTCTAACAATACTAAATAGCGTTTTAAATTGCATTTTAGTAGATATTTTTTACCTTATGTTTTAAAGGAAAAATGTTCAGGGAATACATTGGCATATATAATGGTTTTAAAATAAAATTGAAGAAAAAAATTTCTTTATATATTTTAAACCAACATGAAATTGTTTTCAATCGAAATGTTATGCAATGGTGTGGGTGGTATTTTCATGGAATATTATGTTCATGCGGACCATATTATTGGAATATCTGATACCGCTGAAATTTGTAAGTTCTATTTGGGATTTATGGATTGGATTGAGTGGAGGAAGAAAGTAGATATCTTCTACTAGGGCATAGTAATGGGTAAATGTGGTCTATTTAATTACATTTGTATCTCATTTTTATTATCCACTACGATATTTATATTCCTTTTTTTGTTATTCCATTCAGCGTATTAGATATATATTTTTCTAAGTGTTTTCATTTCATATTACTTATTTGATTTTATTTTTCATGGGAACTATTTATTCTCTTTTTTGGATTTTAAATGTATGGAACATTCATGCTATGTTTTTATGTGGAAAACTGTATTGTTTCTGATATTTTTTTTGATGAAATCCATTATATGGTTTCTTAATTAATGTTTTTTAACTTTTCACCTTGTTGAGGGGGATTCAAAATGCTCCTTGAGTATCTCATGAGCTAGATTTGGTTCCCTATATTGGGGTGTCCAAGGTTAAGTTTTTGAAAAATTATATCATAACTTATCTTTTTAAATGGCCCTAGGTTCAAAATCTACTAATTTTATTTGGTAATTTTTTTAAACAACAAATATGATGATAATAATTCAATTATATGTTCATGATTGTGTTCTTGATCACAACCTCTTTGTGAAAAAACTTTTGTTTCTAGGATATCTTAGAATGATTATACAAAAAAATTAGAATTACTTACTATTTATTTATATTTTGAGATATTATTTCAGTAATTATAAATTTATTTGGAGAGACTCCAAGAGTAGGGGAAATTTAATAGGAACTCATAAAGTCATAATTACAAAACATGGTTTGGAAATCCATTTGTAGACAATGAAACTAGTTTTTGGAGACTTCCAATGGGAATTCCTATTATTAGATCATGGTTTTCCAAAAAAATTTGTTAAACCATGCATAGCTGTTAATTTATGAGATATATTTTTTTGTATCATTTTCCATTAGATCAAATTTATTTTTATTTATAATATATTTTTGTTATTTTTAGTGATTATTGGGGCCATTTTATATCTTTTATTTTCTGTCTAGTTTAATAAAAGGTTTTAGAAAGAAGTTAAAAGTTATGAAGATAAGGGGGTTTTTAAATGTTTTAAGATGAAAATAAATCACAAGTTTAAAAATTAATTTTTTTGAAGAAAGGGAGGTTGGATAAAAAATAATACATTCAAGTTCTGTTTTCAAAAAATTATTTGGTATATCCTGCAAAGGGTATCGATTGTAAATATTTAAAAGGTTGGTCATGTGGGGATTAATTATCTGTTTTTAATGAGATTAAAAGTTTTTATCAGAAGATGTTTTTTTAAAAGCAGTTATAGATATTTTCTAAGAATTTTTGAGAAATTTAATGTTATTTGGAGATTTAATTAGTATATATTGGTGCAATGTTCTACTTAGTCTTATGAGAGTAACTATTTTACTAGTATTTGGTTTTTTGAAATAATGATTTTAGAGGTTTTTCATGATTCTATTTATGTTTTTTTATTTTATAGTACACCCCCAAAAATTCACATGGATCCAAGAGAGGGATGGGTTGTTTAATTCACATCATCATGTAATTAGGTTAATCAAGTTTTATCTCAATCAACTGATTATTATGTTTCAGACACAAAACCTTGTAATCTTCTTCCTCTAGTTTAGAAGTAGGACCCCATTAAGAAATTTTAGCATCCAAATACTCATCACATTCTAAGGAAACATAACTTATTTTAATTATAGGAATGAATTTAAATATTTTATGTGATCTTGGTTCAGTTTTAGAATCCAAACAATTATAAAATCATGCTTCCAACCTTCAAGATAGCAGGTTAGAGAAGGAAGTGGTGGAATTACAGTATTTGGGATAAATCATATAATTAATATTTATGGTAAGAAATCAAGGAATGGATCATCTAGTGTTTCATTCTGAAATTTAAAAATATACCATAGGCTATGGAATTTTATTTCCTTCATCTTAGTTATAAATTGATATTGTAGTTTTTCAGATGTTTCACTGGATTGATATAATATATTCGTCAATAGGTCATGCATGAGTATTTATAAGATTAGAATTTGTTTATTTCTCTTATAAAATACATTTTACTTGAAATATACATTCTAAACATTAAAAATATTGAATATGGTGTTAAATTAGAGGACATTTTGGATGGATCACCATCGATGGTGCATTTTTCTCTTATTCATGGGAATTGTATAGGAAGTTCTATTAATGTGTAGGGAAATAAATAGAAATCAAAAAAGTGGTTGGTAATATCAAAAGTCTATTATGATTATTCACCATAGATTACTCAATGAATAAGTCTTTTGTGTGCCACTAACGTGGGAAATACAACATAAGAATACTACCTATTTAAAACTCCAAACTCCATTTAGTCCAATGGTTATTTGAACCACTTGAAAATTCAATATAATAGAGTAACACATATGATGGTTGGATCCAAATTCATTCCTCTAGAATAATCATGGGCCTAATTATCTGACATAGAATTTGATGGTGTACCTGTATATTTCCTTTTTAAAACATTTTCCTTATATCCAATCAATTTATAGATCTTTCCTATTAAGATTAATTTTTAATATAATGTGGATGATTGTGAAACTATTCATTCTATAGTTGAATTTGATTTTAGTAATGTTAGATCTGGGGTTTCTGAATTATATTTTTGGGCATATTTCTCTATACATTTTGGATAATGGGTGAAATTTGTCCTTGATATAGTTGTGAGAAATTTTTTACCTAGTCTCTTGATATGAATTGGTGTCATGATCGAAGCATTTGTGCATTATTGGGTGCGATTTAAGGGTATTCTATTTTTTTGATCCTAATCCAAAAACATTCTTCTATATAATTAGGGCTGTTTCAGTGATGTGTTCTTATTATTGATTTATCATCGAAAAAGGAAACCCATGGAGGACTTATTGGCCTAGTTCGTTATCATTATTTGAGGTGTAAGTAATCCTAATTACTCATATGTTTACAATTTAATTATTTATTTGTGTCATTTCATTGGTTTTCAAGTTTTTTCTTTCAAAATGATGTTAACCTTCTCATCTTCATTGAAGTTTTGAACTAATTTATTTTTAGTTTTAGGAGATAAAAGTAGAGGTTTTTCTTGGTAGTTTTTATTTTTGAGGATTTAAGAGGAACATTATATGCATTTCGTATGATGGATAGTCTCTAGAGAGATCCTTAAATTATAATGTGCTCCTTGAAGAAATTTAATTATATCCTTATAGAAGAGATATAATTATAATCATTCCTTACCAATGAATTATATGGGGATTTCACTAGTAAGAATAAATTATGGTGGTGGTAATTGGCACACCCTGACATTTATTTTCCTTTTTTATTTTACCTATTTTCTAATTTTTACTTTTTTTTGAAATTTATAATTTTAGTGGATGTAGTGAATATAACATTGTTAAAGAAAATAGTTTTTATTAACTTTAGGGAAATCATAAAATATGATTATTTTTTACTTTTAATTGCTAAAAACATGACTAGTGCATTATTATTCCAATGTGTGGCATGCCCATGCAGTTTTCTAGATACTCTAGTAAGGCTCACATTGTTGGGGAATGGTTTAGAAAACAATTCATCCAAAAAATACGGCCATGTATAGGTCATTATAAATTTTAAGTACTCATTTTTTCCATAGGGTAATTAGAGTATTTGGGATATTTATGTTCCCCAATTTAACTCCCATAAACCCCAGGTGACTCCTCAATTCAATACAGTACATTCAATTCCAACTTCATGTGTATTATTCATTATTTATGGCTAGATCACCTAGGTAAACACCTCTACCTCCATACATTTCATTCATTTCTTTAATTATTTTCAATTTCCTATTCCCAAGAAAGGTCTCAATAGCCTAGGGTTTTCTTTTCCCAGTTTTTATTTGGGTATTCATTGATTTTAGGATATTACATTGTTGTCTTCATCCCTATAGACCTTGTTGAGGTGGTTTTATGTTACAGTTTTTTAAAGATGCATGTTTAATGTAGGTTTATCAATTTTTTAACCCTTATTCTTTTAACTGTGATTTATAATTAATTTTTAATATATAATTACATTATAATATAGTTTATTGACATGTAATATATAAGTTATTTATAAAAGAAATTAATTTCTCTCATGTTATATGGTTTTCCAATATCATTTAACCATTATAAATTTTATTTAATTTTTTTTCAAACATCAATTACATTAGGCCTTTGGTGAATTGACTAAATGGATTTTCATAGATATTTTATTAATTAAAAGTAAAAACCATGATCTTTAATGAAATTTGTTGGTTGTATTTATGATTTTATATCTTTTAATTTCAATAATTTATATATAAATCAATTGTAATGGATAGTAATAAGTCCCATTGGGCACATTCAAATGATTGATTTTGAGATATAAGACCATTTTAAAGCATGAACCCTATTTATAAAGAATAATTTTTTTACCAATAATTTGTTCATGAATGGTGCTTGAGAGGGGTTCAGTGTATTTTTTTATTTATATTCCCTTTGATGATATTTTTTTCCTTTAAAGGGGGTCAAAAGGTAGGGAAGTGGAATTTTTGTTTAAATATCACTATATATTTATTAGTTTAACATAATCACCTTCATTAGAATGTGAGGTGAACTAAGTTTTAGTTAAATTAATATTAAATATATTTAGATAAATATTCAAAACAAAACAATATGATCCATGATAGAACTATTGAGGTATATTGTCTTTCAAAACTCAATACAAAAATCCTCTTATTTCATTTATTGTTGTAAAATTTTCCAATAGAGAATAATTATTATCTATAGCCTACTTAGAACCATTATTTCAAACTTGGGGATGAAAATTCTTAAGAAATTATGAGTTTATATTCATAGTAAGATTAAACAAGATAGATATCAATTAATTTTCATAAATTAGCATAATATAAGAAAAAACATCTGAGCTCAAGATCATACATTAAAAATTTTATACAAAATTATTCAAAGATCATAAACATGATTCATGGCATAAAAATTTACCATAAAAAATAAAATATTCAAAAGAGTGTGAAATCATCAATAATCAGTCATGATCCACAAGTTCATTACATGATCAGAGTAATGTGAAAAAACATAGGATTATGACAATGTGAACATATATAAATAGAAATGCGTTCAATCGTTTAGTTAAAGGCATTAAATAAAGACCTCTGATAAACATATGGAATTAAAACAAAGACAATTCCTAATAATATGGACATAAATTCTAGTTTACGAATAATATCATGAACAAGAAACCCATGACTATGTACAATCTTATAGACATGAGAAATGTGTCCATGAATAGAATTTTGAATATAAAATCTGTATCACATTAAACATACATATCTCATGAGTTATGTATATTAACCCAAAACATTGGATTACTATAACAGACTCACCAATCATATAATCATAATGTATTCGTATGTTTTCCACATGATCATGGAATCATATAACATTTCATCATATCGTAACCTATGGAAAAGAAATTTGGATTCATAAACCTCTCATTATCAAAACAATAAACCATTAATAGAAAAATAAAGATGGTATCATATAATCATATCCCAAATGAAACATATGTAACATTAAATGATATCATTATAGATGAAAATTTCTTTAATAGGTCACCTGAAACATTTTCTAAGGAAAAAATACCCATTTCAATATAAACCCTCTTATTTAAAATAAAAATATTTCAATAACATTAAAGAAAAACTATTCCATTGAAATTTCCATAGAAAATTATAAAACAATATTCAAAAAAATTAGTGTTCATGGTGGATGGATATTATGTTCATGTTGTATATCTTAAAACAAATTTTCATTTTAACAATTTCACTAAAATGTCAAATGTTTTCATTTTGAAAATGATAATATGATTTAGTTGATAGATTATCATAAAAATTCAATCATAGGTATGAAATGGCTTGAAAGATTTATAGTATAATAGTAAAATATTTTTGAAAATTTTCTAAACAAAAAATGGACATGAAATAATAATATTCCTTACCAAAGGAAAAATAAAGGCTATTTTTAAAAAAACTTTTTCCCAATCATTCTTTGTACGAAATAGAGAAAATTTGTACTATTACTTGATAATTAAATGAATAACCATAGGATAATCAAATAAATCTAAGTTTATCATATAACTTCCTCAATGATAAATTCAAACAGAGTCTATATTTATTAACATAGGATTAACACCTAAATCGATTACCTTATGTCTTACCTTTCTTCATTCACATTCGAACATCCTGTGTAATAAATATTTATTTATTATAATTATATTTTATTACCATAATTATATATATATAATACAATATATGATTTACTTACACCATATTATATCTCATTTATTTACACCTAGGTAAGAAAATCATTTCTGTTGGTGATGACAACTTCATTTCTCATGTGTTTTTTATTTTAGTTGTCTTGAACCATATATTTTTTATCATGGTTATATAATCTATAAAATTAAAAAAATGATATAAATATATTATATATTAATTATATATATATATTCAAATAAAAACTATAGAGCTAGAAAAATTATTTACACTACTCATGGAGACCACATGCCATACATACCAATAAAAATTGTTTTCACTTTTTGATATAATGGATGAATTGAATGAAAAAAGTAATTGAACTATAAATAACAATTATTATATCATATATATTCATTAAATATATACTTATTACCATATATTTAAATATCAAATGAAAAGGTGACCAAATTTATTGGTGGAGGTGGTAGTCCACACATACTCATGAGAGGCATTATCATTTTCCTAAACTTTTGACGGTATGATGGTTGAGATGATATTATAATTATAAAATAATAATTATATCATAAATATAATATATAAAAATTAAACCCATAATAATATCCATACAATTTAAGTGGTTTTGAAATATTAATTACAATGCTGTGAGGAGAGGGTAAGTCATACATTCACACTATTGATGTTTTTTCTTTCCATACGTTGGAAAGAATGTGGATAATGGTTATTCCATCATCACAATAACTATAAAATATAATTAATATAATTAATTATAAATTTTTTAATATATAATATTGATTAATATTGGGTATTATAATATATAAAATTGAAAATACTCGATTGTGAGTTATAACACTTCATTAATACCGCACTTTTAGATTACACCTTCAGCCTTAAAGGAATAGTATTTTGGAAATAAAATAAGATCTAAGATGTTTTAACAAAATATATAATGATATTATGATAGTTATTGGAAAATATAATAGTGTTACACCCCGGCCCCAGTTACAGAGATTTTTTTCATTATTTTAATACATTGGAATTATTACAAGTAGTCAAGTCCCGAAGGACCAATCAGTTTAGAAATCTTGGTAAATAGATTACATACATGAACGTTACATTTAATTATAAAATAAAAAACAAAAACTAAATTGTCTTCGTTGACCACATTAATATCCCTTATATTATCCCTACAGGTCTGTTATAATATACTAATTCGCATCCTAATAAAAATAAAACAATGAAAGGGGTGAGATCAGATTCTCAGTAAGGATAAAAAGATAGTAGAAACTTTCATAAAAAGCATAAATATTTAATAAAATGTATAAAACTAAAACAAAATCACTTTAAACTTAAACTTCAACATAATATGGAAATTATAAATCAAATAATATCATTTACTTATTCATAGGGATATTATACTAGTCAAATAATCACATGTAATATCAATAACTAATTTCATAATGATGGAATGCATAAGGCCAGACTTCATAACCACATAGTCAAGGCTTTGTACCAAGACTAAAAATAAGATTTTTTCAAGGCCTTGTGCCAAGACACTAGATTATCTCATGAGACCTACTGATTCATCGAGGAGCTATGGAGGGATCCACCTGTCACTTACTAAGTCCAATGCATTTATCATATGAAAAGGTTTAAACATAACATAAAAACTCATATTAAAACTAGAATACGAAATGTCAATACATTATCGATAAACCATGAATGGTGTAAATATAACACACCCATAGTCAAAAATATCACAAAAACTTCAATACAATATGGAATATTATTATCATAATAAATCAAACTCAATCAGAAATAATATCTCGTAAAGGATGTTGACATAGTTGAAATTGATAAGTAAAAATATTTGAAAGAAATATCCTTTTTTCATGAAAACATTTAAAATTCATATAAATTAATTCATCTAAAAGATAGTTTCAAATCAATGGTTCCCAGACTACTTTGAAACTTTTTAAAGGAATTAACATTTTAAAACATTCATGTACATATAAATAAATCCTTAAAACCATTTCAAAAATTGAACATTAATGGGAAGGGTTTAGAATAAGAAATGTTTAAAATATTTAAAACTATGTTTTAGTAAAAATCACATTACAAATAATCCCTTTGAACACAATTTTGTGAAACATGGACATGGATAATAAATATGTCCTAGTAGATACTTACGTAAAAACAACATTAGAAAATAAAGCGATTGTGAAATTAACACCTACCTTGTACTTTTACATGGTCAAAGGTATGTTAAACTCCTGTATAATAGTTAAATAATTATTAATATATTATAAAATAAATATATAAATAAATATGATATCATATATGATCCTTTAATATTGCTTTGTTAATAATATTTCAGTAGTGTCATTATTTCAGGTGTTAACTGGTCTATTCTCATTTATATGCTCGGTTACGTAAGCCTTGTTTTTTATGGATAAGATGTATATTATTAATATCCAGAATGATATTAATTTCTTAAAAATTATTTTTAATCACAAAATGAAAATTATTCTTGAATGATTACGATGGGGAATGAATTTCATCGCATTCGTGGAGACGTTAATCCGTATGTACGCATGAGAGACAATATCATTATATTGATGATGAAGTCAATTGTAATTGCATGGTATATCATATATAAAGATTCATTAACAAGTTATATTTATTATTTACATCTATTTTTTTCATTATTATACCCATCCAAAATAATTAATTATCTGATTAACAAACTACACCACGACATGGGGACGTTAAGTCGTACGTATGCACGTATGGTGACTTTGTCATTTATATGATTGATATAATAATGAATATGGTTGTACCATATTTAAAATAACATCAAATTCTATATAATATTCTCGATTAATTATTTTATAATGGAAACAACAAAGAAAGATGAAGTGTAACGGGAAAAGATCCTGAAAGAGGTGATGAAATATTTACCTCTTCTTCTGGTTATTACTTTTGATTTGATCAAAAGGGATCCATAGGATGCCTTTATGTCCAAATGAAAGCCTCTAGGATGAAGGGATGAAATTTGGGGGGATATTTGGGTAGTATTTTTCCGATCAAAATGCCTTTGGATGTGTGATTTTGAGACAAGGGGAAGTGCTTTTTTATAAGAGGGGTGAGAGTCACTTTATGAAAAGATTAAAATATTAATTTATTGTACAATCATATTCGGTTTATAATGGATAAAAATGAATTTATTTCGAGACTTAGGGGGTTATGGATCGAAATAATCTTAACCAATATGTTTTAGATAAGTTTAGGATACCATTTTAACATTTTCTTTTAGATTTAACTCTTAGTAAAAATGTTTAACTTTTATCGTGTCTTATTGTATTCTTACACTATATGGTTAATAAAATTACCATAAAATTACAAGATAACCTCAAGTGGTAAATTAATTACATATAAAATATTATTTAACCCCTTTGGATGAACCTTATATTTGTGGGAATATTATATCAACCAATAATAAAGTATTTGTTTTAAAAATTAATTTATGTAAATTTTGACATTATTTGGTTTTTGGTTTTTGTGAAAGTCATCACAACTTTATTACTTAGAAAAAGATAAATTTAATCAACCCTAACATGTCATATTCACCAAAAAAATTCGTGGATGTTATAAAAACTTTGAAATAATATTAATTTTAATATTTATAATAACATTTATTTGATTCTTTCTTCAATAAGGTAATTACTACATCATCATTGTGTCATAAATAAATTAACTTATTGAATATCTAAAAATTATAAATAAAATACCATTATGTATGAAATATTTTTATCTTCCTATTGAATATTTATAATCTAATTTATATTGTGTGTATCCTTATATTAAAAATGGTTTAGTTATTAAACATTGAATTTATCACTTTTAACTCTTCTTTAAATAAAATAATAATAAATGTACTAATCTAATCCATGTGGACCTAAATGATCATATTTTTTTAAAAAATGACGTTTTTGGTCAAAATAAACTTATCTAATAGAATTATGACATGTGTTAGGGTAATTATAAAATCATTTTTATATTTAATTACCCTATTTACTTTTAACCGTGTTAAATAAAAGTCAAACGTCACTATTCACCAAAAATTATTTTCATCTTATTGAACCGAATTTTACATACTGATATCAACTGTGTCTCTTGAATTTTTTAAATTAATCTCATAGAAGTAGTAAAATTATGTTTTATGAAAATTTTCAAATGCTCCTAGGAGGTGGGTAAAATAGGTTAAAAAAGTCAATAAAATTTTATAAATCTAATATTATTATAAAACGAATCCAATGAATTACATTTAACTTATATATATATTATATATCTATTTTGACTGAAGATAAATTTAAATAAAATAAATAATAATTTTAATGAATTCAGTTTTAAATAATAACGTAGTGTTTTCACTATTCATCAAAAAATTGAATCTTTTTCAAAAAATTCCAAAAATTCAACCTAAGATAATTTTGATATTATGAATTCAAAAATAATTTCTATTATAGTAAATTAAAAACATATAAGTTTCATTTAATAATTTAAAATTAATTCATGTTGTGAAACTCGAAAGCCGTGTTTTTTAAAAGTAAAAACTATCAAAAGACTAACATGTGTTTATGTCAAATTTAAATTTTAATTTACTTAAATTGTATTAATTTATATAAATATAATCTAATTATACGTAAAAACCATTAAAATTCATAATTTAACACTATAAATTAATTAGATTAAAAAAATTTCTATTAAAACATAGTATATTTCACTATTCATCAAAATATTAAATTTATCAAAAAAGTACCAAAAATTTGTCCAAACTGACTTTATATGTCATGATTATAAATAAAAAAAGTTTATTTTTTAAAATTTAATATAAAAGTGTCAAGTATTGCATTTAAAAAAACACCATTAGTATGCATTAAAATTGCATTTTTGAAAAATACTCTTTATCAGAAAAATTGAATTTGTTCTTATATTATGTCTAAGAAACACATAATATGGGTGATAAAATTATATTGAGTATATAAGAATTAAAATGAAGTTAATACTATTCATAACCTCTTTTTGAATGGCTAGTTTGGTAAGTTGTGGTACGTTCGAACTCGGTGCTGCATGTATCATATGCTATTGAATTACTTTAATGGGATAACGTATTATAAAATCTATGGGTGTTACATTCTTCCCTCCTTCAATAAATTGAATCCTCGTAAAATTAAATTTTTCTTCCAAAGTAAATGGTTAAAAATAGAAAAATACCGTTGTGGAAAACCCACATCGGATATCGGGTTAATAAAATTTATCCTTAATGAGTGGGAAATGGAAATGAAAAAGTCACCACCAAATTATGATCTCGATTAGGAGAAAATTGTTGGAAATTAGAGACACATAATTAGAGGAAAAACATAAATATACACATGGAGTCATTGAGGTTATCAATCAAGAACAAGTGTAAAATTGGTGGCCTCAAAGCCATCATTCTAAGATGATGTTAAATATCATCGGTTCAGCAAAACATATGGTATTAGGGTAACACATTTTTTGTTTTTAGATCTATTCCCTAAAGGTTATGAATTAATTTATTCATATAATAAAAGGAAATATATATATATACATGACAATTAGAGTTTTATCCTTCAACTAATTCCTACCACAAACTCATCTTTCAATCCAAAAATTAATAGAATTCAAAAATATTCTATTTATCCTAATTGTGTTGGGTTCCAAAAAAATGAATTTATAATTTATCTATCAGACCATTTACAAAACTACATTATTCAAACCATGACATCACATAGGCTAGTGGTAGATGATGTACCCTTGTCACTCTTTGGTTGGGGTTTCAAGTCTCACGGCCTTTCCAGACGTGACGAATTGTCGCCCGACCTCCGGGTTGTTCTTTTTAATACAATCCAAAAAATAATCTCAAGAAATGATTTAACTATAACAATATTATTCAATGTCAAACTTAATCGATTACAAAATTTAGACTTATCCAAAATACTTCTATCCAAACTCATAGTCCAAAAATTTTAAGTAAGGGAAACACAATGAAGATCCTTTTTTCAATGTAATAACATGTCAATACATTCATCATGTATTGTTTTAAAACACGGTAACACCCTAAAGTACCATTAAACCTTATTTATTACATTCATTATCCCTTATTCCTTATATAATACTAGATATAATCCTTTTATCAATAAATATTGTAAACTCCAACAATGATATAATTTACAAATCATTAATCAGTTTCAAGGAATTCAAGAATATCCAATATAATTTATCCAAATCAATAATATATTATTCCAAAATTACTACCTCTATATCAGAACCATATTATGGTTTATCTTTCTCTCAACCATATATTTTCCAAAAAATTAACATTTTATTGAGTCACTTTTAGTGGTTCCGCATAATCTCAAGTCCTTAATGAAATAGTACTGTAGTACAAACTTATTATACTCTATAATTATTAAAACATGAACATAATTAATACAATACTCAAATGACACAATTCTTTAATAACAAAATAATAAATTTAATCATTCATCTTTATCTTAGGTAGTATCATAACTTAATTATTATCCAATAGAAGTATTTGGGTATACTCTGATGATTTGGACATTTATTTACGTAGTGTCCCAACTCCTTGCAGATGAAGAATTATACATTTGAAACCATTTTCATACCCTTGCAATCATGTACTTGGTGTACTTTTTATACAAGCTTATAACAAACTCACATTCCCCTAAATCATTTACCAAGTTTATTCTTTCCATAGTTATCACAAGTGACAAAATCTTTCTTTCCCCTCTTCCATTTATCCAACTTTTTCTCTTCCATCCTTTTGATCTCTTGCTTCCCTTCAAAGTCGTAGAACTCAGAAAATTCTTTAATTATCTTATTAATACATGATAACATTTCTTCATATGATGAGAATACGTGGTACACTATTTCCCATTTAAATTTTGGCTAAATACCATGAAAGATATGATCCTTATTAATCTTTTCATCATGCGTATTTCTATAATTCTCATTCCTTCTACTAGGCTCCATTTCTAAACAATGTCATACACACGGTTAGTTTATGAATCGCAAAGCACAATTCCAAACTTGTAAAATACCTAAAGTGAATTCAAAAGATTATGCATATAATATATAATCATATTATGATTTCTTTGAGGAAGTATTTACTCTTAAATCCTTCATAATGGCTTGTAAAGAAAATGTGAATTATCCTAAGCATATCCCTCGGCAGTGTCGTAACCAAGAGTGCATCAAGGCCCATTGTCATGTCCCAAGACACCCCATGTCAAGCTCAAAACTACTTGTCCTAGTTTTCACTCCTCAATACATCTGTGCCAGAGCTTCCTCTAGCTGCTCGTATCAATACTAGGATGTATTTATTTAAAATTCACAAAATCCCTACATTACCAAAATTCTAGAAAGTTCTTCTATACTAATCTCCAAAGTCTATCTTAGGGTAATGTGCTCTAATAAGAGATTATCTAAATCTAAATTCCATGTTTTGTACTAAACATCCTCTGATATCAACTGTAATGCCCTGAACCCAGTTACCCATAGTTGGTTCATTATTTTAATACATTGGCATGATTACAAAGAATTAAGTCCCTAAGGACTGATCAGTTTAGCAGTCTTGGAAAATAGATTACAAACATGAACATTAAATTTCATTATAAAATGAAAAACAAATACTAAAATGTCTCCATTGAACAAATTAATATCCCTTATATTATCCCTGTAGGTTAGTCATAATATTCCTCTTCGCATCTTGGGAAGAATAAAACATCAAAAGGGGTGATCTCAGATGCTCAGTAATGATAATAATATAGCAAAAACTTTAATAAATAAGCCTAAAAATTTATTTCAATGTATAAAAATATAATAAAAGCCTCTTAAACGTAAACATCAGCATAATATGGAAAATATAAATAAAATAATGTCATTTACTTATTCACATGGATATTATTCTAGTCAAATAATCACATGTAATATCAATAACTAATTTTATAATGATGGAATGCATAATGTGTAACACCGGAGATTTTTATGAGAAATATTTTGTTTTTATGTTATATACATCATCAAAGGAATCTTTCACTACACACAATAATATATTGGATTTCTTTACACGCAATCACATCCTTCCTCGATAACTTGTGTTGTACGCAATATCGAGTTTCACTAAACAATGATATGCTATTAAAATATTTTTAAAACTACCCGCTATGAATAGTAATACCCACTTTTTGAAATTTTATAAATTTTATCTTTCAAAATGGACTTCATTTTTGGATTTGGAATATCAAAATTATCCGAGGGTGAAATTTTGGTATTTTTCTGAAAACTTTCAACTTTTGATGAATAGAGAAAACACTGGGTTACAATTTAAAAACAGACTTTTTATTTAATTATTTATTTATTTTATTTAAATTTATTTTAGGTAAAAATTGATACATAACACCTATATAAGTTCAATGTAATTCATTGGAGTAATTTTATAATAATTTTAGATATATAAAAAATTTATTGAACTTTTCACCGTCTTTTACCCACCTCCAAGGAGAATTTGAAAATTTACATAAAACATTATTTTACGGCTTATGTGAGTGGAATTTCAAAAAGAGAGAGACACGGATAATATCAAGGACAAAAATTTTGTTCAATGAGATAAAAATAATTTTTGGTGTATAGTAACTTTTAAATTGTTTTTACCACGGTTAAAAGTAAATAGGGTAATTAAGGGTAAAAATGATATTATTATTACCCTAACACATGTCCTAATTCTATTAGAATAGTTTAATTTGACCAAAAAACCTTAGGAAAAAAATATGACTATTTAGGCCCACATGGAATAGACTAGGACATTTAATATTATTTTATTTAAAGAATAGTTTAAATAGTTAAAATCAAAGTTTAATAACTAATATTTTTTTAATATAGGGTTATACATCATATAAATTCGACCATAAATTTAAATTAGAAAGCTAAAAAGATTTCCTACATAATGGTATTTTATTTATAATTTTTAGACATTAAATAATTTAATTCATTTATGACACAATGATGATGCAATAATTATCTTATTAATGAAATATTGACATAATTGATGTTATAAATACCCAAATAAATGTAATTTGAGACTTTTTATGAATTCTAATAATTGTATAGGTTAATATGACATGTTATTATTGATTTAATTAACTTTTTTCGAACTAATCATTTTGTTATTATTTTCAAAAAAATCAATTTACCAAATAGTGTCAAAATTGCAATAAAATAGTTTTTAAAACAAATATTATATTATTAGTTATTATTTTATTCCAAAAAATCTATGGTTTGGAAAAATGACTTATATAAGGTTATATATATTAATAATAAAGAACTTGGTATTCTTTTGGCTTTTTATAGTATGTTTATTAACATTATAGTGTAAGAAAACAAAAAGACATGGTAAAAGTAAAATTATTTAACTTAAAGTTAAATCTAAATGATAAGGTTAAAATAGAAAACTAAACTTGTCTAAATTCTATTGGATGAGATTATTTCTATCCATACCCACCTTAGATTCTAAATAAATCAATTTTGAGCTATTAAAAACCGAATATGACTTTACAATAAAATAATATGTTTAATTTTTCCTAAGGTGCCCCTCTCCTCCCTTATAAAAGGGCACCTCCTCCCTCTCTTCCTCGCACCACTTTGAGCCTTCAAGATCGGCCAAACCCTGCCAATTTTTCTTCTCCACTTCCCTAGAATCATACTAGAGGTCCTGGTCTATTTCAGAGACCATTTTTAGTGCCCTAAGTGGAGGTTAAGAAGAGGAACTTCAAAGAAGAGGTAATGTCTGTTACCGATTCTTTCAACTTTATTTCTTCTTCTACTTATTCTTATTTAGTTGTTTCATTAGGAAGTAATAACATAAGTATCACTCATATACTAATATTTTATTATATTTTTGAAACAACCCTATTTCACCATCTATCCATCCTACGGAAAACAAAATCACCGTGCGTGTATACGTACGGAATACCGTCTCCACGCCGTCGTGTAATCTATTTTCCACCACCACCTTACTTGGATGGGTATAATGGTGTAAATAATAAATATATATGATTATTGTAAATTGATATTGATTCTGAAATATTATACATACACTCCAATACAATTCCACGATCATGGGAACGATATCATCACTCGTGCGTACGTACGGAATATCGTCTCCACAATGTGATGTGACACGTTCTACATGCTCATCATTGAATAATGATTATATAAATGAATTGAGTGAATAAATATGATATATATTACACTAATACCATTCTGGAAATGAGGTTTCTATAACCTAAAAAGAAGAATAAGAATTTATTCGACAAAACACGCATAAGAACAAAAAGTAATAAACACCTGAATAACAAGTGGCAATGAAATATTACTAATAAGAAACTAATAATATGACCATATATGATATAATAACAATGATTATGATTCTGGAATAAGTCAATGACAATATTTAAATCATTATACATGAGGTTTGGACACTTAAGAAGCAAATCAGACCAAAGGTAAGGGAAAATCTCGCAATCTCCTTTTTATCCGAGATTGTTTATACTTCAGAATTTGCTGGGGAATATTTATCATCAACATCCTTGTTTCCCCAAAATAAAATATTATTTATATCCTCCTATATTTTTTTAAATCCAATTTTATCCATTGGTAAGTTTTTATTAAAAGACATGAAATGAATCTTTTGTCATTTTTAGTACGAGGTACTTTTTTGACTTTTCCATCCAAAGTACAAGAGGAATTTTTTTTAAACTTATACGGGCTGAATGGATTTTTAGAACATTATTTCCATGAATATTCCTTTACAAGTTTTCATGTTTATTTTTAATCAACTTCTTTTAGTGTAAAATTTTATGACATGATAAGAAAGGAAAATGTTTTTGAAGTAGAAAGGATATTTTCTTCAAGAATGAAGTTCAAGTGTATTATCAAAATTATTTTCCATCTATGATGATATAGAGTTTTATTTATATCCATATTTTTACATTTATTTTATTATTTTATGATAGAATAATTATTATGATGTCCTTTTATGTTATATGGATTATGTAATGATGACATGATGTTTATGAATCCCATTTTTATTACATGGGTTATTCTATGATGTATGATTTATGATCTTGTGGCACACATAAGAATGGTATAATTATGAGATGGGTGGGACCTATATATCCCTCCAATGCATTGAGTAAAGATTTATATCTCATGAGATAGGCATGGATGGAATGGCAGGTTAATCCGGTTCAGTGAAACAGGACTGAAACAAGTCGTGAACTCGGTTCAGAAATGGACTTTGTCCACTAAGATAGTCATGGAAATGAGTCTTGAATAATAAGAAATGATACTGTATGATTATGTGTGTATGACAAAAAGTTTCATGTTTTAAGTTATTATTTTTGGGATTAAATTTCACTACTATGATTTATCCCATGATTTGATATTATGATCTCTTTTTCAGGTTAAGATTTCCAAAATGTTATGTTCTTATGATTGACATTTCTTTTGTTTACCCTTACTGAGCATTTGAGCTCACCCTTTTGTATGTTTTCTTTTCCCCAGTTCAATAAGAAAGGTATTAAGTAGGATATTTCAATAGGGAACCTAGATATGATGAAATAAATGGGAGACAATGTAGATGATTTATGAACCAGTTGTTTATGTTTCCCAGTTTCTAAAGACACTATACCTATATGTTCCTTTAATGGTTTTGTTATATTTCATAATAAGTGTGCTTCAATTTTGAAGTAATAACAATGTATATAATGTATGGGTCGTTATAAATGGTATCAGAGGAAAGGTATAGTCAACCATTTGAAACTAAGATGTGAAAGCCTTAGTAAAAACCCTAAGGATATATCTATGCATAGAACAAAATCTTAGGGTTTTAGAAATGGTCATGAACAACCTATGATAAGACCTTAAGTGTGAAATTTAATTCTTGATTATGTGGTTTTCCTATTATAATTAGTGTTTCTCACACTATCTTCTTGGATTTAGTCAATGGCTGGAACCCGAAAGAATCAGGTTAATGCGGAATGTGACGGGAAATGCAATGATTGCCCCCCTGAGCAACCAAATGTTATGGGAGATAGAATGAAAAATCTTGTATCCATGCTCACATAACTTTCTCAAGCTATGAATCATGCAGGACATCCAAACGATCAAAGGAAGGAGCAACATTCTGTTGAATCCTTCATGAGGCAGCGTCCACCCTCATTCAACGGGTCTACTGATCCATTAGTTGCTGAACAATGGATCAGTACTACTGAAATGATATTTTCAGTTCTTCAAAGTTCTGAGCATGATAATGTCATCTTAGCTGTTTATCGTTTGGAAGGTGAAGCTGAGAAATGGTGGAATCTTATCAAGAATAAGAGGAAAAGGGATGAAATTGATTCCATGGAATGGGACGAGTTCAAGAACTTATTTTTCAATAAGTACTTCCCTGGTATTCTTCGAACAAAGATGGAGAAGGAGTTTCTTGAACTGAAGAAAAAGGATGATAAATCTGTTGGTACCTGCAAAGCAAATTTTATAAGACTTGAATGGTATGCTTCTGGGATTATAATCCAACCTGAGAGTAAGATCGATAGATTTTTTAGTGGATTAAAACCAAGTCTTTGAAGGGAGTTAGCCATAAGGGACTTCAATAGCTACAAGGAAATCGTTCGATGTGCTCTCAAGGTTGATATAGAGATTGGAGTAACCCATCAGTCATATTCATTTGATAAGAAGATGAAAATGGAATTAAAAGTAAAATATAATGATCACACTGAAAAGAAGATGAGTTTTCCCTTATTCTCAATGTGTGGAACGAAACATGGAGGGAGTTGTCTTAAAAGGACAAGTAAATGTTTCAAATGTGGAAAAGAAGGTCATTGGGCATTTTAATGCCGCAATGATGGGAAGAAGATGTATAGTGATGTGATAAAAGAAAGGGCTACAAAGAGTGAACCTCCTACACTTCAATGTTACAAGTTCAAGGAAATTGGGCATTATGCTAATAAATTCCTTAATCCAAGGGTTGTTGATGATGATCGACATCAACAAAATCTTAAGGCTAAAGACAAATGAAAGTCACATGCAATTTCTATCAGCGATGTGGATTATGATAACGAAGTGTTGAAAGGTACACTTAACATCCACTCTAAAGTAGAAAATGTTTTATTTGATTCTGGATCCACCCACTCTTTTATTTATGAAGAATTTTCTAAGGGTATCGCCGTATTACCTCAACAATTAGATGTTGAGTTAGCTGTGACATCCCCTAATGGAACAATAGTCGCATCAAAATTTTATAATTCTTATCTGATTGAAGTTTGTGGGAAAGTGCTTTCTGAAAATCTTTTTATCCTTCTTATAGTGTAAATTGATGTGATTCTTGGCATGGATTGGCTTCATTTCTATGGATCTCATATCAATTTCCAAATAAGGGAAGTCACATTTCATATTCCAGATCAATCTATGATCGTTTATCCATGCATGGATGAACATAACCTTCCATTGGAAATTTCATCCATCTTATGGGTCTTGATTCTAGTAAATGAAGGTTATTTATCTCAAATGGTTGGTGAGAAACTCACGATTAAGAATATGCCCATTGTACGTGTGTTTGATGATGTCTTTCCAGAGTAATTTCCTGGTCTTCCACCAAATCCTGAAGTTGAGTTTTCAATAGAACTCGTACCAGGTGCTTTGCCTATTTCAAAGACACCTTATAGAATGGCCCCAATTGAGTTGCAAGAATTGAAGAAGCAACTCCAAGAGAATCTTGATAAAGGATTCATATTCCCTAGTGCATCACCTTGGGGAGAACTTGTTTTATTTGTTAAGAATAAAGATGGATCAATGAGAATATTCATTGATTATCGAGAACCTAACAAGATCACTATCAAGAACAAATATCCTCTCCCATGCATTGATGACTTATTTGACCAACTACAGGGAGCTCAATACTTTTCCAAGATTGATCTTCGTTCAGGGTATCATCAGTTAAGAGTCAAAAGGGAGGGTATACCAAAGACAACTTTCCATACAATGTATGGACACTATAAATTTATAGTGATTCCATTTGGTATTACTAATACCCTTTCTATCTTCATGGATCTGATGAATATAGTCTTTAGATAATATCTTGACCAGTTTGTGGTAGTATTTATTGATGATATTCTTGTCTATTCAAAGTGTAATGAATAACATGAAGATCACTTGAAAATTGTATTGAAGACCCTGAGAAAGGAGAAGCTTTATGAAAAATTTACCAACTGTGAATTTTGGCTTCAAAAAGTTTCATTTTTGGGTCACATAATCTCAAAATAGGGGATATATGTGGTTCCAGAAAAAACAGAGGTTATATAAAGATGGTCGAGACCAACAATAGTAACTGAGATCCGAATTTTTCTTGGTATTACTGGATATTATCGACGTTTTGTGAATGATTTTTCACAATTATCGAATCCAATCACCAGGTTGACTCAAAAAGGAGTTAATTTCATTTGGAAATAGGAATGTGAAGATAATTTCAAGGAGTTAAAAAGAAGGTTATCCAGTGCACCTGTGCTCACACTACATTGTAGTGGAGAAAGGTTTGTGATCTTTAGTGATGCATCCAAGAAGGGATTGGGGTGTGTTCTCATGAAAAATGATATGGTGATAAATTATGCCTCACGACAGTTGAAAATCCATGAGAAAAATTACCCAACTCATGATATGGAGTTAGCTGTGGTAATCTTTGCATTAAATATTTGGAGGTATTATCTTTATGGTGAATGATTTGATATTTATATTGATCATAAAAGTTTAAAGTATATTTTCACACAAAAGGAGCTGAATATACGCCAAAGAAGATGGTTATAGCTGATTAAGGATTACAACTACTCAATTGATTACCACCCCGGGAAAGCAAACAAGGTGGTAGATGCATTAAGTCGCCAAGACCATGCTAGCTTATCCATGATGAGGATCACAAAAGATCCAATATTTATGGATTTAAAAAGGATAGATCATGGAATTATAATGGAAGGGGAGAAATATTATCTTTCTCAAATGAATGTTCAACCATCTATACATGTGACGATTAAAGAGGCACATAAAGAAGATGTAGAGTTACAAAAGAAGGTGAGGAATGTTCTTGAATTCAACCTTGATTGTGATGGGATAATAAAATTCATAAATCGGGTTTGTGTTCCTCCCATCCCTGAATTAAAGAAGGAGCTGCTGGATGAGGCTCATAGTTCTTCATTCTCTATTCATCCTGGAATCACGAAGATATATAGGGATCTGAAAGAGTACTTTTGGTGGGATGGCATGAAAAGAGATGTTACTAAATATGTTTCTAGATGCTTGGTTTGTCAGAAAGTTAATGTTGAGAGACAGAAGTCTAAGGGTATGTTAAAACCATTACCCATACCTGAATTTAAATGGGAAAAAATCACCATGGACTTTGTCACTGGACTTCCTAAAACATCTAAAGGAAATAATGCTATCTGGGTTATAGTTGATCGTCTTAGGATGTCGGAACACTTCATTGCTATTAGAGAGGATTTATCTCTTGATCATATTGCCAGGATATATGTAAAGGAAGTAGTAAGATTGCATGGAGTACCACTTTCCATTATATCTGATCAGGATCCAAGGTTTACCTCAATATTCTGGTGAAGTCTTCAGCATACTCTGGATATAGAGTTGAGTTTCAGCAATGCTTATCATCCTCAGATACACAGTCAGTCTGAGAGAACAATTCAAACTCTAGAAGATATGTTAAGAGCTTGCTCTATGGATTTCAAAGGTGGTTGGGATCAACACTTACCTTTGGTGTAATTTTCTTATAATAATATCTTTCACTCCAGTATTCAGATGGCTCCTTATGAATCTCTCTATGGAAAGAAATTCCAAACTCCAACTTGATGGGATGAAGTTGGGGAAAGAAGGCTATTAGGACCTGATCTTGTTGATGAGATGGTAGAAAAGGTCAGATCTTTTCAACAACACATAAGAGAAGCTCAGAGTCGACAAAAAATTTATGCCGATAACTGAAGAAATGACCTAGAGTTTGAAGTGGGTGATAAAGTGTTCTTACAAATTTCTCCTTGGAAGAGAGTAATGAGATTTGGAAATAAGAAAAAGTTGAGCCCTAGGTATATCGTTCCTTTCGAAATAATGGATCATGTTGGGAAGGTAGCTTACTGATTGGTGATTCCACCGAATCTCTCTCAAGTTCATGATGTGTTCCATGTATCTCTCCTGAGAATGTACATACCTAATCTTTCACATGTACTCAGCTAAGAAGTTGTACCACTGGAGCAAGATCTTTCTTATGATGAATAGCCAATAAAGATTCTGGATCATAGAAAAAGTCCTACGGAACAAGAACACTCACTTTGTGGAAGTTTTATGGAGGAACCACCAATTAGAATAATCTACATGGGAGCTTGAGGATATGATGAGGGAGAGTTATCCTCATCTGTTTGTTACCAAGTGACAAATTTCGAGGGCGAAATTCATTTTAAGGGGGGTAGAATGTAACACCCTAGTTTTTTATAAGAAATATTTTGTATTTATGTTATATAAATCATCAAAGTAATCTTTCACTACACACAACACTAGCTTGGATTTCTTTACACGCAATCACGGCCTTCCTCGATAACTTGCATTGTACGCAATACTGAGTTTCACTAAACAACGATATGCTATTAAAATATTATTAAAACTAGCTGTTATGAATAATAATACCCACTTTTTAAAATTTTATAAATTTTATCATTCAAAATTGACTTCATTTTTGGATTCGGAATATCGAAATTATCCTAGGGTGAAATTTTGGTATTTTTCTGAAAACATTCAATTTTTGATTAATAGTGAAAACACTAGGTTACTATTTAAAAACCTTCTTTTTATTTAATTAATTAATTATTTTATTTACATTTATTTTAGGTCAAAATTTATACATAACACTTATATATGTTCAATGTAATTCATTGGAGTTATTTTATAATAATTTTAGATATATAACAATTTTATTGAACTTTCCACCGTCTTTTACCAACCTCTTGGGAGAATTTGAAAATTTACATAAAACTTAATTTTACCACTTCTGTGAGTGGAATTTCGAATATCCGATAGACACGATTAATATCAAGGACTAAAATGTTGTTCAATGAGATGAAAATAATTTTTGGTGAATAGTAACTCATTAATTTTTTGCACGCATTTAAAAGTAAATAGGGTAATTAAGGGTAAAATTGATATTATTATTACAGTAACACATGTCCTAATTCTATTGGATAAGTTTAATTCTACCAAAAACAACCTTAGGAATAAAATATGACCATTTACGACCACATGGATTAGATTAGGACATTTAATATTATTTTATTTAAAGTATAGTTAAAATAGTAAAAATCAAAGTTTAAAAACTAAAAGATTTTTAATATAGGGTTATAAAAAATATAAATTCTACTATAAATATTAATTAGAAAGATAAAAATATTTTATACATAATGATATTTTATTTATAATTTTTATACGTTACATAATTTAATTTATTTATGACACAATGATGAATAAGTAATTATCTTATTAATGAAATATTGACATAATTGATGTTATAAATACCCAAATAAATGTAATTTGAGACTTTTTCTGAATTCCACTAATTTTATAGGTTAATATGACATTTTAGTATTGGTTTAATTAACTTTTTTAGTACTAATCATTCTGTTATGATTTTAAAAAAATCAATTTACTAAATAATGTCAAAATTGCAATAAAATAGTTTTTAAAACAAATATTATATTATTAGTTGTTATTTTATTCCTAAAAACCTAAGGTTCTAAAAAATGACTTATATAAGGTTATATATATTAATAATAAACAACTTGGAGTTTGTTTGGTTTGTTATAGTATTCTTATTAACCTTAGAGTGTAAGAAAACAAGAAGACACGGTAAAAGTAAAATTATTTAACTTAAAGTTAAATCTAAATGATAAGGTTAAAATAAAAACGTAAACTTGTCTAAATTATATTGGACGAGAGTATTTCGACCCATCCCTACTTTAGCTTAGAAATAAATCAATTTGGAGATATTAAAAACCGAATATGACTTTTTAATAAAATAATATTTTTTGTTTTTCCTAAGGTGCCACTCTCCTCCCTTAGAAAAGGGAACCTCCTCCCTCTCATCCTCACACCACTTTGAGACTTCGCGCTCAGACAACCCCTGGCAATTTATCTTCTCCATATACCTAGAAACATCCTAGAGGTCGTGGTCTTCTTCAAAGACCATATTTAGTTCCCTAAGAGGAGTTTAAGAAGAGGCGCTTCAAAGAAGAGGTAATGTCTGTTACCGATTCTTTCAACTTTATTTCTTCTTATACTTCTTATTATTTATTTGTTTCATTATAAAGTAATAACATCAGTATCACTCATATACTGATATGTTATTATAAGTATGAAACAACCTTATTTCACCATCTATCCATCCTACGGAAAATGAAATCACCGCGCGTGTGTGCGTACAGAATACCGTCTCCACGCCGTGGTGTAATCTATTTTCCACCACCGCCATACTTGGATGGGTATAATGGTGTAAATAACAACTATATATGATTATTGTAAAGTGATATTGATTATGAAATAGTATACATACACTCCAATACAATTCCACGATCATGATAATGATATCATCGCGCATGCGTACGTACGGAATACCGTCTCCACGATGTGATGTGACTCGTTCTACATGATATTCATTGCATAATGATTATATAAATGATTTGAATGAATAAATATGATATATATAACATATAAATTCATATTAAAACTAGCATAAGAAATGTAAATAATTTATCCATAAACCATGAAGGTTATAAATATAACACATCCATAGTCGAACATATCACAAAACGTTCAATACAATATGGAATATTTGTATCATAATAAATCAACCCTGGTCAAGAATAATATCCCATAAAGGATGTTGACATAGTTGAAATTGATCGGTAATAATATTTGAGAGAAATATCCCTTTTTCATGAAATCATTTAAAATTCATATAAAGGAATTAATATAAAAGACAGTTTTTAATCAAAGTGTCTCATACCACATTGAATTTTTTGAAAAGAATTAACATTTTAAAACATTCATGTCCATATAAATAGATCCTTAAAACCATTTTGAGAACATGGAAATTAATGATAAAGGTTTAGAATAATTAATCTTTAAAACATTTAAAATAATGTTTTAGTAAAAATTGACTTAAAAATAATCCCTTTGAACACACATTTTTGAAACATGGACATGGATAATAAATATGTCCCAGTCGATACTTACGTAAAAAAAATCTTGGATAATAAAGATATTGTGAAATTAACCTTTACCATGTACTTTTCCCTGGTAAAATGTATTTTAACCTCCTGTTTAAAATCTAAATCATTTTTATTAAATTATAAAATAACTATATATATAAATATGATATCATATATGACCTTATAATATTTCTTTGTTAATAATATTTTAGTAGTATCACCGTTTTAGTTGTTAACTAATCTGTTTTCCTTTATATGCTCAGATACATAAGCCATGTTTATTATGGATACGATATATAATATTAATATCTAGAATGATATTAAGTTCTTCAACATTATTATTAATCATAAAATGAAAATTATTCTTGAATGATTATGATGGGGAATGAATCTCAATGCATTCGTGGAGAAGGTAATTTGTACATACGGGCGAGCAATAATATCATTATATTGATAGTGAAATAGTTTGTAATTAGATGGAATATCATATATAAATAATCATTAACATGTTATATTTATTATTTACATCAGTTATATTCATTGTTATACCCATCCAAAATAATTAAGTGTTTGAATAACAAACTACACCGCGACGTGTGGGTGGTAAGTTGTACGTACACATGTGTGGTGACTTTCTTATTTATAGGATTGATATAACAATTAAAATGGTTTAACCATATATATAATAACAGAAAATAATATAAAATATTTTGGATTTATTATTTTATAAGGGAAACAACAAAGAAAGAGGAAGTGTAACAAGAAAAGGTCTAGAAAGAGGTGATGAAATATTTACCTCTTCTTCAGATTCTTACTTTTTGTTTGATCAAAAGGGCTCCATAGGTTGGCATTATGACCAAATAAAACCCTATAGGATGAACGGAGGAAAGTTGGGAGGATATTTTGGTAGCATTTGGCCAAGCCAAATGGCTTTGGAGGTGTTCTTTTGAGAGAAGGTGAAGAGCTTTTTTATAAGTGGGGTGAGGGTCACGTTAGAAAAGGATTAAAATATTAATTTATTATACAATCATATTCGGTTTATAATGGCTCAAAATGAATTTATTTCTAGCCTTAGGTGGTTATGGGTAGAAATACTCTCAAAAAATATGTTTTAGATAAGTTTATGTTACCATTTTAACATTATCTTTTATATTTAACTCTTAGTTACAAAGTTTAACTTTTACCGTGTCTTCTTGTATTCTTACACTATATAGTTAATAAACATATTCTAAACGTCCAAGATAACCTCAAGTAGTTCATTAAGGACATAAATAATATCATTTAATCCCTTTATTAGAACCATGTATTTTTGGGAATATTATACCAACCAATAATATAGTATTTTGTTTTAAAAATTAATTTATGTCAATTTTGACATTATTTGGTTTTTGGTTTTTGTGAAATCCACCACAAGTTTATTACATCAAACAAGATACATTTAATCAACCCTAATATTTCATATTATCCTAGAAAATTAATTTATTTCCTAAAAACATTGAAATTAAATTTATTTTATTATTTATAATACAATTTATTTGATTCTTTTATTAAAAAGATAATTACTGCATCATCATTGTGTCATAAATAAATTAACTTATTTAATGTTTAAAAATTATAAATAAAATACCATTATGTATAAAATATATTTATCTTTCTAATGAATATTTATTGTTGATTTTATATTGTGTGTAACCCTATATTAAAAATGGATTAGTTATTAAACATTGAATTCCACACTTTCAACTATTCTTTAAATAAAATAATAATAAATGTCCTAATCTAATCCATGTAGACCTAAAGGATAATATTTTATTTATAAGGTTGTTTTTGGACGAAATAAATTTATCCAATAGAATTATTACATGTGTTGAGGTAATTATAATATCATTTTTACCTTTAATTACCCTTTTTACTTTTAACAGTGGTAAATAAAAGTCAAAAGTCACTATTCACCAAACATTATTTTCATCTTATTGAACCAAATTTTACTTACTTATATCAACTATGTCTCTAATTTTTTTTAAATTCATCTCATAGAAGTGGTAAAATTAAGTTTTATGAAAATTTGCAAATGCTCCTAGGAGGTGTGTAAAATAGGTTTAAAAGTTCAATAAAATTGTATACATCTAATTTTAATATAAAATGACTCCAATGAATTACACTGAACTTATATAGATATTATATACCTATTTTTACATAAAATAAATTTAAATAAAATAAAAAATTATTTTAATAAAAATTCGGTTTTAATTAATAACGTAGTGTTTTTCACTATTCATCAAAAATTGAATGTTTCCAGATTAATACCAAAAATTCACCCTAAGATAATTTTGATATTTGGAATTCAAAAATGAATTATATTTTAATAAATTCAAAAAATATAAGTTTCATTTATTAATTTAAAATCAATTCTCGTTGTCAAAACCAAAAAGCAGTTTTTTAAATAGTAAAAACTATCAAATGATTGACATTTTTTTATGTCAAATTTAATTGTGAAATTACTTATAATGACCTTAATTTTATTAAATAATAAAAATATAATCTAATTATACTTCAAAACAATTAAAATTAATAATTTATTGCTGTAAATTTTTTCGATTACAAAATTTATTTTCTATTAAAACATAGTATTTTTTACTATTCATCAAAATATGAAAGTTCTCAAAAAATTATAAAAAATTGTAAAAACTAAATTTTTATCTCCATATTATAAATAAAGAAGTTCATTTTGTCAAATTTAATATAATATTATTAGGTATTTCATTTAAAAAAATTACAATTAGTAAGCGGTAAAATTTCATTTTTGAAAAATACTTCCTCTATCTAAAAAATTGAATTTGTTCTTATATTATTTTTAAGAAACAGATAATATGGGTTTTAAAATTATATTGAGTATATAAGAATTAAAATGAAGTTAATAATATTTGTAACCTCTTTTTGAATGACTAGTTTGGTATGTTGTGCTGCCTTCGAACTCGGTGTTGCGTGTATCACAAGATATTGAATTACTTTAATGGGATAACATACTAAAAGATCATGGGGTGTTACAAATAGTCTCAAACATTGTTAATATTATTGGATATGTTGTTCCCTAATATAAGTGATTGGAGAGGCACTCTTGGAATTACATAAAATATTAATTTAATATGAATTAATTTTTCTAAAAATTGGGTAAAATTTGATATAATTTGAATATATTTATAGTATGGGTATAAATACTCTAATAAAATAAATTTTAACTTATTTTGGTAATGTTTTTACCCTTATTTCCTTGTTTTAACCCCGATTTAATCCTTTTGACAATTACCCTGATAAGAATATTGTTTTTTCTTTAAGGGTTTAGAAAGTAAAATTAAAAGTAAAATTGTCCAATAAATGGAATATGGTAAATATATTTATCCATATACCATTTAATTGGATGAATATAGGATTCTTATGAGTTTAATATCATTTAATAAAATAGTATTTATTAAAAAATGTCATTAATTTCATTTTTAGAAATACATGAAATTCTATAATTTAATATGGGTAAAACTCAGGTAAAATGATTTTAAAATGATATGAATAACTATTTAATGAATATATAATCATAATGTGATAAAAATTTAAAATTTTTATAGGTTTAAATATAATTATAAACATTTTATTTTTATTTAACCCCGAGTTTAGCAATTTAAACCTAAATTGTTGTAATGGTGATATCAATATTAAAGTCTTATAATTTTGTATATAAGGTAAAAAATTTCCCATTAATGGAAAAGGGATTAAATTTTAGACCATTTATCTGCCTAATTTTCTTCTTGATATATTTTAATGATTTTTTAATAATTGAATAAAATATATTAAACATAAAATACTATTAATTTCATTTTAAAAACAATTCACATAATTTGACTCTAAAATCAATTTGTCAACAATTTAATTAGAATATAAAACTTTAAAAATATATAATATATAAATTTATATTATGAATTCATTTGAAACAATAAATCACCTAAAAATTATTTTTTACGATTATTTAAAATCATTAACTGTATTTTTTTACTACTTTCAAAATCATTGGGTTATTGTTACAGAAGCATGAAAAAAAATTATTTCGGAAATAAAAATTAAATATTAATTACCAAGATAATAATAAAAGCATTCATATTTAAAATAAAAATTTATAACAAAAAATAATATTTTTTTTCAGGAAACAAAATATTATTGATATTAAAAGCTAGAGAGTGACATATTTAAATTTATCATTTACTAAAATATTTTTAAAGTTTAAAATTAATGTGAAAAGGGAAAAAAATTAACATTTTTGTAGTTTATAGAATTTTGGTTGAATTATACTCATAAATTCACATTAGTAAAGTTTTTGAATAAATTTTAAGCCTTAATAAATTATTTTTATAATCAATAAACCAATTTTGCAATTATCATAGTAATAATAATTTAATATGGTTAAAATTAATACCAACAAAAAAGTAAAAGGGACCCATTTATAAAACATAGAACATATAATTAAAAATATTCAATCTATTTTTATAAAATTCCATCAAGTGGTAAAAATTAATTTATGTAAAAAACAAAAAATGTAATGAAAAACTGTTATTTAGAAAAATTCATTTTTAAGTATAAAATGTTTTTATACAAAATTAGAACATTAAATTCATTCCAATAAACTTAATAAGATTATTAATAACACATGAAAAATAATTTAACTTTTAATCTATTGTAAAGAAAAATGGAACTTCTAAAATTCATCAAATAAAATAATAGTTTTCAATAAAATAATTATTTTAACTATTCATGAGGAAATCAATATTATAAATCCCAAAAATTCAAACTAATATAATTTTTTTATTTCCATTCAAAAAATAATATTCTTTTAAGAGTATTTGTAAAAGTTTTTTAAATTAATTATAATATTCTATCACATAAATAAAAAAAATGTATTTAAAAAATTGAGTGCTTATTTTTAATGCATTTATTAAGAAATTTTCAATGATTATGATAATTAAATATATTTAATTATTTCTATATATCTATTAATACCTTCCAATTCAACAACTAGGTTATAATAGTCTTAGTAATATTATGTGGTTCGTTTAAGCTCGATGTTGTGTGTTGTATATGATATTGATCAAAATATACATTTCAAATATGAAGGTGTTATGTACCCCCACCCCACATTAATAAATTGTGTCCTCATAATTTGAACATGATCTTAGAAATCATGGGTTTGATATTTGATGAGTCGGTTGTTGAAAACCCACATCATAAAAATATTTAATAAATTTTCTTCAAGAAAATTGAGAAATGGAAATATAGTGGTCATCTAGAAGAATAAATAATTAGGTTTCTAAATAAGTGAAAATTTGTGGGAAATGAAAAATAGGCCTGAAAAAAATAACATCCAATTAATTATGTTGTGGGATTTTGAACATTGATCCTAAAAAACTAAATTATCATGAGAATATTAATTAAAAAACAATCATAAATCGAGAATGTGATAAAAAGTTCATTGATTCATTATAAATGAATGGAATGAAATAACATTTATTATTAAAGTCAATTTTTCCTAGAGTTTAGGGATTATTTTACTATTATGATAACATATACATGGAAAATATACTTACATGATTTATTTCTATTTCATAATCAAAATTCAATCTTTTTTCTTCTCTTTGGTCATTTTAACTTTTATCTCATCTCTCACTATAATAAATGAATATTCAATAATAATTTTTCATTCCTGAATCACTAAAATTTACTTTTAAGGAATCATAGGATCAATAAGTAATTCCTTATACATCTAAATATTTACATTACCCAAAATTCTTATCATAAGCTATCCAACACAACACATTGGTTTCTAAAACCTCGATAATAATAAAAAAAGTTCATCTTAATCCATTTTAATAAATACTAAAATTTAATGATCCTCCAAAATACATTTTACCTATATTGAGACCTAAATATCAAAATAATTTTAACTCATAGTATCAACATAAAATTTATCATTAAATGACTTTAATAACTCATGAAATATCAAACCAAATATATATTCTTATACATATATTTTACAAAATATATTAATCATTTTAAAAAAAAAGTACAAAACAATTTCTATATACTATGTGAATGTAATCTACCCTTTATTTAATAAATAGTCACCAATCATAGAAAAAAATATTTTCATTGGAATTTTTTGTTCATCCATAAACCAATAGATGAACACAGATTGATTTAAAATATCAAATATGATTTAATTATTCTATAATTTTTTATGAAATAATTTTAGAGAGTTAATTGATTCTCAAAATTACATTAAATTTAACTAAAGGATTAACAATGAAATTTTTATTTGGATTATTCTCACAAAAATCATCACAGAATTGCACACTCTAGAGTGGATTATATGTGTTCCCTAATTATTATGAATCACTTTAGTTATTCAAATTGAATATGATTTCTCTTTTTCCTTTGACATCAGAGGTTATTACAGCGTATTATCCTTATTAGCCCCTTGATTAGGGAATTGATTTCAATAATCACAAACTCCTTGAATCTAATGAACTAAATTGTGAATAGAGTATTCTATTAAGCTCTTTCCCATTTCATTTTAATTAAAAGCTGCTTTACATCACTTTGAAATTATTATTTTTTATGGTTAGGCTTCCTACACACATCTTATTATTCCTTTTCTGAATTATCATGAGTGATCCATCCCAAATATTTCAAAATTATAAGGTTAAAACCTTTTCTTTTATATATGTGATATTCCACATGAGATTCTATGTAAATCCATTGCCCTTTTCTGATCACCAAAACTATGACTGTTTCCAGTTTCCATTTCCACTTTCTATGATCATCCAAGAATATCTTTGTAGAATCCAAAAGTCCATTATTAATAATAACTTTTGATGAATTTTTTTTAAAATAATAAATAATAGTACAATATTTCTATCTAGGTTAAGGATAAAACTAGAATAATTCCTCATAAATAAGGAAAAAAATTCATAGGTATTGATTGATTTACCATCTTTCTACTTTAATTATAGAATATTAAATTCTATTTTAGTTTGAAGAGATCATGAAAAGTACTTATTAAGGAATACCATCTTAAACTCCTCCCACTACTTGGAGTTTATTAATTCTTTTTACTTTATATTCTGGATAATTTTTCACCATGGATTAGCTTCACAATTAATGTGATTAACTGTTAAGAAAATTTTATCATGGTCTGAGCACTAAGATTATGATATAATTTGTGTTATTAAATATTAAATGTAATTTTATCCCTCCATGTTGTATTCTGAAGTTCATCGTGATCTTCGTTAGTGTTCCTATCTTAGGAGATTTGAGAGAGAATAGTCACAAAATATTTCCTCCCGCATCCTAATCCATTTGGTTACTCTTGAGTAAGATCATTGAATTGTTTTTTACATTCATTGATCATAATATTACTTTAGGTTGCATATATTGAATTAAAAAAAATTATAGTGTGAGAAATATTATTTATAGTGATAAATCATATAAACATGAAACTATATTCACAGGATGCCTCAATCCTGACAATTTATTTTCAACATATGACTCTATAGGTTTAATCTAGTTCATACTCAGTTGTCATCTATTCAAATACATCATCATGTATCTTAAAAAATGTGGATTTCCCTAGTTTTATCCCACAGGACTGTCAGACTAGGTAGGTAGTAAGGGAACACTCGCCGAGCACTACAATTATGGTAGATATAGACACAAAAATTCTCAGGGTAATTACCGCTAGATGAATCAATTCCAAAACCACGTCTAATGGTAGTATCTAGATATAGATTATTAAATATTAAAACCATATAATCTATATATTAACAAAACATTATGATGTTATCCTAATGTTTTCTTCAAGGTTTTCACTAATGTTGTCTAAACCTAATCCCCAAAGGATTACTAAACTATACTCTAATACTGATTTAAGAGACCCAAGATTTACATATATAAATAATAAATCTTTTTAGATGAATATTCAATACATAAAATTATGATCCATGCTACAATCATGAATATTTAATGTATTTAGAGACTATATATAATACTTTTATTTTATGAAATTTCATCAATGTTGGATACATATGATACTTCTTATGTATACCAAACATAAAACCTTTCTTCTTAACCATGGTAAAGAAAAAACACAAGAACTAGTGATCTCAAATGCTCAGTAAATTTAAACATGTGAGATATTGATCAATGATCATATATGATCATATGATAACCATAAGGGTATGAGACAAAGACCATAAATTTCAAAGTTCATACCCAATCTGTCATAGATAATAAACATGAGTTGTGGAATAAAACACCATCATAATAAAATAAATTATTAAAAAGAGTGTGTAATCATATATAATCATTCATGATCCATGAGTGAATAACATATACATTGGAATTTGGTAAAAACATGAAGTTATAAAATTTTGAATAGATATTAATAGAAATAGGTTCACTCTAAAAGTTAAGGACATAAAATCACACCATCCTATAAACTTATGTACATGAGACCAGGTCCATGCGAAATCTTATGGAAAATAAAACAAGGTATACACATAATATTATTTAAATGAAAATCTAGAGAATGCATTATATTATTGACATTAAAACAAGGTCCACGCATAAAATTATGAACATAATACCTAGTTCAGCTATAAAATATGTATCTCATGAGTTATCCATCTATAACCAATTCATTTGAGGTCTATAATAGGGTCACTCATCAATTATAATAATTCATTTATATGTACACCCCAATAGCATGCAAAATTTTAATTTTTTATCACAGTATAACCTATAAAAAAGAAATTGGGTTTCATAAACATATCATCATCATAAAAAAATATCATCTGGAGAAATAATTACGTTTTTTTCATAGAATAATATCACCATTGAAGTATAAGTATCATTAAATTATGGCATCAAAGATGAAAATACCATTAAGAGATCACATGGAACATTTCATGAAGAAAATACACTTCTCATTTTGGAAGTACTAATTTAAAATCTAAATATTTAAAAAAAATTAATGATTTTTTTTAAGAAACATGTCTAATTTTAAACAAATATTAAAAAATCTCATCATGGAAGTAAAAACATTTCATGTCATATTTGTTAAAATAATGATTCCTTTCACACTTTGGTAATGATTCAAAATTACATCATCCACAAAAAGATCTAAAGATTCTTTGGGAACGTTTTTATAAAAAATAACACATCGTTAAAATTCAATTTAAACAGTCATTGTATACTAGTAAAACATTCTTTAAATAATTTAAAAGAAAACACATAAATGGGGAAAATGATTCAGAACCAAAAATGAAATAATGTATGTTTTTCTCAAAAATATTTTCCCAATCACTTTAAGTGACATTAGGAGTGAAATATATATATTACATGAAGACTCTATGAATTTATATTGGATAATGAAATCAATGGGAATTATCATATAATTATCATATAGTTACATCAATGGAAATCCAAGCGTATAAAATCCTGATTAAAATGGGGTTGAAACATAAATCCCTTACATCAAGTCTTCAATTTCATTAAACATGTTCAAACCTACATTTTGATAAATATATATTTATTATACATGTATTATATTACCATACTCATATATATTATACCATATATTTTTTACTTATAAATATGTATGACCTCTCCATTAAATGTTTTTATTAATAACATTGTTCTAGGTGATAACTAGCTTCATTTCTATGTGTGTTTCAGTTTAACAGTCATGTTCCTTGTAATTATTTCATGATTCCATCATATTGATTATATTAATATTAATATAATATAAATTCATTATATATATATAGTCATATATAAAATATAGATATATAATAATTAATTACATCATTCAAGGAGATGGTAGGTCATACGTGCACATTAGCATAATTTTCACTTTTCATAGAATAAAAAAAATAAAATTAAATAATAATTAACCAATAATAAATCATTATCAAATAATATATATATATATATACATTAAAAAGATCTTTATTACAATTATGTGAAACCTAAATTAAAAATAAATCACATCTGTTCATAATGGTGGTAGTCCACACATACACCGAAGGGATGTTATCATCTTCTAATGGATATAAAGGTAATAGGGTAATAGTGGTATTATAATTAAAAATAATAAATTTATAATAAATTTCATATATATGTTTTCAACCCAATATAACAACCATCTATTTTATGTGGCGGGGAGAAAAAAATCCAATGCTACGTAGAGATGGTAAGTCAGGCGTACACATGAGCAATATTTTCACTTTATATATGATGGAAAGATAGTGGATAATTATTATTACGCAATAATAGTAAAAAAAATTAATTATATTTGTAATAATTAATTTAAAATCTTATAATTTATACAATGGAATTAGAGGATGTAGAATAAGATATATAGTTGAAAACTCTTTTTTAAGAGTCATACCTCTTCAAAGAGAAACTACTTTTGTCCTCCACCTCAAACCTTTATGGAATGTTATTTTTGAAATAAAGAAGGCTATTAAATATGTTAAAGGGAGATAATATGTTACTAGGGTAGTTAGTTCCTATGATATTATGATAAAAAAACTATGAAAATGAACTATATGAGGTGCCCTTTTATAAGTAAGATAAATGAAATCTTGGAATTACATAAAATATTAAATTAATATAAATTAATTATCATTGAAAAATTATTTCTCATTTATATAATTAAAATAAAATATTTTTAATATTTGATATACTCTCATATAATGAAATTTAAACTGTTCTTTGTTATGTTCTTACCAATATTTCTTAGTTTTAACCCCTTGTTATACATTTTATAATTATCATGATATCAAAAAAAATACACTTTATGGTACAGAAAGTTATGATAAAGTAAATGAGACACATAAATGGATCAAGGTTAATATTTACAACCATACACCATTCACTTGAACAATTATATTATTTTAATTAATTAAAATTCATTTAATAATATATAATTTATTCAGACATGTCATTAATGTCATTTCTTAAAATGCAAGAAATATAATAACATATTATATATCTAACTCATGTAAATTGGTTCCAAAATTATATTAATTATAATATAAGTAATATATGATCTTAATATAATCCAAAAATAAAATTTTTACGAGTTTAGATATCATTATAAACATTATCGTTTCGATTAACCCCTTGGTTATCTAATTTTAACCATAATTGTTGTAATGAATTTTTCAATATTAAATTGTTATAATTTTCATTATAAGTTCAAAATAAGCTCATAAATATAAAATGGTGAAATTTATGACCATTTATCATAAAAATTATATAGTTTAAAATTTTCATAATTTTAAAATAATAAAAATATATCTAATATATAATACTATTAATGCCATTTTAAGAACTATTCACATAATTTGATAGTTAAACCCACCTAAAAATGAAATTCATATATAAACCATTCAAAAATATATAATATTTAATGTTTGTCTTCAAAATTAATTGGAGACTTTAAATTTACCAAAAAAATTACATTTAGTGTTTTTAAAACTATTTACAGTATTTTATTACTCCTTCAATAATAATAGTGTCGATTTTTTATTAGAATTTATATAAATTATTTTATAAAAAAAATTGAAATTTCATTTACATGTTAATATCAGTTCATTAAAATTTAAAATATAAATTTATACTAGAACATAAGTTTACATTATCCCTATCAAAAAATATTATTTATATTAAAAGATAGAAGTTAATATTTTTTACTTTATCATTTACATAAATATTATACGGGTCAAAATATATGTTTAATAGAAAAAATGTAATATTATTAAATTATAGATTAATATTTATGAATTAGACTCATAAAATTTTATAAAAGAAATTTTTTTAACGAACATAACGCCTTATCTTGTTAGTTTTAACCCAAATTAATCCATTTTTCCTTTACACTTTTAATAAATATTTACTATTGATAATATTAAAAATGAATACAATAAGGACCTTTTAATGAAAAATGGACCTAATAATTCCAAATATAGAATCTTTTTTTAAATATTCAATTCCTTGAAGTGGAATAAATTAATTTTAGAAAAAATAACATAATAATATTTTTTAGAAAAAAATAATTTTATATATATAATAAGTTTTATTTAAAATTCAACCATACATTTCATTTGAAAGAATATAATTCAATTATTTATAATATAAGAGAGACTATTCAATTTTAAACCCAATTTAACTCAAAATATTCATTTGTAAATAATGGAAACAAAACTACGATTTTTTGACTCTATCACATAAATAGAAAAGGTTAGTTACAAGACCTCATGGGTGCCTCCATGTATGTCAGAGGTTGTCCACTAGCAATAGGGATGAGATAATTACATTTGGGAGACAATAAACCATAGTATAGAGTTATAATAAAGAATAAATGAAAAATATAAATAAATATCATAGTAATGGAGATATAAAAGAAAATAATATCATACAACTATTAAATAAAAGGTGAAACCAAATAATAATATAAGTGTCTACCATGTATTGTTAATATGAGATGTACCTAAATGTGAGACTAAAAACAATAAAAGAAATGGAATTGGCTAACAAAATATAAATGCAATGACCTAGGTCTCAAGCCCCACATCAGACCCATCTTTAAACTCCATCCTACCTAGAAATTATAAAACCCCAACAAGGTCCATTTCCCTTTCCAAACCTATAACCATGTAATCTACTCAGTCACCAAATTGTTTCCTAAGTTGGGTGTACGTAAAACTCATAAGGTCGAAATCATTGTGTCTAAATAAAATTAGTTTTATAATAAGAAAATATAATAAAGTTATAAACATGTTAATTCATTAATAAATTAAAATAATAAATCTGTTGGATCGAAAATGTAGATATGTATGTCTATTAGATGGTACAATACAAGAGGGGGGGGGGGTGAATTTTAGGTTTAAAAAAACTTTGAGTTTTAGCAACTAAGAGATTAGTTTAAATGATCTTAAACTAATACAAATACAAACACCCACAATTGTATTGAATGTAAAAAGGTATGATGTATTGTAATTATAATGTATTGTAAAACAATTGTATTCAAGATGAACACAATAATCAGAGTAATATAAAGATGAATGATTCTACCTTAAAGCGTATAGAATAAATCAATACAATATGTAATAGAATGATTGTAATTGAAACAATTACAATTGAATGTGTAAAGAAGAAAGGAAACAATACAAATTCCTTTCTAAAACAAGTAACAGCGGAAATGTAAAAGTATTACAATTCTTTTAACCCAAAGTGAAGGGTTATCCTTTCACCTAGGATAAAATGTCTATCTCACCAACACCTTGGTAAGCCATCGATACGATGATCGGACTGTTTGTCTACCTATCCCCGGAAGACCTCGATACGATGATCGGCAGGTCTGTCTTCCTATCCCTGGAAGCCCTCGATTTTGTAGGTAATCGGAACCTTTGTCTTTCAATCACATGAAAGCCCTCGATACGATGATCAGACGCACAAGGTAGATGAGAGAAGTCACAGTGTCTCTCTCTAGAATCTTGATAGTTCACAGAGTCTCTTCGTTCAATTCTACATTCATCGTTGTGCTCTTAGCTTCAAATGACCTCCTATTTATAGGCCTCGGGTTCCAACGATCATGTTTCCTCAAACGGTCATATTTCTCCGAAAAACTCGGAGGGACTTGGACACCTGACATTATAACGGTCATATTGAAATAGAAAGAACGACATTGTTTTGATTAGTTTGTAACTAACTCAACGACATCGTATTGGTTAAAATAGGATATATATGTTGATAAGCAATGGTACGATTCATATGAAACAAGTGCTTTTCACAAAGTACCAAAACAAGTATTGAACATCTGAATAGCATAGTCAGTATGATACGATTAACATGAGTCAGTACGATACGATTGACATAGTCAGTATGGTACGATTGATAGAGTCAGTATGGTACAATTGACAGAGTCAGTACGCTACGATTGATAGAGTCAGTATGGTATGATTGTCAGAGTCAGTACGATCAGTATTGTACGATACGATATGGTCAGTACGATCAACATTTTACGATACGATAAACATGATAGAAGACAATTGTAACTTAAAAAATATGATAGAATACATTTGTGATTTCCAAAGCATGATATAGAAATCAAAAGAGGACTTTTGACTCAACAAAATCAACCAAAATGCTTCAGAACCATGTCAGAAAGTATATAATCATGTAAAACAACCATGCCAATGGTAACAAAAAAATAAATAGAATAATAACATATTTCTAGGCCAAACCCTAAATATTTCATCAAGATCTAGATTATATCCCTCTATATAATCATTTCATCATGTGTCATTGGGTATATCCCACTATATAATAATTTTAATAAGAGTCAGCACAAAAGCCATCATAAAATAATTTCAACATGAGTAAGGGAATATCTCAATATATGATATTTTCAACATGTTCTCATCAAATCATAACGGCATGGACATCACAATATCATATCATATTTCTTAATGGTTAATTATGAAAATCACCATTTATTTTTCAATTACACTTTCATTTATATTTCAAATTATAAATTTCCATATCAATAGCTCATAATTTATTACTAATGATATTCTATATCAAGCAGCCACCTATAATCTCATGTCTTACTAAACCCACTTTAAACCATTATCCAAGTTCATATTTGTTAAATGTTCTCACACCAAAAGTGTAGCCCTGTGATAATTTTCATCAACAAACGGATCCAAAGGTATACAAACTTTATTCTAATCCATGAGTTTTTCACTAATAAATTGAAAAATTATTTAGGGAATATGCTATGTAGGTGAAATCACAAAATTGAATATATATCACACATAAATAAACCATATGTTTAAATTTACACCCCCTGCATTTATTCAGAAATTTACTCACCACATCCAGTGGGTAACGAAAATGAGGAAGAAGGTGCATAATATCACAAGAAGAACATAAATCAAACAAGTTAAATCAAAAAACCAATTTCTATCTATGTATTTACACTACAACAAATGAGAACAATAGATAAGAGGGGAAAACCTTATATGATCAACTCCCTAGGGGTAGGATGTTGAAACAAAACCTCCAAAATAGAAGAGAACGTTCCAGATTATCTTTGATGATTCATAGGGTCATGAGGAGGTTCATCAGTGATTCAATGACAAAAATAATCTTAACATTCCACTTGAAACTATGACTCAAAAAACATACATGACGTGAAATCCATTTACATGCCATGTATCATTTTTAAAAGGATAAGCTAAAAAACCCCATCATCTAAGGTTAATATTTAACAATTCTATCCTTTTACATGATGTGAATGTATTGAATATAATTTAACCACTTAAAACTCTATATGGGTTCATGACAAGTGTGTGTCGATAGTTATATTTTGTTTAACTTGTACATGGTGTGTAAATGCTTCGGTAGGTAATATTAAACTCTATTTATAAAAATGAACCAAACAACCTATTCATGCATCCAAAATCAACTAAAATCCTCATAATCCAATTGAACATGTTTATACATAGACTCCATTAATACAAATAAAAAAACATCCGTAAAATTTAGGACATTACCCAATAAAGGATCTCTATACCGAACAAGACTTGGACACCGATGTCCAATGACATATATTTAACACCAAACTCAAAGAGGGATGTACCTAGAAAAACATGGGATCTCACAACCTACCAAACATATAATGTTTCTTCCTTGAGATTCACCATTCATTGCTTTGGGGTCTTAGTGAACATGTTTGGCCACTATTCCCTTATATAATACTCCCTCTCCTAGGTATCCTCTTGAACATGCCCATGCATTCACTACACTCAAACAAAAAGAGTTTCCCTACCCTATAGATACTTATCCCAAAAGTCTAGAATTTATATGGTATTATCCTCCAAGTAAACAATACTAAAAAATATAAAAATCCTAAATATCCACTAAATAAGAAGAATCAGAATAATATCTCTGAAGATACGACACGTGAAACACATCATGCATGGAACTGTAGCACTGTGGAAGGGCTAAGTGGTACACCACTAGAACAACACTATCCACTATGTCAAAAAACCCTATTATCATAGGTTCTTTCTTCCAATTTTTCCTATTATGGTGTTTCCCCAACCTAGGTAACACTTAAAGTAAAACATGATAACCAACTTTAAACTCTACAAGTCATCTCTGAAAGTCACCATCGGATTTCCACCTCTTCACAGTCACCAACCACATCCAGATCATATGAACATTCTCAGATGTCTCATATATGAGACGAGGTCCAACAATATATAACTCACCTACCTCCACCCAAAAAAGAGGTGAATGTAATATACATCCATATAAATCTTCAAAAATATCTTTATAGATCAACTCATGGAAGCTTTTATATTATAAAAAATCCATGAGTGTCTTATGCTGCTCCCATAAACCACCAAATCCAATATAGTGACTCAAAACAAATCCCCCAGAACATGAATAGTTTGGTCATATATACCATGAATCTACGGATGATTGGTTGTACTCAAAAGAACCTATAGTCTTAGAGCCTTTTGAAAACCCTGCTAAAACTGTGAAGGGAAGTGACAATATCTATATGAAAGGATACTCCTCGTAACATCATAGAGCCAAAATATCTCATTCACATAGATACCACATAGAAAATCAAGGTTGAATGTCTCCCTGATAGGTAAGAAGTGAGTTACCAAAATCAATTGATCCACAATATCCCATACTACACCATTCTTATGGGTTGTTCTAGGTAACATTATTACAAAATCCAAAGTGACATTATCTCATTTCCACTCAAGAATGGGTAACATAAGTTAAATCCTAGTCAGCATCGGATCCTCAAATTTCATTTAATGAAAAGTGAAACATCTAACCAAAAATCATGATATATCCTTCTTCATTACTAACTACTAGTAATATCTATGGATATCCAAATACATATTTGGAAAACTAGAATGTAGCTCCCATCTAAAATCATTAAACACTCTCATCAGATCATCATGTAGGCCCGTATGAACCCATACTCAACTATAGAAAATAATATAATCCCCACTTCCAAATACCATACTAATGTTTTATGACACCATATAATAAATCTCTCATAACAAATCCCTTCGGATCAAATAACAGCTTAGTATAGATCTACTCTAAATGAAATTATGTAATAGATACTGAATTCAAAGCTAATTGTCCCTAAGACATATAAACTTCTCGATGAATGTCTTTATATATTTCCATCATCAACGAATCATCTAAAGACTCACAAAGTACGTTTTTCTAAATATTCTAGATTAAATAATCAGAAATTATATTTCCCTTGACTGGTGTATAATCCAACTAAAATTCAAATGACTACAGATACCCATCCCACCACCTCCACCGAAGGTTCAGGTCCCACTGGGAAAATATGTTTTTGAGGTTCAAATGGTCTCTATATACCACAAACCTCTCCCCCATGAGATAATGCCTCCATAATCTCAGGGAATTTACAACAATGTTTAACTCAAGATTGTGTGTAATGTAATTCCACTCATGCGAGCATAGTTTTTTGGATCCATAAGCAGCCCCTTAATCCTCCTACATTAGAACTGCATTGAGTCCAACTCACATTTTTTCATAGTACATGGTATATGATTCACCATGAATAGGTAAAGTGAAGATAGGTTTTGAGGTTAGAATAAAATTCAGCTCCTAAAAGGATTTCCCATTTTCATCTATCTAAACAAAATCCACCCCTTTCTTATTCTCCCCAAACATCAGTGTTTTCAAATGGGATAATTTCTAGATAAAGTGTTGACATTAACCTAAGAAACCTAGAAAACACTGAATCTTGAAGTCATTATTGGGTTTCTCCCAAGACACCAAGGATAAAACTTTATCTGGGTCCACTAACACTACCGACTCTGACATGAAAAATCCCATGAAGTCCACTTCATCAATCCAAAAATCACATTTTCTTAGCTTGATGTAAAGATTATGTTCGCTCAATATAATCAAGATTATTTCATGATAATGAGAATGATATTCTACTAGCTGGGATTAAATTAAGATTTCATCAATGAAAACCATCACAAATAGATCCATGAAAGGAAAAAGAATTTGATTCATCATGTCCATGAATATTGTCAATGTATTTTTCAATCCTAATGACATCACTAAAACTTATACATGAGATACCAAATCCTAAAAGCAATCCAAGATATGTCTGAAGTTATCACCTTCAACTGATGGTATCCTGATCTCAAGTTGATCGTCAAGAAGATTTTAGCACCTCTAAACTGATAAATTATATCATTGATAAGAGAAAGTGGATTCTTGTTCTTGACCATAACCTATTTTAATCATTGATAATCGTCACATAATCATAGGTTTCCATCATCCTTCTTGAAAAAATTAATGGGAGAACCCCCTGGAGACGTATTAGGCTATATGAATCTTTTGTAATCCTGATCTTACAACTTAACATTCAACTCTTGAAACTACCCTAGTTCAGTTCTATAAGGCGGGATAAAAACTGGTTGTCCTACTAGAACCAACTCAATCGTGATCTTGATATATCACGCTGGAAATATTCCATAGAACACTTCAGAAAAAACATCCTAAAAAGTTTTCTACCACTGGGGGAAAATAATCTTGATATATTCCACCATCATTTGTAGTAATACCGACTATCTGAGTTGTGATACAATCCAATCTGCCCAGAATTGATCCTGCGTGACTAGCCTAAATATCCCACTCACCTGGGGAGAATAGCTGCCTCATTCTTCAGATAGAAATTTTGATCTCCTCTGGTAATAGTCAATATGAGCCTGGTATAAAACTATCCAAACCTTATAAAGAATAAAATTGAAACATTCAATTTCTATAAAAAATGATTCCTAAAAGAAATGATATCCATTAATCACTAGGGAACATGTTTTTCAATGTTTGATATTCTCTACCAGCACTCCCACCGTTATATCAATGGTCAAAAAAACCATCTAGGATTTCTAAATCAAAGACCAAAACATCTTCAAAATGAGTGTGTAAAAAGGAATGTGATTCCCCTATATCAAAAAAACAAGTAATTATAGATGATAAAATAATTATAACTATTATAGCATAAGTTCCTATAACCACAATAGCCAGAGTAGTCTACCTAACGTGTTCCTGACAAGACCCTTTTCCTCGGGCTCCTATCTTACTTCCCTGTGTTTTACCCTCTTCCTAGTAATTCCATTATTTCACTAGTTACCAAGTCCGATGCCTTGACAAGAATGTCATTTTGAACTCTAGATACCAATCTACTATGGAGTAGTTGAGTCCTTACTAAACTCTAGTACCTCTCTCAATCCACTTACACAGCTCTATTTCTATATTCCTCTATAAAACCTCTGAAAATTATCCCATCCTATTACAATCACAACACTATTAAATGGGTTATGGACACTAAGGCCACTTATAACCCTTCTTTCCACCCTGATAGCACTACAATAGAACACATTCCATATATGAATGTTCACTAAATTAAATACTCTTCCCGCTATTTTCTTGGAGAAAACGTTCATAGATAAGCTTCTTTTTACTAGAAGAAGAATTTCCATTTTTCTTTGCCAAAAGTTTCTTGCCACTTCTTGGGGCCTCTCTCTAATTCCCTTCCGTGGTGATTTCCTGATTCATCACATCTTCGAAACCTCTTAGATTGAAAATTTTAACCTACTACCTGATATCATAGTGAAGACCATATAGAAATCATCAATCCCTATATATCTCATTATCTTCTAATGGTAGACAAAAAGACTTTAGGTCTGTGAAATGTTCCTCATAGTCCAGAACTGACATGTCCTCATGTGTCAAGTGTGTGAACACATAAGCCTAATCATTACTCAACATCCTTGGATAGATGTGGAATAGGAAATTTGTCCAGATTTAATAACATGAAATATCCAATTTCTTACTAGATTTCTCTAGAACATCTTTCCAATGCTTGGAAGAACCATAAAAAATATATGACATTAGATTAACACTCAAATCTATGGGTTTACTAAGATATTTAATGATCTTCTGGAATAAATTTATCTAGAACTCAATTACCTGGGGGCCTCAAAAGTATTTGGATTATCCAGCTAAAAATCCCTCATGAGCTCGTATATTAATGGAATGGTGCAAATAGTCTCCATTTCCATGGGTTTCCTGACCCTTAAGAAGTTTTCACAAAGTTGAAAATATATCTAATATTAGGAAGCTACATGAGGATCTAGTTTAGATATGTTATCATCATACTTACTTCGACACATCATATTCTCATATTGAAAATGATGAAGAGTAATTTCTCAATAAGGCAAACTCATTGGAACACTGTCTATGATAACGAGATCAACATAAAAAAGTGATAAAAACCGGAATCCAATGAATTTTGGTCTTTCTAAACATCTCTTACATGTGTCTTATCATGAAATAATGTTTATTCATTTCATTTATCATATATAAAAGTTTTCTCATATCATGATTTTTATCGGTCAGTATATAAAACATGTAATAAACATGTCCTTATCATGAACATTACATGTCAATATATATCCTTGTGTGCCTATAAAGATTCTTGCAAACTCATATCACACCATACTGAGCCATTACAGTATATGTCAAGAAATAATATCCTCATGAAACAGTAACATCACATAACATGTGAATCATCCAATGTGAAATAACATAAACTATAACAATAGAATAATATAAATAGTAATCATATCCCTGGTCACAAGGATTTTCCCCCAAACATGGGTAAGATACTCCAATTCATGAGCTCGTTACCAAGACCCGAAACATTATAATCTCTTTTTTACCTTTCCCAAATTGTAGAGAAATATAAAAAAAACATTCCTCTGAAATAACTTTGTTACATTACCTGATTCATCACTCTATCACATGACCAGAAAGGGTTAGTTATGAGACATCAAGCATGCCACCACATATGAAATATTATTATGACTAGGAGTAAGGTTGTGATCAGTATAGTGGAGATACTATACCCCTGAGTATAAAATTAAAATATAGTGAAAATAAATAATATAAATTAATATTAGACTAAGTAAAACATAGTAAAAAATTATCATACAAATATGAAATAAAATAAGAAACCAAAAAATAAAATAATAGAGAACCATTTAATGAGAGTATGGGATTTATCTAAATTTAAAATTGACAGCAATACAAGGAAAAGATTCTGCTGAAACAAAATAAACCAAAAGACCCCAGTCTCGAACCCCATATCGAACCCTCCAAACTTTATCCTAACAAGAAATCAACACCAACTACAAGGTCCCTTTCCTTTGACTAAACCTACATCCTTGTAGTATGTTTGAGTACCAAACAGAACCCTAAGTAGGTTATGATTAAAACATATTAGTTCGATACAACCATGTCTAAACAAAATTAGTATGATAATAGTTGTTTTCAGTAAAGTGGTAAACAAGTGTATTGATTTATAAATTAATAAAATATATCAATGAAACTACATCAACACCATGCTAAAATGTCCCTGATCATGTATGAAAACCATTCCAACCATAACCAAATATCCATAGAAAGATCACACAAGTCAGGGCCAATGCCACTATATAAGAATTGCATCATTTCTTATGGCATATCCTAATATATAATCATTTCATCATGTGTCATTGGGAATAACCTGCTATATAATCATTTTAGCACGAGTCAGGATATAGCTCTCTATATAATCATTTTTGCATGTTTCACTGGGCGTCGCACGCTATTTAAAAATATTATCATCATTGAGGTAATGGTCAGATATATAATCATTTCAAAATGTTTTAGGAAAAAATACTATATATATGCATTTCAATATGTCCTCAAGAAGTCATAACAACCCTGATATCACAACATAATATCATAATACACAATTTTTAATTATGAAAATCACAATTTGACTTTCAATTGCACATTCATTTATATATTAAATTATTTGTATCCATTTCAATATAACATTAGATATTTCCAAATTGATTCTATATCATGAAATAACCTATAATATTATGTCTTGATAAACACACTGCAAACCCTTAGCCAAGTACCTATTGTTCGAATTTTTTTCTTACCCAACAGGTATCTCTAAGCTAGGTCACATCATTAATTAGATCTAAAGGGGTCCATCCAATATTCCAATCCCATAATTTACCTCAAATAAATGAATAAATAAATTTATGTGTATGTAATGTTGGTGAAATAACAATATTACATATACTTCACAATTAACAGACCATTGGGTTAGGTTTATACCACATACTATTATTTGATGATTAACGAATAACTTAGAATGGGTAATGTCAATGAGGAATAAGGTGTAGAAGATAAAAAGAAGAACCTATATCAAAATTGGTCAAAATAAAAACCTATTGCGGTTCAAGAAATTCCACATCAACGATGGAGAATGAAGAAAGAGATTGGAAAACCTAAGAATATCAAATTAATAGGGATTTGAAGTACAAATAGAATGTATAGAATGGAATAGAAGGCTCCAAATTCACTTGGAAACCACCAAGCGTTGAGAGGAGGCGTTGTAATAAAGGAATGAAAAGAAAATCACATTCATTTCCCACATAAACAGCTTCTAATGGTAAATACATTGCTTGTAACCAATTTAAATGCCTTGTATTCCATTTTAAATGGATATGCCAAAAACTCATTGCCTCGAATTAATATTTAATTATGATTGACTTTTATATGATGTGAATTGTTTATATATTGTATAACCTCATCATGACCGTCACGGGTTTAGGATATGTGTTTGTCGATGGTTACACATCGTGTAACATGTAAGAAACAAGTAATTTCTTATACAGACAGTCTTCAACCCTATTTTTATAGAGGACCCAACCCACCGTTAAAGGCTTATAAACTCAAGGAAAACCCTCATAAGCCCATTTAAAGAGTTTATAATCGGGCTCCATTAATTAAAATAAACAAAAATCTTCGAAATTTGGTCATTTTCCCTAAAAAATCATCTCTATCCCAAATATAACTCATCCCCCATCATCTAGAAAAATACACTTAACGCTAAAATCAAAGAAGGATGAAATTGGAAATCGATGAAATCTTACAATTTTCAATAAAAATAGTATTTTTTAACTAGTCACTACAAAATCATTATTTTCATAAAAAATCACAAAAAACTCACCATAATTTAATTTTGATATTCTAATTTCAGAAATTATTTTTTTATAAATTACTTTAATTTTCAGGAAATTAATTATAATATTCACTGATAAAAACAACAAAGCATATTATGAAAATTAAGTGCTTTTTAAAAAATAAATTTTCAACACTTTTTTATTGATTAGGACCTTTATATATATATCATAACTTGGTTATTTATATTAATACCTACAAATTCAATGGCTAGGTAATAATGATCATAATAATATTATTTAGTTCATTTATGCTTGGAGTTGTATGATGTAAACACATTGGAAAATATTATACTTTTAAAATAACTTGGGATACATTAAATCAAGGAAATATTTAGGGAATATTGGTTGGAATTGTAGTTACTCATAATAAATTGGTTTAATATCAAGATTTTATTAGGGGTCCTAGTTTTTACAATGTTTGGATTTTAAGATTTTCCACTTAGTAAAGACTGTTATTGAAATACCAACTGTTAATAAAGTTTATATTAATATATAGTGGTAGTTTATAACTCGATGAGATTTTACGATATATTTTTCTTTAAAAATTATATTTCTTTGATACCATCCTTTACACACAACACTATGATAAAATGAACGGTCACATGCTATTAAAATATTATTATTTAATGTGATTGTAATAACCTATACATAGAATTAGTGAGTATTACTAATACTAAATAAATATTGAGATTTTATTCATTTCTCATGTTTGAAAATAATTCACTTATTATTAAGTGGTATGAAATTAAAATATTATCATTTTAAGGTAAAAAATAAATTTTTTACAAAAACAATTATGTGCATGATGTGTTTTACCTTAATAAGTTAAATTAATATTTATTTATTAAGGATTATAATTAAATTTTTATATGAAATATATAAGGAATTGATTTATAATTCATATAATGGTTTTTATTAGTGAATTATTAATAATAAATATATCACTATTCTAAAAAATGCATTTTCTCTAAAAATAATTATTGTTGTGTTTTGGATAACTATTTTAAAATGAATTTCTACTACTTGAATAAATTTTACATTATATAGAAAATTCCATATTTATAATCTTTATATTTATTATTATTTAATAATATCAACTTAATTATTTTTCCAATAATGAATATTTACCATGGTAAAAATATTTTTTCTATGGTGATGGTTTAGATGGTTAAAAGAGGTATTAAACTAGGAGATAAGGATCACAATATCACAAATAGATTTCTTAATTTTATTGGTATATTGGATTTAGACCACATAATACTTATCTTCCAATAAATGGGATTTTAGGTCTTATTTAATTGAGTAATACATATATTTTATAATAATGTTTCAAGTATTTTCATGTTTTCCACCCACCTCACTTATAAAAGGAAACCTCATTTCCACATTTATCAATACCACATAGTGCCCTTATATCATAAAATATCTTCCCAAATACTCTAAAAATATTATTATCCATGAACTATATGAATTTATGTTCCAAAAAACCCATCTAATAAACCATAATTTTCTCTTCAAAGTAACATACTTGATGAACTATTATATGCGTTTATTGATTTTTTCATGTGTTTTTTATTAAACCTCCTAAAATTAATCTATAATAATAATAATATGGAATTAGTATCCCTGATATATTAATATTTTTTTATTTATTTTATATTAATTTTACCTCTAATTTATATCTATTATAAAATTTTAATGATTCTCGTTCATAGGTGTAGACTACCACCACAACGAAGAGAAGTAATTTTTTTCATTTCCTCATTACATGGATGGTAATAAAAATATATTTAATGAATATACAGGGTATTTTACATGAATTTTTTATTTATTTATGGTGAATTATTATATACCTCTCTTTTTTTCCAAATATTGAGTAGTGAAAACATCACTGGTGTGTTTGTGTGGACTACCACTTCCACAAAGTGATATTATTTATTTTTCATCACTAAATATTTTTAATACTTATAGAATTGTATATAATGTATAAATATTATAATTATATTAGGATTATGTTTATTTATATTATTAAACCACCACCAAGGTAAAATTACTAGAACCATTAATGAAAAACATTCATGGAAAAAACCAGTTTTCACCGGAATGTTCATTTTAATGAATAAATCATCAATAAATTAATAATTTGAAATTATAAAAGAATATTACATAGTATTTTATGAATAAATATGTTTATTTTAAATACATATAATAAATTTATTTTTATTATATATGATTATTCAATATGTTTGGTCTATTATGTAACTAGATCCATGGGTTTATGTTACAATCTCATTTCTTTTCAGGATTATATGTAAAAAATTTACATTGAGATATATTATATGGATATTATTATTTATACCATTTCTATTTTCACATCACATGTTTATTCCTATAATTTTCAAGTATTATTAACTTTTTAATATTTTTTTCAAATAAAATTATTGTGAATTTTTTTTTCAAGAAAGGATGACCAAATTTCCTCATTTATTGGTGAACATTTTATTCAAAGTAGATGCTATTAAAAAATGTTTAATTGAAATTTTTACCTATAAATAAAATGTTTTAAAAACATAACTTCCACTACATTTTACATTATTTATAAATGTTTAAAATTTAACTTTTTGAAAAAAATTCTAAAGTAGTCATTATTTGATTTTTTTTAAAAGGGTACAAAGAATGTTATCCTTTAAAATATTTGGTATGGATAGTTTTCCCACTATTATGACTATTATTTTATTTGCTGTTTCCATTTCAATTTCCCATGTTTATTTTCAAATATAATAATTTTGATTATATTTTAGTAATTTTTAGTTGATATTATATCAAAAGAAATGGATATTTTTTAGAGGTATTCAATGGATGGTTTAAATGGTATTTTAAAGGAATTGTTCATATATGTCCACATCCTTTATGGATTTATATGTTCAACTAGTGTTATTATATTATGATTACATCCACTTTTTTAGATGACCTATGATGATGATATCTAGATAATTACATGGAATCCATTTCATTCCAATGGATTAATTATGTTTTGATGAGACACTAGATGCTCTATAATATCATATACTCTATTTCTCTAGATGGATTATGATTATGTGATGATGAGGTGATTATAGAACTCATTTATTATTCAGGGTTCATTTTATGATTATATAATTAACTTTTTATGATCATAAGGAAAATATATTCATGGTTTTCATTATGTGAGGGTTTTTCTGGGGATTATATAGTGCTCCAATTCACTATGTAAAGAATTATATCTCATGAAATAATAATGACTAAAATGGGGAGTGAACCTAATTTATATTGGGACTTGGTCCACTATGATAATTCTAGTGGTGAACCTTGACATGGAAATAATGGTATGGGGAGTGAACCAAATCCACTATGATGGTTTTGTAAGGGATCCTTAACTAAGGAAATGATTTTCTATGATTATGTACATGAAAAAAACATATGTCTTATTATTTTGAAATATTCTCCGGTCACGTGATTTATTATTTATGATTACACACACTTATGGACTATGGTTTTTTATGGAATATTCTAATTTAATGATTTATGACTAATGTTATTTGGTATATTATCTATGAGTTTCATTAGTTATTAGAATGTTCTTATTACCTTATTCTTATCTTATGCTCACTTAGGATCATTGATTAATATCTATGGTATTTACTCATACTAATCTTCTGAGCTCACCCTGTCTTTTGTCTCCTTTTTATAGGTTATAAAGAATTTTTTTGATTATATTGAATTTAATATGTGTAATATTCATGAATAATATTTTTTGAAATATTGAATATCATTTATTATATAATATTAGAATGTATATTGTCTCTAAATAAAATAATCCTTTTCAATTTTGGGGTATGTATTATAATTATATGTTTTGAATATTCAACTAAAATGATGTAGTATTTAATTATGAAATGAATGGGTCACATCAATTAGTATTAGAGAAGGGTTCAGTTGTTTCTGTATATTTGGATTAGAGAAATTTATTTAGAACCCTTAGTATAAGACTATGTATGGGAGAATATCATAAGTTATGGTAGGGAAATGAGTTTGGTTTTCCAAAACAATAAATTCATATCAAGATATTGAAAACAATATGTGTTTGTAACGCTGATTCACATAAGGACAGTGGATTAAAAATTGAAATATTAATTATTAACGTGGTCTTCATCAGTTAATAATGAGTAATCCTAAGAACGTACAACTTTCAAAAAAAAATGGAGGATATGATTTAATTTATTCATATTCAATTTATAAAGGTTTATTTTGAAAGATACGATAGAACCTATGTCAACTGATGATAAGATCTATTCATATGTGATGAACATAAGGTGACATAGGTTGAATAAATGTGTTCTTATTCATGAAATCATAACAAAGGTTTACATAATAGTCGGATTTTTTGATCTGAAAATATATTTTTTATACCCACAAAAAGTTATTTGTTTTTAGTCCATTTATTTAACTAGTATGAATCATGTGGACAGTGAAAGTGATGTCTAGTTTAAGGGAAATCCTCACAATCTACCAAATAAATTAAGAAATATGATGTGAAATCATTCTTTTATGCACAACCAAATCTCTCAATATATGAATAGTAACTTGAATCGTGATAAGCATAAAAATTGTGAGTGGAAGGAAAAATAACTATTGATTCATTTATTTGGAAAATTCCACATTCTTTCATTGGTTTCTCTTATACACTTCTTTCTAAGGAATGGATCAACATTATAGAATATATATTCTTTTCCCTCCAATACTCATTATATGAGAATGTGAGTTTTTTTTACCTTTTAGAAAGTTAATAAAATAAATTGTAAACTATTATCTACTATACAATAAAATAGAAGTGAATTGACTCCCTGACATGGGATATGTTTAAAAATGTATTTTTCAATAAATATTTTCCCTAATCCCCTATTAAAAAAATGGAAAGAAAATTTCTACTTCTACAGAAGAAAGATAAATAATATATGGGAATTTATGACACAAAATTGAAAAGGATTGTAAGGTATTCTTCTAATTTTATCATCAATACAAAAAGAAAAATTGAATGATTGTTTAGTGTCTTAAGACAAAGTCTTTAAAAGGAATTAGATATGTAATGACACAATATATCTGGGCCCACATGGATAGTAGAATTTTGGGCTGTAAATACCACATGCCTTCCACCATAATCCAAGGGTAGGAAAATAGTATAGAGAAAGAATAACAAAAATGGGAGGCCATTCCCTAGTGAACCTATATCCACACACCAAACTGTATCCATGTAATAGTGGATAGAAATAAAATCAATAGATTATAACATCTAGAGATAAACTATGCATTTAGTAAACTATATGTAATAAATCTATGTAAAAAAACAACCAAAGTGTATAGGGGAAAATAAATTCCAGATAATAAAATATTTCTCAATCTGATAATACTTCTAATGAATGAAAGTTGAGAGGTCCCGACTCTTTATCTCCAATCCTGACCACCGTATGTGGACAATATACCAGGTTATCACTATAATCCACTATAATCATTGATGATATGTTTGTCATTTGAATAAGACAACACATGTGTGGTAAAATTCCATTAAAAGGTGAGTCAATACATACCCTATAGGATGCACCAAAAACTGAAAGGGAGAGATAGAGAGAAATAAAAATTCTCCTCCCAACAGAAAAATCTCATGTCAATCAGAAACTGAGACAACAACCATAAACATCCGAATGTGCTCCATAAAAACTAAAAATGAGAGACAAATTATATCTTCATCTCCACAACCCAACTAAGAATAATGTGTAAACCAACATATCAAAAGGTCTATCCCTTGTTCCTATTATCATGTGCAATCACATATGAAACCATGTGGAGGGTTCTGCACCACTCCACTGCACACTACACCCAAGGTATCCATGATCTTTGATGAACCCATAACCCATTAAAGCTAAAATATGATGAGGGTACCCCTATCTAGATAGAATACATACACCACTATATTGGGAGTACCTTTAATATATGTGTGTTGAATATATGTGACTTGTGCCCTCGTGTGACAGGGTAGCATTATCCCTATAGATAGAGGACTCATGCACTAAGAAAGGAGTATAATATCTACCAAACTGAAGAATATGGGGGAACATAACCCTAGGTAAATAAAATAGTATCATTTTAATAGATATAGGAATCATACCCCCAATAGGGGAGTACCATCTCTACCAAGAATCTCTTTGATGATCATGCCTTGTTACAGCCATCGTCGAGCATCAACTATGAAAACAACCAACTCATAACATCTAGAATCATATATCATATGAAAAAATTAAGTACACCATCACCTACTATATGTAAATTTTTCACGATAGTATACTCATGGGAAAAAATCCAATTGAAAAGAGTGTAGATATGACAGGAATAAAGTTTACATTTGGAGCACACATCATGTCTAGGTGCACACAGTGTGTGGACCTACTCCACTACCTGGTCTTGTTCTCCTCTAAACATGACTTGAAGTCCATTTCACTTTAAATTGTGTGTAGTTAGATATAAATACCATGTATGACCACCTATGTACCTGGCCATATATCTAATCTCATGCATCATTATTTTTTCTCGTGTTGATGTACTATAATACTCAGAATGTATCATCACATAGGGCCCTTGGCATATGGGAGGGCACATGTATTGGCCACCTAAGTAGGGTCACATGGTTTTTATTACACTTACATGGTATGTGATATTTAAATTATCTTAAAAACCTATCATTTCATCTAAGGGGTGTCTACATGCCTTGGGTTCTTCCAGGATACACGGTGTGTGGTTCATATTTTCATAGAAAGTTTGCATCATTCATGATAATTGTTGATATATCTTATTCACTGTGAATTCTTACCATTTAACACATAAAATTTTTTAGAACCACATCCAACCATCATTTATATAATTCTAGTGGTTGAAAATTGATAATTAGTTATCCACCCGAAGCCCACAATGCAACTCATGCACCTCCCACTCGATCCCATCGCCCATCAAGATCAATGAACCTTGGATTATAACCCAAATTTCGTATTGTTACTCAATAAACCATTAAACCATCCATACAAATGTATTTAATTCTTCCACAATGATTTCAAGGGATGAATCGAGCTTTATACCACCTGGTGATGTCGAACCGTGGTACCGTAGGCCACTAATGATGAACACGGTGAACAAAGATGGGAAAAAGTACAATAAAAAAGTAAATATTATAATCTGTCAATATTTCTTGACCAATGATCTAATAATATGTATAATAGAGGGAGATAACAAAAATCATCATGAATGATTAATTTTAAATAGACAACTTACTTAAACTGGCCCATGTAGTGAAATGATAAAGGAAAATCAATAAGCACATAGAAATTCCATTACTCAAAATGATAATCAATGGTAGAAAATTAATTTAATGATCCCTACATGAAATTGGATTGATAATTGGTGAAATAATCATTCTTCTATGATGAATAATACCCTCTTTATTTTATATCTCTCAATCTAATTGTCCTTCAAATTATGATTCTAATTCACAAATGAAGAATGATCTAAATCAGCTCTCAATGTTCCCAGTGTTATGTGACTTAAAATTCAGAATTTATATATAATCCATTAAATTTGGGAAATTAGGTTATATTTATTAAATTAGTTAACTTAACTTAATTAATTAATTAATTAATCTTCTTTAAAAACCCTGTAATGGTTGCCTTATTTGACTATCCTGTGTCGACCAACTTTAGGATGTACCTATGGAAAAACATGATTCCTAAATTTATCCATGGCCTTTTATTTCTAATTTGAGACTTTTTAAGGAGATATATAAATATTTATGGAAACATTTATGTGGATGATATAAATATATTTAATATTTTGTGAAAATCATTCCTGGGATAACCATACATCAGTATCACAAGTCATCTCGGCACCTGGATCCCAATATTTTCCATAATATATTTAAAATTATTAAAAGTAAAAAATAGATTCTATATTATATTCCCCCCATCAAAAAAAATTTCCCTAAAAATCACAATCCATGAAAAAATATATGGAAGCTGATTTCACATCTAACTATCCTACTCTCAGGAGCTCTCTTGCATGCTCTAATGCTACCAAAACACATGAACCAATGTAATAGCCTATCATCATAGGATCCTCTCAGGTCGATACTTGATCACCACCATGTTGTCCATTAAGTTGGTTCCATCCTTGATGTATATCTCTCCCCAGTCAATAATATTAGTTGGATAATGTATGTATATCTTCACTTGTGATACAAGGAATAAGACATACAATCAGTCTAGCTATGGTGGCAGGGCTTAGCGGTATGCAACCTATACAATCCTCCATAGGATCTCGAACAACCGAACACACCAAGAGGATAGTATCCTATTAGACTGAATCTTTTAAATCTTTATCGTTGGGAGAATATCATAAAAACATGGTCTCCAAACTTGAAATCTAATGGACCATGACATAAATCTGTGAAAGATTTATATCTTCTCTTATTTTTCCTCATCATCTTTTGAATAACCTGGACATTATCTATCATTTCATGCACCATCCTTGGTCTAACAAGATATGCTCCACCAATCTCTTTACAACTTAAGGATGACCTATAGGGTCTCCCATAAAAGACCTTTAATGGTTACATGTTGATAGTAGAGTGATAGCTATAATTATAAGAAAATTATAACTATGGTAAGTGATCCTACAAGATCTAACCAAAGACTAACACTAAAGCCATCATCATATCCTCAACACTTGGATTGTATGCTCAGTTAACCCATCCATCTAGGGGAGAAATATTTTTACTCATCCCCAGCATGGTCCTGAATTCATCTTTTAAGCATCTTCATAACCTTGGCATGAACTACCCAACACACTTAGAGACAATCATTAAGGGAACCATGTTAAGTTAGATGATATCCCACATGTATAACCTCCCCAAAATATCCACTAAACTCTGCCCACGGATAAAAAATAAGTGAACCGACATTGTATGTCATTCAACTATCACTCAAATGGAATCATGACCCCTCATTGTCTGTGGAAGGCCTATCACAAAGTCTGTGGATATTATATCCCATTTCCACAGTAGGATCTCAAGAGGCTACAACAAACATATTTAACAGACTTTAAACATAGAAATTCTTTTCCCTATTGCATCCCACCAAAACTACTACTTAAGGTCCCTATACATTTTCCCTACACAATTTTATACATCCTAGAAGATTTCTGAATGTCCCTCATAACCCCATCTCACAATATAACCAGAACCACCATCCATCACAAGAAAATGATGGAATGATCCCCACTTGCAGAGAATATTTATGGTGAATCTCAGGAGAAAATTGGGTCACAAAAGACATCATAATAATATACCCGGAACTAAGCCTCTCCCATATGATATAGAAGTGGATGAGTCACCACTATCTACTGAATAAAAACAACACCACTGGCCTCCATCAGGGTTATCTATAAAGAAACCTACTAATCAGATTCCTCCTCCACCAGGTGGGAACATGACTTCCGATTAAGGTAATCTTCCACCATGTTTCCCTTCCCATGAGTATTGATTATCTCAAAGTCATAGTCCAACAAGAACTATAACCAACTACTTTTTATTATGTTAATATCTCTATGGGTTAAGATAAACCTAATAATTTTATGGTCTGGGTAAAAAATGTTCTCTATTTGAAGATAGTGCCTCCACAACATCAAAGAAAAGCGTAATACTTCCAACTCCATGTCTTTATTCATGTAGTTCTTTTTTCATGGGCTCTCAACTTTATCAACCCATATATGATCAGCAACTATGACTGCATTGAAATGAAATTGATCATAGAACCATAGTAATAAAAAAACACTATATACTCAACACCCTCTTCTAGTAGTCTCGACCTAGGAGAACTGGTCAACCTTGGCCTCAACTTCTTGAAGGGTTTCATAAACTGCTCGGTCCAGATGAATGGATAACCTTTCTACATCAGGGCGGTCAAAGGGGATTCTACCCTAGAAAAGTTAACCACAAACGTCGTATATTATCCCAAAAAATAATTGAAATGGTTCCCCCTTTAACAAGTTCTTAGGTGGCTCCCCATAAATCACAAAATTAATCTTTATCTTGTTCATATCTAGTCTATGCTTATAAATGAAATTCCATAGAAATAAAACATCATGGATGAAAAATTTTGATCCTTTGGAGCATACCATAAATTCGATGCTCTTAGAGTATTTCTAGGACTATCCTCAAATTCTTTTCATGCCTCTCCTGAGACCCATATTATATGATTATGTCATCACTATAGAAAACAAGAAGAAAGTCCAAGTATGGGTGGAAAATATTTTGAATCAAATACATAAAAACTATAGGGAATTCATCACACATAAAGGCTTCACTAGAAACTCATAGTGTCTATAGTGAAATTGGAATACTAACATCATAATATTATCCTTTGGAACCCTCAACTGGATGAAACCAGACTTAAGATAAATCTTACAGTTCCAATTCACATCTCCCAACTAATCAAAGAGGACATAAATCCTCAGTAAGGGGTAATTATTGTTTAGCATTTCATGATTTATGAGATGATAATTAATATAAAGACACAATCCCTCATAAACCTTTTTCAGAAAGAAAAATATATCATCCTAGGGGGACACACTGGGTCTAATAAATCTTTCATCTGGAACATCCTCCAACTAAACCCTCATCTTAGAGAGTATGGTAGGGGTCATCTAATAATCCACAAAATATATCATAGTGGTTGGGGGTGAAAGTCAATATAGAATTATAGAACCCACCTTTAGGGTATCCTCAGAACATCCTTGGGTAATACATCCATAAAATCCTCCACTAATGAAGGAATCTATATGTGGGAAGATCCAACTATACTAAGAGAAAAACAAGACTATGCATAATTTTATGTCATAAGGTCTCGTTGAAATGACCATATGTCCCATGAGAAACTCTCTCCACCAATAGATTCCTCTCATTATCATTAGAAAAGTGATATCACAGAAGGCTTCCAAATAGGAACCTCAAGCAAATGAAGTTGGGCTATATTCGTAACTGGAAGATACATCTATCACACCTGATATCAGTATATAAAGGAATGACTGACACATGTGACAAATATTATTTACGAAATAGTATAATAATCATATATTATTCCTCAGATCATCTATTTTATAGCCATATCATAAGCCTCTATGGTTAAGAACTATATGTGACCTCGATCACCTACTCCTTGATCTTGGAGAGATCCTCCAAGTGGTGGTGGTGGTGGAAGTATCTAATATTATTTTCCACCAAAATAAACCCCTCTATATAATGATTTGTCTTATCCTATGATAGAACCACCTCCCTAGGGTCTACCTTGGCCTCATCTAGACCTTTGTATGGTTCTTTCTCTTTATTAATACATTCTTGAGTCTAGTCATAGTTATGTCTCCTATACTAAGACCTTGACAAATGTCCCCTACCACCCACTGGATATGACACAACACTTCGATATCAACCAGCGACACCAACCGCATGACTTGCCTCTTCTAGAAATTTTCCTTAATCTAGATCTCGCTGAAAAAATTCTATTTATGTAGGGATACATATGTATACAATGTTTTATGAAATATCCCTATGGATACCCTGACAAATTCTCATCTATTTAAGAATCCTTCTTACAACACGACAAGGTAGTAATGTGTATGGTCATCAAAGCCCATGGCATGGTAAGAAAATGTTATCCCTCCCTACTATAGCTTCATATGCTCTTGAATTCAAACTGATTTCATGCATGATGGGTCATACTCCTCACAAAACAACAACTTGAATTCAATCCATGAGAGTCCCAAACCATCTTGTGTCTTCATGACTAAACTTTAACCGCGCCCTAATACCCCATGAAAAAAGAAGGTTTCCAGTGCAACCATATGATTCATTGAAGTCTATATAATCCTAAATACATGGATCAACGTCTCAAGGAAATCCTCTTCTATATAGGATCTATCTCTCTATAGAAACACAGTGGCCTCTGGTATTGTGTAATGTCCCAGGTCGGTTTCCACACACTGGTGCCCCGAGTCGAACCACCTTTGAACCTCATGTGTGCCTCCCCATATGTCATAGGCTTCCAACTAGTAGCGGGGGACTAATATCAATCATGGACAGACTATATACTCTTTTATCAGAGTAATACACTAGTGTAAAATAAGATAACAATCACTAAATAACATATAATCAGAAACATAATAGTAATATTATTGCAAGATAGCCAAAATTGGAAATACAATATCAAACTAAACAATATATATGCCATGATAATGTACATTCCAATAGTCAAAATGAAAACCCCAAATAAAGACATTGACAACTCCCATGAAGGTCCCAAACCATTTCTAGTTCTATTACCCATGATCCATCCCAAAATAGCCATATAACTTAAGGCATTTTCCTTTAACTTGTCATATAACCATGAAACCTATCCAGGTACCAATTATTAAGCTTGAGTAGGGTGTGACTACAACTCAGTAGGCCACCACTAACGATGTCTAAAACAATATCCAGTCAATAATAGTGTATGAAGTTGAATAAATAAATATGTACAATGCATAATTAAATAGTTTTCACATTATCAATTATTTTCTATTTAACCACAAAAACCCTCACGTTCCGAAGGACACTCGAATCTTATTACCTTCTTCAACCCTTATTAGAGTTCAAACCATTTCACATTATCAATGGAAAATTAATTAAAATATCGGTGTTCATTATCCATTTCCTTTTAATTTATAATTCGGTTAATTTCAACAATAGTACAATGCCAAAAAATGGGTTGAGTTTGTCATGCCTAGGACCCCATGGGTTTGGAAAGTAGCAGACCATGTCCCACACATATTTTTTCACTATGGGATTCTAAAGAAATAGACCATTTCTCAGAAACATTTATATTACTATAGGATTTGGAAGTAGCAGACCATGTCCTGCACACATTTATAACATATATATCGCATGTATCACAATATCTCATCCACTACGAGAAAAAGGGCTTTTTGCGATGGGCATTTTGCGACGGGAATAAATCATTTTGCAAAAGGTCTTTCCAAGAGGTTATTTGCGACAAGGATAACAACCCGTCACAGATAACCAACTATATGCGATGGGATTTCGTCCCCCTTCGCAAATAGTTTGGAGCGGATAGCGGGCCAAACAGCGTGAAGGTTATTTGCGACGGGGCCCGTCACAAATAACCAGCGGCGGTTTATAGATTTTTGCGACAGGATGTCGTCCCATCGCAAAAGGTGTGTCGAAAGGGACTATTTAGGACGGGACCTGTCGCAAATAACTTTTTAACCGCTGAAAGTAATTTATGCGGGCGTAGATATTTGTGACGGGATACCCGTCGTAAATACTCCCTTTCGCAAATAATCTAACCTATATATACCCCCATCCATTTTTCCTCTCATTCCTCTCAAATTTTTGATCATGTTTCTATCTAAACTCGGATTTTAGAGAGAATTTTTTAAGTTAGTTTTTTTGTTCACGAAGAAGTTGTGAAGCCGTCTGCATCAATAGAAAATTAGTCTTAAAGGTATTTATGTTTTTTTAATTTTTTATTTAATTCATTTTTTTATGTTAATTTTTTTTATTGTTGATTACCTGTAATTAAATTAGTAATAACTAGATATAATTAGATATAATTAGTAATAATAAGTAATAATTAGTAATAATTAGTAATAATTAGTAATAATTAGTAATAATTAGATATAATTAGATATAATTAGTAATAATTAGTAATAATTAGATATAATTAGTAATAATTAGTAATAATTAGATAAAATTAGTATTAATTAGTAATAATTAGTAATAATTAGATATAATTAGTAATAATTAGATATAATTAGTAATATTTAGATATAATTAGTAATAATTAGTAATAATTATATAGAATTGGTAATAATTAGTAATAATTAGTAATAATTAGTAATAATTAGATATAATTAGATATACATAGATATAGTTAGATATAATCAGATATAATTAGATATAATTAGATATAATTCGTAATAATTAGTAATAATTAGTATTAATTACTATTAATTAGATATAATTAGATATAATTAGATATAATTAGTAATAAGTAGTAATAATTAGTAATAATTTGTAATAATTAGTAATAATTATTAATAATTAGTAATAATTAGTAATAATTAGATATAATTCGATATAATTAGTAATAATTAGTAATAATTAGATATAATTAGTAAAAATTAGATATAATTAGTAAATATTAGATATACTTAGTAATAATTAGTAATAATTAGTAATAATTACTAATAATTAGATATAATTAGTAATAATTAGTAATAATTAGTAATAATTAGTAATAATTAGTAATAATTAGTAATAATTAGATATAATTAGATATAATTAGTAATAATTAGATACAATTAGATATAATTAGTAATAATTAGATACAATTAGATATAATTAGTAATAATTAGTAATTATTAGTAATTATTAGGAATAATTAGATATAATTAGATATAATTGGCAGTAATTGGTAATAATTAGTAATAATTAATAATAATTAGTAATAATTAGTAATAATTATAAATAATTAGTAATAATTAGTAATACTTAGTAATAATTAGTAACAATTAGTAATAATTAGTAATACTTAGTAATAATTAGTAACAATTAGTAATAATTAGTAATAATTAGTAATAATTACTAATAATTAGTAATAATTTGTAATAATTCATAACAATTACAAATAAATAGTAATTATTAGTAATAATTAGATATAATTAGTAATAATTCTATATAATTAGATATAATTACTAATAATTAGATATAATTAGATATAATTAGTAATAATTAGTAATAATTAGATATAATTTGTAATAATTTGTAATAATTAGTAATAATTAGAGATTCTTTGTAATAATTACTAATAATTAGTAATAATTAGTAATAATTATTAATAATAAGCTATAATTAGCTATAATTTTCTATAATTAGCTAAAGTTAGCAATAATTAGCAATAGTTAGGAATAATTAGCTATAATTTGGAATAATTAAGAATAATTAGATATAATTAGGAATAATTAGGAATAATTTGATATAATTAAGAATAATTAGATATAATTAGATATAATTAGTAATAATTAGTAATAATTGGTAATAATTAGTTATAATTTCCATTTCTTTGTTGATCACCTTGCAAGTAGTTTTGCAATAGGACAACCCAAGTCATGCCCTTCTCATCTATAAGAATTATCACACATGGCCCTTTACATAGACCATTCTTCATTGAAAATTTAAGGGAAAGATACTGATGTGTCCTCACATTTTTAAGGAATAATGTTCTTTGTAAAGGGAGTGAAATGATTTTTAGAGATGAGAATGACATTACATTGGTCTTCCTATTACAACACTACTTGTTTAATTAATGGTAATTATTAAGAAGTAATAGTAATTATTTATCCTCTTTTTCAGATAGTATTTTTATAATTTAAAACTATTCAAAAACAGTGATGATTTTATATTTTGTAGAAAAATATAGAACATGGAATTCAAGAACAATCATTATTAGATAATCACGTTTGGATAAATCAGTGCATAAATCCAAATGGTTCTCGTTTAAATCCTGCATATATTTGTGGTGTTGAAGCGTTCTTATAATTTGCATAATCCAAACCAGAATATGTTTCAGAAGGCACAATTAAGTGTCCCTGTAAAAAATGTGCTCTGAGAGCGTTTGACACATTTGACAAGGTTGGGGAAATCTCCTACGGTTTGGTTTTCAACCAGAAGATGTTTTTTGGTATCAACTTGGTGAACGCAGTTCCAGAGAAGATACTAATAACTTGATTCCAAATCCATCACAGTTCCAAAATTTAGTACATGATGTTGCAGGTCCATTTGTTTGACAAACTAAAACTCACTATGATATTGATTTAACTCATGAGTTGGAACCATCCTAATTTTATGAGTTGTTGAGGTATGTTGAGGATGAATTATATCCGGGTTGCAGGATATGAAAATTAGAAGTGGTTAAAAAATTTATGGCTATTAAATAAGATAATGAAATGTCAAAAAACTGTTATGTTTAGATATTTTCTTTGGTTAAAACATTGTTACCTGAAAGAAATGTGTTTCCTACAAATTACTATTAGAGTACAAGGTTTATTGATAATCTAGAACTTAGTTATCGAAATATTCATGCATGTGCAAATGATTGCATCTTATATTCGGGTAAAAATGAGTCGTTGGATAGTTGTCCAATATGTGGGAAATCGAGGTATAAAGAAGCTTAACCAAGGAAGTCTGGATCGATTCCTTAAAACAGATGAGATATTTCCCCCTTACACCTAGGCTGTAACATTTATTTATGTCTCAGAACACAGCATCAATGATGTCATCAAAAAAAACCAATATTTCAATTGGTAAAAGCATGAATCATCCATCTGATGGTGATTCATGGAAACATTTTGATCGTCTGCATCCGTCTTTTGCTTTAGAATCCTTAAACGTGAGATTGTGTCTTTCTACTGACGGTTTCTGTTTGTTTGGTTCTTATGGTAGTCAGTATTCATGTTGGCATATCTTTATAAATCCGTACAATCTACCTCCATGGATGTTGATGAAGGAGACCTATATCTTTTTGACCTTATTAATCCCAGGACATCCGAAAAAGAATATTGATGTTTATTTGAAATCATTAATTGATGAGTTAAATGCATTGTGGGGTAATGATGTTAATACATATGATGTTTCTGTGAAACAAAATTTCACATTAAAATCTGCATTGATGTGGATGATTAGTGACATTACGGTATATGGAATGTTATCTGGTTGGAGTACACATGGTTCAAAATCATGGCCTTAATATATGAAAGACAACAAAGATTTTATGCTCGTCAATGAAAAAAACCTTTCTATTTTGACTGTCATCGCAGATTTTTTCCAACCGATCATCCCTTTTGACTCATGGTACTTATTATGGTACTGCTGCCATGTCGGCATCCAGCTCCATAGGAGCTCTAAGAGAGGAATCATCCTCTAGATCACAGTATAAAGAGTAGTTTTGATCTCAGAATGACCATATAAAGAGTTTGTAGAATTAATAAGAACAGATGCGTTAGCAACAACAGCAGCACGAGGAGGATATGTGTCGATGGCAGCCGTAGCATCACGAGCAGATGAAGTACATGCATCGTTTGCCTCGTAGTTTAGGGATGGAGTTTCCTCCACCATCTCTTTTAGCTCCTCCACCTCCTCCAGAAGACGACCCCCTGGTGATTTTTTTTATGTCAAAAACAATTGAATTTAAATTTGTTGTAAAATGAACTATTTACAGTTTTTTTCTTTTATATTAGTATGATTATTACAGAATTTAATTTTTAATATTTTATAATTTTTTTGTGAATATTGAGAATTTTTATTTTTTTATTTTTTTTATTTTAAAAATATTAATATTATTGTTTCATTAATCATAATTTTATTAAATATATTTTTGCTGTATTATATTTTTTAATATTTGTTTATTTTACTAATAATAATAATTATAATAATAATTTATGATATTTTTTATATTTTTTTTGTGAATATTGAGAATTTTATTATTTTTAATTTTTTTATTATTTTAATAATATGAAAATTAATTTTTCAATAATCATAATAATATTTTATGATTTTTTTATATTTATTTGTGAATATTGAGATTTTTAATATTTTTTTATTTTTTTATTATTTTAATAATATTAAAATTTATTTTTCAATAATAATAGTATTATTAAATTTATTTTTTAAAAAAATTATTTATTATTTGTGATGGGATCTGTTGCGACTGGATCCCATCACAAATAGTCTAAATATTTTTTTCTTAAAAAAGGTATTTGCAATGGGATTACAGGCCCCTCTCAAATACAATTTGCGACGGGCCCTTTACAAATAGTCATTCAAAAATTATTTGTGACGGGATTACAGGCCCGTAGTAAACAATTATTTGCAACGGGCCTGTCGCAAAAGATCATATATATATAAAGTATATAATCGGTGACTTATTTGCTATGGTGAAGTTTCCAGTCACAAATAATATTTTTTGTAACAAAGTTTTCTGCAACGGGCTATTTGCAAAGGGGCCCCGCCAATAAAGCTTATTTGCGACGGGATCCCATCACAAATAACCCATCGCAAATACCTTGAATTTTACTACTGATCATTCAAAATTAATCAACATTAATAATCTCATCACAATAAACCATCATAATATTATGTTAATTAATTAATAAATTAATTAATCTAAGTCCATTAATTAATTGAAAATTAATTAACCACATCAGTTTACTTTCATTAATCCAATAATTAATTAATCATATGCATGCCATTAATTAATTCTATAAATAACTAATCACATGTTTTCTGTTATTTAATTCAACAATTAATTAACCCTGTAGTGTCCCCTGATTAATTCAATAACTAATTAATAATTTCACAATATTGAAATCCAATAATTAATTCCCCGGTTAATTATTCTCAAATCACAATTCAAAATTTCAATAATTAACCTGACGCTATATTATCTCATATTCCACAATTACAATATTCAATCAAATCCCCAATCCCCAATTAATTAATTTACAACATTAATTAATTCATTTAGAAATTTAAATTACTAAATGAACCCAAGAAATTATATAATCACATACATGTAATTTATATCAAGACTACAATATTTGAATAATACACCACCTACATTGATTTTTTGATGAATAATCACCCAATGGAAATCCTTAAAATCACTAGAGTAACGACATATAATGAAATCCAAATCTATAACCAAAATCAAGATTTAACATTTCACGATATGCCAAATATATATCTAGATTTAAAATCCTTGATATGGTTCTAGAAAACTAGGTATGTATTCATACAAAATAGAAAATAATTTACCTTAAATAAATAGAGAATAAAGTATGTGAATTGGGAAAGCAACTGAGAAGAGACCCTCCTATCATAGGGTGTACATATCATTGATCACGGCATAGAACCACCAAAAATAGAGGTTTTTAGAGGTTTTAATCTATCCAAGAAGCTTTGAAATTGTGATAGAGGTGTTGCAGTCAAATCGGGGACGAATTAGGATTGAAATGGCAGTTCAGGTAATTTTAAAACAATTTTTTCAGTTAACATTATTATGGCGCACAATTTGTTGGGTAGGGGAGCACAATTTCCCCTAACTATGCACCAAAATTGTGTGCCTCTTTTATATGGGATAACTGTTACTCCTAAAAGTGAACATGTTTTAACGAAAAATGTTTTAACAGTGCCATTTCCCTCTATCCACGGGTAGTATGGTTCGAAGGGTTGTTGCATGTGGTTTTGGAAAATAGTGTGCCAATCAAGAACAACCATATTTCCTCCATTTATATCAAATTTCAACCCAAGAACACCCCAAGGTAAAACCCAAATGAAAATTTATCAACACAAGGAAAAATATTACCTATAAATGAGCCCAATATATCTTTATAAAAGTTTAGTATCTTACAATCTATCCACCTTATAATAACTCATCCCTGAGGTGCACAACCAAGAAACACTAGTATTCTGAGTCAAAAATATCGGCCCACTGAGCCCGCATATCTACTTTCCATTCCCTTTTTTCCTTCTACACACACCCATGTTTCCAAAATACATGAACTATCAATATGGTAATTCCCCACAACTCTTTCTCACTATGATCCAACACACATATTAGATTCTCCTAAATGGATGAATCTATCTCATGATCAACATCATCAACCTCGATCATATGAGATGGGTCAGGGTGATGCCACAAAAGCTGTGACACATGGAAAATTTCATTCATAGCATGTTATTCTAGTGAAATATTTAATTAGTATGCCACTAGCCCAATTCTCTCTACAATCACAAATAGTCCAACAATCATGGGCACTAACTTTCCCTATCTTTGTATCCTATTGTGACCCAATCAAGGAATCACCCAAGAGAATAAACGACCACCCTCTCTATACTCTATTGGTCATCAAAGTCTATCATCGTATGAAATCTCTCTACTCTAAGACAATTCTATAAGTTTCCTAATCAATTTTACATGTTTGGACATTTTCAGAACGAGACTCGTTCCCGAGAATTCTAACTCACCTACCACTATCCAGTATAGAGGATATCTACATGGCCTACCAAAAGGTTCCGTAGATGGTTCCTTATATATCATTTACTTATAACTATTTTTATAGTAAAACATCAAAAAATCTATGTGCATCACCCAATATATTTTAAAGTCGAGGACAGACACTCATAGCATATACTCAAGCGTCTGCATAGTATGCTCTGAGTCTCTTAGAAAGAATTAGATATCAGAACTGTACCTCTGGATTCTCCCAAGAAACCATTGCATTCACTTTAACTGCATCCACATACACAACTTCCTCTAATATTATATTACCAAATAAGTGTACCTAATCTATATAAAACTAGAACATAGACATATTTGAGTATATTAGATGCTCTGTTAGTATACTCAAGGCAATTTCAATGTGTTGGGAATGATCACCATGAGTCTTTGAGTTCACCAATATTTCATCCACAAACACTACCACAAACTAATCCACATATGGATAGAATATCATATTCATCAAGGCCATAAACAATACTTGTGCATTCATTAAACCAAATCGAATTATGTAGAACTCATAAATTTCATACCTACTTTTTAAATCAGGCTATTGTATATCCGAATTCTAAACTCTTAGCTAATAATACACTGATCTAAATTCAATATTTGAAAAGACACCAGTATCCCTCAACTAGTCAAAAGGATCACTGATTCACATAATTAGATATTGATTCTTCATATTCATCCGGTACAACATCTGGTAATCAACAACTAATCTCAAAATCGCATCAGCCTTATTTTGAAACAGTACTAGGGAACCCTAAGGTGTTGTACTCTGATGGGTGTATCCCTTATCCTCTAACACCTCCAGCCGAGTATTGAACCATGTAATCTCTATCAGAACCATTTGGTATGGTGGAATTAAAACTAGATCATCCCCTGACATGAGCTCAATATTGAATTCTACATGTCTCTTAGGTGGAAAACATGAGAATTATTCATAAAACACATCCTAAAACACGTCCACTATGGTTGGAGTTACATATTTCATCACACCTCCTTCATCCAGTAAAAGAATGGAAACCAAGGTTGTGAACCCTCCTAGTTTCTGAGTAATTGGCCCTATTAGACTTACTTGGATATCCCAATCCCCATGGTGAATGTAATGTTCACCCTTTGAAGAAATAAAATTTACTCTCCTCTGATAAAAATCAATTTTAACTTGTTGTGTGGTTGGTATGTGACAAGACAGTAGATACCTAGAATCAATTCAAAGCTAGACATGTATAGGGTATAAATATCCTTGTGGAAGTGGTAATCACCTGTCTCAATAGAACACCCCTTGAAAAAATAGATGCCTCTAGACCATACTCCTAATAGTGTAACTATCATCATAAACTTTTTTTAAATTCTATATCCTTGCTCAAAAGAACTAACATTTTTTTTCAAAAATAAAGTAATCAGAGCAACAAATATCAAATAAGGCTCTAGGTAATGTGTGGTCCAACCTCACTACACACAAGTGTAGGATGAATGGAATGTAACTATTCTACCCATCTTTCCAATGATGCATTCATACTCCCTAGAGTTGTTACTCTCTACTAATAAGGGATATCTTGACCAGAATCACCACATCCACTATCTTTACTACCTCATCCAATAGAACTTTGGCTGCTAGACTGATATGATACTATAGACCCCCTTCCTCCACTCTTTTTCTGTCTAGCTTCTCTATCACTAACCATCTATTGTGGGTTCGTGTAGAACATCAATTGGTGTCCCATATTACTGTAGCATCATCACTCCATTGGTGGTCGGGGAAAATGATTTTGAAAGTTTTAGATCTTACCACACTAATGGAAAACCACATTGGTAAGGTCCAATGTAACCGACTCTTCCCCCTAGTTACTCTACTTTACACTACTCTAGGAGATATTGTCTTAATGATGTTTCCTTCATTCAAAAGTATCACCACTTCACTATCTAGAAGAAGAAACCACATTTCCCTTACTGGAAGCCTCTTTGAGATTCCCCTTTGATTTGAGATCCTAACTTACCACTTTTGAAAACTTATTCGGTCTAAATATATTTACCCGGTACTTCATTTCACACTAAATTTTGTCTTGAAACCGCATTTTTGTTGTAACCTCATATACAACCAACACTTGAAAAAATTAAATAGAAGTTATAAAGTAACCAACACAGTCCATCACATATATACTCCCCTAAGAAAACCTCATGAACACCACTTCTCTCTCATGTCTCTATGTGTCTGGAATGAAGTTCTCTAGGGACTTCTATGGAGATTTATTCAATTATATAAATTCTAGTTATCCATCTTGATTCTAGGTGTCCCAACATCACATTCCCTAACAACATAACATATAGGAATCCAATTTTACTATCATCTCAAAGGGTGTCTCTATGTGGTCATGTATATTATGGATAGAGTCAATCCAGAACATAGCTCCCTAGATCCAACCTCCCCAGTAAAAGCTAGAGGGTGCTACAACTGAAAATCCCTCATCATATTAGACTTGCTTCTCACAACCTTTACTGGTATATTTCTAAGAATTTCATGAAGATATGAATGTTCTCTCAGATCATCGCCCCTAATTCCTCAACTGACACTATTTGTTCCTCATGTTCCACTACTGGTGGAGTATCTCCAGCCATATCCTCATGTCTACATATTAATATGTGTCAATATAGAGAAATATATCTATAATTACAATCATGCATATTAGGAATCAAAACACAGACTTTTCACTTTTATGTAAGATGAGTATCACAACAAATTACAAGAAATTTTTTCCCCAAACGTAGCCACACGGTCAAAACTGAGGTGATATCACTACCCTTAACCATCCTATTTTTTGGTCCTGGGTTATAAGGTTAAACACATTCTCATTTTTCATGTTTCTCATTTAGAAACCCATTTATTATCATCTAACATAATTTTAAAATCTTTCTCAATTTCATGTTAGACACCATTTTCAGTTAAATTTCAAAAACAAGGAAAAACAGTTCAAGTTCAAATACTTACTCATAACCCATTTTCTATGTGTGCCTAAAATGATGAATTTAACTCTAATCCTGAGGGGCTATAATGATGCATGTAACTCAACTCTCATGCCATACTATGCCAAGAGTCATAACATAGAAAATCTCAACAAATCCCTAAAATAATAATCACATCACACCAAAAACTTTTCACCCAAGGTGAAATAATATCCAACTACAACAACACACACCAATAAATGTTATCCCTCCCTATTACTTGGGTTTTACCCCATATATGGGTTTCCAACTCCCATGCATGAGCTCATTTCAATGGCCCGACCCACCCTAATATACTATATACCATTTCTATGTTTTAAGAAAAAAAGAAAATATAACCCATCTAATACCATTTAGTAACATCTCGGCCCTACTACCACGCATTGATGCCCTGAGCTGGGCCACCACATGACCTCATGAATTCCTCCCCGCACACTAGAGGCTGCCGACTATAAGTGAATGTCTAATATCAATCATGGGAGAGTATACCATCTTTTATTAGAGTAATACTCCAATGAAAAATAATATATCAATAACTGAATAACAATATCCATAAACATAAGTGTATAAGTATCACAAAAATGTCCAAAAATGGAAATATAATATCAAACTAAATAGTTTATATGTCATGATAACGTACATTCCAAGTGTCAAAATGAAAAAAACCCAAAATAAAAACATTGTTAACTCCCAAGAGATTCCCAAACCATGTATAGTACCCTTATCTGTGCTCCATCCCAAATTAGTCATCTAATATAAGGAATTTTCCCTTCACCATTCCTGCAACCAAGAAATCAATTTAGGAACTGATCAGGTAGCCCGTGTAGGCTATGATTCCAAATCATTGGGCTACCAAAAATGGCATCCAAAATAATATCCAGTCAATAACAGTGTATACAGTTGTATAAATAAATAATTACAATTCATAAGTAAATAGTTGTCACATTATCAATTATTCTTTATATAACCACAAAAACCTCCAGGTTTCTAAGGATAGAAGAACGTCAATACCCGCATCAGCCCATGCTGGAGTCTGAAATGATTTACATTATAATTTCTAAATTCATTAAATTAATGGTCATTAATTATCCATTTCATTTAAATTTATAATATGGATAATTAGAACTATATTACAATGCTGATAATTTGGGTCTATGTCGTCAAACCTAGGACCTTGTGGCCTTGAGAAGTAGAAGACCATGTCCCACACATATTTATCACAATAGGATTAGGAAGTTGCAGACCTTGTCACACACACATTTATATCACTACAGGATTAGAAATTTTTAGTCTATTTCCCACACAAATTTATATCACATATATCACATATATCACAATATCACCTCATTCAAAATAAATCATTATTAATCCTATTATCATAATAAACCTTCAAAATATTTTATTGATTGATTCATAAATTAAATAATCCAAACCCATTTATTAATTCAAAAATTAATTAATAACCTCAATTTACTTTAATTAATTTAAAAAATAATTATTTATATCAATCTCATTAATTAATTCTCTAATTCATTAATCACATATCTTAGGTTAATTAATTTAATCATTAATTAGCCCTATAAATTCCCTTAATTAATTAAATTATTAATTATTAATTTCACAATATGAGCATCCAATAATTAATTCAACCCATAATTATTCTCAAATCACAAGTCTACAATTCATTAATTAAAAAAACAATTAATTATCTCCAATTCAACAATTCAATTACTCATTCAAATCACCAATTCCCCAATTAATAAACTGATCACATTAATATATAAAACTACAAATTTCAATTTCTAAATGAACCCCAAAAATTCAACAATCACATACAAAAAATTAATATAAAGAATGTGTTATTTGAAAAAAATATCACCAACCTTGATTCCCTAACGAACAACTTCCCAACTGAATTCCCCAAACATTCAGTGGATTTACAGCGTAGAACGAGATCCAAATCTATAACCTAAATAATGATTGAACAATTAAAGATATCTCAAATCTAGATATAGATCTAAAATCCTAGATATAGATCTACAAATCTAGGTATAGATATAACCAAAATAGATAATAACATCCATTAAATAACGAGGGAAGAAATGATGGGGAAAGAGAAAGCAACCGATATGAGATCCTCTTGCTAGGAGGTGTGTAGATCTTTGATCAGAGATCAGAACCACCATGAAATGTGGTCATAAGTGATTTGAATCTTTTTTGGAGGCTATAAAATCATGATAGAGGCATTAGGGTCAAATGTGGGATGATATGATATTAAAATGGGGTTCAAAAAATTTTAAAATTAGTTTTTTGCTTATTTTAATTCTGATATGTGGTTTACTAGGAAGAGGCGCATGGTTTCTCATAAACATGTGCCTCAACTGTATGCCTATTTTATAGGGGTCTATGGTTACTTATAAGAGGGTGAATAATTTGACAAACTATGTTCCATCCATGCAATTCCCCTCATTCTAGGGTTACACGATTTACTAGGCTACGGTGCACAGTTAGGAAAAACTATGTACCAATCATGCATAACCCTATTTCAACCATTTTTATCAACATTTACACCCAAAGTCACCCAAATATAAAACCCAAATGATAATTAATCAAGACAAGTAAAACAATTCCTTTAAATAAGATCGTGACAACTCCAAAAAAAGGTATGTATATATAATACTGAAACTCACAAAGTGTGTTGTGTATATGAAAATCCTCAGCCTACTCTGCTGTTATAATTTGGTACTCAAAAGTTGGTGGTGGTGCAACCTACCCACCTATGGAAAATACCTTTTAATATGGCCCCTAAAAATTGGCCTCATCAATCATCATATCATCATCATTATTTTGATAAATTAAATAGCTAGCTATCATTGTGGAGGTATCTTGAAAGTGGTCAAGACATACCACAGTAAAATGAGAATATATATATATATATATATACATATGGAGAGCATACTCAATAAGGATTGTAAAAGGACTCAATCATATATTATGTATCATTTATAATTAGCCACCACACCAACACTAGGTTCCCTGGCCTGAAATCTAAACTCGAGGCACTTTGATATTTTTTTCATGTGTCCCGTCAATGTCCTCACAATGGGGAAACTCCAAACACTGTCCCAAGGAATGAACATCTTTCATACAACTCTATAATGACCCAACCCACTAAGGACCACCCGGTTGTCAAATGGCTCAGTTGTAACAGCCTCACGCCTACCTCCATACACCAAGGTATGAAGACATGTGTCAAGAAGGAATAATAAAATGGGATTAATTTTCCTAGTGTACCTATATGCATGCACCCAACCATCTCCATGATACAATTTATCAGAATAAAAATAATGAATAGTAACATAGAGGGATTAACCTTGCATGCAATAAACACTAGGGAATACATCTAAGTACAAAAGAAAACAACCAAAGTGTTTGAGGGGGAAAAAGCATGCCCATATAGAAAATTATACTAACCTAATAATAACTAGAAATAATGAACGCTGAGAGGGACTATCTCATGATCCTCATGATCGACCACCATATGTGAGGAATGCACATAAGTATCATTGTGATCCACCGTAATCTCCACCAAACATTACTTCATCTGCATAAGACTCAACATGTAATAGAAAATACCATGTAGGGTTCAGTATATAAATCCCTAGTAGGATGCCCCAAAAACTAAAAGGGATAAATAAAGATATATAAAAATAGTCATCTAAACCTAATGAAAGAAAGTCAATCCAAAATTGAGACAACAACCATAAACATCCAGATGTGCTCAAAAAAAAGTCCGAATGATAGAGAAAGGGGATCTCCATCTCCACATCCCAACTAAGAATAAGGAATATAACTTCATCTCCAATGGTCCATCATTGATGCCTAGAATCATTCACATCCACCTAAGAAACCTTGAGTAGGGTCCCATACCTCACTACTACGCACTACAGATGGGGGAGCTATGCTCTGTGTAGGACATTCACCCAATCAAAGCTCAAATATATGGGATTACACCTCTAAAGATAGACGAAATATTCCCATGCGGGAGAGTATCCCCTTTATATATGTAACGAATATAAGGGACCCACTCCATGGTGTGAATTTAGTGTACCGTCGCAAATGATAGAGGACTCATTCCCTGAACAATGGAGTGTCGCCTCTACCGAACTAGAGAATATGGGGGACCCACACCCTAGTGTGATAGGTGAGTATAATCCTCACATATAGAGGAACCTCAAATTAACTATGATATTACTATCTATACCTTGAATTCTTCTGATGATCTAGCCTAATAACATCCATCATCGATCATCGCCTAAGAAAACAACCTTCTCTCAACATCTCATATGATATCTCATATACTAAAATCAAGGCTACTATAAAACCCTCAGATTTTAAAATAATAACATCATGCTTGATAGAATGTATGGCACATAAGACAAAGATTATAATACAATATAACATCCTTATACTTTATGATATATTTCTTTTTAAATAAATTCAATCTCTTTGATGGCTTGTGATGAATGCAACATTGGGATTAATCAAAAATATTATATTAAAATATTATTTTCAAAAGACCATTATAACCTTGTAATTAAGTTGGTGGGAATAATAATCACTAACTAAATTATTAATATTACAATTATCTATGCATTAGAAATTAATTTGAATCATTTAAATGAAGATGATATTTTTTCTAAAAAATGTATTTTTTCTAAAAAATGGTTTAGTCACACATTGGGAACATAATTTGAAAATATTTTTTTCCACTTTAATAAAATTTTATTGATAAATTTAATTTCATTTTATAATTCTTCATATCAAAATATCTTAGATTTTTTTTTCTAAAATATTTCATTGTTCGATGAATAGTGAAAATATTGAATTATAACTTAAAACTAACTTTTCATTTAAATTATTTATAAAGTAAAATTATATATTTAAATAATTTTAAATTATAATTAATTAAAGTATATATCTATTAATGTAATTTAGTTCATTTTAATCATTTCAAAATAGAATTTTGATATAAAAACTATATAAACTTATGAACATTTTATCTTTGAAAACCGGATTTCTCAATACATTTGTGGAACTAATTTTAAATTAAAATTTTCTACTTATTAAAAAATAATTTGGAAAATGGATTCCATGTTTGTAATTGGAATAATTTATATTTTATAATATGGTCATGTTAATTATTTACCATAATGAATATTAAAAATAGTAAAAATTAGTTATCATTGTTAAGGTGAGAATGGATTTACCTAGGGTTAAACTAAAAAGATAATGGTTAAAATGTCTTAAATAATTTTCTAAAATGAATTTCACCTACATATTTAGACATTATCTTGTATAATTATTGATAATAATCCATTTTTGATGCTTTCGTATTGTGAAAAACGTGGTTATACCTTTTTCATTCAAAAATTACGTGTGTGGAAATCACCTCACTTATAAAAGTTCATCAACTATTATATCTTATTAAAAACCTAAAACCCATTTGGCTCAATAAAAAATGACCCCAATAACCATTAAAGATCCATCACCTCATCCTTTAAAACCTATTTTTGGTATAAATGGATCCTTTTAAGGCTATGGGTTCAAACCTAAAGAGGTTACTTAAAGATGAGTATGATAAAGAATGTATGTGATTAGATGGACTCAAGGTAGTGGTTTCTGATCTAACTTTTACTTCTAGGATTCATATGCCATATTCAAAAATTATTTATTTTTTGGTGTATATACTATCCATTTGTATTTTATATCATGAATTCATCTACAATCATGGGGTTTAATGTTTTTTTAAAGTTATTTCATTCATGAGTCTTATGATTCCAAACATACCAAAGTGATAAGATTTTATTTCACAATCTCATCATTATTCAGGATTCTTTTTGTTTAAGATTACCTTTTGGTAATTATTTAAAATTTCTATCTTAAAATCAATCAATTTTCTCTACCTATAGTAATTCATGAACTTTTTCATATAGGAGTTCAATTTTCCCCTCTTTGGTACTTAAAATGATTAATAATGTTTTTTAATAAAATCCAATGTTTATTCCATTTTATAGCCAAAAATAATTTTCATTATAATACCATGTTTTGTAAATATATTTTCAAATTTATTTTATTATTATCAAAATGATTTATTAAAGAAATATTTAAACATGTTTAAATTTTTACAAAACTATTTAGAAGGAATCTTATTTTCATTTTCTAAATGTAGAGCTTTTCTGACCTTTTCATAGTGAAAAAGTTATATTATTTTGAACTTATATAACATGTAAATAAATACCCACATTCATGACGATCATTTATTTTAAGATTACTTTGAAAATTTACAATGATAATTTTAAATTAAATGTTTTCTTTGTAGTAAAGGAATTATTAGTTACCAAAAATTATTTTCAAAGAAATGGATTTGTTTAATATTTTATGAATTTTCTAGTTTTTGAAAACAAGGAATTTTCAAAGAAAGGTTATTTTTTACAATTAATGTTCCAAGAAATATTTAAAAATCATATCCCATATATGAATACATTCTTTATGTTATTTATGATTTAATGGGGTATTCTTCAATGATATCATCCTTTTTATTTCATTGGGTGGTATGTGGTCTATTTGACTATGGATATACTATATTTATACCATTCATTTTACTGTGGATGGTTTATGATTATGTTTATTTATTTGGTAAATTATTTCCATTCTTTATTCTAGTTTAAATATGAATGTTTATGTGCATTATGTTTCACCCCTTTCATATGAGTAATGTATTGGACTTAAAGAGTGATGGTGGGTACCACTATATCCCTTCAATGCATCGGTAGTTCTCATGATACAAACTAAATTAGGTTTTGGATGAGTCCATACCCATTTATATAGTTGTATTAGCTTAAGGCCGTTATAGTATTAGATGTATTGGCACACGACCTCGATGGTACATTTTTTATGTCCATCATTATACATTCCATCATTATATATTCCATTATTTTTATTCCATGTGATTATTTCATTAGTTAAAATATCTATGGTTATGTTTTCAATATTATTTTATTATTGATATAGAATTATTTGATCATAATTTATTCCTACAATACTATGCACTGGTTATTGATTAAATGGCATGTGTTTTAGTTTTTTACCTTTCCGTATTCAACTTTATGATTACCCTTAATAATAATATTATCGAGAATATTTTTATGTTTTATTATCAAAATGATAGCAGTAATTGTTATTTTATTGATATGTAAGGATATGGTATAGGGAATAAGGACATTCTAAAATGAGATTCTTTTTTTATTTTATGTTTTAAAATATAATAGAAATTAATGTGGGTATCTAGTTTACAAAGACAACTAAACTATTCACTTCCTTAGGTTGTGATTACTTATATCTTAATCCAATATAGAAAAGTAGGCATTGGTTCATGGCTATAAGTGTTGGGTTTCTATATTTAGTATTAGAGTAATATTAGTAGAAACCTTGGGAAGTAGTATATGGAAAAAGTATATTAGAGAACAAAACCATATGAGATATGTTGAGGATATGTATAGAATTGCATATTGAAGTTTTCATATGGAATATATTATGTGGGAATTTTAATAAAATAAATCCTTTTATAGACACTTCAAGTGGATATAGTTAATGCATTGATGTACCTAGGTGTAAGAAATTTGAAAAGGGTGCATTGGGTTTGAAACGATCATCACCTTGTTCATGAAATTTGACCTAACTAAACTCTTGTTGTGACACTTATGATGGATAGGCTTAGGATAAATCACACATTCTTTTCAAACCATTATAACAGATTTAACAATATTGATACCCCCAAAAACTCATTTTTATGATTATGATATTATTTATGTATAAATTTATCAATTTCTTTTAAGTTTTTCACTAGTTTTTGGATAATATATTATGTTTCATAATTTAATTATTGAATATAGTGCCTTCCACTATCTATAAATAAGGTATAATTGAAGGAATGGGAATTGTATCAATGCACATACCCAACGTAGGGATTCTCCCGGGGAAATATAATAAAAGTGTAGCTAGATATTGATATGAAACTGATCAAATAATAACCACATTTGGGAATCTAACTCATTTTTTTATTAATAAGCCTCACAATATAGATGTAACACCCCAAGCTTCCACGGTATGTTTTCCTTTGAAGAATGAAATAGCTTGTATAGTACACAACTTCGAGATTCTAACACACCGTGACCAATCAAACTAGCCATTATGAATAGTGATACCCACTTTTTAAAATTTTATAAATTTTATTTTTTAAAATGTACTTCATTTTTGAATTCGGAATATCGAAATTAGCTTAGGGTGAATTTTTGGTATTTTTCTAAAAAGTTCCAATTTTTTGCGAATAGTGAAAAACACTACGTTATTGTTTAAAACCGACTTTTTATTTAAATATTTAATTATTTTATTTAAATTTATTTTAGGTCAAAATAGATATAAAATACCTATATATTTTCAATTTAATTCATTAGAGTCATTTTGTAATAATATTTTTTATATTAAATTTTATTAAACTTTTCACTGTCTTTTACCCACCTCCTAGGTGAATTTGCAAATGCACATAAAAATAAATTTTGTCACTTCTGTGAGTGGAATTTCAAAAATCTGAGACACATAGTTTATATCAGTAAAAAAATACGGTTCAACAAGATGAAAATAATTTTGTGAATAGTAACTTTTTACTTTTATTTACCACAGTTAAAAGTAAATAGGGTAATTAATGGTAAAATAATTTTATTCTTACCCTAAAACATGTCTTAATTCTACTGTATAAGTTTAATTCAACTAAAATTAACCTTAGGAAAAAAATATGATTCTTTAGGTATAATTGGATTATATTAGGAAATTTATTAATATTTAATCCAAAGAAGAGATAAAAGTGTTAAATTCAAATATTAATAAATAAAAAATTTTTAATATAGGCTTATACATAAGATAAATTCGACAATAAATATTCATTATAAAGTAAAAAATAATTATTAAATAATGATATTTTATTTATAATTTTTAGACATTAGATAATTTAATTTACTTACGACAAAATGATGACGCATTAATTACCTTAATAAAAAAATATTAAAATAATTGATACAATAAATATCAAAATAAATGTACTTTAAGACTTTTGATGAATTCCAAAAAAATTATAGGTTAATATGACATGTTATAATTGAACATATGAATTTATTTCTAAGTAATAAAGTTGTTTATACTTTAACAAAAATCATTTTTCAAATAATGTCAAAATTGACATAATTTAGTTTTTTAAAACAAATACTATATTATTGGTTGATAAAATATTTCTAAAAATATAAGGACCATCCAAAAGGGTTAAATAATATTATATATTTCATTAATGAACCACTTGGGTTTCTGTTGGAAGTTTATTGTAAGTTTAATAACCATATAATATAAAAATACAAAGAGACATGGTAAATGTCAAACTATTTAACTAAGAGTAAAATCTAAAAGATAAGGTTAATTTTGGGACCCAAACCTGTCTAAAACCTATTGGATGAGTGTATTTCAACCCATACCCACCTTATCCTCGAGATAAATCATTTTGGAGCCATTAGAAAACTAAAATTATTTTATTATAAAATAATATTTCAATTTTTTCATAAGGTGCCCCTCACCCCCTCTAATAAAAGAGAACATCTCCTTATCACAAATTCACATATTAAAATCCATATGAATCATCCAAACCATTCCCAAATATCCTCCAAACTATATTACCTTCATCCTAGAGGCATTATTTTGATCCAAAAGTCAACCTAATGAGCCCTTTTGGTCAAATCAAAAGGAAGAACCTGAAGAAGAGGTAAATATCTCACCACCTCTTTCAAGTTAATTTCTTCTTTCACTTCCTCTTTCTTTGTGGTTTACATTATAAAATAATAACTCCCATATCTTCTATATAATAATATGTTATTATAGAAATTGTACAACCATATTCATTATGTTATCTATCCTATGAATAACATGTCACTATACGTGCATACGTACGACTTACCATCTCCACGTCGTGGTGTAGTTGTTATTCAATACATTATTATTTGGATGGGTATAATAATGATGTATAATTGATTTAAATAATAGATATAACATGTTAATTATTCTTTATATATGATATACCATCCATTTAGTTATGATTTTAATTATAAAATAATGATATTGTCGCTCAAGCATACGTACGGATTACCGTCTCCACGAACGGTATGAGATTCATTCCACATCATAATAATTCAAGAATAATTTTCACATGATGATTAAAAATAATATTTAAATACCTTAATATCATTATGGATATGAATAAAATAAATTCTATCCATAATAATCATGTCTTAAATAACTAATCATATTAAAGAAAACAAATCAGTTACCAACCAAAACGATGATAATACTAAAATATCATTAACAAATAAATATTGGAAGATCATATATGATATCATATTAAGGTATATGGTTCTTTTATAATTTAATAACAATTATTTCACCATTATATAGGATTTTAACCTACCCTCAACCAAGGAAAAGTACAAGGTAAGGGTTAATTCTACAATCTCATTATTATCAGAGGTTGTTTTTACATATTTACTAGGACCTCTTTATCATCCAAATCCATGTTTCATAAAAATGTATTTCATAACATTTTTAATATTTACTAGAAAATGTGTTAAAGGAATTTATACCATTATTTTAACTTATATGTTTTGAAAGGAATCTTTTAGTCATTTTCCAAATAAGGTACTTTATGACATTTTCGACAAAATTTAGGTAAGAATGTCATTTTTAACTTATACGGTGGGTGTGGTTATTCACCGCCGTTATAAAATAGTCGAAACATAATTTACAATATTATAAGAATATTTTTAAAATAAATGTTTTCTTTTATAATTATGTAACTTTAAATGATTTCCAAAAAAATAAAGAGTTCTTTCTCTCAAAAAGTATTGATTTCAACTATGTCAACATCCTTTTATGGATTTTATACTTGGTTGAAGTCGTTTCAATATGATAAAAATATTCCATATTGTAATGAAGGTTTTGTGATATATTTGACTGTGGGTGTGTTATTTTTATATCATTCATTGTTTATGGTTAAAGTGTTGCATTTCATATGCTAGTTTTAATACAAATATTTATGTTATATTTCAGCCTTTTAATTGAGGAATGCATTGGACTTAGTAAGTGATGGTTGGAGCCCGCTATAGCTCCTCGATGCATCAGTAGGTCTCATGATAAAACTCTATGTGTAATTGGCTGAGGCCTTTCCCAATTTGATATATGGTTTTGGACAAGGCCTTAATCATTTTAAGACGTCTGGGCTGAGGCCTTGAAAAAATGTTTCAGAATGTATGATATTATAAATTCCTTCATTATGAAAATAATATTGATGGTTTATGTGGTCATTAGTCTAGTATAATACCCCTGATTATGTTTTATTATGGCATTATTCACTCATCTCATATTCCTGCAATAAAAGTGTTCATGTTTATTATTTTTAAAGGCATCCATTTTCAATTATTTACCATGTTTAATATTTATGTTATCTTCTACTGTATTGCTTACCCTTGCTGAGCATTTGAGATCATCCCTTTCTTATGTTTCATTTTCCTAGGATATAAATAATTTATTTATGAGTTATTTTCAAGAACAATCTAGGAGGCTTGGATTTTTCTAATAGAATAAATTAGTATTGTGTTTATTTTCAAGTTATAATTTTGAAATTATGTATGAATCTTATTTCCAATAATACTAAACTAATCGGTCTTTGGGACATGATTTCCTTGTGATCATGCCAATGCTATGTAATAATGCACCGACTCTGGGTAACTGAGGTCGGGGCATTATAGTTCGTATCAGAGGAAGATTATAACAAAACTTGGAAACTAGATTTAGAAAAACTATAATAAAAAAACATTACCCTAAGATAGACATTGAGGATTAGTATAAAATAACTTCCTATAATTTTGGTATTGTAGATATTTTATGATTTTTCCAAGCAATACATCCTTGTCTGGATACGAGCAGGTAGAGGCGCCTCTGAAATAAATGTACCTTGGGCATAACCCAAAAACACCACTTTGAGCTAGACTCGAACGAGAACTAGTGCATGACAATGGGCCTTGATGCACCCTTGGTTACGACACTCCTGGGGGATATTCTTAGTATAATTCTCATTTTCATTACAAACCATTATGAAGGGTTTATGAGTATATACTTCCTCAAAGAAAACATTTTTATGATTATGGATTATATCCATAAACTGTTCAATTTATGTTTAGTGTTTTACAAGTTTGAATATATGTATTGTGATTCATAAATTAATCTAGTGTATGTCATTGTTTAGAAATGGTGCCTAGTGGAAGGAATGGAAACTGTATCAATGCACATAATCCATGTAGGGACTTCCCTCCTACTCAAGATAATTATAGTGGAGCTAGTGAAGCAATTGGTATTGATCATCTTATCATCATACTAGGACAACTCAATCAGGTTATGAATAATAACCTTACCAGTATGGATCACCCTGATCTACAATGTGGAGGATCAATTTTTGTCAGATTTATGAGACAACAACAACCAACATTCAATGGGAGTACAAATCTATTAGTAGTTGAACAATGGATAAATTATTTATAGAAAATATTTCATGCTTTGTGGAGTAGTGAAAGGAAAAAAGTTATCATGAAAGTTTATCACCACACGGGAGATCCATATTGATAGAGAAAATATTTTCAATTAATTTATATTGAATATAATTGTTTTAAACCCACAAAATTGTTCCTCTAAGACGAATTGTTTCATTTTTATGATAATGGTGTTATTTTGAGCTGAATAGTAAAAATTGGCCATTTTTGATTTTTAACAGTTTTTAATTATTTCGGTATTTTGGCCATAAAATTATCTAAACTTCTCCAAATTGCAAAATTATTTCTTTTACAGATTCTACACATCCAGGGCTTCATTTAATATATTTGGACCAAAATCTTAATCGGCCATATAGAAGCTCAAAAGAAGATCACAAATTTGCTCAAGAAAACTGTTTTCAGTTCTGCCTAGTTTTGATGTGGGATCCATACATCATCCACTGTGGGCCCAAATCTTCTGAAATTCGGTGGGTGGACGCGAAAGGAGTTTTTTATCATCTTTAATGAAGGAAGAACCGAGGTAATTGGCCGTTTATGGTGTCATTAACTCACCCTAAGCCGGAGGATTTCGTTTTGGAGAGTCTGACTGAATAGAATAAATTCTCATAGTAAAATGGCCATAACCATCGGAATACATGTCCAAAACAGCTGAGATTTTGAGGAGACACGGCCAAGGGAATTATGAACAACATTGAAGAAGGGCTCAACGAGTGAAGATGTCATTTAATGGGGATAACACGCGTCTACATTCGGGGGAAGCATTCTGGATATAAAAGGAGGAGAGCTCCACCCTCTCAAGGCATCCATTCTCCATCCATTCTCCACCCCATTCCTTCTGGGACACCAAGAAGGAGAACTTTTCAGCTTTTTTCTCTTTTATTTAGTTTATTTTTCATTTTTTTGTAATGCCTTATTCTTCCCCATTCAACTCGGTTACCCTTACCATGGTGGGGTAAACCTTTGGAGTGATTGGGGAAGGGTTGGTTTTCTATATTGTAATGCTTGAGTTCTTGGACGCAATTGAATAAATTTCTTTCTTCTTCAAAGTTGTTTTCAATTTCTTATAGAGGATTTTATAATCAAGTGTGATCATTCTTGAATATTAATTCTGTTATTGATTTGTTCCTTGGTAAAATAATCAATATCTCCCTCCACTAATTTCTGGTTTATATACAATGGAATAAACCAGGAATTAGTGGTGAAGTACTCGACGATCGTCAGTACGTGTAAAAGGTGTAGTGAATGTTCTTGATTGTTTGGGATATAAAAAACCTGATCGGGTATTTCCCATTTAAATTAAGTATATTCAATACAACTATTTTACACATGGAAGGAGAGTTGACCAAACCAAGATCTTGTTAAGGTTTTCTCTCACAATAATAATTTCACCAAGGAAGTGAGAGGAAACAATTGTGGAAACTCACTTTAATCAACTAAGAAGAAGATGTTTGAATTAAATTGAACAAGGATAGCATTATAATTAGGAAACCGAGCCCAACCTAATCACCCTATTAAATTTCATTGTTTTTCAATCATTTGAATTTCAAATTTCCGTTCACAACATTTTTACCCCCGTTTTAAAGTGACAACCCATTTTGTGTGCACTCCTCTTAGGGAGACATCCTAGGTCAACCACATTACTACATTTTAACTTAGGAAAAATTGTTTTTCCACGCCCTACGACAGGCATGCATCAAACTTGGTGTCCTTGCCGGGGAGGAAGTGCAACAAAAAACAAAATTGAATGACCCACACCTCAAAAGAACCATTAATTGAATTTGATCCAGAAATTGAAAGAACATTAACCCAACAAAGAAAAAGAAATCTACCAGAAATATTTGAAGAAATAGATCTCTCAGATTCAAGTGAAACTCTTAGTGTTCACTCTGAACCTGAAATCATGGCTAGAAATCCCAACCAAACCCTGTGTGATCTATGTGCACCACAATTTTCCATTCAAAATAACCAACTAATTGCACCCACTTAACCAAATGATTTTGAATTACGTGTCAATATTATTCCTGTTATTCCAAAGTTTCATGGTCTTGCAGGAGATGATCCAAATTGGCACATGCAAGAATTCAGATACACTTGCTCAAGCTTCAGGCCAAGAGGAGCACCTGAAGACCAATTTCAGTGGAGGACATTCCCCTTCTCACTTGAAGGAATAGATAAAGAATGGTTGTACAACCTACAACCAAGGGAGATCAGTGATTGGGAAGACCTAAAAAGAATTTTCATGCAAAGATTCTTTCCCACATCGAGGAGCACTTCCATCAAGAAGGAGATTTACATCATACGCCAATCAACTGGAGAAACCCTCTACGAGTACTGGGAGTGCTTCAAGAAGCTATGTTCCAGCTGCCCACATCAAGAAATGGAGGAACACCAATTACTTGTGTTCTTATACTAAGGACTAATGGATAATGATCGAAATCTTCTAGATGCCTCGTCAGGGGGGTCCCTGATTGACAAGTCTCCTGCAGATATCAGAATACTAATTGAGAAGATTGCTCAAAACTCCCAACAATTTGGACTAATAGGAATGGGAACCAGGGGGATACATGAGGTAAAAACCTATGATTCATCTACATTGATTGAAACCAAAGTTGATGACCTTGCAAGATTAGTCCGTCAAATGGCTGTAACACAAGCAAATGGACAACAAGATTCAGCTCAGGTATGTGGTTTATGTTATTCTTCCACTCATTATACTGAACAATTCCCTGAGATACAGGGGACAGAATACTGTGCTGCGGCCTTTCAACCAAGACAATTCCAACAAAATCAACTGCAATCCCAACAAGGATATGGGAACCAACAAAACCAGATGAGACCATTTAACCAGCACCCCAGTCAACCTCCTTACCACCAGCAACAATACCAGAACCCCCCTCCCCTCCAAAAATCATATAAACAGCCCTTCCAACACCAACAATCTTTTCAGCCTCCACCATTCCAAAGAAAAACATATGAACAACCATCCACCATCACACAACCTTCTGTGGAACAGCTACAATCCAAGTATGAGGGCCTAGTAGATAAGGTTGACAAGCTAGCAGACACCGTGGGAAGTCTTGTTGAAATAATGTCCAAGAATCCAGGGAAGCTTCTATCCCAAACAGAGCCAAATCCTAAAGAGAATGTCAGTTCAATCATAACAAGAAGTGGAAAAGAAATCACACCTCCATCCAACCCTGAACCTGAAATAATACCACCTATTCTGAGGGATAATGATTCAAAAAGTCTTGTGAGAATCCACCAAGAAGATGAAAAGGAAGATAAGGAGGAGAAGGATAGGCCACAGAATAAGAAACAAGAAACACCAATGCAAAGAAAACAAAGGGAGAAGAAAGAATTACCCCCACCATTTCCGACAAGGATGATCGAATCAAAGAAATTGCATGAAGAAGCACTTCAAAAAGAAATTCTGGACACCTTCCAGAAAGTGGAAATCAATATCCCCCTACTTGAAGCTGTTAAACAAATTCCAAGGTATGCAAAATTTTTGAAAGATCTTTGCACCAAAAAGAGAAGGCACCATGCGAATGAATTAATCAACTTGGGAAGAAGTGTCTCAGCCCTTATCACGCCATAGATTCCAACCAAATGTCAAGATCCAGAGACGTTTTCCATTCCATCCACCATTGGTTTATTATATTTCACTAATGCTTTGTGTGATTTAGGTGCTTCAATTAATGTATTGCCTCACTCGGTATACACTTCTTTGCAGATGGGAGAATTGAAGCCCACAAGAGTGGTGGTCCAGCTTGCAAACAGATCCACAGTTTTTCCTGCAGGAGTTTTGGAGGATGTCCTTGTGAAAGTCAAATATCTCTTATTCCCAGCTGACTTCTACGTGCTCAATATGGAAGAATATAGGAGCACATCACATTCACCCATCATTTTGGGGAGACCTTTCTTGAAGACAGCCAAAACCATCATCAATGTCCACGAGGGGACACTCACCATGGAGTTTGGAGAGAGCATGGTCCACTTCAATATTTTTAAATACATGAGGCATCCATCTGATGATCACTCCCTTTTTTCTCTTTCCCATGAAGTTGGTGCAGAACCAATTGAAGAATCAGGTATGCTCTATGAATTCTTAGACTTAAGAGACACTTCTTCCCATGAAAATATCATTGAACATGTGGATGCTGAAGATGTTGTAGATTCTGAATTCATGTGGGCGGAAGAGGTAAAATCTGATTTCTTTGATGATTTGTTAAATAATGAGGAAGATGATATGGTTTCTTGTGTGCAGGAGGTCCAAAATTTGGAAGAAGAAAACGTCAATTTAGTCTCATCCCTTGAGAATCCCCCTAACCTGGAACTCAAACCCCTCCCCACTGATTTGAAATATGTATACCTTAGGGAGGGGGAGAAACTACCAGTGATAATTGCTAATAATCTTTCTAAAACCCAAGAAAAATTATTGATTGAGCTTTTGAGAGAGAATGTCAAGGCAATAGGATGGAGCTTAGGTGATATCCCAGGAATTAACCCAAAAATATGCTCACATAGAATTTTTGTTGAGGGAGATTCAAAACCTGTTAAACAACCCCAAAGGAGACTGAATCCTACCTTGATGGAGGCTGTGAAGAAGAAGATAGAGAAGCTCTTGGAAGCTGGGATCATCTATCCCATTTCAGATTCGCAGTGGGTCAGCCCTATTCATGTCGTTCCAAAACAAACTGTCCTGACCACTGTGAGGAATGAAATGAATGAGTTAATCCCTATGAGAATTCAAAACAGCTGGAGAGTTTGCATTGATTTTAGGAAATTGAACCAGGTCACTCGAAAAGATCATTTCCCCATCCCTTTCATTGACCAGATGTTAGAAAGATTGGCAGGGAGAACTCATTATTGCTTTTTCGATGGATTTTAAGGTTACTTCCAGGTACCCATTGCTCCTGAGGATCAAGATAAGACGACATTTACATGCCCTTTTGGTACTTTTGCATATAAAAGAATTCCATTTGGATTATCTAATCCTCCAGGTACATTTCAGAGGTGCATGGTGAGTATATTTTCTGATCACATTGAAAATTTCATGGAAGTTTTCTTAGATGATTTCACAGTTTTTGGAGATTCTTTTGATCATTGTTTGAAAAATCTGGAAAACGTTTTGAAAAACTGCATTGAAAAAAATCTTGTTTTAAATTTTGAAAAATTTCATTTCATGGTTCAAAGAGGAATTGTGCTCGGTCATGTCATTTCCAAAAATGGAATTGAAGTGGATAAATAAAAAATTGAAGTGATAAATTCATTACCTTACCCGACTTGTGTGAAACATGTTAGATCATTTTTACGACATGAAGGATTCTACAGGAGGTTTATCAAAGATTTCAGTAAGATTTCTCTCCCTATCTCTAGATTACTTTTGAAAGATGCTGATTTTGATTTCAATGATGCATGTAGGGAATATTTTGATGAGTTGAAGAAGAGATTGATTTCACCACCCGTGATGCAGCCTCCAAATTGGGAAGAACCATTTGAACTACTTTGTGATGCCTCTAACCAATCAGTTGGAGCATTCCTTTCTCAATGAATTGAGGGAAGACCACAAGTCATTTCATATGCCTCGAGAACTTTAGATGAGGCCCAATTCAATTATACAACCACAGAAAAAGAGTTCTTTGTAGTTGCTTTTTCTTTAGAAAGATTTAGATCATATCTTCTTGGAACTAAAATCACTGTGTTTTCTGATCATGCAGCTTTGAGGTACTTGATGAAGAAAGCTGATGCTAAACCAAGGTTAGTGAGATGGATGATACTACTGTAGGAATTCAATATAGAAATCAAGGATAAGAAGGGATCTGAGAACCAAGTGGCTGATCACTTAGTAGACTGCCAAACACTACTGAAATTGAAGTTCTAGAAAGAGACCCACTGAATGATCAAATTCCAGGAGAGCAGTTGTACTTGATTGAAGGAGAAGTGCCTTGGTATGCTAACATAGTCAATTTTCTGGTAACATCTCAGGTCCCATCTCATTTCAATTATCATCAAATTAAAAAACTAAAAGCTGAATCTAGATATTACATTTGGGATGATCCATTCCTTTGGAAGATTTGCAATGATCAAGTAATAAGAAGATGTTTAACTGAAAGTGAAGTTAAATATGTCTTTCATTTTTGTCATACTTTAGCTTGTGGAGGCCACTTTGGACCTTAGAGGACAGTAAGGAAGGTTTTAGAATCTGGAATTTATTGGCCCACCATTTTTAAAGATGCTCATGAATTTTGCAAAATATGTGAAAAATGTCAGTTTTTAGGAAATATTTCAAAGAGACAAGAAATGCCTCAAATGCCATTGAATTTTTGTGAAATTTTTGAGGTTTGGTGGATAGATTTTATGGGACCTTTCCCGATGTCATTTGGAAATTCTTATATCTTGCTTTCAGTTGATTATGTTTCCAAATGGGTGGAAGCAAAAGCAACCAGAACTGACGATGCTAAAGTTGTTTGTGATTTTGTCAGGTCTAACATATTTTGTAGGTTTGGAGTGCCCAAATCAATCATCAGTGATCAAGGGACACACTTCTTCTATTTGAGAATGGAGACATTGCTGAAGAAGTATGGGGTGCATCATAAAACATCAACTCCCTATCATCCACAGACTAACGGGCAAGCTGAAGTTTCAAACAGGGAAATCAAGGGAATTTTGGAAAAGACTGTTAATCCAAACAGGAAGTATTGGAGCCAAAGGTTGGATGATACCTTATGGGCTTACAGGACAGCCTACAAAACCCTGATTAGAATGAGTCCATATAGGCTGATTTGTGGAAAAATCTGCCACCTACTTGTGGAATTGGAGCATAAGGCATATTGGGCTGTGAGGAAAATGAATTTGGACCTTGAAAGTGCTGGGAAGGAGAGAAGGTTGAAGTTGCAAGAACTGGATGAAATAAGAAGGGAAGCATTTGAAAATTCAAGGATTTACAAAGAAATAACAATAGTGGCCCATGGCAAGATAATCCAACCAAAATACTTCTCTCCTGGAGATAAAGTGCTATTATTCAACTCAAGACTCAAGTTGATGCCAGGTAAACTTCGTTCCAGATGGGATGGTCCATTTATTGTTACTCATGTATATCCTTTTGGTGTTGTGCAGATTATGAAGGATGGAGAGCAGGATCCATTCACTGTGAATGGACATAGGTTGAAGAAATTCCTTGGGACCCTACCATCAGAGCCATTGGAGGATATCACGCTCCTCCAACCTATTTATCAATAAGATCCATCAGGTTGTACCTCTCCTTCACATTTTCTTGCTATTGTGATTCAATAAGAAATCTTCTTACATGTTAAATCCACTTAAATGCATCAAGTACACTGCATCATTTAAGTGTGGGGGAGGGAACCTTTGTAGTATAGGATTTTTATTTGATGTTTGTTTTCAAAAATAAAAAATAAAAAAATGCGTGTTTTCACATTTTTGTGTGTTTATTTTTCAATTTTTGGTGTGTTTCTGATACTTTTGAGCTGAAATGATTATCAATACCATTTTTGAAACCCATGTCAATGAGTGAACCAGTCTATTTCATGAAACTGATCTTAAATGAATGCTAAAATAACTTTGTTTCAAGTTCAAATCTTTTGGAAATTCATGAAAAGTACACTGATTTTTAAATATCATGCCATGTTTCACTGTCTATATCATTGAAATAACTTTCCTGTGAGGCTTATGAACCATTTTTGTCATATTCTTTTCATTCACCTCATTTCTTGAGAGAACCAGACCATGCTTGCTTTAACAAGAATTTGATTTATTCCTTTCAAAACTTGAGGGTTGGGGTACGTGTGTTTTAAATGATTGAGGCATTTATTTTGTTTGAAGCCCCCTTTTCAAAATAATCCTTTTCATTATGGCCCACCTTTACATTTATCCTTCATTGTAGCCCCTAGTATCCATGAATTGCCTGTTAGGTTAGCCACATTACAAGCCAATTTTCCCTATCATACCTGCTCTTGAAGTGAAATTGCATGATCTAGTTGAACTAAGTGTGGGAGAAGATGTCTTGTGGTGTACTACCTCATTTGGTTATACTTTGGGTGGAAAATAAATTTTGGAAGAGATGTGTGTGATGCTGAAAAATTATTCTGTTGAAAGCTGTGCCTTTTCTGGAGCTTTTATGACAAGAGAAGCTGTGCCTTTCTGGAGCTTACAAAAGAAAGTTGTGCCTATATAGAGCTTTAAAAAAAATTACGTTTGAAAAGATTGAAATTTTTGCTGCTGAGCTGATTGAATGATGATGGATCCTATTTTAAACAAAGGGGAAGTGAAGGAGACCATATTTGAGTGAAAACTCGAATCTTGCAATTCTGCTTCAATAAGAGCCAAGCCTTCCTTTTTCGGCCTCAGAACTTTTAACATCTAAATCCAACCAACCGGACGCCACAGAACAACCCTGAAAAGTACTCATGAGAAACACATGTCCTTGACTCACATCGGGTGGAGAAGTAGGAATTTATCAAACCTATGGTGACTCTTGTGTGAGTTTGGATGAGAAAATCCTTGTTCGGCCTTTACATTTGTGAGATGAGAGAAAATTCATGTTAGGTAGGTGTTTTGTTTGCATGGGATAAGAAATGAAGTGGAAATATATTAAAATCTTAAATGGAGAACTTGAAATAACAGTTTTTGATGAGTCATGATATCTTTTTGTTTCTTGAAATTGATTTGATTGATCTCATTGATATGTGTTTTGATTTTGATTTGATTTGATTTTTACTTGTCCAGGAGTCCAAGTGCTAAGTGTGGGGGAATTGATAGAGCAAATATTTTCAATTAATTTACATTGAATATCATTTTTTTAAACCCACAAAATTGTTCCTCTAAGATGAATTGTTTCATTTTTATGATAATGGTGTTATTTTGAGCTGAATAGTAAAAATTGGCCATTTTGGATTTTTAACAGTTTTAAATTATTTCGGTAGTTTAGCCATACCATTATCTACACTGATAAAAATTGCAGAATTATTTTTTTTCCAGATTCTACACATCTAGGGATTCATTTAATATATTTGGACCAAAATCTGAATCGGCCATATAGAAGCTCAAAAGAAGCTCACACGTTTGCTCAAGAAAACTATTTTCAGTTCTTCCTAGTTTTGATGTGGGATCGATAAATCATCCACTGTGGGCCCAAAGCTTGTGAAATTCAGTAGGTGGACGAGAAAGGAGTTTTGGATCATCTTTAATGAAGGAAGCACTGGGGGAAGTTTCCGTTTATGGGGTCATTAACTCACCCTAATGTGGAGGATTTCGTTTTGGAGAGTCTGACTGGACAGAATAATTTCTCATAGTAAAACAGCCATAACTCTCGGAATACGTGTCCAAATCCGCTGAGATTTTGGGGAGACACGACCAAGGGAATTATGAACAACATTGAAGAAGGAATCAACGCGTGAAAATGTCATTTAATGGGGCTAAAATGCTTCGACATTATGGGAAATCATTCTGGCTATAAAAGGAGGAGAGCTCCACCCTCTCAAGGCTTCCATTCTCCATCCATTCTCCACCCCATTCCTTCTGGGACACCAAGAAGGAGAACTTTTCAGCTTTTTTCTCTTTTATTTATTTTCTTTTTCATTTTTTTTGTAATACCTTCTTCTTCCCCATTCAACTCGATTACCCTTAACATGGTGGGGTAAACCTTTGGAGTGATTGGGGAAGGGTTGGTTTTCTATATTGTAATACTTGAGTTCTTGGACGCAATTGAATAAATTTCTTTCTTCTTCAAAGTTGTTTTAAATTTCTGATAGTGTATTTTATAATCAAGTGCGATCGTTCTTGAATATTAATTCCGTTATTGATTTTTTCCTTGGTAAAATAATCAATATCTCCCTCCACTAATTTTTGGATTATATACGATGGAATAAACCAGGAATTAGTGGTGAAGTACTCGACGATCGTCAGTACGTGTAAAAGGTGTAGTGAATGTTCTTGATTTTTTGGGACAAACAAAACTCGATCAGGTATTTCCCATTTAAATTATGTATATTCAATACAACTATTTTACACAAGGAAGAAGAGTTGACCAAACCAAGATCTTGGTAAGGTTTTCTCTCACAATAATAATTTCACCAAGGAAGTGAGAAGAAACGATTGTGGAAACTCACTTTAATCAACTAAGAAGAAGAGGTTTGAATTAAATTGAACACGGATAGCATTATAATTAGGAAACCGAACCCAACCTAATCACCCTATTAAATTGCAAGTTTTTTTAATCATTTGAATTTCAAATTTCCGTTCACAACATTTTTACCCCCGTTTTAAAGTGACAACCCATTTTGTGTGCACTCCTCTTCGAAAGACATTCTAGGTCAACCACATTACTACATTTTAACTTAGGAAAATTGTTTTGTCACGCCCTACGACAGGAGGATGAGACAAAAGGAGGATGAGAATATCAAAAAGTATGTATCAAACTTTACAAAGATAGTGATGCATGCTACAAATTATATATGTAATACAAGAAGTAATATTGACCATTTCTTTGATTAGTTAAAACAATTTCTCTTTAGAGAATTAGTATCGCAATCCTCCTCATCGTACGAAGATATTGTCTCATGTGCTATCAAGACAGAAAAGGAATTCTCAAAGTTTTAAGACTTTAAAGAAAATAAAGAAAAGTTGAGACCCACTGGAAACTCTTGGAATGGAAATCTGGATACATGGAAGAACGGAAGAGTTGAATTTCCACCCTGGGATAATTGTGGATGAAAGCCCACTGGTGCCTGTCTAAAAGGAAAAGGAGTATGCTACAAATGTGGACAGAAAGGCCATCTTACTGGTGATTGTAAGGGAAATAAAGAAGCTACCAATGTTCAACGCTACAATTATTTGGATATGGGACATTATGCAAATTAATATCCGAAGCGTAAGGTAATTATGCCTCAGAAAAGGAGAAGGGATCAAGGCCAAGCTTATGTGATCACTTCTATTGAGGTTGAAGCCCTAAAAGATGTAGTGGCAGGTAATTTAATGGTTTCCTCAAGTTTATCCAATGAATTATTTGATTCTAAATCATTTCATTGATTCATATCTTCCTAGTTTTCTAAAAAAATTATATATTTACAATTTGACTTAACAAGGGAGTGTCCAGTCAAACATTTAAGGGAAGTTTCATTGCAACTATGTTTTGTGAATTACTCCCTATTAATGCACATAAATGTTATTTATCTCCTGATCTCGTCATCATACCCATGAGTGAATTTGATATAATCCTCAGCAAGGATTGGATTTTGGACCATGATACAAAAATTTATTTTAAGAAGAAAGAAGTTACGATTTTTGGTGATGATGATAAATAACACCTTATCTTTAGAGCTGAGATGTCACCATGTGATTCTTATCTAGATCCTCCCCCATCAGCTTAACTAAATCCAATTATTAGGTAGGAAGAGAATGAAATAACTGTGGGTGAGGAAAGGAATATTAAAATAGAGGATGTAACTATTGTGAAAGAATATGTTGATGTGTCTCTAGAATATTTACCTGGACATCCTCCAGAACATGAAATTGAGTATTCTATTGATTTAATTCCTGGTTCATGGACCATATCGAAGACCCCTTATAGAATGGCTACTGTGGAATTAGTTGAACTAAAGAAACAACTAGAGGAATTGATTAATATGGTACTTATTCTCCCTAGTTTTTCTCCATGGGGAGCCCATGTCCTTTTTGTTAAGTAGAAACATGTATATATGAGGTTGTGCATTGACTATAAGGAGATCAATGCTATAACAATAATGAACTAGTATCTTGTACCTTGCATTGATGATTTATTCGAACAACTTCATGGAGTTCAATATTTTTCAAAGATTGACCTTCGATCTGGATACCATCAGTTGTGTGTGAAGAAGGAAGAAATTCTAAACACTGCATTTTGAACCAGGTACGGGCATTACGAGTGACAGTAATGCCTTTTGGGATGACTAATGCACCCTCTATCTTGATGGATCTAATGAATATAGTTTTCAAGTAATATCTTGATGACTTTGTAGTGGTATTTATTTATGATATCTGGATATACTCTAAAATCTATGAAGATCATGAAAATCACTTGCGCATTATTCTAAAGACTCTTAGAAGAAATGAATTATATGGGAAATTTAGAAAGCGTGAATTCTGGATTCAATATATTTATGTTCTTGACCATATTGTCTATAAGGATGGAATCGATGTTGATTATTTAAATATAAAGAAAATCCATGATTTTCCAGAACCGAAGAGTATAACTAAGGTACACAGTTTTATTGTTTTAGCAGGTTATTATAAACGTTTCATCCAGAATTTTTCCTGGTTGGCTAACCCATTAACAAATATCACACGAAAAGTGGTTAAATTTGTTTGGACAAAAGAGTTTGAATAATTTTTTGAAGAACAGAAGAGAAGATTATTCAATGCTCCTATCATGACTCTACTATTGGGGAATGATGGGTTTTTTATTTATGGAGATGCCTCAAAGAAAGGACATGGTTGTGTCCTTATGCAGAATGACAGAGTTATTGCCTATCCATCACGACAGCTGGAAATTCTTGAACAAAACTATCATACTCATGATCTTGAGTTAGCAGCTATAATCTTTTCATTGAAGATATAGAGACACTATTTATATGGAGAAAAATGTGATACTTATTCTGATCACAAGTGTTTGAAGTATATTTTCTTACAAAATGAACTCAACATGAGGCGAAGGTGATGGCTTGAAAAACTCATGAATTATGATTTCACTATTCAATACCACCCGGGGAAGGAAAATAAGGTGGTAGATGCATTGAGTTGAAAGGATCATGGTGTTTTGAACAAGATGAGAGTTGAAAAGGATCCTATATACATGGATCTAGTAATGATGGATATGGGAATAACCATGGAAGGTGAAACATCAATGCTTTTTCAAATGGTTTCCAAACAATATTTACTAGAAATGATGAAGAGTTCTCAGACCAATGACGATGAGTTTCAAAAGATGATTAAAGCTCTGAATGATAATATATTCAGTGACTTCATATATGGATATGAGATTTTGAAATTTGGGAAGAGACTTTGGGTTCCTGAAATTCTTGATCTGAAAAGGGAATTGTTAAATGATGTTCATAGCTCCAATTTCTCTATACACCATGGTAGCACTAATATGTATGGAGATTTGAAGGATCATTTTTGGTGGGACAACATGAAGAGGGAGACTGCTGGTTTTGTGTCAAGATGTATGGTTTTTCAACAAGTGAAAGCTGGAAGGCAACATCATGGAGGATTCATGCAACCTCTTCCCATACCTAAGGGGAAATGGGAGAATATTACGATGGAATTCATCATGGGGATACAAAAGACACCTAGAAGGAATGATGCAATATGGTTCATTGTTTATCATCTTACCAAGTCCACACATTTTCTTTCTATAAGAGAAGATTTACTACTTGAATGTTTCCACAAGACTATATATTAATGAATTCATAAGACTCCATGGTGTACCCCTATCGATTGTGTCTGATCTTGATCCCCATTTTACATCATGATTCTAGAAAATTGTTTAGAAAGACCTAGATACTGAACTTTGTTTGAGCACTGCCTACCACCTTCAAACAGATGGACAATCAGAACGGACTATTAAAACCTTAGAAGACATGTTGAGATCATTCTCACCAGACTTTCAAGGAATGTGGGACCAATATTTACCTATGGTAGAATTTTCCTATAATAATAGCTTTTATTCAAGTATTAAGATGGCACCATATGAAGCGTTATATGGAAAGAAATTTCCCACAAAAACTTTTTGGGATGATGTTGGTGAAAGAAAACTTGTAGGCCCAGAACTTGTGAAGGAAACGATGGAAAATTTGAATGTAATTCAAACCCACATCAAAGCAACTCAATGTTTGAAAAAGAGATATGATGATAACCGAAGAAGTATTTAGAATTTCAGGTTGCAGATCATGTTTTCTTGATGGTATCTCCATAAAAGGGAATTATCTGATTTGGTAAGAAGAGTAAATTGAGTCCCAATTGCATCAGACCTTTCAAAATTCTAGAACAAATTGGGGTTTTAGCTTACTATTTGAAAATGTTGCCAAGTCTCTCCAAAGTTCATGATGTGTTCCACGTATCACTGTTGAGAAAATAAATGCCTAAGACAACGCATGTACTCACCTATGAGGAAATTGAACTGGAACCTGATCTGTCTTATTGTGAAGAGCCTGTCAAAATTCATGATACCAAAGAACAAGTGCTGAGAAACCTAACGACTCGTCTGGTAAACGTTCTATGGAGAAACCATAAGATGGAAGAGAAAATGTGGGAACTTGATGATATTATGATAAATAACCACCCAAATATTTTTATGCATAAATATTCTATAAATTTCATGGATTAAATTATTTGGAGGATGAAATAATGTAACACCCCAAGATTCCATGGTACTTTTACCTTTGAATAATGTAATAGCTTGAATTGTATGCAACTTCGAGATTCTAACACACCGCGACCAATCAAACTAGCTGTTTTGAATAGTAATACCCACTTTTAAAAAACTTATAAATTTTATTTTTCAAAATGGACTTCATTTTTTAATTCGGAATATCGAAATTATCTTAGGGTGAATTTTTTTTTCTGAAAACATTAATTTTTTCGTGAATATTGAAAAACTCTGCATTATTGTTTAAAACCGAATTTTTATTTAAATAATTAATTATTTTATGTAAATTTATTTTAGGTCAAAATAGATAAATAATACCTATATATGTTCAATGTAATTCATTAGAGTCATTTTGTTGTAATATTATATATATATAATTTTATTAAAGATTTAACCACCTTTTACCCACCTCCTAAGAGAATTTGAAAATTCACATAAAACATAATTTTACCACTTCTGTGAGTGATATTTCAAAAATCCTAGAGACACGGTTGATATCAGTATGATAAACTTGGTTCAATAAGATGAAAATAATTTTTGGTGAATAGTAACTTTTTACTTTTAGTTACCACGGTTAAAAGTAAATAGGGTAATTAAAGGTAAAAATGATATTATTCTTACCCTAACACATGTTCTAATTATATTAGATAAGTGTAATTCGACCAAAAATAACCTTAGGAATAAAATATGACCTTTTAGGTCTACATGGAATAGATTAGGACATTTATTATTATTTAATTCAAAGAAGAGTTAAAAGTGTTAAATTCAATGTTTAATAACTAAATCATTTATAATATAGGGTTCTATATACGATAAATTCGACTATAAATATTCATTAGAAAGATAAAAATATTTCCTAGATAATTAAATTTTATTTATAATTTTTAGATATTAAATAATTTAATTTATTTATGACACAATGATGATGCAGTAATTACCATAATAATGAAATATTAAAATAATTGATATAATAAATATCCGAATAAGTGTAATTTAAAACTTTTTATGAATTCCACTAATTTATCGGTAATTAAGACATGTTAGAGTTTAAAATATGAATTAATTTCGAAGTAATAATGTTTTTTGGACTTTGACCAAAATCATTTATTAAATAATTTCAAAATTGACATAATTGAGTTTTTTAAAACAAATACTATATTATTGATTGATATAATATTCCTTAAAATCTATGGTTCTGAAAAATGTCTTTAATTATATTATATACTTCATTAAGTAACCACTTGGGGTTATATTGGATGTTTATAGAAAGTTTATTAACCATATAATATAAAAATACAAAGAGACATGGTAAATGTCAAACTATTTAACTAAGAGTTAAATCTAAAATATAAGGTTAATATAGATAACCAAACCAGTCTAAACCCTATTGGTTGACTGTATTTAGACCCATACCCACCTTATCCTAGAAATAAATCATTTTTAATCCATTATAAACCGAAATTTAGTTTATTATAAAATAATATTTCAATCTTTTCCTAAGGATCCCCTCACCCCTCTTATAAAACGGAACTTCCCCTTCTCTAAAAGTATCACCATAAAAGAAATTTGGATAGGCCAATAATGCCCAAATATCCTCTCAACTATCCCAACTTCATTCAAGAGGCCATATTTTGATCATAAATCAAACCTACAGATCCCTTTTGATCAAATCAATAGAAAGAACCCGAAGAAGAGGTAAATATCGCACCACCTCTTTCAAGTTATTTTCTTCTTCCACTTCCTCTTTAATTGTTGTTTCCATTATAAAATAATAAATTAATTATCTTCTATATGTTGTAATTTCATTCTAAAATGGTACAACCATATTCATTACGTTATCCATCCTATGAAAAACATGTCACCATACATGCGTACGTACGGCTTATCGTCTCCACATCGTGGTGTAGTTGTTATTCAATAAATTATTGTTTGTATGGGTATAATAATGATGTATAATTTTTTTAAATAATATATATAACATGTTAATGATTATTTATATATGATATGGCATCGATTTAATTATTATTTTAATTAGAATAGAATGATATTTCCGCTCGTGCGTAAGTACGGATTACCGTCTCCACGAACGGATGAGATTCATTCCCCATCGTAATCATTCAACAATAATTTTCATGTGATAATTAAAAAAATATTTAAAGAACATAATATCATTCAGGATATGAATAAAATACATCCTATCCATAACAATCATATCTTACATAAATAAGCATATAAAATAAAATGAATGAGTTAATACCTGAAATGATGATACTACTAAAATATCATTAACAAATAAATATTTTAAGATCATATATGATATCATATTAATGTATATGGTTCTTGTATAATTTAATAAAAATTATTTCACCATTATAGAGGAGTTTAATTTACCCTCATCCAAGTAAAAGTATAAGGTAAGGGTTAATTCTATAATCTCTTTATTATCTGAGGTTGTTTTTACGTAAGTGTCTACTGGTACCTCTTTATCATCCCCATCCATGTTTCTTAAAAATGTATTTCAAAACATTTTTACAATTTACTAGACAATGGGTTTAATTAAATTAAACCCTTATTTGAAATTATTTTTTTAAAGGAATCTTTTAGTCTTTTTCCAAACAAGGTACTTTATGACCTTTTCAACAAAATTAAGGTAAGAATGTATTTTTAACTTATACGGTGGGTGCAGTTATTCACTGCCATTATAACATCATCGAAGCTTCCCTATCAATAATATAAGAATATTTTTAAAATAAATGTTTTCTTTTTTAATTATGTAACTTTAAATGATTTCAAAAAATAGAAAGAGATATTTCTCTCAAATAGTTTTGATTTCATCTATGTCAACGTCCTTTGATGGATTTTGTACTTGTCTGATGTCGATTAAGTATGAAAAAAATATTCCATATTGTATTGAAGGTTTTGTGATATGTTTGACTATGGATGTGTTATTTTTATACCATTCATGGTTTATGGTTAAAGTATTGACAATTCGTATGGTAGTTTTAATATGAATGTTTATGTTATATTTCAACCTTTTCGTATGAGTAAGGCATTGGACTTAGTAAGTGATGGATGGAGCCCGCTACTGCTCCTCGAGGAATCGATAGGTCACATGAGACAACTGAACATTGAATTGGATTAGGCCTTTCCCAATTTGATATATGGTTCTGGCTGAGGCCTTAATCATTTTTAGACATCTTGGCTGAGGCCTTGACAAAATGTTTCAGAATTTCCAACATTATAGATTCCCTCATTATGAAAATAATATTGACGGTTCATGTGGTCATTTGACTAGTAGAATACCCATGATTATGTTTTATTAAGGCATTATTCACTCTACACATAATCCTTCCCTAAACGTGTTTATGTTTATTATTTGTAAAGGCATGTGTTTTAAATTATTCACCATGATTAATATTTATGTTTTATTCCATTGTATTTCTTACCCTTACTGAATGTTGGAGCTCACCCCTTTTATATGTTTCATTTTCCTAGGATATAAAGAAGTTATTAATGAGTGAATTGCATTCATAATCTAGGAGGATTAGATTTTTCTAATGGAATAAATTATTATTGTATATCTTTTCAAGTTGTAAAGTTAAACTTATATATGAATCTTGTTTCCAATAATACTAAACTGATCGGTCTTTCGAGACAATATTTCTTTGTGATCACACTAATGGTATGTAATAATTCACCGACTCTAGGTAACTAGGGTCGGGGCATTACAATAGATCATCCTACTGATCAACCATATAGAGTAAAAATGTTAGACCGCTTCATGTGTCACGAAAATCCATTATTCAATTGGACTAAAAATCAATTTTTAGCTCAGAAATGAATAAGTTCCGAAGAGAATATATTTTATTCTCTAGGAACTATTGAATGGAAAAATGTTTTCATTTTAGTTTACTATCTCTTTGGAGATTTATATCATTAGTTTTGATTAATTAATAACACTTAGGGTGAGGAGGATATATCATGCATTGAGTAGAAGTATTTCAAGGTGCTCTTATTGGGAAAATATTTTCCATGTGAGAAACTAGCAGATATGGAATGGTATTCCTTGATTCAAATACATAAAAAATACGGAAATGATTCTACGTATAAAGCTAACTTCATAAGGTTATCAAGGCATGATGCGGATTACTTATGCCATCCAAATAGAAATATTGATAATTTTTTGTGGGATTAAACCAATTCTATGAAGGGTGCTAGTCTCCAAAACATTCTCATCATATGAGGATATATTATAATGTGTGATCAAGAAAGAGAAGTAAATTTCCACATCTGAGGGATTCAAAAGGATGTATGGAATAAAGAGGATGAAAAATAAAAATATTAGTGAAATAAATAATGCAAATAAGAATAATCCATAATCCACAACATTTGGGGGAAAACATGTTGCTACATGCTTAAAAAAATAATTTCTCTTCAATTTTAAAGAAAAACGCTACAATTCCTATGGTTGGACGGGAAAGAAAAAAATTTATAGCATACAATGATTCCTCTATAAGTATATGGAACACTATCAAAATGAATTCCTTATACATTGTTGGAATATAACTCAAAATGAGATAAGCTGTCAAGATCATGCTTTTTATACTACAACAGATGAAATAAAATGATTAATGTGCTTGTTTTTGGATTCATGAATTATGTCATATGATTATTATAATCAATGATATTATGGTTTTAAGAATTATTAAATGTATATGGATTGTACTAGAGAAATATTTCATTAATTATTTGAGAGCATGTGTCAAATTGTAACGAGAAAAGTTATTCAGTGGAAAGTCGAGCATCTGGGAAAACACATGATTGAGGGATGATAACCCTTAATATGTGTCTAATGTTGAGATAATAATGATAAATAGTATTTTATAAATGTATTAAAAACTTTAAGATTTATATTATATTTTATATTAAGGTAATTGTTTGAAATTGAATTTTGGTAACATTATAAGAATTTCATTAATATATTTTTTTAAAAAGTACAACCCAACTGAATAGTGAAGACCCATAACATATGGGAAGGCCATGAGGTTTGAACCCACAACCTAAGTATGATGAGGGTTTAGCGCATACCACCAACCTATGTGATGTCATATTCAATAGGTCATTGTTTTCAGATAAATGATTTGATGGATAAAAATAAATGTTGGACCAGTGGTGTTATTATAAAGGTCTAAAGATTAGAGTATTATATTGGGTAACATAAGATAGCTATATTGGTTTTAGAAAATATTTATTAATATACAGAAAGACATTTCACTATTTTATGGATCTTATGATCCGTTAAGAGTTACTTTTTTCTCTTCAATTATAAAAAAAATTCATCTCACGTATTCATTTATTATTATAATAAATGAAGTGGAAAATAATCAAAGTAGAACCAGAATAGTAAATTATTCCTACAGAAGAGAAAGATATCAAGTACGTATATTTTCATATATTCTCAATTTAGATGGTAAAGGAATTCCTGAAAATCTATGAAAATTATATTGAAACAAAAAAATATTTGAATAAATTCATTTATATTAATAGGATAGTATTTTAAATCATAAAAAATTTGGTATTTTGAGGTCCTTATCCTTCCATTTATCATTTAGTTTCTTGTTATCAGTGAATTTTATAATTATTTTAAATTATTTAATTTTTTCTTTCGTCTCCATATCTTAACATTCTAGAAATGTTACCCAACATTACAATCTTGTAATTTTTAAATCCAGATGAACATTGTATTTCCTTTTTATCTCTTTTTAAGGGAATATTTTCTTAATAATTTTTAGGAAGTGGGTTTTTTCAATAAGGGTATTATGAAATGTTAAACCCCTGATTACTGTGATCAATAATAAATGGGGAGGATGTAACTTTTTTAAGGAGTGTAGAATGTGATACCCAAAGATTTTTAAATTTGATCATCATGATCAATAATTTGTATAAAATTAAACCCCATTCTTGTAATAAAATAAAACATCCCGATACTTTATGGTATATTTATTTCCAAATAAATACAAACTCTTCGATAACTTATGAAGTATGCCACACCATGTATAAAAAAAATACTATATTAAAATATTATTTTAAAATTCCCATTATCAACTAGCCATTAAGTTGGTGGGTAAGAATTGTAAAAACTAAATTTTGAAAATTATGGTTTTCATTTTCTTATAAATAAAATTATAATAATTTAAAAAAATGTATATTTTAAAAAACAGTATTTTTTTTAATAGTCGGTTCTGTCACACTTTGGGCATATAATTTAAAATTGATTTTAACCAATTTTGAAAAAATATTTTTTATAAATTGAATAATTTTTTTAAATATCTATATACATATTATCTTAGGGATAATTGATTGGATTTTTATGAAAAAAAAATTTTGGTAAATAGTGAAAATAATAAATTTTAATTTAAAAATTCCTTTTTGTTTACTTTATTTATAAAAATAAATTATTTTATGAATTAGATCTAATGTAAAATTAGTTCAATGATATATCTATTAATAAAATTTATTTCATTGGAATCATTTTCATATATAGTTTTTATATAAACACATTGTTAACTTTTGAATGTTTTCTCTTTGAAAACTCACTTTCTTATAAAATCTACATGAATAATTTTAAATTAAATTTTTTAAATTTTGTGAATTGAATTTGGAAAATGGATTTAACATTTGGAATTATCATTATTAAAAATTTCTAATAAGGTCACCCTAATTTTTTATCATAATGAATATTAAAAATAGTAAAAATTATATATAGCAGTTGAGGTAAAAATAGATATACCATAGGTTAATTTAAAAATATTTGGGTTAAAATGATCTAAAAACCTGATTAACATCGATTAGTTGACAATGTTACAATATTATCATGTCTATATCTAAAAAATACATCATTTTGGACCCATGTGTCATGTGAAATACATTGGAACACGTTTTTCTTTTCAAAAATTACAGGTATTCCAAGCACATCACTTATAAATCACAACCCCTCTCTTTTCATATTCATACCTTCAAACCCTTTTAGTTCAGTCAATCCTCTCCCAAATTACCTCCCAACATCCATAATCTCATCCTAAAATCCATAGTTTGGTAATAAATACAAAATTAGATGGATTTTATTTCAAAATTAAGGAGGCTACCTGATGAAGATGTAGATAAATAATATATGTTAGAAGCTGAAATCAAGATAAGTGTTTCTCATATCACATTTAATTTTGGTGACAAGTTTAATATGAACATATAATGGAAAATAATTTTATCGTAGGGGTAATGGAACCTATTCATGAGGGATATTTATCATAAATGGATCAAGAAAAACTCAATTTCAATGATATTTATATTATCTAGGATTATACGAATTTATTTCTTGAAATGTTTTCTTATCTACCATAAAATCAAAAAGTTTAGTTTTCAAATGAACTCATGCTTAGTGCTACACCAATTTCAAAGAATCCTTATTGAATGATTGCAATTGAGTTTTAATAATTAAATAAGTAACAGTATGATAATATATAAAAGAGTATCATACACCTGAGGTTGTCACCATGGAACAAACCTTCTCATTGTAAAATAAGTAATATGGTTTAATGCATCTTTTCATTGATTATCTGGAACATAAAAAAATATTATTATAAAATACAAGTATACTCCTACCCATGTGGCTGGTTTTTGTGATCAATAACATGGTGAAAATTAATTTTACTTGTTTTATCTACAGTATGCATGTACTAAATTTCGGGTTAAAAAGAATGATATACCCAAGAGATCCTTCTTATACAAGAAATAGTCGTTATAAATTTTTAGTGATAGCATTTGGATATAAAATTACCCATATTATCTTTAAGGATATAATGAATATAGTCCTTATAAATTACCTTTAATTTTTTCAGGTAGTATTTATATATGATAATATTATATATAAATAGAACAATGAAGAGAAATAATATCATTTAATGATTGTGTTAAAGACCCTGAGGTGGAGAAGTTGGTTTCTAAATTTAGCATGTGTAATTTTTGGCTACCAAAAGATTCATTATTAAGTCATGTAATCATAATCCAAAATATACTGATAGATCCTTAAATGAATAAAATTATTAAGCAATGTCCTATAGAAACAAAATTACCAAGTTTTATAGTTTTCTTTGGTTGGATGGACACTGTTGAATATTTTTAAGTGATTAATATAGACTATCTAATCTAATAAAAATTTTGACTTGGAAGGGATCCAATATCCATTAGACTAATGAATATGGATACAATTTCAATGAATAGAAGATAATGTTTTTCTAGGAACCTTTTCTCACACTATGCTATAGTTTAGAAGGGTTTGAGATATATAGTGATGGATCAAACAAGGGTATGTGATGTATCCTCATAAACAATGATATGTTTATAGTATATTCCTTACACAAATTAAAAATTCAACGAAAATCCTGACTCATGATTTAGAGTTAGAAATAATAAATAATATTCAAGTTTTCGTATAATGAGGATTGAGACATATTCATAACTTGTTAATTTATGGAATTTGGTTATTAAAATCATGAGGAAATAGAACTAATTTTATATTTCTCGGGTGAATGTTTAAATGTCGATCCATGTGAGGATTAATCAGTCAGAGAAGGAAGATCTAGAACTATAAATTAGGTTTAGTATTTTCCTAATTTAAAGCATGGTTTTTGTGGAATTATAAGGTTTAGGAACCAATTATGTGTCCCTTAAAAGTAGTAATATAAAATGTTATTGTTGGATAAATCTTGTAGTTCATCATTCTCTATTAAACCTCAAAGTAGAAATATATATATAGATATGATAGAGTATTTCTAATGGGACAACATTAAATAGAATATTATAGATCTTGTATGTCAATGAATGATATTAAAACATGTTATGTTAGAGAGACATTTGTGTAAGGTGTTGTTATATACATTACCCATACCATAATGTAAATGGGTAAACATCACCATGGGTTTCATCATCAGACTCAAAAAAAATATAACAGACATAATGTTATTTGGATTATTTTCAATCTCCTTGAAAAGTTAGATTTTTTTATTGTAATAAGATAATATTTTTATATTGATCATGTTTTAAGAATATATATAAAATATGTGGAAAGGTTTCATGGATAACCACATTTAGTTTCATCTAATCATCATATAATGTCAACATCTGTGTTTTGTAGAAATCCTCTGTATGATTTAAATGTAGATATTGTCATTAATTGTTAATATAATCCTAGGAAAATGTATGGATTTATATGAATATTAAAATCCTAAAATATATGTTTAGATCATGATCTATGATGTTCGAAAGTGGCTTGGATTAATGTCTTTCTTTATTCTTGTTTATTTACAGTATTATCTTTAATGCAAGAATATAGACGGCCCCATATGAATCCCTCTATGGTAAGAAGGGTATAAATATAATGTTCTAAGATAAAGGTACATAAATAAATATATTGGGGGATGATATAGCTGACAAAATGGAAAATAATGTTAGATCTATTCATCGATGCATAAAGGATGTTTAGAGTCGACCAAAAAATTATACCAACAATATATAGTGAGATCTAGAGTTAAATGTTAGAAATAAGTTATTCCTATTAATATCTCCTAGGATAAAGGTTATGAGATATAAAACAATGGGATACACTTTTCATAGATATTTATTTCCTATTAAAATTTATGATCATATCAAGGTGGTTTCTTGGCACTTGGTACTTCCACCGAATCATTCAATTTCATGATGTGTTCCATGTATCTCTATTAAGGAAGTACATACCTGATAAATCACATATACTGAACTTATAGGTTATCATAGAAGCATGATCACTCTCTTAATAATCAAATACCACATATTCTTGATCAATGAGATAATGGTATATAGAATAATACCACTCAAATAGTCAATGTTTAGTGGTGAAACCATAAATTTTATAATGATTTGTGGGAACCTGTGGATAAAACAATGTAGAAGTATCCTCCATTTGTTTTTATAGGGGTGGTATAATTTCCAGGAAATAATTATTATAAGTTCTCTTGAATTAATCCTTATATGATTGTGTGATATCTTTATCTTAAAATAAATATGATGACATTGATAACTTGTTTTACACATAACAATGATTTTTAATAAACTATGATATAGTATTGATGTATTAATATATAATGTAATAGTTATATCCAAGTTTTATGATTGGTGGGTAATAATAAGACTATATAAATTATGAAAAATATTTTCTACAAATGTATAAAATGAATTAATTGGCCATCTGTTGGTAAGAAATGAAAATTATATAATTTAATGGTAAAAAGAGATGATTTTATAAAAACATATTTTTAATCTTGAAATGTATTTTTTATTAATAAATTAAATTAATAAATATAGATAAAAAATTTTAAATTAAAATTATATATATATTATTCTATAAAATATGTTAACAATCATCTACTAGTATTTATTATCAAAGGAATATTGATAAATCATGATTTATGTGTAGAATTAATTTTCCTAAAAAAAGTTTTCATTATGTTTTCCACACTTGTATTAAAATAAATTTATAACACTTATATAATTTGAATGTTTTAAAATGAATTCCATATTTTGAATCAGAATAATAGGATTATAAAATATGTTCAACATACCTTTTTTCATAATGAACAGTTACTATTGTAAAAGTCATGTTACTATGGTAAGTGTTAAAAGGGGTTAACATTAGAGATATCATTTAATATATCATAAGAAACATGAATCTGTTTGATTTTAAGATGGTATTATGAACATATTTTTATTATCTTCTATGATTTTTCATTTTTATCCAATTTAATTGAGTAAGTGATATATTATATAACAAGGTTTCGTGTTTTTAAAAATGTACAACCAACCAAACATATAAAGGGGTTCCTCTTCTCCACTCATCCCCATAACATTTTATCCCTTTATCTTAAACTATATATAGCCAAATAATCCTATAAATACTTTATTGATGACATTGTGGTGTTTTTATTCCCAAAATAATAATCCAACAATCATTAAGGTTCTCTTCAAATGTGGATTTCTAAAAAGTTATATATATTCATACCAATATTATTAATGATTAATTGTTATTAAATATCCTAAAAATATTATATAAAAATATTAACATTATTGAATCATTATATTAACTATAAATATTTTTTTATGATAGTTATATGGAAATTCTCCATCTCTTTCCCATTGGCTAGAAAATTACAATATCGCTTGTGCGCACATGTGGACTACCACCCTGTGAAGCACTATGATTTTTTTTAATTCTTCTTTACATGGATAGTCACAAGGATTTATTCAATAAATATATATAGTGTTTAGGATATAATTATAATTTTATATATGAATTATTATATAATTATCTCCCATTCCTTTCATTGAAAAGTGAAAACATCACCCAAGCTTATGCATGGACTACCACCTTCACGAAGTGATGTAATTTATCTTTCGTCACTAATTAACAAAAATGGTTATAAAAGGGTATATAATACATAAATATGTGAATTATTTCATGGTTAAGAATCAATATATAATTAAACCATTACCAAGGTGTAAGTACTCGAATCATTAATCTGAAGCCTATATAAAAAAGGGGCCAGTTTACAACCCAATATCCATTTTAATAAAGAAATTGTTGATAAAATCATGACTCAAAATTATAATGTACTGATAGACATTAATTTATGTATGATTATATTTTTTCAATATATTAATAAAAAATATATATTCATTCTACAATTTTCTTGAGCACATATGATGTACGAAGGGACTTGAGGTTAGAATTTAAGTTATTATCTCATTTATTTTTAGGATTGTATATGAAAAATATTGATTTAACAAAATTAAAAATATATTATCCCTTAAAACTCATTATCCTCTATTTATTCAAATAATTTTCAAGTAATTTTACATTTATCTCTTTTCAGTTCTTAAAATGATTATGATTTTTTTTAAAGAAAATCCAACCTTATTTCTTCTTTGGTCAGTTAACATTATCATACATTATCACAATATTTAAAAAAATTACAAATTTTTATCCTATACATGAAATGTTAAAAATTAATATCCACTAACATTTAATTTATTTGAAATTTCTTGAATTAAACATTTCAGAAATATGTAATTTCAATATTTAATTTTTGACATTTTACAAATGTGGGGAATGAATTTTCTCTTGTAACAGATATGAAATGAGTGTATTTTACTATAATCATGACCATTATTTTCCTTTAATCTTACATTAATGTTTTCCTGTCTTATCTCTAATGAAAAAAATATTCTTTATATCTTGTTAATTTTTGAAAAAATTTATCAAATGAAAATGATACTCGTTTAAATTTTTCATACAAAGGTTCAAATGATATTTTTTATTTTTTGTTTATATATGACCACATCATTAAAGGATTTTTATGTTCTGACTAGGTTATTATCTTATGATAAAATCCAACTTTATGTATAACCTATGATTACTTTGATCCTAGTACGATAACATGAAACTCATTTCATTCTCATGTGTAAATTTATTTCTGAAAATTTAATTATTTATCTTATGATGCAATCCATTTACTTTCTATGGATTTCATATGACTATGTATTTATGAGAAACTTATTAAACTACTTTATTTTCTATGGTTTATTCTATGATGATATGATGAATGTTTTATTATCTTTTGGGAACCATATGTGTTGTTTTTTTATGTGGTGGGTTGTCCAAGAAATATATATCCCTCCAATCCACATTAAAAAGAATGATATATCATTAGATAATATGGAATGGAATGGGAAGTTAACCTAGTTTACTAAGGGACTCTATCCAATATGATAGTCATGTGAGTGAACATTAACTAAGGATGTGATAGAATTTTGGGTTACCTAATCCCCTCTAATAGTCTTAGCAGTGATCCTTGACTAAGGAAATGATTTTCTACGATTAATTGTATACCAAAAACTTATGTCTTCTTCTTATGATATGTTTGTTGGACTTGGGATTAAATATTTATGATTATATACACTTATGGATCATGTATTTTTCTTTAGAAATTCTTATTCCATGAGTTATGATCAATGGTACTTGACCAATTGTGTATGACTATCGTATGTAATGATCATGTTCCCATACAATTATTCTGATAATATTCTCACTTATGATTATTGATAGATATATTTAATGTTTACCCTCACTGTGTATCTGATCTCACACATTCTTATGATTATTTTCCCTAGGTTATAGAGAATGGTTTTGATAAGGGTATACCTAAGAAATGTACTATGTTATAAAATATTGTGGGGATATTTTGAATATAATTCAAAAAATAAGATGGTAACATATCTATTCTCCAAAAATATTAAACATTTATGATTCTAGGGTGTGTATTATTTTGAGATATGCTAAATATTCACATAAATTGGTGTTATAGTTTTGTTTTAAATGCATGGTTCACCTCACAAACTCTTTTTTAGTTGATATTGTAATTTAGTTCCTTGATTGTACATGAGCACCTAGGATCCCATAATTATTTTTTTCAAATATATAATATTTTCCATTCCAATATGACATATATTTTAAAAAAATTATTTTAGATTTATATTTCCTTTTTTTATTATAAATATTCTTCCTTTTAATAAATTTAATTCTCATAAAAAATGACTTTGTGATGGTATTTTAATTTTTTAAATATAATTGCATGTTATTTGTTTTAAAAGGTATGTGAGAAACCCACTTTCTATATGAATTTAAAATCAAAATAGTTTTCAATTTATAGGTTTTATATGTGTAGTGGGGAGGTGACTACAATGCCTTTTATGCTCACTCTTATCATATTACATGTTTATCCAGTTCAAATTGGATAAGGAATTTTATTTTTTATTTCTATTTCAGGTTCTATAGATGTAGAATGTGGAGAAGTTCTATTTTCACAAGGAGATGGATAGATATGGAACATTTATTTATTTTTAGTTTTGTATCTATGTTGTATCACACACTATGGACTTCACTGTAATCCTTAGTTCTAGTTATTTATTTCTTTGGTGTACCATTTTACTTATTGGATTGTTTTTTTGGAATTGTTTTCATTTCACATTCCCTTTTGGTTTTATCTTTTATTGAAACAGTTTATTCTACTATGTGGACTTCCAATGAATGGAATATACAAGCTATATTTTTATGTGTAAAACCATTATAATTTGTGTTATTTTATCAAGAAAAATAATTTTAACATGTGTACCATGATTCAATGGTTCTTGTAACCACCATAGGGGATCAAAAATTCCCCTCAGTTATGTCATGGGTCGACTTTGGTTACCTGGTCAAGGGTCACATAGGTTGGGTTCACAATAATTTTGAAGTTATTTGTGATACTTCGGAGAATATCATCTTTATATTAGAAAAATATTAGATATCCCATATGTTCCTCTCTCAAAAATATTTTGTCACACACTCTATAAATAATATATATTTATATATTCATGAATAGTCTTGTCATAATGACAGAGCATCAACAACTAGTTGATAATGGGATAAACCAAGTGGATCACCTTTACTAATAATTGAGTGCATTTATATATGGAATGTTGGAGCACTAGTAGTTTCTCTAACGCACAAAATTCAGTGAGGTAGACATCGATGCCAAAGTAAATAGACTATATCCCAATGACGATGTGGATGTTTTTAGTTTTACTCTTCCTCAACATAATATTGATGAGCCTATATGAACAATTCATTAAATAATAGCATCGGTGTACCATATCCAATACTGTATCACTAACTATAAATTCTCCCTCTTTTTTAAAAGACAAAAAAGTCCATAATTTTTATTAATTCCCATTTTTATTATTAATGAATGGAAATACCATCTTTCATTAGTCATTTAAAACTCTCTAGATCTTGTCCCATCAGGATCATTAGCTGTTGATAGCATATGGACCTTTTGAAGTGAACTATGAAGATAACTAAATCCACATGAACAATGAATGGGAATAGATATTATAAATCATAATTTAAAACTATACGAGTCAGTGATGAAATATGGGTCACCCCATAATCTCTTAGACATGTACACTCAGATAGATATATATGGTCATGTATGTACCATCAATGCTTGTATGGGTAAGTAATTGAGATAAATTACAATGATAATTGGTCTCCGTATTAATGTGATGACATGGATATATTTGGGTTGGCTAGATATGGTGGAACACACCACATCACCTTATATCAGGGTTATGTCACTTGGATATGAGATATAGTTTCCATTGGGATGTGTTCCATTAGATGGTTATATGTGGGAAGGCTATAATTACCAATAATATATGTCTGTTGGAGTCTAATGTGCTCTTTACTAATTGACACAAAATGTTCTTGAGGACTCAAATTAAAAAATAATGTTAATGGTTTATATATAAAAGGATATTTAAGAATGTTTCAAGATCCCTAAATTTTATTCCAATGTGTATTTAAAACATTATTAGCGAGATGGGAAATAACTTGAAATTAATTTATTAAATGTGTATATGGGAGGATAGAAGGTCACATTTAACATTTTCATAAACCATTAAGTCTAATAAGCAATGATAGACTTTTTATATGGAAACATATTGTCCCTACAAGATATTTACCTTTTTTTATAGAATAACGGAATTTAAATATTGATCATTGAGGGAAGAATATTAAGTTAATATCGTTTTGTATGAAAATAGATGAAATTTTTTGATATAGAGCTTTAACAAAATGGTCATATAGTATTTATAACATGGTAAAGCATATATATGGTATGAAAAAGTTCCTGATACTAATATAGATAATCATATAAAGAGGTTTACACTGTTTAAGGTCATAGAGCTCAAACTAATTATAGTGTGTGATCAAGTGAAAAAAATTCCCAACACCTATTGAATAAGGAATGATGATGATGTAAATCCTGATCATGTTTATTTTAGTTAGAAATTTCTGAGATGGGATAAGTCTATCGAGGTTGAAAAATAACCAATATTCATATTTTGGGATCTATGGAAATGTTTACCAAGTCACATGGTATTAAAGGAACTTATCCTTCGAATGAAATATACCTCTGGTTAGGAGTGTGGAATATGATGACAAGAACATCATCACCAACCAGTGGTGTCCATTGTAGTCTAGTACATGCACCAATGTTACACATGAATGATTTATGGGTATTTAAGACACCAAATATATGAGGCGTGGTTAATGTTAAGGGGTATTTAAAAAGGGATAGGTACAACTCCAATTCTGAACTAACCGTAGTTGGTTGTTTATTGACCCTTTAAAAGAGTGTAAATGGATCATTAATTGTGCTTAGGTTAAAAATATATATTTTATATGTTTTTTTGTATCCAAAAGAACAAGAATCAAACCACAATTAGTTTTAATGAGGTATATTAACATTTATTTCTCATATAATGTGAATAAATTTTTTTATTCTATTATGAAATTAGATCCAAAAAAAGATTCATGGAATGTTACTTGGATATGAGATATATGATTCCTTAGGAATAAGTATTTTTATCCATGCATAGGATTATGGACTAATATTATGCAGCAATAACCTTTACCTGGATCAAGCTCTCACATATATAAGTTTGGTAATAGAGTGTAGACTGCTCTATGTAGTCTAAGGTACTTAAATATAGAATATATGACATACATTATACCACAATGTGACAAAAACAAGATGTTATGAATTATAATTTAGTATGAATAAGATCAATTTTAGGATGTTGATAGTATTTCATAGTAAAATTTGGTGTTCATCAATTTTCATACATATAAAGAGAACCATGGATTAGTTTTTTTGTTGGGTATAATAATTTTTTCATCACTATATATTGTGATAACATGAATCAAGGAACAAATAGTTCTTATAATTTATATTCCCAGATATAAATTGAGTGTAGATTTTATAAAATATATCATCATCCAAGTATGATAATTGGGGAAACATGATGAAACAATATTCTCAACACTGGATTAAAGCCATACATGGGGATGGAAATTGTGGTTGGGACATGAATTAGAGATCTTGGAATCATTACATGTCCCAAAATATCATGAATAAAACCCTACATGGTTTTTCTATGTTTACTTTATCCAAATACAGAGCCTACTATAGAATGAACTAATGTAAATGGGAAAAACATGTACTTGTATGGATTGGATATCAATTTTATTTATGTATGGGCCCAAGATTAATAACATGAACATCACTACGTATCCTATGGAGATAGGAATCATGTCACATTTTGTTTTAATAAATGTAAATTTTAGACCTAGACTAGGTGGACCATGAAATTAGGTTGAGATAGCATAGTCATATCCCTTAAATTCTAAATGAAATATGGACTCTTATATAGATTGATGTATTACAATGGGGTTTTATCTCAAAATATGTCAATGGATAAGGAACCAAATGTTGGGGTCTCTTAGAAAAATTTGGATTCCACATAAGTGAGTTGGGTCTTAGGGGATAAACCACTCTACATAGTTTAAGGTCTTTTAGGACGGACAATGTTCTATGTAGTTCTACATTATGATACAAATACTTAGACATTGTCTAGATCATGAACATGTTTAAAAATTAATAGCTTCAACTTAGTTTTAGATTGTAGAGGGAGCCCAATATGGGTAAGGATAACTCAAATTTCAAGACAAAGTATAATTTTTTCAAGATAAATTTTGTTGTTGGGTTTGACAAAGGAAATCAATATATATCAAAATATCCCATAATGATGTAAATAAAGCATTATATTTTTCATAGAATATGATGTAATTAAACTTATTATAGTCTAATTAATATAATAAAACATGCATTGGAAACCGTTACATATATTTGAATATCACATTAGGGAAATAGGTCTCACATATAAGAAACCTTGAATAGTTTTAAAGTTATTATATGGTGGACCATATGAAATATAATTTAACATTATGTTATTTGGACTCAAATATTCTATATTTTAGTGTTATAATATGAGGACCTATTTAATAAAATTTATATTCTTGTGGAACATAATTTTTTTTTCTAGATTATCATTATCCTTCTAGGATGATAGAACCCAATGTGAAGTTATACAATGTATTTCTTGGGAAACCATTCATTGGTGGTGGAAATTATATAATCCCTATAAATCATTAAAATGTAATGATCTTTTTTTAAGTAAAAATTATATATGGAGTATGTCCCTTACTGTTTTGGCTCAAGCATCAAGGGTTTCTTCTCAGGTGTCATAAAATTTATATAGGCCAATAGTTATTCTCATCAGATTAATGAGGGAGTAAAATCATCTTATAAAATGCACATGAATCCTTATTCTAATAAAACTCAAGGTTATGAAAACTGTGAAACATTTTCTCACAAAATCATTCAAATTTACTCATTTATATCTTATACTGAAAATATTTTTATCATTTTTTATATTAGAAAAAATTAATAAAAGGTAATTAGATATCGATAGTTAGAACTTTTGAGACATGTATACAATAAAATATAGGTTCACCAATGTGGTAGTATTGGTTGTGTTCTAATAATTTCATTGATTATATAAGAGATTTTTTATCCATGCCTTTTTATCCATGTCCACTATTTTCTAAAGGATATTATATAGAGTTTTATTGAAATATTTTATCAATCCATTATCTTTAATATGATGGTGCAATAAGTAATTGTACTAAAAGTTATAATCCTGACATATTCATTTCTATTTGGATTTATAGAAATTAGTTTTATTGTCCATTAATATTGTGTGTGGGACACCTAATTAGGTGATGATATTAGTCATCATGTAATAAATTGTAGATTTATTTACGACTTCATTGGTGGATATATCTTCGGTCCATTTGGATAATAAATTGATATTAGTAAGGATATACTTGAACATCCCAACAATAGTTGGGGGATATGTCCAAATGTCATCCATTCTTCATATTGAGATTATCTAGGAATATCTAGTGGTATGAAACAATTTCGAGGGATAATGAATAAACTTGCAATGTATCTAGAAAAATGTAACATATTTTTTATCTGTATTCATTCATATGTCTTTTATTTCTAGAATAATCCATTTTTTTGTATTTAAAGGAAGATTCTAGATCCTGACTAGTGAGCGTAATAGGAACCAACATTTAATTCCTACAAAATGGTGAGAGTCTCTCCAATTATAATGAATCTAAAGAGGAATTCATAAAAATTGTATTTGTAGAGAACATTTTTTGAATCTTGAAAATTATAGTAGATAAATTTTATTACCCTACATAGAATATATTCTATCTTGGATCAATCTGATGAGATAATTCTATTTTAGAGGTAGTAAATTTTTGGAGACATTCATCTGATCATTGCATCAGTTAGTAAGAATGAAGCATCACCTAGATCAAGGGTGAAATTAACCAAAATGTTATTTTCCATTTCACTACTAAAAAAATAGATATCCCCATATGATGTGTGCTAAAAACCAACATCTCATCTTGGTCAACATATTCATGGTCATAGTGTAATTGTATAGTAAATCTACATTGGTGTTTTATAAACATGGATTGTGATATAGTATTGGTTTTGAGTGAAATTATCCCATAAACCTTGAACATAATCAATAAAAGAAAATATTTATACATTCTTAAGACAATATTCAACATTTATTTACATGATTACTAACTATGAATAATCCTTGACACTCAATTGGGTCACTTGTATTTACAGGGCCCACTGTAACATATGACAAGGATCTAATATTAGGTATTTTTATTAGTGTGTCCCTCTTATATAAATAAGTAATAATGAAAAAACACTTTCATTGGAAATATGTGTAAGATCCCAAATATAACAAGACTAAACTTTTATTCCATCATTTTGTAATTCAAGATTTCATAAGAACCATTGATGTAAATTTACCATTCTTGAGAAGTGTCATGGGTATAATGAATTCTTCATGAATGAGTTCCATATCCAATGATGATTTTTCTACGATAGGGTGAGATGTCAAAAAATATGCTAGTTTTTTCCCTTTTACTGCATTTTGAGATGTTAATCGGATCAAAAATTACTACATAATACCCACCCACAATACTATATTCTCATTTAACAATGGTCTATTATGAATATATTTAAGTGGGTCAACATGAGATATGAGGTGTGATTTTTCATTTTACAGGTACTTCCACAAATTCTACCCTTTCGAAATAACACAACTACATTATTTTTGAAATCATAGTATCGATTCTCAACATCCTACATTGTTCATCTAAGATATTAGAGGTTTTTCTTTTTTATCTCATCAAATTTCCATTACAAGGAGAGAACCAATCACACATTGTAAATTTTTCAACTAGAGGATGAAAGGATTCCCTTATACAAGTGGTATAAAAATTGATTGATACAGGAGATAAAACTTGATACCATCATAGGAATTTAGAAATATCCATCCCCTTAAAAGGTCACAACTTTTATAATCAATATTGTAAAAGGTAATCATTTTATTATAATAGATTTTATAATGAATCAAATATAGGTAATAAGACCTTGGAGTACTATTAAATCTTTATGTTTTCTAGGAAGAATAATTTCAAGTATCTCCATAGAATTTTATGGGTTAACATTAATTCTATGTTAGAATACTGTAAAGTTAATAAATATCCCTTATGTAACCCTAAAATATCATTTTAAGGAATCCATACTCATGTTTTGGAAACACATTTTGTTGAAAATTATTTCAAAATCAGAAAGGTGATCATGGTGTTATTCATGATATCAAATAGTTTATCCATGCAGAACTCCAAGATATTCCCTAGGATAGGATTGAATATGTGATTTATGGAATGTTGATATGTGCTGCTAGTATTATTCAAGACAAAGGGTATTAACTGGTTGCATTATAACCCTTATAGTGCCCTGAAAATATTGTACTTTTCTTCTATGGGGTCTATCTATATTTAGTTATAACCAGAATATCCATTCGAAAAGGAAATCCATAAAATCCATGTATTGTGGCAATAAATTATTCAATTATTGGTACAAGGAAATCATTATTAGGGTCCTAGTAGTTACAATCCAAGAAACCAACATACACTCAAGATTTCCTCATTATTCTTTTAAATGAGTATGATACTAATGAGACGTTGTGGTTATTATACTTCTTTAATGATATTTTCAATGATTGTATTTTCAACTTATTCTTCCACATGGGAATTATAGGTCAAATACATTCTCTTAATTTCTTCTTTATAACCATACAGATCATAAACCAAACCTATATAATGGGAAACTTGAGTAAGATCCAATATGATAACATTTCAATAGTTTCATAAAAACTCATCCATGTTTCATTCATGGAATGATATTAAATTAACTTATTCCACAATGTTCATGAAAAAAGTAATTAATAAATATCATGAGTCTTCATTCATACCTTGTATAATCTATTTATGCTCATTAATGGTTGAAGTGATGTCTTCTTTGAATATTGGAGGAGTATATCTAATATCATTTCCTTCACCCTCATTTGATTCTTACTCTAATTCATCATTAACAAAAGAAGAAAATGATTTTCATTTGCAGATCCAGTACAAAATATAGGGGTATTTTTATTATTTCCAATGAATTGGAATCCTTCCTTTGAATTGGTGGACTCATTTAATGCCACTATTTCCATAAATGTAAGAAAAATGGGCATAAAACCTATTATTTCTTTCTTCTCTGAGGATTCATATCCACTTTGACAAAGATCCTTGGTTGGGTCGACTAAATATTAGCTAAACCTACATTTTCATAAACACACTCTAGATAAAGGTTGATACACAGTGAATTCTCAGAGATTTTCATCCCTAAGGTTGTTCGATGCTCAATGAAAACATTTATCTAACCAGTATATGATAGTAATGTAATTAGATGTTTTGATTTATTTTTAATTGGAACCCACATGACTCAATGACTTACCATGTTGATATTTTCACCTCAATTCGGTTAATGGGTAATATAATGACTTTTTTGGGTTCACGATAAAGATCGGTAGGTGAAATTTCAAGGCTATTAGATTTAGGAATCTGGAAGTAATTGTATTCCAATTAATGATTTATTTCCCTTCTATAGAACTATGTGCCTATTTAATGAGATTCACCAAAATCAAAGGGCAGGTTATTACCACAATGTTTTCTAAATTTTCCATCAATAGATTACTTCAAAATTTAGTTGTATTAATAGAGAATTATCACATGTATATAGAGCAACTTCTTTCCACTAAAGTTTTTCAAATTTGGGTATAGGTTTAAATCCATGAAATCAATGTTGAAAAAGTGGTCTCTATTTTGATAACTCGTCTTTACCATTAGGAGGGAAAATGTTTGCTTGGGTCATACCCCTATATTCACTGGTCGGAAGGAGATATTTAATCCTTTCTATAACCTAAATTACTAAGGATTTATATTACGCTGATATTGATTCTTGAACCATTATTAGTTATTGTATAATGGATATATATCAGTGAATCTTTTAAAGATGTGTATGGGTTTCATGTGACTAGGTATAGAAGGTTCAAAATATTCATCTAGGATATAAATGACTATATAGAAATCATTAGATCTATTCTCTATGTTATATTCATTATTAATAGTAATTTTAGCCTCAAACTCTATAGATTAAAAGTTCTTCAATGGGGACTTCCTTTAGTTTGTCTAATATGTGAAGGTAATCTAGTATTGATATCATAGTTATTATGATTGATATATAAATCAAGATATAAAACATTTAGAAAATTGTATGTTGATTTTATATATCTGTAATCTCACAATCAATATCACATGGGAAAGAAGTTAATTATATTAGTGGATCATTTCTTAGACCAAAACATGGGGACTTTTTTTCAATTATGAGTAAGTCTAAACCAATATTCACACACCGGAGTGATAATTATACTACTATATGTATACTATTTTTTGTTTTATTATTATTGGATATGAATCATCCAAAGAAGGATTGGGATCATATTATTTTTAATGTTTATATCATCAGATTTCATGAATCGTGGTTTTTGGTATATATATGGCTTCTCTGTAAATAAGGGATAGATTTTTTTCAGGCCACAAATTCATCTTTTATATCCTCCTTTTCCACTATGAAGGCCTCCCCAATTATTTTTAATTAACTTAGGATCCTATAATTTATACTCATTAATGGAGGTATCTTTCACATATATTAAATTGACAGAGGAATAGGGAGACACTTCATCAAATGAGATTTTTTGTGGGGGGGGTGGTTCTCATTTTATCATTTTATGGGATGTCGTATTTATTCCTAATGATGGTGGTAAAAAGGTTGAGAGAGTAGATACCAATTATATTTCTTCCTCTTGTGCCAAATTCTACTAACACTAGTTGTGTAGAATTTTAAAATATTTTAATGATAAAAATGTGATCCTTAACTTAATTAGGGGATCTTTAGCCACAAAAGAATAGTTTAATTGATCCCTAAGCATAGTGTGTGCCTGGATGAGAAATTTAATTGTCACCCAAACATCAAAATTTTACACATGAATATATAATATTTTCATCCACCCTTATTTCTATAGTAAGGTATTAGAGATGTTAGTAACTTAAACTAGGGGTTTTCCGGACTAGACCTTCTTATAGTTAACAATTTTATTTATTATTTACCAAATTATAAACTAAAAAAATTTTGGTTCCCAACATCTAATAGAAATCCAAATAATTAGAGAAGTAATTCAATAAAAATTTCTTTAGGTTTATGTACCACAAGTAACATGAGTAGCTATTTTTTAATTGAAGCAGTAAAATTCCCTAAAACATTTTCATTTTAGAATGAATATGCATTATTATTAAGGTCTTTAACATTGGGTAGCCTTGATTTTTTTCCCTTATTGACCAGAGAAATATATATACTACTGTCATTTAGGGGGAGATGTCATATGAAATTTTGTGGGATTTGGACCTTAATATGTCCTTGGTACCAGCTTGAGCATGAAATTAAAGTTCTCTTATCTACCTTGTTTCTCCTATTTCAATGATCTAGTTGATTGAGATTTTTGTTTTGAGAACTAAATAAAAAATTTCAGGTTCTTTTCCATAGCTACAAAATCCCCTAACCTCCAAGATATTTCAAAGGGATTAATTTTTTCTAAAGTAAAAAATGGTTTTTTATTCAAATAACCAATATCTTCTCTTGTAAGAGTTCCATATTAAGGGAATAGGTTCATCACTCCCACCTAGAGATGAATTCTAATACTCCCTTAGCTTCATGTTTCATGTAATATAAGAGGTGAAAGATTACTATATTCCTCAACATGGACCATAATTTATATTATAAAATAATTTAAGGACTTCTTATTTGACAATAGACCATCCAATTTTTTTGTACTAAAAGAATGTTGATTCTTCCCAAGTCTATAAAAACTCCATAGTTTCACTACTTCAAATTGCTTAGAAATTCTCATCAAAAGTACACATTAAGATTAAAAGTGTATAATATGATTATTTTTATAACATGTTATATTAAATATTTAGAAATAAGGATTATTAAAATTTGGTTTTGAATGATTCAATTCCACTTATTCAATATATGGACTCATCTCTAGTTGTACGGGTGTGTGTCATCCTTCCATGGATTGTTTTCAAGAATAAAAATACTTTATTGAGTTAATAAGTGTAGGTGGGACTATTGTTTTGGCCACATATCAAGTAAATATATTTATTGGATATGAATATGGTCAAATCATATACATCTACTATTATATCTTGCTTTATTTAGTCAACGGTAGCTCGCATTAAATAATATTGGTTTAAACCATAGGGTTTGAAATTCCTATTAGTTCTCTACTAATGAAGTCTAGTAAACTTGTTTCTTATAGCTGGATCCAATTATATGTGTCAAAATCCCTATTTTAATTATCAAAAAATCATTTTTATTATGATATTAAAGAGTTTTTTCTTTTATGGAATCATTTTATAGTATAAGGCAGATGGGGATATTTTTCTAAGTATGACTCAGAGATGAAGATGATTCATCACCAAGGATGACTTACTATTAGACATGACACACCATTGAAGACATTTAAAAAAATGGTAAGTATTGGAATCACCCATATTCAGTTACTTCTCTCCACTTGAATGGATTGTTGGAAAGGTTTGGGAAAGACTCATTGTTAGAGTATAACACACGATTAGACCAGAAATTTGGAAAATTGTAGAAAATACCGACTGTTAGAGATGACATATAGATATTTGGATATGTGTTAGAAAGCCCTACCACTATACTTGAGTCACCATTGAATATGTGCTTCCACGTTTTTATAAATCTAACAATTTTTTGGAATTTCCTACCTTTGAAATAAGTCATTGTTCACATGAATCAATGCCATCCGATGTCACCACCATAGATTGTATCATTATTAAAAAGACTCACTAAAACTATTTTTTTTCAATTAACAATTTCTGATATATATGTTATTTAATTTAATGTTGTGCTAATTTTAATGATTTTTCTTAAATGGTTTATAGGGAGTCATTAAAGTGTATTTTAATTAACCAATACAAGGTGTAGAATATCTTGATGATTATTCCTACATGTTATTCTTAAAATAAGTAGTATAATCCCTCATGTATATACTAAAAAGGGACTGATGACTGAAATACTGATATACACACAGAGGGTAAGAGATAAATATTGCAAGATCCAAATAATATTGCAATGAAGTGTGCATATACTAAAGAATCGTAACCAATGATCAACTATAGAAGATATGAATCAAATAAAACACTCATACTACTTCTTACAGACTCGTAGGAAGGAGTTTTTGATATTTTTTTCTACTATAAATTTTAGAAACATGACTCAAGCTTCATTTAAAGCTACACTGAAGGATTTACAAGCTTCAAATCTTATTAGACCAAGCAACAATATATTCTTTACCCCTTATTTTCTCTATCTAATTTTTTTATATTCCAAGAAGTTTATGTTTTTTACAATATTTTGAAGAAAATACAATAAATTGTGAGATACAACTAGAAGATACTAGAAATCTTCTCAAACTTTATTTACACCAATTTTACCACACATTGTGGAAGAGGTCCCTATGTGTCCTATTTTTATTTTATTCTCATCAATTTTTTGGATGAGTTCCTCATGGGTCCAAGATATATTTTATGTTATATACTTGAAACATTTTATAGATTATATATTATTTTATATAATATACATAGAAGAAGGTTATTTTAAAGTGGATAGGCTTTTATCTTGTCTTAAGACTAAACATCATGTATTCTTTCTATTTTGTGTTTTTGTTATTGTTTATAAACAGTAAAATGGATCAGTTTTAATCTTAAAAAAACCATTACATTGATATTTAGACTTAATTATTTTTTATATAAGGTTTTGATTAAGTAATTTTATTTTAAAATCTTAAATAGTTTTCATATTTATTTTAATCGAGACTTAATCAATATTTGATAAATATTTTAAAATATCATAACTTATATTCATATGCTATTTTGATTAACTTGGTTGTTTTTATTTTAACTAGATGATTTTATTAAAACCTTTTTTTGATAGAAATTTTCATTGGGTACACAATTGACACTCCCCCATGAAATACACACTCTAACCAAAATTGTTTTAAAGGATTTCAGAATATTTTAAACTATGATTTTAATTATGTATTAGATATCTTAAATTTTTTTAATTATAATTTTAATTATTTAAATGTATAATAGACAATAAGGTTACACTACCAATAGAAATATTTTTTTAATGTAAATAACTATGCTCAGTTGAATATAAAAATAAAAATTCATATTAAAATTATAGGTTTTTAAATTTGGTCTCCTATAGAGGATATGTATGAGTTACCCAAGACTCTTAGAAGGAATTGTAATGAAGCTACTAAACATGGTTATAATAAAAATTGAAAAGATATGAATTCCCTTTACTATGCCTTGTGACATGACTAATTGAATTGTAAATATAATAGTAAATATGATTATGAAATTTTGGATACCTTATCCATTTCTCATGAAGGAACAATGAATGTTAAAGAAATTAGATTGAATTCTTTTAAAATTAAACATGATTCATTAAAAATGATACCTAGTGAGCTAATTTCTGATATTTATCTCATTTTAAATGAAATATTTAATATAATGAGCTCTTTAGGGAATCTAGTATTAGATAAAGAAAAAATTATGAGACTCTTAATATTTCTTCAAAAGATATAGATAGGGACATCTATTTTTATAAGGGAATATTATGACATCAGAAAACTATTAGTCAAGGAATTGATTATAAAGTTGATGTTGTGTGAAGAATAACTTAAATTTAATCATTATAAGAATGGTGAAACTAAGATAAATTCTGTAACTTTCAAGACTGCTACATCCAAATATAATTAATATTGAAAAGGTATAAGCTAATGGTTTCAGTGAAAATGAATCACCAATGGCTAATGATGATGAAATGGCCCATTTATCTCAAAGATTTAGGAAATTATATAAAACAAAAAATTATTCATAAAACCAAGATAAAAAGTAAATTATGATTGTAGAGGAACATGGAAAAGGGACTGGGAAAGACATGATAACTAAAATTAGGTTACCAGCTATGAAAGAAAATTAAAATGAAATGTTAAGGGGGAAATGTTAAAATACAAGAAGAAATATCAGGATATGTAAAGGCGGTATAAGAAATCTATGAGAGCCGCATATACTTCCTATGAAGAAATATCGAATGACTTGGTTTCTACTGATGATTAGAATCCTAATAGAGAAAACATGTCATTCATGAAAAATGTTTCTATGGAACCTATTATTTCTTTAATACTAAATTTTTATCAATTTGAAAATGAAAATAATGATGAATTGTCAAAAGAATTCATTATTTAGTATTTAAATATGCTTGAAGGTCATTTTAATGAACTCAAAGAAGAATATAAATTTCAAATTAAATAGCATGTTTTATCTATTAATAATAAAATAGATCTAACTTTTGAAAAAATAAGAATCCTTAATTATGATAGGAAAATACAATACTGAATCTGTCTAATGATAGGTGACTTAGATTAGTTCATACAAATGATTCTTTCAGGTTTTTTAGCATTGTTAAAATATCAACCTCCTTTTATTTCCAAGATTAGTGAGAATAATGAGAGAAATCTATTGGTTCTTTATATTATTTATATCTAGACCCAGATGATACTTCATATTATTAAAGTTGAGGTGGAAAATAAAATGTTGTTAAAGGAAATGGATGATATGAGATCCATAGTGAACGAGATGAGGTCTTCTTTCATGAATACCATGGCTATTTCTCTAGAGAGGACAAAGAATCATACTTTTGTGGCTTCTTCATGAATTTCACCTCGTCCTCCTTTTGTTGATATTTAGATGATTAAGACTATAGTAACGGAAGAGCATCGTGGTTTGTCTAGTGATGTTCCTATCATACCTCATGAAATTTCATAAAATCTTGAGCTTAATACTAATCATGTGCATATTTTGGTCAGTAACTATATAAAATACATGAATTATGTCATAGAGAACACCACAAAATCTATAATGTATTCTATTTCAAAAATATATACCAAACATGAGTAGAATGCTAATTTTAAGTTTTAGATGAGAATATTATGATACCTCTAGTGTCTTACGCTTTTAAATATAATTTTAATCAGTTACAAGTGAGGAAACCAATGTGAAATTTTTTTATAGAAGAAGAGAAGGATTTATTTAATGATATGGAAATGGGAGGTAACATAAACATGGATTTCATTAATCTCACCATGTTCTTTCATTAGGTGTCTATAACTATAGTGGGGGATGGGGATTCCATACCAGTTATAGCTCCTTTGAAGCCTCCTACTTCAGATCAAGTGTTCTTCAGGCCCATTGTAACCAGAGATCAGCAAGAACCCTTTCCACCTCATTTCCAACCTTTTTATCTCTCTCACATAGAAGCGGTACAAAACCTTAGGGAAATCTTCATAAAATATCATAGTTCTCTCACTGATGTTAATACATTCATTCCAATTATCCTCAAATTATTCTACTCAGCACTTAGCTTCTGATAAATGGAATGTAAAATCCACAATTATAACTTCAACACAACCTGAGAAGCATTATATTTGGATTTTTTTATCTTTGATGGCGATATTTTTGTATCAAATTTGTTATGCCTATTTTGGATACACTTAATGGAAATTCTCTATTTATTCATATTATGCTCCCTTATATCATATCATTTATTCTTACTTTTTACTAGTTCTAACAAGGGGGATAATTTATTACATTATTTCCTTTTTCTATTAATGTTTCTTATATGCCTAACAATATTTCCTATCTAATTGAATTTTATTACATTGTATATCATTTACATTTGATTTTTTAATTTATAAAATTTCATGATTTTTTATCATCAAAATGAGAGTTTGTTGGAGCCCTTTTTTATAATATAAAATCGTCTTTATCATGATATTTATAAGTTTTATGTTTTATGGTAGCATTTTATAATATAAAATATATTAGTGAAATTTAGTAAAGTGAGACTCACCAACGAAGATGATTCACCACCAAGGATGACTCCCCATCATTCTTGACCTACCAATGAAGATGATGCCAGAATAAAAATCTGGCTAAGTATTGGAATCACCAATCATCAACTATGTTTCACTACTACAACAAATTTTTGGAAAAGAATATAAAAGACACAACATCAAAGTATCACTCACCATTAGACCCGAAATTTGGAAATTTATAGATAGAAACTTCTATTGGATATGAACTATGAAAATTTGGCTATGTGTTAGAAAGACCTACCGCCAGACCATTCACCATTGAAGATGACCTACCACCAGAATATGAATTTTATAGTGTTTTGGAATAAACTACTAATAAGATGAGCTACCATTAGCATGAATCCCCACCATCATATGTCACCAACCTCGATTTTATCCCCATTAAAAAAATTAACAATTCTATTTTATTTATTTTGAAATAACAATTTATAATGGTTATATTTTCAAATTTAATGTTGTGACTTATTTTAAGGATTTTTATTAAATGTTTCATAGAGATGAATTAAAGCGTGTGTGAGTCATCCAGGGAAATATTTAGATGATTCAGATGATTTTTCCAAAATGTGGTCAAAATATGTAGTATACTCCCACATGTACATACCAAAAAAGGACTGAGAAACAAAATACAGACAGGCACACAAAGGGATAGATATGAATATTTCATGATCAACAAATTATAATTTTGATGTGTGCCTTAAATAATGTATCTTTACCGGTGATCACCAATAGAATATGTAAATCACATTCAACACTTATAATATTTCTTGTAGACTCACAAGACGGATTTTATGACACTCTTTTTTACTATAAATTTTAGCAACATGACTCATTCTTCATTTCAATATACACTCCAGGAGTCATAAGATTTCGTGTTTTCATACTGATAAATAATGTATTCCTTATACCCATATTTTCTCTATAATTTTATTTTATTTAAATTATGAGAAGTGTATATTTTTTCCTATATTTCAAACAAATATAATTTCTCTTGTGTTTCAACTAGAAGATACTAGATATCTTTTAAAACCTTATGTACACCTATGTTCCCACATGATGTGGAAGGGATACCTACATGGATTCTATTATTTTATTCCAATGAGTATTGTGGGAGATGTCATTGTGTGGCTTGGATATCTTGGATATTGTACACTTGATCCATGTTGTAGATAATACATTATTTAATATACTCGACTTATAAATGGGTGATTTCTAGGTGGATATGATTAGGTCTCATCTTGAGACTAAACCTCATGTATTCTATACACTGGGTGTTTTTTGTTTATAATCATTAAACTATATCTATTATAATCTATAAAAACCCACTATTTTGATAGTTGGTATTAATTAATGTTTATAAAAAATTATTAACTAAATTTATTTCGAAATTTAAAGTAGTTTTCATAATGGTTTTAACTAATTCTTAATAAATATTTGATAAATAGCTTAAATGATTGGAACTTATATCAATATTTTATTTTGATTAATTGGGATATTTTAATTTTAACAAGGTCATTTTATTCAATCCTATTTTTTCAGAAATTTTTATTGGGTATTCAATTCACCCCCTCTTGAGATACTCACTATGAACTGTATTATAGATAGAAATTGATCTTATTGGCAGATCTAATATCATGTATTGGATATGCACTAGAGGGGAAACAAGAAACCCTAACTAGGGTTATAATCTGTGATAATATTTTAACTAAATAATTCATCATTGGTTTTTCTCAGCTTCTCAAAATAGATTTTATTTTGGGAAACCTTATCTTTCGAATAGAGATTCCAAACTTTTTTAGGTGGTGGGTGGGATATATTCATATCTTTCCCTTTATCATTGAATGAATCCCACATAGAAGGAATTAGTTGAATCCTTATTTGAACATGCATAACTTTTGTCTTAAAATAATGTGGTGTGTGCACACCTTCATCAAAAGTTTCAATATTGACCATATTCTGAATAGAGTATTCCATGTTATATTATTTTTCTTTGGTAATAATTTCCAAGTTATTAGTGGGAATGATAAAAATTAAATTTAGTGATACAATAAATTTCATGGGATTATAAACTCATTAGTGTTTAATGGGGTTTGTTGCTTCTTATGAATATATATAATAGGAAAAATAATAATCTACCATGAAATTTTATTTCTTCACGTACTACTTTGGATTTTAAGCATTGTAAGGGGTCACCCTCTCCCTCCAATATTGTAAAGTCAAAAGTTTCCTTATAACACATTCCATTACATAATGCTTTTTAAATCACAAACACATTTCCTTAATAATACTTTCACTCTATAATGAAATTCATTATGCATGTTATTTATATTTTTTATCTAAATATAACATTATTTTCTTAAGTCATAATACCTAATAGAAAAAAATAGATATGTATTGAAATTCTGAATCCTTCACATTGCCATTTCTAATTCACTTAGAAATTCGAATATAATTCATCCTATTTCTCAAATCCAAATCAAATATAAAATCAAACCTGATTCATTTTTGTAATTCTGAATATTCTATAATTATGATTCTGATTCAATTCTTCTCAATTCTGATTCCTTCATAATCATGATTTTTATTTTTCCTGTTTCTAAATTCCAAATATCACAAATTTTCTATTCTCATTATATGTCACTCAATTATGAATCTCATAGATTTGTGTACCTGATTCTCACTTTCTCAATTTTGATTTACATAGTTTTAAACTTCTGATTTCATGTTTTTCCCTATTCTGCTTCTCAATAATATTCAGATCTGATTCTCATAGTTCCTTATCTAGTTGTATTTTGTTTTTAAATCCAATTTTATAACTTTATTAAAGTTACTATATTTCCTTAATGTAACATTTTCATAAATTTCTTAAAGTTACAATATTTCTATAATGTAATTTTTTCAAAACGTTTTTAAAGATACTGTATTTCCTTAATGTAATTTTTTATAACATTATCAATGTTAATATTTTTTATTAACATAATGTTTTAATATAATTGGATTTATATACTCATAATGTTTCTCATGGTATTTTTTTGTTCAAAATAATATCTTCCAATATATTATTTGATGTTCATTTTAAGTGCTAGCAGTATTGGAGCATCTAAAATTTCATGAAATAATAAGAACATTGGAGGAAAATTTGATCACTAGAGATCTCACCTATAAATACCCAGTCATTTGAATGATTTCGAGGTTGTGAAATTTAGGCAGAATTGATACTCTACATGATCTGTGTTAAAATTTCCTTGTGTGAAGGCCTTGAGGGATTACAAGGATAGCAACATAGAAACCGATATTTATACTGAGGTATTTCCCTGGTGCGGGTAAGAGATACTTTCTTGAAATTAAAATTCATGGTACCTTTATCCATGGGGTTGGGATACCCTACTTTTTGGGTAAAAAGTGTTGTACTATTTTTATGTACTTTAAATTCCATCTATAGTTTTTTTATAAGTAGAAAGTTTTTCTTATACATTATCTTTTGTTGTACACTGATATAAGATAATTTATGATTTAATGTAGACTCTTCCATAAGTATACATGTGTACTTGTTTCATTACACATTTTTATCAAACCTATGTTAATTTTTATTGACCTTAAACGTAGGTTTTAGTTAATCTAATTTGTTTAACAATGTTAAAAAAATATTTCCTTAAGGGTAAAAATGAATTTTTTTTAACATACAATTCCCCCCCTCATGTATCTTAGAATCTACACACATTTTTATATCCTAGAATTTGTATAAGAAGAGTTCTCTGGTTTATAAATTACTACAGTTAGTATCAAAGGTATATTTTCACTACTCATTTTATATATTATTACATTACTTTTCCATGTTGTTTATAAATTATTATATGAACTTTTTGTTTATAAATTTTTACTACACTAAATTGTGTGGTCGACAAACGAATTTTCTTTTATTATAATATGGAAGGAATGAATGTTGGATACTTATATAATAAAAATCCTACAAGACCACCTATCTTAATTGGAAATGATTATGAATACCTGACAGACAGAATGGAGACTTTTGTTGTCAATACTCATGTGGATAAATTTATTATTCTTTCTGGATATTACAAGATTACTGACAAGGAAGTTAGAACTTTTACTTATCAAAAAAAACATCAATATCAGTTAAACTATAAGGTACACAATAAAAAAATTTGTTATATGAATATGAATATATATATCCAAATATATTCTTGTGAAGAAGATAATAGTATTTGGAAGAAACTAGAAGTTACAAATTTTGGTACTACTAATGTTATTGAAACTGTAGGAGCCATGCTTAGAGAAGATTATCATGGTTTTTGTTTCTCCTTATGAAGAACCTATATTTAATGTTCAATAGAGGTTAATGAATATTGTAAATAGTCTATAGTCAATGGGATAAAAATTCTTAGATGAAGAGATTATTGTAGATAAGATTGTTTACATCATTTCGAATGAATCGGAATTGTGGAGAACTATTTTTGATGTGCCATGGAATGTTACAACTTTTTCACTTAATGATTTATTTGGAACTATCTTAAAACATGATAATAAATTAAAGATAGATGATGAGAATATAAAGAAGAATGATGGGAGTATTTATTTTTCTACTTCTTTGAATCATAAGAAATCCATGACTCTTGAGAAAGTTATTAAGTCAATAAAGTCTAAGAAAGTTGTTATTCAGTCAGACTCAAGTGAATCTGAATAGTCAAATAATGAGTTATATAATTATTCTTGATGGATGAACAAGATTTTTGGAAAGAAGTATTTCTAATAAAAATATTCGAAAAATGACAGGAAAGATAATATAGATTTATAACTCACATTTTTTGAATGCTAGAAAGTAGAACACATTAGACCTGATTGTCCAAGCATTAAAGGAATGGGTAGGAAAAATAGACATTTGGATAGGAATCAGAAAAGATATTATAATCCTAAAGGAAATTAGGTCTTGAAGGAAAATTATATTTAATGTGCATGTGGTGGACACTCATCTATGGAATATTTTGTTGATGAATTTTTTGGACAAAATAATATTGGTTTTATTGTCAAGATACCTTTTGAAAATCAAGGACTCATGGATGAGGTACACACTATTGAATACTTACCTAAAATGACATTAATTTCTAGATATTCTAATAAAATCGGATATATTTCTTTGGATGAATAATCTTCCTTATGATAATTTACCATACCTTCCTTTTAAGAAGTACCTAGGTTTTCCATGTTATATGAAAATAAAAATAGTAAGATCAATAAAAAACATGACAAGGAAAAATATAGAATAACTATTTTAACAAAAGAAACATAAGATATTTCTAAAGATCTTGATGCAAAAAAAAATAAATTATTTTCATTTAAAAATCCATTAAAAAATTTAGTTATAAAAACGATACACTTTCTAAGGATCTTGAAAATATTATTTCTAATAAAAATGTTTTACAGACAAACTCCAATCCTAAGAAAAATGACTATAAAGTTTAGAATTTAGTTATTTTACTAAAATCTAAAGTATTTTCTTTAAATAAACACTTATCAAATTTTACATCTGGTAAAGAAGTATTTGATAAAATATATTCAAAAATTCATCATGTTAAGAATAGTTCTGGAAGAGGTTATTCTCACTCAAAAATAGTTTTTAGTCACAACTATTTTCTTCCTAAAAGATCCATATTTTGCACTAAGTGCCAATGTGGTGTACACTGGGAGAAAATTTTTCTTTAAATAAAATTCAATCCTAAGGATTCCATAAATCCTACTTTTCTATGAAACTGTTTATTCGTAAGATTTTACTTTCTACCATTTCAATATCCAAGAATTTTTGGATTATGAAAACCTAAATATTTTATTTTTAAGAAAATAATTGAATTATAAACAGCAATACCTGATACATGGATAGTGGATGTTCCCGAAACATAAATGGTTACAAAAACCTCTTTGAAAATACAATTAAGTTGAAATATGGAAGAGTTCCTTTTGAAGACAACACTTAAGGAGATATTGTTGGTATATGTAACATTTTTATTATAGGAAAATCCATAATTTCAAATTTTTTATTTTTTAAAGGTCTTAAGCAAACACTTATAAGAAAAATCCAATTATGTGATGAAGGTTTCGTTTTTAATTTTTGGAATGAAAATGCTTAGTTCACAATTCCAAGGATGGTTTCTTTATTTCTTCACATCAGCATAATAATTTTTATACACTTAACATATGAGGCATTTGGAGATAAGAAATAAATTAGATTACTAAAATGGAAGACCAATATTGGTTATGGAATAGAATAATAAGAAACTCTAACCTAAGGAAATTATGTGAACAATATAATAACATAATTATTAAGGATATACTGGATCTTAGTTTAGATTCCTCAAAAGTGTGTGACCCTTGCTAATATAGAATGAAACATAAGTCAAGAATAAAATCTATAAGTGAAGTATCAACTTCTGATGCATTATATCTAGTGCACATGGACTTGTTGGGTCCTACACAAAATGGAATTCTAGGAGGAAAATACTAAATAATTGTTTTTGTTGACAATTACACTAGATTTGCATGGGTCTATTTTATAGCAAAGAAGTATGATGTTTTTTTCTTATTTAAATTTTTTTTATCCAAAGTTAAAAGTTATAAAAACCTTTCATTGGTAACTACTCATATTGATCATAGTAAAGAATTTGAAAATTCAAATTTTGGAAACTTTATTTAATAATAAAATCATTACTCGTAACTTCTCAGCTCCCAGAACTCCTCAACAAAATGGTGTTGTTGAATAAAGAAACATAATTCATCAAGAGATAACATAAATTATTTTCATTGAATACTTTATTGTTTTAATAATTTAGGTTGAATATATAATTACTTCTTATTATACTATAAATCAAGTTCTAATTTATTCATGCGCACGTAAAACCTATTGTCTCCATGAACGGTGTATTTAATTTTCTAGCTCTAAATTTTATAGATCACTATATATACATATATATTGAATATATATATTATTTATGTCATGGTTAAATTTTATTTATATTTTTTAACCATTATTAATGTAGGAAAAATATAAAAAGTCAAAATATGGAAAATAAGCAGTTTTTGCCCGAAACATGAGTTTAACAAGAAAGTGTAAATAAATGGGTAATAAGAGATCATAAGTAAGTCATATATGGTATGATATATATAATTATTATCTTTTAAAATATATATAAGAAAATTATATTTATTATATAGTATTTTTAAATGTGTTTATCATAATTTCTGACTTATAGCATAGGATTTCAATATCACTTATTTTTTGTGAGTCACATTCCATATTCACCATGTGTTTATTTAATGTGGTGTACATAATGACCATGAATGTATTTTGGGATTATTATACTGATAATTATTGTTATTTCCATATCCATCTTAGGATTTCTCTGTCATGCAGTTTATAGTAAAAAATTATCGGAAGAGATAAGGTTTTTATGATATAATCTCACCGTTTATCAAGAAATTTTAATTTTCCAATTCTGATAATGATATATTATGATAAATATCTCATGAAACTAATCAAATTTAGTATCCAATGATTATTTCAGGAAAATAAATGGTATCCCTTCATTTTACTCTATTTCTATACTACAGATTTTAAAATAATATTTTTTAATGAAGACCGACTTTATTTCCCTCTTCGACTGAAAATCCCCTTTGTTTAACAATCATGATTTATAAACATGTTGTAAAAAATTTAAATTTGAAAATGGTATATTAAGAAAACCTATTTGTAAAATTTTTAAAAAATAATTTGAATGGAATATTCATGTGTTTTTTAAAAAAATACCTTTTTTCTTTTTTTGAAAATGTAAACGGAATATTTTTTTAATATGTGTAGAATGAACGGTATTTTCCTCAATCAAGAAAAAATCATTGTTTTAAATATTACATTATAGGTTTAGAATTTTATTATCAAAATCATATGGTTTCCAAAATGTTTTATTAACTTTTGGTTTTAAAAATTGATTTTCAAAATGGAAAAGATATTTTACTCAAGAAATGTGTTAAAATATTTCTAAATATCCTATTGAGTGACTCAATGTTTGTTTATATAGATAATGATTATAAATAAATGTTATGTTTTTTAAAAATATTAAAGCGGGGAAGCTATATTCCACTAGAAACATTTGATGTGATCTTTGAAAATAATTTTCCATATAATATTACGACCTTAGATGCCACTCGTGTTTTACTAGGGATAATATTTAATTATAGAATCCTATTATTTATCTTCGTGATTAATGTTTATTTTTGTGAAATTTTTATAAAACCCATTTATCATTCAAGGGTTATATTATGGGGATTAGATAAAATAACTCTTAATCCCAGTTTATTTAAATGGGTTTTGATGTTATGATATGATTAATGTTTTATGATATAATGAAACATATAATTATTATTTTCATTATGATATTTTTAAGAAATATATATCCATCAAATGAATTGGGTAAAAAATTATATCATAGTATATACCAAAGGTAAATATGTTAATGGGATTAATCCACTGTGAGAAGCAGGTGTGTTTTGATCCATAATGAGAAATAAGTGATTAGTCCGGGAACATTTTATTGATGGTATTTGATGTTTACATTGGGATGTGAAATAGGTTTTCTATATTTATGATGGTTCCAAAATTTTATGAAATGGATTTATGATTAATGATTGATTTATGATGATGGATCACTCTTATGATCCATGTTTTTTGAAATGATAATTATTTTATGCCTTGACTCATGTTTATGATGAATGATAGGTCAGGTTTGAACTTCATAAGTTATGTTCATGATCACAAACCCTTATACTTATTTTATGGTTCATATAATAATAAATTGATCTCTCATATGTTTACCCTTACTGGGAATCTGACCTCTCCCTTTCTTATAGTTCCTTCCTCAGGTTATGATGAATGGTTTATGTAGGGTATTTATAAGAGAAGTACTATTTGAGAAGAGCTTTGTGGGATATATTGAAGATATTTCATGAAATAATGGAGATTGTGTTTCTAGAATCATGAAAAAATTATTATTTATAGACCCGAGGCATTTGTTTATGATTTTTTTTAATATTCATCTAGAAAGATGTAATATTTATGTATAAAATCTTGGGTCACTATAGTATCCATTAGAGTAAAGGTTTATTGAATATTTTGAGGTTTGTATTAACAAAATTTATTGAGATCCCAAGGGTTATTTTTAAGATTATGTATAGGGATCTATCAAGGTATATCTATAAAAATGATTCTCACAATAATTATAAGTATAAGAAAATATCCTAGAATTTTGGTGAAGGATAGAGATATGGTTTTCAATGAAATTTCCTCTATTTATGGATAGTAAAAGTGTTTGTTGTATAGAATTGAGGTACCTAGAGGTAATAACTCAGAAAATGATGTATTAATCTAGACATGATCATAACTTAGTGAATAAAAATGGGCCTTAATACACCCCTAGGTTAACACTCTAATTGGATATTCTTTTGAAATTCACAAACTTTATGAAAAATAACAAGAAAGATTCAAATAATGTCCCCGAATAGACAAGGTTAAACCTAAGGTGTCATAGATCAAAAATAATGTTCCATGATTTAGATATCCAATATATTATTTTTCATGATATTATATATGAAACTATGATTATATTTTCTCATGCTATGATTTCTAGTTTTATTATGTGGATAGAACCTGAAGGAACCATGATAATTCTATATTTAATGGAAAATGAAATGATTTTACAACTAATAAACTACTATTTATGGGATTTGGAATGGATAATATTGTTTCTATACAAACAAAAATTTCTCAATATATGAATCATGATTAACATAAAAATGAGAGATAAGGTAAAAAAGTTCTATAAATATATTTATGTGTTAATTTCCACCTTCTTTAGTGGTTAAGTTGATCAACTAGTTTCTGATTAATAAATAGGTAATAATGAAAATATATTTTCCATTATTTAGTTTTTTAATTATGTAAAAGTCAATTTGTTTATTTATTTCTTATAAGGAGAAGGAGATCAATGGTGGACTCTTATTAAGATAATGAGGTAACCTCAAGAAATTGAATATATGGAATGGAAAGAGTTTCAGGGTATATTTTTGAGTAGGTATTTCCCTCGTGTTCTATAAAAAAAGATAGGTAAGGAATTCCATGAGCTTACGAAAAATGATTATTAACTTATTTGTACCAATGAAGTAAATTTTTTAATACTTCCATGGTACGCTTTTGGTTTTATAATTATCACTAAAAAATATTGATTGATTTTGTAGTGGCCAAAAACCGAGACATTGAATGGACTGGGGAAATATAGATTTTAATAGCTATTAAGAAGTCATTCCATTTCCACTAAAGATATAAATGGAAATTGGATATCCCCACAATTCATATGGTTTGGATAAGAAAAGGAAGATTGAGTATCATAAAATCTCTAATGGTGGAATGATATTCCATCAATCTTCGAGATAAAAATGTTGGAAGAATCATTAAGGTAATTACATTTAAAGAATTTGGAGGAGATTTAAATGTGGAGATATACTCTATAAATCTAGTAAATTTTGAAATGTGATTAATGGGCTAGTCAATAAAATGGAATAAAAGATAAATCCAACTAATGCACCACCCGTACTAATGTGTTTCAAGTTCAAGGAGTTTGGGAATTTTGATAATCAATTCCCAAATCCATGGAATGGATGATAATATACAACAATATCTAAAGATAATGAATGAGGGGAAATATTATGCAATCATAACGAATGAAGTGGATCCTGAGAATTAGGGAACACTTATCCTCCCCTCCTTAGTTAGGAATTTCATTTTTGTTTTTTATGAATGAGACCTATGAAAATATTATTATTCATTATTTTTTAAAATTTCATTTTATTATTTTCCACTACATGGATTTAGGAATAAAAAATTTTAATTTCATATTCTATTAGTACAAGGATGAAACCAATATTCCTATGAAATTATTTTATGTGTCAGATACGAGCATATATAAAAATTAAAGGGTGAATTAACTTTTGTAGGGGAATATCTCTCCATGTAAGATTAACATAAGAGTTATAGATATCATCAAGGTTGTATAAATTTAAGTTTCATCATAAATTCAAATTCCGTGACACCACTATTGATCCTTTTCATGATGGTAGTTTATTAAGATTAAGATATTTTAAGAGACATTTTTTGAAAATGTAACCCTTTGGTTTTGTATATGTTTTTGTGACAAAGGATTTTAAGATTGAATTCTCTTACACTTTGTGAACATATGATTAATGTTAATAGTAGCCTTTATGGTTTATCATATCATTTATTTTCATGTTATTATGGATTGTAACTAATCACCTTATCATGAAAACACACTTTGTTGTTATTATCTAATATTTATCTGTAGGTACTCTAAATGAAAAATACATTAAAGAAGTGGTAAGGTTGAATAAAGTTCCAAATTCAATTATATATAATCAATATATGAATTTTACCTTAATTTTTTGGTGAATTATTTATAATGGCTTTGATATGGAGTCGAGTTTTAGCACTATGTATCATCTTTTGTTAGATGGATGATCTGAGAGGAAAAATCAAACCATATAGGATATTCTATGATCTTATTCAATGGCTTTTAATGGTGGTTGGGATCAACACCTTTCTCTAGTTTAGTTTTCATGAAACAATATCTTTTACTCAAGCATTCATATGGATCCTTATAAAACCCTTTATGTAAATAAGTGTAGAACTCCAACGTACTAGAATGAAGTTTTAGTAACAAATATATTGGGACTTGAGAAAGTAGATGAGATATAAGAAAATGTTATATATATTCAAAAACATATTAGGATAGAACATAGTTCACCCAAATATTACGTTTATATTCATTTATGCAATATAGTTTTTGAATTTGGTCAGAAGGTATTTCTACAAATTTCACCAGAGAATAAAGTAGGGAAAACTAATCCATAGGTACTTCGGTCCCTTAAAAAAATGATCATATCAAGATAGTACCTTATCATTGGTCACTGCCACCAAACGTATCTCAAGTTCATGATGAGTTCTATGTAACTATCCTAAGGAAATACATAATTGATCCTTCACATGTACTGAAATTAGATGTATTATCATAAGAGAAAGATATTTTTTATAAATTATAATCAGTTGTGATTCTAGATCATATAGAGAACGTGCCACAAAATAAGACCACTCACATGGTTAATGTTTTTCGACAAAACTAACAGCTTAAGGAAGAAACATGGGAACTTGATGAATTAATGAGGTAGAATTATCCTCATTTTTTTGTACCAAAGTTACACATTTTTGGGGAGAAATTGTTTTTAAGGGGGTATAATATAACACACTAAAATTCTAAAAACTATTTTTTAATAAATATGATCATTTGTGTAATTTTCATTACACACAATAATGATATTATCTTTCATTACATGAGACAAAAAGTTAATATTTTTTTAAATGAAACATTATGTTTATCATTCATTAAAAATAACATAAATTTTAACATGAGTTACACATAACACTAATTTTATCCCACGTTACGTGCAGCCCTGAGTTTAAATGAAATGTGACATGCTATAAAGATATTATTATTTAATATGATATTTATTAATTAGCTATTAAAATGGTGGGTATGAATATGGTTAACTAGATTATGAAAATATATGGTATAACCATGTATATTTAATTAATTACATGATGATAATTAATCAAGAAGAAAATAAAAAACATTTTAAAATAAAGGGAATATTTTTCTGAGAAACAATTTTTTTTCAAACAAAAATGTGTTATCTAAATATATTAAATAAATAAGTTATGTTGAATGATTTTAATGATATTTATATATTATATATTAAATAAATTTTTTATTATTTTTCTTACTTTTTTTATATACAAGATATAATAATAAAACCAATTTTATGCTTTAAAACTGTACTTTAAAAAAATGTCACCTTTTGCGCACTTATTTTAAAACTAATTTTCTCACTATTTGAAGATATATTTGAAAATTTGAAATTAATTTTTTAAATCATAATTTTAAAACTCTTATAAGGATATATTTTGATAAATGGATATGAAGATAAATCTTTTGATGAACTGTGTAATTACTTGTTATTATTAATAATTATCATTTCTTTTAATGAATCTAAAAACCTCCAAATTGATTTATTACAGTTTTAAATGTCTAATTAGATCAATTATATATCTATTAATCCAATTTAGTTCTTTGTAATTAATTTCCTGTTTAATTTTTATATGTATCATTTTTCCACATTTGAATGTTATCTCATTGGAAAACTGCTTTCTCGTCCCATCTACATGATTAATTTAAATTAAAATTTTCAACTAAATTGAATGTAATTTGGTGTAATGTATGAAATATTTAGAAAAAAATGATTTATTTTATCTAAAATAATCAATGTAATTTTCACCATAATTAATAGAACAGAGAGTAAAAAATTACAACGAGGAATGTAAAAATTTGTTTTTTGTGGGTAACCTAAAAATCTATTGGTAAAAATGTCCCAAAACGTATACAATGAACAATTTATAGACATATTTAAACCTAATATATTATATTTTATATAATGGACCACTTTTTATCCTTATTTATTTTAGATAATGGTGGTACACCTTTTTTATTATGAATATTACATGTGTGTCACTCACACCACATATAAAAGGTCAACCATTATCCCATAATCTTAACACTTCCAAAAACATTTTATTTTTTCAATAACAACCTAAATTAGTAAAATACCTCCTATAATTCTATAATACATATTATTTCATAAATAAAACCAAATAATCCTCTTTGTGAAAACAAAAATAATTTGTCCAAAGAAGAGGTAACATTCCTAACCAAATGTTTTTTTTATTTTTTCCTAAAACAATATGAATTATTAGTAAAACAAGATTTTATAAACAACATGTTATATTAAATATAATTATATTTTGTTATTTTAATTTCTTATCCAAAATCATTCTCCACCTTCATCATATATGTTATGAAATCTTCATTCATGTATACTGTGTACTATCACCTTCTGAACTAATGTGATTTATTTTCAATAAACACCTCCCATGGGTAGATATAATGATGTATTAATTGTTTATAAATGGTATTTATGATATTGATAAGATTTTATAAGAATTACACCACCTGTGAATTCTTAAATTCTATTTTGTTGGAATACAATAAGGTCGTTCGTGTGTACAACATATTATTGCCTTGCAAAGCGATGTGATTTTTTCACACGTTACATGGAAGGTTGTAAGGTTATTTTTAATGAAACTATGTTATATATATTAAATTAAAATTTTTAATTTAGTTTTAATATACTTATTACCATTATTTATTTATTTCTTGTTGGGAAAATAAAAAGAGCATTAATGCGTACATACAACCTACTGTCTCTATGAATGGTGTATTTAATTTTCTATATCTAAATTTTATAGATCTATATAAATGAATAAATAATGAATATATAGGGTATTTATATAATGTGTAACATCGTGAAGATTTTGGAACCATGATCAAAGTAACATAACCATAAATAACAAATCAGAACACTTAAGAAAAACATAGTTATTTCCCAAAACAAGACATTAACATGAAAGTGTTAACAAACGGGTAATAAAAGATCATAAATAAATAATTAATGGTATGATATGTATATATAAATTTTGTTATTTAATAGATTTATAATAAATTAATATTTATGATAAATTATTTTTTAACATCTATGAAGGAATTCAAGACTTATAGTATGGGATTTTTATCTCACTTTTATTTTCATTAATTCACATGTCATATTCATCATTCATCTATTTAATGTGGTTTATATACTACCCATTAATTTATTATAGGATTATTATCCTGATAATTTATTGGATTTAATTAAAAATTATAGTATCTCTCTTTCAAGGGGGTTACAATACAATGATTTTAAAATTGGTAAGGGTTTTATGATTCAATCTCATCATTTATTGAGATTATTTATGTTTACGATTATTATGATGAAATATTATGATCCATATATTACAAAATTCATTAAATATATACTCCACTATTTATTTCAGTTTAATAAATTATTTCCATTAATTTTCCACTCTTTATGTACTCGGGAGTTTAAAATAGTTTTTTAAAAATAAAACGCCCCATATTTCCCTCTTCGGTTGAAAATCATTTTTATTCCAAAATCATGTTTCTAAAAAATATTTTAATTTTTTTAAAATTAATCCAAATTATTTATTAAATAAATATTTAACCAAGTATCTTTTTCAAATTGGTGGTTTTTCAAAACAAAATTATCTAGATGAGTGGTCTTCTTTCATAAAATGTTTCTCTAAGAAAAATAGTCTTAATTAGTTATTCAACATGATTAAGATCTTTCTCCAGTGGTATAACCTTTGAGATTAGTACATGTGAAGGGTGGTGAATGTACTTACTCCAGGGAGATATATAAAACACATCCTATACATAAGAGAATTTTGGTGGAAGCACCAATCGATAAGTTATTGGGTCCATGAAATCATGAATTTCAAGGGAAAAGATATACATTGGGATTGTTTTTCCATTATTTGCTATTCTCATTGCCTTCTTACACAATTATATTGTTAGAAACACTATGTCACTAATATAAAATTCAAAATCACATCAATTATTATCAGCATAACTTTTCTACTAACTTTATTATTCTCGTATTTTTTACTAACAGGATCTAACTACTCTACAATTTATTTATAAATATTAGGTCATAATATATTTCTTTATATAACTTCATCCCTAAGGAGTTATCTCTTTGATCAAGTGAAAGATACTGTTCTAAACAAACTCTACTCTTTCATTTGAATTGTTCTCTCATAAGATCATCTATATGAGGTTAATAAGTTGTTATGAAACATAATTCCATAACCAAATCCTATTGAAGACTTTTTCAGAAATCAATGTAAATTTTGGTTCCCTTCCAGATATAATGAAATGTGGCACTCTACGCAACCTTACTACTTCATTAATTTATATACTAAAAATCCAATCTAGAGGGAAATTCTTCCTAATAATAATAATGTGTTCTGATTTTTTAAAATGGTCGACTACAACCCATATATAATTTTTCCCTTTAGATGTCTTGGGAGACTAATGACAAAATAAAGGGTGATGTTTTCCCATTTTTATTTTATTATCAGTAATGCTAGTAAAATCTACTTATACTTTTTTCTCTTAGCCTTAACTTCATGATATATCAAGAACCATGATAAAAACTCTATAATATTTCCCTCCATGTGATTAATCCTTATATACTCTTTCAAATATCTATAAATCATTGTACTTTCTGAATGAATTGAGAAAGATGAAATTTGAAATTACAACAATAGATTCTTCATAAAATTTGGTATAGATAGAACACATACTAATTTTATAAACATTATCATTCCATCATAATCAAGGTTGAAATCCTGAACATTTCTCCCCTTCTTTTGAAGCTCCACATCATCCTCATACACCTTTTTTATCCTCACATGGAGAGATAGTTGTACACTTAATTGAGTAAGAGAAAATTTTCCCTTCCTTCATGATTTCTATATCCATCCTTTTCAAATCCATAAATATTAAACATTTTATGACCCTCATCATAGATAACCTAGCTTGATACTTTTGACTCAAAATATTGTCCACCTTATTCGACTTCCCAAGGTTGTAATGTAATAGGAAATATTAAAAGTTCATTTTCTAAAACCATCTTATTTGGTGCATATTAAAATATTTCTATTTGAATCTATACATTAAACCATTATGATCAGTATAGATATCACAACATTCTCCATATATATAATTCCATTATATCTTTAACGAAAAAATTATACCAGATAAATTTAAAACATGATTTGGGTAATATTTCTCATAAACCATTAATTTTCATGAGGCATAATCTATCAACATGTCATTATTCAAGAGGATGCATCCCAATCAATTCATTGATGCATCACTGTAGATAAAAAACCCTTCTATACTATGGGGTGATTTATGTATAGATGCACTAAATAATATCATCCTCATTTCCTTGAAATTTCCCTCATATTTATCTATCCTGAGGAAATGAGATTCTTTCAAATTTAACATGGTTAGTAGATTAGATAGTTATGGGAAAGTATCCATAAACCATTTATAATATCTATTCAAACCAATAAAACTTTATATATTAGTCACCATGGTTTTTCTAGGCCATTTTGCAATAGCCTCCATGTTTTATGGATCCATGGATATACCCCCTATTGAGATTATATGACTCAAAAATATGACTTTTTATATAAAAAATTTAGACATGTTAAATTTTCAGACATCATCTCTTTCTACAGTGTATTTAGAATAATTCTAAATCCATCTTCATTGTCATAAATTTTCTTTTAATATGTAATAATTTAATCTATAAATACATCCAAAAATTGATCAAGGTTATCTCTAAAGACTCTATAATTTAAATCCATGAAGATAATGGGGGAATTAGTAAGACCAAATGGAATCACTCTACACTCAGAGTGTCTATACATTGTATGGAATATTGTCTCAAGTATATCCTCCTTCTTGAACAATAATTAGTGACATCTATAATAAATTTAAATCTTGGTAAAATATTTATCTCTACATAATTAATCAAATAATCCATCAATATGGGATATTGGATACTTATTCTTGTCTTTGATCTTTTTTAGCTCCCAATAATCAATGATAAGTCTTATATATCCATATTTCTTTTTAAAAAAAATAGAAAGTGCACCCCAGGGTCTCACACATGTCTAAATTAATTCCTTTTCAAAAATCTCAGGGATTTTATTCTTCAATTCACGTAACTCAATCATGTTCATTCAATAGGGAGACTATAAAATAGGTGCATCATCATGTTTGAGTTCTATTGAAAACTCCACTTCATTTTTAGGTGGAATATAGAAAAAATATTTTATAAATACATAAAAAACACCCATACAATATATATATCATTGATATTGAGTTTATCCCCAACCATATAAGATAAAAATCCCTTTTGAATAGAAATAAATATCTATACAATTGATGTGATTTCCATCAGAAGTTCATATTTATCATCACACTGATAAATGATCATATATTGGATGGTAATCTCAAACATGACTACTCATCCTCATAAATTGATGTGGACTTTATATTGATAAATCCAATACAAGTCTATGATATCCTTAATTTCAAAAAGGGGGATAATAATGAGGTGTGAAGGAAGAAAATTCCCATATACATCAACAAGATAAGAATCATAGACATCACAAGCTATCATCACACCATTATATTTTTTCACTACTAATTTAATATATAATCAATGGGGGAATTTTGACACCCTTAGTAAGTTCTACATTTATAAAAGAGTGGTTGGATCCATGGTTGAGTAAAACATTAGTAGTTATAGGGAGTTTGGTAAGTGTACCTTTCACAATTTCATTATTTCACCTCTCATCATAAATAGTAATAAAAATAAAATTCCATTTTTATCTCAACATAAGAGGTTTTGTATGTTTATTATCATCATTAACATTCATATTTGGCTGCTTCATATCAAAATTCCCATACACCATGCATTTGAAACACTTGAGTGTGGGTATGGATTCTATGGAGATTTCTATACATTCACATCATTAGCTAACATCCTCCCGTTAATTATGCCATAATTTTCATGTATAAATTCGTTTCCACACTTAAAACATTTACTAGAACTCTTATGATAAGTTCTTCCATGTTTTCTTCTATATTTTGATCAAGAAGGAAATATCATCTTCTATTCCCCAGGGTTCTAATAGTTTCTGTTGAATTCAATCTTCCTTTTATTTTTATAAACATAAAATTTATGGGTAAATCTGATCTTCATTTACACCTTGACATAAAAAATACTATTTATTCAAATATATTAATGTCCCTTATGTATATCACCTTTCAGAGACATTGTTTTGATCCAATGAATATTCGATCAACTGTACTCTCAGGTTGGGTGATAATGCCTGAATCATACCACACAAGTCAGGTAATATTTATCGTATAAGTACGAATAGATTCATCATCCTTCTATTTTAAATAAATAAATTACCTCTCCATTTTCATGTGAAGAATATTCAGAGTGTACTTTTTTAAAATTAAGTTCCTAAACTCATCTAATTCCACAGAATCAATTTCATCTTGTTGATTTGAATTCTTGTTAAGTTTCCATTATTTATTCTCTTCTCCTTCCAAATGATAAACATCCAAAATAAATTTTTCACACTCTAAATATTAGAAAAGAAAAAATAGATTTTCAATGGTACTAAAAAATATCTCAAAAACTAGTAGATGAACATAACCACAAAAAGAAGGTGGATGTTTCCTCATGATGTACACAATATATTGGTGTTCCATATTTGCTCATTTGAATGTTTAGTATGATTTATAGCTTGAGAATGTTTTGTGAGAATAACAATGATATTTTTCCATCTCAAAAAACATTTTATTTCCTGGTATGGCATGCATGGAATTTTACATCTCACTCAGTATTAACACATCTCATTCAGGTTCCATCCATTGATTAAAAAAGAAAAAATGTAAGAAACATTAATCATAGTTGAAAACCATATATTCATGAAATAAATTATAGGATATCTAAATCATGATGCATTTTTTCAATCTATGACACCATAAGTTTTTTTCGGGGTCATTTATGGTCATCATTAAAATCTTTCATGATGGTTCTTAAATATTTTGTGAATTTACAAAGCATATACATTGTGAGTGTCAGACCAAGAGGGAATCAATGCCTATTTTCATTCACCATGTGATGATCATGTCCATATAAATGTTCCCATTTTAGAGTTTTTACCCCAAGGTAAAAAAATTATAGAGCCACATCCACTTATAATATCTAAATAGGGATGTAACATCTTATAGACCACTCACTCTATCCATCACCAAAATTACATGTCAATTTTATATACTTTGACTATTCCATATACATATCCTTAAATAAATCCTTATGGATATCACTGGATTTTTCTTATCCTAGTTTTTAAAGGTCAACTAAACATTTCTATGATACAAACTATAGAGTTACAAACTTTTATAACATAATATTAAATCTTTATATATTAATATTCCTTACATAATATAATGATCCATTCTAGAATCATTTATGTCTAATTCCATAGAAAACATAGAAATATAAAAAACTTGTTTATAATATTTCTACATCATCTCCCACTTAGTTTTCTAAAAATTGGAACCCTTATTAGAAATATCATACATAAAACCTTTCTTTTTTCCCTGGGGAAACAAAACATAAGAAAGTGTGAGATAAAAATATCAGTAATGGTAAATAAGTTTGATATCAATTTTACAAGACCATAAGGGTATAAGTACATGAGAATAACATTTTTAAACCATAACCTTCCTATAATATATCATAAACTTGATTAATGGAATAAATATTAGAAGCTCATGATACACAAATAATAAAGGAATCAAATACCATAAGACATGGGGGCATAATATAGTCATAAGACTTGGAATTATGGAATACACATAATCATAGAAAATAATTTCCTTAGTAGTCAACTCTCATTTTCAAAACTATAATAATGGAATAAATTTAGTCTCCAAACCATCAAATTATTTAAATTTTACTCCCAAGATTATAATTGTGTACAAATCCACTAATGGATCTTGGTTCACTCTCTATTTTTTTCTATTTATATAATTAGATATCAATCTTTACCCAATTAATTAGAGGGAGATATATGCCCCACCCATCACATAATGAAAATCGTACATCTGTGTTCTATAATATCATAAAATAATTCATCATATCATAACCAATGAAAATAAATAGTTTTCATAAACATTTCATCATATTATATCATTTGGAAAAGAAATTGGTTTCACAAAATTGCATCATTTCATCATAACACAACCCGTAAAAAATGGATTTAATAAAAATCATATCTTAATAAACACAACACATTTAGAGAAATAATAATAATGGTATAGATATTTAATATCCCTATTAAATAATTTTTTACATCAAATGATGTCTTCTTAGATGGAAAATTATTTTTAATGGTCACTTTGAACATTTCTTGAGAAAAAATAACCTTTTCAATTTTAAAATCATCTTATTAAAATTAAAGATCATAGAACATTTGAAGATAATTTTATTTTAAAATAATTTTTCAATCATAAAAAATATTCTATAAAACATTGAGTGGTCATGACGGTGTAAAATAAAATTCATTTAATATATGTTAAAACAAATTTTCCATTCACGTTATCGGTCAAAAGTAAAAAAGTACCTCATTTGGAAAATGAAAAAAAGATTCCTTTAAAAAAATATTTTCATGAAATAACTATATTAGAAGAAAATACCTAACTTACATGGGATGTATATAATAATATTTCATCATCATAAAAATAATCATACATAATTTGAATATGCCTAGAGATTTTAAAATAATACTTTTACCACTTTTGTATCTTGTGAATCGTAATTCCCATGAAATAAACAATTAGACAAAACATTAAAAATCATTAGAATGTATAGATTCATTATATAAAATTTAATATCAGTTTTATATACACATTATAAAATATGATTGGTTCATAAAAAACATGTGTCCCAAAGATGGAAATTTGAGACGGAATTCATTTACCTCGAGTCTTGAATTTATTCATACATGTTAAAAATTCTTTTATAATAAATATATATTTATTTTAATTGTATTAAATAACCATGATCATATATATTATAACATATATGATATATGTATAACCTTTTTATTATATATTCATTTATAATTCTTTGTTAAAATTACACTTTGGGTAATAACAGATTCATTTTTCATTAATGTTTTGGTTTGGTATTTTAGATCCTTCTGTTTTGAGCATGGTTACATTATCTATAGAATATTTGATATTATGTAAATATCATATATATTTATTATATATTTATTTATAGAAATCCATAAAAAATAAAGATATAAACTGAATTAAACCATTAATATATATGGTTGGTCGTACGTATACAAGAAAGTTGTTTCCATTTTCTCGACGGAAGAAACAGAAAGAAGGTAAATAATATATCACCTTTAAAAATTCATTATTATGTTATATATAAAATATTTTCATTATATTTAACCTTATCACTATCCATTTAATGTATAATTGAAAAATGAATCACATCACTCCATGAGGCGGTAGTCCGTTATACACAAGATTTCTTTTATAGTATTCCCATCAAATAGAAATTAATATTTTATATATGATATTATGATATGAAAAGTATAATTATGTTTGTAAATATCATATATATAATTGAAATATTTTATTATATCAACTCGTGAGATGCAGTGATGTAAAATAAATTACATCAGTTCCTGAGGTTGCAGCCCTCCAAACAAACAGTCGACCGTTTCATTCCCCATTTTATGCAACATGAGATTAATATATGTTATTAAATAAAAATAATAAAATTTTAATATATTTTATATACTGGTGTTATTATATTTTAATTACTAGTCCATGAATATAGGTGTTAAGAGAATAAGTGAAAATAAATAGTTTAGTAGGGACAATTACCTTTGTTTAGAGCAACATCATTTGGTTATTTTATTAAGGAGGGTAGGTTTAGAATTTTTGGATGAAAAAGGATCTATAATGTAGATAATGATTTTAGAGAGGGATTTTGGAAGAATATTTTTTAGAAAATAGGCTTAATAAATGTAAATAATTTGGGTAAGTAAGTACTGTTATATAATTAAGGAGGATTGGAATTTTATTAATGACCAAAAACAATTCAATAATGTGAATTCACACTCACCCCATGTTACAAAAAAATTATAAATAATGTATTATAAATAATATCTGATCATCCCACATCTAGAGCATAATAAAATAGTTTTTTAATCTTTTTATTCTTTATCCTTTAATTTTTCTCAATTTTACCATTATAATTGTCACTATGGTAACGAGTCTCTTTTGATTACCTATTTAAATTATCATTTCAGAATAAAAATAAAATTTTCCATATTATTTAATATGGACATAATTAATATAAATATTCAATAAAATTTATTAAATGAAGATCTTATCTGTGTTGAAGAATAATTATAACACATGAGAATTTAACTTAGAAAACCACATTTTAACCTCAACGGTAGTAATTATATTTTATTATTTTTATTAATATTTATGAATAAAAATTAATTTTAACATATTATATAATTTAAATTATTTTTATTCAAAATAATGAATCCATTTTATAGAATTCAATTCAAAAAATTTGCAGAATTGATTTTAAAGTAAATCCCATAGACACGAAGAAGAAACAGTTTTCCAATGAGAATATTTTCAAAAGTATACATGGTTTTAATTTAAAAATTAAATATAAAAGTGATTAAAATGACCTAAATTGGGTAAATAAATATATAATTAGACTAGTTTTACATTTCTTACCACCATAAATTAAAATAGATCTTATAAATTCTTTAAATGAAAAGCCTATTTTCAATAAATATTTATATTTTCTAACTAATTATCAAAAAAATCTTTATAGAAAATTATCAAAAAACAACTCAAAGTTAATTATTAAATTCAGGTTATAAAAATAAATTTTAGTTTTAAAAATAAATTTTCTAAAATTTCAAAAATTCCTGTCACTATTTTCTTCATTGAAAGCAACAAAAACATTATTTTTGAGAAAATTATATTTTAAAACATATAAATATTTTGCTAAAAATTAGACACTGTTTATCAACATAATTTAATTATACAAAACCATTATACTTAATTTTTTGAAAAAACATTATTCTTGTTAATTCTTCTAAGTTTAATAGATATGTTTAAATAATAATATTAATAGTATATTGTGGTTAGTTAAAACATGGTGTTTCATGTACGCAAGATATTGAATATGTTTAAGTCACTAAAAAATATTTGAAAAAAACACATGGTGTTATATTACTAGTTCAAAAAAATATAATGGCTTCTCATACTACAGATGGTCTATGCCCCTATCGATAAGAATGTTTGTGATTTTACCCATTCCACCACAACCATAGTATATAGCTCTCTTCACTTCATCACGCTTCCCCCAATGGTTCATTTAACCAATGATGAACATATTATTCACCCAAATACCTAAAGAATGGCTCCATGGTCTATGAAAAAAAATAATAAATACATTTCATAGTAAGTAGGAGCCTAACATATTAAGAATAAATCTCAAGAGGCTACCCATAATCACAAAAAATTAACAATCAATATCTCAAGTACCTTAATACAAAAACATATAATCATACAATAATTATAACTAATTACGTATAAAATAAAATCATAGAAAATCCATAAATAAGGCCCCAAATCATTTTAACTTCTTACATCATGTAATGGATTAGAAACATTGATGTTTTTCATCAAAAAAATATCTTGAAACACATCCATATACTTATTCACTCAAAATTCCCACTAAGGATTCATAGAACTGAATCAAACTATTTTATGTCTATAAGAAATAAAATATCACAAGTGATAATAGATTATCTCTCATGTTTAATCCATAGTATCCATCATAATTTCATGATTTTATTATTTATAAATTCCAAATTATTTATTAGATAGTGATTATAAATCCACATGTGATGATAACCCCTCTCACTATAATAATATGTGGTAAACCAAGAATAATTTCTAATATTTTATATAATTGTAGTTAATTATATTTTTTACAACCCTTTAGTATTTTGTCATAAATCTTTTTATATCATAATTTCACAAACTGAATATCAAAATAATTATATAAAACTTTCTCGTGTTTTATCTTTTAAAAAAACAGACCCCTGAATTGTGGTGATAAGGCCAGGTTATACCATGCATTAAAGGTGGATGAAGTAATTGATTTAGTTGAATAAGACTTCATAGATCTCACATAATGGAGTATTATAGATTTTTAGACATAATGGTATCACAAAAATTGAAGGCAACTATGCTTTGGGTGTTTTGATGATAGAATTCTATGTGTTCTCTTATAATAATAAACCCCTTAAATTAAATTACCATTAATTTTTGTTTTAATCATTTCTTAATTTTGGGAGTTTAATTTCATCCATAAAAATATTTAAAAACCTTAATCTATTAAAGAAATTATTTTCCATGGTTTTATCCTCTTAAAATAACAAAAAAATCATTGTATAAGTGTTCTGCCGAAGGGGTGAAAAATAGGTTTTCAAAAAAATCCCATAAAGGGAACTATGTAAGTATATCCTGGTTTAACCTTACTCATATAATATGTGTTGTGTAAGGTTAATTATTTTTTTTCCCATTTTTAGTAGTTAAATTCCAAACTACCCTTGTGTAGCTCAACTTTACCCTTACACAACCTTTAGAAAGCAAGTGTTACACTTCCAAAACTCATTGGTTACCCTTAAATAAACCATATAAAACTAGGTTTTCACTTATTTGGATTACTAGTTACCCTTATGTGACCATTATAAATTAATGGAAACCCTTACCTTACTTCTTCTTACCCTTATATTGTGCTTAGGTTCACTTACGCAACACCAAGGTCGCCATTATGTAACCAATATAATTCACGAGATACCCTTACACATCATATAAATTACACCTACCCAACACATGTAATTTACATTAACCATATTCAAAATCTCATATAACTCTACACAGTTCTAGTATTTCCCTTATGCAGTGTATACAAGATCTATTTTACCCTTATGCGGCATATGAATAGGTTTTTGACCCTTACTTACCCTTGGAAAAGTGGACATACCCTTACACAACATAAAAAACGAAACATTACCCATAAATAAAGTCTTAGATAGACCACTTACCCTTACAAAATTCCTGAAATGTTTACTTACACTTACATTACCCTTATAAATCTATGGAAACCTTTACGCGACCTTATAAAACCAAGTATAAGGGAGAATTTAAAAAAATCCCATAAATTTACATAGATAATAAATCCTAGATAGTGTTATTAGGTCCAATAAAAATTCATAATATTATAATTCTCCCCCACTAATTGGTTGTCATCCTTGAGATATATCACTAGTATTTTTTCTTGAACAACTATGTCCACCGAGCTCAAACATCATCTTATTACTCCCACATCTCTTATAGGATTTTTCAATGAAACCATAGATTCTGAACAAGTGGTGTATTCTTACCCTATAAAACCATCTCACTCCAGTCTATAATTAACACCAGACACTCCCCATATAAATCATTTAGCTCCAACTCAATGCCCTTGAATTCTATAACATGTGTAGGATTTAGAGTGTACCTTCAAAACTAAAAACATGGAACAAAGTATGCATGAATTAATAATGTAGATGATTTTCTATACGGTAATCCATTGTACCCACTACATCAATGATATTGAAGGGTCTAACAATACTTGGAGCTAGCATCCCCTACTTCTTCATGTATTGATGCCCTGAAAATATATTTAGGTTTCTAATAGTGAAATTTAATGGTCATATCCTCTTGTACGCATAGGATTGATGCATTAGATAACCGTTAAATAATCACTACTAATAAACTTCATCCACTCTGAGCTCTCCAAGACTATAATTGGCCCAGAAAATTCCACATATCCCACATCATTCCACTACAGCAGTGATCATCATGACCATCCATAGAGATCCTAAAACTATTCCATATATAATGAATAATGGAGGATATTGTTGCAAGAAAACTATAACAGCTCTATATTCACATCCTAAGACCAACCTAAGTCTATTATTCAAGATCAAATAATATTCTCTAGTATGGTAATTTTTTACTATAACTTCTCATATGTTTTAGGATGGCCCATTGTGCTCAATATCCACTGAATCCCCAGGGATTTCTATATGATATATCATAACCATGATATGAAACATGCATCTCTATCATTTGAAATTATTAAGCTAAATCCATGTAATTTTACAATATCTCAAAAATATATCATTCTTATTTCATCTATTGATTGAGTCGCTTCGATCGATAATAAGTGATAAACAATTACCAACCGATCAACAATCACCCAGACAATGTCCCGACTCTTTAGGGTCCTAGGTAACCCCATCACAAATTCTATCATTATTTCCTAGCACATCTACATGGGCACTGTAAGTGGATGGAGAAAACCACCTTGGAACTATTTCTAATACATTGCCCAATGGTAGGTAAGGCATAGAGAGAAAAAACCAGTAATTTCTTTCAATATAAATGGAAACACGAACTATTTCTAGAAGTCATGGTATATCTTTATTACACTATGATGTACCATTTAACTATAGGTGTATAAATCCCTCATCAACTCCTCTCTAATGAATGTATGGACTACTAGTCTCCCATGGGCAAGGATCTCATCATCTTCACTCAACAACAACTTGGGTATCGGGTCACCTATAGTTAGTTTTTCCCACATCACATCACACTCTAGGTAAGTATTTATTCTATTCATTACCTAGTTTTCCAAATATGAAGTGAAAACCATTGGATCCCATGTCATTTTCCCTTGATTATTATAATCATCCATCCTCTAATTGAAAAATAAACTTATCAGGCACCATTGTACCTTAGAAGGATGCTAACCAAGGTCATGCTCATCCTGCATCTTCTGGATAAGAGAATCATAAATATAATTACCCTTCAATGGTTTATAATACATATTGAAGTGAAATATATAAATTTTATATACTTAAAACCTTTGTATTATGTTTGGGTCCCATTGTGTGAATTTATAATGGAGATTCTGGTGGTCATTGTCAACTAAAAATATATCACCAAAGAGACAATGTCACTAAAACTTTAAAGAATCAACCACCGGTGCCAGCTCAAATCCATTAGTAGGGTATTTCTTCTCATGGGGTCATAAATAATGTGTCCATAAGTCACTAAATTCTCCCTTTGGTTCATCACATCTACCAAAACAGTTTCTAATGCATCACAACAAACAACATAGTTGGTTATATTATTAGAAGGTACTAGTACTGGATATATTGTTATCCTTTTCTGACTCAAGAAACACATATTCACACTGGCCCTACCACTTGAAATTTACTCTCATACTTTTCAACATATTCATAGGTGCTTATATTCAGGATATGTTTTGGATAAAACATCTCTAATATCTTAATAATCATAAAAATCTCTTTTTCTTGAACATGTTTCAGGGACATGTCTAGGACATCACAACCTCCACTGTCTAGGGGTGCACAAATATTCCTATCTAAAACACTACATTCCCCAATAAATTATCATCCTAAATATAGATGTTTTACATCAATATATTATAATAAATTTGATCATATCGAATCATACTCATGACTATATCATTATTTATGACATAATTCTCTATTTTTAGGGAGATGATTAGGATGTTTTCAATGAACACTCTGATGAATTAGTCCATGTTAGGCTATAAGATCTTGTTTAATAGAACCATGAACATTTTTGTCATGTTAATTGGTATGAATAACATCACAATGTACTCATATAGTTTATACTATCTCTGAAACAACATCTTAAACATATCCTCCTCTCTAACCTATAGCTGGAGAGAGCTTGATTGAAGATCAATCTTAAATAACCAGTGGGATGCTCATAAATTATCGAAAAGATCATTGATCCTAGGAAATTGATATTTATTCTTCATCATAATCTATTCATATTTTTATAATCAACATGGATTCAAAGGCTATGATCATCTATCTAAGAGAATGTCACAGTAGCACCTCGGGTTGAAGAACACATCCTAATAAGTCCCTTAAGATCCATGTTATCATATTGTACCTTGAGATCCTTTAGATAAAAAATATACCTATTATATGGGGGTAATTAAATGGTCTAAATTCATGGCATGATCTCTATATCAAATTCAAATCCTTTATCGAGAGTAAATCTTGTGATGTTGTCCAAAAATATGTCATAATTGAGATCCCGAGTTTGAGGAATATTCAAGGGGGATACCACTAATCTGTAAGAAAAACCAATCCCACCATATGTGTTATGATCACAATAAACTGACTTATGTCTATAAAAATCCTTCCAACATCCAATTCCGACTATTCGTTCTTTATATACCTCTCTACCTATTGTGATGTAAAATACTCCTACAATTGTTAGTAAGCAATGTAAACTCAAAAGATGGTCATCCATTACATACTGAGAATCACATAGAATCTCTTCATCTCTAGTATCATGAAGTTCCACAAATTCCCATTACTAGAGATAACTAGAGGATATTCTGGACATCAATGAAGATGGTCTAATTTTATTCTCACTGGTGTGTCCAGGGACACTAACTCAAAGGATAACTTGACTAGAAGGATATCTCTTGAAATATATTTTGTAGATTTGATTCGATTGGATGAATTGTTATTAAACAAGGAGTTAGATAAAGTAAAAATGATAAAAAAACCATGCCTCAATCACTATTTGTTCTCTCAACATAATTTTCTAGATTATAGTTCACTATTTAAACTCATCATATCTCAACTTTGTAGATCTATCCCTTTGTCAGCATAGACTGGGAAAAAAATTTCTTTACTGAGGTCCTCCACTCCTTATATACTAGGATCCACTAGTTCCCCTCCGATAAACTATTAAGAAAAAACATCAAAGATAACCAGCCTTTAAATATTGGTAGCATTCCATGGATAGCTTATTAAAATAACATATATAATTTACAATTTTCATATAATTGAAGCACCTTGTGGAATCTTCCTCTATAGAGGATACTGAATAAGTCTTATTTTGATCCAACTATCTACTGCCCTGCTACTCCTTTCACACCTTCTTCCTCTTACTAAGGGAAGAGACTATCATAGTAATTAGAGAAACATAATTATTTATCTCATAATGTTTCATAAGTAAACTTGAATTCCTATCCTCCTATGGTTCTTTTATTAAAGGTAAGGTCCTTGTAAAACACATATGTGTTTGTCTATAGATCACAATTCCTAACATGATGTATGATCTTTATTCAAAGGCCTATCTTGAACTTCTTATCCTTCAATGCCTCTTTCTTATCCAACAAAATAGGAAAGTGATATATCACTATAAATAGAGCATAATATGAAGAGACGGTCATAAAACTATGTCATAACTCCTTGAACACACAAGAACAGTGAATCTCATCATGTTAAGAATGTATGACAAGATAAACATCTCTTGGAATATTACCCAAGTAACACACTCCCATATCCTAGATTGATTCATGGAATTCCACCATCTCAAAGAGAGTCCTTGGAGAATGAAGTATACTAGAATCACTTACCCCTCCACATGATATTGAACCTTCTAGAAAATACTATTGATAATTTCTAGTAATTCATCTATATCTGGAGGGCCACCAGTACCCTATAATTTTAGAGGATACTAAAGCTAGAGATTTCGATCATGATTTTTTATGGTATTATGAATGGTTCTTCCATGTATTGTAACAATATAAAAGATTCATTTATCAGTGGTCTATATAGCCTGAATCACATATACCTATATATTAGCATGTTGAGTTACATCCTCCTAAAGCATGGGTGGTGGTATAAGAGAATCTTGGGCTACCTTAGCCGGCGGTCCCATAAAACTTATATCAAGGCGGAATCTCCAAATTGAAGAAAACAGATAGAATGTTTATGTTTGACCATAACCATTCTATGGGATCAAACAAAGGTTTTCCTAGGATACTACTCTCAGCCCAATGTATAACCTTGATAGCACAAAACAAATTCACATCGATTCATGTTAGTCACAATAACAATATATATATTAAAACAAAGAAGCATTCTCATTTTATCACTTTAATATTACAAAATATATTTAAAAAAATAATTATAAAAACATAAAATAAACTATTTATAAAATATCCCAAACATATAAAAAACAAGACCCTTAAATAAAGAACAAGTGTATATCACAACAGTATGTATATATATTGAATGTGATCCTGTGTGTCTATTAATGATGCATCAACACACCTAAAAATCTCAAAAATCTATAAAAGTAATCTCATACATGATAACCAATAGGTTCATTACACATGTGTTGGATAGTATCATAGAAAATCGCGTTCAAATGTCTATCACAACTATCTATTTTCTACCACTTCCCAGGTTTTTCCTACAATAAAATGTATAAATTGCGCTCTACTCCCAATTTGTAACATACCAATCCAAGCCACTAGATCTGAGCTAGAGTTCCACATTACCTCATATGTGCATAGGTAAGAGGGTTCCAAATAGCATCAAGGGTCTATGTTCATCAGTGGGGAGACTATACCCTTAGTATCATTCCATAACATAAATAAATAAATAATAAAATGGTATAATATAAAAATGAAAAAATAGATCATCAGAGTTTATATATAGAAAACTAAGTAACCATAATTTGAAATGCAATACATGTCATATAATAATATTAATAGGATTCTGAAGTGGCAAGTCAAAGTAGATTATATCAAGTGAAGAAAAGTAAAGGAAATATAAATTTCCAAATTCTGTACCTACATCGCCTTCATCCCCAAGTCTTCATCACCTCTACTGTATACCATACGGCCCTTTACCTTCACCAGATCCTTGTTCATGATGTTAGAACATTCAAAATGATTCTTGTGCAAGGTGTGAGTAATAATGTTAGAATTACACCATAAATGAACCCTTAACAATAGTTCACAATATATATATATATATATATATATAAATTTATGATGTGACTTAAGTAAATTCTCAATAACTATAAATTCACACATGATTCCAAAAATCACCCACTAACTAATATTCCATGAACGCTAGGATCACATGCTTATGCTCATTGTCAGTAAGGATGTCAGGCTAAGTCAAACCATGTACCACCATTAAGTTAACATTGCATGTCCCACCCTAATAGTTGTCATTATTTGTAATACCACATGTCCCACCCTAGCAGTAGTTATATCAAGGACACTACATGACCTACCATGATATTTTTTGTTATCTGTGAATGCTTTTATGCCCCACCTAACATGTTTTACATAAATCAAAAACACCAAAATCCCCTACACTGAATTATCTCACTTTTTTTAATGCTACCAGATTCTCACCCCTACATTTTATACTACCATATAAATAAGAATTTCTATGATACAAATCATACCACCATGATCGATAGTTTACATCCTTCATCATGTCATAATGCTTTCCCTCCAAGTGGTTTTTTAACCAAGGATTCACATCCTATTCAGCCTGATACTAGATACACAGTACCATGGGTTATGCACCATAGTAGTAAATAAATTTCATGGCTAGGAATGATAAGGAATATAATTAAGAAATCTCAATAGTTTATACATAATCACATGATATCAACAATCATGATTTCAAGTCCATTCTTTCACCCACAAGCAATCATATAACAAGCATGGTTTATTAAGAATATACAAAATTTTCATGGAAACATCAATACATAGGGCCCAAAATTGTTGTAATCCTCCAACCACTAGTCATTTATGAGTAATATCAACATTTTATCAGGAAAACATCTTTGAAAACATTTCCACATACTCATAATATTAAAACAGTCACCACAAATCCTTAGAACAAAATCAAACTATTTTATTTCAAAAATAACTAAAATTTATCATATTCAAATAGATGTTCTATCTTGTGTAATCTAGAAAATACTTTCTAATTAGATATTATCTTTCAGGATAAATTCTTAATTATTTCACCGAGAATTATTGAAAATTCATATGTGATGATAATCTCTATATCTAGAATAATATGTTATAAACATAGAATAATTATTATTATTATTTTCTATAATTTTGGTATGTTATCATTTCATGAATCCTTTAGAATTTTCCAAAAATAATTGAAAATATTAGTAATGGATTATCAAATTATTTATGTAAAACATATCTTGTTCTAATATTTTTAAAATACATAACCTTTAATTGAAGAGAGAAGGTATAGTTCTTCCATGGATGGAGGTGGATGAAAACATGGTTTCATTGAAGAAGAAATCATAGATATTGTGTAAGGGAATCTTCATGATGTACATATAAAAGAATATAACCTAAATTCAAGGAAATTGATGTATGAGTATTTTTATGAAACAATTATTCATATTGTCTCATGATAATAAAACCCACAAATTAAATTAACATTTAATTTTTTTTTTAACATTTTTTAATTATGGTTGTTTAATTTATTCCATAAAAATATCTATAATCATTAAATGAATCAACGAATATATTTTTATGGTTTTGGGCTTTTAGAATTGTCCAAAAAGAGTTGTGGAAGCTTTATGGGATTGAAAAAGAATAAAAATAATTCTTAAACCGTTTTATTCCAAAAATGGAACTGTATAAGTGTAGCATGGTTTACCTTTATAGAGGCCATAAGTGTCAAATAATGGTAAAGACTTTTACCCTTATGTAGAAACTAAATTCATAACCACACATATGCATCTTCGCTTCACCCTCAAATAACCATTATAAAGTAAGGGTTACCCTTACACAACTTTTCAAATTATTTTAAACAACATATAATAAGTAAGGTTTGCACTTACAAAGATCACTGGTAAACCTTATATAAAATTTTTAAAGTATGAAATGTCTATAAAAATATCTTTATTACCCTTAAATTGCACCTAGGTACCTTATGCAACTCCATTTTTACCATTATATGACCTTTTAAATTCCCAGGTCACCATTATGTGGCTCATGGATTATACATATTTAGTGCATAGACTTTCATTTACCCTTGAAAAGTGGCTCTTGTACCATTACATAGCACCACTTGTATTCATACACTATATATACAAAATCACATTCACCCTTATGAAAAATGTAACATACCAGGCCAATAAAGAATATAAAATTTTAATATTTATTAAAAATATTGAATTAGATATTAATTTTAATTTAATGGGGATTCTATGTTCGATGGCATACTTGATACGCAACAACAGGTTTCTTTGAAATCTTATGTTGCACACAATGTTGTGTCATACTGAAAAATAATATTATAATATTATTTTAAATGGTAGTTAACAGCTAGTCGTTGTATTGGTGGGAATATACATAACTAACTAAAATATTAATCTAAATGTTTGTTAAATGTTCTTACATTTATCCAATAAATTTTAGAGTCCTAAAATAAGAAATAATCTGATTTTAAGCATAAATACACTAATATTAATCAAAAGGCGGATTTTCCACCTTTTAAGGGAGAACCCTCCTTAAAACTAGTTTTGGTCACTTTTATATATTATATTTTAGATAATAATATTCTTATTTGGAATCAAGACATCAAAATTTACATTGGATAAAATTTTGGTACTTTTCTGATAAAGTTCATTTTTTATGAATAGTGAAAAATACTATATATTAATTCTAAAATGCCTTTTAATCTAATTTATTTACATGGTTATATTATCTTTATAAATGGTTTTAAAGTATAATTGGTTTAAATTTTTACCTTTTTATCAAATTTTGTACATTAAATGTAATTTCACATTGAAATTTGATATAAATAAGTGTTAATCTTTTGATAGTTATTATTTCAAAAAAACACACTTTTTGTTTTGACCACAAGCATTAATTTTAAATTAATTTCACCCACTTATGTGATTTGAATTTGGAAAAAAAATTTCCATATTTGGAATCAGGTGGTAGAAATTGTGTAAATAGGTAACTTTTATTTTTAAACATTGTGAATATTAACTTTAGTAAAAAAATTATTTACCATGGTTAAAGGGTAAATCTTGTAAATAAGGGTAAACAATTATTATTATTATTATATTATTTTATCCTAACATGTGTTCTAATACTATTGGATGATACATATCCCACCATGGGCATCCTTGGGTCAATTTAGGTACCCCATGGAGCCACTTGGGAGTGATAATGACACTTTATATTAATTAGTTTTAAGTAAAGGAAAAAATAACTTAAACACATATCTTTTTGTAAATAAATTCATACATTGGTTTATATAAGTTATCTATTCAACTATAAATATTAATTTTTAAGATAAAAATATTTCATATATCATGGTATTTTTTTATAATTTTTAAAGATAAGATAAATAAAATTATTTATCACATAATAATGATGCAATGTTTACCTCATTAATGATTGATTTAAATAAATAAGTTTATAAAGATTAAAAAAATATCCAAAACATATTAAATTATTATTTGATGATTTTATTTAGAACATTAGTCATATTATCTTCGACTTTAATGAGTTTTGGACATTTAGAAACCGAAAATCATTATATAATAAAATAACATGTTCAAGCTTTCCTAAAGAGCCCCTCCCCCATTATAAAAAGCCTTCACTTCTAACCCATTTCACAAACTTCTCAAACCCCTTTTATCATCCAAAATCTGACCAATTAAGCTCCCTAAATACATATACTACTTATATAATCCTTCCCATAGGAAGGTGTAAATTCAAATAAATCATTTGGTTCAAACCATAGGTAGATATCTTATTTAAAGGTAACATCTTCTCTTAAGTTCTATTGTTTTATTTTACTTCTCCAAGCCCATAAAATCTTTTTATTCCTTTATTTTATAAAAAAGAAGTATCCTAAATATACTATTTTTTTGTTATGAGAGGTATTCAAACTACACTTACACACACCTCACTATAATGGTTAAAGAACATACTGTTTCTGTGGACGATGAACTACTACCTCAGAAAACGATGATTGTTCAATTATCTCCTACGGCGTCTCATGGTGGCCATTATGATGGAAGTATATTTATATGTGATATATATTATATTTATATTGTTTGTATGATTATATATTTTCTATTTATTTAATACCTTTATGGTTTCCATTGTGGGTAAATACGATAATTTCTTTTGAGGAAGTGTAGACTACTGCCCCCTCCAAGTGATATGACTTGTTCATTCCATACGTGGAATGTATAAAGGATGGATATAATTAAATTATTTATGATATTATACTGGAATTATAATATAACTATTTATCATTATGTTTTCATTCGATTAAATATGTAATAGAAATGAAAGTAGCGTTCATGCATACGTACGGCTTACCGTCTCCATGAACAGTGCATTTCATTTCTTATCTCCAAATGTTATGTACAATTATAAATACATATATACTAAATATATATGATATATATGATATCTAAATCTTTAATATTATTATGTAGATAATGGAATTTTTACAACATGGAAAATTTGTAATTATTACAAGTTTATTTTTTACTCTAGTTCCGAAAAATCAACAAAATGTCTAATATGAACTCAAATAATTAACATATTTTTATAGCTAGGTAATAAGAGATATATAAGGAATAATAAAAATTAAAAAGTTTATTTATATAATATAAATTAACTGAAGTTTATTTTTCAGGAAGAACAAGTAACAAACGAGTCAAGTCAGACACAATGTAAGGGGTTTTTTTCTCACTTTTATTTCTGTGAGATTTCCATTGTTCGCCACTTTTTTATTACATGTGTTGTATTGTGTAATGACATTTGATATAAATTATCATGATTATATTTATATTCATTGTATTATTTGATTCATTTGGTGGTTATTAACTTTTTTTCTTACGACTCAGTCGATTACAATGTGGTAAGGGGATTTCATCTCACTTTTTATTCTCGTGAGATTCATGCTATATTTTCCTCTATTTCTTTTTGTGTGGTGTATGTACTGAACATGATTGTATTATTTTTTTAATATAATTTAATTTTTGGGTATTTACATCTTCATTGTATGATCCTTTTTTCGTGTGGTGTATGTTTCGTAAGTTACCAAATCAGAAAGGGATCTTTTAAACCCAATTTCCATTCCTTAGGTTAATCTTCTAATTATTAATTATGTCATGATATGATTATGTGTTGAATCACTACTTATTTATTTATGTTTTAATTTACAATCCCTTTTGTGTGGATATACTTTTTATACACATAATCAATCCATTTAAAAATTCTCATGTCATTGATATGAACTTGATAAGGGTAATCTTAACTTAATTTCCATTCATTGAGTTATACATCCAAGTCCTTGGTATTGTTTTAAAAAGAACATGTGTGAATGTCCTCTGATATATTTACATATAATATCCAATCATATTGATTGTATTTATATTTCTCACTCATTATTATGTAGTATATTTATCCTTAATCTATGGATTCAATTTTTAAGGGATTTCTTCTCAATTTACATTCCATTGAGACTTTGTTGTTGTTATGAACCAGTTCACTTTTATATGGTGTTAATACTTTTCTTTGGCATGATATATCCTGAATCCATTTATTTTCATGATATTTTAAGGTTTTGATTAATTTTATTCTACAATTATTTTTATTCATGTGTCTATCATTGGGTTATGAACTCTTTAACTAAAATATTGTTTTAAATGTTATCAAGATTTATTATTCTAAATCTTTCCAATTAATGTCCATGTTTTTATAATGGTTTTAAAGATTTATTTACTTCTAAATTAATGTTTTGAAATTAAAATTTATTTCAAAATATTCAAATTAGTATGAGACGCTTTGATTCATAAATCTCCTTATTAAATATTTTAAATGGATTTGAAAATGGTTTGATAAAGCATTGTTAATTTCAATATCTTGATATGATATATTGTGATTAGAATGTAGAAATTTTATCTTTAAATTATTATTGTGTTATGTTTTATGATTATGTTATCGTTATTGGGATTTTTTTATGCATACGGGTGGTTCTGTGATAAACCAAGGGCGCTTGAGCCCAAGATAGCTCTCAAATGCATTGGGTAACATGACGGAGGTAAACGTTAATGTTTCTCCTAAGAGATTTAGGGAATATATTGTGATGGGTATTCCAACGTAACTCTCTATGTAACTATGATAGCTATAATATAAGTATGATATGTATTCCACAAGTTACCTTTAGGATTTATGGTTTCAATTTTTTATTCATAAATCTTATTATTTCATGAGGTATGTTATGATCAAAGAGAATGGTTTCACTGATTTGTATTTCATGATGGGTTAATGTTTCCTTTCATTATTTTATAACCCATACTAAGATTTTTATGCTCATCCTAAGTTTTTGAAATTTTTTCTACGGGACATAAAGATGAATAGGTTCATAGATGGGATCAAAGAAAATTCATGCGATATAAAACTTGGAACTAGACATTTTTCTTAAGAGTTTTTATTTTATGAAAAAAATAAATACTAATTAATAGTGTATACATGTAATTTTTCAAGTTGATATGTAATAGTTATTTCCTAATTATCTAAAACTCTAAACATGAAAATATTCTCAATGTGAATTATTAATTTAATAATATATTAGGTAATTTTTTAAGGTCGGGTCCTTATAGTTTGTATCAGAGGTCAGTTTAGACAACTTTAAGGATTATGTGTTTTAGTTAAACACATGGTTAGTCCCAATGTCTATTATTTCAGTTAAATTATTATTTTATAAATTTTTTAGATCATGGAAAGTCGGTTACAAGTGGAAGGAGTAGGATCTCAAACAACATTTTTATCCCTTACTAATGACATTCTTGCAATAATTATTGCAACGTCATGTTCAGATGATTATAAAATTGTTTTAGGATACATCTCACTTGAAAGTAGTTGTTTGAGATATCAAACACCTCCACTATACCTCAATATCATTGTGGATCATGGGATGTATTTAATAAAATCCTATTTTTTCAATATTCTCATATTTTCAAGAAAGGTAAATATTATCAAGGAATTTCTAAATATTTTACTTTATCATAGGATTTTGAAGCATATTATAAATTTGAAAAAGGTGCTGAATAATGAGACCCTTGCGCAACCTATTTATATTTGATTTTATATTATAGTCATTCAGCACATAATTATAGTGTTTTAAAAGGACCATTGATTGAAAGTTTCAACTTAAATTCAGTCCAACTATTTTAAAAAATTCATGCTTTATCATATGTTTTGAAATTATATGTCATACATGATTATTTTCTGAAACTGTTTTTCGGCGAACACCCATATGACCCAAGTTGAACAATGTGTATTTGGATGAATGAAAAAACTTATTTTAAAGGATCTATAAATCATTTTTTCAATGCATGGACCTTCTACCTATGTGAAAAAGATAATTATGAGACCATATGGCTACCATGATCAATGGATGATGTTCTTTCTATTGGGAATAGTTTTATGTTATCATATGGAGGTGAACAAATTGAAAATATATAAGATGTTGAGGTCCTCATGTATTTGGATAAAAATGAAAGGTATGTGAAAATATTTTAGGTTAAAACATGTTAGGGATATTTTTTAGTTTTATAAAAAGGACAACCTGTAAAATGGGTGACGACCAGTTGTGTCCGGCAAGGCCACAAGAATCGAACCCACAACCGAAGGGTGATAAGGGGGCATCTCCTACCATTTTCCTATGTGTAGTCCCTGGTTATTATGACTTATTATTTTATGTTAAATGATTTTATGGATCAAGAATAAGTTTATTTGGGATCATATATTTTATCAAATGAACATCCTTAGTATAGAAAAATGATTTGGTAATTAAGTAATAATGGTTATTTTGGAAGACATTCTCTATTTTGGTAACATTATATTCTTAATGAAAATAAATACTATGGGATTTAATTTGTGGAGTAAGGGTTGAAATATTATTTTGGAAGAATATATATTTATATTATGGGAATAATATTATTTGGTTTATTTATGGAAATGATTAATCTATCATAGAGAATATGTCTTTAGGTTAATTACACTTCATTATGAGACTTTAAGATTAGTCGATGTTTTGGTGATAAACTGTTATCATTTACTGTGTAGGACTATGTGATTAAATCCTTGTGATTTTTGGGTTTCAATCTTAGGTTGGATTATTTTGAATAATTTTAAGCACAATTTTATATTAAATGGTCTTTCTTGAACTTTGGGTTCCTTTTTTAAATTTTTAATATTAAGAGTCATATTTCTTTTTATAAAAGATAATATTTTTGGGGATTTCTTGATCTTGTACTAACCAATTTTGGTTTTGGTTGATGTCTAATGATATGAAAAATATATAGTTCCTCTTTTTTAGATTATGTGATACTCTATATGTTTACTTGAGCACTTTAGGTATGACCAAGTCATCTTGAATACTTACCATTTGCTGAAAAGATGAGTTTTTGGTAGAATTTTATTAATGGATGACACTCTATATGAAAAGTAAGTATATTTCCTTATGATCTTAGTCTAGTTATTAATAAAATTTGTCTTTATTAAAAGGATCTTGAAGAAAAATGTTATGATCTCTCTTTTATCATCATACTTTTACCCAACCACAAATTTATGGTATTAACGTGGTAAACTTTCCGTGATCAGGTTATCAATCACTCTTTAATAGTCTATGATAGTTTGTTTCTCTTCTATATACATGTTTTCATGGAATACAAGTATATGTTGTCTTGGTTGACCTTTTAATTTCTCTTTATTTCTTTTAAATTGATTTTTTATTGACTCTTTTTCTGATGTGGGGATTTAAATGAATTTTCCAAGCCCAATTTTAAAATTGTGAGGATGCAATTCCCAAAAGGGTGGAAGGATGTAACATCCCTGGTAAATTAAGAATATAACATTTTCATATTTATTAAAAATTGTGAATTAAATATTAATTTTACTTTAAAAAGGATTCTATGTTTGATGGCTTACCCGATAAGAAACAATGGGTTTCTATGAAATCTTAATTTGCACACAATGCTGGGTCATACTAACAAATAATAATATAATATTATTTTAAAAGGTAGTTAATGACCAGCTGTTATATTGGAAAGAACAGTCAGAACTAACTACAATATTAATATACATGTTTGGTAAAAGTTTTTAAATTTATCCAATAAATTTTAGAGGCTTAAAATAAGAAAGAATTTGATTTTAAGCATAAATACTCTAATATTAATTAGAAGGTCGATTTACTTCCTTTTGATAGTGAACCCTATTTAAATATTATTTTGGTCAATTATATATATTATATTTGATAATATAATACTCTTATTTAGAATAGGAATATCAAAATTTACTTTGGAAATTTTTTTGGTATTTTTCTGAAAAAGTTTATTATTTTATGAATAGTGAAAAATACTGTATTTTACTACAAAACTATCTTTTAATATAATTTAATTATATGGTTTTATTATCTTTATAAATGGTTTTAAATTATAATGGTTATTTTCATTACCATTTAATACAATTTTGGTCATTGGAAGTAATTTCACTTTGACATTGGACACAAATAAGTGTCAATCTTTTGATAGTTATTATTTCTTAAAAATACGCTTTCTATTTTGAAAATAGGAATTAATTTTAAATTAATTTATTCCACTTCTGTGTTTTCAATTTGGAAAAATAAAATATATATTTATAATCAAGAGGTCCAAATTGTATAAATAGTTAAATTTTATTTTTATACATAGTTGATATTTACTTTAGTAAAAATCTAATTTACCATGGTTAAAGTGTAAATCTGGTGAATAAGGGTAAACGAATGTTATTATAATAATATTAAATTACCCTAACATGGGTTATAATCCTATTTGTTGATACATTTACGACCATGGTAATCCTTAGGTCTATTTTGGTACCCCATGGAGCCGCTTGGGAGTGATAATGGCACTTTATATTAATTAATTTAAAGTAAAGACCAAAACGACTTAAACATATATATTTTTATAAATCAATTCTTACATGGGGTTATATAAGATATATCTTCAGATATAAATATTAGTTTTAAAGATAATAATATTCTCTACATCATGATATTTGTTTTATAATTTTTAGATATCAAATAAATAAAATTATTTATGACACAATAATGATGCATTGTTACCTCGTTAATGAATGATTTAAATAAATAAGATTATAAAGATTAAAACAATATCCAAAACCTATAAAATTTATATTAGATGAATTTATTTAGAATACAAGTCATTCTAAAGCCAACCTTAATGAGTTTTGGACCTTTATAAATAGAAAATAATTATATACTAAAATAATATTTTCAAACTTTTCTAAAGATCTCCTCCTCCCCCATATAAAAAGCCCTCATTTCTACCCCATTCCAAAAACTTATCAAGCCCCTTGGATCATACATCCTCGGACCTATTATTTTCCCTACATACCTATACTACCCCTATAAGCATTCCTCTATTCATAAGTCAATTCAACTAAACCTTTTGGTTCAAACCAAAGTGGTATACCTAATTTAAAGTTAATATCTTCGCTTAAATTATTCTGTTTTATTTTACTTCTCTAACCCCATAAACTCTCTTTATTACTTTATTTTATATCAACACAAGTATACTAAATATAATAGGTTGATTTTATGAGATATATTCTAACTATACTTACACACACCTCCGTCTAATGGTTAAATAATATATTGTTTCTCGGGACAGTGAACTACTGCCTCACGAAATGATTATTGTCCAATTATCTCCAACTACCTTTCATGATATAAATTATGATGGAAATATATTTATATGTGATATATATTATATTTATATTTTTTATATGCTTCTATATTTTTCATTTATGGAATACCTTAATGGTTCTCATAGTGGGTAAATATGATAATTTCATTTGAGGAAGTGCGGACTACCGCCCCCTCAAAGTGATTTGGCTTGTTCATACCATACATGGAATGTATAAAGTATGTATATAACTAAATTATATATGATATTATACTTTAATTATAATATACCTATTTATCATTACGTTTTCATTACATTAAATAATAAATACAAATGAAAGTAGTGTTCATGCGTATGTATGGCTTACCGTCCCCATAAATGGTGCATTTCATTTCTTATATCCAAATGTTATTTACTATTATAAATACATATATACTGGATATATATGATATATATGACACCTAAATCATGATTATTATTATATAGATAAAGGAATTTTGCCACATGGACAATTTTTAATTATAACAAGTTCATTTTTGACTCAAGTTCTGAACATCGAGAAAATGTCCAATATGAATTCAAATAATTAACTGATTGTTATAGCCAGGTAATAAGTGATATAAAAGGAAAAATAAACCTTAAAAAAGTTCTTATTAATTTATTAATTGACTTATGTTTATTATTCAGGAAGAACAAGTAACAAATGAGTACAGTCGGACACGAGGTAAGGGGTTTCTTGTCTCACTTTTAATTTCGTGAGATTTCCATTGTTCACCACTTGTTTATTGCATGTCATGTATTGAGTAATGTTATTTGATATATATTATCATTATTCTCTTTATATTCATGGTATTTTTTGATTCATTTGGTGCTTATTAGATTTTGGTCCTATGACTCGATTGATTACAACGTGGTAAGGGGATTTCATATTAATTTTTATTCTAGTGAGATTCATGATATATATGCCACTATTTCCTTTTTTGTAGTGTATGTACTACCCACTATTGTATTTTTTATGTAAAATAATTTAATCTATTGGTATTTAAATCTTAATTTTATGATCCTTCTTTCATTTGTTGTATGTTTTGTGTGTTACCAAATCGGTAAGGGATCTTTTTAACCCAATTCTATTCCTTGGGTTAATCTTCTAATTCTTAATTATGTCATGCTATGATTATGTGTGGAATCGCTGATTTTTTATTTATGTTATAATTTCCACTACCATTTGTTTTGATATACTTTTGATACATATAATCACTCCATTGATAAATTCTCTTGTCATTGATATGAAATTGATAAAGGTAATCTTAACTCAATTTCCATTCATTGAGTTATACAGCAAAGTAAATGGTATTGTTTTAAAAGGAACATGTGTAAATGTCTTATTATTGATTTACACAGAATATCCAATAATATTTAGTGTATTTATATTTTTCACACATTATTATTTAGTTGATTTATCTTTAATCTAAGGATACAATTTTTATAATGGATTTCATCTCAATTTACATTCCATTGAGACTTTATTATTGTTATACACCAATTCACTTTTATATGGTGTTAATATTATCCTTTGGAATATTATATCATTAATCCATTAATTTTCATGATATTATAATGTTTTGGTTAATGTTATTACTAATTTTTTTTATTCAAGCATATATCATTTGGTTATGTACTATTTAACTAAAATATCATTTTAAAGGTTTTAAAGACCTATTCTTCTAAATCTTTCTCATTAATGTACATGTTTTAAAAATGGTTATAAGGATTTATTTATAGGAAAATGAATGTTTTGAAATTAAAATTTATTTCAAATTATTCTATTTTGTATGGAAATCTTTGATTCAAAAATCTATTTATTAAATGTTTTAAATGGTTTTGAAAATAGTTTGATAAAGCATTGTTTATTTAAATATCATGATTTGATATATTGTGATTGGAATGTATAAATGTTATCTTTCATTTATTCTAGTGTTATGTTTTCAGATTATGTTATTTTTATTCAGAATTGTTTACGTATATCGGTGGTTCCATGATAAACCTGGGGTGGGTGAGCCCAAGATAGCTCTTCAATGCATTGGGTAACGTGATTGAGGTGAACGTTAATATTTATCCTATGAGATCTAGGCAATATACTATGATGGGTATTCCAACCTAAAACTCTAGGTAGCTATGATAGCTACAATGTAAGTGTGATATGGATGCCACAAGTTGCCTTTATGATTTATTATTTCTATGTGTTATTCATAAATCTTATGATTTCCTGAGGTAAGTTATGATCGAAAAAATGGTTTCATTGAATTGTATTTATTAATGAGTTAATCTTTCCTTTCCCTATTTTATAAGCCTTAGTGAGATTTTTCTACTCCTCTCAAGTTTTTTAAATGTTTTCTACAGGACATAAATATGAATAGGGTCAAGGATAGGATCAAGGAAAATTTATGTTGTCTAAAACATGGAACTAAACATGTTTCTTTTTAAGAGTTTTTATTTTATGAAAGAAATGGGTTCTGAGTAGTAGTGTCTACATCTAATTTTAATGTTGATATGTAATAGTTATATCCTAATTATCTAAAACACTAAACCTAAAAATATATTCAATGTAAATTATTATTTTAATTCAATATTATGTAAAGTTTTTAGTTTGGGTCCTTATAGTTGGTCTCATAGGTCGGTTTAGACAACTTTAGGAATTACGAGTTTTAGTTAAACAAAAGTTTAGTCCCTCTATCTATATTTTCATTTAAATCCTTGTTTTATATATTTTTCATATCATAGAAATTCGGTTATAAATGGAAGGATGATGATCTCAAACAACATTTATATCTCTTCCTGATGACATGCTTGCAATAATTATCGCAATGTCTTGTTCAGATGATTGTGAACATTTTATACAGTACAACTCACATGCAAGTAGTAGTTTGAGATATCAAACACCTCCAACATACCTCGATATCATCATCGATTAGGGGTTGTATTTAACCAAATCCAATTTTCTAAATATTCTCATATTTTCAAGACAGGTAAGTATTATCAAGGGATTTATAAATATTTTACATTTTCACTGGATTTTGAAGCATATTATGATTTTGAAAAAGTGCTAAAGAAAGAGACCCTTCTGCTACCAATTTATATTTGTTTTTACAATATAGTCTCTCAACATATACTTATGGTATTTTAAAAGGACCATTTATTGAAAGTTTCAACTCAAATTCAGTCCAACTATATTATAAAAATCATGTTTTATCATATTTTTTTAAATTATATGTCATACATGATTATTTTCTGAAACTATTTTTCTACAAACACCTATATGAACCAAGTTGTACAAGTTGTATTTGGATGAAGGAAGAAAATTATTTTGAAGGATCTCTAAATAATTTTTGCAATGAATAAAACTTCTACCTATGTGAACAAGATGACGATGGAACCATATGGATACTATGATAAAGGTATTATGTTCTTTCTATTGGGAATAGTTTTATTTTATCATATGGAGTTGAAAAAAATGACAATATATAAGATGTTGAGGTATTAATGTATTGGGATGAAAATGAAAGGTATAATAAAAAAATTGAGGTTAAAACGTGTTAGGTATATTTTTGAGTATTATAAAAAGGAAAACCTGTAATATGAGGGATGACCCGTCGCATCGGGAAAGGCCACAAGAATCAAACCCATAATAAAAGGGCGACAAGGGTTCATCACCTACAATTTCCTACGTGAAGTCCCTAGTTAGTATGACCTATTATTTTAAGTTAAATGACCTTATGGATCAAGAATAAGTTTATTTGGGATCATATGTTTTATCAAATGGAAAACCTTAGTATAGGTAAATAATTTTGTGATTAATTAATAAAGGTTATTTTGTATGACATTCTCTATTTTTGGAAAACTATATGCTTACGGAATTTTAAATACTATGGGATTTAATTTGTGTAGTAATGGTTGAAATATTATTTTGGAAGAATATGTGTTTTTATTGTGTATATAAGGTGATTTGGGTTATTTATGTAAATGATTAATCTGTCACTGAGAATATGTGTTTAGGTTAATTACACCTTAGTATGAGACTTTAGGAGTAGTCGATGTTTTTGAGGATACAATGTTAAGATTTACTATAGAAGACCATGCGATTAAATCCTTCTGAGTTTTGGGTTTCAATATTAGTTTGGATTATTTTGAATAATTTTATGTATAATTGTATATTTAATGGTATTTCTTTAACTTTGGGTTCTTTTTTTGAATTTTTTAGATTTAGAGTAGTATTTCTTTTTATAAAGAATTATCTTTTTGGGTATTATCTAATAATGTACTAACCAATTTTGGTTTTCTTTGATATCTAATGATATGGAAAATATAAAGTTCATCGTTTTTAGATTTTTTGATACTCTATACTTTTATTCTATCAATTCAGGTGTGAACAAGTCATCTTGAATACTTATTATTTAGAGAAAAGATGAGTTTTTGGTAGAATTTTATTAAAGTATGACACTCTACATGACAAGTAAGTATATTTACTTACAATCTTAATCTAGTTATCAATATAACTCTTCAACTCTATGAAAAGGGTCTTGAAGCAAAAAATTTATAAGATCTCTTTTGTCATCAGACTGTTATCTAACCACAAATTTATGGTTTTGTGGTAGTTAACTTTCTATGATCAAGTTCTCAATCACTCTCTATTAATCAATGAGAGTTAGTTTGTCTTCCATATCCATTTTTTCATCATATCCTTGTATCTATTGCCTTAGGTGAACTTTGTATTTCTATTTCTTTATTTTAAAGTTATGTTTTTATAGACTCTTTTTCTGATATGGGACTTTCAATGAAGTTTGCATGCCCAATTTTAAAATTGCAAGGATGCAATTCCCAAAAGGGGGAAGGATGTAACATCCTAGGTAAATAATGAATATAACATCTTCATATTTATTAAAATTTTTGTATTAAATATTAATTTTACTTTAAAGGAGGTTCTATGTTCGATAGCATACCCGATAGGGAACAATGGGTTTCTTTGTAATATTATTTTTCACACAATGATGAGTCATACTGAAAAATAATAATATAATATTATTTTAAATGGTAGTTAATGTCAGACCATTGTATTGATGAGAATGGTCAGAACTGACTACAATATGAATATACATGTTTTTTAAAAAAATTTACATTTATCCAATAAATTTTAGTGGCTTAAAATAAGAAAGAATTCAATTTTAAGAATAAATACTCTAATATTCATCAAAATGTAGATTTACTACCTTTGATGGTGAACCCTCTATAAATCAAAATTTTTGTCACTTTTATATTTAATATTTGAAAAAATAATATTCTTCTTTAGAATAGGGAAATAAAAATTTAGTTCGTAAAAAAATTTGGTATTCTTCTGATAAAGTTCATTTTTTATAAATAGTGAAAATACAGTATTTTAATTCAAAACTACATTTTAATATGACTAAATTATATTTCTACCATTTAATCCAATTTTTTTCATTGAAAATAATTTCACATTGAAATTGGACATAAATAAGTTTCAATCTTTTGACAGTTATTATTTCTTAAAAACACGCTTTTTGTTTTAACAGTGGAAATTAATTTTAAAATAATTTCTTCTACTTCAATGTTTTGAATTTGGAAAAATAGAATCCATATTTTTAATCAAGAGGAACAAATTTTTTAAATAGGTAACTTTTACTTTTAGACATTATGAATATCCACTTCAGTAAAAAAATTATTTACCATGGTTAAAGGGTAAATATGTTAAATACGAGTAAAAAATATTATTATTATTATTATTATATTAAATTTCCCTAAAATGGTTCCTAATACTATTGGTTGATACATTTCTTAAAATGGGAATCCTTGTGTCGATTTTGGGACCCCATGGAGCCACTTGAATGTGATAATGACACTTTATATTAATTAATTTAATGTAAAGACAAAATTAACTTAAACTTATATCTTTTAGTAAATAAATTATTACATGTTGTTATATAAGTTATATCTTAGACTATAGACATTAATTTTAAAGCTAAAAGGCTTCCCTACATTATGGTATTTTGTTTATAATTTTTAGACAACAAATAAATAAAATTATTTATGACACAATAATGATGTAGTTTTTACCTCATTAATGAATTACTTAAATAAATAAGATTATAATGGTTAAAACAATACTCCAAACCTGTCCAATTGTTATTGGTTGATTTTATTGAGAAAATTTTTTCTCTTAACATTTAACTTATTGATTTTTGGACCATTATAAACATTAAATTATTATATAATAAAATAATATTTTCAAGCTTTCCTAAGGAGCCCCACCTCCCCATTATAAAAATACCTCACTTCTAACTCATTAAACATACTTATCAAGCCCCTTGTATCATATAACCTTAGCCAAATTACACTCCCTAAATCCCTCTCCTACTCCTAGAATCCTTCTCCTAGGCAGAGAAAATTCAATTAAACCTGTTGGATCAAACCAAAGGCAGATACCTGATTTAAAGGTAACGTCTTCTCTTAAGTTCTTCTATTTTATTTTACTTCTCCAACCCCATAAACTCTTTTTATTCATTTATTTTATGACAAACCCATTTTCCTAAATATACTAGGTTTCTAGTATGATATCTATTCAAACTAAACTTACACACACCTCCATCTAATGGTTAAATAAAATATTGTTTCTGTGGATGACGAAGAACTACCTCACGAAACGATGTTTTCCCAATTATATCATACCACTCTCATGGTTTCCATTATGATGGAACTATATTTATATTTGATATATATTTTATTTATATTGTCTATATTATTATGTATTTTCTATTTATAGAATACCATTATGGTTTCCATAGTGGGTAAATATGATAATTTCATTTGAGGAAGTGCGGACTACCGCCCCCTCAAAGTGATATGACTCGTTCATGCCATACGTGGAACATATAAAGTAAGGAGATAATTTAATTGTATATAATTTTATACTGGAATTATAATATACCTATTTATCAGAAATTTTTCATTCCATTAAATATGAAATTGAAATGAAACTAGCATTCATGCCTTTGTATGGCTAACAGTCTCCATGAACGGTGCATTTCATTTATTATCTCCAAATGTTATGTACTACTATAAATACATATATATACTTGATATATATGAAATATATGATATTTAAATTTCAAATATTATTATATATATAATATAATTTTGACCACATGAACAATTTGTAATTATAACAAGTTCATTTTTGACTCTAGTTCCGAATATCGACAAAATATCCAATATTAACTCAAATAATTAACTAATTGTTATAGATAAGTAATAAGTAATATAAAAGAAATAATAAAAATTAAAAATGTTATTAAAAAGGTAAAAATTAACTTAGGTTTATTATTCAGGAAGAACAAGGAACAAACGAGTCAAGTCAAAAATGAGGTAAGGGGTTTCTTGTCTCAATTTTAATTTCGTGATATTTCCATTGTTCGTCACTTATTTATTACATGTGGCGTATTTTGTATTTCCATTCGATATATATTATCATGATTATATTTATATTAATCGTTTTTGGTGGTTAATTTGGTGGTTATTAACTTTTGTTCCTACGAATCGATTGATTACAACATGGTAAGGGGATTTCCTCTCACTTTTTATTCCCGTGAGATTCATGTTATATATGAAACAATTTCCTTTTGTGTGGTGTATGTACTGCCCATGACTATATTATTTATGTAATATAATTTAATTTATGGGTATTTACATCTTCATTTTATGATCCTTCTTTCATTTGGTGTATGTTTTGTTAGTTACCAAATCGGTAAGGGATCTTTTTAACCCAATTTCTATTCCTTGGGGTAATCTTATAATTATTAATTATATCATTCTATGATTATGTGTGGAATCACTGATTGTTTATTTATTCTATAATTTCTAATCCCCTTTGTCTAGATATAAATTTTATACAAATAATCACTCCATTGATAAATTCTCATGTCATTCATATGAACTTGATAAGGGTAATCTTAACTCAATTTCCATTCCTTTATTTATATATACAAGTCACTGGTATTATTTTAAAAAGAAAATGTGTGGATGTCCTCTGATTTATTTACACTAAATATCCAATAATATTTAGTGTATTTATATTTTTCACACATTGTTATTTAGTTGATTTATCCTTAATCTAAGGAAACAATTTTTATAAGGTATTTTGTCTCAATTTACATTCTATTGAGACTTTATTGTTGTTATGAACTAATTCACTTTTATATGGTGTTAATACTATCCTTTGGAATAATATATCATGAATCCATTTATTTTCAAGATATTATAAAGTTTTGGTTAATGTTATTCCTCAATTATTTGTATTCAAGCGTCTCTCATTTGGTTAGGAACTCTTTAACAAAAATATCATTTTAAAGGTTTTAATGATTTATTCTTCTAAATATTTATCATTAATATCCATGTTTTAAAAATGGTTTTAAGGATTTATTTACATGGAGCTGAATTTTTTGAAATCAAAAATTATTTCAAATGATTCTAAGTTTTATGGGACTCTTTGATTCAAAAATCTCTTTATTAAATGTTTTAAATGGTTTTGAAAATGGTTTGATAATGCATTGTTTATTTCAATATCATGATATGATATATTGTGATTGGAATGTTGAAATTTTATCCTTCCATTATACTTGTGTTATGTTTTATTACTATGTTGTGGTTATTAGGAATTTATTACATGTAGGGGTGGTTCCATGATAAACCTAAGGCGGGTGAGCCCGAGATAGCTCTCCAATCAATTTGGTAATGTGATGGAGGTCAATGATAATTTTCCCCCTTAGAGAGTTAGGTAATATACTGTGATGGTATTCCAATGTAACTCCCTACATACCTATGATAACTACAATGTATGTATGATATGGATGCCACAAGTAACCATTATGATTTATTATTTATATGTGTTATTCATAAATCTTATGATATCATGAGGTATGTTATGATAGAAAAGAATGGTTTCATTGATTTGTATTTATTGATGGGTTAATGTTTTCTTGACATGGTTTATAACCCTTAATTAGCTTTTTTCTAATCATCCCATTTTTTTAAATGTTTTCTAGAGGACTTAAAATATGAATAGGGTCAACGATGGGATCAAGGAAAAGTCACGTTGTCTAAAACATGGAACTAGACATATTTCATTTTAAGAGTTTTTATTTTATGAAAAAATAGATACTTTGTAGTAGTGTCAACATGTAATTTTCTAGTTGATATGTAATAGTTATGGCCTAATTCTCTAAAACATTAAACCTAAAAAGGTCATCAATGTTATTTATTCATTTAAGTCAAGATTATGTGATATTTTAAGTCTGAGTCCTTATACAACAAATGAAATGGTATTTTACAATTTTTTACCCTATGGAGAAGTTGATCAACCCATATGAAACTCAGGTAAATTCCACTTTACCCTTACATAGAGGCTTGGACATCATAATTGCCCTTATTAAAGTCCTAAAAAGTCACCTTACCAATATGTAAGCCCTATAAATCCATGGTTACCATTACACAGCCTCCTAAAAATATGTTTTATGGTTAATTTTATTAAATAAATATTTTCACATAGAAAACATTTAAATTAAATCCAAAAGTGGGTTTTTAAGTTTAATAAAAAAACTAAGTACATTGTAGTTAAAATAAATCATTTTATAAAGAATGATGTATATATTTCATCCATATGATTATAATTTTAAATTTTATGATTTAACTGATAATAATTTCTCTATTTTAATAGTTATAATTACATTATGGGAAGGAGATTTATAAAATATAAAATCAGATATATATATATATATATATATATATATATATATAATTTTAATGTAGGGTTATGCTAGTAAAAACTTGGATGTTTTCTTGACAAAAAATATCAGCTACCTAAATCGCAAAACATAAACCATGATAGATTATATAGGTCATTGAATTTCTAACCACGCATTGATGAATAGCTTTTAGATCATGAAGGTAGAGGATTTACTGTGGGTGGAATCTAGAATAAAGAGATACAGGGTTCTTTTTTGGATGGTTTTTTCTAAAAGAGGCTTATCGAAGTAGTGATTCCATGAATTGATCTTTCAAATTGTGTCAAAAAATTAGAAAAATTGATGTTGGAATTATATGTATGATAACTATTCATACTTATATTGATGGTGATGTTTTTTATTACACTCATCTATCCTCACATTGAAATAATTTTTCATTCACTTGGATCATTTATCTGATACTCATGTGATGTTCGACCATCGTAATCTTTGATTTTTCCTTCTTGAAATTTTTCCCGTGAGCTCATCCCCACATTATAGAGTATTGGAACTACTTGGGGAGGACCATTGATGTGCCTGAAACTTAATTAAAATCTTAGTATTATCATTATTTCTATAGAATCTATAAGATGGGTCAATGAATCCACTTTAATGTTGGTAAGGATCCATGCTCCTATGAATAATGAAAAATATGGAAAACTGCATGCCATGTCCAACCATCAAAATCTATTTATATTGATAGCTGAAAATCGTGGAGTGAGAATGGAATCCTGATATAGAGGTCCAGAACCACCATGGGAGGACCACTAAATCTTAGAAAATTGTATTCAAATTTGAGTACTTCCATTTTTACCATAAAATCTTGAATTATGATTAATGATTCAACTATGAAGAAAAGAAAGTTCCATGCATGTTGGAGTGACAAAGGGTATGGATAATCCTTTGTTCCGATACATGAGATTATGATGCTAAAAGAATTAAAAGTCTTAATAACTTATCAAAACCAAAAGAAAATATCCTTACTATGAGTAATTTTTTCATGACCTAACAATACAAAAAGAGAATAAAATTTCAAGATTTCCAATCATGTCTGGAAGGGTATTGTTTTAGGTAGTGTACATGTGAGATGAAAAAATGGATATTTATGATTTGTTGTTTATGATATAAAGAATATTGGATGTGCTGTAAAGAATGAGGTACTAAATATTTGAAGATACATAAATATAATGTTCCATGAGAAATAGATGTCCCATCATGAACTATTAATAGACATGAAAAGACAATGTGATTGAAGTAAAGGTGGTATCACAAAGCACTGTTTTCATTATGAAGTGTAAAAATAAAAAATACAATTAGAATCAAACCAATGAATCTCCCAAGAAATAGTTATAGTATATATTGTGATAATTTCATGTGGTTATTTCAAACTTGTTTATATAGTAATTTTGTGTTTTCCTCTAGGTATAAAAATATAAGTTGATATTTGTCTAGACTATTAGTTTAAGACGGATGAAGATATAAGTGAATGTTATTCTCTATAAAAAAGTGGGTGTTACGAATTAGAGGGGAATCAAATCTAGGGGAGTCTTCTTCATCAACTATTTGGGAGGATACCAAATCTTTTTTTTTAATTTTTTTAATATTTTTTTTCTCCCTCTCATAGATAACATGAGATCGTTACATTCATGGGTCTGGTTTTGGGGGTATAAGGTAATTTATTTAATAAAGTAATATATTTTTATGGTTTTTCTGTTTTGTTTTTGGGTTCATAAATTCATTTTTATTCCTTATTTATCTTCTATTACATTAATATTATTTTTGGGTGTTAGGAGGTGTGATATAATCCATTTCTTTGGTAAAACCATTACCATTTCATTTGAGTGTCAACATTGTTTTTAGTGTGAGTTATAGAGTGATACTTTTAGCATGACCAATTATTTAGTTCTTATTATATGTTTAAATATAGTTTCAATTTACCAACCTCTTTATTTATTTGATATAACTAACCTTTTGAAAAGGTTTCTCTAGAGAGTAGAGTGTGTCGACTCCAAATGATTGATTCACATGGACCTATTTTCATACACATGTTTTCTACTAATTTATCTCACGAAACCGAGAATGAAAATTCTATGCACCATGAATCATAACTTTATTTCTTTTAATATAGTTAGCAGTTTGTTTATTTTAAGTAGTATTCATATCTACTAAATTATAAGTTGTTCTTAAAACTTATGGGTTACACTTTTGGCTACTATATACTATATTACACCCATTTTATTTTTTTGGTAGTTTAAGAATATTTATTTTAAACTTCTTCTCTAGTAGGAAGTAATTACACCCAGCATGTAACCATGTTTTGGGTATCGTTGTTCGAGAATAAGTTAAAAACATTAATTTAACAAGTTAAGAGAAGTATTTTTACTCCCTAGTTTTATTTTTCTTATTTTATCTTAGTTTTTTTTCTTTTTTTCTTTTTCTTCTTAGGTGTTTCTAGAAGTGGTTATTGGGTAAAATCAAATTGAAGTACCACATCCTCATAGAAATACAAATGTAAAATCTATCATAACATCGTGAGGTACTCAATGAGAAAATCCCAATTCAAGTATGAGAGTGATTCCTTCAAATATAGGTTCTATAACCACACCTAGTTTGGAAAGAGTATCTCCTCTATATAAAGGATGAAAAATTCAAAGAGGTACTACAACCCTTGGAAATAATTTCCCTTATAATGATGAATAAAACTAGATACCCAAGGGGGAAGATAATTTTTAGGCAATATTCATGGAGAACTATCAGATTGAATCTAGGAATGAAGCTGAATTTAATGTAATATATAATAATGAATAAAAATATAAATAATATACATAATTATCCTTCGTAACTTTTTAGGATAAGGAAGAAAAAGGATAATCGTACTCAACTACATAAGAGGAAGAGGATAATATAAAACCTAATAAAATATAAATAATTTGGTGGACATAGTGGATGAGGAATATTTAAGACCTTCTGGATTTTATGATTTAAAAGAACCTTCTAAAATAATTGAAAAAAATAAGAATTGGTTGAGTATACAAAAATTTAGAAACTGGTTTAAAATCATGAAGAGCATCTAAAAGTGGTATAAAAGAGTTAAAACAAATGTGGATGATAATTTAATTACTTATACAATCTCTATAGTGTCCCAATTCTTCATTTACTATTCAAATAGGTTTTGAGAAGGTTTAAAATATAGGTAAGAGAAATGTGACATCGGGTGGAATATAATATTATTCATGGTTAAATATGGATCAGGTAACAATTTTCAATACTCCTATAATGGGATTCAAAAAAGGAATGTTTAAGATAAATGTTCCTAAAAAATTGTTTTTTGAGAGGTTTCTTGGATTGTTTATTTGTTTTATGAAACACAATAATTAATTTAGGGAGTTTTTTTAATATATACATTCAATCCCCTAAGTATTATAGATCTTAAAAGATCGTGGAACTTATGTTTTCGGTTGGTTTTTTATGTCCATGATGAAAAAATACCAAAGGGAAAAAATGACAAGGAGAATATCATTATAAACAAATTGGTTAAATGTTTATAATGTTTTATTTCATTACCTCCCCCATATTTTTCAAATATATCTTTAAGATTTTCATTGTAAATTCTTATGCTACACTTATATTTTTTAATATTTTTTATCTAAGATATAAAAAAGGAGTTTCATTGTATTCCAATAATTCCAAGTTTTAGGTTTAATTATTAATATAAGTTAATGAATATAATGGGGGATTAAATTATTAGATATATGATTTAGGATATTAATTTTATAAATCATTATTTAGGGTGGCTAGTTATTCTATGTAGATAAAATTACACTTACATTTTTCTATCTTTTATTTTCCATATTTCATTTTGGTTAGTTTTTTATTGTTATGTATACCATGAGTGATTGACTTTTATTATATTTTCTTATTCATGAGAGGGTTCTATTCCAATTTTTCTATATTATTTATAATATCCATTTCTTATGAGATACTATGGGAATGTAAACCTATTATAATTTTCATTGCATCTTTTCAAAGATATTTTTAAAAAAATCACATTTCATAGTGTTAAGGAATTTTTATATTTGATCCCTTTATCAATGATACCTATATTTGCATTTTTATCTTTATTTTAAAACTCATATAATCCATTAATGGACATATTATGAAGATCCACATTAGAAGTCTATATTACCCTCCTTACCCTTACTCTTTGTATTTTTAATGATATTTAATTGAAAAAGTGGTGGGATAGTTTTTTATAGTATAAGGGAAAGTATCAAATTGAATATAATATGTGGGGTGTTTTATTGGGTGTTGGGAGACGGTTTATTATTACATTATCTTTTTCATGGTTTCCCCTCTATTATGGAAAAAAATTTCTGAAATAAATATTGAAAAAAGGAAATGTATTGTTAAAGAATATTGATGAAAAAATAATGATTTTGAAATTATCACTACTAAAAAAGAGGGTATATAATTTATCATGTTTAAATTTCAGGTTTTATGAACCCATTACTTAAGATTATAAGTGTGGTGGATTTCATCATTCTTAGAGGATATTTTTATTGATATTTAATTTTGATTATCATCTAAGGTGATTTATAATTTAACTTACTTTAGATAATTAATATTGTTGAAAAACATTCCTAGCTAACCTAATCCTCTAAGCCACTAGATCCTTAATTTGAATTACTTATGATTAAGGGTGATATTTTTTATTATGGAGTTTAGATTTGAGATAAAATACAGGTTTATTATTCTGAGAAAGTACTTGATGTATGAGAATAACTCCAAATCATATTATTACCTTGATTTTTGTGAGAGCATTTTCTAAAGTGAGGTTTTTTATAATTGTAATTCTTAATATAGTAAAATTAATAGATTTTACTCTTGTTTAAAACCATTTTTTCGAAGAGATTTGGCCTCAAGAGAGTTTAAAATCTATGAGAAGCTTTTTCATTGTGTAGACAATGCTGAGATGAAGTTTTATAAAAATATATGTTCCCCATGATGACTAGAATAATAATTGTCCAGGTTGGTAGGAAATGGGTAAGAACTCGTCAATGAATTCTGGATATAAGAAAATAAATTTTCCTACTTGTGAAAAGTGTGGTAAAAGGAATCCTGGTGAATGTCTTGTAAACTCTGGGAAATGCTGCCAATGTGGAATTTTTGGAAACATGTCTCGTGAGTGTAAGGAAAAATATGTAAAAATTAATTAGAAGTCGATGGTGAGATGATTTAACTGTATGGAATTGGGTCATTTTTCTAATGTCTGTCTGAAGCTATTTACTCAAGAAGGAATTTAGCAAGATTAGAAGCAGAAGGGTTTGGTAAAATATTTTGAAACCACTTCAGAAGATGTTGAGCCATAAAATTATGTGGTATTAGGTACATTGCATTTTTTATAGATTTTACAAATTTGTTTTTTGATTCAGGGTCTACACATTCTATCATTTCTGAGAAATTTTCAAAACAAATTGGGAATTCAACCTCTTGAAATGAAACCAGATATCATGGTAAAAACACATAGAAGAAATATTTTGGAAAAAAAGATAATATACATATCTGACTATCCTTATATATAGAAATATTATACCTTCAAACCTTTTTGTTTTTCCTCTAGAAGAGATTGATTTTATTCTTCGTACGGACTGGCTTTCATTCTATCATGCTAAGATTGATTGTAGAGAAAAGTAAGTTTTTTTTCAGATTGAATTTCAGTTTGTGTACAAGAATGGACCTATACCATTAATAACATTTCAGAAAGAAAATAAACTGATAAAGGATGGAAATGAAAGTTTTCGTTCCCATTTTTTTGAATATAAGGGAACTATCCAGATTAATGATGTACCCGTGTTAAATGAATACCTGGATTTTTTTTCAATGATTTGCCTAGTATTATTCTTAATTGAGAGGATGAGTTTACTATTGACTTAGTTCCTTATGTTAAGACAATTTATAAACCTCTTTATGAAATGGACCAAATAGAACTTCTGGAATTAAAAACGTAGATACAAGAATTTTTAGATAAAGTCTTCATCAGACCTATCACTTCACCATGGAGCGCTCCTATCTTGTTTGTTAAGAAAAAAGATGGCTCAATGAGTCTTTGAATTGATTAAAGAGACTTGAATAAAATTAATGTTAAAAACAAGTATCCTTTGCCTCATATCAATGATTTTTTTCATCATCTCCTGGGAGTGAAATATTTTTCAAAGGTTGACCTAAATTTGGGGTTCCATTAGTTGAAAGTAAAGGATGAAGACATATTTAAGACTATGTTCTATACTAGATATGGTCCTTATGAATTTGTAATTATTCCTTTTAGCTTAACTAATTCACCTTCTGTATTCATAGATCTTATTAAAAAAACATTTCATGAGTTTTTGGATATGTATGTGGTTGTATTTATTGATGACATTCTGGTATATTCTAGAAGTAAAGAGGAGTATAAAAATCATCTAACGGTTGTCTTTCAAACCTTAAAAGAAAAGAAACTATATGGAAAAATTCGTAAGTGTAATTTTTGGTTGAAACAGATTTATTTTCATGGGCACATTGTAAATAGGTATGGAATAAAAGTTGATCCTACCAAAACAAAAGTGGTTGATGAATGGACAATACCAACAAATGTTACAGAGATTCGTAGTTTTATTGGATTAGTAGGTTATTACCGAAGATTTGTTAAAAACTTTACACTATTTTATAACCTGCTAACTATGTTAACACAAAAGGGGGTTAAATTTTTTTGGATAGAAGAATGTGATGTTTTTTTCAGAACTGAATAAGAGATTGGTGAATGCTTCAGTTTTGGCCTTATCGTCCTAAAATGGTGAGTTTTTCGTCTACAGTGATGTGACATTGAAGGGACTTGGTTGTGTTCTGATGAAAAATGATAAGGTAATTACTAATTCTTCAAGATAACTAAAACCTCTTGAGTTAAATTATACCACACATGATTTGGAATTGCCTACAATGGTTGTTTCTTTGAAAATTTTGAAGCACCATTTATACGGAGAAAAATGTCAAATATATATTGACCATAATAGTCTGAAAAATGTATTCACTCGAAAAGAATTATACATGAGGTAGAGAATATGTCTTGAACTAATATAATATTATGATTTCATGATAAATTACCATACAAGAAAATCAAACAAAGTGGTGGATTCTTTGAGTCGAAAACATCACGCATCATTAACCATGTTATGTTTGGAACATGATCCCATGGTTAATAATTTTATGAATATTGTATTGGAAATTGTCTGTGCATGGAATACATCTATTTTGTTCTAGGTTTCAGTATAGTCATCATTATTGGACAGAATTAAGAAATCACAAAAGGAAGACCATGAGCTATATAAAAATGTAGAATTTGATAAAATAGGTAAGTTTCCAGAATTTAACCTTAATAAAATTTGTGTTTAAGATTTAGAAAAAGGTTTGGTGTTCCTTGTGATTCCAAAATGAAGAATAACTTGTTGTGTGAAGTTCATAGTTCTCCATTTTCAGTTCATCCTAGTAGTACTAAGATGTACAGATACTTTCGAGGGTATTATTGTTTGGATGGAGTGAAAAGATATATTTCATATTTTACTATGAAATTATCGACATGTCAACATGTTAAAGAAGAGAGGCAGTTACCGAAGGGTATTCTTCATCCTTTTCCAGTGCTATAGTGGAAATGGGATAATTTATCCATTGACTTTGTGGTGGTACTACCAAATAATTCTCGAGGTAACAATGTGATTTGGGTTATTGTTTATTGGATAACGAAATATACACATTTTATTTCTATTCGAGATACAATGTTTTTCGATTATCTTTCATGACTGTACCTCAAAGAGATTGTCAGGCTACATGGATTTCCACTTTCCATTGTATATGACTGGGATCCTTGGATCAATTCTAACTTTTGGAAGGGGCTTCAGAAGTAGTTGGTCACATAGTTAAATTTTAGAATAGCTTTTCATCCTCATTAATATGGGGAGTCAGAACGAATGATTCAGACTTTGGAATATATGCTTCAAACTTGTTCAATGAACTACCATTTTAGTTGGGATCAGAACCTTTATTTCGTTGAGTTTTCGTATAATAACAATTTTAATTCTAGTATACAGATGGTACCTTTTGATAAATTGTGTGGAATGGGGTGTCAAACTCTAGAATTTTGGGATGAAGTTAAAGAAAGAATGTCGTTGGGTCCATAATTCGTAGAGTATGTGGCTATGAAAGTAAATATCATCCAGCAGTACTTGATGATTTCTCAGATTAGGAAAAAAAGTTATGCAGATAACAGAAGGAAGGACTCCTCTTTCGAGGTAGGTGACCATGTTTTCCATAAAATCTCCCCTTGGAAAAGTTTGATGTGTTTGGGTAAGAATGGAAAGCTAAGTCTATGATTCATCGATCCTGTTGAAATCCTAGAGAAAGTTGGACCAGTTTCTTTCAAGTAACTTTGCCTCCAAGTTTCTATCATGTACACAATGTTTTTCATATTTTGATATTGAGGAAGTATGTGCCAGATTCAAGTCATGTCTTGAGCCCAGAAGCAGTTCAGCGGGAAGAGAACCTTTCCTATGAGGAGAAACCTGTTCATATTCTTGATTTAAGGGAACAGGTTTAGCAGAATTAGGTAATACACCACGTAAAGGTTTTTTGGAGAATCCACATGGTAGAAGAAGAAACATGGGAGTCTAAATATATTACGAGGGAAAGGTACCCTCACTTGTTTAATGAATAAATAAAATTGAGAGGATGCAATTTCTAGAAGGTGGGGATAATGTAACACCACTAAGTTTGAAATAAAATAAATGAAATCCCTGAAACTTTTTTTAAGTAGATATTTATAACTAGACATTAAACATAATTTGGTTTCTTCTATGTTTTTTATTTTGAAAAACTGGCATCTACAATTGTGTTTAGTAAGATATTTGGAGTCTAACAGAACCAACTTAATTTTTTGGTGAATATTAACATACCCTTATGAATAGTAATGTGAATAGTAATATGACCCTAATAAATAATAAACTGTATTATTATTTTATTTTCTTATTTATTTAAGATAATTATATCTTGATTAATTTTTCAATGTGATATAAAAGAAGTTATATTTTTTAAATTATTAATTTTTTAACTAAGTATAATTTTATTTAAAAATTAAAATTATGATATTTAGAAAAAAATTTCAAATAATGGACTTCATTTTTAAATTCTACACATTAAAAAATGGTAAGGGTGAATTTTTGGGACTTTTCAGATATTCTTGAATTTTTTATGAATACTAAAATACGGTAAAACACTGTATATTCAAATTATCAATAAAATACACTATTTATGAAATCATAATTTATGTAAGGCCCCCTAGATGGAAATAAAATTTTATTATTACTATATGGGGACACATGAATTGAGGTTATTCATAGTCTTGAGAAAAATACTATAAATATGATTAAAATAATGTAAAATACCTCCCCTCCTCCACTATAAAAAAATACCCTCATTCCCCTCCTCCCACACCTCTCAAGCCTTAATAATTTTCTAATATCTACAAAATTCCCTCCCCAATATTCTTCCCCACTACCTAGACCTTATGGTCTCCCAAAAAGACCAAAACCAAATCCCTTATGGAGGATCTAAAGGAGAAGAGATCAATAGGTAAGAAATCCTCTGCCCATTTCATTTGTTTTCTATTCCTTTATTTTTATTTTATTATATTATCTTACCCACCTATTACCCAAGAGGTGTGAAAGCTCTAGAAATCATGTATATTCTGTATTTTCTCATGTTCATGGATAATTCATCACCATTCTTCTTCTCCTCTCCCACTTATTCAAGGAATAAAAACATAGTTTGTTATGTGTCAAATTACCAACATCGTGGATGATGTGACTTCAATTTACATAAATTATTTTAGTTTTGGTCATGAAACAATTTTTAGGTTTGAACTATGTTATAATATATGTATCATTTCTCATCCATGGTTCTGGAATTCTTTTGTACACATGTTTTTAATTTATAAAACTTAATGTTGAAATTATTATCAAAGAACCACTAAAATAATCTAAAAGAACATCACTAATGTTTTAACTTATGAATCATCCTCATATCAAACATAAAAATGATAAATGGTATAATTTATGGTAATATAAATATGAATATATATTTCCATTCCAAATCTAGAGTTTCACTTCTAATCGAGAAGATCATCCATCATGAACTGATCATGGAAAACATGTAAAGAAAGCACCCAAAACAATGGAAGGAACAAAATAATAATAATTAAAGTGTGAAATGATATTATGAAATGATAGTATAATGTGTTATAAACATGAATATTTTTCTTTCAGATGTTAATAACACTCTTTTAACCATTATACATGAGTTTTAAACACTTTTGACGTAAGAATAACCTGAGGTAAGGTAATTCTTAACTCAGTTTTTATTCATTGGATTAACCTTCTTCTTTATTCATTATGTTGTATTAAGATTATTGGTTTGATGAATTTATGTTTATATTGTGTTTTATTATGTGTATTTATAGTGTATAAACATATCCAATCCTTATATTAATTCACATTCCAATAATATTGTTAAGGGACTTTCCTTTTAAAATGTTTGTTAAAAATTTCTCATTAATAAATTTCAAAAGGATGGTTTTTTATGTGTACGGAATGAGAGGTTTATCTTGATTTCAAGATAAATTTTTACCACGATATATTCTTTGAAAATTATTTATGTTCGTTTGATCCTATTATAGATCTTGATACTTTGGTTTGATCCCATTATAGCTCAACATATGTTGGATTGAGCCCATTGTAGCTCATGACATGACGGGTGACCACTCTTATAGCTCTCCAATGCATCGGGTACTCCTGAGATGAAATTTTACCAAAAGGTTATTCCATGTGAAAGGATTAATGTAAGAGTTATATGGTAAATATGTCTTAAGGAAACAACATTTTTTTTCTATGCATATGATTTTTTATGATTATGAGTTTTATTGGTTTTTATGTTATCACTAGACTAATGCTTTCTTTCTTTTTTCCCTTACTGATTTTTATACTCATCACATTTTTAAAAAAAAAATCACAGTATATAAGTATTTCTAATATAAATAATAGATTCTTGATGAATTATGTAGAGTTTTTTCAAAGAAATCGTGTTTTGAGATTTAATGTTTTATATTTTGAAGAAAATAGAAAATGTTTTTAGTAGTATCCTCTTGTATGAATATGGTATGTTATGTAAGTAAGGTATCCTAATTACTTACAACTATAAACCCAAAAATATCCTCAATTTGTAATAATTTATGGCCTTGTGTGAAATTCAATATTAAGTATTGTTATAAGGTCAGGTCCTTATAGTCATGGTGGTAGGTAATTCCATACATGTCGAAGATTCCTCTTTCGCCTTAAAAGATTAAAAAAGTTCTTTGATCGGAAAAAAAGATATATTCCCTTTATAACTATTTATTAAACACTTAAAACATGGTTAAAACCTTCCTTTTAGTATCATAGGATAATATTAATAAAATTGGAGATATTTTTATAAAACATTATTTCGAAAGTACATATTTTTCTGACCGAAAGGAAAAATAAAGTCATATTTCCATAAATACATTATCCTAATTACATTAAGTACCAAACATGTGAAAATTGTTATAATATTTGTATTAATAATTATTATAAATATTAATTCAAAATTTCATGATTTCTCGTAAGATATGTATCAAAATACTTCATCAATTGAATCATAATCATTAACAATCTTGTTAAACAATGAGATTGTATCAATAAACTATTACCACTTAGGTAACTTTCAATATAGTTCCCATGAATGAATTAAACTACTTGAAGAATAATATATCATTAAAGTAAGGATATTAGTTATATAACATGTAAAATATTAGTATATACACACCATATAAAAATATAGGGGAATAACATTGAACGTTTCTCAATTAAATAAAATTGATAAAAATTACTTTATCGATTTGGTAACTTTTGAACCATAAACCACATGAAATAAATTTCAATAAATGGATATTTGAATACCCAAAAATTTAATTATAATAACAATATAATGCATCCATTTATATTAAACATTTAACATATATGTAATAAGTGGTTAACATGGCTTGTGTGTCATGGGAAAGAAACATGAGACAAGAAAAAGCTTACCGTAGGTATTGACTCACTTTATACTCATTCTACAACCATGTATAATAAATATAAGTTTATTATAAATATATAACAGAACTATATTCTTATATATAATTATATATATTATTTTATTATTAATTTGTATTACCTATTTATTAACAACTCAATATTAATGTTACGGTTCGGGTAATAATCGCTTTGTTTTTCTCTTGTGTTTTGATTTGTTATATTTTTGGTACTCATAGTTATATCATGATCTCCATAATGTAAACCAAGATATAAATATAATATATATATATATATATTATAATTATTTATATAAATCTATAAAATATTCAAATACTAAATGAAATATATCGTTCATGGAGATGGTAGTTTGTACGTATACATGAATGTTGCTTCCGTTTAACTGTCGTATTGATATAAAAAAGTAGATGAAATATATTTATATAATATAATTATATTATAATTATTATGTCAAATATATCATATAATTTTATTGAAACCTTCCTTAATGGATTCTATGCAATTTGTGAACGAATCACATTGCTTTGAGGAGGCAGTAGTCCACGCTTCCACAAACAAAGTTATCATATTTGCATGTAATGGAAATATTGAAGGTATGTATTATATAATAATTACATAAGTATAAAGAAATAATAAATATCATATATATCATATAAAAATATACTTTCCATCATTATTCTGAACCATGATTGTTGTAAAATAAAAAAAGAACAACATCGTTTCGTGAAGCGGTTGTTCACCTTACACAAGAACGGTTAGTTTGTTACCCATTCTATGGAAGTGGGTATAAGTGAAGGTAAAACTATTATCATAAAAAAACCAATATATTTAAGATAATAATTTTATTTTATAATAATGAAATAAAAATAATTAAGGTCATGTAGAATGAAAATAAAACAAAGGATCTTGTGGAAGGATGTTATCTCTTATTTGGGTAACTCCTCTTGGTTGGAACCAAACAGATTCATTGTTTGGATTTATGACCAAATGGATGCTTCAAGGAGTAAGGGAGTGTTTTTGGGAATTGAATTGGTCAGAAATTGTCTGAACCTAAATGGTTTGTGATGTGGGAAGAAAGGGGATAGGTGGTTGTCATTTATAAGGGAGGGAGGGGACACACTTGGCCTTTTTAAATCTAGTTAGGTGTACCAACGTTTTTACCTTAAAAATTAATCCAAAACCAAGAAAAACTAAATAATAGAAGTTTTATGGAAGAAATATGGCCATAAAAGGGGTTTTATACATGTTTCAATGTTCTTTTGTTTTCATTAACATTAAGGTTTAGTCCCTTGTTAATCTTCATTTTACCTTAATCACTATAATTAACATCAATCACTTTCACTAAAAATTTTAAAAAAAATTATGTTAACATGTTTTTAATATAAATATTATACTAATTAAAACTATTTATGTCCATTTTTGGAAATTCAAATTACATAAGATGAAAAAATAAATTTAATGTTAATCTTACAGATGTGGTGAGGAAGCGGGTTTTTCATGTGAGAATGTCCAAAATTTCCTTATGATTTTATATCTAAATTTAGTAAAAATTATCAAGGATAGAAATTGGATTAATAAATGTATCATTTATCTATTTTCACTTTAAAACCATCTTAAAATATAATTTAACTATATAAATAAATTATATGAAAATATAGTTTCAAACTAAAATTCAGTATTTTTCACTATGCATCCAAAAATGAAGTTTCTCAGAAAAGTTCCAAAAACTCACCCTAAGATAATTTTGAAATTATGAACTCAAAAATTAATTTTATTTTTTCAAGTTAAAATTATAAAATTGTCAAAAATAATGTTCAATCTGATTTCTACATTAAATTTTTTAAAAAATTCATTTTATAAAATTACATATTTTTATTCATAAAATTGGATTTATTATTACCGTATACCTATAAAATCTATTTTATGTGTATATATAATATTTATTGATTAAGTAATATATAAAATTTATTTAAGTTATTATTCAAATGTGGTTTCTTTAATTTTTTAATATAAATTTGTGCTTCTACATAGAATAATGGTTTTCTTATTATAGTAATTTCATTATTTTCAAATAGTTATTACATTCACATTTATTAATTGAGAACAAAATAATTTAGTTTATATAAATTTTCAAATAATATTTTCAAATTTTAGTTAATATTATTAATAAAATTTAATCGAGTGGCTATGTGGTAGAAATAATAATATTTTAATAGTCATATTAATAGTATATTGTAGTTCAAAAAAATCAGTCTTTCATGCAACACAAGCTATCTAAAGGACTCAGTATTGTGTGTAATTAAACCCAATCATAGTGTTGTGGGTACTTAAAGTTAAAATAAGTCTTTCATATAGTAAAATATTCACTCGGTGTTTCATATAACGCATTCCACACTCAGTTCATTCATATAATAGAATTCATATCCAGTGTTGTGGAAATAAAAAATATCAAAAGATTAAATTAATTCAAAAAATATTCAAAAAATATCAGGGTGTTACAATCCATTATTTTACTTACAATCAATTCTCTCAACCACTAAACTCTTAACTTTAGGAACCAAAATCCCCATGGGTTTCTATAGGTGAGTTTTTTTGTGAATTATCTTGAAAGAGTCATTAATAATATTATCTTATGATTGAGATGAATTTCTTGAAACTTCAATTCATGAAGAACTTCCTTTTCAATACATTAATAATCCTTATGAAACTTCAATCTTCATAGTACTTTAGTTTTTCATGAAACCAATTCTGTATACCTCTAGAAAAAACACTTCTACTAGATACCCTTGTCTCATGTAACTCAAACCACCTCAAAACTCTTATCTTTCATGAAACCTGTATGGGGAACATCCATTTAATGTTTATTTCACCAACTGTTTTTTATGAAATTTGAGTTCCCAAATGCCCCAAATCCACTCAATGTAGTCTAACTCATGATAAATCCATATTCACAATCAGTATTATGGACCATTATTCCCAAGCCCTATTCACCAAGCACGAGATGGGAAGTCTCTTAGCCTTCTACTACTAAGTATTGGAACTCTGAAGAAGGGACTCATATTTTCTGTCATAAATAGGTAGTTCCTATGACTTTTAATTTACAATACTACCTACGTAATTGATACATAGTCCCCATCCATGGAATTATCGATGATTACCACCCATAGTTATCCTTTATAGGCATATTTAAGATCTTTCTTGTCTTCCATCATCCAATAATAACTGGGATAGGGATATATATAGAATAACACAAACACCACCCATGGTTATATACCCCTTCATGGTAGCCAACTTCGAAAATGCATGTCATTAAACTGTAGTTGATGTCATCAGTAGATGATGTTAATCTGAAATAAATCCCATATGTTCAAGATTTTAAATTACAACCTACCATATATGAGAATCATTGTATTTCCTATGTGACCTAAATAGGAAACCTCATGTGATGAGTATGATTTTATTCACCCATCTACCAATCAGCCTAAAATCATAATTTCATGTTGCATGAAATTAAAATTTTTATGAAAAATACATGGTATATTATCCCATCCTTCCAATAGGGTATGAGGGAAACCTCATTGTTGTCCAATCCCAACATTTTCATAATTCCAACTCCCCCTTGGTAGGAGTTACCTCTAAAGACTGATCATTTTTTTGGTGTATAATACTCCTCTCACCATACTATTTTAAATTCCCCCAATTGATTTTGATGCCACCGCATGACATAAACATGTTTTCTATTCAGTATGTGGGGAGAGGATATGGTAATTATCCTCATTGGAATTTTAACATGTGTCAACCCTTATATAATGTGTGTACATGGAACCATCTCCAATGAACACTATCTATGTGTATGGCCCATATATGGTGATTGTACATGGATTATACCCTACTATACTATAAGCCTATGTTTTGATCATACATAAAGATCATACATAGGTCAATCCCCAAAAGAATCTAAACCTGTGGACCCCACCTGATTCATCAGAATCCCTACCCTGGGTGATGAACCTTTGGATACGTGGGTGATGAGCTAATAAATCCTATGGGATGAGTATATGATCTCTTCAATCATTACTTATGTGGTGATTCTATGATAATTACTCATTTTATAAGCATGATATGCATTATGTGACGAGTATAACAATATAATGTGACAAGAATAAGATATCTCCCCTCATTCCTTGGGTGATGAGCATAAATTCTAAACTCAGGTGATTAGAGTGGTATTTCTTATGTGATGATAATAGGAATCCTTATCTTATGATCATAAGTTTCCTAGCATGATGAGTTTCAAATGTATTACATGAAAAATGTGAGATGAATTGAATGGAAAGAAAATGATTCCTTATGTGATGAACCAAGGATGCCTTGCATTTTGAACATAAGAATAATTATTGTGATTATAGGATAACACATGTTTTGAACATTAGAAAACATATTTCATGATCATTTTATTCCCTCATAATCTAACATGGGGAAAAAATTTACAAATATCCAACATCCCCAACATATTCAATAAGTTAAAACATATGGTAGCTATCATGTTTGGACAAAAGGTAGTATAACTAACTGGTGTCAACTAGAATATGAAATTTGAATTTAGATTCTTGAACATACCTTAGATTTTAAGTAGATACCTATAATAGGTAATGAAATCTAAGGATGGATCCATGGATTTATGATCAATCCTCCTATTATCATGTTTTATACAATGAGATGACACCATCACCCACGATGGTGGAAAGCCTCCATCATTTGGAAACTGAGAATGTGGGGCCACTGGATCGTAACTAGTTCAAATATGTATTATTGCAAGAATTTTTGACCTAATATAAGAATTAATGAATATAATGGTTAATTAAACATGAATATTTTATCCTAAAATAGTGATTATATGAGAATCATTAGGTATCACCTGTTCTAGACACAATCGGTGTAAATACCTTTCTCATTCAATATGGATTGGACGATTGGAATTGGGAATGTTGGAATCACTTTCATCAAGCATGTACTCATGGTTGGATATGTATGTTCCAATGGGCCACCGCTAACAAATAATTCTCAAGGATGTACCCCACCTACCACAAATAGGTGTGGGGTAGGAGATCCAATAACATAGAGAACTCACAAGATTTTTTTAGTTGCAACAACCACCTCTCTCAGGGATATTGGGTTCTTATACCCTATATCTCCATAAAAGATCAGCCATTAGATGGTAAATAGGGCCCTCATCCATTGGTATGATGAGGAATCAGTTATTCTCAACTAGAAAATTGATTGTGAGGAATCGGGGGGTGCAATTATACACCATTTTCACCTCCAACACGGATAACATAGGAGGAAATACAACCCCTAATCATTCCCATTTATAACTGATTTAAGAGTTATTAATTTTAATTATATGAGATATATCTTCGTATTACTGATAAGGTAGGTTATATTCTAGCTGCATCAATAGATTCTAACACTAGGGAGTCACCGAGGAGGGCTCCCCCCACCCGATAGTTCCAAAAACACAGGGAAGCACCATTGTAGGAAGATGAGGTTAATATCATCCCTACACTACCATACATTATCTAGTATATACAATCCACACACCAGGGGTAGTCCACAAACCCTTCCAAAGGATTTTGACTCCTAAATTTATAACATACCCTTCTATATTCATTGCATTTACAGTTTTTCTTACCACTACATAGAGAGACATCTTCATAGGGTTAGGATTAAGACCCCATATTCCGATTAGTCATGTTGGGTTAACCATAAGGGCCATTGGAACCATGGAAAACCATCATATAGGCCCTCTATTTGATGACAAAACACACCATAGAGGTCATCCCCATGATTCTACACATGGAATAGAGATCCACCATCACCCCTAATCCAAATAAGTTCTCTACCCTAAAGGTACTCTCTATGGAATAAGAGTTTTTTTCCTCCACCAATACACTACCCATAGTTCCAACTATAATTCTTATGGAAGAACCACCCATGACTCAAAGAAGCCCATTCTTGGAAAACTCTCATGTCACCACAAGGGATTGGATAGGAGGCACCAATACCAGTATACCATTGATCTCTTGGGATAAAAGGATACTAATAAATCATGGAAAATTATCCCACTCCCACCACAACATTTGGGGGAAGGAATACATTAGTTGATGATTATAACAATAATACTTGAGGACTATAATTTTTTCAAATCCATCAATAGGAACATACATTTATAGGATGTATTGGCTTCTTTTCATGAACCCTATATTAAACTATTTTTTTCATCATCATCATCCCTTCTCTCCAACTCCACACTCATAGTCAAATAAACAGCATGGTTTGGATTGGATCCTTATTTTGATAAAAAAACTCATTTTACTCATGGTATCTTGATGAATTCCTTTACTAATGAGAGAATTAGAACTCTATAGACTTTATGGATATGTTAATAACTTTTTTCCATCTAAGAAGGAAAGCTCTGTGGTAGAGATTAGATGGATTATTCTTGTTTCACTTGAAAACCTTAAGAAAACATGGTCTATTTTAATCCCTCCTCCAAATTATTGGTTTTCTAATATGGGTAACTGGAAAAATAAATATTTGGACTAAACATATTTTTATAATCAATACGAATAAATTCTTTTGAAAATATTTTCCATTGACCAGGTTCTTGTTGATTTTTGGCTACCATCATTCACATAATTTTCCATTTCAATGTTACACGAGGAAAATCATATCACATGCCTCTAGAAGAATATTTGGTCAACATTCTACCATATTCAAATATATTATCTGAACAATCTAGAAAACTCCAATAACATTCACCCTGACTCATAGTAGTAGAGCACCCCGACTCATATAGGCACCACCAAATCTTCCAATTGACTTGTATTGAAAGTATCACAATGTTTTATTAAATCAAAGAAGATTTATACCCGCATGTAAATATCATAGTGAATGGTTAGTGTTCCACCTTTCATTTTAATAATATTATACAATCCCAATAGGCCTCAAAAGTTGTTACATATGGAAATGTCGATAGCCCTCCATCCATGACCACCACTATGGTGAACGTCACCATCATCATTCATCAAATTTCCTAAGAGAGTGAGGATGTTGATGTGGCATATGGGGAGGAATATCCACATTGATATTATTTCAAACCTTTTTAAAACCTCCTGAATGGTGTTTATACACATCAGCATAGATAGGTCATGAGATTTTAAACTCTTACAGAGGCACCTCTAACTACCCATCAGCATCTTGACAAGGTTAAAGGTGTTTTTGAATCTTATAAAATTCCTAAAACTGAGAAGGGTACCAAAAAATATCCTAGAATTATTACTCTAGTCTAAATTCTAGAGGGATATAAGAATATCAATACTCAACTCTTTATTAGTTACATCTTTGATAGGGAAGATGCTCGAGATAGACCTATTACACTCCCAAAAGATCCCCTTCAGCTAATAGTCCATGGAAAATCAACCAGAACCAATGTAGGTGGTTTTATTTATCCTAAAAGGGAGAAAGAATGTGTTTCTTCTAATATAAGTAATATCCTAGTGTTCAACATAATTCTATATCTAAAAGATGAGTTTTTTTTACACTATTCCATAATGGTCTCTCTACTACAATATCCAACCAAAAATTCAAGGTGAACACTTATATTGATTTTACTTCTCATGATGTGAGGATTTCTCTCACCGCTCAACATGAGGCTATAATGGCACAACATCCCATAGTGTTATCTAAAAAGAAACCATAATTATCTTGAGAGGATCATGTTCCTCTACCACCCAACTTTTGTTACATGAGTTTCACCTCCTTCAACAGCACAGGAGACCTAAACATCACCTTTCCCAATTATCCTCTCATTGTGGCCCAATATTAGGAACAATAGAGATGATTGAGATATCCATGCTCTCGTGATTTATCAAAAATATTACAGGTCTTAGCCTCATATAGTATAGACACATTAAACCAGAATAAATCACTAACTATAAGGATCTTCATAATTAGTTCCTCTATTAGTTCATCTTCACCCTACACAAAATGAGCAGCACAAACCTATCTAAATGCAAGAAAAGATATGGCAAACATGTCACAAACTTTGTTTCCCAATGGAATGGAATAACATATTCCATTAACACAAAACATCCCTAAAAACATTTTTTTTATGTCTATAGTGAATTTATAGGTTGATTTAGTTTTAACCCACATATTCCTATGGTATCTAGGTGGATTTGAAAAATTCATTAGAAGAGATGAATGTCTCAAAGAATCCATATAGTCGACCAATAAATGGTCATAGCCATCACCTCCCACTATTCCTACTCTAGTATGGAAGTCTTCAAGGGTGTAGGATACTGTTTTCATATATACCCTATCCCCTCATCTAATATAAAGCCAAGATCCCCCACAAAAAGTGTCTTGTAAGGCACAACCTCATGTTAGAAATGATTTATGATGCCCTCGTTAGAGGAAACTTCCCAAATTCCCATTAAAATAGAATAATAATAGGGTTATTCCATTAATTAGGACTAGTTCCTAGGATTTTAAATCTTTTCAATGACTAAAAACTTGTTTAAGATGTTAGAAATCAAAAAACTTCCTCAGCTGGGGTTAAATAAAAGTGTTAAGCACTGCAACTATAACCAGCTCATTGGGAACCCAATAAGGAATTTTTGTTCTTCAATATGTATATTAAAGATGAAGTAGACCCTAGTATAGTAGAAATGGGTAATCTTATCGAAGATGGGATGTGTGTCTCAAACACCCTCGATGATTATGAGGTTTTTGTGGAATTGTAATAGGTATCTAACAAAGGAACCCTAATGTTCAATGATTGGTTCACATAAAAGTTGTCTATTCAAACCCATGGGATAATTCATGATTGATAGATCCATTCAACACCACAATTTTTCACCTCACTTCTTCAGTGGAATGATCATCTTCACATCTTTCTTATCCTGGAAATTACTAGCATAGACAATGAAAGAAAATAAAGAACATATTAAGTGATGAAGTCAGTCTACACAATCATGGACTTCATTCCACTTATATTGGGATAAGTGTTTGTGAGACAACTGATCCTGGAAAAATAATTAGATGACGAGTATAAGTATTCCTTCATCAACATCAGTTGGTTGGTCCATTGTTTACAGATCTTACAAATAAATCACATGAGTTGGATCCCCAATATTATTATCACTATCATTTCTATATAAAATGGAGACACCACTCTAGAAAGTAGACTTCCTGATGATATTTTCCTAACAATGTGATCTACATCATTGAGATGAGAATATAGGCATTTCATGTGGATCAATAAGAGTATCCTTGTATGATTGCATCCTCTATTGTGCCTCCATGGCTTATCAGGTTAGTTAACTATATAGATCAGCCACAACCATCTATGTCTCATCCACAACCATCAAAGGATCATAAATATCTATTGAATGATTAGACTCAGTTGTCCAACAAAAAATAGGATATGTAAAACACTATTCATTTCCTAACACATTAGCTTGATGGTCCCACCATGTGTACTATTAAGGAGAAACCGCTAATGATAGAGACATACCCTTGTCTGAAAAGTATGACAAGTTCAATCACATAGACAGAATTCTAGAATTGTTCCCAATTATTTATAAACATATCCTATCAATGGAGATCTGTAAAGAACTCATTAAGGACTTGAAAATACATCTCTAGTTTAAAATTGAGGTAGGCATAGGTTAGTATTACCATATTGTGGAAATCAAACATGAAAATTTTTAGGTCATCGATTCCTCCTCTGACGATGATGAGGGTTCCATAATTTTGGTTCACAAACTCCTACTGTATATCCTTGGATATCTCAATATCATAGAGTTTCATCGATGCCATGACGACATTGGCTCCAATGTCAACAAGATCCCCAATTGGACACCCCACACACTGGGTTACACTGAGGTTGACCTAAACCCATCTAAATGACAATTTAAGGATATGAAAAGAGTAAGTATGACTTTCATAGAAAGATTTAGCTAAAGAACTAGCTTATATATTTTTTATGAAATACTAAATTAATGGTTATCTTATAAGATATTGGATATAACACTTTATTTGAAATTATAAATTTTTACATGAATATGTTAGTCCCGTCTTCATAACATCTATAGAACAAATACTCTATCAATTGTCACCTTGGGATGCTCTATGGAGAAATCACTCCCTTTGACACTGATGAAATTCGATACCTTGATCATGTATATTGTAGAGGGTAGGGAAGATACCATTGGTTAATGAATTTAAGTGTTTCAATTCATCTAATGACCTAACAACCACCAAAGTAGACCTATGGTGGTATTTTAAGGACATTTTTATCCTACCAAATCACCATATATAATTGATGACTATAGATCTTGGGAATTACTCCATTACACCAATGAAATTAGAGTTCCCTTGGATCACATCAAACTCTTATAAATTATTGGATCTTTTAAATGCATTAAATCCATTAAACATCACCTATCAGAATATCATGCATATGAAAATCATCCAACATCACCGTTATGTATTTCAAATAGTTTTTTATCCCATTGGTAGTTAACCATGCCACATTAATTTAACATCAACAAAAAAATTCATTGTCAAATGCCTCTTAGGATAGAAACCTCATCTAATGTCACCATGTTCTCAAGAGATCTATAAGGAAATGATTCCACTACTTAGGATTATCCTCCTATATAAGATGATTCCATAACCTTGTATCCTATTCTTACTAGGATATCCCCTCATTCTTGTCCCGACCCGTCCTTGGGGCTCGTGCCTTGACAACCCCAAACCAGCCTTCCATAGGCCAGGGGCTGGCGACTAGCACCAAAGGCGTAAATCCCAAGAAAAAGGGAAGGCATTGCCTTTATGAAATGCAAACAAACACACAACCAAAGTACAAGCAGAATCAAACACTAAGTAAAGCAATAAGACAAGTGTGTTGAAAGTACAAAGGGGGTCGGAAATACAAGACCAACAGTAAATTAAAAGGAAAAGAAAAAATAGCAGGAAGGTGTCAAGATGATCATGGATCATCCTCCGGACTTACTACCTGAAGGGTAGGTACAGATGGCCACTTCAGCTCTCCTACTCCGTCTGTCACCTACGGGTACCATCTCTTCATTAAGTCCACCTACGGGTACAATTTCGTCATGAAGTCCACCTCCGGGTACAGTCTCATTATGAAGTAAACCTCAGGGTACCGTATAGTTCTACAAGCCTCAACCATGATCAGTGTTTTCCTTCGTCTGCATCCAACACAACAAGGTGCGGGCATAGCCCGTGCAGGGGTGAGTACAACGATACTCAGTAGGGACCTCGAGACCCTCAAGGTCTCACTAAATCCAAAAAGGATAAACCAAAAAGAAAGTTCTCATCAGATAACCTTTACTTATGTATATACCCATACATATACCTATGTTATCAAGTAACCCATCTCAATCATGAGGAAAACACAAAGGTCATTGACTCAGCTCAAACCAGGATTTTTATTCACGATGACGAAAAACACGGCTGCTGGAGAACTCCTCCTCTGTCGAGTGCAGTAGTCCTGTCATGACTCCACGATTTCAATCACTAACCTTATACTTCTGAGGTACTCCTCCTATCGAGTACCACGGGTCTGCCACCTCACAAAGTTGTGCTCCTCCGCTATGGGTCTTCCACCTCACACAGTAGTGCTCCCCCTAATAGCCTACAGAGGTACTCCTCCTACCGAGTACCGCGGGTCTGCCACCTCAAAAAGTAGTGCTCCTCCGCCATGGGTCTTCCACCTCACAAAGTAGTTATCTCCACTAGGCTATGCAAGTCACTTTGAATCAAATCGGACAAGAAGTCATCAGGTCTCAGCCAGCTACAAGGTCTCCGTACTCCGTATGCTCGCCTCCGGGAGGATCCACTCCACAAGCCACTATTTGATACTTCAAGTATCACAAAGTCCCACGAAGAAGTATCACAAAGGACGAACTCATCGCAGGGGTCTTAATACAACAGATGGCGTGTCAATCGGATGCCCAGTTCGTGAGTTATTAACCTCTTTGTTCCAGGGGCCCGGTTGGTTTCGTATACGAACCAACCCGGCTGTATCTCAACTATACCCCGAACTCCCATGGTATATACTCAAAGGGACGTCTATGCTCCAAGAGTACCGGTGACGCTGACAGTTCGTAAAACAGACGTCCAGTGCCAAAGATATAGCCCAAGAAGGTAATGATCTAGGGTTCGGTCCGACCCGATCAGACCAACTCAGCCTAACCCAAACTGGGCCGACCTGGTCTGAGTTGACCCGGTCAGACTCGTTGGGTCTGACCAGGCCCATTTGGCGAGTCATCCTATTAAGTTTTGACCTGATCCACTGGGCCCGGCCGAGCGGACCGCGAGGGCGGTTCGGCCCGATAGTCGCCACATAAGCAGCTCGGTAACTCGGCCCGGGCGACCGGGCTAGTTCGACCAGCAACACTGTGGGGGTGTCGCAGGCCAGTTCAACAGGCTGATGACCGTGAGGCCAGTCGGCAGACCGCACGTGGCGCGGGCGGGGCGGCTGGGCTCCGGCTGGCCGCGGGTGCACCATGCAAGGTGCGGGTGTGGGTGCGCCAGACAGGGTATCGAACGCTAGTTAGTGCGCGGGGGCACGCCGGGTAGCGCGACACGGCGCCGCGGGGGCGCTGGGGTGCGTCGGGCAGGCCGCCGGTAGGGGCGCCGGGTAGGAGGCCGGCAAGGGCGCCGGGCGCCGGGCCAGCAGTGCAGCATGTCGGGGGGCGCCGGGCTGCGCCGACAGGGCGCTGGGTGCGCCGGCAGGGCACCGGGTGCGCCGGCAGGGCGCCGCGGGTGCGCCGGCTGGGGCGCAGGGCACCGGGTGCACGCCAGGGGGCCGCAGGGGCGGGGTAGTTCATGGTGGTCGCGGGTAGCATGGCCTTTGTTCGCCGCCTTCGTCGTCGTCGCCTCATTGCCATCTTGTTGTGGAGTCATTACAAAAATAACAATGAAGGGGTCGGGCCATGATGGTTTGACCCGAACCCTCTACATTTAGGGTGGTAGCAATAGGTTTTCGCAAGTATGAAGCACAACAACCACCGTTCTTCATTTTGAGAGAAAGGAAGAACATGGGAATGGTTCATACATTAAATAAAAATAAAAACCCTACCTCTTTCTCGTCGCTCGTTGACGGAGTCGCGAAAGGAAGATGATGAAGACCGTCATTCGTTGCGTCCGCCACACATCCCCAATTTTGAGCTGTGTCGGTTCGTTGATGATATTGCGGAGGATAGGTTTCTGGGGAAGGAAGTTAGAATAATAATCGCGTGGAAGATCATCATTGGCATTCTTCACGTTCTTCGTTGGAGAGGATATTATTTCCCCAAGTGTTGGGCGTCACAATACTTTACTAGCACTTCGTCTCTTGGTGAAGCCGACCCAAAAAATTCTCCCAAGCTCACTGTATATAGGAGAGCGGGGAGGTATGTAACCATCGTGGAATTTATGACGGTTCATTTATTTGGATCCTTCCTAAATTCCAATGATGCGGTTACATAATTTAAAAAGGGGGTCGGGCGAATTAAATTGTGTTGGCACATTTTAAGAGGTGTGTTGGCACAACCTAAGAGTGGAGGATGCCAAGAAGTTTCCCCCACATAGCATGCGTCAAAACATATGACACGAATTAATTTTATGTTGACACATAAAATTAAATGACAACAATTAATTTCACATCGACACATCAAATTAACTTACAGCAATTAATTTTTACGTCGAACCATAAAATTAACTGACAACAATTAATTTTACGTCAACTCATAAAATTAATTGAGAGAAATTATGTTTACGTCGACACATAAAATTAACGGACAATAATTAATTTTATGTCGACCCATAAAATTAATAGAGTTTAATTAATTTTACATCAACATATAAAATTAATTGATGGGGGTTTTGAGAGGTTTCCTCTCCCTCTCCATTAAATGGGAGGTTAGGGTGTGGTGGTTCCACCACCAACTCCCAAGTGGAGCTTCTAACAACTTGATCTGCACTGCATGTGTTTAACAAAATAAAATAAATTATTCACTTATTTTATTTTATTAACCCACGTAAAACCCCAAAAACTAACTTTCATACCCGATCATCCACCATTGAGGTGAAATTCTTATTAATCGAATATTGGCACTGCAAGTTCAATGGTGCCCTCAGAATTTGATTCCGAGCACCGGTTCAAAAGTTAAAAAATGCAGCTCGTACGTTTAACGAACGAACCTGAAAAAAAGATCGGAAAATTATTATCAGTCACCCTCAACCCACTGAAGTCAAGGTTAGGCTCTTCCTAGGAGAAACACGCCCCAAATAACTCAACCGTACTCTATGATTTTCAATTCGAGTTACCGTTTAGAAGTTTTGAATTTTACAATAAAATAATTGTCACTTAATTATTTTATTTATGGAAAAAAATAACTTTCTCAGGTGGCTCGCGCCGGCCAAAGTTAGTATCTTATTAAAGAAATAATACCCTCACGAGTTCAGAGGTGGTATCATATTTTTAATCTGAGTTACTGTTTGTGAGTTATAAGAATTTGAAAAATAAAATAACTTTATTTAATTATTTTATTCAAGGTTATGCCATTTTTGGGTTTTCTCACAGGAGGCTTACACCGACTAAACTTAAGTCACGCCTAGTGTAAAACCGACATCCTGATCACAATGGTTCCCAAGGATTTCTGATCCAAGTAACCATTTAAGAGTTATTACACTTTTTCAGGAAAACTTCTTTCGCGCGTTAATTTAAGCTTAAAAAAACATTAGAAAATTCTTCTGGGCACACCGGGCCTCGGAATCAGGTTCCATATGAAACTATGAACTCGTAAAGTTCCATATAATTTAAGAAAAAAAATTCCCTTGAAATTTACGGGTCTTTACATTACTTTCACCTTAGGGATTTACGTCCCCATAAAGCAAAAACATAAACTAGGGAAACTAAAGGATGTAACGAGCACGCATCTGAGACTCCTGCTCCCAAGTGCTCTCTTGGAGGTTCTCGTGCTCTCAACGAATACGCACTAGAGGAACTGATCGTCCATGAAGGACCCGCTCCTGCCGATCCTTGATATCCACCGGAACCTCTGGGAAGGTCATCCCATCTTTGATGTACATCTCCCCGTAATCGATGATGTGGTTCGGGTCATGCACGTACCTTCTCATCTGAGATACGTGGAAAGACTTCATGCACCCAGTGAAACTGAGGTAGAAGGGCTAGATGAAGCACTGAGATAACTTGTCACCCCGGACAAATCTCTGTAGTCCACATCGAGGTGAGACCCGTAAGAAAATGCGGTCGCCATCCATGAACTCCAGTGGTCTCCATCTCCTATCAGTATAGGACTTCTATCTGTATTGTGCAGTCTTCATCCACTCATGGATGATCTGCACCTTCTCCATCGTAGCCTGCACCATCTCTGGTCTTACAAGATCTCTTTAGATTTCCCCTTTGGCGAAAAAGATAAATCTTGTCTCATCCTCTGGATGAACCACGTTCTTTGCCTAATACAGTCAATCTTGACATGAACGGTACCTTTCATGTCTTGGATGAAGTCGTAAGGCCTCGACGCTACTACCAAGAGATCCAACCGTCACTCATGCCTCCAAGGGTTGAGTCACACTGTCGGCATTAGTGTGTGGTCACTGGGTCTCCTCCAGTAGGAATCTTGAAATTGAGGGTCAAGTCAACAGTTTTAACCAGAACCTCTCAGTATCAACCACACAAAAGGGAAGGAAAGAAAACTTCACAAGGAAAAGTGTCTTTTATTACTATAGCTCAAGTACAAAGACCAACAATAACCACAAACAACAACATCATGGAAACTAGAAGCACTAAGAAAAAAGGCCTCCATGCCTGGAACTAGTCCCGCTCATGTCCCCCTGCTTCCGGAGCTCCATAGTCATATGCTTCAGCTGCCTGAAGTTGTGCTCTTCCATGCCCACCTATTCCCTGTGGTCAAGGTGGACCTCCTGGTGGTGGTGGTGGGAACACCTCGAAGCGTCGTCCACCTCCAGTTGCACGGCCAACTCCCCTGCCTCGGTCTCCATCTCCTTGTGGTCAGCCTCGATCGAACCTCCGCCTCTACCAGGGAGGTCCTTCATTTATATGCTGATCATCTGAGTGGTGGGTCAGACAGTCACGATCCATGTGACCTTGTCCGCTGCATGTGTAACATAGCATAGAAGGTCTGGTTCTGTCACTCCCCATGGTGCCTCGCACTACCGACCCTGAGTCGTGCGGCCGACCACCTGTAGGTCTGGCCCTCTTGGACCTCTGTGTCATATGTCTACTGCTAGATGTAGAAGACTCCGCTGCATACCGGCTAGTAGTGGATCCTGCTGCTGTAGACTTCTCAGCAAGGAAACTCTCCACTAAGAGGGGTTGCTCCAACACCCCCATCTGCGTCGGGATGCTGTGAAAAACAACTGAAGCTCTAATCTCTCTCTTGAGCCCCTGCTCGAAGGTCCAGGCCCTGAAGAACGGGTCTTGTACCATATCAGTGGAGAAGCGCGAGAGGTTGTTGAACCTCGCTGAATACTGTGCCACTGTCATGCTACCCTACTGAAGATGCATTAGCTCCTATATATGCACTTATCGAAGGGTGGTTGGTACAAACTCTACATGGAACAAGCTCTCGAAGTTTTCCTATAGAAGTGTCGCCTCGTCATGCTTCTGGAGCATCAGGCTCCACCATCTTCCTGCTGCTGCCTGAAGGAGGCTGGCAACAAGGATCACCATAAAGTCTGCTAGCATCCCTACTTTCCTGAAGACTCTCACCATAGCCTCCAGCCATTCCTCAGCTACCTGTGGATCCGTCTCTCACCAGAACCTAGGTGGTCTCTGGTGCTGGAACTCGTGCAGCGCGCTCAAGTGGCGTGCATCTCCTGCTATAGGGGCTGGTGGCATCGGTGGCCCAACGGGTGGTAGTACTGCTGGTGCCTCAACTGGAAGAGGGCCCTGTACTGAGGCCTCGTCGCTTGGCGGGCTGTCAGTACGTAAAACTCTTGGGGCTCCAACTGGTCGTCCTTGGGGAGGCATCCTGAAATAAACAGATGTGACATGGTCAGAAGACTATACCTGGTGAGCTGACCTGATTTGAGCTGATTTAAAGGAAAACTTTTGAAAACACACACGTAATTAGTGTTTTCGTGCACTGAGTCGGAAATCAGAAGTTAGGGTCCTGGTGTATGGATATGTTGGCCGCCGCAACAAAACTGGACTCCCTGAACTGAAAACCACACTTAGTATGCTTAACACTATTTCTTCACAGAAAGAAAATATCAGAGTCATAATTTCTGCGGTAGAACTGACGTCCTCAGATACCAATTTGTCACGACCCATCCTCGGGGCCCGTTCTGTGACTACCCCATGCCCTCCTTCCATCGGCCAGGGGCTGGTGACTAGCACCAAAGGAATAAATCCCAATAAAAATGGAAGGCATTGCCTTTATGAAACACAAACAAACACACAACCAGAGTACAAGCGGAAGAAAATACTAAGTAAAGAAATAAGACAAGTGTGCTGAAAGTACAATGGGGGCCAGGAATACAAGCCCAACAGTAAAGTAAAAGGAAAATACAAAATAGAAGGAAGGTTTCAAGCTACTCTTGGATCGTCCTTCGGAGTTCCTACCTAAAGGGTAGGTACATATGGCCACCCCATCTCTCCACATCCGTCTGTCACCTCCGGGTACCATCTCATCATGAAGTCCACCTCCAGGTAACATCTCATCATGAAGTCCACCTACGGGTACCATCTCGTCATGAAGTCCACCTCCGGGTACCGTCCAGTTCTACAAGCCTCAACCACGATTAGTGTTGTCCATCTTCTGCATCCAACACAACAAGGTGCGGGCATAGCCCGTGCACGTGTGAGTATAACGATACTCAGTAGGGACCGAGAGACCCTCAGGGTCTCACTAAATCCAAAAAGGATAAACCAAAAAAAATGATCTCAACAGATAACATTTACATAGGTATATGCCCATACATATACCTATGTTATCAAGTAACCCATCTCAATCATTAGGAAAACACAATGGTCATTGACTCAGCTCAAACCAGGATTTTTATTCACGATGATGAAAAACACGGCTGCTGGAGAACTCCTCGTCTGTCGAGTGCAGTAGTCCTATCATGACTCCAAGGTGTCACTCACTAACCTTGGACTACTGGGTCACTCCTCGTATCGAGTACCGCGGGTCTGCCACCTCACAAAGTAGTGCTCCTCCACCATGGGTCTGCAGCCTCACACAGTAGTGCTCCCCCTCATAGCTTAGAGAGGTACTCCTCCTGTCGAGTACCGCGGGTCTGCCACCTCACAAAGTAGTGCTCCTCCTCCATGGGTCTGCCACCTCACAATGTAGTTCTCTCCACTGGGTATGCAAGTCACTCCGAATCAAATCGGACAAGCAGTCATTAGGTCTCAGCCAGCTATAAGGTCACCATACTCCGTATGCTCGCCTCTAGGAGGATCCACTCCAAGAGCCACTGGTCGATACTCCAAGTATCACAAAGTCCCACTATGAAGTATCAAAAAGGACCGTCTCGTCACAAGGGTCTTAACGCAATAGACGGCGCGTCAATCAGATGCCTGATTCGTGAGTTATTAGCCCCTTTGTTTTGGGGGCCCGGTTGGTTTCGTATACGAACCAACCCGGCCATATCTCAACTATACCGCAAACTCCAATGGGGTATACTCAAAGGGACGACTATGCTCCATGAGTACCGGTTCCGCTGACGGTTCATGAAACGGACGTCCGGTGCCAAAGATATGGCCCAAGAAGGTAATGAGGCAGTAATAAGCCCGAGTCCGGTCCGACCCGGTCAGACCAAATCAGCCTAACCCAAACTTGGCCGACGTGGTCTGGGTCGACCCGGTCTGACCTGGCCCATTGGGTGAGTCAGCCCACTATGTTTTGACCTGGTCCACTGGGCCCGACCCAGCGGACCGCGAGAGCGGTTCGGCCCGATAGTCGCCACATAGGCGGCTCGGTAACTCGGCCCGGGAGACCGGGCTGGTTCGACCAGCGACACCGCGGGGGTGTCACGAGCCGGTGACCGGGAGGCCAGCAGGCAGACCGTGCGGGGTGCAGGCAGGCCGGCTGGGTTCCATCTGGCTGTGGGTGCACTAGGTAGGGCGTGGGTGTTCCAGGTAGGGTTTCGAATGCCAGGCAGTGCGCGGGGGCGCGCTGGGTAGCGCGACGGGGCGCCGGGGTGCGCCGGGCAGGCTACCGGTAGGGGTGCTGGGTAGGACGCCAACAAGGGCGCGGGGCACCGGGCCGGTAGTGCAGCATGTCCTGGGGCACCGGGCTGTGTTAGCAGGGCGCTGGGGGTGCACTGGCAGGGCGTCGCGGGTACACCGGCAGGGCACTGCGGGTGCGCCGGCATGGCGCCGCGGGTGCGCCGGCACACGCCGGCAGGGGCGCGGGGCTCCGGGTGCGCGCCATGGGGCCGCGGGGGTGGCGTAGTTCACATAGGTCGGGTGTAGCGCAGCCTTTGTTCGCCGACTTCGTCGTCATCGCCTCATTTCCATGCCGTAGTGGAGTCATTACAAAAAGAACAACGAAGGGGTCGTGCGGTGTTGGTTTGGCCCGAACCCTCCGCGTTTAGGGTGGTAGCAATAGGTTCTCGCAAGTATGAAGCACAACAGCCACTGTTCTTCATTTTGAATGAAAGGAAGAACATGGGAAAGTTTCATACATTAAATAAAAATAAAAACACCACCTCTTTCTCATTGCTTGTTGGTGGAGTAGCGAAAGGAAGACGATGAAGACCGGCGTTCATCATGTCTGCCACACATCCCCAATTTCGAGCTGCGTCAGTTCGTTGATGATGTTGCGGAGGATAGGTTTCTAGGGAAGGAAGTTAGAAGAATAATCGAGTGGAAGATCGTAGTTGGCATTATTCACATTCTTCGTTGGAGAGGATATGATTTCACCAAGTGTTGGGTGTCACAATACTTTACCAGTGCTTCGTCGCTTAGTAAAGTCATCCCAAAACCTTCTCCCAAGCTCCCTATATATAAGAGAAGGGGAGAGGTATGTAACCATCATGTAATTTATGAAGGTTAATTTATTTGGAACCTTCCCAAATTCCAACAATGCAGTTACTTAATTTAAAAAGGGTGTTGGGGGAATTAAATTGAGTTGGTGCAATTTAAGAGGTGCGTTGGCACAACATAATAGTGGAGGATGCCAAGAAGATTACCCCACATATCCAGCGTCAAAACATATTACACGAATTAATATTATGTTGACACATAAAATTAATTTACATCAATTAATTTCACGTCGACACATAAAATTAACTCACAACAATTAATTTTTACGTCGAACCATAAAATTAACTGACAACAATTAATTTTATGACAACTCATAAAATTATGTGAGAGCAATTAAGTTTACATCGACATATAAAATTAACTGACAACAATTAATTTTACATCGAAATATAAAATTAATTGATGGGGGTTTTGAGAGGTTTCCTCTCCCTCCCCATTGAATGAGAGGTTAGGGTGTGGCGGTTCCACCACCAACTCCCAAGTGGAGATTCTAACCACTTTATCTGCACTGCATGTGTTTAATAAAATAAAATAAATTATTCACTTATTTTATTTTATTAACCCACAAAAAACCCCCAAAACTAACTTTCATACCTGATCATCCACCATTGAGGTGAAATTCTTCTTAAGCGAATATCTTCACTGCGCATTCAACGGTGCCCTCAGAATTTAATTCTAAGCACCGGTTCAAAAGTTAAAAAACGAAGCTCGTAGGTTTCCTGAACGTACCCAAAAAATGTTCCGAAAATTATTATCAGTCACCCTCAACCCACTGTGATCAAGGTTAGGCTCTGCCTAGGAGAAACACTCCCCAACAAACTCAATGGTACTCTTGTATATTCAATTCAAGTTACCGTTTAAAAGTTATGAATTTTACAATAAAATAATTGTCACTTAATTATTTTATTCACGGCCAAAAACTAACTTTCTCAGGTTGCTCGTGCCAGCCAAAGTTAGTATCTGCTTAAAGAAATCATACCCTCACGAGTTTAGAAGTGGTCTCATATTTTTAATCTGAGTTACCATTTGTAACTTATAATAATTTGAAAAATATAATAACTTTATTTAATTATTTTATTTAAGGTTATTCCATTTTTGGGTTTTCTCACAGGAGGCATGCGCTGACTAAACTTAAGTCACGCCCTGGGGTAAACCCGCCATCCTGAGCACAACGGTACCCTCAGATTTCTAATCCGAGTAACCATTTAAGAGTTATTCCACTTTTTCAGGAAAACAGCTTAAGCACGTTAATTTAAGCTTAACAAAACTTCAGAAAATTATTCCGGGCACACCGGGCCTCAGAATCAGGTGTCGTCAAAAACTGTGAACTCGTAAAATTCCAAAGAATTTAAGAAAAAATATTTTCCTTGAAATTTACGAGTCTTTATAGTTCTAGTCCCTATATTTATAATGAAGTGAATTTCTCAAAATCCACTCCTAAATTTGAAGAGGAAGTATGTACCCTAGTCCATAAGCTAAAATAGGTGAGTCATAACACCTAAAAAGATTCAAGGATGATACTAATTAGTTCCATCCTGAATATAAATGATCAATAGTGGTGTGTTGCATTCCTAAAAAGGTATTGTGATGAATTTTATTTGAACTTCAAAGAGATTCCAAGGAATGAAAGATAGGTTTCTTTCCACCATATCATCCTTCCCATCATTCATCATGGATTCAACGAGAAACCCATGAAACCACTTCCCTTATATGGTTCCATGTTAATGGAAAAAGTTGATAATATAATCAAGTCCAACTTCATTAGGGTAGTTCAATACCCAAACTGAACATTCAACATCATCCTAGATAGGATGAAGAATGGAAAGATCAAAGTTGAAAATATCTTTAAAGACCTTAACATCCATTTAAATAAGGATAGAACCCTTATCCCAGTAATTTAATTTTTTATTTATGAAATCCTCGGATTTTTATACTTTTCCACCATGGATGGACACTCTTAATACAACCAAAATTCATATTTCTCCTGAATATAATTATTTTCTTATCTTTATGCCACTTCAGGGACCTTAATTATACTCCATGATGCCTTATGTCTTCAATAATGCTGGAAAAACATATTAGTGTTCCATGCATTATATCATTTACTTCCTCCTTCAAAAAACGGTGGAGTACAATATGGATGACTTGTAGGTCAAATATCTCACTTGATAAATCTATATCATAGATCATTAAAATGTGTTTAGACAGATTTTTTTGACACAACCCTATGATGAATCCCTTGAAGTGTACATTTTGGGTTACTTATGGGTAGTTTCTTATCATTGTTTTCAGATATATAAACATTGATATTAACCTATATAATATCATGTCTATCATTAGAATTCCATATCTTCATAATGTCTAATATTGTTGGGGCCTTCATGTTCATTTATCCAGTATACTACATTTTTTCACTAATCTAGCAGTAAAATATAATCACGTTTCTAGTCCAATGAAGAAAGGAGTCGTATATCAATGGAATGAATAATTATGAGCTACAGTAAATGAAATCAATAAATATTTATTATGTATTCTAGTTTTGATGCCTCTCATTAAAGGAAAACATTTTTCCCTATTTGACTACCATATAATGGCCCCACAGTACCCTATTAGCTTAGAAAAATAATAAAGGAAAATATAATAGTTTTTAGTAACTTATTCTCATGTACCTCATCACTGAGACAATATATTCTCCCATCGAGAATAACTGCCTTGTCATAGTGTTTATAGCTCAAAATTTGTGTCATTATCTACTACACCATAAAATTGAGATAGTTTCCTATATTTAACCATTGAAGTACATCCTTAACCACCCTATGATGATAGGGTGATTGGTAAGATGGGAAGTTATCTTTTAGTAGTTTTTCATTAGGTTCATTCCTCAAAATTCTATCAAGACACAAGAGCTAGAAAACTTCCTTATCATATTTCGAAACATATGAAGAGTTTACCCTAGATATAAACTTTCTATATCTAAATTAATCAAGTAACATTTGGATAGAAAATACACATTGATGATGCCTCATAAATATCAACTGAGATAATTATCTACAAAACTAATCACAAAAGGTTTAGACATTAGATTTTTTTATCACTCCATCACATGACCATATTTTATAATCATTCCACCTCACAATGGGATACACCAAAAATGAGTACAATTACCAATCCCTCATAACTAGTATCAAGTAATCCCTCAATATTTTTATCATATGGTTTCACATGAATGGTGACTCAGATCTAGTCAACAAAAAAACAGTGATGACTATATTTCTATAAAATAAGAGTGAATCCCTTTACTCGAGAATTCTCATTAGAAAATTTCCTAGTTCCCCAATGATTCAATAATTTTTTTAAAGGTTGGGGTCAAAGCCTCATCTATTATTAAATCATAGAAAATAACTCTTTTAACTGGGTAGAGGGAGATCAATTACATAGCTCGAAGGCCCAGTGGGCATTTATTAGCCCATTACAGTACCGCTACAGTACCCATTTTCTATGATAAAAAAATGACCAGGTGAACAACTTTTAATTCTTATCTACATCTCTTATAGAGCTATACGAGGATGAATTTTTCATCCATGTTACACATTAGAGAGTGTCCACCCCCGAAATTTCATATGAGGAGTGATAGGAGGCGAACCAACAAAATATAAATTAGTCCCAATAGGGTCCCATAAATTCCTCCATGATAAAAGAAGTATCCAATTGGATGACTCTATTTATTGAGTCTATAAAATAATGAAATCTACTATCTGGAAGGGTTTGGAGTGTGAAAATACGTTGATGAGTGAATAATTTCATCCTATGTGCCATACCTGACTCAAAGTAGGTCTATTTATATATCATTGATGGAATCCTTATCTATTTTGAATAAGGAAAAAAATATCTTTGATTTTTCAGTAGGTAAACACCAGGACGTGTGAAGATCATCAATAGAGATTAAATATCGTTCATCATATTCAAAGGTTGGGGTATTTTTGGTCAACCTTTAATTGAGACTATAGAAAATATTTCAAGAATTTTCATGAATCCATATTCACACCAACTTCTCTCATCATCCACTATATATTCTCCATTTCCCAAAATATTCTTAGACCATTGCCAGATGGGGCCAAATATTCTAAGACACTACTAACCATTGAAAACCAATAAGTGTATGTTTATACTTACTATATTCAAGTTATTCTCAAAATAGGTATAATTCAATACCCTAAAAGATATCAAGACCTAATCTATGATCGAGTTCATCAAATCCCACATCATACGTTGATTTTTTATTCCTTAAAACCTTACCATGGGGAATAAGACATTATTATGATCCACTAAGCAAAATAAGTTTTATGATAAATACAACATCTAGTCCAAACATACTTACCCTACCAATCATAATAAAATATATAGATCATGGTATTTAACAAGAACTAATAAAATGATTTATAGATGATGGTGGAATAAAATAGGAAGCGTTTTCCCAAAAATCACTAAAATTCCTTGGTGGAATATTAGACAACGACTCGTAGTCCCACCCAAGTGACTCTATACTCAATAGTATAAGGAATGATAGTTTTGTTTCCCATAAATTTTAATCTAAAATATCTCTTAATAGATGTTTAAAATAATAATAATCTAGATAATATATCTTAATTTATTCTTGTTGAGTTTAAATCCCTTTATTATTGTAGGTTGTAAGAATTGCACAATATCAAGGTCTATTAAATTCATGTGGCTTGAGCATTTAACAAGATGGATTTTTCTTAGCTCGTTACTTTAAGTTAACTTGGTTCTATCATTGAGAATTCCAATGATACCTAGAAATAAGTTGTTGAAGTTGGATCCCAAATGGGGGGACCCTTTTTCATCCAAAAAGATTACTCCAATAGTATATACTTTTTTATCACCATTGATAGGGAGCGTAACACACCTACCACCAATGAAAGGTTCCTAAAAAAGTAATCTTTATAACCCTCATGTTCAATTATCAATAAAAGATTAAATAATTTGAGCAGAATAGAATATAGTCATAATCATAATAATTTAAAATTTATATCATCTAAGTTTATCCTGAATGACTTTATACTACTTTGAATGGATACTTGTTACACAACCTTAATCTTCATAGCATATCATCCATACTATATAATGTCCAACTACATGATCAACATTATTTTTAGATGAAATTAAACTAATAAACCTTTTTTTCCTAGCTATATGACCTTAAATTATGTAGCTAACATCTTAAATTGTTATTCTTAAACAAAAGAATGGCTTATTATCCTTGTTTTAGAGGATAATTACTCTTTTTGTGTTATCCTTATACAAATCCAATATATATAACAACAAATTTATTGTATCCCAATCCAATGAATATATAGGCATTCCTATATAATTTATCATGGGCCTAGAAACCATTTCCCCCTTATAATAACTTATCATTTCCATGTCATGATGCTCAATTCCCTTTAATTCAGTTCCTTTCCCACACTTGACACTAATAAAATATTTTTACCAAAAAGAATTTTGAATATCACTCACTGATATGCCTCGTAAATGTTCTCAAATACATTATGGTGTATCACATTGGTGTGTTGAGATGTTCCCGAACATCCTTCCATTTCACCCTCACACTTCAGGTCATTTTCAATTTGGATCCCCATAATCCTCTATGTTCACATAGACTCTCTTACAGTAATGAGATAATTATAAATAGTCCTTCCTATCACCTAGGGGATTCCTTAATAGATTCTCAACAAAAATATGATATTTCTCATGTCTCAAACATAGTTTATGGTCTACCCAAGTTTTTTTACCCATTCATCAAAAAAAGGTTGTTAAATTGATTTTTGAAGACATGGTCAGAAGTCATAATTTAGTAATTTGTCTCATAATTCATGTTTTAGATCCTTGAGGTCGTCAATTACTTATTTTTCATCAACTTTTGTTATAGATTAAATTTAACACCTTAAGTGATTTCCCCTCAGGTATTCATGCCTTTTGAACAAGTAATTTGGTCTGATGGAGTCCATGTTTCATTCTCTCATATGAAATGTGTAACATATATATACTCCTTATATTATATATATATCACAACTCAAGTGGGATTGTGAGTCTTATTAGATCACAGACCAAAACAGTTGAGGCATTTCACATTCCTAGGGATGATATTGCAGTCTTGGAAAAAATAATTTAAACTGTACATCCCCTATATCCCCTTTCAAGATCCTTTATGTAGCATTAGAATAAAAAAATCATCATTTTCATCTCTACCCTCAAGGATTCATGGACTATCTTATTCCATAGTCAAATCTATATGTCCTTATACCCTAACAAATATCCATTTCAACCTTATAATATTAAGTTAAACCATATGGTCTCAATCAAAGCGTCACAACCTTAAACATTATACTCTCTCATCCTCACCATATGTTTTTAAATTATGCGATCAATGTACCCTTTACATAATTCTAATCTACACCAAGCCATTGGTCAAAGAAACATTATTTTTTACTATATAGTTAACATATAATTATATGATTCTTAAAATATAGAATTGTTCATCATCCTCATATGATAGTAGAGACAATTACTTATAGTGTCTTTCTTCTACTACATAACCTTCTAAAACTATGTATTACTTGATTTATATACTATAATACATGTAAGGATTCCAATGTCTACCATCCTAGTCCTAATGGTGTAAACCATTACCATTATAATTTCATCATTTTTTTTCTATCATGTTGTCTAATATCATTCTATTAGGTTCCTTGATTTTATAGAACATCAAGACCATACTCCACTCTGAAGATGATTTTGTCCCTCTCATATGCTAATACATCTTATCCATGTTCTCAGACACATGATAGTATGACACATAGAGTGATGAAATCCACATGAAAATCCTTTCTACACAACCCCATACTTTGGTTTTTCGTTGATTTTCATCCCCATCATCCTCCATTCTTGAATGTTTACCCTATAGTGATGGTGAATTATATGTTGGATTGCCTCCCATATTGGATTAACTCCCTAAATGACTTCTTTCAGTAACATGAGAGGTCTCATGTGATGAAAATTGTTAGTGGTCAACCCTATTTTTCTCATCCTTATCCCTGTCAGTGTGATAGTGGAATGTGCATCCCAAATATATATTCAACAATCATCCTTAAAACACTTATCACACCCCATTTCATTTTCAAATCATAGAGGTCACAATTAACTTTATCCACCTCCCTAAATTTATGTGGATTTAAACAGCCTCAGCATTAATCTTCTCAATCATTTATATACCTCACTAAATTAAGATAGTCTAGTGTGGTCTTTCACTAAAAAATTATTCCTTCTATCATAAATATTTCTATGTTATATTTTTCATTTAAAAAAAGGATATTTTTTCTTTTGTTTTTACTTTGATAATGTATCAGGGGTATTATTCTACTATTTTTTTTGCACACCATGAATATCTGACATGACTTATAATATTTAGTGGATTGTTTACGAAATGATTAGGTAACACTTTGTTTACTAGAAAATGGATCTCTCTGTCTTAGCTACATGAATTTAAACTATATATCACACCCATGGTATATGCATCAGGACCTTAAACATTATACACATCTTCTTCATAGAATGACCTATTCTATAAACATGCTTTTTGGTCCATTTGTCCCTCTATTCACAACAATTTATCTCTTCTCTAGATAGGCATACTATCTCACACTCATTGGTCCAAACTACATGACCATAAAATATTAGTCAACCCCTAGTCCAAGTATCATAACATTAAACATTGTGCATACCCCTTTGGAGGATGTATGTGTAACACTAACCCCTTCATCCTGGTATTCACATTGATCTTTTGGAACATTAAATGGTGCATAAACCACTTTATCCCCCACCTTTTATAACATTTTTATAACCATGAACACTATAAAACTACCCTTTGTCCCTCGATATATGATCTTAAATAGTGTGGCCAACATCATTTATACATTATGTTAAAATTCATAGTTTCATACCAATCACATGGATTTAATCTATGTATTACATAGGATCAATGCCTGAGAGGATTACCACTTCTCATGTTGATCTCTTACCATACCACCTATTAGAACTATATACAGCTTGATTCGTATTCCATGGGATACGTAGAAAAGATCCCATACACAAATCTTTTATCACCCCAACCTTGTCTTCACAACTAAAACTTATCCTCTAGATCTCATATCCCTCCTACACATACAGTGGTGTTTTACCTATGTAAAAATTATCTAATATATATGAACTTATCCAACAATAATTGTTTAGTACATACATAAAAACCTAATATTGTGTGTACCTCCTCCTCATAGAGCACACAATACTTTCACTAAACCTTTCATACCCCCTAGAACCATATTCATACCGGGTTTCCTCAACACCCAGTGTTGTGAAAACTACCTCATAATGGTCCATACATCAAAAACCTAAACCATAATCATTTACCTATAGTATCATCACTATAGTAATTGGGTCTACCAATTCATGTGAGATTTTTTCTTTTCCTAATGTTGTATTGATTGCCTAATCCATGGTTTCTCCTCTATTACGTAAAATAGGAATCATCTATTAGTTTAAGATATATAACCTTACACTCTTTATTGTCAAGGACCAACTTGGTTTCCACAAGCATGATTAAAATTATCCTATGTCGCTTCTTGTTCCAGTACTCTATTAAGCACGGTGCATCACAATTATATGACTAACAAGGGATGGAATAGTCTAAGGGTTCTTAGACTTCATTTTTATTATTTCCTTTTATCTCTACACTTTTTTTAGAAAATTTAGAATTTACTCATGACCCTCCATGTCTGAACAGGGTCCCCTATGGTGATGGAAAAATGACAAATAATACCACCTATCATATAAGGCACATGATCTAGAGTTTTTTGAGAAAACAACAAGGATTGTTTCATATATAAAATATGGTCATTGTTCAGCCTCTTGTTGTTCAGTATTCATAAAATAATGAAAGTGAAATTCATATACCCAATGTAGTCAATGGACAACCCTAAAATATCTATCACCCAAATGAAATTACAAATCTTCAAGTCATGATTTTCCCACTTCCATCATGTTGTACTCAAACAGAGCATTAACCCCCATGGAAATACTCTCTTACACCTGATGGTATGATGGTTCGTTGAATCTATCCCATGGAATCATTCTTTAGTAGTCTCTCAATTATCATGGATTCCCTAGAGTTCACTCGATCATTTCGAACCTAACTCGTTATTCTTGTTTAGAACTCTTGTGTGAAGCTAGTGATGCCCCATTGCACTATTTTCTTATCTGAACTATAAATCTCTTGAGCTTATATTTTTTTACCAGTTTTTTTCATCAGAAAAATTAAGATACCTCTTCATGATTATTTCCATATAAATTTAAATATTTTTTCCAAATTTACCCATTTTATAATGTGAAATTATATGGTATTCCATTAATGAATTATATAAAACTATGTGATATCTTTGTTATTTCCTGATAAGATTTCTTCTATGTGGATTTTTTATCCAACCACACCCATCTGTTAGTGTTGGTCATCTACTACACCACCAATAGAATTATGTGTTGATTCATTCCCATTCCATGGTATATGTAGTGATCAGAAAACACCACAACTCAATCCTAGAAATAAACTATTCTAGTCAAACATTAGAACTATAAACTATGTTCCCTCACATTTTGGATATAATTTGTGCTGTAATAATACCCCCTTAGGTCATTCTATTCATTTTGGGTCTATTTCATTCCATCCATAATAAATATCACACATCCACTCATGGGAAAATTTATATGAACTTAAACTCTATAACTCTATGATCTAGGTTTTATCACTATAATATTGGAACCACAGTCCTAGATACATGGCTTTAAAAGGCATTCTATATTGTTAAATCTAAATGATCACAAAACATCAGTAACACTTGGTTAAGTTGTATAGCTTTAAACTCTAGAACAAAATGGTCAATGTCTCATAACTATAAACTGAAAACCATACCCATGGGTAAATTAACTTGACTTTTATGTACCTTTTTAAATGATGCATGACTAAAAAACATAAAAAACCCTTATTCCAAGTTATGTAACATTAAACTGCATCACCCTATAGTCTACGACCAATAACCCTAAACTAGTAACCTTGGTCCTAGTTGCACAAACATAAAAGGAATACCCCATTTCCAAAGCTTCATGACTTCAAAAAATCATAAACACTTGGTCCAAGTGGAAAGAACATAAACTCTAACACCATATTGTTTGGGTCCCATGTAATTAAACTAGGAACCATTTTAATGGTTGCATTCCCATTAATGGAATGGCATGTTCTCAATGATACAAGACCATAATTCTTTTGAAACTCTTATTATTTGTTGTAAAACATTAAAATCCAACACCCAATAGCCAAAATTCACTGGTCTTAAAATGGGGACATTCACCTCACCTGCACAACTATAAAATGCATTCCCCATGGACAATGCTGCATGACCACAAAATCTAAGCAACTCTAGATCCAAACAACATGACTATAAAATACAGTACCCCTATTCATATTTGTAAAATCATAAAAGGAACAACTCAAGGTCCAAGATATGTGACCTTAAACCATTAATAGTTTTTTGGTTAAATATATATGACATTAAACTAATAAACCTTAGAGATCATTAATATTTGCCTAGATAATGATGTAATCATGTTATTTTTTCTTTAATTTGGTTAGAAATTTTGTTTTCCCCACTATACCATGTGTTTTTTCTTATTTCATGAATCCCATCATTGTTCTTGGCACAAGTCAGCATAGCCGAGATAGTGGAAAACCCCTTCCTTGGTAGAGAGTGAGACATTTTGTTAGTATTCTTGATCATCTAACAATGTAAAATCGTGTTTAATTTCTCAATTATAGGATACACCCTTGTATATATACTAATGTCCAATAATAGAATATTGTTGTGGATCTAGATGCAATCATTTGGATAATATAACTCAAGATAGTGTGTGGAGAATGCGCTAGTCAACCCCACCTATCCTTTAGTTCACCATCTAGTGGAGAAGGTTTCCCATTCAACCCACCAAATCACCCAATTTAATTTGAGTGATTATGTTTTGGATGTTTCTCCATTCCCTATGTTATGTCCCTATATTCTCATATGCAATTCCTATCTCTATGAACTCTATGTCCTATAGGGTAGGTGTATACTCTTGAAAAGGAAAAAACTAGCTTTATAACTAAATCAGCCTCATGAAATTAATGAATATAGTTGATATCATGAAGATGGAAGTCCAAAATATCCTCTTCAATGGTATTCCCAAGTTTTTTCTCTCCCACCATATGAAGTGTCGGCTCCTCTATTCCCTCGGTAGGGTTACCTCAACTCATTCCTCCATAGATTTTTCCTTTAGGGTTGCCTCTTCCCCCGAAGAAAAAGGGGACTAATCCCTAATCATGGATGGTGATGTCCCAATCACTACCAAATTAGTAGAGGACAGTCCCACCATAAAGATTTCAACAACCACCTAAAGGCCTTATGCTTTATCGGCCCTCTTGGTCACTACAACCACAACAATAGTCGATTCTAACAAATTGGTCTCAAAATTCACCAATTAAATAGTGGGTTCCATGTGATTTGGTTCTTACCCAATTATTAAATCCCATTATATAGGGAATATTTTCATCAAAGAAATATTCCAATGAAGCCTGAGATTGAAACAAGGAGAAGTGAGTTTTGGGATGAAACATACATAATTTTTAGAGGGTAGTGATATTGAAACTATGAGTGAATTCATGGATACATTACCTATGAAATTTTCCTTATCCAAACTTAGATGCAATTTTTTTTGTCCCATTCACTACACTAGGATATAGGTTGATGTCCTAGGTTCTATAAATAAACTTCATCATCAATGGATTCATTCCATTATTAGGTTCATCAGTATGCACCACAGGTTTCTCAATAGTTGGGTGTGTTAAATCTGTAAAGATGGGATCATACAAGTTAGTATATATTATTAAAATATCATATACATAGAATAGGGACGAAAGAGAGGAATTCACCTCCTGAGTCTTATGGAGGTGAGATTTTTTCCTTAGCTGGGATTAGTACCCCAGTGACAAAAGGGTAACATCCCAAAGTTTCAGGAAGGGATATTCTTCTTATATTCTAATCATCCATAATTTTCTAATAACCTCTCTTTAATGTTCGATTATCCAAGGTATAACTAAGGATATCCACCTCCTCTATGCATGTTAATCGATATATAAATCATATATAATGAGTTAGTAAATACTAGGTGATGATGACGACCATAACTCTGAAAATCCAAGTGGTGTACCTCCTGATGTGTGAGGTCTTAAGATTCAACAGTGGAAGGAATCATATTTCCTCCCTTATATGACCCATAGTATGTCGAGATTCCTCATGAATACAATTCGTTGGATTTTCCCAATGTCATATCTCTAGTTTCCCTAATTTCATTATGATCTTCAAGAAGTGAATTGTCCAGCAAAACTCAAAACCTGTCATTCAGGGTAGCCACATTTCCCAATATGTTGATCAACAAATCTATAATGGTAATATAAGAATCAAATTCTGACTGAGATATTATAAAAATATCCCTATAATTCTCCAAGATTTTTAGGTATGTCTTGTTGTTTTATAGCTTCCACCACATTAGCTGGAATGAATTTCACTACAAAAAGTTATACCAATTCACCTATGTATCTATAAAGGAAACATCATTTATACTTCAGTATCATGTCACGTGAACTTTATTGGAACCACATAGAGCCGTAATGAAACTTTCCTAATGGCTTCACAATTATCACAAACACTCTTCCCTGTAATTTTTCTATATTAAAATGCACTTTTTCTCGGATAAATTCTCAGATAGGGAGAAGAATCCCTAGTATGCCACTTGATTATAACTATATATTCTTCAAAATCAATCCTCCTTATTTTTTGTGATCTCCATAGGTGTTACACCTCATACATCACTACCCTATGTAATTATCAACTTCACCCAACTAGATGATCAACTAATTTAGAATAGTTCGTGAGTATTCTCCCTCCCAATTCTTCTCATAGGAATCAAGCATCCCAAATGGAGAATCAGGTGGTGTTAATTCAGTCCTTTCTATACTTACTTCATGGGTTAACATTCGCCAAATCTTTCATAGAATAATGTGAAGATGTTGAAGGATTATCACAGTGTGCAACCCTATAATTATCCACTACAAACAACAAAACTGACTACAAAACTAATGTGGTTTATATTGATCATTGAGAAACATCTTGTTGATTCGGGTGATCTATCCCTATATTGTAAGGAAAAAGGTAACATATATTCTTATGGGTATTTTGGTCTTCATACAATATAACCCCCATAGGAAGGGTAAATGAATGATAAATGAAGCTCTTCGATGCCCTAGGTATAGAAAGCAATCCAAATTGCATAAGTTTTCAAGGATTTCTCCATGCAATGTTTAGAAGTATTGGATAAAATTTAAAGTTAGGATGATGGATAGAGGTTAAGTTTTCCGAAATACCTATATGTGTAGAAAACTACCCATAGTGAAGTTGGGATAGTCCAAACACACGAAAAGGTATCTTCCTTAAAAATATGTTCTTCAAATCCTTTTAGATATTTTCTAGTATTAGAATATCCATGTTGGTGTAATGTCTCATTTCCAGCACCACCTCTAAAATTAAGGTTTATAACCATACCATTATGTGGGAAACCTGAATGATGACCAACCAACCATTCAGGAGGGTTATGATAAATCCAAAAAATTTGATCTCTGGTGTGTGATTTTTCACTCCATAACCTCATGATTTATATTTTCCCTCCTCTATGAGTACCCATTATGAGACCTATTTCCCCACTATAGAACTCTCAGGCACTATATTGGTCTTCCTAGCATCGTTTATTGAGGCATATTTTGAAGAATATCAAACCCACACATGAACTGTGAATCTAAAGGGTCAGTATTATTAAACTAATTTTCTATTATGGTACTCATTAATTCTATGTAAAGTACTATCAATTTCTCTTAGTCCTCTTAAACATTCACTATAAAAAATAAATCATCATATATCACCCTCTTTATGGTGATCGCACAAATATGGCAGATGTCTCACAATCTAATGTCAAATTCCACATGGTGTAGGTGGAATGAGTTGGTATCTGGTGACTACCTACTCAATGGTTCTGGAATCAACTCCAAGTGGTGATAAATGTGGAACTGATATGTCCATGTTACTTTATAAATCCTTACCCATAGAATTTCATCCCCAGACTCCTTAAAATGACTAGAGGACCCTGCAAATCCAATCCCATTCAGAAGTTAAGTTTCTACTATAACATAGATCCACCCTTTTTTCCAACATAATCGATCTCTACTAAGATCACTTTGAAAATCCTCACATATTTGGAATGAGGCATTTCATCTACTAGATCTTCTCTATTGATGGTATTGATTGGATTCCATAGGGTGAGATTTTTTTCTAGGTTCTTATCCCTTAGGTAGTGACCGGTCATGACCCTATTCCACCTAACATACAATGTAAACAAAACAAGTAGCTCTAGGAGTCAATATTAGAATCTATAATTGTAACATCATAATAAAATTTGAATCCATATAGAGGCATACTATTTTATAGAAGATATTCATTATGATATTCTATCAGTAACTCTATGAGGGTGGCATGCTCATACAGAGTTTAGAATCTTGATCTAATGACAATATTCCTCACATTTTCCCTTCCATAGGTAGTAATAGCTTCAACCCCAATAGAATCCATTTTCAGAGTTTATTGTTAAATATCTAAGTATTAATTCATAAAAAATCATTTATTTTCATCTTCATATATATTCCTTCACAAAAATATTACACATAGAAGATTCTTCATGGTTGATCCTTCATGTAAACAATAGTATCAAAATAACTAAGTATTTTATTAATATAAATATAAGTATGTATTGAGTATGAAATCTCACTTTTTTTGTTATATAAACTTCTCATTATATGGTACAAAACCGAAGACCTTTTAAAGATTAGTTTCATGGAAATATAGAAAATGATACATGATAATATAAAACATCCTTCTAATCTAATTGAAAGTATTATTCATATGTTCACACTAATTACATTTAATACATCTCATATCCTAGGGACATATATCAAAGTAAAGGGGTGATAATGACTCAAATTTAGGGAAACTATTTACATATATTCATGAGGAATATCAATAAGAACATAAGAAATATCATTGTGGAATGAAAAATGAAAAAAAGTGGAATATAATAATAAAAAGAACATGATTCAAAGAGTGTAAATGTGGATACAAAATTAATTTATGAAATTCACAATCATATCACCATGGTTTTTCATTGATGTGTCAAAGATAAAAATTACCAAGGTTATTCACCAAGGTATCATAAAACATGCCATCTCTAAAGATTAAATTATTTTCACAATAAATTAAAGAACTATCAAGGTTAACCCTTAATATGTATTAATTTCATTTGATCCACCTAGATCGTAATCAAATATTTCATGGATAACTCTTGTAGAATAAAAGTAACCAGTTTTATATCAAAATCATGGACCTTCAAAAGTTATTAAAAATGTGATCATTATGTCATTTTAAACTCATGGAAAAGGATTATTTTTTTAATGTATGTTAATCCTATAATCAAATAAATATTTTTTGAATTTAGGAGAGTAAATTTGGAAAATAAAGAGGCTTGGGTATTCACAAGAAGAAAATAAAAGAGAATTTCGTGAGAAGAAGTGTGAAATTTGGAGAAGTAAATTTGGTAGCATAAAGGGTATAAAATGTGGTTCTATAAAAGGGTAAATTGAGATGGGAAAATGGTATCTCATTAATAAAAAATAATTTGGAAGTAAGCATTTGAATAAAAGGGTAATAGGGAAATTAATCATAAAAATTAGAAGACATATACAAAAAGAGGTTCTAGAATTGAAGAGAAAAGAAGAATAATTTCCTTACCTTGAAGAGTTACTCTTAAAACATGAGGACTAGGACATTGGGGGCTTGAGTATACCTTTTTGGACTCATTGGAAGGTTAAACTATGATATATTTGTGTATAAGTTATTGGGATTGAAAGGAAATGAATAAACGGGTGGGTTTTTTATAGAAAGATTAGAGGATTTGTTTAATAATATCCAAATATAGGCCTTAGAAATCTAGGTATTGGAAACGAAAAACCATGGGCTTTCCCAGTGGTGTTCTAATGTTTTTGGACATTTGGGACAATTTATCTATTATTTTAACCCAAAATAAATAAACATCATATTATATTACTTTTTTTCAACTTAAATTAATGCTTTCACAAAATAATGTATTTAAATATAAAGTTTCCAATTTAGACTTTGGAAAGTAACATATAGGTTTGAAAGTTGATTAAAATGTATTAAAATAATTGATATTAAGAAAATAAAATATTTTGTGCCATGGATTGTGGTTATATAATTATTATATCATTATGACATAATTATGAATTCATTAAATATACCTAAAAACAAAAACTATATGTTTACAATTCATAGAAAAAAAATATTTTATAAAATTATCATATAATTCACCTGAACCTAAATTTGACAAGATTTTTTCAAAAATGATGTTTTTTATATAAGATTTATCTAAATTTGAGAACATTAAATATTATATATAAAAAATTATTTATTAAAAAAAGGGGGTTGAAAATGACTAGTAAAATTTATGTCGCATTAAAATATTAAGGACATAAAAAAATTATATTACCATTTATATTCAAATAAAATTGTTTTATCATATTATTTCATTAATATAATTATTATTCATAATACCTTTTTTTATTATAATAATTTACATCCTTTTTTAATAGAAATTTTTTTTCTAAAAAATAAATTTATCAAATTCCTGATATTTAAGAAAACTATTCAAAAAATGGAATTGTTGAAATAAAAATTTTATGTATACATTGGAATTAAACTTTATGTAACTATGTTTCGAACATGTAACCCCTTATAAAACTCATGTATGACCTAAGTGTAAGGTGTGTTACAGTGATAGATACATGGGGTGGCTTGGCTAACATTGACCGAGTTGTAATTTCCACTAACTTGAACTTCTCCCAAAGCAGATTTTTTATAGACTCACTTATTGAAGTTTGGCTTGGTCGTGGAAAACAAAAAACCCCAGTGACTCTACCACCCTCCAGAGATCTAAAAAATCGTATTCATAAGGAATGAATCTACTTATGAAGCACAACTCTTCTTTTTTCTGCATTAATAATCATTTTCATTTCAACTTATAAAAACTAATTATAACATTAAAATTATTACCAAGAGTATTGTTTCCAATTGTCATATCAAAAAATGGTCATATTTGACCAACGGTCATATAAAGGTCGAATCCCAATGGTCACATTTCCCTTTATACTGTTTCAATACTACTTTATTATTAAATAGATATTTTTTTGTGTACAATATAACATAACACATATTTTTAAGAAACAAAAATCATTCAAAAATTATAGGTTGTTAAATTACTCTCCCATTAATAAATTTTTTCCTTGAAATTTCAAATCATTCTCCTAGTTGAGAAATTATGTGTGTACTTCTTTCTCATTGTATCCTTAGTTCTCCAGGTCACTTATTCATAATTATGGTTCCTCCAGAACAATTTTACAAGGTGGTAGTCTAGTTGTGTAAAACCTTGTATATGCTATCTAAGATCTACACCAACTACTCCTCAGAAGAGATATCATGTTCCAGTTGTACCATTTCTAGATTCATTACACGTGAGGGATCGATTATATACTTACTCAAGGGAGATACAAGGGAAACACCATGAAATTGAGCTATATTTGGTTGAAGTTCTAGCTGATAGGACACTACCCCTTTGAAACCATGAATTTCATAGGGGCCAATGTACATAATGATAATCTTCCCATTCTTCCCAAATAGGATGACTCTCTTCCATTGTGATATTTAAAGGAAAAATTTATTTTCAACATAAAATTCAATGCCCCTTTTACTGTTGTTAGTGTATCTCTTCTACCGACACTAGGGTGAATTTATGTGTTGTTGGATATAATGAACCTTTTCTATCATATCATGCCTTAGATGAGGCCCAAACATCTTTCTCTAACCAACTTCATCCCAGAAAGTTGGATTTCTACATTGCCTCCCATATAGACCTTCGTAGGGTGTCATTTTAAAAATCTAATGGAAATTCTTGTTTCATTAGAACTCAACTAAATGGAGATATATATATATATCCAATACCATTTTTAATTCAATTGAACTTGTTCTTACTATTTCCTCAACTATTTGAATGTTACTTTCAGGGGGTGATATGACCAACTTTAATTCATTTCGATACTCAAAGAATATTGAAGACACATATGGAATTTTGATGTGAACCTTGGATACAGATAATAAATGATTTAAATTTTCACTCTATATAACCCCATGAATTCTTTTACATAAATCATGGAATGTTGGTCAAGGGATAAATCTTCCCGAATAATGGAAAAATGGTAAATCTTAATGAGTCGGTCCATTATAACCCATATCACATTTTTTCCGTTGCATGTTCTTAAGATATTGGTTTAAAAATCCCTAGTGATATTATTCCACTTCTAAGCAAGTGTGGGTAGTGGTTATAATACCCATTTAAAAATTTGTCGCTCTTCCTTCACCAGTTGACACACCAAACACCTTTCAATGTAGTCAGCAATATTCCTTTTCATGTTATCACACAAATAATTATCACAAAGGTCTCTATACATTTCAATGATTCCATAATGTATAGAGAATTTATATCTATGATATTCATCCATTGATTATTTTTTATCCTCAAAATATAAAGAACAAATATTCTTGTATGAAATTTCAGTACACCTTCTTGGTCAATATTGAAGTCAGAAAACTTCCCATTATTCACAGCCTATAACTTCTTTTGTTATAAGGGGTCTTCAATATGATCATTATTGATATTCTCTAGTAATAATGGTTTATAAATCATTTGGGATAGGTTTGATTATGTCCCTTACCTTAATATTCCAATGTCTAGTTTTACTAGGTCTTATATCAAAGGATATCCTTGGATCCTCATCATTTCCAACACAATAGGGTCTTTTAAACCTAGTGAATCAATGTCTTTTTTATCCTCTGTGGTGATAATGAATTGAACAATCATAGTCTTTAAGAAGTTCCAACCATCTCTTCTATCTCATGTATAATTCCTTTTCTGTAAAAATATACTTCAAACATTAATGGTCTATGTATATATCACATTTCTCCTCATAAAGATAGTTCCTATATATCTTTGGAGAAAAAATAACCACAGTTAACTCGTGGTCATGTGTACGATATTTCTACTCATGAGGCATTAACTATCATGATGAATAAGTAATATCATGGTCATTTTTCATGAGGACACACCCAATCCCTTTTAGAGATGAATCGCTAAAAATAAATAATCCATATTCCATAGAGGATAAATTTAATACCAGTTCAGTAACCAATCACTTCTTCATCTCTTCTAAACATTCTTCACACTCCTTTGTCCAGAAAAACTTATCCCATTTTTTACTTTAATTTGTTAGTGAATTTTAAAGTAAGGAATTTTTTTTATAAACCTCTTATAATATCATTATAAACCAAGGAAACTAAAAAACAATGTTACTATTATAGGATGAGGCCACTCCTCAACAACCTTTGTCTTGGTATAGTTAATTAATATTACTTAATTTGTTATATTGTTCCCCAATAATGAATATTATTGTAACCAAAATTAACATTTTCTAAAAAAATTAAATATAGAATCCTTCATCATAGTTTTCAATATAACCCTTAAATAATCCTCATTATCTACACGGATATCGGAATATATCACAATACCCTCAATAAAAACTACCACAATATTATCAAGGTAATCCTTAAATAGACAATTCAAAAAATCCGTAAATATATTTGGAGCATCGGTCAAGATGAAGGGCATAAAAACCAACTCATAATTCCAAAAACTTGATAAGAAAGTGGTCTTTGAAAAATCATATTTATTCACACTCAATTGTTGATAACTAGATCAAAAATCAATCTAGGAGAAGAATTGATCGCCATGAAGGTGGTCAAATAAATCATCAATCCTTGGGTGTGGTACTTGTTATTCAATGGGATCCTATTAATACTTATACAATAAATGCATAAATGCATTGATCCATCCTTATTCTTCAAAAGGATAAAATTTGATCCCCATGAAAACATACTTAGTCAGATAAACCCCTTCTCTAAAAGATCATTAATTTTTTTTGGTAATTACCCTAGATATGAATTTTTCATTCTATATGGGATCTTTGATATCAGTTTGGATCCATGTAGGAGTTAAATGGAAAGCTCTACCTCTCTTTATAGGGTCGTTTTAGGTAAATCTTCAACAAGTATGTTAATGTATTCCTAAATTATGGGAGTATTTTCTATTCCTATACTATCATTTCCTTCTTCTTGTTCACTAATCCTCTCCCTAAAGAAGGATAGGGGAGGTTCTTCTTAACAAAGATCTTCTCATGATATATCTCCTTTAAAAATAATTGTAGGTTGTCCATTAAAGAAAAATGATATCTCCTTGATTCTTTAGTTAATCATAGCATTATACATTGATATCCATCCCATCCAAAGAATAATGTATAATTCTAGTATGGTAATGAGTACTAGATTTGTAATGATATTGTGCTCACCAACATATATACTAGAGTTTCTATACACTATTGATTCTTGGATAATCCCTCCAAGAGTCTTGATTTATATCTATGCTTATTGAAGTATAGGAATTGATTGTATATTCTTTGAAAACATGGAGTAAATAAAGGAATGTCTAGAACAAGAATCAAAAAATCTACTTTCTATCTTGGATAGAACAACAAGAGTACCTTCCACTAGATCATTTAGAGCCTCTTCTGCAGCCATTGTGATAGAAAATCCCAAACTATTCTTCCATATCCAATACAAAGGTTAATGTTGATTCCCCTCTATTTACATTTGATTTGAAGAGTGATTAGAAAAGTTCCTAATATGTAAAAACTTATAGCATTTAACTTAATGTTGGGAATGTACCATCTACCCTTTTTCATTAGTGTTGAGAATTTGGGGCTTCACCTCACTATGATTGTGCTGAGATATATGGTCATCTCTTCTACACAAGAAACATTTTCTACTACCAAGAAAGTAATTCCATGAATGCTTCTTGACACATTTGTTGCATGTGGAATGTTTCAATTTCTTTCCTCCTATTCCATGATCAATGTTCCTCCCTAAGTTTAGATCCATATATCTCTTCTTTTCATTCGATTTTTTTGACTACTACGTCTCTCTAAACACCATTTTAACTTTTATAGCACTCTACACTATTTACTCAAAGATTTTGTAGTCTCAATTAGATAGATTCCTCCATTAATGGAGTCTTATTCCACCAAATAATCTATCAACATTTCCATTATGATCCATAACAAAGATAGTGGTTTAATGATAATGACTTGTAAATTTTATATCATAGATTCCCAAAAATTCATTTTCCTTGTACTTTATCTCTAGTAATTCCTTCTCCATTTTTTTGCATCAAATAGGGGATATATTTAGTGAAAAATGATCCATTGAACCCTTTCCAATCCATAGAATCGATCTCTTTTATTGGCTTCATGTTTTTAAATATTGTCCACAACTGATCAGATTCTCCATATAAGTGGTAAATAGATAGGGGGATTTTATCTAGTTTTGAATAGTATAGTACATAAAAGATCTTTTCAATAGTGATTATTCATTGTTCAAAAATCAATGGGTCTATAGATCCATTGAAATAAGGTGGTCATTGATGCGTAAATGACTCAACATAAATTTGTTCCCTTTGAGTTAAATGTGGTCTCTTAGATACATTCATGTTATTTTTCATAACTCAAGTTAGTTAATTCATTGTTCTCAGGAATTTTTCCATTATCGCTTCCATTAGAGGGACATCATCACATGGTCCATTGTGCTCATTTTTAATTTGATTCCTCATATTTATCATAATTTTCTAAAATAAAAAAACCTTATTAAGAAATTTCATTTTTTAAGAATATTATTATTCAAAATGAATTTTATATCTTAAAACAACATGCTTCTTTATGTTATTCTTAACAAAAAATACATTTTCTAGAAGTCCATAATATTGGTTCATAAAAAACTAATTATTAACCAAAAATATACCCCAAATGTGTCAAATGAGGGGTAGAACCATTCTTTTTTCCATACACTAGTTTTCATTTTATTCTATCTCAAGTCTGTGTTTTTAGTTGTTACCCCTAGATACATCTATTTAGAATCCACATCCACCTATTCGTATACGGTCAAAAATTTCATTGCTTGGAAATAACTTACATAATATTTAACCGAAATACCAGGACGTTTTCCAATATTTAAACATTTCTATAAGGTTATACCTATAAAATCATAGTTTACACATATAACTAAACTGAATTTTGATATCAACTATAGCATCCTGTATTTTTATTACATAAACGTTTCATTACATGGTACAAAAAAGAGGATCTTTTAACGTTTAGTTTCTTGGAGATCGGGAACATAATGCAAGATAATATAAAATATTATTATAATACACTTGAAATTATTATTCAAAGGTTCTTCCTAATTAAATTTACTACCTCTAATATCCTGGGTACAAATGTCAAATAAAAGGGGTGAGTATAAGGCCTAATAAGGGAAAGAGTTTACAAATATTCGTGAGGAATATCAAAAAGAACATGAGAAATATCATTATGGCATAAAAATGGAAAAATAAACCTATCATAATAAAAATAACATGATTTATTAAATGTAAATGGGTCTGTAAAATTTATTTGATAAATTCAATAGCATATCACCTAGGTTTGTCATCGACGTGTCATAAATGAAAATTTCAAAGGTTATTCACCAAGGTATCGTAAAACATATCATCTCTATAGATTAATTTCATTACCCATTGCATTAAATTTCAATCAAGAAGAAAACATAATATATAGTAATTTCATGTGAGCCTCATAGATCATAATCAAACACCTCATAAATAAATCATGGATAGAAAAAGAAATATATTTTATATCAAAATATTGGAATTTTAAAAGTGCTTGAAAACATGATAATTATGACATTTTCACCCCATGTAAAATTAATTTGGGTTTCATTTATGTTAATACCATCATAAAATAAATTATTTTTACATTTATGTTAATAAAATTGGAAAATAAAGAGTCTTGGTAATTCACAAGAATAAAATAAAAGCGAATTTCTTGAGGGGAATATGGATGTTTTTGAAGTAAATTTTCTACCGTAATGGGTATCAAAGTTTGTTTTATAAAATAGTAAAATGAGAGGGGAAGAGTGTCTATCACTATTAAAACATAATTTGGTAGTAAGGGTATAAATAGAAGGGTAATAAAATAGAGTAATCATAACAATTAGAAGACATGCACTAAAATTGGTTCTTGAATTGGGGATAAAAGAAGGATAATCCCCTTAACATAATGATTTATTACAAAAACATTATGATTAGGACCATGGGGACTTGAGGAAACCTTGGGGGACTCCTTGGGAAGTAAAACTATTAGATAATCAAGTAGGATGGATTTTGTGGGAATATAAATTTAAAAATTCATTGGTATTTATAGAAAAAGTTAATTACTTGTTTAATAATTTTCAAATATAGGCCTTGCAAGTCCAGGTTGTGGAAAATGAAAAACTAGGGGCTTTCCCATGGTTTTTGACATTGGGGGCATATTTTAAGTTATTTTAACCTAAAGAAACTAAACATCATATTATATTACTTATTTTCTCAAGGAAGAGTACAGTCTTTACAAAATAATCTTTTTGTAATATTTTATTTCTATTTGAAACGTTGTAAGGTAATATATAGGTTTGGAAATTGAATAAATTCTATTAAAATAATTTAAATTAATAAAATATCACATTTTGAGTTATAGATTTTGGTTATCTAATTGTTGAATCATATAAAATAATTATGTTTGGATTGTGGTTATATAATCACTACATCATTATGAAATAATTATCAATTCAATAAATATATCTAACCCCCACAATTATATTTATACTATTCATGGAAGAATAAAAGACTTTTGAAAATACTCATATATTCACACTAACCTAAATTCGACATGTTGATTTCAAAAATGATTTTTATTTTATCAAAATAGTTACCTAAATATGATAACTTCAACTTTAAATATAAAAATTCTTATTTATTAAAAAAATCGAAGGTTTAAAATGCACAGAAAAATTTACGACGCTTAAAAAACATTAAGGACATAATAAAATTATTTTATGATGTATAATTTAATAGAATTTTTTTATCATATTATTTCATTAAAATTAGTTTTATTCTTCATAACATAGTTTATTATAAAAATATGCATCCTTTATGAAAAGTAAAATTTGTTTTTGAAAAATCAATTTATCAAATTCTTCATATTTAAGCAAAATTATTCTTAAAATGAAATTGATGGAATAAAAATTTTCTTTATAAAATTGAATTACACTTTAAGTAACTATATTTGGGATATGTAACCCCTAATAAAACATATTTATTTCCTAGGGGTAAGCTGTGAGATAGTGATAGATTCATGTGGTGGATCATCTAACATCGACCGAGAGATAATTTCCAATAACTTAACCTTCTCTTGTACTTTGTAAAATGGAATTCATATAAAATGACTTTGTTGGTGGAGGCCATCTCTTCTTGTTTCTGCAATAATTTTTCTTTTTCTTTTTAGTTTTAAATATCAATTATGATGTTAAAATTATTACCATGAGTATAATTTCCAATGTTCATATAACAGTCAAATCTCAATGGCCACATTTCCCTTAATAATCAATAAATACTACTTAATTACTAAATATATATGGTGTTGATGTGTACAATATATTATAACTCAGATTTTCCAGAAACAATAATTGTTCAAAAAATTTGGTTCAATACATTTAATTTCATGAAGAGAAATAATAATACAAATATTTTGTAAAAGAATAAGTTCCCATATGGGGGCCTTATCAATATTTATAGGTGATTTGAGGCTTTGTGTTTCAATAGGGAGTAAAGATCAATAATTTTATTATTTTAGCCTTATAATATAATCCCACTCTTCCCCATCATCTAACATTCTGAGGGGTGGGAATTTTTTTACATTTAAAAGTTTTTTGTGGAAGAAATTAATGGTAAAAATGGCCTATCAACACAAATTTTAGAAAAATTCAATAAAAAGGGGATAATCCATAAATGTTAATAGTTACATTGATGAAATTCAAAATGCTGCAAAAGTCATTCCTTCACAAAGGTGGTAATCATCTATAAAATGTATACTATAATGTATTTGAATCCTATAAATACATCGTAAGTCATAGTTATCATGGTATCCACCTTTATATATCTAGATGAAGCTCTTGACTCATTAAACTCCTACCATCACAAACCAGAATCCTCATGGATTCTAATAGGATAGGATCTTTTGTGAATGACCTTCTAGGAGTCCTTTTAATTATTGTATTATTATTAAGTTTATGTTCATGAAACCCCCATCCATAAAGAACACCCATTATGCTCAACTAATATCATTTTAATAATTGTAGGGCTCATAAGACCCTATCCCTTAGGGAAACCTATACCATGGACATCTAGAGAAAACACTTGTGCTAGAGACCATGGTCTCACATAAATCTAACCTTCCCAAAACACCTCAATTTTTTAAATCCTCTATATATAATCTAAATTTTATGTCCCCTTTATAAAATATTTATTTCATGAATTTTGATTTATAATGGGACCCATATATACTTGATCTAGGATTAATCATACAAACTTCATGCACACAACTGGTATCTAAACCAGTATGCCCATGACCCCTACAACAAGCACAGGATCAGTAATATTATTTCCTTTTTCTCCCGAGAATAGGCAATCACATGAAGGGCCTCCAAAATATTGACATAAAATGGGTAGTTTCCACATATTTTTCATTCCAAATAAACCATTTAATTGGATGTGTGAAACTCAAACATGGAATTATCTTGTGTGACCACCCATAATTCCCTTTAATAAGAATGTGTGGGATCCATGTATCATTCTCTCCTCCCATCCTAACTAGGATTGGAATGTATATAGTATAAGACCCATAAAAACCATATTTATTTCTCCCTTTATGGTAGATGAGGTCCTCAACACATTATGTTAAACTCCGGTCAATTTCCTTAGAACATGACCTTAAACAACTACCAATGTCCATGGTGTATGAAGTTAAACTACAACCTTCCCTATGTCACAGACATATAATTACCTGAGGGATGGTACTAGGATGCCTCATATAATTATAATGGTATTCCTCATGTGAGGGGCTTGTGATTGTTCACTTATCTCATGGGGATTATCAATGTGTAAGAACCACTCAATACCTTATTATCACTTGTTTCATGATTAGGGGGACCTTAATGTGTGCCACTAAACATTATGGTATTGTCCTCTTACATTAAATTAAATTATAAACTCAAACTATATGGGTATTGATTTCTACATTCTAACATGGTTTGTGTGACACCTCATTGAAGTCCAATCTTGACATCACCATAATTCCACCCCCCCCCCCCCTAAGAGGAGGTATCTCCAAAACCTGGTCATCTTTTTTTATTATACCACACCTATCACCTACCATTACAAAGTCCCTAAAAGAAATTTTAATTGTTATAGGATGGAAAATGTTATATATCCGTTCATGTGACATTCATATATGGGAAGCATCCCCACTATACATTAAACTAATACTAATAATATGTGATGGGTATATGTGTTAACATCCACAATGGACTCTAATCAAGTGTATAGCCTATACATGATGATCATATGTAGTACCATCCCCAATGGACTCTAAACATGTGTTTGGCCCATACGTTATGTTTATATATGATATTTTCCCTCCTAGAATCTAAACTTTGGACCCGAACTGATGTATAGAAACCCAACCCTAGGTGGAAGCCTAGGGCACCTTAAGTGACCATCCTAGAAATCCAATGGGACGAGAATAGTATTTATTCTCCCTATACCTAGCTGATGATCCTATGATGTTGCCTCGTGTGATGGTCAAATGAATCCAATGTTATAATCATAGAATTTTTCCACCATTTTCTTATGTGATCAGCATAAGATTTTACCACATGTGATGATCATGGGATGCCATATGTGATGATCCAAGGAATAATTATGTGGTGAATATATATTGTCTAGTGTGATGAAAACTATATTCCTAAAATGAAAAATGTGGGGGGCCTTATGTTATGAGAACAAGATTCCATAGGATTCAATCATAGGATTTCTTACACACTAATAAAAATTTATTTCATTTGGATTCCTTGGGTCCTAATATTGAGATTCCTTATTACATAATAATAAGACTCCCCCATAATTTTTCATGAGTTAAAAATTTATAGATTTTCAAAAAATTAAACACAATAATCTACTCCAACTGCGAGGTAGTCATAAAGTTATGGCAGTAAGTGACATAATTAAGTGTTTTCTAGAAAAAATATAGTGTTAGGAATGAGATTCATGAACATGACTTAGATATTTAATGGATACATATACTAATAAAAGAACTGCAATGATAAATCCATGGAAAGAAGAGACAACATCCCATCATCTCATTTTGATCAAAGAGGAAACACCATCACCTATTATGGTGAAAGGTCCCCTTCCTTTTTAAAGTGGTAATGTGGGGCACAAAATTTCATCTAGTATAAGGATACAGACCCATGTGAATGTTTATCCTAGTGGAGGCATCAAAAAATTGATAGAAAAGGTAATTTAGGATAAGCGTAAAAATATATGTGAATTAAATTCTTTGTAAAATCAAGTAATATCATATGTATATATATTTAAATATAAATATCCTAGAATGAAAGAACATTAAACAGTAGATGATTTCTTCACTCATGAAAATGAAATAGTCATCAAAATCATAAGTTTTTGTGAAAAATTAGATAATTCAACAGTATGTGAAAAAAAAATTAACATTCTACTAAACATGTTTTATGTTAATGTCTTGAAATTTGATGATCATGTTCATAATTTACTTTATACAAAAAATTTACATAGCATTATTATCAATTATGAGATTAGTAAGGGAAGTGATTATAAAAATAAGAGTAAGGATTAAAAAATAATTTCTTTTAAATCCAAAAATTAAGAGAATTTTATGAAATAAGTTGTTGAATACAAAGATATATATTAATATTCAATAGAGTATTTTCATTCCATGTTTGATAATAAAAATTCTTTTATCACATGGGATGTGAGAAGAAGAAGGGGGAAGTTCAATGGGAATCTTCCATGGAAATTATTAAAATGTTGATCTATTGGAAATTTTTTACAAACTTTTCAAAATTTGAATAAAGAATGAGATAGTAAAGATAAATATTAAAGGCCAAAAATAGTCTTTAGTAATACAGAAACAAACACTGAAAAATAAAATTTTCATTATAAGGGAAGAGTAAAAATTTATATAAATTAAGAGACTAAATTTATTTTATAATTTTAAAGATATAATAAGTATAAATGAAAAGGAATAAGTAAATACTTTTATTTATGTTTATGAGGCTTGGTCCTGAGATTATTGACTATGCGGGGTGTGGTGGTTTTCTCTCGTCAGGTGGTCTTGGGATCTATACTTAGGGAAGGATTCAAGCTCTAAAGTGGTGTGGGTAATGTTTTCAAGCATTCCACTTCCACTAAAAAATCATTAAATATTGACAAGTGTGGGAAAGGATTTGTGTATATTCTTCTATTTGGATGAACACATGTGGAGTTTGTGGGTGTCCCCAATAGCCTTTATTTATGTGGAGTTATTTGTGGTAGTTTCATTATTTTTGTGCATTCTCATCCAGTTTGGTGAAGATTTTTCTTGGTGGAAGTGTGTTTTCATAAAAAATTCCCTCAATTCTATATTGAGTGACATTTTTATGGTTACTAAATAGATGTTTTCAAATGAACGTGTGGTGGATTTAATGTGGAAAATTTGGTGGGTGAAGTTGTGATAGGTGAGTCTTGTAGACTTACGGGTGTGCTCGTGGTTCTTCATCAAGGTCCTACCCAATTGTATACAAATAATCCTTTTGATACATCCCAGTATCTTTTTCTCAGACACGTGTTCAATAAATAGATGGTTTTTCAAATTTGGAAAACCCACCTCATGCTCTATTGTTTTTGTCTCTCATGACCATTACTTCATCTTAGATTCCAGTCACATTCTTGGATATTGGATTCAAGTCTCAGGTAGCTCTCAAAGCCCATTTACCTTACACTATCAACATATCATCATCCTTTATAGAGCTACCTATTAGGATAGACATCCCATTGGGTCTGTCCAGTATAGAGATATCCCTCTCAAGACCTATGGAGGCAGAAACCCCAGACTAGCCCGATCACATCATTTAGGTCACTAGTGAGGTGGTTTTTTCTCTCTATTCGACTCCTCAATTTAATTTTTCTAAATTTATGGAATGAGTTTTAGAAGACCTTACAATGTCTTGGAACACCTTGAGGGTGTTTTTCTAGCCTCCCTCATTTTTATTCTATGTGCTCTCTATAAAACTTTTCTTCTCTATGGGTATCTAAAGAATCCATGTACATACCAGCTTCCCAATTTCTAGCTAAGGAGTTCATTTGAAGTCACTACCAATCTTTGGTGGTTAGCGGCTAACTCACCCACACTAAATTCAAAGAGGTTGTCTCATCCATTTCATTAGTTAAGTTAACAAAATACTTATCTTTTAAGGTAAACCTCTATGTTTATTAATGATTTCAATCCACATTTGGAACATCAAGAATCTGGGGGCTAGGGTTATGAGGACCTTCCTACCAAAAAAACTCAGTAGCACCACACCTCTATGCTGGTAATATTTAAAACAATATAAAATTAGAAACTCATCTCCTCATTTCGCAATATAATTGTCTTTTAAGATTGAATTTATAGAATCACATTCTACCCTCATGTATGGATCTTCTGGAAGAACACTATTTCAATAGAATGAGTGCATGAACCTCTTCTACTTATTTCTGAAAAAATGACTTCAAGGGGTATTCAATTACTCTTATCTTTCATTAATAAAAATTTGACGTATCAATTAGAGTTGATTTATGGTGGTATCTCCCAAAATTCTAAATTGGGAACCTAGAATAGTTTTTTGGTGGAGTCTTCAACACCATAGTAAAGACATTGGAGAAAAAAGGCAGACCAGTGTTCTTTAATAGGGAAATGCGGGATTCCAGAGAGTTTGGGACTCTCACTAGACTAAATTATATGGGATTATTAGAAGGAAATTTTTCCTAGTGAAAAAAATGGAAATTTACTTAGAGATATAGAAAATATTATATTGGTGCCTTTTAAAATTTCAAGGAATCAACTCATTTTATAGGCATACATAATGCATCTAGTTTAATTATTTTTAGATCATTCAACACGTATGCTATACATAAAGAGGTGGAATAGTAGGATATGCAGTTTATTCTATTCAAACAACTAGACAAGGGTTGAAGACATCATATATATAGTAAAGAGATATTGGGAGAAATTGGCATGGCATTCCTCATGGGAGGGGTTAACAAATCATCTCTAATTATTTAATATGGATATACGGGCGTGGAATATAAACAGATCCAAAGAGATTTTCATATTAATGATATTAATAAACACATCTCTAGGATAGATGAGTGGGTCTATAAGTGTTGGTATTATGACTCCTTCATCAACATGGTTGGTGATCAAAACATATTCACTTAAAATTATTGTTAATTGAATGGGTGAGAAGGGAATGATCAAGTAATATTTGGCTCAAAGATAGGAATAGAAAAACTATATATTATTAAGCATGTGTGAAGTTCAATATGGTCTCAAGAGGAATAAACCCAAAGCTTGAGAATGGCCTGTATACATTGTATATGGATTTGGTTGGGTGGCTAGTTGTGGGAAATTTTGAGGGACTTATGAATGAAATATATATCATCAATGGAGGGGGGGAACTGGGTCGAATAAGGAGGATAATTGTAAAGACCTAGACCCAGGTTTCTTGGAGTTGGTGCCTTATATTAATACATTGGAATGATTACAATAAATTCATAACTTGAGGTAATGAATATTTTTTTTTGTTTTTGAAAACAAGATACACACACAAGTTCAAAATTACAACTTGAAATTAAATACATAATAACAATTCCATTGAAAACATCTATGACTCCAATATTATCCCTGCAAGTCATTCAAAATATTTATCCTCATATCCTATGAAAAGTAAAACATGAGAAAGGGGTGAGTTCAGATTCTTAGTAAGGGAATGTAATATATTAGAGGTTATCATATTAATAAACACTAGGCGTAGTGAACAACTAAAAAGACAAGCCTTTAAAGATATACTTGAACATACTATTGTAGGAATGAAATCTAATTAAATAAGGCCATATAAATGACCATAAGTGAATTAAACATAACCATTGATATTATACTAGTCTAATAATCACATGTTTTATCAATTACTAATACAATTATGAGTGAATACATATTGTCAGATATCTGAAACATATTGTCAAGGTATCGGCCAAGATATCTGAAAATACTAGGGTAAGGCCTCAGTGAAAACGCAATTCTAATTTTTCTCATGAGAAATAACGATGAATCGATGGGATATAGAGGTCCCCACCCCTCACTTGATATGTTAATTTCATTTCTCATATTAAAGGGTCTAAACATAAATAACACGAACATTTGAAATAACTTTCCTTAATCTATACACAAAAACACTAACCATTCTGAGTAGTATGCTGAGTGGTATCAAGATAGATCATCAAAAATAAAACTTATCGAAAACCATTTAATACAATATTTGAGATGATAAAAAAAGATATTTACCTCAATAAGATATAAAATTCAACAATGTTTTTTAAATAATAAAAAATACTTTAATAAAATCATCAAGGAATTTTTGAGAGAAATAGAAATTTACTTTGAAAAGAAGAGTTCTTTCTGAAAATTTATTGCATAAAATAAGAAAATAACTAAATTAGTTTTTACATGATTAAATTAGTGGTTTTAAAAAAATAATTTTGTCTTAAAATAGATTATATAGTTTAGTTGAAAATATATATTAATTTGAGTATTTTCCTTAAATCAAGCTAGTTTATTGGGAAGAATTGTTAAAGATCTTCAAAAAAAATAAAATATCCATAAAATAAAGAAGGATTATGATTGTTACACACATATATATATCATTAAAACATAATTTATGAGTATTATATATGAATAATTACTGATTTATTTTGTACTAAGAGAGAAAAAGAGTAACCCAAAAGAAAATGGAGGTTCTGGTCGAAAACTCATACCATATGTCTAAATATGTTCTGAAACTAACCCTAATATCCGGGATAATAAAAATTAATAAATTAATTAATTAATTAAGATTATCATATATATGAATAAAATTTATTATAATTTTATTAAGTTTATTAATGGATTTTTGGATGAGGTATAAGATAAAAATTTATATCTCATGAGCGTTTCTTTCTTTGGTTTTCATGATCGGTATACTCGTATATGAGTGTCAAAGTTCATATGGAATTGGTATAATTTTCTAGAATTTAATTTTTTTGATACTAATTAAAATATGGAATATTAATTGGTTGTGTAATTTATTTTTTTATCAGGTATGAGTATGCTTTATTAGATATATCATTAGTGATATTCATTTAGATTATTTTGGATATATTTCGATTGTTATGAACTAGTTTTGTAGTATGAATTTGTATTATGTATATATGTTGGTTATATAAAATAAAATAGATTTTAATACATATATAATAGATCTTTTTAACCCTAAAAATGGTTTCATGACCATCCTTTAAGGATAAATGGATGAACAATGGTTCGTCATCCATGAAGGTTTTAAATTGGCACCTCCTGGTCGATGGTTTTGTTTTTAAAATAAAAGATGTAGAGATAGTAGTTGAGGAAGTATATTCCATTAACATGATATAATTATAGTATATAGATTTTATTGGATTTATGATGGTCATTTTGTACGATGAGATTAATTGAATATGGGAAATGAAAATAAACTGAAAATGAAATTAAAAGAAAAAGGAAGAGGGTTTACCTCTTGAAATATCCTCCTTAAGAACCTTCAGAAGGGAAAGGATTTTGTATTTTAGAAAGATAAATATATCCTATACATGGGGGGATTCTAGGGAAGTTTTTTTGGGTCTAAAGTAGAGAATATTACTGTATTAGAGGTGGGAGGAGAAGAGTGAGTGAGGGGTTCTTTTTAAAATTGTGGAGATGGGTGATTTTTGAATATATTATTCATTATTTTATTATTTTTCTCAATACAACCAACAATATTGATTATTGTGATAAAAAATAGTAAAAAGTTAATTTGAGTTCAATGAATGTGTTATTACATCATAGATGACTCAAGTAATATTTTATCTAGGTTCTAATGTAATTATATCGTAAATTATCATATTTTACTATTCACTACAAATACTGGTATTTCAAAAAAAAAACTAAAAATTCACCCTAACCATTTTTTCATCTGTAGAATTAAAAAATGGACTCTATTATATAATCATAATTTTATGAATATGTGAAATTTAGTTTTTAAATAAAATCATTATTTACGTGAAAACTAAAAATTTTAAATTTTATATTGATTTTATTATACTTTTAAAAATTAATTGAGGTCTCATAAAATTATCCTTAAATCATAGGAAACAAATATTTATTTAGAAATAAATTTTATGAAAACTAATTTTATTTTAAATAAATTTATTGGCATAGAATTATAATTAAATATTAATTACTCACAAAAACACTAACACTTAATTATTATTTTTTAAAATATTCACTCAAATTTATAAGGTTTCTAAATTTCAGCTATACATAAATAGGTGATGTTACTATTTATAAGGGTAGATTACTATTCATAAGGGTCAGGTTACTATTCACAAAAAAATGTAATTTGATTATATTATACTTTAAATATCTTACTGATCATAGTCGTGTATGTCTATTTTTCAAACTTCAAAACACAGAGTTTGAAAAAGTATGTATAACAGGTAGGTTATAATAAAAAAGTGTTTTTTCATAGAGACTTAGTGATTTATGAAAATAAATTATATATTAAATTTATTTTTAAAACCTTGGGGTGATACAATAATTTTCTTCAAAAACATCCCCAAACTAGTATAGAATAGCTAAAATATAGAAATAAATGTAATTCCAGAATACTAAGAGATGAAAAAGGATTTTTTTTTAATGAACTCTGAAAGTTCACTAGGTCCGGATGGGTTTTGAGTCTTATTTAATGTGGTTTCATGGTATATCATCAAGGAATAGTTTATTGAAGTGGTAAAATATTTTTTTAAATGTGGGGCACTCACTTGAGATGTTTTTACTTCAATTATGGTTTTTATCATGGTGGTTAAGAATCATAGTGCAATCATGAATTATATACTAATTATCCATTGAAACAATGCCTATAAAATCCTCACCATCCCCATGAACAGAAAGATTATTTGGGCTATTCCAAGACACATCTAGGAAGAATTCCATGGTTTTATCCAAGGCTAGAGCACCCAATGGGTGATTGGGATAAATAAAGATATCTTGGAAGATATCTATAAGAGGACTATAGTTCTACCATTATCATAAAATTTGATATAGACAAGGCTTATGACCAGTTATAGTATAGTTTCATTGTGGGGTCATGGGACAATTTGGATTCATGGAATTAATTTTTGACTTTTTCATCTAATGTTATGCATCCCCATGGATTTCTAGATCTATTATTGTAAGGGGATTGGGTATCATTAAAATATTTTTTTATTATGAATGGGAGATCCTGTGTTGCCCAACATTTTTTCCTCACACTAGAGGCCCTCTCTAGGAACTTCCTATATTGTATGGAATAGGGATGGAACAATCTATATAATAATAGGTTTGGGAATGAAATGGTTTCTCACCCTATGTTCGCTGATGATGTTCCATTATTTACTAATGGAAGGAAAATATAAATCCACGAGTTCAAAAACATCGTGGAGTAATGTGGTAAATATAGTGGCCCAAAAAATTACCAAGGGTATAGGAGTGTAAAAATTTTAAAAATATTATTTAAAAATCATTGTAAAATCATTCACAATCAACAAGGCATTTAGAGGTGGATTTTTTCAATGGAGTACCTCAGAACTCCCATCTCATATATAAAAATATGGAAGATTTTTTCAAAGGTATCATAAACCATGTCACTATCCATATCTGTAAATATAAGGATTCCTCACATTTTGAGAAAGGATTGGATTAGTGAATATTTTCCTCACCTCTATGTCTATGCATGTTATTTTGATAATCAAGGAACCTAAAGAAACAATCAATAAGATTTAAAAAAATCAAGATGACCTGCATCTGATATAGTAATCATGGATGTATATTTCATTGGTATTCTTGGAAGTGAATGGTGAATCCCATTGGTGAAGTTGGAATCAACATAAGAAGTGTGGAAAATCTATACAGGGCATGTAGGTGAAGCTTTATTGGGATATTACTAAAGTTAATTCATTATGGGAATGATTTACAAGGAAATGTACAGAAAATATTGTAGAGTATGGGATGAAACAAAGATAAAAATGTATTTCCTTATGAGATATATGATTGATCAAATATAGATATTTAAGTATAAAATGTAGTGGGTTGTGGTTCATATTGATGTCATCTACTAAAAGGATTTTTGGATGGTGATACCCTATGCTTTATAGTTTTTACTTTTCTAGATATCTCATTCAGAGAAGCTATCCTATATTCTAGATTTAAAAACACGACCCTTGAAGAAGAACAAAATAGTCTCCATAGGAACATCAACCTAATTAACAACCCCAACATGTTCGTTTTTCAGAATCATCAACTGGGAACTTTAGTGGATAGGAATTGTGGATGATGATGCATGAAATCATGATCTTGATTAGTGGGAAACCAGGTTATGGTGCAAATAGATCCCATCAAAGATGGAATTTATAGTATGTTACATTAGGAACAAAGTAATACTAATGTATGATATTGTTTAAAAGAAATTTTTTTACCTACTGTTGCATTTTTTTGTTTCAAACCTCCTATATAATAATTGGTTTGGAAACACTTCTCCAAAGTGATTGTGTGTATAAAATCTATGATAATGTCAAATATTTTATGGGTATATCAATTCCTAGAGCATTTATTTTTAATTATTTCATGTCCTTGCTTTATAGTTCTATCAATAAGAGAGTTGAATTTAATATTCACATCCTTATTTAAATAGTTATTTGTTTCATACTTTGGGAGGATAGAAACAACACAAGAGAAGGTAGGTGGTACTCACATTTATGGATTTAGGTTTTTGTGAAATATATAGTAGTGTAACATAGCGTTCTCATCATAGGTAGTTGGTTCATCAATTTATTTATGGGTATTTATTCTGAGGGAATACATTATCATAGAGGGAATAAGATGAAATAATCAAGGTAGATGTGTTAAATTGAGGACAACCAGTACATGGAAAAATTTAGAAATTTATGGTTCTTGTGTTCATGAGGAATTGAGAGTGGGATGACTGGTTTGGGGTGACTGGTTTTTGTGACTTTCTATTTTATCACTTATTATTGTCCAATAATCTCTTTCTGGGAATATAAAAGGGCTATGCTTAGCGGCCTAATATTGCACAAGCTTTACAACGTCAACCTCTCGATGGTAGAGATGAACTCAAAAGTTCTATTTGGGTTTCCCTGTGATATGAGGAACATACCATGGGACTTAGAATATTTCTTATGGAATTTTTGGATGATCATCGAAAAGGGAATTGAGGCTATCAACACATATAGGTAAGGAAGCTTTATAGTCAATGTATAATCCAATAATATGAGTCCCAGAGAGGGTATCATTATATATTAATGTATTGATTCCATAATGCATGACTATAAACTCATTATAATTGGTGAACCCCTTGATCATCCCAACTTTCACCCCCCCCTTGAGTTCGGTTCACTTTTGAATAAAATGAAACTTTTTTTGGATTGATACTGATGAAAGCTACTAATTTCTAATGTGAATATGGAATCTTTTGATAGTAAGGGAAGTAGTGATTCTATAACTAATGAAGACAGTAAAATGTAGTTTATATTAAATTTAAAATTAATACAGTGTCTTAAATAGTTCTAACAGCTAGAGAATGAGTTAAAAAAATAATGAAAGATAAAAAATATTCATCCAACAAAAAATCCCATGTAGAAGAAAACACACGTTTTATAAAAGATAATGATTATTATTAGAAACCTTTTGATGTATAGAAGACAATGAATATTTATATAGAAAAAATATTTATATGAAGAATAATTATCTTGAATTTTATTAATATAAATTGGTAGAGTATTAGAATTAAATGAAAAAAATTGGATTCAACATCAAGAACTTTGGGAAGGAATATGGGGAAATATCAAAAAAATAGTTCAAAAAGTTAAGGTTTCAATGAGTGATTAGAATTAGTTAGACTATAAAAGGTCATATATAATGAGTGAAAAAACACTCTTTGAAGTTATGGTGAAGAGTCTGAGATAAATAGTAAGATAAAGTAAACATATTTCATCTAAAACCAATGTAATTCTTAGAAATATAGAAATTATGGGAACATTGAATTAATGGTAAAAACTACTAAAATTTGGGAAATGAAAAAGTCTTAAAATAATTATATAACTAAGAAAACCTTTTTGGAAGTCAAAAATAATTTCTGACTACAAAAATGAACCAAATTGACAACTTAATAAAGGAAGAATGGTAGGATTCAACATTTATAGAGTGAACTTCTCTCATAGGTGAATATGATTTCCATGGATATTATTGGAATTTTATACGATCTAATATTTAAAAAACAATTTATTAGTGGAATTATAAATATTTTATTGAGCCTAGAATGGGTCGATGATGGAGTTTGAGAGGGATTCATCCCACTCAAAGGATAAATGTTCAGAAGAAACTGTAAATTCAAGACTAAAGGATGAAAGTATGTTTCATCATTTAGAATAATTCTGAAAACGAGGTGACCAATTGGTTCATATTGTTTGATATTTTTCACCATTATGATTTCCCTATTGAGTGTGAATAAAATTTCATATACTTATTACGATAATAAAAATGGTATGGAAAATAATTCTTCTATTGAAGTGTTACATAAAGAATCTAAAAGATATTATCCAAGGGTTCTATAAAATAGTTTTTCATCACATATTATAGTATATTTTAGGCTACTAAAGGTTACTAAAACGTTCGGGTAAAGTTCAGATATCATTTCAAAGGATTGGTCACTTAAAAGTAATGGTTTTAGGTCATTATTTATTAGAATAGAAAAGTTTATGTTTAAGAATACATTATATGTTTTGGGGATGAAATACAATTAAGTGTATATATGCTTTGTGATGAGGTAAATGAATATATATTTCAATAATATGGATCATTGGTGAAGAGTTTTAAATTGGTTGTGTTTTTATAAGAAGACAAATAACAAGGGTAAACTTGTTTTAGTTTTTTAATGCTAAACAAATCTTAAGATTAAAAGATAAAAAATTATGGAATCAAAAGATCTGACATCTTTTCCAAAAGTACATGAGTAACCTCACCAAATTACATATTTTTTGTGATTTTAAAATTCTAAAAATAGTTATGAACTATATGTTCTCTACATGTAAAATGTGAAATATTTTAAATTATCCACAATATGAAATTTGATATTCTATCAACTCATATGTTAAATCCCATTCATTCCAAAATTTTTGGGCTTTTGATGAATCATTAAAAATGGATAAAATAATTTTATTTTCATTTTTAAGGACTCTACTCATATTACTTATATCATGTTTATGGAACATAGTTTAGAGGCTCTAAAAATTTCAAGAGTTTTAGAATAACAGATTAAATGGAGTTCGGTTTCTCCATAAACAATTTCTGGATAGATAATTGTGTTTAGTATACAAATATAATATGTAAATACTTTATAAATAAACATATAACTCATCAAGATCATATTTCACATTCCACTCCATAAATAATGGTGTTTTTGAATAAATGAACATTAGTTTAGTGGAGATTTGTCACACCATGTTGATTGATCAAGATACTTCAAAATATTTTTGGAAAAAAACTATTTAGGAAATAGTTCACATTAAAAATTATTATTTTTATATAAAAAACATAGATATGTCACCATATGATGTGTATTACAATAATTATTCTAGTTTTAAGTATTTGATGATGTTTGGTTTCCCTTTCATAATCAATATAAAGGGTGAAAATATTAAAAAATTTGTGCAAAAAGGTGTAAATTGGATCTTATTAAACATACACCAAATATAAAGGGATATCATTACTAAAATAAAGTACTAGAATTATTTTTTTTTCTATTTATTTAAAGGTAATGCAATATTAAAATAAATAAAATACACATAAAAAATAATGTTCCAAAAATAATGATGAAGTCATTCTTATTGAGAAGTAGAATTAATATTATATTATAATGTGAGCTTAAAAGAAGTGTAGGTTAAAGATGATTATTCATATATTTTTAGTGATAAGGAGTAACCTCACTCATTTCATCCAAATATGAGGAAGTAAAAATAATTCCAAAATATTATTAGTTAATAACAAAAGGGGGTTTAGATAAGGATAACATTGAGGAAAATAACACATACCTCAATGTATCTATATGTTGAACCAAGGAATGTGAAATAATATTTATATCATCAATAATAGGTTGATTTTATGTATAAATAATTTAATTGGTTAAAAAATATTGAAACATGGAAGTTAGTACCCAAGACAGAAAATAATAATTCCATTGGAAAAATGTGGGCGTTTCAAAAATATGAATGAAAAATAGGGGTTATAATAAATAAGGAAATACTTATCTATAAAGGGTATATTAATTTTTAAGGAAATAATTTTGATCAATCATTTTCAGGGGTTAAAATACTAGATACCATAAGATATTTCTTGTTATTATGAAAAAAATATAATACCATATTTTCAAAACAGTTTTGAAATATGTTTTTCTCGATAATGAGTTTAAAGAAGAAATGTATATTAAGAAACCCAGTAGTTTATTACAAATTATTGATGGAAGATAGGTTTTCATGTTAAAAAATGATCTATATAGATTAAAAACCCAAAAAATAAATTTATTACATGGTATATAAATTCTAGAATATGTTAAATTTTAAGGATGGATTTGTGGGAATCAGTCTGTATATTAATGATGAGAAAGTAGTTTCACTCATTATTTTCATGTATATAGATGTGGAAATATTTTCTAGAATTTAATAATCTGTTTGTGAATAGTTTTCATTGTATATGAATATGTATTTTAAAATTTTCATGCATGGGGAAATGATATATTTTATAGACATACAAATTTTTTGAGGATAAGATAACATCTTTATTTATCAAGTGAATTTTATTTGGGATCATCAAAAAATGTTCTCATGGGGGATTCAAATCTGGTTTCTACATCAATTTTAGTGTGAACCAAAATTTCAATGTATTAGAAATAAAAATAAGTTGATCTAAGTGAATTTTGAATGATTATTGGGAGTTTGTTATAAATAAGAACTTTAGGACCAAATGTTCTCTATGTAGTAAAAATTTCTTTCAGGTATAAAATTATCATGAAAAAGAATATTTTCATGGATTGAATGGGAATTTTCGGATATATAAAAGGCATAATGGTTTATGTAGTGATATGTGAGACCACTAGAAAGAAAAATATCTTTGGATAAACTGGTCTTCATTGGGTTGAAAATTTTGATTGAAGATGATCTATATCCAGTGGAATTATCATTTTAGGATGAAGATAAGTATATTGGAAAACATAAAAATATATCTCATTGAACTTGAGTACTACTAAAGAATAATATATGGATAGAACTTAATCTATATGAAAATTAATGTTGAAAATGACCCAGTTGAAAGATCTCAAGGTAGAAGTGGAGTTTCCACTGCTTATGGATTTTGATCATTAAAGAGTAATGTATTTTTTATAAAACTATATTCAATACTCTTGGTCAAACTATATTGATATAATATATTACTTCATCAAATAGATTATATATAAAGTTGAATTCATGCTATAATTTATTCAAACATAGAAAATAAAAAATATATTCACTAAACAACTACTAAAGGATACATTCTAATGTTATCTAGGTGAATATGGGTTTTCTGCCTCACTCCTCTTAAGTGTAAGGTATGTTGATAATATCTCATCTCTAAACATAGTTTACTTATTTTTATTATTAAAGTAGGAAAATAAAAAAAAATATCCTAATGTTTTACCACATTATGTTTCTACAAAGGTGGGAACACTACGTTAGGGTGTAATCCATTTATATTTGATTAAACTAATTTAGAAAATATTTCTCATTTATATTGAAAATATATTTTGACAAAATTATTAAAAGGGGTATGTTGTGAAATCAACATGTGGAGGTGTTAGTTTTCCAAGTTTGTGATGTGTTCAAATAGTTATCTTGTCCTGAATAAAATAATATTTTTCAAATTGGTTCTTTGAATTGTTTTAAACATTTGGCGAGAATTGGAAGTTTATTTAATGTTATGAAGTATTCTCAAGTGGTAACAAGGGATGATATAAACTGGTCTTTAATTAATTGGTATCAAGTAGATCAATAATTTTAATTATTTCAATTTAATTAACAATTTATTTTATAGATAACATGATATTTTGTTAAATTTAATTTTCTTATACACTATGTTCACTCATGTAGGATTTATATTATTCAACTATGATACATTTTTATGTGTTCCAAGTTTCAAAGTAATTTATGTTCCATGGTTTCAAAAAACTCAAAATGGGGGGGGGGGGGGTGAGGCCAATAGTTGTTTTTAAAATATGCTAATAATTTTTTATGATTGTTATGAACTAATGATTTTTTAAATATTAAATATTTTTGTGTGTCGTTTTTTATTTTTTTATAAACAAATAAATACTTTTCAAACTTAGATGTTTTGGGATGAATAGTACGATCTGATATTCATTTAGAGGTTTTAGAGTTATTATAGGATCATTGAATTATTTTTTGATGTTGAAGAGAGCTATTCCAATATTTTTTTTAAAGGTGTCATCACTACATTGTGGTTATAATAAAAATATTTATTTATATAGTATGGGATAGTATAGTATATCAAATGTTATGAAAATGAGAGTTTTGTTTTATTTTAGTCCTAGAAATGTGATTCAACCGTGATAAAGTGTACTGGATAACATAATATATCCAGGAAATTGGGATATGGTTATTTGATATGGTTATTTCAAAAAGTGTTTTAGTTGGAAAAATTCCTTGTGGTAAATATTAAGGCAAACACACATCATAGTGGTGGTTGTGGTTTTATTCATGTGAGTGATGTTTGGAATTATATAAAAGTCCTCATTTAGGGAGTCTGGTTAGGGTTCCATTTTCAAAATTAGGATTTTATTTCCTTTGATGTGAACTGAAGAAGAACATATTATGTGGAATCATTTTTACCCTTTTAATAAACCCTCAAAATATCATGTAGTTATTCCTTGTAATGGAAAAAATTATATGAAATGTGTGAAGATTTAAATGGGTATATACACATCATGAAGGATGAAAAAATATTTGAAAATAATATATATTAAAATTTTAAATATTAGAACATGTCATGGATCCACGAGTTTTGAAACCAGTTCAAGATCAGTTCATAATTGTTTGACAAAAATGGTGTACAACAAGGCATTGTGGTTACCATGGTTTTTGAAAAGTAATAGAATATTTTTAGGGCTATTTAGTATTAGATAATATTTTAATATTTGAGTGGATATGATTATATGTATGTTTTGATAACTCAAGAGCCTCTTATACTTGATCTGTAAATTACTTTACCTCACTAATAATGATGAAGAGGTCTAATATGACCCGACGGTTCAAAAATTTATTTCTGAAGTTTAAAGTCAGTTGAAATATTAGATTTGAAATTTAAATTTAAATTTGAATGAAAAAAATATATATTTGTATTGTAAAATAGAATTTATAAGAGAATATGGATATAAAATCAATAATAATAAAATGATATTAACAATATGGGAGAAAAGGAATAATAATTAAAAGAGAAGGTGGAAGAAGAAGAGAAAAAATAAGTGGCACTAAAATAACATGGTTCAAGTATAGTACAATTAAAGACTCGTTTATTCTTCATTGATATTTCTATATCTTTGATTAGTGTGGGATCACATACATAGTTACGATACTATCATATATAACTATTAAAGAATAAAATCTAGATGTTTGTATTCCACAACACGATGTTGTTGTACCATATGATCTAAGGTGAATCCAAATCATGCTAAGGATTATCCTTCTCATTTTTAAACTAAAACTTTGTGAAAATATTTTATTTAGTTGATATGTGTTCATTGGAGTATGTAAAATAGTTATTTTATACTGACATTAATAGGTGGTGATTTTTTTTATAGGTAACTTAAAAATAAATTGAAATCAATAATTAACAACCCTCTGGATGATTTCCCACTAATCAAGTGGTGAGTTTTTAAAGAAAACCCATCAATGTAGCATTAAAAATTATAGAATGGTAAATTAATAATTTCACCTGGTAAAAAAATAACATAGGGTTCACTAATCTATTTCTAACACACATTTTTTCCATGTTTTTATTTTTGAGAGTATGTATACCTTATTTCTATAGATATGAAGGAACTACGACATTACTAATTACTCATTGGGTTGCACATTAATCAAGATGGTGAGTGGTTGGTCTCATCTCACCCTTCTAAGAGGAATTATTACCTAATTTGACACTTTTATAGATTTTAAAAACTACAATTAATCATTATCATTAATAGTATTACCATTGGATACCTCTTTTCAAGGTATCAACCAAAACCATTCATTTTACTTGTGATTTATTTATTATGTTGTATTTCAAATACACATAATAAAGTACTATAGAATTTTGGACCATCTAGGGAGGTGGAATTTGTAATAGAGTTGGGATCAGGCCCATGAGAGGATCTTCCGATATATCACAATGATCGAGATCAAAACCCATGTGGTTTAGTTCTTCATAATGGGAAATAGCGTACCATTTAAGGTGGGGTGGTATGGACCTATGTGGTTCATTTAATGTCCATGCATCCATGACCAATTGAAATGAATTTTAATTTCATGTTCTAGTACCTATTTGATGTTGGTATTAAACCTCAGGGATTATTCATACATATCCCAATTAATATATTTGAAATCCTATATAGTTTTACCTTCATAATTTATGTTCTTGTGACAACATCACACCATGAAGATTAATTTCATGGAGTGAGTAAATTATGTTTTGTTGTTTAAAGTCATACATATGTGACTATTTAGTGAAGGGAACCATGAAATGGCTTTTGTGGGACTTATGAATATATGATCCTTTTCTGGTTCATTCATTGGTAATGAAACAGTACATGGTATATTTAGGCTCGCATGAAATATATTCCGTTAAGGAAGATTTTTTTATTGTGAATATGGCCCGTTGATGAATAATTAACCTATAGTGAATATGGACCATTATGTAATAGTTCAGACATATTCATGGAAGGGACATGATATATCTATGGACTATAAAATCAAAGCGGTGGTGAGATAATCAATGAAGGAATGACTAGGGATTACAACTAATCCAAGGAACACATCTTACCTTAGAATAAGAAGGATGCATGTGAGACTTGCACATACATTTCTTCGATTTTCCTTACCAAGTTAATGACACTAATAAAGGCATTATTTGGGGTTTAAAACTTGTAGGCGGCCCATGATATGTCCCTGGATCATTGAGTGAAATAAAGTGGCCCACATAGTGCTTGGACTAGTCATATTTAGATATAGGGAAGAATAAATGTGTAGCATAATGCAGGATAGTTTTCATTAGTATCATCATAACCAGGACCCTCATTGTCTTAGGAATACATGATTTTTTTACCCTAAGGTTCTTATCAGTTTAAATGGAAAACTCAATGAAGGTATCTTATAGGAGTAACGATCCATATTATCAATGGAATACAAGATTTATTGGGTGAACCCTAGTTTACATATCCTAGTTATTCATTTACAGAGGTGGTGGAGTGGGCTTAACTAGGTGGTTGCCCAATTGGATAAAATAAGTAAAGTAATTACTAAGACATGAAAACTAGGAAAGCATGTTTCCCTAGGGTAGACATGGGTGAAGTTTTGACTATGTTTGGCCCTTAGTTAATATAGAACCATGATATAAGGGAACAGATTAGTGTATCCCCAGTGGGACTGTATGATGAATTGATTCCTTTGTGGGAATATAGGTTATAGTGTTTCCCTTATACAATACCCCTAGGAGTGTTAGGTAATGTAACACACTAGTATAGTATCCATGGGTAACTAGGGAAAGTGACACACAAGTATAGTTCTCCTATGGTGACTAGGGAATTTAGGTCCCTATAATATGACACCCTAGTCACTATATTTCTTAGGGTTGGAATTATGAGACACTTGAATTTGGTGGGAAGGCTTGGATGAAGGTATATAATATATAATTTTTTCTTCTAAAAATGTCCCAAAATAGTTTCCATCGGGTCAATTTATACACAATGGGGAGATCTGGGAATTGTACTAAGTGGGAACCTCCTCTCACAAACCAATGAGGTATGGTGCATAATCTAAGGTAAATTGAGAATAATGGCTGGGAACACAAGAGATTAACGTCAAATAGACTTGTACATGAAATTATGTCTCATAAGAGAGAGAGATATGGGTTTAGGTTAAATATTGGGTGAATAAAACTTGGGTGCATGGACTTGGGTGCATCTCTATAGGTGTATAGACCTAGGAATTAACTAGGATCCTCATTTGAAACTATCTCCACCTGACACCCATTGCTAAAGCATTCACCGATAGATACATTAATGGACTACCTATTTGAAACCATTATGGTTAAATATGTCAATCTAGATAAAATAAAAAATACAACATTGTATTGATAAAAATTTTAACCCATCTTCACACCCAAGTAACTCAAGTTTCACAATAAGTAGGTTAGATAGACATATTTACAAACTATGCCTCATACCCTAATCATCTAATTTATATTACTACCACTGAATTTCCAATATAATGAAATAACCAATAGATATGATACTATTTTTAAATCCCTAGTGTAGATACCTGATATGGTAACTAAAATAAAATTTCTTATGGGATTAGGTGTACACCTCATTACCCATATATATTCAACTTGTTTTAAGGGTTAATTAAAATTATTAAAGAGAATATTTCCCTCATGAAAAATCAACAGTTTATACATTTTATTATAATAAACCTAAATTAAAAAAATTAATATACTCCCATAATTATTATTAGACGAACAAAATAATTTCCTATAGTAACTCTAAAGATATATTAATAATTAAAAATAAAAGAAAAAAATTAAACTAGTTTCATGTATTCTTTCTAGGAATTATGAATAAAATTAATAAAATGAAATATATAAGACCTATAAAAATTAATCAATTTTTATAAAATTCCTAAATTGAATAAAATTTATTGGTAAAAACATAATATAAAACATAAACCAAAAACATGAAAATGTCTTCCAACAATCCCATAAAAGAATAAAAAAATCTAAAATGAATCACATGTTCAAACACTGATGCACCAATCCATCTCTATAGTCCATATCTATTGTTTATGGGTCATAATTGATATATAATAAATCCTTAATTCTTATATAATCAAGAAACATCACAACTACTTGTAAAAAAAATTATGCATTAAAGGTGTCTATGAACTATACCTAGTATGATATTCCCAACAAGCTGTAGATGGTTCCCATGAATATGAAAAAAAATCACTCATGAATATATATATATATATAAAATATTTTCACAATTCATTACTTTTAATAAACGAATAAATTTTAAAAAAGTATAATACTACTTAAAATTCATCTATTCTTAGGGAAGGAACGAAATTTTCTTTACTTTAATTAATGATTCATAACACATATTTCCAATATCTAATTCCAATGAGATTATCCATATACCCAAAATATTAAAAAATCCTATAGTTTCACTAAGGGATAAATACCGGGTAATCAAAATAAAATTAAAAATAATAAGGGTATATACCCCATGAGGGAATATAAAAAATAAATTCTTTCATTATAAAATCACAAGATATGTCCCCAAAATAAACCCCCAATAAACATATAGAGTACAAAAATTAGGTTATGGTAAGACTAAATCTAACCTCAAGACCTCCTTAATATGTATCACACTAAAAATTATGATAAGTTCATAAACAATTTTCTATTTTCTAAAATAACTTTTAATAACAATTCATAATCCCAAGATAGAGAAAACAATTCCTTGTGATCTTATATAAAAACATACCACCTTTATATCCTATAAAATTTACTCCATTCGATTTGGTATAAATAATCTCACAGACATAGGAAAATATGATTCAATACATCTCAAATCTATGAAGCACCCATTTATAATTACTAGATTTTTATCAATATAATTAATAACCTAATAGACACTAACCTAGTTAATCTATAAAAATATTTTAAAAGTTTTTATTATTTCAATCCTTATTATGTAAGATAATTAATTGATTAAAAATAACTATTCATTTTCCTAAACACCATGAAAAACATAAAACAAATTGCCCCAAATTTCCATCAAAATGAAAGGTGATTTAACACTAATTTGAGAAACATACTAAGTCACAAAATATAAATGAAGTTTTTTATGTCAGGAGATATTTTATAACTTACAAACATTAAATTAATATCATCATCTATGTTATAGAACAAAAAACTATAATTTTTTATGGAACCCTAAGTATATCAAATGAAAATATGATGTGGATAGGTTTTTAATGGATGGAATGTGAATGAATGATAAATTGAAAGAATTAAAAGAACCCTACCATTGATTTGAAACCCAAACACCAAAATATAGAAAAAGTAAAATTTTAGAGCTATAAACCCCAAGGAGAAAAACAAAATTGAGCCTTAAGGACTATTCATCACATGAGCGGTTGGAGTGGGTTTCCAAATATAGAAAATACTCATTTAAAAAAATTCATGTGTATTTAAAAATATACCTTGGTTTTTATACACGAGTTTAAAAAAAGTACCAAAATCGTGAAATGTAAATTCCTCTATATAAGATTCACATGGTTAGGTAACACGGTCTATATACTATTCAGCATAATAGTTTTTCAACATTGTTTTTTCAAATTAACCCATTCACAACCTAAAATCTAGAAGAAAAGATATCAATAAATTAAATACATACAAAAATGAGTTTGTCCTAGATAACCATATTCACTATGATAAATGTTAATATAGTAATATAATACAATAGTTATTTATTTATTTTTGTATTATATGGTGTGTCATAATTTTTAATGATACTTATGGTTTTAAGCATTATTTTCCATAACAGTTAGTTATAATATTTTTCCACTCTACATGTGTCACATTATTGTTAAGAATGCAGTGATGATCATTCATATATATAGGAATGTTTTTTTATGTCATTGGAGACTTATAAAATATGAGGTCTAATTTTTATATTAAAATGTTGTCAAGTTTCCAAGAATTTATTGTTATACCCAATATAATACTTAAAATTAATTTATTTGAATGCAAGGTTTTGATTTATGATGTTTATTAGATTTCATTTTTGTGAGACTATTACTTATTTTGGGATTTACTTTTATTTGATACTTAGGAGTTATAATTATTTTATGTTCTATATTGAAATTATAACTTTTGATCTTTTATGAAATGAAAATTTTTGTATGTGATAATTTGGAATCATATGGAACTGTTTGATGGATATTATTTGTATATAATTTTCATCTTTTTTCACTCAATGCCTTTGTATATTTTTTTACAGATTTACACTTTTTTAAATAGATATTATTAATAGTTTTTATATCACATAACGGATAAAATAAATATTTATGTATAATTTTTTTATATTTGATATTAAAATATTTTTTCATCCATATTTATTAGAGTGATTGTGTTTTGGAATTTTAGGGTAACTGTTTTCTTAAAAAAAAGATAAACACCTATTAGGGTCAATATTATAGCACTTGTTCAATATTTTTTTATAATGCCTATCACTTATTTTAGGTGATTTTGTGTATGAGTTCCCAGATTACTTATCTAAAAATAAATATCCCAAAAAGATATTAAAGTGATTTTAATATGATAATTATATGTATTTATTTATAAATGGATCAAAATAACTTATTTTTTCAACCAATTTATCATACGGGATATATTTTGTTAAAACGTTTTTATGTTTTTTTTAAATAGAACAATATTTTTTGAAAATTTTATTCCAAATTACTTAAAAAATATCTTTTAATTAAGTTATATAATTCATCATCTTTCATATTTATAAGTTAGTTTTTTTGAAAAATAAAATACAACAACTACAAAAATATTTCTTTCAACCTACTGATCATTAGAAGTAAATATTATCTATGATTTTTTTATAGAATGACTAAAATGGTTAATAATAAATTATGGTGTGGATTATATCACTAGTTATTGTTTTTTATATATTATTTGTGATTTTTTAAGATTAGGTATGTTTTGGTATATACCATATAATAGAAAAAATGGTATCTCAATATAATTGGGTAAATGAATCATAAAAATTAAACTAATATGAGAAAAATATTATGTGCATAATATACATTTTATATGAAATTTATAATTATAGTTTAAAAACATGTGTCTATATATTTTATACTTCCATTATTTTAAAATCATGTTTGTGTAGGTGAACTATAATAATAGTTCTTGAACATTTGAAATAATTCATGAAATCACTGAGGCTAATTACCATAATTCTAAAATAATAGAAGTATGTTAGAAAAATAAATGTGATTTTTAAATTGTGAAAATAAGTTATTTATTTTCATGAATTAGTAAAAAATAGGACAATATATCTATTAATATAAAATTTTATTTCGTAGTTTAAAATATTATAAAAATGATTTATTATCATTGTTTTTTAGATTATTTCCCCAATTTAAAACAATATTGTAGGAATGAAGTTATTTCCATTTGATATTTACAAGTTTTTTATAATCAATTGACACTTATTTTATATTATATATCAAATATATAATTTAGGAGTTATAAAATGCTATATATTTTCAAAACAAACTTCTCAACATTAGAAAGTTGTTGGAAGCCCTAATAGCCATACCCTATATGAAAAATTATTTACAATTAGTTTTAAAAAAAAATTCTATTGAAATTTTATTTATTCTCATGATTTTTACAATTGCATCCAATCTTGATGTAACACTCTTATGTTTTTTTATAATTTTATTTTTAAAGTATTCCAATATTTAAATAATACTTTGAGAATAAAAAAAAATCTTTTCTTATTTATTTTGGTATTATACAGTCTCACGTTGGTGGCACGATTTCATCATAAGCGACCTTCAGTTGATGAATTTGATCGGTTTGTTTTCAAAACTTGGGATCTTCAAGAGTGTGCGATAATCAGATTAGTCGAAAGATGTCATTTGATGATTCGGTTTGAGACAGAAGATGATCTGATAACTGCCTGGTCCAAAGCCCCTCGACGATGCAATGGGGACTTGTTTTTCCTGTTTCGATGGAGTCTCAATTTCCACATGAGACGTGATCCCTCGAAGATGGAAACGTGGGTGAATCTCCCTGGAAAACCTCTTTCATTCCAAAATCTTTCCATTATTTGTGCTATTGGTAACATTAAAAGTAGATATATGTGCTCTGATCATCGAACGGAGGTGGTCTGTGATCCTATCTGTCCGTTGATGTGTGTTGAGATCGATGTCGCGTGGCCGCCGGTAAAGTGGGTTTGGATCACTGATGGGAAGGAATTTCCTTTCAAGAAGGAGGTAATATTTGAATCTTTGATGCTTTATTTTGTTAATTGTAGTCGGTCTGGACATGTTGAAATGGTCTGTCATAGAAATGGTTTGGCAGGGGTTTCACAATGGGCGATGAATACGGGAAACAGTGGTCGTGTTGCACATGATTTGGTTGTTCTGCTATTGAAGGTTCCACCGAGTAGCTTGCCTTTAATACAGGGCTCTGTATAAGGATCTCTCGAGAAGGGTTTTTGTGTGGAAGGGGAGTCTATCGAGAAAATGGTGGCTGAGGTGTAGCATGTGGTGAAGGAAGTTGAAGCAACGGGGCAGTATGGTCCCTCAGAGACCATTAGTGGTGATGTTTAGAAGGATATGTAGTGGATGTCATAAAATCCATTGTTGAGGTAGGTATTCAGTACTCTAAGGCGTGATCTTGGTATTGATAAGGATCTCATAGTTGATGCATCTGGCTGCTCTTCGTGGCCAGAACCTATGTTGGACCATGCTACTTCTGGGGATGGAACAATCATGGGAGGTTGGGATGCCTGTGTTGAGGAGAATAAAGGGAAGGAGGATGGTGTTGGAGGTGTGGTCTTCAATGTTCCCACTTATAATTTCTTCCATGAATTTGAGAATGAGAATACCTATAATGCTGAGGGATGTACTTCACTGAATGAAAGTGGCAACAAGAATATATTTTCTGGTGGAATTGCAATGGAGAAGGGGACTCATGACGATTATCAATTTGTGGAAAACCCACTTTGTCTGGATATGATTGATGCGAATAGTATTTCTCATTAGGAGTGGGGAGAAAATTATAAGTACCAAGAGGTGCGCATAACATGAAAATGGGGGGAACTCTCTGAGAGTGGGAAGGAGAATGTTGGCAGCGTGGTCCGGCCCTCCTATAGTGAAATTGTTAAGGATGGGAAGAAGAATATGTCTGGGAGTAAGGGATTATTTTCTATTCCAACAAGAACAAGGTTGAGGAAATATTATTCCTATATACCAAATCCGGTGTGTACCAGGTCCACTATTGTGAATGAAGGCGGGGCATCCTCTGGCTTGAAAAAGGGTATGCAGTCTGCTAAGGAGTTCATTTCTTTGGAGAAGTTGAATCTTATAAGGAAATACGCTAAGGTCTTGAAACACTATGAAATATCGGAGTGGGATTCGGCTACTGCGGAGGAATAAATCTATCTTTAATGTGGTGTAGGGTATTATTTTTATGATATTTAGTTTTTTTATGCCTTGTAATGCTTGATGGTGCACTTTTATTTTATTTTAATAAATGGTCAGTGGCTTAGCCTCTAACTGAACTTTTCTGGTAATGGATCATTTAAAAAAATAAAAATTAATAAAAAAAATCATTTTAATCAAATCACTATAAATTTATGGGTTTTTGACCCTAATTTTACATCTATTTTTTCATTATTGATTAATTATGAAAATTTAAAACATAAAACATTTTATGAAAAATAAATAGATATTACAAACTTGTTAAATAAACATAAAACTTTTTAATAATTTTATTTATTCTTAATAATACAAAAAAAATAAGGAATTAAATTCACCATAAATTAAAAAACAAGTAAAAAATCAAAAAATTACATCACTAATAAAAATATAAAACTTTTATGGCACATTTACTCGAAATATCATAAATAATATAAAATAAAATTCTACTAGTAAACTCTCAATAAGTAATGGTATCTCATTTAGCTAATTGTTACCCTTCAATTGATTATTTAGAATATAACAATAAAGAGTATTGGTGTTTATTGAAATATGATTTGGATGGTCTATTATATTCTTAATATCTCTTATCTTAATTTGCATGAGAGGATGACTGTTTGGAAACATAGATAACTTCCTTGGATTTTTTAGTTCATTATTGTTTTTTAATACATTGGTCCTTTAAATTTCACAAGGGTCAAGATAATCCCACCTCAGCAATGTGGGTGTGCCTATCGGGCCTCACTCAATCTTTTTTAAACTGATTGTTTTGAATGTTTTGGGGAAGTTGACCAGGCAGTTATTATTCCAATAATGTAATACCATCACTATAAACCATTTTTTATTCACTCATCAATTTCTTGAGTTGGATCATTCAAAGCTACCCCTGATTTCATTTTTTTATACCTAAGTGAAGTAAATATATAAAGAAGCTTCTCCTATGAATCATGGAATGAATCCTATGTATGTTTCAAGAGGCAGGGAAATCTTTATCCATGATTTATTTAAATCTATACCCATTGAAAAAACTCTATGAAATGAATGATATATTTATGGATGGATGGTGGCTCGTTTTGGTCCACTAAAGATGGTGGAATCCCCAACATTTATCATGCCTGCTATGTGATCCAAGGGACTCAATATAAACCTTTGTGAATGTGTTATGAAATATAATATGTCATCCAAGGATATATATGTTCAATCTATAATATTTGAAAGAGTTTCAACATTCTCAGGGGCCTTAATTGGATTTTTCCCTCGAAAATAACTTTTAGGTGCATGGGGTTGTGGCTCATGAAATGAAGTCTTCAAATATAAAGGTGGAACTAAGTCATTTCCCTTTGAAGGACATGAGGAATAATTTTATCTACCCCAACTCATTTTCATTTTAGGATTATTAAGAGTCCATAATGGATGATATTAGAAAAACCAATACTTTTTACGCACTAGATCCATTAATGGATCAAAAAAAAATTAGGTATGATTTTGATGGTCATTCTACTACTTGATAAGAGGATTGTACAACTAGTGGTGGTCATCTATCAGGTTAAATCTTAGAATTACAGATATTATATTTTCTTCATAATAATGTAAGGGGTGATAAGGTTTATGATGAGGCTCATCAACCTAAAATAGTTTCAAATATCTCTCTCATTGATCTAACTGATGGTTCACTTTCAATGGTCAAAGAGACTAAATCAACTGATTCTGTGAAATATCCCTATCTGATAAATAATAATATTTTGGAAAAGGGTGAAAAGATAAGTGAGGAGAGGATATTTTCAAACTTTATTAATTTAAATAAATTTGAAAGATTATAGGAATTGAGGTAATATATTATTATAATAGTCCCAGACCACCTCTTGTATATATTTATAGGGCCTTAATTAAAATACATCTAACTTCTATCTATATGGAATTAATTCCATAAATTTTAACTTATAAGGATCTTATAATAAAAAATTAGTTTGTATGAATTCTTTCTAAAACATGTTTCATAGAGAAAATATTAACTATAATGAGAAGGATTCAGGTTAAAATTCTTGGAAAACAATGAAGGGAAATCCTTATAAAATATATGGAGTTACATATAACTATAAGGTGGATGAGTTGTTTCATAGGATTTAAAAACAATCTACTTTCCTACATGAGCATTATGAGACCCTAAATCAGTCTAATTATTTTGATTGTGAAGTAGAGAAGCTTCAATTTATTGAAGCATGGAATAAATGAAATAAAAGAAAAATGATGAAAAAAGTGAAGGACACAGGGTTTGTCTAAGAAGGATTTTCATTTATGTTAGATCATTTATGGACATGTTCAATGACACTTAATATCAATGGGACACATGATTTCTTTTTATCATAAAATTATTTATATATAATGAATGATTCCTAATCATCTAAGTATTATATTTTATGGGTTTTCAATCACACTAAACATTAATGTGGTTATTTAATAATAAAAAATTGGATTTGAGTTTATAAGACTCAAAATGTGTTGAATAAGTTACAAAATATATGTAACGCAAATAAATTAAATTTTTTTTTTCAAAATGTTGGGGTTGAAGCCACATTTTATTATTAAAGCAAAGAAAATACCTCTTTTAACTAGGTATAGGGAGAACCATTACATAGCCCGAAGGCCGGGTGGGCATGTAGCCCATTACATAGCCCGTAGGCCCAAATTTTTGGCCTAAGGCCCATTCTATGAATATTAACCTGGTTGCTACAGTACCCATCACTGCTATAGTTCCCTGCCGCCGCTACAGTATCCTACCACTGCACCAGTACCCTGCCGCCTCTACAGTACCCTCCGATCAACAGTACCACCGCTGCTAAAGTACCACTACAGTACTCTGCACCCCATGGGTTTTGAACCCCCATTTTTCTTGTAGGATTATGGGGTACTTACCACTAAGCCAAACCCCAACTACTAAATTAAATTTATAAACATATCAAATATTTTCAAACTCAAAAAATATTTCACCCTTTTAAAAAAATTAAAAATAATTTTCCCCAAGTAATAAATATATTGATTATAATTTTTTCTTGTTCTAAAATATATAAATACAAAATAAAATAACAAGATACCAAACCATGTATATATAATTTCAAATAAATTTTCCATATTTTTTTTCTAAGGCCTGTATTCACAAACTATTAAAAAAATTATCAATCGTTTCTATAAACACCTACCTCTCTAATTGATTTCAATTCAATTGAATATTCACCAGACAATATTCTTTATGTAAGGCTATCATGGGATTGTAAAAAATAATATTAAAACCTAAGTAAATAATATAGAACATTGGAACCTTTTCATGTTTATCAAAGAATCATGAATACTTAATTTCTTTTATTGGAGTTACTTTTTTCCATTTTTATGCAATATGTGAAAAATTAATGTGTGTGCTATGATGAATTTGGTTATTTTAAAATTTTAAAATAATAAGATAAAATATAAATTCAAATTTTATATATGAATATTAAATATTAATTTATAGTCAGATCAACCATTCTATTCTATCATTTCATCTAAAATTTCTAATCCTCTCTTTTACTCTAATTTGTGGAGTGGGTCTATAAATACATTGTACTATCCTTGAGTTAAATTGCAATATGAGTGTCAACACACATTGGTCCTGTTTTTGGTCCTCTTTTATATGTTATGTGGTTCAATATCTTAGTATTTACTAAATTATTTATAAATTCACCAATTTCATACTAATAAAAAATATCTAAAATTGGGGAAGTGGATTTCAAGTAACAAAGACAAATAACATCATTTCTCATACAGGTGAAAATAATTTCATGACACTCACTATTTGATCCACCCCATTAAATTATATAGGGGATTAATCAATTATATGGAATAAAAATTTAACAATACAATAGGTAAAGATAATTTATAATAATGAAAATGAAAAAAAAAATTATTCATTACTTAATCATTTATCAGAGCTTATAATGGAGATGTCATCACATGGGTTTTCCTAGAACCAAGCCCAATGTATGATTCAACAACTAAATATTTAGCAGAATTGTTTATTATATAAGTTAAGGCTAATATAAGTAACAACCTAATCTATGTTTTCTAAACCATCCCATAAAATTACTACCATTGTGAACCTTAACCTTATGGGTTTTGTTGGTAAAAAAAGGGCTTATTTATATAGATTGTGGTAATATGATGGTGTAAATTTTATTTTATAAATGAAGTTGTTTATTCTTAAAACCTATTTATGTTATTCTTTAATTAAATACAAAATTCACCAGAATAAAAGATGAATATGACAAATATATTTTTAGCTATAAAGAAAAAATACAGTTGTGTTTTTTACAAAATTTATGATTTAAATTGTAATACACATTTATATATAAAAAAATGAATTTTAAATAAATATAATTTCTATGAAATTTTCTTATAAGACACTATTTATTTAATGATAAGTGATAATATAATGTTATGAGGCCTGAGTAAATTTTGTAAGGGTTAGAAAGTTGAATTTTTCAAAAAATACGTATATTCCAATAAATAAGATTTTTTTATTTAAATAAAAAAATCCACATATTTATAAAATTATTTTTCATAAAATAAATATCAGTATTAAAGTCAACAAGTTAAAAATACCCAATGGTGTTTATTTATTACTTTCTAAGACAATCAAATTTTTGGGTAAAAATTAACTACAATATAAATATACACCAAGTATTATTATAAAATGAATTAAATGTGATCTAATTAATACTATAAAGGTATTTATTCACCAAAAAAATCATTATTCATTAAAATAAGGTATTTTAAATTGATAAGAGAAATTATCCAAATCTATAATGAATCTTCCAAAAGCTAATGTGTATTTTAATGGTTTTAAAAATAATTATTTAGGAAAAGTAATCTCTACCTCCAATAAAATGGTATCACTGAAACCATTTCATTACTTAAGTCATTAAAATACGAAAAAAAACTTCTTATTTCTAGAAAACATTGGATAAAACCATGATAAGGCCAGTGGTTTTGAATTTCTTTATAACATAGATTCAAATAATTATGATTCATAATTAATAAATAATTCCATCACTTTCAAAATAAAAACCTCATAATACTTTGAACATTAATTTCCTCAAATTGTACCTCTATATATCACTCCCAATGAATTACTAAGGTTATATGCATCTCCTCATAATCTTTAAGAAGATACAAATCATTATAATGGGTTTTCTCCCGCTATTTTCATTTCAAGCATTTCTTTTGTAATAATCTATTTAATTTACAAGTCGTTATGATATCATATGTTCATAAACATCCCTTAATATGAATATTATTCCCTATTAATGTAATAATACCCCACTCTCTCACTAATCACTTCCATGATCATTTATATACACTTGCTATTCTTCTAAACATATCCTAGGATTTTTCTATGCCTTCACTTTATGTTGTTAATATCATACCCTACATTTATTCAAGTGTTTCCACTTATATTCAAATATACTTAATTGATTGGGGAATTCAGTTTATGAGACACACATTCCTTAATCATGGGATTTAAATAATGATATATGTACTTATGTTATATAATTGATATAGCGCACATAATGGCAGACATATGAAGGGTGAACCTTGATTATTCTCAAATGCATTGAGTAATGATTTCTCTTATGAGATACCATGTATGGAGTATGGGAGGTTATCCTAAGTACACTTTTTTATGATTTTTTTGTGGTTATACTTAGTTTATTTTTATAATGTAATTTTTTTCTTTTTCCCCACATTTCTTTAATGCACTGATTGTATGATATCTAATATCGTGATTAAATATTTATGTATTCGATTATCTCATTTTTATGTTATCAGGATATTACTATTTAATAATTACTTTTAATAATTTTATGATTTATTATCCCCTCACTATGATTTATAAAAATCATGACCCCCTCCCTAAAAATATTCCTTCCTATGCTGGCAATGGAGAAAGAGATATAATAGCCCTTTATTCCTGCCTCTGATAGGCCCCGAGGTGGCAACCAGCAACAAGGGTATAAAAATATCACAAAATGGAATGCATTACCATTTTTATAATAACCAATATTGATATATAATATATATTGACCTTAAAAAATTCCAATATTGATATATATAGATAAGAGTGAAAAGCCACAAAATCCCACATTCTTCTTCAAAATTAATACGGATACAAATACAAAAGTCTCCAAGGTAAATACAAAAATTAAAACTAAGCCGTGATGTAGTAACTATTATAATATGAGATATAATGGTCTTGCATGATCCATGTAATCTTCCTAACAACCTAAAAATAGTTTTATATTTTTAGGGTGTGCATACTAGTACACTCAGTCGGTAAAACCAAAGTCTATCATGCACAAGTAAAGGGGAATACAAATTCCCCTGTGATAAGTAGTAGAAACAAAAACAACCTTACAAGGTATACTATCCACCCCAACCTCACCAAATTCATTCTCACCAAATAAATAAAATATGGTAAAGTAATATAGAGAACATCGATGATAGGGAATGACACCCTCCCCTATAATAATGGGTGTGTTCATAATGTAGTTCTCAATTAGGGTAGGGTGAGTATAGAATCATAAGAAATTAAAAGTATATATGTGTGTGTGTGTGTACAAAAAAATCATCCCAACCAATGGGTTATCACATAAATAACCACCACATAACACTGCCACATTTACTATTACCTCTAAATGCACATATCAGAACGAATGACGATCACATCCAAATTAGATTAGAGAAATCAGCTTAACAACCAATAATTTTGATGTTATTGATCATTTACCATTTATTTCAACCCTACCCAGGAAACTAGCAACCACAGTACACAACCAACCTCACAACCAATCCAAACCGGTGAAGAAAACTATGATGAAACACCCCACATCACACTTCCTCTCCACTCATCACCCAAGCCAACAACTACCATATTCATTCTTCAAAGTCATTTTTCTATGTCCTTTATCTCAAAAAGAAAACCCCCAACTTACTACCAAAACCTACAACACACCTCATCATGACAATACTTGGTATCCCCACTACATGACAACACCACACCCATTAACATAAACATTGAACAACCCAAACTTCAGTCCTGCTACTGAACCGCTTCTCATCTATTCCACAATCAATAAATCTCATAAACTGAGATACCATTTCACCCGAAAACAATCCACACACACTATCATGCTCTCAACACAAGTACCACACTACAGGTATGATGTAGGAGATAGAAAATATCCCCATAGATCACACAATAACAAGAAACAAGGCATGGTGTATTCAGATTTCACACACTCAATATTTAATCCCACTTTAATAAATTTGGGGTTATCATAGAACATATTTGATCCTGGGGAATCCATTTAATTAACTAGATATACATGATTAATTAAGTATTCATGTTCACATCCACTCAAGATAATATTCAAAAAAGTATTCCTAAGTCCAGTGTGAACATAGAGACCACCACATGCCATAATTTTTTGAAGTCATATGGCCAAAACAACTCACAACATGGATCGAAGATAAAAGATAAAACAACACAATCATCATCATCATCTTCCCCTCCCATCCATTATTACTAAGGTAACAAAACCCATTATTGTAACATGTCTGATTATCTTTGTAACAACCTTAATTAAAATTGGGATTCTACCGTAATCACAAAGAGTAAATATCTTAACCACCCTGTATGATACAAAAATAATGAAATACTAGGGGATCCCTACCTTAAAGAATTAGATGATCAGAAACTCCTACTTCCACCAAAATAGGGGGTTATGCAAGCAGTTGGAAAGACTGCACGGAAAACTAAATTCAAAGGCCATACCACAACACATTACTCCCCAGAGAGGAAAGACTCTAGGCATACCAAGAGAAAATGGAAACACATAGGTAATATAACATCTTGTTTTAGAAGATCTAGATCCTATATCAACAGAATGGAGATGGTTTAAAAGGCCATTAAAGTCATATTATGATCAAGACCACTATCTTTATCAATGGTCGACGATAAACCACCCTCTATAGACACATGAATTAGGGAATTCCTTCCTCCATGTCGAGATAATATCAACTCTAGGTGGCACTAACTCGCCTTTATGGGTTTAATCGAATCTCAATTAATGCATCTCGATTAAGAATCAAGTCCTACCCTTTCCACAATCCAGTATTTCATAAAACATTATGGAATAATGAATCAACCCATCTTATAGAAAACAAGGTTCAATAATTACATCACAATGAAAAACTCAAAACGACTCTACGTAGTGGGCAGGAATCTATGTATCCCATTCCCATGTACTCTTATACAGGACACCATGACTCCACAACAAACAAACAAAATATTCATCCATCCATGTATCACCTTCTCTAGACAATCCTGGATCTCCACTGGCCGCTCCAAGATCATTATGTCGTTCTTAGTATCCAACTCTCCCCATTTAATGACCTGGGAGTTAATATGAAGATTCTGATGAACCTAGGAGACCTGAAATGTGTCATGGACACTCTCTAACTATGGTGACAACACTAAACGGTATTCCACTTTTCTAGCTCCCCCCAACACCTCAAAGGGGTTGATGAACCTGGGAGAAATCTTTACACCTCTATGGAACCGTTGTGTCCCACACCGAGGGGAAACCTTCAATAACACATGGTCTCTAACCTTGAACTACAAGGGCCTACTCCTATGATCAGCATACGACTTTTTCCAGTATTTTACTACCTTTATCCCCTCATATACAAGCTAAAACATCTCTATCGTACCATGTTCCACATCTGGACCAAGAACAGCAGCCTCCCCAAATTCTATTCCGCACAAAGGTGAATGAAATGGTTTTCTATAAAATTATTTGAATGGAGACATACCAATGGAAGTGTGATAGTTATTATTGTAATAAAACTCTACCATGTGAGGTGATATACCCAAGATCCACAAAAATACAAGACGCATGTCTGCCACATATCCCCCAATGTCGAAATTTTCTATTCTATCTACCCATATGTCTGAGGGTGGAAAGCAGTTAGGAGGCATAACTCAGTGCCAAAATCATGCTACAAACCACTCCAAACACACGAGGTAAAATATGTATCTCGATCTGATACAATGGATCTTGTAAATTCATGTAGCCACACCACCTCATCCACATATCTATTTGTTAGGGCATCCACTATTCCTTACTCCTTAATTGCTAAGAAGTGAGCGAATTTTGTTAGTCGATCCACCACTACTTAGATAGCATAACAACCTCCATAAGCCCTTGGTAGCCCTATGAAAAAATCCATCGATATTTCATCTCACTTACACTCAGGGGAATCTAGGAGATGAAACAAACCGCTGGATACATAGTTCTCATCCTTCACCTACTGTTACACTAGGCATCTAGCCACAAAATCTACCATTGGTCACTTCATCCTAGGACACCAAAATTGTCCGCTCAGGCCACGATACATCTTAGAAACTCTCAGGTGTACCGATATGGATGATATCTGAAACTCGTAGAGAACTCCAACATGCATCTCCACTAGAACAAATATCTTCCCCTAGAATAGAATCTGATTCTTTCTATATTCAGACCATCCCCCTATATTTTCACCCTGGTCAACGTGATCATGTATCTCCTCCACCTCTGAGTCTCCTCGCTAAGACTACTCCACCTACTAAATCAGATACAATTGTTCTTTCATCTGAAACAGACAACCTCTTCCATCATCCATCCCCACATCCATGTGAAAGGAATCCAAACACTCCATCACCTTCCAAGCATCCACATATTAACGAAAAAGTTCCTTCTATGACTTCTTTCACATGAAATAAGCCACGAATTTTACCTTTTTTGAGGTTTTGGAAATCTGAAAATTATAGGCCTTATGAACTCCATCCACCTTGGCTATCACAAGTTCAGGTCTCAACAGGAGAAGATAAACCTCAAGATCTTGTGATCCATGAAGACCACAAATTTGTCCTCAAGGAGGTAATACCTCCACAAATTTAGCACAAACACGACCGTTATTAGATCTAGATCATGGTTGGAATAGTTACTTTCATGGGGATGTAACTTCCTAGACCCATAATAGATCACTCCCCATTGCTGCATTAGCTCACATCCCAAGCATATATGGGAAGAATCATAAAACACCTTGAATATCACCCCTTCCTCTAGAAACTGAAGCACTATAGCACTAACCAACTTCCCCATAAAATAGCCAAAATCTACCTAACACTACTTACACCAAACAAATTCCTATCCCTTTCTGGTTAGATCCATCAATGGAGCTTCATCTTGAGAAAAATCAGGTACAAATTTCAGATAGTAGCATACTCGGCCAAGGAAACTTTGAAACTCTACCACATTCATGGTTGCTTCCCAATAAACAACTTACTCAAACTTTCATGGGTCCAGCACTATACCCTGCTGAGATACCACATGTCCAAGGAAGTGGTCCTCATGTGTCCTAAACTAGAACTTGGTAAAAAATCTGTAGAGATAGTGTCAGTAAAGAACATCCATTATAGTCCTAAGATGCTCGGTATGCTCCACCTCCAACTTCGACTAGATCAGAATATAATAAATGAATACGAAAATGAACCGTTATAGGAAGTCACAAAATATAGGGATCATAAGTTCCATGAACACGGTCGGGGCATTCATAACACTGAATGTAATAACCAGAAACTCAAAGTGACCATACCTCCACCTGAATGTTATCGTTGGGATTTCACCCTCCTTCACCCTCAATTGGTGATACCCTGTCCATAGATCAATCATAGAAAAAAAAATTCTCCCATTAGCTTGTTGAAAATATTTTCTATCCATGGGAGAGGGTAACGGTTCTTGACTATCACCTGATTCAACCTCTAGTAGTCTGTAAACAACCTCATATCACCATCTTATTTCTTTGAAAACAATACTAGAGCACCCCATGGCGTCACACAAGGATGAATAAGTCCTCTTCTTTATTAGATCATCAATCTGGATTCTCATCTCCTAAATCTCGGAAGGTTCCTTATATTAAGGAGCCATCTAAATTTGAGAAGCATCGGGCTGAAAGTCTATCCCAATCTCAACATCACGTCGAGGGGGTAGAGTCACAACCACTTCGGGGAAGACATCCAAAAAATTCCCAACAACACTAGGAACATCATTCATCTCAGCATCCACTGATTCCACTGACAGCTCATCCAATAAGAAAATAAGAGCCTATATAGGTTGGATACCCATATGACGACTTTGCTCGCCAATGAATTCCACCTACTAGCCATCCACATTTGAAAACAAGACCCATATTTGGAAGTAGTTGATAATATATTGCACTGAGTAAAACAATTCAAAACCAAGGATGACATCATATGGTTTAAACTGTAATAGTAAAACATCCCCATGGTAATTATTCTACCCCATCATGATTCTACATCCCCGGTATACATCAAACAAGCTATTCTGATCTATAACTAGCTTACTTAACACTAGGGGCATAGAGAGCCTCTCTATGTCTAGTCCTAGAGCATGGACTAGAGAAGGTGAAATGAATGATTGCAAATCTCCATAATTAGACAACTCACAATAAAGAGTAAATAACAAGATAATAGTACTTTTAATGATCTATAGACCTTCTAGAACTGTTTCTTCTGTTCCATTCTACTGAAAACTCCCAACAACTATATACATTTTCTGACGACCGCCTCCCCAACCACACCCAGTTCAAGGTCCCTGAGGATCACCCTGAGGTCAACCTCCACCTACTCCTTCTCCCCTCATTGGAACAGGAGCATATTTTCCCCGCTTCTAAAATGGTCTGGCTGACAACTCTTGTTGAGGTGGGCACTGATCCTACCCACCTTCATAATACTGATCTCAAACAGCCATCGAGCACTAACTATAATAGTTCCCTTGAACTCCATAAATAAAACACACCGACCCCAGGCCTATAGTATAGTCATAAAGGCCATAAGTTCAAAATTGAAAATATTGTGGTCAACTCCTAGATGGCCAAAACCACAAAGGCCCTGGAACCTAAGACCCATTGTTTATATCCTCTTGCGTAGAAGAACCTTAATGGATCCCCTGTAAAGGTAGACCTCCCCATGAGTGCATTATCTCAACTACCTCAACATTTTTGTAGACCTCTAAGTACATTAGCAAGGTGAACGGAGTGACTGCGTACTGGAGAGAAGGACATAGTATCTCCTCTAAGAATCTCACCTGAGACTCCTCATTTAGAAAGTGATCTGGAGAGAATTGAGGGAGATCCTTGAACTTGATCCCCAACTCCCATACTGACATAATCCCATGGTATAGGTACAGTAACTTTCTTCACTTCATGAAGTTCAAGGTCAAAAAAAATCAACCTGGAAATCCTTAAAATCAACCCACAGAACATCATCCTCCCTTATCACTCACAGATACAATGTCCACCATTGACACACGGATCCCCTCCTATGACTGACCACTAATGGAACCCAATAGTTCGTCAGAGCCTGAATCAAGCTGAAGGTGATCACAAGCTCCACATGAAAACTCTCCATTTCCATGTCTGAAACACTTCCCTCGTGCTTTTGCAGAGTTTGTCACAAGAAAGAGCATTATGTTCTCTACTACTGAGTTTCCTCCTCCTCCAGATCAACCCTCCATTGATCAGTAGGATCGGCCTACTAGGCCACTTCTACATGAGCCACTCATGAACAATGATTGGGTGTCGTAGCTGAAAAGTAAATAAGGAACTCCTAAGCTCAAGTAGCAGGGAATTTGGTTCAAGATTTATTTTAACTCGTTATTTATTTAAATTCCCTGAAATTATCAATTCAAAAAAATCATTATGAATCATGTACCTATCCTAGGGTCTTTACCCCACAAATGGTGTAGCCTCACTTGGTCGTTCAGTAAGCTTAGAGCCCTTGAATCAAATCATGAGGGCCCCACAAATCTTCTATCCTAGATGGTCTTCCTGGGCCAATGTCACGCACCAAGATCACTTGAAACTAATTCCCAACCATCCCATGCAATCATCACTCTGCCAACTCCAAAATCCATCCTATCACTCAACCATTACATCTAATACCATTCTTTCATGACTCCCTCCCTCCAATGATTCCCCTCCAAAGATGGAAATGGATAAAAATAGATAATGGCCCCTGAGTCCCGCCTCCAGTAGGCCCCGGGGTGGTGACCTGCACCAAGGGTATTAAAATCTCACAAAATGGGAGGCATTAACCTTTTTATAGTTACTAATATCAGGAGATAAGATGTTTCAATCTTAAACAACTCAAATACATACATATATATATATATATAAGAGGTAAAATCCAAACCATCCCACACGCATGTTCAAAATGAATGTTGAATCAAATACAAAAGTATCCAAGGTAAATACCAAAATTAAAACTAAGCAGTGATGCAACAACTATAATTATCTAAGCTAGTATGGTCTAAATGGGTCCATGTAATCCTCCTAGAAACCTAAAAACAATTTTATATATGTACAATGATCATACAAGAAAATGCAATAGGGAAAAAAAGTTCTTCAGACACAAGTAGAGAAGCATACTAATTCTTTCATGAGAAGCAGTAGAATCAAAAAGCACCTAACAATGTACAATTTCCACCCAAACCTCACCAAAAGCTTGCTCACCGAATAACACAAGTCAAGTCAAGTAATATAGAACACATCAATGATAGGGTACCCCACTACAGTTTCCCATTGATTAGCCACTCTCACACCCTAAAGACATACATCATGGAACTCCCACTTCTTCCCAAAGAACCACATCACAACCTGCCCACACACACCTAGGACATACAACACATCATATCCTTCATGCACACACTTAGGCCACAAACCACACCACACCTTGAAGACACCTGGGAACCACAACACATATCATCCAGAAGACCCTTGGGAAGAACAAATCACCTTCACACACCTGGGAATCAAAAACCGCAACTTTTCTAAAGATTCTTGTGCTATCACTACATAGAGGAGGGATCAGTGAAGAGTGGGTGGTCAGCCATCCATCATCCTACTAGGATTTTTGGGAAAGACACCCCCTCCATGACAATGGTGTTGTTCAGCATGTAGAGCTCAACTAGAGAATGGTGTGTAGAGAATCACCAGAAACTAAAAGTATATATATAGGTATAAAACACTCAACCCAACCTATGGGTTCTCAAGAAATAAACCACCCCATAACTCTTCCACCATTATTATTACATCTGAATGCACATATCAAAATGAATGATGGTCACTTCCAAATTTGATATGATAAAGTCGCTTAACACCCATTCATTTTGACGTTATTAATCATTTACCAGTTATTCCATCCCTAACCGAGAAACTAACAACCATGTCACACAACCAGCTTCACAGCCAACCCAAATAGAGAAATAAAACTATGATGAAATACCCCACTTCACACTTCCTCCCCACTTAGCTCCCAAGCCAACCACTACCATTATCATTCATCAAATTCATGTTGCCCGGTCCTTTATCTCAACAAGAAAACCCCCAACTTACATCCAAACCCTACAACACAACTCATCACAACCATACTTGGTATCCCCTCTGCATAACAACACCACACCCAGTAACACAAACATAGAACATCATGAATCTGCATCCCTACAGCCCAACCACTACCCATACCTTCCACAATCAATCCATCTCTCAACCTAAGATACCATTTAACCATTAAACCTTCCACACATACCATATTTCTCTCACCACCGACACCACACAACCCATATGAAGCACAAGACAGAAAATATCCACACACAGCACATAGCCACAACAAACAAGGAAATGTGTGGTCAGATTTAATAGACTCATTTTCTAATTCCACTTTAATAAATCTAGGGTTATCACAAGAGAATTTTTATCCAAGAGAATCCATTTTATTAACCAGTTATACATGATTAATCAATTTTTCATGTTTACATCCATTCAATAGAAGATTAACAACAAGTATTCATGAGTTTGGGGTGAAAACAAAGACCACCAATGTCCATGATTTTTAAAATTCAAATGGACAAAACAATTCACATCATGGATCAAAGATAATAGATAAAACATCACAAGAATCATTGTCTACTTCCTTAGACCTCGCTTATTACTAAGGTAACAAAACCCATTATCATAATATGTCGTATTATCTTTGTAACAGCCTTAATTAAAATTGGGATTCAACCATAATAAAAAAGTTACATTAGCATACCCACCCTGCATGATACACAAATAAAAAAGACTATGGGATCCCTACCTCAAAGAATCAAACGATCAGTGACTCCTACTTGCACCAAAATAGGGTTTCGTGCAAGAAATAGGAAATACTTCAAGGAAAATTAGATTCTAAGGCCACACCACAACACATGACTCCATGGGGAAAAAGGATCTAGGCATACCGAGATAAATTTGAAACACATGGGGAAGAGATGATCTCTTATTAGATTATCCAGGTCCTATATCAACGGAAGGGAGACAATTTCAAAGGCCATTAAAGATGGATCAGGGTGAAAACCCCTAATCTTGACCATTTCAAAGTCCATGGGGAATTAGGATATTAAAGATATAATTTATATCCATTATAACTACTTCATAAATGATCAACCAAAGTTTTAATCACAATTTACATCAAATAAAACATAAGAGGGGTGATACTGGAAAAAACTAAGAGAATTGTAAATTTTTGAAAAATGTCAAAATGAGTCACTGATAGCTAAGGAACCATAACTAGGCTATTGATACGGAGCCTATGAAGTTCATCCATCGTTAGTGAGTCACAAATGCGACTCACCAATGTCACCCAATGACATAAATTCACTGATATAAGTTACTGATGTAAAGATACTGAAGCAAGCTACCAATACCACCTACCGATGACACGTAGCAACGAAACTCACTGATGCCACTCACTGATACCACTCACTAACATCACTCACCAATACCACTCATCAATGCAACTCACCGATGTCTGACCTACCGACACCCGACCTATAAACGCCTGACCTACCAATGCCTGACCTATTGACGCCCGACCTTCTGATGCTTAACCTACTGACGCCCGACCTTTTGAAGCCTGAACTACTATTGGAAAACTTTATTTTGTGTAAATTTATGAAATGAGTCCCTAAGGCTCCCCAGAATACTTCATACACTATCTTTTCACAAAGGAATGGACCAAGGAGTTCCAAGCCATTACAATAAATCACCCCATTTTTATGATCTTCCCATGTTATCTTGGGTAATGATTAGAGTTAAGATGAAACTAAGAGAAAATTTTAGAGATTTCAAATAATGTTTTTTTAATTTTTTGTTAATGTACTATATATATAATATCTTATAGACACTAGACATCAATATTTTTCAGATTTAATTATATGTATCTTCTTTCTAAAAAAACAAAAATAATATTTATTAAAGAAATGGGTTGTTATAGTTCGTATGAGATCAATATTTGGTTATTTTGGTCAATTAGAATTAGAAAAACATAATTGAAACCCTATGGATATGTCTACATATAGAAATAAAATCTCCAAATTTTGGTAATGTATAATGTATGTGTAATATTTATTTACTTAATTTCTGGTATTTTTCCTCCTCTTTGATTGTTTTCTTCTTTAATTGGGTGTGTCTAGGGCCTCCCAAGGATAGAGAATATTTTAGGTGAAAATTGGGAAACAATTCATGGATGTATGTTTGTTTGAATTAATGGATTCTATGTTTAAATGGGTTAATTGATTTTTGGGGTTCTCCCCGAGTTTGAAGAATGCCAGAGTTGGTTCGAGATTTTTGTAAGGAATATGGTTTTTTGTAGTCTGTTGGAGAAATTCACATCATGCAATGTGAATACATGATGTGTAATCTCTGCTAAGAATAGTCCTTGAACCTAGTACATACTGTTAAAAGAGTACACATCATTTACTAGTTAAATGTTGTATAAGGTGAAAAGACAAGTTTTTAAAAGAAGTCAATTGGTTTTTCAGCGTATTAGATCCTTCTGGGTTACACATCATGTAAATTTCAGAATCTAGGATTTTAGGGTGCAACATCAGTTGATTTTTTTCAATCTTCTACAGCTCTCTCCCCTCTCGATCTAGAGCTATCTTCCAATGATTTTGGGATCATCCATTTCATCTGTATTGATTTGTTTAGCGAATGATCACCATTTTGGTTGGATTATGTCTCTATGGGTGATTAATTCTTTATGAAACATTGTTTCTTGGATCTCAATAGTGATTTTGCATTGCATTATTTGATATATTGACACATGGAGATGTTTCCTATTGATTATTTTTAGATACTTTGTGTGATCTCGTTCTTGGGATGATTTCCTTGTTGGTTGTGGAGCGATAGGTGTGTTTTTTTAGGAAATCAATATTTCCACTTCTTTTCTGAACCTTTTGCTAAATTGAATCAATTATGGGATTTGTGGATTGATTCTAGGGCCTCTGTTTTTTTTGGTTTCTTCCTTGTGATTCTTTCCATTGAAGGCATGTGTGACCCATGTTTTGAGGTAGGTGGTTCTTTTTCTAGGCTACGTTCTCAAACTTCAATTCTCTAATTTTGATAAATTTTTTATTAAATTAAATGGAAATAAATGATTGATTTGTTTTGTGTGTGTGCAACTATGTTTTAATAAAATATGTGTTTCCATTGGTTTTGGTAAATGGAAATGGTTTTCAAAGAATTTTTAAATAGTTTTCGAAGCATGAAATGATGAAATGTTTTGATGAATTTATTTAGAAATAGATAACATGGGAATCCATAGCTACATAATGGAAGGTATAATAAAAGGTCTCTTCCACTATTTGGGGGGTTTCATCGTGGGGATTTCCCCTTCTCTATAGTCTAGTTGTTGTAGAGACTTTTAGAACTACTGGGGAGTCCACTTTATGGGATGTTCATATTCTCTCTAGACTCAATTAATATGTCTAGTGTCTTGATGAGTATGGGATTTTTTATGTTAAGTATGAGTGTAGTATAAATAATGACCTCATATGATCCTTGGTGTGATGTTACATGTGATTCTATTTTTTTTATTATACAGTTGTGATCTTATTTCCATGGATTTGATATTATATGTGATGTATGTTTTATTTTGAAATGATATATCTACTTTGATAAATGGAAATAAAATTCATTTAAATGATTTGTATTTGTTTATTTGGAAATGTAAAAAAATTGGTAATGAATCTTTTTTCCATGATTTTGATATAAAAAAATTAAACAATTACCGTGACTTATTTTCTTTAAAGATTAGTATACTTTGATTTTTTGTAAATATAATTTTTATAGAACACCTAGGTGACATCATACTGATCCTTTGAGCTCCAACCTAGTGTACCCCTTAGGCAGTGCATAGACTTGGTTATGTCATTCGCTGAGGGGAAATTTAAGGCACCATAGTGAGGTGGTGAGGTTTTCTAACATATGGGTTATGGGTAGCTGGTGGTGAAATGGTGGTATTTTTCCCACATTATCACATGGTGTTGTAGGAGTATCTATTTGATTTTCTAGTCCTTTGTAATTAGACTTATCACTTAGAGATTTTTTTCTACCTTTTTCGGTTGTATTACTCCCATTGTTCTTTATGTATTTTGGAATATATTTTTTTCTTCCATAGTGTCTCTAAATTATGTGAATATATGTCATGTTGTTGCTTCAAGTTGTAGGAAATCATTCCCTATATTTGTTTTTTGATTCCCAGGTGCTAGTCGCTAGCCCATGGGGATTGGGAATTCCCTTTGGGTATGTAGAAGATCAGGTCAGATACTAGTTTGAGAGAATATTTGGATTGGTTATTACAAAGTAGTATTAGATGAGGTACATCCTCAAGAGTCCTTATTATTGGACATTTAGTAGACTAGACGTAGGATTGTAAAGACATGAGAGTTATACTGGGGTGATTTCATTTCCAACTCTTATTGTGATGATACTCAACTTTCCAAGGGATTTTGGTATGTGTGTCTCTTTTTTTAAGATCTTGATGTTAATATTAGTTTTCACTTATGGGTTTCCTAGTTTGAACTGAGATTGTTCTATTTTCTAGTCATTTTGTTTGTTTAGGTGTGTTATTTTATTCCTTCGAGTCATGTTCTGTGAGTTCCTCATGAGGGTGCAGCTGATGCTCCTCAAGGAAATACTATGATTGATCAGAACTTTGTCAAGGATATCATGTTTGAAGTTCAAGCATTGGATTAGAATATACCACAAGCTCGTAACACAGTTTTTGAGGTACATCCAATAGTTCTAGGAGAGTGAAATCGATCATGAGAATTCTTTCAAAAGAATCCCCCATTCATTAAAGGTATGAATGAACCTAAAGATTTGTAAAAATGGCTTGAAAAGATTGATCATACCTTCAACATCATGGATACGCATGATAGTATCAAGGGGAATTATAAATCATTTATACTTGAGGGTTTCAACACGTTTTGGTGATATTCCATGATACAGGTGAATATGCACTTGGGATTCAATTGGAAGGGTTTCAAGACACTCTTTTTCCTGCATTTTTTTCTAGAGTGGTTAATTTTGGTGAATTATCTGGATTATCTCCCTTTAAAGTAGGTATAGTGTTCATTGTTGGCATACACTAGTCAATTGTTTGAGCTGGTTCATTTTTTCACCAGTGGTTTTGATTAATGACCAACTAAAATCTCATAATTACCAATAGGGTTTGCAATCAGATATCAGATCATAGGTATTTATACTGAAGATTTCAACCTTTCCAAAGATATTGGATGGTGATATTATGGTAGAAATTAATACAGTAGGAAAGTTTTAAAATTACTCCCTTTCCCTTACACCTATTGGATGCTTTAGTGGCATGCATTGTAAAAAAATTATGTGGTGGGATCAATGTCGGAGTGGTGGAGGTAGTTCTCAGTATCCGGCCTCTTTCACACCTCTTGTTTAATCTAGTGGTATTCCTATGACTTTCTATCATGGTGTAAAGTTCAGAAAAAATGTATTTATTGTCCTTTACCAGCAAATATGTCAAATAGTATTTGAATTTATGTTTATTTACGTTGTTTCTGTCAGGCTATGTCTACACCTCTATATAGTTTGGGATTGTTGACTCCATAGGAAAATGGGGCATAGTCAGATGATTTAAATACTATAGGGATCTAGCCAAAAGCGTCATGAGTGAGTATTCTTCACATAGTATAATAGTTTCTAGTGGATGTAAATGTGGTTACAATGACAGTGAGAGGTACCTTATTTATTTTATCTTTCGTAGCAATTACTTTCTTTAATACTGATGTTTCCCACTTTTTTATATCTTTCCATTTGGTTTATATGATTAACCATACAAAATAGATCATTTCTTTTATTATAGAGTTATAGAAACCTCTTTGTAAGAGGAAAGAGAATGTGTTTTAGTTTCCTTATTATGTGATATCGATAGTTACAGATCAGTTGTTCTGGGATTTTCTTGTTCTCAATCTTGATATGTTTGATTCCATCATCTGGAAGATTTGGATTATTGTTCATCATGTTGAGGATAATTTTTATCATCATTATGTTCCATTTAATAATGTCTGTGGGAGCTATCAAGTATCTTAGGGAGAGTGGGATCTGAGTTCTGGTAGTACAGGACATTCCCACCTAGAGATTAGGATTTTGTTATCTCCTATAGAAGTTTTTCTCAATGAATAGTATTCAATTATTAATATTCCCATTATTTTTCATGATTTTCTATATGTTTTTCGAGAAACATTCCTCAGTATTCTACCAGAGAGGGAGGTGGAGTTAACAATTAAACTAGTTCTTGGTACAAATCCTATATCTATACCTTCTTATTATATGGAAACATCATAGATAGAAGTGATCAAGATTTTGTTGGAAAACATAATGGGAAGGGGTTTTATTCTCACTAGTGTTTCTCCTTGGGCATCCCCAATGCTCCTTTCAATGAATGAATATGGTTCACTTCTATTGTGTGTAAAATATCAGAAGGTAAACTGAGTAACAGTTGATAAAAATTATCCTTTACCTCATGTTAATGATTTGTTTGATCCATTGGAGGGAATATGGTTTTCAATGATTCATCTTCGATTGGGTTATCATCAGTTCAGGGTCAAAAAGTGTGATATACTAAAGATGTATTTTGGTATAAGGTAAAAAAATTATGAATATCTTGTGATGTCATTTGTAATGGATAATTCTCTTATATTTTTATGGATTTTATTATCCATATATTCTATTAGTATCTCAAAAATTTCATGGTAGAGTCCCTAGATGATATTTTGGTTTATTTGATATTTGATCATGAGCATAAGAACCATTTGAGTTTGGTTTTTTAAATAATTAAAAGTAACCATCAGTATAGAAATCTTTGAAAATTACCTTACTGGATTTAAGAAATGATGTTCTTGAGGCGTGTGATTTCTATGAGAGGAATTTCAGCTGATCCTAAGAAGGTAAAAGGTTGTTTATATATGGTAAGAACCATGGAATGTATTTAAGATTCAGATATTCCTAGGTATTATTAGATAATATCAATTTTCCCTCAAGTATATATTGAAGTTGGTGTCACCTTTTACTAGTATACACAGAAAGGGTTGAAATTTTCATGGGATGAAAAGTTTCATCCTTCTTTTTATAAGTTGAAAATACTTCTAACATCAGCTCATATTCTAATATTACATTATCTTAGTAATGTTTATGTAGTCTTCTATGATGATTCTGGCACTAGTTTGGGTTTTATTTAGATATTGGATGATCATGGGGTATCTTATGACTATCATCATCTTTGATGGAATAAGAATAATTTCATTACTTTTGATTTAGATCTTTCCATAGTTATGCATTTTCTTAAGTGTTTCGGGAATTATCATTTTGATGAAAGTTTAACAATATTTTCTAACCATGAGAGTCTGTGTTATATCTTTTATCAGAAATACTTGAATCATATATAGAGGAATTTGGTGTAAAACTATGAGATGTTTGATTTCAATATCACATACACTATAGGGTTGGGGTGTAATGACCCAAAAATATATTAATAAAAATTCTTCTTGGTCTATTCAAATGTCATTTTATGGTTATGTAAAATGTATGCACTTATTTGGTTCTATTTTTTGTATTTTGAAATACCGTTATGAATTGTGACCATTTCTAATATAGTCGTTAAACAGTGATCACATGAATATTATTAATATAGGGCTTTGACAAATCCAATTTTCTTAGAAAAAGGAAGTGATGGCCTCATCCAGTATACTTTCCCCATACGAAGACCATTTTTCGGAGCTCGGAAAGGAGGTGTCGTCATTGGGATTCACTCTTGACCAAGCCCAATCTAAGTTTTAATATGTTAAGCTCGAGCGGAACTGCCTACGAGAGAAGTGGAAGTTGATAGAGATTACCACTCGAGTAATGTTATCCGAGCCACCCCAAGAGTCTTTCACCATCGTGAACCTTTCCCTAAGGTCTTACGCGGGTGTTTTAATGGGTTATGTAACAAGACCCTATTACTACGATTATATACATTATTCTTATAAAGAGAATGTATATTCTTTTTATTATTGTTACATTGTAAATAGATTTTAAATTACAAATATTATTTTTAGTTAATATTCAACTAAGAAATCTATTTTTATGAATTAATAGATTTTTTAATTAAATATTATTTTAATAAAATATTATTATTATAATAAAATTACTACTTATTATATATAAATTATATTATAATTTTATGAAAGCAATTTTAATTTTTATTATGGTTTGAAAGTTGTTTTATTAAAACCCATTAATTTTCGTCAAATGTTGATTTTTATTTTAAAAGTAAAAATTCACTTATTTAAAAAAATTATTTAGATAAAATGAATATTTTTTTTTAGAATTAGGATGTTGAAATTATCCAACGGTGAATTTTTCATAATTTTTTGAGATACTCAAATTTTTGGGTAAAAAATAAATACCGTATAAATATAAAATGTGTTTTATGGCATCATAATGACCCAATAGTGATATAATAAAATACTATAAAAAATATGTTCGGATAATATATTTTTTACCATTACAATAATGTGATTTTTGATTTTTTTTATTTTTTTTACAAAGCATTAGTGGACCCTTCAAGGCTTATAAAACTTTTTGACTTTTTAAATTGTTTTCCATGAGAGTGTGACTCACCTCCATATAAGAAACCTTATTATTTTAAGAATTTAGGTAATTGGATTTATAAATTATTTTTTTCCACTCCCCTTTGGAAAAATCATGGTAAAAAACCATGGTATGGTTTGTGGTTTTGATTAGTTTAATGTGAGGTGTCCCAAACCTAGATAATAAATAATCCCCTCTCATTTCCTATATAAACCCACCCAAGCTCCCACTTCCTCTTCACTAAAAGACTTTGGAGTTGGACCAACCCATTCCCTATTCCCTCTAGAATCCTCCCAAGCATCCTCAATATCCCAAAAATCATCTCTCAAGCCTCTCCCAATCTTTTTGAATCTCACATCCATGTAAAAGATTCTCATTTTCCTTATTTATATCCATGTTTCCACATGTTGTTATTCCCTATTATTTTCAATTATAAATGTTGGGGTATGATTTCACACCTCCCTCATACTTCCCTCTTCTTATTTTAATAATTATAGATCCCCTTTCTCTCTCATTAATTCCTTCCATGTATTCTCGTTACTCGGCCGAAATTCTGAAAGGAATTTCTCTCTCCTCATTTACATTTGAGAAATTCTATTGTATCCTGAATCTAAATTCCATTAATATTATTGGGAAATATATATATATTACCCCAATTATTGTAAATTTTATTTACATATGATGATACACCCCTTTCTTTCTCATCAACCATTTTTTTATGAATTCTTATGTCCCGCTGTTTTACTGTTGAAATTGCACCACGTTTTTCAAGCCAAAGTCATTGTGTAGTGAATAGCATGCCCATTTATCTATCAAGAGTATTCACCTTTATAAAAATTTACATATTGATTATATAGTTTCATGTATGAATTCCATATTCCTTTATTGTGTAATAAATGATGATGTTTAATGAATCCATGTTTTATGATCCATTTGGCACACTTATGCATGAAATGAAATGTTTAAGAATGGTGTGCCCTAATAGCACTCTAATGAATTGGGTAAAGTATAGTATCATGATACATCATGTGAAATGGACATTGACTCATAATAATTTATGTAAAACTAGGTTTTACTTGTGCTTCATGTGCAATGAGGCTTTACTCATGCTCCATGTGCAATGAGCCTTGGCTCATAATAATTCCATGCTAAGTGTTGTTTCCACATTTCCATGTTATGATTATCATGATTTATCACACCTTTATGTTCATGTTTCTCTTGTTCACCATTTATATACCTATATTCTAACATGTATTTTATTCCTCATGTTATTCCATGCTTATTCCCTTATTGGGCTTTATAGCTCACCCTTTTCTTATGCATGTCCTCAGGTTATCCCATGCATTGCAAAGTACGAGGGAATTTAGGGGTCATGTAAAGGAAGTTTTCAATAAAGATGTTTTATTTCATGCCTTAAGTTTCTATGTAATGGTCCTAAGCCTCAAAGACACTAGACATCTCGATATTCTATGTTGTATCAAGTGATGTTTATGTAATAAATTATGTTTTATTTTTTAATAAATAGTAGGGTATTCTTAGTTGGTATCAGAGGGAGGTATAGTTTTTTTGTGGATTCGGATTAGAAAACCCTAGTGAAGCCTTAGAGACAATACTAAGTATAATAAAAATTTCCCTACGTTTAGGTGGGTATTGAGTAAGGTGTTTATCAAGAAAAAATATTCATATCTTGATACGAGCAGGTAGAGGCTACTCTAGCACAGATGTACCTAGGGGTGAAAACCCCGATAATGAGTTTCAGGCTTGACCCGAGATATCCTAGTACACGACAAGGGGCCTTGTTGCAATCTTGGTTATGACACTCTGAGGGGATATGTACTAGTAAATTCACAAGCTTAATATGAACCATTATTAAGGGAATTAAAATAATCCCCTAAGAATATATGTTGGATAACATAGACTGAAGCCTATATATTCATAAGTTAAGGAAATAAAATCTATTTATAAGTCATATATTTTGTCCTTGGATTACCCTTTATGTGTTACCCCTTACATTCCTATTATTCAATCCAATGGATGGTAATATGAGGACTCTGGGTAACAACTGATGTGAAGATCAATGTGATGAATGTGCTAATGAGATGCCCAATCCGATGGGAGTGGGAATCACAAATGTTGTCACAATTATCAATCAGTTAACTCAAGATTTGAATAGAAACATGGGTAAATAGGAACTTTCAACCCCCCTAAGAAATAACAAGTCACTATCGAAAGCTTCATGAGACAAAGGCCTCTTTCTTTTAATGGATAATTCGATCCCTCAATTGTCAAACAATGAATAAACTCCATTGAAAATATCTTCTCTATCCTTCAATGTTCCGAAAAAGAGAAGGTTATCCTGTTTCTTATCGTATGGAGGGTGAAGCTGATCAATGGTGTATATTGTTCAAAAATATTAATCCTGAGGAGGATATTGGTGCGTTGTAATGGAAGGATTTCTAGAAAATGTTTTTGACAAATATTTTTCATGCACCCTCTGGCTTAAGATACAAAGGGACTTCTTTGACCGCAAATAAAAATACGACGAATATATCAAATCGTATGAGGAAAAATTCACAAGTCTTGCACAATATTCCTCCGACTTTGTTGTTACCATTGAATGAAAGGTTTACTGACTCTTTGGTGGGTTAAAATATATCCTAAGGAAAGCCCTAGCGATTTGTGACTTCGACAACGATGAGAAAATTGTTCTATGTGCCATCAAGGTCGAAATGGAGATCGGTGAATCTCAGGGGCATAATGGGGATATGAATCATAAGGTAGACTTCAATTCTAGTGGTCTGAATAATAAATCCAATGGTTCTAAGAAAATCCATCACCCTAATTGAAAAAGGTGTGGAAAGAAGCACCCCAAAAATTGCCTGAAGGAGATGAGGAAATGATTTAGGTGTGGAAGAGAGGGGCACCTAGAAATTAACTGCTGACAAGAAAAACCTGTGGCAACGACCGAGGAGAGGAACACTCCATTATACTATCAATAAATTGTTCATTACTTCAATTTCAAAGAACCAGGACATATAACAAATCAGTGCACTAATCCAAGGGTTTTCAGAGGCAACCAAAAACCTCTATGTTAGCAAGGGAGAGCTTTTTCTATCACTATCGCTGATGTAAACCCTGAAAATGAAGTGGTGATAGGTAAGCTAGTTATTCATTCAAGAATAGCGATCATAATTTTTGTTTCAGGTTCAATTCATTCTTTTATATCCAAAAAGTTTAGTAGAACAATCCCAACACCACCACATATCAAGGAAGTAAATATGTCGGTGAGTACGGTAAATGCGGAAATCATTGCATCCCATGAATATAACTCATATCCTATCATAATCGGTGGATTGAAATTCATGGAGAACCTCATCACAGTCCCTCTAGGGAAATTTTATGCAATTCTTGGCATGGATTTCCTTTTCCTATATAGATCCAACATAAATTGTCGTGAGAGGGAAATCACTCTCCATGTAGAGAATTGACCCCTGATTCTTTACAAGTGCAAGGAGGAAGATGAATCTTCTTTAACTCCATCATCTCAAACGTAGATATTTATGCCCAATGAGCACGTATATGTAGCTCAGATTATTGAGTATAAGGATGCAACCATCCTGGAAGACAATCATTTTTTGACGGAATTTTATGAAGTGTTTCTTAAGGAATTGATTAGCCTTACTTCTAGAAGAGACGTCGAATTATAAATTGATTTTATAGTAGGGGAGTTTCAAATATAAAATACTCTATATAGAATAGATGTTTTGGATCTTGAGGAGTTAAAGAAACAACTACAAGAGAATCTGGATAATGGGTTTATACCCCCAAGATCTTTACTATGGGGTGCACTAGTCCTCTTCGTCAAGAATAAGGATGGGTCAATGTGCCTTTGCATTGATTATCGTGAGCTTAAAAAAATCATGATAAAGAACAAGTATCCTCTCCCATTAATTCATGACTTGTTTGATCATCTACATGGATCATAAGACTTTTCCAAGGTGGATTTGCAGTTGGGATATTATAAAGTATTGGTGAAGAAGGATGATATTCCCAAGACTGCTTTTCGTACAAGGTATGGGAACCATGAATTAATAGTAATGCCTTTTAGACTCACTAATGCACCAGAAATATTTATGGAATTGATGAATAGAGTCTTTAGAGATTACCTTGACAAATTTGTGATAGTTTTTATAGATTATATTCAACTATACTCCAAAACCAAGGAGGATCATGAGGAGCATCTAAGAGTTGTACTAGAGACCTTTCGAAAGGAGAATCTCTATGCAAAGTACAGCAAGTGTGAGTTCTGGTTGAAGGATGTCTCATTATTGGTCCATATCATCACAAGCAATGAAATATTTGTGGATCCCTCTAAGACAACTGCAATAGAGGGATGGTCGAGGCCAATATCAGTAACGGATATCCGTGGCTTCTTGGGGTTAGCTGGATATTATCGACGGTTTGTGAGAAATTTCTCACGATTGTCCAACCCGCTAACAAAGATAACTCTAAAGGGAGTAAAGTTTCCATGGATTGATGAATGTGAATAAAGTTTCACAGAGTTTAAAAGGAGTCTTATCATTGTGCTCGTTCTCACTTTACCCAAAAGTGGAGAACTTTTTTTGGTATTCAGTGATGACTTTAAGAAGGGAATGGGCAGTTTGTTGATGACAAGTGACAAAGTCATTGCCAATGCTTCAAGGAAAATGAATTTTTGTGAGAATAATTATCCAACACATGATCTGGAGTTAGCTGTAGTGATCTTATCTTTAAAATTTGGAAGCATTCTATATTTGGGGAGAAGTGTGAAATAAATACAGACCAAAAAAGCCTCAAGTATATACTCACACATAAATAGTTGAACATGCGCTAATTAAGATGGTTAGATCTCATCAAAGACTAGGACTGCTCAATCCATTACCACCCTAGGAAAGAGAACAAGGTTCCGGATGCTCTATGTTGAAAGGACCCAACGATTCTATCGTTGATGAGAATTGAAAAGGATCCAATCTTTCTACATTTGATGAAGATTGACATGGGAATCATAAATAAGGGAACATCATCAATCTTTTCACAAATTATAGCTCAAATAACTCTTTTAGAATGGTTAAAGGGTTCTCAAAAGGATGATGTGGGAATTTAGAACAAAGAGGATGCTATCAGAAAAGAGAAATCCTCAATGTTCAATTTTAATGAAGAATGAATTGTGAGATTTTTCAAAAACTATGTGTTCCATCAAGTTCGAAGTTGAGGAAGGGTCTTTTGGATGATGCACATAGTTCAAATTTCTCTATTAACCCAGGAAACACAAAGATTTATCAAGATATATGGGATCATTATTGGTGGGATAATATGAAGAAAGAGATCACTAAGTATACATCAAAGTTCCTGGGGTGTCATCAAGTGAAGGATGAGAGGAAAAAGTCTAGGGGGATGATGCAACCATTTTCCATACCAGCATGGAAATGGGAGAACATCACCATGGACTTTGTCGCCATACCTCTGAAGACATCCAAAGGCAATAGTGAAATCTTGGTTGTTGCTGATCATCTTACAAAGTCTGCACACTTCTTTGAAATTCAATAGGATTTCTCATAGGATCAACTGGCATGGATATACATTAGGAAAGTTGTAATGCTACATATAGTACCACAATCTATTGTATCTAATTTATATCCCAGATTCACCTCTATGTTTTGGAAGAGTCTTCAACATGCTCTGTATACTGAATTGAACTTTAGTTCGACCTATCATCCTCAAACTGATGTCCAATCTGAGCGAACTATTCAGACACCAGAAGATATTCTAAGATCATATTCAGTGGAATATAAAGGAGGTTGAGATCAACATCTTCATCTGGTTGAATTATTCTATAATAACAGTTTCCACTCGAGCATCTGAATGGCACCTTATGAATCCATGTATGGGAAGACATGCATAACACCAGCATGTTGGGATGAAGTTGATGATCGTAAGCTACTAAGACTAGGAACGGTCGAAGAAATGGTGGATAGGTGAAAACCATTCAGCAGCATATCAAGGCAGCCCAGAGTCGACAGAACAGTTGTGCAGATAACCATTGATAATACCTTTAGTTTATAGTTGGAGACATGGTATTTCTATGCATATCTCCATGGAATAAGGTTATGAGGTTTGGAAATAAAGGGAAGTTATGTCCTAGGTGCATTGTCCCCATAGATATTCATGATCGTGTTGGGGATGTGGCCTATCGACTAGCACTTCCACCAACCATGTCCAAAGTACATGATGTCTTTAATGTATCCCTCTTAAGGAAGTACATTCCAAACCCATCACATGTACACTCTTCAGAGGTAGTACAGCTAGAGGATGTTCTTTCTTATGAGGAGAAACCAGTGAAGATCTTAGGTCATAGAGAAAAATCTAAATGAAATAATACAATGCTCCTAGTCAAGGTGTTGCGGAAAAACCAAATGTTTTAAGAAGCAGCGTGGTAATCGAAGGAAGTGATGAATCAATGTTACCCGCATTTGTTTTATTGTGGGAAAAAGAAAATTCTGAGGGTGAAATTTCTTAAGGGGGTAGATTGTAATGAACCAAAAATTTATTAATGAAAATAATCTTGGTCAATTTAAATATTTTCTTATGGAAATGTAAAACATATGCACTTATTTGGTTCTATGTTTTGGATTTTAAAATACCATTATGAATTGTTACCATTTATCATATAGCTGTTGAATAGTGATCACATGATTAGTATAAATATAGGGCTTTAACAAATCCAATTTACTAAGACAAAGGAAGCGAGAGCCTCATCCAGTAGATTTCTCCCATATGAAGCCCATTTTCGGAGCTCGGAAAGGAGGTGGTGTCATTGGGATTCACTCTTGACCAAGCCCAAGCTGAGCGTGAATACATTAAGCTGGATCGTAACCACCTATGAGATAAGTGGAATTTGAAAAAGATTACCACTCGAGCAATGTTATTCGAGCCACCTCAAGAGTCTGTCACCATAGAGCACTATATCCAAAGGTCTTATGCGGGTGTTATAAAGGGTTATGTAACAAGACACTAGTACTACGATTATGTACATTATTCTTGTATTGAGAATATACATTCTTTTTATTATTGTTACTTTGTAAATAGTTTTTAAAGAACAAATAGTATTTTTAATTAATATTCAACTAAGAAATATATTTTGAAGAATTAATGGATTTATTAATTAAATAATATTTTAATAAAATATTATTATTATCAGTAAATTAATTTTTATTAAATTAAAATTATCATATAATTTTATGAATGAAATTGTAATTCTTATTATGGTTTGAAAGGTATTTTTGTCAAAACCCATGAATTTTCGATAAATTTTTGTTTTTATTTTAAAAGTAAAAATTCACATATTTAGAAAATTATTTAGATAAAATGAATCTTATTTTCGGAATCAGGACATGAAAATTATCCAATGGTGAATTTTTCATAATTCTATGAGACAGTCAAATTTTTGGGTAGAAATTAAATACAGTTTAAATATATAATGTGTTTTATAACATCGCAATGACCCAATAGTGATGTAATAAAAAACTATAAACATTATTTTCGGCCAATATATGTTTTACCGTTAAAATAATGTGATTTTGGGTTTTTTTGATTTATTTTAAAAATCATTAGTAGACCCCTCAAGGCTTATAAAACATTTGTCTTTTTAAAATGTTTTCCTTGAGAGTGTGTCTCACATCCACATAAGAAACCATATTATTTTAAGAAGTTCTTACATTGTAATTATAGAATAATTTGTCCCACTCCCCTTTGGAAAAAAACATGGGCAGGTATGTGGTTTTTATTTGTTTAATGTGAGTTGTCCGAAACCTAAATAATAACGAATTCCATCTGCTTTCCAATATAAATCCACCAAAACTCCCACTTCCTATTCACTAAAAGCCATTGTATTTTAACCAAACAATTCCCTCCTATCTATAGAATACTACCAAGGTTCCCCAAGCTCCCATGATTCCACTATCAATTCTCTCCCATGCTTTTGGGATCACACATACAAGTAAGTGATTCTCACTTTCCTTATTTATGTCCATGTTTCATCATACTGTTATGCCCTTTTATTTTCAATTATAAATGTTGAGGTATGATTTCAGATCTCCCTCATAATTCCATCTTCATGTTTGAATAATTATATATCTCCTTTATCTCTCATTATTTCCTTCCATGTATACCCGTTACTATGCTGAAATATCGAAAGGAATTTCTCTCTCCTCGTTTACATTCAAGAAATTCTTTTGTATCATAAATATAAATTCCATTACAATTGTTGGGACATGTATCTATATGACCCCCTTACTTTCCATTTCATTTACATTTGATGAAAAACCTCATTCTTTCCCATCAATCATTTTTTTTATGAATTCTTATGTCATGTCGTTATACTGCCAAAATTGCCCAATGCTTTTCAAAGACAAAGTCATTATGTAGTGAATACCATGCCCATTTATCTATCAAAGTTATTCACCTTTATGAACATTTACTTATTGATTATATAGTTTCATGTATTAATTTTAATTTCCTTTATCGTGGAATAAATGATTATGTTTAATGAATCCATGTTTTATGATCCATGTGGCACACTTATACATGAAATGAAATGTTTAAGAAGGGTGCACCCAAATAGTGATCCAATGAATTCTGTAATGTATAGTATCATGATACATCATGTGAAATGAGTGTTTAATCATGCTAATTCAAATGCAACGAGGTTTTACTCTTGCTTCATGTGCAATGAGGGTTTACTCATGCTCTATGTGCAATGATCCTTGGCTCATTCTAATTCCATGTTAAGTGTTGCTGCCACATTTCCATGTTATGATTATCATGACTTATCATGCCTTTATGTTCATGTTTCTCTTGTGCTCCATTGATATTCCCATTGTCTAACATGTATTATATTCCTCATGTTATTCCATTCTTATTTCTTTAATAGGCTTTATAGATCATCATTTTCTTATACATGTCCTCGGGTTAGCCCATGCAATGCAATGTATGAGGGAATGTAGTGGTCATGTAAAAGTAGTTTTCAATAATGATGTTGTATTTCATGTTTTAAGTTGTTATGTAATGATCCTAAGACCCAAAGACACTATAAATCTTGATATTCTATGTTGTATCAAGTAAATTTTATGTAATAAATCATGTTTTAGTGTGTAATAAAGAGTAGGGATTTCATATGGGGAATGTTTTCAATGATTCTATTAAGATAATAATTTTATTTCAAGATCTTTTAGAATTTACGGAAGAGTGTAACCTTGGGTAGATTTTTTCTCGCTTGAATATGGATTCTTATGAGGATGTTTCATGTATGGTTCTGACTAGGGTCTAGTTATCATCATCTCTCTATGAATCTATTATGTAAATTTAGAAGCACGATAACTGGTTTAGAGGAATTCTGGAAACCTTATATAGTGAGGAGACCACTTCTGGTTGTTCTCTCGCTTTAGATGGTATTCTCAGTTTTGGTTATTATTTTTCATTCCAAAATCTGTTAGGAGGTATGTTTTTCTTTATTGTCATAATTATTCTATGGACATTCATTTGGGAACTACGAATATGTGTTATGACATGAGATGGATATTTTAGTCTCCCCTTATAAAGCATGAAATTACTTATTATGTTTCCCATTTTTAAACCTAACAACAAATAGAGGAAGAAAATTTGAAAAATTATAGTTTTCATTAGCTTCTATCTGTGAAATTTTGGATATTGGATGAGGTATACATAGATTTTGTGGTTCGATTAACACAAAATAACAAAAGAAAGAATACAATATGGGTGGTGATTGATCAGATGAAAACGTAATATCATTTTTTTCTAATCAGGTACACCACTAAAGTTGAGGATCTTGGTAAGTTTTATGTGCACGAAATAGTGAGATAACATGGGGTTCCTACTGTATTTTCTTCCGAAAGATATAATCAGTTTACTTTGAGGTTTTTGAGGAGTCTCCAAGTGGTGATAAGGACTCATGTTAGGTTAAATAAAACTTATCATCCATAGATAGATGGTCATATGGATCATGATATTTAGATTATGGAGGATATAATCTATTCATGTGTCTTGTATTTTGGTGTATTTTTATATATCCATCTATGAATGGTTGAGTTTATTTATAATGATAATCATTTTGAGCTTTTTTATGGTTGCCTATGTAGTTCACCTCTTTGTTGGGAAGAGGTGGGTGAAGCTTCTTTGGTGGGACTGAGTTTGGTTTATGAGAAATCATCAACGATTTAGGCTATAAATTTGTCTCTGGTTACAACACAATGTTGATAGAAATATTATACAGATCACCAGCATTTTCCTTTTGAGTTTTCTATCAGTGATTAAGTTTTCATGAAATTTTCTCCTCTTTTGGGTCGCCGTCATCAGGGAAAATAGTGAAATTTTGATCTGAGATATGTTAGATCATTTTAGATCACAAAGTAGATTTGGAAAGTTTCTTATTGGTTGGATTTCCTATTTCAGTTAACATGAATTCACAATTTTTTCCACATATCACAACTCAAGAAATACTATTCTGATCCCTCTCATGTTCTGAGTTGGGAAGATATTGAGTTAGATCCATATTTTTTTTGTTATTTAGTAGCTAGTGGAGATTGTTGACTCTCAAGTGAATGTCTTACATTATAAGTCTATTCTGTTGGTTAGAGTATTATATATATATATATATCAGATTCTCATGAAACATAGAAGTGTGATTAATTGATGAGAGATGAATGGCCTCACCTATTATTTAGATATCATTCTTTCACATGACTTCCTAGGGAGAGAAAATCATGTAGTGGGGAGTCTATAACAACTTATTACCTGTTTCAGGTATTTTTACTATACATTGATTGTTTTTCTATTTATTTGGGTGTGTAATGGGACTCCCAGTAATAGAGAACATTTTATAATCAAACTAACCTAACTTTTAAGGATTTATGTTTGTATGAGTTAATGTAGTATAGGTATAATTGTGTTAATGTGGTTGCAAGGTTCTCCTTGAGTTCAAAGAACACATGAGTTAGTTTGGGGTTTTAGTAAGGAATATAGTGTTTTTATAGTCTTATGGATAAATAAACATTCTCTAATGGGAACACACAATGTGTAATCTATATTGGGAAGAGTCCTTGAACCTGGTACACAGTGTAAAAGAACTACATGTTTTGTACAGGTTCTATGTTGTGTAATGTTAAAATGAAAGTTTTTAATAAAAATGAGATGGTTTTTTCATCACATGTTATCCTCATAGGTTACACGAAATCTAAATGGGATACATGTTAGGAAAATTTTATTAGAAAGGTATTTAGGTCACTACATTAATTTATATTTATTTCATTCTTTTGTAGTTCTCTCCCTTCATGACCTAGAGCTCTCTTTTCGAGATTTTGGGAGCCTCCATTTGATTTAGAGAGATTTCTTTGGTGATTGATCACCATTGTGGTTGGATTATATCTCTCATATTAATTCATCCTTTCTACTTCTCCATTGATATGATCACAACATCACTCTTACATTGTGATATTGTATATATTGTCTTGTGGTGATGTTTCTTCTTGATTATCACTAGATCCATTGTGTGATCTCATTCTAGGGGTCATTTCCTTATTGGTTATGGTGCAGTGGGTGTTTGTTCTTGAGTTATGCGTTGTTTCCTCTTCTTTACCAACCCTTTTTCTAAATTAAATCAATTATGTGATGTGTATATTGATTATAGTTCCTTTGTTTCTATTTTTTGTTTCTTCCTTATATTAGATTCCATTATGGGCATGTGAGACCTATGTTTTGAGGTAGATTGTTCTGTATCTATCTTTTTTTAACATCATTTCTCTTGTTTTTATTAATTATTTTATTAAAAGAAATGGAATTATATGAATTATTTTTTTGTGTGTGGAACTGGGTTTTTATAAAATATGGTTTTCCCCTAGTTTTATTACATGGAAGGTGTTTTCAAAGCATTATGAAAAGGTTTTCCAATAAAGAAATGATGAAATGGTTTGATGAATGGATTTGGAAATAGAGAAAATGGTAAGACTTTGGTACTTAGGTGGAAGGTATAGTAATAGGACTTATACACTGATGGAGGGTTTCTCATGGGGATTTATTCACCTCCCTTGTCTTGTTTCCCTATAGACATGTTAGACCTATTGGGGGTTCAATTTATGGGGTGTTTCTATACTCTATAAACACTATTTGTATGTCTAGTGGCTTGATGTGTATTCCATTTTCTATTATAGGTATGAGTTTATTGGATATCCAAACCTATTTTGATCCTTGGTGTGATGTTACAAGTTCTTATCCTTTTATCTTATACTGTTCAGATTGTACTTACATGTATTTTATATGATATGTGAAGAATGATTTGTTTTGAAATGAAATATTTGTTGTGATATATAGATGGGAAATGATTTGAGACTAATTTTCATACTTTATTTTCAAATGTATAAAAAGTATAAATTAAATTTTTCTCTCGTGATTTTGAGGTAAAAAATTATTTAACTGTTATCAAGCCGTTTTATCTTTAATGTTATGCATGTATAGATTATTGTAGAGAGACTTTTTATGGAACACTTAGGTAACACCCTATTGATCCTATTAGCTTTCACCTGTGTACCCATTCGGTTTTTTTTAAACTTGGTTATGTCTTTTGGTGAAGTGAAAGGTATGGCACTACAGTGAGGTAGCAAGGTTTTTTATCAACTATATTTTTGGTAATAGGTGGTGATATTTTGGGGGTTCACCCATGTTATCGCAAGGATCTGTTGGAGTATCTAGTTTATTTTTTAGTCCTGTGTAGTTAGATTTTGAAATTAGATATTGGTCTATAACTTTTTTAGTTATATCACTTCATTTGTTCTTTATTTATTTTGGAATATATTTTTATCTTATGATGTGTCTCTCTGTTATTTTCATATATTCCATGTCGTCAATTCAGGTTTGGAGAAATTGTTCCCTTCATTTATTTTTTGATTCCAAAATTCTAGTCACCGGACCATGGGGATCAGGAATGACCTTTAGGTTTGTGAGGGATGGGGTCAGGTGCCATATTGAGAGGGTATTTAGGTCGATTTTTTACATTATGTGTTTTCCATGTAATTTCATCCCTGTCTAAATACATTCATGTAGATGTGGAAATGGTATATATTCACTTTGTGGTGATCACCATGAAGAAAAGGTCGTTTGATCATTGAATCCATCTTCACTCAGTGCACGATGAGTGGTTCTAACATTACCCGCCTAGCTAGACACTCTTAAGGTATATCCTTTGTAAGATTAATATATTTTTTATAGCATAATATAATGGATTTAATTGTAATGTTAGGTTATATAAAATTATATGAAATAGTCCATAGATAACCTAGATTTAATTCTATAAATTCTCAATATAGGTTGTATATATTATTTAGGTTTTATTCCTTCTATATTCTTAGTTTCCATTTTACTTTCATATTATTTTGACAATTCTTATTTCATTTTTTTATTTCGGTATATGGCATGAAAAAATAGGAATCATGCCTAAAAACACTATAATGGGAAATATGATGATTTTTTGAATGAGAATCATAACATAACGGGAAAGGGAATCAATAAATTCATGGAATTACTTTTTCAACTAACTTAATTTATTAATAATAACATGAATCGTGTAGAACTCCCAAATTTTCCTAAGAAATGTCATGTTTTTGTTAAGCCTTTTATGTAATAGTGTCCTCTGTCATTTAATGGATCGTTTACTCCCCTAATTTCAGACCAATTGATTAAATTATATGATAATTTATTCTCTATCCTCCAATTCTCATAGTATGATAAAGTTTAACTAGGTTTTTATCACATGGAGGAAGAAGTTGATCACTCATAGACACTGATCAAGAATACACACCCAATAAGGAAGTTTAATCCATGGAATGTGATGGATTCTAGATTATATTTTTCAATCATTATTTTCCCCACACCATTTTTATTAAAATAAAGAGGTTATTTCATGGAATTAATAAAAATTAATATTAATTCAATGAGTCATATAAAAATAAATTTACAATGCTTTCAAGGTACACCTATGTAATTATGATTGACGATAAAATTATTGTTGAATACTTCATTAATGTGCTCAATTTGAGTCAATTTTTTTTAAGAATTTAATATCTGTGAATAAATTTCGAGATGTTACCTTAATGTAAATTTCCAGATGTTACCTTAAAGTAAAAAAATAGTGATTGTTGAATCTGAATTCTCTCGTTGGGAAAGAGATATAAAGAATATAATGGATTTTAATTTTAGAGGAGTATTGGATAAATCTCATGGTGGTAAGAAAATATAACTATCCACTTTTAAAAGGTGTGGGGAGATTCATCCCAAAAATTTCATGAAGCGTACAAGGAAATTATTCAAGTTAGGAATGGTGGGACATAAAGCTGATAAATGTTAAAGTATTATAAAGAAGCCCACTTATGTAGTGTACGAAAAGAATCTTATAGTCAATCCTCACCCTATGGTAAAATATTTCAACCTAAAAAATATAGAAACTATGAAAAAAAATATACCCTATTTTAGGTATTTTTGAAGATAACTAGTGAAAACAACCTCTAAGGCCAAGAGATTAAGGATAAAAATATATAATCACTACTATTGAGGTGGATCTTGAGAGCTAAGTGGTGATAGGTTATTGGATTATTCATTCAATAATATGGAATTTACTATTTGATTAGAGTTTTATGTATTCATTCATATTATACAAGTTCAGTAGAAATATTCAAAAACCACATCAAAGATAGAGTTTGAGTTATTGGTGAATATAGAAAACTTGAAATTTATTTCGTCTCAAGTATATAAATCCTCCCCAATAAATATTTGTTGGATAATTCTCCTAGAAAACATTATCATACTCCCTTTAGTGTAATATAATTCCATTCTAGTAAAGGATCAGTTATCCTCGTATAGAGCCAACGTCAGCTGTCAGGAGAGGGAAATAACCTTCCTTTTCCTAAATCATCATTCAATGATATATATGTGAAAGGAGGATGATTAGTGTCCTTTGTAAAATTCTCCACAAGATTAGATATAATTTATTTATGAGTAAGAATATCTATCCTAAATAGTTGAGAAAAGGATAGTATCTTTCTTGAGGGAATTCATATTATAACACAATATGCTGAAGTATTACTCAAAGAGTTCTATTGGTCTTCCTCCTAATCAAGTGGTTGAGTTAACAATTAAACATATACCTGAATCTCTGACGATATCTAAGACTCCATATATAATTCCCATTATTAAACTGGATGAACCAAATAAACACATATAAGTGATTTTTTAAAAATGTTTCATACTACCAAGTGATTCAACATGGGGTGAACCAATCTAATTTGTCGAAAAGGATGAGTTAATGAGTTTCTTCATTGATTAACATGAGATCAATAAAATCATGGTAAATAATCAGTATGACATACCATATATACATTACTTGAATGATCATCTATTTGGAGCCCAATATTTCACTAATGTAGACCTTCAGTCATCATATTATCAGTTAAAGGTGAGGAATTATAATATGCTCAAAACCACCATTCATATAAGGTATGGACAATATAGGTTTATAATGATTACCATAGAGCTCATTAATTCTATAGAAATCCTCATGGAATTGATTAATAAAGTCTTTAAATATAAAATTTGAGGTGGTTTTATAAATAATGTTCATATTTACTCTAAAATTAAAGAGGAAAATAGGGAACATTTGAGTTCTATATTGAATACTTTGTTAAAGGATAAGTTATGTTCAATGTATAGTAAATGTTAGTTATAAATGAATAAAGTAATATTCATGGGGAATTTTATCACAAATAAATGCGTATTTTTTTATCCTTTAAATACAATGGAGATTAAGGAATGGCCTAAAACAAAATCTTTAGTTGATATTTGTAGTTTCCTCATATTAGTTGGGAACCAATGGTGGTTTGTAGAAAACCTCTCATGATTTTTAGACTAGTTAACCAAGATAACTAAAAGGGGGGAGAAGTTATTCCGTATTAATGAATGTGAAAAGTTCTCCAGTAATATAAATAATATGGTGTTTAATAAACTTATACTCACACTACCCACAAATGGGGAACCATTTTTTATCAACACTAATGTGTCAAAGAAAGGATTGATTTGTGTACTCGTGAAAAACAATAAAGTGATAGCATAGGAAACATGAAAATTGAACATATTTGAAAAGAACTATCTGATGCATGATTTATATTGAGTTATATTAATATTTTCATATAATATTTGAAAGCAGTATCTCTATAGAATGAATTCTGACATATAAATGGATCATAAGATCCTATGGTAAATATTCGCATAATAGGATCTCAATATGAGCCAAATAAATATGGTTAAATTTGATCAAGTATTGTGACTGTTCAATCCATTACTATCCTATGAAGTAGAATAAAGTGGAAGATGCTCTAAGTATATAGGATCTTGTAACCCAATACATGATGAGAATTAAAAGCATTATAATATTCTTAGACATTAAAATAATATACATGGGAATGGTAGAAGAAGTAATGTCATCGTACCTTGCTCAAATTATTGCTCAATTCACCATCCCTTTGAGAATAAAAAATTCTCAGAGAAATGATATAGATCTATATTGAAGGGTAGTGAATATTTCAGAGTTTAACATTGATAAAGATGTATTTATCAAATTTCGAACACATATTTGGATCCCCAAAAATCTATAAATTATGAGGGACATTTTTAATGAAATCATGCTTACCCCACTCTATTAATCCAAATAGCACAAAGATGTAGAGAAAAATAAAAAAAAATGTTTTTGTGATAACCTAAAGAGGGAGGTTGCAGAGTATTTATTTTAATTCTAGGTATTTCAACAAGTTAAGGTTGAATTATAGAAGTCTAAGGGTATGATTTATCTATTACCCATACACTAATGAAAATGGGAAAACACATCATTGATTTTGTTATAAGACTCTTTAGTACATCTAATGTCTGTAACACCATTTGGGTTTTAGTCAATCACCTTACCAAATTAGTGTAACTTATATCCATCAATGATGATTTATATTTTGAAAAACAATACAAGATAGACGCCTGATAAGTGGTTCAGATATATGGAGTAACATGATCGATTATATATTATTGAGATCTGAGGTTTACCTTGAGTTTTGGGAGAATTATTTAGCAAGAATTGGAAATATAGATAAGTTTTAGCACTATTAATCACCCTTAGATAGATGAACAATATGAAAGAACCATTAACACACTCGAGGATGTATTGGGATCTTTTTTAATGAATTAACAAAGATATTGGGATCAACACCATCCTTTTATATATTTCTCATAGGATAAAAATTTCAATTCTATCTTTAAAATGAAACCTTATAAGTAATTATATGGGAAGAGATGCAAGATGCCAAAAAATCTAGGATAAATTCAGAGAAAGGAAGCTAATAAGACCTGATCATGTCTATGAAATTAAAACAAATGTTAAAACCTTTTAAATCATATGAAATCGACATAAAGATGACATAAAATCAATTTTTACTATTTTTAAAGAGACCTAGAGTTTGAAATCATAGATAAGGGGTTCCTTTTCACATAACCATGTAAGAAATTCATGTGGTTTCAGAAGAAGGGAAAGTCATGTCCTAGATATATTGACCCCTTTTAAATTTATGATCACATTAGAAATGAAGCCTATCAACTATCACTATATTCTAGATTATCTCAAGTACATGCTCTGTTCCATGTATCCCTCTTAAGGAAGTATTAACCATATCCACTTCATTTACTAAATCAATAGCTATTAATATTCATGAATTGTATTTCATAAGAAGATTAATTGATGAAGATCTTGTTGGTTGGATAGGTGTTTTTTAATGACTCAAGAGGAGGTGAATTAACTTCTTGATATTTCCATCACATAAAACCACTATCTCATCAAGGTATAAATTATTAGGATCATTTATTATTATAAATTAGTAGTGTAATGAAAAAAATTAGGATAATGATAGGAAATATAATTTTTTTAGTGGCTTAAGGAATAAATATCAACTAGTACAATCTACTAAAACTCTACTCCCTGAGTTTGATGATTTTCACTAGATCATCCCATTTTTTAGTATAGCCAAGCTAATCAAAAAGAGATGCCACTTGGTGAAGATTTCCGAAAAATTTCAACTACGATATCACTTTACAAGACCTATAAATGGAAATATAGAGACTAAAACAACACGTAAAAATAATTATAAATATAAAAATTTAATATTGATGCAGGTTCAATACATAGTTACAAGTATCTACTAACAGATAAAGAAAAGAAATATTGAGGGATAGAATATATTCAAGGACAAACTCTCGAGGTTATTTGATTACAAGAGTTAGACATTTAGTCACTATATCATAATTGATAAAAAATTATCATGTAGTAAATAAAGGATATTCAAGAATATTTTGATGCAACTCTTATCTTATAACATGAATAATAATTCACTTATTTTTATAAATCCTATTTTTTAATTATAATAAAAACAGACTTTATTGTTCAATAGTATATAAAAATAATCAATTATTAAAATATGTAGTGATAAAATCATAATTTTTTTGTGTCATTTTCCTCTGAGTAGGGAAAGAACAGAGGTATTGATTTGAGAAGATTTTATCTTCTTTTGATTTTTATATTCTTATAAATATGTGTTTTATTAAATTTTATCTTTCCATATTTAGACAACTTCTTTCCTGATACACAAGAAATTATATGGTAAATTTATAAATGATACATCAATGGTTATGAATGTATCTGAATTATACTATAAACCTAAGCATGAGAAGTGATCCTTTATAATATAACCTAGTCTGTTTAAGATAAATTCACGGAATGTACTATTATCATAATATAATTTTAGTTTCATAAGATAAGAAAGATTCTGTAATATAAATGACTTATCATATATATTACTTCTCTATGTGAAGTATAATTTACCTATGATGTTCCTTTTTTAACACTCACTACCACAAAACAAGATTTTATCAGTGCCAAACAAGCCTTTATTAGCGCAAAAAAACGTTATTAATCGAGCAGCTAATAAAGGGGTCCCCAATATCAGTGATATTTTTAGTGCAGATAAAGGATCCCCTTTATCAAGCCTCTAAAAAATCACTAATAATGGTTCCCCTTTATTAGAGCTATTCTAAGTGCTAAAAAATTCCCCATTTATCAGTGTTGGAAAATTGTTCCTTTATCAGTGCTAATTTAAACATTGATAGAGGCTTCCACGCCTGGTTGTTTTGTTCATATAATATAACACCCATCCAACCTGAAAAAAATAGCTCCAAACCATCAAAAATAACCTACATAATCCTTAAAAACCTGTTAAAAAATAACAACCCATAATATATACAAAAGAACCACATGCACGATGAAAATAATGAAAAATCAAGCAGGGAATACAATGGTTTGTAAAAAAATGATAAATAAATTTAATTAACATCATGAATACCAAAATATTCCCACATGGTATATGAAAAAAAAATTATATATATATATATATTGAACAATGATTTATAAAATTATATTTACAATTATCTGACCAACAGTTAAAAACATTAATGTTTTCTCTTTAGAAGTATATGGTCCCCTCTAAAAAATATCCTCTGATGGTAATAGTCGATGAACAAATCATCCCAACTCATGAAAAAGGTTCCACCTATATAAGAAAAAAAGTATTATGTTAGTAATACAATAAAGAAATAAATTAAACATTAATATGAATAATGCATCAAAAATGTCAATTTTTAATAAAAATGAATCATTTAGAGTTATACTGGTCACACCGTGCGTCATATTGATGTGGGGTAGATTCTTACACATCATAAAACACTGAGGGATCATTTTTCAAAAGTAAAATAAAAATTGGAATGCATATCTTTGGTTTTCAGTATGTCTATTGTGTTTTTTTCTAAAATGTCATTTCAAATCGAAAACATCTCATTTGAGTCATACTCGTCGCATCGTGTGTTTGTTTGACATGAGACTGCATCATACACATCACAGAGAATTTACGAATTGTTGTCCTTAATTTGGAATACAATCAGAGGGAATTTTCTTGGTTTTCTATGAGTGACACGTTTTGAGTTAAAATATCAATTTTAAACTGATAGCGGACAATTTTAGTCATACCAATAACACCATTCTTTGGATTGAGGTGGTGTTAATTCCTATATGTCACAACAGAATCATGGATCATTGTCCTAAAATATCAAAAATAATCTAAATGTGTTTTCTTTGTTTTTAGTATGTAAATTGTGTTTTTTTACTTGAAATAATGTCAATTTTAAATAATAAGACATATTTGGAGTTAAACCGGTTACACAGTGCATCATATTGAGGTGAAGTTGATTTTTACACGTCACAAATGACTGATTGATCATTTTACTAAAGTATCAAAACAATTGGAATGTTTTTGTAGTTTTAACTATGTCAAGTGTGTTTTTTACTAAATGTCATTTCAAATTTCTTTCCTTAATTTGGAAGAAAATGGAGGGCGTTTTCTTGGTTTTTAGTGCGTGACATGATTTGAGTTAAAGTGTCAATTGGAAACAGATACAGACACTTTTAGTCATATCTGTCACATCATTCATCAGATTAAGATGATATTGATTACTACAAGTCAAAACTGACTCATAGATTGTTTTCCTAAAATATCAAAACAATCCGAATGCGTTTTCTCAGTTTTTAATATGTCAATTGTGTTTTTTTACTTGAATTAATGTTAATTTTAAATAACAAGACACATTTTGAGTCATACCGGTGACACCATGCATAATATTGAGGTGAGGTTGATTTCTACACCTAAAAAATGACTGATAGATCATTTTATTAATGTATCAAAATAGTCGAAATGTATTTCCTTAGTTTTTAGTTTGTCAGATTTGTTTTTTTTACTAAATTTTCATTTCAAACTGAAAACATGCAATGATTCATAATGGTCTCATTGTACGTGAGTTTTATATGAGATTTCATCATACATATAAAAAACTACTTAAAAATTTCATTCCTTAATTTAGAAGACAATCAAAGGTTGTTTTCTGGGTTTTCATTGAGTGACAATTTTTGAGTTAAAATGTCAATTTTAAATAGATAGCGGACACTTTTAGTCATACTATTAACATATTTCATCAGATTGAGGTGGGTTTTATTATTACACATCACAAATAACTCATGTATCATTTTCCTAAAATATCAAAACAATATGAATGTATTTTTTTAGTTTTTAGTATGTTAGTTGTTTTTCTTTACATGAATTAATGCAATTTTGAAAAACAAGACACATTTGGAGTCATAATAGTGAAAACATGATTTTTATTGAGGTTTTGTTGATTCATACATGTCACAAATGACTCATATATCATTTTTCTAATGTTTCAAAACAATTGAAATGAATTTCTTTGGATTTCAGTATGTCAGTTGTGTTTTTTTACTAAAATACCATTTCAAACCAAAAACATGAAATCTGAGTCACATTGGTTGCATCGTGCATCAGTTTTAGATGAGAACACTTCATACATGTGACAAATGATATATAAATCAATTTCTTTAATTTTTATGAAAATAGAAGTTTTTTTTATTGGTTTATAGTGACTGAGGCATTTTGGGTTAAAATGTCCATTTTAAAATGGTAGCAAACACTTTTAGTCATAATAGTGACACCATTTGTCGGATTGAGGTGCTGTTGATTCCTACACATCAAAAATAGCTCATGAATTATTTTCCTAAAATATTGAAACAATCTGAATTCATTTTCTTGGTGTTTAGTAAGTCAGTTATGTTTTTTACTTGAATTAATGTCAATTTTAAATAATGAGAAACATTTGCAGTCATACAGGTGACACCGTGTGTCAGATTGAGTTCTGGTTGATTCTTACATGTCAAAAATAACTGATATATCATTTTCCTAAAGTATCAAAACAATCGAAAAGCATTTCCCCAGTTATCAGTGTGTTAGTTGTGTTTTTTTAATAAAATGTCATTTCAAAATAAGAACATTTAATTTGAGTCATTTTGATCACATCATGCATCAGTTTGTTGTGAGACTGATTAAAAAACATCCCAAAGGACATATGAATCATTTTCCGTAATTTGTAAGATAATTGGAGTGTGTTTTCTTGGTTTTTCTTTGAGTGACACATTTTGAGTTAAAATGTCAATTTTAAACGGATAGCAGACACTTTTAGTCATACCAGTCACACCATTCTTCAGATTGAGGTTGGGTTGATTCTTACAGATCACAAATGACTCATTGATCATTTTCAAAAAATAAAAAAACAATATGAATGCATTTTCTTGGTTTTCAGTTTGTCAGTTGTGTTTTTTTACTTGAATTAATGTCGATTTTAAATAAAAAGACATGTTTCGGGTTATACCGGTCACACCATGCATCATATTTAGGTGAGTATGATTCATACACATCACAAATGATTTGTATATCATTTCCATAAAGTATCAAAACAATAGAAATTAATTTCCTTGGTTTTCAGTATGTTTGTTGTGTTTTTTTACTAAAATGTCATTTCATACTGAAAACATGCAATTTGAGTCATACAGATCGCATCGAGCATCAGTTTGATGTGAGAGTACTGTATACATGTCACAATGGACTTAAAATTTTCTATCCATAATTTAGAATACAATCAGATAAGGTTTTCTTGGTTTTTAGTGAGTGACGCGTTTTGAGATAAAATATCAATTTTAAACTGATAGAAGTGATTTTTAGTTATATCGGTCACACCGTTTGTCAGATTGATGCGGGGTTGATTCTTACACATCACAACTAACTCGTGGATCATTTTCCAAATATATCAAAACAGTTTGAATGAGTTTTCTCTGATTTCAATATGTCAGTTGTGTTTTTTTACTTGAATTGATGTCAATTTTATATAAGAAGACACATTTGGAGTCATACCAGTGACACCATGCATATAATTGAGGTGAAATTGATTCCTACACATCAAAATTGACTGATAGATGATTTTCATAATGTATCAAAACAATCATAATTCATTTCCTTGGTTTTTAGTATATTAGTTGTGTTTTTTACTAAAATTTCATTTCAAACTGGAAAACGTGCAATTTGAGTCATACTGATCGCCTCATGTGCCGGTTTGACATGATACTGCTTCATGCACATTACAAAGGACTTAAAGATTTTTTTCCTTAATTTGGATGACAATAAAAGGGTGTTTTATTGGTTTTCAGTGAGTGACATGTTTTGAGTTAAAATGTCAATTTTAAACTGATAGTGGACACTTTTAGTGATACTGTTCACACCATTTGTCGAATTGAGGTGGGCTTGATTCTTATAGATTAATATTGACTAATGGATCACTGCCCGAAAATATCAAAACAATAAAAATGTTTTTTCTCAAATTTTTTTAGTATGTTAGTTGTGTTTTTTTATTGGAATTAATGTCACTTTTATATAATAAGACACATTAGGAGTCATACTGGTGACACCATGTGTAATATTGAAGGGTGGTTGATTCCCTCATATAAAAAATGACTAATAGATCATTTTTATAAAGTATCAAAACAATCAGAATGAATTTTCTTGGTTTTTAGTATGTCAATTGAGTTTTTTACATGAATTAATGGAAATCCTAAATAAAGACACATTTGGAGTCATACCGATGACATTGTATGTCAGATTGAGGTGTTGTGGATTCCTACACCTTAAAAATAAATCATGGATCATTTTCCTAAAGTATCAAAAAAATTCTAAGTCCATTTTCTACCTTAAAATCAATGCACCCTTGCCTCTAAAACCTATCAAATAGACCTGACCTGATCAATATTCTCAATCTACCTATTTTAGAAAGATTATAGAAAAATCGTTGATCCCTATATGGTAGACATGGAATAACATCATCCTTCTACAAAATAGATTTATATAGCCTAGTGAAGAACCAACTCTCATATATTCAGGACCTATGAATGAATATATAATATTTGGCTCCTCATTAGGTCGACTAAAGAGGGGAACTGCCAATGTTGTAGATTGAATCGATTTTTTTTGGAGAAAAAACTTCTTGTTGTAGAAAATTAGAAGAGTGGAGTTAGAACCTATTCCCATCATATATCTAGACATCACAATAAACACAGTGTATAGGGAAGCCCCTTATGGATACTTCTTATAATTGTGGTCTATCAACAACACACATACCCTGTAAATGAGGACCACCAATTTCTTTTAAAAAACCGTTCAACATGAAATTAATTTAGTATGAAAACAGGGACCACCAATGGCAATGATTTCTAGTGTAGAATTTAGACCGTATAAATCGCCACATTACAATAAAATAAAGTGAAAGATAAGGATGAAAAAATTATTAAAGTTGAAATTATTTGAGAATTTTACCATCTTCATTCTATTTTGGTACATTCTTTCATCAGGTTTATTACCCATTCATTTATAAGAATATCTATATCATCTTGTGAATATGATTGTTTTCATCAGTCATGGTAGTACTGAGAAAATATTAATACACAAAGGATTAATAAGTATTTTAAATTAAATAGCAATTATCTTCGAAAATACCTCTTTAGGGATGCTAGTTTGTTCATGGAATATGATCTCTTTCATAAATTCACAAACATAATAACCACAGTCTTTAATGTTTGTTTGTTTCAGGAAGTGTAGAAACATTTAAAAAATAAGTAATTTTTTTATGTGTTTGGATAGTGAAATATTCTTATATATACCGTGATACGTATCCAGTCGTAGTACTTTTCAGATTTCTTTCCCTTTTCCCCTGTCCTCATTCCATGATGTAGATGATATTCAGACACCGCCCTATCATAATATAATCCCCATTAAAAGATAATATAAATTATATAACTGGATTTTTATTTAAAAAATGTAGTATATAGTGTATTAAAAATGGAAAAACACCATCATTTGTGGTCAGTTTGTTGGATATCAATGCATTGAATCTAGGAAAAAAATCTTTGCAGTATCCAAATTGATCTCAATGAGTATCCAATGCGTCCTAAGAACACAAAAAGTATTAAGTAAAAAAATAAATTAAAATATATTAGACAATAATAAATTTTAAGGTCTTACCCCTAAATCATTAGTATTAAGAACATTCTACCATCAGTAATTTTTTGGTTAAACGATTTGAGTAGTCCAACCACTATTTCACCCTCTTTATTGGAAGTTGTGTCTTCTTGTTTTATAGAGGTGATGTGAGGACTAACGAGTACAAATATTTTTTCATGGGGAAATCAATTCAATTTTTTTAATATATATTCTTACAAAAAATATGAAATATATTTAGTTATAATTATCGTAGTTTATCATCTTTTGGAAAATCAAATCATTAAAACATACCTCATCTAAAAATTTACAGTTGAGTCACCTAACCAATCATAGTCGAGGATTTCAATTGCACTCTCAACACCAATGATGTATGGATCTTTCCATCCATTTATATTTTCTTCAAAATCAATTTTGTGTTTACCACCATCTTTCAACTTTGTATCCACATGATCCTAAAATGATAATAAATGTGGATATAGAACATAGGGTTAAGGTGCTTTGTGTAAATTGTTTTGATTGGTTTGTTGATCCATGATATGGTTTTTCACTGGTCTTTCATTTTACCCCTTCACTTTTTCTATCTTTAATAACATACATTGGTTCAAACCTTTTTTTGTTTAATGTTTTCGGTTTATCTTTAAATTTAAATTGTAAATTAATACCTCACTATCAACATGTTTTTTACAAGATGTGAAGATAATGGGATGAATGTTCCAAGAGCTTGTTCGGACGTATGAATATATGTATCATCAATTGGAACATGTAGATCGACGCTCATCTCTAGGGATATAGTAATTGACACTCTGACATGATCTTTCAGAAGAGTTCTGTTGTGTAGCATGTTGTTCTGGATATAGAAAATTATATCCCTCTCTACAAGGAACTGGGTGGGTTTTGATAGATATAAATCTCAATCATTTTCACCCTATAGAATATCAATACAGGAAATGTATCCGCATCTAGTTTCTATATGATTCGAATTTCATAGAAAAAATTATTATAAAATTGACTACCTCAGTGAAGAATTATTTTTGAGGGGAATGGATTGCCTCAAAATAGGTGGCGGAGGGGTGGGATCTTCACATAAAGGTTATTCTTGAGTTATTTATTCTCTTTTCCTCCCCCCATGAAACATGTTATCATCTATCTCTAGTATTGTAATTCATCTTGAAACATATCTAATGTTTCTCTCATATTTTTCATTTCCTCGGTTTGATACTCCGTTTGTTTTTTTCAAAATATGTTTGGGGTGTCACCCCAAAACCTGCTCCTCTAACACGGACATACTTTTCTAGATTCTTCACGGCCATTAAAAGTATTTCTGTATCCGGTGTGGCTATTATAGATTCTTGTGAACATGTAAGACAGAAAATATAGGAAATTAAGTAATCATTATTATGTAATATAGATTTAAATATAATAAAATTTTTATTGAGTCATACTTACACATGTTTCCCATACTTTTTGTGTGTTTTCATATATTAGTTTTCCATCTTTAGTTAAACGTGCCTCCTTCCATAGCAAATACTGTTTATCCTATTAACCTTATGGACTGCACAACCCATCACAAGTGGGTGCACTCCTTTTTCAATGCTCTGACCCCCCTACTAGCTACTCAAAACCATATTCAAATTTAAATTTATGATAATATATTAACACCATCACACTCACCCGTGAACATAGAAACTCACTAATTTATTCACATGTATTATTATGATTAGAGCTTCACACAATCACACTCACCATTTTTGAACCTATATAATTACAAACCAATTCACATAACATTTATATATAATTATATATAATATTTTACCCAATACATTGGTGGTAAATATAAGTACTACCCATATCATAATACATAAATATGTTTTCCAGTTAAAAATAAAACATGCATCATCTCATAAAGAACCCATATCAACTGGAGAAAATAAATTCACAACAAAGAAGGGAACCATGTGATCAAGAAACAATATATAGAAAAAAACCAATATTAATAGTTACAGTAATAAAATAATCATAAAGTGGAATTGATCAATATAATAATTTTATCCTATATATAGAACCACTGATCAAGGAACAAAATGTCATGGGATATACCCAAGGTACTAGTGTGTGATGGTCCAAAATGGAAATATAACTACATGGACCAACATCTGGTATATGTTCCATCCAAAAATAACATGATTCACCCAATTAAACCATTCCTAACTCATCATAATGGAACCATACCACTAGCCCTGTCTTAAACAAAACTAGGGGGACCATACAAGTGTTTGTACCAACTAGGCTATCAAGAATTAAGAACTCCCACCTAGACACCCATATGAAAGTGTGAAAGAAATCAAGATAATTACCAAAAAAATTCTCTCACCTCACCTCTATCACCATCACATAAAACATCCCCTTTTCACATTATAAATCCATCATATAAATAATTAATAACCCATAATTGGTGAAATAAGTATAGGGGAAATCAATGTGGGTCACATGAGAAATAAAACCATTAATTTTTAAAGTGTAAAATGGGTCTTCACATGAAACCAAAATTAGTATGTATAATCTAAATCCCCTTATTTGAAGTATCATCATTTCAATTATTTTGGAAGCATTTGAAAAAAACTCATTTTTTCCAAAACAATATCCAAGCACATGGAAAATTTCTTTGAAAAACTAAAAAACGCATAAGACCTCAATTTACTAAAAAAACATTTAAATTACCCTATGAACCTTTTTAAATATTATTTTCATGAGAAATTATCTAATTTAAAAATAGTATATGAAACTATTATGCAAAACCCTTATGCTAAGCCTGTAATTTAAGAAAGAAATTTATAATTTCATACAATAACCAATAAATTACTATACATTAATCAAAAATAAATTTATAAAGTATACACATTCCATGAATTATAAAATAAAGATAAAATAAAAACCTAATTTAAACTGAATGGTAACCAATACACAATATGTCACCTTCCATGGAAAACACTCAAAAAACCTAAATCCAAAAATCCTCATAAAAAATGAATTTAATTCCTAAAAGATGGAGAAACCTATGGGAAATGGAGAGGAGAATAGGGATGGAGGAGATAAAGGATAAAGAGTGGGAAGAATGATTTAAATAGAAAAAAATTCTAAAATAACTCAAAAAAAATCACATAACAAAAACTTAAGAAATCCTAGAATATTATAATTCTCATTTTCCAAAATAAATCATATCATAATAACATATAAATTGTTACTAAAATATCACTACATGGAAAAAAATTCTAAGACAATAAATATAGGTGAAAATACACACTTTTTCACAATAACGTTTTAAAACATTGAAGTGAAAATTATATTTAATTTTTCTTTGAAGGGAAATAGATTACTATTGAAAATATTATTATAAATAGTTCCTAATAAAAGGTAATTAAATAGTCACAAAGGTTTTAAAATTGATAAGACAAAATACATTAAAAATGTTTACTTTTAATATAATCCTTAATAATTCAAACTTGAAAAAGACTTTATGTATTCATTGGTAAAGGCCTCTGTAATGTGGTAAATAAGATACCCACAAGTCAATATATTTTAGGTGTGTGAGATAATTAGTTCATTATGGGAAATATATATCACCTATCAAGGGATGAGTAGTGTGGTGATGAAATCCATGTTTGGAAATTCATTGTCTGTGTTATCTCATCATGATAGTTTTTAATTTGAGTTATGGTTATTTTTCATTTATTATAATCCAATAAATTTTTGGGGCACAGACAGGACCATGTAAGAAATTGGAGAGTTAAACTGTAAGGTTCATGTCCCGGTAAGGGGATGGTTCCTTGAGTTATTCTATTGGGTTTAGTCATGTGATCTTGTATGGGAGTTGTTGGCAATGATTTCCAGTGTCAATATTTATCTAAAAATGAGATGTGTTCACTATTATGTTTTGGTAGTGATGTAATTTCTTAGTGCACATTGGGAGTGGTGTGTGGGTGAACCAAACCCATAGGTAGAGGTGGTTTGTTTTGTGTGTGTGCATAAGTGGCTGAGTTGCACTGGTAGATGATAGATACTCATATAAGGCAATCGATTAGAGAATATCAAGAATGAATCAATTATGTCAACCAATAGATTAGGGCTTGGGTTCTTAGGGGAACTTGGTGATGGGAGATAGTGTGGTTTTTCACTTAGTTCATGGTTTAATCATGTGAAAAATCATAATAATGTTTTATTTAGACATTTATACTTGAAAAATTATGGATACTTGGTATTATTTAGACATCATTTGAGAAACATGTACTACTGATTATTGATTGGATTGAAGATCTATTGAGAAGGAAGATAGTACCTAATATTTGAGTTTTTTAAATCATTGGATTATTCAAGAAGAATATTGGAATCACGAGTCTAATGTGTAGGATCAGTGGCCTAGGATGGTTGAGCAAGACATCTAGAGACACTTCCTAGGGATGATAAGTACTTATTGGTGGAGATTGTAATGGACTCTGACTTTCTATGTCTTAAATTCCATATTTTTTGCCTTTCTTTTATGTGATTTTAGTTATTATATTTTAGTGTGTAATCATTCCCATAGTCTTGTAGGTCGATACCCATTTGGTTATTGCCAAACCACGGTGATCTGGAATGGGCTTCAAGCCCTATACCGATCCACCTTGGGTGACATGTCATGTCAACTCATGTTAGGTTGTTACATATATTCAATTGAATACTTTTGGGAATGAACCTTTTCATCACCATCTGAATATTATTATCTTCTGAAACCAGAGGCTCAAGCTTATTCTACTACATGGTTTTATACTCATTATTATAGAATGTAATTGTTAACTTCAAATTTTCATAGCTACAACAAAAAAAGGTTATGTAGAATATCTCATAATTATCCTGTTACTAGAAAATGACAACAATACTTTCTCCATCATAGTGTGTCCACATGGACACCAAGTATACTTAATTAGTCATACCAAGATGTCATATATGGCATGGAAATCACTAAGTAGGTATATCCACCAAGGTCTTCATCTGCCACTTCATGAAATTTATAAACACCCCATGACATGAATAACTCTTACACATTCCCCTCATAGTGTAGTCATTACCACCATTACAAGAACAACTCTTATATATAAATGTAATTATATATATTCCCATTAAAATTTTCATGAATATTGATATTTCATATCCCATGGTGTGATAAAATAGTCACCTTTAAAGCATCTTTGATCTTAATTCTCATGGGTGCCTCTACATGGTGTGAATTATTCCTTGGGAAACCAACCATAGAAGAATGTATTTTTATCAGAGTGAATTAGGGTGTTAGGATGTTACTTATATACTCTATATATAATTTCAATAATTGCTTCAGAAAACCATCCAAAAATCCATCATCCTTCCCTATGACACCATATTCTCTTTTGGGTGTACCTTACACATTGGTACATGTGACCTTCATGTATCACTATAAGGTTCTCCATACATTTCCATTTCATTTAAAATGTGTCATGAATATTTTTATATATACAGGGATTATTATGAATTTTTTTTATTTTTTTAGGAACTATAATCATGGTGTAACACTTATACACATTCCATGGTATTTTTTGCAACATTTAAAATTTATCAAATGAACTCCATCCAACTCAATTTCATTTTCAGAATTCTAGAATTATTCTTTTCAACATCTTCATCCCCTCTAATAGAATAACTTCTAAAAAATATGAAATATGTATTTTATAATAACTTTCAGAAAAACCATATATCATTACAAACATATAATTACATATCAACATCCAATAACCAATCATGTGTTGATAATAAATCCAACACCAATAATCAACATATGTTGAAAGAAAATTTTTCACTATCCATGGTTAAAAAAAAGTTTTATTACACTTTCTCCAATAAATCTATCACCAACAAGAAACCAAAAAATATAATACTAACCTATATCCAATAAATACAATATTAAAAAATTTATAATAAATTAAATACCAAAAATAATTCTCAATTATATCATGAAAATCTACCCTATTAATTATTTGGCAGAACTATCATGAATCCAAAACAAAATCACATCACGCTTCCTACTCCACAATTAAGGGACCAATATATTCATGGATTCATAATTATTCCTACTACCCATTTCACAAAAACTCCAAAGAAAAAACTCATTATCAAGAGAAAATATAGTGTCTTTGATAAATACTCTACCTTATGAGAGTCACGGTGAAGGAGAGGCGTGGCGGAGGGGAGCCACTAGTGGAGAAGAGGCGCGGTGAAGGAGAGTCATGCAGTGAATCTTGGTTTTCGGTGACAGAGGAGTCAGCAGTCAAGGAGGAGGAGTATGTGGGAGAAGAGGGAGTATAGGAGGGAGGAGAGGTGGCGGCAGTGGCAATGACGAAAGAGGTAGTGAAGACAGTGGTATGGATCGGCTTCTGCGAGAGCATGAGGGTTGCGAGGTAGAAGGAGAAAGATAGGGTCTATTTATAAAACTCGACGACACTTTTATTAGTTCTAGATAAAAAGGGCCGATAAAATTATGTTTTATATTACTAAAATTGAAAGCGTTTACAAAACAATCCATTATCAGTGTTATTTTAGCACTGATAAAGGCCCGTCTTTATCAGCGCTAAAATTGAAAGCACTGATAAAACATGTCTTTATTGGTGATTTTTTAGCATTGATAAAATTATGTTTTATTATTTCTTTTTAATTAGAGCTGATCAAACATACCATTTATCCATAATTATAAAATTATAACACATATATTTATTATATTTATAATTTTATAAAAATATAAAATTAAAATATTTATTATAATTTATTAATTTATATTATAATTAAATATATATATATATATGCTTCAGTTTGTGTATAAATTATAATTAAATATATATATATAATTTTATAATTTAAATTATAATTAAATATATATAAATGAAAATCGATATATTATTTTTATTTTTATATTCATAAGTATTTATATATATATATATATATATATATATTTGTGTGTGTGTCACTGTCTATGTATATATTCATTAAAGACATATTATTATAAATAAATATATTCAAAATGTACTCATAAATATATATTTATCATTAAAAATATTTTTTAATTTGATATTTATTTAAAAATAATTATATTTAATTAGTTATATAAAATTATAATTATATATAATATATTTAAAAAGTATATAATTCTATATATCTAAATATTTATATTTTTAAATATAATAAATACATTTATTGTTTATTTAAATATATTTATCGTTATTTTAAGTATTTATGAGAAGATGAAGCTTAATATATATAAGAAATGAATGAATACACCAAGTATATATAATTCCATAGTATATATGGCCAACATTATAGGGTAAACAATGATGAACATATATTTATGAGAATATGAATGTATGCATCAATTGAAACATTCATTTGGAAACATAAATTTATTTAAATATATATATTTAACAAGTATATGTATACGTGTATATATATATAAGTATTTATATATAATATTATAAACATATAGTATAATTATAATGTCACGGATTTATCCATGTATTATTTTAATATTATATGGGAATTATTTTGAGACTAGGCGATGTGACGACGTGCAGTTCCGAGGCCCGGTGAGCCCGGAAAAAATGTTTGAATTTAATTAAGTAATTAAATTACGCGTGTGTGTAGTTTTCATGAAAAGGTAGAATAACTTTTGAACGGGTGCTTGGATCGGAAATCTGATGGAACCGTTGCATCCAGAGCAGTGGATTTACCCTAGGAGAGACCTAACATCGGCTGGAACAGGTTGGAGGTGAAATCCAGTTTTTGGACGTAATCGTAATAAAATATTTTATTAAAATATTTTATTAAATCCTTGCTGAAGTGAAATCTTTTAAACTTTTTTCAATAGAGTTTTTACAATGGATTAGGGTTACAAATCTCATAACCCTGAATTTCCCCTGGAGGCTCTGGAAAAGCTCTGGAGAAAACCTCCCAACACAGCGACGACGTTCTAGACGGATTTCACCAGCGACGATGACGCAGCAACCAGATCTTCACCAACGAGCACCGTGGATCTAGGTAGAGCATTTAATCTCTTGTGATTTATTTCCTGTCCTTGACTCCTATGACGAACACGGACTAATCCACGAACAGATTAGCCCGTGGATCGATCATCTTTTCGGGATGGGATTTTTGTGGGAATTTGGGGATTTGATTCTTGGAATTAATTTGGTTTCATTCAACATTCTAATGGTGAAAAACCAATATATACACAAACATCAATTGAGGTTCAATCCTCTCGATTTGTTGTGCCTTTATTCCCCGGTTTCTACATGTTCTTCATATGCATTCTACGTGTTCTTGGAGGAAATTCGAGCATTGCATATTCGTTTGTTCTCACAATGATCTGAGATTGCAGATCTAACATTGGGAGGATGGTTTGGAGCTGCGATGACGATTTCGGCGGACCATTCAGAGCGGATTGAGAGATATGAGTTTTTGGGAGTTTTTATTTGGATGGATCATTCGAGGTTTATAATCCAATCTAAGGATCGAAAACACCCGATTCGGTGTTCATATGATGGGATGAACCAAGACCTAAAGTATCGGTGAAAACGAACGATAGAAACGGAATCCAAAGATCCTGCCGAGGCATGCGGAGGAAGACGGCGATTCTGGAGAAATCCCTACTACACAGCGTGTAGTATGGGCTACACGGCATGTGTTCGTCGGTGGACTACCTAGCGTGTACTCTAGAAGTACATGGACACGGGTTGGGTACACAGCCAAGGACACGGTGTGTTTACCGTTTCCCGGCCAGACCCTGCCAGATACATGGGATACCTCGTGTACTAGTACACAGGCAGGCAACACGGACGGACACCAGGTACAGGCATATGGCTAGGGTACATGGGTGTTTCCCAGATGACAGGACACGGCAGGTTCTTAGACTTACACGCTGTGTATATGCCTTCCTACATGACATAGATTTTAGACACAGTCCATTTACACGGGCAGTACCTGGATTCAAAGATCACGGTGTGTGATTCTACTACACTCCATGTAGTTGAGTTTTACACCCTTGGACAAGTGACATGGGCCATTAACACGGGCATTACTCGGGGTCAAGGAAAATAGCATGTAACCATACTACACGTTGTGTAACATGTTTTACATGGCTTGATCCTTTTGTGTTCCATGACTTGATCTATCTTTCTTAGGGTTCGTACCCTTGGGCTTTCCCCTGAAGGTTTCTGGTATCATTTTCTATGTACAGGAGTATGATCCCTTCAGCAGGAATTCTTAAATAGAGTTGTTGGAATCCCCTCTGTGAGACTTAGATCAAGATCATCTATTCATTCCGGAACCCTAGGTAGAGTTCTTGGTATCAGTGTGACCATCTTTACCCAGGTGTTGATCCTCTGTTTAGCGGATTAGTTCAGACTAAGTTATTGGGATCACCCCATAGCTATTGGTTGTGATCCTCATCTGAACCTTGTATTCTCAAGTACTTGTGGAGTGTGTTCTCTCAGAACAAGTACTTCATATCTCTATCTTCAAATCTAGGAGTGTGTTCTCCTTATTATGTGCTTATTGTAATCTTTTAGCTGGATCATAGTGGTGGTTTCGTGATGGTTGATCGTGTATGACTATATCTGGATATCCTTGTTATATGTTCTGTAAACATATACTGTGTAGAGCTGACTGTATCATTCCTTTGTAGTTTTTTTTCTTGTTTTATTCCTTAGTGGTTTCAGGGTGTCCTACTAGGTATTGTTATATTCACCCCTGCACAGGCTTTGCCCATACGTGTCATGTCTTGTGCAGAGGAGTGATCCTTTGACAGGATTCTAGGTGGACAAGGACCGAACGGTGCTCAGTGAGATCAGACATGCTGAGGTGTGTTCCTACGACTATGGATTGCAGTCTCAGTACCTTTCTTTACAGGTTGGACTTTGTTGCAGACTCTCTTTTGGTGGGATTGTACTTTTGGCCCAGGGTTTTACATTACTGTACTTTACTTTCCCATCGTACTCTATTGGTTGGGATTTTTAGTGTATGCACGGATTTCCAATTTTAGTAAATTTTACTATTCAGCTTTGTGGCCTTGAAGATGTGTGTGTACAGGTTTATAGGAAATGCCTCCCATGTTAGTAACATGCCTACTCGGTTCTAGTCACCAGCCACTGGCCAATTGGAGGCAGGCTTGGGGAGTTGGGGCTCGGGCCCCATTGGGACGGTTCATGACAATAATAAATAAATAATAAAGATATAACTAAAATAAAGAAACATAATAAACATAAATAAAACATAATCATAATAAATATAATAAACATGCAGTTTTTATTTAATGTATACATATAAACATTATTTTCGAATATAACTAAAATATTTTTATATAAATTTGTAATACTTTCTATTAAAAACTTTTATGAGCGCTATTATTAGCACTGATAAATTCTCCTTTTTATCAGTACGTTTTGTTAGAACTAAAAAAGGAAAGACTGTATTAGTGCTTTTTTCTAGCGCTGATAAAACCCAAGTCTTTCGCTTGGTCGCATTTTTGGTAGAGACCCCAAGGTTTTAAAAATAAATTTAAATTCATGAAAATTTGTTTTAAGTAGATATTTATAACTACCATTCAAACATAATTTTTTCACTTCTATGTTTTGACTTTCGAAAAACGGTCATCTACATTTGTGTTCAGTATGTTATTTGGAGTCTGATAGAACCAACATGATTTTTGGTGATTAGTAATATACCCTAATGAATAGTAATATGAATAGTAATATGACCATAATGAATAGTAAACTATATTATTTTTTTATTTTTTTAAGCCTTTAAGATAATAACATCTTAGTTAATTTTTCAATGTGATATAAAAGTAATAATAGAATTAAAATTGTTAATTTTTAAATAAAGTATGATTTTATTTAAAAATTAAATTTTGAAAATTTAGAAAATAATTTTTAAAAAATGGAGTTCATTTTTAAATTCTATACATTGAAAAATAGTTAGGGGTAATTTTTTGGATTTTTCTGAAATTCTTGAACTGTTGATGAATAATTAAATATGGTAAAATACCGTATATTCAAATTATCTATTAAATACACTATTAATGAAATCATAAGAGATTTAATCCCACTTGGTTCAAAGTCACATTCCATTATTACTATTTCGGGTCACATGAATAGAGACTATTCATTTTCTTGAGCAAAAATATTATAATAATGATTAAAATAATGTTAAAACCCTCCTCTCCTCCACTTTAAATACCACCAATTTTTACTTCTTCCTCTCACACATCTCAAGCCTTGATCCTTGCCTAAGTTTTTTCCAATACTCTTCCCAAGACCCTTCCCCATGTCCTAGAGCTTTTGGTCTCACCAAAAGGTCAAAATCAAGGTCCTTAAGATGGATCTCAAGGAGAAATGACCAAGAGGTAGGGATCCTCTTTTTTTTCTTTGATTTATTTTCATTTTCTTTTTTATTCTTCTTATTTCCCCACCTCCCCATATCCAAGAGTCATGAATGATCCAGTATAATACATATTTTTTATGTCATCATGTTTATGGAAGATTTACTATTATACTTCTTCTCCACTCCCACCTATTCAAGAAATTAAAACATCGTTCGTGATGTGTTGATTTACCGACATCATGGATGATATGATTTAAATTTCTCTTACATCTTTCAATACGCTTAACGAACCCATTTTTATGGTTGAACAAGATTATAATTTATGTATTATATCTTATATAATATTTTGGAACCATTTTTTACACAAGTTATTTATTTATAAAATAAAATGAGTTCATTACGATCGGAGAATTTAGAAAATAACCTAAACGAATATCAATAATGTTTTTACTTATGAATCATCCTCAGGTCAGAATTCAAAATAATAAATTTTATAATTTAGGATTCTATAAATATTTAAATACCATTACATTCCAATTCTATAGTTTCACTTCCAATCGAAAATAATATCCATCATGAACCAGTTGTATTTCTTTTTGTGGGCTTATATTCTGGCTCGGTTTTACTTTACTACTTTAATTTCTATCACACTCTATTGTTGGGTTTTAGTGTTGTGCATGCATTTTCCTTAATTAGTGTTTTTACTCTCTAGCCCCTATGGCTTGGATTTGGGTGTCTGTGTAGAAGTTATAAGGTAAATGCCTCCCATTTGTGGGATATGCCTACTCGGTGCTAGTCGTCATCCCATGTCCTATTAGAGGCGGTCTTGGTGTTTTCATGGCATGGGCCCTGGGGGATGGGTTGTGATAGAGTGGTATCAAAGGGGTTCAGTTTCACATTGGGATTGGGAGTCTTTGAGATTCGTTTAGGGAAACAGTGTTAAGTGTTGTGAGTTCGACTTTCAGGTCAAGGACTTCAGTGTTGGTGTGGTGGCTGATGTATCCATACACTAAGACTCTGGGAACCTACTTTTCGACTCAGTACATGAAAACGCTAGTCTTAGGAAAAAAATCAAGGAACATGCATCATATGGGAATGTGTTGTGTTTTCCCATGTCCTTCTTGAGTTATCTCATCAGGTATACTCTTTTAACCATGATATATCCTATTTTTTCCAGGATGTGTTCATGGTACTAGTCAGATGGGTTTACACAGTAGGATCGGGAGTTTGGACCGATGCTCGATGAGGCCTCCCTGATGGGAGTCAATCGTAGAGTGGTTTTTCTTCAGGATGCTTAGTAGGTGATAGTTTCTCTTGATGATCAGTTAGCAGACCCACCTCCAGTGGTTCAAGTGCATGCAGTTTTATAGAGTGAGTCACTGATGGCTCTTTTGGTGCTAGATAATGATGGATAGGGTTCCAACTTGTATCCCATGAATCCAAGGTAGTTATCATCGGGGATGCAGAGTCAGTATGACCTACTGAGAGCAGGTGTGAAACACAAGTTACAGAACAAACTGTTTCATCAGAAGTTCTAGGGATGTACTAGTTACTGGAATATTAGGCTTTTCTCTGCATGTCGAAAAAGGGGGAATATCACATGAGATTGTACCACTATTCATGTTGCATTCAGAAAGATGGTTGATGAACCACTAATAAATAGGTAGCAATAAGAGCAGGCAGATCTATCAAGAATTGGATAAGGAAATAGAGATGGGGAAGCAGTAGGAGGTGGCTAACAGTTTGATGTGTTACCACCACCCCCTCCAGGTGGTTCATACTAGACTCCAAGAGCTGGAGGACAGGGGAGGAGACCGTTATAGGATATCGAGGCATATGACCCCAGGACTCCATGGGTGATTCAAGGTATGATCTGTGTCTTTTTACTTTATATACTATATTGATAGACACTTATTCTATTGATTTCCATTCCTATAAATTTTCTTGTTTGATACCTGAAATGCACAGCCGATTGTCGTTGTCTCGCGGTGCAGGACGGGATCATGGGGGAGAAATGTGCGCTACCCGACGGTTGATTAGAGAGGATTGGGTTCTGGTTAATCACTCATATCAGGTGCACCGTTTTCACCTCAAAATTCCCAACGGTTCCATATCCAACAATACGTGGACCTTCCTTCCAAAGGTAGGCGTTCGCTGGGTGTTTTGACCAATGATGCTTAAGAACTCACATTGGTTGAGAGGATGGGAATTCGGGCTCATCGCACCCTTTTGGGTGGAATTATTTCTTGTTTCGGGACTCTCTTATATATTTACGATGTATTCATATATTCATGAATCTTTGGTTTATACCCGAGCATAGTATACACGGATTACTCTTGGTTGGCAATGATCAGCTGAACGTAGGGGTTCAGAATCATTTGGGCCCGAGGTTTACCATCCCTCGTTGGATTAATGACCCTGAATACTCTAGACTCATTGAGACGGTACTGGTTTAAAGCCTCATGACCCAGGCACTCTGTAATTTATTGTCCTCCAGGAGAGACAGATAACGACTTGAGCGTTTGGATCGAACTCGTGATATGGGATTCTTACGTATCCTCATGAGAATAATCAGAACTTACATAGTTTGGTCTGGTATGGGCTTACACTCTAGTTTTCCCAGGGTTGATGCGGTGAACCAACATGGAGATGGTTGAAACAAACGGTTGTTGGGATTGAACCTCAGGGAGGCGTCCTACATACCCTGCCTAGGAGACAGGGATCAAAGTCCACGTAGATCGGGTGGGGGTGTCGGATAACCGATGTGAATGTGGACCCAGGGGTCCGATGGTGATCGGGCTTAAACCACTTGGAGGATTCCTACGTATCCCTGTGGTGGTGAATCAAAGTCCACGTAGTTCGAATTGGCATGGGGATTACCCTCTGAGGAAGCCTAGGGTAATGGATTGGGGTTTACACTCTGAGGAGGCTCAGGAGAGGATTTCATGGTCGATGCTTACTCTAATCCCACATGTGTCATGCTCGGTGTGAGAAACAAGAGGCAGCAGGGACCTGACGATCACATCGTGAAAGGTGCGTCTGTGGGAAGTGCAATGGGGATTACGTGTGGGGGGGGGACCAAAAAGTTGGGGCTTAATCCGAGGTGGATTCCCATGGTGATAAAGTCCAGGGGGAAATGGAATTGGCCCCAAAGAAAAATGGAGCATCACCCTTCCCCACTATGCCCTTCCATGGCAATGGGGAAGTACAGAGGTGCATGGGTGCCTCCTTCTGATGGGTAGTCCACCACTCGATGTAAGTGGGAGAAGTTCCCCAATCCTAACCTGTTGAGGGGAAGAAAGGGGACTCCCGGGCTTGAACTCCGCATTACGGTGGGAATGTGAACCCAGGAATGCTTCGGGAATCTGCTCAAGGGATAGAGCAACCCCTTTTCCCTCGCTTACCGTGGGTATGTGAACTCAAAATGGCGCGCTTATGCACCTGAAGGTTACATCACACGGGTCTGGTGGCTCTGGTGGAAGCCTCGACTCGGGGCCGATGAGTGGGACAATGAGGGGGTTGTGAAGGATCAGGCCGGAATGGAAGGATTTTATCTGGCTTGGGGAATGGGAACTCCGAAGGATTTGGCGGACCACACTAGTGTATGAGGGGTGGATCTGTTCGCGTAGGGTGGTGCTACGTAGCTGGAGAGGTCTTCTGGGAACCAGGGTGGTTCGCAGCTTCAGGTTCAACCCGTGTACCAGGTTGGTATGTGGAGGGGTCCATGCGAGCAGCGGTGGCCGAGGGAAATGCCGGTCGGAGGTTCCCCAGTCGGGGCTTCGCCCGCGCAGGAGGGTGCTACGTGGTGCGACAGATCGGGAAAGGGGAATAAACTCCTTGGTCCACGGGGAGTGCATCCGCAGAGGGGCCATGGTTCGCGGTCTTCTTTTCTTTGTTAATTTAAGATTGTGGTTCACGAAGTTGTTATGCCTTTTTTTGTTCCTTATTAATTCATTTCCATCTTCATACCTATTCTGGTTCGTGAACTGGAACTTCGCTGTTTGCGACATCCTAACCTCCTTCCTTCGAAATCCTTCCACTCGAATCTGATCGATCGTTTTCTTTTCTCTCCCCCCACCATATCCTTTTATAGAGTGGGGAAATAGATGTATTTGTGGTCATGCAACACCTTTTGTGGAGGCCTATGACTGGAAACCTGTTTTACGGATGACTTGGTCAATCTGCAACTCGCGGGGGGCATTGAACGCACCTCCCTCACGAACCAAACTAGATCGGGGAGTGCTTCGCAGCCGCGTAGGGTTCCGCCTCCATTTTTCGAATGACAGCGGATGCGGCCCAGGCTACCTGACGTGGTTCATAGCTGGGGGTGGTTCATGATAGTGGACCGGGTTGGCACTCGTCCTGCTTCGCGCCCGTGGAGGATCCCCACCTCCGTTCCGTGAATGACAGCGGTCTGTGAAGGGGTCTCCTCAGGGAACCGTCAATGTACTGTTATCATTGGACCGGTTTGCGGACCAGTCTACGGACGGGTTTGTCTTGTAGAATCCTTTGAGTATTTACCACACCTTTCCCCAATTCGTTGGGGGGAATTGGGTAGAATCTCCCTTGGATTAAAGGGGATTTTCATTCTCTTTTTCATATTTTTCAGGACCCTACAAATTCCCTCCATCGGAATGGGGTCTGATCGGAATGAAGAGGAGGCCATTCTAATGTAGATTGGTCCTGAAACTTGGATGGTTTGCGGTAGGGGAGTGAACCTAGTAGGGGACCAAGCCTATAAATACGGGGGGCCTTCCTTTGCCTTTTACCAGATTCTTCTTGAAACCAGATCTCTCTTGCTTTTCGTCTCTACGTGCTCATTCCTTTGCGAAACACCTCGTCCGCGAACCAGCTACCCTTTCCACGAACCATTCCTCGTTCACACCGTACTTCACCCGCAGACCAATATCCCAGCCGTGAACTAACACTCTTAATTAATTAGAAAGTAAGTTACGATGGGCCGTGTAGGAACTCGCTTCGTGGTTTTTATGGTCCGCAGATAGAAATCTTCCAAAAATTGAAGATTTCTTAAGTCTTCTGAACCTAACTATTTAAATCAGCAATTAAGATTCCACAGAGCAACCAGGTTCGCGGTTTTCTGGCCAACGCTCCACGGTCCAGAGTACTGCAGACCTCTTCTGTGTAGGGTTAGTTCGCGGGATGCAGTCATCGTGAACCACATTTTGAGACCTGCTTGCGGACCTCGTCATGAAGGTTTCTTAACTCTTATTCCATATACTTTGTATTTTTGTCCAGATTTTATTTAGTACTAACCGTCTACCTGGTTTTCACAATGTAGGAAGAAAATATGGTTCCCCCTCACCCTGCACCCAGGCCTGCTGTCGAGCCTCTCTCAATTGGTTCAGGGAGACAACAAGCTATGATTCATAGAGCAGAGAGCATCAAAGAAGACCCTAGTTGATCCATCATTCCCGATGATGGTGTCTTGAAGGACTTTCCCTCTCCTGAGCTTCTGGGTTATCTACTATTAAATCAACTTCCACTTTACGGATTTGGTCTTCAAGACGACATCCCTATCCCCCCTACTTTTTCAGGTCTTCCGTCTCCTTACATGGAAGCATCACTAACGTGCATTTAGGAGAACCTTGCCTCATTGGGGGAGATGATCTCTGATTCTGATCCAAAAGACACATTCATTTTCAGAGGCTCTGTTTGGACCCAAAAGTGATCAGTGCACTCAATAATTCTCTCAATAATCTATCCTCAAAAGTTACCCCTCTATTATCAACCTTGCTCGAGTGGATCCTGACGCGGGGTTGACTCCTAGGTGGGATCTTTGGTCTGGTGGTCTTTTCTCAAATGACTGGGTATGGGCCTTCTGGTTCCATCATCATTGCGGGGAATCTTCCGAGTCACTGGAAGCAGTGAATCTGTACTCTGCAGTGTGGGCCTCCCACTTTGCTGTTTACCCACCATCTTTGATCTTGCCTGACCTGCTCAGTCGCTGGTGTTCAAGCACTAATACTTTCCACCTTTCCCATGGTAAAGTTGGAATTAGTTTATGGGGTATCTTCCAATTTGGAGGGAATCCAATCATTGGTGAGATGTATGATGAGTTTCTTCCCAATCCTGATGCATTGGATGACGTCAAACAAGTGCCTTCATTGGCGAGGGATTTGCTGGTTATGGCTGAGCGTTCACTGGGTCAGGCCTTGTGTTCCCACTCTCTTAATCCCTATAGCACCTAGATAGGGTTTTTTATGAACACCACTTGTCATGTGCCGAAGATCAAATCCCCCAATACTCATCCTTCTCAATAGTCTCAAAACATCCCAGGTTCCTATTGGGCAGTTCTAGAGGTGGGCGACTACCTTTCATGGGGTTACGAGGTGGGCTCCGGTGTGCCGCCTATGCTCAAGTTGGAAGGTCGGTTTGATATGTTTTTGAGTGGGTGGTTATTCCTTATTGGGATATCAACCTAGGCGTCAGGGCTTGGACCTTGATGATGGCAGTTGAGTTGGCAGAGGGTCGCCTGGTGAATTTGGTCGTGCCCACTTTGGCTCGGATTTACGAACAACTGAGCCACATGTAGAAGGGTAGGTCACCCTATCGTCTTAGCAGGCCATTTCAATTATTATATGGCTGGGTATCGAATCATTACTGCTATTATGAGTATATCCATAACACGGTCATCCCGTTTCCTGCCTTTCGGCCTACCCTACTCGATGTAGCTGGAGTACGCTTGAAGTCCCTTAGCTCTGATGAAGTCATCAAGCTCTTGAGTGACTTCTCCCAGTTCTCTTTCACTCCCTATCCCACCCCTTCCAACATCGTGGTTGACAACCGTAGGGGGAGCCTAGAGGGGCGTTCTTACATGATTTCACTATGGGACAGTTTTTTTTCTGCGCGGATTGATAGGGTTTATTTGTGTGAGTTGTACGCCCCCACATCATTTTTTCCACCAGTTTGGGTGTATGCAACTCAAAGTTTCCCTTCCCCATCCTCAGGCTCGAGGACTTCACCCGGAAAATCTCTGTCAATGGTGGTTGATGCTGATGCGGGACGGATCTGACACAAGCATTTCCTTTCCTAGAATAGGAGCGGCTGACATCCAATCCTTGGAGTACGCAAGAATGTGGGTAAAACATTATCCCGATGGGATATTGGGGAAGGCTTTCCGGTAGGTTCCCAAATCAGGAGTCATTGTGGCGGCTGTGCCTACCACACCTTCCTCATCGGCTCTGAGGGAGGACTGACTGATGGCTTTTCGGCCAAAGCAACTCAGGGGATTTTACTCTCCCAGCCCCTCTGCGACCATAGTTCAGACAGACCCATCCTTCTTGGACGTGGATGAGGATGACCCTGTGGCTTCGAGTCCCAGTGAGACAAGTCCTGAAGTTTTTTTGGCTGATACCGGACATAGAAACTTGATTCCCAATCCTGAAACTGAGTTAGAAGCTTCAAACCTTCAATCTTCAGAACCATCTTTTATCGTGCACATGTCTGTGCTGATCGCAATGCAAGACTTCGTACCCATGCTATCTTGTGAGGATACCGAAATCCTTTTGTCATGGTGGAACATCGAGTAGTGCGTAGGTGGTCCTGGCCCCGAATTTGTTATATTGTTGCCGAAACTCCTCTGGCTGACATGGCAACTAAAACTGAAGCTCTCTGACAACTCCTCCTGGGTTTGGGGTCACATGGCATTGACTATCGGCAATTTCATTTTCTCGCATTCTAGGTTTTCATGGACCATGAGGAATTTGCCACTAGTGAACACAAACTTTCTCACCTTGCTGCCTCTTACTATAGGACCCAAGCCTTGGAGGAAGCCATGATAAAGCTCCATCAGCTGATATCATGGGAGGTGAGATCTTGAGATCAGGCGGCCACCCTATCTACCAATTTTCACGATTGTGAAGTACAGGCAGCAATGTTGAGGGATCAGTTTTCAACTCTAACTGGTAACCATAAAGCCACCAGGAAAGGGATCAAAGATCTCCAACCAACAGAGAGGAATACTCGTTCGGTGGCTGAGGTTGAGGCTAGGGATAAGGTCGTGCTGGAGAAGACTCACAACGACCTCCGCCGCACGGTTGCCGATCTGATGGAGAGAGCGAGCCAGGATCCTTTGTGATGGTCAGATCCATTCCTGCACAATCTGTTTTTTTCTTACCCCCCCCCCCCCCCGCCTTATTTTCAATGTTGTGAGGGAGTGGCCCCACCTTGTGGACATCCTCCCTTTTTTTCAAACGGAATACAATCAATGTCAATCTTTCCTTGATCTAAAATTTGATTGTTACTAGAACAATTGTTGCGTGAATAAGAACCCACTAAATCAGAATTGATCATAATTCAGGAAAAAAAGATAAGAATAAAAACGGGCTCTAACATTTGTCTAGATCATGGGATCCAGCGTGCATAGTTTGTCTATTTCTAGGGTTTTGTAGAAAAACCCCCACAAACTTTTTGTCTTTTCTGTTAATACCCTAATTTTTCTTGGTCCCATTTGGTGTGGATCAAGTGGGTATGGCCCGACTTTTTCTTAGGTCGCCCTTTTCAGGTTTTCTGCCTAATAGGATTTGTGCCTTTTTTTGTGAGCGGTTTAATTTCCCACCAACAAGACTATCATTACTGATGTTTTAGGTCAAACACCTTTGACCATACATGGTGGGGTGAGGGCCTCAATGAGGTTTGGTTGATTAAAATATGTCTCAATACCCTTCAGATGCATGTGGGGGAGCATTTTTAGATTTGAACTACATGTAGGGCATGTCTCAAGGCATGGGAGTTGTACCAGTGTGCAGAGGTAGGAAGAGCATCACTTAAGGAAATATTGCCTTTGGTAGATGGTCCAGGGGTGATCAATATGCAGAGACGCTGAGGGCATGGTATGCATAGTCGTGAAATGGTGTCCTTAAGTCAATGAATCTCCATTTATAATGGCCAGAGGACTTCATGGAAGTCCGGCTTATGGAAACCACCATGGGTGGATTAGAGAATTATTAAAACCTCCAGGGGTTGTTCGGAAAGGGTGTGTGACATCTGAAAGGGTTTGGGAACATCTGTAATAATAAAGATATACATTTAGTTAGCGTGAAGGATGGTTAGAGCTTGACTCAGTTTAAAGTCATGCAGCTGGGACATTCTTCAAAATGGAACAACTTCTCTGGGTTCTCAGTTATCTCATCAGAGACGTTCCACGATATTTAGGCAGGGTCGTGAAAGAGGCTGATAAACTGTAGATCATAGGGTTTCCGAATCCCAGGATGGACATGGGGGCTTAGGGGCCAAGAGGCGTACGGAGAGAAGCATTGCCTAAGGAAATCTTGCCTTTGGTAGATGGGCTAAGGGCGATCAATATGCAGAGTCGCTGAGGGAATGGTATGCATAGTCATGCAAAGGTGTCCTTGGGTCAATGATTGCCTTCTCCCGATAGCTGAGCAACTTGAGGGAAGTTAAGATTTGGGACCACCAGGGGTGTCTTATGAGAGTATGGAGTTTTTTTAGTACAAAGTATGGTTTATTAGGAGAGGGTTCCTGGATACGGGAGAAACATCTAGGATAAATTTCCTGAGAATGGGTGAAGTCATCCCTTCTCGCGCTGGTGTGAGATGGTGGTTTGGGTAGGTCTGACCTATGTACTGAGGGACAGAGAAAAGCCTCGGTTCCTTACTGAACCTATGACAGGTTTGACCATGCAGTTTAATGTCATGAAGTAAGGATGGCTTCCGTTCAGTTTAATGTCATGCTGTAAAGACGAGGATCATTATAAGAGGATGTTGTGCTGTTTAATGTCATCAAACGAGGACATGGGGGAATTTTTGACAATGTTATTTAGATTTAACATCATCCAGTGAGGATAGGGGGCATTCTTAAACCAGTGAAAATGCTTGTAGTTGGAGGCATTTCTCTGTATGTTTAATGATCGGTCTTTGCAGCTTTATGCCAAGTGGCCAATATGTTCCGTGCAGTTTAACATCATGCGGTAAGGATGTAGTTGCAAAGGCTACTCTCGATTATAATGTAAATGGGTCCAAACATCTCAGCATGCCCAATATGTGGAGCGGGGTTTATTAGTGTAAATCTTGGTTTCGGGGCTTCTTGGATCATGAGAAATGATATAGGGGCTATGAGGTCGGTAAGCGTACGGAGCTAGGAAGAGTATCACCTGAGGAAATCTTTCCTTTGGTAGATGGTCCAGGGTCTATCAATATGCAGAGCCACTGAGGGCATGGTATGTATAGTCATGAAAGGTTTCCACAGGTTGATAACTTTCCACTTCAGATGGGCATGAATGGTTATGAGGATCTGCGATTGTTCGGGCCACGAAGTCTGTCATTTGGTAAGAAAATATCTTGACATGTCGGGCATATTCGGCCCAGGTTGCTGTTAAAGCTTAGATAGCTCCCTGTGCTGATTTATCTTGCGCCCGGGGGTGTACCTTCACTCCATGCAGTTTAACGTCATGTGGCAAGGAAGAAATACTTCTAGTTTAGTGTTCATAGAGCTCAGACCATTGGGTTACTATTTCCACAGTCACTCGAAGGATAACTGAGTTAACATGCCCTGATATACTGTGAACAGGGTGGGGGATGGAGGTTGTAAACTGTAACTCTGAGGTTTCCCGGATCGGGGGATGTGGTGCGGGGGCTCTGAGGCCCGTAAGCGTACGGAGCTTGGAAGAGTATCTCCCGAGGAAATCATGTATTTGGTAGATGGTCCAGGGGCTATCAATATGTAGATCCACTGAGGGCATGTTATGCATAGTCATGCAAAGGTTTACCCGGGTCGATAACTTTCCACTTCTAATGGCCATGAATGTTTATGAAAACCCGAGATTGCTCATAGTATAGAGTTCGTCATGTTGGAATAATGGTGTCTGAGCATATAAGAAACATCTTCACTGCAATTGTCTGTTGAGTCAAAGTAGACTAGCCCTGGCTTGATGTTTGTAGATGCAGGTCGTCATGTGAACCACGGGCGGATACATAGGCTACCCGGGTAGGGATACCCTAGCAACGTTTGGATGTGAAAAGGGGGACGAACATGTAAACCACTACTCCATAAATTTCTAGATCGGGAGATATGATACGAGGGCTCTAAGGCCGGTAAGTGTACAGAGCTAGGAAGAGTATCGCCTGAGGAAATCTTGCCTTTGTAGATGGGCTAGGGGCTATCAATATGCAGAGCTGCTGAGGTCATGGTATGTATAGTCATACAAAGGTGTCCACAGGTCGATAACATTCCACTTATGATGGCCATGAATGGTTATGGAGAACCTCCATTATCCAGGTTGTGGAGTCTGATGTATGGAGAGGATGTATCCAAATGCGTAAGGAGTATTATCATCTCATTTTTTTCATATATCTTGGGTGGGTCATGATGAAGTCCGTGCAGTTTAACGTCGTGCATTGAGGACGAAGTCCATGCTGTTTAACATCATGCAGTGAGGACAAGGGGTATATATGCATGTGTTTTCTTTTCTCAGCAGCTGGGCTAGGAGATAAGATCCCAATGTCGCTACGTATCTCGCGTGGGCAGGAATCAAGCCACACGTAGTTATTTTTGGAGTACACCCCATGCATGTCTGGTCCTTACACGGGGGGGGGGGGGGGGGAAGAGGCATATTTCTTTTATCCTTATCCATGCAGTTTAACGTTGTGCGGCAAGGACGATGAACACACCCCGTGCAGGTCTGGTCTGTACATGGGGGAAAAAGTCATTTTTTTTTAAATCTTCATTCGGGGGTGGATGGGCTAGGATTGGGGATCCTGGCATCGCTACGTATCCTGCAAGGATAGGAATCAAGTCGTAAGTAGTTCTTTTTGGAGTACACCTCGTGCAGTTATGGTCTGTAGACGGGGGGAGAGGGCATTTTTAATCCTTCTTTTCTCTACAGTTTAACTTCATGAGGTAAGGACAATGAATACACCCTGTGTAGGATCTGGTCCATACACGGGGGGAGAGAGCATTTTTTTGGAATTTCTGGGCCAGGTTGGAGAACCCTGGCATCGCTACGTATCCTATGAGGGTAGGAATCAAGCCTTACATAGTTCTTTTGGGGAATACACCCCGTGCAGGTCTAGTCCGTATGGGGGAAGGGGTATTTTGGATTCATTTGAGGTGTATGGGCCAGAGTGTGGAATTCTGGAATCCCTACATATCCTGCGAGGGCAGGAATCAAGCCTCATGTAGTTCTCTGAAAATAAATACACCCCGTGCAGGTCTGGTCCATACATGAGGGAGAAGGGGAATTTTTTTTGAATCTCATCTGTGCAGTTTAACGTTGTGCAGTAAGGAAGAGGAATACACGCTGTGCTGGTCTGGTCCATACACTGGGAAAAAGGGCAATTTTTTTAAACCTCATTTGGGGGTGGCTGGGCCAGGTTACAGAGCTCTGGTGTCGCTATGTATCCTGCAAATGAGGAAATCAATCCATTCGTAGTTCTATGAAATCCATGTAGATTAACATCATGTGGTGAGGAAGAAATACTCTTAGTTTAGGGTCATAGAGTTTGGACCGATGGGTTCTTGACAGTTTAACATCCTACAGCTCGGACAAAAACTGCTTTTAGTTATGAAAAATACTTCTTCAAAAATATAACATTTGTAGGAGCAGTAGTGAACTGCCCATCCATGGAGATTAGAGCATATTCCCTATTGGAGTAGACCTTCTGTATAACATATGGTCCCTCCCACTTGGGCTCCAGCTTTGGAGGCTTCTTTCAGGGTATCATTGGGGTCCAGAGGACCAACACCAATTCTCCTTCCAAGAAATACCGGAGACGAACCTTTTTATTGAAGGATCGTGCGATCTAGTTCTGATATACTTCTAGATGGTGTAAAGTGTGCAACCTCTTCTCATCTAGATTTTCAAATCTACCTAGCTATTTTTCTGATTTCGCATCGTTGGAAAACTGATTACAAATGGAAAAATGGAGTGAGGGAAATTGGAGATCAATGGGAAGTACCGCTTTTGTTCCTTATACTAATGAGTACGGAGTAGCCCAAGTAGAGGTGCATATTGTGGATCAATTAGCCCACAATGCATGGAGGAGATTATCCGGCCACAATTTTTTGTCTCTGTCCACCATTTTCTGGAGAATGTTGGATAGGGTCTTGTGGAAAGCCTTTATCTGTTCGTTGGCCGTTGCATGGTAACGGGATGAGTGGTTAGCCTTGATACTATATTCTTGGTATAGTTTCTCTAATCCTGCGGAGCAGAAGTTGGTGCCGTTATCCATCAGTATGGTATGAGGGACACCAAATCTAGTGACGATATTGGATTTCACAAAGCTGAAAATGTTTCTTGCCCCGACATTCTTAAGGTGTATATCTTCTACCTATTTCGAAAGGAAGTCGGTTGTCGTGAGGATATACTTCAGCTGTTTGGTTGTGGCGGGGGGATATGGTCCCATGATGTCCATTCCCCAGATGGAAAATGTCTAGGAGTACTTGGCCTGATGAATTAACTCTGGGGGTTAGTGTATGAACTTGGCATGAATTTGGCATGAGTGGCACTTTTCGGTAAAGTTCTCTCAATCTCATTCCACAGTGGGACAATAGTACCCTAGCCTTCGAACCTGATGGGAAAAATTAGACCCTGACTGATGTGCTCCACATATTTCGACATGCACTTCATTCATAACAGCAATGGTTTCTTCTCCACCAATGAATCTGAGGATGATTCTGTTGAGGCCTCATTTGTAGAGGACCTCTTGCTGACCCGTGCCGCCGTATAGGACGAAGTTCATTTCCCTTCTCTGTATTTTCTCTCGTTCAGCCCTGTCTAATGGAAGTTCTCCTCGTTGAAGGTACATTGCAATGGGGATCGTCCAGCTGGTGGCTGGAGCATATGGCTCTGGGACAGGAAAAACTTCATTTATTTCTTCCATCTTGGCCTGAACAAATGGCAGGACCATTCGACGATGAGAAATACCGATAGTTGTTTCATCCCGGTCTGGGTCGGCTAGGGCTTTAGCTAATGCGTCGGCCTGGGCGTTCTGAGACCGGGGAATATAGGTCAATGTCGGTTCTATGGATAATTCTACCATTAACCCTCGGACATGGTCAAATAAGGGAATGAAATCCTATTTTTTAATAGCATAGTCACCATTGACCTTCTTGATGACTAGTTCTGATTCACCTTTTACCTTAAGGTGCTATACTTGTTCCTGGAGTGCGAGCTCCATGCCTGCAATGAGGGCTTGATACTCTGCTTCATTATTCATACATCCTTTTTCCAGGAGGAAGGAATATGGAAAGACTTCCATTTCTGGGGACATGAGTATTATCCCCAAGCCCACCTTGTTAAATTTAGGATCTTCCATCCTCTTCCTGGTTGGACATTGAGATGCGTCGTCGAAGTACATTTCCCATGCTGGGAACTCCACTTGAACCGAGAAGATGTCTTCATTAGGTAGTTCGGCATCCGGTGCGGTGGTCCGGGTTGAAAGGTTCTCCACCAGAAAATATGCTAATTCCTGGCCCTTGATGGATTTTTGAGGCACAAACCAGATGTCGAACTGTTCCAGGATGACTGCCCATCAGGACAGGCACTCGGTCAGCATTGGGTGGCTAAAGATGTACTTGACTATGTTACTCTATGAGAACAAATAGAATTCATGATGCAGTAGATAATGTCACAATTTTTGAACTGCGAAGTCCAAGTCCAAACAACTCTTCTCGATGTTTGAGTATCGAGTTTCAGCATCGATCATGGTTCGACTGAGGTAATAGAGACTATTTCCACTGTCGGCGTCATTTTTCTATACGAGGAAGGATCCCAATGACCGCTCTAAGGCTGTCACATATAGGATGATAGGGCTTCCTTAAACTGGGGGCATGAGCACTAGAAGGCTTAAGAGGTACTTCTTTAGGTTGTCGAACGCCTCTTGGTAGTCATATGTCCATTGGTATGTGACCCCCTTTTTCATTAACCTCGTGATTGGAAAAAATTTGCCTAATAGGGTGGCTATGAACTGCCTGATGTAGTCCAGGTGTCCATGGAATCCCCTCAACTCAGTGAGATTGCGGGGATGTGGCAGTCTAAGGATAGCCTTTGTCTTTTCAGGGTCGACTTCGATGCCACGATGGCATATGAAGAAGCCAAGAAATTTCCCTAAGGTAACCCCGAAGGCAAATTTCAATGGATTCATCTCCAGGCTATGTTGTCAGAGTTTTTTGAAGAAGGTTTCAAGGTCTGATAGGTGATCTGAGCGCTCTCTTGATTTGACCCCCAAGTCATCCATGTAGCATTCGACGAATCTCCCCAAAAATGGTTCAAAGATATGATGCATGGCGCGTTGATATGTGGAGCCAGTGTTCTTGAGACCAAAGGGAATAACCCTGTATCAGAATATTATTTGAGGGGCTCTGAAGGTAGTGGATTCTTTGTCTTCTCAGGCCATCCCGATCTTATTATACCCAGAATAATCATCCATGAAGGATAGATCCCCATACCCGGCTGTTGCATCGATTAATAACTCGGTGATCGGGACCGGGAAATCATCTTTCGGACAATGCCGATTGAGATCTCTGAAATCAATGAAAACTCAGATTTTTCCATTATTTTTCTTGAAAGGGACGCTTTTGGCCAACAAGATGGGGTACTGGACCTCTCAGATAAAGCCTACTTTAATAATATTATCAACTTCAGCCTTTATTTTCGCAGCATGAGAGGGGTGTGTTCTTCTGGGGGATTGTTTATTGCCCTAGTGGTCTTCTGGCAGACCTAAGTGGTGGGTTTCCACTTCGATATCGAGCCCCAGCATTTCTGTATAATTTGAGGCAAAAACATCTCAAATTTTCCTTAAGAAAGCGGAATATACCTCGTGCTCCTCGGGGGGCATGGATGTACTAAGAAGAGTGGGCCTCAGGTCTTCCTTGGTACCCAGGTTTATTTCCCTGGGCTTGTCCACAGTGGTGGAAATACCTTCCTCAAATGTGGGAGGTGAATCCCTGAGATCTTTTTCCTCTTCTTCTCCCAAATCCTCCTCTTCTTGATCCAGTGAGGGGAGAGCTCTTGACTCGGGCTCCTAGGAGTCGGGAGGCGAGGCATTATGGGCATCCTCACTCAAGTATTCACCCCTAATTTGAGGGTCAGCAGTCGTTTCTGCATCGGTATGCTCAGGTGTTATGGATGAAGTCATGAGGACAGTCGAGTGTGTGTCCAGTCTTGAATCCCTGCTCTCATCATGGTTGATGGGATGTATGTAGTCTCTGCCAAGCTGCCTGAGGTGGTCATCAGGAACCATTTACAGACCATTTGGAGCAGGGATCCAGTCAATGCCATCGAGTGAAGGCTTATTTTTATTTTTCTCATAAAACCTATCATCAATGTAGTGCGACTCGGATAGCTCAAAAGGGGCCTTGTCAGCCTTAAATGTTTCACTTTATCCATTGACGCAATATTTGATACACTGGTGGTAGGATGAAAGAACATCCATATGCTTATGGAGCCATGACATTCCAAGCAGGGCATTGAATGTTGTGTTCTGCCAGACCACCAGGACTTCCGAGTAGGCCACAAGGTCACCAAAATGGTTTGTTAGCTTGATTTGTCCCATTGGATTCTGTTCACTCTTTTCATAACTCAACAGGGTTCTGGCTGAGTGGATTATGCCATCCTCATTGTATCCCAATTTAAGGAGTGTTCGTAGGGGAATGAGGTTAACTCTGGAGCCGTTGTCATAAAAGACTTTGTGTATCCCAACATCATTTAGTGTGCCAGACACATATAGTGGTTTGATATGTCTATGCATGATGGAATCTTTATCCTGATCGGTGAAGGAAATCACTACATTGCATTCATTCGGGCCAGTCTCCGTCCGGTAAATCTCAGCAGCAGCTACCTCGGCTTGGAACTCCTGGGGGCGGAGCAAGGCTTCAATAAGTGCCTCCCTGAGATCTTTCTGACAAACTCAGGGCATCCAGGATTGACATCTTGGCTGGTACTGATGCCAGCTGCTTAAGGATATCGTATTTTTTCTCCAACGGCCGACGCTTCTCCATTGGTGGGAGATTTTTAGCAGGCACTCAAGGAGTTGGAGCACGCGATGCAAAAGGACCGGTCATGGGGTTGGAGGTTGGCGGTGTTCCCACGTTTTGGATACTCAGCCCGGCCGGTCTATTTGTGTGCACTAGGAAGCTAGACATCTATTTCTCCTCTGATGAGTACCGCAGAATGATAGGGCCAGAGTGGCTGCTTGTAGTGGTGGAGGGATATTCCTTCTCTTTTTGAGTTCGTTGAAGGGATCTCCCACGGGTTTCTGCGATATTAACAGTTTAGACCAGGGTAAAACCATAGGGTTGGTTTCGGTGGTGACCGCGCCTTCCCTGGTATCCCATGCCTCTGCGATTTCTCCTCCCAACCCCTTGCATCGGGAACTCAAGTTCATAACCATAACCTTCTTCAGGTAATGATTCCAATAGATGGATGATTTTGATGGAAGCAAATATTAGCTCTTCATCCTATGACATGTCAACTTGGTCGGTTTTCCTTGATGGTGCTGTTGGGTGGGTCAGTGCCTGTGGTTCCATGTTTGAGGGCATAAAATCTGACAGTGTCGGGGCTAAATTTGGCCTTGTTGCAGACTACTCCTCTTTCTCTTGTCTCCTCCATTTTCGATTATGCCTGGATGACCGGCTTGTGGAGGGTTTTGAGGCTGATATTGTCGTTTGCGTGGCATTAGGGGTTGTTGGTGGCAACATCGGCTGCTGTAATTGAGCTCGGAGTATGCCCTGAGCTTGGTTGACAGTCTTCCGAGTCATCCAACTATCAAAAAATTTCCCCATATTGCTATTCACTTCCTGCCACCCCTCCCCTTTGTCGGATTCGGTGGTAGAAATATGTCACATGTGCTGGGGGTGGTCCCAATTCGACTTGCCCGGAGTCTACCATCCTTTGTATGAGGTCTTTAAAGATGAATCATTCCTGGATACTATGCCCTAACATTTGATGGTAGGGACAATAATCAAGCCTGTCATTGTGGCCGACTTCTTTGGGCTTCCTTGGCTTTGGGAGGCGGAGCAAGTTGCAATTCATGGCGGTGATGAAATAGCCGCGAACTTGGTCCTCTCAGAATGAGTATGCTTTTTGTCTTTGTTCCTCAAACTGGTTCCACTTCGATCCTCTCTGATCATCCCGCTTGGGAAGAGGTGGCCGCTGATATATAGGGGGCCCTTGATGATTTGTTGGAGGCCTAGGAAGTGGAGCAGGCGCAGGGGCTGGCTTGAGCATGACAGAGGACACTTAAGCTCTAACTATTCACTTTGAAAGAGCCTTTGAGGCTATTCGGGACTTCATATTGGTCCGCTGTAGGGAGTCTTCAATTCTCTCGGTGATGGCCAAGAGATGGTGGAAGCCAGTGGTGCACTCCACTGGTATGAGCGGTGTTTGCAACTTTCCTCGAAGGTTATCGATACATATGGCTAAAATCTCGTCTTGGGGCATTGACCTGTTCAGAGATTAGTTTAGACCTTTCCATATAGAGATTAAATCTGAGACTCTCTTGTTCTCTGTCTTTTTTCAATTCATTAGGTCGTTGACCGTTGTTTTGGGCAACGTCGAGCTGAAGTGGAACATGAACTGCTGCCGAAGGTCTTACCAGCTTTTTATTGATTGGGCTGGAAGACTTGTATACCAGAAGAAGTCAAATCCTTGCAAGGTCCATACGAAACATCTGAGTTTCACTGCTTCTTGTTGTTCCGGAGTCCCCATCATAGGGTCTCCATAAGACGCGTAGTGCATCAAGTGTTGTTTCAGATCACTTGAACCATTGAAAATAGGGAATACAGGGCTCCCAAAATTGGGTGGAGGAGAAGTGTTGCTCACCCAATATGGGTAGGGCTTCCGCTCTAGTTGTATTAGAGCGCGTCGACCTTCTATTTCTTCCAATCGAACTGTCAGTGCTTCGATGGTGCTGTTGAGTCCCTGGTTTACATCCTGTTGGGCCCGGTCTTGGGCGGGTGAAGCCCGAGGCATTTCCTAAGGATCTGGCGTGGCCGGTACCAAGGGTGTGCATGCTGTTTGTGACACCTTCGGAGGGTTCAGACATACTGACTCTGGTGGCTTCCTAAGTAGAGGGATGTCTTGATATTCATCTGGATCCACATTTAGGTTGTTGGATGGGTCGGGCGCCTCATTTGGTGGGAGCCCTTACCATGCTTCGTTTGCCTGGGAAAACCTTAGTCATTGAGGTTCACTTGATGGGAGTGCAAGGTGTGGCTCTTCTTGGGAAGCTCTTTCAATAAGATGGTTCCTCTATAGTAGCTCGGCGTTAAGCCGCCTCAATTCTTTCATTTCCTCTTCATGTCAAGTGAACCTCTCTTCGAGAGTAAGTGGCTCGTTTTTATCGAGAGAAAGAGGCGGGTTAAGGGTAACAGGTACTTTGTTCTTATCCTTTTTGGGAGCTCGTAGGGTTATTAGAGGAAGGTTAGCTGAAGGGGCGGCCATATTTAGAGATTCCCTCTGGTTCCGGGTGTGCACACCTTGTGGTTCGTTGTCAGTCACAGCCTGATTGGAACCATCGTCTCCCGATCCATCCATATTTGCATCATATCTGGTGTCACCTATGGGGTTAGACTCTATGTTGTTGATGGATTCATATCGTGGAGTAGAGGAGACTTCATCATCTAAATAGGAAGAGGATCTCCCGTGCCTTTTATGGTCCTCCCCCTCCTGTCTCGGTATTGCTTTTGGACTCCTTGACGAAGGGTGACGCGGAGAGTCCTTTGATGCATCCTTATGGTACGCATCCCTTGAGAAGTGGATGGTGACTCAAAAGATGGGATAGGGCAGGAACCTCCTCTTCTGACTGTCCTACCTAGATGAGAAAATACTGATCCTCATGGGGGAGGTTGTTGTTGAGGTTGTAAAAATGCCCCCAGCCCTGAGGGCTGGGCTGGCTCTGTTCCCAGTACATTGAGTCTTTTCTCATTTTTATTGGTCTTACAGGGGAATTTGTTTTTAAAAATGCCCCCATCCCTGCATGCTGCGGTTGGCCCTGGATTGCGGCAGAGGCTGCTACTATTGCTAATTTCCTGATCTTGTGTGCCCCCATTCGGGGGTGAACTGGTTCTGATGCCGAGTTCACTCGCGACTCAATCCTCTCCGGGGAGGCTAGCAATGACTGCTGATTGGCCTCTCTTAGGCGAGAGGCTTGTTGTATGCTCTCAATGGCATGATTCAGGAGTTCTTGGTTGGATTGTTCTCGTTGGTCCTGACACTTTTGGGACTTACTCAAGGTCTGTCTTTGCTTGGTGTGTCTATTTTCTTGAACAGGGAGACCACTCGATCACTGCCTTGTCGTGATGGCGTTGCAAGACACTACGCCGAATGGGTTCTTCTGGGTGGGTAGCGGAGTGAAATGCAGAGCTCCATGTTCTCCCCATCCTCTGATATGGACTCTCGTTAGAACGTCGCCGATGAGGCGGCGTAGCTGTTGTAGTGCACAGAGGCAGGCTATCTCCATTTTTCCTTTATGCCTCTCGGGTCGCTGTTGCCGCACCGAAGGAAGAGCTTCCAGGTCGATGTGACGTAGGAGGTCTTCTATTGTATTGACATGTTCTATATACTCGTCGTAGTGTAGGTGGGTATGTCGAATTGAGAGGTGGTCGTGGTCCAAAACATACTGGGATTCTGACATGGTAGATCCCGTCCTTCTGAGTGCCTCGGCATATGAGGGCTTTTCTATGCTTGATTTGGTAGGGGGAGGACCTTCCTGTCGATATGAAATGTCATTGTGGGGAAGGCATTCGCAACAACTGCCATCATGGTGAGCATGAACATCATGGGTTGATGTTTGATGTGTATCCTGGGGAAGACCTTCAAGATACACTGCGACAAGGGAAGTACCTTCTTTTTTCTTGGGGCCACTGCGGGGAGGACCTTCGCAATGGCGGTCATGGTGATGAGGACTACCATCACAGCTGGTGAAAAGGCGAGGACTACCATTACAGCTGTAGCAAGGAGAATATCTGCGGGGTACACCCTGGGGAGGGCCTTCAGAATTCACCACAATGAGGGGAGGGCCTTCTCGTTACTTGATGTCTCTACGGGGAGGACCTCCATTATTAGGGTGACGAGGACTACCATCGTGATCTGATGTCCGGCTGCACGGAGTGTCGTTGCAACGTAACCTCTAGGGAGGACCTTGAGGGCAGGCTACAACAAGGGGAGGGACTTCTTGTCGTGATGAGACATCACTGCGGGGAGGGCCTCCGCAGTTTCGACAACGATAGCGAGGACTACGACCATAATATGTGGTCCCACTGCATGGAGAGTGCTTACAGTGTATACCCTAGGGAGGACCTTCAGGGTGGACCGAAGCAAGTGGAGGGCCTTCTTGCTAATTGATTTTCTAGTCACGTGAAGGGTCTCCATGACCCACATCAAAAGAGGATCTCTCTTGATTGATTGTTATACGCCCACGGGGGAGGCCCCCAAGGGTGCTCTAGGGAGGACCTTCAGAGCTGCTGGTAGCGACATTGCGGGGAGGACCTTCGCAACAGATACTACCACTCCCATAATATGGTAATGGGTTCGTAGGGTTATGAGCCTTTGATATGTGCTTAGAGGCATTGGGAACCCTAGCTTCCAGTAGAGAAGAGTCAAGAACCCGCTGTTTATTTTCTAGCTTCCATCGGCATGTTCGGGGTGCTTTCTTGCAGGCAGCGGGGACCGTCTATTGTTGACAAAGGCCTTCACCTTTGGGTCCCTGTCTAATTGGATCCCGTGATGTTTTTGGGATATGACGATGAACATCTTGACTTTTATCAGGGATATATTCCTGCTCTAGAGCATCTACCGTGATGGACGGGTGTCCCCCAGTTGGAATGAGTGAATCTGCTCGATCTGGTTTCCCTTGCATCACAGAATATGGCCGGCGACCCTCCTGGGAGGAGGAATGGATGAAGATCTACTCTGAGGCAGCTGTATAATCACATAGATGAGTCACCTCAATTTTGGAGATGGGAACATGAGCCAGAGTCCTTGCCGTTGTCGCTGATGCAATTACATTCTGGCAAGTCTGCAAGATATGATCTGGGATCGATACCTGATCCTCCATCATTTCCAGGATATGCAGAGAGACCTCTTTGGCTGGAATGGGTATGAAGGCCCATTCTGGTATTGGAGTAGGAATATCCTACTCTGGACATCCGTTGGTCAGTAGGTACTGACAATTATCCTGTGTCGGGGCAGGTGAACGAATCTGCCCCTGGGCTGGGATATGCTGGTTTATCTCTCTTTTTTCCGCAACATCGGGGTGGCGGACATTACTTGCATCCGCATGGAGCTGGCCCTGCATGTGTTGTTTTCCCACCGTATCGATTCGGTGGCCATTGTTGCCAGGGATACGTGCCCGCCTATTGATTGCCACCATATCTGGATGGCGGGATTTTTTGATCACCACCATGCCAGGATGGTTGGCATCAAGAGCTTCTGCTAGGAGCTAGTCCTGCAGGTGCTGGGTTTCCACCACGTCGGGTTGGTGGGATTCACGACCCTGGGCAGGGAGAGGTGCCTGCCAGCTAGGTGTCGTCCTGTGTGAGTGGCGGGCTTGATGGAGTGTGGTGGGGATGTGTGCCCACTCTTATGATTCTGCCATGTCTTGATGGTGGTCTTTGGAGGAGCGAACAAGTGTATGTGCTTGTTCATGATACGTCTCCGTGACTGGGTAGCGGAGCTCCTCCTCATGGATAAGGGTAATGACCGGTCCCCAGTTGTACGCCTACCACCCTCGTCGGGCGGTCCGAGGGGCCAGAGCTTAGAGAGCATGGGCCTAGATCCTCGGGGTGACATCCTCTTTATCTGAGGATGATGAGTGGCGTCGTGACTGCGATGACGTCTTCCGGCGGGGGCCTTGGAGAGGAACCCCCCGTTCAGCGGGGATGAAAGTCCTCAGCATCGACCTCATCTGCCTCCCTAAGATAAGGAGATACGTGTTGTCTCATTCTGGGTATAGACTCCTGAAATTGATTTAGATGGCAACAGGGGCCTTCTGGATCATCTTTTGTGGCCACTGCTAGGTAGGCGACTAGCTGGTCCACGGCGGATTGGAGGGCATGCCTGGCTGCCTCCACCGTCGGGAGAGTACCGTTCACGAGGTATTCTTAGATCAATTCATCTGAGACCCAGCATTGAAGATGCTGGTTAGGTGACGGGTCCTTCGTTGTTGAGGAAGTCCAGTCATTGCGCACCCTAAAGCACACACCTGAGAGTTCCTCCATGATGACATTGGATCGAAGGGAGTTCTGAGTTGGTACCTGTAAAAATGTTCTAAAAAATACAAATAGAAAACCCATCAAAGCAGCATCTCATGACCCCAAGCATTATTAATGACGTTTCTTGGGCCTCCATGTGATTATAAATGGGAACATGGTGGGATTAGGTTAAATCCTTCATGCTTGGTTAAATATCCATGTCTGGTTCACCATTTTTTGTCTCACGGCGCACGACAGGATCATGGTGGAGAAACGTGCGCTACCTGATGGTTGATTAGAGAGGATTGGGTTCTTCTTAATCACTCATATTTGGTGCACCGTTTTTACCTCGAAACTACCAACAGTTCCATATCTAGCAATACATGGACCTGCTTTCCAAAGGCAGGCGTTCACTGGGGTGGTTTGAGCAGCGATGCTTAAAAACTCACATTGGTCGAGAGGATGGGAAGTCAGGCTCATCGCACCCTTTTGGGGGGAATTATTCCCTGTTCTAGACTCTCTTATAGATTTAAGACGTATTCATATGTTCGTGATTCTTTGGTTTATATGCAAGCATAGTATCCACAGATTACTCATGGTTGGCAATGGTCAGCTGAACGCAGGGGTTTCAGAATCATTTATGCTTGAGGTTTACCATCCCTCGTTGGATTAATGACCCTAGGAGTCTGGAATCATTGAGACGGTACTGGTTTAAAGCCTCGTAACTAGGCACTCTGGAGTTTATTTTCATCCAGGGGAGACAGATAATGACTTGAGGATTTGGATCGAACCCATGATACGGGCATCCAACATATCCTCATGAGAGGAATCAGAAACCCACGTAGTTCGGTTTGGTATGGTCTTACACTCTAGGCATCCCAGGGTTGATGCGGTGAACCGACATTAAGATGAATGAAATGACCGGTTATTAGGCTTGAACCATGGGAGGCCTTCCTACGTACCCTGCCTCAGATAGAGTGATCAAAGTCCACGTAGTTAGGGTGGGGTTGTCGGAGAACTGACGTGAATGTGGACCCACGGGTCCGATGGTGATCGGGCTTGAACCTCTTGGAGGATTCATACGTATCCCTGTGGTGGTGATTCAAAGTCCACGTAGTTCGAATTGGCATGGGGCTTACGCTTCTGAGGCAGCCCAGAGTAATGGATTAGGGTTTACACTCTAAGGAGGCCCTAGAGAGGATTCCATGGTTGATGCTACTCTAAGCCCATGTGAGTCATGCTCAGTATGAGAAACATGAGGCAGAAGGGACCAGAAGATCACATAATGAATGGTGTGTCCATGGGAAGTGTGATGGGGCTTACGCGTGGGGGCGGCCCAAAATTCGGGGCTTACCTTCGAGGTGGATGCCCATGGTGATAAAGTGCAGCGGGAAAGGGACTTGGCCCCGAAGAAGAACATAGCAGCACCCTTCCCCACTACGCCCTTCCCACGGCCAGGGGGAAGTATGGAGGTTCATGGGTGCCTCCTTCTGATGGGTAGTCTTCCACTCCCCGTGGAGGGGAGAAGTTCCCCAGTCCAAACCAGTGGAGGGACAAAAAGGGGACTCCCAGGCTCGGACTCTGAATTATCGTGTGATGTGACCCAGTAATGCTTCAGGAATCTGCTCAAGGGCGGAGCAACCCCTTCGGCCTCACCTACTGTAGGTATGTGAACTCAAAATAGCGCGTGATGCACCAGAAGGTTAAATCACACGGGTCTGCTGGCTCTAGCTAGAGGCCTCAACTTGGGGCAATGAATGGTTCAATGTGGGGTTGCGAAGGATCAGGCCGGATTAGAAGTATTGTATCTAGCTTGGGGAATGGGAACATTGAAGTATTTGGCGGACCACACGGGTGTATGAGGGGTGGCTCCCTTCATGTCAGAGGTACTATGTAGCTAGAGAGGACATCCGCGAAAAAGGCTGGTCAGAAGATTGATGGCATCCCACGAACTAGGGGTGGTTGGCAGCTTCGGGTTCGGCCCGCGTACTAGGTTGGTACATAGAGGGGTCCACACAAGCAGCGGTGGACGACGTGCGACTACGGTCAGAGGTTCGTCAGTCGAGGCTTCACCCGCGTAGGAGGGCGCTACGCGGTGTGACAGATCTGTAAAGGGGCATAAACTCTCGGGTCCGCGGGGAGTGCATCCGTGGAGGGGTCATAGTTCGTTGTCTTATTTTCTTTCTTATTTTAAGTTCATGATTCACCAAGTTGTTATGCATTTTTTGGTTCCTTATTAATTCATTTCCAGCTTCATACCTATTCTATTTCGCGAACTGGAACTTCGCTATTTGAAAAATACTAAGATCCTTTCTTCGAAATCCTTCCACCCGAATCTGATCAATCCCTCTCTTTTCTCTTCCCCCCATCTCCTTTTATAGAGTGGGGAAAGAGATGTATTTGTGGTCATGCGGCACATTTTGCAGAGGCCCATGAATGGAAACCCAGTTTACGGATGACTTGGTCAATCCACAACTCATGGGGGGAATTGAATGAACCCCCCCCCCCCCCCGTGAATAAAACTAGATCGGGGAGTGCTTCACGGCCACGAAGGGTTCTGCCTCCATTCCGAAAACGATAGAGGATGCGGCCCGTGCCGGTTGACGCGGTTCACAGCTGGCGGCAGTTCATGATAGTGGACTGGGTTGGTTCCTGTCCTGCATCGCGCACGCGGAGGATCCCCACCTCCGTTCTACGAACTACAGCGGTCCACGGAGGGGGAGCCATGCGGAACCGGTTGCGTACCGTTATCATTGGACCGGTCTGCGTACCGGTTCATCTTGTGCCATCCTTTGAGTATTTACTACACTTTTCCCAAATTATTTAGGGGGGAAATTGGGTAGAATCTCCCTTGGATTAAAGGGGATTGTCATTATCCTTTGTGGATTTTTTAGGACCCTACAGTCGCATATCGACCGGTCAAAGTTCCGGTGCTCTGCTAATGTGTATAGCAGCACTCGGGTCGAATCCTCGACAATGATACTTTGTAATAGTCGTTTATTTTTAGTTGATTGTATTTTGATTAGGGGGGTTTGTTTGCAGAGATTAATTGAAATGATTGATTGGATATAATTGATTTAAAAAATTGATAAAGATTGGGGTGAGTTCATTATTAGGTATTTAAGCTTGTGATATCCTTGATCTTTGCTTTATATTGAATTAAATTAACACCCATGTCACAAGTTGATGTTGATTTGAATTACTAAGTGTTAAGGCTTTAATCCAAGCCTTAACTTAACTTAAGGTTCTAATATTAATCAAGGATTATTGATGGTGGTGTATTTATGGTTCCAATAATCCATGAAAACCACATGTTAAACAAAACAAGTCATTAATCCATGACATGTTAAGTCCAACATACACAATGTTAATTCAAAGAATATTCATCAAGTAAAAGCTCTCAATCACTTAACATACCTAAATTATAACTCACCCCAATGAGATATTTACTCGGACATTTTTTTTTAATAATCTGGTTTTAGTTATTATGATTATAATTTAAGAAGAGAAGAAAAAGGAAAGGGATAAGAAAAGTGTGTTGCGTCGAACACACACACACGAACAATGATGATAATTAAAAACGGATTTTTGATTGAATGAGGAATCAAAATAAGGGAAAGGGATTCAACTGTATTTAAACTTTTTTAAGAACATTAATATTAATCTAAATAAGTTTGATTATAATAAGATATATTTAAGAAAAAACTTTCATTAAACATAATTAAAAAACACAAACTTACAAGATTACAAACGAAGAACAACACAAAAGTGAAAGGAAGCAAAGAGAGGAGGAAGAGTATCCCAAGTGAAAACTTGAGTGTGTTAATTCATCAGATGACTTTTTCAAGGCTTTGGTCATGCCAATATGTGCTCCTCTTTTCTGAAATTCCAACCCCTTTGAAGGAGTGGATGGGGTGCATTTATAGCCTAAGGAAGTGGACTGTTTTCTTTCCCAATCTATCCCTCCACTTACATTGCCAAGTTGAAAATTCAGACAGGTGAATCTCAAGATATATCCACAAAAGATTTATATAATAATGTTTTCTGACCTCTATTAAAATTTGGAGTCATGTGGACCTATTGAACCAAAGTTATGGCTGGTTGATTACACAATTTTAATCTGTCCATTTCAATCCAGTCTTTTTGACGTTAAAAATGTGAAAGGGTTTTAAAATAGTAATATTCATTTAAAACTGAATTATTTCTTCAAACAAGTAGTCCATCTATATCTCCTCTTTCATACTACAAAATATTATCTTTATTTAATGCTCAAATTATGAGATATGTTATGAATACTGTACTGATTTTATTTCTCGGCCAGAATGGTGAGCTGGACTTAAAAGCATACGTTGGGCCCTTTTGTTTGGATTTGGGCCTTGAAATTTTTATCCAGGACTCCTTACATTGTCCCCAGAACCTTTTCGGAGAATGAAGGAATTTTAACTTCTATATTGAGCCCAATAATTCAATCTTCATAGATGGTCTAGTTTCTTCACAGATTCTGTAGGCCCTCTTGTGTGGTCCATATGAGCATTCAAATGGAAGAATTATCCTGTGATCCCTTCTAATGAAATGTTATATATTGAATTAGTAATCCTAAAAACCAATAACCATACTATTTTTATTAGTAGGGTGAGAGTTATAAACAAAATAGTAAACTAAATCAACTGGACTACTTCTAAAAATGCCCAAAAAATATACATAGTATTAAAATATAAATATTTCACACACATTATGCACATTTAATATAAAATAAGTAAAGGTAGTATATAATAAGTCATAAAAGTATTTATAACATCAACTCCCCCACACTTTTTTGTGCATGTCCTCATGTGTAACAAATATGAAAACTTGAAAAAATCATTTTCACTCACCAACAAATATTAAAATTTTGGTTTTTCCAATCAGGGGAGGTTTAGGCAATTTCACTCATCAATTTTGAATTCCACCACAAGTTGTTACATAAAAAATGTTCCAAAACTAATTCATTTTTTCATACTCAAATTTAGAAATGGAAAATGTGGACACTCAAAGCTCACACCTCTCAATATGATAAAATTCATTTGTGGAGGTTCACTCTTTCACCAACCAAAAGTGAAAATCTTAGAGTTTGAAAGAGCTCCCAGCTTCCAATCCCTATTCAAAGTGCACAATAATCAAGATGTATTTTTAAGGGGTTTTTCTGTGGCTATTGGATGGTAGTATTATAATGACCAAGAGAGATAAGAAGAGGGTTAATAGAAAAGGTAATGCACGTTTTTTTTGAAATAAAACATGGAAGGGAATGAAAACACATATTTACAAGGGAATGATTGTATGAAGAAAGACACAATAGAGGATGAAAATTTGAAGGGGATGATAAGATGAAATATTTACAAACCACAAAACTTCCCCAAATGACAAAAGAATATAATGCAAGTGTTCTTTTTTTTCTTTTTTTGAAATTTGAACTCGGAAAAGATCTCACACTCATATCCCAACCCATGATTGATCTCCTCACAACACTAATTTTAATAGTTATAACAAGATAAAATGTTTTGGTAGAGTGATTTTTGACCTACCCAAGAAACAATCCCATTTTTCTGTTCTCTTTTTTTCTTTTTCCTTTTTTTTTTGATTTTTTTGATTTTTTTTTAATGCTGGTCAATAATATTTAAAAAATTACATAAATGAAATTACATTAAATTCTCAAAAACACACTGAATGAAAACCTCTACCCCACACTAAAATGGATTCTTGTCCTCAATCATATGATAACATGGTGAAAACAATAAAGGGTACCCATAATGAAATCTGTTCCCCCCACACTTAAATTTCAAAAAAAACACTGAAAATCCATGTTGATATTGGGTGGGAAAAAGGTATTTCGATTGTAATGTTGTTATCAAAGAATTGGTTTTCATCGGCTCGAAGGGGCTTTCAAAAGGAGGATTAATGTAAGGGAAATGGGAGGCCATTTGGCTATTGTGATTCTCAGGTGGTTCAGAAAATGCATCTATCATATTAATGCACACTAAGGTAGAAAATTCAGCTCGAAGGTCAAAAAACTCCAGACTCACAAATGGGGGTGAAAACACACATTTTGAAAATATGTCCATAGGTGGCCTTGGCATGAAAGCAAATGTTGTTCCTCACGGTTTGGGAAAATCATTTTCCAAATCAAAAATTGAGCATTCAAAATTTGTTAATTTTGACACACAATTCTTTATCCAAACTCATGATGAAGATAAGAACAATTTGAGATGAAAACATGTATGTTAACTCCCCAAAATGTTTGGAAAAAATTATAAAATTGGAAGGTGAGTATTCATGACTCTTGATTGTTTTGTAAAGTTTTTCTTTTATGATGATTTTTTTGTTTTTTTTTGTTTAGGTTTTTTTAGATTTTAATAAAGATACACCCACACAAAAGAGAAAGTGAAAAATAAAGGGTTTGATAAAGAAAATGGTTAAAAAATGAAAGAGAGAGGAAGAATAAGAAAGAGGTGGAGAATGGAAGATAGATAGATAGTTAAAGGGAAAGAGGTTCCCCCTGGTTTGGACTTGACGGGTCGCCATCTCCATCTAGTGGGAGGTCAACTGCAGAAGTTGGTGATCTAGTGGAAGTCGATGTTGATCCAGGATTTTTCATCCTCTCATGGTGATGCTTTAACTGATGTCCATTAACCGTGAATGTCCTTTTGGAAGAGGGGTATTGGACTTACACTATAACAAATGGGTAAAAATTAGTAATAACAAAAGGACCTTCCCAATGTGAATTAATCTTACTTGGGTGAATCCAAAATCTATAATTAAAGAGCATTACCTTATCACCTTCATGGAATTCCATTATCATGATTTTTTTGTCTTGGAGTGCCTTGGATTTTTCTTTTTAGAGATTATAATTCTTGTAAGAATCATATCTAAGATCCTCCAATTCATCCAATTGCAACAATATTTCTTCACCGGATTTTTCACAATCAAAATTACAGGTTCTCACAGCCCAAAAATACTTATATTGGATTTCAACTGGTAGATTAAATGCTTTAGCAAAAACTATTCTAAAAGGAGATATTCCAATGGATGTTTTATAGGAAGTTCAATAATCCCAAAGTGCTTCACCAAGTCTTTCAGGACAATCTTTTCTGATGGGTTTTACAATTCTCTCAAGCACTCTTTTCACTTCTCTATTAGAAATTTCAGCCATTCCATTTTTTTGGGGGTGATATGCAGTTGAAGTTTTATGCACAACCCCATTCTTTTTCAAAATAGATTCCATGGTTTTATTACAAAAATAGGTTCCTAAGTCACTTATCAAGGCACGAGGTGTGCCAAATCGGTGGAATATGTTTGTCTTTAAGAACTGACTAACAATATGTGAATCACCATTTCTAGTGGGTTTGGCCTCGAACCACCTAGAAACATAATCAACTACATCAAGGATGTATGAGAATCTATTGGAAGGGGGAAATGGTCTCATGAAATCGATACCCCAAACATCGAAGATCTCACAGAAAATTAAAGGCTTTTGGGGAATTTCATTTCACATTGAAATTGTGCCAAACTTTTGGCAAGTGGGACATGATTGACAGAACTCATGTGAGTCCTTGAAGAGTGAAGGACAGAAGAATCTAGAGTCTAGGAAATTTTGGGAGGTACTTTGTGGTCCAAAGTGGACACCACCAAGCATTGAGTGATAGAATTATAATATGAATGAATGTTCATTTTCATCGACACATCTTCTCATTACCATGCCAGCCCCAATTATCAAAAGTTTATTTTCTTCCCCAAAACAGTATTTTGAATCACTTTCCAACTTCATTTTTTGTTCTTTTGAAAACTTTTCAGGAACAACACCAAAAACCAAGTAATTTACAATTGGGTCATACCACGGTATTTTTGGAGTGAGAGATGAAAGGTGCTTAGTGGGGAATTCAGGATTGATGAATTCAGAATGAGAAGAATTAGAAATTCTACTCAAGTGATCATCCATAGGGTTTTTTTTGGGTCTATCATGGATTTCAAGGTCAAACTCTTGGAGCATTAGGATCCATCTTATTAGCCTCAGTTTGGAATCACTTTTCTTGAGTAAGAACTTTATAACATAATAGTCTATGAAGATGATGATTTTGGCACCTAAGTGATAGGGCCAGAATTTATCTAAGGAAAAAACCACTGCTAAAAGTTCCTTTTCAGTGACAGTGTAGTGACATTGAGTTTCATCCAATGTTTTTGAGGCATAATAGATGACATGAGGAATCGTTTCTATTCTTTGACCAAGAACAGCCCCAACGGCTCTATCAGAATCATCACACATCAACTCAAAGGTTAAAGAACAATCTGGGGGTTGGATTATCGGGGCACATGTAAGAGCAGTTTTGAGTTCAATGAAGGCTCTCTTACAAACATCATCAAAATTTAAAGGGACATCATTTTGGAGAAATCGAGTGAGTGAGAGGTAAATTTTTATAAACTTATGGATGAATCTCCAATAGAAACTGGCTTGAACAAGAAATGAATGGATCTATCGAACAGAAGGGGGTTGAGGCATTGATCAGATCACTTTAATTTTGGTAGGATCGACTTCAATACCATCTTTTGAAACTATGTGCCCTAGAACAATACCATTTGTAACCATGAAGTGAAATTTTTCAAAATTTAACACAAGGTTACACTTGACACACTTTTAGAGGACTAGAGAGAGTGAATTCAAACAAGATTCAAATGGATTACCATAAATGGTGAAGTCATACATGAATACTTCCATGTAGTGTTCACTGAATTAGGAAAAGATACTCACCATACACCTCTGGAATGTTACAGGAGCATTGAAAAGGCCAAAAGGCATTCTTCTATATGCATATCTTCCAAAGGGTCATGTGAAAGTACTCTTTTCTTGGTCCTAAGGTGTGATTGGGATCTGGAAGTAGTCAGTGTATCCATCAAGAAAGCAATAGTGTGACTTTCTAGCTAATCGTTCCATCATTTGATCAAGGAATAAAAGAGGGTAGTGATCTTTTCTTGTTTCAACATTCAATTTCCTGTAGTCGATGCACACACTCCATTTGTTATCCACTTGATTTGTGACTACCTCTCCATATTCATTTGTGAAAATAGTTATCCCACCCTTCTTAGGCACAAATTGAATTTGACTAACCCATTCACTATCAGAAATTGGGTAGATAATACCATCTTGAAGAAGCTTGGTGATATCTTCCCTAACTACCTCAAGTATGAGTGGATTTATTCTTCTTTGTGGTTGTCTAATTGTTTTGGATGAATCCTCTAGATGGATGTGATGCATACAAAGGTAAGGGTTGATTCCTAGTATGTCATCTAGGGTCCTTGATATTGCCTTTTTGTTTTCCTCTAACACCTGAGCAAGTTTGGACTCCTCAGTTTCAGTAAGTGAAGAAGAGATAATGGCAGGATAAGAGTGATCATGAAAAAGTAATGCATATTTTAGTTGTTCATGTAGAGGTTTCAGATCTGTCTCATCTTTTATTTTTGCGTTAAACAACTCAAGAATGGAGGAAGGGACTTCAGTTGCTTCATAGTCATTCTTCTTAATACTGTCCAAGGTGGAGCAGTATAGATCAGAGTTGATGTGGGATTCAAGAGTGTTTTCAAGTTCCTCTAGATTGATGGAATCTATGAATGAGAGGTCGACATCAACTTCCCCATTTATGACTTGGTTAATCATGGTGCAGATTTCACAAGATCCTTTTTCATTAGAACATGAAGAAAATGGTGGATTGGGGTTCGATTGACTCTTAGAAGTGTCCTCAGACGCATGGATTGAGAATGTAGAGTGATCCTTAGATGGGTATCACATGGCTTGGAAAATGTTGAACTTGACCAGTTGGTCACCTAATTCCATGGATTATATGGCTGAATGGACATTAATCTTGGTTCTCATAGTCATGAGGAATGGTCATCCTAGAATTATGGGAGATCGATAAGAGTTCGTCTCACCTTCCATGTCAAGGATATAGAAATCAGAAGGGAAGATAAGATCATTGACTCGGACAAATACATCTTCAATTATTCCCTCAGGACTGGTTGTGCATTGATTTTCCAATTGAATGAAAACACCTATTTGATTTAAGGGACCTAGACCAAGGTTGGAGAATATTGATTTGGACATGACATTAATTGAGGCTCCTAGGTCTATGAGTGGATCATCAAATTTGGAACTTCCAATTTGGCATGGAACCATAAAGGTCCCTAGATCCTTGCACTTTATGGGAATAGACTGCTGGGTGGAAACATTTTTAAGGGTCCTAAGTTGCCTCTTGTGGGTACACAACTCCTTGAGAAACTTGGCATACTTAGGGATTTGTTTTATAGAATATAAGAGATGAATGTTGACTTCAACACATCTAAACATGTCAAGCATTTCAGGATTAGGTTCAAATGACTTATTTGGCTTAGAGATAGCTTGTGGAAATGGAATCGGATTCCTAAGTAGAATGGAAGGAGGTGAGGGAATGGATTCAGGTTCCTTTTCAAGTTTCTTTTTCTTTTCATTTTTTTGGTCAACAATTAAAGGGGGGTTGGAGGACTTATCTTGAGGCATATCAAGTTGCTTTCCTTATCTAAGTGAAATTTCACTTACATTAACCTTGGGGTTGGGTAATGGTTAAGATAGAAGTTTGGAAGAATTGGATGGTTGCTGCTAACTAATGTGGGATGCAAGTTGACCAATTTGGGTTTCATTGTTCTTGAGGCTAGAACGGGTGAAGGAGGCAGATATTCCATTGCACTTTCCCATGTTTTCTTGGAAGAAGAGGCTTTTCTCGGATTAGGATTACCTAGATTTTTGTTCTTGGGAAAGCGATTGTATTGGTTTTGGAATTGGGAAGGCTCACTAGGATAATGGAATCCAGGAGGATGATTGTTCCTTTGAGGTTGAGGAATAAAAGGATAAGGTTGTTGGAAATTACCAACACCTTGACCATATTGAAACCGGTTTGGGTTTTGAGGAGGGAATTTAGGGGTATGAGAGATTGTATTACCATACCTCAGGCCTTGGTTATAGGAAGAAGAGAATGGATCAGAGTGAGGTTGGTTGAAGTTTATAACAAACGGACCTGATAGTTGAGGGTTGGTGTTCCGCTGAGTATATGCTGCATTGAGCTCCATTGGTCCAGATGAATCAGATTGATCCTCTTGAAGTTGTGGACATGTTTCAGTCAGATGAGATGAAGAGTTTTAGATTCCACAGTTTTTGACAGGTCTAGGAAACATCGATTGCAGAGAAGATGAGGTTGGGGATTTGGAAGCCATAGCTAGTTATCGCACAAGTCTTGTAAGTTCACTCATCCACTCAGTCATCTTTTTCGAATCAATTGGTTAATTATCTTGGGATTTTTTGACTAGATCATGTGCTCGAGTATGGAATTGTCGTGAGTTTGAAACCATGTTACTTATGAGATCTCTTGGAGCTTTATGAGTTTTATCAACAAGAGCACCGCCACTTGCGGCATCAATAAAAGTTATCTCTATATCCAATAACCCCTCATAGAGGTATTGGATCAAGAGTTGGTTAGGAATTTGGTGATGTGGATGGGTTTCAACAAGGTTTTTGATCCTCTCCTAGTACTCATGGAGTGATTCACTTGAGAAATGATGGATACCACTTATTTCCTTTCGGATAGAAGCAGTACGAGAATCAGGAAAGAATTTCTCTTAGAAGATTCGCTTCATGTCATTCCATGTGGTTATGAAACCAGGAGGGAGGTAGTAAAGTCATGACTTAGTAGTGTCAGCTAGGGATAAAGGGAATGCTCAGAGTTTTATTTGTTCCTCAGAAACCCCTTGAGGCTTCATGGTAGAGCACACCACTTGGAACTCTTTAAGGTGGAGATGTGGATCCTCACCAGTTAGCCCGTGGAAATGAGGGAGTAGATGAATCAAACCTGATTTAAGTTCGAAATCAGCCTCTATGTTTGGATATTGAATACCAAGAGGTTAGTAATTCATATCAGTGGAAAAAGTTCTTTAAGTTTTTGTTCCCTGGGAGTGGCCATATCTAATTCAATTTGTTGGAAAAGGACTGGTTCTTGATTTATTTGATTATCTATTATGTTCCTCCTAAGTTGGAGAAGTGATTGCTCAATTTCAGGGTCATAAAAATCTGAGGGATTGTTTGTAAGGCTATAGGGAATTTAGAGGGATTTTTTAAGAAAGATAATGATGAGTTTTTCTTTGTATTTTTTTTCAGTTTATGATTTTTTTGAGAAGACGCTTTTTTCTTTGTGTTTTTTTCAATTTTTTTTAATTTTTTTTTAAAATAACCAGAAACTGATAAATACTTAAAGCACCATCCCCGGAAATGGAGCCATTTGAAATGCACGGCTGATTTTCGCCTATCAACCGGTCAAAGTTCGGGTGCTCTGCTAATTTGTATAGCAGCACTCGGGTCGAATCCTCGACGATGATACTTTGTAATAGTCATTTGTTTTCAGTTGATTGTATTTTGATTAAGGTGGTTTGTTTGCAGAGCTTTATTGAAATGATTTATTGAATATAATTGATTTAAAAATTGATAAATATTTGGGTGATTTAATTATTAGGTAGTTAATCTAGTGATATCCTTGAGCTTTGCTTTATATTGCATTAAATTAACACCCATGTCACAAGATGACGTTGATTAGAATTACTAAGTGTTAAGGCTTTAATCCAAGCCTTAACTTAACTTAAGGTTCTAATATCAATAATATCTTATTGATGGTGGGGTATTTATGGTTCCAATAATCTATGGAAATCACATGTTAAACAAAGGAAGTCATTAATCCATGACATGTTAAGTCCAACATACACAATGTTAATTCAAAGAATATTCATCAAGCAAAAGATCTCAATCACTTAAAATACCTAAATTATAACTCACCCCAATGAGAGATTTACTCAGCCATTTGGGTTTTTAATAATCTGGTTATAATTATTATGATTATAATTTAAGATGGGAAGAAAAAGGAAGGGATAAGAAAGGAGTGGTGCGTCGAACACACACACACAAACAATGATGATAATTAAAAATTGATTTTTGATTGAATGAGGAAGAAAAATAAGGGAAGGGGATTCAATTGTATTTAAAATATTTTAATAAAATTAATATTAATCTACATAATGTTGATGAGAATAAGTGATATTGAAGAAGAAACTTGCATTAAAACAGAATTACAAAACACAAACTTACAAGATTACAAACGAAGAACAACACAAAAGTGAAAGGAAGCAAAGAGAATAGGAAGGGTATCTCAAGTGAAAACATGAGTATGTAAGTTACTCCCAAGACTTTTGAATGGCTTTGGTCATGAAAATAAGTGCTCCTATCTTCTTAAATTCCAACCCCTTTCAATGAGAGGAGGGAGATGCATTTATAGCCAAAGGAAGTGGACTGTTTTCATTCCAAATCTGTCCCACCACTTTCATCACCATTTTGGAGATTTAGACAGCCAAATGTCGAGATATATCCTTCTTAAAAGTTGTATATAATAATGTTGTACGACCTCTCTTATAATGTGGAGTAATTTGGAACTATGGAGCCAAAGTTATGGCCGGTTTATTAAACAATTTTAATTTGTCCATTTCAATCTAGTATTTTTGAAGTCCAAAAAGTGAAAAGGTTTTTGAATAGTAATATTCCTTATAAAATGAATAATTTATTCAACAAATTTGTCCAAATATATCTCCCATTTCACACTCAAAAATTTTAGCTTGATTGGATGCTTAAATCATGATATATGTCATGAATACTGTACTGATTTTTTTTCTTGTCCAGAATGGTGGTCTGGACTTCAAAGCATATGTTGGGCCCCTTGTGTTTAGATTTGGGCCTTGAAATTTTTATCCAGGACTCCTTAAATGTTACCCTAAACCTTTGAGGAGAATGAAGGAATTTAAACTTCTATATTGAGACTAGTATATTAATCTTCATGGCCGGTCCAGTTTCTTCACAGATTCTATAGGCCCTTATGTGTGGTCCATATGAGCATTCAAATGGAAGAATTTGCCCATGATCCCTTCTAATGAAATGTTTTATATTGAATTAGGAATCCTAAAAAACAATAACCACACAATTTTTATTAGTAGGGTGAGAGTTATAAATAAAATAGTAAACTAACTCAATTGGAATACATCTAAAAATGCCCAAAAATTATACTTAGTACTAAAATATTAATATTTCACACACATTATGCACATTCAATATAAAATAAATAAATATAGTATATAATAAGTCATGATAATATTGATAACATCAATACCTAGAGATTCCAGTTAAACCGTTGACTTAATCCTCATGTTTAGATACTCATATTAGAGGAGACCTAATGACCACGCACTGGTGCCGATAGTGTGACCTGACTCTTTGAGGCAAGGGTTTTAGTTAGGATCTCTTAGTAATGGTCTAGAAGCCTTACGATGTCATTCTCAGTATAAACTAAATCAATAGTTCATGCTCAGATTTATTATTTTAGGTAAAATGTTTGGTTCATCTTCGATGATCGAACTAGATTTCCCTTTATCGGCAAAGGGTAAATCTGTGTTGCTCTTGATGGACTCAGGTAGATCAGGGTGTAGCCAATTTATATTCAGTTGTCTAGTATGACCCTTGGTGCAGCGGATGCTATGGTTCCTCAAGTTTCTTAGTGGTGGAAGAGTATAAGTACATCTTCCTTGAATATTTTCCCGGTCTACCTATCCATCGTGAGTTAGACTTCAGCATTGGTCAACAACCAAGGGTGGCACCAATATTTTTACCAAATTATCAATTGGCTCCTAAAGATATCCATAAATTGGTGGTGAAAAGGGTTAATTGGAAAGTAAGGGCCTACTAAGACCTATTATTTCACCCTGGATAGTGCCAGATGATCTTGGTTGATGACATCTTAGTGTACTCAGCATCTAAGGAGGAGCATGTGAGACACTTGAGGATAGTTCTGAACCTACTTTAAGAGCACCAATTATATGGAAAGCGCTTGAAGTGTCTTTCTTGTATTTGATAGGTCTTATATTTCTATGAAACGTCACCTCAGAGGCTAGAGTTGCAGTGCATCCAGTGAGGGTATAGATGGATTTTGATGAGTAGAAATGCACGAATCATAATCTTGAGTTTGTAGCGGTGCTATTCGCATTAAAGATGTGGTGATACTACCTGATGAGTGAGTGATATATTTCCTAATTCAACCTCATTTTTATCAAGTATATCTTCTCTTAGAAGGATATGGTATTGAGATAGAGGTGATGCATATAGTTCATACAGGACTATAACTTAGATTTCTTTCTATACTCTTGGGGAGAGGAATGTAGAAGTAGATGCTCCCAAAAGAAATCCAATTATCAGTTACTGATCAAGGCATAGGGGCAGTTGGAGTCATTACGGTTATCCTCCATTGATGGAGATAGATCATCTTATCTCTAGTCATTGGTTTTTCCCCGTCCACTCTTAAATGAGTTGGGGAGGCACAACTCGGTGATACCAACTATGAGTATTTATGTGCTCAGTTGTCCATAGAGAATACCCCTAATGGAAATTCCGAAGGTAGGGAGAATTTCATTCTTTTCCAAAAATTAATAGTTGTAGAGGTGACACATAGAGTGGTGAGATTCATCGGAATATGAATGTGGGTGTCAAGGAAGACACTAGGGATGATGGGATGGGTTGAATATGAGCTTACCTATTGAGTTAAGAGCTAAGAGTTATTTGATTTAGTTTTATGGGTTCGTTACTTATCTTCCTAGGGGTACCAGGAAAGAAGTGGGAAGGTATATTGGTGGAATTAATTATAAGTTTACCACGTATGTCTAGGAGACGTGATACCATTAGTGTGATCATTTACTGACTCACTGAGTCAGAACAATTCCTAACTACCCGATGAAAAGAGTTTAGTATAGGGACTAAGATGCCTCTACAAGTAATAGAAATTTGAAAATAATGTAAAGGTCCTCTAGTATTGGATGAACAATTCACAGTGCCATCAAAAGTTTTGTGTTGGTAGATGGTGGAGACCTTTGGAGTTTGAGTAAGGAGACCAGGTCTTCCTTTGGGTCTCACGTCGATGAGTGTTATGGATATTTTTTATGAGGTATAAAGTTGTCTCTAAGGTTAATAGTCCCCCTTTTAGGTAATGATTATAGTTGTAAAGGTAGCATACTAATTGGATCTACCCCGCTGTGGGAGTGGATACACATTTTCTCCCACATGTGGCAGTTTAAGAGAATCATGCATAACCCTTTGCACATCATAATTTGGGGAGAGCTGGACACCAACATTGGCGTGTCTTGGTTTGACTACCAAATGAATATTGAGGATCTGTCATGGATGATATTTTCCCTTGGTGTGTGTCTAGGGGCAGTGCGGGGACCTTAAGAGGATCACATAAGAGAAGAGGCTCTGATTCGTGCCAAGTGATCTCAACATTTTTTGAGTAAAACTTGATTGGATTTTCAAGGATGTAAAGCCTTATGGTTTGGAGAATGTAATGACTCAAATTTTACCAATTCTATTTTTATAAATTTCTTGTAAAAATTATAAGACCAAGCATTGAGACTGCATGCGATTTTGAGTTGAGGACTGCCTGGAATGATCCATCAAAAATGTTATGTTTTTAAATAGCATGCATGACAGGTTTTCCTAAAAAAGTGGAATAGATCTTAAATAGTTTCCTAGATCAGAAATCTGAGGGAACTATTGCATTTATGATAGCGGTTTACCCTAGTTGTGACTCAATGTTATTCAGCGCGAGTCTCTAGTGAGAAAACCCAAAAATGGTATAACTTTAAATAAAATAATTATTTTATTTTATTTTATTTTTCACATCCTTATAACTTATAAATAGTAACTCGGATTGGAAATACAATAGTTCCATGAAATCATGAGTATTTACTTTCCTTAGGAGGATTGGAACCTTTCCCGGTATAGGTTGAGGGTAAAAGTTAATTTTCATAATTTTTAATGGAGAATTAAATAAACCTAAAGATGTTTTTTTTATTTCCTTTTTACATTTCGCAGCATGGTGGCACTATGACGCAGTGATTTAGAAACCTATTCTATTTTCATAAATGAAGTAGCGTGGTGACGTTGTTTAAATGGAAAATAGTATGGTTGAAATGCATTAACATGTTTCCTCCATTAATCAGGGGTAGGGTCCTGTGTTAGAATTCAAAATGCTGGAGAATTTTCTAGAACCATGGAGTTTCCCTAAGGAAAGGATGAGGAGGCTCTCTCGCCAGTAATGAAAGATCTGAGGTCAGGATTCAATCAAGCGATGATGAATAGACAAATGCAATCGGAATAAGAATCTACATGATGACGTGACTTCAATCTACATCTGCAAGTGATCCAAATCGAGATAAGGTGTTGTTTTTTGATTCTCCCTTACCCCATTCATAATATTCCATGAAGAACACAGACCAATTGACATAAAAATTGGACCGAGGATAGATCTTTGTTACAAGATGGGATTACCCTGGTGGGGTTTTTATGGGAGAAAAAACATGTGATTTATGATGGATTATGACTGTCATTATAACATTGACTAGTGACAATCGATACTAATATTGATTGAGGTCCATCCCTTTTTTTGATTTGTTATTTTCTCCCTCCACTCTTTTTCTGTCGCGGGAAATCTTCGTTTGTCTCGCTACTCGATATTTGGCAATTGATCAATCGTTGCGTCATCGATCCTTGGTTCAATGATCTGGTATCATAGATCTGGGATGGACACGACACGATGGAGGTGCAATGATGATGATGGAAAATAGATTGAGGTGGAATGAGAGATACCACCATTCAAGTGCTTTTTAGTGAAGGCATCATAATGAGGATTTGAACCCCTGGTGATGAAGAGCAAATACCAAGGATTTTTTAACCTCTAACAGTAACGGGTGGTGACACGAGGTCATGATCACGCGTCAGTGTGGCGGAAGCTAGAAGACCGTAGTGGCGACTCATCCATAGGTGGCATCAGTGGCCAAATCCATGGTGGGACATGGTAGATTATTCCAGTGATGCAGGTGCACCACGTTGAGAAAGTGGTACGCGGTAAATGTATCTCATGTGGAAAACTAGCAGTCGGTCGAGCCAGCCACGTGTCATGGAGCAGACGTGGAAAACCTCCACATTCGGTGTATATTGAACCGGCCTATATTAGAGCAGTTCAGGCTGGAGGCATCAGGCCATGCCCAGTAGGTCATGTTAGGTCGGTCTCACTAGGTCAGACCGGACCCATACCCCACTAACCCCCTTTTCACTAAAACTTCCAAACCATTCAAACCGTAAGTCTGATTGATGAGTCATTTGTGAAATTGGTACCCTTGCGATATGACTGTTCTTTTGAGATAGCTTGGTTGGAGTTTTAGTTAGAAAAAAATGGACTAGTCACATTATCTTTGTCTTCCATATGAGGGTTCGATTTAAGATCTCATTCCTGTTATAGAGAATGGAAAATGTTTCTAAAGTGAGTTAGATCAGCGGGTCTAAGTGTCCCAATGGTTCAATGATGCTCAGTGGGTCTAATTTCCCCAGAAGGTCTAAGTAGAGTATAGTATGCACCGATATGCCCATTTGGTCCTCACGTCTATTCATGATACCTTACATAAAGTTTGAGTCATGGGTGTGACCAATATTTACATGGGCTCTCATCCCCTATCATGGATGATAATTCCAGTAGGACTAGGATATACCCATTTGATCCCTACGTGGAGGACCCCCTATCTGTGTATTGACTACTTTCCATCCTTTTTGACTTGACCTAATCAGTGTACTTTGGGTATTTCTTAGTGTTTTCTCTTTAGGTGAGGCCCCAAGAAGTGGTACCTCTTTGTGAGGTTCTTTGATGACTTCATCGCTTAAGGAGCGAGTTCCCTATAATGAGCATGCCTTGAGAAAAATCATGTGACCAAGGATTGGTTGTGATATCAAGACTCGTTGTAGTAGTAAGACTAGACATCTCGGGGAAACTTCATGATGCATCAAGACCATATTTTCCCTTGGATACTTTTGGTAGACTTGTTCTACGTGCTTTCCTTCAGAAAGCTCGATGAGTGGGATCAACTATAATCCACCATGATACGAGCGGAACTATATGGATAACAGTGGATGAGAAGATTTATATTGGAATACTTTATGAGTATACCTAGATTCTCTATTACTATTTTTTGTTGAAATATTCCCATGATGAGGTAACATTACCTTCTTGGTGGTGTTTCCTTTGTGGACTTTTACTTAGTTTTTTGGGGTCCCCTACTGATTATTGTTTTAATCACCCTTACATAGGATTTTCCCTCACATGTCATGTCTTGTGTAGTTGACCAATGATATAGTGGATTCATGGGAGGAGAAGGACCAAGACTAGGACCGGACTGTGCGTTGTGAAATCAAAAGAGGTGAGGCATTTCCAGAAGATTCCTACAGTAGCTTAAGTACCCATGTTTATAGGTTAGACATTGTGGTTGTATTATTTTAGTGTGATTATATTACGGCCCCTTTTTTCTTTACTACTTTACATTTTTTTGTACTCTGCTGTTAGGTTTTAGTAGTGTTTATGAATTTTCCTTACTTAGTGTTTTTACTCTCCATCTCTTGTGGCTTGGAGTTGGGTGAGTGTGTACAGGTTCTTAAGAAAATGTATCCCATTTGTGGGCTATGCCTACTTGGTGCTTGTCTCTAGCCCCTGGACTATTATAGGTAGGCTTGGGGTTTCTATAGCATGGGACTTAGGGTATGGTTCATGAAAAAATCCATATTGAAGAAATTATAAAGAAAATCGGTTCCAAAATATTCTTCAAAAAGTTTAATTTTCGTTATTACAAACTTTTACATGTTTGAAAACAATATTCACTATTTCTTAAAAATATTTCTTATGATGGATTTAATATTCATAAAATATTCATGATTCTTATCTAACTCTATATAAATTTACTTTAGCCTCATAACTTCTTCTTCTAACACTTGATACTCTTGGAATTCATTCGGATTCTTTTCTTAACCAACAACTATTTTTTTCAACTTTTTCCAGTACTTTAATATTATTCCCTTGGTTGGAAATCTCATTATATTTTTTCGTTGTGACATATTTCATATTATAAACTTCACTTGAAGTTTCACAAGATTATTAATATACAATTATCTCAAACTTTGAAATAGATTTTATTTCATTTTTTCTATAAAAATGTTCATCAAAAAACTTAATATATCCTTCTATTTGTTTGATACACTTGATAATTTCATTCAAATTTATTAAATAAAAATTTATTTTACCTTTAATTACTTGAATGTTTCCTCATTATGTATTACTATCTTAGAAAAATGGATAAAGGAACTAGAATTTTCTAATAAATCAAGCTTTCCATGAATGTACTTTCACCTTGTTTGTATGTCTAGAAATATTTTCTTGATTCCTCCATATTGATTGATTACTTCATTAGAGTGACTCATTTTTATCTCCAATATATTGAAACTATTACATGGTAAATAATTTATAGAATCTATATAAACATCCATAATAGATGGAGAATCATTCTTAGAGGGACAAGAATATTAATTTCTTTCAATGGATTGAGATTGTAAAATATCAATAATATCAACATCTTTATCAAACTCGACTTTTTCTAATAATTTAGTTTGAGAATGTAGCGCATATTCTTCATAGGATTATTTTATTTTATAATTAATTCAAAATAACATCCTTTTGATATTAAGATGTTAGTGAATTTGTGGTTTCAATAGGCATCACTTCAAAGACTTTTTCAATAACTTTATCGACTTCAACTTGATAACATTCAGACTGATTTTTGTCAAAAGAAACTTACTTACATTTTTCATTGTAAATTGAAACATATTGAATTGAGATTTGTGATGTTTTTTATCATGGTTCAAAAAACTAAGATTCTTCTTGTTTAATAATGGAAAATGGAGGAACAGATAAAGGATCTTATTTTGTGACAACTTCAACTCCTAATTAATTTTTTTCAATTATTTTTATAAAATTCTGGGAAATATTTTCCCTTGTTTTATTTTCTTCTTGTCTCTTATTATTTTCCTCCTACATGATTTTATTATAAGTTCGATCCTTTATATCCATAACTTCAACTTTATCCAATCCAAAATAATATATTATCATCAGCCTTCTCACTTTTTTTCTTTTTTTCTTTTTGAAAAATAAAAAATTAATAATCATACACTATTTTCCCCTTATTTATTAGCATGGGTGGTTATTATTACCTTGATTTCAACTTCTAAAAAAATTTCATATGTTTTTAAATTTCAAAAAAGGAAATGGATTTTTTTATCTTTTTTGATAAACTTGTTCATGGAAATCACATTAACAAGATTCATGTTATAGATTGTTTCTTTACCTATATAAAAATTATTTTATCTAACAATTATTGATTCATTATTTATATTTTGAGATTTCATAGCGTTTTACAAAACATTATTTATCAAACATGGGTAAATAATAATCATTAAATAAAGAGACTGTACTTCCATATCTTAATGAAACTATTCATTAAACTTCATGATATCAAACTTTATCATGTTGCATAAGAAATGCAAATGATAAATGTCTTAAACAGTGTGATTTAATTTATCCCCTTTCCTTTGAATAAGAAAAATTTTATTCTAGAAAATTATAATCCTTATATACAGATATAGATGGTAAAAATTTAGTTTTCTTTCATAAGAGGTAAAAAGTGTTGATCTAGAATGATATTTTTTAAAGATTCCAATATTTTTAACCAATTTATGGGTTATATGACTGGATTCTCCATCTAATGGAGTCTCAACAAAATCAGTTACTTATAATTATAGTTTACAATACAGAATTCTCCTTTTAATTATATATCAAGAGTGGGGTGAATTGTAGTTTATAAAACATAATATTAAATTTTCCTTAACCACATTATGAAATCATTTCAGAAAAAGTATCATACTAAAAAATTTATAATCAGAGTAAGAAAAGTTTTATAAAAAAACTATATAAAACTTTTTAAAAACATATGCACATCATAAATAGTAACTTGTAAAAACAAGTTCATTTTTTTTAAAGTACGTAATAAAAAACATACTAAAAAGTTTTAAATCGTGTTCCAAAAATTAACCTAGTGTAAATGAATTCCTAACTTGACATAAGTTGTCAATGTTATATAAACCTAAAATTATGTCAATACTTCATAAAATTAAGTCCTCAATCAGTAGATCATATATAGATTCTGTTTCTGTATACATGGGAATTCTCGATCAAAAATACCGGACAAACCTATGACTTAATAAACCTCAGGATCCATTGATCCCACCCGATCAAACACAATATTTAAAAAAAATATTGAGTAATTTTCAATAATACTCTCAAAAAATTCTTAAATAAAAATTCTCTCAAAGTTATGAAAATGAATCACTCTCAAAGTGAAAATATGATACAATGTTTAAAGAAACTATAGACCATCAGAGTTGTAAAAAAATCCATCTACCTCATTTAAAGATTCTATTTATAATAAAACTCTCTTTGTTAATATTCCATATATCTCATTGGTGGTTACAATGGTATTAGACAAACTCTATCTTCTCTTATAAGGTTTAGTACATCGACAATGTCTCATATTCATTGTGATGATGCACCATTACAATTCATGAAGTTCTATCTGATAGAATAGAAAATATTCATCCAGTGTGATGTAAGAAGTTCTTACATTAAAAAGGTTTTATAAAAGTTTATCTGGAAAAATTGTCTACATTGATCTAATAAAATCAGTCTGTTTGATTCTTTATAACTTCATCAGGTGGGAATTTATTATATTTTTCTCAAAAGATTATAAACCTCTATTTGGTGAAAATTATTTCTATTTTTCTGATGTACAAATTATATTTCCACTTGTTAAGGAATTTATATCCATTTTCCTCCATATAGAAAAATTTAGGAAATATTTTTCCATTTGGGAACAAAATTCTTCATCTAGAAAAATGGTTTTTCTACAAAACATTCTAAGAAACATTGTAATTATGAAATTTAAAAAAAGGTAAAAAAATTTAAGTAATTCGATTTTGATTTTGAAAAACTAGTATATAAATTTTTTAAATAAATATTTCTTCTTAACACATATACATAAAATAAATTTGGGTTATATAAGAATCCAATTATCGATAATTTTCTTAGATATGGTATAACAAAATAAGTATTTCTAAAAATCTCCACCTTTTTTATGATCAAAAACCCCAATCAAAAAAACCCAAAATTATGTAAATATCCAAATTTATCTTATTGATTTATTAGTGAAAAATAATTGTATAAACAATTTGTGTTGTATCATAAACATTTCCACAAACACTTCCCTTTTTTATATAAAAAATGACGGTAAAATGATAGAGAGAAAACAAATTCATTATAGTAAATTATCAAGTAGAAATAATTTTAATAAAAAAAATTAAATTGAATATTTTTTGGAATTGAATTTATCATAAAAATAGATAATATAGAAATCAAAAAACAATAATTTAGTGAATGAAATGAAAAAAAATAACTGAATGATGAAAAACATTAAAGAAATGATCATACTGGCATTAGAATATCATGAAAACTTTTTAGTCAAACAGAATATAGTGAATAGTAATTATTTTGGAGGAATATCAATAGGGTGATTTTTAGGGGTGGCCTCTTAAATAATTGAGGATGGTGTGGTGGTAAGGAATAGGTAGTCAAATTAATAGTTTGTCTCTCTCCACAAATATCATTAAGTGGAACATAAAAAATTAATTGTCCTATGAGGTGAACTCTTCCATGCAGAACTGTCTTTTCTATACTTTCATTAATTCTAAAAAACATTTCTTTAGATATGGATTACTAATATTTTTCCACAAGAGAAAACTAAATAATTAAAAAATCTATTGGAGTATAAGTAGCTAATGATTATTTATAGAGAATATTTAGAATTTCTTCCACATAGATGGTATTAGTATCAAATATCTCTTTCAAGTGTTGTGAGTAAATTGGGTGGTGATCTATAATAGTAGGTCTAAAATATTTTCTTCCACAAAAATAAAATATTGCATCGATTCACATATTAATATACTACACTATATCATTTTTAAAGAAGACCAAAATCGTAGTAAAACTTTTGCATGATTTCTGGCTAAAGGTAATGTTGCATATTTGAAAATCTAACATTATGGAGAAGCTATTAATCATCCTTTTCAATACATCCATTTCCCATATGAAATAATATGAAAACAAGTTGAATGGGTAGAAAAAATAAAAAATAACTTGTATAACACTACTGGTTTCTAGTATATAAAATTTTATTTATGATTTTTATGTACATAAAGTATAAGGGTGAAAGTAGGGATATATTGGAGAAATTGTTGACAGTTTTTGGGGAAAAGTGAAGTCACACTGGATATTTAAAGTTTGTGAAAACTTTGTGGAATCCTAGTGTAAATTGTGTCAAATGTACAGTGTTGGAAAGAGATCTTTGGAGCAGTTATAATATGATTTTTAGACTATTTGAAGAGTTCATGTGAAATATTTTTTAAGTTAGTATCATGATCATTGTTATCACACGGTTTGTTTAACCATGTGACTAAACCATGCGTGGGATTAAAACCACCACCTTCAAAAGTGGATCTAGGCTATCCTTTCCATTAAGCCACTAGTTTTTACAACAAAAATGGCTTTAAATCGTGATTTTGCTTCTCCTAAGGCCAAATAATGTTATCCAATCATTCCAAAGGTAATATGATGGCTTCTCTTTGTGATTAAAATCTGGTTCATCAAAGTAAGTGCTTTTTCTTTATAGTTTTAGTCACTTTTTCTTAGATATACTTAGATGTACTTCTATTTTCCTATCAATTTCATGGATATATTCCAATTATGGGTAGATATAAGTTTCTAGATTCCAAATATGAAGATATTTGGTCTTTATCATGATAGGAGAAGAGATTTAAGGCAGTTTTTGTGACATTATTACCCAATTTCGTGAGCATTCATCATTGGTTTTTATTTTTCATCAAAACAGTTGAGGTAGGTTGCCTCAGTCATAACTTATCTTAGTAAAACTAATTTACATGATTTCAAATTTATTTTTTTGTGTGGATTTTATTTTTAATTGGTAGCTTAATGATTTTTAGAAACCCTCTTCAGTGATGGTTTGTGGAAATCAGGAAAATTGGTGTTCTTGATTAAAGTGGTTGATTCTTGATTTCAAAATGAACTTTTTAGAATAGTATTTTTCTTGATTTTGGTAAATGGATTTGATGAAAGGGTTTTCAATAAAAGGAATGATTTAATTGAAATGAAATAGGTGTTTTTATTTTGTTTTTTAATGGTTTCCAATAAAATAATGGTTTTATTGAAATGGTTTGAAATGGTTCTTTGAAATCATTTTAGAATACATTGGTTTTTTTGTGAGTTCATGCTTGATGGGACCTAAATAAGGTATGTGTACCAGTGTTGTACAAGGTATGTGAACATGTATCAGAGGAGTGTGTTAGTGGGACAAAAGGTGATTGGAAAAGAGACCACTCATGAGTATAAAACTATCAAACGAAGTATGCATGCATGGGTGTGTTGTAAATAATGGAATGGTTGTTCCAAAATGATATTGAGAAATGGGTTTAAAACCATGTTTGGCTATTTTTCTAGAAATATGAATTGCTGGAAAATCATATTAAATAGAACATATTTCCTCTTGGTTATAAATGGTTTTTTCTAGTTGTTTTTTGATTAATAAACTATTTTGCATAATTATTTCATATAAAGGGTTTTATATAAATGTTGCGAACATTTCTATCCTAATGGAATGATTAGGGAATCCATTGGGGAAAACTTACTGAGTTTTAGTACTCACCCCTAATTTTTCACTTCGGAGCTTTTTTAGATGTCATCTACGAGGATATGGGTAATGGTAAAGTATCAAATATTTAGCACTACTTAGTGATACTTGGCCAATTTGGTGATGATTGGAGCATGGATCTTGTAATGTATGGAGTCTTTTGGTCATCTTAGAGTTTTATTAGTTTATCTTCCACTGTTTACTTTGATGTTGTAGTCTGCCACTGTGACACTTGATTTGAGTATGATTTTGATGTATGAAATGTTGAGTTTTCTTTTATGGTTATCATACATCATATAGTGGTATGTTTGGTTATGTATTTTTGGTTAGTTGTTTTATTATTAAAGGGTAAATTTTACCCCAAGTGTTTTGAAATCCATCAGCATTTATTTACAACCTTTTCCATCATAGGGATGTCACTTAAGTCCAAATATTGTTCCTCCCACGTTCTCTAGACAATAAAAAAGAGGGATTCTACAAATTGCATCATCTTGGGGATTCCTTTGAAGAACAAGTGGTCTTCGGTTTTATGGTTCTTGGGGATGAAATCATTATTTTCTATTCATTGGGTTATAGTCATAGAAGGGAGTTGGATTGTCATAACATGAATGGTATAGCATAAAAGGATATATGGAACCCATTTATACTAAACATCAAGTTACCAGGGAGTTGGGTACATAAGTGTTTTGGAGACACTTATAAGATTTTGAAATCACATTGTGATGGGTTTAGCCAATAAGACGATAATGACATGCTTTAGAGGAATGAATTCCCACTAGTATTGTATATTTCATTTTGAATAAATGCTATATGATGTGATGTGTTATTTAGATTTTTGAAAAAAAGAAATTGTTTTCAATTGAAAGACTTTGAAAAGGAGTCATTTATTTGTTTGGAAATGGTTTAATTTTCAAAATAAAGAATGGTTTTTTTTAAAAGCAGTTAAACATGGAAAATGTTTTTTTAAACAATGTTGTAATAGTTTATGTGATAGAATTTAAAATGATAATACATCAGTTTCTAGAGATTTATACTTACTTAGTTTGTTTTTGGTTTAGAAAATGCCACCATGCTGGTGTCATAGAAACCAAATGAAAAAAGTTATAGAGAATGTGGTTTCACCTGAACCACAGGTGAACCAATAGCTTGTTCAAAGTATAATCCATACATTCTAAGTGGTCGACACTATGAACCGCAGGGATGATACAAGATAGGAGGACCTTCCTTTCATATTTTAGAAATAGAATCCACCCATCTTCTGGGTGATTTTAAACCATAAAAGGTAGAGGTGTGGCTGAACAGGATGAATCATATCTTCAAATTCATCATCACACTATCAGAGCTCAAGATCAATATTGTGACATATATGTTGGTGGATATTGCACGCTAGTGGTGGTGACTAGTGGTCAAGGCTAAATTGGATCCAGGCATTATTTGGGATGATTTTGGGGAATTGTTCAACGTATAATTTTAACCTCATACGTTCAAGATTCAGAGAACAATAGACATTTTCAATCTTAAGTAGTACATTCTCTCTATCATAGAATATGTGGAGAAATTCATGAATTTTGTGTGATTTTCACTGGAATTTATGGAGAGTGTGGTCCTAAAGGGATGCATCTTCAAATTAGGTCTATGGATGGAGATTTTATCAATGAATGTGATGCACTATATTACGAATTATAAAAAAATATGGTAAATAGAGAGACAATGGCTAAACAGGATATCTCATGATCTATGGGAGGAGGAAGTCTGATGGTACCAATGGGAAATGGTGGGAACTCAAATGATGGGAGAAAGAGGAAGAGGGACACCTATTTCCAAGGTGGGAGAGGGACACAAAATCATACGGTTGGATGAGTGAACCTTTCTCTATAGATCAAGAGAAAAGCATGTTGTTTTCAATGTGGTTCTCTTGACCACATAAAGTGAGAGTGTATGGAACAACCTAGAGTATTCTATAACTTCAATAATATGGTTCATCATCAGCATTATTATCACTGTTCTCAGAGTTCAGGTTCTCAAGACACTTCTCAAGTGTCGCAAGCATCATATGATTTGACAGGAAGAGGGTAGTAGAATCAGAACCATCACCAGAATAGGTTTATCCATAATGACTCGAAGAACACAATGACTCCCAGTAATGGAAATATAAACAAGAAAAAAAAGAGAAATGTGCCAAAAATAAATTTTATAGAGCTAACAAGATGATTTTGGATGATAAGGTTGGACCATCTATAGTGAGAGGTAGGATTCTAATGAGTTTCTCACATATGAAAGTGTTGTTTGATACTGGTGCATCACATTTCTTCATTGCATCTCAGGATTTTGATTTTCTATATTTAAAACTTTATATGATTACCTTCGTGTCAAAACATAAAACTCCTCTTGATAAAACATAATGTGTAACATCCCAGGTAAATAAAGAATAAATAATTTTCATATTTATTAATATTTACGATTTAAATATTAATTTTACCTTAAAGGGTTTGCTATGATCGAGAGAATACCAAATACGCAACGATGAGTTCCTTTGAAAACTTACGTTGCACACTAGTAATAAAATAATATTATTTTAAATGTTAGTTAACACGTAGCTGTTGTACTGGCGGGAATGGATATAAATAACTAAAATATGATTATATATGTTTGTTAAATGTTTTTACATTTATCTAATAAATGATAAAGACTTAAAATATGAAAAGAATTCAATTTTAGGCTTATATACTCTAATTTTCACGAAAGGTCCACTTATCACCTTTTGAAGGAGAACCATCATTAAATATAGTTTTGATCGATCTTATAAATTATATTGGACCAAATATAACTCTTCTTTATAATTGGGACATCAAAATTTACTTTGTGTAATTTTTGGTATCTTTTCGATAAAGTTCATTTTTTAATGACTAGTGTAAAATGTTGTATTTTAATTCAAAACCTCTTTTTAATATAATTTATTTATATGATTAGATTATCTTTTGAATTGGTTTTAAAGTGAAATTAGAATATACTTTTACCATTAAATCCAATATTTGTCGTTGGAATTAATTTCACTTTGAAATCGGACTTAAACTAGTGTCAATCTTTTGATACTTATTGTTTCATAAAAACAAGCTATTTGTCATGATAGCGAGAATTAATTATTAAATTAATTAATGTGACTTATATGTTTTGAATTTTATAAAATAGACTTCATTTTTGAATTCGGAATATCAAATATAGCTTAGGGTGAATTTTTGGTTTTTTCTGAAAAACTTCAATTTTTGATCAATAGTGAAACCACTAAGTGGTACTTAAAAAACTGATTTTTCGTTTAAATGAAATTTTACCCCCTCTGTGCTTTGAAATTCAAAAATCCGACATACATGGTTTTCATTAATAAGTAAAATGTGGTTCAATGAGATTAAAATAATTTTTTGGTGAATAGTAACTTATTAAGTTTTTAATCGCGATTAGAGGTAATTAGTGTAGTTTAAGGTAAGAATAATGTTTTAATAAAATGAAATGACCTAGAGACATGTCCTAACCTCATTGGATGTTTCATGGCTGACCAAGACAATCTATGGGTCAACTTGGGGACCCCATGGAGCCAATTTGGTTGGGAAATGACATAAATAACTTTTTATTTAATGTTAAAGTAAAAAATGACACAAACATGAAATGTTTTACTAAAACAATTTTTACATGGGGTTATACAAGTCATATTTCTTACTATAAATATTAATTAGAAAGATAAAAATATTTCCTACATCATGATATTTTTTTTATAATTTTTATACATTAAATATATTAAATTATTTATGACACCATGATGATGCAGCGATTACCTCATTATTTAACGATTTAAATAAAATGGAAAGATAATATAAAATATAAAACCTAAACATGACCAAAACCTATTGGATGGGTAGAGTTCGAACCCTTATCACCTTACCCTCGAAACACATCAATTTGGGACCATTAATAACCAAAACTTATTCTAAAATAAAATAACATTTCCTTACTTTCCAAGAGTGCCCCTCCTCTCCTCTTATAAAAGGCCCCCACCTCTACCTCCTTACCCACACTCCCAAAGCCTTTGTCTCGGCCAACCCCTACCCATTTTGGCTCTCCACATCCCTCTATTACTCCTTGAAGCCTCAATTTGGGCAGAAGCCTTCCCAAGTAAGCCTTTGAGCTCAAACCAAAGGGAGTTACCTGATTTTAAGGTAATGTCTTCTTTTGAGTCCTTTTGTTTTATTTTGCTTCTCCAACCCCCTAAACTCTTTTTATTCTTTTCTTTTGTAACAAATACAGTATCCTAAATATACTAGGATGATTTTATAAGAAGTATTAGAGCTACACTTACACACACCTACATCTAATGGTTAAAGAACATACTGTTTCCGTGGATGGTGAATTTATGCCTCCCGAAACGATGATTGTTCAACATTCTTTTAACACCTTCAAAGGTGGACATTAAGATGACACTATATTTATATATGATATATAATATGTTTATGTTTTCCTTAAACTTCTGTATTTTTCATTTTGGGCATACCTTTATGGTTTCCATTATGGGTAAACAAGATATCTTCATTTAAGGAAGTGCGGACTAACGCCCCCTCAAAGTGATGTGATTCGTTAATGCCATATGTGGGACGTATAAAGGATGGATTTAAAGTTATTATATATGATTTTATACTGGAATTATAATATACCTCTATATCATTTCTTTCCATTAAAGTATGAGATAGAAATGAAAGTAGCGTTCATGCATACGTACGGCTTACCGTCTCCATGAACGGTGCATTTCATTTCTTATCCCCAAATGTAATGTACTATTAAATGTACATGTATATAATGGATATATATAATTAATGATACATCTAAACGATTAATATAATTATGGAATTAAAATATACATACCTCTCATTTAGTTTTAATTCCATTAATAAGAAAAAGAAATGAACGTGGCGTTCATGCGTACGTACGGCTTACCGTCTCCACGAACGGTGAATTTCATTTCTTACCTCTAAATGATTATGTAATATTATAAATACATGTATATGATGGATATATATGATATATATGCTATCCAAATCAGGAATGTCATTATGGATATAAAGAACCTTTGACCACACGAACAACATGTAATTGTAAGAAGTCCACTTTCGACTTAAAAACCAAATATCGACAAAACAAACATTATTAACTAAAATGGTTACATAATGTTTATAACATGGAAAATAAGTGATATAAAAAAATAATGAACTTTAAAAAGGTTTTTAATCAAGTATAAATTAACTCAAGTTTATTATTCAGGATGTCAAAGAACAATCGAGTCAAGTCGGACCCGAGGTAAGGGACTTCGTCTCAATCTCCTTTCATTGAGGCATATTTTGTTTTATACACAACTTTATTTTATATGGTGTATAAACCCATTTGATGTTTACTTTTATACAAAAGGAATATTTTTCTACAAAGTGTTTTACAAAACGACAAAAAGGAATGTTTCTTTTAACGTACGCAGTGACAACGACTTTTTCCGCCGCCGCAAGTATAATTTGGTCTTTGGCTTCCTCAACAAGCCGTAATGTTTTTAAAATGAAATAAATACCATATAATCTTTTATGTATTTTGGTATTGAAAATGGTTTTTATAATGGATTTGTTATGTCAATATATTTGAGTGATATATTGTGATCAAAGTTTGGAAATGTTTTCTTTCCATTATGTTTGTTTTATGTCTTATGATTTTATAATGGTACTTGGACATTTGACGGGTGGTTACTTGATAAACCATATGACCGGTGGTTCCGTGAATACCAGGACGGGTGGTTATGTTATAACCTCCAATGCATTGGGTATGGAAGTCGGCTGTATGGCTATTCCATTAAGTATGTATGGAAGTTGGCCGAATGGCTATTCCATTAAGTGATATGTGTGGAAGTCGACCGTATGGTTATTCCACTTAAATATGTTTATATCCCAAGTTACCTTTATATGTGTTATGTGTTCTTTATATGGGTTTTATGGTAATCCTTTGGTTACAAAAAGGTAAGTAATGATATTTTATTCAGTGAAGAGTTTTTTACTACTTCATGAAGGTGAAGGTATTACTTTGATAAAGTATACATGGTTTACTTGATGTTTGAAAAACTAACAGTTTTCATTCTTTGTGTATACATTACTGAGCATTTTATGCTCACCCCAAGTTTTTTTGAAATGTTTTTCACAGGACTTAATGTGGAATAAGGTCAAGGTTGGGATCAAGGGAATTTCATGATATATAAAACATGGAACTAGACATGTTTGTTTTTAAGAGTTTTTTATTCTATGGAAACTTGGTAGAAATGTCTACTTTGTAAATATTTTGAGATGTAATAGTTATGTTCTAATTCTCTAAAACTCTAAACCTGAAAAGATCCTCAATGTGAATTATTCATTTAATTCAATATTAAGTAATATTTAAGGCTAGGGCCTTATAGTTGGTATCCGAGGTCGGTTTAGACAACTTTAGGAGTTAGAAAAGTGTAAAATTATAAGTTAATTTATGGTACGGTTAAAATGATATAGCATTTAAAGATTACCACGTTACTTCGCATAAGATATTTCAGTGTTAAGAATGGTTTTCCATAGAGTAAACAGAGCATATTTTCTAGGAAGGCATACAGAGTATAATTACCTTTCGAATTAGCAACCAGAGATGGTCGGAATCAGAATTGAGTTGTTTACTACACTGATGGCTCAGTTGATTCAGGTGATAAATGGTGGTTGTGTTTATTGATGATATTTTGGTGTTTTCTAAAAGTAAATAGGAGAATGAAAGTCATATAAGGGTTATCTTGCAAACATTAAAAGAAAAGAAACTATATGGGAAATTCAAAAAGTGTGAGTTTTGGTTACAACCAATTTCTTTCCTGGGTCACATTGTTTCAAAAGATAGCATAACTGTTGATCCTGCTAAAACAAAATTTGTTGAAGAATGTCCAAGACCCACAAATGTAACCGAGATCTGTAGTTTCCTTGGTTTGGAAGGTTACTACAGAAGGTTTGTTGAAAAATTTTCACGGTTATCTAGTCCAATGACTAAGCTAACTCGGAAGGGTGTTAAGTTTATCTGGACAAAAGAATGTGATGATTGTTTTCACGAGTTGAAAAGAAGATTGGAGAATGCTCCAGTTTTGGAACTTCCTTCCAGGAATGGTGAGTTTGTTATATACAGTGATGCTTCGTTGAAGGGACTTGGTTGTGTCCTTATGCAGAATGATCAGGTAATTTCTTATGCTTCACGTCAGTTGAAAACTCATGAGGTAAATTACCCTACACATGATTTGTAATTATCTACTGTTGTTTTTTCTTTAAAAATTTGTAGGCATCATTTGTATGGAGTAAAGTGTGAAATATATACTGATCAAAAAAGTTTAAAGTATATATTCACTCAGAAATAATTGAACATGAGACAGAGGAGATGGCTGGAATTAATCAAGGATTATGAATGTACAATTCACTACCATCCGGGAAAAGCAAATAAAGTGGCCGATGCTTTGAGTAAAAAAAGTAATGCTTCATTGACGATGTTGTGTTTGGAACTTGATCCTTTGGTTAAGGATTTGATGAACTTTGGCATAGAATTTGTTGGTACATGAAGTCCTTCTGTTTTGTTTCAGGTATCAGTGAGATCTTCTCTATCAGAAAGAATCAAGCAAGCACAGAAGAAAGATAGTGAATTGCAGAAAAAGGTAGAGCTGGTTCAGAAAGGTAAGTTTCATGAATTCAACAATGATAGTGATTGTGTTTTGAGATTTGGGAAGAGACTATGTGTGCCTTGTGATTCACAGTATAAGAGAGAGTTGTTATGTGATGCTCATAGTTCTCCGTTTTCAGTTCATCCTGGCAGTACTAAGGTGTACAGAGATCTGCGAGAGTTTTACTGGTGGGATGGAATGAAAAGAGATATTGCTGATTTTACTGTGAAGTGTCTGACTTGTCAGTAAGTTAAAGCAGAGCGGCAGTTACCGAAAGGGATGCTTCAGCCTTTACCAGTGCCAGAGTGGAAATGGGAAAACATATCCATGGACTTTGTTGTGGGATTACCGAGGAAATCTTGAGGTAATAATGCAATCTTGGTTATTGTTGATCTCTTGACTAAATCTTCTCATTTCCTTACTATACGAGATACTTTTTCACTAGATCAACTTTCCTGTTTGTATCTTAAAGAGATAGTCAAGTTACATGGATTTCCTCTCTCCATTGTGTCTGATCGTGATCCCAGGTTTACTTCTAACTTTTGTAAAGGCCTTCATAAGTCGTTGGGTACTGAATTAAATTTTAGTACAGATTTTCATCCTCAATCAGATGGGCAGTCAGAACGAACAATTCAGACCTTGGAGGATATTCTACGAGCTTGTTCGATGGATTATTAGGGAAGTTGGGACCAACATCTTTCTTTGGTTGAGTTTTCTTATAATAACAGTTTTCATTCCAGTATACAGATGGCACCATTTGAGGCATTATATGGGAAGCGGTGTCGAACTCCAGCATTTTGGGATGAGGAGGGCGAAAGGAAGCTGATGGGACCAGAATTGGTAGAAGAGATGGTAGAAAAAGTTCAGTTGATTCAGAAACCAATGAGAACAGCTCAAAGTAGGCAGAAGAGTTATGCGGATAACCGGAGGAAGGATCTATCTTTCGAGGTAGGTGATCATGTTTTTCTCAAGGTTTCTCCATGGAAATGTGTGATGAGATTTGGTAAGAAAGGAAAGCTGAGTCCAAGGTTCATTGGACCATATGAAATTATGGAAAGAGTTGGATTAGTTGCATACAGAGTGGCATTACCTCCAAGATTATCTCAGGTACACAATGTTTTTCATGTTTCGACGCTCAGAAAGTATATGCCAGATCCATCTCATGTTTTGTGCCCAGAGGTAGTTTAGTTGGAAGAGAATCTCTCTTATGAGGAACAACCGGTTCAGATTCTTGATCGAAGAGAGCAAGTGCTGCAAAATAAGGTAATCCACCAGGTAAAGGTTTTGTGGAAAAACCATATGGTTGAAGAGGCAACGTGGGAATCTGAAAATGCTATGAGGGATAAATACCCCCCACTTATTTTGATAAGTGAATAAAATTGCGAGGACACAATTCCCAAAAGTGGAGAAGGATGTAAAATCCCACTTAAATAAAGAATAAGGAATTTTCATATTTATTAATATTTACGAATTAAATATTAATTTTACTTTAAAGGGGTTTCTTTGATCGATAGCATACCCGATACGCAACGATGAGTTCCTTTGAAAACTTACGTTGCACACTAGTAATAAAATAATATTATTTTAAATGTTAGTTAACACGTAGTCGTTGTACTAGAGGGAATGGATAGAAATAACTAAAATATGATTATATATGTTTGTTAAATGTTTTTACATTTATCTAATAAAGGATAAAGGCTTAAAATACGAAAAGAATTCAATTTTAGGCTTATATACTCTAATTTTCACGAAAAGTCCACTTATCACCTTTTGATGGAGAACCGTAATTAAATATAGTTATGATAGATCTTAAAAATTCTATTGGACCAAATATAACTCTTATTTATAATCGGGACGTCAAAATTTACTTTGTGTAAATTTTTGGTATCTTTCCGATAAAATTCATTTTTTTAATGAATAGTGTAAAATGTTGTATTTTAATTCAAAACCTCTTTTTAATCTAATTTATTTATATGATTATATTATATTTGGAATTGGTTTTAAAGTGAAATTTTACTATATTTTTACCATTAAATCCAATAGTGGTCGTTGGAATTAATTTCACTTTGAAATCGGACTTAAACTAGTGTCAATCTTTTGATACTTATTGTTTAATAAAAACACGATATTTGTCATGACAGCAGGAATTAATTATTAAATTAATTAATGTGACTTATATGTTTTGAATTTTTTAAAATAGACTTCATTTTTTAATTCGGAATATCAAATATAGCTTAGGGTGATTTTTTGGAATTTTTCTGAAAAACTTCAATTTTTGATGAATAGTGAAACCACTAAGTGGTACTTAAAAAAACTGATTTTTCATTTAAATGAAATTTTACCACCTCTGTGCTTTGAATTTCAAAAATCCGACATACACGGTTGTCATTAAGAAGTAAAATGTGTTTCAATGAGATTAAAATAATTTTTTTGGTGAATAGTAACTTATTATGTTTTTAATCGCGATTAGAGGTAATTAGTGTAGTTTAAGGTAAGAATAATGTTTTAATAAAATGAAATGACCTAGACACATGTCCTACACTCATTGGATGTGTCATGGAGGACCAAGACAATCCATGGGTCAACTTGGGGACCCCATGGAGCCACTTTCGTTGATAAATGACATAAATAACATTTTATTTAATGTTAAAGTAAAAATGACACAAACATGAGATGTTTTCCTAAACCAATTTTTACATGGGGTTATACAAGTAATATTTCTTACTATAAATATTCATTAGAAATCTAAAAATATTTCCTACATCATGATATTTTTTTTTATAATTTTTATACATTATATAAATTAAATTATTTATGACACCATGATGATGCCGCGATTACCTCATTATTTAACGATTTAAATAAAATGGAAAGATAATGTAAAATATAAGACCTACACATGTCCAAAACCTATTGGATGAGTATATTTTGAACCCTTGTCACCTTACCCTTGAAAAAAATCAATGTGGGACCATTAATAACCGAAACTCATTCTAAAATAATATAACATTTCCTTACTTTCCAAGAGTGCCCCTCCTCTCCTCTTATAAAAGGTCCCCACCTCTACCTCCTTACCCACACTCCCAAATCCTTTGTCTCGTCCAACCCCTGCCCATTTTGGCTCTCCAACTCCCTCTCTTACTCCTTGAAGCCTCAATTTGGTCAGAAGTCTTCCCAAGGAAGCCTTTGAGCTCAAACCAAAGGGAGTTACCCGATTTTAAGGTAATGTCTTCTTTTGAGTCCTTTTGTTTTATTTTGCTTCTCCAACTCCCTAAACTCTTTTTATTATTTTCTTTTGTAACAAATACAGTATCATAAATATACTAGGATTTTGTTATAATAAGGATTAGAGCTACACTTACACACACCTACATCTAATGGTTAAAGAACATACTGTTTCCGTAGATGGCGAATTTCTGCCTCCCGAAATGATGATTGTTCAACATTATTTTAACACCTTCAAAGGTGGCCATTAAGATGACACTATATTTATATATGATATATAATATGTTTATGTTTTCATTAAGCTTCTGTATTTTTCAATTTGGGCATACCTTTATGGTTTCTATTATGGTTAAACACGATATCTTCATTTACAGAAGTGCGGACTACCGCCCCCTCAAAGTGATGTGATTCGTTAATGCCATATGTGGGATGTATAAAGGATGGATTTAAAGTTATTATATTTGATGTCATAATGGAATTATAATATACCTCTATATAATATCTTTCCATTAAAGTATGAGATAGAAATGAAAGTAGTGTTCATGCGTACGTACGGCTTACCGTCTCCATGAACGGTGCATTTCATTTCTTATCCCCAAATGTAATGTACTATTAAAAGTAGATGTATATAATGGATATATATAATGAATGATACATATAAATGATGAATATAATTCTGGAATTAAAATATACATACCTCTCATTTAGTTTTAATTCCATTAATATAACAAAGAAATGAAAGTAGCGTTCATGCGTACGTACGGCTTACTGTCTCCATGAACAGTGCATTTCATTTCTTACCTCTAAATTATTCTGTAATATTATAAATACATGTATATGCTGGATATATATGATATATATTCTATCCAAATCAGGAATTTCATTCTGGATATAAAGAACCTTTGACCACACGAACAACATGTAATTGTAAGAAGTCCACTTTCGACTTAAGAACCAAATATCGTCAAAACAAACATTATTAACTTAAATGGTTACATAATGTTTATAAAATGGAAAATAAGTGATATAAAAGAAATAATGAACTTTAAAAAGGTTCTTAATCAAGTAGAAATTAACTCAAGTTTATTATTCAGGACGTTAAAGAACGATCGAGTCAAGTCGGACCCGAGGTAAGGAACTTCGTCTCAATCTACATTCATTGAGGCATATTTCGTTTTATACACAACTTTATTTTATACAGTGTATAAAACCCTTTGAAATTTACTTTTATACAAAAGGAATATTTTTCTACAAAGCGTTTTACAAAACGACAAAAAGGAATGTTTCTTTTAACGTACGTGGTGACAACGACTTTTTCTGCCGCCGCGATTATTATTTGGTCTTTGGCTTCCTCAACAAGTCGTAATGTTTTTAAAATGAAATAAATACCATATACTCTTTTTTGTATTTTGGTATTAAAAATGGTTTTTATAATGGATTTGTTATATCAATATATTTGAGTGATATATTGTGATCAAAGTGTGGAAATTTTTTCTTTCCATTATGTTTGTTTTATGTCTTATGATTTTATAATGGTACTTGGACATTTGAAGGGTGGTTATGTGATAAACCATATGACGGGTGGTGCCGTGAATACCAGGATGGGTGGTTACGTTATAACCTCCAATGCATTGGGTATGGAAGTTGGCCGTATGGATATTCCATTAAGTATGTATGGAAGTTGGCCGAATGGCTATTCCATTAAGTGATATGTGTGGAAGTCGACCGTATGGTTATTCCACATAAGTATGTTTATGTCCCAAGTTACCTTTATATATGTTATGTGTTCTTTATATGGGTTTTATGGTAATCCGTCGGTTACAAAAAGGTAAGTAATGATATTTTATTCAGTGAAGAGTTTTTTGCTACTTAATGAAGGTGAAGGTATTACTTTGATAAAGTATACATGGTTTACTTGATGTTTGAAAAACTAATAGTTTTCATTCTTTGTGTATACCTTACTGATCTTTTTATGCTCACCCCAAGTTTTTTTGAAATTTTTTTCACGGGACTTAATGTGTAATAAGGTCAAGGATGGGATCAAGGGAATGTCATGCTATATAAAAAATGGAACTATAAATGTTTCTTTTTAAGAGTTTTTTATTCTATGGAAACTTGGTAGAAGTGTCTACTTTGTAAATCTTTTGAGATGTAATAGTTATGTTCTAATTCTCTAAAACTCTAAACCTGAAAATATCCTCAATGTGAATTATTCATTTGATGTAATTTTGGGTATGTATTGGTTGAAAAAATTTAAGGCTCACATCCACTGTTACAGAAGAATGGTTATTTTTATTACTAAAGGCGGCATCAACCATCTATTCAGAGGATAGAGGGTTGTAAAGATAGGTGAAACAGGCTGGTTAGCACTCGTAGTAGGAACAATCTCTTACCAGTTGGTGGTGTTAACTTTGGAATTTATAGAAGAGATTGAGGATATCAGTTTTCTACCATATGTGGATCAATTTATATATGTATTTCCAAATAACTTCTTAGGGTCGCCACCTATAAGGAATGTGGAGTTTAAAATTGATCTCCTCTTGGGGATCAATCCTATTTCCCTTTCTTATTATAGGATATCGCCAGTAGAGTTAAAATAATTAAAATTGTAATTTTAAAAGTTAGAAAGCAAAGGTTTCATTTGTCTGAGCACGTCTATATGGGCATCACCAGTCTATTTGTAAATAAAGCAAATGGAACTCTAATGATGTGTGTGGATTATCATAAGCTTAACTAAGATATGATCAATAATCATTATCTGATTCCATGCATTGATGATTTGTTCGATCAATTGAGGGGAGCTCAGTGGTTCTCTAAAATTGACTTGAGATCAAGATGTCACTAATTGAGAGTTCAAAAGGAGGATATTTTGAAGACAACTTCTAGAAGAAGATATGGACATTTAGAATATATAGTAATGCCTTTCGTTCTTATAAATTCACCAGTGTTATTTATGGAATTGATGAATTAGATATTTCAAATATATCTAGATTATTTTTTGATGGTATTTCTTGATGACATGTTGGTTCTTTCAAGGAAAAGGGTTGACAAAGAGGAACACTTAGTGATAGTGTTGGAAATTTTGAGAGATCACTAGTTTTATGCAAAACTATCAAAGTTTTATTTTTGGATACAAGAAGTATGCTTCCAAGGCCATATAATTTCTGAAAAGGTGTTTTGATAGATCTAGATAATAAATAAGTACTTATCTCTTAGAAACCATGGAATAATTTATTTGAGATGTGAAACTTTATTGGTCTCACTAGTTATTACCGATGTTTTTTTGTGACTTATCAAAACTAGAATAACCTAGGACAACTTTTAAAAAGAAGAATGTTCCAATCTAATGTTTTCTCATTCAAGGAGACTGTATGGTTGCTTATAGTTCAAGGAAGTTTAGAGTGCATGATAAGAATTTCCCAACACATGACTTAGAGTTAGTTGTGGTCATCCATGCCTTGAAGAATTAGAATCACTATCTCTTTGGTGAGAAATTTACTCTTTTAATGGATCATAAGAGCTTGAAATATATTTTACCACTGTGAAATTTGAATCTGATGAAAAGAATATGTGTGTATTATCTACAAATTTTAGACATTGAATTAATGTATACACTAGGTAAAATAAATTTAGTGGAAGATTCATTAAGGAGAAAGTCGCATGCTCAGTTGAAAAAAGAAGCTACATATGAATGGTAGTTTTTGTTGGTTCTAGATAACATACTTGTGGAATATGAATAATGAGGTGTTGTAGAAGTTTTATTTTCATCCACTCTTGTTCTTAATTTGTTAAAGATCGTAAATGAGGGACAGATTTCCAATGTACAATATGTGAAAATGACGTCAAAACTCAATTGTGTGGAGACCATTGATGGCTAGAAACTAGATGGGAGTTTAGTGTTGTGGTTATGATATCATATGGTTGTACCTATCGCTTTTTAAGAGAAACTTATTCTTGATTGCCACCATTATAGATGGTTCATTCATCAAGAAAACAAAATATGATTATGGAATTGAAGGCATAGTTTTGGTGGAGCGGCATGAAAAGGAAAGTGGCAGAGTTTATTTTTTTCTGCTTAACCTATCAACAGGTTAAGGAAGATCACCAGAGACTGGTGAGTATGTTGTAGTCTTTACCAATTATAGAGTGGAAATGGGAGCACATAGCCATCGATTTTTTTACAGGTCTCCCAAGAATGGTTTGAAAACACGATTCTATATGGGTGATAATGGATCAACTCATAAAGTAATCCCATTTATTCCCTATTTGTGAAAATCATATGGTGAAGGATATATCAAAAATATATATCCAATAATTGGTAAATATATAGGGAATACTAGTTTCAATCATGTCAGATAGAGATCTGAGGTTCACGGCTTATTTCTGGAAATCCTTAAATAAATATCTTAGGAATCAGTTGACTATGAGTATGGCGTATAATCCTCATATAGATGTTCAATCCAAAAAAAATGATAGAAATGTTGGAAGACAGGTTTCGGGCTCACATAATGTATTTTCGTAGATCATTGGAGGATCATATACCCTTAGTGGAGTTTTCTTATAATAAAAGTTATCATGCCTTGATATATATGGCTTCTTTTGAAGCAATGTATCAGCATACATGTCGTTCTCCACTTTGTTATGTGGAAATAGGTGGGACTTAATTAGTTGGTAGGAGCCTTTTCCATGAAATGATAGAGATGATTCAGTTGATCATAAAGAGAATGGAGACAGCTCAAAGTCATCATAAATATAATGCATATCATCGCTGAAGACAACTGTCTTTACTGGTGAGTGATCATGTAATCTTGAGGATTTCTCTAAGTCTTGGAAATCATCATTTTTGGAAGTAGGGAAATTTATATCCTCATTACATAGTCCCTTTTGAGATTCAAGAAAGGGTAGGAGAGGTGGAATATCAGTTGGTATTTCCACAATGGCTTAGTTCGATGCATAATGTATTCCACATATCTTAGTTGAAAAAGTATCAGCCTGATCCTGACCATGTGATCAGATGGGATCACATTAAACTAGAGTCAGATGCATCATTATTATATATCCCGATGCAGATTGTGGAAAGGTAGGATAAATTCTAGTCTGGTAAGAGAATTGGTCTAGTGTGGGATTTATGGAAACATGGTCAGATTAAGGAAGAGACTTGGGAATGTGAGAAGGAAATGAAATAGCAATGGTCGGAACTCTTTCAGAGCAACAATGGTTTTCTACTTTCTGAGGATGAAAATATAAATGGTGGGGAGAATGTAGCACCCCCATTTTTTGGTATGTATCCCTTTATTTATGGTTTTTGTGTATATAAAGTATAAGGGTGAAAGATGGAATTGTTTGGGGAACTTATTCATAATTTTTGGAGCTAAAGGGAACTCCCACAAGCTGCACACGGTTTTTGAAAACCGTGTAGAATTCTAAAATAAATCGTGCCAAATGTGTAATGTTGGATAGAGAGCCTTGGCACTATCAGTTCATGATTTGAAGACCATGTTATGAGGTCCTGAAAAATATTTCTTAAGTCATAAGTAGGAGCACGGTTAGCGCATGGTTCATCTAATTATGCAACTAAACTGGGCACAGGTTAAAATCCACCTCATTAAAAGTGGATCTAGGTCTTACTTGCCATTAAGCCACTCATTTTTGACACAATACAACTCTAAATAGGGATTTTTCTTCTCCTAATTCCAATGTATGTTCAACCTTCATTCCAGAAATGATCTGAAGTCTTCTCTTAGTGATTAAGAGCTGATTCATCGTGGTAAGTGATTCTTCTTCACCGTTCTGGTCATGTTTTCTTAGATCTAATTAGATCTACTTATCATTTCTGCTTGGATTCTCATATCTATTCCCATTATGGTTAGATCTATGATTCTGGATGCCATAGATGATGATATATGATCTTTATCATCATAATAGATGAGATCTAAGTTGGTTTTGTGAAATTATTACCTGGTTTGGTGAGTATTCTTCGCCCGTTTTCATTTTTCATCAACACGGTTGAGGTAGTTGGATTCACACTTGACTCCTCTTAGTAGAAATAATTATAATGATTTCAAATTGATTGATATTTTGTAGATTTTATTGTGAATTGGTTAATTGATGATGGTTAAAAACCCTCTTCGGGGATGGTTTGTGGAAATCAGGTAAATTGGTTTTCTTGATTAAAGTGGTTGATTCTTGATTTTAAAATGATTTTTTTAAAATGGGATATTTCTATAATATGGTAAATGGATTTTATTAAAATATTTTCAATAAAATTAATGATTTTATTGAAATGGAATGGGTGTTGTGAATTGTTTTTTTAATCATTTTCAATAAAATAATAGTTTTATTAAAATGGTTCGAAATGGTTATTTGAAATGGTTTTGGTATACATTGGGTTTTGTGTGAGTTCATGATTGATGATACATGAGTAAGGGATGTATACAAGTGGGGTAGAATGTATGTGACCCTAGATCGGGGGTGTGTGTTAATGGGATAGAAGGTGATTAGACAAGACACCACTCATGAGTATGGAACTATCGAACAAAGCATACATGCATGGGAGTGTTGTGAATAATGAAATGGTTATGCCAAAATGATATTTAGAACTGGATTTAAAACATTATTTGGATGTGTTATAGAACTATGACTTTCTAGAAAATTGTTTTAAGTAAAACATGTTTACTCTTGGTTATAAATGGCTTTTGGAGCTTGTTTATAATTAGTTATAAACTATTTTGAATAATTTTTTCAGATAAATGGTATTATATAAATCTTTCTAAATTTTCTATCCTAGTGGAATGAGTAGGGAATTAATTGGGGAAAACCTAATGAGTTTTAGCACTCAACCCAGCTTTGTCACTTTGGTGCTTTTTAAAATTTTATCTACCAAGACAATGTAAAATGTAAAGTATCACATATTTAGCACTATTTCATGATACTTGGGCTGTTTGGTGATGGTTGTAGCATAAATCTTGTGGACTGTGGAGTTTCTTAGTCATCTTGGAATTTTAATTGTTTATATTCAACTATTTACTTTGATGTTGTAGTCTTATAATGTGGAACTTGATTTGAGTATGATTTTGATATATAAAAAAGATAGGTTTTCATTCATGGTTATCATGTAACATATAATGGCATTTTTGGTTCTGTATTTTTTGTTAGTTATTTTATTATTAAAGGGTAAATCATCCCCCAAATGTTTCGAAACCCTTCAGAATTTATTTCCATCCTTTGGTGTCTTGGGTATGTCACTTAAGGCCAAGTATAGTTTTTCCCACATTGTCAAGAAAATGAGATGAAGGAGGTATGTTAAAACTTTAGTATCAACCACAAAAATATCTTTACAATTATTAATAACATGTCTCTCTAACATTTTATACAAATAATATCCCTCTTCAAAATAAGAATTAGTCGAATGAGACCAAGAAACTACATGATAAATTTTGTATAGTTTATCTTCCAAATAAGAAAATTTATTTCAAATTAAACCATTAATCAGATCAAGTTTAGTTACAATGAATCTCAAGACTTTCAAGGTCATCGAAGAGGTCTCTTTAACTAATGATACATTTTCCGACAAAAAACAACCCAAATCTTATAAATTCCATTCAAGAATCTACATTGTACTTCTAGGAAGACCAAAAATAATTTGAATTTTAGTTGACATATTCCTATTAACAACATCAACATTATTTAGGGAGATCAGATCACACTATAGTGAGTTAATTTTGGTTGTAGGAGAATCAAGTGAAAGAGATACAACTTCCAACATCCCATCAATAGAAACTTGAGCAGTTAATCATCATGTGGTTGGTCTAGAAATAGGTGATCCCAAAGGGGAATACAAAAGAGATGGGAAAATTATCTTAATACATTCAAAATATTTATACAAGTCCATGTTTTGTTTTATAGTTGGTATTATTTTGATATACTCAAATTGGTATACCAATATCTTTTTCAATGAATCTAAATCATCCTTTTACACTGAATTTTTGTTAAGTTTATAAAATACAACTCCAAATTCAAGTAACACCACATTAAATGAATTAACATTATCTAATAACACAATAAACTAAAATATAATTAAATAATTATATCTTAAAACATTATTGTTTTATAACTCAGTACTATTACCATTGGTTTTAATATGAAAAAGAGAGTTAACTTTTGTATTCTCATCTATACGAGAGGGTTAAGAAAAACTATATTCCATTTAAACTTTTATATTAAAGAAACATACCATTACACAACTTTTTATTCTTCTTTTGATCCCATAAAATCACTCCCAATAAAACTTATTGGTTCATTTTAACTCTCCTTGAATATTTAACAAGTCTTGAAACATCAATGATTTGAAAGAAACCTATAACTGTATAGATAGTATTTTCTTAACCAATACTAATGATATTAGTGATGGATATAATAAATATTTATATATTATTATAAAATTGTACGGTATTCTTAGGAACTGGGTTATTAAGATTCAATTATCCATTGATTCGAGGAGAGGCTACTTCAAGTGAAGGCATTTGAAATATAGCCTGATTCACCATTGATTAAACAACCTTATCATCTTCCTCATACCTAAAAATTGATTTCAGATGACTATAATCTAATTTGAATACTCATACACTTAAACTTATATTATAAATATATATATATCATCCTAATTGTATTCCAATTCTATACTCACAACAACTTTTTCATCACTTTCAACAAAAATGATTACCCGAGAAATATCACCCTAAATAGTTGCAGGGTGATCTTAAACATCTTCATAAGATCTAAGAGGTATAGTATTATTTATATAGAAACTATATATTTACCCACTTCACTTTATTACTATATATCCATTATATTTCATACCATTAAAATAATATGGCATTACATCATTCAAATGGACTCCATCTTTCACAAAGATAAACAACAAACTCCATCTGAAATTATATAAGTTCACTAAATTTTTTTGAACATAACACATATAAAACATAATTTAAATAAGTATATTGACACAGTTATCTATTAAATATAGATACATCAAAGAAATATCTTGAAATAAGATCTTTCCAAACTCACCAGCTCACTAAGCGAATGTATATTGAATAAACTTTATAAGAACTTTCCTTTTTTCCTCAAGATCCTTTAAATATTTCTTTTACACTTCAAGAACTCCAAATATATATTTTAAAATTTCATGAGGTATTACCTCATGAATATCAGTAATATAGTTACTTAAGTAAAAAAAATTTCCTCATGTGAATAATGAACAAATCTATCTATTTCCATAGAAACGGTTGAAAACTGTTTTAGATACACTGTCAAAGTGACAAGGTCCTCATTATCACATAAATAAAAAAAATTCCTCATGAAATTCATTCACATATTTCTCAAATAATAACACCATATTCTTTTCAATTTAAATGAACTCATAACCTTAAGTATTGATGACTTTAGTAGCATATTTTTTTAGTCTAACCAGCGGAAATATATTAATTTCCCAGTGAGGACCATCCTAAATGTTTTTTTAACTTTGTGACCTATCGTCAGAAATACCATCATAATGAATCCTAATTCCCATAAGTGATCAATATAAATATAAATGTTTTAATGGATTTTGGGAAAGGGTTTGAGAATAAAGGAATAAAATCTAATTTTTGAAAAGGATCAACATTTTTATGTGAAAACTAATCTACTTGGTATCTCTCTTTCAAGACATATGAAATGTCACCATAGAGTGACGTGAAAAATAATCAAAAAAAAATAGAAATGTGACACTTCATGACACATCTAGAACCAAAATAGCCAACTCTAAATAAAAATCTCATGATAAATAAGATAACATAGGTAAGAAAAATAAACCAAAAAAATCAAAACAATCATAAGATAGCTAGAGGTACTCACATAAAAAGAAATAATTAAAAAAAAATATTCATAATTATGATTAGATAAAATAAAATCCACATGCGAGAAATAACTTAGTGAAAATAACTTTTAATTGATTTTATATACAAATGAAATCCAACAAGATATCTTCTTTATAAATGATTCAATGGAAGTGATGTCTTAAATATATTTTCTTTATTCTTGAATCGTTTATTGGATTTTTTGGATTTTTGATAGTTATAGTATTATATCATTTCATTGGTATATGATTAAAATTACATCCAAAATTATTGTGAATGAAAACTTCCATATGCAATATATCTAGATTCTCTTGGTGATAATATAATATCATGATGCTCCTTACTTGACCATGAATCTAATTATTCTCTCATAAGGTGATAATTTTTGGGGGAACTATTTTTATCTAGTCAATACACACAAAAATTAGTATATGAATATGATTTAAATTAAACTCATTTATTTTTTTTTGAAAAAATAAAGGATAGAGAAATCGTTCAATTCGAATACCATGAAATTCATTTTGCATAAGTAAAATTATATTATTCTAGATTTTATTAATACTGGCCACAAATACATATTGAAAAATAATATTTGTTCTACCTATATTTAGATAAATAAATATATCAATTATAGCTCTATATAGATTTTTGTCAACCAATTTTCCAACTTCATCCAAGTGAAGAAAATATTGGAAATCATAGGAGTTTAAAAGTCTTACTACACTCAATTATTAGTTTTTTAGGTAAATCAAGTTTTTATTTTCTTCGGTTTTAAATTTTTCCCAAATCTTTTGGATATATATTAAATCTATGTAAATAGTTTAACTAACCAATCATGCTCATTTAAAAAAAATTCCTTTTGTTTTGAAAATTCAATACACTTTTTTATATTTTTTAAATTTAATACAAAAACATTAAAATAATTTTCTACAAGTTAATTTTTGTGAAAAAATTTTCTTGAAAAGAGTAGGATCTACCAATCCATCCTTAAACCTATTTGAAAAATTAAGAGAACTTAATATTCCATACCAAGATCTACGTTCTTGTTTAAGATCATGAAAAGATTTGGTAATTTTGAAAATAAAATTTTGAATATGAGGTTCTCAAAATCCGAGTGGTTGTTAAACATATATTTACTACATTGAAAATTCATTTTATAAAATAATATTAAACATCCATCTGACATATTTTAAAGTTCATATGAAATGCATATAGAAAAATATTATAATTGATTCTAATCTATAAATATGGGAAAACGTTTCCTCTAATATATTCCTAATTCTTGATTTTAACCTTTGGAAACAAATATATCCTTATTTATAGTGATTACACCCTATTAATACCTTTTATTACTAAATTCCTTTTTAGTTCTAATAATTGGATAGTCATAGGTTCTAACAATTAATTTACATACCATGTTCTTATTGAACTGGTTTAGCTATTCTTATATAGAAACTACCCAATTTTCATCTTATGAGGATTCTTATATGGTTTTAGCTTCATGATTTTAAATAAAGTAAAAAAATTCGACAATTTTTCATACAATCTTCTAGTTTTAACACATATATCAAGGTTTCCATTAATATATTCAAAAATATGGTCTTTAAGGGTTTTATGGGGTCTAGGTAGCACACTTTCAAATTTTTCAGAATAAAATTATTATAGTCTATATTTTAATTTATCATACTCCAAATCACTATCCTTTTTATCATCAAATATAAGTTCAAGTTATAGTTTTCCATAAAATCATTTATGTTATCAATTTTACTCTTTTGGGATAAAAAGGATAACATTCATAAAATTTAACATTTGTGCAATCTTCAACAACCTTTGACGCCTTATTTAAAACTCAGTAATATTTAGATGTAGTGAAATATCCTAAAAATATTCCTTCATTACCCTTTGGATAAAACATACTAAGATTATCCTCGGTGTTTAGGATATACAAATTCCATTCAAAAAACATAAATTATCTGACCTTTTATTTACTATTATTCCATAACTCATAATATTTTTTTGTTTAATATATGATTTATTAGAACTCTATTAGTGAAATAATATGTCATTTTAATTACTTAAACCCAAAAGTGAGCTGGCACGTTATATTCACATTACACAGTTCTAGAAATTTCATGAAAAGTCTTATTTATTATTTAAAAAAATCTATTTTTAATGTTTTATATGGGAATAGAAGGTATGATTAATTTAATGTTTTGGGAAAAATCAATTGAATTCATGATTTTAAAATTCTCTCCCATTTTCACTTAATAATGTCACTATTTTGGCATCTTTCAGATTTTGTAAAATCTTTCAAAAATTAATAGACACATTCTACACATCACTCTTATTTCATAAAAAATAAATGCAATTAAATAAATAAAAATCATCACCTAAAACATTAATAAAATATTTACCACCAAGGATTGTTGTTCTATATGGTCCAAACAAATCCATATTGATTAGTTCTAATGTCCTAGTTTAATTAATCTATTTAGTTATTTTAAAAGACAATTTTTTTTCCTTCTCATTTTGAACTCCTCACATAATTTACTTTTATCCAATTTAAAGTGAGGAAAATCTTAAAAAAATTTCTTTTTGGATGACATTCTAAAAGAATAACCATTAAAATATCCAATTATTATTTCCCAAATATACGATTAATTAATTTTATCATTCAAATAGATTAATTTTTGTTTATAAAGGAATAAACATCTAAAATGTAAAAAATTTAAATTCTTGGTGCTTTAAATTTATGAGACTTGTCTTTGAATACATAATATAAATTTTTAGAAAATTATCCAATGTAACGTTTAACACAATGTTTGTAAATACTTATTAGGTTATGATTCAAGCCTTCAACATAAATTTTTTTATGTGAACATTATTTATATTGCAATCCAATATAACTTCAAAACATTTTACCTTATCATTATCACCAATGTTAATTAGCCTCGGTTAATTTTTGTTGATGTATGAATGTTTAGAAAATATCCACTTATATGTCTTGAGCATCCATTGTCCATGTACCACATTTCATTGATCTTTTTATACTCCTTATACAAAAAAATATATCAAATAAGAATGTCTTTTGGTACTCATATTCTCTTTGGTTCTAAAAATTTTATGAACTAATGAATTTAGATTCAAAATCTTTTTGTGATGTTTAGATATTCAACCACTAAATTTAGACATTATTTTAAAATAAATTATTTACTAACACCTAAAATTGAGTATTTTTTAGATTAAATATTTTTTCATAATGACCAATTTCTTTATACAGAATATATTTAAATTTTGGTAGGATTTTATTCCAATAACAAGGCAATTTTTTTATATATTATAGGTTTATGTGTATTAATTTTAATACCAACTAATTTTCTATTCTCTTTAATTTTTCTAAAACAAATAATTGAGATAGATTTATCCCATTATAAATACCTTGGAAGAATAATTAAAATGTTGTACCTATTTTTATAATCATTTAGTTTTCTCATTTGTCTTATAGAAAGAGAGAATAGTTCTATCTATTAATGTTTTTAAATCAAAAATATACTTATTCAAATCATCTATTTCACTCATGATATCATCATAATATTTTCAAATACTTTTTTTATTATTTCCCAATATTTTATATTTCTCTTCTAGTATAGTATAATAGTCATTTAATTATTCAAAAGTGAACTTTTCAATTTCAAAATAAGATTCATGATCTGAAGAATAAAAATAATTTACATTGGGTTATTGTTCCATAAATCACATGATGGATTTTTTTTCATTTGTGATTTAAAATTTATATTTATAATATATGTCACCACTATAATTTTATGACACAACCTAGATATCCTAAAAAGATTTATTTTATTTTTTCGTAAACATAAATTTTTTGAAGAAATTCTCCTCAAATATTTTTCAATGAAGTTGAGGGCAGTCAAGCTTGATGCGCCCAAACTTCTTGCACACATATCATATAACTTCTCTGGTATTTCTATAAAAAAAATATACTTGTTAAAGGATTTCCATAATTCTATTCACTTATTAAAGAACTTTTTAATCTTACTAGTTAATTCAGAAAGTTAACTATCAGTATTATAATTGTTTGAGTCTTTTTTACTAGATGATTTAGATAATTATACTTCATTTGTTTTAGTTTCATCCTTCAAAGTAAATGCTTACAAAGTAATAAATTCCTTCTTAATAATTTCATAATATCTATCCTTGGGATCTATTTTAGACTTATATATCATAAGTTTTCAAATAATTTCTTTAATTTTTATATCTTTCACAGCCTTGGAGTGCCTAATGAAATCTGAAATCCCAATCCATTTGGGTGGAATAACTCTTGGAACTTTATGATATTGATTGGGATCAAGAACATATCTTCTTAAGGAAGCCATGTTTCTTATGATTTCAGTAATCCTTCTATTCATATGAGTGATCATATCACTATGAATACTTATAAAGGTCTCATACTTCAATTTGTAAGTGTTGTGTCATAGTTGTCTTACATTATATTAATCATCATATTCTACAAATACATTTGTCCACATTTCATTTTTGTGTCACATTTAAATATTCTATTGAACTCATTTGGACCGATTCCATGTATGATTTCATTCATAGATTAGATTTAAAATAATAATTTAATTATATAGTAGAATCAAAAAAATTAATCCCCTTGTTGAACTTTAAAAGGATTTATGGATTTTAAACAATCTTTTATACAAAAGTTTTTTATATATAAAATCATGTGTGGATTCCAACATCCATAGATTTGGAAATTGAAAAAATGCACCTAGATCATACAAATTACTTCTTTGTTAACATAAATTTTCAAAATTGGATCTTTTAACATCAACTAATGACATTTTTGAACACAAAAGTAACAAAATATAATGACAATTGTCAGTTAGAAAGGTTTTTCACAATGAGTGAACAATTTTGATCTTCCATGAATGAACAATTCTAATATTAAATTATCTTAAATAAGAATTAAAATAAAAAATAGTAATGGATATATATAATGAAAAATATTTAGAGTGGTTTTAGTTATAAATATCCCTTATTCCAGTCCACTAAAACTCTACTCCTCGGGTGTGGTGTTTTTCACTAGACCTAACCTTTTTCTAGGGACTTTTCTACTGAGTGAAATTGATTTTAACTTGGTAAAAAAGTTTGATGAGATTTAAAAAAGAATCTACATTTAAAAGACATATACATGGTCTAATAACACTCAAAAAAATGTTTAAAATCATTACAAATATGAAATGTAAATATTGATTTAGGTTAAAAAAACAATTACAATAAATTCATAAAAATGAAGATGAAACATCCATAGAGATATAATATCTCCAAGGAGTATCTCTAGACGTTTGTAAATTACATGATTTATACTTATAAGAATAGAAAGAGAGATGATCAAGAATTTATCATGTAGTAGAGAAAGTCTATGTGCATGTAATCTCTAAAATTGCACGCTCAGATTTGTAATAAAATCATAAACTTTACATTTCTGGATTTGATACCAATGAAGGTGACCTAAATTTTTCTATCCAAAACAAAAAACATAAAAAAATATTGGATCACTTACATACCTAATGAACATTTAGGTTTAGAATTTTATAGAATTAGGGGAAACTTTAATATAAAAAATAACTCATTCAACATCATTACCAATAACTTAGGTAAAAGGAAATATAGGAAGGGTGAGATCAAATTCTTAGTAAGTATAATCATAATAATTTAAAATTTAATGCCATCAATTATAATAACATGAGAATAAGGTTGTGATGACAAAATCATTGTGTATGAGCATAACCTAAGATATCTCATACCATTCATCCTAGATTAATAAACATGTGGCATGGAATAAATTTTTAACAAAGGAAAATATCATTAAAATCAGTAATCATGTGACATTTGATATAAATCTTGACAAAAGGAAACAATTATAACCCATACCAAGAATAAAAAAATTATGTTGGTATCTTAGGATATTATCTTCATTTCGCTCTTACAAATGGAATAACTAGTATGGTCAAATTCCATCTAAAGAGTTCCCAATGAATTGGATATTTTTTCCCAACCCACTCATCTGTGGTTTATCAGAGAACCACCCATAATTTTTTATCATGGAACCACCCATACTTGGTTAAAAATGTTACCACATGTCCTTTATATATAATTTAACCACCTATCATCAAAAAAAAATGTCTAAGAACCGTATCCTGAATAAAGTATATCAAGAATTCATTTCATCATAAACTCATAGAAAAACATTTGATATTTTCATAACTTGATTAAACCTTGAACAATAAGTGGGTTACATGGAAAATTATTTAAAAAATTATTAACCCATGGAAAATAAATGGGTTCCAAGACAATATCTTTGAATCAGGATTAAACCGAGAAAAACAGCGTTTGTTTAAAATCTCTTTGAAATAATTTTAATCCATCTGGAAATATAATGAAGATGGTATCACTAAAATATATCCCTATTGGATCATAACTAATATTAGTGGTTGTTTATGTTGTTGAATGGAAATACCCTTAAAATATCATTAAAAAAATTATTGAGGAAAATACCCTTTTTACTTGGAAAATAACTTTTTAAAAACTAAAAAATCATAAAATATTTTTAAAATAATATTCATTGAAAATATCTTTTGAAGATTATAAATTATGGTTTAGATAAAATAATGGTAATTATGGTGAGAAAATCTATTCATGTTCTAATTTTAAAAAATAAACATTCTTTTCAAAACCTTTAGTAAAAGGGAGTTAAAAGTGAACCGTTTAGAAAGTGTTAACAAATTGAATTTTAAAAAAAAATTAATATAAAAAAGAAAACATAAAATATATTTATATAATTATTTATGTTTATAGAATAAAATTTTTGAAAACATTTTATAAAACATAGATATGTAAGAGTAATATTCTCGATTTAGATGAAGATAAGATATTGGTATCTCTTGCAAATGAATTTATTGATATTTATTCAATAAATGAGGGTGGAAATATAAATTAATCATATGAAAATCCTTAATAACTATTGGATAATTAAATATATTTGGTTTAAAGAAATAATATCATATTATTTACTCTAAATTATCTTTTAACATAAACAATCCCAAAAGAAAAGAGATTGTATCCTAAAGCCTTTACCACTTTGGTATCTCTTCAATCGTAAGCCAAATGAAAGAATAAATTCAAATTAAATGTAAATATCAACAATAAAATGATGTTCATGATATAACATGTCAAAGGGGTAGAATATAAGCCTCGAAAAAAATATAGGTGTGTACTATTACAATATGCCTCAATGAAGGGAAATTGAGTTGAATTCCATTATAGCATAGGTAGTATCTAAATCAAAATCCCGTGAAATATAGAACTTCATATGGATTTTTAAATCACCGTAATTTTAATGAAAATAATTATAAAGTACATTCATGGGTATTATATACACCACACAATAAAAAACAAGTGTTGAATATGACCAAAGTCTCACAGAAATAATAATTATGATGACAATTCCTTACCTCAAGTCCAGACTTTCCATGTGTGTCCTTTAAATCCTATATAATAAGATTTTATCAATTATTATATATATTAATATAATTTAAAGGTTTTAATAACTTATAATTAAATTATTTATTTTAATGACATATTTAAATACTTAATCAGTATAGTCAACATTGGGTGTTTGCAGGATGTTTAGTTCTTTGTTTCAAAATGAATTTAGTGTGTTGATCATGTTCAATGAGGTCATTATTTTGACATATACATTATGAAAACAATGAAATATTTATCAAATTTATAAATAAATTATAATTTTAAAACTAATCTGAATTATGGTTATGAAAAAATAACTACAGTGTAATCATGGAGGCTTTAGATTGTACATACTCATGAGTAACATTTCCATTTGTCAACGATCATTATGGAATGAAGGGAGAAAAATTTTATCATTCCATAATGATCATAATATCATAAATAAAATATTATTTTATTAAACATACTTATATATATCATCCATTTTATATGGTTATGAAAAAATAATAGCATCACTTCATGGAGGCGGTAGTCCATACGTATGCACGAATGACGTTATCATTTTTTAGTATAAGAAATAAAATGATATATTATCTTTTAAGAATGAAAAATATGATAAGAATATAACAATTATTTAATTTTAATCACATATATTCATTAAATTTATCCTTTTTACCTTCTATGTAAAGTGTTAGTGAAAAACGAATCACAACACTTTGTGTGGAAATAGTTTGTTGTACACACGAGCGATGTTATCATGTCCCCCATGAAAAATAAATTATGAAGGTATATGTGATATAATAAATACATAAGTATAAATATGTTAAAAATATTATATATATTATATAATATAAAGTTAATACTATAAAAATCCTTGAGTGGTGATGATGAAAAATGAGTGACATCAGTTCACGTGGTAGTAGTCCACCATACACATGAATAATGATTTAGTATCCAATTTAATGGAATAGGATATTGATTTAGGTAAAAAAAAATTAAATTAATTATGCATAGATATATAGTAGATAATCATTTTATTATATAATAAAAATTTAATAATATTTGAAGGAGGTGGAATAAGAAATAAAATAAAAATGCTTGGTTAATCATGATACCTCTTCTTCGGAAAACCTCCTTCGATTAGAATCAAAATCCTTATTAGGTTATATTTCTGATCCTAAAAATGATCTAGTTCATTTTTATTGAAGTTATTAATTAATTTTTTTATTTATTTTATGATTAAAATGGCTTTTATTGTTTGAAGAAGAGAAGAGATTGGATGGCCTTTTGTAAATAAGGTGAGTGGCACACTTGTAAGTTTTGAAAAGAATGAGCTAAACCAACATTTTTCACATGAAAAAATGATAAAAATTGACAATTATAGATACATTTACATAATAAGGTCTAAATATTTCCATAAAATATATTTTAGACAAGTTTTTAGGTCATTTTTCTATTGTATTTTTAGTTTAACCCCTAGTAAACCTGTTTTCACCAAAATCATGGAAATAAATTTCTACTATTTGTACTATTCATTATTGTCAAAAATTAAGTTGAATTTAGTATATAATATAAATAATATGATTAAAAAAATTTAATATAATTTACCGAATTCAATTCCTATAAGTGGAAAATTCTGATTTTAATTAAAATCTGTAGATGCGGTGAAAACTGGGTTTTCAAGAAGTGCATTTTTCAAGAAAAATATGTTTTTATATTAACTCTATGACTAATAATAAACTCTTTATTAATAATAATTTGTAATTATTAATAAATAATAAATAAATTTCACTTAAATAATTACAAATTATGGGTTCTTTAATTAAATAAAAAGTGAGAAACATTATGCACTTTAAAAACGTTTTCAGAAAAATATCGTCTTAAAAAAAACTAAACGTATACTAAATTCCAATATAAAGATGATTATAATGTAATTAAGTGGATTAAATATAACTAAAGAATAATTATGTTACCTTAAGTCATATTTAAAATATAATGGGACTTTTAAATTACTAAATTTTTTAAAAATAAATCAAAGTTTTATGAAAAATTGGTATTTTTAACTATTTGCTAAAAAATTAATATTTTCTGCAATATCCCAACATTTAAACATAAATTAATTTTAATATTTTGATTTAAAAAATAATTTAATTTTATAAAATACATTTTCTAAAATTTCCAAAAAAGAAATTATATTATTTTTAAATAACAAATAATGAAAATCATTTTTTAAGAAAACATATTTTTAAAGAATAAAATTAGTTTACTAAAAAATTATTGATTATTTAATAATAATTTATATTGAATGGTAAATTTATATGAATAAATATATAACAAATAATTTTATTTTATTCATAACCACTAATTTAAGGACTATGTTAAAATAGTTATATATTTCATGTGTTGTTTAAGCTCGGTGTTGTGTGTTGAGTATACTATAAAACATAATGTTATTAATTTAAAATAGAAGGGTGTTAGATCCTCCAACCCCCCCCCCCCCCTCCCCAAGAAATTTATTCCTATAAATTTGAACTAAATTTCCATAATCATAGTATTTTCATTTTATAATAACTTTTTTAAAATCCCACATCGTAAAAAGGGTCAGGAAAACATCCACTTAAAAGAGAGAGAGAGATGGAGGGGTTGGAAGTATGAAGGATATATAGAATAACACATAGTAAGGTTACCATGTAAGAGAACATTGGTGGGAATTTAATATATGGATATGGAATAAAAACATGATATCTAAATATTTATGGACAGTTACAAAGATCATTGATCATAATAAAGTAAATGATAATGAGAAATCCAACATCCATAAAACCATAAACTATAGAGATGTGAAAAAGGTTATTAATATTATCAGGAATGATGGTAATAGGAAAAAATCAAGAACATTTTCGTAGACTTTAGTAATTACTTTTCCATATATACTAGGATTATAAGTAAATATAATTAATTTATGATTAGAATTTCATCCTTTTATAAATTTCCCTGAAAATCTCATATTTTTCTCCAAATGATGAGGATTCAAGATCAATTTTTCATGCCTGAATCACTAAAATCATCTTCTAATGCATAAGATAACCATAAATGGTATAACCATGATACTAAAACTATATTTATATATTTATAAAAATCGAAATGGTTAGAATATGGTATGATAATTCCCAAAATGAATAAACCTTCATATCATTAATCTCTAAAATTCAACACTAATACCCAAAGTTTAAACTAAACCATTCTATAAATAAATCTCCTTTAAATTATTCAAAATATTCTTGACTATGATTTATACCCAATTATTAGGGGTTTTGATCATATATTATTCTGTAGTTTATTTAACGTTGATATCACCAAACAACACCAGTCACATTTAAAGTATCATTCCAAAAACAAATGTACATTAATTTATCATATAATATTCCCCAAAATGTTATAATCAATAATGAAATCATCATAAATTATTTTATAAACCCAAAAGGTCACTAATATCATTAAGATTATATCCAAAAAAATAATTTAATTATTCCTAAAAATATATATCATGATGAACCAAAGGGTTATATATACCTTAACCCAATAAAGTGTCTCCCAAAATATTCTTAATCGTCTAAAACTTCTATCACTTAAAACCTCAAAAGGGGTATCTAAGACTTCTAACTTATGATAAACCTTAATCATATAGACCATTGATGATATCCTTAAATCATAATATAAACAGACATGAAAACTTTATAGTCTCCAAAGTTATCTAAACACTCCTCTTATACCAACTATAGCAGGCTCGAAACTACACTCTCAGATCTGGTGGTAAAATCATAAACATTACATCTATATAGTTGATATTAATGTCGGTGACCTAATTTTTAGCTTCCAAAACATAAAAAATAAAAATTATATATTCTATCACTTACATACAAAGGTTTTAATTTTTTCCCTTTTTCACTAGGGAAGTTAATCCTAGCAGTGTCTCCTCAAATTCCTCTCATCTAGGGTTTCCCTTTTTAATGATTTAGAATGGCATTACATTGCGATATCTCTAGTGTGGCATCTACCTCTTATATCACTTCCTCTACTTCATCCTCTTTTTGGTGTTATTTGTTCTCCCATCTATCATTTACCCTTGGTTTCCCTCTATTCAATAGGTTTTTCTACTTTCATTTTTTTTTTCTAGTTAGCATTCATCGGTGGATGTTTTGAGTTTCTGGGACATTTCAGGTCTCAGTCTGTTAGATCTCACTTTGATCCTATGTGGTAACTTATCTCTATTAATTTTGTCTTTATTTCTTAAACTACTCTTACTATATAATTTTATGTTCTATCCCTACTTTTATGGAACTCTATTTTATTAGGATAGTTTGGGAGATGTTGGATTAGGCATCACTGGTTTCCCAAGAGGAGTGAATTATGGATGAAGGTTTATTTGGCAGCTGGGTTCTCTAGTGATAATTTAATGTACGAGTTTCTACTGATGATTACATTTTTCTTAGTGTGGTTGTGATGGTTTGTGAAAAAAGCACAGATTATTTTGGCAGTTCACTGTAGAGTCCCTACCCACCACAAACTATACTCTTTTTTTAGTCTCAATCTCCCATTTGTTGGTCAGTATGTTGCAGGGTTTCTTAATGTGGTCATGGGATGTGTTGTCTGGGAGGTCATTAGTATACTATATGGTGATACATTCCTTGGATTTCTTTTTTTAGATGGATTTATTTCAGGGGTTCAATTCGGTTTGGTAGTTGAGGGTGATTCATCATCATAGTTTATGGTTTTTTATTTCGTGGTTATTTTCTGGTAAGTTCTTTTCAGTTTTATTTTGGAGGGATGAAGGTATGGAGAAGGTCAACTCTCACTCTGGTGATGTCTTCTACTAGTTTTCAGACTTGAAAGCATTGACTACATTCAATGGTGAAGTCTTCATGACAGTTCTCTCTTTTGTTGTGGATTTCTCTGGTAATATGGATACCATTTATCTACATCACAATGATGATGATGTTATATTTTTAAATTTTGGTTCTATTTATATTGTTATTTTATTCGCGTTAGTGAAGTGGAGATGATGACTGGGCCAGAGTGTCTGGGAACACGAATCAAGGTGTCTTGCGGTTCAGGATCTCCTAGCCTGATGTGGTTAGTATTGACTTTGATAATTGTGAGGACATGATTGGTTTTCAAATTTTGAGACCATGGTTTTAGTTGATACAGTTTTTATTTTTGAAATTTTATTTTGAAATATGGGTTACTATAATTTTTGAATGTGCAGTTATCACTAAACCTTAAAAAGGATTTTTGGAAAATAAAAAAATGGATTTGGAGGACGATCACTTACATACCCAAAAACCTTTTACATTTAAAGTTTTATATAATTAGGAAAAAATCATATATATAAAATACCCATGAATTCAAGAGAGTATATTTTCCACTATACCCAACTTCTCATATTCAATATTATCTCATCACCATCCTAAATATGAAACCCTTCTAGGAATAATTCATTCAACATGATTATCAATTACCTAAGTAAAATTAAACATTATAAGGGTGATCTCATATTATCAGTAAGGTTAAATATAAGAATTAAAAATTAAATATCATTAGTGAGAAAAATATGAGCATAAGGGTATGATGACAAAATCAAAGTGCACGAGCATAACATAAGAGAACTCATACCCAACAACCTGGATCAATAAACATGTGGCATGGAATAAAGTTTCAAAAAAGTAAAGAATCATTAGAATCAAAAATCATGAACCATGTGATATCAATATTGATCAGAGGAAACATTTATAACCCATAGAAAGCATAAGTAAATTATGTTGGTATCTTAGGAAATTATCTTAATATCAATCTTAAAATTGGAATAACTAAAATTGTAAATTCCATCATTAGAGTAACCAATGCATTAGAGGGATATTATAGACCCACCCATCTTTGGTTTATCACAAAACCACACATCCTTGATTAATATTTTAATAATCCGTCATTGGTTTATCATGGAACCACATATCATCAAAAACAATGTCCAAGAACAATATCCTGAATAAATTATATAGAGCATTCATTTTGTTATAAACCCATAGAAAAAACCTTAATTATTTTCAGAACATAGTTAATCTTTGGAAATAAAATGGGTTACATGAAAATATATTTGAAACATGATTAACCCATGTAAAAGAAATTAGTTCCATTAAAATCTCATTGAAACAAAATTAACTCATGGAATATAAATGGATTCCATGAAAATATATTTGAACAAAACTTAGTCCATCCAAATATATAATTTGGTTGGTATCACTAAAAATAACCTCTACTGGAGTATAATTAAAATTACGGCTTACTGATGTTTTTAAATAAAAATACCATTAAAATATAATTAAAACATTAATTTGGGGAATACTTTTTTTAAATTCAAAATAACTCTTTAAAAACAAAGAATTAAAAACAGATTTTGATAATACTTTTCTTTGAAAATAAACATGGAATCTTATAAAGGAAGTTTCAAGTTAAATAATGATAATGATAGTTAAAAAACCATTCATGTTGTAAATATTAAAAATAAACACTCTTTTCAAAATATTTTGTAAAAGGGAGCCAAATGTGAACCATTTGGAAAATATGAAGAAATTTCCTTTTAAAGAAATTTAAAATAAGTTCTAAGACAAAGTAAAATAGATTTAGAAAATCATTTATGTTTATAAAATAAAATTCTTGAAAATATTTTAGAAAACATAGATATTGAAGAGAAAGATTCATAATTTGGAAGAAGATAAGAGATCAGTATCACTTATAAATAAATTTCTTTATATTTATTAAATAAATAAGGGATAAAATAAATATTAAATATGTGAACCAAATTCATTACTAAATTAAAATAAAATATATGTGTTTCAATAAAATAGAAGCATATGATTCCCCCCAAAGGAACCTTGAACATAAACAATCCCAAATTAAAGGATATTTTAGCATCAAGTCTTTTCCCCTTTGGTAACTCTTCAATCATAGTCTTCGTGTAAGAATAAATTAAAATAAAACATTAAATATCAATAACATATTGATATTCAATATATAAAATATAAATGGTGTATTTTATACACTAATAAAATAATTTATATTCGTAACATTACAATACGCCTCAATAAAGGGAAAATGAGATAAATTCCATTATGACTTTTGTAATATATGGACAAAAATCCCCTGAAATAGAGGATCTCATATGAATTTTTTAATCCCAATATTTTTCATTTAAATAATAAGAAAATAAATTCATGTAAATTATGTACACCAATAAAAAACAAAAAAGTGGGGAATATGGAATATGTCTTATAAAAATAAAAAATGAGATGAGAGACCCTTAACTCGAGTCCATACTTTCCATGTGGGAAACTTAACTCATGTATAATACGCATAAATGAATTATTTCATTTCATGGAAACATTTTAAATGTTTAATAACTTCTACTTAAATCATTTATTTTATTTATTTTAATGACTTATTTAAATACTTAATCATATAATTCATCATAGGGTGTTTGGAGGATGTTCAGTTCTCTGTTTTAAAACGGATTTGTTGTGTTGATCATGGTCAAAAAATTATTAATTTAAAATTTTATTGAATAATAATCATAAAATATTTATAATATTCATATATAAATTATAGTTTTAAAACCATTCATGAAATATGGATATGAAAAACAAAATATGTTACAATCATGGAGATGGAAGGCCATATGTACACACAAGTAATGTTTCCATTTTTCAAAAATCATTATGGAAAGATGGTAAGTCATATTTTATGTTTCTATATTTAACATAATAAAATAAACAAATAATTTTTTTATAAAATATTTTTATATATATCATCTATTTGTTTTTATGATGAAAACAAAATCACATCACTTCGGAGAGGCGGTAGTCCATTCGTACGCAAAAATAATGTTTTCATTTCCCAATGTAAGAAAAAAAATGATATATTACATTTTCAAAATAATAAATATATAATAAATATAATAATGATTTTATTTATGTTAAATATATTCATTAAAATTATCTTTATTACCTTCCATGTAAGGTTTTAGTAAAAAGTGAATCACATCGCTTCGTGATGTGGTGGTCCATTGTACACTCAAGTGACGTTATCATATCCCTCACATAATTGAAAGTAAGATGGTCTATGAAATATAATAAATTAATAAGTATAAATATATTAAAAATATCATATATATATATATATACTATAAAATAATAATTATAACAGGCTGTGAGAGGTTATGATGGAAAACGAATGACACCAGTGTGCATCTGCCTTACATTGGAATGATGATTTCATATCTCATTTGATGGAAGAGGAGATGGATTTATTTTATGAAATGAACATAATGAAATATTATCTTATGGTAGATAATTTTTTGGTTATATCAGAATAATTTAATAATATTTGAAATATTTGGAAGAAGAAATAATATAAAAATGCTCGATTAAGCATGATACATCTTCATTGGACAACCCCGTTAGGTTAGCACCAAAAGTCATCAAAGATGGATTTATGGTAAGATAAGGTTATAGGTAATGGGGAGGTAATTTAGGAATTAATTTTTTCTAGTATTTTTCAATATAAATGGAATTTATGTTTTGAATAAGAAAGGAGAGGTGGTGGCCTTTTATAAGTTATGTTAATGGAACTCTTGTAATTTATGAAAAGAAAAAGGTGTACCCATGTTTTTCCAAAGACAAAAAGTTATAAAAATGACCATTATTAAGAATTAGATATTATAAAGTCAAAATATTTCTATAAAATGTATTTTAGGGAAGTTTTAAGGTCATTTTAATCACTATATGTTTAGTTTAACCCCCAAGTAATCTCATTTTCACCTTAATTGTTGTAATTAATTTTTATGTTTTCACTATTAATTTTGGTAAAAAGATAATTTGAACTTATTATATAATATAAATTATAATAATTAATAACATGGAATCCATTTTAACAAATTAAATCTACATAAGTGGAAAAAATCAATTTAGAATTAAACCCGCAAACGTGATGAAAAGAGGGGTTTCAAGATGTGTAATTTTTAATAACCAAATGATAGAATATTAACTATATGACGAATAATAATGATTATTTAAATAATAATTAATATTTATTGATATATAATCTATAAAATTAATTTTAATAATTAATCATTGGGTGTTTTTTAATCAATTAAAATGAATAAACATTTTACACTTTAGAACAGTTTTCAGAAAAATCATGTTTTCAAACCAAAAAAATAATCTTATAGTAAATACAATATAAAGATTATTCGAAAATAATTAAGTGGATTAAATATAAATAAATAATTATTATTTTAATTTAAATAATATTAAAAATATAATCTAAATTTTAAATTACTTAATTTATTTGAAATCAATGACAGTTTTACGAAAATTGGTATTTTTCATTATTCACACAAAATCAATATTTTTCAAAAGATCCCCAAATTTCACCCTAAGTTAATTTTGATATTATTATTTAAAAAATGAATTTAATGCTATAAAATAAATTTTATAAAATTTACAAAAAATTAATTTTAATATTTTCTCACAAATATATATATATATCCTTTTTGAAGAAAACATATTTTTTTAATAATAAAATTACTTTACTAAAAAATTATTGATTATTTACTAAGAATTAATAAATACTTTATATTGAGTAAGAAATATATATATATATATATCATAAGAATGTTAATTATATTCATGGTAACATTTAAAATTTATTTGTTGAAAGCAAGATAGCTGTTCAATTTGGGTATTTCCTCACAGGTCAACGTCAGGCATGAGGCAGGTTGGTTGGGTAGGATGCATACTCTCTCCATCAACCGTCAATCTGGTCTTGCATCTAAGGATTTGATTCTTCATTCTGAGAGGAAACAATATGTTTCTGAAGGTATGTATGATGACGATTTTTTGGTGTAACTTGCAGTTCTCACTCAGCCATATGTTTTTTGGGTTTGTTTTGTCTCATGTCTGCAATGGTGGATCCCCTTGGGCATGTTCTTGTTTGGTTATCGCCCAACCACAAAGTGATTTATTTGAAAATCAAAAAAAAATGTTTTGTGGTAAATTCTATTCATGCCTTCCAATATAACGGCAAGGTTATGACAGTTATATATTTCACGGGTTGTTTAAGATTGGTGACGCATGTTGAATACACTATCAAACATAATGATATTATTTTAAAATATTAGGGTGTTAAAAAATGTGTCTATATATATGTGACACTTTACTATTATCTTTCATCATTGTGCCTATCTTTTATATCTCTATTTTTTAAATTAAGCTAAAACACATCTTGTTGATCTGATGGTCGGGTTAAATAATTCATTTTCAAATTTGAAGCAACAATCTCTCAATCGACATCTGTCATTTTTCTCCAATAATATCATGAACAGAGGGGGAATGTTGACAATATTTTTTATTTATAGGATATTTCAATTATTAGAAATAGGATCTTTATTAAAACCATTCATTCCTTGTTTAGACAACATATTTTTATATACAAGAAAGCATAAGAAAACTTTATAAAAGATACAACAGTGATAAAGAGTGTATTTGAATGATACTTTAACTCTAGGTATGAGAAACAGTCCTTCATAAAATAACATGATCTATATAAGATAATTTTTTTATAAGTGTTTTTCTGGTAAGATAATTCCCGCATCATAATATAATATATATTTTGTAAGATAAAATACTTATCAAATCTTTTACTTGTTAATACATAAGATAATTTACTTATAAAGATCCATTTTTATAAGATAAATTGAGATCCATGAAAGATAAAGGAATTATCTTAATATCCATCATGTTTCTTCATTGTTGCCTAACTTCTTTTTGTATGGTACTTCCTTTATACTATTATTCTATAAGAAAAATTAGATTAGAATAAAATGAATTTTTAATCATGGAATGAGATAATCCATAAGATAATTATTTATCATGTAAGATAAATCTTGGAATGTAAGAGAAATTCCTTAGGAAATTTCTCTTCAACAATTCTAAGAATTCAATGGTTTTAAAAATAATTCATGTATTTTTCCAGAATAATGACTAAAAATTGATTTAATAAATACTTTAAATGACATTCTTGACCCAAAATGTTATTATTCATTAAAATACATCATTTAAATGTTATAATTTTAATCGTAAAATCCTATAGTGATTATTCCAAAACCTAATGAATATTTTAAAAGTTTAACAATAATTACTTATGTAAAGGAATCCCTTCCTCCCCAAAATGGTATTATTTAATGGATTTAGATCCGTAACATATTAAAATATTAAAAACCACTTCCCCTTTCTAAAAAATGTGGGATAAAACCATAGAAAGGCCTATCATTTTGATTTTTTTATAACTATGAGTCTAAAATTGATGTTTATAAATTAAAAAATAATTCCCCAGTTTTTTGTAAATACCAACCCATTATATGATTACTCATCACTCCAAATCCTTTGATCATTAAGTTTCTCTAATTTTACCTTTATGAAGTCCTCCCAATGAGTTATTAAAGCTTTAAAGAGCTCCTCTCAATATTTAATAATCTACCAAACAAGGTAAGGGGTTCTCTCCTCCATATTTCTAATTCAAACACTTTCTTTTTATAATCCTTTTTATTTAATAGTGTTTATTATAAAATCTAGGCACACATAACTCCAAACATTAACATGACTAGATTGTCACAAGATATTTGATGTGGATTATAATATTCCAAAGGCTGTTGATTAGTAGTGGTTGTCTAAGTATGTATCATGAGAAGATTATACTCCCTATAGAAGAGTGAAAAATCATAACATAAATAACTAAAAAACATGAAAAAATTGGAATAGTGTGATCATAAACTATAAAATCGAACATTCTATAATAAATTAAATGCATCAATAAATCCTTAAATAGTCATACAACATATAAGAATGATCACCTAATGGGTTTATCTCATATATAAAATGAATATAAAATAATAAATAAAGACTGAATTAAAAGTATTTTTGGATATAATATAATCCTTGAGCCTCACCTCATCCCGAACTATATATCCCATATGAGATTCTCAAGAAAGATCATGAAATCTTGGGCCTTATCCCAACCTGAGCCTATAAAAAGTGGGGGATTCTCAGGTACCCATGTTAAATGGATGCCCAAGAAGGGTGTGAATATATTACAGGGTAGGGAACCAAAAATGTGATCTCCTACTATATAAGAAATATAGTGATATTTTCATGTTGCATGGTCAGAATAAATAAATAAACTACCAAAATAAACAAATAAAAAAACCCATAATATCTACTTTGGCCAGCACCAAAATGTCCTAGAGCTTTTTGTAGGGATTATTCCAACCATAGTATCAAAAATTCCTAAATGGAATATATATTTAACTTGGGATAATCCTAATAACCATTTTAAATCCTTTGGTCTATGACCCCAATAAACCATGATTGTTTTGACTAGTGCTATAGTGCCTCTAAGAATGTCATGATGATTGTGCCAACCAAAATAACAGACTTGGGTCTCCCCTGTATACAAATAAGTATCACAGGCTATAGAAACCCCTATTAAGACTCACCCAATACAGAGGTTCAACCATACCTCTAAATATATGGTATAAACACCAATAATATCTTAGAACTCCCCGATAATATTTTTCTGTACTATGTATCATAAACCTCTCCTATAATATTTTTCTAAGAAAAAAGTTACACTGATAGCTACTATAGGTGTTTCATAATCTAGTATCGTAGAGAGCCCTAAGTTATTTTTCCATAGTATCATGGAACACCCTTATGTATACCTTCTTTACTCATCGTAAACCACCCCTTAAGGGTTTTATCCATTTTCACCAAAAACCACCACCCCATGGTTGTTTTTCACTTTATAACATGAGAAGAAAAGTAAAAAAACTCAACCACCTGGGGGGAAAGCCCATACCCGGACTACTAGATGATTAAACAACATCCTCCCTAGCACAATTATATCCTTTACATAGCCCATAACAATTATAATTCATTAGGTCACAAATACAGTATGACCTCATCATATTTACAAGTTTGATTTAGGTACTAAAGTGACACCTAACACCATCTCTACCCAGAACCTATCACACACCCTCTCACTATGGCCAGTGTATCAACAATTCATCCATTAGGGTCTCTTAGGTCACTACATAACATTGGTTCCCAACTTGTGGTCCTCATTAAAAGACATTACAATGGTCCAAATGAACTATGATATTCACAATGGAAATTTCAAAACTAACTAGGTCTAATTGAAAATACATATTCCATCTTCTTTTATAAGGAAGGTTTAAGGGAACATGTACAGAGGTCCATTATAATCTACCGGGGTCACTACTTCTGACCGATTTATTTTTGGAAAATTCCACCCATCTAGGTTACCCATGCTTCATCTTAAAACAAATCATACCACAACCTCATCCATCAGCAGTAGAAGTGTTCAAGTCAATGCCAAGGTCCCACGTGGCATTTTCACTTTATTCCTTTCACATTAGGACATTTCATTTTAAAATGTAACAATTTAATTTATATTAAACTATTCTATATCAATTAATTTTAGTTCCTTTTGGTAAGAATATACATCACTTACACCATAAATAAAAGCATTAAATACCATAGGTAAAGTAAAAAATATCATCCACCACAAACAAATATTTCCACTTTATTTTCCAAAGGTTGGAAGCTACTGCCCATAATATGTAAAATCTACCCAGTCCAATATCATCACTCAAGCACCTATATCAAGCCAAAAAATACAAGTTAATTAGTTAAAACTAACATAATAATTACTTATGTAATTTAGAATCTATTTCTAAATTTACACAATTTAGAAACTATTTCCAAATTTATAAAATTTTGAATAATCAATGAAACACGAATTGAGTGGCGTCATATCATCCAAACCACAAAAAAAATGCATGTGTGGGGTTCACAATGCAATGCATGAATCATTTTCTACCAAATAACTAACCCATGAAATCAATTTAATTTCAATTTAATATTAATTTTTGGAAAAAGAGCTTAAAAATCACCACCTGCCTCATGAAAATGTAAAGAGACTGTATCCAGATAGAATTTAAAGACATTAGATTTCTATACAAAGTAGAATACCCATCATGCTTAGTATATTCCACCATGATATATATGAATTGGAATCAAAATCCTAACTATAGGAAGAATAAAAATATAAAAGGGTAGAAAGAATGAAGATAACTGGAGTTGAAGATGTACAAAGAATCACCATAAAAAATTCCCAAAACACACCAAAAATGAAGGTGAATGAAGGTTGGGGAAGGTTATTAACCCCCAATTTATATATAATAAAATAATGGAGATGTGGATTTTTTTCATTCTTAAACTCATGTGGGAATGGGGATTTCCAACCAAAAAACCCTCATCAGCTAGCCGATGGATCTAGAAAAAAAATACTTGGGCACTTGCTAGGCCACCGACTAACTGGGGGCTCTCAGTGTAGTACCAATAGCCCTCCACTTCTTCCCCGAACATTATCCCCACTATAAGATCTTTATTTCATGTCAAAAATCCTCATTTAAGTGCTTCTAAACATCATAATTATGTACTGAACATGAGTTTAAAATCTGACCCCTTGACTATTTAAAAAAACAAATTCCTTCTATAATTCTAAAATTGTATGAACATGGAATCTTACAAACTCCCAGCACAATACTTATCATCCTTAAGAATCCCAATTGGACACCACCATAACATTCCATTTTACCTCGGTCATAAAATCCCTTTCAAATTACTATGTTATATCTCTGAACACCAACACACTATCTTAGTGATACTTTAAACATAACACACACATATCACTAAAAAAATACATTACCTACTACCATCCGAAAATTTCCCAAATGGTGTCGAACCAGACCCATCCATCCCAAATCATGATGGTGTCATCACCTTATTATTCAGTTAGCTTATGGTTCTCCCCACCATAGAACATAGCTCGCTAATCCAACTTCAAGCCACAGTACAAGAACCATTAGAATTTCTTATTCAAACACAATCACAACATTATAATGATTTTATTGATGTTGTTTTTTATACCATCACTACAAAACAACATTAAAAAATAATCTAACATCGGTATCAACTATCACCTCCCATTTCCTAGACAAACGGGAATGCCTTTACCATCCAATCATAACACTAGCATGATGGGTTTTCCTTGAAAGAAATGGAAAACTCCCCAAACACATATTTCATATCAAAAATGATTTACGTGATGTGGTTTCTCGATATCCATACCTAATTACATGAAAAAACACCATTCGGGCCCCCTATGACTAATATTTCTTAAAGGCTCTCAACTTTAGCCACCGATGCACTTTAGAAACACTTAATCCTAATGAATTTGTCACAGGATCCATCCCATGGTCATTAAAATTTTCTCAATGAATTCTATACCTGAATTTTAATGAAACTGTATAGTTAAATCATCAATATGTCTAAAATATTCACCATACTCATTCATACCATAATCAATGATGCACCTCCGGTGTGATCACACCAAGATCACCATAATTCATCACTTACCTAACATCAATTCCAACACTCCATATGATATTATATTCAACTTTACACCTCGAGGTCACTGAGGAATCTAGGCCTATTCAGTTTTATTTTATCAAAGGTATCCTAATTCAAAAATAATCATTCAATGACTGATTCCATACATCTACAACACTTAAAACATGAGGGATGAAACCTGTTATTTCTATCCTGATTCTTGCTATAGGATCACACTTTTGGTTTCACCATTAGATTAATTCTTGATCACTATTCCCACTAACCATCCATAAACAAACATAATAACTTACATTTCCAAACTCTATCATAATTAGGCACTAATATAAAACATTAAATTACTTCTTATCTTGGATCTTGAGAGCATTATCATTCAGCACCTGTCAAATTCCCAATCATAATGAGGGATTCTCCCTTAAATAAACAATTGATCAATACCGATCATATTTATTACTACATATCACTTATGTAGTTATAGATAGAGGGTTTCATTATCAGTACCCATTTTTTTCTCTTATTGATCCATGCTCACCCATCATGTCAACCTTCAAGGTCTTCATAAAACTTTAATCTTGATTGATATTATCACTACACCTGATCCATTACTGATGTATACTCTCCCATGGAGGGACAATTCCCACTTCATCCAAACTTTGGGATATATACCCACAAAATTTTATTCAACCTCATTGGTATTTAGGTCACACACTTCAATTCCCTGATTCATAATACATTAGGAACCACATAGAACCACATGAACTACCTCAATCTCATCCAAAAATAGTGGGTGTATAATCCTGTACTACATGACTAAAAAATCCTACTCATGGTCCCATTATTCACATTACTTAAATGGTAGGATCACATGTTTAAAATATATACCATGCCCACATAGAAATCATTCATACCTAATCAACAGTAACATTGGATCTATGCTTCAAAATCAGGTAACTCACTTATGACATTTTCTACCCACATGACCATACGCCATTGTGAAACATTCTTAAATAAAAAATTTCTTCCCGCCATGATCTCACCCTGATCATAAGTTCATCTGAAAACCAAAAGTTTCAAGAACTCTATCATTCCTTCCCTTGAAAACGCAACCTCGATGCTAAAATAGCTAAAAGAATCTGTGCGCCTCCAAAAATTACCTTTATTGTCATTCACATCCTATATAGATCTCATTCCCATTACAAAAAACATCCCCCATAAACACCCATCCTATATCTACATTCTTAAGGAATCCCATGATTAGAACACATACCCTATATCATCTCTTGTACACAAATCTCAACCCAAATCATATATGCATGCTTCTATATCTAATGGATTCACAAGCTCAGGTTAACTCCTCTCATATTTTTTTCCTTACATTTAAATAGGAAAATAACTCACAATGTTTTGAATTGAAAACAAAGTTCTCTAGTTCTCCCACCAAGACCAAGAGTCATGTATCACAAAAAACACAAAACACATGGCATAAACCATGCTCTCATATCAATCATCTCCAACAAACTCACATGCTAAGAAACCCACTCTAGGGTATCACATACTCATCTCTCACATCAAATTGCAATATCACCAATCTAGCATAAATAGATTCCTATGAGAATACACACATAGTATATCCCACTTGAGAATCATATATGAATTAATTTATACAACCATCATTTTTCTATATTGATATGTATCCATCGAATCATAACCACACAATTTAGTTAAGTAAAATTCCATTAAAAGATATATGGGAAAATTCGATATAGGTTGTTACTAAGAATTTATGAAACTGAACTCGAATAATAATGACCCACAATGGGTTTATTAAAAGATAATAAAGTTACCACATTAACCTACTAGGGTCACTACACATCCCTTTAACCAAGGGACTGCACCATACATTTTACCATAAATCATCCCTCTAAATAATCCCCATGAAATTCTATTAGAAGTAAGTAGATTCATGTTTTGGTTTAGATAACTAGAACTATACCAAGAATATATATAGAAAAATACCATATAAGTTATTTTTATCACTTTAAATATCGTGACCTCTATCTTAAATGATATAAATCACACTAACAATCCTACATTCCATGTGAATCATATGTTATCGATCGTGACGCAAAAAAAACCTCTTGCCTCTATAGGACAAGATCTAGAATCCAAAAAATTATAAAACACAAATTCAGAGTTCAAAAGCTACTACCCAAGCATGTCCAATATTTTATAAGCTCCAGCAAATTTTGACACATTACACGATCACCTATCTCAATCCAGAACATCCCATAAAATTAGATAAAACCAAAAACATATTTAATTGATAATTTGGAATCTACTTCTAAATTTATAAAATTTGGAATAATCAATAAAACACCTACTATTTAGCCTCATCACATAAAAACCACAACCAAACACACACAAGAGGTCCTTAAAATAATCCTAATATCATTCCCAGTTAAATACATAACACAAAACATAAATTTAATTCCAATTTTATTTCATTTCTTGGAAAAATATCACATAATTATCCATTGTTACATACATCATAAAAACGTAAGGTGACTCCTTGAAGATTGGGTCTCGGGACATCATCTTCTTAGTAAGAGTAGAATATTCACCTTTATAATCTAATTTCGTCATGCTATGTTGGCATCAACATCAAAACCTAGTTGTAGGAAGAAAAAAAAGACAGTGAGGAAGAATAGATATCTCCAGAGTTTAATATGTACCAAGAATCGCCGGTAAACACACCAAAAACCCCACCCCAAGTGAATTTATGTGGATGAGGAGGAATGGGATTCAAGTAAAACCTTGTTATTTAAATATATTATTAAATTTAAATAATTCAATGTGTTTGATATATTTCTCTATACGCAACAAAATAAATAAATGAAACTGTGAAATATTTAGATTAAATATAGATATTTAAGTATAGCCATTAAAAAATAGTTGTTGAATTATCGAGAACGAATAGTAGTAACTAATTTATGAAATATTTATAGAAATAAAATAATTTTTACTTTCAATATAAATTAAATTTAATTGGTATAACTAAAATAACTAATGATATCATTTTATTCTTAGATATTTATTTTTCAAAATAATGCATTTTTATATGCATTTTTATTTTAAAAAATTATGATTAATAATGAAAAAATATATTTAATATGAATAATTGGATAAAAATAATTTATCTAATAAGTTATAGTAAATTTTAATGACAATTGTTAATAATCTAAAAAAACTTATTTTCTTATAAAATAGTTTTTTATTATATCCCATGTTTTTAATTAAAAGTTAAATTCTGAAATTTCAGAATTTGAAATTGATGAAATGAACATTATTTATGGACTCATCATATAAATACTTCATTAAGATAACTTTTTTCGTATTTCTCATAAAAGATTGATTTTTATGTGAATAGTATAAATTACCATTTTTACAAATAATATGAATTTATGAAATTATTAGTATATATGTGTGAAATTAAAATTAATGAAAACTTTTTCTATCTAAAAATATGATTTTTATAAGTGTATTTAAAATTATAAAATATTTTTTAAATTTACAAACCCGTATTTTAATTTTAAAACATAAGATATAATTTTTAAAATATTGTTTTTAATACATTATAAATTTATTTAATTAAAATTAATTTTTCAATTTAATAAATTTAATATTATTAAATGTATTTCAAATTTGTAATCAATATGTATAAATTTTTTTAAAATAACCATTCTATTTTTAAGAATAAAATACAAATATCTTTGATAAAAACAAGTCCCCACGGTAAAAAAAACAATAGTGGTAAAAAGGGTTTCACCACGAGGGAAATATCACAAACATGTTTAAAATATGTTTGGTAATGGTTTTTTGTGGCCTTTATCAATCTCATCCCTTTCCCTCTCCATTATATATCAATTTTGGATCCAATTTCTATTTCACCTCTATTTGTTTCATATAAAGTCTACAAATATATCTAATAATATTTTCGAGACTAGGAACTGAGACGGCCTTTGATTTTGAGCCCAGGTGTGTCTGGAATTTATATTTGAAATATATAAAATATATTAATTGCACACATGCATATTTTTCTTAAAAATTTGGAATAAATTCAAATTTTTGTCTCTTATAAAAAATATAAGGTTGTTGCTGAGTTTAGAGAATGGGTTTTAACCTAAGTGTGATATAACCATGGAGCGTATAGGACATTCAGGTAGAGTACTGATAAATTATTTATTTTTTAAAAATAAAATTGTGACCTACTATGTTCTATAAATACACTACTATAGAAAATTTAAGGGTTAACCACATAACACTAGAGATTTTAGAGAGAGAGTTGGAAGATCTTTCTCAGATTAACAACAATCAGATCATGGATCGTCGATTGGTGTGCAGTGAATTTCAAGGATCTCACCAAATATAATGTTTTGGATTCATTATTCACTAGCAATTTATCGAAACTAAGGTGTGAAATTTTTTTTATATGTATTTATCCCCATTTCATTTTTCCAAAAAATGAATGAGAACCAATCAAATTACGAATTGATTTGTCGATCGAGAATATTATGGGTACAGGAAAATTTTTCTTGTATTGGGGATTCCAATTATTGATTATATTATATCTCATCATTTACCATTCTAATAGAAACTAATTTAGTCTAATAATGACATTGGATGAGGTTTATCTCTCATGTTTGTGTTTTTTTCATTTCTCCCCAGCCATGTTCTTAATGTGTTCATCTTATGAAATTACCTTGGCCTATGGTTTGATGAATAACCTATATTCAATTATTTAATTACCATTATTCAACATAATGAATCATTATTTTGGGTACTAATGTGATTGTTGTGGCGTTCATGGGGCATGATAACAATAGATGATCAACTGATTTAGATTTTGGTATACCCGTTGTTGGTTTTCAATGTGCAGTAGTGGAATGGAATGATAGAAATGGCTCCTGATCACGGTTAATGGTTGGAATCAAGTGAGAAAGTAGTAGTGAGACTCATTCACTTAAATACACCATATATACCAAGATTGGAAGTCAGAAACACAAGACGTAGTGGTAGAGGAGGTGAACTCATGAAGATCCCTGTTTTCTAAGAAATTTTAGGTACCCAGTGTGTAATCCAAGATCACACATCATTTGGGACCCTCTGGGTAGTTTTAGGGTTTCTGTAGAGAATAAATATATCACACAACATGTAAAGTATGTCACACGATGTATGCTATGGGACCACATATATTGGAACAAGGCCAGGATAGGAGAACATAAAGTGATCTGTGTACTTGGACATGGGTTATGATACACGAGAAAACCTATTTCCAAAGAGACTCATCATATACATATAGTACACACCCATTACTATTACACGTAAGTATGGGAATCCATTACACCTTCATCTTCTAAAAGTTTAATTAGGATATGTTCCATTGATCCTTTCCCTAAGGGTTTAGTGTATAATATTGTCTTGTTCATATGATTATGATCCCCTCTGAGGAACTTTAACCTCAGGTAGAATGATTGGAATTCCTTCATGATATATGGGGTGAGATCCACTATCATCGTCATTTTCCCTATGTGGGGTTGTTTATATATTCTTGACCAACACTACATGGGCATTGATCCCCTACATATTGGGTAAATTCAAATTATTTTTTATTATACCCCATGTCTTTAGGAGTAATCCCCATTTGTGTATCGATCTCCTAAGACTTCCAACATGTACTTTATATGGAAATACTCGACAATCACGACATCTCGGATGGTCACTGACAGTGATGTCTAACTCATGGAGTGTTTTCTCCTAGATGAGTGTTATAGGGAACGTTATAATAGGAATCATATACTATAAATATTGTTGTGACCTAACCTTGAGACTATGTGTCTTCTATGAGTATATCTAGATGTTTCTCTTATGTATGATATTGAAATATCCCTGTGATGAGATGACTATTATTCTTAATGCTTTATGCTTATTGGTTTCAGGATGTCTTGTTGGGTATTGTTATACTCTCCACTGTATAAGATCTTCCTACACATCTTGTGTCTTTTGAATGTGACCTACCTTTTGAGGAAGTCCTAGAGGGACTAGGGCCAGGTGGAGCTTAGTGATTCCAGAAACCAAAGGTGTGTTTTTCTGGTTTCATTAAAATAATTCCTCTCCAAATTTACATATTGGACTTGTTTCAAATTTCTTTTGATTGAATTTTATGTGGGCCTTGATTTCTAGAAATTTTTTTTGTACTTTGATTATGGGAATATATATGTATTCATGTACATTTATTGGTTGTTTTACATTTCAGCATTTAATGTTTTTGGATATGTGTGTATGTTTATATAGGTGTATTAGGCTAATACCTCCCAGGTGTGTGATATTTATACTCAGTGCTAGTTTCTATCCCCTAGACTATTATAGGTAGGATTGGGGTGGTCACACTTATTTTATCACCGTTCAGGCGGGCCCTAGTGGGTAAGGTTATGACAAAGTGGTATCAGAGTTATTTAGTTCTACCGTTGGACTGGAATTTGGGAGATTGGCTTAGGTTTTTTGCAATAGTGTTAAGTTTTTTTAGTTTGGATCTCAGGACAAGGACTCCAGTAGTGGTATGGTGTCCAATGTATCCATTCACTAGGAGTCTAGCTCCTTGCTTGTTAACTAGGTACATATAGGCACTCGTTGTTGGGAAAAAACTTTGGTGCATACATCATATAGGAATGGGTTGTGGTTTACATGTCCTCCATGAGTTAACTCTCTAGATATAATCATTGATTGTGGTACATATTTCATATTTCATGATTCCTCCATGAAGTTTTCTAACTAGGATTCTGTAACGTGATCATAAGGATTATCCCCTAAGAGATGAGGCTTCGATATAGGAACATGTTTAGAAATTGTTACCTCTATGTGGTGAACCAGTCTTACCCACACCTGTCAATAAGAATATGGTATCAGAAGAACCATTAGGCTAGGTGCATAGGATCATCATTAAATATGAGTTTTAGCAATAATGACCTCTTGTATTTTTAGGTGATGTAGACCCCCTAGTTGGCTAAGGGATGGATTTAAAAGGTAAAGTGGGTCTTTCATCTAGTCCGGAAACCTATAGAATATATTTTTTCCCAAGAAGTGAGACTCCTCCATGGCTATATGGAATATGGTGGTCCTTAGTGACACATTCATATGATGAGTGGATTCTCTCATAGTCATAATTCAAGTGCATTTTCAAAGAGGAGTATTCTCTATTTAAATTGAAGGTTGTGCGCATCTAGGAGAATATAAAACATCATTAGTGTAGTGAGACAATGGATAAGTATTCATAAAAGTTCACCAAACTCTCTCATTACTCAGTGGATATTGTGTGTATTAAGTTTTTTTAGGCTCGAACATTTCAGTGAGGTCTACATAGAGACATCATATCACATGTCATATTTATATGAATTTAAACCTATGTTGGGGTGCTAGAGAATTATTTGGTGGTTGATAACTTCCTAGAAGAGTATACACAGACAGTTGGTGTCAGTATGGGAACAGAAGACTGGATACTTTGGTGGTATGTTTCATTAGACAAACACAAGGACTTAGTCTAACACTCGGATGTTTTTATGAAATATTTTCCCTAAATTTTTTTGATTTTTCAATAGTTTGCATTTAACTAAATCTTGAGTTTAAACAAACCGAGAGAGGCCATTAGTATAAAATAACCATTATAACCTATCTATTGAGTTATTGGGAATAAATATAATTAACTTATGAAAGTGTATGGTGAATTCTTTTTCTACTAATTATTTATGAAAAATATAAACCAATTAAATGTAATAGAAATATTTGTATTAAGAAATTAAGTGAATTACAATTATTAAATGAAGTTAAAAAATTATATATATTATATATCTAAAAAAAATTATTCATCTAATAGATATTTTGTCATAGGATATTAATAAACCCTATTTTATGTATTAAAACTTATATTTTTCAAAAGGGTCATTTTCCCACCTTTTAATGGAGAATCCTTTTTAAATGAAAATTTTTCCATATTAATAATTTTAATATGACAACATAAACTTATTATTTGGAAGTGGGATATAAAAATTTAATTAGGATGAAATGTTTATATTTTTTTGATAACTTTCATGTTTGGATAATAGTAAAAATATGCTAAATTTTACTTAAAAAAACTTTTTCATTGGAATAATTTGTATAGTAAAATTATATTATTGAATGGTTTTAAAGTATATTTGATTATATTTTTATTAATTAATTTAATTTTGGTCATTAGAAATAATTTTACATTAAATTTAGATGTAAAAACATTTCAATATTTTGCAATGTTTTATCATTTAAAACTCGTTTTCTCATTCCGAAAATGAGAATAGTTTTAAATTAATTACAGAAAATTTTTTGTATTGAATTTTAAAAAATGGATTCAATAATTTTAATCATTATTTCAAAATCATGTAAATTTATTTCTTTTATTTTTGAGATTTATGAATGGTAACTACGGTAATTTGTATTAATATGGTAAAAGGGGTAAATCGGGTAATTAAGGGTAAAAATAATATTATAAAATTACCGTAAAACTTGTATTAATATCATTTGATGAGTGTGTCTCGACCTAAATCATCCTTGGGTCTAAATGGCATCATTCTGAAGCCACTTGGATGAGATTTGGATATTTAATTTATTTTATTTAATGAAAATTTTAATATGTCTTGCACAAATTATAATAACTATATCTTTTTTAATATAAGGTTATGTGGATGATAAATTAAACTATAAATACTCATTTAATATAAATTTTTTTATTTCTCCATGTATTTTATTTTTAATTTTTTAGGAAAAAATAATTACCTTAAAGGCTTATACATCGATGAGGAAAACATTATTTAATTGATGACAAATCAATAAAATATTTTTTCTTAAATTAATAATAACCATTAAAAGACAAAAACACTTGAAAAAATATTATTTTTAGATTATATATCGACCATAATCATCCAAGGGTTGAGTTATTGACCATTTAGAGAAAAATTGAAAATATTAAGACAGTTATTATATTTTATTTAAAGTGATGTTAAAGTTGTTACAATCATGTTTTAATATATATAACATTCCCAATGTAGGATTTTCCATAATACATATTTAACAACAAGTAATATTCAGATATCTACATTTTTTTATTCTTCCTTTTTTTATTTTTATTTTTTATTCAACAAAAAATTATAATAAATAATCACACAAAACTGATGTTGTAATTATTTTATTAATGGAGATAACAAATAAATGTTATTAAAAATATTAAAATAAATATATTTTTTGGTATTTAATATATCCAATTAATTTTATAGGCTTCTGTGAAATATTAGGAATATAATAAAATATTTTGGTTGAAGATAACTTGTTATCCTTATATTTTTAATAATCAATGAATTGAATAGTTTTAAAATTGAGACTATTGATTGTTTATCAAAATAATGCATTATTAAATTATTTAAAAATCATAAAACATTTTTAGAAAAAAATAGAATAATTATGATATGGTATAAAATATATTAAATTACTTATTTATGGCCCAATTTACATAACAAAAGTAAATATTTAACCCTCTTAATATTGAAATGTTTGTTACCTTAGTTACAAAATAAATAGAATAATTAAGTGTTAATTAAAATAATAAGGTTTAAATTGATTAAAAAAACTTGTCTAAAACTTATTGGTTGATGATATTTCAACCTTATCTCATATAATATTTTAAAATGAGAAATTTTATAGGTTTTTTTATGTGGTTTGATTTTACAATAAATTAATATTTTTGGTTATTCCAAAAGTGCCCCTCACCTCAATTATAAAAGGGAACATCCTACCTCACTTATTCACTTCACATTGAGCCTTAATGCTCAAACATACACGAATAAATTCCATTATAATCTTCACTAGTCACATTATAGAGGTTAATTTCTTCTCTAAATACCATCTCTAGTGCTTTAAGATGAGATCTAGAGGGTGAACGTCAAAGAAGATGTAATCTTCTCTACCGATTCTTCCAAATTTATTTCTTACTCTAATTCATATTCATGAGTTTCTTCCATTCTAAAGTAATAAAAAAGTATCGATTATATACTAATATTTTATTATGATTATTAAACAGCCATACTCCACCTTCTATCCATCATACAAAAAACAAAGTCACCACATGTGCATATGTAAGGCTTACCATCTCCATGTCGTGGTATAATCTGTTTTTCACCACCACCATACTTGAATGGACATAATGATGGAAATAATAACTATATATGAATATTATTAAATAATATGGATTCTAGAAAAAAAAAATATACCATCCACTTCCATACCATCGGACAATTATTAGAATGATATCGTAACTCGTGTGTATGTATGTCCTACCGTCTCCACGATGCGATGTGATTAATAATAAATGATATACATTAAATAATGATTATATAAATGTATATAATGACTAAATACTATATCTATTATATTAATATTATATTTGAAATGATATAACTATAAAATAAATAAAGAAAATTTTAGCTTATTTGACAAACATGCATAAAAAATGAAGTACGTAATCCCCGAATAACGAGTAATAATGAAATGTTATTAACAAAAATATGATAATATGATAATATATGATATAATAAGAATGTCTCTGAATCTATAATAAGTCAATGAAATTATTCAAATCATTATACAGCAGGTTATGATAGATACAAATGATATTAGACCTAAGGTAAGGTATAATTTCACAGTCTCATTATTATCTGAGATTGTTTATACTTAAGTATTTACTAGAGTATATTTATCAACCATGTCCATGATTCCTAAATATGTATTCGAAAATATTATTTAAATTATTTTAAAAATTCTGAAAGTCTATTTTACCCAATGGTGATTTTTTATTAAACATTATTAAAGGAATATTTTTTCATTTTTTATATGACGTACTTTTTGACATTTCCTATAAAATTTAAAGAATAATGTTTTCTTTTAAATTATTGAGTAGGAATGTATTTTTATATTTTAATAAAACCTTATTTAAATGAATATTTCTTTAAAATATTTCAATTTTATTAGAAAAGAACTTATTTTCTTTTAAAATTTCATTTCATTTGGAAAAAAGAAAACACTTTTTATGAAGAAAGGATATTTTCCTCAAGAATTAATTTCAAGTGTTCTATAAAAAATATTTTCCATCTAATATAGAATTATTTAATAGGGTTATGTTTCAAGTATACAACCCTTATTATTCAAATGGTTTATTATATTAATAATGGAATTATATTTATGAAATATATTTTATATTCATGAATTATCTTATGATGGAATGATGTTTAAAAAACCCTTCTTATTACTTGGGTTATGATATGATGAATGATTTAGGTTTTTTTAGAACACATAAGAATGATTTCATTATGAGATGGGTGGGACATATATATGACTCCAATGCATTTGGTAAATATTTATATCTCAGGATATAGATAGGTATGTAATGGGAAATGGTCTCTATTCAGTAATACCGGGATAGAACTGAAAGTTAATGTGGTCCAGTAATACCGGGTTGGAAAGAGGAGCGAACTCGGATCAATAATAGAATTTTTCTGCTATAATGTTCTTGGTAATTATCCTTGAATGATATGAAATTATTTTATATAATTATTATTATGCCAAAAATTATATGTCTTATGTTATAACTTTTGGGAATATGTTCATTGATTCTTTATGAACTTTTAACCTCACAACATTTCATTTTTTATTAAAAGGAAAATAACACACACCAAACAGGTTGTGGAAAAAACACAAACATTTTAAGGTGGTCTAAAATAGTGGGGTCCAATCTAGTCTCTCCTAATTAAGCCAACCCCTCCCAGTTCCATTTTAATTAAACTAGACAAAAAATAACATTGGTACCTTGATCTTCCACCATCAAAGAACCTAAGTAGTCTGCTACTTTATTACCTTCTCATCATATATGGAAAAACTATGTTTTGTTGATGCTGAGACTAACTCAACGTTTTTTGATAATATAAGAAATCAAAGAAGGAGGAGAGATCTTTCCACTCATCAAGTCATGGATAATCTTTGAGTCGGTTTCAATCTGATGTAGGCATAAGTTCCTTTGAGAACACAATGTTATCCTCATATACATGACCTCATCTTCTGCCTGGATGGAACTTCCCTCCCATAAAAAGTAGTAAATGAAAGAAGAATACATCCACATATATCCCACACAACACATCCACCATGGTTTATTCCTTCAACACATTAGCCATCAAAATTAATCTTGAGACCCATGCTTGGACGAATACAGCGAACCCAATTACCCCTTCTCATGTGATCTAAGTGAATATAATTTGGACTGTATGTGTGCATGTTCCTCAAAGAAGGATTATCACTAGAAATCTTAGATTAACATATGAGATCAAGTAGTAGGCATCTTTTCTTGATGATAACTGATCTTTTAGTACAATGTGTGACTTCAAAGCAGGTCTTGTTTATTGCTTTCCAAATGCACCATCACCCTGCACTGAAAATCACAGCTCTTGCAGTTCTTTCAGGACTTGCACTATTCAAGCCATAAAACCACTTTTCTAGACAAGATGTTACAGTAGTGAAAGGTTCAAAAATATTTTTATATTGAACAAAGAACCTCCAAAATACAACGACCCAGTCACTTTCAAAGAAAATATGTTTAGAATCATCCTTCTTATTAAGGATACAACAACGGAATTTGGATAAAATTTTATGATTTATCCCATAACATGATTTCATGATCTTTCATTGTAGGATAAGATTTTCAAATTTTAAGTTATTTTGTCTTACGATTATGATATGATTGATATATACACTTTTTACCTTTACTAAGAATATCATCTCACCCTTTATTATTTTTCTTTTCCCCAAGTTTTGAAGAAGGGTATCAAGTAAGATAAGTCAAAACAGATTCAAGTTATGAAGTAATAAGTGGGAGAAAGTATAGATATATTACTAGTAGTTTATGTTTCCTAGTTTCTAAATACACTAAACCTATACGGTCCTGGTGTGGTCTTGTTATGTTTTATAATGAATATTATTCAATTTTTAAGTAATATTTATGTATTTAATGTATGTTCAATTATACTTAGACATGTAAGAAATTTCAGTAGGAGATCTCAGGATATATGATTTATGGTATAGGGATCACATGATTGATCTAGTCAGCCTAGAAAGATGTGGTGATACCCTTGTAATGATCGAGGATATATTGCATAAGATTGTCCAACCTAACATGCAGATAATAGAGAGTTACTAGATGGGACACTTAGGAAGAGTTAACAGTATGCTCATGAAAGTCCACAGGGCAGAAGACATGGTAGAGGAGGTGGGAGAGTAGTTGTAGGTGGTATTCATTTTGAATTCTTAATACCCCCACCCCCATGTATTCCCCTCTTAGCTTTAAGAGATAGTGTTCATGTACTTGGATAACTACAGGTGGTCATTTTTATGACACATAGGATTAAGGGATGATATGTGGTATGATCCATGTCTTCCCTAATTTAGATGTGGTATTGATAGACATGAGTGAGAGACAATCCTTTCTTTCTACTACCCTGGATAGAAACTTATAGATTCTGGTTGATCCCATGAATCAACCCTTACACATGGAGACTCCTACTGGAGGTGACTCAGGGATCACATGCCTCTTCCAATGGTGTGACCAAACTCTTGGTGGTGATAGTTTATTTTAGGATCTCTTTGTAGTAGAGATGAGGCCTTACATCCACATATTAGGTATAGACTATTAATCTATAATTGATACCAAGATTTACTATTTTAGGAAGAGGATTCAGTGTGTCTATAATTATGGGAAAAGGTTTTCCTTTTTAGGTGACAAGGAATCCCTAGAAGACTATGACAGGATCTCATGTAGGAGAGTTAAACCAATTACACACTAGTTGGATAACATGACTTTTGAAGTAGTGGATGTTATGGGATACCAATTTCTTATGTTAGTGGTAGAGTACAAGGATGTATTTCCTAATGAATTTCTAGGCTTACCTACCCATCGAGAGATAGACTTATACATTGATATAAGCCCTATGATATTCCTGAAATATGTACAAACATATTGTGTAGCTCTCATAGATCTCTATAAGATGAGGGTGTAATTAGAGTACTTTCATAGGAAGGTCTTTGTTAGAATCGATGTTTCACCATGGGAATCCACATTTTTGTTCTCCAAGAATATAGAAGGGATATTGAGGTTTTGGGTGGATTACCATCACATGAACCAGGTGACTGTAAAGAAGAAGTATTCCACTACCGAGGATCGATGACCTCTTTAATCAGTTGAGAGGGGCACTATGGTTCTTGAAGATTGACCTCATATTAGGTTATATATATTTTTGAGTATGGTATAAGAATATACCAAATACATTTTCCCAATTTCTTAACAGTCACTATGAGTTCTTGGTGATGTCGTTCTTTTTGAAGAAAACCTTAACACACTGATATTTTTATGAGATATTTTTTTTAAATTTTTTTTTATGTATTGTGTTGTAAGATATAACAAGATAATAATGCACCAAGTGAAACACTGGATTACTCTAAAATATATACAACACTATGCTGGGACTGTGTTACAGATGAGTTCATGTTATTTTGATAGATTTCATTTCATGCAAGACTGAGTTTAACCGAACAACTAAATATTATTATGTTATCTTATTACCTAGTCATTGTAATGGAAGGTATGAATAGTATTAATTCAATTATGAAAATATTCCATAAACATGTATATAAAATTAATTATCTGGTGAGAAATTAATTATAAATAAAAATAAAACCCTTTTTTAATAAAAAGAAATGTTTTTTCGAAAAACGGTTTTAATACAAATAAGGGAGATTATAAAATAATAAAATAAATATTAATTAATTTTATTAATGAAATATTTTTTTAATATATTTAATATAACGTTTAAAATTCATCTTATATTTTTTTTGTACATGATATAAGAATAAATTCAATATTTCGGCTAAAATAAGTATTTTTCAAAAAAAAATTCAACCTTGCCGCCTTTTGATGGCACACCAATTTTAAATCTAGATTTTCACACCTTTTTATATTATATTTGAAAAAATAAGCTTCTTAATTTAAATATTTGTATCAAAATTTACATTGGTTGAATTTTTGATATTTTTCTAAGAAGTTTCACCTTTTGATGAATAGAAAAAAATACAGTATTTAAATTGAAAACTATTTTTCATCAAATTTATTTACACTGTTAAATTATATATTTTGAATGGTTTTAAGTTATAAATAGTTAATATTTTAATTATTTAATAAAATTTAGTTCATTGTTATTAATTTTACATTGAATTTAGATATAAACACATTTCAATCTTTTGTATGTTTTAACATTTCAAACTCATTTTCACATACTAACAATTGGATTAATTCTAAATTAATTAGAGAGTTTTTAAAAAAAAATTGATAAATTGATTACATATTTGAAATTAGTGGGCCCAAATTATGTAAATAGGATCTTTTTTTTGGGAATTATGAATGTTAACTTTAGTAATTTTTCATTAATACGGGGAAAAGGTAAATAATGTAATTAAAGGTAAAAATATTATTACGAAATTACCCTAACACTTTTCCAAATATCATTATATGAGTGTTTTATGACCTAAATCATCCTTGGGTTAAAATGGTATCCTTTAAAATCCACTTGGATGAGATTATAACATTGAAAAAAATTATTTAACGAAAAGTCTAAGATGTCATACTCAAATTTTAATAACTATATTATTTTAAATTTAATGTTATATAGAAGAAAAATTTGAATATAAATAATCATTTGATAGATAAAATGATATTATTTATCATGGTAATTTATTTTTAATTATTATGAAATAAATAATTACCTTAAATACTTATACAATGATGATGTAGAAATTATTAAAATGATGGAACATCAATAAAATAAATTTAAATAAAAATTATTATAACTATTAAAATACCAAAAAAATGTGGAAAATTTTTATTAGTCGAGTATAAGAATACCATAATCATCCAAGGGTCTAATTATTTACCATTTTTTGCCACATGGAAATGATTATGAAACTTATAATATTTTATATAATGTAATGTTAAAGTTGTCACATTCATGTTTTAAAAAATATAACAATTTTAATGTAGGATTTCACAAAAGATTTGTTTGACTATAAGTATTATTATGAAATATAGATAATTTACCTCAATAAATGTATTTTATTTTTTATTTTTATTTAAAAAATAAGTATATTAAATAATTACACAAAGCTGATGTACTAATTATTTTATTAATGGAAATATCTAATAAATGTTATTAAAAATATTAAAATAAATATAATTTGCGATAATTAATATATCCAATGAATTTTAGAGATTATTTTGACCCATTAGGGATATAATAAAATATTTATTTTGAGGATAACATATTTTCTTGATATTTTAAAAAAAAATAATATAAAAGTATCAAAATTGACACAATTGATGTTTTGTCAAAATAATGATTTATTAAATTATTTAAATATCATAATATATTTTTAAAAATATAAAATAATTATTATATGATATAAAATTTTCGAAATTGTTCATTTATGGTCTAATTTACATCCAATAAGTAAAAATTACCAAATTTTAAAATTGAATAATGTTTTTACCTTAGTTAAAATTAAAATAGAATAACTAAGGGTTAATTTTAAAGATAAGGTTTATATTTCTACAATAACATGTATAAAATTTATTTTTTGATGATATTAAAACCTTATATTGTATAATATTTAAAAACATGACATTTTTGTGGTTTTTGGATGTGGTTTTATTTTATTATAAATTTATATTTGGGAGATTCCAAAGGTGCCCCTCAACTCAATTATAAAAGGGCACCTCCTACCTCAATTCATAAATTCAGATTGAGAGTTAAAGATCAATAATACCCTAAAAATTTCCATTATAAATATTCCTAGCCACATTTTAGAAGTTTTTTTCTCAAAATACCAACACAATTGTCCCTAAGAGGAGATCTAGAGGGATCTCCTCGAAGAAGAGGTAATCTCCTTTACTAACTCTCTCAAGATCATTTCTTCTTATACTTCCTCTTCCTATGTTTTTTACATAATAAAATAATAACTCTAGTATCAACTATATTTTAGATATTATTATTCTTATGTAACAACCATATTCCACATTCTACCCATTTGACAAAAAAAACAAATCACCAAGCGTGTGTACATATAGTCTATCGTCTTTACGCCATGGTGTAATATTTTTTCAACACTACTTTACTTGGACAGTTATAATGATGGAAATAATAACTATATATGATTATTATAACAATATATTTATTATAGAAAAATATATTCCCCATCCAATTCCATACCAATTCATAATTATTGGAATGATATCATCACTTGTGTATATGTACGGTCGGTCGTCTCCACGATGCGATGTGATTCAATCTCCATGATATCATTTAAATATGATTATATAAATGAATATAATGAATAAATAAGATATAAATTACTTTATTATCATTATGGAAATGATATAAATGAAACCCATGAAGAATAAATGGTATTTATACAAAAACATGCATAAAATAATGCTCAAAAGAAGTATAATAATGAAATTTTATTAAATGGGTGATAATATGATCATATATGATATCATGAATATAAATATGGTTCTATAATAAGTTAATAAAATTATTTAATCCATTATAAAAGAGATTAAAATACATATTAATTAATTAAATCCTATGGTAATGGATAATATTATAATGTCAATAATATCCGAGATTATTTATAAGTAAGCATTTACTTGGGTATATTTATCATCCATATCCATGTTTCTTTAAAAAATTACAAATTTTTTTAATAATCTTCCACAACTATTTAAATTCATTTTTCCTATGTTTTATGTTTTACTAAAGGGTTTGTATGTAATCTTTTTTCATTTTCATAAGGATGTTCTTTTTAACTTTTCCCACCAAAGTGCAAGAAAACTATTTTTTAACAGTACCGTGTGAAAGTATTTTTATTCTTTAATAATTACTTATTTACATGAAACATCCCCTACAAGATTTTGAGCTTAATTTGAAGGAAATTAAATTCTTTTAAAACTATGTGGTATTTTAAGAAAAGAAAAAAATTTCAAATAAGAAAGATTATTTTCCTCAAGAATTATTTTCAAGTGATATCTCAATATTATTTTCCATTTACATCCTTTGATGTTACTTATGTTTTAATAGGTGTATTTTTCAATGATTCTATCCCTAATACCCCAGTGGTTTGATTATATTTATGGTGGAATTTTATTTATGAAATCCATTTTTTACATGGATTATGTTATGATGGAATTTTGTTTAAGAAACACATTTTATTCCATAGGTTATGCTATGATGAATGATTTATGTTCTTGTGGAACACATATATGGTTTTCATTATGTGACAGGTGATACCTATATCTACCTCTAATTAATTGGTTAAGGATTTATATCTCATGTTATAAATAAGACTGGAATGGATGTATACTCGATTCAGTAATACAAGTCTGGAATGGAAAATGGTCTTTGTTCAGTAATACCAGGCCGAAACAAGAAATGATCTTGAATCAGCAATACAGGTCTATAACGGTAATTAAATCTAGTTATGTAATGTAGATCTGGAATAAGTATTCAACTAGGTTTAGTAAATAAATTTATCAACAGTGATGGAAATTATTTCATATGCTTATGTTTTTTCCACAATTCCATGTTTTATGCCAATGCTATTTTCTCATGGCTTGTGTTCCTTTGTGATTTGTGTCTTATTAACTTACAATATTTATTCTATGAATAAATATTGTGATATATGTTATACATGTTATGATTTAAAAAGTTATTTTCATGTTTTTACATTCTTATGTTAATGTTTTGTTTGATATTTTTTTCTTTAACCCTTACTAAGAAAGATCACCCTTTTCAATTGTTTTCTTTTCCCTGTGATACAAATAAATGTTTTAGGTATGAAAAATAAAGGGGAAAAACTTTATGGGATTTCAAATACCTTTCACAAAATTAGAAAGAATGTGTTCCAAGTTTCCAAATTCCCTAAACTAATAAAATATCTCATTACCTTTTTGTACAATATATTAATTATTATAAAAAATTAATGTAATGTTCACGTACATCAAATTGGGTCATTAGAGTTTGTATCAGATAAAATGGTTATTCAACCATTAGAATCTATGATTCGAAAATTTTATTGATATCCCTAGATATATTTCTATGAATATTTATAGGGAGGTATAAAGGATAGGTCTAATTATAGGTTACAATCCCAAAAAAAATTGTAATGATCGTGAATAACCTTGGATTAAACCTAAGATATCATATATTAAAATATTATAAGTAATATAAATTAATTATGTATTTTTCATCTATGATAATTATTTCCCACACTCTTCTTTCTGGTCTTAGTCAATATCCAAAACTATATATAATTAATTTAACATTGAATATTTTAGATATGGAAGGCAAGATCATTATATGTCCTAAGTGGAAATCTCATGAAGAGAATCAGCAAGGTGGTATGAGTATTGGTTAAATAACTAAGGATAAAGATAATGAAAATGAAATGTCAAAGTTATGGTATAATCTAACCATATTTTTTACCTTAAACATATGAATACTGGTTAGATTAATGTTTAGGAACATTAAAACGTGAATCGCATTTAATATTGTGGGAATTAATAAAATAATGAAGCATGAGTAATCAGTCAAGAATAAAGTTGGATGATTCAAGTGTATATGTTTTGGAATTCAATGATTATGTATAAATATTTTTAGTATATGTTTTTTATTAAGTATTGAAAAGGATTTGTTGAACACTTATGAATACTTAGAAAAGTGATTTAATGGAAAGGTAATATTTTGATTAATGGAAGGTAACCCATAATGTATTCAAGATATGGAGAAAATTATGTTTATCCTAGATAAAGATTTATTAGATATGATTAATTGGATGATACTAATTAAGGATTTGTTGAGATGTGGGTTATGCTATCATGTATGAATTTTACAACTTTTTAGACTTAATGTATTTATAAAATAAACATTTGAATAAGTAAACATGAATTTTTTCCACATGGATTTATGTTAATTCAGGTTATTACCATGTTTCAAGAGAATTTATGATGAAGTCATTCATATGTTTGGAATGTGTCCAACAAGAGCTACTTTATGATATTTGGAGGATATATGTTAAGATGATTTAGTGCACCTCTTTTTAATGTTTTAGATTTTAAGATTTTATAAGGATTGTATGGATATATATTTATGGAATGTTTATGTTAAAATTTAGATGATGAATGTGATATTAAATTACTATCTCACCATAAAAGAATTTTTTTTCATATTTGATAACTTGAATTAACCTTTTTATTGTAAAGAATGATAGAATGACTTATCAATCTTTGTATAGATCTCATGATCTTTTAGTATTTTAGGAATTCCAAATTCAACTTCATTTCTTGGAATAATAGATGAACTGAAAATTAATCAAGGGATGACAAATGGTGAGATTGTGCTGAAATCAATTAAGTATGTCTTCTCATGAAAATTCATTAACATTTTAAAAAATATCCTGTCATTAAAACGTTTTCTTGTTATCATCATTTTGATGATATCGATGAACCCTTTCATGATTCTTTAGTATATGGTTTTTTGATTGTTAACATTCCCTAGATCACCCACTTTCCTATGATAAGTGATCCTTATCAATCTTTATGATTATTTACGCTTTTACTCTATGCCCAAATCTTCACCTATGTTATCCTATGTACAAACCTAGTTATGAGTTACATTGGGTACCCATTGTGTTTCTAAAATTCATTTGAAAAAGGAAGTTTTTTATGAATTTTTATGATATGGGTTTCCATGAAAGAAACTTTCAAATATTAATCCTTTTATAACCCAGATGAATTTCAAGGGAGAAATTATATTTAAGAGGGTCAGAAGGTTACACCCTAAGATTTTGATGAGATATTTTTTTTTATTTAATTGATATATTGTGTTGTATGATACACCAAGATAATATTGCACTAAACACAACACTGAATTATCTTATGGTATACCCATAACTATGCTTGGTGTGTGTTACGCATAAGTTCGATTTATTTTTATTGATTTCATTTCATGCAAGACCGGGTTTAAGAGAACAACTAAACATTATTATGTTTCCTTATAACCTATATATTATAATGAATGGTATGATTAGTATTAATTTAGTTATGAAAATATTATTTAAAAATGTGTATATAATTAATTATTTAGTGAGCAATTAATTATTAATCTAAATAAAATAATTTTTAAATGAAAGGAAATGCTTTTTCTAAAAAACTATTGAAATGCTAATATGTGAGTTTATAAAATAATAAAATCACTCTTTATGGATTTTATTTATGTAATATATTAAATAAAATGTTTAAAATTCATCTTATATATTTTCTTCACACGATATAAGAAGAAATCCAATTTTCCATATAAAAGTAGTATTTTTCAAAAAAAAAATATAGTTTTTCCGCCATATGATGATGAATCCATTTTAAATATAGTTTTTGATACATTTCTATATTATTTTTGACAAAATAAACTTCTTCTTTGATTCTGTATTATCAAAATTTACATTGTTTGAATTTTTTTATTATTCTGAGAAGTTTCACATGTTGATGAATAGTAAAAAAAATAATGCATTTTAATTGAAAACTACTATTGGACTAAACTTATTTATAGAGTTAAAGTATATATTTTAATTGTTTTAAAGTATAAATATATTATATAATTATAATTTAATATAACGTAGGTCATTGGTATTAATTTTACAATGAAATTAGATATAAAAACCTTTCAATCTTTTGAATGTTTTAACATTTAAAACATGTTTTCTTATTCTGAAAATGGGATTAATTTTAAATTAATTACTGCAACTTTTGTGTTTTGAATTTTGATAAATATATTTCATATTTTTAATCAGTGGGATCAAATTATATAAATAGTTTCCTTTTATTTTTTGTCATCATGAATAGTAACTTCAATAATTTTTTTATTAATATGGTAAAATGGTCAATTAGTTAATTAAAGGTAATAATAATGCTATAAAATTACCATAAAACATGTCTTAATATCATTGGAAGAGATTATTTTAAAATAAATAATCCCTGGGTCTAAAAGGAATCCCTTTTAATCCATTTGGATGAGATTAGAACATTTATTATTTTTTATTGAAATAAATTTTAAGGATATCTTACTCAAATTTTTAATAACTATATTATTTTTAATTTATAGTTATACATAAGCTAAACTATACTCTAAATAATCATTTGAGATATGATTTTTTCCCTTATCATGGTAATTTATTTTTAATTTTTAGGATATAAATAATTACATTAAAGTCTGGAACAGTGATGATGCAGAAATTAATTAGTTGTTGGAAAATCTATAAAATAATTTTAATTAAAATCATAATAACCCTTAAAAGACCAAAAAAACGTGGCCAAATCTTATTGGATGACTATATCTAGACCAAAATCATACAAAGGTATAATTATTGACCATTTGTAGCCACATGGAAATGATTATGACACATAAAATATTTTATCTAAAGTAATGTTAAAGCTATCATATTCATGTTTTAATAAACAAAAAACATTTAATATTGGATTTTATCGAAGATATATTTGAATATATGTATTTTTATGAAATATAGATAATTTTTGTTTATCATAGAATTTTATTTTTAATTTATATTCAATAAGTAAGTATATTAAATAATTAAAAAAACTAATGTAGTAATTATTTTATTAACAGAAATATCAAATAAATGTTACTAAAAATATTAAAATAAATATAATTTTAGATAATTAATAAATATAATGAATTTTCCAGACGACCTTTACCCATTAAGTATATTATAAAATATTTTTTTCAATGATAACATCTTATCATGATATTTTCAAAAATCTAAGAAATGAATAGTGTCAAAATTGACATTATTGATATTTTGTCAAAATAATGTTTTATTAAATTATTTAAAAAATCATAATAAATTTTTAAAAATATAAAATAATTATTATATGGTCTGAAATTTTCAAAATTGTTAATTTATGGATAATTTAAATCAAATAAGTAAATATTTGACTATTTTAATATTGAATATTATTTTTACCATATTTAAAATTAAAATAGAATATCTAAGGGTTAATTAACATGATATGGTTTAAATTGATAGAAAAAATAGACTAAATTTTATAAGTTTATGATATTACAACCTTATCACATATCATATTTAAAAATATGACATTTATGAGGTTTTCTTGGTTTAGTTTTATTTTATTATAAATTAATATTTTGGGAGATTCCAAAAGTGCCCCTCACTTTAAATATAAAAGGGCACCTACTACCTCACTTATTCAATCCACAATAAACCTTCAATATTGGTCGTCCCCTAAAAATTGAAATTCAAAATATCTCTATCCACATTCTATAACTTCTCATATTATCAAAAACCTACTCTAGAGTCCCTAAGAGGAGATCTAGAGGGAGCTCGTTGAAGAAGAGGTAATCTCCTTTACCGACTCTCTCAAGATCATTTCTTCTTATACTTCATATTACTTTGTTTTTTCCATTATAAAATAATAACTCTAATATCAAATGTATTTTTACATGTTATTATGATTATGTAACAACCATATTTCACCTTCTCCCCATCCTATAAAAAATGAAATCACCACGCATGTGTACATACAAGCTACTGTCTCCACACCGTGGTTTAATCTTTTTTTCATCGCCATATTACTTGGATGGGTTTAATGATAAAAATAATAAATATATATATGTTATTATTACAAGGAGATATTTCTTTTTTTAAAATATATATAACATCCACTTCAATAAAATTTCATCATTAATGGAATGATATCATCGTTGGTGCATATGTATGACCTACCGTCTCCCCGACGTGATGTGATTAGTTCTCCATGATCTCATTTAAATCATGATTATATAAATGAATATAATGTATAAATGTGATATATAGTACATTATTATCTTTCTTTAAATGATATAAATGAAACTCATGGAGAATAACTGGGATTTATATGAAAAATCATGCCGCAACTAACAACTGAAATAAGATAAATAATGAAATATTAATAAATGGGTGATAATATGATCATATATGATATCATAAAAATAAATATGGTTTTGTAATAAGTTAATTTCATTATTTAATCCCTTATACACGAAATTCAAATATATATGAAGGAATTCGAACCTAATATAAGGTATAATTTCACAATCTCATTATTCTCTGGGATTGTTTATAGGTAAGTATTTAAAGTGGTATATTTATCATCCATGTCCATGTTTCTTAAAAACAATTTCTAGAATAATTTTACAATTCCTATAAAAAAATTTAAATCTATTTTTTACCATGTATAAAGTTTTACTAAATGGTTTGAAAGGAATCTTTTTGTGTTTTCCTAACGAGGTACTTTTTTACTTTTCTAAAAAAATTATGAGAAGAATTTTTTTTAACTTATACAAAATGAACATATTTTTACACTTTCAAAACACCTTATTTCCATGAATCTTTCCCTACAATATTTCAAGGTTATTTTCAAGGAAATTTTTTTCTTTTAAAATTTAAGACTGTTTTAAGAAAAGAAAAAATTTTCAAACGATAAATGATATTTTCCTCTAGAATTATTTTCAAGTGATATCTCAATATTAGTTTTCATTTATGTACTTTGATGTTACTTATGTTTTAATGGGTATATTTTTCAATGTTTATATACTTATTAACCCTATGGTTTGATTATGATTATTAGGGAATTTTTTTAATGAAATCCATTTGTTTTACATGGATTATGTTACGATGTAATGGTGTTCAAGAAACCCATTTTATTCCTTGGGTTATGATATGATGAATGATTTATGTTATTTTGGAACACATATATGTGGTTTCTATTATTAGAGGGGTGGGACCTGTATTTTCCTCTAATAAATTGGGTAATGATTTCAATCTCATGAGATAAATAGGGATGGAACGGGAGTATAATTGGTTAAGTAATACAGGTGTGGAATAGGAAGTAGTCTTGGTTTAGTAATATAGGGCAAGAATGGGAAATGATATTGGTTATGTAATATAGGGATGGAATTATAAATAAACTTGGTTTGATAATATAAGGTTGGAATGAGGAGTAAACTCTATTCAGTAAAGGACATTCTCCACTATGATAGAAATGATTTCCTATGATATGTGTTTTCCACAATTCCATGTTTTATTTCCATGATATTTTATCATGGATCATGTTACTTTATGATTTATTCCATATAAACAACCAATATTTAGTCCATGACTCAAAATTTTGACATTTTTATATGTGTTGTGATTTTAAATAGTTATGTTCATGTTTTTACATTATTATGTTCATGTTTTGTTTGATATATTCCTTGTTTACACTTACTGAGTATCTAAGATCACCCTTTTCATATTTTTTCTTTTCCCCAAGATATAAAGAAATGTTTTATATTTAAAACATAAAAGAGAAGATATTTATGGGATATGTTGAAGACATTTCACCGAATTAGAGGAATGTGTTCCAAGTTTCCAAAGGTAATAAACTAATATGGTCTTTAGGAATATGTTTTTGTAATGTATTAATTATTCCAAAAAAGTAATATAATTTCTATATACATCCATCTTGGGTTGTTATAAATAACCTATTTTTGTTCATGGGGCCCATGAACTAGGTCTTTAAGCCTTTCTTAAACTGGTTTGTGGTTGTCTTCATTGATGATATCCTGGTATACTCAACTCTTGGGTAAGAACTCATAAAAAATTTGATGATTGTTCTGGATATACATTGAGAGAAACAGCTTTATAAGAAGCTTTCAAAGTTCTAGTTCTAGATACAGGAATTCCACTTCCTGGGAAAAGTTATCTCAGTAGCTAGTTTGGTAGTGGACTAAGTGAAGGTCAAGATACTTCAAGATTTGGATCCACCTACGATCATAATAGAGATGAAATGTTTCCTTAGGTTGGTAGGATACTATTAGAGATTCATACCTAGTTTCTCTAGGATATTAGATCTCTTGATGTCTTTTAATTGAAAGGGGCAGCATTTTGTTTGGTAATATAGGTTCCAGTAATCTTTTTTGGTGTTGAAGAAGATATTGACAAGTGCTCCCATCTTGATATTTCTAGAGGAGGGTTTATAGTACATATTATTCTTTGATTCATCATGGACCAAGATCAGTTGTGTTCTTATTCAATTGAAGGTGGTGATTTCCTATTTTTTATGTTAGTTGAGACCACATGAGAAAAACTACATGACCCATGATCTTGATCTACAAGTGGTAGTCTTCACATTGAAGGTGTGGTGACACCACCTTATGGGTGAGTGATTCATCATATATTCTTCCCACAAGAGTCTTCAGTATATCTTCTCATAGAAGTATCTCAACTTGATTCAAATAACATTTCTAGAGTTCCTCTAATATTAGTACATTCAGATTTTATAGACTTATGGGAAGGGAAATACAGAAGTAGATACTCTCATAAAGAGATCTTTTTCTCAAGGAAATGGATTAGTTAGCCATGTTGTAGTCATCTTAGTGAGATGGTTATGGGGTATCCTACCTCCAATCGATGTTTGTTACCCTATATATTCTATATTGAGTTAGGGATTCTAATAATGGAGATATAGAATGTGAGCTCTTACATACTCATATATTCACTAGACATGCTCCTAATAGATTTTTTTGAAGGTGGAGAGTATGTTATCCTTTTTAGAGGAAGCATGATGTAAATGGTGATGTTATGGGATGATATTCTAAGGGAGTTTCATACTTCTCATTTGTTAGTACATCGAGGTGTGGAGAATATGTACTAGGAACTCTGATGTCTGTTTTGGTAGAAAAGGATAAAGAAAGTATTTGTAGAGTTTCTCTCCCAATTCCTTACTTGTCAGCAAGTGTAGGCTAATCACCAAGCTCCAATAGGTTTGTAAACCCCTTGTGGTTATAGAGTGTAAGTGGGATAGGATATCTATGGACTTAATAATGGTGTTACCATGTAAGTCAAGAGGACGTGATTCCCTCTTGGTGATCATATAGTAACTCACCATTTCAGTCAACTTTGTAGATATCTAAGAGTAGAGATCAGTAGAGAGCTAGGGATACCTTTATGTGTAGGAGATAGTCTAGATCCATGGAGTTCCCTCGATGATCATTTATAACATGGATGCTCACTTCAAATATTGGTTATATAAGGAATTATAGAAATCCCTTGGGACTCTGTTCAATAAAGGACTTTGTCCACTATGATAGAAATAATTTCCTATGCTATGTGTTTTCCAGAATTCCATGTTTTATGCCCATGATATTTTCTCATGGATTAGGTTCAATTATGATTTATGACTTATAAACTACAAAGATTTATTTCATGACACAAAATATTGATATTTTTTATATGTGGTGTGATTTTAAAAAGTTGTGTTCATGTTTCTACATTCTTATGTTCATGTTTTGTTTCATATATTCCTTGTTTACACTTACTGAGAATCTAAGCTCACCCTTTCCATATTTTTTTCTTTTCCCAAGTATATAAAGAAATGTTTTAGGTATAAAAAATAAAGGGGAATATCTTTATGGGAGATGTTGAATAAATTTCCCCAAATTAGAAGAATGTGATTCAAGTTTTCCAAATGTAATAAACTAATATGGTCTTTAGTAATCTGTTTTTATATTTTATTAAGTTTTCCAAAAAAAAGTAGTTTAATTTCCATATACATAAAGTTTTTTTTGTTATAAATAACCAATTAGTGTTCATGCGTCCCATGAACTAGGTCTTTCATCCTTTCTTAGACTATATTGTGGTAGTCTTAATCAATGATATCATTGGATACTCAGCACTTGGGTAGGAACACATGAGAAACTTGATTATGGTTCCTGATGTACTTAGAGAGAACCATCTTTATGGTAATCTCTAGAAGTTCCAATTCTAGATTTAGGAAGTCCACTTTCTAAGATAAGTTATCTGAGTAGTTTGTTTGGTAGTGAACCCAGTGAAGGTCATGATAGTGCTAGCTTAGGAGCCACCTAGGATCATGATAGAAATGAAACGTTTCCTTAGGTTGGTGGGATACTATTGGAGATTCATACCTGATTTCTCTAGGATATTATCTATCTTGACAGCTCTAACTCAAAAGGGGTGTCCTTTTGTGTGTAAATAGAGGTTTCAGTAGTCTTTTTTGGTTTTGAGGTAGATATTGACAAGCGCTCCCATATTGACATTGCTTGAGGAGGGTGTAGAGTACATATTATTCATTGATTCATCAGGGACCAAGTTTGGTTGTGTTCTTATTGAATTTAAGGTTGTGATTTCCTATGTTTTATGCCAGTTGAGAGCACTTGAGAAGAACTACGTGACACATGATCTTGATCTAGAAGTGTTAGTATTCACACTGAAGGTGTGGTGATACCACCTTATGGGTGAGCAATTTATCATCTATTCTTCCCACAAGAGTCTTCATTATATCTTCCCATAGAAGGATCTCAACTTGAGATGACTAATATTGCTATAGTTCCTCTATATTATGACTTTGAGATTGTATAGTCTGATGGGAAGTGAAATGCAGAAGAATATACTCTCATAAGGAGATCTTTTTTGAAAGGAAATGAATTACATAGCCTTAGTGTAGTCATCTTAGAGAGATGGATATGGTGCATCCTACCTCCAATCGATGGTTGTTACCCCATCGCTTATCTTTTGATTTAGGTATTATCTTCATGGAGATACTGACATTGAGACCCTACATTCTCATAAATCCACTAGACATTCTCCTAATAGATTTTTTGAAGGTGGAGATTATGTTATCCTTTTCACAGGATGAATGATCGAACTGGTGATGTTATGGGATGAGGTTCTAAGGTAGTTTCATACATCCCATTTGGTTGTAAATTGAGGTTTGGATAATATGTACTAGGACCTATTATGTCAGTTTTGGTGGACATGGGGTTGTCTCTCAAGACCTTACTTGTCAGTAAGTGAAGGTTAACCACCAAGATTCAACAAGTTTTGATAAACCCCTTGTGGTTCTAAAGTGGAAGTGGGATAAGATATCTATGGACTTAATAATAGGGTTACCATGTAAGTCAAGAGTACATGATTCCCTCTTGGTTGTCATATACTGACTCACCAAGTCATCCAACATCCTAGCTATCTGAGAATAGAGTTTGGTAGAGAGTTAGGTATGCCTTTATGTGTAGGAGATAGTCTAGATCAATGGAGTTCTATCGATGATCATTTCTAACCTAGATTCTCACTTCCCATATTGGTTATATAAGGTATTATAGGAATCCTTTGGGACTCAGTTGTGTTTGAGAATGGATTTTCACCCCAAGATTGTCCTCGAGGACATGTTGAAAGCTTGCATGATAGACAATGGTAATGGTTGGGAGGATCAGCTACCATCAGTGGAGTTTTAATTTAACAATAAAACCATTCCACCATCGAGGTGGAACCATTCTAGTCCTTGTATGGGATTCCCAATAGGTCACCACTATATTGGACTGACCTAGTACAGACATCACATTTGGACTTAGAGATGGTGTGAGCTGTGGAAGAGAAGTTAAAATTTATCCAACAGTATATGAAGACTACACAGATCAATCAAAAGTATTATGCAGACTGATGATGGAGGCCTTTGAAGTTAGAGTAGGGAGACCATGTATTCTTGTGGGTATCACATTTATGTGGGTTGCGAACATTTGGTCGGGTAATAATCTATCTACTAGATTAATTGTCCCTTTCTAGAAACTCTTTAGAGTCGATGATGTGGCATACCGCTTGGCTCTACACCCATAGTTGTATTTGGAACATGATATCTTCCATGTGTCGCAACTGAAGAGGTACGTGCATGAACCATCTCGCTTTATCAACTTGGGTGTGATGGACATCAAGTATGGGTCTACATTTTCAAATTACCCACTAGAGATTGAGGATTGGTAGAAAAAGATCTTCCATGGAGAGAGATTTCATTAGTTCATGTTTGTTGGTAACACGAGAATATTTAAAAGATTTCTTAAGAGCAGGAGACCCATATGCATGTTCAATTCCCACATATATTTTTGTACTATTTTCTATTGCATTTCAGGACATAAATCAATAAGGTGGGGAGAATGTAATGTTTCTTTTTCCTTGTAAAGTCTCTGAATATATCTAGTAATATTATCAATACAAGTCGTTGAGACGTCATGTGATTCCAATGATTAGTGTGTCCAAAATTGATCTTTGAATATATATTAAATAAATTAATTCCACCTGCATGTAGCTTTTATGAAAAATTGGAATTCATTCTAAATTGGGACTTGAATAAAAAATACAATGTTGTGGTTGAGTTTGGAGAATGGGTTTTACCATAGGTGTGATATAACCTTGGAACGTGTCAGATGTTTGGGTTGAGCGTAGTCACAGACAGATTAATAAATATATAAAATAATTTATTTATATTTGTAAAGAAATTTTTTGTGTCCTAGTGAGGTCTATATATATGTTTCTATGGACAAATCCCAGGATTATTTACAAAACCCTTAATATTTGAGATAGATTATTAGAGTATCGTTCTATGAAAAAACAAAAAACTAGATCATGAATCATTGAGTAGTGTGTAGAGAATTTCAAGGATCTCCCCAACAATAATAACACAAATTCGTTATTCCCATGTAATTTATCCAAACTGAGGTAAGACATTTATTTTATATAGATTTTTCCATCTTTTATTTTTTGTACGATGAACGTGATTCACTCAACTAGCGAATTGATTCACGAATCAAATGTATTGTGGGTTCAGGTTATATATATCCGAGATTGGAAATTTCTTTTATTGGTTATTTTATATCTCTTTTTTCGTCATTCAAACAGTAATGAATCAAGTACAACACATACATTGGCCAAATTCTAGTAATTCTGTTTTTGTTTTTTGTATTTTACCGCCACTCTTAGTTATTCGCATGTACATCACATGTAGTTCCATTGGATTATAGTTTGATGAATAATGGTATTCAATTTTTGAGTGATCATTATTTGGCACAACGAACAAATACCATGGGTACAGATCTGACTGAGGTTGGGTTTGAGGGGAACAATGATGAAGGATGATTGATTGGTTCAAATTTTGGGATACCTGTTGTGGGTTTTTTGTGTGACGTACTAGAATGTTGTGATAGTGGTGGATCCTGGTCGAGGTAGATGGTTAGAATTCAGAAAGAAAGATATGATGATACTCAGTTACTAAAATCCATTGTCTCTTCAAAAATTGGTGGTGGGAAATGAAAGTGGGAGTGGTATAGGAAGTTACTGCATAAAGATCCATGGTTTCTGGGAAATTATAGGTTATATGGAACATAATATGGGATAAAATGTCATGTAGGACCCTCTGTGTAGTGCTAGAGTTTCTGCAGAGATGATAAATATCACTCAGCATGTGACATACATCACACAGTGTGTGATCCCACCTAGCGACTCGAATTTTTCTCCGGGATAACACGGCCAAGAACATGACCAAACACATGGCTAGGAATATGGATAGATACACTGCTAGGCTAGGAGTACACATGCATAGTAATGTACTCATACATGATCCATGATGTACAAGAATCCCCAATTCTGAAGATACACATTGTGTAATTATAGTACATTTCGTTTTCTTTTCCAATTATAGATTAGATCCCTTTTCCCATTAAAGCTTGGAAAATTTTCATTAAGGTTAATTCCATTGATCCTTTCCCTAAGGGTTTAGTGTTGAATTTTTTCCTTCACATATGATGGTGATCCCCTCTAAGTAGCTTCAGTCTTGGATAGAGTTATTGAAATCTCTTCCTGAATCCCAGAGTGAGATCCTCCATCTTCATCATTTTCCCTACGTGGGGTTCTTGGAATCATCACTACCAACACTACACAAGAGTCAGTACCCTATTTACAGGGTTAATTAAAATTTGTTTTTTGGTATACCCTATGGATCTAGGATTGATCATCATCTATGTATCGATCTCTTCAAACTAACAACATGTACCTTTTATGGTGTGACTCTACAAGCATGAAATATTGGATGGACCCTATTAGTGTTATCTGATTCATGGAGTGTGTTCTCCCATATGAGTGTTATATAAAAACATTAAGTATGAATCCTAGACAAGAAATATGATTTTGACCTTACCTTGATTATGTGTGTCCACTATGAGTATATCTAGATGTTCTTATTATGTATGTTGTTGAAATATCCCTGTGATGATCTTACTATTATTCCTGATGTTTTAAACATAGTGATTTAGGAGTGGTCAAATTGGTATTGTTATACTCACCTCTACAGGGTTATGTACTAACATATCATGTATTATGTAGACAAATAAACTTTTGTAGGAGTCCTATAAGGACCATAACCAAGTGGGGATTAGTGATCTAGATAGAATGTGGTATATTCTGGTGGTTTCATTGATAATAGTCTTATCCTACTTCTTAGGGTGGACTTGTTTCTAGTTCCTTTTGGTGGGATGGTATTTATACTTTTAATTCCATTTATTTGTTGTCATACTCCAATTCTAGGATTATATATGTATGAATTCATGGTTATTAGTTTTTATATATATAAAATTTGTATGAACTTGGAGATTTGTGTGTGTGTTTACAGATACATTAGGCTAATGCCTCCCATGTGTGTGATATTCCTACTCGACACTGGTCACTAGTCCCTGGCCTATTGGAGGAAACATTGGGGTAGTCACACTCATCTTATCTCCAGCTAGAAGGGCCCAAGTGGTCTGGTTTTTTATACTTTTTTGGGGGTTAATTCCAATTATTGAGGATTCTTTTGTATTTTTAAAAATTTCATCCCTTTTCACTTATTAAAGGTCACTGCTCTCTTCCTTTTCCCTCACACCAAAACCCACTTAGATCATCCTAAAATATAAAAAACATCTCTTAAATATGATTATACATATTCAATTTATTTTGGTACTCTCAAAATACCCGCCCTTAAAGGCTTAACCCCTTGGTGAAGAAAATAATCCAAGAAGTGAGGCATACATTTTAAACAGGTCTTTTCTCATTTATAATTTTTAATGTTAAGTTTTTCTTCCTCAAATTCCATTACACCATATGAAAATGATAAAATTAATATCTTTATTACACCTATATGTAATTATGATGATGGTATAAGTATTAACCACCTTTACCTTTTCTATTAAGAAAAACAAAATCATCATTCGGGCATTGTCAGTACTACCACCTCCAAGATGCAATGTATTTAATTTTCCTTCACCAACATATAAGGATAGTGCTAATATGAAATTTCAAATATAAGTATGATAATTATAACAAATTGTTTTTAAATGATAAACAATGTTACTAATTTTCCCCATTCTATGGAAAATGAAATCATCATCCACACGTATGTGTGCACTACCACCTCCATGGAACGACTGGTTTTAGTTTTCCTTTTAATCACCACCTTAATTATATGGTCATGAAAATTTTTTGTGTATAAAAAATGTTTATTAAAATATTAAGGTTTTAAGAAAAGAAATTAAACAACATGTTAATAATATTAGAAATAAAAAACTGTGGTAAATCCAATCATTCAAAAGAGCGTTCAAACATCAAAATCTGTTTCCTCCAAAAAATGAAATAACATTTTATACCTTATAATATTATTATAATTATTTATAATTATGATATATCACAAAAATTAACACTAAATATGGTCATTATACTTTTTATAATGATATTATAACTAAATCGCATCATAATCATACATTAATTATGGTTCTCATTTAGGTTAGTTTAACTAGCTACTTGAACAATGTTATAAATTTATACCATGGGTGAATATGGAAATTTAATTTATTGAAATATATGATATAATTAATTATGACAACCCTTGTTTTTATTAAACATTAAAACATGATTTGTTACATAAAGTTCACTTGATACAACATAGAAGATCAAGAGGTCTAGTGTTTTTTGGGATTAGGATATTTAAAAACTACTTAAAATAAGAAATACAACATATTTATTGAAAATTTCATTTATATGACCACTAAATTCCCTCTAAATTAGCATTTCATGGGATAACCTGAGGACATGCATAAGAAAAGGGTGAGCTATAAAGCCCAGTAAGGGAATAAACATGGAATAACATGAGGAATACATTACATGTTATAAAATAGGTCTATCAATGAAGAACAATAGAAACATGAACATAAAGGCAGGATAAATCAAGATAATCATAATATGGAAATGTGGAAACAACACTTAATCTGGAATTAGCATGAACCTAGGATCATTGCACATGGAGCATTAGTAAACCCTCATTACATATGAATCACGAGTAAACCCTTGTTGCACTTGAATTAGCATGATTCAACACCCATTTCACAAGACGTATCACGATACTATCCTTTACCCAATGCATTGGAGTGCAATTTGGGCTCACCCTTCTTAAACATTTCATTTCATGGATAAGTGTGCCACATGGATCATAAAACATGGATTTATTAAACATCACCATTTATTCCACGATAAAGTAATGTGGAATTAATACATGAAACTATATAATCAATAAGAAAATATGCATAAAGGTGAATAACCTTGATAGAGAAATGGGCATGGTATTCACTACACAATGACTTTGTCTTGGAAAAACGTGGTGCAATTTCATTAACATAATGGTGTGACATAAGAGTTAATAAAAAAAATTGATGAGAAAGAAATGGGTGTCTCATCATATGTACATGAAATGGAAAGTAAGGGGGTCATATAGATACCTGTCCCAAAAATTGTAATGTAATTTAGATTAATGATACAAAATAATTGCTTGAATGTAAATGAGGAGAGAGAAATTCCTTTCGGAATTTTGGCATAGTAACGGGTATACATGGAAGGCATTGATGAGAGAGAAAGGGGGTGTATAATTATTCAAATATGAATAAGGAATTATGAGGGAGGTTTAAAATCATACCCCAACATTTATAATTGAAAATATAAGGGCATACCAATATGAGGAAACATGGACATAAATAAAGAAAAGTGAGAATCCCTTACCTGGAAATGTGATCCCAACAGCTTGGGAGAGGATTGAGAGAGGCTTCTTGGGATCATGGGGCACCTTTTTAGGATTATAGAGAGGTGAGGACATGGGTTGGTTGAACATCAAAGGCTGTGAGTGTAGAGGAAGTGGGAGCTTGACTGTGTTTATATAGGAAAGGAGAGGGAATTCTTTATTATTTAGGTTTGGGACACCTCACATTAAACTAATCAAAAAAACTAACCATCCCATGGTTTTTGCCCGTGTTTTTTCAAAAGGGGATTTGAAAACAATATTTTATAATGCCAATGACCGAACTTCTTAAAATAATAGGGTTTCTTATGTGGTGGTGAGTCACACTCTCAAGGAAAACAATTTAAAAAGACAAAATGTTTTATATGCGTTTAAGGTCCCACTAAAGATTTGTAAAATAAATCAAACAAACCCAAAATCACATTATTTTATGGTAAAACATATATTGGTCGAAAATAATGATTATAGTAATTTATTACATCACTATTGGGTCTTTATGATTTCATAAAACACATTAAATATTTAAACGATATTTAATTTTTACCCAAAAATTTGACTCTCCCAAAATATTCTAAAAAAATCACTATTGGATAATTTCAACATCCTGATTCCAAAAATAATATTCATTTTATCTAAATAATTTTCTAAATATGGGAATAAAAAACTGAAATTTATCAAAAATTATTGGGTTTTGACAAAAACAACTTTAATGCCTTATTAAAAACTATAACTGCATTCATAAAATTTATATGATTATTTATATTTAATAAAAAGTAATTTAATAATAATGTTATTATTATTTTACTAAAATATTATTTAATTAAAAAATCCATTAATTCATCAAAATATATTTCTTAGTTGAATATTAACTAAAAATACTATTTGTGCTTTAAAAACTATTTACAACCTAACAATAATTAAAAGAATGTATATTCTCTATACAAGAATAATGTACATAATATTAGTACTTGGTTCTTGTTACATAACCCCTTAAAACACATGAATAATCCCATAGGGTAAGGTGTGAAATGGTGACAGACTCTTGGGGTGGCTCGGATAACATTTCTCGAGTGATAATCTCTATCAAATTTTACTTCTCTCATAGAAAGTTCATCTCGAGCTAAACATATTCAAGCTCAGATTGGTCTTGTTCAATAGATAATCCCAATGATGCCACCTCCTTTCTGAGCTCTGACAAATGGGCTTTGTATAAGGAAGGTCTGCTGGATGAGGTCATCACTTCCTTTGTCTGAGTAAATTGGATTTGTTAAAGCCCTATATTTATACTAATCATGTGATCCTTGTTCAACAACTATATTAGAAATGGTCATAATTCTTAATGGTATTTCAAAATCCAAAATATAGAACCAAATAATTACATACCTTTTACATAACCGTAAGAAGACATTTAAATATACCAAGATTAATTTTCATTAATATATTTTTGGGTTGTTACAATCTTCCCCACTTAAGACATTTCACCCTAAAAATTATCTTTTCCCACACTAAAAAAAATGCGAGTAACTCAACTTCATCAATTCCTCTAATTCCCACATTTCTTATTCAAAGTTGTGGTTTTTTCATAACACCGTGATGAGGGTAGTTGTCTTATTTCAAAGAACTTTGTCTCTACGATCTAAGATCTTCACTGGTTGCACCTTGTAAGAAATATCATCCTCTAGTTGTACTACCTATGAATAGAGTACATGTGAAGGGTCTAGTATGTACTTCCTTAAGAGGGATAAATGAAATACATTTTGTACATTGGACATGGTAGGTGGAAGTGCTAGTCGATAGGCCACATCCCAAACACGATCAAGAATCTTGAAGGGGATGATGTACCTAGGAATTAACTTCCCTTTCATTCCAAACATCATGACCTTCTTCCATGGAGATATGCATAGAAATACCATGTGTCGAACATTAAACTCAAGGTATCGTCGACGGTTATCTGCATAACTCTTCTATCGACTCTGGCCTACCTTGATATGTTGCTAAATGGTTTTCACCTACTCCACCATTTCTTCAACCATTTCTAGTCCTAACAGCTTACGCTCACTGACTTCATCCCAAAATATCATTTTTATGAACCTCTTCCCATACAGCGCCTCATAAGGTTCCATTCAGATGCTCGATAAGAAACTATTATTATAAGAGAATTCAACCGGAAGAATATTTTGATCCCAACCTCCTTTAAATTCTATTGGACATGATATTAACATATATTTTAGTGTTTGAATAGTTTGTTCAGATTGGACATTAGTTTAAGGATGATAGGTCGTACTGAAGTTCAGTTTAGTATCCAGAGCATGTTGAAGACTCTTCCAAAACATAGAGGTGAATCTTGGATCTCAATCGGATATAATAGATAGTGTTACTCCATGAAGACTTACCACTTCCTTGATGTATATCTGTACCAGTTGATCAAATGAGAAACCCTCCTGAATTTAAATGAAGTGTGCATACTTTGTAAGATGATCCACAACAACCCAAATTGCATTGTTTCCTTTGGATGTCTTTGGAAGTCCGGTGACAAAGTCTATGGAGATGTTCTCCCATTTCCATGTTGTTATGGGAAATGGTTGCATCATCCCCTTAGACTTATTCCTCTCTTCATTCACTTTTTTCTACACCAGGAACTTTTATGTATACTCTGCAATCTTCCTATTCATATAAACCTACAAAAAATGCTCTCAGATATCTCAATACATCTTTGTGTTTCCTGGGTGAATAGATAAATTTAAACTATGTGAATCACCCAAATGTTTTTTCTTCAGCTTCAGAATTGATGGAACACATAGTCTTTTTTCCAAACTCACAATTCCTTCTTCATTAACATTTAACTCTGAGGATTTCCCTTTTTTGATAGCTTACACTTTCTTTTGAATTCCCACGTCATCATTTTGATTATCCTTTGACCTTTCCAAAAGAGACGGTTAAGAAATCATTTTTGAAAGGATTGATGATGTTCCCTTATTTATGATTCCTATGTATATCTTCTTAAAATATGAGAAGATTGGATCCTTTTTTATTCTCATCAATGGTAGAATTGATGGGTCCTTTCTACTTAGAGCATGTGCAACCTTGTTCGCTTTCCCAGGTTGGTAATGGATTGACCAGTTGTACTCTTTGATTAGTTCTAACCATCTTCATTGGCACATGTTCAACTCTTTCCATGAGAATATATACTTGAGTCTTTTTCGGTCTGTATATATTTTACACTTCTCCCCAAAGAGATAATTCCACTAAATTTTTAAAGCAAAGATCACCCCATCCAACTCCAGATCATGTGTTTGATAATTCTGCTCATGAACTTTCAATTTCCTTGAAGCATAGGCAATGAAACTGTCATTTTACATCAACACACAGCCCATGACCTTATTCAAAGCATCATTGAATACCACAAAAAGTTCTCCACTTATGGTTAAAGTGTGAACGGGTGTCATGATAAGCCCCCATTTCAACTGCTTGAAACTTTATTCACATTAATCACTCCAATAAAAATTTACTACCTTTCAAGTTAGTTTGGTAAGAGGGTTAGAAAATCATGAGAAATTTCTCATAAATCTTTCATAATATCCAACTAACCCCAAGAAGTTACGGATATCTGTTACTGATTTGTCATCTTTTATCCCTCTATTGCAGTTCACTTGGAGGGATCTACAGATATCTCATTTCTTGTGATGATATGGCCCAATAATAAGACCTCCTTTAACCAGAACTCTCACTTTTTGTACTTTTCATAGACCTTCTTCTTTCTCAAGGTCTCTAGTATAGTTCTTAGATGATCCTCATAATCCTCCTTCGTTTTGGAGTATATTATAATATCATATATAAATACTACCACAAATTTATCGAGTTAATATCTAAAATATCTATTCATCAAGTCCATGAAGATTGTTGGACCATTAGTGAGTCAAAAAGGAATTACTATGAATTCATAGTTCCCGTACCGTGTAAGAAAAGAAGTCTTCGAAATATCTTCCATCTTCACCCTTATTTGATAATATCCTGACCAAAAATCCACCTTGGAAAAGTATTTTTCTCCACGTAGCTAATTGAACAAGTCATCAATTCGTGGTATAGGACACTAGTTCTTTTTCGTGATTTTTTTAAGCTCATGATAATCGATTAAAAGGTGCATTGATCCATCCTTCTTGACGAAGAGTACTATTGCACCCCATAGTGAAGCACTTGGGCATATAAACCCTTTATCCAGATTCTTCTGTAGTTTTTTTTTCAGCTCCTCATGATCCACAACTTCTATTCTATATAGAGTCTTTGATATTGGAAACTCCCCAAGTATAAGGTCAATTAATAATTCAACATCTCCTCTAGGAGGAAGACCATTCAATTCCTTAGGAAACACTTCATCGAATTCCCTCACAATATGCATGTCTTCAAGGATGGTTCCCTCCTTAGACTCCATCATTTGAGCTAGATATGCGTGCTCATAGGTTAGAAATCTCCACACTTGAGATGATGGAGCTAAAGAAGATTCATCTTCCTCCTTGCACTTGTACAAAATCGGGGGTCGATTCTCCACATGGAGAGTGATTTCCCTCCCACAGAAATTTATGTTAGCTCTATATAGGGAAATACAAACCATGCCAAGACTTACCTCAAATTCCACCATAGGGATTATTATGTGGTTCAACAAGAAGTTCAATCCACCGATTCTTAGAGGGGAGGAGTTTTATTAATGGGATTCAATGATTGCCCCATTTTCCATACTCACTGACATCTTTACTTCCATGATTTGTGGTGGGGTTGGGATTGTTCTACTAAACCTTCTGGATATAAAAGAATGTGTAGAACCTAAATTAAAAAGTATGTTCGCTATTATTTGAATGAATAAATAGCATTCCTATCACCACTCCATTTTTAGGGTTCACTTTGACGGTAGTGATGGAAAAATCTTGCCTTTGCTGGCTTAGAGGTTGTTGGATGCCTCTGAAAACCGTTGGCATAGGGAACTGATTTGAAAGATGTCATGGTTATTTGTATTTGAAGCAATGAATAGAATGTTGAGAGTCAAACGGAGCATTACTCTTCTCTGTCATAGCCGCAAGTTTTTCTTGTCGGTAGTTAATATCTAGGTTCCCTTCTCTTCCACACCAAAAGCATTTCATCATCCCCTTTAGGAAATTTTTGGGGTGCTTCTTTCCACACCTTTTGCAAGTGGGGTGCTGTATTTTCTTAGTACCATTGGATTTATCCATCGGAATACTAGAATTAAAGTCCAACTTATGCTTCTTATCCACATGATACCCCTGAGATTCACTGATCTCCATTTATACCTAGAGGTCATATTGGACGAATTCCCCATACATGACGAAGTCACGGATTGCCATCCCTTTTTGCAGGCTAGGTTTTAGCCCACCAAAGAAGCGGTCTACATTGTATTCGGGGGTAACGGAAAAGCCAAAGGCATATCGTGAAATCCTTGTGAAGTTTTCCTAGTACGCTCTGACAGATTTTTCATCTTTTTTCTTAACGTAAAGGAAGTCCATTTCCATCTTAAGCTAGAGGGTGCGTGGAAAATATTTATCGAAAAACATTTTCCAGAAATCCTTCCATTCCGACACCTTGATCTCCTACTCAGGCTTTGTATTTTTTATCAATGTCCAAAATTGATCAGCTTCACCTACCAGATGATAAATATCTAGGAGAACATTCTCTTATTCAGAACATTGAAGGATGGAAAAAATCATTTCAATGGAGTTAATCCGTTTTTTGGTGATTGAGGGATCAGATGATCCATAAAAAGTAAGAGGACTTTGTCTCATGAAGCTTTCAATAGTGACTTGTTCTTTCTTGGGGGGGGGGGGGGGGCTGAACATTACTCTTGACCCATGTTTCAATTCAAATCTTGAGTTAGATGAGAGATAATTATGACAAAGTTTTCAATTCCTGCTCCCATCATATTGGTCATTACATTAGCAAAATCATCACATTGATCTTCACATCGGTTGTTAGCCTAAGTCCTCCTATTACCGAACATTAGCTTGATAAAAGGAAATTTAGGGGTAACACATAAAGGGTAATCCAAAGAAAAAACATATGACTTATAAATATCTTTAATTTTCTTAACTTATGAATCAATAGGCATCAATCTATGTTATCCAATATATATTCTAAGGTGATTTTTTAGTTCCCTTAATAATGGTTCATACTAAGCTTGTGAATTTACCAATGTATATACCCCGACAGTTTCGTAACCAAGAGTGCCTCAAGGCCCAATTTTGTGTACCAAGATACCTCAGGTCAAGCTCGAAACTCCTTGTTGGGGTTTTCACCACGAGGTACATTTGTGCCAGAGCCTCCTCTACCTGCTCGTATCCAGACATGGATGTATTTTCTTGATAAACCACTTACTAAATACCCCCCAAAATATAGGGATGTTTTTATTATAATTATTCTTATCTCTAAGGATTTAATAGGTGTTTCTAATACTAATCCCAAAATAAAAAAACCAATCTTCTGATACCAACTATGACAACCCTTCTCTTTATTACACAATAAAACATGATTTATTACATAAACTTCACTTGATACAACATAGAAGATCGATAGGTCTTGTGTATTTGTAGATTAGGATAATTACATAAATACTTAAAAAATTAAATACAAAATCTTTATTGAAAACTTCTTTTACATGACCACTACATTCCCTCGTACTTATTATTTCATGGGATAACCTGAGGACATGCATAAGAAAAGGGTGAGCCATAAATCCCAATAAGGGAATAAACATGGAATAACATGAGGAATACAATACAAGTTAGACAATATGAATATCAATCTATCACAAGAGAAACATTAACATAAAGGAATGATAAATCATGATAATCATAACATGAAAATGTTGCAACAACACTTAACATCGAATTAGTATGCCTCAAGGCTCAATGCACATGGAGCATGAGTAAACCCTCATTGCACATGAAGCATGAGTAAACCATTGTTTCACTGGAATTATCATGAGTCAACACCCATTGCAAATGAGGTATCATGATGCTATACTTTACCTAATTCATTTTAGCACTATTAGGGCACACCATTCTTAAAAAATTTATTTAATGCATAAGTGTGCCACATGGATCATAATAGATTGATTCGTTAAACATAATCATTTATTAAACGATAAAGGAAATAGGAATTCATAAATTAAACTCTATAATCAATAAGTAAATGTGCATAATGGTTAATACCCTTGATAGAGAAATGGGCATGGTATTCACTACACAATTACTTCGTCTTGGAAAAACATGGTGCAATTTCAGCAGCATAACAGCGTGACATAAGATTTCATAAAAAAGGGTTGATGAGAAATAACGGGGTGTCTCATTATATGTACATAAAATGGATAGTAAGGGGGGGAATATAGATATATATCCCAAAAATTGTGTAGGAATTTAGATTCATGATACAAAATAATTGCTTGAATGTAAATGAGGAGAGAGATATTCCTTTCGGAATTTTGGCATTGTAACGAGTATAAATGGATGGAATTAATGAGAGAGAAAGTGGATATCTCATTATTCAAAAATAAAGAGGGAAGTATGAGTGATGTTTGATATCATACCCCCATATTTATAATTGAAAATAAAATGTCATAACAATATGAGGAAACATGGACATAAATAAAGAAAGTGAGAATCCCTTACTTGGAAGTTTGATCCCAAAAGCTTGGGAGAGGCTTGAGAGAGGCTTCCTGGGAGATTAGGGGACCTTAGGAGGATTATAGAGAGAGGAGGGAAGGTTTGGTCAAACTCCATAGTATTTTAGTGAAAAGAAAGTGGGAGCTTGGGTGGATTTATATAAAAAAGGATAGGGAATTGTTTATTATTTAGGTTTGGGACACCTCAAATTAAATGAATCAAAACCACAAACCATCCCATGGTTTTTTCCCATGGTTTTTTCCAAAGGGGAGTGGAAAACAGTATTTTATAATTCCAATGGCCGAACTTCTTAAAATAATAGGGTTTCTTATGTGGATGTGAGTCAAACTCTCAAGGAAAACAATTTGAAAAGACAAAATGTTTTATAAGTATTGAAGGGTCCACTAAAGCATTGAAAAATAAATCAAAAAAACCCAAAATAACATTAATTTAATGGTAAAACATATATTGGCCGAAAATAATGTTTATGGTATTTCGTTACATAACTATTGGGTCATTATGATGTTATAAAACACATTATATATTTAAATGGTATTTAAATTTTACCCAAAAATTAGACTATCTCAAAAGATTATGAAAAAATCACCATTTTATAATTTTGAAATCCTGATTCCAAAAATAATTATCATTTTATCTAAATAATTTTCCAAATATGTGAATAAAAATCGACATTTATCAAAAAGATTTGGGTTTTGACAAAAACATCTTTCAGACATTAATAAAAATTACAATTGAATTAATAAAAGTATACTATAATTTATATTTAATAAAAAGTAATTTAATAATAATAATAATATTTTATTAAAATAATATTTAATTAAAAAATCCATTAATTAATAAAAATAGATTTCTTAGTTGAATATTAACTAAAAAAGTTGTTTGTGCTTTTAAAAATATTTACAAAGTACCAGTAATAAAAAGAATGTATATTCTATATACAAGAATAATGTACATAATCGTAGTACTAGGGTATTCTTACATAACCCCTTAAAACACCCACATAAGACCTTAGGGTAAGGTTCGTGATGGTGGCAGACTCTTGGGGTGGCTCAAAAAACATTTCTTGAGTGGTAATCTCTATCAACTTACACTTCTCTCAAAGGTGGTTGTGCTCGAGCTTAATGTATTCAAGCTCAGATTGGGCTTGGTCAAGAGCAAAGCCCAATGAAGCCACCTCCTTTCCAAGCTCTAACAATTGGGCTTCATATGGGGAAAGTATACTGGATGAGGCCATTGCTTCATTTTTTTGAGTAAATTGCATTTGTTAAAGCCCTATATTTATACTAATCATGTGATCACTGTTCAAAGACTACATTATCAACAGTCACAATTCATAAAGGTATTTCAAAATACAAAACATAGAACCAAATAAGTTCATATGTTTTACATAACCATAAGAAGATATTTAAATAGACCAAGAATAATTTTCATTAATAAATTTAGGGGTTGTTACATTAATTAAATAAATATTTTTTTAATGGTAATATAAAAATTAACTTATTATTTAAGAAAATTCCCTTAGTTCATTAAGAATCATAAAAAAATGTTCATTTCCAAATTCATCTTTAAAGATCATAACAAAAACTCGCATAGAATGGAATTATAACCTTATAAATAATTATAAAACATATATTCATGTTCCTTTTATGATCTTTTAATGATTAAATTTGGGGGAATAATGAATAAAAACACCATTATTATATAACTAGTACAAAATGATCAAGGTTAATCATACTCGATGTTAGAAATGAATAATAACTAACTAATATACATATATGGTATAATTGTAAATGAAGTTTAAAAAAGGTTATAAACATGAATAAAGTTATGAAATTGGGGGTTAGGATGTTTTTTTTATATTGAATGTTAGATTGTGATCTACTATGTAGGAATTTAATGTAAGGGTTTATCTTGGTCCTTGTTTTGATTCTTAGAGACATGTCACATGTTATGCACCATGTTTCCTTTTCATGGTGTTATATTAATTTACTATCCCATGAATGTTATATAATTTATTTAATTTTAATTAATGGTATATACTAATACAAATAAAGTTATTTTCTTTTGATTCATTTCGATATAAGTATTACCCCAGTCATAAGAGTTTTTGGTAACTCAATTTTTTTTCATTGAGTTGTGATCATTCTCATAAACTTATTTCATATACTTTGTTTAAATTCTACCCATAATTATAATTTGTGGTATTCTCTAAATTTTTTTCTATGGATTTACATTCCTACCATATAAATCCTTGTCGTATATTTCTTACCTTATACAGTATATTTCTTACCTTATACAGTATGTTTCCTGTAATGGATATTTGTGTGATATCTTTAAAAGCATTATTTTAAATGGATGTTTTTAATTTATGGAAAACTCCATCTAATTTTTATTTGTTACACTAAGGATGCATTATTTTATAACCATACACCTTCTTTATATAGATGGATTATGTAACGTTCTTCTATATCAAGGATATGATCCATCATTGCATGTGTTTTTCCTAACCATACACTGTGAATAGGTATAAATTTCCTTCAAATTCTATAACTTTGTGAATATCATACTTTACATTTCTTTTATTGAAGTGTTTTCACCTAAATATCATGCATTGGTTGATTGGTGAAATTTTTGACATAACTGTATACCTCATTCCTCTATATAGTTCTAGTTTTAGGGATTCTTACATAGAAAGATATTCCATTTATTTATTAGGAAAATATGATAAATCTATATATTTTTTATACCAATGAAGATGTTTATTGAATAAATATGAAATTTAACTATATATTTTTTAACCATATACCTTTTTTCTCTAGATGGGTTGTAATTATGTTTCCCCATTTATGGACATGGGGACAAGTAGTTGTGTTCTATAATTTTTTATTCTAATACGGGTGATTATTAGAAATATTGAATATGTATTATTATTCATTCCTCACACATGGTGAATTTATTGGACCAAATCAAGTGATAGGTGGTACCTAACAATATATTTCCCCTCAATGCATCGATAGGTATCATGAGGAAAATTAGATTTATTTTTTGTGTATACCTCTCCCTATATCTATATAATTTCGTAGAATAATGCCCTGATGTCATGTTTTTGATGTCCTACATTATGAATTCCATCCATATGTGATCTATGTTTATGGTTATTCATATTTTCATTTATTTAAATGGATATATAAAGAAAGTTAATTTAGTTTATTATGGAATTATTTAGATTATTTTTTTCCTTCATAATAATTGCGCCATGTTTAAAAAATCATTTCTTCAGTTCTGTGTTTTCTATTACTAGGTATTTGAGCTCACCCCTTCTTATTTTTTCATTTCCCTTGGTTATTAAGAAAGTTATTACTTCTTATATGTCTAATAGGATAGCTTGTGTGGAGATTTTTCTGGATATTTTTTCTACTTATTATATATTATGAATTTTGTTATATAGTGGAAGAAAAAATTCATTTAGTTGAAAAAATACATGGGTTTTTTTAGTTTATTTTTTGACCTAATACTCTAATCCTCTAAACCTAAAAGGTATTGGGAATTTATGAAATTAAATATTTTCTTTATGTAATATAATTATGGTATAGTTATGTTTGAGAAAATATAGTTGGTAATTGAATAAGTATTTAATGTATGTATTAATGATCACTAGATTAAGGAGATAGGGTTTGATGTGTCCTTGGTAGACCCATGTTATAACATCCATGGACCCACACTCCAAAAATTGGTGGAAAAAATAATATTTCTATTTTTTTGGATTTTATACTTATAAACATGACGTAATTTTATCCACCGAAAAAAATTACATCAAACTGAAATATTTTATCACTTAAATATACTAGTACATTTTATGTTTATATATTTTGATAATTAATAAAAAAATCTTACTTAATAATACCAATGTCCTTAAGTTTTCATTTTTCCACTATACCCATGATTTCTTATTCAATATTAAGTATTAAATATCTCCCATAAATTATTTACACATGAATACTTTCAAGAAACTATCAATTTAACATAAATATTTATAACTTGGGGAAATAGGAAACATAATAAGGGTAAGCTCAAACATTTAGTAAGGGTAAATATAATCATTGACATTTGAATGTCACTAGTAAGAGTAAGATGGGTATAAGGGTATAATGACATAATAAAATTGCATGAGCATAATATAAGATCATTTAGACCCATAAAAACATAGATCATGGCCTAAATCATTAACATAATAAAACAGACATATAATTCAATAATCATGACCAATTTTAAAACAATCCATGAGAAAAAATATCCATTAGAAACTCATAGTAAGTATAGAGAAAATGTGTTGGAATCCTGGAACATTATCTTCATAAAAAACTTATAAGGACCATAAAATCAGATAAATTTTACTGGTTAATACCCATAATCATTTTGGAGTGACTTGTTAACATTTTAACTTCATCGTCTGTTAAGAGTTACTTATATTCAGTCAACTCAATCATCATTACCCAGTGTATTGGAAGACTATAAAAAACTGACCAATAATATATTAGACAAATTTCATTAGGTATTTGGGTTGACTCCACAATCCCACTTTAAATAATAATTTCAATGTACCAAATCATGAGAGTAATTAAAAGCATTCACTTATATGAATAACAATAACAATTGTTCTTTAATTGATTGATTTATATGTGGAAAAGAACTATGTTCTATAACAATATATTTGAAACAATAATAATTTATCCCTATAAATAATAAACATGGTATCATTTCCAAATATACTTATTGTATAGAAAGCAACATCAAGTGTTTTTGTTGGTGGTGAATAGAGATTCCACTGAAAGATCATCAAAAACATTCTTGAGTAAAATACACTTTCTATTTTGAGAGTACATTTAAAACCCAATAAATCAAAAAATATTATGGAAATAATTTTATTTAAAAATAACCTTGTAAAAATATAAATTAGTATTCAATGAAAATTATTTTCATGAAATTGTGAAAATATGTTCATGCCATAAATGTTAAAAATAATTTCTTTTTCAAAATTTTGTAAAGAGAGTCAAAAGTGACCCATGCAAAAAATGTTACAAATGTTACTTTTGTAAACCTTTTAAAAGAAGGTCAAAGATCATGTAAAATAAATTAGATAAATAATGTATTTTTATAAAATAACATTCTGAATAATATTTTCAAAAACATGGATATAGAAAAAAGACATTCTAAATCTAAATGATGATACAAGATTGGTATCACTTACAAACAAATTTCATATTTTTTATTAAATAAATAATTAAAGAAATGGAACTAAACATGTAAACCATATTCATTACCATATAAGAATAAAATATATGAGGTTCAACAAAATAATAGCATATGATCCCTCATAATGGAACATTGAACATAAACAATCCTGAATTGTGATGATACTGTATTATAAAAATCCTTACTTTATGGTAACTTTTGAATCTTAATCCCATGAAAGAAAATACATAAAATAAAATATTAAATATCATCAATATAAGGATATAAATGATATAAAATCTAAAATTTATAGTATATACACCTCATTAAATAACATATATTCATAACATAATTTTTTTTCCAAAAGAAAGATAATTTGAGATGAATAACTCTTAGACCCATCATATCATAGAATTTGGAATAAATAAATAGAGTTATTATGTGTAAAAAAATTCAATCCAAAAAAATAAAATTTAAATACACCATAAATAAAAAAATACATTTCTCGCATAATCTTTACATAAAATAATCAATGAAGTTTTGATATAACCCAATGAATGGAAATTGAGTCAAAAAACCATTACTACTTTAGTAACTTTCAAATAAAACCCCATTGGATGAATTAACATGAAATTTAACCTAAAATAACATTTATTATGAATTATTAATTATATTAAATATAAAATTGGAGGATATAAACCATATAAAGTAAATTAGGTTTATAACATTAAAACATTCCAAAATGAACAGAAATTGACATGAAATCTCTGTCTTTGTGTATAGACTTTCTTAGTATATCATTTAACGCATTTATAATAAATTTATATAAATTGTTTTATTATTCAAGAACCATTTATAGGATTTATCCCTTATCAATAAACCATTTATTTCATTTATTTTAATTATATTTTTAACTACTTAATCAGTTAATTCCATGTCGATGGTTTTCAGGATGTTCGATTCAAAACATCAAAATAACATCATTATGTTAAACATGGTAAAAGATATATTTATTCCATAGTATCTAGAATAATTATCATAAAATAATCATAATATTTATATATTAATTATTCTTTTAAATCCAATCATCAATTATGGTGATGAAAAATTAATTATGTTACAATCATGAAGATGGTGGGTCATACACACACTTGAGTAACATTTCTATTTTTCAATAAACATGTGGTAATGAACGTAAGTATCATTTTATATTTATATAATTATGAATATATCATAAATATAATATTATAACTTTAAATAAAATTTTATATACCATCTATTTGAGTCATATATGAAAAATGAATCACATCGCTTCATGGAGATTGTAATCCTCACAAACGCACGAACAATGTTGTCATTTTTAAAAGAATTAAATTGAAGAAAAAATAGATGATATATTATTTTTAATAATGATAATTACATAATGGATATAATATATATATATATATGAATTAAATCCAACATTATAACCATTCATGATATATGGTGATGGAGAAAAAATTACATTGGTTCGCGAGGCAGTAGTTTTCTGTACGCACGAACAATGGTTTCATTTCCCATTTGATGGAATAAGAAAATGTATTAAAGTTAATAAATTATCATAATAAAATCTAATTATATTTTATATACTTATTATATAATATCATAATGGTAAAATGAGTTTTTAAGGAGTTATAAGAAGAAATTAAACTAAAACTATTTGTTCAAATTTATACATCTTCTTTGTCCAACCTTCTTTTCTTTATACCTTTATACCTCTAAGGATGTTATTATAGAAAAATAGTAACACTAATAGTTGTGAAGGGTTTTGGGGAAGATATTTGTTTAGGTATTTTTTAAACTAGAGTGCTCAAAATATTATAGGATTTTGGGAGAGGAGGTTTTCTTTTATAAGTGAGGGGAGGGGAACTCTTGGAATTCCTTAAAGTATTGAATTAATATAAATTAATTATCATTAAAAAGTAAAATAAAATTGATATATTTATAATGTAGTATAATTATTATTCAAAATCATATCATCAAATAATTTTTTTTAAGTTTAGGTGATTGTTTCACCCTTACCTCTTTTTTTAACCCCTTTTAACTCTTTAGATGATTACATTAACATCAACATCTTTTACTCTTTATGGGCCATGAAACGTTACTATAAGAGGAAAATGGAACCATAAATGGAAAATAACTTATATTTTAAACCATATTCCATTCAATTGGCAAGATAATAGGGTTTTTATGAATTTCAAAACATTTAATAAAATTTTATTTATAATAAAATATCACTAATGTCATTTTTAGAACTATACATTTAATTTGACCTTAAAGTCATCGAGAAAACAATGGAATTATAATATATACTTTCAAAAATACCTAATATGTTATATATATATCTATAATGGTAATGATACAGCGTAAATCACCAAAAAAATTACTTTTATAGTTTTGAATATAATTTACTTTATTTTTCTACTATTTTCATTGGCACTGTGTTAGCATAGCATTAGTATTTATAGTAATTATTTTAATAATAAATTAATTCGATAAATAATAATTTATATTTAAATTAAACCTTTACATCCTAAAAAATCTCTTTTTATCCGCATGAAAATAATTTAGATATATTAAACAAAGAGGGTGACATTTGGTTATTATTCTTTAGTTACAATTATTATAACGTCATTATCAAAGAATATTGGCAATAAATTAAAAAAAATTGAATAATTGATGATCATGGTCAAAAAAATTATCCAATAAAAAAATACAAGTTTTAGGGAGAATTTTACAAATTATCACTTTATTTTTAACCATTATTATCTGATTTACACTTACTGAAGTGACAAATATTTACTACGATTACTATTCCTAATGACAAAAAATAAAAGGGAATTATTTAACAAAGGTAAACCTAATTATTCCAAATATGGTAAATATTTTTCAAGATTCAATTTCTAGTGTTGGAATAAATTAATTTTAATATAAATATGTTAAACACAATGAAAAATAGTTTTTAGAAAAATGCATTTTTAAAACAAAATAATAAAATTATACCAAAATGAGTAATAATGATGATCCCTATATAATTAATTTTATTATAAAAATTTAAAGATTAAATAACATAATTTTAGATCAAATTAAAGTAATAATGGTACTTTTTAATGAAAATATTTTCCATTTTTTAAAATTCAATATTTTTCACTATTCACTGAAAAACAATTTTTCAGAAAAATACCAAACTTTCACCCTAATATAGTTTGTATATTTTGATTCAAAATATGATATATTTTTAATAAAATTAAATTTATAAAATTTCTATAAATTCATTGTAATATTTTCTCATAAATATAGAAATTAAACCCATTTTTGAAGAAAACATATTTTTGAATAATAAAATGACTTCTAAAAATTGAGTGATTATTTTCTAAGCACTGAGAAATAAATATTTATTGATTATAACCCTTTTATATATATTTCATAAATTAGTAAAACATATTCATACATTTCAATTTAACATCTAAGTTATTACTATATCATTTAAATAAAAATATTTTGGGGTTTTTTAAGCTTGGTGTTGTGTGATGTATACATTATCAAATATAATGTTCTATTAAAATATTGGGGTGTTATATTCCTCATAAATTTATTAAATTAATTCATTGTCGTTGGAAATTGATCTCGGTATTAGGGGTTTAATATTTTAAAATACACTTGTAGAAATCCCATATTGTGAAATGGGTTAATAAAGCTTTATTTTGAAAAAGGGAAAGGGAAATATGAATGTCATATGTAATAACACAAAACTAGGTTTCCAAAATGGGTAAAAATATTGGGAGGTTATAATATAAACATATAGGAAAAAATTAATGTCCAAATAATAATGGGGAGTGAAAAGAAACATTGTTCACAAAAAAAGTGAATGATCATGGGAAATTCAATGAATATAAAAATATAAAGAAATTTGGGGTGAAAAATACCATAGATTCATCATAAATGAAGGTAATTGGATATTTTTTTGGTTTCAAGATTAGTTTCCTAATGTTAAATAATTACATTACCATTTAAAATAATAACATAAGGAAATATACTTACTTGATTTTCTTTAAATCCATAAATGTAATTTCATCATCTAATTGCATGTTTTAAATGATTCCACCTTTATCCCATCTTTTACTCCAAATGATGCGTATTTATGATGAATTTTTCATGTTTGAAGCACTAATATAAACTTCTAAAGTACCACACAATCTACAAAAGGATAATAATTTATTCCGTATATCTTTATAAATTAACTAAAATAGAAATTTTTTTCACAAGTTAAGATAATATCCAAAATGTATAAACCATTATATGTTGTATTCATATCCAACATTAAAAAGTAACACAAAAAGTTAAAAATAATTAATCCCCATAAATAATTAACCATATATACCAAATAACATCAATAAGAACATATTAACCTAAAATTTTATCTTATAAAATTCAGCTTACAAACCCAACATGTGATATTATTCTTCAGAAATAATTATTCATGTTAAACCTAATATTTGTATATACCTCAACTATCACACCCTGAAAATTTTTTAATTATTTTATTTTATAATTTCATGGTTTTGGTTAGCCTTTCAAGGGTGCGGTTTTAGCATTGGTCAAAAATTTTTGACGTTTAATATCTTTTTGATGAGTTTCGGTCCGGTGCGCGGGCACTGCATCGGTAGCGGTGACTGTGCGGTTGCCTGATGCTTAAAATAAAAATATTATTTTGTGAATTATAATGTTATTGGTATTATTAATTTTTTTATTTATATTAATATTTTAAATAAAGTGAATAAAATCCTGGTTTATTATTATTATTATTATTATTATTATTATTATGTTTTTTATTTAAAAAAATAAACCCTAACCCTAGGGGGGATGCGTCACCCCCCCCCCATTTCTCTACTTCTCCCTCGCGTAGGGGCGTGCAGCGCCCCGCGCGGCCCCCACTCCTCGAGCGTAGTTTCCCCACGCACCCCCCCCCCTATCCAGCTGTGTTGCGTCGTCGGCTCCCACTGCCCCGACCATGCGCCTCCGCGCGCCGCGCCTGTCGCCTCCCCTTGTTCAGCCCATCAACGTTTGGTCCTCCGTTGCCGCCCTGCCCTCCTCACCGGCCACCGTGCCACGACCGCCTCCTCCCAACACCCTATCAGTGTCATTCTAGCCAGCGTGCAGCCTGTCGGTGTCATTCCGGCTATCCCATGCCTTATGAGCATCGTCCCGGACTTTTCGATACCTTTGTTGGTGTTCTCTCTGGCCATTCACCCTTTCAGGTGACCTCGCCGGTTGAGCACACCTCCGCGCTGAGGTGAGGTTTGCATTGTTTTTTTTCTCATTTTAAATATTTTTTAAATCTATGTTTTTGTATTTTTTGAGTCCCTGGTAATGTTTTTGTACTGCATTAGTCATTGTCGCAGTTGTTTCAATGTTTACCGCCGAAGGCGAGTGGTTTTGGTTGTTTTGATCCACTTGCTACTGTGTCGAGGTGAAATTTACACTACTTCTTTGATTGAGTTGTTTTAAAATACCATTCCTGTGTGTTTTTTTAGATACTTTCCCTTTGTTGCATCATACTGGCAAAGAAATCCACGACACTGCGGTCACTAGCTTGTGTAGGTGCTTGTGCGCCAGTGTGAATCGTGTCACATCGTCGTGTTTCGAGCTTCGAGTCGAGGTAGGTTTCCCCACTGCACTTACCGTTAAGTTTAGAAATTTTTAATTTCTTGTTATTTATTTTATTTTTGGTAAAGTAGAAATAATACATAATAATTATTTTTAGAACAATTATAACTGTTTATTCTTGTTCATTGAACTGAAATTATTTTTCTTGACGTACTGTCGCATCATGGTGAAAATTTTGTTTGTCTTTTTAAAATTAATTTATGAATTTTCAAGTGTGGTTTCAGTTTGATGTGAAATGTTTCTTTTTTATGAAAAATGATTTTCTATTAAAGTGGTTTGACATGTGAATAAATGTGTTGGTTTCACTTTGAGAAACCCTAAAAGTCCTGGTTGGCACTTTTAAAATGGTTTTGAATTGATTTTGATGAATATACCTCGGGATGGGTATAACTAAAGGCCCAGTTGGCATTTTGAAATAATTATTTGTGAAAGGTTGATGTGTTAAATTTATCCAAGGCCCATTTGGAAGTTTAAATTGATTTTTTGTAAAACCCTTCTTGGGTTGGGTCCCTTGCCTATTGTTGATCTATGTGACTGGGAGGGTCCTCGGTATGGGACCTCCCTGGTGAAATGAGTGTAGATGGCAAGGGATTACCCTTGAGGTGGACAGGGTGGTGCCAGTTTGTGTGGTGTGTTTAGATTATATATGTGTGTGTGTGTGTGTGTGTGTGTGTGTGCATGAATTGTGTTTAAATTGTATGGAACACCCTCCTTAGAACTATACATGGTAACCTTACATATTAAGTGAATCTTCTGAGAACGATTGTTGCACTAGTTTATATTATGCACTATCTAGTGGCCCCATGGTTGGGTGATACTGAGTTATTTCTGCTATGTGGATTGGTCCCCTCGGTTAGGCCATGTGGGGCAATGCCGATCATTAGGGAATCATGATGTCATCGAGAGTAGGCATGTCTTCAAGATGAGTCACATGTATAGTACGTTCTGGATTGTTCATGAGCTCCTAGGTTTGACCCATGTTTCTTTCAGTTCTTACTTGTTTAGTTCGGTTGATGGACCTCATGTGTTACTTTTCCATTTCCCTCGCTGTATGTTGTGTGTAGTTTTCCTCTTGGATAGAAAAATTAATTTTGAATTTTATATTGGCTGAGAAAAATGTTTTAAAAATGTAATACACTTTTCCCTTTCAACATTAAAACATTTTTTTTAATTTGAATAAGGGCAATGGACTGTTACTTTCATTAGAAATGAGAAGTGTATGTGAAACACATATTTTAGTTAATGTAGTTCAAACTTGAAATTAATATATTCTTTATTTAATGATAGTTCTTTGGGAATAGATTTATCGGGCTAGCCTACTGAGTTTTAATCCTCACGCCTATAGTGTTTTCTTGTTTTTAGTTTTGCTACAGGTTCCAGCTTCAGTCGTTCACCTTGACCAACGTTGGTTGTGGTTTTGGAGGGTAACCCTAGGGGTCACATGGAATTTTGATCGTGGTCAGGTTAGTAGCATTGTTGGTTGTTCTTTTTTTATTTTCCTTTTTTCTTTTTATTTCTACTACTTAGTTTATTTTCTTTTGGGCCAAATCATTCTCACTTGTTTACTTTTGATGTCCGGAACTAGTTTCCATCCTAGAGGGATCAGGAACGCCCCTCGGGACTTGTCGCAGACCAGCTCAAGTGTCCGGTTCGGGGTCGACCTGGGATGGTTTGTTAAAAAATGGTATCAGATGAGGTTCTTATTTGCGGTGTTTGGTATATGGAGATTAGGACTGTCGGGACTCGGGAGGTAAGTGTGGGGAGAGCATCGCGAACTCTTGCTCGCACTCATTCTCGAGTTACCAGGGTAGTCCGGGATTTGAGTCTTCTGCTTTTGTTTTGGATTGAGGAATGACAACGGAGGCGAGCTAGTGTCACGTCGTGACCTCACATGGAGTGGTGACCCATGTGGAGTCTGGGTTCATGGTTTAAGTTCCTCCTAGTTGTTGTTTCTTACCTGGGCATGGCTCACTACCATGTCGCCAGGTTAAGTGAAACTACAAATTCCTCATTTTAGTGCTTCATTATGGATTGTGTTTTGTTTCTCTCGGGTTGGTGTAAGTGTGCTTTTGGAAATGAAAGTGGATCTTGAAATGAATGTTTTTTATCTAAAATGGTATTAAATTGGGAAAAGAGGTTTTTAAATGGGAGGATCTTTGGTTTGAAAGTTAGTGTTTATTTGGAGTTGGTAAAGGGTGGCTTGGTGTGACCCTTGGTATTCTTTATGGAGGATCACATGTGTGTGGGTATGAACGAAAAGTTCATGGGGGCACTTGTTCGTGAATTATGTAGATAGAAATGGATGGACACACATGTCATGATTCATGGGTTTCCATTGGTGAGTTTTTGAAATATAAACGTATTGTAAATTGGTTTTTCTTTGACAAATGGATTTCTGACATGTGAAAAATGGATTCTATTTTTGAAAAATGGTCTTGGGAATAAAGAAATTTATAAATTTAAATGAAAATGATGATTTTTAAAAAGAATATTTTGATTGTATTTATATTCTTTTAACTTCCAGGATAGTTGTCTCGGCTTGGGATGTTTATTTCGATTGTATTTTCTCTTGATGCCGGTTTTGGTTTTGTGCCCTATGTGTTGTTCCAAATATGCCGCCCAGAAAAGTCTCTGAAATTTGTTAATGAGTCATGCCCAATTCTGGTTCCTGTCAAGTGTTTCATGTTCATCGAGGTGATTGAGGTCCGTTAGAGGCAGTTGTGAGGTTTGTGGAATTATAGAGTGTCTTTGAGCTGTTGGGAACTCTCAAGGTTGTTCAAGTTCGTGCTGCCTCAGGTTTTTTTGAGGGTCCAATTTTGTACCAGTGAAGGTTTGATGTCTCATCATGGTTGGATTTGGGTTGACGTGGTAGGTTTTGAAGTCCTCATTCATCCAATTGATCATATCTGAGGATGTGAAGGCATGTGTCGACTGCTTCAAGGAGTTGGCATCTAAAGTGTATGTGCTTCCCCAATCCGGTGCCTTTCATCATTCATGCGGGTTCCTCATCTGGTGAGTGGGGTGTACGAGAGGAAATTGTCTATAAGAAGTAGTACTTGTTGGTTCTGACATTTAATTCATCATAATGCTTTCTGATGTACCATCGGGATGGCCGGTTCAACCATTTCAAGATGTCTTGTCGCATCCCTCGAAAGTCTTTTCGTCATTGTGGTCATTCTGGTTACCGGGGGATATTATATAGGAAGCGTCATTTGAGGAAGTAGTTTTGACTTGGGGTGATAGTGCCTGAATGTGAGGCAGGAAATGCTTCAGCCATCAGAACCTCAGCCACAGGTCCCGGGGTGAAGCTCACGCATAGTCAGGAGTTGATGAGAGTATGTGGAACCTAAATCTGGATCATGTTCTCAACTTTGGGAAAAATATACAAAGTTTTCTAATAATATTATTGTCACCATTGTAAACTCATCCTTTATTGTAGTGATGCGACGAACTAGTTTTATTTTAATCCAAGAAAATGTGGTTGTTTTATGTGTCACATCTCTAAATTGTTCGTTTTCCGTGAGAAGGGTGTTGGTCCTATGAATACAAGATCCTATTCTAATTTTTAATTTGGTCTCGGTTGTGTTCGTTGGGTTGGAGTGTCAGAATCCCGGTCTACCAGGTCGTCCTATAGCGAGTTTTCTATTTAAGTCTTAGTGGGTTGGTCCGGTTCTTGTGGAGAAGTTTGTTTGTCTGTGTTGGTAGTTCCTACATTGTTTCCCCCGGTGGTTGGTGTGTTTGGGTTTAAAGGTTTCTGTGTTAGTGAATTCTAGTGGTGGGGAGAACCATTCCGTGTTCTCCCCTCAATCATGGGTAGTGGTTTCTCTTGGATTGGTTGGGTGTGACCTGTTGGGAGAAAGGTCTTCCTGGGGATCAATGAATTCATTAGTTTTGATCGAGCATGAACTTATTTCGATCGGCTTTCAGGTTCGGTGACTTTTTGGGGACAGAAAGTGTACATGATGGGGAGAATTATCACACCCCAACCTATTTTAAATTATTTTATTCTATAATTTCTTGTCTTTGGTTAGCCCCGCAGGGGTGTGGGTTTAGCTTTTATCAAAAAAATTAAGTTTAATATTTTTTTGATGAGTTTTGGTCCGGTGCGCGGGCACTACATCGGTAGTGGTGACCGTACAGTTGTCCGATGCTTAAAATAAAAATATTATTTTGTGAATTATAATGTCATTGGTATTATTAATTATTTTATTTATATTATTATTTTAAATGAAGTGAATAAAATCCTGGTTTATTATTATTATTATTATTATTAATTTGTTTTTTTATTAAAAAAACCCTAACCCTAGGGGGTGCATCCCCACCCATTTCTCCCCTTCTCCCTCGCGCAGCGCCTCCCGTGGCCCCCTCTCATCCGGCGTAGCCGCCCCACGCAGCCCCCTCTCCTGCGGCGTAACCGCCCCGCTCAGCCCCCTCTCCTTTGTTGTAGTCGCCCCGCGCACCCCCCCCCCTGTCCAGCCACGCTGCGCCACTGGCTCCCGCTGCCCCGACCCCACACCTCTGCGCGCTGCGCCTGTCGTCACCCCATGTTCATCCCACCGCCAGCCATGCCTTCGTCGCCACCCCACCCTCCTCGTCGGCCTTCATGCCACGTCTGCCTCCTGCAGGCGTCATCCCGAACAACCCACACCCTGCTGACGTCGTCCTGTCTTGCATGCATCCTATTGGTGTCGTTTTGGCCAGTGTGCGGCCTGCTGGCATCATTCTGGCCAGCCCGTACATTTTCTGCATCGTCCCATCAATTTTACTACCTTTGTCAGTGTTCTCTCTGGCCATTCACCCTTTCAGGAGACCTCGTCGGTTGAACACACCTCCGCCCTGAGGGGAGTTTTGCATTGTTTTTTTTCTCGTTTGAAATATTTTTTAAATATATGTTTTTGTATTTTTTGAGTCCCTGGTAATGTTTTTGTGTTTCATCGATCATTTTTGCAGTTGTTTCAATGTTTGTCGCTGAAGGCGTGTGGTTTGGGTTGTTCTGATCCACTTATTGTTGTGTCGAGGTGAAATTTATGCTGCCAGTTTGATTGAGTTGTTTTAAAATAGCAATCTTGTGTGTTTTTTTAGATGCTTTGCCTTTGTTGGAGCATGCTGGCAAAGAAATCCACGACACTATAGTCTCCAGCTTGTGTAGTTTCTTGTGCGCCAGTGTGAATTGTGTCGCATCTTCATGTTTCGAGCTTCGAGTCATGGTAGGTTTCACCACTGTATTTACCGTTAAGTTTATAAATTATTAATTTCTTGTTATTTATTTAATTTTTGGTAAATTAGAAATAATACTTAAAAATTATTTTTAGAAAAAAAAAATTCGGCAAGTGAAACTGTTTATTCTTGTGCATTGAACTAAAATTATTTTTCTTGAAGAACTGTCACATCATGGTGAAAAAGATGTTTTTATTTTTAAAATTAATTTATGAATTTATAAGTGTGGTTTTGTTTTGATGTGAAATGTTTCTTTTTTATGAAAAATAATGTTTTATTAAAGTGGTTTGACATGTGAATGAATGTGTTGGTGTCACTTTGAGAAACACTTAAAGGCCATGTTGGAACTTTTAAAATGTTTTTGAAATGATTTTGATGAATGTAACACGGGATGGGTACAACTAAAGGCCCGGTTGGCATTTTGAAATAATTATTTGTGAAAGGTTGATATGTGAAATTTATCCAAGGACCTTTTAGCAGTTTAAACTGATTTTTGGTAAAACACTTCTTGGGTTGGGTCCCTCGCCTATTGTTGATCTATGTGACTGGGAGGGTCCTCGGTATGGGACCTCCCTAGTGAAATGAGTGTCGATGGCAAGGGACTACCCTTGAGGAGGACGGGGTGGTGCTAGTTTGTGTGGTGTGTTTGGATTATATATATATATATAATTATATATATATATATATATATATATGCATGACTAGTGTTTAAATTTTATGGAACACCCTCATTAGAACTATACATGGGAACCTGGCATGGTAAGTGAATCTTTTGAAAATGATTGTTGCACTAGTTTAGACTACGCACTAGCTAGTGGCCCCATGGTAGGGGAATACTCAGTTATTGCTCCTATGGGGATTGGGCCCCTTGGTTTGGCCATGTAGGGCTATACCGAGTGTTAGGGCGTTATGATTTCATCGAGAGTAGGCATTCCTTCAGGATGAGCCACATGTATAGTACGTTCTAGATTGTTCACGAGCTCCTAGGTTAGACCCATGTTTCTTTCAGTGCTTACTTGTTTATGGTAGATAGTAAAGGTGCCTAGTTCGGTTGATGGCCCTCATGTGTTACTTTTCCATTGACCTCGTTGTGTGATGTGTGTGGTTCTCCTCTTGGATAAAAAAATTAATTTTGGATTTTAAATTGGCTGAGAAAAATGTTTTAAAAGTGTAATTCACTTTTCCCTTTTAACATTAAAACTTGTTTTTTTTTAATTTGAATAAGGGCAATGGACTGTTACTTGCTTTAGAAATGAAAAGTGTATGTGAAACCCATATTTTAGGTAATGTAGTTCAAACCTGAAATTAATAGATTCCTTATTTAATGGTAGTGCTTTGGGAATAGATTTATCGGGCTAGCCTACTGAGTTTTAATACTCACGCCTATAGTGTTTTCTTGTTTTTAGTTCTGCTGCAGGTTCCAGCTTCAGTTTTTCGCCTTGAGCGATGTTGTTTGTGGTTTTGGAGGGTTACCCGAGGGGTCACATGGAGTTTTGTTTGTGGTCAGGTTAGTAGCGTTGTTGGTTATTCTTTCTTTATTTGCCATTTTTCTTTTTATTTCTGCTGCTTAGTTTATATTATTTTGGGCCAAATCGTTCCCACTTGTTTACTTTTGATGCCTGGCATTATTTTCCATCCCGAGGGGATCACAAACTCCCCTCCGAACTTGTCACGAACCGGCTCGGGTGTTCGGTTCGGGGTCGTCCCGGGCCGGTTCGTGACATCAACCAAATAGAAAATATCCCAAAATATTATTAATAAACTTGAAATAACATCACATAAAATCTAAAAATGGGTGTCTTTACCATTGAACTTATTATCAACATTAAAATTATAAACCCATGACGGTACCTATAAATCTTAAGATAACCTCACATGAAATTATCTTAATCTTAGAAGTTATCTAAACCCTTATCTGGTACCAATTAAAATGGTCCCAGACCCACACTCCCAAATATGGTGCTAAAAATATAATCTTTATATTTTTGGAATTCGTATTTATAAACATGACCCAATTTTTTCCATCCAAAACATATCACATCAAACTAAAATATTGGATCACTTACATACCTAAAAAACTTTTAAGTTTAGAACTTTAGAGAATTATAAAAGAATCTTACATAATAATACCCATGTCTTTAAGTGAGAATTTTTATCATTATACCTATATTTTCTTATTCTAAATTATGTCTTTATAATCTCCAAAAAACATTACTCATACATGAGTATTTTCTAGACATAATTCATTTAACATCAATCTACATAACTTGTGGAAATGGAAATCATGATATGGGTGAGCTCAAACATTCTGTAAGGAAAAACATAAGCATTAAAAATTAAATGTCATAAGTGATCATAAGATGTTCATAAGAGTATGATAACATATTAAATGTTCATGATAATGACATAAGAGAATAAAATCCCATCAATACATATATCATGTCCTAATTATTTAACATAAGACAAGATTCATATAAGTCAATATGACAACCCATATTTTAATATGCATTAATTCATGATTTATTACATAAAGATACAATTAATAAAACCCCATAAGATCGAGAGTCTTAGTTAATTTGGGTATTTATGAACATTAACATAACAACTTGATAAATAAATACAATAATATTATTTAAAAATTCCATTAAATGTGCTTATATCCCATATATCTTCTAAAACTGAACAAGATACCCCATGCATGTACATAAGAAAAAGTGGGCTATAAATCCTTGTAAGGGAATAATAAAATAATAACATGATGAAAGTAATACATGGGAGTCAAAATATAAACCAATGAGACATAAAATGGGTGATAATTATAATCTTGAACCATGAGGCATGATATAACATAATAACATCAAGGAAACAAAGGAATGTAGAAATAATATGAAACATGATATCATAAAGAGTGTATTTGAATGATACTTTAACTCTAGGTACGAGAAACAGTCCTTCATAAAATAACATGATCTATATAAGATAATTTTTTTATAAGTGTTTTTATGGTAAGATAATTCCCGCATCAGAATATAATATATATTTTGTAAGATAAAATACTTATCAAATCTTTGACTTGTTAATGCATAAGATAATTTACTTATAAAGATCCATTTTTATAAGATAAATTGAGATCCATTAAAGATAAAGGAATTATCTTAATATCCATCATGTTTCTTCATTGTTGCCTAACTTCTTTTTGTATGGTACTTCCTTTATACTATTATTCTATAAGAAAAATTAGATTAGAATAAAATGAATTTTTAATCATGGAATGAGATAATCCATAAGATAATTATTTATCATGTAAGATAAATCTTGGAATGTAAGAGAAATTCCTTAGGAAATTTCTCTTCAACAATTCTAAGAATTCAATGGTTTTAAAAATAATTCATGTATTTTTCTAGAATAATGACTAAAAATTGATTTAATAAATACTTTAAATGAAATTCTTGACCCAAAATATTATTATTCATTAAAATACAGCATTTAAATGTTATAATTTTAATCGTAAAACCCTATAGTGATTATTCCAAAACCTAATGAATATTTTAAATGTATAACAATAATTACTTATGTAAAGGAATCCCTTCCTCCCCAAAATGGTATTATTTAATGGATTTAGATCCGTAACATATTAAAATATTAAAAACCACTTCCCCTTTCTAAAAAATGTGGGATAAAACCATAGAAAGGCCTATCATTTTGATTTTTTTATAACTATGAGTCTAAAATTGATGTTTATAAATTAAAAAATAATTCCCCAATTTTTTGTAAATACCAACCCATTATATGATTACTCATCACTCCAAATCCTTTGATCATTAAGTTTCTCTAATTTTACCTTTATAAAGTCCTCCCAATGAGTTATTAAAGCTTTAAAGAGCTCCTCTCAATATTTAATAAGCTACCAAACAAGGTAAGGGGTTCTCTCCTCCATATTTATAATTTAAACACTTTCTTTTTATAATCCTTTTTATTTAATAGTTTTTATTATAAAATCTAGGCACACATAACTCCAAACATTAACTGGACTAGATTGTCACAATATATTTGATGTGGATTATAATATTCCAATGTTTGTTGATTAGTAGTGGGTGTCTAAGTATGTATCATGAGGAGATTATACTCCCTATAGCAGAGTGAAAAATCATAACAGAAATAACTAAAAAAACATGAAAAAATTGGAATAGTGTGATCATAAACTATAAAATCGAACATGCTATAATAAATGAAATGCATCAATAAATCCTTAAATAGTCATACAACATATAATAATGATCACCTAATGGGTTTATCTCATATATAAAATGAATATAAAATAATAAATAAAGATTGAAATAAAATTATTTTTGGATATAATATAATCCTTGAGCCTCACCTCATCCCGAACTATATATCCCATATGATATTCTCAAGAAGATCATGAAATCTTGGGCCTTATCCCAACCGGAACCTATAAAAAGTGGAGGATTCTCAGGTACCCATGTTAAATGGATGCCCAAGCAGGGTGTGAATATATTATAGGGTAGGGAACCAAAAATGTGGTCTCCTACTATACAAGAAATTTAGTGATATTTTCATGTTGCATGGTCAGACTAAATAAATAAACTACCAAAATAAACAAATAAAACCACCCATAATATCTACTTTGGCCAGCACCAAAATGTCCTGGAGCTTTTTGTAGGGATTATGCCAACCATAGTATCAAAAATTCCCAAATGGAATATATATTTAACTTGGGATAATCCTAATAACCATTTTAAATCCTTTGGTCTCTGACCCCAATCAACCATGATTGTTTTGACTAGTGCTATAGTGCCTCTAAGAATTTCATGATGATTGTGCCAACCAAAATAACAGACTTGGGTCTCCTCTGTATACAAATAAGTATCACAGGCTATAGAAACCCCTATTAAGACTCACCCAATACAGAGGTTCAACCATACCTCGAAATATATGGTATAAACACCAATAATATCTTAGACCTCCCTGATAATATTTTTCTATACTATGTATCATAAACCTCTCCTATAAGATTTTTCTAAGAAAAAAGTTACACAGATAGCCACTATAAGTTTTTCATAATCTAGTATCATAGAGAGCCCTAAGTTATTTTTCCATAGTATCATGGAACACCCTTATGTATACCTTCTTTACTCATCGTAAACCACCCCTTAAGGGTTTTATCCATTTTCACCAACAACCACCACCCCATGGTTGTTTTTCAATTTATAACATGAGAAGAAAATTTAAAAAAAAACTCAACCACCTGATGGGAAAGCCCATACCCGGACTACTAGATGATTAAACAACATCCTCCCTAGCACAATTATATCCTTTACATAGCCCATAACAATTATAATTCATTAGGTCACAAATAAAGTATGACCTCATCATATTTACAAGTTTGATTTAGGTTCTAAAGTGACACCTAACACCATCTCTACCCAGAACCTATCACACACCCTCTCACTATGGCCAGTGTATCAACAATTCATCCATTAGGGTCTCTTAGGTCACTACATAACATTGGTTCCCTACTTGTGGTCCTCATTCAAAGACATTAAAATGGTACAAATGAACTATGATATTCACAATGGAAATTCCAAAACTAACTTGGTTTAATTGAAAATACATATGCCATCTTCTTTCATAAGGAAGGTTTAAGGGAACATGTACAGAGGTCCATTATAATCTACCGGGGTCACTACATCTGGCCGATTTATTTTTGGTAAATTCCACCCATCTAGGGTAACCATTCTTCATCTTAAAAAAAATCATACCACAACCTCATCCATCAGTAGTAGAAGTGTTCAAGTCAATTCCAAGGTCCCATGTGGCATTTTCACTTTATTCCTTTCACATTAGGACATTTCATTTTAAAATGTAACAATTTAATTTATATTAAAATATTATATATCAATTAATTTTAGTTCCTTTTGGTAAGAATATAAATCACATACACCATAAATAAAATCATTAAATACCATAGTTAAAGTAAAAAATATCGTCCACCACATACAAATATTTCCACTTTATTTTCCAATGGTTGGAAGCTACTTCCCATAATATGTAAAATCCACCCAGTCCAATATCATCACTCAAGCACCTATATGAAGCCAAAAAATACAAGTTAATTAGTTAAAACTAACATAATAATTACTTATGTAATTTAGAATCTATTTCTAAATTTACACAATTTAAAAACTATTTCCAAATTTATAAAATTTTGAATAATCAATGAAACACGAATTGAGTGGCGTCATATCATCCAAACCACGACAAAATGAATGTGTGGGGTTCACAATGCAATCCATGAATCATTTTCTACCAAATCACTAACCCATGAAATCAATTTAATTTCAATTTAATATTAATTTTGGGAAAAAGAGCATAAAAATCACCACCTGCCTCATGAAAATGTAAAGAGACTGTATCCAGATGGAATTTAAAGACATTAGCTTTCTATACAAAGTAGAATACCCATCATGATTAGTATATTCCACCGTGATATATATGAATTGGAATCAAAATCATAACTATAGGAAGAATAAAAATATAAAAGGGTAGAAAGAATGAAGATAAGTCGAGTTGAAGATGTACAAAGAATCACCATAAAAAATTCCCAAAACACACCAAAAATGAAGGTGAATGAAGGTTGGGGAAGGTTATTAACCCCCAATTTATACATAACAAAATAAGGTAGATGTGTATTTTTTTTCATCCTTAAACTCATGTGGGAATGGGGACTTCCAACCAAAAAACCCTCATCAGCTAGCCGATGGATCTAGGAAAAAAATACTTGGGCACTTGCTAGGCCACCGACTAACTGGGGGCTCTCAGTGTAGTACCAATAGACCTCCACTTATTCCCCGAACATTATCCCCCCCATAAGATCTTTATTTCATGTAAAAAATACTCATTTAAGTGCTTCTAAACATCATAATTATGTACTGAACATGAGTTTAAAATCTGACCCCTTGACTATTTAAAAAAATCCTTCTATAATTCTAAAATTGTATGAACATGGAATCTTACAAACTCTCATCACAATACTTATCATCCTTAATAATCCCAATTGGACACCACCATAACATTCCATTTTACCTCGGTCATAAAATCCCTTTCAAATTACTATGTTATATCTCTGAACACCAACACACTATCTTAGTGATACTTTAAACATAACACACACATATCACTAAAAAAATACACCACCTACTACCATCAAAAACTTTCCCAAATGGTGTCGAACCACACCCATCCATCCCAAATCATGATGGTGTCATCACCTTATTATTCAGTTAGCCTATGGTGCTCCCCACCATAGAACATAGCTCACTAATCCAACTTCAAGACACAGTACAAGCACCATTAGAATTTCCTATTCAAACAAAATCACAACATTATAATGATTCTATTGATGCTGTTTTTGATACCATCACTGCAAAACAACATTAAAAAATAATCTAACATCGGTATCAACTATCACCTCCCATTTCATAGACAAACGGGCATGCCTTTACCATCCAATCATAACACTAGCATGATGGGTTTTCCTTGAAAGAAATGGAAAACTCCCCAAACACATATTTCATATAAAAAATTATTTATGTGATGTGGTTTCTCGATATCCATACCTAATTACATGAAAAAACACCATTCGGGCCTCCTATGACTAATATTTCTTAAAGGCACTCAACTTTAGCCACTGATGCACTTTAGAAACACTTAATCCTAATGAATTTGTCACGGGATCCATCCCATGGTCATTAAAATTTTCTCAATGAATTCTATACCTGAATTTTAATGAAACTGTATAGATAAATCATCAATATGTCTAAAATATTCACCATACTCCTTCATACCATAAGCACTGATGCACCTCTGGTGTGATCACACCAAGAACACCATAATTCATCACTTACCTAACATCAATTCCAACACTCCATATGATATTATATTCAAATTTACACCTCAAGGTCACTGAGGAATCTAGGCCTATTCAGTTTTATTTTATCAAAGGTATCCTAATTCAAAAATAATCAGTCAATGACTGATTCCATACATCTACAACACTTAAAACATGAGGGATGAAACCTGTTATTTCTATCGTGATTCTTGCTATAGGATCACACTTTTGGTTTCACCATTAGATTAATTATTGATCACCATGTCCCACTAACCATCCATAAACAAACATAATAATTTACATTTACAAACTCTCTCATAATTAGGAACTAATATAAAACATTAAGTTACTTCTTATCTTGGATCTTGAGAGCATTATCATTCAGCACCTGTCAAATTCCCAATCATAATGAGGGATTCTCCCTCAAATAAACAATTGATCAATACCGGTCATATTTATTACTACATATCACTTATCTAGTTATAGATAGAGGGTTTCATTATTAGTACCCATTTGTTTCTCCTATTGATCCATGCTCACCCATCATGTCAACCTTCAAGGTCTTCATAAAACTTTAATCTTGATTGATATTATCACTACACCTGATCCATTACTGATTTATACTCTCCCATGGAGGGACAATTACCACTTCATCCAAACTTTGGGATATATACCCACAAAATTTTATTCAACCTCATTGGTATTTAGGTCACACACTTCAATTCCCTGATTCATAATACATTAGGAACCACATAGAACCACATTAACTACCTCAATCTCATCCAAAAATAGTGGGTATATAATCCTGTACTACATGAATAAAAAATCCTACTCATGGTCCCATTATTCACATTACTTAAATGGTAGGATCACATGTTTAAAATATATACCATGCCCACACAGAAATCATTCACATCTAATCAAGAGTAACGTTGGATCTATGCTTCAAAATCAGGTAACTCACTTATGCCATTTTCTACCCACATGACCATACGCCATTGTGAAACATTCTAAAATAAAAATTATCTTCCCACCATGATCTCACCCTGATCATAAGTTCATCTGAAAACCAAAAGTTTCAAGAACCCTATCATTCCTTCCCTTGAAAACGCAACCTCAATGCTAAAATAGCTAAAAGAATCTGCGCGCCTCCAAAAATTCCCTTTATTGTCATTCACATCCTATATAGATCTCATTCCAATTACAAAAACATCCCCCATAAACACCCATCCTATATCTACATTCTTAAGGAATCCCATGATTAAACCACATACCCTATATCATCTCTTGTACACAAATCTCAACCCAAATCATATACCCATGCTTCTATATCTAATGGATTCACAAGTTCAGGTTAACTCCTCTCATAGTTTTTTCCTTACATTTAAATAGGAATATAACTCACAATGTTTTTAACTGAAAACAAAGTTCTCTAGTTCTCCCACCAAGACCAAGAGTCATGTATCACAAAAAACACAAAACACATGGCATAAACCATGCTCTCATCTCAAACATCTCCAACAAACTCACATGCTAAGAAAACCACTCTAGGGTATCACATACTCATCTCTCACATCAAATTGCAATATCACCATTCCAGCATAAATAGATTCCTATGAGAATACACACATAGTATATCTCACTTGAGAATCATATAGGAATTAATTTATACAACCATCATTTTTCTATATTGATCTATGTCCATCAAATCATAACCACACAATTTAGTTAAGTAGAATTCCATTAAAAGATATATGGGAAAATTCGATATAGGTTGTTACTAAGAATTTATGAAACTGAACTCGAATAATAATGACCCACAATGGGTTTATTAAAAGATAATAATGTTACCACATTAACCTACTATGGTCACTACACATCCCTTTAACCAAGGGACTTCACCATACATTTTACCATAAATCATCCCTCTAAATAATCCACAAGAAATTCTATTAGAAATAATTAGATTCATGTTTTGGTTTAGATAAGTAGAACTATACCTAGAATATATATAGAAAAATACCATATAAGTTATTTTTATCACTTTAAATATCGTGACCTCTATCTTAAATGATATAAATCACACTAACAATCCTACATTCCATGTGAATCGTATGTTATTGATCACGAAGCAAAAAAACCTCTTGCCTCTATAGGACAAGATCTAGAATCCAAAAAATTATAAAACACAAATTCAGAGTTCAAAAGATACTACCCAAGCATGTCCAATCTTTTATAAGCTCCAGCAAATATTGACACATTACACGAGCACCTATCTCAATCCAGAACATCCAATAAAATTAGATAAAACCAAAAACATATTTAATTGATAATTTGGAATCTACTTCTAAATTTATAAAATTTGGAATAATCAATAAAACACCTACTATTTAGCCTCATCACATAAAAACCACAACCAAACACACACAAGAGGTCCCTAAAATAATCCTAATATCATTCCCAGTTAAATACATAACACAAAACATCAATTTAATTCCAATTTTATTTCATTTCTTGGAAAAATATCACATAATTATCCATGGTTACATACATCATAAAAACGTTAGGTGACTCCATGAAGATTGGGTCTTGGGACATCATCTTCTTAGTAAGAGTAGAATATTCACCTTTATAATCTAATTCAATCACGCTATGTTGGCATCAAAATCAAAACCTAGTTGTAGGAAGAATAAAAATAAAGATAGTGAGGAAGAATAGAGATCTCCAGAGTTGAATATGTACTAAGAATCACCGGTAAACACACCAAAAACCCCACCCCAAGCGAATTTATGTGGATGAGGAGGAATGGGATTCAAGTAAAACCCTGTTATTTAAATATATGATTAAATTTAAATAATTCAATGCATTTGATATATTTCTCTATACGCAAAAAAAATAAATAAATGAAACTGTGAAATATTTAGATTAAATATAGATATTTAAGTATGGCCATTAAAAAATTGTTTTTGAATTATCGAGAACTAATAGTAGTAACTAATTTATGAAATATTTATAGAAATAAAATAATTTTTACTTTCAATATAAATTAAATTTAATTGGTATAACTAAAATAACTAATGATATTATTTTATTCTTAGATATTTGTTTTTCTAAATAATGCATTTTTATATGCATTTTTATTTTAAAAAAATTATGATTAATAATGAAAAAATATATTTAATATGAATAATTGGATAAAAATAATTTATTTAATAAGTTATAGTAAATTTTAATGAAAATTTTTAATAATCTAAAAAAACCTATTTTCTTATAAAATAGTTTTTTATTATATCCCATGTTTTTAAGTAAAAGTTAAATTATGAAATTTCAGAATTTGAAATTGATTAAATGGACATTATTTATGGACTCATCATATAAATACTTCATTAAGATAACTTTTTTCGTATTTCTCTTAAAAGATTGATTTTTATGTGAATAGTATAAATTACCATTTTTACAAATAATATGAATTTATGAAATTACTAGTATATATGTGTGAAATTAAAATTAATGAAAACTTTTTCTATCAAAAAATATTAATTTTATTAGAGTATTTAAAATTATAAAATATTTTTTTAATTTACAATCCCGTATTTTAATTTTAAAACATAAGATATAATTTTCAAAATATTGTTTTTAATACATTATAAATTTATTTAATTAAAATTCATTTTTTCAATTTAATAAATTTAATATTATTAAATGGATTTCAAATTTGTAATAAATATGTATAAATTTTGTTAAAATAACCATTCTATTTTTAAGAATAAAATATAAATATCGTTGGTAGAAACTAGTCCCCACTGTAAAAAACAATAGTGGTAAAAAGGGTTTCACCAAGAGGGAAATATCACAAACATGTTTAAAATATGTTTGGTAATGGTTTTTTGTGGCCTTTATCAATCTCATCCCTTTCCCTCTCCATTATATATCAATTTTGGATCGAATTTATATATCACCACTATTTGGTTCATATAAAGTCTACAAATATATCTAATAATATTTTCGAGACTAGGCACTGAGACGGCCTTTTATTTTGAGCCCAGGTGTGTCTGGAATTTATATTTGAAATATATAAAATATATTAATTGCACACATGAATATTTTTCTTAAAAAATTGGAATAAATTCAAATTTTTGTCTCTTATAAAAAATATAAGGTTGTTGCTGAGTTTAGAGTATGGGTTTTAACCTAGGTGTGATATAACCTTGGAGCGTATAGGATATTCAGGTAGAGCACAGATAAATTATTTATTTTTTAAAAATAAAATTGTGACCTACTATGTTCTATAAATACACTACTATAGACAAATTTAAGGGTTAACCACATAACACTAGAGATTTTAGTGAGAGAGTTGGAATATCTTTCTCAGATTAACAACAATCAGATCATGGATCGTCGATTGGTGTGCAGTGAATTTCAAGGATCTCACCAAAGATAATGTTTTGGATTCATTCTCCACTAGCAATTTATCGAAACTAAGGTGTGAAATTTGTTTTATTTTTATTTTTCCCCATTTCATTTTTTTCAAAAAATGAATGAGAACCAATCAAATTATGAATTAATTTGTCGATCAAGAATATTATGGGTACTGGTAAATTTTTCTTGTATTGGGGATTCCATTTATTGATTATATTATATCTCATAATTTTCCATTCTAATAGAAACTAATTGAGTCTAATAATGACATTGGATGAGGTTTATCTCTCATTTTTGTGTTTTTTTCATTTCTCCCCCATCGATGTTCTTAATGTGTTCATCTTATGAAATTAACTTGGCCTATGGTTTGATGAATAACCTATATTCAATTATTTAATTACCATTATTCAACATAATGAATCATTATTTTTGGTACTAATGTGATTGATGTGGCGTTCATGGGGCATGATAACAACAGATGATCAACTGATTTAGATTTTGGTATATTTGTTGTTGGTTTTCGATGTGCAGTATTGGAATAGAATGATAGAAATGGCTCCTGATCATGGTTGATGGTTGGAATCAAGTTATAAAGTAGTATTGAGACTCATTCACTTAAATACACCATATATACCAAGATTGGCAGTCAGAAACACAGGAAGTAGTGGTAGAGGAGGTGAACTCATGAAGATCCATGGTTTCTAATAAATTTTAGGTACCCAGTGTGTAATCCAAGATCACACATCATTTGGGACCCTCTGGGTAGTTTTAGGGTTTCTGTAGAGAATAAATATATCACACAACATGTAAAGTATGTCACAAGATGTATGCTATGGGACCACATATCTCAGAACAGGGCCAGGATAGGAGAACACAAAGTGATATGTGTACTTGGACATGGGTTATAATACACGAGAAAACCTATTTCTAAAGAGACTCATCATATACATATAGTACACACCCTTTACTATTACACGTAAGTATGGGAATCCATTACACCTTCATCTTCTAAAAGATTCATTAGGATATGTTCCATTGATCCTTTCCCTAAGGGTTTAGTGTATAATATTTTATTGTTCATATGATGATGATCCCCTCTGAGGAACTTTAACCTTAGGTAGAATGCTTGGAATCCCTTCATGATATATGGGGTGAGATCCACTATCATCATCATTTTCCCTATGTGGGGTTGTTTATATATTCTTGACCAACACTACATGGGAATTGATCCCCTACATATTGGGTAAATTCAAATTATTTTTTTGGTATACCCCATGTCTTTAGAAGTAATCCCCATTTGTGTATCGATCTCCTAAGACTTCCAACATGTACTTTATATGGAAAGACCTGACAATCACGACATCTCGGATGGTCACTGACAGTGATGTCTGACTCATGGAGTGTTTTCTCCTAGATGAGTGTTATAGGGAACCTTCTAATAGGAATCATATACTATAAATATAGTTGTGACCTTACCTTGAGACTATGTGTCTTCTATGAGTATACCTAGATGTTTCTCTTATGTATGATATTGAAATATCCCTGTGATGAGATGACTATTATTCTTAATGCTTTATGCTTATTGGTTTCAGGATGTCTTGTTGGGTATTGTTATACTCTCCACTGTATAAGATCTTCCTACACATCTTGTGTCTTGTGAATATGACCTACCTTTTGAGGAATTCCTAGAGGGACTAGGGCTAGGTGGAGCTTAGTGATCCCAGAAAACAAAGGTGTGTTTTTCTGGTTTCATTAAAATAATTCCTCTCCAAATTTACATATTGGACTTGTTTCAAATTTCTTTTGATTTAATTTTATGTGGGCCTTGATTTCTAGTAATTTTTTTGTACTTTGATTCTGGGAATATATATGTATTCATGTACATTTATTGGTTGTTTTACATTTCAGCATTTAATGTTTTTGGATATGTGTGTAGGTTTATATAGGTGTATTAAGATAATACCTCCCATGTGTGTGATATTTATACTCGGTGCTAGTTTCTATCCCCTAGCCTATTATAGGTAGGATTGGGGTGGTCACACATATTTTATCGTTGTTCAGGCGGGCCCTAGTGGGTAAGGTTATGACAAAGTGGTATCAGAGTTATTTAGTTCTACCCTTGGAACGGAATTTGGGAGATTGGCTTAGGATTTTTGCAATAGTGTTATGTTTTTTTAGTTTGGATCTCAGGACAAGGACTCCAGTAGTGGTATGGTGTCCAATGTATCCATTCACTAGGAGTCTAGCTCCTTTCTTGTTAACTAGGTACATATAGGCACTTGTTATTGGGAAAAAACTTTGGTGCATACATCATATAGGAATGGGTTGTGGTTTCCATGTCCTCCATGAGTTAACTCTCTAGATATAATCATTGATTGTGGTACATATTTTCTATTTCATGATTCCTCCATGAAGTTTTCTAACTAGGATTCTGTAACGTGGTCATAAGGATTATCCCCTAAGATATGAGGCTTCGATATAGGAACCTGTTTAGAAATTGTTACCTCTATGTGGTGAACCAGTCTTACCCCCACCTGTCAATAAGAATATGGTATCAGAAGAACCATTAGGCTAGGTGCATAGTATCATCATTATATATGAGTTTTAGCAATAATGACCTCTTGTATTTTTAGGTGATGTAGACCCCCTAGTTGGCTAAGGGCTGGATTTAGAAGGTAAAGTGAGTCTTTTATCTAGTCCAGAAACCTATAGAATATATTTTGTCCCAAGAAGTGAGACTCCTCCATGGCTATATGGAATATGGTGGTCCTTAGTGACACATTCATAAGATGAGGGGATTCTCTCATAGTCATAATTCAAGGGCATTTTCAAAGAGGAGTATTCTCTATTTAAATTGAAGGTTGTGCACATCTAGGAGAATATAAAACATCAGTAGTGTAGTGAGACAATGGATAAGTATTCATAAAATTTCACCAAACTCTATCATTACTCAATGGATATTGTGTGTATTAAGTTTTTTTAGGCTCGAACATTTGAGTGAGGTCTACATAGAGGCATCATATCACATGTGACACTTATATAAATTTCAACCTATGTTGGGGTGCTACAGAATTATTTGGTGGTTGATAACTTCCTAGAAGAGTATACATAGACAGTTGGTGTCAGTAGGGGAATAGAAGAGTGGATACTTTGGTGGTATGTATCATAAGACAAACACAAGGACTTAGTCTAACACTCGGATGTTTTTATGAAATATTTTCCCTAAAAAATTTTTATTTTTCAATAGTTTTCATTTAACTAAATCTTGAGTTTAAACAAACCGAGAGAGGCCATTAGTATAAAATGACCATTATAACCTATCTATTGAGTTATTGGGAATAAATATAATTAATTTATGAAAGTGTATGGTGAATTCTTTGTCTACTAATTATTTATGAAAAATATAAACCAATTAAATGTAATAGAAATATTTGTATTAAGAAATTAAGTGAATTACAATTATTAAATGAAGTTAGAAAATTATATATATTATATATCTAAAAAAATTATTCATCTAATAGATATTTTTGTCATAGGATATTAATAAACCCTATTTTATGTATTAAAACTTATATTTTTCAAAAGGATCATTTTCCCACCTTTTAATGGCGAATCCTTTTTAAATTAAAATTTTTACACATTATTAATTTTAATATGACAACATAAACTTATTCTTTGGAAGTGGGATATAAAAATTTAATTAGGATGAAATGTTTATATTTTTTTGATAACTTTCATGTTTGGATAATAGTAAAAATATACTAAATTTTAATTAAAAAAACTTTTTCATTGGAATAGTTTATATGGTAAAATTATATTATTGAATGGTTTTAAATTATATTTGATTATATTTTTATAAATTAATTTAATTTTGGTCATTAGAAATAATTTTACATTAAATTTAGATGTAAAAACATTTCAATATTTTGCAATGTTTTATCATTTAAAACTCGTTTTCTCATTCTAAAAATGAGAATAGTTTTAAATTAATTACAGAAAATTTTGTGTATTGAATTTTAAAAAATGGATTCCATAATTTTAATCATTATTTCAAAATCATGTAAATTTATTTCTTTTATTTTTGAGAATTATGAATGGTAACTACGGTAATTTGTATTAATATGGTAAAAGGGTAAATTGGGTAATTGAGGGTAAAAATAATATTATAACATTACCCTCAAACTTGTATTAATATCATTTGATGAGTGTGTTTCGACCTAAATCATCCTTGGGTCTAAATGGCATCATTCTGAAGCCACTTGGATGAGATTTGGATATTTAATTTATTTTATTTAATGAAAAGTTTAATATGTCTTGCACAAATTATAATAACTATATCTTTTTTAATATAAGGTTATGTGGACGATAAATTAAACTATAAATACTCATTTAATATAATTTTTTTTATTTCTCCATGTATTTTATTTTTAATTTTTTAGGAAAAAATAATTACCTTAAAGGCTTATACATCGATGAGAAAAACATTATTTAATTGATGACAAATCAATAAAATATTTTTTCTTAAATTGATAATAACCATTAAAAGACAAAAACACACGAAAAAATATTATTTTTAGATTATATATCGACCATAATCATCCAAGGGTTGAGTGATTGACCATTTTGAGAAAAATGGAAAATATTAAGACAGATATTATATTTTATTTAAAGTGATGTTAAAGTTGTTACAATCATGTTTTAATATATATTACATTCCCAATGTAGGATTTTCCGTAATACATATTTAACAACAAGTAATATTCATATATCTACATTTTTTTTATTCTTCATTTTTTTTATTTTTAGTTTTTATTCAACATAAAATTATAATAAATAATTAAACAAAACTGATGTTGTAATTATTTTATTAATGGAGATAACAAATAAATGTTATTAAAAATATTAAAATAAATATAATTTTTGGTAATTAATATATCCAATTAATTTTATAGACTTTTGTGAAATATTAGGAATATAATAAAATATTTTCGTTGAAGATAACTTGTTATCCTTATATTTTTAATAATCAATGAATTGAATAGTTTCAAAATTGAGACTATTGATTGTTTATCAAAATAATGCATTATTAATTTATTTAAAAATCATAAAACATTTTTAGAGAAAAAAATAGAATAATTATGATATGGTCTAAAATATATTAAATTACTCATTTATGGTCCAATTTACATAACATAAGTAAATATTTAACCCTCTTAATATTGAAATGTTTGTTACATTAGTTACAAACTAAATAGAATAATTAAGTGTTAATTAAAATAATAAGGTTTAAATTGATTAAAAAAACTTGTCTAAAACTTATTGGTTGATGATATTTCAACCTTATCTCATATAATATTTTAAAATGAGAAATTTTTTAGGTTTTTTTATGTGGTTTTATTTTACAATAAATTAATAATTTTGGTTATTCCAAAAGTGCCCCTCACCTCAATTATAAAAAGGCACATCCTACCTCACTTATTCACTTCACATTGAGCCTTAATGCTCAAACATACACGAATAAATTCCATTATAAACTTCACTAGTCACATTATAGAGGTTAATTTCTTCTCCAAATACCATCTCTAGTGCTTTAAGATGAGATATAGAGGATGAACGTCAAAGAAGATGTAATCTTCTCTACCGATTCTTCCAAATTTATTTCTTACTCTACTTCATATTCATGATTTTCTTCCATTCTAAAGTAATAAAAAAGTATCAATTATATACTAATATTTTATTATGATTATTAAACAGCCATACTCCACCTTCTATCCATCATACAAAAAACAAAGTCACCACGTGTGCATATGTAAGGCTCACCATCTCCATGTCATGGTATAATCTGTTTTTCACCACCACCATACTTGAATGGACATAATGATGGAAATAATAAATATATATGATTATTATAAAATAATATGGATTCTAGAAAAAAAAAATATACCATCCACTTCCATACCATCTGACAATTATTGGAATGATATCGTAACTCGTGTGTATGTATGTCCTACCGTCTCCACGATGCGATGTGATTCATAATAAATGATATCCATTAAATAATGATTATATAAATGTATATAATGACTAAATACTATATCTATTATATTAATATTATTTTTTAAATGATATAAATATAAAAAAAATAAAGAAAATTGTAGCTTATTTGACAAACATGCATAAAAAATGAAGTACGTAATCCCTGAATAACGAGTAATAATGAAATGTTATTAACAAAAATATGATCATATGATCATATATGATATAATAAGAATGTCTCTAAATCTATAATAAGTCAATGAAATTATTCAAATCATTATACAGGAGGTTCTGATAGATACAAATGATATTAGACCTAAGGTAAGGTATAATTTCACAATCTCATTATTATCTGAGATTGTTTATACTTAAGTATTTACTAGAGTATATTTATCAACCATGTCCATGATTCTTAAATATGTATTCCACAATATTATTTAAATTATTTTAAAAATTCTTAAAGTCTATTTTACCCAATGGTGATTTTTTATTAAACATTATTAAAGGAATATTTTTTCATTTTTTATATGACGTACTTTTTGACATTTCCAATAAAATTTCAAGAATAATGTTTTATTTTAAATTATTTAGTAGGAATGTATTTTTTATATTTTAATAAAACCTTATTTAAATGAATATTTCTTTAAAATATTTCAATGTTATTATAAAAGAACTTATTATCTTTTAAAATTGCATTTCATTTGGAAAAAAGAAAACACTTTTTAAGAAGAAATGATATTTTCCTCAAGATTTAATTTCAAGTGTTCTATAAAAAATATTTTCCAACTAATATAGAATTATTTAATAGGGTTATGTTTCAAGTATACAACCCTTATTATTCAAATGGTTTATTATATTTATAATGGAATTATATTTATGAAATATATTTTCTATACATGAATTATCTTATGATGGAAAGATGTTTAAAACCCCATTTTTATTACTTGTGTTATGATATGATGAATGATTTATGTTTTTTATAACACTTAAGAATGATTTCATTATGAGATGGGTGGGACATATATATGACTCCAATGCATTTGGTAAATATTTATATCTCAGGATATAGATAGGTATGGAATGGGAAATGATCTTCATTCAGTAATACTGGGATAGAACTAAAAGTTAATGTGGTTCAGTAATACCGGGTTGGAAAGAGGAGAAAACTCGGATCAATAATAGAATTTGTCTGCTATAATGTTCCTGGTAATGAGCCTTGACAGATATGAAATTATTTTATATAATTATTTTTATGCCAAAAATTATATGTCTTATGTTATAACTTTTGGGAATATGTTCATTGATTCTTTATGAACTTTTAACCTCACAACATTGCATTTTTTATTAAAAGCAAAACAACACACACCAAACAGCTCGTGGAAAAAACACAAACATTTTAAGGTGGTCTAAAATAGTGGGGTCCAAGCTGGTCTCTCCTAATTAAGCCAACCCCTCCCAGTTCCATTATAATTGAACAAGACAAAAAATAACATTGGTACCTTGATCTTCCACCATCAAAGAACCTAAGTAGTATGCTACTTTATTACCTTCTCATCATATATGGAAAAACTATGTTTTGTTGATGCTGAGACTAACTCAACGTTTTTTGATAATATAAGAAATCAAACAAGGAGGAGAGATCTTTACACTCATCAAGTCATGGATAATCTTTGATTTGGTTTCAATCTGATGCAGGCATAAGTTCCTTTGAGCACACAAAGTTATCCTCATATACATCACCTTATCTTCTGCCTGGATGGAACTTCCCTCCCATAAAAAGCAGTAAATGAAAGAAGAATACATCCACATATATCCCACACAACACATCCACCATGGGTAATTCCTTCAACACATGAGCCATCAAAATTAATCTTGAGACCCATGCTTGGACGAATACAGCGAACCCAATTACCCCTTCTCATGTGATCTAAGTGAATATAATTGGGACTGTATGTGTGCATGTTCCTCAAAGAAGGATTATCACTAGAAATCTTAAAATAACATATGAGATCAAGTAGTAGGCATCTTGTCTTGATGATAACTGATCTTTTAGTACAATGTGTGACTTCAAAGCAGGTCTTGTTTCTTGCTTTCCAAATGCACCATCACCCTGCACTGAAAATCACAGGTCTTGCAGTTCTTTCAGGACTTGCACTATTCAAGACATAAAACCACTTTTCTAGACAAGATGTTACAACAGTGAAAGGTTCAAAAATATTTTTATATTGAACAAAGAACCTCCAAAATACCACGACCCAGTCACTTTCAAAGAAAAGATGGTTAGAATCATCCTTCTTATTAAGGATACAACAATGGAATTTGGATAAAATTTTATGATTTATCCCATAACATGATTTCATGATCTTTCATTGTAGGATAATATTTTTAAATTTTATGTTATTTTGTCTTACGATTATGATATGATTGATATATCCACTTTTTACCTTTACTTTGAATATCATCTCACCCTTTATTACTTTTCTCTTCCCCAAGTTTTGATGAAGGGTATCAAGTAAGATAAGTCAAAACAGATTCAAGTTATGAAGTAATAAGTGGGAGAAAATATAGATATCTTACCAGTAGTTTTTGTTTCCTAGTTTCTAAATACACTAAACCTATACAGTCCTGGTGTGGTCTTGTTATGTTTTGTAATGAATATTATTCAATTTTTAAGTAATATTTATGTACTTAATGTAGGTTCTATTATACTTAGCCATGTAAGAAATTTCAGGAGGAGATCTCAGGATATATGATTTATGGTTTAGGGATCACATGATTGATCTAGTCAGCCTAGAAAGATGTGGTGATACCCTTGTAATGATTGAGGATATATTGCATATGATTTTCCAATCTAAAATGCAGATAATAGAGAGTTACTAGATGGGACACTTAGGAAGAGTTAACAGTATGCTCATGAAAGTCCACAGGGCGAAAGACACGGTAGAGGAGGTGGGAGAGTAGTTGTAGGTGGTATTAATTTTGAATTGTTAATACCCCCACCCCCATGTATTCCCCTCTTAGCTTTAAGAGATAGTGGCCATGTACTGGGATAACTACAGGTGGTCATTTTTATGACACATAGGATTAAGGGATGATATGTGGTATGATCTATGTCTTCCCTACTTTAGATGTGGTATTGATAGACATGAGTGAGAGACAATCCTTTCTTTCCACTACCCTGGATAGAAACTTATAGATTTTGTTTGATCCCTTGACTCAACCCTTACACATGGAGACTCCTACTGGAGGTGACTCAGGGATCACATGCCTCTTCCAATGGTGTGACCAAACTCTTGGTGGTGATAGTTTATTTTAGGATCTCTTTGTAGTAGAGATGAGGCCTTACATCCACATATTAGGTATAGACTATTAATATATAATTGATACCAAGATTTACTATTTTAGGAAGAGGATTCAGTGTGTCTGTAATTATGGGAAAAGGTTTTCCTTTTTAGGTGACAAGGAATCCCTAGAAGAGTATGACATGATCTCATGTAGGAGAGTTAAACCAATTACACACTAGTTGGATAACATGACTCTTAAAGTAGTGGATGTTATGGGATACCAATTTCCTATGTTAGTGGTAGAGTACAAGGATGTATTTCCTAATAAATTTCTAGGCTTACCTACCCATCGATAGATAGACTTATACATTGATCTAAGCCCTATGATATCCCTGAAATATGTACAAACATATTGTGTAGCTCTCATAGATCTCTATAAGATGAGGGTGTAATTAGATTACTTTCATAGGAAGGTCTTTGTTAGAATTGGTGTTTCACCATGGGAATCCACATTTTTTTTCTCCAAGAATATAGAAGGGATATTGAGGTTTTGGGTGGATTACCATCACATGGACCAGGTGACTGTAAAGAAGAAGTATTCCACTACCGAGGATCGATGACCTCTTTAATCAGTTGAGAGGGGCACTATGGTTCTTGAAGATTGACCTCAGATTAGGTTATCTCTATTTTTGAGTATGGTATGAGGATATACCAAATACATTTTCCCAATTTCTTAATAGTCACTATGAGTTCTTGGTGATGTCATTCTTTATGAAGAAAACCTTAACACACTGATATTTTTATGAGATATTTTTTTTAAAATTTTTTTATGTATTGTGTTGTAATATACAACAAGATAATAATGAACCAAGTGAACCACTAGACTACTCTACAATATATACAACACTATGCTGGGATTGTGTTATAGTCGAGTTCATGTTATTTTGATAGATTTCATTTCATGCAAGACCGAGTTTAACCGAACAACTAAATATTATTATGTTATCTTATTACCTAGTCATTGTAATGGAAGGTATGAATAGTATTAATTAAATTATGAAAATATTCCATAAACATGTATATAAAATTAATTATCTGGTGAGAAATTAATTATAAATAAAAATAAAACCCTTTTTAAATAAAAGGAAATGTTTTTTCGAAAAACGGTTTAAATACAAATAAGAGAGATTATAAAATAATAAAATAAATATTAATGAATTTTATTAATGAAATATATTTTTAATATATTTTATATAATGTTTAAAATTCATCTTATATTTTTTTGTACATGATATAAGAATAAATTCAATATTTCGGCTAAAATAAGTATTTTTCAAAAAAAAAATCAACCTTGCCGCCTTTTGATGGCACACCAATTTTAAATCTAGATTTTCACACATTTTTATATTATATTTGAAAAAATAAGCTTCTTAATTTAAATATTTGTATCAAAATTTACTTTCGTTGTACTTTTGATATTTTTCTAAGAAATTTCACGTTTTGATGAATAGTAAAAAATACAGTATTTAAATTGAAAACTATTTTTCATCAAATTTATTTACACTTTTAAATTATATATTTTGAATGGTTTTAAGTTATAAATAGTTAATATTTTAATTATTTAATAAAATTTAGTTCATTGTTATTAATTTTACATTGAATTTAGATATAAACACATTTCAATCTTTTGTATGTTTTAACATTTCAAACTCATTTTCTCATTCTAACAATTGGATTAATTCTAAATTAATTAGAGAGTTTTTTAAAAAAAAATTGATAAATTGATTACATATTTGAAATTAGTGGGCCCAAATTATGTAAATAGGTTCTTTTTTTTTTGGAATTATGAATGTTAACTTTAGTAATTTTTCATTAATACGGGGAAAAGGTAAATCATGTAATTAAAGGTAAAAATATTATTACGAAATTACCCTAACAATTTTCCAAATATCATTATATGAGTGTTTTATGACCTAAATAATCCTTTGGTTAAAATTTTATCCTTTAAAATCCACTTGGATGAGATTATAACATTGAAAAAAATTTATTTAACGAAAAGTCTAAGATGTCATACTCAAATTTTAATAACTATATTATTTTAAATTTAAGGTTATATAGAAGATAAATTTGAATATAAATAATCATTTGATAGATAAAATGATATTATTTATCATGGTAATTTATTTTTAATTATTATGAAATAAATAATTACCTTAAATACTTATACAATGATGATGTAGAAATTATTAAAATGATGGAACATCAATAAAATAAATTTAAATAAAAATTATTATTACTATTAAAATACCAAAAAAATGTGGAAAATTTTTATTAGTCGAGTATAAGAATACCATAATCATAGAAGGGTCTAATTATTTACCATTTGTTTCCACATGAAAATTATTATGACACTTATAATATTTTATCTAATGTAATGTTAAATTTGTCACATTCATGTTTTAAAAAATATAACAATTTTAATGTAGGATTTCACAAAATATATGTTCGACTATAAGTATTATTATGAAATATAGATAATTTACCTCAATAAATGTATTTTATTTTTTATTTTTATTTAAAAAATAAGTATATTAAATAATTACACAAAACTGATGTACTAATTATTTTATTAATGGAAATGTCTAATAAATTTTATTAAAAATATTAAAATAAATATAATTTGCGATAATTAATATATCCAATGAATTTTAGAGATTATTGTGACCCATTGTAACGCCCCGACCCCAGCTACCCAGAGTCGGTGCATTATTACATAACATTGGCATGATCACAAGAAAGATCAAATCTCGAAAGACCGATTGGTTTAGTAGCCTTGGAAACACTAGATATATTCATAGGTTTTACATTACATCATAAAATGAAAAACTACTACAACAACATAAAGTCTCCATAATCCACACTCATATCCCCACATAATATCCCTGTAGGTCATTCATAATTTACTTCTTCACTTCCTGGGAAAAATAAAACATATAAAAGGGGTGAGCTCAAATGCCCAGTAAGGATAACAAAATAGCGGAAACTTTCATAAATAAGAATAAACTTTTAAGGCAATGTATAACTAAAACAAAATCCTTTCAAACATGAACTTTCAACATGGTATGGCATAAATAAAATGAAATAATTCCATTTACTTATTCACATGGTATTCTACTAATCGAATAATCACATGCAAAAATCAATAACCACTTTCATAATGTTGGAATGCATAATGCCAGACTATCATAACCACATAGCCAAGGCCTCGTGCCAAGACTACAAATAAGATTTTGTCAAGGCCTTGTGCCAAGACACTAGTTTGTCTCATGAGACCTACCGATGCATCGAGGAGCTATAGCGGGCTCCACCCGTCGCATATTAAGTCCAATGCATTCCCATATGAAAAGGTTTAAACATAACATAAACATTCATATTAAAACTAGCATATGAAATGTCAATACTTTCACCATAAACTATGAATGGTATAAAAATAGCACATCCACATTCAAACATATCACAAAACCTTCAATACAATATAGAAGTTTTGTATCATAATAAATCAACTTCAAATAATCTTAAAATCCATCAAAGGATGTTGACATAGATGAAATCAAAATTCTTTTTAAAGAAATATCTCCTTTTATTTTGAAATAATTTAAGATCCATATAAAATAAAACATTTTCTTTGAAAATATTCTTATAAGATTGTAAGGGAAGCTTTGAAGATTTTATAACGGTGGAAAATAGCCTCACCCGCCGTATAAGTTAAAAAAAATATTCTTACCTTAATTCTGTCGAAAAGGTTAAAAAGGACCTTGTTTTGAAAACGACCGAAAGATTCCTTTATAAACCACTTATAAAAGTCAAAAAGGGTATAAATGACTTTAACTCATATTCTAGTAAATAGTAAAAATGTTTTGAAATACATTTTTAAGAAACATGGATGTGGATGATAAAGAGATCCCAGTAGATTATTACATATAAACAACCTCGGATAATGAAGAGATTGTGAAATAACCCTTACCTTTTACTTTTCCTTGGTTGGGGTAGGTTAACCTCCTGTATAATGGTGAAATAGTTGTTATTAAATTATACAAAAATCATATATAATAATATGATATCATATATGATCTTTTAACATTGATTTGTTAATAATATCTTAGAAGTATCGTCGTTTCAGGAGTTAACTTACTCATTTTCTTTTATATGTTTTGTTACATAAGCCATGGTTGTTGTATCTTATTCATATCCAGAATGATATCTAGTCCTTAAACATCATTTTTAAATCATCAAATGATAATTATACTTGAATGGATACGATGGAGAATGAATCTCATCGCGTTCGTGGAGACGGTAGTCCGTACGTACGCACGAGCGACAATATCATTCTTTTGATATTAAAATAATATATAAATGGATGGTATATCATATATACAGAATCATTAACATGTTATATTTATTATTTACATGAGTTACACATCATTATTATACCCATCCAAATAATATTATATTGAATAACAATTACACCACGACGTGGAGACGGTAGTCCGTACGTACGCACGTATGGTGACATGTTATTCAAAGGGTGGATAGAATACTGAATATGGTTGTACCATATTTATAATAACATCACATTATATGTGAGATACTGGAGTTATTATTTTAGAATGGTAAGAACAAAGGAAGAAGAAGTGGAAGAAGAAATGAACATGGAGAAGGGTGGTGAAATCATTACCTCTTCTTCGGGTTCTTCCTTTTGATTTGATCAAAAGGGCTCCTTAGGTTGGCTTTATGATCAAACTAAGGCCTCTAGGTTGTAGTTAGGGATGTTGGGAGAGTATTTGGGCAGAGTTTGGCCGAACAAAAAGGCTTTGATGGTGTGAAGAAATGAGAAGGAGGAGTGCCCTTTTATAAGAGGGGTGAGGGGCACCTTTGGAAAAGCTAGAAATATTAATTTATAATAAATTCATATTCGGTTTCTAATGGCTCCAAAGTTGATTATTCAAAGTTTAAGGTGGGGATAGGTCGAAAACCACTCAACCAATAAAATTTAGACAGGTTTGGGTACTTATATTAACCTTATCTTTAAGTATTAACTCTAAGTTAATTAGTTTCACTTTTACAATGTCTCTTTGTATTTTTATATAATATGGTTAATAAACTTACTATATACATCCAAGAGACCCCCAAGTGGTACATTAATGATGAAACTATCATGATATAAGTCTCTTGGCAGAACCTTAGATTTTTAGGAATTTAATATCAATTAATAATATAATATTTGTTTTAAGAACACTTTTATGTCAATTTTGACACTATTCAATAGTTGATTTTTGTGAAACTCATAACAGATTGATTACTTCGAAAAAAGTCAATTAAATCAATCCTAATATATCATATTATCCTATAAAATTAGTCTAATTCATTAAAAGTTTCATATTATATTTGTTTGGGTATTTATAATATCAATTATTTTAATTTTTCACTATTATAGTAATTACTGCATCATCATTGTGTCATACATAAAATAAATTATTTAATGTCTAAAAATTATAAATAAAGTATCATTATGTAGGAAATCTTTTTATCTTTCTAATGAATATTTATAATATAAAATCCAACTTATATAACCCTATGTAACAATTGTTTTTCTAAAGGATATATCCTTGTGTCATTTTTGTATTCATTTTGACTTAATTAAAATAAAGTGTCATTATCACTTACAAGTTGATCCATGGGGTCCCAAAATAGACCCAAAGATTCCCATGGTCGACCATGTATCTACCAATAGGGTTAAGACACGTTTTAGGGTAATTTAGTATTATTATAATATTATTTTTTAACCCTTATTTACCGGATTTACCCTTAACCATGGTAAATAAAATATTTACCGCAGTAATTATTCAAAATGTCTAAAAATAAAAGTTTCCTATTTACACAATTTGAACATCCTGATTCCAAATATGGAATCCATTTTCCTAAATTCAAAACACAGAATTGGCAGAAATTAATTTAAAATTAATTCCCGCTGTCAAAACAAAAAGCGTGTTTTTAAGAGATAATAACTATCAAAAGATTGACACTTGTTTATATTCGGTTTAATTGTAAAATTATGTCCAATGAACAACATTATATTAAATAGTAAAAATATATTCTAAATATACTTTAAAACCACTCAAATTCATAATTTATTACTATTAATTATTTTGATTAAAAAAGTTGTTTTTAATTAAAATTTAGTAATTTTCACTATTCATCAAAATATGAAAGTTATCCGAAAAGTACCAAAATTTCACCTTAGGCTAAATTTGATATTCCGAATCCAAAAATGAAGTCCATTTTAAAATATAAAATATATATAACTTCAAAAAGTAGGTATTACTATTCATAACAGCTAGTTTGATTGGTTACGGTGTGTTAGAACTCGAAGTTGCGTACAACACACGCTACTGTTTTATTCAAAGGAAAGCGTACCGTGGAAGCTTGGGATGTTTCATTTTAAATTTTTTGATGTCTCCATTTAGTCAAAAAGTTTAAAATATTGTATTGAAAAAGGTTTCACTATCAAAAGTTGATAAAAGTGCAATACTGAAAATGAATCTGTTCTTGCATTATGACTAAGAAACTCATAATATGGATTCTAAAATTATAAGGATTATATAAAGTTTAAAATTTAGTTAATACTATTCATGACCTCTTTTAATGGCTTTTTTTTTGGTATGTCATGGTGCAATTGAACTCAGTGTTGCGTGTAGTGCAAGTTATTGAATTATTTTGAAGAAATAACACACTATGAAATCTTGGGGTGTTACATTCTCCCCTCCTTCAATAAATTGCGTCCTCGCAATTTGAAATTGTTCTTCAAAAATAAAAGGTTGAAAGTAGAAAATATATTTGTGGGAAAACCCACATCAGAAATTGGGTTACTAAAATTTAGTCTTAATATGAGGAAAAGAGAAATCAAAGGGTCACCACCAAATTATGATCTCGATTAGGAGAACATTGGTGGAAATTATAGACATATAATCGGAGGAAAAATGTAAATATTTATAGGTAGTGATTGAGGTCATCAATCACAAACAAGTGTATAATTGAGGTCCTTAAATTCATCAATCTATGATGATTTGAAATACCATCGGTTCAACAAAACATAGGGTATTAGGATAACACATTTTTGACATTTAAAAATATCTTAGTTGAAATCCCACATCGAAAAATGAATTCATGAGGCCTCTATTTAAAATAAAGAGTGGAAAGTATGAAGATTACCGAAAATAACACATACTAGGGTTCCATGTAGGAAAATATGGATATGGAAGAGAAATCTAACCATCAATTATCTGATGGAGAGTGGTAGAGAACATGGCTATGAAAAGGCCAACAATCCCAAAGCCATAAATTAGTGATGATTTAAGGTACCATCTAGGACAACATTTTTGTTCTAAGTTGCTTTTATTAATATTGAGGAATTTATTTATGAGATTGGCTAAGATCATAAGGATATATACTTACTTTATAATTAGAGTTTTGTCCATTAATAAATTTCTACCATAAACTCATCTTTCACTCGTAAAAAAAATTATATTTATTCGTACAGGGTTCCAAAATAAACGAATTTATAATTCATCTACCAGATCTTTTAAAAAAAACTACATTATTTAATCCAGGACATCTCTTGGGCCAGTGGTAGGTGATACACCCTTGTCGCCCTTCGGTTGCGGGTTCAAGTCTCGCAGCCTTGCCGGACACGACGGGTTGCCGCCCGACCTCCGGGTTGTCCTTTTATGGAAATCCAAAATAATCCAAACTAGAACTATCCAAAATACTTCTATCCAAACTCACAGTCCAACATTTATAAGGAAGTTAAACATAATATAGATCCTTTTTACCCCGTAATAGAATATGAATACCTTCATCATGTATTACCATATTCCTTATTGATTACATTCATGTTCCCTTATTCCATATAGAATGCTGGATATACTTCATTAATCCAAAAATGTTTTAAAACCCAACAATGATGGAATATACAAATCATTAATCAGCTTCAATGTAGTCAATAATATCCAATATAATTTATCTGAATCAATCATGTATTATTCTAAAATCACCACCTCGGTATCTGAACCATATTATGGTTTATCTTTCTCTCAACCATATATTTTCCAAACATTTAACCTGCTACTGAGTCACTTTTCTTTGTTCCACACCATCTCAAGTCCTTAATGAAATAGTACTGCAGTACAATCCTTATATACTCCATAATTATTATAACAAGTACATTGTTGATACAACACTCAATTGACATAATCAACATAAGAACTCTAATCATTCCTCTTCATCTGTGGTAGTATCATAACTTGATTATTATCCAATAGCATCATTTGCGGCATAGTCTGATGACTGGGACATAGGTTCACGTAGTGTCCAAACTCCTTGCAAATGAAGCATTGTACATTTAAAACCATTTTCTTACCCTTGCAGTCATGTACTTTGTTCCCTTTTCCTCCACACTTATAACAAACTCTCATTCCTTTCAGGCAAGTTCCAGGGTGTTTCTTTCCACAGTTACCACATATGGGAAAATTCTTCTTTTCCCTCTTACTTTTATCCATCTTTCTCTCTTCCATCCTTTTCTTCTCTTGCTTCCCTTTAAAGCCATAGGACTCAGTAAACTCTTTACTTATCTTATCAACACATGATATTATTTCTTCATATGATGATAATACATGGGAGACTATTTCTCTTATAAATTCTAGCTTAAGACCATGAAAGATATGATCCTTCCTTCTCTTTGGATCATGTGCATTTCTGGAGTTCTCATTCCTTCTACTGGGCGCCATTTCTAAACAATGGCATACACTAGATCAGTTTATGAATCAAAATACATAATCCCATACTTATAAAACACTTAACATAAATTGAACTATTTATGGATATAATCCATAATCATAAGAATGTTTTCTTTGAGGAAGTATATACTCATAAACCCTTCATAATGATTTGTAAAGATAGTGAGAGTTATCCTAAGCATATCCCCCGGGAGTGTCGTAACCAAGAGTGCAGCAAGGCCCATTGTCGTGCACCAGTTCCCGTTCGAGTCTAGCTCAAAGCGGTGTTTTCGGGATTTACCCCTAGGTACATCTGTGCCAGAGCCGCCTCTACCTGCTCGTATCCAGACAGGGATGTATTGCTCAGAAAACTCACAAAATCTCTACAATACCAAAATTCTAGGAAGTTCTTCTATACTAATCCTCAAAGTTCATCTTAGTTCTACGTGCTCTAATCAGAGTTTATCTAAATCTAGCTTCCAAGGTTTGTACTAAACTTCCTATGATACCAACTGTAACGCTCCGACCCCAGCTACCCAGAGTCGGTGCATTATTACATAACATTGGCATGATCACAAGAAAGATCAAATCTCGAAAGACCGATTGGTTTAGTAGCCTTGGAAACACTAGATATATTCATAGGTTTTACATTACATCATAAAATGAAAAACTACTAAAACAACATAAAGTCTCCATAATCCACACTCATATCCCCACATAATATCCCTGCAGGTCATTCATAATTTACTTCTTCACTTCCTGGGAAAAATAAAACATATAAAAGGGGTGAGCTCAAATGCCCAGTAAGGATAACAAAATAGCGGAAACTTTCATAAATAAGAATAAACTTTTAAGGCAATGTATAACTAAAACAAAAGACTTTCAAACATGATCTTTCAACATGGTATGGAATAAATAAAATGAAATAATGCCATTTACTTATTCACATGTATATTCTACTAATCGAATAATCACATGCAAAAATCAATAACCACTTTCATAATGTTGGAATGCATAATGCCAGACTATCATAACCACATAGCCAAGGCCTCGTGCCAAGACTACAAATAAGATTTTGTCAAGGACTTGTGCCAAGACACTAGTTTGTCTCATGAGACCTACCGATGCATCGAGGAGCTATAGCGGGCTCCACCCATCACATATTAAGTCCAATGCATTCCCATATGAAAAGGTTTAAACATAACATAAACATTCATATTAAAACTAGCATATGAAATGTCAATACTTTCACCATAAACTATGAATGGTATAAAAATAGAACATCCACAGTCAAACATATCACAAAACCTTCAATACAATATAGAAGTTTTGTATCATAATAAATCAACTTCAAATAATCTTAAAATCCATCAAAGGATGTTGACATAGATGAAATCAAAATTCTTTTTAAAGAAATATCTCCTTTTATTTTGAAATAATTTAAGATCCATATAAAATAAAACATTTTCTTTGAAAATATTCTTATAATCTTGTAAGGGAAGCTTTTAAGATTTTATAACGGCGGAAAATAGCCGCACCCTCCGTATAAGTTAAAAAAAACATTCTTACCTTAATTCTGTCGAAAAGGTTAAAAAGGGCCTTGTTTTGAAAACGACCGAAAGATTCCTTTATAAACCACTTATAAAAGTCAAAAAGGGTATAAATGACTTTAACTCATATTCTAGTAAATAGTAAAAATGTTTTGAAATACATTTTTAAGAAACATGGATGTGGATGATAAAGAGATCCCAGTAGATTATTACATATAAACAACCTCGGATAATGAAGAGATTGTGAAATAACCCTTACCTTGTACTTTTCCTTGGTTGGGGTAGGTTAACCTCCTGTATAATGGTGAAATAGTTGTTATTAAATTATACAAGAATCATATATAATAATATGATATCATATATGATCTTTTAACATTGATTTGTTAATAATATCTTAGAATTATCGTCGTTTCCGGAGTTAACTTACTCATTTTATTTTATATGTTTTGTTAAATAAGCCATGTTTTTTGTATCTTATTCATATCCAGAATGATATCTAGTCCTTAAACATCATTTTTAAATCATAAAATGATAATTATACTTTAATGGATACGATGGAGAATGAATCTCATCGCGTTCGTGGAGACGGTAGTCCGTACGTACGCACGAGCGACAATATCATTCTTTTGATATTAAAATAATATATAAATGGATGGTATATCATATATACAGAATCATTAACATGTTATATTTATTATTTACATGAGTTACACATCATTATTATACCCATCCAAATAATATTATATTGAATAACAATTACACCACGACGTGGAGACGGTAGTCCGTACGTACGCACGTATGGTGACATGTTATTCAAAGGGTGGATAGAATACTGAATATGGTTGTACCATATTTATAATAAAATCACATTATATGTGAGATAATGGAGTTATTATTTTAGAATGGTAAGAACAAAGGAAGAAGAAGTGGAAGAAGAAATGAACTTGGAGAAGGGTGGTGAAATCATTACCTCTTCTTCGGGTTCTTCCTTTTGATTTGATCAAAAGGGCTCCTTAGGTTGGCTTTCTGATCAAACTAAGGCCTCTAGGTTGTAGTGAGGGATGTTGGGAGAGTATTTGGGCAGAGTTTGGCCGAACCAAAAGGCTTTGATGGTGTGAAGAAATGAGAAGGAGGAGTGCCCTTTTATAAGAGGGGTGAGGGGCACCTTTGGAAAAGCTAGAAATATTAATTTATAATAAATTCATATTCGGTTTCTAATGGCTCCAAAGTTTATTATTAAAAGGTTAAGGTGGGTATAGGTCGAAAACCACTCAACCAATAGAATTTAGACAGGTTTGGGTACTTATATTAACCTTATCTTTAAGTATTAACTCTAAGTTAATTAGTTTCACTTTTACAATGTCTCTTTGTATTTTTATATAATATGGTTAATAAACTTACTATATACTTCCAAGAGACCCCCAAGTGGTACATTAATGATGAAACTATCATGATATAAGTCTCTTGGCCGAACCTTAGATTTTTAGGAATTTAATATCAATTAATAATATAATATTTGTTTTAAGAACTCTTTTATGTCAATTTTGACACTATTCAATAGTTGATTTTTGTGAAACTTATAACAGATTTATTACTTCAAAAAAAGTCAATTAAATCAATCCTAATATATCATATTATCCTAGAAAATTAGTTTAATTCATTAAAAGTTTCATATTATATTTGTTTGGGTATTTATAATATCAATTATTTTAATTTTTCACTATTATATTAATTACTGCATCATCATTGTGTCATAAATAAAATAAATTATTTAATGTCTAAAAATTATAAATAAAATATAATTATGTATGAAATCTTTTTATCTTTCTAATGAATATTTATAATCTAAAATCCAACTTACATAACCCTATGTAACAATTGTTTTTCTAAAAGATATATCCTTGTGTCATTTTTGTATTCATTTTGACTTAATTAAAATAAAGTGTCATTATCACTTACAAGTGGATCCATGGGGTCACAAAATAGACCCAAAGATTCCCATGGTCGACCATGTATCTACCAATAGGGTTAAGACACGTTTTAGGGTAATTTAGTATTATTATAATATTATTTTTTAACCCGTATTTACCGGATTTACCCTTAACCATGGTAAATAAAATATTTACCACAGTAATTATTCAAAATGTCTAAAAATAAAAGTTACCTATTTACACAATTTGAACATCCTGATTCCAAATATGGAATCCATTTTCCTAAATTCAAAACACAGAAGTGGAAGAAATTAATTTAAAATTAATTCCCGCTGTCAAAACAAAAAGCGTGTTTTTAAGAGATAATAACTATCAAAAGATTGACACTTGTTTATGTTTGGTTTAATTGTAAAATTATGTCCAATGACCAACATTATATTAAATAGTAAAAATATATTCTAAATATACTTTAAAACCACTCAAATTCATAATTTATTACTATTAATTATTTTGATTAAAAAAGTTGTTTTTAATTAAAATTTAGTAATTTTCACTATTCATCAAAATATGAAAGTTATCCGAAAAGTACCAAAATTTCACATTAGGCTAAATTTTATATTCCGAATCCAAAAATGAAGTCCATTTTAAAATATAAAATATATATAACTTCAAAAAGTAGGTATTACTATTCATAACAGCTAGTTTGATTGGTTACGGTGTGTTAGAACTCGAAGTTGCATACAACACACGCTACTGTTTTATTCAAAGGAAAGAGTACCGTGGAAGCTTGGGATGTTTCATTTTAAATTTTTTGATGTCTCCATTTAGTCAAAAAGTTTAAAATATTGTATTTAAAAAGGTTTCACTATCAAAAGTTGATAAAAGTGCAATACTGAAAATGAATCTGTTCTTGCATTATGACTAAGAAACTCATAATATGGATTCTAAAATTATAAGGATTATATAAAGTTTAGAATTTAGTGAATACTATTCATGACCTCTTTTAATGGCTTTTTTTTTTGGTAAGTCATGGTGAAATTGAACTCAGTGTTGCGTGTAGTGCAAGTTATTGAATTATTTTGAAGAAATAACACACTATGAAATCTTGGGGTGTTACACCCATTAGGGATATAATAAAATATTTATTTTGAGGATAACATATTTTCTTGATATTTTAAAAAATACAATAATTTAAAAGTATCAAAATTGACACAATTGATATTTTGTCAAAATAATGATTTATTAACTTATTTAAATATCATAATATATTTTTAAAAATATAAAATAATTATTATATGATATAAAATTTTCTAAATTTTTCATTTATGGTCTACTTTACATCCAATAAGTAAAAATTACCAAATTTTAAAAATGAATAATGTTTTTACCTTAGTTAAAATTAAAATAGAATAACTAAGGGTTAATTTTAAAGATAAGGATTATATTTCTACAATAACATGTATAAAATTTATTTTTTGATGATATTAAAACCTTATATGGTATAATATTCAAAAACATAACATTTTTGTGGTTTTTGGATGTGGTTTTATGTTATTATAAATTTATATTTTGGAGATTCCAAAGGTTCCCCTCAACTCAATTATAAAAGGGCACCTCCTACCTCAATTCATAAATTCACATTGAGAGTTAAAGATCAATAATACCCTAAAAATTTCCATTATAAATATTCCTATCCACATTTTAGAATTTTTTTCGCAAAATACCAACACAATTGTCCCTAAGAGGAGATCTAGAGGGAGCTCGTCGAAGAAGAGGTAATCTCCTTTACTAACTCTCTCAAGATCATTTATTCTTATACTTCCTCTTCCTATGTTTTTTACATAATAAAATAATAACTCTAGTATCAACTATATTATAGCTGTTATTATTCTTATGTAACAACCATATTCCACATTCTACCCATTTGACAAAAAAACAAATCACCAAGCGTGTGTACATATAGTCTATCGTCTTTACGCCATGGTGTAATATTTTTTCAACACTACTTTACTTGGACAGTTATAATGATGGAAATAATAACTATATATGATTATTATAACAATATATTTATTATAGAACAATATATACCCCATCCAATTCCATACCAATTCATAATTATTGGAATGATATCATCACTTGTGTATATGTACGGTCGGTCGTCTCCACGATGCGATGTGATTCAATCTTCATGATCTCATTTAAATATGATTATATAAATGAATATAATGAATAAATAAGATATAAATTACTTTATTATCATTCTGGAAATGATATAAATGAAACCCATGAAGAATAACTGGTATTTATACAAAAACATGCATAAAATAATGCTCAAAAGAAGTATAATAATGAAATTTTATTAAATGGGTGATAATATGATCATATATGATATCATAAATATAAATATGGTTCTATAATAAGTTAATAAAATTATTTAATCCATTATAAAAGAGATTAAAATACATATGAATGAATTAAATCCTATGGTAATGGATAATATTATAATGTCAATAATATCCGAGATTATTTATAAGTAAGCATTTACTAGGGTATATTTATCATCCAAATCCATGTTTCTTTAAAAAAATTACAAATTTTTTTAATAATCTTCCACAACTATTTAAATTCATTTTTCCTATGTTTTATGTTTTACTAAAGGGTTTGTATGTAATCTTTTTTCATTTTCATAAGGATGTTATTTTTTACTTTTCCCACCAAAGTGCAAGAAAACTATTTTTTAACAGTACCGTGTGAAAGTATTTTTATTCTTTAATAATTCCTTATTTACATGAAACATCCCCTACAAGATTTTGGGCTTTATTTGAAGGAAATTATATTCTTTTAATATTGTGTGGTATTTTAAGAAAAGAAAAAAATTCAAATAAGAAAGATTATTTTCCTCAAGAATTATTTTCAAGTGATATCTCAATATTATTTTCCATTTACATCCTTTGATGTTACTTATGTTTTAATAGGTGTATTTTTCAATGATTCTATCCCTAATACCCCAGTGGTTTGATTATATTTATGGTGTAATTTTATTTATGAAATCCATTTTTTACATGGATTATGTTATGATGGAATTATGTTTATGAAACACATTTTATTCCATAGGTTATGCTATGATGAATGATTTATGTTCTTGTGGAACACATATATGGTTTTCATTATGTGACAGGTGATACCTATATCTACCTCTAATTAATTGGTTAAGGATTTATATCTCATGTTATAAATAAGACTGGAATGGATGTATACTCGATTCAGTAATACAAGTTTGGAACAGAAAATGATCTTTGTTCAGTAATATCAGGCCGAAAAAAGAAATGATCTTGAATCAGCAATATAGGGCTATAACGGTAATTAAATACAGTTATGTAATGTAGATCAGGAATAAGTATTCAACTAGGTTTAGTAAACAAATTTATCAACTGTGATGGAAATTATTTCATATGCTTATGTTTTTTCCACAATTCCATGTTTTATGTCAATGCTATTTTCTCATGGCTTGTGTTCCTTTGTGATTTGTGTCTTATTAACTTACAAGATTTATTCTATGACTCAATATTGTGATATATGTTATACATGTTATGATTTAGAAAGTGATGTTCATGTTTTTACATTCTTATGTTAATGTTTTGTTTGATATTTTTTTTCTTTAACCCTTAATAAGAAAGATCACCCTTTTCAATTGTTTTCTTTTCCCTATGATACAAATATATGTTTTAGGTATGAAAAATAAGGGGGGAAAACTTTATGGGATTTCAAATACCTTTCACAAAATTAGAAAGAATGTGTTCCAAGTTTCCAATTTCACTAAACTAATAAAATATCTCGTTACCTTTTTGTACAATATATTAAGTATTATAAAAAATTAATGTAATGTTCATGTACATCAAATTGGGTCATTAGAGTTTCTATCAGATAAAATGGTTATTCAACATTTGGAAACAATGATTTTAAAATTTTATTGATATCCCTAGAAATATTTCTATGAATATTTATAGGGAGGTACAAAGGATATGTCTAATTATAGGTTACAATCCCAAAAAAAATTTAATGGTCGTGAATAACCTTGGATTAAACCTAAGATATCATATATTAAAATATTATAAGTAATATCAATTAATTATGTATTTTTCATCTATTATAATTATTTCCCACACTCTTCTTTCTGGTCTTAGTCAATATCCAAAACTAGATAGAATTAATTTAACATTGAATATTTCAGATATGGAAGGCAAGATCATTATATGTCCTAAGTGGAAATCTCATGAAGAGAATCAGCAAGGTGGTATGAGTATTGGTTAAATAACTAAGGATAAAGGTAATGAAAATGAAATTTCAAAGTTATGGTATAATCTAACCATATTTTTTACCTTAAATATATGAATACTGGTTAGATTAATGTTTAGGAACATTAAAACGTGAATCGCATTTAATATTCTGGGAATTAATAAAATAATGAAGCATGAATAATCAGTCAAGAATAAAGTTGGATGATTCAAGTGTATATGTTTTGGAATTCAATGATTATGTATAAATATTTTTAGTATATGTTTTTTATTAAGGATTGAAAAGGATTTGTTGAACACTGATGAATACTTAGAAAAGTGATTTAATGGAAAGGTAATATTTTGATTAATGGAAGGTAACCCATAATGTATTCAAGATATGGAGAAAATTGTGTTTATCCAAGATAAAGATTAATTAGATATGATTAATTGGATGATACTAATTAAGGATTTTTTGAGATTTGGGTTATGATATCATGGATGAATTTTACAACTTTTTCGACTTAATGAATTTATAAAATAAACATTTGAATAAGTAAACATGAATTTTTTCCACATGGATTTATGTTAATTCAGGTTATTACCATGTTTCAAGAGAATTCATGATGAATTCATTCATATGTTTGGAATGTGTCCAACAAGAGCTACTTTATGATATTTGGAGGATATATGTTAAGCAGATTTAGTGCACCTCTTTTTAATGTTTTAGATTTTAAGATTTTAGAAGGATTGTATGGATATATATTTATGGAATGTTTATGTTAAAATTTAGACGAAGAATGTGATATTAAATTATTATCTCACCATATGGGAATTTTTTTCATATTTTATAACTTGAATTAACCTTTTTATTGTAAAGAATGATAGAATGACTTATCAATCTATGTATAGATCTCATGATCTGTTAGTATTTTAGGAATTCCAAATTCAACTTTATTTCTTGGAATAAGAGATGAAGTGAAAATTAATCAAGGGATGACAAATGGTGATATTGTGCTGAAATCAATTAAGTATGTCTTCTCATGAAAATTCATTAACATTTTAAAAAATATCCTTTCATTAAAACGTTTTCTTGTTATCATCATTTTGATGATATCTATGACCCCTTTCATGCTTCTTTAGTATATGGTTTTGTGATTGTTAACATTCCCTAGATCACCCACTTTCCTATGATAAGTGATCTTTATCAATCTTTATGATTATTTACGCTTTTACTCTATGCCCAAATCTTCACCTATGTTATCTTATGTACAAACCTAGTTATGAGTTACATTGGGTACCCATTGTGTTTCTAAAATTCATTTGAAAAAGGAAGTTTTTTATGAATTTTTATGATATGGGTTTCCATGAAAGAAACTTTCAAATATTAATCCTTTTATAACCCAGATGAATTTCAAGGGAGAAATTATATTTAAGAGGGTCAGAAGGTTACACCCTAAGATTTTGATGAGATATTTTTTTTATTTAATTGATATATTGTGTTGTATGATACACCAAGATAATATTTCACTAAACACAACACTGAATTATCTTATGGTATACCCATAACTATGCTTGGTGTGTGTTACACACAAGTTCGATTTATTTTTATTGATTTCATTTCATGCAAGACCGGGTTTAAGAGAAAAACTAAACATTATTATGTTACCTTATGACCTATCTATTATAATGAAAGGTATGATTAGTATTAATTTAATTATGAAAATATTCTTTAAAAATGTGTATATAATTAATTATTTAGTGAGCAATTAATTATAAATCTAAATAAAATAATTTTTAAATGAAAGGAAATGTTTTTTCTAAAAAACTATTGAAATGATAATATGTGAGTTTATAAAATAATAAAATTACTCTTTATGGATTTTATTTATGTAATATATTAAATAAAATGTTTAAAATTCATCTTATATATTTTCTTCAAACGATATAAGAATAAATCCAATTTTCCATATAAAAGTAGTATTTTTCAAAAAAAAAAATACAAGTTTTTCCGCCATATGATGATGCATCCATTTTAAATATAGTTTTTGATACATTTCTATATTATTTTTGACAAAATAAACTTCTTCTTTGATTCTGTATTATCAAAATTTACATTGTTTGAATTTTTTTTATTATTCTGAGAAGTTTCACATTTTGATGAATAGTAAAAAAATAATGCATTTTAATTGAAAACTACTATTGGACTAACCTTATATATAGAGTTAAAGTATATATTTTAATTTTTATAAAGAATAAATATATTATATAATTATAATTTAATATAACGTAGGTCATTGGTATTAATTTTACAATGAATTTAGATATAAAAACCTTTCAATATTTTGAATGTTTTAACGTTTAAAACATGTTTTCTTATTCTGAAAATGGGATTAATTTTAAATTAATTACTGTAACTTTTGTGTTTTGAATTTTGATAAATATATTTCATATTTTTAATCAGTGGGATCAAATTATATAAATAGTTTCCTTTTATTTTTTGTCATCATGAATAGTAACTTCAGTAATTTTTTTATTAATATGGTAAAATGGTCAATTAGTTAATTAGAGATAATAATAATGCTATAAAATTACCCTAAAACATGTCCTAATATCATTGGAAGAGATTATTTTAAAATAAATAATCCATGGGTCTAAAAGGAATCCCTTTTAAGCCATTTGGATGAGATTAGAAAATTTAATATTTTTTATTTAAAGAAAATTTAAGGATATCTTACTCAAATTTTTAATAACTATATTATTTTTAATTTATAGTTATACATAAGCTAAATTATACTCTAAATAATCATTTGAGATATAATTTTTTCCCTTATCATGGTAATTTATTTTTAATTTTTAGGATATAAATAATTACATTAAAGTCCGGTATAGTGATGATGCAGAAATTAATTAGTTGTTGGAAAATCAATAAAATAATTTTAATTAAAATCGTAATAACCATTAAAAGACCAAAAAAACGTGGCCAAATCTTATTGTATGACTGTATCTAGACCATAATCATACAAAGGTATAATTATTGACCATTTGTAGCCACATGGAAATGATTATGACACATAAAATATTTTATCTAAAGTAATGTTAAAGTTATCATATTCATGTTTTAATAAACAAAAAACATTTAATATTGGATTTTATAAAAGATATAATTGAATATATGTATTTATATGAAATATAGATAATTTTCTTTTATCATAGAATTTTATTTTTAATTTATATTCAATAAGTAAGTATATTAAATAATTAAAAAAACTAATGTAGTAATTATATTATTAACAGAAATATCAAATAAATGTTACTAAAAATATTAAAATAAATATAATTTTGGATAATTAATAAATATAATGAATTTTCCAGACGACCTTTACCCATTAAGGATATTATAAAATATTTTTTTCAATGATAACATCTTATCATGATATTTTTAAAAATCTAAGAAATGAATAGTGTCAAAATTGACATTATTGATATTTTGTCAAAATAATGTTTTATTAAATTATTTAAAAAACATAATAAATTTTTAAAAATATAAAATAATTATTATATGGTCTGAAATTTTCAAAATTGTTAATTTATGGGATAATTTAAATCAAATAAGTAAATATTTGACTATTTTAATATTGAATAGTATTTCTACTTTATTTAAAATTAAAATAGAATATCTAAGGGTTAATTAAAATGATAGGGTTTAAATTGATAGAAAAAATAGACTAAATTTTATAAGTTTATGATATAACAACCTTATCACATATCATATTTAAAAATATGACATTTCTGAGGTTTTCTTGGTTTAGTTTGATTTTATTATAAATTAATATTTGGGGAGATTCCAAAAGTGCCCCTCACCTTAAATATAAAAGGGCACCTACTACCTCACTTATTCAATCCACAATAAACCTTCAATATTGGTCGTCCCCTAAAAATTGAAATTCAAAATATCTCTATCCACATTCTATAACTTCTCATATTATCAAAAGACCTACTCTAGAGTCCCTAAGAGGAGATCTGGAGGGAGCTAGTCGAAGAAGAGGTAATATCCTTTACCGACTCTCTCAAGATCATTTCTTCTTATACTTCATATTACTTTGTTTTTTCCATTATAAAATAATAACTCTAATATCAAATGTATTTTTACATGTTATTATGATTATGTAACAACCATATTTCACCTTCTCCTCATCCTATGAAAAACGAAATCACCACGCATGTGTACATACGACCTACTATCTCCACATCGTGGTTTAATATTTTTTTCATCGCCATATTACTTGGATGGGTTTAATGATAAAAATAATATATATATATATGTGATTATTACAAGGAGATATTTATTTTTTAAAAATATATATAACATCCACTTCAATACAATTTCATCATTAATGTAATGATATCATCGTTGGTGCATATGTATGACCTACCGTCTCCCCGACATGATGTGATTAATTCTCCATGATCTCATTTAAATCATGATTATATAAATGAATATAATGTATAAATGTGATATATAGTACATTATTATCTTTCTTTAAATAATATAAATGAAACTCATGAAGAATAACTGGGATTTATATGAAAAATCATGCTGCAAATAACAATTGAAATAAGATAAATAATGAAATATTAATAAATGGGTGATAATATGATCATATATGATATCATAAAAATAAATATGGTTTTGGAATAAGTTAATTTCATTCTTTAATCCCTTATACAAGAAATTCAAATACATATGAAGGAATTCAAACCTAATATAAGGTATAATTTCACAATCTCATTATTCTCTGGGATTGTTTATAGGTAAGTATTTAAAGTGGTATATTTATCATCCATGTACATGTTTCTTAAAAACAATTTCTAGAATATTTTTACTATTCCTGTAAAAAAATTTAAATCTATTGTTTACCATGCATAAAGTTTTACTAAAGGGTTTTAAAGGAATCTTTTTGTGTTTGCCTAACGAGGTACTTTTTTACTTTTCTAACAATAGTATGAGAAGAATTTTTTTTAACTTATACAAAATGAACATATTTTTACACTTTCAAAACACCTTATTTCCATGAATCTTCCCCTACAATATTTCAAGGTTATTTTCAAGGAAATTTTTTTCTTTTAAAATTTAAGACTGTTTTAAGAAAAGATAAAATTTTCAAACGATAAATGATATTTTCCTCTAGAATTATTTTCAAGTGATATTTCAATATTAGTTTTCATTTATGTACTTTGATGTTACTTATGTTTTAATGGGTATATTTTTCAATGATTATATACTTATTAACCCTATGGTTTGATTATGATTATTAGGGAGTTTTTTTAATGAAATCCATTTATTTTACATGGATTATGTTACGATTTAATGGTGTTCAAGAAACCCATTTTATTCCTTGGGTTATGATATGATAAATGATTTATGTTATTTTGGAACACATATATGTGGTTTCTATTATTAGAGGGGTGGGACCTGTATTTTCCTCTAATAAATTGGGTAAATATTTCAATCTCATGAGATAAACAGGGTTGGAACGGGAGTATACTTGGTTAAGTAATACAGGTCTGGAATAGGAAGTGGTCTTGGTTTAGTAATATAGGGAAAGAATGGGAAATGATATTGGTTAAGTAATATAGGCATGGAATTATAAATAAACATGGTTTGATAATATAAGGTTGGAATGAGGAGTAAACTCTATTCAGTAAAGGACTGTGTCCACTATGATAGAAGTGATTTCCTATGCTATGTGTTTTCCACAATTCCATGTTTTATTCCCATGATATTTTATCATGGATCATGTTACTTTAAGATTTATTCCTTATAAACAACCAATATTTAGTCCATGACTCAAAATTTTGACATTTTTATATGTGTTGTGATTTTAAATAGTTATGTTCATGTTTTTACATTCTTATGTTCATGTTTTGTTTGATATATTCCTTGTTTACACTTACTGAGTATCTAAGCTCACCCTTTTCATATTTTTTCTTTTCCCCAAAAAATAAATAAATTTTTTATATTTAAAACATAAAGGAGAAGATCTTTATGGGATATGTTGAAGTCATTTCACCGAATTAGAGGAATGTGTTCCAAGTTTCCAAAGGTAATAAACTAATATGGTCTTTAGGAATCTATTTTTGTAATGTATTAATTATTCCAAAAAAGTAATATAATTTCTATATAAATCCATCTTGGGTTGTTATAAATACCTTATTTGTGTTCATGGGGCCCATGAACTAGGTCTTTAAGCCTTTCTTAAACTAGTTTGTGGTTGTCTTCATCGATGATATCCTGGTATACTCAACTCCTGGGTAGGAACTCGTAAAAAATTTGATGATTGTTCTGGATATACTTTGAGAGAAACAGCTTTATAAGAAGGTTTCAAAGTTCTAGTTCTAGATATAGGAATTCCACTTACTGTGAAAAGTTATCTCAGTAGCTAGTTTGGTAGTGGACTAAGTGAAGGTCAAGATACTTCAAGATTTGGAGCCACCTATGATCATGATAGAGATGAAATGTTTCCTTAGGTTGGTAGGATACTATTGGAGATTCATACCTAGTTTCTCTAGGATATTAGATCTCTTGACGTCTTTTAATTGAAAGGGGCAGCATTTTGTTTGGTAATATAGGTTCCAGCAATATTTTTTGGTGTTGAGGAAGATATTTACAAGTTCTCCCATCTTGATATTTCTAGAGGAGGGTTTATAGTACATATTATTCTTTGATTCATCATGGACCAAGATCAGTTGTGTTCTTATTCAATTGAAGGTGGTGATTTCCTATGTTTTATTTTAGTTGAGACCACATGAGAAAAACTACATGACCCATGATCTTGATCTACCAGTGGTAGTCTTCACATTGAAGGTGTGGTGACACCACCTTATGGGTGATTGATTCATCATATATTCTTCCCACAAGAGTCTTTAGTATATCTTCTCATAGAAGGATCTCAAAATGATTCAAATAACATTTCTAGATTTCCTCTAATATTAGGACATTCAGATTGTATAGACTTATGGGAAGGGAAATACAAAAGTAGATACTCTCATAAGGAGATCTTTTTCTCAAGGAAATGGATTACTTAGCCTTGTTGTAGTCATCTTAGTGAGATGGTTATGGGGTATCCTACCTCCAATAGATGGTTGTTACCCTATATATTCTATATTGAGTTAGGGATTCTAATAATGGAGATATAGAATGTGAGCTCCTACATACTCATATATTCACTAGACATGCTCCTAATAGATTTTTTTGAAGGTGGAGAGTGTGTTATCCTTTTTAGAGGAAGCATGATGGAACTGGTGATGTTATGGGATGATATTCTAAGGGAGTTTCATACTTCTCATTTATTAGTACATCGAGGTGTGGAGAATATGTACTAGGAACTATGATGTTAGTTTTGGTAGAAAGGGATAAAGAAATTATTTTTAGAGTTTCTATCCCAATGCCTTACTTGTCAGCAAGTGTAGGCTAACCACCAAGCTCCAATAGGTTTGTAAACCCCTTGTGGTTATAGAGTGGATGTGGGATAGGATATCTATGGACTTAATAATGGTGTTACCAAGTAAGTCAAGAGGACGTGATTCCCTCTTGGTGATCATATACTAACTCACCATTTCAGTCAACTTCGTAGATATCTAAGAGTAGAGTTCAGTAGAGAGCTAGGGATACCTTTATGTGTAGGAGATAGTCTAGATCCATGGAGTTCCCTGGATGATCATTTATAACATGGATGCTCACTTCACATATTGGTTATATAAGGAATTATAGGAATCCCTTGGGACTCTGTTCAATAAAGGACTTTGTCCACTATGATAGAAATGATTTCCTATGCTATGTGTTTTCCAGAATTCCATGTTTTATGCCCATGATATTTTCTCATGGATTAGGTTCATTTATGATTTATGAATTATAAAGTACAAAGATTTATTTCATGACACAAAATATTGATATTTTTTATATGTGGTGTGATTTTAAAAATTTGTGTTCATGTTTCTACATTCTTATGTTCATGTTTTGTTTCATATATTCCTTGTTTACACTTACTGAGCATCTAAGCTCACCCTTTCCATATTTTTTCTTTTCCCAAGGATATAAAGAAAAGTTTTAGATAGAAAAAATAAAGGGGAATATCTTTATGGGAGATGTTGAATAAATTTCCCCAAATTAGAAGAATGTGATTCAAGTTTTCCAAAGGTAATAAACTAATATGGTCTTTAGTAATCTGTTTTTATATTTTATTAAGTTTTCCAAAAAAAAGTAGTTTAATTTCCATATACGTAAAGTTTTTTTTGTTATAAATAACCAATTAGTGTTCATGCGTCTCATGAACTAGGTCTTTCAGCCTTTCTTAGACTATATTGTGGTAGTCTTCATCAATGATATCATTGTATACTCAGCACTTGGGTAGGAACACATGAGACACTTGATTATGGTTCCTGATGTACTTAGAGATAACCATCTTTATTGGAATCTCTCGAAGTTCCAGTTCTAGATTTAGGAAGTCCACTTTCTAAGATAAGTTATCTTAGAAGTTTGTTTGGTAGTAAACCTAGTGATGGTCAAGATAGTGCTAGCTTAGGAGCCACCTAGGATCATGACAGAAATGAAACGTTTCCTTAGGTTGGTGGGATACTATTGGAGATTCATACCTGATTTCTGTAGGATATTATCTATCTTGATAGCTCTAACTCAAGAGGGGTGGCCTTTTGTGTGTAAATAGAGGTTTCAGTAGTCTTTTTTGGTTTTGAGGTAGATATTGATAAGCTCTCCCATATTTACATTGCTTGAGGAGGGTGTAGAGTACATATTATTCATTGATTCATCAGGGACCAAGTTTGGTTGTGTTCTTATTCAATTTAAGGTTGTGATTTCCTATGTTTTATGTCAGTTGAGACCACTTGAGAAGAACTATGTGACACATGATCTTGATCTAGAAGTGGTAGTATTCGCACTGAAGGTGTGGTGATACCACCTTATGGGTGAGCGATTTATCATCTATTCTTCCCACAAGAGTCTTCATTATATCTTCCCATAGAATGATCTCAACTTGAGATGACTAATATTGCTAGAGTTCCTCTATATTATGACTTTGATATTGTATAGTATGATGGGAAGTGAAATGCAGAAGAATATACTCTTATAAGGAGATATTTTTTGAAAGGAAATGAATTACATAGCCTTATTGTAGTCATCTTAGAGAGATGGATATGGTGCATCCTACCTCCAATCTATGGTTGTTACCCCACCGCTTATCTTTTAAGTTAGGTATTATCTTCATGGAGATACTGACTTTGAGACCCTACATTCTCATATATCCACTAGACATACTCCTTATAGATTTTTTAAAGGTGGAGATTATGTTATCATTTTCACAGGATGAATTATGGAACTGGTGATGTTATGGGATGAGGTTCTAAGGGAGTTTCATACATCCCATTTTGTAGTAAATTGAGGTTTGGATAATATGTACTAGGACCTACTATGTCAGTTTTGGTGGACATGGGTTTTTCTCTCAAGACCTTACTTGTCAGTAAGTGAAGGTTAATCACCAAGATTCAATAGGTTTTGATAAACCCCTTGTGGTTCTAAAGTGGAAGTGGGATAAGATATCTATGGACTTAATAATAGGGATACCATGTAAGTCAAGAGTACATGATTCCCTCTTGTTTGTCATATACTGACTCACCATGTCAGCCAACATCCTAGATATCTGAGAATAGAGTTTGGTAGAGATTTAGGTATGCCTTTATGTGTAGGAGATAGTCTAGATCCATGGAGTTCCATCGATGATCATTTCTAACCTGGATTCTCACTTCCCATATTGGTTATATAAGGTATTATAAGAATCCTTTGGGACTCAGTTGTGTTTGAGAATGGATTTTCACCCCAAGACTGTCCTCGAGGACATGTTGCAAGCTTGCATGATAGACAATGGTCATGGTTGGGAGGATCAGCTACCATCAGTGGAGTTTTAATTTAACAATAAAACCATTCCACCATCGAGGTGGAACCATTCTAGGCCTTGTATGGGATGCCCAATTGGTCACCACTATATTGGACTGACCTAGTACAGACATCACATTTGGACTTACAGATGGTGTGAGCTGTGGAAGAGAAGTTAAAATTTATCCAACAGTATATGAATACTACACAGATCAATCAAAAGTATTATGCAGACTGATGATAGAGGCCTTTGAAGTTAGAGTAGGGAGACCTTGTATTCTTGTCAGTCTCACATAGATGTGGGTTGCGAACATTTGGTCGGGTAATAAGCTATCTACTGTATTAATTGTCCCTTTCTAGAAACTATTTAGATTTGATGAGGTGGCATACTGCTTGGCTCTACCCCCATAGTTGGATTGGGTACACGATATCTTCCATGTGTCGCAACTGAAGAGGTACGTGCATGAACCATCTCGTTTTATCAACTTTGGTGTGATGGACATCAAGTATGGGTCTACATTTTCAAATTACCCACTAGAGATTGAGGATTGGTAGGAAAAGTTCTTCCATGGAGAGAGATTTCATTAGTTCATGTTTTTTGGTAACACGAGAATATTTAAAATATTTCCTAAGAGCAGGAGACCCATATGCATGTTTAGTTCCCACATATATTTTTGTACTATTTTCTTTTTCATTTCCGGACATAAATCAATAAGGTGGGGAGAATGTAATGTTTCTTTTTCTATGTAAAGTCTCTGAATATATCTACTAATATTTTCAATACAAGTCGCTCAGACGTCATGTAATTACAATGATCAGTGTGTCCAAAATTGATCTTTGAATATATATTAAATAAATTAATTCCACCTGCATGTAGCTTTTCTGAAAAATTGGAATTCATTCTAAATGAGGACTTGAATAAAAAATACAATGTCGTGGTTGAGTTCGAAGCATGGGTTTTACCATAGGTGTGATATAACCTTGGAACGTGTCAGATGTTTGGGTTGAGCGTAGTCACAGACAGATTAATAAATATATAAAATAATTTATTTATTTTTGAAAAGAAATTTTTGTGTCCTAATGAGGTCTATATATATGTTTCTATGGACAAATCCCGGGGTTATTTACATAACCCTTAATATTTGAGATAGATTATTATAGTATCGTTCTATGAAAAAACAAAAAACTAGATCATGAATCATTGAGTAGTGTGTAGAGAATTTCAAGGATCTCCCCAACAATAATAAAACAAATTCGTTATTCCCATGTAATTGATCCAAACTGAGGTAAGACATTTATTTTATATAGATTTATCCCTCTTTTATTTTTCGTATGATGAACGTGATTCACTCAACTAGCGAATTGATTCACGGATCAAATGTATTGTGGGTTCAGGTTATATTTATCTGATATTGGAAATTTCTATTATTGGTTATTTTATATCTCTTTTTTCATCATTCAAACAGTAATGAATCAAGTACAACACATACATTGGCCAAATTCTAGTAATTCTGTTTTTGTTTTTTATATTTTACCGCCACTCTCAGTTATTCGCATGTACATCACATGTAGTTCCATTGGATTATAGTTTTATGAATAAGGGTATTCAATTATTGAGTGATCATTATTTGGCACAACGAACAAATACCATGGGTACAGATGTGATTGAGGTTGGATTTGATGGGAACAATGATGAAGGATGATTGATTGGTTCAAATTTTGGGATACCTGTTGTGGGTTTTTTGTGTGAGGTACTAGAATGTTGTGATAGTGGTGGCTCCTGGTCAAGGTAGATGGTTAGAATTCAGAAAGAAAGATATGATGATACTCAGTTACTAAAATCCATTGTCTCTTCAAAAATTGGTGGTGGGAAATGAAAGTGGGAGTGGTAGAGGAAGTTACTGTATAACGATCCATGGTTTCTGGGAAATTATAGGTTATATGGAACATAATATGGGATAAAATGTCATGTAGGACCCTCTGTGTAGTGCTAGAGTTTCTGCAGAGATGATAAATATCACGCAGCATGTGACATACATCACACGGTGTGTGATCCCACCTAGCGACTCGAATTGTTCTCTAGTAGAACACGGCCAAGAACATGACCAAACACATGGCTAGGAATATGGATAGATACACTGCTAGGCTAGAGTACACAGGAATAGTAATGTACTCATACATGATCTATGATGTACAAGAATCCCCAATTCTGAAGATACACATTGTGTAATTATAGTACATTTCGTTTTCTTTTCCAATTATGGATTAGATCCCTTTTCCCATTAAAGCTTGGAAAATTTTCATTAAGGTGAATTCCATTGATCCTTTCCCTGAGGGTTTAGTGTTTAATTTTGTCCTTCACATATGATGGTGATCCCCACTAAGTAACTTCAGTCTTGGATAGAGTTATTGAAATCTCTTCCTGAATCCCAGAGTGAGATCCTCTATCTTCATCATTTTCCATATGTGGGGTTCTTGGAATCATCATTACCAACACTACACAGGAGTAAGTACCCTATTTAGAGGGATAATTAAAATTGGTTTTTTGGTATACCCTATGGCTCTGGGATTGATCATCATCTATGTATCGATCTCTTCAAACAAACAATATGTACCTTTTATGGTGTGACTCTACAAGCATGAAATATTGGATGGACCCTATTAGTGTTATCTGATTCATGGAGTGTGTTCTCCCATATGAGTGTTATATAAAAACTTTGAGTATGAATCCTAGACAAGAAATATGATTTTGACCTTACCTTGATTATGTGTTTCCACTATGAGTATATCTAGATGTTCTTATTATGTATGTTGTTGAAATATCCCTGTGATGATCTTACTTTTATTCCTAATGTTTTATACATAGTGATTTAGGGGTGGTCAAATTGGTATTGTTATACTCACCTCTACAGGGTTATGTACTTACATATCATGTATTATGTAGAAAAATAACCTTTTGTAGGAGTCCTATAAGGACCATAACCAAGTGGAGATTAGTGATCTTGATAGAATGTGGTATATTCTGGTGGTTTCATTGATAATAGTCTTATCCTACTTCGTAGGGTGGACTTGTTTCTAGGTCCTTTTGGTGGGATAGTATTTCTACTTTTAATTCCATTTATTTGTTGTCATACTCCAATTCTGGGATTATATATGTATTAATTCATGGTTATTAGTTTTTTTATATATAAAATTTGTATGAACTTGGATATTTGTGTGTGTTTTTACAGATACATTAGGCTAATGCCTCCCATGTGTGTGATATTCCTACTCGACACTGGTCACTAGTCCCTGGCCTATTGGAGGAAGTATTGGGGTAGTCACACTCATATTATCTCCAGCTAGAAGGTCCCAAGTGTTCTGGTTTTTTATACTTTTTTTAGGGGTTAATTCCAATTATTGAGGATTCTTTTGTATTTTTAAAAATTTCATCCGTTTTCACTTATTAAAGGTCACTGCTCTCCTCCTTTTCCCTCACACCAAAACCTACTTAGATCATCATAAAATATAAAAAAAAATCTCTTAAATATGATTATACATATTCAATTTATTTTGGTACTCTCAAAATACCCTCCCTTAAAGGCTTAACCTCTTGGTGAAGAAAATAATCCAAGAAGTGAGGCATACATTTTAAACAGGTCTTTTCTCATTTATAATTTTTAATGTTCACATTTTCTTCCTCAAATTCCATTACACCATATGAAAATGATAAAATTAATATCGTTATTACACCTATATGTAATTATGATGATTGTATAAGTATTAACCACCTTTCCCTTTTCTATTAAGAAAAACAAAATCATCATTCGGGCATTGTCAGTACTACCACCTTCAAGATGCAATGTATTTAATTTTCCTTCACCAACATATAAGGATAGTCCTAATATGAAATTTCAAATATAATTATAATAATTATAACAAATTGTTTTTAAATGATAAACAATGTTACTCATTTTCCCCATTATATGGAAAATGAAATCATCATCCACATGTATGCGTGCACTACCACCTCCATGGAACGACTGGTTTTAGTTTTCCTTTTAATCACCACCTTACTTATATGGTCATGAAAATTTTTTGTGTATAAAAAATTTTTATTAAAATATTAAGGTTTTAAGAAAACAAATTAAAAAACCTATTAATAATATTAGAAATAAAAAATTGTGGTAAATCCAATCATTCAAAAGAGCGTTCAAACATCAAAATCTGTTTCCTCCAAAAAATAAAAAAACATTTTATACCTTATAATATTATTATAATTATTTATAATTATGATATATCACACAAATTAACACTAAATATGGTCATTATACTTTTTATAATGATATTATAACTAAATCAATTCATAATCATACATTAATTATGGGTCTCATTTAGGTTAGTTTAACTAGCTACTTGAACAATGTTATAAATTTATAGCATGGATGAATATGGAAATTTAATTTATTGAAATATATGATATAATTAAGTATGATAACCCTTGTTTTTATTAAACATTAAAACATGATTTATTACATAAACTTCACTTGATACAACATAGAATATTAAGAGGTCTAGTGTTTTTGGGGCTTAGGATAATTAAAAAACTACTTAAAATAAAAAATACAACATATTTATTGAAAATTTCATTTATATGACCACTACATTCCCTCTAACTTAGCATTTCAGGGGATAACCTGACGACATGCATAAGAAAAGGGTGAGCTATAAAGCCCAGTAAGGGAATAAACATGGAATAACATGAGGAATACATGACATGTTATAAAATAGGTCTATCAATGGAGAAAAAGAGAAACATGAACATAAAGGCATGATAAATCAAGATAATCATAATATGGAAATGTGGCAACAACACTTAATATGGAATTAGCATGAACCAAGGATCATTGCACATGGAGCATTAGTAAACCCTCATTACACATGAAGCACGAGTAAACCCTTGTTGCATTTGTATTAGCATGATTCAACACCCATTTCACAAGATGTATCGTGATACTATACTTTACCCAATGCATTGGAGTTCAATTAGGGCTCACCCTTCTTAAACATTTCATTTCATGCATAAGTGTGCCACATGGATCATAAAACATGGATTTATTAAACATCACCATTTATTCCATGATAAAGTAATGTGGAATTAATACATGAAACTATATAATCAATAAGAAAATGTGCATAAAGGTGAATAACCTTGATAGAGAAATGGGCATGGTATTCACTACACAATGACTTTGTCTTGGAAAAACGTGGTGCAATTTCATTAACATAACGGTGTGACATAAGAGTTCATAAAAAAAATTTGATGAGAAAGAAATGGGTGTCTAATCATATATACATTAAATGGAAAGTAAGGGGGTCATATAGATACATGTCCCAAAAATTTTAATGGAATTTAGATTCATGATACAAAATAATTGCTTGAATGTAAATGAGGAGAGAGAAATTCCTTTCAGAATTTCGGCATAGTAACGGGTATACATGGAAGTCATTGATGAGAGAGAAAGGGGGTGTATAATTATTCAAACATGAATAGGGAAGTATGAGGGAGGTTTAAAATAATACCCCAACATTTATAATTGAAAATATAAGGGCATAACAATATGAGGAAACATGGGCATAAATAAAGAAAAGGGAGAATCCCTTACCTGGAAATGTGATCCCAAAAGCTTGGGAGAGGATTGAGAGAGGCTTCTTGGGATCTTGGGGAACCTTTTTAGGATTATAGAGAGGTGAGTTCATGGGTTGGTTGAACATCAAAGGCTGTGAGTGTAGAGGAAGTGGGAGCTTGGGTGTGTTTATATAGGAAAGGAGAGGGAATTCTTTATTATTTAGGTTTGGGACACCTCACATTAAACTAATCAAAAAAACTAACCATCCCATGGTTTTTGCCCATGTTTTTTCCAAAGGGGATTGGAAAACAATATTTTATAAGGCCAATGACCGAACTTCTTAAAATAATTGGGATTCTTATGTGGTGGTGAGTCACACTCTCAAGGAAAACAATTTAAAAAGACAAAATGTTTTATATGACTTTAAGGTCCCACTAAAGATTTGTAAAATAAATCAAACAAACCCAAAATCACATTATTTTTATGGTAAAACATATATTGGTCGAACATAATGATTATAGTAATTTATTACATCACTATTGGGTCTTTATGATGTCATAAAACACATTATATATTTAAATGATATTTAATTTTTACCCAAAAATTTGACTATCCAAAAATATTCTAAAAAAATCACTATTGTATAATTTCAACATCCTGATTCCAAAAATAATATTCATTTTATCTAAATAACTTTCTAAATATGGGAATAAAAAACTGAAATTTATCAAAAATTATTGGGTTTTGACAAAAACAACTTTAATGACTTAGTAAAAACTATAACTGCATTCATAAAATTATATGATTATTTATATTTAATAAAAATTAATTTAATAATAATAATATTATTATTTTACTAAAATATTATTTAATTAAAAAATCCATTAATTCATCAAAATAAATTTCTTAGTTGAATATTAACTAAAAATACTATTTGTGCTTTAAAAACTATTTACAACCTAACAATAATAAAAAGAATGTATATTCTCTATACAAGAATAATGTACATAATCTTAGTACTTGGTTCTTGTTACATAACCCCTTAAAACACCTGAATAATCCCATATGGTATGGTGTTCAATGGTGACAGACTCTTGGGGTGGCTCGGATAACATTTCTCGAGTGATAATCTCTATCAACTTTTACTTCTCTCATAGAAAGTTCATTTCGAGCTAAACATATTCAAGCTCAGGTTGGTCTTGTTCAAGAGATAATCCCAATGACGCCACCTCCTTTCTGAGCTCTGACAAATGGGCTTCGTATAAGGAAGGTCTGCTGGATGAGGTCATCACTTCCTTTGTCTGAGTAAATTGGATTTGTTAAAGCCCTATATTTATACTAATCATGTGATCATTGTTCAACATCTATATTAGAAATGGTCATAATTATTAATGGTATTTTAAAATCCAAAATATAGAACCAAATAATTACATACCTTTTACATAACCATAAGAAGACATTTAAACATACCAAGATGAATTTTCATTAATATATTTTTGGGTTGTTACAATCATCCCCACTTAAGACATTTCACCCTAAAAATTTTCTTTTCCCACACTAAAAAAACTGCGAGTAACTCAGCTTCATCAATTCCTCTAATTCCCACATTGCTTATTCAAGGTTGTGGTTTTTTCATAACACCTTGATGAGGGGCGTTGTCTTATTTCAAAGAACTTTGTCTCTACGATCTAAGATCTTCACTGGTTGCACCTTGTAAGAAATATCATCCTCTAGTTGTACTACCTATGAATAGAGTACATGTGAAGGGTCTAGTATGTACTTCCTTAAGAGGGATAAATGAAATACATTTTGTACATTGGACATGGTAGGTGGAAGTGCTAGTCGATAGGCCACATCCCAAACACGGTCAAGAATATTGAAGGGGATGATGTACCTAGGACTTAACTTCCCTTTCATTCCAAGCATCATGACCTTCTTCCATGGAGATATGCATAGAAATACCATGTGTCGAACTTTAAACTCAAGGTATCATTGACGGTTATCTGCATAACTCTTCTATCGACTCTAGCCTGCCTTGATATGTTGCTAAATGGTTTTCACCTACTCCACCATTTCTTTAACCATTTCTAGTCCTAACAGCTTACGCTCACTGACTTCATCCCAAAATATCATTTTCATGCACCTCTTCCCATACAGGGCCTCATAAGGTTCCATTCATATGCTCGATAAGAAATTATTATTATAGGATAATTCAACCGGAAGAATATTTTGATCCCAACCTCCTTTAAATTCTATTGGACATGATATTAACACATATTTTAGTGTTTGAATAGTTCGTTCAGATTGGACATTAGTTTGAGGATGATAGGTCCTACTGAAGTTCATTTTAGTATCCAGATCATGTTGAAGAATCTTCCAAAACATAGAGTTGAATCTTTGATCTCAATAGGATATAATAGATAGTGTTACTCCATGAAGCCTTACCACTTCCTTGATGTATATTTGTACCAGTTGATCAAATGAGAAACCCTCCGGAATTTAAATGAAGTGTTCAGACTTTGTAAGATGATCCACAATAACCCAAATTGCATTGTTTCCTTTGGATGTCTTTGGAAGTCCGGTGACAAAGTCCATGGCGATGTTCTCCCATTTCCATGTTGGTATGGGAAATGGTTGCATCATCCCCTTAGACTTATGCCTCTCTTCCTTCACTTTTTTCTACACCAGGCACTTTTATGTATACTCTGCAATCTTCTTATTCATATAATCCTACAAAAAAATGATCTCAGATATCTCAATACATCTTTGTGTTTCCTGGGTGAATAGATAAATTTAAACTATGTGAATCATCCAAATGTTTTTTCTTCAACTTCAGAATTTATGGAACACATAGTCTTTTTCCCAAACTCACAATTCCTTCTTCATTAACATTGAACTCCGAGGATTTCCCTTTTTTTGATAGCTTACACTTTCTTTTGAATTCCCACGTCATCATTTTGAGCATCCTTTGACCTTTCCAAAAGAGACGGTTAAGAAATCATTTGTGAAAGGATTGATGATGTTCCCTTATTTATGATTCTTATGTATATCTTCTTAAAATATGAGGAGTTTGGATCCTTTTTTATTATCATCAATGGTAGAATCGATGGGTCCTTTCTACTTAGAGCATGTGCGACCTTGTTCGCTTTCCCAGTTTGGTAATGGATTGAGAAGTTGTACTCTTTGATCAGTTCTAACCATCTTCATTGGAAAATGTTCAACTCTTTCCATGTGAATATATACTTGAGTCTTTTGCGGTCCGTATATATTTTTCACTTCTCCCCAAAGAGATAATTACACTAAATTTTTAAAGCAAAGATCACCCCATCCAACTCCAGATCATGTGTTTGATAATTCTGCTCATGAACTTTCAATTTCCTTGAAGCATAGGCAATGAAACTGTCATTTTACATCAACACACAGCCCAGGACCTTATTCAAAACATCATTGAATACCACAAAAAGTTCTCCACTTATGGTTAAAGTGTGAACGAGTGTCATGATAAGCCCCCATTTCAACTACTTGAAGCTTTATTCACATTAATCACTCCAATAAAAATTTACTACCTTTCAAGTTAGTTTGGTAAGAGGGTTAGAAAATCATGAGAAATTTCTCATAAATCTTTCATAATATCCAACTAACCCCAAGAATCTACGGATATCTGTTACTGATTTATCCTCTTTTATCCCTCTACTGCAGTTCACTTCGAGGGATCTACAGATATCCCATTTCTTGTGATGATATGGACCAATAATGAGACCTCCTTTAACCAGAACTCTCACTTTTTGTACTTTTCATAGAGCTTCTTCTTTCTCAAGGTCTCTAGTATAGTTCTTAGATGCTCCTCATAATCCTCCTTGGTTTTGGAGTATATTATAATATCATATATAAATACTACCACAAATTTATCTATTTAATATCTAAAATATCTATTCATCAAGTCCATGAAGATTGTTGGACCATTAGTGAGTCAAAAAGGCATTACTATGAATTCATAGTGCTCATACTGTATAAGAAAAGAAGTCTTCGAAATATCTTCCATCTTCACCCTTATTTGATAATATCCTGACCGCAAATCCACCTTGGAAAAGTATTGTTCTCCGCGTAGCTAATTGAACAAGTCATCAATTCGTGGTATAGGACACTAGTTCTTTATCGTGATTTTGTTAAGCTCATGATAATCGATTAAAAGGTGCATTGATCCATCCTTCTTGACGAAGAGGACTATTGCACCCCATAGTGAAGCACTTGGGCATATAAACCCTTTATCCAGATTCTTCTGTAGTTTTTTCTTTAGCTCCTCATGATCTACAACTTCTATTTTATATATAGTCTTTGATATTGGAAACTCCCCAAGTATAAGGTCAATTAATAATTCAACATCTCCTCTAGGAGGAAGACCATTCAATTACTTAGGAAACACTTCATCGAATTCCCTCACAATATGCATGTCTTCAAGGATGGTTCCCTCCTTAGACTCCATCATCTGAGCTAGATATGCGTGCTCATAGGTTAGTAATATCCACACTTGAGATGATGGAGCTAAAGAAGATTCATCTTCCTCCTTGCACTTGTACAGAATCGGGGGTCGATTCTCCATATGGAGAGTGATTTCCTTCCCACATAAATTTATGTTAGCTCTATATAGGGAAATCCAAATCATGCCAAGACTTGCATCAAATTCCACCATAGGGATTATTATGTGTTTCACCAAGAAGTCCAATCCACCGATTCTGAGAGGGGAGGAGTTATATTAATGGGATTCAATGATTGCCCCATTTTCCATACTCACTGACATCTTTACTTCCATGATTTTTGGTGGGGTTGGGATTGTTCTACTAAACCTTCTGGATATAAAAGAATGTGTAGAACCTAAATTAAAAAGTATGTTCGCTATTCTTTGAATGAATAAATAGAATTACTATCACCGCTTCATTTTCAGGGTTCACTTTGACGGTAGTGATGGAAAAATCTCGCCTTTGCTGTCTTTGAGGTTGTTGGATGCCTCTGAAAACCCTTGCCATAGGGAACTGATTTGAAAGATGTCATGGTTCTTTGTAGTTGAAGCAATGAATAGAACGTTGAGAGTCGAACGGAGCATTACTCTTCTCTATCAAAGCCGCAAGTTTTTCTTGTCAGTAGTTAATATCTAGGTTCCCTTCTCTTCCACACCTAAAGCATTTCATCGTCCCCTTTAGGAAATTTTTGGGGTGATTCTTTCCACACCTTTTGCAAGTGGGGTGCTGTATTTTCTTAGTACCATTGGATTTATCCATCGGAATACTAGAATTGAAGTCCAACTTACGCTTCTTATCCACATGATACCCCTGAGATTCACTGATCTCCATTTATACCTAGAGGTCACATTGTACAAATTCCCCATACATGACGAAGTCACGGATCGCCATCCCTTTTTGCAGGATAGGTTTTAGCCCACTAAAGAAGCGGTCTACCATGTATTCGGGCTTAACGGAAAATCCAGAGATATATCGTGAAATCCTTGTGAAGTTTTCCTAGTATGCTCTGACAGATTTTTCATCTTTTATCTTAACATAAAGGAAGTCCATTTCCATCTTAAGCTAGAGGGTGCGTGGAAAATATTTATTGAAAAACATTTTCCAGAAATCCTTCCATTCCGACACCTTGATCTCCTACTCAGGATTTGTATTTTTGATCAATGTAAAAAATTGATCAGCTTCACCCACCAGATGATAAATATCTAGGAGAACATTCTCTTATTCAGAACATTGAAGGATGGAAAAAATCATTTCAATGGATTTAATCCGTTGTTTGGTGATTGAAGGATCAGATGATCCATAAAAAGTAAGAGGCCTTTGTCTCATGAAGCTTTCAATAGTGACTTGTTCTTTCTTGGGGGGGGGGGTTGAACGTTACTTTTGACCCATGTTTCAATTCAAATCTTGAGTTAGATGAGAGATAATTATGACAAAGTTTTCAATTCCTGCTCACATCAGATTGGTCATCACATTGATCTTCACATCGGTTGTTAGCCTAAGTCCTCCTATTACCGGACATTAGCTGGAATAAAAGGAAATTTAGGGGTAACACATAAAGGGTAATCCAAAGAAAAAACATATGACTTATAAATAGATTTAATTTCCTTAAATTATGAATCAATAGGCTTCAATCTATGTTATCCAACATATATTCTAAGGGGATTTTTTTTAATTCCCTTAATAATGGTTCATAATAAGCTTGTGAATTTACCAATGCATATACATCGAGAGTGTTGTAACCAAGAGTGCCTCAAGGCCCATTTTCGTGTACCAAGATACCTCAGGTCAAGCTCCAAACTCCTTGTTGGGGTTTTCACCACGAGGTACATTTGTACCAGAGCCTCCTCTACCTGTTCGTATCTAGACAGGGATGTATTTTCTTGATAAACCACTTACTAAATACCCACCAAAACATAGGGATGTTTTTATTATAATTAGTCTTATCTCTAAGGATTTAATAGGTGTTTCTAATATTAATCCCAAAATAAAAAAACCAAACTTCTGATACCAACTATGACAACCCTTATCTTTATTACACAATAAAACATGATTTATTACATAAACTTCACTTGATACAACATAGAAGATCGAGAGGTCTTGTGTATTTGTAGATTAGGATAATTACATAAATACTTAACAAATTAAATACAAAATCTTTATTAAAAACTTCTTTTACATGACCACTACATTCCCTCATACTTAGTATTGCATGGGATAACCTGAGGACATGCATAAGAAAAGGGTGAGCCATAAATCCCAATATGGGAATAAACATGGAATAACATGAGGAATACAATACAAGTTAGACAATAGGAATATCAATCTATCATAAGAGAAACATTAACATAAAGGCATGATAAATCATGATAATCATAACATGAAAATGTTGCAACAACACTTAACATCGAATTAGTATGCCTCAAGGCTCAATGCACATGGAGCATGAGTAAAAACTCATTGCACATAAAGCATGAGTAAACCATTGTTTCACTGGAATTATCATGAGTCAACACCCATTGCAAATGAGGTATCATGATACTATACTTTACCTAATGCATTTTAGCACTATTAGGGCACACCATTCTTAAAAATTTTATTTAATGCATATGTGTGCCACATGGATCATAAAAGATCGATTCATTAAACATAATCATTTATTAAACAATAAAGGAAATAGGAATTCATAAATGAAACTCTATAATCAATAAGTAAATGTGCATAATGGTTAATACCCTTGATAGAGAAATGGGCATGGTATTCACTACACAATTACTTCGTCTTGGAAAAACGTGGTGCAATTTCAGCAGCATAACAGCGTGACATAAGATTTCATAAAAAAGGGTTGATGAGAAATAAAGGGGTGTCTCATAATATGTACATAAAATGGATAGTAAGGGGGGCATATAGATATATATCCCAACAATTGTGTAGGAATTTAGATTCATGATACAAAATAATTGCTTGAATGTAAATTAGGAGAGAGATATTCCTTTCAGAATTTTGGCATTGTAACGAGTATAAATGGATGGAATTAATGAGAAAGAAAGGGTATATCTCATTATTCAAAAATTAATAGGGAAGTATGAGTGATTTTTGATATCATACCCCAATATTTATAATTGAAAATAAAAGGGCATAACAATATGAGGAAACATGGACATAAATAATGAAAGTGAGAATCCCTTACTTGGAAGTTTGATCCCAAAATCTTGGGAGAGGCTTGAGAGAGGCTTCCTGGGAGATTAGGGGGCCTTAGGAGGATTATAGAGAGTGGAGGGGAGGTTTGGTAGAACTCCATAGTATTTGAGTGAAAAGTAATTGGGAGCTTGGGTGGATTTATATAGAAAAGGATAGGGAATTTTTTATTATTTAGGTTTGGGACACCTCAAATTAAACGAATCAAAACCACAAACCATCCCATGGTTTTCTCCCATGGTTTTTTCCAAAGGTAAGAGGAAAACAATATTTTATAATTCCAATGGACGAACTTCTTAAAATAATAGGGTTGCTTATGTGGAGGTGAGACAAACTCTCAAGGAAAACAATTTAAAAAGACAAAATGTTTTATAAGTATTGAAGGGTCTACTAAAGCATTGTAAAATAAATAAATAAAACCCAAAATAACATTAATTTTATGGTAAAACATATATTGGAAGAAAATAATGTTTATGGTATTTCATTACATAACTATTGGGTCATTATGATGTATAAAACACATTATATATTTAAATGGTATTTAATTTTTACCCAAAAATTCGACTATCTCAAAAGATTATGAAAAAATCACCATTTCATAATTTCGAAATCCTGATTCCAAAAATAATTATCATTTTATCTAAATAATTTTCCAAATATGTGAATAAAAATCAACATTTATCAAAAAGATTTGGGTTTTGACAAAAACATCTTTCAGACTTTAATAAAAATTACAATTGAATTAATAAAAGTATACTATAATTTATATTTCATAAAAAGTAATTTAATAATAATAATAATATTTTATTAAAATATTATTTAATTAAAAAATACATTAATTACTAAAAATAGATTTCTTAGTTGAATATTAACTAAAAAAGTTGTTTGTGCTTTTAAAAATATTTACAAAGTAACAATAATAAAAAGAATGTATATTCTCTATATAAGAATAATGTACATAATCGTAGTACGAGGGTATTGTTACATAACCCCTTAAAACACCCACATAAGACCTTAGGGTAAGGTTCGTGATGGTGGCAGACTCTTGGGGTGTCTCAAAAAACATTTCTTGAGTGGTAATCTCTATCAACTTACACTTCTCTCAAAGGTGCTTCTGCTCGAGCTTAATGTATTCAAGCTCAGATTGGTCTTGGTCAAGAGAAAATCCCAATGAAGCCACCTCCTTTCCAAGCTCTAACAATTGGGCTTTGTATGGGGAAATTATACTGGATGAGGCCATTGCTTCATTTTTCTGAGTAAATTGCATTTGTTAAAGCCCTATATTTATACTAATCATGTGGTCACTGTTCAACGGCTACATTAGCAATAGTCAAAATTCATAAAGGTATTTCAAAATCCAAAACATAGAACCAAATAAGTTCATATGTTTTACATAAACATAAGAAGATATTTAAATAGTCCAAGAATAATTTTCATTAATAAATTTAGGGGTCGTTACATTAATTAAATAAATATTTTTTTAATGGTAATATAAAAATTAACTTGTTATTTAAGAAAATTCCCTTAGTTCATTAAGAATCATCAAAAAATGTTCATTTGCAAATTCATCTTTAAAGATCATAACAAAAACTCGCATAGAATGGAACTATAACCTTATAAATAATTATAAAACATATATTCATGTTCCTTTTATGATCTTTTAATGATTGAATTTGGGGGAATAATGAATAAAAACATCGTTATTATATAACTAGTACAAAATGATCAAGGTTAATCATACTCGATGTTAGAAATGAATAATAACTACCTAATATACATATATGGTATAATTGTAAATGAAGTTTATAAAAGGTTATAAACATGAATAAAGTTATGAGATTGGTGGTTAGTATTTTTTTTATATTGAATGTTAGATTGTGATCTACTATGTAGGAATTTAATGTAAGGTTTTATCTTGGTCCTTGTTTTGATTCTTTGAGACATGTCACATGTTATGCACCATGTTTCCTTTTCATGGTGATATATTAATTTACTATCCCATGAATGTTATATAATTTATTTAATTTTAATTAATGTTATATACTAATACAAATAAAGTTATTTTCTTTTGATTCATTTCGATATAAGTATTACCCCAGTCATAAGAGTTTTTGGTAACTCAATTTTTTTTCATTGAGTTTTGATCATTCTCATAAACTTATTTCATATAATTTGTTTAAATTCTACCCATAATTATAATTTGTGGTAGTCTCTAAATTTTTTTTTTATGGATTTACATTCCTACCATATAAATCCTTGTTGTATATTTCTTACCTTATACAGTATATTTCTTACCTTATACAGTATGTTTCCTGTAATGGATATTTGTGTGATATCTTTAAAAGAATTATTTTAAATGGATGTTTTTAATTTATGGAAAACTCCATATATTTTTTATTTGTTACACTAAGGATGCATTATTTTATAACCATACACCTAATTTATATATATGGATTATGTAACGTTCTTCTATATCAAGGATATGATCCATCATTGTATGTGTTTTTCCTAACCATACACTGTGAATAGGTATAAATTTTCTTCAAATTCTATAACTTTGTGAATATCATACTTTAAATTTCTTTGATTAAAGTGTGTTCACCTAAATATCATGCATTGGTTGATTGGAGAAATTTTTGACATAACTGTATACCTCTTTCCTCAATATAGTGCTAGTTTGAGGGATTCTTACATAAAAAGATATTCAATTTATTTATTAGGAAAATATGATAAATCTATATATTTTTTATAACAATGAATATGTTTATTGAATAAATAGGAAATTTAACTATATATTTTTTAACCATATACCTTTTTTCTCTAGATGGGTTGTAATTATGTTTCCCCATTTATGGACATGGGGACAAGTAGTTGTGTTCTATAATTTTTTATTCTAATACGGGTGATTATTAGAAATATGGAATATGTATTATTATTCATTCCTCACACATAGTGAATTTATTGGACCAAATCAAGTGATAGGTGGGACCTAACAATATATTTCCCCTAAATGCATCGATAGGTATCATGAGGAAAATTAGATTTATTTTTTGTGTATACCTCTCCCTATATCTATATAATTTCATAGAATAAGGCACTGATGTCATGTTTTTGATGTCCTATATTATGAATTCCATCCATATGTGATCTATATTTATGATTATTCATATTTTCATTTATTTCAATGGATATATAAAGAAAGTTAAATTAGTTTATTATGGAATTATTTAGATTATTTTTTTCCTCCATAATAATTGTGCCATGTTTAAAAAATCATTTCTTCAGTTCTATGTTTTCTATTACTAGGTATTTTATCTCACCCCTTCTTATGTTTTCATTTCCATTGGATATTAAGAAAGTTATTACACATTATATGTCTAATAAGATAGCTTGTGTGAAGATTTTTTTGGAGATTTTTTCTACTTATTATATATTATGAATTTTGTTATATAGTGGAAGAAAAAATTCATTTAGTTGAAAAAATACATGGGTTTTTTTAGTTTATTTTTTTACCTAATACTCTAATACTCTAAACCTAAAAGGTATTGGGAATGTATGAAATTAAATATTTTCTTTATGTAATATAATTATGGTATAGTTATGTTTGAGAAAATATAGTTGGTAATTGAATAAGTATTTAATGTATGCATTAATGATCACTAGATTAAGGAGAGAGGGTTTGATGTGTCCTAGGTAGACCCATGTTATAATAGCCATGGACCCACACTCCCAAAATTGGTGGAAAAAAATAATATTTCTATTTTTTGGATTTTATACTTATAAACATGACGTAATTTTATCCACCGAAAAAAATAATATCAAACTGAAATATTTTATCACTTAAATATACTAGTACATTTTATGTTTATATATTTTGATAATTAAGAAAAAGATCTTACTTAATAATATCAATTTCCTTAAGTTTTTATTTTTCCACTATACAAATGATTTCTTATTCAATATTAAGTATTAAATATCTCCCATAAATTATTTACACATGAATACTTTCTAAAAACTATTAATTTAACATAAATATTTATAACTTGGGGAAATGGGAAACATAATAAGGGTAAGCTCAAACATTTAGTAAGGGTAAATATAATCATTGACATTTGAATGTCATCAGTGAGAGTAAGATGGGTATAAGGGTATAATGACATAATAAAATTGCATGAGCATAATATAAGATCATTTAGACCCATAAAAACATAGATCATCGCCTAAATCTTTAACATAAAAAAACAGACATATAATTCAATAATCATGACCAACGTTAAAACAATCCTTGAGAAAAAAGATCCATTAGAAACTCATAGTAAGTATAGAGAAAATGTGTTGGAATCCTAGAACATTATCTTCATAAAAAACTTATAAGGACCACAAAATCAGATAAATTTTACTGTTTAATACCCATAATAATTTTGTATTGACTTGTTAACCTTTTAACTTCATCGTCTATTAAGAGTTACTTATATTCAGTCAACTCAATCATCATTACCCAGTGTATTGGAAGACTATAACAAACTGACCAATAATATATTAGACAAATTCCATTAGGTATTTGGGTTGACTCCACAATCCCACTTTAAATAATAATTTCCAAGTACCATATCATGAGATTAATTAAAAGTATTCACTTATATGACTAACAATAACAATTGTTCTTTAATTGATTGATTTATATGTGGAAAAGAACTATGTTCCATAACAATATATTTGAAACAATAATAATTCATACCTATAAATAATAAACATGGTATCATTTCCAAATATCCTTATTGTATAGAAAGCAACATCAAGGGTTTTTGTTGGTGGTGAATAGAGATTCCACTGAAAGATCATCAAAAACATTATTGAGTAAAATACACTTTCTATTTTGAGAGCACATTTAAAAACCAATAAATCACAAAATATTATGGAAATAATTTTATTTAAAAATAACCTTGTAAAAATATAAATTAGTATTCAATGAAAATTATTTTCATGAAATTGTGAAAATCCGTTCATGCCATAAATGTTAAAAATAATTTTTTTTCAAAATTTTGAAAAGAGATTCAAAAGCGACCCATGCGAAAAATGTTACAAATGTTCCTTTTGTAAACCTTTTAAAAGAAGGTCAAAGATCATGTAAAATAAATTATATAAATAATTTATTTTTATAAAATAACATTCTCAAAAATATTTTCAAAAACATGGATATAGAAAAAAGACATTCTAAATCTAAAAGATGATACAAGATTGGTATCACTTACAAACAAATTTCATATTATTTATTTAATAAATAATTAAAGAAATGGAACTAAACATGTAAACCATATTCATTACCATAGAAGAATAAAATATATGAGGTTCAACAAAATAATAGCATATGATTGCTCATAATGGAACATTGAACATAAACAATCCTAAATTGTGATGATACTGTATTGTAAAAATCCTTACTTTATGGTAACTTTTGAATCTTAATACCATGAAAGAAAATACATAAAATAAAATATTAAATATCATCAATATAAGGATATAAATTATATAAAATCTAAAATTTATAGTATATACACCTCATTAAATAACATATATTCATAACATAAATGTTTTTACAAAAGAAAGATAATTTGAGATGAATAACTCTTAGAACCATCATATCATAGAATTTAGAATAAATCAATAGAGTTATTATGTGTAAAAAAATTCAATCCAAAAAAATAAAATTTAAATACACTATAAATAAAAAAATACATTTCTCACATAATCTTTCCATAATATAATCAATGAAGTTTTGATATAACCCAATGAATGGAAATTGAGTCAAAAAACCATTACTACTTTGGTAACTTTCAAATCAAACCCCATTGGATGAATTAACATGAAATTTAACCTAAAATAACATTTATTATGAATTATTAATTATATTAAATATAAAATTGGAGGATATAAACCATATAAAGTAAATTAGGTTTATAACATTAAAACATTCCACAATGAACAGAAATTGACATGAAATCTCTGGCCTTGTGTATAGACTTTATTAGTATGTCATTTAACGCATTTATAATAAATTTATATCAATTGTTTTATTATTCAAGAACCATTTATTGGATTTATCCCTTATCAATAAACCATTTATTTCATTTATTTTAATTATATTTTTAAGTACTTAATCCGTTAATTCCATGTCGATGGTTTTCAGGATGTTCGATTCAAAACATCAAAATAACATCATTATGTTAAACATGGAAAAAGATATATTTATTCCATAGTATCCAGAATAATTATAATAAAATAATCATAATATTTATATATTAATTATTCTTTTAAATCCAATCATCAATGATGGTGATGAAAAATGAATTATGTTACAATCATGAAGATGGTGGGTCATAGACACACTTGAGTAACATTTCTATTTTTCAATAAACATGTGGTAATGAAGGTAAGTATCATTTTATATTTATATAATTATGAATATATCATAAATATAATATTATAACTTTAAATAAAATTTTTTATACCATCTATTTGAGTCATATATGAAAAATGAATCACATCGCTTCGTGGAGATTGTAATCCTCACAAACGCACGAACAATGTTGTCATTTTTAAAAGAATGAAATTGAAGAAAAAATAGATGATATATTATTTTTAATAATGATAATTACTTAATGGATATAATATATATATATATTCATTAAATCCAACATTATAACCATTCATGATATATGGTGATGGAGAAAAAATTACATTGGTTCGTGAGGCAGTAGTTTTCTGTACGCACGAACAATGGTTTCATTTCCCATTTGATGGAATAAGAAAATGTATTAAAGTTAATAAATTATCATAATAAAATCTAATTATATTTTATATACTTATTATATAATATCATAATGGTCAAATGAGTTTTTAAGGAGTTATAAGAAGAAATTAAACTAAAACTATTTGTTAAAATTTATACCTCTTCTTTGGCCAACCTTCTTTTCTTTATACCTTTATACCTCTAAGGATGTTATTATGGAAAAATAGTAACACTAATAGTTGTGAAGGGTTTTGGGGAAGATATTTGTTTAGGTATTTTCTAAACTAGAGTGCTCAAAATATTATAGGATTATGGGAGAGGAGTTTTTCTTTTATAAGTGAGGGGAGGGGAACTCTTGGAATTCCTTAAAGTATTGAATTAATATAAATTAATTATCATTAAAAAGTAAAATAAAATTGATATATTTATAATGTAGTATGATTATTATTCAAAATCACATCATTAAATAATTTTTTTTTAAGTTTAGGTCATTGTTTCACCCTTACCTCTTTGTTTAACCCCTCTTAACTCTTTAGATGATTACATTAACATCAACATCTTTTACTCTTTATGGGCCATGAAACGTTACTATAAGAGGAAAATGGAACCATAAATGGAAAATAGTTGATATTTTAAACCATATTCCATTCAATTGGCAGATAATACGGTTTTTATGAATTTCAAAACATTTAATAAAATTTTATTTATAATAAAATATCACTAATGTCATTTTTAGAACTATACATTTAATTTGACCTTAAAGTCATCGAGAAAACAATGGAATTATAATATATACTTTCAAAAAATCCCTAATATGTTATATATATATATCTATAATGGTAATGATGCAGCATAAATCACCAAAAAAATTACTTTTATAGTTTTCAATATCATTTACTTTATTTTTCTACTATTTTCATTGGCACTGTGTTAGCATAGAATTAGTATTTATGGTAATTATTTTAATAATAAATTAATTCGATAAATAATAATTTATATTTAAATTAAACATTTATAACCTAAAAAATCTCTTTTTATCCATATGAAAATAATTTAGATATATTAAACAAAGAGGGTGACATTTGGTTATTATTCTTTAGTTACAATTATTTTAAGGTCATTATCAAAGGATATTGGCAATAAATTAAAAAAATTGAATAAATGATGATCATGTTCAAAAAAAATTATCCAATAAAAAAATACAAGTTTTAGGGAGAATTTTACGAATTATCACTTTATTTTTAACCATTATTATCTGATTTACACTTACTGAAGTGACAAATATTTACTACGGTTATTATTCCTAATGACAAAAAATAAAAGGGAATTATTTAACAAAGTTAAACCTAATTATTAATAATATGGGAAATATTTTTCAAGATTCAATTTCTAGTGTTGGAATAAATTAATTTTAATATAAATCTGTTAAACACAATGAAAAATAGTTTTTAGAAAAATGCATTTTTAAACCAAAATAATAAAATTATACCAAAATGAGTAATAATGATGATCCCTATATAATTAATTTTATTATAAAAATTTAAAGATTAAATAACATAATTTTAGATCAAATTCAAGTAATAATGGTACTTTTTAATGAAAATATTTTCCATTTTTTAAAAATTCAATATTTTTCTATTCACTGGAAAACAATTTTTCAGAAAAATACCAAACTTTCACCCTAATATAGTTTGTATATTTTTATTCAAAATATGATATATTTTTAATAAAATTAAATTTGTAAAATTTCTATAAATTCATTGTAATATTTTCTCATAAATATAGAAATAAAACCCATTTTTGAAGAAAACATATTTTTAAATAATAAAATGACTTCTAAAAATTGAGTGATTATTTTCTAAGCATTGAGAAATAAATTTTTATTGATTATAACCCTTTTATATATATTTCATAAATTAGTAAAACATATTCATACCTTTAAATTTAACATCTAGGTTATAACTATATCATTTAAATAAAAAAATTGGGGTTTTTTAAGCTCGGTGTTGTGTGATGTATAAATTATCAAATATAATGTTCTATTAAAATATTGGGGTGTTATATTCCTCATCAATTTATTAAATTAATTCATTGTCGTTGGAAATTGATCTCGGTATTAGTGGTTTAATATTTTAAAATACACTTGTAGAAATCCCACATTGTGAAATGGGTTAATAAAGCTTTATTTTGAAAAAAGGGAAAGGGAAATATGAATGTCATATGTAATAACCCAAAACTAGGTTTCCAAAATGGGTAAAAATATTGGGAGGTTATAATATAAACATATAGGAAAAAATTAATGTCCAAATAATAATGGGGAGTGAAAAGAAACATTGTTCACAAAAAAAGTGAATGATCATGGGAAATTCAATGAATATAAAAATATAAATAAATTTGGGGTGAAAAATACCATAGATTCATCATAAATGAAGGTAATCGGATATTTTTTGGGTTTCAAGATCAGTTTCCTAATGTTAAATAATTACATTACCATTTAAACTAATAACATAAGGAAATATACTTACTTGATTTTCTTTAAATCCATAAATGTAATTTCATCATCTAATTGCATGTTTTAAATGATTCCACCTTTATCTCATATTTTACTCCAAATGATGAGTATTTATGATGAATTTTTCATGTTTGAAGCACTAAAATCAACTTCTAAAGCACCAAACAATCTAAAAAAGGATAATAATTTATTCCCTATATCTTTATAAATTAACTAAAATAGAAATGTTTTTCACAAGTTAAGATAATATCCAAAATGTATAAACCATTATATGTTGTATTAATATCCAACATTAAAAAGTAACACAAAAAGTTAAAAATAATTAATTCCCACATATAATTAACCATATATACCAAATAAGATTAATAAGAACATATTAACCTAAAATTTTATCTTATAAAATTCAGATTACAACCCCAACATGTGATATTATTCTTCAGAAATAATTATTCACGTTAAACCTAATATTTGTATATACCTCAACTGTCACACCCTGAAAATTTTTAAATTATTTTATTTTATAATTTTATGGTTTTGGTTAGCCTTTCAAGGGTGCGGGTTTAGCATTGGTCAAAACTTTTTGACGTTTAACATCTTTTTGATGAGTTTTGGTCCAGTGCGCGGGCACTGCATCGGTAGCGGTGATTGTGCGGTTGCCTGATGCTTAAAATAAAAATATTAATTTGTGAATTATAATGTTATTGGTATTATTAATTTTTTTTTATTTATATTCTTTTTTTAAATGAAGTGAATAAAATCCTGGTTTATTATTATTATTATTATTATTGTTATGTTTTTTTATTAAAAAAAATAAACCCTAACCCTAGGGGGGATGCGTCGCCCCCCCCCCCCCCCCCATTTCTCCACTTCTCCATCGCGTAGGGGCGCACAGCGCCGCACGCGGCCCCCATTCCTCGAGCATAGCTTCCCCACGCACCCCTCCCCCCCTATCCAGCTGTGTTGCGTCGTCGGCTCCCACTGCCCCAACCATACGCTTCCGCGCACCAAGCCTGTCGCCTCCCCTTGTTCAGCCCACCAATGTTTGTTCCTCCGTTGCCGCCCTGCCCTCCTCGCCGACCGTCGTGCCACGGCCGCCTCCTCCCAATACCATGTCAGTGTCATTCTAGCCAGCGCGTGGCCTGTCAGTGTCATTCCGGCCATCCCATGCCTTACGAGCATCGTCCCGGACTTTTCGATACCTTTGTCGGTGTTCTCTCTGTCCATTCACCCTTTCGGGTGACCTCACCGGTTGAGCACACCTCCGCACTGAGGTGAGGTTTTCATTGTTTTTTTTCTCATTTGAAATATTTTTTAAAACTATGTTTTTGTATTTTTTGAGTCCCTGGTAATGTTTTTTTACTGCATTAGTCATTTCCGCAGTTGTTTCCGTGTTTACCGCCGAAGGCGAGTGGTTTGGGTTGTTTTGATCCACTTGCTACTCTGTCGAGGTGAAAATTACACTACTTCTTTGATTGAGTTGTTTTAAAATAGCATTCCTATGTGTTTTTTTAGATACTTTCCCTTTGTTGCAGCATGTTGGCAAAGAAATCCGCGACACTACGGTCACTAGATTATGTAGGTGCTTGTGCGCCAATGTGAATCATGTCGCATCGTCGTGTTTCGAGCTTCGAGTCGATGTAGGTTTCCCCACTGCACTTACCGTTAAGTTTAGAAATTTTTAATTTCTTGTTATTTATTTTATTTTTGGTAAAGTAGAAATAATACATAATAATTATCTTTAGAACAATTATGACTGTTTATTATTGTGCATTGAACTGAAATTATTTTTCTTGACGTACTGTCGCATCATGGTGAAAATTCTGTTTGTCTTTTTAAAATTAATTTATGAATTTTCAAGTGTGTTTTCACTTTGATGTGAAATGTTTCTTTTTGATGAAAATTGATGTTCTATTAAAGTGGTTTGACATGTGAATAAATGTGTTGGTTTCACTTTGAGAAACACTAAAAGTCCTGGTTGGAACTTTTAAAATGGTTTTGAATTGATTTTGATGAATATACCTTGAGATGGGTATAACTAAAGGCCCGGTTGGCATTTTGAAATAATTATTTGTGAAAGGTTGATGTGTGAAATTTATCCAAGGCCCATTTGGAAGTTTAAATTGATTTTTGGTAAAACCCTTCTTGGGTTGGGTCCCTTGCCTATTGTTGATCTATGTGACTGGGAGGGTCCACGGTATGGGACCTCCTTGGTGAAATGAGTATCGATGGCAAGGGATTACCCTTGAGGTGGATGGGGTGGTGCCAGTTTGTGTGGTGTGTTTAGATTATATATATATATATATATATATATATATATATATGTGTGCATGAATTGTGTTTAAATTGTATGGAACACCCTCCTTAAAACTATACATGGTAACCTTACAGATTAAGTGAATCTTCTGAGAACGATTGTTGCACTAGTTTATATTACGCACTAGCTAGTGGCCCCATGGCTGGGGAATACTGAGTTATTGCTGCTATGTGGATTGGTCCCCTCGGTTAGGCCATGTCGGTCTATGTCGAGCATTAGGGCATCATGATGTCATCGAGAGTAGGCATGCCTTCAAGATGAGTCACATGTATAGTACGTTCTGGATTGTTCATGAGCTCCTAGGTTTGACCCATGTTTCTTTCAGTGCTTACTTGTTTGTGGCAGATAGTTGAGGTGCCTAGTTCGGTTGATGGCCCTCGTGTGTTACTTTTCCATTTCCCTCGCTGTATGTTGTGTGTAGTTTTCCTCTTGGATAAAAAAATTAATTTTAAATTTTAAATTGGTTGAGAAAAATGTTTTAAAAATGTAATGCACTTTTCCCTTTCAACATTAACACATTTTTTTTTAATTTGAATAAGGGAAATGGACTGTTACTTTCTTTAGAAATGAGTAGTGTATGTGAAACTCATATTTTAGTTAATGTAGTTCAAACTTGAAATTAATATATTCTTTATTTAATGATAGTGCTTTGGGAATATATTTATCGGGCTAGCCTACTGAGTTTTAATACTCACACCTGTAGTGTTTTCTTGTTTTTAGTTCTGTTGTAGGTTCCAGCATCAGTTGTTCACCTTGACCAACGTTGGTTGTGGTTTTGGAGGGTAACCCTAGGGGTCACATGGAGTTTTGATCGTGGTCAGGTTAGTAGCGTTGTTGGTTGTTCTTTTTTTATTTTCCTTTTTTCTTTTTATTTCCGCTGCTTAGTTTATTTTATTTTGGGCCAAATCATTCTCACTTGTTTACTTTTGATGCCCGAAACAAGTTTCCATCCTATAGGGATAGGGAACGCCCCTCGGGACTTGTCGCGGACTAGCTCAGGTGTCCGGTTCGGGGTCGACCTGGGATTATTTATGACAACCCTGCTTTTTATTACAACTTAAACATGCTTTATTACATAAAACTTCACTTGATACAACAAAGAAGATCGAGAGGTTTAGTGTCTTTGGGGCTTAGTATCATTACATAAAAACTTTAAACTTGAAATACAACATCCTTATTGAAAACTTCCTTTACATGAACACTACATTCCTTCGTACTTAGCATTGCATGGGATAACCTGGGGACATGCATAAGAAAAGGGTGAGCTATAAAGCCCAGTAAGGGATCACACAATGAATAACATGAGGAGTACAATACATGTTAGGCAATAGGAATATAAATAGAGAATAAGAGAGACATGAACATAAAGGCATGATAAAGCATGATAATCATAACATGGAAATGTGGCAACAACACTTAACATTGAATTAGCATGAGCCAAGGCTCATTGCACCTGGAGCATGAGTAAACCCTCATTGCACTTGAAGCACGAGTAAACCCTCGTTGCACTTGAATTAGCATGAGTCAACACTCATTGCACATGACGTATCAGGATACTATACTTTACCCAATGCATTGGAGCGCTATAAAGGGCGCACCCTTCTTAAACATTTCATTTCATGCATAAGTGTGCCACATGGATCATAAAACATGGATTCATAAAACATAATCATTTCTTCCACGATAAAGGAAAGTGGAATTCATACATGAAACTTTATAATCAATATGTAAATGTGCATAAAGGTGAATACCCTTGATGGAGAAATGGGCATGGTATTCACTACACAAAGACATTGGCCTAGAAAATCGGTGCGATTTCGGCAGCATAACGGCGTGACATAAGAATTCATAAAAAAGGTTGATGAGAGAGAAAGGGGTTCCTCATCATATTTACATGTAATGGACAGTAAAGAGATCATATATATACATTTCCCAACAATAGAAATGGAATTTAAATTCATGATACAAAAGTATTGCTTGAATGTAAAAGAAGGGAGAGAAGTTCCTTTCGGAATTTCGGTATAGTAACGGGTGTACATGGGAGGCATTTAATGAGAGAGAAAGGGTTATCACATCATTCAAACAATAAGAGGGAAGTATGGGGGAGGTGCGAAACCATACCCCAACATTCATAATTGAAATAAAAAAATGCAATACAACTTAATGAAAATTGACAAAAATGAGAAAGGAAGAAAACCCCTTACTTGGAAGTGTGCTTCCAAAGGCTAGAGAGAGGCTTGTGAGAGGCTTCTTGGGAGCTTGGGGCACCTTGAGAGGATTCTAGAGAGAGTAGGGCAGAGGTTGGACGAACTTCAAGGGCTTTGAGTGAGGAGGAAGTGGGATCTTGGGTGGGTTTATATAGGAAAGGTGAGAGAATTCTTTATTATTTAGGTTTGGGACCCCTTATATTAAAATAATCCAAACCACAAACCATCCCATGGTATTTTCCCATGGTTTCTAGAAAATGGAGAGAGGAAAAAAATATTTTACAAGTCCAAGGTCCGAACTTATTAAAACATTAGGGTTGCTTATGTGGAGGTGAGTCACACTCCCATGGAAATTAATTTAAAAAGGCAAAGTGTTGAATAAGTATTGAGGGCTCCATTAATGCTTTGAAAAGTGAGTCAAACAAACCCAAAACCTCATTATTTTAATGATAAAACATATATTGGACGAACATAAGTATTATGGTATTTTATTACATCACCATTGGGTCATTATGATGTCATAAAACACATTATATATTTAAATGGTATTTAATTTTTACCCAAAATTTGACTGTCTCAGAAAATTATGAAAAATTCACCGTTGGATAATTTTGACGTCCTGATTCCAAAAATAATATTTATTTTATCTAAATAATTTTCTGAATATGTGAATTTTTACTTTTAAAATAAAAACCGACATTTATAAAAAATTCACGGGTTTTGACAGAAATGGCTTTCAAACCTTAATAAAAATTTTAATTGCATTCATAAAATTATAAGATCATTTATATTTAATAAAAATTAATTTAATATTAATAATAATATTTTATTAAAATATTATTTAATTCAAAAATCCTTTAATTTAATAAAATATAATTCTTAATTAAATAATAACTAAAAACACCGTTTGTACTTTAAAAACTAATTACAATGTATCAAAAATGACTAGAAATTATATTCATTATTATATACAAAGATAATGTACATGAACATGGTACTACTTATTTGTTACATAACCCCTTAAAATAGCCGCATAAGACCTAAGGGTAAGGTGTGCGATGGTGACAGACTCTTTGGGTTTCTCGGATAACATCGCTCGAGTGGTAATCTCTATCGACTTCCATTTTTCCCGTAGACGATCACGTTAGAGCTTGACTTGATGAAGCTCAGCTTGGGCTTGGTCAAGGGAAAAGCCCAAAGACGCCACCTCCTTTCCGAGCTCCGACAAATGGGCTTCGTAAGGGGCAATTCTACTGGATGAGGCCATCACTTCCTTTGTCTGAGTAGAAAATTGGTTCGTTAAAGCCTTATATTTAAACTACCCAGATGATCACTGTTCAACGGCTATAAAAGTAACGGTCACAAATATTAACGTTAAACTAAATAAGTTGACATCTTATAAAAACATTTTTTTTTCTAAAGAAACATTTAACTGGATCAAGAGGGATTTTCCATTAATGAAATTTTGGGTCGTTACAACATTCCCCCCTTAAGAAATTTCGCCCTCGAAATTTTCCTTTTCCCACACTAAAACAAATGTGGGTAACTTAGCTTCATCATATCCTCCTACTCCCAAGTTGCTTCTTCAAACTTGTGGTTTCTCCATAACACCTTGACGAGGGGCATTGTCTTATTTCGTAGAACTTTTTCTCTACGATCCAAGATCTTCACTGGTTGCTCCTCATAAGAAAGATCGTCTTCTAATTGTACCACCTCAGAAGAGAGTACATGTGAAGGGTCTGGTATGTACTTCCTTAAGAGGGATACATGGAAGACATCATGCACCTTGGCCATAGTAGGTGGAAGTGCTAGTCGATAGTCCACAGCCCCAACACGATCAACAATCTCAAAGGGGCCGATGTACCTTGGACTTAACTTCCCTTTCTTTCCAAACCTCATGACCTTCTTCCACGGAGATATGCGTAAAAACACCATGTCTCCGACTTTAAACTCAAGGTCTCGTCGACGATTATCTGCATAAGTCTTCTGTCGACTTTGGGCTACCTTGATATGCTGCTGAAGGGTTTTCACCTTCTCCACCATTTCTTCGACCATTTCTGGTCCAAGCAGCTTACGTTCACCGACCTCATCCCAACATGCCGGTGTTCTACACCTTTTCCCATACAGGGCTTCATATGGTGCCATTTGGATGCTCGAGTGGAAACTATTATTATAAGAGAACTCAACTAGAAGAAGATGTTGATCTCATCCTCCTTTAAAGTCCATTGAGCACGCTCTCAACGTATCCTCGAGTGTTTGGATAGTCCGCTCGGATTGGCCATCAGTTTGAGGATGATAGGCCGTACTGAAGTTCAGTTCAGTATTCAGAGCATGTTGAAGACTCTTCCAAAACATAGAGGTAAATCTTGGATCTCGGTCAGACAAAATAGATAGTGGTACTCCATGCAACCGTACCACTTCCCTGATATATATCTGTGCCAGTTGATCCAAAGAGAAATCCTCTCGAATAGCAATGAAGTGTGCAGTCTTTGTAAGATGATCCACAATAACCCAGATTGCATTATTGCTTTTGGATGTCCTTGGAAGTCCAGTGACAAAGTCCATGGTGATGTTCTCCCATTTTCATTCTGGTATGGGCAATGGTTGCATCATCCCCTTAGACTTCTGCCTCTCTTCCTTCACTTGCTGACACACCAGGCACTTTGATGTATATTCGGCGATCTCCTTCTTCATAGTATCCCACCAAAAGTTTTCTCGGAGATCTCGATACATCTTTGTGCTCCCTGGGTGAATAGAGAAATTTGAACTATGTGCATCATCCAAAAGTTCCTTCTTCAGCTCCGAACTTGATGGGACACATAGTCTTTTCCCAAACCGCACAATTCCTTCTTCATTAACATTAAAATCAGAGGATTTTCCCTTTTTGATAGCTTCCACTTTTTCTTGGATTCCTGCATCATCCTTTTGAGCATCCTTTAACCTTTCCAAAAGAGATGGTTGAGAAATCATTTGTGAAAGGATTGATGATGTTCCCTTCTTTATGATTCCCACGTCCATCTTCATCAAGTCTATGAATATTGGATCCTTCTCAATTCTCATCATTGATAGAATTGCTGGATCCTTTCTACTTAGGGCATCCGCCACCTTGTTCGCCTTCCCAGGGTGGTAATGTATTGAACAGTCATAGTCCTTGATGAGCTCTATCCATCTTCTCTGGCGCATATTAAGCTCTTTCTGTGTGAATATATATTTAAGACTCTTGTGGTCAGTATATATCTCACATTTCTCTCCATAGAGATAATGCCGCCAGATTTTCAAGGCAAAGATCACCGCCGCCAACTCCAGATCATGCGTTGGATAGTTTCGCTCATGGATTTTCAACTGCCTTGAGGAATAGGATATCACTTTATCATTCTGCATCAGCACACATCCTAAGCCCTTCTTCGAAGCATCACTGAATACCACAAAAAGCTCCCCACTTGTGGGTAAAGTGAGCACGGGTGCAGTGATAAGCCTCCTTTTCAACTCCTTGAAGCTTTCTTCGCATTCATCACTCCAAGAAAACTTTACTCCCTTTCGAGTTAGCTTGGTAAGAGGGTTGGACAATCGTGAGAAATTTCTCACAAATCGTCGATAATATCCGGCTAACCCCAAGAAGCTACGGATATCAGTTACCGATGTTGGCCTCGGCCATCCCTCAATTGCATCTGTTTTGGAGGGGTCCACAGATATCCCATTGCTTGTGATGATATGACCCAAGAATGAGACTTCCTTCAACCAAAACTCACACTTGCTGTACTTTGCATAGAGCTTCTCCTTGCGCAAAGTCTCTAGTACAGTTTTTAAATGCTCCTCATGGTCCTCCTTGGTTTTGGAGTATATTAGAATATCATCTATAAAGACTACCACAAATTTGTCTAGGTAATCTCTAAAGACTCTATTCATCAAGTCCATGAATATTGCTGGAGCATTGGTGAGTCCGAAAGGCATTACTATGAATTCATAGTGCCCGTACCTTGTACGAAAAGCAGTCTTGGGGATATCTTCCTTCTTCACCCTTACTTGATAATATCCCGACCGCAAGTCGACCTTGGAGAAGTATTGAGCTCCACGCAACTGATCAAACAAGTCATCGATTCTTGGGAGAGGATACTTGTTCTTTATCGTGATTTTGTTAAGTTCACGATAATCGATGCAAAGCCGCATTGACCCATCCTTCTTCTTGACGAAGAGGACTGGTGCACCCCATGGTGATGCACTTGGGCGTATAAACCCTTTATCCAGATTCTCCTGTAGTTGTTTCTTCAGCTCTTCAAGCTCAACAACTGCCATTCTATATGGAGTCTTGAATATTGGTAGCGCCCCAAGTATAAGTTCGATTGAGAACTCAACATGTCTTCTTGAAGGAAGACCAGGAAGTTCCTCGGGAAATACTTCAGCGAATTCCCTCACAATAGGCATTTCTTCAAGGGTGGTTTCTTCCTTGGACTTAATCATCTGAGCCAGATATGCGTGCTCATAAGGCAGTAATATCCATGCTTGAGATGATGGATCTAAATGAGATTCATATTCCTCCTGACACTTGTAAAGAATCGGGGGTCGATTCTCCATATGGAGTGTGATTTCCCTCTCCCGACAATTTATATTGGCACTATATAAGGAAATCCAATCCATGCCAAGAATTGCATCAAATTCCACCAAAGGGAGTATGACGAGGTTCGCCGGGAAATTCAATCCACAGATTATAACAGGGGAGGACTTATACTCATGGGATGTAATGATTGCCCCATTTTCCGTACTCACCGACATCTTTACTTCCATGATTTGTGGTGGTGCAGAGATTATTCTTCTAAACTTTTGAGATATAAAAGAATGCGTAGAACCTGAATCAAAAAGTACGTTCGCTATTCTTGAATGAATAACTAGCGTACCTGTCACCACTTCGTTGTCGGGGTTCACTTCGGCAGAAGTGATGGTAAAAGCTCTTCCATGCTGTCTTGGAGGTTGTTGATTGCCTCCGATAACCCTTGGATTAGGGCACTGATTCGCAAAATGACCCGGTTCTTTGCATTTGAAGCATTGAACAACGCGTTGAGGTTCGAACGGAGTGTTCCTCCCCTCCGTCGCAGCCGCGGGTCCTTCTTGCTGACAGTTAACAGCTAGGTTCCCTTCTCTTCCACACTTAAAGCATTTTCTTGTCCCCCTACGGCAATTTCCAGGGTGCTTTTTTCCACACTTTTGGCAAGTGGGGTGCTGGAATTTCTTAGCGCCATTGGATTTATCCATCTAACCACCAGCATTGAAGTCCACCTTACGCTTCTTGTCCCCATGATACCCATGTGATTCTCCGATCTCCATTTCAACCTTGAGGGCAGATCGGACAATTTCCTCATAGCTGTCGAAGTCACGGATCGTTAATGCTTTCCGCAAGCTAGGCTTCAGCCCACCAAAGAAGCGGTCAACCTTGCATTCGGGGGTAACGACAAAGCCGAAAGCGTATCGTGCAAGCCTTGTGAAGTTTGCCTCGTACGCTCCCACAGATTCTTCATCTTTCTGCTTGAGGGAAAGGAAGTCCCTTTCCATCTTAAGACGGAGGGTGCGTGGAAAATATTTATCGAAAAACATCTTCCGGAATACCTTCCATTCCAAAGCCTCGATCTCCTCCTCAGGCTTCGTATTTTTGACCAATGTCCACCATTGATCAGCTTCACCCTCCATACGATAAGCCTCCAGGAGAACCTTCTCTTTTTCAGAGCATTGGAGGATGGAGAATATCTTTTCAATGGAGTTGATCCATTGTTCAGCGATCGTGGGATCGGATGATCCACTAAAAGTAGGAGGCCTTTGTCTCATGAAGCTTTCAATAGCGACTTGTTCTTTCTTAGGGGGGGTTGAACGTTCCTCTTGACCAGTGTTTCTATTCAAAACTTGAGTTAGCTGATAGAGAAGCGTGACAAAGTTCGCGATTCCCACTCCCATTGGATTGGGCATCTCATAAGTACAATCATCACACTGATCTTCACAACGGTTGTTAGCCCGAGTTCTCCTATTACCAGCCATTGGCTAGAATAAAAGGAAAGTTAGGTGTAACACATAAAGGGTAATCCAAAGACAAATGTTGATGACTTATAAATAAACTTTAATCTCTCTAACTCATGAGTCTATAGGATTCAATCCAGGCTTTTCATGATCTTCCTTCTAACATATATCTTTAGGGGCATTTTTCCTTTAATAAGGGTTCATACTAAGATTGTGAATTCATCAAAACATATCCCCCGGGAGTGTCGTAACCAAGAGTGAAGCAAGGCCCGTTGTCGTGCACCAGTTCCCGTTCGAGTCTAGCTCAAAGCGGTGTTTTCGGGTTTTACCCCTAGGATACATCTGTGCCAGAGCCGCCTCTACCTGGTCGTATCCAGACAGGGATGTATTTGTTTGATAAACCACTTACATAGTATTTACCAAAACTTAGGGATGTTTTTATTATGATTAGTCTTGTATCTAAGGCTTTACTAGGGTTTCCTAATCCCAAAAATAACTAAACCTATCCTCTGATACCAACTATGACAACCCTGCTTTTTATTACAACTTAAACATGCTTTATTAGATAAAACATCAATTGATACAACAAAGAAGATCGAGAGGTTTAGTGTCTTTGGGGCTTAGGATCATTACATAAAAACTTTAAACTTGAAATACAACATCCTTATTGAAAACTTCCTTTACATGACCACTACATTCCTTCGTAATTAGCATTGCATGGGATAACCTGAGGACATGCATAAGAAAAGGGTGAGCTATAAAGCCCAGTAAGGGAGCACACAATGAATAACATGAGGAGTACAATACATGTTAGGCAATAGGCATATCAATAGAGAATAAGAGAGACATGAACATAAAGGCATGATAAAGCATGATAATCATAACATGGAAATGTGGCAACAACACTTAACATTGAATTAGCATGAGCCAAGGCTCATTGCACATGGAGCATGAGTAAACCCTCATTGCACTTGAAGCACAAGTAAACCCTCGTTGCACTTGAATTAGCATGAGTCAACACTCATTTCACATGACGTATCATGATACTATACTTTACCCAATGCATTGGAGCGCTATAAAGGGCACACCCTTCTTAAACATTTCATTTCATGCATAAGTGTGCCACATGGATCATAAAACATTGATTCATAAAACATAATCATTTCTTCCACGATAAAGGAAAGTGGAATTCATACATTAAACTTTATAATCAATATGTAAATGTGCATAAAGGTGAATACCCTTGATGGAGAAATGGGCATGGTATTCACTACACAAAGACATTGGCTTAGAAAATCGGTGCGATTTCGGCAGCGTAACGGCGTGACATAAGAATTCATAAAAAAGGTTGATGAGAGAGAAAGGGGTTCCTCATCATATTTACATGTAATGGACAGTAAAGAGATCATATATATATACATGTCCCAACAATAGAAATGGAATTTAGGTTCATGATACAAAAGTATTTCTTGAATGTAAAAGAAGGGAGAGAAGTTCCTTTCGGAATTTCGGCATAGTAACGGGTGTACATGGGAGGCATTTAACGAGAGAGAAAGGGTTCTCAAATCATTCAAACAATAAGAGGGAAGTATGGGGGAGGTGCGAAACCATACCCCAAAATTCATAATTGAAATAAAAAAATGCAATACAACTTAAAGAAAATTGACAAAAATGAGAAAGGCTGAAAACCCCTTACTTGGAAGTGTGCTTCCAAAGGCTAGAGAGAGGCTTGTGAGAGGCTTATTGGGAGCTTGGGGCACCTTGAGAGGATTCTAGAGAGAGTAAGTCATAGGTTTGACGAACTTCAAGGGCTTTGAGTGAGGAGGAAGTGGGAGCTTGGGTGGGTTTATATAGGAAAGGTGAGAGAATTCTTTATTATTTAGGTTTGGGACCCCTTATATTAAAATAATCCAAACCACAAAACATCCCATGGTATTTGTCCATGGTTTCTAGAAAAGGGAGAGAGAAAAACAATATTTTACAAGTCCAAGGTCCGAACTTATTAAAAAATCAGGGTTGCTTATGTGGAGGTGAGTCACACTCCCATGGAAATTAATTTAAAAAGGCAAAGTGTTGAATAAGTCTTGAGGGCTCCATTAATGCTTTGAAAAGTGAGTCAAACAAACCCAAAACCTCATTATTTTAATGATAAAACATATATTGGCCGAACATAAGGATTATGGTATTTTATTACATCACCATTGGGTCATTATGATGTCATAAAACACATTATATATTTAAATGGTATTTAATTTTTACCCAAAAATTTGACTGTCTCAGAAAATTATGAAAAATTCACCGTTGGATAATTTTGACCTCCTGATTCCAAAAATAATATTTATTTTATCTAAATAATTTTCTAAATATGTGAATTTTTACTTTTAAAATAAAAACCGACATTTATAAAAAATTCATGGGTTTTGACAGAAATGGCTTTCAAACCTTAATAAAAATTTTAATTGCATTCATAAAATTATAAGATCATTTATATTTAATAAAAATTAATTTAATATTAATAATAATATTTTATTAAAATATTATTTAATTCAAAAATCCTTTAATTTAATAAAATATAATTCTTAATTAAATAATAACTAAAAACACCGTTTGTACTTTAAAAACTAATTACAATGTATCAAAAATGACTAGAAATTATATTCATTATTATATAAAAAGATAATGTACATGAATATGGTACTACTTATTTGTTATATAACCCCTTAAAATAGCCGCATAAGACCTAAGGGTAAGGTGTGTGATGGTGACAGACTCTTGGGGTTGCTCGGATAACATCGCTCGAGTGGTAATCTCTATCAACTTCCATTTTTCCCGTAGACGATCACGTTCGAGCTTGACTTGATGAAGCTCAGCTTGGGCTTGGTCAAGGGAAAAGCCCAAAGACACCACCTCCTTTCCGAGCTCCGACAAATGGGCTTCGTAAGGGGCAATTCTACTGGATGAGGCCATCACTTCCTTTGTCTGAGTAGAAAATTGGTTCGTTAAAGCCTTATATTTAAACTACCCAGATGATCACTGTTCAACGGCTATAAAAGTAACGGTCACAAATCTTAACGTTAAACTAAAGAAGTTGACATCTTATAAAAACATTTTTTTTTCTAAAGAAACGTTTAACTGGATCAAGAGGGATTTTCCATTAATGAAATTATGGGCCGTTACATGGTTTGTGAAAAAATGGTATCAGATGAGGTTCTTCTTATTTGGGGTGTTTGGTATATAGAGATTAGGACTGTCGGGACTCGGAAGGTAAGTGTGGGGCGAGCATCGCGAACTCTTGCTCGCACTCGTTCTCGAGTTACCAGGGTAGTCCGGGATTTGAGTCTTCTGCTTTTGTTTTGGATTGAGGAATGACAATGGAGGCGAGCCAGTGTCACGTCGTGACCTCACATGGAGTAGTGACCCATGTGGAGTCTGGGTTCATGGTTTAAGTTCCTCCTAGTTTTTGTTTCTTACCTGGGCATGGATCACTACCATGTCTCCAGGTTAAGTGAAACTACAAATTCCTCATTTTAGTGCTTCATTATGGATTGTGTTTTGTTTGGCTCGGGTTGGTGTAAGTGTGCTTTTGGAAATGAACGTGGATCTTGAAATGAAAGTGTTTTATCTAAAATGGATTTAAATTGGGAAAAGAGGTTTTTAAATGGGAGGATCTTTGGTTTGAAAGTTAGTGTATATTTGGAGTTGGTAAAGGGTGTCTTGGTGTGACCCTTGGTATTCTTTATGGAGGATCGCATGTGTGTGGGTATGAACGAAAAGTTCATGGGCACACTTGTTCATGGATTATGTAGATAGAAATGGATGGACACACATGTCATGATACATGGGTTTCCATTGGTGAGTTTTTGAAATATAAAGGTATTGGAAATTGGTTTTTCTTTGACAAATGGATTTCTGACATGTGAAAAATGGATTCTATTTTTGAAAAATGGTCTTGGGAAAAAAGAAATTTTTAAATTTAAATGAAAATGATGATTTTTAAAAAGAGTATTTTGATTGTATTTATATTCGTTTAACTTCCAGGACATTTGTCTCGGCTTGGGATGTTTATTTCGATTGTGTTTTCTCTTGATGCCGGTTTTGGTTTTGTGCCCTATGTGTTGTTCCAAATTTTCCGCCCAGGAAAGTCTCTGGAAGTTGTTATTGATTCATGCCCAATTCTGGTTCCTGTCAATTGTTTCATGTTCATCGAGGTGATTGAGGTCCGTTAGAGGCAGTTGTGAGGTTTGTGGAATTAGAGAGTGTCTTCGAGCAGTTGGGAACTCTCAAGGTTGTTCAAGTTCGTGTTGCCTCAGGTTTTTGTGGGGGTCCAGTTTTGTACCAGTGAAGGTTTGATGTCTCATCATGGTTGTATTTGGGTTGACGTGGTAGGTGTTGAAGTCCGCATTCATCCAATTGATCATATCCGAGGATGTGAAGGCCTGTGTCGGCTGCTTCAAGGAGTTGGCATCTGAAGCGTATGTGCTTCCCCAATCCGGTGCCTCTCATCATTCATGAGGGTTCCTCATCTGGTGATTGGGGTGTACGAGAGGAAATTTTCTATAAGAAGTAGTACGTGTTGGTTCTGACATTTAATTCATCATAATGCTTTCTGATGTACCAACAGGATGGCCGGTTCAACCATTTCAAGATGTCTTGTCGCATCCCTCCAAAGTCTTTCTGTCGTTGTGGTCGTTCTGGTTACTGGGGGATGTTCTGTAGGAAGCGTCGTATGAGGAAGTAGTTTTGACTTGGGGTGATAGTGCCTGAATGTGAGGCAGGAAATGCTTCAGCCATCAGAACCTCAACCACAGGTCCCGGGGTGAAGCTCGCGCACAGTCAGGAGTTGATGAGAGTATGTGGAACCTCAATCTGGATCATGTTCTCAACTTTGGGAAAATATACAAAGTTTCATAATCATATTATTGTCACCGTTGTAAACTCATCCTTTATTGCAGTGATACGACGAACTAGTTTTATTTTAATCCAAGCAACTATGGTTGTTTTATGTGTCACATCTCTAAATTGTTCGTTTTCTGTGAGAAGGGTGTTGGTCCTGTGAATACAAGGACCTATTCTAATTTTTAATTTGGTCTCAGCTGTGTTCGTTGGGTTAGAGTGTCAGAATCCCGGTCTACCAGGTCGTCCTATAGCGAGTTTTCTGTTTAAGTCTTAGTGGGTTGGTCTGGTTCTTGTGGAGAAGTTTGTTTGTCTGTGTTGGTAGTTCCTACATTGTTTCCCCCCGGTGGTTGGTGTGTTTGGGTTTAAAGGTTTCTCTGTAAGTGAATTATTTTGGTGGGGAGAACCCTTCCGTGTTCTCCCCTCAATCATGGGTAGTGGTTTCTCTTGGATTGGTTGGGTGTGACCTGTTGGGAGAAAGGTCATCCTGGGGATCAAGGAATTCCTTAGTTTTGATCGAGCATGAACTTATTTCGATCAGCTTTCAGGTTCGGTGACTTTTTGGGGACAGAAAGTGTACATGGTGGGGAGAATTATCACACCCCGACCCATTTTAAATTATTTTATTTTATAATTTCTTGTCTTTGGTTAGCCCCGCAGGGGTGTGGGTTTAGATTTTATCAAAAAAAATTACGTTTAATATTTTTTTGATGAGTTTCGGTCCGGTGCGCGGGCACTACATCGGTAGTGGTGACCGTGCAGTTGCCCGATGCTTAAAATAAAAATATTATTTCATGAATTATAATGTCATTGGTATTATTAATTTTTTTATTTATATTATTATTTTAAATGAAGTGAATAAAATCCTGTTTTATTATTATTATTATTATTAATTTGTTTTTTATTAAAAAACCCTAACCCTAGGGGGTGTGTCCCCACCCATTTCTCCCCTTCTCCCCCGCGCAGCGGCGCGCAACGCCTCCCACGGCCCCCTCTCATCCGGCGTCGCCGCCCCACGCAGCCCCCTCTCCTGCGGCGTAGCCACCCCGCTCCGCCCCCTCTCCTTTGGTGTAGCCGCCCCGCGCACCCCCCCCCCCTGTCTAGCCATGCTGCGCCACCGGCTCCCACTGCCCCGACCCCACGCCTCTGCACGTTGCGCCTGTCATCGCCCCATGTTCATCCCACCGCCAGCCATGCCTCCGTCGCCGCCCCACCCTCCTCGTCGGTCGTCGTGCCACGTCTGCCTCCTACAAGCGTCATCCCGAACACCCCACACCCTACTAACATCGTCCTGGCTTGCGCGCATCCTATCGGTGTCGTTCCGGCCAGTGCACGGCCTGCTGGCATCATTCTAGCCAGCCCGTACATTGCCGGCGTCGTCCCATCATTTTCACTACCTTTTTCAGTGTTCTCTCCGGCCATTCACCCTTTTGGGAGACCTCACCGGTTGAGCACACCTCCGCCATGAGGTGAGTTTTGCGTTGTTTTTTTATCATTTGAAATATTTTGTAAATATATGTTTTTGTATTTTTTGAGTCCCTGGTAATGTTTTTGTGTTGCATCGATCATTTTCGCAGTTGTTTCAATGTTTTCCGCTGAAGGCGTGTGGTTTGGGTTGTTCTGATCCACTTATTGTTGTGTTGAGGTGAAATTTATGCTGCCGGTTTGATTGAGTTGTTTTAAAATAGCATTCCTGTGTTTTTTTAGATGCTTTGCCTTTGTTGCAGCATGCTGGCAAAGAAATCCATGACACTACGATCTCCATCTTGTGTAGTTGCTTGTGCGCCAGTGTGAATTGTGTCGCATCTTCGTGTTTCGAGCTTCGAGTCGTGGTAGGTTTCCCCACTGCACTTACCGTTAAGTTTATAAATTATTAATTTCTTTTTATTTATTTAATTTTTGGTGAATTAGAAATAATACTTAAAAATTAGTTTTAGAAAAATTATTTGCGGCAAGTGAAACTATTTATTCTTGTGCATTGAACTAAAATTATTTTTCTTGAAGAACTGTCGCATCATGGTGAAAATGATGTTTGTCTTTTTAAAATTAATTTATGAATTTATAAGTGTGGTTTTGGTTTGATGTGAAATGTTTCTTTTTTATGAAAAATAATGTTTTATTAAAGTGGTTTGACATGTGAATGAATGTGTTGGTGTCACTTTGAGAAACACTTAAAGGCCCTGTTGGAACTTTTAAAATGGTTTTGAAATGATTTTGATGAATGTAACACGGGATGGGTACAACTAAAGGCCCGGTTGGAATTTTGAAATAATTATTTGTGAAAGGTTGATATGTGAAATTTATCCAAGGACCGTTTAGCAGTTTAAACTGATTTTTGGTAAAACACTTCTTGGTTTGGGTCCCTTTCCTATTGTTGATCTATGTGACTGGGAGGGTCCTCGGTATGGGACCTCCCTGGTGAAATGAGTGTCGATGGCAAGGGACTACCCTTGAGGAGGACGGGGTGGTGCTAGTTTGTGTGGTGTGTTTGGATTATATATATATATATATATATATATATATATATAATTATATATATATATGCATGACTAGTGTTTAAATTGTATGGAACACCCTCCTTAGAACTATACATGGCAACCTGGCATAGTAAGTGAATCTTTTGAAAATGATTGTTGCACTAGTTTAGATTACGCACTAGCTAGTGGCCCCATGGTAGTGGAATACTCAGTTATTTATGCCATGGGGATTGGGCCCCTTGGTTTGGCCATGTAGGGCTATGCCAAGTGTTAGGGCGTTATGATGTCATCGAGAGTAGGCATGCCTTCAGGATGAGCCACATGTATAGTACGTTCTGGATTGTTTGCGAGCTCCTAGGTTAGACCCATGTTTCTTTCAGTGCTTAATTGTTTATGGTAGATAGTCGAGGTGCCTAGTTCGGTTGATGGCCCTCATGTGTTACTTTTCCATTTCCCTCGTTGTGTGATGTGTGTGGTTCTCCTCTTGGATAAAAAAATTAATTTTGGATTTTAAATTGGCTGAGAAAAATGTTTTAAAAATGTAATTCACTTTTCCCTTTTAACATTAAAACTTGTTTTTTTTTAATTTGAATAAGGGAAATGGACTGTTACTTGCTTTAGAAATGAAAAGTGTATGTGAAACCCATATTTTAGGTAATGTAGTTCAAACCTGAAATTAATAGATTCCTTATTTAATGGTAGTGCTTTGGGAATAGATTTATCGGGCTAGCCTGCTGAGTTTTAATACTCACGCCTATAGTGTTTTCTTGTTTTTAGTTCTGCGGCAGGTTCCAGCTTCAGTTTTTCGCCTTGAGCGACGTTGTTTGTGGTTTTGGAGGGTTACCCGAGGGTTCACATGGAGTTTTGTTCGTGTTCAGGTTAGTAGCGTTGTTGGTTATTCTTTCTTTATTTGCCATTTTTCTTTTTATTTCTGCTACTTTGTTTATATTATTTTGGGCCAAATCGTTCCCACTTATTTACTTTTAATGCCTGGAACTATTTTCCATCCTGAGGGGATCACAAACTCCCCTCGGGACTTGTCACGGACCGGCTCGGGTGTTCGGTTCAGGTTCGACCCGGGCCGGTTCGTGACATCAACCAAATAGAAAATATCCCAAAATATTATTAATAAACTTGAAATAACATCACATAAAATCTCAAAATGGGTGTCTTTACCATTGAACTTATTATCAACATTAAAATTATAAACCCATGATGGTACCTATAAATCTTAAGATAACCTCACATGAAATTATCATAATCTTAGAAGTTATCTAAACCCTTATCTGGTACCAATTAAAATGGTCCCAGACCGACACTCCCAAATATGGTGCTAAAAATATAATCTTTATATTTTTGGAATTCGTATTGATAAACACGACCCAATTTTTTCCATCCAAAACATATCACATCAAACTAAAATATTGGATCACTTACATACCTAAAGACCTTTTAAGTTTATAACTTTAGAGAATTATAAAAGAATCTTACATAATAATACCCATGTCTTTACGTGAGAATTTTTATCATTATACCTATATTTTCTTATTCTAAATTATGTCTTTATAATATCCAAAAAACATTACTCATACATGAGTATTTTCAAGACATAATTAATTTAACATTAATCTACATAACTTTTGGAAATGGAAATCATGATATGGGTGAGCTCAAACATTCAGTAAGGAAAAACATATGCATTAAAAATTGAATGTCATAAGTGATCATAAGATGTTCATAAGAGTATGATAACATATTAAATGTTCATGATAATGACATAAGAGAATAAAATCCCATCAATAAATATATCATGCCCTAATTATTTAACATAAGACAAGATTCATATAAGTCAATATGACAACCCATATTTTAATATGCGTTAATTCATGATTTATTACATAAAGATACAATTAATAAAACCCCATATGGTCAAGAGTCTTAGTTAATTTGGGTATTTATGAACATAACATAACAACTTGATAAATAAATACAATAATATTATTTAAAAATTCCATAAAATGTGCTTATATCCATTAGATCTTCTAAAACTGAACAAGATACCCCATGCATGTACATAAGAAAAAGTGAGCTATAAATCCTTGTAAGGTAATAATAAAATAATAACATGATGAAAGTAATATATTGGAGTCAAAATATAAATCAATGAGACATAAAACGGGTGATAATTATAATCTTGAACCATGAGGCATGATATAACATAATAACATCAAGGAAACAAAGGAATGCACAAATAATATGAAACATGATATCATAAAAATAATTCATGACTAACAGAAATAAAACAAAGCATAGTGTTATTAGGATAAATTCCCATGAACCATAACTTTAATATCATTATATAAAAAAATACCCAATTAATTGGAGGGATATATAATTTTGATCCCACCCGTCCCATTCATATATTGTACATGCATAAGTGTGTCACAAAGATCATATGACATGAGGATGTATTTCATCACTTTTAATACCATGATTAAGGAATGTGAGATTAATAAATTGAATTACTAAATCAATAAAGGATTGATGTATATATTTTAATACCCTCGAGTGGATATAGGTATGGTTATTCACTTCAACATGTTTTGTCATGAAAAATCAGAGTATAATTCTGGCATCCTTACGGCAGTATATAAAGATTCATAGAAGGGATTGATGAGAGTGAAAGGGGTATATAATCACGTTGAAATTATAATTATAGTAGTAGGGATGTATAATAACATATACCAACATGAAAAAGAAAATTAAATTAAAAGATATAATATAAATATGGTTCTTGTATAAAGAAGAGAAGGTGATGATCACTTACCCTGAGAGGGTGCTTCTTCATGCTTAAGATGAGCTTCTCAAAAAATTGGGGGAACCTTGGTAGGGATTTGGAGAATTAATTTCAAATTAATTTAATTTCTCAAGATGTTTTAGTAGATGGTAATGTGATTTTGGGTGGGTTTATATAGAAAAAGTGAGTGGAATTCTTTATTAATTTTTGAACATAGCTTTTAGACTCTATATAAAAATAATAATAAAAACCAAAAACCTTACCATAGTTTTTCCCATGTTTTATAACAAAGAGTACTAGTTTTACATATTTTATAATTACAAGGACTTGGATAATTAAAATAATACCCTTGGTGATGTGTAACCAAGTCATTTTTATAAAGAACTGATTTTAAAACATTAAAATATGATATAGGTTGTCAAGGATTCGTTAAGGATTTATAAAATTAAAAAAATAACTAAAAATGCATTATTGTAAAGGGGAAACATATTTATGGTCATAGATATATTTTATGGAATATTTTGCATCGATTTTGGTTCATTATGATGTATTATTATATATCATATATTTGTACTGAATTAAGTTTTTACCCAAAAATTTGACTATCTTGGAAAATTATGAATAGTTCACCATTGGATAATTTCATCATGATGAATTCAAAAATAATATTTATTTTACAAAAATAACTCTCTAAATATATTAATCTAGACCTTTAAATCTAAATACCTATTTATTTAAGAATAATTATTTTTTTACAACAAAAGTTTTTCTAACCAATATAAAGATTACATTAAAACTCATGAAATTATATTATAATTTATAATTAATAAATATAATTTTAATATTTTATTAATACCTATTTTATTTTAAAAATTATTGAATTCATAAAAAATATTGTCTTGATTGATACTATATATTTCCCAAAACTTTATTTGTGTTTCATCATGTCAAAATATAATTTTTTATTAAAATTATTATTTAATAATTATAAAATAATAATAAAGTATAAATATAGTCATTATTTTACTAAAAAAATAATACAGTTAGGGTCTAAATACATAACCCTTTGTTACACTAGTGAATTCCCTAAGGGTAATGTGCACAATAGTGATATTTTCATGGGGTGGTTCAGTAAATATATGGTCTGAGTCATGATATCTATGAGCTTGAACTTCTCCTATAAATGGTTTTTACCGTGTTTTAATTAAGGAATATAAACTTTGAATTGGTCAAGGTCAAATCCCAGGGATGTTATCTTCCTTGAAAGCTTTGATAAATAGGCTTTATAGGGTAAGATCCTAATCGTTGAGTACATTGCTACTTATTTCTATATCAATTGGACTTTATTATAACCCTTAATATTTATTAATCATATGATCACTGTATAATAGCTATACTATCATTGGTTATGATTATTAATGGACTTTTACATATGATATTATATATCTTATAATGGTCCAAAATAGCTAAATTTGTGCACGTGTTTTCTATAACAACATTACTTGATAAGGAATTTATTCATTAAAAAGGGAATTTCATTTATAATTGTTTGGGTCGATACAATATTACCCCTTCATAAAATTAACCATCTAAATTTTCATTACATACACTAAAATAGATGTGGGTAATTTTCTTTCATGGCCTCTTTGGTTCCCATGTTGCTTCTTTAAACTTTTGGTTCTAGCACAATACTTTGACCAGGTGAGTTGTCTTGTTACTTAGAAATATGTGTCTATGATCTAAGATCTTCATTGGAATCTCCTTATTTAATAAATAGTTCTCCAAAAACACTACCTTTTGATTCAGTATATGTGAGGGTTCTAGTATTTAATTCCACAAGATGGATACATGGAACACGTCATGTACTTGAGATAGGTTAGGTGGGAGTGCTAGTTGATATTACACCACTCTGATACAATCAAGGATCTAAAAGGGGAAGATGTATCTAGGACTAATATTTCCCTTCTTTTCAAACTTCATGAATTTATTCAATAATGATATAAAAAGGAACAACTTATCTCCAACCTCTAACTCTTGGTTCAATGGATGATTTTTTAGATAGATTTTCTATCAAATTTGTCTTGATTTTATATGAAACTAAATGGTTGGACCATCTCTATCACTTGTTTGATAACATAAGGTCCCATAATCTTATTCTCTTGAACTTAGTCCAAATATATCTAAGTCTAAACCCTCTTCCCATACATGATCTCATAAAATACCATCTTAATACTAGAATATAAACTGTTGTTATGTGAGAACTCCATTAGAGGAATCTGATAATCCCAACATCCTTGAAAATCCATTGAATAAGATCTTCGTATATCCTTCAGAGTTTGAATAGTTCTTTCAGACTGAACATTAATCTAAGGGTGATAAGAATTGCTGAATCTCAGTTCTATATCCAACACTTACTAAAGGTTTCTCCAAAACCTCAAGGTACACCTCATATCTCAATCAAATACAATGGAGAGTGGAACTCTACGCAGTCTTACAACTTCCCATGTGGTTATCATAGAAATTTAGTCAAGAGAGAAATAATCCTTGATAGTAATCAAACATATTGACTTTGTAAGATGATCGGCTACCACCCAAATGAAATTATTTCCTTTAGGTGTCTGTTGGTTCCGGGCGCAGTGGAAGCACTGTTGGGAAGGCACCCAAATTTAATTTTTACCACGATCAATTATTATTTCAGGATCAATATGATGATAAATTCCAGTCTCTATGGAATAGAATCAAATATTTAGATAAAGAAGGAAGAGGCCTTGAACATTTATAGAGGATCTTACACATCATGTTTAAAATTAATTTAATTAATTTCATAAAGAAAAGAATACATGGATCTTCTGTATTTTCTTAATTAATGATGTTGATTTTCTATAATGACCCTTTTGAATTATCTTGTTGTGATTGAGAGGATCCAAAATAGAAATCTCTATAGTGGTGATCAACATATGCTCCAATGGCCTTTGATTGACACCTCTCATTCTGTGGGTGCTAGCGCAGAGAAGCAAGTGTCTTATTTTGGTCATCATTGATCATTTGTTCTTTAGCCTTGAAGAACGTCTCTCATTCTTGAGAGGGGTAGGAAGAGGATTCAAGAGAGAAATTGTTTATCTCAACAATTCTCAATTCATCGGGTGTGCAGTGCGGTACCTAGAACAATAGACATATGTGTATATTTATCGACATGAGGCTTAGGTTATAATATTTAATTTCGTAATAGTAATTAAATACATTCATAACCTTATAGAAAACTCATTATTTTAATAATAATATTTTTTCATTATTTATAGTGTGCCAACTTGCATAAAAACATAATTATAAATAAAATCCTACATCACAAAATAATAGTTGGGTCATTATTGTTTCAATTTGTGCCAACTATTTAAATAATTATTCACCATCTTGCAAATAATTATTTTACTACCGGACCAGCCTTGTTCCGCTCAAACTTTGATTTAATTTATTGAAACCCCGAATAAATAAATGAATAATTTATTCTCTAAAATAAATATTTTAGTTAAAAACTAGTAAATAATTATTTATTAAATGTTAAATAAAATAAATAAATATATTTTACCTACAATCTGATGAATAAATATTTATTTAATATTTGAAATCATTTAACATGAATAAAACTATTCTACTTTATTGAGAATAATATTAATTAATTAAATTCAAAAAGAATTTAACTGAAACCACTAGATACACTTAGTGTGTGACCCTCTAGGATTATTCCTCATTTGAATTAGGTGGGCTTGCCTAAAGTCCAAGAGTACTATCTAGAAATGGGTCAAGGAACCCAAGAGAAATAACATAAGGTCACAACAGAGATATTCACACATGAATGATAATAGTGTAATATAATCTCCTCATCTCAATATCTCGTCAAGAAGGTTTCATGATAGTTTCATCAACTATTATACATGATACGTTGTTCTTTGACTATCTGAAATAAACTTGTAATTACACCATGGACATAGAATTCTGCATGATGGTTCTATTTAAATCAAAGGAATGAGATATCAACTTCCATAAATATAAGAGAAAAATCCTTCCTCAACTTATCCATTAATAACATGCCTCTCATGATGCACCCAACGTACCCTACTTCCCGCAAATTATCTGCATGACGGTTTTCCTTAGTAAATCAAAGTCGGCGAGTCATGAAATGTATTAATGATAATATTAAAGTCTCAATATCATTACACACACTCACATATAGGAATATTTTAGGACCCAAAAACATGTGGAATTTCTACTGGCGAGTCTGTTCTCATAATCACGTTTCTGGGATATTACTAAGTGAAAACATTATGAGATGAATTCTCATCTACATACGAGTACTCACACCTGATGGTTTGTATGTTATGTGCCCCATCAGAGTATTTCTTCTAACCACAGAACTATATTTAAGAAAATTGTCATAGAACTTCATCGTTCTCATCATAGCGGGGAGCTTCTTTGACCTTGTCAATGTGACAAATACTCCAGGACATTATTAAACTATATTCATGCAGAAAAATGAAAAATATGTAATAATTTGTTTAATATTTAAATATATTAAGTATTCATGTTATCAAAGTACAACCAGTTGGTTCTAGGACACCAACTCTTACAAACTCCCACTTGGACTAGAGACAACTGCCTATGACTTTCAGTCCGCTAGACCTCAAATGATGGTCATGTTTCTGCAGAGTCGAAGATTTAGTCAAGGGGTCATCCACATTTTCTTCCATGGAAATACTACCCACTATAACATCACCTCTCTGAGAAAAACTCTAAATATATTATACTTACAAAGTATTTCTTCATCCACTGATGTGACCTTAACTCTTTTAAAAGAGCCACCTTTGTAATATTATCACAATACATTGTTATTTGATCTTTATAGCTAGGTATCACATCCATATCTTGGATGAAGCTTCACATCCAAATTTCTTCTTTACCTATCTCAGAATCTATGATATACTCAGACTTTTCTATAGAATCTATGACCACACTCTACTTTGAGCTCTTCCATCTCACTGCACATCTATTCAAATTGAATATGTATCCCGTTTATGACTTCAGGACATCGTGATTATTTTAGAAACTAGCATCTACATATCCTATGATGACTAGTTCCTCATATACTCCATAAACTAGGACATATCCTTAGTACACCTCAGTTACTTTTGGATAGTCTTGACTTCCATCCAATGGCAGTCACCTGGGTCATCTTGATATCTACCTACCACCCTCAATGTGTAGGTGACATCTAGCATAGTACAAAGCATGGGATACATGACTAACCCAATTGCTAATGTGTCTAGAGTCCTTTCCATTATCTTTCTTTCCTCATGTGTCTGAGGAAACATTTTCTTGGAAATTTGAATGCCATGTGATGTTGGAAAAAATCCCCTCTTTGATTTTTCCATACTGAATCTATTCAGTATCTTATCAATGTATGTACATTGACTTAGGCCCGTCAATCTCTTGGATCTATCATAATGGATCTTGATCCGGAGAATATATGTTGCCTCGCCCAAGTCCTTTATGGAGAATCATTGATTCAACCATGACTTAATATACTGTAAGACAGGTATCTTGTTTTCAATAAGTAATATATCATCAACATATACTATTTGGAAAATGATTTCACTCCCACTAAACTGTTTTTAGACATAAGGCTCTCATTCTTCCTTGATAAAACCAAATTTCATTATGGATTCATCAAAGAAAATTTTCCATGACTTGTATACTTACTTTAATCCATAAATGTATTTCTGTAACTTTCAGACCTTATTGGCATCATTTGGAGTCATAAACCCTTCAGGTTGTGTAATGTAGACATCTTCCAAAAGGTTCTCATTAAGGAAGGTTGTTTTGATATCCATTTTTCAAATCTCAAAGTCATGGTAAGAGGAAATGGATAATATAACTCTGATGTATTTCAGCATTGCAACTTGTGAAAATATTTCATCATAGTCAATGCCTTGACGCTACTAGAATCCTTTTTCAAACATTTGTGCCCTATAGGTAATGACTTTTCCTTCCATGTTCAATTTCTTCTTGAATTCCCATTTGAAACCAACAAGATTTACATGAACTGTATGATCTACCAAATTCCAGACTTGGTTTTGGTACATGGAATCCATTTTAAAATTTAGGTCTTCATGCAACTTGGAAACATCTGTTCCACTTACTACTTCCTTGTAGGTTAGAGGATCATTATTATCAACTAATAATGAGTCACCATCCTTGGTAACTATAAAATTGTACCGTTCTGGTTCTCTAACCTCTCTTGTACTCCTACAAAGTTCTTCTGTCTCTAGAATAGTTCTTTCTTCTATGGGGATTTGTGGAATATATTCTTGAACCAGCTTTTGTATACCTTGATCCTCGACTTCATCAAAGTCTATGTTTCTCCCACTATCTCTTTTGGAGATGTTCTCACATTCAAGGAATATGGCATGTCATGCCACTATAACCCTTCTTTCTAAGGGGAGGTATGGGTAATATCCCCTTGATTCCATAAGGTATCCTATAAAGGTAAACTTTGTGCCTCTGGGTGAGAGTTTGTTACCTGAAGAGGCCTTAACAAACACATCACTTCCCTACACATGTAAATTCAATAACATGACTTTCTTTCCACTCCAGAACTCATATAGAATACCATTTATTGATTTATTTGTTACTTTTTTTGGTATGTGCAACACTATTTGTAACTCATATCCCCAAAAGGAAAATGGAAGACTCTCATGACTCATCATTGATCTCACTATGTCCAACAAGGTGTGGTTCCTCCTTTGGCTCACACCACTCCATTGGGGCGTGTAAGGAGGAGTGATTTGGGATAGGATCCCAAACTCCCATAAGTTATCAATGAAGTTTTGATTAAGATATTCTCCACCTCAGTCTGATTGGAGCTTCTTAATCTTCTTACCAAGCAGGTTATCATCTTCATTCTTGTATTCTTTTAACTTATCAAAAGAATCCAACTTATACCTCATTCAGTAGATATATCTCTTTGTAATAAAATTATCAACAAAAGTTATGAAGTATGACTACCCTTCTCTTGATTCAACTGGAAACGGTCCACACAGATCGGTATGAACTAATTCAAGAAGCTCTTTAGCCCTTTCACCTTTCCCCCAAACTGGGGATTTGGTCATTTTGACTTGTAAACATGAATGACATATGCCAAGTGTTTATAGTTTGAGAGAATCTAAATATCCCTCATGATGTAACTTTGTCAAGAATTTCTCATTTACATGACCTAGCCGGTGATGCCAAAGTTGGGTGTGATATGATTCATGTGAAGTATCTTTGTTATAGAGTGCCATTACTTGGTTTTTATAATCCAACATGTAAAGATTGTTGTATAAATGTTCCCTATAAAAAAAATCTATCTTTGTAAAAGAAGAAATATTCATTTCCAAACATGAAAAAAATCCATATATATCAAATATGGATATAGAAATAATGTTTTAGTAACATATGATACTTAATAATAACCCATTAATACCAAGATCATCCTATTTGGCCATGTGAGGCAGTAGTCCATAATAGCTATAGCAGCAGGTCTGGCTCCGTTGGCTTCTCATAGATCTACCTCCCCTTGGTCAATCTTCCAGAATATACTAGGTTCCTTTATTTGGATACATATGGGAGGACCACAAGCTGTATCTAATACCCAATTTGTATAAACAGATAGATTACATTCGATAAAAAACATACCTGAATCTTCCCCTTGCGTCTTAGGCTAGGTGTAGTTCTTCTTCCAGTGGCCCTTCTTGCCACATGTGAAACAAAAATCTTCATGTTCCCTTATGTCCCCTTTGATATTCCTTTTATTGGAAGGGTGTGAAGAAGCTTTGGGATTAAAGCTTTTTTCCTTCCCATTCCTATTATTCAATATAAGTACGAAATACTTGTCACACTTCATATCTTTTTCCACTTCATGAATGAGGATAAGAAGATCAAATAGAGACTTCTCAATTTTTTTCATATTAAAATTAAAAAAATATGGAGAATCTCTGAGGGAGTGATGCTATAATGTGATCGATGGACAGTTCTTCAAAGAGTTTAAACTCTATAACCTACAGATGCTCAATGTAGCCAATGAGATTGATTACATGAGGCCCAGTTAGGGAACCCTCTCCAAGATTACTTAGAAAGAGTGACTTGGAGATCTCAAACCCTTCCTGTATTTCTATCTCTTGGTAAAGACCATGGAAGTGCTCAATCATGTTGTAAGCATACATGTTTTCATGAGACTTCATGATCTCACTAGACATTGATGATAGTATAAAACATTGAACATTGACCACGTTGTTTATATGTTTCTCATAGACCAGAAAATTCTCATCACTCACCTCTTTTCGAGGAGGATCAGGTAGTGCTGACTCCAACATGTAATACTTTCATTCATGGCGTAAGATAACCCAAAGGCATATAAACCATTCCTGTAAGTCACTACTAGTGAAGATTTTGTATTTATCCATAATTGATCATAGGGATAGTGTGGATAACAAGCTGGTCATTTTTATTGTACAATTAAAATAGAATATCATTAGTACTTTCTTTATTACATTTTTTGAGAAATAATAAATTAATTTAATAAGACTCCCACTATTTTATCAAGTCCCAATGGACCTCTTCATTGAGCTTGGAATGTCAAGTTTCCATGACATTCTATTGGCAAGGATCCATATTACCCTTCACATAACCCCAACAAGGGTTATTCAGGCTATTTGAAGATATTTAGGTAGGTAGTTCTTTTCCAACTACAGGCCTGCAGCTCCTTGATCTGTTGAGTGGACTCCCGAATCTTGAAATCTTGACTTTGGATTTCCATAACTCTTACCTCCGATATTACACCAAGACTGGAAAGGGATACTCCTCTTGATGTAATATGGTTATGTCAACTTGAAACCTTTCATAAGGTATTTATGTATAAAAGTACGTGTCCCAACAACGGTTGGTCAAACATATAGTTTTATTGAGTTTGTCCCTTAATCAAGTAACAAAAGGCTTGGTCTGACTTAATATTTTATTTGAAGGATTTTGATCACTTTTTTTTAATTACTTATTATCATTATCACATGGTTGTTAATATTTAGTGGAACTTACTTATGTGATTAACTGTGTCTTGATAATATTTACACATATGCCTAATTTATTTTAGTTCCATGTTGCATGCTTATTTAATTCATTAATTATGTGATCGTGACTATACATCCATAATGATAAACAATGCAACTGACAAAAATAAAATCAAGAAAAGGGCATGATCATGAAATTTTATAATGGTTATTTTATCTAGTAGTTGATAAACTAACCCTGGCCTACGGGAGAAACACCTTAAACCTTTTGAGTTCGTGTTAACATCTTTCCACATGTCCACCCACGTACCTCCTTGGGATGGTTTCATCTTGGATCCATCTTGAACCGCCTCCTCTATCTTGGGAGTTACATCCATTCCATATGCCTTTTTTAAATCACATACTAGTGAGGGGTAAAAATGGGGGGGTTTATATAAAAGAAACTATGGGCACACAAACCCTATATATTAATGAGGATATATGTCTCACATGCCAATAATTAATTTATTAAAAAAATTAAAAGGAAACCAATCACATAAAAAGGTCTTGGTCTAGCTCATGATCACCCACATACATGCAACAAGTTACGTATTTAATAAAACTAGTATTCAAATGTTTAGTCGTTATTGTTTAAGATAAATCAAACTTTAATCCATTAATTATTATATTTAATTAATCTATCCTTATATCTTAAAACATTTTTTGGAATTTCCTTGAGATTCTCATCCATCATAATTTTAAACAAATAAATTAATTTAAAATTTTCTTTGTACATAACTTGTACCTTCAAGGCAACCCAGTGAATTCTCTTTCATAACTACCCAATGAGTAGGAATGAACATTATGAATATGTTAAATTAAACACACGAACACATAGATATATATATATATATATATAACACCTATCATGTGTTGTGCCCCATCTTTATGCCTACACCATGGTACACATCTCAAGGTTTTGTATAATATAATATTAAATTTTAATAAATCTGCATAATTTGGATGATTACATGGCTTATAGTTCCTACTAAATAGTGTGTACTATCATTCAATGTCCATCTGAAGTACACACCGGGGGATACGGCATGAATATGTACTTCATAAATCCTTAGAGTACACGGTGTGTCCAGTTGTCCACACGTCTTTTAGGATCCGCGTTACATGGTCTTCAGCCGAGAAAGTTGTGTATAGGTTAAACATTCTAACCCTAAAACAAAGGTACTACATGTCATGTCCAGTGGGCCACGTGGAGTGTAATCCAGAAACTATGTGCCACCTGTTCCTAGTCAACACAACGAGTCTTTAAGACTTAGACAAATTCCGATGACAGGGCTTGGTTTGGAATACCAGTCCTAATGCATTTAACCTTGATAAATGGAGTGTGAATCCAACTACATGCCATGTATTATAGTTTTGTATGACCAAGAACCTTTGGAACCTCTGGATGAGATCCTCTATTTTATTTAAATCAAAATTAAAAGAAAAGATCACTTTTTTAAGGTGAACGAGAAACAAAAGCGTAGGAACATATCATAAGATTCAGATTTATAGAATGATTAAATTTAATTGATAAACTAAATTATTAAACTATAAATCATTAATGAATTATTTAAATAATTATAAATTATGATGTAACTACTCTGATAACACTTGTAGGTTCTGGGTGTAACAGAAGCACAGTTAAGCAGGCACCCAACTTTAATTTTTACCATGATCAATAATTATTCTGAGATAAATATGACGATGAATCCAAGTCTCCATGGAATAGAATCAAAGATTTAGATAAATAAGTAAGAGGCTCTAAACCTTTAGAGAGGATCTTTCACATCATGTTTATAATTAATTTAATTAATTTCATAAAGAAAAGAATACATTGATCTTCGTTATTTTCTTATATGATGATGTTTATTATCCGGAATTACCCTTCCGGATTTTCACGTTGTGCTTGTGAGGATCCAAACTCAAATCCCTCTTGTGGTGATCGACGCATGCTCTCATGGCCTCTGATTGACACCTCTCGTTATTCGGGTGCTAGCGTGGAGAAGTGAGTGTCTTGTCTTGGTCATTCTTAAGAGGGGCGGGTAGAGCATTCGAGAGAGAAATTGTTTAGCTCAACAATTCTCAATTCACCAAGCATACAGTTTGGTACCTCGCACAATAGACATACATATCTATTTATCAACATAGGGATTCTATTAAAATATTTAATTGAGTAACACTGATTAAATACATTCATAACCATAGAGAAAACCCATGATTTTAATAATAATACTTCATCATTATTTACGGTGTTCCAACTTGTGAAAAAACAGAATTATAAATAAAATTATGCATCACAAAATAATAATAGCATAATTATTATTTTAATTTGTGCCAACTAGTTAAATAATTATTCACCAACATGAAAGCAATTATTTTATTATTGGACCAGCCTTGGTCCGCTTGAACTCCACTTCCATTTATTGAACACCTGAATAAATAAATAAACAATTTATTCTCTTAAATAAATATTTTATTTAAAACTATTAAATAAATATTTATTAAATATTTAATAAATAAATATATATATTTTAGCCACAATCCAGTGAATAAATATTTATTTAATTTATGCAATCATTTTAACTTGAATAGAAATTATTCCACTTTCTTGAGAATAATATTTATTAATTAAATTCAAGTAGAATTTAACCAAGACTAACAGAAACACTTAATGTGTGACCCTCTAGGATTATTTATTATTGGCATTAGGTGGGCTTTCCAAATGTCCAATAGTACTGTCTAGAAATGGTTTAAGGCACCCAAGAGAAAGAACTTAATGTTGTAATGACATCCACATATGAACTCTCACTGTGTAATATAATCCCTTTTTCTCAATATCACATCAAGCAGGTTTCATGATAGTGTCATCAACTTTTGTACTTGATACGTCATTCTTTAACTACCTGAAATAAACTCGTCGTTAGGCCATGGCCATGTAATTTCACACGATGATTCTATTTCAATCAAAGTGTCGAGATATCATCTTCCAAAAATGGAGGGTGGAAATCTTTCATTTACTTATCCATTAATAACATGTCACTCATGACACACCCAACGTAGCCTACTTACCTCCATCTTTATGCATGATGTTTTTATTAGTAAATAAAAGTGTACAAGTCATGACACATATTAATGATAATCTTAATGTTTAATTATCATTACACATGCTTGAAGATAGGAATATCTGATAAAACAAAAACATGAAGAATTAATACTGGCAGTTCTTTTCTCATAATATTTACTCTTGGAGATTACTAAGTGAAAACTTCATGAGAGGAAGTCTCATCTGCTTACGATTACTTTCACCTGATGGTCGGTATGTTATGTGTCCCATCATAGTATTTCATCCAATCACAGAACTATATTTAAATATATTTTCATATCACTTGAAGGTACTCATCATAGCGGGGAACTGTTATCACCTTGTCAATGTATCAAATACTCCAGGAAATTATTACACAATAGTCATGAAGAACAATGAATAATATATAATAAGATGTTTAATAATTAAATATATTAAATTTTCATGTAATCAAAGTACAACTAGTTTGTTGTAGGACACCAAATCCTACTGTTTCTTGGGGTGTCCTATTATGAAATCCATGGTTATTCTCTCAGATTTCCATACAGGTATGGGAAATGGTTTTATTATACCCTTATACATTATTTTTTATAAATTTACTTGTTGGAATACCAAGAACCAAGGTACAAACTCTGTAATCTCTTCTCCATGTTGTCCTGGCATAAGTGTTGCCTCAAATATCTGTACATCTTAGTGATTCCTATATGAATAGATAGTTATTAGAAAAATGAATCATCCAGAAGTTCTCTCTTTAGTTTTCATTTTGATTATACACATATCTGGGTTCTTGACCTTATGACTTTATCTTTAGCAAAGTTAAATCCCATTATATTTTCTACCATTTTTTGTAGCACATCATCATATTTATAGGTCCTCTTAATCACCTCAAGAATGGATGTTCAAGAATTTATAAAATATGTATAGGATGAATATCCTTTTATTATTCCCATATCCATTCTTTATATCTCCAATAATATTGGAACCCTTTCAATACTCATCATAGATAGGGTTGTGTGATCTTTTCTACTCAGAGCATCTACCGCTTTTGGATTCTTCCCCAAGATAGTAGTGGTTGTAACGATAAAAATTCTCCCTCAAATCTTAACATCTCTATTGGTTCATATTAATCACCTTTAATATATATTTAGGATTTTATTATCCTTATATATGTCACACTTTTCTCTGTTGATGTAATGTCACCAAAATCATTAATGTGAAGAAGATCACTACTGCCAATTTTAGATCATGTGTTGGGTAGTTCTTCTCATGAATCTTTAATTGGTGGGAAGAATAGGCTATAACTTTTTCATCTTTCATGAGTACATAATCCATTCCCTTTATAGATACATCATTTTAGATCAAAAATCCTTCCACACTAGTGGGTAATGTGAGTACATGTGTAGTGATTAACCTTTTCTTCAAATCTTTACAGATCTATTTACATTCATTAGTCTAGAAAAAACATGGCTCCCTTATTGGTAATCTTGGTTATTGGTCATTAAAAGCATGATAATTTTCTCAAAAAACAATAATCATACCGAGATAATCCAAGGAAACTAAGGATTTCTATCATAAATGTTGGTTTGGGCCACCATTCAATTGCCTCTATTTTTTACACATCCACATATATCCCTTTTTTGGTGATAAAATTTACAACTAAAGTTACTTGCTCAAACAAAAACTCTAATTTACTTTACTTTTCATATAAAATTTTCTTCTCTAAGGTCTTCAGTATAGTATTTAAATTATCCTCATGTTCCTCCTTTATTTTGGAGTACAAAAAAATATCATCTATAAATACTACCACAAATTTACTTATTTAATCTCTAAATAAATTATTCATTCAGTACATAAAGATTATTTTAGCATTAATGAGTCCAAATGGAATCACTATGAACTCATAGTTCTCATACCATGTACAAAAACTAGTCTTGGTGATATCCTCATTCTTCACCTTTACATGATAATATCCTGACCAAAGATCCACATTTAAGAAGTAATGGGATCTTTTTAACTGATCAAACATGTCATCAATATTTAGTAGAGGATAATTTCTCATAATCAAGTTCTTATTTATCTCACAATAATTAATATAGAGTCACATTGACCCACCCTTCTTGATAAATAGGACCGGTGCACCCTAAGGTAAAGCACTTGGGAATATAAACACTTTATCAAAATTATACTATTATTTTTTCTTCGACTCATCAAGTTCAACAATGGAAATTCTATATATTGTATTAGATATTATAAAATCTCAAGGTTTGATCTTGATTGAAAAATTAATCTCATGGCTTAGATTAAGATCATGAAATTCATCAACAAACATGTTAGAAAATTCTCGTATAATGAGAATGTCAACACCGATGATCTTTTATTTAGTCTAAATTATTTGAGCTAGATATGCTTTCTTATAAGGTAATAATATCCATGATTGATATTTTGGTACCAAAGAAGATTCAACCCCCTCCTTGTATTGGTATAGAATCAGAGGTAATTTTTGTGATAAGAATAGTAATTTCCTTCTCTCTAAATTTTATGTTATCTATATACAAGTAAATCCAATCCATGCCTAGAACAACATTGAATTACCCTAAGGGGAGTATCATAAGGGTTTATAAGAAATTAATCCCTCAAATTTGGATAGATAATGAGTAATATTCTTAGGATGAAACAATTTATCCATTTTTTGTCTTCATTGATAACTCGACTTTCATGTTTTGATGTGATATTTGAATAGTTCAATAAAACTTCATGACATGAAAGAATTCATAGAACTAGAATCAAAAATTAAATTCACTATAAATGAATGAATAACTAGAACACATGTCCCTACATCATTATCAGAATCCACCTCAGTAGTTGTGACAACATACACTCTCCCTTGATCTCTAGGACGTAGAGGTTGTTTTCATTGGTTATTATTGATAGCCCTTGGTTTAGGAAATTGATTCAAATATTTGTTGTGTTCTTTATTGATGAAAAATTGGAAGATAGGTTGAGGGTTGACTAGATCTTTCATTTATTCCATTATATTGGTGGGTTTCTCCTGTCAACAACCACCAGTTAGGTTCCCTTCCTCTCCACACCTAAATCATTTTCTTATCCCCTTGTAGAAATTTCCAGGATGCTTCTTCCCACACTTTTGATAAGTGCGATGGTTTAATTTCTTATCCTCATGAGATTTTTCCATCCCCCCCACTAGAATTAAAATCTATTTTCTGCTTATTATCTTTAGTCCCAATATTACCTTGAAATTTATTTATCTCTATTTCAACTTTCAGGGAACATAAAATAATTCCCTTGTATCTTTCAAGGTCTTGAATATCCATCTCATTTTATAGGTACTACTTTATACCACCAAATAATTGGTCAACTTTACTTTTCATGGATATGACAAAGCCGGAGGTGTATTGTACATTTCTTATGACGTTTTCCATATACACCCTGATGGATTCATCATCCTTTTTATTTTGGATAAAGAAATAATTCTCTATTTTATGATTTATGGTATAAGGAAAAAATTTGTTGAAAAACATTTAGTAGAATTCCTTTCACTACATCTCTTTAATCTCATCTTTGTGCTTCATATTTTGGACCAATATAGGCCATTGATCAGCTTCTCCCTCTATTTGATAAATATATATCATGATCATATCATTATTAGTGTAGTGAAGGATGGGGATGATCTTTCCAATATAGTTGATCCATTTCTCTTCGATTAAGGGATAATAATATCCACAGAGTGTTAGAGTCATTTTTCATGTTATGGTATTAATTGTAAATTTCTCTTTCTTAGAGGGATTTGTTTGTTCCTCTAGATTTAGGTTTCTATTCAAAACCTAATTAAATTGAGAAATTAATTTCATGATTCTTTATCCCATTTGGTTGAGAATATCAATTGTACAGTCATCAAATTTCTTCTCACAATGGCTGTTGACATAGTTTCTCCTATTTCCATCCATTGGCTAAAAATAAAGCGATTATTAAAGATGTAAATTTTAAAATACTAATTTCATAAAGGGTAAACCTTAAAAATTAAATAGATAACTCATTAATTTTATATATTCATTAACCCATTGATTTCTAGGTTTCAATATATGTTATCTAGGATCTATTTACTAACATAAAATTGTAAAGAAATTCTTATTCCCTTAACAATTGATTTTAAGAAGAATATGAATTTACCAAATCGTATATCTTGGGAGTGTCAAACTCGGTACGCATTAAGGCTCATTATCAAGCACCATGTGATAATCGAGTCAAAATCAATGCGCCCTTTTGGGTAATTACCATAGGAATAACTGTGCCAAATCCAAATCCAGTTGTACTATTTAGATAGGGACGTATTTACATGGAAACCAATTAATCTATACTTTACCAAAATTTAGGGATGTTATCCTTCATTTAGTCTTATCCCTAAAATTTTAATTGGAGTTTTCAAATCTAAATCCTCAAAAATAACAATACTTTTCATTAATACTAACTATTACAATCCATATTTTAATACACCATTATTCATGATTTATTATATAAAGATACACTTAATAAAACACCATAAGATAGTGTCTTAGTGTCTTTGGTTAATTAGGTAAAAAACATAAAAACTTAAAAATAAATACATAATAATTTATTTAAAACTCTAAAACATGAACTTATATTCCATAGATCTTATAAAACTGCATGAGATAACCTAGAGATATACATAAGAAAGGGGTGAGATATAAAGTCCGGTAAGGGAATAATCAAAGAATAACATGATTAAAGTAATACATGTGAGTCAATATGGATATAATATAGAACTAAAATTTGTTATAATCATAATATTTACTAATGAGGCATGATATAACATGATAACATAAAGGCAACATAGAAATGTGGAATAAACATAAAACATGACATCATAAACATAAGTCTAGGATAACCACCAACAAAACACAAAACAGTGTGATTAGGATAACCTTCTATGAACCATACATGGAATATCATGAGATAAAACATTACCCAATGCATTTTAGGGCTATATAATATTGGTCCCACCCATCACATTCATATCATGTACATGCATAACTATGCCACATATATCATACAACATAATTATTTATTTCATCTCTTTTAATCCCATGATTAAGACGTGTGAGATATATAAATGTAATTCCTAAATAAATGAAGTATAGTTTCATCTAGGTTAATACCCTTGAGTGGAAATAGGGATGGGTATTCACTACATAATTATTTCACATGAAAAATAACATGATAATTTTGATAGTATAATGATGGTTCATAAAGATTAATATAAGGGATTAATGAGAGTAAAAAGGGTATATCGCCACTTTAAAAGCATAATTATATTAATATATATGTGTAAGAACATTTTACAACATGAAAAATTGGAAATTAAAAGGCATAATATAAAGAAGGTTCTTAAATAAAGAGCCCCTTACCTTGAGAGGGTGCTTACTAAATATTGGGAGGAGCTTCTTAAGTGATTGGGGGGAACCCTATGTGGGATATAGATAGGTAATGGTAGAGTAAATTCGTTCTATAATAATTATTAGTGACATGGAATGGGAGTTTGGGTGGGTTTATATAGAAAAATATAGGGGAATTATTTATTAATTTGTAAAATTAGGTTTTGGACTCTACACAATAAAATAATCAAAACCACAAAATTTTACATGGTTATTTCCCATGTTTTATACCATTTAGGAGTTTTTTAAGATATATTATAAGATAAAGAAATAAAATAATTAAAATAATACCCTTTATGATGTGGAAGTGGGTCGTGTCTATAAAGAATTGATTTTAAAACCTTAAATTTTAATATAGATTTCGGAGGATTCATTAAGGATTTATAAAATTAAATAAATAATATGAAAAAATAATATATTAAATTGGAAAAAAAATTGGTTTTGGATACCTTTTAAAGTTTATATTACATTGCTTTTGGTTTATTATCATGTTATAACACGTGTTATTTTTACCCAAAAATTCGACTGTCTCAAAAAATTATGAAAATTCATTGTTGGATAATTATGATGTGATTATTTCAAAAATAATATTTATTTTATCAAAATAATTATCTAAATATTAGAATTTAAACATTTAAATAAAAATTACCATTTAAAGAAAAATGCCAGTTTTTTTATAATAGATATTTTTTAACCATATAAGGATTACATTTGAATTTATAAAATTATATTATCATTAATATTAAATAAATATTAACTAATAATTATATTTATCTTAATATATAATTTAATTAAAAAAATATTGAATTCCTCAAATATTGTTCCTTGATTGAAACTATATATTTCCCAAAAATACAATTTATGTAATTTTTTCACAATTACTATTTAAAAATTATATAGTCATAAGAAAAGATAAATAAAATAATAACTTAATTAAAAATAAAAACATAGAAATTCATAATGTTTGGGTCTTGGTACATAACCCTTTATTACACCTCTAAATGCCCTAAGGGTAAAGTGCTCGGTGGTGAGATTTTCTTAGGGTGGTTTGGTAAACATGGTTTAGGTCATGATATCGATAACCTTGAACTTCTCATATAAATGGTTTCAAATATAATTTATTTGTTGAATCTCATCTTGGGATTGGTTGTGGAAAATCCTAGAGATTCTATCACCCTCTGAAGCTCTGATAAATGGGTTTGATATGGTATGATCCTACTATTTGATGACATCACTCCTTACTTTTATATCAGTTAGAATTTATTATGACCCTTAATATATATTAATCATATGATCAATGTTTAACATCTATACTATCATTGGTTATAATGTTTAATGTTCTTTAAAATATAATAGAATATAACTTAAAACTGTCTGAAATAGCCAAATTAGTGCCTGTGTTTTCTAAAACTACATTACTTGATAAAGAATTTATTCATTCAAAAAGAGAGTTTCATTTATAAAATTTCAATTTATTATAGTCAATACTCATGAGTCATGTGAAAAAAATCCTTTATCAAAGGATACATTAGAAACTCATAGTAATAAATTATAAAATGTTTTGGTATCTCTGAATAATATCTTCAAATAACCATTACAAAAACCCCTATAGATGGGATAAAGTTAATTGAAAAATACCCATAATATCTTAGGAATAACCTATTAACCAGTTAAATCCACCATCTATTAAGAGTTATATATATTCACTCTACTCCATCATCATTTTCCTATGCATTAGAGGGCTATAATGAACCCATCCGTAACATATTACACAAATTACCTTAAAGATTTATGTCCACTCCCCAATCCCTCTTTTAGAAATAATTTCCAAGTACCATATCTAGAAAAAAATTATATTCTTTCAATTTTCAAGATAAAAATAACCATTTTTATTTCATATATTGATTGACCCATGGAAAAGAAATGTTTCACATTAAAATCACTTTGAAATAATCATAATTTGTCCATATAAAAAATATGGATGGTATCATTGAAATATATCCCTAGTGTAGCATAATTTTTTTTAAAATGTGGTGCCTCGATCAAAGACCAAGACACAATTTATTCAATAAAAAATAAAAAATACATAGGTCTAAAGGAGGGTATTTTAATGCTATATTTTTCATAATGAGGGAGAAGATATATCAGAAGATCATCCATCCAAGTGATGCCCTGGTTGATTCCCTTATTAGCGATACCATCAGCAACCATGTTTGCTTCATGGAAGTCATGAGTGGCAATGTATCTGATCTCTATAAGCAAAGAAAGGTAGCATATCCAGTGGGTAGTAAGAGGCCAATCAAGGTGCATCGTACCATTCCAGATGGCTTGGACTGAAATGGTTGAGTCACGTTCAATCCAAATGTTGTTATGTCCCTTTTTAAAAAAAAAACTCAACCATAAGGATCACAACCATCATTTCCACTTCTAAATCAAAGGAAACACTGCTACTGTTGAAGAATCATCCTTGAAAATGGTCAAGGAAGTCTTTGAATACATCACCACATCCCGCAAGTCCCAGGTTACCTTTGGAAGCTCCATCAAAATTAATTTTGATCCATCTTGGGAGTGGGTCTTACCAGAACACCTCAAAGGGGTGACTCGGTAGTCTATAGATACCATCAATCCTAAGTCAATTTAGGATCCCGTAGTTTCCAATAGTTTTTTCATAATGGGATTTCTGAATAGAGGATGCATATTTAATGGTGATGATAATCTGTATCCAACCTGAATTAAGATTGAATGAGAAGTTGTTGTGAATAATTTCAATTCTATCATACCAGATCATGTGTAAGAGCTCAGCAACGACAGCTAAGAAGATGTTCTTGATTTGTTTCGTAGTTTCGAGCTCCACACATCATTTTAATTTAAAGGAAATAGAGTCGAGTAATAAAAATCTACAATCAAACATGTTAGTAATATAATTCCAAAGATCTGAAGTTGTAGCGCAAGACAAAAAAATATTTTTAGAATCATTTCTATGTTGGTGAGATAAGTGGATCTTAGAGCAGAGTTGGATACCAAATAACTGAAGATAAACCTCTATAAGAATACAATTGTGTGCAATGTGCCAAACAAGATTGAGTCTTGATGGTTTTATTTAGGTTTTATCAAAAGTTTTCAACCAACCAAAGCTAGATTCTGAATTTGCGAAATTATGGTTGTAAAAACTTTTTGAATCAAGCACACTATTGTGGGAAGGCTCCCAAATAAGAAAATCAACAGTATTAGAGAAAGGATAATTATCAAAAATATTCATGATGTTATCAGGGAAATTAAAATTTCTAGATTGAATCACATTCTTTATAGTACAATTTATGTTTTCCGTATGGGAGTTGGGAGAGAGAATGGATAAAAGGGGAACGCCAGTCCAGTTGTCGGTCCAAAATTTCATAGAGGAATCTGAGATAAGCATCCATATAGTGTTATTAATAATGTTGGAAAAAATATTGCCTAATTTATGGCCACATGGAAGAGTTCACATAGATAAAATTACTCTTCTTGAGCTTCATGTCGAATAATTCATTGAGAAAATCAATAGAATCATAGTTATTATTTTCTCCAAGAGAGTCTTGCTTGTAAAGCTTCATTAAAGAGCTTGAGATTTTTAATACCAAGACCACCTTCTTCAAGAGGTTTGTAATAGTTAGACTAGGGTATGGTAACAATCTTCCTTTAAATAATTCTACCAATACAAACAAAGTTTTTGATGTATACATTAATTTTCTTAAGAAGGTCGGTAATCCATTTATATACCATCATCGAGTAGACCATTTTGGAGACAATAATAGACTTCACCAACCCAAACCTGCTAGCCATGGAGAGGGGTTTACCTTTCCAGGAGGATAGTTGATTGATATCCTGGTCTATAGAAGCATTAAAATTAATGGATTTCGGTCTTCCCCAAAAGATGATAACTCTTAGATAGGTGAAGGGCAGGCATCCTTTGTTAATTTTGAAGATATTTATAATGAAATTTTTCTTACTAGGAGAGAAGAATTTCCCAAAGAACACAAAATATTTATTCCAACTAATAGTTTGACCAAAAATCTCTTCATAATGATCCATTGAATTTTTTAAATTTTGAAAAAAAAAATCACCATTTAAAAACAGAATAATGTCATCCTCATATAGAATATGCATGGGAACATTGAGGTTTCTATCCACCTAAATGCGTGTGAGTTTGTTTTGGTCAACCAAGCGAGTGATCAGTCTGCAAATATAATCTTCCACACCAGAAAAAAGAATTTTAGATAATGGATCACCTTGTCGAACTCTTTTGGTGCATTTAAAGAAGCCTTTTGGGGATCCATTAACAAGGATGGAGATAGAGGCTGAATTAAATAAGGAGTTAATCCTACTTATAAAAGTATCATTGAAGCCAAAACTCTGGAGAAATTTGAAAATGAATCTCCAATCAATGGTGTCAAAGTCTTTCTTGATGTCATGTTCAATAGAAATGTTTCCTCCTCTGGACACTTTATTTTGGGAATTAGTGCATTCTGAGGTAAGATAAACGTGGTATTTTATGGATATACCTTTGAAAAAACCAAATTGATTCCAATATATTATTTTATTTAATATGGGAGCATGATTTTTAGCAATAAGTTTAGTAAAAATTTATAAATAGAGTTGATGAGATTGATAGGTTAGAAAAGATGAATTTTAAAGGTGTTATCCACTTTAGGGATTAGTGTAAGAAATTGAGAATTGATACCATGAGGGAGAAAACCATTAAAAAATAAGTACTTGACAAGTTTATAAACATCAATGGGAATGGTCGGCTAGTATTGTTGAAAAAACCCATTGTTGAAACCATCAGAGCCCAGGGCACTATCAGGGTTGAGACTAAAAAAGGTGTCTTTGATTTCATGATCAAGAGGGGTGTTTAAAAGAAAGTGATTCTCATCAGTAGGAACCATAACCAGAATGACCTTGGTGAGGAGGCCATTGTTAATATTTGTCCCATTAAAAATATTGTTGATGTAGGATACCACATGATTAGCAATGGCCACCTTATAATCAAGGAGAATTTCATTGTCCCTAAGGATAGAGAGAGGTTTGTAGAATTTTCTAATTTTTTGAAGGGAATTGTAGTAATTAGTGTTTCTATCTCCATCTGAAATCCACTTAGTTTTGAAAACTTGTTTACAAATGTTTCCCTTAATAAATATGAGAGGATTAAATTTTACAGTGATGTTGATTTCATCTTGAGGATCAAAAGAGAAATAAAAGTGAGTTTTTATATTTTAAATTTGATTAAGTTCATTCTCAAGGTTGGATATGTCCTTGTACATTTTTTTTTTTGATTTTGTCTGACACCAATATTTGTGACATTGTTTAAGATGTTTTAGTTTAGTGGTATGGGAAAAATCATATGATTGGTGATTCATAGAATCCCATCATTTTTCTTATGAGATTTGAACATTCCAGGTCATCCGACCAAGAATTTTTGAATCTGAAAGGAAGAATGGGCACAGTTCTCTTGGAGAAAAGACTAACAAGGATGGGTGATGGTCCGAGTTTAGTTTAGTTAAAGTATTTCTAGTGATAGTGTCCCAATTATCTAGAGCTGGGTAGTTCGTGAAGTCCCAATCAAGTTTTCTCGCTACAACACTATTGTAGTGCCTTCAAAGATCATGAAAATAAATTTATAAAATTATTTATGTTTAAAAAAACATTCTTGAAAATATTTTATAAATAATATATATTTAATTAAAATATTCCATTTTAAATAATATTAAATATTGGTATCACTTACAAATTGCATTATTTATGTTTCTCTCATCAATATTGGAGTAAATGGAAACTGAACCTGTATACCAAATTCTTAACTAGAGTGGAATAAAATATATTTGTTTTAAGAAAATAAGAGCATATGATCCCTTCTAAAGGAACATTTAACAAAGACATTCCCAATATAATATGAGATTGTATCATTAAAATCCTTAACATTTTTTGTAATTTTTGAATCTTAAAGCCCTGAAATAAATGACTTCAAATGAAACATTAAATATCATTAATATAAAAATATATAGGATATAAAATTTCAAAGGTTTATTATATGTTCCTCATAAAATAATATAGGTGTATAACCTAAACGTATGTCCCAAAAAAATAATTTGAGATGAATACCCCTTATAAAGGTCATATCCCTGAATTGATAATTAATCAATGGATCAGTTAGGAATAAAAATTCAAATCCATAAAAAAAGAAGTTTAAATACAACATAAATAAAAAATTCTATTTCACACATAATAATTAAATAATATAATCAATGAACCAGTGATATAACCTAAAGAAAGGAAATTGATTTAAGAAACCTCTAACTACTTTAGTAACATCATAATCAAAACCAGTTGGAAAAGTTTACATTAATTTTAACCTAAAATATAATTAAGTATGAATTATTCATGATATAAGAAGTTAAATGGGAAATATATACACCATATAAAATATATTATGTGCATAACATTAAAATATTCCTCAATGAATGAAAATTGAGTTGAAATCTCTTACCTCAAGTCCAAACTTGCTATGTATTCCCTTTAACACATATATAAGGATATTATATCAAATATTTTATTTATTAAAATTATTTTACAAGAATAATACATTATCTTTAAACCATTTATTTCATTTATTTTAATTACTTGTTTAATTACTTATTTAGTTAAGTCTATGTTAGGTATTTTTAGGGAGCTTAATTCATAACTTCAAAATGACTTTGATATGTTGATCATGGTAAAAGGGTTACTTTTTCCATAATCTCAAGAATATTAATCAAAACATAATTATTATTTTATAAATTAATTTTAATTTTAAAACCAACTATGAAATATGGTCATGAAAAATGAATTGTGTTACAATCACGAATACGATAGGCCATACGTATTCATGAGTAACATTTTCATATTTCAATGAACATGAGGGATAGACAGTAGATATATTTTATATTTTCAGAATTATGATTATATCATAAATATTATATTATATATTTAAATAAACTTATATATACCATCCATTCTTGGGGTTGATGAATCATGAATCATGTCACTTTGTGGAGGTGGTTATCCACATGTACGCACGAACAGCGTTGTCATTTTTAAATGGATCGAATGGTAATAAAATTAAGGATATATTATCTTTAAATAATTTTAATTATGTAATTAATTTTATATATATATAAATTAAATCTTGAATTATAGTTATCCAAGGTAGGTGATGTTGGAAAACAAATTACATCAGTTCTTTAGGCGTTAGTATGTCGTACGCATGAATAATGATTTCATTTCCCATTTGATGGAAGAAGGAGATAGATTAAGGTTATAAATTAACATAATAAAATCTATTTTAATTTTATATAATAATGTTATTATATCACAATGTTTATAATAGTTTTTAATGAGGTAGAATAATAAATAAAATTAAAACATTCTTTTAAAATTTATACCTCTTTATCGAACAACCACCTTTTTTATACCTTAATCCCTCTAAAGTTGGTATTATGTCCTAAATAATACCTCTAGGTTGTGAGGAGGGACATTTTTAAAGGTATTTGGTTTGGTATTTTTCAAACTAGATTTCTAAAAATGTGTGAGGAAGAGAAGAGAGGATGTTCCTGTTTATAAATGAGGGGAGGGGAACTCTTAGAATTTCTTATAGAATTAAATTGACATAAATAAATTTTCAAGAAAAACTGACACCAAATTGATATATTTTGAATATAGGATATGTATTATTCTAAATATTATCATCCAAATAATTTTTGTAGGTTTAAGAATTTTTTCACCCCCCACACTTCGTTTTAACCCCCATGTTTACTTTTTTGACGATTACTGTGATTTCAAGGATTTTTATTCTTTAGGGGTCATGCAAGTTACTATAAAAAAATAAGAAACATAAATGGAACATTGTTTATATATTAAAATATATAAAATTCACTTAATTAATATATTCTTTTTATAAATTTTAAACAATTTAATAAAATATTGTTTATTATTAAATATCATTATGTCAGTTTTTGGAACTATTCATTTAATTTGACATCAAAGACATAAAGATAACAATATAATTCGAATACAGGATTTTAAAACATAAATAATATTTTATATATATCTATAAAAAATTAACGCTATAACTTAATGAAACAAAATTACTTTTGGAGTTTTTAAAATAATTTAATTAATTTTTCTATTACTTGCACACGCAGAGTTTTGGTGTTTTGTAACGATTTAGGGTAATTTTTCATCACTTAAAATTAAAAGAAATCCATGATACAAAAAACATATATATTTAAAATAAAAATTTAAACTAGACATGAAACATTTTTATCACCATGAAAATAATTTCGATATATTAAAACCAAGAAAGTAACATTTTTTTTATTCTTTATTTAAAATTACATTAATGTCACTATAAAAAGAATGTGGTAAGATATTGAAACATAAACAAAAAATTTATTATAATTATCAAAGAAAATTATCAAAAATAATTAAATAAAAGTGTTAGGGAGTCTTTGGGACATATCACATTATTTTTAACTTTAATTACTTTATTTACCCTTATTGAGGTGACAAAAAATTACTACGGTTAATATTTATAATGAAAAAAAAATAAAAGATAAATATTTACCAAATTTAAACCTGCTTATTCCAAATATGATATCCTTTTTCCAATATTCAATTCCTTGAAGTGAAATAAATTAATTTTATTATAAATGTGTAAAACGTAATGAAAAATAGTTTTTAGAAAAAACAATTTTAAGTCAAAAAATAAAATTATATAAAAATAAGATGTAATGATGATTCCCATGTAATTAATTAGATTAAATATTATTAAATAATTTATCTGTTTCTTTAATATCAAATTAATTTCATAATAAGATTTTTTAATGAAAAGAAATGATAGTTCTATAAAAATTATATTTCTCACTATTTATTGAAAAATAAATATTTCAAAAAAATACCATAATTCCAACCTTTTTAAAAATAATTATTTCTAAAATGATTTAATTTTTATCAAAAATATTTTCTATAATTTCCAAAAATTAATTATAATATTTTATAACAAAAATAAATATAAACCAATTTGAAAGAGATTTCATTTTTGAATAATAAAATGGCTTTAATAAAAATTGAGAGTTTATTTCATATGAATTAAACAATAAATTTTTATTTATTAGGACCTTTATATATATATAATTATTTCTCAATGAAGTTAATTTTATTCATCCTAACCAATTTAATTTCTAGTTTATAACTATGACATTTAAATAATAATATTTTATGGTTCGTTTAAGTATGGTGTTTCATATTTTATATGTTATCGAAAAACGTGTTCTATCAGAATGTTAGTGAATTACACTATTTGTGTTCAATAAACCAATGGAGAGCAGATCCCACCCCCCTTAAATATAAGGGGGAATGAGGATCTTTCTCAAAAAAAATACCCCCATAGGCTATCCAGTATTAATTCATTGTCTTTCTAGACAGACACAAGATCTTACAGTTATGATCTCATATATTTATAATCATCTCATCACTTTCCCAATAATTTTCTATTTGTGAGAAACTGTTCCTCTCTCTCTATAATCCATTCTGTGAACTTTTATATACACCTCTTATGCTACCAAAATTATCTCTTGATATTTCCATGCCTTACTTTTATATTGTGAATACCCAAACCTACTTTAATTCAAGGGTATTCATATAGATATAAATATCCATCATTTATTGGGGACTCCATTTATTAAACCCACATTCCTTAATCATAAAATTGAAATAACAATATATAGTATTATGTTATATGGTCGATGTGGCATGTGTAAAGTAACACATATGAAGGGTGTTCCCTGGTGGTACTCTCATGAATTGGGTAATGTTTTAATCTCATTAGATGACATGTATGGTGCACATCTAGTTTTCCTAATACCCCCATGTTGTGATATCTTAGAGGTTATCCTTGACATATTCTTACGATGTCATGTTTTTGTATTATTTCCACATTCTTATGATGCCTTTTAATTTGATATCATCCTATAATTTAATTCTTCAATATTTATGTATAAGTTTATCACCTTTTTATATTATCATGATATGAATATTGACTCATTAATTTTCATCAATTTATGATTTATTATTCCCATTATAGTCTTTATAGCTCACTTCTTTCTTATTATGTTCCCAGTTTATTCTATGTAATACTAACATTTCAAAGGAAACCATGATCACATTATAGAGAATTGAAATAATGTAGCATTTTTATTTTATGTTTATGGATTTTGTGTCTAATTTACTAAAAACACTAAACCTATAGATTTATATGATTGTATTATATGGATATTTTTGTTAAAATTATTAAAATAAATTGTATTATAAATATTTTTTGTCGTAATATTCATCCACCTTATATCTTTAAAGAAATTACCTTGAGATTACATTACATTTGGTGATGTGTCAATGTATAAAAAGTGATAATTGATTTTTCCACATGTGAGTTAAAACACGTTAATCTCTTGGTGGTCCTTCTCTTCTATTATACAATAACTTTCTTTTAATTTATTCCCATTTTTGGTGCTATATATTGGATTAAATGACACATTTCTTGAATTTTTTAAAAACAATTATATAGTTTAACATGGTTCATATAAATATTACACACATTGAAAGTTTTCCATGTGCACCATCTGTTCCATCCATAGATCGGAGGGAGTTTCATGACCCCCTTTCTTATAGAACATCCCTATTATGTAGTGATTGTCTTCATGAATCACTATAACTATAATTTTATAAGATGGTGAATATTTAAAATTAATTTTTTCTCTTGATTCATAATTACTATAACATCCCATCCTAGATCACTCAAATAATAATCAAGATAGTTTTTTGAGTATAATATTGCATGCCTTTCTACAAGACAGAGGTATCCAACTTGTACAAAGGGTTAAATAAAAACCTATATAATAACTACACCATAAATAGCATAATAAAAAATAATGGTAAATAAAAAAATCATTAATAGTTATAAAATCATTGTAAAACATGTAGAATTATAGTAGATTGTATGCTATAATAATTGGAAAAAATCATGGAATAACAAATTTACTTATATAGGTCATATAGTCATGTTTCTCATAAATTATCACCAAGTGGCTAGATCATATAGAGTATAGACTTAAATTAAAATTAAAATATGAAGTGAGACACTATTTTTTTTAGCCTCACCTCAGACCTTTCTCAAAATCCCTACTAATATCCTCTATCCCACTTACATGTACTATGGTCCACAGCCTGACCTACATGTTAACTATAGGTTCAAGATGACCGCCAAGGTGCACATGAAATATATGAGTATGAAATTTAGTAAGATACCACTAGTGGTACCACAAATAATAACAAGAGAATTTTACATGCATATACTAAATGATATGGAAATATTAAACATCATATGCTTACACTCATCATACCATAGGGTTCTCAAGAATCCACTCTGGTGGCTAGATAATTCTTACTTTATATATTGATTAAATATAATGAGTATTCTAATAATATAAAGATAAGAAGAGGTTAAATGGATTATTTCCTTCAATAATAACAAAGGCTAATATAGTTTCACCACTAATCAATGATAATGGGAAAACATTTCATCATTACTCATAAACTAATCTTAGGGGAATGGGTTATCAAAAATATTATAGTAAGGATAAGTAAATTATCATAGTACATACATGAAAAATTGTGAATGAGTTATCAAACTCATAAAATAAGGATAAATTATTCATCATCATTAATCTTATAATATAGGTTAATGTGTTATCACCACAGATAAAAAATAAGGGTTCCCAAGTTATCGTATCTATCTAAAAAATTAATGGTGAATGGGTCCTCACCAATCCTCTACATAATGGGGGATAGGTTGTTTTCACTCCTAAAAATTTTAGAATAGGTTATCACACATATAAAATAAGGAAATTGTGAGTGGTTAATCATCCATACAATATATTGTAGTGAATGAGCCATACCTCTCTTAAACACTAATCATAATTTTTTTGTAACCACTACTCAATAATAATTTTGATGGGGTTATCACCTCTGAAAAATAATTAAACGGTATTTTATCATCAATCCATTTTTCAATAATGAATGGGTCATCACCACTCCTTAAACACCAGTCGATTGGGACATTACTTATAATAAATTTATTTAAATGATATATCACATGTAAAAATGTAACATTTATAGACTCAATCAAATCCTCATATAGTCCAACAACATCATGTTAATAGAAGTTTCATCCACATCGTAGATCCTTTGAAAACTACCCAAATAGTAGGCTCTACCTTCATTTATCTATAGGGTTTATCTTACTATCACAACTATAAAAAAATAGGATGAAATCAAAAACATAGTTCTGGATTCACCCCACTGAATACTAGAATTTGGTTGTGGTCCCTTCCACCTCATATGAAATAAATCCTAACATACCCTCATATGTCCATCATTTATTATCAATGACGGTATCCCTTGAATCAAAAAATTATATAACATATAGGTCTTTTTTGTCCTAGTCTTAAACCCTCACTATAGAAACCATTTATTAGGTATTATAGGCTATATAGACATATTATATAACCCTTTTAAGGTTACAAGGTAGATTTTTCATATATCGATAACATGACACACAACCTTTGGTGGTCATCACTCACGGTATATAAGATAGAAAATGGAATAATACATTAAAAAAAATATTCCCTTCTAGATAATATTTAATTTTATACTTTGTTAAAGAGTCACTTTATTGGTCTGAAACACACTCTTACCCTTAAGGTGAACAAATCGTGAGGAATTTCTCTCACTAAGACACCCTCAATGGAATTCCCTATCCAAACCATCTATGAATTATGAGGTCAAAAAGGTATTATAAAATTAAATTCATTTCCTAGACCACTTTTAATAATTAATAACTCATTCAATTTCTCTCAAAACCACTCACTAGGATCGCTCTAATCCCAATGATCTATGTGAATGGAATTCAATTAATACATGGGACCTGCCTAGGTCACTAAATTCATCACTCATAGTTAAATTGTGACACTGTGATTTTAATTACTTTTATTTATTTATTTATTGGTAATTTTTTTCACTCTTGAGTTTTGGGGGGCATTATTTTTATTTTTATTTTTCATTTTTTAGGGAATTTTTCTTGTCTCACGGTTATTGCATGGATTGTGAAAATAGTATGGAGATCATGTGAATGGATTTTGCAATGTGGTGGTAACAATTACCAAGGTTGAAGAAAATTTTACCTAACTATGTGATTCAACTATGTGGGTTCCTTGTTTTTCTAGTGTGGGGTGCACGGTTGGTTCATTTTTTGGGTAGACCATGTGACAACTATGTTTTCCACTCGGTTTTTAAAAAATGAAAATTCCCAAAATATTCATCCCTCCTATTAACTCTAACCTATAGCCCACATATACCCCTCTATCATTTGTGTGATTCCCATGGTTGGGACACCTTCCTCTCACACATGTCCTTCCTACCCCCTATCCTCATGATTTTTGTGTAATTTCTAGAGGATTTCATCCTAAGGAAGCTTCATTTCCCTCCCCTTCCTATTCCTCACCTTCCCCTCACAATTTTTCTTTATTTAATTGCTACATGTTCTCTAGTTAGAATCATAGTTGGGTTTTTGTTCTAATTTTATTTTATTTTTTTCTAGGGTGTGTGTTATTATCTAGGCCCCTTCTCATCTTCATTATTGAAGGAATCATGTTGTCTGTGTTGGACCAAGTTAGGTGTTTCTAGGATTTCATTTTTCCCTAATTTGTAACACATGATTGGGTGTTTTAAACTGATTTTCTTAACATTATAAATGTTAGATGTTTTTAATTGGATTTAAATATACTTATTTATCAGTATTTTAAAGTGATTTCAATTGATTATCAGATGGATTTTTAAGGTCCTCACACTATTTTATCTCTAGACTCAAATAATTCATTCTTCTTCTGTATGATAAAATACCAATGGTTGTTTTCTAAGAGTAAATGAGTGTTATAAAATTATTTGGGTCTATTTATGAAATTTTATTTGAGGATTCATGACTTAAAATATTTAATTATCTTGGTTTTCCTCACTGAAAAATGTTATTAAGTTAATTTTTTATTACTTGTTTTATTTATTTAAGATTGATGTTGTGGATGCTTCATGTCTTTACTGGTGTTTATGTTGGGACCACTTTGTATATGAAGATTGTATTTGTTGTCAACAGTTGTCAATGCTGGTCAAAATGAAGAAGGATATGAAGAAGAAATCCAAAGTTAATGGAGATCGGTTGAAGTGAAGTTTCCTGGAGAATTGTTATGGAATCATAGCATTGGATTTCATAATTGAGCAATTCTCTTAGACGACAAATTCAGACGATTGTTGAGCTAATCCTAAGTTCAAAGAACATGTGTCAATGGTGACACATTGTTTACAACAATGAAGAATGGAGAAGTATCATCCATTTGAGGATGATTGGAGCAGAATGGTGAATTATCATCTATCTAAGGATGGTTGAAGAAGAATGAGGATTTGAAGAAGACAATGCAATGATTTATGATTGCATGTGAACCATGCAAGAGCTTACTTGAAGAATAGAATCATATGATTTGCAGAATGATGGTTATGAAGAAGAGAAAATGTGGAAGGGCTTGACATTCTGAGGTAGACAGGCATTTCACATTGTATCTAAATCAGACGATGCTTTGATGGTATGTATTTCACACAAATCATGAGTTAGGAGAACTTGTGATGCAATCCTTATGAAGGAAAGGGGGAGAAATGATGATGCCAGTCATATAATGTTTTGATTGGAGGGAATGATGCTGCTGGAAGATAGGAAAGATTCAGTTCCCATTGCAACTCTGACGATGCTTAAGCTGATCTATCAAAGGATAAATATCACGACAGTGGGATTCGTGATAAGAGCAGAATAATGGTTATGGGAAGCAGTAAAGAGATAAAATGGCAAAGCAATAGACAATATGGGGATGGCAGAAAAGCACAGTTTAAGGTGGCGCTGTTTTCCAGTGTTTGCCAAATTTTAGGGCCTGAAAATCGGGAGATGAAGAAATGTGCTTGGCAATGGATGTTGCGCATAAGATTGAAGATGGTTTATACGTGCAAAAGAGTTATTCAAGGTCAGAACGTTGGAAAATGACAAAGGAATGGAGTGTGCGGAAATTTAGGCATGTTTTGCGCAAAAATAAAGTGGTGCGTGCAATATCTGCGGGATGCGCGAAATAGTAGCGGGTTGCGCGAAAAATCAGCGGGATGCGCGAAAAAGAAAGTTGTGCGCGTAATATCAGCGGGCTGCGCGAAAAATTAAGTTTGCGCGAAATATTGGCATGGTGCGCGAAATTGAGGAATGAAGTTTTCGCGCAAATGATGATTCGAGATCAGAAGATCAAAAATTGGCAAAGGCATAAAATGCGCGAAATATTGGAGCAGTGCGTGAAATCTGATGTCGCGGGAAAGATTGGGTTTGCGCGCAATATAGAACGCGGTGCGGAATTTTGCGCGCAATTGGTGCTTCATGCTTAGAAGGATGAAAAATGGAAAAGGCATGAGGTGCGCGAAATATTGAAGCATGGCGCGAAATATGACGTTTCATAAAAGAATTTTTACGCGCATGGAGGAGGTTTTACGCGCAAGAAGAGGTTTTTATGTGCAAGGTCAAAACTGCCTATAAATATGGGGTGAACCACTCTCATTAAGTGAGACTCGACACTTAGACAAATCCCGAGCTCTGGCGCGCGGAAAATTGTAGTATAGAGCATTGCGCGAAAAGAAGAAGTGTTGCGCGGAAAAAGAATTTTTGCGCGAAATAGGATGTTCTGCGCGAAAAAGAAGAGTTGTGCGCGAAAAGGATTTTTCGCGCCAAAAGGTATTTTTACGCGCAAGGCTTGAATTTTATGTGCAAGCCACCTAGAAGGTTGCCCGAAAAATTTGAGGGTACCGCAGTCCTTCGATAGGTGCATTTCACTCTCAAAGCAGCTTTGTGAAGAAGAAAGAACTGTGAACCATTCGGTTTCACAAAGAGAAGTTGAACCGCACTCACACGACTGGTGTTTAACACTCTTGTTGTGCTTTGCGAAGTGAAGAAGAACTAGACGTGCAATTGAACTCATATCTGCACACAGGAAGAATTCAGTATACCAATACACTCAGGTGTTGGTATTGAGAAGAGAAGGAAGAGAAGAAGAAGAACAGAGTATGCCCAACTGAAGGCTGACAATTATTCAGGGCAGTTTAATTCAGATGATGCTTTGTGAGCAGATCTTCAGTGTTTGAATAATCACATTGGTGTATGTGATTCTAGCTAAAGAAAGAAGGTGATTAGTGCAGTCAGTTGTTGCACTAAGAGGAAGAAGGAAGAAGAATTAGTGCAGTTTGTTTTTGCACTAGAGAAGAAGAGAAAGAAAGAAGAGAATTGCTTGCCTACTGCTTTGCAAGTAATCAAGTGAAGAGCACTACAATAGATCAAGAGCATAACCAACCTTTTGAAGAAAGAAGAAGACTGTCTCGATAGGCAGTATAAAGAACCAGCTAGAGGCTGCAAGTTGGACTTGGCTTTCACCAGTCCAGGGAAGAGGATTGTTTCCCACCCCCTCCAAAGTGTAGGGAATCACACTGGCTAGAGGATTGTTTTCCTAGCCACTCCATTGTAACAGCATTTTACTTTATAGTGGAGAATACATGCAGTGGTCATACCCATGCATGGCAAGGACGTAGTTACTCTTATTGAGTGGTGAACCTTGTAAAAATATCATGTGCACATTTTTTACTGCTTTCTATTATTGCATGCGACAGGGAAAAGAGAATAAGAGAATCAAGATCCTAACAGGTCTAGAGGTACTGGGATAAAAGTTGGAATTGGTTTAAAAAGTCACCAACACTGATTCACCCCCCCCCCTCTCAGTGTTAGGTATATCCCAAACTGGTCCTTTCAATTGGTATCAGAGGGACAGGTTCACCTCTATTGGATTCTCTATAGTGAAGTTATTCCCTTTTGAAGACCTGAGATTATTTCCTGTGTTATCAATGAAGAGCAGTGTTTGTAAAGATTCATCTATCTCTGAGCAGAAAGATATATCTACAAAGACCATGATGAACAGTAAAAAGAAAGAGAAGAGAAAGTTGAAGAAGAATTCCCTCGTATCTAAACAGGAGGAAGCATCTGGTTCTCCATATTTGGCTGATGTTGACGACACACCAGACTTGGAAAGTTATGAGAAGGTGGCTCAAGTACCCACCAAGAAGATGGAAAACCTTCCTACCTCAACTGATCAAGAGGTATGTGTTAGTACATTTGGAAATTACCCTCATGATGAAAATGCTAGCACAAGTGGTGATGAACAATCTACAACATCTCAAGAAATATCAGTTGATAGATTAAGAATTATTCTACATGGTATTCCTGAAAAGAGTGCATCCCTGGTTTGTGGGGTATTTCAATGCATGCAAGAAAATATCACTCAGTTGGAAGAAGAAACTGATGTTTTGGAGAAAGGCTTACAAGCAAAAATTGTCGAATGTTTAAAGCTCTCCAGACAGGTTGGAGCCTTTGAAGCAACAAAGAGGGGATTTGAAGAAAGTTCTTCAAAGTGGCTCAAAGATGTTGAAGAAAAGGAGGGAGTCAACAAGACTCTGGAAGATAAGATCCATGCACTAGAAGATGAGATAAAAAGGGGCAATGAAGTCAAGAAGTTATATTTGGAAGATAACTCCCAGAAGATCAATGAACTTGACTCTTTGTTACAAAAAAAATTAAAGATGCATGAATATGAAGTTGAAATATTAAAGAAGGCTTGTGAAGAGAAGATGACTATTATTGAAAACCAGGAAGTCATCCTCGATATGAGATGTCTAGAATTGGAAGCTGAACTAACCAATCTTGAGAAGACACATATTGAGTCTCCACAAAAGAAGGAAATTGTAGCTGCTGGAACTCAATGTTCTCTGGAATATTCTACTGTCAAAAGACCTCCAACATGTGATAAGAAGATCATGGCTTCACTCATTGATCTATCACAAGTAGCTGATAAGAAGGTACTATCCATACCAACTTGTACTAATGTTTCGAAAATTGTTTCTACAAAAAGTGCAGGTTGGAAGAAAATTTCTAAACAAGTATGGATGAAGAAAAGTGATAAGAAACCTACCACCATGGCTAGGGTGGTTAGGGGAAAGAGTGTGGAAGATATGTCCCCACAGAAAGCACAACATACCAAGAAGAAGATTCAGCAACCTTATCATGAAGATGACAAGAATTCAAGGTTTGTTGGTCAATGCTGGTGCTGCAATAGATTTGGGCATTGTGCACTGGATTGTTGGTACAATCCCTTAAATGTAAAAGTACAGAGAAAGTACATTTCAAGGGGGAGAAAGCCAGAAGAAAAGAAGCAACATCCACAGGTCCAGAGACATATGTTTACTGCAAATAGATTTGGATTACTTGACAACATCTGGGATGATTGCAAAAGTGGTCAAAAAGATACATGTCAATCTCCAACTGTATCCAGAGCTAAAAAGAAGATAAGATCACTGAACCTGGCTAAAATGGAATCCTTGGGAAGCAAGAAGAAATTTGAAGATTCTCCCAAGAAGGTTTTGAAAAAGGAAAAGAAGTCCTTGGAGTCTAAATCCAAGAAGGGTGATGCATCCAGAAGGACCACCAAGAAAACATGCTTCTACTGTGGAAAGAAAGGACACACCATGGATCTTTGTGAACAAGCCATGGAACTGAATAGAAGAAGACTGGACTCAAACAGACAATCAATCCAGATGAAGCAGAAGGGATTGATTGAAAACAAGTTTCCTAAGAAAGGTAGCTTGAAAGCATCGAAGGAACCATGTGGAATATCCAGAACTGAGGCCACACTTCCAAGTGACTTACTAGTCATATGGCCAAATCAGTCCCAACTTGCCAAAGATCTGCAAAGAGATGAAGATAAAGAACTGGAAATTGCTAAGGAAAAAAGGAAACAAAAGATTCTACATGAAGACAGTGAAGTTCTGTGTGTGAGGTGCAACAAGGCTGGTCATACTGTTAGAAAGTGCTTTGAATTTATTCCATCCCAACAAGAATTCTTGAAGAGGATGAAAGTTACACCGGGATATTCTAGTTCATGGAAAGCTCTTGAAGAAAGAAGATTCACACAAAAAGAGATTGAAGAAGTTTTGAGATCCACACAGCCACATTCAAAATTGAAGATCAAATGTGAAAGTGTGAGGTGTGGAGAAAATGGATCATATTGGTTGAGAAAATCATCTCAGCCTTCCTGCTCACATTGAAGAATCATGGTGGATCCACCTTATTCCCTTAAATCCTTGTGCATTGTATTTGTTCTGATAATATAGGGAATTGAAGGTGAAGTAAGATCTCAGGGGGAGATCCTGAGATTCAATGATAAGAAATGTTCCCTTGAGCGAGAGACACACGAAGAAGCTATCAGAGTCATTATCTCAATCAATATCAACATTTGTTGGTATAAAATTCAATTACTCTGAATATTGTCTGAAGATCATGTTGTTGGAAAAGGTATGTCATTTCTTAATCTCTCATCCTTGATTACTCAAAATAAATATATTTTTATAAAGGGGGAGTAACAAAGATAATCAATGACATAAGAAGAGTGAAAGTTCCCCAAGGCCACTTATCCTGCCAATTGAACAAGAATGTTTTTGATCCATTTGTTGAAGTGAGTGCAGGAATTTCAGGTTGATTATTTCTTTCACACTCAATATCTTCGGCCTGGAATGAAAGTGAAAAACCCTTGAAGACAAGTGTAAGAGTTCTCATCTCATGAGGTGTCATATTATGTGGGTAATGGACAGCTTTGTTGTCTAAATCAAATCCTCTTGTTTTCTACACCGAGCATTGCTCAAGTAGACTTAGAGTGAAATGATTGATGGCACATTTCTTAAGTACGGAATGATACCCTCTCTACCATGATCTTTGTATTTCTTGTCAATAAGGGGGAGAGAAATGAAATGAATGTCTAGGAGAGAAAATGAAGTAAAGGGAGAGAGATTAGATTCTCATTTTGACATTGACACATTCATCTGAGGAGACTTTAATGTATTGACAACAAAATACAAAGGGGGAGATTGTTGGGACCACTTTGTATATGAAGATTGTATTTGTTGTCAACAGTTGTCAATGCTGGTCAAAATGAAGAAGGATATGAAGAAGAACTCCAAAGTTAATGGAGATCGGTTGAAGTGAAGTTGCCTGGAGAATTGTTATGGAATCATAGCATTGGATTTCATAATTGAGCAATTCTCTTAGACGACAAATTCAGACAATTGTTGAGCTAATCCTAAGTTCAAAGAACATGTGTCAATGGTGACACATTGTTTACAACAATGAAGAATGGAGAAGTATCATCCATTTGAGGATGATTGGAGCAGAATGGTGAATTATCATCTATCTAAGGATGGTTGAAGAAGAATGAGGATTTGAAGAAGACAATGCAATGATTTATGATTGCATGTGAACCATGCAAGAGCTTACTTGAAGAATAGAATCATATGATTTGCAGAATGATGGTTATGAAGAAGAGAAAATGTGGAAGGGCTTGACATTCTGAGGTAGACAGGCATTTCACATTGTATCTAAATCAGACGATGCTTTGATGGTATGTATTTCACACAAATCATGAGTTAGGAGAACTTGTGATGCAAGCCTTATGAAGGAAAGCGGGAGAAATGATGATGCCAGTCATATAATGTTTTGATTGGAGGGAATGATGCTGCTGGAAGATAGGAAAGATTCAGTTCCCATTGCAACTCTGACGATGCTTAAGCTGATCTATCAAAGGATAAATATCACGACAGTGGGATTCGTGATAAGAGCAGAATAATGGTTATGGGAAGCAGTAAAGAGATAAAATGGCAAAGCAATAGACAATATGGGGATGGCAGAAAAGCACAGTTTAAGGTGGCGCTGTTTTCCAGTGTTTGCCAAATTTTAGGGCCTGAAAATCGGGAGATGAAGAAATGTGCTTGGCAATGGATGTTGCGCATAAGATTGAAGATGGTTTATACGTGCAAAAGAGTTATTCAAGGTCAGAACGTTGGAAAATGACAAAGGAATGGAGTGCGCGGAAATTTAGGCATGTTTTGCGCAAAAATAAAGTGGTGCGCGCAATATCTGCGGGATGCGCGAAATAGTAGCGGGTTGCGCGAAAAATCAGCGGGATGCGCGAAAAAGAAAGTTGTGCGCGTAATATCAGCGGGCTGCGCGAAAAATTAAGTTTGCGCGAAATATTGGCATGGTGCGCGAAATTGAGGAATGAAGTTTTCGCGCAAATGATGATTCGAGATCAGAAGATCAAAAATTGGCAAAGGCATAAAATGCGCGAAATATTGGAGCAGTGCGCGAAATCTGATGTCGCAGGAAAGATTGGGTTTGCGCGCAATATAGAACGCGGTGCGGAATTTTGCGCGCAATTGGTGCTTCATGCTTAGAAGGATGAAAAATGGAAAAGGCATGAGGTGCGCGAAATATTGAAGCATGGCGCGAAATATGACGTTTCATAAAAGAATTTTTACGCGCATGGAGGAGGTTTTACGCGCAAGAAGAGGTTTTTATGCGCAAGGTCAAAACTGCCTATAAATATGGGGTGAACCCCTCTCATTAAGTGAGACTCGACACTTAGACAAATCCCTAGCTCTGGCGCGCGGAAAATTTTAGTATAGAGCATTGCGCGAAAAGAAGAAGTGTTGCGCGGAAAAAGAATTGTTGCGCGAAATAGGATGTTCTGCGCGAAAAAGAAGAGTTGTGCGCGAAAATGATTTTTCGCGCCAAAAGGTATTTTTAAGCGCAAGGCTTGAATTTTATGCGCAAGCCACCTAGAAGGTTGCGCGAAAAATTTGAGGGTACCGCAGTCCTTCGATAGGTGCATTGCACTCTCGAAGCAGCTTTGTGAAGAAGAAAGAACTGTGAACCATTCGGTTTCACAAAGAGAAGTTGAACCGCACTCACACGACTGGTGTTTAACACTCTCGTTGTGATTTGCGAAGTGAAGAAGAACTAGACGTGCAATTGAACTCATATTTGTACACAGGAAGAATTCAGTATACCAATACACTCATGTGTTGGTATTGAGAAGAGAAGGAAGAGAAGAAGAAGAACAGAGTATGCCCAACTGAAGGCTGACAATTATTCAGGGCAGTTTAATTCAGATGATGCTTTGTGAGCAGATCTTCAGTGTTTGAATAATCACATTGGTGTATGTGATTCTAGCTAAAAAAAGAAGGTGATTAGTGCAGTCAGTTGTTGCACTAAGAGGAAGAAGGAAGAAGAATTAGTGCAGTTTGTTTTTGCACTAGAGAAGAAGAGAAAGAAAGAAGAGAATTGCTTGCCTACTGCTTTGCAAGTAATCAAGTGAAGAGCACTACAATAGATCAAGAGCAAGACCAACCTTTTGAAGAAAGAAGAAGACTGTCTCGATAGGCAGTATAAAGAACCAGCTAGAGGCTGCAAGTTGGACTTGGATTTCACCAGTCTAGGGAAGAGGATTGTTTCCCACCCCCCTCCAAAGTGTAGGGACTCACACTGGCTAGAGGATTGTTTTCCTAGCCACTCCATTGTAACATCATTTTACTTTATAGTGGAGAATCCATGCAGTGGTCATACCCATGCATGGAAAGGACGTAGCTACTCTTATTGAGTGGTGAACCTTGTAAAAATATCGTGTGCACATTTTTTACTGCTTTCTATTATTGCATGCGACAGGGAAAAGAGAATAAGAGAATCAATATCCTAACAGGTCTAGAGGTACTGGGATAAAAGTTGGAATTGGTTTAAAAAGTCCCCAACACTGATTCACCCCCCCTCTCAGTGTTAGGTATATCCCAAACTGGTCCTTTCAGTTTATATATATATAAATATATTTTTTATATATACATATTTACATATTCACATAAGGATATTTTAATATGTACATTGAGATGTGTTTACATACATATATATATATATATATATATATTTATATATATAATTGTATATTTTTATAATATTTTTAAAAGGGAACATTTGAAATTTCAATTCAATATTTAAATTTGGTTTTCCAAAATGTCTTCAAAGAGATGTTTTTAAATATTTTTGATTTAAAAAATAATTAGTGAGATTATTATGTGTTTAATAAATGACTTTGGGAAATATTTTTTATTTTAAAGTGGGTGTTAAAAAGTGGTTTTCAAAAGGATGCAGGGTTATCAAAGAGTATTCTTGATTGTGTGATGTTATTATTTATGATATAGATAATTACAATGTTAAATACATTTTTATTGGCACATCAGAGACCATAGGTAGAAGAGTAACATGATGAATGTTACACTAGATTTTGGAATGGTGCAATTAAAAACTCATTGATTAGTGAAACTAAGAATGATCCTAGATTTGATTTAAGTCACATAGTTGTCTAATGTTCTATAAGTGAGTAAATTAATTTTATAAACTACGGGTCAGATCACTTCTCATTTGGTTTGGATTAGTATTGTGATATTTCGTTTTTATTTGTGCCCACACTCACTTTTAGAGATGGAATTATGATTATTGTTTATTTTCATGTTTACCATTAATTTTTATGACTGATAAATATTTTTCTTTTTTCTAACTATTTTTATTTATTGGTTTCATCATCACGTCATTTGTTTTACTTCTGAGTATAGTTTTTAATCTAATAAAAATGGGAATTTAAATGGGATTATTTTACATGGGTTGGTTTATAGAAAAAGGTGAATTCTAAATCTTTGTTTTAATAAAGAACACTTAATTTTCGGAAATTATTTTAATGAGATTTTTAAAAACTAAGGAAAAATAAATAAAATTTTGATAAAAAGGTTAGTAGTGATGTTTAGTTTCCAACTATTCATTTATAAAAATATTTCCTAAATATATTTTCAAACTATAATTTTGTGTTTATTATAGAAAATAATAGAATATAATCTAGGGTTATTACCTACTCAGTTTTCATGATCACACCCTACTCACACCACTAGGTGTTTTTAGATAAATTTGAATTTAAAAGGTTCTAGATAGTTCTCTCAGATTTGATTTTGAATTCGGATGGAGAGTGACCATGGATCAGATGATTTTTTTCAAGTATATCAGTGTATTATTTTTACTATTTTAGTAGATCATCCATGTAGACCATTTTCCTTATTTCAATTATGGTTATTGGTAGATTACACTATAACTATAGAGATCAAGGATACTAGGGAATAATATTTCTATAGAGGGTGTTTGGGGTGAGATGAGGGATTTATTTTGTATATATGATATTTTCATCTATATTTGAACTATTTTAATTTTGTATTCTGCTTATTTTTTTTGAATATCTGACATATGGGTGGGTCATGTCATAATTTTAGTGGATTCATAAAAAAATTAAATATTATTTATCTTATAAAATAAACATCAATGATTACTTATTATACCTATGATACTTGTTGTTATAAAGGTGGATTTAAGATTCCCCTAGGGTAATTGGTGGGCTAAGTTAGGTGTCGGTTCATGTGGCAGCTCAGACAGTTTCATTAAAAAAATCAGATCTTAGTTTTCTTAAGAGGACCTAGTTTCTAGATTTTCACATTTTTTGGGATGTCTGGTAGATATAGGTGGTATGGTCAGGACTCAATAGGTATAAAGGGAAGAGTTTCATAATCTCTTACATGTTTTAAACCTCATTTATCTACTGGAAGTTGGGTTTTAATTCATGGTTTTTTGTTTTTTGTATGATTTGAATTATTTTAATGGAATTATCATGTTTGGGGATGAATCAAGGGTTGATCTGGTGGTACATAGTGTGCTAGCATGGCTTCGTAACACATGTGGATCCTGAAAACATGGTTCAATGTAACTCTCAATGATGTTTGTGGGGCTAGAACATGGTACACCAGACCATGTAGCCAATTCATACATGATCATTATTCCCATTTAAGTGGCCTTATGATGTACAATTTAAGAAAATTGTGTTTCGTTTATGTTTTATAAAGGGGATTCTATAAATTGGAATTTATTTTCAAGTTATGTTTAAATATTTTTAAAAATAGAGTGAGTTTAAAATGGGTTTTAAGGGAATATTCAAAGTTTCAAAATGTAAATATTCATTTTAAAACAATTTGTAAAGGTTTTTAAAAATAATGTTTTATTTAAAATTGATTTAGTTGGGTTTGGATTTAATAAAATAGGATTGTGATGGAAAATATTTTAAAATTTGGTTTTCTTACTCCTTTTCCTTGAAGAAATTGGTTTTAAATTAGGAATGTTGGTATTGAAACCATTAAAGAGGTTCTCTAAATAAATTAAAACTAAAATTGGAGTTTTGGGATTTAAATATTTTTTCAATGGATGAATCATGGGGTTTGAAATTTCTTTCCAAATAGGGCCTTAATCATTCAAATTTTTAAAAAGTGGTTTTGATAAAGGGTTAAAAGGGTTTTTTTTAATTATGTTGCTCTTTTTGGTGGTGTTTTTGGTTTTTTTATTTAAAATGGTTATTTTGAATTGATAGAGAGTTTATATTTGGAAGATTTTTTTCTTTTGATATGTATTGGGTTATTTCAGGTGGTTCCCATGTTATTGGGAGTATGCCTCCAAGAAAAGTTACAAGTATTGTCGGGGTTTGTTTGATCATAGAATTTAGGGGTATTTAGCTGATCGATCTCTAGGTTAATTAATTCTATATATTGTATCTACTTGGGTTCCTTATTTTTTGTTTCTTGTGGATTTTTTTTATTTTGGATTTCCTCATTTATTTTTAGAATTGACGATCCTTTTGGAGTTCGAATGTGGTCAGTTCCTTGATTTGGGGGAAAGATCATGGTTTTTCTCTAGGAAACTAAGATAAATATTGTACTATTTAAGTTTATATACTGAATGTTATTGGTTTAACTTGGTGGGACTACCATGATCGATATCCTGGTTATGCGGTCCTGGGTTACAACTTTTTTTCTTGACCCAAGTTTAAACCAATGTTGTTGAAAGAGGAGTTTCTATAAGTCATGCCTTCTTCCCTGTGTTCCTAGTTTGATGATAATTAAGGGTGTCTTGATGGTCTTCATTATAGAATATTTTGAGTATTCTTAAGGATATGGCCTATTTTGATAATGGTTCAATGGAAATTTTGATGTATTCCTCTCTCTCTGCCCATTAATGGTCCAATTCTTTTCTTTGGGATGCTTCCATTGGGTTGTTCAATGTTGTGCATGTTTATAGAGTTAGATGTATTAGGGGATCTGGGATTTTTTTATTCAGTTAAACCATTTGAATTAGGTTTGTTGGAAACTCTCATCATGTTTGGTAGTGAACTTTTCTAGTGCCCTTACATTGTTGATCCACCATCCCATGGAATTTCTTAAATGGTGTGGAGACGAAGACCCACTATAGGCTTCCATTTCTTAATTTACCCATTAGTGGTCGGTTGAGAGTTCTTCCTTGAAGACATAGATATTATTAAATTTTTGGGAGAATTTTATAGTTTATTGGGATGAATTTGGTTTTGGATAGCTCATAGATTATGTTATAGTGTCTTCTTCTCATCCTTCTGAAAGTCATCTTAGGTTTTCTTCAAGATCGATGGATTTCTAAGGGTATAAATCATTATAGTGGAGAGTATTGAAACACCATTATTTTTATTAATTTAATTTATTTATTTATTGTTAATTATTTTTACTCTTTATTTTTGTGTTCCATTAGTTTTAATTTTTAAATGTTTAAGGAATTTGGTTTTTCCCATGGTTAGTGCTAACCATGAATAGACCATGTAAAGGGACGTATGTGATGTGGTAGTGGTGTTTTACATGGTTGGAAAATGGTTTACATAACCATATGAGCCATCCAGTTTGGTGCATTGTGTTCCAAATGTAGGGAAAATTATTGGTTCATGGTTTGGGTAAACCAAGCAGCAACCGTAAGATACACATTGTTTTATAAAAATAGAAATTCATAAAATATCCCCCCCCCCCTTTATTTTTACTCTAACCCATGACCCACCCACCCCCACCCCCCACTTTTATCCCCATGACAATCATGGTCATGCCCCATATCTCTCACATGTATCCTTCATCCTCCCTCTCCCCTTAGTTCTATTATGATTTCAAGGGGATTCTAAAACAATTGAGCTCCCCCTACCTCCTCTTTCTTCTTCCAATCATACCCTCATGATTTTTATTTCTCCACTTATTATTCATTCCCTAGGTTGAATTCTATATGGTTTATGGTTCAGATTTATTGATATTTTGGATTCCCATGGTGTGTGATCTTCTCTCTGGACATTCCATTTTCCTTTCTTGAAGGATTTTCATTTTCTATGCTTTCCCTATGTAGGTGTTTCCATACTTTTTTGTTTCCCAACTTTTTTTACATGTTTGGGTTTTTAAAATTTATTTCATTAAAATTGTACAATCTAAATGGATTCAATTGGATTAAATATTCTTTTTCGTAAGATTTTAAAGTAATTGCAATTGATTTTTGAATGAGGTTTTAAGGGTTTTGACCTATTTTTTGTTTTTACTCAAATAATACCTTTTGATTTTGTCAGATAAAACACCTATGTTATTTTTCCAAGAGTAATTGTGTGTTTCATGATTGTTTGGGATTGTTTATAGAATATTATTTTCTAATGCATGAGTTAATATAATTAACTAATTGGATTTTCCTCATTGATAAATGTAATATAGTTTTTATTTTATTCCTTGTGTTCTTTTTTATGAACAATGTTATGGATACCTCTTATCTTGTATTATTTGTATGTACAAATTTATGGATTTATATATGTGTGTGTGTGTATAAAAATTCACATAAGGATACATAAATATATAAATTTATAGTTGTTTATAAATATATATATCATTTCATATGTGTATAAAAGATTTAAAAAGAGAACTTTTGAAACATAAATTTGATGTTCGAATTTGGTTTTCCAAAATGAATTCAAATAGATACTTTTATGTTGTTTTAATTTCAAAAAATCATTCTTGAAATTATAATGTGTTTCAAAACTGGCCTTGGGAAATATGTTTTATTTTTAATTGTGTGTTCAAAAGTAGTTTTTGAAAGAGGGCATGGTTCTCAAAGTGTGTTATTTATTGTGGGATGTTATTATTAATAATATAAATTATCTACATATTGTATTTTTGTTATGGAACATGGAAAACCTTAGGTGGGTGTGTTATAGGATTGGTGTTTCCCTAGATTTTTGAATAGTTTTACTTTGGGATCATTGACCAGTGGTATTGGGAGTGTACTTGGATTTTTTTTAGGACACATATCATACTAGTGTTCTGTGAATTTGTAAATTACATTTTGAATCTATTGGTTAGATATCTTCCCAGGCATCATGGATTTTGACTTGTGATGATTCATATTGATTAGTTCCCACACTCGCTTTTATAGATGATGTTATGATTATAGTTTATCACCTTATTTACCGTTAGAACTTATGACAACTAAATTTTTTTCTTTTGTTCATAATAGTTTTATTAATACCTTCTATCATCACTGAATTTTATTATTATAGGTTTTCCTTTTGAGTACTATTTTTAAAGTAAAAAAATAAAATTTTATAAGGTCTAGTTTTACATGGATTGGTTTATAGAACACTTTATTTCCAAATTTTCATTTTAATAAACGATTCTTATGCAAAGGATATAATTTCTAAGAGATTTTTTTCATTTAAGGTAAAATAGGTGGAAGTTTTGTTATATGGTTGGTAGTGATTTTTGGTTTTCAAATTTTTATTTATAAAAGTTGTTTCCATGATATATTTTCAAACCATAATTTTTCATATATTATGGAAAGGAAATGCATAGAATCTATGGTTCTTATATATTGGGATGTTGATCTCAATCCCTACTCAAAACACTCAGTGTTTATAGACTAAATGGCCTTTTCATGTTATGGTTTGACCTCTCAGATTAGATTCTAAGTTTGGGTGTAGATTATCCACATGTCACATGTGATGATTTATTTAGGTATGTTAGTGTTTTAATTTAATTGTGTTAGTTGTTTAGCCAACTAGGAATTTCTTCCAATTTTTATTTATGGTTATTAGTGGATTAAACTATATCTGTAGAGATTGGGGTTGTAGTGGTATATTTTTTTTAGATATAGTTTGGTATGAGTTGATTGATTTATTTTGTGTACTTCATACCTTTTATTTTTTCAAATTTTTTATTCTACCTATTTATTATTGGTGTGGATATCCAAAATACATAAATATAATTCTACGATTTAAATAGAATTATACTATTTTTTATATATTATTTATATGGTTAAAATCATCACTAATAATTACTTGTGATTTATATAATGATTTTTGTCACCCGGGGGGTCAGAGAGACACCCCAGGTCAGTAATAGGCCGGGTCGGGTGTTGGTTCAGGTTGAATATTAGACCGATTCGTTACATAAAAACCTTATATGGTACCAACCACAACATAAAAAAATCCTTCCCCATTATCATTTGAGCTCCAAATTTATATAAACCATGAACAATACTTGAAGGATCCATTATGAGCCCATTGGAACTCAGTATCCTCGCCTCAGGTAAGGGAATTAAACTTAGTTCCATGTCAAGTGGCTAATACCCACATACCCCAACTTAAAAGTCATTTAATATGTGAAATAACATATAATGTGATAATATTATAGTTCAACTAACTTAAAAAAAAGGTATCCCTATTTTTAATTCATAATTTCCAATTATTCATGTTCATCCAATAGTCTTCGATCAAAATCATCATCTTTGAGTCCTGAGAAGCTTCTAATAACAAAAATCATTAGGAATGGTGTGTGTTTTACTCTAAACACATCCCTGAGTCCATTGAAAAAAGTACCTCTCCAAAATACGCATAAAATCATAGGAGTTCAAATTTCTTAAGATCTATTTATCCATCTGAATGAATTCCCCATCCCACCAACCTGATTTGACCAAGATTTAGTGCCATTTGCATTGAATCCCTCAATCCACAAAGTAATCCCTCCCAATATACCAATAACCAAGAAGAACAAAAATATGAGATGTAGGGTATAGTGTCTTAGCCTCCCCCGACACTATTGGATATCTAATGGGAAACCCCATGTATATACTTCATTAAAAAAATTAATCACCATATTTACCTTCGATAAAAGAATATTTGGGATCCACTGAGTGCCCAGTATACCCTCATCTAAAACCCAATGCACTTCACATATGGACTCCTCCTCAATCCACTCCATTTTGTATCTAGTACCCTACTACCAAGTACCCAATGGTATCTTTAGAAAACTAAAAAACTACAGGTCCCTCAATGAGAAACTAGTACACCACCATTTAGTACTCTGTGGTACTATTACTCCTCATAGAATAACTATCAACTCGTTATTCATGGTATAAACCCTTGAGACTCCTATAAAAACTATAGAAACCTCTAAAAACATCTATTATATATTTATTATATATCAAAAATCATATTTAAATTTTAAAATTTAAATTTACCCTAACACTAATCTCACTAGATTATGGTTTTTGTTGGGTTCCAATGACTGATATTGAATGACACATTCTAAACTACCCATTGTAGAGTTTCTCATCCTCTAATAAGACTCCCTGAGAATCTCCCAAGACATTTATTTTTCACTAAGACTATATTTAAATTCTTAATTCTTGGTATTATTCTTGTTACAATACCCCAAGTCAAACCCAAACTAGTAAAAAATCAAAAATCATAACACAACTCACTCTGGTATATCACAACTTCTAGTCATACATTGAACAAAGTAATTTTTTTATTCTTGAGTTATCATACATGGTCATATGTAAGAAATTATAATTGTTATTCCACCACATACTGCCCCTAATAACTTTATGGTCCTTGAATAGTGGTTTGCACCAAAATTACTACTCCAAGACAGTTTACCCATGTCAAAAATATTTGTGAAATTTTAATTTACCAATTCCATTAAAAAATGATCGATGTCACTTGTCTAATATAGAATATCATACACTCATTATTTCCCCAAATAATCTCAAAACGTGAAAAATATAGGGACCAATAGTACTATCTATTAGAATTAATCCAACCTATAAAGACTTTCCATATTACTTAGGTTGTCATAATTTTCAAAAGTTCCAAAATTTCCCAAACTATATCACTACATCAGTCTATTTATAAAATAAACACTCATTCATCCCGGAAAAAAATTATTAATAAACTCACATATATTTTTTTCTAAATATACTGACTCAATATGATTATCATAGATCGATACCCAAATCCTTTTATCTTCCTCTCATATTATAGCTCTAACCACTTGCATCTATGTTCTACCATGTAACATATCCACATTCGGGTTGGGTTCATCGAACACAAAACTACTTTAATTCATCCAAATTATTCTAAAATGAGACTTATATACTAAATCCTTCAATTCAATAATCCAAAACATATAATTTCCTTTATTCATGATCCATAGGTACCAATAATCTTACACACCATGTTCATTTGAATGATTTCGCATGAAATCTCAACTAAATTTACCATGATAATCCCAACACATAAGTTGAACTCTTTGATCTATACTACCATAGTGATTTGTGATATTAATACCCAATTCTATAAATTATACATAACTATGATACCCATTCTTGATGGTTATCTATTCAAGTTAGTGGCCTCACTCACTGCTACAAAACTCTCACATTCGAACTCTCTTTAGATATCATGTTGTCCTATCAGTGGTTCCATCATTTTTCAAGTTCTCAAATCCTCATATATAATACACTAATAATATATCTCAATAATAATTCTAATATTTTCATTTAATTAGTGTTATCCTACCACAATTTACATCCATCAAAAGTTAACTTTTCATTTCTCACATGAGATGACCGCCTTTGTTCGATCACAAATGTATGAACCCTATATTGTTTCACAGCCAAATTGGGGTTACCTAATCACTTTCACTAGTAAAACTGTGATATAATGATAATTACAAGTCAATATATACTTGACTATCATTAAATAATATCCTGATCATACTCATATAAAATTTCAAGTTTCAACTAGTAACTCTCATTTCCATTTTAAATAAAAACAATATATCCCACAAATATACATAGTTCATTTCATACCCAATCACATAACATGTGTAACCACTCCTCAAATAACATTAAAATACATCTATAAATATTTATGATGTTTGGAAAAATAAATAAAGAGACATTAAATATTTCAATATCTCACCTCCTATGAGATTATCCATCATCATCTAATCAGTATGACTTACAATATATCCCAAGTTGATCACACCTAATCAATCAAAAATCCCACCATAAAAACGTTCATCATATTTTAACCCAACCCACATACCATGTATATCGAGTAAAATACCATTAACATGTTCCTAATCTAAGAGAGTGTCTAGAAACTTACTCTCACAATGAATTCAAACCACGACCATTATTGATCGAATCTAATTTCATGGGTAGAAATATACACTGGTTATATCCCATAATACTTCTTGGATAATTATATAATGAGTTAAATCACATCAAAACAAGGCTCATTCACTTAAAAAAGGGTATCCATGCCTTATATACATGTCATCCCCATCCATCACATAAAGCGATGCATGTTCTTTCATCCCAAAACATTCTCAAACAATTTCTTCAGCCCAAAATAATCAATCCACTAGAAATATCTTATGTTTCACTCTCATAATGTGAAGTATATACCAATATTTCTCATATTTAATTCATCCATGTGACTAAGATATAATCTCTCTCACGGGATACCCCCTTTATAGTTAAACATCATAAGAATAATAATAATAATAAAAGTTACTTATTGTTCTACGAAGGTAACTAACTCACTAATATTATCGGACATATCTCACAATCTATAAGATCTCTTCGATTATCTATCTATTATCTGACATACTAGTCACAAATCTTGAATCAAAACTTATATATCCATCTCATATATCATATTTTAATTCATATTCTTTCACACCTAAACTTTATGGCTCACATCCATATCTAGGAATTTTTATACCCATACCACCCACTCTAGGGAAAACATCATTGTATAAATTTTCAAATAAAAATAATATCACACTCAATAATTCTTATCTAAAATGTAGTACCAAGTCAATTCTGTTAATTAGAGTGATAAATGAAAGTTATTTGGTAAAACATTTAATATGTTATTTTTTATGATTTAGGTAACCAAAATACTATTTATAAAACCATTTTACAATTATATACAATAATAAACTCATCATTTTATCCCATATGTAAAATATTATTGATGTACACACACCTCTTTCCACTACAAATCAAGGGTAAAATCACAAATCTTAAATGAACCAAAATAATATGACTTCACTGAGTGGGGGAGTAAAACCCTAAATCCTTTATTTATTTTTATATCCAAATTTATTATAATCATGATCAATTATTAACGTGACTATATATAATTTATTCATAATTTTATAAACATTTTAACTATAATAAACATAAATGGTATAGTGAATTAACATGTTTTACCACTCAAAATTAATGGAATATTTCTTGTAATTATTTGGTAAAACCTATGATCAAATGACACACTGGTTTTAACTTGTCAGATACAAAAAATAAGGGTTTATCTATTAAATCATGGAAAAAAATGTGCCTCCCTAGCTTGTAATGTGCTCCCACAAAAACAATGATAAGATAATCTAAAATAAACAATAATATTTTCTTCAACAAGAATAGACCACCACTAAGATATTTTTATTCGTATTCCTCTTAAATTAAGATGATCAGAATAATGATTATTTGATATAGAGAGTGATCAATTTAATATTTGTCTTCGTCTTCAATTCCTCTTAATTAACTTTATTTTAATATATCTCCACCCTCCTTCTATCATAGTAGTTAACATACCTTATTCTATTTTTAAATTTTAATTGAAAATTCAAATTCAAAAGAAAAACTTCTTCTTAAACATCACAAACTTCATTCCAACCCTTGAGATCAATATATAACTTATTTTAAACTTTATATAGTAATTATTTGAAAATTCAAGTTATAGTACCCATTGAATCGCTAATTATTCCATATCAACAAAGAACATGAATTTTATACTTTTTCAATCATTGTAGTGTTACTATATCCATAGTGGTATGAAAATGTTATTCATGAAAAATATAATATTTTATAGCATGATATGGAAAATACCCTTAAACTACTTTACAAATTATTAAAATCTTGTGGGGTGACCATCATTATTGTGGTGTGAATATATATTCCTTCCAATCCAAAGAAGCACTAAAAAATCATAGCCTCAGTATTCCTGTGTAATAACTAATACCATTATAGAATAACCTACCTTCACTAAAAACCATTTAAATATTTTTGATGATCTCCCATTGAAAATAACATAAAAACAAACTAATAATGATTAAAATAATAAATATATATAAAAATAATAATTATAATTTTTTAAAAAATATAAAATATTCACTATATTGAACTATAAATATATTAATTAATAAAAATATAACAAAACATATTTTCATTCAAATTTTTATCAAAAAAAATACATAAATCACTTAGTGGGTAATCTAGAGGAGGTGGTGGTAGGAACTTCATACATAATCCTTGAGTTATGTGTCATGTGTACTCCATCATTTCTCATGTTATTATTGTTATCATCGATGTATCTCCTCTTACTACTAATATTTCTGTCGACGGTGCTCCTCCTGCACCCAACTTATGGTCTTTATATGCTCTCCCTAAGCTTGTAGATGTTAATCATACTGTGCAGAAGAAGATGATGACCCTCCAAAAGATCCCCTCAAGCTAGACACTGACATTGCATAGGTACCATAATAACTCCCGGGAATCAATCGAGAGTCGATACCAATAACTCTGTCTTTCTCAAAGGCATACTAAGTCACCTTCATCCATGCTGCAACATAAAATTATGTTGTACTTTTGGTTTGATCCTCATTCTCGGCATGAATATAATTATATGTTTGAGAATTCATGGCATGTAGATGCCCAAGCTTGATGTACATGGACACTACATTACTCTTTCGGAATACATAATACATGAGACAAAAAAATACCCAAATACCGTATTAGTTCTGTGCCTTTGGAAACTCGTAACATAATATCCTAATCATGGTGAAAGATCTTCAAAATCTCCCATAAAGATATTCCCCTTATGTTTTCCTACCTAAAACCTTTATTTATTTCCTAGGGAAAATAAAACATAGAAAATGGTGAGCTCAAATTCCCATTAAGTGTAAAAAAATGAAATAACAATCATATCATATTCATTAGAACATAACAATTGAAAATCTTATCATGCATATAAAATATCACAATATCATATCATGGGATAAATCATAAAAGTAAAGTGTAATCCCAATAGTCATAACATAAGACATAAAATTTTGTGGCATACACACATAAGAATATAAAATCATTTCATATTAGTCAAGGCTATTTTCAAAGACCATCATAGCAGACAAATTCCATTACTGAACCGAGTTCTCTCCTCATTCCATCCCTTTATCACGGAATTGGATTAACATATCGTTCCATCCATGTCTATCTCATGAGATAAAAATCTTTAAACAATGCATTGTAATTAGATATAGGTCTCACCCTTCTCATAATAGAATCATTCTTACATGATCCACAAAAAATAAATCATTCATTATAGCATAACCCATGAAATAAAATGGGATTCTTAAACATCATGCCATAATAACATAATCCATATAAGATAAAGGGACTTCATAAAAATAATTCCATCATAAACATAATTAAATAAAATTAATAATAAGGATAGAAACATAACCCTATGTCTTCTTATATGGAAAATAATTTTTATAAAACACTTGAACTTAATGATAAGTAAAACACCCTTTCTTCTTTAAAAACATTTTCTTTTCTAAAAATGATGTGAATTTTTAAAATAAAAGAATTTAGAAAAAAATAAACTTGAAATATTGTAGAGGAAGATTCATGGAAATAAGTCATTATGAAGACGTAAAAATTCATTTATACCATATAAGTTAAAAACATTCTCCTTGTACATGTCATTCTTCATATGATTACATAGATCATGACTTATATACTTCTATAATGTAAAACAAGATTTAAATTTCACATATATTTTGTATATAAATATATATAATAGATCAATAAATTGAATGGAATACATTGTTCATGGAGACGGTAGGTCGTAGGTACGCATGAACGATGTTTTCATTTCCTTATTAAAATAAATGAAAGTAAGTAAATGACAAATATATATATACATAAATACAGTAGAAATATTATTTCATATATTTCATGATTATTTATTATATATACTTTATAATCATTTTTTAATGGTTAACATGGAAAATGAATCTAATCAGGTCGTGGAGATAGTAAGTCTTGTGTACGCACGAGCGACGATATCGTTCCCATAGTTGTTGAACGGTATTGAATTTGATGGTGTATAATATATTATAATTAATATCATGTCATAATAATAATATATTGTTATTATTTACATCATTATACATATCCAATTAAGTTGGTGGTGAAAAACAAATTACACCACATCGTGGACACGGTAATCTGCACGTACGCATGCGCGGTGATTTTGTTTTTCATAGGATCGATAAAAGGTGAAATAGGGTTGTTTCATATTTATAATAACATATAATTATATTAGTGATATTTATTTTATTACTTTATAATAAAACAACTAAATAAGAGGAATTAGAATATGAAATAAATTTGAAAGAATCGGCAGAAGAGATTACGTCTTCCTCGAGGTGCCTCCTTTAAATTTCATCTTAGGGCACTAGAGTTTGACTTTCGAGAATACCAGAACCTCTAAAATGTAACTATGGAAGTTGAAAAGAGAAATTTCCATGGTTTTTTCAATATAGAAGGATCAAAATTGAGTGAAGATTGGAGGCAGGAGGTTCCCTTTTAAAAGATATGAGAGCAGACTTTAGGAAAGTTCTAAAATATTAATTTATTATAAATTCAATTTCAATTTAAAATGGTCCAAATATTATTTAATTATAATAAAAGATTATTGTTTTTACAATAAATACTATCCAGTAATTTTTTGACAAGTTTTGAATATTTTTTTGTCCAAATCTTTTTAGTTTTACCGTTCTTTTACCCTTTTTAATCTTGTCGTGATATCATGTTATTTACACATTGTGGGTTAATTTATTTAACATATCATGTAAAAAGACCCACAAAAAGTTATTTATGACATATTTGGACTTATATTAACCATTTGGACGAATCATATATTTTTAGGTATTTAATATCATTTACGAAACTATTTTTTGTTTTAATTTATGAATTATGTCAATTTTGGAAACTATTTATACTTGACTTTTTAAAAAAATTCATAACAACTTTATTACTTATAACCAAAGGAATTAGATCATCCCTAATATTTTAATATCATCCAATAAATTCTTTTATGACATCAAAATGTTCAAATTAAATTTATTTTAATATTTATAAACTCATTTATTTGAATCTCTCTTTAATGAGGTAATCGCTATATCATAATTGGGTCATAAAGAAATATATTTATCTAATTTCTAAAAATTATAAATAAAATACCATGATGTAGGAAATATTTTTATATTTCTAATGACTATATATATACATTGAGATCAATTATACAACCCTCTATTAAAATATATTTAGTAAGAGATATATGTTTAGATTATAATTATCTTTACTTTAAATTATTTTTTATAAATTGTCATTTTCACATCCATGTGAATCCACGGGGTCCTAAAATTGACCCAAGGATGCCCTTGGTTGTAAATATCTCATCCAATATGATTATAACATGGGTTAGGATAATTTAATATTACATTAATATTATGTTTTACCCTTATTTACCAGATTTACTCTTTAACCATGGTAAATAAAATAATTACTGATTTTACTATTCATAACCTCCAAAAATAAAAGGTACCTATTTACATAATCCGAACCTTCTGATTCCAAATATGGAATCCTTTTCTTCAAATTCAAAATATATAAGTTTTATTAATTAATTTAAAATTAATTCTCATTGTAAAAAACGAAAAGAAAGTTTTTAAGAAATAATTACTACCAAAGATTGAAATCTATTTATGTCCAATTAGAAAGTGAAATTACCTCCAATGACCAAAATTAGATTAAATGATAAAAATATAATCCAATTATACTTTAAAACCAATTAAAATTACAATATTACTATATAAATAAATTATATTTAAAAGTAGTTTTGAATTAAAATATAGTATTTTTCACTATTCATTAAAATTTTAATTTTTTTATAAAAATACCAAAAAATCAACAATGCAAATATTTATGTCCCTATTCCAAATTATAAGTTTTCTTTGTTAAACTTAACTTATAAAATTGTTAAAAACTGTATTTAAAATTTGTTCCCTATCAAAAGGCGGTAAAACTGCATTTTTTTGAAAAATACTTCTTTTATCTGAAGAATTCATTTTGTTCTCAAAACATGTTCTATAAAATGTATCAGATGAATGATAATGCTATAAAATTAAAAATTTGGTTAATACAATTCATAACGGCTAGTTTATATCCCATTAAATAATAATATTTTAAAAATATATCGTTGTTTAGTGAAACTCGGTATCGTGTACAACGTAAGCTATCGAGGAAGGTCATTCTTGCATGTAACACAAGCCAAGTCAGTGTTTTATTTAGTGAAATATTCCTTTTGTGTTATGCATAAAATAATCAAAACATAGTTTATTTACACATTGAAGAAAATCTATACTCAGTGTTGCGTGAAATCAATTCTATCAAGAGAACTTGAAATTGTGTGCAACACAAGCCAAGAATAGTGTTACGTATACTGAATGCTAATATGGTGTTGCATGTAGGGCAATCAAATCCTGGTGAAGCATGCAACACAAGAAATCAAAGAAATTAGAAGAATCTATCACATAAAAACTCTGGGTGTAACATTCTACCCCCCTTAATATGAATTTCGCCCTTGAAATTTCTTGGGGTTATAAATGGTTTACTACTTGAAAGTTTCTTTCATAGAATCCCACATCTTAAAAAGGAATACTAAGACATTATTTTAAAACGGAAATTTATAAATTTAACGGTTACCCAAAGTAACTCATCATGGGGTTACCACATAGGAGAACAAGGGTGGGAATTGAAAACATAGATATGGAAGAGAAATCTAACCATCAAGTTCAGATATATAGTCATAGAGAATGAGGTTTGGAGAAAGTTAACTACCATAAAAACATAAAATTGTGATGATTTAAGGGACCATCTGATTCATTGGATAAGAGGGTACTAGGATAACATTTTTGGTTTTCAAGATCATTTCCCTAAAGTTGAATAATTTTTTCATAAGGATAAATACTTACTTGATTTCAGTGTAATATCACCATTGGTAGTTCTTTGAACAATTTCCCCGTCTTCTCTTATTTAATGAAATGAAGTTGAATTTTTCATTCTTGAAGTGTTAGCAGATCATACGATAGAATGATAGGTCATTTCATTTGTCTCTACAAAGAGGTTATAATGGATTATTAAATATGAAAAGTCTACCTATAGTGAGATAATACAATAATCTAAAAAACTTGAACCAGAATATAAATTATACTATCCATAAATGGATAACATTACAATATTTCCAAAAATTGGAAATATAAAACCATAGAAGGAGGTGAACTAAATCGACGTAAAATTTGTCTCCTATATCTCATCTGGCAGTTCTTGGTTATCAAATTCCAAGTATCTAAATACCTTAATCATGTATTCTCTTGAAATATGATAATAACATAAGTTACCGTAGAACCTTAGTGACAACATTAATTCTGTCAAAATTAACTCTTTCCACACACCAAATATACCAAAAATTCTATATACTCAAACCATGATGTCAATTTTTCCTTTTACCAATCATGAGATCATTAATACAATCAAACATCTCATTACCTCTTTATCCCTTCATTGTATGCATATCATATTCTTTCCATAAATATTTCGATCACATTTCATAGTTACTGGTAGAATATAATTATGGGAAACCATAATAGACCAATACATAGATATTCTAATATTCCATAATACTATAGATGAGATTCCACAACACTATTTTGAAATCCCATTACATAAACACTTAATCATTCCACTACTTTGTTTTCATACTCAACATCACTAATAGTGATCGCATGTGACTTATCTTTGACTTTTTCCTTAAGACATTGTTGATTTAGATCATCATTAACCCTTTTATTAGGTCATTGGTTAGCATAATGCCCCATTTCTTTGCTCTTATAGCATTGAAGTGTTGGTGGTGCATTCTCTATATTTCTTTCTCCATTCACATCATTAACAACCTTTTTCCCATTAATTTGGCACTCAACTACTCAATAGCCTTCTTTTCCACACTTGAAATATTATCTAGTTCCTTTAATACAACCCCCACCATGCTTCTTTCCACACTTTGAGCATAAAGAAACATTTATCTTCTTTTCAAGATTGTTTTTTTTTTAATTTTTCCATGAACTTCATCTTCTGTTTCTTTTCAGAACCATGAGATGGATATATAACACCAACTTCCAGTTCTACCTTGATAGCACAACTCACAGTCTCTTCATAGTAGACAAAGACCATTACTGAACTGAGTTCTCTCCTCATTCCAGACCTGTATCACCGAATCGGATTATTTTCTCATTCCAGTCATGTCTATCTCATGAAATATAAATATTTACCCAATGAATTGGAGGGATATATAGGTCCCACCCATCTCATAATAAAATCATTTTTACATGTTCCACAAAAACAAAAATCATTCAGCATAGCATAATCCATGAAATAAAATGGGACTCTTAAACATCATACCATCATAACATAATATATATAAGATAAATATACTTCAGAAAAAATTATTCCATCATAAACATAAACAAATAAAAGTAATAATTGGGATACAAACATAACCTTATGTTCTCTTATATGGAAAATAATTTTCATAAAACACTTGAACACAATTCCTAAGGAAGATATTCTTTCTTCTTTAAAAACATTTTATTTTCTCAAAATTCTATGAACTTTTAAAAGAAAATGATTTTTCTGAAAATAAACTTGAAATATTTTAAAGGAAGATTCATATAAATAAGGTTTTAAGAAGACTTAAAAATATTTTCATGCTGTATAAGTTAAAAAACATTCTCCTCGTACTTTTAATAGAAAAGTCAAAAAGTACCTCATATGTTAAACAAAAGAAATATTCCTTCCATACTAGGTAGTAAAAGTGGAAAATGGGTAAAAATGACTTTAAACATACATAGAGGAATATTAAACATTTTATGAAAAAAATTATAAAACATGGTCATGGATGATAAATATATCCCTAGAAAATACTTAAATATAAACAATCTCATATAAAAATAAGATTGCAAAATTATCCCTTACCTTAGGTATGATTTCTTCTGTATGTGTATAAAACTCATATATAGTGGGTTTAAACATATTATTAACTTATAATAGAACCATAATAATATTTATGATATCATATATCATCCACTTACAACTTTATATTACCTGTTCATTTGTCAATTCCATGTTAAAGCAACGTTTTGGGTAATAATCGTTTCATTTATTGTACGTGTTTGGACATGTCATTATTCATATGATTACTTAGATAATGACTTAATTACTTCCATAATGTAAAAAATGATTTATATATAATATATATTCAGTAAATAAATTAATATAATAGATCGATAAATGGAACGGATCACACCGTTCATGAAGATGGTATGCGTAGGTACGCATGAACGCTGTTTTCATTTCCTTATTAAATTGAATGGAAGTAAGTAAATGAAATATATACATACATAAATAAAGTAGAATTATTATTTCATATATTTCATGATTATTTATTATATATACTTTATAATCATTCTTTTATGGTTATCATGGAGAATGAATCTCATCGTGTCATGGAGATGGTAAGTCGTACGTACACGCGAGCGAAGATATCATTCCCATAGTTGTTGAACAGTATTGAAATGGATTGTGTATAATATATAAGAATTAGTATCATGTTATAATAATAATATATAGTTATTATTTCCACCATTATACCCATCCATGTAAGGTGGTGGTGAAAAATAGATTACACCACCACGTGGAGATGGTAATTCGTACATACACACGTGCAGTGATTTCGTTTTTCATAGGATGGATAGAAGGTGAAATATGGTTGTTTCATATTTATAATAACATATTGGTATATTATTTATTCTAATTTTATTACTTTATAATTAAACAACTAATTAAGAGAAATTAGAAGAAGAAATAAATTTGAAAGAATCAGTAGAAGAGATTACCCCTTCCTTGACATGCCTCTTTTAAATTTCTTCTTAGGGCACTAGAGTTGGTATTTTGAGAAGACCAAAAGCTATATAATGTTACTAGGGAAGTTGATAATATAAATAGGATGGGGTGGGTCAATATTTAACGCTAAAAATGGAGTGAAGAGGAGAGGGAGGAGGTTCCCTTTTATAAGAGAGGAGAGGTACACTTTAAGAAAGTTCCAAAATATTAAATTATTATAAATAAATAACGATTTAAAATAGTCCAAAACTTATTAAATTATAATATAATAAGATTTTGGTTTGAATACCTATCATCCAATATTTTTTTTACAAGTATTGAATATTTATTTATCATTATCTTTTTGGTTTTACACTTATTTTTCCATTTTTAATCTTACTGTGATATCATGTTAATTACACATTGTGGGTTAATGTAATTACCACATCATGTCAAATGACCCACAAGAAGTTATTTATGACATATTTGGACTTATATTAACTATTTGGATGAATCTTATATTTTCAAGAATTTAATATCATTTAATAAACTATTTTATGTTTTAAGTTATGAATTATGTCAATTTTGGATACTATTCATATTGGACATTTTTTAAAAAATTCATAACATTATTACTTCGAAACAAAGGAATTAAATTATACCTAATTTGTCAATTTCATCCAAAAAAATCATGTATGACATCAAGATGTTCATATTAAATTTATTTTAATATTTATAAACTCATTTATTTGAATATTTCATTAATGAGGTAATCACTACATCATAATTTTGTCACAAATAAATATATTTATCTAATGTATAAAAATTATAAATAAAATACCATGATGTAGGAAATATTATAAAATTTATAATGACTATTTATATAAATAGATATTAGTTAAAAAACTGTCTATTAAAATTTATTTATTAAAACATATATTTTTTTGTGATAATTATCTTTACTTTAAATTAATTGTTATAAATTGTCATTTTCACATCCAAGTGAATCCATGGGGTCCAAAAATCGACCCAAGGATGCCCATGGTTGGAAATATCTAATATAATTGGATTAGGACATGTGTTAGGGTAATTTAATTTTATTATAATATTATTTTTTACCCATATTTACCAGATTTACCCTTAAACCATGGTAAATAAAATAATTACTAAAGTAACTATTCATAACGTCCAAAAATAAAAGGTACCTATTTAAATAATTTGAACCTTCTGGTTAAAAATATGGAATCAACTTTTCCAAATTAAAAATACAGAAATTTTAGTAATTAATTTAAAATTAATTCCCATTGTCAAAACCAAAAAAGCCGGTTTTCAATAAATTATAACTATCAAAAGGTTGACATCTATTTATGTCCAATTTCAAAGTGAAATTACTTCCAATGACCAAAATTGGATTAAATGATAAAAATATGATCCAATTATACTTTAAATCAAATTAAAATTACAATATAACTATATAAATAAATTATATTAAAAATCAATTTTGAATTAAAATACAGTATTTTTCACTATTCATTAAAATTTTAATTTTATTAGAAAAATACCAAAAATTAAACTAAAGTAAATTTTTTGTCCCAATTCTAAATAGTAAGTTTATTTTGTTAAATTGAACTTATAAAAGTGTCAAAAACTATATTTAAAATGGGTGCTCCATCAAAAGGTGGTAAAACTACATTTTTTTTTAAAAGTACTTCTTTTATCTGAAATTTTTATTTTTTTCTCATGTCATGTTCTATAAAATGTGTAAGATGAATGATAATATTATAAAATTCAATATTTTTTAATACTATTCATAATTTCTAGTTTATATCCCATTAAATAATAATATTTTAATAATATATTGTTGTTTAGTGAAACTTGGTATTGCGTACAACACAAGCAATCGAGGAAGGTCACTCTAGCGTGTAACGCAAGACAAGTCAGTGTTTCCTATAGTGCAAGATTTCTTTGGTGTTTTGTATAACATAATAAAAACATATTTCATTTATACATTGAACAAAATCTGTACTCAGTGTTGTGTGAAATCAATTCTATCAAAAGAACTTGAAATTTTGTGAAACACAAGCCAAGAATAGTGTTGCGTATACTGCAAGCTAATACCATGTTTCGTATAGCGTAAGAAAATCTTGGTGTAGCGTACAACATAAGAAATCAAAGAAATTAGAAGAATATATCTCATAAAATCCTGGGGGGGGGACATTCTACCCCCCTTAAAATGAATTTCTCCCTCAAAATTCGTCGGTGTTATAAATGGTTTACTACATGAAAGTTTCTTTCATAGAAACCCACATCTTAAAAAGGAATACTAAGACATCATTTTAAAAAGGAAAGTTATAAATTTAACAGTTACCCAAAGTAACTCATCACAGGGTTTCCACGTAGGAAAACATTGGTAGGAAGTGAAAACATGGATATGGAAGAGAAATCAAACCATCATGTTCTGATGGATAGTGATATAGAATAAGGTTTGGAGAAAGTGAACTACCGGAAATCCATAAATCTGTGATGATTTAAGGGACAATCTGATTCATCAGATAAGAGGGTACAAGGATATCATTTTTGGTTTTCAAGATCATTTCCCTAAAGTTGAATAATTTTCTCATAAAGGTAAATAATTACTTGATTTCAGTGTAATATCACTATTGGTTGTTCCCCGAACAATTTCCACATCATCTCTTATTTAATGAAATGAAGTTTAATTTTTTATTCTTAAAGTGTTAGTAGATCATACGATAGAACGATAGGTCATTCCATCTATCTCAACAAAAAGGTTAGAATGGATTATTAAATATGCATATGTATACCTATAGTGAGAAAATACATTCATCTAACAAACTTGAACTAGAATATAAATTATATTATCCATAAATGGATAACATTACAATCCTTACAAAAACTGAAAATATAAAACTTTAGAAGGAGGTAAACTGAATTGACTTAAAATTTGTCTCACATATATCATTTTTCAGTTCTTGGTTGTCACATTCCAAATATCTAAACACCTTAATCATGTATTATCTTGAAATATCATAATAGCATACATTACCATAGAACCATAGTAACAGCATGTATTCTATCAAAATTAACTCTTTCCACGCACCAAATATACCAAAAATTATATATAATCAAACCATGATATCACTTTGTCCTTTTATCATTCTTGAGCACATTAAAACTATCAAACAACTCATTATATCCTTTTCCCTTCATTGTGTGGAAATCATGTGCCTTCCAAAAGAATTTCAGTCACTTTTCATGGTTACTGGTGTAGTGATTAGGGTTTTTGGCCCTGTCAGACTTTGGAAATTTTCTACGAATAATTCTAGAGCTAGGCGCGAAGACGGCGTGTGATTCAGAGGCTCGGTGTGCCCGGAATAAATTTTATAAAAATATTAAGTATTTTTATACTATGCACGTGGCGGGGGTGTGATATCTCCTAAAAAGTAGCTCAGATCGGGAATCTGAGGGCACGGTTGCGTCTGGAACGTGTCGTTTACCCTAGGCGAGGTGTAAATTTTGCGGGCGCGGGTCTACAGTGAGAAACGTCACCAGGGGCGTTTTCGTAATTAAATGGAGAAGTTAGTGTGTGAGCATCGGCTCGAATAACTTCTGAACGGAGTCTCAGATGGAAAATATGAGTCCATCGTTGCGTTCAGAACGGCGCGTTTACCCTAGGGGTGACCTTACCTTTGTTTGCATCGGGCGTCAGGTCCGAGGCGGGTTTGGCGCCGGCGGGTGGCTGATATAAATATCAGCACCCCCCCCCCCACACACACACACCTTTTCATTCCTCCTGGCATTCTTCTCCGTTCTTCGCCGCCAATCCGCCAAATCGAGCAAATGAAGCGCCCACAAGCTCGGATTTCGACGGTGAACGTTCCAGGAGCGTGCAGCGGAAGCTCTGGAGCGCGGATCTAAGGCAGAACGTCGGCGTTTCGCCCGAGGGGTAAGCAGATTTGAGTTTTAACCCTCGATCCCATTTTTTCTGTGTTTTCCTGCAAATTGAAGTCGTACCAGTGTAGATAGGGTCCCGAGGGTCGTGTAGACGCCTCTCGATCACAAAACGGACCACCGTGGTGCCCCGGCGGTCCGTGGAAGATCCGCTGGCGCGGCCCCAGTGCGGCAGCCCACGGAGGACCGCGGCGGCCGGCCGCCCAACGCGGCGGCGCACCGGAGGAGGGCGGCGGCACCGGGCGCCGCGCGGCGGAGGGCCGCCGGCCAGGGCGGGCCAGAGGCCGGTCCGACATTTTTTTGTTATACGGGGGTCTTTAAACCCCCGTTTCTTGCAATCCGAGAGTCGAATTCGCGTGCCATTTGTGGCAACGCGACCCTGACGATGAGGCGAACCCTCCTGTGTGGATTTGAGGGTTTAAGGGATCGGGATAGTGGCCCGAGAATTAGAAATGTTGTATATAATAGTATTATTTTATTATTTTACGACCTCGGGCCATTGTAACTTCTACCAGGAGCGTCCGACTGACGCGCCGTCAGTGGCGTTGAGACCCTGATGGTAAGGCAGAAATTTTGAGATGGTTTCCGGGTGTTGAGAGTGAGAACGGGGTGTGGGCCCCACGAGGATGGGTTTTGGTGTTTGCGGAGACACGTAGCTTTTTCACCAGGAGTCCGATTTTGGCGGATGATTAGTCGATCCTGTGTGTTTTTCTGAGAGGATCGCAATGGTGTGATCTGTTCGATGTGTTTCAGGATTGAGGAGTGGGCCCCGCCCGAGCTGGTATTCGGTAAATAGTTCCTTTTTCACCGGGTGTCCGTTTCGGACGAACGAGTACTCGATTCTGCTTGTTTTTTTGAGGGGATCGTCGTGGGATGATCTGCTCGATGGGTTTCAGGATCGTTGTGTGGCCTCGCACGACCTAGCTATGGTGAATAGTTCCTTTTTCACCGGTGCTCCGTTTCGGGCGAGTAAGCAGCCTATCCTGCGTGATTTTCCGCGTAGATCGCGATGGTGGCCTCGTTATAGGCCTTGGAGGAGCGCAGTGTGGTGTTGTTACGGGTCGCTTGGGTTAGCGACGTTTTGGACCCGCAGTGGTTGAGGGTACTCCCTTGGTTCATTTCCACGAGGGTTCATATGGCATCACAACCTTCATATAGGTTTGTGATCCTCTCGATGGGATGTTTAAACTTTTAGAGTTTTGGAATCCCTCCGGTGGTCCCGGATCGGGATCCTCTAGCATCTTTTCCCTAGATCGGGTTCTTGGTATCGTTGTGACTGCTTAACCACGAGCGGCAATCCCCTATCTAGCTGGTTAACTCCGTAGGGTTGTGGAATCATTGGGATTATGATCCCCTATGCGGTGGGCCGTACTCATTAGGGTTGTGGCATCATCGTGTATATGATCCCCTACTCAGCATGAGGTGTATAGTAGGGTTTCGGTATCATTGGTTATGTGATCCCCTACTCAGCGCATGGTTTCATTAGGGTTGTGGCATCGTCGCTTCGATCCCCTATATCGTGAGTTATACTAGATAGGGTTCTGGTATTATCGTGACCACCTTTATATGGTCAATGATCCTTTATTTGTGTGATGTGCTTCTGTCTTGCGCCAGATCGGGTAGTGGTATCCCCCAGTGGATCCTGTGTGTGATCCCCTATTTTTGATAACTACGTATGCCAGATAGGGTCGTGGTATCCCCCAGGGGACCCTGGGTGTGATACCCTATCTGTGATCTTCGTATACCGGAGTGGGTTCTGGTATCCCCTAGCGGACCCTAGGAGCGATCCCCTATCCAAGGAGTTTGGGGTTTATGTTGAATCAGCGAGGTTTCCTCAGTGATGCTATCCGACGAGCGTGATCTCTCGAGTGAGCATCTAATAGGTTTGTGAGAAACCCAATGGAGTGTATCTCTCGGATGAGTGTCATCTGGGATGAAATTGTCCGTTTGGTGTACTCTAGTGGTTTTGGACAGTTGCTGGTGATGAGTTTGGTACCTCTTGTGGCTTGCGGCGTGAGGTGAGTATATCAGGATTGTTCAAGGTGTATGTATAGGAATACAACAGAGCTGAGCTGACTAGTTGTGTTTAGCCGAGAATGGTCATGAGTTGGAGTTTCTCTCTCTCGTCTGGGTTCCCTCTGGCTGGGAAGAGTGGAATTTTTCCTTTTAGTTGCTCTCTTTGGTTTTGGGTTTGTGAGTGCCTACTGTGTATGTTTATACTCACCTCTGCACGGGCTTTGCCTGCACATGTTTGTGTCTTGTGCAGACCACAGGCCTTCGACGGAGTCCTAGGAGGACCAGAAGAAGGTGGAGCTTAGTGAGCATGTTTGACCGGGGTGTTTACCAGAGCTGTGCCGAGGAGCTTACTGGCGGGTGTTGTGGCAGCGTTCCCCTTCTTCAGAGGAGGTTAGACGCCTTTGCAGTTTTCTTATGGTGGGCCGTGTTTTTCCCTTTGTACTTCTGTTGTACTCTGGTTGTGGGATAGTGTATACATGCATTTTCTTTTCAATTTTATATATCTCTACACTATTTCATGAAGGTGTATGTGGGTGCGTGTGTACAGGTACCTTGGTCTAATGCCTCCCATGTGTGTGATAGCCTACTTGGCGCTGGACGCCAGCCCCTAGCCTATTGGAGGTGGGCTTGGGGAGTCGCGGCTCGAGCCCTGTTGGGTCGGGTCATGACAAAGTGGTATCAGAGGAGGTTCCACCTTTGGGATCTCAGAGCGTAGCTGGTCTAGTTGTGAGTTTGGTTCGGGTTGCATAGCAGTAGTGTTAGGATGTTTCAAGTTTGGCTTTAAGGCCAGGGACTCCAGTGTTGGTGCGGCGGCCGACGTATCCATACACCAAGACTCTGATAACCTGCCTTTCAACTCGGGACATTCGTACACTGGTCGCAGGGACATAATGGTAAATGCATCATATAGGACTGGGTTTTGGGTTTTCCTTGTCCTTCTTGAGTCAGCTCTCCCGATATACTCTTTGATTGTGGTGAGTCTTGATTGTATTTCAGGATGCCTCCATGATGACAGCCAGTGAGGGTTCCGCAACAGGATTGTGGTGATGATCTGCCCCGTGTAGAGGCTATGGACTAGGGTGCAGGTTCTAAGGCTGGACCTCCATGTGGTCCGCCAATTGAGCCACCACCTGTCGAGCATCTGGTTGTGCCGGTATTGCAGGACGAGGTTGTGCGTAGGATGATTGTGCTGCATGAGTTCCAGAGGCAACGAACTCTGAGGTTCTGGGGTGATCCAGACCCCCATGCAGCTGATGACTGGCTTGAGGCAGTCACCCGATTTTTCTGCCTAGTGAGGACACCTCCAGATCAGATGGTGGTCCTAGCGGCTATCCTTCTGCATGGTTCCGCCGGGCGATGGTGAAGTTTGGTGACGCAGTGCCATGATGAGGAGATGCTCACATGGGTAGAGTTTGAGCGGCTTTTCAAGGAGGAGTTCTATCCAGTGATGCTAAGATCAGTGTGGATTCAGGAGCTTCTACAGCTTCGGCGGGAGGTCCTAACCGTGTCGGAGTACTCGGTGAGGTTTACAGACCTGTCGTGCTACACCCTGGATATGGTTCGAGACCCATTCTTTAGGGCTCGGACCTTCGAGAAGGGCTTACGCAGGGACATCTGAGCAGGTGTGGTTTCCTTGTGCTTTCCCACCTATGCTGGAGAGCTGGAGAGAGTGTTGGTGTTGGAGATATTTCTGGCTGAGCAGATTCCCCCTGTTAGTGTTGGGCACGTGAGGGCTGAGACGTCGGCATCTGGTAGCCGACGACAGACTCAGGGGTCTAGATGTGGCCTACGTTTCAGGAGGTGACCCCAGGATAGAGGATCTGAGGCTCAGGCCTCACAGGGCTCGCAGGACAGTTTTGGTCAGCCACAGGAGAGGCGGTGTTATGCTTGCGATGGTCGGGGACATATTTCTAGAGATTGTCTGACCCGTCATGATGCTAAGAGGGAGCCAGTCGATGGACCGCCTTGGCAGAGGCAGCGTCTCAAGCAAGAAAGTCTGTAGGGCGGCGGACATGGTGGCGGAGCGGTTGCAGTGGATGGAGGTGGTAGGCAGTACCAGTTGCCACCATCCCCACCCCCAGGTGGTCCACGCCAAGCTCAGGGAGCTGGTGGCCGAGGGCAAGGACATTAGCATGCCCTAGGGGCTATTGACCCAAAGGCTCTGCGGATGGATAGAGGTACGCCTTGTGGCCTTTCTAATTTCTACAGTAGTTTGATAGACACTATTTAGCGGTACCTTTCCTTTCGGTTGCTTTCTCGAGTTTTGTGTAGGGTGTTGGAAAGACCCTGAGTGGGTGTTGTTTGGCGTGCTTCGAATCCGTAAGAAAGAGGGATCCTTCCCCCACCGAGACGCATTTTTGTGACGCAATTAAAACCATGCGGGCGAGTCAGTGCCACCCAAAGCGGATAGTGTTGAGGTGTGATGGATGAGTCCCTCCAACTTATGTGTTCAGGCATGGGTGTTTGTTGGCGAACTCACTGGTGTGGGAGACCCAGTTGAGAGTTTAGTCGCTTCCCTTGAGCTTAGGGCTTTTCAGGAACGAAAAGTTCTAAGGGGGAGGATGTAGCAACTCAGTTTTTTGGCCCTGTCAAACTTTAGAATATTTCTAAGAATAATTCCAGATCTAGGACTGAAGACGGCGTTCGATTCTGAGGCCCAGTGTGCCCGGAATAAATTCTTTAAAAATATTAAGTATTTTTATACTATGCACGTGGAGGGGTGTGATATCTTCTAAATGGTAGCTCAGGTCGGGAATATAAGGGCATGGTTACATCTGGAACGTTCCATTTACCCTAGTAGAGGTGTAAACTTTGCGGGCGCAGGCCTGCGGTGAGAAACCCCACCAGGGGTGTTTTCGTAAATAAATGGAGAAGTTAGTGTGCGAGCATCGGCTCGAATAACTTCTGAACGGAGTCTCGGATGGAAAATCTGAGCAATCCGTTGTGTTTAGAACGGCGTGTTTGCCCTAGGGGTGACCATACTTTTGTTTGCATCGAGCGTCGGGTCTGAGGTGGGTTTGGCGCCGGCGGGCGGCTACTATAAATATCAGCACCACCCCCCCCCCCCTTTCATTCCTCTCGGCGTTCTTCGCCGTTCTTCGCCGCTTATCCACCGAATCGAGCAAACTAAGTGCCCACGAGCTCGAATTTCGACGGCGGACATTCCAGGAGCATGAATCTGAAGCTCTGGAGTGCGGATCTAAGGCAGAACGTCGGCGTTTCGCCCGTGAGGTAGGCAGATTTGAGTTTTAACCCCCGATCCCGTTTTTGCTGTGTTTTCCTGTATATTGAAGCCGTAGCAGTATAGATCGGGTCCCGAGGGTCGTGTAGATGCCTCCGGATCCCAAAACGGACCACCGGGGTGCCCCCGGAGATCCACGGAAGATCTGCAGGCGTGGCGGAGGGCCGCTGGCCAGGGCGGGCCGACGGCGGCGGACGGTTCGACCTCTTTTTGTTATACGGGGGTCTTTAAACCCCCGTATCTTGCAATCTGGGAGTCGGATTCGCGTGCCGTTTATGGAGACGTGACCCTGACGACGAGCCAAATCCTCCGGTGTGGATTTGAGGGTTTAAGGGTTTGGGATCGTGGCCCGGGAATTAGAAACGTCTTATAAAATAATATTATTTTATTATTTTACGACTTCGAGCCATTGTATCTTCTACCCGGAGAGTCCGACTAACGTGTCGTCAGTGGCGTTGAGACCCTAATGGTACGGAGGACGTTTTGAGATGGTTTCTGGGTGTTGGAAGTGAGAACGGGGTAAGGGCCCCACGAGGCCGAGTTTTGGCGTTTGCGGAGAAACGCAGCTTTCACACCAGGAGTCCGATTTTGGCAGATGATTAGTCAATCCTATGTGTTTTTTCGAGAGGATCGCAATGGTATGATCCATTCGATGAGTTTCGGGATTGAGGTGTGGGCCCCGCCTGAGCTGGCATTCGGTGAATAGTGCCTTTTTCACCGGGTATCCGTTTCGGACGAATGAGTAGTCGATTCCGCTTGTTTTTCTGAGGGGATCGTCGTGGTATGATCCGCTCGATGGGTTTCGGGATCGTTGTGTGGCCCCCGCATGAGCTAGCTACGGTGAATAATGCCTTTTTCACCGGTGCTCCGTTTTAGGCGAGTAACCAGCCTATCCTGCGTGATTTTCCGCGCAGATCGTGATGGTGGCCTCGGTATAGGCCTTCGAGGTGCGCAGTGTGGCGTTGTGGCAGGTCTCTCGGGTTAGCGACGTTTTAGACCAGCAGTGGTTGAGGGTACTCCCTTGGTTCGTTTCCACAAGGGTTCGTATGGCATCACAACCTTCATATAGTTTTGTGATCCTCTTGATGGGATGTTTAAACTGCTAGAGTTGTGGAATCCCTATGGTGGGCCCGGAGCCGGATCCTCTAGCATCTTTTCCCTAGATCGGGTTCTTGGTATCGTTGTGACTGCTTATCACGGACGGCGATCCCCTATCTAGCTGGTTTCCCCGTAGGGTTGTGGCATCATTGGGATTATGTTCCCCTATGTGGTTGGACCTACTTAGTAGGGTTGTGGAATTGTCGGGTATACGATCCCCTACTCATCATGAGGTGTATAGTAGGGTTGTGGTATCGTTGGTTATGTGATCCCCTACTCAGCGCGTGGTTTCGGTAGGGTTGTGGCATCGTCTGTTTGATCCCCTACATCGAGAGTTGTACCAGATAGGGTTACGATATCATTGTGACCACCTTTATATGGGAGATTATTCTCTATCTATGTGGCGTGCTTCTGTCTAGTGACAAATCAGGTTATTGTATCCCCCAACGGATCCTGGGTGTGATCCCCTATCTGTGAGAACTACGTATGCCAGATCGGGTCGTGGTATCCCCCAGGGGACCCTGGGAGTGATCCCCTATCTGTGAGCTTCATATACCGGAGTGGGTTCTGGTATCCCCTAGTGGACCCTAAGAGCGATCCCCTATCTGAGAAGTTTGGTGGTTATGTTGTTTCAGTGAGGTTTCCTCAGTGATGCTATCCGACGAGCGCGATCTCTTGGGTGAGTGTCTGAGAGGTTTATGAGAAACCTGATGGAGTGTATCTCTCGGATGAGTGTCATCTGGGATGACAGTGTTCTTGTGGTGTACTCTCCTGTTTGTGGACAGTTGCTGGTGATTAGGTCGGTACCTGTTGTGGATTGTGGCGGGAGCTGAGTATATCTAGATTGTTCAAGGTGTATGTATGGGCATACACCTGAGCTGAGCTGACTAGTTGTGTTTAGCCAAGGATGGCCGCGAGATGGAGTTTCTCTCTCTCATCTGGGTTCCCTATGGTTGGGACAAGCGGACTGTTTCCTTTCAGTTGTTCTCTTTGGTTTTGGGTTTTTGGGGTGCCTACTGAGTATGTTTATATTCACCCATGCACGGGCTTTTCCCACACACGTTTGTGTCTTGTGCAGACCACAGGCCTTCGTCGGAGTCCCAGGAGGACCCGGAGCAGGCGGAGCTTAGTGAGAGTGTTTGACCGAGGTGTTTATAGGATCTATGCCGAGGAGCTTACCGGCGGGTGTTGTGGCAGAATTCCCCTTCTTCAGAGCAGGTTGGACGCGTTTGCAGTTTTCTTTTGGTGGGCCCTGTTTTTCCCTTTGTACTTTTGCTGTACTCTGGATGTGGGATAGTGTATGCATGCATTTTCTTTTCAGTTTTATATATCTCTGCACTCTTTCATGAAGGTTTATGTGGGTGTGTGTGTACAGTTACCTTAGTCTAATGCCTCCCATGTGTGTGATAGCCTACTCGGCACTGAACGCCAGCCCCTGGCTTATTGGAGGCGGGCTTGGGGAGTCGCGGCTCGAGCCCTGTTGGGTCGGTTCATGACAACTGGTACCATATAATTATGGAAAACCATAATAGACCAATACATGGATATTCCAATATTCCATAATACTACAAATGAGATTGCACAACACTATTTTGAAATCCCATTACATAAACCCTAAATCATTCCACTACTTCGTTGTCATACTCAACATAGCCAATAGTGATCACATTTGACTTCCCTTTGTCTTTTTCCTTCAGATTTTGTTGATGTAGATCAACATTAACCCTTGGATTATAGAATTTGTTAGCATAATTCATCATTTCCTTCCACTAATAGTATTGAAGTGTTGGTGGTTAAATCTCTATAGTTTTTTCTCCATTCACATTATTAGCCACCATTTTCCCATTACGTTGGCACTCAACTACTCGATGACCTTTTTTTCCACACTTGAAACATTTTCTAGTACTTTTAATTCAATATCCACCATGCTTCTTTCCACACTTTGAACAAAAAGAAACATTTATCTTTTTCTCACCATTGTTTTGAGATTTTCCATTGAACTCCATATTTTGTTTCTTGTCAGAACCATGAGATGAATATGTAACAATAACTTCCAGATCTACCTTGATAGCACAATTCCCAATCTCTTCATATCTACTGAATTCTCTTATATCTAATACCCTTAGAAGACTTTGTTTTAATCCACTAAAGAATCAATCCACTTTACATTCAGGTTGGATGATAAAGCTAGAAGCATACCTTGAAAGTCTTGTAAAATTCACCTAATATTTACCAACATATTCATTATCCTTTTTCAGAATATCAAGGGACTCCTTTTCCATCTTTGTTTAAAAAATAGGAGGTAAGTACTTAATGAGAAATAAGTTCTTAAACTCGTCCCATTCCTTGGATTCCATTTCATCTTATTGCCTTCTATTCTTAATTAGAGTATACCACTGGTCTACTTCACCTTCTAAATGATAGACAACCAAAATACATTTTCATGTTCCGAATAGTGAAGGATGGAAAATATCTTTTTGATGGTGTTGATCCATTTTTCAGCAACAATTTGATTATAAGACATACTGAAAGAAGGTGGGCATTGGCTCATGAAGGACTCAATAGAATGTGGTTTCTTTCTCTTCTCATTTGGGAGTTCATAATGATTCATATCTTGTGTAAGTATAGAAATAATATTTTTCACTCCATATCCCATAAAATATGGTTGTTAAGGAGGACAATCATTTCAGTTCCCAATGCATTTATCTTTTTTTTAAGAATGTGGTGGCATGAATTGGATTCCCAATTCATGACTCCAAGGGAATTTATTTAATTAAAAAAGTTACCTTACAAACATGAGGTGTAATGTACTTACACCAACAGGGAGATAAGGAGGAACATCAAAAAACTCAAAGAAAAACCACACCAAGACTTGAAGCCAACTCAACATATGTTCACCTTTCTTCAAGGTTGAGTATCCATTAACGGCCAATCCCAAATTCGAAGCAGGGACTCCAAGAGGAAAAATCATAAATCGCTGCACTAGAAAAGTCCTCAAAACTTTAGATCTTCCATTGATGTTCAAGAAGCATACCCGAAAACAACAAATCAGATCCATTCCAAACCATCCTATAGTAGGAAAAGCCTCATTCGAAAAACACCAAACATAAACTGGTTCTAATCCAAAGACAAGCAGAAAAAACTGAGCAGAAAAGAAGGACACAAGGCTATCGAGAGGTGTTAAAAGGTAACAACAAGATCCATAAAATTCGAGCTTTGTTCAATTCAGGTTGATCTTCAAAACCCAGTCAACATAGAAACTCAGATCAAAGAAAAACCGCAATTTCAGTATATCCGAATATCCCCAATTCAGAATAGGCAATCAGATCTCCGATTTCTTTAAAAAAATAGCCAAGCCATCTCAAAAACAGTCCCAAACTCTAAAAAATATCAATAGACTAGAAAATTCCCAGTCAGCCAATGTGAAGTAGAATAAAGCAGCAAAATGGATGAAACAAACTAAAAGTATCAAACCGCAAAGGACTTCCCAAAATCCAGCTCTTAAAAACAATTCAGACCACTTCAACAAAGCATGAAAAGCATGGAGATGGAAGGTAGATGAAACCAGAAATCCAAAATAGAAACTTCCAAGGAGGATCATCATTATTACACATATAGGTCCTCAGATGAAAGAAATATAAGTAATGAGTAGAGGGGCCACCAATGAAAAATGAAACAACTAGAAAAATCTATAAAAGAAACATTAGGGAGTTTTTTGAAACTCTCTCTTCAATACGTCATTGAAAATGTCCTGTTTAATAGCAAGTTAAGTGTCTTTTGAAATTTCCCCTTTTCTAAGGGAATTATACATAATTTCATCTCTAAGTTTCACCGAAGATTCAGGATCTTTACAACTGGGCACATTCTACTTCTCAACCCCTTCAACATGTTGCTTGTCCTATATATGATGAATTGTGTCGGGGGGAGAGACTTCCCTTCTTGAAATGTCCAAAGATCTTGTGACTATAGTTCTTTCAATTTGGGAGTAATCTCTACGTTTCATCATTTTTTGGGGGTTGGGGGTGATGAACCCATCTGCATCAACAACTGGATTTTTTCCTTTCCTTGCCATGGCTCTCAGATATTATTCCTCAATATGAGTAGATTTATCTTCTTCATTTGGTGAATCACTACTTTCAGATGGATCACACCTCTCATTTTTAACATCCTCCTTAGTATCATCATGCAATTCAACACTTGGTACCACCACAAGAGGAGTGGGAGGACTTTGATGGTTATTTTCAGCCACAACTAGAGATGAAATCTCCTTAGAAGGGAGCTCACCCATTTCTATAGTGGTATTTATTTGAACCTTCTAGAGAAGCATATTGTCCCTAGGTAATGATATCTCATTAAGAGGCCTGGGGATATCCATGATGTTTGGGATCAAAGTGTTATCAACAAGTTTATCATCTAAGATCCTTTTTGAGTCAGTTTTTTCCATCCAAATTGACTTGCAATGAGGTTGGGAGGTTCAAATCTCTGGGTATCGCATTCCTCCATCGAATGGCCAATTTTAAAACAGCATTTACAGTAAGGAGGAACATTTTCAAATACAACCTCTTGGATGAATCATTTATCTCCATTTTGAATCCAGAAACGAGATGGAAAATCTCACGAGATATCGACCTCAGTGCAAATCCTAGCTACTGAAGGTCTAGACAGGTTCAAGGTAGATGTGTCTAATCTAATCGGAATTCCAAAAAGTCTCGAAATTGCAGAAAGAGCACGCTGCTTAAACATATGTAAAGGTAAACCTGGGAAACCTATCCAGATTGGTACAATGGGGGGCTCAGAACCAAGGTCGAAGTCCATAGACCACTTGAAGACTTTCATAGTAGACCCCCCAAAGGACCAGGATCCTAGAATCCAGAATCTATAGTATTAATTGACTGAAGAGAACTGAAATATGACATTCAAGGAATTCATAAGACCAATTTAAAAATTAGTGAATCCAATGTTATCAAGGGTTTTGCGTAGAAAGAACAAGAAAGGAAGATTTTTGATAAAGCGACCTAAAATCACAAATCTAAGATCTGAATAAATAGCTTGTACCTCATCTTTTGAGAATGAAATTGCTGATAGACCTATGTGTCTATATGTTTTTGGATCAAGACTACTGAAGGTCTTCGATTCTACGCACGGGATTCTACCTGCTACAACATCTGCGAACGATCTCACATCCTGGATCCCTTGATCGGCGTTGTTAGGGTTCATGTTTCGATTTCCCGGGAGCGACCTCCTCTCCATGAGGTATATCCCCTTATATTCCCCAATCCATTTATCAATAACACAGTTCCTTTGGGTTCCATACATTGTCTAAAACCAAAAAAGAACAGTGTTGGAGGAAAAAATCATACTAGAAAAAGAAAAATTATCACATAGGAATACTTTAAATCTCTAACATCTTAGTTTTGATCCTATGTTATTCATGATCATTATCACAATTCTAGGAATGTAACCTATACTAGTACGTAACATTAGGGACATTCCTAGAAGTTCCTTATAAATATCTCTATAGATCTCAATAAAGTTTTCATGTCTTAGTAAGGTTAACTAAAACTCAACTCTGATACCAACTGTAGATACCCAATCTTGACATACATGGACATTACATTACATTTTCAGAAAACTTAAAACATGACACAAACAAATTCCCAAAGACCATATTAGTTTAGTGTCTTTGGAAACTCATAACACAATCTTATAATCATGGTGAAATATATTCAACATCCCCTATAAATATCTTCCCCTTTTGTCCTACCTAAAACCTTTATTTATATCCTAGAGAAAAGAAAACATAGAAAAGGGTGAGCTAAAATGCTCAGCAAGGGTAATCAAATGAAATAACAATCATATCATATTCATAAGACCATAACATTTGAAAATCTAATACTACATATAAAATACCACGATATCATATCATGGGATAAATCATAAAAGTGAAATGTAATCCCAATAGTCATAAAATAAGACATGAAATTTTGTGGTATACTCATATAATAATAAAAAATCATTTCATATTAGTCAAGGCTCTTTTCCAAGACCATCATTGTAGACAAATTCCATTACAGAACCGAGTTCTCTCCTCATTCTATCATTGTATAACTAAACCAGATTAACTTGTCATTCCAGCCATATCTATCTCATGAGATATAAATATTTACCCAATTAATTTGAGGGAAATATAGGTCCCACCCATCTTATAATGAAACCATCCTTATATTTTTCACAAAAACATAAATCGTTCAACATAAAATAACCCATGAAATAAAATTGGATTCTTAAACACCATGCCATTATAACATAATCCATATAAGATAGATGGACTTCATAAAAATAATTCCTTTATAAACATAATAAAATAAAATTAATAATAGGGATATAAAAATAACCATATGTCATATTATATGGAAAATAATTTTGATAAAACACTTGAACTTTATTCCTAAGTAAAATATCCTTTCTTCTTTAAAAATGTTTTCTTTTCTCAAAATGGCATGAAATTTTAAAATAAATAAATTTAGATGAAAATAAACTTGAAATATTGTAGAGGAAGATTCATGTAAATAAGGAGTTAAGAAGAAATAAAAATCCATTTATGCCGTATAAGTTAAAAAAAACATTCTATTAATACTTTTACTAGAAAAGTCAAAAAGTACCTCCTATGGTAAACAAAAGAAAGATTCCTTCCAGACCATGTACTAAAAGTAAAAAATGGGTAAAAATTACTTTAAACATACATAGAAGAAGATTAAACCTTTTATGAAAATATTTTTATAAAACATGGACATGGATGATAAATAAATCCCTAGAAAATACTTATGTATAAACAATCACATATAAAAATGTGATTGCAAAATTATTCGCTACCTTATGTATGATTTCTTCTGTATATGTCTGAAACTCTTATATAGTGGGATAAAACATATTATTAACTTCTAATAGAACCATAATAATATCTATTATATCATATATGATATCATATATGATTCACTTATGACTTTATATTACTCATTCATTTGTCAATTCCATGTAAAAGCAATGTTTTGGGTAATAATCTTTTCATTTATCGTACGTGTTTGGACTTGTCATTATTCATATGATTACTTAGATTATGAATTACTTATATCCAGAATGTAAAACATGATTTATATATCATATATATTCAGTATATAAATATATATAATAGATCAATAAATAGAATGGAATGCAACATTCATGGAGATAGTAGGTCATACGTACACGTGAATGATGTTTTCATTTCCTTATTAAATTGAATGGAAATAAGTAAATAAAATATATATATATATATCCATTAGAATTATTATGTCATATATTTCATTATTATTTATTATATATACTTTATAATCATTCTTTAATAGTTGACATGGAGAATGAATCTCATCACGTCATGGAGACGGTAAGTCGTACGTACGCACGAGCGATGATATCATTCCCATAGTTGTTAAACTGTATTAAAATGGATGGTTTATAATATCTCAAAATTAGTATCATATTATAATAATAATATATAGTTATTATTTCCACCATTATCCCCATACAAGTATGGTGGGGGCGAAAATAAGATTACACAACGGCGTGGAGACGGTAATCCTTACGTACGCACGCGCGGTGATTTCATTTTCCATAAAATGGATAGAAGGTGAAATAGGGTTGTTTCATATTTATAATAAAATATAATTATATGAGGGATAATTATATTATTACTTTATAATGATACAACTAAAGAATAGGAATTATAAGAAGAAATAAATTTGAAATAATCTGTAGAAGAGATTACCTCTTCCTTGACGTGCCTCCATAAAATATCCTCTTAGGTCACTATATTTGGTCTTTTAAAAAGACTAGAACCTCTATAATGTAACCAGGGAAGTTGATAAGAGAAATGGGTAGAGTTTTTCTGAGATTTAAGGCTCAAAATGGAGTGAATATGAGAGGGAGGAGGTTTCCTTTTATAAGAGAGGAGTGGGGAGCTTTAAGAAAGTTCCAAAATATTAATTTATTATAAATTAAATTTGAATTTAAAATGGCCCAAAACATATTTAATTCTAAGATAAGATTATTTTGGTGAGAATACCCATCATCCAATAATTTTTTGACAAGTTTTGGATATTTTCTTATCATTATCTATTTGTTTTTATCATTATTTTACTTTTTTTAATCTTACATGGATATCATGTTAATTACACATTGTGGGTTAATGTAATTACCTAATCATGTAAAACTACCCAAAAAAGTTATTTATGACATATTTGGACTTATATTAACCATTTTTATGAATATTAGATTCTTAGGAATTTAATATCATTTAATAAACATTTTTATGTTTTAAGTTATGAATTATGTCAATTTTTGATACTATTCGTAGTTCACTTTTTTTTAAAAATCATAAAAACCTTATTACTTAAAAAAATGGAATAAAATCAGACCTAATATGTCAATTTAATCCAAAAAAAATTTGGATGACATCAAAATGTTCAAATTAAATTTATTTTAATAATTATAAAGTCATTTATTTCAATCTTTCATTAATGAGGTAATCACTACATCATAATTGTGTCATAAATAAATATATTTATCTAATGTATATAAATTATAAATAAAATACCATGATATAGGAAATAATTTTATATTTCTAATTACTATTTATATAAATAGATATCAGTTATATATCCCTCTATTAAAATCAATTTAATAAAATATATATGTTTAGGTTATAATTATCTTTACTTTAAATTAATTCTTACAAATTGTCATTTTCACATCCAAGTGAATCCATGGGGTAAAAAATTGACCCAAGGATGACCATGGTCATAAATATATTATCCAATAGGATTAGGATTTGTGTTTGGGTAATTTAATATTATTATAATATTATTTTGTACCCTTATTTACCAGATTTGCCTTTTAACCATGGTAAAAATAATAATTACTGAAGTTAGTATTGATAACGTACAAAATTAAAAGGTAACTAGTTACAAAACTTGAAACTTCTGATTCCAAATATCTAATCCATTTTTCCAAATTCAAAATACAAATTTTTTAGTAATTAATTTAAATTAATTACAGTTGTCAAAACCAAAAAGTGGGTTTTTATGAAATAATAACTATCAAAAGATTAACATCTATTTATGTCCAATTTGAAAGTAAAATTACTTAAAATGTCCAAAATTGTATTAAATGATAATAATATAATCCAATTATTCTTTAAAACCAATTAAAAGTGTAACATAACTATACAAATAGATTAGATTAAAAATCAGTTTTGAATTAGTATTTTTCACTATTCATTAAAATTTTAATTTTATTAGAAAAATACCATAAATTCAACAAAAGTAAATTTTTATGTCCCTCTTCCAAAGAATAAGTTTATTTTTTTAAAATTGAAATTATAAAAGTTTCAAAACTAGATTTAAAATGGGTGCTCCATTAAAAAGCGATAAAACTGCATTTTTTGGGAAAATACTTATTTTATGTGAAAAATCCATTTTTTTCTCATAACATGATTTATAAAATGTGTAAGATGAATGAAAATGTTATAAAATTTAAAATTTGGTTAATACTATTCACAAAGACTAGTTTACATCCCATTAAAAAATAATATATTAAAAATATATTGTTGTTTAGTGAAACTCAATATTGCATACAACACAAGCTATTGAGGAAGGTCACTCTAGCATGTAACGCAAGCCAAGTCAGTGTTATGTGTAGTGAAATATTCCTTTGGTGTTTTGTTTAACATAATAAAAACTTAGTTCATTTATACATTGAACAAAATCTATACTCAGTGTTGCGTGAAATCAATTCTATCAAAAGAACTTGAAATTGTGTGAAACAGAAGCCAAGAATAGTGTTGCATACACTACAAGCTAATACAATGTTGCGTATTGCGAAATCCAATCTTGGTTTAGCATAAAACACATGACATCAATTAAATTAAAAGAATATATCTCATAAAATCTCAGGGTATAACATTCTACCCCTTAAAATGAATTTCACCCTCAAAATTCGTCGGGGTTATAAATGGTTTACTACAAAAATGATTCTTTCATAGAAACCCACATTGTAAAAAGGAATAATATGACATCATTTTAAAAAGGAAAGTTATAAATGTAACTGTTACCCAAAGAAACTCATCACTGGGTTTCTACATTGTAGAACATGGGTGGGAAGTGAAAACATGGATATAGAAGAGAAATATAACCATCACGTTCTGATGGATAGTGATAGAGAATAAGGTTTTGAGAAATTTGACTACCAGAAATCCATAAATCAACGATGATTTAAGGGACCATATGATTCTTCAGATAAGAGGGTTCTAAAATAACTTTTTTGGTTTTCAAGATCATTTCCCTAAAGTTGAAGAATTTTTGCATAAGGATAAATACTTACATGATTTCAATGTAATATCATCATTGGTTGTTCCCTGAACAATTTCCACTTCATCACCCATTTAAAGAAATAAAGTTGAATTTTTCATTCTTCAAGTGTCAGCAGATCATACGATAGAATGATAGGTAATTCCATATGTCTCACCAAAAAGGTTATAAGAGATTATTAAATATGAATAAGTCTACCTATAGTGAGATAATACATTAATCTGAAAAACATCAACCAGAATATAAATTATACTATCAGTAAATGGACAACATTACAATCCTTCCAAAAACAAAAAATATAAAACTTTATAAGGAGGTGAACTAAATCGACTTAACATTTGTCTCCCATATCTCATTTGGAAGTTCTTGGTTGTCACATTCCAAACATCTAAATACCTTAATCATGAATTCCCTTGAAACATTATAATAACATAAATTACTGTATAACCTTAGTGAAAACATACATTCTATAAAAATTAACTCTTTAAACACACCAAAAATACCAAAAATTTTATATACTCAAACAATGATATCACTTTTTCCTTTTATTAGTCATGAGCTCATTTATACTATCAAATGTATCATTATCTCCTTATCCCTTCATTGTGTGTGTATCATGTGTTTTCCAAAAATATTTCAATCTCTTTTCCTGGTTATCAGTAAAATATTATTTTAGAAAACCATAATATACCAATACATAGATATTCCAATATTCCATAATACTATAAATGAGATTCCACAACACTATTTTGAAATCCCATTACAGAAACACTTAATCATTTCACTACTTCGTTTTCATACTCAACATCTCCAATAGTGTTCACATGTGACTTCCCTTTTTCTTTTTCCTTAAGAGGTTGTTGATTTTAATCATCATTAACCCTCATAATAGGGCATTGGTTAGCATGCTTCCCCATTTCCTTGCACTTATAGCATTGAAGTGTTGGTGGTTCATTCTCTCTAGTCTTTTCTCCATTCACATCATTAATAACATTTTTTCCATTACTTCAGCACTCAATTTATTGATGACCTACTTTTCCACACTTGAAACATTTTCTAGTCCCTTTAGGATAATCTCCACCATGCTTATTTCCACACTTTGAGCATTAGGAAACATTTATCTTCTTTTCACCATTGTCATGAGATTTTCCCTTGAACTCCATCTTTTTTTTCTCATCAAAACCATGAGATAGATATATAACACCCACTTCTAGTTCTACCTTGAAATCCCAATGCACAATATATTCATATAAACTAAATTCTCTTATAGTTAATTCCCTTAGAAGACATGGTTTTAAGCCACTAAAGAATCGATAAACATTACATTTACGTTGGATGATAAAACCAGAATCATACCTTGCAAGTCTTGTAAAATTTCCCTTGTATGTACCAATAGATTCATAATCATTTAAATTTTACTCAAGGAACTCCTTTTAAATATTTGTTCTAAGAATATGAGAGAATTAGTTATTGAAAAATAAGTTCTTGAACTTGTCTCATTTTATGGATCCAGTTTCATCTTGCTGCCTTGTATTCTTAATTAGAGTCCACCACTGGTCTGCTTCACCTTCTAAATGATAGACAACCAAAATAAACTTTTCATGTTACAAACAGTGAAGGATGAAAAATATCTTTTCAATGGTACTCATACATTGTTCACCAACAAGTGGATCAGATGACCCACTGAATGAAGGTGGGTGTTTCCTCATGCAGGACTCAATAGAATGGTGTTCGCTTCTCTACTAATTTGGGAGTCCAGAATGATTCATAGCTTGTGTAAGCTTATAAATAATATTTTTCACTCCATATATCATAAAATTTGGTTGTTCAGGAGGACAATAATTTCATTTCCCAATGCATTGATCATTAACACAGTTCCTTTGGGTTATAGCCACTGTCTAAAACCCAAAAAGAACAGTGTGAGAGGAAAAAATTATATCAGGAAAACCACATTATTATGGGGGATTACTTTAAATATTTAAAATCTTTTGTTTGATCCTAGTTTATTCATGATATTTATCACTCTTCTAGGATTTTTAACCTATACTTATACTTAACCTTAGGTACATCCCTAGACGTACCATAGAAATATCTCTAAGGATCACAATAAAGTTTTCGCATCCTAGTTTCCAAAGGTTAACTAAAACTTCACTCTAATACCAACTATAGAGACCCAAGATTGACATACATGGAAATTACATTACTTTTTTAGAATAATTAATACTTTACATAAACAAATTCCCAAAGACTATATTAGTTTAGTGTCTTTGTAAACTCGGAACATAATCTTCTAATCATGGTGAAAGATCTTCAACATCTCCCATAAAGATCTTCCCATTTTTTTCCTACCTAAAACCTTTCTTTATATCCTGGGGAAAAGAAAACATAATAAAGGGTGATCTCAAATACTCAATAATGGTAAAAAAATGAAATAACAATCATATCATATTCATAAGAACATCGCATTTGAAAATCTTATCCTGCATATAAAAGATCACAATATCATATCATGGGATAAATCATAAAAGTGAAATGTAATCCCAATAGTCATAACATAAGACATGAAATTTTGTTTCATACACACATATTCATTGAAAATCATTTCATATTATTCAATTATATTTTCAAAGACCATCATAGCGGACAAAGACCATTTATGAACTGAGTTCTCTCCTTATTCCAACCCTGTATCACTAAACCAGATTAACTTGTTGTTCCAGCCATGTCAATATCATGAGATATAAATATTTACCCAATGTATTGGAGGGAGATATAGGTCCCTCCCATCTCATAATTAAATCATTCTTACATTTTCCACAAAAACAAAAATCATTCAGCATAGCATAACCCATTAAATAAAATGGGATTCTTAAACATCATGCCCTCATAACATAATCCATAAAAGATAAATGGACTTCATAAATATAATTCCATCATAAAAATAATCAAATAAAAATAATAATTGTTATAGAAACATAAACCTATGTCATCTTATATGGAAAATAATTCTGATAAAACACTTGAACTTAATTCCTCAGGAAAATATCCTTTCTTCTTTAAAAATGTTTTCTTTTCTCAAAATTCCGTGCAATTTTAAAAGCAAAAAATTTAGCTTAAAATAAGCTTGAAATATTGTATAGGAAGATTCATTGAAATAATGCCTTAAGAAGAATTAAAAATCCCTTCATTCTGTATAAGTTAATAAAAACATTATCCTTGTACGTTTTCCCGAAAAGTCAAAAAGAACCTCATATGGTAAAAAAAAGAAAGATTTCTTCCATACATTGAAGTAAAAGGGAAAATGTGAAAGAATTACTTTAAAATTACATAGAATAATAGTAAAAAAAATCCAAAACCCTTTTTATAAAACAAGGACATGGATGATAAATATATCCCTAGAAAATACTTAAGTATAAATAATCTTAGATAAAAATGAGATTGCAAAATTATCCCTTACCTTAGGTCCGATTTCATCTGTATGTGTATGAAACTCCTATATAGTGGGCTTAAATATATTATTATATTGTAACATAACCTTATAATATTTATTTTATAATATATGATACACTTATGACTTTATATTAACCATTCATTTGTTAATTCCATGTTAAAGCAACGTTTTGGGTAATAATCATTTCATTTATCATACGTGTTTGGACTTGTCATTATTCATATGATTACTTAGATAATGACTTAATTAATTATAGAATTTAAAACATGATTTATATATAATATATATTCTGTATATAAATATATATAACATATTGATAAATGGAATGTAATATACTGTTCATGGAGACGGTAGGTCATACTTACGCATGAACGTTGTTTTCATTTCCTTATTAAATTTAGTGGAAGTAAGTAACTGAAATATATATTTCTATAAATCTAGTAGAATTAGTTTTTAATATATTTAATTATTATTTATTATATATACTTTATAATCATTATTTAATGGTTATCATGGAAAATGAATCTCATCATGTCGTGGATACAGTAAGTTGTACGTACGCAGGGGCGACGATATTGTTCCCATAGTTATTGAATGGTATTGAATTGAATAGGTTATAATATATCAGAATTATTATAATTTTATAATAATAATATATATTTATTATTCCCATCATTATACCCATCCAAGTAAGGTGGTGGTGAAAAACATATTACACCACGACGTGGAGATGGTAATCCGTACGTACGCATGCGCGGTGATTTCGTTTTTCATAGGATTGATATAAGGTGAAATAGGTTTGTTTAATATTTATAATAACATGTCAGTATATGATTGATACTTATGTTATTAATTTATAATGAAATAACTAAATAAGTGGAATTAGAATAAGAAATAAATTTAAAAGAATCGGTAGAAGAGATTACCTCTTCCTCGACATGCCTCCTTCAAATTTTCTCTTAGGGAACTAGAGTTGGTTATTTGAGAAGACCAGAACCTCTATGATGTAACTAAATAAGTTGATAAGAGAAATGGGCAGGTTTTGGCTGATATTAAAGGCTCAAAACAGAGTTAAGAGTAGAGGAAAGAGGTTCCCTTTTATAAGAGAGGAGAGGGGCACTTTAAGAAATTTACAAAATATTAATTTATTATAAATTCAAATTAAATTTAAAATGGTCAAAATTTTATTTAATTCTAAGATAAAATTATTTTGGTTCTAATAACCATCATAAAATATTTTTTAGAAAATATTTAAATATTTTTTATCCTTATATTTTTGGTTTTACCCTTATTTTACACTTTTTAATCTTACTGTGATATCATGTTATATACACATTGTGGGTTAATTTAATTACCATATCATGTAAAAAGACCCATAAAATGTTATTTATGAAATATTTAGAGATATATTGACTATTTGGACAAATATTATATTTTTAATAATTTTATATCATTTAATTAACAATTTTACATTTTTTGTTATGAATTATGTCAATTTTGGATAATATTCATATTTGATTTTTTTTTTAAAATTCATAAAAACCTTATTACTTAGAACCAAAGGAATAAAATCATCCCTAATATGTAAATGTTATCCAAAAAAAATCGTGGATGAAATCAAAATGTTCAAATTAAATTTATTTTAATATTTATAAACTCTTTTATTTGAATCATTCATTAATGATGTAATCACTAAATCACAATTGTGTCATAAATAAATATATTTATATAATGTCTAAAAATTATAAATAAAATACCATGATGTGGGAAATATTTTTATCTCTCTAATGAATATTTATATACATAGATATTAGTTACAGAACCCTCTATTAAAATAAATTTAGTAAAAGATATATCATTAGGTTATAATTATCTTTACTTTAAATTAATTATTATAAATTTTCATTTTCACATCCATGTGAATCCATGGGGTCCCAAAATCGACCCAAGGATTCCCACGGTCTGAAATATCTCATCCAATAGGATTATGACATGTGTTAGGGAAATTTAATATTATTATAATATTATTTTTTACCCATATTTACCAGATTTTCCCTTTAACCATGGTAAATAAAATAATTACAGAAATTACAATTCATAATGACCAAAAATAAAAAATAACTATTTACACAATTTGAAAATTTTGATTTCAAATATGGAATCCATTTTTCCACATTTAAAATAAATAAGTTTCAGTAATTAATTTAAAATTGATTCTTGTTGTCAAAACCAAAAGGCAGGTTTTTAAGAAATAATAACTATCAAAATATTGACATCTATTTATGTCCAATTTTAAATTGAAATTACTTCCAATGACCAAAATTATATTAAATTATAAAAAAATAATCCAATTATACTTTAAAACAAATTAAAATTACAAATATAACTATATAAATAAATTAGATTAAAAGGAAGTTTTGAATTAAAATACAGTATTTTTCATTATTCGTTAAAATTTTAATTTTATTATAAAAAAACCAAAAATTCAAAAAAAAAGTAAATTTTTATGTCACTATTCCAAATAATAAGTTTAATTTGTTAAATTAAACTTATATATGTTTCAAAACTATATTTAAAATAGTTTCTCCATCGAAAGGTGGTAAAACTGCATTTTTTTGAAAAAAACTTCTTTTATCCAAAAAAATCATTTTTTTCTCATACCATGTTCTATAAAATGTGTAAGATAAATGATAATTTTATAAAATTAAAAAAATACTAATCATAACAGTTAGTATATATCCCATTAAATAATAATATTTTAATAATATATCATTGTTTAGTGAAACATAGTATTGCATACAACGCAGGCTATCGAGGAAGGTCATTATTGTGTGAAACATAAGCCAAGTTAGTGTTTCATGTAGTGAAAGATTCCTTTGGTGTTGTTCATAACATAATCAAAACTTGGTTCATTTATAAATTGAACAAAATATACACTCAGTGTTGCGTGAAATAAATTCTATCAAAAGAACTAGAAATTGGGTGCAACACAAGCCAAAAATAGTGTCGCATATATTGCAAGCTAATACAGTGTTGCGTATAGCACAAGCTAATCTTAGTGTAGAGTAAAATACAAGATATAAAATAAATTAAAATAATATATCTCATAATATCTCAGGGTGTTACATTCTACCCCCCTTAAAAAGAATTTTTCCCTCAAAAATTTTTGGGGTTATAAATGGTTTACTACATGAAAGTTTCTTTCAAAGAAAACCATATCGTAAAAAGCAATAATAAGACATCATTTTAAAAAGGAAATTTATAAATTTAATGGTTACCCAAAGTTACTCATTACTGGGTTTCCAATAGGAGAATATATATGGGAAGTGAAAACATGGATATGGAAGAGAAATATAACCATCAAGTTCTTATGGATAGTGATAGAGAATAAGGTTTAGAGAAAGTTAACTACCAGAAATCCATAAATCTATAATGATTTAAGGGACCATCTGATTCATCGTATAAGAGGGTGCTAGGATAAAATTTTTGGTTTTCAATGTCATTTCCCTAAAGTTGAATAAATTTTTTATAAGGATAAATACTTACTTGATTTTAGTGTAATATCACCATTGGTCATTTCCTGAACAATTTCCACTTCATATTTTATTTAAATAAATGAAGTGAAATTTTTTATTCTTGAAGTGTTAGAAGATCATACAATAGAATTATTGGTCATTCTATATGTATCAACAAAAATGATATAACATATTATTAAATATGCATAAGTTTACGTATAGTGAGATAATATATATATTTAACAAGCTTCAACGATAATATAAATTATACTTTCCATAGATGGATAACATTAATCCTTCCAAAAACTGAAAATATAAAACATTAGAAGGAGTTGAACTAAATAAACATAACATTTTTCTCCCATATCTCATTTGGCAGTTCTTGGTTGTCACATTCCAAACATATAAATACCTTAATCATGTATTCTCTTGAAATATGATAATAACATAAATTGTCGTAGAACCTTAGGACAATATGAATTCTAAAAAAAATCAAATCTTTCCACATGACAAATATACCAAAAATTCTATATACTCAAACCATGATATCACTTTTTCTTTTTATCAATCATGAGCTCATTAATACTATCAAACATCACATTATATCTATATCCATTCATTATGTTCATATCTTGTGCTTTCCAAAAATATTTCAATCACTTTTCATAATTACTGATACCATATAATTATGGAAAACCATAATAGACCAATACATAGATATTCCAATCTTCCATAATACTATAAATGGTATTCCACAACACTATTTTTAAATCTCATTACATAAACACTTAATCATTCCACTATATTGTTGTCATACTCAACATCACTAATAGTGATCGCATGTGACATCCCTATGTTTTTTTCCTTAATAGGTTGTTGATGTAGATCATATTTAACCCTGTATTATGGAATTGGTTAGCATAATGCCCCATTTCCATTCACTTATAGCATTTAAGTGGTTTTGGTGTGTTCTATCTAGTCTTTTCACCATTCACATCATTATCATCCTTTTTAGCATTACTTTGGCACTCAACTGCTCAATGACCTTCTTTTCCAGACTTGAAACATTTTCTAGTCCCTTTATAACAATCTCAACCATGCTTCTTTCCACGCATTGAGCATAAGGAAAGATTTATATTATTTTCATTATAGTTTATAGATCTTACCTTGACCTCCATATTTCGTTTCTTTTCAAACCCATGAGATGGATATGTAACACCAAATTTTAGTTCTACCTTGATATTACAATGCACAATATCTTTATATATACTAAACTCTATTATATATAATTCCCTTCAAATACTTGGTTTCAAGCCACTCAAGAATAGGTCAACATTACTTCCAGTTTGGATGATAAATCCAGAACAATACCTTGCAAGTCTTGTAAAGTATTCCTCATATATACCAACAGATTCATCATCTTTTTTCTTAAGCTCAAGGAACTAATTTTCCATATTTTTTCAAAGAATATGAGGGAATTAATTATTGAAAAATAAGTTCTTTAACTCGTCCCATTTTATGGATTCAGTTTAATCTTTCTACCTTGTTTTCTTAATTAGAGACCACTACAGGTACACTTAACCTTCTAAATCATATACAGCCGAAATGACCTTTTCATGTTCCGAACAGCGAAGGATTGAAAATATATTTTCAATGGTACTGATCCATTGTTTAGTAACAAGTAGATCATAAGACCCACTGAAAGAAGGTGGACGTTACCTAATAAAGGACTCAATATAATTTTGTTCCCTTCTATGCTCATTTGGGAGTATAGAATGATTAATAACTTGTGTAAGTATAGAAATAATATTTTTCAATCCATATAACATAACATTTGGTTGTTCAGGAGGAAAATCATTGCATTTCCCAATGCATTGATCATTAACACGGTTCCTTTGGGTTCCATCCATTGTCTAAAACATAAAAGGAATAGTGTGAGAGGAAAAAATCATACTAGGAAAACAACATTATCATGGGGGATTACTTTCAATGTCTAACATCTTAGTTTTTATCCTAGGTTTTTCATTATTGTTATCAAAATTCTAGGACTATAACTTATACTTATACTTAACCTTAGGGACATCCCTAGACGTACCTTAGAAATATCTCTAGGGATATCAATAAAGTTTTTGCATCCTAGTTACGAAAGGTTAACTAAACCTTCACTATGATACCAAATGTAGTGAACCAAGCTTGACGTGCATGGAAATTACATTACATTTATGAAATACCTAATACATGACACAAACAAATTCCCAAAGATCGTATTAGTTTAGTGTCTTTGGAAACTTGTAACATAATCTTCTAATCATGGTGAAAGAGCTTCAAAATCTCCCATTAAGATCTTCCCGTTTTTCCTACCTAAAACCTATCTTTATATCTCGTGGAAACGAAAACAAAAAAAAGGGTGAGCTAAAATTATCGTTAATGGTAATCAATTGAAATATAAATCATATCATATTAATAAGAACATATCCTTTGAAAATATTATCCTCCATATAAAAGATCACAATATCATATCATGGTATAAATCATAAAATTGAAATGTAATCCCAATAGTAATAACATAAGACATTAAATATTGTTTAATACATGAATAATAATAGAAGATCATTTCATATTAGTCAATGCTCTTTGATAATACCATCGTAGCAGACAAACTCCTTTACTGAACCGAGTTCTCTCCTCATTCCAGCCCTATAACATTGAACCTGGTTAATATGTCGTTCCATCCATGTCTATCTCATGAGATATAAATCTTTACCCAATGAATTGGATGGATATATAGATCCTACCCATATCATAATGAAACCATACTTACATTTTCCAAAAAAATATAAATCATTCAGCATAGCATAACCCATGAAATAAAATGGGTTTCTTAAACATCATGCCTTCATAATATAATCCATATAAGATAAATGGACTTCATAAAAATAATTCCATCATAAAAATAGTAAAATCAAAGTAATAATAGAGATAGAACCATATCCCTATGTCATATTATATGGAAAATAATTTTGAGAAAACACTTGAACTTAATTCTTGAGTAAAATATCCTTTCTTCTTTAAAACATTTTCTTTTCTCAAAAAACTATGAAATTTTAAAAGAAATGAATTTAGTTAAAAATAAACATGAAATATTTTTGAGAAATATTCATGGAAATAATGTGTTATGAAGATGTAAAAATATGTTCATGCCATATATGTTAAAAAAATTATCCTCGTACTTTTATAAGAAAAGTCAAAAATACCTCATATGGTAAACAAAAGAAAGATTCCTTCCGCACTATGTAGTAAAATTGAAAAATGGGTAAAAATTAATTTAAACATACATAGAAGAATATTAAATATTTTTTGAAAAAATTTTTATAATACATGGATGGTAAATGTATCCCTAGAAAATACTTACGTATAAACAATCTCAGATAAAAATAAGATTAAAAAATTATCCCTTACCTTAGGTCTGATCTCTTCTTTATGTGTCTGAAACTCTTGTATAGTGGGTTTAAACATATTATTAACCTGTAATAGAACCATATTAATATTTATTATATCATATATGATTCACTTATGACTTTATATTACCTGTTCATTTGTCAATTCCTTGTTAAAGCAATGTTTTGGGTAATAGTCGTTTCATTTATCGTACGTGTTTTGACTTGTAATTCTTCATATGATTACTTAAATCAAGAATTACTTACTTAATGAATGTAAAAAATGATTTATATATCATATATATTCATTATATAAATATATATATATAATATATCGATAAATGGAATGGAACACACCATTCATGGAGACGGTAGGTCGTACGTACGCATGAACGCTGCTTTTATTTCCTTATTAAATTGAATTAAAGTAAGTAAATGAAATATATATATACATAAATTCAGTTGAATTAGTATGTCATGTATTTCATGATTATTTATTATATATACTTTATAATAATTCTTTAAAGGTTAACATAGAGAATGAATCTCATCGGGTCGTGGAGACGGAAATTCGTACGTACGCACGAGCGACGATATCGTTCTCAAAGTTGTTGAATGGTATTGAAGAGGATTGTGTGTAATATCTCAGAATTAGTATCATGTTATAAAAATCATATATAGTTATTATTTCCCCCATTATACCCATCCATGTAAGGTGGTGGTGAAAAACAGATTACACCACGGCGAGGAGTCGGTAATCCGTACGTACGCACACGCGGTGATTTAGTTTTTCATAGGATGGATAGAAGGTGAAATAAGTTTGTTTCATATTTATAATAATAGATAATTATATTATTAATACTTATGTTATTACTTTATAATTAAACAACTAAATAAAAGGAAGTATAATAATGAATAAATTTGAAAGAATCGGTAGAATAGAATACCTCTTCCTCGACATGCCTCCTTTAAATTTACTCTTAGGGAACTAGAGTTGGTCTTTTGAGAAGAACAAGACCTATAAAATGTAACTATATAAGTGTAGAAGAAAAATGGGAAGGTTTTTTCCAGGCATGAAAGCTCAAAATGGACTAAAGAGGAGAGGGAGGAGGTTCCCTTTTATAAGAGATGAGAGGGGCACATTAGGAAAGTTCCAAAATATTAATTTATTATAAATTCAATTTTCGATTTAAAATGGTCCAAAAAATATTAAATTATAATATAAGATGATTTTGGTTCGAATACCCATCATCTAATATTTTTTTGACAAGTTTTGAATATTTTTTATCCTTATATTTTTGGTTTTACCCTTATTTTACCCTTTTTAATCTTACCGTGATATCATGTTATTTACACATTGTGGGTTAATGTAATTACCACATCATGTCAATTGACCCAAAAAAGTTATTTATGACATATTTAGACTTACATTAACCATTTGTATGAATCTAGTTTTTTTAATAATTCAATATTATTTAATAAAATATTTTATGTTTTAAGTTATGAATTATCTCAATTTAGGATACTATTCATATTTGACTTTTTTTAAAATTCATAACAACATTATTACTTCAATCCAAAGGAATTAAATAGTTCCTAATATGTAAATTTCATCCAAAAAATCATGTATGACATCAATATTTTCAAATGAAATTTATTTTAATATTTATAAACTCATTTATTTGAATCATTCATTAATGAGATAATCACTACATCATAATTATGTCACAAATAAATATATTTATCTAATTTATATAATTTATAAATAAAATACCATGATATATTAAATATTTTAAAATTTATAATGACTATTTATATACATAGATATCATTTATACAACCCTCTATTAAAATTTATTTAGTAAACCATATTTGTTTGGGTTAAAATTATCTTTACTTTAAATTAATTAATATAAACTGTCATTTTCACTTCCAAGTGAATACATGGGGTCCCAAAATCAACCCATGGATTACCATGGTTGGAAATATATCATAAAATAGGATGAGGACATGTGTTAGGATAATTTAATATTATTATAATATTATTTTTTACCCCTATTTACCACATTTACCCTTTAACCAAGGTAAATAAAATAATTACTGAAGTTACTATTCATATCGTCAAAAAATAAAAGGTACCTATTTAGACAATTTGATCCTTCTGATTCCAAATATGGAATCCATTTTTACAAATTCAAAATATAGATGTTGAAATAATTAATTTAAAATTAATTCTCGTTGTCAAAACCAAAAGTGGGTTTTTAAGAAATAATAACTATCAAAAGATTGACATCTATTCATATCCAAATTAAAAGTGAAATTTATTCCAATGACCAACATTGGATTAAATGATAAAAATATAATCCAATTATACTTTAAAACCAATTAAAATTACAATATAACTATATAAATAAATTATATTAAAAAACAGTTTGAATTAAAATAAAGTATTTTTCACTATTCATTAAAATTTTAATTTTATTAGAAAAACACAAAAAAATCAACAAAAGTAACTTTTTATGTCCCAATTCCGAATAATAAGTTTATTTTTTAAAATTGAACTTATAAAAGTGTCAAAAATATATTTAAAATGGGGGCACCATCAAAAGGAGGTAAAACTGCATTTTTTTAAAAAAACTTCTTTTTCACGAAAAATTCATTTTGTTCTCATACCATGTTCTATAAAATGTGTAATATGAATGATAATCTTATAAAATTAAAAATGTGGATAATAATATTTGTAACGGTTAGTTTATATCTCATTAAATAATAATATTTTAATAATATATCATTGTTTAGTGAATCTCATTATTACATACAACGCAATCAATTGAAGAAGGTTACTCTTGCATGTAATGAAAGCTAAGTTAGTGTTGTGTGTAGTTCAAGATTCCTTCAGTGTTGTGTATAACATAATCAAAACTTAGTTCGTTTATACATTGAATAAAATCTATACTCAGTGTTGCGTGAAATAATTTCTATCGAAAGAACTTGAAATTTTGTGCAACACAAGCCAAGAATAGTGTTGCATATATTGTAAGATAATACGGTGTTGCATATAACACAAGATAACCTTGGTGTAGCGTACCACACAAGACATAAAATAAATTAAAATAATCTATCTCATAAAATCTTGGTGCATTGCATGGCCTCATATGACTCCTTCAATTTCTATTTAAAATTAAAATAGTTAAAAAATTATTGGTAGTTAATTTTAAAACTCAAAAAAATTATACTGACCGTATTATGCCACTAGTGACCACCATTAATCTCTTTAGTGACAAGATTGATGTACATCCTCTTATAAACATCTAACTTATTAATATCAATATGTTCAACCACCTATATGATTATAAAATAAATAGAATACATTTAAAGTTATATAAATTATAAAAATAATACTTACTATATGTCATTGATGCATAAATAATGCATGACTACTAGCTCAATGTGTCACCTCCTACCTCCACTAATTCTGTTGACCTAATGATTTCATCCTCTAAAAAGTATCTCTCATCTAGTATGAACCTAATCCATCCAAAACCTGATAAAAGATGTAATATGTTCGTTGGTCGCTGTAAGACTGATCCAAATCTGTGACTCCGGCTTTCCACATGGTTTTCCTCCTTATGTTATACAGAAATTAGCAGATTTGATTACACATATGGATCTCTCATTCCTCTTAGATATATTTATTCATGATATAATTGATAATATACCGTAAACCATACAAATAATTAATAATATCAAGTTACTTATTAAATAAATTGCAAAATAACTATTTTCTATTTATATACCATCCAATGATCAAACATGTGGTGTCGAACATCAGTGGGAATTTGATACCATGTCTCCAATGATCTAAAAAAATAATTCCACAATATATCACTCCCATGTCCAATAGATATATGTGAAAATCTATGCAAAAATGGAACAAATAATCAAATAATTAGTATTTCAAAAATTAATGGAAACTAACTAGAATACACAATTAAGAATACCTCTACAGGTATGGATCAAGCTCAAGTTGTGGACATCGCTTGGGTATAGGGTCAGGAATCATCAATCTTTCAAGACCATGACCTCTCCAATTCATTGCTGAACCACCAATGATCTGAGGGTCAGATGATGTAGCATCATGCTCATCACTAGGTATTGAAGTGTCCCCCAACTCACAAAATAGATCAGTTAAACACTTGTCTACCATATAAAACAAAAAATTAATGTTGTTAGAAAATAGTTGAATACAAGTATTATATATAAATATATATTATATATCATTATAACTAGTATTTAACTATGTCAATATTCATCTTTATCCTCATATTCTTTTATGAAGGTGTCCATATCTTCATATTCCCCCTTATTATCATCAATTTCCTTAAGAGTTTTAGATTCATCATATCTTTCTATTTAAAAATCATTTGTTACATCAATAACATCATCATTACCATCGATACATAATTGTAGGGTGTCATCATAAATATTCGTGTCTCTTTATAGAAAATATGGATTTGGATTAGTCTCTTGAAAAATTTAAATTCTTTTCACTTCAACAGAACCATATTCACTTTGGATAAATTGATTTTGATGAGATTTATTTTTTATTATGCTCTACCAGTCAATTAACTCTCTTGAAGAATCACAATAATTTACCTAACAAATTTGATGTGTTTGATGAGCTAATAAAAATGTTTAATTTTATGTAGGATGGAGTTTATAATTAATATCAATGATTACCTAGTGTGGATGAACACACAAGACTCTATCAGTATCTAACGAATTACATTTAAGCATTGTTATATAATTATGTCATAGATAACATACAATTATTTCTTGTTGAATGTTATAAAAGTCAACTTCACTTTCTCAATGATGATATCCTATCAAGAAAAAACCATTATTCATTATTTTTAAAATTCCCCATATGCATGTGTATGATAACTGGATGGGATCTCCTTTGATTGAGTAGGTCAATGTTAGAACACAAGAGATTAACCACTCTATTTTCATTAAAGAACGGATGGACAATCTGGATACCCTACATGATGACATAACTGAAGTTGTTTCCAATTACCAATTCTTTAATCAAATAGACATACTCATCTGGGATCCATCCCCCAATGGTATTCTGGACTCTAATAATTTCTACATTAACCTACTTCATGGAAACCAAAGTTGGATTGGCACCTTCAGCAAAAATTGGATTCCTCCATCTATATTTACACTCCTTGGGAGAATTTCTTTAAAAAAGGTTCATGTTGATGCCAACCTTCAGAGGGTGGGAATTTTTCTCTACTCGTAGTGTGTACTATGTCATCAATGTAGGGAGGATGTTTACCACCTATTTTTTTCAACAATACTATTTCTTATTTTTTGAAATATTTTTTGATCTCTTTGAGGTACGCCCCTCCATTATGCTTCCCTCTATGAACTTCTATTGTATATACTCATCCAGCATTTATTTTAAAAATCACCATCATATTTCAATCTACCTCTGTGGAGATATTACACACTACATGGAGAATTTGAAACAAGGTTCTTCATGAGAAAAAAACTTTCATCATCTAGGTTGTTATCGATGTAATTAAAGATGTAGTTCCAAAATGAAAATACACTTCACACTGCTCAATGCAACAACACTATAAGGGATTTTTCAATTATTAGAAGGCTGGGACTTGAAGGTAACTTCACTAAACCATGTGGTACTCTTGAAGTATTATAGTCCCCTCTATTCCATGGTTTGATTAAATGAAATACTGATAGCGCTTTGAGAAGAAACCCCGGGCCATTAGGTTATGGCTCTATTTTCAGAGATCATAATAGAGATGTTCTTTATTCTCTTCACAGCCCTTGTGGTCATGCCAATTACCTAAAATATGAAATGACTGAATTTATCAGAGCTATTTTTTATGCAATGTAATGAAACTAGAGCAACATATGGTTTGAGTGCGACTCCACCACCATAGTCCAGGCTGTCTGAATGGGTGTGGTACATCTTTCATGGTAGCTGATAGTATAATAAGAAAATTACTTGGATGTGATCTCTAACATGAACTGCATTATCATGAACATATATCATGAATAAAAATACCTCTTTTATGGTCTTTCCAACAAATTTGTTATGGATGTGGTGTTCCACTTCTCTAATTCTCTTCCTAGTGATATGATCCATATCCTTCAAAGTGATAAATGTAAAATAGCCTCCTTTAGACTCTTGTAATTTGTTTTTATATTCAACTTAGAGGTTATGTGATCAATTTTCTCAAAAAAAATGATTTTATATGTTAAAACATAAACAATTTACTTTACCATTTTTTTGAAACCAATACGAAAAATTATTTTATCGGTATCCTTCAAGTGCAACTATTGTAATTTTTGGAAACTATTTATTGATATGATTATCATATAATCTATAAGTAAAATAATATTAATTTAAATAAAAAATTTATAATATGTGATATAATCTCTCATAATACAAATGGTACCATTTCTTCATAGATGAGAAGAACAAATGTACGATCCCTATGATGTTCATCATCTGAAAGCCATCATTCATGAACTCCACCAAATCCAAGTTTGGTCTGATTAAAAATTGATAGTTTATTTTAAATTTCAATGTCAAAATTTCCCATGTTTCAGTCATGTGGTTATGTTTTGGGGGATATTCGGATTGAAAGTAATGATAGTAGAATAATGAAATTTCCAACTGTAAATAAGCTTCTTCAATTTATCCTTTATCCAATGCTTTGTTATGTAACTTTTTCTTCAATTTATGAATGAAAATCCTTAATGGGTATATCCATAAAAATTGTACTGAACCTTCTCAATTTTCTTCATGTGTAACATATAATATCAAATTCTCCATTGAATAAAATAAATCTGGAAAGAATATTTTTTCCAATTTACACAAAATTAAAACAAGATATTCTTGCAGTCTACTTAGTGCATCATAGTCTATTGTCTTTTCCCAAATTTCTCAAAAAAATATGATATTTATATTAGATAATCCCAAATCATAGAATTCAACATAACACTAAATCCAATTATTATAAGTCTTCCCATTATAACATGATAGTCATGACTTTTTAATCTATTAATATGACCATTTCTGATATATCTATAAAAATTAGAAACATAACCATCTAGAAGACTCAAATCTTCAATCCACTGAAAAAATAATAAATTATTTTCTTTGGAAACTGTATAAGCCACATTTGGATTCATTAACTTCTATGATCATTCATTTTCAAAGAGTTCAAGTTCAGGTCACCTACAAAATTGGGCAATATCTAGTCTTGGCGCAATATTATCTTTGGTCTTACCACATGTATCCAAAACTATAAAAAAATATATTATCAAAACATTTATTCTTAATTTTAATGAAATCAAACATGTGATGGACCAACAAATCAGACCAATATGGAAAATCCTAAAAAATTCCCTTTTTTATTCAATTATGTTCTTCCCCAAACGCATCTATTATTTTTTTATTACAGTCAGTCCAAAGGTAATATGAGGTAATGAAGTGAAAGTGGATTTAAACTCAATGCCTAAGATCATTGTTGGACATTCATCTCTTTCAATTTTTCCTTCTCTAAAATGATATCTTCTCCTCTTAAAAGGTTGATCGATAGGAAGAAGTATTCAATAACATGCGATGAAACAAGGTTTTCTTACATTGATGAGAATAAATTCTCTGTTGTCTATCATATAGTATGGACATGATTTTGGACCATGTGTACTCTAGCTAAATATAATTTCATATTCTAGGAAGTCACTAATTGTCCACATCAATATACCTTTCATTAGGAAATTATTTTTTGCAACAACATCATATATACTGACACCATTACTCCACACTAAATTTAACTCATCAATAAATGGATTCAAATAAACATCAATATTCTTTTTTGGATGTCCTAGAATTAATAAGGTTAAAAAGATATATGGCTCATTCAGAAGCATCCAATGAGGTAAATTTTATAGAGTTATAAATATGTGTCAACATGAATATTGACTACCATAAGAATCAAATGGATAGAAACCATTAAGAGAATGAACAAATCACACATTTTGAGCTTCTGAATCAAAATATGGATGTACTTGGTCAAAATGTTTCCATCAATAACCATTAGCAGGATGATTTATCTTTTTACATTTCAAATGTTATTTTTGTGTCATGACATTGGTGAAGTTGTGTTCTGAGATATAAATAATTTCTAGAATCTTGGTGTAAGTGGGAAATACCTCAACTATTTCATAGGAATCAATCTAGAATTCCCTAGATTATCCTCTTTGTACCAAGATTATAAATATGTATGAAAAATAGCCAATGACTCATTTTAACCATAATATAAGATTCAATCATTTGAACATGCATGGATCTTCTGATAACAAAGAACCAAATTACAAACCAGCCTCTTGAACTCAAATAAATTTGTATGTAACACATTTCCTTTAGGTGATAGTGCTTTAAATAAAAATAATATCTAATAAAAATATCTATTTGACATTCCATTGTCTAATTTAATATCCATAAATTTTGCAATTGGTTCAAATTTTCTTATCTTGCAACCACGGAAAAAAGGCATCCTCAGTGGACTTCAACAACTCATAAAATTGGGACGGTTCTAACTCAAGATTTAAATCAATATCATCTAAATTTTTGGTTTTTTGAAAAGATAGTCCAACCACATCATGTACTAAATTTTGGAACTGTGATGGATTCAAAACCAAATTACTAGTATCTTCTAGGAAATAGTATTCACCATGTTGATACCAAAAAACATAATCTTTTCAAAAACCAAAATGAAATAGATTACCCCCAACATTTTCAAATGTTTAAAAACTCCTCAGATCACATTTCTTACATGGACACTTAATTTTCCCTTCAAAAATACTTCTTTTTTTATGATGCAAATGATAAAAAAAACTTCTATATTCTCAATTTATACAAGATTTATACTAGAGCCATTTGGATTCCTGTGATGATTTATCTAACTGTGATTATGTAATAAAGACTATTTTTGACTTCTTTTCTCCATATTTCCCTAAAAAATATAAAATAAAAAAATTATGATTAATTTGAAATAAGAAAAAGACGATCCCAAAGAGTATAAAATAAAAAATTATAATACATTTTAACAATTTTTCACTAATTTTAATAATTGTTACTAATTACTAATAATGCATACTAATTTTTCTTAGTTTATAACCATTTAATAAAAATAAAAATTAATACTTTTTAATATTAATTAATACTAATATATACTAATTAATACTAATTATTAATAATTTATACAAATTTATACAAATTTATAATAATTTATAATAATTTATACTAATTTATACTAATTAATACAAATTTATAATAATTATTACTAATTATTTCCAATTATTACTAATTATTTATAATTATTGCTAATTAATGCTAATTATTACTACTAATTACCGATAAAACTATTACAAATTGATATTTGTTAATTATTACTAATTATTACTATTTATTACTAATTGTTACTAATTATTACTAATTAATACTAATTAATACTAAAAACTACTAATTGTAACTTATTGTTACTATTTATTTCTAACTGTTACTTATTATTTCTAATTATTACTAATTACTACAAATCATTACTAATTATTAATAATTAATACTAATTAATACAAAGTATTACTAATTAACACTAATTATAACTAATTATTACTAATTAATACTAATTAATACTTACTAATTTTTACTAATTTTTACTAATTTTTATAATTATTACTCTTTATTACTAATTATTATGAATTATTACTAATTATTACTAATTGATAAAAATTAATACTAACTATTACTAATTATTACCAATTAATAGTAATTAATACAAATTTTTACTAATTATTACGAATTATTAATAACTAATACTAATTAATACCAATTATTACTAATTATTGAAAATTATTAATAATTAATAATTATTATTATTAATTAATACTAATTGTTCCAAATTACTAATTATTGAACAAAATTGTTACAAATTAAAACTATTTATTTTTAATTAAAAATAGTATTTCCAATTAAAGAAAAAAATTTCTAAAACCAATTAATGAAAAATAAAAATAACTATTTCTAATTATATATAATTATCACTGATTAATAATAATTATTACTAATATAAAATAAAATAAATAAAAATATTAAATAAATACTTTAAAACTGAATCTTTCGGTGGATGCAAAGCTTGAAAGTTTCGCAACTGTAAAATTTAAATCTTTGAAAAAAGTAAAGTGAATAATATGATATCAAAGAAGGAGAGATAAGTTCAGAGAAGAATGAAATGAGAAAATTCAGGTGGGGATGTGTGTGTGTGTGTTATATCACTTGTGACAGTAGCATTTGCGATGGGATTCTGGTTACAAATACAATTATTTACGATGGGTCTCATCGCAAATAGTGTCACTGGTATTAATTACGGTGGCGGTTAATAAAAGTATTTGCAAAGAGTACTGTCATAAATACCATCTGTCGACATTTTACTTGCGATAGGAGAAAATATCATCGTAAATAACAAAAAATGATTGGAAGTATTTTCAAGAGGATCCAACACAAATACTTTCCTTTCGACAAAACATTTTCTATGGGAGTAAACTCTCATTGCAAATAACAAAAATGATGGGATAGTATTAACAGTGACAGTACATTCCTGTCACAAATAGTCTTCCTGTGTTTTAGCGTGCACCATGCGCCAATGGAATTTGCGACAGGAATATATTTATTTCGTAAATACTTTTTTTAACTGTCTATTTTTTATGGGATATGATTCTCATCACAAATAGTCTCTATCAATGGACTATTTACGACAGGTGGCTGACCCGTCACAAATAACTTGACTCAAAAAGTTGTTTTTCTTGTAGTGCTTGCATTTTCCAACAATATTTCTTTATCTGTATAATTTTTTACAAGATGGCCTTGCATTTTGATGTGACATTGAGTCATCATGGTGTAATTAACTCCCCCATGGTGAAACAAAACTCTAAACAAAATTATGTGAACATAAAAAACCACAACTTACATGTTGTGGTGTGATCTCTATATCATGAAGGACCAGCTCAAACATCATATAATTATATAACTATATCATGGTAAAAATATTTCAAATTCAATATTATGTGTTCGGACATTAATTAGTTTCAATCCAACACAGGAACTGCATGGTGTAATGGAATCCTTTGGGGTGTGATCAAATATGTCTCCTCTTAAATAACACAAAACACCTCTAAACCACTTTAAACCACTTCCAATCCTTCCCAATCCTTGTAATGAACATAAATTTAAATAAAAAATATCAATCACATAAGTGTAAATAGGAATCATTTAACACCTTGAGTTTTTATGAAAATTTTTTTCAAATAAATTTAATTTATTTGATTGCTTGCCTTACACGCAACACCGAGTTTTAACAAACTATGATATGCTATTAATATTATTAAATAAACATGATCATTATAATATATCAATTAAATTTGGATGTATGTATAGGAATAACCACATTTTTAAAATTAATTATAGTGGTTTATGTAAAGAAAACATATTGATAGTAAATTTAATTTTTAGTAAAGTCTTTATATGCTCTGGAAATATATTTTTTCTGAAAAAAAAAATATTACAATTTGTGAACAAATAGTAAAATTAATTTTTTCCAATATTATAAAATGTATTTGAAAAAATAAAATTCATTTTTTTAAAACAACATGTTAAAATTATTGTCACAGCCTTACCCTAGTCGAGGCTCAAGACGTAACTACCCTAAGCCCGCCTCCATAGTCCATGGGTGGTGATGAGGGATGAAAGGAATATACTAAATGGGAGGCCTTTTCCTAATATACCTATACACACACACCCTATCATCTCAATGAATAAGTGCAGAGAAATAATCATAAAATGATGTAACAACTCGAAAATAAACCAACCATGAAAAACTTCTAAGGTGTACAAGAGTACGATAGTGAAAACTGGAAAGTAAAGGGGAAAAATAAATTTCTAACCATAAATATGTCCCAACATAAAAAAATTTGAAATTAAACTACCGAGAGGTCCCAACTCCTTATCTCCAAGCTATGACTACCATACATAGTCCAAAGAACCCAGTATCCCTATACTCCTCTGAAGTCATCATCGACTTGTCTGTCATCTGCATAAGACACAACACTTGTGGGAAAATACCACGTAGGGGTGAGTATATACATACCCAATAGTATGCCTTAGAATCTGGAGGGGGAGTAGTAAGAGATAAATTATGAATAAAAATACATTATATAGTGTGTAGATCAACCCAAATAAGGATAAAGAGTATTAAATTACAATCAAAGTGGGATCAACATGGTGTGTAGAGGGACTACATGTTGATTATTTTCCATCCATGAAATGAGATTAACCTCATTCAACCATGAGAAGCTAAACATGTAAATCACATAAAATACCCCATTCATCTTCATAACCCATGGTAAGAGAGTAACCAAATCCAAAGGTATGGATACATATGTATATAGATGTATATTCTGGGCAAAAGAATCCCAAACAAGAGAGAAAGTGGATCTCCATCTCACATATCATCCCAGGAAAATAGTCTCCAATAGTTTCAAAAGTCAAACAATGATGCCTATCATCTCACATTCCTAACCAGTAGAAAAAATCCATGTCAAGTCATGCCTCATCACTGTAATGTACAGTATAGGGGCTATAATCTCTAGGTAGAGAACTCATGTTCATGTGCAATTGAATGGTTCCACTTAGTGGATAGAAAGAGGACTCATGCCCTATTTAAATAGGAGGGTTCCACTCTAATAGTCAATAGAGTACCCATGCCCCGCCCAGTAGGAGGGTTCCACTATGATGTTAAAGGGCCCAAGCCCAGATCATCTCGAGGGTTCTACAATAGAAGTCGATAGAGGACTCATTCCCCATGTCAACAGGAGGGTTACACTCAGATGGTAAAGGAATCATACCTAGCCCAACTAGATGGTTCCACTCTAGGAGTCAATAGAGGACTCATTCCATGTGCCAATAAAAGGGTTCCACTCGGATGTTAGAATACCCATTCCTAGCCTAACTAAGGGGTTCCACTAAGAATGCCTCTCATGATCTTACATGATCACTTCCATCATCGAGCATCGCTTAAATAAGAACAATGCCTGAAAATCTCACATCATTCTTCAAAATCCATGATGGAGGAAACCATCATGTTGTATGTGGAAAAAAACTCAGGATAGGCTACTCGCAGGCCAAATCCGAGCCTAAATGAAGTAGATATGAGAGTTAGAAGATTACTCAAAAGGAACCAAGGAGTATGTGGCATGTGAGGGGACCCTCATGGCATGTGGTCCTGATCCATCAGCTATACATGTCCCGGGAGGAACACAACTCGCCAACCATGTATGGATAGACGGTGTGTAGGGGATCTACATGGCATGCCCATGCCACTCAGGGTCCTTCCCATGTGCTTGGTTGTGTTCGTGTATCCATCGTGTATTTGTGTACTTTAGTACACGATGTGCCTATTCACACAGGGTGTCGCCTGTGTCTCTGGTCGTGTTTATGTACTTGGGAATATGGTGTTTTCCAGGTCATGTGCTCCACTGCACAACTTTTTCAATTAGTGAATAGGGTGTAGGAAGTCTACATGGTTTTATATCCTTATAAATTCCCAAAACCCTAGCTACCGCACCATAGGGTCTATACACCATGTTCTCATCATGGTTTATAGTTTGTAGTTGTGTTTTTCACAGTTTCTAAAATATGAACTCTACCCTTTACATCTGGCCTTTCCACAACAATTATAACCTCATTCCCACCCAAAATGGTGAATTTAGACATTGATCGCCATTTCTAGCCATCGTTTCTTGAAAATAGGATTACATCATCCCATGGGGATTCATCGTGTGAACCACACGCAACTTTCCCACCTGCTATATTTGATTAAGAATTTTAATAAATCAATCAATCACATGAAACCAACGAACAACCTAGATCTATACCTAATTCATCAATATGTCCCTTGTAAGTGATTCCTCTATGAATATGAGGATCTGATTAGGCTTGTTACCACCTGGAAATGTCGAATAGGGACTTCAGGGTCAAACTGATGAAGAAAGTGAATCAATTGAAGGGAAAATAACAAAACTATTTTTTCCAATAATTCTTGGCAAATGATCAATAACTAGGATATTCAAGGTTATAAAATCAATGAATAATCAATTAAACTAGTACATGGGTTCATGAAAAGTTCAAAAAATTGGTACAGACCATAGAAAGGATGTTTCTTCTTAATAAATTTAATCCAAAAGAGTGTCATCCATAGTTTGAAGAGTCCTACCTGAAGATTGGATTATTATTCGTCAAATAAACTCCTCTCCAATTATTTAACGAATTCATTATGTTTGGTGAACTCTGGTCTTCTCTGATCCAGATATTTTTCATCGTTTGATATTAGCCACCAAAAAAGGAGGAAAGATAATCTTTGAATCGTCTTAGGGTTTATACAAACATCCCTTTAGGATTCTCCATTATAGTGGTTTTATAAAAATATCATTTAGGACAAAATTATCAATTAATTAAATTAAATTAATTAATTAACTTGCTTAACGTTCTGCCAATGGGAAAGATGGTTGAACATCGCATGGGGACTTATCTTAGGTCATGCCTAGGGTAAACAACAAGTTTCAGACTCAACTGTGGTATTGGATTTATGATATGAGAATCATTTTATGATTTATCCCATTTTATTTAAGAAAATATGTGTATAAAATATAAAATATATTTAATATTTTTGTTAAATTAATTTTAGGCACACTAGGGAACAGAATTTCACATCATCTCAGCGCTGGGCTCTTGAATTATATGTATAAATAATTCAAATCCATAAAAGGAAAAAACAGGGTCTCTACATCATTCCCCCCTTCAATATTTTCATCCTCAAAAAGATAAAATAAATAAAAAGACATGGGATACTGAGCCCGCATCTAGCTCTCTTACTCTCAGGTGCTCTCCTGCATGTTCGAGAGCTACCACAACATTCGAACCAAGGAAATGGTTCATCCACCCAGGGTACACTCCTATTGATCCTCAATCACTATCAGGTGCTTCACAAAGGTGGATCTATCCTCAATGCTCATCTCACCCTAGTAAATGATGTGTGTAGGGTCATTCATGTATATTCGCGGTTTTGACACATGGAAGATGTCATGTTCCCACTCCAACTGTGGGGGTAGGGTTAGGTGATAGGCAACCAAACCAACCCTTTTCATGATCTTGAATGGCCCAACGAATCCTGAGGATACATTTCCTCCCAAACTGAAACTCCACAATATTAATTATGGGGAGACTCTTCGGAAAACATGGTCTCCCTACTAGAACTCCAAAGGCCAATGATGGTGATCTGCATAAGATTTATGTCTTCTATGATCCATCCTCACCCTCTCATGGATGACCTAGGCCTTCTTCGACATCACCTAAACCAAATTTGGACCCACAAGAGATGTCTCACTAACTCTGTCCATTACAAAGATGACCTATAGGGTATGCTCTATAGGGTCTCAAAAGGTGATAAGTCAATGATATAGTGGTAGTTATTTTTATACGCAAACTCTACCAAGGGTAAGTGATCCTTGCAACTATGTATGAAGTCTAGCACATAATCCATCAATATATACTCCAACACCTAGATAGTACACTCATTCTACCCATCTGCATGGGGGTGAAAGGATGTACTCATCCCTATATGGGTCTTGAATGGCTCCTATAGGCCTCTTTACAACCGTGACATAAAACATGTGTCACGATCGAAGAAAATTTTCAAGTTAACCCCATAAAGGAAAAAATCTCCCATATATACATCTTCCCCAAAATCTCTACTGAATTTTTATCCCTAATAGAAAAAAAGTGTACCAAATTTATAAGTAAGTAAAATATCACCTATATGGTGTCATGGACCTTTTTTCCATGAAATCTGTATCACAAAGTTTAGGGATATTCTATCCCACTTCCACTTAGAGATCTCAAGTGGCTACAAAAAACCTACTAGATTCAGGTGCTCAGCCTTCACCTGCTGATAGGAGAGGCACTGAGACACAAGTTCGATAGCACTCCATATCATCTTACACCACCAAAACTACCACTAAAGGTCTCTTTACATCTTCCCCACACTAGGATGTATATTTATGGGTGAATAATGAAACTCTCACATCACCTCCTCCTGCATCATGATTATAACCAACATACATTCCTAGAAAAATATTATATGATTCCCTCCTTCAAAATATCTATTTGTTGAATCTTCTATTGATATATAGTCACAAAATACCTCACAGTTGATTTCACCCAGCTGGGACTCTCTCACATGCTTGAGAAGTGGAGGGGTCTGTACCATCAACTAAAGAATATCTACACCCTCCTACTCTATAGGAGTCTGGTATAAGGAAGCCAATTGTACAGAAGCCTCCTGTACCAAAAAATCATGTGACTTCCTAATAGGGGAATCACCAACCACATTTTCCTTTCTTGGTGAATAGACTATCTCAAATTCATTTTCCTTCAGAAACTCTAACTAGTTTTGATGTATTAGGTTTACTTCTTTTTGTGTGAAGACGTACCTGAGACTCTGATGGTTAGAGTAAACCACAAAGAACTCCCCTAGAATGTAGTGCCTCTAAATCCTTAGGGAGAATAATTCCATGGTCATATCTATTTCATGAGTTCTTTAGTTATTATCATGGGGTCTCAATTTCCTTGACCCATATACGATAACTTCTTGTCACTGCATCAACACAAAGCCCAGCTTAGCTCATGAGGCATCACAATACACTATGAACTCCACACCTTTTGTTGTAATTATCTACATGGTAGCACTTTTCAGCCTCGGCCTCAACTCCTCAAAGCCTCTCTAGAACTACTCATTCTAGGTAAAAGTTTTTGTTTCTAAACCAGGGGGGTCAAAGGTGTTGCAATCCTGGAGAAGTCTTCCACAAACCTCTTGTAGTACCCTTCCAAACTAAGAAATCTTTGCACCTCGAACACACTCTTGGGTGGGTCCCAAGTAAGAACTGCATTAAAATTCATTGGATCCATGGCCAAACCATGCTCAGAAATTTAACCTCGTGAATCCAGAAATGGATCATTGATATCTTACCATAAAGTTGGTTCTCTCAAAGAAAATCTAGAACCATCCTAAAGTATTATGCATGCTCCTCCTATGATACAGTGTAGATGAGTATGTTTTCCATGAATACATCCAAAAACTAGTCCAAGTATGGATGAAATACCTGGTTTACCAAATCCAAAAACATGGTGGGGGAATTCATCACACCAAAGGGCATCATGAGGAACTCATAGTTCCCATAAAGACATCAGAATTCCGGATTTGGGATATTAGCCTCGTGAACCCTCAATTGATGGTAGTCGGACCTGAGATTGATCTTTTAGAACAATATAGCACCTCACAAATGGTCAAATAGGTCATCAATCGACAGAATGGGGTACTTATTATTTATCATGGCCTAGTTCAAATTATGATAATATATACATATCTGTGAGCTCATATCTACATTTTTCACGAACAACATTGGAGATGCCTAGCGAGACACACTAGGCCTTATGAAACTCTTATCTCAAAGTTCCTCCAAATGAAAATTCAGATCTTGGATATCAGTATGGGCCATCTAATGTATCCGAGAATAAATTGAATCAGTCCTGAGATACAAGTTGATACACAACTCCATCTAACAACTAAGACGCAGTCCTGGAACCTCCTTGGGGAAGATGTCCATATAATCCTCCACAAAATAAATCATCCAGATACCTAAAGTGTATATTGCACTAATTTATTTACTCATAAACTAATGGGTGATGGGCTACAATATCCTACTCACAGAACCCACTCTTCCTACAATGATATCTCTCTTTCCCATAAAGGTGAATCTCATACCATTATTTTGAAAGAATCTGACTCATCTATGGTGACAATAAATTTGGGATCGAACCATATAAAACCTATACATACCCAAGATTATGTCATATTGTCCCATCAAGATTACCAAAATGTCCCACATGAACAACTATCCACCCAGAGATAGCTCACACTACTGAAAAATAAAATATATACAAGAAGTGTTCCCGGTAAGAACCTCAACATGAAGTTGATGGGATAGTACCTCAATTGGGAGCTCCAACACTCACACTAGGTGAATAGAAATGAATTAATGAATATTATATTTGTATACTAAAACTGAATAAAGAGTATAAAACACACATATCATTCCTCTGATCATATCACGCATCGTGATGTCATAAGCCTCCAGAGCCTACAGATGTCTACATCCCTGACTGCCTACTCCCTATGCTTGACTTGGGCCTCCATATGGTGGTGGCAGAAGGATCTCATAGATTTTTCTACAACCCATAGCTCCTCATCATACACTTTTACCTATGCCTCCTTGGGGACCACCTTGTGTCACTTGGGAGATCCCTAATCACAGTGCTACATCTGTCGTGGGGGTTTGGCAGCTATCTATATGTGCTCTTTAGCATGTCTGGTCAGGCAGTCATGGGCTATGTAACCTCAACCATCACAAGAAAAGAACAAAACATGTCTAGGTTTTCTTTTAGGTATATGTTTTCCTTGTTCCACATGACCACAGATTTGAGTCTGATCGTGATAGGATCTCTTATATTGACATCCTACCGACTGGTACCTACCAGATGCAGCAGATGACTCATCTCTATGATGCCCACTGCCAGCTCTAGTAACTTGGCGTCCCTCTGATAGAAATATCTCTATCACCAGTGTCTATTCTAACACCACAACAAAGGTGGTAATTCACAAGGTAACCATACTGTCATGGATCACTTTGTAGAGCCCCTACTCAAACATTTGTGATTGGAAGTAACCATCTTGAATCATGTTAAGGGAATATTGTATAATGTATTTGAACCTCATAGCATACTCAAACACTATCATCCTTCACTAATACAACTATAGAACCTTTTGAATCTGAATTTAGTGGAAACGGGAGGGGGAGTACTCCTCATGGAACAACTACTTGAAGTCGGTCCTTAAGAGTGTCAACCCATCATGCATCTGGGTAACAATACTCCATTATATCCCAAATGATCATTGTAAAAGGCTAGTTGTCATCATAACCACCAAATACATGTAAAAGTCTAGTTTTTAGCACAATCATTTGATCTATTGGTTTCCATATGAGCTAAAAATACACAGACCACTAAATCTATCCAATCCTCCACTACCAGGGGATCTTGCTCTCCATGGAACCTCAGCGGCCTCTAGCATTGGAACTTGCAGGGTGCACTAAGTCTGTGCACATCCTCATCCTTCTATTCTAGGATGATCAACTACTCAATAGGTGTATGTGCTTCTACCTACCCACCTTGAGGAATAATCCCATGGGATGTACCCTGAACTGAGGCCTCATCAGTCATTGGATCGTCATCGTGATCCGAAACTGGTATCCTGGATGGTTTTCATCATAGAGGCATCCTAAAATTTTACTCAAGACATAACAAGGTCATATGATCATATATATACATAACAATGGGTATTTCAATCAAGAAATACATTCAAAGTCTTAATCCTATATGCTTCATGTTTTGAATTGTTTTAGCCCAATCCTATTTGGATGATGTTTGGGCCAAATACTTATAGCCCACACTATGAATCAGGCTGTAATTCATTGTATCTCCTTGGGCTTGTATTTGGCATACACCGAAGCACTTTTGACTTGGGTGAACTTCTTTTCACTATAGAGATGAGGAATTCCTATGTGGTTTGTGGAATAGTGGATCATCTTTCTCTTTGTGTAGCCTGATTAGGGCTAGGGTTTCATTGTTTAAAACTCTAAGAGATATCCTATAAATTATTCTCCCGAATCATAGTGAGATTTTATCCTCTCTATGTATGTAGGTATTATTCCCAAACCACATAAATATTTGTGTTCTCATTCTTCTATTTTTTTCTATTTTACTCTTCAGTGATCTGTTTTTTCACTTCATTTCTCTCAATGTTTTCCACATAAACTAGAATAAAATGTTGAGTTCAAGATTCTCCAATGATGTTTATAGAAGAAGTAAGGGAAAATATCAATCACTTCTATATAAATGGATTCAGTTTCTATAGGATACAGATTGAGGATTGTATTTATCAAAAAAATATTCACTTTCTACTTCTGGGAGTGAAGCCAACAGACATGGAGCAGTTGTATTGGGAGCTACTGGATCGACAGGTTTTGGGAATTGTGTGCCTTATATTGGCCAAAAACATGGCCTTCAACATCAGATAGAATAATAAAAAGATTGGACTAATGAAATATCTCACGAATATGTACGAGAAGCCTTCTAAGGAAAACAAGGTGCACTTTATATGACGATTGTTCAACCTAAAAATGTTTTTAAATGGATAATTATTACAGATCAAATAAATGAATTAAACACCATCATAATTCATCAAACATCAGTGTACATTGATCTTGGTGGTGAGGTATGTGCACTAGTCTTACTTTCCTCTTTATCTAACCATTGAGAAGTAATTGTAACAGTTGTGATCAGTTCTTCAGGGAATACAAAGTTGTCTCTAAAAGATATATGAGACTTAATCCTTAGTGACGATATGTAAAGAAGATAATTAGGTAGATTATATGGTTATACGATGAATGTTGAAGGAAGATAAAGGTACCCACAGGGAGACAATTATATAGGGATATCAAAGTCAAGAGGAAAAATCCAAGACAAGACAAAAGGGGTTTGTCCAACCTGTTAGACATGAGGGAAGAAAGGACATGTTAAGGAGTGTAGATAAAAATAATAAGGTTCCTAAAACAAATAGAGAAACCAAGGTGGATGAAGGAACTGATGATGTGTTTCTACTAACTATGGATAGCCTTATGGAGTCATGGATTTTAGACTCAGGGGAATCTTTTCATTCCAGATCAGATAAGGGTTTCCTAACCAACTTTTTTTCTGGAAATTTTGGCAAGGTACATCTTACTTATGAAGAGACCTTGTAGATTGTGTAGAAAGGAGATCCACGGATCAAGACCAACAGAGGGAGTTTTCTAGTTCTGGAAAACATGAGTTATATCCCTAGTTTAAGAAGAAATGTCATTTCTGTTGGGAAACTTGATGATGTAGGCTTTATTACCATTTTTACTGGTGGTGCTTGGAATATCACTAAGGGCGTTATGGTTATAGATCGAGGAGTAAAAAATGGTATTATATACAACATGAAAAAGACTTTCATGAACATAGTGTCGCCGTTAAATTATATTGGGGATTCCCAACTATGGCACTACAGTATAGGACACATGAGTGAGAAGGGGATGAAGGTTATGGAAACAAAATGGATGCTACTGGAGTGGAAGTCAGTGTAAGTTGGATTATGTGAAGATTTCATCCTTTAAAATCATAAAAACGTATCATTTGCAATAGAAGGAAGTGCAACTATTGCTGGGAATCTAGACCTGGTGTACACTTATGTTTGGGGGACTACATCAGTGCATTCCCTTAGTGGGGTACAATATTATGTAATATTTATTAACAACTCAAAAATAAAGGTATAGGTTTACTCTCTAAATAGAAAATATGATGTGTTTAAGATGCTTCAAAAGTGGAAGGACCTAGTGGAGAATGATTAATTAGTAAATCTGCAATTACTATGGTCTGACAGTGGTCGATAGTATAGCAGTCATGAGTTCAAATAATTTTCCTCTAATAATGGAATTTCATGGGAGAAGACTATTCCAGGAACACCACAGAAAAATGGTGTAGTTTAAAAGATGAATAGTAAACTAAATGAACATGAGAGGAGCGTGAGGCTGCATTTAGGGATACCCAAGACCTTTTCAACTGATTTAGTGAACATGGAAACAAATCTCATTAACATAATTCCATCTGTACCAATGAGAGAATGTCTACCCAATGATCTCTAGTCTGGTAAGGAGGTAATAATTTCACATTTACGAGTCTTTGGTTGTTCTTCATATGTACATGTTGATCCTGATTCAAGGGACATGCTTTATACTATTTCCAAAAGATGTTTCTTTATTGGATATGGTGCTAAGGAGTTTGGTTATCCCTTTTGGTATGATCTCAGCAAGATAGTCATTAAGATCCAGAATGTGATAATCAATGAAGGTGTCATGTATAAGGATTTCCATGCAGCTGGAGATGAAAATGGGAACAAATAATAAGAGTGAAAACAAAAAGTGGATCTTGAAGGTGTACCTAAGATTGAGACATCAAATCTGGTTGAACCTACTACTCTAGTGGAGTTGAGGATATCAACAAGGGTGAGAAGTCCTGTATAGAGGTATTCACCATCTTTACATTATTTTTTATTGACTGACGGTGGAGAACCATAATTTTTTAAAGATGCAATGCAGTTGAAAGAGTCGATCAAGTGGGAGTTGTCTATGAAGGAGGAGATTTCCTCATTTCATGATAACAAGACTTGGGAGTTGACAAATTTTCCAATAGGAAAGAAATAATTACAGAACAAATGGGTGTATCGGGTCAAGGAAGAACATGATGGAAAGAGGAGGTTCAAGGAAAGGTTGGTGGTGAAAGTATTCCAATAGAATGAGGGAGTATATTTCACTAAAATATTCTCACCAATAGTGAATATTACCATCATCCGAGTGGTTCTCAACATTATGGCATCAGAATACTTGCATCTTGAGCATCTTGATGCTAATACTATTTTCCATCATAGAGATCTAGAGTAGGATATCTACATGCAGTAACTAAAGGGATATGTAGAGTATGAGAAGGAATACCTAGTGTGAAAAATCAAAAAGATCTTGTATGGGTTGAATCAGGAACCCAGTATGTGGAAAAAAGTTAGATGCATTCATGACTAAAAATGCATACAAATAATGTGGCATGGATCAAGGTTTCTACAACAAATCCTTTGGTGATGAATATTTTATATTGCTTCTATATGTGGATGACATGATCATTACAGAATAATGTATGTATAGAATTGATGACTTGAAGGGAAAGTTGGTTTAGGAGTTTTAAATGAAGGATCTTAGAGAAGCTAGCAAGATTTTGGGGATGAATATTGAGGGACACTATGTGGCTAGAACATTAATGTTATCATATTATGACTACATTGGGAAGGTTCTAAGAATATTTAGTACTATAGAAGCAAAAAAACTCTATTTCCCCAAAATTTCATTTCAAACTCTCAAAGGAGTAATCACTAAAGACAGTAGAAGAGGTTGAGTACATAGAAACGGTTCCATACACATCATCTGTTGGAATTCTGATTTATGTCCCGGTATGCACTCATCCTGACATCGCTCATGCAGTAGGAGTTGTGAGAAGGTATATATATAACTGTGGAAAGAAACATTGGGAAGTTATGAAGTGGATACTAAGGTATTTTAATGGTAGTAATGAGGTATCTATGTGATTTGGGAAATGAGATTCATTGTAGGGGTATGTGTATGCTAAACTTGGAGGCCAAATTGGAAGTAGAATGAGTACCATAGGATATGTATTTACCTATGGAGGAACTGTGGTATGTTCGATATCATAATTTAAAATTTTGGTTCCTTTATCAATCATTGAGTTAAAATGCATTATTGTAACAAAATCTGGGAAGGATATGGTTTGGATGAATAAATTCTTGGATGAGTTGGGAAAAAAGAGATAGGAGAATGTATTGAACTATAACAGTCTGAGTGTTATACATCTTGTGAAGAACCCGTTATTTCATTCTTGAATGAGGCACATTATATTGAAGTACCATTTCATCAGAGGATTGATAATGTATGGGTTGGTTACATTGTAGAATAATTGTGGAACCAAAAATTTAGCAGACATGTTGAAAAATATAATGGTAATACAGAATTTGAGGAATTATTGTTTTTCTATTTGTTCCCACAGATTAATGGATTGTGAGAGGCAGAATAAGGGAGGAAATAAAGGGAGAATAAGAGGAAAACAACTGGTATTTCATTAATCTTTAGGTTGAAATTTAATTTTTTAGCGGAAAGAACATGCACTAGTGAGTGAATAAGAGGAAGAGCTCAGATTAAGTAAGTTGTCTAAACATTGAGTCTTTTCCATCCACATTAGTAGTGTAACCTCATCTAACCACGATAAGTTAAAAATAGAAATCACATGTCATACCCCATGCATCTTCATAACCCATGGAAGGAGAGTAACCAAATCCAATGGTATGGATACAGATGTATATATATATACTCAGAAAAAAAATGTCAAATTAGAGATAAAGGGGATCTTCATCTCATATTGCAATCCAAGAAAGGAGTCCACTATTAGAAAATGGCCCTATACCCACGGTTATGGAAAAACTGTGGGTATAGGCACCCCTATACCTACGATTTTCCCAAAAACTGTGGGTATAGGTATATTATGAGAGCCTATACCCATGGTTTTGGAAAACCATGGGTATAGGTTGTTTTTATAGACCTATTCCCATGGATTTTCATAAACCATGGGCATAGGGTTTTTTTAGAGACCTATACCCATAGTTTTTTTAAAACTGTTGGTATAGGATTGTTTTTTTAGGACCTATACCCCCGGTTTTAGAAAACTATGGGTGTATCTTTCCCACATTATGGTGGGAAAAACATTTTCAAGACACACAAAAAAAATCTGAGGGAAAACCTATTTCCACGGTTTTCTACCTATAGCCACAGTTTATATAAATACATATAAGTAAATATATATTTTTATACCTTTTAGTCAGAGTGGATACTTAAGAGGGGGTGAATTGAGTTCCAATTAAAAATTTCTGTTTAATATATTTATATTGAAATACCCCAATTTAAATAACAAGCTAAACTGCAGTGAATTTGCAATACAGTAAAGGTTCAGTTAGGTTATCAAGAGATTTATTATTTCACATTTAATCTAATATGAATATTATATTATCTTTTGAAACTAACCTACTGGTTTACTATAAATACAAACATTTTCTAGTTTAACTATCAGAGTAACTATGAAATAGATTTATATTTAAAGTACTTGGCAGTGGAATATTCAAAATAGTTTTAACTAAAATAAGCATGCACAGTAATTTTAACCAAGTGGTTTCGTCTCAAGCTGAGACTTAGTCCTCTCAAACCATTTATATAAAAATTGAATCCACACCCTGGATCAGGATTTACAACAGTACTCAGACTTTCCAGGTCCTCAGACCTCTACCACAGTTCTACGTGGGAAATAAAAAATAACAACAACTCACAGACTATCCAAGTCACACTTGACCTCTACCACAATCCACAGTTGGATACAAGAGTGAAAGGGAAATATTGAGTGAGGATTTATAAATCCTTTAGTTCGGCATAGGAGACATGGTGTGTTTAAAGTACAGAACACACATTGCTCAAAATGTAAATAAATGAAAACACAATAGAGATAACAAATAGTGATGAGTTTAGAATGATCTATGTGTTTTGGATGAATCTCTCAACTCCTTGAATTGATGCGGATGAAGCTTTGAGTCCTTCTCTGGTTTTAGTCAAGAAAAACAGAGTGTCGTTTTTGTATTTGACTTCTAGGTCCAGGTTGATTAGTCTGATCAGCTTGAGTATAGGTGAAATCATTGGAGATCTTTACTCCTTGAATGATCAAGTTTTACAGATTCATAATGTATTCTTCCTTCTTCTTCTATGAATTTAAGTCCTTGTGTATCTCCATAAGGTTGTTTCATAAGTGCATGGAAATACTGATCGATCTTGCTTTAGTAGTTTGAGGTTCCCTTTTATATATATCTTTATCTCCAGAAATGGGAATGATTACCTTTTTACAGGTATGAGGTATGGTTTCCTAACATTCAACAGACATTAATTAGTTAATATAAGTTGGATTTAAATCACCAAATATGACTATTGTTAATAAACAAACATACATAGGGTTTAGAGATATAACGACTAGTTTCCATCAGTATCTCCTAGTATCCCTGAGCTTGTATCGGTGGACTTGAGTCAGTAGGTCTGTAACGGTAGATGTTACTATTTATAAGGGTAGACTATGTATCATTGACAGTGAATCTGTATCGATATCTCCTTTTATCTGTAGCTCTTCTGTATAGGTAGAATTCTTGTATCTATGCATCTCTCTATCGGTAATTCACCTATATTGGTAGCTTCTTGTATCAGTGGCTCTCTTTGTATATCAGTGGCTCTGTCTATATCAGTAGACTTCATATCCGTAAATATCTGTTTGTATTGGTATACTTGTATCGGTAGGTCTGTTTGTATGTATCGGTAGCTCTTGATATAACAGTAGACTCTATCTATCGGTGATCTTTGCTTATCGGTAGACTATGTCTATATCGGTGACTATGTATCAGTAGGTCTATATCAGTGACTCAAAAACTTAAATACTTATTTGTTTTCATGAAATTCATATCCAGATTGAGTTAGTATTATTTCAAAACATATATAAAAATAGATAAACATTGATTAACATATTCCAATTATTATTTTTATATTTTTGTCAACATAATTTATCATATAGATAGGATTATCAAAACATATTAAAACATAATTGAGATTATCAAAATAGGTGAGGTCAACAATCTCCCCATTTTTTATAATCACAAATTATGGTATTATAATCCAAAATAATCATTAATATATCAGAATAAAATACATTGGGTCTCACTTCTCAGTGTGAGTAAATACATTTTCAAATGTATCAGAGAATAGCGTATTACATGCAAATGTATCAAAGGTATGAAACAACTGTATCAGAGGTAGAATTATAAAACAAATGTACCAGAGGTAAATATACTAGAGGAATAATATATTATGCTCATATTTCTCCACCTTTGTGATTAGAAAAAAGTAGTAAACAGTGGATGAGAGAAGTAACATAAGGTAAAAGAGAATAATATCACATATATTTTGTGGGGAAAACAAAATATAGATAAATAAAAAATTGAGGCAAAAATATTACAAGGTATTCCTATCAAATGTCCTAGCCAGTATTTAATCCACCTCCTCAGCATGTGATTTGGATTTTACCTTGGAATCAGAAGTAGATTTAGGCTGGGTAGATGCAGGTGGAGACATGGGAACACTAGTAATGATCAAAGGAGGCTGAGCTACTGATACAGTGTCTAGTGTATAATGTGGAGCTCTCTGGGTGATCATAGGAGAGAGACTTCTGATTGCTTGAGCTGGTGTCATCGGAGGAATGGAGGCAGAATGAGCAGAGGCAGGCAGAGCTGGAGGTACAATGATAGGAGTACTGTCTACATGCAAAAATGGCAGCAACAGATTCCTAAAGTTTATAATGATTCCTCCTTCTCTTTCCATATCAGAGATAAAGTCATCCTTGTTCCCCATAAACTTGCTTAGAGCAAGAGTCAACTCCCTAATCTTGCTTACTTGTTCTCTGAAAGCTTGAGTGACTGGAGGTAGTTTCATGTTCTCTAATAGAAGCTTGAAATGATTTTTCAACTGATGTTCAGTGTAGACACTTTGGAAATAGTAATCCACTTTGTCTTTTACAACTTTCTGAGAAGCAGTGGACTCTCTCATAAAAATCTGAACAATTTTCCCAATATCCCTAGTGGTAGTCACCACTTGGGTCAAGACAGTAGAGTCTACTGAGCCACTGGTGGAAGACTGTCCAATCTCTTCTCTCATCATAGATCAAATCTGATCAATATCCAAAGAAGGCCTGGTAGTACTCAGAGGTGGAACAGTAAAGGCTACTATTTCCTTAAAAGATTTATTCATCCCACTAATGAGATTTTTCACAATAGAATCCTGGGTGCTGACATGCTGCTCCATGGAAATCTTAAATTCCTCAAAAACTTATACCATATGGCTAACTACACTTTTTACAAATGCAAATCCTTGTCTACTTGAGATTTAGAGCTCATATAAGATTCCAAATAGACAACTAATTTCTTTAAAGATTCAACTTCCTCTACTGATCTTGAAACTTGATTTTGGTAGGTCTTGACTTCATCCAAAACACCAAATACTGATTCAGTCATCACATATTGAATAGATGATATTTACAAGGTTTCCATTCTTCTCATTTCTTCTACAAAACAGGTCTCAAGATCAGATTTCAAATTTTCTAGATCATATTTTCTTATTGTATCCTCAGGTAAAGTTTCAGAAAGTAAATTATAAGAGACAGGAGGTCTACGGATGGGTGTCTCAACTTCTAAATCAGGATAGTCCAACCCAAAAACTACCAAACCTGGGTCTTCATCCCAGTCTTCAATATCATGATCTACTGAAACAGTACCATTTCTGGTGGGATTCTCCCCCTCAATCTTTGCATTTTCTTGTACATGTACATCAATAGCATCTTGAGCAGGCAGATCTTCCTCAGAAGTTTTTTCCACAACTCTATCCACATCAGGTGTCCCAACCCTGGGGTGACTGAGGACTAGATGCAGGTCTTTCTACTTCAACAATTTCCCCAGTAGGCATTGAGGAGTACCCAATTAGTGGACTGAGACTCAAGCACAAAGAAACAGATGCTTCATTTTCAGATTCTTGTTCTTTCTCATTCTCTGGAGCAGGTCGTTCTTCCTCATCAATAGGGGATCTTAATTTCTTACTCCCAACATAGTTTCCTTTCCATATTATACAACTTTAGCAACTGGACTTAGAGTAAAGTTCGGATCCCCTCCATCATCTACAGAGGTACCCTCCTCATCACTATCATCACTATAATTAGGTTCCACTTCATCAGGTCCTAGAACTGGATCTCTTCTATCTCTTGGCCTATTGGGATGGTCAACAAGGTTGAACTTATCATACACCTTCTCATCATCAACAACCCATTTCCTTCTCCATGGGTTCCAGCCAATCTTCATATAGTTACAGATCATGCTTGTGATGCAAAAATTGTTCCTCACAAATACTATGTCATTCTAAGACTCATCTACTCCTTTCACCTTGATCATTACAGAAATAAACTTTGAAAAGAATAAAGCATTGGATTTTGACTTAGACCTGGTCATATCCTCAATTTGGATCATCAATAGCCTACACATATTTACCTTGATACCATGCCTCAGCAAATCAAACAAATAAATATCTTATTATCTTAGATTTTCAAAGTCCCCTCTTCTTGTACTTAGCACATGTTGGATGAATTTGAATAATAGTCAGTTTTCTCCATCCATCTCAGCAGCTACTACCTTTCTTTGTTTTCCACTACCGGTGAGCTCTTCCAAAGAAACCTTATAGTTAAAAAATCACTTGTAGGAGGTATTTTCTTTGAGGTATACCCAAATACACACTCATGTAGGACTTTAAGACATTCATCCCATTCAACAAAAGAAAAAGAAATTTCCTTCCCATTTACTAATGAAACCATTCTTTTTTCTTCTTTAGACTTCTCAAAACAAACAAAAGCATAAAAATCCATAACCAACTTCAGATAATGAGGTACATTGTTTTTTGCAAAACATTTGATCCATCCTTGTTCCTCCAATACTCTTAAAACCAATTACTTTATCGGCTAGAGCCATTCCTCAATGATTTCTTTTTTGATTACTATTTCTCTATTCTACAAATGCTGGTTCACTGCACGCTTCTCTGACCTTGTTTTATTTTTACTGCCACTGCCTTCAGGTCCTGTTTTCTGCTTCTTTGCACTTGGTGCATCACTATCATCCCTGACTATCGGGAGTTTTTTTCTTTCCATCTACAATCAAATAACTTAGTTTCACGCGTAATGCAGGGGTTCGAGAAGTGAGGATTGAATAGAGGATAGTTTGTGGTGGATTGAAATGTGACTAAGGCTTAGTTTTTATCATTTAGGAATCGAAATGTTATAAAAATAATTATACTGAAAACAATAAAAGTTACAGCTAAAGAAAATTAAAATCAGACAGCGCATGACATATCGGTGAAAATTATCAGTTAGAACCCTAATGGTGAGGTTTATCTATCAGTGAGGTCTCTAGTGGTGAGGTGTCTCTAGCAGTAAAGTTTTCTAGCAGTGAGGTTTTCTAGCGGTGAGGTTTTCTAGCGGTGAGGATTTGTTTCTACAAAGTCTATCATTCCAAACTCATGTCTAATGTAACTTAACCTATCTGAACTTAAAGGCTTGGTGAATATTTCAGGTAATTTATGTTCGGTACCTATAAATTCAAGAGTAATATCACCTTTTTGGTAATGATCTCTCAAAAAGAGGTGCCTTACATCAATGTGTTTGGTCCTAGAGTGAGATATAGGATTCTTACAGATATTGATCACACTAGTGTTATCATAGTTTATAGATACATGTCTAAACTGATATCTGTAGTCCAATAATGTATGTTTCATCTACAGAATTTGTGCACAACAACTACTAGCAGCAATATATTATGCTTCAGCAGTAGACAATGCAACAGAGTTCTTCTTTTTACTACACCAAGATATTAGGGACTTAACTAGAATATGGCATGTTCCAGAAGTGATCCTTCTATCTAACTTGCAACCAGCAAAGTCAGCATTTGAATAACTTATTAAATCAAATAATTTTCCTTTTGGATAAAATAATCCTAAGTTAGTAGTGTGTTTAAGATATTTGAAAATTATTTTAACATCAACCAAGTGTGACTATTTTGTATTAGCTTGAAATCTTGCACACATACACACACTAAACATAATATCTGGTCGACTAGCAGAAAGATAGAGCAGAATCCCTATCATACCTCTATAGTTGTTTTGATCCATTGGTTTTCCAGTTTCATCATAATCCAACTTACAAGTGATACTCATGGGTGTGTCATTACCCTTAATACTATCCAAACCAAAAAGTTTTAAAATATCCTTTGTATATTTACCTTGATTTAAGATAATACCATTTTCATTTTGAAAAACTTGAAATCCAAGAAAATATTTGAGTTCTCTCATTAAACTCATTTCAAATTCATTTTGCATACTCTTTGAAAAATCAAAACACAAAGCATTTTTAGAAGATCCAAAAACAATATCATTAATATAGATTTGTACTATCAAAACATCTTTGGAAATTATTTTAATAAAGAGAGATGGATCAGAAATACCTTTAGAAAATCTTTTTGAAATAAGAAAACTACTAATTCTATCATACCAAGCTTGTGGGGCTTGTTTTAAACCATATAAACTTTAGAAATATTTAAAACTCGATTTGGAAAATGAGGATTAGTAAATCTGGGAGGTTGTTCCACAAAAAAATCTTCAATTATAAAACCATTTAGAAAATCACTTTTAACATCCATTTGATATAACTTGAAATTCAGATGAGCAGCATAGGCAAGTAGAATCCAAATAGCTTCTAATCTAGCTACAAGTGAAAAGGTTTCCTCATATTCTATTCCTTCCTCTTGACTATATCCTTGTGCAACTAGTCTTGCCTTGTTTCTAATGATATTTCCTGATTCGTCAACTTTATTTCTAAAAACTCACTTAGTGCCTATGGTCAAAGTGTCCTTAGGTCTGTCAACTAATTCCCAAAATTTGTTTCGTTGAAATTGATTTAATTCTTCTTTCATAGCCATAACCCAAAATTCATCATTGATTGCATCATTGATATTTTTAGGATCAAATTGTGAAAGAAAGTCTTGATGTTCAACCTGATTCCTTAGAGAAGCTCTAGTCTGTGTCCCTCTATCAAGATTACCTACAACAACATCTAAAGGATGATTCTTTAGAATCCTAGTTGATCTGGTAAAGGTAGGACTAGAAATTTCAGGTTCTTCTCTAGGTTCAGGTTCATCAGAAACAGATTCTGGAATATTTCTAGAACTAGTTGTCTTTACAATAGGTTCACTGAAATTATCACTAAGGTTCAGAACAGACAAATCTTCTTTAAGATTGTCAAGAGAAATTTTAGGTTCATGTAGATCAGTTTCTTCAAATTTGATGTGAACAGATTCTTCCACACCTTTGGTTCGTTTATTAAATACTCTATAGGTTTTTCTAGTTAAATAATAACCAAAAAAATCCATTCATCACTCTTAGATGAAAATTTATCTAGATTATCATTAGTATTGAGAATAAAGACTTTGCAACCAAAAACTCTAAAGTAACTAACTTTAGGATTCCTATTATTCCACAGTTCATAAGGGGTATTTTTAAGAACAGGTCTAATCAAGACTCTATTTATAATATATCAAGTTGTATTGATAGCTTCAGCCCAAAAATATCCAAGTAAATCATATTCATTTAGCATAGTTCTTGTAATTTCTTGAAGTGTTCTATTTCTTCTTTCTACTACCCCATTCTGCTGAGGTTTCCTAGGGGCAGAGAAGTTGTGATTGTAGCCATTATGGGAGCAGTATGATTCATATTCATGATTTTCAAACTCACGGCCATGATCACTTCTCAAGGTCTTGATTCTAATTCCACTAATATTTTATACAGACTTGGAATATTTGATAAAATAGGAACAATATTCACTTTTGTGAGCTATAAAATATACCCAAGTATATCTAGAAAAGTCATCTACTAAGACATAAACATAGTGCTTCCCATTTAATCTAGAAACTCTGGATGGTCCAAAAAAATCCATGTGAACTAACTCGAGAGGTTGAGAAGTTGAAACTTCTTTCTTTGATTTAAAAGAAACCTTATGTTTCTTTCCCTTTTGACAGGGAGTAAAAAAAATTGTGATGGGAATTTTAGTTGAGGTACGTCTCTAACTAAACTTTTCTTAGAAATTTTTTTAAGTGAATGAACATTGTAGTGTCCTAATATTCTATTCCATAGCCAAGACTCTTTATGAAAATCATTTAAACAAGTAACATTTTGTTTGGCAAAAGAATTTAAATTTACAGCATATGCATTTTAATTTCTCAAGGTAGTAAATACCAAAGCATTTTTAGAATCATATACATTTCAAGAATCATTTTCAAATTTAACATTGAAACCATCATCACACAATTGAGAAATTCTTAACAGGTTGTATTTTAATCCATCAACAAATAATACTTTAGAAATTAAAATTGAATTAGTGTTACCAATTTGGCCTAAGCTGATGATTTTTCCTTTTGAATTATCACCAAAGGTGACATGTCCTCCATAAACTTTGATTAAACTTTTTAAACATGAGTAATCTCTAGTCATATACCTTGAACATCCACTATCCAAGTACCATATCTTCTTATAGGAACTCTTCAAGAAATTCTCCTACAAAATAAGTTTAAACAGAAAATGATTTTGGTACCCAGATCTTCTTGGGTCCAGACAGGTTAGCAAGCAAAACTTTCGGTACCCAGATTTGTCTAATGGGTTTAATATAATGAATAGATTCAAAATATTTTTAAAGATAAACTTTTTTTGATCTATAACTATGTAAATAGCTGGTTGATACATAGGAATTTCCAAAACTAGAATTAGCAGCATACTGTCCAGATTTAGGAATAAATCTATTCTTTGTAATCTGTCTCTATCCAGGCTGATAGCCTAAACCAGTAATATATTTTGGTGCAACTTGTTTTCCTATAATTTTTGTAAGTGTGTCCTTTCCATTAGTAAATTTTTCTAAATCTTACCTGAGTTTATCATTAGACATTTTCAGTTCAGTATTCTCTTTGAGCAGTTGAGCATTCTTTTCCTTTTCAACTTCAAGTGCAGAATTAATAGTTCTAGTTAAAGTATGTAGTTTCTTTAAGGTTTTATACTTATATTTCAGCTCATTGTAGGTATCCTCTAGCATGTTACAATATTCAAATAAATCTTCACTAGACATTTTGTAATAATCAAAATCATCTCTAGAATAATAATAATTTAAAGTAGGAGTATCAAATGTTACCTCAGATGTGTTTTTCATGAAACACATATTATCTTTTTGAGATTTTTCATCCTGAGTGGAATAAGAATCACTTTAATTGTCTTATAAAGCACTTTAGGTTTCTTTCATAGATTTCTTATATTTTTTTCCTTGTACTCATATTTATTCTTTTATTTTAACTTTGTACAGTCATCTTTCACATGTCTTCTACTCTTGCATTAATAGAAGACTATGTCATCACTTTTGTCAGTTCTTTTCCAATCCTTCTTCCAATAACCTTTATTTTCATACTTTACCTTGTAATTGGATTTTCTGAAAAACTTATTCTTTATATAAAACTTCTTGAATCGTCTGGCTATCTGATCCATTTCAGCATCACTATCAGATGCACTATCTTCACTTCTTGAACTATCACTTTCACTTTGAATTTTCCCTTTGCCCTAATTTTTTGAAGCATAAGCCGTGAAACCTACAGACTTCTTCATTGGTTCATAATCTTCTTCCTTATTTACTTTCAGTTCTTCTTCATACATCATTAATTTACCAATGAGTTACTTGATAGGCAAAGCACTAATTTCACAAGATTATCTAAATGAAACTGATGTGCATCTCCATCTTTCTGGAAGACATCTTAGTATCCTCATGATTTTCTCTTTTGTCGGAACAACTTTTCCAAGTGAGGTCATTGTATTTACAATTTCGTTGAACCTGAGATACATGTTAGAAATAGGTTCATCAGGCTTCATTTTAAAATTATCATACTTAATAGTGTAGGTATTCAATCTCATGTCCTTAACATTGGTTGTTCCCTCATGGGAAATAGCCAAAGTATCCTAGATTTCATAAGCAGTCTTACAAGCAGATATTCGATTAAATTCTTCATCTCCTAAAGCACAATACAAAGAATTCCTTCTTTTACAATTATTATTGTAAGAAACTTTATTAGGTTCATCCCAAGTAGTTATTTCAGTTTCGGGAATCTTATACTGAGTCTCTATAGCAATCCAGATATCAAAACCCATACTTTATAAATGAATTCTCATTTTTAGTTTCCATTGGGAATAATTAACACCATTAAAGAAAGGTGGAATGTAGGTAGCTGCACCTTCTAGTCTATTGTCCATAATTAAATTCTAGAAAATATATTTAAAGAGATAAAATTTAGAACTAACATAAATTTAAGATCTTTAAGATACAACTAAAATCAATGTTGAAAAACAGAGTGTTTGGAAATCCTTTATTAATAAAAATCCTCTGATACAAAATGTTGGTTAGAGTGAATACTCAAGAGGGGGGGTGAATTGAGTTCTAATTAAAAATTTCTCATTAAAAGATTTATATTGAAATCCCCCAATTTAAATAAAAATCTAAACTATAGTGAATTTTCAATACAGTAAAGGTTCCATTAGGTTATCAAAAGATTGATTAGTTCTCAGTTAATCTAATCTGAAGATTATATTAGATTTTGAAACAAACCTACTACTTTACAATAAATACAAACTGTTTCTAGTTTAACTATCAAAGTAACTTTGAAATAGATTTATATTTAAAGTACTTATCAGCGAAATATTCAAAATCGTTTTAACTAAAATAAGCATGCACATCAGTTTTAACCAAGAGGTTCAGTCTCAAGGTGATACTTAGTCCTCTCAAACCGTTTATATAAAACTTTGATCCACACCTTGGATCGGTGTTTACAACAATACTCAAACTGTTCAGGTCCTCAGACCTCTACCACGGTTCTACATGGGAAATGAAAAATAAAAATATCCCACAGGCTGTCAAGGTCAAACATGACCTCTGCCACTATATATAGTGGGATACAAGTGTGTAAGGGAAATATTGAGTGAGGATTTATAAATCCTCCAGTTCATAACAGGAGACAGGGTGTGTTTAAAGTACAGAACACACACTGCTAAAAATGTAAATAAATGAAAACACAATAGAGCTAACAAATAAAGATGAGTTTAGAATGATCTCTGTGTTTTGAGTGAAGCTCTGAACTCCTGGAATTGATGCAGATGAAGCTTTGAGTCCTTCTCTCGTTTTAGTCAAGAAAAACAGAGTGTCGTTTTTGTATATGACTTCAAGGTCCAGGTTGATCAGTCTGATCAGCTTGAGTATAGGTGCAATCGTTAGAGCTCTTTACTCCTTGAATGATCAGGTTTTACAGATTTAGAATGTATTCTTCCTTCTTCATCTATTCATGTATATCCTTGTGTGTCTCCAGAAGGATGTTTCGTATGTTCATGGAAAGACTGATCGATATCACTTCAGTAGTTAGAGGTTCCCTTTTATATATATCTTTAGCTCTGACAATGGGAATGATTACCATTTTATAGGTACGAGGTATGGTTTCCTGAAATTTAACAGACATTAATTAATTAATAGCAGTTGCATTAAAAGCACCAAATATGAACATTGTTAATAAACCAACATAAGTAGTGTTTAATGATATAATGACTGGTTTCCATCGGTATCTCCTAGTATCAGTGATCTTGTATAGGTGGACTTGAGTTAGTAGGTCTGTAATGGTAGTTGTTACTCTTTATAAGGGTAGACTATGTATCAGTGATAGTGACTCTGTATTGGTAGCTCCTCTTATCGGTAGCTCTTCTGTATAAGAAGAATTCTTGTATCGGTGGCTATCTCCATCGGTAATTTGCCTATATCGGTAGCTGCTTGTATCGGTGTATCTCTTTGTATATTGGTGGATCTGTCTGTATCAGTAGACTTAATATCAGTAGTTGTCTGTTTTTATCGGTAGACTTGTATCAGTAGGTCTGTCTGTCTGTATTGATAGCTCTTGATATAATAGAAGACTATGTATATCGATGATCTTTGCTTATCGGTAGACGATGTCTGTATCAATGACTATGTATCAGTAGGTCTGTATCAGTGACTCAAAAACTTAATACTTATCTGTTCTATTCAAATCATATCTAGATTGAGTTAGTATTATTTCAAAACATATATAAACATAGATAAACATTGATTAACATATTCCAATGATTATTTTGATATTTTTTTCAACATAATTTAACATATATATAGGATTATCAAAACATATTAAAACATAATTGATATTACCAAAACAGGTGAGGTCAACAATACCAATAAGAGAAATAGGGTAGTGGTTAGGTGCCGAAAGAGTAAAGGGTTGATCCAGGGAAAAAATCCCATGTCTGTGTATTTTATTAAAGTTATACCCATGGTTTTACAAACCATGGGTATAGGATAATGACATGGCAGAGTGGACCTATACCCATGGTTTCCAAAACCGTGTGTATAGCTCGAGGATATACTGATGCCCTGATTTCCAAAAATTCCTTAAAACCATGTGTATATACTATTCCAATGGTTTCAAGGGCTATACCCACATTTTCAAACTATGGGTATAGAGAAATTTTCCAATAGTGGTCATCAATAGTTCCAGAATTCCAACAATGATTCCTAGTATCTCATGCATCTACCCAGTAGAAAACATCTAATTCAACCCATGCGTTGTCCCTCTAACACATGGTTAAGGGGCCATAATCATTAGTTAATGGACCCATGCCCGGGTACAATAATATGGTTTCACTCAATGGATAGATAGAGGTCTCATACACTGTTCGATCAGGAGGGTTCCTCTCTAATAGTCAATAGAGGACCCATGTCCTTCCAAGCAGGAGGGTTTCACTCTGATGGTAGAGGACCCATGCTCAGCCTAGTTGTAGGGTTCTGCTATATAAATCAATAGAGGACCCATGCCTTGTTCCAATAGGAGGGTTCCACTCTGATAGTAGAGGAACAATGCCCAGCCCAGCTGGAGGGTTCCACTCTAGGAGCCGATAGAGGACTCACGCCCTGTTCCAACAAGAGGGTTCCATTCTAATAGTAGAGGATCCATGACCATCCCAGTTGGAGGGTGTAACTCTAGAAGTATATAAGGGACCCATTTTTATCCTAGCCAGAGGGTTCCACTCTAGTCATCATTGTCCCATTCCCATCCCAGCTAGAGAGTTCCACTCAGAATGCCTCTGGTGAGCCTTTGTGATCACTTCCATCATTTAGTGTCACCTAAAAAAGTATCATTCTTGGAAATATCAAATCATACCTAAAAATATATAATGAAGGGAACCATAATATTTTATGTGAAAAAAAACTCATTATAGACTACTCACAGTATAAAATCTATGTCCAAATAAAGGAGATATGAGAGTTTGAAGATTCCACAAAAGAAACTAAGTGGTACATAATGTGGTGGGGACTCGCACGGCATGTGGCCCCACTCTATAACCTATTCATATAAATGTTGTTACATGGTTTTTTAATCATTTAGGTATACATGTAATGTAGGGGAACTACATGACATGCTCATGCCACTCGGGGTCCCGACCGTGTCTTTGGCTATGTCTGTGTATCCATCTCGTGTATGTGTACTTTAATACATGGAGTACCTATTCACACGGGGTGTCGTCTGTGTCTCTAGTTGTGTCCGTGTATGCAGGTACATGGCATGTGCATAGTCATGTGCTCCTCCACATGTATTTCCCACTCGGGGAATAGGTAAACATCATATAGGAATTCTACGCAGCGTTCCATCCTTTTAAATTCCAAAAAACCCTAGTCGCTACAGCATATGGACTACATACCATGTTTCCATCATGGTACATGGAATATAGTCACGTTTTTCACAATTTATTATATATGAACTATATTCTTCATATTTGGCCTTTATACTTTTATTTTGGCCTCGTTCCTTCCTGAAAATTGTTAATCTGGTCATGGATCTCTAATCTCGGTTGGTGTTTCCTAAATATCAGATTTTTTTCATTTCATGGGGGTTCACCGTACGCAACCCTTCCACCCTCTATATTTGATATGGAATTAAAATAAACAAATAAATTACCTGAAACCCAAAAATAACCCATATCTTTCCTTAATTCATTGATCCATCCCTTCTATGTGATTTCGGCATGAATTTTGGGGGTTCAATATGGCCTAGTACCGCATGACAGTGTCAAAACAGGACTACGAGGTAAAATAGGTGATGAGAGAGAATAAATTGAGGGGGAAAGAAACAAACGCAAATTTTTATTATTCTTTACCAAAAATTCTGGGCCAATTGTAACGCCCCGACCCCATAAGCCCAGAGTCAGTGAATTATTACATATCATTAGCATGATCACAAAAGATCAATTCTCGAAAGACTGATTAGTTTAGTAGCCATGGAAGTACTAGAATCATTCATAAGGTTTACATTACATAATAAAATGGAAAACTACAACAACATTGTTTCCATAAACAACACTGAGATCCCATAGACTATCCTTGTAGGCCAGTCACAATATACTTCTTCGCTTCCTGGGAAAAATAAAACATAGAAAGGGGTGAGCTCAGATGCTCAGTAAGGATAACAATATAGTGGAAACTTTCATAAATAAGCATAAACATTTAAGGCAATGTATAAGACTAAAACAAAATCCTTTTAAACTTGAACTTCAGCTTAATATGGAAAAGATAAAATCAAATAATTCCATTTACTTATTCACATGGATATTCTACTAGTTGAATAATAACATGCAATATCAATAGCCAATTTTATAATGATGGAATGCATAATTCCAGACTTTCATAACCACATAGTCAAGGCCTTGTGAAAAGACTACAAATAATATTTGGTCAACACCTTGTGCCAAGACACTACTTTGTCTCATGAGACCTACCGATACATTGAGGAACTATAGTGGGCTCCACGAATCACTTACTAAGTCCAATGCATTCCTCATATGAAAAGGTTTAAACATAACATAAACATTCGTATTAAAACTAGCATATGAAATGTCAACACTTATTCCATAAACCATGAATGGTATAAAAATAACACATCCATAGTCAAACATATCACAAAAAATTAAATACAATATGGAAGTTTCGTATCATAATAAATCAACTTAAAATAAACTTAAAATCTCTTAAAGGATGTTGACATAGATGAAATCATAACCTTTTTTAGAGAAATATATCTTCCTATTTCGAAATCATTGAAAAGTCATATAATTATAAAAGAAAACATTTATTTTGGAAATATTCTTATAATCTTGTAAGGGAAGCTTCAATGATGTTATAATGGCATAAAATAGTCGCACTCTCCGTATAAGTTAAAAAGGAATTCTTACCTTAATTTTGTTGAAAAGGTCATAAAGTACCTTGTTTGGAAAACGACGGAAAGATTACTTTCAAAACATATAAGGTCAAATAAGGGTATAAATGACTTTACCCCATTGTATAGTAAATAGTTAAAATGTTTTGAAATACATTTTAAAGAAAAATGGATGTGGATGATAAAGAGGTCCCAATAGATACTTAGGTAAAAACAACCTCGGATAATAAAGAGATTGTGAAATTAACCCTTACTTCGTTGTAATCAATCGAGTTGTATGGCCAAAAGTTAATAAAAAACAAATGAATCATATAATACCATGAATATAAAGAGAATAATGATAATATATATATCAAATGACAGTACACAATATACCACATTTAATAAATAAGTTGCGAACAATGGAAATCTCCCGGAATTAAAAGTGAGAAAAGAAACCCCTTACTTTGTACTTTTTCTTTGTTCAAGGGTAGGTTAACCTCATGTATAATGGTGAAATATTTTTTATTAAATTATAAAATAATCATATAAATTAATAGGATATCATATATGATCTTTTAAAATTGCTTTGTTAATAATATTTTAGTATTATCCTCCTTTCAGGTGTTAACTGATTCATATTCCTTCATATGCTTTGTTTTGTAAGTAGTGTTTATTATTAATAGGATGTATCTTATTAATATTCAGAATGATATTAAGTCTTTAAACATTATTTTTAATCATCTAATAAAAATTATTCTTGAATGGATTACGATGGGGAATGAATCGCATCACGTTCGTGGAGACGGTAATCCGTACGAACGCACGAGCGACAATATCATTTTTTTATATTAAAATAATATATAATTGGATGTTATATCATATATACAGAATCATTATCATGTTATATAAATTATCTACATCAATTAAACATTATTATTATACCCATCCAAATAATAATGTATTGAATAACAATTACACCACGACGTGAAGACGGTAAGCCGTACGTACACACGTATGGTGACATATCATTCAAAGGATGGATAGAATAATGAATATGGTTGTACCATATCTATAATAACATCACATTATATAGAATATACTAGAGTTATTATTTTATAATGGGAACAACAAGGAAAGAGGAAGTGGAAGAAGAAAGGAACTTGAAAGAGGTGATTAAATATTTACCTCTTCTTCGGGTTCTTCCTTTTGATTTGATCAAAAGGGATACTTAGGTTGGCTTTCAGACTAAAGTAAGGCCTATATGATAAAGGGGGGATAGTTTATAGGGTATTGGGGTAGTGTTTGGTCGGTAAAAAAGGCTTTGAAGGTGTGAATTTGAGGGAAGGGGGAGTGCCCTTTTATAAGAGGGGTGAGGGGCACCTTAGGAAAAGCTAGAAATATTATTTTATAATAAAATCATATTAGGTTTATAATGGCTCCAAAATGAATTAATTAAAGTTTGAGGTGGGTATGGGTCGAAAACCACTCAACTAATAGGTTTTATACAGGTTTGGGTCACTATATTAACCTTATCTTTTAGATTTAACTCTTAGTTAAATAGTTTGACATTTACCATGTCTCTTTGTATTTTTATATTATATGGTTTATAAAATTACTATAAACATACAATAGAACCCCAAGTGTTTCATTAATGATACATCTATCATTATATAAGTATTTTGGCCGAACCTTAGAGTTTTATTAATAGAATATCAATTAATAATTTAATATTTGTTTTAAAAACTCTTTTATGTCAATTTTTACACTATTTGGTATTTTGTTTTTGCAAAATTCATAAAAACATTATTACTTCGAAAAAAATTCATCTAAACAACCCTAAAATGTAAAATTAACATATAAAATTAGTGGAATTTATAAAAAGTCTCAAGTTACATTTATTTGGATATTTATAATATCAATTATTTTAATATTTCATTAATTAGGTAATTACTACATCATCATTGTGTCATAAATAAATTTAATTATTTAATGTCTAAAATTTTTAAATAAAATACCATTATGTATTAAATATTTTTATCTTTCTAATGAATATTTATAGTTGAATTTATCTTATGTGTAACCCTATATTAAAAATTGTTTTGTTATTAAACTTTGAATTTAACACTTTTAACTCTTCTTTGAATTAAATAATAATAAATGTCCAAATATAATCTAAGTGGACCTAAAGAATCATATCTTATTCCAAAGCTTGTTTTTGGTCGAATTACACTTAACTAATAGAATTAATACATGTGTTAGGGTAATAATAATATCATTTTTACCCTTAATTACCATATTCACTTTTAACCGCGGTAAATAAAAGTAAAAAGTTACTATTCACAAAAAATTATTTTCACCTTATTGAACCACATTTTACTTACTGATATCAACTGTGTCTCTTGGATTTTTTAAATTCAACTCACAGAAGCGGTAAAACCAAATTTTATGTAAATTTTCTAATGCTCCTAGGAGGTGGGTAAAAGATGGTAAAAAGTTCAATAAAATTTTTATATATCTAAAATTTTTATAAACTGACTCCAATGAATTATATTGAACATATATAGGTATTATGTATCTATTTTTACTTAAAATAAATTTAAATAAAATAAAAAATTATTTAAATAAAAAATTTGGTTTTAAACTATAACTCAGTGTTTTTCACTATTCATCAAAAATTGATAGTTTTCATAAAAATACCAAAAATTCACCCTAAGCTAATTTAGATATTCCGAATCAAAAAATGAAGTCCAGTTTGAAAGATAAAATTTATTAAATTTCAAAAAGTGTGTATTAATATTCATAACGGCTAGTTTGATTGGTCACAGTGTGTTAGAATCTCGAAGTTGTGTACAATGCAAGCTATTAAATTATTCAAAGAGAAACATACCGTGGAAGCTTGGGGTGTTACATTCTTCCCCCCTTTTGGAAATTACGTCCTCACAATTTTTAAAAATGGGCTTCAGAACATAATTGAAATTCCCACATCGGAAACAAAAGTCAATAAAACTAGCACTTTAAAATAAAGAAAGAGAAGTACAAAGGTCACTCGAGATAACCCATACTAGGATTCCGTGTATGAAAACATGGATATAGAAGATAAACTAAGTTTCAAGTTCTGATGGAGAGGGATAGAAAACATGATCAAGAGAAATTTAACAACAAGAAAACCACAAACTTGTGATGGGACAAACGGTCACTAGTTTCCCAGTAGGAAAAGTAAACGGACAATGTTTTTTTTTAAGTTACATTTCATAAAGATGAGGATTTTATTTATCAGATTGACTAAGAACCTAAATAGATATACTTACTTTTTAATTATAGTATCATTATTTAATAAATTTCTTCCACTAACTCATTTTTTTTCAAACTATGAGTATTCAAGATGACTTGGTCACACCAGAAGAGATAGAATCAACTTCTAGAGAATCACATGATCCACAAAGGATAAACTATATATTTACCTTGTATTTAGAGATTAATCAAAACCAAAATATTTAGTACAAGATTACATGATCCCCTAAAATGATATTCCTTTAGAGAAAGAAACACTAATCTTAATTTCTAAAATTAAACCAACAATACCCCAAAGTTAAGTAAATACCATTCAATAAACAATTGTCCTTAAAATACTTCAATATAATTCAAACTAATATCGAAACCCAAAACTTAGAAGAATTTGGTTATGTAGTCTTCCACATTAAATTATATCTCTAAATGACATCAACTACTCTTAAACTCAAATACATAAAAGTAATTAACATAATCACATATTCTCTATTATAGGTGAATATTTTTCATAAATAACCCAAATCACTATAAATATATAATATAAACATTGATAAAAATCCACCATTACTAGTCAAATAAAATCCCATAGTATACTATTTTCCTCAGGCATATAGTTTCCCAACAGAGCGAACGTCTTCCAAAAATACATTTATCACTTAATCACAAAATCATTTTCCTATACTAAGGGTATTAATTTGATAACACATAAGAGACTAAATCAATTTATTTTTGATCAATAAAATTATTTAACTAAAAATAATTAGTCACACTAACCATGGATTTCATGTAGTCCAGTGGTAGGCGATAAATCCCAATCGTACTCTGGTTGTGGGTTCGATTCCCACAGCTTTGTCCGACGCAACGGGTTGTCACTTGGTCTGCGTATTGTCATTTTTCAAAGACTATATTTAATAACATTACCAAAATGAGATAAATTACTCAAAATAACCATAACATAATTTAACCATAAATGTTATCTAATACCTTGCATTTTCATCCCAAAATATAATAACTTGTAATTACCTCAAACCCAATGATCATATAAAACCAAATGGTTATTTATAACTATATCTACAATAGAAAATATAATTCTTCCTCAAATATCATTTTCACATTACAAACTATAGGGTTACAAATATAAGAGAAAATTATTCCAAATGAATCCCATCAACATGGAGCACTAATACTTTTAAACATTTCTCCAACCATTTATTTCCACATAGCTTCTTCTTTGACCAAGAAAATATCCTATAGAATAGAGAATTATCTCGGGTAATGGACAGGTCCCCTACATTTACGAAAAATGGCTGTAAATGGATTCTTGGGACCATTTTTATTTTCTTCCATAATACTCTTCATTTTTTCTCGGTAATTATTTACTTTATGTCCTTATTCCCCACATGTAAAGCATTTCTTTGTTCCATTGAGACACTTTCCTGGATGTCTCCTTCCACATTTCCTGCATGATGGAAATTGAGGATTCTTTTCTCTATGGTCTCCACTGCTGGCACTCTTATCATTCATCACCTTTCTCTTCTTTATTGAGTCTGGGAGTTGGTTAATATATATGTTGTTGATCATATTTTTGGAAAACTGATATGGCAGGAACATGATATCTTTTACACCTATCAAAATTCCATTTTGTTGCTCATTCCCACCATTGTTCCCACCTTGTACATCATTCTCAAAGTTATTATGACTTCCTTGGAATCCAGCCATTGACTAAAACTAGAAATAATTGTGTGAGTAAAAGTATTCATAAAATCATTTAGAAAATATCATGACACAATATTTTCAATTTGAAACACATTAGGATTAACCAAGGTCATTTATTCTCATCTAATATTAAAATCCTTCAAATCAGTTTGTAAAGAAAATATAAATTATCTTAAGCATATCACCCGAGAGTGTCGTAACCCAAAGTGCAGCAAAGCTCATTGTCGTGCACCAGTTCCTGTTTGAGTCTAGCTCAAAGTGGTGTTTTGGGGTTTTACCCCTAGGTACATTTATACCAGAGCCACCACTAACTGCTCGTACCCAGACATGAATGTATTTCTTGTAAAACTCACAAAATCTCTACAATACCAAAATTTTAGGAAGTTCTTCTATAGTAATCCTCAAAGTCTATCTTAGGGTTATGTGCTCTAATCAAAGTTTATCTAAATCTAGCTTCTAATGTTTGTAATAAACTTCCTCTGATACCAATTGTAATTCCCCGACCCCTGAATCCCATATTCGGTGCATTATTATGTATCATTGGCATGATCACAAAAGATCAAGTTTCAAAAGACCGATTAGTTTAGTAGCCTTGGAAGTACTAGATAGATTCATAAGGTTTACATTACATCATAAAATGGAAAATGAAAACATCATTGTTTCCATAGACAACACTGAAATCCTATAGACTATCCCTATAGGTCAGTCATAACATACATCTTCGCATCCTGGGAAAAATAAAACACAGAAATGTGTGAGCTCAGATGCTCAGTAAGGATAACAGTATAGTGGAAACTTTCATAAATAAGCATAAACATTTAAGGCAATCTATAAGAATAAAACAAAATCCTTTTAAACTTGAACTTCATCTTAATATGTAAAAGATAAAATCAAATAATTCCATTTACTTATTCACAGGGATATTCTACTAGTCACATAATCACATGGAATATCAATAGACACTTTTATAATTATGGAATGCATAATATCAGACTTTCATAACCACATAGTCAAGGACTTGTGCCAAGACTACAAATAAGATTTTGTCAAGGACTTGTGTTAAGAAACTATTTTGTCTCATGAGACCTACTGATGCATCGAGGAGCTATAGCAGGCTCCACCCATCACTTACTAAGTCCAATTCATTCCTCATATGAAAAGGTTTAGACATAACATAAACATTCGTATTAAAACTAGCATACGAAATGTCAATACTTTATCCATAAACCATGAATGGTATAAAAATAACACATCCACAGTCAAACATATCAAAAAACCTTCAATACAACATGGAAGTTTTCTATCATAATAAATCAACTTCAAATAAACTTAAAATCCATCAAAGGATGTTGACATAGATGAAATCAAAACCTTTTTTAGATAAATATCTCTTTATATTTTGAAATCATTGAAAAGTCATATAATTATAAAAGAAAACATTTATTTTGGAAATATTCTTATATGATTATAAGGGAAGCTTCGATGATATTATAATGGAGGAAAATAGTTGCACCCGCCGTATAAGTTAAAAAAACATTCTTACTTTAATTTTGTCGAAAAGTTCAGAAAGTACCTTGTTTGGAAAACGACGGAAAGATTCCTTTCAAAGAATATAAGGTCAAATAAGGGTATTAATGAATTTACCCCATTTTCTAGTAAATAGTAAAAATGTTTTGAAATTCATTTTTAAGAAACATAGATGTGGATGATAAAGAAGTCCCAGTAGATACTTACGTAAAAACAACCTCGGATAATAAAGAGATTGTGAAATTAACCCTACTTCATTGTAATCAATCGATTCGTATGGAAAAAAGTTAATAACAACCAAATGAATCACAGAATTACATGAATATAAATATAATAATTATAATATATATATCAAATGATAGTACACAATACACCACATTAAATAAATAAGTGGCGAACAATGGAAATCTCACGGAATTAAAAGTGAGATAAGAAATCCCTTACCTTATACTTTTCCTTGGTCGAAAGTAGGTTAACCTCAGGTATAATGGTGAAATAATTGTTATTAAATTATAAAATAATCATATACATTAATATCATATCATATATTATCTTTTAATATTTCTTTGTTAATAATATTTTAGTATTATCGGTGTTTCGGGAGTTAACTGATTCTTTTTTCTTAATATGCTTTGTTTTGTAAGTATTTTTTGTTATTAATAGGATGTATCTTATTCATATTCATATTTATATTAAGTCTTTAAAAATTATTTTTAATCATCAAATTAAAATTTTTCTTTAATGGTTTACAATGGGGAATGAATCTCATCACGTTCGTGGAGACGGTAATCCGTACGTACGCACGAGCGACAATATCATTTTATTAATGTTAAAATAATATATAAGTGGGTGGTATATAATTTATAAATAATCATAATCATGTTATATTGATTATTTACATAAATTAAACATCATTATTATACCCATCCAAATAATAATTTATTGAATAACAATTACACCACGACGTGGAGACGGTAAGCCATACGTACACACGTATGGTGACTTGTCATTAAAAGGATGGATAGAATAATGAATATGGTTGTACCATATTTATAATAACACCACATTATATAGAATATACTGGATCTATTATTTTATAATGGGAACAACAAAGAAAGATGAAGTGGAAGAAGAAAGGAACATGAAAGAGGTGATGAAATATTTACCTCTTCTTTGGGTTCTTCCTTTTTATTTGATCAAAAGGGATCCTTAGGTTGGATTTATGACTAAAGTGAGGCCTCTAGTATTAAGTGAGGACATTTTAGAGGGTATTTGGGTAGAATTTGGCCAAGAAAAAAGGCTTTGAAGGTGTGAATTTTAGGGAATGGGGAGTGCCCTTTTATAAGAGGGATGAGGGGCACCTTAGGAAAAGCTAGAAATATTATTTTATAATAAAATCATTTTCGGTTTCTAATGGCTCCAAAATTAATTATTTAAAGGCTAAGGTGGTTATGGGTCGCAAAACACTCAACCAATAGGTTTTATACAGGGTTGGGTCACTATATCAACCTTATCTTGTATATTTAACTCTTACTTAAATAGTTTGACATTTACCATGCCTCTTTGTATTTTTATATTATATGGTTAATATAATTACTATAAACTTCCAAGAGAACCCCAAGTGGTTCATTAATGATACAAGTATAATTATATATGTCTTTTAGCAGAACCTTAGAGTTTTAGGAATATAATATCAATTAATAATATAATATTTGTTTTAAAAACTCTTTTATGTCAATTTTGATACTATTTCATATTTGGTTTTTGAAAAATTTATAACAGCATTATTACTTCAAAAAAAATTCATCTAAAAAACCCTACCATGTCAAATTAACCTATAAAAGTAGTATAATTCATAAAAAGTTTCAAATTACATTTATTTGGATATTTATAATATCAATTATTTTAATATTTCATTAATTAGGTAATTACTGCATCATCATTATGTCTTAAATAAATTTAATTATTTGATGTTTAAAAATTATAAATAAAATACCATTATGTAGGAAATTTTTTTATCTTTCTAATGAATATTTATAGTCGAATTTATATTATGTTTAACCCTATATTAAAAATATTCTAGTTATTAAACTTTTAATTTAACACTTTTAACTCTTCTTTGAATTAAATAATAATAAATATCCTAATCTAATACAAGTGGACCTAAAGGATCATATCTTATTCTTATGGTTTTTTTGGGTTGAATTAAACTTATCCAATAGAATTAGGACATGTGTTAGGGTAATAATAATATCATTTTTACCCTTAATTACCCTATTTACTTTTAACCGTGGTAAATAAAGTAAAAAGTTACTATTCACCAAAAATTATTTTCATATTATTGAACCACATTTTACTAACTGATATCAACCGTGTCTCTCGGATTTTTGAAATTCAACTCACAAAAGTGGTAAAATTAAGTTTTATGTAAATTTGCAAATGCTCCTAGGAGGGGGGTAAAAGACGGTAAAAAGTTCAATAAAATTTTTATATATCTAAAATTATTATAAACTAACTCCAATGAATTACATTGAACTTATATAGGTATTATGTATCTATTTTGACCTAAAATAAATTTAAATAAAATAAATAATTATTTAAATAAAAATTCGGTTTTAAACTATAACTCAATGTTTTTCACTATTCATAAAAAATTGATATTTTTCAGAAAAATACCAAAAATTCACCCTAAGCTAATTTCGATATTCCGAATCAAAAAATGACGTCCATTTTGGAAGGTAAAATTTATAAAATTTCAAAAAGTGGGTATTACTATTCATAACGGCTAGTTTTATTGGTCGTAGTGTGTTAGAATCTCGAAGTTGCATACAATGCAAGCTATTAAATTATTCAAAGAGAAATGTACTGTGGAAGCTTGGGGTGTTACATTATTCCCCCCTTTTGGAAATTTCGTCATCACAATTTTTAAAATTGGGCTTGGGAACATAATTGAAATTCCCACATCGGAAAAAGAGTCAATAAAACTATCACTTTAAAAGAAAGAAAGAGAAGTACAAAGGTCACCCGAGATAACCCATACTAGGATTCCATGTAGGAAAACATGGATATGGAAGATAAACTAAGTTTCAAGTTCTGATGGAGAGGGATAGAAAACATGATCTGAAGAATGTTAACAACAGGAAAAGCACAAAGTTGTGATGGGACAAACGATCATTAGTTTCCTAGTAGGAAAAGTAAACGGATAACATTTTTTTGTTTTAAGTTACATTTCATAAAGATGAGGAATTTATTTATGAGATTGACTAAGAACATAAAGATATGTACTTAATTTTAAATTATAGTTTCATTATTTAATAAATTTCTACCACTAACTCATTTTTTTCAAACGATGATTATTCAAGATGACTTGGTCACACTGAAAGAGATAGAATCAACTTATAGAGAATCACATAATCCAAAAAGGATAAACTATATATTTACCTTGTCTTTAGAGATTAATCAAAACCAAAACAGTTAGTACAAGATCAGGTGATCCCTCAAAATAATATTCCTTTAGAGAAAGAAACACTAATCTTAATTTCTAAAATTAAACCAACAATACCCCAAAGTTAAATAAATACCATTCAATAAAAAATTGTCCTTAAAATCCTTCAATATAATCCAAATTAATATCGAAACCCAAAACTTAGAAGAATTTGGTTATGTAGTCTTCAACGTTAGATTGTATCTCCAAATGACATCGACTACTCTTAAAGTCACATACTTAAAAGTAATTAACCTAGTCACATATTTTCTATTATAGGTTAATCATCTCCATAAATAACCCAAATCACTATAAATCCACAATAAAAACATAGATAAAAATCTACCATTACTCCAAAAATATAATTTCATAGTATACTATTTTCCTTAGGCATATTGTGTTCCCAACAGAGTGAACGTCTTCTAAAATAACATTTATCACTAAATCACCAAATCATTTTCCTATACTAAGGGTATTCATTTGATAAGACATAAGATCCCAAATCAACTTATTATTGATCAATAAAATTATTTAACTAAAAATAATTAGTTACACTAACCAGGGACTTCATGTAGTCTAGTGGTAGGCGACAAATCCCAATCGCACTCTGGTTGTGGGTTCTATTCCCATAGCTTTGACCGAGGAGACAAGTTGTCACTTGGTCTTCATGTTGTCCTTTTTCAAAAACTATATTTTATAAAATTACCAAAATGAGATAAATTCCTCAAAATAACCATAACATAGTTTAACCACAAATGTTATCTCATACCTTGAATTTTCATCACAAAATATAATAACTTGTAATTACCTCAAACCCAATAATCATATAAAACAAAATGGTTATTTATAACTATATCTACAAGATAAAATATAATTCTTCCTAAAATATTATTTTCACATGACAAACTGTAGGGTTACAAATACAAGAGAAAATTATTCCAAATTAATCTCATCAATAAGGACCACTAATACTTTTAAACATTTATTCAACCATTTATTTCCACATAGCTTCTTTTTTGACCAAGGAAATATCCTATAGAATAGGGCATTCACTCAGGTAATGGATAGGTCCCCTGCATTTATGACAAATGACTATAAATGAATTCTTGTGACCATTTTTATTTTCTTCCATAGTACTATTCATTTTTCCTCAACAATTATTTACTTTATGTCCTTCTTTCCCACATTTAAAGCATTTCTTTGTTCCATTGAGACACTTTCTTGGGTTTCATCTACCACATTTCCTACATGATGGAAATTGAGGATTCATTTCTCCATGGTCTTCACTGCTAGAGCTCTTATCATTCATCACCTTTATCTTCCTTCTTGAGTCTAGGAGTTGGCTAATATATATGTTGTGGATCATATTTTTGGAAACCTGATTTGGCATAAACATGATATCTTTTACGCATATCAACATTCCATTTTGTTGCTCATTTCCACCACCATTCCCACCTTATACATCATACTCAAAAGTTATTATGAATTCCTTGGAATCTAGCCATTGACTAAAATCAGAAAGCATTGCGTGAGTAACAGTAGTCATAAAATCATTTATAGAATATCATGAAACCATATTTTCAATTTGAAACACCTTAGGATTAACCAAGGTCATTTATTCTCATCTTATATTAAAATCATTCAAATCATTTTGTAAATAAAATGTAAGTTATCCTAAGCATATCCCCCGGGAGTGTCGTAACCAAGAGTGCAGAAAAGCTCATTGTCGTGCACTAGTTCCCGTTCGAGTCTAGCTCAAAGCGGTGTTTTTAGGTTTTAAAACTAGGTACATTCGTTCCAGATCCGCCTCTACCTGCTCGTATCTAGAAAAAAATGTATTTCTTGGAAAACTCACAAAATCTCTACAATACCAAAATTTTAGGAAGTTCTTCTATACTACTCCTCGAAGTATATCTTAGGGCTATGTGATCTAATAAGAGTTTATCTAAATCTAGTTTCCAAGGTTTGAACTAAACTTCATCTGATACCAATTGTAATGCCCTGACCCCAGAAGCCCAAAGTCGGTTAATTATTATGTATCATTGGCATGATCACAAAAGATCAAGTCTCGAAAGACCGATTAGTTTAGTAGACTTGGAAGTACTTGATACATTCATAAGGTTTATATTACATCATAAAATGGAAAACTAAAACAACATTGTTTCCGTAGACAAAACTGATATCCCATGGACTATCCCTACAGGTCATTCATAATATACTTCTTTGCATTCTGGTAAAAATAAAACATAGAAAGGGGTGAGCTCAGATGCTCAGTAAGGATAACAATATAGCGGAAACTTTCATAAATAATCATAAACATTTAAGGCAATGTATAAGACTAAAACAAAAGACTTTTAAACTTGAACTTCAACTTAATATGGAAATGATAAAATCAAATAATTACATTTACTTATTCACATGGATATTCTAATAGTCGAATAATCACAAGCAATATCAATAGCCACTTTCATAATGATGGAATGCATAATGCCAAATTTTCAAAACCACATAGTCAAGGCCTTGTGCCAATAATACAAATAATATTTTGCCAAGGCCTTGTTCCAAGACACTAGTTTGTCTCATGAGACCTACCGATTCATCTATGATATATAGTGGGCTCCACCCGTCACTTACTAAGTCCAATGCATTCCTCATATGAAAAGGTTTAAATATAACATAAACATTCGTTTTAAGACTAGAATATGAAATGTCAATACTTTATCCATAAACCATGAATGGTATAAAAATAACACATCCACAGTCAAACATATCACAAAACCTTCAATACAATATGGAATTTTTGTATCATAATAAATCAACTTCAAATAATCTTAAAATCCATCAATGGATGTTGACATAGATGAAATCAAAACCTTTTTAGAGAAATATCTCTTCCTATTTTGAAATCATTGAAAAGTCGTGTAATTATAAAAGAAAAAATTTATTTTGGAAATATTATTATAAGTTTGTAAGGGAAGCTTCGACGATGTTATAACGGTGGAAAATATCCACACCCTCCGTATAAGTTAAAAAAAACATTCTTACCTTAATTTTGTCGAAAAGGTCATAAAGTACCTTGTTTGGAAAAAGAAGGAAAGATTCCTTTCAAAACATATAAGGTCAAATAAGGGTATAAATGACTTTAACAAATTGTCTAGTAAATAGTAAAAATGTTTTGAAATACATTTTTAAGAAACATAGATGTGGATGATAAATAAGTCCCAGTAGATACTTAAGTAAAAACAACCTTGGATAATAAAGAGAATGTGAAATTAAGCCTACTTCGTTGTAATCAATCGATTCATATGGCCAAAAGTTAATAACATCCAAATGAATCACAGAATTCCATGAATATAAATAGAATCATGATAATATATATATATCAAATGACAGTACACAATACACCACATTTAATAAATAAGTGGCGAACAATGGAAATCTTGCATAATTAAAAGTGAGATAAGAAACCCCTTACTTTGTACTTTTCCTTGGTTGAGGGTAAGTTAAATTACTTTATAATGGTGAAATAAATGTTATTAAACTATACAAGAATCGTATACATTAATAGGATATCATATATGATCTTTTAATATTACTTTGTTAATAATATTTTAGTATTATTGTCGTTTCTGGTGTTAACTGATTTGTTTTCCATTATATGATTTGTTTTGTAAGTAGTGTTTGTTATGAATAGGATGTATCTTATTCATATTAAAAATTATATTAAGTCTTTAAACATTATTTTTAATCATCTAATGAAAATTAGTCTTGAATGGATTACGATGGGGTACGAATCTCATTGCGTTCGTGGAGACGGAAATCCGTACGTACGCACGAGCGACAATATCGTTTTTTTTATATTAAAATAATGTATAATTGGATGGTATATCATATATTAAGAATATTTATCATGTTATATTTATTATTTAAATCAATTACACATCATTATTACACCCATCCAAATAATAATGTATTGAATAACAATTACACCACGACGTAGAGACGATAAGTCGTACGTACGCACGTATGGTGACATGTCATTCAAAGGATGGATATAATAATGAATATGGTGGTACCATATTTATAATAACATCATATTATATATAATATACTGGAGTTTTTAGTTCATAATGGGAACAACAAAGAAAGAAGAAGTGGAAGAAGAAAAAATCTTAAAAGAGGTGATTAAATATTTACCTCTTCTTCGGGTTCTTCCTTTTGATTTGATCAAAAGGGATCCTTAGTATGGATTTATGACTAAATACATGCCTCTAGGATGGATGGAGGATAGTTTAGAGGGTATTTGGGTAGAGTTTAGCCGAGAAAAAAATCTTTGAAGGTATGAATTTGAGGGAAGGGGGAGTGCCCTTTTATAAGAGGGGTGAGGGGCACCTTAGGAAAATCTAGAAATATTATTTTATAATAAAATCATTTTAGATTTATAATGGCACAAAAATTAATTCTTTAAAGGATAAGGTGTTTATGGGTAGAAAAATACTCAACCAGTAGGTTTTCGACAGGTTTGAGTCACTATATTAACCTTATCTTTTAGATTTAACTCTTAGTTAAATAGTTTGACATTTACCATGTCTCTTTGTATTTTTATATTATATGGTTAATAAACGTACTATAAACTTCCAAGAGAACTAAAATTGGTTCATTAATGATAAAACTATCATTATATAAGTCTTTTGGCCGAAACTTATAGTTTTAGGAATAGAATATCAATTAATAATATAATATTTGTTTTAAAAACTCTTTTATGTCAATTTTTACACTATTTGGTATTTTGTTTTTTCAAAATTCATAACAACATTATTACTTAGAAAAAAATTCATCTAACCAACCCTAACATGTAAAATTAACCTAGAAAATTATTTTAATTCATAAAAAGTCTCAAATTACATTTATTTGGATATTTATAATATCAATTATTTTAATATTTCATTATTTAGGTAATTACTGTATCATCATTGTGTCATAAATAAATTTAATTATTCAATGTCTAAAAATTATAAATAAAATACCATTATGTATGAAATATTTTTATCTTTATAATGAATATTTATAGTCAAATTTATCTTATTTTTAACCCAATATTAAAAATGGTTGGTTATTAAGCTTTGAATTTAACACTTTTAACTGTTATTTAAATTAAATAATAATAAATGTCCTAATCTAATTCAAGTGGACCTAAAGGATCATATCTTATTCCTAATGTTTTTTTGGTCTAATTACACTTATTCAATAGAATTAGGACATGTGTTAAGGTAATAATAATATCATTTTTACCCTTAATTACCCTATATACTTTTAATCGTGGTAAATAAAAGTAAAAAGTTATTATTCAAAAAAAAAATATTTCCATCTTATTGAACCAAATTTTACTTACTGAAATAAACTGTGTCTCTAAAATTTTTAAAATTCAACTCACAGAAGCGGTAAAATTAAGTTTTATGTAAATTTGAAAATGCTCCTATGCGGTGGGTAAAAGACGGTAAAAAGTTCAATAAAATTTTTATATATCTAAAATTATTATAAACTGAATCCAATGAATTACATTGAAATTATATAGGTATTATGTATCTATTTTGACCAGAAATAAATTTTAATAAAATAAATAATTATTTAAATAAAAATTTGGTTTTAAACTATAACTTAGGGTTTTCACTATTTATCAAAAATTGAAAGTTTTCAGAAAAATATCAAAAATTCACCCTATGCTAATTTCAATATTCTGAATCCAAAAATGAAGTCCATTTTGAAAGATAAAATTTATAAAATTTCAAAAAGTGGGTATTACTATTCATAATGGCTAGTTTTATTGGTCGTGGTGTGTTAGAATCTTGAAGTTGCGTACAATGCAAGCTATTACATTATTCAAAGGGAAAAGTATCGTGGAAGCTTGGGGTGTTACACCAACAATCAAGAATGGGGATATCTAGGGATAGAAAACCAAATAAAAATCAATTGAACTGGTACATAGGTGCCTGAAAAGTTCATCAAATTGGCAAAGACCATAGAAAGGATGATTCTTCAAAATAAATTTATTAAAAAAAAGGAGTAATCCTTAGTTTGAAAACTTATATCCATAGAGTGGATCATTTTTCATTAAAGAATGTTCTTTCCAACAATTTAAGGAAGTCATTTCACTCGTTGTGCTCTGATCTGCTCTGATCTAGAGATTCATCATCATTTGATATGATCTTCCATATGAAGGAGGAAGGAGAACCTCTAGAATACTTGTAAGGTTTATGTGGATAACATTGAATGATTATCCATAGAAATGGTTTTATAAACATTTCTGTTATGTTAAAATAATCAATTTATTTATTTAATTTAATTAATTAACCAGCTAAACATACCTTCAAAAGATGAGATGTTTGAACGCACCATATTTTCTTACTTTACATCACACCTAGGGTAAAAACCATGTTCTATACTCAACCATGGTCTCATATTTCTGATCTGATCTTCTATTTTATTATTATCCCTTTTTCATTAATAAAATGTGTGCACACAATAAAAAATATTTTTAAAATTTTTATAAAATAAATTTTGGGCACACCGAGCCTAAAAATCACACGCCGTCTCCATGCCTGGTTCTGGAAGTATATGTTGAAATATTTAAATATTTTAAGAGGAAAAAATGAGTCTCTACAAGTATATGTGAGTGAATTTTTCATAATTTTATGAAAATGTTAATTTATCATTGAATAGTAAAAAATTACTAATTTTTATAAAAAAACTACTTTTTCTTTTAATGAATTTACAAGATCCATTTTATTTTAATATGGTTTTAAAATTATAATTAGTTGATTTATTTTATTATTAATAAAATTTAGGTAATTTCAATCAAATTCATGTTTTATTAAATTAAAACTTTTTATGCTTCTGAAAATTTTCTATTTGGAAAATCATTTTTTTCGTCATGTGTGCAGGTTTAATTTTAAATTAAATTTGACCAAATATATGAATGGAATTTGTAAAAATGGATTCCATATTTGGAATCATAATAATTTAAACATAATTTTTAGTCATAATGAATAGTGAACATAATAAAAATTAATTACTATGATTAAGATTGAAACAGGATTATCAGGGGTTAAACCAAAGTATAATGATATGTTTCCCAGTAAAACTTGTCTAAATCTTATTGTATATCCATATTTCAGAATTATATTATACTAATATATAGTCTATGGTCATTTTGGAATAATTTTTCTGGGGAATGACTTTATTATTCAGGATTCTTTTGTGAAATTTCCAGGTAGTTTCCAAGTGGGTTCCTTTACTCACTTATAAAAGGGTAGATCCTATCCTTTCAAAGATCATTTTTTCAGAAAATACCTAAAAAAATCCATTCCTTACTTTTATCCCCACTTCCTAGAGGCCTTATTTTGGTTATTAAACCCTCTTATGAAGGCTTTAGGTATAAACCTAAAGAGGATCTCCAAAGAAGAAGTATATCTATTAACCATGCATTATTGCTTATTTCCTGTTCCACCTCCTTAAAATATTTTTCAAATATTCAGATATAATATAATTATTTTATCCCATATAATTAGATGTTAGTATATTTATTTCATAACTAAAATCCATCCTCTATTTCATAAAATGTGAAACAAAATCGTCGAGCATGTGTACGATAGACTACCGCCTCACGAATTGATGTACTTCATTTTTCCATCACTGCCTCTAATGGGTGGATATAATATTGGGTTAAAAGTATATATATGTTATTTATTACATAATTATACTTATTGAATTATAATATCACATCTAAATTATTACCTTCCAATCCATTATAAAACCATAACATCGCTCGTGCATATGTGTGCGCTACCCCCTCCACGAAGCAATGTGATGAGTATTTCATTTTATTTTGACATGGATGGTAAGGAGGGTATATTTAATGAATATATATTATATATATTATATAAAATAATTTTTTAAAGGTGAAATAATATTTACCTTTCTTTCATTTCATCCATCGATAAATGGAAACATCATCCATGAATATGTACATTCGACCGTCTCCATGAATGATGTAATTCATTTTCTATCTCTAACTTTAATGGATTAAAATAAATACATGTATAATGAATATATATGATAGTAATATCATGTTTAAAATTATGTATATTATGTAACAATGATCAAATTAAATGGATATAAAATACCAAACCAAAACATAAATGACAAACATAGCAATTATTACCCAAAACATGATTTTAACAAAGGAATTGTTAATAAATATATAACAAAAGGATATAAGTAAATAATATATGGTAATATATATGATTTTATCTTTATAATATAACTATAGTAAACTTATATTTATTATATAGGATATTTTAACATGTATGAATAAATTCAAGACTTGAGGTAAAGAATTTTTGTCTCAATTTGTCTTCTTTAGGACATATGTAATGTTATGCACCAATATTCTATTGTGAGGTGTATATACAGACCCTTTGACACTTGATATCATGAAATTATTTATTCTCAGGGTATATAAAGTTTCATTTTTTTATTATTTCATGATTATTACGCTTTAGAAGATACCGAATAATCTAATGGATTTTCATCTCAATTTTATTTATGCAGTACACAAGCCATATTCACCACTTGTTTCTTCTTGTGTTGTATATACTATCCATGAATGTATTTTATGATTATTATCATGAAATTATGGGATATTAATATCCATCTAACACTCTTTATTTCATCAATATTTTGATTTAAAAGATACAAAGTTGGTAATGTTTTTATGTTATAATATCATTGTTCATTATAATTGTTTATTATTAATTTTTTGACAATTATATATTATGATATATATCACAAGAAACTATTTAATTTAATTATAATCTAGTGATTTAATTAAAATACATTATTACATTTAACTTTTAACTTATTATGTACTCACGAGTTCAAAAGAATGTTTTTATGGAAAAATAGCTATATTTATCTCTTCAGTTGAAAATATTTTTCCTTCCATGCCAATTTCTTCTAAAAATGTTTTAAAAAAAATAATATTCTATAAAGGTTGTTTAAATTCATTTTTACCCATGTTTAAATTTCTTAAAAATGGTTTTAAATTAATCTTCTTGTCATTTTCCAAATGAGGTACTTTGGAATTTTTATTGAAAATATGAAAGGAATGTTTATTTTAACATGTATGACATGAATGGTATTTATCACCATCAGGACTGCTCAAAAATTTAAATTTAAATTTGCAGGTTTCTAATTTTATTTTCAAATAAAATATTCTCTTTAATATTTGGGATTTTTTTATATTTTAAAATAAGTTATTTCAAAGAGAAAAGGATATTTTCCTCATGAAATGTTTCAAGTGATATTTCAAAATCATTTTCCATCTAATATGACTTCATTTGATGTTACTTACAATTTACTAGGGATAAGATCCAATGAAACCATTCTTGTCCTTTCCCTATATATTTTATTATTATAATGACAATATTTTTATGAAACCCATTTTTCTTCGGGTTTTTCTATGATGAATTGATGAAATGTTTATAAAACCCATTTCTCCATGGGTTATGTTATAATGAAATATTTATGAAACCCAATTAGGTTCGTTGGTTAAGATGTAGTAAATGCTTTATTATCTCATGGAATTCATTTTTATGGTTTTCACTATGTGAAGGGTGGGCTCGGGATTATATATCCATCCAATGAATTGGGTAAATAAGGATAACTTGTGCGTAAATATGTTATGTTTGACCCAGATTTCATGTTCACAATTTCATGCATGGATCTAGTTTTCCTGTCCATAATATTAAGCATGGGCCTAGATTTCATATCCATATGGTTATGTGTGGACCTAGTTTCATGTCCATAAGGTTGTGTGTGTACCTAGTTTTAGGTCCATAAGGTTATGCATGGGCTTGGTTTCATGTTCATAAGTTTATCCAAGGGCCTGATTCCATGTCCTTAATTAAATGAGTGAACCTATTTCAATTTATAAATTTTCAAAATCTTATCATCTTACGTTTTTCATATGTTTTTATGTCTATGTTATGATCTCTTGGATTATGTTATTTGATTCTTATTTGATTCAAGTCTTATGAACTTCCAAGAATTATTCCATGACTCGTGATTGTAATCTTTATTATATAGGATATTGTTTTTAAATGAAAATATCATGTTCTCATACCCCCCATGATCATATCGCACCTATGAAATCATTGATATATCCCATGTTTACCCTTACTGAGTATCTAATCTCACCCTTTCTTATTTTAAAATTCCCCAAGAAATGAAACAAGGTTTTGAAGTAGGGTATATCTAATAAGAGTAATATCTGGGAAGATCTTTAGGGGATATATTGAAGATATTTCAAGAAATAAGAATATTGAGTATCTAGTCTACAAAAACACTAAATATTTATGGTCCTTATGTGTGTATTTCCATGATGTATTGAATATTTATCTAAAAATATGTGATATTTATGTATGAAAATACTGGGTTTTTATAGTTCGTATCATAGGAATAGTTTAGTTAACCTTTTGAACTATGATGATAAAAATTCAGTGAGAACATTAGGGATAAGTTTAAGGATAATTATAAGTATAAAAAAAATATACTAAAATTTTGGTAAAGGATGTAGCGATTAGTTTCTAAGAAATCACATCTATTTCTATAAATTAAAATTGGATGTGGCTATAGAACAGTTGTACCTAAGGATAATAACTTCTAAATGGGGGCATTGGGATTTTACTCGATCATCCCCAGGTTCACAAAAATATGCTTTGTTACACACCTTGTTTGAAACTCTTAAGGGATATGTTTTGGAAATTCACAAACTCTTTATAAACTATTATGAGGGACTTGAATAGATAATGACCATGAATGACCTATTTCAAACCTAAGGTGTCATATATTGAAAATAAGGTGTCAATATTTAGACATATTATGAATTAATTATGCTTTATGGTCATTAAATCCATTTTGGTTTTAGTATGGGTTTGAAGATAGAAAATTGAAGTTGGAGTGGTGATAAGTATCCTCAAATATTTAAGTATCTTTTTTGATATTAGTTATATAAATCCTATTATATAATGAAAAATATTTAGGAATTATAATTCCTATCCTCAATGATTATTTAATGAATTAGTATTGAAAACCCTAATGCTAAGATGATCACATCTCACATCTATGATTCTTCTTCAGTTGATGTTTATAGGAATGTTCTTTCAGAAAATATTATTATTCTCCATCTAGTAGAATTTGATGTTATCTTAGGCATGGATTTTCATTCTCTAAATAAATCACACATCAATTTATAAGTAAGTGAAGTTGAATTTGATATTACAAACCAATCTATGATCATATATTAGTATGATGATAGATATGAACTTCTGATAGATATTAAATCCATTGTATGGATCTTGATTCCTATTAAAAAGGGGTGTTTAACTCATATTTTTTGGTAAAAACTTAATATATATGATATTTATATTGTGTGGTATTTTCTAATATCTTTTTTAAGAGTTTCTTAGTCTTGCACCAAATAATGAACTTCAGTTTTCTATATAACTCATGCATGTCTCTACTCCTATATCTGATACTCTCTAAAAAATACCCTGATTGAGTTGTAAGGAGTTAATAATAATCTCCAAAAGAATATTTAAAATGGATCCATCTAGGAATGTGTGTCACCTTGTTGTTCACCTATTCTTTTTTTAATAAGAAATATGGATTGATGAAACTCTACATTGATTTTTAGGAACTGAACCAGATCAATATCAAGAAAAAGTGTCATCTACCCCATATTGATGACTTGTTTGATCAATTATGCATACATAAATTAATTTCCAAGATTTAACTTCATTTTGGATATCATTATTTGAGGGTAAAGAAGGAGGATATACCCAATAAAATAGTTAATACAATGAATAGACACTATGAGTGTATATTCATTCCATATGGTCTTACTAATTTTGTGTAATCTTTATGGTTTTAATGAATAAATTATTTAGAGAGTACCTTGATCAATTCTTGGTAGTCTTTATAGATGATATTTTTATCTATTAAAAGTGTAAGGAAGATCATGAGGATCACCTGAGGATTATACTAATACCCTAAGGAAGGATAATCAATATGTAAAATTTACCAAGTGTTAATTTTGGTTGAAGAAAGTTTTAATTTTGGGTAATCTAATCTCAAGCGAGGGTATATTGGTGGACCCATTAAAGATGGAAGATATTGAACATTGGCAAAGACCAAAAACGATGACTGAGATAGATATTTTTCTTGGTTTTGTAGAATATTATCGACACTTTGTGTAAAATTTCTCATGGTTCTTCAATTCAATTCCCATTTTAACTCATAAGGGTACCATGTTCTTTTTGATTGATGAATGTGAATAAAATTTCAAGGAACTAAAGATAAGGTTAGTCAATGAACCTATGATTAAATTTACCTATATTGAATAATGGTGTTTAATCTATAATGGTGTATCAAAGAGGGTATTGGTATGTGTTCTCAAGAAAAATGATATGTTGATATCTTATGCCTCATTACAATTGAAGGTCCATGAGAAAAATTACCAAAGTCATGGTTTAGAGTTAGTTATGGTGATTATTTCATTAAAGATATGGATTCATTGTCTTATAGATAGATTTATGATATATATCTATTAATCATACAATTTTAAAGTATATTTTCACATTGAAGGAGTTGAATATGTGTCAAAGAAGATAATTGGAGAAGATTAAATATTTTGACTGCTCAATACATTACCACCTAGGGAAGCTAAACAAGGTGGTTGATCCTTTGAGTAAAAAGGATTGTGCTAGATTATCCATGATGAGGATCATAAGGGATAAAATATTTATGTATTTATAAATTATGGATCTATAAATCTTGAAGGAAGGATGGAAATTCTTTCTTTATTAAATGAAGTTCAACCATATATGTAAGTGAAGATTAAAGGGGCACTAAAGGAAGATGTAGAGCTAAAAAATAAAGTAAAAATTATCCCATATTTTATCCTTGATCATGATGGAATGATAAGGTTCAAAAAATTTGTACTCATTCCATCCATATCATATTTGAAGAAGGAGTTTTTAGAGGAAGCTCATTGTTCTTTATTCTATATCCATCCTGAATGTACAAAGATGTATATATATTTGAAATAGAATTTCTAGTTGGATGGAATGAAGATGGATATTGAAAAGTTTTTATCCTGGTATTTTTTATGTCATAAAGTTAATTATGGGGGAAAAAATTCTAAGGTGATGTTACAACCATTTCCCATACTAGAATGGAAATGGGAAAACATCACCATAGATTTTGTCATCAAACTTCCTAAAACATCTAATGGGAATAATGTAATAAGTGTTGTAGTCAATATACCTACAAAGACTATATTATTTATTACTATTATATAATATTTATCTATAGATTTTATTTCCATGATATACATATAAGTATGTGTTGAGGTTTTATAGAGTACCGTATTCCATGGTATCTGATCGGGATCTGAGGTTCACATCGAGTTCTGGAAAAGTCTTCAGCAACAACTTGATACTTAATTGAGTTTTAGTATGGTGTATCATCCTTGAATATATGTTCAGTATTAGAGAATCATTCAAACCCTAGATGATATTCTGAGATATTTGTCTATGTATTTCAATGGTAGTTAGGATCAACACCTTCCTCTAGTCGAGTTTTCTTGCAACAGTAACTTTCACTAGAAAATTCAGGTGGCTCCTTATGAATCCCTCTATGAAAAGAAGTGTAGAAATACAATATTCTATGATTAAGTTAAAGAAATAAAACTATTAGTACTAGTATTTTATGTGGAAATGAAAGATAAGGTTAGATCCATTCTGAAACACAAAATGGTAGTAAAAAGTTGATAGAAAATTTATGTTAATAATCATCATCATGATCTGGAATTTGAAGTTGGTAAGAATGTGTTATTAAAAATTTCTCCATGGAAGAATTTTATGAGGTTTATAAATAAAATAAATTGTATCCCTATGTATATTGGCCCTTTTTTGATTCTTGATCAAGTCTAGATGGTTTCTTATCACTTTTCACTTCCACCAAACCCCTCTCAATTCCACAATGTGTTCCTTGAATCTCTCCTAAGGAAGTACATACCAAATCTATCATATGTAATAAAATAAAATGTTATACCATTGGATAATGGTATTTTATATAAATGAAAACAATTGGATATTATATATAATAAATAAAATGTGCTATGAAATAATACCACTCACCTTGAAAAAGTTTTATGGTGAAACCACCAACATGAGGAAGCAATATGAGAACCTGGGGATATGATGAGGCTGAAGTATCCTCATTTTTTTGTATCATAGTGAAAATTTAGAAGTAAAAACTTATTTTAAGGGGGATATAACGTAACACTATGACTTTTTATGAATTTTTTTAAATTAAATTTAATTTCGTTGATAGCTTACATTACACGCAACACTGAGTTTTAGAGAATCACAATATATTGTTACTATTATTATATAAACATAACCATTATAACTTATTCATTAAACATAGTGGTATGAATAGGAATAAACTTATTTTTAAAATTAAGTATAATGTTTTTATAAAAAAACACATTGATAAAAATTATATAATTTTATAAAAGTCTTTATATGCTCCAAAAATACATTTTTATCAAAAAAAATGTTTTTATTTTATTTTGAGAACAAAATGTAAAAGTAATTTTTTCCATTATTATAAATTTTATTTGAAGAATTAATTTTTATTTTTTAAATCTACATTTCAAAATTATGTTTGACCAGATTTTTTAATAATTTTCTTAATAGATTGTAATTTTGATGAATAGTAAAAAATACTAATTTTTATTCAAAACAATTTTTTCATTTAAATAATTTTCAACAAAAAAATTTATTTTAAGATGGTTTTAAAAGTTAAATTAGTTTAAATATTTTATTTTTAAACCAATTAATTTTATTTTAATAAAATTTATGTTTATTTTTGAAATTAAAACTTTCTACACTTATGAAAATTTTCTCTTTAGAAAAATGTTTTTTCATCACGTCTGCTGTTTTAATTTCAAATTAAATTTTGAAAATTATATAAATGGAATTTTTGAAAATGTATTCCATTTTTAGAATAATAATAATTAACATTATATAATAATTTCAACTTAATTTTTGATTAAATGAATAGTTTACACAGTAAAAAATAATTATTGTGGTTATGGTTAAAATTGTTTTACTAGGTGGGTTAAACCAAAATATAAGAGTATGTTTTCCAATAAAACATGTATAAATCCTATTTTATATACATATTTAAACCTTATATTATCCCATATTATATTTTATGGTTATTTTAAATCATTTTTATTGTTAATGACTTTATCATTTTAGATTCTTTTGGAAATATTTCTATTTATTTTACAAGTGGGTTCCCCCATACTCAAAGATCCTTTTAGTTAAGCCAAGACCTGCCCGAATCCATTACTTACATAAATTACCATTTCCTATAGTTTTTATTTTTATTAGGAAACCCTACTAAGAATTATTTAGGAATAAACCTAAAGAGGCTCTCTGAAGAAGTGGTATAGCTATTAACCATGCATTATCATTTTATTTATTCTTCCACCTCCTAAAAATATTCTTCAACTATGAAGATATAAAAACATCAGTATATTAATTATAATGATATGTTATTATATTAATGGGATAAAAAATATCCACCTCCTCTTTCATAAAATTGGAAACAAAACTGTTGATCGTGTGTGCGGAGGACTATCACCTCACGAACTGAAGTACTTTGGCTTCCATCGCTGTCTCTCACCGGAGGATATAATGATAGATTAAAAGTATATATATGATATTTATGACAAAATTTTACTTCTATAATTATAATATCACATCAGCCTTCTTACCTTCTAATCTATTGGAAAATTTTAATGTCTCTCATGCGTATCTGTATACTACTGCCTCCACAAAGCATTGTGATGCGTTTTTCATTTAATTCTGACATGGATAGTAATAAGGGTATATTTAAATAATATAAATCATATATATGATATAATAATGATTATTTAATGGAGAATTAATTTTAAACATTCTTTCATTATGTGTGTCGATAAAATGTAAACAATGGTCCTATGTACGTACGACCTACCATCTCTATAAATAGTGTAATTTATTTTATATATCTAACATTAATGGATTTCTATAAATAATTATATAATAATTATATATTATATTTTTAACACCCTTATTTTTTATGAACTATTTTTTTTAATAAATTAAATTTCCTTGAAAGATTGCATAACACGAAATGCAGATTTTTAAAGAACCGCAATATACTTTTAATATTATTATTATTTAAACATGACTATTATAACCTATTCGTTAAAATAAGAGAAATGAATAGAAATAAAAAAATTAAAAATTAAGTATAATTTATTTATATAAACAAATAATATTGGTAAAAGGTATTTAATTTTTAGTGAACTCTTTATATGCTTTGAAAATACTATTTTCTCTCTTCAATCGAAAATATTTTTTCTTCCATGTCTATGTTTTATAAAAATGGTTTCGATAAAGTTTTAAATATTCAAAAAATATTGTTTAAATAAATTTTTACCCGTCTTTTACTTTTTAAAAAAAATTAAATGGATCTTCTTATCGTTTTCCAAACACGACTCTCTTGAATTTTTTTACCAAAAATGTGAAAGGAGTCTTTTCTTTAACATGTACAACATGAAGGGTGTTTTCTGCCATTATAACTGCTTAATTATTTAAAGATTACCATAAAAGTTTACAATATTATTTTAAAATAAAATTTTTTCCTAAATATTTGTTAATTTTTTATATTTTAAAGAATTGGTTTCAAATGGAAAGGATGTTTTCCTCAAGATTGTATAAATGATCTTTTTATAGAATTTCTATTCATCATCGACCATAACCTTTAGTTTTTATTATGTTTTTTATGGGGATATGATCAAATGGTACCATACTTATTATTTATCTATTTTTTATTTTTATTTTTTTGTTGAAAATATGTTTAAGAAACCCATTCCTTTATATTGGATATGCTATGATAAAAAAATGAAATTTTTATGAAACTTGTATTTTTCCACAGGTTATTCTATGATGAAATGTTTATGAAACCTATTTTTTTGGGGTTACAATATGATGATTTTTTTATGATCATGTATAGCACATTTTTATTATTTTAATTATTTTATGGTTGGTACATATATCTACATCCAACGCATTAGGTAAATATTGATATCTCATGAGATGAACAGGACTGGAATAAAAAGTGAACTCAGCACAGTAAGGGACTCTATCCACTAATATAGTCATGGTTATTCTAATGATACACTTCCATGGATTATGTTCTTTGATTAATTTATTATTAATTTATTATGAACTACCAATATTTATTCCATGTATCATTTTTATGATCTATTATATGAAAGGTACAATTTCCAAATTCTATTCTCATGTTCTCATACCCTTATGCTCATATTATATTGATATATCCCTTGTTTACCCTTACTAATAATCATAGCTCACACTTTCTTATGTTTCCCTTACCCAAGGTACGAATAAATTACTTATATATTATATGTCTATGAAGGGTTATATTTATTAAAAACTAAGTGGGAGATAATTTATAACTCTTATGAACTAGTTAATTATGTTTCCATGTTTCTAAAGGTACTAGACCTAAACGATTCTGGTGTGGATCGTTGAGTTATGTAATGAAAATTATTCTATTAATATGTAATATTTATATATGATAATTTTGGGACTCTATAATATTTATATAATTTTTAACAACATAGAGATGATGGAACCATGATCAAAGTAAAAGGACCGAAAATACCAAACTAAAACATACATGAAAAATGAAGCAGTTATTACTCAAAATGTAATTTTAATAAGGAATTGTTAATAAAGGGTTATAAAATTACATAAGTAAATCATATATTGTGTGATATATATTATTATGGTTCTATAATAGATTTATAACAAACCAATATTTATTATACAAGAGTTTTGATGATGTGTGAATAAATTCAACACTTTAGGTAAAGGATCTTTGTCTCAAATTATCTTATTTGGGACATATGTTATATCATAAACCTATTTTCTTATATGAGGTGAATATATATCCCTTGTGAAATTTTATATCATGAATTTATTTGTTCTCATGATATTTAAAGTTTCATTTAAATTTATTCCCTCATTGGTTTTATGGTTCAAAAGTTACCAAATCATGTTAGGGATTTTCATCTCACTTTTATTTATATGGGACACATGCCTTATCCACCACTTATTTCTATTATGTGGTTTATATAATACCCATTATTGTATTTCATGGTTATTATCATGAAATTATGGAATATAAATATAAATATAATTTTATTTATTTCAATAATCTTATGATTCTAAGGATACCAAAATGCTAAATGTTTTGTGTTACAATCTCATTGTTTATCTAGTTTGTTTATGATAAACTTTTTGATAATGAAATATTATGTTCTATCTCTTAATAAACTCATGAATTTTAATATATAATAGTTATTTAATTAAAATAAATTTTTTACTATCATTTTACTCCCTTTATGTACTCAGGATTGAAAAAATAATGTTTTTAAGGAAACCAACTTTATTTCTTTAATTGGTCAAAAATCATTTTTCTTCCGTGTTCATGTTTTATAAGAATTTTTTAAATAAAGTATTTAATATTATAAAAATATTATTTAAATACATTTTTAATGGTTTTTTACTTTTTACAAAATGGTTTTAAAGGAATCTTATTTTCTTTTTCCAAATGAGGTATTATTGACTTTCTACCAAAAATGTGAAAGGAAACACTATTTTAACGTGTACGGTAAGAATGGTATTTCCTACCTCCATGACCAATAAATTATTTAAATATTATTTTATAATTTTCCAAGTTTATTTTAAAATAAAATTTTTCCTTTATTATTTTGGATTTTTTAATATTTTAAAGAAGTGTTTCATAGTGGAAAGGATATTTTCCACAAGAAATCTTCCAAGTGATCTTTCAAAATCATTTTCCATCAAAGATGAAATCCTTCAGTGTTACTTGAGATTTATAGGGTATATGATCCAATGATACCATCCTTATTCTTTCTTTTTATGGTTTGTGGTTATTATGGTAATATTTTTATGAAACTCGTTCATTTTCCACGGGTTATAGAGTGATAAATTGATGAAATTTTTATGAAACTCATTTTTTTTTCACGGGTTATTTTATGATGAAATATTGACGAAACCCATATGTCATGGGATATGGTATGATGAATGTTTTATTATCTTGTGGAACACATGTGTATGATTTTTATTATGTGATGGGTGGACCCTAAATTATATTTCCCTCCAATGCATTTCATAAATATGGATAACTCATGAGTAAATATGTTATACGTGAACTCGATTTCATGTTCACGGTTTCATTCATAGACTAAGTTTTTATATCAATAAGATTAAATATGTGCCTGGATTTCATGTTCATAAGGTTATATGTTGACCTGGTCTCATGTCCATAATGTTATATTTGGACCTAGTTTCATGTCCATGAGGTTATGAAAAGACTTTGTTACATGTCCATAAGTTTATGTGAGAACCTAATTCCATGTAATTAATTTAATGATTGAACATATTTTTATTTAAAAAAGTTAAAAATGTTATCATATTTTTTTTCCACATTCTTATGTCTATGTTATGCTTTCCTGCCTTATGTTCTTTGATTCCTTTTAGATTTTTGTCTTATAAATTGATAAGATTTATTAAACAAACCAATATTGTGAAATTTTTTATGTAGGGTCTAGTTCTAAAATAATCAGTTCATCTTCTCATACCCCCTGTGATCATTTTATGCATATGTGATCATTAATATCTCCATTTTTTACCCTTACTGATCATCTGAGCTCACCCTATCTTGTTTTTTCTTTCTAAAAGTTGTAAAGAAATATTTTAAGTAGTGTATGTAAAAAATAGTTCTATGTTAGAAGATAATTATGGGGTATTTTGAAGATCTTTTAATAAATTATAATATTGAGAATCTAGCCTACAAATACACTAAACCCTTATAGTCCTCAGGCATGTATATGTTAACTGTATTGAATATTAATCTAAAAATATGTAATATAAATGTATAAAAATCCTAGGTAGCTATAATTTACATTATGAAAAATTATTTAAGAATAAAATTTGATACCAAAGTTAAAAACCACATCCATTTTATCTTCATGTGACTTTAAGAAACACCCCTTGACATTCAATATCTCTTAGGGTAAACATCATCATCTCAATAACTCAAGGTCTCAATAATCCATCTCAACTTTATGGTCTCAAAAATCTCTCCCTTTGGATTTTATTATCAAATATCCAAACCATATGATTGTTTTCAATTATTAAACATAATTCCTTATTTTAAATTTACAATGAATAATCATTCAATCATTTTAATCCTACATTAGTGAACTCATTAGTGGAAACAATAACTGTGAATAACAATACAAAAGTTATCCATTGTGGAAACTCACGTTCACATCACTTATTATTCACCAATACTCTTTAAAAACTATTATTGTATATACAAAACAAAAAAACACACATTCATAGTAATCATGCAAGAAAATTTAACACTCTGAACTCATATATTTACCCTTTAAAAATATCCCTTTAAATATATACTCTCCCTTGATAAGATATTTCTCCCCAATTTAGGAAAATATATAACACTGAAATTATGTTTTTATCTTATCCCACTTTGATTAAAAAATCTCAAGAACAAGTGAGATATGGGACAAAAAAATATATCATAGAATTAAATATTTTGAGGTTGAACTCCCATCATCAACCTAAATTATTAAAATGAATCCTTTAGTAGCTATGAACGTATCTACTATTTTCTTCTTAATGGGGATAAATTTGATCACTAACACTCCTTGATCTATGATGTAATGTCCGGCACTTTTCTAGACCTTTACTTTGGGTTTTCTTGGTCTTTAAAGGCATTAAAAGGATTTTTAAATGAGTTTTTTAGGTATATAGTTGATTTTTATAGATATAAGGTATAAAACACTCATTTTGGAATCCATGGTTGATAATGTTTCAAGGTTTTAGTCATTGATCATTTGATATTTTGATGTATGGTGAAACAACACTGTAAAATTCCCATTTTTATAGATTTTTGACTATTTTGGGTGATTTTGGATTTAATATTATGAGCATTTTAATTTAATCAAACATGGTTCAATCATACATGGGTTTTAATTTAATCCTACATAAGGGTTGGGTCTTTGGAATTTAATCTTATAATAGGCGCACACTATACCATGGTGATATCCATTTTGGCGAGCATGGAACCAAGTGATTTATAGTGAAATCATAATGGGAAATGGAGAAAGTGGAAACATTCGTTTTAGGATCCCTAGTGGTTTTATGTCATGGTTATGAATTTTCTTTGATTTGGTTGGGTTTTAAATGTATATTATAAATATTAAGGGTATTTCCTTTACACTATAGTGTAGGTAAAACATGTTTAAAAAACTTATAAATGGATATTAAGAAGGTAGGATCTATATTTTTTAATACATTTTTTTTGGATCTTGCTTTTACTGAGGCCCCATGGATATTTTAGATGTATCTAAACCTTTTTGGGGTTTTTTGGATTTTATTTATAAATAATTTTTAAACTTTATCTTTTATTCTGATTACTTTATCTTCCTTAAACCCTATTCAACACACAAGATTTCTATATTACCTTTCATACATCCATTGGTGGAGCTTACCACACGAATCATGGAGTGATATCTTCATCCACCCTTGTTCTCTTATTTTTCTTATTTTATCATGATCTATTGATTATTGTAAGTTATGTTATAGAGGGTTATTTTTTATTGGGTTAGTATTTAAGTGTGTTTTGATGAGTTCTTTTTAAGGTTAGGTCTAGAGGTGGTTCCTATCAATTTTTTCAGTGATTGATCCTTCGTTTCTGTCACCATTTTACAATGTTGAAGATTCAATCAAGGTAGAGGATTTGAGACTTATCTTATTATATAATATGTAAATGTAGGATTGAAATGCTTTAGTATTCATTGGGTTAATAGTATGAATCATCATAATGAAGATAATGAATTAAAAATTAAATGAATTAAAATGAATAGTGATATATCTTTACATAAATTTATAAATTTATTAATATTGTTAGATCATGACATTTTTCAAATAATTTATACCTTATTATTTTGATTTAAATTTTTTCTTCACATATTTTTCATGCATAAAACTTATTAAATAACATAAATATGGTAATTCAAAGAGGATATTGAACAATTCCTTCACTAAAGTTTTCATTATTCATTAAAATTAATTAATATGATATAGCATTATAGTGTGTGTATTTATGTGATGTATGTTATAGCCATTATTTGTTGTTATATTTGGTTTGATTTCTTACTAAAATTTACTCATAATAGATTAAATTAATTAAGATGGTATAAAAGGTGATGTTTTCCAGATTTTATATTGGGGACCAATCAAGTTTGGCCCATGCTTGTTTTAGTATCGATGGATTTGGTTTAAGATATGTTTTGAGTTTATTGATATTCATTATTTTCTTGATTTACTACTTATTTTTATATTATATATTATATAACCTCCCATACTATGATTTTCATTTAAACCTCAATATATTTGGATTATAATATGATGGTTGAGATGTTTTGATATTGTTATAGAGGCAGTGGTTATTTTGGTTGATAGTGGGTTGGTGTGGTTGGTGTTTAATAGTGTTGTGGATTATTTTTTGGTGGTTTTATTAAGGTATAGGTGTATATAGAAGTTTTCTTCTTATTTTTTGATGTTTTTTACTTTCAAAATCTATGGTGTTAGATTTTTTTTATTTGGGAAATTGTTTCTTACCACCCAGAGTTATGGAATGGTAAAATAACTATTGAATTATTTATTGGGAATGGGATTTGATGGTTTATATTTGACCTATGAAATGATTAAGTAGAATATTATTAAGATGTTAAATAAATGAACATTGGGTTTATATTATTAACATGAATTTTAATCCATAATTAATGGTGTGCTATTATAAAAAGGTTGGTGATTTTTTTAATAATATGTGATAACTAATGGTGATGAACTTGATTCATGTTATATGATTAGGATAGTATTAGCTTCTTATTCATTGGTATTGATATCTAGGATACCATATATAATGATAGTGGTAGTTTAATTCTTAGTTTGGATGGTTTCCCCAAGAATGGTTATGTACTGTTTAATATAAATTATTTTTTGTTATTTATTACACTCCCCCGCCTGATTTGGATAATGCAAATTATTTTCCTTAGGTTTTGTATGTCTTCCCAACATCTAGGTTTTCAATGATACTTATGATTGACTACTCCCCCTAACCTTTTCTATCTTTCATATTAAGTATGGTATATAGGTATATCTAGGTGATAATGACTTACGATTATCGAATGTGTACTCACATAGGTTATAGTGGCTCATGGTTATGAAATACTTTTATATATGGGTTGTGATGGGTTAGATTTATAGTTTGTACCTCTATTCAAGCTATAATGGTTTACATGAGTTGCAGTTATTTAAGATGTGGTATATATTTACATGGGTTGTAATGGATCTTGATTCTACTATGTGACTATGATGATGTGATTGTGATGTGGATATGATGTGTGTTTATAGATATACTCATGTGGTTGTGGCTGTGAAGTGATTATAAAAAAAATCTATGATATAAATTTTAGTGGGGATGTGAGTATCATAATGTGTGACTTTGGGGTTTAGGATGGATGGTTCATTGGCAAAGTAGCAGTGGGGTTCCTTCTTTAAATATTTTTTTAAATGATATTTTATCTCCTTTTGGGCAATATTTAGTGAGTCATCCTTTATAACGTTGAGGACATAGATAGCTCAATTTTGGTAATGATTTTTTTTTCATTGTTTATTCATAGGGGCTTTAGTTTGATTCTTATACATTTACACAAGAGGTTTTTTGGAGGATCCTACTAAGTATACTTTCATTCTCACCCCTATATTTATAAATTTATTTTTCCGGTCTGTTGGAGGGATTTGAAGATCGATAAGAGCCTTACTAGCTCATGTATATTATTTGAGTCATGTTGGTGCTCATAGGTCACTACTATGGGATTTTCTTAGGGTATTACCCATTTTGTATTTCTTTAGATGACATTATATGAATTGTGATTAGTTTTATTATTATAGATCTTATTGGTGGATTCTTAATCATTTAATAGTAATTTTGATGGTAATTTCGTCCATATGATATTTTTTTATACCCTTGGTGATAGTCTCCAACTCATACCCTATTGGAGGTGGGATTTTGGGGTCACTATTATCTTTACTGTTAACCTAGTAAATGTACTAGTGGCGAAAAGTCAGGGAAAAGTTGTATCAAATATGTTTTTTTTGTATAGGATGGATTTTAGTGATAAGAACTAGTGAGGATTTCATGGTTTTGTAAGGTAATAATATCAATTAAACTTAGAAGGTAATATAAATAAGGGATACTAGCTAGTAAATAAGGGATTAGTGACCCATGTGATCTTATGTAAGAATGTTAAGTTTACTAAATGTACTAGGTGAAGTGATGTTGCTTACAGTATAGTGACCTAGGTAATAATCATGCATAGTAATTGTTTTATCCTCTGATTGAATTAGGTAAATAATAGGAATCAGTATGAGTCTCAACTAAATAATATTAATGATTACATATTTTAGGTTTAGGAAGTACTCAATGTATTTTTATTTTTTGAATATAGATATTAGATGATGTCCCAATTAGGCATATATTGGGTATGTACAACATGATACATGGATATATCATCAAAGAGTTTAGGTTAATGAGGATAAATCCTATAGGAAGATGCAGCATGAGTTCCAGCATCAAGGTCTATAGAAGTATGATGGATCTATTTTTTATCAAGAGACTGAGGCATGGTTGTAGGGGGTATAGATCACCCTAATTTTGACCCATGATAGGAAGTAATACTAGAATATATTGTCTATTAGTATATTGTAAGTAGCTAGTCATTATTGGTGGTTTTTATTCTATGTTGGTTATAAGGAGTTAGAGGTTTCATGTGAGAAGTTAAATGATTACTTTCAAATTGAGCTCATTTATTTGAATATGAAGGTGTAACATCAGTGTGAGATTATTTCTCTTTTCCAAGGAAGCACTATCATGAAGGAGTTTGGAATTTGGTTCAAGTAACTTCTTTAGTATGCTTCAAACCTCTTACTAGATTGAGGGGCTAGATCAATGAATTTTGAGGTGGTTTTCCATCAATAATTCTTGAATTTGGTAACACCATTCATTTTAAAAACATTTCTTTAGGTGTTGGAAATGGAAAAAGTAATCAAGAAGACACAGGCAAGGACTATATCATCATAGGAAGAAATTTGACAAGACTTCATGAGGAGAAGAGCTATGAGTAGAGTTCCTCAATTACCTGGTCAATTAAATTTTCAACCAGTATGGAGTTGGATTCAACTACAATCATCAATTTTCACTAGATTTGTCATTTTTTCAAAAAAAAATGGGAAATTTTAAATTATTTGATTTTATATAATGCACTATGACCATCATAATCTTGAAAGTACACCCATCCTTGTATGTCATCGTAGATTTGGAGACTTCAATTGCATCCACTGTATAGAAATCCATTAAGATAGTAGTAGAATAAGGGTAATCTAAGATTGGGTTAGTAGATAGTAAATAATGAGGGTAGATTATATCCTCATTATTTCACTCATCCTTAGCGTAATGAGGAGGATAATTACCATATAAGTGTTTAGAATCAATCCTAATAAGGTCATGGATAAGGAAATGGTCTGATGCATGTGATATAATTTCCAATTTCAAGTGAGATAAACATCATGTAAGGTACCATTTCTTTATTTTATACATGGTTGTATGATTTATTCAATTCACAAGCTACACACTCCTTCATTGTACCTTTTTTATTCAAGGATCTATAACTTTAGGTGAATATTATTCCAATTCCCTTGGTGTTGACTACACCTAATGTAGGTTGAGTTAGATTTTATAATGTATATAGATATTTTATGTTGGTTTGAGGGTGCCATCATTCTTCATGATACTTCCTATGCTTTTGGATATATCTATAAAATGTTATCCTCAATATGGACTAGTTTTATTTCATATAAGATATCATTTATTTATTTTGGTGGAGAGTTATGTTTTTATGTTAATAATGAGAATGTCATGTTGATTGGTGGGTGGGGCCATCAGATGGGTTAGATATGTGTTGAGACTTTATATTTCAATATGACCAATCTAGTGATGAGTATAGTTGAAAATCAACCAATGATGTTTTCAAAGGTTGTAGAAGAGCGCCCCAATGTCTTTGTTAAAGAGGTTATAACACTAACCCTTGATGGGAAATCATGTTTATGATAGAATTTTAGATGGGTTCCACTCTAATGTTATTGTATCTATATAGTATATAACTTTATAAGATATAGTAAAAACATATTTATATTTATGATCTTCTATAAAAGGGTTTTATTCAACTCGGTGTTCCACCTTGGGGTGTTGTGCTCTTTTTAGAAAAGAATGTGGATAACAGTATATGATTTTGTATCAATTATTTTCATTTCAACCAATTGATATAGAATTATTATTATCCCCTTACATATATTGATGATGTATTAAATAAGTTTAAGGGAGAAAAATGGTTCTCAATGATAGATTTTTTGTTAGGGTATCATCAAATGACGGTGAGAGATGATGAAATTCTGAAGGATTCTATTATGTGTTGTTTTAGGAACTATGAATTCATGGTATTTGATTTTGATTTCATGAATTCATTAATCATGTTCTTGGTCCTAATGGAATTTATTTTATATGATATTGTAGACTAGTTTTCGGTGGTTCTCATTGGTAATGTCACGACCCGTCCACAGGGCCCGCTCCGTGACTACCCCAAGCCCGTCTTCCATAGGCCAGGGGCTAGCAACTAGCACCCAAGGCGTAAATCCTGGTAAAAAGGGAAGGAATTGAATTTATAAAAGTAAAGAAACACAACAGATTACGCTAGATAGAGTAAACACAAAGTAAACTGAGTACAAAATAAAGTTCTAGAAAGTAAATGGGTCAGTATACAAACCCAACTGAAAGTACAGTACAACTAAGAAAGAAAGTACAATAGCTGAAAAGTAAAGCAGCAACCATGAGTTGTCCTCCAGGAATCCCAACTGAAGGGTGGGTACAGATAGTCTCTTCGGTACCTCTGGTTCGTCCGTCCGCTCCATGTACGTCCCACCAGGTGGTCCACCTCCGAATACCGTCCAGCTCCGCAAGCCTCGACCACGATCAGTGATGTCCTTCATCTGCAACCAAAAAAACGTAGTGTGGGCAATGCCCATGCATGGGTCAGTATAATGATACTCAGTAGTGACCCCGAGACCCCCAAAGGTCTCCAAGAATCCATAAAGGTTAAACCACAAAGGAAAGTTACAAACACGAATTATCAACCAATTCTACTTGGTATATGCCCATACATATACCTAAGTCATCAATCTCAGTACGGGTCCAACTTTCGAGCTCATGTACAACCAGTCCACACAGGAAAGAAGTCAATCATACCAATGATAATTATTGAATTTTAAGACTCAGCTCACACAGGTATACTACTTACGAAGAGGGGTGGAGATTATTAGATGTAGCCTCTAAATCATCTCCTCTGCCGAACCCATGTAGAATCCAAGTATAGAATTCGTCGCTGCCGAACCCATGTAGGATCCAATAATAGTAACCATCGCTTCCAAACCCACATAGGATCTAAGTATAGTCGTCATCACTGCCGAACCCATGGAGGATCCAAGTATAGTCGTCCTCACTGTCGAAACCACGTAGGATCCAAGTACAGTCGTCTTCGTCGTCGAACCCACGAAGGATCCCAACATTGTAGTCGTCGCAGTCGTAGCCAGCTCTTGGGTTCACGCACACAGTGTACTCGATTCCGGGAGGGTCCACTCCTCGAGTAAAAGGGGTTTGATACATCAATTGTCACGAAGTCAAGATTTGATGTATCCTTAAGTTACATCTCGTCAAAAGGAACTCAACGCGACAGACGGCGTGTCAATCGGACGTCCGGTCTGAGAGATATTGGCTTTTTTGTTCCAAGGGCCCGGTTGGAAATATACACGTTCCAAACCCGGACATTTTCCAAAGATGCCTAAAACTGACTTAGATTATCGTAAAAGGACTACCTCGTCGAAAGAGTCCCAGTTCCATAGACTGTGCGTCGATCGGATGCGCGGTCTTTAAGTTATTCACGTTTAAGTGAATAACTGGCCCGACCCGTTAAGCCAAGTGGGCTGGCGGGTCGGGTTAACCCAATTTGATGGGTCCGACCCAGCAGTGGTGTCAGACCGGTCCGAAGGAAAACGCTGCTCAGCCCGAAGGGCGCGGCCCGGCCCAAAGGGGCGCGGCCCGGCCCGACGCAGTGCGGCCCAGCCCGGCGAGGCGCGGCCCGGCCCGATGCGGTGCAGCCCGGCCCGGCAGGGCGCGGCCCAGCTCGGTGCAGCCCGGCACGGCCCGGCTGGCTCGGCCGGTTGGCCAAGAGGCTCGGCCTGAAGGCCGAGCGGTCCGAGGCGGGGGCCCGACCCCCAGCTGCCCAAACCGGCGGTGCATTAGGGCGCCGCCCACCCAAACCGGATGGCTAGGCCGGCCGGCCTTTGGGCACATGCGGCCCGCACAGGCGGGCTGCCGGTCTTCCAGCACGGCACTCTCCTGGCGCTGCAGTCCAGCTCCGCCCGGCAGGCCGACGAGCCGGCCGGTTCCTCAACGGGGTGCCCTCCTGGCGCCGCGGTTCGCCTCCGCCCGGCCGACCGACGGGCCGGCTGGTTCTTCCACCAACGCGGCCCGCAAAGAGGGCCATGGTTCCTTCCACACTGTCAGGGTTTTGGCGTCGGCTTCCTCTGCCACGTTCCTGACATGGCACGACGGCGCCGTGCTTCCTCCACCTTCGGTCGCCGATTCCAAAAAGATCAAGAAATGACGGAGGTTTGTCGGTCCGTGTTTGTTCGGCCTGCGCCCTCCCTGTTAAGTGGTAACAATCGGCTGAAGATGAAAAAGGTTTCGCGAAGCACAACTAACAACTTTATTCAAATAAAATTGGAATAATTCACCCTACCTCAACAATTGATGACGAACGTCGGCGTCTCAGAAGACGACGTCGTGAGGTGAGAATTCGTGGACGTCGTTGGAGTGCACCTGAGGAAGAAACGGTGTTCCCTCTCTTGTCACGGAGAAGAGAATATATGGTGCATCGTCATTGGAAAATTCCCCACATCGGTGTCTCCTTCCTTGTCATGAAGAAAGAAGAGGATGGAGAACCGTGGTTGCCGAGTCGTTCTACGTTGAAGGGTCGATGTGCTTCGTCGGAGAAGAATCGTCCTTCGTTGAGGAAGAAGTTCTTAAAAAACTCTAGAGTTCTCCCAATTCCTCCTCACACAACAATTTCCAACCCAAATAAAATAAGGCTTCTCCTTATTTTATTTAATCTTGCCATTCATTCAAAATTTAAAATTCAAACACTTATTTAATTTAATTGAAAAGGTTCAATCAATTAATTAAGGTGTGTGTTGGAAAAAATTAAAGAGGGAGAGAGGGGAGAGGAAGAGTAACTCAATTAAATTCAAGGGGTTCCCAACATTAAACAAAGGAGTTTAATGGGGGGTTTGAGGGGTTTAGGTAAGATCAAGGGTTTAGGTCATGTGTGAGCCTCACCCCACAAATATCCTCCCATGGGAGGTTATGTGGGTGTGGGCCCCACCTTCAACTCCCCTTGGGAGGAATTAACCACCAACCATAAAAATAAAATTATGCCACCAATTTTATTTATTTTAAACTAAAACCCCAAAAAAATCTCAACCCGTTGAAAATGCAACTGCGGTAAAGGTCCCCTTAAGCAATTACCGGCGCTACGAGTTCATCGGTGCCCTCGAATTTCGATTCCAAGCACCGGTTCATAAGATAGAAAAACCCACTCGTTTTTTTACTGAACGTACCCGAGCTAAACTTTTGATATTGATTCTGGACACACCGGGCCTCGGAAATAAGTGTCGTTAGAATCCACAGACTCGTAAAATTCCACAGTATTAAAGAAAAAAAATTCATGAAGTTTCTGGGTCTTTACATTACTCCCACCTGAGGGCTTTATGTACCCATAAAGCTAAATCATAAACTAGGGAAACAAATGAGGGTATTGTGCATGTATCTGAGCCTCCTACTCCCATGTACTCTCCTGGAGGTTCTCGTGCGGCCAAAAAATGCGCACAAGAGGAATCGACCATCCACGTAGGACCCGATCCTCGATCTCCACCGGGACCTCTGCAAAAGTCGCCCATTCATTGATGTCTAGTTCCCCATGATCAATGATGTGAGTCGGGTCGTGCATGTATCTCCTCAGCTGAGATACGTGGAAGATGTCGTGCACCCAGTGCAACTGAGGTGGAAGGGCCAAGTGGTAAACCACATCGCCTACCCTGTTGAGGACCTGGAATGGTCCGATGAAGCGCGGAGATAACTTTTCGCCCCGTACAAATCTCTGTAATCCACATCGAGGTGAGACCCATAAGAAAATGTGGTCTTCATCCTCGAACTCCAGTGGTCTTTGTATCCTATCAGCATAGGACTTATGTCTGATCTTTGCAGTCCTCATCCTCTCCTGAATGATCTGCACCTACTCCGTCATAGCCTGAATCATCTCCGGTCCTACGAGTGCTGACTCCCCAGGGTCAGTCCAGTGCAGAGTTGATATGCATGGTCAGCCGTACAGTTCCTCGTAAGGTTCCATCCCAATGGTGGAGTGGTAGATGTTGTTGTACACAAACTCCACCAAGGGTAGGTGATCCTCCCAGCTGTGACCAAAGTCAAGGACACATGCACAGAGTATGTCCTCGAGATTCTGAATGGTCCTCTCAGTCTGGAAATCCATCTAAGGATGAAAGGTGGTGCTCAGGCGTAGTTGCGTCCCAAATGCCTCCTTTAACCCCTTCCAAAGCCGGGAAGTAAAGTGATCGTCTCGATCGGAGATGATAGACGATGGCACACCATGAAGCCGTATGATCTCTTGAACGTAGAGGCATCCCAAGCTCTCTACTGAGACCTACTCTCTGAACGGTAAAAAGTGGGATGACTTGTTGAGTTCGTCTACGATCACCAAAATAGAGTCATGTCCTCTGGAAGTATGTGGAATCCTCGTCACGAAATCCATCGATATTCTATCCCAATTCCACTCTGGGACCTCTAAGGGCCACACCAAGCCTGTCGGTACTTGGTGAACCACCTTCACCTGCTGGCAGGTGAGGCATCGAGAAACGAACTCTGCCACAACCTTCTTCATACCCGGCCACCAGTGCTATCATGTGAGATCCCAGTACATCTTCTCCACTCCTGGATGTACCGCAAGAGGGGAAGTGTGAAACTCCCTCAGAACTTCCTCTTGTAGTGAAACTGGTACCATGGTATATCCCCTAAAGAGTATGATGTGCTCTCCTCCTTCATAAAATCCATCAGGTGCCTGCCCTGTGGAAATCTGACCACGTCGCATCTCACAGTCAACGTCCCCACATTGTGCCTCTCTAACCCGCTGAAGTAGTGGAGGAGTAACTGTGAGGGACTGTAGGAAGGCTGCCCCATCTCTATCTACGAAGGATATCTTCAAAGCGGATAACTGCTACGTCTCCTCTCTAAGTAGTTGAATGCTCGACCTCCTGCTGAGAGCATCAGCCACAACATTTCCCTTCCCAGGAGTATAGACTATCTCAAAGTCATTGTCCTGGAGGAACTCGAGCCATCGCCACTATCTCAGGTTCAGGTCCTTCTGCGAGAAGATGTACCTGAGACTCTGGTGGTCAGAGTAGACTGTAAATAGCTCACCCATCAGATTGTTCCACCACATATTCAAGGCGAAGACCACTGCTGCTAACTCCAGGTCATGGGTAGCGTAGTTCTGCTTGTGCTGCCTCAAATATCATGAACCATAGGAGTTCACTACCCGATCCTACATCAGTACACACCCGAGTCCAGTCCCTGATGCATCGCAGTAAACTACGTACCCTACACCCTCCTCCGGTAGCCTCAAGATGGGCGCACTGGTCAATCTCTGTCTCACCTTCTTGAAACTCTGCTGACATCTATTTAACCACACGAAGGGTTTCCCCTTCTTCATCAAAGCTTCAAGCGGTGCTGCAACTCTGGAGAAGTCTGGAACAAATCTCCGATAGTACCCAGCCAGAACTAGGAAACTTCGCACCTCCATCACGCTCCTGGGTGGCTCCCAAGAAAGTATTGCCTCGATCTTCACAGGATCCACAGCAACTCCCAACTCATAGATGAAGTGCCCAAAGAAGTGTACCTCTCGAATCCAGAACTAAAACTTCGATATCTTACCATAAATTCGGTGCTCTCGGAGTGTTTCCAGTACAACCTTCAAATGGTAGGCATGCTCCTCCTCAGTAGTCGAGAAAATCAGTATGTCGTCGATGAAGACTACAACAAAACCATCGAGGTAGGGCTGGAAGATCCTATTCATGAGACTCATGAACACTGCTGGTGCATTGGTTACGCCGAAAGGCATAATCAAGAACTCGTAGTGTCCATGCCGACACCTGAAGGTCATCTTCTGCACATCCTCATATCGAACTCTGAGCTGATGATATCCTGACCTGAGGTCTATCTTCGAGAACCATCGTGCTCCCATGATCTGATCAAAGAGGTCATCAATTCTCAGGAGTGGATACTTGTTCTTTACGGTCACCTAATTCAGGAAACAGTAGTCGAAACATATTTGTATGCTCCCATATGCCTTCTTGGCAAATAAAATCAGAGAAGCCTAGGGTGAAACACTGGGTCGGATGAATCCCTTTCCCTGCAAGTCCTCCAGCTGTACCCACAGTTCATGAAGCTCAGCGGGAGCCATCTGATATGATGGTGTATATATCAGTGTTGTCTCGGGGTACAGGTCAATATATAAGTATACCTCTCTGCGAGTAGGTAGTCCTGGAACGTCATCATGGAAAACGTCCGCATACTAATCCACCACAATAGGAAAACTCGGACTCTGCACATCAACCGCTCCAAGGATGAGACTAGCCAACTGATGTGTGATCATCTTCCCTCTCCTCTGTGTAAGTCCATCCTTCACTGCAAATGCTCCCTTATCACCGGTGAAGGTGAACTTGCTCCCATATGTGCGGACACACCGCACTTTGCGCCTAATACAGTCGATCTGGGTATAGACTATAGATAACCAATCCATACCCAAGATGACGTTGTAAGGCCTCAGCGCCGCTACAAGAAGATCCCAGTCAAACCTCGCGCCTCCTAGAGTAAGCTCACTCTGTTGGCACCAGTGCGTAATCATCGAGTCTGCTCCCGTAGGAGTCTCTAGCCATAAGGATCGACCCAACGGATCCATCGGAATCTCCGAGCTCCGAACAAGGGCAGCAGAAATAAAAGAATTACTTTCTCTTATGTCTATAAGAACTGCAGCAAGGGTGGAGTAGACACATATAGTACCTTGAATCATCTCAGGTGCTCCATGGTCATAAGCCTCCACAACTTGAAGATGAACCTGCCTCTATCTTCCAGCTCCATGTGGTCGGGGTGGACCTCCTGGTTGTGGTGGTGGTAGAGCCTCGAAGCGTCGTCCACCACTAGCTTCTCGGCCAGCTCCTCTGCCTCATCTGCCTACTCCCTACGGACTACCACGGTCGAACCTATGCCTATGCTTGGGTGGTCCCTCAACCTTATTCTAATCCTCTGCATGGAGGGTCGGGAAATCACGAGCCATGTGGCCCTGCTCGCTGCATGCATAGCACTACCTGCCTCTCGTATGACTGGCTCTGCTGCATGTGTCCCACACATCCAAACCAGTATCCTAAGGTCTCCCACCTGATGGCCTGGTCCGCTTGGACCTCTAAGACATCTTCCTACTACCGGCTGCAGAAGACTCCACTACATGTTTCCCTGTGGTAGGCCTCGTTGTTGGCATATGATCAGCAGGAAGGGATCTCTCTAGTACTGCTTGTGTCCGAATGCTGAGGGAGATCATCGAAGCCTGGATCTCATGACTCAGTCCCTGCTCGAAGGTCTGGGCTCGGAATAATGGGTCTCTTACCATGTTCGTGGAGTAGCATAAGAGGTCGGTAAATCTCACCGAGTACTGGGCTACTGTCACGCTGCCCTGCCGCAGCTGTAGTAACTTCGGGATGCACACCGCACGGAGGGTGGCTGGAACAAACTTCGAGGGGAATAGGATCTCGAAGTCTGTCCAAAGTAGAGATGCCTCGTCGTGCACCTGAAGAATCAGGATCTACCATCTACCTTCTGTTTCGTGTAGGAGACTCGTAGAAAGGATCTCCATAAGTTCTGCTAGTGTCCCTACCATTCAGAAGACTCTGACGATAGCCTCCATCCAATCCTCGGCTGCCTGAGGATCCGTCTCTCCATGGAACCTGGGCGGCCTCTGTCGCAGAAATTCATGCAACGCACTCAGGCGGCGTTCACTCTCTGTTGTTGGGGCTGGTGGTATCGGTGGCCCAGCGGGTAGAGGTACCGCTAGTGCCTCTGCTGTAATGGGGCCCTGCACCGAGGCCTCGTCGCTCGGGGGGCTGCCATCCTGTAGGTAACTAGGAACCCTAGCTGGCTGCCTTCGTGGGGCCATCCTGAGAAGAAACAGGTGCACCACGGTTAGTATAGTATACCTAGTGAGCTGACCCAAATTAATCACAAAGAAAACTTTTGAAACACACATGCAATCAGTGTTCTCGAGCACTGAGTCAGAAATCAGAAGTCAGGGTCCTTCTATATGGATATGTCGGCTTCCGCACCAACACTGGACTCCCTGGACTGAAAACCGCACTCAATATTCTTAACACGGTTGCTTCACAGAGAATAAATTATCAGAGTCCTAAGTTTTGCGGTATAACTGACTCCTCTGATACCAATTTGTCACAACCCATCCACAGGGCCCGCATTGTGACTACCCCAAGCCCGCCTTCCATAGGCCACGGGCTGGCGACTAGAACCCAAGGCATATATCCTGGTAAAAAGGGAAGGCATTGCCTTTATAAAAGTAAGGAAACACAACGGAGTACGCTAGCTGGAGTAAACACAAAGTAAACTGAGAACAAAATTAAGTGCTGGAAAGTAAATGGGTCAGTATACAAACCTAACTGAAAGTACAGTACAACTGAGAAATAAAGTACAACAGCTGAAAAGTAAAGCAGCAACCACGAGTCATCCTCTGAGAATCCCACCTGAAGGGTGGGTACAGATAGTCTCATCGGTACCTCGGGTCCGTCCGTACGCTCCGTGTAAATCCCACCAGGTGGTCCACCTCTGGATACTGTACAACTGCACAAGCCTCGACCACGATCAGTGTTGTCCATCGTCTGCAACCAACACAATGTAGTGCGGGAAATGCTCGTGTAGAGGTGAGTATAACGATACTCAGTAGGGACCCCGAGACCCCCAAAGGTCTCCCAGAATCCAAAAAGTTTAAACAACAAAGGAAAGTTACAAACACGAAGAATCAACCAATTCTAGTTGGTATATGCCCATACATATACCTAAGTCATCAATCTTAGTACGGATCCAACTTCCGAGCCCATGCACAACCAGTCCACACAGGAAAGAATTCAATCATACCAATGATAATGATTGAAATTCAAGACTCAGCTCACATAGGTATACTACTTACTAAGAGGGGTGGAGATTATTAGATATAGACTCTAAATCATCTCCTCTGCCAAACCCACGTAGAATCCAAGTACAGAAGTCGTTGCTGCTGAACCCACGTAGGATCCAAGAATAGTAACCATCACTGTCGAACCATCATAGGATCCAAGTACAGTAATCATTGCTGTCGAACCCATGTAGGATCCAAGTACAGCCATCTTCATCGTCGAACCCACGGAGGATCCTAGCACGGTAGTCGTTGCAGTCGCAGCCATCTCTAGGGTTCCCGCACACAGCGTACTCGATTCTGGGAGGGTCTGCTCCTCGAGTAAGAGGGGTCGATACATAAACTGTCACAAAGTCGATATTTGATGTATCCCTAAGTTTTGTCTCATCAAAAGGAACTCAACTTGATAGACGACGTGTCAATCGGACGCCCGGTCTGAGAGATATTAGCTTTTTCATTCTAGGGGCCCGGTTGGAAAAATGTATGTTCCAAACCCGGCTGTTTTGAAATGATTCCCAAAACTCACTTAGATTATCGCAAAAGGACAGTCTCGTTGAAAGAGTCTCAGTGTCGCATACGGCGCGTCGATCGGACGCGCGGTCCTTAAGTTATTCATGTTTAAGTGAATAACTGGCCCGACCCGTTAAGCCTAGTAGACTGGCGGGTCAGGTTAACCCAGTTTGACGGGTCTGACCCGGAAGTGGTGTCAAACCGGTATGAAGGAAAACACCGCTCGTCCTGAAGGGCGTGGCCCGGCCCGAAGGGGCGTGGCCTGGCTCGACGGGGTGCGGCTCGGCCTGGCCTGCCGCAGCCCGGCACAGCGCGACCCGGCGCGGCCTGGCTGGCTCGGCCGGTTGGTCAGGCGGTCCGAGGTGGGGGCGCGGCCCCCGGATTCCCGAACCGGCAGCTCCTTAGGGAGTCTCACACCCAAACCGGTCGGCCTTCTGGCGCATGCGACCCACATGGGCGGGCCGCCGGTCTTCCAGCGCGGTGCCCTCCTAGCGTCGCGGTCCAGCTCCACCCGGACGGCCGATGGGCCGGACGGTTCCTCAGCGCGGTGCCCTCCTGGCACTGCGGTTTGCTTCCACCTGGCCGGACGACAAGCCAGCCGGTTCTTCCACCGATGCGGCCCGCAAAGCGGGCCATGGTTCCTTCCACATTTCCGGTGTGTCGGCACCGGCTTCCTCCGCCGCATTCCCTGCATGGAGTGACGGCACTGTGCTTCCTCCACCTTCAGTCACTGATTCCAAAAAGATCAAGAAATGACAGAGGGTCGTCGGGCCATGTTTGTTCGGCCCGCGCCCTCCCCATTAGGCGGTAACAATCAGCTGAAGATGAACAAGGTTTCACAAATCACAACGAACAACTTTATTCAAATAAAATTGGAACAATTCACCCTACCTCAACAATTGAAGATGAATGTCGGCGTCATGGGATATTTCTTCGTGAGGTGAGAATTTGTGGATGTCGTCGAAGTGTGCCCGTGGAAGAAATGGTGTTCCCTCTCTTGTCGCGGAGAAGAGAATATAAGGTGTGTCGTCGTTGGAGAATTCCCCATGTCGTTGCCTCCTTCCTTATCACGAAGAAAGAAGATAATGGAGAACTGTGGTTGCCGAGTCATTCTACGTTGAAGGGTTGATGTTTTCCATCAGAGAAGAACCGTCCTTCGTTGAGGATGAAGTTCTTCAAAAACTATAGAGTTCTCCCAATTCCTCCTCACACAACAATTTCCAAACCAAATAAAATAAGGTTTCTCCTTATTTTATTTAATCTTTTCATGCACTCAAAATTTAAAATTCAAACACTTAATTAATTTAATTGAAGAGGTTCAATCAATTAATTAAGGTGTGTGTTGGAAAGAATTAAATAGGGAGAGAGGGGAGAGGAAGTGTTACTCAATTAAATTCAAGGGGTTCCCAACATTAAACAAAGGATTTTAATGGGGGGTTTTGAGGGGTTTAGGGAAGATCAAGGGTTTAAGTCATGTGTGGGCCCCACCCCACAAATATCCTCCCATGGGAGGTAATGTGGGTGTGGGCCTTACCTTCAACTCCCCTTGGGAGGAATTAACCACTAACCATAAATATAAAATTGTGCCACCAATTTTATTTATTTTAAACTAAAACCCCAAAAAAATTCTCAACCCGCTTAAAACGCAACTGCGGTAAATGTCCCCTTAAGCAATTACCGGCACTGCGAGTTCATCGGTGCCCTCAGATTTCGATTCCAAGCACCGGTTCAAAAGATAGAAAAACTCACTCATTAGTTTACTGAACGTACCTGAGCTAAACTTTGGATATTGATTTCGGACTCACCGGACCTCAGAAACAAGTGCCGTTAGAAGCCATAGACTCGTAAAATTCTAAAGTATTTAAGAAAAAAAATTCCATAAAATTTCCGGGTCTCTAAAGATAACATATTTATGATTCTAAGTTTCGGGAAGAGCATGTAGAGCACATGTGACCCATTCTATAGTATTTTGGCATCATCAACTATTTGGAAAGTTCTTTATGTTTTGGAACTATGAGGTACACTTTATAGGGAATATTGTGTCTTAACTGAGAGAAGTTATGGATCCTTTGAAGATCAAGGCACTTGTTTCTTTGTTATCCTCCACGAATGTGGTATAGGTTCATAGTTTCTATTGTCTTGTGGGCTATTATAGGATTTTTTCACCTATTTTTCCAAGATTGTGAATCCTCTAACAGTATTGACTAAGAAGGATTAGTACACCATATGTACTAACTAGTTTCAATATTTGTTTTAGTATTTAAAGGATAATCTGATTAGTTCTATATTTCTCTATTTTTAAGAGGAAGGATTCATGGATTTCATTTTATATAATGCTTTTTTCCTTAGCTAAGGTTGTGTTTTGATGAACCAAAGAGCATTTATATCATATGGGTATTGATAGTTATGACCATCTGAATGTAACATCCAAATCTGGAGGCTACTTGACTAGTACCCTACCTTCTTCACCACAAGACCTCAGTGGCACCTCTATATATACTAGAGGCCTTCGGCTAGTATCTAGGGTTTAAGGTGGTACTATAACGAGCTTGTAATCACATATCATAGTACATAATAATATTAAAATAACTAAGAGTCATATGCATCAGATTAAAATATATATATAAAACATCTCAATCAGTAAATGAAAAGAAGTAAAGGTCTAAATAGTCATTCCATACATATAATAAATGATCATCCAATAGACAAAGCACATATATAGAATCATTAGTGGAAAATAAATATATCATGATCTAATTCATATCTAGGAAATATTACGTACCTAATATACATTTTTGTCAAATTTCTCTATACTGATCTAAGACACAACACAAGAATCTTTTATTTATCATGCAACACTAGGCCTCCACCATAACCATTATACATCATGTGCTCAACTTGATATAAGACATCAGGTTTTCACCCACACCAAGGTGAATGTATAGGGGTAATAAATGAATCTCAGTATCTCACCCCCAATGTTGAACCTATAACCTACTATCATAAGTTTAATCTCATACAATATTCCAACCTAGCTAAGAAATAACTAAATTTAAAATAAATAAAATAAAACCATTTTAAATCCTTTGGTCTGTTAACCTGATAGAACAATACCTACTTAATCCAATGTTGAGGTGTCTCTAACAATGTCTTGATGATAATAAATTCATATTAATACCATGTATTATGGTGTAACCTAGTTATCCCACTATATATTTCTCAAATTCACAAATATATCATTATTAACAACTCAACTGCCATATCTCGAGAATCATAGGAATATCTCCAAACTCCATGTATATCTATTTGATCATGGAAGATTCAAAACATCCCAATAAATTAAAACATAAAAATCATCCCCCAAGTCACCATGACAAATGGTCAGATCCCAATAATCCTAGTCATCCCTATCAGGTATGAGTAACAGGATCAAGCGTGATTGGCCAGATCCTATGGATGACTTAGGCATATCATCATCATAAAAATAATAAAATTGGTCAACATCACCTTGCCTAAATGGCTAGATCTTAGAAAATATAATTATTTTAATTACTCAAGACATCCATAGAATCCCATATAGATTTGAGGTTGAATCCTAGTATCTTGGTAATTCTTTATGTGTCTCAATAGCCAGATCCCAGACAGCACTAGGCATCCATGGTGACATCATCATATCAAATCCATATCACAAAAATCTCACATGAGGCCTTAATTTGAAACCCAAAAAGAACCTATGGGCATCCATAATGTACAATTTCATCACATTGGGCCCATATGATGAGTCATAGAAATCATGTTTGGTCATCCTCAAAATCACCCTCATAACTCATTTGGCCCATCAGCTATATCCTAGAAAGAAAGTTTGGGAATCCATAGTTGAATCAAAATTAAATATGTGAAATATAAAATAAAAGATATGGGTTTTTATAATTCCCAAACCCATTACCATTATCTATATACACTCAGGGTCATATGTTTGTCATAGCTTCTAATGTGACTCCCGATACCATCTCTACCTAAAACCACGATCACTCGCTCAGGGTCATCTCATGGAGGGACACCCACAAGGGTCCCCTAAGTCATTACTACTATGAAATAATCCCACTAAAGCTCCATGAGGTTAATATATAAGCAGAGGCATCCCTCTTATAATCCTCTAAGTCAAAATATCGGCAGAGTCCTCCCTATTGGGATCCTTGGGGTAATAACACTAGAGGAGGCATCCTTCTCTGGATCCTTGGTCAAAACTAATCTTTCAGGCCAACACCCACCTATCATGGAAAAAACATACCATATACCAGACTATAATATCCCATGGTATCGTAATACTAAAAGGTACAACATCACAAGTTAGGTGGCCTCAAGTCTATCCCCCTTCCAAGTCACTCTAGGTTGGCCTGAACACCCAACCTATTTTTTCATCGAGTCACAAACCAGTACCCTCTAAATAGGGAATATCCCAAGATACACTTGTTGAGGAAATTTGTGGTTCCATTATATTTCATCCAAATATTATTTTTTCCCTCATCAGGGTCTCATCCCATACCACTCTTAAGAGAGTTCTGGACTCAATTACAGGAGGATGAACCTCTCCATCATAACTCACTAACCCAAAATCATCTTTTGAAAGTCCGTAAAACACACTAAGAGAAAGCCTATCACATAATACATGTAAAAATACTTATAATGGACTCCACTTATTTTAAATTGTGTATCATGGTTTAAAATCACCCAAAACCCTCAAATGAGTAATAGGAGAAATACACAGTGTGTACTCCAAGGTAAACAGTGTGTGCTCCAAAGTACATGATAAGTACTCCAAAATTCCAACCCAAAACATGTACCTATACGCACCCTAGGAACTCTCAGGGTATTTATATGTACTTATAAATGTTTAAGATACATATGTAGTCTAGTCATGAACTACTAAATTGACAAGTCACACCTAGGGTCTAGCCAAGTACTATTACACGACCATGTCCCCCATACATGGAGTGTCTACCTGAGTACTTGGCCACATGGACATGTCCTACTATATAGATTGTACTCAGAGTACACATTTTTTAGTCCCAAAAAATCTATCTTCCCTAAATAATAGGAACATGTGGTCTCTGTGTGTGTGTGTGTTCTTAAAACTACACATTGTGTGATTATGATTTCTAAATGGGAAACCCCGATGAAACTCCTAAAACCCCCCTTTTTCCCCAATTAAGTATATATTTACACCCATGGGGTACTCAGTAGTCATAAAATGGATTTAATAACTAAAAATACAAATATATGGGGCATAGGTATTAAAACTCAAAAACCATCCTACCTTCAGGCGGAATCTGAAAATGATTTGGTCTGATCTGCACTCTATAGCAGTCACACAACGATCCAGTTTCTAACGAGCTCCATGGTGGTACCACTATCTCCCTATATCCCACCCACTACCTTTATATCTCTCTTGTATGTGAAAAATATAATCACTAAGGAGGAATACATGAGAATAAAAATAGAGAAGAGGATAAATAAAAACCCAAAAAGGAAAAAAATAGAAGAAAAATAAAAGAAAACGAAAAAAGGGCTTCAGCCCAACCCCAATGTATGACTCTTGATTATTCATAACCTAGGAAAAATCCTTTTTATAGACTCAAACATGGGGTAAAAAACTCAATATTATGCTTAGTTAAAAAGATATCACTTAATGAACCCACAAAAATAGATAATATTTAATTAGATAAATATTAGATATTCTTTGAAAATTTGAATGGCTCATATTTCCACCAAATTCCAATTCTAGGGTAAGGATAATATTATGGGTCTAAATTAGTGTTTATAAAAATTATCTGAGACATATTCAAGGGTAAAGTGACTATTTTATCCTCTATGATCGTCTAAAACAAAAAATTCAAATTCCTTCTAATTTTCACAACCCAAAACTATATGGGGACTTACATTGAACATAACTACACTAAACATGATATAAAGATTTTTATAATTGTGTTTTCTTTGAATTTGTGATTTAACGCTCTCATTAGTGAGAATTTGGTTATCTTTATTGATTATAAGAGTATGAGACAAACTTTATCCTAATGTGATTTAAATTTATAATAGCAGTGATGGGTAGAATTATCATATGATTATAACCTCAGGATTTCATATACACCAAGTAAGGTTAATGATATTGATGTTGTGATAATTAGGAATTTTCATGGAGATATTTTTCATGATTTAGGGGATGCATGGTGAGTAGTGGAGGAGATCACTTAATTATATCTTGGTATGTGAGAAGTTGGTGGTAGAGGTTATCTCTACTAGATGACAATATAATTATCTATGGTGTATAAGGTATAATAATCTCACTTGGGGGATCTTGTAGAAGAAGTTTGGAAGAATTATATTGTTTGTAAGGATTCACCTTATGGATATTTTTACAATGGTCAACATCATTTTTTCTTTAAATATATTCTATCCATTCCAGTAGAGGTGCATTTGGTGGTTCTCCATGAGTTTCACATCTCACCCTTGGCAGTGCATCCTGAGGTGGATAAGACTTATCATTCCATGGGAGTCATTATTGGTGATAAAAGATAAATAGTATATATGCATATATCCTGGAGATTCATCTTCTAAAATTTGAATACCCAACATCATGTTCTCGATGGTTTTCTTCAATAATTGTATGTCATTTAGTTGAAGTGGGAGGATGTTTCATTGGATTTTATTAAAGGTTTACTCCAAAAACATGGTGGATATGATTCAATTAAGGTGAACATTGATTATTTAATGAATTAATCTCACTTATTATTATTAAATAAGTTGAGAATAGTGGATGTATTATCAAGGAAGTGTTTAGAGGAGATTATGAGGCTCTCTAAGTTTTTGAGGATGATCATATCTGATTATAATTTTTGTTTTACATCCTTAGTACAGAAGGGTTCCCAATGTGTATTTGGATCTTAGTTATTACTTAGAAAAACTTTTCATCCACATACATAGTAGATTATATAAACTTTAGAAGAAATGTTTCACATATAAGTTCAAGATTTTGAAGGCTCATGGGTAAAGAATCTACCCTTGGTTGAGTTTTCCTAAAACAATACGTATCACTCAACCATTGATATGGATATATTAAAAAAATTGTATGGATGAACTTTTAGATTTCCAATATACTATATAATGGTTGGAGAGTCAACAATTATTAGATCAAAATTAGTTTACAGCATGATAGAGAATGTGCATATGACTCAACAGTGGATAAAGTTAGATCAAGATGATTAAAAGTCATATGTTAATCATAGGAGGAGTCCATTAGAGTTTAAATTTGGAGGCCATGTATTCCTAAGGGTTTCTTAAAATCAATGGATTCAGATTTTTTGTAGAGGTATTAAGTCTTACCCTTGTTTTATTAATCCTTTCATGGTTTTGGATAATTTTTGTGTGGTGAAGTATCAGTTAGCATTCCCTTTATAGTTAGAAAAGATCAATGGTGTTTTCCATGCATCATATATTCATAGATATCTTCATGATGACTCCCATATTATTTATTGGGGTGAGTTATAATTGTATAATGGAATGAAATTTGTGTATCAGCTAGTAGATATTTAGGATCATTAGGATAAGGTGTTGCATGAGCATGTTATTCATTTGGTTTGTGTATTAGAGAGGCATGGTAGTTTGGATGAATTTATGTTGTAATGTGGGTCACAAATGTGAGATTAGTACCATGGGTTGTTTTGAACCTTATTTTACCTTGATGGGGATATATTTAAATTTATACTAAATTATATGGGATTGTTTTATTCATCTATTTCTTTGTGCTTAAGTGATGGAGTAGTTCATTTTTGATAGGTATCTCCTAGGGGTGTTTGGGATTAATGGTGATTATTTTCCTTCTTGGTTCATTTTAATTATCAATGATGAGAATCATTTGAGAGGTAACTAATGTAATGGGGTAAAAAAATTGATCCTTTAATTTTTTTTTTCTATAGATTTTCAATCATTGATAGGAAGGTTGATGGAGGTTTAGTGATATGGGGTAGTTTTTTGGATCTCTATAGTCCAAAACACCTATTTTAAAAGTCGTGGTGGAGATTGTTTAGGGTTCTAATCGTGGAGAATTGGTCATTTTAATATATGTTTAAACTAGAATAAAAATCCCCATTTTCAGAGAGTTTTTCCATTTTGTGTGAGTAATGGTGTAATACACCCGTTTAGGATTTAAGGTGAGCCTTTTTATGGTAATGGTGCCTGGGAAGATCTTCTTGAAGTCCCTATATAAACTAAGTAAAGGAATAACTCTCATTTAGGTGGGTGTGGGGGCACTACATATATTTACCCAAGTCTTTTACACATATTATTACATTTTTTAACATAAAAATTCAATAAAACAATCCAAAGATCATGGAGCCTATTGTATTTAGATGACTACATTCCTAATACATCTAAAAGAAAGTATAACACAACATTGTTATTTTATAATCCATAATGATATCTTAAATACCATTGTGTTCCTACATCTTTATAGGATAACTTGGTGAATACATAAAAGGAAGGGGTGATCTATAAATCCTAGAAAGGGAATAAACATAATAATAAGGCATAACATGTGATTCAATTGGAATAACATGATATCATAAAAGAGAAGGATAATGAATAAACACATTGGATTATAACATAAAGAACATGGTATCATAATATCATGTAAACATATGAAAGTGGAAGAAAAATATAACATGACATAAGCATAAGTCCAGGATAACTACCAAGACAACAAAAATGGTGGATAGAGTCCCATTGGGGATTAGGTTTAGTCCTAAATCCCATTTGTAACATATCATGAGACAAAAATATTACCCAATGAATCTGAGTTCTATTTAGGAAGACCCATAATAAAATTTACATGATTATGTGTTCCACAAAAGGAAATCAATCATAAGGAATAAACAAAATAATTACCCATAGAATGAAATGGGTTACATAATCTTGACTCATATCATAAAAAAAGAGATTTCATAAATATTCCAAAGAGAGGAAAGAATTAAATATTATAGATATTAATATATGATTACATAAGATTAGGTCAAAAAATATGGTTTTAATATTGTAATAAAGACTTTAAATGAGTGTTACATAAAATTATTAAGGGATATAAAAGTCCCTCTAAACAGGGTTGATTTTAAAGGAGGTATTTGAGAAAAGAACTTAATTCATGTATTACCCCATAAAAGGATGGAGAAATAAGGTAGGTATATATGTAATATCTATATATACAGAATCTATAAGTATTATATAATATCAAAGAGAGATATAAATTTATTTAGAGATAGAAAGTTCATAACCGAAAGAAAAATAGTGGTTTGAATATATACCTTACCTTGTGTTCTAGAATCATTATACACTTTCACTTAATGTCATGAATAATAAAATTAAATTCATTAATTAAATAATTCATAACCTTTTAAATTTATATTTTATTTATTATAATTATATTTTGTTCATTTATAACCATTTCAATGAGATATAAATTTTAGTTTCTATTTTTCGAGGGCGTTCATTTCATTGTTTCATAGTCGGATCACTTATGTATAGTTATGGAAGTTATTTTAAAATGGGAATAAAAATACATAAGTTAAATGAAATTTTATTTATGTCTTTCTTTAAATTTTAATTGCCTAAAATATCCTTTTGTGTTCTGATACAGGGAAAATTCACATGGTAAAAAGGTTAACATTATACGGTTATTTCACTTTGGTGATTTTACCTACCATCATGACCTAGTTGTATTTTATTCACTATTATGTATATATATTTATTCCAAAACATTAAATAAGTTATAATATACTTATCATCATATTAAATAACTATAATAATATTTTTATGATCATCCTTGAAGACAGTGGACAAAGATAGTGTACATTTTTCATGGAGTCAGTGAACCAACCATTATTGTAAACAATGATTTCATTTTAGAATCTAAAGAAGGGAGTGTACAATTTAATGACATAAATTTTTATAAATTACGTTCCATTTTCAAATGAGTAAATTAAATTATAATTAATTATTTTATATAAAATAGACTCATTATTTTGGTTATTTTGGACCATTATAAGTTATATATTGTCTAATTTAAATGACTGTTCAACTTCATAACTATTGATAATATTATCATTTTATAGTGACTATTAAGATTAGTATATATTAAAGTTTATGCTAAATTCTAATTGATGCACATGAAATAATTGGTGTCCTTGACCAGTAGGATTGTACCCTATGAAACCCATATATCGGTGCTTCTGAAGAATATGGTATCACTGGGATTTTCTCTTAACCAATATTGTAACACCCTGACCCCAGTTACCCCGATTCGGTGCATTATTTTAATACATTGGCATGATTACAAGGAATCAAATCCCGAAGGACGGATTAGATTAGCTGTTTTGGAAAATATATTACATACATGAACATTAAATTACATTATAAAATGAAAAAAACAATAACATTGTCTCCATTTACCACAATCATATCACTTAGATTTTCCCTGCAGGTCGGTCATAATATACTTCTTCGCATCCTAGAAAAAATAAAACATAGAAATGGGTGAGCTCAGATGCTCAGTAAGGATAACAATATAGCAGAAAATTTCATAAATAAGCATAAACATTTAAGGCAATGTATAAAACTAAAAGAAATCCTTTTAAACTTAAAATTCAGCATAATATGGAAAAGTTAAATCAAATAATTCCATTTACTTATTCACGTTGATATTCTACTAGTCTAATTATCACATGTAATATCAATATCCAATTTCATAATGATGGAATGCATAATTCTAGACTCCATAACCACATAGTCAAGGCCTTGTACCAAGACTACAAATAAGATTTTATCAAGGCCTTGTTATAAGACACTAGTTTGTCTCATGAAACCTACCAATGCATCAAGGAGCTATAGTGGGCTCCACCTATCACTTACTAATTCCAATGCATTTCTCATATGAAAAGGTTTAAACATAACATAAACATTCATATTAAAACTAGCATACGAAATGTCAATAATTTATCCATCAACCATGAATGGTATAAAAATAACACATTCACAGTCAAACATATCACAAAACCATCAATACAATATGGAAGATTTGTATCATGATAAATAAACTTCAAACAAGTTTAAAATCCATCAAAGGATGTTGACATAGATGAAAATTATTTGTAAAACTCTTTGAGAGAAATATCCCTTTTTCATGAAAACATTTAAAAGTCACACAATTTAGAAAGGAAGAAATTTAAATACATTTTTGAATCAAATTTTCCCATACCACTTTGAAACATTTTAATGGAATTAACATTTTAAAAACATTCATGTCCATATAAATAAATCCTTAAAAACTCATTTTGAAAACATGGACATTAATGAGAATGATTTAGAAGAATAAATATTTAAAACATTGAAAATGATATTTTAATAAAAGAGTATTTAAAAATAATCCCTTTTAAAACTCTTTTATGAAACATGTACATGGATAATAAATATTTCCCAGTAAAAACTAACTCATAAACAATCTCGAATAATAATGAGATTGAGGAATTAACCCTTACCTTGCACTTTCCTTTGGTCAAGGGAACGTTTAACCTCCTGTATAAGGAGCATAGTATGTCATTAAATTATACCAAAACCATATTAAAATTTATTATATCAAACATGATTCATTTATGACTGTATACTACCCATTTAATAATGATTTCCATGTTAAATTGATATTTTGGGTAATAATCACTTTATTTATCCTACGTGTTTTAACATGTTATTCTTGATCGTATCATTTAGATCATAATTTTAATACTTCTAGAATATAAAACCTGATTTATATATCATATATATTTATAATATAAATATTTATAATATATATATATATATATATTAAATGTAAGGCATTGTTTATGAAGACGGTAGGTTGTACGTACGCATAAACATTGTTTCCGTTTTCATATCGTATTGAACGGAAGTAAGTGAATAAGATATATGTAAGTAAATACATACATACATACATACATATATATCCAGTATCATTATTATGTCATATATTACATACTTATTAATAATATATATCTTTATAATCATCGTTGAATGGTGAACGAGGGAATGAATCTCATCGAGCCATGGAGATGGTAATCCATACATACGCACGAGCGACAATATCATTATATTGATTGGGAAATCGTATTTAATTGGAGGGTATATAATATATAAATAATCATTAACATGTTATTTTTATTATTTACTTCAGTTGTACTCATTATTATACCCATCCAAATAATGAAGTGTTTGACTAACAAACTACACCACGACGTGGGGACGCTAAGCCGTACGTACGCACATATAGTGACTTTGTCATTTATAGGATCAATATAAAAATGAATATGGTTGTACCATATTTATAATAACATCAAATTATGTAGTAGTTAATGGAGTTATTATTTTTTTATGGAAACAACAAAGAAAGAGGAAGTGGAAGAAGAAAAGAACTTGAAATAGTGTGGTGAAATTAGTACCTATTCTTCGGGTTTTTCCTTTTGAGTGGATTAAAATGGATCCTTAGGATGAATTTATGATCAAATTAAGTACTCTAGGATTATTTGAGGGAATTTTTGATGATATTTGGGCAGGTTTTGGCTGAGCCAAATGGCTTTGGAGGTGTGATTTTGAGAAAAGGAGAAGTGCCCTTTTATAAGAGGGGTGAAGGTCACTTTAGGAAAAGATTAAAATATTAATTTATTATACAATTATATTCGGTTTATAATGGATCCAAAGGAATTTATTTCGAGACTTATGTGGTTATGGGTCGAAATAATCTCAACCAATAGGTTTTATACAAGTTTAGGTTACCATTTTAAACTTATCTTTTAAATTTAACTCTTAGTTAAATAGTTTAACTTTTACCGTGTCTTCTTGTATTATTACACTATATGGTTAATAAACTTACTCTAAACTTCCAAGATAACCCCAAGTCATTCATTAATGACATATATAATAATATTTAAGCCCTTTGGCAGTACGTTATATTTTTATGAATTTTATATCAACCAATAATATAGTATTTGTTTTAAAAATTAATTTATGTCAATTTTGACACTATTTGGTATTTTGTTTTTGTAAAAGTCATAACAAACTTATCACTTCGAAAAAAATGTATATAATCATCCCTAACATGTCATATTAACCTATAAATTTAGTGTAATTCAGCAGAAGTCTCAATTTACATTTATTTTAATATTTATAATATCAATTATTTTAATATTTCATTAATAAGGTAATTACTACATCATCATTGTGTCATAAATAAATTAGATTATTTAATGTCTAAAAATTATAAATAAAATACCGTAATGTATGAAATATTTTTATCTTTATAATTAATATTAAAATTCAAATTTATATTGTGTGTAACCTTATATAAAAAATGGTTTAGTTATTAAACTTTGAATTTAACACTTTTAACTCCTCTTTAAATATAATAATAATAAATGTATGAATCTAATACAAGTGGACCAAAGAGGGTCCTATTTAATTCCTAAGGTTTTTTTATCCAAATTAAACTTATAAAATAGAATTATGACATGTGTTAGGGTAATTATAATGTCATTTTTACCCTCAATTACCCTATTTAATTTTAACCGCGGTAAAAAAAAGGCAAAAGTTACTATTCGCCAAAAATTATTTTCATCTTACTGAACCACATTTTACTTACGGATTTCAACCATGTATCTCAGATTTTTTAAATTCAACTCACATAAGTGGTAAAATTAATTTTGATTCAAATTTGAAAATGCACCTAGAAGGTGGGTATAAAACGTTAGAAAGTTCAATAAAATTTTATACATCTAATTTTATTATAAAATGACACCAATGAATTATATTGAACTTATATAGGTATTATATATCTATTTTTACTCAAAATAAATTTTAAAAAATAAATAATAATTTTAATAAAATGTCGGTTTTAAATAATAACGTTGTGTTTTTCACTATTCATCAAAAATTGAATGTTTTCAGAAAATTACCAAAAATTCACCCTAAGATAATTTTGATATTCCAAATTCAAAAATTAATTATATATTACCAAATTCAAAACATAGAATTTTCATTAATTAATTTAAAATTAATTCCCATTGTTAAATCCAAAAGGCGAGTTTTTAAAAAGTAAAAACTGTCAAAAGATTGACCCTTATTTATGTCAAATTAAAATGTTAAATTACTTATAATGACTTAAATTGTATTAAATGATAAAAATATAATCTAATTATACTTCAAAAAAATTCAAATGCATTATTTAACTTAATAAATTATTTCGATTAAAAAAGTTGTGTTCAATTAAAACATAGTATTTTTCACTATTCATCAAAATATGAAAGTTATCAGAAAAGTACCAAAACTTTATCTAAACTAAATTTTTATGTCCTAATTATAAAGAAGAATTTAATTTCATTAAAGTGAATAGAAGTGTCAAATATTATTTTTAAAAAGGGTTCTCCATTAAAAGGCGGTAAAATTTCATTTTTGGAAAAATAATTCTTTTATCAGAAAAAATATAAATTTGTTCTTATATTATGTCTAAGAAACACATATTATGGATGATAAAATTATATAGAGTATATAAGATTTAAAATGAAGTTAATACTATTCATGATCATTTTTTTTTTGAACGGCTAGTTTGTTAAGTTGTGGTGCGCTCGAACTCGGTGTCGCGTGTAGCGCAAGCTATTGAATTACTTTAATGAGATAATGTACTATGAAATCTTGGGTTGTTATAAAGACCAAGCCAAAATTCAATATCTAAATAATGATTAAAACTATTTATGAGAAATTTCAACCTTTTCGAGATCACAACCCAAACCATGTTCACCAAACCAACCTTAGAATGTGTCACCAACGTACACCTTACCCTTAGGGCATACGCAGGTGTAATAAAGGGTTATACATCCAAACCCTATGAGTATGAATTTTTATATATTTAGTTTTAATAAAATAATGATTATATTTATCCTTTTTACTATTGATTTACAAATTATTAAATAATGAGTTTGATAAAATTAATATTTTGATATAGTGAAACACAAATTTTGTTTTGGGGAAATATATTTTTCCAATCAGGACACTCTTTTTGATGAATTCAAGAAATATTGAAATAAATTTTATTTTAACAAAATATTATTATTACATAATATTTATTTTAAATAGAATTGACAATATATTTGTATGAAGTCAAATGTAATTCTTATAAGGGTTGGAATATTTTTATCATCATAAAAACAGTATTTTTAAATAAATGGGGGTTTTAATTTAAATGTGTAAATTCTCATATATATATATATGATTATTTTTATTAAAAAAATATTATTTTTTAAATAATCACATTGAAATTATACAATTATTAATTTTTCATTATTTTCTGACACAGTCTATTTTTTCTGTAAAAATTAAATATGGAATAAAAATATGGTATGTATTTTGACATCAAAAAAGCCCAAAATTGATACAATAAAAACTATAAATAGTATCCATGAACAAAATTATATTTCCCCTTTAAAATTATTTGTCTATAAAGTTATTTTATTAATTTTATTAACCTTTAATGAATCCTCCAAAATCTATACTATATTTTAAGGTTTTAAAATCGATTATTTATAAATATGAATCACTTCCACATAACAAAGAGTATTATTTTAATGAGTTCAGTTCTTAGCCATATAAATTATTGAAACCCACTCCGCCTTGGTAAAAACCATTGGAAAACTATGGTATGGTTTGTGGTTTGAATTAATTTATCAAATGGATCCTAAACCTAATTTTAGAAATTAATAAAGAATTATCCTCTTTTTTATAAAAACCCACCCAACCAACCATTAATCTTCACTAAAAACATTATATAACAAATTTACTCTAACTTTACCACACTATAAATCTTCCAAGGTTCCCCTATGATCTTAATAACCTCCTCCCAAGATTCTAGAAACACCCTCTCAATGTAAGGGATTATCTCCATCTCCTCTTTATTCAAGAACCTTATTCATATTATGCCTTTTTTACTTAAAAATTTTCATGTTGGGATATATTTTTACACATCCCTATTACTATAATTATGATTTCCAAGTTATTATATACCCCTTATGCACTCATTAAACCCTTCCACTAATATTTATGTATCATCATTATGTTGTCGAAATTATCCTTTGATTTTCCATGCCAAACATTTTTATAGTGAATACTCATCCTCATTTACACTCAAAGGTATTCACAAAGATGTACCTTGTAACACCCCATGTTTTATGAATATTTTTTTCTAATAAATTAAATTTATTTTACATCTTTTTTTAAACGCAACACTGAGATTTAGCGAATCAGACTACACTATTAATATTATTATTTAAACAAAACTGTTATAACCTAGCCATTAAACTTGGAGTAATGAATAGTGATAACAAAATTTTAAAAATTAAAAATAATGGTTTTTTATAAATAAATCATATTGATAAAAATTACTTAATTTTTAGTATAGTATTTATATGTAACAAAAATACTATTTTCTCAAAAAAATGTTGTTATGGCTTCTTATGAACAAATAATAAAAGTAATTTTTTACATTTTAAAAAAAATTATTTGAAAAAATAAACTTAGTTTTCTAATTAAACATTTAGAAATAATCTTTTATTGAATTTTAGATAATTTTTTCATAGATATTTTTTCTGATGAATAATAAAAAATACTGATTTTTATTAAAAATTAGCTTTTTTAAAGCATTTACAAGCTCAATTATATTTTTACATCAGTTTAATAGTAAAATTAGTTCAATTATATATTTTTTAATATACTTTATTTCATATTAATCAGTTTTATATTAATTTTTTTTTAAACTTTTTATACTTATGAAAATTTTCTCTTTGGAAAACCGCTTCTTCGTCGTGTTTGCGGGTTTTATTAAAAATTAAATTACACCAATTATGTGAAATAAAATTTATAAAATGGATTATATATTTTAAATTATCATAAATTATATTATATTATAATTTAAAATTAATATTTTTCTATGAATATTAGTGAAATTAATAAAAATTAATTACAGCCGTTAAGGTTAAAATTGGGTTTTGGACATTACGTGCGCATATGTTAAAATTAATTTTTCAAATACATAAAATATTTATTCAATAAATTTTATTTTATATTTATAATTATTGGGTCCAAATTATAAAATAATTATAGTTTTAATTTTATTCTTAAATGATAAATTACCAAGGTAAATAAAAAGAGACTAGTTATCGTGGTGAAAATTATTATGGTAAAAATAATAAAACTTAATGGAAAATGAATTATTCTTTAAAAAATGTGTATTTTATTATTTTGGAGGTTTTTATCTACCATATCATCACTAAAATAAATTATTTATCAATTTTGGAGGAACCTGGTGTGATATTGTCATCCTATTATTGAATAGTTTTGGGTATTTAAAAAAATGCCACTCTGCCTCAATTATAAAAATGGACTTCCTCCCCTCACTTATTCACACCTATTAATACCTTTTACTTAAAAACCCTAAAAAATAACTTCACAAAATCCTTATCCATTCTTTATATATTATTTTCAACCCAAAAGGAAAACCATGTGGTCCTTAGTAAGATATCCAAAGGAGGATGTTATAAGCAAAGATGATTCTCTCCACTAAACCCTTCTTTTTCACTTATTCTCTTACCAAATATATTCATGTACAAATAATACCATTAAAATAAAACCATTGTATATAATATAACTAATATTTTATTATGTTTATGTAATCACCTATATTTATCTTCTCTTCCATCAAATGGGGAATGAAATCATCAATCGTGTGTACGAAAAACTACAACCTCATGAACCGATGTAATTCATTTTCCATTACCACCACTCATGGGTGGATATAATGATAGATTTAAATTATATATATTATATTCATAACATAATTATACTTATAAAATTATAATATTTTATACACCTTCTTACTTTAATTCATGTGGGAATATGATAGTGTCACTTGTGTGTACAGTGGATTATCGTCTCACGAAGTGATGTGATTTGTTTTTCACTTAAGATTTGAATGGAATGTAATAAGGATAAATATAATGAATATATGTAATATATATGAAATCATAATGACTCTATAAAGGTGATATATTATTTACCTTCCTTTTGTCGAGAAAATGGAAACAACGTTCATGCGTACGTACGGTATACCATCTCCGTGAACTGTGTAATTCATTTTCTATATCTAAATTTAATGGATTATTATAAATAAATATAAAATGATTATACACTATACTTATATCATGTTTAATATTACAAATATTATGTAACCATGATTAAAATAAAATGACCAATAATACCAAACCAAAACATATACGAATAATGAAGCAGTTATTACCCAAACTGTAATTTTAATAAGGAATTATTAATAAATGGGTAATAAAAAAAGTAAGTAAATAATATATGTTATGATATATATGAGTTTGGTTCTTTGATAAATTTATAATAAACCTATATTTATTATACTGAAGGTTTGATCATGTATGAATAAATTTAAGACTTGAGGTAACGGAATTTCATCTCAAATTATCTTCTTTGGGGCATTTGTTATTTCATGCACATATATTATTTTATGAGGTGTATGTACAACCCCTATTATATTTTATATCTTGAATTTATTTATTATAATTATATTTAATGTCTCATTTAAATTTATTCTTTCATACGGCTTATGATTCATCTAGTTTTTTAGATCTATATCTAGGGTTATGGATCTAGATCTATATTTAATGGATATTAATTTGTTATATCTTGATTTAGGGTTTTAGATCTGGATCTCGTTCTACACTGTTATTCCACACAATTTAATGATTCTTCCATTGGCGAGTGTTGTCACCAAATTGAGGTTGGTGGTCTATAATTAAAATCCCAAAGTCTTGATTACAATTGTGTTTATGCAATTCTAGAATTGATATTAGATTTTTATCAATTGATTTATTGATTGAATTAATTAATTTGTGAATTAATTAATTAAGGGAGATGTGAAATTAGGGATATTTGGTATTATAGATTTAAGATAATTAATTGGGGAATTAGTTATGAGATATTGAGATCTATGAATTGAGATAATTAATTATAGAATTAATTAGGATATATTGAGATATCTTAATTGATATAATTAATTGTGGAATTAATTATGAAATATTAATATTTGTGACTTGATATAATTAATTATTTAATTAATTATGAAATATTGAGAATGTGAGTTGGATAATTAATTGTTGAATTAATTTTGAGATATTGAGAATATTAATTTCAGAAAATATATTTTGGAATTAGTTGTTGGATATTTAATTTGTGGATATTGATTTATTAATTGGTGAATTAATTAATGGGATTGATATTCTCAATTAATTAGGGAATTAATTAATGGAAATTATGTGATGAACTAATTATTGAATTATTAATGATATTTAGATGATTAATTGATTATTGAATTCATTAAAGGGATTCATATGATTAATTAATTGTTGAATTAATTAATGGGATTGGTATGATTGACTAATTGTTGAATTAGTAATGAAATTTATGTGGATAATTAATTTTTGAAATAATTATGTGTTTCTGAATGGTAACATGGAAATTCAGTCATATATTATGAAATTATGAATGGTAACATGGTCATTCCATTATGAAATTATGAATGGTAACATGTTCATTCAATTGTGTTGTGATAAAAGGTAACAACGGTATTCAGTCTTGAATTATGAAATATGAATGGTAAAATGGGGATTCAATTATGAAATATGAATAGTAACATGGGCATTTAATTATTAAATATGAATGGTAATATGGCCATTCTTGTATGAAATATGAATGGCAACATGGTCATTCAACTATGAATTATGAATGATAACAATAGAATTTAGACATAAGATATTATTCGGGTGTCCTTGGGAACTCTAGGGTATTATTTGTTTAAAGAAAGAATATTTGAATAATGTAAACTATTTACTTTATTGTTTATGTTTTATTCTTTATAAAACTGCATACATTGTATTGACTGGATATTGTTTTAGACACTGTTGGTGGTGGCCTACTGAGTTGTACTTACACCCTACTTGGGTTGCCTAATTAGTACCCAAATAGATTTTATGGTTGCAGGATAGGATAAGGGAAAAGTCCTCATGCTTAATGGTTGAGTTGGGACAGGCAAGGATGAGGGAACTGAACATGTTTTGGGACCCTCTTTGGAGTTTTCAGTGTCTATATTTTTTAGTTTCATTTTGAAATTTTGCGTGTACTTTATCATGGAATATCTACTATTTAGTTTTGATATTATATTTCAAGTTTTTTTCATCTTGTGATACTGGTTTATTTATGTTATGTTATATCATTCCTTGGTTATTATTTATTTATTTCCACTGGTGTATTACTCTAATAAATAGGGTATAGGCTCTCCATGACTCATATTAGACCCTCTCTACTAGTCGGAAAACTCTGGTATATGGGGATACACACTTGAGGTCATGTGTTATTATTTATTTATTTCTTCAGATTTATTACTCTAATAAATAGGGTATAGCCTCTCCATGACTCATATTAGACCCTCACTTCTAGTCGGAAGACTCTGGCATATGGGGATATGCACTTGAGGTCATGTGACTGATAGGCTCAAGGAACTAGTGTGTGGCACCTGGGTTAAGATGTTGCAATCATAAGATCAATAAGATCATGATAAAGAACAAGTATTCTCTGCTATATATTAATGACTTATTCGATCAGCAATATGGAGCCCAATAATTCTCTCAGGTGGATCTTTGATTGGGATATCATCAAGTAAATGTGTAGAATGAGGATATCTTCATGACTGATTTTCATACAAGTTATAGGCATTGTGAGTTCATAGTGATTCCATTTGGACTCACTAAATCTCTATCTATCTTCATAGATTTGATAAATAGTGTCATTAGGGATTTCCTCAAAAAATGTGGAAGTATTTATAGCTGATATTATTATATACTCTAAAATAAAGGTGGATCATGAGAAGTATTTGTACTCTCTACTAAAAACATTATGGAAGGAAAAGTTATATTCAAAGTATAGTAAATACAATTTTTGGATAGACAAAGTATCATTCATAGGGCATGGTATCACTAGAAAAGGGATATATATTTGTGTGCGTGTGTGTGTGTCCTTTAAAAAAGGCAATTAAAGGATGGACCAAACAAATATCAGTGACCAAAATCCATATTTTTCTTGGATTGGCTGGGTACTACCATTTATTTTTGAGAAACTTATCAGGATTTTAAAGCCCACTAACCAAGCTAACTCAGAAGGTAGACATGTTTTTCTGGACTAATAAATGAAAATATAACTTCAAAGAGTTATATAAGAGGCTAATCATTACACTTGTACTAAAATTACCCACCCGTAGGGAAGGATTTGTGATCTACAGTGATACATCTGAAATGGTCTTGCGTTGTGTACTCATGCAAGATGATGGAAGTGATATCCTATACCTACCACTAATTAAATATCCATGAGAAAAAATACCCAACACATGATCTAGAATTGGATTCAGTGATCTACATGTTGAAAATTTGGAAACATTATATCTATAGAGAGAAGTGTGACTTATATACAAATTATAAAAGCCTCAAGTATAAATTCACATAAAAGGATCTCAATATGCACCAACAAAAGGTGGTTATAACTTACCAAGGATTATGATTTTTCAATTCATTGCCATCCACGGAAGTTAAACAAAGTGGCATATGCTCTAAGTTCAAAGGATCCTGAAACCCTATCCATAATAAGTATTTAAAAGGATCTAATCTTCCTGGATATACAAAGGATATAGATGGGAATAATAAAAGGATCAACATCCTTCCTTGCTCAAATAACTTCTCAACCATTCATTCTTATGAAGATCAAGGAGACCCAAAAATATGATGTGTTGTTATTGTAACACCCTAGGTAAATAAATAAATATAAAATTTTAATATTTATAAATATTTTGGAATTAAATATTAATTTTACTTTAAAGGGGTTTCTATGTTTGATGGTGTACCTGATATGCAACAATGGGTTTCTTTTAAATCTTACATTGCACACTAACAATAAAATATTATTATTTTAAATGGTAGTTAAAGCATGGTCGTTGTATTGGTGGGAATGAATATAACTAACTAAAATATTATTATACATGTTTTTTAAATGTTTTTACATTTATCCAATAAAAGTTAGAGGCTTAAAATGTGAATGAATCTAATTTTAAGCATAATTTACCTTAAAGGTTGATTTATCGACTTTTAATGGAGAACCCTTTTTAAATCTAGTTTTGGTCACTTTTATATGTTCCATTTGAAAAAAATAAAATTCTTCTTTATAATAGTAACATCAGAATTTACTTTGGATGAAATTTTGGTATTTTTCTAATAAAGTTCATTTTTAATGAATAGTGAAAAATAATGTATTTTAATTCAAAACTACATTTTAATCTAATTTATTTATATGGTAGGATTATCCTTTTAATTAGTTTTAAAGTGTAATTAGAATATATTTTTACCATTTAATCAAATTTCGGTCATTTTAATTAATTTCACTTTGAAATTGGGCATAAACAAGTGTCAATCTTTTAATAGTTAATATTTCAAAAAACACATTTTTTTGTTTTGACAGCGAGAATTAATTTTAAATTAATTTCGGCCACTTATGGGATTTCAATTTGGAAAAATTGATTTCATATTTTGATTCAGGAGTTTTAAATTTTGTAAATAGGTAACTTTTATTTTTAGACATTATGAATATTTATTTCAGTAAAAAATTTATTTACCATGGTTAAAGAGTAAATCTGGTAAATAAGGGTAAACAAATATTATTATAATAATATAAAATTACCCTAACATGTGTCTGAATCCTATTGGTTGATACATATCCGACCATGGACATATTTGGTTCAATTTTGGGACCCCATGGATCCTCTTAATAGTGATAATGAAACTTTATTTTAATCAACTTAAAGTGAAGACAAAAATCACATAAACAAATATCTTTTAGTAAATTAATTTTTACATAGGGTTATATAAGTTATATATTAGACTATAAATATTCATTAGAAATATAAAATTATTTCCTACATTATGGTAATTTTTTTATAATTTTTAGGCATCAAATAAATTAAATTATTTATGACACAATAAAGATGCACTGTTTACCTCATTAATAAATGATTTAAATAAATAAGATTATAAAGATTAAAATAATATCCAAAACTTGTCCAATTTTTATTGAGTAATTTTATTTCGACCATGTGTCATATTATATTAGACTTTAATGATTTTTGGACCTTTTTAAGCCGAAGATAAGTTTATAATAAAATAATTTTTTCAAACTTTCCTAAAGAGCCCCTCCCCCCCCCTTGTAAAAGGACACCACTTCTAACCCATTCCTCTCACATCTCAAGCCCCTTTACTCATCCAAACCCTACCCAAATAATCTATCAAGATCCCTCTATTCCACCTAGAATCCATACCTTAGGAATAAGGCACTTCAACAAACCCTTTTGGTTCAAACCAAAGGGAGTTACCTGAATTAAAGGTATCATCTTCTCTTAAGTTCTTTTATTTTATTTTACTTATCCAACCCACTAAACTCTTTTTATTCCTTTATTTTATAACAAAAAAAATTATCCTAAATATACAAGGATGTTTTTATAATAATTATTATAACTACACTTACACACAACTCCATCTAATGGGTGAAGAACATACTGTTTCTGTGGGTGGAAAACTAACACCTCACGAAAAAATGATTATTCAATTATATCCTACCGCCTCCCATCGTAAAAATTATGATGTCATTGTATTTATATATGATATATATTATATTTATATTATTTCTATGCTTCTATATTTTTCATTTATAGAATACCTTTATGGTTTCCATAGTGGGTAAATACGATAATCTCATTTGAGGAAGTGCGGACTACCGCCGCCTTAAGGTGATATTACTTGTTCATGCCTTATGTGGAATGTATAAAGGATAGAGTTAATGATATTATATATTATATTATACTGGAATTATAATATACCTATGTATCATTATGTTTTAATTCCATTAAAGTATGAAATAGAAAAGAAAGTAGTGTTCATGCGTACGTACGACTTACCATCTCCATGAACTATACATTTCATTTCTTACCTCCAAATGTTATATACTATAATAAATACTTTTATATACCTGATCTATATGATATATATGATATCTAAATCATTAATATCATTCTAGATATAATAAAATTGTGACCATATGAACAACTTGTAATTATAAGAAATCTATTTTTGACTCAAGTACCAAATATCGACAAAATGACCATTATTAACTTAAAAGATTACATAATGTTTATAACATGGTAATAATTTATATAAAAGGAATAATAAACTTTAAAAATGTTCTTAATCAAGTAAAAATTAACTTTATTTATTTATTCAAGAGATTAAAGAATGAACGGGTCAAGTCGGACACGAGATAAGGGACTTCGTCTCAATCTCCTTTCATTGAGGAATATTTTGTTTTAATACAATACTTTCTTTTATACAGTGTATAAACACATTTGAATTTTCATTCCATTCAAAGGGAATATTTTTCTATGAATTGTTTAACTAAATGAGAAAAAATAATGTTTCTTTTAACATAATTGGTGACAATAACTTTCAGCCACCGCAATTATTATTTGATCTTTGGCTTCCTTATCAAGCCATAATGTATTTAAAAGGAAAATAAATACCATATACTCTTTTATGTATTTAGGTATTGAAAATAATTTTTATAATGGATTTTTTATGTCAATATATTTAAGTGATATATGGTGATTGAAATGTGGAAATATTTTCTTTCTTTTATATATTTTTTGTATGTGTTATGATTTTATAATGGTACTTGGACATCTGATGGGTGGTTACGTGATAAACCAAATGACGGGTGGTGTCGTGATAAACCAGGATAGGTGGTTACGTTATAACCTCCAATTCATTGGGTATATAAGTTGGTCGTATGGCTATTTCATTTAGTGATATGTGTGGAAGTCGATCGTATGGTTATTCCATTTAAGTATGTTTATGTCCCAAGTTACCTATATATGTTATGTGTTCTTTATATAGGTTTTATGGTAATATTTTGGTTATAAAAGGGTAATCAATGATATTTTATTTAATGAAGAGTATTTACTACTTCATAAAGGTGAAAAGTATTACTTATGAAAAAGTATTCATGGTTTACTTGTTGTTTTAAAAAATCTAACAGTTTTCCTTCTTTTTATATCTCTTACTGAGCTATTTATGATTATCCCAAGTTTTTGAAATTTTTTTCATTGTACATAAAGTGGAATAGGGTCAATGATGGGAATAAAGAAAAGTCATGCTATCTAAAACATAGATCTAGACATGACCCTTTTTTAGGAATTTTTATTTTGTAAAAAATATGGGAACTGAGTAGAAGTGTCTACTTTATAACTTTTGGGATATAATGTAACAGTTATGACCTAATTCTCTAAAACTCTAAACCTAAAAAGATCTTAAATGTTAATTATTCATTTAATTCAAGATTATGTAATGTTTTAAGGTCGGGTCCTTATAGTTGGAATCAAAGATTGGTTTAGATAAATTTAGGAGTTAGGGTATTGTTAAATTAATATCCATAAATAAATTTATTTATGTTAAGATTGAAGTGATATAGAATTTACATATTACCATGTTACTTCGCCTAAGATATTTCTATATTCAGAATGTTTTTTCGCAGAGGAAACAGGGCAGCTATGTTGGGATGACATCAGGAGGAAGACAACCTTCCAAATCAGCAACCTGAGATAATCGGAATCAGAACTGAACAGTTCGTTGTAGTGATGGAACAATTGACTCAGGATATAAATGGTGGTGGTATTTGTGCACAAGATCAGCTATATCAACCATAGAGGAACATGTCAACAGTGGACCATTTCATGAGATAACATCCCCCATCATTTAGATGATCATCTGACCCTGTGCTAGTAGAAGGGTGGATTAAAGCACCAGAGAATATTTTTTTTTGTCATGGGGTGTTCAAAACATCAAAATTTTAGTCTCTCTATTTACCGTTTTGAAGTTGAAGCTGATCAGTGGTGGTAGATGGTGAAAAATATCATGGATAATGAGGAGATTGATGCTCTTGATTGGGATTAATTCAAAGGTATGTTTCTTGAGAAATATTTTCCTAAGGTGGTTTGACTTAGGATGGAAAAACAATTCTTGGAATTGAGGCAGGAGGATGACTCGGTGGCTGCTTACGAAGAAAAGTTCACTCGATTGGCAAGGTATGATCCAAATTTCATCCGAGATCTTGATAGTAAGATAAATCAATTTTACTCAGGACTAAAGCCAGGATATAGAAGACAATTAGCCTCTCGTAAGCTCAAAGTTATGAAAAACTTGTTCGATGTGTGCAAAAGGTGGAAATGGAGTTTTCCGATGATTGAGTGTTCTTTGACAAACAATAGAATAAAAGGTCCAGTTGGCAGGAAAAGGGAAATAATTCATCAAAGAAGCCTGTAGGTAAGAAAACTAAATATCCATCTTGTGAGAAGTGTGGTAAAAATCATCCTGGAGAATGTTTATCAAAGTCTGGAAAGTGCTTACAGTGTGGAAATTCTGGTCATATTGCTCGTAACTGTAAAGAAGATGATCAAGCAGGCAATGAAAATCCAGCAGTAAGATGTTTTGAGTGCAATAAAATGGGTTATTATGCAGATGAGTGTCCAGCGAGGAACTCAACTAAGGGAAATAAACCAAACTACAAGAAAAAAGGGGTGGTTAAGTCCTTTGCAACTATTTCAGCATATGTTGGGCCATCAAATGAAGCAGTATCAGGCACACTATTTGTTTGTTTAGATTATGCCAATGTGTTATTTGATTCAGGTTCTACACATTTGTTCATTTACGAGAAGTTTTCTAGTAAATTTGGAACTCCATATCAAGATATGAATCCAAAACTTATAGCAAAAACACCAGGGGAAAAATTTTAAGACAAAAAAGAAATTATAAGAACCTTCTTGTCCTTGGGTGAGGAAAAAATCTACCTGAAAACCTTATTGTTTTATCTCTGGTAGAGTATGATGTTATTTTGGGCATGGATTGGCTGTCTATTTATCATACTAAGATTTAATGAAGTTCTAAAGAGGTTTCTTTTCAAAAAGATTTTCATTTTGTGTAAAATAATGAACCCTTACTTTTGATAACATATCAGGAAGGCGAGAAACTAGTAAAAGATGGAAATGAATGTTACCTTGCACATATTGTTGAAAAAAAAGGAACTATTCATATTAATGATGTGCTAGTGGTAAATGAGTATCTTGATGTTTTTACTGATGAGTTTCCTAGTATTATACATGATTGGGAAGTTGAATTTTCTATTGACTTAGTTCCTGATGCTAAGCCAATTTCAAAACCCCCTTATCGAATGGCTCAAATTGAAATTTTACAGTTAAAGAAGCAATTACAGGAGTTATTAGATAAAGGTTACCTATCACATCACCATGGGGTGATCCTCTGTTTTTTATTAAAAATAAATATGGTTCAATGAGTCTATGCATTGATTATAGAGCATTGAATAACATCACTGTTAAGAACAAGTATCCTTTTCCCCATATCGATGATTTGTTTGATCATCTCTAGGAAGATTAGTATTTTTTGAAGATTGACTTGAGGTTGGGGTACCATCAGTTGAAAATAAAGGAAGCAGACATTCCAAAGACTGCATTTCGTACTAGATATAGCCATTATGAATTTGTATTTATGCCTTTTGGTTTAACCAATGCACCTGTTGTATTCATGGATCTTATGAACAGAATTTTCTGTGAGTTCTTGGATAAGTTTGTGGTTGTGTTCATTGATGATATTTTGGTTTATTCTAAAATTAAATATAATCATGAAAGTCATTTAAGGGTTTTCTTGAAAACCTTAAAAGAAAATAAACTATTTGGGAAATTCATCAAGTGTGAGTTTTGGTTAGAACAAATTTCATTCCTTGGTCACATTGTTTCAAAAAATGGTGTAACTATTGATCCTACTAAAATAAAAGTTGTTGAAGAATAGACAAGACCCACAAATATAACTGAGATCTGTAGTTTTCTTGGTTTGGAAGGTTATTACCAGAGGTTTGTTGAGAATTTTTCCATGTTATCTAGTCCAATGACTAAGTTAACTCAAAAAGGTGTTAAGTTAATTTGGACAAAAGAATGTGATGATTGTTTTCAGGAATTGAAAAGAAGATTGGTGAATGCTCTAGTTTTGGAACTACCTTCCTGAAATGATGAGTTTGTTATTTACAGTGATCCTTTGTTGAAAGTACTTGTATGCGTCCTTATTCAGAATAATTAGGTAATTGCTTATGCTTCACGTCAGTTGAAACCTCATGAGTTAAAATACCCTAAACATGATTTGGAATTAGCTGCTGTTGTTTTTGCTTTAAAAATTTAGAGGCATCATTTGTATGGATTAAAAATTGAAATATATATTGACCACAAAATTTTAGAGTATATATTCACACAAAATAATTGAACATGATACATAAGAGATGGTTGGAATTAATCAAGGATTATTATTGCACGATCCTTTACTATATGAGAAAATAAAATAAAGCGGTTAATGCTATGAGTCAAAAAATTAATGTTTCATTAACCATGCTACGTTTGGAACGAGATCCCTTGGTTTTTAATTTGATGAACTTTGTCATAGAAGTTGTTGGTGTAGGAAATTCTTCTGTTTTGTTTCAAGTGTTAGTGAAATTTTCTCTATCAGATAGAATAAAGCAAGTGCAAGAAGGAAGAAAATGAGTTGAAGAAAAAGGTAGAGTTGGTTCAGGAGGGTAAGTTTCCTGAATTTAATAATGATAATGATTGTGTATTGAGGTTTGGGAAGAAATTATGTGTGCCTTTTAATTCACAGCTGAAGAATGAGTTGTTATTTGAAGCTCATAGTTCCATGTTTTCAGTTCATCCTGGAAGTACTAAGATGTACAAAGATCTTCGAGAGTATTACAGGTGAGATAGAATGAAAAGAGATATTTTTTATTTTACTATGAATTGTTTGACTTGTCTGCAAGTAAAAGTAGAGTGGAAGTTACCGAAAGGGATGCTTCAGTCTTTACCAGTTCCAGAGTGGAAATGGGAGAATATATCTATGGACTTTGTTGTGGTATTACCGAAGACATCTCAAGGTAATAATGCATTTTGGTTTATTGTTTATCAGTTGACTAAATCTGATCATTTCCTTCCTATTTGTGATACTTTATCTCTAGATCAACTTTCTCGGTTGTATGTTAAAGAGATAGTTAGGTTGCATGGTGTTCCCCTCTCCATTGTATCTGATCGTGATCCCATGTTTACCTCTAACTTTTGGAAAAGCCTTCAGAAGTTGTTCGGTACTGAATTAAATTTTAGTACAGCTTTTCATCCTCAATCATATGGGAAGTCAGAACGAACAATTTAGACCTTGGAGGATATGCTACGTGCTTGTTCACTGGATTACCAAGGAATATGGTACCAGTATATTTCCTGGGTTGAATTTTCTTAAAATAACAATTTTCATTCCAGTATATAGATGGCTCCATTTGAGGCATTATATAGAAAGCATTGTCGAACTCTAGATTTTTGGGATGAAGTAGGTGAAAGGAAGATAATGGGACCAGAATTGGTAGATGAGATGGCAGAAAAGGTTCAGTTAAAAGAGAAAATGAGTCTCTTTTAAGGACTCTACTTGATCATGAAATTAAAGATACAGTTTTTGGCCTTAATACAGAAAGTGTACCTGGTCCGGATGAGTTAAATAATGGCTTCTACCAAAATCATTGGGACATAATCCATAATGATTTTTGTAACCTTGTTAAGGCCTTTTTTATTCATGGATCTCTTCCTCATGGAATCAATGCTCATTTTCTAAATTTAATACCTATGGTTGAAAATGCATCAGAGATCCATCAATTTAGGCCTATTGCTCTTATTAACACACTTTATAAGATCATGACCAAAATTATTTTGAATAGACTGGCGCCTATTTGCAATAAAATAGTCTCATGGAATCAGTTTGGTTTTATTAAAGGAATGTTCATTCAGGAATATATTTGTCTTGCCTCTGAATGTACCAATAGTCTAAATAAAAACACTAGAGGGGGGTGTGTGGCCATCAAACTTGATATCAAAAAGGCTTTTGACACCATAGACTGGAATTTTATATTCAAAGTCTTAAAAAACTTTGGATTTCATGATTCGTTCATTGGAAGACTTAAAACTTTATTTCGCTCAAATTTTATTTCTATTCTGATTAATGGCACCCCTAGAGGTTTTTTCAAATGCTCTAAAGGTTTCAAGAAAGGAGACCCTCTTTCTGCCATCCTCTTAGTTATAGCTGAGGATTACTTGAGTAGACTTCTCAATAATCTGGTTGCGCAAAGTAACCTTAAGCCTATACAAGTTTCTAGAAACCTAAATACCCCTAGCCGCCTTTTATATGCAGATGATATCATCCTGTTTCTCAAAGGGGATCAAAAAAATATTCACGTCCTCAAGAAATCTCTTAATCACTATGAGGAAGTCTCAGTACAATCGATTTCCTGGAATAAATCGTATATTTTTTTGGAAAGAGATTTCCTGTCAGAAGGAAATCTATCATTACTACTTATCTTGGAATTAAAGAAGGCCTCTTACCTTTCACTTATTTGGGTGTCCCAATATTTTGGGGTCGTCCTAAAGAAAGCTACTTCGCTAATATCATTGATCAAATCATAAACCAACTCTCTACTTGGAAAGGGAAATCTCTCTCCATGGCTGGGAGAATATGTTTGGTCTCATCAACCATTGTCTCTAAAATGGTCTACTCTATTATGATTTATAAATGGAATGTCGGAATCTTCAGAAAAATTAATACTTATATTAAAAACTTCATTTGGACGAGAAGTATTTTTGAAAAGAAACTTGTCACTATCCCTTGGAAATCCTGTTGTAAACCCCTTGATAAAGGTGGTATTGGTATAAAAAATTTAAAGCTGTTCAATAATGCTCTTCAAGCCTGTTTTACAGGGCATATTATTAATTGTACTTCTAAAGTTTCCGAATTATTGAACCATATATTCCTCTCTAAACTCTTAAATGGGAATTTTAATTACATCAACTCTTCGATCTGGCCTTCTATTAGGGACTCATACCACAAGATCATGGAAAATTCTAGATGGATGGTTAGTGCTGACTTTTCCATCAATTTTTGGTGTGACAAATGGTGTGGTAACCCCTTGATATCTTTGTTACCTCCTAATATTATTCCTGAAGATATTATTCATTCTATAAAGGATGTCTTAAAATTTCATAGACATGTCCTCCCTGACAATATTGCGCAGATCATTGATAATCACCCTTTTTCTTCTAATGGTGACTTCCTTGTTTGGGAACCTGCACCAAATGGCATCCTAGACTATAAAAACTACTATAAGAATAACTTTTCTACAAATGAATCTAATTATAAATGGGTGAGTCAATTTAACAGGTTTTAGATCAAAGCTTCTTGGCCCACCCTTATTTGGCGCATTGCTCATAATAGATTGCCTACTGAAGCTTCTCTGCAAACTTTTAGCATACAACTCTGCTCTAAATGTCACTTGTGTAATCAGCACAGGGAGGATTCTAATCAAATTTTTTTATCTTGTGCGATGGCCTCTACTTTATGGAATTATGTTCTTGAATTATTTAATTGTAGATAGCCCCTATGTGACTCTATTTGTTTGTTTTTAAAAAAATGAATTAGATATGAAGCCTCTCTACAGGTTAAAAATATTTTTCTTATGGTAGTGGAGGAACTTCTTCATGAGATCAGGTACATTAGAAATGATCTTATTCATAATAAACACTCATTTAGTCTCAATCGATGAAAATATTGGATTCTTATTGCAATTCATTAAGCTGCTTCAATTCAAAAAGACTGTTGCAACAACTCAGTTGGTGACTTTGATATCCTTCGTCATCTGCGTGTGCCTGGCATATACCCAAAGCCCAAACGTTCCTTTGAATTATTCTAGAAATCATTGATGCCGGGATGGATCAAAGTGAAAATTGATGGTGCTTCTAAAGGAAATCTAGGCCCGGCCAGTTGTGGTTCCATCTTCAGAGACTCAACTGGCCAGTGTCAGGGTTGCTTCTATGTTAGATGTGGACATTATTCATCTCTGGAGGATAAAATGTTGGGGGTCATCCATGTAGTTGATTTTTTACTTCAAAGAGGTTGGAGAAAGATTTGGATTGAAAGTGACTCTACCACTATCGTTCATGCCATCTGTAATGGCATCATTCATCTTGCATGGCCGCTTACCACACTTTGGATGAATTGTCTGAACTCACTCCATGGGATTTATTACATAGCTACTCATGCCTACCATGAAGTGAATGTTGTTGCAGATGCTCTTTCTAACAAAGGAGTACATCAGAGCATTACTTGTCTAGACACTCTACTAGCTGACTTATTATATCTGTTTGATACAGATTGTAAAAAAATCCCATCCTTCTGACTTTTGTAATCCTTTTGCTTATCAATAATTTTTGCTTTGGTCTTTGACCAAAGCATTACCTTTAAAAAAAGTGTGATGTGTTTTGGTAAGAAGGTAAAGTTGAGTCTGAGGTTTATTGGACCCTATGAAATCCTGGAGAAAGTTAGATCAGTTTCTTACAGAGTGGCTTTACCTCCAAGTTTATCCCAGGTACAAAATGTTTTTCATGTTTCAATTTTGAGAAAGTATATTCCAGATCCATCTCATGTTTTAAGTACATAGGTAGTTCAGTTGGAAGAGAATCTCTCTTATGAGGAACAACCAGTTCAGATTCTTGACCAAAGAAAGAAAGTGTTGCAAAATAAGGTAACTCACCAGGTAAAGGTTTTGTGGAAAAACTATATGTTTTATGAGTCAACATGGGAATTTGAAAATGCTATGAGGGATAAATACCCCCATTTATTTGATAAGTGAATAAAATTTCAAGGATGTAATTTCTAAAAGGGGATAAGGACGTAACACCCCAGGTAAATAAAGAAATATGAAATTTTAATATTTTTTAATATTTTTTAATTAAATATATTTTTTACTTTAAAGGGGTTTATATGTTCGATGGCATACCTGATACGCAACAATGGGTTTCTTTCAAATCTTACGTTGCACACTAACAATATAATATTATTTTTTAAATGGTAGTTAACGCCTTGTCATTGTATTAGAGGGAATGAATATAACTTACTAAAATATAATTATACATGTTTTTTAAATGTTTTTACATTTATCCAATAAAATTTAGAGGCTTAAAATGTGAATAAATCTAATTTTAAGCATAATTTACCTTAAAGGTTGATTTACCGCCTTTTAATGGAGAACCCTCTTTAAATCTAGTTTTGGTAACTTTTATATGTTATATTTTGAAAAATAAAATTCTTCTTTTGAATAGGCTTATCAAAATTTACTTTGGATTAAATTTTGGTATTTTTTCTGATAAAGTTCGTTTTTAATGAATATTATAAAATATTGTATTTTAATTCAAAACTGCATTTTAATCTAATTAATTTATATGGTTTTATTATCCTTTTAATTAGTTTTAAAGTGTAATTAGAATATATTTTTACCATTTAATCAAATTTTGGTCATTTTAATTAATTTCACTTTGAAATTGGACATAAACGACTGTCAATCTTTTGATACTTAATATTTCTAAAAACACGCTTTTTGTTTTGACAGCGGGAATTAATTTTAAATTAATTTCTTCCACTTTTTTGTTTTGAATTTGGAAAATGGATTTCATATTTGGAATAAAGAGGTAAAAAATGTGTAAATAGGTAATTTTTATTTTTAGACATTATGAATATTTACTTCAGTAAAAATTTTATTTACCATGGTTAAAGGGTAAATCTGGTAAATAAGGGTAAACAAATATTATTATAATAATATAAAATTGACCTAAAATGTGTCCTAATACTATTTTTTGATACATATCCGGCCATGGAAATCTTTGGGTCGATTTTAGGACCCCATAGAGCAACTTAAGAGTGATAATGACACTTTATTTTAATTAACTTAAATTAAAGACAAAAATGACATAAACAAATATCTTTTAGTAAATTAATTTTTACATAATTTTATATAATTTATCTCTTAGACTATAAATATTAATTAGAAATATAAAAATATTTCCTACATTATGGTATTTTTTTTATAATTCACTACTGGAAAGACGATCTTTCCCAACACTTCTATACCAACGGTTTGTAAAAACCGTTGGTATAGCTACCATTTCCCAACGGTTCACCAAAACTGTTGGGAAAGCCATAGATTTCCCCACCTTTCCCAACGGTTTGGCAAACCGTTGGGAAAGGGTGTGTTTTGAGCCTCTTTCCCAATGGTTCACCAAAACCGTTGGGAAAGAGTGACCTTTCCCAATGGTTCACCAAAACCGTTGGGAAAGAGTGACCTTTCCCAACGGTTCACCAAAACCGTTGGGAAAAAACACCCAAAAATCCAACCTTCGACCTAAAAAAACTCAACCCACCCCTAACCTATCCCAATGGTTTTGAAAACCATTGGGATAGGTTCTTTAATTTTTTTCCAGATCTACTAACCGAGAACATTATATAAATCAAAAATTTTAAATAATTATGATAATACATATATATATTTATGAAATTATGTTTACAAAAGTGATGTTAGCTTAGTGGTTAAGTCGTTCGATTATAAACGAGGGGTCCTAGGATCAAATCCCAGTGGATGTTTTATTTTTGGAATTTATATACCAACGGTTCCATTACCATTGGTATAGATTTCATATTACCTATACCAACGGTTTTTGGAAAACCGTTGGTATAGACCTATCCCAACGGCTTACTTGGCTACGGTTCTCCAAACCGTTGGTATAGGCTATACCAACGGTTTGGAGGCCTATACCAACGGTTCCAAACTGTTGGTAAAGGTTAGTTTTCCAGTAGTGATTCTTAGACTTCAAATAAATTAAATTAATTATTGCACAATAATGATGTAGTGTTTACATCATTAATAAATAATTTAAATAAATAAGATTATAGAGATTAAAATAATATCTAAAACTTGTCCAATTATTATTGGATGATTTTATTTCGATCATGAGTCATCTTATCTTTGACTATAATTATTTTTGGACCTTTTGAAACCGAATATAAGTTTATAATAAAATAATTGTTTCAAACTTTCCTAAAGAGCCCCTCCTCCCCCTTATTAAAGGACACCACTTCTAACCCATTCTTCACACCTCTCAATCCCATTTTATCATCCAAACCATACCCAAATAATCTCTAAATATATCTATCTTACACCTAGAATCCTTACTTTAGGCATAAAACACTTCAACAATTCCTTTTGGTTCAAACCAAAGGGAGTTACCTGAATTAAAGGTATCGTCTTCTCTTAAGTTCTTTTGTTTTATTTTGCTACTCCAACCCCGTAAACTATTTTTATTCCTTTAATTTATAAAAACACCAGTATACTAAATATACTAGGATTTTTTTATGAGAATTATTCGAACTAAACTTACACACACCTCCATCTAATGGGTGAAGAACATACAGTTTCTGTGGGTGGAAAACTAACGCCTCACGAAACAATGATTGTTCAATTATCTTATACCGCCTCTCATGGTAGCCATTATGATGGAATTGTATTTATATATGATATATATTATATTTATGTTGTTTCTATGCTTCTGTATTTCTCATTTATAGAATACCTTTATAGTTTCCATAGTGGGTAAGTACGATAATCTCATTTGAGGAAGTGCGGACTACCGCCCCCTCAAAGTGATATGACTCGTTCATGCCTTATGTGGAATGTATAAAGGATAGAGTTAATGATATTATATATGATATTATACTGGAATTATAATATACCTATGTATCATTATGTTTTAATTTGATTAAAGTACGAAATAGAAATGAAATTAGTGTTCATGCGTATGTACGGCATACCGTCTCAATGAACGGTGCATTTCATTTCTTACCTAAAAATGTTATGTAATATTATAAATACATGTATATACTGGATATATGTGTTATATATTATATCTAAATCATGAATATAATTCTGGATATAATGAACTTTTGACCATATGAACAACTTGTAATTATAATCAGTCCATTTTTGACTCAAGTACCAAATATTGACAAAATGACCATTATTAACTTAAATGATTACATAATGATTATAACTTGCTAATAATTGATATAAAAGGAATAATAAACTTTAAAAAGGTTCTGAAGAAATTATAAATTAACTTTAGTTTATTATTCAGTAGATTAAAGAACAAAAGGGTCAAGTCAGACATGAGGTAAGCGACTTTGTCTGAATCTCCTTTCATTGAGGCATATTTTGTTTTAATACACGGCTTTATTTTATACGCTATATAAAAACCTTTGAATTTTCATTCCATTAAATGGGAATATTTTTCTACAAATTGTTTTAATAAATGAAAAAAAAATAATGTTTCTTTTAACGTAAGCGGTGACAACGACCTTCAGCCGCCGCGAGTATTATTTGATCTTTGTCTTCCTTATCAAGTCGTAATCTTTTTAAAAGGAAAATAAATACCATATACTATGTTATGTATTTTGTTATTGAAAATTGTTTTTATAATTTATTTTCTATTTCAATATATTTAAGTGATGTATTGTGATTGAAATGTGGAAATTTTTTATTTCCTTTACATATTTTTTGCATGTGTTATGGTTTTATAATGGTACTTGGACATTTTATGGGTGGTTATATGATAAACCAAATCACGGGTGGTTCCATGATAAACTAGTATGGGTGGTTATGTTATAACCTCCAATTCATTGTGTGTGTAAGTTGGTCATATGGATATTCTATTTAGTGATATGTGTGGAAGTCGACCGTATGGTTATTCCATTTAAGTATGTTTATTTTCAAAGTTACCTATATATGTTATGTGTTCTTTATATGGGTTTTATGGTAATCCTTTTGTTACAAAATTGTAAGAAATAATATTTTATTCATTGAAGAGTATTTACTACTTCATAAAAGTTAAAAGTATTACTTATGATAAAGTATTCATGGTTTATTTGTTGTTTTAAAAAAAACTAATAGTTTTCCTTCTTTGTGTATCTCTTACTAACCTCTTTATGCTCATCCCAAGTTTTTGAAATGTTTTTCATATGACATAAAGTGGAATAGGTTCAAGGATGGGAAAAATTAAAAGTCATGTTTTCTAAAACATGGATCTAGACATGAATCTTTTTTTCAAGAATTTTTATTTTGTGAAAAATATGGGAACTAAGTAGAAGTGTCTACTTTGTAAATTTTGGGATATAATATAACATTTATGACCTAATTCTCTAAAACTATAAACCTAAAAAGATCCTCAATGTGAATTATTCATTTAATTCAAGATTATGTATTATTTTATGGTCGGTTCCTTATAGTTATAGAAAAATTCAAAGGATGTTCTGAAGTTAAAATTTACTAAAGATATAGTTATAAGGTTTGGAACTTAGATATATTACTCATTATAACCTAAGCTGAAAAAGGAACTTCTACATGATGTGTATAGCTCATCATTTTTTATTTATCTAGGAAGCACTAAGATGTATTGATATCTGAAGAAAAAACTTATGGGAGAATACCATAAATATGGAGATTGTAGAATTTATATCTCGATGCTTGGTATTCCAACAAGTCAAGGATGAATGGAATAAATATAATGGTATGATGATACCATTTCCCATACCGGTATGGAAATGGAAAAACATAACCATGAATTTCATCATGGAACTCCCTAGGACATCTAAAGGTAATAATTCCATCTGGTTGGTAGTCAATTTCCTTACAAAGTTGATTCATTTCATTTTCATTAGGGAAACTTTCTCTCATGACCAGCTTTCCAAGATATAAATAAGTTCACTAATAAGTAAGCATAGAGTTCCACTCTCCATTGTATCTGAATGAGATCTAAGGTTTACCTTGAGGTTCTGAAGAAGCCTTTAGCAAGCACTAGATATAGAACTGATTTTCAGTACTTCTTATCACCTTTATACAAATTTCCAATTTATGATAACCATTCAAACTCTAGAGGATATTGCAAGATCATGTTCAATAGATTTCCAAGGATGTTGGGATCAGAATCTTCCCCAAAAGGTGTTCTCATATAACAAAAGTTTTCATTGTAGAATTCAAATGGTAACTTATGAGGCTCTCTTTGGAATAGGTTTTGAACTCCAAGTTTATAGGATGAAGTTGGATATAATAACCTTATGGCACTTGATCTTATCCAAGATATAGTAGATAAGGTTAAAAACATTAAACATCATATGAAATCTTCAAAATTTTGATATAAAATTTATGCGAAAAATCGTGGATGTGTCCAGGTTTTTGAGATTGGATATAATGTGTTCCTTCATATATCACCATGGAATAAATTCATGTGGTTTGGAAAGAAGGGAAAGTTAATTCCAAGATATATTGGTCTATTTGAGATCCTTTATCACATCATAGTAGTGGCCTATAGATTAGAACTCCCACCTAACCTATCTAAAGTGCATGTTGTGTTTCATGTATCCCTCTTAAGGAAGTATATACCATACCCCTCACATGTACTGAATCCAAAGGTGGTAACATTGAAGAATGGTATTTTATACATGTATTAGTCGGTGAAGATATTAGATCATAGATATTAAGTTCTAAGAAACAATACAACTCACCTGGTCAAAGTGTTGTGGTGGAACCATGAATTTGAGGAAGCGGCATGGGAACTGGAAGAAGTGATGAAACATAAGTAGCCTCAACTGTTTTAGTTTATCAAATAAAATTTCAAGGGAGAAATTTATAAAGGGTGGAAGAATATAATGACCTAAAGTCTAATAAATGAAATTCCATTTTTCAAATGAATAAATTCATTTACAAGTAATTATGTTATAGAAAACACTTGCACTGCTTTGGTTATTTTGGACCATTATAATTTATATACTACCAGATTTAAAAAAATTGTTAAACATCACAACCATTGATAATATATTCATTGTACATTGATCATTAATATTAGTATATATTAAGGGTTACTACAAATTACAAATGACACAAAGGAAAAAAACGATGGCCTCAACCAGTAAGATCGTTCCCTATGAAGCCTATTTATTAGATCTTTTGAGGGCGATGGTGTAATATCCTGGTTTTTTAGAGAGTTGTGAATTATTATAAATTCTTTTAAAATATCATTAAGTTATCTTTTTGGATTATACCCTAGTAATTGTTCCTTTAGGTTAGTCAGTTTTTTTTGAAAGGAAGGTAGTAGGGGGGGCTAGAGATTGGATGCAAAACCAATTCAAGATGTGAATGCAATTCATGACATAAATCACTTTGGTGATACCCCGAGAATTTTTATTACAAGATGTCAATACAATGCACATCATGAATCTTATTCATGACATGAGAAGGTTTTTTTATGGAAGAAAAATAAAACCCAAGGAGTTCACATTGTGAATTCCATTGACTTCATTAATATGTTGTTACCCTTTATAAGTGGTATAACCCCTAATTAATGTATCCCACATTTAATGTGCAGCACCCCCTTCTCCCATTAAATATCCTCCCACACCTAAAGCAAGGCTTTGAGGTTTCTCCCTCATCTAAGCTCTAATTCCTTCACTATAGATTGTGTTGGATGCATATCAGTAATAGATTAATTCCTATTAATTACTTTCTCATTTTATCTTTCCATACTCAGCAATATTTTGGTGCAAGTTGGTATGCCCTATTTTCAGGGAATTTGTTTATTTTACCAATTTATTAAGTTATATATTGATTTGAATGAAAATAATTGAAGAGGAGGGTTATACCAACCAAATTTAGGTGGTATAGTTATTTTTCCTTAAAGAATTGTTTCCTTATATGGTGTTCCATTATCCCACATGCTGGACCCTTCTAGTGATGCCTCCAAAATGTTAAATTAATTAGATTAAATGATATTTCAATTCCTTGTATAATTCAAGAAACCTAGTTATAATTGTAATAGGATGACTACCTCAACATGAGACACCCCTAAGGGTGTGAATTCCTTAAATGACTAAGATCCTCATGCCTTGTAATTAATTGAACTCCCAAATGAGGTGTATTTAATTACCCCTTTTGAATGTAATGTATTTTAAAATTTTACTGAAGGAATTGGAAGGATATAGGTAGAGGAAATTTTTATTTATGTTGTATCTTAGATTAACCACATTAAATGGCTTGGAAAGCATAAATAAAATGTATTTTTGAATGGTATAATTTTAAATATAGCTATGACCATTATTTTGTATCAATCTAAGGGCGATACAAGGGTTAAAATTAAGGATGCCTTGGGCGGGATCATCAAGCCGAAAATATGGGATTTATAATTGAATTTCAAGACTAGGAGTGATACATAGGCTCTTTATATAACTCCATAAATGGTCTCACTAGGGGTGGTATTTATACTTTTAATGAGTGATACCTAGTTCCCAAGTGGATTTCCTTGGATGAACTCGGTAAGAATTACTACCATAGCATACCACAAGAGATACCTATTTCCTGATGTGGTACACCATGGATTGACTTAGAGTTTATTATTTATACCATTTAATGAGTGATATATGAGTCCTTATATAGGTGACTTGGATATAATCCTATGAAGATGGGTTTTACATTGCACCTAGAGTGATACATGGGTTCCATCTTTATGAAACACCTTGTATGGAATCAAAATACCAATTAATTAAAACTAAGGATGCATTCTACAATCTAAATAACATGATTGCGTTCAATACCTGGTTTATACTTAACATTTATGATGGACCGGTTATATATCTATGCTCATATTCCATGAGGGTTGTAAAACCCCTCATAAATAAGGGTGGATGCCTTGGGCTTACACCTCAGGTCTTGACTATTTCTACATATATCTATATAATCACATATGTGACTATATGTAATGAGGAATATATATATATATATACTTTATATATATATATGTTTGTGAATGTATATGTAGGGTAACATCTATTAAAATACATCTAACATATGTCAAAGAAGGTAGTGTCAGTTAGGTATCCTGTGAGGAGCTCGGTCTAATGTGATTTATTTATTTACTACTTTGTGTTTATGATTACCAGCACACTTATCATTTTATATGCATAGACTGGACTATTATAAACATTGTTGGTGGTGTCCTAATGAGTATATCTCACACCATGTTCAAGCCACTAGTTGGTACCTGAATAGACCTTATATATGAAGTAATTTGAAAAGGAAAGTATCCAACTTTGGGTGTTTGACTAACTATTCTGGGATGAAGTATGAGGGTAGAGGACCGAGCTTATGCTAATGATGCTAGGGGAGTTATTTTTTGGTCTTTTTCTTTTTTTATGTATATATAAAGTTGTATATTCATATACCCTTGTATCCTAGTTACTTCCCCTTTTTTATATTTCATGACATTAGAATCATTTTTTATATGATATTGATTCATCTTCTAAATTATTATTATATATAAATGGTTATTATTATTCTAATATAGATTGTTTATTATTTTTTTTGTTTTTTACTATTATTATATACTAAAGTGTTACACTCTAATCATGGGTATATAGTGTCCCCATTGTACCTTTATAGACCCTCACTGCTAGTCAGTAGCCTCTGGTATATGGGGAGGTGTTATTGAGGATATATGGTCGATTGGTTTTGGTTACTTATGAGTGAACCAGGTCTGGGATGGTAAAAAGTGTCATTATAGGATTTTTTCAATTTGTATTAATATTCTAGTGTTATATAGGAGACTGGGAACATTTCATAATTTGGTAATAATCATGTGCCTAGGAGTAGTTAACCCACATATAGGGGAAATACAAATTACCTAGGTTGGAATTTTTTTTATTAGTTTGAGCCTATTACAGTTATACTGATTTCACCATTGGGTGATGCACATTATTTGTGGCATTGTTATTATTTATATTATTATTATGGACTTATTTTTTCTTATACTTTTATGGAAAGGAGATATCATCTCATGTGTTATATAGGCACTTGATAATTCACATGTCATGCATTATGTCATTTTATATAGGTATATCTCGTTTCTTACATTGCTTATTTTTCTAGCTGTGTATTATTGGTTCCTTCACTGTTATATATTTGAAATGTACTAAAATTTCTTGCAAGTATAGAATAATTGGATTAATTAAAGTGTCTAAATAAATATAAATGGTGTTTTCCCATATATATTGATTATATAACCTTAACTAACCAATTATTCCATGTTTGATCCATGGACCATTGGTTCCATGGGGTGAGACGTTGGTTGATTTGATTACATGAATTAAAATTGTAATTTATAAATAAAATAATTATATAAATTAGAAATGGTAATTCATTTAATAAAATCATTTTATATGACCTGTTACATCTCGATATCAGATGTAAGGGCCAGGTTGTAGTTATAAGACGTCCTAATTAAAATTTATAAAGAGTATGGTCTTTTATAAATTGGTAATGGTGACACATCTAAATGAAATTTGATATCTATATACATATAGATGAGTATGAACTTAATTAAATTCAAATTCTTAAATAAATAAATGGTTACTATTAAATGGGGATTCCAATAGAAATGTAAAGGGTATTTTCCTATATACCTTTCAAATTAAACTCCATATACGATGGCCTCTGTTGTGTAATTTGAGACCTTGACCCTAAATTGACCTTAGTAGTGGTTAGTTGGCAGTGTCTCTTATGACCTATGTGATCTTTCATATCATCAAGACCTGGATTTAGGATCAGGTAGATGGGTTGACTCTTATATAAGAAGGTTATGTACCTGACATTTTCTATTATCAATTATCCAATCTATTGTTAAATCTTATTTGAGTTGTGCATTTGGAATTTGTAGATTTGTGTTACCATGATGTACTCAAGTTGTGTTCCATGAGGGTGGAGATGATCATACTCTAGAGGTGGGGGGTCTTGAGACAATAGTATTGCCTCTAGGGGTGCCACATGATGCACCTCCTTCTATTCCTCCTCTGGGTTCCAATACTCACTTCTTAGAGATCTTCCTATGCTCCATGTAGTATTTATAGGGAGATCTATGACCTTCTCCTACTATGGCAGAGTTGATGTGAGAATTCCAGCAGTAGCATCCTCCCACCTTCTCAAAGGATGGAGGTCCTCGGGCTATTGGTCTATGGATAGAGTTAATGTTATTGATCTTTGAGAATTTAGAGATGCCTCCATAGTGGAGGCTCAATCTCACAAATTATATGTTTCATGATTCCACCAATCATTGGTGGGGTGTTATCACCTAGGCTGGTCAACATCGAGGTATGGTCTGGGCATAATTCTAAATAACCTTCTAGGACTAATTTAAATAGACTCTAAGAGTGGAATGATCTAGAGATTTTATGCATATACAATAGGGTTTTACAATTTTTATAGATTATTCATCTCATTTCATTAATCTTCAGTACTATGTACCAACCCATGTTAGTGATGATTTTATAACAGCAAGATGGTTTGAATATGGGATTTTTTATGTCATCAAATCACAAATAAATTTCTTTAAACTTACAATTATTACATAGATAGTTAACCAAGACCTCATTAACAAGAGGAACATAAGGGAGTTTGGAAGTGTGAGCCAGGTTAGTTAAACATTTAGATAGGGAGGCAATTTTTCTAGTGGCAGGAAACGTCATTTTAGATCTACTCATGGGGTAGCTCCAATTATATGAAACACACCAAAAGTTATGTGGTGTTTCACTAGTGTGGTAGGGTGGGTCATAAGAATCCCTAGTGTACAAATAACCCAGTTGAGTTCCAATATTTCAGTAGGATGGGGAACCTTTAGATTTTTTCCAAGATTAACCTCCAGTGCCTAGTGATAAGGGATCTACACTAACTCCACATTCAGGTACAAGATTTGTAGCTCCACATTAGGAAGGAAGTTGTACTACTACCATCTGGTTAGGCCAAGGAGGTGGATGTGGTTGAGGTATCCAGACTTTATATTTACAAGGCCAACATAGTGGACCTGACCAGGTTAGACAGGTTGTATCTCAGGGTCATGAATCTGACCATATCTAAGTAGGGCATCCTACTACCAAGGTGTAGAGTCCAGGTACATCAATAGTTTGATGTACTATTCTAGTATCCTTCACTTTATTTTCTACATTATTTGATATAGGAGCTTTGTATTCTTTCATATCTATAAAAATTATCGGAAGTATGAGAATAGAAATAGAGTAATTTTGTGATGTAGTGACTATAAAAACATTATTGTTAATCTAAACCAAGATCTCACACTAATTTAAGGGTTGTCCCTTGAGATAAGCAATTATATTTTTGTATAGAACCTCTTTGAACTTGAGATGACAGGTTTCAATTTCACACTCGAAATGGAATAGGTAGTTCCATATCATTATCATGTTGATTTTTATCCTAGGAGGGTGTCCTTAACATAACTTGAGGGTGGTAACTATATTCATAAGAAAAAATGGGATTTCTCAGAAAGTTGATCAATAACTAAGCATCATGGGTTGGGTAGAGTGACAGCCCAAATGGATAGTCTCTTTATGAGTGATCAGAATATGTGATGTAAGTAGTTCCCTAGAATAGAGGATAATTTCATGGATGTTTTCCCTAATGACTTCTATATATTACCTCATATGAGATAGGTGTAGTTCACCATTGAGTTAATACTAGCAGTGTAACCAGTGTCCATTCCTCCCAATAGTATAGAAAAAACTATGCTCCGGGAAGCTAAGAAGCCACTGGAGGATTTGGAAGCTAAGTGTTTTGTCCAACCCAATAATGTTTTATAAGATTCAACTGTGTTATTATCTAATAAGGTATATGGAACCTTCAATCTTTGTGTAAATTATTTTTGGTTTAACTAGATTATTATTAAGAACCAGCATCCACTTTCATGTATAGACAACCTCTTCGACTAGCTTCGAGGAGCGATGGTTTTCCCCAAGATTTATTTGAGGTTAGGAAACCATCAGGTGATTATGAGACCATAAAACATTCCATGTATAGAATTTCATGGTATATATGTCCTATATGAGTATTTGGTTATGTCGTTCCGTCTCAAAAATGTTCCAATAGTTTTCATGGCCCTAATGAATCAGGTTTTTCACCTGAATCAGGATTCATTTTTGGTGGTATTTAGGGATGATATCTTGGTGTATTATCACACTCAACATGACCATGAAAAACATCTTGAGATAATGAATAATATAGTAATATACCACCATCTATATTATAATATCACTAAATGAAACTTTTAGATCAATAATGTTCACTACTTGGGCCACATAATCTTAGAGGAAGGAGTTTATATTGACCCAGAGAAGGTGATAATTGTAGTTTCTTAGGAACATCACAATAATTTATTTTAAAAATGAAATTTATTGGGGATGGATAGATATTACAGATATTTTATTCGGGAATTTTTACACATATAAGCACCTCTCACAAGCCTGATGAGAAAGGGTGGTAAGTTTTTATGGTCAGATGCATATAAGGCAGAATTTCAAAAGATAAAAGGGAGAATGTCTTTAGTGTTAATCATGATACTTCCAAGCTGAGTATAATCTATATAGTTTATTGTTATGTTTCAAGAATCAGGATTGGAGAAGTTATCATATAGGAATAACAACTCATGGCATATGGTTCCTTTTGATTAAGACCTCACAAGAATAATTTCCCAACACATGACCTTGAGCTGGCATCTATTGTTCATGATTTACACTGTTGAAGGAATTATCTATTGGGGGGTTCTTCATTTACACTAACCAAAAAAGTCTGAAATAAATTTCCACATAGAGTGATTTAAATCATAGGTAGCATAGGTGAGTAGAATACCAACATTAATTTGACATTGAGCTTTCTTATACACCTAGAAAGGGGAATGTATTAGCTAAAACCTTGATCTTGAAGACTCAGACAAAGGTCATCTAAGAGGCTAGTAGCGAGTGGAAATTGATGGACCTATTTTCTAAGATTCTCCTGGAGGTTTATGAATTTCATGGTTAGCCTGTTTTAGCAGCATTAGTAGTGAAATATTTTCATATTGTACAGATAAGGATGAGACAGATTTCATATCCTAAGGGCCTAGTCCAGAGAGAGAGTGTCTCGGGAGAGGACCCACCACCTGGCTAGGTTATCAATGTGGTAAAGATTCTACACTTCCATAGATGTGTCTAGGTTCCTTCAGGAATACGGGAAGAACTAGTGAGTGAGTATCATGCATCAATTTGGTCAATACACCCTATTCTTACCAAGATGTACTAAGACATATGTCATTGGTATTAGTATCTAGGTAGTAAGAGACATAATTCAGGTTTTATCACACAGTGTTCCACCTGTTAGTAGGTGAATGAGGAGCACTAGTGGCCTATTGGATTTTTATAGACTCTTCCCATTCCTAAGAGGAAATGGGATGATGTCACTATGTATGTCATAAAGGGCTTGTTGAGATCCTCTCAACGTAGTGATGTGCTATGGGTAATCATTTATAGGTTGGATAAGGTTGTACACTTTATACTAGTTAAGGAGACCTTTTCAGTAGATGATCTTGGGTGGATTTACCATTAATATATTTTATTACTCCATGATGTTCCCCATTCTATCATATCGGATAGGGACACTTGGTTTATGTCATGATTCTTGAAGGGGTGACAGAAATCCTTAGGTTAAAATGTGAATATGAGTGTAGCGTATTACCCTCAGACCAACGGTTTATCCGAGTGTATGATACGGTTGTTAGAGGACATTCTCTGGGCATGCATCCTTGATTTTGGAGGTTCTTGGGAGAATCATATACCTCTCATCGACTTTTCATGTAATAATAACTTTCAGGAAACTATTCGGATGGCTCCCTATGAGACCTTATACGGTAGGTTGTTTTGTTCACCCCTATGTTGGTTGGAGGTAGGTAAGGTAGTGCTACTAGGACCTTATCTCATTCATGAGACTTTAAAGCATGTGCAACTTATTTAGAAGTGTATGGATGTAATTATGTATCAAAAAAGTATTATATCGATCTTCACAGATGTACTCTTGAGTTTGAGGTGGGACATCGGGTATTTCTATGAGTTTCTCCTAGATAGGGTCATAGAAGAATTAAGATACAAGGAAATCTATCTCCTCATTACATAATTCCTTTCTATATCTTGAAGAGAATAAGGTTGGTATCCTATCAGTTGGATTTAACTCATAGGTATCAGTTCATGCATGATGTCTTCCTTACATCATAGTTTCACTATTATTATTCTAACCCATATAATTTGTTTAATCTTGACGATATAGAGATGGAGATAGATTCATCCTTTGAGGATCATCCAATACATATCATTTATTGGAGCACAAAGGTCCTATGAGATATGTATGATCCTATAGTATGAGTTTTATGAAAGTACGGACATATATAGGATGAAACCTATGGGAGAGAGGTTGACATACGTTCTCTATGGATAAAAAATTACTTGGAATATGTTTTTCCACCCTAAGAAGGAAAAATTGAGGATATGTTATTTTAATTAGGGGGTTTTGTAATGTCCCGGTTTTTTAGAGAGGTATGTAATCTTTTAAATTTAGTTAACCCATTATTAAGTTGTTTTTTTAGCTTAGACCTTGGTAACCACACCTTTAGGTAAATCAGTTCATTTTTTGGAAAGGAAGGAAGCAGAGGGGGGAATCTGGATGCAGAACCAATTCACAATGTGAATTAAATTCATGACATAAATCTATTTGGCCAGACCCCATGAATTTTTATTATAGGATGTGAATTCAATGCACACCATAAATCCTATTGATGGAATGAACTAGTTTTTTCTAGTAGATGAAAAGAAAACTTGGGGAATTCAATAAGTGAATTCCATTCATGTCATAAATATTTCATGTCGCTTTTTTAAAATGGTTAGAACCCCTCATTAATATATCCTCCTCTAAATGTGAAGTGCACCCTTTTCTTGTTGAAGCTCCTCCCATGCCTAAAACTAGGATTTGACATTTCTCCCTCATCTGAGATCTATTTCCTTCATCGTTGGTTGCATTGGATGCATATTGGTAAGAGATTCATTCCTATTTCATATTTTCTCAGTTTATCTTTTCATCCTCATTTCTATTTTGGTGCGAGTTAATATTACCTATTTTTACGGAATTTGTCTATTTTTCTAACTTAATTAATTCAAGATCATTTAATGGATGATAATTAAGAGTTATACCAACCTAAGGTAGGTGGTATAGTTCTTTTTACCTAATATCTCATTACCTTATATGATGCATCGTTGTGTTTGATACCAGGACCTTCTAGGGACACCTCCCAAATGTCAAATTAATTAAATTAAATGATGTTTCCATGATTCATATAATTATAGAAACCCGCGAATAACCTTCAAAGGATGACTAAATTGACATGAGACACCCCTAAGGGTGCGCCTTACTTGAATTCCTAAGTGTCTTATTCCTTGAACTACCAAATAAGGTGTATTTAATTTCTCCTTGTGAATGTATTGTATTTTAAAATTGGACTAAGGGAAAATGGTAGGCTACTGGTAGAGGCTATTTCCCTTTATGTTTTACCTTGTATTAACCACAATTAATGAATTGTCCAACATAACTAAAATATATTTTTGAATGGTATAATTTTAATTATAGATATGACCATTATTTTATATCAATTTGAGGGTGATATGAGGGTCTGAATTAAGGATGCCTTGGTCGGGCTCTCCAAGTTTAATAAATGGATGTTATAATTGAATTTCAATATGTTGGGAGTGATACTTGAGTTATTTATATAATCCTATGGATGGACTCACTGGTAGTATGTCTTTATGCTTCCCATTAGTGATACCTGGTTCCCTAGTGTAATACCTTGTAGAAACTCAATGGAAATTATTACTGTAGTATGACATGAGTGATACCTGGTTCATGATGTGGTTAATTATGGATGTAATCAGAGTTTTATACTTTATAACATGTCATGATTGATACATGGGTCCTTATATAGGCACCTTAGAAGGAATCCTAGAGCGTTGGGTTTTATAGTGAACATGGAGTGATACTTGGTTTTCTTCTTTATGGAATTCCTTCAATAGGCTCAATATGCAAGTTAATTAAAACTAAGGTTGTGTTCACCAAGAAAAATAACATTCTTGTGTTTATTCCATAATTTATACATGTCTTATATGATTTCCCAGTTATATATCCATGATCATATTCCATGAGGGTTGTGAAACCCCTCATAAGTAAGGGTGGATACCTTGGGCTTATGCCTCAGGTTCTGAATATTTCTATGTATCTCTATATAGGAACATATATGAATATATATATATATATGAGTCCTATATATACATACTTTATATATGTGTGTAAATGAACATGAAGGGTGACATCTATTCAAATACATCTAACTTAAGCTAAATCAGGTAGTGTTGGTTGGGTATCCCATGAGGAACATGATCTGATGTGATTTATTTATTTTTTTCCTTGCGTATATGATTACATGAACACTACTCATATTATATGCATAGACATGACTATTATAGACATCATTGGTTGTGGCCTACTGAATATATCTTACACCCTGTTAGGACCTCCGGTTGGTACCCAAATAGACCTTATGGATGTTGGAAGGTGGAAAGGGAAGTGTAAATCTTTGGATATTTGGCTTGTTGTTCTATAATGGAGTGCAATAGAAATGGATCAAGCCTATTATTGTGTTCTTATTGGGGGCATTTTTTTGTTTTTTTATATTTTTTTATTTTTGTATAACATCTTGTATATTCATGCACGCTTGTATCCTCATTACTTCCCCTTTTTATATATCATATGACATGAGCATCATTTTGTATGTGATGTTGATTTAGCTTCCGCCTACTTATTATATCTAGCTGGTCATTTATTCATCTGAAGTAAATTTTTAAATCCTTCTAGCATGATCAAATTATAAATTCATATTGTCCCAAACGACCCTAACTATAAAGTCCTAGCATAGCGATAGTAAGGGGTCAATCACAAAGAGAACAGGGAATATAGCGATGGTAACTCTTGACCAAAAGTTGGGTAATCCTGATTTTAATTGATATTAATTTTCTATAATAATTAAAGAATTTAAAATAAAACAAAAGAAGAGATAAAATTAGAAGATAGGGGAACCAGTTCCATGGGTGGTTTTACTAAAAATAAATCATGACTGCACTTAAAAAATAATAATACTCATTAGTTGCACAATCAATTAATTTTACTGATAAAAGAAATGGGAAATACCTATCAATCTACCATAGAATCTAAATTACTCATGTTTAGATGAATTAAATTACTAGGATGCATTAATATCAGGTCATAAAAGATTAATAATAATCCAATTCAGTGGTCATGAATTAATTACCTCAATCATGTTGGGTTTTTCTCTACTACCAAATGCACTTGGTCCATGATTTAATAACACATATAATTAATGTGAATTTCAACATAGTACCAATTGAATTAAATAATTATACAAGTGAATAAATAAATAAATAAATTAGTATGCACCCAATTTAGCTTATTCTACTCCCCCTACAGGTTTATCCAATCATCATTGGGTGATTTACAATGACAAATAACCCTAAACCATAGGGGTGAGAATAGAAAAAATAGAGTGAAGAGAATAGAAAAGAATAAAACTAAGAGTCATACAATTTTTATAGAAACAAATTGGAAAAAATAAAGTAGAATAAAAAACCTATCTATAAAAAACTCCAGATCAAAACCCTAGAGGCGGCCTCCCAGTGTTCAAATCCCTCTACTTTGAATGAATCATCTCTTGGACAAAACCCATATTTATAAAACCTAATGTCATCTATGGTCTTATTTGGGTCAAAAACAACATTAAATTTTCATTCCTAGGTCATATGTTCGGTATCCCATTGAAATATATGTCAAAATATCATATCTAAACAATTTTTCATGTTTCACATCATGTAATTTGGTCATTCCATGAAAATAACGAGTGTCACTTTTTTGAAACTTTTCCACTTAACGTTGTGTACTACTTTTAGGTATTGTATATTTTACATGTTGTGAACTTGATTCATGATTTTAATCATGTATTTACAACTCCTAAACCTTTATTTCATCTTTAATAATCAATTTTGAGGCTCAGAAACATTATTTAGACATCCTATGTTGTGGGAAGTATTCTTATAATGAAAAACTTGATCATTTTGACTCGTTTTCGATCTCTTCTTCATATTCATTTTACGATGTTTCATCTCGGTTTCCTTAATATTATTCCAAATATAAGTTATTCCATAAAAATAGATAAAACATTAATATCAAGCATGAATCTCATATTTAATCAATTAATATTCAACTAAAATTCATATAAAAACACATGAATATATAGATAAAAAATAGAGATATCAGTTGTTATAATTTACCTAATGGTTATTTATTATTGTTTACACTATTTACTATTATTATATATTTTTTTGCTACACTTTGATCATGGGGGTATATTCTCCCCACTATACCATCATAAACACCAACTTCTATTTGATATCCTGTAGTGTATGGTGAGGCGCACTTGAGTTCTTTTGGATGATCGAGTTTGGTTACATATGAGTGAACTAGTTGTGGGACGCTATAGATAGAATCATTGGTCTTTTCCCTTAACCAAATTCAAGATGAGATTAAAAAATTCATAAATGAAACCATTTATAGAAGAATTTAAAGCTTATCGAGATCACAAACCAAACCATGTTCACTGAACCACCCCAAGAAATTGTCAGTATCGTACACCTTACCCTTAGAGAATATGTTGGTGTAATAAGGGGTTATCTATCTAGACCCTAAAAGTATAAATTTATATAATTTTTATTTTAATAAAATAATGATTATATTTATCCATTTTATTATAACTTTATAAATTATTAAATAACGTGTTTGATAAAAATTATATTTTGATGTGATGAAACACACATTTTATTTTTGGGAAATATTTAGTTTCAATCATGAAACTCTTTTGATGAATTAAATAAAATTTAAAATAAAGTTTATTTTAGTAATATATTCTTATTAAATAGTATTTATTTTAAATATAAATGATAATGTAATTTTATGAAGTCAAATGTAATTTTTATAAGGGTCAGAAAATTATCATCATTGTAAAAACCAATATTTTTCAATAAATTGTCATTTTAATTTCCATGTTAAAATAATTATATTAAAATAATTATTATGGTAAAATAAAAATTATTTTTGAAATTATCACGTTGAGATTATCCAACAGTAAATTTTTTATAATTTTATGAGACATTCAATTTTTGGGGTAAAAATTAAATACGGTATAAATATATAGTATGTATTATGACATCATAAAAGTCTAAAAGTAATATAAGAAATACTATAAATATTATACATGGACAAAATTATGTTTTCCCTTTAAAATAATGTGTTTTTAAAGTTATTTTATTAATTTTATAAACCCTTACTAAATCCTCCAAAACCTATATCGTATTTTAAGATTTTAAAATCAAATCTTTATAAACACGACTCACTTCCATGTAACCAAGGGAATTATTTTAAAGATTTCTATTCTTAGACTTATAAATTAATTAAACCCGCTCTACTTTGGTATAAAACATTTTAAAAATCATGGGATAGTTTGTGGTTTGGATTATTTTATCTCATAGAGTCCAAAACCTATGTTTTGAAATTAATAAAGAATTCCGCCCTCTTTTGCTATAAAACCCACCCAAACTCCCATTACTCATAACACAAAACCCTTTTATCATAAATTTACTCTACATTTACCTCTTTATATTCCTTTTATGTTTCCCCCAATCTCATAAGAAGCTCTTCCCAATATTTTAGGAGCACTCTCTCAAGGTAAGGGATCATCTCCTTCTCCTCTTTATTCAAGCACCTTCTTTATATTATGCCTTTTCATTTCAAAATATTCATTTTGAGATATGTTTTTAAACATACCTATTATTTTTTTCAAGTTATAAGAGACCATGTACACTCTCATTAAAATCTTCCACAAATCTTTATGTACCCCCATTATGCTGCCAAAATTATCCTATTATTTCCCATTCCAAACATTTTTGTAGTGAAAAACCTTGCACATTTCCACTCAAAGGTATTCACCTATATGTACTTATCCTTTATTTATTGGGGACTTCTATGTATGTAACCCACACTTCTTGATCATGGGATTAAAATTTATGAAATAAATTATTATGTTGTATGATCTATGTGGCACAATTATGCGTGTCCATGATATAAATGTGCTAGGTGGGATGAAAATTATGTATCCCTAAAATGAATTGGGTAATATTTTAAAATCATGAGATATCGTTAATGGTGCATGGGAGATTATCCTAAGAACACTATGTTATGCTTTCTCGATGGTTAGCCTTGACTTATGTTTATGATTTCTTGTTTTATGTTGTTGTTATATTCCTATGTTTGCTTTATGTTATCATCTTATATCATGCTTTAATGATCATGTTTATGATTCTCACCCATTTATGTCACCTTGATATGCCTATTTGCTAATGTGTATTACTTATATTGTGTTATTATTTGATTATTCCCTTACTGGGATTTATATTTCCTCCCTTTCTTATGTACGTCCCCAAGAAATACAATACAGTTTTTAAATAGAAATGGAATTTAAGGGAAAGTTATGGAGTTTTAGCTTATGTATTTATATTTATATTGTAATTTGTTATGATATATACCTAATTACTCAATGACCCCATGCCTTATGGTCTTCTAGGGATGTATTAAGTGTATTCTTATGTAACAAATAATGAAATAAAGTGTATTAAAGATATGGGTTTTCATATAGAAGATGGATATTCCACTATAATAATAACATATCAGTATATTTAGGATACTTATGTTACTATTTCTACATGGATTGAAAACATAAGTGGGTGGTTGTGATGTGCAGTTATTTTTTTTCTTATGTGGATGTGGTTGTGATGTGCTTGCATGGATGTGTGATATGACTTATGGAGCAGATGGGAGAACCAAGACATGTGATAATGGGGTTTAGGGTGATTGGTTTATTGAGAAATTATTGTGGCCATACTTTTTCATACATGATTATTACTTTAACACACCAAGGATTTATAAATAAATGCATGAAACACTGAGTCTCCACAGACACCACTTTGTTGTAACCTATCCAGTAAATATAATTTTTTCACCTTTGTGATTTGAATTTCAAAAAACTGACATACACAGTTGTGTTCAGTAAAATATTTAGAGTCTAAAAAGACAAACTTAATTTTTGGGGAATAGTAACAAACCCTTATGAATAGTAATAGAAATAGTAATATGACCCTTATGAATAGTAAATCATATTTTTTTTGTCTTAAGGTTATAAGATAATGAGATCTTGATTAATTTTTCAAAGTGAATAAAACAAATTATGGTTTTAAAATTGTTATTTTTTGAATAAAGTGTGATTTTATTTTAAAATTAAATTAATCATATTTAGAAAATTATTTTCAAAAAATGGAGTTTATTTTTAAAATTTACACATCCAAAAATGTTTTGGGTGAATTTTTGGGATTTTTTGGAAATACTCAAATTTTTTAGGAATAATAAAATAAGGCAATTTACCGTATATATACATTATCAGTTAAATTCACTATTACTAACATCATGTATGATTTAAGCACACTTGGTTCAAACTCACGTTCACTTATTGATATTATGGGTCACAAACAAATCACCCCCCTCATCCACTATAACCCCCCCCCCCTCACTCACTCTTCTCTTCACTCATCTCAAGCCTTTTTCCTAGTCTAAATTCTACTCAAATATCATCCCAAGCTCTGTCCCCATATCCAAAAGACCTTGGTCTCATAAACAAACAAAAATATCTCCTCTAAAGAGGCTCTCAAGGAAGATTACTTCAATAGGTAAATTCCTCTTTTCATTTATTTTATTTCAAGTTCCTTTCTTTTATTTTTATTTCCTCACCTACCTTAATCGAGGTGTTTTAATGAATCTATTAACTTACATGTACTATAATTTTTTTATGATAAAGTAATAATTCTTCTCCATCTCTCCTTTCCCCTTCTTTTATATTAGAAATGAAAACATCATCTGAGATGTGTTAATTTATCACATTCAAGGACGATGGGTTTTCAATTTCTATTATCATATTCAATTATGGTCATGAAACCATTTTCATGGTTTAACCAGACTATAATATATGTATTATAACTTTTTTAAGGTTCTTTAATCCTTTTTACAAATGATATTAATTTATAAATCATAATTAATTCATTGTGATAAAAACTGTCAATTAACCCAAACAATTGTCATTAATGTTTTATATAATGATTCATCTTCACTCCCAATAACCAGATGAAATTTTAAAACCATGTATTATTATGTTTGTTAACTAATAACATACAAATTACTATTTTGTATAAACATTCTCATTCTACATGTTTATCCATACATGAATATTAGTAAATCGATCATGAAAACCAACAATCCCAAACAATGAAATTGAATCTATTAACCCATAAAAATGTCATCAATGAACCTAATAAGCTTGTAATAAATAAATTAAATGTAGTTTAGGTTCATTAATTATTAATTTATGAACCTAAATTTGATTATTCAGGTCATTAAGATCAAGTAAGGAACACCTTTGGATTTAAGGTAGGGTTTTCTACCCGAACCTCCATTTTCATTTGGGTTACTCTTATTATCTACTTACCTCAATAAAATTATTATTTATTTATATGTACCCCTCATAAATTATGTGTGAATGTTATATATATTTTTACCAACTATAATACTACTTTCATTTATGGGGATTTATATATTTTAAAAGGATCTTTTAAAAATTATTCCCGAAATACAAGCCCGATTGAAGGGAATTTCTAAAATTCATACCTATTTTCAAGGGCACTATATAATCTATTTTAAGAAACCATTATCTTTTTAAAATCACTCATTTTATTATGAAAATACTATATTACTTCACTTATGGTTTTATACAAATACTTTTCCCAAAAATAATTAATATTTTCAAAATAAAAGAGTATTTGTCTCAAGAATTACTCGATGATTTTATAAGAGTATCTTCATATGTTTCAATCACACTTGTTTATTATTATATATTATTGGGGGTAATCATTTATTATATCATCTACCATATTTAATTTAATGTTTTATGATAAGTTTGAGTGTGGATGTGCTATCTTAAAACCATTCACCAATTTACTCTGAATGGTTAAATTTCATGCTTAATGTTTGGGGAAGGTTATTTATATTTTATATGTTAGTTTACGTATTATTGTATATATTTTTTATGTTTATCCCCATTTATATGAGGAATTAATTTGAATTTTTAAGTGTTTTTTGGGCCCGTTATAGCCTCTCAGTGCATCGGTAGGTCTCATGAGATAAACTATGATCTTGGCACGAGGCGTTGACAAAATGGATATTTATGGTCTTAGAACGAGGCCTTGAAGGTATGGATATGATGTACCACATTATACATTACCTCATTATGAAACTATTATTGATATTTCATGTGGTTATTAAACTAGTATAATACCCATGATTATGTTTTGTTATGGCCTTATTTATTCATCTCTTATTCCTTCAATATTATGTTCAAGTTTAATTTTTTTAAAGGTGTGTGTTTTTAGTTATTCACCATGCCTGATGTTTATGTTTATGATATCTTTAGATGTATTGATTACCCTTACTAATAATTTTATCTCACCCCTTTCATATGTTTTATTTTTTCCAGGATGTGAAGGATTATTTTATGAATTAACTTCAGGGATAACCTAGGAGTTATGGATGTTTTCAATGGATTTTATATGTTGTATTTCCTTTTAAGTTGTAATGTTAAACTTATGTATATATCTTGTTTCCAAAGATACTAAACTACTCAGTCCTTTAGGATGCATATTCCTTATTTATATTCCAATGTAATAAAATGAGGCACTAGATCTGAGCAACTGGGGTCAGGTCCTTACAGTTGGTATCTAAGGAAGTTTAGTAGAAAACATGGAAACTATATTTAGAAAATGTAGATTAGAGAACAAAACTCTAAGATAGACATTGAGGATAAGTATACAATAATATCCTAAAATTTTGGTAAGTGATATATTATGTTGATCTTTCTAGAAAATACATCCCTGTATGGTTACTACAAGTGGACGTGGTTTTGGCACATATGTACCTAGGAGTGAAAACTCTAACAATGAGTTTTAGGATTGACCCAGGGTATCCTAGTACACAATAAGGGGACTTACTATGCGCCTGTTTTGACACTCTCAAAGGATATGCCTATGACAATTCACATTTTATTTATAAACCATTATGAAGTAATTAAATGTATATTTTTTCTCAAAGAAACCATGTTTATGATTAAGAGATTAGCTATGGATAGGATTTCAATTTATTCTAAGTATTTTTATAAGTTGAGATTATACATTATGATTCATAGCCTAATCTAGTGTATTCCATTATTTAGAAATAGAGCCTAGTTGAGGGAATGGAAACCACATAAACGCATGTATCCTATGTAGGGATTGACCTCTGATGAAAGATAATGATGTTGGATCTGGTGCTGTAACTGGTGTTAAGAAACTTATAACTATATTGAGATAGTTGACTCTTGTTATGAATAATAACCTTACCTATATGGAACATCCTGATCCACAATGTTGAGGTGCAATTCTATATCGCTTTATATGACAACACTCTCCATCATTCAATGGGACTACAAACTCATTTGCCGTTGAGTAGTGGTTAAGTTCCCTATATGAGATATTTCACTCTTTGGGATATAACAAAAGAGAAAAGGATATCATGGTAGTTTACCGTCTATTGGGATATGTGGATCAGTGGTGGTCATTAATGCAAAACACAAAGGTGGATGAAGAAATCGATGAGAATTAATGGAGGGATTTTAAGTAAATTTTCCTAGAAAAATGATTCCCTCATGAATAGCGAGCAAATATGAAAAGGTAGTTTTTTAATCTGAAGTAAAATGAGGATAATAATGTTTCAAAGTATAAAGCTAACTTCACAATGTTATCAAGGCATTCTGTGGATTACATACAAAATCCAAGGAGAAAGATTGATCGATTTTTTTATGGTTTAAAACCATTCCTCTAAATGGAACTAGTCTCCCAAAATTTCTCATCATATAAAGATATAGTATCATGTGATATCGTGATAGAAAAATAATTTTCTAAGTATTTTGACCTTAAATGAAAGCAAGATAAGAATAGGGCTGATAAAAACATTGGAAAAGGAAATAAGGAAATGGTGAAGAAGGGAAGATTTTACCTTCCACCTTGTAGTAATTGTATTAAGAAACACCCTGGAACTTGCCTGGAGGGAATGGGAGTCTATTACAAGTGCGAAGAAAAAGGGCACCAATATTGTGATTGCAAGGGGAAGAAAGAAGAAGCCAATGTTCAATGTTATAGTTGTAAATATATGGTACATTATGCACACGAATTTCCTAAGTATTAGGGAAGAATTCCCCAAATAATTCCAAGGGAGAAAGGAAAAACTTATGCAATCACAACTGTTGAGGTTAAAGTTCCTAAAAAATTGGTGGAAGGTATTTTAATCGTTTTCTCACATATATATAATGCTTTATTTGATTCTATATTATCACATTCTTTTATATCTTCCTATTTTTCCAAGAAAATTAGACATTTACAATTTGATTTAATAAATTAGTTATCAGTCAAAACTCATAGGGGATATATCATTGCAATAAATATGTGTTGATCAGTCCCCCTTATGAAATATAAACATTCTTTAGTTTCTAAACTTATCATCATACCCATGATTTACTTTGATATAATCTTTGGTATGAGTTGGATTTCACGTTATGATGAGAATATCTATTGAAAGAATATGTAAGTTACAATTTTTGAGAAAAGTGTTGAATCCCTTGTCTTTAGAGTAGAAACCTCTCTAGGTGATTCTTATCTAGATCCACCCTCAATAGCCCTACTGAATACAATTATTGGGGAGGAAGGTAATTCAATAACTATGTATTAGGAAAGGAATGTTCAAATAGAATACATACCTATTGTGCAAGAATATGTTGATGTGTTTCGAGAGGATTTATCAGGACATCCTCTAGAGCAGAAAATTGAGTTTTACATTTATTTAATTTGTGGTTCAAGGCCCATATCAGAGACCCCTTATAGAATGTCCACTATGGAATTAGTATAATTTAATAAAAAACTAGAAGAATTGAGTGATAAAGGATTTATTTTCCCTAGTGTTTCTCTATGGGAAGCCCCTTCCCTTTTTTCTAATAAGAAATATGGATCTATGAGGTTGTGCATTGACTACAAGGAGATCAATGCTATAACAATAAAGAACAAGTATCCCCTACCTCACATTGATGATTTATTTGATCAACTACATAGATACCAATATTTTTTGAATATTGACCTTCGATATGGATATCATCAGTTGTGATTAAAGAAGGAAGACATTCCAAAAATAGCATTTCAAACCAGGTATGGGCATTACGAGTTTATAGTAATGCCTTTTGGATAGACTAATGCACCCTCTGTTTTCATGGATCTAATGAATAGAGTTTTCGAGGAATATATTGGTGACTTTGTGGTGGTATTTATTAATGATATATTGGTATAATCCAAAAGCTATGGAGATCATGAAAATCACTTGCGCACTATTCTGAAGACTCTTAGAGGAAAGAAATTAGATGGGAAGTTTAGCAAGTGTGAATTTTGGCTTCAATAAGTTTCCTTTCCTATCCACATCATCTCTAGGTATGGAATATTTGTTGATCCTATAAATATAAAGGTTGTGCAATAATGGACTAATCCAATAAACATAACTGAGGTATGTATTTTTATTAGTTAAGCAGGTTATTATCGGAATTTCATTGAAAAATTCACCCGTTTAGCCAACCCAATGACGAAGATTACATGTAAATGGATTAAGTTAATATGGAAAAATGAATGTGAGGACTTTTTTTAAGAATTGAAGATAATATTAGAGAATTCTATGATCCTGACTCTACCATCGTGGAATGATGGGTTTTTGATCTATAGTGATGCATCAAATAAATCACTTGGTTGTTTATTTATGAATAATGATAGAGTTATTTCCTATGCATCAATGAAACTAAAAATTTATGAACAAAACTATCCTACTCATGATCTTGAGTTAAAAACTATAATATTTGCTCTGAATATATGGAGACATTATCTTTATAGAGAAAAATTTGAGATGTATACAGATCATAAGTGTTTGAAATATATATTCTCACAAAAAGAACTCAATATGAGGCAAAGGAGATGGCTTGAGATACACAAGGACTATGATTTTTCCATACAATACCACCCATGAAAAAAAAATAAGGTAGTTAATGCATTGAGTATGAAGGATCATGGAGTTCTCAATAAAATGAGGATTGATAAGGATCTTATGTACATGGATCTAGTGAGGATGGATATGGTAATCATCAAAGAAGGTGAAACGTCAATACTTTTTCATTTGGTTTCCCAACCATCTCTGTTGGAAAGGATTAAAACTTAAAAGTCTAATGATGAGAATCTTCAAAAGAAAATTAAAGGTTTGAATGATGAGAAGTTGGATGACTTCATGTGTGAAGATGGAATTCTAAAATTTGGGAAGAGACTTTGTATTCCAGCTATACCCGAGCTAAAAATGGTGTTAATGGATGATTCCCATAGTTCAAATTTCTCTATACATCCTAGTAGCACTAAGATGTATAGTGATTTGAAGGAACATTTCTAGTGGGACAATATAAAGAGGGAAATTTATGATTATGTATCAAGATGTCTAGTCTGTCAGCAAGTAAATGTCAAAAGACAACATCCAAGAGGAGTCATGAAGCCTCTACCTATTACTATATGGAAATTGGATGACATCACCATGGATTTTGTCATTAGATTACCCAAAACTCCAAGGAAGAATGATGTGATGTGGGTAATTGTTGATCAAGTTATGAAATCTGCACATTTCCTCGCTATAAGGGAGGATTTGACACTAGATCACCAGGAATGACTCTATATAAATGAAGTTGTGAAACTTAATGGAGAACCTCTCTCAATTTTATCAGATTGTGATCCATGATTTATATCAAAATTCTGGAAATGTTTTCAGAAAAATTTGGATACCGAGCTTCGTTGGAGTATTGCTTACCACCCACAAACTGATGGGCAATTATAAAGGATGATTCAAACTTTAGAAAACATGTTGAGGTCATGTTCACTTGACTTTTAAGTTATTTGGGATCAATATTTACCTTTAGTGTAGTTTTCCTACAATAATAGTTTCCATTTATGTATTCAAATGGTACCATATGAAGCATTGTATATAAAGAGAAGTCATACACAAACTTTTTGGGATAAAGTTGGAGAAAGAAAGCTTGTGGGCCGAGAGCTTGTGGAGGAAACAATAGGAAAGGTGAAGACTATTCAAACCCATCTCAAATCATCTCAAAGTAGGAAAAAGAGTTATGCTGATAATCAAAGGAAGTATTTTTAATTTCAAGTGGGAGATCACATTTTCTTGAAAGTATTTCCATGGAAGGGTGTTATAAGATTTTGGAAGAAAGGGAAATGGATCCCTAGGTACATTGGACCTTTTGAAATCCTAGATAGAATCGGAGATGTTGTATATCTATTGGTTATGCTGCCTAGCCTGTCTAAGGTACACAATGTGTTCCATGTCTCATTCTTGAAGAAGTACATGCCATACCCAATGCATTTCCTCACTTCTGAAGGTATAGAATTAGAACATGACCTATTTTGCAGTGAAGAGCCTATCCAAATTTTGGACACTAAAGAATAGGTGTTGAGGAATCAGATGACTCTACTGGTAAAGATACTTTGGAAAAATCATAAAATCGAAGAGGCAACATGGGATCCTGAGGAGCTTATGATAAAGAACTACCCAAATCTTTTTTTGAGGTAACATTCTGGTAATTTTTAGGATGAAATTTTTGTAAGGAGGATAGAATGTAACACCCCAAGGATTTATAAATAAATTCATGAAACATTGAGTCTCCACAAACACCACTTTGTTGTAACCTATCTAGTAAACATAATTTCTCCACCACTATGATTTGAAATTTGAAAAACTGACATACCCGGTTGCATTCAGTAAGATATTTTGAGTTTGATATGACAAACTTAATTTTTGATGAATAGTAACATACCCATATGAATAGTAATATGACCCTTATGAATAGTAAATCATATTATTATTATTATTATTAAGTTTATAAGATAATGATATGTTGATTAATTTTTGAAAGTGATATAAAATGAATTATAGTTTTAAAATTATTATTTTTCAAATAAATAGTGATTTTATTTAAAAATTAAATTTATCATATTTAGAAAACTATTTTTAAAAAATGGAGTTTAATTTTTAAATGTACACATTGAAAAATGGTAAGGGTGTAATTTACCGTATATATACATTATTAGTTAAATTCACTATTCCAAGCATCATGGATGATGTAAGCACACTTGATTCTAACTCACATAAACTTATTACTTTTATGGGTCACATAAATCAACACTATTGGTTTCCTTGAGGGAAATAATAAAATAATGAATAAGATATTCACAAATCACCCCTCTCCTACACTATAAAACTCCCCCTCAATACCTCTTATCTTCACTCATATCAAGTCTTGTGCTTTGTCTAAATTCTGATAAAATATCCTCCCAAGATCCTTCTCCATGTTCATCAGCCCTTGGTCTCATAAAAAGACCAAAACCTATCCCTTAAAGAGTCTCTCAAGGAAGATTACTTCAAGAGGTAAATTCCTCTTTTCATTTCTTTATTTCAAGTTCCTTTCTTTTCTTTATATTTCCTCACCTCCCTTCATCCAAATGTGGTGATTACTCCAGTACCTTACATGTACTAGAATTTTTTTATGATAAATGAATAAATCTTCATCATATCTCATTTCCCATTCTTTTATACTAGAAATGAAAACACCATCCGAGATGTGTTAATTTATCATATTCAAGGAAGATGGGTTTTTAATTTCTATTACCATATTCAATTATGGTCATGAAACCATTTTGATGGTTGAACCAGACTATAATATATTTATTATAAATTTTCTAAGGTTCTATAATACGTTTTACAAATGATATTAATTTATAAAACAAAATGAGTTCGTTGTGATAAAAAATCGCCAATTAACCCGAACAAATGTCATTAAAGTTTTATATAATGATTAATATTCATTCCCAATAACAAAATGAAATTTTATAACCATGTAATATTCATGTTGTTCACTAATAACATACAACTTCTATTCTAGACAACCATTCTCATTCTACATGTTTTTTCATACATGAATATAATTAAACTGATTATGAAAACGGAGGAAGAAAATGCTTCCAAACAATGAAATTGAATCTCTTAACCCATCAAAAGGTCATGAATAAACCTAATAAGGTTGTACTAAATAAATTAAATGTAGTGGAGGTTTTTGACTTATTAATTTATGAACCTAAATTTTATTATTCATGTCATTAAGATCAAGTGAGGAACACCTTCATATTTAAGGTCAGGGTTTTCCACCTGAACCTCCATTTTCATTCAGGTTACTCTTATTCTCCACTCACCTCAATCAAATTATTATTTATTCATATGTAACCCTAATAAATTTTTTTTTAATGTTCTATATATTTTTACCAACTATATTTCTACTTTCATTTCTGGGGAGTTATATTTTTTAAGAGGATCTTTCAAAAATTCTTCCCGAAATACAAGAAGGATCTTTCAAAAATTCTTCCCAAAATACAAGCCTGGTTGAAGGGAATTTCTAAAATTCTTACCTATTTTCAAGGGAACTATATAATATGTTTTTAGAAACCATTATTTTTATAAAATCACTCATTTTATTGTGAAAATATTATCTTACTTCACTTATAGATTTATATAAATACTTTTCCAAAATAATTCCTTTCCAAATAAAAGAGAATTTGTCTCAAGAATTACTCAAAGATTTTATAAGAGTATCTTAATCTATTTCAAAAACACTTATTGATTCTTTTGTATTGTTAGGATTAATATTTTATGATATCATCTACCATATTCAATTTTATGGTTTATGATTAGTTTTACTTTGGATGTTCTATCTTAAAACCATTCACCAATTTACTCTGATTGGTTAATGTTTATGCTTAATGTTCGGGGAAAGTTATTTAAATTTCATATATTAGTTTCAATATGAATGTATATGTTGTTTATGTTTATCCTATTTCATATGAGGAATTAATTAGACTTAGTAAGTGTCAGGTGGGGCACACTATAGCCCCTCGGTGCATCGGTATGTCTCATGAGACAAACTGTGGTCTTGAAATGAGGACATGACAAAATTGATTTTTATGGTCTTGGAACGAGGCTTTGACGGTATGGTTATGGTATCCCACATTATTCATTCCCTAATTATGAAACTAGTATTGATAGTTCATGTGTTTATTCAAATATTATAATACCCATGATTATGTTTTATTATGGCGTTATTTATTCAGCTCTTATTCCTACCATATTATGTTCAAGTTTATTTTTTTAAAGGCATGTGTTTTTAGTTATTCACAATTCCTAATGTTTATGTTTATAATATCTTCCATTGTATTTATTACCCTTACTGATCATTTTATCTCACCCCTTTCTTATGTTTTATTTTTCTCAGGATGTGAAGAAGTATTTTATAATTGAAATTTTGGTATAACCTAAGTGTTATGGATGTTTTCAAATAATATTCTATGATGTATTTCCATTCAAGTTTTAATGTTGAAATTATGTATGTATCTTGTTTCCAAATCTACTAAACTACTTGGTCCTTAGGAATGAATATTCATTGTTTATATTCCAATTTAATAAAATGAGGCACTAGTTCCGGGTGACTGGGTTCGGGTCCTTACCATTACATCATTTTAAAGATAAACAACATAAAAGGGTTGCACAAACAAGATCCAAAGGTTTAGTGTCCTGGAAAAATTATAACCATGCATAATTTTTACATAATAAAACATAAAAATTTATTTAATTCCTTCTTTTCTAGATTCTTATCATCCCTCGTGTTCTCCATAGTACAAGTATTCACCTGAGGATATACATCAAAAGAAGGGGTAAGCTAAAATCCCAGTAAGAGGATGAATAAGAGACATGAAACATGGGTGAGCATAATAATCATCATAATAATATAATCAAAGGATCATAATCATAATCATGATATGAAAAATTATATAAAGGCTTTAAATGTGGCGATGCATAAAAATCATACATCATTCCCTAGTGGTCAAATACCACACATAGTTGTGAAAAAAACTAGCATCATGTTCACGCATATTTCAATTTATCTCTTAAGATTCATCACATCACCCAATGCATTTTAGTGTTATATAATTCCGAGCACACCTGTAACATAATAACTTTTACATGGGCTATATAATTCTAGGCTCACTTCTCACATCATAACATTTACATAATCATGAATGACACATAGAATGTATGTCAATCTTGGACATAAAGTAATCCATGGAAAGGAATTGGTTTCATTTAATAAATCATTATTTCATGAATAAACTTTGTGGTTCCCAAAATAAATATGGAATAACATAATTGGTATAAGTATCACCAAACTTTAATGAGGAAGAGAAAATCACATGAGAAGTAAAAGTTGTGTTTTTAAAAAGAAGAGTTCTTTTGAAAAAATCTTTTCCTTTTTTATAAAAATATATTGGAAACATGTATATCCCCAAAAATAAAAGATAAGGAAAAATAAATTATATTTATAAGGAAAAATTTATACTAAAAATGGATTGAAATAGAGATAACCCAAAGAAAGAGAGTTGGGTTAAAGAATTCCCCTTACCTTATATTTGAATGCTTTCTTCACATTAATATCCTATATAATAAAATTATATTCATTAATTATAAAATAAATAACCTTTTATACATGAATTTGATTCATTATAGTTTTATTAAGTTCATTTTTGAGCTTTTTTAAGAGTTATAGAGTTCAATTTCATTGTTTGGTAATGTTCATTTCCTTGGTTTTCATGATTGGTTCACTTATATATAAGTATAGAAGTTTATGTAAAATGAGAATAATTCTACAGAATTGAAATTATATGTTATTAATGAACATAAAGAATATTAAATTATCTTATATATCATTTTTTATATGGTATTAGGATTAATCATTAGATAAATAGTTAATGAAAATGATTTAATTTATTTGGTGGATTTTATGACCATTATGAGCTTGTACCATTTTATTTAACATCATGATTATATATATATATATATATATTGATTAAAAAACATTATATAACTTATAATATGTATAATAAAATATTATTTAACCATAATTATGGTTTTATGACCAGACTCAGAGGCGGTAATGAAAAATGAAAATGCATCATCCACGGAGATGGTAAATCAACACACCACATATGATATTTTTCTATTTAGAAAAAATGAAGAGGGAAGAGACTTAAAGATGAATTGGTACATTAATATAATAACATACTATTATATAAAATATACTATATTTATTATTCCTCTTGTATAGGTGGAGGTTAGGATAGTATAAGAAAATAAATGAAATTGAAAAAAATTAAAAGGAAAATAAAGAGGGTTTTACCTCTTGAATTTTTCCTCCTTGAGAACCTCCTTAGAGACAAGGGTTTAGAGTTTTGATGATACCAAGTGCTCCCAAATGTGTGGAGGGGTCTTGGGAATATTATTTGGTATAATTTTAACAAGTCTCAAATCTTAGAAGGTGTGAGGAGAAGAGGTGGTGAGGGGTGGTATTTATAGTGGAGGAGAGAGGTGTTTTCTCATTATTTTATTCATTAGTTTATTGTTTTGGCTCAATAATATGAATAATTTGAGCCTTATCACGAATTATATTAAAATAATTAAGGATATTTAGAGATTTCGGGATTACATCAGCCTTACAACATCTTTGACTCAATAATTCATGTATTTAGCTTTTATTATAAATTATTGTATTTTATTATTCACCAAATATTCAAGTATTTTAGAAAAATCCAAAAAATTCACCCTAACCATTTTTATAAATTTATAATTAAAAAATGTACTCCATTTTATAAAAATAATTTTCTAAATATGAAAATTTTAATTTTTAATTATTATCATCATTTTCTTTGAAAATACCGATTTTAAAATTATAAGTGATTTTTATAACACTTTGAAAAATTAAGTAATGTCTCGTAATATTATATTATAATCATAAGACACAAAAATTAAATTTATAAATCTATTTTCTGAAAATAAGTTTTATTTTAAATTATTATATTAATTATAAAATTGTAATTTAATATTTATGACTTACAAAAATACCAACACTTAATTAATAATTTTTAAAACATTTATTTACTTATACTATGATATAATTATATAATATTATAATTTATAGAATGCATAAATTTTATTTATAATTTCATAGGTTAGGTTACTATTCTATTGGCCAATTTACTATTCTTAATGTTCACAATTCTATTCCAAAGGTCATGTTACTATTCTATCAGGATAGGTTTCTTAATTTCTAAAAATACCTATTATATCACTCATTATTCATTTAAAAAGATTTTATTGTGTTGTATAAGTGATTTTATGTGATTTATACTATATGAAAAAATTATAAGAAGGGAATTTTCATTGATAAATATTGGGTCGTTACATTCTTCCCCCTTTATGAAATTTTTCACTTGAAATTTTTTTTACATGCTATGGTGAAAACAAGTGGGGGTATTTGTCCTTAATAACTTCATATGGTTCTCATGTTGCCTCTTACTAATTATAGTTCCTCCATAGTACTTTTACAACTTTAGTAGTCTTGTTGCATAGGAATTTATCTCTGCATTCCAAGATCTTCATTGGATTCTCCTTGTAAGAGAGATCATTTTCCAACTATACCACCTATGGATTCGGTACATGTGAGGGATCCAGTATGTACTTCCTCAAGAGGGATACATGGAATACATAATTTAATTGATACATGGATGGTGGAAGTACTAGTTAAAAGGCCACAACTCCAACTCGATTAAGAATCTCGAAGGGGTCGATGTACCTGGGACTTAGCTTTCCTTTCTTCCCAAATCTCATTATCCTCTTCCATGGAGATCTGGGGAGAAATTCCATGTCTCCAACCATAAACTCAAGGTCTTGTCAAAAATTATCCACATATCTCATCTATCAAATTTGGGCTACCTTAATGTTATTTTGAATTATTTTCACCTTTTCCACCATTTCTTCAACCATTCTAGGTCCTAGAACCTTATGTTCACCAACTTCATCCCAGCACGCTGGTGTTCTGCATCTTTTCCTATAAAGGGTTTTCTATGGATACATTAGGATGCTCAAGTGGAAACTATTGTTATAAGATAAATTGACCAGAGGAAGATGTTGGTCCCATCCTCCTTTGAAGTCCATATAATATTCCCTCAACAAGTCTTTTAGTGTCAGAATAGTTCATTTAGATTGGTTATTAGTTTGAGGATGATAAGTCGTACTAAAGTTTAACTTGGTGTTTAGAGCATGTTGGAGAATTTTCTAGAACTTGTAGGTAAATCTTGGATCTCATTTGGATATAATTAATAGTGTTAATCTATATATCTTTACCATTTCTCTGATGTATATCTGTACAAGTTGATCCAGGGGGAAGTCCTCACGAATTATGATAAAGTGAGCTGTCTTTGTAAGACGATCCATAACAACCCATATAGAATTATTTCTTCTAGATGTCATTGGAATTCTTGTGACAAATTCCATTGTTATTTTTTCCCATTTACATGTAGGTATGGGTAATGGTTGCATCATCCCCTTAGACTTTTTTCTTTTAGCATTCACTTTCTAACATACCAGGAACTTTGATGTATATTCATTGATCTCCTTCTTTATATTGTCCCACCAATAGTTCTCTCAGATATCTCAATACATATTTTTGTTCCCTAGGTGAATAGATAAGATTGAGCTATATGCATAATTTGAAATATCCTTCTTTATCTCTGAATTGGATGGTACACATAGTCATAACCCAAATATTTCAACTCCTTCCCTGTCAATTTTGAACTCTAAGGATTTCCCATTTCGGAAAGCTTCTACTTTATTCTGAATTTCCACATCATTTCTTTAAGTATCCTTTATTTTCTTAATGAGGGATAGTTGGGAAATAATTTTAGAAAGGATTTATGATGTTCCTTCCTTAATTATTCCCATTTCTATCCTTTGGAAATCTAAGAATATTTTATCCTTCTCAATTCTCATCATTGATAATGTTGGAGGATCCTTTCTACTTAGATAATCTTCCATTTTATTATCTATTCTAGGATGGTAGTGGATTGAGTAGTCATAATCCTTGATGTTGGTGCATATTAAGCTTTATTTGTGTGAATATATATTTGAGGCTCTTATTAACATTATATATTTTATACTTTTCCTTATAGAGATTATGCTATTATATTTTCAATTCAAATATCACAACCACCAACTCCAAATCATGTGTGGGATAGTTTTTTTCATGAGTTTGCAACTACCTTTAGGCATAGGATATCAATTTATCATTCTACATTAGTACATATCCAAATAACTTATTTTAAGAATCATTGTATACTACAATGAGTTCCCCACTTACTAGAAGTTTGAGTACCATCATAGTGATAAACCTCTTTTTTAACTCTTTAAAGCAGTTTTAGGAATATATTCTTTCCTCACCTTTAATTAGTGATATCATGACCGATGGTCTACCTCAAAGAAATATTTGAACTTGAATAGTTGACAAAATAAGTCATCTATGTGTGGAATGGGATACTTGTTCTTTATCATGATTTTGTTGAGCTCATGATAATCAATATAGAGGTGTATTGATACATCCGTATTATTGAATAAGTGAACTAGTTCACACCATGGTGAGGCACTTAGGCGTATAAAACCCTTGTCCATATTCTCTTGTAATTGCTTCTTCATTTTTTCCAACTCAATGGTGTCTATTCTATATGGTGTCTCTGATATAGGTAGAGACCCAGGAATAAGTTCAATTGAGAACTCAACCTCTCAGTTATGAGGAAGACTTAGAAATTATTCGGGGAACACATCCTTATAGTCCCTCACAATGGGCGTGTCTTTGATTATGATTTTATCCTTTGTCTCAATCATTTGAGCCAAATATTCTTGCTTATAAGGCAATAATATCCAAATATTAGATGATGTATTTGAATAATATTCATCCTCTTCCTTACTCTTGTATATAATTGGAGGATGCTTTTTAATGTGAAGTGTGATCTTCCTTTCCCAACAGTTGATGTTGGATTTGTATAAAGATAGCCAATTCATGCACAAAATAGAATAAAAATCCTCCAAAGGAAGTAATACCAGATTTTATAGGAGGTTCAATCCACAAACATTTGTAACACCCCAAGATTTCATAGTACATTATTTCTTCAAAGTAATTCAATAACTTTCCCTCGATGCAACACCAAGTTCAAGCGCACCAAAAGATTACCAAACTAGCTGTTAAAAAGTGGTTATGCATATTATTAACTGAATTTTGAACATTATATAATACTTATAATTTTAGAATCCATATTATGAGTTTCTTAGACATAATGTAAGAAATAATTCATTTTTTCAGATAAAAGAATTATTTTTCAAAAAATGCACTTTTATCATCTTTTAATGGTGATCCCTTTTTAAATCCAATATTTGAAACATTTATATATTAAATTTGACAAAATAAACTTCTTATTTAGAATCAAGACATAAGAATTTAGTTTCAATAAATTTTTGGTGTTTTTCTGATAACTTTCATATTTGGGTGAATAGTGAAAAATATTATATTTTAACTGAAAACAACTTTTTTAATCAAAACAATTTATAGTGTTAAATTATAGATTTTAATGGTTTATAAGTACAAATAGATTATATTTTTACCATTTAATCCAATGCTGTTCATTGTAAGTAATTTCACTTTGGAATTGGACATAAACAAGTGTCAATCTTTTGATAATTATTATTTCTTAAAAATACGCCTTTTGGTTTTGACAACGGAAATTAATTTTAAATTATTAAATGAAACTTATATGTTTTGAATTTGGTAAAACAAACTTCATTTTTGGATTCGGAATATCAAAATTATCCTGGGGTCAATTTTTTTTTATTTTTCTGAAAACTTTCAATTTTTGATGAATAGTGAAAAACACTGAGTTATAGTTCATCTACCAGACCCTTTAAAAAAACTACATTATTAAATACATGAAATCATGTGGGTCAGTGGTAGGTGATACACCCTAGTCACCCTTCAGTTGCGGGTTCAAGTATCACGGCCTTGCCGGATGCGGCGGGTTGCCGCCTGACCTCCGGGTTGTCCTTTTATGGAAATCCAAAAATAATCTCAAACTAGAATTATCCAAAATACTTCTGTCCAAACTCACATTCCAAAGTTTATAAGGAAGGTGAACACAATGAAGATCCTTTTTTCCGCTTAATAAAATTTGAACACCTTCATCATGTATTCTTTTAAAACACTACAATATCTTGAATTATCATAAAACATTATTGATTACATTCATGACACCTTATTCCTTATAGAATACTGGATATACTCCTTCTATCAAAAAATGTTGTAAACTCCAACAATAATGGAATATACAAATCATTAATTAGTTTCAAGGTTGTCAAGAATATCCAATATAATTTATCCAAATCAATCATGTATTATTCCAAAATCACTACCTCGGTATCGGAACCATATTATGGTTTATCTTTCTCTTAAACATATATTTTACAAAAATTTAACCTGTTATTGAGTCACTTTTCTTGGTTCCACACAATCTCAAGTCCTTAATGAAATAGTACTGTAGTGAAATTCTTATAAACTCCATAATTATTATAACCATTACATTGTTGATACAACACTCAAATGACATAATTCTCTAATAACAACATAAGAACTCTAATCATTCCTTATCATCTTTGGTAGTATCATAACTTGATTATTATCCAATAGCATCATTTGGGGCATACTATGATGATTTGGACATTGGTTCGATAAGATAAAAAAACTTAATTTTACCGCTTCTGTGAGTAGAATTTCAAAAATCCGAGAGACACAGTTAATATCAAGGAGTAAAATGTGGTTCGATAAGATAAAAATAATTTTTGGTCAATAGTAACTTTTTACTTTTATTTACCACGGTTAAAAGTAAATAGGGTAATTAAGGGTAAAAATGATATTAATATTACCCTAAAACATGTCCTAATTCTATTGGAAAATTGTATATCGACAAAAAACAACCTTAGGAGTAAAATATCATCATTAAGGTCCACTTGGATTAGATCATGACATTTATTATTATTTAATTAAAAGAAGAGTTAAAAGTGTTAAATTCAGAGTTTATTAACTAAAAAAATTTTAATATAGGGTTATACATAAGATAAATTCAACTATAAATATTAATTAGAAATATAAAATTATTTCCTACATCATGGTCTTTTATTAATAATTTTTAGGCATTAGATAATTCAATTTATTTATGACACAATGATGATGCAGTAATTACATTATTAATGAAAGAATCAAATAAATGGTATTATAAATATTAAAATAAATATAATTTCAAAGTTTTTATGACATACACGAATTTTATATGTGACTATTACATATTATGACTAATTCAATGTATCTTGTTCGAAGTAATCAAGTTTTTATGACTTTCACAAAAACAAAATACCAAATAGTGTCAAAATTGACATAAATTAATATTTAAAACAAGTACTATATTATTGGTTGATATAATATTCTTAAAAATGTAAGGTTCGGCCAAAGGGATTAAATAATATTATATATGTCATTAATGAGACACTTGAGGTTCTCTTGGATGTTTATAGTAAGTTTAGTAACCATATATAGTAAGAATACAAGAAGACACAGTAAAAGTTAAACTATTTAACTAAGAGTTAAATCTAAATGATAGGGTTAAAATGGTAATCTAAACTTGTATAAAACCTATTTTTTGTGAGTATTTCGACCCATAACCACCTAAGTCTCGAAATAAATTCATTTTTAACCATTATAAACCGAATATGGATGTATAATAAATTAATACTTTAACCTTTTCCTAAAGTGACCTTCACCCATCTTATAAAAGGTCACTTCCCCTTATCTCAAAATCACACCTCCAAAGCCATTTGGCTCAGCCAACCCCTACCCAAATATCCTCCCAACTTCCATAAATTCAACCTAGAGGCATTTTTTTGATCATAAATTCAACCTAAGGATCCCTTTTTATCAAATCAAAAGGAAGAACTCGAAGAAGAGGTAATGATTTCACCACCCTCTTTCAAGTTCCTTTCTTCTTCCACTTCTTCATTCTTTGTTATTTCCATTATAAAATAATAACTCCAGTATCATATATATACTGTGATGTTATTATAAATATTTCAAAACTATATTCATTATTATATCTATCTTATGAATGATAATTCCACCATGCATGCGTACGTACGGCTTACCGTCTCCACGCCATTGTGTAATTTGTTATTCAACACTCTGTTATTTGGATGGATATAATGATGAGTAATATGTATTTAAATAATGAAAATAACATGATAATGTCTCTGTAAAATTAATATACCATCCAATTCCACACCTTTAAGGAAATTATATTGTCGCTCGTGCGTACGTACGGATTACCGTCTCTACAACGCGATAATATTCATTTCTGTGATCACCATTCATCGACAATTATAAAAATATATATTACTAATAAGTATTTAATATATGAAATAATAATGCTACTAGAGATATATATATTTATATATATATTTACTTACATATATATTATTCACTTGGTTCCATTCAATACAATATGAAAATGGAAACAGCGTTTATGCGTGCATACGGAATACCGTATCCATAAACGGTGTTTTTCATTTCATATATATGTTTATTATACATATTTATATTCTAAATATATATGATATATAAATTATGTTTTATATTCTGGAAGTATTTAAATCTTGGTCTAAGTGATACAATCAATAGTAACATGTTAAAACACGTACGATAAAGAAAGAGATTATTACCCGAAATGTTAATTTAACATTGAAATTATTATTAAATTGGTATTATAAAGTCATTAATGAATCATGTATGATATCATAAATACTAATATGGTTTTTGTATACTTTAATAACATACTACGATCTTCATACAGGAGGTTAAATGTACCTTCGACTAAAAGAAAGTGCAAGGTAAGGGGTTTTCACCTCACTCCTTATTCACGTGAGATTTGTGTCATATTGACACTATTACCTTTTGTGTGGTGTATGTACTTCCCATAATTGTATTATTTGTGTAATAAACTTTAATTTATGTGTATTTATATATTCATTGTATTATACCTCTTTCATGGGGTGTATGTTTCGTAAGTTACCAAATTGGTAAGGGTTAATTTCACAATCTCTTTATTATCCGAGATTGTTTTTACGTAAGTATCTAATAGGACATATTTATTATCCATGTCCATGTTTCATGAAATAGTTTTCAAAGGGATTATTTTAAGGCACTTTTTTACAAAAACATCATTTCAAATGTTTTAAATATTTATTCTTCTAAATCATTCTCATTAATGTCCATGTCTTCAAAATGGTTTTTAAGGATTTATTTATATGGACATGAATGTTTTTAAAATGTTAATTCCTTTCAAAAGTTTCAAAGTGGTATGGGACACTTTGATTCAAAAATTTATTTAAATGACTTCCTTTCTAAATTGTGTGACTTTTAAATGTTTTCATGAAAAAGGGATATTTCTCTCAAAGAGTTTTACAAATCATTTTCATCTATGTCAACATCCTTTGATGGATTTTAAACTTGTTTGAAGATGAGTTATTATGATACAAATCTTCCATATTGTGTTGAAGGTTTTGTGATATGTTTGACTATGGATGTGTTAGTTTTATACCATTCATGGTTTAGGGATAAAGTATTGACATTTCATGTGCTAGTTTTAATTCAAATGTTTATGTTATGTTTAAACCTTTTCATATGAGGAATACATTGGACTTAGTAAGTGATGGGTGGAGCCCGCTATAGCTCCTCGATGCATCGTTAGGTCTCATGAGACAAACTAGTGTCTTGGAACAAGGCCTTGACAAAATCTTATTTGTAGTCTTGCCACAAGGCCTTGACTATGTGGTTATGATAGTCTAGAATTATGCATTCCATCATTATGGAAGTGGTTAGTGATATTGCATGTCATTATTCGACTAGTATAATATCCATGTGAATAAGTAAATGGAATTACTTCATTTTATTTTTGCCATATTATGCTGAAGTTCAAGTTTAAAAGGATTTTGTTTTAGTTAAACATTTCCTTAAATATTTATTCTTATTTATGAAAGTTTCTGATGTATTGTTATACTTACTGAGCATCTGAGCTCACCCCTTTCTATGTTTTATTTTTCCCAGGATTCCAAGAAGTTTATTGTGATTGATATGCAGGGTTAAGCCAAGGGAATAATGGAATTCATAAAGGATTATTTATCTTTTTTTGTATGTTATTAATTGTAATGTAACATTCATGTATGTAATCTATTTTCCAAGACTGCTAAACTGATCGGTACTTCGGGACTTGATTCCTTCTAATCATGCCAATGTATTGAAATAATGCACCGACTCTGGGTAACTGGGGTCAGGGCGTTACTGTTGGTATCAAAGAGGATTTATATACTTTGGATTCAACAATTTTCTCATTTTTTTCTCACAGATAACTCAAATCCCATATTTTGAGGTTGTGTTTTAATAGTTATACTAAACTTTAAAGATATAAAAGAATGCATAGAACTAGAATCAAATAGTACATTCTCTATTTCTGAATGAATAACTAGCATACTTGTCACCACATCATTTTCAGGACCTACCTTAAAAGTAGTGATGTAATATTCTTTCCCTTTCTCCTTTTTCTTTGGTGGCTGACACTACACCAAACTGAGAGTTTAGCGGCAGTTTTTTAGCAGTGGTTTAGTAAATTGCTGCTAATTTTGTTTTTAAATAATTTTACAGCATTTTTTTAAACTACCGCTAAACATTTAAAAAAAATACAAACATGAAACTTTCCCCATCCCCCAACACCCCTGACCACCTGACACCCCCACCCCCCCCCCCCCACCCCACCAACTCCCCAAAACCCTAGCCTCGTCGCCGCCCATCATGGCCCATCGCCTCCACTCGTCGGCCCCCGTCGCACATTTCCTCACCGCACCTCGCCTCGTCGATACTTGCTGGACATCACTGTACCTCGCCTTGCTATCCCACACCATGTATCACTATTGATCATGACCCCCACCTCTCCACCCCTCAAAGGTCGAGTGGTAAGTGAAAGGGAGTTTCTATCTACCTCTTTATTGTATAAATATTTTATTTTCCATGGGTGTTTAGGAATTACATCTTCATTTGAGTTTCGTTCTTGGGTGTCATGATATGGTTTGATGTGATTTATAACTATTATTATTAATTGGGTATCCTTTTATGTGTTATCCATATTGGATTGTGTATTTATCAAATTATATGTTTCATGTTTATAGATAATACCTCTTAGAAGTTTTAGTATGGATGTTATTCAATGATGGAGTATATCTCTTCGTTTGTTGAGTTATTTTTTATTCCCCCAAATCCCATCATGAATGATTATGAGAATTAATTTTTTACTTTATTTGAATAATTCTAATTTTAATATCCACCACTTTATTTTTTTATAATAAATTGGATATTTTAATTAAATTGTATTTGAATGAAAATTGTTTTTATCAATTGAAACTAGTTTAATTGTATCATTGAAATTTAGTTGTTTTATTTTAAAGCATGGTTTTTTATGATAATTTTTTGAATTATATTGTTATTTAAATGTTCACCATTTATTCATATTATTTTTATTATTATTCATTTTTTTTAAACATATGAAAATTTAATTTTCTAAAGATTATTTTTACCTTTACATAAGATTTAAAAAGTTCATGTTACCCTTATATAAATTTGGTGTACCCTTAAAAAAATTATATTCTACCTTTACATATTTATTTTAATGTTCTATTTACCCTTACATAACTGTTTTTCTTACCCTTACATGGCATTTATAGTTTGTGTGTTACCTTTACAAATGTACCTTTATACCCTTACGCATGATTTTTATTATTGGTTTTACCCTTATGTAAGCTCTACATACATTTACACGAGTGTTTCTTACCTTTATTCAAGTGATTCTTACCTTTAAACATGTGTTTCTTACCTTTACGTAAGTTTTTCTTACCTTTACGCAAGAGATAAGCTACCCTTAAGCAGCATGAAAAAAAATGTAATTTTCCCTTGTGTAGTTAACTAGCAACCTTTAAATAGTATATAAATTTATGTTTTTCCATTACATGTGCTTTAAAAAATGATTATTACCCTTATGTAACTTTTAAGTGCCTTTATACATATTTTATAGTTACCTTTAGATGACCAGTTTAAGTAAAATCATACCATTGCACAACTTTACTAGTTACCCATATGCAACACTTATAATTTGTTCTTACCCTTACATAGCATTATAATTTACCTATATACAGCACATGTAAAATGCATCTTATCTTTATGCAAGTTTTATATTTTAAAGGATACCTTTACGCAGATTATAAAAAAATATGAGGTACCCTTATGAAGCCTAAGGAAAACTTATTTCACCCTTATGTGGGTTATATAGGTATAACATATCCCTGTTATATTTAAGTAGTAGAATCTCTCATTTTTTTGAATGGTAGAAATCCTTTATCACTAGAAAAAAGATACTAGGAATGAAATATATTGGGTATTTTTTAATTTGAGCATGATACTTTAAAGACTAATATGTTTCTATTTTAATTTCTAACTGTTGGATTTTAAATGTATGATAGGGAATTAAGAAGAACCCATGTGTAGAAGATTAAATGGATTTATAAAGAATGTTATCCATTTGTGTTTTTTCTATAAATATAATCTAAGGAAAAAAGTGGATAAATAATAAGAAAGATATTTAGAACATCATGGATTCATTATACTGATTTTTTTAGTCAATTCTAGTTTCCGTATATTTCCTTGTTTTGTATCAATTAAATAAGGGTTTAAGTTCACTACTCTACACCAGTTTCTTCATCAACATATTATAATAGTCCAAATAGTTTTATTATTTTTTAGGAGTGTCTAAAATTATTATTTCATAGATGGTTATACATACAATTAAAAGTTAGTGTATGGTTATTCTTATCTGATCAAAAGGAAATAACAAAGGTTTTTTCCATCTTGTAAAATATATAAGGTTTTCTCTACACCTGCAAAAGACTGACTGATAGGTTAGGGATTCACCTTTGAAAATCTTGGGTTTTTTCTTGAACCTACAAAAGGAAAATGTCAGTTATGTCATGTAATAGACTAGGTTGAGCTTAATCCTATAAAATACATCTTCTCTATTTATTTTAAGTCAATTTTAAAAATGTTTTCAAATGTTATTTTATGTTTTCAACTATTTTTACATTTTATATTTAAAAGTATTTAACCTCAACAAATTTATGTTACATGATTGATCCCTTTATAAATATAATTATTTATAATTTTGGTGATTGAACTCATGGATTCATGAAAATTGATTCTTGATCCCTTCTTGTGTATTTATATAGGAAAACCTTATTTAATATATTCATATTTTTTTCAACTAGTATATATGAATCTCTTTTTTTATTTAGTAATAGTTATGTGTTTTAATTTTTTTTTAATAATGTATAGGCACATTGTGATATATATGGAAAAAAGATGGATCACATTACCAAGGAACACACCTCAATATGATAAGGGTTTGGAGGAGTTTTTAGATTTTGAAATTTTCAATTGATCTATTTATGGGATAATACAATGTCCATGTAATAAATGTAAATTTAGAAGATGGTTGAAAAGATATTGATTTTATGAACACTTGATATTGAATCAATTCCCTACTCAATATTTGTGTTGGATTTGGCATAGAGAATTGAATGTTACAGAAAGGTTGAGCACTGATTTCAATCCACATAATGAGCTCCCAACTTCACCAAAAATTGAAAATGAAATGAAAAACATTATCAATGATGTATTCGGCATTGCAAGACACCAACATCAACATAAAAACATATCAAAATAACCAGTTAAGGGTTCTATAAATAGAAATGTGACAAGTAATGTTTTTGGGACTATAGGACAACCAGATCAAGATTGTAACATATCATTTGATACTCCTATTGATTCTATGGAGACTAATGTAAGAGAAAAATTTACTAAGAAGACAGATACATTTTATGGTTTAGTTGACGATGGAAATCAAGAGTTGTATAGTGGATGCTTGAAATATTCAAAACTTTCTTTTCTACTAAAGTTGTACCATATCAAATGCCTATGTAGAATTATAAATAAGGTTATGTCTATGATATTAGAATTGTTGCATGATGCATTTTCTGAAGCAAAGATCCCTGGGTATTTTTATGATATGAAAAAAAAAAATAATAAGATTTGTCTGAATTATACAAAAAATCATGTGTGTCTCAATGATTTTATGCTTTATTGGGAGAGGATTCAAGAATACATGATTGAAAAAAAAAATCTTCTTCTAGATGACAGTCTACGGGTGATGTTGGAAGTATTAATAAATATACTACCATGAAGAAGAAGAAAAAAATTAACACACTTAAAATTTTTTGCGTTACTTTCCTTTAAAGCCTCGATTACAAAGATTATTCATGTCATTGAAAACCATTGAACACATGAAGCGTCATTCTGTAGATAATAACAATTATGGGTTAATGAAACATCCAAGATATTCACAATAGTGGAAGACATTTGATTCGTTACATCTATATTTCTCATCTTATTCTAGGAATATTAAATTAGGATTGGCTGCCGATGGATTCAACCCATTTGGAACTTTATGTACTAGTTATAGCATTTGGACAGTTGTTTTGATCCCTTAAAATCTGCCTCCATGGAATTGTATGAGACAAAATTCTTTAATCATTTTGATTATTATTCCTGGAAAACAAATGTCTGGAAATGATATTGATGTATACTTTCATAATTTAATTGAAGTATTGTTGGAGTTATGGAGAAACAGTGTTGATAAATATGATGCATCTTCTAGAACAATGTTCAAAAGGCAAGAATCACTAATGTGGACCATTAGTGACTTCCCTGGACTTGGGAATTTAGCTGGTTAGAATACTTACATGGGTTTTTCCTATCTTGTTTGTAACTTTGATTTTGATCTTGAATGAAAACCTCACAGTATAAAATGGTGTTTCTTGTGTCATCGAAGATTTATCAATGCATCTCATAGATTTTGGTTGAACAAGTCAAAATTTAATGGTTTCATTGATTTTAGACCACCTCCAAAGTTTTTAATAGATTCTAAAATATTGTCACATTATGGAAATGTTGAAATAGAATTGGGGAAGGTGCATCATTTCAATGATAGTGGGAAATGAGTTCAATGTGAATCATCAAGTGAAATCGGAATGCAATAATGGAAGAAAAAATTTATATTCTTCAAACTTATATATTGGGAATTTAATTTGTTTTGTCATAATCTTGATGTGATGCATATTGAGAAAAATGTTTATGACAATTTGATCTTCACATTGGTTAATGTGCATGAAAAGTTGAAGGATCATCTCAAGGCTCAAAAATACTTACAAGCAATGAACATAAAGCATGATCTCTAGCCATATGAGAATGGAAAGTATACTCTGGAATTTTTTCAATAAAAAATAGGGATAGAGATATATTCCTTCGAATTTTAAAACATTTGAAGGTATCTGATGGGTATTCAAGTAACATATCAAGGTGTGTTAACTTAAAGCATCATAGGTTACATGGATTGAAAAACCACGATTCACCTATTTTGTTACAATAGTTACTTACATTGGTATTGTGTACATTATTACATGAAAATTATAATCTTGTTTTACTCCAGTTATGCACATTTTTCAAACAACTATGTGAGAAAACTTTGTATCCATTTCATCTTGAAAACCTTTAGGATATATTTTTATTGACACTTTGTGCTATGGATATGATCTTTCCTCTATTATTTTTTACTATCATGATTAATTTAACTGTTCATTTGGTTGAGAAATATAAATTAAGGGGCCTCGTACATTATCTATGGATGTATCCAATTGAGAGGTACTTTATTTATATGTTTTTTATTTCAGTAAAAAATTCTAGTCACTTCATTAAATACATAATTGTGTTTTTTTATTTTATTTCATAGATATCTTGGGCATTTGAAATCATACATGAATAATAAAGCTCAACCTAAAGGCTCTATTTATGAAGGCTATTTGGTAGAGGATTGTATTACCTTTTGTTCTAGATACATTGATGATATTGAGACATTATTCAATCAAGTTGGACATATTGATGACACATAGATTCAACTAGAAATATATAGAAAATAAAAAATCTTTCCTGCTATTGGTAGATTATTTGGGAGGAGCTCAAATGTTACAATAATAAAAATTGAATTATTATAGGCACATAGATATGTGCTACTGAATAGTGAGATTATAGATCCATTTATTAAAGATTTTAGGATACAAACAAAGAGACGAATGAGAGGACAAACACTAAATGAGAAAGATATAAAAAAAGTTGTTAATAAAGATCTTGTAGAATGGTTTTCACAATGTGTAAGTTCATAAATATTGAAATCAATTCGGATATTAGGTTGATACATATATTTTTTAAATCTAATAATGTATATTAATTTTTTCAGATCATGAATACTGATACTCGAGCATATTTGTTAGAATATTTGATGTTTCTTTCTCAAGGTCCTCTAAAACAAGCTATAATGTTTGAAACTTACAATGTGAATGGATTTAGATTTCTTAAATTTGATCATGAAGAGGGTTTGAAAACACAGAATAGTGGAATATTATGTTGGTTGAAGTGGAATACTATGGAAATTTGGATGATATTATTAAATTATACTTCCACATACATTTTTTAGTTTTTTTATTCAAATTCAATTGGGTGGATATTATCAAGGGTGTTAAAATAGATTCCTTACACTTTACTTCTATGAACTTCTATGGCATAATGGATGTTGGTGACTATGAACTACATGATTCGTATATCTTATCATCATAAGATAAAATTGTATATTATGTGAAATATTTCATAGATTAAGGGTGGAGTGTAGTTGATCACGTAAAACAAAGAGACTTGTATGATATGGGTGATGAAGTGGAATATTTGACCTTAGAAATTTAATCCCATCAACAGCAAGAAGCGAACTTATTTTTGCATCATGATATTGAAAATATTAGTCTTACAAGAGTGGATAAAGTAGATGAAGTAATTATGGAGTTGGAAACATACATGATTGAAGGGTAAAATTATTGTATGTGCAGTTATCCATTCATTTATCAACCACTTATGTCATTTGTGTAGTCATTCATTATCATTGTTTTGTATATTTTGTTTGTTAGTACTATGAATCTGTTATCATTTCTATTTTTTCTGCCTTAATTTTTTGAAACATAAGTTTTGAACTTAATTTTATTTGGTTAAATGATAGGAATGCCAAGGAGGAAGCGTTATACTCGCACTGTGGGTTCAAATATTTTTTCTAGAAGTTGATCGACTCTGTTAATCTATTCATTAGTTTAAATATTTATTAGAAAATTTTATCTTTTTAATATATTAAATTTTTTATTTATCTTTTTTTAATGCAGTCACATAGTTTAGACCACCAATCATCCCAAATAGAAGTATGGTTAAATGTTAATAAAAAATATGATGGAATTTTTATTAATAATCATGCCAAATAAGTTGGGGTATGAATTCATTTTACATTATAATAACTTATTATCAGTTGTCAATATGTTAATATATATTGCTTATAATATGACTGATATTTGATTTATAGTTAAAAATTAAAGAACTATGAGATTTCAATCCCACACAGTCCTACTCAATCTCCCAAGATGACCCATTTTGTAAAGTCGTTAGGAAGGAGCATCAAGTTCGAGTGCACGGGGTGGGTTTTGGATCATTACCATCTGAGGTCTTTGGCAGGAAAATGGGGATTCAAAGTGCATCTAATCCTGGTTTTAGTAACTCCGTACCCCATTATGATCAAAGAAAGATTGATTATATGAAAAAAATAATTGAGGAACAGGGGATTGAGATATCCATTTTGAAGAAATTTTTGCTTGATTTATAGCAGAAGATGACTGGATCTTCCCTTGGGGGTTTTTTAGTGATGACTGGTGGTGAGAAGGAAAATCACACAAATTCAAAATCATGTAGTTCATAAACTTTTATTGATTTTAAGTTTAAATATAAATATACAACATTATTTAATTTTCAATATAATTTTCTTAAAGGTTCTGGTAGTAGGAAGTAGAGATGGAGATGGAGATGGTGACGAGAAGAGTTCATCATTGGGCAATGATTAGTGGAGAGGGATTTTTCACGTATCAATTTGTCCAATGTGGGTATTTTTTATCTTTTTATTATATTTTATATGGTATTTGGAAAACGGATTACCTTTTTATGTGTTTTGTAACCATGTGTCTATATTTTGTGTTTCAACTAGTTATAGAGATTAAAATTTATTTATGATCATATATAATGGTTAGTTTCTTGTCTCTCTTTTACATATAGGTTGATCTCACTATTATATTCTACTATTTCCCACTTATTTTTAATGGTTTCTTACTAATTATGTTTATACTCACATTTTAATGGTATTTTCATGAATGATTTTTTTCTTATACAGACAACTAGTAGATGGTGTCCTTAGTGGACCTAGTATCTATGGAACATAGAAGTAAGTGGAGGAACTAAGCATGTTTGGTGGTCAGAATTATGGATCTTGGGTTTGGAACTCCTCTTCTTTTTTCTTTTAGTTGTTTCTAGATTGGGACCTGTATTCCTTCTTTTTGTTTAGGCATATATTTGACCCTTTTTCTTTCCTAGATATTTATCTATCTCATTCTAATGTAGTTCCTAGAGTTAACTATATGAATTTTTTACACCAAGAGGTTTTATTTTATTATACCTATTCACTATTTCTTGGATTTGAGTGTGTGTGAGTGTGTTCACATAAAATATGATAAATCGTCCCACTTTAGTGATATTCTTACTTTGTGCTTGTCACTATCCCTTCAACTATTGGGGGTGAACATGTGGTGTCACTCTCAGCTTACTGGTGTCCCAATTGGGGTCTCTATTGGTCAAGTCATGACACAAAACCCCATGGTTTTCTCCAAGACCATAATCTCTATCTAACCCCAGCCATTATAGGAAAGTATATACCATTTTCCAAATCTCACATCACGACCCGGTCCTACTAGACATGGATCATTCTATATTATCTCTCACCAAACCAAGGTACTATATCACTTATCTATACAATGATATCTCAATCCTATAAAATATAAGATAAAACCTATCTATTAGACCCTCTATTTGATTAGTATCCTCTTATTTTCACCTTCTTGGTTAGAGCTCAATCTTGATGTGTTGGGTGATCTCCCTTTTGGTATATTTTTGTGCTCTATTTGTGCATGGACCCTATTTTTTGAGGTCTATCTTGATGGTCTTGGATAGGCTTTGGGGATGTAATCAGGTAACTCGGACTATGTGGATTCTTGTTAGACTAGGTACATAGAGGAATCTATGTTGTTTTTCATGATCTTGTTGAGGGGTGGGATCAGTGTTGGAAGTCCTAGTATTTCATAAAGTTTTTACCTATTGTATAAATCTAATTCAGTTTTAATTTTTTCTTATGGAATTTTAGATAATTTATGGATATTTAGGGAGATTTTTCTTTTTTCTAATCATTTCTTATTGGTTTTGAATCATTAATGACTCTTTTGATGAAAATGTTATTCATGATGGATGGTTTTATTTCGAAAATTATTTCTTTATTATTAAATTAATTTAACTTGTTTGTAATTTTGGTGGATTTAGTTTTAACATGTGAAGTCTCATTTTAATGAAAGTTCATTGATTCTTTATAGCTAGTTTTAAATTTATTAAATTTATTCTTTCCTTGGAAGTTTTTTGTGTAATAGTTTAAAGAACCAATGTACTTTGAATGAGAAATTTATTGAGAAATGTATTGATTATTTCAATGTATTGATTCTTTAAAGGTATTGAGAAATTTATTATTGATTCTTTCAATGTGTTAATTATTTCAATGTATTTATATATTATTTATTCTTTTAATGTGTTGTGTCTTGTTTGATTATTTCATTGTATTGAGAAATGTATTATTTCTTTTAATGTGTTGTTTTCCCTGGCTAATGTGTTGATTCTTTATGTTTTGGTGAGAATAAACATATGTTGCTTCTTTATTTTTAACATGTATTTTTTTACTTGTATGTTGATGATATATTTTATGATCTGGTAAAATTTTTAGTGTTAATATTGTGTTGTTCTGCCTGTAGTTTTTGGGGCTGTAGGACCTGCGGCTTGTTTTTTTTGTAAGTCGTGATTTAACAGTGGTTTAAAAAACTGATAGATATAGAGTTTTTTTTAAGATGGTTTAAACCAAAACTATATTATGGTATTTTTTAGGGAGGTGGTAAAAAATACATCTAAATATGAAAAAATTTACTTAGCGGTGGTTTTATCCATTTTATTGGTGGTTTTTTTGGTAAAAAGTTTATAATTTAGTGGTGGTTTTTAACCACTGCTAGATCGCATTTATTTTTTTAAGTGAAAACTACCATTAAAAATAAAAAAAATACTACAAAATATGTGTTATATGGCACTTTCCATAAACTAACACTAAATGGAAGGAATCTCTATGTGTTGAATGCCGATAGTAATTTTAGCGATGGTTTTTTGAAACCATCACAGAACCATCTAGTGACGGTTTAAACCACCGCTAAATGGTAATTTTTTTGTAGTGTAATGACACATTTTACCCTTGATTAATCAAGGTTTAGTGAATTATCTTGCAAAGTTCCCCTACTTTTTATAGTTGAATCATTTAACCATGGGTGGTTCTCTCCTTTCCTCCACCACATTTTCCTACTTCCTTATGTCTATTAGACATTCAGGAGCTTGGTGGCCTTCTTTGTCACGCTTATAGCATTTCTCTATCCCTTTGAGTAAATTCCCATGATGCTTATTACTATATTCTTGACATGTGGGAGGTTGATATTTAATTCCACCTTTCTCATTAGATCCCCCAACTTGAAACTCCATATTTCATTTCTTATCACTGTAGTTATGGGACCATTCTCTAAACTCCATATCCACTTTGAGAGCACATAAAAAAACTTATTCATAACTCCCAAAATCATTAATTTCTATATACATTTTAAGGTGTAGTTTTAAACCACTAAATAATTTATCTATTTTTCTGTCATTGTTGATAACAAAACCCAAATCATACCTTGCAAGCCGGGATAAATTTTCTACGTAAGTCGTGACATATTCTCCTTCCATTTTCTTTAGCTATATAAATTATCTCTCTATCTTTGTATGAAGAGTCTATGGGAAATACTTGTTAATAAACATTATCTTAAATTCTTCCTACTCTAAATCTTTAATTTATTCATTCGTCTTGGTGATTTTTTAATCAACACCCACCATTGATCGGCCTCTCTATCTAGACAATAAATGGCCAGAGTCATCTTCTCCATATCAGAATAGAAAAGTACAGAAAATATCTTCTCCATTGATTTGAACCATTGTTCCATGACTAATGGATCGTAAGATCCACTAAATGTCAATGGTCATTGACACATAAAATACTTCATATCCAGTTTCTCCCTCTTTAGTGAAGGAGGATGTTCCACATTATTCAGGTTATTGTTCATAGCCTAAGACATCTGGGTAAGAATTTCTATGAAATTTTGAACTCCACCTCCCAAGGAATTGGGGATGTCATTCAGGCAATCACTGCATTGTCCCTTGCATGGGTTGTTGGCCTGGTTTCTCTTGGTTTCCACAATTTTCTAAAATATAAAATTTTAGAACAAAAAATAAGTCAAAAAGTCATAAATAAATAATTTATAACTTTGTACAATTAAATATAAATGCATATCTTAAGGGAGCCCTATGTTTAGAATTTTTTGAAACAAATCTTCTTGGGTGCTTACCAATACTTAGTCCCATACTAAAGGTTTTCACTAAGGTTCTCTAATCCTAATTCCCAGATTAACTAAAAAATTCTCTAATACCAACTATATCAACCCTACTTTTTCATACATGATTATTGCATCATTTTAAAGATAAAGAACATAAAATTGGTACACAACCAGGATCCAAAAGTTTAGTGTCTTGGGAAAATTAGGAGAATACATGACTTTTACATAATAAAACATAAACATTTATCTAATTCCTTCTTCTCTAGCTTCTTATTTTTCCTCATGTTCTCCTTAGTACAAGTATTCACCTGAGGATATACATCAAAAGAATGGGTGAGTTAAAAGACCAATAAAAGGATGAATAAGTGACATGAAACATGGGTGAGCATAATCATCATCATAATAGTATAAGAAAATGATAATAATAATAATCATGATAGGAAACATTATATAAAGGCATGGAATGCAGAAATTCATAAAAATGAAACATCATGTCTTAGTGGTCAATTACCATACATAGTTGTGAAAAAATATAGCATCATGTTCACACATATTTCACTTTATCTCGTGAGATTCCTCACATTAACCAATGCATTGGAGTGATATATAATTTCAGGTTCACCCATCACATCATAACATTTACATGACCTATATAATTCTAGGTGTTCCCATCACATCATAACATTTACATAATTAGGCATGCCACATAGAACGTATATCAATCTTGGACATAATATAACCCATGGAAAGTAATGGGTTTAATTTCATAAATAATAATTTCATGAATAAACTTTGGGGTTCCCAAAATAAATTGGGTATAATATAATTTTTGTAAGTATCATCAAACTTGAGTGAGGAAGAAACAATCTCATGATAAGTAAAAGTTGTATTTTTAGAATGAAGATTTATTTTGAAAAAATATTTTCATTTTTCATAAAACCATATTGGAAACATTTATATCCTAGAAAATAAAATGGAAGGAAAAAATAAATGATATTTATAAATGAAAATCCATACTGAAAATGGAGTTAAAGAGAGAAAACCCAAATAAAGAGAGTTGGGTTCAAGAATTCCTCTTACCTTATGTCAGAATGATTTATTCAATTTAATATCCAAGATATTCAAATTAAATTCATTAATTCTCAAATAAAAACCTTTTATACATTAATTTGATTCATTATAGTTTTATTAATTTCATTTATTGTCTTTTATTAGTTATAGAGTTCAATTTCATCGTTCGAGAGTGTTCGTTTCCTTGATTTTCATGATTGGTTCACCTATATATGAGTATAAAAGTTTATGTAAAATGAAAATGATTCTAAAAAATTGAAATTATATGTTATTAATGAAAATACAAAATATTAAATGATCTTATATATCATTTTTTATATGGTATCAGGATGAATCATTAGATAAATAGTTAATGAAAATGATTTAATTTATTTGGCATATTTTACAACCATTGTGATCTTGTATCATTTTATTTAACATAATGATTTTATATATTTGTTATAAAACATTATATAACTTATAATATGTATAATAAAATCTTATTAAACCATAATTATGGTTTTAATACCATCCTCTAAGGTGGTAGTGAAAAATGAAAACACATCGTCCACAGTGGTGGTAAATCGGCACACCATGGATGATATTTTCATGTTTAAAAAAAAGGAAAAGGTAAGAGAACTGAAGATGAATTATTCCATTAACATAATAAAATAATAGTATATAAAATATACTAGAGTTATGATTCCTCTTGTATTGGTGGATGTGAGGAGATTATAAGAAACTAAATGAAATTGAAAATAAATTAAAAGGGAAAAGAAAGAGGGTTTTACCTCTTGAATTTCTCCTTCTTGAGAACCTCCTTAGGGAAAAGGGTTTATTATTTTGATGAGAACAAGGGATATTAGGTGTGTGGGAGGGATTGGGAAGAGTATTGGGTAGAATTTTGACAAGTCTAAAATCTTGTAAGGTGTGAGGAGAAGAGGTGGTGAGGGGTGGTATTTATAGTGGAGGAGAGGGGTGTGTAAGTGCATCCGGGAGACCCGGGATCAAATCCAGGTAGAGACATTATTTCCAAGGACTGTAGAAGTACTGTAATAGTATTTTAGCTATACTGTAGCGGGAACTGTACATTACTGTATCAGTACTATAGCGGGAACTGTAGCATGTACTGTTTGGCACTGTAGAAGCCGGAAATATGCCCCCGTTTAGGCCTTCGGGCCACTGATTTGGTCCCTGAGTCCTTTAAGGCCTTTGGGTCACCCAGGCCTTCGGGTCAGTAAGGCCTTCGGGCCACCTCAAGGCCTTTAATCCACCTTAAGTGTATATGAAAACCAGACGACCTACGAGGAACAAGCTCTACAAGGAGGATGAGCAAGGAGCTTTCACCATAGCAGAAGCTAAACAAATTGCAAGAATGAGAGGGTATAGAACCTGCCATCGGGAAAAGACTGTGAATGCATGGGAATGAATACCCTAACATCCATTCAAAGGTGGAGAGTTTATTTCATGATGAAGATGCTGGGGAGGAGCAGTTCCATGTAGTTATTCTGGGTTATATGTAATGTATGAATCCTACGGGAAAATGAATTCCTCTAAGGCCTATGGGTCATGTAATACTTATGACTAAGAGCCTTGTTAGGGTTCCACCTCACCCCTTGAAAGGTGGATTATCAAAAATCAATAAAAAATAAAAACCTCTGGGCAATTGGAGGAGAGGGGTGTTTTCTCATTATTTTATTCCTTAGTTTATTATTTTGGCTCAAGACTATGAATAGTTTGAGACTTATCAATAAATATATTAAAATAATGAATTATAGTTTGAGATTTTAGGGTTATATTATATTTAAATCATTTATGACTCAATAATTCATGTATTTAGCATTTATCATAAATTATTGAATTTTACTATTCACAAAATATTCAAGTATTTTAGAAAATTACCAAAAATTCACCCTAACCATTTTTCTACATGTAGAATAAAAAAATGATATCCATTTTATCAAAATAATTTTCTAAATATTATAAATTTAATTTTTAATTAAAATCATCATTTACTTGAAAAATACTAATTTTAAAATTATAACTGATTTTATAACACTTTGAAAATTTAAGTAAGGTGTCATAAAATTATCATATAACCATAGGACAAAAAAATAAATTTATGAATCTATTTGAAGAAAATAAATTTTATTTTAAATTATTATATTAATTATAAAATTATAATTAAATATTTATGACTTACAAAAATACCAACACTTAATTTATAATTTTTAAAACATTTATTTACTTATACTATGATATAATTATATAATATTATAATTTATAAGATTCTTATGTTTTATTTATACTTTTATATGTAAGGTTACTATTTTATTGGTCAATTTACTATTCTTAATGGTTACAAAACTATTCCAAAGGTCATGTTACTATTCCATCGGGACAGGTTCCTTAATTTCTAGAAATACCTCTTATTTCATTCATTCTTCATTTAAAAAGTGTTTATTGTGTTCTATATGTTATTTTATGTGATTTATACTATATGAAATAATTATAATAAGGGAGTTTACATTGATAAAATTTTGGGTTGTTATAGAAATTGGTTGAGGGGTACCTTATTTATATATATGTTCTCAATGATATATTACCTTCATGTATGTGATATTTGGTGAGTGAGCCTTTGTGACTTTGAGAACTTAGATAACCCAATTTAGGTAATGAGTTTTTTTTATTATTTATTTAGTGGGTAATTAGTATTCTTCTTCCACATTTACAAGAAATATTTTGGGGAGGAACCTACTAAATGTACATGTATTCTCACCACTATAAATGTAAATCTATTTTTTAGGTCTTCATGAGGGAGTTAATGATTGTGGTGGGCCTTATTATCTTGTGGAGGTTGTTTGAGATTTTATGGTGTTCATGAATCACTACTATATGAGTTTCTTATGGTATTTTCCTTTTTATTATTTATTTGTATTATATTATTTTCATTGGAATTAGTTTATTATTATTATTTATTTTATTAGTGGATTATTTATCTTTTACCAAGAATTTTAAGGATAATTCCTTCTATATGAGTGTGTTTTATACCCTTAGTGCTTATCACCAACCTGTGACCTATTGGAGGTGGACTCTAGGGGTCACTCGTATCTTCAATTTTGGACTATGTGGGGTACTAGTGTGGGAATTTCATGACACTCTCTCTCCTTAGTAAAGTGATATTTGATATCAATTTTCTTTGATTGAGAATTATTAACCAAATTTTTTTATATATTGTTGGCATTATGATTATTACATACCATGAGTAATAAAAACATAACATCCACCTTGATATCTTATAATTTAGTTTTCATCCACATCAATTGGTTTATTTCTTGAGTTTCAGTAATATAGTCTACCTTATAATTACTCACGGTCACCGAATTCACTTTATTTGTGTGTTATGTCACTCACCTTTCCCTAATAAAGAAAAATACATTAGATTTTGATCTTCTATCATAAATATTTAAAACTGGATCCAAAACTACAAATTTTATTTGAAAATTCTGAAAAAAATTCATGTTGTTTTCATATGTCTTTAGTTTTTGTTTATTGATCTCTTATATGTTAATGTAAGTTTATATGTTTTTTATAGATTTGGTAATAATATCTTAATTTTTTCCATTAATTCATAGATTTTAATTCATTCAAGTTATAATTTGAACATTGATTTTATTAAGATGAATAATATTTTCTTATAATGGTTTTAAATTAATGTAATCAGCTACAAAAGAAGGGGGAAATATGGTTAAAGTTGTGTTAGAGTCATAATTTAGGGTTACGTCTATATTGGTGAGTAATTTATCATGTGTTAGGAACCTTAAGGCTACATCTCACTAGAAACATATCCTTAGATATTTACATGAGAAGAAATAAATTCTCTAATGTATAAGGATATAGAACCATTCGCATCCATATAGGAAAACATTATGTCATTGAAGGGAGATTGTGAATATATCAAGGCCAATAGAATCTAGCAACAGAACTTTAGAGTACATTGGTGCTACAATATAATACCATATTAATCACTATATAGTTATGTCTACTTATCAATAGATCTTGTGTCATCTTATTAGGACTAATCCAGTGAAAACATGGTGTGGGGAAAACACATGATTTATCATCTTTACCAACACTAACTCATGGAAGCCAATATAGAATATTATTGGGATCCAACACAATTTGGGGAGATATAAAAATATATTAACTTAAGGAAACACCATTCACATCATGATAATCTTCTTTTTAGAATATAAAAATTCATTTAGATGATTTAACATCCCATGATTTTAATATATATTTTTTTCCTTTTAAATACATATTTTTTTAATATCTTATTTCACAATAATCATTGAATTAAGAAAACCATGATACTTTTATTTAAAAAAATTATAAGTATTAAATGTGACCGTTATAACATAATTATGGAATTAATGAGTATAAATAGAATTACTGCATTATGAAATCTATATAGAAAGTAGAAGTGGTGGCATCAAGAAATGGGGGTCCTCCTTATGAGGCTAATTTTTCTATGTATATAAAGGTGGTTTCATCACTGGGGTTATCCCTAGACTAAACCCAAGATGAAATTTAATAAATATGGCTTGAGAAAAACCATCTATGGGAGAAGTTCAAGCTCATGAAAATCACTATGAGATCTATTCTAGTGGAATCACCACACATGACTATCACCACAGATTATATTACCCTTAGATCTTATATGAGATACTTGATAGGTTTTGAAAGTATGAGTAAGGATGATATAAACATGTAACTATTAAAGTAATAAATTTTACATGCATTTCTATACATTAATCACTTTTATAATATCGAATTTTAAATAATTAATTTAATTACATAATAAATGGTGTATTAATTGAAAATATATTGAAAAAAACAATTAATTATTTATAAATAAATAATAAATTTGGAATAAGATCATTTAATGTTAAAAGGGACTATTTTCAAAAAAAAGTTTATTTTTCTAAGTGGAATAATTATTTTAATAAATAAAATTGATCAATTATAATGGACTATTCTGATAAATTTTTTCAATTTATATAAAAATATATTAACACTCATTTAATTAGTAATTGATATGAAATAAAATTAAGAATACATAAGTTTTTAAAATTCATTTTTGATATCAAAATTATTTTTCATCATATCTTCTATTTTCATTTAAAAATTAAATTACTAATTTTTTTAATTTTACTTTTATAAAATTAACATCATTTTTTGATTCATCATGTCAAAAATTAACTTAGGTTGAATTTTTTGGATTTTTATAAAAAGTTTTATTTTTCAAGTGTATGGTAAAAAATACTTTTTTTACAAATACTATAACTCTTGTGATATTATCATGATATAAAAATGAATTAAAAATTTAGAAAGTAATTTTTTCAACCAGAGATATAAATAAAGAGTAAAATATTGCATTTAAAAAATAATATTTCGATTTTAGAGACCTATTCTTAGAATTATGGAACCTAAGTTATTTTTACTTCTAATAAAAAACTATTTTGGTCTTTTCATTTAATTAATTATTAAAAATATTCCATTAGGTTTTTGTGTGACGTCTCAACTTAGGAGCCACTAAACTGTGCCCTAAGCTGGTGGGTCACATGGCCTCAAGTGCGCCTCCCCGTACTCCAGAGGTTGTTGAATAGCAGTGAGGACCTTGGGTGTGTCTGTGGGGAGACTATGCCCTCATGTCAGAGTGTATCGTAGTGGTGTAAACATATCGATCAATAGATGAATCATAATATAAAACACTAACATATGATAATATCTTGAAGAGTTAAATAATAAACAGCCATGAGCAGTCATATACAATATGATGATCATAAAATGTCTCTATAAAGCATGATTATAGGTATATTGGAATCTAGGGTTATACATTTATCAAAATACCAAAATAACAAAAATGACTTTCTCCAGATAACATCACAATCCTATCTTGATTCTATGCTCCCCCACTTCTAATCATAGAAAAATCGAGAATCATACATTGGTCTCTTTCCCTAGTCCCTACCTATATCCATGAAGTCTGTCTAGATACCTAATGGCAGACTGAAGAGGATATGAGATAACACTCAGTAGGCCACCACCAACAGTGTCTATAACAAGTCCAATCTATGTAATATAAATCAAAATAGTGTACAGTATATCATAGGTATAATAGAAATGAAATTAAAGTGTGATCCTGTCCAACCAAACATGGATCCCTGTAAACAAAAATCACGATCCCATAAATAAGGGAAACTATAAAGCATAAATAAGAAAAGTTTACTGTTTTCTAGTCTAACAATTGTAAACTGATACCCATACCAGGGATACCCATAATTATAGAAAATATCCACAATTCCTTCATTGTGTAATCGAATGTGTAACATCCACAATGTACATACTTTGTATTCAAGTTTCAGTCTATGAAGTGTCGGATCCAAGTTATATAATACCAAGGAATCCTCATTGAGACCTAAGAGAATCTCGAAGGAAACTCAGTAAAGACTTGGGTGGATTCCAAGGAGCATGTCAATAGATCATGTCCAATGTGATTCCAATAAAGTTGAATACAAGGGGTGGTAGGTCCCGTGGCATCCAACATAATTAATATCTATGGAGAAAACAATTCCAAGGCATCCAATTCCATAAAAAAGACACGTGGATCCGAAATATCCTTAGTGCCCTATAGAATCGGGATCCAAGGAGCTCATCCAAGAAATACACTACCATAATCAATTCATCATCTCAATTCAATCATTATTTCATAACCATTCAAATTCCACAAGTTCATCCAATTCATTTCCTCAATTTCTATAGAATAAAATAAATCAATTCACATCATGTAATCACATGGAAAGGAGGCATAACCTTCTCCTAATCAAACATTCAAGTCTCATTTAATTTATTAATGATCCCAAAACAAGTTAACACATCACACTCACCTAGAAGGGTGGTAGAAAACATGGAAGATACAAAGACACACCCCATGGGTGGCCTAGGATGGGGATAACAACCACCAATAATCAAAAACGTACTAGTGGACTACATAAAAAGGTCCCAATTCAATCAATTTAAGAATTCAATTAATTTTAGGGGCAATGTTGGAAATTCCATCATGTAAGAAAATTGTAATTGGGTATATAAAACACCAAATGTTGAGGGAAAGGTATAGACCACCTACCATAAGTCCATAGTATACCACTCATCCAGTATCTCCCTCTAATTCGGTAAAGATCGGAATAAAAACAATGAATGGACAAAAATCATAGAAATAGGGAAAATTAGCTTAAACCAAAATAACTCTATCGATATAATGGAAAACAATGATAAGTGAAAGATGAATGGAGTACTCACCGGCGTAGATCCAATGAGATTAATAGTTCTTGAATCGAGCATCGGATGAAGAAACAGGAGAAAATATTACCTCAAGGCTTGAAGAACACACTAATGAGAGAATAAAGGGCCACTATTGGAGGAGAATAGGAAAAACATAGGAGGAGGGTTTAAGTTTTAAACTCATTAAGGGTAAAATGGTAAATTCACACAAAAAAATGGGTCGCATGGTTTGGCCACACGGTTGGCCAAACCATGCGGCAACTGTGTTCCCTTATCTATCTTAAGGGGGAGCTCACTCCATCATGGCACACAGTTAGATAAACTATGTTCTGACCATGTTTTAAGCCTCTGCTAAAAACAACAGATCTCTTATACAAGAGTGCATCCTTGGCTGCACGATTTCCTCAAACTGCGTAGCCTCCAACTGACCACTTTCTATCCCTACATTGTTAACTCAAACTGTGTGTCATGGGTTACACTGTTTCCACTAACCATGAGGCCCAGTTTCCATTTCCAAAAATTGATCCTCCAGGATCCGAACAATACCCAAACACCCCCTAAACTCTCTTGATCTCATTAGATACCCACAGTAGATCAAAACCGAGGAGTTAAAATAAAATTAAAAAGATCCTTACCTCATAGTAAAATCTGGGATCTTACATTTAACTTAGTTTTAAAAATTAATAACCCTTATTTGTTTAATCATGAACCAATAAATTTCATATAAATGAATACTAAACATAATTCTGGTTTAAATTCATTTGTATGAGTAAAAATATATTTTTTATAAAAACTATTTTATTCGTTATACATTTGTTTTTTTAGAATTAATTTTTATCACTATTATAAATTGAATAAAATTAGTTTTTATATTTGGAATAATCATGTTAAAATTATTTAATATGGTCAATTTTATATTTAATTATTAAGATAAATTACCAAGTGAAAAACAATTGTCACCATTGTAAAGACTATGATAAGGTAAAAGTGTTAAATCAAGGGATAAACACATAAATATCTTTATAAATTTATATTTAAATGAGTAAATGGGGTATTCATATACCTCTCCCTTATCTTATCATCATTTTTTTCAATTTTTTATCCACTTTCCTTAAAAATTACTTTCCTTTTATATTAAGTAATAAGTATTAAAAAATCAATCCTCTCACTTATAAAGGGATCCACCACAGCCCCTTAAATTATACACAAAAAAATAAAATTCTACTTTATAATCTTATATATTTTCTTCCCTTTTAAGTCTTTCCCATGTTGGCTAGCTTATGTTCCCTGTAGATTTTCTAAATTCCTTCAAAACCAAGAAGTCTTCCAAGAGGTTATATGATTTTTTCTTTGCAAATAATAACTTCTTTCCATTCATTTCAATTATAATATTCATCCAAATCTTCTAAATTATGATTTATCTTTTCAATAATATTTAAATTATTCCATTATACTTCTAGGATGGTGATATTATAATGAAATCACTTTACATGATTCATTTGACATGTCTAGATTCCTTTGAGTGATCTATCTAACATGTCTGGAGTCCTTCATGTGATTCATATGACATATCTAAAGTCCCTTATGAGATCCATGAACTGCTCATGTGAACTACATGATACCTCCACTTGAAGAACAACATAACTTCCATCACATAAATATCTCATAATTTATAGATATTCATTTCACAAATCCCACAAATATTTTCCATCGAGGCATCGTGTGATCAAGATGACATGCCTAGTGGCCTTCACATGATCAACAAACTGATCATGTGAACTGCATAACTTATTTTCTTTATTTTTTTATAATTTACTTACCATAATTTTCTAGGTGAAAGGATCTTGAGATTGAATGATACCTTTTCTCTAGAAATTCTGCTCTTATCTATGTGTTTGTTTTCTTCTACTAGGGGTATAGGGTTTATAACATCTCCACCCCTATATATATATACCTATTTATATGGTGATCAAGTTGAATACCTCAGATTAAGTCAACGGAAGGGGCATCCGCATAAGTCAGTAATGTTTTATGCGCTTCATGTGATTGAGATGGGAATCATCAGTGATATCATATCTTCATCGCATGATAAATAATGACCACATGATTATTCTATTATTATCAACCTATTTTATTGCATAATCCTTTTTCTTGACCTAATTATCAGGGCGTTGATCATGAGACTTCAAGGGGGCATCACCTGTTGTTCAAGACAGACATGTCCAAAGTCCTTTTCATTATCAAGCCTTCATTTCTGGAGGCATTCATGAGATCAAGTCAGCATATCTGGGGGACTTTTTGTGATCAATTAATTGATCATGCAAAGCATGTAGCCCCATCACATGAAAAACAATGTAACTTCCATCGTGTAAGGATCCCATCTTTTTCATCTTTCTATCGTATGATCCCTTTGGTGATTTACAAGTGTTTTTTTACCATGGCATCACATGACCAAGGCATATAGGTTCAATAATCTTTGAATGATCAAGCTGACATGTTTTGGTGATTTCATGTGATCAATGAACTAATCATGTGAAGCACGTAATCCCATCATGTGAAAAACAACATAACTTCCACCGTGAAAGGATCCCATAATTTTCAGATTTCTATTAAATGATCCCTTTAGTTATTTTTATGTTTTTATTCACCAAACTATCACTTGATCAATATAGATAGGTCCAAGTCTCTTCACATGATTAAACTGACATGTTGGGTGGATTTTGTGTGATCAATGAACTAATCAAGTGAACCTTATAATCCCTCTAAATGACTCATTTTTCATGGTGTTGATCACATGACTTCAAAGGAGAATCACATGATCATTCATGGATCATGAATTAGCATGAAACTCTTATCATAAATAGACCTTTTTGGTTGACCTTAGAGAATCACGTGATGTATTCATCAGTCTCTGAGAGGGTCATATGATCGTGTGACCTCATCACAAAACCACTTGTATAGTATCTCTTTATTCTTATCCTTTTGTGAGGAAAGGATACTTGTGATTTGGGTTTTTTGACCTCCTATTTTCTAATGATAACTTGGTGGATATCAAAAATCATATGACCTTAAACTTGATGACACTCGAGTCATCATCATATGACCCTAAATTGCATGGCATAACATCCATGTTAAATAAATCTAAATTGTGTGTTGGTTCTCTTTATTTCATGACCATAAACTATAGTACACATTGGTTTAGTCATTATAAATCTAAAATAAATACCCCCATGTCACAACCCATCCCAGTGGGGCCCGCATCACGAATCCCCAAGCCCGCCTCCAATAAGCGAGGGGCTGGTGACTAGCACCAAGTAGGCATATTACTAACATGGGAGGCATTGCCTAAGTACCTGTATACACACACACATCTCCAAGCCCACAATTCTGAAATGTAAAAATCACTAGGGAAAAAAATGCATTCATACAACTAAACTTAACCAACAGAGTGCGAAAAAAAGTAATGTACTGAAAGTAAATTGGTCCAAAATACAAGCCCACCAAAAACAAGAGTCTGAAAACTAAAAACTCCAACCTGTAAACACTAAGAGGTATTGGGACTACTGGTCATAGCCGTAAGATCACCTTAGCCTGTAGGGAACTCAAAAATCTCAGTTCTGTTCTGGTCCTCCCTAGACTCTGTCAAAAGGCTGCTCGTCTGTACAAGACATGGAATGTGCGGGCAAGGCCCGTTCAGGGGTGAGTATAACAATACTTAGTAGAGGACCCTAAAAACCACAAACAAATACACAAAGTAAAGGCACAGTAATCTCTACACAATATATGTCTACTGAACATATAATATGAGAACACAATAAATATCTAGATATACTCAAATCCCAAACCCGTAATCTAGGGACAAGTCACACAACAACATACCCCTGCTAGGGATTTAGTTCGAAGATTCCATGAAGTACTCGTTTGGGAGAACTCACTCCATGAGTCCAAAAGCTCTGATGACGTCCGTACGAGAAGTATTGTCTGTCGAGAAAGGTCACGAGAGATAGATACACTCATTCTGGGAGAACACACTCCTGAGTAGGAAAGATCATGATACACAGATGAGGGTAATTGTCAGGGCCTTGGAGGATACTCTGACTCATCCATAATTCACCTGCTAGGTAGAGGATCGGAACCCTGTAGAAGTGGTAACATCGATACCTAACTCCACCTAGGGTCAAGAATGGATGGAGGATCTTGCTCCGAGACTCTCAGAGGGATACCTGACTCTATCTCGGAAAGTCCTGCTGAAGGGATCATACTCCTATAGTAGGAAATAATACCTGAACTTCAGGGGAATGAGAAAAAGGGGCACTAAACCAAACAAAAAATGTCCAAGATACGGTGGACAAGAAGATCAAGCCATGTACAGAAAAGTACACGGTGTGTAGAAGTGTTACACGCCGTGTCTTTTGACCCCGAGTACTGCCCGTGTACTACGGCTCATGTCGCAAGGCTGGTCACGTAGTAAAGTTAGTACACGGCAAGTAGTATAGATCACACGCCATGTCCGAGTAACTGGGGTTGGATCCATGTACGTGGTTGTGTGCCCATACATGGCTTCATCCCATGTCTGCCACCCCATGTAACCAGCCTGGTCTGGCCATGTGGTGGAGTACACAGCCGTGTACTCTATCCCAAGATTGTGTATCACCCGAGATACACGTCGAGTCCTGTGTAGTCGCCTCTTCCATGTTGCATGGGGTCTACACGCCATGTTATGAAGCCATGTAGTTCATCTCGTGTCCATGTACTTCCCAGAATACATGTCGAGCTTCAGGGAAGGTCCAACACACCATGTGACCGAGGTCACACGCCATGTGATACCTGTCTGACCCCTGAAACCCTAGATGTCGTTGTCGATACCATATGGAGTGTTCTTCAGGATTACACGTCACGTATTCTAGAATTTTCTAGAATTGCGAATGTGCTTCGCCATGCCTCATTGATGCTCTGATCATCGATTCAGTCATTCGATCACAACTAAACTCCAGATCTTAGGTCACCTGCACATCACGAAGTCGATTCTGTAAGTTTCGGGCCTCCGATAGGTCCTGAAAACGCATTCTGATCTACCTACATTATGAACACTCTAATAACAAGAACTCCCAAACCATGCCATTTCGTCTTCCACCATTGTCGTCAAACCTCCGCTAGTTTGTCCCGATGTTAGATCTCCAATTTGGGATCGTTGCGTCACAAAAATGGAAGTGCAACGATCCGTTGTTCATCACCCCATGAAGAACACACATAAAAGAGGAAGAAAATCCAACATGCCAAAAAGGAGGAACAAACCCCCACCGTCGTTCATCATGACGTTGATCTGCTCCCATTAAAAGGATTAAACAATGCAAATCAAAATGATACTCAAAAAATTATCGCAATTATAATTCCTGAATAAAACCCTATAAGAAATGTAAAATAACACCCTCCTACAAGAATGCATGCTCTGTGGATCAACATGTTCTTGGTTGATCCGTGTTCGTCATTTAAATCCAAAAACGGGGGAAAGAGGAAACAAAATAACAAACCCCTACCTTGATCATCGACGAAGAGGAAGATCAGTCATCGGTCAGGATTTGATTTCACTGTGCAACGATCCACGCATCGTTGTTAGTCGACGTCCGTCAAAATCCTCCAAGGTTGAATCCTTTCCAAAGTGCCAAAGGATTCTAGGAGGAATCTACAGGTTTATGATCCTAACCCTGGGCTCTTTCTTATTTAAATAAAATAAGCGTCAGCATTATGGAAACATTTTAAAATAAAATAAATTATTAATTTGTTTCATTTCTTCTAAAATGTTTTCTTTAAAATGCCCAAAAGATAAATTTTTCAGTCGACCTGCACCGGTCAAATTTAGGCCCCGCCTAAGGTAAAGTCGCTACTCTGAATGCAACGGTGCCCTCAGATCTCTGATCTGGGCACCCATTTAAAATTTATTCCACTTTTTCCAGGAAAACCACTCACACATGCTATTTAAAGGTTTAATTTATTTTAAACATTTATTTAAGGCACTTAGGGCCTCAAAATCACACGCCGTCGGAAATCCTGGTCTCATAATAATTTTATATAATATTTAAAAATAATACAAAAAAAATCTGAGATGTCAAATTCTCCCCACCTTGGGGCTTTGCATCCCCGAAAAGCAAAAACAAAGGCTACTCAAAAATATGTGGGTACTAGGCACGGATCTAAGCCTCCCACTCCCACGTGCTCTCCTAAAGATTCTCATCCTGCCACCAAATGTGAACCAAGGGAATTTATTTCCCACAAAGGATCCTCTCCTAATGATCCTTGATCTCCACTGGGTACTCAGCAAAGGTCACTCCATCCTAAATTTCCATCTCGCCCCAGTCGATGACGTGTGATGAGTTATGCACGTACCTCATCAGCTGCAACACGTGGAAGACGTCATGTACTCGATGCAACTGTGGTGGTAGAGCTAGGCGGTATGCCACCTCGCCAACTCTGCGCAGTATCTGGAAAGGTCCAATGAATCTCATAGATAGCTTTCTACCACAGTCAAATCTCTGTAACCCTCATCGAGGTGAGACCTGAAGAAAGACGTGGTCTCCCTCCTCAAACTCCATAGGTCTCAATCATATGTCAGTATAAGACTTATACCGGCTCTGTGCAGTCTTCATTCACTCTCAGATGATCTGCACCTTCTTGGTGGTAGCTCACACCAACTCTGGACCCATGAGTGCTGACTCTCCAAGGTCAGTCTAGCAAAGCGGTGACCGGCAGAGTCTCCTATACAAAGCCTCGAAAGGTGTCATACCAATGGTGGAGTGACAGTTTTTGTTGTATGCAAACTCCACTAGTGGTAGTTGGTCCTCCCAACTGTGACCAAAGTCCAAGATACAGGCCCATAACATATCCTCCAGAACCTAAATGGTCCTCTCCATCTGACCATCGATCTGGGTATGGAACGTCGTGATCAAGTATAGCTGAGTCTCAAAAGCCACCTGCAATCCCTTCCACAACTAGGATGTGAAGCGAGCATCTCGATCCGAGACTATTTTCGAAGGGATTCCATGAAGTCAAACTATCTCCTGCACGTAGAGGCATCTCAAGCTCTCTACGGAACTCTTCTCCCTGATAGCTAAGAAGTGGGCCCACTTGATGAGTCAGTCAATGATCACCCAGATGGAATCATGCCCCTTGGATGTCTGTGGTAATCCCGTCATGAAGTCCATCGATATTACATACCACTTCCACTCCGGAACTTCCAGGGCATGAGCTAATCCTGCTGGAACCTGGTGCTCAGTCTTCAACTACTGGCATGTAAGGCATCAAGAAATGAACTCATCTACTACCTTCTTCATGCCTGACCACCAGAACTATCGACGGAGATCTGGGTATATCATTTTCACTTTAGGATATACCGCTAAGGGAGATTTATGAAACTCCCTCAAGACCTCTTCTCACAACACCACTGGCACAATAGTGTGTCCTTTGAAAAGAATTATGTGCTCCCCTCCTTGCAAATATCCATCAGGAGTATGTCATATGGATAACTGAGAACATAAAGCCTCATAGTCGATATCCCCAAGTTGTGCCTCCCTAACTCGCTGTAAGAGTGGAGGGGTGACAACCATCGACTGTAGGTAAGTTTCATCCTCTCTATCCATGAAGGACAACTGCAACATGGATAACTGCATTGTAGCCTCACTCAACAGCTACGAGCTTGACCTTATGCTAAGAACATCCGCCACCTTGTTCCCCTTCCCAATAGTATAGAAAATCTTGAAATCATGGTCCTGAAGAAACTATAGCCAATGCCTCTATCTCAGGTTCATAACCTTCTATGAGAAGATGTACTAGAGGCTTTTGTGGTCAGAGTTTATGATAAATTTCTCGCCCATAAGGTAGTGTCACCACATCTTCAACGCGAAGACTACCGCTACCAAATTGAGATCATGGGTCTCATAGTTCTACTCATGTTCTCTAAGCTGGAGTGAACCATAAGCAATCACCACCTATCTCAGCATCAGGACACATCCAAGCCCGGTCCCCAATGCGTCGTAGAAAACTACATACCCGACACCCTCCACCAGTAATCTCAAGATCAGGGTGCTGGTCAAACTCTGCATCAACTGCTCAAAAGCCTACTGGAAATTTTCCGTCCATATGAAGGGTTATCCCTTCCTGGTTAATGTGGTCATCGGTGCTGATATTTGTGATAAATTAGGAATGAATCTACAGTAATATCCCACCAACCCAAGGAAGCTCTGAACCTTCATCAAGCTCCGAGGTGGATCCCATGATAACACTGCCTCCACCTTGGCTGGGTCCATAGCTACACCATCAGCTGAGATAACATGTCCCAGAAATTGGACCTCATGAATCCCGAACTGGAACTTTGAGAGCTTCCCATAAATCTGGTGCTCCCAGAGTACGTCTAGAACCATCAACAGGTGTCTTAAGTGCTCCTCCTCTGACACTGATTATACAAGGATGTCGTCGATGAAGACCACTATGAATTGGTCTAAGTACGGCTAGAAGATCTAGTTCATCAATCCCATGAACACTGTGGGGGTGTTTTTCATGCCGAAAGGCATCACCAAGTGCTCATAGTGACCGTAGAGGCACCTGAATGTTGTCTTTGTTATATCCTCATTTCGTACTCATAATTGGTGATAACCTGATCAAAGGTCAACCTTCGAGAACCATTGTGCCCCTCTCAACTGATCGAAGAGGTCATCAATTCTCGGTAATGGATACCTATTCTTCACCGTTACCTTATTCTGGTGCCGGTAATCCACGCACAACCTCAAACTCCCATATGCCTTCTTGTCAAACAAGACTAGGGCCACCCAGGGTGAAATGATGGGTCTCATGAAACCCGTGCTTTACAAGTCCTCAAACTGCATCCTCAGCTCGCAAATATCTATGGAATCCATTCGATATGCTGATAAGGAAATCAGTGCAGTCCCGGGGTTTAGGTCGGTGTAGAAGTCGATTTCCCAGTGGGGATGTAATCCTGGAACATCTTCAGGAAAGACATCCTCTTACTCCACCACCACTACTGGGAACTGGAAGCTCACAACATATATTGCTCTGATTGTAAGGCTAAATAACTCATGATTGATTGGCTACACCCTCCTATGCATGAGAACATTCTGTGCTACCTGGGTCTCCTTTTCTCTGACAAAAGAAAACCTTGCCCCATCACTACGGACACACCACACCCTTCGATTAAAATAGTCAATCTAGGCATGGACCGAAGATAACCAATCAATTCTGAGAATGAAGTCGTAAGGCCTCGACGCTACCACCAGGAGGTTACAACCAAAACTCTTGCCTCCAAGGGTAAGATCACACTATCTGCAAAGGTGCATGATCATAGAGTCTCCTCATGTAGGTGTCTCAAAGCATAAGGATTGAGTCAACATCTCTACCGGAATCTCAAGGTTTCGCACAAGACATGTGGTGATGAAGGAATGACTGGAACCTATGTCTATAAGTACAGAAGATATGGTAGAGAAGACACAGATCATACCTCGGATCATCCCTGGAGTCCCTAGGTCATACGCTTTGACCGCATACAACTGTCCCCACCCCTGTCCCCCAGCTCCCTGAGCCTGGTGCAGACCTCCTGGGGGTTGTGGTGGAAGTAAATCGAAGCATCTACCACCACCTGCAGCTCTCCCCGCTCCTCTGCCATGTCCGTCGCCTGGCGGGCCTATCTTCTCTACTCTCTGTCTCTACCTCAGTGGTCCATCAACCACCTCCCTGTCAACAGCACGACGGGTCGGACAGTCTCTAGCGAGATGTCCCCTACCGTTGCACGAGTAGTATTGCCTCTCCCTAGGATGACTGGATCCGGCCTGAGAGACCTGGACTATCGATCCTCTATCCAAGGTCCTCCGATAACATCTCCCACGTCCTGATCTCTGTTCCTGGCATCAGATCCCACCTGCTGAGGTCTCCACACCTGTCTGCCTGCTGCTAACTAAAATCGGTTGTCTCTACTCTGCTAAGAAGCTCTCGATCACCAAGGATCGCTCGAGCACTCTAGCATAAGTCAAAATTCATAGAGGCATGACACTAGATCAGGTGTCCCGTATTATACCTCACTCGAAGGTCCAAGCTCTGAAGTACTAATCTCTGACCATATCCATCGAGTACCTGGCGAGGTTGGTGAACCTTGATGAATAGTAATCTGCATTCAAACTTCCCTACTAGAGCTGAAGAAGCTTCGGGATGTGCACTACTATTAGCATAACCGGAGAGGAATCCTCCATGAAGAGTCACTCAAACTTCATCTACAATAGAGTCTCCTCATCGTGAGCCTGTGTGGTCATACTCCACCATCGTCCTACTGAACCCTGAAGAAGGCTCCCTCCCAGGATCACCATCTGGTCTGCTAGTGTCCTCAAGAGACGAAAGACTCTGGTCACCATCTCAAGCCAATCCTCAGCCACCTGAGGTTCGGACTCGCCTCAAAACCTAAGGGGTCTCTATCTCTAGAACTCGTGGAGCATGATCAGCCTGTGATCCTCATTGGTCGGTACCGCAGGTACCACGGGCTGCTCCACTGGTGGTGGTATAGAAGGTGCACCACCAGGTGGAAATGTATGGGGAACTGGTCCCTGTATCGAAGCCTAATCACTGAGGGGTTCATCCTCACGATCGTGCTGCTGAATCCTAGCAGGTATGCGTCACGGAGGCATCTTTTAAGGAAACAAGACGTACCGTGGTTAATGAGTATATCTGGATAGCTGACACAAAGGACATGGAAAACATAATCCATTTCTATATGATGCATGTACCATTCCTTTATTTCCACACAACTAGGGTTTTCATGTATCGAGTCAGAAAGCAGGTTATCAGAGTCTTGGTGTATGGATATGTCGGCTGCCCGCACCAACACTGGAGTCTCTGGCCTGAAGGCCGAGCCCAAAACACTTAACACTATTTCCCCAAACCAAACTCACAGAATCTTGTTTCTAATGTAGAACTGACCACCTCTGATACAACTCTATCATGACCTGTCCTAGTGGGGCCAGCACCGTGACTCCCCAAGCCTGCCTCCAATAGGCCATGGGCTGGTGACTATCACCGAGTAGGCATATTACTAACATGGGAGGCATTTCCTAAGTACCTATACACATGCACACATCTCCATGCCCATAATGTTGAAATTTAAAAATCACTAGGGAACAAAATTGCATGCATACAACTAAACCCAACCAACAGAGTATGACGGAAAGTAAAGTATTGAAAGTAAAATGGGCCAAAATACAAGCCCACCAAAAAAAGAGTTTGAAAACTAAAAATTCCAACCGGTAAACACTAATAGGTACTGTGACTACTTCTCATAGCTGTAGGATCACCTCAGCCTGTAGGGAACTCAGAAATCTTGGTCTTTTACTGGTCCGCCCTAGACTCTGTCAAAAGGCTTCTCGTCTGCACAAGACACGACATGTGCGGTCATGGCCCGTGCAGAGGTGAGTATAAAAAAACTCAGTAGCGGACCCTGAAAACCACAAAGAGATACACAAAGTAAAGGCACAATCATCTCTACATAATATATGTATACTGAACGTATAATAGGATAACACAATATATATTCAGATATACTAAATCCCAAACCCATAGTCTAGGGACAAGTCACACAATTGCATACCCCTGCTAAGGATTTAGTTCGAAAATTCCATGAAGCAATCATATGGGAGAACTCACTCCATGAGTCTGATAGCTCTGATGACGTCCGTCCGAGAAGTACTGTCTGTCAGGAAAGGTTATGAGAGATAGATACACTCATTCCGGGAGAACACACTCCTCTGTGGGAAAGATCACAATACATAGATGAGGATCACTATTGGGTCCTTGGAGGATACCATGACTCATTTGTAATTCTCCTTCTAGGTAGAGTATTGTCACCCTATGGAAGTGGTCATGTCGATACCCGACTCCACCTAGGGTCAAGAATGGATGGAGGATCTCGCTCTGGGCCTCTCGGAGGGATACCTGACTCTACCTCAGAAGGTCCTACTTAAGGGATCATACTCCTATAATAGGAAATGATACCTGACCTTCAGGGGAATGAGAAAAAGAGGCACTAACCGAAACGAAACATGTCCAAGATACGTTTGACAAGAAGATCAAGCCATGTACTGAAAAGTACACGTTGTGTATAATTGTTACACACTGTGTCTTCTGACCCTAGGTACTGCCCGTGTTTCAAGGTTGGTCATGTAGGAAAGTCAATACACTGCGTGTAGTACAGATCACATGTCGTGTCCGAGTAAATGGGGTCGACTACATGTATGCAGCTGGGTGCCCATACAAGGCTTCATCCCGTGTGTTCCACCCCGTGTAATCGTCTTGGTCTGGCTATGTGGTGGAGTACACAGCCATGTACTCCATCCCGTGTCTGTGTATTTCTCGAGATACACTCCAAGTCCCGAAAAGTCTCCTATGCCATGCCGCGTAGGGTCTACACATTGTGTTCTAGAGCCGTGTAGTTCATCCCATGTCTGTGTACTTCCTAGAATACATGACGAGCTTTAGGGAAGGTCCAACATGTCGTGTGACAGAGGTCACATGTCGTGTGACAGAGGTCACATGTCGTGTGACAGAGGTCACATGCCTTGTGATACCTATATAACCCCTGAAACCCTAGCTGTCATCGCTGATACCACACATCATGTTCTTTGGGATTACATGCTATGTATTCTAGAATTTTCCAGAATCACGAACCTGCTTCATCGCACCTTAGTAATGCTTCGATCATCGATCCGGCCATCTGATTGCAATGAAACTCTAGAGATTAGGTTTCCCACACATCACGAAGTCGATTCCGTAAGTTTTGGGCATCCAATCGGTCTTGAAAACACGTTCTGATCCAACTACATGATGAACGCTTGAAGAACAAGAACTCCCAAACAATGTCAATTCATCTTCTTCCATCGTCGTTGCACCTCCATTAGTTCGTCCCGATGTCGGATCTCCAATTTGGGATTGTTGTGTCACAAAACGGATGCTCAACTATCCTTTGTTCGTCACCCCACGAAGAACACGAAGAAAAGAGGAAGAAAATCCAACACGCCAAAAAGGAGGAACGAACCCCCACTGTCATTTGTCATGACATTGATCCAATCCCGTTATAAGGATTAAACAAGGTGAATCAAAATGATAATCGAACAATTATCACAATTATAATTCATGAATCAAACCCAAAAATAAATGGAAAATAATACCCTCCCATAAGAACGCATGCTCCGTGGATCAACATGATCTTGGTTGATCTGCGTTCATCGTTTAAATCTAAAAACGGGGGAAAGAAGAAACGAAATAAAAAACCCCTACCTTGATCATCGAAGAAGAGGAAGATCGATCATCATTAGGGATTCTATTTCACTGCGTAATGATCCACGCATCATCATTCGTCTACGTTTATCAAAATCCTCTAAGGTTGGGTCCTCTCCAAAGCGCCAGAGGATTCTAGGGGGAATCTCCAAGGTTATGAGCCTAACCCTGGGCTCCTTATTATTTAAAAACATAAGCGTCAGCATTATGGAAACATTTTAAAATAAAATAAATTATTAATTTGGTTTATTTATTCTAATATGTTTCCTTTAAAATGCCTGAAAGTTAAATTTTGCAGCTGACCTGTGTCGGTCAAAGTTAGGCCCCGCCTAAGGTAAAGTCACTACTTTGAACGCAACGATGCCATTGGATCTCTGATCCAGGCACCCATTTAAAATTTATACCACTTTTTATAGTAAAACTGCTCATGCGTTCTGTTTAAAGGTTTAACTTATTTCAAACATTTATTCCAGACACTCCGGGCCTCAGAATCGCACGTCGTTGGAAAGCCTGGTCTCATAATAATTCCATATAATATTAAAAAATAATACATAGAAAATCCGATACATTACACCCCACCAGTCTATCCTTCATGATTCTAAACTATTAAGAGTTTCATGTTTTCTATGACCACATTCTTCTATGTGAGAGTCTCATCCATGTATGAATTATTAGTTCATGGTCAGCTCCTTTAATAATGTATACTCGAGAAAAACATAAAATTTTCAAAATAAGGGTGAAGTATAAATAATTTGAAAACTTTTACTTTGAAAAAGAATATTTAATAATTGAACCTTGAAAAATACATAAAGTTTATCAAAAGAAATTTTTGAGTGTATTATAAAACCATTCTATTTTGAAAGGATGCAGAAATCATTTGAAAATTTTGAAATAACCTCATTCAAAACCCACATAATTAAAAAGATAGGGAAACATTTGTTTTAAAATGAATAAAGGGGAATAAAATTATAATTAAATATAAAAACAATTTTATTTTTCACTATGTAAAGGTGAATATTGGTGTGAAGTAAAAACATGGACATGGAATAAAAATCTATAAAATAAATGGGAATTATTCATAACAAAAATGCATTCTAATGAAATTATAGAATCATAAAGGAATAATAATTTGGTGTGAATCATGATTTCCTAATAAAAAAGGTTTTAAATACAATATTAAATAATCATAGTTTATAATATATCAATCTTGAAATAATATAGTCAAAAAAAGAGTGATTGTGAACCAATGAAAAGATTTGAGTCATGAAAACCCATTACACCCTTTGTAAAATTTGAACCAAAACCCATGAGAGATATATCATTAAAAAGAACCTTGAATATCATGAAATATAATAAAATCTTGATAAAAATTTCAATGGGTAAGTATTTAATTTATTTAAAAGTAAAAATGGTTTGAGACAAAAAAAACTCTTATGAATATCATAATATTTGAAGTAATGAACATTTGGAAAGTAATTAATGGGAACAAATTGTAAATGAAGATAAATGAAAGTGTAAAAACAATTATACAAACATAGGATAAAATAATTCAACTAAGAATAGTGGGGTTCAAGAATAACCATTATAACTCAAAGAAATGAAAATGAGTTATGAAAAACCCTTACCTTGTTTCTCTACTTAGTTGAATGAAATCTAAGATCTTGTATAATAAATATAAATAACTTAATATCCTATTTTGGAACCTTAATCATAAACACTACCCTTTAATAATACTTATTAGAATTTTTTATCATGATTACATTAATTAATTATAGTGTATTATGACCATCATGAGTTAATAACTTTAAATGTTTTTCACATGTTTAGTAATTTTGATATCATTTATCATAAGTTTATACAAAGTTAATTAATGATATATAATTTAATATACTATAATATATAACTTATATTTATTTTAAAAAAAGTATTTCATTACATAATTGTTTTAGTTATGCTATGTGAAAATGTAATCAGAGTTGGCTTGTTTCGGTGATTTTAGCAAACAAAAACGATAATTTAATAATATGTTATATAATTAATATGATATTTTCAGAACCATATACCAATCATGATTTGATCATTATATTATAATAATATTAGTTTTCAAGTTCCCATAGTCATACATAATATGTTTTTATAGCTTTGTTCATGTAGGTAGTTAAACCGGCCCAAACATGAACACGCTTTAACTTGGTTAGTGAGTATGGTTCAAGAGGTGTCTCTTTTGACATAATATCATTATAAAAAATGAATAATGATATTATTTTGATGCTTTTATTATTTTGAACCATATTTCATTATGTTTAGATACTTTATTAAAATCTATATGAAAAATGAAAAATGTTTCATTATGGAGGCGGTAGTCCGCACATATGCATGATTAGCATTCTCGTTTCTCAATGCATGAGACGGAGTGAAGGTGGATATTAAATTAAAATTTCAGAATCATAATTATATTATATATATCATATTTATTCTTCAATTATATCCTTTTAATTGTCCATGAATTTCATTAATGAAAAACGGAAGACATTGTTTTGTGGTGGTGGTAGTCTGCGCAACTCACTAACGACATTTTCACTACAAAAAAATGGAATTTAGAAATGTTTTTTTAGTTATGTTTCTAAAAAAAATTGCTAATTTTTAAATTTAGTAATTTTTTCTTGAAAATGTCACTAAAAATATATATATTCATATAGCTCATTTCCCCGTAATGATGTAAATATATATTTATATATATATATAAACACATACAAATATATGTAAACATATATATATAAATATATATATTTATATATATACATAAACATATATATTTATATATATAAGCACACACACATATATATATATATATATATAAATATAACAATATACATACATATATTTATATACAAAAACACATATAGTTTTAATTTAGTCGCGTTTTTAAGAAGTCGTGGATATTTTATTGACATGTTTACCAGTATTTTAAAAAGTGGCTAATTATATATGTATATGTATAATTATATATATGTATATGTATGTAGGTATACATACACATATATATTTATACACACGTGCACACATATATAAAAACATATATATATAATATAAACATACATATATTAATATGAACATATGATGTATATAAAATAAAAACATATAATATATATATAATATAAACATATATATATAATATATAAAAACATAAAATATAAACATATATATAATATATATAAACATAAAATATAAAATTACATATATAATATAAAATATAAACATATATATATATACATAAAATATAAACATATATATATAATATAAAATATAAACATATAGATATATAAACATATAAATATAATATAATCATATATATAATATAGTCATATATATAATATAATATATAAACATATATATATAATATAAACTTATATATATAAACATAAAATATAAAATATAAACATATATATATTAATATATGTATATTAATATTTAAAATTATATATATAATATATTAATTTTTTAAATTGAGAAATCTATTTATATATATATGCCATAATACAATTTTATATTCAAAATTCTCATAGTGAGTTGGTTCTTCCTTTGTGTATAACGTTGTAGGCAGTGGGTTCTAATTCTTACGGAGGTCAATTTCCTCTACCTGGTGTGTGTGGAGAGGCCTGCGTGCATAGAGGGTGTTATGGTGGTTTGTTTACAATGTTTATAGTGGATTTTTTGGGTTAGTCGGTGTGGAGGGTAGAGGGAGGGTGTTGGCAAGGGTTATGCACAGCGTGGAAAGTAATGTGGGGTGGCCAGCGTGCAACGTGTGTGGAGGGTCGGGGTGTGTTGTGTAGTGTAAAAAATAATATATAATTTTATTGTAAAAAATTATAAATTTCAAAAAATAGATTAGCAATATTTTTTATAAATGTCGGTAAATGAATTAGTGATGTTTTAAAATATCACTAATACAAAAACAAGCGTCGCTAATTTATATTTTTTTTTATAGTGCTTTGTTTTTTTAGCGAATGGTGGGGAATAAATAATGGTTATTACATTAATATATTAACATATAATTATAATATTTATACTTATATCATTATATTTTTATTGATATAATAAATTTGGAAGAGTAAAATTTATAATAAAAATCTTAAGAATATGATAATACTTATGTTGGTAACTTGAACTTTCCTTTGAAAATTGATTGGGATTGAAGAGCTTAGTCTAGATATGAGTTACCAGGGGATTGTGCTTTTAGGATAGGGTTCTAGGGATATTAAAATGGTAGATTTTTTAATTAGTAATTCTAAGGATATGTGTGTGTTTGAAAGGGTGTAAGTGACCCCCATCTATAATAGAGGAAAAGGGTATTTTTGGAAACACACTTCATATTTTAACAATGACATGACAATATTCAAGGATTAATCACTTAAAATTGGACAAAATTGGAGTTTGGGACAATATAAAGTATAAAATTATCTCAAATACTTGTTTTAAAACATTTTTGAACATGTTTTAGTCATTTCCCCTTATAAAAGACTCTAACAATTTTACTTTTTATGAGGGTAAATATTTTTTAACCATAGTAGTTAATTTAGATAAACAAAATTAAAATTGACCTCATTAACAAATTTTAAGCTTATAATTTTAAATATTAAAATCATTTTATCATATAAAATTTCTAAATGTCTGAAAAGTTAATTTTAAAATAAACACACTTAACCGCGTAAAAAAAATTTTTAGAAAAATAAAGTTTTTTAACTTTAAATTTATATATAAGATAAAATAATCACTATTAATTATTTTTAATGACATAAATTTATTTATTAAAAATTTAATGTATGGTATGTAGAATTAAATAAATATCACAACTGAGTATCACCATGAAAATACTTCATTCAAATAGAAGACTGAATTTTTTTATTAAAATAACATTTTTATTTAGTTTTAAAAATGTAAGACATGGTATTATAAGCTCAAATAATATATTAAAATGAATAGTTTTATTCTTGAAATACATATTTTATTACTTAAAATGTGATAAAATCATAAAAATTATAATTTTCACAAAAAACCATATTTTTTAATAAAAGAAATATTTTAATAAAAAATTGATAAATTCATACTAAGTAAAATTTCATGATAATAGTTCAAAAATGAATTTTATTTTATAAAATTTACATTTTAAATTTTTTAAATTCTGTTTTATAGTGAAGGTATTATATAAAGATCGTGGATTTTGTTATAACTTGTTTCAATATTAACTCATATTATTTATTTATCTGTTAAAGGTAATATATATCAATGGTATACCATATTAGTGTTTATTATATATTTATTAATAATTAATTTTTAATATATTTTGGTTTGATTTTGTTTGGTATATCATGAAAAAAAATTATAATATAGTATTTATTTCAAAGGATCTAAAATCTCGGATCATTACATTCTACACCCCCCCCCCCTTAAATAAATTATGTCCTCACAATTAAATTATAATTTACTTGTTTGAATAGTTAAAGGTGGTGGAAATATTATAATGCCTAAATATATTATCTCTAATGAGATATTTTCCTCAATATCAATGGGGATACTAGAAAACACTTATTTTCTCTTACCCATTTTAATGAAATGTATCTCATAACTAAGTATTAAGACCCATGGAAGGATTCACTTTTCTTCTTAGATAATTAATAGTTGTAATTGCACTAATAGATAGTCTCCATTGATTTATAATGTATTTTCCCCTATTAAAGAAATTAATTTAGAGTCAAAGTGAATATGGCCATTGTATTTCGAAAATGGAATCAATTTTTTAGAGAAGAATATTATGATTTTCACAAAGTTTATTTCTATAAACTTAATAATAATACCACTCGATGTTTTCCTTGAAATATAAATCATTGAGGTTGGTGACTTGATATTCTTAGAAAACATATTGATATAATAGGGTTGATAGAACTATAATATATCTAAAAATTTAGGGTAAAGGGTAAATAAAACCTAATTACCACTATCCTCTTCATCGATAGTCATTGCATATGTTCTTCCTTACTCCATGGGTTAAGGAGGTTTTGGATTACTATCATCCTAAAAAATAGATGGATTAGGGCATTGAATTGTATAATGCTTGAGTTCTCTATACATAAGACATTGAATTGTTATTAGTTCCCTTTAAATAGTTCTATCTTCTTTTCTCATGTTAATGGAACTCTTAATTTTCCAATGATAGTTTGATGCTCAATGACCTTATCTTCCATAAGTAAAGAATATCATAGTCCCCATATAGAAATTTCCTTGGTGTTTATTCCTGTATTTTTAACAAATAGTAAATTGAATATTTTTTCCCTTCATCATCTTTATCAATTGATCTTTCAAGAGACTCCATCTATATCTTTTTTGGTGTGATTGGTACTTTGACTATGTTCATATTGTTAATAATATTTCATGATATATGGTCTGTAATGATCATAAGGTTTCTCATTCTAACTCTTTTTTTGATGGGTTTTTTATTGAGCTAATCTTCACATTGTCCCTCGCACCCATGGTTCTTTTTAGTTCCATACATTACTAAAACTAAAAGAGTTGACATAAGTGATAAAGAATTAACAATATGGGGGAATTATCATAACCATAAAATTAATTTTACCTTAAAACTTATTGTTCTTTTACATTTCAATTTTGGACCATAGTTACTTAACTTATATAAATCTCAGTTTGACATAGGTTACTTTAAATTGGGTTATCTTAGGCTTCTCAACCTAATCCTTCAAAGGAACTAGTAAATAAATCCTTCATAGAAGTTCCTAAAGAGAATATGATTAATTAAATCATATCCTCTGAGAGTTTCAAACCAGGTGTTTAGTAAGGGCCCATTCACCATACACCAAAATAATGGTTGAGATACAATCAAATAACTCTTTTTGGGGTTATTACCCCTGTATTCATTTGTGTCAAAAAAACATCCACTTATAGTATCTAGATAGGGATATGTTTATAGGGAAACCATATATTCAATACCTTACTGATATTTTATGATATCATCCTATATGTAGAATCATTTCTAGGGTTTTCACTATAGTTCTATAACCCTTACACCAAAGTTAACTAAAATAATCTCAAAAAATAACTAAAATGATCTCCAAAATAACTAAACCTTCTCTAATACCAAAAAAAAGTGTCCCAAGATAAACATTATTTAAATAATACATTTATATAATGATTTAAAAAAACATCATAGAAACAGTAGCATAACCCAAAGACCGAAAGGTTTAGTGTCTTTGAGATTATCTGTATAAAAATATTAAGTTACTACACTTGAAAAAATTTCACCATAATCATTCTACTAAATAACCTTTACTATATATCTCTAATGATATAACAATATTAATAACCTAGGGAATGGAAACATAAGAAAGGGGTGAGCAAAAATACTTGATAAGAGAAAAACATATCATAAAGTGTCAGGTCATAAACATGGGGGAGAACATGAGAAATACTTAAATATCTTAATATGAGATTATAAGACCAAATATGATAATAATAAAACCTGATAAAGTAGTAGTAAAAGAACATAAAAATATTGTTAATGAATCATAAAATATATACTTAGATAAAAATAAATATCAACAACCAAAAACATGTTAGCGTAACATAAAAGTGTCGAATACTTTAAAAATGTTGCATAGTCATGAAAACATAGAATATATTAATAAAAAAATTTAAAATTTGTAACAATCATAAACATAGGATTTATTATCATTGTGAGCCTAGATACCCGCCAACCTGTTCACTCATAAAATTATGAGTGGAACTAAATTTCATCACACTCACCCTTTGTGAACCTAGATACTTGAAAACCCATTCACATAATATTTATATCTTATGAGATATAAGCCTCTGCCCAATTAATTAGAGGGATATATTGGTCCCACCCATATCATAATCCATATATTTGTGTGCCACTTGAAATCAAACATTCATCATCTCATAAAGAACCCATGGGAAAAGAATGGGTTTCTTAAACCTTTCAAAAATATCACATATCATAAACTTAATAAAACATAAGAAATAAAAATTTGAATTTTATAAATATAATAATATCATAATAATGTGTATATAGGGTGATCAAAATATCACTTCATGAAAGATAAAAATTAGAGGGAAAATAGATGTGAAAATACAAGAGTTTTCACAAAACCTTTTAAAACACTGAAGTGAAAATTACTTTCTAACACATTTTTGTGAATTGAAAGAGTATAATTATGAAAATATTATTATAAATAGTTCCAAATAAAAAATAATTAAAAAAACATAATGGTTTCAAAAAGGAGAAGTGAAAATACTTTGAAAACTTATACTCTTAAAATAATCTTTAATAATGGATACTTAAGAAAAAAAAATGTTTTTAAAAAATGAAGTAGAAATACTTTGAAAACTTTTACTTTTAAAAATAATATTTAATAATGGATCCTATAAAGTTTATTAAATAAAATTTTTTAGTGTATGATAAAACCATTTTATTTTGAAGGGATGGAAAAACCTTTTCAACATTTTGAAATAACCTTGTCTAAAACCCACATCATTAAAAAGATGGTGAAACCATTATTTTAAAATTAAAAAGTGGAATAAAATGATAATTATAGATAAAAAAATTATTTACCATTAGTTAAAGGAGAACATTGGTGGTAAATAAAAATATTAACATGGAAGAAAAATCTGTTAAAATAAATAGGAATTATTCTTAACAAAAATGCATTTTAATGAAACAATATAATCATTAAGGAAGATTAATTTGGTGTAGATCATGATTTCCATATAAAATATGGTTTAAATATAACATAAAATCATCATATGTTGTAATATATCAATAATTAAATATTATCATCAATAGAGAGTGATTATGACCCAAGGAAAAAATTTGAGTCAGGAAAACCCCTTACTGCCTTTATAACATTTGAACCAGAAACCTGTGAGAGGTATATACTTAATAAAAATTAATATCATGAAATATAGTATAATCATGTTAAAATATTAAAATATTTAATTATTTACACCATTGAAAAAGAATCATGGTGTATAACTTAATCATGTCTCAAGGGATTCAAATTTGAGATAAAGAATACCTTACGAATATCCCAATCGTTGAATTGCTGGTCATTTAAATATTCATGGGAATGAATTTTAGATCTAGATAAATGAAATAGGAAATAAAATTTTATACAATAATATTATAAAATAATTCAACTTTGAATAATGGGGTTTAATAATAACCATTAAACTCAATGAAATGAAAATAAGTTATAAAAACCCCTTGCCTTGTTTCCTTGCTTAGTATGATGCACTCTAGGATTATGTATAACAAACATAAATAACTTAATATCCTATTTAATAACCTTAATCATAAATATTAATCTTTTATAATCCTTATTATAATTTTTTATCATGAGTAAATTAATTAGTTATAGCATATTATGATCATCGGGTGTTAATAACTTTAACTATTTTCCACATGGTTAATGATTTTGATATCATTAACCATAATTTGATTCAAAGTTAATTATTGATATATCATTTAAGATAATTTAATATATAACTTATATTGTTTTAAAATTCTCTTATTTCATTCCATAAGTTTTTTAGTTATGCTAGGTGAAAAGCGAATCGATGTTGGCTAGTTTCGGTGATTTTAGAAAACGAAGATGATACTTTAATAATAAGTTATATAGATAATATAATATTTTCATAACCATATACCATTAATTAATTATTATTTTTTATGTTCCAATATTTATCCATAATATATTTTTATAGCATCATTAATATAGATGGTTAAACTGACCTAAACTTGAACACGCTTTAACTCGATTGGTGAGTATGGTTAAAGATTTTTCTCCTTGGAAATAATAACATTATAACAGAAGTATAATGATATTATTTTTATTTTTTATAATTATGAACCATATTTTTGGTTTTTTAGATAATTTATTAAAATCTAGTTCAAAAAAGAAAAACAATACATCATGGAGGAGGTAGTCCCCATGTACCCACGATTAGCATTCCCGTTTCCCAATCCGTGATAGGGGTGAAGGTGGATGTTAAATTTAAATTTCAGAATAATAATTATATTATATTTTTTTTTATTCATCCATTATATAATTTTTATCATCCATAAATTTTGGTGCTGAAAAATGGAAGACGTCGCTCTGTGAAGGCGGTAGTCCACGCAACGCACTAACGACACTTTGTTTTTCTTAGTTGATGAGGAGGATTAGATAATGGTTATTATATTAATATAACAACATATTATTATAATAATGATACTAATGTAATTATATTTTTATGGATATAGTATATTTGGAAGAGAGAGATTAATAATAAAAACTTAATAAGGATATAATAATTAGTTGGAGACTTGATCTTTTCTTGGAATTGAAGGGATTAATCTAACTATGAGTGACTAGGGGATTATGTTTGTTGAAAAGGGTTATATGGAGAGTAAAATTTAAGAGTTTAAAGGAATAATCCAAAGTATATATGTGTGTTTGAAATAGTGTAACTAGCCCCCTTTTATAAGAGAGGAAAACAGGTACTTTTGGAAACACCTGCTATATTTTACTAATTCCATGCCAATATGTAGGGGTCAATGGATAAAAAGTGGTTAAAAGTGGATTTTGGGACTATAAAAATTCAAAAATAATCTCAAAAACTTATTTAAAAATATTTTTTAACATTTTTTGTTCATTTCCCCTTAGTAAAATACTTTCTACCAATTTTACTTTTGACAAGGGTAATTATTTTTTAACATTAGTAATTCATTTTGAGAACTAAAATTAAAATTGAACACATTACCTAATTTAAAACTTATGGTTTTGTATTTTAAAATAATTTTATCATATAAAATTTCTAAATGTCTGAAAAGTTAATTTTAAAATAAATAATCTTAATCACGTAAAAACAATTTTTTCAAAAATGGAGTTTTCCAGCTTTAAATTTATATATAAGATAATATAATCATTCTTAGTGGTTTTAATGAAAAAAAATTGATTTATTAAAAATATAATGAAAGTTATAAAATTGTAAATTATATCCACAACTTAATCTCACCTTGAAAATAATTCATTCAAAGAGAATACTGAAAATAATATTTATTGGATGAACATTTTTATTTAGTTCGAAAAAAGTTAGAAATGGTATTTGTAAGCTCAAATGATGTATTAAAATGAATACTATTATTTATTAAATACATATTTCATTACTTAAAATGTTTTTAAACTTATATTATATGTTTATATATCGATAAAATCATAAAAATTACATTTTTTACAAAAAACATATTTTCGAATAAAAATCAATCTTTTCAGAAAAAATTAAAAAAAATAATATTAAGTAAATTTTAATGGGAGAAGTTAAAAATGAATTTTATTTTATAAAATTTAAAATTTAAAATTTTGAAATTCAGTTTTTGAAAGAAGTTACAATATAAAGAAAACATCTTTTATTATAACCTTTTTCAATATTAACTCATAGTAATTATTTATCCACTAAAGGTAATAGTTATTAATGTTATATCATCTTAGTGTTTATTATAAATTTATTAATAATTTATTATTAATATTTTGTGGATTTTATTATGTTGGGTGTAGTGTGTGTCGCAAGTTATAGAACATGTTATGTATTTTAAAGGATCCAGAATCTCGGGTCGTTGTAGCCCACATGGACATCCCTTGTGCATGGCCTTCATGTTGTGTTCTTCTTTAAGCAGTCCACAAATACAATCTTCATTAACTCCCCACACTTACAGAAATGTGGTAACCTCCTATAATATAGTGATAATTATTTGGTTTTTTTTCTCATCTACATCCTCTTCCACAGTCATCATCCCATTTTAGTGGGCGTTTTTGGTCTTGGACTATCCTTATGCACCATAGGTTCATCTCTATGGCGTTGTGTTAGTCATTTCATATTACACAACCTTCCTTGTATAAATGTAAACCATTATGTCCAACTCATCATAGTGATTTCTTTAAAGATGTTTTACCCTGGACATGACATGAAACACAATTAGTAATCCATTATACTCATTTTTTTCTACTCGGGACCTCCCTGTGCACCACGGATTGTCTTAACATAGTGGAGCAGAGACCTTAGTCTTAATATTCACATGCATGGCACTATTTTCCTTTCAAATGGTTTACAATGGTCATCCAAGATCTTGGTGGTCTCTATGGTGTAACCTAGCCTCTTAATGGATCATTGGATTGAGTCTGAGGTTTAACAGGGATGGTGTTAGTGGTTTTTGATGTCCAACTATGATAGTTTGGTGATGTTTGAAGGTGGAAGACAATAGTTGTGAGTGTCTGAGCGAGGGAGACGTAATCGTCCAATGAAGTGGTGTCTTCCATTTAAGTGAACAAATCCCCAATTGAATTATGCATCCTGAATTGAAAAATTCAGGGAAGATCCTCTCAAATATAAAACAATCATACACCTCGAACAACTTGTGGAAAGTTAGATCGAAGTTGGGGGACTTCTGCCACTACTATAGAAATGGGTTTTTGCAGTTCCACCCTTTAATAGTGCTAAAAAAATTCTGATAAAGGTATCCCCTTTATCATCACTTTTTTTAGTGCTGTTAAAGGGACCTCATTTATCAATGCATTTTTTAGTAGCGCTGATAAAGAGGGTCTTTATCAGCACTTTTTTAATAGTGTTGATAAAGGGTATATTTCAAAAAAATTATATTTCATTAAAAATAATATATTTATATATTTATATATTTATATATTTATATTGATATAAATATAAAATATATTTTTTAAATATGTTTTAGATAAAGCTAAATAGGCATTTACGCATAATATATAATATATTTAGTGAAAATGGATTATAAAATAATTAAAAATACCTTTAATTAGTAATTTGTTAATTATTATTGAGTAATAGTCATTTAATAAAATTTTGAAGATAAAAAAAACCAAAAAATTAATAAAACATATAAAATAAGTTGAAAACATAACTTGAACTTTAAATGGCCAAAACTTTTGATCTAGGTGTCTGTTTGGGCTCTACCATATATCAAATCAAATCATGAAATGAGATCTACGCATAGATGATAGAGGGAAACCCTATTTCACATTTTTTAGGCTAAAAAGGCCCCCCAAAATTGAGTTTTTAGTCAGGGTGCCCCAATTTTTTAACATTCAATGGAATTTCAACCTTGTTTAAGGGGGTCTTTTGCCCATTTTAAATAGGGATTAAATTTTTTCCTAGGTATTACATTCATATTGATATTATGGTTTTGAAATGTTATCATTTTTTACAATGTAATGTTATTTATAATCAAATATATAACAACATATACATATTTTTTATATATTCACACATAAAAATTTAATTTTATAAATAAATAGTTAAACATATTTACTTATAAAATATATTTATCAATATATAAAACTTATCTAAATAGAAAATCATATCCATTTTATTTAATATAATAATGTATGAATATTTATATACATATATAATTAATTTATATATAATGTTTATATATATATATAAATATATTTGTGTGTGTATTGACGAACATATATATATTTATCTACGTATTCTAATATATTTATATAAATATTAATATATAATATATAAAAATAAATATAAATATGTATAATAATATTTATATATGCACATATATATATATGTATGTATGTATTTATTTATTTATAAACACACATACACACACGAAACATATTTTATATATATATTTAAATATATGTGTGTGTGTGTGTGGATAAAAAATATAATGAAATATATATAAATATGTAGATCTAACATAAAATAAAGAACAAAATAATATAATTGAGTGGAGAAGGTGTGAGATTATGATGGGGAGGTCTCAAGTTCAAAAACCACCAAAGGCAGGGGCGCTCGCTGGTGGGTGAGGTAGTTCATAGCACTGTTAAAGGCAGGGGTGGGGTTCCTAGTGCTATTAAAGGGAGTGGGGGAAGCTAGAAAAGAGTTGCTAAATAGGGGGTTGGGTGCTGATAAAAGGGGTTTTGGTCCTTGCTCCAAATTTTTCGAAATAAATATTTTTAAAAATTAATTTGTCTGACTTTTATTAGGGATTTTTTTAGCAATGATAAAAGGGGCCTTTATCAATTCTTTTTTTAGAGCTAATAAATGGGACCCCCGTTTAATAGAGACTTGATTATCAGTGCTTTTTTATCGCTTTAAAATCCCTTTTTTCAGGATTTTAAAGGCCATATCTGCAGTGGTGTACCGTCATTATGGTATTTCACCACCAGGTAGAAATCCCTCATCATACCACATGGGCCTTCCTCCCATGTGTGGTGTACACACTCTACTTGACCTATGATCTGACTGACCCTATAATCACACATGAGGGGGCCTACTAGATAAGTTATGATTGGATAGCCTTGATCTCCTTGGATGGTTTGGCCCTTTTTACTAAAAATGAAGAAAAATTCTTTTTCAAAATTCTATAAATATGATCATTAATTTTTTATTAATAAAAATGATTCCTAAAAACATATATTTATTTTATTTTTCACAAAATAAAATTTACCATAAAATAAATAATTTAATGAATAATATGGTAATTATCAATTAAAATTTACTAAAAGTGATCATTTAAAATTTAATTTTTTTCATATAAAAAATAAATGCATAAAATACCCCCAAAATTGAACTCATTATTCTCCTCAAGCATAAAATCTCAATATTGAAATACAAAGAAATACCATTCTATAATTATTCAAATTTTAATGCAATAAAACTAAACAATTGTCTATGGGGAGACCAAAGTGTCAATTGTAACACAAGAATTATTAATTCAACTTCACACTCTTCAAAGAAACCAATCATACCATTTATTTTACTTTCTCAAATTATAATTTGATGGATATTTTCACAAAATCAATTTAATCATCTTAACTCATCATTATTAAACATTCCATTTTGTGATCTACCTAAGATTTGATTCTTTTCTCTCATCACTCATGGTAACAATTGAACTAGAGTTATTATTATACCAGGAGTACATGCTCCTCCCATAAGATTGAAAATGAACCACATTCTCAACTTTGTATAGGAAAACTAAAAAATAATTATGAGTTCTTATCATTAAGTGTCAAATGACTCTGGGGATTAAGGTAGGTAGGTATTGATGTGAACAAATTTAAATCTCAAAAAAAGGTTAATATCTTAGCATAATGAATGATATTCAAAAGTAAATTTCAATAGAAATTCCCACTTTTTAAGTGACAACACCCTCTTACCAAGGTCAAAGTGAAGGCCATGACACAATCAAATCATGATGAAAGATGTACACCCTCTTGATTTCTTTCTATATTTTTTCTTTTTTTATTTTTTTTTTAAATTTGAACTTATGAAAAATCTCACATTCACCACCCAACACCAAATGATCAAGATCATTGTTCATGTAATGGTGATTTTTGAACCTCCAAATACACAACCCTTTTGTTCTTATTTCCTTTTCTTTAATTTTTTTAACTACGTCTTTTTTGTTTTTTTTCAAGAGGGGTAAACAACTAATGAAAAATGAATGATATCATGAACATTTTTACCAACATCCCATGAAATCACCCCCCAAAAGTTTCTCATAAATAGAGTGAATACCTTCTACCATAGACAACCTCTCACCCACACTTCATCTTGTGAGTATTATGCAAAGTACAACAGTGGGGTAGGGAAGGATATGATCAGCTTGTAATATGGATCCTCCCAAACAATGTCATTCATGGATTCTATAGTCTAAGTAGGATTAATGTAAAATATGGGTATAAGGATAAAATTATTAAAAAAATAATGAATCAATTATATTAAATGTGACTTTGTACAATCAAAGCTTTGACAATATCATATGCAAGTTATAGTATGTGATAATCCCTAAGTTCACTTAAAAAATATTCTAAAGATATAATTAGAAATATTAGGTCTAGAATACTATTAGTAATGGGAATATATAATATCAAAAAATCACTCATGTAATTTTAAATAATAAAAAATTAATCAATATGAACTTTGAGTGATTCAAAACATGAAAAAGGTAGGTAAATTTCATTTAAATGAATCAACTGGCCTCCTTAAATCATGATTTGTTAAATTAATACTCCTATTATTATCTTTAATCATTTAATCCACCACCTTACTTATTCAATATAATTAACATTAAAATATAAATCATGGAATCATGGGGTTCCTAGGTAATCCTTTTTTCTCCTAGATCAGTATGTATTGAAAAAATATAGATGTGGGGAATTCAATTTCCTTTTAAGCTCAAAAATAAATTTCAAAAAAAATATAGTGACAAAAAATAGTAAATTAAAAGTAATCCCCTTTCCACATTTATATATTTCCTTTCCTCCTTTGTTATCAAGATACCATATTCCTTCATGATGGACCTAAAAAAATACCCAACTTAATGTACAAGGTTTATTCCACTGCACTCAAAAGATATATGGGGAATTGAAAATACACCCTAATATATTCCTAAACTATCTCCTAATAAAAATCTAAATTATTATAAAGAAATTTAAAAATTCAGGTTTCCTCCTTGAAGATTCACTTGGTTATGGTCATTTTTTCAACCTTAACTCTTAAACTCATGTAATTGGAGTATGATATAGAGCTAACCATCTTGTATTGATCCAATTTTAAATTTTTGTTACATCCCAAATAGATCTTCTCTTCCTATTTAAAAATATCTTAAAATTTTGATAAGGATTTAAAAACCAATTAGTGGGTTGATCTTGAGGAAGAAACTCCTAGTTTGTACACACTTGGTACCACTTTTAATTCTTCTTATATTGTGGTTGGTATTTACTAAAACATTTAATGTATTCTTTAAGTTGTTTATCAAGTTGTTCCTCTTTGTCACCTTCTTATTTTTATTTTTTCTCTTCAATTAGTGTAAAAGGTACTTTTTTCAACAGATTCCATTTACTTCACCTCCACCATTATCATCATATTATTCCAAAATTTAGCAGATATCATCCCTTATTATTCATTTTTATCTTCTTATCACGAGTATTGTTCTTATTTGTTATCCTCCCCAGTAAGTGTGAGGGTTTCTTCCCTGAAAGTTTCATATTTTTTATCAACCATAGAATTAGATTGAATATTTACCTTAGAGTAGGCTTCAAGCACTTTAATGATTTTGATTGTTTCTTCTATTTATTCTTGAATGTCAGCTTCATCCTTATTATCCTTGATTTTTTGTGTTAGAAATCCCAAGTCTCAAAAAACCTCCTTAAAAACAAATTCTAGTCCATTGAGGAGTGCCTCGTCACCACTTGGGTGTGGTTGTGGGATTCATGCTTGAATTATTCACACTTAACCTTGGATTTAGATATTTTCTTTTAGTTGATCAATTTTATTTTTCAAGTATTCTATTTTAGTGTAGAGGTTAGTGTTTTCTTCCATAATTATTTGTATCTCTACCATCACAGCCAACATAATACCCCAAGTTTAAAGGTGATATAAAAAAATTAAAATAAAAAACATAAGGTAAACTTATTAAATAGAAAAGGGGGTGGGAAAAGTATTTTTCTAAGCTACTAAATCAAATTATCCTTGGCACCTTTTCCCCAATAATGATGTTAAATAATTAATAGTTCATGAGGGAATTGTTAATTCTTTTGGGGTCCCAAAGTTTATAAATTTATAAAACATGAACCATGAAACACTAAACTACTAAGTAACATACGGATGGTAAGTCTGAGGTCTATCCCATAAGGACTGGGTGAAGAATAACTTTAATAAAATAGTGACGACCTAAACTATGTTATAAATGGAATATAAACTACTTGGAAATTAAAGGAAAATAGATTTGATGAATTTATGGTTCAATAAAAAGGAAAACATGCTAGAAAATTGAAAATACGGGTTCATGGAGTACCAAGTAATTAAATTAATGAATTTGAAACCATTAGTTTTTAGAGTTAAATATAATTGAATCCAATATTTATGATAGAAACTATCTATCCTATAAATAACCTCTTCTCAATGGCCATGTTACTTTACATCACTAAGAGGTGGGTAAACCAACACCATGTTCAAACATAGAGAAAGATCAACCCAATGTTCATGGTGTAATTAAACTCCCTAGTCAATGAATTAAAATTAAAACTCTCTCACTAACTACACAATGGTCATGCATTAACAAGCAAGAAGACAATTGAATAATTGAAGAATGAATACAAATACCCACATGAATTTCAATTAAAATAATATATACCTTAAAAAAATAAATTCTCCTTCATTAAAATTTTTCACACAAGGTTTACCCTCTCATACTATCCATGAGGGGTATGAAAAAAATTCCCAAACTAAACATCAACAGCCATTTGAGCCTAGTAGAAACATCCTTCCCAAGTCTTGATTCCTCCTCCTAAAGTGTACAACAAACCCTATTTTTATAGGCAAATAATCCCCCAATAAATCTTCATTCAAATATTCTCCATATTTGGATTGGTCAATTTCATCTCCCTTAATTTATGTAAATGTTCCTCAAAATATACCTTTTAAGATATATCAATAATTATCAAGGAGATAGAGAATGTGAGAATTGTCCAAAAGTGTATATTCAAACCACCATTATCTTTGGTAAAAGCTTAAACCCTCTAAAATAATTGTTTAAAAAGCCTTTAATTTTATTTTCTTCAAACCTCACATGGGCCCAAATGGGAATCCCTTATGCATGTCCATGCATAGACTTCACATTGGGTTCTTCTTCAAGTAGCCCGCAAATACTATCCTCATCCACTATCCATGCTTGCAGAAACATGGGCACCTCCTGTGAAATAGTGATAATTCTTTGGTCATTTCTCTCATCCATGGACTCTTTCATGGTCACCATACCATTTTTGTGGGCATTTTGGTCACAGACCATCCTTATGCGCCATAGGTTCATCTCCATAAAACTGTCTTGTCCATTTCATCCTCCACTACCTTATATTCATATAAGCTAACCACGATGTCTAACATATAGTAGTGATTTATTTTAAGTTGTTTTTCCTCATCCACAACATGAAACATGATCAATAATATGTTTTATTCATCATTTTCTACTCAGGACCTCCCTATGCACCATGGATTTTCTTAACATAGTGACGCAAAGGATATGGTCTTTATCTTTTCAGACAAGGAACTATTTACCATTAAAATGTTTTATAGTGGTATTCTGTATAACACCCCGACCCTAGTTACCCAGAGTCGGTGCATTATTACATAACATTGTCATTATCACAAGGAAATCATGTCTCGAAAGACCGATAAGTTTAGTATTATTGGAAACAAGATTCATATATAAGTTAAACTTTACAACTTGAAGAGAAATACAACACAAATATATTTCATTAGAAACATCCAAACCTCCTAGATTATACATGAAAGTCACTCATAACTAACTTTTTCATATACTGGTAAAATGAAACATAAGAAATGGGTGAGCTCAAACCCTCAGTAAGGGTAAGTAATACAATGGAAAATGACATAAATATTAAGCATGGTAAATAATTGAAACCACAAGCCTTTACCAATAATAAACATGAATACTTTTATGGAAAGAATATGAACTGAGTAAATAATTCCATAATAAAACATAATAATGGTTATTATACTATTCTAATGACCACATGAACCATCAATATTATTTTCATAATGAGGGAATGTATAATGCCGGACATTCTGAAACTTTTTGTCAAGGCCTCAGCCAAGACGTCTAAAAATGATTAAGGCCTCATCCAAAACTATAAATCAAATTGGGAAAGGGCCTCGACTAATTCCACTCCTAGTTGTCTCATGAGACTTACCGATGCGTCGAGGAGCTATAGTAGGCTCCACCCATCAATTACTAAGTCCAATACATTCCTCATATGAAAAGGTTTAAACATATCATAAACATTCGTATTAAAACTATCATATGAAATGTCAATAATTTATCCATAAATCATGAATGGTATAAAAATAGCACATCCACAGTCAAACATATTACAAAACCTTCAATACAATATGGAAGTTTTGTATCTTAATGAATCAACTCCAAATAAACTTAAAATCCATCAAAGGATGTTGACATAGATGAAATCAAAACCCTTTTTAGAGAAATATCTCTTTCTATTTTGAAATCATTTAAGAGTCACATAATTATAAAATAAAACATTTACTTTGAAAATATTCTTATATGCTTGTAAGGGAAGCTTCGACGAGTTTATAACGGTAGAAAATAGCCTCACCCGCCATATAAGTTAAAAAAAGACATTCTTACCTTAATTTTGTCAAAAAGGTTAAAAAGGACATTGTTTGGAAAACGATGGAGAGATTCCTTTATAAACATCTTATAAATAGTCAAAAAGGGTATAATTGACTTTAACCCATAGTCTATAAAATAGTAAGAATGTTTTGAAATACATTTTTAAGAAACATGGATGTGGATGATAAAGAGGTCCTGGTAGATAAATACGTATAAACAACCTTGGATAATGAAGAAATTGTGAAATAAACCCTTACCTTGTACTTTTCATTGGTTGAGGGTAGGTTAACCTCATGTATAATGGTGAAATAATTGTTATTAAATTATAAAATAATCATATACATTAATATTATAGCATATATTATCTTTTAACATTTCTTTGTTAATAATATCTTAGTATTATCATCGTTTTTGGTGTTACCTTACTCGTTTTTCTTTTATATGTTTTGTTACATAAATCGTGTTTTTTATGGATAGGTTGTATCTTATTCATATACAGAATGATATCAAGTCCTTAAACATTATTTTTAATCATCAAATGATAATTAGACTTCAATGGATACGATGGGGAATGAATCTCATCGCGTTCGTGGAGACGGTAGTCCGTACGTACGCACGAGCGACAATATCATTCTTTTGATATTAAAATAATATATAATTGGATGGTATATAATATATACATAATAATTATCATGTTATATTTATTATTTACATCAATTAAATATCATTATCATACCTATCCAAATAATAATATTTTTAATAACAATTACACCACAACGTGGAGACGGTAAGTTGTACGTACGCACGTATGGTGACATGGCATTCAAAGGATGGATAGAATAATGAATTTGGTTGTTTCATATTTATAATAACATCTCAGTATATATAACATACAGAATTTATTATTTTATAATTTAAGCAACAAAGAAAGAAGAAGTTGAAGAAGAAAGGAACTTGAAAGAGGGTGGTGAAAACATTACCTCTTCTTCGAGTTCTTCCTTTTGATTTGATCAAAATGGATCCTTAGGATGGCTTTATGATCAAAATAAGGCCTCTAGGTCGAATTGAGGAAAGTTGATAAAGTATTTTGGTAGGTTTTTTCCGAACCAAAAGGCTTTGAAGGTGTGAATAATTGGTTAGAAGTGGTGTCCTTTTATAATGGGGAGGAAGGGCTCTTTAGGAATAACTTAAAGTATTAATTTATAATAAATTAATATTCGGTTTCTAATGGTCCCAAAGTGTATTATTAAAAGTATAAGGTGGGTATGAGTCTAAATACTTTCAAAAAATATATTTTAGACAGGTTTTGGTCACTATATTAACCTTATCTTTTAGTTTTAACACTTAGTTAATTAGTTTGACATTTACCATGTCACTTTGTATTTTTATATTATATAGTTAATAAACTTACTATATACATCCAAGATACCCCCAAGTGGTACATTAATAATACACCTATCATGATATAAGTACTTTGGCTGAACCTTATATTTTTAGGAATATAATATCAATTAATAATATAACATTTGTTTTAAAAACTCATTTCTGTCAATTTTGACACTATTCAATAATTGATTTTTGTTAAAGTCTTAACAACTTTATTAATTCTAATAAAATTAATTTAAGCAATCCTAACATGTAATATTAACCAATAAAATTGGTGGATGGAATCAAAACTTTCAAATTATATTTATTTTAACTTTTATAATACCAATTATTTGATTCTTTCATTAATATGGAAAATACTATATCATTATTGTGTCATAAATAAATTTAATTATTAAATGTCTAAAAATTATAAATAAAATACCATTATGTAGGAAATATTTTTATATTTCTAATTAATATTTATAGTCGAAAATATAATATATATATAACCTTATGTAAAAATTGTTTTGCTAAAAGATATATGCTTATGTCATTTTTGTATTTACTTTAACTTAATTAATATAAAGTGTCCTTATCACCTACAAGTGGCTTCATGTGGTCCCAAAATCGACCCAAAGATGTCCATGATCGGACATGTATCAACCAATAAGGTTATGACACGTTTTAGGGTAATTTATTATTATTATAATATTATTTTTTTACCCTTATTTACCGGATTTACCCTTTAACCACACTAAATAAAATATTTACCGAAGTAATTATTCAAAATATCTAAAAATAAAAGTTACCTATTTACAAAATTTGGAAATACTAATTCAAAATATGGAATCCATTTTTCCAAATTCAAAACACAGAAGTGGCAAAAATTAATTTAAAATTAATTCCTGTTAAAACAAAAAGCGTGTTTTTAAAAGATAATAACTATCAAAAGATTGATACTTGTTTATGCCCGGTTTAATTGTGAAATCACATCCAATGACCAAAATTGTATTAAATGATAAAAATATATTCTAAATATACTTTAAAACCACTCAAATTCATAATTTATCACTATTAATTATTTTTATTAAAAAATTTGTTTTTAATTAAAATTTAGTAATTTTCACTATTCATCAAAATATAAAAGTTATCTGAAAAGTAACAAAATTTCATTCTAGGATAATTTCGATATTCTGAATCCAAAAATTAAGTCCATTTTGAGAGATAAAATTTATAAAATTTCAAAAAGTGGGTATTACTATTCATAACGGCTACTTTGATTGGTCACAGTGTGTTAGAATCTCGAAGTTGCTTACAATGCAAGCTATTGCATTATTCAAAGGAAACGTACCATGGAAGCTTGGGGTGTTACATTCTCCCCTCCTTCAAATATTTTTTTCCTCAAAATTTCTAGAATATTATTGCATAAAAGGACTCGGGTGGTTCTTCATCATAAGTTCCTCGGGTTCCCACGTTGCCTCTTCCATCTTATGATTTCTCCATAGAACTTTTACCAGACGAGTCATCTGATTTCTCAACACTTGTTCTCTTGTATCAATAATCCTGATGGGATCTTCGCAATAAGATAGATCGAGTTCTAGTTCTAATTCCTCATAGGTAAGAACATGCGTTGGGTCAGGCATGTATTTTCTCAACAGTGATACGTGGAACACATCGTGAACTTTGGAGAGACTTGGCGACATTGCCAAACGGTAAGCTACAACCCCAATTTATTCTAGAATTTCGAAAGGTCCTATGTACCTGGGACTCAATTTACCCTTCTTACTGAAACGTATAACTTCCTTCCATGGAGATACCTTTGAGAAAACATGATCTCCTACCTGAAATTCCAAATCCTTCCTTTGATTGTCAGCATAGCTCTTCTGCTTACTTTGAGCTACTTTAATGTGGTTTTGGATTACCTTTACATTTTCCATCGTTTCCTCCACCAGTTCTGGGCCTACGAGTTTTCTTTCCCCAACATCATCCCAACAGGTTGGTGTGTGACATCTCTTTCCGTATAACGCTTCTTATGGTGCCATCTGAATATTTGAATGGAAACTATTGTTATAGGAAAATTCTACCAAAGGTAAATATTGATCCCACGTACCCTGAAAGTAAAGTTATCATGATCTCAACATGTCTTCTAAGGTTTGAATAGTTCGTTCTGATTGTCCATCTATTTGAGGGTGGTAGGCAATGCTCAAATGAAGTTCAGTATCCAAGGCCTTCTGAAGACTCTTCCAGAATCTTGAAGTAAAACGGGGATCACGGTCAGAAATAATCGATAGGGGTACTCCATGAAGTCTCAAAACTTTATTAATATATAGTCTTGCTAGACGTTCCAGTGGTATATCTTCTCTTATAGCAAGAAAATGTGCTGACTTGGTAAGACGATCAATAATAAACCATATTGCATCGTTCCTTCTAGGAGTCTTTGGTAGTCCCATAACAAAGTTGATCATAATATTATCTCATTTCCACTCAGGTATGGGAAGAGGTTGTAATACTCTTCCAGGTTGTTGCCTTCCAGCTCTCACTTGTTGAAAAACCATACATCTTGACACAAAGTCAGCAATCTCCCTCTTCATGTTGTCCCACCAAAAATGTTCCTTCAAATATCTATACATTTTGGTGGTCCCAAGGTGTATAGAGAAATTGGAACTATGAGCATCGTCCAACAATTCCCTTTTTAGATCAAGTATATCAGGAACACAAAGTCTCTTCCCAAATATCAAAATTCCATCTTCATACACAAAGTCACTCAATCTCCCATCATTCACAACTTTAATCCTCTTTCTAAACTCTTCATCATCGGTCTGAGAACTCTTTATCCTTTCTAGTAAAGATGGTTTCGAAATAATTTGAAAAAGTATCTATGTTTCATCTTCCATGGTAATTATCATATCTATCTTCACTAGATCCATAAAAATAGGATCCCTTTCAATTCTCATAACATTCAAAACTCCATGATCCTTTCTACTCAAAGCATATGCCACCTTATTTGCCTTCCCCTGGTGGTAGTGTATCGTGCAATCATAATCCTTGAGTAGTTCAAGCCATCTCCTTTGCCTCATGTTGAGTTCTTTTTGTGAGAAAATATACTTCAAACTCTTGTGATCAGTACAAATCTCACATTTTTTACCATAGAGATAATGTCTTCATATCTTCAAAGCAAAGATTACAGCAGCTAACTCAAGATCATGAGTAGGATAGTTTTGCTCGTGAATTTTCAGCTGTCATGATGCATAGGCAGTTACCCTATCATTCTGCATAAGGACACAACCAAGTCTTTTATTTGAGGCATCACTATAAATAACAAATCCATCATTTCCTGATGGTAGATTCAATATAGAATCATTGTCTAATATTATCTTTAGTTCTTCAAAACATTCTTCACACTCTTTTGTCCAAATAAATTTAACCCCTTTACGTGTGAGCTTCATTAATGGGTTTTCCAATCGGGCAAAGTTCTGGACGAAACGTCGATAATAACTACCTAAACCAATAAAACTTCATACCTTAGTTATACTCGTCGGTGCTGGCCATTCTTGGATTGCCTTGGTCTTAGAAGGATCAATAGAAATTACATCTTTAGAGACAATATGTCCAAAAAAAGAAATCTCATGAAGCCATAATTCACACTTGCTAAACTTCCCATATAATTCATGTCTTCCCAGAGTCTTCAGGATAATGTGCAAGTGATTTTCATGATCTTTATAGATTTTGGAATATACCAAGATATCATCAATAAATACCACCACAAAATCATCGAGATATTCATTGAAAACTCTATTCATTAGATCCATGGATATAGAGGGTGCATTAGTCAATCCAAAAGGCATTACTGTAAACTCGTAATGCCCGTACCAGGTTCAAAATGCTGTCTTCGGAATGTCTTCCTTCTTTAAACACAATTAATGGTATCCAGATCGAAGGTCAATCTTTGAAAAGTATTGAGCTCCATGCAGTTGATCAAATAAATCATCAATGCGAGGTAGGGGATACTTATTCTTTATTTTTATAGCATTGATTTCCCTGTAGTCGATACATAACCTCATAGATCCATCTTTCTTCTTAACAAAAAGGACAGGGTCTCCCCATGGAGAAACACTAGGGTGAATAAATCTCTTAATACTCAATTCCTCTAGTTGATTCTTTAGTTCAACTAATTCCACAGTGTCCATTCTATAAGGGGTCTTTGATATAGGCCTTGAACCAGGAATTAAATCAATGGAAAACTCAATTTCTCATTCTGGAGGATGTCCAGGTAAATCTTCTAAAAACACCTCAACATATTCTCTCACAATAGGTACATCCTCTATTTGAACATTCCTTTCCTCACCCACAGTTATTTCATTCTCTTCCTCCCTGATAATTGAATTTAGTTGAGCTACTGGGGGTGGATCTAGATAAGAATCAGGTGGTGAAGATTCTACTCTAAAGATAAGGTGTTCTTTATCATCATCATCAAAAATTGTAACCTCCTTCTTCTTACAATAAATTTTCGTATCATGGTCTGAAATCCAATCCATACCGAGGATTATATCAAATTCAGTCATAAGTATGACGATGAGATCAGCAGATAAAGAACATTTATATGCCCTAATGGGGACTGATTCACAAAACTTTGTTGAAATGATACTTCCCTTATGAGTTTTAACTGACAACTCCCTTGTTAGATCAAATTGGAAATATCTAATTTTCTTATAAAACTGGGAAGATATGAAATAATTCGATGATCCAGAATCAAATCAATCATTTTCTAAACTTGAGGAAACCATTAAATTACCTTCCACCACATCTTTCAGGGCTTCAACCTCAGCAGTAGTGATTGCATAAGCTTGGCCTTGATCCCTTAGCCTTTTCTAAGGTAAGTTTCCCTAACGCTTAGGACATTCATTTGCATAATGTCCCATCTCTCTACAATTGTAGAATTGAACATTGGTAGTGTCTTTATTTCCTTTACAATCACCAGCTAGATGAAGTTTTTATCCACATTTGTAGCATACTCCTTTTCCTTTTAGACAGGCACCAGGGTGCTTCCTTCTGCAATTATCATAGGGTGGAAATTCAATTCTTCCTTTCTTACCTATTTATTTATTTCCTTTACCAGAGTGTTCAGCAGATCTCTTCTTCTCTTTATTTGATTTAAATTCATAAGACTTAGAGAATTCCTTTTCTGTCTTGATAGCACACGAGACAATATCTTCATATGATGATAAGGATTGTGATATTAATGCTCGATGGAGAAATGATTTTTGTTAGGACCAAGCTGAAGTAATATATGGTTTGCATGGATTGTATTTTTTTGAACTTGAGGAAGTTTTCATAAATGAAAGACACCTTAAATTTATAAGAATTTGGAAGCTAGAAGTTTAAAGATTCGGAACCAAGAATATTGAACATTCAGAACCTGGTGTTCGAAGAATTCGGAGTCTGGAAATTGAGAAGTTCAGAACTGGGAAATTGCAAACTCTCGAAAGATGGCTGATAGGAGATGTGAAGGAACTAATTGTGACGATTCTTTTCTATTTTGTAACTCTAATTTGTGAGTACATTCAAGTACTCATGATTCAAGAAAAATTTGTATGGTGAAGTCATACCGAGATCCGGAGGAGTCATTCCGATAACCAAAATGTCATATCGAGAACTGGTGAAGTCGTATCAAGAACCAAGAGTCGTTCCAAGAAACTGAAGTCGTTCCGAGAATCTGAAGTCGTGTCAAGAATCGAATAAGTCCTATCGAGAACCAAAAGTCGTTCCGAGAATTAGGAAGAGCCGTTCCAAGAACCTGAAGTCGTACTGAGAATCGAAGAAGTCGTATCGAGAACCAAAAGTCATTCCGAGAATCAGGAAGAGCTGTTCCGAGAACCAGAAGTCATACCGAGAACCAGAACGTCGTACCGAGAACTGGTGAAGTCATACCAAGATCCATAAGAGTCATACCGAGAATTGAAATGGTTTCATGCCAAGGAAGAAATGAAAAGCCATACCGAGAAGGGATGAAGAGTCATACTGATAATTGAAATGGTGTCATGTCGAGGAAGCAATGAAAAGACATACCAAGAAGTGATGAAGAGTCACACCGAGAATTGAAATGGTGTCATTCCGAAGAAGTGGTGAAGATTCATACCGAGAATTGAAGTAATGTCAAAGACTCAAGAAGGATAGATCCGAGAAAGTGATGTCGAAGAATCAGGAAGGGTGGATCCGAGAATATGATGTCGAGAAGACTAAATAGTGAATCCGAGAAAGTGATGTTGAGAAGACAAGATCTGAGAATGTGATACCGAGAAACTTGTGTAACAAGTTCAGATCCGGAAAAGGCCAAAGTTCTAAATCAAGAGAAGTGGAAGAAGATTCAAGAAGGTTCTAGAAGCGCTGACAAAGTATTAATTACTCCGAGATTTCAGGAGAAATTAAGATTTGGGTGAATTTAATTGAGCGGGAAAATATTTTGGTTTCCCACCTAAGCACACTTGGGAGCACCTATAAAAGGAGATCAGAGTACAAAGTAAATGTGTGATGATGTTGTAGTGAGAGAAGATCTGATAATATAGAAAGAGAAAGAAGTGTGTGGCCGAATGAGTTTTCATTGTAGTCTCAATTGAAATGAGAATTTGATACTGTTTGACACTGTATTGAGTTTCTCGGATTGAGAAATTCAAAGTGAAGAATTCGTAGTGGAGATTCAGAATGGGGAATCAGTACTGGCTATCACCGTATTGAGTTTCTCAGACTGAGGAAGACTCGGATTGAAGAATCAGATTGAAGAAGATAATTCAGAGTAAAGAATTCGGAGTCGAGATTTGGAATGGGGAATCAGTACTGGTTGTCACCGTATTGAGTTTCTCAGACTGAGGAAGACTCGGATTGAAGAATCAGAGTGAAGAAGAAAATTCGAAGTGAAGAATTTGGAGTGGAGATTCGGAATGGGGAAGTTCGAACTGTAATTGATCTATCTCAAGTCCAAGGAGTCCTTTCCTTTCTTATGGGTAAGGAAGTAAATATTTGTGTTGAACTTGCTTACACTTGTGTATTTGAAAGGAAGTGTAGGAAACATAAGTTGTTACAAGAAACGAGACTTTTCCCTATTGTGCTAAGAGGGTGCACATGCACTGGAGTGCTTGTTTCACAGTGCTTCATGAGTGTAAGGGTATATCCTACTCATTGTAATCCAAGGATTATTTTCTTAGGGGATTGTATGGTGATGTATTGTTTCCAACCATACCAAGGACGTAGCTATTCTTATTGAATAGTGAACCTTGTAAATAGATGTGTTTCCTTAGATGTGTGCTTGTTTGTTTATTAGTAGGGAATTATATCTTTAACGAGAGACAAAGGTTTTTCTCAACATTAAGGGAACTTAAAAGAAGGAAAAGGGGTACCACTGATTCACCCCCCCCCCCCCCTCTCAGTGGTTGATTACTCCAACTGGGTCCTTAAAAGTGGTATCAGAGGGAGGTTGCCTTTGTTTTCCTTGCTGATGGAGAATCTTATTGTGTGAACAATAAAGGCATTCCGATATTCGATGCGAAGAACTATCACATATGGAAGGATAGAATGCTACCATATCTCATGTCTATTAGTTATGAAGTTCTTGAAGCTGCAACAGTTGGGTTTCCCCCTATTGAAGACAATGTTCCACTTACACCTGTTGACAAGAAGTTTCTTGAGAATTATGGAAGAGACAAGAATGATATATTGTCTTCACTTTATGGAAGTGAATTCTTAAGAGTAAAAGGAGTGGCCACAGCCAAAGGTATATGGGACAAACTGAAAAACATATACGAAGGCAATAAAAAATGCAAGAATGAAAAACTTCAAATCTGGAGATTGAAGTATGAAGACTTGAAGATGGGAGAACATGAATCTGTTGGGGATTTCTTCACCTGGGTAAATGATATTGTTAGTACTATCAGATTTCTTGGTGAAGAGATAAAAGACTCTACTGTTGTGGAAAAGATCTTGATGATTCTTCCTGATAAATTCGATGTGAAGTTATCTTCATTATAAGACAGAGATTCATAGACTCTATCTCTTGATGACTTGCATAGCACTCTCATTACTTATGAGATGATAAGGGAAACGTCTATGAAGACCAAGACAAAGGTTGAAAGAGAATTATCTTTCAAATCCATAAATAAGTAAAAGTCTAAGAAGATCTTGATTGAAGAAGACGGTGGTGACTCTAACTCTGAAAGTGAGGTATGTAAAAATCTTAATAATATTTTATCCTTGTTTTCAAATAATGTTAAAAGAGGCACATGTAAATATAAGGTAAAACTTCCCTTGAAGTGTTCTAAATGTGGAGGCATTGGCCACTTTGCGGCTAACTGTCCTCGAAGGGAGAATGAAGAAGACAGTGATGAAGAAGAAAGAAATCCAAGAAAGTTATAAAAGAAGCAGGGTGGTAAAGGAAAGTCGGGGAAAGAAAAGAAGTTCTTCAAATCCAAGAGAAAAAGCTTTCTATCCATAAATGAAGAAGATGAAGAAAGTGATGCAGATTCCAAAAATCAGTTGAGCATGGTGTGGAAAATACTTTCATTGCAACAGTGAATGATGAAGATTTCGGAAGCAGCAGCTCGGAAGAAGAAGAAACTCAGCTTGAGATGTATCTGAAAGAATAATTAAAGGAATGTTTAAGGAAGATCAGAAGGCTAGAGAAGCTTAATAAAAGTTTGAAGATTAATTTTTCTCAGTATCCAATCAAGACAGTGATAAATAAGAACTTGAGAAAGAGCTTTAAGACTTGAAGAAGTATCTTGAAGATGAGAAAAATCAAAATGAGCACATAAGAGTTAAGCTAAAGGAAAAAGAGGAAGAATTAGAACTCATTCAAAATAAGCTCTTAGAAGTTGAATCAAAAAACATTTTTTTACAAAACTCAACTACTGATGTTGGTGAAGGCTCTTAACAAGCACATTATGAGAAAATTCAACAGAAGAGTAAATTGGTAGTTGTGAAGAAGAAAGCTGAAAAATTTACTTATGTAACCAAGACCAGAGTTACTGGGAACTCTGAAGTTTCAAGGAAACCTAAGTCTAACACTGGTGAAAAACAAGAAAAATCAGATAACGCATAATTACAGCAAATCAATATTGCTAAAAAAGAATGGTTGGTGGGGCTGAAGAAAGAGCAACAAAGAAGTATCAGAACAAAAGATTTAGAGGAAGGTACTCTTTCTATGGGTACTATTGGTATTGTGGTGGATTCGGGAATACAACGAATCTGTGTTGGTTCAATCAACATTATTACCACCACCCCACAAATTATGAAAGGAAGATATTGAGGGGGAGTCAATCTTCTCAAAGGAAGAAGAGTGAGAAGGTTTTCTTGAAGAAAGTTGAGAAGAATGAAGTCAAGACACAAAATAGGTTTCAGCCTATGGAGACCATTTGTGAAAGGTGTGAACAACCTGTACACCTTGCAAAAGGATGTCTTGTGTTGTTACCAGCTCAACAAAAAGTTCTTAATTCTCAAAAGATGAATGTGAAGAAAGAAGTGAAATAAGAAAAATCTCTTGTTGTTGAAACTGCTCTAAAAGTTACAAAGGAAGAACGACCTAGGATACTTGATAGTGGGTGTTCTTCACATATGATAGGAGACTTGAAGTTGATAAAGAATATGAAGAAGTTTAAAGAAGGCACTGTGACATTTGGCAATGATGAATCTTTAAAAATCAAAGGTGTTGGATCAGCCATCATCGGGAAGGAAAAATTGAAGTCCAAGAAAACTCTTTATGTTGATGGGCTGAAGCACAACTTGCTGAGTGTATCACAATTGTGTGATGAGGGTAACAAAGTTATCTTCAAAAAGGATGGGTTTATTGTGAAAAGTGAAGAAGATGGGCAGATTGTTACAAGAGTCCAACGAACCAAAAAGAATCTGTTTCAGGTTGGAAATTCACAAAACTCTTGTTACATGAGCTTAGTGGAAGAGAATCAGTTGTGGCACAAAAGAGTTGGACACATGTGCGAGAGAAATATGAGCAAGTTATCTAAAAGGGACAGTGTTCGAGATATTCCAGATTTTCCAAGAATAAGGGATTGGTGTTGCACTACCTGTTAGAAAGGAAAGATTACAAGTGTTGGGCATAAGAAGGTTGACATTTTTTCTAAACAACCCCTTGAACTAATACATTCTAATATATGTGGGCCGATGAGAAAACAATTAAAAAATAGAGACAAGTACTTCATCACCGTCATTGATGATTTTACTCGCATTACATGTGTTATGTTTATGAATCACAAGTCATACGCCCTGAAAATGTTTAAAATCTTTAGAAGGAAAGCTGAGAAAGAATGTGAGTACTCTGTGAAGAAGTTGAGAATAGATAATGGTGGTGAGTATAGAAGTTAAGAATTTTAAGAATATCTTGAGAATCATGGGATTCATCATGAATATAGTTCTCCATATACACCTCAACAAAATGGGGTTGCTGAAAGGAAGAACAGAAGCTTGGTGGAAATGGGAAGAACCATGTTGCTTGAACATGGCCTTACTCGTTACTTTTGGAGGCAAGCTACAAGTATAGTTTTTTATATTCAAAATCGATGTTTCTACAGGCCTCAATCAAACAAGACTCCATATGAACTTTTATATGGCATTACTCCAAGTATTATTCATGCTAAAGTTTTTGGGAGCCCATGCATTATAAAGAATAAAGGTGGAAGCAGTGGAAAATTCGAGCAGAAAGGAGAAGACGGAATTTTTCTTGGTTATGCACCAGAAGAAAGAGGTTATAGATACTTTAACAAAAAAAATAGGAAGAATGGTGGATCCAGTTGATGTAAAAGTCATTGAAACTCCAGGTAAAGATAATCATGTCCAGAAATACAAGGAAGATGAAGAAGATGATGTTAACGATTCTGATAAGGATGTAATGAATTGTAATCCTAATCAAGATGAAGAATTGGATTCAGCCATATCAAGTGATGAGGAAGGAACATGAAAAACTTATCCAAGGCTAATGAAACAATTGCATGCTCAGAATATAATTGGTGATCAACGTCACATGGTTCAAACAAGAAGAACAACTAATTCCATATCACATACATCCTTGTATTCCAAAGTAGAACCAAATGGTGTTAAAGAAGCCTTTGAGCATCCAGAATGGGTTCAAGCCCTGAATGAAGAATTGGATCAGATTGAAAATAATGAAACATGGGAACTCGTACCCAAGCCTGAAAATAAGAACATTATTGGCACCAAATGGGTCTTCCGGAACAAGTTGAATGAAGAAGGTGAAGTTATCATAAATAAAGCAAGATTGGTTTGAAAAGGCTACTCGCAGATTGAAGGAATTGACTTTGAAGAAACTTTTGCTTCGGTATCCAAATTAGAAACTATCTGAATCTTTCTTGCTATTGATGCACAATGAGGCTACAAAATCTTTCAAATGGATGTTAAATCCGCATTTCTTAATGGTGATCTCAAAGAATAAGTTTATATTGAGCAACCATGTCGATTTTTTGTTTGGAAGAATGAAAGTTATATGTGCAGATTGAAGAAAGACTTGTATGGGCTAAAGCAATCTCCAAGATCATGGTATTCCAAACTGGACACTTGCTTAAAGGAGATGAACTTCAAGAAAGGAAGAGTTGACATCAAACTGTACATCAAGGAAATCCAAGATCTTTCTCTCATTGTGATTGTCTATGTTGACGACATTATTTTTGCTGGGAATGATGAAAGATGATATGAAAGGTTTGCTTAAGAAATGTAGAATGTCTTTGAGATGTCCATGTTGGGTGAAATGAGATACTTTATTGGGTTACAAGTTTTGCAATAGAAAGAATTTATTTTTATCTCCCAAGAAAAGTATGCTAAGGAACTTCTTAAGAAGTTTGGGATGGAAAACTCAAAACCTGTATCAACTCCTATCTCAGTGGGAACGAAGCTAAGCAAAGATGATGAAGGAAAAGAAGTTGATAAGAATGAATATCGAAAGCTGATTGGAAGTTTGTTATACCTGACTGCATCAAGACCAGATATTTTTTGTTGTTACCTTATGTGAAAGATTCCAGAGTGCTCCTAAAGAATCACATCTTGTTGTTGGAAAAAGAATTCTTAGATAAATAAAGGGCACAACAGAATTTTGAATCAAGTATAGTGGCTCAAATAACATTGATTTGTTTGGCTATTTAGATGCAGATTGGGCAGGAAATGTTGATGATAGAAGATCCACATCTGGTGGAGTGTTCTTTATAGGAAAAAAGTTGTGTTGGCTGGCACTCGAAGAAGCGAAATTCGGTGACACTTAGTACAGCTGAAGCTGAATATGTTGCTACCACCATAGCCTCTACCCAAATTATCTGGATGAAGACACAGTTAGAAGATTTGTTAGTTGAAGTGAAGCTACCCTTGCTCTTGGGCTGTGATAATCAAAGCACAATTAATCTTACCAAAAATCCAGTCCAACATTCTCGTTCAAAGTATATTGTCATCAAATATCATTTCATCAAAGAGCATGTGTAAAAGAATGAACTTAAACTTGAATATGTTTCATCTACTGAACAAGTTGCTGATATTTTCACGAAACCTCTTCCAAAGGAATCATTCTCAAGATTGAGGTTGAACATGGGTGTCCAACCTCTTTCTCTTCAAGTCTAAGGTATGTTGTACCGTCCCCTCTCTCTTCTTACCTTTGGATTGTTTTTTTTCAAGGGAGAGAAGTTGTTTGTATCATAAATCTATTGTTCAAAGAGAGAGTTGTGGGTAAGGTGTGAACTCAGTATTGTTTTTGTATGTGAACTATTCAAATTGTTTGTTGGAGTGGTTGTAGGAAAGAACATGAAGTTGTTTATAGGAAGTATGAAGCTGAAGATTTCATTTTCACTACCTATGGACAGCATGGTTTTTATATCAATGATTCTTATTTCCTACAATGAGTTAGCTCACGTAGGCTTAGAGTTATTGATAAGTAATCCATTACTTGAGGTTTCCAATTTTGGTGATTTATGAAAACTTGGTTGACAACAAAATCCAAAGGGGGATATTGTTAGGACCAAGCTGAAGGAAGAGATGGTTTTCATGGATTGTATTTTATTGATCTTGAGGAAGTTTTCATAAAGGAAAGACACCTTGAATTTCTAAGAATTCAGAAGCTAGAATTTTGAAGATTCGGAACAGAGAATATTAAACATTCAGAACCTGGTGTTTGAAGAATTCAGAGTCTGGAATTCAGAGTCTGGAAATTGAGAAGTTCGGAACTGGGAAATTGAAAACTCTAGAAATTTGGATGATAGGAGATGTGAAGGCACTAACTGTTATTATGCTTTGCTATTTTGTAACTCTAATTTGTTAGTACATGCAAGTACTCATGATGCAAGAAAAATTTGGATGGTGAAGTCATACTGAGATCTGGAGGAGTCATTCTAAGAACCAGAATGTCGTATCGAGAACTGGTGAAGTCGTATCAAGAACCAAGAGTCGTTCCGAGAACCTGAAGTCGTTCCGAGAATCTGAAGTCGTACTGAGAATCGAAGAAGTCGTATCGAGAACCAAAGTCATTTCAAGAATCAGGAAGAGCCGTTCTGAGAACCTGAAGTCGTACCGAGAATCGAAGAAATCATATCAAGAACCAAAATCCGTTTCGAGAATCAGGAAGAGCCGTTTCGATAACTATAAGTCATACTGAGAACCAGAACGTCATACAGAGAACTGGTGAAGTCGTGCCAAGATCCAGAAGAGTCATACCAAGAATTTAAATGGTGTCATGCTGAGGAAGAAATTAAAAGCCATACCGAGAAGTGATGAAGAGTCATACCAAGAATTGAAATGGTGTCATGCTGAGGAAGAAATGATAAGCCATACCGAGAAGTGATGAAGAGTCATACCAAGAATTGAAATGGTATCATGCCGAAGAAGTGGTGAAGAGTCATGCCAAGAATTAAAATGATGTCGAAGACTCGAGAAGGATGGATCTGAGAAAGTGATTCCAAATAACCAAGAAGGGTGGATCCAAGAATATGATGCTGAGAATACTGATGAGTGAATCCAATAAAGTGATGCCGAGAAGATAGGATCCGAGAATGTGATACTGAGAAACTTGTGTAACAAGGTCGGATCTGGAAAAGTCCAAATTTCTAAATCAAGAGAAGTGGAAGAAGATTCTAGAAGATTCTAGAAGATTCTAGAAGCGTTGAAAAAGTCTTAATTACTCCGAGATTTCAGGAGAAATTAAGATTTGGGTGAATTTAAGTGAGCGGGAAAATATTTTGGTTTCCCGCCTAAGCACACATTGGAGCACCTATAAAAGGAGATAATAGTAAAAAGTAAATATGTGATGATGTTGTAGTGAGAGAAGCTCTAATAATCTAGAAAGAGAAAGAAGTGTTTGGCCAACTGAGTTTTCATTTTAGTCTTAATTGAAACAAGAATTTGATACTGGTTGACACTGTATCGATTTTCTCGAATTGAGAAAATTCGGAGTGAAGAATTTGGAGTAGAGATTCGGAATGGTGAATCAGTACTGGTTATCACCGTATTGAGTTTCTCATACTGAGGAAGACTCAGATTGAAGAATCGGAGTGAAAAAGAAAATTCAGAGTGAAGAATTCGGAGTGGAGATTCGGAATGGGGAATCAGTATTGGCTGTCACCGTATTGAGTTTCTCATACTGAGGAAGACTCGGATTGAAGAATCAGAGTGAAGAAGAAAATTCATAGTGAAAATTTCAGAGTGGAGATTTGGAATGGGGAAGTTCAGACTGTAATTGATATATCTCAATTCCAAGGAGTCCTTGACTTTCTTCTGGGTAAGGAAGTGAAGATTTCTGCTGAACTTTCTTACACTTGTGTATTTGAAAGGAAGTGCGGGTAACATAAGTTGTTACAATAAATGAGACTTTACCCTATTGTGCTAAGAAGGTGCACATACACTGGAGTGGTTGTTTCACAGTGCTTCACGAGTGTAAGGGTATATCCTACTCATTATAATTCAAGGATTATTTTCTTAGTGGATTTTATGGTGATGGATTGTTTCCAACCATAACAAGGACGTAGCTATTCTTATTGAGTAGTGAACCTTGTAAATTTTTGTATTTCCTTGGATGTGTGCTTTTTTGTTTCTCAGCAGGTAATTATATCTTAAATAGGATACAAAGGTTGTTCTCAACATTAAGGGAACTTAAAAGAATAAAAAGGGGTACCACTGATTCACCCCCCCCCCCCTCTCATTGGTTGATTACTCCAACTGGGTCCTTACTGTTTTAACCCATCAAATAAATGATCAATATTACTTCTTGGGTTACGTATATAATCTGTAGCATGCCTAGCTAACCTTGTAAAGTTAGCCTCAGACTTTGCGACATTCTCATCTTCCTTTTGCCTCAGACTCAAAAATTTCATTTCCATATATGCTCGATGGTCACGAGGAAAGTATTTTTCTAAGAAAATCTCTTTGAAATCCCTCCATTCCATATTTGATACTTCATCATCTTCCTTTGTGTTTTGAATCAATGACCACCATTGATCAGCATCTCCAGTGAGGTGGTAAACTGTCATGATAACTTTTTCCCTTTCACTACTCCCCAAGGCATGGAGTATTTTCTCCAAGGAATTTATCCATTTCTCATCTACTAAGGGATTTTTACTCCCATTGAATGTTGGTGGTTGTTGCCTCATTAAGTGATCTATCATTGACCCTCCACGCTGTGGATCTGGGTGCTCCATATAGGTAAGGTTATTATTCATAACCTGAGTGAGTTTTCCTAGTATGGTGATTAGATGATTAGCACCAGTTGCATCACCAGCACCACTATAATTATCTTGAGCAGGAGGTCAATCCTTATATGGAGTGCGTGCATTGATACGGTTTCCATTTCTTCCACTAGGCGCCATTTCTAAACAATGTCATACACTAGATTAGTTTATGAATCACAACACATAAATCCAAACTTGAAAAACACTTAACATCAATTGAACAGTTTATGGATATAATCCATAATCATGAAAAAATTTTCTTTGAGGAAGTATATACTCATAAACCCTTCATAATGGTTTTTAAATAAAATAAGAATTATCCTAAGCATATCCCCCGAGAGTGTCGTAACCAAGATTGCAGAAAGGCCCATTGTCGTGCACCAGTTCTCATGCGAGTCTAGCTCAAAGCGGTGTTTTTGGGTTTTACCCCTAGGTACATCTGTGCCAGAGCCACCTCTACCTGCTCGTATCTAGACATGGATGTATTTCTTGGTAAACTCACAAAATCTCTAAAATACTAAAATTCTAGGAAGTTCTTCTATACTAATCCTCAAAGTCTATCTTAGGGCTATGTGCTCTAATCAGAGTTTATCTAAATCTAGTTTCTAAGGTTTGTACTAAACTTCCTCTGATACCAACTGTAATGCCCCGACCCTCGTTATCCAGAGTCGGTGCATTATTACATAACATTGGCATGATCACAAGGAAATCATGTCTCTAAATACCAATCAGTTTAGTATTATTGGAAACAAGATTCATACATAAGTTCAACTTTACAGCTTGAAGATAAATACAACACAAATATATTTCATTAGAAACATCCAAGACTCCTAGATTATGCCTACAGGTAACTCATAACTAACTTCTTCATACCCTGTGAAAATCAAACATAAGAAAGGGGTGAGCTCAAATGCTCAGTAAGGGTAAGTAATACAATGGAAAATGACATAAATATTAAGCAGGGTAAATAATTGAAACCACAAGCCTTTACCAATAATAAACATGAATACTTTTATGGAAAGAATATGAGATGATTAAATAATGCCATAATAAAAAATAATCATGGGTATTCTACTAGTCGAATGACCACATGAACCATCAATATTATTTCCATAATGAGGGAATGTATGATACTGGACATTCTGAAACTTTTTGTCAAGCCCTCATCCAAGACGTCTAAAAATGATTAAGGCCTCGGCCAAAACCATAAATCAAATTGGGAAAGGGACTCGGTCAATTCCATGTCTAGTTCTCTCATGATTACCTACTGATGCATCGAGGAGCTGTAGTGGGCTCCACTCATCACTTACTAAGTCCAATACATTCCTTATATGAAAATGTTTAAACATATCATAAAAATTCGTATTAAAACTAGAATACGAAATGTCAATACTTTAACCATAAATCATGAATGGTATAAAAATAGCACATCCACAATCAAACATATCACAAAACCTTCAATACAATATGGAAGTTTTGTATCATAATAAATCAACTCCAAATAAACTTAAAATACATCAAAAGATGTTGACATAGATGAAATCAAAACCCTTTTTAGAGAAATATCTCTTTCTATTTTGAAATCATTTAAGAGTCACATAATAATAAAATAAAACATTTACTTTGAAAATATTCTTATAAGCTTGTAAGGGAATCTTCGATGAGTTTATAACGGTAGAAAATAGCCGCACCCGCTGTATAAGTTAAAAAAAACATTCTTACCTTAATTTTGTCGAAAAGGTTAAAAAGGACCTTGTTTGGAAAACGACAGAAAGATTCCTTTATAAACATATTATAAATAGTCAACAAGGGTATAATTGAATTTAACCCATAGTCTATAAAATAGTAAGAATGTTTTGAAATACATTTTTAAGAAACATGGATGTGGATGATAAAGAGGTCCTGGTAGATAAATACGTATAAACAACCTTGGATAATGAAGAGATTGTGAAATAAACCCTTACCTTGTACTTTTACTTGGTTGAGGGTAGGTTAACCTCCTGTATAATGGTAAAATAATTGTCATTAAATTATACAAGAATCATATACATTAATATGATATCATATATGATCTTTTAACATTGCTTTGTTAATAATATTTTATTATTATCGTTGTTTCGGGTGTTAACTTACTTGTTTTATTTTATATGTTTTGTTACATAAGTCGTGTTTGTTATGAATAGGTTGTATCTTATTCATATCCAGAATGATATCAAGTCTTTAAATATTATTTTTAATCATCAAATTAGAATTATACTTGAATGGATATGATGGGGAATGATTCTCATCGCGTTCATGGAGACGGTAGTCCGTACGTACGCACGAGCGAAAATATCATTCTTTTGATATTAAAATAATATATAATTGGATGGTATATCATATATACATAATACTTATCATGTTATATTTATTATTTACATCAATTACACATCATTATCATACCTATCCAAATAATAATATTTTGAATAACAATTACACCACAACGTGGAGACGGTAAGTCGTACGTACGCATGTATGGGGACATGTCATTCAAAGGATGGATAGAATAATTAATTTGGATGTTCCATATTTATAATAACATATCATTATATAGAATATACTGAAGTTATTATTTTATAATGGAATCAACAAAGAAATAAGAAGTTGAAGAAGAAAGGAACTTGAAAGAGGGTGGTGAAAACATTACCTCTTCTTCGAGTTCTTCCTTTTGATTTGATCAAAAGGGCTCCTTTGGATGGATTTATGATCAAACTAAGGCCTCTAGGTAGAATTGAGGAAATTTGAGAGAATATTTGGGCAGGTTTTGGCCGAACCAAAAGGCTTTGAAGGTGTGAAGAATTGGTTAGAAGTGGTGTCCTTTTATAAGGGGGAGGTGGGGCTCTTTAGGAATAACTTAAAGTATTAATTTATAATAAATTCATATTCGGTTTATAATGGCTCCAAATTAGATTATTCAAAGTATAATGTGGGGATTGGTCTAAATACTTTGAACCAATATATTTTAGACAGGTTTGGGTCACTATATTAACCTTATCTTTTAGTTTTAACTCTTAGTTAATTAGTTTGACATTTACCATGTCACTTTGTATTTTTATATTATATAGTTAATAAACTTAATATATACATCCAAGTGACACCCAAGTGATCCATTAATAATACACTGATCATGATATAAGTTCTTTGGACAAACCATAGATTTTTAGGAATAGAATATCAATTAATAATATAACATTTGTTTTAAAAACTCATTTATGTCAATTTTGACACTATTCAATAAATGATTTTTGTTAAAGTCTTAACAACTTTATTAATTCGAATAAAATTAATTTAAGCAATAATAACATGTAACATTAACCAATAAAATTCGTGGATGTCATAAAAACTTTCAAATTATATTTATTTTAACTTTTATAATACCAATTATTTGATTCTTTCATTAATATGAAAAATACTGTATCATTATTGTGTCATAAATAAATTTAATTATTAAATGTCTAAATATTATAAATAAAATATCATTATGTAGGAAATATATTTATATTTATAATTAATATTTATAGTCGAAAATATAACATATATAACCCTGTGTAAAAATTGTTTTTCTAAAAGATATATGCTGATGGCATTTTTTTATTTATTTTAACTTAATTAATATAAAGTGTCCTTATCACCTACAAGTGGCTCCATGTGGTCCCAAAATCGACCCAAAGATGCCCATGGTCGGACATGTATCAATAAATAAGGTTAGGACATGTTTTAGGGTAATTTATTATTATTATAATATTATTTGTTTACCCTTATTTACCGGATTTACCCTTTAACCGCGGTAAATAAAATATTTACCGAAATAATTATTCAAAATGCCTAAAAATAAAAGTTGCCTATTTACACAATTTGGACATACTGATTCCAAATATGGAATCCATTTTTCCAAATTAAAAACACAAAAGTGGTATAAATTAATTTAAAATTAATTCTCATTGTTAAAACAAAAAGCATTTTTTAAAAGATAATAACTATCAAAAGATTGACACTTGTTTATGCCCGGTTTAATTGTAAAATCACATCCAATGACCAACATTGTATTAAATGGTAAAAATATATTCTAAATATACTTTAAAACCAATAAAATTCATAATTTATCACTATTAATTATTTTGATTAAAAAACGTAGTTTTTAATTAAAATTTTGTAATTTTCATTATTCATCAAAATATAAAAGTTATCTGAAAAGTACCAAAATTTCACCCTGGGCTAATTTTGATATTCTGAATCCAAAAATTAAGTCTATTTTGAGAGGTAAAATTTATAAAATTTTAAAAAGTGGGTATTACTATTCATAACGGCTACTTTGATTGGTCGTGGTGTGTTAGAATCTCGAAGTTGCGTACAATGCAAGATATTGCATTATTCAAAGGAAACATGCCGTGGAAGCTTGGGGTGTTACATTTTGAGCTCCTAGTGGTCTTCCATGGAATTTTTCAACCAAAAAGTGTCTCATTGGCTTGAGTTGGAGCTTCAATAAGGGCTGGGATGGTGGTTTCTGATGTCTATCTATGAAAATTCGATGATGTTCAATGGTGGGGGCGGTAGCAATGAGTGTCTGAGCATGGGTGATGTGGTAATCTAGTGAATTGGCATCATTTTATTTAATTTATAAATGCCCTGATTGAATTATACATAAATTCAGGGCCAAACATATCATATATAAACAATTTCACACCCCAAAAAGCTTGTGGAAAGTCCGATGGGATCCAAGGGACTCCTACCACTATTCTGGGATTTCATTACCTGAGGAAAATTCCCTCCTCATGCCGCACAGACCTTCCTCCCATGTGTTGCGTGCTTGATCTACTTCACTTGTGCTCTAACAGGCCCAATACTCACATATACACCCACACATGAGGGGTTGTTGTCCAAGTGATGATTAGTGGCCTTGATCTCCTTGGATGGTTTGGCCCTTTTTACCTAAAATGAAGATAAATGTTTTTTCAAATTTTTTCAAATATAAACATTATTTTTTTTCTTAATCATAATTCTTCCTAAAACATGTATTTATTTTATTTTTCACAAAATGAAATTATCCACAAAATGAATTCAATGAATAATTTGGGCATTATCAATTAAAAATTTCTAAAATTAATTATTTAATATTTAAATTTCATGCATGTAAAATGTATATTCATCAATGTTTGTGTATGTATTAAAATAAGGATATATATTTATGTATATATTATAATATATGTAAATAAATATTAATATATAATATATGTAAACAAATATAAATATATCTATATATATAGACACACACATATGTGTGTGTGTGTGTAAATGTAAACACATGCACACAAACATATATTATAAATGTATTTAAAAATAATTATATAAATATATATAAATAAATAAATATATCATAAAATATAGAATAAAATAAGATGAACTAGTGGTAAGGGTGTTCGCTTTGAACACGGAGGTCTTAGGATTGAATTGTTACAAGCACAGATGCACGCAAGGCTAGGCAGGGGGTGAGTGATAATAAAGGGGTGGTTAAAACCATGCATGAGCAAGAGTAGTGGTGAACCAGAGTAGCTTAACTCAAATAATTTAAAGAATGTTTTTTAGTTTTATCAGTACTTTTTTAGTGCTAATAAAACTAGTTCTGTTAAATTCATTCTTTAGCAGTACTATACAAAGTGCTAATAAAATCCTCCTTTTATCAGTGTTTTTTTAGTGCAGATAAAGGGTGACTTTATCAGTGTTTTCCTAAAAATTGATAAAAAAAATACTGATTTTTTAATGCATTTACAACATCATCACTTTTTTAGAGCTGATAAAAGCTATTTATAGCATTGATAAAATCCTGATATGTAGTAGTGTGTAATTTTAAAGAATTTCAATGTTTCTATCTTTTCATAAGAATAAAGATTACTCCCTCTAAAATCATTGTTCAGGATGTTATTCTATTATGGTTGAAACTAAAATATTATTTCATTAAGAATTACATTCATTGGATCAATTTTTATCAGATCAATATTCATTTGAATACTTTCTAATCGGTGACAGAGAACAGAAACTTCCCCAATATATGTCCATGTCTTAAAGTTTTTTGAAAACTTGTTCAGAAACAGATGTTCTCTAATGGTATCTCATTTTAAGAGATATAAGTTTACACATTTTCTACACTAAAAACTAATCATATCACTTTTAAATCCACTGGTAAAATTAATAAATTTTTTAATCTCCATAAAATATTCAATAAAAAATATATTTAATTGATCAATTCAGCCATTATTCATATAAAAATATATAGAAATAAAATAATTTAAATATAAAAATAATATTTTAAAAAAAATAGAAAATTACTATATATATAATATGTTAATATGAAAACAACATACAAATTTTTTAAAATATATTAATAACTTGATTTAAAAAAAAATAGAACAATTTAATGTATCGCATCATTCAAATAAAAAAAGAAAAATAATAATACTAATATTATTAGGTAGTCACTGAAAGGCAGCTTCAATCTTCAATGGGGGTGGGCTTCTCACCCCCACCAATCTACCCCACCTACCATGGTGCACTTCCTATAAAAGGGAAGTGAATCCCCCTGGATAGGGACTACGGATAGAAGAGAGACACCAAAATCTTTAATAAAATACATTTATTTTCTTTCTTCTCATTTTTCACCACTATTCTACTTTTAATCCTTTCAAAAAAATCACAACACTTTATTATCACAAATGATCAAAAGAAAGAAAGGTTTATTTTTTTAAACCTTATTATCACCACCTGGTTGGATGGTTCTAATTATTTATTCTTTTCATCTTAAACCTTATTTTCACCATCTGGTTGGACGGTTATAAATATTTATAGAATATTATTTATTTACCACCAGATTGTATGGTTTATGTGGTTTATTTAATTACCACCATAAAGGTTGGGTTTCCACCTATTTGGACAGTTTTAATTTATTTATTTTGAACTGCCTCATTTAACAGTCTAATTAATAAATCAGTTTATGCAAGAAAGTATTAAATGTGTAATGAAATGTATTGATTTATTTATTTCAAAACCCTATATGAAATATTATTAACCGATTAAGGTGGGATGTATATATATAAAAAAATATAAAATGATAATATTAACCTGATTTTAATATATTTGGTACCATTTTATTTTATTTAACCTAAATTTAAATTATTAATGTATTATTATTTTAAATAATAATAATATTTTACTCTCTCTTAGTTATCATCATATCAAATCTCGTGAAACTTGAATTCACAACCCTTGATATTACTAGAAGTAATTGCATTCCATGGACAATAGATGTTGAAATGCATCTTGAATCGATGGATCTCATGGAAATAATTAAATAAAATAATTTAAAAACCCTCCAAAATAATGCAAAGGTGATGAAGGAGATTCTATTGGAAGATGAAAACCAGTGTGAGATGTAATTAAAGGATCTTACCAATGATCATAGCGTAGATCTGTTCTTCATCATAGATCAATCCAAATCAAGTTAAAATGTGTTTTTATTTGTATTATCTTCCCCTTTATTGGTTTCTATGACAAAAATGAATCAATCAACCAATGTATTGATCTGAAGGTCATGCGTATTACTGGATGGGTTGGTTTTATTCAGGAATTAGGATAATTTCTATGTGATTATATGTTATCTCTTATTTTATCATTCTAATGGCAATGAATAAAGGTAAACATGACATCGTCTGAGGTCCATTCCTCGTATATGTTCTTTGTGTAGTTCTTTTATATTTCTTTGCTCATCATGGGAGATCCCTTGGCCCACGGTTCAACCCAAATATCGATAAATCAATATTTGTGCACCCGTTTCTTGGCACAAAAATCTAATATCTCAGATCGGGACTCGGTATAGCATGAGGATCATGTGAAAATCATAGAGGAGAAAAAATCGGACTGGATTGGAGACCTTTAGTTTTGGATGCTGCATGTGACGTCTATGGTAATGAATGGAAACCAATTTTTATGTGAATCAGGTGACCAGAATTTGGAGAGAGAGGTGATATTGAGGCCCAACCAGAGTAGATATGTGATTTCCGATGAGACTAGGGATGAAATCTGAGGTAGTAGTGGTGTGAGTGTACGTGGAAGGAAGAACAATAGTTTCTGGAAAAACCCAATCAACATGGTGTGTACTTTGGATCTACACAATGTGTTTCCCCCTAGTGGAAAATAGGGTTCAAAATTAATTTAAGGATCAAATAGTGTGTGTTAATGGATCAATGTATACCTCAAAGGGTACACAGGAATGTCCTAAGAGCACACAGTTAGGGGAACACCGTGTTCTCTTACACAGACATGTGTCCAGGTCGAGCATACACGAGAAGAAGTATACGGGCAGTTATACGCCATGTACTATTATATGGACATGGACACAGACATGGTCTGTTTACTTGGGTAGGATCTGAGATCGAAGGGACACAACATGTACCCCTACTACATTTCATGTACTCCTTAAATGGTGGATGGGATCCCTTTTCCTCTATATCTTGGAAAAGTTTTTTTAGGGTATATTCTCCATATCCATTCCCTGAGGGTTAGTATGGAATCACCTCTTATACATAGGACAGAGATACCTTTATCAGTACTTCTTGGATAGAGTTTTTGGAATCCAAATGTGATGTTTGGAGTGACATCATTTATCATCCTCCTTCCCTAGGTGAAGTTATTGGAATTGTCATGACCAACACTATGTAGGCACTAACCCTCTACTTAGCAGGTTAATCCAAATTGAGTTGTTGGTATACCTCATGGCCTTAGGAGTGATCCACATATGTGTATCATATCTCTTTAGAATTCCAGTTTATACTTCCTATGGTGAGACTCGACGAGCACTACCTCTCAGATGGATGTCATCAATGTTATCTAACTCATGGAGTGTGTTCTCCCAGACGAGTGTTTTGTGAAACCTTCGATCTCGAATCCTAGTTTGGCATTACTATTGTGACCTTATCTTGATATTGTGTTTCTTTGTTGAGTATATCTAGATATTTTTGTTATATTTATTTTACACATGGCCCTATGTAGAGCTGACTGTTACTCTTGATGATTTGTGTGTGGTGATTTTGGGGTGTCCTACTAGGTAATGTTATACTCACCCCTACATGGGATCTGCTCGTACGTGTCATGTCTTATATAGATGATAGTCCCTTTTGTGAAGTCCTTGGTGGACTAGTATCAAGTGGAGCTAGTTTGATCTTGACAGAATGAGGTGTATATCGGTGTTGCATTTGACAACAGTCCCCTCCATTTGAGAATGTTGGATGTTACTTTTAGGTTTTTATTGGGATTGTATTTGAACCCTTTTTACACTTTATAGTAATTTTTGGTGTACTCTGGTTATAGTATTATAGTTTTATGCATGCATTTATTTCATTTTTTTTACATTTCAGCATTGTATGGTCTTAGAGATGTGTGTGTGTGTGTGTGTGTAATTAAGGAAAATGTCTCTCATGTGTGTGATATGCCTTCTTGGCACTAGTTTTTAGCCCTTAGCCTATTGGAGGTGGGCTTGGGGTAGTCACGGCATAGGCCCCATTGGTATGGGTAATGAAAGAGTGGTATCAAAGGTTGTACCCATCCTGAAGTGTTATTAAACTGCCTGAGTTTATGATCGAATTTTGGAGTTTCTTTTGTCTAGATGTGAGGTTTGTTTTGGGAACTAGTTAAATAGTGTTAATGTGTTTTGAGTATGGCTCTTAGGGTAGGGTATCCATTGTTGGTGTGGTGGCCAACGTATCCATTCACCAAGACCTTGATAACCTACTTTTTTACTCGGTATATGTAGAATCTAGTTGTAGAAAAAACATTGGTACATGCATCATATAGGAATGGGTTGTGGTTTCCATATCCTTCTTGATTCAGCTCTCCAGATATACTCATTGACCATGGTACATTTTGATAACTTTCAAAATGACTCTATAATGATATCCAAATAGTATTCTGAGATATTGCCGTGATGATGACTAGATGAGTGATGAGGTTTCATATTAGGTATCCACTCATGATGTGATTTTCTCTAGGTGGGAACCGAGAAGTGCTACCACTTTTAGAGTAGTGTATGGATCCTTTCGTGGATCAGGCATATGACCAACAACATGTTTATTAGTCGATAGCTCTAGTAGGATAGGACAATGTTAAACATAGGCTTAGAATTTTATGCAAGTTCTAATGATGGGAATCACTGAGGTTTCATGATAAGACAGATTGTAACATCCTGATTCCAGAAGCCACCCAAAGGTGCCTCGTACCCGGTTGGTCACATGTCCTCAAGCGCGTTTCCCCAAACACCAGAGGCTTCCAACTAGCAGCGAGGGCCTTGGGTGTGATAGTGGGGAAACTATTCCCTTATTATCAGAGTAACACAACAGAAGTAAGGAAAATATACAATAGCAGAAGCAGTAATAATCCACACAAAAGTAAATAGCGGAAGACTAGAAATAATAAACTAGAGAACACACACACATATATATATGAATGATGCATGATACATATTTCTAGGAAAACAACCAAAAAAATCACAATGCTAGAATACAACAGTACTAAACCAAGTAAAAACTAAATAAAGGTAAATAACTCCTCAGCATCACAAGCCATAGCTTGATCTTGTGCTCTCCTGCTCCACAATAATCAAGTACCTGAAGTAGAAGGGTGTTTTCCCTTATCTATACCTACAATAATATAATTTGTTTGGGCCCAAAATCATGACCCAAATAGGGTGTGAGACTAAATCCTAGTATGAAACCACCATGAGATCTGTGCCTAAAAGTTAGTGAATATATATGGTAGGTAATATGCAAAGCAGAAGTAAACAAGGAAGTACTCAACAGTAAACATTCCTACAGTTTCAAAGCATTCAAACACCACATATTAAGTAAGAATCTAATCAAAGTAGTTAACCCTATGGGAAGTACACACAGCCTATCCTATCTATTTCAGTCATAATGATATAATAAAGACTCTCTGAGGAAGCACCCATAGTCAATTCCCCTTATAGTCAAAATTAATTAAAGACTCTCTGAGGAATCTCACACGGTCAATTCCCCTTATAGTCAAAATTTATTAAAGACTCTCTGAGGAAGCTCACTTGGTCAATTCCCCTTATAGTCAAAAGTGGTTAAAGAATCTTTGAGGAAGCTCACACAGTCAATTCCTCTTATAGTCAAAAGTGGTTAAAGACTCTCTGAGGAAGCTCATACGGTCAATTCCCTATATAGTCTACTACACCAGGTTCTCACGGCCCTGTTTACGTCAAATGAGCATAGCAATGTAACACGACCAAATTAAAACTCAAGAACTACTTGGATAAACATTCTATAGCATATCAAGCATGTCAGATAAAATAATCACACCATCCTACAGTACTAGGCATGGGAAAACATCAAGGAAGCCTTATGGGCTAAACAGAACCAAACGGTCATAAACAGAACATTCCTAGAAAACACATCGAAAGCATAGAAATCAACCCTATTCACATCCAATTAACCTCTACTCACGCATACCAGCATAGCAGGCAATTAACAGGTTTTAAACGGTAAACACGCAATCCCCCGTTCAAGGGTATTGGACAAAATTGCACATATTACTCAAAGAATTTCAACAGAAAGGCACAAACCACCTATCTCGATGTTGGGAGATTGCTATATGTGAACCTCAAGCCTTGAATCACCCAAGAACACCGTAAATCTACAAAAACGTCTAAAATTTTCAACCGATGATAACTTTAGAAAGAGGAGGAATCATGAAACGAAGATCTAGAATAAGGAAGATCTTACTGAGGTAATCCCAATGCAACCGATAATGATCGAATCAGATATCGGATGCTCGGTCGGGGTCTCAGAGGAATATCACGGTCGTACGGGTTATCTCGGATGAACTAGGTCGAGAAGAAGTCCTTTCTGGCGATTAGATGCGACCCCGGTACGTTTAATGAAAAAAAATTACACAGCGTGTACTTTGTAAGTACACAGTGTGTACTTGTCATTTACATACTTCACTTTAGGTGGTCTCTAGGTCACCCCCCCCCCCCATAGCCATGTGTGCGGCCATTACACAGCCAGCACATGGCTTCATGTGGCAACTGAGTACACTGTTTGTACTCATAAAGTAAACGGTGTGTGCTTCAAAAAAATCATAAATTCCTCTTTTTATCAAAAATGACTAGAAAATAAAAACATACCTGAAAAAAAGATTCAGGTTATTACACAAACCCTCAGGTATTAGTGGTTTGACTCGAGGCAGTGGTCTAGGTTTTTAGCGTGTGTGGGCCTTGACTGATAAGATAGTTGCACTTATAACCCATTTTTCTCCATGGAGAATCAGTTGAATCTAGTAGTACTAGTAGATAACGCACCTATGTTGAGTGTGAATCACGGGTTTCATAGTTTAGAGATCTCATAGTTTGCATGGTGGTCCAGACCCCCTTCTTGGATGATGGTGGACTAGAGTGAACATGTGGTGTGGATGTCCCGTATGGATGAGGCTCCTCTTTGATAGTGGTACAGGAAGTGAGTTTTCTCTAGGGTGGTATAGGGAGTCGGTAGATCCCACTTTTAGTGATGTTTTTCATGAATTTGGACGTACAAGGAAGAGGGAAAATTCCCCCATTGAGATGTGACCCTGAGACATGATCCAAAACTGTGCAAGAGAGTCAGTGTCACCCAAAGAGGATAGTGTCGAGGTTTGGTGGATGAGTTTCTCTGGATTGTGTGTTTGATGTTGTTGGTAATGCTAAGATGTCAGAGAAATCCCTGGTGGTGGTAAACATGTGGTATTGGGAAATAATGAGTTCCAAGTAGTGGGAGCTCATGGAGGCTTGAGAATAGTTTGAGGTATGACATGTTCCTTTACTACCCCTATTTTTTCACATGGAGTTATAAACCACTTTTCCCTTAGTGTATCCCCTATTTAAGACCTAGTAATACCATTGGATCCCTTTTTTCTCAACCCTTGTGATAGAGGATCCTTCATAGAGGATCAGTGATTGCACACTTCTACTATAGTGTAATCTGGATCTGAGAGGAGATAGAGAGTCTCGTGTGTAAATATTTTTGTAGTTTTTGTGGGATCCTATGATGTCTTACTTAGTAGGAATTGATTTACTACCATCCATGCTCAAATGTTTACTGCCGGTGAGAGTAGTAGTGCTTCTAATGGTTGGGATGGATTTTTCCACATTTGATAAGGAGTGATCTCATGCAGGGTAGGATAAGCTCATTTATAGGTGGTTACAGTCACTTCCTTATCAGTTGGCTAGTATTAGCCTTGGAATAGAGAATGTTATGATCTTTCTATTCTTATGTTGTTGGAGGAGTATAATAGCATCCTCCTTGAGGATGTGTTGAGTTTACTTCACCATCAATAGTTTGTTTTCTACATGGAATTGCACCACCCAGTATCTGTGCTAGAATATCTGATGACCCCATGTAGCTTTTAGAACTAGAGGTGTGTCAGGTGTTTGTAGAGTAAGGGGCTTTGTAAGGCCCAATGTATTTTTCTTGGGCATCCCTGTGATGTTCTCTTGAGATGTGGATGAGTTCTTGAGGTTGGATATGGATGGGTGTCATATGGACTAGGTGACATGATGGAAAGTGTCCATTACTAATAATTGATGAACCCTTTTCCCAGTGGATGGAGCCAAGGTGGATCTCAGATTTATCCATGAGATGAGTTATCGCCATCTCTGGTTGGGGAGAAAGATATACCAAAAGTATATTCCTAAAGCTACTACGAATGTTTTGGGTTAGTAATGATACCCTTTGGTGAGTTATATGCCCAAAAAAATTGAAATACTTATGGACTTGATCCTTAACCCTTCTCGGGATTAGTTCGTGGTAGTCTTTATCGGTAAAATCCATGTGTCCCCAGCATCTGAGGAGAAGCATGTAAGACACTTGAGGATGGTACTGGGCACACTTCTAGAGCACCAAATGTATGGGGAGATCTCAAAGTGTCAGTTTTGGATCTAAGAGGTCCACATCATGGGACTCATCATCTCAGAGGTAGAAGTAGCAGTGTACCCAGTGAAGTTTAAGACAATGCTTGCTTTGGAGCCACCCAAGAGTGTTACTGAGGTGTTGAGTCTCCTTGGGTTAGCAGTGTACTATCAGAGGTTTGTACCTGATTTATCTAGAGTTTAATCACACTTGATAGCTTATACCCATAAGTGGCAGCCTTTCATGTGGATGGAAAGGTTCCAACAGTTATTTTAGGAGATGATGCAAAGTTTGACGAGGGCTCCCATATTGAGTTTTTTCAGAGGAGGGCATTGAGTGCATAGTGTTCTACAATGAATCGGGGACTGAACGTGGTCATGTCCTAATGCATAGATAGGAAGTTATTTCCTATGGTTCATTTTATTTGAGACCACATGAGCATAAATACATGGCCCTTGACCTTGAGCAGTAGAACTAGTCTTCACACTGAAGATGTGGAAAGACTATCAGATGGGAAAGAGGTTTATCATTTAATCTGACCACAAGAGTTTCAAGTATATCTTCTAACTGAAGGATCTTAACTTGAGATAGATTTTTTGGCTAGAGTTCCTTCATGACTATGACTTTGAGATTGTCTATACTCTTGGTAAGGGGAACGTGGTGGTAGATTCTCTCAGCAGGAGATCTTGTTTTCAATTGTTGGAAAAGGCATCAGGAAAATTGACCTCTTTGCAGCTGACCATTTTTGTAGTGAGGATGGTGCGGTGTACCTCCAGTCGGTAGTTAATACCTCTTCACTTTTTTCTAATGGGAATTCCTTTAAGGAGGGAATCACGCCATCCTTTTTCTAGGGATAGATGGTGATTTCGCTCAGGATGCGAGAAGAGGTGATAAAAAGGTTGTTTTCCCTTAAGAGGTACATCTAGTAGATGTGAGATGTACCAAAATCTCTTGGTATCGGTTGGGAATCAAGGGAGTTACATTGAATTTCTAAGTTAAAATCTTTTTGTTTTGGTTGTCAGTGGGTGATGACCAACAAATATTTGTGGAGAGGTCCGGACACTTGAGCGTGCAGGAGGTGGTTCGGATTTATGGAATTCCCTCGATGATTGTCATTGGTTGTGATGCTTACTTTATTGAACGATTAGGGAGTGGCTGTGGGAATCCATTGGGGACTTAGTTGTAGTAGGGAACATTTTTTTACCCTTTCCATCTGGCTAGGTAGAATTGACCATTCATGTTATGGTGAACATGCATTGGGTTTTCATGTCGGTTTTGAGCCACAACTGGGAGGATCATCTACCATCAGTGTGGTTTGCATATCATTATGATTACCACTCCACCACCAGAGTAGCACCTTTTTGAATCTATTAATGAGGGACCTTTTAGGACACTTTTATGTTGGTTGGAGCCAGTGCCTATCACACTACAAAAAAATAGTAGATTATTAGTGGGTTTTTGAAGGGGGTTATACACAACCCCCTCTAAATTCATTTTCTATGTGAATTAGAAGAGGTTATGCACAACCCCTACTAATCATCGAATTTAGAGGGGTTTATAACCCCCTCTAAATTTTTATCATTATTTTTTTAATATGTGGTTAGATTTTAAAGGCAGTTATGTCAAAACCACTACTAATTTAATAATTAGTGGTGCTATATATTTGATTGAATTTTAGAGGCGTTATATATATGTATAATATTCATTTTGATTTTAGAGGATATATATATTAATACATATAATAGAATTTGTTTTTTGTTTTTAATGAAATAATGGGGTTCACAACCCCCTCTAATTTCTTAAATTAGAGGAGGTTCATGAACCGTCACCAATCCTTTAAATTAGAGGGGTTTTGAACCCCCTATAATTTAAGAAATTAGAAGGGGTTCATGAGCTGCCACTAATCCCTTATATTAGAGGGGGTTTTAACCCCCTTTAATTTTTTTAAAATAAATCTCATATAAATTCTTCAAAGCCATTTTTTCCATTTTATAAAAAACCAGTTTTAGGGTTACTAGTAACCGAACAAAAATGTAGTGGAACTCAAAAATCAAACATCGCATCACGGTACTCAAGTATTACATAAACACATTATATAATTGTATTTAAATACATTATCTAAATACTTTAAATAAATACTTATACATATAAACAAAAATGTATACATATATAAATATTGGTATACATAATATATATGTAATTATAAATATATTTATTCAAATATATAAAATTTATATGTGTTTCTATAAATAATATACATTTATATTATCATTTTTATGATACATATATTATATTAAATACATTTGTATTGTATATTTATGTATAAATATATTTATATTATATTATTTGTACAAATATATATAATATAGAAAAAATTAAATATAAATAAATATAAATATTTTATATATTATATTATAAATATGTTATTATATATAAATTTATATATATTATATAATTATATTGTATATATTGTAGTATACCATATTAATTATAAATAAATTTAGTAAATATTGATATTATTTAGTTATATTATAAATTTTAAATTATATGAAAATATTTAATTTTCTCTGTGTGTGTGTGTGTGTATGTGTATACATTATATAATATAAAAGTATATTATTACATACATAAACATAAAATATAAACATATTTAATATAATATATGTATAATATAAATCATAAAATAAATGTATAATATTTATAAAACCAACATATAATTTTTATAGTTTAAAAAAAAGGTGTAATAATAATAATAATTCAAATATTATTGCTACACACACAACTAAGTATATAATAAAATTAAATAAACATATATATTATAATTATATTATATCTATAAATATTATATAAATATATAAATATATAACAATATAAATATACACATGCACATACAAAAACAAATATAAATGTATTTATAAATATATGTATAAATATATATTTATATGTGTAAGTGTAATTATTTATATATATTATATATACACTAATATATTATATTATTTATATTTATATGCACAAATATATATATATATATAGTTTCCTATATTATCATATATGTATGTATCAAAATATATTAATAGTGTTTTATATAACAAATAAATTAACTTTGGTGAAGTGGTAGATGATTGAAGGGGATATCTATGTGAGTCGAGTTCGAAACCCGCCAGAGGAAATTTTTAGCTGGATGAGGGTGTGTGCAGTCGTTCGCACATGAAGTCAGGTGCACGGGGGTTGCATCAGCATGCATGGGTGGTGGGGTGTCCAGACAAAGGGAGTGCTGCATGTGGGTGTCCCTCTGACAGGGGGTGGGGTCTGGGGGTTGTATGTGGGACAATGTGGGGGTGCCTAGGGTTATCCAAGGACAAGAAAAGGGGGTGGGGGTTATAACCACCACCGTCGATAATGTATTTAGAGGGAAACCCCTCTAATTGGGGATTTTTTGTAGTGATAGCGCTTGGGTCCTAGTTTTGGTGCTAGTGGTCATTGTAAAGGATGCAATTCATCCAAGGGAGGATGATGAATACTCGGTAAATGTCTGGAGTCCTCAGTGGACTAATTTTAGAGGAATTTGGAGTTCGAGAGTTATGGAGTATTATCAAGGATGGTGGACTATATCCAAGAATCATAGGCCTTACTTTTCTTAATTTTGTGTCGGGTTAGCGTGGTGGTCTTCTGCTTAACCCCAAGACAATAATAGTTTTGGGTTTTCTTGGTGTTCTTCAGATGGAATAGTTGAGGAGGTATGTGCATGACTCGTTGTACGATATTGACATGAGTGAGTTGGACCGTGGGAGTGGAGTTTACTTTTCAAAGAGTTGTTAATATTGAGAACTAGTAGGAGAAAGACCCATGTGGATGAGTTTTTTCCTTAGGTGCGTGTTTTTTAACAGCATAGGAAATCATTGGGAGTGCTTGTGGGAGCAGGAGATCCAATTGAGAGTTCAGTTTCCCGACCTTTTTATGAGTTTGTGTTTTTCAGGGATGAAAAACTTTAAAGGGGTAATAATATAATATCTTAGTTTTTATCATGTAAGACTTAAGAATATTTCTAGGAATATTTCCAGAGCTAGTCATGGAGATGACATGAGATTCTGAGACCCGGTGCACCTGAGATTGTTTTTTTGAATTATATTAAATATATTAAATATCACGTGCATGGAGTTTTCATGAAAAAGTGAAATAAATCCTAAAAAGGGGATCATGTCAGAAATCTTATAGAACTATTGAGTTTAGAACGTGGTTTTCACCCTAGGTGCGACTTAATCTTCATTATCACTATTCGTTTGGGAAAAAAGTCATCACAGGTGTAAATGAATAAAATAAATGAATAAATTTGTTTTATTTATTTTTGACACAACAATCTGAGGTACCTCTATATAATCATGCTTATGGAAAAAATTTAGGGTTATCCACATAACTATACAAATCGTTTGAGAGTCATGGGAGAACATTGAAGGAGATTCAGTTGGTGAACGATGACCAGATCGAAGATCGACGACCGATGCGAGATGGAATTAGTGGATCTCGCCAATGATCATGAAGCGGATCCATTATTTTTCAGTGATCGATATGAATCAAGGTATGATATTTGTTTACTTGGATTATCTTCCTCGTTATTGATTTCTATGATGAACACGAATCACTCGGCTAAAAGATTGATCTGCGGGTCGTGCATATTACGGGATGAGTTTGTTTTATTCAAGAATTGGGGGAATTTCTTTGTGATTATATGTTATCTCTTCATTTATGGTTCTAATATCAATGAATTAAGGTCGACATGAAAATAATCTAAGGTATATTCCTCATATATGTTCTTTGTGAATTTCTCTCATATTTCTTCATTCATGATAGGCAATCCCTTGGTCCACAGTTCAACCCAACTTCCGAGAAAATCGATCATTGTGCATCCGTTTCTTGGTGAAATGATATGATATCACAGATCAAGACTTGATATGGCACGTGGATCATGTGATGGTGGTAGTAGTGAACGGATCAGACTGGATTGGAGACATCCGAGTTTGGATGGCATGTGCGATGATGACGAGAATGAATGGAAACCTATTTTCATGCTAATCGGGTGATCGGAATCTGTCGAGCGATGACGGTGAGGCCTGAACTGAGTAGATCTGTGATTTCCGGCAAGATCGAGGCGACGGTGGTGGTGCGAGCGTACGTAGAAGGAAGAATGAAGGTTTCTAAAAAAACTAATCAACACGGTATGTACTTCGGAGCTACACGCAGTGTGGACCCCCCCCCCCCAGCGACGGCTAAGGTTTAGGAGGAATTTAAGGATCACACAGCATGTGACCCATTATACAGTGTGTGACCCCTCCCATATGGCATGTCATGTACCTCAAAGGGTACATGGGCATGCCCTAAGATTACACAACCAGGGGAATGCCATATTCTTCTACATAGACACGGTCAGGTCGCGCATACACGATCTAATCTGTGTACTGGTGCATGGGAATAAGTACATGGGAAGCTACACACCGTGTACTATTACATGTACACAGACGCAAACACGAACACATACATGGACACTGACACGGGGTTGAAGGGACACCGTGTGTACCCCTACTACACGTTGTGTACTCTTTAAATGTTGGATTGGATCTCTTGTCCTCTTTATCTTGGACAAGTTTCATTGGGGTAAATTCACCATATCCATTTTTTGAGGGTTAGTATGGAATCATCTTCTACATATAGGATAGTGATCCCTTCAGCATGACTTCTGGGATAGAATTGTTTGAATCCTTCTGTGAGGCCCGAAGTGAGATCCTCTATCATCGTCATGCTGATTTTATTAATATTTTCATAATTTTTATATACTCCATTTACTAATTTTATATGAAATGTGCATAATTTTTGTGAAATATTAAGGTTTAAATATTAAATATAATTTTTGAGCACTATTTGAATTCCTTAAGATTCAAGTCAGTTTAATGTTTTAATAATAACTATCACCCTACTAATAAATATTTGTGGTTATTGTTTTTTATGATTCCTTATTCAATTTATCACATATCATTATAAGGGAACATTGGTCAATTATTCCATTTGAAGGGTCATATGGATCACACAAGACCCAAAGAATCTGTGAAGAAACTGGACATGCAATGATGATTGATTTACTGGGCTAAATCCCAAAGCCCAAATTTTATGAAACTCTATCATAAGTTCTTGATTATCCAAATTAATCCTAGATAAAAATTTGAAGGTCCAAATACAAAAACAATGGGCACAACTGATGCTTTGAAGTCCAGCCCACCATTCTGGCTAGGAATTAAAATAGGCACACCAAATATGACTTTTCTCATGATATAGATATCAATTGGAGCTGATATTTTGCAGTGTGAAATCCAATATATGGTTGGAAAACTTTTTGAATAATGTTTTTGGATTTGAGGGAATCTTCATATTCATAAACCCATTCATATTTTGGCCTTCTAAAAAGTATGGATTGAAATGGACAGTTTACAATTGTTTACTAAAACCATCATAACTTTTTATCCTTAAGTCCAATGGTCTCAAAATTTTGAGTATAGACTATAAAAATTAATATATAAAACTTTTAAGAAGAAAATTTCTCCATATTAAGCTGTCTTGAATATCAAATTGGTGATCCAAGTGGAGGATAAGATTTGGAATGCAAATAGTCCACCTCCTTGGGCTATAAATACATATGCATCATTCTCTTCTCCTTGAAAGGATTTGGCATTTCAGAAGATAGGAGCATAAATTTTCATGACCAAAGCCTTTAAAAAGTCTTGTGAGGACCTTCCATGCTCAATTTTTCACTTGAGACACCCTGCCTCCTCTATTTGTTTTCATGTTCTTTTTCGTTCTTATTTTTAATTGTGTAAGTTTGTTTTCTTTTCAATTGAATTTCAATAAATGTTTCTTCTTCTTCATATATTATTATCATCCACATTCTATTAAATAATATTAATGGTCTTAAATTATTTTAAATATAGTTTAATCCCCTTCCCTTCTTTTGCTTTCTCATTCAATCAAAAGTTTGTATTTAATTTTCTTCATCGTTTGTGTGTGTGTTCGATGCACAACTCTTTTCTTATCCCTTTATTTTTCATCTATTATTAATTAATCATCATAAAAAATAAACCATATTACTAATCATCATAATGGCTTAGTAAATATTCCTTTGGGGTGAGTTATAATTGGGTATGTTAAGTAATTGAGAGCTTTTGCTTGATGAATATTCTTTAAATTAACATTGTGTATGTTAAACATAAAATGTCATGGATTAATGACATATTTTGATTAAAGTATGGATTCCATGGATTATTGGAACTATAAACACACTACCATAAAAATGTAATAATTGATATTAGAACCCAAAGTTAAGTTAAGGCTTGGATTAAAGCCTTAACACTTGGTAATTCCAATCAATATCATCTTGTGAAGTGGGTGTTAATTTAATGAAATATAAAGAAAAGCTCAAGGATATCGCAAGATTAACTCTATAATGATAAACTCAACACAATCTTTATTAAATTGTTAAATCAACCAATCATTTCAATTAATCTCTAAAAACACCCCCCCCCCCAATCAAAATACAATCAACTAAAAACAATTGACTATTAAAAAGTATCATCACCGAGGATTCGACCCGAGTGCTGCTATACACATTAGTAGAGCACAAGAACCTTGAACGTTTGATAGGCAACAATCGAACGTTCTTCAAATGGAATTTTTTTCGGGGGTGGTGCAATTAAATAGTCATTAGTTTTTAATTATTGTAAAAAAACAAACAAAAAAATTGAAAAAAAACACAAAGAAAAACCCATCTTCCCATAAAAATAATAAATGGAAAGAACACAAAGAAAAACTCATCTTCCTCTTTTTTCCAAAATCTCTCTGAATGCCTCATAGCCTCCCAAACAATCCCTTGGATTTTTTTGACCCTGAAATTGAGCGAACACTTCACCAACTTAGGAGGACTGTTAGGTATAATCAAAACCTTATCCAACCAATTGAATTAGATATGTCCAATCATAGCGAAGAAACACTAAAAGAACTTGTTTCCCCTAATATGAATTACCAACCCCTTGGTATTCAATATCCAAACATAGAGGCTGAATTCGAACTCAAATCGAGTTTGATTCATCTTCTACCTCATTTCCACAGGATAGACGGTGATGATACACATCTCCACCATAAATAATTCCAAGTGGTGTGCTCTACCATGAAGCCTAAAGGGGTTTTTGTGGAACAAATCAAACTTTGAGCATTCCCTTTCTGCCTAGCTGACACTGCTAAGTCATGGATCTACTTCCTTTTGCCTGGTTCCATAACCACATGGAATGACATGAAGCAACTTTTCTTAGAGAAATTATTTCATGCTTCTCTTACTGCTTCTATCTGAAAGAAAATAAGTGGTATTCATCAATTCCCAAATGAATCACTCCATGAATATTGGGAGAGGTTTAAAAAGATTGTGGTAACCTGACCACGCCATCAAATCCCTGACCAAATCTTGATTCAATACTTCTATGAGGGGTTATTGGATATGGAGAGAACTCTCATTGATGTCGCAAGTGGCGGTGTTCTTATTGATAAAAATCGCACAGCTGCATGAGATCTCATAAGTAACATGGCTACAAACACACAACAATTCCATACTCGAGCACATTCTCAAGTAAAACAAGTCCAAGAGAATCAATCCATAAAGCCAAATAAGATTACTGAGTGGATGCGTAAACTTATAGGTCTTGTGCGACAACTACCTGAGGATTCCAAATCCCCAACCTCATCTTCTCCACAATCGATGTTTCTAGGACTTGTCAAAAACTATGGAATCTAAAACTCACCATCCCATCCAATAGACACCTTCCCACAACTTCAAGATGATCTATCTAATTCATCTGGAGCAATGGAGCTCAATGCAGCCTATGCTCTGCAGAACACCAACCCTCAACTATCAGGTCAGTTCAGTAGAACCTCTAACCAACCTCACTCTGAGCCCTTCTCTTCTATCTTTAACCAAGGCTTGAGGTATAATAATCCCATTTCTTATCCCCCTCAATTACCTCCTTAAAACCCAAACCAATTTCAATATGGTCAAGGTTTTGGTGACTTCCAACAACCTTATTCGTTTGTTCCTCAACAACAAAAGAGAAATCCTCCTCCTACTCTTCTAGGATTCCACTATCCTAGTGAGCCTTCCCAATTACCAAACCAATAAAATTTCTTTCCCAAACCCCAAAATCAAGGCTATCTCAATCCAGGACAAGCCTCTTCTTCAAAGTAACCATGGGAAAGCACTGTATAAGATTTTGGCTCCTTCACCCATTCTAGCCTCAAGAATATTAAAACCCAAATTGGTCAACTTGCTTCCAACCTAATCTAGTAGCAGCAACCAAGTTCTTCCCAACTTCCATCTCAACCATTACCCAACCCCAAGGGTAATGTAAGTACAATTTCACTTAGATCAGGAAATAAAATTTCTATGCCTCATGATGAGTCCTCCAACTCCCATTTAAATGTTGACCTAGAAAATGAGAAGAAAAAGAAACCAGAAAAGGAACTAGAAGTCATTCCCTTACCTCCTTCTATTCCTCTAAAGAACCCAATTACTTTTCCTCAAGCCATTTCTAAGCCAAAGAAGTCCTTTGAACCTGATCCTAAAATGCTCGATATGTTTAGATGTGTTGAAGTAAACATTCCCCTCTTAGATTCCATTAAACAAATTCTTAAGTATGCTAAGTTTCATAAGGAGTTATATACCCATAAGAGGCAGCTTAGGACCTTGTAAAATGTTTCAACCCAATATTCCATACCCATTAAGTGCAAAGATATAGGGACCTTTACAGTTCTATGCCAAATAGTAATTTCAAACTTCGATGATGCACTCATAGACTTATGGGCCTCAATAAATGTCATGCTTAAACCTATATTCTCCAACCTTGGTCTAGGTCCCTTGCACCCAATGAGTGTGTTCATTTAGTTATCCAATTGAAGAATAGCCAGTCCTGAGGAAATAATTGAGGATTTCCTTGTCTGAGTTAAGGATCTTATCTTCCCAACTGATTTTTATGTCTTTTACATGGAAGGTGAGACAACCTCTTCTCAATCTCCCCTAATTATAGGAATACCATTCCTCATTACTACTAGAATCAAGATTTATGTCCATTCATGCATCTTATACATGGAATTTTGTGACCAACAGGTCAAGTTCAACATTTTCCAATCCATGCGATACCCATCTGAGGATCACTAATGCATTATAAATCCATGATTTTGAGTAGACTTTTGAGAGTCAATTGAACCCCATTCCATCATTTTCATCATGTTCTAATGAGATAGGATCTTGTGAAATCTGAACCATGATTAACCAAGTTATAAATAGTGAATTTGATGCATACCTCTCATTCATAGACTCCATCAATCTAGAGGATCTTGAAAACTCTCTTGAATCTCATATCAACTCGGATATCTACTATTCCACCTTGGACAGTATTAAGAAAATGAATCATAAGCAACTGAAGTCCCTTCCTCCATTCCTAAGTTGTTTAACCCACAAATGAAAGATGTGACTGATCTGAAACCTCTTCCTGAACACCTAAAATATGCATTAATTTCCCATGATCACTCTTATCCTATCATTATCTCTGCTTCACTTACTGAAACTGGGGAATCCAAACTTGTTCAAGTCACTACTGGAAATAATATCTATACCAACGGTTTTCCCAAAACTGTTGGTATAGGTCCCTAATATGGACATATACCAATGATTTTGGACAAAATGTTGGTATAGGGGGGCCTATACCAACGATTTGGGGAAACCGTTGGTATAGGTCACTTATATGGACCTATGCCAACGGTTCTAGCCAAACCGTTGGTATAGGTCCATAATAGAGACCATATACCAATGGTTTTCCCCAAACTGTTGGTATAAGGCCCCCCTATACCAATTGTTTGTCCAAAACCATTGGTATAGGTCCCAAAATCAAAGAATCTATACCAACGGTTCTCAAAACCATTGGTATAGGTCTATACCAACGGTTTTGAGAACCGTTGGTATAGTTACATGTATTTGTTATAGAATCTTCTTACAGATAACATTAAATAAATCAAAATTTAAAATATTTATGATAATACATATATATATTTATGAAATTATGTTCAAAAAAGTCAAGTTAGGTTAGTGGTTAGTTCGTTCAATCATAAAATGGAGGTACTGGGATCAAAACCAACAAAATTATTCTTTTTTGAAATACATATACCAATGGTTTTATAGAACCGTTGGTATATATTTTTCATATTACTTATACCAATGGTTTTCAAAACCATTTTTATAGGTATATACCAGTGGTTTTTCTAAAACCGTTGGTATAGATCTATCCCCACGGCTTACTAGCCAACGGTTCTCCAAACCGTTGGTATAGGATATACCAACGATTTGGAGGCCTATACCAATGGTTTGAACTATTGGTATAGGAATGTTATGGGAAAAAAAGTACTTAGATTAGACCCTAGATAACATACCAAGAATCAACCATTTCCTTTGCATGCATCGCATCCATCTTGAGGAGTTATCCAAACCAATCACACAACCACAAAGAAGACTAAATCCACTCATCCTTGAGGTGGTTAGGGAAGAGATCACCAAGCTTCTTCAAGCTAGTATTATCTACCCAATTTCTGATAGTGAATGGGTTATTCAAATTCAATTTGTACCTAAAAGGGTGGGATGACTGTTGTCACAAATGAACATGGTGAGTTGGTCACAACTCGAGTAAAGAACAAATGGTGTGTGTGCATCGACTATAGGAAATTGAATGTCGAAACAAGAAAAGATCACTAACCTCTTCCATTCCTTGATCAAATGATAGAATGATTAACTAGGAAATCACACTATTGCTTTCTTGATGGATACACTAACTATTTTCAAATAAAAATCGCACCTTAGGACCAAGAAAAGACTACTTTTACTTTCCCCTTTGGAACATATGCATATATGAGAATGCCTTTTGGCCTTTGCAATTATCTTGCAACATTCCAAAGGTGTATAATGAGTATCTTTTCTGAATTCATTGAACACTGCATGGAAGTCTTCATGGATGAATTTACCATTTATGGTGAGTCATTTCAATCTTTATTGAATTCACTCTCTCCAGTCATTCAAAAGTGTGTCAAGTGAAACCTTGTGTTAAATTTTGAAAAATGACACTTTATGGTTTCAAATGGGATTGTTCTAGGGAACATAGTTTCAAAAGAGGGTATTGAAGTTGATCCCGCCAAAATTGAAGTGATCCAATAACTTCCCGTACCCACCTATGTTTGAGACATCCATTCATTCCTCAGTCATGCTGGTTTCTATCAGCGATTCATCCATAACATCGGTAGGATTTTCCTCTCACTCACTCGGTTGCTCTAAAATGATGTCACTTTCCATTTCAATGAGGTTTTCAAGAGATCCTTCATTGAACTCAAAACTACTCTTACATCTGCCCCAATAATACAACCCCCAGATTGGTCCTTACCCTATGTAGAGATGACTACTACTCTTGATGCTTTGTGCTTGGTGATTTTGGGATGTCCTGCTGGGTATTTTTATACTCACACATGCATGTGCTCTGCCCGCATATGTCTTGTCTTATGCAGACAACAGACCTTTTTACAGAGTCCTTGGTGGACTAGGATCAGGTGGAGCTAGTTTGGGCTAGACAGACCAAGGTGTATACCGATGTTTCATTTGACAATAGTCCCCTCTGTTTGATCAGGTGGGACTTTACTTTCTAGTTTTGGTTGGGCTTTTATTTGGCCCCTTTTTGCGCATACTTTTTGTCATACTCTAGTTGTGGGATTATAGTTATGTGCATGCATTGTTTTCAATTGTTTTACATTTCATCATTGTATGGGCTTGGAGATGTGTATGTGCATATAGGTACTTAAGTAAAATGTCTCCCATGTGTGTGATATGTCTTCTTGGTGCTAGTCGTCAGCCTATGGCCTATTGGAGGTGAGCTTCGGGTAGTCGTGGCATGAGTCCTATTGGGACAGGTCATGATATGTCATCCTTTCTTGAATGAATTCATTGAGATATATGAGGACCAATTCATCCATAATGTGGGACATTTAAAATTTTTATGGTATTAATTGATGCATCTAGAAGATGGCCACACATATGTTTTCTCTCAACACGTAATGTAGAATTTTCACAATTTCTTACTCAAATAATTAAATTGAGAGTAAAATTCCAAGAAAGTCTCAATAATGATGAATAATTTAGCTCTCAAGATTTCAATGATTGTTGTATGGAAATGGGGATTAGTGTGGAGCATCTAGTCACCCATGTTCATACACAAAATGGTTTAGATGAATCACTGATAAAATGCCTCCAACTTATTGTTATACCATCAATAATGAGAATAAAGCTTCCAAGCTTTGTATGGGCTCATGCAATATTGCATGCCTTGACATTAATTCGTATCAGACCAAGTGCATATCATAAGCACTCTCCACTCCAATTGGCTTTTGGCCAAGAGTCGGACATCTCCCACTTAAGAATCTTTTGTTACACAATATATGTACCAATTACTCCCCCACAAGATACAAAGATGGGACCTCAAAGGAGGTTGGGAATATATATATATATATATATATATATATATATATAGGATATGAATCCTCATCCATCATCAGATTTCTTGAACTATAAACCGGTGATGTATTTACAACATGTTTTGTCGATTGTCACTTCAATGAAGAAGTATTAGCAGCATTTAGGGGATAAAATAAACAAAGAGAGGATATTTTGTGGAATGTGCAAATGTTATCATTTCTTGATCCTCCCACCCGACAGTGTGAGATGGAAGTGATAAAGATTTTATATTTTCAAGAACTAGTAAATCAATTGTCCGATGCATTTACTGATTCAAAGAGCGTGACTAAATGCACCATCTAGAATTGATGTTCTGGAGACAAAATTACATAATGATATTACAGAAACCTCAAAAGCACACCTAAAGCATGGAAGACCAATTGAATTTAATGATAGAAATGCTTGACAAAGAAATGGAATGAGTCTAATTGAAAACCTCATTATGGAGGCATGTGTTCCGGAATAAAAACGCAAATTAAGTGTTCTTAAAAAACACGCGATGAGAATCATAAACAAAATTCACTGAATATAGAAAACCCAAAAGGTTTTGAAAATAATGCAATCTTTATTAATTATTCCACTACAGGTGATATATAGAATCAGACTAATGTGGAAAATATTGATGAAATATTTTCATATTATATGTCACATGATATATAAAATGAAGACCCTGGACTAAGGGTTGTTATGGAATGACAAAAACGACCCAATTGGAATAAATGGAAAGACACAATGCAAGTTGAATTAAATTCACCTAATAGGTGAAATGTTTTTGGACAAATCATGCTCACACCAGATGATGTGAACCCTATTGGATATAAATGGGTTTGTGTGTGTAAGTGTAATGAGAAAAACGATACTATAAGATATAAAGCTTGTCTTGTCACACAAGGTTTTTTTTTCAGAGACCCAGAATTGATTATGAGGATACATATTCTCCTATTATGGATGTTATTACTTTTTGATGTCTAATTAGCCTTGCAGTAGCTTAGAATGTTGATATACGTTTGAATGTTGTTACAACTTAATTATATTAGTCACTTGATAGTAGTATATATATGAGAATCCATGGAGGATTCAAAATACCCAAAGTATTAAAATCAAAACCAAAAGACCTATATTCAATTAAATTGCAGAAATATTGGTATGGATTAAAACAATATGGGCGCATGGGGTATAATCGTTTGAGTAGATATTTGTTAAATAAAGGATATATAAATAACCACATATGCTCGTGTGTTTTTATTAACCAAACAACGTTTGTATATGCAATCATTGCTATTTATGTTGATGATTTAAATATCATCAGAACTCTAGAAGAGATCAATGATGCAATGAGAAACTTAAAGGATGAATTTGAAATGAAAGACATGGGAGAAACCAAGTATTGTCTTGGATTAGAAGTTGAGCATATGTCAAGTGGTGTATTTTTGCATTAGTCAAATTACCCTAAAAGGTCTTAAAATGTGTTAATATGAATAAAGTGAAACCTTTAAGTACTCCAATGGTTGTTCGGTCTTTAAATATCAAGAAAGATCAATTTCGACCTTGTGAAGAAAATGAGGAGTCGGTTTGTCCATAAGTATCACACCTTAGTGCTCTCAGAATACTAATATATATTGCTAATTGTACTTGTCCTCATATATCTTTTTCTCCTAATTTATTGACAAGATTTAGTTCACCTCCTACACTAAGACACTCAAATAGAGTTAACATATTTTTCATTATCTCTGTGATACTATTGATTTGGGTTTATTCGATCCTAACAAATTAGAAAAGAAGACGACTGATTTTGCAGAAGCATGTTATTTATCTGATCCGCATAATGTGCAATCACAAACTAGTTATGTGTTCACAGTTGGAGGTATTGCCATATCTTAGAGATCACAAAAGCAAACACCTTCATGAAATCATGTATAACAACATTACATGAAGCATGTCCGGAATGTGTTTGGTTGCAATCTATGACTCAACACATTTGAGCATCAAGTGGATTGTCTATGGAATGCAGTCCAACAATATTACTTGAAAATAATATCGTGTGCATCACATAATTAAATAAATTCTTCATCAAGAATGATTGGACAAAAAACATACCATTGAAAATTTTCACTTTTAGACACGAGTTAATGACAAACAAAGAAATCAACATTTAATATGTTCGATTCAATGACAACGTTGCCGATTTATTTAAAAGAAACTACCAATCGTTATCTTTAGAAAGTTTGTACATGATATAGAAATGCGTAGATTGCAAAATTTGTAATGTAATGTAATTTTCAGGAGGGGAGGGCTTACATGACTGTACTTTTTCCTTATTCCGGTTTTTATCACACTGGGTTTTTTCGAAAATTGTTTTCAGGTTTATTTAAAAGTCACTACCAATCATTATCTTTAGAAAGTTTGTACATGATATAGAGATGCGTAGATTGCAAAATTTGTAATGTAATGTAATTTTCAGGGGGGGCTTACATGACTGTAGTTTTTCCTTATTCCAGTTTTTATCACACTGGGTTTTTTCGAAAATTGTTTTAAATGTGAGTATCAAAACACATATAACATCCGTAGGAGTGTGCATCTCAAGATGATGTGTTAGGATGTCGTTGAAAGACGGTTGCGTTCTTCAACGGACCTTCACCAAACCACCTCACCTATCATGATGGAGTGACTATAAAAGGGAAGTTCAACCGGACATAGACTAGAGATAAAGAAAGACAGTGGAATATTCAAAAAAAAAAAACGTGTATTTCCTTTATGGTCTTTTTTCTCCTATTATTATTTTCAATTTTCGTTTTCACAACAAACTCATTTTGCAGGAGTTTAAGTGAATTTATGTGGCAGTGATTTAGTAATTTTTTTAGTATTATATCCTTTATTTGAATATTGAAATCATGTAAGGGTGGGCATGTGCTCATGTCTGAACAAAGCAAATGTTTTTGGGTGCCCCACTAAAACCAAAGGGCGATCACGGGCGCTTGTTTGCCACTCACGAGCACCACATCGACACGGCGCCCACTTCCATGCATCCTTCCCCCATTTCGCCTGATAAATAGCGAAACAGGAGCGATCCCCACCAGAAAGCCCCTCCTTGCCCCGCCGTGCGACGGAGCGGTGCGATGAGGGCGGGCGGTGCGATCATCCTGTTCCTGGCGGCGGCGGCCCTGACGAGCTCGGATCTGACCCAGGACCGGAACAGGTGCGCGCCGCAGCTGGTGGGGCTCTCTACTTGCCTTCCGTACGTGCAGGGCAAGGCCCGGGCCCCTACCGTCGACTGCTGCAGCGGGATGAAGCAGGTGCTGAGCACGGGCAAGGAGTGCCTGTGCGTCCTGGTCAGGGATCGGAACGACCCCAAACTGGGCTTCAAGATAAACGCCACCCTCGCCCTCGCCCTCCCCGCCACCTGTCACGCCCCCATCAACATATCGCAATGCACAGGCAATTAACAAAACCCCCACCCCAACCCTTTTCGTCTCAGGATCATCATCTTGTGTTTGTTCAGCTCTTCTCCACTTGAAACCCAACTCCCCGGAGGCTAAGGTGTTTGAGGATTTTGCCAACAGCACCAAAGGGACCAACCCCACACAGGCTCACAACGGTAAAACGTAAAACCCCGCACCGCCGACCTTGTCTTCTTCCTTTTATCTGTTTTAGGGTTTACTTTGATTTCAGGTAAGACGGATTCCGGCGACAGTGGTCCGAGCGGCCAAGTGAAGAGCGACGGCGGGAGGGTGGTGGCGGAGGCGGTCTGGGGAGGCCTGGTCTGGTGCCTCACCTCGCGGCTCGTCTTCCTCTATCATTGAATTGAATCCAACCGCTCTTCGAGGTGTGGAACTGTTTCCTTTGCCGTCGCGTAATCAATAATCACTGTGTTTACCTCTGTCTCACTCATTTTACTCGGGGGGGCCACAACTGGCATCGAGTAGGTCTGCGTCGCTTTCTGTTGTGGGTGCCAAAAAAAATATTATCTTGGGAGTAGTGGGGTGCAAGTGATGCCACTGTACAGCTGGAGGACGTACTACCAGAAGGATTTTAATTAATGTTCATGGGTCATGATTAATATTCAGATTAATCCTTTAACAAATTTAGTGTCCCTACTTCAATATAGTGACAACTACGAACAAAACAAAGCTATAATTTGGGTAAAGGATCAAAAATTGAAAAAATCCCAATGGGATCTTTGTTATGTAGTTTATCTTTATACCCTAGCTCCTAAAATCCCTGATCTCATTCACCTTCTCCCGTACTTCTCGCTGTGGCTTTCAGTCCCTCTCCATTGCCCTTTCCCTGCCCTTTTATCTCTTGAAAATCCTAGCTCCTCGTCACCTCTTCTCCTCTTCTCTTGTGGCGTCATTTTCTCTTCCAAAATCCCTACCCACCTGCCTTCTTCTCATATCTCCTTTTTTTCCATATTGATGTCCTCTTAAGCGTTCCTCCTGTCATATTGTTGTCTTCTTTACATTTTTTATAATTGTTTTCATGATTTGTTGTATGATAAAAGTTTTAGGAATTGGAATAGAGAGGAATGAATTATCATGATTGACAAATTTTAGGTATGATTTTATTAATGATACGTTTTTATTTGTTTTAGAAAAACAAGTTATATTAAAGTTTTAATAGAAAGCAGTGTATAAAAATGGTAGAGATGCTAATTCTAACATATTAGATGATTGTTCAAAACATTCAAAATGTCAAAAGAATAAGTATAATCTCATGACAAATCATGAAAATGATGCTTTAGTGGGACTCTAAACTATTTTAAATTGTAGATGTTTTTCAAATTTATTTAAAAATGTTGATATTATTGTTAAAGCTACGAATAAAAAACAATTGGTTAAAGAATTAGAATTTGATACATTGTTGGTATTTAAATTTCAACATTTGTCAAGAGAATTATGAGAGAACCTTGTAGATGCTTTTGTCAAAAGAAATGATGATTACTGTGACCGATGCGGATTACATGTTAGACATTCCTTCTAGAGGAAAGAATGTCTCCCTTAAAGGAATAATGATAATACATAGAAATGAAGAGTCTTTACTTGGAAAAAAAGTCAACTAATGATTTTTAGAGGCTTAGGGAAAAAGGAGTTTCCAACGACCTTTATGTTGTTTACATTGGTGACAATATTAAATCATAGTTTTAGTTCTTTTGTAAATAAAAGAAATATTGGAATTTTGCATGGTTGTCAATGAAATGTTAGTGAATATGATTGATCTTTGTTTGTTTTGACAGAGCTTGTTTAAGAGATAAATATGTACAAGAATTCGATACAAAAAAGGCCAACAGAAGAAGCATGTTGGTGGTCGCTTGATTGTTTCATTGGTATGTTTTAAAAATGTTTAATCGTGTTTGATGTTTTTTTATTAGTTTGTAAATTTATTTTACTGATATGAATATGTTAAAATTGCATTGTGGCTATTTTTCTTCATCCACTTTCTGATTGACGAGATTTTTAATTTATGTAGTGAAAATATTTTGCAATTTTAGAATGATAAAAATATTCAAAGACAATTAATGTTAGAAAAAACGAGTAAAATATACATCTTATATGCGGCTCCTACTTCATCAAGGAATAGACTGCCTAATCACTCTTTGTTCACCTATCCGGCAAAATCTTCATCTTTATATTTCTGAAAGCTTCTTGTTAAAAGTTTCATGTTATAATCTAAAATTGTAGTGTTAAAATATGGTTTTTTGTGTTAACATCTGGATGCGTGGTGCCAAATGCGTAATCTTAGTGTTTCACTATAATTCCAGGTTTTAAACACTAAGATTACACATTTTGACACCGCACATTCAGAAGTTAACAAAAAAAACATATTTTAAAACTACAATTTCAGATTTTAACATGAAACTTTTAACAGAGATATTTTAGGAATATAAAAATGAAATTTTTATCGAATGAGTGAAGATAGAGTGATCATACGGTCTCTCTGATGAAGTAGGAGACTTATATAAGATGCTTCTTGTACTCATTTTTATAACTTCAATTGCCTTTAAATATTTTCTTCATCCCAAAATTGCAAAACATTTCACTACGTAAACTACGAACCTCGCTAATCGGGAAATGAATGAAGAAAAATAACTAAATGCATTGTTAACATATTCATATCAGTAAAATAAATTTACTAACTAATAAAAAAACATCAAACATGCTTAAACATTTTTAAAACATACCAATAAGACAACTACTAACATGCTTCTTCTATTGGCCTTTTTGTATCGATTTCTTGTACATATCTACCTCTTGAACAAACACTACTAGAAATATGGGAAAAAAAGCACCTTGACACGGGCGACCGCCTTTGGCAGTCACTAATGATGGGCAATAGCGACCGCCATAGGCGATCGCTAGACTTAAAAAAACCCCCCAAAAAACCCACCTATCTATCGTCCCCCCTCTCCCACCCGCCCCGTCGTCGCTCGCGCACACCCCCGCAAACCCTACCTTCCTCCGCTGCCGGCCCGCACAAGCCCTACCCTCCCTTTGTCGCCGGCCGCCTCTGCTTCCAGCTCCGCAAACTCGCCTGTCGTCGCACAAGCCCTCTCCCTGGTGCCTCGCTCGTCACCGTAAATTCCCTCCGCTGCTGCTGGCCAGCACAAGCCGGTGCCCGTCGCCGCAAACTCCCTCGCTCGTCTCCGCAAACTCCCTCCGCCGCCGTCGGCCCACACAAGCCCTCTCCCTAGCGCCTCGCCCGTCGCCGCTGTCGCACTAGGAGTCCCTGTCGGCGCCCATCTGACCGCCGCTCCTCACGCCTCGCCCTGCCTCCGCCTCTGCGCCCACCTAGGTTGGTTCGTTTCAATCATTTTTTCTATTGATTCCTTCACCGCCAGTCATTCCCTTCCCGCTTCTTCTTACTCATTGTATTTTTGTTATCTCCCATGTGTTATTTTCATGCAGTGAATCTTACTCTTTTGTTATCTCACATCTTTTGTTACCAGGAATCCATATTGGTATCTTAAAGTATACAATGTTCCTTGTTCAATTCATGTTTTTATTCAATCAAGATTAAACAGAACTTTGTTCTTGAACCTTGAAGAGTTGTATGCATCAACTTAGAGCCTCCAAGTTCTTAATTTTAGGCATGTTCGATAGCTTGGTTTCCAACTATTTTTTGAAAATAGTGTTTTGCATTTGATATAAGAGCTTGTTTCTCCCTCATATTCTTCCATTCTCTATAAATGGTGTATGATTGATCAATCCCTTAATGTTATGATATCCAGGAAGCTATATCATCTTTTACCCCTATTTTTTGTGTAGCATGTTTTGGAACTTATTTTCTTGGTAGTGGATTCAATTTCTCTATTTATCATTGTGTATAAATACACTTCAAATATATAAGATTTTTTGTTTTAGGAAATAAACTGATGCCTTCCATCTGGATTCATCAATGAATGAGATAGTGGCGAGTCCCCCAATCATTCATGTGAAAAAGTTTTATCTTTGGGTTCTAGGGTGTTCTTTCACTCTTATTGAATGAAACCTTCCATTTTCCCTAAATATGAAAATATAAAATCTTACAAAGTATGTATGATCTAGCTTCAACATTCTCTTTGATGTTAGGATTTTCATGTTCTTCTCATTGAGATGCACAAGTAAACAATTCCATAACTATAAACTTTTAATTTTTTTTGTTCTAATAGTTATCAATCCATATGATCATCTAGTAAGATATAGGGTTCTATTTATTATCCCTCTAGCCATAACCATGGATCCCTGATTGAGCTTATACACTCTTTTGGTGATGGTTGTTCCAAAACCTGCTTCATCTAGCTTTCCTATGAAAATTAAGATTTTCACCAAACTTGTTATGTGTCGGACTAAGTTGAACTACTTTGAGATAAAGGTAACTTCCATTCATTGTCTGTACCTTAACATCACCCTTTACTATGATTTCAAAAGCTTCATAATCAACCATATATGCCTTTACAAACCTCCGAGACACATAATTTTCCATGAATCTGTTATCTTTCATGGAGTGAAATGATGATCCAAAATCATTGAGTCCACCAGAACATTCCCACTCAATTAAAAATTAGTTATACCTTTAGCTGTCATAGAATTAATAGAACTAGTACTTCCAAACACTACCCAATATAATTTTACCCACCATTCGTTGAATACTTTATTTATATGTCCTCTCATAACACATTGCCAATATGCTGGGTTGGGACTGACCAATTTACCTCAGATTCATTCACATGATTTATCATCTGATTTCCTATGACTTATTTAATGAGAAGGTTATACACATCCGTTTGATCTGAGTGTTCTTCCAAAAAGAGGTTGAACTTACTTTCTTCTGAGTTCTTAAATCAGGATAATCCTCTAAACATCATTGAGCACAAAATCAGATTTCCCACAAAAAATTTTCATTACTATAGTCTTTTTACTATCAGTAAAGGATGATAACTATAATAGTACCCACACATGTTCCACAACGTGTACATATAGATTATATCTAACTTCAAAACATGTAAAAATCTTCCACTTATTCAACCACTAATCTATCTTTTAAAAATCTAATGTTGAAAAATCTTTATATCATGAAAACCTTGTTCATCCCTGTTGGCTTGTCATACATATCCCCCAGAAACATCCTCAGCTTTACCGTGGTCTTCACCTCTTAAATGTTAATGGAAGCCTTCCAGGATAATGAAATCCATATGAGATTTAGTGGTTTTTTTATCAATCCTCTCCCATTCTACATTTACGAGCTTCTCTGGCATGACCCCAATTCACAAAACTTCTTGCCTATTTTGAATGCGGTAATATTTCATCCTCATTTTCCAGAATTCAAAGTCATTCCCATAAAATTTTTCAATATAAAACAAAACTTCCTCTAAATCAATTTTTCTGATTCCTATAAACTATTACTAAATCAAAAAACATTATGGTAATAGAATGTTACCATAATCTTTTACCGAGTGTGTGCTATAAAGATCTGAATCAATCAATGATACCACTTTTATTTAGAATTATGAGCAATATTTAATCACTAAATTTTATATTATTGAAACTTAGAAAAAGTGAAACCAAACAACAGGACGGATCCACTCCTGTTATCAGTGTCCCACATGATAGAATGCTTTTCAACTTACTCATCACACAGTCAATTAACTTGTACATAGACACCTAATGATAAAATTAATACAAAACATTAAGGAAAAATAAAAAATCAAACAAAAAAGAACAATTTTATTTTAAGTGGTTTGAAAAATTAAGACCTGTATCCATGGGTGAACAATGCTGCAATTTTCATTAATATTGGAAAATGGAAATCTTAAAAGCATAGTCAATATTGAAAATAGGGTCTCTCTAGGGTGTCTTGATTGTTTTTTTGGTTTTTGCTTATGATAGCTAATTTTGCATTCATGACTCTATTAAATCTCGCCTGCTTTTATTCTTTAATCTGTTTTCTGATGCTATCATTCTATAATCCATTTTAGTCGCCCATGGAGGTGTGGTGATAGATTGTCCAATAATAGATTTGGAAAGTGTGTGTGGTTGGTTTTGGTATTTTCATGGGCTTTCACTTCCATTCCATTATCTATTCTTCTGTTTATTATTCAGAGATATAAATTGTTTATTTTATCAATGGTATGTCCACATGCAATTGATCAGTCTTTATTTTAAATATATTTTGTGATATGAAAAATGCCTGTAATATGAAGTCTTGTGTAAATGTTACTACTTGTTATACAAATATTAATATGGATAAGAGTTGGACTGATCTTCCAAATCGTACGTCTAAAGAATATTTTGAGGGCATTATGCAGTTTATTGAGTTCACTGGAGGATTTCAAAGTGACTATATTAGTTGTCCATGTAGAAAATGTGCAAACAGATATCAATTCACACGAGATACTGTGAGGGAGCACCTATTCTTGAATGGATTTCTGAAAAATTATAAGAGTTGGATTCGTCATGAGGAAAAATATATTCATTGTCAAAATACAGATTCAGTTCAGATGGATGTTGATGCGAGGATGAATGATCCAATGCATGAAATGCTTACTGAAATGGTACGTGGGTTGGCTCCTGAAAGCATTGACATTCAGAATGTTGAGACCTGTGAGATAAATCTGCGCTCTGGTGCAGATCGTGATTCGAGGAGGTTTTATGAAATACTTGATGATGCAAAAACCGAATTATATTCTAGATGTACTGCTTTCAATAAATTGTCGTTTATCATGAAGTTGTTGCATTTGAAGACTTTGAATCAGTGGTCAGACACATCGTTCGACATGTTGTTGCTGTTATTGAAAAAGGTACTTCTTATCAATGCTAAGATTCCTGAGTCGTATTACCATGATCGTAAGTTGACAGAGAACTTAGGTTTTACATATGAGATCATAGATGCATGTGCAAACAACTGTATGTTGTTCAGAAATGAAACTGTCCATTTGGATATTTGTACGGTTTATGGCGCTTCCAGGTGGAAAGATAACAGGGGAAATCAGACTCATCAAAGTCAGACTGCGAACCAGGGAAAAACGATTGCCGTAAAGAAAATGCGTTACTTTCCCCTAAAGCCGAGGTTGAAAAGATTTTTTATGTCATCTAAATTTTCTAATTTAATGAGCTGGCGTGCGGAAAGAAATCAGTAAAGTGATATGCTAACCCACCCGACTGACTCTCGTGCATGGAAGGATTTCGATCAGAGACACCACGATTTTTTCCAAAGATGGTCGTAATGTCCAATTGGGGTTGGCAGCAGATGGTTTCAATCCATTCAAGTCTATGTTTGGTGCAACTCATAGCACATGACCCGTGGTGTTGGTTCCGTATAATCTTTCTCTGTGGCTTTGTATGAAACAACAGTTTATATTACTTTCCACTCTTATTGATGGACCTAGAAGTCTGGGGGATAAAATTGATGTTTACCTTCAGCCATTGATTGATGAGTTGAATGAATTTTGGGGTGAGGGTGTGATGACTTATGACTGTGAAACGAATGAAATGTTCAAGCTGCAGACTGCTTTATTGTGGACAATCAATGACTTCCCGGCTTATGCAAATTTATCAGGTTGGAGTATGAAATGGGAATTTGCTTGCCCTTGTTGTAATAAAAGTAAAAATTCTGTATGGCTTAAACATTCCAAAAAATGGGCATACATGAGTCACATACGTTTTTTCCTCCCTCAACACAGGTTCAGAAAGGACAAAGTGACATGTGATGGTTCTAGAGAGTTCAACCCAGCACCAAAGATCATGACATGAGTAGAAATATTATCGCAGATTAAGGAAGAAGACATCTGCACAGTATATGAATTTCAGGACTTGGTGGATCATCCATTCCCTAATATTCGTGGTGTGGGTAGACAGCGCAGTCACAATTGGAAAAAGAAAAGTATTTTTTTACAATCTCCCCTATTGGAAAACTAACATGCAAAGACATAATTTGGATGTCATGCACATTAAAAAAATGTTTGCGATAATTTATTGTGAACCATTTTAGGTGTCAGTGGAAAATCAAAGGACCATGTTAATGCACGTCGTGATTTGGAAGAAATGGGTTTAAGGAAACAATTGCATTTAAAGTTGGCTGAGGGAAACAAGACATATATGTCTACTGCACAGTATACGATGACTAAAAAGGAGAAAGAGACATTTCTTTCCATTTTGATGATGCTCAAGGTGCCTGATGGTTACTCTTCTAATATTTCAAAGTGTGTGAATCTGACGAGCATGACATTGCAAGGGTTGAAAATTCATGAAAATCACATATTACTTCAGCAATTGATTCCAATCGCAATTTGTGATTGTTTATCCACCAATTTTGTTCAACCGTTGATTGAGATGAGTAATTTTTTTAGACATCTTTGTTTAAGAAATCAACGAATGAGTGATTTAAAAAGTTTGCAGGACCGAATCGTACTTACGCTTTGTCACTTTGAGAAACTATTTCCCCCTTCATTTTTCAATGTTATGGTTCACTTGATAGTGAACCTAACTGATGAAGTAATGACTGCTGGTCCAGTGCAATTCAGGTGGATGTATCCTATTGAGCGGTATCTGAATACATTGAAACGATTTGTATGAAACAGAGCTCGTCTGGAGGCATCAATAGCCAATGGTTATCTGATGGATGAGTGTACTACTTTTTGTGCAGAATATCTTATGAATGTTGAAACAAAATTAGTTAAGCCATCTCGGATTCATGATGGTCCAGTTGAAGAAGGAACCATATTTGATATGGACAACATCGAATGGATACAAGCGCATCGATATATTTTGTGCAATACCCCCTCAGTTACACCATTAATGCAATAAGTGTCTTATCACTTTTATTGTTTAACTTTTATATGTTTTGTTTGCATAAGTTGATCATTTAAATATCACGCTATCATTTACAGGAAACACATTAATGAGATAAAAGAAGTGATGCCTCATGCGACTGAGTCTCAAATTCAACAATCTCATTATGTGTCATTTCATGATTGGTTCAAGGATTTTGTACGTATAAATTGATTTTCATTATGAGTGAAATATAATACTAATTTATTTATGCAGATATCATTATTGAATTCTGTGAATTATGTAGGTTCATAACCTGAGGGAGTTAGGTGACCCCACGCTAACTGAAGAATTTAACCAACTAGCTGAGGGTCCATCTATAACGGCTCGTCGTTATAAAACTATAGATGATAATGGCTTTCGATTTCGCATTAAAGATGTTGATGACAAACGAGAAACACAAAACAGTGACATCGATTGTTCATTTGTCGATTCTGGTTATTATTATGGTCAATTGACAGACATCATTGAAGTTGTATATGCACACAGGTTGAAATACATATTGTTAAAGTGTAATTGGGTTGATCCAGTGCGTGGGTGTAAAGTCGATCAATATCAGTTTACATTGGTGGATTTTAACTATATGTTATACAAAAATGAACGAGTTGGTAATGAACCTTTCATTTTGACATCACAAGCAGAACAAGTATTCTTCGTTACTTTGCCTTCGAATCATAGTTGGCAAGTTGTTGTGAAAATGTCCTGACGAAGAGTGTTTTTATTTGAACAAGATGAACCCGAAACTGTTTCCTTTGTTGGCCAACAACTTGATCAACATATCGTAGTTCAACATGAAGAAGATATTTATTGGGTTAGAGCGGCCGTTGAAGGAGAAACAGTAGATTTTCATGTTTAATGAAAGGTATAATTGTTTTCCCGCTCTTCATTTTAAAATCTTTTTTTGAAATTGTTTAACCTTTTATGAGTTGTTTAACCGTTTTTTTAATTTTTTAACTTCGATGCGTTCAATAAATATTACAAAATCAATCAAGTTTTTTGGCTAATTTTCAATTAAACAACCCAACACTAATTTGGTTCATTAGCTAAAAAATTAGGATGTAAACTCAGAGTTACATATATTTTCTTTCTGTTTATGTATGTGTCACATAAGACATAGAAAAATTATGAGATTCATGTATTTATATACACTCTAGTTGATGTTTCATGTATTTACTTCTTTCTGTTTATGTATGTGTCACATAAGACATAGAAAAATTATGTGATTCATGTATTTATATACACTCTAGTTGATGTTTCATGTATTTACATACACTCTAGTTTATTCAATTAAATAACTCTTATGCTTTGTATATAGTTTGGTGGTGTGTGTTCATGATGGTAAATTAGTATAAGATCTCAAATTTCTGTGACATTGTTACTCGTTTCATCTTTCATTCTCATGGACTATTGGATATGGGAATGCGGTGTCACTCTCAAATTACTACTATAACATGTGTGGCCCTAGTGGTATATGTCATGACAGTGTTGTATGGAACATTTCTTGCATGATATCCTCTGAAGATTTCCATTTATGGAAAATGAAATTACACCCTAAAAAAAGTGTTCATTCTTTCTATAGATATAGAGACATCCCTGTGTTGATTTACTAATGTTTGCTATGACTACAGGCATGTTAGGGGAACAAGCAGCATATCCACATCATCCAGCAGAGCCATCTACATCTCAGGGTCGAGGTATGTTTGAATGTAACTCAGTAGGATGATTCATGTGTATTTGATGATGGAAAGGAAATGAAAAAAATAAACAGTTGAGTAGGGGCCCCAAATATTAAAAAAACAATTCAAATATATGGTAGTTCAAAGACCCCATTGGAACAACAATGGTGATCCAAGGATGAGAAGCCTTAGTTGTTAGTAAATTGACAGGACCAACCCACCTTAGTCTCCACTTCATCGACAAACAACCATGTTTAGACTCTGAATTCCAAAAATTCTTTCATTGTACAACTCAAACTACTAAGACCAGACACACTGACCCTGCATCAGAAGTAGTGGAAGAGGTAACTTTCCTTAACTCATCACTAAACTGAAAAAAAGAATCTCCACTGCTAGCCTCCTTACGAGAACAGTTTTTGAAACCATTTTCACTTCCAGAGCTTCTTGTAGTTGCCAACGAAGTAGCCAACAATTTTGAATCTTCAAAATTGATGATCTCATGTCCAAAAGCAGCACACAAGGACCCTACTTCATTAAGACTAAAATCCTACATAGTAATGGGATCAATGTCCTCACTTTTGGCCTTACCATTACCACCAACATGAAACTTTACAAAAGAATATGTCTCTAATTTTTCATCACATGAGGACTCTACTTTAGCAAGACCAATAGAATTCTGTGCAGGAAAATCAATCCTAGTAGCATTAACAGGATCAAAATCACTAGAGTCGATGACATTTTTAAAGGGAGAAAAAAATTCATCCCCCTGCCCAGGTTTCTCATCCCAACCAATTTTCTTTATTACCTACACAATAATAGGAGCATTATCATTATTTTTGGCCTTACAATTGCTATAAATAGGAAAATTTAAAACAGAAGCATCACCCAACCAGCAGTAAGAAACGAGCAGCCGTCGGCCAACCAACATCCCTGTAAACCAAAGCATCACCCAACTAGAATCTCAACACTGCACAACCAAACCCCCACCACAACACCCATCCTGCCACACCCCTCCTACATAACCTGCTAGCAGCCACCGACCAACCAACATCCCTGTAAAGAACTCCTAAAACTAGCAGTATGACAACATAACCAAACCCCCACCGCAACACCCATCCTGTCACACCATGCCTGCACAACCTGCTGACAACCCGAACTCCAACAAGAATCCAGAACCATCCAAGCTCCCAACCCGACCAAAACAACCAGCAACAACCCCAACCAGCAGTAAGAAACGAGCCCGATCTGCAACATACCAGCAACCTGCAACCAAGCCACCCCATCCACAGCCTCCAGCATACAGTGCCCATCCTAACCATCATGATCCACCTAACCACCAGGACCCCTCCCAACCACAGCCTGCTCCAACCCATCTTGAATCAAAGGACCTCGGGAAATTCCAACTCTTAACCATCTTCTGATTATCCATAATTTCAGGGAACTTCTTGCAAGAAAAGAGTCTATCCCATTATTTTTTAAAAAACCCTTTACCACCAACATTTCTTTGTATCTCCTACTTCCATCAGTTTCCACTTTCAAATGAAAAAACCATTTTTCTATATCTCTTTTACCTTTTAGTACTTCTTCCATTTACAATTTATTATTGAGATTTAAAGAATTCATTTACTATTCCATGGCGACTCCAACTAATATGTATCTATAGGAAGAGCTTCCTATTCATGACATTATTCTTCCCCTACATTTATTAGAAGTAGAAAGATCATATAATCCTAATCCTAGATGACTTATTTCTTACTATTATTTTATAGTGATATACAAAGATATCATAACCATATGTGATGAGGAAGCAATCCTTGGATTTCTCTTACCACTTATCTCTATATTTACCATTGATATGAAATTTTTTGATACTTCCAAATACTTTGATATGGTTCACCACTGGTCTCTTATAGGACCAAAGTTCATCTGGATGTTCTTTTCCCATATATATATATATGCACATCTGTCTAATTATGTATAAAATTGTTTTCAACAGGATCAGACTCGACCGCTTCTTCCTCTCGCAAGAGAGGCCCTAGTCATGACATTTCATCATGGAATTTCGACACAACCATAAATGTTTCATTTGATGAGAGATTTCATCCTGTGGGACTGACTGCCCCTGCATTTATTCGCTAGCTGGGTCATATCATACGCGACCCACATCGATTTCCATTGACCACACGTGACTGAGGTTCTTTCCCTCAGTATACATTAGATCGACTTTGGAGGGAAGTTCAGGTAAGAAGACCATTTTTGTTTCTTCCCTATGTTTTAAAAATACTAACATGCGTGATTTTTTTTCTTAAATAGAATAACCTAAAAGTTTTCCCCGATGAGTTTCGGCCAGTGTGTATGGGCAAATGTCGCAAGCTATGGAAAGATCATAAAGGCAAAGTCAAGAGGGAGCACTGGGTGCCAAATGTGGGTGCCCTAGACATTCTGGAAAAAGTTCCGAGAGGTGTTCTCCCATCTCAGTGGCGTGACTTAGCTGCATATTGGTCTAATGAGGCCATTGCAGTTAGTATATTTATTATGGTATATATATTTTCAAGAATGTGTGACATTTTATTTGTTTGAAATTTGAATTAATTAAATGTAGGAGGTGTCAGCACGCCATTCTGAGAATCGAGCGTTGCAGGGACCACCTCACAGGCTTGAGACTCCTCACGTGTCTCAGATTCGACATGATGTATTTATTATTCAAATTTTAATTTATTATTTCATATGGTTTTGTGTTACGTTTTTATATTTTATTGGTATACAGTTACGAGAGCAAGGTGCACCGACTGATAAAATGTCGGTGTGGATGAGGACTCGTGATCAATATGATCCAGAGGCTGCAACTCTTATAGTAAGTTATTGTACTCATTACCAATACTTCCATGTCCCCAGTAAAATATTCATCTATAAAACCTTTCACATGATCATCATCCCCAAAATTTAATGTTTTATCTCCCAACCCCTTTATGTATTATAAGAACCATTTCACATCTTCCCAATGTTTTCATTTAGGATTTGACGTGAAACTGCTAAATATTACACATGCTCAATTTGAAGCTGAGTTAGAACAGCTGCCAGAGGACCAACGACAGCTTCCCATGCGAAGGGATGAGATATTCCATTGCATTATTGGTCGTGATGGACATGGATATAGTCTGACCTATGGAACGAGGATTCCTCGTTCTGTAGTATCACGTGTTGAGGTTGTCGGTCCTGTTGTTGCTGGGCATACACAGCAGCTGTTAGATTTCGAGGCACAATTGCACGCTTTCGAGGAGGTAAATGCGCAACTGATCGCTGAAGTTAGAACACTGCGAGAATATGTGCGTCCTGGTGATGGTGTCAGGGATCATACGACGTAGGTTTATACTGAATTTATTTATTTACATTCTATTATTTTCGTTATTAAAATTTTTATAATTTTTATTTGTTGTAGGCCCCTGGCACACCGGATAGAGGCAGCAGCCATGGCCACACATGACGCATCATATTCACGAGGTGTGTTTCTTTTATTTTTATTATTGAATTAATGTTATATATTGATTTAGAGTTTAAATGTAGAATTGTTTGAAGGTGATACTAGGATAGAATCTGCAATGATGTGGTAGTTTATTTATTTTTTAGTGTCTTTTTTATACATGGGAGCGGAGGTGTGAGGGGGGGGGGGGGTGGTGGCGTCGCACAAGCTGTGTCTGGGCGCGGTGGGGAAAAATGTGGTAGAGAGGAAAAAACACGGGTAGGGAAGGGTTGTGTTACACCTCCTCTAATACCATGAAGAACCGTACTCCCTACCTCATTGAGAGGCGGAGCCCTTTATTTATAGATAGAGAAAAAGGAATACAAGACAGAGCCAACCAACGCGAGATTCCAAAATACAAATAACTGGATCCAACAAAATCCATGAAAGAAAATGTGGCGTGTACGCTAACTTCCCATACTCGTTAAAGTTATTGTATGACTTTTTATTACTTTTTAAAAACAATCTCAACGTCTTATGAAAATTAGTCCCTTGGTTGCAGTTGCTTTCAACTGTTCTATTTGATTCTAGTGTAGTCATGGTTGGCTCTCAAGGCCATGGTTGGCTCTCAAGGCCATGGTTGCACACTCACTGTTTCACTTTCTCTTTCATTTTAGGCATTCAAATAGGAAGAGTGGAACATTTTTCTCATCAAACTTTGTTAATTCTTATCTGAGATTGATTTTTGGTTTTTATTTTCTTGGTTTCCCAGCCACCTTCTCTAGTCTGGTTGTATGTGCAAAAATTCGAAAAAAGGACCAAAAACTGATGCCAACTTTTTTTATTCACTTGTTGGTATCAACCAGTGTTCCCTTTTTTGGAGTGTCATTAGTAATGTCATTCCTCACTATTGCCGTATTTTTTACACGTGTCCATACTAATGTAATTTTCAACACACAATTTATTTGTGTTTATTATGATTTAAGAAACTTCTTTACACGTGATTGTGAATGCTTCACTATTTGAATTACAAACAAGGAAACTGTAGTTCCCTAGAATTCTAAATCTTGATATTTTTATTAGATGCTTTAGGAGATGTTTTCCTTAGAAGTACATAAGAATCGTGGTTATTGAAATTTTTAAAATTTTGCTGGGGTATGTGAGGTTGACATTCATTGTTTTTGTTTTGTAAAGTTTCTTGTCTTCTGCTTAGAATATATTTTTCATTACAGGCTGATAACCCTCTGCGGAAAATAATCTACACACATGATGCATCAGTATCTTTACTATTTAACATCCTCATATACTGGTCATCAGTTTTTCATACTTTACTTTTGCGCTTCCTGAAATGGAATATATTGTTACCACACAGCTCCATTTCCTTGATGATAGGTGGTTGGATGCCTATGACCGCAGTCCAACAAGTAGAGTTGGAAAATTTGATATTGTTTAGGTGAAATGGTTCCAGAATGTGTTTTTGTTCTATAGATTTCATTCCAGTGTTAATAATATATAATGATAATCTATGATAGTTGATGATCACATCTCTAAATGACCCATTAAAATTATTTTTCTCCATTTCTTGATCCTTTGGTGGTAAATTAAAACATGGGTAGGGGGATTGCAACCACTACACTAAGTAATATCCACCTAATAATAAGTGTGAGTAAGCCTTTTAAATACATTTGTGCATGTCTGTGTTATTTCTTTATCTATCATTCATTATCATCTTATCACCATCATGACCCAATCACACTAATCAATTTGAATTTACTTTGTTTATCTTTTGTATCTTCCTGTAGGTTTTTTGAAACAAAAGATTGGAATGGATTAGAGCTGTTTGGAGAACTGCATATTTTTCCTACTATTCTTTAGCTGTTTGGTGTTGTTTGCTATTTTTGGTGAGGCCTCTCTAGCTGTTTGGTGCTGTTTGTTTATCTTTTCCTGCTGTTCTAGAGCAGTTTGGTGCTGTTTGTTATTTGCTATCTGTTATTTGCTATTTGGTGTTGTTCTGGAGCTGTTTATCTTTTTCTGTTTTTTATTTGCTATTTGGTTTTTTGGAGTTGTGCAGTTCTAGAAGAAGAATTGAATATTTTTTTTAAAAAATATTTTCCAGGTTAGCGACCGCCGTAGGGGGTCGCTAATGCCTGCATCAAATGCTCCAGTGCCCGCTGGAGCATTCCCGCAGAAATAAAAAATAATAATAGTGTAGCGATCGCCAGAGGCGGTCGCTAAAAGGAACGGTAGATTACCTATAGCGACCGCCAATGGCGGTCGCTAAAGGCCCTATTTCTAGTAGTGAAACTCCGTCAAAACAAACTAAGACCATTCCCATTCTCCAATATTTGGTTAATAACCACACAAAATCCCAATATTTTTTTCATTTATCTGTCACGAACCGTCCTTTGGGGACCGCGTCGTGATTACCCCAAGCCTGCCTTCCATAGGCCAGAGGTTGATGACTAGTACAGGAACGACATATCCCTAAAACAAGAAGGCATTGTCTTTAAACTTGTACAAACACACAAACCAAGAACACAACAAGATGCAATCACGAAGTAAAACTGCAGTAGTAAAGGTGTGTACTGAAAGTAAAGGGGTTGAAATAGAAACCCAACTGAAAGGTGCAACTACAACTAAAAAATAGAAAACAACTCCTGGAATCGCCCACCGAGGATCCTACCTGAAGGGTAGGTACAACTCGTCTCCACTGCTCTCCACGTCATCCAATCTCCTCTGTGTACCACCTGGTCCTGACTCCCTCAAGTCTCATCTAAGCTGCTCGTCGTCTGCACAAGACACAACAAGGTGCGGGCAAAGCTCATGCAGGGGTGAGTATAACAATACCCAGTAGGGACCCCAAGACCCCCGAAGGTCTCACAGAATTCCACAAAGGAAAACAACAAAGCATGATCTCAATCACAAAACACAAATCAATAGACACAACTCAAACCAGAAATACAACTCAGAGATCATAAATAAAGATGATTAGTCTTAAGATATATCATTTTATTCTGTTAGGAAGTCTCCACAACTGAAATACGAAAGAGTTGTTACAATGTCGATCCACACAGAGTCGTATGTCACTGATCCACGACGGGCCGCTCTAAGGCTAGTCCTCGTCGGGTTGCGCATTGCTGATCCACACAGGGTTGCTAGAATGATGATCCACACATGGTCTTTATGATGTTGATCCACACAGGGTCGCTATGATGCTGATCCACACAAGGTTTCTATGATGATGATCCACACATGGTCGCTATTTCAGAGACAACCAGCCACATGATTCCTCACACCCGATGCACTTGAGTTCCATAGAATCTACCCCTCAAGATATCAGTCACACCTTGACCGCCACTAAGCTCCATAAAGGAGTAAACCAAAGGACCGTCTTTTCGTAAGGGTTCCAACGTGATAGACGGTGCGTCAATCGAACGCCCGGTCTGTGAGTTATAAGCGTTTTAGTTTCGAGGACCCGGTTGGATTCGGGCTCGATCCAAGCTGATCATACTTCAACTTTCTCCAAAATTCGAGTTGAGTATACCAAAAGGACCATCTCACTCCAAGAATCCCAGCACCGTAGATAGTTCGTCAAATAGATGTTTGGATTTCAAGTTATGACAATTTAAGAGAAACTGGGTCTGATTGGGTCCGGGTTCGGTCCGACCCGGTTCAGGCCGACCCGACCTAGCCTGAACCGGACCGGGTCTGAACCGGCCCGATCCGAACCGGCCCGGGTCTAACCCGGCCCGACCTAAACTGGCCTGGGCCGACTCGGTTAGGCAGGCCCACGGCGGGCTCGGCCCGCCGGGCCGCGGTCCGACCCGGCCTACAGGAGGCACGACTCGACCAGCGGGCCGAGCTGCACCCCCCGCTGGTCGAGCCGTGCCTCCTATAGGCTGGGTCGGACCGCGGCCCAGCGGTCCGAGCCCACTGCGGGCCTGCCTAACCTGGTCGGCCTAGGTCAGTTCAAGCCGGGCCGGTTCCGAGTCGCCTTCTTCGTTACTTGACCCTCAGATTTGGGTTCTGTCCAATCTTGAAAATTCTCCCGCGTAGAATGCAAAGGTAAAACAAGTGGCAGAGGGACCATGCCTTGTTCGTTTGGCCCGTGTGATCCGTGTTATCATCTTATCAAGAAGAAGATAAATGGTTCAACAACTCTTGAAATTTAAACAAGACCAAAACCCTACCTCGTGAGTCATTGGATAACGTCCTGCGTTTGAAGATGGGTTGGTGTTCGTTGATCCTGAAGCAAGACTCCAACGATGCCACTCCAATGACGTTCTTTGGTTCTTGCTTGATGGATCCCTTCTTCGTCAAGGGGATCCTCCAAAATCCTCCTCTCATTTTCCAATGAAAACAAAAACTCTAAAGAGGGAGAGGGGAGGAGAGTTATATTCACAACACATAATTAAGAGAGATTAGTTAATTGGTGCAATTAATGAACCTCCTTAATTGAATGTAGAAAGGTTACACATTTTTGTGTAACCAAGCATTTAATGTCCTGCATTAAATGCCTGACCACCTCTTGTGCTCCCCGCCATAAAAACCTAAAAGGAGGTAGAGGATATTTAAAATAAATTAGATTTATTTTATTAATCCTCCACGAAAACCACAAAACCAACTTTCTCTCTAAACCCATTGTGGTTGAGGTTAAGACTCCCTTAAGAGAATCTCGGCGCTACGAGTTCAACGGTGCCCTCCGATTTCAATTCTGAGCATCAGTCCAAAAGTTAGGATTTCCCGCTTGCACGTTTACTGAACGTACCTTAAAAAAGTTTATTAAAATTTTGTTTCGGGCACACCGGGCATCAAAATCATACGTTGTCAGATTTCACAGCCTCAAAATAGTTCCATATAATTAAAAAATTACATGAAAAATCTTGGTCTTTACATTCTCCCCACCTTTGGGCTTTTCATCCCTGAAAGCCACTACATAGACTAAGGAAACAAGTGGGGGTACTGAGCATGAATCTGAGCCTCCCGCTCCCATGTGCTCTTTTGGAGGTTTCCGTGCTGCCAGTGAACGCACACCAGAGGCATCGACCGTCCACGAAGGACTCGTTCCTATCGATCCTCAATCTCCACTGAAACCTCCGTAAATGTCGCCCCATCATCAATGTCCAGCTCGCCCCAATTAATAACGCTCAATGGATCATGCACGTACTTCCTTAACTATGACACATGGAAAACGTCATGCACCCGATGCATCTGTCGGGGAAGAGTTAGGCGATACGCCACCTCGCCAACTCTGTTGAGAACCTGAAAGGGTCTGATGAACCTCGGAGATAGCTTGCTGCCCCAACCAAATCTCTGCAAACCTCGTCGAGGTGAGACCCATAGGAAGACATGGTCTCCCTCCTCAAACTCCAAAGGTCTTCATCTCCTGTCAGCATAAGACTTTTGTCTGCTCTGTGCAGTCTTCATCCGCTCCTGGATGATCTGTACCTTCTCAGTGTTATCCCATACCAACTCTGGACCCATAAGTGATGGATCTCCAGGGTTTGTTCAGCATAGAGGTGATATGCATGGTCGACCGTACAAGGTCTCAAACGGTGCCATACCGATGGTGGAGTGATAGTTGTTGTTGTACGCAAACTCCACCAAGGGTGAGTGATCCTCTCAATAGCGGCCAAAATCTAGGACGCAAACACAAATCATGTCTTCCAGTGTATAAATGGTCCGCTTCGTCTGACCATCCGTCTGAGGACGAAAGGAGGTGCTCAAACGTAGCTGAATCCCGAATGCCTCCTACAATCCCTTCCACAATCGGGATGTAAAACATGCATCATGATCAGAGACGATCTTTGATTACACCCCATGAAGTCGTAAAATATTCTGTACGTAGAGGCGTCCCAAGCCCTCTACTGATCCTTTCTCTCGGATGGGTAGGAAGTGGGACAACTTGGTGAGTCGGTCAACGATCACCCAGATGGAATTGTGACCCCTGGACGTACGTGGTAGCCCTGTCATGAAATCCATGTAAATGCCATCCCACTTCCACTCCGACACCTCTAGTGGCTGAGCTAAGCCTGTTGAAACCTGATGCCCGACCTTCATTTACTGACAAGTGAGGCATCGCGAAACAAACTCTGCCACTGCTTTATTCATCTCTGGCCACCAGTGCTAACGCCGGAGGTCCTGGTACATCTTCGCCACACCAGGATGTATCGCCAGAGGGGACATATGGAATTCTCTCAACACCTCATCCCGTAGCGCCACCGGTACCATAGTGCGTCCTATAAAGAAGATGACGTGCTCTACACCTTCAGAAAATCCATCAGGTGTCTGTCTTGAGGATATCTGAGCACATTGAGCCCGTAGTCAATGTCCCCAAACTACGCCTCTCTGACTCACTAAAGGAGTGGGGGAGTGACTATCATAGACTGGAGGTAAGCTGCTCTATCTCTATCCATAAAGGATATCTACAATGCGACTAGCTGCTATGTTGCTTCACTCAACAACTATAGACCAGACCTCATACTGAGTGCATCTGCTACTACGTTCCCCTTCCTAGGATTGTAGACTATCTCAAAGTCATAGTCCTGGAGGAACTCTAGCCAACGTCACTGTCTCAGGTTCAGGTCCTTCTGTGAGAAGATATATCTAAGACTCTTGTGATCAGAGTAAATAGTAAATCGTTCACCCATCAAGTAGTACTGTCACATATTCAGTGCAAAGACAACTACTGCTAACTCCAGGTCATGGGTAACATAGTTCTGCTCATGTTATCTCAGCTGTCGTGAACCATAAGCGATCACTACTCGCTCCTACATCAGGACACAGCCATGTTCGTTCCCTGATGCATCGCGGTATAGACTACATACCCAACACCCTCTTATGATATCCTCAAGATGGGGGCACTCGTCAGTTTCTACCTCAGCTCCTGAAAACTCCACTGGCACTTCTTTGTCCACAAGAAAGTCTGCCCCTTCTTCGTCAAGGCTGACAAGGGTGTTACTACTCTAGAGAAGTCCGGTACAAACCTCTGGTAGTACCCGACCAACCCTAGGAAACTACGCACCTCAGTCATACTATTGGGTGACTCTCAAGCAAGCGCAACCTCTATCTTCATCGGATCCACTACAACTCTAGCCTCTGAGATAATGTGTCCTAGAAAGTGGAACTCCCGTATCCAGAACTAAAACTTCGAGAGCTTACCATAAGGCTAGTGCTCTCAGAGTGTATCCAGAACTATCTATAGATGAAAGGCATGCTCCTCCTCCGACGCCGAGTATATCAAGATGTCATCAATGAAGACCACCACAAAGCGATTGAGGTATGACTAAAAGATCCTGTTCATGAGTCCCATGAACACTACAGGGGCGTTGGTCACATCAAATGACATAACCAAGAACTCATAGTGGCCATATCGACATCTAAAGGCCGTCTTCAGCACATTATCATCTCATACCCTGAGCTGATGATAGCCTGATCTGAGGTATATATTCGAAAAACAACGATATCCCTTCAGCTGATCGAAGAGATTATCAATCCTCAGAAGTAGATACTTGTTCTTCACGGTCACCTGGTTCAGGAGCTGATAATCCACATAGAGCCTGAAGCTTTCACCTGCCTTCTTGGTGAACAAAATTCAGGGCTTCCCATGGATAAACATTGGGCCTTATGAACCTATTCCTCTATAAGTCCTCCATCTATACCCATAACTCACGAAGCTCTACGTGAACCATCCGATATGCTGGTGTAGATACCGGTGCCGTCCTAGGGTACAGGTCGATGTAGAAGTCCACCTCTCTACGAGGAGGTAGTCCCAGAACATCATCATAGATTACATCAGCATACTGGTCCACCACTACAGGATAGATCAAACTCTCAACATCAACTGCTTCGAGGGTAAGGCTATCCAACTGATGTGTGATTGGATGCACCCTCCTTCAAGAAGGTACATCCTATGTTGCAAAGGTTCCCTTCTCGCTGGTGAAGGAAAACCGGGTCCCATCCTCACAGACGCAACACACTTTGCGCCCAATGCAGTCAATCTGAGCATGAATTGTAGATAACCAGTCCATATCCAAGATGACGTTGTAAGGTCTCAACGTCTCTATTAGAAGATCCCAGCCAATGCTCTTACCTCCTAGAGTAAGCTCACACTTTCATCACCAGTGTGTAATCATCGAATCTCCTCCCGTAGGAGTCTGTAGTCGTAAGGATTGAGCCAACAGCTCCACCAGAATTTCAAAGCTCAAAACGAGAGCCATGGAAATGAAAGAGTGTCTGACACATGTGTCTATAAGTATGACAACTAAGGTGGAGTAGACACAGATCGTACCTCAAATCATCATTGGAGCGTCGTGGTCCTAGGCCTCAACTACCTAGAGCTGAGTTCATCCCTGTCCACTTGCTCCCAGTGGTCGGGGTGGACCACTTGAAGGTGGTGTTGGTAGAACCTTGAATCGCCGCCCACCACCTACTGCATGACCAGCTCCTCTGCCATGTCTACCTCCTGCCTGTGGACCTCCCTGATTGAATCTCTACTTCTGCCTTAGTGGTCCCTCGACCGTCTGCTGGTCGTTAGTGCGGCTGGTCGGGCAGTTGCGAGCCATGTGACCCTGCCTGCCGCACGTGAAGCATAGTTTGCTCCTCTGTTGGCCTGCTCTACCTCGCGATCCTCGCACCTCCGACCCTACATCTCGGGGTCATCCACCAGAAGGTCTGGTCCTCTTGGACCTTTGTGTCATCTGCCTACTACCAACCACAGATGACTCTGCTACGTGTCACCCAGTGGTGGGTCTCACTGTCGGTGTCTGCTCAGTAAGGAAACTCTTCACCAAGAGTGCTCTTTCCAGCACCCCAGCATGCTTCGGGATGCTGAGAGATACTATCGAAGCTCTTATCTCCCGTTGGAGTCTCTTATCGAAGGTCCGAGCCCTGGAGAAAGGGTCCCGCACCATGTCAGTAGAGTAGCGCGAGAGGTCGATGAACCTCGCTAAGTACTGGGCCACGGTTAGGTTGCCCTGTTGTAAGTATAACATCTTCTGTATATGCATAGAGTGTAGAGTCACTGGAATGAACTCTGCCCTGAAGAGGCCCTCAAAATCTACCCAGGTTAGGGTCGCCTCGTCGTGTATCTAGAGCGTCAGACTCCACTATCTCCCTGCTGCTCCCTGGAAAATATTGACAGCTAGGATCACTATCAGGTCGGCTGGTGTAAAACTTTGGCCACGACCTCCAGCCAATCCCCAGCTGCTTGGGGATCTGTCTCGCATCAAAACCTCGGAGGCCTCTGTCTCTGAAACTCGTGCAACGCGCTCAGTCGGCGTGCACAATCTGCTTGTGGGGCTGGTGGCATCTGCTGCCCAATGGGTGGTGGTGCTGCTAGTGCACCACCCGAAGGTGCTACCACAGTAAGAGGGCCCTACAATGAAGCCTCGTCGCTCGGTGACCCATCATTGTGTACTCTCTCGGGAATACGGACTGGCTGTTTACGTGGCGACATCCTGAAAGAAACAGGTGTGCCATGGTCAAAAGTTATACCTGGTGAGCTTACTCAAAAGAGATCAAAGTAAAAACATTTCCAAAACACATGTAATCAGTGTTTTCGTGCACCGAATCAGAAATCAGAATTCAAGGTCTTTGTGTATGGATACGTCAGCCGCCACACCAACACTGGACTCCCCGAATTGAAAATCACACTCAAAACACTTAACACTAATGCTTCATTAAAAATATCAGAGTCATAGTTCTTCGGTAGAACTGACTCCTCTGATACCACTTTGTCACGACCCTTCCCTCGGGGCCCACACTGTGACAACCCCCAGCCCGCCTTCTATAGGCTAGGTGTTGGTGACTAACATCGAAAAGGCGTATCCCTAAAATGGGAAGAAATTGCCTTTAAACATGTACAAAAACACAAACCAAGAACACAACAAGATGCAAACACGAAGTAAAACTACATTAGTAAAGGTGTGTACTTAAAGTAAAGGGGCCAGAATAAAATCCCAACTGAAAGATACAACTACAACTAAAAAACAAAAAACAGCTCTTAGAATCGTCCACCAAGGATCCTACTTGAAGGGTAGGTATAATTCGTCTCCACTGCTCTCCACATCAGCCAATCTTCTCTGTGTACCGCCTAGTCCTGACTCCCTCAAGTCTCAGCCAAGCTGCTCATCGTCTGCACAATACACAATAAGGTGCGAGTGAAGCCCATGCAGGGGTGAGTATAACAATACCCAGTAGGGACCCCAAGACCTCCGGAGGTCTCACAGAATTCCACAAAGGAAACCCACAAAGCATGATCTCAATCATAAATCACAAAGCAATAGACACAGCTCAAACCAGATATACAACTCAGAGATCAGGAATAAAGATGATTAGTCTTAAGCTATATCATTTTATTCTGTTAGGAAGTCTCCAAAATTGAACCATGAAGGAGTTGTTCCATTGTCAATCCACATAGGGTCATATGTCGCTGATCCATGACGGGACGCTATAAGGATGGTCCTCGTTGGGCCGCGCAATTCTGATCCACACAGGGTCGCTAGAATGTTGATCCACACAGGGTCGCTATGATGTTGATCCACACAGGGTCACTATGTTGCTGATCCATTGATCTACACAGGGTTTCTATGATGCCGATCCACTCAGGGTTTCTATGATACTGATCCACAGAGGGTCTCTATGATGATGATCCACTGATCCACACATGGTCTTTATGATGCTGATTTACACAGGATCGCTATGATGTTGATCCACACAGGGTCACTATTTTAGAGACAGCCAACCACATGATTCCTCGCACACGGTGCACTCGAGTTTCGTAGAATCTGCCCCTTGAGATATCAGTCGTACCTTGACTACTACTAAGCTCCACAAAGGAGTAACTCAAAGGACCGCCTTATCGTAAGGGTTCCAACGCGAAAGACGACACATCAATCGGACGTCTGATCTGTGAGTTATAAGCGTTTTAGTTTCGAGGGCCTGATTGGATTAGGGCTCGATCCAACCCAGCCGTACTCCAACTTTTTCCAAAATTTGATTAGAGTTTACCAAAAGGACCGTCTCACTCCAAGGATCCCAGCTCCGCAGACGGTTCGTCAAACAGACGTCTGGATTTCAATTTATGGCAATTTAAGCGAAAATGGAACTGGTTGGGTCCGGGTCTGGTTCGACCTGGCCCGGCCTGGGAAGACCCGGTTGGCCTGGGCCGCGACGGGCTCGGCCTGCTGGGCTGCAGTTCGTCTCGACCCGAAAGCAGTGCGGCTCGGCCCGCAGGGGGCGCAACCCGACCCGCAGGGGGCGCGGCCCGACCCGCAGGAGGGCGCGACCTAGCTCGCAGGAGGGCGCAACCCAGCCCGCAGGGTGGTGCGACTCAACCCGCTAGAGGGTGTGGGGGCCCGACCTAGCTGGCACGGGGGGGGGGGGGGTTCCCTGGTTTCCGAACAACAAAACCATTCAGAATTGGAGCGGTGGCGCCACGGGGCGCCGCGGGACCCGCAGGGGTGGATCCCTTCTCCGCTGCCGCAAGTTCGAGCTGTGACCATCTCCAGCGACGCGTGACGGCGCACCGCTCCGCCTCTGTGGTCGGCCGGTGCTGGTCTTCCTGCTTGACCGCCGTGACCTCCTCCTCCTGCGGTGCGTGACGACGCACCGCACCACCTCCTCGACCGGCCGGTGTCGGCCGCTACCATCGCTTGCCAGCGCTGGTCGCCGGTGTCGCCACGCCGACGGTCTTCCGCGGGACACCGGGTGAGTTCCGGTGGTTTGTTTTTCCGTACGATCGCACCTACGGACTTTCCGGGTCGTCTCCTTCGTTACTTGACCCTCAGATTTGGGTTCCGTCCAATCCCGAAAATTCTCCCGCGTAGAACGCAAAGGTAACACAAGTGGCAGATGAACCAGACCCTGTTCATTTGGCCAGTGTCCTCCACGTTTTCATCTTATCAAGGAGAAGATAAATGATTCAACAACTCTTGAAATTTAAATAAGATCAAAACCCTACCTCATGAGTCATTGGAGAGTGTCCTGCGTTTGAAGACGGGTCAATGTTCGTCTATCCCAAAGCAAGCCTCCAACAATGCAGCTCCAACGACGTTATTTGGTTCATGCTTGATGGATCCTTTCTTCAAGAGGCTCCTCCAAAATCCTCCTCTCCTTTGCCAACGAAAACAAAAACTCCAAAGAGGGAGAGGGGAGTGGAGTTATATTCACAACACATAATTAAGAGAGGTTCATTAATTGGTGCAATTAATGAACCTCCTTAATTGCATGTAGAAAGGTTACACATTTTTGTATAACCAGACATTTAATGTACTGCATTAAATGCCCGACCAACTCTTGTGGTCCCCACCACCAAAACCTCAAATGAGGTGGAGGATATTTAAAATAAATTAGATTTATTTTATTAATCCTCCATGAAAACCACAAAAACCAACTTCCTCTCTAAACCAACTGTTGTAACACCCCGACCCCTCTAGGCTGGAGCCGGTGCATTACTTGTGATATTGGCATGGTTAGAAGGAATGAAAATACCGAAGGAATGATCAATTTAGTAGTCTTGAAGAAACTAGATACATAGATTTTGCTCAAATTACATTGGAAAAGTTTACAAAATACAATACATAACGAAACTAAAAACTGCATCCACTAGAACTCAATAAGCGATCTCCTCTTTGTCACTTGTTGAAAGTAAACAATGAAAGGGGTGAACTCAAATGCTCAGTAAGGGTTACAAATAGCGGAAGCATGAGTAGAATAATAAGTGAATCACAATCAATCTGACATAATCAATATGACATAGTGAATAAATGAATAACTAATGCCATTAATAAAATGAGAATGAAACCGCATCCATATATTTTGTCATAGTGAAAATCTCATGGATAATAATAATAACTGGTAATGAATAAAGAGAATGCTTATTAATTGGATGTCATGTATCTGTCACACGAAACCATAATACCGTAAAAACATTTTAGTTCTATAGATAGAAATTCGTCTGATTTTTTTGGAAACAAACTCGAAGGGTTTGTTGCCAACTGATTTGTCTCATGAGACCTACCGATGCATCGAGGGGATATAGCGGGACCCACCCGCCACTTCATGTCTAAAGAATTATTTATAAATTGATTCAATACAAGAGCAATATACCTTTTCAATATCCATATAGAGTAGAGTATACAGATTCATCAATTTTTCATAATTAAAATAACTTTCCAAATAAACACTGTATGTAAAATGGTATACGGTTTAGACAAAAAACATATCCATGATATGAGATTATGGATATTTAATATAATTTCAAATGAAAATTGATCTCAAGTGGGCAGTAGGTACACCACATAAGGATTATTAGGTGCACCATACAAAGTTAGTCACAACCAAATAGTAGCCGAGACAAAGTCTCTTACCACAATGTAATCAGTCGAATCATATGACCAGAACTTAATAATCTTCAAATGAATCATTGAATAACATTAATATAAAGAGAATAATGTTATTATGTATCAAATGGAAGTACACATATACCACATATAAGAAATAAGTGGTGAATAATGAAAATCTCATGGAAATGAAAGTGAGATGAGAAACCCCTTACCTTTTGCTTGAGTGTGTTCTTCGTTTGTTTTAATGACCTGAATAATCAAATTTAGATTCATTAATTAATAAGTCCAGAACCTCCTATACATTTAATTGATTTAGTATAAACTTATTAGGTTCATTCATGACCCTTTTAATGGGTTTAAGAGGTTCAATTTTATTGTTTTCGAAGCATTTTCTTCCTTGGTTTTCATGTTTCGTTTACTTGCTCTCATGAATGGAAGTTCATTTTGAAATGTGGATAAATATCCAGATTTGTTAATATATATTATTAGTTAAATTAAAGATATATAAATGATCTTATAATGATTATAGGTTATATACATGAGGATGAATCATTAGTTAAAAGTTTTTGATAAACACTTGGATTTAGCTTGACAGTTTTGTATACAATGAACTCGTTTTGTATTATTATTCCTTATTATGAGTGTGTAATGATTACAGAACATTAATGAGATGAAATACTTCTATTATTATCTGGTTCAACCATTACAATGGTCTCATGACCAGTAATGATGAATAAAGTGAAGAACGAAACTCCGTCGTCCACAAAGGTTATAAATTGGAACCTCATGGACGTTGATTTTGTTTATAAAAATAAAAGGGAGGGAGAAAGGATATTGATGATTGTTCTTCCATTCACATGATATAATTCCAGTATATATATGATTCTGGAGTTTATCATGGTCATTTGGATAGAGGAGGTGAGGAGAGAAAAATAAAAGAGATGAACTTGAAAATAAAAGAAAAGTTGAGAGATCCCTTATGAAAATTCGGCAGGCCAACGACGTCGCTTAAAATTTCATGAAAATCAAATGATGAGAACAAAATGGTATCTCATCATATTTAAATCGAAAGGACAGTAAGAAGAATAAATAAAATCAAACCCCAACATATGAGAAAGGAATTTCAAATAGCTAACATAAAAGAAGTGCCGATTTAAAGAAGAAAATGAAGGATTCCCTTACCTTATAGAATAACTCCTAGATCTTGAAGGATGTGACCTTGGGGGCTTAGGGACACCTTGGAAGGACTCATAGAGAGGTAAAACCACCAGAGCTTTGAGTATGAGGGATTTGGAATGAATGGAAATGAATGGATGAGTGAGTATTTATAGAAAAAGAGGTAATTTTTTAATAATTTCAAAGGAACACCTCATTAGTGGTTTTTGCCAAACCATGAGCTTTCCCATGGTATTTGCCCATGATTTTAGCCATTTGGGACACCTCATGTCATAAGTTACTATACACAAGTCGGCCATACTTTTATATTTAATTATTACATCATTATGATGTCATTAAACTACCGAAAACTCAAAACTGTATTTTTACTATTCATGAAAAATTCATGTATTTTAGAAAAATCCCCAAAATTTAAACTAACCATTTTTCCGTAGAATTCAAAATTGAACTTCGTTTTTTGAAAATAATTTTCTAAGTATTATTAATTTAATTTTTAAATAAATTCATAGTTAATTCAGAAAATAACAATCTTAAATGTGCAATTAGTTTTATTTCTCATTGAAAAACTAATTAAGATCTCATTATCTTATTACATTAAGAAAATAAAATAATAATATTATTTACTATTCATAAGGGTCGTATTACTATTCATATTACTATTCATAAGGGTATGTTACTATTCACTAAAAATCAATTTTATTCTATCAGTCTCGAAATGACTTACTGATCACAACTCTAGATGACCATTTTTCGAAATTCAAAACATAGAAGTGGAAAATTTATATTTAATGGATAGGTTTTGACCATCTCCTAAATAACATAGTGTTATTTCAAAGGAACACAGTGATGAATAGAATGTATTTAATAGAAACATACCATAAAATGTTTGGGGTGCTACATTATTCCCTCCTTCGAAAATTTCGTTCTTGAAATTTTATGTATATAGCCCACCAAAAAGATGTGGGTGGTTCTTCTTCATGAAATCCACTAGTTCCCATGTTGCTTCATCCATATTCTGGTTTCTCCAAAGAACCTTTACTAGATGATTTGTTTGATTTCTCAATACCTGCTCCCTCGTGTCAAGAATCCTGATAGGCTTTTCACAGTATGAAAAATCCGGTTCCAGTTCTATTCCTTCATATGTGAGTACATGCATTGAGTCTGACATGTATATCTTTAACAATGATACATGGAACACATCATGAAATCTGGAGAGATTTGGCGGCATCGCTAAACGTTAAGCTACATCTTTGATTCATCCCAAAATTTCAAATGGTCCGATGTACCTGGGGCTCAGTTTCCCTTTCTTACTGAACCTTAAGACGCCCTTCCATGGAGATACTTTCAGAAATACATAATCTCCCATTTGAAATTCCAAGTCCTTTCTCCGGTTGTCAGCATAACTCTTCTGCCTACTTTGGGATGCTTTAATATGGGCTTGTATTTTCTTCACCTTTGTCATGGTCTCTTCTATAAGTTCTTGGCCTATAAGTTTCCTTTCACCAACTTCGTCCCAACAAGTTGGAGTTCGACATCTCTTTCCATATAATGCTTCATATGGAGCCATTTGAATACTAGAATGGAAACTATTGTTGTAGGTAAATTCCACCAAAGGCAAGTATTGATCCCACATACATTGAAAGTCAAGAGAGCATGATCTCAGCATGTCTTCCAGAGTTTGAATAGTCCTTTCATACTGTCTGTCAGTTTGAGTGTGATATACAGTACTCATACGAAGCTCAATATTCAAAGCCTTCTGGAGACTTTTTCAGAATTTTGATGTAAACCGGGGATCTCGATCAGAGACAATAGATAGAGGTGCACCATGAAGTCTTACAACTTCATTAATATATAGTCTTGCCAGGCACTCGAGTGATAAATCCTCTCTTATTGGAAGGAAATGTGCTGATTTAGTGAGATGATCAACAATTACCCATATTGCATCATTCCTTCTAGGTGTTTTTGGTAGTCTGGTGACAAAATCCATCATAATGTTATCCCACTTCCACATAGGAATAGGTAGAGGTTGCATCGCACCTTTAATATGTTGTCTCTCCACCTTCACTTGTTGACAAACTAGACATCTTGACATGTAGTCAGCAATTTCCTGCTTTATATTATCCCACCAGAAATATTCCTTCAAATCTCTATACATCTTGGTGCTACCCGGGTGTATAGAGAAATTCGAGCTATGAGAATCGTCTAATAGTTCCCTTTTTAGCTCAGGTACTGATGGAACACATAACCTCTTTCCAAATTTCATAACTCCTTCATACACGAAGTTAGCCAGTCTTCCATCCTTGACAACATTAATTTTCTTGTGTAGATTCTCATCATCAGATTGAGAGATTTTTATTTTCTCTAATAAAGATGGTTTAGCAATCATTTGAAAGTGAAAAGATGTTTCCCCTTCCTTAATAATTCCCATATCAATCTTCAGTAGATCCATGAATATAGGATCTCTTTCAATCCTCATTTGAGTCAGAAGGCCATGATCTTTCCTGCTTAATGCATCTTCCACCTTATTCGCCTTTCTTGGGTGGTAGTGTATTGAACAATCGTAATCTTTGAGTAACTCGAGCCATCTTCTCTGCCTCATGTTGAGTTCTTTTTGTGTGAAAATATATTTCAAACTCTTATGGTCCGTATATATCTCACATCTCTCTCTGTAGAGATAATGCCTCCATATTTTCAGAGTAAAGACTACGACTGCTAAATCAAGATCATGAGTTGGATAATTTTTCTCACGAGTCTTCAACTGTCTTGATGCATAAGCAATAAATTTATCATTTTGCATAAGGACGCAACCCGATCCATTCTTTGATGCATCGATGTATATTACAAATCCATCACTTCCATATATAAGAGTCAAAATTGGAGCATTGACCAATCTTCTTTTCAATTATTCGAAGCATTCTGTACACTCTTTTGTCCACAAAAACTTAACTCCTTTTCGTGTGAGCTTGGTTAGCGGATTATCCAGTCGAGCAAAATTCTGAACGAAACGTCGATAATAACCTGCTAAGCCAATAAAGCTGCGTACCTCAGTTATGTTTGTTGGCATGGGCCAATCTTGGATTGCCTTTGTCTTCGCAGGATCAACTAGGATTCCATCCTTAGAGACAATATGGCCTAGAAAAGAAACTAATTGAAGCCAGAATTCGCACTTGCTAAACTTCCCATATAATTCATTTCTTCTAAGAGTTTTCAGAATAATCCGCAAGTGATTCTCATGGTCTTCATAACTTTTTGAGTATACCAGGATATCATCAATGAACACCACAACAAAGTTATTAATATATTCCTTGAAAACTCTATTCATTAAATCTATGAAAACAGAGGGTGCATTAATCAGTCCAAAAGGTATCACTGTAAACTCGTAATGCCCATACCTGGTTTGAAATGTTGTCTTAGGAATATCTTCCTTCCTCACACGAAGCTGATGATATCCGGACCGAAGGTCAATCTTCGAAAAGTATTGAGCTCCATGAAGTTGATCAAATAAATCATCAATATGGGGTAGATGATACTTATTATTTATTGTAATAGCATTGATTTCTTTGTAATCAATGCATAGCCTCATGGATCCATCTTTTTTCTTTACAAACAAGACCGGGGCTCCCCATGGAGAAACACTAGGTCGAATAAATCCTTTGTCACTCAACTCTTCTAGTTGTTTCTTTAGCTCCACTAACTCCACAATGACCATTCTATAGAGGGTCTTTGATATAGGTCTCGCACCAGGAATTAAATCTATAGAGAACTCAACTTCCCTCTCTGGAGGATTTCCAGGTAAATCCTCTGGAAATACATCAACTTACTCTTGGAATATATGTACATATTCAATTTGAATATTTCTATCCTCACCCATAGATATTAGGTTCTCCTCCTCTCCAAGAATTGAATTTAATAGAGCTACTGGGGGTGGGTCTAGATAAGAATCAGATGGCGAAGTCTCCTCTCTAAGGATAAGAGATTCTACACCATTTTCCAAAATTGTAACTCCTTTTTTCTTGCAATAAATCCTCGCATCATAATTTGACATCCAATCTATACCGAGAATTATATCAAATTCAGTCATGGGTATGATGATAAGGTTAGAAACTAAAACACATTTTGGTGTTTGGATGGAGACTAGTCGACATGCCTTTGTTGCAATGATACATCCCATGAGAGTTTTGACTAAAAAATACTTTATTAAATCGAATTAGACATATCTAATATTCTTGGAAAACTAAGAGGATATAAATGAATGTGATGACCCAGAATCAAATAAAGTGTTGGCTAAGTTTGAGGAAACAATTAAAGTACCTGCCACCACATCACTAAGAACTTCAACCTCTGCAGTTGTAATCACATAGGCTCTCCCTTGCTCTCTTGTCTTTTTCTGAGGCATTTTTCCTAGGCGCTTAGGACACTCATTTGCATAGTGTCCCATCTCTCTGAAATTGTAGCATTGAATATCATTGAATGGTTTCTTCCCCTTACATTCATCAGATCGATGACCCTTTTCTCCGCAGTTATAGCAAACTCCCATGCCTTTCAAGCATTTCCCGAGCTGATTCTTTCCACAGTTCTCGCATAATGGGAAACGATTCGTTCCCTTTCTCTTCTTTGGTGCTTCTCCTTTTCCCTTGTTATCAGAGTACCGCTTCTTATCTTGGTTTCCTTTGAAGAAATTTGATCTAGCAAATTCCTTCTCTGTTTTGATGGCACTTGATACAATTTCATCATATGATGAAAATGATTGAGAAGCCAGTGCCCTTAGAAGACTTGGATTAAGACCTTCAAAGAAATGATCAATCTTGTCCGCCGAGTCACGTACGTAATCCATGACATACCTGGCCAGCCTTGTGAAGGTAGCCTCATACTCTACAACACTGTCTTCTTCCCTTTATTTTAATCCAAGGAACTTCCTCTTCATTTCGGTTCGTTGCTCACGAGGGAAATATTTTTCGAAGAATATTTCCTTAAAATTCCTCCATTCCATATCATCTATCTCTTCTTCCTCTGTGGTATTTTGAATCAGGGACCACCATTGATCATCGTCGCCCTTGAGACAATATACTGCCAGTACTACCTTTTCGTTTTCATTGCATCTTAACGCCATGAATATCTTTTCAAGGGACTTGATACATTGCTCAACAACTACTGTATTAGTAGTCCCTCTGAAATATGGGGGCTTCTACCGCATGAAACGATCCAACATAGGTGTTGAATGGTTATTCGTTACAACTTGAGTAAGTTGTCCCAATATTGTCATGATCTGATCTGCTCCAACGTTGACTGTGTTGATTTGATCAGTAGGGAGATCCCTACCATTCCCACGATTATTAATTCCCCTTCTTCCATTAGACGCCATTTCTAAATAATAGGATACACTATATTACTTTATGAATCTCAAATAGAAAATCACTCAACATAGATTGAAATTCTATGCATAGCTAATCTTATAAGCATGATTCCTTTGAGGAAAAATTTACATCAACTCCTTCATAATGACTTGTAAAGAAAATATGAATTATCCTAAGCATATCCCCCAGGAGTGTTGTAACCAAAAGTACAGTAAGGCCCGTTTTCGTGTACCAGGATACCCCAGGTCAAGCCCGAAACTCCTTGTCGGAGCTTTCACTCCTAGGTACCTCTGTGCCAGAGCCACCTCTACCTGCTCGTATCCAGACATGGATGTATTTGATAAAAGGATTCACATAATTTATTCCTTAACAAAATATCAGGATGTTATTGTACATTTATCCTCAAATACTACCTTAGGGATTTGTTCCCTACTATAAATTTCCTACTCTAGTTTCCAAGTTTTCTACTAAACTTCCTCTGATACCAGCTGTAACACCACGACCCCTCTAGGCTGGAGCCAGTGCATTACTTGTGATATTGGCATGGTTATAAGGAATGAAAATCCCGAAGGAATGACCAGTTTAGTAGTCTTGAAGAAACTAGATACATAGATGTTGCTCAAATTACATTGGAAAAGTTTACAAAATACAATACATAATGGAACTAAAAACTTAATCCACTAGAACTCAATGAACGATCTCCTCTTTGTCACCTGTTGAAAGTAAACAATGAAAGGGGTGATCTCAAACGCTCAGTAAGGGTTACAAATAGCGAAAGAATGAGTACAATAATAAGTGAATCACAATCAATCTGACATAATCAATATGACACAGTGAATAACTGAATAACTAATGCCATTAATAAACTGAGAATGAAACTGCATCCATAGATTTTGTCATAGTGAAAACCTCATGGATAATAATAATAACTGGTAATGAATATAGATAATGCTTATTAATTGGACGTCATGTATCTGACACATGAAACCATAATACTGTAAAAACGGTTTAGTTATATGGGTAGAAACCCGTCTGATTTTTTTGGAAACAAACTCGAAGGGTTTGTCGCCATCTGATTTGTCTCATGAGACCTACCGATGCATCGATGGGCTATAGCGGGCCCCACCCACCACTGCATGTCCAAATAATTCTTTATACATTGATTCAATACAAGAGAAATATGATTTTTCAATATCCATATAGAGTAGAGTATACAGATTCATCAATATTTCCATAATTAAAATAACTTTCCAAATAAACACCGTATGTAAAATGGTATACGGTTTAGACAACAAACATATCCATGATATGAGATTATGGATATTTAATATAATTTCATATGAAAATTGATCTCAAGTGGGCAGTAGGTACACCACATAAGGATTATTAGGTGCACCATACAAAGTTAGTCACAACCAAATAGTAGTTGAGACAAAGTCTCTTACAACAATGTAATCCATCGAATCATATGACCAGAACTTAATAATCCTCAAATAAATCATTGAATAACATGAATATAAAGATAATCATGTTATTATATATCAAATGGAAGTACACATATACCACATATAAGAAATAAGTGGTGAATAATGAAAATCTCACGGAAATGAAAGTGAGATGAGAAACCCCTTGCCTTTTCTTGAGTGTGTTCTTCATTTGTTTTAATGACCTAAATAATCAAATTTATATTCATTAATTAATAAGTCCAGAACCTACTATACATGTAATTGATTTAGTATAACCTTATTAGGTTCATTCATGTCCCTTTTAATGGGTTTAAGAGGTTTAATTTTATTGTTTTTGACGCATTTTCTTCCTTGGTTTTCATGTTTCGTTTACTTGCTCTCATGAATGGAAGTTCATTTTGAAATGTGGATAAATATCCAGATTTGTTGATATATATTATTAGTGAAATTAAAGATATATAAATGATCTTATAATGATTATAGGTTATATACATGAGGATGAATCATTAGTTAAAAGTTTTTGATAAACGCTTGGATTTAGCTTGACAGTTTTGTATACAATGAACTCGTTTTGTATTATTATTCCTTATTATGAGTGTGTAATGATTCAAAAACATTAATGAGATGAAATAATTCCATTCTTATCTATTTCAACCATTAAAATGGTCTCATGACTAGTAATGATGAAGAAAGTGAAGAATGAAACTCCGTCGTCCACAAAGGTTATAAGTTGGAACCTCATGAACGTTGATTTCGTTTATAAAAATAATAGGGAGGGAGAAAGGATATTAATGATAGTTCTTACATTCACATGAAATAATTACAGTATATATATGATACTATATTTTATCATGGTCATTTGTACATAGGAGGTGAGGAGAGAAAAATAAAAGAGATGAACTTGAAAATAAAAGAAAAGTTGAGAGATCCCTTATGAAAATTCGGCAGCCTAACGACATCACTTAAAATTTCATAAAATAAAATGATGAGAAAAAAAGGGTATCTCATCATATTGAAATAAAAAGGGCAGTAAGAAGAATAAATAAAATCAAACCCCAACATATGAGAAAATAATTTCAAATAGCTAACATAAAAGAAGTGTCGACTTAAAGAAGAAAATGAAGGATTCCCTTACCTTGTAGAATAACTCCTAGATCTTGAAGGATGAGACCTTGGGGGATTAGGGACACATTAGGAGGACTCCTAGAGAGGTAAAAACACCAGATCTTTGAGGATTAGATATTTGGAATGAATGAAAATGAATGGATGAGTGGGTATTTATAGAAAAAGAGAGGTATTTTTTTAATAATTTCAAAGGGACATCTCATTAGTGGTTTTTTTCCAAACCATGGGTTTTCCCATGGTATTTGTCCATGGTTTTAGCCACTTGGGACACCTCATGTCATAAGTTACTATACACAAGTCGACCATACTTTTATATTTAATTATTACATCATTATGATGTCATTAAACTACCGAAAACTCAAAACTGTATTTTTACTATTCATGAAAAATTCATGTATTTTAGAAAAATCCCAAAAAATTTCCCTAACCATTTTTCAACGTGTAGAATTCAAAAATGAACTCCATTTTTTGAAAATAATTTTCTAAGTATTATTAATTTAATTTTTAAATAAAGTTATAGTTAATTCGGAAAATAACAATCTTAAAGGTGCAATTAGTTTTATTTCTCATTGAAAAACTAATTAAGATCTAATTATCTTATTAATTTAAGAAAATAAAATAATAATATTATTTACTATTCATAAGGGTCATATTAATGCTCATATTACTATTCATAAGGGTATGTTACTATTCACCAAAAATCAATTTTGTTCTATCAGACTCCAAATGACTTACTGATCACAACTCTAGATAACCATTTTTCGAAATTCAAAACATAGAAGTGGAAAATTTATATTTAATGGCTAGGTTTTGACTATCTCCTAAATAACCTAGTGTTGTTTCCAAGGAACACAGTGATGAATATAATGTATTTAACAGAAACATATCATAAAATGTTTGGGGTGCTACAACTGCGGTCGAGCATAAAACTCCCTTAAGCGAATCCTGACACTACGAGTTCCACAGTGCCCTCATATTTTAATTTCGAGCACCGATTCAAAAGTTAGGATTTCCCGCTCGCACGTTTACTAAACGTAACTTAAGAAAGTTTAAAATTATAGTCCAGGCACATCGGGCATCGAAATCGGATGCCGTCAGATTTCGCAGCCTCGGAATAGTTCCATATAATTAAAAAAAATTTACATGGAAAATCTGGGTCTTTACATTATCAAAGAAATAGAATTAAGATTTAACATTGTACTCAATGTAAAAAACATAATGGTAGTCAAAAACTCTTTTCCCCCCTATACCTCCAAAAAACATTTTCTTCAATGCAGTTAACTTATTTCATATGTAACGACTCTTCATTTCTTTGTATTCACCACTGTCCCTTTCATAACAAACAATTCTTCCTCTAGAAGAAATGTCTAACATGTAATTAACATTTGCTGTAGTAATAATCATTTATTTTCCTCCAAGTATTATGGTACATGTTGGGGGATCCAAGACATCTACAAGTTTCTCATATAATTCTCCTGGCGAGTGTTGCAATTTAAATTCAAAAAAAATACCAACACTCAATTTTATGATTAATTGTTTTTTCTTATCATCTCTAACAATGAAATCAACATCTTTAAATAAATTTGGAAAATATTTACAATTTAAAATAATTTGGGGTCCAAGTCCTTGACCAACTTAAGCATCCTTTTCGTTATTTTCTATGAGATTACACTTATTTTTTTGACGTTTTGATAGTTTTGATCAAACATTTAATATGTCAGAATTAGCACCCCTAACATTTTTGTACACACCTTTATTTTTTCATAAAATAATTTGCCTGCATATTATAAGGTAAAATGAAATTCTATCACAACCTGAATATAACATGTTTTTCTAGAATAAATAAAAACATACCAGAAATAAAATTATACCTAAATTTTTTCAGTCCTGATGATCTATTCATTTTCATTACAGTCTCTAAAAATTCTACCAGACAACATAGTTGTAAAATAGTTATCAAACATGTAAGGAATGAGAACAATGATGTGATAGAAGGAACACGCTGGGAGGAGAACATCAATATGTCAGAGAAAAGTCAATGGTGGGAAGAAGAAGATACTAGAAAGAGGTAATGGCTGGCTAGAGTTTTTGGGTGAGTAGGGGATAACACAAGAGTGGAAGGTGACCGCGTGGGGGTGGTGAGCGACGGTGAGACAAGCACGCAGGTGGAGGCGACATCGGGTTGCAATTTTCGAGAGAGAAGGGTGAAAGGGTGGGATAGGAGGGTGATGTCATGAGAGTGAAGGGCGATGAAATGGGAGTGGACTAAAACGATAAGGCACGCGACCGGGATGAGATGACGACGAGCTAGAGTTTTTGAGAGAGGAGCGACATGAGGGAGAGGAGGGCGATGGAGCGGGACTGAGGGAGACGACGAGAAGAGCGCGTGGGATGAGGCGATTAGGGCTAGGAATTACATGAAAAGGGGGGGATTAGGGTATAAAGTTCATTTGGATATCATGGGTAATAAAAGGTCCCTCATTGTAATTTTCTCAATTATTGGCCCTTGATCTGAATTATAGCCCTGTTTTGCTCCGTAAGTGTCATTATCCCTTCGCTATATTATGTATCATTTATCAATGCAAAAAAAAAATGATGATAATGAATGTTTTTATCACCATTAGCTAAAATCAATAATAAAATATACCTTTATTATCATTAAAAAATGGTGATAAAATCGTCATTTGACACTTTTTTTAGCGCTGATAAAAGATTTATTTCATTAAAATATTATATATCATTAAAAATCATATATTAATATGTAAATATATTTATATTGATATAAATATATTTTATTAAATATGATTTATATAAAGTAGTTAATATTAATTAAAAATTTGTTAATCATTATTAAATATTATTCATTTAATAATAATTTGACGATAGAAAAATTTAATAGATCAATGAACGGTCTAAAATAAGTTGAAGATATGACTCAAATTTAATTTTAAACGGTCATAATTTTTTATATGAATGTCCATTTGACCTCTATCATATATTGAATCGAAGGTTTCAAAAAGATATATGGTGTAATGACTTGAGGAACCCCAATCAATGTTTTTTTGAGATAAAAAAAGGCCAGGAAGATCTCCAAAATTGAGAGTTTTGTTATAACATCCCGATTTTTTAACATTTGATGCACTATTACAAAAAATACCTTTATTAGTGCTAGAAATGGACATTATCGGTGAAAAAAAACATTGATGATCACCCTTAAAAGCATGTATTCTTTATCCATAGTAACAAAAGTGATGATAAAAGCCCCCTTGATCAACGTTTTTGATAGCGATAAAAAACCATGACAGCTGTTGCAAAACCTGCAGCTCTATAGCAACCCTATAAGAAAACCAGATTAGAAACATAATTAAATTGGAATACAAATATTACATATAACTAGATTAGAATATAGATATTTTTTTGCACTAAAATTTCAATTCAAAATTTACCTACAAAATATTTACATTATATAAGATATTTACAATCTATAAAAAAATGAAAATCTAATATAGAAAATCAACTCTTTTAGCTGTTTCCAACAATCAACATTCATACAAAATTTTGGACCTACAATAAAACCAATTATTATTTTAATAACAATATATATAAAATATAATATTAATATTATATAATCTATATATGATTAATTATATTGTTAATTACTGAATATATTAATGATATTAGCAGTTATATTATTAATTATATTTTTAATGATTATATGATTAATGTTATATTAATTATATTATTTATTATTACTCACATTGTTAATTAACAATATACTTGAATTATATTGTTAATTACTGAATATATTAATGATATTATCAGTTATTAATTATCTTAATTACTTAAATAGTTGTTAATATTACATCATTAAACTAAAATGACATTTTTAAATTGAAAACACGTATTTTGAGTCATACCAAACCCATCATGTGTTGGATTGACGTGCGATTGATTTCTATATGTCACAAATTAATTATAGATTTATTTCATAAAGTCTGAAAACAATCTGAACTCGTTTACTGGGTTTTGATAATGTGACACATTTTAAACTAAAATGGTACTTTTATATTGAAAACTTGCACTTGATGTCATATCAGTCACATCGAGTGTCAGATTGACATGCGGTCGATTTCTATATGCTAAAAATCAATTATGGATCATTTTCCAAAATTATCAAGACAATTCAAGCTCGTTTTCTTAGTTTTGACAACGTGACATGCATTTTAAACTAAATGCCATTTTTATATTGAAAACATGCACTTAGAGTTCTATCGAGCAGATCGTGTATCAGATTGACACACAGTCAATTCCTACATGCCACAAATGAATTACGGATCATTTTCTTAAAGTTTGAAAACAATATGAGTTTGTTTTCACAGTTTTTCCTATTTGAAATGTGTTTTAAACTAAAGTGATACTTTTATATTAAAACACGCACTTTGAGCCATACTGACCACTTCGTATGTCATATTAACATGAGGCCGATTCCTGCATATAAAAAATGACTTATGGACCATTTTCCTCATGTTTGAAAACAATATGAGCCAATTTTCTCTATTTTGGCTACGTTACGTGTGTTTTAAAAAATGACATTAATATTGAAAATATGCACTTCGAGTCATACCGACCACATCGTGTGTCAGATTAACATGCGGTTAATTTCCACATACCACAAATGAATTATGGGTAATTTTCCTAAAGTTTGGAAACAATCCGAGCTCGTTTTCTCAATTTTGGCTACGTGACACGCGTTTTAAACTAAAACGACACTTTTATATTGGAAACATGTATTTCTCGAACATGCTCTGTCAAAACAAACTGGGACCAATTCCATTCTCCAACATTTCATTGACAACCACACAAAATCCCAATATTTATTTTATTTAAAAAAGAACTGGAATTAGGATTTAACATTGTCCCCAACATAAACAACATAAAGGCCATCAAATACTCCTTTTATTCTAGGCCTCTAAAAATCATTTACTTAAATATAGTTAATTTATTTCCCATGTAATAAATCTTCATTTTTCTTCTCCTTTAGAAGGGAATTCCCATGTGTGACCTTTTCTGTAAATACCCAAAATTTCCATGTATTTTTTTAATTATATGGGAATTTTACTAGTCCGTGAAAATTTACGGCGCGTGATTCCGAGACCCGGTGTTCCTGGAATGAATTTCTGAACTTTTATTCGGGTACGTTCAGTAAACATATGAGAGAGTTTTTATAACTTTTATACTGGTGCTCAGAATTGAAATATGAGGGCACCGTTGAAATCGCAGCACTGGTATTCGCTTAAGGAGACCTTCACCTCGACCGCAGTAGGTTGATGGTGAAAGATAGATTTTTGTGTTTTTCGTGGAAATGAAAAATAAAATAAAATAAAATTCTATTTTATTTTTTGTTGAAACCTCCAATGTGAATGTTATGGAGGTAGGGACTACCGAGCCTAAAACCCCCAATTTTAAATTTAATGGTGGGGACCATCCAAACCCTCTTAATGTGGGAGAAACCTTTCAACTCCCAATTAATTCATTCCTCCCATTAAATTGATCAAATTAATTATGCCAACGTGGTACAATTAATTGTGCCAACAATTAAATTGATAGACTTAATTTAAATTATTGGCACCTCTTTTCTTTTGAGAATTAGTTGGCAAAGTGTGGAGAATTAGGAGGAAGCAGTGGAGAAATCCTACCTCTCCAACGAAAAACTTTTCCTCCAAACAAAGAAAGCCATCAAAGAACGTTCTTTAGAATCAAGAAAGAGGACGATGCACGAGCCGACTTCAGAAGCATGATTGCGGAAGCAACGAACGTTGGCACCTTCTTCTCCTTCACCGTTTCATCTCGCAACACGACAAAAAACCTTTGAGGTAGAGTTTGATGTTTTAAATACCTCCTTTACCCATTCTTGATGATCTTCATGATTCAAAAGTTGTAAACCGCTTGCTAGTGCTTTAATGTAGAGGGTGCGGGCCAAATGAACATTTCCCAACCTCTCCGCAATCCCTTGTGGTTTTTGATGAAATCTTTGCGACAGAGGAAGACGAAAACCGGAGGCCGGCCGCACGACGGGGGTGACGGTGTGCATCCGCACCGCCCGACGAACAAGGGGCCGAGGCTTGTGCCGCGATGACGAAGGGAGGAAAATCGGCCAAGCCGGCCACCGGCGAAGGCGCGGCGCACGACCACACTGTGTGGAGAGCACGACTGTCCATCCGGCTAGCTACGGTGAACCGCCGCACTGCGGCCGCCTTGCCGCACCGCCGCACCGCGGGCCGCCCCGCTGCACCGCGGGCCGCCACACGCGGGCTGGGCCAACCCGAACTGGAACGGGTCGGCCCAGGCCGGGTCGGACCGGGTCGGACCGGACCCAGACCGGTTTCGACCCTCTATGTTCTTTTGGCCGTAACTTTGGCATCGGGCGTCCGTTTGACGAACCGTATGCGGCACGAGAAACCTTAGGGCGAGACAATCCTTTTGGTATACCCCACTTGAGATTTAGATAAAGTTGGGATATGGTCGTGTTAGATCGATCACTGATCTAGTCGGGCCATCTGGATTAAAAGGCTAATAACATTCAGATCGGGCGTCCAATTGACGCACCGTCTATTGCGTTGAGACCCCTATTATGTGGCAGTCCATTGAGATACTTCTTAGTGGGACTTCTTGGTAGTTGGAGTATCGACCAGTAGTTTGAGGAGCAGACTCTCCTGGAGACGAGCAAGCTTAGTGTGGGTACCCTGTAGCTGGCTGTGACAATGTACTAGGATTCTATGTGGGTCTGACGATGTACTGACGATGTACTAGGATCCTATGTGGGTCTGACGATGTACTGATGATGTACTAGGATCCTGTATGGGTCTGATGATGTATTGACAATGTACTAGGATCCTGTGTGGGTCTGACGATGTACTAGGATCCTGTGTGGGTATGCAATTTGGGATCCTTCGTGGGTCTACCTCTTAACAGAGTAAGATGATTCAGTAGTTATATATAATCATCTCTAATACTGTACCTAAGTTATACCTGGTGTGTTCTGAGTTCGTACCTGTGTGGTACTTTCCTTCGTGGTAATATCTTGGTGGTATTCTTCTGTGTGGCATACCTGTGTGGTACTTACCTTTGTGGTATTCCTTCTTTTGCAGAACAGTTGAGCTTTGGGATTTTGGGTTGGACCCTGTGTTTCCTCATGATTGAGATGGGTATACTCGATAACTTGGGTATATGTATGGACATATTCCTAAGTAGGATTTCTAGTTGATTTCATGCTTTGTGGTTTATCCTTTGTGGATTTTGTGAGACCTTGAGGGTCTCGGGGTCCCTACTGAGTATCGTTATACTCACCCTGCACGGGATATGCTCGCACCTTGTTGTGTTTGGTGCAGACGATGAACAACGCTAGTCGAGGCTAAGGGTACCAGGACTGGACGGTGCCCGGAGGTAGACCATTTGACGTGTCGGTACGCAGAGGAGACGGGCGGACGTGGAGTGCCGAGGAGGCGATCTGTACCTACCCTTCAGGTAGGAACCTCGGAGGACGACCCAGTAGCTGTCTTTCTCTTTCTTCAGTTGTATTGTATTTCAGTTGTACTTGTATTTTTACTGTTGGGCTTGTATTCTGCCCCCTCTTACTTTTAGCACTCTTTTTTCTATACAGTTTACTTGTGTTCGTATCTTTTTGTGTGCTTGGTTGCATGTGTTTACAGGATATAAGGGTAATGCCTTTCCGGTTTAGGGAATACGCCTTTTGGTGCTAGTCACCAGTCCCTGGCCTATAGAATGTGGGCTTGAGGTAGCCACGACATGGGCCCTGGAGGACGGGTCGTGACAAATTGGTATCAGAGGAGTCGATTCTACCATAGAACATAGGACTCTGACCTTTCTTTTAATGACAATAGTGTTAAGTGTAGTGAGTGTGGTTATCAGTTTAGGGAACCCGGTGTTGGTTTGGCGGCCGACGTATCAATATACCAGGACTCTGACTTCATATTTCCGACTCATTGCATGATAACCCTGATTGCATGTGTGTTTTTCAAAGATTTTTCTTTGTGATCTCTTTAAGTCAGCTCACTAGGTATAACTTATTGATAGTGGTGCACCTGTTTCTTTTTAGGATGCCTCCACGCAAACAACCAGCTAGGGTACCTGGTAAAGTATGCTCTGATAGCCCACCGAGTGACGAGGCCTTGGTGTAGGGCCCTCTTCCAGTAGAGGCACAAGCGGAGGCACCAACAGTACCATTACCCATTGGGCCACCAATGCCACCAACCCCAATAGCAGAGGGTTCACGCCACTTGAGCGCGTTGTACGAGTTCCAGCGCCAGAGGCCACCTAGGTTCAGGGGAGAGATAGACCCACAGGCAGTTGAGGATTGGTTGGAGGTCGTGGTGAGAGTCTTCCGACTGGTAGGGACACCAGCTGATATTATGGTGATCCTTACCGCCAGTCATCTACAAGTAGCAGCAGACAGATGGTGGAGCTTGATGCTCCAGGTTCATGACGAGATGATGCTTCTTTGGACAAAATTCGAGAGCCTGTTTCAGGTAGAGTTTGTCCCAGCAACTCTTTGCGCAGTACACACACAGGAGCTTCTTCATCTACAGTAGGGTAGCATGACTGTGGCTCAGTACTCAGCGAGGTTCACCGACCTCTCACACTACTCCACTGATATGGTACGAGACCCATTCTTTAGGGCCCAGACCTTCGAGCAGGGATTCAATCGGGAGATCAGAGCATCGATGATCTCACTCAGCATTCTGACGCAGACGAGGGTGTTAGAGCGAGCTCTCTTAGTGGAGAGTTTTCTTGCTGAGCAGTCACCAGCAGCGAGACCCACCAACAGTCGTCACGTAGTGGAGTCTTCTACAGCTAACAGCAGACAGATGTCACAGAGGTCTAAGAGGACTAGACCTACAAGTGGACGACCACATGACTCAGGATCGGTTGTGCGGGGTACCGGAGACAGAGCCAGTCATGCGAGGAATATACAGTGTTTTACGTGCGGCGGGCAGGGTCACATGGCTCGTGACTGTCCAACCCGCCGTACGGATGATCAGAAGACGGTCGAAGGACCACCCAGACAGAGACAAAAGTTCTACTTAGGAGGTCCATAGGGAGTATGTGAATGTGGAAGAGGATTTGGCCGTGCATCTGGTGGTGGACGACGATTTGAGATGTTACCGCCACCACCACCAGGTGGTCTACCCCGACCGTAGGGAGCAGGCGGATAGGGGCGATCTTAGCTCGAGTCAGCTGAGACCTATGACCATGGCGTTGCGGAGATGATACAAGGTACGATATGTGTCTACTCCACCTTATCTGTAGTTCTTATAAACACAAGTTTCAGTCATTCTTTTATTGCCACGACCCTCATTCGGAGCTTAGAGATTCCGAAGGAGTCGTTGGCTCGATCCTTATGGCTAGAGACTCCTACGAGAGAGGATTCGACAATTATGCACTGGTGACGACAGTGTGAGATTACTCTAAGAGGCGAGATCTTTGGTTGGGATCTCTTAGTAGCAGCGTCGAGGCGTTACGACATCATCTTGGGTATGGACTGGTTATCTACAGTCCATGCTCAAATTGACTGTATTAGGTGCAAAGTGTGGTGTGTCCGCACGGATGAGACCTGGTTTACCTTCACCGGTGAGAAGGGAGCCTTTTCAGCACATGATGGACTTACCCGGAGGAGAGTGCAAACGATCACTCATCAGTTGGATAGCCTTACCCTTAGAGCGGTTGATGAGGAGAGTCCGAGCTATCTTGTAGCAGTGGACCAGTATGTGGATGTCTTCCCTGATGCTGTTATGGGTCTACCTCCTCATAGAGAGGTGGAATTTTACATCGACTTGTACCCCAGAAAAACACCAATATCTAAACCAGCATATCAGATGGCTCCCGTGGAGCTTTGTGAACTGCGAGTACAGTTGGAGGACTTACAGGGGAAGGGATTCATTCAGCCTTGTGTTTCTCCTTGGGTAGCCCCGATTTTGTTTGCCAAGAAGGCAGATGAGAGTCTGAGACTTTGTGTAGACTATTGATGCCTGAACCAGGTGACCGTGAAGAACAAGTACCCACTCCTGAGGATTGACGACCTCTTTGATCAGCTGAAGGGAGCACGGTGGTTCTCGAAGATAGACCTCAGGTCAGGCTATCACCAGCTCAGAGTGCGAGATGAGGATGTGCAGAATACGACTTTCAGATGTCGGTATGACCATTATGAGTTCTTGGTTATGCCTTTCGGTGTGACCAATGCCCCAACAGTGTTCATGGGTCTCATGAACAGGATCTTTCAGCCATACCTTGATCGCTTTTTAGTAGTCTTTATCGATGACATTCTGATCTACTCAGCTACTGAGGAGGAGCATGCCTATCATTTGTAGATAGTTTCAGACACACTCCGAGAGCACCAACTTTATTGTAAGCTCTTGAAGTACCAGTTCTGGATCAGAGAGGTGCACTTTCTAGGACACGTCATCTCATAGGTGGGAGTTATAGTGGATCCAGCAAATATTGAGGCAGTACTATCTTGGGAGCCACCCAGAAGTGTGACAGAGGTACGGAGTTTCCTAGGTTTGGCTGGATAATACCGGAGGTTTGTGCCAATTTTCTCCAGAGTTGTAGCACCTTTATTAGCGTTGACGAAGAAGGGGAAACCCTTCATGTGGTTGAAGAAATGTCAGCGGAGTTTTCAGGAGCTGAGGTAGAGGCTGACTAGTGGCCCCATCTTGAGGCTTCCAGAGGAGGGTGTAGGGTATGTAGTCTACTGCGACACATCAGGGACCGGGTTCGGATGTGTCCTGATGCAGGAGAAAGCAGTGATCACATATGGTTCTCAAAAGCTGAGAAAACATGAACAGAACTACACTACCCATGACCCGGAGTTAGCAGCAGTGGTATTATCCTTGAAGATGTGGCGACATTACTTGATGGGTAAGCGTTTTACAGTATACTCGGATCACATGAGTCTCAGGTATATCTTCTCACAGATGGACCTGAACCTGAGACAACGGCGTTGGCTTGAGTTCCTCCAGGACCATGAATTTGAGATAGTCTATACTCTTGGTAAGGGGAACATTGTAACAGATGCACTCAACAAGAGATATGATATACAGCTACTAGGTGTGGCGACAGAGCAGCTGGACGCTTTGCAGATATCTTTTGTGGATTGAGATGGAGCATCTTTTCTTCAATATCCTACAGTCACTCCCCCACTTCTTCAGCGAGTCAGGGAGCCGTAGTGCGGGGACACTGACTGCGAGGCTCGACGTACTCAGATATTCACAAGACAGACATCTGATGGATTTTATGAAGGTGGGGAGAACGTCATCCTCTTCAGGGAATGTACCATGGTACCAATGTCGCTTCAGGATAAAGTGATGAGGGAGTTCCACACATCCCCTCTAACGGCACATTCAGAAGTAGCGAAGATGTACTAGGATCTCCAACGACAACATTGGTGGTCGGGAATAAAGAAAGCAGTAGCAGAGTTTGTCTCTCGGTTCCTCACTTGTCAACAAGTGAAGGTAGAGTATTAGGTACCAGCAGGCTTGGTTCAGCCTCTAGAGGTCCTAGAGTGGAAGTGGGCGAGATATCCGTGGAATTTTTGATTGGACTTCCATGTACATCCAGGGGTCATGATTCTATGTGGGTGATTGTCAATCGACTCACCAAGTCGGCCCACTTCATACCGATCTGAGAGAAGGGTTTAGTAGAGAGATTGAGACGCCTCTATGTGCAGGAGATTGTGTGGCTACATGGAGTACCCTTGACGATTGTCTCTGATTGTGATACACATTTTACTTCCCGTCTATGGAAGGGGTTGCAGGAGGCTTTCGGGATGAAACTTCATTTGAGCATCACCTTCCATCCTCAAAAAGATGGCCAAACTGAGCGGACCATTCAGACCCTCGATGACTTGCTGCGTGCTTTCATCCTCAGCTTTGGTTGCAGCTGGGAGAATCACTTGACTTTGGTGGAGTTTTCATAAAACAACAGCTATCACTCCAGCATTGGGATGACACCTTTTGAGGCATTTTATGGGTGACCTTGTAGATCACCTTTGTGCTGGACTAAACCAGGGGAGTTAGCACTCATGGGACCAGAGATGGTATGGTCTACCACAGAGAAAGTGCAGATCATCCAGGAGCAGATGAAGACTGTATAGAGCAGGCAGAAGTCTTATGCCGACAAGATACGGATACCTCTGGAGTTTGAGGATGACAACCACGTCTTTCTACGGGTCTCACCTTGACGAGGTTTGTGGATATTTGGCCGGGGTGACAAGTTATCTCCGAGGTTCATTGGACCCTTCCAGGTCCTCAACAAAGTTGGCGAGGTGTCTTATCGCCTAGCACTTCCCCCTTAGTTGCACTGGGTGCACGGCGTCTTCCACGTATCCCAGCTGAGGAGATACGTGCATGACCCTTCTCACATCATCGACCATGGCGAGTTGGACATAAACAATGGGGCAACATTTACGGAGGTTCCAGTAGAGATTGAGGATCGACAGGAGCGGGTCCTTCATGGGCGGTCGATACCTCTGGTGCGCATTCGCTGGCAGCACGAGAACCTCCAGGAGAGAACATGGGAGCAAGAGGCTCATATTCGTGCTCAGTACCCTCACTTTTTTTTCTAGTTTTGTGATGTGTTTTTCGAGGATGAAAAGCCCTGAGGTGGGGAGAATGTAAAGACCCAGAATTTCCATTATTATTTTTTAATTATATGGAAATTTTACGAGTCCGTGAAAATTTACGACGCCTGATTCTGAGCCCCGGTGTACCCGAAATGAATTTCTAAACTTTTTTTCAGGTATGTTTAGTAAATGTACGAGCGGGTTTTTGTAAATTTTAAATTGGTGCCTGGAATTGAAATTCGAGGGCACCGTTGAACTCGCAGCACCGGTATTCGCTTAAGGAGACTTTCACCTCGACCGCAGTAGGTCAAGGGTGAAAGATTTTTTGTTTTTCATGGAAATGAAAAATAAAATAAAATAAACTTCTATTTTATTTTTTGTTGAAACCTCCCATGTGAATGTTATAGAGGTGGGGACCACAAAGCCTAAAACCCCCAATTTTGAATTTAATGGCGGGGACCACCCGAACCCTCGTAATGGGGGAGAAACCTCTCAACTCCCCATTAATTCATTCCTCCCATTAAATTGAGCCAATTAATTATGTCAATGTGGTACAATTAATTGTGCCAACAATTAAATTGATTGACTTAATTTAAATTATTGGGACCTCTTTTTTTTTGAGGATTGGTTGGTGAAGTGTGGATAATTGGGAGGAATCTGTGGAGAAATCCTACCTCTCCAACAAAGAAATTTTCTTCCAAACAAAGAACGCCATCGAATAATGTTCTTCGGAATCAAGAAAGAGGACGACGCATGAGCTGACTTCAGAATCATGATTGCGGAAGCAACGAATTTTGGCACCTTCTTCGCCTTCACCGTTTCATCTCGCAACATAACAACAAGCATTTGAGGTAGGGTTTGATGTTTTAAATACCTCCCTTACCGGTTCTTTATGATCTTCAGGATTCAAAAGTTGTGAACCGCTTGCTATCGCTTTAACGTCGAGGGTGAAGACCAAACAAACATGGCCCGACCTCTCAGCAATCCCTTGTGGTTTTTGATGAAATCTTTACGATGGAGGAAGACGAAAACCGGAGGCTGACCGCACGATGGGGGCGGCGGGGCGCGTCCGCGCCACCCGACGAACAAGGGGTCGCAGATTGTTTCGCGGCGACGAAGGGAGGACGGACGGCCGCAGCCTGCCGCACCGTGGGCCGCCCAGGCCGGGCCACCTAGCGCAGGCCGAGATGGACCCAGCGGGCCAGGCCAACCCAAACTGGACCAGGACCAGTTTCGACCCTATACGTTCTTTTGGTCGTAACTTTGGCACCAGATGTCCATTTGACGAACAGTATGCGGCACCAAAAACCTTAGGGCGAGACAGTCCTTTTGGTATAGCCCACTTGAGATTTGGATAAAGTTGGGGTTCGATCGGGTTGGATCGAGCACGGATCCAACCGGGCCCTTGGGACTAAAAAGCTAATAACTTACAGACCAGACATCTAATTGATGCACCGTTTGTTGCGTTGAGACCCCTATTACGTGGCGGTATATTGAGATACTTCTTCGGGGGACTTTGTGGAAGCTGGAGTATCGACCAATAGCTTGAGGAGCGGACTCTCCTGGAGATAAGCAAGCTTAGTGCGGGTACCCTGCAGCTGGCTGTGACGATGTACTAGGATCCTATGTGGGTCTGACGATATACTGACGATGTACTAGGATCCTGTGTGGGTCTGACAATGTACTGTCGATGTACTAGGATCCCGTGTGATTCTGACGATGTACTGACGATGTACTAGGATCCCGTGTGGGTCTGACGATGTACTAGGATCCTGTGTGGGTTTCACGATGTAGTGACGATGTAATAGGATCCTGTATGGGTCTGACGATGTACTAGGATCCTGTGTGGGTCTGGCGATGTATTAGGATCCTGTGTGGGTCTGCAATTTGGGATCCTTCGTGGGTCTGCCTCTTAACAGAGTAAGATGATTCGATAGTTATATCTAATCATCTCTACTATTGTACCTATGTTATACCTAGTGTGAGATGAGTTCGTACCTGTGTGGTATTTTCCTTCTTGGTAATACCTTGGTGGTATTCTTCTGTGTGACGTACCTGTATGATACTTACCTTTGTGGTATTTCTTCCTTTGCGGTATTCCTTTCTTTGTGGAACAGTTGAGCTTTGGGCTTTTGGGTTGGACCCTGTGTTTCCTCATGATTGAGATGAGTATACTTGATAACTTAGGTATATGCATGAGCATACGTCTAAGTAGGATTTTCAGTTAATTTCATTCTTTGTGGTTTATCCTTTGTGGATTTTGTGAGACCTTGAGGGTCTCGGGGTCCCTACTGAGTATCGTTATACTCACCCCTGCATGGGCTATGCCTACACCTTGTTGTGTTTGGTGCAGATGACATACAACGCTGATCGAGGCTGAGGGTACTAGGATTGGATGGTGCCCGGAGGTAGACCATATGACGTGTCGGTATGTAGAGGAGACGAGCGGACGTGGAGTGCTAAAGAGGCGATCTGTACCTACCCTTCAGGTAGGAACCTTGGAGGATGACCTAGTAGATGTTTTTCTCTTTCTTCAGTTGTATTGTATTTCAGTTGTACTTGTACCTTTACTGTTGAGATAGTATTCCGAACCCTCTTACTTTCAGCACTCTTTTTTCTATACAGTTTACTTGTGTTCATATCTTTTTGTGTGCTTGGTTGCGTGTGTTTATAGAATATAAGGGAAATGCCTTCCTGGTTTTAGGGAATTCGACTTTCGGTGCTAGTCATCAGCCCCTGGCCTATGGAAGACGGGTTTGGGGTAGTCACGGCACGGGCCCCAGGGGAAGGGTCGTGACATTTTCTAACCCTCCACACATGGAAACCCCTTCCCCCACAAAGAGGTAACTGCTTGGAGGTAGAGCTCCAGTCGGGGAAGGAGCCGTTGCCTGCCGAGATGACAAAGCATCCTAGCGGGTAATAACCTGATCAATAATGGTTCATTAAAGCAATCCGTCAGCACGTTGGGCCACACCTAATTTTGCCCGCCCAGCCATGACCGGGAGACCCGATAAGACGGATAGATCCCGGGGGAGAGACTCACCCTGAAAGCAGACTCCCAGGATTCGAACCCTGAACCTCCCAAAGAATGGAGTTTTTTGTACCACTCACCTTCACCATTGTGCCACCACCGAAGTGGCAATGACTCTTCACTTATTTATATTCATCACTGTACCTTTCAAAGAAGACAATTCTTCCTCTATAAGGAATATCTAACATGTAATTAACATCTGTCGTGGTAATCATCATTTCTTTTCATCTAAGTGTTATGATACATGTTGGAGGATCAAAGACATCTATAAGCTTCTCACATAATTCTCTTGGAAAGCATTTCAATTTAAATACCAACAACATACCAAAACCCAATTTTATGACCAATTGTTTTTACCTCTCATCTCAAACAATGAAATCAACGACATTTTTAAATAAACTTAGAGAACATCTACAATTTAAAATAGTTCGGGGTTTAAGTCTTTGACCCACTGAAGCATCCTTTTTGTCATTTTCCATGATATTATACGTATTCTTTTGATGTTTTGATATTTTTGACCAAGAATATGATATGTCAGAATTAGCATCCCTATAATTTGTATACACACCTTTATTTTTCTTAATTTTTTTCTGCACATTATAAGGGAAAATAAAATTATATCACAATCTCAATATAACATGCTTTTCTAGAACAAATAAAAATACACAAGAAATAAAATCATAATGATTTTTTTTCAATCCTGACAATCCCTTCCTCTAAATTGCAGTCTCTAGAACTTCTACCAGCCAACAAAATTGTAAAACAGTTATCAAATATGTAAGAAATGAGGACAAAAATATGGCAAGAGGAACACATTAACAGGAGGACATTAATATGTCATAGAAAAGTTATTGGTGGGAAGAGGGATGTCACACCCAATTTCCAAATTTTGGCTTATGATCTGGTTTGTTGGGAATCCCAGTTTTTTCTTGGATTTTGGGTGTGGTGAGGGTTAAGTTTTTGAAGTGTCTCATTGTACCGCCTTTCCCTCGTGGTTGATCATTGAGTTTTTTGCAAGTTTTTGGAGGAAACATGGATGTTTGGCCTTGGCAGACCCTGATGTATGGTTATCGCATGATTAGTGCTAATCGTGTGGCCAGTCCAGGAAACTGTGTGGTCAATTCATAGGTAACCGTGCATCCATTCCATCTGTATACAACAACTATTGCATGTTTATCGCACAGTTTGTTAAACAATGCATTTTAACCGTGCGACTTACCCAGTTTTTAATTTTTTGGGTTTTCCACTTATACCCCTTTCAGGATTTTAACCCAAATCACTCCTTTTCTCCCCCATTCAGTTCGTTAGGCCCTAGGGGACCTCTCATTCATTCCTCAATCCTTCCACCTCCTTATAGGGTGATTTCAAGGGTAAATCTTCTAGGTTTTGGTCAGATTTCTCAAGGTAAACCCCTCCTCTCATATCCCTCTTCTTTCCCCTCTCTTTTCTTCTTAGTTTTCTCTTCTCCCTTAGTCATGTCGACTTAGGTTTTAGTTTTACTTTGATTTATGTTGTGGGTTTTACTCATTAAGGGGTTATCTTTATAGATATAGGGTTTTAGAACCCACATGGAGAGGTTTCAGTGGTGTGTTGTCATTGCACCATGGATCCGAGGTAGGATTTCCCATTCACTTACCTTTTAAATTTAAGAAACACTAGTTTCACGATTCTCGCACCTTTTATGACTAATAAATAGTGATATGTGATCCTTGGTTTAAATTTTTAGTGTGAAAATGGTATTTTTAATCATTTTTTGTGATAATTAGACATGTTTTGTTAAGTAGCGCAGAACAAGTGTACGATGAAATGCCTGATTGGCTTTTATGAGTAATTTTTGGTATGTAAATAAAGGTTTAACTTTTTTAATAAATACGTAGCATGTGGAATGATGACCTTGGGTTTCTTGAAAGATGTTTCAATGGTTTTAAGTTAAATGAAGTGTGTATTTGGATTTTGAAATCGGTTTGTTTTGTAATGATGAATTATGGCCTGATTGGCATTTTCATAGAAAATGGTTTTGGTTTGAAAGTGAGAGAGATATGTTTTTGAAGGAGTTTTTATAAATTTCATTATATGGTAATGGTGTGTTTGAAACCTCTTCTTGGAAGATGGATTTCATTTTTGATAAAAGTTGGTTTTGTGAAATATTTAAGGGCATGTTTGGCCACTTTGTGAAAATGATGAGAATTATTTTTTATAAAAACCTCCATTGGATACTTCTCATGCCTTGTCTACATCAAATGGATGAGATGTCCTCACTATGGAATCCTCAGGATCCATTATCAGGGTTCCTCAGTTGGAACCCTTTGTGATATATTTATTTTAAGTCATAAGATTAGTCCTTAGGGAGACTCGGGGTGATGCATGTTGTGAATTGTTATTATTATATATATATTGTGATTGGATGCTCGGCTGATATCAGTTGGCTCATCCCCATTATTTACATGGGATATTGGAACCTTGCATATTGAGAGAATTTTTTGTGAACGATTTCTGCACTGGTAGATCACATATTGACCAGTGACCCATAGTAGGTGGATATAATAGTTTTATTACTATGAGATTTTCCCTCAGTCTATCCTGAGAAAGGGTGGCTGATCGTATTGAGCATTTTGATTTCATCGTGTGTGGCATGGTACCAGGGATGGGGTCTCATATATGGTGTCTTCTGGATTATTCTTGATCTCCTGGGTTCACCTATGTCTATTAGTTTTTAGATTATTACAATGATTATTAGGATACTTGTATGTCCATTTACATTTCCCTTGATATATGACTGATCTGCTACTCTTGTGTGGTGTTTTTCTTGGAAAGTGATGTCTTGGTTCCCAAGATTTTATGAAAAAAAGATTTTTAAAAGAAAAATCATTTTCAAACTCTCTTATGCTGGTTGAAAATGAAATCATCACTTTCCCCTTGAAAATGATATGGTAACACTAATGAATCGAACCCGATTTTGCGAATGAATAAGGGCAATGGGTTGTACTTTGTTTTTAAGTAAAATTTTTAGTAAAACATACCTTTATATATTGTATTTCAAACTTTAAAATTGATGTTTCTATTATTTTAATGGAAGTGCATTGGGAAATAGATCATCAGGATAAACTAATGAGTTTTAATACTCACACACATAGTTTTTTTCTGTTTTTATCCCTTGTTCAGGTTCAGCTTGAATTTGATCGCCTTGGGTGATGAGTGATTATTGTGTTGGAGGGTGACCTGTGAGGTTTCATGGAGATAGTGTGTTCGTTCGGTTTGGTTTGTATTGTCGTGAAATTTGCTGCACGTTTCAGTTCCTTGTATAAATGATGTTCAGTTTAGTCTCATTTATATATTTAATTGTTTGTGCAGCTTGCTACTGTTTAGTTCCTTTGTTTATTTATTGGGAGAAATTGTTCTCTCCTTGTACTCTATTGATGCATGACAGTAGTTTCCAGCCCATGGGGATTAGGAATGCCCTTTGGGCTATGCCATATATTGGCTTAGACGACTAGTTCAGGGTTGACCTGAGTTGGTTCGTGACAAAATGGTATCATAGAAAGTTGTCTCTTAGCAGACCTTTCCTTCCAGAGCACCCTTTGTTATTTGAGGATGTCAAGATAGATGGAGTATGATTTTTGGGACTCGGGAGGTAGGTGTGGGAAGATTTTCACGAACTCTTGCTCATTACGATCCCTGGGTTTCCATGGGAAGTCCAATTTTATTAGTCTCTTTGGTCTTTAGGGATCTTTAGGTGATTGAGATACGACAAGGGGAGTTGGGACAATGGTCTCTGTGAGCTCACAGGGCTTGACAATCCATGTGGAGCCGAGGGTATGGTCCTAGAAGGCTCTCTGTGTTGATGATGTGTTTATAATTTGGCCACTAACCATATGGTCAAATCACACACCAACACTAGTACCCCTTGTGAGTCTTTTTGGGTCTTCTTTGAAATCTAAAAATCACTTTAAAAACCCATGTGTTGGAATTGTGAAAATGGGTTTTTAATGAAATGGTTGGATATTGGAAAGTGGGGAAAATGGGGTTTTTAGAATCAAACTTGTGGAAGACCATGGAGAAATGAGTTTTTATAAAATGACCTCTTTGGGGTGAACTTGAGATAATTTAACGAAGTTGGAATTTTATGATCAAAGTTTGGGGTTTTTGGAAAATGGTTGTTTGAGAGGGAATGTTTGACTTGAAATTTGATTTGAACGAAAAAGGAATGGATTTTTATCCAAATTATTATTGATGAAATGAGATTTTTTGAATTTCTAGAAAATATTTTGAATGAAATAAAGAGGATTTTGATGGGAATATGAGGGGTTTTATTTTTAATCACGGTAAGGTGGTTTGATGTGTGAAATTATAAAAATGATTTTGACTTGGTGGTTAGTGAGCCTCTGGAAGGTTCGTGATTTGAAAATGGGTTGAATGGTTTGTTTTGGAAAATGAGATTGTTTTGTTTTAGCCTTTTACATTTTCATGGGTGCTCACATGCACGGTTGTATATGGGAATATGGATGGATGCCTGATATGGCATGGTGGATGGGTGCTCAGGGTGGCAGAGACATGTGCACGTGAGTGAGAGACTATGAAACACCAATGGTGAGCATGAAAATCCACCAAGTTTGTTCTTGAAATTGGTAATGTTTTCAAAAAGGAGATGTTTGATGTTAACAATGGCTTGGTTTCTTGTCTTCAAAGTTGGTCACTTGTGCGGTGTTCGTTCATGAGGATTTTGTTGTTGAGTTGGCCTTGATATGGTTCTTGGATCTTCTTTGTTCAGCGGTTGTCCCCATGGAGATTCGATGGGTGATCGTAGTGCAGCTATGGATGATTCCTTGTCAGAGGAACTTCCGATTGACCAACCTAAGGATTTTGTGTTCAAGCTCTGGGAGTTAGATCCACATCTCTTTTATGGTCAAGAAGATCCTCTCAAAGCAGAAGAGTGGATGCGAAAGGTTGAAATAAAATTTATCCTCGCTGAGTTTCCCGAGTTGTTGAAGGTTAAGTTTGTGAATTTTATTCTTGAAGGTTCACTGTGGAAGTGGTGGAAGTTAGTATCTCAGAACAAGCCTCATAAAGATATTACTTGGGAGTTCTTCAAAGCTTCATTCATTCGTTAGTATTTCTTTGAGAAAGAAAGGGTGAAAAGAGGAATATAGATGGGTTTTTTGCAATAGGGTGATGGATCTGTGTCAGAGTATTTCCATCATTTCAGGGACCTAGTTCCTTACCTTATGGAGTATGTTACGGATGATTCCATTAAGGGTAGTAATTTTGAAGTTGGGCTTCATTATAATTTATAGTTGAAGGTGTTAGAGTTCAAGATAACATCATTTACCAACATGGTGAGGAAATATTTTCATGTTGAAGTCATGATGGTGGGAGTGCTCGAGGTGGTCCTTCCTCCTTCAAACACTAGGAGTAGTGGTGAAGATTCTAGTAAGAAGATGAGAAAGTGGTTAGAAGTTGATGGGATGGGACATGGAATCAAAATGCCTCAGGATCTTTCATCAACCCCTTATGGGTATGTGATCATTATATGCTATCGGTGTGGCAAGCTAGGTCATAAAAGGCCATCGTGTCCAAGTGCTCCTAAGCCCTATCATGCTTGTGGACGCTTGGGTTACTTGCAGTGATTCTGTCGGGGGATTGTTAGAAAGTGACAGGGAGGTAATCCTCAGAAGAAATTCTTTACTGGGAGGCTCGTTTCAAGTCCCATTTTGTAAGTTTCCTTTCAGTGTATGGTTTCTTTTGTTATGTCGGTTGTGATGGTGGTGTCTTGGTTTTTAAAATGTAATGGATGTTATGGGCCATTTGGGGAACTCCTATTTTAAATGAAAGTGTGGTTTCCATTATTGGAATCCTAGTTTTTATTCTTTCTAAATAAGTTATACATGATTTGTTTTTGGGATTATAAAAGCCTTACTGCGATGCATAGAGATTCTTCAACCATTAGAGCTCCAGTCATAGGTCTCAGAGTGAATCTGGTGCATGGTCAGAAGTCCCAGGAGTATGGGAAGTTTGACTAAGATCATACCTCTACCGTGTGGTGAGGTGGGTTTCTATGTTTATGTTATGGTCTCAGTGGTCCAATCATTAGGCCCCCTTCCCTCCCTGCCCCATGTGGTGGGGGGTTTTTGGTCCGTGCATGGAGAGTTGGCATTATTTTTTTCCTCTCCGTTCGAGAGTGAGAAGTTTAAATACCCAATGTTATGTTCTTCTTAGCTTTGGTTGGTAGGTCTTTGTGAGGAAGTTCTGGTTGGCATGTGTAGGAGAGGCCTGGTTCTAGTTCATATCAAATTCTTGTTTGGTCGTTCTTAGTCGGTTATTAATGGTGGGGAGTCCATTAGGGCCTCCCCCTTACTGGTGATCTATTTATGGTTTGGTTTCAGTTTAGTCCAGTTGAGGTAGCTTTCTTCTGTTGATTCTTGAGATGGGGATGTGGATTCTTGTTTCATTTCGGGCAAGAGGTTTGAGTTCTGCTAATGGTGGGTGAAATGTTCTTGATTTAAAGAGGGTTGGATCATGTTAATATAGAATCCTTAGGTGTTGATTAATCAACTGGAAAGTTCTGTGGATTTTCAGGTGTAAGAATCATTAATGTTGGGGAGAATTGTCACACACGGGTTTTCAAGTTTTGGCTTATGATCTAGTTCATTGGGAATCCCAGTCTTTTTCTAGGATTCTGGGTGTGATGGGGGTTGAGTTTTTGAAGTGTCTCCTTGTCTAGCCTTTTCCTCATGGTTTATTCTTGGTTTGTTTGGGAGTTTTTGGAGAAAAAATTAATGTTTGGCCTTGGTATACCCTGTCACACGGTTATCGCACGATTAGTGCTAACCATGCGGCCAATACAGGAAACCATACGGTAGGTTACAAAACCTACTACATGGATACCGCACGGTTTCCCAAACCGTGCGGTCAATTCCTAGGTAACCGTGTGGCCGTTCCATCCGTGGATAGTGGAAATCGCATGGTTACCGCACTGTTTGTTAAACCGTGCAATTTATCTATGTGACTTACCCAATTTTTAATTTTTAGGGTTTTCCACTTACACCTCTTTTGGTATTTTAACCCAAATCACTCCCTTTCTCTCCAATTAGGTTTGTTTAGCCCTAGGGGGTCTCTCCTCCATTCCTCAAGCCTCCCACCTCCTTCTAGTGTGATTTCAAGGGGAAATCTTCAAGGGTTTGGTCATATTTCTCAAGGTAAACCCCTCCTCTCATCTCCCTCTTCCTTCTCCTATCTTTTATTCTTGTTTTTATCTTCTCCCTTGGTCATGTAGACATAGGGTTCAGTTTTACTTTGATTTATGTTGGTGGTTTTACTCATTAAGGGTTTATCTTCACAAATCCAGGGTTTTAGAACCCGTGTGGAGAGGTTTCGGTGGTGCGTTGTCATTGCGCCATGGATTTGAGGTAGGATTTCCCATTCACTTGGCTTTTAAATTTAATAAATATTAGTTTCATGATTTTTTCACCTGATATTATTAATAAATCATGATATGTTATCCTTGGTTTAAATGTTTGGTGTGAAAATGGTAGTTTTAATACTTGTTTTGTGATAATTAGACTTGTTTTGTTAAGTAGCGTACACCAAGTGTTTGATGAAATGACCAATTAGATTTTATGACTAATTTGTGGTATTTAAAGAAAGGTTTAACTTTATTAATAAATATGTATCACATGTAATTATGGACTTGGGTTTCTTGAAAGAGTTTTCAATGTTTTTAAGTTAATTGAAGCACATATTTGGCTTTGGAAACCAGTTTGTTTTATAATGATGAATTGTGGCCCAGTTGGAATTTTCATAGAAAATTGTTTTGTTTTGAAAGTGAGACGTAAATTATTTTAAAGGAGTTTTTATAAATGTATTTATATGGTAATGGTGTGTTTGACACCTCTTGTTGAAAGATGGATTGCATTTTTGATAAAGGTTTGTTTTGTGAAATATTTAAAGGCCCGTTTGGCCACTTTGTGAAAATGATGAAAATTATTTAATATAAAAACTTTCATTGGATATTTCTCATTCCTTGTCTATGTCTAATGGATGGGATGTACCCACTGTGGAATCCCCAGGATCCATTATCCGGGTTCCTTGGTTGGAACCCTTTATGATCTATTTATTTTAAGGCATGAGATTAGTCTTTGGGGAGACTTGGGGTGAGGCCTATTGTAAATTATTATATATATATATATATATATATATATATATTGTGATTGGATGCTCGACTGATATTGGTTGGCTTACCCTCATTATGTACATGAGACATAAGAACCTGAAAAATTGATAGAATTTTATGAGAACGATTTCTACACTGGTAGGTCACGTACTGACCAGTGGCCCATAGTAGGTGGATATACTAGGTTTATTGCTATGAGATTTCACCTCATTCTGTCTTTATAAAGGGTGGCCAAGCGTATTGAGCCTTTTGATTTCATCATGTATGACATGCTACCGGGGATGAGGTTTCATGTATGGTGTCTTCTGGATTATTCTTGATCTCTTGGGTTCACCTATGTCTATTAGTTTTTAGATGCTTGGAATGATTATTGGGATACTTGTATGTCCATTTACATTGCCCTTGATATGTGACTGCTTTGCTACTCTTGTGTGGTGTTTTTCTTGGAAAGAGATGTCTTTGTTCCTAAGCTATTATGAAAAAAACGTTTTCAAAAGAAAAAGAGTTTTCAAACTCTCTTGTGCTGGTTGAAAATGAAATCATCACTTTTCCCTTGAAAATGACATGGTAACACTAATTAATTGAGTCCGATTTTTCGGATGAATAAGGGAAATGAGTTGTACTTTGTTTTTAAGTAAAAATTGTAGAAAATCATACCTTTATATATTTTTTTTCAAACTTGAAAATTGACGCTTCTTTTATTTTAAAGGAAGTGCATGGAGAAATAGATCATCTGGATAGCCTATTGAGTTTTAATACTCACACCTATAGTTTTATTCTGTTTTTATCCCATATGTAGGTTCAAATTGAATTCTATCACCTTGGTAGATGAGTGATCTTTGGTTTGGAGGGTGACTCGTGGGGTTGCATGGAGATAGTGTGGTCATCCGGTTTAGTTTGTATTGTTGTGTAGTTTGCTGCACGTTTATGTTTCTTGTATAAATGATGTTCAGTTCAGTCTCATTTATATATTGAATTGTTTGTGCATATTGCTGTATTTTAGTTCCTTTGTTTATTTAATGGGTGAAATTGTTCCCTTTTTGTACTCTGTTAATGCCCAACACTAGTTGCCAGCCTGTGGGGATCGAGAATGCCCTTCGAGCCATGCCACATATCAGCTTGAGTGACTAGTTCAGGGTTGACCTGGGTTGGTTCATGACAAGAGAGATACCGGGAGGAGGTGAAAACCGAATAGGGTTTTCATGAGAGTAGGGGATGACATGAGTGTGGAGGGTGATGATGCAAGACTGGAGGGTTACATCGCACGGGAGTGGAGGGCGACGACGTGGGAGTGGTGGGTGACGATGAGACGAGCACATGGGAGGAGGCGACATCGGGCTATGATTTTTCAAGAGAGGAGGGTGAAAATGTGGGAGAGGAGGGAGATTTCATGAGAGTGAAGGGATATGGTGCGGGAGTAGATGGTAACAACAAGATGCACACAAGAGGAGTTGACAACGAGCTAGAGTTTTTAGGAGAGAAGAGAAATGTGAGAGAGAGGAGGGTGATGAAGCGAGACTGAGGTCGATGACGAGAAGAGCGTGTGGGATGAGGTGATTGGGGATAGGGATTTTGGGAGAAGGGGGGGGGGGAGAAGTTAGGGTATAAAGGTCATTTGGATACCTTGGATAATAAAAGAAGGTCCATGTTGGAATTTTCTCAATTCTTGGTCCTTAACTCGAATTATAGATCTGTTTTGGTCTGTAAGTGTCAGTCTCCCTTGGATATATTATGTATCATTTATCAACATAAAAAAATGATGATAAATAATGTTTTTATCACCATTAACTAAAATCACTAATAAAATATGCCTTTATTGTCATTAAAAAATGTTGACAAAATCGTCATTTGACACCTTTTTTTAGCGCTAATAAAATATATTTTCATTAAAAAAATTATATATCATTAAAAATCATACATTAATATATAAATATATTTATATCGATATAAGTATAATATATTTTATTAAATATGATTTATATAACACTAAATATGTATATTTACAATTAATATTAAATCTTAGTTAAAAAGGATTTATAAAACAATAAGAAATTTAAATTAATTAAAAATTTGTTAATTATTATTAAGTGATATTCATTTAATAACAATTTGATGATAGAAACATTTAATAGATTAATGAACGGTCTAAAATAAGTTGAAAACATGACTTAAACATAACATTAAATGACCATAACTTTTGATTTTAGTGTCCGTTTGACCTCTACCATATATCAAATCAAAGGTTAAAAATGGATCTATGGTGTAGTGACTTGAGGAACCCCGATCAATGTTTTTTAGAGATAAAAAAAGGCATGTAATATCTCCAAAACTGAGAGTTTTTTTAGGAAATCTCAATTTTATAACATTTGATGCACTATTACAGAAAACACCTTTATCAGTGCTAGAAATGGTTAGTGTCAGCGCTAAAAATCACCAGTCAACGTGCTTAAAACCATTAGATCTTTATCTAGGCTAACAAAAGTTCTGATAAAATCCCCTTTTATAAATTCTTTTGATAGCGATGATAAAAAACCATGACACCTCCTGCAAAACCTACAACCCTATATCAACCCTACGACAAAACCAGATTAGAAGCATAATCAAATTGGAATAAAAATTTACATAAAACCAGTTTGGAATACAAATATTTCATTTCACTACCATTTCAATTCAAAATTTACATACAAAATATTTACATTAGATATGATATTTACAATCTATCAAAAAAAATACAATCCAATATACAAAATCAACTCTTTTAGTAGTCTATTCCAACAATTGCCCTTTATTCCAAAGTTTCTCCATGAAATAACACCAATGCTTATTTTAATAAGAATACAAAAAAAATATAATTTTAATGGTATATAATCCACATATGATAAATTATATTATTAATTATTGAATAAATTAATGATATTATCCGATATACTATCAATTATATTTTTAATAATTAAATTGGTAATTTTATATTAATTATTAATTATATTATTAATTATTAATTATATTATTTATTATTAATCACATTGTTAATTAATAATCTAATTAAATTATATTGTTAATTACAAAATATATTAATGATATCATCAGTTATTAATTGTCTTAATTACTTAAATAGTTGTTAATAATTATATCATTAAACTAAAATGACATTTTTAAATTGAAAACACGTACTTTGAGTCATATTGAACACATCGTGCGTCAGATTGATGCACGATCAATTTCTACGCATCACAAATGAATTATAGAGTGTTTTCCTAAAGTTTAAAAATGATTTGATATCGTTTACTTGGGTTTAGCAATGTGACACAAGTTTTAAACTAAAATGAAACTTTTATATTGAAAACTTGCACATGATGTCATACTGGCCACATCGTGTGTCAGATTGATGTGTGATTAATTTATACATGCTAAAAATGAATTATGGATCATTTTCCTAAATTATCAAGACAATCCGATCTTATTTTTTTTTGTTTTGACAATGTGACATACGTTTTAAACTAAATGACATTTTTATATTGAAAACACGCACTTAGAGTCATACCGAGCACCTCGTGTGTCATATTGACACATAGCCGATTCCTACATGCTATAAATGAATTACGGATCATTGTTATATAGTTTTCAAACTATCTAAGGTTTTTTTATTGGGTTTTACTATTTGACGCGTGTTTTAAACTAAAATGACAATAATATTAAAAACATGCACTTTGAGCCATAACAACAACTTCATGTGTCAGATTGATGTGTGGTCGATTCTTACATGTAAAAAATGAATTATGGATCATTTTCCTAAATCTTGAAAACAATACGAGCCTGTTTTATCTATTTTATCTATGTTACGTGCATTTTAAAAAAGACATTAATATTGAAAACATGCACTTCAAGTCATACCAACCACAACATGTATCAGATTGATATGGGGTTAATTTCAACATGTCACAAACGAATTATGGAACATTGTCCTAATGTTTGGATAAAATACATGTTTATTTTCTTAGTTTTGGTTATGTGATGCACATTTTAAACTAAAATGAAACTTTTTTTATTGGAAAAACATATTTCGAGTCATAACAACCACATCATGTATTATATTGACGTGATGTTGATTCCTACACATCACAAATGAATATCATTGTAAAAATATTTGAAAAAAATCCAGGATCATTTTCTCTTTTTTGGCTATGTGGCACACATTTTATACTAAAATAACACTTTATATTTGAAAACACGCATTTTGAGTTATACCAACCACATCATGTGTTGGAATGATGTGTGATTGATTCCTACAAGATAAAAAATGAATTATGAATCATTTTACTAAATTATGAAAACAATTAAACCTTGTTTGTTCATTTTTGGCTATGTTACACATGTTTTAAACTAAAATGACAATTTTACATTGAAAACACACACTCTGAGTCATACTGAGAACATCGTGTGTCAGATTGATGCGCGATCAATTTATACAAATCATAAATGAATTATAGACCATTTTTATAAAGTTTCAAAAAATTTTGAGCTTATTTAATCAGTTTTGAAAATGTGACACACATTTTAAACTAAAATTAAACTTTTATATTGATAACATGCACTTGAAGTCATACTTGTAATATCATGTTTCATATTGACTTGTAGTCAATTCTTACATAGAAAAAATGACTTATGGATCGTTGTCCTAAGTTATCACGACAATCCGAGCTCGTTTTCTCAATTTTGACAATGTGACACATGTTTTAAACTAAAATTACATTTTATACTGAAAACAAAAACTTTGAGTTATATCAAGTACATCATGTGTCAAATTGACACGCGGTCGATGCCTACATATCAAAAATGAATTATGGGTTTTTATGATAAAATTTGAAAACAATATGAGTTTTTCCCAGTTTTTCCTATATGATGCATGCTTTAAACTAAAATGACACTTTTATATTGAAAACATGCACTTTGAACCATACCAATCGCATCGTGTGTCATATTGACATGTGGTTGATTCCTACACGTCATAAATGAATTATGGATCATTTTATAATGCTTGAAAACAATCTATGCTCATTTTCTCGATTTTGGCTATGTGATGTGGATTTTAAACTAAAATGACACTTATTGAAAACATGCACTTAGAGTCATACTGACCACACCATGTGTTGGATTTACATTTAGTTGATTCCTATACATCAAAAATGAATTATGGATCATTGTTCTAAAGTTTGGAAATAATACGAGCTCGCTTGCTTGATTTTTTTATGTGACTCACGTTTTAAATTAAAATGACACTTTCATATTGAAAACTATCACAAACCAACCTGAGTAAACCCTGAACCAGTCACCTGAGCTAGCCTTTAATAAGTTCTGAGAGGCGTTCCCGATCCTCCTGGGATGATATCTAGTGCCTGACATCAAAATAAACCATTAAGAATGATTTATCCTAATAAAATAGTAGAAAAAATAAAAATATAAATAGAGTAATAAAAATAAACACTAGAAGCAAAAATAAAATGAAGCCACACATACCTCCATGTGATCCTGCAGGTCACCCCCAACCTCAAAACCAACATCACACCATGGTGACTGAATCTATGAAGGAAGCAACACCAATATCTAAAAACAAAGATAAATTTATAAGCATGAGTATTGAAACTCAGTAGGCATGCCCAAACAATATATTCCCAATTCATTTCATTTAAATATAAGATTCATCATTTTCAAGTTTGAAATACAATGTATAAAAGTAGGTTTTTCTTACATTTTTTTAAACAAATAAAGGCCCATTGTCCTTTTCATTTAAAATCAGTTTCGTTCTAAGAAGGAGGCCTTATCATTTTATAGAAGAAGAGGGAGAGTGGAAAGGTTTATGTTTTTACTTAAAAAGAGAAAAATAAAGTGTAAAAAATTTTAGAAACATTTTCCATAAACATTTTAAAACAAAACATACACTTTTAGCAACAAGGTACATCGCACAAGGAATCAAGAAAAATAATCACACAACAAGGGCAATGAGAAAACTACACAAGATACCAAACCAGACGAGGCACCTAAACTATCCACCACATATAAATAAGCACCAAGGGTATCATGAGAATATATAGGAACTCATAGGAAAATCCAAAACATACTAAAACCTGATTCATTCTGCAGGTGTGCCCAACTTGATGCCATCAATCATCCCTCATGCTTGGTTGTACCCTACTTAGCCTAACCGAGGGGCATCATCCCAAAGAATATCGTGGTCCATACTAAGGGATTCTATCTAGAGTATAATACTAAACTAGTGAAATACACATTATTAGAAGTCCCTATGTCTATGCCAGGTTCTCATGTTTTGTTCAAAAAGGGGTGTGCTCAAAAAATCTGAGTAACCGACCATACACACAAGTAATAACCATCAAATGAGTCACACAAACTGACACCAACCTAGACCACCCTAAGAAATAATCCTTTGCCTTAAAACAATCATTACATGAGAGAATTACCAACCTAAGGATGTTCCCACCTCTTCATAAACACACAAGGCGAGGGATCCATTCCATGGAGGGTTTTCTAATGAAACCATTGATTCACTCTCAAATTTACCCAAGAGATGAAGGTAGAACAGTCATAGTAGTTTAACTTGGCTTGTTGAATCATCATATACCTAAGAAGAAACCTATAGACACATACATTCTATGGAATATTTTTGGATATGAAGTGTCCAACTTGGGTTGATTTTATATGGGTTTAAGTGAACTCTAAGGCACTGAAGTTAATTCAATTTTAAAGTATGAGTTTATCCTAGGTTATCACTTGGGGTGGATTGAATGCATTCCCTTTTCAACTATTTCAATTTCTTATATTTGAGATGAGTTCATTTAAGAAGATCAAAAAAAAATCATCCCTCACTGGATTAATGTATACACACCCTAATACTAATCACCTATACACTTGAAGGATAAAAGCTTTGAGCACTCCAATGTAAAGGTTCATATTAGCACTTGAAGTGTGTGGCCTTAAAATTCAATAAGTATGAAGAAGTATTAAAATCATCAAATTAAAATATCATTTTAAAGAAGTGATTAGAGATTAAGGTAGTGATAAATAACATCAAATCCAGACCCTTTATACTTCCTTGGATCAAACCATAAGTGGGTTATCCCTCCATTGATCCTATGGTTTCAATGGAAGTGGAAAGTAGACTCATGAGGGAGGAATTGGAGAAGTAAAAAAAAATAATGAAATAACAATCACTCCACCGTTGTATGATAATTTCACAAGGTTTGGTATGAAAAAGTTCACACCTTGAGGAAACAGTATCAAAGTGATAAGAAGAATAATAGAAAAAGATAATATGAATAACTTTTATAGAGAAGCTAAGGTAATTCAAGGAACTTTCAATTGAAGGAATGCGATTACAACATCAAATTGGCAACATAACATTAAGATGAAAGAAAGATCAAAGGTGATAAAATCCTCCACCAACAATGCCTTAAATAGGAATTTAAATAGGCTTGGGTCAAGATACCAACTGTACAAAGGATCCCACTTGAGTATGGTAGGCCTAGGGTGGTGGAAAGTAAGGGAGAGGAGACTTTTCCACCATTGACCCGAAGTTGCAGCCAACTTGATTCCACCAAAAATATGTTCCTGTAATACCTTCTAGATTACCGAATTAGAGTGGGTCATAGAATAATAAAATGTATCCCCAGATGTATCCTAACCTCCTGTAAAATTTGGGCCCATTTGGAGTTGTGTATACTGAGATATGATTAAATTGGTAGACTGTTTTTTGGGTCGCAGAGTTTTGCCCAGAATTTTATCTCCAAATTGGGACACCTTAATAACCACCATAGATTCCAAATTAGCACTGGATAATGAGTAATTATTTGTTCCTATATATTTCTTCTAGCATCACACGAAATTTGGGCTTCATTGGACCTGTATGTTGGGCCCCACATTCTAATCAGTGGGATAGTGTCCAATTTTCCTTCTCCAGAATTGTTTCCTTTCATCACAAAATATCCCCATCTTCCTTTATGAATCCTCCATTTATCCCTGAATATAAAATGTTAATATTGATGTGTAGATCAATTTCTAAAAATATAAAATTAAAATATGGATAATTACATTTCTTAAAATCAGATGAATCATTGAGCCTAAATTGGTGTATATTAGGCATGAAGTGCACGAATGATGTGAATGGATGTTCAAAATTAAAATTCACTAACTCAGGCCCATAAGATCAAAAATGAACATTTAATACCATTAAAATGTAATTAAAATATGTATTTTTATTGTCTAATCAAACCCCCCCAACTTGAGATTTTCTAGTCCCGAGAAAAATGTATCTCAACAATATGAAATTCGAATTCCCTTTTCCAAAAATATTTTAATACACAATGATCAAAAAAAACCCTTATACCAAACAATCATTAAACCCATCAAAATATTTTAATAAAAGATAGTTTCATAAGTAGATCCAAATCCTATTCCCATTCCTTTTTTCAAATTCATTGCCATATTTCATCCAATATCAATTAAGTACGAGGATGTGTTGTGTATCACAATAGACATGGGGGTTCATCTTTATTCAAGGGGGAAATGATGTAAGCGATAGGTGGAATCACATTTCAATATTAATATGAGTATTAATTTTTTTTTCAATATTTCCATGGTAATTGAAATTGCACTCAAAAGAGTCAACCCATGTAGCAAGACTTTGTCGATGACTCCGAGGCTCAAGGACCTTAGGGCACCAAGTGAAGCCCACATAATCGGGAATCATCTCAAGTTAAATCAGTCAAAAACAAAGTCAAATTACCACAAATATAGATAAAATTACAAAATCTGGGCCAGACAACTATGGAGTTATGATCTCCAAGTTCCAAAATCTATGCATTAGGTCATTTCATTGCTCTATGTACAAATTTATTATTTTTTGATTGATTTTTTTGAATAATCATTTTAAAACTAAAATGATTACCAAACCTATGATATTTATTTGGGGGACCCCATGAACTCAAACTAATACCCCACTATCCAAAGTATGTGCATTGTGATCTTTTTTTTGTATGAAAATATAAATGATGAAATATCACATTGGAAAACCACAATTTACAAAATCTATGCTCATGAAATTATATATGGATTAAAATCAGAATCAGGGAATGCTAAATTATTTGATATTTAGTTTCAAAGTTTTCAATGTGTATTATCATGGTCAAAGTTAAAGGAATTTTTCCTCCCATTTACACACATTTTTTTCAATTTATTTTTTACACAAAAGCAAAAAAAAAATTTATTTCATCTCCCTCCCAACTTAAAATAACACCATCCCCAGTGTTTGAATAAATGAAAATTTAGGAGTATAGGTAAATAAGGGAATTTCAAGAAGGTAATTGAAATATGAGTATCATGTAATTAAGTCACCTGGTGGTTGAAGTTGAAGTTCTTGCAGCTCCAATTTAGTCCTTTGATATCCATGTCATCTGCAGAGTTCCCTAGTGGACAAAGAAAAAACAAACAAACAAACAAAACAATATATATATATATATATATATATATTTAAAAAAAAGTAAAATAAAAGTATATATATAAAAATTATAGAATAAGGAAGCACAATAATCTGTAGGTCAGTGGTAAGCGCGTGCCCCTGTCTCCCTTCGGTCCCGGGTTCGAGTCCCCGCGGCTTCACCAGTTGTGACGGGGTTTTCCCCACAACCTATGATGTGGCATTTTAATTTTATTATTATTATCTATTTTTTAACCTACAAACACATAAAATAAAAAAAATTAACTGATTATACATTGTCTTTTTTTTAAATTTCTGGGCAAGGTATTGCTCAAGGATCACACCATGTGAAATGGACGAATATGACACTCCTATTTCATACCCATCCATACTCATAATAGAATAATAAGTCAAAAACCTATTTTTTTTTATTTTTAAATATCAAAATGATTCATTAATCCTATTTAAAATATAAAGTTGATTAAAACAAAAAAATGATTGGAAACTTTAAAACCATGGGTTTCCTCCCATGCATCGCTTTGTTTAACGTCATTAGATTAACTTGGACCCCTAATTGATTAATTATTTTTGTCATCTAAGGTAGGTTCACACAATTATTCATCAACTTCATGTTTTTGGAATGGTTCTATGAATGGTTTGACTCTATGACCATTAACTTTAAAGGTTTGACAATTGGTGGGATCTTGAATTTCTACATCCCCATGGGGGTACACCTTATGCACTATGTATGGACTTGACCATCTATACCTCAACTTTCCCGGGTGTAAATGAAGTTTAGAACTATAAAAAAGAATAGGTTTACCCGGTACAATGTGTTTGGTTTTAAGATTTCGAGATTGGTAGGCTTGTACTTTAGCTTTATTGATCCTTGAATTTTTATAAGCCTCCATCCTAAGTTCCTCAAGTTCATTGAGATCTAATTTCCTTTTTGTTTCGGCCAATGAGAGGTCATAATTCATTTTATTAATTTCCCAAAAGGCCTTATGTTCAATCTCTATTGGAAAATGACATGCTTTACCATAAACCAACCTATATGGGGACATTCCTAAAATGGTTTTATATGTGGTTCGATAGGCCCAAAGAGCATCTAAGAGTTTTCTCGACCAATCTTTCCCAGATGGATTAACAGTTTTCTCAAGAATTTGTTTGATTTATTGATTGGATAACTAAACTTGACCATTGGTCTATGGGTGGTAAGCAGTGGAAAAATTGTGAGAAATTCCATACTTGTCCATGAGTGATGAGAATGGACGATTGCAAAAATGAGTTCCACGCTCACTAATGATATCCCTAGGAATTACAAATCTAGAGAAGATGTTTTCTTTTAGGAAAATAATCACAGTTTGATGATCATTGAATTTTGTGTGAATGACCTCAACCCATTTTGATACATAATCAATCGCTAATATAATGTAAAGATATCCCCTAGATTTTGGTAAGGGGACCATGAAATCGATTCCCCTACAGTAAAAGATTCCAATCACTAAGATGAGAGTGAGTGTCATTTGATTCCTTTTTGTGATTGACCCTACTTGTTGACACTTAGTACAACTTTGAAAAAATTTGTAGGAGTCTCTTGAGAGGGTGGGCTAGAAGAGACCACACTAAAGAACCTTATCATAAGTTTTCTTAGAGTAAAAGTGACCTCCACATGCCTCACTATGACAAAATTTAAGGATGGACTCTTTTTCAGATTCTGGGTCACAACTCCTAATGACTTGGTCAGGAAAGAACTTATAGAGGTATGGATCATCAAACACATAGTTCCTAACATCATAAAGGAATTTCCTTCAAGCTTGAGTCCCTAAGAATTTTGGAATTAATCCTATAACTAAGAAGTTGGCTATGTCAGCATACCAAGGGCAGTCATTCACAGAGTATAGGTGTTCATCAAGAAATGAATCAGACACAGAAAGGTTATTTGAGTTATCTTTGAATTCTATCCTAGAGAGGTGATCAACTACAAAATTTTCAAAACCCTTTTTATCCTTGATTATGAGGTCAAATTCTTGTAAGAGAAGGACCCACCTAATTAGTCTACCCTTGACATCTTGTTTTTGGAAATGATATTTTAGGGCTGAATGGTCAGTGAAGACAATGATGAGTGATCCTAAGAGATAAGACCTGAATTTCTATAATTCAAAAACAACAAAAAGCAACTCTTTTTCAGTGGTGGTGTAGTTGATTTGGGAATCATTTAAGGATTTTCTTGCATAAGAAATGACATAAAGAGTTTTATTGCAATGTTGTCCTAACACAACTACTATTGCAAAGTCACTAGAATCACACCTAAGTTCTAAAGGAAGGTTCCAATTTGGATATTTCATAATGGGAGGAGAGGTGAGAGATGATTTGAGGGTTGATAATTAACCCTTACTACTTTCTATCCAAACAAACGGAGCATCCTTTACTAGTAGAGCACAAATGGGATGGGATATTGAACTAAAGTCCTTGATGAATCTTTTATAGAAACCAACATGTCCTAAGAAATACCTCACTTACTTAACATTTCTGGGTGATGGAAGGCAACAAATGATGTAAACCTTTTCTTTATCAACTTCAATCCCCCTACCCGAGACTATATGGACAAGGACTAATCCCTGTTTAACCATGAAATAACATTTTTCCCAGTTTAGGAACATATTATTTTCTTCAAATATTGATAAGACTCTCTCCACATTCCTCAAACATCCCTCAAATGTATCCCCAAACATAGAGAAGTCATCCATGAAGACCTCAATAAAATCCCCTACCATGTATGAGAAGATTCCCATCATGCACTGCTGGAAGGTTCCAGGGGAATTGCATAACCTGAAGGGCATGTGTTTGAAAGAAAAGGTGCTGAATGGACAAGTGAATATAGTCTTATTGGTGAATGAGTTTAGCTTCCTATAGTCAATGCAGACCCTCCATCCATTACTCACCCTAGTTGGAAGAATCTCTCAATCATTATTGGTTATCACTATGATTCCTGCCTTCTTGGGAACCACTTGGATTGGGATGAACCACTCACTCTCAACTATGGGATATATGATACCAGCTTTTAACAATTTTAGAAGTTCCTTCCTTATTAACTCCATGTGATTAGGATTGAGTCATCGTTGAGGTTGACAACATGGATTTGAATCAGATTCCAGAACAATCCTACGAGTCCCGATAAGTGGGCTAATACCAGGAATATCAGACAAGGTCCAACCAATGGATTTCTTATGTTTCTTAAGGATACTTAGAAGCATCCTCTCATGATTGGATTCAAGAGAAGAAGAAATGATAATATGATGTGTTTGATTGTCCCCTAGGAAGGCATACTTGAGTGCAGCAGGAAGTTCCTTCAATTCAATATCTGGTAGGTTCATAATTTTAGGAGAATATTAGGACATTAGATCAAGATCAATTTTGTTTCCTAGAGTTTTATATAGGATTGATTCCCCACATGTAGAAGTTTTAGCTACTAGATTGGCTTGATCAGATTTAGGGAAGGAAGTTGGAGTGGTCTCCATGAAAGTGGTTTCCTGAAAGGTTTCACTGATTGTTGGACATAAGACTTCATCATAAGAGAAATTTGAAAATGATTCAAGCCAAGGAGATAAACTTCCTACATGTGAACAAAGGAAATCAGTCTCATCCTGACTTAAACATACATCAAATATTCCTTAATGTTCTATAGATTTATTATCAATGCTTCCTATCATGTTTACTTCATGAATGTCCTCATCATACCCTATTTGTGAGCTTTCATTATAGATGTTCAAGTCTAGACTCATGTTTCCAAAGGTGATGGCCATGTTACCATTTCAAACTCGGATAACAGAGTTTATTTTTGCAAGGAAAAAATGACCAAGGATGATTGGGGTTTGTTCTTTATTTCCTAAGTTTGGATGGTTGTCAAGGACAATGAAGTCAGCAGGGTAAATGAAGTTCTCAACCTTTACCAGAACATCTTTTAAAATCCCCTTTGGAACCCTAATGATACGATCAGCAAGTTGAAGTGTGACAGATGTGGGTTGGAGATCTTCTAGGCCTAACTGGCAGTACACAACATAGGGGATGAGATTGACACTAGCACCTAGGTTGTACAAGGCCTTGACATATTTTCTCTCTCCTATTTTAACATTGATATAAGGGAAACTTGGGTATTTCAACTTAGGAGGAATGGTCCCTTGAATGGTGGTACTCACATTAGCATCCAAAAGGACTTGATTTTCATGTGAAAATTTTCTTTTAAAAGTGCAAAAGTCTTTAAGGTACTTTGAATAGGTAGGTATGTTTTGGATGGCATCGAGAAGGGGAATGTTCAACTTGACTTGTGAGAAGATTTCCCTCAATTTTTTACTCAATTCAGGCTTGGTTTTCCCCTTCATGCATTGAGGAAATGGTGCAAGTTGTGGGGTTGTTTGTTGAAGAGTTGTTTCTTTGACAATGTTATCATGTTTTTTAGTTTTATCATTTGGTTCATTTGAATTTTCATCCAATTTTGAATCTTCATATGAGTTCTGAATTAGTGGTTCAGGTTTCTCAATTGATTTACCACTTCTTAAAACATTCACAACCTTTAGTTGTTCATGAGTTGTTTGAGTGAAACTTGAATCTCCCCTTACTATTTGTTGTGGAATGGCTTGTGTAGGCATGGGTTCCTTTCCAGTTTTAATGGTTTGAAGTTATTGTTTAAGGGAAGATACTTCCGAGTTCATCCTTTCCATTTTTTTTCACAATCATTCTAGTAGGATTTGTGGAACAGTTTGGGTTGGTGCTTGGGAAGATTGGTTTATCCCAGGGGGGATATTTTGGAGATGGGATGGTTTGTTGAAAATGGACTGGTGGCTATTGTTATTGGATAGGTTGGGTTTGGAACTGGTTATTGGTTTGGTAGTTCTGATGGGGATAAGTATTTTCTCCCTGTGTTTGTCTAGGTTGTTGGTTATCTTTCTAGCGGAAGCCTGAGTGATCATTATACCATGGGTTGAAGTTGTTTTGGTATTGAGGCTTTAGAAAGTTCAAAACATTTACTTCCACTGTGGGTTCTCCTAAAAGAACATCCTTGATGGATGGAATGGTTGGGAAGTTGTCTGTTTTATGGTCATATTTGTCACAAATTATGCAAACAGGGTCTACAGTTTGGATTTCATAAACTTTTATAAGGTCTATATCTTCAACCTTCCTAGAGAGTGCTGCGAGTTTAGACCTAAGGCTTTCCTCTTCTCTAAGTGTATGAATTCCAATAGTTATTTTTGGATTTTTAGAATAAGGTGAAGTTCCCCATATCTGCTTTTGTTCAGCAAGGCTTTCTAGATACTCATAAGCATCATTTGGGGATTTATTTTTAAAGGTTCCATTACACATCATGTTAATGAATTTCCCCCCCAGACCCAAACCTTCATAGAAAATTCTCACTTGTTCAGGAATAGAAAAACTATGGTGTGGAACCATTTTTAGTGTGTCTTTGAACCTATCCCATGTTTGATAGAATGACTCTCCCTCTTTTTCAAAAAAGTTTGGAGACTCTTTTTAAGTGAAATTGTTTTGTGGTAGGGAAAGTATTTTTTTGTAGAATTATCTTTGTAGTTGGTCCCAAGAGTTGATGTATGATGATATCAAATTGTTTAGCCAATTTTTAGCTCAATTATTTAAATAAAAAGGAAATAGCCTCAAATTATCTGATTCTAGTTGATTTGGGGGACACATGGTTTCAAAAATGTCATTGAACTCCTTAATGTGAAGGTAGGGCATCTTGGACTCCATTCCATGGAATGTGGGAAGATGGTTTAGGACATGGGGTTTAAATATGTAGTTGGAATATACTAGGGAGTTGTGTCTAATTCATGAGGGGGAATTGGTCCAGTAAGGTGTGAGGTAGTCATTCACGGTTTGATCGATTGCATTTCCCAAATTTGGGGCAGCCACATTTGGATTTTCATTTTGGTTTCCACCCGGGTTTATGAGTTGGTTTATTTGAATATATTCCATTGAAATGGGATCATTTTTGGACTCTGGAATATCAATAGGATTGGGATATAATGGAAACAATCCCCTTGGTTCACTTGACTCCCCAACCCTAGGACTTTCACCCTAACTAGACGGTTTGATTGATTGCGGGTGTAGGCGGACATGCGCCAGAAGAACAAAAATGAGAAAGGGACAAGATAAGAGATATTGGGTGAGAATAGAAGAAATGGGAGAGAATATAATTGGTGTTTATATGAATTACTTGGGTCCCCAGAAATGGTGCCAAAATTTGATTCACGCTCAACTTTACCCAAGATATGAAGGTAGAACGATCCTTGTAGTTTAACTTGGGTTGTCGAATCCTCAGAGACCTAAGAAGAAACATATAGACATGTACATTCTATGGATTGTTTTTTGGCCATGAAGTGGCCAACTTGGGTTAATTTTATATGGGTTTAAGTGAAATCTAAGACACTTAAGTTAATTCAATTTTAAAGTATGAGTTGATCCCAGGTTATCACTTGGTGTGGATTGGATGCATTCCCTTTTCAACTATTTCAATTTCTTATATTTGAAATGAGTTAATTTAAGAAGATCAAACAAAATCATCACCCACTAGTTTAATTTCTAAAAACCCTAATACTAATAACCTATACACTTTAAGGATCAAAGATTTGAGTTCTCAAAGGTAAAGGTTCATATTAGAACTTTAAGTGTGTGACCTTAAAATTCAATAAGGATGAAGAAGTTTTAAAATCATCAAATAAAAATATCATTTTAAAGAAGTGATTAGAGATTAAGGTAGTGATAAATAACATCCAATACATCCCCTTGATACTCCATTGGATCAAAACATAAGTGGGTTAGCCCTCCATTGATCCTATGGTTTCAATGTAAGTAGAAAGTAGACTCATGAGGGAGGAATTTGAGAAGTAAAAAAACAATGAAATAACAATCACTCCACTGTTGTGTGATAATATCATAATGTTTGGTATGAAAAAGTTCACATCTTTAGGAAATGGTGTCAAAGTGATAAGAAGAAGAATAGAAAAAGAGAATATGAATAACTTTTATAGAGAAGCTAAGGTAATTCAAGGAACTTACAATTGAAGGAATGCGATTACAACATCAAATTGGCAGCATAACATTAAGATGAAACAAAGCTCAAAGATGATCAATTTCTCCACCAAAATTGCCTTAAATATGAATTTAAAGAGGCTTGGGTCGAGCTCCCAATAGTACAAAGGATCCCACTTGAGTATGGTAGGCCTAGGGTGGTGGAAATTATGGAATATGAGACTTTTCCACCATTACCCCGAAGTTACATCCATCTTGCTTCCACCAAACAGAGGCACCTGGAAGACCTTCTAGATGGACAACTTATAGTATTCCATATAATAATAAAATATATCCCCATATGTCTCATAACCTCCTGTAAAATTTGGGCCCATTTTGAGTTGTTTATACCAAGATATGATTAAATTGGTAGGATGTTTTCTGGGCCGTAGAATCTGGCCCAGAATTTTATCTCCAAATTAGGACACCTTAATAACCACCATGGATGGATAATTAGAACTATCTCCTGAAATATGATTTGTTCCTATATATGTCTTCTATAATAACACGAAATTTGGGATTCATTGGGCCTGTATTTTGGGCCCCACATTCTCATCAGTGGGATGGTGTCCAATCTGCCTTCTCCAGAATTGTTTCATTTAATCAGAAAATATCCCTATCTTCCTTTATGAATCATACATTGATCCATGAATGGAAAATTTTCATATTTAATTGTAGATCAATTTACCAAAATATAAAATTAAAATATGGATAATTACATTCCTTAAAATTAGATGAATCATTGAGTCTAAATTGATGTACATTAGGCATGAAGTGCACGAATGATGAGAATGGATGTTCAAAATTAAAATTCACTAACTCAGGCCCATAACATAAAAAATGAAGATTTAATACCATTAAAATGTAATTATCATATGTATTTTTATTGGATAATAAACCATTAAAAATTGCCAACTGGTCCACACACAACCTTTAAATGTCAAACCATTTCAAAAAGAACCAGCACACGCCACTTTGAAAACCAAAAGTCCACTTTGAAACCCATTTAAGAAACCCAAATTACCATTTTAAATCCAAGGCACGTGTATAAAGTCCAAAGGGGAATTTTTTCATGCATTTAGTGTGAAAAACCCAATACAACCATTTCAAACAATTAAAACCAAGAGGAAATCGCCTCATTTCACATAAAACATTTATTATAAAAATAATACATCACTAACTAGAATTAAATAAAGGTGTGAAAGATAATCAATCAATGTATTCATAAATTTAAAGGCCCAATTAAAAGAGATCTTAACTCAAACATGTCTCTTTTGATGACGACCACTCTAATATTCTTTTTTCATCTTGCATGCATATGTACCTTCAAACACACACATATATATAAGGACACATATCCCCTATATACACATTTTAATGGAAGAATATATACAAGGGGGGTCCCTACATATATGATTATAGTTTCATATACCCCTTTACACTTACACACATATGTATTTTCATATACACATATAATCACAGCTAGCCCCATTATATATATTCATCCTTACATGGGTGAATTTATATACAGGGGGGACTTATATATGTATATGCCTACCTATTAATACATATGTAAGTCATTGAAAATTACAACCTGAAACCACCGTAGTGCGGTCCGAAATACTCTAGAAAAACACTAGAAAATCAAAACCACAAAGCCCCTAAATTAAAAATGATAAAAATAATTAAAATGGAACAAAAAATACCCTAAACCCATGGTGAACCCAGTTCCCTTGATGATGGTGGATAGAAATGGCCTCAATAGGACCAACGAACCCTAATAATCAAGAATAGACAAAATAACCCCCAAAATTAATTAGGGGTCAACCATGTCATTCACACCACATAGAAGAAAACAAAACCAAGAAAAAAAGAAGGATGAGTGGAGAAGATGCTTACCAGAGAAGAAAAAATCCAATTTTGGGAAGAAAAATGGTGACTAGAGGAATCGAGAGAGGGGAGGTCATGCACGTGAGTGGGGGGGGGGGGATCAACTATGCATGATTGAGAGGGGGAGGGAGATATCTTAAGGGTGAGGAGGGAAACCCCTTTGAGGGGTTAAAATATAGCCTAATAATAATAATAATAATAATAATAATAATAATAATAATGATATTATTATTATTAAAACATTTATTTTTTCCATTTATTTTTATTTCACTTTCATTTTTCTGAACTCTGGGAAGACCACACGATTTGGACGTGCGGTCTTCCAGACTATGCACCAACCATGCAGTTACCTCTGTCCTAAGAGGGAGGGACTGCACGATTTACTTGGAGGGGGTGCATGCCCATGTTCTAGGTCGTGCGACTTGGAAAAATCCACTGTCGAGGTTGCACAGTTGCACTAGGCCAACACATGGTTCCTACTAACCATGCGCTAACCGTGCACCACCTCCTGTTTTCCCAGAAACCAACATTTTTTTTGAAAAACAACTGGGAAATCTATAAAACAAAATCAAGACCAAATATAATTAAAATAACAAAGAAATATTGGGTTGGGGTGTGACAATTCTCCCCACCATTATCACTTTATGCCCCCAAAAATCCACCTAGTATAAAAGAGGAAAAAGAATGGATTCAAACTAAGAAAGTAACCTCCAGAATAAAACTTCGAGTCCAAAACTAAAATCAAAGAAAACCCCCAAACTGAACACTGAACTAAAGAAAACCAGAAACCCCAATGTTACCTTTCACATACACAAGTCACACCTGACCAACTATATAGAAATCTACAACAATAAGAGACCCATGGTGGGTCTCCCTATCATTTAAGAAACCAACAATCATGATAGAATCAAAAAACTCTAGAAGAAACTACAAAAAGATCCATGGTGGGTCTCCCCACTATTTGATAATCGACTATCTTAGACCAACCATCACAGACCAACACAGGAAAACCAACATGAATAAAAATGAGAACCCCCCAACATGGACCAACCCCCACTGCAAGGGGTCCCCAAAGAAATAAAACCCAAACTAAGAATTGAACCAAACCAAGATTTATCATTTCCACAAGATGAAAGTATCTCCCAAATGAGAAAAACATAGAATTAAAACCAATCCACAAAAAGACAACCATTCAAGGAGGGAAATCAATTAGATATTTTTATATGAAAAGGCACAAAAACTAGAAATACAAGAGAATGGGGCCACCAAGACTTTTATAACGAAAAATAAACTTACAAAAACAAGGAGAACTACATCTGGGAAACATAAACCATCCCCACTCCAAAATTGGAGATAGAAGTTGGGAAAAGGTCCTCTACACCCATACGATTCTTGACCATGCTCAAGCTTCACTCTAGGGACTATGGTTGGAACCCTAATGTCTTGAACCATCAACTAAATCGTAGCCAGGTGCTGACATCCTCTGACCAAGACTTCCTCTTTTGATGTTGCAACTTGTAGAATATTTCTAGGTGACCCAAATGGCCACACTGACGACAAGACTTCAGAGGATGATGATAATATGGACTAGAGTTCCCAAATTGACCATGCTGGGAGAAAACCATAGAGTGGTCTAATGAATAAAAGATAAGAAATCACAAGGAGTCTTTCCTAGAATAGGTTTCCCCAATTCACACTTCTCACCAGATAGGGAACCTCTATGAGCACTAAAAGAAACCAAACCATCAATTTACATGGGATACATTTTGAGACATTCCCAGATAAAATAATGTGATCCTTAAAACCTAGATAGAGACCCCAAACAAAAAGAGTAACTTCCAACTGATCACTAGAAACTATCATTGAAAAAAGGAAACCAGCTCTTGAAAATGGTCAACCTTCCCCTTGACCACCAGTTGACCTTATCGAGTGTCCATGAGATCTGTAACTTTATTTTCCTTCACTTACTCAAGAATAAACCACTGTATGAAAGTGGTATTAAAGATCACCCAATACATCTTGACTCGTAATGAGAATGGAATGATCACCTTCCATTGGTCCAGTCTCGATCCTTCAATCATACCCAAGAAAACACGCACTTTTACAAAATATGAAGTTCGCAAAAGCTAAATAAACTCCCAAATTCCTCAGGAAACTCCAAAACCACTAATTAAACTTGATAACTATTAAATATAGTCAACAATTGAAGAGAATTATACCCACCACTCTACTAGGAGTCTGGACATGGTGGATGATTGAAAAAGGATCCTTAGAAACCTTCTAGGTCTTTCTGGGTGGAATACCCTAAATAAAAAAGGATAAAAAACTAAATCAACACACAAACAAAACTCAATATAAATAATACCCCAAGTAAAAACACCACACCCTGAGCCAAAACACCAAGATCACAATCCAAACATCAGAAAACAAAATCGAAATCCTTTTTTAAAAAATCACCATTTGGTTTTCAAATTCAAACCCATTTTACCAAAGAACACTTTTCAAAATTCCTAACCTCCTTTAAAATCCAATTTAAATATCAAATCCCACTTTCCAATTCCATTTTTTCAATTTCAAGTCCCCTGGGTCCAAATCCACCCAGGTTCATCCTCTTTAAAATAGAAAACACACCTTCCACATTCCCTTTTGAAAACACACATTCTATTAAAAGGAAACAATTTCAAGAAATCATTTTCATTTCAAAAACCATTTTACACTCCAAATATCATTTTAATTTGAAAACCCAGTCACACCAACTAAAACCAATCCAAAAAATACACTCGCACTGAAGCACTTGGATGAGGAACTACTGGCCATGCCTAACCTGGCTACATGGTTTAGCAGACCATGCCCCAAGCAATCACCAACTACTAAGAGTGTATAAAACTTTACACTAGGGCACCACATGGGTTTATAATCCATGTAATTCCACCATGAAACACCAGATAACTCCCTTTGTAATCCCAAATCCATATAAACCAAAACCAAAGACTCAAATCTTGGACTAACCTCGGAAAATCAAGGACCAGAATGAGTAAGAGTTTGCGATACTCTTCTCATACCTACCTATCGAGTCCCAACAATCCTATATCCAATCTACCTTACACCTCAAATAAAAAGGGCCTCCTTTAATAATTTTTTTTCTTGAACCAACCTAGGTCAACCCTGAACCGGTCACCCGATCCAAACCACAACAAGGCATAAGAGGCGACCCCGATCCTCTCAGATATAAATTAGTGTCGGGCATCAAGATAAACCATTGGGAATAATTTATCCCAATAAAATCGTTGAAAAAAACTAAATATAAATAAAACAATAAAAATAAACACTAACGATGAAAAGAAAATAAAGTCGCACATACCTCCATGTGACACTATGGGTCACCACCGACCTCAAAACCAACATCACACAATGGTGACCTAATCCGAGAAGGAAGTAGCACTAGAAGCTAAAAAGAAAAGACAAAGCTACAAGAGTGAGTATTAAAACTTAGTAGGAATTACCCAAAAAACTATTTCTAATTAATTTCCTTTAAATATAATATCTATCAATTTCAAGTTTTAAATACAATGTATAAAAGTAGGGTTTTCTTACATTTTTTTTAAAATCAAGCCCCATTTCCATTTTCATTTAAAACTGATTTCTTTCCAAGAAGGAGGCCTTATCATTTTCAAAATGAAGAGGGAGAGTGGAAAGGTTGATGTTTTTAATTAAAAAAGGAAAAATAAAGTGTAACAAATTTGAAAATCATTTTCCATTAAAAGCTTAAAAACCAAACATCCACTTTTAGCAAGGAGGTACACCACACAAGAAAGCAGGAACAACAATCACACAACAAGGAAAATGAGAAAACTACACAAGAGACCAAACCAGATAAGGCACCTAAACTATCCACTGTAGATAAATAAGTGCCAAGGGTAACATGGGAATAACAAAGAACTCAGTGGAAAATCTAGAACATACTAAAACATGATTTATCCTATAGGTGCACCTAACATGCTGCCATCAACCAACCCTCATGCCTGGTCATACCCTACCTGGCCTAACCGAGGGGTATCATCCCAAGGTAGAGCATGGACCATACTAAGGGCCACTAGCTAGAGCGTAATACTAAACTAGTGAAACAAACATTCTTGGAAGTCCCCGTGGCTATGCTAGGTTACCATGTTATGTTCAAAAAGGGGTGTTCCCAACAAATCCAAGTAACCAACCATACACACAAGAACGATCCATCACATGAGTCACACAAACCAACCCCACCCCAACCACCCCAAGAAATAGTCCTTTTTTCTAAAAACCATCAAAACATGAGGAAAGTACCAAACCGAGGATGTTCCTACCTCTTCATCAACACACAAGGCGAGTGCCCCATTCCATAGAGGGTTTTCTAAAGACACCATTCAAAAGTTCCAATTGGGCCATGCACTACCTTTAAATATCAAACCATTTTAAAAAGGATCAAAACATGCCACTTTTAAAAACAAAATTTCACTTTGAAACCTATTTAATAAACACAAATCACCATTTTAAATCCGAGACATATGTGTAAAGGCCAAAAAAGAATTTCATCAAGAACTTAGTGTGTAAAACCCAATAAAACCATTTCAAACCATTAAAACCAAGATGAAATCACCTCATTTTATATAAAAAATTTATTCTAAAAATCATACATCACTAACTAGAATTAAATAAAGGTGTGAAAAGTGAGCAATAAATGAATTCTTAAATCTAAAGGCCTAATGCAAAGGAATACTACCTTGAACATACCGGTTTTGATGATGACCACTCAAATATTCATTTTTTCTGCTTGCATGCATATGCACATTAACATATATATAAGGACACATGGCTCATATGTACACATTTTCATGGACAAATATGTACAAGGGGGTCCTTATATATATGCTTACACTTGCATATACCTATTTACACTTAAACACACATGCATTTTCATATACACATATAAGCACACCTATCCCCATTATATATTTTCATCCTCCCATGGGTGAATATATATAAAGGGAGAACTTATATATGTATATGTCTATCTATGCATACACATGTAAGTCTTTAACAATGAAAACCCCAAACCACCATAGCGAGGTCCAGAATACTCTAAAAAACACTGGAAACTCAAATCCACAAAACCCCTAAATTAAAAATGAGGCAATGAATTAAAATGAAACAAAAAATACTTGAAACACATGGATAACCCACTACCCTTGACGACGATGTCTAGAATTGGACTTAATGGGACCAATGAACCCTAATAATCAAGAAGAACCCCCCCCCAAAGGGTTAACCCTTGACATAGACACTACATGGAAGAATAGAAAACCAAGAAAAAAAGGAAGAGAGAAGAGGCTTATTAGATAAGTACACACCCAAGATCAAGAGGAAAAATTTTGACCAGAGGGATCAAGAGAGGGGAGGCCAACACACAAGTGGGGGCCCATCTGTGTGATCAGGAGAGGGGGAAGGGGATGCCATGAGGGTGAGGAAGGAACCCCATTTGAGGGGTTAAAAGATAACTTAATAATACTAATAACCATAATAATAATAATAATATTAATAGAGAAACATTTTTTCCATTTATTTTAATTTTACCTTCATTTTATTTTTTTAAACTTCAGGAAGGCCACACGCTTTTTCGACACGGTCTACCAGACCATGAACCAATGGTGCAGTTTCCTCTGCCCTAAGATGAAGGGACTGCACAGTTTACCTGGAGGGGGCGTGGGACCGTGTACTAGGTTGTGCGGCCTTGGAAGAGCCACTGTCAAGATCACATGATTTTCACTAGGATGGCACAAGATTTCTCCTAACCACGCTCCTCCTACTTTTTTTTTCAAAAAATAGTTTTTTTTTGAAAAACGCCCAAAAAAAACTATAAAAAAAGAAACACTAGATATAATTAAAATAATAAGGAAATATTGGGTCAGGGTGTGAAAAAAACTTTCACTTTGATTCATACTTATCACATAATATTTCAGATTGATGTAAAGTCGATTCATATATGTCAAAAATGAATTATGGATCTTTTTCATAATTTTTGAAAACAATCCGACCCTGTATACTAGATTTTGGGTATGTGACATTCATTTTAAACTAAAATAAAAATTTTATATTGGAAACACGCACTTCGACTGATACCAAGAACATTGTGTTTTAGATTGATGTACAATTGATTCCTATACACCAAAAATGAATTATGAATCATTTTTATAAATTTTGAAAGCAATATGAGATTTTATGATCAGTTTTAGCTATGTTATGTGTGTTTTGAACTAAAATGACACTTTTATATTGAGAATACGTAGTTGGAGTCATACTAACCACATCACGTGTTGAATTTACATGAGGTCAATTTCTATATGTCAAAAATGAATTATGAATCATTTTACTAAAGTTTGAAAACAACAAGATCTTGTTTTCTTCGTTTTATCCATGTGATATGTGTTTAAAATAAATGTCACTTATATTAAAGACACACATTTCAAGTCATACTGACCACATCGTGTGCTAGATTGATGTGCAGTTTTATTACTACATGTCAAAAATGAATTATGGATCTTTTTCCTAAAGTTTTAAAAAAAATTGATATCGTTTAATTGTTTTTGGATATGTGATTAGTGATTTAAACTAAAATGACACTTTTATATTGAAAACATAATCATAGAGACATACCAACCATATCACATGTTAGATTGATGTGTAGTTGATTCCTACACATCATAAATTAATTATAGATCATTTTATTAAAGTTTTAAAAGAACCTGAGCTCTTTTTCTCCATTTTGGCTATGTTACACACTTTCTAAACTAAAATGATAATTTTATATTGAAAACACACACTTGGAATCATACCGACCACATCATGTGTTGGATCAATGTGCGGTCAAATCTTACTTACAAAAAATTAATTATGGATAATTTTCCAAAATTATAAAGATAATCCAAGATTGTTTTCTTAATTTTGACAATGTGATGCATATTTTAAATTAAAATGGCACTTTTATAATGAAAACATGCACTTTGAGTCATACTATCCACATCATGTATCAGATTGATGTGTGGTGGATTCTTATATCTTAAAAATGAATTATAGATCGTTTTACTAAATTTTGAATATAATCCAAGCTCGTTTTATTGGTTTTGATAATGTGACACATGTTTTAAACTAAAATTTCACTTATATTGAAAATAATAACTTTAAGTCATATGGTCCATATCCTAGTCGAATTGATATGTGGTCAATTCTTACATGTCACAAATGAATTATGAATCATTTTACTAAAGTTTGAAAACAATCTGAGTTCATTTTCTCAATTTTGGATATGTGATGCATGTTTTAAACTAAAATGACACTTATATTGAAAAAAAAACTTTGTTTCATACCAACTACATCATATTTTTTGATTGATATGTTGTCAATTCCAAGATATAAAAAATGAATTATTACTCATTGTACTAAATTTTAGAAACAATTTTTACTCGTTTTCTTAGTTTTGTCTATGTGAAGCATGTTTTAAACCAAATTTACAATTTTATATTTAAAACACACACTTAAAGTCATACCAACCTCATCATGTGTTGGATTGTTGTGCAGTCGATTCCCACACATCAGAAATGTATTATAGATCACTTTCCAAATGTTTGAAAACAATCTGAACTCATTTCCTTGGTTTTGGATATACAACATATGTTTTAAACTAAAATGGCACTTTTATATTGAAAACACACACTTTGAGTCATGCCAGGAATATCAAATGTCATATTTACATGTGATTGATTAAAATAAATCAAAAATAAATTACAAGTCATTTTCTAAAATTATCAAGATAATATGACATTTTTTTCTTAGTGTTTAAAACACGACACACTTTTTAAACTAAAAATGATTCTTTTGTATTGAAAACACACGCTTTGAGTCATACCAACCACATTATGTGTCAGATTGATGTGTGATCAATTCCTATACATCACAAATGATATATACATTATTGTTATAATTTTTAGAAATAATTCGAGCTTGTTTTCTCATTTTTGACAATGTGACATGAGTTTTAAACTAAATTACCATGTAAAGATCAAACAACCTCTCAATATTTTCAACTTCCAACCCTAGTTTAACTTCCTTCAAAATTAATTCTTCATTTATACATTGAGCATTATATTAGGATATGGGTGATTCATCTCTATTAGTATTTACAACATATTTCATTATCATGTCTTTGATTGAATAAAATGTGAAAGTTAAGGAATCCATCTTGTTTATCCATCATGGAGGTGGAAGTTATAATAAAAGGGCCTAAACCATTTTTACAAACTTATAAAAAAAATAAAAATACACAAAATTAAAATGATGAGGATAGGATCATGGAAGTACCTTCCTCATTATTTGGTAATATATCTTCAAATTTTTGGGCAGAAGGATTCTTGACCCATTTCCCTCTAGCGATTATCCTAGTTTCAGCCTCAAAGTCCAATATCTTATGAGCATGATTAGCTTTGGAATGTTACTATATATTCTATAATCCATAGAATGTAACCCTCCATGATACTTCTCCTTGAGAAACAACTCAAATATTTCTTACTTTATAGGTTCATCACCAAATCATTTTTTATTTTCTAGAAACTCATCCTAACCCATATAGATAGGAAAGTAGTGAATAGTTGAAAAGAAATGCATAGTAAATTGTGGAATGATCATATAACCTTTATAAGCATTTAAAAGTTATAATAACAATAGTAATATTAAATAACTCACATGGGTGCGATCACACCATCATTAATGCACCAGATCTCATTAGAACTCTGCAGTTAAGCATGCTTGGGCAAGAGTAGTACAAGGATGGGTGACCTCCTAGGAAGTTCTCGTGTTGCACCATTTTTTTAAAAAGAAAAAGAAAATGAAAAGAAGAATAAATCACATGATATGCAGGTTTATTAAATGTATCTAAAAGGTTGAATTGAAGATGGAGTGCATCTATAGATACAGGTGGAATTGAATGTATCTAAAATGATTTCCATCAATTCGTGGCTTGTTATCAAGATTTTTTTTTCTAATCATAGATAAAACACCATCAATAAAAACTTTTATACTATTGTAATTAGTTGGTGGGACCATAGGTTAGAGAGAACCATCAACTATGTATCCTCTCTCAAGAGGGGTAGAAAATATATGGTGGGGTTCAAATTCCTTTGGAATGATGGGAAGATCAAATAAAATAAATGTTAAGATAGAAATTGAAAATGTAAGATTAGAATAAAAATATAGCTAACTGATTTACAAATGCATCTCTAAGGTCATAGGTTGTACTAGATAAAAAACATAATAGGTAATCACCTCAACTTAATGTTGGTAAACATTATGATTCCATATACTCTTCCCACTCATCTCTAAACAAATTTACTTCTTCTTTTGAGTATGATGATTTTTAGAAATCCTATGGTACTGAGAAAATATAAAAAAATAAATGATTAATAAATAATTTAAATAAAAAATTTAATTACATTTATAAATTAACTGTTCAAGGATTCTAGTTTGTTGGCGGTATATGATATCTTTCATAAATTTTAAAAATTAATATCCACAATCATTATCTTTATTTTTTTAGAAACTATAGAAATATTGAACAAAATATGTAAATTATTTTAAAATATGTTTTATAGTTAAATATTACTATATGTACCATAATTTGTTTCCATTTGAAGAAATCCTTAGGCTTCTTATGTTCAGTCACCGACCAGATACCGTTATTTAGCTGATATTTATAAATTAATCGATTATAACAAAAATATCATTAAAAAAACTAAAACATATAATTTGAAGATTATCTATAAAATATTGATTATAGTTCATGACAAATTCACAATGGACATCACTTGTGGTTCATTTGTTGGAAATTCATGTTTTGGATCCAAAAAATCAATATTTGGGGTATCCAAATTGATTGTGATGAACATCCAGTGATTTCTAAAAAACTAAAATAAATAAGCAATTAAAAATAGAAAAATATATTTTATAGGATTAGATTGTATAGTTTTACTCCTACATTGTAGGCATCAAGAAAATCCTATTATCTACTATTTTTTTTTCAAACACATTTCTTAGTTCATATTTTTTCTCTTCAATTTCTTCAAATTCCAAAGAATGTTTTCCATAGAAATGATAGAGGAATTAATGTTTCCAAATCATGATTCATAGTGTTTTACCTTTATATATTAGTAATATATATTCTTATGGAAAATATGAATAGTTATTAATTGTAATGAACATAGTAGATCATTTTTTGGAAAAATAGATTATGAAAATATACCTTATATATGTATTAAAAACTCAGAATACCGCCCATTAAAACTTGATAATTTCATTTATACTCTCAATAGCAACCATTTATATAATAGAATATCCAAATATATCTTATTCATATTTATTATAGGACATATTTTCATCTTTGAATGTTGTATCTGAATAAACCTGTAATTTTAATATATGTGATAGTGGAACTGGTGGGGTGAAGGTACTCTCAGAAGGTACTTTTGATTTATTTATTGATCTACTATATTTTCTTGATCTAACCATCCTTTTACCCTTTGTTTTGTCCATTTGTAATAACATACCCCATTTCAGACATTTTTTTCTCAACTGTTAAAGTTTTTTTATTTGAAAAAAATTATTAAGGACACACCTCATGTATCTTTATAAGATTTGACATCCATTATATGAAAGTTTCAATATAATTATAGACCATGGTAACATCTATATCATTAATCATGATAGGAAACTCTACACTTATCTTGTGATTTAATTCAATCCCTAATCTCACACGATCTTTTGAGAGTTTTTTTATTATACAACATGTCTCCTGGTATATTGTACACCATACCCATTGCAATAAAGTGTTGCGTGGGTGTTGATAGATATAAATCACAAAAAATTTCACCCAACATAATATTAGTAATATAATGTTATAAAAAGTTATTTAATTCAAATTTAGGAAAAAGAGTTATGAAAAAATTGATTACCTTAGGTAAGGTAGGAAGTTGAGGGGAATGGATAGCCTCAAATCTAGTTGGTTCATGTAGATATTTATGTACTGATCATTGTTCCATTATTGGTTCTCTTGGATCCTTTCACATATATTGGACCACCAAACTGAACTGAACAATAATATATTTTAAAGAATATATTTGCACATTCATGCCTTTAATCATCTCATATGTATATTATTTTAGCATTGACTTCTCAAAATATATTCAAGGTGACACTCTAAAACCCGCACCTCTAACGCGGCCATATTGTTATGGCAACTTAAAAGCTACTAAAAGTAGTTTTTATTCAAGTACAATTGATGCCAAATCTTGTGACCAAACCATATGAAAAAAATATGAACATAAATATATATTTTTATATAATACTATTATAATGCATAAAAAATTACTGCTATGTCATACTTATATATGATTACCATACTTCTCATGTGTTTTCATCTACTAGTTTTCCTTATTTATTTATACAAACCTCCTTCTATAGCACATGAAGTGGGATAGAAGTGACTTTGGATTCTGATTCATCAATATCCATATAAACTAAGGAATATATGTTGTTTTATATCACATAAAACATTTACTATATATTTAAAATATATACCATTTAATTCTCAAGTGAATCATACCCATCCTTATTTTATGGTAGGGGTATATTGGTTTTGATGTACGCTACTTATTTTCACCACTCGTTTTTTGGTTCACAAATTATCAATTTTGAATTAAAGTGTATAAAATAAATATTTAAAAATAAAATATTATTGATTATGATAAACCTAAAATGATTCCTAATCATGGAGAAAAATGAAATATTTCCATGTTTATTGGTTCATAATGTGTGCATACATAAATGGTGGGTGGGGGTTTAATTTTCCCTCAGCATTCCTAAGATGATTCTTTGTCATAAGTGTCTAGAAGCCTTTATGATCTTTTCCATTGACCATTAAGATAAATTTATTATGATAATCATTTAAAATGAACAAACATTTCAAAGTATAATGAAAAGTAAATCAATGTTTTATTATATGTTTTTTAGTAAAATGGAGAAAGTATATTATAATATTTCCCTAATATCTTCCCAAATGGATGTATTCAATTTAGGCATGACATTATACCATGTATCTATATCAATTGGAACATGCATTCGATTTTGGACCCAATGTAACTAATGAACATTAAATTATTGGGGTCCACATATTTTCCATATCAGTTCCATCCAATTTTATACATTTTATTCTTACGTTGATAAATTTAGTTAACATGGTGATGCTACAACAGTCTTGTTTTTTCATCCACATGATATTGGTCTTCTAATAATTCCATATTTTCAGCATCGATGCTACGCCCTTCCTCATGATTGGTAACATTAATGTATGTATAATTCATGATATTCATGAGTAGTTAAAAAATTAATTTAGATTAAATACATGTAGTAGAGAATATATAATATTACGAGGAAAACATAGTATATTAAAAAACGCAGTAACCTATTCATTGAACTCAATCTTTTTTTTATTTAAAGGTTGAATGAATTTGGATCTTCTATCAAGTATCAAAATACCCTCCTTGTGGTCCCCTATAATGTACAAGACACTATCTACATTGTGACCACTATGAAATTATTGTGATGTCCCAATGGAAGGGTCATCCTCAATTGAATTTTCATTTGACCCTATAGTTGTTTTTGTCACTAACAGAAAAATCGACCAATACCTATTTTTTAGATATGGGATATAAAATAATTTCACCAATTGTGATTCCATTATGAATAGTTTATCCTTATTCCCTTCCACATTGAAATTCTACTTCAAAAATCCCAATTCATCACATTTAATTGCACTTCTATCGTCAACCCATTTGCAATAGAAAATAATAACTTGAAATGTTGTACAATACAACTCATATATTTGTTCGATGATGCCAAATTAGGACATATTCACATAAATTGGATTTCTATCCTTGGAACCAGATACGTTCATCACTTCCACCATAAGAGTAACTCCACTGTTTTGACTCATACTGCGTTCATATTGTTTCTTCATATAGAATATAAAACCATTAATTTAAGAACTATTGTAAGTGAAAAAATTTCATTTGGTCCCCCAGATAGCCATTAATGTTGTTTGAAAATTAAATTCAGATTTTTAGATAAATAATTATAAATATAATCTTCGAACTATCCTATAAACTGTTGATTATGTGTATTTTACACCCATATTTCATCCCTCGGTGGATTTAGATTTATAAGAATTACATATGGGATTCAACTTATGGAGAAACCTCTATGATATTATGTAAAATGTAAAGGAGATATAACTCACACTCTGTGATGGAAATTCCAACAACATTTCTTCCATAAATCCCTTTATCTATAAAGCATCAGCTATTATGAGATTTTAGGAGATCAATGCTATCAACATATGAAATGTAATTCATACATAATTGATAAAATTATTTAACAATATATTTCACTTCAATACAACCTTATGGAAAACATTTATTCTTGATGTGCCCTTTAAAAATATTCATATACCGTTTAATGGGGCATAACCATCTATAATGGATAGAACCACATAGTTCAATCTCTCTAACCAAGTGAACCATCAGGTGGACCATTATATCAAATAATGATAGTGGAGAGAACATATCTAATTCACATAATATGACTTTAAATTTTCTTATTCATGATTAGAAACTTCTCCAGGTATATATCTTTACTACATATGTCTTTGAAAAAGAAGAAGAGTCTAGTTAATGAATGTCATACATTTTTATGTAGAATTCAAAAGCTATAGGCATTAAATGTTGCATCAAAACATGAAATTTATGTGATTTTAGATCCTATAACTTAAAATTAGTCATTGAAATGAAATTATTGATATTTAATGAATAAACTTTTGGAACTTTTACATTATTAAAAAAGTCTCAAAATTTAAATTTTTCTTGTTTCGATAGAGTGAAAGCTTTTGGAGGAAGAAAAGTTCATATTTCACCCTTCAACAGTGCAAACTCTTCCCTTATCCCTATTTCAATCATTTTCAACCTTGCCTTAATTCCATATTTTGTTTTCTCTGGTACATTTAGTAATATTCTAGTAACATTATCACTTATATTTTTTTTTCTATGTGCATGATATCAAGAAATTTTATGATGTATAAAAAATTAAATTATGGTAATTCAAATTAGTTTTATCTATTTTTCCAACCTGATTTCATAAGATTTTTTCAAAATTGGTTTACCAAAAACAATTCCAATATCTTTTAATTTCTTAAATAGTTTATCACCTATTAGTAGAGATAATATTGTACCTTTTTCTGTATTATTATCAAATGATGTCATCCAAGATGAGTATTTATATAATTGGGGTAATTGTTTTTGATATCCTAAAACATGGTCTTTGAGTAATGTTTAAACCTAACTGACTGTATAAATTATTCATAAATAAGACATCCCAATATTCATTTAATGTTATATCATGGAAGATTTCATAAGTAGGAAAGTCATTTATCACCCTATACAACATGGATCTCAATATAAACTCTTCACTTATATAATCATCAAACAATTTAACACTTATATCCCACATCAATTTAAGATACTTGATCAATGGAGAAAAATATATATCAATATAATTACTAGGATATTTCAACCTAGATATAAGTAGAGACAACATAATGTATTTTCACTTCATGCATAACCATAGCGGAAAGTTATAATTTACCAACATAACTGGCCATGTACTACGAGTACTAAATTTTACACCAAAAGAATTTATTCTATCTATAGATAATGTAATATATAGTTTTCTAATCTTGTTTTCAAATTTAGGATACTCACAATAAATTTTATTCCACTGAGGATATTCCAATGAGAGATGTAGTTTCCAATATTCAATTCTTGTATCCACAAGACATATATAATTTTTAGTGGTTTCCTAACATCCATATAGTCTTCTAAACTTTATAATGATAGGAAATTACTGCAAAAATTTCATATAAATTGATTCATCTTTCTTGTATCGATCTGAACCACACTTAAGGAATTTTCCTAAGTGATTCACGATCCTTATAAAATATTATACAATCATTTATACATGCATGTATTTTTTTCCAGATATCATACCCATATAAATTAGAATTATTTTAGCATCATATATTCGACAAGGAATTTCATTTTATTCTGGTAGAATATCATTTAGGAAACCAAGTAGTTATGTAAATTAGGTATTCCTCCATTTACTACCAAATTTAAAATTATATAACTTCAAAACAACTGACAATGTTTTATATTTAGTACAAATGACATGCAATGGTATCTTTACACAACTATTTAAATTCTCAAAAAACTTTGGGCAATCAAGAATTTCATCTTCAATTGTATCTTCATTTCTTACATAGGATATCCATCATAATTTACACTAGTATTCATATCGAATTGTCCATAAATCACATTATCATCCCAATAAGTACATACATTTAATTTTCCCTATGTTTAGTCTGATATTTATAGATATGATCTATTCTGTGACAAATAAAACGTTCTTCCAACTCTTCTGCAAATTTTTTCTTGAATAACAACAATGTAACCACAAACAATGTATTTGAGAAGGGTCATATGCATGCTCTATTGAAATCTTGATGAACTCTTTAACTCCAACCACAAAATACTTTTTCATATGATTAAAAACCATCCATTTCAATTCATATCCATTCTATTAGATTAAAAAATATTTATTTTTTGAAAACAATAAATAAATACACATAAGGTATTCATAATCAAAGGAAAAATGTATAGATAATTATATGAAATTTGATTATTTTCATAAGAAAAAGTCATACTCACTTTGGAAAATAAAATAAGCAATAAAAACATATTTTTTAATGATAAAAGAATGTATGTTATTGAAATTGTCATGTTAGAATAATTATTATGAGAAGATATCACATTGATAACTTCCTTATATAATAATAATTTTGAGTGTCTAAAAAAAATTAAGATGGAACATGGTAGAATTAAAGCAGGAAATTGATGATGGGTGAAGGATTTAAAGTAGAGATATTAAGAATGAAGTTAAATTATAATAAGGGGAACCCACATGGGATAATATCCACCATGATATTGTTTTCCCTTTAAGCATATTTTAATCTTATTTGAATAATAATGTTTATATTAGACTACCAAAGTTGAAGGAATCTTCATATTTGAATGTTATTGGTGATGATACCAAATAATTTATCATTTTAGACACGGTTAATAGGAAAAGAAATAAACTATGGTCGTTGAAGGGTTATATACTCCCAAAAATAGAGAATCTGTATTGGAACATTCTTAAAGAATCATTTAATCTATATGAAGCTATTGTTCCAAGATAAAAATATCCAAATAATGCTTATTGAGATTGTTTTGTAATGGTGGGAATCATTAAAGGAAGGGAAAGTGAGATATATATAAACCTGCAATGAACTTAATTAAATTTTAATCTATTGAAAAATAAATATATCAGTAATGTTTACTCAAATAATTATTAATGTTTATTAGTTGGGATGAAATTTTAAAGGATAATGATGTTTGTGGTGAGCAAACTTAAAATAATATATGTGTTAAAAAGTTATTTTATTTCTAGATAATCTATTACTGATGAATATAACCATCAAAATCAATTTTTTATGGTTATAATGAATTATAATGTCATATTATTCAAGTACGCAACACTTATTAGATCTAAGAAACTTTTATGTTTGAGATTCATTATATATTGACAATTTATTGGTTTTAATATTCATAGATAACATCATCATTTTTACAAGGATTATTATATTATAATAAAATTTCTTTTGGTAGTAGACTTCATGATATTCAAATAAAATTATTTTATAAATCATTTTCAATTAAAAAATAACATGATAAAAAACATTAGTATCCAAACCCTTAAGGCCAAAATTTGTGAAGAAAAATTGAAAAAATCCATTTATAGACTTGAACAATTTAAAACACCCAAACATGAGTATCATAACCCTTTAAAAATAATGGAAAAAAATAAACCATGAAGTAATTAGTTTTATAAAACACAAGTAATCAAAAACCTCATTGTCACGATCATTTAGTCTAGGTCAGGCCAGTATGATAAGGGAATGGGGGTAGTACAGTATAAGGAGAAAGAAGAACAAAAAATGGTAAAAAAATGCAATATTAACTAAAGAGGAGTATAAAGAATGACATACCTTATGTTTTGAGAGGATTTATTTTTCAAATAAGTTTTAGGGGGAGTGGCGATAGAGGTTGAGATTTGTGAGAGATTGAAAGAATTGAAGGAGTTGGGTTCTATTAGGGTTGAATTTATAAGATCAAGAAGGGTTTTATTAGTGCTTTCCAAAAAGCTATCATAAAACCTTATCTTTATAAGTGTTATAATTTTATCATCAATAAAGATAGGTTTTATGAGTGTTTATTATTTTAACACTGATAAAACCTATATTTATCAATAATTTTTTTAGCACTAATAAAAACAATTTAAAATAAAATATAAAAATATTAGGAGAATATATATTAAAAATGAATAAATTATAAAAAAATAAAAAAATAATTAACATTATTAATGAATACATAATCTTAATTGCATGAATGTTAAAAATGACTGAAATTAAATAATTAAAAATGAATAGAATTCAAAAATATTAAAAAATGGATAAGTTTTATTGATTACATAAATTATTTAAAAAAATAAAAAATGAATATATATTAAAATTAAGATGAATACATATTAAATACGTACATTACAATTATATTAAAAACATTAAATTTTAATGAATAAATATGTATAAATAAATATTTAAAATGAATAAATTAAAAAAAGTTAAAAATAATTAACACTACAAGTGAATAAATAATATTAAATGAATGAGTGATAAAAAAGAGTGAAGTTTAATAAATAAAAAATCAATAGTTTGTAAAAATATTAAAAAATGAATAAGTGTTATTAATTATTTATATTATTAAAAAAATTAAAAATGAATGTATGTTAAAATGAAATTTAATACATATTTATTATATAAATTACACATACTATATTAAAAATATTAAATGGTAATGAATAAACATGCACAGATAAATATTATAGATGGATAAATTAGAAAAAAAATAGTTAAATGTATATAATAAAAATATATAAAAATGGATAAAATTTAACGATTAAAAAAATAATATATTAAATATATTATGTTAGTAAATAAAATTATAAAATAAATATTAAAATTTGAATAAACTACAAAAAATATTATATTTGTGTGTTTCTATATAAAATTTCACTAATTACTTAACTTTAGTTTACCCTTACTTAACTTTAGTTTATAGTTATATAACTTTAGTTTTCCCTTAAATTTGTTTTACCCTTACTTAAATTTAGTTTAACCTTTTTTAACTTTAGTCTACCTTTAATTAACTTTATTTTACCCTTAATTAACTTTAGCTTTACCATTACTTAACTTTTTTTTTACTCTTACTTAACTTCAATTCACCCTTAATTAACTTTGTTTTACCCATACTTAACTTTAGTTTACCCTTACTTAAAATTAATTTAACCTTACTTAACTTTGTTTTACCTTTACTTAACTTTAGTTTTTAAATTACTTAACTTCAGTTCACCCTTACTTAACTTTATTTTATCCTTACATAACTTCATTTTACCTTACTTATCTTTAGTTTTACCCTTAGTTAACTTTGTTTTAACCTTAATTAATTTTAGTTTTCCCTTAATTAACTTTGTTTTATCCTAACTTAACTTTATTTTACTCCTACTTAACTTTAATTTACTCTTAAATTTGTTTTACCCTTACTTAACTTTGGTTTTTACCATTACATAACTTTTTTTGATCCTTACTTAACACTGTTTTACCCTTAATATTATTTTAACCATATGTAACTTTGCTTTAACCTTACCTAACTTTAGTTTACCCTTACCTAAATTTATTTCACCCTTACTTAACTTTAGTTTTAACCTTACTTAAATTTGTTTTACCATTAATTAACTTTAGTTTACCCTCATTTAATTTTTTTTACCCTTACCTAACTTTATTTTAACCTTACATAGATTTAGTTTACCCTTACTTAACTTTAACTTTACCCATAATTAACTTTAGTTTACCATTACTTAACATTACTTTAACCATACTTAACTTTTTTTCACCCTTACTTAACTTTAGTTTTTTCATTAATTATCTTTAGTTTACCCTTACATAACTTTTTTTTACCTTACTTAACTTTTGTTTTACCCTTAAATTTTTTACCCTTACTGAACATTGTTTTAACCTTAATGAACTTTATTTTACCCTTACTTAACTTTAATTTACCATTACATAACTTTAGTTTACACTTACTTAACTTTTTTCCCATACTTAACTTTAGTCCATCCTTACTTAACTCTATTTTACCTTACTTAACTTTAATTTTACCCTTACTTGACTTTGTTTTACCCTTACTAAAATTTATTTTACCCTTAACTTTTTTTTACCCTTAATTCACTTTAGTTTACCATTATATAACTTTTTTTTACCCTTAATTTTTTTTTACCCTTACTTAAAATTAGTTTTACCCTTACTTAAATTTGTTGTACCTTTACTTAACTTTAGTTTAACCTTACTTATCTTTGTTTTTACCTTACCTAACTTTAGTTTTACCCTTAATTAACTTTGATTTACCCTTAAATTTATTTTACCCTTAATTAAATTTGTTTTACCCTAAAATAACTTTAGTTTACCTTTTCTTAACTTTAGTTTACCCTTACTTAACTTTGTTTTACCCTGAATCAATTTTATTTTACCCTTATTTAACTTTTTTTACCCTTACTTAACTTTAGTTTACCCTTTCTTAAATTTATTTACCCTTACTTAACTTTAGTTTTACCCTTACTCAACCTGTTCAAGTTTTTTTACCCTTAACACATAGAAACTCCAACTTACCTTTACTTAACTTATATATAAAATTCATATCATCTTTCCATATCCAAATCTTGTAATATGAAATAATTTTGATATATGTAAAATTGAAAAAATACATTATATAATATGTAATGTCTATTACTCAATACTAAATAGTCATTTTTTAAAATTAATATTAACTTTTAATTATACATCATTTTTCACAAGATATACGACTTATTCAACATAAATATTTATTTTTTATATAAATCATATTTAAGAAAATATTATATATATATATACTAAAATGAATATATTTATATATTAAAAATATTAAAAATATTAAAAATATTAAAAATATTAAAAATATTGATGAATAATTATGTATAAAAAATATATAAAAAAGGAATAAATTATAGAAATATTAAAAGAAAAATACTAAAAATGAATAAATTATAAAAAATGTAAAAAAGAACTTAACATTATTAATGAGAAATAATATGAATGAATGGATATTATAAATTAGTGAAATTTAATTAACAAATGAATAGATAAAAAAATATTAAAATAATGACTAAGAGTTGTTAATTATATAATTTTTAAAAAAAAAATAAATACTTAAAATGAAAATAAATACATATATTAATTATGTAAATTGAAACAATATTAAAAAAATTAAATGTAAATTAACAAATATGTACAAATAAATATTAAAAATAAATAAAACTATAAAAAAATTTAACAAATAAAAATTTTAAATTAATAAATTAAAAAAATATTAAATAAAAATATTAATTAAATAAATAAAAATAAAAATAAATGTATATATATACATTAAAAAAAATAAATAGTATATATATATAAGAAATTAAAATATAAAAAATGAATACAATTTATTAATTAAAATCAAAATATATTAATTATCTAATGCCAACAAATAAAAATATAAAATGATAATATTAACAATTTAAAAACAGTGTTTGTTTATCCCTATAAAATTGAATTAATTTCATATATATAGTGAAACTATTGTATGAAATATTAAGTGTAAATACATATTTAGTCAATATTTTTTATTAATAATTAAATATTTATTGTTTGATATATATGTCTAATTGAAAAAATTAATGAAAATGATATAAAAAAATGTTATTAAATTTTTATTACTAATTATTTATTATTTTTAATAAATATTAATTTTTAATTAACTTATAAACCATTTTTACCAATTATATGAAGTGTAAATACATATCTAGTATATATAAATCATATTTAAGCAAATTATATGTATATATATCAATATAAAAATATTTTTTATTTTCAATATGATTTTTAATAATATATAATTTTTTCTATTTATTATATATTTCATTTTCACTAAATATCTTATTTATCAAGTCTAAATGTATATCTAGGCATATATAAATCATATTTAATAAAATAAATTATATTATGTTAATATAAATATATCTATATATTAATATATGGGTTTTAACAATATTTTTTATATGAAATATACCTTTGGTGAGTTCTTTTTTAGTATTGATAAAGGTTTCCCTTTATCAGCACTAAAAAAAGCGCAAAAAAGGTACCTTTTATTTGAGCTAAAAAATCAATGATAAAGGGAGTGTCTTTATTAGCATTTTTTTAGGATTGATAAAGGTAACCTTTATTAGTGTTTTTTAGTGCTGATAAATGCCACATTTTTTCAGTATTTTTAGTTTGTGCTGATAAAGGGTAATGTTGATTATCAAGAGTTATGTGGTAGTGATGAAATTTAAACCTCATTAAAGGGTGTCTTCTTATCCTTTTTCAGTGAATATTGAATTTATTACCATGTCTTACTTTCATGTGGATATTATGCTCTTCAAATTTTATCTTTTTTCTTATTTAGTGTTATTTTTAATTAAATATATACATATATATATACATATTTGTATATATTTGCATATAAAAATTTAATTGTATCAATAAATATTTAAACAGTTTTACACATAAAATATATTTTTTAATATATAAATCATATGAAAATAATTATTATCCATTTTATTTAAAAAAAGTTCTAACCATTTTTTTACATTATAAAAATGAATGAATATATATATACCCATACAAATGTATATATAATATTTATACATACATATGTGTGTATTAATAAATAAATATATAATTATATTTATATTCTAATATATGTAAATGAATATTAATATATAATATATTTTAATAAATATAAGTATATACATATATATATCACACACACACAGACATATGTATAAACCCACACACACAAACATATATTTTATAAATGTATTTAAAAATAATTATATAAATATATATAAATATATGGATAAAAAATATGTATGAAAATATAAATTAATAAATAGAAATATTATAAAATATAAGTTCGATTACAATCACCACTGTGGAACACTACACAAGGAACGAAACTATAATAAACAGGTAGGCCCGAGAACTTGACCCAACAGTTTTTTCCTCACACCCAAACCCAAACCACCCCACCACCAACGATGGGGAAATATAGAATAAAACATGATAGTGAATTGGAAAATAGGTTTTATTTGCACATTTAGGTCCCATGTTTGAGTTCAATCACATGCATGTGAGTTGGTAGTTGGGTATCAACTAAGCGTGATAAAGGAGGGGTCACAAGTGCTACCCAAAGTGGGTGTTGGCTGGAATCATGTGTAAGAAGGAGAAGGATCCATCGAAGAGCACTGAAGGGGGGGTGGGGGGGTCAGGTGCTGATAGGGGGTGTGGTGCTTTATTGGGAGAAAAAACATATATTTTTTTCTAATTTTATTAGTGCTGATAAAGACCTCCTTTATGAGCGTTAAAAACATTGATAAAGGGGGTCTTTATAAGCTCTAAAAAATCACTAATAAAGGCAATATTTATCAATGATTTTTTAGCATTGATAAGAGTGATATTTATCAACACTTTTTTAGTGTCGATAAAGGATGATATATTTTTAGGGCGTTTAGCTTATCAACACTTTTTAGCACTGAAAATGGTCACTTTTAACACTAACTATGACCTAATTTATAGTATTTTCTGAAGCTAACCAAAATTTAATGGTTCCATTAACCATGCTAAACAAAAGATGTTTGATGGAATCCCCAACAAGTATATCTTTTAGGTTTACCTTTAACTAATAATTAAGTTATGGACTTGATGTATTAATTTGAATAATTCAAATATTTATGTTAGAGATGTACTATATATCCATTTAATTAACACCTATACTATAAATTGTTTTTTTCATTAAAAATTAAATTCACTTTCATTTTTTTTCATTTTAAAATCATAAAAAAAATAACCTAAATCAAGAATGGATCAATATGATAATAATGATATATATAATGTGAGTGAGTCTATATATATTAAGTAATTTTTCATTAACAATTAAAACTCACTTACCAAATAAATATTTTTTTTGTTATTAAAACCATTTACAAACATAATGTATATTGAGAATGGATCAATTTGATAATGACAATGAAAAAAATGACATGTGATAGTTTAAATGTAATTTTATAAAGTAAAAATAGAACACGTAACAAAACAAAAAAAATATTTTTCTCATAACAATTCATGCATCCAATATATATATTCATGCATTAATTATATAAATAGGTAAAAAAATTATTATTTATATGGATATGATTTATATAAGGAGGCTTCATAAAGAATTATAAAATTAGGTTTGTGTTCATAAAAATTCACAGGGATGTGAAAACTTTAATTATAAATAATCCATTCTTATCAAAATTTGTTTAGTACTCAAAAAACCTATGACAAGTATATTATTCATATGGAAGTTATGTCTTATAAACCAATAATGATGGATGTTTTAGTTATTTATTTGTGGGTGTAACTCAATTGTATTTATATATTTATAAGAGGAAATTTTTTATTAATAAAAATAGAAAATTTTATTGGTGACATGGAGGAAATAATGCAGTACATGAATATTTTTAAAGGATATATGAACCAATATAATCATCCTTGATATAATTCTATTTTTCCTCTTTAAATTTAGATTTTATGATTCTTATGTATTAATATTTTCATAGTGAGATAAATAATGAGTTTTCCATTTTAATGTATGTAAGTAAATAATTGAACCATGTTAAATTTTGTTTTATTTTAGTTATATTCTTGTATGAATTCTATTCCTCTAAAAGAGATATCAATTTTAGTTCCATGAAAAATAGAGGAGAGAAGCTCCAATAGTCAAAAATAAAGTTTCTCAGATTTTGAATTTAAATAAATCATCTTGTATATCGGGTTAATATGAGTCCAATAGTGAAAATGAAATAAAAAAAACAAAAAAAAGATTTTTATAGGTTGTAAAAGTTTTGGGTCTACTATGGTATACAAATTCATGGTAGAGAAGACATCAATTGGCACCGCATCAATGAATTTCTGATAACCTTTTCATTAATTTCTATAAAACTACATGTTATCACTATGTTATCACAATGATGAGAGGGGTTTGTTGTAGATCCCTCAAAAATAAATTATTATTACCTAAGAGTGTACTATAGTGGCACAACCTAGGGTCGATCTCGAAGAGGCCGCTCATAACACACCAAATTTCTATTGTCACTGCTTATAACCTAACTAATATTAAACTACTAATATACTAATATAAATGGGGGTTTGATTTTAAAAATACATAAAATATAATATATATTAATAATAAAATTAAAAACACAAAGGAAATAAAAATAAAAAAATAAGTTCGTGAAGAATCGTTTTCGTTCTTAGGAGATTGTGGTGATAAAATCATTGTTCTTTAAAAATATTTATTATCAATACTCTACTCAATGTTGAGATCAACCCTATCACTCAACACCTTCTCATAAATTGTTAGTATCCTGCACCAACCCTCTATATACAAGATAATACTCAATCACATCATCACTACAATGTTACTCTACCCTGGATACAATATTATGATGATGGAGAAGAAAATTTTAAAATAGGAAGAAGAAATCAATAACAATGAAAGTGGGGTGAAACCTACACCAAAAGCATTTCAATAATATTTAAATTTATAGAATAAAATAAAGAGAAACATTTAATCACAATGAACTTAAGGACCACCACTCCCCCCTCGAACAACAATGAGAGTTAGTTCTCCATTTGCATGGAGTTTAGAAGGATCATTGTGGGGGAACACAAAATAGAAAATGAAAGAGAAGATAAATGCATAGAAGAAAAAGAATAACTAAGATAAAATATAATTAAAATATAAAAAACTATTACATATACCAAACTCCACCATTAACCCTTGAAAATGGCTATGTTGTAAGAGGTAGAAGAGATGACAATTTATAGAGAAAATGGGTGAGAAAATTTGGCTCCTAATATATACACCTTATTGATATGAACTTATCCTAATTAAATGGATGAATCATGGACAGTTTCCATCATAAATGTTGTTCCATTTTATGTCCCATGTCAACCGTCAAAATTTCATGTTTAATGGAGATGTGTGTATAATGTTATTACTATTTTAGTCCAAAAAATTTAATTTGGGCAGGACTTTCCATATTTCACTTTTCCAACTTTCCATGCTATTATAAAATTTAATAAAGCTGAATTCCACGTGTAATCCTCTATAAAAGTTTATCCCCAACTTCTTTTCTATCTCCATACTGAATTTAATCTTTATTGAACCAGCAAACATAGAGATATATTCTCAATAGTAAAAGTGTCCATATTTGTACATAGTTTTCGAGGCCAGATTTGTGAGCAATATTTGAGCCTCCAAATGAATGATAGAGAATTGAATCCATAAGGATGAAATGTGAAACATGATGTATGGAAACCTAAAAAAAATTAATTTCACAATTTAATTTAGTTTAGAAAAAGTTATGGCAGAATTATAGAATAGAAATAAAATAATTAAATCCCAAAATTAGGCCATTTAGAAATTATGATCAAAATTCATCTAAAAACTAACAGTGTGAAAATTTCCCATAAAATAACACAATTGTGGGATTTAAAACATTGAATTAAATTATAAAATATGTGAAAAATATTTCTTCATAACTCCCCCGCACTTAACCATTGCACTCCCAGGCAATCAGCATATATTCTAATCTTAATCCACACAACAATCAACCACGAGAAAAAATCAATGATCATTTCCAAAGTAGAATTAAATCATGTATCCTCTATAAAAAATAATTAAATCTCATATTCATTCCTTACATTTAAATCTTTTCAACTTCATAAATCCATCCACGTCCCAATCACAACCTACCTCACATTGAATTTTATGTCACTTTTCACTCAAGAGAAATTAAATCTAGAGTTATGCTCATACTTGGAAATCACATGTATCACCATATAATTGTGAAAATTATCATTTCTCTATAGTGTGAAACATGAAAATATTTTCAATCATGAGGAATTTTCTAGGTGAATTTAGTGTCTTAGGGTTGGTGAGAAAATGATTGGAAATTTAAGGCTGAAAAGAGGAGGTTTTGAATCTTAAGTACAATGCATGAATATTCAAGTAAAAACACAAGATAAACCTCATGAATATCCCCTCGAAAGTTTAAAACACAACTCCAAAACCCATTTTATGACATTATACTTGATCCAATTAGTTATTAAAATTAATAATACCATCCAAATTCTCCCCTTTTTTCTCATTTTTTTAAAGCTCCATAAAGGTACAACTTTATTTTCATTATTTTTTTTCCTTAGAGAATGAGCTGAAAATTGAATACAATGAATGGATGACAATCATGAAATTTATTTTAAAGAATAAAATGAGTCATAAAAGGAGGTAAAATGAAATATTCAAGCTCACCTCCATTTTTTTCATCATTTTTTTTCAATTTTCATTTCTTGAAGGAGAACCAAATGAATGAAATAAAGCACAGTGAAATATTAACTCAAGATCAATTCCATTATTATACACTTCCCATAATATTGACATAAACCTCACACCACCAAAAAGTGAAACATATCCCAAAAAAAAACACATGAAAGGCCCTTCCCCCACACTCAAACTTGAAATATCCATGAAAAATTACCAAGAGTGTGGGTAGGTCTGGAAAAATTGGCTTTTAATGTGGCTTAAAACCATAAGAAAATTCATGGAATCTAAGGGATAATGACGGATAAATGTAAGGGTGGGTCTCAAGATAAAAATGTGTCTATCCAAAGAGATTCCTTAATCATATAAAAAATTCAATGAAATCCAAATCTTTGAAATAGAAAAATCATAAATTATTGTTCTCACACAAAATCCAAGTTTCCCTCAAGAATGCGTGGGTATTAGGAAAAATATTTCAAAGTGGTTCAGAATACCTGACAAGACTGTAAAAATTATTTGAGTCAGTGTTTCATTTTCATGGATTTCAAAAATTTGTCAAACTCATAAAAATGCTTTAAAATCCAATTCAAGGAGAAAATTTTCACACCAACAATCATTTAAAATCTATTTTTTTAAAAATGATTTCAATTTTCTTAAAATAAATTTTTGTTTGAAAAATGATCATAATTTAAATTGAAACTAAATAATCCTAAAAATATTAAAAAAAAGTAAAATCACACATTAACAACAAAGAAGTTTGATGCTCTCCCCACACTTAGATTTAGCTGCCCATCATTTTAGCATAATAAAAATAAATGTAAAAGAAAAAAAGAAAAGGAAAGATAAAACCTAACATTATTTTCTAGTGGTATCTTTGAGATAAGATCCTAGATTCTACCACTTCATCCTAGAAATAAATAAATAAAGAAATTCATAAGAAAAATAAATAAAAATAATGAGGTAGAGAAAAGAGGATAGAACATGTGTGGGTGATAGGATTTTACTACCCCTAATCAGAAAGTTGTAGTGGTTTAACCCCAATCAGATGGTGGGTTTGGTTTCATTGAGATTAACCAACACATGTGAACTTTCTTAGTGTACATGAGTAGACACCAAGAATAGATAACCCTAAAGAAGACAATAAAATTCCCAACCCCTAAGAACGAATAAAGAGATAAATTAAGGTCTAGTGTGGGATGAAAAAGAAGATAGGGGTACTCCCTGATGAATTTCACGATGTCCTTCTCCATATTGTATGAAATTTGTTTAAGAGAAGGCAGTATAACCACATGATTCTCTATATATTCTTCTTCTTTGACCACCACCACTTGGGTGTTGCCTTCCTTAACATCGAAGGTCTTCTGCATTTGTGCTCTGTCAAAAATTTTAGTAAGGGAAAAGTATACAAATTGTTCAGATTGAATAATATTAAAACATGAAAAATCAATGAATAAATCTTTCCTTTCAAGTAACTAATCTTATAAATTTATCTCTTTGGGAAAGTCCATTAGCAACTCCATCTCAATAGGTATATCTTCTGTATTATCTTCCAAAGCAAGAGAGAGGTAGAATGGTGCTTGATCTCCCATATGTGAATCATATAGAAAGAATTATTCTTCAAACTCCTCTAGAAATGGTGTGGATAAGTTTGAGTCAAGTTCCTTCATAATTTCATCCTCACATGGATCTTCAATTGAAAATTTTGGAAAAATAAGCTTTGATTCCTCTTTTTCTTGAGCCTCTTTTTGAGCTGCCAATTCATTCAAGGAATATGAAATAAATGTCATTTGATTCCTCAACTCTTCTATCATTTTTGCATTCTAATCCAACTGGATATTCATTAATACTTGTTTTATAACCTCAAAACTATTTTTATCATGAAAATCATATGAAAAATTACCTTGAAATTCCATCATTGAACCAAGAAAATAATGATATTCAATGAAGTTCATTTTTTTTGGTTTTTTTGAAAAACAGTGTGTGTAGGAACTTGGACTCTCTGGAAATGGAACCAAATTGATGATAGGGATTCTTCGTAGATCCCTCACCAATAAATTATTATTACCTAAGAGTGTACCATATTAGCACAACCTAGGGTTGATCTCGAAGAGGCCACTCACAACACACTGAATTTCTATTATCACTGTTTATAACCTAACTAATATAAAACTACATATCTACTAATATAAATGGGGGTTTTATTATGACAATAGACAAAATATAATATATATTAATAATAAAATTAAAAACACAAAGTAAAGAAAGAAGACACAAAGAAGTTAGTGAAGAATCGTTGTCGTTCTTGGGAGTTCGTGGTGATAAAATCATTGTTCTTTAAAAATATTTATTCTCAATACTAAAGTCAATGTTGAGATCATAACTATCACTCAAAACCTTCCATTTAATTGTTATTATCCTCCATAGACCCTCTGCATGCAAGATAATACTCACTCACATCATTACCACAATGCTACTCTACCCTAGATACAATATTATGATAATGAAGAGGAAAATTTTAAAACGGGAAGAAGAAATAAATAACAATGAAAGTGGGGTGAACCCTACACCAATCCCATTTAATTACTACTGAAATTTCCAGAATAAAATAAATAGAAACATTTAAGCACAATGAACTTAAGGACCACCACTCCCCCCTCGAAAAACAATGAGAGTTAGTTCTCCATTTGCATGGATTCTCCATTTTCATGGAGATTAGAAGGATCATTGTGGGGGAACACAAAATGGGAAATGATATAGAAGAGAAATGCATATAAGAAAAAGAATAAATAAGATAAAATATAATTAAAATATAAAAAACTATTACATATACCAAAATCCACCACCCCCTTGAAAATTTCTATGTTGTAAGTGGTATAAGAGATGAAAATTTATAGAGAAAATGGGTGAGAAAATTTGGCTCCCAATATATCCACCTGATTAATCAAAAATTTATCCAAATTAAATGGCCTAATATTATAATGTTTCTTTCATAAAGGTTGTTCCATTTTTTCCCACATTATCCCTCAAAATTTCATATTCAATAGAGACGTGTGTAGAAAGTTATTATTGTTTTAGTCCTAATTATTAATCTGGTCAGTTGACTTTCCATAATCCATTTTTCCAAATTTCTATTCCATTATGACCTTTAATAAAGCTTAATAACACATGTAAACCTTTATAAAAGTTTATCTCCATCTTCTTTTATATCTCCATGCTGAATTTAAGTTTCATTGGACCGGCCCACATGGAGATATAATCTCAATAGTAAAAGTGTCCAGATTTGTACACAATTTTCAAGGCCTGATTTGTGATCTATATTTGAGCCTCAAAATGAATGATTGAGCATTGAATCCAGAAGGATGAAGTGGGACCCATGATGTATGGAAACCTAAAAAAAAGAATTTTACAATTTAATTTAATTTATAAAAAGTTATGGCAGAATTATAGAATATAAATAAAATAATTAAATCCCAAAATTAGGCCATTTAGCAATTCTGCTCAAAATTTATCTAAAAACTAACAATGTGACAATTTACCTTAATATAACACTATGGTGGGATTTAAAAAATTTAATTACTGTATAAAATATGTGAAAATTTTGTCTTCATCACACTACATCGTGTAACGAATCATGTCTCAATTGTTGTGTTTTAAGGTTTTAAGTGTGTACATTGCAATGGTTGAAATACAAAATCATTTGAATTTTTGTATTTGGTTAAGGTTCCATTATTAATTTGTGGATTTATAATTGATTTCATTCATTTGGAATTTTATTATTTGGTGATTATGGATGTGGTTCGAAGTTTGGACAGAGGTTCGAAGGCTCCGAGATAGTTCCAAGGTGGGAACACCTACAATATACAACTGAAGGTGTCATGGGTTACCTGGTGGAGGGGTATTAGGTTACCAATGAGCTAGGAATGGTCCTTGGTGTCCTACGGGTTCCACCAAGTACCTGGTAGGGTTCATGAGAGTTATTTTAATTGGGCCCTTATGATCATTTCACACTCATCCCTTTATTTCTTACTCCTTACCCCATAACTTTTCTTCCCTCCATCCCTATAGAGGCCTCTCCCAAGGTCTCTATAGGTCCCATATTCCCCCTTCTTTCCTTTTGTTCAAGGTGAATCCATGAGAGTTCTTCAATCCTATATCCAAGTCAACCCCCCACTCTCTTCTCCCTCCCACTCATATTTTCTTCTAATTCCATTATGATGGATATAGATTCTAAGGATAATTCCACTAGATTATAGTTTAATTCATTCAAAACTTTGATGCTTCCTCCCTCTTACTTTAGGGAGGCTCATGTGGGTTTATTTCTCACTGTTCATATCTATTTTGATTAAAGGCAATTTATGTATGGTTTATGGTAGATATTTACATATTTAGGGTAAATTTTTGGGGATGTTTTCTTGGAGTTATTTGGGGATTTATATTGTTATTTTTTGTGGTTAATTTTAATAGTTTATTGTCTTGTAATTATCTTAGATATTATTATCCTTTGGTTATAGAGATTTTATAATTAAGTTATTTCAATGGTGAGAATCATGGTTTAATGAATTTTAGGTGCTAGTTGGTGATGGTTTGGAAACAGAGAGCTCACCTTGGTAATGTTAGGTTGTCTCAACTCACTAAATGATTCTCGAACTATGATTATAATATGTATACCTTATGTTTTTCCTAAGTTAATAAATATTTCTATTTATATTTTTTAAATATTAATGAATAGTTTTAAATTTCATTATCATAATATGGATTAAACATTTATAAGTATTTATTTCTGATACTTTATAATGAAATATATTTCCCCCTCATTTAAGTTATGATCTTTACTAAACTAGTTTAGATTTTTTAATACCTTGTGTAAGATCCAAAACTTTTTTAGATGAATTGAGCCCATTTATAGGTCATATTTTTCCTCGTTTTGAGTATATATTGTTTGGGTTTTTCTTCTATACGTTTGGGTGAAATTTTTATGTTTTTGGAGGGGTTTTGGGAAGTTCATGGTTGGTGCATAGTTTTCCCAAACTGTGTTCCCTACCCCCGAAAACCATGAAACCCTAGATAGATATGGATTTCACGGTTGACATATGATTTTTAAAACTTTTCACCCTCTTAGGAGTAACTATTAACCCCCATTGGAGAGGCACATTGTTATAGTGCACAATATTGGGAAACTGTGCGCCCTTTCCCAAGAAACCATGCACATGTGTTTAATTATTTTGAAAATTGGTTTTAAAATTCTTGAACCCCCCAGAATTTACCCAATGTCAACCCAAATCGACCCAAACTCATTCCTCTTATTTTTGGAGGCCTTTGGATGAAGTAATAGGGATATCTAACACAATTATTGATGAATCAAAGTCCAAGTTGATGAATCTGCACCTCTCTAGGTATGTGTTTTCTTTAAAACTAGTTCTCTCTCTCTCTCTCTCTTGTCGTGTTTCTCTTCAATTGGAGATTTCTATTGGAAACAATCTGTTAATTATTTTGAGGTAGGTGGTCTAAATTTCAAATCTCATAATCTTGATTTAATTACATGTATTTAATTATGGAATTTTCAATTTCCATTATTGGTCAATTGCATTGATGATTGAATTGATTTAATTTAAGTTCCATGTGCTAATGATTTGCATTGAACTTGGGCAATTGGAATTGGGGGAATTTGATTAATTAATTGGTCAATTAATTAATGGAATTATTGTGATTGTGAAATAAATAGGATATTGGGATTGTGTAATTGTTCAATTAATGTGATTATAAATTAAATGATAATGAGGATTATGAGATTGTTTGATTAACCAAAATGGTTTAATGGGTTATATGATTAAATCTCTATAAATGGTTTAATATGGAATTTGTTAAATTAATCCATGTGATTAAAGTGATGAACTAATATTTAATTCATAATTTTTTTGGCACCCCATGATGAGAATGTTTGAAAAGAAGGTTAATAATGATTAACCTTAAAGTTTATGAAGTTCTGATACATGTGATATTGTGATACATATTATTTTGTGATATAAGTGTGTGGGACAAGGATTGATACTTCAAAAGACCATATGTGGTTGATTGATATACGTGTGTGGGACATGGAATAAAGCTTCAAAAGCCCATAGTGATAATGAGTGTGGGACACAAACTACTACTTCAAAATAGCACTTGTGTGATTGATTGATGAATGGGTTATGGGAAACATACTGATGCTTCAAATACCCATGGAGTACTAGAAATGGCATTTTAGGCCTAAAATATTGGCATTGGACTATGGTTCCAATTGAACATATTATTAATTAAATCAAAATGATAAATGATAACCATGGTATTTTGATATGTGATATCCCTTGGGGATAGTTCAGACTCTGGTATGGGATGAAGTTGGTATTGATGGTTTGGGTGGTCTTGGTAACTTGGGGGTTTATGCAGTTAAATAACGAATAATTGATTATGTAAACTGTTTACCTTATTTCCTATATTTTATTATTTATAAAATAGTATAAAATTTTATTTACTAGACACTGTTTTAGATTCTGTTGGTGGTGGCCTACTGAGTTATACTCACACCCCCTACTTGGGCTTCCTGATCAGTACTCGAATAAACTTCATGTTTGTAGGAGATGATAAGAGATTGGGGTCTATATTAGATGGATGAGTTGTATGGAGCATGGGTGAGGGAACCAGAATTGGTGTTGGGAACTTATTGGGGGAGTTTTCAGTGTCGTTATTTTTTGTTTTTATTTTGACACTTAACACTTATTTGGCATGACATATCTATTGTTTAGTTTGGGATATTGTATTCCTATTCTGGTTTATCTTGTATTACAATTTTGTTTTGGTTATGGAATTATCTTGGTTGTTGGTTATTGTCTACTGATTATTGATTATTTATTTACATTATTGATCTACTTTTATAAATAAGATATAGTATCCCCATATTGATATGTTAGACCCTCACTACTAGTAAAAAACCTCTGGCATATGAGGAGGAACTCCTGAGGTCACGTAACTGATCGGCTCAAGGCACTAACACGTGGCACCTGGGTCAGGATGTTACAAAGTTGTATCAAGGGGATTTTCATTTATTTTATCTTTTATTACTATTTTGGAAAGGTATAAAGGATAATAGGGTGAGTCAGGACTTGGTTAAGAGATCATTCATCTGAGCAGCTAACCCATGTATGAGGGTAAAAGATAATTAGCTAGGGTAGGATTGTTGTAATTGATGTGTTTTGTTATATTTGAATGTTATTTCACATTGGGTGATGTAATTTTTTTGTTATGTGATTATTGTTTCTAAGATTTTATGAGAATTTACTCGTGTCTTGGTATGGAATGAGAGTTGAGTATGCATGCAACATTCTAGCACTCAAGATTATTATGTGACATGCATCATTTTAGGAACACACATGAAAATTGGGTTTGGTATGATTTTTTTATGTGAAAATGATTTTATTTTCTTGTTAACTAAATGAAAAAATGTTCCTAATATGAAATTGGAAATTTTAAATGATAAAAAATGTGAATAAATGGGTGTCGAATGAGGTAATTGAATAATTATAATGTATTTACCCTTTTTTAACCATGAACTACATGTAAAATGGTTAAAGGTAGTGATAGTGCCTTAGTTTTGACCATGTGATGAGGGGGGGGGTAACCTGTTATGGATTTATGTGAATCCCTATTTTTAACTATGTTAATGTTGTATAATCTGTCTTGAGACATGAATTTGCCCATGTAGAGATATTCCTCCACAATGATGTTTGTTGATAGGATGACCGAAGGTTATAGATGGAAATGATTTAATGGCAGTGGAACATGAGACATAGATAGTTCCAATTGAGGGAGATGGAGATAAGTTCCATGAGAACTTTGCTCGCTTCATGCAATTTGTGGAAAGAGACTTGGGGTAGGTTGTAAAAATCATGTCTGATCTGACATGGGAGTTTCAGTTGCAGCACCCTCCAACATTTATCAAAGAGGGATAACCTGAGGTAGATGAGTTCTAGATTGAGTATATTCAGACTATACTTGATCACTTGGAGAATCATGATGATAAGATAATAAAATTGGATTCTTATATGTTACATGGTTAGGAAAATCCTTGGCAGGACATCCAGACCTGGGATGGACAACTAAAAAAATATGGAGTGGAAGGAATTTCAGGAGAAGTTCTTAGAGCACTTTTATACCGAGACACTCAGGTAGAAGAGAGCAGCTGAGTTTATGAGGTTGAATCAGTGGAGCATGTCCATGATGGAATATGATATATGCTTTAATGATTTGCAGTTCCTTATTCTAGTGTTGGTGGGGGATGAGGCTACTGTGGGAAAGTGGGTTTATTATGGGATTATATGTTAAATTAAGTCCCAGGTTAATATCTTTAGGCTGAAGAAGTTTTTGAAAGTGGTGAATGAGGCTCTAATTTCTGAGAGTAACCTGAAGGAATATTCTAATTAAGGACATGTGGTTTCTATTGGATGGTCAAGAGATATGTCTTCTAAGACCAAGAAGCGTCCTTATGAAAATTTTGACCACAACATTGGGAAACAGAGTGGCCAGGGGAAGGATCAGTTACATAGGACCTTAATCAAGTGACCTATCACCAGTGTGGTAGGCTAGATAACTTTTTTAGAATATTCCTCTGACCACCAGTAGAGTGATGATCGTACAAAAGGATGGGACATCTACAGAGGTTCTATAATAATCCATGAAATATGTTTAATGATGGAAGATATAGGTAGAATTAGAGTGATTAATGGGGGTATTTAACCCCATATCAGTATGGTATCTGGAGTTCTACTAGATATGGAAGTCTAGGCAGTGTATGAGATGATTCTAGAAAAGATCACCTATATCAGTAGAGTGGTGTAGCTTAGAGGACTCATACTACATCATAGGGAATAAGGATAGGATAGTTTCATGCAGTTCATCCTACACTCACATATAGAATGGCCAGGCCATTAATAATTAGAGGTTCTATTCTTGTAGATTCTACACTATCTAGTTCTTTATTTGATACTAGTGCCTATCATTATTTTATATATACACAACTTGTGAATGGTTTGAATTTGTAGGTAGAGTTCATGAGTGGCATAATGATGATCAACACACCTTTGGGAGTACGGTCGAGTGAAATCTGTTTATGTAGGGGTGTTTTCTCGAGGTTGGGGAGTATCATTTTAGTTGGTATATTTACATCCTTGACATGTCTAGCTTTAACCTAATTATAGGTATGGACTTGTTAGTATAATACCAAGACTACATTGTTGTTTACCAAAGGATATTGACTTTTACATCTCTTGAGGGTGAAAATTATATTCACCATGGAGAGTGGGATATCCAGGCAGGCCGTGAAGGGACAGTTCACCAACATCTGGGGAGATTACTGACAAGGTTTCAAGTCTATTACTAGATGATGAGGGTGTCAGGAAGGATGTATTTCCACCCATAGTGGGAAGGTTCCAGGACATGTTTCTTACGGACTTCTTAGGGCTACCACCTGAGAGATATGTGGAATTTACAATTAAGATCATGGTAGGGGATGTACTAGTTTATATTCCACCATATAGAATAGAACCAACAGAGCTTCAAGGTATCAAGAATCAGTTGGAATATTTGATTGATAAGGGGTTTATCCATCCAAGTGTGTTGACTTTTGATTCTCCAATTTTATTTGAAAATAAGGAAAAACGGAATTTTTCCTTCTGTGTTGATTACCGAAAGTTAAAACATATGAAATTAAAGAACCGATATCCTCTTCTACATATTGATGATATTTTTGATCACTTTTAGGGATATTGTGTCTTATCCAATATTGAATTGAGATCAGGGTATCATCATTTGAGAGTTCGAGCTTTGATATACTTAGGACTACTTTCAGAAGAAAGTTTGGTGTATATAAGTTCATAGTGATGTTGTTCGGGCTGATGAATATACTAGCAGTGTTTATGACATTGATGAATAGAATATTTCACACACACCTAGATCAGTTTGTGGTAGTTTTTGTGGATTATATCTTGGTGTGCTCCAAGAATCATGATGATCATTCACAACATCTTGACACCATCCTGAGTATAATGAGAGAGCATCAACTATATGCCAATCTATCTAAGTGTCAGTTTTGGATTGATCATGTACAATTCTTGGGTCACATAATCTTAAAGGAAGTTGTGTCATTGGACCTAGATAAGGTTCAATATATTTTTTTTTGGGAGAATCCTACGAATGTTTTTGATATACATAGATTTCTTGGATTAGAAGGATATTATCAGAGTTTCATCTAGGACTCTTTCTAGATGGAAGAAACTATTTCAAGTTTTACCAATAAGGGGATAAAGTTTTAATGGTCTGGAGAATATGATAGTGGCTTCTAAGATTTAAAGAAGAATTTGACTAAGACACCAATCTTGATTCTACCCAAGACAGGTGAGGAGTGTACTGTGTTTTGTGATGCTTCTAGGATCGGTGTTGGAGTAGTGTTGATGCATATAGATCGAGTTGTGGCATATGATTAATGATAGTTGAATCCACGTGAACAAAACTACCCTACACATGACCTCAAGTTATTTGTATGCATTTATTCTATGAAGTGTTGGTGGCATTATCTGTTGGCCGAAAAGTTCACTGTGTATACTGATTACAAGAGCTTAAAGTATATCTTTTCGCAATGATATTTGAATCTCTAGCAGCGAGGGTGGGTTGAGTATATGAATTAATTTTATTTTGATCTCACACATATTACTTGGAAATTAAATAGCATTACTAATGATTTGACCATAAAAACCAGACTTATAAATTTCAAGAGTCTAGTTCTGAGCATAAGATAAGGACCTTATAAGTTGAGATGCGTGTTTTGGTTCAGGATAGTCAGGAGAAGATGAATCTCATATCAGTTTCAGTAAAGTTTACACTTTTGAGATAGATCATGGAGATTTAGTATTTGGATATGGAATGTTTTCCCTTAAGATAAATCCTTTAATTTGGGGAGAAACCTTTAGATTAGACCATATAATAGGATTGAATCATCTTTGTTAGGAATTGGTTTGTTTTGCATACGAGTATACAAGAGGCAATGATGCATGAATTTCATGCCTCAAAGTGATCGGTACATCTGGGTTTGACTAAAATGTATCATGAAATATGTTGGAAATTTTGGTGGTAGATCATAAAAAGGGAGATAGTAGGGTTCATGACATGATTTTACACCTATCAACTGGTGAAAGCTAATCATCAATGACCTAGTGGTTAACTATAGTAGTTTCTTATTCTGAAATAGAAGTGGAATGAAATTACCATGGAATTTGTGGTTGGTATCCTAGGAAGACTCAGAATAATGATGCTATATGGGTGGTTTTGGACTGACTGATGAAATTGGAACATTTCTTTCCTATACAGGAGACTTTCTCAGTGGATCAGTTGGGAGACTTATACCTTCGGGAGATAGTCCATCTACATGGGGTTCCACAAAGTATCATTTCATACTGTGACTCATGCTTTAATTCATGCTTCTAGTAGGGATTATATAAGGCTCTTAATACACTTGTATTATTGAGTATATCTTTACACCGATAGATATATGTGTAGTCAGAATGTACTATATAAGTGCTTGAGGATATTCTATGAATATGTGTTCTTGACTTTGGTGGTTCATGGGAGGCTCACCTAGCTTTGGTGGAGTTCACCTATAACAACAGTTATCTTTAAACTATACATATGGAACCATATGAGTATTTTTATGGTATTCTATGAAGATAACCTCTATATTGGATGTAGGAAGGTGAGTATGAGTTATTGGGATAGAGTCTCATGCAGGATACTTCAGAGCTGGTTTAGTGGATTCAGAAGTGTATTGCTATGAATATGAGTAGGTAGAAGTCGTATGCTGATAGACATCGATAAACCCTAGAGTTTACAGAGAGTGATCATGTTTTCATTTAGGTGTTTCCTAGATTGGGTCACCGTAGGATTCAGAGGTAGGTAAGGTTAGAACCCATGTTTGTGGGACCGTTTTTGGTTGTAGAGAGAATTAAGTTGGTGGCATACCGATTGGATCTTACATAGAGGTATAGTGCTATTTATAACATATTTCAGATGTCAAAACTTTAACGGTATCACCCTGAACCTTATCATGTGATCAATGTGGATGATGCTGAGCTTGAGAAAAATTCATCCTTTAAGAAGAATATGATATGTATGTTGGATCATAGTAAGAAAGTGTTTCAGGGAAAGACCATGCTGATAGTTCATATATTGTTTCAACATGGGTGTGTTCCGGAGAAAACTCGAAAGAGAGAAGTAGATATGTGGGCTTAGTGGCCTTATCTTTTTACCTTATAACCTTAGAGATTCTTTGGAGTACAGATCGAAGATGATATATTATAAGGTGAGTAGATTTTAAGATCCTAACCTTTTATAAAGATGTATCATTCTCATTCACATGAACTCTTTTGTCTTGTTTTTAGTATATCTTTTTTGGGTTTTATCTTGGGTATGTTTGGGTGAAATTTGGAAGTTTTGGAGGAGTTTTGGGCAGTGCATGGTTGGTGCACAGTTTTCCCAAACCGTGTACCCTGCCCTAGCAAACCGTACAACCCCAGACAGAGAGGGATTGCATAGTTGGTGCATGGTTTTTCAAACCATGAACCCTATTTGGAGTTACCATGCACCCCCTATAGAAGAGGCACATGGTTAGGGTGAACAGTTATGAAAACCACACACCCCTGCATAGGAAACAATGTACACAGTTTTAATTATTTCAAAAATTGGTTTTAAAATTTCCAAACCCCCCAAAATTCACCCAAAGTTAAGTCCAACTTGACCCTAACTCATTCGTCTCATTTTTGGAGGCTTCTGAATGAATTCATAGGGCTATGAAACACCGTTATTTACAAATCAAAGGCTAGATTTATGGATCTGTTCCTCTCCATGTATGTGGTTTCTTCTCGATTAGGTCTCTCTCTCTCCCATATCTCTTTTAGGATTAAAAGGGGGTGGTTTTCTTCTATTTGTGATGGGTCTAGATATAGGTTTTATGGATCTTGATTATTTTTATATTTGATCTATGTTTTGGATCTAGATATCATTCTTTTTCATGATCTTGGATGTTCTTCTTCAATTGGGGATTTCCATTGGTGAGTGTATATAATTTTTTTTTGAGATAGGTTGCTTAAATTGAAAATCCTATAATCTTGATTTAATTACATGTATGTAATTTTGAAATTTTCAATTCTGATAATTGGTAAATTTAATTGATGATTTAATTGATTTAATTTAATTTATATGTGATAATTATTTGGGTTAAATTAGGAAAATTAGAATTGGGGGAATTAGATTAATTAATTGGTCAATTAATTAATGGAATTATTATGATTGTGAAATCAATGGGAAATTTGGATTGTGTAATTGGTCAATTAATTTAACAAATTCACCATTGAAAAATTTATCTATATTTAAAACATTTATCCATATTTAATAATATAACCAATTAACCCATTTAGGTTAAGCTAACAATCTCATAATCCTCATTGTAAATTAATTCATAATCACATTAATTGACCAATTACACAATCCAAATTTCCCATTGATTTCACAATCATAATAATTTACAATGAGGATTATGGGTGAGGGAACCAGACTAGGTGTCAGGACCCACTTTGGGGAGTTGTCGGTGTCTTTATTTGGGGTTTTCATTTTGATAGTTAACACTTATTTGGCATGACATTTCTACTATTTATTTTTGGATATTGTATTCTTGTTCTAGTTTATTATGTTTTATTGGTCCATTTTATTATATAATTATCTTAGTTGTTGGTTATTATCTATTGATTATTTCGTATTTATTTTCACTGTTTATCTACTTTGATAAAGAGGGTATAGTCTCCCCATGTTGATCTATTAGACCCTCACTGTTAGTCAGAAGCATCTGGCATATGGGGAGGCATGCTTGAGGTCATGTAACTGACCGGCTTGGGGCACCTACATGTGACACTCGGGTTAGGATGTTACACCTTGAGATCCTTGAACTTTTTTGTTGAGTTCCCCTTAATATAAAAATTGGGTAACCCATGTTTAAGTCACATCACTGAATCCTATTATCTAAATGTATTGAAAACCTCACTAAGTATTGACCATAAGTTTAAATGGAAATCTATAGTGTATTGTTAGTATTAAACCATCATGAGGGTACTTGGACCACCCCAATATTCTACCATATATTTTTCCTTTAAATAAACCTAATGTGTTTTATAACTTGTTTAACATAAAACACCAAAATAAAATGAAAAGCAGCATATTATATGAATATTATTAATAAAATTTAATAATAATAAAACTTATAGTAAATAAAAATATTTCAACTAATTATAAATCAATAAAAAATAGGATTAAGAACATCTGAAGTTTTAAAATGGAGTTTTTCAATAAGATTAGTTTTCTTTGTATATTATATTTTAATTTAAAATCTAAGTTTATAAAATTTTTAATTTTAATTTTTTAAAATAAACTACATTTTTCAATTCATTACATTAAAATTATTTTAGTGTTAATTTTTAATATTTTTCTAAAATAGCTGATTTTTAGGTGAATAGTAATATTTTTACTAAAAATACAAAATTTACGACTCTATTAGAATGTAAATTTAACTAAAAAACATATAAAATATTTTTTTATGATAAAATATTTATTTATAGAGTAAAATATACATTTTAAAATAGTATTTTTAATTTATAAAACAAATTTTTAACATTATGAAACTCAAGTAATCTTTATTCTAATAAAAAAATAATTTTTTCATATTTTTCTTTAATTATGATATCATAATGTAGAATTATGTTTGAATTGATTTTTTATACATATAAATATTTTTCATTAATAATAAACTTATTAATTCTATGAAAAATAAAAACATTGATAAATTTATCATAAAGATTATTTTTACACTTAAAAAGAAACTTTTTTTTTAAAATGGGTTTTTATGCATTACACGTGCCAATGTTAAAAATTTTGTGAGTGGGGGATCTATACACGACTCCTATATCTACTTTTATTACTATTACATTTATGAAGTTATATATATATATATATATATATTTGTTTCTCTTAACATCATATTAATGTTTATTATACATGTACTACTTGTATGGTAATGTCCTTAAATTACATGTCATATCAAATGGTTATATAAATTCACAAGTATAATACGAACCTAGAGATACTATGAAAATAATATTAACCACATATAATATGGCCTAAATACATCATAATGATAGGAAACATTTGGTATTTTACTATTAGGTTCTAGAGGATCATAATCATTAAGACCTCTTCTCATGAATTTTTCACTTGGTGATCTAGAGTAAAGGAGAGAACGAGGAGTGACTCACCAATAGGAACACCCCATATTTTAGGTGTCATTGGTTGTCCCTATCTATGATCACGTGTATTGTTCACTTGAAATGAGATCATTATCATTGTGTACCATTTGATATCATACTTTTATTGTGATAAACCCAACCTAGATACCCTCTCAAACTAGTATACGACCTGAATTATCACATACCTGAAGAGAATTTTCGATCCCCACAAGCTGGCGTCTAGCACCTAAGAATCAACAAAAAATAGAGCAAATTATTTTTCCCAACCTAAATTATATGAAATGAAATACATAGACACATACAAAAAAAGAAATAAATAATTAAATAAAACATGAATATATATCATAAAAAATATTGAACAATGGAAGTGATACAACTGAAAAGGCATCAAAATAATCTCCAAGATAAAAGTGAAACTAAAAAGGATGAAAAACTAAAAAAACCACTCCAATAGTATCCATGTTATAAAATGGGAAAACTCCCACCATCTCACTAATCAACAAACCAAACACAACTGAAAAAAAACCTCACCACCTCACTATGACGCCTTGCCTTTCCCAACACTGTAAGACATAAAAAGGTCTATGAACTGCCAAAGGGGTGCACAAGGTGTAAGCTAACTGGATCAGTATGATCCCACCCAGATATTCCATACCAAGTCTTTGAACAATAATCCAATCATTCTCCACTCTAAATAAAAAAAGGCATGATATATTGTTTAAAAATCTTATATCAAAATCATGAAAAAAAATTAATTCCCCTATTTTCCATAATTAAAAATAAAGTAGGTAAATTAGTTTTAAATCATTTCATATACATATATCAAAATGAATATATCAAATCAAATCCACGAATGTATCCCATATCTTATCAAATCCATGGAAGTACAACCAAAACAATACAAGAAAAAGCATCCTAAATCAACCAAAGCATAGATAAAAACACACCAAACATCACACTAGGTTGGGATATCTTGGAAAATCATACCTAATATAGAAAATCACACCCGCATCAAGAATTTAGACATATTCATCAAGTCTATAGATTAGAGGAACACCCTAGAAAGTAAACCCCCAATAGGTCTAATAAGTCCATATAACAACCTACCTTGGGAGTAGAAAAAAGCCCCATGAGAAAACCCCATAATAGTGGATGAGGCCTATTACTACAACTTCCTCTTAATTACCCAAGGCTTCCGATGTTCTCTATTTTCCAAAACATTTCATCAATACATTTTCACCAAACCATTCTTTTAAAACCACTTCACAATTCTTTGAAAAACCCTTTTAATTTACCAAAACCAAGGGAAAACCATATTTTATCAAAAAATAATTTCCAAACACACAAATAAAATCAATAAATAATGAAAATTTATTTATAAAATAATTTATCAAAACTTGAGAAATGCAGTTCACCAACATAGGATAGAGAAAAAACCACCTACCTCAAAACTTGGGGTCACACATGCCAACAAAGTGACCCACCATCAATAAGAACAAAAAAATAGCAATGGAGGACCTAAAATCAATATACACATCTCATAATTGATTCAATTTAACAAAAAGTGTTGGTGGACAAGAGGAAAAAACACATACCTCAAGAATGCATACCTGCCACACCAAAACTAACAAAGGATTGTCCCCCAGAACAAGATCACACAACATATCTAGAAATAATCAAGAATAATAACCAATATAGATCAATGGATCTGATTACTCAACTCAATGAAGATACTGTGATCAAAGTAAAAAAATAATTAGAATGGATTAATTACCCATATAAATTCACCACAAATGAAAAAAATAATCAATAGCCGAATGAAATGATCTAGAAGAGTTGGACATATCCAAAATTATTATAGAGGAGATTTAAGTTTATAGGAATGAAGGATAAATAATAATGATTGAAATATTAACGATTAAGCACCCTAAAATCCCAACTCCCAACATTTACATGGAATATAATCCCTTTACACATTGTGTAATCCAAGACACTCAAACAAACCAAAAAACCCATTGTCTTTTCATTGAAAACCCAATTTTTTTACATTACACAGTGTGTAATCTTTACATGGAATGTATTATTTCATGATATACATCCATCTCATGAAATGATCCTAGAGAACATTTATAACGACCCCCTTTTTTATTACACACTTAAACATAATTTATTACATAAAACATTCACTTGATACAATATTTAAAATAGAGAGGTCTAGTGTCTTTGGGGCTTAGGAACATTACATAACAACTTAAAACATGAAATACACATCTTTATTGAAAAATTATTTGAAATGACCAGACACATTCCTTCATACTTAGCATTGCATGATATTACCTGAGGATATGCATAAAAAAGGGTGATCTATAAAGCCTAGTAAGGGATTAAAAAAGGAATAACATGAAGAATATAGTACATGTTAGGTAATATGCATATCAATGGAGCATAATAAATACATTAACATAAATGTATGATATAAAATTATTATCATAACATGGAAATGTGGAAACAATATTTAACATGATTTTAGCATGACCCAAGGATCATTGCACATGGAGCATGAGTAAACCCTAATTGCACTTGAATTAGCATCAAATTCCACCAAAGGGAGTTTGGTGAGGTTCTCTAGGAAGTTAAATCCACAAATTATGATGAGGGAGGAGTTATATTCATGGGTTGTAATGATTTCCCCATTTGATGTACTCACCGACTTCTTTACTTCCATGATTTGTGGTGGTGTTTGGATTGTTATAATAAACTTTAGGGATATAAAACAATGCGTAAAACTAGAATAAAAAAGTATGTTCAATATTCTTGAATAAATAACTACCGTACATGTCACCACTTCGTTGTCGAGGTTCACTTCAGTGATAGTGATGGAAAAACTCACCCTTGCTACCTTGGAGGTTGTTGGTTTCCTCCAAAAACCCTTGGCTTAGGGCATTAGTTTGCAAAGTTCCCTGGTTCTTTGTAGTTGAAGCAATGAAAAACGTGTTGAGAAATAAACGGAGCATTACTTTCCTTTTTCATAGCCATGGGTTTTTCTTATCGACATTTAATAGCCAAGTGTCCTTATCTTCTACACCTAAATTATTTCCTTGTCCCCTTCAGGCAATTTATGGGGTGCTTCTATCTACGTCTTTGGCAGGTGGGGTACTGGATTTTCTTAGCACCATTGGATTTATCCATCGGTCATCCAGAATTGAATTCCACCTTACGCTTATTATCCACATGATACCCCTGATATTATTTGATCTTCATTTCAACATTGAGGGCACACTAGACAATTTCTTCATAGATCTCGAAGTCAAGGATCGCTAGGGATTTTCGTAGGCTAGGTTTTAGCCCACCAAAGAAGCAGTTAACCTTGCATTAAGGGGTAACAAAAATTCCAGAGGTGTATCATTCAAGCCTTGTAAATTTTTACTCATATGCTATGATAGATTCATTGTCTTTTTTCATGATGGAAAGGAAGTCCCTTTCCATCTTAAGTCAGAGGGTGCAAGGAAAATATTTTTTCAAAAAACATAATCTATAAATCCCTCAATTCCAATGCATCGATATTCTCCTCAGGCTTTTTATTTTTGATAAATGTCTACCATTGATCATATTCACCCTCCATACGATAAGTAGTTATAAGTACCACCTCTTATTTAGAACATTGAAGGATAGAGAAGATATTTTTCAATGGAGTTGATCCATTGTTCGGTAATTGAGGGATCAAATGATCCATTAAAAGTAGGGGGCCTTTATCTCATGAATCTCTAGATTGCAACTTGTTCTTTCTTAGGGGGGTTGAATGTTCATCTTGACCCATGTTTCTATTCAAAACATGAGTTAACTGAGAGAGTATCGTAACAAAGTTCACGATTCCCACTCCTATCAGATTGGGCATCTCATTAGAATAGTCGTCACATTGATCTTTGAATCGGTTGTTAGCCCGAGTCCTCCTATTTCTAGCCATTGGATGGAATAAAAGGAAAGTTAGGGGTAACACATAAAGGGTAATCCAAAGACAAAAAATGGATGACTTATAAATTACTTTTCTTTCCTTAACTTATGAATTTATAGGCTTCAATCTATGTTATCCATGATCTACCTCCCAACATATATTCTAAGAATCATTTTTTTAATTCCATTAATAATGGTTCATACTAAGATTATGGATTTACCAAAGCATATCCCCCTAGAGTGTCGTAACCAAGAGTGCAGCAAGACCTATTTTTGTGCACTAGTTCCTATTCTAGTCTAGCTCAAAGTAGTGTTTTTGGGTTTTCCTCTAGATAGATTTGTGCCAGAGTCGCCTCTACCTACTCGTATCTAGATAGGGATGCATTTTCTTGATAAAAAACTTACTCAATACTCACCAAAACTTAGGGATGTTTTTATTATACTTAGTATTATCCATAAGGATTTCACTAAGGTTTTCTAATATTAATCCCCAAAATAACTAAACCTATCCTCTAATACCAACTATAACAACCTTACTATTTATTTCACACTTAAACATAATTTATTACATAAAACATTCACTTGATACAAGATAGAAGATCAAGAGGTATAGTGTATTTTTGTCTTAGTAACATTACATAACAACTTAATACATGAAATACACATCTTTATTGAAAACTTATCTTTCATGGCCACACACATTCTTTCATACTTAACATTGTACGGGTTAACCTGAGAACATACATAAAAAAGGGTGAGATATAAATCTCAGTAAGGGAGTAAATAATGCATAACATGAATAATACAGTACAAGTTAGGTAATAGTCATATCAATGGAGAATAAGAAATACATGAACATAAAGGCATGATATAGAATGATTATCATAACATGGAAATGTGGCAACAACATTTAACATGATTTTTGCATGATCCAAGGATCATTGCACATGGAGAATGAGTAAACCCTAATTTCACTTGAATTATCATGAGTAAACCCTCATTTAAATTGAAATATCACGATACTAATCTTTACCCAATGCATTGGAGCACTATCAGGGAACACCCTTATCAATCATCTCATTCTATGCATAAGTGTGCCACATGGATTATATAACACAAATTCATTAAACATCACCATTTATTACACGATAAAGAAATGGGGAATTCATATATAAAAATACACAATCAATAAGTAAATTTGATTAAATTTTAATACCCTTGATAGAGAAATGGCGTGGTATTCACTACACAATGACTTTGGCTTGGAAAATCATGGTGCAATTTCAGCAGCATAACATCGTGACATAAGAATTAATAAAAATGGTTAATGAGAGAGAAAGAGGTGTCTCATAAAATGTAAATGAAATGGAAATTAATGGGGGTAATATAGATACATGTCCCAACATATTTAATGTAATTTAGATTCATAATACAAAAAATTGCTTGAATATAAATGAGGAGAGAGAAATCCCTTATAGAATTTCGGCATGGTAATGGGTGTACATGGAAGGAATTAATGAGATATAAAGAGATATATCATCATTATAACATAATGAGGGAAGTATGGGGGAGGTGCGAAATCATACCCCAAAATTTTTAATTAAAAATACAAGGGTATAGAAACATAAAGAAACTTGGGCAAAAATGAGATAGGAAGAAATCCCTTACTTGGATGTGTGATCCCAAAGGCTTGGGAGAGGCTTGAGAGAGGCTTCTTGTGAGCTTGGGGTGACTTTGGAGAATTATATATAGATTAAGGAAGAGTTTGGTCTTGATAAAAAGGATTTCATTGAAGAGGAAGTGGGATCTTAGGTTGGTTTATATAGTAAAAGAGAGGGAATTTTTTATTATTTAGGTTTTGGACGTCACACATTAAACTAATCAAAACCACAAACCAGACCATGGTTTTTTCCAAAAGGGATTATAAAATATTATCTTATAAGTCAAATGCCATAACTACTTAAAATATTAGGCTTTCTTTTATGGAGGTGAGTCACACTCTCAAAGAAAATCATTTTAAAAAAGTTAAAATGTTTTATAAGTCTTAGAGGGTCCACTAAAGCTTTGTAAAATAAATAAAACAAAAAAAAATCACATTATTTTAATGGTAAGACATATATTTTATGAACATACCATTTATAGTATTTTATTACATCAATATTAGGTCATTATGATGTCATAAAATTCATTATATAATTAAATGATATTTAATTTTTACCCAAAAATTTGACTCTCTTAGAAAATTATGAAAAATTCACCGTTGGATAATTTCAATGTTATGATTCAAAAAATAATATTCATTTTATATAAATAATTTTCTAAATATTTGAATTTTTAGTTTTAAAATAAAAATCAACATTTATAAAAAAATCATGGGTTTTTGACAAAAACAGCTTTCAAACCTTAATAAATATCATGATTGTATTCATAAAAATTATACGATAATTTATATTTAATAAAAAGTAATTTAGTATTAATATTTTATTAAAATATTATTTAATTAAAAAATCCATTAATTCATCAAAATATATTTCTGAATTGAATATTAACTAAAAATACTATATGTTCTTTAAAATCTATTTACAAAGCAACCATAATAAAATGAATGTATATTATTTATTATATACAAAAATAATGCACATAATAATAAGGCTAGGTATTGTTACATAACCCATGATAAAACCCACATAAGACCTAAGGGTAAGGTTTGCGATAGTGATAGACTCTTGGGGTGGCTCGGATAACATCACTCGGGTGGTAATATCTATCAACTTATACTTCTCCTATATGCGGTTTCATTCGAGATTAATGTGTTGAAGATTAGATTGGGCTTGGTCAAGAGCGAAGCCCAATGATTCCAACTCCTTTCCGAGCTCTGAAAAATGAGCTTCATACGGAGAAATTCTACTGGATGAGGCCATCGCTTCCTTTGTTTGAGTAAATTGGATTTTTTAAAGCCCTATATTTATACTAATCATGTGATCACTGTTCAAAGATTATATTAACAATGATAACAATTCTTAATTATATTTTGAAATCCAAAAACATAAAACCAAAGAATTTCATATGTTTTATATAACCATTTTACATAATAAGACATTTAATTGGATCAAGAGGAATTTTCATTAGTAAAAGTTTGGGTCGTTACAACATTACATGTCGTGTACTCCCATTACATGGTGTTTAAATTCCCAGAAGATTGCAAAAATAGAAGAAACTTACATGAAAACCCAAACTATATCAGGTGTTCTCCAAACTCAAGGAGAACCTTATCAATACATTTCATATTTATATATGGACTCCATCAATTCAAATAAGCATAAATCCACGAACTTTTGGTCATTATCCCCAGCAAATTATCTCTACCCTCAAGAGTACAAGACACACCCAACTAACAAGGAAAACAATTAAAGAGATGGGAAATAACTAAAATGTAGTAAGGGGATGTTATAAAATCCCCACAATAATACTTTACATCCCTAGGAAGTCACGTGGAAGAATGAATTATGGTAAAGAGGTGAGGCCACTGCTCCCTTATCAATGACTCACACTCCCAAGTCTCATAAGAATATGATCAATGCTATCATGACACTCTTACTAACATATTTTAATTCCTATAAAATACTTTCAATTGAGAGTCGATGATCTCTATTAGCTACTCCACAACTGAAACATCTAGATTTAACTCAATATCTTCCTAAATTAGAATGTGAGATAAATGAATATGATATTTAATGAGCTATAATATGTGGAAAAAATCATGAATGTATGTCAACTAAATTGAAAATTTCAACTGATAAGTAACCTACCCAATCCACTTTGTGACCTCAAATGGTTCAATATATCTCAGAGCCAAATTCCCTATTTTCTAAGCTAATCTTGAACCAACCAAGGATAAAATTTCAAGAAAACCCGGTCACCTACGGAAAAATCCAATGGACAATGTTGCTGACCTGTATAAGATTTATATCGAATCTAAGTTGTAAATAGATTATAATGTATATCCTAAATCTTCATAAATGTATCCAGAACCAAACTCGGTCCCACCAAAGAAGCTTCACCCACCTCTTCCCAAAAAATAAGTGATATGCATAGGTGAACATACAAAGCCTCAAAAGGATCCATTATGATCGATGACTAATAACTATTGTTATAAGAAAACTCAAATAGTCCCATATGGATATCCCAAGATCCTCCAAAATTTAAGAAAAAAGCATGAAGCATGTACTCTAAATCTAAAATAGCATGCTTCATATGGCCATATTTTTCTAGATGGTAAGCTATAATAAACCTAAACTGAGTCCCCATCACCTCTTAGAGACTCCTATAGAACCTTAAAGTAAACCAATGACCCCTATCTGAAACAACAGTAGAAGGAAATCCATGTAACCTCAAATTTTCATTCACATATAGATTACCCAGATCTTCAACTTTAGTGGTACCCTTGATCAGAATGAAATAAGATAACTTTGTAAAATGATCAATCACCACATAGATATCATTTCACCCTCAGGGAGTCTATGTTAATCCAACAACAAAGTTCATGGACACCTCCTCCCATTTCCAAATCAGAACCAGAAGTGGATAATGAAAACCATAAGGTTTAATATATTCTATATTTATCTATTGGGAGGTGTAACAATAGGAAACAAAATCAATAATGTATCACTACATACCCAACTAACATAATCAATTTTTCATATCATAATACATGTTCATAGTTCCCAGATGAATGAACCTCAAAGAATTTGGACAATCAAACAAAACTAATCTCCTCACTGATGTTGGTAAGATAAACCGATCCAAAAAAACATAGAATTTATCTTAAGTGAGAGACCAATCCAAAATAGTCTCCCCACCATATAGGGTTTATTTAATTCCTCTAAACTCATCACACTACTATTGGATATGCAGAATAGGCTCAAGGAGAGATGAAGATAACTGAACACTGGTCAAAACCATACATGAATAATCCTACTAAGCATTGATATGAAATTGAGAAAAGTGGACCATAAGGTTCCACTCCTCCTTCAGTTTCAAAATATCCTACGATGTAAATTTACTACTAAGATAATATTCAACTAGATTCCCCTTACCTGAGGTGTAGGAAATGTCAAAGTCAAATGTCTAAAAGTATTCCACCCACCACCTCTATATGAGATTCAAGTCTTTTTGATAAATATATAACTCAAACTATTATAGTTAGATAATACTATGAAACTCTCCCTAAAAATATAGTGCCTCCGACACTTAAGCGCATGAATAACTAAATCAAGCTCTAAATCATTAGTGGGATAATTATTCCCTTGATTTTGAAGCTGAAGAGAGACTAAAGCCACCACATGATGATCCTACATAATCAAAAAACCCAAAACAGTTCCAGATGCATCACAGAAAACCACATACCCCCTACTGGGATTTGGTAAGATCATAATAGGAGCTGATGTCATAAATATTTTTATCTCATAAAAAGAAGTCCAACACTTTGAATCCCATTTAAATTTCACCCCTTCCTGGTAAGAGTAGTCAAAAGTGATTCCAACTTAGAGAATAAATTCTCATGATTTCCATAACAAAACCCAAATGGTTCTCATGCTCGTGTAAACCAAAATATCATCTATGAACACTACCAAAAAAGAGTTGAGATATTGATGGAATATCCGATTCATAAAATACATAAAAACTATAGAAGAATTTGTTATACCAAATAGAATAAAAAGATATTTTTAATGGCCACACCTTCTACTAAAATACTTCTTTGATATATCATAATTTAGAACCTTGAGATGATGATAACCAGATCAATGATAAATATTTTAAAATCACATTTACCCCTTTAATCGATTAAAAAAATCATCCACACAAGGAAAATGATACTTGTTATTAATTGTCACCTAGTTCAACTTTTGATAGTCTATGCACAATCAGAGTGAACCATCTGACTTCTTGGGAAAGAGAACTGGGGCTTCCTAAGGTGAAACACTAGGGAGAACAAAACCCTTTTCCATCAGATAATCCAACCAAACCTTGAGGCCTTTTATCTCCTCTAGTGCTATATGATAATAGTGTATCAAAATTGTTTGTGTACCTAAAACTAGGATAATTGTAAAATTCACCTCCCTATCTAGATGAATCTTGAAGAAATTATCTAGGAAAATTTCATGAAATTCCCAAACAACAATGGTAAGATGAACAATAAAAGAAATGTCATCAATCTCAACTACTAAAACAGACAAAAAACTCCTAAGATTTGGGTGAGAATGTCCTGCACATATAGACCTTAGATCCCACTCTCCCTAAACCACATGATAGATACCACATGATTTAAGAAATGAGACATGATTATGATAAAAATTAACCTTAACATAATGAGTAACAAGCCAATACGTCCTGATGATTTCATCAAACAAATCTAGACTAGGAATAAGAACATCATAGACTAACTCTGCATCAATTTTGTTAGCACACAAGAACACCAAAACCCATACTCTTTTCTCTTTAAAATAGGTGTCACCAACTCCATAAAAAAGGACATGAGATCCATTGTAAGTTTAATAATATCAAAAAAAATGGTTAGGTATAAATGATTGAGAAGAACTAGAATCAAATAAAGAAATATCTACTAAAGATACAATAAAAATGGTACCTCTGACTGTTGCTAGACCCATATATACCTCTGTTAAAAACTCATCTAATGTGTGAAGGTGATTCAATATTGAGGCCTATGGATAAAACCTTATAGTTTTTAAGAATCAAAATTCCACACAACATCCATTGGATCTAAAGATCTATGACCATATTTAGGTGTAGACATATCCTGACAGAAGCACCACAGATTCTCATAACATCTGAAAATGTTTCACATATTTGTAGGTGAAGGAAAATAATGTTGTGTGAGTCTGACCATAAAAAAATTATATCAAGTTAGAGGCAAACCACTAACATCAAATGGAGGGGTTGAAGAGGCCTTCTACTGATAACCACCCCCACTATTCTTGCGATGATCTTTCCACTTTCTATTTTTCCCTGGCATGCCACTAGAGCTTCTATTAGGTGGAAGATATAGGGAAGAATATATAGCCTTGACTTATATATTCATCTTTACCATAATATCCCTACCCACTCTCTCCACATAATTTTGAAGCTTCAGCATAAATACCTATGATCTGATATCCAGTCACTGAACCTATAGGTACTTCTAAACTTTTATCTGGTCATTATTTATCACTTATAAGGAAAAATAAACCATCTCCAAAAACCAATTGGTGTACACTGACACTGAAAACTATCCCTATTACAAATAGATAAACTCTAGAAAATTATACATCATTAGTAAATTTAGAAAAAACTGTTGAAAAAAGAAGGTCTTGAAACCCTTCTAGTCCAAGACCATGTGTTTATCTTCCTGTATCATGGAATCCCACCATCACTTGTTAGGACCATTAAGTTTGAACTTTGAACACTTAACCTTGATGTTCTAAGGTGTTTCAAGGAATTCAAATATCTAATCAATCTTTTTAAGATAGTAATCAACCTCTTGAGGTTCATTAATAACCTTAAAGGATAGTGGATTTTCACAATAGAACTACCGTGATCGATCTATTTCTACTCCATCTCTTGGATGTGCCTTCACAACTATGTTATGAGATTGTGGTATATTCTGATCAATAGCTCAAACTACCCACATGATAGATACAATAAAATTATAGTTGAGTTAAAAATTATCTTGAGGAGTATCAACTTTACCCTCCTATGGAACTCATATAACATGTCTTAGAGGCATACTACTGCACACCGAATGAAGATAAATGATCAAAAAAATTATAATTTCAAAGCTGAAAACACATAATAAAAAACTAATATACAGACCCAAAATCAAAGAAGGAGACACACATACCACTATCCCATGGTAAGTTGAGTCTTTTAATGATAAGAGTTGGCCAAACACTCACTGAAGTCTACCTCTCAAGTCTTGAAAAACCTATGTCCATTCTACCAAATTTCTCAAGATAAGGACTCTTGAGGATAAACTACTTTTGATACTAAACTATGATAAACCCAACCCAAATACCCTCTCAAACTGGTACCTAAACCAAATTTCCACATACCTAAAGGGTGTTCCTGATCTTCATGAGCTGGCATCTAGAACCCAAGAATCCAAAAAAAAAAATAGAGGGAATGATTTCTCCCAGCCCGAAGCAGACGAAATGAAACACACACACACACACACCTAGAAAGAAACAATGAAAAAAAACATGAATATATATGTCATAATAAATACAAAACAACAAAATTTATAGAACTAAAAAGGTAAAAAAAGTATCTAAGAGACAATTCCAACTGTAAAGGAAAACAAAACTAAAATTGCTACTCCAATAGTCTCCATGTGATAGCGTAGGAAAACTACCACCATCACACCGAATAGAAACCCAAACCCATTTGATAGAAAAACTCACCGCCTCACTGTGGAACCTTGCCTTTCCATGAATTAGAATACATAACCAGGTATATGCACCATTGAAGGGGTGTATAGGGTGCGAGCTAACATGATTAGTAGGATCCCACCCATGTGTTCCATATCAAGTCTCTAAAAAATAATCCAAGATTTCTCAAATTTAATGAAAAAAGGCATGGTATAAAATCTAACATGTTTATATCAAAAGCATGGGAAACAATTTTATTTCCACCTTTTCTGAATTTACAAATAAATGAGGTAAATTAGTTTCAAATCATTTCATATACATATATAAAAATAGATATATCAAATCAAACAAAGAATGCATCACATATCATATCAAATCCATGCCAGTAGAAGAAAAACAGTACAAGCCAAAGTAGTCCAAATTGGCCAAAGAACACGTAAAAAATTCCAAATATCACATTAGGTCAAGATATCTAGGACACTCATACCTAACATAGAAAATCATGTGCACATCAAGCCTCTAGGAATATGCAGAGTCTAGAGAGTAGAGGAATACCCCAGAAAGTGACCCCCATATAGGTCTAACAAGTCCCTATAACTACAGGCCTAGGGAGAAGAGGAAAACCCCATGAGAAAACCCCCTGACAGTGGATGAGTCCTATTATTACACATTCCACCTAAGTACCCAAGGCATACCATGTGCTCTTTTTTCTAAATCATTTCATCAATCCATTTTCACTAAACCATTATTTGAAAATAATTTCACTATGATTTGAAAAAACCTATTCATTTACCAAAAAAATAAGGGAAAATCATATTTTGTCAAAAAATAATTTCCACACACACAACTCAAATCAATCAGTCATTTCAATTCATTTATAAAATAATTTATCAAAACCACATCAATGTAGTTCACCATCATAGGCTAGAGATAGAACAACCTACCTAAAAAATTGGTTTCAAACATTCCCGCAAAGGGATCCACAAACAATAAGAATACAAAAATTATAAATAAGGCCCTAGAATCAATATACACATATCATAGTTGAATCAATTTAACAAAAGGATCAATAGAGGAGAGGAAACAACACATACCACAAGAATGCACACCCACCACACCACAACCAACAAAGGATTAACCCCTGTAACAAGATCACACAATAGATAAAAAGAATCAAGAATAATCACAAAAAAAGATCAAAATATCTGATAAAAAAACACTATGGTGCTACCATGATAAAAAAAAGAAAAATAAGAATGGATTACTCAAATGAAGAAATTCACTTTAATTTCAACAATGATCAATAGCCAAAATAAATGATACAGAAGGTTTAGAGGTCTCTAAAATCATCAGAGAGGATCTCTAGGTAGAGATAAAAAAGGGTTGTGGCAGATTGAATGAAATATCATCTGTAAAACACCCTAAAATTCCAAATCACTAAATTTTCATGATGTTTAATCCCTTTACATATCGTATAATCCATGACATTAAAATACACCAAAAAACCTGTCCCCTTTTCATTAAAAACTAGATTTTTAACATTAAATGATGTGTATTATTTCATGATATGAATCCAAATCACAACATGAACTTGGATTACATTACACGTTGTGTACTCCCATTACACAATGTGTAAATTATCAGCACACTATAAAACAACATACTCTTACATAAAAACCCAAAATACCCTAGGTGTTCTTTGAAATTGAGGAGAAACCTATTAATACATTACATGATTATAGACAGACTCCATTAATTCAAATAAACACACATCCCTAAACTTTGAGTCATTCTACCCAGCAAATGATCTCTATCATCAGGAGTCCCAATATGCACCCAATTAAAGAGAAAAATAAGAAAATATTTGAGAAATACCTAAAATTTAATAACATGATGCTACATTGATGCAAGAATAAAACTATGACATCGATTTAATGTTAATACAAATTGAATTAGGTGTGTTATTAGTGGTTTGACATTCATTGAATTATTTGGACAATATTTTTTGCTTCTAAAAGGAAGAGGTATATCAGGACCATTGATCGGGATGGTAGTACCTTTATTTAATCCACAACCATGGTGATTAAATGTAAGTATATCTAGTAAGGAAAAAAATAAATAATTAAATAAAGTATGATAACATAGAGTGTTCATGTTTCTTTATGAGATTTCATAAGACAAAGAGATTAGATTACATGACATGTGTTCATAGAAGGTTACCATATATTAGACATTCCTTATCTTCTTATTAGACTCGATGAGTTTCTAGACTTTGCTTCTAGTTTGTGATTTACACTCATTATTATCAAGGTAAGGTTCTAGAGGGAAACACACTAAGTTTATCTATAAGTTCCACCTATTCAGATGAATGAGATTTTATAACGAAGTAGACCCCATGTACGGGGGCCGATGAACATCCAAAAAATAATGATCATATGCAAAATAATTCATTTATATTATTAAAGTTTAGAATAATCATTATTGAATTTATTTCTCAAGGCATTCACAAGTTATTTATTTATAAAAGTGAACATGATAAAATATTTTTTTTGAATCCTTATAAATCAAGGTTTGTTAAATTATTAGGAGATTTTAAGAGCCAATTTAATGTTTTAAATTTTATCACACGACATGATAATAATGTCACCAAAAAGTGTTAAAATATTTTTTATGCATATGATGAGTTAACTAGGTCATAAGTGTATTTTTGGATGTTTTTGAAGGTTAATTTTCCAAAGGGGACCAAACACAGTTTATGTAAACTTAAAACATTTTATATAAATTCGTTTTATCCCAAAAATAAATTTGCCACACTCTTGCACAAATTCGGAGCTCTCCCCCTCTCCCAAGTCTTAGGTAGAGAAATCAAATGAAGAAAATGTTTTTATTGATTACCTCTAATGAATTGATCATTTTTTATTTATGTAATTGAATAGATGATGTAAAGAACTTAAATATCATATTATAGTAGAATAGAATCTAAGAAATATGATCTAGGAGCTATGGTGCATGTTTGGGAGATCTATAAGATGAATTATTTTCTGCCTTCAAGCTATGACACACCAATAGTGAGAAAATCATATTAGCATTTTTAAACAAACATATTACCATTTATAATTTCATTCAATTTTTTTCTTCATGTATAAATTTAATTTCACATGATCCATGAAAAATTTGAGAAATAGGTATTGTGGATTCAGTGTTTTTAAAATGAATCCAAACCCATATTTTTTAAATACCTACTTTTTATGCTTTTGTAAAGACCTGGGTTCCTTCAATTGGTATCAGAGTGAACATGAAATTATTTAAGTAAAAAAAATTAATATTTATATTAATTTTTTTATGATTCTGAAATAGGGTATCAATAGTACCCAAATAAATTCTTTCCATGTTAATTAGAGTTCATATATTCGAGATATGGTTGATCAAAGATTGATTAGAACTTTAAAATTTTTTACGGAAACCTATATATGTATATTATATTTTTATTTATCTTTTTCCTATATTTTATTCCAAAAATTAGAAGGATGTATTAATCTAGATAATTCATATGGTGTGAAACACACATCTATTTGCAAAAGGATACACACTATTTATACATAAATATTTATTGTCATTAAGGGGAATTTATAGGGTGCCTCAATTATGAGGCTGTACTTAGCCTAGCCTCTACATGGATGAAGACAAATAATAATAATAATAATAATAATAATAATGGTTCCACACCCCATTTAAAGGGGTTTGTAAATATTTCCCCCATTGAATGATGGAGTCCATTAATATTTTTGTTTATTTTTTCTTATGTGGCACCCCAAAATGGGACCCCTACTCATCTCTTTCATGATCCATGCAGGTTGAGTGACTTTAAGGTGACTTGGAACAAAGTTAGGTCACCCTGACCCAAGTCGGGTAGGGTCGGTCTAGATATGAGCCGCCCGATTCCTTAGGTTTTTCAAAAAACCTATCTAATAATTTGAGGACTTGCTCACTGTCCAAATGGGCATGGAAATAGTAAAAAAATCTAGAAATTTAATTTAATTATAAGAAATTTAATAAAAAAAATTTGGGTGCCAAGGGACATATCTATTATTTATTAAAATTATTTTAATGCATTTTAATGCATGAAATTTTCCTTAAGATGAATTATAGGGATTTTAATTTTCTTATGAAATTTAATTATGTGTTTAATAATCATGAGTTGAGAAAATATCATGTATGTTTGGTTTAATCTTATTTAATTTAATTATTGTATTTGAGTTTTTAAAATGTAATAGTTATTTTTATTATTATGATCTATGTGTCATCCCTCTGAATTTAATAGAAAATGACCTGTATGTCCACATTTAATTTAAAAACTAAAGTTTCCCTAACCTTCATGTGAGTATACTATGTAAAGATCAGAGGTGTTCAAAGAGATGTGATTTGAGTCAAGAGGTGGTGTAAAACCAAACAAGTGACATGCACGAGAGTATGAGGGTGTTTCAATTCAAGTTAAGTATTTACTTAAGGAATTACCATAGATTTTAGTTAATCCATGAATTTTTCAATGTGTTAACCCATAGTTAACAGCTTATTCTCACACCATTTTATTTTATTTTTATCATTTGTAAGGTTTATTATTTTGTGATTGTAAATTTACAAAATCATATAGTATAATAGTTAACCAAAATGCAAAGATAAAAATGAATAAACACATGATGAATGTTTTCCATTTCTTCATGGTTAGATATGAGTGTAATCACATAGTGAAAACCTGCTAACTTGAAATAGATTTCATTTTCAAAAATAAATTAAAATCGATAAAAGATATATTAAGTCAAAACACCTTTCTTCATTTAAATTTTAACAAAACCACATGATTTAAGTTCTTATTAGCCCTATTTGTGGTCTCATATTACTACTGGAGAAATTATTATTAATATAGTGGGTTGGGTTAATTAAATTTGGTAGAAAATAAGTAGCCATACCTAGATTATTACAAATTTAAAGGCAAAGCATTGAGTAAAAAGATTATGATTTATAGAAGATGAGACTCCAATCAATATATCAAGGAGCGGTGAGCTGATAAAGTTGGAAAACCAATATTCTACCTTAAAACTCTCTGATTAGTGGTGTAGCCATAACTTTTACTACAAGGAGAAGTTTTTAAGGTTCTTTTCTACTATAGTATTCAAGTGATTGGATATTATAAATTTAATAGTTTAGGGATACTAGAATTTGATAAAATTGTGTGAGATATTTGAAATTTAATAAAATTGAAAATTTCATTTGGTATTAAAGATAAAGTACTAATATACTAAATTTTATTTGTTGTAGAACAAATGGGAATCACCACCACCAATACAATATCACTGCGATCAATATTAGACAAAGAGAATATCCTGACCAACAATATCTTCCAAGAGGGGTACAATCAATTGCACATAGTACTACTCCAAGAAATAAAGCTTTATGTATTGGAATCTCCACTTCATTTTAAGACCCCTTAAAGAGATATAAAGGAAGAAAAAGATAAATACAATAAGTATGTGGATGATGAACTGGATTTACAACTTGTCATGTTGTCATCTATGTATACTGAGCTGTAAAAAATTCATGAGGGTGAAGATGCCTATAAGAAACTATCTCATCTCCAAGAGTTATTCCAAGAGATATCTTTCCAAGAAATATATGTGATATAAAGTCCATTGTATAGATTCAATCTAATATAATGGAATCAAGTAGGACCTCATGTACTCAAAATTATTGGGTATATTGAGTGACTGAAATCCCTTGTGTTCAATTTGAACCAATAAATAACAACTAATTTAATTATAACCTATTTACCACCTAACATCTCAACATTCATAATTAATTATAATATTAATAACATAAATAATTCACTACAATATTTACTATATTTAATTCACCTAGATGATAAGGATATGAAGAATTCCAACACTTTTTCCCTTAGGATGAAAAAGATAAGGAAAGGAAAGTATAAGGTGTCAAAGGCTAAGTATAAGTCAAAGGCATCGATTCACCACCCCTCCAAGAAGTTAAAGATACAAAGGGAGATCAGTGAGGAGTCATTGTACTTTTCATGTGTAGAGAAAGGTCATTGAATGAAAAATTTCATAGATGGGAAGAGGGAGAAAGGCAATGATTATGCTTCAGGTGTATTTAACATTAAATTCTTTCTATATATATCTAAAATATTGGTATTGTATATGAAATGTGGCTCAGAAATTTGTATTCATATACAAGAACCAAGTATATTCTAGAATATTACAAAGGGTGAGTTGGATATCTAATCCGCAAATGGCGTTAGACTAGAATCCTTAACAGTGGGAGATTACATTCTCACTTGGACTTGTGGTTTGGTTATTATATTAAAAAATTGTTATTATTTACCTTTGATTACCAGAAACACAATATCAGTCTCAATCTTAGACATTATGGGTTTTTATTTTAAGTTTGGAAATAAAAATTGTCTCTTTTATAATGATAACATATATTATGGTATGACACATCTTAAAAATGGATTTTATATACTTTAACTTGAAAATACTATTTTGGAAATCAATGAAAAACCCAATGAGAAAAGGGAAATGGCTACAAACCCAATAGAGTTGATTCATACTGATGTATATGGTCCATTTTTAGTAGATTCTATGGATGAATTGTATTACTTCATTACTTTTACTGATGTCTATAATAGGTATGGTTATATAAACTTAATGAGGTATACATAATATTCCTTTAAAATGTTTATAGAATACATAAATTAAGTAGAAAATAGATTGATAAGAGGATTAAAAATATCCACTAAGACTATGGGGATGAATATATAAACCAAGAATTCATTGATCACCTGAAAGTGTATGGGATAGTCTCCCAAATAAATCCTCTTTATATACCTCATTGGAATGGTATAGGTGAGAGAAGGAATCATATTTTTCTTGACATGGTAAGATTTATGACGAGTCATGAAACTCCAACATTATCTATTTGGAGGTATTCACTATAGACCGTGACATATACACTAAATCAAGTACCAAATAAATCAGTAAATGGGTTATATATGAGTTATGGTATGAAAGGAAACCCAACCTATCATATATACGTGTATGGAAATGCAATGATTTTTTTCAAGACTTTACATAGTGGAAAATTAACATCTCAGAGCACTATGTGAATTTTTATAGGTTATCTTAAATATTTTAAAGGATATTAGCTATATAACCCTTTAGATAAAAAATGTAATTATGTAAATACATTCTATATTTTCATAACATTTTTTCTTCTGTAAAACGCACATAAGGAATAAAAACACACCTGAGGACTTGACCCCATGACGCACACCCCAAACCCCTCCCACACCAAACACCCCGCTCGCCCCATGAGGGGAAAATGAATTCTATATTTTTAAAAAGGGAACACATTTCTAATGGAAATAATAGGAGAAATATTTAACTATATGAAGTTTATGTTCTAGATTCATAAGAGTTGGTAAAATAAAAATATCTACAATATTCAGTGGGATATGAAGATATCCCTGAGAAACAAGTACTATATAGGTATACTAGAAAGGTTAGAGAACTATAGAGGTATGTAAATCTTATTAATGAATTAGGTGAAAAATTACTCCATCAAGATAATGAACCTCAAACCTATAAGTAAGGAATATATGGCAATGATTATGTTAAATGTTAAGATTCCCTGATTTATGAAATAGAGTCAATATACCAAAATAGTGTTTGAATTTTGGTAGACCCTCCATATAATGAAAAAAATATTGGGTGTAAAAAGGGTATTAAAGAAAAATATTGACATGGATGATAAAGTAAGTACTTATAAATCATAATTAGTTGTGAAGGGTTTTGAACAATGTTAAGGAATTGACTATAATGAAACCTTCTCACTAGTGGTGATGTTGATATCCATTCAAATATTACATTCAATAGAAGTATTCAAAAATTTACAAAATTTGATAAATATATGTAAAAGATACTTTTATAAATAGAAAATTGGTTTAATACATCTATATGACACAAACCAAAGGTTTTATTATGTCAAAAAATGATAATAAAGTATGAAATCTATAGAGATCTATTTGTGGATTGAAAAAAGAATCATGATCATATAATTTTTGTTTTTATAAGTCCATAAGAGAAAATGGTTTCATTAATAATTAAAATGAGATATGTTTCTAAAATAAGGTTAGAGTGAACTCCATCATTTTCATATTTTTATATTTTGATGACATATTAATCATAAGAAATTAAGTGAAAGTATTACAGTTAGTGAAAACATAGTTAAATGAATGCTTACCTATAAAAGAATTTGGGTGAGAAACATAAATTCTAGGAATTGATATCTATCAAGGTATATCTCAATGTTTTATCTACCTAAGTTAATGTACATATATTTATAAGGAACTCAAATGGTATAATATAGAACAATTCAAGAGAGGATTGTTCCTGATGTCACATGATGTTATTATCTCTAAGAAAATGTGTTCATAGACACAAGATGAGATTTAAAGAATGAGTAAAATCCTTTATGATCAAATAGTAGGATATAACATGTATTCTATTCTATGTACTCAGTTTAATGTTGCATTTACTTTAAGCATGGTGGGAAGATATCAAGACAATCCAGGAGATATGTATTGATCATCTATAAAAAAATATCCTAAAGTAATTGAGATATACAAAGGATATGTTACTGGTGTATGGAGAAGATGAGGATCTATTCATGATGGGATACACTGATTCTAGCTTCCAAATAGATAAATATTATTTGAAATCATAGTTAGGCTATGTATTTTTCTTGAATAGTGGTGAAGTTAGCTAGAAAATCTCAAATTAGTCTATGGTTGATGAATCTACAATAGAATATGAGTATATAGAAGATTTTTATGTATCAAAGTAGTCTTGATACGTAGATTTATCTTATAACTTGGTGTTGAACCTATTAGTTCATTCCCTATTACATTTTATTTTGACAATACTACAATATTAGTACTTTCCAAAGAAACCAGATCACACCAGAGTATGAATCATATACTTTAGAAGTTTCATCTATTTAGGGATTTTACTAGATATGTGATGTTTTCAGTTAGTTTAGTATATATATAGGATAATGTGGAAGACCCCCAGAATAATTCCAAATCTTTTTAGAATCATGATTCTCATGTGAGAGATAATGGGATAAAAGTTACTATTAGTTGTCTCTAATGCAAGTGAGAGTGTTGTGAGTGGGTTCCCTATACCCAACTCCTATATATACTTTGATTACCATTACATGTATACAATTTCATACACACACACACATGTGTGTTTCTCTTAAAATTATAATAACATTTCTTCTACATATATTATTTTTATAGTAATTTCCTTAGATTATATATCGTATAAAATATTTTTAGCAGTTCTCATCTGTAATGAGAACCTCGATATACTATGAAAATAATATTAAACACATGTCCTATGGTTTAGATACAAAATAAAAAAAGTACATAGACCATTTCTAACTATCAGGTGTTTGGGGATTATAAGAATTGATATTTATTCTCATAAAGTTCATGCTTGGTGATATAGAGTATAAGAGATCACGAGGAGTAACCTCCCAATATGAACACCACATGTTTCAGGTGTCATTGGATATTCATATCTACAAGCATGTGTATTTGTATATTGACTTGAGATTATTATAAATGTGTACCATTTAATCAAATAATTTGATACAAGATTTAAAATCTTAGCACTAAAATTGTGGTGAGGTGACTTGAAATGGGTGTGTCATTGGTGGCATGAAATTGGTTGAATGAACAAGATATTATTTATCACTTACAAATTGAAGAGATATCTTGGTCCTAATTGATCAAGATGGAAGTACCTTTATTTAATCCATGTCCATAGTTATTAAAAGTAAGTCTATATAGTATGATCAATGAATAAATAATGTAATAAATCAAGATGAAATAGAGTGTTCATATTACTTTATGATATATCACGAGACAAAGAGATTATATTACATGACATGTGTTTGTCAGAGGTTTTTATAACTATAAAATTTCTTATATCCTAGAGTCCTTGATGGGTTTCTAGTGTCTAATTTTGGTCTATGATTTACACTCACTTATATCAAGATAAGGGTCTATAGGTTCACAAACTAAATGTATCCATAAGTTCAACCTATTCAAATGAATAGGAGTTTAGAATACAGTGGGAACCACTTGTAGGGGATGATAAACTTCCGAGTGTGAATAATTTCAATTAAAATATTCCAATTATATTATTCAAGTCTATAGTAGTAATTATTGAATTATTTCTTAAGATATTCATTATTTATTTAATTATAAAATTGAAAATAAGAAAATTTATTTTTTTGAATGAACATAACATGTTCAGGGTTAGTTAAATTATCAGGGGATATTAAGATATAATTAAATGGTTCAAATTATATCATTGGAATTTTAATAATGTCACAAGATAGTGGTAATTTTTTTATGATGCTTATGAAAAGTTAACTAGGCCATAAGTGTGTTTTTTGGGTGCCTTCAAAGTTTAAGTTTCTATAGGGGATAAAAAAATACAGAAACTTAAAACCTAGTGTATAAATGTGTTTTAGACTAAAAATGAATTTTTTATCCTCTTTCATGAACTTCAAGCTCTTACCCCCTCTCTCTAATTCTTTATAGAAGGAAATCGAAGGATGAACAAGTCTTGATTAGTTCCCTCTCACGAATTGATCAATTGTTCCTCACGTGATCGAAGGGACATCGTAAAGAACATAAATTTTCCATGATAGTACCTGGGAATCAAAAAATGATGATTCAGGAGTCGTGGTTTACATGTGGAAGATATATAGGATGCCTAGTTTGGTGCCTTCTTACTATAAAATGTAAATGTTGAGAAAATCATATTGGGATTTTGAAACAAACAAGGTATCATTCGATTTTATTATTCATGTTTAAATTTAATGACACATGTTCTATGAAAAATTTGGGCATGGGGTATTTTGAATTTAGTGTTTTTAACATGAATCTGAACCAAATTTTTTGAAATACATATTTTTCATACTTCCATAATGCATCTGGTTTATTCTAAAATTAATTGTTTATTATAAATATAAATTTAATTTGAAAAAATGGATTTTATATTATAAATAATTAACTCAAAATTATGTAATAAGGATCATTTTATTTTTATACATTAAAATAAAATTACTTAGGTAAAAATTAGTTACAATGGAAAAAACCAAAAATGGTAAAAGTGAAAAATCCCAGCATATGAGGCTTAAAAAATGATAAAAACTTGTTTAAAAATATGTGGTTGAGGATTGATTGAACTTAACCTTACCCTAATAATTTTTTTTACATTATTGTATCCATTTTAATATTTATTAGTGACTTACTCTTTATATATTACAAAAATATCAATCCACTCCCTTATAGAAGGATCCATCACCACCCTACTTCCCATACACCCCATACCTCTTGTATTCAACAAAAATCTAAAAAAATAACTCCCAAACACACCTAGAATCTTACTAGAGGTTTATTTCTCAAAATAACACATCTCATAGACTTAATCATTTTTGTAAAGGATCTTTCCAAGGAGTATGGTAAAATTTTATAATTACTCCTTTTTCATTACAATTATTTTCTTTCTTCTTCCACATTATTAATATATATTTTATCAATAATTTTATAATGAAATAAATATTATTAATATATTTAATTTTTATTATGATTATGTAATAATCAATAACCACCCTTTCCCTTTTAATTAGAACAATAAAAATTTCATCATGTGCAAATGTAGACTATCACCTCTATGAATGACACATTCGATTTTTTATCACTAATTTACATGAATATTTAAAAATGGAATATAATGAGTCAATATTATATTTATAATATTAATAATATCCTGAAAAAATAATGCATTCCCTAAATTTTTTCCATTCTATGAAATATGAATGCGTTTCCCATGCGTACATGCAGACTAACGCCTCCATGAAAGTGGCATATTTCATTTTTCACTCTAGTATTTTCTTATTTATCTAACTATCATATAACTAAATTAAAAACTTTAAAAAAAATTGAAAATATTATTATTATTTTTTAATTATGATATTATTCTAAAATAATCACTTTCTTAACCTTACTCACCCATAGGTTATTATTTATTATTGTTTAGGTCGGATTAATCACTTACTTGAACAATGCTATAAATATATATCATTGATGAATATATAAACTTAAATAATGGTATTATTATATATTAATGATAAAATAATGGTTTATTTAAGGATATTTAATGGTTATATTATTTTTTACTCATTATTAACATGTCATCTTTATTCATCAAAAAATAATGAAAACATGCTTGTATCCGATTCTATTTTCAGGAATTATAAATAAAAAAATTATAGAATGAAATTAAAAAATTATAAATACTTATAAAAAATATATTATAGTATATATTATTTTATCATAATTATGAACTTTTAATCAATGAAAAATAATGCACACCTCTAATTTTAAATTAGTACTAAATAAACAATCGAATATAAAAACACACGATGATGAAAATAAAATATAATTAACTAATATATATATATATATATAATAAATCATTGTAAATAAAGTTTATAAAATTTTATAAGTATGAATAAGGTTCTAAAATAGGTTATTACTATATTTATTATTGTTATACAGGAGGTTTGTGTGCATTTGACTATGCTAGAATACAAGGTAAGGGTTATTTGTATCTTTTTTCAATTCCATGAGAAAAGTTTGATATTGCACAAAATATTTTATTTTATATGGTGTATTCAATATTGTATTGACTTAAATTATATTGAATATATTTCATTTAATTATATTTTAATGTCCATTTAATGACATCCCTCTTATGTTCTTTTGATTCTTACACTACCAATACAATAAAGGTGTTTTGTCTTAATTTTCTTTCTTCGAGACATTTTTTTATGCACCTATTTTCATTTAAATACTTTTTATACTGTTTTATTGGATATATAATATCATTATTTTTATTTTATTCATAGTATTTGAAGTTTAATTTTGAGATCTATCTTTAAATGGGTTTTTATTAAAATATTTCTTAAGTCTTAAAAGATATTGATAACCCATAACTTCTCTTTTTGAGTTATGATATTTCATATTTAATTTACTTTTTCCATAATTGGGTTATTCCATCATAAAATTTTATTATATTGTATTTTATATTAACATCTTGGGAAAAATAAATTTTTAATTCAAAGTTCCTTCCATTATGAATTTCTTCCCCATAAAATTATGTCATTTTTAAGAATAATTCCCATTCTCTTAAACAATGGATTTTCTTACATGTCCACATTTTCACTTCCCACTAATATTATCCTTTATATTTGTAAAAATAATTACGTTTTCTCTAATTTTACCTTAATCTTTACATTATCCTATTTTCATAAGTATGTTTTATTAACCCCTTTTATGTTGTGGGTTTTTAATAAAGTTATTTTAAAATATTGAAAAGGTTTTCCATTCATGATCGTATGTTTTATATTACACTAAAAATTTTCTATAAAAAACTTTTTATACCTTTAAAGGCTCTATTATTAAATATATTTTTTATGATTAAATTTTTTCAAAAATATTCACTCTACCTTTTTGGAAGCAACCCTTGAATTTGACCTATTAGTTTCCCTTTTATGAGTATGGTGAAAATATTTTCTAAAAAAACTTTTATGTTTTCCCTTAGTGTTTGAGAATGTCATTATAAAGCTTAATTTCTAGGTTTTAATATGGATTTAAAAATTATTTTAACTCTTTATGATTTTAAAAATAAAAGGAAATATTTTTATATTTTTTAAAAGTTAAATTTTTATTTTTAAAAGGAATTCTTGATTTTAAAAAGGGATTTTAAAGGTTTTTGTTTTTAAGAAATAATTTTTTTAGTATATCTATGGATTCTCAAAGAATATTTTCTAAACATACTTTTCTTATAAAACTTTTCTTGTGAAATTATTTTTTTTTCATTTTAAAAGTTAATTTTTATTATGCTCAAAATATTTTATTTTAATGATAACCTATTAAGGTGTTTTAAAGCATATCGAAAAGGAGTATTTCATCTCATTTTTCAAGTGATTTATACAATGATATTTAAAAATTATTTTTAATATATGTTGTTATAATTAATGATTCTTATGCTATACTATATATATTTTTATACCATCATCTGACTTCTTACACTAGATGTCTTATAAAATGTTCAAGGAACACTTTTCATGAAACCTATATCTTTTCCTTAGGTTAATTTAGTGTTGATGGAAAACTGAATGTTTTATGATGTTATATAACTCATATGTATGATTTTTCATTAAGTAATAGTTGGGAACAATATAGTACTTCAATTAATAAGGTTGAGATTCATATCTCATGAGATAATGGGAAATGAGTTATGATGACTAAATCCACCAAGGTAATTAGGTCAGTAAAGCTTGATCTTCCAAGGGAAATAGGTGAGTGAATCTAGATCCACCAAGAAAAATAGGCGATTAAATCTTGATCCACTAAGGGAAAAAAGTTAGTGAAGTCTAATACACTAAGGTAAAAAAGTTATGATTACTAATCCACTATGTTATGATTCTTATAATTATGTTTTCTCCACATAATTATGTTTCTATATGTACTAATGTGATGATGTCTCATGTATTATGACCCATGTTTTATTTGGGTATGTTTTCCTAAGGTTATTTTTATGAATCTTTTTTATAATATCATACGTATGTACTAATACTAATCATTTGATCACTTAATAATATTATTGGTTATCTATAATGTTTCATTTATATTTCATCTAATATCACCCCTTTATTATGTTTCCATTCCCCATGTTATGAAGATGTGTATACTTATGAGTAGACTATAAGGGAGTATAGTGTGGATCAATTTATATAGAAATATTTAAGAGTACTATAAAATAAGTCATTTATGTAACTAATATTCTAAGACAATAATAATTTGGTTCTTGGGATTATGTGACTATTTGTAAAATGAAAATATTATTGATGAAAAATAATTAATTACGTGTGTTTATCTGTCTTGGGCTACCTTAGTTGGTATTATAACAGGGTTTAGTTATTTTTAGAGACCAATTTAGTTCTTTTTGGGAATTAGGATAGGATAACTATTGGGAAAACCTTAGGTATAATTATAAGTATATGAGACCATCTTGAAGTTTTGGTAAAGTTGATATTGTGTGGTTTCCTAGAAATTACTTACCTATTTGGATATTGTCAAGTGGATGTGGTTGAGGCACAAATACACCTAGGTGAAATCACACAAAATAATGCTGGTTAAGTATTAACTTGATATTCACTCAGTAAATTATGTGTAGGTATAAGACTAAAAACTATCCAAATACAACTAGGGGATATGATTTGGTTGATCACATGTTCTTTACGAAACAATATGAAGGATTTGAACACATCCTTATGGTAGGTTAGGGAACCTAATTGGAATATGACCATGGGAAACATAGGATAAACTAGAGGAGTTATATATTGATATAGTTATGTCATAATTGAACTAAAAATATCATAGGTTGAAATGAGGATTCCATGGGAAACTACATCTTAGGTTTTAGTTTTCATATTTATATTATCATTTACTCAAATTTATTAGATATTATCAAAACCATTTTTGTTTTAGTAATTTACTGGAAATAAGATCATAAAAATAAATATGGGAAATATTTGTCCCAAAAAACTACTATAACCAAATAAGGAAGAATTTTTGGTATACTATTTTGAGATAAAATAAAATACCAATACATTTCAATTATATGGGAAATGATGAGTCTCCTAGTATCTAAGATTTTGTGGTTGATATCACCTAAAAATTAAATCTTTATTTCATGAATAAATTTTAGATACCCTTATCTATTTTAAAAGGTGTTTAATAATTAAAATTATGATGAAAAATTTTATTTAGGGTGGGGGATACTGCAACACCCTAATATTTTACTATATATCTTTCCTTTAAATAAATCTAACGTGTTCAATAAATTGTTCAACCCCAAACACTAAACTAAAATAATTCATAAAATATTATATGAATATAATTAAGAAAATTAAACAATAATAAAACTGATAGAAAATAAAACATTGAAATAAATTAGAAATGTACACAAAATAGAAGTAAGAACACTTAAATTTTTATAGGGTAATTTTTCAATAAAAGTAGTTTTCTTGATATATTATATTTTCATTTAAAAGATAAATTTATAAATTTTAGAATTTTAATTTTGTAAAATTAACATCATTTTTTAATTCACCATTTCACAATTATATTAGGGTATTTTTTTTATTTTTCTCTAAAATAATTGATTTTAAGGTGTATAGTAAAAATACAGTTTATACTAAAATCCTAGATTTTATGACTATATCATAAATTAAGAATAATGTAAAAAATTATTATTATTTTTGATAAATTTTTTTATGGAGTGAAATTATGAATTTAAAAATACTATTTTGGATTTATAAAACCCATGTTTAAGATTTTGAAATGAAAGTAATCTTTTATTCTAATAAAAAATTGTTCTTCATATTTTTCTTTAATTATGATATCATAAGGTAGAATTATATTTTGGATTTATTTTTAATACATATAAATCATATTTTTTTAAGAATAAACTTATTAATATTTTGAAAATAAAAAAATTGACAATTTTATCCCAAACATTTTTTTTACTTTAAAAAATACACTTTTTCTGAAAATGGGTTTTTACACATTACATGCACCGATGTTAAGATTAATTTTTATGGAAAATATAAATTTCAATTAAAAAAATGTATTTCATATTTTTAAATATTAGGTGAAAAGTATTTAATAAGTCCCATTTTATTTTTAGTTATTAAACGTAAATTACTTAGGTAAGAATTAGTTTCTAAAATAAACACCAAATTTGTAAAAGTAAAAAATATAATCGTCAAAAAACTAAAAACATGTTAAAAAATGTTTGAAATTGATTTTTTGAGGATTTATTGAACTTAAACTTCCAAAAATACATTATTTTAAATTCTTGGATCCATTTGACCATCGAATAATGACTTATTTTTTATATATTACAAAAATTGCACTCCTCTCTCAGAAAAAGGAGCCATCACCACACCACTTCTCCTCACACACCATGCCACTTGGATTCAACCACACTCTAAAAAAATAAATCCATGATACTAATAGACACTTACCAGAGGGTTTTCCTTCCCAAAATACCTCCTTTCAAAGACTTAATCATTTTTAAGGGATCATTCTAAGAAGAAAGGTAAAAATTTATAATTACTATTTTCCATTTCAATTATTTTTTTATTATACCTACTTAAGATCCATTTTTCTGTTATATTATAATTAATTAAGTATTATTGATATAATTAAATGTTATTATGATGAAAAAATAATCAATAACCATGATTTCCTTTTTTAGATAAATGAAAATGTCATCATATGTATGTGTAGAATATAGTCTTCATGGATGATGAATTCAGTTTTTCATCACTAAATTACATGGATGTTTAAAAATTGGTATTTAATGAATAAATATTATGTTTATAACATTATTAATATCATGAAAAAATCAACCTCTACATTTCTTCTATTATATTGAAAATGAACACATCACATGTAGTACGTGCAGACTACCACATCCTTGAAAGAGATATATTTCATTTTTCACTCTAATATTTTATTATTTATAAAAAAAAATTATTAAATAAATCAACACATTAAAAACAGATAAATAATATAATTATTCTTATTTAATAATTATATTTTTCCAAAATAATCACTTTCTTAACCACACACACCCATAAATTATAATTTGTTCTTGTTTGGGTCGGTTTAATCATCTACAGGAAAAATGTAATAAATTTATATCATGGATGAATATGGAAACTTAAATACTGGTATTATTGTAAAATAATTATAAAATAATTTATTTTTAAGGTTTTATAATTATTATATCAATATTTGTACTCATTATTAATATATCAACTTTGTTCATAAAAAAATACTGAAAATAATCTTATCACTGGTCTATTTTCATGAATTGAAAATAAAACTATTATGGAATGAAATTATATCATTATAAATCATAATAAAACATATATTTTTGTACCTATAATGGTATCTAAATGTTTAAATTTTAATCTATAAATATGAGTCAATGTCGCCGTTAAGAAACTAGTTTTAAACCAAGAATCAAAGCTAATAATATTCGATGATGGAAATAAAATATAAGTAACTAATATATTTATAATAAATTATTAAAAATTAAGTTTATAAAGTTTATAATTATGAATAAGGTTTTTAAATGGGTGAGTAAGGTATTTATTTTTTTATACAGAAGGTTATAGTGCATTCGACTAATCAGGAATACATGGTAAGAGTTATTTGTCTCCATTTTGAATTCTATGATACATGTTTGATATTCTGCACCAAATTTTCATTTATATGGAATATTAACTAACATATTTACTTTAATTATAATTAATATATTTCATTTAATTACATTTTAATGTCCATTTAATGGTATCACTATCATGTTATTTTTATTCTTATGTTACCATTATTGTAAGGGTGTTCTATCTCAGTTTCCTTTTTTAGAGAGATACTTTATTTTTGAACCTAATTTCATTTAAATAGTATGTATAATGACTATAAAATGTATAATATCATGAATTATATTTTATCCATGGTATTTTAAGTTCACTTTCAATCTCTATCTTTCAAGGGGTTTTTATTAGTTGAAAAAGATATTGATAACTCAAAACTAATTTCTTTAAGTTATGATATTTCTTATTAAAATTATTTTTTCCATTATTGGGTTCTTAAAACATAAAATTATTTTATATTTTATTTTTTATCCTTATCTAGGGAAAAAATAATTTTTAATTCAATGCTTCTTCCATGATTAATTTCTTCCCTATAGACTTATGAAAATTTTAGGAATAATTCATATTCTATTTAGAAATTATTTTTCTTTGATGTACATATTTAAATTTCTCTCTAATGTCCTCATTTATATTTAGAAACTTAATTATATGTTATCTCATGTGACTTTTATATTTACCTTCTCCTATTTTTAAAATTAATTTTTATTAACCATTTTTAAAATGTGGGATTTCAAAAAATATATTTTAAAATATGTAGATGGTTTTCCATTCATGATCGTATGTTTCATCTTCCACTACAAATTTGATCTAACATCCTATATATAATTTTCAAGGATCCATTTTTGAATATAATTTTTAAAATTAAATGTTTTGGAAAATCTTCACTTCACGTTTTTAGAAATTACTTTTGAATTTGACTCATAACTTATTCATTTATGAGTATGGTGAAAACATTTTCTAAATACTCTTTTATGATTTATCTCACTATTTGAGAATTATTATTTATTAAGATTTATTTCCATTATTTAAAATGGTTTTACAAATCATTTTTACTCTCAATTATTTTGAAAATAAAAAAAAATATTCTTATATTTTTCAAAATTAAAAGTTTCATTTTTAAAAGAAATTATTGACTTTAAAAAGGTATTTTGTAGGATTTTATTTTTAAGAAAGAATTATTTAGTGTTTCTATTTATTTTAATATAAAGTTTTTTAAAAAATAATTATCTTACAAAATTTGTTTTTTAAAAGTCATTTTTTAATTTTAAAGGATAATTTTTATTAATCTCAAAGTATTTCATTTTAAAGAAAACTTTAAGGAGTTTTTAATTCTTTAAACAAATGATAATTTCATCTCTTTTTTTGAGTGATTTATCCAATAATCACAAATAGTTATTTTTCACCTATTTCAACATCTTTAATGATCTTTTTTGTAAACTAGAGATACTTTTTAAGACACCATCCAATTTATTTATGTAGATAGATTATAAAATGTTCAAGGAAATATTTTCATGAAAACCCATATATTTTCATTGGGTTAATTAAGTGATGATGAAAAAATGAATGTTTTTATGATATTGTGGAACTAATATATATGTTTTTCCCTTACGTTATGGTTAAAACTAATATATCCCTCTAATAAATTGGATAAACCTTTATACCTCACAAGATAATGGGGAATAAGTTCCAATGACTTGATCCACCAAGGGAAACGTGTGAGTAAAGCCTAATCCAATAGGGAAAACATGTGAGTGAATTCTGACTCATCAAGGGAAATAGGTGAGTGAATACTAATTTTGTATGGTAAACAAGTTGTGATGCTGGATCCACTATTTTTTGATTCTTATACTTATGTTTGTGCCACATTATTTTATTTTTCTATATACTCATGTTATGATGGGTCATTTCTTATGCTCCATGTTTTATCTGGGTATTTTTTCTTAATGTTATGTTTTTTAATATTTATTATTATCTCATAACCAAATGCACAACTTTTACCAACTTATGATCATCATTTATTATATCTTATGTTTCACTTATTGAGAATATGTGCTCACTAATTTCTTTTGTTTACATTCCTTAGGTTATTTAGATGTGTATAACCATGATAAGTTCAAAAGGGAGTATATTGTTGATTAATTTATAGATAAATGTATATGGGTATTGTAAAATAAGTTATTTATGTATCTAATATACTAAGACACTAAAACTTATGTTCGCATAATTATTTGAATATTTGTATGATGTATGGATTGTTTATGTACAACAATGAATTAAGATTTTTTATCTAGATTGATTCGCTTTGGTAATTGGGAAACTTATGTTTTTCCTGTACTTAAATCCTCTTGATTCATTATTATAAAACTAAGGAGCGTATTTTTGATTCCCAACTATATTCTATAATTATAAGTTAGATATTCACACTTAAACTTGAGTGATCTACAAGACATTAAGAACACATAATCTATGGGTAAGAGATTACATTAGTGGTTATGTGGTGGAATGGGTTTAAAATAAAAAAATAATTAATTTAATACAAAAAAATAAATGGTTTTAATATCTTCAAATCCATGAATCTTAATAACTGGGATAATCTTTATAAGGTTTTAAGAAAGTGATATTAAAACCTTATTTTAAAAATGGTTTCTTTTGTGATTTTTTAACTAGTTTACTTTTGTTAATTATTTCATCCTTATTTTGTATTTTTATCAAAAAAAAATTCAATAGCACTAACCTTTATTTTTTTTAATCCTATATAAACACTTGGTCAATTCCATATTTTTTTATTTCTGATAATTCATCTTTTTAACTGGTTTGAGAGGGAACCCTTACACGGCCTAAAGGCCCAATGACACAATGGTATTAGAATTACATGGCCTATAGTACTAGGGGAATAAAGAACTTATAAACTTATTAGACCCAAATAAATTTAAAGAAACACTCCCCAAAACATTTACAAGTATGCAACTATCTCACCACCTGACATTGTTATCATCTTGTAGTGACCTTTGTATAATTACATGGTCTGATGGCATATCTACTATATACCTTATTCAATCATTTTTTCAGTCATGCCTTCTTAGTTATTGATTCTAATATGATCCATCATCCTAGGGTTTTTTCAATATAAGAAAACCTAATATACTACATGGGATAGATTCTCTATCGCCTAAAGGCTCGTGGTAGCCTAAAGGTTATGGTGGTTCGAAGGCACTGTGGCCTAATGGACAATTTTTGTGGCCCAAAAACCTATTCAATATTAATAATTCTTATTTTATATCATCCCACTATGATACTTTATAAAATAGTATCACTATTAAAATGATAAATTACATACTACAATATGACTACAGTACTTGTAGAAATTTTATCCCACCTGGTTTTGAACCAAAATCTATAGTGAAAGATGACATGGTACTCACCACTAAGACAAATTCAAACTACTTTAAACTTATTCAATTAAATAAATTTTTTTATATAAGGTATTAATTTTATATTTTTAAGTGTGATATGGGTTTTAAAGTGGAACCTTGAACTTGAACTAATGTAATAGTCTAAATTTTACAAATTTATACCTCTAGTGATAGGAAATTCCTTACCCATGTTACCTTAATATTTACCACTAGTATACACTAGTTCATGCTTATATTGGAACATATATCTGATGTTCTAGATGGTTATACATGTTTTGAATTATGTTTTGTTAGATTTTCCCCAATATGGAATAAAAGTTCAACATGACATACCATATGATCAACATTGGTTGTTTTCATGATTTTATAAATTTATAGCTAGGTAAAATGAGCATAGTTATAGTTTTGTGTTGTTAACATATTTTTATTACCTGGTTTTACAAAGCATGATGAATGATTTCATTGATAGTGTTTATTAAGAATGTGTATACTATTATTATCTTAAGTATGTTGTTACTTTGTGTAATGACCTACTAATTATCATTAGCTCGAGAGTACAATGAGTCATTACTAAGACTTAAGCGATATCACCAAGAAACCAATGTCTGGAAATAAATGCCAAAGGGTTTCAAAAACAAGTGGGGGGATGATTTACCCTTTAATAAATAAACCACTAAACCAACAAACCATCACCAAACCGTTTATTAAATAACGTATGAAAAAAATCAAGACAACACAACTACTTTATTCATATCAAACCAATGCAAAGAGTGAAACAGTGTAAGGAAAAACGAGTATCAAAGTAAATACCATATAAACAACTAAATACTCTCAAAAAACAATAGGACTATATGATTCACAAGCTACAAGCTCCAGAGTCACCGAACATCCCAAGTATCATGAGGTGGTGCTAAAAACATGTGATACTTTACCTTTTCCCTTGTATCGGAAGATAGCATCTAAAAAAGCACCAAAGGTCCATAGTATGGGTGAGTATAAAAATCATTAGGTTTTACCCAATGACTTCCCTACTCATTCTACTTGGATATAAGAATTAGCAATAATTTTATAAAACAGTTTATATAGAACGATTTCTCAAAAATAGTTTATAACTAAATATAAATAAGTTTCCAAAACTATTTATAACCAAAATCATATAAGTGAAATTGAAATCAATTTTCTAGAAATTTATTTCTCTTTAAAAATAACTAAAAAAAGCCTTAAAACCTTTTCTCAATATTCCTTTGTCACACACAATCCATTCCACACATCCACACAACCAACCATGCATGTTACGTGATGATAGTTCCAAACTCATGAGCGGTTCCTTATCGATCTACCAAGTCATCAGAAGGTAATTATATCCTATGTTCCATTTACCCTTTTTAACCAATCACAAGGTCATATTTTAACCAAGCCTCATAAATTCAACATGAACACACACACTAAGTATGCCCAAGGATCACACCAAAACACCTTTTCAATAAAACCACCATTTTATTGAAAACCATTTCCATCAAAACCATTTCAATGCCAATCCAATTAAATAGAACACCATTTTTATTGAAAACCCATTTTTCCATAAAACCATTTCTAAATTATAGAAAATCCATAATTTAAAATCACTATTTTAAATTCAATAAACTATTTCACAACAATTCACCAAGATCACACAATTTCACCCAAAACCATAAAACAACACCATAGAAGATTTATTACATGATTTTCACAATAAATTACATTAAAATAAACCAATTTTAAACTAATACTATCAATAATACCAAGAGGAGTTGAGAGAGAAGCCATCTACTTTGAATGTTTTGGAAAAAACTGACAACAGATGAAGAACGCTCTACCCAACTGGGTTGTAACTCCCCATAAACGGCCTTAGATCTCTTTTACTACCATCAACGGAACCAAATATCATATTATTTGGAATCCACCAACATAGGACTACCCATAAAAGGAATATATATAAGAAATAAAAATGAGAGGATAATTATATCTAAGTAGATCTAAGAAATGAGACAAGAACAATGAAGAATTTCACTTACTGCAAGAATTGGGCTTAAAAATGCCAAGGGAGGGATTCAGATCAATTCCAAAACACTTAGTAGAGGTTACCCAACATTCAATCAAAAGTAATATTGAGTTAGGGATGTTTAGAATAAAAAACAATCAAATAGAAGTAAAAAAGTAAGATTATAAAAAATAGGATCTCACTCTTCCCCTGTGCATGGTTAGAGCACACGGTTCGACAAACCGTGTGCTAACCATGCATTAGATACTTCTTTAAGAAAACCCATGAATGAACTACTCACATAGTCTCCCTAAATATTCTCAAAACATACTGAATCTAATACCTCCAAATTAAAACTTCACACAGTTTCTCCTTGGATATTCGCACGGTTTAGATCAAGCGTGCGCTACCCGTGCACATATACTTTATCCCCAAAAACTTATTTAAAGTTCACCCTACACTCCCATACTTCACCCTTACAATTTATAACCATGAAAATAATCAATTAATGGTCTCATAAAATAAACTGAGGGTACTACATTCTCCCCACCATTAGTTTTTCCATCCTCAGAAAGTAGAAAACCCTCATTGCCCTGAAAGAGTTTCAACCATTTCTCTTTCATTTACTTCTCATGTTCCCTTGTCTCATCCTAAATATGACCATGTTTACATAGAACTCACACTAGACTGGTGTTTTTTTTCATGTAATACTTTCTATTTCCTATCCCAATCCTCACCGAGATATGTACTAATGAAGCATCCGACTCTAGGTCATTATGATCCCATCTGATCACATGGTCCGGATAAGGCTGATATTTTTTCAACTAAGATAAGTGGAACACATTATGTACCACACTAAATCATGGTGTAAATTACAACTAATATGCCACATAAGGGCCAATGTATCAAAGAGATAACTTGATCTTCTTCTTGAAACAATGATGTCTAAGTCTTAGAGAGATCCTTAAGAACACATGATCACTCACCGCGAATGACAACGATCTTCAATGATGATACACATAAGGTTTATGGCGACTATGAGCCATATCCATACTCTTTCTATTCAAATAAATATTCTCCATCATTTCTTGGACTATACTAGGCCCAACTAGTGAAGTCTCCCCTGGTTCTACCCAACACAGTGGGGAAAGGCAAGGTCTCCCATACAATGCTTCAAACAGAGCCTTATGTATCGAGGCTTGATAGCTGTTATTATACGATAACTCTACTAAAGAGATGTTCTTTTCCCATGAGCCACCAAAATCCATTATGAAATCCCTCAACATGTCTTCCAATGTCTATATAATCCTTTTAGATTTCCCATCCATCTGAGGATGATACACCATACTCATAGTCAACTGATTTCTGAGGGATTTCTGTAAGGATTTCCAAAAACAAGATGTGAACATGAGATATCTACTTGAGATGATTGAAACTGGTATGCCAATTCTCTTTACCACCTCTTGGATATAGATTTTGGATAGATCCTCCATCTTAGGATTTTCATAAATAGGAATTAAATGGGCTGAATTTGTGAGTTGATCCACTATCACCCATATGTAATTGTGTTTCCAAACCATTATTTGGAGAACAATAACAAAATTAATCACTATATACCCCAATTTCCACTATGTCATAGGTAAATACTACACCATAACCATTGGTTGTTGATGATTTTACTTAACTTGGTGACAAATTAATCACATTGAAATGAACTCATCCACTTTCCTTTTCATTCTGATCCACCAAAACTGCACCTTCAATGCCTTGTACATCTTCTATTTTCCTGGATGTATAGCCCGTCTAGAATGGTGGTAAGCATGGAGAAGTTATTCCTGAAAAGACATAGGTATAACCATCTGATCTCTGAACCACAACAATGAACTCCCATCAAGTATCCATCCCTTAATGGTCTCCCCATCATTGAGTTTTAAACTCATAACTAGGAATTATGCATCAGATATTTGTGACTCTTTAACCATATTTACCAAATCAATATCCATTGAAATTGAAAATAAAACCACAAAATCACCCCAATCTTCACATTCCAGATGCATGTCATCTAGGACTGACATCAACTGCCATTCATTTGAAGCTTCCTTCTCCAACTGAGTATATGAATTTCTTCTTAATGCATCTGCCACCAAATTCCATTTTTCCAGTTTATAAATCAAGTAAAAGTCAAACATCTGGTGATAATACATCACTATCCTTCATTTTAGATTCAAATATCACCGTGAGAAAATGTGTTTCAAGATTTTATGATCTGTAAACATAGTGTATTTCTCAGCAAAGAGATAATGACACTAGGACTTCAAAGCATGAACAACTACAGATAACTCCAAATCACGTGTTGTGTAATTTTTATCATTCACTCTCAATTACCTTGAACCATAAAACACAACATGGCCTCCTTTCATAATAACACAACCCAAACTTGATCCCAAAGCATCATAGTACACCATGTACCCCTTTCCTGATTTTGGAAAAATCAAGATGGGTGTTGATGTAAGTCAAATTTTTATCTCCTATAAATACTTATAGCATTCCCGAATCCATTAGAATGGGGTGTTTTTATTTGTGAGAGATGTCATTGGAGAATATAGTCATGATAATTCACGCACAAAGTGTTGGTAGTAGCCCACTAGACCAGGAAAACATCGTATCTCAAAGGCATTATTCAGTGGTTTCCAAGATATCACAACCTCTATCTTCTCTGGACACACTGAAACACTTTTTTTAGAAATCACATGGATGAGAAAGTGTACCTATTATATCCAAAATTTACACTTAGACAATTTGGAATAAAAACGATGGTCTCTCAAGATTCCCAACATTGTCTCCAAGTACTGCTCATGCTTTGGCCTTATCCTTGAATACAGCAATATGTCTTCCAAAAACACCACAACAAAAGAATCTAGATATCTCTGAAATATTTGATTCATCGAAGTCATAATGACCACTGGTGTATTAATAAGATGGAATGACATTAATACATATTTTTAGTGTCCATATATACTTCTGAAAGATTTCTTTAGAATATCTTACTTCCAAACTCTCAATTGATGATATCTAGATCACAAGACAATTTTTGAGAACCACTAAGATCCCCTTAATTGATCAAAAATATCATCAATGCATGGAATTGGATACCGATTCCTTATTGTGTCATATTTATGATTACAATAATACACACACAGCCTTAGAGTTCCATCTGCTTTCTTTACAAACAAGACCGGTTCTGCCCACAAAGATGTACTTGGCCAAATGAAACATTTTATTTATAGATCCTCCAACTGCACTTTAAATTCCCATAATTCTCTTAGTTCCATCCTATAAGATAGAATGGAAATAATACTAGTCTCTGGAATGAGATCAATTGTAAACTCCACTTACCTTAGAGGTGGTAACCCTGAGAAGTTCTTGGGAAAGACATCTGGAAATTGATCCCCAAATGCTGGAAAACTGTCTTCCTTGAGATCTTTTATTGATGCCAAATTCATCATTTCCAATTGATAGGAGATCATTCCCACCTTTTATGCTAACAAAACTATTTCAATTTTCTTCATAACCTTCTCTTCCCTGAAGTGATTCTTGATACCATCCTCATTCACAAAACTCACCATTATTCTATAATAGTTGATGTCATACTTAAACATTGACAACTAATCCATATGTAGGATTATGTCATAGAAATATATATCCAACACTGAGAAGTACCACTTCAGATAATATCTATCAACAATTATATAACAAGATATACAAATTAAGGATCGACATTATCTTTCAGCAATAGGATTTTAATGTTTTAATAAATAAGGAACCATCTCTACCTTTAGAGTTAGAAAGCCAACAACATGAGAAGAAATGAAGGAATGAAATTCCCTAGTATCAAACATCACTTGCATAAGGGTAGAATTTAAAATAATCATACCTCTCACCATAGATGGTCTAGTCAGATCATCCACAATCATTTTATTATCTCTATACAATTACTTCATAGCTACACTATTCTATTTTTTGCATTGATGAGATTTCCCTTGCTGAGGAGTCATGGTATTATGAGAATAACCATGGATAGCTCTGCTATACTGGCAATACTGAGTCTTCTTTCCTCATCCTATTGAAGCATATGATGCTTGTGACACTGGTGAAGTGTATTGAGCACTTGACCATGGAGAACTGTGACAAAAGTTCTTAAGATGTCCCATATTGTTGTGGCTATGGTATGCTCTTGGTGGTGCTGTACATTCTCACTTCATATGGTCAATGAAACCACATTGGTATCATCCCACTTGGATCTTTGGTCATGGAAGAATATTTACTAGTCCAACCATCTAATTCTCTATCCCACTCCCACCTTGGAAATATGTGCCCCTCTTGCACTTACTCATATCATTCGAGTTCCCACCATTTCCTATAGGTATCATCATATTTCCTCCTCTAGTATCTCATGAGATATCTCACACATCCATCACCACTTTGTTCATTATCTTTGTATAGTCATTAATATAGAGCACCAAAATCTTCAATCAAATTTCCTGCCTTATCCCGGATTCTAAGATGCATGCCTTTAGGGACATACTCATTGAAACTTTTGGTGAAATACGCACTAAATTCATGAATTTAGCTGCATATTCTATGATAGAGATATTTTTCTACTTTAGGCTGAAGAAGTATACCATATTTTGGATCTTGAATGTGTGAGGATATAATTGTTTGTTAAAAATTCACTCAAAATCCTCCCAACTATGACCATGATCTAATTTAGCCTACCCCTCAAAATCCCACCATTGGCGTGCGAGATCCTCGAGTATATAAGTTTGTAGATAGACTTTTAGCTCTGATGGTGTTCTGATGAAATCAAAGATATGATTCATCATATTCAGCCACACCTCTACTCTTTTGGGTTCAGAATCACCCCATAAGATGGGTGGATTCTACTTCATGAATTGGATGGAATGATCCACATGCCTTGGATCATACCTCTAGTTTCCCATATTCATATATTGAAACTATTGAAAGATACTTTGAACTAACTCTTGGTTCACCTGTGATCCAAGTGCAACCATGTTTTCCAGAGATTCTTTTGGTTGGTTTCTACGATGCCTACCAAGTGACATTTTCTAAACAAACAACAAACTCTGTAAGTCTCACTATCTAGAAAATGATGAATTATAATTTCAAATTATATCACATCAACTATCACGACCTTGTTTTCCAAAAAACAACATTTTTCACGTTCAAACATTTTTGAAAAATTAATTCTCTATTTTGGAAATCAAACCATTTTCAAAATTCCATAACCATGTTCTTTTGAAAATATTTTCTTTAAAAAACAATTTCATACTCTTTCAAAAATCAACACTTTTACACATCATAAATCATTACTCTAAATGATGTATACACTCCTAGTGGGAAGTAATTCCCTTAATTCATGACATGCTCATCTCATTAGATAAAAACATGAAAATGAGATTTCAATATACTATAAGTTTCTCCAAAACACTTATGTTCCCACCAACCTGGTAACTTGAAGTTCATCATAAAAGGTTAGATACATCTTTTTGTGCTATACACTTCAAGTTATGACAATCCTACTCCTTTATAAGATTATAACTCAAGGAATAGACGAGAATGAATTTCAACTCCAATACCAAGAACATTGAAAGATACTTGTTAGGCATGGACCGAACAAACTGATACCATTTGTAATGACCCACTAATTATCATTGGATTGAGAGTGTGAGTCATTAATAGACCTTAAACAATATACCCAAGATTCCAAAGGTTGGAAATAAAAGGCAAAGGGATTAAAATACAAGTGGGGGATGATTTACCCTTTAATAAATATACCACTAAACCAATAAACCATTACCAAACAGTTCATTAATGATTCATGAACAAAAGAAAGACAACAGAACTACTTTATTCATATCAAACCACTCTAAAGTGTGCAAAAATGTAAGAACAAACATGTATCAAATCAAAAATTGGATAAAAAAATAAATACTCTGAAAAAACCACAAGACTCGATGATCCAAATCTCTATGCTCCACAATCACTAAATAGTCCAAGTATCATGAGATGGGGCTAAAAACATGTGATACTTTACCTTTTCCTATGTCCCGGAATATAGTGTCTGTAAAATATCTAAACTGCCAAATCAGGGGTGAATATAACACTCAGTAGGTTTTCCCCGATGACTTTCTTACTCATTCCACTAGGATAGAAGAGTTATCAATAATTATATAAAATAATTTATATAAAATAATATCTCAAAATAGTTTATAACTAAATATAAACAAGTGTCCAAAACCATTTATAACCAAAAGCATACGAGTGAAATTGAATCCAATTTTACAAAAAGTTATTTCTCTAAAAAAATAACTAAACAAATATTTAAAACCCTTTCTAAATATTCCTTTGTTATACCCAATCCATTCCACACATCCACACAACCAACCATGCATGCTACGTGATAACAGTTCCATTCTCATTAGCGGTTCCTCATCGATCTACCAAGTCGTCACAAGGTAATTATATCCCATATACCATTTACCATTTGGCACTAATAACTAGGTTATATTTCAACCAATACCAATAAATAAAACATGAAAACACACACTAAGTATTCCCAATAATCATGTCAAAACAGATTTTCAATAAAACCACCTTTTTATTGAAAACCATTTCCATAAAAAACATTTAAATCCCAAAATATTTCAATAAAAAACCATTTTTATTGAAAAACCCTTTTTCCTTAATACCACTTAGAAATTATAGAAAATCTATAATTTAAAATCACTATTTTAAATTCAAGAAACTAAATCACTTTGAACATCAATTCACCAAGATCACACAATTTCACCCAAAACCATAAATCATCATTAGAGAAGATTTATTATATGATTTTCACAATCAATTACATTAAAATAAACCAATTTTAAACTAATAAAATCAATTCTAGTAATATATGTTGAGATAGAATCCACCCAATTCGAAGGTTTTGGAGAAAACTAAAAACATATGAAGAACGCTCTAGCAATGAGGTTGAAACTCCCCAAAATAGCCTTAGATCTCTTCTCCTACCATCAAATAATCTAAATATAATAATATTTGTCATACCAAAATATAAATATACCCATTATAGGTATATATATGAAAAATAAAGAGGATAGGAGAATTAGATCTAAGTAGATCTATGAAACAAGACAAGAATGGTGAAGACTGTCATTTACCGTAATAATCGGGCTTGAAAAAACTGAGGGAGGGCTCCATATCGATTCGAAAATTATTGGGAGAGGTTCCCAAACCTTAAATGGAGAGGAATATTTAGTTAGGGCTATTTAGGAGAAAAAATGAGCAAGTTGGAGAAAAAACGAGTAATATTCTAATAAACAAGATTTCAATTTTCACCTACGCACGATTAGAACACACGATTAGGAAAACCATGAACTAACCATGAATTAGATACTACCTTAGGTAAACTCATACACAACCTCCTTTAATGGTCTCCTGAACTGTTCTCAAACCATGCTGAAGCTACTACCTCCAAATTGCAACTATGCACGGTTTCTCCTAGGATATCCACATGCTTTAGACAAACCGTGCGCACCCCGTGTGCATCTACTTTAGCCCCAAAACTTATTTAGAGTTCACCAAAATCTCCCATAATTTACCCTTACACTTTATAACCATTAAAATCATCAATTAAGGGTTACATACCAAAAATCATGGGAACTACACTTTTATAGGTGAGATTTTTTTTGATATAACTAGTTTTGATACCATGGGTATGGATACTACTTTTATAATTAATATGAATTCTAGAAGTGGTATATCTCTATATTTATAAACTGTTAAATAAGTTATACTAGACATTGAAGTAAAATATTTAATGGTATGGGTTTTAACTTTGACTCTATTATATATTTCTCCCTTTCCCTGAATGGTATAGTTCCTCAATGCCCTAAATCTCTTATACAATTTACCCTATCCATGTTATATAAGTTTCCTCTAGGTTACAATGTGTTGTAATGTAATGTACTTAGGTTGAAGGGATGTGCTACCAATTGGCCTTTCCTTATTCATATTAGATTCTGGGTACTAAAATGAAGCTTTTAGTATAGGTACAACCCCTCCCAGTATAAGGAGTTACTATATAAATTTGTTTTAATTATCCATGCCATCTCCAAATTAATTTACTACTCTACCATGTTATTTACATACTGATATAATTTATATATTGATTGTAAAAAAAATATTTGGTTGTATTTAAGAAAATGATTATAAATTTTTATATATAAAACCATTTTTTTAATGTTGTGTTGTGACACCATTTATAGTTAAGAGAATCTTTCAAACATGATTATTAAATAATTTTCAAGTTTAACATACATAATAATATAGATCCCAAAATTAATAGGTTTAGTGACTTGGTAAAGATAGGATCATACAATATTGAAGTGTTCATTAGAATTTATTGTGTTTTATTTCAATATAGTGATATGATTTTATGATTTAAGTTGTTTTTTATATGTGTTGAGAAGTGATGAGGATTTGATGGAGGTTCTTCCATGACTAAATGGAAAAGGATATGAGTCTGTAACTTGGTGTTCTTACTTGAATTGACTCAATATAATGCGTCAAATTTACTTATGACGATTGTTTGACATGTTATTCATGTTAAAGTAAAGTGATAATGGTGAGAGTATTATCTATAACATTTATAGAAGTTAAAATGCATTAGGATGGATTTAGAAAGGATTTAGATGATTTAAGTTGAGTATGAATTTTTTTGGAATATACAGATGTTGTTGAAAATAGAAAAGTCCTATAATTTTTATAGGTATAAATCCTTATAACATAAGAATTAGTCTATATTGTGTAAGAATCATAGTGTACACATTATCTATGTAAGGGTCATCAATATAAGGTTTATTTTATATTTCATAAACACCATATTCCCCTGCATAAATATCATATATAGTATGTAAGCATGAATAATAATTTATTAATCATTATATAAGCTACATAATCATGAATTTTTCTACATAAGTATGATCCCCATAAGGTTTATTTGATAATATATGTAGTTATAAATCTATTCCATGTAAGAATCATTGAATATATGTAAACATAATTATTGAGGTTAAGTAATCCTGAGCTTCATAAGAATCATGTGTTTAGCTAAATTTTGAGGAAACAGTAGACTAAAGAAAACTTCATAAGGGTGTATTTTAGTAAAAATATGAGGAATATCCAAAATAAATATTTTAAATTAATTGAAATTGAATCTTCCAATGATACTAAAATTATCATAAAGGATTCAAACATCATGATAAATCCAAGTGGATCACCATTCATGCCATGAAAAAAGAATTACTAGACGAAGGAGAAATTTCTATTTATGATTACCATGCCACAAGTTGTTGGTTTTACATCATAATTCCATGCATGTGTAAAATTTAAAAGAAATAAAAGATCATTTTTTGGAAGAATAAGTTTCCATAATTTTAATATCACATTTATAAGGGAACACCCAAGTGTTAAGTGAATTCAAAAGGTAAACCTTGACTAGGATTCAAGGTATATTTAAATGAGGATTTTTGTTTCCCCCTATAAAATAATATACCCTAAGATATGATGGGGGTACGGTGAATAAAGTTATGGAAAATTCAAACTTTATCCTTAATCATGATCATGTTCTCTATTTTAGAGGAAAATTTATTTATCTCACTTGTAAAACATATCTAGAGAATAAATATGTAAAGAATAAACCCATATGTTATACTTGGTTCACCCAAATGAGACAATACAAAGAGAATCCATGTAAATGTTTCTATGAATTTGAGACACTAAAGCACACTACTTTTGATTATTTTTATATAATGGAGTGGTCCCACTGACCCTCCAAACTCACTTTCCATAACTGGTTTGAAGAACTCTTATCTATTATTCATATATAGGTTCTCACTACTTATTCTAGGATAAACTTATTCTTCGAAAAATGTTGATGAGAAATGAAAACAAAGATGGTGTATCAAATTTCTTACACGTTATTTATATTGAATAATTTCACAAAATTATTGCAAGTGAGTATCCTATATCTCATTATTCTTAATTCCAGTGAGTATGAAATTCCTTACCCTCTATGATTTTTATAAATATTAAATCATTCTCATCCATTTGATATTTTATATCTATTACATATGAAATCCATTCAATTTAAATTTGTTAAGACTTAATGGTGGGCATCAAAACTCTTAATAATCACTCATAAACCTAATGTTACAACTTCTTTATGTGAACCCATAAATTTTGACAAAATTATTCTATTTTATATTCAAGGATAAATTCCCTTAGATACACCTATCACATTGACACTGTGTTTTAGTGCAGTGATTCTCCAAAAAAAAATCTCTTTGAAACACTAAAAACCCTGATTAATTAGTAGTTTTGACTTCCTCCTAAAAAACCGGATGTCAACCACACCCAACACTCCAAAATGTCTTGGGTTATGAATCTAAGGATATGAAGCATCTTTATTTACTTCTACTAACATAATTACACTTTTGTTAGTAGAATGAACATATAGGGATTCCTTATAGCTCATAGGGATTATGAAAATGCACCAAGGTCATCTCCATATAGGGGTATCCTCTGATTTCCTATTTTTCATCCACTGAAGTTCTAGATAAGGCTAAGTCATCATTATATTCATGTTTTACTATGTTAATTCTTGCGTTAGCTAAAATACCATTGGACTCGACCATGGAATCAAATTTTAAAATCCATTACTCCCCATTTTACATAGGTATAACTCCAATGTGAAACACCCAAATCTATAATGCATTATAGGTCCTCTAGTATTTTCTCAATCTTATTCTTCCAAATCATCACACGACTTATTCTAAAATAAATAGAGGTCACTTAAATTTATTCCACATTGAACTTCACTTTTCTAAAAACTGCTATATTGACCAGGACATGCTATCCAAATATTGATCAATGAACTTGGCGACCTACCTATCCCAGAGGGTCCATGGTGCCACATTGTGCTATGGTTACTGCTTTTTTCCTTCACAATGGTTCTAAATTTTTATAGATATACTCTTCTATAACCAGTGCTAAATTATACTTGGTTATCCTTTTCTAATTGTGATCTCTTATGATGGTCCTTTTTACCCTCTTTTTTTCCATTTTTTACTAAGATACACCATTAATTACACAATGATCAAGGGATTTATATTTATCAAAACATTGTAAACCATGGTGTGGTGTAATACCTCTAGGAGTTTTGACATCCACTACAGCTTGTACAAGTTCACCATATTATGGCGACCAACCACTTCTACTAATCAAGTTCAAAACCACTTAATTGATCAAAAAATGGATTCCACATGGATTGTAATATATTAAAAATAAACATTTAGAATAATTTTCAAAAAAAAAACAATCCAAAAAATATCCAAAGGTATTTTTTCCAAAAATTTCCCCCTTTGAGTTTTTGATAATTCCACACTAAATTCAACACTTTATTTCTATAAGAAATTTTGATCTGATTAGGTCAAAATTGTAATGATATATGAAACTATTGACTTCAATGAATGTATCAATGATTCACTTATCAAAACATTTAACCCCACACGAGTTAATATTTATGTGAGAAATAATAGTTTTATAATAAAATCTTCATGAAAACACTTCATTGGTTTTTACACACAATCCTTCTCTTCCAAATACAACCCCCTAATTAAGTATTAAATCACTATTTATTATTTAATATAATAGGGACCCAAATTATTAATAAAAAAACTCAAGAATATATTCTCTACTTAAAAAATGAAAATATGATCCCCCTTTATCAATAAATCCAAATATAACTTCATTGAAAATTTTAAAAAGATACATATTAAGTCAAGCATTGAATTCAAAAGATAAAAAATACCTTGATTTAAATAGGAATTACCACAAGGGAGTGGGGGTACATTATATAATTCATCAATTTAAAGGGATTTAGTTGGACTCTAGGAGCCAACTGATGCCATTCAAAATCAACCTTGGGTAATTAATTGGTCATTATTTTAGCCATTTGATCTTAAGTAGACACATACTCCAATATCACTATTGGTTTCTCAACCATCTCATTTATGAAGTGACCTTTAATTTCAATGTGTTTGGTCCTCAAATTATAAATGATTTTTCTAATGATATTCATGACACTCGAGTTACCACACTTTATTGGTATAAGATATTTCACTTACAACTAAATGTTTTCAAGTTGTTTCCTCATATATATATATATATAAACTGGGTTCTAGTGTGAGTGGTTTCTATATATTCATTCACCATCATACTTAAAGAGGTGAAGTTTTTATTTTTTTCTTATCCATGATATTAAATTGATTCCAAGATAGAAAGAAACACCTAAATTATATTTTCTATCATCCTTAATACCTAAAAAATATTCATTAGTAAATACCACGAGTTTATCCCATTATTTCCTATAATAAAATAGCCCTAAAATCCATTGTATTATTGATATATCAAATAATTAATCTCACAAATTTCATATGACTTTATTTAATAAAAATTTGATAATAGGAATATTGAAAAATTTAAAATAAAATGTTCAATCGAGTGGCTTACAAGTACCGAAAAATACCAATGAACTGCCTATAAAGTTACATATCAACCTCCTTCCCTTCTTAATTATTTAGAAAATTTTCTCAATTGGATATTGAATTTTTCATTAGACTTATATTTGATAGCCTTTTAGAAAATCCTTATCATATTTTTTCTGAAAAAATGTCCCATTATTTCATTGAATGAACTTAAATATCAGGAAAATGATAATTCACCAATTCAAGAAAACTTGAATTTTTACCTCATGAGTTTTGAAAAAATTCTTGCATTGCGTGTCATGAAGAGACTCCAAAGATGATGTAATAAATATATATAATCCAGAAAATATACTAATATTTCTTCTTATGGATATAAAGGTTATAATCATAATATCGTCTTTTAAAACCAACCTTCATTAAATATAGATTCAGCCCCAGGTATTGGGTCCTTAGTGATTTTTTAGGCCATACAAGGCCTTCTTTTACTAACACATATTACTTTAATCTTCACCAATGATAAAATAATATGGTTTTTAATGTATACCTCCTACTCAAAAAATCAATTTATTAATGATAATGTTATATTAATTTGATACACTTTAAAACTCTTTTTCACTACTATAGATAAGAATATTCAAATAGTCTCTAAGCGATACACATGTGTAAACATATCATCAAAGACTTCTAGAATTTTTTTTATAGCCACAATCCATGCTAGCGACTATAAAAAATTTGAATGTGGATATCGGTAATAACAATAAATAGGATTTCCATAGAGGATATTATTTTAGAAATAGACATTAGGGATATAGCCATAGAAAAACTTCCATAACCATAAGGTATAAAAAATAAACAAGATGGGTATAGAACCAAGATCTCATGGATGTATAATAACCACCTATAACAAATCAATAAAATTATTATTATATATTATTATATATTTTTGAATTTATAAATATATTTTTATTACTATTTAATTAAGTATAATTCTGTTTTATTGTGAGGGCTAGAGACCCTATAGCCATGGGTTGTCCTACCCATGGATATATGTAAATTATAGCCACATTCTATGCCGACACATGGATATGGGTTCCTCTCATCCCCTTTCTATGAAAATAATTATTTCATAGGGTAGCACAGGCTAATCTATAGCGACATTCAATTTTTTGACTATGGTTATAGGTGGATTATAACCATGATCCAAACTAAACATGGCTATAACCAAATTTTCAAGTAGTAATAATTAATTAATTCAATCTAGTAATAAAATTTTCATAGTAGTAATACCTTATTCCTTGAAACTTGGACATATTATTTATGTTTTTTTTCTAAAAATCCAATTGGTTCCAATCAAATTCTTATTCTTTAGTCATAAAATAACTTCTCATGTCTGATTTTTATCTATTTGGCCAATATATATATTCATATACTTTACGTACTGATCACCCTTAATAGGTTATTAATTTTTTTTATATTTTAATTTAGATATAAAATATTTTTCTTTATGTAACATCGTTATTATTATTATTTGAGATGGGGATATCTGGTCACTAATAATATTGTTTTCTATGACTTCTTCTGTGTTATATTTTCTTCTTGTAGCTATTGTTCATACTACACTTTCCTCATCATAAAATCTATCATATTATTTCTCAATATATCCTTGAAGTTCCCCTAATCCATACACTTCCTCGTCACATTTCTATTAAAAAATGGTCTTTTTTCATGTAAAATATGCACATCAGAATTTGAAATCTTCTAACCTAATTTTGAATTTTTATCATTTTCAAAAACTATAACATCATTTCTTTCAATGATATTTGAATTGTTTTGTTGAATATCATTTGATATTTACTATTGAATGTATATAAAAGAAAAATAACTTTGTTACTTCATGCTAAAAACATTATATTCTTATCCTTTTTAAGAATAAATATTTACTTGAAAATAGAATGAAGTATTTAAGTGTGGGATTATTTAAATACCAAATTTTATATGGATTATTTTCTTTATTTCAACATAAAAAATCCCTATTGAAGAAATAAAGCACTATAAAAACTGCTTATTTCCAATAATTACATGGAAATGACTTCTCTATTAGTATAGTCTGAGCCATACTATTCATTATCTATTTCCTCCTCTCAATAACATTATTCTATTGAGTAGTCCTCTACAGAGAAACCTGATACTGAATCCCATATTACTATAGAAATAATTCTATTTGGTTATGGAAAAATTTCACACCATTGTTGGTGTTGATCTTTTGAATCTTCAGTCCAATTATTTTTTTAGATTCTCTCCAATATTTAGAGATGTAATTAAATATCTTATATTTGTGTGTGGTAAGCATAATCTATTCCATCTTGCTATAGTAATCAATAAATAAAATAAATTTCCATTTTATATATAAGGATTTAGGTGTAATTATTTTAAAAATATCTACATGAAAAATCTTGAGTAATAATTATAATTTTATTCTATTTATTTTATAACTCTTTTTGATAATTTTTACATTTTGGAAATATTTTCATGTGTTTGTGTGATCATATTTGATATTAGGGAGGTCTCGAGCATCATCAATCTTCAGAAATTTATATATATATCTTTAACGAAAATGGATAAGCCATTTGTTACATAATTGTTTTTCATCCTCCATAGAAAACATGCACCAAAATTCTTCACTAACAAAGTAAAGATTACTCTTATCCCTCACACATTGTAAATTAAATAAACTATCTATTTGTTCATTTTCTTGTTGAATTACATTATAGGTACCATGTCAAAACATTGAATAAATCTAAGAAAATTATGATTGATAAATTCAATAAATAGAAAATCCATATGTATTAGATATTTTCCAATTACTTTATCTTTTCCACAACCAATAGTTTTTAGAGCCATATTATTACCAAAGAGAATAACTCCATATTTATTATATCTGATGCCCATAATGAAATTTTCTATTCCATTCTTATATAATGTACAAAAACTACCCAAAATACACAATCTCAACATTTCTATATATTTCAAGGCAATATGAACCACATTTTCCTTCCTAAATTTACCCTTTTTGATTCATGTATTGCACCACACTTACTTGGGTGGTAAATCAGACTATACCACCTCAAGATCCATAGAAAGTTCCTCTTCTTATAAGGAAGAAAATATTTTTTGATTTTTATGCTATTTAAGGATGTTTTCGGTTATTTTTTACCACATTTCCATGTTACTTTGACACATTACTTTTCACTCTTGATGGAAAATAAATTAATTTCTACACTAAACCTTTATAGAAAAAATAGTATCCATTAAAAGAACAATAAAATGCATAAAAACTACTTAATTGTTTTGGTACGCTTGATATTGGAAAAATATCTTTGAAACAGAACACACATATTGAGTGTTTCCAAAATTCCTATAGTAAAAATACCTAATTTTTAGTGTCTTGATATCAAATCTTTCTACATCATTAGAAATATTTTTAGAACTATGAATATCCACTTTCCTTTGGGTTTCAGATGCTTGTAGTTTAGAATTAATCATATTTATCATCTTATTATGAGTGTTCTCCATATACTTTTTTACTATGTTTCTTAAATAATTACACTTATGGGATAGTAATAAACTCTTTAGTAGACTCCCCAATGACTTATTTTTCTTAAATCAGGACTGGTGTCTTTAAAATAATTAATGCCATACTTGGAGTACTGAGTCTTTCTTGATCCTCACACTTTCATCGCTAAACCATAACTCCTCCTTTGATTTATTCATTTATTATAAATCTTTCCTTTATGAATATATTTAAAACATAAATGATCTAAGCCTTATCCTAAATCTTAATATTCAACTCATCTTATTTCTATGAACTATGAGAATTTATAGACCTTAATTTTTTAAAATTTGTATTCATTTATATCTTCTCTTCCTCATGCTATTTCATATACAGTTTGGAGTCTCACATAAATTCATTATCCTTCATTGGTTTATCTCTCCAAGCATCAATTTCTTATAGGTATTCCTCTGGTTCTACCTTAAAATAAAATCTTCCATCAACACCATCATTTTTAGCATCCCTATAATCCACTTGTGGCCTATACATAATAGCTACCAAGGAATCTTCACAGAGATCCCTATAATCCTCAAAATCTTATACTTTGGTTTCTACAAAAATTTCATCTTCTTAAGAGAATAATTTTCTCTTTTTAAAGAATATCTTTTATAAGACTCTCTTTCCCTTTATATCTTGATTCTTTTCTAGGAGGAAATTCCTGTTCATCACCCCCTTGATATTCTTAAGACATTTAGCTACAAAATGTAAAACCTTTATACATCTAAATAAAGCGAGTGGAATATTGCCTTTAAATTTCCCTGTACTTATTTTAGATTTTAGGTAAGTATGAAAATCACCTCATCGACTAATTCATATTTATGATCCTCTTTTATTGAAGGTTTCTTATAACCTTGAAGGCTACCTCCTGTGAGTTCTCCTTTGATATAGATTCATTATATTTATTTATCATTTAATATGTGAAAGGATTACTATATAGAATGTACAATGATACTTACTTCATATCCTTATATTAAAGTACTAATAAATTCACATTAAAACATAGAGGCAATCTTCTTAGGATCTTTTTAATAATTTTGACCTCAATAATGCTTTCTATAATTCCATATATGTTTTTCACCAAGAAACCGATTTAATAAAAAATGCATCAATTGTTTCATTTGGGATCATTATCAAATATTTATAATTATTGTACAACACTTTGAACTTCACCTATCAAACATTAGTATCAAATTCATATATATTTATAAGTTTTTAACACATAGCACAAGAAGTTTTTCAATACAATACCTTTATATATATAGGGTATTATCAAGTTTACCCTATTGAATTGACTGTATTAGAATCAATATCCATCTCATTGTGGTCTCTTATTGATAGAGTTATACTATTAATACTATAAAAGAGTCCATTCATGGAACCCTTGAAAACAATTATTCTTAAGAAAATAAATCATTGTTTCATTTTTTTCCATAATTAGACATTTTTAGCATGAAAATGGGTATGAATTTATGATCAATAACTTCCACTTCCACCATACTTATGTGAGATAAAATACTTCACCCTAACAACTTACCCATGATACCAATTATTGGTCACTATCAATAAATATACCCTAGGGGGTGAATCATGGTATGGAAAATTTAAAATTTAGCATTAATAACAATATCATTCAATCTTTTAGAGGAACATTTATTTATCTCCCTTATAAAATCTCTTTAGAGAATAAATATATTTATAAAGAACACAATTATTTTACCTGGTTCAAACAAATGGGATAATATAAAAAGAATTCATAGAAATGTGTCTATACACATGAGACACTTAATTGAACTACTCTTTTATTATTTTTACATAATGGGGTGGCCAAACGGACCCTTCAAACTCATTTTACACAACACATTTAAAGAACTCATTGATCTGTTTCACAAATAGGTTCTCCCTACTCCTTATAGGATAAACTTATTCTCCACGAAATATTGATGAGAAATTACACTCGTGATGGTGTATCACTTTTATTTACATTATCTGGATTTAATAATTTAACAAAAAATCCCATTAGAGAGCCTACTAGATCTTGTTCTTATACTTTATAGTGATTGTATGAAGTTCCTCACCCCTCTTTGATTTTTCTACACCTCAAAACATTCTGTTCTATTTTATATTTTTTATCTCTTTCACATGCACACAATTTAATTATAATTTGTTCAAACCTAATAAGTTTATTTAATCCACCAGATAGATACTCATAAAAATTTGGTTACTTTCTCCCATTTTGATCCCAAAAAACATGATTAAATTCTTTAATTTTCTATTAAAAACTTTACATTGTCATGTACTTGCATACCCTGAGTTACATAGGTTCAATTCCTTACCACCATGTATATAAAAGTTTTGTATGAAAAAAGTTTCTTTAAGTATATCAACACATCAACTTAGGATTCTTTTAAATAATCAAATATAAGAACCTTCCTCTCAACTATAGAGTCTTTGAATTCCATAAGTTTTTTAGGATTAATACTTGAAAATCCATCTATACTCATGATCAACTTCATAAATATTTAATAAAACCAATCACCTAGATTTCTCAACTCAATATGAGATCCTATATTGTTCTCAAATATAACATATCCTTATCATTTTAAAGGATAAACACCAAGAATAAAAATATTCATAGTAGGTTAGTCACTCTTATATTTCTTCTTTCTCATTATCACTACATTTACGCACTGATTTGAACATAGATTGATGAAAAAATATATCTTAATCATTTATATTTAATAACCAAGAGATATTATCTTCTAAAAAATATTATATACTCTAGATTCTTATTTTTTATAGTTCTTCAATATATTCACACAATAAAATTCTTGGTTATACACAGGTTCAAACTCACTCAAACTCTCACTAATTATTTTTCATTTTATATATTGGTTGATAGAAAACAATATTATTCACTATAATTAGAATATAAAAAACACTTTAAAATAATTTTCCATGATCGTATTCACCTTTTATCTTACATTTTTTCATGTGGAAGTGCCCTATGATTCTCAAATGATTTTTTTCTACTCAATGGTAATCTCATAATAAATAGTAAGAGTACCCTTTATTGTAACACTAATTCTTTAGTTTTATTGGCTAGTAATTATTCTAGAGTCTTCTTTCATATTAGACTGAATAATATCATCTTCTTCTCAAAATATCTCTAATGAAGCTACATGAAACTTTCACAACAAATATATAACTTATAAATATGAATATTTATAAATTTTAGAAATACCTATCTTATTATTTTAATTGAATTAAATTAAGTTACACATTTATTTTATTAAATTACACAGAAATATATCACAAATATACTTAGTGTCATGAATCTAAGTCACTCAATAAATCATCTATTTTTTTTCAAACTCATCACCTTTAGTTTGAATCACATTATTTTGAGATGTATAAAACAAAAAATCACAACACCAACATTTATTATTTATTTATTCATTTTTATCATAGATAATATTTTTAAAATATTACATTTGAAAATACGAAATTAAATAGAATAATATTATTAATATTCACTTATTCATTCTTAGACCAATATTGGATCATAGATCAATATTACTCCATGATATTCAAAACATGAATGAAAAACTGAGAATAGAAAAATATATTTTTATAAGAATTAAGAAATTCTAGAAACTCCATTTTTTATACTTGAAAAGTATCTCAAAATACATCTTACTTTTATATTCTCTTCTCCAGCTTGAAGATCAATTTTACCAATATTTAGTGTTTGTATCATATGTTTTTTTGATATTTTAATCCTTGAAATTTACCTTAGAATCATAACAATAAATTTATCCTTCAGATATAAAATCATGAAGTATAGATTTTATTTATTTTTCTATAATATCAAATTTTACTAAGTCTGGAATGACTCATACACAATGGATAAATGGAACATATGAAAAATAACATGACTCATACATAGTCTAAAATGATTCTTATGAAATTCTTGATGACACTTACATATACCCTAAATCACATATAAGTAGGTACCATTGAATCATATTTAGCAACTCATATGAGTTAATGAATTATATAGACTTCTCAATGTCATTTACATAGAGTAAAAATGGTTGATGCACCAGTCCTGATCGACTCATAAACAGTCTTTTACTTTTTTAAATTTTCTCTACCTATGTTAAATAACTCTTATATAGCACCAGGAAATGACTCATATAGATTTTGGACTTATCCATTTTGTAATTTCTATACTGAAATTCAAGATCACATGAAATTAAATTAGAGACAGCCCCAATCATCTCAATTCTTCTTAGGCATCAGCAAGCTATCTTGAACTAGCTGTAAATAATTATAGAAATTGTTAAAATATTTCTACACCTATTAATATAACTTCCAAGTATTATTACTGTATTTAAATACTCAAATAGAGTATTCTATGAACCTTTTCTAATATTATAACTTTATCTCAACATCAGTTGTAGCACCCCAACTCCAGAAACCTAGAGAAAGTTCTTACTTATTACAATGGTAAAAGATAAAATTGATTACACATGATAACTATATTACATTGGAAATATAAAAATGTATCATTAGAAAATTTCTTTCATCCTTTAAAATCATTTAAATATTCCTTCTTCATATCTGAGGGAAAGGAAAAAAATAAAGGTAGAGTTCAGATGCTTAGTAACGGTTAGGTACAATGGAAGATATCATTATTAAATAAGGAATAATAAATATGGAAGAGTATATAATAAAAAAACAAGCTATCCAATAAAAAACATGATTTTAAATTATAACCACAACTAATATCAACATATAAATGACATGGATAATTGAAAATTAATTCTTAATAAAGGAAATGCCTAAATTCAGACATCTATGAACTTTTTATAAATGCCTTAGCTAAGTTATCTTGAATATTACCATTATGAAGTCTTAACCAAGACACCATTCATGATAATTAGGTAGATGTAATCCAAATAACAATATAATATGTTGACTTATTTTGTCAAATAAGACATTTTAATTCATTGAAGGGATATCTATAAATAGCCCGACCTATCACTTGAACATCCTATTTATTACACATATAAATGGAATGATCAATATAATCCATTAAAAAAAATGAAATATAAATCAATAGTTATCTATATTGAATCAAGAATACAAAATATTTCCCCAATCAATGAAATAAATTTATTAATGAACTTTCTTTAGTTGGTGCCTTATATATAAATGATATATGTTTTAAATATCATTACAGTAGTGGAAATCATCCCTTATACTTAAAATATTTACATATAGGTGAAAATAATGTCCAAGGTAATGTTATCATGAGAAAATTAATGAACACAAAATTATAAATCATTAAATGATGAAATAAGACCATCATTTCCTTAAAAATAAAGATCTGGTAGTAAAACCAATCCTTTTGTAAATATAAAGAAAATAGGATAAAAAAATTAAAATAACTTCCTTAAAACTTTGAATAATAATTATTTTATAAATCACTTTTAAAATAATTTTTATTCTTTCAATAAAATAATACCCTTTTCATTCAATATGTTTAAAAACTAAAAGTTCCTAAAATACTAAGAAAAAAATTATATTTAAAAATAACAATAGAAAATTTTAAATAAATCTTCAAAGTAAAGATCTATAATGAAAATTGAAAAATCCATTCATGTTATATATATTAAATGTGAACATTCTTTCCGCACTTTTCTAAAAAGTCAAAAACAATTTTTTTTAGAAACCTTTTTAGAAAGTTTATTTTTAAAACATTTTAAATAAAGTAAATGGTAGTGAAAATTAAAATTTGAAAACATTTTAAGTATAGATAAAAACTTCAATAAATTTTTTTTAAAGAGCATGTACATGGAGAAAAATGTTCCTCGACCAAAGATAAAATAAGGTTAACTTTTATTGTAATCATTTTCTCAATCATTTCAAGCACCAAAGAGAGTTAAAGGATAATAATAGTTAAAAATTATTTAAATAAAAATAGTAGAAGGAAACAAGTGAGTTTTAAATGAAAAGGATCATATTATTTCCCTCAATAGAAAATTTATCATAGATAATCTTGAAAAGAAATGAGATTATAGTATAAACACTTATGGATTTAACAACTTTTGAATGAAAACCCCTAAAAAGAGTAAAAATGAATTAAAACTTTGAATACCATGAATAAAGTTTAATTCATGATAAAATATTTCAAAGGTTCCATATATACACCATATAAATAAAATTAAGTGCATAATATAAACATTACTCATTGAATTAGAAATGAGACAAAATTACCCTTACCCTTGGTATCTACTTAGTAATTCGTGATTGATACTCATGTATAATGAATATAATTTTATTAAATAATTTATTAAGAGTTTTATTCATCTATATTACATTTTAAGGTCATTTTATAATCATATGAAATTCATTCATTGAATAGTTCTTGCTTATGTCGACCACTTAAGGTTGCTTGGTTAAATTTTCCAAAATTAATTTGGTATGTTGATCATGGTTAAAGGAGTTATGAAATGGTTAAATGATGTAAATAATGTTAACAATTCTATTAATATAATTTTTATTCATTATGCACAATTTTATAATTATCCATACATGATGGTAACTGAAATATGAATCACATCACTTCATGGAGGTGGTAGTCTACACGTATGCACGAGCGACGTTGTCATTTTAAAATAAATAGAAATGTAAGAAGGCATATGATATATTATATTTCCTAAAATAATAATTATTTCATAAATATAATAAATTTTCATTAATTATACATTTATAACCATCCAAGTAATGTGGTTATGAAAAATAAATTACACCGCTACATAGAGATGACATGATTTACTTACATACGAGTGATGTTTTCATTTCCCATAGGATGGAAAGGAGGTGAATAAAGGTTGTTTATATATTATATTAACATTTAATTATATGGAAGATGATGATTATATGAGAATGGTTATAGAATATTTGATGGAGGAAAATGATGAAATAAAATGAAAACTCTCAGTTAAGAGTTACACCACTTCATTAAAAAACCACCTTTTGATGACACCTTAAGACTTATAGGTTGGTTCTTTGTTGAGAGAATATAATTTAATTCATAGGTAGTAAGTTTTGTAAAATATTTGTCTAGGTATTAGTCAATATAAGTATCTCAAGTGTTGTGAAGTGTAGGATCACTAATACTGATTGTAGTATCGAAATAATGATGTAGATGCTCAATATATTAGGGGGGGGGGGTAAATTATGTACTATAAAAATTCGTTTGAAACCATTAAAGTTGGTTAAAACCTTTTATGTTTAAAAAATTTAAACAAGGTAAACTCACAAGACCTATAAGTTCTACAAACTTGCTTGATTCCAGAAATGTAGTTCTGAAAATGAAATTCCGGAAATGTGGTTCTGAAAATGAAACTAGTTCTACAAACTTACTAGATTTCAAAAATGTGGTTCCAGAAATAAAAATTAACAAAAGTTTACAAAAAACAAGGATTCTACCTTAAAGCGTATAGAATCTTAATTAATCAGAGTACAATTATAAGAATGTATAAGATAGTTATACTTTCTTTATCAATCAAAATACAGCGAAAAAAAACTTGAAACAATACAAGTAACAAGTATAGATATATTTTAACCCAAAGATTATGGTATCCAACAACCTTGGATAAAGTTTCCTTGATTTATACTTTCAAGAAAGTATTTCTTACCCACACTAGGGTAATCCCTTGATAAAAATATCAGAGTACATCTTGCTATCCCCACAGGACCTCAAACTTCAAGGTGGTCGACACCTCTATCATCCTATCCTCAGAATCCCTCGAATGTACTCAACAACATTCAGAGTCACACGAAGAAATTCTGAACAAGATGTTTAGTATGAAAAAATCATAAAGTCTCTCTCTCAAGAAATCACTTCAACAACATGTAATATCTAGAGTCATAAAACTATTCATCAGTTTTGAGCTCGTTCAAATGAGCTCTTATTTATAGGAACATCTTCAACTGTCGACTCCCTCCTCTAATGGTCATATTTTTCCTTGAATTTATGAGGGACCTATATACGTGTCACTCAAACAATTGTTAGTTTGTAACAGAATGCATGACATCATTTTATACTTATAAAAAAGGTAAGAAAAATAAGGTTTCTCAACCAAATTTATTTTTCGGAGTCTAAGGGAAAATAGAATTCAGAGTCTAAACAAGTTAACCTTCAGAGTCTATGTTACAAGGATATTTGAATTCTATTTATTATGAATTCAAAATCAAATTTCTATAGACTTCAGAGTCTGAATTCCGAGGAATTCAGATTCTAAATTCTAAGGAATTTAGAGTCTGAATTATGAGGAATTAAGAGTCTGAATTTTGAAGAATTCATATGCTAAATTCTGAAGAATTTGGAACTTGAATTCTAAAAAATTCGGAATTTTAATTTCATAAGAATTCTGAGTCTGAATTAATAAGAATTTAGAGTGTGAATTTAGAGAATTTGGAGTCTGAACTTAGAAAGTTCAGAGTCTGAACATAGAAAGTTCAGAGTCTGAACTTAGAAAGTCCGGAACATGAATTTGGATCCTGAAAACAAAATGCTCTATATCTAAGTGTTTATAAAATTTCTAGGTTTTAGATGTGAAACCAAATTTTACACTTAGAAATAAAATGATTTTGATTATGACAGGAACAATGAAAACATGATAAGGATAAATTTTCCTTGGGGAAGGAAAATTTTCCTTATTAAGGTAAATCTTAGGGAAAATGAAATTTGCCTTAAGATAGGGTGTTTGTGATTTTCAAAACCTAAAGGAATGGAAAAGTCATAAGGAACCCTTATTAACTTAACAATCTCCCCCAAACATAAAGGAATGGAAAAGTCATAAGGAAACCTTATTGACTCAACAATATCCCCCTTTTTGGAAGGAACAAACATCCTTACAAAAAAGAATATAAGGACTTAGAAATTTTATTGACTTGTAAATAAAAACTTATCTCCATTTACTTATGGATCAAAGTGAATACAACTAACTCCCCCTTAAGCCTTGGAAACCCTAAGGATCATATTCTAAAATTCATGAATGAGATTTTCCATTTTCTTTCATAAGAAAATATTCATGATGAAAACTCCCCCTTAGATGAACTCCCCATTACTTAGGGAAATTTATAGTTTACTAAATATTCTTTTTTGGCATTCCTTTCTCTCCCTTTGTGATTTTCAAAAATAAATACAGGGAATGGAAAAGGAAATATGGTACCTGAAATATTAGTACTAGATAACCAAAAATAAAGAACATAAAAAAATTCCATTAGGATTGGAAGAATATGTACAACAAGTACAATACAACAAAATATCGGATTTAGAATGAAATTATCCTTCCTTATCCTATGGAATTATCTTATTCACAATAGTCTTTGGCCTTTTGATTTCCTTGTGATCCTCTTTTGTATGTTTGAGAAGATGATCCTGATCTTCTGTTCTCTTTTCTAAGGCTTTTATTTTTTCTTTCTAAGACTTAAGAACCTCTGCCTGATCCTTCAAGACTTCTTCTTGCTTAGCAAGATTTTCTTATATCTCAATCCTGAGACCCCTTTCTCTTTCCCAACTCTGAGCAACTAAAAATATTTTCCCATTCAGATCTTTCACTTCTTGCTTCCAAGTATTTTCTTCAAGTGATAAATTTTCTTCAAAAGACTTGGTAAGATCTTTGAACTTAATATATTCGGTTTCAAATGCATCCATGAAATTGAATTGAAACTCATCAATAATTCTCATGTCTTCCATAGTTTTCTTTGACCAGCTAGTCATCCTCTTGAAATATCTTTTGTGGGCTTCATAGTTTATGAAAAAGGTTTTGAAATCAGCTTCAAGTTTGATACACTTATCCATCACCATGGATACTGAATCTGATTTTTTATTTAAGGTATGCTGAAGCATCTGGAATCTAGAGTCTATGCTTCGAAATAGAGGGATAATTCCAACAAGCTTTTCAAATACTGGACTACAAAATCATGTCCAAGAGAGGATGAATCCAAATCAGAGATTTTGTTTGGTGAGGATTCTTTTTCTATATCAGTAGCTTTCCTCTTCAATGAAGCACCCACTTCTTTCTTCTTCACCAGTGATCTGCTAGGTGTATCAACAACAACCTATTTTACCTTATCAGATTTCGGAATGAATTCTTCTAGATTGGGTGATTCATGTTCACTATCAGATAGTTGCACAATTTTATCTTTATTTATCTATTCCTTCTCATCTCCTGCCTCAGCATCCTATGGCTGAATGAAATCATGGTTAGAGATTTATTCTTCAGATACTTTGTTAACTTCTTCTTCACTCTTCTCATATTTCCCTGAGGTAGAAATTTTTGAAGACTCAACTTCATAGGTTCAGAATGATAATTTTTCCAAAGGGATTTCCTTCTCATGAAAATCCTCAACTTGCTTTATCAAATATTCAGTATCACCACTCCCTTCTTTTTCTTCTTCATCCACTTACTTTTATTTAAATTTTTCCAAAGTCATAAATTTCTTTCCCAAAGTATATAGTAAAGGTTCTATCAGAATAGATTTTGGAACTGAAATATTCTCAGATGATTTCTTAGTAGCCTTTATAAGTGATTAGACAATCTCTACCTCATATAAATTTTTCTTCTGTTTCTTCTCTTTCTCTTGATTTTCAAGCTCTTCAACTGCCTTTTCCTTTAAATATTTTTCTTCAGCAGGGTTTAAGCCAAAATTCAGCTCCAATTCTTTCTGATTTATCTTGGCTTCTCTCTATTTTTCTACTACCTCATTAGGATAAGCTTTTTGTTTCTTCGGCTTCGGGGGTGCTGATTGAATTTACTTCTGCTGGGGTTTTTTCCGTCTCTTTTACTTCTTTCACTTTCCTCTTCCTTCCACCCTTTTTAGAGGTTTCATTCACCTATTTTTTATTTGAAATAGTTTCAACTTCCTCTTCCAGAAAATCATAGAATTCTTCGTATTCTTTGGAAAAACCAATTTTCATCCTTCTCAAAGTATAATAACAGAACAACATGACTTTGAAATTACTCGACTTAGAAATACAAGGTATTTTGAAGGATTCTAAACACTGAACAATCATATTTGATAGAATTACTAGATACATTATAATTTGGGATTTCAAATTCCCATTCTTGATATTCTCAATCGTAATCAGAATGTACTTAACCAGATTTATCTTCCTCATATTCAACAATAAATCCAAAATGTATATGTCACTCTTCTTTAAAGTATCCTTATCACCATTTCTCGGAATAAGGAATCCTTGAACCCATAATTCAAGAATTTGAAAGTTTGTAGACTGGTGAAGAATCTTCAGAGTCTTTACTTATGAGAGACTAAGACAAGCCATGGATTTTACCTTATCAAAACTTCCTTGAACATCAGGTAGCTTGTAGGTACATAACTCAGCTTCCCCTTCATAAGGAATACCAAACAAGCTTGCAGACTTTGTGTAAGAAAGTGAAAATGTCTTTCCATAACACTTGAACGAGAACTTACTCATTCATTATTCCTTAAATAAAGTTACTGACTCATAGAACTCTACTAAAAACTCTAGATATACCAAATCCCGAGCTTTTGGTTTTGAAATACATACACTCTCCAAGCCATAGAGTCATATATTCATGGAAATGATAGAGTCATATTTTTCATAAAACTTTGGATCAAATAACCTTTCTCTGTATATCTTCCATTTATAGATTGGCTTGACAGTCGACATTTCTTTATGGAAAGAGACTTTGACATACATTCGGAAGTAAGGAAGTTCTGAGAATTTCAGAACGAGCTTATGTAGAAAGGGCAGAGCTTTATCACGCGAAGGCTTGAGTTTGATGTGGGACAACCATTGGGGGTTTTTTTATATAAGAAATTAGGGTGATGGTTTAGCTCCCATAATTGATCCAATGGTTGAAAGCTTGTTGAGAATATCTGACAGTTGAGATGATAACCGAAGAAGGATTTCTATTGAATCCGATCTTTTGAGATTTTTAATAAAAAAACATTCATATTTAAGGAAAAGTGAATCCAATTATTTTTAAAACAAAATTAAGATACCAACAGGTAAAAGATGATTATGAAAATTTAAGAAAAAAACATACCTTCCGGATTTCTAAGAGATTATTTGTAATGAGGAAAATTCTTCTTGAAGAACATTATATTCCGAAAATATTGATTACGAAAAATTTGACTATGAAAATATTTATTATGAATATTTTAGATAAGAAAAACTCAATTACAAAAATTTTTAGTATGAAAATCTTCATTTCAAAAATTTGAAGTACAAAAATATTCATTACAAAAATTTCAAGTACAAAAATCTTTATTATAAAACTTTTTAGGTTACAAAACAAATTATACCCTGAAAAAAATTTTAAACTATGAATTTTTTTAGATTATGAAAAAAATTCAGACTACAGAAAATTTTTTGACTACGAAATTTTTTTTTACTACAAAAAAATTTTAGACTACGAAAAAAATTTAAATCTACGAAAAATTTCTAGATTATGAAAAAATTTTAGACTACAAAAAAAATTTTAATCTTTGAAATTTTTTTAGATTATGAAAAAATTTTAGACTGCCATTTTTTTTAAACTACGAAAAATTTTTAGATTATGAAAAAAATTTAGACTGAAAAAAATGTTAAACTACGAAAAAAATTTAGATTACGAAAAAATTTTAAACTATGATTTTTTTAAAATAAAAAAAAAATGTACTCCCCCTATGAAAAGGAGTTCCTTACTATATGGATATTGGTTTCAACAAGAAGTTAACTTGGAAGATTACATTATGGTTTTCATTCCAAACTTCTATTTAATGTATTCAAATCTATCGGATGGTAAGTATTTAGTGAAAATATCAACAATTTGATCTTGTGTTTTGATAAATTAAAGAATAATATCTCCTTTCAAATTAATTTAGCTCATCTTATATAGATTTTATCCAATCATCATCACCAAAATATTCATCAGTACTTTTTTTTTCTAATTGGGAAAGGAATGATATATGTTCTACTTCATTTCTTAAGGAACTTCTAGTTCTTAGAGGTTGATTTACATCACCAATGATACTATCACTGGGATGATTCTTTAGAAACAACTGATTTATGTTTTGTAAAACCTGTTCATCAACATAGGGTGGGAAACCTTCTAGGGTAAATGTTTCAGAAATACCTTCTTGAACATTTTCCTTATCAGAAGGATATTATATCAAGGTTTGATGATCAGTTTTTGAAAACACATCCGAAGATGTAGGTTGAGTTTGTTTAAAAATAGAAGGATCAATTTCATAAAATTTAACATGTACTGTTTCTTCAACAGTACACGTGTTTTTATTAAAAACTCTATAAGCCTTAGAAGTTGTGGAGTAGCTTAAGAAAATTCCTTCATCAGATTTTGGTGCGATTTGTGTAGATTATCTTCAGTATTCAGAATGAATACCTTACACCAAAAAACCTTGAAGTAGGAATGTCTAGGTCTTATACCATTCTATAACTCATAAAGAGTTTTATTAAGAAAAGGTCTAATCAAAACATGGTTTATAGTATAACATGTAGTACTTACATCTTCAGCCCAAAAATGTTTAGCTACCGAATATTCACTCAACATGGTTCTTGTTATCTCTTGAATAATTATATTTATTCTTTCAACAACACCATTTTGTTGAGGAGTTCTTGGTGCTGAGAAGTTATGACTAATGTCTTTTCTGCTACAAAAAGTTTCAAAATCTGAATTTCGAAATTCTCCTCCATGATCACTATGAATAGTTTTCAAAGGAAGGTTTTTCTCATTTTTAACTTGAGCTCTAAAAGTTTTTAAAAAAGAAAAAGCTTCAGATTTATTTGCTAGAAAATAGACCCATGTAAATCTAGTGTAATCAACAACTATAACAAATACATAATATTTGCCTCCAATGCTTCTAGTTTGTGTTGGACCAAAAAGATCCATATGTACTAACTGTAATTCATCAGTAGTTGAGATTTCACCGATTGATTTAAAACTTGATATGTGTTTCTTTCCATATTGACAAGGATTAAAAACTTTTAAAGAATCAAATCTAAGCTCCGATAGATCCTTAACTAGTCTTTTCTTAGAGAGTTTGCATAGGTTCCTAAGGTTACTGTGTCCTAACCTTCTATGACATGACCAAGAATGGTCTTCTATTGCACTAATACAAGGTAGATCTTGGCTTCTAAGTTCTTCTAAGATTAACGTGTAAACATTCTCTTGCCTCTTGGTAGAAAGGATAAACTCTTCCTTATAATTGTGTACTAAGAACTTATCATTCATAAAATTCACAAGGTAACCTTAATCACATAATTGATTTATTCTAATGAGGTTGTGCTTAAGACCCTTAACAAATAAAACATTTGAAATCAAAGTTTTTATAATAAGAACAATGTTACCAATACCAATAATTTCTCCCATAGCATTATCTCCGAAAGTTACTTTTCCTTCTTTTATCTTGATAATATTTTCAAAGAAGTTTTTGTTACTAGTCATATGTTCAGAATATCCACTATCCATGTACTATGTATTGATGTTTTTACTATATTTATTTTCATTAAAATAAGAGTGTTAGACTTTGGGAATCCAAACATTGTTGGATCTGGAATTGTTAGACAATAAAATCTTGGGTATCCACATTTTTTTTATAAAAGTAAGCTTTATAAAACCAAAGGTATTGAACATTATTTATAGAACAGTTCTTCATCCAATGCCCACATCTTTAAAATTTAGTAAAAAAAGGGGTCTAGGAATAAAAAAATAATGGTTTCTAAAAACAGTTTTTTCATGTGAATAACCTAATCCGTGATATTACCATGAGGTCGGATCTTAGAATATATCTTGTCAAAATTTTTGTTACTAGAAGTAAAATTTTCAAGAAGTTTCTTTAAAGAATAAATTTTAGACTTTAGTCTAAGGACTAAATTTCTATCATCTGGAATAATAGACTTAGAGTTAAGTTTATCCTCCAAAACAACTTTTTCTAAAAATAGTTTTTTAAGATCCTTTGAAAGATTATCCCTCTTAGAATTAGATGCTCACGTTTCTTAGAAATATTTTATAAAACATCATTTTTCTTATCAAGATATTTTTTAAGATTCAAACATTATTTTGTTAAAATAAATTATCTAGAATTTTCTTTTTCGAGTTTCTTAGAAACTTTACAATTTCTTATCTCTAGAAACATAGAAAACCTCTAAACTTCCTCATATGAAGGCAAATCATTATCATTATCTGATGAAGAAGATTCTTCATCGGAAGAAAAATCTTTATGGGGAAAATTTTCACTCAAAGACATATTGGTTAAGGATTCAGTGGTTCATACCTTAGCCATAAGACATTGATTTTGAAATGGAGCTCGGGATATTAAACCAATATTATTTTTCTCAGAAGATTCATAATCTAAAGAATCGTCAGAATAATCTCCACCACTGGAACTCCAAGTGTCATTGGCCTTTAGGAATTTCTTATGTTTTGATCTATATAACTTTTTCTTATTTCTCTCAGAATTCATGTCCTTCTTGTCTCTTTTCTTACGTAAGGGACAATCAGGTCTCATATGACCAGTTCTTCTACATTCATAATATGTCACTACTCCATCTTTATTATCTTTTCCTTCTTTATTCTTATATCTATATTGAAAGTTCTTCTGCCCAACTATCTTGTTCATCATTCGAGCAAGATTAGCTAGTTAATTTTCTAAAGTTTCACTTTCACTAGATTTATATTGAATAACAACCTTCTTGGATTTAGATCTTGTAACTTTCTGAGGAGTCTTGGCTTTCATATGTTTTGAAGTAGTTGTAAAAGCAACACCTCTATTACCATTATTCTTCTTAAAATTATCAGCATCTATCTTCATTCTAGTCTCATGTTGAAGAAGAGTTCCAAAAATATCATCAAGAGTAATCTGTGAGACTTTACTATTTTCATCAATAGTTATTCTCTTTGATTACCACTCATTTGGCATGATGTCTATAACCTTTTCCACAAGTGCCTCATCATCCAAACCTTTTTCACCCATGGATTGTAAGCTGTTGACAATAGTCATGAATCTCTGTTGTACCTTACATATAGGTTCTCTATAAGGAAAGAAAAAACCATGGTACTAAGCAAAAGTTTTCAAAAAAAAGATTCTACCTTAAAGCATATAAAATATCATTTAATCTGAGTACAAGTATAAGAAAGTATAATATAGTTATACATTACTTATCAATAAAAATACAATGGAAAACAAACTTGAAACAACAAAAGTAACAAGTATATGAATCTTTTAACCTAAAGAGTAGGGTATCCAAAAACCTTGGATAAAGGTCCCTTGATTTATAATTTCAATAAATTATGTCTTACCCACCCCAGGGTAATACCTCAATATGAATATCAGTGTCTGTCTTGATATCCCCTCAAGCCCTCAAGCTTCAAGGTAGTCAGCACCTCTATCTACCTATCCTCGGAAGCCCTTGAATGTACTTAGCAACATTTGGAGTCGCATGAAGCAATTATGAACAAGATGTTCAGTACGTACAAATCATGAATTCTCTCTCTCTAGAAATCACTTCAATAATATGTAATCTCTAGAGTCGTAGAACTATTCATCAGTTGTGATCTCGTTCAAATGAACTCCTATTTATAATAACATCTTCAACGGTCAGATCCCTCCTTCAACGATCATATTTTTCCTTGAATTTTTGAGGGACCTGTATATGTGTCACTCAAGAAATGGTTAGTTAGTACAAGAATGCACGACATCATTTTATACTTATAAAAAATGTAAACAAAATAAGTTTTCTCAACCAAATTCATTTTTTGGAGTCTAAGGAAAAACAGAATTCATAGTCTAAACAAGTTAACCTTTAGAGTCTATATTAAAAGGATATTAATATTTTGTTTCTTAGGAATTAGGAATCAGAATTATATAAACATTGGAGTCTGAATTCTGAGGAATTCAGATTTTGAATTCTAAAGAATTTGGAGTCTGAATTATGAGGAATTCGGAGTCAGAATTTTTAATAATTCTAAATCTGAATTCTGAAGAATCTAGAACCTAAATTCTAAAAAATTTGCAATCTGAATTTCATAAGAATTCGGGGTCTAAATTCATAAGAATTTAGAGTCTGAATTCCGAGAATTCAAATTCTGAACTTAGAAAGTTTGGATTCTGAACTTAAGAAGTTCAGAGTCTGAATTCAGGGAATTCGGAGTCCGAAATTAGAAAGTTCGGAACCTGAATTCCGATCTTGAAAACCGAATGCTCTATATCTAGGTATTTATAAAATTATAAGGTTTTAGATGTGAAACTAAATTTTACACTTAGAAATAAAATGAGTTAGATTATGACATGAACAATGAAAACATGATAAGGATAAATTTTTTCTTGGGGAAAGAAAATTTTCATTATTAAGGTAAATCTTAGGGAAAATAAAATTTTCTTTAAGATAGGGTGTTTGTGATTTTCAAAACATGAAGGAATGGAAAAGTCACAAGGAAACCTTATTGAATTAAGAATCTCCTCAAAACATAATGTAATGGAAAATTCATAAGGAAACCTTATTGACTCAGCATGAAGAAGAGAAGATAAGTAGTTCCCTTTTATAAGTGAGGAAAAGGACAAACTTGGAATTGCTTAAAAGATTTAAATGTAATATATAACATAATCATGTCAAGTGGAACTAAATGGAAATAATTTCAAAGGTAGAACATGATAATATAAAAATAATTTCATCTAATAAAATTTATACATGTTTAATTTTCATTTTAAACCTCATATTTTTCATTTAACCCCCTTAATAACTCTTTTTAACCTTAACCATGATAACACCTTTTTAGTCTTAAGGTTCATAATTTTACTTCTAAGATGAAAAGTGGATAAAAATGGTCCATTTATGAAATTTTATACCATTTAAAATCCAAATTTCCTATTTTAATGTATATATTTTTGTTTTTTGAATATTTAAACATATTGTTTGGCATAAGTATTTTTAATGTCAATCATGGAACTATTAATATAATTTTACTTCAAAGACATCATGAAAATAATGTAATTTGAATATAAATAAATATAACACTAGTTATAGTTTATAATTACCTATGAAATATTTCTAATACCACAATTCATCCAAAAAATATTATTTTTATTATTTTTAAAATCATTTACCTTAATTTTCTATTAGTTTCACATGCATTGTTCTGATGATGCATAAGTGTTTAAGGTAATTTTATCATCAATAAAATTTAAAAATAAATTACTATGATAAAAATAATGTATAAATATTAAAAACAACCATTTATAACTAATATTTACTCCCTTTTTATACTAAAAAATATATTAGAGTTATTAAAAGAAAGAGAGTGACATTTTGTATTTATTCTTTACCTAAAATAATAAAAATGAAATTATCAATCGATAATGGAAGAAAAATTAAATTTATTAAAATTAAGGATATATTTGTTTAAATTTATCTCTTAAAATAAAATAAATTAAAGTTTTGGGTTGATTTTGAGACCCTATCCCATAGTTTTGACCATAACTAACCCATTTTACCCATTACCATGGTGATAAAATTTTATCACGATAATTATTCATTATAAATAAAAATGAAATTAAACTATTTACTAATTTTGAACCTCATGATTCAAAATATGAAATATATTTTTCATAATTATATTTATATAATTTTAATAAATCAAATTTAATAAAAATGCAAAAATCCTAACAAAAAATAGTTTTAATTTTTTTAAACATAGAAATTAAATTATACAAAAATAAAATAAAAAATTTATTATTATAGAATTATTTATATTATTTTTATTAAAATGGGTTATATATGAATATAATACTATATTCAAAACATAATGATAATTTTAAATTACTTTATTTAAATAAAATAAATGTTAGTTTTTTAAAAGTTGCATTTTAACCATTCATTAGAAAATAAATCTTTTAAAAAAATATAAAAATACACCCTAATCCTATTATAAAATGATGATTTAAAAAATTATATCCATTTTTAACATTAAAATTTCTAAAAGTGGAAGTAATTAATTATAATATCCACACATATTGAAACAAAAATAGACCTGCACTCTCAGATCCAATGATAAAATAATAATATTTACATTTTTGGATTTGATACCAATAAACACGACCTAATTTTATCCATCCAAAAAATATAACTCCAAATTGAAATATTGTATAACTTATATCTATAAGGATATTTTAGGTTTAAAGTTTTAGATAAATATTAAAAACTTATCCAAATTGGAAAATAAAAAACAATATATATTTTTTCACAAAACAGGTTCATTATAAATACATTCTTTCTTTATTCCCGGTAACTTCCATATCTAGAACTATGAAATCATTAAATCTTATAATAATCCTTAATCCTTTTGAAAAATCATTTTAAAATGAGGGATGAGAAAAATAAATATCAGTAATGGATATATATAAAAATAATGTAAACCAATTATTCTATTTTAAAACTATGAGGTCATATAAGAGAATTTTTCCTTTAACATAATAAACTTTAAGCTCAGATAATCATTAAAATACACCTAAAATTAGCTTTATTGCCCAAAGTTTTTTATAAAAAACATTATAAGAAAAATAGGAAAAAATAACAGTCCTAGGGGTTTATTTAGAATACGAGAGAACCCTTGAAAAACATTTTATTAAAAACATAATATTTTAACCAAAATGGAATAATAATTCCTTTATAATAAAAGATCATTATATTACCTTGTGAAATCTTAGGAGAAACCTATAACTGGTTAACTCATTTCCTTAACCCAATGCATTAGAGGGCTATATTGGGCTTACCCATTATTTGTTTATAATAGAACCACTCATCCTTAGGTTATAATGGAACCAAAAATCATTATGAAAAACCCATACGAACCATTGAAAAATATTAACACATGAAAGTTCTCATTTTCATCTTTATAATCATAAAAATATTCTTTACACCCATTTGAAAAATATTTCCGGATATCATAATATCCATTCCATTTAAAACCCTTAAATAACCAAAACAAAGGGAATAATGTTTTTTATTTGAATAAAACATAAAGTTTTATAAATTCATTTAAGCATAAAATAAAATTTATGGTAGAAGAAGAAAACATTGAACCCCTATATGTTAAAATAAAACATTCATTTTTTATTTTTTTGTCAAAACAATCCATATAAAATATGTAAAAATATTTCTTTTAAAAACCTTTTAAATAAAGTAAAAGGTGAAATAAAATTTAATTTATAATTTATTTATTTCTATTTAATTAAACCTATAAAATTATTTTAATAATATGGACATAGAAGAAAAATAATTAGAAAATAAATCCTAAAAACATTTAAAATGAGGTTTTTAAGGTAAAGTATCCTTTACCTCAAGTACAAATCATCACATACATTATTTTTATTCATAAATAATAAACTTATGTTAATTATTTAATTTCTTAAGAAACTTTTTAATGTTTATTATTCCATTTATTTATTTTTTTACCATGTTAATCAATTAAATCGACATAATATGTTTTGACAATATTCGGCTCATATATCCGAAACGACTTTAGTAAGTTGGCTGGTAAAAGTGGTAAATATCCTATCATATCTCGAATAATTATCACAATATAATTATCATTTTCATAAATAAATAATACTTTTAAAACCAACCATGAAATATGGTTATGAAAATTTAACTACATTTCAATCATTGAGACGATAGGTCGTACGTATGCATGAGTAACGATTCCATTTTTTAGAAAACATGATAGAAAAAGGTAAGTATAATTATATATTTATATAATGATTAATATTTAATAAATATAATGTTATATATTTATATATACTTATACATACTATTTGGGTGATGCGATGATGAAAACTAATCACATCTCTTTGTGAAGCTAGTAATCCATACATATGCATAAATGCCATTATCATTTTTCAATAGATGAAATGGTAAGAGAATAGATGATATAATATATTTTAATAATTATAACTGTATCATTTATTTCAAATATATTCTTTAAATCTCTCATTATAACCATTCATTAGAGGTGTTGACGGAAAATGAATTACATCATTTTTTGAGGTTGTAGTCTACCGTACACATGAACGAAAATTTTATTTACCATTTGATGAAATAAAAAATATGTATTTAGTTTAATAAATTAACATAATATCATATAAAAATATGGTAGATATTGATGTTATTATATCACATTGTTTTAAATACTTATTAATAAGGTAGAAGAAAACTAAAACTAAAATATTCAGTTAAAATCTATACCTCATATTTAGATAACCTTTTTTTCTTTACAAATTAATCCCTCTAAGGTTGGTATTTTTTCTAAAATAAGACCTATATAAAATTTTTATGGATTATAGTAATGTATTTTGGAATATATTAACTGAACTAGAGTACTTAAAATGCGTGAGGAATAAAGGAGAGGAGTTTCCCTTTTATAAGTGAGGGGAGGGGAACTTTTGAAAATCTATGAAATATTATAATAAAATATCTGTCTAACTCATGTAAAATGGTTCCAAAATAGAATTTATTTTAATATAACAAAGTTATGGTCTTAATATAATCATAAAATAATTTTTTACAAGTTTATATATCATTTTAAACCTTATCTTTTAAATTAACCCTTCCATCAGTCATTTTTAACCCTAACCATAGTAAAAACCTTTTGAATAATAAAGGGATATAAATTTACTTATAAGTTAAAAATTAGATCATAAATGGAAAATTCATTAAATTTGAGAAAATTTATCATCCTAGCTGTTCTATTTAATGATTTCTTTAATTTTAAATTTTTTTAATAAAATATATTTAACATAAAATACCATTAATGTCATTTTATGAACTATTCACATAATTTGAATTTGAAAACAATAATACGAAAAATAGAATTTGAATATAAAACATTCACACATACCTAATATGTTATATTTATCTATAAAATTCATACTAAACTATAAGTCCCTCAAAAAAGTTTACTTATAGAGTTTTTAAAACCATTTACATGCTTCGTCGACTGCTTACTGAACCACTGTTTCCGGCTTGTGTAAATATTTAAGACAATTATTTCATTAGTAAAAATTAAAAATAAATTTAAAAGATAAAAAAATCATTCATATTTAGAATAAAAATTTATAACTGAACATAACCTCCTTTTAACCCTATGAAAAAAATTAGATATATTTAAACAAAGAGAGTGAAATTTTGTTTTTATTATTTATTTAAAATTATATTAAAGTCATTTTAGAAGGAGAGTGGCAATAAATTACCAAATTTTCTATAATATTATAATAATGTTAAAAAAACTTATCCAATAAAATGTTGATAAGTGTTAGATATATTTTAATCCTTATCTTATTGTTAAACCACTTTAAACTAATTTTAACCTTAACCACATTAACTTAACTTTTTTACCATGATAAATTAATTATAAGAAAAAAATAAAAAGGGAACTTTAACCAAATTTAGACATGTTAATTAAAAAATTTCAATCCATTTTATTAGGTTCAAATTATAATGGTGTAAAAAATTACTTTTAAAATAATAACACAAAACACATGAAAACGAGTTTTTAGTAAAATACCAGATTTAAGCTTAAAAATAATTTTACCATAAAATAAAGTAACAAATTGTTTTTCCTGATATTTTTTGGGTAAATAAAAAAATTAGACTTTTTATCAATAAAATATAAAATTTAATCTTCCAAAAATTCTATTAAATGTAATTGTAACTACCCAAACTTTTAAAAACATAGTTTCTCCCTTCTTATAGTATTGTCATAATCATATAAAATCACATCAGGAAACACAATGCCACATAATGCTTAAATGAACTACAATGTGACATTTAAACATAATTTTTCACTTATCTATTTTGAATTTCAAAAATCTGACATGCACAGTTATGATCAGTAAGATTTTTGGAGTCTAATAGGAAAACCTAATTTTTGGTGAATAGTAACCTATCCTTATGAATAGTAACCTAACCTTATCAATAGTAATATGACGCTTATGAGTGGTAAAGCATCTAAAAGAATATTAAACTCACACATGAATGTATAAATAAAATTTAAGCATCTTATAAGTGATAATATGACCATAGTAAAAGTGTTGGTATTTTTATAAGTCATAAATATTTAATTAAAATATTATCATTAATTTAATAATTTAAAAGAAAATAAATTTTCAAAAAATGTGTTCATAAATTAATATTTTGATGTCTTATGTTTGTAATATAATTTTATGAGATCTTTATTAAATTTTAAAAGTGTTAGAAAAACAGTTTTATTTTTAAAATTTGTATTTTCTAGTAAATTATGTTTTTAATTAAAAATTAAATTAATCAAATTTAGAAAATTATTTCTAAAAAAATCAGTTCATTTTTGGATTCTACACATTAAAAAATGGTTAGGATAATGTTTTTTTTATTTTTCTGAAATACTTAGATTTTTGATGAATAGTAAAATACTATAATGTACAAAATAAGCTAAATACATTAATTATAGTGTTATGGATGATTTTATGTTGATGTAAGCCCAGTTGGTTAGAAATCACATGATCAATTTATAGTATTTAGTCATGGAATCATCACTATTTCTTGTCTTGTGGAGAAATAATAAATTAATGTATATAGTATTGTGAAAACCCCTCTCTCCTCCACTATAAATACCACCTCTCACACCCTTATTTATTCACACATCTAAAGATACAATACTTGTCCAAATTCTACCCAAAGATCTTACCTAAACCCTCCCACACATCCAGAATCCCTTAGTATGATAAAAAGACCAAAAACTCTTCCTTAAAGAGGCTCTCAAAGAAGATATATTCAAGATGTAATTTCTCTCTTTTCTTTCAATTTCATTTCAAAATTCATTTATTTTGTTCTTTTATTATTAAATTATCTTATCAAAATGTCATGATAAATCCAATATTATTTATATAGTGGTATTATATCATGTTAATGTAATATTATTTATTATACTCCTCTCTCTGTCTTTGTTTATAAAAATTAAATCGTTTCCTATTATGTGTTAATTTACCTACATCATGGGCAATGTACTTCCATTTTCCTTAAACTCCTTAAAGGATGTAAATGAAACAATTAAATGGATGAAAAAAATATTGTGATATTTATTCTATAAACCCTTTTATTTTCTGTAAATAACTTTTATTCATAATACTAATTGATAAAACAAAACATGTTCATTGTGATCCAAAAACCTCCCAAATTAACCAAAAATGATCATCATTAAATTTTAAATAATTATTCATCCACACGGTATATAACATAATTCATTAAAATATCATTTAAAATTTTGGAATGTCATTAATAACTTGTAATATCAGTTCTGGATGTTTATCTATGTTCTACATTAACTTCCGTTCATGTGTACAAGTGAACTGTTCATGAAAACTAAGAAAAAGAACAATCCCAATAATGAATTTAAACTATATAACTCATCCAAAGGATCATAAAATAACTTAATGAAACTATAATGAACCATATTCATGTATAAAATGTTATTTAATTTCTAATTAATGAATATAATGTCATTATATAGGACATTAAAGTGAAGGAAGTGTTCAGATACATGGTAATGGGAATTCTCAAACTTAACTTTATTTTTTCGACTTCTCCCTCTTTCACTCCATTTTCAATATTGTTACTCATTAAAAATAAAATTTTCATCATTATATTACATTTTCTGGTATATAATTTTTTTTCCACTAGATTTTATGTCAAACAAAATTTTTTCCGAAAGAACTCTTCTTTCCAAAACACACCTTTTACTTCCCACTCAAGGTTGATGGTTCTTCTATCAAGTATATTATTCCCTCTTTCTTTTGGGAACACAAATATTATTAATGTATTATTATGAGATAAAAACCATACCTTTCCATGGTTTATTTATGTTCATTATTGACATGGAATTAATGATAATGTAAATGTTATGATGTGACAGGTGCACCTGGAATTATATAATGCAATATGAATGTTTTGATCCGATGGGTGCACCCAGAATTATACAACACTCCAATGCATTGGTTAAAGTGATGAATATCATGATTCAAAGTGAAATTATGTGTGAACATGATGATATCTTTGTTCATAACAATGTGTGGTATTTTACCAGTAAGACATGATGTTTCATTCTTATGCATTGTCGTAATCCATGCCTTTACCTAATGATTCCTCTCATGATTTTTATGATGATGATGTTATGATCACCCCATGTTACATTGTTTCATATTCTTATCTATCCTCTTACTGGGATTTTATATCACCCCTTTTTTATGTATATCCTCAGGTGACTACTTGTACTAAGGAGAAGTCAAGAGATAATAAGAAGATTTGGATCCTCATTGGGTAATGTTTTTATGTTTTTTATCATTAAAATGATGTAAAAGGAATGTAATAGAATCATGTTCTCTATATAAATGAACCAAAAAAAGTTTTTAATTTGAATAAAATATAATATATCTTTATAAAAGTCAATCTTGGGTTCCCAAATTAAAAATAATGTTTTAAATACATTATTTAACTCTTTATAAATAAATTTGAAAAAACAACACTCATCTAATTAGATAAAGGCATGTTTTTTGGAAATTTTAAAGCTTTAAGCCATCATTTTAACACAGTTTTATGTCTTTTACCATTACCACAATGATAAATATTTACCACAATTACTATTTATAATGATAAAAAATAAAAGAGAAATATTTAGTAAATTTTTACCTTACAATTAAAATAAATAATCCATATTTAAAGATTCAATTTCTATAAGTTTTAGAAATTTATTTAGTTTTAAAATGTAAAACAAAACAAAAAAAGCTTTTTAGAAAAATGTGTTTTTAAGTCCAAAAATGAACTTATACCAAAAGTAGGAATAATGATGATTCATATGTAATTAATTATTTAATTTATAATTAAAGGATACTTATGTTACTTTAAGGTCATATAATACTTTTTAATTACTTTATGTAATGAAATGAAATAACAGTTCTACAAAAATCGGTATTTTTCACAATTCACTAAAAAATCAATATTTTTAGAAAATCCCAAAATTTTACCCTAAGATGATTTTGAAATAATTATTTTAAAAATTAAATTAATTTAATAAAATAATATTTATTAAGGTTTCATAAATTAATTATTATATTCACCCACAAAAAGATATAGAAACCATTTTTGAAGAAATAGTGTTTTTGAAGAACAAAATGACTTTATTAAAATTTGAGCATTTATTTTCTAAGAATTTATCAGTAAATTTTTATTGATTGTAAGATTTATATATATTTCATAATTCATTGAATTATATTCATACCCAACAATTGAATGTGTATGTTAAAATAATCATTTTTAAATATTAATGTTTCATGGTTTTTTATGCTCGATGTTGCTTGTTGTATGAATCATCAAACATAATATTTTTTTAAAATCTTGAGGTGTTATATTATACCCCATTTAAAAAAATTTCATACTTTAAATTTTAACTTAAACTTGGTAATCAATGGTTTTTCCTTTAAAAATTAGCATTGTTGAAAACAAACATCATAAAAAGGATTAGTAAAACTTTCTCTTGAAAAGAAGGAAAGAGAAATATGAAGGTCATCTGGAATAAAACATAACTTGGTTTCCAAATTGGATAACATTAGTGGAAATTGAAAATATGGAAATGGAGGAAAAAATTAATTTCTAAATAATGATGGAGAGTCATAGAGAACATTGATTATAAGAAAATGAATGATCATTAGAAAATCAATGACCATAAAACCGTAAACCAATGAGGTGTGAAAAAGACCATCAATTGATTATAAATTAAGTTAATGAGACAAAATTATTATTTCAAGATACTTATATTAAATTTTTGGTATTACTTTACCATCTAGACTAAGAATATAAGGAAAAATACATACTTGATTTTCTTAAAATATATAAAGAAATATTATACTTTAGTTGTGTTTTTCAATCAATTCCCACATTTATATTAGTTTTACTCGAAATTATGAGTATTAAATATGTTTTTTTTCATTATTAAAAAACTAAAATAAAATTACAATAGATCAAATGATCCAAAAAATTATTATAAGATATTATACCTATATTTATACATTAATCAAAATTTAAAATGTTAGTATAAGATAAGATAATATAAAAAATTTATAAACCTTAATATAAATAATTAATCTAAAAAAATAAACAATAACACTAAATGTTAAAATTATATCATTACATAAATAAATATCATTAAAATTCTTAAAAATATTCCTAACTAAGTTTAAAACCCACAAATTAAAAGGATTTAATCACATATTCTTCTCAGATTAATTTAATTTTTATCTCCAAATGACACTAGTCACTTAAAATGTCATAAATACAAAACATTTAAATTTTCTAATCATATAATATCCAAAATTTTTCTAATAATTTCCATAAATATCCTAAATCACTATAAATCCACATTAAAATAATTTTTGATTATAAAATAAAATTCAAACTTTATTCCTAAAATAGAATCCCATCTTATCAAATAATATTCTATTTATAAAAATCATATAATATTCCCCAAAAATATTGTGATCTTATTCCAAAATAACATTTATCAAATAGTCATAAAATCACTTTTAAATCTCATGATCATCTATAAAATAAAATACATTTCCCTAAATTTTAATGAACCATAATCACCATAATCACCTTAACATCAAATATCATATAAAACCTAAAGGATATCAATACATTTAAACTTATGTTCCCAAAATTAAAAGACATTATTACTCAAATAATTTTTTCACATGTTAAAATTAAGGGTAAAACTCAATATTAAGTTAAAACTCAAACATCTATCAAAACTCAATAAATTTCTCCCAAAGTATTCCTATCACATAAAACCTCAAAATGGACTTCTATTCCATTAAAATTATGGTCAACCTTATAATTATAAACCATGGTGGTATCCATAAATATTAAGTTAAAATCGTCTAAAGACATCCTAATATCAAAATTTATATATAAATTTCCTCTTATACCAACTGAAATTTCACCAGACCTACATTCTTGGATCTGGTGCTAAAATCATAATCTTTATATTTTAGGATTTGATATCGATAAATGTGAATAAAGTTTAGCCATATAAAATATATAAATTAAATCTAAAATATTAGACAACTTATATCTCCAAGGACCTTTTAGGTTTAGAGCTTTAGAGAATTAAGAAAATAAAATTTAGAGTGTACAATTTCAAATAGTATCCATTTTTCATATAGAACATTTTATTTATAAAAATATTCTTTTTCCGTTCATTGTAACTTTTATCTCTAGAACTATGAAGTTATTGACTCTTCTATTCAACCTTAAGCCCTTTGAAAAATCATTTTAAAAATGATGTATGAGAAAAAAAATCTCAATAAGGTACATATAAAAAAATAAAGGAAACCCATTATTCCATTTCAAAACCATGTGGTCATATAAGAGAGTTTTTCTTTTAATATAATAAACATTGGGCTCAAATAATAATTTAATTACACATAACATGATCTTTACTGACCAAATATTTTCATAATTTTTTTTAGAAAACATAAGGAAAAATCATAATCATGAGGGTTTCTTTATGAAACATAATAACCTTTAATTTTTTTCTTAAAAACATAATTTTTTACCCAAAAAGTTCATAATCATTCCATTAAAATAAAATATCATTAGATAACCTTATAAAATCAAAATATTTCCAATAAAACTACTCAGTAAGCATAGAAAATTCATGTTGGTAAGATGGGATATAATTTTCTTATCACTCTTATAATCAATATTATAAATGGAATAACATACCTGGTAAATTCCAATAATCTCTTTGAAGAAACCTATAACTGATTAACTCCTTCCCTTTACCCAATGCATTGGAGGTCTATATCGACATCACCCATTTATGGTTTATAATAGAACCACCCGTTATTGGTCTATAAAAAAACTAAAATTCATAATAAATAATTTCCAAGAATCATAAAATAATCATAACATATAAATGATTTAATTTCCATCCTTATACTCATAATTTTTTTTTCACAAATAAGAAATACATTTCCAAATATCAAATACCCATCCCATTTAAATCCATTTTTGTTAAAATACCCAGAAAAAAGGGAAAGAGGGTTTTTATTTGAATAAAACATGAAATATTATAAATTAATCTAAATATAAAATAATTGTTTTTTCATGGGAAAAAATATTTACACCGTATATGTTAATATAGGACATTGTTTTCTTTTTTCCAAAATGTTCCGTATGAAATGTGTAAAAAAGATTCCTTTTGAAAACATTTAAAGGAGAGTCAAAAGTGAAATAAAATTTCATTTATAAAAAATTTATGTATATATAAATACATTTATAAAATATTTTTAAGAATATGTTAATGGAAAATAATTATTTAGAATATTAATCTTAAAAATATTTAAAACAAGGTTTTTAAGGTAAAGTGTCCTTACATGAAGTCTAAATCCTCAGATATGTTATTTATATTCCTGAATAATAAAAATATTTTAATTATTTAATTTATTAATATCATTTTTTAAGTTTATTGTTCCTTTTATTTTATTTATTACCATGTTATATATAATTACTTAATCAATTAAGTTCACATTGTATGTTTTAATGATATTCGACACATATGCCCAAAATAAATTTTTTAAGTTGAATATGGTAAAAGAGGTAAATATTATATCATATATAGAATATTAATAATTGAAAAATTATCATTTTTTTTGTAAATTATACTTTTAAAACCAAACATGAAACATGGTTATGAAAAATGAACTATGTTATAATCATGAAGACTGTAGGTCATATATACGCATGAGTAACATTTCCATTTTTCAATGAAAATGATTAAAAAGGTAAGTATAATTATATATTTACATAATTATTATTATATCATATATATAATATTATATCTTTATATTAACTTATATATATACTATCCATGTGATACAATGATGAAAAACGAATCACAATTTTTTGTGGAGGTGGTAATCCACACATACACGCTAACGATGTTATCATTTTTAGTGGATGAAATTGTAAGAAAATAGATGATATATAATCTTTATATAATTATAATTATTTCATGAATATAATATATATACATTAAATCCATCATTATAAGTATCCATTATAGGTGGTAATGGAAAACAAATCACATCAGTTTGTGAGGTTGTAGTCCATCATACACACGAATGATGGTTTCATTTCTCATTTGATGGGGTAAGAAGATGAATTAAGGTTAATAAATTAGTACAATAAAATCTCACTACAAGTGAGAAACTAATATTATTATATCACAATGTTTAAAAGAGTTTTTATTGTGGTATAAGAATAAATAAAACTACAATATTTAGTTAAAATCTATACTTATTATTTAGAAAACTTTCTTTTCTTTACATGATATTATTTCTAAGGTTAGAATTATTACCAAAATGCGACATATAAAAAATATTAGGGATTTTAAAAATGGATTTTGGTTGGTATTGGATGAAATATAGTGATCATATGGTGTTAGGAAGATAGGAGAGAAGGCTCCCTTTTATAAGTTTGTGTGTGGGGGGTACTTTTAGAAATACATGAAATATTGTTATATAATATGTGTCAAATTCATGTAAAATGGTTCCAAAATGAAATTTATATGAAAATAATGAGGATATGGTATTAATATAACCAAAAAAAATTTATATTCTTAGATATCATTTAAACTTATCTTTTGGATTAACCCTTTTGTTAACCATTTTTATCCTTAACCGCAATAACAAATTTTTCAACAATAAAGGGCTATAAAGTTACTTATAAGTTAAAAATTATCTCATAAATGGAAAAGGGATGAAATTTCTGACCATTTATCATTCTAATTGTACTATTGTAATATTTTTATGATTTTTAAATAATTTAATAAAATGTATTTAACATAAAAATACAATTAATGTCATTTTAAGAACTATTCACATAATTTGACTTTGAAATCCACAATACAAAGATTGAATTTGAATATAAATTTTTAAAAAATATTTAGTATGTTATAATTATCTATAAACTTAACTTAAAACTTTAAATAATTAAAAAAATAGTACTTTTAGAGCTCTTAAAATCATTTACATGATTTTATACTATTTTCACAAGCACTGTACTGACATTTTGTAAGCATATATGGTAATTATTTAATCAATAAAATTAAAAATAAATTACCCTGAAAAAAAGAAAAATTTATATTTAAAATAAAAATTTACAATGAAACAGGTTTTATTTTTATTCCTATGAAACAAATTTAGAGATATTTAAACAAAGAGAGTGAAATTTTATTTTATTCTTTATTTTAAATTATTTTATGGTTATTATCAAAGAAAATTGGTAATAAATTTACACATTTTAGATCCTTTAAAGATAATGGTTGATAAAAACTTATAAAATAAAATAAATAATAGTTCTGAATTAATTTTAAGCCATATATCCTAGTTAAACCACTTTAAACACATTTTAACCTTAAACACGATTACTTAACTTCTTACCATGAAAACTTAATTATATAACAAAAAAAGGGTATTAATAAAAAAAATTATTCATGATGATTTTAAATTTTAAATAAATTTTATCAGGTTCAAATTATAAAGTTGGAAGAAATTACTTTTAAAATAATCTCACAAAACGCATGAAAAACAATTTTTAGGAAAATACCTCATTTAAGTGTAAAAATAATTTTACCTTAAAATAAAGTAATAAATTGGGTTCCATGATTTTCTTGGATAAATAATAAAAAAATTAAGTATTTTATACATTTGGAATAACTAAAAAACAAATTTAATATTACAACCATTCCATTAAATGAAAAGACCAAAAAATAGTTTTTAATTTGAATAAAATATACCTTATCTTTTTAAAAATAAAACATGGGTTACAAAATGAAAAACAATGCTTTAAAATAATTTATTTAACTATTTAAACATATATTTGTTCAAAACCAAATCATAAAATTGTATAAAGGCAAGTGTTATAGAGAATTTAAATCTTTATGCCATATTTTAAACCCTGTTTAACTTTTTACCCTTACTACAATGAAAAATATTTATCATAGTTACTATTAATAATAAATAAAAATAAAAAGGAAATAGTTAAAAAATTTAGACCTCCTAATTAAAAATATGGAATGAATTTTTTAAATTTAAATTTCTAGAACTGGATGATATTAATTTAAGATTAAATTACAAAATCCAACAAAAAATTGTATTTAGAAAAAGAAATGTAAAATTTTATAAAAATTGGTATTTTTTGTCCATTCACTAAAAAATAAATATATTCAAAAAAAATATAAAATTTCACCCTAAGATAATTTTAATATATTGATTTAAAAAATTATGTTCATTTTATCAAACACTATTTCTAAATTTATTAGAAATTAATTATAATATTCTCACACAAAAATAAATAAAAAATATTTTGTAGAAAACATATTTTTGAAGAATAAAATTACATTCCTAAAATTTCAGTTATTATTAAATAATTATTTATCAGAAAAAGTTTATTGAGTAAGAGATTTATATATATTTTATATTTCAATAACTTTTATTCATACCCACTAAATTAACAACTATTTTATAATGGTTATTTTTAAATAATAATATTTCATCATTCGTTTATGCTCAGTGTTGCATATTTTATATGCTATCAAACATAATCTTATTTTAAAATATCAGGATGTTACACAAAAAATGTAAATTTTGATTTATGAAAATTTATTTTTGAGATATAAAATGAATTTATTGAAAATGGAGTCATTATTTATTATAAATTAATTTATAAATTTTCTTATATAAAATATTTATTCATATTTTCATAATTTGGTCATTATTGTTAATAATCACCAACCCAATGGAGGGTTTATGACAACCATACATAAATAATATTATTTAATGGTTTTTTTAAGCACAATCCTGCATGTACTACACATTATCTAACATAGTGTTCCTTTAAAAAAAATATAAACTAACATCTTGGGGTATTACATCAGTCTTTACAAACCATCATCCAAGTGTTCTTCAAACACTTATATCCTTAGTCAATAGAAACAACACCCTAGGATTGTTTCTTCTTTTTATTAGCTAGATTTTCATATTCAAATAGGTTTACAATATCTAAATATTTCTATCATCACTATTTGAATTTAAAATATGTTGTATAAAACACCATAACCTCTCCATCAATACTTTTCATTTTTTACATGATGACCAACTCATATAATTATTTGATTTGTGGGGACGCTATATTGAATTGCGAAGACACATTATTTAAGAAGAAACCATATTCATTTTTCCAAACAAGTATGAGAAACATCACTTCATTAATTGGGTGGATACTTATATCCATCACTCATTATATATATATATATTGAATTTTACCTTTTCATAATATCCAGTGAAAATAAATACAACTTCAAAATATAGTTTTTCCCTTCAACATGAACACCTTTAAATTGGAATTTATCCACACTTAAAAAGGGTATTAAAACCACCAAATAAACACTCATAAATCAATCGTTACTTACTCATTTAGTTTACTAAAAAATCATGATGATATTCTTACATTTTTTATTGAAGTAAAAATGGCCTTTGAAATTCCTAGAACTTTGACACTAAAACGCGGTTCAGTGATTCTCCCGTAAAAGACACCCTTCAAAACTCTCAGAACCACACATAATTTATGGTTTCAAATTCTATCTAATAAAATTTATTTTAAACATGACTAACAAACCCAAAAACCATGGGCTATGACTCAGTGGTTCTCAAGCATTCTTATTCACTTTATCTTACAAAAGTCCACCATAGTGAGTTGAATGCTCATAGAGGGATTCCATGTAGATCACCCAGATTTTAAAAATGAACCACAATCATCTCCATTGAGTTTTCTCATTTTTTTAATCATTTTAAATACACTATATATTTAAATATTATGAGGCTATATTCATTATATCATCCCGCCTTTTTATCACATAAAATTTCATTACATTTTACAGAACCGAGGATCTTTAAGGTTTAGTGTCTTGGAAACCAGGAACTTAAAACATGAAAACATAAAACATTATTCTTAAAAACTTGAAGGGATTCTCCTCATGTTCATCCTAGGTTCATTACTACATCTCATAACCTGGGGACATACATCAAAAGAAAGGGTGAGTAGAAGGCCTAGGTAAGGAAACCAGAGAAACATTTAACATGTGAACTTGAGATACATCAACTATGTCATGAGAAAGAACTTTAAGGCATGAGAAAGAAATCATGTGGAATATCATAATAAAAATAAAATTTTTCATAACTTTAAGATGTGGCTACATCATTTAACATATACAATCATGAACATATCACCAAGGTGCATCCCCAAGGTGTCATTTGAAAATTACCAAGGTCATTCACCAAGATATCGTGAAAATTGTAATCTCTAGTGGTTACGTCATTACCCAATGCATTGGAGCGCTATCAGGGCACACCCTTAAATTTTCCTTTATTATCATGTGATCCACATATATCATCATCAAACATTTCATAAATAACCCATATAGCATAAAATAAATGGGTTTCATTTCATAATCATAACGTTTTAAGAACTGCTTTAAAGACATGATCTTAATGTCACTTTAAACCCAAAGGGAAAGCGGGTCTCATGTATGTAAATCCCAGAATTTAAAATAGAAAATTTTGATATATATGTGAATAAACTTGTAGAAATAAGAGATTTTAGTATTCACTTTATAACATAAAATAATTTTGAGAAAAGAGAGAGGCATTTTGAGACGAAAATTCTGCAGCATAACAACTATGTTTCAGGGCTTTAGAGAACATTGAAAAGAGAGAGGAAATGGGTCACCCACTCATAAATGATCCATAAAAAAGTATAGGGATAGAATAATAAGGATACATGAACATGGTAATGAAATTTCAAGGACATACCATCAGAAATGAAAAACATGGAAGTAAGACAAAAATAAGATTTCTCTTATGAAAATTCGGCAGCCTAACGGCGTCACTTAAAACTTATAAAAATGGATTAACGAGATAAAATAGGGTCTCTAATAATATGAACATAAATGATCAGTATGATAGATATAGAGATCATACCCCAACATAATGAAAGGGAAATTGAAGGACTTGACCAGAAAATATAACTTGAAAAAAAAGAAGGGTGAACGAATCCCTTAAAAATTCGGCAGCCTAACGGCGTCACTTAAACTTCAACAAAAATGAATTGATGAGATCAAATAGGGTCTCTCATCATATGAACATAAAAGTTCAGTATGATAGATTTAGAGATCATACCCAAACATAATAAAAAGTAACTTTAAATACTTGACATGAAAATAGATCTTGAAAATGAGAAGGGTGAACGAATCCCTTAAAAATTCGACAGCCTAACGGCGTCACTTAAACTTCAACAAAAATGAATTGATGAAATAAAATAGGGTCTCTCATCATATAAACATAAAAGTTCAGTTGGATATATTTAGAGATCATACCCCAACATAATTAAAAAGGAACTTGAAAGACTTGACATAAAAGTAGAACTTTGAAAAGAATGAGAAGGGTGAAAGAATCCCCTTAAAAATTCGGCAGCCTAACGACGCAACTTAAACATTATTAAAACGAATTGATGAGAGAAAGATGGGGTCTCTAATCATATGAACATGAAAATGGAAGTAATATGAATATATAAGAACATCATCCAACATAAGAACATGGAGTATAAAAGAAATGACATAAAAGTGATTATTTGAAAAGAAGAGAGAGGTCGGATCCCTTACCTTAAAACGTAACTCTTAAAACTCAAAGTTTGGGACCTTGAGGGCTTGAGGGCACCTTGGGAGGACTCCTTGAGAGGTAATGAGACCAGAACTTCGTTTGGGGAGAGTGGAGAGTTGAATGGATGGGAGGATGGCTTGGTATTTATAGGGAAAGTGAGGGGACAAGGCATTAATGGTCAAGGGACACCTCATTAGTGGTTTTGGAAAAACCATGGGCTTTTCCATGGTATTGGCCACTTGGGACACCTCATACCTTATCTTACTATTCATAAGTCGACCATATAGATTACATACTTAATACATCATTTAATGATGTCATTAAACACCCGTAACTTAAAAACTGTATTTTCACTATTCATCGAAAATTCAACTTTCTCAGAATAATCCCAAAAATTCACCTTAACCAAATATCAATGATCTGATTTCAAAAATTAAATCCATTTTATAAAAATAATTTTCTAAATATTTTTAATTAAATTTTTAATTTAAAAAAACACTATTCACCGAAAATTCATTTTTTTCAGAAAAATCCCCAAAAATTACCTTAACATAATATCGATTCTCTAAGTTCAAAAATGAAGTCCATTTTATAAAAATAATTTTCTAAATATTTTTAATTAAATTTTTAATTAAAAAACACTATTCACCCGAAAAAACTAATACTTGAATAATAATTTATGAAACCGTTATTTAACCATTTTATTGAATCACATTACTTAATCAATGTGCCTAGATTATATTAATACTTTCTTTAAGTGAGATTACTAATCCATTTGGTCAAATTACTAATCCTAAGCATAAATCACTATTCATAATTTATTATTCATCAAAAATTAAGTTGATCTTATTAGACTCTAAATTTAGTAATGAACATAATTGTAGAAGATCATTTTTTGAAAATCATTACACATTTTTAATTATTTAAGGTTTACCTAAACATTTTTAAAATATCCTTTTTCTAAAATTCATCAAAATTGTGCATACTTTATTTATCCGTACATTTGAAAATTCATAAACTTCATCATAAGAATAAATCAAAATTTGTATTTAAAACAAAGGATTACACAAGGAAGTTACGGTCTCCTTACATAGCCCCTTATCACACCAGCATAGGACCTAAGTGTAAGGTGTGCTAAGGTGAGAGAATCTGAGGGAGGCTCGGCCAACATCACACGAGTAGTAATTTCTATCATTTTGATCTTCTCGCGAAGGCGATCCCGTTCTAGCTTCACACGATGAAGTTCATCTTGGGTTTGATCCAGAGCAAAGCCCAGTGGTGCTACCTCCTTCCCAAGTTCTGTTAGATGGGTTTCGATCGGTCCAAGACTACTCGGTGAGGCCATCGAATCTTCTTTCTATATTAATTAACCAAGATTACTTGTATTTAGAGAAAATAATCGAAACATTTAGTTTACAGTGGTCATATTGACCAATGGTCATATAATAGTCAAAACCCAACAGTCTCATTTTAATTATACTCATGTTATCAAATGAAACATTTTTGTTGGGTATAAAAATAAAATAAAATAAAATAACACACAAAATTAGGAAACAAGATTTATTCAAAATTTCGAGTCGTTACAATCTTCCCCCCTTAAGAAATTGCGTCCTCATAATTTTTGAAATTGGGTTTTGAAATTTTATTGAAAGCCCCACATCGGAAAAGGAGTCAGTAAAACTATTACTTTAAAAGAAAGAAAGGGAAGTACAAAGGTCACCCGAGTTAACCCATAGGATCCCATGTAGGAAAACATGGACATGGAGGAAAAAACCAAGGGTCACGTTCTAAGGGAGAGTGATAGAAAACATGATTAGGAGAAAGTTAACCATAAGAAAATCCCAAACTTACAATGTGTGTAAACGGTCTTTGATTACCTAGTAGGAAACGTAAACCAACAACGTTTTTGTTTTATGTTCCTTTTCATAATTTTGAGGAATTCATTTACTACATAGAACAAAAACATAAGAAAATATACCTACCTTCAAGTAGAGTTTCATCCTTTAATAAGTCTCTACCAAAACTAATCTTTTCTTCAAATGATGAGAATTCAAAAACACTTGGTCTCATCAAAAGAACAAGAATCATCTTCTAGAGAATCACGTAATCCACAAAAGATTAACTATCAATTTATTCTGTCTTTAAACATTATCCCAAAAAATAGAAAGGTTAAGATAAAAAAACTCTTCAAAAAGAAAGAATCCCATAGGAAGGGAAACTACTTTTAAATCTTAAAAGTTCCACGGTATTACCCAGAGTTCCTCATAGACCATTCCGTAAAAAACTGTCCTTAAAATTCCCCAAAATAACCCAAACTAAGATTGAAACCCAAATACTTGATAACATAGTCTTCCAAAATAAACTTCATCATTCATCTACAAACAACATAAACCACTCCTAACACCTTATAACAAAAGTAACTAACCTAAACATATTTTCCCCAAGATAAGTTAATCATTTCCATAAGTAACCTATATTACCATAAGTTCACCTTAAATTCATCGATTCTTCAAAATATAAGTCAACCTTACTCCTCAATGAAAAAATTGTAGTAATCTATTTACCTCAATCATATAGGGTCCCCAAAATAGTGAACATCTTACAAAATAATAATCATCTTTTAATCCCCTAATCATCCCTGTCATATTAATACGGCAATCATCGCATTTCCTATCACATTGGTTGTTGGGACATGTTCTTCCATTTCCCACCATTAACTAAGAAGAGAAAGCATAATTAGGGGCTTAAGTACTTAGCCAATAATCATGAAAAGGAACTAAAAGAATATAAGGATAAATTGTAGAAGAAAATTATACCCTAACTTGTGATCCCATAGGTTCCCATCTAGGTTATCCTTGATCATATATTCTTATGTGAATCTTTATTTTATTTCATCTTTGTTCCTTTAACAATGGTTCATACTAAGCTTATGAATTTACCAAAGCATATCCCCCGGGAGTGTCGTAACCAAGAGTGCAGCAAAGCCCGTTGTCGTGTACTAGTTCCCGTTCGAGTCTAGCTCAAAGCGGTGGTTTCGGGTTTTACCCTTATGTACATCTGTGCCAGAGCCGCCTCTACCTGCTCGTATCCAGATAGGGATGTATTTTCTTGGAAACCCCATACTCAATACTCACCAAAATACCAGGAATATTTACTATATTTAAACTTTTCTATAGGGTTCTTACTAAATTTTTCATATCATAATTTCCACAAATAACTAAACCATCCTTTGATACCAATTATAGCATCCTGCCTTTTTATCACATAAACTTTCATTACATTTTACAAAACCGAGGATCTTTAAGGTTTAGTGTCCTGGAAACCAGGAACTTAAAACATGAAAACATAAAACATTCTTCTTAAACACTTGAAAGGATTCTCCTCATGTTCATACTAGGTTTATTACTGCATCTCATAACCTGGGGACATACATCAAAAGAAAGGGTGAGCAGAAGGCCTAGTAAGGGAAACCAGAGAAACATTTAACATGTGAACTTGAGATACATCAACTATGTCATGAGAAAGAACTTTAAGGCATGAGAAAGAAATCATGTGAAATATCATAATAAAAATAACATTTTTCATAACTTTAAGATGTGGCTACATCATTTAACATAGACAATCATGAACATATCACCAAGGTCCATCCCCAAGGTGTCATTTGAAAATTACCAAGGTTATTCACCAAGATATCGTGAAAATTGTAATCTCTAGTGGTTACATCATTACCCAATGCATTAGAGCGCTATCAGAGAGCACCCTTAAATTTGACTTTATTATCATGTGATCCACATATATCATCATCAAACATTTCATAAATAACCCATATAGTATAAAATAAATGGGTTTCATTTCATAATCATAACGTTTTAAAAACTGCTTTAAAGACAGGATCTTAACGTCACTTTAAACCCACGGAAAGGGAAACAGGTCTCATGTATGTAAATACCAGAATTTAAAATAGAACATTTTGATATATATGTGAATACCATTGTATAAATAAGATCTTTTAGTATTAAATTTATAACATAAAATAATTTTGAGAAAAGAGAGAGGCATTTTGAAACGAAAATTCTGCAGCATAACAGCTATGTTTCGGGGCGTTAGAGAACATTGAAAAGAGAGAGGACATGGGTCAACCACTAATAAATGATCCATAAAATAGTAGAGTGATAGAATAAGAAGGATACATGAACATTCTAATGAAATTTCAAGGACATAAAATCTGAAATTAAAAACATGGAAGTAAGACAAAAATAAGATTTCTCTTATGAAAATTCGGCAGCCAAACGGTGTCACTTAAAACTTCTAAAAATGGATTGACGAGATCAAATAGGGTCTCTAATAATATTAACATAAATGATAAGTACAATAGATATAGAGATCATACCCCAACATAATTAAAGGGAACTTGAAAGACTTTACTAGAAAATATAACTTGAAAAAAAAGAAGGGTGAACGAATCCCTTAAAAATTCGGCAGCCTAACGGCGTCACTTAAACTTCAAAAAAAAAATGAATTGATGAGATAAAATAGGGTATCTCATCATATGAACATAAAAGTTAAGTATGATATATTTAAAGATCATACCCCAACATAATAAAAAGTAACTTGGAAGACTTGACATGAAAATAGATCTTGAAAACGAGAAGGGTGAAAGAATCCCTTAAAAATTCGGCAGCCTAAAAGCGTCACTTAAACTTCAACAAAAATGAATTGATGAGATAAAATAGGGTCTCTCATCATATGAACATAAAATTTCAGTATGATAGATTTAGAGATCATACCCCAACATAATTAAAAAGTAACTTGAAAGACTTGACATGAAAGTAGAACTTTGAAAAGAATGAGAAGGGTGAAAGAATCCCCTTAAAAATTCGGCAGCATAACGGCGCCACTGAAACATTATTAAAACGAATTGATGAGAGAAAGATGGGGTCTCTCATCATATGAACATGAAAAGGGTTGTAATATGAATATATAAGAACATCCTCCAACATAAGAACATGGAGTATAAAAGAAATGACATAAAAGAGATTATTTAAAAAGAAGAGAGAGGTCGAATCCCTTACCTTAAAACGTAACTCTTAAAACTCAAAGTTTGGGACCTTGAGGGCTTGAGGGCACCTTGGGAGGACTCCTTGGGAGGTAATGAGACCAGAACCTCGTTGGGGGAGAGTGGGGAGTCGAATGGATGAGAGGATGGCTTGGTATTTATAGGGAAAGTGAGCTGATAAGGCATTAATGGCCAAGGGACACCTCATTAGTGGTTTTGGCAAAACCATAGGATTTCCCATGGTGTTTGCCCATGGTATTGTCCACTTGGGACACCTCATACCTTATCTTACTATTCATAAGTCGACCATATAGATTACATACTTAATACATCATTTAATGATGTCATTAAACACCCGTAACATAAAAATTGTATTTTCACTATTTATCGAAAATTCAACTTTCTCAGAATAATCCCAAAATTTCACCTTAACCAAATATCAATGCTCTGATTTCAAAAATGAAATACATTTTATAAAAATAATTTTATAAATATTTTTAATTAAAATTTTAATTAAAAAAACACTATTCACCAAAAATTCATTTTTTTTCAGAAAAATCCCCAAAAATTACCTTAATATAATATCGATGCTCTGAATTCAAAAATGAAGTCCATTTTATAAAAATAATTTTCTAAATATTTTTAATTAAATTTTTAATTAAAAAACATTATTAACCCGAAAAAACTAATACTTGAATAATAATTTATGAAACCGTTATTTAACCATTTTATTGAATCACATTACTTAATCAATGTGCCTAGATTATATTAATACTTTTTTAAGTGAGATTACTAATCCATTTGGTCACAATACTAATTCTAAGCATAAAATCACTATTCATAATTTACTATTCATCAAAAATTAAGTTGATCTTATTAGACTCTAAATTTCGTAATGAACATAATTGTAGAAGATCATTTTTTGAAAATCATTACACATTTTTAATTATTTAAGGTTTACCTAAAAATTTTTAAAATATCCTTTTTCTAAAATTCATGAAAATTGTGCATACTATATTTATCCGGACATTTGAAAATTCATAAACTTCATCATAAGAAGAAATCAAAATTTTTATTTAAAACAAAGGATTACACAAGAAGTTACGATCTCCTTACATAGCCCCTTATCACACTAATATAGGACCTACGTGTAAGGTGTGCTAAGGTGAGAGAATCCAAGGGAGGCTCATCCAACATCGCATGAGTAGTAATTTCTATCAGTTTGAACTTCTCGCAAAGGTGATCCCGTTCTAGCTTCACACGATGAAGTTCTGCTTGGGTTTGGTCCAGAGCAAAGCCCAGTGGTGCTACCTCCTTCCCAAGTTCTGTTAGATGGGCTTCAATCGGTCCAAGACTACTGGGTGAGGCCATCAAATCTTCTTTCTATATTAATTAACCAAGATTAATTTTATTTAGAGAAAATAATCGAAACGTTTAGTTTACAGCGGTCATATTGACCAATGGTCATATAACAGTCAAAACCCAACAGTCTCATTTTAATTATACTCATGTTATCAAATGAAACATTTTTGTTGAGTATAAAAATAAAATAAAATAAAACAACACACAAAATTAGGAAACAATATTTATTCAAAATTTCGGGTCGTTACATTCATCTTACTATTTCACTATATTCAAGTTTGCATTACCTGAAACACATTTTGACTCGACCATGGAAATTAAAATATCTAAGCTATCACTACACATTTTATATAGAGATAAATCTACAGATAAACACCTAGATCCATGGTGTGGCATAGATACTATGTATGTTTTGTTACCTTCTTCTTATAAATAATCACCTAAATTATTCTACACTAAACAATGATCAATTGAAGCTACCCAAATTTAACTTTTCATCGGGAAAACATCAATATATCAACCAAGATTCACTATCATTTTCTTGATCAAATCCATTAGGTATATCCCTATACCTATGGGTCCATGGTTCCACCCTACACTATGGTTACTAATTTTTACTTCATGATATTTTTGAATGATTATATTTATGTTATTTCACAACAAGTTCTGACCCATTGTGGCTTCTTTTTTTTACCAGTGCACCACTATGCCTGATCAAATTTCTCTCTTTTCTTTACCTTTTTTCTTGAGATGAACCACAACTTGAAAAATTATTAATGGACTTATATTAATAAAAAAACCATATTTTATAGTATGGCATAATCCATCTAGGAATTTTGGTATCCCACATGGATTATATAGGTTCACTATACCGTGGTGACCAATTGCTTCTACAAATAAACTTTTATAACACTCTATTCTTCAAGAAATAGATTCTACATGACTTGTTTGTTTTTATAGAGAAACCATGAGAAAAATTATCAATAAAAACAATATAAAAAACCTCTAATAGTAATTTTTTCAATAATTCATATTTGGAAATATCTTCTAGTCTGATAAAGAATATCACATGCTACCAAATTATAAGGAAGTTTCCAAAATTTAGAATAGAAACTAAATATTCACATAATTTTTGCGAATATAAAACATATTAGGTACGAAAGAAAATTTATTCTCGATTATTCAGGGAGATTTTAAACACTATGTGATAGAATTTTTAGATCTTGATGCTTCAAGAGTATCGAATAAATAATGAGGTGTTCAATGTCAAGTGCTATTGAATAATCATGGGAGCTGTTGTAATTGTGTATTTATATGTTATGGGAAAAAATCATATAAAGATATCTAATGTTGAGTAAGATATATTAACATGTTCAAAATAAGACATGGTTATATAGAACTAAATCTATAGATGAGTGGAACATTTGATCCAGTATATTCTTGGAAGAATATCATAATCAAGAAGTGAATAAAGATCCCTGAGAAAAAAGAAATCATTATTACATTTGGGTCATATTTTTTAGGGGAAGTGTTAAGATGAAATTCTCTCCTATGAAACATAGTATCTATAAAAAATGTGAATCTATGTTTATAGTATTGTGACAATCCTTCGTCGTAATCACTTGTGAATATAGTATAAGAATCCATGATATGGGGGGGGGGTTGGGGGTGGGGGGTAGCTAATCATGGAAAAGATTATGTATTTATGATTAAAATATAAAAATCCTATGTTTTTTTGAATTATTTATATTATGTAGCATATGAGGTGAGGATGAGATAATTCATTTAGTGGGTAAAGACCTTAAAAATTCCATGATATTGGGATAAAAATGGAATAATTTACAAAAATAATACAACTAATTCATCCCCCTCAATGGTGGACCTGAATTTGGGAATATCAAGTGGTATCAAAGAACATGTTACATCTTAATGATATTATAAGTTATTGTGTTTTGAGAATAAAAATTCTATGAATAAATATGGTTTCTATATTTCTTATGACAATAACTATCACAATTATAGGAATATAATGATACCCTACCTTCTATCACTTGACTTATAGATAAGAGACATTGAAACTGTTGGTTTTCCATCCATTATTAAAATCGTCCTTATGTATTTTTTTAGATAAGATAATTTTATATGTTGTTGGAAAATAAATAATTTCATTTATATGTATCGATTATAAAATGTATACACAAAGGTTTTGGGTTTTGAAACTACCAAATATATTTGAAAAAAATTAAAGTGCAGTTATTTAGGAAATATCAAAGTCAAAGAAGACATGTTACAAGTTGGGAAGATAAAATTTGAATACATATAGATATATAATGATAAGACATTTAGAAAAAAATTTACAAATATTAATGAAATTATGATTAACATCCAGGGGTTTGACAAGAGGTTTAATGATTCCACTATTATTAAAAAACAGATATAGAATTTTACGAATAGGTTTGTTCTAAAAGTATCATCTCTGTAAGATAGAAAATACTTTACAAGTTAAGAGTTAAATAATATAACACTTTATTTTTTATGAGAAATGGTCCATATTTCAAGAATAAATCAAAATATGATATAGATTTTTAGGTTATTATAAAAATAAAATTCAAAGAATAAGAAGCTACAAAATCAAATGATTCTGATAATGATGAGGATGATAAAAAATTCAAAAAAAAAATTCCACCTTATATCAAAAAGATTCATGGAGGGAAAATATATATTAAATACTAATAAAAAACCAAGGTGCTACAACTATAATGAAATTAGTGATTTTCTCAAGGACTTTCCAAAGGAAGAAGGGTGAATAATGTGAATTTGATGAGGGGGATGAGAAATTCAAAAAGTAGAAAAAGGGTAAAATTAAAAATATGTATATATGTAAAAATAAAATGAGTTTAATGATAAAGAAATAAAAAGTTAACTCATAAATTATCTAATCAGGTGATGAAATCAATTTCTTTGATCATCTTGATAATGACTCTAATAGCTCTAGTAGCTACGATAAGGAAGAAATCATTAATATAGAGTGGCAGCTAAAAGGTAAATTAGAATCATTTATTGATATCAACTTATTCTATTTACTTTTTTGAATTTAGGGTTAAATTTGATTTCAATTAAGATGATTTATAAAATAAGTGGTCCTAGTTACCAAGTAAAGAGTGACAATGGGAAGAGGAATGAGATAGTGATAGTAGAGGAATTCTGGGGAGGTTTGATCTGATGTCTAACTTCATGACTTGTCTTCCACTATAATTGAATAAAATTTTTATTATCCTATACATGTGAGGCATCAAATATTTATTTTTATCATATAATAATAAATAATAATCAGTTTTTTACTTCTGTCTCAATCTATCTACTTGTCCACACTTAGTTAACTTGGGGCCACTAGTGGCCCTGAGTAAGTTTTCATCACTTTCTCATGTGGATAGAGGGTCCTTGAGGGAAAAAATATTATATTGGGAGTAGTCGTAGAAAGTGATCCCAATGTACATATGGAGAACACATTGCCTTAAATATTTTAATTAATGTTCATGTGTATGGTTTTTGGGAAAATCTTAAATGATTCCATATTGTCAGCGGGGGTGTTGTGTTCACATTGGATGGAAGGTTGGTATTTACATTGAATAATTATTTAATGAATTTAGTGTCCAAACGTGAAAAATACATGGATATATGGTTAAATATAAACTTATTGGTCCCATTAACCATGAAAAAAACACAATGTGTTTTATGAAATATCTAATTAATATAAGGGGATCTTGGAGGTTTTCCCTTACCTAATCATTAAATTCACATAATTCATTCAATAATTTAAAAATAATTTAAATATTCATGTGGGATAATTAATTTATATCTATTTAATTAAAACCTGTTCTATAAATGATTTTTTCATAAAAAATTAAAACTCACTTTTCCAATATTGTTTTTCATTATAAAATCATCTCAAAGACATATTATATATGTGCAATTGATCAATTTGATATTGAAAAATAGAATAGATGTTTGTTTGTCTATATATTTGAAGTAATTTTTCATTTACAATCAATAAAAATCTACCAATTAAAGTTATTATTTATTATTAAAATCATAAAGAAAACATAATTCATATTGATAATGGATCAATATGATAATGGAAATAAAAAAATGACATGTGATAGTCTAAATGTAATGATAAAGTAAAAAATAGAATATGTAACAAAATAAAACAAATATTTTCAGCATAAAAATTCCTACATTCAATATATATATTTAGACATTAAATATATAATGAGGAAAAAAATATTATTTACATTGATATAAGTTATATAAAAAGGTTTCGTAAAAAATTATAAAATTTGGGATGTGATGGAAAAATACATGAGGGATGTGAATAGTTTAATTAAAAAAATCCATTCTTATAAAAATTAGTTGAGAAATCATAAAACTTTCATTAAGAAAATACTATATGAGAAAAATTTTCAATTAAAATTAAAATATTCATATATAATTTATATATTACAAACTAATAATGATAGATGTTTTAGTTTTTTATTTGTGGGTGTCACTTCATTTTATAGAGATATTTAGAGGAGTAAATTTATTTTATCAAGAAACAAATCATATTTTAATTACATAAAGATTTGTAAAGGATAAACGAACCAATAAAAACATTTATTAAATCATTTCATTTGTCCTCTTAAACTCAAGATATGCTAATTCTTATGTATTCTGTAATATTTCTAGAGAGAAAGAAATAATAAGTTTACCCATTTAATGGATATAAGTATATGTTGAAACACATTAAAATTTGTATTATTTAAATTATATTCATGTGTAAATTCTAGTCCCCTATAAGTGATATCATAGATGGTTGCATGAAAAATAGATGATAAAAGCTTCTATGGATGAAAATAAAGTTTCCCAGATTTAAATTTTTAGGAAACCATCCTATAGATTGGGTTAATACATGTAAAATAGTGAAAATTACATCAACTAAAATCTAAAACAAGTTTTTATGGGTTTTCAATGTTTTGGTTCAACTATGGTATATATTACATTCATGACAGAGAAGACATCAATTGTCACCACATTAATTAATTTTGATGAACTTTACGGTAATTATTTGGTGTTCCATGGTATCATTGAATCATCACTATATCATTTCCAAACTATAGTGATATATGGTTTTAATTGAAGACATTTAAATAGTTAAAATATAGGCTATGAATTTTTATCTTTAGTTGAGGGTAATTTCTTTTTGAGAGGATTTAGAATTGATTTTAAGTGTTTTCAATTTTATTATTAAGTGTTTTTAGTGGTGTTTTGAAGCTTGGAAAGTGTTTTGGGATCTCAAGGATAGTTCCAATGTGGGACCACAATTACAGAAATGATAGGGCTAACAAAAATAATTAGTTTCATAGAATAAGAGTATAAGGGAGAAAAAAGAACAATCAAACAAGAAGAAGATCACAAGACATAAAAATTTACATGGTTTAAGAATAATCACAATTTTCATATATAGGTTGAACAATTCATTAATTTTGGTAGAAATTTACAGTGTATAATCTCATAATATAGGAGACCTATCTTGAAATTATCTCTTAAAGTGACATGGTGATACATTAAACCACATTGCAATAATTCCAAATATACACAGTAAGTACACTATGCTATAGTACTAGTTATAGTGAGCCCATAGAGATGAGTTACCTGTTGGTGCTTCTTATTAAGCTCTACTATAATAACCATTTAGAAGTCCACATTGATACAATCCCTTATTTATGTCACCAGTTAGCTCTTCCATTTTCATTCAATATTACTAAAATTCCCTACAAATTTGGATCTCGGGCCTTCAACCACTATATCCTTGAGTAAGGGATCAATTACCCCACAGACCCCATCGACTTACTTGTGGAAGTAGATCCACAAGATTTTTGGATTAAAGTATAATATAGGCTGATAGAGTTTTATCCAACTTCATCTAAAAAATTTACATGATCCACTAATTAAGAAACTACTTGAATTTTATGATAATATGTGTTCATGAGTGCTCGGTTGAGGGGTATTGGGTACCTGGTGAGCTAGGAAAGAGAATTGGTGTCTAAGGCATTCCATTAGAAAATTGGTAGGCTTATTGTGATTTTTTTATGAGGACTTTAAGATCTCTATTAGTCCTCTCTTCCTCCATCTTCTTTCCCCTTGTTCAAGGTTAATCTATAGAAGTTATGCCTAACTATATCCAAGTTCATCCTCCCTTTCCCTATTATATAAACCTAGACTTAGTTAAGGTATGAACCTAAATAATTTATTCCAATATGTATTTACTTGGTTTTTTGTTGGTTGTGCGGTGTTGGAGTAGTTTTAGGGGTGTAATTAGATTTGGTAGGGGCTTAAGAGTATGTTTGAGTGGCTTAAAATTCATATAATCCATGTAGAGTCTAACCATGACTTCCCCTATGTCACAGTGAACTTGGTCTATCTATTTTGTTAGACTAAGATAATACCTACACCATGGTCTAGACTGTGGAGCTTAAGAGGGACATCTGTACAAAATGGAAAGAAAATCCCTTAATATGGTTCCACCCCTATCCATTTTGGTCACCTATAGAGGTGGCCCATACAAGTGAGTTACCAAGGGTGAAATAAGGAAAGACTACACCATGGTCCTTGTTCGTCGGCTATTTTGGACAAGAAACCTAACTATGGGAAATGATGAGAGAGAAACACCCAGACTAGGGTGTTTTGCTATGTGTTTTGACTAGGCGAGTAAGACCACATTGAGTTTGGTCTTCCTTGATGTTTTATCTTAGACCGTAATGAGAGACACACCATGGATCTGGCCATGGTGGGGCCCGCATAACCTTTTAAAAGGGTGAAATTTTGTTTTACCCCCAATTTTTTTAAGTATCTTGGGGGATTTTATCTCCCGTTCATTTGAACCACAACCACCATATTCTAGTACCTCTATTTCCTCTACAATTTTAGTCAATTTATCTCTTGTTTATTATATAAATAAACCTCCTTTTATTGAGATTGAGTGTTTGAGGTATGGTTATCAATTTTCCTTGATCGTTCTTAGACATTATTGAATCTATCCCTAAAAATTATTATCATATCCATTATGTGTATGATATGAAATTATTCCAACATACAATCATGTTGATATAATATTATGAGAAAAATATAATATACATTTAATTTAAGAAATTAAACTTTTCTATGGGATATAAACTATCCATTGGCAGTGTATATTAGAATTTGTTGACCTTTAAAGCATGTACGACCTTGGGAATGAGTTGGGGGTATTAAAGAGGCACCCCCTGGGGTAACTTGGCTTCAAAATGTGAATTTTTTATGTGTGATCATGGGTTCCTAGGATAGGATTTAGGATCTAATATACATGTCTAATTTAATGTGACCCAATGTAATTAGATTAAAAAGTTTAAATTAGATAAAATTTAGATATAGAATTTATCTACATAGAAAAAGAATATTATTAGTGTTAAAAATAACTAATTTTATAAGTGTCATTAAAATATTGTCTCTTTTTTATCTCTAATAAAAGCACTAATAAAATCCATGAATTTTAGAAATGTTCTACTATATTTAAAACACATTACAAAAACCCATTCAAAATAAATATAATTTAATTTAAAATAAATTTACATAATAGAAAATTAAAATTATAAAAAAATATATACATTACAAGAATTTCAATACACTACAGTCACATTAGTATGTATAATTTATTTCAAACATTACATTTGCAATAAATTTGGAAACACCATGGATGACCCTGAGTTTTACTGTCTTTAGAACCCCCTTTTAATAAATCCCAACTGCACTACTAGTTTCCAAACACACCACACTAGATTGTGAATAGAAGAAGAGTGTACCTATAAAAAAAACAGTGATTCTTTAAGTAATATTATAAATAATTAAATGAAATATAAATATGATACAATTCATTAATAAGATATCACTTTTAAATTGAAAACACACACATTGAGTTATATCAGGCACACCATATATCAGATTAATATGTGATTGATTCCTACAAATCACAAATGATTTATGGATCATTTTATTAATATATAAAGATAATACAAGTGTTTGTTCTATGTTTTAAAATTGTGATGTGTGTTTTGAACTAAAATGTTAATTTTAAACAAAAAGACACACTTTTAGTCATACTGACCACACTATGTGTTATATTGATGTGTGTTTGATTATTACATATCACAAATGAAATATGGATCATTTTCCTGAATCATAAAGTTAATTTGAGCATGTTTTCTTAGTTTTGAGTATGTTATACATGTTTTGAACTAAAATATTAATTTTAAAGAGAAACACAAACTTTTAGTTATACTAGGTGCAACGTATGCTAGATTTATATATAGTTTATTCATAGATATAATAAATGAATTATGGATAATTATCTAAAGTATAAAGATAATCCTAGTGTGTATAATTAGTTTTTAGTGACTGACACATGTTTTTTTACAAAAAATGTTACTTTAAAATTAAAAACCCACACTTTGAGTCATACCAAGCACACCATATATCAGATTGATGTGAGACTAATTATTACAGATTAAAAATGAATTATAGGGTTTTTCTAATAAAATAAAGACAATATTAGCATGATTTATTAGTATTTAATGAGTTACATGTGTTTTAAACTAAAATTACACTTTTAAATAAAAAATATTAAATTTTCAATCATTCCAGACACCCTGTGTGTCAAATTGATGTGAGACTGATTCCCAAGGAATAAAGATAATTTATGTATAATTTTTCTTAGTTATCAATACAATTAAATAATTTTAGATCGATTTTGATTATGCGACATATGTTTTGAACTAAAATGTCATTTTTAAACCAAAAACACACACTTTCAACCATATTGAAATCACCATGTATTGGATTAACATGTAGTTGATTTCTATACATCATAAATGAATTAAAAATAATTTTACTAAATTATTATGATAATAAAATTTCATTTTATTGGTTTTTATTAAGTGACTCATTTTTTAACTAAAATGTTTCTTTAAAATTTAAAACATTTATTTTGAGTCATTTTGGGTACACTGTGTGTCAGATTGATGTGAAGATAATTACTACACATCAAATATTACTTATAAAATAATTTTCATAAAGTATCAATAATATTCCAGTTCATTTTATATGTTTTTAGGGATTGATGTATGTTTTGAAAAAAAATATCACTTTTAAACTGAAAACATGCCCTTTGAGTGATGCCGAGAACACTGTGTGTAATATTGACTTGTGGTTAATTATTAAATGAAAAAAATAAATTATGGAATGTTTTCCCAATGTAAAAAAACAATACGAGTTATTTTTCTTGATTTTCAGCATGTGGTGTGTGTTTTGAACTAAAATGTCACTTTTAAATGAAAACATGCACTTTTTGTCATACCAGCCACACCATGTCTTAAATTGATGTGTACCTAATTAAACCATGTAAAAAATGTGTTTTTGATAATCATACTAAATTATAAAGACAATATAATCATTTTTTAATGGTTTTGAGTATGCGATGTGTGTTTTGAACTAAAATGTCATTTTTAAACTGAAAACATTCACTTTTAGCCATATCAATCACACTATGCATCGAATTGACATTAATTCAATTTATACATGTTAAAAATGACTTATATATTATTATACTATAATTATTGGACAATATGAGTTAATTTTATTTGTTTTCAGTGAGTAATATTTATTTTTTATTAAAATGTTACTTTTAAATGAAAAATATGTACTTTGAGTTAACCGGGGTAAACTGTGTATCAGATTGATGTGTGGATAATTACTATATATCAAAAATGAATTGTGGATCATTTTAATAAAGTATCAGAACCATTAGAGTGATTTGTTTTAAAAGAGTGACACACAATTTTAACTAAAATACCACTTTTTAATTGAAAATACACACTTTAAGTCATATCAGGTCTATTAGATTAACATATAGTGGATTAATACATGTTAAAAATGATTTATGGATTGTTTTCAAAAAGTATCATGACCTAAAAAGTTCATTTTAATCAATTTTTAGTGATTAATGTATATTTTCTTAACACCTCACAATTTTATCTATATTTATTTAAATGAATACTATGTTCAATTTCATGTTCCACACACAATAATGAGCTTAAAATAAATTATGATATAGAATTTAAATATTTAAATATCAAAATTATAACCTAGTTATTGGATTAAAGGATATGAACACGAGTAACCGCATTATGAAATATATATAAAAATGTTTTCCATAATAAAAATGTACTGATTAATTCTTAAGAAATTATAACTCAATTTTTGAAATAAAATCATATAAAATGAAAAGAGATATTTTCGAAGAAAATGATTTATGTGAAAAATTTAAATTAAGGTAATCACTATTGATGAATTATTTTAATAAAATAAATATATAATATATTTAATAAAATAAAATACATTTTGTCTAATGGTAATTACTAGATAATCAATGAGTATAAATTCATTTTATACTTCAAAAATACATTTTCCTTAAAATATAGTTTTTATTGTATGCTCTGCATAGATATTATAATTAATTTCTATCAATTTTATAAATTGTATTTGATAAAATGAATATCATTTATGAAATAAAAATATTAAAATAATATAAATATTTTTTTTTGAAAAATTGATTTTTGGTTGAATAATAAAAAATACAGATTTTTTATAAAAATTTTCGTTTCGTTTAAAGTATTTACTAAGTCCCATCCTTTTATGGATTTGTTTTAAAGTAAAATTAGTCCTGTTAGATTAAATATAATCTAATTAATATCCTAATAATTATAATTACGTATGATTTTGGTATAAAATCATTTTATACTTTAAATAAGTATTTTTCTAAAAATGGGTTTTTTGTGTTTTCTAAACTTATAATGAAATTAATTTTTTCCACTTATAAAAAATTAATATTGAAAATTTAATTTTATATCTTGAATAACGGGGGAAAAATTTATTAAGGAGGTAAATTTCATCTTTGTTCATAATGAGTAGTAACCATGGTAAAATGTTATCACCTCAGTGAAGGTTAAAACCTGTTAATTAAGGTTAAAATTAAGTGATAAGGTCACAAAATATAATATTAAATATTATTGTATGAGTTTATTTCATTAATTATCACCTTATATTAGAAATGTAATGGATTTAGTGCTAATTTCTCATGAATAAGTGTTTATATTTTTTAAAAACATTGAAAAATTACAAGAGTGCCACTCCCCTCACTTATAAAAGGGAACCTCATATCCTCTCTTATCCACATACTTGTATCCTTTTATCTCAACCAATACATTACCAAAAACCTCACTAAAATCACTCCTTATGTCTATAGGTATTAGTATCACAAAAATACTAACTTATAAGGTCTAAGGTGTAATAAAAAGGAGTATTTGTAAAGAATATGTATAACTTTTAATCTAGTTTTTTCATGTTTATTTTTTCTTCCAACTCCTTAAACTATTATATAATTTTTTTCTATAATGAAATTATACTATTAAATACAATTAAATTTTATTATTTTTATGGAAAAATCCTTTTGATCTCCTTTTCCATCCAATGATATATGAAAGCATCGCTTCGGCGTGCGCGTGGACTACCATATCCATGAAGTGATGTTTTTTTTCATAAACAGACCATATAGATGGTTAAAATGATGGATAAAATGAATATATATGATATTTATGAAATTATTTTTATTTCATAAATATTATATATTACTTAAAATCTTATCTTTCCATTTTTTGTTAAATTAAAACATTGCTCATGCGTATGTATAGACTACCACCTCAAGGAAGTGATGTGATTTTTTTATCATTACTGCCTAACATGGATGATTATAGGGATGAAAATAATAAATAAATATGATGTGTATAAAATATTTTTGGTTTTTTAAAAGTGAAATATTATCTGCTTTATTTTTTTTGATCAAGTAGAAAAATAAAAATGCCATTCATGCATATTTACTGACTATCATTTCCATGAATCAATGTGATTCATTTTTCATGTGTGCATTTCATATTTGGTTTTAAAATTATATTAAATATATGAAAATTATAATTATAACATGTTTAATATTCTTTATATGATGTAATAATGATCCATTTTTTCAAGGTTAAAGCATCGAAGGTATTTTAAAGTTTACCGAATGACTTGAAACCATCCAATAAAAAATTGACTAATTTAATAACTATATAAAACATTTTAATAAATGATATAAAAGGAATAATAGAAAAGGAATTAACTTGAAAATGTTTATGAAGAAACTATATAATCAATACAATATTATTATTCCATAAATTAAAAGACATACGTGGTGAGTCAGTATATGTGGTAAGGGATTTTTCGTCTCAATATTCTTTTATTAATATGTTTTTAATTTTCATTACATGTTTTATTTTGTGGTGTATAAAATATTCTATTGATGTATTTTAAAGTTTATTTAATAAAAATTATGTGGTTTATAAAATATTTCAATCTTTCTCTATCAATTTTATTTGATTCAAAAGTTACCAAAGTGGGAAGGGATTTTTCTTTAAAATGTTGTTTTAAATGTTTTAAATTATTCTTCTTATATGTCTATATTATTTCAAAGGTTTTAAGAATGTTATTATTTATACAATAAATATTTTCAATGGTCATTTTAGAATAATTTATCCTTTACTAAAAATGGTTTAAAAATTAAATTTTTTAGTGTTTTTCATGAAGATGATTTTTGAATTTATTTAGAAAAGTACAAGAAGAATTGTTTTTAATGTATATGAAATTAATGAAATTCCACACCATTATGAACATTATTATATAATAATATTTATCTATAAAATTTCATAATTTTTCAAAGAATATCCTATTTTTTTTTATTCTGGGATTTTTTTTATTTTAATATTTTCAATGGAAAAATATTTTTACCCTTATTTTTCCTTGAAAATTAATTATGATTATGGGTGAGTCGGATATAACTCTCCAATGAATTTGGTAATATGGAAATATTTGAATGATTACAGGTTACTTCTATGAGGTGGATATATATAAGGACCCAAACTTAAAATATTAAATAATATTGTATCTTTAGACTATAATTTACATTCTTTCATCAAAAATACATTTTAGGTTTAGAGTTTTAGAGAATTAGGTCATAAATCTTACATAACAATCCCATGCATTAAAAATTTAAAAATTCTACAAAGTATCAAATTTTTATATAATAATTTTTTTAAATGAAACATGTTTTATTTTCATGAAAAATTTCATGACTTTAAACTTGACTTATTCTTTTTCTCTACCCATCCACAAACCTATAAAAAACATTTAAAAACATGGGATGAGTAGAGAAAGACTAGTAAGGGATATAGAAAAAAGAAATCTGTTAGTCTAGTGAAAAACATAATTTTTTTTCATGTCATTATTTGAGTGTATAAAATAAATCATATCCACATTGAAAAACGGTTTTTTCTCAAATAAAACCTTTAAAACCTATAACAAGAAAATAGAAACCCTTGTCGACAACTTAGAGAATTATATTCATAACCCATGTTAACTTATATCATAAAAAACTACAGCCTAGTTAAATACATAAGAGAAACCTCCCAGATTAAGTCCTTATTTATTTAATTTAAATACAAGGAACATTACCCAATATATTCAAGAGATATATCAGGCTCACTCATTATATAATCTATATCAGGCTCACCTGTCGAATAAGTTGTATCAGGATCATCCATCATATAAGCTATATCAGGCTCATTCATCATCAAATATAGAACCAAGTACCATATAATAAACAAATAATTTTTTTATCTTTAACCTTTTCAACAAAAATCCCTTGAAAAATTATTTTGAATCTATAATAAAAACACCTTCAATTTTCATATAAAAATAAGAGAAATACCCCTTTCTTTTTAAAACAATTTAAAATTAAAAATTAACAAAATAGTATGGAAATTATTTAATTTTAAAATAATCATGTAAAATTTTAAAGTAATATTAAATGAAATTAAAATTCACAATGATAGGAAATTAATTTCATGCCATATATGTTAAAGAAAAACATTCTTTTACACTTTGGTAAAAAGAGTAAAAATTGACCAGTATGGTAAACTTTAAAAAGATTACATTTAAAACCATTGTAAAGAATGAAAAATATTGTAAATATGACATTTAAAAACCAATAAAGCATAAATAATAATTATCTTAAAACATTTAAAAGAAAATGAAAATGGAATAAAAAGAGTTGGAAGGGAAACTTTAAAGGAGGATTTTTAAAATAAAATACCTTACCCGAAATATTGTCAGATATTATACGTTATTTATATCCTAAAGAATAAAACTATATATGTTATTTTCTTTCTTAAGAAACTTTTTATTGTTTATTACATTATCATTACCCATTTTATGTCATTTATGACTATGATTTATTTAGAGTCCCCAATGATTTTTTCCAGCATCATTGGGACATTGTTTGCAATGATGTCTATCGCCTTGTCAAATACTTCTTCATAAATAGCTAACTCCCTTATGGTATTAATGCCCAATTTCTTACCCTCATTCCTAAAGTGGATAATTCTTTTGGAATTCACCTTTTTAGGCCTATTTACTTTATCAATACTGTGTATAAAATTATTTCCATGATCTTAGCTATGAGATTGGCACCTATTGCAAATAAAATTGTCTCTTGGAACAAATTTGGCTTCCTAAAAGGGAGGAATATCCACGAATGCATTTTATTTTCCTCTAAAAGTAAAAAATTTCTTATAAAGAACCCATGAGGGGGAAGCATTTACATCAAACTTGACATTAGAAAAGATTTTGATACCATTTATTGGTTTTTCATTTTTAAAATCCATTATAGTATTGTATTTAATTACAAAATGGTAAGAAAAATAAAATCCCCTTTTAACTCTTCCACATTCTATAATGATCAATGACTCCCAAAAAGGATATCTCACTTATAAAAAAGGTGTTAGACAAGGTGAACCCCTTTCTACCATCCTGTTTGTTATTTATGAGGACTAATTCAGAAGACTTATTACTGATTCGACCAATAGGGGTGAACTTAAGCCCGTCTTTTCCTCTAGAGATATGGATGTTCCATCACATATTTTATACGCGGATGATATAATTATTTTCCTCCAAGGAGATAAGAAGAATATAAAGAAGCTCAAATATGTCCTCTCCCACTATATATACGTCTCTAGTCAATCTAAAAACTAGATTAAATATTCCATTTTCATTAGTAAATGCTTCCTAGTCAATAGGAAAGTTGATATCATGAATGATTTGGGAATAAAGGAAGTATCTTTTCTGTTTACATGTCTTGGGGTCCCCATTTTTTGGGGATAACCCAAAAATTCTTATTTTTCGATTATTTTTTATCAAATAAATAGAAAAATATCCTCCTAGAAAGGAAAAACTTTATCATTGGTGGGGAGAATATGAATTTTCAAATACACAATTGTTTCTAAAATGGTTTATTCTATGATGGTGTATAAATGGACTGTTGATCTTCTCAAAAATATAAATAGAAGAATTAAAAAAAATGGACCAGAAGCTCCCTTGAATGGAAACTTTTCACAGTTACTTGGAAAACATGTTGCACTCCCATTGAGAATGGAGAACTTGGTTTTAAGAATCTAAAACATTTTAATGAGTCCCTTAAAGCTAGACTTACTTTCAATATTGTAAATAACAACACACAGGATTAGGAGTTTTTATGAGGCAGATTTTTCAATAACCTTAGAAAAGGAATACAATTGTATATGGAATCTTCTATATGGACTTCCACCAGACACACCTTTTCAAAAATCAGGTCACACTCTAGATGGATAGTTAATAGGGACTCCTCATTGAAGTTTTGGTTAGACAACTGGAATAACATCCCACTTTGTAACATGATTGAACCCATGAAATTGCCCAAAAATTTAAACATCTCAATTAATGATCATTTAAAATATCCTGATTTTCATTTACCTGATTAAATCTATACTATTATTAACAACTATAAATTTATCAACACAGATGATTTTTTAGTTTGAGAACCTTCATATAATGGTATTATAACCTATAAACATTACTATAATTATAATGTGAATACCCACAAAAATGATTTCAACTGGGTAAAGAACATTAAAAAAAGTTGCATTTGACCCTCCTGACTCACCCTAGTGTGAAGATTTTCTAATAATAGAATCCCCATGGATTTCAATCTTCAGATGTGTGGTATTCATATTTGTTCTAAATGTCGTATGTTCAACCAGCACAGAGAGGACACTAATCACCTATTTTTATCTTGTGCAACTGCTTCTACTCTATGGAAATATATTTTGATATTTTTGATCTTATATGGATAGTTTTGAGATCTATTAGACTACATCTTCAAAGATTCACTACTATGTACACCTCTCCTAAAATTAATCAAAATTTCATTACCACAGTGGCAGAAATGATACATCTTATTTGGTATGAAAGAAATTATATTATACAGAAAAATAACACTTTTAGTTTTCATGCATCTAAAAATAAGATATATACTCTAATGACGGATGTTGGAATCATACAAACAGGGACCTGCCACAACTTAGTCAAATATTTCACTATCATATGACAGATAGGGATCAAAGGAAGATATATCCCACTAAAAGGATTACTAGAAGTTTTCTGGCTACCTCATATTCCTGGATGGATCAAAATCAATGTGGACGATGCTTAACAAGGTAATCTAAGACCTATAGGCTATGTTATAATTTTCAAAAATAAAAATGGTGACATACTTGGATGCTGCTTTGGTTCCTGTGGTCATGCCTCCTCCCTGGAAGCAGAAATGTATAGTGTCATCAATGTTGTTGATTTGATTAGACAAAGAGGATAGAACAACGTTTGGATTGAAAGTGATTCAACTACCATTGTCTATGATCTTAAGCATGGTATAATTCACCTTGTGTGGACCCTCACTTCTAAATGGATCACCTACCAATGACACCTATTAGATCTCAATCATATTATCACACATGCATATAGATAATAGAACAAGGTGGTGGATGGTCTTGCTAATAACGGTGTCTTCAGCAATAGAACGTGCATTGAGAATCTTCTGACTGAGTTCACCCCTAGTTTCAAAATGATTATAATAAAATCACCTCTTTTAGAATACTATAACCTTTTTATGTTTATATATCTCAGTTCTTTGGTCTTTTGACCAAAGCATCATCTTTTTTTTTAAAAAACTCTCCATTAACCCTATTGATGATTACCACGATATCAATGTTTTTTTATTCTTTAGGGGTCAAGAAAGTTTATATAAATGTTAAAGTGACCCATAAGTGGATCATTACTAATATTATCAACTATATCAAATTAAATTTTCTAAAGATAAGCTTTTTCTTTATTTTGAATCTGTAAATAAAACATTATTTACATAATATACCATTATAGTCATTTTCAAGACTATTCACATTGTTTGACTTTAATGAAATAAAGATAGTAATGGAATTAAAATATAAAATTTTATAAAAAATTAATATGTTATATATATCTAAAAAAATTATGGAATATAATAATTCATTCAAATCAAATTACTATTATTTTTCTATAAATCATTTTCATGTTTTTACTACTTGCGCTTACACTATCTTGGCATTGCTTAAACATTTAAGGTAGTTATTTAATCACTGAAAATTAAAAATAAATTACCATGATATTTTTTTTCTTTAAAATAAACATTTATAAGTTAAAATAACCTATTTTTATCCTCATAATAATAATTTCGAGATATTAAAACTTAGAGAGTGACATTTTGTTTTTATTCGTTATTGAAAATCATATTAAGATTATTATCAAAGAAAACATAAAGAATTTTCTAAAATTTTGAACCATTAATATTCATGGTCCAAACCCACTTATCATATTAAATAAATAAAAGTCTTAGGGATATTATTAGGCCTTATCACATCATTTTTAACCTTAATTACCCAATTTAGTCTTACCAAGGTGAAAGATATTTACTACAATTACTATTCATAGTTACAAAAAAATAAAAAGGGAAATATTTTCCAAATTTGAATCTCCTTATAAAAAATATGGAATATAACTTTTAATATTAATTTATTGAAGTGGTTAAAATTAATTTTAATATAAATTCATAAAACACAATGAAATGTTTTTTTAGAAAAATGTGTTTCAAGCCAAAAACAAAACTTATTCCAAAATAACGTATAATAATGATAACTATATAATTAATTATATTATTTATAATTAAAGGACTCTAATTTTACTTTAAGATAAAATTATAATTTTAAATTACTATAATTTTTGAAAAGAACATATGTATTATAAAAAATGGTTTTTTCTAGTATTCAATGAAAATTCAATTTTTTTTTATAAAAATACGAAAATTTATCTCTAATATAATTTTGATATGATGATTTAAAAATTATGTTCATTTTTTCAAATTATAATTCTAAAATTTATAAATTAATATTTTAAATAAAACCTTATAATATAAGAAAATGAATTTAATAATTATAAAAGTATTTCCTTTTTGATTGAAAAATTACTTAATATTATTATAATGAATATAAATATATAAAATAAAACCCATGAATATTAATAAGGTATGTAATTGATTTTATATTACATGGTTTGTCGTATTCTTTTCCTATTTTGGAAATTTATTCTTCACAATTTTATTCACTACTTAAACAAGTGGGCATATTTTTATTTCATAGCATTTTTTGACTCTCTTTTTTCTTTGTCACTCATATGGGGTTTCCAAAAAACCTCAACATAATGAATCATCATATTATGAAATAACTTCTCCATGTGATCATGAATCTGAACTGGTTGTTTCACATATAAAGGATTCTCTTCTAACTATATTAATTCATGTCTCAAAATATGGGATGCATATAGAACATATTTCCTTAATAATGAAAAATGGAACACATCATGTACCTAGGATAAACTCAAAGGAAAGGCTACTCGATAAGTAACTAATCCATCCTTCCCTATAATTTTATATGGTTCAATGAACTTTTGACATAACTTTCCATTTTTTTACCAAAACACATAACACATTTCCATAGGGATAATTTAATAAAAATATGATTGCCTACGTAGAATAAAAGATATTTACTCTATTTATATACATTACACGTTTGTCTACTTTGAGATTTTCTCACGTGATGCTGAATCATCTTTACCGTCTCAAACATTTCCTCAACAACTCTGATCCCAAAAAATTTCTTTCACCAAATTCACCCAACAAGCTAGAACACGACACCACTTTCCATATAATGCCTCAAAACGTTCCATTTTTATACTAAAATAAAAACTATTTTTTTAATGAAATTCAAAAAATGAATGATACCGATCCCAAATTCCATGGTAATTTATTGAACATGCTAAAAATATATCTTCTGAAGTATGAATCATTCTATTTTACTATCCCTAAGATTGAGGTTGAAAGATGTATAGAAATTTAATTTAGTACCCAATTAAATACGAAGGCCTTTATAAAATTTATAAGTATACCTAAGATCATAGTCAGATACAATGTTAAAAGTAAATACATGTAACTTTAATATCTATTTATGATAAAATCAATGAAGTTGATCATAATACATTGTATCTCAAATAACAATTAAATGTGTATATTTAGTTAATTTATCAACAATAATCCAAATAACATTATTTCTTTGAGATGTCTCTTGAAATGCCACTACGAAATCCATGGATATATTTTTCCATTTTCACAATGGTGCTGGAAAAAGATGAAACATCCCTTTTAGAAAATATGATTCATCTTTAAACTATTCAAAAATAAAACATTTTATGATAAACTCTATAGTATATTTCTTAATTAAATCCCAACATTATTAATTTAGAAGGTCTCTATACATCTTAGTACCACCAGGATAAACAAAAAATTAAATTTTTTGGATTTAATCAATAAATTTTTAACTGGGAGATTTCTCGCATGCACAACATTTTCTCAAATATCAAAACAAATTCCTTATGAATTTTAAATTCAGGTAAATTATGTTTCTTTACCCATTCCATTTTTCATTAAAAATCATTGTCTCCCTTCTAATATTTCTTTATTCTATTTGACAATGATGACTATATTAAAACCTAGAATAAATAAGGGGAAATTATTTCAGGTACAATTTATAGGCCATATTTATTTAAATCATTTACCAAAGTATCACATTCAAAACTTAGAATGATTAATGATGAATTATCTTTAAAAAAAATAATTTACTACTTTATTTTTATTTATTAGATAGTAATGAATTGTGAAATCATAATCCTTTATCAATTACTTACCAACTTCTCTACTTCATTTTCAAATCATTATAAGTGAATATATACTTCAAACTTTTATGATCATCTCACACATTACTTTATATAAATGATGCCACCATATTTTTAAATCAAATACCACATTATCTAGTTCTATATTAAGTGTATGATAATTTATCTCATGAGGTTTAAATTTATGTGAAGCATAAGAAATTATTTTATTATTTTTCATTAGAACATAACCACATCACTTCAATTAAGCATCACTATAGATGAAAAATATAAATTTTCTTAAGGGTAGACCCAAAACTAGATCATTACCAATATTCTTTTATTTTTTTTGGAAAGAATCATCAGACAATTTTATCTAGATGAATTTAACCCATTTTCAAGTTAACTTAGTTATAAGTATAGATAAATGAACAATGTTTTTAACAAAGCTCTTGTAGTAAGCCACTAATCCAAGAAAACTACAAATATCTTTGAAATTTTTTTGTTGTGAACATTATTTAACCACTTTAAATTTATTATGATTAATAGTTATTCCATCTTTAGAAACAATGTTTCTAATTTATTAAATATACTACAACCAAAATTCAAATTTAATAAATTTTTTATATAATTTTTTTCGTTAGGGTTTGTAGAAAAATACTTAGGTTTTTTTCATGATACTCATGACTGTTAAAATATACCAAAATATGATAAAATACAACAAAAAATTTATCCAAACAGTCATAGAAAACTCTACTCATATGATCTATGAATAAAACTGGTGCATTAAAAAACCCAAAGGGTGTAACTACAAACTAATAATTCCCTTATCAAGTCCGAAGCACTAACTTCTGAATATCTCCCTCATTCACCTTCAACTAGTGGTACCTTAACCAGATATTAATATTTTTTAAAAATAGTATTCTCCTTGGAGATGATTAAACAAATCATTGATATGAGTTAAAGATACGTGTTCCTAATAGTGATATTATTAAAGGATCTATAATTAATGAAAACCCTTATTGAACAGTATTTATTTTTAACAAATAAAGCAGGATCACCCCATGGTGAAGTTATTAGATGAAGTAAACCTTTATTTAAAAACTTTCACAACTATTTTTATATTCCAAAAAGTTATAATTGAGCCATTCGATAAAGGAGTTTTAATTTTTTTAGTAGCAGTAACTAATTAAATAGTAAAATAAACCCACCTATTAGGAATAACATCTAGAAAATGATATATAAATACATCCATATATTCATTTACAATTGACATGCGACGAATCTTAATAATTTTTTTTTTCAACAACATGATATTAGTAACAGTTAGTTTTATATTTAATAAATTTCTCAGCTTCTTGATATGTTATCAAAGGTATGAAAAAATTGAATATAAATTTATTATCTCTGTAATATCTCTTATCATGATAAAATGAATGTCAATCCATACCTAGAATACTATCAAACTCAATTATGGGTACCTCAAGAAGATTTATAGGAAAATCCATCCCACTGATAAAAATATGAAGATTCCTATAAATCATGGTTTCTTTAATACTTATATTAATAGTTTTCACCAAAATTTATATCTTTTTTTCATGAGGTGATATTACCACTTTACTTAAAAATTTATATTAAATGAAGGAATTCGAATATCAAGAGTCAAATAGAGTGTTATCATAATTTAAAAAAATAAGTAACTTACCTATGACAACTTCATTTGACAACCCAACATCAACCATAATGATAGAAAATGATTTTACACACCATTTTTCTTTCAATATTGATAATATCGACCTTATGTAACTAACTTGGTACATACATTAGCATAATTACCTAACTCATTGTAATTAAAACATCTCAACATTTGATGTCTATCTCTTATCCATTTATTGTATTTTTCATGAATCTTTTCTTTGTAGTTGTGATCCCTATAACCAAACTTACCACACTAGTAACACTTTATAAATCCTTCCAAACAATCCTTGAAATGTTTTTACCACACTTTGAGAATATGGGGGGCTTACCTAAAGATTTATTGGTTGAATTATTCTCTATTTCTTTCCACCTTGACCGATTCTTACTATTGTCATCTTGAGGCACATGTGTGTCAACAAAGTCCATGTCAACCATCTTAGTATAATGAATATATTTATCATAACTTTTAAATTTTTTGAGTCAAATGCTCTTCATAAACTTGGTTTCAATCCCTGAAAAATCCTATAAATTTAATATTAAATCATTGAATAAATTTCTACGAATACATGAAAAATATTGTAAAATTTTATTCATACGTGACTATTGAATCCTCCTACTTTTTCCACAGTTCTAATAATTTTTTTATCCATTATGAGTCAAAAATACTTAGGAAAAAATTTCTACAGGAAAATATTTTTAAATGAATTCCATTCCATGGAATCAAGATCTTCTCTCTCTCTACGGTATTCTTAACAAATTAACATTATTGATCATATTTACCTTCAAAATAATACATGGAAATATTTACCTTTTTATGTTCGGAACATCCCATGAATTCAAATATCTTTTTCCAGAGAATTGATCCATCCTTAGGATACCACTGTATCTATGGTTCCACTAAGTTTTGGAGGGAGTTGTTTCATAAAATGATCAAATATTTGCCTGTCTCTTTGTGGTAAATATGGTTTCTCTCTAAAATAGATGCCACCGACATTTATATCCTACATCAAATAACCAATCACTATAAAAAACTTATTAGTTATAATTCCAACCATTCAGGCTACTGATTTGGAAGAATATTGTCCTCTTGAAAACTTCCAACTTTAACTTCCTTATTTTCTCTATGGAAAACCATTTTTAATATCAATAGATTTAATGAAGCAACATAATAATATTTAAATTCTATATAATTTCAACATAACCATAAATTATAATCTACCATGAGTATTATAGTAATATTATCATAACTTATAATGTTATCTAAACTTTATCTTATATACAAACTATAATGACCCATCCTTAAAATATTATATAATTTTACTTCTTTAGACTAGAATTCACTTTCTTACATCCCAAAGACCTTTTAGGTTTATAGTTTTAGAGGATTAGGATATAACTATTAAATAACAAACCCATACATTAAAGAGTGGAAACTTCTACTTAGTATCCATTTTTACCATAATATAAAACCTTTAAATGAATCAAATTTTATTTTCAGGAAAATTATTTTTGAATTTCAAATTTTATTATTTTTTGTCTCTACTCATCCTTACACCTTATTAAAAACATTTAAAAATATAGGATAATAAAAAATTTATCAATAAGGGATTTTATGGAAATAAATTACTTAGTCTAGTGAAAAATATGAAAACCCATAAATTGTTCACCTTTTTCCATGTAATTTTCTTATCATATAAAATAAATTATATTCATATAGAAAAAAAACTTTTTTCATGAATAAAACCCTTAAACCCTATAGAAATAAAATAGAAAACCATGTAGAAAACATAGAAAATTATATCCATAACTCTTAGTAACTCATGTTAGAAATAACTAAATCCGAATTAAATTCATATAAGAAACCACCACGGTTATCTCCCTACTTCTTTCCCTTGAAGATAAGTAACATTACCTAATGCATTAGAGATCTATATTAGGATCACCATTCATATAAACTATATTTGGATCACCCATAAAATAAATTGTATCAATATCAGCCATCATCATATATAATGCTCAAGTATTATATCATAAATAAAAAATTTAATATTTTAAACTTTCTTTATAAATACATTGAAAAACTCATTTGAACCCACAAGAAAATTACTCTTCATTTTCATATAAAAATAGGGATAAATACCCATTTATTTTGAAAAATTTTTAAAATAAAAAATTTCTAAAAATATTGTGGAAATGATTTAATTTTAAAATTATCCTGTAAAATTGTAATGTTATATTAAAATAAAATTAAAATCAATGAATTTGGGAAATTCTATTCATGTCGAACATGTTAAAGAAAAAAATCTTTTACAATTTGGTAGAAAGGGTCAAAAGTGACCCACAAAAGACATTAAAAATATTCCTTTTTAAACCATTGTAAAGAATGTAAAATATGGAAGATATTGAACTTTAGTATCCATTTAAGTACAAATTTGAATATTTTTGAAACATTTAAAAGAACATGGACATGGATGAAAAAGTGTCGAAATGGAAAATTTGAAAGAGGGTTTTCAAAAAAAGTCCCTCACCTGAAATACCATCTAGCATAATAGGTTCTTTAACTCATAAATAATAAAAAAATATTTGTTATTTTCTTACAAAAGAACAATTTTCATGTTAATTGAATTATCATTACGAATTCTATTAAATTTATAACCATGTTTTATTTAGTTACTGAATCTGTTAAGTTTCTGTCATATGTTTTGAGGATGTTAAATTCATTATACTAAAACAACTCAGATAGGATAATCATGGTCAAAGGGGTAAATATTATTTGATCTAAAAAATTTTAATCATGAAATTATTATCATTTTTATACATTAATTATAATTTTATAACAATCCATGAATGATGTATATGAAAAAAAATCACATCGCTTTGTGGAGGTGGTAGTCCACACATACGCATGAACGAAATTACCATTTTTAAACAGATGAAAAGATAAAAAATAGATATTATATTATCATTAAAAAATTATAATTACATCATTAATATAATATATATTTATTAAATCCATAATAATAACTATCTTTTTGAATTGGTGATGAAAAAACACATCACTTTGTGGAGGTGGTAATCTAAACATATACACAAATGATGTTTTCATTTCCCATAGGATAGAAAAAGATTTGAAAAAGGTTTTTACCATAATCATAATAAAATTTTAGTATATGGAAGAAACTGATGTTATTATTTTATCATGGTTAAAGAATATTTGAATAAGGTATAAGAAAAAATAAACTTGAAATTGGTCGATTAGGACTTATAGATTCTTCTTGAATAAACTCTTTGAATTGCAAATTAAGCCTCCCAATTTTAGTCTTTTGGAGAGACCAAGACCTCTAGGACATGGTTAGTGAAATTTTAGAGATATAAAGTTAGGTATTTACTACTCTAGTGTTCTTAAAATGTGTGATTAATAGAGGAGAGTAGGTTCCCTTTTATAAGTTAGGAGAGGGAAATTCTTGGAATTACATAATGTATTCAATTAATATAAATTATTTTTCATGGTAAAGTGGAAAAAAATTAATATATTTAGAATATAAGATGATTATGAGTCAAAATAATCTCATCCAATAAAATTTGGATACTTTTAGTTGATTTTTTTCACTATTACCTCTTAGATTTAACCCTTCCGTTAACCCTTTTGATGATTACTGTGGTATCAATGTTTATTTTAATATTTAGGGTTCAAGAAAGTTACTATAAAAAGAAAATTGATTCATTAGTGGACCATGGTTGATATTATCAATAATATCCCATTCACTTGTATGAAGATAATATTTTTGTGAATTTTTCAATCTTTAAATAAAATATTATTTAACATAATATACAATTATAGTCATTTTTGGGACTATTTACATTTTTTTGACTTTAATGAGATCAATATAGTAATCTAATTAAAATAAAAAAATTTAAAAAATTTATAATATGTTATATATACCTAAAAAATTCATGTAACATAATAATTCATCTAAATTTTATAATTTTTAGCATTATGTAAGATTTTAAGGAAATTATTTCAACACTGAAAATTAAAATTATAATAAAATTATAAAAATAAATTAATGTTTGAAATATTAATTTATAACTGAATATAACCTATTTTTATCCCTATGAAAAACTTATATATATTAAAACAAAGAGAGTAACATTTAGTTTTTATTATTTATTTAAAATAATATTAAGGCCATTATCAAATGAAAGTGGAAAGAAGTTGCAAAATTTTTAACCATTAATGTTAATGGTATAAATAAACTTAAAAAATTAGATAAATACAACTTTTATGGATATTTTGGGCCTTAATAAATTATTTACAACCTTAATTACCCAACTTACCCTTATTGAGGTGACAAAAATTTACTATGGTTACTATTCATAATGATAGAATATAAAAAGGGAATATTTTCCAAGTTTTAATCTCTAGATTAAAAATATGTAATATATTTTTCAAGATTAAATTATTAGATGTGATAGAAATAAATTTTAATATCAATGCATAAAACAAAACGAAACACAGTTTTTAGAAAAATGCATATTTAAGCCCAAAAAATGAACTTATAAAAAAATCAAGTATAATATGGATTCACATGTAATTATTTATATTATATATAATTAAAGTAATATTATGTTAATTGAATATAAAATTATAATGTTAAATTAATTTATTTAATGAAAATAGTATCAATTTTACAACAAATTATTATTTTCACTATTCAGTAAAAATCATTTTTTTTTTCAGAAAAATACAAATATTTTACCCTAATATAATTTTTTTATGATTATTTAAATATTGAAGTTCCTTTTATCAAATTTTAATTCTAAAATTTATAAATTAAACTTCTAAATAAAATCGTATAATATAAGAAAACAAATTTAATAAGAACAAAACTATTTTCTTTTTGATTGAAAAATTATTTGATATTATTATAATGAATATAGCTATATAAAATCTAATTCATGAATATTAATAAGGAAGAAATTTTATTAACTATTTCCTAGGATTTTAAAATGTATTTTATTATAAGTTACTCCTATGAAGTGAAAACTATTAACTATTTGTGAGTTACTCCTATAAAGTGGAAGAAGTTAAAAATTTATAAGTTACTCTTAAGAAGTAATTTGAATTAACTAGGTTGGTTATTAATTTTTAAGAGTTTTTTGTATGAGTAATAGTTAGATAATTTCACAAGGTACCTATATATTTATGGGGTTTTATGGATTTTTTTTCAAAAGGTTGGAAGTTTATGATTTGATATATGGTTTTTGATTTTCTAAAGGAAACTGATTTGTTTTCAAGGAAAAGTTTTCATGTTTTACAAAAAAATAATGAGTATGATTTTTAATTTAATATTTATGATGATATGTTTTTTTAAAATATTTTTTGGTGAAGTTTATTTCTTGAGTAATTTGATGATTATTTTGATCTTATGGTTAATTATACAGACGTAAAATTTTATATGAGATTTATTGATTTTCAAAATGGGTTAATGGGTTTCTTTATTTTTGTATCCATTATCAAGATTTTTTCTCATACTATGTTTTAAAAATATTTTTTATTGGTATTATAGATGTTTAGGAACTATAGAAATATATTTCTTTCCACCATGGGAATATATATTAAAAGAATAGAATGTGTTTTGAATGAAACGAGAGTTTAAATTTAAGAATCACATTTTTTTGGGAAAAAATGGACATTGATTGAAATTATCCACTTTTTATTATAAGGATTTGACGTCTAATACTTTTAATAATTATATAAAACTCTAAACCTAAAAATCATGTGAATATAAAAAAGTTATATCCTTTTTATTAAAATCGCAATTTTGGGTTGACCAAGGAACAAGTCTTTATAGTAGGTATTAGAGAAAAGATTTATATAACTTTAGAGGTTATGATATTGTTAAAAATATACACTTTAGAGAAGATAATCTATGGTTATATCATCATGATATAGTCTTTAGGGTACCATGTTTCTTCTTCTAATCGATTCATGTTTTGGAAAGGTTTTCCATAGAAGAATAATGGTGAATGAGGTAGGAATAAAGAAAGAGGATAATATCCTTATAAACCATAAACCTATTTTTTTGAATTATATGTGAGTAATTTCCATCTAAGTTAACTCAATTAGCACAAGATACAAATGAAACCCATTAAGGGAATGAATAAATTCTTTATATAGGAATATGTCAATAGTGGAGCATTTTATGTGGCAACATCCTCTATCTTTTGGTGGAACCTTAAACCTAGTAGTAGCTAAAGGATGTATTTTTTTCCCTATAGGTCATCAATATGTGTAATTTAGAGCTTGATCAAAATATTTTTATTTTTACAGGATTTCATAATATATGGGTTGAAATTTTAATGTTTTGGTAAAAATAGGATCGGTGCATGGTTTGGGTTCATAGTTAGTGATAACCATGCAGTAATAATGTGATATGGCTCTATGATTTTCTAATAGATTTTTTATTGGTTTGGGAATGGTTTGTTTAACTATTTGAGTCTCTAATAAAACTATACAAATGTTTGGTGTTTTTTCCCGATGACAATCCCTCATCTTGAGCACAGTTTTTCAAACGCTATGACCTTCTCCAAGTAAGTATGATATTTTTTGAATGGTCGGTGGATACCACATGATTTTTCAAACCATGTAGCCTAACTATGTGGTCTATTCCTAACTTTTTAAAATGTAAATTTACCCCAACTCTCTTTGTATTTAAACCAATAATTACCTACTAATACTTCATCATCTCAAAAAGGCCCTCCTTGATTCTCTTAAGTCTCCCCCTTCAATTCCTTGATGATCCTTGATCATTAATTGTGGATTTATTCAAGGTAAGTTTAGTTTTACTCTCGACATATCCTAATTTCCAAAAATATCTTCTTGATATATTTTCCTCTTGTCTCAATGGAACCCTATTTGGCTATGATAGCCAGATCTAGAGGGTTTTATAGAGAGTTTTTGGTGTTTCTCTTGTATCTAGGTTTGTGGGGAATCAATCTATTCTATTCCCATCACGTGTCAATATTGAAATTGTATTTTCTTTGTTATTGAGGTGGGTGTCTCTATCATATGGTCTAAATATTGTCATTCCTTATATTATTATGACGATTTCCTTTGTTTTTGATTATGAAATTAATTGTTAGAAATGGATTTTATTTTCAGAAGCTATGAAAGGGGTTTTCTAAATGTTTTATCTTTTGAAAAACGATTTTATTCACTTTATGTGTTTAAAATAGTTCTTCAAATATTGTTTTGAAAGGGAAATTATTTTATAATCATGGGAATGGTTAATAATCTCTATATATTTTTTTATAAAATCTAAATACAAAATTTAAATGGATTTTTTTTGAAAATGTTTTATGAAACATTTTTCCCTAATTGTAATAATGGTGTAATATTACACTTGGGAGAGCTTGGGGATGGTATAAATCTAAATAAATACTAGACCTAGTGTAGTTATCTATAATTAAGGGTGGCTCCATTGATGTCATAGTGACTCAGGGTTATCCTTTCTGAGGGATTGATGTTCCCTCACTTTAGGAGTCACATATACTAAATTGGGTTTCTTTGAGTATCTTAGCTATTTTGTTATGTATGACCTAGTTTCATGGAATTCACTCCTGGTTACTTTGATATTAAATTAGATACATTATATTTCAATATTTTTATTATCCAAATTTCTTATGATAAGTATAATTATTATTGGAAATTGTTTATTTATCTGTTTATTCCATTTGATATATAATGTGTCATATTGATTTGTTTATTTGATTATGACATGATTTTGAAAACAATGGGATGATTTTTAAAAATAAGACAAAATGATGATTTTTATATGGAAAATGTTTTATTTCTAATGTTTTTTAGAAATATATTTTATTAATGTACAAATGGATTCATATGGTTAGACATTTTATAGATTCATGGTGGTATCCAACTAGTATATTTAGATCACATGATAAATTTTCGTTTATGTTTTTTTAGCTTTGGTTTTGCTGGATATGAGTAAAGGGAAGAGTGTCATGTAGAGTAAGACTCTCCAAACTCTTGTTTATTTCTGTTGGGTTGGGATGGTGGTGATGTGTGGTCACATAAAGATATACACAGGGTTGATTACAGTTCTATATGTTAATGGTCTTAATATTGTTTGTTAATAACTTGTTATCCTGATGTTAGAAGTGACCTTTATGTTTTTTTGATATATAATATATTATATTTATCCACTATTTTATTCTAATTGGTTCTTTCATATCATATGTCTCTTGATGGTGAAATCATTCCCATATTTTATTTTTATAATACTAAGGTTCTTTTTTCAGCCAATGATGTCTGGGAATAGACTTTGGTCCTTTTGGAGAGGCAATTCATGTGAAGTAATGGGTTTAAGTAGTTTGGTCTATTATAGATTAGTATTTGAGACTCGGTTACATTAAATCTTATGATTATTCTTGTGTATCACCCTCTTATATTTGGGTTTGTTTTTATATTGGAGATAAGATGTTAAAAACTTGAGAGATCGTGTGAGAGTGTTCTAGAATAGTTAAATTTAATGACAAGCCTTGAGTTACCATGGGATGGTTGGGGTTATCTGATGTTCTTTAATTTGTTTAAACATTTTAGCTGTAATTATTTAAATTTAATTTTTTTGAAAATAGTTTCCATACCCCTATTTTAATGTTTATGTCTTATATAATTAGAATAACCATGAATGCTAGAGTGGAGGATATTGAGTAAACCCTAGATGAGAGTACTCTGGTTGATCTAGTTTTTATGGAATGTATCATCTGAATGATTTAGACTATGGGTAAAGTTAACAACATTTAATTAAAATTAAATGTGGACCATGATTCAAAATTGTTCAAGAAATATCCACCTATCATTCATGGTGATAAGGTTTTACAAGATGTCGAGGGACATATCAAAAGTATTAATTTGATTTTCTAATTTATGAAATCTTATGAGGACTCCAAGGTTAGATTCACCACTTATATGCTTAAAGGGTTGGTAATTAAGTGGTGGGAATCTATTATGAAATCCAAGTTTCATTAAGATGTCACTTGGACTACCTTTAATAAAGAATTCAATCAATAGTTCTACCATGATACATTGAGAGTAGTGAAGACATGAGAGTTTTTTACCTCGGATAAGGGAGATTATTCTATCATAGAGTATAATACTTGGTTTTCCAAGTTGGTAAACTTATCCCCAGAGCTTGTTTCAAAAAATTATCTCAATTCATAGAGGTTTAATATTGGGTTAAGGGAATATATTCAGTCTCTGTTGATTATTAAGTGCCTACCCACCTATATGGAGGTTTATGATAAGGAAAATATGACTGATCCAGATATAACTAGGAATATTGGTCTCTCTAGGGAATCAGTGATAGTAGGAGGAAGGATTAATTGTTAGAAAATTAAACTGGATGACTGATGTCAAGATTGTGGTAGGATTAAGAAAGATACTTCCAGGTAGATTCAATTGGTCTGTTACCAGTGTGGTAAAAAGGAAAACCCTAAAAATTATTGTATGGATACACCTAGGGTGTGTCACACTTGTGGGAAATATATCCATATTCAGTGTTTCTATGAGAGAGAATCTTATGGTAGTAGAGTTAGATTTACCTTAACCAAGGGATATCTATTTAGACTTAACACAATAAAAGGGGTGAGATATCAACCTCATACCAAGAAAGATACTCATGTGTCAAAGAGATAGAAAGATGATGTTGAATTTCTGTATGTAATAGAGTGTAAACCATAGGAGATAGATGTAAGCCCGACTACCATGAAAGGTACAATTTTCATAGTATATTCTATGCTTATGGATTTCTTTGATACTAGTATAACTCATTATTTTATATCTTCCAATTTTATCAATATATTGGGACTATTTTTTAAATATTATACCTTTCTTGATGGCTCTTTCCACTCCTTTGGGAAATAATTTAGAGTAGGGATTTAAATTTCCCTAGTGACGAGTGATGATCACCAACTATTATAATATGTGGGACTTTTTAGTTTATGATCTTGACATTTTTATCTTATCATTGGCATGAATTGGATGATTAAATATAAAGCCAATATTTAGTGATATCATCACTAGGTAAAGTTTATTTCTCCTGATAGAGTCACTCATGTCTTCTAATGTGAGTGAGATCCAATATTAGGAATAGTAGGTCCCATTTTCCCTAGTGATAATATGACATCTTGCTAGTTTTCAGAGTTATTTTTGGCTATTGTTGATGTACACCTAAGTTTCCTTCTTCCCGTGGTGGTGTGTGATTATACCAATTTTTTTAGATGATTTCTCTAGGTTACTACTATATAGAGAAGTTAAGTTTTCTATATACTTAAATATAGGATTCAGAACCATTTTTGGGCCTTTGTATCATATAGTACCCACTTAATTGAAATAATTAAATTCTTAGTTTGAGGATCCCGAGGCTAAGAAATTAATTCATCCTAGTATTTCACCTTGGTTATTACTAGTCCACTTTTCAAAGAATATGGACGAGAGTCTCTATCTTTGATTTGATAACCAGAAACTCAAACATGTGGCTATAAATAAAAAATATCCCTTTCCCAGTATTTATATCCATTTTGATAAGCTAAAGGGGGATTAGTGGTTCATAAAAATAAATATGAGGTTAGGGTACCATTAACCAAGGTTATGGGAAGAATATATTCCTAAGAAAATATTCCGGAACATGTATGAAAATTATAAATATTTTTTATACATTTTTTTATTAATAATGATCCTATAGTGTTTATGGAATTTATGGAATGAATATTTCATTAGTTATTGGATTCCTTTATGGTTGTCTTTGTAGAAGATATTCTTTTTTGTTACAGATCATAATAGGATCATGATAAACAATTGAATATCATACTTGGAATCCTAAGATAACATCATCTGTATGAATATATAACTATATTTTAGTTATAGATTAATGAAGTTAAATTTTGGGCCTTGTAATTTCTGATAAGGGTGTCTCTATAGATCCAGAAAATATTCAGGTAATAATGTTATGGGAGAAACCTCAAAACATGTTTTAGATTTTAATTTTCTTGGTATTAACTGGTTATTATAGGTTATTTATTTGAGACTTATCCAATATTTCACCCCCTATGATAGAGTTACCCTATAATGGTGTAATGTTTTTTTAGAGTGATCAATTCCAGAGTGCCTTTGAGGAGTTTAAAGTGATATTTACTTCAGTTCAAAATTTTATTCTTCCAGAGTTGGGTACTAGTTATGATTTCATCTGCTATGCATTAGTTATGGGTTTGGGTTATGTTCTGATGTTGGGTGGAAATGTAGTTGCTTATGGATCTCTTTAGTTACACCCTCATGAGAAGAAATATCCCACTAATGAGATTTAGTTCGTGGAAGTGATGCATACAATTAAGAGTTGGTTTTACTACCTCTTTAAGAATTATTTTATAGTGTATTATTACTATAATATTTTGAAGTATATATTCACTAAAATGGATCTAAATTTAAGATAGAGATGTTTGGTAAAGTATCTATAGACCTTTTATTTTTTTATTTCTTAAACCCACTTTAAATGGAATGTGATAATGGATTCTTTGAGAAAGAAATTACCAACTTAGGATATAAAATAATAAGTAGAAGATTTGTTCTTTATTGGATTTCTCTTTGAGATATGCTTGGATTAAGGGAGAGATAAAAAATTGGAATTCCTTGATTTCATTTAGGATATATCATTTATGGATGATTATATTCAACTTGCATAGGCTAAGGATACAATGTTTTAGTGTTTGAATATGACAATTTATGGTGGGGATACCTTGAGAAAGTGGTATCAATTTCCTGATGGATTTTTCACTTTAGTGGAAAGAGGGTTATTCCGATATAATTTAGGCATGAGTTAAAGAATATTGGATACTGATCAAGTTAGTCAGTGTACCCTAGAGATATATAGATGTACCATGACTTGATATATAATTATTTTTGTCTAGGAATGAGATGAATGATTGTGGGGTTAGTATCTTAGTGGATTACATGTTTGAAAATCAAGGTAGAACATCTGATACTTACTAATTTTCTACAACCTTTACCCATTAACATGTGAAAATGGGATGAGATATCCATGAACTTTGTGATTAGGATACCTTATAATCCTAGTGGTAAAGATGTGATATGGGTGATTATTGATTGACTCATGAAATCTGTGCATTTTTCACCTATTAAGAAGTTGAAAAAGGTATAGAATCTTGGGAACTTGTATGTGTTGGAGATTTTAAAACTTTATAGTATTCCATTGGATATAATTTATGATAAAGAACCTTAATTTGTGACATTATTTTGGAGAGGATTGAAGATAGTGATGGGTACTCTATTAAAGTTGATCATGAATTATCATTCACAGATAGATGGATAGAATGAGTGAGCCATCAAGATTCTACATGATTTGGTCATATATGATTGACTTTAGTGGATCATGGGAGAATTATATTACCTCAGTAGAGTTTTCATATAACAATTGTTACCATACTTTGATCTTGAAGGATCCTTTTGAGGAATTTTGTGGTAGGCTCGGAAGGTCCCCTCTCCATTGGGAAGATATTGCAGAATGATCCTTGGCTGGACTGAGCATCATTAAAGAGACAATGAATATTATATAATTGATCGGGAAGAGGTATGTTACATCTTATATTATCAAGAAATCTTATAAAAATTGGTGTTATTGACTGTTATAATTTGAGGTAGGTGATAATGTGTTTCTCAAAGATTCAATTCAGATGGGACATAAGCACTTCAAAAAGAATGGTAAGTTAGCACCTCACTATATCATCCCATTTGAGATTGTGAAGTGACTTGAGAAGTTGGATTATCATTTTGACCTAACTACTCATTTTACATCTATCCACAATGTTTTCCATGTTTCCTAGCAAAATAACTATCATCCAGACCTATCCCATGTGATTGAGTTAGAGAACTTGATATTGAACCCAATACCTTAGTGGTTAAAATAATTGTTTAGACAATGGATCAATGGGATAAGGTGTTACATGGAAAGGATGTCCCATTAGTTCAAGTGATATGGAAATGTATCAGGGATAGTGATGAGAAATGGGACAATGAGTCCCGGATGATACTATACTAACCTTATCTTTTCTTAGGTTCATGATCTTGAGAATTTTTAGTGAGAAATTTATTTATGGTGGGGGAGAATTGTGATGCCCTTCAAGTCATAGGTATGGATAATTTTAAGCTTAGTATATCTCTTTTGAAATTTTATATACTTTTAGGATTCAATGGTTGAAAGTTTAAAGTTTAAAAAGAAATAGGATAATTGCACGATTTGGGAAAAAAATAGTGCTAACCATGTGATAACCATTTGATATGACAATGTGATTTTATAGTATCATTTCACATTATTTGAGCATGGTTTTTCTAACCATGTCAGTCTCTAGGAGAAAAATGTAGATGTTTAGGATTTTCCTAGTGGTTATCATACATCTCGAGTATATTTTTTAAAACCATGTGACATTCTCTAAGTAACCATGATTTTTTTAAATTATAGTGGTCACTACTCAATTGGTGCATAATTTTTCAAATCATGCAGCCAAACCCTATAGCCTAAATTGAAAATTTTAAAATGGGAGATTGCATAAAATAACATGGTCATTTTAACCCATAATCACCTCTTTATCCTTAATTAGTTTGAATATGGCACTCATTGATGATCTAGAGGATCTCCCCTTTATTTCCTTTGTGGTTATTGATCATTATTGGTGGATTTATTTGTCGTATGTTTAGTTTTTCTTTTGTTTTTTACTCATTTCCCAAGATCACTTATTTAACCATTTCTTTTTATCTTGATGGAACCCTATTGGGCTATGATAACATGATCTATAGGGTTTGAATGGTATTTTTTTTGTGTTTTTCTTGGATCTAGATTTATGAGGACCTTATCTATTTATTTCCAATCACCAGTCAAGAAGGAAATTTTTTATTTTCTTTATTTATAATGAAGGTGTCTCTATCCTACGGTTTAACCCTTAGTATGCCTTATGTTATTGATTTTTATTCATATGGTTTTGATTATAAAATTGATTTATGGAAATGGATTTTTTTCTTTGAGAGATATTAAAGAGGTTTTAAAAATGGTTTTTCATTGGTAATAAGATTTTATGCACTTTATTCATTTGAAAAAAATTCTTTAAAGATGGATTTGAAAGGGAAATGGGTTTTAAAGCATATAAGTGGTTTAGAATCACTATAGAAAATGTCTTATGAAACATGGTTATGAATTTTAAATGTATTATGTTTAAGAAATGTTTTATGAAATATGTTTTCTCTCTAATGTATTGATGGTGTAATAACATACTTGGGAAACCTTAGGGTATGGGGGAAACTAAAAAAAACACTGTCCAAAGTGGGGATATCTATCACTCCTTGATTTTATGGTGATTAGGGGGTAGCGTTTTTGAGGGATCTATATTCTAATAATTTAAGATACACATATACAAATATATATTCCTTTTAATTTCTTAGAAGTTTGGTTATGTACACCCTTTTGTCATAGATTTCCCTCTTGGTTTCGTTTAGATTACATTATATACATTGTATTTTGATATGATTATTATCCATCCTTATGATATATATATTGATTTTTAAAAAATATTTATTCATTTTTTATTCCATTAGATATGTAATATGTCATATTTATTTGTGTATTTGATTGTGACATTATTTTTAATGAAATTGCATAATTTTTGAAAAGAAAACCAAAGGATGATTTTTATACCAAAAATGTTTTATCTATAAAGTGTTATAAAATCCTATTTTATTAAATAATTAATGGGTTCACATGGTTAAAAATTATATAGGTTCATGGTGGAATCTTACCGAGCTCTTGAGATAACACCCTAATTTTTCCTTTGGGAAATTATAACCTTGAATGTATAAGATATGGGTAAAGGTAAGAACATCATATAGAGGATTGATCCCCTAGATCTTATTTATTTTAGGTAGGTTGGGATTGTGGTGATGTGAGGTCACTTTGAGATGGACCCATGGGTTGATTTGAGTTACATGTAGTGATATTCTTACTATTGTTTTTTGATACCTTGTTATTATCAGGTAATATGTATCCTTTATACTTTTTGTTTGAAATATGATATATTATGTTTATCTGTTGTTTTTATTAGATTGTTTGTTTCATATCATATTCCTTTTGAGGGTAAAATTATTCCTATATTCTCTTTTTATGATAACTAGGTTATTGTCTCCAGCTTGTGGTGATCGAGAACGCACTTCAAGCCTTGTAGAGGGCCAATTTTGGTAATTTTATGGGTTTAATTTGGTTGTTCCATTACATGTATAAATTATTTTGAGTATATATTTGATGTTATGGGTTGTCTAGAGCATAAAAAAATCTTGTTATTTATCATATTGAAGGTGAATTTGACTAGTATTGGTATTTTATTCAGAATAATAAGGAAAATAATGATATTGATGCCACAGAGTGAAAATTATTTAAAGAAATTCTCCTCAAAAAATATTTTCCTGAAGTACTTATATTTAGAATTGAATTAAAATTTCTATAATTTATCTAAAAGGAAGAGGACCTACAAGATTTTTATTAGAAAATTTTTACTAAATTGGAAAGTTATACACCAAATTATATTCTTAACCATGAAAATAACATTGATATATTTTAAATAGGTTTATAATTATGTTTACAAAGGGCCCTAGTTACTCATGAATCTTGGAGATATGATGAAATTGTTTGTTTCCGAGAAGGTTGATATGGAGTCTATTGACTCTTTTGTGTCCCATAACAATAAATATTACAATAGAAAAAGGTGGAAAGTGATTTAGAAATAACCATCAAGTAATTTTGAAGGTAAATATCTCTGATTATCTAATTGTGGTAAAAGGAAGTCTGAGGAGTGTCTGATTGGATCAGGGAAGTGTTACTAGTGTGGTAAGATCATATATTTGGATCATGAATATAAGGAAATGGGAAATGGTAATAGTCAGAAAATTAATGGTAAGTAGATAGTGAAATATTTTAATTGTAATGGAATGGGATATACTTTTTAATTTATGCCTAAAGATAAGTATAAAAGTTAAAATTTTCAAATCTTTAAGTAGAAAGTTTTAGAAAAGTCATATTCTATTACAGTTGAGGATAAATAAATTGTGAAGAATATATAAAATGTATGAATTGTTTTTATAATTTTACAATGTTATTTGATTGAAATTAATGAATTATAGGACATGATTCATATTTATTGATTTTAGAAATAAATTATTAGTGTATAATATGACAAATATTTCATAAAAGTTATAAATTGAGTTGAATTATTGAGGTGTATACATATAATATTTGAGGAGTTATGATGTAGTGGTATTTTATTTTATGGTTGAAATTTTTTTTGATGATCATAAGTTTAAATTCCTTGATACCATTTTTGAGGTTTTATGTGATGGAGTTTATGTTGATTAAGGATACTTTTAGTAAAATTTATTTTATTTTAATGCATTGTTGAGGTATATATAACCCTTAAGGTATATCGTGTGAATTAATTTGAAGGTTATTTGGGAAGAATGTTATTATTTAGGGGATATAAAGATAACCATTAGAGTTATTTTGATCTTTGATGTCAATTTAATTATGGTTAATTAGGATAAAATGTTATTACAATTTGGTAATATATGTTTTATTGTTTAGAAAACCATGAGATTGAAAAGTTATTTGGAGACTAAGTGATTAATGATTTTTTTGTATAATTTTACTATATTGGGAACATTAAATGATTAAGGTAAATCAAATTTTAGGAATAAATATTAAGTTAGTTTATAGAATTATATATGATTTTATTGTTTTTTATTTTGATTTAGGTTATTTATGATAAATATTAGTATATCTAAAATATTAAATGATTAGGGAATACATATTTTTGGTATGTGACTTGATTAGTGATTTATATTACTTAGAGATAAATATTAATTTGATTTTGTTAGAATATTTGATCAAATCATACTATTATTTGGGTTTTAAATTTTGCCTTTCATATTTTTAAGAGTTTTAAGGTTAGTTATTTATGGAAAGGTTTATGTTTAACTTTGGTATTATATTTTCTAATGCTAACCATTCTCAGATTTAATAAATTTTTAGAGACAAGAAGAATAAATTTTAATCTCTTTTATAGATCTTATGATCAGTTGAAACTTAATTTTAGTTCTTTAGTAATGAAAATTAATTATGATTATTTATCATTTATAATATGAGATGAAGTGGAGATGAAAATTAGCTTGAAGGAAAACCAAATGATGAAATTGTATTAATGGAATGAAAAGATATCAAGTAATTATATTATCACATATTCTCTATATTAATGGTAAAATAATTCCAAAAAAGAATAAAGAGGAAGACAATTATATTGATTATTATATGGGAAACAACACAAAACTATCAAGCTATGATTTTTGAAACCCTTTCACACGTACGAGTCTAACAATGGTAAATACATTGTTTAAGAAATATTTCACCTAGTTTTAAGATATAAATTAAAGTTCATTTCAAAATGAAATGATATCAATGTGTATTAAAATATATTTCTTTCCAATTATGTATATTCATCTTCCACCCCTTGGTAATGATTCTAAAAATGTTTTAAACCCTTTTTATCTAACATTAGAAAAAACTGAAAGGACGTAATTTCTTTAAGGGGGTACATTGTAAAACCATAATGTTTTAGTTATATTCCTTTAAAAAGATACTATTTTTGATTGTGTGTATTAAACACAATAACAAGCATAAAAAAAACTACAAAATTCAATCTAACTATTTAAATATCATTATTATAACATAGCCATTGGATTTATAGATATGAATAGGATTAACCACATTATTAAATTTGTTTATAGAATTTTTTTTCTTAACATAAATTTACTTATTAATTCCTAGGAAAAATGAAGTAATTTTTTTTAAATAAAATAATATAAGATTAATGGAGATATTTTACATAAAACTGACTTATATGTGAAAAATATTTTTATCAATGTAAATTATGTTAATCACCATATATGAATAATTTAAATGAAATATATTAATCATATATTTAATAAAATAAGTTAAATTTTATCTAATGGTGTTTACTAGATAAGTAATAAGTATAAATTCATTTCATATGTCAAAAATACTTTTTTCTCAAAATATGGATTTTATTTCATTTTTTGAGAGAATATTATTATAAATTTATAGCAATTTTAGAAATTTTATTTCATAAAATTAGCATAATTTTTTAAATAAATATTCCAAAATTATCTTGATATGATTTTGTTTATATTGTATAAAATATTTAATTTTGGGTAAATAGGGAAAATACCAATTTAAATAAAATATATCATTTATTTTCATATATTTAAAAATTATTGTACTATTTTAGATTTTTAAATAAAAATTAGTTTAATTTTATTTAAAATAATCTAATTATTTTCCTATGAATCTAAATTATACATTTTTTTTGTTAAATATTTTTTATTCATAAAATGTGTATTTTTATAAAAACTTTATTTTTTGAATTTTGTGAAATTATATTAAAAGTAATTTATTACAATTATATAAATTGAATCTTTAAAAAATATTATTCATATTTAGATCTAGGAAGTTTAAATTTATTAATAAGGTCAATTTCATTTTTGTTCATAATGAATAGTGACCATGATAAATTGTTATCACCTCAAGGAAGGACAAAAAGGTTAATAAATGTTAAAACTAAGCGATAAAGTTACAAAAGCTCATCTTAAATATTAGTTAATGAGGGTAATTTGAAACTTATCAAATTTTCTTAAAAATAGTATATATTATGTTCCATGTTCCTAATAATAATATTTTATGTTATTTTAAAATTTTGAAAAATTACAAGATTGAAACTCCCCTCACTTATAAAAGGGAATATCCTATCCTATCTTATTCAAATTGTTTTTTGTATTTTATCTTGACCAATAACTATAAAATAAAATTTTCAGAATCCATAAAAATATCCTATATGTACTGTTCTCACTAAAAGACTAACCTATAAGGTGTAAGGTGTATGCCAAATGAGGATTTACAAAGAAGAGGTAAAACACCTAACCAAGTGTTTTCATGTTTATTTCTTCTTACAACCCCTTAAAATATTATATAACCATTATTATATAATAATATCAGTATATTAAATATTATAAAATCTTAATATGTTGACGACAAAAAAATTTTTAATCTTCTTTTCCGTCCAATGGTAAATGAAAGCATCACTTATGCGTACATGTGGACCGCCACCTCCATGAATCTATATGTTTAATTTTTCATCACTAGATAATAAGGATGGTTAAAATTATTTATAAAATGAATATATATGAAATTTATTACATAATTATAATTATTTAAATATAATATATTACTTAATATCTTACACTTACTTTAATTTGAAAATTAAAACATATATCGTGCGTATGTGATGAATACCACATCCATGAAGCGATGTGATCCATTTTTCGTTATTGCTTCACATGGATGGTAACAAGAATATAAATAAGTAATAAATATGAATTTTATAACATATTTATGATTATATAAAATTTTAATATTATCTACTTTATTTATTTTCCATCCAGTAGAAAAAATAAAATGTTTTTCTTGCTTATATAATGACTACCATCTTCGTGAACCGATGAGTTTCATTTTTCATATTCACCTCTCATGGATGGTTATAAATTTTATTTAATATATAAAAAATGATAATTATAACATGTTTAATATTTTTTTATATTATAAAACAATGAACCCTTTGACCAATGTCAATGCATCAAATTTATTTTAAAGGATAAAGAATGAATGACTTCAAAACACCCAACATAAATTCACATAATTTATAAATTAAACAAAACACAATAATAAATAAAATAAAATAAATAATAGTAATGGAATCAAATTTAATCTTGTTATTGAATGACCTATAATATTAGTAAAAAAATTTATTCAGGAATGTGAAAGATGTTCATGGCAAGTCGAGACATGAGGTAAGAGATTTCTCAGCTCAATTTATTTTCTTTGAGACTTATTCCATTTTCACCACATGTATTCTTTCTTGTGATATAAAAAATATAATATGTATTTCACTTAAAATTAATTTTCTAAAATTATTTTTTTTAAAAACCCTTTTCAATTTCACTCCTTCAATGTTCTTCTGATTCAAAACTTACCAAAGTGGGAAGGTATTTTTCTTTAAAAAAATCTTTTCAATGTTTTAATCAATTTTCCCCCTTACACATATTAATTTAACTGTTTTCAGAAAATTATTATTTATATTTAAAATAATATTAAATTTTATTTTTAACAAAATTTTTCTTTTTTTATAATTTTTTACAATTTTGTTTTCAATATTTTCTATAAAGGTGGTTTTTTTCTTTCTTTATCAAAGTGTAAAAATAATGTTATTTATTTTATAAAACATGGATGGAATTTACCACCATTATGAAAATTATTATTTAAAAATATATATCAATAATTTTTAATTATTTTTAAAATAATTTCATTTATTTTAATTCTTATGTATTTCTTTTGTTTTAATATTTTTTAAAGGAAAAATTATTTTTTATCCTTATTTTTATAGAAATTCCAAAAGTGATGCTTTAAATGTGTTAAAAAAATATTTTATTATATTTTTTGATGTAAATACAAATTTATACATGTTTTATTTATTTTATGGTAGTTATACATTGTTCATGATGATGGGTGATCCAAATATAGCTCTGTAATGCATTTGGCAATATGGATGGAGTTAACTGATTATATGTCACTCCTATTAAGTGTATGGAGTTAATTATTTGTATGTTTTACCTATAAAGTGGAAAGAGTTAAATTTTTATGACATAATAATATAAATTGGGTGGATTTAACTATTTATAACTTACTCCAGTGAGTTAATTGAAATATACCAGTTAGATTATTCCTTTGTAATAGTGATTATAATAGTAAAATGAAGATAATTTCTCAACATATCTATATTTTTATAGGTTTTTAGAGAAATATTTTGATTTTAAAAGGTAATAAAATAAGTTTTTATTTAATGGGAGGTTTCTAATTTTATAAATGTGTATGGTTTTTTTCAAGTAAAAATTTTCTTATTTTACAAGAAACCCTCTTGATTATGATTTTTTATTTAGGATTTATTATGAGATATTTTATGAAAATATTTGGGAGGTGTATTTTATTTTTTGAGTAATAAAATGATTATTTGAGCTCAAGTTTAATTATATAATAGGAAATATTCTATGGTATTTTCTTATTTTCAAAATGGACTAATGGGTTTCTTTATTTTTATATCCTTTATGGTTTTTTTGTGATCATCTTTAGTTTTCAATTGTTTTTTCACAGGTCTTAAGGATGAGTAAGAAATATGGAGAGGAATATATTTTAGCTGCAGGGATTCATATTAAAATAATATTTTTTTGAATGAAACATTAGTTTATATTTAATAATACTATATTTATAGGTAAAAATATACATTGAGTCGTTGCGTACACTTTGTATTACAAGGTTTTGAAATGTATTATTTTTCCAAAATTATCTAAAACTATACACCTAATAGATTATGGGGCTGTAATAATGTTATATCCTTGATATTAAACTCAAAATTATGAGTTCAATAAGGTATTATTCCATATATTTTTATCTAAAATGTCACTTTTAAATAAAAACAAGTACTTTAAGTCATAAAATCCACATCATGTGTCATATTGATGTGAAAATGATTCTTAGACATCAAAAAAAATTTATGGATTTTTTTCTCATGTATCAAGAAAATATGAGTTTGTTTGATAATTTTTGAGTATGTTAAGAATGCTTTTAATTAATATTTTTTCTTTAAACTAAAATCACACACTTTAGGTTATACTAGTAAAACTGTGTTTTAGATTGACATGCAGATGATCCTTATACATCAAAAATGAAATATGAATCATTGTCTAAAAATTGTTAGACGATACAAATTTTCCTTGTTGGTTTTTAGTGAGAAATAAAAATTTTGAACTGAAATGTTACTATTAAACTAAAAATATACACTTTGAGTCATATTAGGTACACCGTGTGTTAGATTAATTTGAGAAATATCCCTATATGTTACCAATTATTTTTGGTCATTTTCCTAAACTTTCAATACAATATGATAGATTGTTCTCATTTTTCAGTGAGTAATGTATGTTTTTAGCAAAAAATTAATTTTTAAATTAAAAAAACACACTTTCAGTCATACTTGTCATGTATTGTATTTAATTGTCATGATAATGATTCCTACATTTTAAATATATTATGTTTTCTATTTGTATAACACAAATTAGTCCCAATAGCTTGTTATTAATTAATATTGGATCCAAAAGTGAATTCATTACATTATTGATGAACATAAAAAATCATTTAAAGAAGAAATATCTCCATGGGAAGAAAAAATAGTACCTGAGTGTATCATCCTTATCTAAGTCTTCATTAAGAATTGATTTTTCTATAAGTATTTCATGTCTATGAAGAGAATAAAATTCTCAAAGAAAAACCAATTCTTTACAAATTCACCTCATCATGATTCCTTTGAAAATTAACTAAAAATAAGTAGGTAAAATGGTAATAAAATTAACTAAATAAATATTAGGAAATCACTTTTTTATGATGCTTGAAAACATTATAACATAATGTATTTTTAAAAGTTATTTATAAAGAAATCTATTTACTCATTTAAATATGGGGACTTTTTATAGTCTTTGTGGAGCTGGAAATATAAACAAAATAACGATAAATACTTTTTAAAAATATATTTTAGTTATAATTGAAAATACCACTTTAGGGATTATAGTTTATTAATGGAATATGATATCTTTCATAATTTGTCCAACATAATAACCAAAATCATTGTTACTATTATTTTTGTAAAGTATATAAATAATGATAAAAATAATTGATTTGTATTAATATATGTTTTTATAGTGAAATATTATTATATATACCCTAATACTTTTCCAATTGCATAAATTAATAGTCTTCTTGTTCTCATGGAACATCCTCATGCAGTGATTTTAATGATATTTATACATATCCTTATCATTAAATTTTTTTTCATAACATAATATAAAATGAAAACATTGATGTTTATTTTAAAAACACTAATTGTACTAGATTACAAATTGATAAAGTTTGTCATGTGTTTTTGATTTGTTGGTAATCCATAATTTTATTCCAAAAAAGAAATCGTCGGGTTATCCAAATTTATTGTAATAAGAAATCAATACTTCTTAAAAAAACAAAAAGGGAAAAGTAATGTAAGAAAGAAAAATATATTTTATATTATTAGATTTTAGAGTTTTACCTCTAAATCATGGGTATTAAGAAGAGTTTGTCATATGTAGGTATCTTTTGAAACAATGGGGACAATTGGTCCACTATTATTAAATATTAATTTTCTTATAATGAGGATTTTTGTGTAGAAGTGGTGTGATGACTAATGAATCTAAAATTTTATTTCCACAAATTTCATTTCACATTGAACTAATATATATATCTGTAAAAAATATGAATAATATTTAACTATAATTGATATAATATATAATATATTGGATAAACAAGTTATGAAAACACCAATCATTTATAGATTTACAATTGAGACTCCTAACTATCCATTCTTGATGATTTTATCTACATTATCAAGACCAACATTGTCTATAATGGCCTCTTCATATATTTTTTATTTAAAATAAATAAAGGATGTATTATTATATTTGAACATTGTATCCAGATAAACTTGTAATATTATTAAATGCATTATTTGAAATTTCAGGGTAAAGGTAATCCTTAAAGGTATTTTATATTTATTGGTTAATCCTTTATATTTTTTTGGAATCATCCTTTTGTTAAAACTTAATTTTATTCATTAATAATAAAATCCCCCAGCTCAGAACATTTTTCATTAATTGTTAAATATTCTATAAAAAAATAAATTGGAGAGGAAATACCTCATTATTGATATGTATGTTTAAATGATCAAACGACCATGCTATGAAAGTACAAATAAAAAGTTTGAGAATTTGAACATATAGGCCATTAAGGTGAACATATAACCCGATGATTGACTCATGAGATTTGTAAATCCCTTCTCTCATGTTATCTTTTGGAACTTTCTTATTATGTAGAATATATCCTTGGGTAATATATACCATACCCCTTGAAATAAGGTAATGGTTGGTTACTGATAGATATATATCACTTTTAATTTCACCTTGTTGAATATTAGTGTAGGAAAGGTCTCAATAGCTATTTAATTCATATTTTATAGAAATAGTTATAACCAAATCAATTTCCAATGGTAAGGTAAGACTTTGAGGGGAATGGCTAGCCTCAAATATGGGGGGATCTTCATGTAGTGGCTACTGCTATATTGTTTCTTCTCTTTAATTATTTCCCATATAATTCTCTTACAAATTAGTCTAGTAATTATGTTTTTATTGAAAATAATTTATTCATGCCTATATATCATCCATATTATTATATTTATCCACCAATGTATTTAATTTATCAAAATATGTTTGAGGAAATCCTACAAAAATCACAACTCTATTGTGGCCATATTGTTCTGGCCGCTTCAAGGACACCAAAATTAGTCATTCATCGAGTATAGACAATGATGATTATTATATCTAAAATAGATAAAAATAAAAGTAGTTATTATTATATAATACTAATTTAAACTATATTTTTTATTTAAAACTTATACATGATTCCCATACTCTATGTATATTTATATACAAGTATTCTGTCTTTATTTTATTAATCCTCCTTCATAAAAAATGATTTGGAATATAAGTTGTCACGAACAAACCCGAGTCGACCCTGAACTGGTCACATGTGTCGGTCCGCAACATGACCCGAGAGGCGTTCCCGATCCTTCCGGGCTGGCGATAAGCACCAGGTCATCAACAGAGAGAAAGTGGGAATGATTTATCCCAATAAAAATAAATAATTAAAGCAACAGAAAATAAACAGAGCAGCGCGAAGTAAATAAACAAAGTAAAGTAACTAACAAGAACAAAAGAAAATAAAACTAACTGAAAGAGATAACCACTATCTCCGTGTGACCTCGCGGGTCACTCTCCAACTCACGACTAAACGTCACCCAAGGAGAATGCACCCAAGCTGTAGCCTGCACAAACACTAAAAACAGAAAAGAACTATAGGCGTGAGTATTAAAACTTTGTAGGCTAGCCCGATATCTATTCCCAATGCACTACCTTTAAATAATGAAATTTACCAATTACAGGTTTGAACTAAATATAAAAAATATTGGTTTTCACACACACACACTTCCATTTCTAAAACAAGTATCAGTCCATTGCCCTTTTTATTTTTAAAAACAATTTTAATGTTTGAAAGGAATAGGTATATTTCTTTTCAAATCATTTTCTAGGAACCATTTCGAAATCCAAACTTCAGTTATTAGAAAAAAATGAAACAAACAACACATAATACACAACACACAGCAAGGGAAATGGAAAATGAGGCACACAAGGGCTAACAACTGAACTAGACCTCTCAACCGTCCGCCACATATAAAAAAAACTAAAAGAAACATGGGTCAAACCTAGGAGAGCTTGAACAATCCAGAACATACTATACATCTGACTCATCCTGAAAGAATGCTCTAACTCGATGATGTCATAACGCCCTAACACTTGGCATAGCCCTTTATGGCCTAACCGAGGGGACCAATCCCCATAGCAGCAATAACTCAGTATTACCCTGCTATGGGGCCACTAGCCAGTGCGTAATCTAAACTAGTGCAACAGTCGTTCTCAGAAGATTCACTCACTATGCTAGCTTCTCATGTCAACACATGCAATAAAAAGGGGTGCGTCCACAATGTATATCAATCATTCACGATGCATAAACATCACATAAAGCTCACATAATCAGCGCACACCAAAAGTCACCCCTGAGTGGGTTTTCCAAAATAATTTATTTTATTAAAGTGCCAAATGGGCCTTCACCAATTTTAAAGAAAAACCTCATTTCCCAAGAAAACCTAAAACACTTGTTCAGAAGAAATAATTTATCTTTAAAACTAGAACCACATTTTAAATTCCACAAATTATGTTTAAAGGCCAAAATGGCATTCTTTCTCTACTGGGTGTCTTCTCGACAAGAAAATATTTCAAGAGTTCGGTATAAAATAAATGGCTCTTTTTACAACAAATAATAATTTAAAAATTAATTATCTTATATTATTTTCTATTTATTAAAATTAATAAAACATCAAGCAATTAATAAATTCTAAATTTAAAAGTGAGTGCAGTGGGGGACCTACCTTGACTCGCAGTCCAAGCATGATGACGCGACATGCCTTGAGCGGGTGCGCAAGCATGTGCAAGCTGACGACCACAATTTCATGGAAGAATCCTGCCAACACGGCATAGTAATTACAAAAATAATAAAAACCCATAATCACAGACTTTAAAAGATATAACGAATAAATAGCACAAAAACTCACCTCAACAACGGAGTAGGCGAGACATGGTTAACTCAAACCGCTCACCTTCGGTGGCGGGCATTCATCACGCGCCCAATTGAGAACAAGGAACATACGCGTGGATGAGAAGAGCGTACAGCCGGTCGGAGGGTCACACCACTACGCAAGAGGTTCAATGGTAGGATTAGCCGGGAGGTAGGTGGTCACCGATCAGAGTAGGTCCGGTCGAAGATTGTGGCGGGCGGAAAAACATCGACGAGGACGCGGCCTGGCTAGCCAGTGAGGGGCACGGTTGGGAGAGCGCGCGGTGACCCAAGGGGGAGGCACGCCATGATGTCGAAGAGTAGGCGAAGTCTGAAGGTGCAGCAGGAGCTACTGGACAACATAATGCCGAAGCAGGCAGGAGGAACTGATGCTGGCCGGGTTGGCGTTGTACAGGGCAGGAGGCTGAGGGAGGCAGCGGGGGAGGGAGATGGGAGGTCAGGTAGTGACCTACTAACAATGAGATCCTTCTAGGGGGCGCTACACCGCTACATGCATTGGACGAACAGGAGGAGCAGCTGGAATGGGGTGCTACAACAGGTCGGAGGCGCAGCAACAAGGAAAACCGGGGGGGGGGGGGGGCATGCGCTGCAAGGGCTGGACAAGGATGCTGGCCAGTCTATAGGGAGGGCAGAGGTGCAGTGCGGCCTGGTCGTGAGGAGGTAGGAGCATCGTTCTAGAGGCGAGGCGAGGCACTGTGCAGAGGAAGGGGGAGGCCGGGCAGGCGCTGTTGGGTGCCGCAGGTGCTATGCACAGACCAGATCAGGAGAGGGTTGACATGTGGGTGGTGCTGGGACGCGACAACAGGGAGCAAGGCGGACAAGGGAAGAACCAAAGGGGGAGGTCCTATGGGAGGAGCTGGGATTCACAACAACTGGACGAGGCCAGCTGGGTGGCTGGGGCGCTGCAAGGAAAAGGCACCGACGCTGCTGGGTGGAGCTGATCGGTGAGGGGGGGGGGGGGGGTGTCGCGGGAGCCACTGCAAGGGGGATCGGAGCCGGACAGGGAGGCATAAAGAAAGGCGCGGCACAGGAGGCAAGGCTTCTTCCCGCAGGAGAAGAGGTGTGGGGCGTCACTGCAGTAGATGGGTGGTGGCCAAGAGGAGAGGGAGCACTGCTGGCCGAGGCGGAAGCCTGGGAGAGGGCTGGTGGCGAGGTGCTGCTCAGCAGGGAGGGCTCCGGAGCGAGGCACAGCAGTAGTAGGGTGGTGCGGTGGAGCGGCTGTGCGGAGGTGTTTTAGGCACGCTACATGAGGAGGGTGAGCCGGACAGGGCAGGGAGGGCCGCTGGCGGAGCGGTCATGCTGTAGGCGCAGAGGCCAAGATGCGGGGGAGGCAGGTTGTGCGGGCTACTCGGGAAGAAGAAGCGCATGGGAGGCACTGCTGCAAGAGGAGAAATTGGGAGAAGGGGAGCGGGTCGCGCACAGAACCGGGTGGGGGGACAACACCGCGTGGAAGAACAACAAAGAAGAGAAAAAAAATAAAGAGAAGAAAGAAAGGGAAAAAAAGATAAGATAAAATAAATAAATAAAAAGCTAAAGTAAATAAATACTAGAAAATAATAATAAAGGTCTGACTAATAATAATAATAATAATAATAATAATAATAATAATAATAATAATAATCTAATAACAATAATAATAATAATAATAACAATACTATAAATTATTGTTATTATTATTAAACATTTTATAAAATTCATTTTAATTTAATTTATTCTTTTAATTTTATTATTTTTCTAAACAGGTGGGAAAACGCACACTCATGAGTTCCGAACGCACGATCAGACCGAATGCGTGGTGACCGCGCACCCACCCGGACAGAATGTGCGGTGACCTCTATCAGTGCGGTGACTGTGCACTGGCCTGAGACCCACCAAAAACATCAAAGCTTCAAAAATTTAAACCCAGACCCAAACCCGACTCTACCCAGAGTTGCGAGACTGAGGAAAGAATAAAAACATGGACGTCCGTGGTCGGGGTGTGACAATTCTCTCCACCAAAAACACTTTCTGCCCCCAGAAAGTCACCAAGCCAACCGAGAGCTTCGAGGTGACTATTCCCAACAAACGTCACACCCGACCAATTCAAGAAAAAAAAACCACTTCCCGAGATTGAGGGGAGAACATGAGAGGGTTCTCCCCACCACAAGAATTCACTAATACAAAAACCCATGAAACCTGAACAAACCACCCCAGAGGGGGGGGGGGGGCAACATGGGAACTCCCAAACCAAACTCATTCATTTTCCCCACATGTACTGAACAACACACCTGAGACTTGACAAAAAGCTTGCTATGAAACAATCCAGTGACTAGAGGATGAGAAATTAACTCAACACCTCCCATCAATTTCATGAAACGAACATTCCCCTATCGAACACAGCCAAGACCAACTCAAAATCAGAACAGGTCTGTTTATTCATGGGCCCACACCATTCAGAGAGACCAAACAACTTACGAACCACACTGAGAGTAGATGAGACCGCCTGGATTGTGGGGAAACGAGCTCATCATGACACCACAACAAGGATGAGCTTACGACCGTGATGAGAATAGAACAAGGGAAATTTTGGATATTTCCATTCCAAAGTCGAATACCTTATCTGGACCGAGGTTCCACACACCCTCGGTAACTCCTGACTATGTGCAAGCTTCACCCCAAGACCCGTTGCTGGGGCCCTGATAGCTGAAGCATCTCCTGCCTCACAGTCAAGCATTTTCATCTTCTGGTCTCTAAATCCTTTCGTTAGATGATTTGAACAACCACGATGGTCGTAAATTTTCAAAGGAATGTAACATGACAACTTAGAATGTCTGGACAGGCCATACTGGTGGTGCACAGGAGAGCAGTCCGACAAACTTGGATCCGGTACCAACGAGGATGATTTCTTGGAGACAGGTTCCACCGGCCCGCACTCCTTGCCAGGTGGGGAACCTTCACGGAATTTGACCACCATTAATCACACCCAAAACTCCAACGACGATGAGAAATCTCATCTTTACTAGTCCAAACCTGAACCCTCAAATAACTCTAGGGCGGTATGAACCTTAACTATCCTGGGAGTTCCCAACAACCTGAAGAAACACTATCTTTTAGAACAAGACAACTACCTATAAAAAACTTCAATTACCTCAAAAATCAATCAACAGACAAAAGGAACTGAGAATTGAGCATAACTCATTGACAACTTTTGGAGGCTTTCTGGGAGGCATACTCATGACAACACAAGAAACACCATTGAAACAAGCACCAGGCCAAAACTCAATCAAAGAAACAACACAAGCCAAGGACAATAGGTCCATAATCCAATCAAATACAACACAAGGAGAAATCACTTTTCCAAAACCATTATTTCTTTAAAATTTTTAAAACTCACCTATGGCACTTTATGAACCGTCACACGTGCGTTCATTCAATCCCGCTCACTTCATCTGTCAACAAGTGCCCCCACACACTTTCCATACATACCCACGCACGTCTGACCCTTCATAAGGAGTTCCAAGGTTCAAAAACTTCTTTTCCCTACCAAATCCAAACACATACAAAGTTTTTCCAAACCGATACACCTTCTTTTTAAAAACCCACTTTAGTAATTTCAAAAACAATTCAGAAGAAACACTTTTCCATTAAAAAACAATTTCACTTTTAACGCACACTCAAATAAACTGAGACTAAAACAAAACAGAAGCAGTAATAACCCACTGGAATGAGAAACTAGTGCATATGTCTGACCCAACGACATGGTGGTGATCCATGCCCCAGGTAAAGCATAACACTAAGAGGACCTTGATCCAGACACTTGGACTCCACATGGGTCACCACCTCATGTGATTTCGCAAAGTGAACCGATTTCCCTCCATTGTCATCCCTCAATCCAAAGCAACCAAAGATAAGAGACTCAAATCCCTGACTAACCCTGGTAACTCAGGTCTCGTCATGAGTGGTGGTGATCTGGCACTGACCCGTAACCTACCTCCTGATCCCCAACAGTCCTAATCTTCTTCTATCAGACATCCCAAATAACAAAGGGCGCTCTGAAAAGCGAGGTCTTCTAAGAGCCGACCTCCTCTTATACTATTTTGTCACGAACCAACTCGGGTCGACCTTGAACTGGTCACACAATCCAGTCCGCAACATGACCCGAGAGGCGTTACCGATACCCTCGGGCTGGCGACAAGCACCGGGGCATCAACAGAGAGAAAGTGGGAACAATTTCTCCAAATAAAAATAAATAATTAAAGCAGCAGAAAATAAACAGAGCAATGCAAAATAAATAAAGTAAAGTAACTAACAAGAACAAAAGAAAATAAAACTAACCGAAAGAGACAACCACTATCTCTGTGTGACCTCACGGGTCACTATCCAACTCACGACCAAACGTCACCCAAGGCGAACACACCCAAGCTGTATCCTGCACAAACAATAAAACAAAAAAGAACTATAGGCGTGAGTATTAAAACTTAGTAGGCTAGCCCGATATCTATTCCCAATGCACTACCTTTAAATAAATAAATTTACCAATTAGACGTTTGAACTAAATATACAAAATATTGGTTTCACACACACACACACTTCCATTTCTAAAACAAGTATCAGTCCATTTCCCTTTTTATTTTTAAAAACAAGTATAATGTTTGAAAGGAATAGGTATATTTCTTTTCAAATCGTTTTCTATGAACCATTTAGAAATCCAAACTTTAGTTATTAGCCAAAAAGGAAAAACCACACATAATACACAACACACACCAAGGGCAATGGAAAAAGTGGCACACAGGGGCCAACAACCGAACTAGACCTCTCAACTGTCCACCACATATAAAAAAACACTAAAAGAAACATGGTTCGAACCTAGGAGATCGTGAACAATCCTGAACGTACTATACATGTGACTCATCCTGAAAGCATGCTCTAACTCGATGACGTCATAATGCCCTAACGCTCGGCATAACCCTTCATGGCCTAACCGAGGGGCCCAATCCCCATAGCAGCAATAACTCAGTATTCCCCTGCTATGGGGCCACTAGCCAGTGCATAATCTAAACTAGTGCAGCAATCTTTCTAAGAAGATTCACTCACTATGCCAGGTTCCCATGTCAACACATGCAATAAACAGGGGCGCGTCCACAATGTAAATCAATCAATCACGATGCAAAAATATTACATAAATCTCACAAAATCAACGAACACCAAAAGTCACCCCTGAGTGGGTTTTCCAAATTAATTTATTTTATTAAAGTTCCAAACGGGACTTCACCAATTTTAAAGAAAAACCTCATTTCTTAAGAAAACCCGAAACACTTGTTCAGAAGAAATCATTTATCTTTAAAACCAGAACCACATTTGAAATTCCGTAAATTATGTTTAAAGTCCAAACTGGCATTCTTTCACTACTGGGTGTCTGATCGCCAAGAAAATATTTCAAGAGTTCGGTATAAAATAAACGACTCTTTTTACAACAAATAATCATTTAAAAATTAATTATCTTATATTATTTTCTATTTATTAAAATTAATAAAACATCAAGCAATTAAGAAATTCTAAATTTAAAAGTGAGTGCAGTGGGGGACCTACCTCGACTCGCAGTCCAAGCATGATGACACGACATGCCTCGAGCGGGCGCGCAAGCATGTGCAAGCTGATGACCACAATTTCACGGAAAAATCCTACCAACACGGCATAACAATTACAAAAATAATAAAAACCCATAATCACAGACTTCAAAAGATATAATGAATAAATATCACAAAAACTCACCTCAACAACGGAGCAGGTGAGACGGGTTTAACTCAAGCCGCTCGCCTTCGGTGGCGGGCGTTCGTCACGCGCCCGATTGAGAACAAAGCGTGTGCGCGTGGCTGAGAAGAGCGTGCAGCCGGTCGGAAGGTCGCACCACTAAGCAAGAGGTTCAATGGTTGGATCAGCAGGGAGGAAGGGGGTCATCGATCGGAGTAGGTCCGGTCGAAGATTGTGGCGGTCGGACAAACATCGACAAGGACGTGGCCTGGTTGGCCAGTGAGGGGAACGATTGGGAGAGCACGCGGTGGCCCAAGGGGGAGGCACGCTATGACGTAGTAGAGGAGGCGAAGTCTGAAGGTGCAACAGGAGGTGCTGGACAGCATAATGCTGAAGCAGGAGGGAGGCACCGATGCTGGCCGGGTTGGGTTGTACAGGGCAGGAGGCCGAGGGAGGCAGCGGGGGAGGGAGAAGGGTGGTCAAGCGACGACCTACTGACAACATGATCCTTCTAGGGGGCGCTACAGTACTGCAAGAACTGGCCAAATTGGAGGATTAGTTGGAACGGGGTGCTGCAATAGGTCGGAGGCGCAACAACAGGGAAAACTGGGTGGGGGGGCGTGCGCTACAAGGGCTGGACAAGGAGGCTGTCCAGTCTATAGGTAGGGCGGAGGTGCAATGCGACATGGACGTGAGGAGGCAGGAGCGGCATTATAGGGGCGAGGCGAGGCATTGTGCAGAGGAAGGGGGAGGCCGGGCAGGCGCTGCTGGGTGCCGCGGGTGCTGTGCGCAGACCAGATCGAAAGAGGGTTGACATGCGGGTGGTGCTGGGACGCGACAGCAGGGAGAAAGGCAGACAAGGGAAGAACCAAAGGGGGAGCTCCTGCGGGAGGAGTTGGGATGCACAACAGCTGGACGAGGCTAGCTGGGTTGCTGGGGCGCTGCAAGGCAAAGGCACCGACATTGCTGGGTGGAGCAGATCAGTGAGGGGGGTGTCGCGGGAGCCGCTGCAAGGGGGATTGGAGCCGGACAGGGAGGCAGAAAGAAAGGTGCAGCGCAGGAGGCAGGGATGATTCGCATAGGAGAAGATGTGCAGGGCGTCGCTGCGGAAGAAGGGTGGCGGCCAGGATGAGAGGGAGCGCTGCTGGCTGAGGCGGAAGCCTGACAGAGGGCTGGTGGCAAGGTACTTCTCAGCAGGTAGGGCATCTGAGAGAGGCACTGTAGAAGGAGGGTGGCGCGGTGGAGCGGCTGTGCGGAGGTGATGCAGGCATGCTATAGGAGGAGGGTGAGCCGGATAGGGTAGGGAGAGCCGCTGGCGGAGCGAGAATGTTGTAGGCGCGGAGGCTAGGATGCGGGGGAGGCAGGTTGTGCGGGCTGCTCGGGAAGAAGAAGCGCATGAGAGGCACTACTGTAAGAGGAGAAAGAGGGAGCAGGGGAGCGGGTCACACACATGACCGGGTGGGGGGACATCACTGCGTGGAAGAACTACAAAGAATTTAAAAAAAAGAAAGAGAAGAAAGAAAGGGAAAAAAGATAAGATAAAATAAATAAATAAAAAGATAAAGTAAATAAATATTAAAAAATAATAATAAAGGTCTGACTAATAATAATAATAATAATAATAATAATAATAATAATCCAATAATAATAATAATAATAATAATAATATAATAACAATAATAATAATAATAATAACAATACTATAAATTATTGTTATTATTATTATTAAACATTTTATAAAATTATTTTTAATTTAATTTATTCTTTTAATTTTATTATTTTTCTAAATAGGTGGGCAACCGCACACTCACAAGGTCCGAACGCACGATCAGACCAAATGCGTGGTGACCGCGCACCCACTCGGACAGAATGCGCGGTGACCGCTAGCAGTGTGGTGACTACGCACTGGCCCAAGACGCACCAAAAACATCAAAGCTTCAAAAATTTAAACTTGGACCCAAACCCGACTCCACCCAGAGTCGCGGGACCGAGAAAAGAATAAAAACATGGACGTCCGTGGTCGGGGTGTGATAGAAGTGACTTTAGATTTTGATTCATCAATATACATATAAATAAATGAACATAATTATAATATTGTTTTATTCCATATGAAAGTATTATTAGAGATTTAAAATATATACCATTTTTTATGTGAATTATATCCAATTCCTTCTTTAGGATAGGGGTACATTGTTTTTGATGTAAGAAATATATTTTATACACTAAATTATTCCTTTATAAATTAATAATTCCTAATCAAAGTTATTACTACACCTAATTCCAAGTAAAACTTTACCAATCACAATGTACCTAAAATGTTAAATCCTCATGATCGCCAATAAACACATTCCATGTTTCTTGGTTTATTATGTGTGCCTATATCTATGGTAGTTGGGGGTATATTTTCCATTCAAAACCCTTGATATGATACTTTATAAAAATTTTTTGAAAGGCATTATATCCTTTTCAGAAAAATTTAATACAAATTTCATTTGACAATTATCTAATGTAAATTAACTCTTCAATGGATAATGAAGAGTAAATAGTTTTATTATTATTTGATTTTTTATAAAATAATTAATATATATCATAAAGTTTCCCTAATCTCTTAAAAAATTAGTTCCTTCAATACAGACACAATATTATGCCATGTATCTTTATCAACCTACACATGCATTAGAGTGGTTACCCCATTGTAACTAATGAAAATAGATTTTTTGGGGTCAAAAGGATGGTCATGTTCATTCCTTCCAACCATGAATTTTATATATTTTCTCTATGACTTAATAATTTATGTTAATAATATGATGCTATGATTCTCTTGGGTTTTCTCAAACATAGGATGTTCACCTTTTACCATTTTCTTATTTTTAATATTGTGAATATTTTAATCTTCAATATTGGTAGCATCAATATATAGAGAAGCCCATTATTCTTTATTATTGAGGTAATCAACATATTGAGAAGCCATTATCTATGAAATCAATTGAAAATTTAATTTAGATAATGTAAATATATAAATTAAAACATAATATTATTAAGTGACATAATACATATTAAAAAAACTTTATGAAAATTATTGAACTCTATTTTGTTTCTTTAAAGGTTGAATAGATTTGACCCCTTTATTGAGTATCTAATCCACTCTTTATGTTTCCCCTTAGATATAAAAGACCACATAAATATTGGGAACACGTTGAAATGATATTAATTTCCAAATGAAAGGGATATCGTTAATTGAATTGACATCTAAACCTGTAGTAGTTCTGGTTGAGAACATAATAATATACCACCTTTTTTTTATAGGATCCTTGATATAAAATACTTATACTACCTGTGATTCCATTGTAAATGGTTCATCCTCGTACCATTACCTTCTAAAATCTATATTAATGAATCCTAATTAATAAATTTTAACTACAATCCTATTATAAACTAATTTTCATTAAAAATCAACACTTGGAATGTTGTATAATCTTACCCCCATAACTTTTGGTTATTCAAAAAGTATGAATATTTACAAAAATTGGATTTATAACCTTGATACCAGATTCATTCACCCCTTCTTTCACAACAATAACTCCATTATTTTTTATTGTTTTTAATTCATCATTTTTCATTATATATAACATACAACCATTAATTACACAACCATTATAAGATAATACATTCAAACTTGGTCCAATGGATAACCATGAGAGTCCTTCCTAAATTTACATCATATTTGAAGATAAATCCTTAAAAATATGATCTCAAAACCATCTTATAAACTATTAATTATTTGTATTAGATATCCATATTTCAGCCCTTGATGAATTCAAATGCCTAAAAATTTGTTTTTGGGATTAAAAATATGAAAAAACCTCAAAAGTATTATGTAATACATAAAGTTTTTTGGCTCTAACTTTATAATGGTAATTGTAATAATATATGTTCTAGAAATTCCTTCACCGATAAACTACCCATTGTGATGAGATTTTGGTTGACTAATTTTATCCACACCAAACTGGTATTAGGTATAAAATTAAATATATTTCTTAATAATATATCACTGTGGAACATAGCCTTTTGGTTGACTTTTAGTTTTTATATACCCTTTTAAAATCTTCATATACTATTTAATGGGGTACATCAATCTATCATTCACAAGACCACATAGTCAGATCTATGTATCCGAGTAAACCATCAAGTGAACCATCATATCAAAGAATAATTATGGGAATAATATCTCTAATTTAATTAATATGATATCATTTTACTTTTCCATAGTTGATAAATTTTCATAATCAATAACTTTACAACAATATATGAAACCCATGGTCACTACATTATTTATAACTTATTCATCAATCATTGGGTGGATTCCCCAAGGGTTTGGGGGTATTTTTATTTGGATTTAGGAAATTTCTCTGGTCACATGGTCTTTTTAAAGTATGAAACACTCACCCTCATGTTTGAAATATGTTTCTTGGTAAGTTCACACAATTTGTGTTCAATTTATTAAAAAATGTGGAAAAATAGTGTGGCACATTAAAATAGAAATAAAATTTATTTTATAAACCCAATTTAAGTGATTCCACCTCCCATTTCCCTTATTAGTTGGGTATCCACCATGTATCGTTCTACCTTTATTATCCTTCATCTAGGGTCACTTTTTTAGTGATTTATCCATGAATTTTAATAATTCTACATGATTTCTTCACAAAGATCTTATTCTCTACTCTCTTTCCCCTCCCACCAAAATTTTAAGTTCTCTAACCATAGTAGCCATGTTAAATAATTTCTATGGTTTGGGTTGTCTAAAAAATTTGGGTTTTTTCTTAGATTTGTGATCCCTCTCTTGTGACCTAATCAAATGGAATTCTTCATGGGTGACATTGATACACCAGTTTAGGTTGGTGTATGTATTTTGTTTCATTATATCTAATATTTCCATGGATTATTGATGTTTTGAATGTTATTTTTAAATAGAATAATAAAGTATACAATATCAATATTTGTGTTTTCCAATGTTTTTCATGCATTTTTGTTTTTTCCTCTGAAAAAATTACAGAATTTCATAGTCTAATGAACATTGGTTTCAAATAGTATTTTATGTATCATAAGTGTTTGATAAAATTCCTTTGGTAGTTTTATTTAAAAAATGACTTTTCATGATGTTTTATGTAATGTTTTATTTCTAAAGTGGTGTGTTCCCTTGATTTAAGATAATTACACATTTTAAAAGTGGGGTGTGTTGGCTTGTGAAAGTGTTTGATGAATTTTGAGATTTATTGTGATTTAACCTTGGTGTTGGCTTTTATTTCCCTTTGATTTACACTTTATTTTTAAAATAGAAGTTTAAAAATAGATTTCTAAAGTTGTGGTTATTGGTATTGAAGTTGAATGCATATTTGTAATCTTGTGTAAATAACGAATTTAATCTATTGATGTTTATACCATAGTGGATCCCTATTAATAAATTTTGTTTATGATTGCAATATTATGTTAATAATTAAATGAATTTTGATTCATGGTATGCTGTTTGGGTTGAGGGAAATTTATTAAATGTGGTGTGTTATAGGTGGGAAGTATTTTATTGTTGTGTTTTATTTTCTTGGTCTATGTGATTGTCATGCAATTGATATTGTCTTGATAGTAGTCCACCTTAGTTAGCTATGAAATAAGGAGACCCAGTCTACTATGTGAGGATTCATTGGATGTTGGATATACTGTTTTATGTTTTTATAATGGATAGAATCCCCTAGTTGAATGTTATAACCTGGAAGTGTTGGTGTCACCGATGAGACTAGTGAGAGCGATTCAGATGATGGGTTGTGTGACTGTAAACTTGCGCAAAGTTTTTTCCACCTATTCATATCTGGTTCTTGTCTAAGTTGTCCCAATGGCGTCACCTGATGACATGTGCCTTATTTTATTACTTTTTTTTTATTGAAATGTGTTTCTTATTTTTTGTATGGAGTTTAATTTATTCTATTGATTTTTCATGTAGTTTACTCTTTTTATTGACCATATTTTCTCCTTCCGTTAATTTAAATTATTTATAACCTTTTATGGATTTTCATTTTATTATGAATTCAATTGTTCTTTACTTATATTTGAGATGTTTATGTGTGTGTTAGGTTTTAAAAAATAAAAAATGGGTTGTTTTTTGAATGCATGTCGTTATAAAATGTTTCTTTGAAAGGTGTGGTTTCTTAAACCATGTGATGGTTTGTTTTGAAAGTTAATGTTTTAAATGGAAAAGGTTAATTTAACTTGTTTCTTGAAGTGAATGTTGTTTTAAATTTAAATGATTGGGTTTGAAATGTTAATTTCTTTATAATTCCACTCTGAGGCATGTTTTTATAAGTGGTGTGATTTAAAAAATTAGATATGGAATTATTTGTTTCTTTCCACTTTTTGAATAGAAAAGAAAAACTTATTTTGCTATTATATTCAAACTAGTCGACATGGTTTCTTTATAAAAGGAATGTATTGGATTCATGGTGGCATCCTATTGGGCTATGGTTCACATCCTACATACTCATGTTGGTAGGGATGTAGTCTTCATGTTTTCCATAGGGTCCTAGGTTATAGATTGTATCTTTTTTTTCTACCACTATCTGTTGGGAAGCAGGCGTTATTAGGATAATTGTAGTGACTTGAGAGTTATATAGTGATATTAGATTTAATCTTCTAGGTTCACTTGTATAGTTGCGTCATGTAGTGTTTAAACCTCTTTAAAGTTCTACTTTTTTTTCATTTTTGTTATCTGGTTTTGGACTTTTAGATTATTGTATAAAAAATGGTTTCATTTATGTGAGAAAAATGTTTTGGAAATAGATTTTGACCATGTTTGTTATTTTAATACCATAATGGTCATTGTTATTTTTGAACTGATTATTTATTGTGTCGTGGTTGTCCAATGCATGAAAACCTCATTTTGGGTTCCTGATTAGAACCCATTGTTGAACATGTTTCTTTATTTAGAGTGAAATCATTCCTATGTGTTCACTTGTGATACCTTGATGCTTTTTTCTAGCCTAGGGTGACCAGGAATGAACCTTAGGCTCTATAGTTAGATGACTTAGGTGACATGTTTGGTCGACTCAGTCGAGTTCTCTATAATATAACATTGAAGAAGAAACAAATCTTGGTTAATGTGTGTCATTTTTTAGGAAGAATACACAACAAAATTAATAGCATTAAATCTTACATCAAAACATGACAGTCATGTGATTTTAGGATCTGGAACTCTAAATCATCCATTGAAAATATATTCTTGATATTGGATGACTAACTTTCTAGAATCTTTACACAATTTTGCGGGTTTGGATTCGTCCAAAATGTCCCACGAGATCACAAAAAAGTCTGGCCTGAATGAAAATCTTGAACGACATGAGGACCAAAGATCTCTATTTGGGTTTTTTATAGAAACAGAAAGAGTTTTATCAGCACTAGGGAAATGTATTGATAAAAGACACATTTATCAGCGCTAAAACATAAAACACTTTTTATCAGTGCTAAACTTAGCACTGATAAAAGGGTATTATGTGTAAGGGAAGTCCAGATGACCTTTAGGTGAGTGGGAGACTACCCTAATGAATGGTTGGGTTACCCTTATGTGAGGTCAGGCTACGTTTTATTTGTGTGAATTTATAGCTTTATAGGCACTAGTTTTAGAGTTGATATTGTAAATTCAGCACTGATAAATAATAGTTTATAAAAATTTAAAATTAAATTTAAGAATTAAAATAAATTACTAATTATATAAATATGAATAAAAAATTTCTAAATTACATTATAATAAAAAAATAAATATAAAAAAAATAACAAATTACAAAAATATATAAATTTAATAAATTATAAAATTTTAGAAATGAATATATAATATTAATTGAATAAATAATATTAATTATATAAACTATGAAAATATTAAAAATAAATAAATAATATTAATTATGTAAATTACAAAAAATATTAAAAATAAATAAAAAGTATAAATAATATATATTATATAAATAATAAAAATGAATAAATATTAAAGTAAAAAATGAGTAAATACTAAAATTTAAATTTAAATAAAAAATATTTACAATAAATTACTATTTAAAATTGAATAAATAATAGGTGTCTAAATATTTAATTAGAAAAATATTAAAATAAAAAATAAAAAATAATAATTATGAAAACTAAAAACATATAAACATATTAAAAATTGATAAATAAAAATATATAAATAAATATTAAAAATGAATAAATTACAGAAATATTAAATAAATAAATATTAAAAATGAATAAATTAAATAAATATTAAAAAAGACTACGTAGTAAAAATGAACAGAAAATAATAATATAATAAATATAAAAAATGAATAAAATTTAATAATTTAGAATGAATAAATTCTAAAAATATTAAAAGAATGGATTATTAATTTTAATTAAATAAATTAATGAAATATTAAAAATGAATAAATTTAAAAAAAATAAAAAATATTAAAAATTAAATTTAAAAACAAGACATTTCTAATAAAGTACTAATTAATAGTGAATAAATAATAGTTTTATAAAAATTTATATACAAATATATAAAAATAAAATTGAATAAATATTAACTATGTTAATTACATACATATTAGATGTATTGAATATTAATATTTAAAAATGTATAAATAACCATAAAAAATCAATAAATTATAAAAATATTAAATGAATTAATATTAAAAATGAATAAATTTTAAAAATGAATCAATATTAAAAATTAATAAATTACATAAAATATTAAAAATAGAGAAATATTAAAAATGAGTAAATAATATTAAATGAATAAATCTTAAAAATATTTAAAATAAAATGATTAAGGTTGAATAAATTAAAAAAATATATTAAAAAATGAATTAATAATGTTAATTAAATCAGATAAAAAATACTAAAAATGCATAAATATTAATATAAAAAGAATAAATATTAAAAATTACATTTAAATAAAAAAGTTTCACAAAAAGTTACTAATTGAAAATGAATAAATATTAATTATATAAATATTTTAGTACAAATGTATTCAAATAAAAATGAATAAATATCAATTATATAAATCAAAAAAATATTAAAAATATTAAATATTAAAAATTAAATAATTAAAAATATTTTTTATAAAATGAAAAAATATAAAAATATGAAATGTGTGTGTATATATATATATATCATTCAATATAAAATTTCATTAATTGTATCTGAAAACCCAAATGACTTTTCCGGTGATTGCGTGCACACACACACGCACAAATATATATATATATATATATCTATGTGTGTGTACGTATACTATAATGAGATATATCAATTTGATAAAACAAATCACATTTCCTGTTATATAATGATATATTCATATACATATACTCAGACATACACATGCACACATATACACTGATAGACACACACACACACACACAAATATACATACATACATACAATTACACACACGTACATACACATACATATGTATACATGTACATAATACATAAATATACACATATTACATCAACATCCACATACATGCATGCAAAAATATACATACATATAGATCAACATACAGACACATACACATACACATACGCATGCAGATAGACATACACAAACACAAACACAAACACATACACGTACACATACACATACACATACACATACACATACACATACACGTACACATACACGTACACATACACATACACATACACATACACATACACATACACATACACATACACATACACATACACATACACATACACATACACATACACATACACATACACATACACATACACATACACATACACATACACATACACATACACATACACATACACATACACATACACATACACATACACATACACATACACATACACATACACATACACATACACATACACATACACATACACATACACATACACATACACATACACATACACATACACATACACATACACATACACATACACATACACATACACATACACATACACATACACATACACCTACACATACACATACACATACACATACACATACACATACACATACACATACACATACACATACACATACACATACACATACACATACATAGAGACATACACAGACACACACACACACACAGGCACAGACACATACACAGACACAGACACAGACATAGACACAAAAAGATACATACACCTACACACACAGAGACACACACACACACACACAGATATATATAATATATCCACTGATACTTTTCATATATAAATATTACTTCATTTCAGATGAATATTCAATACATTTCACAATAATACATGCCTAAGGACCATAAAAGTTTAGTGTATTTGGAAAATTGGATACATAAACAACTAGAACATAAAAGATATACACAATTTCCCATTTAGTTATTCACAAATAAGACCCTTCTTTGTGATAACATACTTAAAACCTTTCCCCATAACCAGGGAAAGGGGAACATAAGAAAGGGTGAGCACAAATGCTTAGAAGGGTAAACATAAGAGATACTAATCAATGATTATAAGTGAGTATAAGATAAGCATAATGATATACGAACACAATCAATACTGGAAATAATTATACCTAATAATTTAATAATATTTAATCATGAACCATAGTGTAATGTTTTTTAAAAAAAAATGACATGAGACATAATAGTGAAAAATCATTAAAAATCAATCATAATCTATGAAAATATATCATAAGAATAAGACATAAGTTTGTGTCATGCACATAAGAATAGAAAATCATTCCCTTAGTCGGGACTCACTATAACGACCCAAAAGTTTATAAATGAAATTATATTTTGAATGAATAAATATATCATAAAGTAATATAGTTATAGAAAAAACATGCACTACTTTGGTTATTTTGGACCATTATAAAATATAGCATATCATATTTAAAATGTTGTTAAGTATCATAACCATTTATAATATAGCTGGTCTACTATTATCATTAAGATTAGTATATTGAGAATTATGATAAATCCTTGACACATACAGAAGAAATGATGACATAAACCAGTAGGATCATACCCTATGAAGCCCATTTATCAGAGCTTCCAATGGAGATAACATCAAAAGGGTTTTACCTTGACCAAGTTCAATCATTGATTCAATAACTAAAACACTAGAAAAACCCTTTACGAGATAATTTTAAGCTTATCGAGATCATGTACGAAACCATGTTTGTTAAACCACCCTAAGAAAGCACAACCACCGCACACCTAACCCTTCGAGCATACACTGATGTAATAAGGGGTTATGTATCCCGAACCTTATAGTATGAATTTATATATTTTATTTTTAAATAAAATAATGATAATATTTATCCATTTTTATTATTACTTAATAAGTAATTATATAATGAGTTTTACAAAAATTACATTTTATACAAGGAAATCAAAATTTAATTTTTAGGAAGTATATAGTTTCAATTAAGACACTATTTTGATAAATTCAAAAATTTTTAAAACAAATTTTATTTTAAGAAAAAATTACTATTAAATAATATTTATTTAAATATAAATTATAATATAATTTAAGGAAGTACATTTTAATTTTTATAAGGTCCAGAAAGTTGTTAGTGTCGTATAAACTAGCATTTTATAGTAAATAAGTACTTTAATTTAAAAGTTCAAATTATCATATTTAGGAATCTATTTTGGAAAAATAAATATTATTTTTTAAATCTGCACATTAAAACTAGACAATGATTAATTTTTCATAATTTTTTGAGATATTGAAATTTATGGGTAAAAATTAAATATAGTATAAATATATGGTATGTATTATGTCATCATAAAATTTAAGAATTGATGTAATAAATACTATAAAAAGTATCCATAACCAAATATATATTACCCCTTTAGAATAATATTTTTATGTAATTTGATTAATTTTTTAATACTCTAATTAATCGTACAAAACCTATATTATATTTTAAGGTTTTACATTCAATTCTTTATAAATATGATTCATGTCCACATCAACAATAGTATTATTTTAATATTTCTGGTTTTTGGACTTATAAAATATTTAAAACTACTTATATTTGTAATAAACCATGGGAAAAACCTTGACAAGGTTTGTGGTTTTGATTGTTTTATTATATAGAGTAAACAACCTAAGTGCTGAAATTAACAAATAATTCACCCATCTTTTTTTATAAATATCCACAAAATTGCACAATAATCTTCACTAACTACCATTTATCAGGAAGTTCCTCTATTATTACATCTCTAAGTCCCTCTAAATGTTTTCTTATCCTTTTAATAAACCCTTCCTAATATTTTAGAATCACCATATCAAGGTCAGGGTTCCACTCATTAACCATTTTATTTCAAGTACTTTATTTGAACTAAGATTTTATTTCTAATTTTTTACATTTTAATGTGTTTTTACACATCTATTTTATATAATTAAGATTCTGAAATAATTAGATACCACATTTCACAATCATTAAAACCTCTCCTAAAATTTTATGTGCACCTATTATGTTGTCTTAATTATTCAGTGAATTTTCAATCTAAACTTTTATGTTTTGAATAATCATCCACATTGACAAAAAATATATTTAAAATAGATATAAATATGTATCATTTATTGGAAAATTCCATGCATTTTACCCACACTATTTTATCTTGGGATTAAAAGTGATGAAACACATTCTTATATTGTATGATTTCTGTGCCACACAAATTCATGTACATTGTAACATCACAAGATTTTATGAAATATTTTTTTTCCAAATTAATATAAATTTTTAGATATACTAAATTATACAAAACACCAATTTTATCTTTAGTTACATGAAAAAATGAGTTTCTTCAATATCATGCATGACACACGACACCAAGTTTCAGCAAACCATAAAATAATATTATTATATCCTAGTAGTAAAGTAGGCGGGTATGAATAATATTAACTACTTTATGAAACACGCACACACACACACATATATATATTTTACACTCAATATAAAGTTCTTTATTAATTATTATTAAATATTCAATCAATTTTTCATAAAGTGATTATATTCATCAAAAATATGTTTTCTTCAAAAATAATCTTTATTAATTTTTATGAACAAATATTATAATTAATTTATATAGATATTATAAAATTTATTTTAGAAAATAAAATTGATATTTTAAATCATCATATTGAAATTAACTTATGGTCAAATTTCGGGATTTTTTCAGAAAATATTGATTTTCCAGTGAATAGTGAAAAATACGGATTTTTATAAAACTATAAATTTTCAATAAATTGAGTAACTTAAATGAATAGTTATATTTAAAATTAAAATATATGTTATTTATTAATAATTTAAACAAAATAAATTAATTTTTATTAAAATTTATATTGGAATTTAGTATAAGTTTCTTTTTCTGGTTTTAAAAAGTGTTTTTTCTAAAACATGTTTTAAAGTGCACAATGTTTATTCATTTTATCTAAGTAAAATAATACCTAATTAAGAATGTTTTCAATAAAAATTATAGATTATATACGAATAAATTTTAATTTAAATTCATACAATGATTATTATTATACATTTATTGAATATAAAATCATCGTATGCTTGAAAAAAACAACAATTCTCAAAAACCCGATTTTTAGTCGTGTTAGTGGATTTTTTAAATTAAAAATTTTCCACTTTTAGAAAATTTATTTTAAAAAAAACTTTGATTTTTGAAATAATAATTTAAAGTTATATTAGGGTTAAATTTTAATAATTTTTTGAAAATATTAATTTCTAGATGAATAGTAAAAAATACTGAGTTTTAATTGAAAAATTCATTTTCATTTAAATTATTTGTAAAGTTAAATTATATTTTAAATTGGTTAAAAAAATAGTTCCATTATATATGTTTTAATCTAATTTATTTCATTTTAATCAATTTTATATTGAAATTGGATATAAAAACTTTGTAAACATTTGAAAATTTTCTCTTTAAAAACACGTTTTCCCACCACATCTATGAGATTAATTTTAAATTAAAATTTGATACTTATATGAATTAAAATTGGAAAAATAAATTAAATAATTAAAATAATAATAATTTATATTTTATAATAATTTTAACATAATTTTTTACCAAAACTAATAGTGAAAATAGTAAATATTTATTACCATAGTTATAGTAAAAATAGGTTTACCAAGTGTTAAACTAAAAATATAAGGGTAAAAATAACCTAAAAACTTGTTTAAAATATATTTTATGGAAATATTTAGACCATATAATTTTTAATTATCTATAATAATACATTTTTATCCTTTTTTCAGGATAAAAATATGGGTAAACTGTTTCTTTTCAAAATATTACAAGTGTGCTACCCACCTCACTTATAAAGGCCACCCAATTCCTCAATTATATACTCCTTAAAAAAAATTTGGTTAAGTAAAATACTACTGAAATATATTCCAAAATTCCTTATTATAATCTAGAAGCCTTATTTTTTTCATAAATCCAACCTAGGAAGGGTTTTGGTGAAACCCTAAGGAGGTTACCCGAAGAAGAGGTCACGTCAACAAGCATTTTTATTTTTTTTCTTCACAAAACTCCATAAATTCACATTGAAATATTATTATATAATAATATCATTATATTACATATAATAATATTTTTTATGTTAATTTCATGACCTACAACCATGTACACTTCCATGAAATTGGTTGCAAAATCATTATTTTTGTATACAGTGGACTACCGCCTCGCGAACCGAAGTCGTTTGTTTTTTCATTACCACCTCTCACGGTTAGGTATGATGATGTATATAAAGGTTGTATATGATATTTATAAAACAATTATACCTATTAATTCATTATATAATATATATAAAGTTTTAATTTTTATTATTTATGGGATACAATAACGTCGGCTATTGAAAAATATTACTTTCCACTTCTCCATAATGATCGTTGAAAAATGGAAATGTTACTCATGTTTATGTACGACTGACCATCTCTATGATCAAAACGTACTTAATTTCTCAAAATAATAATTCATCATTGGTCATAAAAGTATAATTGATTTATAAATATTATAACCATTTCATTATTATTATTTTGTAAATGGTGGAACCATGATCAAAATAAGAGGACAAAAAATAACCAATCAAAACATACATGAAAATAAATAAGTTATTACTTTAACCATGAAATTAATGTGAAATTATTAATTAAAGGCTAATAAAAGGTCCTAAATAAATCATATATGGTATGAAATATGTAATTTTTTTTTTCTATAATGGATGTATAATAAACTTATATTTATTATACAGGAGGTTAAAATGAGTAAGGAGGTCAAGACTTCCAATAATGGATTTCTACACTCTTTTATTTTTGAGAGACATATGAAAAATTACCACTCATTAATTTTTTGTGGTGTATGTTCTGAAATTTTAACATGTTATATCATAAATCTATTTATTTTCATGATAATTAATCATTTTTTTTGTTTATTTGGGGTTTACGATCCATAATATTACTAAAGAGGTAAGGGATTTTTGTCTCAATCTTCTTTCCTTGAGACAAATGTTATGTTATACACCTATCTTATTTTATGAGGTGTATATATAAGCAATTTGACATGTAATATCATGAATTTATTTATTCTCATGATATTATGAGTTTCAATTGATGTTAATTTTTCATGGGTCTTACAATCCAAAGTTACCAACGTGTTACGAGATTTATGTTACAATCTACCAGTTTATCGGGATTTATCATGATTATACTTCCAATGATGAAATATTATAATCTATCTCTCTATAAACTCATGATTTTTCTTATCCCGTGGTTATTTATTAAGAATAGACAATTTTCATTCATTTTCCTCTCTATGTACTCAAGAGATCAAAATAATGTTTTAAGAAAAATCATCTTTATTCCTCTATTCGGTCAAAACCCCTTTTTTTCAAAAACCATGTTTTCTAAAAATGATTTTACCATTTTTTTTAAATGAAATTATGAATAAAATTTTCCCATGATTTATTTTTTCTAAATTTTTTTGAAAGAAATATTTATGTCATTTCCAAAAAATACTTATTTGTATTTTACTGAAAATGTGAAATGGATCTTTGTGTACAAAATGAATGAAATTTACCCCCATCATGAATATTATTATCTTTGAATATTAGTTTAAAATTTTCAAGGGTATTTTTAAAGTTATGGATTTTAAAAATGTTTTAGGTTTTAATAAGTTTTTTCAAATTGGAAAGTTTATTTTACTAATTTAATGTTTTAAATTATTTTTAAAATATTCATTCATAATTCTTTCAATTAATTTTTAAAGAAAAGTATTTTCATAATATTTTATGAATTTTTATGTTTCTAAAAAATATTTTTCAAATTAATGTTATTTTCCTCAAGGAACATTCCAACTGATTTATTTTTAAAAATAATTCTCCATACAATATGACATCCTTTCATGTAACTTATAATTTTATTGGGATATAAACCAAGGATAAAATTCTTATTATTTCTCTAAATGGTTTTTGTTTTTGTTGACATGATGGTTATAAAACTTGTTTATCTTAAAAGGGTTGTACTATGAAAAAATCCTTATGAAACCCACTTTTTTTACCATGTGTTAAGATATGATGAAATGATGAAATGATTATGAAACCTATCTATTTTCTAGAGGTTATGATACGATGAAATTTTTATAATACACATTTAATTTAATGGGTTATGATATGATGAATATTCTATAATATTGTGGCACACATATGTATGATTTTCATTATGTGATATGTTGGACCTATATCTCTCTCCAATTAATTGGGTAAATATTTATATCTCATGAGATAGATCGAACTGTAATAGAAAGTGAACCCAATTTAGTAAGAGACTTTGTCTACTATGATGGTCTTGAGAGTGAACCTTGGGTACTATGATGGTTTGGAGAGTGAAACCATTCCACTATGATAGACTTGTAAGTGATCCTTGAATACTATGTAAATTATTTTATATGATTACTTATATTCCAAAATACTATGTATTATGACAATTTTATGATCTCATGGTTCATTTCATTTGATTCCCTTATGATTCATGTCTTTTGAACTGCCAATCTTTATGCCATGAATAAATATTATAATCTTTGATATGAAGGGTATGTTTTCAAATTTCATTCCCATGTTCCCATACCATTATACCCATGATATGATTATGAATCTCCCTTATTTACCCTTATTAAGAATCTGATCTCACCCTTTATTATGTTTCATATACCTATATTATAAATAATGGTTTTTAAGTAGGATTTTTATAGAGGAACATATATATGGGAGACATTAAGTTTCTTTCATGAATTAAGAAGACCATGTTCCCATTTTCCAAAGTCACTAAACTATTATGACCCTTAGGAATTTGTTTGTTCAATATAAAGAATATTCACCTAAAAAGATGTAATATCCATGTATGAGAATCATGATTCACTATATGTGGTATTAGAGGAATGGTTTAGTTAACAGTTTAAAACTAGGATGATAAAACTTTAGTGATATCCCTTTGGATGTTTATAGAGAAATTTCTAGGGATTCCTATAAGGAAAAGTATAAGGATGAGTCAAATTTTAGAAATATTTCATGGAATTTTGTTAAAGTATGAAAAAAGTGGTTTTCAAGAAATTATATTCATGTTTGTATACTATAAGTGGATATGGATAGAGAAAAAAAATTACCTAGGGGAAATAACTCAGAATAGATCTCATTAAGATGGATTCTATCATCACCTCATGCATGAAAACAGGCCTTATTACGAAACTATTTTGACACTCCCAAGGTATATGATTTGGAAATTCAAAAAATCTTTACAAACCATCATAAAGTATTTAAATAGGTTATGACTATGAATAACCTAGGATGAACCTAATATGTCATAGATTAAAAATAAGGTGTCAATATTTAGACATTATATAAGTGATTTTCATGATTATTTGGTTTCCCATTATGATTATCATTATTCACACTATGATTTTTGATTTCAGCTAATAGTAGGAACCAGAAAGAACCAGGTTAACATTGAATGTGATGGATAATTTTCTAATGAGTAGAAAAACATAATTATGACTAGAGTATATAATTTTGTGATTATGATTAATCCGTTATCATTATATATGATTAAAAACATACACCTTAAAAAACTCTCAGACTCACCAAAGAAGAAAATGATAGAGTTTAATAAGATTTTAGGTAACAGAGACCATGGAGAAAATAATATTTAGTTTCTTATATGTGCATAATTTTGGAAGAATCACTCAAGGGAAAGTCACAGTGGTATGAGAAGATGTTTTGAGAGTGTAAAAGAATAAAAAAATAAGGTAATAGTAGAAGAAAATGAAAATTATGGTTAATGAAATTGATGAGAATAATGGTATCCCTAATATATAATCTATGGTTCAATGTTTCAAATGTGGAAAGTGTACACAGTATGAAAATTTATTTCCCAATGGGAAAGACTGTACATAGAATTAGAAAGGATGTACGAGAAATGGTTTTACTGTTAATTATGAAGAGACTACAAATGACATATGAAATGAAGGGGATATTAGTGAATTATATGATGTAGCCTAGTTAATTGTTTGAGACGGAAGTGGGATGATTTAAGTATTTATGTATTGGAATACAATAATTATGAAATATATAAGGTTTGTTTTGTATAAGTTTTTCTTTAATGATTGAAAAACATATTTTGAATGGAGATGATGGTTTAGAAAACTGATTTAATAAAAATTTGATACTTTTATTAAGTAAAGATAACTCTTAATATGTTTTTTATTTTGAGATAGTGATGTAGGGATGAAGATATATTGGATATGAATAAGTAAATTAGATAGTACTAATTACCTAAATGGTTTGTTCAGAAAGTGGTTTATTCTATCATAGATGGAGTTTACAACATTTTTGGATTTAAAGAATATATCCAATAATATGTGTAAGTAATGGGGAATAATTTATGTTTTTAATAAGTTTTTAGAGTAATTTTGGTTATTATATTGTTTCAAGAGAATACATGGTGAATGTATTTAGATGTTTGGTATGTGATAATCAATAACCACTTATGATACATAGGGGATTAATATTAAGTTTATTTAGAGAAATTTAGTGACCTTGTTTCTAATTTTTGAATTTTAATCTTTTGGAAGGGTCATAAGTCTAACCATTTTTGAAATGGTTTATGTTTAACTTTGGATGAGGCTTTAGATAATAATGTGTTACTTCACCATATGATGATTTATCCATATTGGATAACCTATGCTTACCATTTTGTTGTGATGAAAACTAAATATAGAAGAACTGACTTCTCATTTTATTTATGGATATTATGATCCATTAGTTCTTTAGGAATAAACAATTTACCTTCATTTCTTAGAGTAAGAGATGAAGTGTAAATTGAACAAGGCACAAACAAAGGGTGATATGGTGATTATGAAATGAAATGAAATATATGAAGTATATTTTCTCATGAAAATATTAAACTTTGAGAAATGGATCTTGAAATATAATGTCGTCATATTATAATTATTTTTTATGATATTATTGTCCTTTTTCATGCATGTTTGTTTTATGGTTTTTTTAGTTGTTAAACTTTTCTAGATCACCCACTTTCCAATGATCAATGATCACTATCACTCTCTATAATTATTTATGATTTTATTCCATGTAAAAATATTTACTTCCCACCCATGTCCTCTAATGTGGAAACCAAGTTATTAGTTAATTTTGGTAACCTTTAGGTTTCAAATTTACCTTTTTATGGGATGTTTTATAATTCATTTATATGTTGTGGGTTTCTATGATATAATTTTCCAATGTTAAACCTTTGTTGACTGAGACAAATTTTAAGAGAAAAATTCAATTTAAGGGGGGTAGAATGTAACCTTCTGATATTTTATGATTTTGTTAAAATTAATTTATATTTTTAGATAGATTGAATTATATGCATCAACAAGTTTAACTTTGTCACATGTAACAACGAGTTTCTTCGATAGCGTGCATTACATCCGATACTGACTTTCAGTGAACCATGAAATAATATTATTATAAACTAGACATTAAGTAGGTGGGTATGAATAATATTAATTAATTTATGAAACATAAATATAAATTTAATACTCATTATAAATTAATTTATAAATTATTAATAAATTATCCATAATTTTTTAGTAAAGTGATTATATTAATGAAAAATATGTTTTATTCAAAAATGATTTTTATTGATTTTTCTGAAAATACATTACAATTAATATGTATAAATTTTATAAAATTTATTTAATGAAATGAACTTTATTTTTGAAATCATCATTTTGAAATTAAATAAATGTAAAATTTACAGTTTTTTCGTAAAGTATTGATTTTTTAGTGAATATTGAAATTTTTTGATGTTTGTAAATATACAATTTTCTTCAATAAATTATGTAATTTAAATACCCAATTATGTTTTATAGTAAAAAAAGTATTATTTATTTATATTTGATCAACTTAATTACTTTTTAATCAAATGCATATTGGATTTTAGTATAAGTTTATTTTTGGGCATAAAAATGGGATTGTTTTTCTTCTAGAAATTTGTTTAAAGAGCATAATGATTCTCTATTTTAATTAATTAAAATAGTACATAATAAGGAATGTTTTAATTGAATTTTATAGATTATATATCAATAAATTTTAGTTTATATTCATATAATTATTATTATTATACATAGTGTTAATATTAAATCATCATGTGCTTGAAAAAAATACACTTCTCAAAAAACTGTTTTTTCATAACATTAAAGTATTTTGTTTTAAATTTATTTTTCAAAATTATCAAAAATTTATTTTAAAAAATAAATTTCATTTTTGAAATCATAATGGAAATATTTTATTAGTGTAAATTTTGGAGAATTTTCTGAAAAGATTATTTTTTTGAAAATACTAAATTTTAATTTAAAATTTCCTTCTCATTTAAATTATTTATAAAGTTACATTATATTTTAATTTGGTTTTAAAGAAAAATTAGTTAAATAACATATATATTAATCTAATTTAGATTATTTTAATCAATTTTATATTTAATTTTTATATAAAAACTATGTTAACATTTGAACACTTTCTCTTTCAAAACCCTCTTTCTCATCACAACTATGAGATTAATTTTAAATTAAAAATTTATAATTATTTGAATTGAATTTAGAAAAGTCGATTTTATATTTTTAATCATAAAAATTTATATTATCTAACATACTCAAATTAATTTATTCGAAAATTATTAGTGAAAAATTAAAAATTAATTACCGCTATTATGGTAAAAATGGGTTTATTATGGGTTAAACTAAAAGGATAAGGGTTAAAATGATAAAAAAACATTTATAAAATCTACTATATATCCATATTTGGAAACTATTATGTATAATTATTTATAATAATTTTTATTTGATCCTTATTTCTATCACAACCTGACCCAATGGGGCTCGAGCCGTGACTCCCCATGCCCTTCTCCATAGGCCAGGGGTTAGTGACCACCGATGAGAAGGCTATCACACACAAGGAGTCCTTAGCCTAAGGTACCTATATGCATGCACCCACATACTCCTATATTAAATAGTTCATATATATATAAACTTAAAAGAAATTCATGGATACATCTATCCCCAAACTATAGTACAACAGAAGTACAGAAAGGGAAAATACAGGGCCCAACCAAAGAAAACTGCAAAAGAGTCCAAGATGATTAGATAGAGGGGATCACTATCAAAAGAACCACTAGAAATATCATCATCCAAGCTCTAGTAAAAACCCGACCTAGATAAGCTCACTAAGTTCCTACTGCTCTGGTTACTTCTGGGACTCTATCAAAATCCCGTGTTCTACACAAGACACTTGACATAGGAGATAAGCTCTTGTAGGGGTGAGTATATTGATATGCAATAGGTTCCCTAAAAATCCCAAAAGAAAATGGATAAACTTAAAGGCAATAGTCCGGTCGACCCAACTATAGGGAACCTTAATGAGAGATAAACTCCATACCATCCTTGGATACACTCGACTAGTAAGCTCAAACTATAGGGCGTGTCATCCAAGATGTGACAACACCATAAGAAAAAAAAGAACACCAGATATACTCATCTTAGGCACTAATATTTGAGAGGTTCTGACCTCATAGACAATAATAGATTATACTCAAGGCTCTAATGCAACACAGAACTAGGAGAACACACTCCACGATCTCTGTCATCCCAGATGACAATCATCCGAGAGGTACACTCCATTGGGACTCACACTGCCATACTAGATGGTCCATATGAGGGAACACACTCATCAGATATCACTACTAATAATATCATGTTGAAAATTTATGGAAACACAGAACACCTTTGATAGGAGATCACTCTTTGGGACCTTTAGGGGATACTAGAACCCAATCTGGTTACTCGAAGAACTCTCAGATAGGGGATCACTCCAAGGATCTACTAGGGGATAATATAACCATATTTAGTGTTCTACATATCACATCACTCATATAGAGGATCATATCCCGTGTATAGGTGGTCACGACAATACTAAAAACCTGATTTGGTATAACTTGTAAAGTTTGGGATCGTATTGACAATACCAAAAACCCTATCGAAACCACATGCGGGGTAGGGGATTGTATAGCCGATGATACCACAACCCTACTATCATCATTCAATAGATTTGGTATCATATACCAAAAGATGCCACAAAAACATACATAGCTGCCCTACTAGATAGGGGATCATAACCCATATAGAGTTGGTTGCAACAATACCAAGAACCTGACCTAGGGAAATGATAAGTTAGAGGATTCTACCTCAACCTCACCTAAGGGATTCTACAACTCTATCCAAGATCATCCAATCGAGGGGATCTCAATCTTGTACTAAGGACGTAATACTGAAAACCCTCATAGTGTAAATACCTAGGGGAATAACTCAACCATACTAGTCAAGGTGTCACTTAACCAAGTGACCCACACAACATCACCTACAATCTCTGCCTCCTAGTCCCTAACTATGGAAACCATCGCTTTTTACATGAAAACACACACAAGATAGGCTATTTACTTACCCAAAATGGATAACCAATGAAAAGGGAACTTTTCACCACAATAAGACAGAAAGATAATTGTGGGGCCAACAAATTGATCCCAAACCACATCATATAGATAAAACTTTTGAGATCCTCATAGAAAACACACTGGATCACTTATTCATTCATCCAAAATGGGAACCATGTGAAAAAGCCACATTTCACCACAAACGATCAAACCCTCATGGGTCTCGCACCTAAAATTTGGTTTAAGACCCCGATATTGGTCTTGAAGCATTCACATTAAATTTAGGGTCACAACTCTACTGATAGTGCATCAATCAGACATCAAATGCAGGAGATACGTCCGATACAAGAATCTCTAAATAATAATAATTATATTATTATTATCATTATAATTGTACATTTCGTGCCACTGAGCCTCAACCCCAAAACATAATGTTCTAAAACTAGATTTAAAAGGTACTAATTGAATAAAGGGTCACATTTCCATATAATTCATGTAAAATCGGCGTCTGGTTTGAAAGATATAGGGTTTTAAAGTCCCCTCGGCCTTACTCGGCCCGTTCTGGCTGGACCGTCCCGCTCCAGCTGGTCTGCTCGACCTAGGCCAACCTACTCCGGCCAATCCGACCCATCTCATCATCCCATGCCCAAGCCACAAGGCCCACCCCACCACTCTTCAGCCTAGACCACATCCTTTTCCTGACCCACAGCCACAACCCATGTCCTATCTTGCCGGCCCCACCAGCTCTGCCCTCTGGTTCTTTGCACCTCCACGCTTCCTAGTGGCCTTTATTGCCTTCACCTATGGTTCTTCCACCTCCCCACGACTGCCACCACCTTCCATGGTTGGACAACCTCTAAACCACTGTGCACCAGTGGTCCCTTCTACACATCATCAAGTCCACTCCAGTGCTCCAAACAATTATTTCAATGCTAGATCCCAAGACATCAGGACCTGATTTTAACAGACTCAATCTTCGCTCAAAGATAAATTTATGATTTGAAAAAAAAAATTATAAACAATGAGATCTATAATAAAATTTAAAACCACATACATAGAGGTGAAAGGTCGAAGCTTCAGGGTTAGATCCATGCTCCAAATCTACTACTGCATGAACCAAGAGAGATCGCCATCAAGATCTGAGTCTGATGACACCTCATTTCATTGATAAATTTTCATGTATTTTCTCAGGGAAGAGGTTTAGTGGAGGGGGATTCTTCCTCCAACAATCTCATAACCAAGGGAAGAAGATAGCTGGGATTTGATTTTAATTAAATCCTCTCTGATTAACAATCCAACTCTCAATACACCTCTGACCCATCAGCCAGATCCGATAAATTTTATGTCTTTCCTAGCATAAACACTACATTCTATACTAAACCATTCTCTCATAAATTCAATATAAGACTCTATTCATGATTTATTCAATCCAATGTCAAAATAAAATATTATTATTTAATAATTTTATTTATGATTACGTCCTCGATAACTTTTTCCACAGAAGTTATATGCCCACAAAAGTTATACCTCGCCTATAGTAAAAAAGCATGCTCCAAAATCAACTGTGGCCTTTATTTTCTGATCCGAGTTTTTGTCTAAGTGATAACTCATTACCTCTGCATACATAGTATAAAAATAATTAATATTTTTTTAAAATTTATTTTGGGCACATCAAGACACATGATCACACACAATCTCAGTTCCTATCTTAGGAAATTTATACAGAAATTTTACAAATTCTTACAAGGAAAATCATGAGTCGATACACCCTCCCCAACTTAAATATTTTCTTTCCTAAAATGAAAAATAGTAGGCAAGTGTTAAAGAAACTAGAATCTCAAGTGGGTCTCCCTCATAAGAAAGATCAGAAAAAGCACCAAAAATCCACCAAGGGTTCCTGTGCTACCGAAAAGCACACACTTAGTGGAACCAGAAGGGCTACAACACCCAAGTCCATCTCATCCCAGGTCGACATCATGCAACTAGGCACATGTCCATTTAGCTACGACAGGTGGGAAACACCAAGTACTTGGTCTCCTGTAGTCATAGGGTCTAGCGGTATTCCACCTCGCTATCCTGATGCATAGACCAAAAACCTATTACAAACACACAAAGTCATATGGACTCATTCACCACACCTTGATACTATCATATTTGGGTGGTATTAACTCACCCGCATAGTTTTTCATTGCATCTCAAGAATGCGTCTTAGTGAGGAAAGTTTTCTTCATTCTTGTGAGTCTGAATCCACATCAAATCATACCTTGACCTCCTCAAGCAACTCACGTACCAAGATAACGCTTAACACCCGAGGGTACAAATGAATTAAAAATAACTTCCCAAGAACAGTCCCTAGGTCTTACTGGTCCCTTCGTGCAAATTTCTGAACACATAACCCCCTATGAACACTCAAGTTAGAGGGACTCATACAGTATACCTCGACACTTTTTGCTTTGGGCGGCACTGACTCACCTGCATGGGTTTACTCACATTACAAAAATACATCTCAGTGGGGGAAGGTTCCCTCTTCCTCATGAATTTGAAGCTAAAACAAGAAAAACTAACATAGGGTCTTACCGATGTCCCGTGTCACTCCAAAAAAAAACCTTGAGAAAACAATGGAAATAAAGGCATCCCTCCAAACTACTATAGGAAGTATGAAGAACACATAATATACCTTTATCCATCCATATAGCCTCTAGGTCAATGGCCTCTACAAATTTAAGTTTTCCATGCCCCATCCTACAGCTCTTTAATCCCGGTGTGGAACACTTTGGGTGTAGTGGAGACAACTCATACCATATTCATCTGAAAAATTCATAAAAACATGATTATTCCATGCCCCATCCTATAACTCTTTATTACTTGACTTTTCAAAAATTCATAAAAACTTGATTCCTTATAAAAAACTACATTAAATAATCCCTAAAATATGAAATTCATCTAAAAAATTTGTGGATGAAATCAGATATTTTAAAATATATTTATTTTAATGCTTTTAATATTATTTAATTGATTATTCCTTTAATAAATCAATTAGTGCATCATTATTGTGTCACCAATAAATGTAATTATTTATTTTATAAAATAATAAATAAATCAACTTGATGTATACAAACATTTTATCTTTCTAAATACTATTTATGGTTAACCATATCAGTTTTATACCTTCATATTAAAAATTATATAGTTATTAAAATTTGAATATGAGATTTTTAACTCTTCTTTAAATAAAATATAATGAATTTCATAATCTAACACAAAAGGCTTAAAAAGGATAATATTTTCAGTATAAGGTTTATTTTGGTCGAAACACGCTTATAAAATAAAATTAGGACAAGTTTTAGTGTAATTATATAATAAAATTATATTATTTTATTACCTTTAGTTACTTAGTTTACATTTAATTGTGGTAAATAACTAAAAAATTTCTAAAGTTACTATTTTTAAAAAAAATTAAGTTTATCCCATTAGATCAAAAATTTCATACCAATTAAAACCATGTATGTATTTTTCCCAAACTCAATTCGCATAAGTGGCTAAATTTAGATTAATTCTAATGTGGCAAGAAGGCGGGTAAAAGAGACGTTTAAAAGTTCAGTAAGTTTTTTATATCTACTTTTTTTATAAAAATATTCAAATGAACTAAATTTGATTAATATATGCATTATTTATCTATTTTAAATTTAAAATAAATTTAAAGTAAAATAATTATTTAAAATAAAAAGTCAGATTTTTATAACAATGTAGTACTCTTCACTATTTATCAAAAAATGAAACTTTTTAGAAAAATACCAAAAATCCACCCTAAGATAATTTTTTCATTCAAAATTCAAAAATGAAGTCTATTTTTTTTAAAATTTCATAATGTGGTTAGTACTATTCATAATCACATTTTAAATGACTAGTTTGATAGATCATGGTGTGCTCAAACTCAGTGTTGCGTGTAGTGCAAGCGGTTGAATTTATTTAAAAAGAAACATACTGTTAAATATTGGGATGTTACATTCTCTCATCCTTCAATAAATTTTGTCCTTTCAATTTGAACTCGAGATAAAAAACTAGGGGTTTAAATTTTCAAAATATATTTATTGAAATCCCACATATAAAAAAGGATTAATGAGGCCTCCATTTTAAAATAAAGAAATAAAATTATAAAGGTCACCAAAGATAACACATATTAGGATTCCATGTAAGAAAAAATGAGCATTAAATAAAAATTTAACCCGCAAGTACTGATGGAGAGTGATAGAGAACATGATTAAAAGAAAGTTATTAATCACAAGGCTATAAATCTATGATGATCTAAGGGACCATTTGATTCATCAGATAAGAAAGTAGAACATTTTTTTTTGTTTTATGATAATTTCCCTAGAGTTAAAGAATACATTTACTTCATAGACTAATAACCTAATGAAGCATACATACTTACTTAATAAGTAGATTTTCCTCCTTTGATCAATTTCCACTATAAACTCATCTTCTTCTCCAAACGATGAGTGTTTAAGATGTTTTTTTCATGTTGGAAGCACTGGATTCAACATTTAGAGAATCACGTAATCCAAGAAATATTAACTATTTATTTCTACTATCTTTATTCATTAACCCAAAAAATGTTAATACAAGATAAGTTAATTCCAAAAAATGATCTCTAAAATTCCTCAGTAAAACCCCAAAGTTCAACACAAAAAATTTAGTAAATAACTACCCTTCCCAAAAAAATATTCTAAAATAATGTTCAAATTCAAAATTTAGATATATTTTATCATATATTAATCCAATAAATCACTCTTAATGTCTCATACCAAATTTAATTATCTAAATCTCATAATATCAAAGGTATTCTAACCATTTCCATAAATAACATAAATCACCATAAGTCCACAATAAAATCATATTTTAATCTAAAATATAATTAAACCATTATTCATTAATTTATTATGTTTAACTTAATCATATAGGATTCCCAAAATAAAAAATGTCTTTCGGGATAACATTAATTAATTAATCCATAAATAATTTTCCAATCCTGAAATTATCTATTTGATAAAAAATTTCCATTATGTAAAAATAACCTTTATATATATGACAAAAAAAGTCATAACACTAGGAATTAACATTGGCTAGTGGTTGGCGCTTCACCCTTGTTTCCCTTCGATTGTGAGTTCAAGACCCAAAACTTTTCTGGATGCAACGAGTTGTCACCATGCCTACAAGATGTCCTTTTTCTAAAACTATATTAATATAACATCCAAAATTAATATGATGAACATTATTGAAATAAAGATAATAACTAAATAAACTTTTAGCTATGATTTTCAATAAAACATCAACATATAAATATATCATCCATTTATTTCCACATAGGTCATTAATTGGTTTAGAGGTTATCCTATAAAATAGGTCATTGAATCATGTAATGACCAAGTCCCTTATATTTACAGCAAATAACTACAAATGGATTCTTAGGATCAATTTTTTTTCATTTCATCTTACTCTTCATTTTTCCTCAATTTTTTTTTATGTCTTTCATTCCCACACATAAATCATTTATTTGTTCCATTGAGACACTTTCCTAGGTGTATCCTTCCAAATTTATTGCATGATGGAAATTGAGATTTCTTTTATCCATGGTATCCACCACTGGATCACTTAACATGCTTTAAATTTCTATTATTTGGTAAATTAGAGAGTTTCATAAGGTATATTTTTTAATCATATTTTTGGAAAACTAATTAGGAATGAACATGATATCTTTCACTCCTATCAACATTCCATTTGGTTGATAATTTCCACAACCTTGTCCACCTTATCCATCATGTTCAATATAATATGACCCCATTAGGTTATAGCCATCGACTAAAACCTGAAAGCATAGTGTGAGTAACAATAATAATATAATCATTTAAATAATATCATGACACCATATTTTCAATATAAAACACCTTATGTTTAACCAAGGTTATTCATTATCATATTATATTAAAATAATTCATATTAGTTTGTAATGAAAATGTGAATTATTCTAAGAATATCCCTTAGGAGTGTCAAACTAGGTACATTGTAAGGCCCATTTTCATGTACGAGGTTACCTCGAGTCATAACCGAAACAACTTGTCAAAGTAATTACTTCTAGGTACATCTATTACTGAACCACGTCCACTTATAGTATCTAGAAAGGGATGTATTTTCTAGGAATACCCAAATAATCTCTACATTACTAAAATTCTAGGATGTTTTTCTATACCTATCCTAAACATCTATCTTAGTGTTATGTTCCCTAATTTATGTTTTTCTAAATCTAGTTTCAAGGTTTCTACTAAACTTCCTCTAATACCAACTGTAATACCCCAACCCCAGAAGCTTAGATCCAATGCATTATTTTATTACATTGGCATGATTACAAGGAATCAAATACCAAAGGACTGATCAGTTTAATAGTTTTGGAAAATATATTACACAAATAAACCTTTCATTACAATTTAAAACATAAAATAAAACATATATAATCCTTTAATAACATCATAATTCTCTTAGATTAAACCTATATACCAGTCATTATACACATCTTGGAAACCTATGAAAGTAAAACATAAGAAAGGGGTGAGCTCAGATGCTCAGTAAGGGTAAAAAACCTAGATAAAGCTATCATAAATAGGCATAAAGTTTTATGAAAAGGTATAAAACTGAATCAAAATCCTTTTAAACATAATATTGAGCATAATATGGAAATAATAAATCAAATAATTCCATTTAAACAAACAAAAGTATATTTTACTAGTTGAATAATCACATGTAATATCAATAACTAATCTCATAATGTAGGAATGCATAATTATGGACATCATAACCATACCGTTAAGGCCTAATTCCATTAAAATACATAAATGGGTAAAAAACAGAAACTAGTTTTGTAACGCACCAACCCCAGTTACCCAGAGTCGGTGCATTATTACATAACATTGGAATGATCACAAGAAAGATCAAATCTCGAAAGACAGATTAGTTTAGTAGCCTTGGAAATACTAGATATATTCATAAGTCTTACATTACATCATAAAATGAAAACTACAACAATATAGTCTCCATAGTCCACAATCTTATCCCCTCATACTATCCCTGCAGGTCATTCATAAATTACTTCTTCACATCCTGTAAAAATAAAACATTGAAAGGGGTGAGCTTAAATGCCCAGTAAGGATAACAGTATAGCGGAAACTTTCATAAATAAGAATAAACATTTAAGGAAATGTATAACTAAAACAAAAGCCTTTTAAACTTGAAATTCAACATAGTATGGAAAAAATTAAATAATTCCATTTACTTATTCACATGGATATTATACTAATCTAATAATCACATGAAATATCAATAACCACTTTTATAATGATGGAATGCATAATGCCAGACTATCATAACCACATAGACAAGGCCTCGTGCCAAGACTACAAATAATATTTTGTCAAGGCCTTGTTCCAAGACACTAGTTTGTCTCATGAGACCTACCGATGCATTAAGGAGTTATAGCGGTCTCCACCCGTCACATATTAAGTCCAATGCATTCCCATATGAAAAGGTTTAAACATAACATAAATATTCGTATTAAAACTATCATACAAAATGTAAATACTTCATCCATAAAACATGAATGGTATAAAAATAACACATCCATAGTCAAACATATCACAAAACCTTCAATACAATGTAGAAGTTTGGTATCATAATAAATCAACTTCAAATAAGCGTAAAATCCATCAAAGGATGTTGATATAGATGAAATCAAAAATATTTTTAGAGAAATATCTATTTCTATTTTGAAATCATTTAAGAGTCATATATTTATTAAATAAAAAATTTTCCTTGAAAATATTCTTATAAGGCTGTAAGGTAAGCTTCGATGATTTTATAACGGCGGAAAATAGCCGCACCCGCCGTATAAGTTAAAAAAACATTCTTACCTTAATTCTGTCGAAAAGGTTAAAAACACCTTGTTTGGAAAACGATAGAAAGATTCATTTATAAACTTCTTATAAAAAGTCAAACAAGGTATAAATGACTTTAACCTATATTCTTGTAAATAGAAAAAATGTTTTGAAATACATTTTTAAGAAACATGGATGTGGATGATAAAGAGATCCTAGTAGATTATTACGTATAAACAACCTCGGATGATGAAGAGATTGTGAAATAAACACTTAACTTGTACTTTTTCTTGGTTGGGGTAGGTTAAACTCATTTATAATGGTGAAATAATTGTTATTAATTTATAAAAGAATCATATACATTAATATGATATCATATATGATCTTATAACATTGATTTGCTAATAATATCTTAGTATTATCGTTGTTTCGGGTGTTAATTTACTCATTTTCTTTTATATGTTTTGTTACGTAAGATGTGTTTGTCATGGATAGGTTGTATCTTAATCATATCCAGAATGATATCAAGTCCTTAGATACTATTATTAATCATCAAATGAGAATTATACTTGAATGGATACGATGGAGAATGAAAGTCATCGCGTTCGTGGAGACGGTAGTCCGTATGTATGTACGAGCGACAATATCATTCTTTTGATATTAAAATAATATATAATTGGATGGTATATCATATATACAGAATAATTATCATGTTATATTTACTATTTACATGAGTTACACATCATTATTATACCCATCCAAATAATAATTTATTGAATAACAATTACACCACGACGTGGAGACGGTAAACTGTACGTATGCACGTATGGTGACATGTTATTCAAAGGATGGATAGAATACTGAATATGGTTGTACCATATTTATAATAAAATCACAGTATATATAAGATACTAGAGTTATTATTTTATAATTGTAATAACAAAGAAGGAAGAAGTGGAAGAAGAAAGGAACTTGGAAAAGGGTGGTGAAATCATTACTTCTTCTTCTGGTTCTTCCTTTTTATTTGATCAAAAGGGCTCTTAAGTTGGCTTTTTGACTAAAGTAATGCCTCTAGGATGAAGTGAGGGAAGTTGATAGAGTATTTGGGCAGAGTTCGTCCGAGCCAAATGGCTTTAAAGGTGTAAATTAATGAGAAGGGGGAGTGACCTTTTATAAGAGGGGTGAGGGGCACCTTTGGAAAAGCTAGAAATATTATTTTATAATAAATTAATATTCGGTATATAATGGCTAAAAATCGGAATATTTAAAGGTTATGGTAGGGATGGGTCGAAAAACACTCAACCAATATAATTTAAACAGGTTTGGGTTACTATATTAACCTTATCATTAAGTATTAACTCTTAGTTAATTAGTTTCACTTTTACAATGTCTCTTTGTATTTTTATATTATATGGTTAATAAACTTACTATATACATCCAAGAAACCCAAAAGTGGTCCATTAATGATACACCTATCATGATATAAGTCTCTTGGCCGAACCTTAGATTTTTAGGAATTTAATATCAATTAATAATATAATATTTGTTTTAAAAACTCTTTTATGTCAATTTTGACACTATTCAATAATTGATTTTTGTGAAAATCATAACAGAATTATTACTTCGAACGAAGTTAATTAAGTCAATACTAACATGTCATATTAACCTATAAAATTAGTTTATTTCATAAAAAGTCTCAAATTATATTTATTTGGGTATCTATAGTATCAATCATTTTAATTTTTCACTATTATGGTAATTACTGCATCACCATTGTGTCATAAATAAATTAAATTATTTAATGTATAAAAATTATAAATAAAATACCATTATATAGGAAATAGTTTTATATTTATAATGAATATTTATAGTCGAAAATACATCATATATAACCCTATGTAAAAATTGTTTTTCAAAAAGATATATGCTTGTGTCATTTTTGTATTCATTTTAACTTAATTAAAATAAAGTGTCCCTATCACTTACAAGTGGCACCATGGGGTCCCAAAATCGACCAAAAGATGCCCATGGTCGGAAATGTATCAACCAGTAAGGTTAGGACACGTTTTAGGGTAATTTTATATTATTATAGTATTATTTTTTAACCTTTATTTACCGGATTTACCCTTTAACCATGGTAAATAAAATATTTACTGAAGTAATTATTCAAAATGTATAAAAATAAAAGTTACCTATTTACATAATTTGAACATCCTGATTCCAAATATGGATTCAATTTTTTCAAATTCAAAACACAGAGGTGGCAGAAATTAATTTAAAATTAATTCCCGCTTTCAAAACAAAAAGCGTGTTTTTAAGATATAATAACTATCAAAAAATTAATACTTGTTTATGTTCGGTTTAATTGTGAAATTATGTCCAATGAACAACATTGTATTAAATGGTAAAAATATATTCTAAATATACTTTAAAACCACTCAAATTCATAATTTATCACTATTAATTATTTTTATTAAAAAAGTTGTTTTTAATTAAAATTTAGTAATTTTCACTATTCATAAAAATATTAAAGTTATCTGAAAAGTACCAAAATTTCACCATAGGCTAAATTCGATACTCCGAATCCAAAAATGAATTCCATTTTGAGAGATAAAATCTCTAAAATTTCAAAAATTAGGTATTACTATTCATAACAGCTAGCTTGATCGGTTGTGGTGTGTGTTAGAACTCTATGCTGCGTACAACACACGCTATTGCATTATTCAAAGAGAAGTATACCGTAGAAGCTTGGGGTGTTACATTATCCCCTCCAAATAATTTCGTACATGAAATTTCTAGAATACTACCGCATGAAAAGACTCGGGTGGTTCTTCATCCTATGTTCCTCGGGTTCCCACGTTGCCCCTTCCATCTTATGGTTTCTCCACAAGACTTTTACCAGACGAGTCGTCCGGTTTCTCAGTACTTGTTCTCTCGTATCAAGAATCCTGACGGGCTCTTCTCAATAAGACAGATCAGGTTCCAGTTCTAATTCCTCATAGGTGAGTACATGCATTGGGTAAGGCATGTATTTCCTCAATAGAGATACGTGGAACACATCGTGAGCTTTGGAGAGACTTGGCGGCATTACCAATCAGTAAGCTACAACCCAAATTCGTTCTAGAATTTCGAAAGGCCCGATGTACCTGGGACTCAATTTACCTTTCTTAACAAAACGTATGACTCCCTTCCATGGATATAACTTCAAGAAAACATGATCACTGACTTGAAATTCCAAATCCTTCCTTCGATTATCAGTATAGCTCTTCTGCCTACTTTGAGCTGCTTTGATGTGATTTTGGATTACCTTCACCTTTTCCATCGTTTCCTCCACCAGTTCTGGACCTAAAAGTTTTCTTTCACCAACGTCATCCCAACAGGTTGGTGTACGACATCTCTTTCCATATAACGCTTCATATGGTGCCATCTGAATACTCGAATGGAAGCTATTGTTATAGGAAAATTCTACCATAGGTAAATATTGATCCCACATACCCTGAAAGTCAAGTGAGCAGGATCTAAACATGTCTTATAATGTTTGAATAGTTCGTTCTGATTGTCCATCTGTTTGAGGGTGGTAGGCAGTGCTCAAATGATGTTCAGTATCCAAGGCTTTCTGAAGACTTTTCCAAAATCTTGAAGTAAAACGGGGATCACAATCAGAAACAATCGATAGGGGTACTCCCTGAAGTCTCACAACTTATCAATATATAGTCTTTCTTGACGTTCCAGTGGTAGATCTTCTCTTATAGCAAGAAAATGTGCTGACTTGGTAAGACGATCAACAATGACCCATATTGCATCGTTTCTTCTAGGAGTCTTTGGTAGCCCCCTGACAAAGTCCATCGTAATATTATCCCATTTCCACTCCGGTATGGGAAGAGGTTGCATGACTCCTCCAGGCTGTTGCCTTCCAGCTTTCACTTGTTGACAAACCATACATCTTGACACAAAATCAGCAATATCCCTCTTCATGTTGTCCCACCAAAAATGTTCCTTCAAATCTCTATACATTTTGGTGCTCCCAGGGTGTATAGAGAAATTGGAACTATGAGCATCATCCAGCAATTCCATTTTTAGATCAGGTATATCGGGAACACAGAGTCTCTTCCCGCATTTCAAAATTCCATCTTCATACACAAAGTCTCTCAATCTCCCATCATTCACAGCTTTAATATTCTTTTTAAATTATTCATCATCGGTATGAGAACTCTTAATCCTTTCTAGTAAAGATGGTTTGGAAATCATTGGAAAAAGAATTGACGTTTCACCTTCCCTGGTTATTCCCATGTCCATCTTCACTAGATCCATGAAAATTTGATCCCTTTCAATTCTCATATTGTTCAAAACTCCATGTTCTTTTATGATCAAAGCATCTTCCACCTTGTTTGCCTTCCTTGGGTGGTAGTGTATCGTGCAATCATAATCATTGAGTAATTCAAGCCATCTCCTTTGCCTCATGTTGAGTTCTTTTTGTGAGAAAATATACTTCAAACTCTTGTGATCAGTATAAATCTCACATTTTTCACCATAGAGGTAGTGCCTCCATATATTCAAAGCAAAGATCATAGCTGATAACTTGAGATCATGAGTATGATAGTTTTTCTCATGAATTTTCAACTGTCGTGATGCATAGGCAATAACCCTATCATCCTGCACAAGGACACAACCAAGTCCTTTCTTTGATGCATCACTATAAATAACGAACCCATCATTCCCCGATGGTAGAGTCAATATAGGAGCATTGAATAATATTCTCTTCAATTCTTCAAAACATTCTTCACACTATTTTGTCCAAACAAATTTAACCCCTTTACGTGTGAGCTTCGTTAATGGGTTAGCCAATCGGGCAAAATTCTGGATGAAACGTCGATAATAACCTGCCAAACCAATAAAATTGTGTACCTCAGTTATACTCATAGGTGTTGGCCATTCTTGGATTTCCTTGGTCTTAGAAGGATCAACAAAGATTCCATCTTTAGAGACAATATGACCAAGAAAAGAAATCTCATGATGCTGGAATTCACACTTGCTAAACTTCCCATACAATTGATGTCTTCTCAGAGTCTTCAGGATAATGCGCAAGTGATTTTCATGATCCTCATAGCTTTTGGAGTATACCAAGATATCATCAATAAACACCACCAAAAATTCATCAAGATATGCATTTAAAACTCTATTCATCAGATCCATGAATACATATGGTGCATTAGTCAATCCAAATGGAATTACAGTAAACTCATAATGCCCATACCTGGTTCGAAATGCTGTCTTCAGAATGTATTCCTTCTTTACACACAACTGATATTATCCAGATCGAAGGTCATTCTTTGAAAAGTATTGAGCTCCATGTAGTTGGTAAAATAAATCATCAATGCGAGGTAGGGGATACTTGTTCTTTATTGTTATAGCATTGATCTCCCTATAGTCGATACATATCCTCATAGATCCATCTTTCTTTTTATCAAAAAGAATAGGGGCTCCCCATGGAGAAACACTAGGGAGAATAAATACCTTATTACTCAATTCATCTAGTTGTTTCTTTAGTTCAACTAATTCTAGAGTGGCCATTCTATAAGGGGTCTTCGATATAGGCCTTGATCTAGGAATTAAATCAATGGAAAACTCAACTTCTCGTTCTGGAGGATGTCCAGGTAAATCTTTCGGAAATACATCTACATATTCTTTCACAACAGGTACATCCTCTATTTGAACATTCCTTTCCTCACCCACAGTCATTTCGTTCTCTTCCTCCCCAATAATTTAATTTAGTTGAGCTACTGGGGGTGGATCTAGAACAGAATTAGGTGGTGACGATTCTGCTCTAAAGATAAGGTGTTCCTTATCATCATCATCAAAAATCATAACCTCCTTTTTCTTACAATAAATATTCACATCATAGTCCAAAATCCAATCCATACCGAGGATTATATCAAACTCAATCATAGTTATGATGATGAGATCAGCAGATAAAGAACATTTATGTGCTCTAATGGGGACTGGTTCACAAAACTTTGTTGCAATGATACTTATCTTAGGAGTTTTAACTGACAACTCCCTTGTTTAATCAAATTAGAAATATATAATTTTCTTAGCAAAATTGGAATATATGAAACAATGTGATGATCCAGAATCAAATAATCCATTTGCTAAACTTGACGAAACCATTAAATTACCTGCCACTGTGTCTTTTGGAGCTTCTACCTCAGCAGTAGTGATAGAAAAATCTTGGCCTTGATCCCTTGGCCTTTTCTGAGGTAAGTTCCCTTTGATGATTAGGACATTCATTTTCATAATGTCCCATCTCCCTACAATTGTAGTACTGAACATTGGTATCTTCCTTCTTCCCTTTGCAATCACGAGCTTGGTGGCCTTTTTCACCACACTTGTAATAGACACCCATTCCCTTCAAGCATGTACCAGGGTGTTTCTTCCCACTTTTACCACATGATGGATATTAAACCTTTCCCTTCTTCCCCTTATTTCCATTACCAGATTGATCAACATATCTATTCTTCTCTTTCTTTTCTTTAAATTCATAAGACTTAGAGAATTCCTTTTCTGTCTTGATAGCACATGAGACAATGTCTTCGTACGACGAGAAGGATTGTGAGACTAATGCTCAATGGAGAAATGGTTTTAACCCATAAAAGAAACGATCAATCTTACTTCTTGGGTTATGTATATAATCTCCAGCATACCTTGCTAACCTTGTAAACTTAGCCTCATACACTGTGACATTCTCATCCTCCTTTTGTCTTAGACTCAGAAATTTCCTTTCCATATCTGCTCGATGGTCACGAGGAAAGTATTTTTCTAAAAACAGATCTTTGAACTCCCTCCATTCCATATTTGATACTTCATCATCTTCCTTCGTGTTTTGAATCAATTACCACCATTGATCAGCATCTCCAGTGAGGCGGTAAATTTCCATGATAACTTTTTCCCTTTCACTACTTCCTAAAGCCTGAAATATTTTCTCTAGGGAATTTATCCATTGATTAGCTACTAAGGGATTTGTACTCCCATTGAACGTTAGTGGTTGTTGCCTCATGAATCGATCTAACATTGATCCTCCACGTTGCGGATCAGGGTGCTCCATACATGTAAGGTTATTATTCACAACCTGAGTGAGTTGTCCCAGTATGGTGATTAGCTGATCAGCACCAGTTGCATCACCAGCTCCACTATAATTATCTTGAGCAGGAGGGAAATCCCTACATGGAGTGCGTGCATTGATACAGTTTCCATTTCTTCCACTAGGCTCAATTTCTAAAAAATGGGATAAACTAGATCACTTTATGAATCAAAATACATAATTCCATACTTATAAAACACTTAACATAAATTGAAATATTTATGGATGTAATCCATAATCATAAAAATGTTTTCTTTGAGGAAGTATATACTCATAAACCCTTCATAATGATTTGTAAAGAAAATGAGATTTATCCTAAGCATATCCCCCGGGAGTGTCGTAACCAAGAGTGCAGTAAGGCCCGTTGTCATGCACCAGTTCCCGTTCGAGTCTAGCTCAAAGCGGTGTTTTCAGGTTTTACCCCTTGGTACATCTGTGCCAGAGCTTCCTCTACCAGCTCGTATCCAGACAGGGATGTATTGCTCGAAAAACTCACAAAATATCTACAATACCGAAATTCTAGGAAGTTCTTCTATATACTAATACTCAAAGTCCATCTTAGGTCTATGTGCTCTAATCAGAGTTTATCTAAATATAGATTCCAAGTTTTGTACTAAATTTCCTCTGATACCAACTGTAATGCCCTAACCCTAGTTACCCAGTGTCGGTGCATTATTACATAACATTGGCATGATCACAAGAAGGATCAAATCTCGAAGGACCGATTAGTTTAGTAGCCTTTGAAAAACTAGATATATTCATAAGTCTTACATTACATCATAAAATTAAAACTACAAAAATATAGTCTCCATAGTCCACACTCTTATCCCCTCATACTATCCCTGCAGGTCATTCATAAAATACTTCTTCACATCCTGGAAAAATAAAACATTGAAAGGGGTGACCTCAAATGCCCAGTAAGGATAACAATATAGCGGAAACTTTCATAAATAATAATAAACATTTAAGGCAATGTATAACTAAAACAAAATCCTTTTAAACTTGAACTTCAAAATATTATGGAAAAAATGAAATAATTCCATTTACTTATTCACATGGATATTCTACTAATCGAATAATCATATGAAATATCAATAACCACTTTCATAATGATGTAATTCATAATGTCAGACTATCATAACAACATAGCCAAGGCCTCGTGCCAAGACTACAAATAAGATTTTTCCAAGGCATTGTGCCAAGACACTAGTTTATCTCATGAGACCTACCGATGCATCGATGTGCTATAGCGGGCTCTACCCCTCACATATTAAGTCCAATGCATTCCCATATGAAAAGGTTTAAACATAACATAAACATTCGTATTAAAACTAGCATACGAAATGTAAATACTTCATCCATAAAACATGAATGGTATAAAAATAACACATTCACAGTCAAACATATCACAAAACATTCAATACAATATAGAAGTTTGGTATCATAATAAATCAACTTCAAATAAGCGTAAAATCCATCAAAGGATGTTGACTTAGATGAAATCAAAACTCTTTTTAGAGAAATATCTCTTTCTATTTTGAAATCATTTAAGAGTCATATATTTATAAAATAAAACATTTTCCTTGAAAATATTCTTATAAGATTGTAAGGTAAGATTCAACTATTTTATAATGGCGGAAAATAGCTGCACCCACCGTATAAGTTAAAAAAACATTCTTACCTTAATTCTGTCGAAAAGGTTAAAAAGCACCTTGTTTGGAAAACGACGGAAAGATTCCTTTGTAAACCTCTTATAAAAAGTCAAAAAAGGGTATAAATGACTTTAAACCATATTCTTGTAAATTGTAAAAATATTTTGAAATACATTTTTAAGAAACATGGATGTGGATGATAAAGATATCCCAGTAGATTATTACATATAAACAACCTCAGATGATGAAGAGATTGTCAAATAAACCCTTACCTTATACTTTTCCTTGGTTGGGGTAGGTTAACCTCATGTATAATGGTGAAATAATTGTTATTAAATTATACAAGAATCACATAAATTAATATGATATCATATATAATCTTTTAACATTGATTTGTTAATAATATCTTAGTATTATCGTTGTTTTGGTTGTTGAATTACTCGTTTTCTTTTATATGTTTTGTTACATAAGCTATGTTTGTCATGGATAGGTTGTATATTAATAATATCCATAATGATATCAAGTCCTTAGATACTATTATTAATCATAAAATGAGAATTATACTTTAATGGATACGGTGGAGAATGAATCTCATCGCGTTCGTGGAGACGGTAGTCCGTACGTACGCACGAGCGACAATATCATTCTGTTGATATTAAAATAATATATAATTGGATGGTATATCATATATAAATAATCATTATCATGTTATATTTATTATTTACATGAGTCACACATCATTATTATACCCATCCAAATAATAATTTATTGAATAACAATTACACCACGACGTGGAGACGGTAAGCCGTACGTACGCACGTATGGTGACATGTTACTCAAAGGATGGATAGAATACTGAATATGGTTGTACCATATTTATAATAACATCACAGTATATATAAGATACTGGAGTTATTATTTTATAATGGTAATAACAAATAAGGAAGAAGTGGAAGAAGAAAGGAACTTGGAAAAGGGTGGTGAAATCATTACCTCTTCTTCAGGTTCTTCCTTTTGATTTGATCAAAAGGGCTCTTAGGTTGGATTTATGACTAAAGGAAGGCCTCTAGGATGAAGTGAGGGAATTTGATAGAGTATTTGGGTAGATTTTGGCCGAGCCAAATGGCTTTGAAGGTGTGAATTAATGAGAAGGGGGAGTACCCTTTTATAAGAGGGGTGAGGGGCACTTTTGGAAAAGCTAGAAATATTATTTTATAATAAATTCATATACGGTTTCTAATAGCTCCAAAGTGAATTATTTAGGGGTTAAGGTGGGGATGGGTCGAAAACCACTCAAAAAATATAATTTATACAGGTTTGTGTTACTATATTAACCTTATCATTAAGTATTAACTCTTAGTTAATTAGTTTCACTTTTACAATGTATTTTTGTATTTTTATATTATATGGTTAATAAACTTACTATATACATCCAAGAGACCCCCAAGTGGTAAATTAATGATAAAAATATCATGATATAACTCTCTTGTCCTAGCGTTAGATTTTTAGTAATTTAATATCAATTAATAATATAATATTTGTTTTAAAAACTCTTTTATGTCAATTTTGACACTATTCAATAATTGATTTTTTTGAAAATCATAACAGAATATTACATAGAAAAAAGTTAATTAGGTAAATCCTAACATGTAATATTAACCTATAAAATTATTATAATTCATAAAAAGTCTCAAATTATATTTATTTGGGTATCTACAATATCAATCATTTTAATTTTTCACTATTATGGTAATTACTGCATCACCATTGTTTCATAAATAAATTAAATTATTTAATGTCTAAAAATTATAAATAAAATACCATTATGTAGGAAATCGTTTTATCTTTCTAATGAATATTTATAGTCGAAAATCCAACATACATAACCCTATATAAAAATTGTTTTTCTAAAAGATATATGCTTCTGTCATTTTTGTATTCATTTTAACTTAATTAAAATAAAGTGTCCCTATCACTTACAAGTGGCATAATGGGGTCCCAAAATAGACCCAAATATTCCCATGGTCAGAAATGTATCAACCAATAAGGTCATGACACGTTTTAGGGTAATTTTTTATTAATATAATATTAATTTTTAAACATTATTTACCAGATTTACCCTTTAACCATGGTAAATAAAATATTTACCGAAGTAATTATTCAAAATGTCTAAAAATAAAATTTACCAATTTACACAATGTGAACATCCTGATTCCAAATATGGATTCCATTTTTCCAAATTCAAACCACATAAGTGGGATAAATTAATTTAAAATGAATTCTCGCTGTCAAAACAAAAAGCGTGTTTTTAAGATATAATAACTATCAAAAGATTGAGACTTTTTTATGTTCGGTTTAATTGTGAAATTATGTCCAATGACCAACATTGTATTAAATAGTAAAAATATATTCTAAATATACATTAAAACCACTCAAATTCATAATTTATCACTATTAATTTTTTTGATTAAAAAAGTTGTTTTTAATTAAAATTTAGTAATTTTCACTATTCATCAAAATATTAAAGTTATCCGAAAAGTACCAAAATTTCACCTTAGGCTAAATTCGATACTCCAAATCCAAAAATGAAGTCCATTTTGAGAGATTAAATCTTTAAAATTTTAAAAATTAGATATTACTATTCATAACGGCTAGTTTGATCGGTAGTGGGGTGTGTTAGAACTCGATGTTGCATACAACACACACTATTGCATTATTCAAAGAGAAGCGTGCCATATAAGCTTGGGGTGTTACAAGTTTGTATCAAGAGACCTAACGATTAATAGAGGTTCTATAGCAGACCCCACCTGTCACTTAATAATTCCAATGCATTATTCATACGAAAAGGGTGAAACACAACCAATATAAACATTTGTATTAAAACTAGCTTATGAAATGTTAATAATTTAACCCTAAACCATGAATGGTATAAAAGGTGCAAATATATTGTAAAAAATATCATAAAAAAATCAACACAAAATGGAATATTTTATCCTAACAAAAAAATCTCAGTTAAATATAAAATCTAACAAAGGATGTTGACATAGATGAAAATAATCAATAAAACTCTTTGAGAGAAATATCCATTTTTTTACTTTTAAAATAATTTAAAATCCTTAAAAATATAAAGTAAAACATTTATTTTGAAAATAACCTTTTAATATCATTGTTAAATATTCAAAAAATTAAATAATTATGATGATAGAAAATTCAGGTCATGCTACAAAAGTTAAAAAACATTCCTTCCTAGATTTTTTGAAATGGTCATAAAATACCTCGTTTGGAAAATGACAGAAAGACTACTTTCAAAACCTTTATAAAAATTAAAAATAGGTAAAAATGACTTTAAAATATTTTAAAATAATAGTAAGTATATTTTTAAATATATTTTTAGGAAACGTTGACAATGATGATAAATATATCCTAGTAGATACTTACATAAAAACAAACTCAAATAATAATGAGATTGTGAAATTAACCCTCACAAAGTTCGTAAAATTTATTTGAGTATTCATAAATGGGGATATTAGGTATTAAAGTAGTATATACACAATAATATAAGTGGGAATATAAAATAAATAAATAGATAGTGGATTCCACAAATAATCTTGACATAATATATTCAATGAAATAGACATATAATCCAACAAATGGAAATTGTGTTAAGAAACCCCATAACTCTTGTAATGATTCAAATAATATGTCCCATAATAGTAATAATAATCAAAGAAACATTTAATACCATAATTTTAATGAGATTAATTATATTTTAAAAGTTAGTTCATACACAACACACAAGTATTAAGTGGTGAAAAAAGTATATATCTCAAAGAGGTAAAAAAGTGAGACGTGAAACACTTACCTCTCACTTATTTTTGATTGTATAAATTTTAACCTCCTATATAATGGTTTTAGACATATTATTTAATTTTAAAATAATCATAATATTATTTATGATATGATATATTATTCATGTATGACTTCATATTACCCGTTTATTAGCATTATCTAAGTTATACCAATGTTTCGGTTAATAACCACTTTATTTATCCTACGTTTTTGACATATTATTATTGATCCTATTACTTAGGTCATGATTTATTTACTTCTATAATTTAAAACATGATTTATTTATAGTATAAATTTATTATATAAACATATATTAAAGATAGATATATGAAATGGAATGCACCGTTCATGGAGATGGTAGGCCACACGTATGCTTGAATGTTGTTTCTATTTTTTATCATATTGAATGGAAGAAGGTAAACAACATACACACAAACACACAAACACACAAACACACATACACAAATATATATTATTAAATTATAATTATTATTCCATATATTCTATATTTATTCACTATATACATTTTTATAATTATTCTTTAATGGTTAACATGGAGAATAAATCACATCGCGTTGTGGTGACAGTAGGTCGTACGTACACACGAGTGACGATATCATTTACTTAATGGTTAAATGGTATGGAATTGGGTGATATATTAGTTATAAAGAATAATTATAATTTAATGTTAATTATTTATATCAATTATATTAATCATTATACCCATCCAAATAAAGTTGCATTGAATAAAAAAGTACACCACGATGTGGAGACAATAATCCATATGTACGCACAAATGGTGATATTGTTTTTCATAGGATAAATAAATGGAGGAATATGGTTATACCATAATCATAAAAAAATATTTGAATATATTAGATTCTGGATTTATTATGTTAGTATAGAAACAACTTAGGATAAGGAAGTAGTACAAAAAAATAAATTTGAAAGAGTTGGAAAAAAAATTACCACTTCTTAGAGTGTCTCCTTTTGATTTTAACTAAAGGACTCCTTAGTTTGGATTTCATCCTAAAGTTTGGCCTCTAGGATGAAGTGAGGGAAGTTGGAAGGAGAAATGGGAAGGGTTTGGAAAAAAAGTGCTTTATAGGTGTGAATCAAAGGGAAGGAGATACAACCTTTTATAATAGAGGGGATGGGCACTTTTGGAAAGTTCAAAACTATTAATTTTATATAAATTGATTTATGATTTAAAATAGATATAAAGTGAGTTATTTTGAGGCTAAGATGAGTATAAGTCTATATTCTCTCGACGTTGTGTGTAAAAAAAATATTTAATTTATTTAAAAAAATGTGACATGGAATCTTGGGGTGTTATACCTAGAAACCATGGATAAAAACGTTAATAAGATTTGTGGTTTGGATTATTTTATTATATATAGTTCAAAACCTTTTTTTAGAAATTAATAAAGAATTCCCCTCTATTTTTCATCAAATACCCACCCTATCTCCCCATCCTCTTCACTAAAACCTCATTGATCATGATGTTACTCTCCCTATCCCTATATAAATCCATACAAATGTGTTCCCAAGATCTTAAGAAGCTCATCCTAAAATTTTAGAAGCACCCTTTCAAGGTAAGGGATCCTCTTATCTTCATTTTTATTTCAAGTACTTTTTTTGGATTGGATTATACCAAATATACATAATAGGGGGGGGGGGTGAATTGGTCCTTTTACAAATTCGTTGCAAGATCATGTTCTTCCCTTTAAATTTAATTAGATGAATTACTATAGAGAAAATTTAAATAGAAGAGACACACGATATATAGTGGTTCGGGGAATAGAAGTCCCCTAGTCCACTCCACCAACTCTCTACTCCCTGAGCTTCGTGATTTTCACTATCTGGTCCTCTTGTCAACAGACCATTCCACAACTGAGTACAGACAGTTGACACCTTTACAATCTAAGGAAAAAAACCTTCTTGTTTACTCACAGAACCTATATAGCTTAATACGAGAATCCTATCACTCAAGAATAGAAAAGAAACGTATTTTTACTTTGAAAATCCTTTCTGGTTGTTCTTCACAATTGCAACAGAATGCAATTGATAGTAGATGGAATGTAGCCGTCAAAAATAATGATCTTCAAATAAGAGTCATTCTGAGTCGATCCTGTTGTAGTATATAAAAAATATAATTCACAACTTCAGCAGTAAAATATTCACAATAGATCTTATATGTAGAATAATTGAATCTTCAATCGTGATTATTATTCTACAATAAACAGAGATTTGATGCTCTTTTGAATCAGCAGATCTGTGTTTTCAATAGTCTCTGTTTTCCTTCTTTTTATGAATGTTCGATGTCGCTGTTCGGAAAATTTTTTATCTATTCTCTATGTAAATATCACATCTATAAAATAACGATGAGAACTTCTCCTGCAAATTTAGATCCACAAAACTCGCCTTTTGACTCACGATAATCAAAAATTCAAAATAACAGGGCAATTGTAACTTCCCTGAATATTCGACATAAAAAGATCCTTTTAAATTGATCCTTTAAATCATTGATAAAATTAATTTGAATCAATCAAAGATGCACTTAAAAATAAGCTTTAAATCCGGCTTGAAATTAGCCTAATAATCAGTTTGCAGACCGATGCATAAAAATATCATCTTTAATTTCCGACACTAAACGTAAGGTTGAACTGTATAGTATGCATCTTTCAAATGTAAGTTTGAACACAAACATTGGGTTGATGAACCATAATTTTCTTTTCAATAATAAAACGTATGATAAATTATCCATACTTTTATAAGCTTCCAAACGTAAGGTACATGATCCATACTTTTAATGAAACGTAAGATTGTTTACTGAAGTAAGGTTGATGAACCATACTTTTGAGAAACAAACATAACATTTAGAACCTATATACGGTTCTTCTTCCATACTTTTTCAATAACCCAAAACGTAGGGTTCCTTCATAACGTAGGGTTCCTCTTCCATACTTTTTTGATAACATATGGTTGATTAAACATACTTTTTCAATATATCATAAATTATACATCACATTTCGCCCTTACGCTACGTTTCTCTATGTAGGGTATGAACAATGTTTCCAGAACACATTTAAGCAATTCCTGAATATGTAGATCATGAATAGTGTTTCAAAACACGCTAATGCGAATATTTTAGCAATTAAATCTCATTGTTCAAGAACTTAAATATTTCTTCCAGAAATAAAATAAATAATATATTCTTAAAATATACTTAAAAAAATCATTAGAAAAAAATTAAGGGTGTTTGTGAGCATAAAATGAAATGAAGCTTTAGATGATGAAAGTTATATGATAGAAATGCAAGAAGAACTAATCCATTTTAAAAGAAATGAAGTCTGAAAATTAGTTGCAAGACCATAGAATTATCCAGTTATTGGAACCAAATCTGTTTTTATAAATAAACAAGATCATCAAGGAATAATAACTAGAAATAATGTGAGAATTGTAACTAAAGGATATAATCAAGAAGAAGGTATAGATTATGATGAGAACTTTGAGCATGTAGCTAGATTAAAAGCCATTAGAATCCTCTTAGCATATGAATCTCATATGAATTTTAAATTATTTCAGATGGATGCTAAGTCTGCATTTTTAAATGGTTATTTAATGGAGGAAGTTTATGTTGAGCAACCTCCTGGTTTTGAAAATTCTCAAAAACCGGATTTGTTTTTAAACTTACTACAGATATATATGGACTTAAACGAGCACCTAGAGCTTGGTATGAAAGATTAAGCTCTTTTATTTTGAAAAATTATTTTACTATTGGAATGACATATCTAACACTATTTAAGAAAACTATAAATTCTAATATTTTATTGGTTCAAATTTATGTCGATGATGTAATTTTTGGATCAACTAATAAATCCCTTTGTCCTGATTTTTCAAATCTAATGCAAAAAGAATTTGAAATGAGTATGATGAGAGAATTAAATTTTTTTAGGACTTAAAATTTATCAAAAATGTTTTGGAAATGTTTTAAATCCAAGAAAATACATTACTGATTTACTAAAGAAATTTGGACTTGAAAACAACAAGACATATATAACTCCTATGTGTACTAATAAAAAACTTGATTTGGATGAAACTGGAAAATCCGTTAACAATAAGTTATATAGAGTTATGATTGGTAGTTTATTATATCATACTGCTAGTAGGCTAGATATAATGTATTCAGTATGTCTTTGTGTAAGATTCCAATCAAATACTAAAGAATCTCATTTAACTACTGTTAAAAGAATTTTTAGATATTTAAAAGGATCTATTTTTCAATCTCTTCTTTATCCTAAAACATATGATTTTAATTTAATTTCATATTTAGAAGAATACTTTGGGAGTTCTAGATTAGATAGGAAAAGCACTTTGGGTACTTGTCAATTTTTAGGAAAATATTTAGTGTCATGGTCAAGTAAGAAACAACACTCAGTTTCTATGTCAACAGCCGAGGCAGAATATGTATTTACTAGCAGTTTCTATGCACACATTTTGTGGATGAAAAACACTCTTATGGATTTTGGACTAAATTTTAATAGTACGCATATTTTATGTGATAATACTAGTGCTATAAATATTTAAAAAAAATCCTATTAATCATTATTGGACTAATGATATTGATATCATACATCATTTTCCAAGAGATCATGATCTTAAAAAGGATATATCTTTGGAATTTGTAAGTAATGAAATTCAATTATCCGATATTTTTACAAAACCACTTACCACTGCAAGGTTTGATTTTATTAAGGAGGATCTAGGTTTATTTAATTTTAAATAAAGTTTTATTTTATTTTGTTGTTTCTTTCTTTTAATAATGTTTAAAATAAATTAGTTATTTGTTTTTAAAACATAATAATTTTTTTTGCGTGATCAATTTTATTTGTTTTTAAAATATATGTAATAATTATTGATGACACATGAATCAAGGATGTTAGAAACCTTTTGAATTCTGAATCTTTTCATTTTTTTACCAAAAACCTTTTCGAACATGCGACACTTTACTGCTCTTTGTCTATTCAAACCTGAACCTTTGAAACCCTAATCCTCTTTCGATACTTTAGAGTTTTTTTGATAGAAATGGCCAAGACTAAGAGAACCGATGAAGCTGAGACTAGAAAAACGAAGAAACAATGCTCTGAAGGAAGAAAAATTTTCCAAGGAAAGGTCATAGACCTGGAATGGCTATTTTAGACGAATCTTCTGCTGAAACCAGCTCTCGCTTTTCAAAATCTAGAGCAGACCTTCAATTGTGAGAAGTTTGAGTTTTTGTATGAGTTAGAACTATGAAATTTGTTTAAGTATGTACAATTTAGTCTGGGAGAAGATGAGGATACTATGGTAGTGATGATTGAAGATAAAGATGTTTCGATATCCTCTGTAGAGATTGGTCAGATTCCGAACTGCCCTCATGAGGGAGTTTTTCATTTTGATTTGAAAAATATAGGAGATTCAGTGCATAAGTCTGAAAATATCATGTATTTTTTTTTGGTTCTAATTATATAAGTAAGATGTTGATAAAGGACCTAGAGCTAGATCAGAAAATCTTAGTGAAATTTGTGCAAATAGGGATTGCACCGAGGATGTCTGAGTTGGAGAAAATCTTGTATCCAGACATGTATATAATGTTTCTGTTAATGAGTTATATAAGGCTTAATTTTCCTAGGTACATGGTAAGGTATCTTCATTATTGTTGTCAATTAGAAGCCCACATGGATTTTTATCCGTTTGGTAGATTCATTTCAAAATTTTTGTTCAAAATGGATATGGTGAGGCTAGTGGAAGCCAGAGTTAAATGTCATCATAGTAACACTTTTGGTGCTAGGACCCTAAGATATTGGTTACTTCTGGAGCACATTTAAAGGAAATTTTTTTCCAGTAGGGGCTGAGGAAGAATAAAAGAGTGCTCAAGATCAGTCTAAAAAGTCCAAGGAGGGACAAGCTGAATCGAGTGTAAGCACTGCTATAAGAATAATAAAATTCGAAACTGAATAAACTCAATAAGAAGGAAGTCAGGAGGGACTTTATATTCAATGAAAAATAATTGCTAATGAGAAAATTGTTTCACCTTTTTTGACAACAAGAGATTTACTCTGTATAGTTTTGTCAGAGAAGAAGCTATTGAGAAGCCAAAAGAAGAGGGTACTGCTAAAATTACAGTGACTCCTCAAGTAAAAACTGAAATTAAACCTCAAATTGTAACTGAAGCTGATGTTTAAATTGAAAAGGAAAAAGAGGCAGAGCCTGGTGAGGAAGTGGCCAGTCCTAAAGAAAATCAAGAAGATATTATTTTATAAAATCCAATGGAATAACTGAATACTGATGTTCACAATGAGAATGTTTCTGAAGTTCAAACAGAGGCAATTCATGAGGATTTTTGTGTGGAAGATTCTGGAAAAGACTCTGGGGAAAAGCCTGTGGACTAGGCCGCTCAGGAGGAAGAAAAAGAAAAATCCGATGCAGACTCTTTTCCATTAGTACTACTGCATCACATTGAAGCTGAAAATGAGATTCAAGAACAGGGTACCTCTGATTCAGTGAATATGGAAGTAGAAGCGCTGTACATAAAGTTGTCTAATTTGGAATTTGAAAATGTTGCTATGAGGAGATCCTTAGAGAAAGAACAGTTGAAATTTTAAAGACTTAATAGAAGTATAGTTTCACGACATGATGTTGAAAATTTTAAGCAAGAGATGTTGACAGAGGTAAACAAGCTGAAATAAGAAATGGTGATGAAGTCAGATCTGTCAGAATTCAAAACCAATATGGAGACACAATTTGCATTTATTAGTACTGGTGAAGATAGTGGATCAGGTACTTCACCAGATTTATTCAGAAGATTTCAGGATATCATAGTAGTAATGAGAAATATGAATGATAGATTGCATGATTTGAAATGAAATTGTGCTCCACTATCAGTTTTATTAGATAATCAGAAGTGTTTGGTTGACCAGTTGACCTCAAGTGAACCAAGTATTAGAACTATGCTAACTCAGTTCATAGAGAAGTTAACTCTGTTTATGGAGAAGGAAGAGAGGCTTCATGAGTTTTTCAGAGTAAACTTGATAGAAGATATTCTTATGACTCAGGAGAATCGAGATCTTATTATCAAAATGGGAGATGGAATGATGAAAATGCTAAGGGAGCATTTGACAGAAATAAAGACAATAGTTTAGAGGAGATAAAACCTATCTCATACTCTTACCATAACCTCATTCCTGTGATCATCATGATTGTACATATTCCATGTGTTCAATGACATTTTGTTGGTCGGTGTGGATACTCAAGAGGGGGGTGAATTGAGTTAAAAAAAATTCTATTTAAATGATTTATATAGAAATCCCCTAATTAACAAAACAAGTTAAACTGTAGTGAATTTATAAAGATTTTAAGTGTTCAATTAGTTTCTCAAAGATTGATTATTTTTCAGTTAACTTAATCTGAAGATAAAGTTAGCTTTTGAAACTAACTTACTAGATAACAATTATTATAAACACTTTCCAGTTAAACTATCAGAGTTACTTTTAAACAGATTTGAATTTCTATGTAATTATCAATGGAATATTAAAAATATTTTATACTAAGAAGGATGCACAACAGTTTAAACCAAGAGGTTCAGTATCAAGATGGACTTAGTCCTCTCAAAAAGTTTATATAAAACTTTGATCCACACCCCGGATCAGGGTTTACAATAGTACTCAGACTGTCCAGGTCCTCAGACCTCTATCACAGTTTTACGTGGGAAAGCAGCAACAAAAACACACAGGCAGTCCAGGTACTCTCAACTCTACCATAGTTCTACATGGGATACGTAAAGATATAAAGAGTTTGGTGTGATGATTTTAGTACCCTCCAGTTTATCTTAGGAGACAGTGTGTGTCCAAAAAGACAGAAGAACACACTAATTCTTAATGTAATGAAAATAATGATCACAGTAGAGCAACAATATAGAGATGAGTTTATAATTACCTTATGTAATGTCAATGCAGCTCTGGACTCCTTTGGATTGAATCAAATATAGCTTTGAGTCCTTATCTAGAAGTTGTGTAAAAAATAGAGTGCCGCGATTCATCTTTTGTTCTTTTTGAGGTTCAACAGAGCGAAGATGTTCTTTAAGCTTCAAATATGATTCGTTTGTTCAGCAGCTGTTGAGTTGCATGCAGTGTGTCTTTCTTTTTAAAACTTTCTCTGAGTGTCTTCTTCGTTATCTTGCTCACAACCTTGCTTTTCATTTCTGTATCGCGCGCATGATGATTCCTGGCCACACTTCGCTTTTAACTTGGAATTTATGTGTTGGAGCCGACATGTTGCATGTATTCCTCACCTCGTACCTCGTACTATACGATGATATGTCTACAAAAAAACATTAATTATTTTAGTGCATTAAAATCATCAAATATGACCTTTATAAATTAAATTGAAATATGACAAAATAGTTTAATAAACTATGTCACAGTAAGTCATGGAAACAATGTCTTAGTGTCATAGTGTCTCATGGTCACGGTGTCTTGTTCATGGTATCTGGATTCATGGTGTCTGGATTCACGGTGTCTGGTTTCAAGGTGTCTGCTTCACGGTGTCTGGTTTCATGGTGTCTGTTTCATGGTGTCCACTTCACGGTGTCTGCTTCACAGTGTTTAGCTTCACGGTGTCTGATTTCACGGTGTCTGCATCACAGTGTCTGCTTCATGGTGTTTGCTTCACCTTGTTTTAGACTTTTCCAAGTAACTATGTTCAGACTTAAATAATGATGATAATATAAAGGATTATACTTAATCGTTTATCAAAGAAGGTATTATAAGAGTATATCAAAGATTGTATAAAGTAGGTAAATATAATGTAGAGAAATTAAGATCTTGCATGGCTCTTCTTAAAGCATGGGAAAACTTTAAACATAAATACACATGATTTGATATAATTTATAGGAGTTAACTTGGTTGAATAAGATTTGTGATCATTAAAACAAGATTAATACATGTGGAGTTCAACAATATCCCCCTTTTTGATAATGAAAAATCATGTATTGTTAAAGTGTATATTGGATTCAACTATAGAGACAAAAGCAATGAAAGGGTAGCATATAGAAACTTCTCCCCCTTTTATGATTATCAAAAAGATGAAAGAATAGAAGTAACAAGAAACATTCCATTAATAGAAAGCAAGGGTCAGTACAAAACAAAAGAGTAATACAAAAGAAAAAGCATCCCTATCAAAAATAATAATCACTGTTCTTCTTCATGGGCCGACCTTCTCTTTTCCTTTAACTATAGTGGAAGAAGAAGAAGCCTTATGGGCATATGTCGAGGTAGTAGAAGGTAGTGAGGTGGTTGATAAAGAGGGTAAAGGAAGGCCTTCAAAGACTAAGGGAGCCAAGGTAGGAGTAGTAGAAGATCTCGACAGTTGTTGATCGAGAATTACAGGCCAGATTTGACATAGTGCTTGGCCAACAGACATAGTGGTTGAGGCTAGGACAAAGGTGAAGGAAGGCATCCCAGGTCTGAGTGGTGCAGCAGCTGGAGCAACAATGGATGTACTCTGGACAAGAAGATAGGGCCTCAAGAGTTTTATGAAATCTATAATAATCTCTCCACCATACTACATGGATTTCTAAAAATCATCCTTGTTCTATATAAACTTGTCCAACAATCGAGTAAACTCTGTAAGCTTCTGGACTTGGGTCTTGAAAGCATGAGTCACAAGAGGAATCTATTGATTTTATACAAGGTACTTGAAATGATTTTTCATATCGAACTTGGAGAAGATTCTGTTGAAGTAGAAATACACTTTCTTGTCAATCTCTTGCTGAGCATCATTATCAATTTTGGAGTGGATTTGTAATAGGTCAAGAACTCTATCATAATTCTTGATCACTTTAGATAAAGAAGCTGTATTGAAGCCACTGAGTACATTCTAAAGTTCTTCTTTGACAATAGTTCTGAGTAGATCACTGTAGAATGAGGGCTTAGAGGATTGACTAGATGCTTTGATAGATGTGGTCAGAGATTTTAGTTGATTCAGCACCTTTTGAAGACACCATGTTTACTCATCAGTGAGTTTATTAAGATTGGAAACAATCTCTTTCATTTTCTTCACAAGTTGTTTGTTCCTTTCAGATATCTTTTCATCTAAGGATACTAGATATGGTTGAATCTGAGACACACCAACCTGTGGGATTTTAGGAGCAACAGGTTCTATAGGAGGATCAACAGATTCAAATCTTGAATGTATCTCTCTCTGCATATCTTTAACCATATTTCTTAGAGTCTTCACTTCATTACTAGGCAGCTTATTTTCAACTCTGACTTCTTGAATCTCATGGATCATCTTAGGTTGTATTTGAAAAATAATTTTCTCCAATTATAGTGAGTCATCTTTCTCACTTAAAATTTTCACAGGACGAGGTTGGGTATTCCTGAGTTTCTCAACTCCAGATAAGAGGGTAGCACCAAATTGCTTCAGATCATCCTTACTCACAAAGGATGGTTGTTCAGACAAGTGTTCAGATGTAGGAACTGGTACGGGCTCAGGTTCCTTCTCAGGTGCAATATTGGAGACTGATTTCAACTAAAATAGAGAGGAAATATCAAGTCTGGTTGCTGTAACCTGCTGAGAGACATCCACATCATAGAAACTGGGAAATTTATACTGAGTGTCTATAGGACTTGACTCAGTTGGATGTGAGGCTTCAATAGGCTCAAGATTTGGGGTTTTATCCCCCTCAACATGTGCCCCCTGCTCTGGAATTAGTGGCTTGGGATCTTGGTCTAATTCCATAGACTCATCTCTAACTTCTTCACTTATTTCTTGTCTAGCTAGATGAAAAGCTCGCTTCATCTGTTCTTCAGCTGTAGGTATGATTTCAGGAACATATTGTTCCACATGGAGTTCCTCAAGATTGATCTCTTCCAAAATAGGTAGCTCTTCCACTATAGGATCTTCTATTGTATGCTATTCCATGGCATGCTTTTCAGGTTCTTTGGCAACAGATTCTGTTATAGCTTCGGCTTGAGTTTCCAAATTAACAGCTTCCCAAGGAGTAGGTACTTCTTCTTCAAGAATTACATGAGGAGTAGTAGTCCTGTCTTCCTTAACAATAATAGCTTACCTAGGTGGCAATTAATCCAATTCTTCCTCTTCTTCAGGATACTCAACAATCTCATCTGGTTCCAAACCAAGAATAGAAATATATCGTGGTCTTGAGGGATAATCCACCGGATTGAATTTATCATAAATTATATCATTTTCTTCCACCCATTCCTTTTTCTAGGGATTCTAGTTTATCTTCATTATTTTGATAGTGGATTTTGAGAGACAGTACTCACAGTCCTTAATCACTTGTTCATTTGGTCCAACCATTCTCTTGGAAAGAAGAATGGATGAGATTAGCTGAGAGTAGAATAGAGAAGTTGACTTGGATGTGACTTTGAGTCACTACTGGAAATATGGATTATACCAACGGTTTTGGCCAAACCGTTGGTATAGTTCATTATTTTGGACCTATACCAATGGTTTGGCCAAAACCGTTGGTATAGGTCACTTATATGGACCTATACCAATGGTTTTCCAAAACCGTTGGTATAGGTCCCAAATTCAAACGACCTATACCAACATCTCTCAAAACCATTGGTATAGGTGCTTTGATTTTTAATCGAATATTCTTATTGATAACATTATATAAATCAAAATTTAAAATAATTATGATAATATATATAAATATTTATGAAATTATGTTCAAAAAAGTCATGTTAGGTTAGTGGTTAGGTCATTAAATTATAAACTAGAGGTCCTAGGATCAAATCCCACCGAATGTTTTTTTGAAATACATATACTAACGATTTTATAGAACTGTTGGTATATATTTTCATATTACTTTTACCAACGATTTTCAAAACTGTTGGTATAGGTTTATACCAACGGTTTTCCCAAAACCATTGGTATAGACCTATCCTCATGACTTACTTAACTACAGTCCTCCAAACCGTTGGTATAGGCTATACCAATGGTTTGGAGGCCTATACCAACGGTTCCAAACCTTTGGTATAGGGTATTTTTCCAATAGTGATTAACTCACACATATGGTGTATGATATAATTTCACAGGTTGATCTTATGCCCATTTTTCATAAGATGAATCAGAAACACATCTTGGTATTTTAAAATAGTAAAATCACCTTTCCTAGGACTGACCAAATTCTGTACAAACATGAATAGAAGCCTTGATTCTCCATCTAATTCAGTAGAAATGGATCTCCTCTGGGTGCCATTTCTAGTTAAGGTTTTCAGGGCATCTTCTAAATCAAAGAAATCAGTTAAAGGTGGAGGTCCTCTCAGATAGTCCTCACAGATTCCTTCATGATGTATCCTAAGGCATGCTGCCCATAAACACGAAGAAAATGAGCATCTCTATCCATTGACCCGGCTTCATACAACATAACAATCACCATAATCAAAGGAGGACTAAACGTACTGGTAAAAATGAGCCACTAACCTAGGGTAGATGGGTGATGGGTATGTCTTCCTTTGAGAACCACTCTAATGAGCCTTGTTATTATAACACTCTCAATACCATAGACTTACTAGACAGAAGCCATTTGGGGAAAATATCTTTCTCAGGTACAACAAAACGTTTTACCAGATTCAGATTTAAAGGTCCTTTGGGTGTCTGATTAGGTGCAATCTTCTTCTTCTTCAAGCTGTGCTTTTCAGGTATCGATGATGATGTATGTTTCATTCTTAGCATTCACTGAAGGTTCGAGCGAGAAAAGGGTCGCAGGGATGAAGAAGGGTTCAAACAGAGTAAGTAGAAGAAACTTCAAGTGAAGAATCGAGTGATACTCTCTTTTTTTATCATTTAGGAATACCAAACATTGCCAAAATAAAAACATGGGAAAATAAAAAGGTGAGAAAGATAATTACCACGATACGGGTTTAAAGAAAAACATAAAGAATTTTTACGGTGAGACCGTGTCTGGTCATTACGGTGAGATAGTAAACGAGATTTACGGTGAGACCGTGAACAAACTTCTTAGTGTGCGTTACGGTGAGATAGTAAATGTCAGACAGTAAGTACAAAATACTAACAGTGAGTTAGTAAACATGATAGAGGGTAACTGAGAAACTGTAATCATGAAATAATAAAGTATAACATAGTAAGATATCAAACATTAAGACCTGAAACAGTAACAAGTAAGTTATATATTTGAGATTTACCATTCCTAGTTTATGTATGATGTAGTCTATTATCTCATAATTTAATGGTTTGGTGAATATATCAGCAAGTTGATATTCAGTACCAATGAATTCCAAAGTGATATCACCTTTTTGATAATGGTCTCTCAAAAAGTGATGTCTTACATCAATGTGATTTTTCCTAGAATGTGAAACATGATTGTTTGAGATGTTAATAGCACTTGTTTTGTCACAATTTATAGGTACATGTCTGAATTGATATCCATAATCTAGTAATTTGTGTTTCATCCACAAAATTTGTGCACAACAACTTATAGAAGCTATGTATTCATCTTTTGCGGTAGATAATGCAACAGAATTTTGTTTCTTACTACACCATGATACTAGTGACTTTGTTAAAAGGTGACATGTTCCAGAGGTGCTTTTTCTATCTATCTTACAACCATCGAAGTCAGAATCAGAATAACTAAATAATTCAAATGATTGTCCTTTAGGATAAAACAGTCCTAGATTGGGTGTATGCTTGAGGTATTTGAAAATTATCTTTACAGCATTTAAATAAGATTCCTTAGGGTTTGATTGAAAGTGAGCACACATAAAAACACTAAACATAATGTCAGTACGACTAGCAGTTAAGTAGAGTAAACTTCCAATCATTACTCTATAAGTGGTTTGATTAACATATTTCCCATCTTCATCAAGATCCGACTTATAAGTGGTACTCATGGGAGTGTCACTACTTTTAGTTCTATCCAATCCAAAAATGTTTTAGAATATCCTTTTTATATTTAATTTGATTTAAAATAATACCATTTTCATTTTGAAAAACTTGAAATCCAATAAAATATTTGAGTTATCCCATTAAACTCATTTCAAATTCATTTTGCATCAATTTAGAAAAATCATCACATAAAGAATTCTTCGAATATCTAAAAATATTGTCATCTACATATATTTGAACAACTAAAAAATCATTAAAAATTCGTTTTATAAAGAGAGTAGGATCATCTATTCCTTTTGTAAAACCTTTGGAAATAAGAAAAGTACTCAATCTGTCATACTAAGTTCGTGGATCTTGCTTCAAACCATATAAGTCTTTTGATTGTTTAAAAATATGATTTAAAAAATGGGGGTTTGTAAATTCAGGGGGTTGTTCAAAAAAAACATCATAAGCTATATACCCATTTATGAATACACTCTTAACATCCATTTGATATAGTTTGAAATTCATATGTGCAACATAGGCAAGTAGGATTATGATTGCTTTAAGACTGGCTACTGGTGTAAAGGTCTCGTCATAGTAAATTCCTTCTTCTTGACTATAGCCTTGTGAAACTAGTCTAGCCTTGTTTCTATCTATGTTACCATCTTCATCAACTTTATTCCTAAAACCCCATTTAGTGCCTATGGTCAAAGTGTCCTTAGGTCTATCTACTAATTCCCAAACTTTGTTTCTTTCAAATTGATTTAATTCTTCTTGCATAGCCATCACCCAAAATTCATCATTGATTACACCATTGAAATTTTTAGGTTCAAGCTGTGAAAGAAAAGCTTGATGTTCAACCTGGTTTCTAAGAGAATCTCTATTTTGTGTTCCTCTATATAAATCTCCTACTACAACATCTAAAGGATGGTTTTTATGAGTCCTAGTTGGTTTAGAAAAGGTAGGTCTAGAAATTTCAGTTTCATTTACAGGTTTGGGTTCTACAGAAACAGGTTCTGGAAAATTTCCAGAACTGGTTGTCTTAACAACAGGTTCAGATTTTTTTTCATTAAGGTTTAGAATGGGAATATCTTCTTCAAGATTTTCAAGATTAGTATTAGGTTCATGTGGATCATTTTCATCAAATTTTATGTGCACATATTCTTCCACACATTTGGTTTTCTTATTGAATAATCTATAGTCTTTACTCGAGATTGAGTAACCTAGGAAAATTCCTTCATCACTTTTGGTATCAAATTTGTCAAGATTATATTTAGTGTTAAGGATAAAAACTTTGCAACCAAAAACTCTAAAGTAATTAAACTTAGGATTCCTATTATTCCAAAGATCATAAGGAGTCTTTTTAAGAATTGGTCTAATCAAGACTCTATTGATAATGTAACAAGATGTATTAACAACTTCCGCCCAAAAGTAAATTGGAAAATCATATTCATTGAGCATTGTCCTAGAAATCTCTTGTAGAGTCCTATTTCTTCTTTCTACAACACCATTATGTTGAGGTGTTCTAGGAGTAGAGAAGTTGTGACTATAACCTTTGTGTGAGCAATAAGATTCAAACTCCGGATTTCAAACTCATGGCCATGATCAATTCTCATGGTCTTGATCCTAAGTCCACTAAGGTTCTCTGTAGACTTGGAGTATTTAATAAAATTAGAACAAGATTCACTTTTGTGAGAAAGAAAGTATACCAAAGTGTACCTTGAAAAACCATCTACAAGAACATTTACATAGTGCTTCCCATTTATACTTGAAACTCTTGATGGTCCAAACAAATCCACGTGAACCAACTTGAGAGGTTGAGAAGTAGAAACTTATTTCTTTGGTTTGAAAGAAATTTTGTGTTGTTTTCACTTTTGACAAGGATTACACACTTTGTAAAGTGGGAATTCTAGTTTAGTTTAAGTCTCTAACTAAACATTTCCTAGTCAGTTTGCTAAGTGAGTGCACATTGTAGTGTCGTAGCCTTCTGTTCCATAGCCAAGACTCTTTATGAAAATCATTTAAACAAGTAACATTTTGTTTAGCTAAAGAATTCAACTCTACAGCATATACATTTTCATTTCTTAATGTAGTAAATACCAAACAATTTTTAGAATTAAAAACATTACATAAATAATTTTAAAATTTTACATTGAAACCATCATCACACAACTGAGAAATACATAGTAGGTTTTATTTTAATTCATCAAAATATAGTACTTTAGAAATTAAAATTGAATCAGTGTTACCAATCTGGCCTAAGCTGATGATTTTTCCTTTTGAGTTATCCCCAAAGGTGACATGTCCTCCATCAACTTTGATTAATATCTTAAAGCATGAGTAGTCTCCTATCATATGACTTGAAAATCCACTGTCCAAGTACCATATCTTCCTACAAGAACTTTTCAAGCAGGTTCCCTACAAAAAAGATTTAGACATACGATAATTTTGGTACCCAGATTTTCTTGGGTCTAGAAAGGTTAGCAAGTAAAACTCTAGGCACCCATACTTGTCTAACGAGGTTCCTATAATTAGTAGATTCAAAAGATGTTGATAAATAAACTTTGTTTGGTCTATAAGAATTTGAATAGATAGATGAAGCATTAGTGCTTCCAGAATTTGAACTAGAATCATATTGTCTAGCTTTTGAAATAAATTTATTTTTAACAAACTTTCTCTATCCAGGTTGGTATCCTAAACCAGTAGTATACTTTGGTGCAACTTATTTTCCAAGCATTTGAGTTAGAGTGTTCCTTCCATTCGTGAACTTCTCCAAGTCTTTTCTAAGTTTCTCATTAGAAAATTTGAGTTCTGTATTCTCCTTTAACAGTTGAGAATTCTTTTCCTTTTCTATACTAAGATCAGTTTTCACAGTACTAGTCAAGGCATACTGTTTCTTTAATGATTTGTACTTTTGTTTTAGATCATTACAAGTATCTTCTAACATATTACAGTATTAAAATAATTCATCTTTATACATATTATTTTAATCACTTTCATTCCCAGAATAGTAATCATTCAGCATAGGGGAAACATATACCTCAGATGTTTCAGTCATGAAACACATGTTGGCATGATTATTTCCCTCAGAATTAGAAGCTTCAGATCCACTTGAGCTGTCTTCTGAAGCACTTCATGTTTCTTTTATAGCTTTCTTAAATTTGTTTTCCTTATAATCATATTTTTTTCTTAAACATAAATTTTGGACAGTCATCCTTAACATGTCCTTTCCTTTTACATTCATAACAGACAATATCATCATTTTTATCAAATTTCTTCCAATCTCTCTTACAATTACCTTGTTGGTCATACATACCCTTATAGATTGATTTTCTGAAAAAATTTCTTCTTTCTAAATAATTTCTTGAATCTCTTGGCTATATGAGCCATCCATTCATCACTGTCTAAGTTAGAATTTTCACTAGTTGATCTTTCTTCAGTTATGTGAACTTTCTATTTGTCCTTGCTTTTTGAAGCAGTGGACTTAAATGCCACTGACTTCTTCTTAGGTTCATAATCTTCCTCTCTATTTACCTTCAGCTCTTTTTTATACATCATCTATTTTCAAATCAGCTCCTTGACAGGTATCTTTCCAATGTCACATGATTCTCGTATAGAGACAGAGGTTTCTCTCCATCTGTCTAGTAGGCATCTTAGTATCCTCATGGTTTTCTCCTTTGCTGGAACTTCTTTTCCCACTGATCTCATTGTATTTAATATCTCATTAAACCTGAGATACATATCAGAAATAGATTAATCAGATTTCATTTTAAAATTATCATACTTAATAGTGTATGTATTTAATCTCATTTCCTTAACATTGGTTGTTCCCTCATGGGAAACAACCAGAGTATCCCATATTTAATAAATAGTCTTACAAGCAGATATTCGATGAAATTATTCATCTCCTAAAGCACAATACAAGGCATTCATTGTGTTATAATTATTATTGTAAGCAGCTTTCGTAGGTTCATCCTAAGTAGTTTTAATAGTTTCTGGAATCTTATACTGAGTCTCTATAGCAGTCCAAATGTCAAATACCATACTTTATAAATGGATTTTCATTTTTATTTTCCATTGGGAATAATTTACACCATTAAATAAGGGTGGCATATTGGTAGCTACACCTTCTAATATGTTATCTATAATTAGATTTTAGAAAATGTATTTAAAGAGATAAAGAATTTGAAATAACAGAAATTTAAGATCTTTAAGATACAACTAAAATCACAGTTGAATAAGATTACCCAGTATCCTAATAAACAGCCTTTGATACCAAATGTTGTTTGGAGTGGATACTCAAGAGGGGGGTGAATTGAGTTCCAAAAAAATTTCTGTTTAAAAGATTTATATTGAAATCCCCCAATTAACAAAACAAGTTAAACTGTAGTGAATTTATAAATATTGTAGGTGTTTAATTAGTTTCTCAAAGAATGATAATATCTCAGTTAACTTAATCTAAAGATTAATTTAGCTTTTCAAAATAACTTACTAGCTAGAAATAATTACAAAAACATCCTAGTTCAACTATCAGAGTTACTTTAAAACATAATTGAATTTCTAAGTAATTAGTAGCCGAATATTGAAAATAGTTTAAACTAAGAAGGATGAACAATAATTTTATCCAAGAGGTTCAGTCTCAAGATGAGACTTAGTCCTCGCAAAAAGTTTATATAAAAATTTTATCCACACCCTGGATCAAGGTTTACAACAGCACTCAGACTGTCTAGGTTCTCAAACACCTACCACAGTTCTACATGGGAAAGTAGAAACAACAACACATAGGCTGTCCAGGTCCTCATAACTCTATCACAATTCTACATGTGATACACAAAGTTATAAAGAGTTTGGTGTGAGGATTTCAGTATCCTCCAGTTCATCTTAGGAGACAATGTGTGTCCAAACAGACAAGAAGCACACACTGCTTCATAATGTAAGGAAAAGAATGATCACAACAGAGCCAGAATATAGAGATGAGTTTAGAATGCTCTTTTGTGATGTCAATGCAGTTCTAGACTCCTTTGGATTGAAGCAGATGAAGCTTTGAGTACTTCTCTAGAAGTTGTGTGAAAGCAGAGTGTCGCGACTCAACTTGTGTTCTTTGTGAGGTTTAATAGAGCGAAGATCTTCTTTAAGATTCAAATATGATTCGTGTGTTCAGTAGCTGTCGAGTTTCATGCAGTGTGGCTTTATTTTTAAAACTTTCTCTGAGTGTTTTCTTTGTTATCGTGCTCATGGCCTTTCTTTTCGTTTCTGTATCGCGTGCATGATGATTCTTGGACACACTTCACTTTAAACTTGGAATGCATGTGTTGGAGCTGACAGGTTGCATGTATTCTGCACCTCGTACCTCATACTGTTCGATGATATGTCTACAAAGAAACATTAACTATGTCAGTTCATTAAAATTGGGAAATATGACCATTAGAAATTAAATTTAAAGATAAAAAAATAGTTTAAGAAATAGTTTCATAGTAAGTCATGGAAACAGTGGCTTAGTGTCACAGTGTCTCATTGTCACAGTGTCTTGTCCACAGTATTTGGCTTCACGGTGACTGGCTTCATGGTGTCGGGTTTCACGGCGTCTGCTTCACGGTGACTGGTTCACGGTTCCTGGTTTCACGGTGTCTGCTTCACATTGTCTGCTTCACAGTGTCTGCTTCACGGTGTTTGGCTTCACGGTGTCTTCTTTCACGATGTCTACTTCACGGTGTCTACTTAATGATGTCTGCTTCACGATGTTTTAGACTTTTCAATGTAACTGTGTTTAGACTTAAATAATGATGATAATAGAAAGGACTATACTTGAGCATTTATCAAATAAGGTATTATGAGAGTAGATCAAAGATTGTATAAAGTAGGTAAATAGAATGTAGAGAAATTAAGATCTTACATGGCTCTTTTTAAATCATGAGAAAACTTTAAATATAAATACACATGATTGGATATAATTTATAGGAGTTAACTAGGTTGAATAAGATTTGTGATCATTAAAACAAGATTAATACATGATGACACTACCACAAAAACATTTTTTCGCAGTGCCACCCTTTATCAGCACTAAAAAAAGAGATGATAAAAGCACCCCTTTATCAGTGCTTTTTTAGCACTGATAAAGGTACCCCCCATTTATCAGCGCTTTTTTCAGCGTTTATAAAGGGATCCCCTTTATCAGTGTTTTTTTAGTAGCACTGATTAAGGGGGGGCATATATCAACGCTTTTAAAAAAAGGGATGATAAATGGTCGGCTTCAAAATAAAATTAATTAAAAAATATATATTAATATATAAATATATAAATATAGTTATATTGATATAAATATAATATATAATTTTTAAATATATTTTGGATAAGTATAAATATACATTTATAGTTAATATACTTATTATATAATTAAGATATTTAGTGAAAATGGCTTATAATTTTTTTTAATAAAATAGTTTTAATTAATAATTTGCTAATTATTATGGAGTAATAGTCATTTAATAACAATTTGAAGACAAAAAAATTGAAAAAATCAAAAAAGATCCCAAATATGTTGAAAACGCAAATCGAACTTCAAACAGCAATAACTTTTGATTCGGGTGTCCGTTTGAGCTCTACCACATATCAAATCAAAGCCTACAATGAGATCTATGTCCCTGTGACTAGGGGGACCCTGGTCAAAGTTTGTTCAAGGCCAAAAGAGGCCTCCAAAACTGAGTTTTTAGTCGCGGTACTCCGATTTCTTAACATTTTGTGGATTTTCAGCCCCATTTAAGGGGGTATTATTGGATTTTTTTTGGTGAGGACTGAATTTATTCCAAGGTATTACATTCATATTGATATTATGTCTTTGAAATTTTATCGTTTTTTATATTGCACTGCTATTTATAATCAAATATATAACAATATATACATATTTTTTATATATTCACACATAAAAATTTAATTATAAATAAAAATAATAAAATATATTTACATATAAAATATATTATCTTTATCTAAATAATAACTAATATCCATTTTATTTAAAATACAAATATATGAATATTTATATACCTATATATTAATCTAACTATATATATTTATATTAATCTAGCTATATATATATATATTAATATAACTACATATATATATATATATATATTAATATTACTATAAATATATATATTAATATCACTATAAATATATATATTAATATCACTATAAATATATATATTAATATCACTATATATATATATAAATAGAGATATATATTAATATAAATATATATTATTATATGAATAAATATAACTAAATAAATAAATAAATATATATATATATATATAAATAGAGATATATATTAATATAACTATCTATATGAATAAATATAACTATATATATATATATATATAGATATCATGATATGGAAAACAAATCAAAATAGAGGAGTGGTAAGGGATTAGGCGCGCAGGGGGGAGGTCTGGAGTTCCAATCCTGGTGAAGGCAAGGGTGCGCACACATGGGGGATTAAGTGAGCAAGCGCTGACAAAGGGGGGAGGTGGTGCGTGGGGGCGCTGTAGGTGGGTGAAAAGCACTGTAAAGAGGGGGGGGGGAGCACTATAAAAGCCCCCCATATTGACAGTATTTTTTTTATTTTTTTTATTATTATTTTTTTTTTATTTTTTTCCTTTTATCAGCGCTTAAACGAAAGCTATGATAAAAGAAGCGCTCATAAAGTACCCTTTTATCAGCGCTGAAAGAAAGTGCTGATAAAGGACCCTTTTATCAGCGCTTCATTTGAGCGCTAATAAAGGGGACCCCCCTTTATCTTCACCTGCTTTATCAGTGCTTTTCTAGAACTGATAAAGGCCATTTTAGCACTGATAAAAGCTGTATTTGTAGTAGTGGGAGTTCAACACATTTTGATTCACTTTATCTTTGTTTGTTTGTTTTTTACTATCTTTGTTTAGATATGCCAGTAATCCATGTTCAATTATTGAGAAACGGTTAATAATAACATTTACTTAAGTTTAGTGCTACATTAAATGTGTTCTATTCCATATTTTATATTAATTTTTGATATCACAAAAGAGGGAGAAATTTGGATAAAGACAACATTTTATTTTAACCTTTTCAAATATTAAGCGTTATCTTAATCCTTTAGAGGGGGAGAAATTGAGTTAATTCTAATACTGTATTTCTCTTTGAAAATATCAAAACTATATGTAATTAATTTTGTAAGTTAATTTCATTGGTTATTTTATGGGTTTTGTGATCATCAAAAAGGGGGATATTGTTAATCTAGTGTTGTTTTTCAATGAAAAATAATATTTTTATTAAAAAGTGGAAGATTGTTGAGAACAATACTCTATCTCTATGATAATTTTGATGCTCACAAATTCCCTTATTTGTTTTCTAATGATTTTATTTTTTAATTATATTTCTGGAATTTATTATTTATTATATTTCTGGAAGAAATATTTATGTTCTTGAACAATGAGATTTATTTGCTAAATTATTCGCATTAACGTGTTCGGGAAACACTGTTCATGATCTACATATTCGGGAATTGCTTAAGTGTGTTCTGGAAACACTGTTCATACCCTAAGTAGAGAAATATATGTTGAGTCAATAAGGTTTTCCTTATGACTTTTCCATTCCTTCTTTTGAAAATCACAAACACCTTACTTTAAGAAAATTGCCTTTATAAGGAAAATTGCTTTTATAAGGAAAATTGCTTTTATAAGAAAAATCACTTTTATAAGGAAAATCGCTTTTGTAAGAAAAATTATCCTTATCATATTTTCATCCATATTTTTCTTAAGTATAAGATTAGAATTCATTTCTATATTCTCGGAATTGTTTGAAACTTTGATATGAGGTATTCTATTTTTAGGATCCGAATTCTGGACAAGAATTGTAATAAAGTTTCACTCTGAAATCTAGATGAGAACTGTAATAAAGTTTCATTCCGAACTCCGGATACGGTCTCTAATTAAGTTCTACATCAGATTCAGGATACAAATCCTTATGAAGTTCGACAACGAATTCTCATTACGAATTCAAATGATGAATTCTCATTACGAATTCTAATGAGGAATTCTCATTACGAATTCTGATGAGGAATTCTCATTATGAATCCTGATGATGAATTCTCATTACGAATTCTGATGAGGAATTCCCATTACGAATTCTGATGAGGAATTCTCACTATGAATTCTGATGAAGAATTCTCATTCCGAATTCTCATTCCGAATTCTCTTTCTGAATTCACAAATTAAATAGAATCTGATCATCTTTGTTTTATACACTCTGAATTTATTTAGACTCTGAAAATTATTTTGGTTAGACTCCAAACTTTCATTTTTCTTATGCCTTTATATTTTGACTACTCTTTATTATTTTCCTTACACTCCGAACTTTCACTCCGAATCTTCACTCCGAAGTTTTGAGTTAGTTCTTAAACGGTGCCGTACATTCTGTTACACTTGTTTTGTTATAAAACAATGTCATTTATTCTATTATAAAACTAACCGTTGGTTAAGTTACACGTGTACAAGTCCCTCCGATTTTTAAGGAAAATATGACCATTGTGAAGGAGGCCAACCTTACCTATAAATAGGAGCTCATTTGAAAGAGCTCACAACTAATGGATGAACAACTTGGTTTTTGTGCATACATGTTGTTGAAGTGATTTATAGAGAGATAGAGGCTCTTATTAACTCTCAAAGCTTCGTGCGACTTCGAATGTTGGTGATTACATTCGAGGACTTCCGGGGATAGGAAAACAGAGGTGCCGACTACCTTGAAGTTCGAGGGCTTCCTTGCTGAGGAAGACAGAGGTTGCCAACTACCTTGAAGTTGAGGGCTTGCGGGGATAGCAAGATAGAGACTCCGATCTTCGTATTAAGGGCTTACCCTAGTGTGGGTGAGATATACTTTCTTGAAATTATAAATCAAGGGACCTTTATCCAAGGTTGTTGGATACCCTTCTCTTTGGGTTAAAAGACTTACATCTTGTTACTTGTAGTTTTACTACTTGTTTATTTCCGCTGCATTTTGTATTATAAGGAAAGTATAAATTTCTTATACTTCCTTACTTGTACTCTTTTTCATTTAGATTCTATACACTTTAAGGTAGAATCTCATATTGTAATCTTTTGTTAAGTTTCAATTTCTGGAACCATACTTCCGGAACCCACTTTCGGAATCCCTTTCCAAGTTTTCATTTGGTATTAGAGGTGTTGTGAATTTTCTTAAGTTTAACTTTGTTAAACTTAGCCCTTTCCTTTGCTTAAGGAAAACACAGTTATTCATAACTAATTTTAAAGGTTCCGAAGGAATTTTTAAAGTATAAAATTCACCCCCCCCTCTTTTAAATTGAGCATCTACATCACTATTTCAATCCTACAATTGGTATCAGAGTAGGTCTCTGAAATACTTATACTTACGAATAAGTTTTTCTTGCTCACTTTATCATTCAGAACTTTCCCATTTCGAACTTTCTCATTCCGAACTTTGTTATTAAAAATCTTTTCTACTAACAAGTTTGTGTGTCGAAGGTTATTTAAAGTATGGCAGGAATTAATGTTGGTTCTATCGATAATCTAAATCCTACAAGACCACCAATCATTGATGGTAATGTCTATGAGTACTGGAGATATCGAATGAAGACTTTTGTTTTCAATACTGGAGTATACAATTTTGTTATGCTTACTGGTGATTATAAAATTCCTGATAAGGAAGCTAGAACTTTTACTAACCAGGAAAAGCAAGAATATCAATTCAACTATAAGGTACGTAATACTCTCTTTGTTCAATGACCAGAAATATATATAGCCAAATTTCTTCTTGTGAAGCAGATAATTGTATCTGGAAGAAGTTAGATGTTACACACTTTGGAACTTCTAAGGTGATTGAGACTAGGAGAGCTATTCTTAGAGCTGAATATCATGACTTCAATTTTCTTTATGGAGAACCAATATGTAAAGTTCAACAAAGATTTATGACTATTATCAACAACCTACAGTCTATGGGAGAGAAAGGTTTAGATGATGAAGCTCTTGTGGATAAGATAATTGATATTATGCCCAATGAGAGGGAATCCAAAATAACTGCTATAGATGAGAATATGAAAGTGACTCAGATTTCTCTTGATGAGCTTTTTGGAACTCTTCTCCAACATGAAACCAGAATGAAGAGAGATGCTGACAACATCAAAAAGAAAAATAGAAATGGTACTGTTTCTTTTACAACAACATCAAACCATATGAAAGCTAAGACTCCTGAGAGAGTAACCAGATCCAACTCTAAGAAGATGGTAATTCAATCAGATTCTAGTGAGAGTGAAATATCGAAAAATGAATTAGCAAATCTTGCTCGAAGGATGAACAAGATAGCTTTCTAGAGAAATTTCCAATCCAAGTATAAGAAAAAGGAAAGGAAAGATAAGAAATATGGAGAAGTTACTTGTTATGAATCCAAGAGAGCTAGACATATAAGACCAGATTTCCCTATGCTCAAAAAGAAAGAAAAGAATGAAAGACATTCAGACAGGAGCAGAAAGAAGTATTATAAAGCCAAAGCTAAGAAAGTTTTGAAAGCTAATGATACCTGGAGTGTCAGTGGTGGTGACTCTTCAGATGAATCTTCTGATTATGAATCTTCAGGACAGAAGAATCTTGGTCTTATAGCCAGATTACCTATTGATAATCATTGTTTTATGGCTAAGGTACGAAATGCTAAATCACTGACCAATGTTTCCTTAAATTCCAATGATAGTAAGTATTATAACACTTTTGATTAAGAATCTTCTTCTGATGAAGAAAATACTTTACCTACTTATGAAGAAGTCTCTAGGTTTACTGAACTTCTTGAAATTGAGAATTCTAAAATCAATAAAAAACTTGATAAGGCAAACTCTAGGAATTCTATTCTTACAAAAGAGATATCAGATCTTTCTAAAGATCTTGATAAGAAAAATGCTGATTTTGAAAATATTTTAAAATCTCTTGAGGAAGCAAGTTCTGAGAAGAACAAACTTGCTAAAGAGTTAGAAAAAGTAATTTCTAATAAAAATATTTTCAAGCCTAACTCTAGTTCTAAAACTAATGATTTTAAGGATAAAAACTTGGTTATAAAACTCAAGTCTGAAATTTTTTCCTTAAAGAAGTGTTTATCAAACTTTACACATGGTAAGGAAAATTTTGATAAAATGTATTCCCAAATACGACCATTAAGAAATAAATCTGGATTTGGTTATACCCATGCAAAACCAATTTTCAGTAACAATTATTTTGTTCCTCATAGTGCCCCATTTTGTACTAAGTGTCAATGTGGTGGTCATTGTGCAAAGGATTGTTCCTTAAACAAAACTCAATCTCTAGGATTTCACAAAGCTTATTTTTCTAAGATGATGTGGGTACCTAAAATTTTATTATCTGGAAATCTCAGGTCCAAACAAGTTTGGATTCCGAAAGTCCAATTTTCTTCTTGATTTCAGGAAAATAAAGAGAGTACCAGCAACAATACATGGTACATGGATAGTGGATGTTCCCGACACATGACTGGTAACAAAATCTATTTTAAAAAGATTATCAAAACGAAAGGAGGAAAGGTATCTTTCAGAGATAATGCTAAGGGTGAGATTGTGGGTATTTGTAATATTGTTCTTCTTGGTAAAACCTTGATTTCAAATGTTCTTTTTTTTAAGGGTCTTAAGAATAACCTCATTAGCATAAGTCAGTTATGTGATGAAGGTTACCTTGTGAATTTTAGGAATGATAAGTGCTTAGTTCACAATTCCAAGGAAGAATTTATTCTCTCAGCCAATAGGCAAGAGAATGTTTACACCTTAAACTTAGAAGATCTTAGAAGCCAAGATTTACCTTGCCTAAGTGTAATGGAAGATCATTTCTAGTTATGGAATAGAAGACTAGGTCTCTTTAACCTTATGAACCTATGTAAACTCTCTAAGAAGAAACTAGTTAAGGATATACCGGTGCTTAGATTTGATTCTTCTAAATTTTGTAATCCTTGTCAATATGGCAAGCAACAAAAATCTAGTTTTAAATCAATCAGTGAAGTCTCGACAACCGATGCATTACAGTTAGTACACATGGATCTTTTCGGTCCAACACAAACTGGAAGTATTGGAGGCAAATACTATGTGTTTGTTCTAGTTGATGATTACACTAGATTTACTTGGGTCTATTTTCTAGCAAATAAGTATGAAGTTTTTTCTTATTTCAAAAGCTTTAGAGCTCAAGTTAAAAATGAGAAAAACCTTCCATTAAAAACTATTCATAGTGATCATGGAGGAGAACTTCAAAATTCTGATTTTGAAACTTTTTGTAGTAGAAAAGGTATTACTCACAATTTTTCAGCACCTAGAACTCCTCAACAAAATGGTGTAGTTGAAAGAAGAAATAGAATTCTTGAAGAGTTAACTAGAACCATGTTGAGTGAATATTCTATAGCTAGACATTTCTGGGCTGAAGCTGTAAGTACTGCTTGTTATACTATAAATCGAGTTTTGATTAGACCTTTTCTTAATAAAACTCCTTATGAGTTATGGAATGGTAGAAAACCAAGACTATCTTACTTCAAGATTTTTGGTTGCAAAGTATTCATTTTGAATACTAAAGACAACTTACATAAATTCGCACCAAAATCTGATGAAGGAATTTTCTTAGGCTATTCCACAACATCTAAGGATTATAGAGTTTTTAATAAAAACACTTGTACTGTTGAAGAAACATTACATGTAAAATTTGATGAGTCAGATCCTTTTGTTTTTAAAACACCTCAACCTACATCCTCAGATGTGTTTTCAAAAACTGATTATCAACCTTTGATAAAAGAACCTTCTGATAAGGATAATGTTCAAGAAGATATTCCTGAATCATTTACCCTAGAAGACTATCTACCCTATGTTGATGAACAGGATTTTCAAAACCCAAATCAGGCGTTTCTTAAGAATCATCCCAGTGATATTATCATTGGTGATGTGAATCAACCTGTAAGGACTAGAAGTTCCTTACGAAATGAAGTAGAACATCTAGCATTTCTTTCCCAATTAGAACCTAAAATCACTGATCAAGCTTTAGGTGATGACGATTGGATCAAAACCATGCAAGATGAACTAAATGAATTCGAAAGGAATAAAGTCTGGACCTTGGTTGAAAGACCTAAGGAAACTTCTGTTATTGGAGTAAAATGGGTTTTCAGAAATAAATGTGATGAAAATGGAGTCATAGTAAGAAATAAAACTAGACTTGTTGCTAAAGGCTATAATTAGCAAGAGGGAATAGACTGTGAAGAAACCTATGCTCCAGTAGCTAGACTTGAATCTATCCATATTCTACTTGCCTTTGCAGCATTCTTTAATTTCAAACTTTTCCAAATGGATGTGAAATGTGCTTTTCTTAATGGTTATGTTCAAGAGGAAGTTTTTGTTGAACAACCTCTTAACTTTGAAGATACAAAACATCATGATTATGTATTTAGACTTACCAAAGATCTGTATAGCCTTAAACAAGCCCCACGAGCATGGTATGATAGAATCAGTGGATTTTTGCTTCAAAATAACTATGTTAAGGGAAATAAAGATCCAACCCTTTTTATAAAGAAAGATAAGAAAAATGTTTTGATTGTTCAAATTTATGTTGATGACATCATATTTGGTTCAACTCAGCAATCTTTGACCGAATCTTTTGCAAGTCTAATGAAATATGAGTTTGAAATGAGTATGATGGGTGAGTTAACTTTTTTCCTTGGTTTTCAAATTTCTCAAAAACCAGAAGGAACCTACATATCTCAACATAAGTATATTAAAGATCTTCTTAAAAATTATGGTGATGATAACACTAAGAGTATAAGTACTCCTATTAGTACTTCAAACTCATTAGATCTTGATGAAGTTGGGAAACCAGTAGATCAAACATCTTTTAGAGGTATGATAGGAAGTCTACTATACTTAACAGCTAACCGACCAGACTTAATGTTTTCAATAAGCTTATGTGCAAGATATCAATCCAATCCTAAGGAATCTCACTTAAAGGCAGTAAAAAAAAATTTTCGCTACCTTAAGGGAACCATGGATCTAGGATAATTTTATACTTCTGGAAATGATTTTATCCTAAAAATATTTTCTGATTTTTGACTTTGGTGGATGTAGAATGGATAGAAAAAGTACATCCGGAACTTGTCATTTATTAGGAGATTCATTAGTTTCTTGGTCCTGCAAGAAGCAACATTCTGTAGCACTCTCCACTGCTGAAGCTGAATATATAGCCGCTGGAAGTTGTTGTGCTCAAGTGTTGTGGATGCAACACACACTCACAGACTATGGCTTGAGTTTTACTAAAACTCAAATTTTTTGTGATAACACAAGTGCAATTGCCCTTAGTAAGAACCCTTCACATCATTCCCGTGCAAAATACATAGATATTAGGCATCACTTTCTTAGGGATCACACACTTAAAGGAGATATTATTCTTCAGTTTATCGGAACGCAAGATCAACTTGCTGATATTTTCACAAAAGCTTTGCCTTCTGATAGATTTGAATACATTAAACAGCAGTTAGGAATGATAACCATAAGGTAATCCTTCTTAATTAACTTTCTGCTAAAAAAGTCTCCTTACAGCAATAAACTTCTTTTCATAAGGGGAGTACATTTGATTGTTAGTTTAACAATGTTTTTCAAAATTTGTTTTCAAACTTTTCGGAACTAAAATTCCGGAATGTAATTTCCCGAACTACAATTTTCCAGAATGGATATTTTCGTATAGGAAACTTCTGGAATTGAAATGTTTGCATTGAAAACATCCGAAATGGAAACTTTCGTACTGGTATTTTCATAACGGGTTTTTCGTATCGAATCTTTCATAATGTGTTTTTAGTTTTCAAATTTTATAATAACATTTTCATACTGAGTTTTCCATACTGAGTTTGTTTTTCGTAGTGAGTTTTCCGAATTTTGTCTTTTCGTAATAATTTTTTTTGTAGTTTTTGTAAGAATATTACCAATTACGAAAAATATTCCTAAGCCAATCCGAAAGGTATGATTTCCTTACTCAAGTTTTTATAGTCATATTTTACTTGCTGGCATTGTCTTATATTTTGTTTTCGGATTATAGTTTTCTTAATTCTTTGTTTTAATAAAAACCTCAAAAGATCGGATTCAAGAAAATTGGTTTTCGACCGTCAGATCTGATCTCAGCTTATCACAACTGTTCGATTAACCATAGAAGTTGAACCGTTTTCCCGTTGCCTATATAAAGGGAACCCTAAATGGTTGTCCCACATTGGTTTTCAAGCTCCAGCGTCTCGATGTTTTGCCTCTCTGTTTTAAGACTGTTCCGAATCTCAGCCTTTTCAGTTCCGAACTTCTCAGAGGTCTTCAGATCCGAATGTCTGTGGAAGAAGCTTCTCAAGACATGTCTTCTTCTAAGCCGATTTCAAAGTGGTTAGTATATAGAGAGAGGCTGGTTCATCCAGATTTTTTCAACAAGTACGATTCTCTTATTTCCAAGAATATCAAGCTAAATGGTTGGGAAGATGTTGCGGTGTGAAAACCTGGGAATCAAGATGAAGTATATTCATATTTTCTTATAGAGTTTTTTGAGACACTCTCCTTTATTAAAGAATATGGAAGGGAGAAGTTGTCTTTTAAGTCTTATGGTAAGACTTATAAGCTTTCATATGCCAAGGCAGCCAGCTTGGTAGGGATGAATAATGAAGGTGAAGCTGAATTCATATCTCATGTGTTGTCGGATTCAAAAGGTAGCTTCGACAAGGAAAAAGCTTTAGAAACTCTCGGACTGGCAAATTACAAGCCTCCAAAGATTTCTAGTTTATCTACAAATTTCCGGATTCTGGAGTTATGGGTACAGGGTCTTATCGTACCGGGGAAAGGTGACAAAGATAGATTGAAGAAGAGTGAGATCTACATCCTAGATTTTCTGATAAATCAGAGGAAGTTTAACCTGATGAAGCACATTCTTATCACTCTTGAGAATTTAAAGAAAGGAAATCTGAGAGCTCAAGTTATAATGTATCCAGCAATCCCCTCGAAGTTGATAGTTCGGTGCCTTGAGTCTTTCAAGGAGGCTTGCATTTATAAGCCAAGAGTTTTCAAGATTATGCTGGTGAGTGATGGTACTCTTAAGAGGATGGATGTAGCTTTTGACAAGAAGACTGGTCAGTTTGTTGATTCAAATGCTCAAGAAGAAACAGTTCCGAAAGTTGCTGATCCAGAATCCTCTAAACCGTTAAGGAAGAGAAAGTTGAAGGAAGTGGAAGTAGAAGCAGAGAATCCCAAGTCTAAGGAAGTCCATTACGCACATCCAAAACTAAAGAAGAAAAAAGCTTACCCAGATGAGGTTGTTGCTAAATGGAGGGAGATGAAAGATAAGAGAGTGAAAGGGGAGCCTCCGTTTGGCTTGGACCCTGCGGAGGCTAAGGCCTTGTAAGAAAGAACTACAGATGAGATCAAAAAACAAGCAAAAGAAAAAAAGCTCAAGAAGAAGATGTCTGAGGATGAGGTAGCTCAGGCTTTGTTGAAATTCAATGAGATGGTTTCTTCAAATATTCCTGTTCCGAGATCTTTTTCTCTAGAATCTCTTTCTGAGACTCCAGGAAGAAATTTCGTTGCTCCGGAAGAAGCTGTTGCTAAGACTGCTGAGGAAGTAGAGCAAGTTGAGCAAGTGGAAGAAGAAGAAGATGTTGCTGAAGGAAGTGGTGAAACAAGAGTTTTGTTAAAGCAAGTAGATGATTATAAGGGGACACCTTCGGAACACTTATCGCTACAAACTTTAGAAGATGAATCTTCGAAGCTAGTTAATCCAGCAATGGATGAGGAGAAAGGACAAGAAGAAGTAGCTTATCATGAAGAGGAAGAAAAACTTCTACAAGATATTTCTCAAATGGAGAATGTAGAGGTTGGTGCTCAGAAAGTTCCTGATGAGGAAGACCACATTGTTCAAGTTTCTGATAGTGAAAAGAAAACTCCGGAACATGATTCTATTGTGAAAAAAGACAAGGGAAAGCAAATTATTGCTGATACTTCGAGCTCAGTAGTATTGAAGAGAAAGGAAGTTGGTAGTTCTTCAAAGAGAAAACTTGACCTTGTTGAAGAAGAAAATTCTCCAAGCAGAGTATCAGATTCGGAGTCATCTTCGTTGGGGCATGAATTTGTTGTTCAGTCTTTAAAGAAGTTGGTGTGAACTATTCCAACTTTCTCAAGTATTGATTCAAGATGTCAGACGCTCCACCATGCTTTGAATCAGAAATCAGACTCCATATCTATGGTTATGGACAAGTGTGTTGAAATAGAGGCTCAGTTCAAAACCTTTTTTATTGGTTATGAAGCCCATAGAAAATCTTGAAAGAGGATGAAAAACTGGTAGAGGAAGACTGTAGAAGAGATGAGGCTATTTGATGAATTTCAAGACAATGTTAAAGATGCTTTTGAGACTGAGGACGGGAAGATAAATGAGCTGACTTCTTCCTTTGAAGAGAAGCTGACAGATGAAAAGAACTTCCGGATTCAAGAAGTCAGAGATCTGAATGGGAAGCCGAATTATGTCTCTCAGAACTGGAAGTTTGAAAGGGATCATCGGATTGAGTTTGAAGAGAAATTGAAGGCTTAGGAAGAAAAGATTAAAGCCCAGGAAGAAAAGCTTCAAGCCCAGGAAGAAAAGATTGAATCCCAAAGTGCAAGAATTGTTTTATTAGAGAAGCAATATGAATAAGATCATGAAGACTTAAAGAAGATAAAGACTATTCTAAAGGGTCTCATGGCAAAGGGAAAAGATCCCAAATAGACAGATCTGATATTTTGTTGTAACTTAACTCTTTTATTGTTGAAATTTTTCAATATTAATAAAATTTTTTGTGCTTGCTCGTTTCTTTTTGTTGTTACTACTAATCTTTCAGGTACTTTGTTATATTTTCCATTCCCTTGTATTCTTTTTGAAAATCGCAAAGGGGGAGAAGGAAAAGAACTCTAATGAAAGGGAAAAAGAATCCTAACAAAGGGTGAGAAAGAAAACAAACCCTAATAAAAGTTTATCTAAGGGGGAGTTTTTCATTAAAGAAGACTTTCTTATTCGTAATGAAATGTCACTCCGGAAATATAGAATACGATCCTTAGAGTTTCAAAGACTAAGGAGGAGTTAGTCGTATTCATCAATATACTTAAAGCAAAGGGAGATAAGCCTTAATGATTTTCTTTCTTCTTAGAATTTCTTTTTCAAGGATGTTTGTGCTTTCCAAAAAGGGGGATATTGTTGAGTCAATAAGGTTTTCCTTTTGAATTTTCCATTCCTTCTTTTGAAAATCACAAACACCTTATCTTTATGAAAATTTCTTTTATAAGGAAAATTTCTTTTATAAGGAAAATTGCTTTTATAAGAAAAATCTCTTTTATAAGGAAAATCTCTTTTGTAAGAAAAATTATCCGTATCATATTTTCATCCATATTTTTCTTAAGTATAAGATTCAGATTCATTTCTATATTCTCGAAATTGTGTTAAACTTTGATATGAGGTATTCTGTTTTTAGGATCCGAATTCTGGACAAGAACTGTAATAAAGTTTCACTCCGAAATCCAGATGAGAACTGTAATAAAGTTTCATTCCGAACTCCGGATACGAACTATAATTAAGTTCTACATCAGATTCAGGATACAAATCCTTATGAAGTTCCTCAACTAATTCTCATTACGAATTCTAATGATGAATTATCATTACAAATTCTAATGAGGAATTCTCATTACCAATTCTGATGAGGAATTCTCATTAAGAATCCTGATGATGAATTCTCATTACGAATTCTGATGAGGAATTCTCATTACGAATTCTGATGAGGAATTCCTATTACGAATTCTAATGAGGAATTCTCACTATGAATTCTGATTATGAATTCTCATTCTGAATTCTCATTCCGAATTCTCATTCTGAGTTCACCTATTAAATAGAATCTGATCATCTTTGTTTTATACACTCCGAATTTATTTAGACTTTGAAAATTATTTTGGTTAGACTCCAAACTTTCATTTTTCTTATGAATTTATATTTTGACTACTCTTTATTAATTTCCTTACACTCCGAACTTTCACTCCGAATCTTCACTCCGAAGTATTGAGTTAGTTCTTAAATGGTGTCATACATTCTGTTACACTTGTTTTGTTATAAAATGATGTCGTTTATTCTGTTATAAAACTAACCGTTGGTTAAGTTACACGTGTACAAGTCCCTCCAATTTTTAAGGAAAATATGACCGTTGGGAAGGAGGCCAACCATACCTATAAATAGGAGCTCATTTGAAAGAGCTCACAACTAATGGATGAACAACTTGGTTTTTGTGCATACATGCTGTTGAAGTGATTTCCAGAGAGAGAGGATCTTATTAACTATCAAAGCTTCCTGTGACTCCGAATGTTGGTGATTACATTCGAGGACTTCCGGGGATAGGAAGATAGAGGTGCCGACTACCTTGAAGTTCGAGGGCTTCCTTGCTGAGGAAGAAAGAGGTTTCCAACTACCTTGAAGTTGAGGGCTTGCGGGGATAGCAAGACAGAGACTCCGATCTTCGTATTGAAGGCATACCCTGGTGTGGGTAAGACAGACTTGGTTGAAAGTATAAATCAAGGGATCTTTATCCAAGGTTGTTGGATACCCTTCTCTTTGGGTTAAAAGACTCACATCTTGTTACTTATAGTTTTACTACTTGTTTATTTCTGCTGCATTTTGTATTATAAGGAAAGTATAACTTTCTTATACTTCCTTACTTGTACTCTGTTTCATTTAGATTCTATATGCTTTAAGGTAGAATCTCATATTGTAATCTTTTGTTAAGTTTCAATTTCCGGAACCATACTTCCGGAACCCACTTTCGGAATCCCTTTCCAATTTTTCATTTGGTATTAGAGGTGTTGTGAATTTTCTTAAGTTTAACTTTGTTAAACTTAGACCTTTCCTTTGCTTAAGGAAAACACAGTTATTCATAACTAACTTTAAAGGTTCCAAAGGAATTTTTAAAGTATACAATTCACCCCCCTCTTGTAAATTGAGCATCTACATCACTATTTCGATCCTACAATATAGTGTAAGGATGAAATGAGATGTATACTTTATGAGATATCAGAAAAGTATGGTTAATCAACCATATGTTATCAAAAAAGTATGGAATAGAAACACTACATTAGGAAGGAACACTGTGTTTTGGGTTATTGAAAACGTATGGAAGAAGAACCGTACGCAAGTTTTAAATGTTACATTTGTTTCTCAAATGTGTGGCTCATCCACCTTACTTTAGTAAACAATCATATGTTTTATCAAAAGTATGGATCATATACCTTATATTTGGAAGCTTATAAAAGTATGGATAATTTATCATACATTTGATTATTGAAAAGAAAAGTATGGTTCATCAACCCTACGTTTATGTTCAACCTTATGTTTGAAAGATTCATGCTATACAGTCCAACCTTACATTTGGCACCAGAGAATTAATGACTATATTATTATGCAATAGTATGCAAGAAGATTATTAGGCTAATTTAAATTCGGATTTAAAGATGATTTTAAAGTGCATCTTTTACTAATTCAAATCCGTTTTATTAATTATTTAAAGGATCAACTTAAAAGGAGATTTTTATGCCAAATATTCAGGGAAGTTACGACTACTCTATTATTTTGAATTTTTGATTATCGCGAGTCAGAAGATGACTTTTTGGATCTAAATTTTTAGGAGAAGTGCTCATAATTATTTTATAGATGTGATATTTACACAGAGAGTATATAAGAGTTTTTTTAAATAGTGACATCGAACATTCATAAAAATAAGGAAAACAGAGACTATCGAAAATAAAGATCTGAAAATTTAAAAGAGCATCAATGCTCTGTTTCTTGAAGAAGGAGAATCATGATAGAAGATCCACTCATTCTACATCGAAGATCTATTATGAATCTGCTACTGCTAAAGTTGTGAATTATATTTTTTATCTACTACAATAAGATTGACTCAAAACGACTCTTATTTGAAGATCATTATTTTTGATGTCTATGATCCATATACTGTCAATTTCATTCTGTTGCCATTGTGAAGAACAACTGGAAAGAATTTTCAAAGTACAAATACCTTTCTTTTCTATTCTTGAGTGATCGGATTATCATACTAAGATGTATAGGTTCTATGTGTGAACAAGAAGGTATTTTTTTCCTTAGATTGTAAAGGTGTCAACTACCTATAATCAGCTGTGGAATGGTCTATTGATAAGAGGACCCGATAGTGAAAATCAACAAGCTCATGGATTAGAGAGTTGGTGGAGTCGAGTAGGAGTCTTCTGTTCCCAGAACCACTATACATCGTGTGTCTCTACTATTTAAATTTCTACTACATTAATTCATCTGATTAATGTTAAAGGGTAGAAAATGATCTTGAAAAGAATTTGTAAAAGAAACAATTCACCCCCTCTTGTGTATATTTGGTATAATCCGATCCAACAATTAGTATTAGAGGATTGATCTTTCAGACAATTCTTTAATAAGATGAAAGTGATTATACATAGAGCAAGATGAATGATGCAAGAGAGGGAATGTCTATGGTCAGAGCACCATACTTCAATGGAGAAAATTTTGTATGCTAGAAATCAGGAATGATAATATATTTGAAAAACCATGGATACAAAGTATATTCAAATATTTTAACTCCTTATAAAATACCTGACAAACCTGAGACATGGAGTGCAACTACTGAAGTAGAATATTATATGAACTCGAAGGCAATGAATGATATTATATATGGTCTAGGACCTGATTAATTAAACAGAGTATTTCAATTCCCAACAACATATGATATGTGGAAAACTATTGCTGTTTCTCATGAAGGAACTGACAATATCAGGAAAATGAGATATGCTACTACTAAGCTTAAATTTGACAGATTCATAATGTTTGAAGGTTAAAGCATTACTCAAATGAATGAAATATTGACAGAGATTTTCAATAATATAATAGCTTTGGGAGACCCAATCAAACAATCTGATCAAGCATTAAAAGTACTGAGAGTACTGCCTATTAAATGGAATGGAATCTCTGCTACAATAAGACAGTCCACACCTATCAAAGACTTAACCACGAGAGAGTTGATTGGATCACTTATGATGTATGAAGTCGAGATGCAAGATGAAGAAAATGAGCATAATATTATGATCAAGAGATAAGATACTGCCTTAAAAGTGTCATCTCAAGGGAAAATAAAAAAGATAAAGAAAAAATAAGTAAAGGTGAAATTAGAAAGTTCTGATTCATCAAATTCTGATATAGAACTAGCCGAGGTATCCATAAAGTTTAGTAAATTCTACAGAAAGAAGAATGGTTTTAGAAAAACTTTCAAAAATAATTAAAAGGAAGTCAGATTTTATGAGTGCAAGAAGATGGGTCATATCAGACCTGACTGTCCATTGTTAAAAGAATACAGGAAGAAGAAGTTCTTCAAAAGGAATTATTATGAGGAAAAAGATAAGAAATCAATAAAATCTACATGGAGTGTGTATAAAGACTCCATAAGCTTTTCAGAATCAGACTCAGATAAGTAAGAAGTAAATCTAAAATCCAACATGTGCTTTATGGTAGAAATAGATGAGGTACAAACATATTACTCTTCTGACTCTGACTCTAGTTCTGAAACAATCTATTCTAATGAAAAAATTGCAGCCCATAAGAACATTCTTGAAGAAAAATATAACCCTCTTTTTTAAGAAACATAAGTCATTAAAGAACATTCAAAAGTCTATTTCAGATGAAATAGATACAACATGAAATAAATTTAAGGAGTTAACCGATAAATATAATTCACCTAACATTGACTATACAGATCATGAAGTTAAAATAAAAACACTGCAAACAGAAGTAGAAACATATAAAAGTTCAGCCCTTATTTTTACCAAAGGATAAAACTACTTGAATGAAATTCTTAGAAAAACTGTTATTAATAATGAAATAATTGGAATTTGTAGTAAAGGTGAAAAACCTAATCTGTACAAGAATTATTTTGTTGCAATCTCAAAAAGATTAAATTGTAATTACTGTGGAACAATAGGACATATTTATAAAAAATGTTTCTTAATACAACCTCAAATAAGTGGTATTAAGAAAGCTTTTGTTTCAAATTATTTATTTTATTCTGTTGATTTTAGAAAAACAAAGCAAGTCTGGATTCCCAGATCCTTGCTGGCTAACACAACTGGACCCAATAGAATATGGGTACCAAAGCAACTTGTTTAAATTACTTTGTAGGAAGAAGTTCATAGAATCAAAAATACCATATAGTATATGGACAATGGCTGCTCAAGGAATATGAGTGGAAGCTCAATGAATTTCTTTACACTCACTCAAAAAGACAGTGGACTTGTCACTTTTTGTGACAATGCCAAAGGGAAGATCATTGGCATTGGAACAGTTGGAGATCCAGAAGCTGTCTCAATTAACAAAGTACTTTATGTAAAAGAATTGAAACACAATATGATAAGTGTATCTCAAAAATGTGATGATGGTTATGCTGTTGATTTTTCTAACAATTGTTGTTATGTTTTCAAAAATAAATTTCTTAAATTTAGAGCACATAGAACTGACAATGTGTATACCCTAGATTTAAATTCCTTGTGTAAACAAAAAGTAAACTTCTTGAATGAAAAGATAAATGAATCTTGGATCTGGCATAGAAGACTTGGACATTGCAATATATATGCTTTAAATAAATTATCCAAGAAATAATTAGTTTCTGATTTTCCTAGTCTCAAGTTTAAAAGTGAGAGATTCTATGATGCTTGTTAACTTGGAAAGCAACACAAATCATCCTTCAAATCTATTAACAAAATTACTACATCTAATACTCTAGAACTTATCCATAAAAATTTGTTTCGACCTTCAAGGATAGAAATATTGGTTTGTAAATTATACGTGTTTGTTTTGGTTGATGACTATTCTATATTTACATGGATTTTTTTTTTAAAATTTAAAAATGAAGATTTTAAATTAATTTAAAGTTTTTGTAAATCTGTTCAAAAATAAAAAGGTTTTAAAATAATTCCATTAAGAATTGATCATGGTGGAGAATTTGAGAATCTGGAATTCAATTCAATTTTCTCAAATATGGTTATTAAACACACCTTCTCTACACTAAGAACGCCTCAACAAAATGGAGTTGTTGAAAGAAGAAGTAGGCCTATTGAAGAAATGGATAGGTATATGCTAAATGAATACAGTCTTCCTACCTATTTTTGGGAAGAAGATGCAAGCACAACCTACTATATAATGAATAGACTTTTAATTAGACCAATTTTAAAAAAGAAACCCTATAAACTCTAGAATAACAGAAAACCTAGAGTAAATTACTTTAAAGTTTTGGGATGCAAGGTTTACACCTTAAACACCAAAGACAATCTTGTCAAGTTTGATCCAAAATCTGATGAAGACATTTTCTTAGGATATTATGATACTTCCAAATATTATAGAATTTTTAATAAAAAGTCAAGGATTGTTGAAGAATAAGTTCATATGAAATTTGATGAATCTGATCCCTTTAAGAAAAGGACAGATCAAATGGATGAGTGTGATTATAATTATAACAAGAGACTTGAGAACCTAAAATATTATTTTGAAAAATATATAAATGAAATTTAGTCCAGTCCAGAAGAACTTGACACTAAAGAACCTATAATTCTACTACCTAGCCAGTCAAGGAACCTAAACAATTTCATTATACTAAGCCTTTTGTTTTCCATTTTTTATTGTAATTTAGTTTTTTACATATCAATTTACCATCCTTATGATTCCAAAATAATGATATACCACCTTTAACTCTTATTAGACCCTTCCTTGAATCATTATATGAACCCGTTATGCCGTCGAAAGTATTCTATGATTTTCCTAGATTTTTTTTATGTTGTGAATAACAACCCACATTTCAAATCAAGGGTATTAACCTAGAAATAAATATTCTTCATTGATTTGGGAATTATATATATGTATCCAACACTACTTAATCATTATTTTAAAATTTATGAAAGGAATTATTATGATGTATGATCTATGTGGAACACAAATGCATGTACATGATCTGAATGTGATAGGTGGGCCCAACATTATATATCCCTATAACGCATTGAGTAGTGTATTTATATAATGAGATAACAAGTATGGTTCACAAGTTCTTATCCTAAGAACATTATATTATAAATTCTCAATGTTCATCCTTGATTGATACTTATGATGTTATGTTTAATGTTGTTACCAAATTACTATGTTTCCTTGATATTATCATCTTATATAATGATTTTATGTTCATGTTTGTGATTGTAACACATTTTATGCTAACTTGATATGCATCTTAACTCATATGTATTAATTTTATCCTATTATGCTATGATTATTCTTATACCAGGATTTATAGATCACCCCTTTCTTATGTATGTCCCTAGGCTATCCCATATAATTTTAGAAGAGTGTTGTAATTTTAAGATAATGTTAAGGATTTTGAAATAATTTCTCTATATCCCTACATTATGTTATTGTGCCCTGTATGTAACTGTCTACATACACTATACCTTTCAATATTATAGGATTCTATTATTTGTATCTTTATTTAACAAATTATAAAAAATAAGGTTTATAAAAGATATGGGTTTTCATAATCACTTATAAGAATATCATAGTGGAATAAGTTCACTCTAAATTCCTTCATTTACTTTTTCAAGGTTCATTCATAATACTGTATTATTAGATAATGTGCCATACTAAATTAGGTTCACTCCCCATTTTAGTCCTTATTATCTCATGAGATATATATCTTTACCCAAGGAATTATTGGGATATAACATACCCATATGAAATTAGTTTATAACATAACCACCCATCCTTATTTTATAATAGAACCACGCATTACATATTGAAATCCATACATATGTGTGCCACACAAACAAAAAATATTCACCATATCATTATATCATAACCCATAGAAAAGATATAGGTTTCATAAATATTTCATAATGAAAATCATAATATATCAAGAGAAATAATAAATATGGTAGAATAAGATCATATCCATAGTAAATCATAAGAAACATTAAAGGATATTTTTATAGATGAAAATTCATTTAAAATATCACCAGAAATTTCATTGAGGAAAATACCCTTTTTATTAGAAAATACTTATCTAGGATTTAAAAGTAGAAAAACATTTCAGGGAAATTTTTTTGTTTAAAAATGAAAAGGAAACTTATAAGGGAATATTTAAAGAAAGTATTATTAATGTTGGCAGGAAAACTTGTTCGCGAGGTGTATATTACAAAAAATTCATTAAATATTTTTGTTAAAAATTCAAAATTACTACCTTTGAAAAATTATAAGAAGTTTAATTTTAATCCTTAGAAATGAAAGTAAAATATAGTAAAAAATTAAACTAACTAATATTTTGAGAATATTAAAAAAATTTCAGAAACTATTTTATATAAAATATAGACATGGAAGAAAATATCTCCGACTGAAAGAAAAAACAATGTTGGTTTCCTTTAAAAACATTATTTTAGTATATTGAGTTCTTAAAGAGAGGAAAATGAAAGATAAACATAAAATATCTTGAAATAATAATATTATAATAAAATAAATAATCTTTTGGAGGGATATATCATACAATTTCATAATTGTAAAATTTAAGCATAAATAATCCCGAAAAAATTTGATTGACACGTAAACCCCTTACGACTTTAGTAATATTTAAATAAAAAATCATTGTATTCTTGGAAATAATATAAATCTATAAATCCCACAAATTAAATAATAGATTATTCTAAAATACATTCTTGGGTAGTATATACACCATAAAGATAAGAAATTGGTGCATAACATTAAAACATGTCTCAATAAAGAGAAATTAATATGAAAAACCCTTACCTTATATTTGACTTGATTCGTAATATCTATTACCTCCTATATAATAAATATATATTTTTTATAATTCTATAAAAAAGTAATACTCATAAATATAATATAATATATGATCCACTCATATCATTTGAACACATGTTTATTACCAATTCTCTATTAAAGTCGTCATTATGGGTGTAATTGATTCATTTTTCATCTATGTTTTAGTTTGAAAATTATAGTGATTACACTATGATCCTATTTAACCCATATTAAAAATATTAATTATGATATAAATATCATATATAATCATTTTATACATATTTATAACCAATCATATAAAGTGGAAATGAAAAAGGAATTACATCACTACGTGGATACGATAGTCCATACATACGCATGATTGATGTTTCCATTTTTCTGTGGATGGAATGAAATAAAGGTAAATGATAATATTAATTTAAATAGTAATTATTATATCATAAAATAATATATTTTCATTAAATATTTACCTGTTACCTTCCATGTAAATTAGAAATGATTAAAAAAATCACATTTCTTTGTTGAAGTGGATGTCGACATGTATACATGAGCAATATTACCATTTACCAATGGAAAATAAGGTAAAAAGATAGATATGATATTATAATTAAAGAATAATATTTATGCAATAAACATCATATATAATCATTAAACCCATCATAATAACTAACCAATAATATTGGTGGTGGAAAATGAGTCATATAGTTATGTAGAGGTGGTAGTACACACGTATGCATAAACGATACTTTCATCTCCAATTGGATTGAGGAGAGGTGGTAATTTTTTTTTCAAATAACAATAATAAAATTTAAATATACAATATATTAAACATTTTTTATGGTTGAAACATGTTTATAATAAGTAGAATAAGAAATAAAATTGAAAGATCTTGGTTAAGATATATAACTCTTCTTTGAGAGGCCTCCTTTGGGTTACTCCTTAATATTTAAAGGATTGGTAGTAGGAGAATAAAAAAAGATATTAGACGAAGGAAATTATTATATTAATTATTTTGAGTAGGTATTACCTAATATAAAAGGCTCAAATGGTGTTAATAATGGAGGGGAGGTTCCCTTTTATAAGTGTGGGGAGGGGCACACATAAAATTTCCTAAAATATTTTAATCATATAAGGTCACTTTCAATTGAAAGTTGATCCCATGGACAAAGACTATAAATCAATATAATATAATTTTGGAATATATTCAATCAATAAAAATTTGTTAGGTTTGGTTGGTAATGCTACACTTATCTCATAGTTTAACCTTGGTAAACCCATTTTAACTTTAACTGTGGTAACAAAATTTTACTATTTTTACTATTCAATATGAAGAAACATTAAATTGAAATTATTAAATTATATTGAATTTTATGATTCAAAATATGGAATAAATTTTAACAAATTCAATTTCTATAACAAGTAGAATTTAATTTTAATTATGTGCCCAAACTGTAACAAAAACCCTTTTTCAAAAAATGATTTTTTGGCATTAACATTTATTTTGTTCAACTCCTTACCTTGTAAAAAAATAAAATTAATTTTAAAATATTAGATTGTATATATAATATATAAATTTCATTAAAACCATTAATAAATATAGTTTAAATTAATTTATTAAGCTAAAACACATTTCACATATAAAAACAATTTTTTAGAAAAATGTGTTTTTTGAAAAAAAATTAACTCATACCAAAATAAAGTACAATTTTGATTAATGGAAAATAAATTATATTATTTATAATTAAATGATTATTATTTTAATTTAATATCTAATTAAAAACATAATGGTAAATTTACTTGAAAAGAAATGACAATTTTTACAAAAATTGATATTTATCACTATTCACTGAAAAATAACTATTTTTTGAAAAATACAAAAAATTCACCCAAATATAACATTTAAATGATTATTTAAAAATTATATTCATTTCATCAAATGTAATTTATAAAAATGGTAGAAATTAATTATTTATTTTACGTGAAAAAATACAATAAAAATGATTTTTGAAGAAAATATATTTTTGAAGCGTAAAATGACTTTACTGAAGATTGAGTTCTTATTATTATGAATAAAACAATATATTTTTTGTTAATAAAAACCTATATAAATATTATTCATAAATTTTTTCTTAATATTTTTACCTTCTAATTTAATGGATAGGTTATAACAGTTTACTATATCTCAGTTCATATAGACTTGAGGCTGTATATATAGAAATCTCTCAAATATTAGAAGTTTTATTTAAAAGGAAATACATATAAAATAATAGGGTGTTCCATTATACCCCCATTAAAATAAAATTTGACATTGAAATTATATATCTCTAGTATAAATAAATGTGTATATATCTGATTCAACACATCCTTATGTTCCCATGTAGCTTCCTCAAATTTCTGATTCCTTGAAAGATCGTTAATCAGGTGAGTCTCTTTGTTCCATAGAAAATTTTATCAATGATCCAATATTTATAGAAGTTTTTCTTCATAATAAATATCATTCTCTATTGGTACAACCTTGGATATTATTACATGTGATAAATCATATATTTACTTACTTTGGAGAGATACATGGAACACATCATGAAGTTGAGAGAGGTTTGGTGAGAGCGTCAAGTGATATAATATATTCCCTAATTGAACAAAATTATTAAAGTAAACAATATACCCATGTTTGAGATTTACATTTTTTTAAGATCTCATAACCTTATTTTATAGATAAATTTAAAATAAAACCTTCACACCACATCTAATTCCAGATCTCATCGATGATTTTCACCATAACTCTTCTGTCGACTCTATGCTACATTGATGTGCTTCTAAATGGATTTAAACTTATCTACTATTTTATCATCTGAATCAAGTCCCTATATATTTATTTTACTTTATCTTAATATTTCATAGTTCTACACCTATATCTATAGAGGGATTCATAATGATCCAACTGAATGATCGATTAATAGTTATAGTTGTGAGAAAACGTGACTTGAGGAAGGTGGGGATCCCAAAAAACTTTGAAATTAAGAGAATATGATATCAATATATTCTCTACGGTTTGAATAGTCCTCTCAAACTGACCATATATATGAGGATGATAGTTATTATTGAAACACAACTCTGTATCCTAACTTTTCCAAATACTTTTACAAAACATTTAGGTAAACCTCAAAACCTAATTATATACAATAGAATGTGGCACATCATGTAAACTTAAAAATTATCAATATTATATCCTATAAATATTATCAATAGATAAATCTTATATAATAGTAATTAATTTCACTTAATTAATAAGAAAATTAACTATAACCCTAATAACATTGTGGCCTTTAGATGTTTTATGGAGTTCAACAAGAGAATCTATGGTTATTTTTAACATTTTTCTTATAGAATGGTGAATGGTTGTAATATCCTCTTAGAATTTTGTCTCTCAGTTATAACTTATTGACATACCAACCCTTGAGATACATACTCTTCTATATCTTCCTTCATGGTGTCACACTATAAATAATCTTTCAGAACTCTATACATCTTCATACTGCTATGATGAATAGAGAATGATGATCTATGAGATTATTTCAATATTTCCTTCTTCCCGTGTTTTATTAATGGGATATATAATCAGTTCCCAAATCTTATCATTCCATCATAATAAAGGTTGAAAAGATTATCATTTTTCACCTTATTTTGAAGCTCCATGTCATTTTTTTGCACCTCTTTAATATTTAAATGGAAATATTGTTGAAAAATAATCTAAGAAATATAATATTTATCCCCTTCATTAAAGATTTCATCTTATATCCTTTGAAAATTCATAAATAATAGATATTGTTTTATCCTCATCCTATATAAGATGTCATTATCCTTTTGACTTAATGCATTAACGACCTTATTTTGTTTCCCAGGGTGGTAGTGTATTATGTAGTCATAATCATTAATCAACTCTAATCATATTATTTGGTGAATATTAAACTATTTCTAGGTGGATATATACTTTAAAATTTTATGATCAATATATATATCACATATTTATCCATAGTATAATGCCTTTATATCATTAATGGAAAGATTACTACATTTAACTACAAATCATGATTCAGGTAATTTTTCTCATGAAACTTCAATTGGTGTGAGGCATAAGCTATCACCATATCATTATACATGATAAAAAACACCAAACATTTCATTTATGTATCACTATAAATCACAAAACCTTCTCTATTTCATGGTAGTGTGATAAAAGTTGTACTAGGAAACATTTTCTTCAGTTCCTTGAAATTTTATACACCCACATTATTCCAAAGTAACTTAAATCCCTTTCAAGATATATTGGTTAGTAGATTATATATCTATGATAAATCCTTAAAAAAAATTTAATAATATCTATCAAATCCAAGAAAACTACAAATTTTAGTAAAATCACTTGGTCTGGGCCAATGTTTAATAAATTCCATATTCAATGGACTCACTGATATACCATCTCTTGAGATTATATGACCTAAAAATGAAACTTTATACAACAAAAAGTCACACTTGATAAAATTTTCATAAAAATTATCCTTTATTAGGGACCTTAGTATAATCATCAAGTTATATTCAAGATCAAAATTGATCTTTTAATATATAATAACATCTTCTATAAATACTGATACATATCAATAAATATAATCTCTATATACAACATTCATTAAATATATGAAGATAGTGTGGGAATTAGTAAGGCCAAATGGAATCACCATAGATTTATAGCATTCAAACCTCGAATGGAAATATGTCTTGGGAATGTCTTCACCTTTGGCCCTCAATTGATAATATCCAAATCAAAGATCAATATTTGAAAAATGTTGAGCTCTTAATAGTTGATTTAAAAAATCATTCATATAGGGAAAATAATACATATTATTGATTTTGGTCTTTTTTATTTTCTCATTAATCAATTTAGAGTTAAATATATCCATTTTTCATCTTAGAAAATAAAACTTTTCCCCATGGAAATTCACTTTTACCAATGTATTCCTTATCAATATTCACATGGATTTGAGTCTTTAATTCCCATAACTGAATTGGGCCTATTCTATATAGAGTCTTTGAAATAGGTTTAGCACTGGGTATGAGTTCTATTAAAATATGAAATTCATGATTTGGAGGAATTATGGGCGAACATTTTGGAAATACATTATATAAATCCCATAGAATAGGAATATCATCAATTTTGAGTTTCTCCCCAACCATCTAAGATAAATATATAATTTTAATAAGAATAAATACCCATGAAAATAATGTAATTTACATTGGAAGTTTATTTTTATGATCACACCATTAAAAAATCATAAGTTGGTTTATAATATCAAATGTTACTATCCTTCATTGGTAATTGACATGAGATTTATATAAATACATCCTATCTGTAACCAAAATCACCTCAAATACCACTAGAGGAATAATAACTAGATTTTTAGGATGAAAATTCCCACAAACATCAATTGGGGAAGATTTATAAACTTGATATGTGATTATCATACCCTTAAGAGTTTTTTACTAATAATTCAACATCTAATCATTGAAAATATGAATTAATAATCATAAAGACTTTTCAAAAAACATATATAAATTCATATAACTATGTTCAAATAGGTTACTTCAATATTTTAACATACATGTTCCCACATCAATATCATCATTATATCTTAAATCCCTTACTAAAACCAAAATGGTTAGTGTGACAATAAAATATTATTAATTATATTATTCGATCATGAAAAATTATTTATAGGATGCCTAAATATTGAAACCTTATTTTCAATACATGACCCATTAGGTTTAACTTAGGTCCTCTATGGTCACTATCTATTCAAATACATCATAATGGATCACAAAAAAATGTGAATTAACCTAAGAATATCTCTTAGGAGTGTTAAACAAGGTGCGCAATAAGGCCCCATTCACCATACACTAGAATAATTTGCAAGATATGATCAAACAACTCTTTTCAATGTTATTACCCCTTTATGAATTTATGATAAAACCATACCCACCTGTAGTATCCATAAAGGGATGTATTTTCTTAGTGAAACCACACTCATTTATTCACCATAAATTAAGTTGTTATTGGATACTTAGGTGTATCCATAGGGTTATCACTAAATATTACTCATTATAGTTTCCAAAAGTTACTAAACCTTTCCTATGATACCAAATATAGAAATCCAAACATTTCATATATAAATATTTCATCATTTTAGATAAATATTAAATACAATTAAAAATATTAAACACCCAAGTACTATAAGGGTTTAGTGTATTTGGAAACATGAATAGATAAATAGTTGGTTCATAAAATATCTATATAATTTAAAATTTATTTTTTCAAAACTAGGACTTTTTTTAGACATAACATACTTAAAACCATTCTTCATAACCAAGGTAAGGGAAGTATAAGAAAGGGTGAGCTCAGATTCCTAGTAAGGGTATGAATATGATATATAAATAAATGGTAAAAAGTGAGAATAAGATAAGACTAAGGGTATGGAAACATTATAAATATTTACAATAATCGTATCCAATCAGTCATTGATCTTTAATCATTAAACATGGTTTAAGGTTTTTTCAGATAAATGACATAAGACATAAGAGTATAGAATCATAGATAATCAAGTACGAGCCATTAAAACATATCATAAGTATAAGAAATAAATTTTTGGAATTAAAATAAGTATAGAAAATAATTTATATAATCAATTATCACTACCAATAACACCATAGTGGATTAGGTTCACTCCCCATTCCACAATTTCCTTAGTTAAGATTCATTCTCAAGACTATCTTATTGGAAAAATTTCCTTACGATATTGTTTTCACTCCCCATTATTGTACTTATTATCTCAAGATATATGAATCACTACCAAAGTAATTAGAGGTATATAATGGACCCACTCATCCATGGTATATAAAATAACCACCCATCACATAATGAAAACCATACATAATCATGTTATAATTTCACAAAACATTCATCATATCATCATATCACAACCCATGGAATGGATATAGGTTTCATAAAAATTTCATAATAGAAATAATAAATCATAAAAGTAAATAATAAATATGGTAATATTGGATCATATACACATTAAACCATAAGAAACATCAATGGATGTTGTTATAGATGAAAATTATTTTAAAAGACCACTAGAACATTTCTTAAGGAAAATAACCTTTTTATTTGAAAACACTTATGCAGAATATAAATGTTTCCAATAATATTAGGGAAAATATTTTATCTGAATAAAATAAATAAAAATTAAAATTTAATATTAAAATAAAATTGTATTAATTTTGGTTGGGAAATATATTCATGTGTGTATGTTAAAATTCATTTTCCTTACACATTTTTGGTAAAAATTCAAATGTACCACATTTAGAAAATGAAAAGAAGGTTCCTTTTAAACCTCAGTAAGGAAATTAAAATATTAAAATATTAATTTAAATAATATTTGTGAAATATTAAAAACATTCTTGAATAAATTTTAAAGACAATATGGACATGCAAGAAAAGATTCCCGATCGAAGGGAAAATAATGTTATTTTTCCTTAAAAACCTTATTTTAGTATATTGAGTTTTTAGAGAGTTAAAAATGGAAGGAAAACAAGATATATCTAGATATAACCAAATTATAATAAAATACATAATATTTTTTAGATATAGTTTATATAATTTTATCACAAAAAAATTTAATCATAAATAATTCTGGTAAAAATAGAATTTTAATACAAAACCATTATGGATTTTGTAATATTTAAATAAAAAGTAATTGGATACTTGAAATTAATATGGATTTATAAATAAAATGAATTAAATAATGTTTTTTCCATGATAAATTCTAATATAGTACATAAATCATACCGATAATAAACTGGTGTATAACATCAAAACTTGTCATAATGAAGAGAATTTGAGACAAAAAAAGCATTACCTTATATTTGAATTGATTCATAAGATCTCAAACATACTGTATAATAAATTTATATTTATTATAATTATATAAAATGTCATATTTATACATATAATGTCATATATTATCCACTTATATCATTCCAACATCCATTTATTAAAAATTCTCTACTAAAGTCATCATTTCAGGTGTTAATTGTCTCATTTTTCATGTATGTTTTAGTTTTTCAGTTATGGTAATTTCACTTTTATCATTTAAATTCAATATAAAAATTATTAATCATGATATAAATTTCATATATAATCATTATGTATTTATAACTATTCATATTAATTGGTTATGAAAAATGGATTATATCACTACATGGAGACGATAGTTCATACACACGCACATGAAATGATTCTATTATTTTATGGTTGAAAATAAAGATAGATAAATGATAATTAAATGTTATATAATAATTATTATATCATAAAAATCATATATTTTCATTAAATCTATTTTTTACCATACATGTAAAGCATAAATGGTAAAGAAATCGCATCACTATGTGGAGGTGACAATCAACACGTACTCATGAGAAAAGTCAGCGTTTACCAATGGATAAGAAGGTAAGAAGGTAGATATGATATTATAAATATAAAATAATAATTATTTCATAAATATAATGTATAAAAATTAAAACTATCTAAATAACCAACCATGAATGATGGTGGCAGAAAATGAGTCGTACCGCTATGTGGAGTCGGTAGTCCACACATACCCACGAGCAATACTTTCATCTCCCATTAGATTGAGAATAAATGGTAAATGGTAGTTAGATAATAATAATAACCTCTTATTATATTTATTATACTAGATTTATCATGTTTTTGTGGATAAAAAATGTTTATAGGAAGTATAATAAGAAATAAAATTGAAATAGATTGGTTAAGATATATACCTCTTCCTTGAGAGACATCCTTTGGATTACTCTTTAAGCCTTGAAGGATTGGTATTAGGAGAATAAAATAAGCTATAGAATGAATGAAAAAACTATAATAAGGTTTTTAGTATGTATTTTTTGAGTTATAAATCTAATATGGTGTTAATAATAGAGGAGGAGAGGTTCCCTTTTATAAGTGAGACGAGGGACCCACATGGAATTTCTTAAAAGGTTTCAATTTTATAAGGTTAAATTCATTAAAATTTTTATCCAAATGGATAAATATTATAAATTAGAATAATATAGGGTTTAAATATCTTCAAAAATAATAATTATATCGGTGTGTGTGGGAATTATACACTTATCTCATGTGTTAACCCCCTCAGTAAACTCGTTTTAACCATAACCTTAGTAACCAAATTTTATTGTTTTTAATATTCACTACGATAAAAAATTAATTTTATCTATTTCAATTATGATAATTATGATGATTAAAAATATGAAGTAAATTTTATTAGGTTAAATATCTATAATTTGAATAATTTAACTTTAATTAAGCTTGGAAACTACAAAGAAAATATTGTTTTCGAAAAATGATTTTAAGCGTAAAACTTAATTTACTTCTATTGCTTTCCTTGTAAAAAAACATAAACTGAAAATGAAAATATTATATTAAAATTATAATATATATTTTTTTAAAACCATTAATAAATACTCTTTAAATTAATTTATTAAGAAAAAAACAAACTTCTCCCATAAAAAATGTCTTTTAAAAAATGTGTTTTAGGCCCTAAAAAATTAAACTATACCATAATAAAGTATAATGATTATTACTACATAATTACATAAATTTTTTATTATTAAATTATAATTAGTTTAATTTAAGATAAAATTAAAAACATAATGAGATATTTACTTGAAAAAATTACATTTTTTATAAAATTATGTATTTTCACTATTCACTAAAAAGTAAATCTTTTTTGAAAAATAATAAATATTAACCCAAATATAATATTAAAATTATGATTTTAAAAATGAAATTATTTTAATCAAATAAATTTTTTAAATTTTTATAAATTAATTATAAAGTTCACATGCAAAAATGTGGTAAAAATATTTTTTTTAGGAAAACATATTTTTGAAGTTTAAAATGGTTTTTATCAAAATTGGGTACTTAGTTTTTATTAATTAATAAATAAATTTTAATTATTAAAAACATTTGTACATATTTTTTATAAAATTTTTATGTGATGTCCCGACTTGGGTGCCACATGGCAGTGCCCCGAGTTGGTTTGCCACATGACCCCAGGCACACCTCCCCATATACTAGAGGCTATTGAATAGTAGCGAGGGTATAATATGAAACATGGAGTGAATATAAACTCTTTATCAATGTAGAATAATAGTAGAAATAAATAAACTGAATTTAAATAATAACAAACAGTAACTAAGATAATACCATAATCAACAACCATCCAACATCACAAGATGAATCCAAGAATAAGAAAAATGACCATAAACCCATGTAGTAGATATTTTATGCCAAATAAGTGTCAAGAGTAAAATGAAAACCCAAAATAGACACATTTAAAACTCCCATGTGGGTCCCGATATATTGTGTAGATCCCTCATCCATGTTCTATACTAAATCCCAACTCATCTATCTAACATATGGATATTTCCTTTATCATGTCTTGAAAACACGAAGTCTATTTGAGTATCAATTAGGAAGCATGAGTATGGTTTGAGTATAACTTAGTACACCACAACCAACAGTGTCTAAAACAATATCCAGTCTATAATACTGTATAAAGTTGTATAAAGGATAAATAAAAAAATGATAAATTAAAAGTTATTACATTTCACATTCTTTAATTAACCCAATATACCCCTAGGTTCAATGTGACACCCAAACTAATCATACCTACTTCAGCCCATGAAGGCGTCTGAACTATACACCACTAGAATATCATAATACATTCATTCATGGGATATCATTATTCATTTAATTCCAATTTCATATTCATACAATGGGGGATTAAAGTATTAGTCTGGAACCCCGTGGGTATTTGCAACATTAGTCCATATCTCAGAACACAGTGATCAAATGAAATAAATACATATATTGGGGGCCTAAAGGGGTTGTCTGGAACCCCATGTGTATTTGGAGCAGTAGTCTGTGTCCCACAACTCACTGTTCACATCATTCAAAAATATCACAAACCATATTTCCACAATCATAACTCATTTATCAACCATTTTTACAACCTATTATTCAACTAATTTCATAATCCCATTATTCACCAATTTCATTATCCCATTATTTACTAATTTCATTATCCCATAATTCCACCGAATAAATAAACCCAGTATTGAACCAATTTCATAATCACATGGGAAAAATAAATAAATTAATTCATTTTAAAATTAAATTACCCATTGTGGAAATTTCAATTACATAATTATATACACCCAATTATAATAAAGATTATGGGAATTGATAATTAGACCACCTATGTAATTATTTTTGATGAGTGATATCTATGATATAAAAATCAATTTGATGTGGAAATATATGAATCAAAACAACATGGAATATCTAGGATTAATAACTAGGAAAAATATCCTAAAAAACAATACACATGAAAACCTAGATCTAAACCAATTTCCAATAGGGGAAAACCATCCACTTTTATTGAGAAATAAAGACCAGGGAGAGAGAGGAAACCAAATAGGGAAGAGATCACTTACCAAAAAAGGAGTAAATCCTTTAACCAATTCAATGATTTTCTAAAAATTGGGGTTTAGGTGCCTTAGAAACCACTCAAGAGATTCCAAGATCAAATAAAAATGTTTTAGGTCGAGCTGGGGTAATTCAGGGTGAAAACCAGGGGGTATGGGAATTATAATTAAATTTTTAGGGGATCAAAATTTATCCTAAGAAGAACAAAATTTTATAAAATATGCACCAAACATAAAAATACCATCTGTTTGAGGGTGAACTGTTTGGGGAGGGAGGTCATTCAGTTTTTCCAAACCATTCACCACCTCTTGTGGCTCCAAAATGGGGCACACAATTTCCTAGGAAAAAACGCATGGTTTTTCCTAACCATGAACCAACCATGAACAACCCCATAGGATTATTTTTTTTCCAAATTCAATAAATAAACCCCAAAGTAAAACCCAACTATGATATGATCAAAACAAGGTTAAATTAATTCCTTAAAAAACACACGAGAAAGCTCAAAAAATTTTGGGATCCTAAAATATCCTCATATTATAACAGCTCGTGAATGAACTATACTCCCAAAAATTAGTAAGATTATAAGGAATAAAGTTGGGATATTTGACCCACATATATGTTTCTCTCTCCCATGTTTCCTCCTAAACACATCCATATTTCCACAACACTCGGACTATCGACATAGTATTTAGCCAAAATACTTTCTTAATGAAATATATAACACGAATTAGATTGTCCTTAAAGGATGCATCAACCTAAAACTTAAAATCATTAAATTTGATCATATGATAATGATTGAGGTGATATTTCTGAATTTGCGACACATGAAAACCAACATGCATAGCTTTATAACTCTTTAAAAGATACAATTGATATGCCACCAGTCCGATCCTCTCTACAATATCAAAAGCTCTAACAAACTTGGGAACCAACATTCCCTTCCCCCATATCCTACTTTTACCCAATTAGGTGAAATTCTAAGGAACACACATTTACCCATTTTAAACATAAGGGGTTGTCTATGTCGATTAACATATAACTTATACCTACTATGATTCATAGTCATACATTTCCAAATCAGCTGGACCTGCTCTGATGTTTCCTACACGAGACTCAATCCCCACAACTCTAACTCATCTACCTCCATCAAACATCTAGGTGATCTGCATGGAATACCATAAAGTTCCTCATATGGTTTCATATGAATAGTCAAATGATAACTATTGTTATAAGAAATATTTTTGAGAGCTACATACTTCTCCTAGGACCAACCAAAATCAAGGACACATGATCTTATCATTTCGTCCAACACTAGGATAGTACACTCTGATTTCCTATATTTTTCTGGGTATAAATCCATACTCATAAATGCCTGAGTACCCAATTCATTTTTTAATACTTTCTTAAAGAATGAAGTAAATCATGAGTCACAGTTTGAAACTATACTCCATGTCACCGCTTGAAAATAGATTATCTTACAAACATACAAATCACCCACCTATTCCATGGTAAATGTCTCTCAGATATGAAATAAATGTTCTACCCCTTTCAAACCTTCCTAGAATAACCCAAATAATGCGATTATTCCAAGGGATCCTCAAAAGAACCAGAAAAAATAACATTGTAATGTCACCCCACTTCCATTATAGAGTGAGAAACAAATATAGTAAGCCTCAAGGTCATTGATGCATAGTCTTTACCAACCGATAGGTGTAGTATCGTGTTATGAAACCTACAATATCCCTTTTCTTTCCCAACCACCAACACTATTGAAAAAGGTCATAATTAATTTGGTAAAAATAGGTTTCACCACCAAACTCGAGGAATAAAACTCACACATATGATCTTCACTCATATACATAGGAATAATAACATGGTTCTAGAAATAAATTATCACATCCTTAAATTTAGTCCAATTAGAATGTGACTCACCACATTCAAGGATTTCCCTCAAGGAAAACACTATATATTCAGATAATAACTCACCCTAATCTAGTTTATAAGTGTGGAATCAAATGATAATGATTAAAGTGTCATATTCTCCTAGCCATCATAATTCTAAATATGCATCTCAATGAGAAAGGTCATCATCTTCCACGTAGAATTGGACTCCTAGACTACCTAAGTTCAAGTATTCCATCTCAAATCATCGGAAACACTGTTTCCATTTCTGAGAATATATTATAGATCAAGAATAAATAATGACATATAATCAACTCATCTTCACTACCAAAGGTTCAAATATATCTATGAGAAGATGTTAATTAAGATTTTATGATCATATACATAGTAAAATTTTAACCTAATATGTAATGCCTAAAACACTTTAAAGAAAAAACCACTTCAACAAAATCGAAGTCATGTATAAGTTAATCTAGTTCATTTGGACTAAACTACTCTAAATTATAACCTAAAACATGATCTTTCTGCATCAATACTTCTCCGAGTCCAATCCCAGATGCATCACAAAACATGGTACACTCCTCACCCTGCTCAGGTAAGAACAAAATCGAAGCTGTAGTCAAAAACTTCTTAAAACCCTGGAAATAATTCTCATATACTCTATACCATTCAAAACTAATCCCCTTCTTGGTCAAGATCAAAATTTGGGCTACCAAATGGGAAAATTCATGGATAAAACTTTGACAATAACCCACTGACCCAAAAATATTTGGATATAAAAAACATTCTTGGGATGATCCCAAGAAACAAATGTTTGAACCTTGTCTGGGATCACTAAAAAACCTTCCTCAGAGATGATGTGACCTTAAATATGAAACATATTGATCCAAAATTGAAACTTAAAAATCGTGGAATATAGCTGATTATCTATCAGTTTACTCGGTATAATGTTAAGATGATGGGCATGATCATCATGAGTCTTGGAGTACACCAAGATTTATCAACAATAATACAAAAAACAGATTCAGGAATAGGTGAAATATTCAATTCATCAAGGAAATAAACATAGTTGGAGAATTTATCATCACAAATGACATCATGATGAACTATTATAGGCCATACATGCTTCTGAAAGTATCCCATGGTATATCAGAAGGACTAACCCGCAACTGATGATACCCTGATCTCATGTAAATCTTGAAGAAAACACAATATCCTCTCAATTGGTTAAAGAGATCATCGATATGTAGAAGTTGATACCAGTCCTTCACTAAAATCCATTTAAACTTATAGTAATCAACACTTAAATTGAATGTCCCATCAATCTTCTTAGAAAAAAACCAGATAACCCCAAGGTGATATACTTAGATGGATAAATCCCTTATCCATCAACTATTCCAGTTGAGTCTTATATTCCTGAAGCTCTATTGGCCCCATTATATAAGGTGGAATAGAATATGGTTCATCTCCAGACATGAGTTCAATTTTAAAATCAACATCCCTCTCAGGTGGCAGCCCTAAGAAGTCCTCAGGAAAAACATCCTAGAACCGGGACACTATAGGTGGAAAGACATCATGCTTCACACCCCATCATTTAGTAAAATAATTGGAACTAGGTCGATGAGTACCCACAGTTACTGATGAAATGTAACTGCACATCCTTTTCGGATATCCCACCCTCTATGATGAATATTAATTTTACCCTCAAGATATGTAAAGGTCACTCTCATAGGTAATAATCAATGTGATATTGATATGATACTTGATAGTACATACACATGATCAAGTCAAAGCATGAAATTTCAAGTATGTAAAGATCCCAATAGAAATGATACTCCCCAAACGTGAGAGAACACCCCTTACATATACAGATGTCCCTTGATTTTACTCCCAATGGCGTGTCAATCTTCATAAACCCACTCACAAACTCCACTATTAGACTCAAAGTGTTTATATGTTGAGCAGATATAAAATAATTAGAGGATCCTATTTCAAAAAATTTCATCATGTAAAAATGTATCTACAATTCCAAACACATTTATTAGGAAAAATAACACATAAATAACACATTTTAACAAGATATATTTACATAATTCTATTTTAATTCATCCCCCATATTCCAACACATGGTCAGAACCGAAGCACCATCACTAATCTCAACCATCCCTCACCTCGGTCATGGATAACATATGATTAAACACTTATATATTTCATGTTTATCATTAGAAAACCATTATATCCTTTTCAAATTACCACATTTATCACCATTTAAAATTATGAATTTATTATTAAGAACCATTTAATTTTTAAAATACTCAATCAAGGAATTGAATTATCATTAAAACCACTTACCCAAAACCTATTTTTTCATACATTCTTAATATGATGGATGTAACATAAAATCTTGAGTGCCTGGAATGATACATGTAAGCTGAACTTCCATGCCATACTGGGCCATGAGTAAAATATCAGAAAATAATAATATCACACAACAAGAGCATCACCCAAGGTGAAATAACATCTAGCTGTAACATAAAACATTAACAATAGAAATACCACCCTAGGTACTTGGGTTTTTCCTCATACATGGGTTATCCAATCCCATGAATGAGCTCATGACCAAGGCTATAATCTTCATAGTCTCATGTATACCATTCCAAAATAGTAATATAAATGGAAATAAAATAAAAAACCTATGATACCACTTTGTGACTTCCCAAACTAGTTTCCACATGTCGATTCCCTGATCTGTTTTTTCACATGACCTCAGGAAAGCCTCCCCATATTCCATAGGCTACTGAAAAACATTAAGGTTTTAATATATTATATGGAGAGACTATAACATCTTTATCAATGTAGTAAAAAATATGAAATAAATAAATAGTAGTCAAATGATAATAAAGAAAAACCAAGATAATTACATAGTCAACAACTATCCAACATCACATAATGAATCAAAAAATAGGAAAAATTACCATAAACCAAAGTAGTAGATATGTCATTAAAAATAAGTGTCAAAAGTCAAATGAAAATAAAAAATAATGACAAATTGAAAACCCCCAAGAGGGTCCCAAAAATATGTACGGTTCCCTCATCTATTCTTCATCACAAATCACAACATCACTATCTAACATATCCCTCCTGCCCTTATCCTGTCCTGCAAACATGAAGTCTCGTCAGGTACTGATCATGAAGCCAGAGTAGGGTGTGATTACAACTTAGTTGGATACCACCAATGAAATCTAAAATAATATCTAGTCTATAAAAAAGTATAATGTTTTATAAAGAATAAAATAAAAAAGATAAAGTAAACAATTTTCAAATTTAACATTCTTTAATTAACTACATATTCCCCTGGGTTCATGGTGACACCCGAACCAATCATGCTTTATTTATCCCATGATATTTTCTGAAACATACACCATAATATCACAACCCATTCAGTCATGGGATATCATTATCCATTGAATTACAATTTTATATTCATATAATGGGGGCCTAGAGTTGTAGCTTGTCACCTTGTGGGTATTTGGAGAAACAATCCCTATCCCACAACTTAGTGATCACTACAATATATATATATATATATATATATATATATTGGGGCACTACAATGACATTTTGGAACCCCATGGGTATTTGGAATAGCATACCCTATCATAAAAATCATTTTTTACATCATTAAAAAATTTCACAGACTATAGTTCGGCATTCATAACTCATTTAATAACCATGTGTATAACCCATTATTCAACAAATTTCATAATCACATGAAAAAATCAATTAATTAATAAAATTTAAAATGAAATTTCCCAACATGGAAATTGAAATTTCAGAATTAAATAAACCCAATTATAATTAATTTTTTAGGAATTTAAAATCAAACCACCTAACTCAAGATCATTGATGAACGACAATCAAGCCATAACCCTCTATTTGATGTGGAATGATCTTGAATCACAACGATGAGGAAGATCTTGAATCAATACCTTGGACCAAGATCCTATGAAACAAGACCCATAAAAACCCAGATCTAAAAAAATTCCAATCATAGGAATAAATCATTCCCCTTCATTAGAAAAGAGATATTGAAGAGAGATGAATCCAAATGGGGAAGAGAGAACTTACAAAAAATGAGTCAATCCTTCAACCAGATATTTGATTTGACAATAAAGGGGTTTTATGAGAATTGGTAACATCCTGGGAGATTCCATGATAGAAAGGTATTTTTTTGGTCAAACTGGGTGATTCAAAGTGAAAATTGGGGGGTTTATAATTATTATAATATTTTTATGGGGTTTAAATTCTGCGCCAAATATTTTCCAAATTGTGCACTTTAACCAGGCACCCCTACTCATGGGGTGCATGGTTTCTCCTAAGAGGTGGAAGATTTGAAAAATCATTCCCCAAAAATGAAAATAACCTTTATTTGAGGGTTCATAGTTTGGGGAGGGAGGATGAAAATTTTGGCCAAACTGTGCACCACCTCTTGTGGCTCCAAAATGGGGCACACAGTTTCTTGGGGTAAATCTCATGGTTTTACCTAATATTACACCAACCGTGCACAACCCCATGTTATTCAAAATTTCTTTAAATTCTCCCAAAACAACCCCAAAGTACAACCCAACCAAGATATGATAAAAAGGGTAAAAGAATACATGAAAATGTGCATGATACATCTCCCAGAAGGCTGGGATATTACATGTTTTTTACTTTTCATACCTCCTAATTTAACAACTTTGTTATAACGGTTTACTATATTGCGGTTCATATAGACTTGGAGTTTTATATAAGTCAAGATATCAAATACATAAAGTTTTATTTAAGAGGAAATACATATAAAATCACGGGGTGTTACACGTATATAAAAATACACACACATACATACACATACATGCATAAAAATATACATATACACATAATCATAAACATACACAATGCATACATCAATATACATTCAAAACATATACAAAACACATACATACACAAACATACACATACATATACATACATACAAACACATATATACACATAAATACACATAAATGCATAAAAATATGGATACATATAAACAAATACGTACACAAACTATCATCCGTATACATACATATACATACACACACATACACATACATTCAAATATATTGGTATATTTTTTATTATTGAATATGAATATAAATATATACATTCGTATATGAACTATGTTTAATGTATTTATAGATTTATTTATATACTACATATCACTATATTTTAATATATATACGCACACAGACACGTGTGTGTATAATTATAATTACATATATAATTATAAATAAGTATAAAAGAATAATTATAAGTTTACATATTTTCTATTATATGAATCCTATTTTAGAATATATAAATATGTATATAATATATATATACATATATTATAAATATAATTAAATAAATATATGTCCTTTTATATATTTAAATAATTAATTAAATAACATTTTAATATTATATATATATATATATATTCATTTTTAAGGTATATAAATATATTATTAAGTATTTTTATTGATTAATATAAATTTAATTATCAAATATATATAAAATTATGGAAATAAGATTTATAAAAGAATTTTATTATAAAATAGTTTTCAAATAATTTTTATATATTATGTTTACATATATTATTTTTTTATATATATAATATTTATAAGTTTATAAATATTTATATATAAATTAAATTATTTATTGTTCCCTTTTATCCACACTAAGTAAAGCACTGATAAATAGAGCCATTATCTTCGCTAAAAAACAATGATAAAGTGTCATCCTTTATCAGTGCTTTTACTTAGCACTAAAAAATATATTTCCTTTATCAATGTTTTTTAACAATGATAATGACTAGCACTAAATTATGTGGAATTTGAAGTAGTTTATGTAGGGGACTTACTATATATCTATTTAACTAACACATATAGTATGAAATTATTTTTAATTAAAAATTGAATCTCACTCTCAAAATCTATTTTTAATTATAAAATAATCTAGCAAAAATATTCTATATCTTGAATGGATCAATATGGAAATGATTCTAGATAAAATGTGAGTGAGTATTTATATATGAAGTAATTTTTCATTAAAAACAAAAACACACATACCAATTAAATCTGTTTTTTCTTTTCAAAATCATTGAGATAACATAATATATATTGATAATGGATAAATATATTAATAGAAATTAAAAATATGGTAGGTGAGATTTTAAATGTATTTTTATTAAGTAAAAATAAAATATGAAACAAAATTAAACAAAAATTTTCAGCATAAAAATTCATACATCCAATATATATATTTATAAATAAAAAATATAAAGAGGTAAAAATTGTATAATTTATATGGATATGAGATTTAAAAATAGATTTCATAAAAATATATATAATTAGTTTTATGATAGAAAAATTAAGGGGGGGGGGTGTGAAATGTTTAATTGAGAACGAGTCATTCTAATCAAAAACATTTAGCACTCATAAACCCTTTATTAAGGAAAACTGTATGAGAAAATTATTTAATGAAAGGTACAATATTAATATGGAAGTTATGTTGTATAAACCAATCATTATAGATGATTTAGTTCTTTATATTTTTGTGTAATTAAATTTTATAGCGATATTTTAATTAAGAAATATCTTTTGTCAAAAAACATATCAAATTTTTTTTATCCATGTAGAGGAAGCAATGCAGTACATGAATATTTTTAAAGGATAGTCGAACCAATCAAACCATCCTTGAAATCATTATATTTTTCCTTTTTAAATTGAGATATACTTATTCTTATGTATTATTTAATATTTATTGAGAGAAATAGATAATGAGTCAACCCATTTAATAGATATAAGTATATTTTTAACAACATTAAATTTTATATTATTTTAATTCTGTTCATGTATACATTCTAGTCCTTTATAAGTGATATCATATTTAGTTCTATAAAAAGAGATAAGAGAATATCTAATGGTAAAAAGCAGTGTTTATCAGAATTGAATTTTGAGTACCCCATCTTGTATATTTGGTTAATATGATTCCAATAGTATAAATGACATCTACGGAAAATTTGAAACAATATTTATATAGGTTCCCAAGGTTTTTGGTTAACTATGGCATATAATTATTTTCTACTAGAGGAGACATCAATTGTGACCAAATCAATAAATATATGGTGTTTTTGTTGCAATTTATCTATAATTCCATGTTATCATCACATTATCAAAACACCATTTAACAACCCTTTTCCTTGTTATAATGATTTAAGGTTCAAGTGTATATATTTGAATGGTTGAAATGATTTTTTTTTTGAATTTTTGGATTTGGTTGAGGGGTCATTATTCATTATAGGATTTAAAATTTATTATAGGTGTTTGGTATTAGATTATTAGGTGTATTTAGTGGTGGTTTGAAGTTCAACTAGAGGTTCAGAGGATAAGGGATTTTTCCATGTTTGGAACACTATTATGAAAACACCAAGAGAAAACAAAATGATCGATTTCTTAAAAGAATATTAAAAGGGAGAAAAAAGAAAAAAACAATAAGAATAATATCATAAGACACATAGATTTATGTGGTTCATGAATAATACATAAGTCCATAGAGAGGAAAAAAATTTCAGTAATTTTTGTAGTATGATACAATGGATAATATTAGAGTAGAGGATACCTAGCTCAAAATGATCTCATAAACTAACATGGTTCCATATAAATCACATAACTATAGTACCAAATTCAAACAATAAGTTTATTGTGCTATATTACTAGTGGATATTAGTCCATGAAACTGTAGTACATGGTTATCTCTACCATAGTTACCATGTTAAAGTACAAAACACTATAGTGCATTGTTAGTATCGATTTTTCGATCTGCCAAAGTCATCCAGTATTTCTATAGTGCTGCAAAAAATTGGGGTAGGGGACTTATACCCTTTATAAAGGTCATAAGTCCACTAAAAGTGTTGAAAACCACATCATAGATCTTAATATATAGTAATTATGGATTGGAGTGATGTATGGACTGCTAACATTTAGCCAAAATTCATAAAAAAAATATCAAGTTACACTAATCCAATAAGCACTCATAGTTTACAACTACAAGTGACACTATGTTCTTGGTGTTAGGGTACTGGGTAACTAGTGATCTAGGTAGGTGACTTAGTGTCCTAGGGGATCCATATGGTATTTGGAAGTCTTCATGGGAGTTTTTAATGGGGGACTTAAAATCATTTCACACTCACCCCTTATTTGTTTCTCCTTCTCCCTCAAACTCACTTCCCTCCAACTTTATGGAGGCCTTTCCCAAGGTCATTATTATTTCTAGCTTCCTCCCACTTATTTCTCCTTGTTCAAGGTGAATACATGGGAGTTATTCCACCCTAGAATCCAATAATTCCCTCTTATAAAACACTAGACTTGGATAAGGTATAGAAACATCAATTTTATGGCAATTTTTTTGGTTGTTCCTTGGTTTTGTGTTAGTTGTGATGAGTTAGAGTAGCTATGGGTGTATCCTTAGCGTTCAAAGGGTTTAAAAGTGGATTTGGGATGATTGAAAAGTATTTATAGATCTTGGAGGCTCACTACAAATTCCCCTACACCATGGTGGCCTTTGTTAGTCCTTTTTAATACACCATGGTGAGCCCTATACTATAGTCCAGGTCATTAGGCTTGGGAGGGTCCCGAGTGAAAAAATATGAGGATATACCTCATCGTGGTGCCCCTATCCATTTTGGTCACTCATGGAGGTGGTTTTTGTGAGTGATAAACCTGGGGAGAAATAGAGACCGTCTATGCCATGATCCCCATTCAATGGATCTATTGGATAGGAAACCTAGATGTGAGAAATGGGGAGTGAAAAACACCTTGAATTAGGTGTTTTTCTAGGAATATCTCTTGGTCAAGGAAGATCACACTTAGGCTAGTCTTATTTGGTGTCATACCACATTAGTGGCCCTTTGAAAAGGATTAAATTCACCCTTTCCCCACTTGTTTCAGTGTATTTGTTGTATTTTCTTTCCTATTATTTTAATCTATATACCCCTCACACTTTTACCTCTTTTATTCTATAATATTGGTCGATTTGTATCTCATTTGATAAATAATGTTTATTTTGATCATGATATTGAGGTAACAATATCACTCCATCTATGATATTTTTTAGTTTCATTCACTGGAAATAGGTATCATGAAAATTTTGAATATTATTCCAAAAAATTACCACTCACATGCTTATTAATTTTCCACCATTTTGGATCAAATATGAGGCTAATATCATATGAATAGATTTCTATGAGTATAATATTGGTGGTGTTGAAGTTATACATAATAAATCTACCTTAAATAATCCATAAATTTTATATTTAAACAAAAATTAATTTTCTTTCATTCATAAATATATTTTAGTTTTAGAGTTTTATATAATTAGGTTATCACTCTTATATATATAAATATTACATAAAAATGTGGAAGCTTTCACTAATTATCTATTTTTCGCATAGTATAAAACATTTATGATATAAAAAGTTCTATTTTCTTGAAATATCTTCACGAATATCATGTTGGCCTCATAATTATCCCTAATCATACTAAAAACGCTATGAAAAATATTTGATAATTTGGGATTAATATACAAATATTAGTAAGAAGTATATAAAAATAATGAAAGAAATCCATTATTCCATGAATAATCATTATAAAAATTTACCTTTTTCAAAATAAACTTTGACCCCAAAATAATCATTTTCTTAAAAAATAAATCAACTTCACTACCAAAATATTTTCATGAAACATTTAATGAGAAATATTAAATATAAAATAAACTCAAAAAGGTTTGTTTTAATTCATGAAAAATAATTGATTGTTTTCATGAATTTATACGTTTTACCCTTAATAAGTGAAATAATATTTCCTTTAAATTTAAGATAATTATATTACCTTCTAAAATCACAATATTTCCATAAAACCCATAGAAATAATGGAAAAATATTTAGTTAACTTGGGAAATAATTTTCATGGTTCCCTTAAAATCACTCTTAAAAATTGAATTACCTACCCAATAAATTCCCATAATCTCTTAGGATAAACCTATACCCGATTGAATATGTCCCTTTAACCAATAAATTTGAGTTCTATATAAGAATAAACCATTATCATGTGTTATATTGACCCCACTCTTCATTATAAACAATTCATAAGAACCATAACATAATGATAACACATTAAATCTTAAATATCCATTATCATACTTCTAAAAATATTCTTTTTACCCATAATAAAAACTTTTACAGACATCAAAATCCCCTTTCCATTCATTTTTTTGAAATTACCCAGAAATATGGGAAGGAGTGTTTTTATTTGAATAAAACATGGAATTTTATAAAGGAATCCAAATATAAAATAATTTTTATGGTGGTGGGAAAACCTTTAATGTTGTATACATTAAAATAGAATATTACTTTTTCTTTTTTTGAAAACTTTCCATATAAATATGTAAAAATATTCCTTTTACAAATTTTTGAAATAAGGTAAAAAGTGACATAAAATTTCCTTTATAATTCATTCATGTCAATATAAATATACCAATAAATAAATTTTAGTAATATGTACATGGAATAAAAATATTTATAAAATATATCTTTAAAGAATTTAAAATTATATTTTTAAGGTAAAGTGAACCTTACCTCAAGTCTGACTCATCTCGTACGTTATTTATGTTCTATAATAATAAAATTATATTAAATATTTTTTTTACAAATAATACCTTATATTTTTATTATTTAATTTAATTTATTTATTATCATGTTATATTCAATTACTTAATAAATTATTTCCACATTATATGATTTGATGATATTATGGTCATATGTACAAAATGAATTCATTAGGTAAACTATAGTCGGATAGGTAACTATTATATAATACATATAATAATAAATATTATATAATTATAATTATTATAATTTAATTATACTCTAAAAAGAAACCATGAAACAAGGTTATAAAAAATGAATTATGTTAGAATCATGGATGTGTTAGGTTGTTTGTACGCATGAATAACATTTCCATTTTTCAAAAAACATGAGTGAAAGATGGTATTATATATATATAATGTTTTTTTTATATTAATTATCATATAATATTTTTAAATAAAGTTATATATTCTATCCAAGTTTTGTGGTGATGAAAGACAAATCACATCACTCTATAGAGGTGGTAATCCACACGTACGGATAAACGACATAATCATTTTCCAATGTATGGGAAGGAAAGAAAATATATTATATGTTATATTTTTAAAATGATAATTATTTAATTAATATAATATAAATAAATTAAATTCATCATTATAATAAGTTGTGATAGGTGGTGATGCAAAACCAATTACATCAATTTTTAAGGTGGTAGTCTGCCACATACACATACAATGATTTCATTTCTCAAATGAAAAAACAAGAGATGGATATAGGTTATTTAATTAAAAAAACACCTAAGAATAATTAAGACAATAACTTTATTATTTTATCACATATAGAGAATAATTTATGGAGATATCAGTAGAAATAAAATGAAAATTGTTGGTTAAGAACCATATCTCTTCTTCAAAAAACCTCTGTAGGTTTATACCTAAATCCTTACAAGGATGGTTTTATGATCAAACCAAAGACACTAGAATTAGGGGAGGGATGTCAATAAAGGATTAGAATAAGGATTTTCAGAAAAAATTGGCTCTTAAAGAGTATATAATAGATGAGAGGGGGTGTCCTTTTATAAGCAGGGGAGGGGACACACTTAAATTGTTTGAAAATATTAAAATATATTATTGTATTACTTAATGAAAAAGGATAAATATAGATCATTTTCAAATACAATATGATATAGGGTATAAATATGTCCAATAAATAGTATTTATAAAATTTATTTAGGTCATTTTAACCCATATAATTATCGTTTAACCGCCCGGTAAACCTGTTTTATCCTTAACCATGGTAACAAATTTTTACTATTTTTAATTTTCATTATGAACACAAATTAAGTTGAACTTATTACAAAATATTAAATATTACTATTAAAAATATAAAATCCATTTTTTAAAATTCAATTAATGGAATATTTATAATTTAATTTAAAATTAAATACACAAAATGTGATGAAAAGAAATTTTTAGTAAAATTCCCTTTTAATTACAAATTTTTTTAATACCAAATTGATGTATAATAATGATTAAAATAAAATTTATTAGATTATTTTTAATAAATATGATCTAATTAAAATTTAAAACTAATATAAAATATAATGTGAACTTGTAAATGATTGAGAAGAAAAGACAATTTTCAATAAAAATCATTATTTTTTTTACTATTCATTAAAAATTCAATCTTTTTAGAAAATTCTCAAAAAACCATCCTTAGATAATTTTGAAACTATGAATTCAAAAATTGAGTTATTTTTTTCAAATTCAAATTATATAACCTTTAAATAAATTAATTATATACAACTATATAATTCACGAAAACCCAATTTGGTTCGAAATTAAACTTTTTTCCTTTTGACTGAAAAATTACCTATTATTCTTATAATGAATATAATTATATAAAATATAATCAATAAATATTAATTATAACTCCCCAAACCCATGAAATAATTTTTTTATTAATAATAATAATAATATTATTATTTAATAAAAATAAATTTTATTAATTTAGATGTATTCAAAAAATAAGAACACAAGAGAAATACTTCTACTAATAAAACACTAATAAATTACATCATTACAAGGATAAAGACCAAAAATACACCATAAAACTCATTTAAAGCATTAGTATCACCACCATAATACCTCTCACAAACATAATATGACCGACTATGTAGCCTTCATCCCTTGGATCTACCAAAATAAAGCAATGGAAAAAAGAATAATAAGAATAATGAGAGCTAAAGGGATGAATAACACTATTATTAAGAATTTGAACTCTGAAGAATTTTTGATGTGTCCTTGAATACCCTAAGGCTTGATTATTTATACAACATTTTTTTGCCGTTGTAAAATTGAAGTCATTGAAAATTTTAGTGACTGTTGATTTTTTTGATAACTATTGAGTTTTCTTTTAATTTTTTCATTGTATGTTTAAAACAATTAATTTAAAATAATATTTTAAATTAATAGAATTAATGGAATGTAATAATAATGTTTTTATTTTAATTTAAAGTGATATATATATATATATATATTATATTTTTTCTTGGATTTTTTAAACTATTTTTTTACCAAAACATTTTTAAGTGTACAGGAAAACCACAGGTAACCTGTGAGGCCAAGTTCTCAAGGTTTAGCCAGGACCAAGCTCAACTCGAGAAATACATGTTAAGACAATGTATGGGACCAAGGCTGGTCTGCATATACATTTGGATGTAGCCATGTTGGAGACCCTGTATAATACTACCCAAGTCCAGGTGTGTGTTTTGTAATCTAAATAGAGGTAACCGCGCTCAATATTATAAGGGATCTGCCAAAACACTCCCATTTCAATGAGAGACACAAAGTTTTTCATGAAAATAGATCTGATCTCTCCAATCAGGTCCAGACATGATCCAAGTAGTCCACTCATTTTCCCCTAACCGAGAACCCCTTATTCCACTTTAAAAATGACCGATTCAATTCTTATCCATTCGATAAAATTGGGACTATATGATACATCTATCCAAAATCCAATAGTCTTCTTTGTCAAACCCTACCCGCACTAGAAGGTCGACACCGCCAAACCCATTACCTCTCCATTGTTGCAATTCCTTTCATCCACAACCCCATATCATTTGCATTTTCCTCAAATTTTATAGGGTTGGTATTATTTTAAGATGATAATCATCGAATTCCCCTACAAGTTTTGAATATATATATATATATATGTATGATTTTTTTAATTTCTCATTAAATTGCACAATTTATCACTATTTTTTAATCTTTATAAAGTCAATTTTAGAATATCTTTTAAAATTTTAGATCTAGAAACAGGAAATATAAAATATTTATATTTTAACATCATTTAATTTTTTTCGAACACTTTCCTTTCTTTAAAACCACATGGGTGTGTTTGTTTTCATTTCCTGAACTATTTATTGAGAAGAATTCTTATACGTAACCCTGACCCCTACACACCCAAAATACCCAATTTCCTTCCTCAAAACCAATTTCTTCTTCTTTAATTTATCTAGAATCCAACACCATCAACTTATAAGTAAGGGTTATTTTTTTATTACAATTTATATACATATATTCTTATTTCATTATTCTAATTAATGAAATCATGAAAGGGTTTTAATTTTATTACATAAAAATATAATGGATTTCAAAAGTTATATAGGTATATATATCTATATATTTTTTATTTATTTATGAATTTAAATTTTCTACTAAATCTATAATTTTATTTAATAGGGTTGTTTATTTTTATTTGTCAAAGGGTTTGATCATTTTTTCAATCTAACATTTTATGTTTAATTTACACACACACACACACATATATATATATGTATATCAATCTATATATATATATATATATATATATTTTAGGAATTAATCATTTACTTTCAATGCATATGTAGGTATTTGAATTTGTTTTTAATCTATCATTTTATGTGTATCTTTTATATATAAATGATAAATTTTATTATTTTATGTGCTAATTTTAAATAAAACATATCATTTCAAGTGAGAATTTTTTTTAAACACAGTTGATTGTCATAATTTTTATCATATATGGCCATAATATATAATAAATGACATATCATGCATGCATTAGATTTTAATAATTGCATATAAATGTGTATTGAATTATATATACCTAGGATATTATTTCTGAATTGAATAAATGGTAGAATGTTAATAAAATTATATGTATATATGAAAAGTGGAGATATTAAATTACTAAAATTTATCAGAATATTTCTTAATTAGGTTATAAGAGTAAATTTTATTGATTATCATATGTTTTCATTATTTTTTAAATAGAAAACCCATTGAATAATGTATAAATATAAAGAAAACATAATTTTTTTTTATAAAATCTGACACATGAACATTGTAAATAGGGTAGGGATTTGGGGAGTGAACCCATCCCTCATCAAGGGGGTAGGCCCAATATAACCTTTAATGATTTAAGTGGAATCCGTTCCTTGTTTTAAGAGGCTTTCATATAGTTTTTAAATGAATCACTGGATATTTTTAAAGAAATTTTTGAACATAAGTATTTTCAAAAGTGTTATAATATTTTTAAGGTGTAAGTAATTTTAATAATTATTTCAAAAGATATTTCTAAATGTATTATCAATTTTATTTTCAAAATAATATTTTATATGTATTTATAAAATATCTTAAAACCACTTATAGAGAAAAATAATTTCTCACCCTAGGTTTAAATTAAATTTTTAAAGGTTTAGTATAATTTCTTTGTGATTTTTTGAGAAAGTAGTGATCCTCAAGGATTTTATTTATTTTCTTTTATTTTTTATAATTTTTTACTATTATAAGGAATGTATTCAATTATCCAAAACCTAGACTGGTAAAAGTAATTGGAAAGTAATAAATGTTGTTTATTTGTTTAGTTTCATTTATTTTAAAAGAAATAAACATCATTTATATGGACCAAAGTCTGAATCACGAGTTCAAGTATTTATATTAATAAGAACATAAATTAATTTATTTTAACATTAATTAGGTTTTTTAAATTCTTCCTACTTTAATAAATTGCATCCTTGTAATTTTATTCATTACTTAAAAAAGTGTGGTTATTTTTTATTTATTTGTATTTTCTGATTCCCATGTTTCTTCTTCAATCATATGGTTTTTCTTTAAAAAATTAACCAAGTAAATAAATTTATTCTAAAACACTTTCTATATTCATTCAATAAACTATACCATCTTTTTTCCCAAAAAAAAGTTTTTCTTCCAACTGAACTATCTTTGGTATCAAAATATGATATGTAACCAACATATTTTTTCATAATAACAAAACCTAAGATATATCATTTACCTAAGATAAACTTATAAGAAAGTACACTTCATAAGAAAAAAATCAAATATTATCTTAAATTTTATAATTCCTAATGAAATATGGAATTAAATTTCCTTTTTTACCAAAATTTATAACAATTTTCCCTATAGACACATTAAGAAAAAAATGATCTCAAACCTCAAATGAAAGATCTTTCATTTAATTTTATAACAAAATTTCCTACCTTTTATGAGCCATCCTTATATACTATTGAATAATATTTTCATTATCAAATATTTATTCTACCAATTTTTGTCCCAAAAGTTTTCTTTCCCTAAATTCATCCCAACAAGATGGAGTTTGAAACAGATTTTCATATAATGCCTCAAAAAGTTCCATTTGTATACTGGAATGAAAAGTATTATTTTAATAAAAATAAACAAAATTTATATGTTAATACAAAATTCCCTAATAATCCATTGATCAAGATTGAAGTATATTATTTAATGTCTAGATCATTTACTTTGAATCTCCATATTATTGAGGATGAAAAGATGTACTAAATTTTAATTCAGTACCCAAAGAATTTTTAAGTCTTTTCTAGAAATTAGAGGTGAATCTAGGATCATGATTTGATACATTAGAAATAAAGACTCTATGTAGTATAATTATCTCTTTAACATAAATTTGAGAAATTTGATCCAAATAGATATTATCTCAAATAGGAAAAGGGATTAAATTTTTTTAATCGATCAATAATTTCAAAAATAATATTATTACCTCAATATTTCCTCATTAATCCCACCACGAAATCTATGGATATATTCCAACATTTATTTTCTGGATATGGAAATGGTTAATGTATCCCCTTAGGTAATTATCATTTGAATTTAAACTATTATAAATTTAAATATTTCATAGTAAAATAAATAATATATTTCTTCATTCCTTCGAAAAATAAATGTTCCGGAAGGTATTTATACATTTTTGTACCACAAGGATGAATAAAAATTGGATAATTATGAGTCTCACTCAACAATTATTTCTTTAACTTGAGGTTACATGAAACACAAAATATTTTTGTAAATCTCAAAAAACCTTCTTTTTCAATATTAAATTTAGGAAACATAACTTTATTATCCAATTATACCTTTTACTGTAGCTCATGTTCTTCCATCCATGCTTTCTTAATTGTATCTGAAAAATAGGATTATACTAACATCTAAAAAAATGGGGTTCCTGTATGTACAATTTATTAGGTAACTTTGATCAAAAGATTAACTAAAAGATAATTTTATATACAAAAAATAATTAATTATGAATTATATTTCCAACTCAAATATTTGATAATATATTTTATTAACTAGAATGGTAATGAATTGTATAGTCAAAATCAATTATCATTTCCACCCATCTTCTTTATCTCATGATCAAATATTAATAAGTTAATATATACTTCATAATTTATATGATCAATATATATTTACAATTTAATCCATATAAATGATGTCTTTAAATTTTTCAAGCAAACAATAAAACCTCCTATTCAAGGTCAGGTATAGGATAATTTTATCATGAGGTTTTAATTGATTTGATGCATAAGAAATTAAACTATCATTTTATATTAAAACAAAACCTAGTACCTTTAATTAATCATCACTATATATAACAAATTATCCATTTTTACATGGAAGGTCCAAAAATGGAGCATTAATTAATCTTCTTTTCAACTCCTAGAAACATTCATGACATTCCATTATCAATATAAATCAATTTTTGTGTGTGTTAACTTTATTATTGGGCAAGATAACCATGATATGTTTTCAACATACTACTTGTAATTTCATGATAATACAATAAAATTATAAATATCAATAACATTTATTGTTCATTGGAATTCATCGAACACTTCAGTTTTAGTAGGATCAATAGTTATTACAAAAGTAAATTTGGATAATTATTCAACCCAAAGGGAATAACTGCAAATTCATAATGCCTGTACCTAGTATGAAATACTATCTTAGGGATATAATATTCCGTCACCTTTAGCTGATGGTACCCATACCTGAGGTGACCCTTTGAATAATTCTAATATCACTAGATTTAGTCAATAAAGTCATCAATATGAGGAAACAAATACTTATTATTAATATTAATATTATTCAATTCTCTATAATTAATTTAAATCCTCAGGGAACCATATTTATTTTTAACAAATAACTGTGGGGCACCCAATGGAGGTGTTATTAGATGAATAAAACCTTTATCACACAATTATTACAACTCATTTTTCAATTATAGAGTTTTAATTGAACCATTAAATAAGGGGTTTTTGAAATTTTCTTAGCATTATGCACTAGGTTAACAGTAAACTCAACCTCCTGATTAGCAATAACACTAGGAAAGTCATTTGAAAAAATATCAAAATATTCTTTTAATATTAGAATATTATTAATCTAAATGGTTTCTTTCTATAGAACATAACGAGAAAGATAAATCCAATTTACATATATTAACAGTTTCTTATCTTCTTGATATAATATCACATGTATGATTTGATTATTATATAAAAACAAACAATAATTTTAGAAAACAACTTCTTTGTATTTGTAATCTATTTTATCTTGATAAAATAAAATCCAATGCGTACCCATAATAACAATAAATTCTATAATGGATAAGAAAACAATATTTCTTGGTAAAATCCTTTTATAGATAGTAATAGTAAGATATTTGTAAATTCTTGTTTCATTAATACTACCCCAAGTGTTTTTACCAAAAGTCTTGACTTGATTTATTGAGGTGAAATTTTCATTTTACAAGTATTTTTTTTTCTGAAAATAAAGAATGTATAGACCCCAAGTCAAACAAGACATTTTAATAATTTCAATAAACCCATAATATACATGTTACCACTTTATTTTATTTCCCAACATATACCTAATTAGTTGAAAATATTTTCACCTCACCCTTATTCTTATAAAATTTATGATTCACATCTTTCATGGTCTTCTTCAGACACACATCCACATAATAACCTATATCATTATATTTAAAACACCTTACTACCAACTTATCATAATAGGTATTACCACTGCAAATATCTATTTTTTTGCAATCATGATCCATATTCCCAAACTTACCACATTACAAGAACTTAACAGATTTCAATAGACATTCCCCAGGGTTATTTTTACAACAATTATCAAAACTAAAAACAAGATTATATTACCATTATATTTATTCAATAGATGCTTCCCATTTTTATTCCACATGGGTTTTTTTATCATTTTCATAGAACAATTGATCATCAGAAAACTCTATTTCTACCTTCTGAGAGAAATAACCGAGTTTCTCATAATATTAAAATTCATAGGAGGCCAATTCTCTTTGGTATCTTGGATTTGATATTGAGTAAAAATGATTAATTTAACTATCAATATTCTGGATACTTTTTGGTGCATACCTTTCCAATCTGGTTATGTTTTATTCATATGTGGCCATTGAATCTTCCTTCTTCAACCTCAATTCAAATAATTTTTTCCATCATAAGTCAAGATACCTTAAGAAAATATCACTCAATGGAAAAGATTCTTAAATGATACCCATTCTATAACATTAATGTATTTAATTTCTCTAGTATTATTAATCATTAACCACTATTGATCAGATTCATTTTGAAAAAAATAAATAGAATGAGATAAATTTTGATTTTCTTGAAAACCCATGACTTTTAATATCTTTTTCAAGTATTTAATCTTTACTTTAAATACCACTAGTTCTGAATATCCACAGAATTATATATGTAATTGACTCATAAAATTATCCATGGTCAACATGTTCCTATATATTATATCCAATTTATCTCTTTTATGGATTCCACCACCATTTATAACCTACGTCGACTGATCCATCACAAAAAACTAATCAATTCCAATTCTAACCATTATAGGTTACTCATTTGGAAGGATATTGTCCTATTCGAGCGATCCAACTTCATCTTCCCTATTTTATCTATGGAAACCCATTATGACTAAACATAGTTTAGATGATGAAAAATGGTAATATTTAAATACTATATCATGATAAACATAAATTATAATATTTTAAGGGTATCAAATTACATTATTCTCTCCTTTAAAAGTATCTAAACCTTTTCTATGACACCGACTTTAAGGAACCCACCTTAAAAAATATTTGAATTGTATATTTAGAAAATAATTCATTTTACTGCATTCCAGAATATCTTTTATGTTTATAATTTTAGATAACGAGTTCATTAACCTTACATAAATAAATATTACATCACAAAGTGGACACTTCCACTCAGTATCCATTTCCCACAATATAATACTTTTAAGATATGAGAAGTTTTCTTTTCATGAATTATCTTCACAATTTTCATCATGAACTTATCCATGTCCCTATTTATCTTTAAAACCTTATAAAAACATTTTAAAATTTGGTACAATCATAAAAATATCTGTAAGGATAATTTAAAAATAAATAAATAAAATCATTAGAATATGAATACTCATTATTAAAAATTTAACATTTTCATAATTAATATTGAACTCAAAATAAAAATTTTTTTACCCTAGAAATCAAATTCACTACCAAATGATTTTCACAAAAAATTTAATAAGAAATATTAAAAGGAAAATAAAAAATAAAAATGTTTTTTTTCATTCATGAAAATATCAGGATATTTTTTCCACAAATTTATACATTAAATTTTAATAAGAAACAAAATCTTTCCATTAAACTTATGATTATTATCTTACCTCATTAAATCATTATATTTTTATGAAAACCCATTGAAATAATAAATATATCATTTTGGTAACTTGGTATATTATTTTCCTATAACTATTACAACCACACCTACAAATGGAATAACATACCTAGTAAATTCCAATAATCTCTTAGGAGTAACCTATAACAAGTTAACTCTATCCATTTTCCTAATGAATTTGAGATCTATATCAGGATCACCCATCCTCATGAGTTATATTATTCTAACCAATCATATTAAGCTATATTAGTCTCAAATTTAATCATACAAAATTACCATGAACCATAACAAAATCATAACACATGAAATCATACATTTCTTCCATCATAATCACAAAAATACTTTTCCCCCACAATTTTTTTTTCAAATATCAAAATATCCATTCGATTTAAAAACCTTTATGAAAATAACCAGAAAATGGGATGAATGGTTTTTATTTAAATCCATAAAGGAATAAAAATATCAAATAATGGTTATGATGGTGGGATAAATCATTGATGTATTATATCTTAAAATCGACCATTCCTTTTTTATCAAAACATTCCATGTAAAATATATAAAAATATTCCTTTTGAAATATATTAAAAGAAGGTAAAAGTGATATAAAATATCCTTTATAATTCATTAATTTTCATATAAAAACATCAATTAAATATTTTTAATAATATGGAAATGAAATAAAAATATATAGAAAATAAATATTTAATTTTTTTTAAAATCAGGCTTTTAAGGTAAAATGTCTCTTACCTCAAGTCTGATTCATCACATATATTCATTATATTTCGGGATAACAAACCTATGTTATTTATTTACTTTATTAATATCCCATTTTAATTTTATTATTATTTTATCTTATTTATTTCCATGTTATATAAAATTCCTTAATCAATCACGTTCAGGTCATACATTTTGATAATATTCAGCTTAACATCAAAAATGAATTCGGTAGGATGAATATAGGAAAAGAGTTCATTTTTAGATTATATCTGAAATAATAATACTAAAATAGTCATAATTTTATACATTAATTATAATTTTAAAACCAACCATGAAATATGGTTATGAAAAATGAATTACGTTACAATCATAGAGATGGTAGGTCATATAAACAAATGAGTAACGTTTCCAATTTTCAAAAATCACGAGAGAAAGAAGGTAATTATTATTTTATATTTCCATAATTTTGATTATATATAAAATATAAAGTTATATATTTTAATAAACTTTTATATACCATCTATGTGATGTGGTGATGAAAACAAATTAAATTGCTTCGGGGAGGTGGAAATCCAGATGCACACACAAATGATATTTTCATTTTTTAATAAATAGAAAGGTGATAGAATTGATTAAATATTTTCTTTTTATAGTGATAATTATTTAATGAATATTAGATAAATATATTAAATCCATCATTATAATCATACATGAGAGGTGGTTATGGAAGATGAATTACAACAGTTTGTGAGGCGATAGTCCTCCGTACACATGAATGATAGTTTCATTTCCCATTTGATAGAATATAACATGGATGTAGGTTATAAAATTAAAATATTAACATATCAGTATATAGAATATAGTGATGTTTTTATTTCATCATGGATTTATAATATTTTAAGGGGGAAGAATAATAAATAAAATGAAATCACTCGATTAAGAACTACACCTCTTCTTCAGACAACCTCTTTAGGTTTATAACTAAAACCTTTATAGAACGGTTTTCTGATAAAAGTAGGGCCTCTAGGACATGTTTAGGGATTTTAATAATGAATTTGGATTGGTATTATTTGAACAAAAGTTCTCTTGAAATGTGTATAAGAGAGGATATAGGGTGTCCTTTTTTAAGTGGGGGAGGGAACACAGATGGAAGTTTTTGAAAAGATTAAAATTTATTAATGTCTTAATCAAGAAAAATGAACCCAAAATAGAACATTTATATGTATGAAATTCTATAGAGTTTATATGTGACCTATAAAAAGAATTTATACATTTTTTATTTTTTTTACCCTTATCACTTTAGTTTAATCCGTAAAAAACCTTTTTCAACCATAACCGTGGTAATAAATTTTTACTATTTTTGCTATTCGATATGGAAAAAATTATATTGAACCCATTAACTAAAATAAATAATATTTATTACAAATATAAAATCATTTTTATAAAATTTAATTCATATAATTGGAATAATTAAATTTAAAATTAATCCCTCAAAACCTGAGGAAAAACATTTTTTCAGAATAATGCATTTTTAAGTGTAAAAATGTTTTTATGAAAAATTCATATATAATGTTGATTAAAATGAAATTTATTTTATTATTTTGAATCAAAAGGAACAAATTAAATTTTAAAACTAATATAAAATATAATGGGTCTACTATAACCTGACCTATAGGGGCCCTCCTAGCCAATGCAAAGCCGAGTATGACACCCTCTGACTGCTTCTAATAAGAAATGGGTTGGATAATGGAGCCGTGTAGGAATATCTCTCAAGAAGGACCCTTATCCTAGGGTAACTTCACACACACACACACATGTACAAAACACCATAATAATTTAGAAATAAATGTAGCAACTGATTCCAAATATGCATGCATACAACTAATCACACATTATAGCACAACACAAATAAAAAGAAAGAAAAAAGGCTGATTAAAAGATAAAAAAAGATGAAATGGAGTATAAAATGGAAGTAAATAGGGAAATTATATCAATTCTCAAATACTAGAACCATATATTGTTCATCTAGTGAAATTATGCTGTGGTTACTCTTGGTTCTTCAAAGACTCCATCAAAAGTTATGTTGTCTTCATAAGACATTACCCATATAGGAAGACCCCATACAAGAGAGAGTATAAACATATCCAATAGAAACCGAAAAATAATAAAATTTAAATGATCTAAAAAATATAACCATATCACAATAAAGGATGAAAAAAACCCATAAATTATCAAATATAGACACCAAGTAACAAAGTAATGTCACACCTTCACTACCCATCTAGGATTCCACTAGAGGCTTCACCATTAATCACATATAAGATAACTCACTATTCAAGTCCTAATAACACTAACAGATCCCATATAAGAGGTTATTAATGTTAGTTCTATTCATCAATAGGTACACACTAAACTCATAGGATTTCAATACATAGATAAGGAATCACACTTAGGGCTTATGGGGGATACCTAAACCTTCTCAGAGTAATCCACTAGGATGGGGGTCACATGCCCAGAATGTCATTAAAGTGATACATTACCCAAACTAGGGAATAATGATAGTGTATCACACTTCAGGACACATATATGCATACCTAAATTTATTATAACTAACCCATAGTGGGGATAACTCATCCTAAGATTAGGATAGGGTACCTCACTGTACCCTTTTAGGGATGGAACATGGGAATATACCATATTTTTAATTGTCTAGATTGAAGATAATAGGGGTTCCAAAATTCTTTGAAAGGAGTACAAGACATTTATATGTAATACATGACATTTTCTTCCATGATTAGGATTACTTGTGTCCATGTCTGTGTCCATGTCCAATGGATTGTGTTCGTGCACTCTAGCTGGGTTCATGACTCTATCTATGCTCATGTACACTAGTTTTTCCCATGTACACTGGTCATAATTCTGAACACTGGCCATGTACATGACCTTGTATTACTGGGTTATACTCTAAGTCATTTATAAAGATCCAAAAAGAGTGTGAAATGTCACATGAAATGTGATATTTATTTCAATGAGTAAACCCTATCTACCATGGAAGGGGTTCCCTACGAAATGTGTTCTTATTAAATACACACCATGTATATTGGGGTTTTATAGAAAGTCATATTTTTCAATTCCTCTCACCCACACCACTAATACCTTCAATTTCTCTGAAAATTTGGCCCATAGATCTTGGATATGAGGTTAACTATTTATGAGCCATCATCAGTGGCCAAATTCTGGATACCCATCTCTTCGAAAGTCATTTCCCATTACACCATATCATAGAATCACCAACCAGTAAAATGATAAAACCCTAAATATAATCCCAATATCCTACCATAAAAATAAAAAATTGATCATTCCTTTAATCCTAAATCTGAAATCGTGGTAATATTCTATTTATTTAAAAACTGATTACACAACGATCATTTACTAGATATTGTCGAACTATCAGTCAAATGAAATATTGAAGATGATCATTTGACGAATGGGGGGAGAAAAGAACAAAACCAAAAATTGATGGAATTAATGTAAAACAATGTTTGGTTTGGATTCAATCCATTGAAAAAAAATCATTGAGAGTAGTGGAATAAATAATAATCAATAAATTATTATCAATTTCAATTTTTGGGATAAAAATCATCATTCTAAAAATAATAATTATTCTATGAATTAATATTATAAAGGTATTAATTCTTTTTTATATTAGATAATAAAAAATAGGGATTAAAAAAAAATCAAACATTATACATTGAATTTGGATCGATCCCAAATAAAGAATGATTTTTATTGATGTTTTTGGTGATATATGTATTCTCTACTAAGAAGACAACTCCTTGTCCAAACAATCATCGGTCCATGATCCCATTGTCATTTTCCAAAATATATCTTCCCTTGTCCTATAAAATCTATAGTTTTATGTTGCTAACCAAGCTATTTTTTTCATAACTATTTTTAAATTGAAGAATATTTATTGCAAAAACTATATAATAAATAGTAGATTAATTAATTAATTAATTTGTCTATTTTTTCACCTATGACTTATATTTGTTTATTTTTCCACCTATGATTGATAATCAACTAAAAACAAGATGCACAGTTTTTTTTGTTACTCCTAGAGTAAAACACAGATTTAATATTTAATAGATATCATGGTTTTCCCATATAAGATACCATTCAAAAGATATTCCATGATTTCAAAAAAACTATGTACGCATGATATATTATAATTAATATATTTATTTTATCAACACTGAGAATCCATGGGACTTGGAATCCCTTGAAAAATCCACACATAACTCTGAAAATATTCTTTAAAAAATAAAAATTGTTACTGGTAAAAAAGAGTCATTAAATTCTATCTACCTCATGGATTTTTTTTCTTTTAAAGAGAAAACCTACTCAAACAGGCGAGGTTACCAAGCTCGAATTTGGTTCTTCTACTCCCAAGATCTCTTTTGAATGCCCCTGTACATCTAGTAAATGAACACCAAGAAAATAAATCACCGATGAATAATATTATACTACTGATCCTTAATCTCTAATAGATAATCTACTAAGGTAGCTCCATCCTTGATGTCTAGATAACCACATTCAATAACATGAAATGGGTTATGCACATACCTTCTTAATTTCTATACATGGATGAAATCATTCACCTAATCTAACTATGGTGGTAGGGCTAAGAATTAGTCCACCTCACTAACCCAACATAGTATCTATAAAGGGTCGTGAATCATAGATACAAATCACCAACCTAACCAAATATTTGCATCCTTCACTGAGGTTAGATATTTAGGAAAACATGGTCTCCCTTATTTAATTACAAAGGTCTCCATTGTTGGTTTGTATAAGACTTATGATGGTTCTGGGTAGTGCTCTGCTATATTATCTACACCTTCTCTATTATTACTCATTCCAAATCTAATCCCATAAGTGTTGAATCCACTATATTAGACTAACATTATGGTGACCTGCACGGTCTCCCATAAAAGGCCTCAAATGGTGACATTGCAATGATGGAGTGGTAACTATTGTTATACATGAAATCCACCAAGTTCAGGTTATCCTAACACCTATGGAAATAGTATCACATGAAAAATATAAAAATTTCCTCAGAACCTAAATGGTTTTCTTTTTATGGTGATCATTCTAGGGTTAGAACACCGTGATCAGCCAAAAATATGTCCCAATGAATTATTTTAATCCTATACATAATCATTATGTGAAGTGATCATCATGGTATGTGATTATTATTGAGGCATCTTCATGAATATAGAATATATCCTTCATATAAAGACATCTCATGATCTCTAATAAACCCTTCTCTCAGATGGATAGAAATTAGACCTACTTGGTGAGTCATTTTATTATTAATTGGGTAGAATCATGATGTTTTTCTAATGATGGAATTCCTTTCACAATGTCTATGGAGGCACCATCCCACTTAAAATTTGACAACTCAAGGGGTTGATCCAAACCCACTGGAACATGGTTCTCAACCTTCACCTTCTAGAAAGTGAGGAATAGAGAGATAAACTTAGCTACACTACTCTTCATCCCAGGCTAGTAGAACTGACGTTGATGGTCCATGTATATATTTTCAACAATTTTATATAATTGTAAAGGGGGTGTATGCAAATCCCTCATTACCTCCTTTTTCAGTGTGGTTAGTACCATAATCTATCCTTAGAAAGGTATGACACACTCTCCACCTTTATAAAACCATTCAGTATCATTTCAAATGGATATCTAGCAAAAAAATGTATCAAAATTGATATACCCAAGGTGAGACTCTATAAACCACTATAGAATTGGAGGGGAAACAACTCTCTAATAGAGGTAACTATACTGTCCTCATCCACTAAGGGAAACTAAAATGAAGAAAAATACTCCTATTATTTTTAATAACTACTAACAAGATCACCTACTAAGAGAATATGACACTAGGTTCCCCTTTTCATAAGTATAATCTATCTGAAAGTCATAATCTTATAGGAAATTTATCCATTGGATCTACATCAAGTTAAAATATTTATTTGAAATGATGTAGCTAAAACTATTTTGGTTATAATAGATGACAAATCTTTCTCCCATAAGGTAATTTCACCACATCATTGAGGATAAGAACACTGTTTCCCAATCTAAATCACAGATCATGTAGTTATTCTCATGGGGTATCAATTTCTAGGACCCATAAGAAATCACCACCTACCTTTGTTTTAAGATGCATCCAAGCGTAGTCCCATACATACTTAAAATCATCCTCTAGTAGTCTCAATACGGCCATGATCATCAATCTTTATCACAACTTCTATAAATATTTCTTAAACTTCTCAATCCATGTGAAAGGACTCCCCTTTAAAGTCAAGTTAGTTAGTGTCATGACCCAAACCAAGTTGGGGATCAATATGAAAATACCAAAATCCCACCTTCATAGTCCAGGGGTAGAAACTTGTGCTGAAGGATTATATAACATGGGTATGCCTTTTCCTAAGCACTTTTATGTACACACACAATTATCTCGATGTAAAAGTGTAGAGAGAGAGAGAAATAATTGATTAAAATCACAAGGGAAACAACCATTTATATAAAATCTCTATATAGTATAAGAGTATAGTAGCGTAAAATAAAAATTAAAGGGTATAAATACAAAAAAAATCTATTCCAACCTGAAAAAACTAGAAAGTAAAATGCTGAGAGATCCCAACTCTTAATCTCCAAGATGCAACCACTGTACACAGTCCAAAGTGCCAGGTATCCCTAATTTTCTCTGAAGGCACCACTGACCTATCTGTCATCTACATATGACATGACACATGTGGGAAAATCCAATGTAGGGGTGAGTATATACATACCCAATACGACACCCTAGAAGTTGAAGGGGGAGTAGTAAAAGATATAATAGGGATATAATGACTGTATATAGTAAACATAGTGTAGTTAAAGAGAACAGATCACCCCAAACCAAGATATAGAGTAGCCTCATCTAATAACAATGGGATCAACATGGTGAGTAGATGAAATAAACATCAAGGATTTTCCACCCATACCATGAGATTAAACTCCTCCAACTATGAGAAGAAAAACATGGAAAGAACGTGGCATACCTCACATGTCTTTGCATCTCATGGAAAGAGAGTAACCAGATACAAAGGTATAAATTTAGAAGTATATATACCTGATCACTCAAATAATCCCAAATAAAAAGAGAAAGGGGATTTCCACCTCATAGCTCAATCCAAGCATAAGATTCACCAATAGTTTCAAAAGTCCATTGACGATGCTCAACATCTCAAGCATCTTACCAAAAGTAACTGTACAAGTCAATCCATGCCTCATCACTATGTCAAACAGTCTAGGGGACACAATATCAAGGTAGAGGACCCATTACATGGTACAATATGAGGGTTCCAATCAGTTTTAGAGGAAATATGCCCATCCCAGTTGGAGGGTTCTACTATAGAAGCCTGAAGAAGAATCATTACTCGTGAAAGTAGGAGGGTTCCACTATAGTCATTGGGAACCATGAACATCCTTGATGGAGGGATTCACTCCGAAGTTAATAGAGGACCCATGCCCAACCTGTTATAATGGTTCCACTCTAGAAGTTGTCAAGGATGAATACCCATACCGGTTAGAGTGTTCCACTCAAGATTCATTAAGAACTCATGCTCAGACCAGCTGGAGGGTTCCACTCGGGAGTCATTGAGGACCTATTCCCAAATCAGCTAGAGGGTTCCACTTGGGAGATCCATAGAGGACCCATTCCCTTTACCAATAAGAGGGTTCCACCCCAGTCATCGATGACACATACCCATCCTAGCTGGAGGGTTCCACTTAGAAATTGTTAGAGCACCCATTATGTACCTACTAGGAGGGTTCCACTCTAAAAATATATAGAGGACCCATGCCCAATACAACTAGAGGGTTATACCCTAGAAGTATCTGGTGATCATGAGTGTTCACTTCCATTGTTAATCATTTCCTAACCAATCTTTGTGTCCATAAAATTCCACATAATATCCCAAAATCCACAACCAAGGGCACCATCACGTTATGCATTAAAAAAAATATGTATAGACTACTCTTGGGCCAAAATCTAAGTCCATATGAATGAGATTAAGAATATTAAAGTTTACTCATAAGGATCTAATGAGTACACAATGTGTGTGAGGGGACCCAGACGACGCGTGGTCCCACTTCACAACTTAGATGTGTCTCTAAAGGTACCCTAACTTCTACCATGTATGAGTAGATGATGTCTGAGGGATATACATGGTATGCCCATTCCACTCGGTGCCTCACCCGTGTTCTTGACCATGCCCGTGTAATCACCCCATATCTATGAACTTTACCTTATTTCCATGTACTTCATTACATGGTATTGTACTATCACATGGGGTCCCATCCATATGATTAATCACAAGGATTTTCCACCTGGGAAAAAAGTATACAATGTGTAGGAGGGATATATTCCATGCATTCCTTATAGATTTCCAAATGCCTAACCATCGTAGCTAAGGCCTACATGCCTTGTGATCTTAAAACTATATGACACGTAGTTGAGATATTTCTAGATTCTCAGATCTGATCTCTATGGTTCGAATATGGACTTTTATATTCATATCCAATCTTGAATCCACTTGAAAATAATGTATTTGGCTATGGATCATAGTTTCTAGCTGTTTTTCATCAAAAAATAGATTAAATCAATCCCTAGTGATATGGAATAGGTTCTATGTGCCCCTGAATCTTTCATCATTGATGATTAAATCTCTATGTGTCAAAATGATCACTAAATAACTGAGAACATCCTTGGTATGTCCTCATTTCATCGATTTTTACCTTGCTCAGGGTTTCTTCATGATTCTAGGGGTCTGATTGTGCTAGGTACCACTCGATAACATGGATCAAGGACCGCGGGGTCATACCGGTGAATAATGTAAAGAAATTAAGGTGTCAAATCCCAAGAAAAAAGTTTAAATATTTTTTACAAGTTTTATTTTTCAAATATCAAGAAAGGATACATCCAGGGTTATAAAAAATTAAAATACTCAATTTAATCATTACATTGGAATATGAAATGGTACAAAAATTGGTGAAAATCATCAATAAGATGATTCTACTCAATCAATATAATCAATGAGGGAATAAACGACAAATTGAAAAGTCCTACCATGATATGTGATAATTTTTAATCAAATAACATTATCGCCAATAAATTAAAAAAGTTTATGCATTATCTGCACTCCGATCTACTTTGATCCAGCATTTAACTTCCATATGAGGTGATTCAGCAATGGAAGGATGGGGAGAACATCTAAAATCATCCCAGGATTTATACAGATAACCTAGGAGGATTTTAAATGGCAGTTCACTTATAGGTATTTGGTTTAGGTCAAATAAATAAATCAAATAAATAAATTAATTAATTTATCCACTAAACGTCCCACCAATGGGGAAGATATATGAAATCCATGATCCGGAAAATTTTAGGTCACTCCTATAGGAAAAAATGTGTTCTAGAATAAATTTTAGCATCATATTTATGATTCAAGCTTCAATTTAAGAGTTATCCTTTTTTTAATAAATATGTGTCTGTGATATAAAACATATTTAATATTTTTATAAAAATAATTTTGGACACACCATGACTCAGAATCACATTTTTCCTTATCACCTACTTATAGAAATATATGTTAAAATATATCAAATTATAAAAATCCAAAAACTGGGTCTCTATAGTTAGGGGTTCCAAAATCCAAGAGGAATTAGGCAAAAATTTCTAATATTGTCGTTTTAACCTAAGGAAGCTCTATACCTCAGTCACGATCTTGTGTGGCTCCCAGTCTTTCACCATATTAACCTTTTATGGGTTCACTACTAATCTGTCTTCTAAAATAATGTACTAGAAATTGGACCTATTGAATCTATAATTGAATCTTTAAGAGATTTTTGTAATGATGGTTTTCTCAGAGTACACTTAGAACTATCCTCATATTTCTTGTGTGCTCCTCATCTGACACAAAGAACATAAGGATGTAATTGATGAAGAATACCATGAAAGGATTCAAAAAAGGGTTGAAATATATAATTTATAAGTTCCATGAACACTTATGTGATGTTCATCATTCCAAAATGTAACACCAAATACTCCTAGTGACCATAGTGACATCGAAACAATGTCTTAAGTACATCCTCCTTTGAAACTGAAAGACAGTGATAGCTCTACTATAGGCCAATCTTTGAGATCCACCTAACCACTTTAAGTTGGTCAAATAGGTCATAGATTCTTAGAAGTTGATACTTATTCCTGATGATCACCTAATTTAGGTGAAATTAATACACACATAACCTCAAAATCCCACCCACCTTCTTGGTGAAGAACACCGGGGCTGCCTAAGGGGATAAACTAGGTTAGAAAAATCCCTTCATCTATAATTCCTATAATTGTATATTCAACTCTCAAATATCTAAAAGGGACATATGATATATTGGAGTTGTTTTCAGGATAGTGACTGGGTTTATGTATATGCAGAAGTCGATCTCTAAGTGGATAGGTAAGCCTGACATGTCCTCAGGGAATATGTCCTCATACTCCCCCTTCACTACAAGAAACTAAAATCTCATAATGTTCAAAAATACATGGGTATTAATGGAAAACTGATGAGTAATCATTTGTATCCTCTTGTATATGAGCCCATCACACTCTGTCTAGTTTTCCTTCTTACCGATGAAGGAAAACTCTGTCCCATCAACTTGGATGCACTGTATCCTTTTTCTAAAACAATTGATATGTGTATGAAGCATTGAAAGAAATTACATGACTAGAATGATTTAATAAGGCCATAGTGTGGCCAAAAAATCCCAAAAGTATATATCTCCTCCAATAGTCAAGTCCCAATGCTTCAAGAATTTTTTTATTGATGAATATCACCTCGTGGGAGTCTCCAAATTCAAGGGTCAAGACAATTACTCCCCTAAAATCTCTAGATCTTGAACAATGGATATGGAATGAAAAGGGTGAATCAGGACTATGTCTATTAATAATAAATATAAATTAGATAAGAAACATATCATACTTAGAATCATCCCCAAAGACTCTCATCCATAAGCCTCTACTTCCCACATCTTCATTCGTCCCTTACCACTAGCTACCTAAGCTTTGTGTGAACCACCTGTGTGTATTGGTGGAAACATATCACTTTATAGATGACCTCCTAATGTTATCCTAGTACCAATACTATGTCATCCACCCTATTGAACTCCTTGATCTAGTTTCTTCTACTACCTAGGTGGCTAGTTTACTATCTCCCAATCTATTGTGTGGAAGGTTGAGCAATCCCGTATAGGATTTCCTCACCTATCCCGGGAGTATCAATACCTCTCCCACAAATGATTAGAACCATCTTAAGATCCATGAATGGTATACCCTATGTATCTTGAATATCTATAGAAAATTGCATTGTTTCTAGATCCTAGAGACTATCATCGACCACTCGCTACCAAAGTCTCAACTCCAAGGTGCCCACTAATAGGACCAATTATCCGTGAATGCTTGGCTAGAAATCCTTATACAACCAACACATGATCAAGCACCCCAACATAGGATGAGATGTATATATATACCACTCTATCACAAATATCTTGATCAAGTACATGATCAGAGGTTCATTATTGAAATAATTCATCATGAAAAAAGTCTATAGAGTACCACAGGAGGTTAGTGAACCTCGAAACATACTCTGCAACTGACATGCTACCCTTCCAAAGCTCCTGAAGTTATTAGATATGTACTCCACCTAACATAACTTGGTAAAAAATACTATATGAAGAGATGATATAACTCTATCCAAGTGATATTTTTCTCTTCATATGTCTTTTCCATCAAGCTCCACCATCTAACAATATATCTGTGGGGAAGGATCACTGTTAGGACCACCATCGGATCAGGAGGAGTGTTAATAAGTCGTAAAAATATCTCAACTACCAAGAACCAATACTATGATAACTAAGGATATAGATCAACCTAAAACCCATGTTTTCTTTACATTTAATACTTATGAAGTGTGATAATACTATTCATGTTATATTCTAGTACTTCTGGGAAAACTGACTACTCATTGAGTGGTTGTAAGATTGGTAAACCACTTGAAGGTATCACTACTTACATCGGTGTCTGAACTGAAGCCTCATCACTAGGAGGATGAATATCATGACATTGTTATGGATTATAACCTTGATATCATCATGGATGAATCCTAAAAAAAAATTCACCATGGTGAATGAATATATATGAGGATATAACTCGAGAAGTATATAGAAACTACAACTGAATCCTACAAGATGCATGTACAAGTGTTTTTACCTAAAACCAGTGCCCACATGTACTATATCAATGACAAGGTTATTAGAGTCCTAGTGAATGGATATGTTATCTATTTTACCATCACAATATTTTCTGGCCTAAGATCCAATCCCGGGAAACTTTAATACTATTTTCATAGTTCCCAAACCAAACCTCATAGCTAATGTATCTCAAAACTCTAGTTCTAAGATGATTGCTTTGATACCACTAGACTATGACATGAATTATATGGGACTACCTATTATATGAAAATCTAAGTGTGACACCCCAATCCAACCTTTAATAGTCTCAGGGATAGCAACTGGGGCCGAGTAGACATATCTCACACATGGGAGAGCTTAGCCTAAGGTACCTGCACACACACACACACACACATCTCCAAACACAAATATAATCTGAAAAGGAACGTAAAAATTGATCAAAAAATATGAATGCATAAAACTAATCTCACATCAGATTAAAATAAATATATGAAAACAAAAATGGGCCAAATAAAATCCCACCAAAACTGAAACAGAGTTTAATCTGGTAGTAAAAAAGGGGACCACTATCGACATGAAACTTCGGGAACCATCTACATTGTATCTAGAACAAATATTTTACACATACTCCTAAACATCACAGGACTATGTCAAAAGTCCTATCATCTACATAATACATGACACATGTTGTCAGATCCCATGAATGGCTGATTATAAACATACCTAGTAGGATACACCAAAATCACCAAACATAAAACATCTCATAAAGAGAGGAAGCTTAAAATAAAGCATTATAACAACCTGGATATGCATAAAGATAGACACCATGTCTCAAATTAAGGTCACACCTTCACTTACATATTAGTATTCACTCAAGGCTTCATGATAACACTCATCATATAGAAATAAATCCTTGGGTTTCGATAACATTGGTGGAACTCATCCGAGAAGTCATGCCTGTCAGGTATCTCCATGAATAAGTATAATATAAGCTCAAAGGATGTAGATACATAGATAGAAAACCACAACTAGGAACTATAGGGGATTCATAAAACTATACAAGGTTATCTAATAAGATGGGGATCACACACCTTGAAAGTCTGTAATGGAATACCTAACCTAACCTAGGTAAAAATGATATAAGATCACACTTTGGGGAACTGTGAGGGATACCTACCTCTATCATAACTAAAATATATATGATATGAATCATCCTCATATCATGATTATATTACTCACTATACCCTCATAGGGATGAACCATGGGAACATACCCTGCTGATAATTTTATAGACTAAATAAAACGGGAGATGAAACCTATCCAGGAAGAATTATACATCATGTATATATAATAACAAACATGTTCTTATAATCTTGGACCTACTTAGATATCTTAACATGCCCATGTCCTTTGGCCCATGTCCATGTACTATGATCTTTCCCATGTACTCTGTCCATTGCCATGTACCTTGATTGTGAACATGTACAATGGGCATGCCTGTGTACATTGGATGTGTTTGTGCCTGTGTTCCACTAGGATACACATTGGGTCATCGATCAAGTGCCCCAAAAAATGTAAAATTTAACTCAACTTGTGTTATTTATTCTTTCATGTAAACCCAATCCGCTATAGAAGGTTCCCCTCCTGACATGTGTTCTTTTGAAGCACACATTGTGTATGTCATGTTTTTATAGAAAGTAAAGTCTGTTCAACACGTTTCTCCTTTATCACATCCACATTCAATTCCACTAGAAATATTTCATGTAATTATTTGATATAGGGTTTACCATGCTTGAGTCATCATTAGTGGCTGGATTCCTACCACCTATCTATTTGTATGTCAATTCCCATCAAAATGAATCTACCACCCATTAAATGATAATACCCTAGATCTAATCCCAACCATACATCATCATCATATCACCTTGATCTTCCAATATATCCCAAATATTAATCCCAAGTAATGATCTATCTCACAAAAGATCAATTGTACAATGATCAGTTTTGTGTATTTTTGGACCCCTGATAAAAAAATATACTAACTATGATCATTTGATGAATGATGGGAGAAAATAACTAAAAACGTATTGGGAATAAATATTGGATATTATTTTTGTTGGACTCATTACATTGAAATATAAATCATTGATCATATGAGAATAATGAAAAATAAAAAAATTATTATCAATTCCTATTTTTGGGAGAAAAACCATCAATCTGATGAAGAATGATTCTACATTGATTTCATTGGAGAGATACACAAATACCTCTGATGAAGACAACTCCTTGGCCAAACAATCATCGATCCATGATCTCATTATCATCTGCCAAATATCTTCCCTAAGGTACTCTAAAATATACAGGGTTATAAAGATAAACCTAGGAGTTATTAATAACCATGTTTTAATAGAAGAGTATTTAGGTCATTTTCCATTTAATAAATAATAAATAAACAAATAAATTTATTTGTTTATTATTTTGCACGTGATTTCTCCTCAACCAAACACTTGACACACACAAAGATTATATCACACCTAGGGTATAACCATTATTTTAGATTTAATGGAATCCTTATTTTTTTAATTCGATACCCTGTATAGAATATATCCGATTATTTCATAAAAAATATACATGTGTGATATATTATAATTAATATTTTTATTATATCAAAACCAAGGCTCCATAATCCCTGAAATGAAACACTAATTCCATGAAGAACTCTGGAAATATTCTTTAAAATATTATAAAGTTTTTTAAGGAAAAATAGAATCATTACAGTGAATTTTAAAATACCTGAATTGAAAATATAGTTTTCAATAAAGATCAATATTTTCACTATTCATTGAAAAATCAAAATTTTTAGAAAATTTTCAAAAATTTATCTTATGAAAAGTCTAACATGATAAATTCAAAAATTATGTTTATTTTTTAAAATTAAAATTCAACATTTTAGAAATAAATATTTTAAATAAAACTATATAATTAATGAAAAATTAGTTTGGTTAGAAATAAAACTTTTCTTTTGACTGAAAATTTACCTAATATTCTTATAATGAATATAAATCTTCAAAATAAAATTAATAAATATTTTCAAGAAAATAAAATGATTTATTTTTTACATTATCTGGGTTGTATCAGTATCCTATAAAAGTATCATTGTCTCTATTGTGCATACGATGCGTGGCTGTGTTGATATACCATGCTCTTTACATAAAATCATATGAAAATGTTGGGTGATTTTAATTTATGAAATTGAACCTATCCAAAGGCCATGAATACTCTGTTGTAAAGTGTAGACTATAAATCATATAACCTTGAAGTGTGAATGAACTCGGGAAGGAGTTGTATAAATTAAAAAGGTGACCATAGGGGCATGTTTGGTTTTAAAATGTGATATTCCATGTGTGATTTAGAATTCTTAAGATGGGATTTAAGGTCCAATGTTTATGTCAATTTTTGTGAGACCTGATGTAATTATATTTGAATTATTAAATTAGATGAATTAACTTTGTAATTTAATTGTAAATCATAGTTTGGAGTTCCATGGGGAAACCCCATGGACCTATAATGACTCTGGGTTTGGAGTTCCTTGGGGAAACCCCCCTTGGACTTATTATAAATCATGATTAGAGTACCTTGGGAAACTACCCAAGGACTAGTTATGACTCATTGTTTGGAGTTATTTTGGGAAACTCAGTTAGAAAACATTATGATTCACAGTTTGAAGTTCCCTTGGGAAACCCCCTTGTAGTCACTATGATTCACAATTTGATGTAACTTGTAGAAACCCCCTTAAACTCATTATGAATCATGGTTTAGAATGACTTTGGTAAACCCCATTGGACTTGTTATGACTCATGGTTTTGATTGCCTAGGGGAAACCCCTCGGTCTCATTATGATTCATGGTTTGGGATGACTTGGGGAAATCCCTCTTATACTTATTGGAACTCACTATTTGGATCTCTTTGATGAAACTCCATTGGAATCATTATAAATTACAGTATATAATTCTTTTGGGTAACCCCCTTGGAATCGTTATGACTTAAGGTTTAGAGTGCCTTGGTAGAACACCCCTTGGACTCATTATGAATCTTGGTTTGGAGTGCCTTAGGGAAAATAACCATGGACTAATTATAACTTATGGATTAAATTCCTATGATACAATCCTTGGGGTTGTTGTTGTTCCATGAGTTACTATGGACAAAGGCATACAACAAAGGGTGAAGAATGTATGGTCAATACTGAGTGTAACCATGGGACATGAAGATTGATGGTGGGTTTATTTATTTATATGTTACCATCATTTTATTATAAACATAAACATGAACTATAAAATAATCCTGAATATTATTTTAGGAACCATTGGTGGTGGCCCACTTATTCATAATCACACCATACTCAATATTTTGTTGGTCCCTAAGTAGAATTTATGATTTTAGGACATGATAAACGTAGGGACCCTATAACTGATTATTGATTTGGACTACTTGGATAGAGAATTGGATATTGGGAATGGGGTATGCATATGGATCAATTTTGTTAGATTTTACTCATTTTTGTCTTTTATTATTTTTGGTGTATTAATGTATATGACATACCTATGATGTATGTCTACTTGACATGTATATAGCGTATTTTTATACATCATGTGTTCTATTTATTTATTATTACTTTTTGTGATGTCTATTTTATTATTTATTTAGATGATGTTTTAGATTATAATTATTTTATTATTATTTCATTTTGACATGGGGGTATCGTCTTCCCAACATATAAATTTTGAACCTCACTATTATTCAACATCCTTTCGCATATGGGCAGGTGCAACTAAGGTCATGGAATCTCTATAGTTTGGGAACTACTAAGTGGACCATGACCATGGAATTAAAAAGTGGTATTATATCCCATTATTTTTATTTTTATTTTTGGGTAAGGTATATTGGAGATATGTAATCATTAGAACTTAATATGAAATGCATTATTAGGAGTAAAAAAGCCACATATGAAAGAAAAACAATGTTACCAGGGATGGAATTATTATCCACAATTTTTTCATTTAATATTGACTAATTTCACTTTGAGTTATGAAAATTACCTGTGAATTATGATTTATGGGATTTTATCTCTTGGATTGAATGATAAGAAGTCATGAATTCAATCATATTATTTCACTGATAGTATTCACATGTCATTTTCAATATTTTATAAGATTATTTACCATGATTATGAAAGGGGTTGGTTATTTAAAGTGTAAAAAATATTTATATAGTGTTTTCCAATATAAATTTATGGTTGGATATTACTTATCTAATCTTATAAAGGGTTAAATAGTTTATTTCACGATCTCTTATCTTTGTTATTATGTGTAATCCACTAAATAAAATTATAATTAAATCTTATAACATATTTCCTATATAAATTGTAACTAAAATTATATTTAACGAAGCCACAATTATGAAAAATACAAGTCAAAGTAAATGGTAAACTTTGATGATTTAGATACTATGTTTATATTGTGATCCATGTGTATATATTTGATGTTGAAACTGTGTATAGGTAGATAGGCCTAGTTAGAGCATCTGAGTTGTGTGTTTCTTTTGATATGAAATGCAGGGAGTAGTAGGGTGGAATGACTGCTATCAATTTTCATAAACCATAATATTAATAAATTTTGTGGTGATGTGTTATGAGGTGTTTGTTTTTAATTATAGATAAATACATCTATTATGACCTCTAGTTGAGCACCATGAGGGTGTCATTGAGCATTACCAATAGGTGGTTATGAAAAACCCTCTTACAATTCCTGGTTTATATTTGGATAACCGGCTTCAAGTGAGCTTTCTACAATTAGTACAAGTGATTTAGAGAGAGGTTTTGTGAAGTATAAAGGATATGTATGAGTTGAAAAAGGAGTGTAAGGTGTATTACACACCATAATTTATACATATAATCATCTCTAGGAATATTAGTTGCATACTGATTGTATGAATGATCTTTGAGAACTTACAGATTGATTAGAAAAGGATGATTAAATTGGTAGCCTATATGATCTGAGGGTTTGAAAAGTGATGGTGAGAAATTATAATCATTATAGACCAACACACGAGTTTTCCCTAGAATAAATTTGAAACATTTACATTGACTAATTATTTTAAAAAAAACCCATGAGTTGAACAAAATAGAATATTTAGGCACCTTATACGAGGGAATATTTTGGTCACAGACTATGATGATCATTTCACTAATTTAAATCACTTTTCCCCTATGATAAAAAGGGATGATGTAGAATGAGAGACATGATTTGAGGATAGAATGAGATATGGGATTCAAGTTTAGGTGTAAATTTTTTGACCTTAATATTTTTATGAGGTAGTGAACCAGAATCATATTTTAGAGAGATGCATGAATGAAGGTAGACAGTTAAGGTAGGTGGATTCTTTTAGAGGGGATGGTGGTGGGTCTTATTGCAAGAAGAGGCATTCTTTTAATAGTTCACACCAGTATAGTGGATGATAGATTAGCAAGGGATCCAATTTATCTTTTCTTCATCGGGATGATATCACTTTGTGGTGCCATCTGTGCTGGAAGATCGACCACTATCATTATTAGGGTGACCAATTAAAGTTGAATTACTGATATTTAAGAAGAATATTGAACTTAAATATATTATACAAGATTACATAATGGATTCCCAATGATAGGGGATTAAGGAATATACAATGTTCTATATATATACCGGCAACATCATGACAGGTGGGCCACTAGAGTTCTATAGGATGTTTGGTCCGAGGTGGTGAGCATGGTTATTAGGTTCAAGAGTAGAAACACCATTAGGGTAGTTTTTTTCAATGAGACCAGATAGGTATTCTATTCTGAGATGTATATTAGCTGAATATTACTCATCCTACTCATGTTTTTTAGGATTCCATACTATACATAGTCCCAATTATGATTCCAGGAGCATCAATATTAGATTCAACACTATTTTAAACATTGGATTTACATTCATTCATAGATTCTGAATTCAGGGTGGGTTCAGGTTTATCGAAAGAGTATCTATATGTGGTGTTGTATATTAACATTCTATTGGGAGTGTTATTAGAGGGTGTTTTCTAGTAGATAGGGTGTTCCCTAGCAGTTGGTAATGATAGATTTCTATGGGATATTTTTTAATAGCTATGACTAGTTTGAAAATAATTTTCATGATGGATAAGTTAGTATGATATCAAGCTAATATTGATAGTTACCATCTATGGGTCTATTTTTCATCCCCCAAGGGAGGAATGTATATTCATACTGGAGAATGGGATATTTGGGTAGGCCATAAAGGGCCTGACTATCTACTGTTGTGTGGGACTATAGCCTAGTTGGTTATTTTGGCGTTGAATGATGGGGATGTACAACTAATAATTTTTTACTTCCATTTTTTATTAGTTTCAGTATGTGTTTCCTAAATATTTATCTAGGTTTCCACATAATATATAGGTCGATTTTACTATTGTGTTCATGTTGAGGGAAAAACCATTTTTTATTTTACCCTATAGAATGAATACTATAGAGGTATGTGTTCTCAAGGATTTGTTGGAGGATCTAGAGGCCAAGGTATTCATTTGGATAATAACATATACTTGGGGTTATCTTATCATATTCTCTAAGAAGGTATATGGTTATTTAGGTTGTGCATTGACTATCATGAGTTGAACCAGAAGATAGTCAATTTTTTCCCAATACCATGTATTAAAAACCCATTTGATTAGCTAAGATGAATCTTAATATTCTCTAAGATTTTTTTTATATTGGGTTATCACCAGTGAGGGTTAGTCCTTCATTCATAACTTACACCTATTTGTTAAGAATGTAAAATTTGTATGAGTATTTGGTAGTGTTGTTCATGTTGATGAATTAACATATAGTGTTAATGGATTTGATGAATTTGGTTTTCAATCTGTATCTATACATGTATGTGCTCATCTTCATAAATGAAATCCTGGTATACTCTAAGTCTAGGGAGAAACATGCGCAACACCTAGAGATTGTATTTCACACACTTAGGTATCATAAAATTTACACCATGATCCCCAAGTTAAACTTTTGGAATGATGAGGTGTGATTCTTGGTATGTTTCATCTCTAAACTGCTATATCCATGGACCCCAAAAAAGAAAGAGATTTTTTATTTTTGGAGTAGCCCAATAATTTTTTTGACATAGAAATATTTTTGATCTTAGCTAGTTATTACTAGAATTTTATCCATAACTTCTCCCATTTGATAACATTAGTGGTGGTGTTGACTAAAAAGGTATTGACTTTTGTCTATTTATAATTATATAAAAGCAATTTTCTAGAGTTGATAGGAAGACTTTCATCACTAATCCCAACCTTACTCGAGATGAGAAATAATTATACCATGTATTGAAATTCATCATCAGTATGGGGTCCATCTTGATGTAGGATAATTATATAGTTGACTGATGGTCCAAATATCTAAAAAAACTTGAGTGGAATTACCCCACACACAACCTTGATCTAGATGTGGTAGTGTATTCTTTAATATGTTACATGAATTATTTTTAAGGTGAAAATTTTATGGTGTATTTTAATAACTAGAGACTAAAATATATATTTTAACAATGGGACCTAAACCTTCAGTAGTGAAGGTGGGTTAAGAATATATAGTTATTTAGTTTTATGTTATATTACACTCTTTTAAAGAGGAACATAATTACAGATACACTGAGTTGGAAGACCTAGGATCAAGTAGTTTAGGATTCAAACAACAAGTGACAGTTGATAAAACACTTTTCTGAGAAGTATTTGGATGTTTAGGAGTACCATGGTTGAGAGACCCTAAATTTTTTATCTATTTTACCTTCAATTATCATTAAGATAAAGAGAATTCAGTTATCATATCTTAGGTGTTTTGACCTAAAGCACAATATATATGATGGGTAGCTGCCACTAAACGTGTTTTCTAATGATTATGATATTCTCCATGATCAAAATTTTATATTGGTTCTCATAGACACGCAAGGAGATTTGTGGTGATTTTATCACATCTCTATGTGGGAGGTATACCTATGTCTAAAAAATATGTATCCTAATATGCATCGATAGTATTGGAAGTTTAGAATGAAGAAAAATGTCATGGGTTTTTTATGCATTAATACACCTTTCAGTAGGTGTAGGATAAAAACCAGTGGACTACTGGTCTTATATATTTTTTCCTATTCTTATGTAAAAATTGGATAACATCACCATGGAATTTTTTATGTGGTTACCAAGTTCACCTTGGAGAAGTTATGTATTTTGGGTAATCATATATCAACTCCCCAAGGTTGCATACATTTTGTTGACCTAGGAGACCGTCTATGTGGACGAGTTGGGAAATACTTATGTTTGGGAGATCTCTCACTTAAATGGGATTCCTAAAAATATTATTTTTGATAGATATCCCCACATCACATCCCAATTTTGAAAAGGGTTATAAAAACACTTGGTATGCAGCTTCATCTGAGCACTACCTATCATTCACATACCGATGGATTGTCTGAGTGGACTATTCATATTATAGAGTATATTCTAAGAGAACTTGTCTTGGAATTTGGTGGTACCTGGGGGAAATATTTGGATTTAGTGGTGTGCACCAATATTAAAAGTTAATAGTAATCTATATAGATGTAACTCTATAAGGATTTAAATTGTAGAACATGTTATTCACCTTTGTGTCAGTTAGAGGCTAGTGAGGAAATAATGATCTAGTTGAGTCTCATGAAGGAGACATCAGAGAAGACTAAATTGATCAAAAAATGTATGGGTATGTCCATGAGTAGGTAGATATATTATGAATACTAGAAAAAAACTCCGGTGTTTATTGTTGGTGACCAGGTATTCTTATAAGTGTTACTAATGTTGGAAAATCTTTTTGTTTTTGAGATATGGAAAGATAGTGTAAGATCCTAGGTTATCCTATATTGTATGAATATTCTATTTTTTGAGTTTAAATACTTTGTTTTTTGACCAAATGTGAGTGAATTTTGAGATCACATGAGTTTTGGCGGTGTTGGAAGCCTGTTTGGATCCAAGAGCCTGACTTTTTCAGAAAAACAGCTGGGCCACAAGGTTAGGAGAAACCATATGACCCATGTTTCATGGTTTGTAAAAACTATTTAGGGATAGATAGTGAGCTTGAGGATGCTTCATGGTTTGTGTAAACTATGAAACCTCATGGACACTCTCATGATAAATGCTGCAGACCTTTGACAGAGGATCCGTACACAGTCAAGGAATGATTTGTCTAACCATTCACCATGACCATTCAAGGTATCCCTTGAGTCATTAAGGGGTGTATGATTGGCACATGATTGGAACATGATTTATCCAACCATGAGACCCAGTAAAGATATGTGAATTACCATTTTCCATTAATAATGTTTAAAATTAAACCCCATTTCTATTTTCTTTCTTACAATTCATAGGGGGGATCCTTCTTCTCCTATGAGAGCTCCATGGAAGCCTAGAACTAGGCTTGGTCACCATTTCTTTGTAAAAATTCATATTCAAGTGATGGATCTATGAAAATTATATATTCATACATCTTGTGTCAATATTCATTTGAATTCGTATCAATAAGTTTCTTTAGGTGCAAGAGGATATTCCCTATTTCTAGGCTTTTCATCTATTCTTCAAATTTTTATTGATCTGGACTAAATTATAGGTTCTGGTCACAGTGGAGGCATATGAAGGGTGGTGCCTAACATTTATTTTTCCATGTTCAATGATCGATTTTAGTTCTACATGATGAAAAATTTTGTGTTCAAATGAATTGAATCAAAGAATATAAAAAACATGAATCATGCCAGAACTAGAGAGAGAGAGAGATGATCATCACATATTATTTATAATTAATTCAATTATATAAAAAATAACTTGATGAAATTATTTATTTTTTGATGGATCTGGTAACAGATATGTGATGTACCATTGTTTCATTTTTAGAATCAAGTGAAGAATCTCTATAGTGGCAATCCACACATGTTCCCTGAATCTCTAGATACCACCAATGGAATCTTTGGGTTCTCGAACAATAGATCATTGTTCTTGTGTCGTATTCCTTTGATCGCTATGATAATTTCTTCCACAACATTCTACTTGATCTTTTGGTGGAATATTGGTCGCCCTTATTGGGAGCGATCTATGAGAAGAGAGATCCAAAGTGCTTGAGAGAATTCTCCAGTTTTTTTTTATTCCCAACCCAAACAAATGAATTGTTTTTCTTGTGAAAATAACACAACTGAGTTTATATATATATAGGGTTAAAATAAAATAATTTCATAAGTTCCATTAATTATTTCATGACATGTGCTTATCTTGTGAATTAAAATAAATATTATTTAATAAAATAATATTAAATATTTATTATTTTCTCACTGGACTTAAAAAACCATCTCATCATTCATTCATAATATTTATCAAACCCAGAATAATGTTGATTTATTTATAAATAGACATCACATCATTATTCACCAATAAATAAATAAATATTATATTAACTAAATATAAAATAAATATTTATTAAATATTATGCTGACATTGTATTCTCTAGAATAAATCGTGATAGAATAAATGTGATCAAGAAAACATGAATAATTATTAAACCAAATGTAAGAATTATATTTATTAAAATTGTTCAATAATAAATAATAATATATATTTTTTAACATAGATTCTCGATTCACTTAGTGTGTGCCCTCTAGGCCACTTTCTCAGTGACATTCGATGAAGCAGCCTAAAGTCCATGGTTAACATTCAAAAACATTCCAAGAAACCCACAGAGAAAGAAATATAATTCCACAATGAAATAATACCTCATATTGATGCTTATTGTGTAATATAATCCATTTATCTCAAATCAAGTAGGTTGCATGCTGATTCCATCAACCTATTTGCTCGATGTTTGTTTATTTGACTTTTCAAAAAATAGAACTTTCCTAGAGAACACCATGTAAATGGATTTATTTAGGATATATTATTTCTATTAAAGGGCCTGATATATTAACTTCAGTTAAAAAATAGAAGGGATAAATCATTTCTCACATTATTCATTAATGAAATATTACTCGTGATGCACGAAATGTATTCTATCTCACTATGAAAATCTTTCATCGTGGTTTTCATCAATACATCCAAGAATGAAACTCATAATACTCATATTAATAATCTTAAAGTATAAAGATCAATAAACACGCTCACAGATAGGAACATCCAATGACACATATAAATCTGGATTTTTTACTGGTGGGTCCTGTTATCATAATATCCTATTGAATATTAAGAAGGTAATACAACATAAGAAGCTGAATCAAAGTCTAATTAGTCTCCACCCCTAATAGATAATTTTTTCCATAAAATGATATCATCTAACTATAGAACATATATTTAATAATTGTTTCATAGAACATATAAGTTCTCATCTTTGTGGGGAACTGCTCTGACCTTTTTGTGTGACAACAACTCTAGGGACATTATCACATACTATGTTAAGCATAAAAACAATCATGATGTGATATAAATTTTATTAATATTAAAAACTATGAATAAAAGTTAACATAAAGTACATATAAGTTGGTTCTAGGGAACAAACTCCAAAATACTCCCACTTACATTAGATCCATCTACTAACAAAATTAAGTCTGGTGGATCTCACATGAAACTCATGATTCAGTTGAGATAGGCCTTTAGTCAAGGGGTGTGCCACATTCTCTTCCCTGGGTACTCTGTTCAATTTAACTTCACCCATTTGATAAAAATCCTTCAAGAGGTGATACATTCGAAGTATGTGCTTTATATGTTGGTGTGACCTTGGATCCTTTGCAAGATCCAATACTGTAGTATTATCAAAATATAATGTTATAGGGTCCTTATTTCTAGGTACCAAATCAAACTATTGGAAAAAGTTTTTAATCATAATGACTTATTTCACTTCATTAGAAGCCACTATATATTAGGAATCCACTGAAAAATCAACGACAACTGGATGATTTGAAATATTCCAACTCACAACTCCTCCATTGAGATAGAAAACATATCTTAACTCTACATTCATATCATTCTAATCTATTAGAAAAATAGTATTAGTGTAACCCCTATTCATTAGTTCCCCGTCTCCATACACCTCGAATATATCCATAGTTTTTCTCAGATACATATGGATAATTTAACAAAAAACCAATATTGTTCTCCGGGATCTTATTGATATATTCCTACCATTCTCAGTGTATAGGAAACATAATTTCTAGTACATAACATGGCATAAATTATTGATCATATCACAAAAGTGTGTGGGATATTACTCATTATCTTTTTCTCTTGTTTTTTCCGAGGACACATTTTCTTAAAAAGATGTAAACTATGTGATATCAGAACCAATCCCCTATTGGATTGTTCCATAATGAATCTATTTATTATCTGGTCAATATATGTACTTTAACATAATCCAAGAATCCTCTTCGATATATTATTAATGATCTTGATCCCTATAATGTAAAATTCTTCACCTAATTCCATCATGGAGAAACACTTGTTTAACTAGTCCTTAACAGATTGTAAAACTGGTATTTTGTTTCTAATAAGTTATATTTCATCAATATATACTACTAGAATAACGACCAAATTCCAACTAAATATCTTTTAAACATAGATATCATATTCATTTTTAATGAAACCAAATTATTTTATGGATTCATAAAATAGAATGTTCTATTAACAAGATGATTTCCTTAATCCTTAATTGGATATCTATAACTTGAAAATCCTTTTCGCATCACCTAGAGTCACAAAACCTTCTAAGTGTGCCATATGAAAATCTTTATTAAGGTTCCCATTAAGGAATGCAATTTTTACATCCATCTTCCTAATCTCATTATCATGGTAAGATGATATGGAAAGTAGAATTTTGATGTATTTAAATATGGAAACTATTGAAAAGGTTTCATCATAGTATATTATTTTGATATTTTTAAACTCTTTATCTACTAGCCTTAATTTATAGTTATTTAATTTACCTTCCATGTCCATTTTTTTCTTGTATACCCATTTTCACCCAATAGGATTTACATCAACTGGCACATCGACGAGAACCCAAAATTGGTTATAATATATGTAATCCATTTCTTAATTCATGGATTCTTGCCATATTGTAGCTTCTGATAACTCTATTACCTTCTTGTAGGAGAGATATTCATCATTTCCAACCAATAATGAGTCCCTATCCTCAGTGACTTGAAACCCATATCTCTCTAGTTCTCTTACATCTCTTATACCCCTACACTATACTTGTGTTTTAGGAACAAATTATTCCATTGGGACCTTTGGAATCTATTCATGTATAAAATATTGTGTATATTGAGCATCAAATTCATTTAATTCAATCTTTGTCCCATGATAATTTTTGGAGGACGTGCTACCTCTCCAGAAAGACAACATATCTAGTGAGATTCACTTTCTTATTTAAGGTGTTTTATATGTAGTATCCCTATGTTTCCTTGGGATACCCTATAAAGATACATTTTTTACCTCGAGGTTCTATTTTGTTTCATAAGATGGAATTAACAAATTCTTCATAATCACATACATGTGTATGTGATTAAACTAGTTTCTTTCCACTCTATAACTCAAAGGGAATTTACTTTTCCACTTTAGTTGGAACTCTGTTTAAGGTGTATGCCACAATTTGTAATGAATATCCCCAAAAGGATAATGGAAGATCTACATGACTTATCACAAAATTTACCATGTATAACAAGGTATGATTCTTCCTTTAACTAGCACTATTTCACTTTGCTTTGTAAGGTGGAGTGTGTTGAGATAAAATCCAAAACTCTCATAAAATGTTGATAAAATATTGTTTAAGATATTCACCACCTTGATCTGATGTAAGCTTCTTTATCTACTTACCAAGACAATTCTCTACTTCATTCTTTAATTAGTTGAATTTATCAAAGGACTCAAACTTATACCTCAACAAATAGATATATCAATATCTACCCAATTAATCACTAAAAGTTACAAGGTAAGAATATACACATCTAGATTCTCTTGGAAATGGTCCACACACATCAGTGTGTACCAATCCTAGAAGCTCTAGGGCCTTTTCACCATATCCACCAAATGGTTGTTTGGTCATTTTTCCTTGTAAAAAATAGTAACATATTTCAATTATTTTTAGTTCATAAGAGTGTAAATAACCATCTTGAAAGAGATCTATCAAAATATTATCATTTACATGACCAAGAAGGTGATTCCATAGCTGGGTATTATATGAGTCATGTGAACATGATTTGTTATCAATTTTCATTACATTATTTTCATAATTTAATCCATAAAGGCCAATATTTAAATTTTACACACCATAACATATGTTGTCCTTATAAAAGAAACAAATTTTATTTCCAAACCTAAAAATAAACCCATATGAATCGAGGAATTTATACAGAAATTATGTTCTTGTTAACCGTTGGTACATAATAAAAATATTTTAAAACCAAAATAATTGATGCTGGTAGTGAGTGGTGGTAGTCAATAATGGCTAGGGAATCTAGCCTCTCTCTATTCGAAACTCTCAGATCCACCTCACCTCTAAAAATATTTCAAAATCTATATGGTTCGTGCATTTGGATATAGATGTGAGAACCATAAGTTGTATCTAACACCCATTGTGTATATATTGAAATATTACACTCGACAATGAATTCACCTTTACCATCCCCTTTATTCTTGGTGAAATTCCTCTTCCAGTTACTCGATTTTCTATATAAAAACCATTCTTCATTATTTTACTTGCCCTGCCTATCGATCTACCTCATCTTGGAAGGAACATTCTTGAGATATTTTGAGATTTGATAGGCCTTGGGCCCATTTTACTTGTTCATTATTTTTCTTATTTAAAATAAGGACTGAGGGTTTATCACACCCCATGTCCTTATCCACTTGGTGAATCAAAGTAAGAAGTTATGAGTGACACTTATAATTATATCTCATATTTTAATTGACAAACAAACTAGATAAGGTCCTAAAAATGATGAAAGTATGATATCTATCTGAAAATTATCTGAGAATTTAATCCCCAAGATTTCTAAGTTGTAAATGTATCCAACGATCATGACTACATGATGACCAACTAGTGAAAACTCTCTAATCTTAGTTGTAAACAAATTATTAGATATCTCTTACCTATCTTATCTTTCCTTCTCCTGATAGAGACCCCGAAGGTGAGACATCATGTTATATACATCCATTTCCACAAACTTCTTCAAAAAATAATTGTACATGGAAAGAAGAATGAAACACTGAACATCTATATCATCATTTAGATGTTTCTCATAGAGAGATATCTCTTCATCACTTTCCTCATTACTAGGAGGAATTGTAAAATGTTATTCCAACACATAAGATTTTATTTCATGGAAAAGTGTAACATGTAAGAGCCTTTTACACACATGGAAATTTGTGCCGATGATAAGGTTATCATTATCAATTATGGATCACAAGGATATGTTTTAATACATTTTAATATTTTTTCTACAAAATAAGATGAATATAATTTTAGTACTTTATCTAAGAATATTTAGATAAATAAATATTATATTTATTAGTCTTATAATATTTTATTGAAACCCAATAACCCTTACCATTGGATTTATAATATCCTATTTCTTGAACATTCTAGTGGAAAGGATCCACAGTCCACTTCTAATTACCCCAACGTTGGTTGGAAAAGAAACTTGAATGGTTTTAAGTAGGCATTCCAAAGGCCAATTGCATTAACTCACAGTTCCATGATCTTTTAAGTGGACTCCCTAATTCTGAAATTAGTAATTTATATTTCCTCAACCCTTTTCTCTCAGTTACACAATGTACTGCTTTGTTAGTCAACCGTTGATGTGAACTTATTTAAGTCAACCCAAAACTTCAAGTTAGAATTCCCTGATAATTGAAAGCACCCCAACTTTAGCTGGTTAAGAACTTTGAACTGTTGTTCAATTTTAACTAATTTAGTGGAAGCCTATAAAAACTTAATATATATAATTGAGGTATTTTATCCTTTATTCATAAATTTCCAATTATTTTCTTTATTACATTCTTGTTAATATTAAACTGATTTACTTATGTGGCTAACCATATATTTGATAATATTTGTACATAAGGAAATTTATTTTAGTTCCATCATACATTATCTTTAATTTCATTAATTTATGTGATTGTGACAAAACATTTATAATGAAATAAGCATAAAACTATAAGAAATAAAATAATAAAGAAGTATGATCATGATATTTTACTAAGGGTTAGTTTATCTAGTGGTTGATAAACTAACCGTTGACTGAGGGGAAAAATACATTGAACTAGTTAAGGTTCATGTTACAAATTTCCACTTTTCCACCCATGTATCAATATTGTATTTATTTCACATTAGATCCAAACTTGAACCACCGCCACTAGAATGGGAGCTGTATCCATTACATATTGTTTTACTCACACGCAGGTGAGGGGAAAAGGTTTATACAAAAGAAAACATGGTCATGCAAGCAGTACACAATAAGAGGAGAAAAGGAACACATTAGAAAATTTTAATTTGAAAATAAATTAAATTAAACCAATAACATACAAAGGTATGGTCTATGATCATGATTATCCACATGCATGCAACAAATTACACATTTAGCAAAACCAACATTCAATTTTTAATCGTTCTTATTTAAGATAAATTGTTCTTGAATAAATTAATTATTATCATTAATTAATTAATTATTCTATATTAATTATTATCCTAATTTACTATGGATCTTCATCCATTATAATTTTAAATAAATTAAATAAATTCATTCAAAACTAACTATGTACATAAATGTAGATTTGAGACAACATAGTGAATAGACGTCTGAATATACCCAACATGTATTATAATTGTATATATTTTTACCTTTTGTGTCATATAGAATAAAAAAATTATCATATATTTTCATGATGTGTATTATCAACTTAATTATTACACGAATTACATGATTTTTCAGTCACGTGTTAAGATTCAAGGTGTATAGAGTAAAAAATGTAATATGACTAATACAAGATATGCAGATTTGAACATTATGTAGATATTATATATGTATATATATATATTAAAACCCTATAACATTGAGTGTATTATGAAATTAATGACCACACACAAGTGCATGTTGATAAGTTTTACATAGTAAAATAAATAAATTTTAAATTTTCATAATTTGGTAAAAGTAGACAGCGTGTACAAATGAGATACACGGCATGTACACCTCTCATTGTGTATCTAAGGCACACACCTAGCGACTCTGTGTGTAAATTGTTCCCTGTAAAATTGGAGTACATGGTGTGAATCATGTACATCATATTTTTTTAACTCTGAGTTACATGGTTACCAGTCAGGTGGTCCATGTATGGAATGCAAGTCCCATCTGTGACTCAAAGGGACTACATAATGTGTACATGATCTACAAGATGTGTAATATGGATGACTGTGCAACATGATGGCCTGTTAACATGTGGTGTAAGAATTAACTACATCACATGTCATCAATGTACACAGATTGAGTAATTTATGAATTAACTCCTAGTGTATTAGACATAAGTACCTGATGTGTAACTCCTATTGCACGGTTTGCACTCGTGTGTTGTTTGAAAAGAATCCTTGGAAGATATGGATGAGTTACTTTATTTTATTTTACCCATAAAATTAATTATTTTGATTAGATCTATAGTAAATTAAATAGTAATAATTAGATATCATTATTAAGATTAAAATAATGATAAAACATTAATTGAAAAAATAAATTAAAATGTATAAATCACACATAATCTTCAAATAATTATAAATAATTATTTAAATTATCTAACAACACTTATAGGTTTAGGGTGTAGTGGAAGAATGTGTTGGGAGGTTCCCAAAATTTTTTCCATGTTCAATGATCAATTCGAGATCTACATGACAATAAATTCCATGTTCAAATGAATTGAATCAAATAAGACAGACAACACGAACCACACTAGAAGTAGAGATAGAAGATCATGACATATTATATCTAATTAATTAAATTAAATAATAATTTCCTTGATGGAATTATTTATTTTTTGATGGATCTGGTAATAGATCTACGATGCACCATAGCTTCATTGTAAGAATCAAGTGCATATTCACTCTAGTGGTGATCCGCACGTGTTTCAAGAATCTCCAAACATTTATGAAGGAATATCTCGGTGATAGCTTGGTAGATACTTATACTTGTGTCATCTACCTTTTATCCCTATGAGAATTGATTTCAAAGCATTATCCTTGATCTGGTGGAGGAATTTCTCTCTCCCTTCTTGGGAGCGATCTTGGAGAAGAGAGATGTCAATGGCTTGAGATAATTCTCCAATTATTTTGTGCATAACCCAAACAAATGAATTGTGTTTATTTTGAAAATAAAATAATAGGGTTTATATATCAATGAGGCTAAAATAAAATAATTTCACAATTTCTATTAATTATTTATTTAATCCTAGAAAAAACTCCATGTCAAATAATTATTTTAATATTATTATATCTTGACATGCGCTTAATTTCAAATTAAAATTAAATATTATTTAATTAAATATAATTCAATATTTATTATTTTATGACAGAAGCTAAAATCACAATCCATAATTCCTCTATAATATTTATCAACCCTTAAATAATGTCTATTTATTTATTAAATAAATATAACATTAATTTCTAATAAATAAATAAATATTATATTCACTAAATAGCAGGTAAATTTTTATTAAATATTCCGCACACATTATATTCTCTCGATGAGTTGGTGAAAAAATAAATGTGATCAAGAATAAATGAATAATTATTAAACCATATGCAGAAATAATATTTACTCAACTTGTTAAATAATAAATAATAATATATCTTATTTAACTGATATTCTAGATACACTTCGTGTGTGACCCTCTTTGCCTCTTTATCAGTGGAATTAGGTGAAGCTGCCTAAAGACCAAGGTTAGCATCTAGCAACACACCAAGGAAACCATTGAGAAAGAAGTTAATGAATAAATGATATAATACCTCATATGGATGCATAATGTGTAATATAATACCTTCAACTCAATATCTCAAATCATGAAGGTTTCATGCTAGTGGAATCAACCTATGTGCTCGATGTCTTTTTCTTTGACTTTTCAGAAAATGAACTTGCCTATAGTACACCATGGCCTTGAATTTATTTTGGATATATCATTTATATTAAAGGGCATGAGATATTAACTTTAGTTAAAGAAAATAATGTATAATTCCTTTCCCACATTATTCATTAATGAAATATTACTCACGACGCACCCAATGTATCCTACCTCACCATAAAAATAAGTCGTCATAGTTTTCATCAGTACATCAAAGTACGTGACTCATAATAATCATTAATAGTAATATTAATGTATGAGGACCAATACACACATCTGCATATAGGAACATCCAATGACACACATAAATGTATATTTCCTACTAGAAGGTCCTATTCTCATAATATTCTATTGGATATTACGAAGGGAATACACCATGAGAAGGTAAAAAAATTGCTATGAGTCTACAAAAATGATATCTTTTATCATTTGTGTCCCTGAAATGATATCATTTAGCTATAGAACATATATTTAATAATAGTGTCATAACACTTCTGGGTTCTCATCATAGTAGGGAACTACTATGATCTTTTGGTGTGACAGATACTATAGGAACATTATCACATACTATGTTACATATAATAACAATAATTATGTGATAAGAAGTTCATTAATATTAAAAAATATGAATAAAAGATATCATAAATTAAAAAGAATTTTGTTGTAGATCACCAACTCAATCATGAATTAGAGTTCGATACTAGATTAGAGCTCTACTACGGACCTATAGTAGGAGGTATATACATTTAAATTAGTTTTTGGAGATTTAGAAGCATAGTTTCTATTTTTTAACATGCCGGAATTTTCTACGTCACCCATGAAATTAATTTAATGATCAAATTGAATGAATTGGAACACGTTCAGTATGCCCAATAGTTCCACTAAGATTGTTAAAGGTTGTTTCCCCAGCTCAAGCCACCCATCGGGTGTGTATTTGTATTTTAACATTTGTTATACAACCTATGGGGTACATTGTTTCTTTCATATTTAGAGGAATGACTTTATAAATTAAGGTGAATTGAATTTAATTGTTAGAATAAGGTTATATCTCTTTTTCCATGTGTTTACATGATATAAAATTTTTAATTATTTAAATATATTTTATAGAAATTATGGAAATGAATTGGTTGAACTCATGGAATGTGATTAATTAGGACTTGATAAATTAAATGATATTATTTTAGGGGAGAATTTATTGGTATACCTTGGATCCTATTTCCATAGAATTCCATAGATGTTTCTCCCATGGATATTGATTGCGGTAGTGGATGCTTTAGACTTTTTTACACCATGGATTCTTATTCCGTAGGATGCCTTGGACCTTGATAACCCTTGGATAAAGCACGATTAGGCTCACAGTGGACATGATATATTTTCTTTATCCTTAGGAACCACCCAATTCATTACTGAGATTCCATCAAGATGCTCTTGGGACCTGACATGCATGCCTTGATCTTCTATACCTTGGATATTTCCCTTAATGGTATAAATATTTTGATTACATGATGAGTCCATTGAGGATGATATTGATTATATGGAATGTATGTTGTAAAGTTGATGAATTTGATTATACGACATGGATTTGGTTAGTATTTTTATACTTGAATACATGGAAAGGCAATTGTGGTTATTTATATTTATATTTACAGATAGCTTTGGTATGTGTACCATATTATAGTGGATTTATTAGACTATATTACACATTTTTATTTATGTTTTTACCACTACCATAATTTATGTGATTGTAAATATTGTTTGAAGTAATACTTTTTTGGTTGTACAATATCACATATGCCTTTGGAACATTAAATTCCATACTTTTATTCCTATGATATTTTGCACACTGCTTTTGTTTATTTCACAGAGACTGTATTTTTTATATACACCATTGGTGGTGGACTACTAAGTATTATATCAAACCATATTTAAGATTTCCATCGGGTACCCATATAGATGTATTGGATGTAGGTAGGTATCAGGGAAAATTCCCATAGTACAATGTTTGATTTGATTTTTTCATAGGAGAAGTAGATCACATGGCCGAGATGGGATCCTGATGCCCTCTGGGATAGTTCTTTTTCTCATTTTTAATATTTTGATACATGTATTGTTTTAGATCTATAAATATGTATTTTCATGATTTTTAAAGAAATTTCATGACACATCATTTTTTATTTGAGATTAACTTTGGTATTGTTCATTTATTTCTGTCATGGATGTTTATATTATGTCTAGTTTATTTACTACTTCCAATATTTACAAATATGATTACTACCACTATGTTACACTCTAACATGTGGGAATAGTCTCTCCACAGACAATCCCTAGAAACTCATTTATAGTTGAAACCTTATGGAATATGGGGATGCACAATTGAGGCCATGTGACCTACCATCTCGGGGCAGAAGATAATGGATTCTAAGTCAGCATGTTATAAATGGGTATTAGAGCATGTTTCTTTTTTACTTACTATTTTGAGAAAATAGAAATAGTTTAATAAGGTATTGGAAATTTTATAATGATCTGTGTCTGGGAGTTTCTATCTGATATATAGTAAAAAAATTACCTAGAATAAAAATTTCTACTATATAGATTTTTTACTATTACAACTGATTTGATTCCACCATTGGGTGATGCACATAAATTGTGATGTTATTATTGATATGATTGAGGATCTGTCTTACTATTTTTTGATTATATGTGGATATGCATCTCATAAATCATTTTAGGAACCTTTTAGGATTCACATTCCATGAATTATTACTTTCTATATAGGATGCGTTGCGTGACTGCATGAAATTGTTGAATGTGCCTTGTGTGATATGAATGTGCTCTTATTGCCTTTTTTATAGTGGGTTGAGAAAAATAGTTGATACTTAGTGTTCCTAGAGAAACATAAATAGTGTTTTCTTACTTAGGATACAACATATTCCCTAAGTACTCAATTATGGAATGTTGAGTCATGGACCATTGGTGACATGGACTAGAACATGTTATTGGATGGATTTGGTAGACTATATATTTCAGTTTATGAGGTGTTTGGGACCTTATGAATTGAAAGTGGTGGACCATTTGGTTAAACCATTTGAATATAATTTTGATATAAAATTGAACTAAAATTCAAAAAAATTGGTGAAACTGAGAACTCGACCTAGAATAGACCTTTGAGTGGGTAGTAAGCGGCGTCTTTAGTGATTTGTTTGACTATTTATTTTCACCTAGTCTTGAATTTTGGAGCATGCAGTGGGGTGTGACTTGTTTATAGGTGGGTTTTGACATTTCCTATATTTTAAAATTATGATATTCCTGATATAGAACCTTTTTGAGGCATGTTTTTGGAATTTTAGATACATGATACCATGAAAACCTCCAGCCGTACACTAAGAGGGTGGAAAAGATCTTGATCCAGAGGTAAAAGTACATGGGATACTTTAGATCCTCCTATAACTCCAGCTGAGGAACCAGTAGTTTTTTTTGATATGGGTGAAAAGTAATAATTCTTTGAGGGATTTATGCACAATATTCACACTTTTTAGGGAGATTTACAACCAGCCTTGTTTATGTTAGAGTTGAAACATGTGTTACAACAACAACATCCACCCATGTTTTTGGGGGATGAGGGTCCACTATCTACTGATTTGTGGCCCGAGACTACATTTTTTATCTTAAATAATTTTGAGACACCTCCTGATAGGAGTATCACGACCCATCCTAGAGGGGAATCTACCGCGACTAGCCTAATCCCACATCCCATAGGCCATGGGATAATCACTAGCACTGGTTAGGAATATCCCACAAATGGGATACATTTAACATAGTATGTAAACACACTCACACATCTCCAAGAAAATTTTTGAAACTAAAAACACTATATAATCAAACAGGCATACCAATAAGATACCAACATAGAGTATGGCTGTAGAAAACTAAAATTAAACATCACTAAGAGGATATGATTAAATATATACATGAAATGAGCAGGAAAATCTATTATAGGGGTGAGTAAAACAATACCTAGTATAGCATCCCGAAACATGAAGTAAAAGACCAGAAAGGGAACATCAATAAGATGATATAGTCAGATCAACGTAGGTATATGTCTACACCACATATAACAAGAACATACAGGTATACTCGTAAAGGATTCTAAGACTTAATGTCTCCTCCACTTCCATCCATATGGTTTCTCTCATATCACACTTCCTCTGGGAGATCTCACTCCTTGATCTGTTTGATAGTAAGAACACAAAATAGGTCTACCAAAATTATCTGAGAGAACACTTGGTCTTGATATGTCATGAAGTTTCCCTCAGACATTTGGTCTTGTTAAGACATAGAGTTTTGATATCATAACCAAAAATTTTCCACATGATTCTGCTCAAGGTACACTCATTTTGGAAAAACTTACACCTTAAGACTTGGTGTCTCCAGAGGATATTACAAAGAGGTCCGGTTAATTTGGGCCATGACCAAAGATAATACATTGGTCAAAGGTCAAGATGTACAGAGAGGGGATTCTACCTAGAATAACCAAAAATTCAATATATATTAATCCTCAACGTATGAGATTCTTCTCAGAGAATACCAACAACCCTACCAATGCACATCATAATATAGGGGATTCTACACCAAAAATACCAAGAACCCTATTGTTACGGCCCACTAGATAAAGGATTAACATCTTGTTCACCTAGTGATCATGTAAATTCCCACAAAACTAATCATGAATGATAGAGGATCACTCCATTCCCAAGGAGGGATGGAACAACTCTATTTTGGACAAATCCTTTAGATGTGATTTCTATCTAGTGATATAGACATAATGCCACACTTAACCCTCAAGGAAAGTACTAAGGGAATCTATGCACCTACACTAGTCCATACAAAAAACCCACTAAGTCATCTCAAAATACTTCCTCGTCATAAGGGACCCAGCACCATAAAAGATTTTTCAAAAGGACCTTTTGTGTGAAATTTATGACCTTTTTTGTAAAAAGAGCCTTGTTGGGCCTGGGTCCAACCCGACCTGGTCATGTCAACCCGACCAAACCTGGTTCAGTCAAGCCAACCCAGTCTAGACTAGTCCAAACTAGACCATTGGGCCTACTGGACCATGACACAATATGTCAAGTGGTCCAGCCCATTGGGATGAGCAGTCCAGCCCACTAGGCCACCCGGTTTCTCCAGCCCTGCCTACGACATGTGGGTCGACCCTTCTCCCACATGAAGCACATCCTTGTGCGTTGCACAGTCAATGCGGCAAGACCATGTGGCATGGCCAGACTGCATGTCACGACTGGTCCATGTGACCCAGTAGATCTCATGGCTCTTCCACAAGTCCCTCATCCGACGCAGCTCAAGCTGCATCTCTAGATCCTTCGCGACCTCTCTGTCACTACCTATGGCGCACACCACCGTAGGACCTCCTCCAACATGGTCTGGATGGACCGTGTCCCACCTTATCTAGCTTCCTTGCTGGAGGTATCTCCTGGACACCACCCACAACCTCTATGCCATGGACTGTGTCACCACAAGGTCTCTCCTGGACCACGTGTTGTCACCACCACCCTACCGGTGTCCTTCTTGCCCAGTACGCCTGGCCCGACATCCCTGCCGAGCCAGTGTAAGCTTTGCCGCCAGTCGTCCAACGAGTAGCTATCCTACAATGTTCACCTAACCCAGCCGCCCTTCTAGTCTAGTGCTGCCTCCACCGCCATCCACCCTACCAGTGACCTCACCTTGTGTCCCTCCATGTGAAGCGGTCAGAGCCACCGCCTTTATCTACCACTTCACAACACCTCCGTCTTGTGCCACTGTGGGGTTGGTTCCCAACCTAGATCATGATAATGTGATAATTGAATAATGAGGAAGTGATAAAGGCAAGGCACATGAACACCAATAATGGATGGATCATGGCCTTTTTCATGTTCGATTTGATGCTTATATGTTATAATTTACATAACAAATAGGGAATAATTAAATTCTAATATGTATCAATCTGATAGCAACTCCCACAATATAAATAACACAATCTACAATACACACGACCCATGGATTATTCCGTTCATTGACTAATCCATGTGATTCATAGGGATAAAGAATGAGGGGGGAAAATCAACAAAACTCACATCCTACCTAGGATTGGATTGATCACTAATGAAGAAGGAATTCACATTCATCGTATGTCAATCCTTCAACACTTGGTCCGAACTTCGATCGTCGATCTGCTGACATTCATAATTCATCAATGAGAGGTTTCACCAATGGTTTTCTTCTCTAGAGGTTCTACATCCAACCTATTGTTTGCAGGAATCATTTCATGGATGTAAAATATCAAATATTCTTTAGGAACATTACTTTTATTAATTTTTACCTATGATTAACACTTTTTTTATATCACACAAACTAGATTTTTTATAGACATCATTGGTGGTGGAAGACTTGGTTTTATCTCACACTCTGTTTCGACTATCATTGGGAACCCATACATATAAATTAGATGAATGTAGGGACTAAGGAAAGATATCATAGTATGATTCTTAATTTTATAGTTTCTTATGAGTAAGAGAAAACATGATTGAGCTACAATCATGATGATAGTTGGGATAATTATTTTTGTCTTTTTGGTATTTTGATACATGTATCATACTAGCTATATGTATAACTATTTTTCTGCTTTATAGAGACATGAAATGGATCAACATTGTTTTTTAAAATATTACCTTTGGAATTGTTTAAACATTCCTACCTTGGATGTTTATATTCTATCTAGTTGATTTAACTCTTCCACTATTTACTGATATGATTAATACCGCTACGTTACACTCTAACATGAGGTCATAATATTATCACAAACTCACCCTAGTCCCTCGCTACTAGTCGATGACCAGTTGTGTATAGGGATGGGTTTATGAGGTCATGTGACCCACCATTTCGTGGAACAAAATAGTGTCTTTTAGTTCAGGATGTTATAGATAGCACCCAAGTATATGGGGGATATTTGAGATAGTAGATAATATAGTCCTAATAGCATATCTATTCATTTTTTCAAAATGTTTTAGTGTAATGGATGATATGATTAATGTCTCATAACATTACAATCAATTACCCAATCCATCTCATGTTCCAAATATAGATGATTTTGATCTTGTGACTGATGCATCATTTAAGGAGAATATGGTTTATATAGTCAATCATATTGAAAAGGCTATTCCAGGAATGATAGTTCCTTTGGTGTATATATAGTGGCCACATAGATGTTTCAAGGAGACATAGAAGAGAGAGTGTGATATGAGAGCTTAATGTCCAGATTTATTTCTCCATGATGTCTAATGATGTTTGGGAAAAAATCTTAAGTAAACACTAATATATGGTATGGTTACTATAAAACCTCATATTAGATAAATATACAAACCTATTTATTTTATTCCAATCCATTTTGTTTTTTCCATTGTTTCGTGTTGGTTTTGGGGGTTTTGGAGTAATTTTGGGGGAATCTCATGTGTTGGAAGGGTATTAAGAGTTGGTCCAGGATGCTTGAGACGCATCTAGGGTTACTGAAGGCTCACCATGGATCCCCCCACATTGTGGTTACCACATTCTGACCTTTTTACTATACAATGGTGAGACCTACACCATGTTTTAAGTTGTGGAGATCGAGTGGGTCACCAATGTAAAAGGGTGAGGAGGTCCCTCACCATGGTGCTCCCCTCAGCATTTTAGTTTCTAGTCATGGTGACCCATGGTAGTGAGGATCCATTGATGAAAAGGGACCATCTATACCATGGTGCCCATTCATTGGTAAATTTGGATAGGAATCCTAACTATGGGAAATGTGAGATTGAAACAACCAACCTTGAGTGCTTCTCCCTAAATTTTCTAGGTGTTTTCCTAGGTGAGGAAGACCACACTAAGCCTAGACTTCCTTATAATTTTTCCCTAGAACATGGTGAGATCGATACTGTAGAGATGGCCATGGTGAGACCTATAAACCCTTTTAAAATGGGAAAATACTTTTTTTGCTTCTATATTTAAGTGGGTTCGTGGATTTTCATTCCAATTCATTCAAACTATAGACCCCGCATTCTATCCTCTCTCATATTCCTACAAGAATGGTTGATTTTTCTATCATTTCCTAGAAAAATAGACTATTTTTTGTTTTTATTGTTTGATTTAGGTAATGATATTTCCCCATAATTGATACTTATTGGTTTCATTTATTGAAAATAGGTTTCACATTATTTCAATCTATTTTCCCCAGTTATGAGTGTTCATCATCATCTTCTTCTTCTTTATTTCCCACCATTTAGGCTTGAATCTAAGAGTGATATTAGAAATATAGGCATATATGAGTATATATTTGGTGGTCTTAAAGCTATCCCTTAAAATTATCACCATCCTCATTATGTATACAACGTTCGGTCAATCCAACATACCACATGCTTGACCAAAAATTATAATAAAATTTCATGAAAGTTTAATTAATAAAATTAGACCTCTTCAAAGGATATGAATAGTTCGTTCGAGACTGTAGACAAGAATTTAGCCACCGTTGATTTATGTGTAACATTGATAATGAGTAGGTAAATTAAATAGGCACCCCTAGGGGCACCTTGGGTTTAAAATGTGACTTTGAGTGTGTGCACAAGGATTACCTGGATAAAATTCAGCTTCTTATGTCCATGTATATTACTGTGTAATCGATGTAATTATATTATAATGGATAAATTTGATTGATTAGCTTTTCACATGAATTATGAATCATGTTTTCAAGGGCATTCGAGAAACCCCCTTGAACTCATTATGATTAATTATTTAGAGTGGACTAGGAAAACAACCCTTATACTTTTTATAACTCATTGTTGGATTGAATTAGGAAAACCCCATGGACTCATTTTGAATTAGGATTTAGAGTGCCTTAGAAAAACCCCCTTTGGACTAATTATGACTCATGGTTAGAGTGACATGAGGAAACTCTCCATAGACTCATTTTGTCTCATGGTTTAGAGTGCCTTAGTGAATTAAACCTTAGAATAATTATGACTCATTATTTGGAGTTCCTTGGAGAAACCAATCTTGGACTCATCATGACTCACTGTTTGGTGTGCATTAGGAAAACCCCTTTGGACAAGTTATGCCACACAGTTTGGAGTGGCTTAGGGAAACCCCCATTAGACTCATTATGACTCAGGATTTGGACTTCCTTGGGGTAACCCCCTTTAGATTCACTATGAATCATAGTTTTTAATACCTCAGATATTCTATTTGGGTTCGTTGTGGTTCTATGAGTTACCATGGATAGACTCATCTATATTTTTCTATATTTATCATGTTTGATCATAAGTGTCATCATGGAACCTTAAGATCGATGATGGTTTTTTTTATTTATGTCTTACCTTAATTTTATTATCCAAATCTATATGCACTATATACTTAGACTAGATATACTTTTAGACCCCATTGGTTGTGGGTTACAAAGTTATACTCACACACTTTCTAGGACACTATTATTACCCAAGAAAAATTTATGACTATATGATATGATAAGGGAAAGTTATCAATAATTGATACATGATTTAGACTGCTAGAATGAAGAATGATAGAATGGGACAAAGCTAATAATCATGATATATTTTTGGAGTTTTTTAGTTTTTGTCTTCTTTTATTTTTGGGGTATTACTTTTCATGAAATACTTCTAATGTATGACTACTTGATATGTTTATAGATCATTTTTATATAAAATAGGTAGTGATTAATTATTAGAACTTTTCATGATGTATTTTTACTATTTTATCTGGATGATGTTTTTTATTATTTCTACTATTATTGCACTCTAAAATGGGGTAATATTCTCCCCACTATACCATATTAGACAACCATTACTAGTTATAAGCCCCTGACATATGGGGAGACACACCTAAGGTCCCCGTGTCACTCAGGTCTCGGAACTTTTGAGTGTCCTTTAACAAGGGAGTTACACATCTCCCCTTTCCAATCCTATTTTCCTCTAATTTTCTTGAAATAATTATGGATTTTATAGATAATTATAATAGATCATGGTTAAATTTCTTCAAAACCTGTGTGTTTCCTCACCACTTGGTTCAAGTAGGCTTGTGTGGGTTAATTTATTATCCTTTATCGATATTTTTATTAAAGGTGATTCAGGTATTATTTTTTAGAGATTTTTATATTTTTGGGTGTATTTTTGGGGATTTTTTATGAGAGTTATTTAGGTATTTATGTAATTATTTTTGGTGGCTAATTTTAATTATATATTTTCCTAACTATATCTTGGATTTTTTGATCCTTTGGTTATAAATATTTTATAATTGGGATTAATTAGTAATGGTGAATAGGGTTTGGTGAATATTATGTATTTATTTGTTATGTATTGGAATTAGAAATATCTCATTGGTAATGGTAGGTGGTCTTGAATCAATGAATGATTCTTAATATATGCTTTTAATATGTTTGGCATCGGTTTTTCCTAAATTAATTAGGAATTCTATTTATATTTTTGTGAATATTAATGGATTGTTTTCAAATTAATTTTTATAATATAGATAAAATTATTTTAATGGGTTCATATAGACCATTTTAATGAAATATTACTTCCCTTTATTTACGTTATGATAATTACTAAATCAGGATTTATTTGTTGATCCCTTGAAATACATGATCTTTGTTTTAATTTTACCTTGATATATAAGTTGGGTAAATCATTATTAAGTCATATCACTAAATATAATTATCTAAATGTTTTTGAAACTTTCCAAAGTATTGGCCATGGGTTGAAATGGAAGTCCATTGTGTAATGTTAGGTTTAAACCATCACAAGGGAAGCTTGAAAACTAATTTCTATTCCTTGGTTTAAATACTATTTATTTAATATTATAAAAATAATTCATGTATGCTTGAGACAAAACCATAATATATAATGGGATGTCACATATTACCACCTGAACCTAAATGTGATATAATCCACGAGGTACACATAACCAATTTTAATGATATTAATTTGGTGGAGATGTGGTGGCTTGATTTATTTGGTGGGAAGAAGTGATTTAACCTAAAAAGGCTAATAGTTTTAATATTTACCATTACACTTAACAACCATTATATTTTATATAAGGGTTTATGGAAGTAGTGAAAAACCTTGTTTTGAAAATGGTTTCTTTTAGGATTTTTTAAACAAGTTTACTTTATCTCCTTATTTCTACCTTTTAAATGCTTCTAAAAACACATTTTCAACAAAACTGAACATTGTTATTTTTTTGAATCACGGTAACTTAAAATAACATTGATTTATTTCAGGTATCTATTTTTTATAATCAAGTGTGGGATAGGTTTTAAAGTATAACCTTGAGCTTATACTAATGTAATAGTTTAAATTTTAAAAATATATGCCTCTAGTTATAAGAAATTCTTTTCACATGTTACCCTAAGATTGACCAATAGTATTTACTAGTTAGGGTCTTTATGGAACATCCATTCCATGTTCAAGATTTTTATACATGTTTTTAATATTTTCTTATTGGATTTTCCCCATATGATATAATAGTTCAACACTCTATACCTTGGGTGTCATTGGGCTGATACTAGAATTATTAGAATATAATTATTTCTTTCCATGACTGGTATATTAAATAGGTATTTTCTTCATTTTATAATTTTATAGTTAGGTAAAATGATAATGGATATAATTTGTTTATTGTGACAACCCCATTACTACATTATTGTATGATTCATGATTAATTATTTTGTTGATAGTATTTCTTGACAATGAAAATAATTTTATTACCTCGTTTATGTTTTTTCTTTGATAGGAGATCATGTTATTTGTTATAACTAGTTTTGATACTGTGAGTATGGATAAAACAAATATAATTCATATACATGCTAGAATTTGTATATTTATATTAATATAAATGGTTAAATTAGGTCCACCAACCATTGATATATAATATTGAATGGGATGGGTGTTAACCCTAAATTTATTATACCCCATTTCCTTTCTATGAATGGGATGATAACATGGTTCTCTCACTCTATTATACAATTTACCCTATCCATGTGACTGATATTTCCTCTTGAATACCTTGTGATGAAATTCCTTTTTCTTAGGTTAAAGGGATTGTCTACCGATTGGCCCTTCCATACTCATCTTATATTTTGGGTGTTCACCTAAGGCATGAATTACATGTATTGACACTAAAGGTATAGGGAGTTACTATTTAAAGTTGATATATTTATCCTTATTGCCTCCTAATTAATCTAATACTCTACCATTTTATTAATGTTCTATAATATTTTCATATTGAATGAAAAAAACTATTTTTTATGTTTAAGTAAATGATTATACATGTTTCTATATACACTCATTTTCACTGTTTTTTTGAGACACCATTTATAGAGACCTAAAACTTTAAAACATGTTTATTACATCATTTTTAGGGATAAAATCAATAATAATAAAAATATAAAAATTGGAAGGTTTAGTGATTTTGTAATGATAGGCTCACACAACATGAATACATATAAAACATGAAAATTTCTTTAAATACTTTAGCATAAAAATAATATTTTCTTTTGTAATCCCATTAATTCCCTTAATAACCAAGGTATAATAATAAAATAATGTGTGGGATAAAATCCTTGTAAGGGGAAGGATAATAGGGTAGTAAAGTGATTCAGGAAGAAATATTGTACATGGGTGAGAATAATCATCATTATCATATCATAAACATAAGATCATCCTCATAAGAATGAGGAAATAACTTTAAGGGGGAATGTAGTGTGGAATATTCATAATAATGGATCTATATAACATTGTGTAGAAAGGATAAACATAAAATTTTAATAAATTTAGCACCATGTTCACACATAACATATGTGTAAAAAACTCACGTCTTAGAATGTGAACAATTATAGCATCATGTTCTCAAATAATAATCTAATGAGATGTAAATCATTAAAAAATTAATTGGAGGGATATATAATTCTAATCCCACCCATCACATTATAATATTCCCATAATCATGCTTTCCTCATAGAAAATGAAACTTTTTAAATATAAATATGGAATAAATCCATGATATATGAATGTGTTTCATATTTTTTTCATAAAGTATAATTCAAAAAATAAACATGAAGGATCCAAAAAATATAAGTAAAATGTTCATTATGTATACTCATGGGTGTCATTTAAAAAGGAAATACTACAATTTATAATGAGGTGAAGAATAAACAAAAAAAGAATAAAGCGAATTCATCAAGAAAAAAGTCTTTATCGAAAATAATTTAATCATGGATAAGAGTGCATCTCAAAAAAGTATAATCATTCATATAAATATGAGTAAAATTGGTAGGGAAAATAAATATAGGAAGTATTTTAAAAAAAATTATTTGGAAACTATAGAGTATGTAGAGATAAGCACAAAAGAAATACTTGGATTCTAGAATCCTCTCACCTTAGGCCCCATTTTGTTTAATCATGTTTACACCTCTTGTATTACAAACTTATATTGATTAAAACCTAAATTTAGAAGTTTATTATATTAATTTATGCTACTATAGATCAATTATAATAATTAGAAATTATTTTAGAATCTTTTTTAAAGTTGAAATGGTTGAATGACATGTTTCTTTAAATATCCTTTTTATTTCATAGTTTCAATTCCATTTTATTTATCCATTATTAAAACTACCACTGAAAGAAAAAAATATATGAAATTAATTTTTAATACATTACAAAAAATTTATGTCGACCCTTCATGAAGCTAGTGATAAGTAAAAAATTGAGAATGTTCTTAAAGGAAGTTAACTAACTATTAACAGGACATTTCAAAAGATGAAGTACATATACATCATAAATAGTCTAAAATATTTATACATTATTTCAAAATATTTGTTATTGACATATAATATACACTAACATGTCATATAAGAGATAATATATAAATACTTTATAATTTCCTCATAGGTTATAAATTGATCATTAATGAGACTTTGAAAAAAGTGAACAAGAGATATATATTACATATATATATATACGTATATTATAATAATTTTTTTTAAAGTATATTAATATAATTAATATCTTTTTTAAATACTATTTAAATTTTATTAGGAAGTTTATATTATATATTAATTTAATGATATAAGAACTGAATAAATGAGTGGAAGGGAAAAATGAAGGGACATTACTTTATTTTTTGATGTTGCTGCTTCTCCATAAACCTTAATGACATGAAGTCTTGAAGTTATATAACATAAAAATATAAGTATGGTTTTAAGAAGAACTATGAGGATATATTTGGTTTGATATTGAACAATTTCATGTCTTTTGGAAGTGATTTTCCAGTGGGATGGAGAGGGGGTATTTATACTTGATGGGAGAGGTATTTTAGAAAAAATAACGAATAAAGTATCATTTCTAAATTAGAACTTTTAATAGTGATATTATTTGAAATTATTATTTATATTTTATTTTAAGTTCATGATATTATGAGTTTTAAGCTATGAAAATATTATTTTTTTAGTCAATAGTAAATAGAGTAATAATAAATAAAAAATATTTTTTAATGATAGACAATATATTTTTAGACATTGGAAATTACATTTTAGGTTTTGAAATAAAGTTTATTATTTTCAAATGATCATGTTATCTTATGAAATGAATTTTGGTATGTGATAACCATTTTAATACTAATTATATCATTATTAAAACTATATATATGTTCAATTAAATATTCCACCATGGAAGACAACACCAAGAATGAAATTACAAAAACACATGTATTTTTACTATTCACATAAAAATTCACATTTTTATGAAATTTTAAAAAATCACACTTAAATAATTTCAATATTCTAATTCCAATAATAAAAATAATTTTATTAAAATAATTTCATAATATATAATTTTTTATTTATTATTAAAATTAAGGTTTAGGATAATAAATTTTAATACAATTCACTAAAAATTCACTTATACTGTTTTTTATTTTTTTGAATTGTATATATATTTTTTATTATTATAATATTTATATTTAATAATTTTATTCATATTAAATGTTATTTAATATTAATTTTACCATTCTATTTTTCAAGATACTATTCAAATGGTCATGTTACTATTCTTAACTATCATGTTATTATTCTTGACAGTCATATTTAAAACTATTATATATTAATTATCTATATATGCCCTAAATTAAAAAAATTACAGGAGTTTAGTTTCTCTCATGGTTTTCTATATTTCATTCTTAGATTGACTACTTTATTTATAATATTGTTTCTTTCTTATAACGGTTTTCACGACTATAGAGTTTTTAGGTGATTGAATCCTTTTTTATTTCTATATTCAACTTATGTTATTTTTGTTTTTATTTAATTTTTTATATTTTATGTAATGTATTTATAATTGGTATGCAATGTTATTATATTGATAAAATAAAATAGTGTTAATTTATATTACATGGTGCATTTGTTTTATTCTTTATTCTATACCTAAATATGGAGCGCGCGCACACACACACACATATATTCCAGAGGAAAATAAAATAAAGTAAATTTTGGGTCATTACATTGTCCTCCCTTTTATAAATTTCAACCTCAAAATTTTAACTCATATCCTCGATTCAGAATAGGTGAGGGTACTTCAGTTGCATCTCATTCTTAGCTTTGTATGTTTTCTTTTCATACTTATAGGGTCAAGAAAGTATTTTTTTAAGGTTAATATTCTTATTGTGTATAATTTTGTCTTTATAGTTTATGATATTCATCAGATATAACATATAAGAGAGGTTATTATCGAGTTAAAACACCTCCATATTCCATACATGTGAGTGATCAACTATATACATCCTTAGGATAGATAATTAGAACACATTTTGCACTTGATCTTGGTTTGGTAGAAGTTTAGTTAATAGGATATACCTATTATGTGTTCAAGAATATAAAGGGGTATAATAATTATAGGACCAAGATTTCCCCTTTTTATAAACCTTATGAATCTCTTCCAAAGTGATATTAAAAAGGTCACATTATCTCCAACCGCAAATTATAGTTCTGTTTTATTATTTATAGAAAATATCTTATGTTGAGTCTGGGCGGTTGTAATGTGTTACCAAATGGATATAATATTATTTGAAATTTCACTCACAAGTTCATATCCAATTTTCTTTTTCTCATAAATTTCATGTGAACATGTTGGAGTTCTACATATCTTCATATATAGAGATTTATATTGTTCCATCAAAATACATGATTAGAAGATGTTATTTTATAATAAAGAATCTACGGGAATATATTGACCCCATATTCCTTTAAATTCCATACAAAAAAACTCAATAATCCTTTTAGTTTATAAATTTTACTTTTTGATTGAAGATCATTTTGGGGGTGATGGGTTTTATTTAAGTTAAAATTAGTATTTGGGACATGATGAAGTGTTATCAAGAACTTAGAGGTAATCCTTAGATCTTGACCAGATATATTTGAAATTGGTTCCCCATTCAACCTCACAACTTCTTTGACAAATATCATGGAAATTATATCGAGTGATAAATCTTCCCAAATAGTGATAAAGTGATCATTATTTGTGAATCAATCCAACAAAAACCATATAAATTTTTTCGTTCATATGTATTTAGAAGGTCGATGACATAGTCCACGATTATTAATTCTCTTTCCCAGGATAATATGGTTAATAATTTCATTATCCCTATAGACTTTTTATGATATTCCTTAATATATTGACATAATAATCATTTTAAATTGTACTCAATAATATATCTTTTCCTATTATCCCAGTTAAATTGATTGAAATGGTATTCATACATATTGGTACTTTAGTAAGGGTAGATATTGATGATTTATGCACATCATCTAATAGATATTTCTTTATCTCTGTTAATGATTACATGTAGAGTTTATCTCCAAAATAAATGTATCCAACTTTTTCAATATTTTATCCATGAATAATACCTTCTTTTATTTCTACCACCTTATTTTGAATCTCCATATCATCCCATCATGTACAATTTCCATTATTTTGGATTAATGGTTTTGAAATCATTAGGATAAGGTAGGATGTATTCCATATCTTTATTATTTTTAGATATACCCTTTTCATATTCATGATGATATGATCTTTTTTAATTGTTATCATTGATAAGGTTTAAGGTTACTTTTTCTTAAATACATCAGTTTCCTTTTCCATATTTATAAAATGGTAGTGAATGACACAACTATAGTCCTTGATTAGCAGAAACTATAAGAAATGAATCATGTTTATCTCCTTCTGGTTGAAAATATACATTAAACTTTTATGATTAGTATATATGTCACACTTGTCTCAATAGTGGAATTTACTATAAATATTAAATGCATAGATCATAGTTACTAACCATATAACATGTTTTCAGTAGTTTTACTGATGAATTTTCCATTTTCCTGAGGCACATGGTATCACTTTATAAATTTCCCAAAATACATGACCAAAATTTTTCTTTGAATATATATTGTATATTAAAAACCCTTCTCTACTATAGTGTAGTGTAACCATAGATTCTTTGATTATACTCTTATTGATCTCTATAATTCTCTCTTAATATTCTTATTTTTATAAATATTTTACTCCTGTAGTTGTGAACCTTGTTAGTAGGCTATAAAATCATGAAAAAAATTATTACAATGCATTAGTAGATCCAAAAATCTATGAAAACTATGGATCCTTAGAGAAATTTTGGTTTTGGGGAATTGTTTAGTTTTATTTTTCTTTGAAGAGACTACATGAATTCGTTATTTTACATTCCCATTCCCAAAGTATGTGACTTATTGCTTTAAAAAGTCATAAATACTAAACTTACTACATAACCTATCCTTATTTTGAGTCTTTAGCACAATATTTATATATTAATAATGTTATTCTATACTATTAGACTACATGTGAATATTATTAATAAATACCACCAAATATTTATTAAGTTAATCTCTAAAGACTTTATTAATCAAATCCATGATGACTAATGGGGAATTTATAAGTATAAATTGCATTACCATGAATTCATAATTTCTATAACTTATAGAAAATGGTATCATTTGAATATCGTCTCTCTCTACCTTTAATTGATGATATACTAAATGAATATCCACTTTTGAAAAATAATTAACTCCTCAAATTTGGTCAATAAAATCATTTATCTATGGTAAATGACACTTGTTCTTTATGGTGATAATTTTGGGCTCTCAGTAATCAATGAAAATATTAATTTATCTATCATTATTTTTAATAAATATAATTGAATAAACCTAGCATGATGCACTAAAAAATATGAACACTTTATCCTAATTATCTTATTGTTGATTCTTTAATTTCTCATGTTCCATAGGGTCCGTCCTATAGGGGATCTTGAATATAGCTGTCTCTACGAATATGAGTTTTATTGATAACTCTACATCATGATATAGGGGAAGTCCATGTAATTTTTATATTAATATATTACTGTATTCCCTATATTGTTTATATATTCAAGGTTTTTTATTTCCTTTCTCCCAATCACTTGATTATGATATGATTTATCATTTGGTATCAAGACCCAAGTCTTTAATGGATTTATTAAATAAGATTCATAATCTTCCATTTATTTATATAAGAGTATAAATGATTCATGGATAATATTCCCATATACACTAATAGAGGAAGAGTCCAAAACTTGGGTTGTATTGATTTCATCACTAGGTTTTTTCAAAGATATCTCTACTTCCAAGAATCAGTGTGTCATTTAAATAGTACTAGAAAACATAAAAGATATAATGAAATTAATAGAACCAAAATCAAATAAAAGTTTTTCACCATTATTCTGTGAAATAATAAGAATACATTGATTTACATAATTGTGTTACTCTACCACATCAAGGGTTATGGAATAAGATTTCCCTTTCTCCCATGGATTGGGTGGTTATGAGGATTTATTACCCTCAAAGGCCTGTGGTTTGGAGAAACATATTTTATAGTGTCTATGATTATTTAAGTTTAAGTGTTAAATAATTGGAGGTGAATTTGATGTCAGCTTCCTTTCCTCAATCCTATTGGTTATAATTTTTATTTACATTTAACATTCATGAGATTTTTTACCTTATATTTCACAATTGAATCATTTCATCATTCCATTGACTTAATTCCCATTGAATTTATCTTTAAATATAGTTAACATGTGGGAGGTTGGATATTATTTATTTATTTATCATTTGATACTTCACATTGAAACTTCAACCTTCATTACTTATATTAATGTCCATGACGAAATTATCTAAACTCTGTTTCTACTTTGTGAGCACACCGAATCAATTGTTCATAACTATTGATGTCACTGATAGATATAACTTTTTATAGATGTGGTTTTAAACCACTAAAGAATCTAACTATTTTCTATCATTAATTATTAAAAATTTGAAGGCATACCATTAAATCTATTTAAATCTGCATCTTAATCAATAGAAAATTAATTATTATTTTTCTTAGTATCTAGAAATTTTATTAGTATCTTGGTATCAAGTGTTCAAGGAAAATACTTGTTAAAATATATTTTCATGAATTATTCTAACTCCATAGCTTCAAATTCATCCATAGAATTCATATATTTGATCAATTTACAGCATTGACCAACTTCTATTTATAAATGGTAGAATATTAATGTAAATTTTTTTGCTTATTAAAAAAATTAATTGTTAAAAAAATATTTTCCACATAGTTGACCTATTTTTCAGAAATAAGTGGATTTAAATATCCACTAAATAAAGGTGGAATTTGTGGCAGGAAGGATGAAGTGGATAATTTCCCTCTCTTTAGTAATGGTAGAAATTCCAATTGGTTGAGTTTATTGTTAATAACTTAGAATAACTTGGTAAGTACCACCAAGGGGTTTTGTTCTCCACCTATCATTGTACTTATAACGTTATTATAACAATAATTTTTTTATCTATCATATGGTTTATTAAATTGGTTTCTACATTTATAACACAATATTCTAAAAAATAAAAGGTTATAAGATATAATAATTTAATAAAGCATGGATTAATAATAAATTCCTAATAATAAATCAATGCTTGGGTAATAAATTATGAAATTACTGTATTTAACCTAGGTTTCATTTAGCAAACCCAATTTCCAAATTAACTAAACCTGGATTTGATACCAAATATTGTGGCTCTCACCATTCAAAAATGATTCTTACATCATATTTAAGGTAAAACTATATAATATTACAAATCCAAAAAATTGATTACATTATTACATTACATAAATTTGCCTCAAATAACATGAATATATGTATAACATTAAACATTATTTAAATTATCTAGTATAGTCATACTATTTTATTTCATAATCCTATTAATACATGTAATCACATGTGGAAAGACGCCAAATAAAGGGTGATCTAATGTTCTAGTAAGTGAAGGGATAATAGGGAAGGGACATGATTCATGAATCAATAAAGTACATGTTTGATCATCATCAACATCATAATATATCATAATCATTGAATCATCAATATAAGCATAAGGGAATAATTTTAAAGAGACATTGAATTTGGACTATACATAATACTAAAACAGTATAACATTGGGGGGAAATATCACCAATAGAATATGATCAAAGATAACATCATGTTCACAAATAATATATGTCTATAAATATCACTACATAGAATATGACCAAATGTAGAATCATGTGCACACTTAATGATATAATGATATATAAATCATTACCCAATGAATTTGTAGCATATATATTTTTTGTCCCACCTGTTACATCATAATATGCTCATAGTTATTTGTGACACATTGGATGGAGTATTTATCAGTCATAAACATCAAACAAACCCTTGAGAAAAGAATTATTTTCATTGTGTTTTCATAGTGAATAAGTCAAAGAATAAACATGGAGGATCCTAAAAGGGGGTTTGAAAACAACATTTTGGATACTAAAAGGTTTAATTTACAATGAAAACATCATAGTTTATAAAGTGGGGATGAATAAAAATAATAATCATATAGGGATTTATTTTGAATAACGAATTTACTAATAATCATTGAATCTTGGATAAGAGTTCATATCAATAAAGTAAAAGAATGAATATACCTAGAAAAAACAAAAGCAGAAAAACTGATTGAAGAGGCAGTTTTTGAAAAAATTGTTTGGAAAAGATAGTGGAATAGTAGATAAACCAAAAATAAAGAGTTGGGTTTGAGTGACCCTTTACCATAGGACCCATTTTATTTGGTCACATTTACACCTCCTTTATAACTAAGTAATGTTTATTAGAACCTTATTGTAGATGTTACTTGTATTTATGTATGTATAATAATTAACATTTAGTTGATAATATTTTAATTAATGATAAAATGTTTGGATGATATATTTATTTGAATTATATGGTTTTTTAATTTCATAGTTTTGATTCGTTTTTATTTACTGATTAGTAAAATTTTATTTGTTTTTGTGTGACAACTATTTCTAAATAAGAGATGTAAATTATTAAAGGTTTGTTCTATATGTTATTGTTTAACACCATAATGTTTGTATCAAATATTTTATTTAAATAATTTTAATTCTTCAATAGCTTTCATTAAATGCAATTGTGTGTTTAAACGAACCATGGTATGAATTTAGTATAAAATGAAAATTTTAACCTAGCTCTTAGGCTATCAGTAATTAATATAATAAACTTATGAAAATGTATGCTGATGTCATTCGCTACCAATTATTTATGAAAAATACAAATCAGTTATATATTTGTATTTTTTTATATTAATAAATTGAGTTAATTACTATTATTAAATGAAATTAATGAAATATATATGTTATATATTTAATAAAATATTTTTGATATCCATCCAATAGATGTTTTTGTCATAGGGTATGAATAATCCATATTTGTTGTATAAAAACCTATATTTTTAAAAGGGAAATTTTACCACCTTTTAATGGTGATCCCTTTTTAAATTATGAATTTGACACATTAATAATTTTTATATGAAAAAAAATGTTCTTTGGAAGTGGGATACAAAAATTTACTTTGAATGAAATTTTAATATTTTTTCTAGTAACTTTCAAATTTTGATGAATAGTAAAAATACACAAAATTTTAATTAAATTTTTTTTTTCATTAAAATAATTTATATGGTTAAATTATAGTATTTAATGGTTTTAAATTATAAATAGAATATATATTTATCATTCTATATAATTTATGTCATTAGAATTAATTTTACAATGATTTGAGATGTAAAAACATTTCAACCTTTTGGAATGACTTTTAAAACTCATTCTCTATTTCTGAAAATAGGATTAATTTTAGATTAATTTTTGAAATTTATATGTTTTGAATTTTAAAAAATGGATTCCATATTTCTAATCAATCAGTCCAAATTAAATAAATATATTTATTTTATTTTTTGGCATTATGAATAATAACTGCCGTAATTTTTCTAATACGGTAAAATGGTAAATCAAGAAATTATGTATAAGAATAATATAATAAAACTAACCGAAAACTTATATTCATATAATTTTATAAGTGTGTTTCTACCTAAATAATCCTTTGGTAGAAATGGTGTCCTTTGGAATTCACTTGGATAAGATTAGAACGTGTAATATATTTTATTTAAATAAAAGTTAAATATGCCTCACTCAACGTTTTATAACTAAATAATTTTTTATATTAGATTATACAAAATATAAATTCGATTATAATTATACATTTGAAAAATAAAATGTATTTATTTATCACGGTAATTTATTTTTAATTTTTTATAAATAAATAATTACATTAAAGACATATACTTTGATGATGTAAACAAATAATGAATAAAACAATTATTATTAAAATTATAATAACAATAAAAGGACCCAAACACTTGACCAAATCTTATTGGTAGAGTTTATATCAACCATAACCATATAAGGGTAGAGTTAGTTACCATTTTGATCTTTATAGAAGAGTTTTTTAACCCTTAAATTATTTTATTTAAAGTGATATTAAAGTTTTCACTTTCATAATTTAATTTGTATAACATTTTTAATGTTATATTTTCCAAAAGATAAATTCGAAAAAAATATATTTTTATCAAATATAGTTTATTTATATTCATAAGAGTATTTTTTTAATTTTTATTCAACAAATAAGTATATTAAATAATTACACAAAATTAATGTAGTAATTATTTTATTAGTTGAGATAAAAAATAAATGTTATTAAAAATATTTAAATAAATATAAATTAGTCTTATTAATATGTATAATAAACTTTATTGAGTACAGTAACCTCTTAAGAATATAATAATATAATTTTTACTAAGTTAACTTGTTATATTAATATTTTTAAAAATCAATGAATTTAACAATGTCAAAATTAACACTATTGATAGTTGATCAAAATAGTATTTTATTAAATTATTTAAAGAATCATAAAATATTCTTAAAAATTTATAATAATTATTATATGGTATAAAAGTTTCTAAATTATTTATTTATGGTTTAATTTATATCAAATAAGTAAATATTTTACCCTTTAAATATTGATATATTTGGTATCATAATTAAAATTAAATAGAATAAGTAAGTATTAGTTAAAATGATAATATTTAAATATACATACAAAATTATCTAAAATTTATATTTTTAAGATATTAAAAACCTATATCATATCATATTCAAAACTGGGATATTTTTTTAGTTTTTATGGTGTTCTATTTTATTATAAATTAATATTTTTGGAGATCCCAAAAGTGCCCCTCACCTCTATTATAAAAGGGAACCTCCTCTATCACCTATTCACTTCACTTTGATATTTCAAGATTGTCCATCCCATTTTATTTCCATTATAAAGTTTCCAAGTAACATTCTATTGGTTTTGGTCTTCTTAAAAGACAAACACTAGTACTTTAAGAGGATATTTAGAGGTAACACGTCGAAGAAGAGGTAACCACTTTTACCGATTATTTTAAACTTATTTCTTCTTCTAATTCCTATTAATTATTTATTTCATTATAAAGTAATAAATATAGTATAACTTATATAGTAATATGTTTTTATAATTATGAAACAACCATATTACACCTTCTGTACATCCTACGAAAAATAAAATCATGACGCGTGTGTATGTGTAGCTTACCATCTCCAAGATGTGGTGTAATCTGTTTTTCACCACAACCTTACTTGTATGGAAATAATGATAGAAATAATAACTATATATGATTATTATAACACTATATTAATTCCTAAATATTATACACCATATAATTAAATACCATTTAACAAATATGAGAATGATATCATCGGTCGTGCATACGTACGACCTACCATCTCCACGATGCGATGCGATTCATTATACATGATCATCATTTAAGAAAAATTAAATAAATGTATAGAATGAATTAATATGATATATATTATATTAATATCATTTTTAATGATATAACTGTTACCTATTAAGAATAATCGGTACTTATTCTAGAAAACATGCATAAGTAAATGAATTAGTTAATACCCGAATAACAAGTAATAATTAAATGTTGTTAACAAAATTATGATAATATGATAATATATGATATAATAAAAATTACTATGATTCTGAAATAGGTTAATAAAATTATTAAATCATTATATAGGATTTTTGGATACATATAAAGGAAATTGGACCTATGGTAAGGGATAATCTTGCAATCTCATTATTATCCGAGATTATTTACACGTAAGCATATACTGAGGTACATTTGTAATCCATGTCCATGTTTCCTAAATATGTAATATTATATAATTTTTAAAGTAAATTTTACCCATTGGTTATTTTTTATTAAATGGTATGAAAGGAATATTTTGTCGTTATTCGAAACAAGGTACTTTTGACTTTTCCGGAATAAGTATGAGGAGAATGTTTTTTATATTATAAGTAATGAACACATTTTTATGTCTAAATAATGCTTTATATACATGAATAATCCTCTAAATTATTTCAATTTTATTATTGAATAAATTATTTTCTTTTTAAATTTCATGTAAATTTGAGAAAATGAAATGTTTTTGAAGAAGAAAGGATATTTTCCTCATGAATGAAGTTAAAGTGTGATATCAAAATTATTGTCCTTATAAGATGGAATTTATTAATATAGTCATTTTTCAAGTATATAATCCCTATTATTAAAATGGTTTGATTTTGTTTATGATGATCTTATATTTAAGGAATCCATTTGTTTTATATGGACTATGTTATGATGGAATGATGTTTAGGAAACCCATTTTATTCCTTAGGTTATGATATGATGAATGATTTATGTTTTTATGTCACATGTAAGAGTGATTTTATTATGAGATGTGTGAGACCTATATCTTCATCCAATTCATTGGGTAAATATTTATATCTCCAGATATAAACATGTAAGGAATGAGAAATGATATTAGTTCAGTAATACTGGGATTGAATAAGGAGTGAACTTGGTTTAATAATGGAATTTGTCTAATAATATGGTATTTGAAATGAGACTTCACTAAAATGAAATTATTTTCTATGATTATGTGTATACCAAAAAATTTCATGTGTTATGTTATGACTTTTGGTATTACATTCATTTATTTTTATGAACTTTCATGATTTATCCCATGGAATGATATCATGATCTTTCATATATAGGACATGATTTTAAAATGTTATGTTCTTATGTCTTTTGATTATCATATGATTGATATCTCCCTTGTTTACCCTTACTGAGAATCTGAGCTCCCCATTTCATATGTTTATTTTTACCAGATCATGAAGATGGGTCTTAAGTATGATATGTCCAAAATGGGTCTAGTCATGACAAAATAAGTGGGAGACAATGAAGATATCTTATTAACAAATTGATTATGTTTCCCAATTTCTAAGGACACTATACCTATTTGGTCCTATCTTGGCTTTGTTATATGTTTTAATGAATATTATTCAACTTTGAAGTAATATCAATGTATGTAAAGTGTTCCCCATTATATATACTCTATAATTATATGGATAAATTTCAAAAGAATTAGGAATTTCTAGATAAACAAAGTATAGTTTTGGTGGTGAATGATTCTAGATAATTAACTATGAAAGTAACCACCAGACTTATATAAGATCAAATTTTTCAATGTGTTATAATAACCTGTTTTTTTTTTCAAGTTCCATGTAATATTCTTCATAGGAATTAATAAGAATAACCTTATTTATTTCACTAATTACCAGAATTTGGAAATTGATTTGGCTTATTCAGTGTGAAAAGATAGTTTTTCTTGATTTAGAAATGGATGGCCATAAAGATTATAAGGTAGTGTGATTGATGGAACCATCTAGATACCACATCGAATGTTTATAAACATATATTCATAGAAAATCTTTGTGGTACTAAAATGAAATAAAATAGTTAGGATATTGTGAATCCAAAATCTTATAAATCGAAAATGGTGGAATAAAAAAGGAGAAGATAAAGAAAAGAAGTTAATGATCTAATTGAGTGATAATTGGAGTCTAGAAATGATCCATAGTCTACCACATGTTTTATCACAATGGGAGAAATTATGATAGGTGTTTATAATGGATGCATTAAAGTTTTATTCTCCCATATCTTTCACACACCAACACTAACTATTTATTTATTTTATTATTTTCTTGATGTTGGATATTTTGCATAAGGTTATTATTATGTTTCTTATGATTTTTTTGAGTTTTTTAGGAACTATTCATGGTTTGTGTGCATGGTTTGAGAGGAAAACGTGTGTCTAGTCCGGGATGAGGGTATTTACAATTCATTTTCTTCTTGTATGGGTTTACTTGAAGGTCCTACACATGGTTTGACTTGAATCGTGTGCAGAAAAGGAGGAACAGTGTGACTTACCTAAAATCCTTAAGATGTGAATTTCAAAGTTTTCCCTTCACAAATTAAAACTAATTTTAGGTTTATACTCTTCTGGGATCGACTTAGGAGCATGAAGGGGATCCCAAATCATTCTATATGGGGGTTTTCCTCCTCTCTTGGTGCTCCTCCCAGGTTCATTGGTGATTTTCATTATGTTTTTACTCATTTTTATTCTTCACTTTTATCCCTCTCTTGTTTACTCTTTTCTAATTGGTTAGGTTATCTCTTGGACAAACTCTAGGGCAAGGGTTGGTAGATTTCGGTTGATTTATTTGATTTTAGGCTATGTGGTTTTCTTCTTGGTATTTTTTCTCCCTCTTCCTAAGGATTCATTGCGTTTTTACACCATTGAGTTAGATGTTTCCATCCATATCCATTTCGAAACATTTTATTTTATGATTTAGTATTTATACTTAGTTTATAAATATGTTTCTAATGTTTGAGATGTGTTTATTTAATGAATTTTAGTGTTTTCACATTGTAAATTTGTGAAAATTAATTTTCAAAGAGTCACTCTAATTAGGTCTTTATATGTGTGCAAACATGGTTTTTGATGAAATTACCATTTGGCCTATTAGGTAAGTTTTTTTTTTCAAATTAGGATTGTGAGTATATTTTGGTTTCTTTTATGGTTTATTTTTATATGTTATGAAATTTATGTTTCATTAATTGAAACATTAGTTATATTTATGGATTTTAATAGGTGTTCCATTGGATGTGGGAATATCTATATGTTCACGGGGTGGACATATGGAAATTCCCCCAACTTATAATTTCTTTCCATAATAATGCCATATTAAACCCCATATTTCAAAAACACTCCTCTACCATTTATTTCTCTTCTCCATTCCATGCCCCATTTTTTTTCTTAAAAACTCTCAAAATTTTGTAAATGGATCATTGGTTCCTAAAGGATATAAAATGTGGTTTATAAATTTGTTATCTAAAAAATTATCCCATTTGGAACCTTTTGAGAATAAATGGTATTTTTACCATGGTTTTGGAAATAGTTTTGATAAGAAAGGCATCCTCTTGGGAAATGGTTTTGGGTGTGTAAATATTGATGTCCGTTGGTACTTTGAGACTTTTTAGAAAGCAGTTTTAAATTAATTTGACATGTTGGTCCAGTTAAATCTTTGTATGATTTGATGTGTGGTTGGAACCCCTTTGGTTGTCCTTCTGGTGAGAGAAAATTCACATAGTTGGTGTTGGGTATTAGGCAAGGAATGCACAGTGGAATCTAAGAGTTTGGTTTAATGCCAGCTATTGATTCAAAAGTCTTCTTTTAACTTTTATATTTTTTTTTGTTTTTGAAATCACAAAATCTATATTCAAATTAATTCAAATATTTTATTTAGGGTTTTTTCTTTTAATTTTCTCCATTATGGTTTTTCATATGAGTAAAATAATAATCATACGCATAAGTTTGACTATATTACATGATTTTCATTATGACCCCAGATATGATTTACATTATAATCACTAAATATTATTTTCATTGGAGACACTGATTATGATTTTCATCATAATCACTGTTAAATATCGCACTGAAAAGATAAATCATATTCACTTTCTTAACTAAAATCATTGTTTTCAATTACTATTAACATTATATTATATCAGAAATGATAAATTCTTTTCAGACCCATTTTATTGTATTCATAAAATAATATCTTATCAAAAGGAAAACATTTTCATCAAAATAATGTCACGTATTCTGTTTCAATATGCATTATAAAATGATGTCATTGTATTATTTACAAGATAACTGCTGGGGTACCAGGTTTCCAAGTCCATCCACTTTTTCAGGAGAAACTCCAACCATTGGAATATAAGATGACCGTTGGGATATTAGCCTATAAATTATGGACCATATTAATGATATTGAAGTAGAAGTTATCTTGAATTTATGATGAATTAGATAGATCTTTCAAATTGCTTCATAATTCAAAAAAATATGAACTAATGTTGTGAGTAGATAATTCTACATAATTGATACTATCTAGAGTTTTTCTTTGCTTAGCGTGACACCGATCATTGGTGATTATGATTGAGGGTTCTCTTGTATAAGAAGATAGATATTATGATCATTGGTTGATCAAGGAATTCCGATTATAGGAAGACATAGGTGCCAATTACCTTCTTAACTAAGGGTTTGCGAGGATAGAAAGACAAAAGATGATCATCATATCGAGGGATTACCCTGGTGTGGGTAAGACATACTTTCTTGAAAGTATAATTCAAGGGAACTCTATCCAAGGATATTGGATACCCTACTCTTTGGGTTAAAACAACTGTATTCGTTTACATTTCCACTACATTGTAATAAAAAGTGAATTTTTTATATATTCATTTTTATATTACAAATTTTGTTTATCATAATCAATATGATTATGATACTTTCTTTGTATACTCTGATTACAATAATTTTTTAATAACTATAATTAGGATATTTGTAATTATGATTGAATCAATTATGATCTTTTCAATTATTCAATACGATTCAATATGATTTATGATTGAATTGTTGTATTATTTAACTATGATCATCATAACCACTGTGATAAGATATTTTACATTCTTACTCTGTTTAAATTGTTTCAATCATGAATACAATTAATTTCATTTATGAACTATGGATTACATTGTTGCTATCAACCTGATTATGATACATTTATAACCAGAACCAGGATCCTATCTAATTAATGATTTAATACATTAAGTAGTTTTTTTTGAATTGAATTAGTTTAATTCATTTTAAACTAAATTTATTTAGGGATAAAAACATGAGGTTTTTAAACCTAAAATTCACCCATCTTATATTTTTCCATCTGCATATACTTGATGATCCCACAATTGGTATCAGGGAAAGGTTTCCACTTCTCATATATTTTCTTTCCTTACTTTTTAAATTTAGTTATATTTCTTTTATAAAGATCTTGTTTATAAATATTTGTTACAATATCACATATTGTGAAAAAAGAAATTTTGTATTGTTTTAAATATGGAAGGGGTTAATGTTGGTTAAATTGGAAAAATCAATGATAAAAGACCACCAATTTTTTATGGTAATGATTATAAATATTGGAGAGATATAATGAAGACTTTTTTTATTAACACCAGAGTTGAAAATTGTTTTATGGTAACTAGAGAGTATAAAATACCTAACAAGGGAGTTAGAATCTTTACAAATCAAGAGAAAAAAGAATATCAATTTAAATACATAGTTTTAAATAATTTAATTTGTTATATGACTAGAATTATATATATCCATATTTCATATTGTGATGCTGCCAATAGTATTTGGAAGAAAATATAGATTAGTCATTTTTGTATATATGATGTGGTTGAGACTAGGAGAGCTATTCTAATTGAAGACTATTAATATTTTTAATTCCCTTATAGAGAACCTATTTGTTAGGCACACCAAATATTTATTACAATTTTGAACAATTTACAATCCATGTGAGAGAAAGGACTATATGATGAAATTGTTTTTGATAATATCATAGTCATCATACCAAATGAATGGGAATCAAAAATATTTATTGTTGATGAATCAAGAAAGTTTACAAGTGTTACTATTGATGAGTTTTTTGGAAATATTTGTTAACATGAAAGTAGATTGGAAACAGATGGAAAAAATCCAAGAAAAAGAATGCTGAAGTTTCTTTTACAACTAATGAAAATCATAACAAATCAAAGACTCATGAGAAGATTTTTAATTCTACAAATGAAATGAAATCTATGATTCAATCACATTTAAGTGAATCAAAACATTTAGATAATGAGTTAGACAATATTTCTTGAAGAATGAAAAATATTTTTATAAATAAGGACTTTCATTATAGATATAAGAAATTAAATAAAGATAATAATGATATTGAGGTTACTTGTTACGAATGAAAAAAAGATGGACATAGAAAACCTGATTTCTTAAAGATGAAAATAAAAGATAGAAAATAAATTCATTCTGAGAGGAGTCATAAAAATTACTACAATTAAGAAGGAAAGAATGTAGAAAAGGAAAATGACTCTTGGAGTGCTATTAGTGGATAATATTCAGATGACTCTTTAGATAATGAGAATTATAAACAAAACAATATAGGTCTTCTTTCCAAAAAACTTATTAAAAATCAATGTATCATGGAAAAAGTACTCACTATTGAATATTTTACTAACATGTCTTTAAATAAAAATTATCACGATGAGTTTAATTCCTCATATTTGGATTAAGAATCATCCTTCGCTAGTGATAATAATAAATTACCTTTATATGAATACGTTTATAGATTTTCAAAGTTACAAGAAAATAAAAATTGAAAATTTAATAATAAATTTGAAAAATAAAAAAAATGAATAAATGTTTTGAAAAAATAATTATTTGATATTTTTATGATATTGATTAAAAAAGTATTGAAATCGATTATATTGACAAAAAACATGAGGAAGAAAATTCTATGAAGGATAATCTTTAAAATTATTTTGGAAAAATAATTTCTAAGAAAAATGTTTTAGATTCAAAACTCACTTCTGAATCTAATACAAATGTGGATAAGAATTTAGTTATAATAATAAAGTATAAAATCTTTTATTTAAAATAAATTTTGAAAAAATTTACCACTTTAAAATATGTTTTTTACAAAATGTATAAACAAATTCATCCAAAATTTTATAGTACAGGAATGGGATATACTCATGAAAAACCATTTTTAGTAATAATTATTTTGGTCCTGAAAATTCCCCCATTTCAAAAACTTTTAATGTGGAGGTCATTAGAATAAAGAAATTTCCTTAAATAAATTCAATCCTTGGGATTCCACAAATCCCATTTTTCAAAAAAATGCGGGTTCCTGAAATTTTTCTTTCTAGCAATTATGGATCCAAGAATGTTTGGATTCAAAAAAGCAAATTATTATTTTTTTCAGGAAAATAAAGGAATTACCCACAAAAATAACATATGGTACACAGAAGGTGGATGTTCTTAGAATATGAATGGTAAAAAATACTTATTTTAAAATACTATTGAAATTAAAGGTGGAATATTTACCTTTTGAGACAATTCTCAAAGAAATATTATTGGTATAGGTTATTCTTCTCATAAAAGATTTTATTTCAAATGTTTTATTTGTGAAAGGTATTAAGCACAATCTTATAAGTTAAGTAATTTATATGATGATGATTACCTTATGAATTTTAGGAATTATAAATGTGTAGTACACAATTCCAAGGATGAATTCATTCTTTCTTCCCTTTAGAATGAGAATGTATACACACTCAACTTATAAGACCATAGGAGCCTAGACATACCTTTCCTTATTTCCATAGAATATCATTATTTTATTATGAAAAATAAGGTTAGTACACTATAACCTTAGAAACATATATGAATTATCTAATAAAATACTTGTTAAGGATCTACCATAACATAGATTTGATTATTAAAAATCCTATAACCCTTTTCAACATGGAAATAAACATAAGTCAATCTTTAAATCAATTAGTGAAGTTTCAATTTTGATTCTTTACAATTGGTGCATGTGGACTTTTTCAGTCTGACATAAACAAGAAGTATTGGTGGAATTTATTATATTTTTTTCTCACTTGATTACTACACTATATATACATGTTTATATTTTCTAGCAATGAAATTTGTATCCTAATATTATTTTAAAACCTTTTTATCCAATGTTAAAAATGAGAAAAACCTTCCCTTGATAACTATTCACAGTGATAATAGGAGATAATTTGTAAATTATGATTTTGAAGGTTTTTGTAGTAATAAAGTAATTACACATTACTTCTCATAATATAGAACTCCTAAAAAAATGGTGTTGTTGGGAGAAGAAATCATGTTCTTCAAGTGATAACAAGAACCATGATGAATGAATATTCTATTGCAAAACATTTTTTGGATGAAGCTATGAGTACTAATTTCTATACTATAAATCAAGTTATTAATAAAACACCACATGAATTATGGAATTAACATAAACCAAATGTTTCATACTTTAATATATTTGTATGCAAAATATTCATTCATAATACAAAATATAATTTTTATAAATTTTCACCTAAATCTGATGAAGGTATTTTCTTAGAATATTCCACTAATTCTATAGCTTATAGAGTTTTCAATAAAAATTGTTGTAATGTTGAGGAAAAAATACATGTTAAACTTGAAGAAATTGATCTTTTTATTTTAAATAATCCCAACCCACATCATCTGAAGTGTTTTCCAAAATCGACTATCAACTGTTGATAGATAGTTCTTCTAATAAGGAAGGCACCCAAGAAATTGTTTCTAAGGTATTTACTCGGGAATAATTTCTATATTATGTTTATGAACATGTTTTTAAGAAACCAAATAAGTTTTTTTAAGAATCATCCCAGTTATAGTATAATTTTTATTTAAATGTTCCTAGAAAAACTAGAAGTTCATTAAAAAATAAAGTAGAACATCTATGATTCATTTCAAAATTTGAACCCAAAAGTACTAATGAGGCTTTAGGTGATGAAGATATAATTTAAGAAGTGAAAGATTAACTAAATTAATTCTAAAGGAATAGATTATGGATCTTGGTTGAAATACCTAAGAAACTTTTGTAAATGGAGTAAAATGGGTCTTTAAAGACAAATGTGATGAAAATGGATCAATTTTTAGAAATAAAGAAGGGGTAGTTACTAAATTATATAATCAATAATAAGGAATAGAATATGTAGAAACCCCTGATCTAGTGAATAGAATTTAATCTATTTGTATTCTATTATCCTTTACAACATTATTTAATTTCAAACTATTTAAAATGGCTCTGAAGTGTGATTTTCCTAAAGGATATGTTGTAGTGAAAGTTTTCCTGGAACAACCTCTTATTTTTAAGGATTCAAAAAATCATTAATATGTTTAAAAAATTACTAAATATTTATATAGACTTAAAAAACCCCTAGATCCTGGTATGATAGATTAACAATGTTTTTTTACAAAACAATTTTATTAAGGAAGCTGCTGATCTGAATTTTTTTATAATGAAAGAAAAAAAAATTGTCTTGATTATTCAAATTTATTTTTATGAAATTATATTCACATCAACTAAGAAATATTTAACTTAATCCTTTCCAAATCATATGAAATTTGAGTTTGAAATGAGTATGATGGGTGAGTTAACAATCTTCCTTGGTTTTCAAATTTCTTAAAAACAAGAAGGGACTTATATATACCAAAATAATTATATTAAAGATATTCTTAAAAAGTATGGATATAAAAAAACTAAAAGTTTTAGTAATATAATCATTACCTCAAATACTCTTGAAATTGATAAAGCAGGACAACCAGTAAATCAAAAAAATTTAGAGGTATGATATAAAGCCTTTTATACTTAACAACTAGTCATCCAGATTTAATGTTTTCAGTATTCTTTGTAAAAGGTATCAAGTAAATCTAATGGAATCCCATTTAAAATTTGTAAAAATCGTTTTTCATTATTTAAAGGGAACTATGGATTTAGGAATTATTTATTCTTACGGAGATTATTTTTTATTGGAAGTTTTTTCGGATTCTTACTTTGATGGTTGTAGAATGGATTGAAAAGGTATATCTGAAACTAGTCATTTATTAGGTGATTATTTAGTATCTTGGTCTTGTAATAAACAATACCCAAAAGAACCTTTGACTACTGAATACAAATACATGACAAATGATTTTTTTGTGATCAAGTGTTGTGCATGCAACACACATTCACTGATTATTTCATGAGTGTTACAAAAACTAAAATACCATGTTATAACATTAGTTCCATAGATTTAAGTAAAAAACCTACACAACAGTCATTTGAAAAACTCATATATATTAGGAATCACCTTCTTAGTGATCACACACTTAAATGAGACATCGTTTTACAATTTATTAGAACACACGAACAATTTACTGATATTTTTACAAAACCATTATCTTCTGATAGATTTGGACACATTAAGAAAAATCTAGAAATGATCACTGTAAAGTAATCATTCATATATACTTATTTTTAAACCATCTCATTAAATTAAGTTACTTATTTTCAAATTGGGTTTATATATATGTGATACAAAAGTTATTTTTCTGTAACAAATTTTTTTTTGTAACCAAAAGTTTTTAGTAAGCAAAATTTTTTATAACCAATTTTTTTTTCTTAAAAAAAATTTCATTTTCAAAATTTTTCAAATTTAAAATTTTCCCATAATTGTATTTAACATACTCATAAATACTATACTTGAATTTCTCATACCTAGAATGATCATTTTCATGATTCTTATACTGAAAATTCCCACAGTCATGTTTCTCAAACTCATAATATTTTTACTCAGAATATTTTTTTCTTTTGAAGAAAAATATAGTTAAACCAAAAAATCAATATTGAGATTCAAAAAGGTATAATTTCTCACAATACACTATGTCAATTCATTTATAATTTTTGTTTCTTTATTTTATATTATAAAATTTATCAGATTCATCCAGAAAAAGATAAATGTTTTTAATTTTCTTTTAAAAAAACTTCAAGAGTTCAAATTTTTCTCAAATATTGGATCTTCTCAATCTAATCTCATCCTTAGAATCTCAACAATCACATTTCCTTTGTCTATATAAATAGACCCCATACCTTATCCCATATTGGTTTTTCCATCCTTTTCATCAAATCTTTTCTCCTCCTCAAATATAATATTTTAAAAAGTTTTTATACTCAGAAAATGTTTCCATGCTCTGTGAAAGTTTCAGTATTCATGTCAGAATCAATATCAACCTCTCCAAAAGATATTCCTCCAAAATAGATGACTTTGAAGGAATTTTCTTCAATTACTTTCCAAATATAAAGGTTAGTTGAAAAGGAATTTTATGAAAAAGGGATTCTTCTTTAAAAATAATTATAAAATTTTAAGGATGGGAGTAAATTTGTAATTAAAAACCCAAAATTGACCAGGATCTTGTCCATATCGATGAAGTTATATTCTTATACGAATGTGAAAATTGATGATTATTTGAAGATTTCATTTACTAGGTGTGGAAAACAATACACCTTTTCTATAAAACACGAATGAAATTTTGTTGGAATACCTTGTGAGGGAGATTCTCTCTGTCCTTCCCATAAGGTCCCAAAAGAAGAAGGAAATTTTAATAAAAAAAAGAGTAGAGGAAAATCTTTTTTATATTCATGAGGATAAAATAAAATTATATTATCTTTTTTAAGACAATCATCTTACAAATTTATGGATGAAAGGTTTTTTATTTCCAAGTATGGGAGATAAAGAAACCCTCAAGGTTTCAAAAATATTCATACTCGACTATTTAATAAATATTATAAAATTCAATCTAATGGAATTAATATTTTTTGAAAATAAAAAAATTGAAGTTTGGTGTGATAAAATCACAATTGATTATGTTTACTATAATTATAAGTATATTTCCTACCTAATGCTTGATATTATGAAAATTTTAAATAATGTTGGAACTGAGGAGTTTAAAAGTTACATTTATCGGTGACGATAAGATCAAAAGGTTGAAATTACATTTTAATTCAAAAACAAAGAAGTTTGAAAGAGATATTGAGGATGGAAAATATAGAGAATCAGTTAGAGGAAGTAAATATGTTTCAAAAATATTGGTTCCAATAGTTTCTATGAAGGAGATAAAAGACCAATCTGAATCTACTAAAAGGAAAAAAAAGTAAAAAGTAGCACCAAATGAATTTTAATCTGAATGGAGGAAGAAAAAATCAGAAATGAAATAGGTAGAACCCTAATTCTTTCTTGACCCTATAAAGGCTCTTATTGAGAAAATCGATTCTCAGGGAATCCTCAAGGAGGAAAACAATTAAAAGAGAATGAATAAGAGAAAAGATAAGGCCATTGATATCAAAAGTCTATTAAAGTGATTTGAAAAAGCCATTATCGATGTTATTTTAAAACAACAAGTTGATCAAAGACCATCTATTGCATATGAAAAAGTGAAAGGAAAAGGAAATGAAAAGGTTGGTAAAGAATCGACTCCATCAAATAAAGATCAATATAAAAATCCATAAGAAGATGAATATTTAGATTTAAGACAAATTTATTAATATGTTGAAAAAAAACAAGTAATAAGAAGAAGAATAATTGGAATCTGATGACAATCGAGAAGAAGTTCTTCATTGTGAAATTCCTTTAAGGAAAATTCTCATGGAATACTCTAATGTAAAATATTTTAATTTTTTATCTATATGTTTTCAATCATAAAAAAAGTTTCTTTGGAAATAATAATTGAGAAATTGATTCATATTTCTAATAAATAAGAAGAAATAGATTCTACTGAAAAAAACAATCCTTGAATGATGTGGGAATTGGAACTCATTACAGTGAACTTCCTGATTTTGAATAGGAAATAGATTCTGACAGAATAATATCAATCAAAGGAGTGAAATACATCGAGCATGAATTGAGAATAATTTAAAATATCATTCCTTATTTTCCAAAAATTGGTACAAATATCGATGTTCTTACTTATAGTCATAATGATAGATCAGACTCTATAAAATTTGTGGAAGACAACTTTCCAATTCTTAAAGTCGATTTTAAAGTATTTGAAGAATGATTTCTTGAAAACAAAAAGGATTTCAAAAAATTAATCAAATGGTCTTATATTGTCAATACAAGTTTCAAGATGAAAGATGATAATATTCAATATATCGGGAAGTTTGTGAATGAACTCTCAGCAGCCTTAAGTAATTCGACAAGTGAAATCACTGCAAAAGTGAATCATTAATTTTTTTTAAATCTTCAGATGATACTTGAGATGGAGAGATCAAGGATTTTTCAGTCAAGCTAAAATAATATTATTTGGAAATTTCAAGGCGTAATGAACTCAATGATAATGTATTTTATTTGAAGAATGAAAATGATTTTTTAACCTACAGAGTTAAAATCTGAGATAAGGTATCCATAGTTCAATAAGAAAAATATCAGGCTCAATAAAAAAAGGTTAAGTCTCAAGAAGATTTTTTTTTACTCTATAAGATAAAGTGAAATCCCAGGAATATTTGATTCATTCATAGGGACAATTGTTTGAAGATCATGAAAAAAAATTCTGATCTCAAAATAAATCCCTTGTTAAGCCCTTGGAGGATTATAACTAATTAAAAAAGTTGAAAAAATCCATGTTAGACCTCATAAGGATGGATAAGAAGAAGGAAAAGGAATAGAAATGAATTTTTTGAACTCTTGATGTGCTTTTTTTGAAATTATAAATGAAAGCCTTTGATTTCTATAATTCTTTTGATTGAATGTTTTCCATTTTTGGATGAATTTTATTTTACTTTTTACAGATGATAAAATTCTTTATTTATTTATATGTTTAGTTTCTTTGACCCTTTTTAGGTATTAGAAGATATTCATTTTTCAATTTTGAAAATAACATAGGGGGAGAATATTTTATATAGAGGAAAAATGTTTTTTACATGGAAATAATGTATTCAATAGGGGGATAAATTCTCATAAAAATGAAAATGGTAGAATGATAATTACAAAAGAGAAATACTTTCTATAAGGGGGCATTATTTTTGAATATGATCCTTAAAGATTTTTTTATCCTAAGGGGGAGGTTAGTCGTATTCATATCATATTCATAAGAATTTTAAAACTGAAAGGGAGATAAGTATAAATTCTCTTTTCTGAATATGAAATCTATTTACTTTTGTAATCCTCTATTTTTTTAACTTGTGGTTTTATTTTTTCTAAAAAGGGGGAGATTGTTGAGTCAAAACTATTATTTTGAAAATTTAAATTCCTTTTTTGTTTTGGAAATCACTAACTTCCTTTTCAAATGAATTCATATATTTTATTTGGGGTTTTTGTTTTAATTTTCTTCATTGTTATTTTTCATATGTATAGAATAATGATCATACCAATATGTTTGACTATATTACATGATTATAATTATGAACCTAGATACAATTTACATCGCACTCACTGAATATGATTTTCATTAGACAAACCCATTATGGTTTTAATCGTACACATCATTCAATACTGCAATTAAAAGATAAATCAAATTCACTATCATAACTAAAATCATCGTAATCATTTACAATTCACATTTTATTTTATCAAAATAGATAATTTTTTTCAGACCCATTTTATCGTATCTAGAAATCAATATCGTATCGAAATTTGTTTTTTATCAAAATGATGTCGTGTATTCTATTTCAATATTCATTATAAATAGATGTCATTGTTTTAGTTATAAGATAACCATTGGAGTACCAGATGTCCATGTACCTCTACTATGTTAAGACAAAATCCAACTATTAGAATTCAAGACGACTGTTGGGACATGAACCCATAAATAATAGGTCATTTGAATGAGCTTTAAGTATAAGTGATGTAGAATTTCTGACGAATTCGAGAGCTCTATCAAATTTCTGCTTAGTGGTAAAGACTCTAAAGTCAATTTTTAAACTTGTCATTATACATACTTGATACTTTCAATAGTTTTTCTTTTCCTAGTGTGACACTGATCATTAGTGATTACGATCGAGAGTTTCCATATATTGGAAGAGAGATGTGATGATTATTTTCTAATCAAGGACTTCTGTGGCTTGGAAGAAAGAGGTTCCAATTACTATTTTAATCGAGGTCTTGTAGGGACAACAAGACTAAATCCAATCATTGTATTGAGGGCTTACCCTAATGAGGGTAATACAAAATTTCTTCAAATTATAAATCAAGGTACCTCTATCAAAGGTTATTAGATACCCTTCTCTTTGGGTGAAAATAATTGTATTATTTTATATTTCAGATGTATTGTAATAGAATGTGAATTGTTTTAATATTACTTTTTCTATTTCTTATTTTATTATCGTAATCAATCTGATTTTGATAGTTTTTTTATATAAACTGATTGTGATGCTTTTTTAATATACTATGATTACCATCTTTGTAATTATGACTGAATTTATAAAGATATTTTTAATTTCTAAATACAATTTAGTATGATTTATTATTGAATCATTGTATAGTTTTAATATGATCATCATAACCGTTGTGATTCTGATATTTTACATGCTTACTATGTCTAAATCATTTAAACTATGAATATAAATAATTTTATTTATGAAATTTGTATTACATTATCATAATCAACCCAATTACGATACTTTTATAACCAAACCTAGGATCCTGTCCAATTAATGTGTGTGGAATTTTGAATTAAATTAGTTTAAATCATTATAAACTAAATTCCTTTAGTGATAGAAATATAATGTTTTTAAACCAACATTTCATCCCATCTTGTATTGTGCCATCTGTATGTAAATTACGATCCAACACCAGGCATGTGATGGCCTCCTCATTCTCATTTATAATATTATCATGGGATTCCAAAAATTAATATATAGGGGTGAGTGAAGATTACATTATATTCCTAGTTAGATGGTTGGAACCCCTAGATATAGGATATTCCAGGATTGATTTTCTATAAGTGAGGCTAGCTTAGAGATGCTGGCTTGGTTACTGACTAAGGATTTTCACTATATCCTGATAGGTGGGTCTGAACTAAGTATGTCTAGAGATTTATTCTAGGGAATTTTAGGAAATTACCATGATTAAATATATGCATTCTATTGTTTTATTTTACATCACTGTGGTTACTTTTTTTGTTTAGTATTGGATTTCTTATACGTGTACTTCTTCCATTATTTATTGGCTTTTTTGATGTCACATACTATCATTATTATTTTAGATTTAATATTCCATCATGCTATATTTGAATTTTGCTTCCTACTTTCCTTTTGGTTTCAAACTGAGTTTTAAATGAGAATCTATTTTAAAATGGAAAATCATGTTTCATTTTCAAGTGGAATCCATAAAAAGAGGTTTGGACTGTTATAATGATAAGCCCCTACTTTCATAAATGTATTTTAGACTAGTTTTTTTTTAATTTTTGAAAAAGGGAATACATGGATTCTATGGTGATTACCTACTAAGCTATTGTATGCTCATTCCTTACTTATGACACTCATTGTCGGTAGACTCAATCTATTTTTTAGGTGAAGTTATGTTCATGATTTCCTTTAGACCAGGTAGGTTTTGTGGATTATGGTGAGAAAGTGGTCACATAGAGATTTTCTTGGTCCTCATTCAGTTTAGTCTTAGTTTTATTTAGTTCGTTGTACCATTCTACTATTGTTGAATTTGTATTTGGTTATGTCTTTATTTATATTCAATGCTTTATTGGATTATCCTATTTATTATTCATGATTTGGTTTGTTTTATTTATTTATTATTGAAAAAAATTGTTCTTATCTATTAAATATTAGATGCCAAGAACTAATTTCCTGATTGATTGGATCAATAATAACTCCCATGACTTTTAATGGGCCAGATCAGGTTAAAAATTCACATATGACTCACATTGGTTTGTTAAAAAATAGTATTAGAGATGACCTTTTTTATTTTTTAGCATTATGTATTTTGGAGGTAGGACTTTCAGGACATAGGAGGTATGTACAAGAAGAATTTCATGAACTCTTTCTTATTATGATCATTGAGTTTCTAGGGGTATTTTGGGACAAGAGACTTTTTTTGGGTTTTTGGGTTTATTCTTGTCTGGTTGGTGATTTGGGGAATGAAAATGGAAGTGAACCGGTGTCACATAGTTATCTTTCATAGACTAGGTACCCATGTGGAGCCTAAATTCATGGATCAAGATTCCTCTAGTGTTTGTTTCTTACTTAGGGCATGGTCTTCTAAACCCTGTGATTGGTTTATGCATGGACACCGGTTCATTATTTTTAGAGTTTTAGGGAGATTTATGTTATGCTTTTGTTTTGGTTAGCGTGGGTGAATTTTGAAATGAAAATGAATATTAGAAAGAGGGTTTTCAAAAGGAAAAATATTTTGGGATGTGGTTTAATTTTAAATATTAGTTGGGTGTTTAAATAAATTGGATATGGAAATGGGTTCTGGAAATTGAAAATTGGAATTGAAAGACAATAATTTTGTATATAGTGTATTTTGAAAGTGTAATTACGTTTTTATTTTTGAATTTTTTATTTATGAGTTTTTGTTTTTGTTTGGAATGTCCATTTTTGGATCAATTTATTCTTAATAATGATTCCATTTTCTATTTATTTAGTTATTAGTGTGTGATTCATAGAATGTTTCCAATAGTTTCTTGTGAGTTACCTCCATTTATTAACCATTCATGGATTACTAGTAGGGTGGAGGTGTTAGGTTCTCCAAAAATTTTTGTGGTATTACATGATGATCGAGGTTTTTTAGAGGTTATAGAGCGTCTAACAAAATTGGAAGTCATTTTCATGTCTTTGGGAACTTCCGAAGACATAAGGGTGTGAGCTATTCTGGGTTCATTTTATGTTCCGTGTCTGGATTGGGGAAGGTGATCTCCCCATCATCATTGAATGTTGGGATGTATTGGGATGCTTTTAAGACCACTTCCATCCGATGGACCTTACATATAAAGGTAATGGTAAAGAAAATGGTAGAGATATTAGGCATTCATCATGGACAATGAATGGTGAAGTCATATGTTTATTTCTTCAATGATATGGTATCCTTTTATATAAATATATCCTTAAAGTATTAGCAGAAATATTCTATATTTATTTGTGGTCTTTTTTTTTAAATTAAGGAATGATTTCTATCATCTGGGGAATTTCTATTTGTGAAGTTGGTGGATGAAGCATTTTTATCCGAGCTAGTTCCAAGAGTGAAGTATGAAGCAGCTGGTAATCCAGTTTCTCTTGGAGATTATGAGGGTTCCCCATCTAGAGAGAGGTGTAGGCCAGATGAACCCCTTCCTAAGAAGTATTATTTTATTATTATTATTTATCTTTCATAGGACCATTCAATCATGTGCTTGTAGTGTGGTCAGTTAAAGCATTTGAAACCATCTTTTCATATCCCTCCAAAGTTGTTTTGTCATTGTGGCTATCTGGGTCATCTAAATATGTTCTGCAAACAACATTTTTAGAAGACGATGTCTTAGGCAGAGGCAGTCATCTCCGATCTATGGGGAAGTAGATGCTTCAAGGCTCCAAGGATCTATCCATAAAACCCAAAGAGAGTCTATTCAGGTAGTTAATAATTTTTTGTGTGGTGTGGTTGTTGTATAATCTTTTTTCCCAATTTTGGATTACAGACAGTATAAATTTCGCAAATGTAGTTTTCCTTATTTTTGAAAATTCTTCTTATTTTAGGATTTCTATATCATTGTATTCTTTGAAATTTCTATAGTTGTACTTATTTGGGATGAAAATAATTGAATTTTTATTCTTCTTGTGTGTTGGTATTATTGTTTTGTTGTTATATTTTTTTATAGTTTATTATTTGGATATGTTCGTGTCTTGTTGAAATGAAAAATTTTAGATTAGTTTAGTGTTTGGTTTGAGTTTTTCTCATTGTTTTTCTCCACATATTGAGAGATTTGGTGGTAGTTTCATTTTTCATTTTCTTTTTTAAATGGAGGGAAGAACCACCATGGATATTGTTTTCTCTATTTTTGGTTTAGTGTTACTTTTGTTGTAAAAATGTCACAACAATTATCATGGTTTCATTTGGCATTGTTTAGTTATGAGGATGAGTTTTGTTCTTCATTTGGCATGGTGAATTTATGGGGGTATAATGTTTTTGTTGTGGGGATAATTTTCACACCCAGACCATAGTTTTTGTTTATTTTATTCTTTTCTTTATGTTGGTTCTTTTGGTTGAGGATCCGGTTGAGTTCCCAATAATAATTGTTGATTTTTGGAGGGTTTTGGTTTGTTTTGGCCCTATATATGGTTTATGTACATGGTTTGTGGGAAAACTATGAAAATGGTAAAGAAAAAAAAAGTTGCTAGTTATTTTCCTTATTTCATGGTTTTTCTTTCATGAACCGTACATGGTTTGTCCTAGAATGTGTGAGGAAAAGGATGAACCATGAAACATACCTAGAATATCGAAAACATGAATTTCCATGTTTCCCCTCCCATAATAAAAACCCATTTCAAATTTCACCTCCCTCTAGATAAACCTATATTCATGAAGGGGATTATAAAATATCTTCTATTAGTTTCTAATCTTCCATTGTTTCCCCTCCAAGATTCATAGGTGATTTTTATTTGGGATTTAAATATTTTTCCTCTTTTATTTTCTCCCCCTCTTGGTTCCTCGGTTCTTCTAGGTTGGGTTCTCTCTTAAAAAAACCCCAAGGTAAGGTTTGTATTATGTTGGTTAATTTCTTTGATGTTAGGGTGTAATTATTTCTTATTGTTCTTAGTTATACCTCCTACCTAATTTTCATTATGTTCACACACCATTTAGGTAGGTGTTTCAATCCATCTCTTTCTCAGAAAATTCTATTTGATGCCCGAGTATTTATAATTAGTTCATAAATTTGTTTCTCATTCTTGTGATTTATTTATTTAATCAATTTTAGTATTTTCATTTTGTAATATTAGTGAAAATTAGTTTTCAAAGAGTTACTCTAAATATTTTTGTATATGTGTTTATAAAATGTGTTTGATGAAATGACTATTTGTCTTTTTAAAATGAAATTGAGAACATTGGAATTGTTCTTGTCCTTGGTTATGTTTTGGTAACTTGGTCTGTTTTTGAATTGGGATTGTGAGTAGATTTCAGTTCCTTTTTATGGTTTGATGTTTATCTATGGATCTTGAGACAGGTTTTTATGGTATTTATTTTTCTTTAATTGAAAACTTGGTTGCTTCGATTAATTTCAATAAGTGTTCCATTGGATATGAGCATATCAATATGTGCATGGGGTGAACATATGTATAGACACATAAATTATAATGTCTTTCTATAATAATTCCATCTTAAACCGTGGATTTTATGAATGATCCACTTCTATTTATTTGTCTTCCACCCCTTCCATCCCCCAAATGGGTTTCTTACAAACTTTCAATGTTTTCTAAATGGATGAATAGTTTTTAAAGAACTAAAAATTTTGTTGCTAAATGTGTTATCTAAAACATGGAACATTTGGAACCTTCCAAAAATAAATGGTATTTTTTACCTTAGTTTTATAAATGGTATTGAGAAGAAATTCATCATAATTGGAAATGGTTTTGGGTGTGCAAATGTTTAGGATGGTTAGTAATTTACAATGATTTAGAAATTGGTTTAAAATTCATTTTACATGTATTCCTAGTTTGTACATTATAAGTTTTGATGTGTTATAGGAACCCCTATGGTCATCCTTTTGATGATAGGTCTTTCACATTTTGTGTGCCAAGGATTGGGTGAGGCATGAATAGTGGAATCTGTGTGTTGTGTTTATTTTCAAGAATGTGACTAACTCCTCATTATCTTTTATACTATTATCATGGTATTACTTGAAAAAATCTAGAGGGTGAAGTGATCATTACTTTGTATCCCTTATTAGAAGGATTGGAACCCCCTATATAGAGGATAAACTATAAGGGATTTTCCACTTGTGAGGCTAGATTAGAGAAGCCAGGTTAGTTATTGACTAAGGTGTTGTACCATGTTTCAATAGGTATGTCCCAACTAAGTACATTAAGAGATTTCATCTATGGATTTTTAGGAAAATACCGTGATTACATATATATTTTCTATTGTTTTATTTTACAACACTTCGGTTACTTGTTTTTTTAGTATTTTCCTTCTTATAGTTGTACTACCTCCCTTATTTATTGGATTTTTTTTGAAGCCCCTACTATTTATCTTAGTTTAGATTAAATTTTATCTTATAAAGTATTTTTGTTTTGTTTCCTACGTTTTTCTTATTTTAAAATTGGGTTTTAAATCATAATTTGTTTTCAAATGGAAAATATTTTTTTTTCATGTGGGATATCTGGAAAGAGGTGTGGATTATTTTAAATATAAAAACATTAATTTCATAAATGTATACTAAACTAGAGTTTTTGGATTATTTTGGGAAATGATATTTATGGATTCTGTGGTTCTTACATATTGATCAGTTTTTTTCTCACACCCTACGTATACCACTCAGTGTCGGTAGACATGATCTATTTTATAGGTGTAGTTATCTTTAGGTTTTCATATATAGTGGATAGTTTTGTGGATTGTCATGACCAAGGGGTCACATGGATATTGTATTTGTTCTAGTTTAGTTCGTTCTTGGTTTTTTTAGTTTTTTTGTCTCATTCTTCAACTGTTGTATTTGGATTTGGTCATGTATTTATTTATGTCCAATGTTTTATTGGATTATCCTATTTATGTTGCATGATGTGGTTTGTTTTATCTATTTTATTGGAAAAAAATCATTCACATTTGAAATATCTTGGATTCCCGGCAATAGTTTCCATCCTAATAGGATTAATAATGCCTCTCAGTCATTTTCACAGGTCGAATTAGGTGACCGGTTCGAGGTTGACCTAGGTCGGTTCATTATAATATATAGGATGGTTTTCTAGAATGAGTGTCCCTTATAACTCAAATGGTTTAGGTGAGGTTTTATCTAGATGAGTTTTCTATAACTCATATATTATCTTTTTTATTTGTCTCCATAATATAAAATTTATAGTGTTCCTCCCATGTAGTAGTATTTTGTTTTGAATATCATTATCCTTTTTTTGTATTCATGATACAATTGTTTTTGGAATTTTTTTCACTCCTTTTCAATAGTTTATAGAATTTCTTATATAAATATGTTTGTAGATAGTTTGGTGGATCAGGTTATTACTCTTTTATGTTCCAAAAATCACATCTTTCATGGTGTTTTGAGTGTTTTGAAACTTCTAGGATCATTGTTCTATAATTTAGGTTTTTAATGAATCTTACATATTAGAGAATTATAACATATGAATTACTAATTAAAACATAGAAAGTGGTATTGGGGCTTGGTTGAAGCCTCTAATTAGTTTAATTTATTACAAAATTATAAGAAAAATTGATACTATTGTTAGAACCTATTCCAGAGTTCATAGGTCAGTGAAGAGAAAAATTCTAAGATTGACCTTATAAAATACATTTGGAAGGAAATTCCCACTTTTATACTTTTCCATTTCAGTGAGTGTTCAGTTTTTGATGAGTGAAGTTGAAAGAGGGAAAGGCCCTATTTGATAGTTTTATGGTGAATTTTTTAAATATTGGATAATAAATATGGATTTTTTTCTAATCTTGATGGATTTGGATATTTAGTTGATGAGATTCATTTTATAAGTGAGGTTATTAAAAGAATGAAAATACTCGATTAAATGGAATTTGGTATTGTTTAAAATATTTTGGCATAGAATGCGGCCTTCATGACCTATAAGGTGATATTTATGGTGTATTTAATATAATAATTTAGTAAATTATTTATGGTGAACATGTCAAAGTGTTTCAAATGATCTCAGTTTTGTATGCTAGTATTACAAAAAGGAAATATGAGATGTTGTGAATGTGGTGAAGGTCATTACAAAAGGTTTTATTATAGTGTTTTTCATCTATAAAACATGTTTTAGAAGTTGTGAATAACTTGGTGTTGTGTTTATCTAGTCTTATTAAGTCATGATATTTGACTATAGTTATTTTTAATCTATGATAAATATAGTGGTTGAATGAAAATTTCGTCCAAATGATATTTTTATAGGATATTACCTTGTGTATTGTTCTTATTTTGAAATTTCAGAAGTGTGAGGTTTTTTTCTAGATATCTTAATGGATGCTTTCTAATGTTAGAAGGGGTAATACAAATTTGATATATTTTATAAAGATCAAGATCTCAGTATAATAACTAACAATTTGGGGTTTCTATACATAAAATTTACAGAGAAAAACATGGGTGTTCCAAAGGGTAGGATCCATGGTTGTGGAAAAGTGGATGATGAAACATTGAATAAAACTTGGATTTTGATAGAAATCTTTCATGATAAAGAGTCTTTTAGGATTTGGGGGTTAGGGAATCTGTGTATTTGAAACTTATGCTATATGGGTATATGAATCATGGTTGAAAAGGTCATGGTAGAAAACAAAGCCATTTTTCTATCCGGGGAACATGCAACGCGCTCTGGGTATGGAGGGGCCCCCAGTAAAAGGTGAGCATTACCCTTACTCCCATTTTATAGAACTTTAAATGTTTATTTGTGCCTCTTTTTGAGGTTAATGGTTGAGGTGAATCTTGTTACGCCTCTTCCTAATTAAATAAGCTTAAAATCCAAAGAATATAAAACATAAATTTGGATAAAATATGAAAAAATTCACCATACTATGAAATTTACAAACTTATGGGCCATACTATAGAAAACTGGCAGGTGATTAGGAAACAAGTGTTCTAACCACTGAAGAAGGAATGGGAAGAAATGAAAAATAATAAAAACTTAACCCACCCATAATAGATATCCTAGATACTTAAAAAAACGAAATGAGGCATGGGTTAAGAAGACTAATAAATCAATGAAAATATTGACCACCTTGAATACATCCTGGGATGACCTTGTAGAAGAGGAAGAAAACAAAGATCAAAAACTCCATAACAAACTAGAACCCCTTTTTATGAAGGTATGTCAAAAAAATAAATAAATTTAACATGGAAATAATGAAACAGGTGAGGTATCCTTACACCCCATTAGTACTATTACTTATAATCCTTCTGATTCAAGTGAAAATACCTTAAACACAATCAATATTACGTCTGAAGGTAAGGAAAATGAAAATAGTACTGGGTAACTTTTTAGTGTACAAACCAATGCATAAACAAAACAACAACATGAGCCCTATCTTAAATTAACTTGCTTCCATATTCCGAACTGGGCAGGGAGTCCAGATCTACTACAGGGGTTTACACAGATGTTCAGTCTGGTGGCCTGCACATTCCATCTGGCCCTACAATACAAATATTGACTGTAGGAGCTTCTCCTCTAAACTCCTCTAAAGGTAATGAAATGAAACTTTCTTATAGTTAACAAAATAATGGTATGAAGATTGGTGATGTTCAATTATTCATAACTTCTACCCCTTTAGACTCTAGTTCAAAATAGGTGGTTACACTGCCTATGTTCAAGTGGATTTCTATTAATTATTTTGAGAAGATTCAATGAAAACCCATTTTGGGTTCATACCTGGGCAGTGGTAAGTTGAGTGGCTACTTAGAGCAACCATTTTGCACGAGCATCACACTTCCCAAAGTATCTACACATGAACCTATGGATGCTGTAAAATCTACCTCTACCCTAGACAGATCCTCGGATCTGGATGACTCGGGCCTACAAAAGAAAACATATAGTGCTTCAACTAATTTGGATTTGTAACAAATCCATATGAACCAGGAGGACACACCAATACCGCCTCTTGGTTCTGGACAGAAGCAAGATAAATCCTTTGGTACCTAAAAACATGAAAGCCTTACTACAACTGTTTTAGGTACAACTTCTCCTCATTTTGACAATAAATCAGTAGGTATATTTCAATCATTTTATTCTAGTGTTTTGCCTATGAATGTTGTGAACTTGAATATTCCACATGATGATCACCATAATTCCAACAGGAAAAGCACTATGGATTCACCTATGAAGGGTGACATTAAAACAGGTAGTACCAATATCACACCAAATACTTCTAAAAGAAAACATGAAAAGAACAAGATCCAAAATAATACTAAATTGATTAGAAGATCTTATAGGAACAAGGGTTAGGGAAACAAAAAAATGGATTTCTAACTCCAAATTTATGTTCAAATAAAGATTATTTTTTGTAATTGTTAGGGTATTTCTAACTCTAACACATTTTATTTATTAAAAATAATGGTTAATGCTCACTTACCTATGTTATTTTCTATTGATTAACCAAAAATCAATTTCTCTTCCAAATTCCATCACTTATATCAATAGGGAAATTCTTTTATTGGTGAAATAAAGAACTCCCCATTGGTTGATTCTCTATAGATCTCTTTGCACTGTTCCATTCATAATTTCAATATTTTTAATATCTTGGAGAAAGCCTTCACATGTGTTTTTTTTGAGGGAATTTTTATTTTTTTCTCTTTTTTTATGCCAAGAATAGATACCAAAATAGAAGGCCCCTCTGGGATGATATTACTTATCTTAGTACTAACATCAACACACCTTGGTTTGTAATTGGGGATTTTAATGCTATTCTCAATTAAAATGAGAAAATTGGTCTTTAACATGCTATGATCTCCTTGAGAAAATTCAAATCTACTATTTAAGACATCAACCTCACTGAAATAAATCTTATGGGTGCCAAATAAAATTGATATAGTAGGCATTACAATAGGATGGCTTCCTTCAAACTAGATAGAGCCTTTATGAATGTTCCTTATTTAGTTTTTTGGAACTCTATTACTAGCACCACACTTCACAAGCTCAACTCTAATCACCATCCTATTTTGGACATTATCTCCACCAACACTGTGAAACGTCCTCTTCCTTTTAGATTTAATAATTCTTTGTTCACTAACACTGAATTCACTAACATAATTAAAACTATTTATATTTCCATAACACATTGAAATGATGCCTTTTCTTTCTATGTCAAACTAAAGTCTCTTAAACAGATTCTCAAAGGATGTATTAGCTTTCATTCAATAAAAATAAACAAGGGTATCCTCCTCCTTGAGAATGAACTCAATCAACTCTAAAAACATATCACTAACTTTTATTTTTTTCATTGATCAAAATCACTAAATTAAAACTTCAATAATTGTCAACTCTCTGCTCAAATTTAAGGAGAATATGTGGAAACAATCATTCAAAGTTAAATGGATTTATGATGGTGATAAAAATAATAAATTCTATAACTCCATAAAAAGAGATCAAAAGATTGTAGGAAACCTGCCTCATTAAAAGGTGGAGACAACATCTTAGACAATAAAGATGATATTTCTAATCATATTGTCTCTTACTTTGAATCTATCTTTAATGGAACAAATAACAACAAGGACCACTTAAATGAGATCATTATGATGGTGGTCAATGATGAAGATACCATCTTTCTTCTTAACACTCCTCTAGATCATGAAATTAAAGATACTATCTTTAGTTTGAATCCTGATAGGGCTTCTGGACCTGATGGATTTAATAACGGTTTTTTTCCAGCACTATTGGGATATTATTCAATTTGATGTTTTCCATCTTTTCAAATATTTCTTCCCCGGTGGTGTTATTACTCATGTTATAAATTCCCATCTTCTCTCTCTAATTATAAAAGATGACAATTCTTATAATATCCACTTGTTTAGGACTATTGCTCTCATTAACACCCTTTATAAAATCATCATGAAAATCATTTCTAAAAGGCATTCATCCATCACTGAAAATTAGTCTCCTAGAATCAATTTGGATTTATCAAGGGTGGATCCACCCAAACATACATTTTTATTTCTTCAGAGTTTTTTATCACTTTAAACAAAGCCAATGGAGGAGGTAATATTGCCATTAAACATGACATTAAAAAATATTTTGATACCATGGATTGGAGTTTTATTTTCAAAGTGTTTCAATATTTTGGTTTTAATAATGACTTTATCACTACTATCAGAACCTTATTAAAGTTGGATTCCTTTTTTTCCTTCGGATCAATGGTTCATCCAGAGGATACTTCAAACGTACCAATGGTGTAAGATATGGGGACCGTATCTCTGCCATCTTTTTCTCCACTATAAAGGATTATCTTAGCCGTTTTATCACTAGTCTTGTTGATCAAAACAAACTAAAGACCATTCATGTTTCATGAAATTTGAATGCTCCCACTCATATGTTGTATGCTGATGATATAATTATTTTTCTTTAAGGTGATAAAAGAAACATTTAAAACATCAAAAAGCTCTTTACCATTATGAGGAGATCTCTGGGAAAGTGATTAGATGGAACAAATATTATATCTTATTTGGGAAATTTTTCCCCTAATAAGAAATGTATAATTTTAAGTGAATTAGGAATAAAATAGGGATCTCATACTTTTAAATTCCTAGGTGTCCACATCTTCTTAGGGAAGACCCAATCTTCTCATTTCTCTAAAATTTATAATCAAGTTATAAATTAAATTTCTTCTTGGAAATAAAAATCAACTTCTATGGAAGGAAACATTTATCTTGTTAAATCTATTATTTTATCTAAAATGGTTTACTCTATAATGGTCTACAAATGACCTGTTGGTACTATTAAAAAAAATTAAATACCTCTATCAAAAATTTTGTTTGGACAGGTAGCTCGATGGAAAGGAAATGTGTCACCATACATTGGTTAACCTATTGAAAACCCATTGATAAAGGTGGCATTGGCATAAAAAATCATAAACAATTTAATGAGTTTCTTCAAGCTAGTCTTAATTGGAATATTTTTCATAATAAATCTAATTCAACTATCTTCCTTAAAAATATATTTCTTGAAAAAATCAAGAAAGGAAACTCAACTTTTCTTGCCTCCTCTATATGGCCATATATAAAAAAATATTTTTCCTCCATTATGAATAATTCCAGGTGGATGGTCTCTAGAGACTCTTTAATGATGTTTTAGTTGAAAAAATAGACTCACAGTCCTTTAATCTTCATAGTTTATCTCAACCAAAGTCTTGAGAATACCAACCTCTCTATCAGAGATTTCCTACAATCCCAAAATGATCATCATCCTGACACCATCATGAATGTCATTGATACCTATTCTTTATCTATCACTAAAGGATTCTTTGTCTAGGAACCTACTCACAATGGCATGCTTAATTCAAAAAAATATTGCAACCATTATTTTTGTAACTCTGAAAGTGATTTTGGGTGGATAAATCTCTTTGAAAAGCCTTTGATAAAAACTCTAGATTTACTCTTATCTGGAAACTTTCTCACCACAGGATCCCCACAGATGATCTCCTTCAATCATATGGTATTCATCTTTGTTCTAAATACTGTCTTTTAAACCAACATAAAGAAGATAAAAATCACCTCTTTATTTATTGTTCCACTACTTCTGCTCTTTGGAATTATATTTTTGACATTTTTGACTGTTGGAGGTTGGAACATGACTCTATAAAATTACAATTAAAGTGATGTGCATATATAGATAATTCTCAACATATTAAGAACATTTTCCTTGCTGTAGTTTCCGAGCTTCACCACATGATATGGTATTATAAAAATGATCTTATTCATAATAAATTTTATTTCTTTCATGATTCCAGGTGAATTTAGATTCTCATTTCCATTCATGAAGCTGCTTCGATCCAAAAGGGACATTTCAACAACACGATGCACGACTTTGGCATTATGAGACAACTCCGTATTGATGGAAACTACTTCCAGCATCACTACACTTTTGAAATATTTTAGCACACCCCTCTCCCTAGTTGTGTTAATGTTAATGTGGATGGTGCCTCCAAAGGCTTTAAGGGACCTTCAAGTTGTGGTGAAATCTTTAGGAATCATGCTGGTCATATCCTTAAATTCTTTTAAGGTACCTCTGGAAATACCTCTCCACTAGAAGCTGAAACAATGAGTACGATTCATGCTATTTATTTTTCTAAACAACATGGTTAGATAAACCATTGTATTGACAGTGAATCAACCACCATTGTGCAAGAAATTTGGAATGGTGTGATACATCTTGCATGGAGGATCACCACCCGATCGATGGGTTTCATCTGCACTCTTCTCAACATCAATTACTTCATAACTCATATATATCTTGAAGATAACATGGTTGTTGATGGACTTTCAAACAAGGGGGTTAATCAAGATATTACCTAGCTTGATGATCTTCCTGCTAATATACTTCCCTTTCCTAATAAATATTTTAATATGTTTCCATATTTTAGACTCTTATAAGCTCTCTTTTTTATAAAAATTATGCCTTAGTTTTCTGGACTTGCACCACCTTTTTCAAAAAAAATATAGAATAATGGTTTATAGCTCCAATTAATTATCATGGAACATCACTATAATTTTTTATACCATTATTAATGATGTGAAATATATGTTTTGGGTGTTGTCCCTTCTTAAGTATAAATTCTGAGGTCTTTTTGAAACATTTATTAGATAAATAACCATGTTGTAAAAGGATACTATTTTTTATGAAATTTTATTAGTCTGGTGGTGAAGAGTTTGAAAGTAGATAGTTTATGGAGTGTCTTTTAGTGAGGGGTCATTCAATTGAGAACTCCTAACTAGAAACTCCATATAAAGGTGTCGTGGAGTGGATATATTTCAACACTAATGTGGAAAATTTATAGTAGACATTAGGCTTGAATTTTTTTTTCACTTTGGTAAAACTATCAGAACTTATCAGTATAATGTTTTTCAAAAGGTGTTACAAATATCCAAATATATTACAGTATATATGAGGTAACTTCTAAATACACACGATTTCTTATTTTAAATGTGTAGTGATGAAGAATTTGTTTCACAACTATGGAATAACAAATTATAGATGGTTGTTAGAGTTTAGAATTTATTTTATGATAGAGGGGATCGTATGATGGATCAAAACAATGTGGTGTATTTAGTTAGGGAAACACTAATGATACATTCCATGGCTTAATAGGTTCTATGTTCTTAATGTTCTAGATTTTAAATGTATTTCATCATTTTTTAAGGTTCCATAAGTTCCAAAAGTTTTTTTGGATGGAGGATAGTTTCCATTGGTATCACCAAAGACAAAACTACTATGCTAATAAATTATTGAGGATGATTATGATATATTTTTGAAAATGTATGATCTCTAAGGAGTAATTTCATGATGTGTTGAGGTGATCTACTTGGTATTAGTGAATAATAAAATGTTATAAAAGAATAAAAAATTTCTTATTTTTTAAAAATGGTTGAGAGTCTATGAACTTATAATTGGGGAAATATGAGGTGTTTTTTGGAAATGAAACAAGGTGTCCTTGTCCAAAAATGAGCTTATGATCACTTGAAAGGTATACGGACATTGTGTCACTTCATAAGGAGTTTAAGCGATGTTTCAAAAAGTGAACAAGGATATTGTGAAAGCCTTGTGAATAGTCTTCAAGTGGGAAATTTTTAATCTTAGCTATAAAAATAATTTTGAATTGGTAGTTTTTTGGGTTTTAGGGTGATTAATTTTTTCTAGATAAGTGATAGAGATTTTAAAATTCTTTTTCTAGAAGTTATAGTCTATAATTAGGTCAAGAAATTTTACTAGAACCCAGAAAGTTTGGATAAATAGTTTCAAATGATAAATTATAGAATAAATGACTAGAATTGTGTAAAAGTAACTCCATTGATGTGTAATAATAACCTATTGTTTTCTAAGTCTATTTCATATTATTATGAGGTCTTTGTAAGAATAAAAAGATTTATTAAACTGATCAATGAAAGTTGGAAATTGAGTTGTTGCATTCAATGTGAAGCTAGAGGTTTCCTTGATCGAGTGATGGATGATTGTGAATATTATAATGAAATAAAACTAGTACAACCTAATACTTTTTTGCTGATGAATTTTTAAGTAAATGTGGACATGTCACTTGTCTGATGCTATATCTAAAGTCAAAGACTGTGATCCTAGAGGTGGTAAAGTCGGATGATCGTGATGTTAGAAGGGATGAAGACATTAAAGAGATTATAATGAAGTTTAATATAATTAGATACTAGAGATACAATTTGATCCTAGATAATACCCATAGTCTATAATGTGTGTCATCACATTGGGTGTTCTAGTGCCTAATTTTTATCATGGAATCATTAGAGTATTCTTCTTTTGTATCTATGAAAGGATTCAAGAAATAGGATCCCTTATAAATTGGATGGTCCAGGTATGGTTTCAGGTAGTTGAAATACCCTAAAATTTAAGGTTTTATATTTGTTTTTTTCTCAATATATAAGTCACAATGTTCATTATGTGAAATAGGGTTAAGTTCCAAACTACGTAATCCCTTATTTTATTTTATGATTTTATTTGATCTAGTGATTTTTTCTCTTATTTATTGGTCTAAAAATATATTTTATGATGAAATTTATATATAGTTTTGTTTTTTAGGTTCTTAGTCTTCTATGTTTTAGGAACCCAACTTCTATAGTACTCTGATAATTTTAGAACTTTTAGGTTCCTTTTTCTACATTTGTTATTATTGAAGAATGTTTTTGGATAAAATTATAATGCCTTCAAAAATATTTATTTTGGTGAAAAAATGACTCTTCAATATTAAAAATACATGAAATTTATTTTCTTATACTTTTAAATTAATTTATTTTCACCATCTATAAAGGTAGTGATAAGTAATTTATAGAAAATATCCTCATAGGTGGTCAATCAATCATTAACACAGAATTCTAAAAGAGGGAAAGAAAGGTAATACATATATATCATATATTTTTTATAATGTAAATATATTTATTATAATATTAGTTATTGACATATTATATACACTAACCTTCCATATAGGTAGTGATACATAAAGAATTGAAATTTTCCTTGTAGGTCGTCAACTAACCATTAATATGAATTTGCTAAAAGATATGGATATATATATTATATATTCATATATGGTAATAATTTTTATATCATATTAATATCATTAATAACAAGGTAAAATTTAATATAATTAATTTTATTTGGTTTTTATTATATATAAATAGAAGGATAAAATAATAGAATAAGAAAATGAAACGGAAAATATATGAACATTACTTGTTTTTGGATGTTTCTCCTTTTTTATGAACCTAAATTACTTCAATACTTGGAGTTTTATGACATTAGAGCTCCCCAAGTTTTCTAAGAAGACTTAATATTTAAAAATTGGGTAGATATTATAGAAATATATGTGTTAGGGTATATCCTCCCCAACCCAGGGGCCACTGAACCAATACACTAAGCTAGGTCATCACATGAACTCAAGCACAACTCTCAGTATGACAATGGTTGATGACTAGAATCAAGGGTATAATAAGCCACATGAGGAGACTATACCCTATTTACTAGATTAGGACACAATAGTTAACAATATAAATAGTAGAAAAAATATGTAGTCACTAATAAAAATTCACATACAAACATCTCCCAAAACTGGGTACAACCAAAAATCTACATTAACCATGTCATGTTATGTCATGATAGTAGTGCCAAAATAATGGAAACCCAAAATAAATAAAACCATATAAAACCATAAAAAGGTCTTGACTTTGAGTATAGTTCCTCATCTTTACAAAAACCAAGCCCAAATTAACTCCCCATCACAAGTCCTTTGACCTTATCCGAACCTACGTCGATGATGTATACTTAGGTACCTAACAGCGGCTTGAAATGGTGTTATTATAAATCAGCAGGACACCACCAATGGTGTCTATAAAATATAGTGTCTAAACAAATAGTTCATGACAATTATATTTAAATAAAAAATTAAAAAAATAAAAACTTGGGTGCCATTGGTTAACCATAATTACTTAACCTCTTTTATAATTATTACCATATGAAAAATTTAAGCCATCTTCATTACTCAATCCATTTTCCTTATATGTTCTATGGGTTAGGTATTTACATTATTTACACAACGACCTTTTCTTGTAATTATCATGAATAAGGCTGATGTCCAAGTTACCTATCTCACTAGGGATAAACATTTCATAACAATACATCACACTTACCTCAAAGCCTCTATCTATGTTGTCAGATTGAGTGAAACCATTATGGGAATTGAGCATCAGTCCAACTCCCTAACCTGTGCATTCTTCGGTGGGGTTAGAGCATTAGTCCAACCCGACCCATCGGTGGGGCCTCAGCCCTTTATCCCACCACCAAGCGATGTGCACATTCTTATTAATCCATTTACCTCATATACCATGTCATAAACCACACACAATTAAATAAACATAGTGATAAAAATCTATAACCATCAACATGGGAATTAATACTATGCTGAACCCATTAACACATGGTCCATTTACATTATATATCTTTTTAGACCAATTCCCTTTCTCATGCCTTAATCCATTAAGTATATTAAAAGATTCCCATACATTATCCAACAATAATGAATTATATTACACTAACCTATTTATCCTATTTATCATTCCACAATAATTTCCCCACTTATGCATTTCAAGTATGATTTTTATATCATGTAGCACAACCACTTTATTACATTCAACCCATTAGGTATACCCCATAATTCCCATGTGTTAACCCATTCAACAAATTACCAATTCTTTAATGTAAACTTATTTGCATGTTATTAAATTCAAAAGAAATTTCCAATTGTACATGTTCATCATTTTATATGTATGAATCCTTTTTGACAGTTCAACATAGCTAATAAGCCATTTGACTCTATCTCAATAAACCCAATTAACCCTTTTTCAAGACACACCAAATAGCCCCTTATGCCATTAGTAAAACCTATAAACAACTATAAATATTACATTTTTAAATCCACTAAGCATATTAAACATGCTCAATATGGACTCAATGTTATCGCAAGTTAACTATACATTTAACTCTACCAATTTCTAGGTTCAGGAATGTCAACACACCCCATGAGTGGACCTAAATCATTATAATCATTCCCAATACACCCAGAAAGGATCATATAGGGTCTAAGTAATTAATTATCAAACTATTTTACCAAATATTACCCAAGTAAACAAATTAACAACAATAGGGAAGAAATATCTCAACACAATTTCCCAAATATATAACAAAACTATCGGATGCAACTTGTGGACCATATACCTCAAATTTTAAGGACAAAACACTCTTAATCACAACGTTAGATGTGAATTAAAAAACCACTTGAAGCCAAAAACTATATTTCAACAAAAAATGGGGTTTTAAGGCTTTATAGAAATATGGGTGACACTAAAACACTAATCCAGAAAAGAGGAACAAGAGGTGCGTTAAACTTACCCGGAGCATCGATTCGCAATCGACAGCTCTTCCAATGGCTATGAATATAAGGAGAACCCCCATTGGGTATCTTGTTTTGATTTAGTTTATCCATAGGTTTTAGGGGAGGATAAATTAGGGAGAAATTGGGTGGGAATATAAGAATCCCATAAAAGAAAAAATTTAAAATTTCTTACTTTTAATGGGATGCATAATTTACCCGCATGATTTTACAAACTGTGTGAAAACTTTGTGTAATCCACTGTTAAGATAATTTCATGTCATATGGTTACCTAGAGAGTCCACACCGTTTAACAATCCATGATTCATATGTGTGTAATTCCACTGTCCATGGTTTCATGGTTTTCCTAGGAATTCCGTATGGTTTACTTAACCTTGTGCAAACCACACACCCTATACATATTGGTCTTGTTTTCCTTATTTTCCTATCCCAAACCCCTAAAACACCCCCAAGGTGACCCTTACTCTCAATAAATATTTTATTAACCAAAAAAATTGATTTAAAAAATTCAATGAGGTTATGCGTTAACAAAGTCCATGATCTTACAACCACCCCACCTTATAAAGGTTCACCCTCAAGCCGCATTCACATGTATCACTGAGCTTCTAGAAAAATGAGAATTGGACCCTAGGATATCCTATCCATTATCCATTTCCATTTTTCTCTTTTAATATTACAATTCTACAACTGATTCTAAAATAATGTCATGGTATTTACCTACAATAATTCCTCACCACAACCCACAACACAAACTAGATACTCCTCAAAAGGGTGCATGAACTTTAACCATACATCAACCAATAGAAGTTCATAAGGAAAAAATAGGAAACCATTCGTAATTTTCAGAACATGGAAACTTAAAATACATCATTATACCATTTGTGAGGAACCTATCAGCACCCCATCCTTCCGATATTCTTTGCAACTCAGGACCCGAATTACTTGGCGTCATTTCACTCTATTTTCAAAACTCAAATGGTGACCAAAACCCAATATTACACAAAGGAAAAAACCATATTTGAAAACACATTTCCTGAATTATTTAGATCTAACATTTATTTTTCATTGATCTTATTCCATAACCATACATACAAGATGCAACCAAAATATTAGGGCACTCAACCAATTAAACCTGTTCCAACACTCATTATTCGGGCCAACTCACTTGAACAATGATCACTCGATTCCCTCCATTATGATACTCTAATCATGTTATAAAACAAACACTTTCCCTTTATGGTTATCTCCACCATCATCCATTATTTTTCACACCCACTATCAGTGAAAGACCACCATAATCTCAAATCAACTTTCACATTGTACCCGATGTATTCCCAACTGACCGTGCCGGAAAAACCATATAGACTTTTAACTAGACAAGCCTCTAGAATTACTATTGAAACTAACTAGGAAGATATTACCACACTACCCATTTGTGGAATAATATCAACATAACCTTAATCAATTATGAATTCATTTTCAAATGAAACTTTCCACTATAACATCAAATCAGTGGTGGGTCACCCTCACCTCACCCATTCCTGTTTACCATCTCTTGTTAGATATCCCCTAACTAGGTTATCTTAGAAAACCCATCTTCCACTACTAGAATACTACCCCTTTTTAGCTTCCCAAATTGATTACTGACTTGAATTCTATCACTATAATCTAATAAACCTATTGAGTCCATCCTTAACCTCTAGTATAATTCCTCCATCACAGTATCAGTACCCCCAACCCATCACCAGACCCAAATTCCCCCATCAACAATACTAAAAAAAGAAATCACACTATTCATACAATAACTAAATAAGGTTAGGTTCTCAATCAACCCCTTCTAGAATTTGAAACATAATTCTCACCACAAAAAAATACAGAAAGATGATTTACAACTTCCCACATATATCCCCCACTCTTAGCCATGTCATGAAATCCCCAGCTGAGTCATCCTGGAACATTTTTCTTCATTGTACGCATGAAACTACATCACATGGCCATGGTTACCTCAAACTAGAAGACATTCCAATACTACTCAAAGAAACTTACCTGAGTCCCCTTATAACATTGTTAGAGTTATAGAACCCAAAGAATCTTTCCAAAAACTATTGTCAGGTCTTACCACCCCTTAAATAGATTTAACATAGGCATTTGGAGTTCATTTAGAACTACCCTGATCCAAAAGACACTGCTTGGATTAATTAACCACCATAATCAAGGCCCACCAAGACTCTATATGTGACCCTACTAGAACATAAAATGATCCTCATTAGCATCCTTATGACACCACATCAACTCGATGTTCTCTTCCCCACATCCAGGACTAACTTATCACTCCTCACTTTAGGATTTTTGTTACCATTTCTCTCCACGATGGATTCTAACCACCACAACTTTCACTCAATCATAAGCCTAACCAAAAAACATAGATATGTTTGTCTAGATTTTCCGAGAACAAGAAAATGAATTTCACCGAATTCCCATTCTCATCTACCGTGAATGGAACCCACATTTTTCATCAACATGTATTCCATCCTGAGGACTTCACTTGAAAACCATTGATCTAGTACATCCTACCATCTAGATCCACATATATCACCCCTGTGAGCATAAACTCCCTCATGTCCCACATCCTACCAAAAAACCTTCTAGTGTCTTGGTATAAATCCAGAGCCTCTCAATTCACCTAGGACAATGTCAATATATTTTTCATGATCATCACTATCTGAGGTAATATAATATGTTTTCTAAGAAAACCACTACTAACTTATCCGTTATTGATGTCACCTCCCACAATGTGACACCATGATCTTCCATGGATCTCAGGATTCACTGCTACAAAAATCCCATCAGCACTTAACCACGACCACTCAAGCGTTATTGGAAACAAACACTCACCACCACTCCACCACCATCCACCAAGCAACCGTGAAACAACATTTCCTGCAACACTACATTTCTTACACCACTTGGGATATTTTGGTATACCCCTAATAGTTAAAAAATGATACAAAAAGGTATTCCACACCAATCAAACCAAGGGTATCTCATATTATGATGCTTATATCCTTGGATTCATAGAGAATGAAAAATTATTATTTTGATTTAAATCAAACCATACTATCACGTACCCATATTATGACCTTATTAGAGCCCTAACGGTTTTTCACATCATGCGACCACCCCTGCATGGACTCTAGTCCCCACAATCCCACCATCATCTGATCATATCACAATGTCTTCTTACTCACGTAACCATGCCTCTTGGTTCATCAGCCTTGTCGACCCCAATGCATTCTCAACATATCAACCAACAACGAAACCATTCATACAAACAATATCTTCCTCATGAACACCCTCAACTCGTGTGTCACCTTCATAACAATAGTTATCTAACTGAGATAAAATCACCCTTATCTCTTTATCTCAAAAAAAACATCTACGCCAAAACAAATTATCATCCAAATAGATGGGTGAGGAATCCATATGATACAGACCATCAAAAAGCCTTAAAACTTACCACAATAACTTGGGTTCCTTTCTGAAAGAACCAGGTCATAACTGTACCATTTACTGAAACTTGATGGTACTCATTATGCATTGATTCAACCTTTGAAGCATCTTCTATGCTTAATATTCTATAAAACCTTCCTGTCATTAAATGAATATGGTCACCAATATTACCAGCACCAAACTCAGCCCATGGAAAGGCCCGAAGGGTGCTCCAAATCCCCACAGGCTGACATGAGTGCCTAGGTATCATTTATTTTGGTTTGGTAATGATTTACCTGAATATGTATACATAAAACATCAAAATCATTTGATAAACTGAATCTAAAAAATTAAAACCGGGAAAGGTTTATACAAAAATCTAGGACTGAATAAATAAGTTCAAATGCACTAAAAATGTTCCAAATATACAAATAAACAATAGAAAAATAGACCCAAGGACTCCACACTACATGGGGTCATCACCCACAAGACGTCTCCACAACTCTGCACCAAGAATGAAACTAACACCCTAAAATTCCATCACCAATAGCCTTCCCTTTACCTGAGTCAATCATAACAAAGTCAACTTACACCCAAGGGGTGTAAGTAGGGTGTGATACTAAGTCCAATAGGATACCACCCAATTATTCCAAAGATCATGCAATACAATGTGAAAAAGAAAGCAATTTCAATTCGCAAAGAAAATAAGTGATAAATTTCTAGAAATGAAACTTTCAATTGAAAATAGTTTTCAAGCTAAAATTTTCAGAATGTTCACACATTTAAATAGAAATGTTATATAATATAATGTACTTCCAAAAACACCCCAATACAAGGGAAAATACAAAAAATACAATGAGAAAAAAAATTGGGAACACCCTTAGGCACTAGATAGTCTCGGGCCCCATGCACCTCGTACCTCAGTGTAAAGTAACCATATTAAAATATGTTCTCATATATGAGACACTAGTATGGAACATACCCATAATATAGTGGTCCATAATCATCATCCACATATTCTAGTTAGAGTTTTTTTTATCCAAATGCTAGGTGGAACATCGACAAAACCCATCCACCCCACCTAGGTACCCGAGCTTCCCCCTTTTTGATCAAACAATTTCAGCATGAAACATATATAAATTTTTATGTAAAACACCCCTAATGGTCATATAAATCCAGTATAGTATATATCACATTTTATACCACTTAAAACACACAACAAACACTATGATTTTTAATGAAACAATTTCTCAAAATCCCGTATTGTTTTGCACACGAAACCCCTTAAGATTATCTTTTGTACACTATGTGCACAATTTTAAGTCACCAAAATAGTAAATACAACCCAACAAATTTCAATGAAAACAAAAATTCAATTTTAGGTCATCTCCATGTTAAATAAGAAGTGATAACAAGGTAAAAACTCCATTTTTCACACAAAAGTGGCACCAAAACTTCACTTACTTTACAAAAACCATTAAAACTCCTTTTCTCAGTAAAACAAATGGGGATAAACAATAAAATAATTATTTTCATCCCCATTAATGTTCAATAAAAATAGATAAGTATTTATAGGGAAGCCCAAAATACATCAATAAAACATTTCTTTGGAAAACCTCCAATTTCACACCAATTTGTCATTTAAAATTCAATTGCAATAGAAACCCCACTAAAACAAATTTTTGAAGAAATAATACAATGATATAAACCTGAAAATATGAAAAATAAAACACTATGATACAAAAATATTGAATAAAGATGGGAATCACCTACCAAAACAAAGGAAACCATTGAATCACCCTTAGAAAATCAAGTCACACCATCACCGCACCAAGAGGGACTTAGATCGAACCTAAAACCATGATAATTGACCAAGAAAACCCAAGGTTAAATACTATATTTAAAACCCTACCACTTGGTCATTTGTAACTTCAAGGAAATTGAATGAAACTTCATAGAAAGGGGATGCACTAAAGAGGAGAGACACTTGATTGATATTCTTTGATGTTCCTCCACCAAATCCCCCTTCAAATGGGGTTCCAAAGAAGTTTTTAGCGACTTAGAGGGATGCCATAGATTTTAGGTTTGAAGAGGAGGAGTAAGGGTTTAATTAGAAACTGTAATGGAGGAAAAAGAGTAATATCTGAGAGAGTTAAGAAAGAAATAAATTACCTCTACAAATCTATATGATTTAAGAAACCCTATGATGTTTTTCAATAATTCATGATGAACATGAGCTCGAAAGAGTGGGGAAAGAGGAGGGTCAAGTGGTTGGATTTAGTTGTCTTGGGTGAAACTTAGAATTATTGAAAAATCATAAAAATTGAATAAGTTATTAAATAAACAATTTTTTAATCTGGAAATGGGCCTTCAGGATGGCCCAATTACTTAAATAAAAAACCAAAATCCACCATTATTATGAATTACTAAAGGTTACAAATTGCAATGGTGGAGTTAATAAGTCGGGTTAGGCCATTTTGGAATTGTAATAGGTGAGAATATTAAAAAAATGATATTGTTATAAAAGAAACAAAATTGGTTTTTAAATATGGAAATGGGCTCCCGGTTTGGCCCAAAGCATGAAAACTCACCCTTTCCTCCGAAAATGCTTGGGAAACCCCTAAAACAAAGAATAAATGAAAATTAAATGGAATTAACCTTTAAAATAATTCATGGATATTACAATTCTTCCCACCATGAAATACCTTCCACCGTAGAAAGTCAACCTGAAGCTTGATTGGAAAACAAGAGCGGGTACTCTTTCTCATCCCATGACTTCCATTCTCATGTCTCATGTGTATCATTCCCATGATTTCAAATAACCCAGACCAACGGAATGTACTTAACTTAAAGAACCTTCTCTTGGGAGTCCACTATTTACACCGGCCACTCAACAACATATAGTTTAGGCTCTATCTCCAGTTCTTCCCAACTCAGCACATGGGATGGATTCGGGTTGTATTTATTCAAATGGGAGACATAGAAGACATCATGGATGGATGTCAAATGGGGAGGTAAATCAAAACTTTATGTCACCTTTCCAATATGCTCGGTGATCTCAAATGGTCCGACATACTGCGGCGTCAGCTTCCCTTGCTTCCCCAATCGACGATGGCCTAGACGAGGGGCTACTTTCAAGAATTACATGTCACCCACAAAAAATTATAGGTCTCGATGGCTCTGGTTAGCATAAGATTTATGAAAACTCTGAGTTGTCAACAAGCATTGATTGATCAATTTGACCTTCTCAGAAGTCTCCTGTAGATGTCTCGGCCCCAACAGTAAAGTATCTCCTACCTCGGCCCACCATGGGGGGGTGACATGGCCGAACGTAGAGCACCTAAAAAGGGTCCATTCAAATCAAGGATTGGTAACTTTTATTATAGGAAAACTCAACCAATCCCAAATGGCTATCCCAAGAACCTCTGAAGTCTAGGAAACATGAACGAAGAATGTCCTCTATAATCTGTTTTTCCCATTCTGTCAGAACATCCATTTGAGGATGGTATGCCGTGATCATCTTAATCTAAGACCCCAAGGCCTTATAAAGGCCTTACCAGAAATAAGAAGTGAAATGGGGGTCTTTATCTAAGACCATTGCTGATGGCATACCATGGAGTCTCACCACCTCTGAATGATACAGATGATGAAACTCATCCACTTTAGTTGTATCTATTATCAGAATGAAGTGGGAAGACTTGGTCAGACAATCAATCACTAACCAAATGGAATTATTACCCTTAGGTGTATGAGGTAAGCCAACAATTAAGTCCATGGATACCTTGTCCCACTTCCATTTAGGAATGGGTAAGGGATGGAGAAAACCATAGGGCCTTTTATGCCCTAATTTCACCTACTAGCATGTGTAACATCTCAACACAAAATTCACTATTTATCATCTCATACCAGGCCACCAAAAATTCCAACGAAAATCATAATATATCTTTGTGGAACTCAGATGGAAAACCCACTAAGACCGTTGTCTTTCCTCCATCACTACCTTCCACGGAGATAACGACACTACTGAATGGGCCTTGAAGCACAAGATGCCCTCGGGAGATGACGACAAATCAGAAGATGAATCTCCACCATGAAGAAACTTCTTCGACCGCTGAAAAAGTTCATCACTAGGATGTTCCCACTGAATCAACTTCAATAGAGGAGGATTTAATTGAATTCTCTTCAAGAATACACATCCATTATGTTCCTTCGTCTCCACATGCATATGAGCAAAGATCCCCATCAAAGTCCACTCATCACTCAACATTCTCAAGGCCTTCACTGGAAATCTTCTTCTCAAGGAATCCACCACTACATTTCCCATACCTGGGGTATAAACAGTGTCAAAGTCGAACCCCTGCAAGTACTTGATCCAGCGACGCTGCCTCAAGTTGAGGTCCTTCTGTGAGAAGTTATAGACCAAGATTTTCTGATCAGAGTAGACCAAAAACTTCTTTCCAAAGAGGCAGTGATGCTAGGTAATCAAAGCCTGCATCACCATTGCCAACTCCAAGTCATGGGCTAGGTAGTTATTTTAGTGTGGTCGGAGTTGGTGAAATCCATACGCCTCCACATGATCATCTTGCATAAGAATACACCCAAGACCCTTACCTAATGCATCATAATAGACCAGATACCATTTCGAGTCTCTGTAAAAATCAGCACGTGCGAATTAGTCAACCGCCTCTTCATCTCCTCAAATGATTCCTGAAATTATGGTCCCCAAACAAACTTCACCCCTTTCTAGGTGAGCACAGTCATTGGTGAAGCAAGATGAGAGAAATCTCGAACGAATCGCCTGCAAGAACCATCCAGACCAAGGAAACTCCTAATCTCAAACACATTCTTCGGCTGATCCCACTAAATAACCATACTAATATTCTTATGGTCCACTAAAACCCCCTTCTTAGATATCACATGCCCCAAAAATCTCACTTCCTTGATCCAGAATGTGGACTTTAACAACTTTTAATAGAGGAGGTGATCCCACAAAGTGCCCAACACGATCATCAGTGATGTTTGTGTTCCTACTTAGAGCCATATAATACTAGAATTTCATCCACGAACACCAAAATGAAGGAATTGAGATACTAATGGAACACCCTGTTCATGAGTGCCATAAAGAATGTTGGATAATTATTCAGTTTGAAGGCCATGAACAAATACTAAAAGTGGTTATACCTGCTTTGGAAGGCAATTTTTTGGATATCTGACTCCTTCACCTTGAGCTGATGATAGCCCGAACACAAGTCTATTTTTGAGAACCACATTACCCCCTTAAAATGATCCAAAAAATAATATATTCTGGGAAAATGGTATTTATTCTTAATTTTTACCTTATTCAGCTTCTGTTAGTCAATGCACAACTGGAGGGATCCGTCAGCCTTTTTCACGAACCACATAAACTTAGTCTAAGGAGAGACGCTCGAGTGAATGAATAATTTGAATTTTAAGTCATCCAGTTGTATCTCTAATTCCCTCATCTCGGTGGTGGCCATGCGATAAGAGGGAAGAGATATCGGTTGTGTTTCCAGCACCATATCAATCGAAAACTCCACATCCCTCTCCAGGGGAAAACCGGAGAAATCATCTGGGAATACCTATGGAAACTCATTCACTACATGAGTTTTTGAACCTTCAGGGGAAAGAAATAATAATCTAGCACGATCAAAAATAACTGGAAGGTAAGACTCCCTAACTATAGGAGTGGAGGTCCTGTGTGACCTGACAGAGGATCCCATTCTCCCCAAAAAACCTGACGACTCCTATCAGGTGCCGTGAAACTCAATCGCCGCCTGTAGCAATCAATGTGTTCTTGGAAGTATACTAGCCAATGTATCCCAGATATTATTTCAAACATTTCCATATCTTGAACCTGGCGGTCCCACACCCTCTCAACCCCTGACACGAAAAGCGCACATGAGGGGTACCTAAGGCCCTTTTCCTTCTTCTTTCCCAGCAGTGTCACCAACTCCATCGCGAAAGACATAAAATCAGTTGGAAAATTCAGAATGACCACAAAATGGGTAGAAATAAATGAAACGGAGTCACCAGTATCAACAATAGCATCGGCTATATAATCTGTGATCCGAACGGTACCTCGAATTGTCGACAGCCCCACCTCTGATCCTGCTGGTGCCTGATCCACAACTTGGAGATGTTTGGTCTTTGCCTGAGGACGACCGCTAGTCTTTGGCTATGACATGATCTAGATCTACCCAGAAGATGACCCAACCCTACCACCATGGCTTCCAAATTGAGATCCCCCAGTCTTTGATGTCTCGGTCTATGCTGGCACTCCTCACGAAGATACGGACCCTGCCCCACTCAGAAGCGGACGTGCCACCCACAGAAGCGTTGAAAATTCCAAAAACCACCACACTAGTAACAAGGCTTCGAAGGAAATGGGTATTCTTGTCAGATGTGACCCTACTTCCCACACTATTGGCACATGACTAATCTTGTATCATAATTCGCAGATGAAAACTACCTAGAAGAGTGGCCTGAACCGCCACCTCCTTTCATCACCTGATTCTCAATCTTCCTCTTCTTCTATGAAGAGATACCACTGCCCACTGCTGACACTGTCCTAGAAAATATATCCTTGTATTTATGGTCAATATCCACCATAAATTCCCAGTGAATGACCTCAGAAAAGGCCCTCATCTTGAATAAGAAAGCGAGGGAGTTTATCTCTGGTCGCAAGCCTTTCTAAAACTTATGGGCCTTCAATTGTTCATTCGAGACAATTTCGGGGGCATACCAAACCAACTAAATAAAATGGTTGGTGTACTCAATCACAAAAATATTCCCCTAAACAAGCTCCATGAACTATCGGGACTTAGCATATGCTATGTCCTCAAGGAATCACTGTTCATTGAAGACGACCTTAAAATCTCCCTAGTGCATCTTCTCATTATTCCCAGTCTAAAGCACTAACTCCCACCACTTACGGCTAGGACCCTCCAACCAAAATGAGGCACACATCACCCTGAGCTCTTTGGGTGTTTCTAGGAACTCAAACATACGCACAATTATCTCGAGCTATTTCTCTGCTTCCCGGGGTTCTGAGCTACCTCAGAAGGTAGGGGGATTGTTTTTCAGAAACTTCTATGATTTATCTTTTCTAGGACCCATCTATTATGACCTAGAATAAAAAGGAGCTAGATCCGGTCCTTGTCCCAGATCTTGGACATCCTGTACCACAACCTCGACTAGCCTATGATCGATCGATGTGGGAGAACTCTCTCTAGCTTCCTCCCGTGGGCGCATGGGAGATTTCTGGGGAGGCATGTAGCTACAAAAATTTAACAGTCACAAATCAATAGTCAATACCCAAATTCTGAAAATTTTAATCAAATACATAAAATATAAATAAACTAAACACATTTTAGTAATAAAATAAACGGCTACTGCACCCCGGCATGGTGTCTATGTGTTGTCTCAGACCACCCATCTCATCTGAAAGTGAAGTTTATCAGACAATTCCAACATCCCCTGGTGACTCAAGGTCTTCCACAAGAGGCGTGGTCCAAGCACCCTACTGATGACCAAAACCCATATCCTCGACATTCCTAGCTCCTTTCTATCACAACTCATCCCAAAATAGTAACATAATCCAAAAACATTAACCTCCTTTGATACCATTTTATCACGAACTGAATATGGTCTCCACTATTACTGAAACAAAACCCGGCCCATGGAAAGGAATGTATGGCGTTCCCTATCCCCACAGGCTGGAACAAGTGTTGGAGTATAATTTGTATTGGTTTGGGAATGATTTACCTGAATATGCATACATAAAATATCAAAACATTTGATAAACTGAATCTGAAAAATTCAAACCAAACAAGGTTTATACAAAAATCTAGAACTAAATAAATAAGTTCAAATGAACTAAAAATGGTCAAAATTCAAAAATAAACAACATAAAAATAGACCCAATGACTCCATACGACATGGGGTCATCACCCACAATCTGTCTCAACAATTCTGCACCAAGGATGGGAACTAACTCCCCGAACCTACATCACCCATAGAATTCCCTTTACCTGAGTCAATCATAATAAAGTCTTCTTACACCCAATGGGTTTGTGTTGGTTGTGATAATAATCCCAATAGGATACCACCCAATAATTACAAAGATCTTGAAATACAATGTGAAAAATAAAGCAGTTTTAATATGAAAATAAAAGTAGTGATAAATTCCAAGAAATGAAACATTCAATTGGAAACAATTATCAAGCTAAAATTTTTAGAATGTTCACAAATTTAAATAGAAATGTTATATACTATATTTTAATACAAAAAACACCCCAATAGAAGGGAAAATAATACAAATATAATGACAAACAAAATCAGGAACACCCCTAGGCACTAGATAATCTCGGGCCCCATGCACCTCGTACCTCGGTGTAAAGTAACCATAGTAAAATCCATTCTCGTGCACAAGACACTAGTAGGAAACATACATATAACATAGTGGTCCCCAATAAATATCCAAATAAGTTAGTTAGAGTTGTCATTATCCAAATTATAGGTAGATCAGGGAAAAAAATCATCTGGTCCACTAGCCGTACTAGTACACATCCACCCCACCACGGTACCCAGCCCCCCCCCCCCTTTGTGCTCAAAAAACTCCAGCATTAAACACATATACATTATTTTTTTAAAACCCACTAATGGTCACATAAACCTAGTAAAATAGCTATCACATTTTATACCACTTAAAAAACACAAAAAACACTTTTATTTTTAATGAAACAATTTCTCAAAATCACATATTGTGTTGCACACAAAACCCCTTAAGAACCCCACCTGTAAACGATGTGCACACTTTTAAGTCAATAAAACTATAAAGTCAGCCCCATGAATTTAAATGAAGTAAAAGAAATCAATTTTAGGGCATCCCCATGTTAAAAAAGAAGTGATAACTTTGTAAAATTTCCATTTTTATACAAAAGTGGCACCAAAACTTCACTTTCTTTATTAACATCATTAAAACTCTTTTTGATAGCAACAAAGAAAGTGGATAAACATTAAAAAAGAATTGTAAGCCCTATTAAAGTTCAATAAAAACAACTAAGTATTTATAGGGTAGGCCAAAATACACCAATAAAACATTTCTTTGGGAACCCCCCAATTTTATAGTAAATTGGCATTAAAAATTCAATTGTAATTGAAACACCACTAAAACTATTTTTTTCAGAAATAATAAAATGAGATAAACATGAAAAAATGATAAATACAACATTCTAATATATAAAGATTTCATAAACATGGTAATCACCAACCAAAACAAAGTAAACCCTTGAATCAACTGAAGAAAATCAAGTCGCACCACTGCTACACCAAGAGAGACTTAGATAGAACCTAAAACCACAATAATTGACCAAGAAACCCAAAGGTTAAACCATAGGGTCGAAACCCTACCCCCTGGTCAATTGGAACTTCAATGAAATTGAATGAAACTTCATGGAAGGAGGAGGAAATAAGGAGGAGAGACACTTACTTGAGATTCTTTGAGTGACTTGAAAGGATTCCATGGATTTTAGGTTAGAATAGGAGAAGAAAGAGTCTAATTAGGAACATAAATGGAGGAAAATGAGTAATAATTGTGATAGTTAAAAAGGAAAGAAGTTTCCTCTCCAAATCTGGATGATTTGAGAAACCCTATGATGTTATGCACTAATTATCTATGAAAAAAATCTCTAAAGAGGAGGGAAATATGAGGGTTTCACGTCTGGATTTAATGGGATTTTGTGACACTTGGAATCACCGGAAAATAATAAAAATTGAATAAGTTATTAAATAAACAAATTTTTAAAAAAACTGGAAATAAGCCTTCGGGCTGGCCTAATTCCTTAAATAAAAACCTAAATCCACCATTACTATGAATTACTAAATGTTCCAAATTAAAATGGTGGTGTTAATTATTTATAGGAGGCCATTTAGGAATTTTAATGAGTGATAAATATAAAAAAATTAAATAGTTATAAAAGAAAAAAAATTCGTTTTTTAATCAAGAAATGTGCTCACGGTTGGGCCCAAATCATGAAAACTCACTCTTTCCACCCAAAATTCTTGGGAAACCCCCAAATCAAAAAATTAATAGAAATTAAATGAAATTTACCTTTAAAAAAATTCATGTATGTGATAATACATCACTGGTATGACCTCCCACAAGATCACTCTCCCAAAAAAAAACAATTGTCAACGCATGACCAAAAATTAATTCCCATCACCAAACCATCAAACTTTCCACTTATACCTCTTCAAGATCCAAAACAAAACTCACAAGGTCCCTACTCACGAGGTAATAAAAACACTATCACCATCCTTAAGGTTCATCATGCACTTTGTACAGTCAGAGCCCTTGAGAGTTTCTACACACATTACTGAACAACTCCTCTTAACCCAACCTACCTAGGGTTACCTAAGAACAACTCTTATGTAGTAACATAACCAGTAAGGAATCAAAGCTGAAATCCAAGTTCTCAAACTAGGGAACTCTCAATACCCCCAAAACACCCATAAAAATGGTCAAATTGAAAACACAAGGAATGAACACTACCCAGTTCCTCTAAAGTTCCATCATTACACATCCTTTTATAATTAACTTCACCATTTTTGAAATCAAGAATTCAAATTTTATACCTCCATTCACCCAATGTTTGGAAAGTACCTACCTTATTCAAGATCATAATTTAAAACATTTTATTCAATAAACACTTCAAAGAATGATCAACAGGGTTTAAACCACAGATAGAACATAAATTACACTATCAACCTTGAAAAACCCATTCTGCATAGACTATCCTAATGGTCATCATCACACTTATAACACTACCCTCTACTGTACCTATTGTGGGTCATGGTAAACATGGGGTAAACAAATTTACTTAATCCCAAGTCTTTCATCAAAAACCTCTCAAAACCATCTCCTCTTTTATAACATGAATATTTTCTCTTATATAAATTTCCAATTTCTTAATTTGTTATGATCCTAATTTTAAATCTTTTACACCTTTTTTAACACAATTTTTTAATAATTTTTTAACTTTTTTATCCATTTGCATCATCTTTATTAGACACCATTTTATTCAAATTAAAAAGGATTGTAATGAATTATACTCTACATGCCCCACACACCAATCCTGTGTGTGCCTATCATGATGTGTGCCACCTTTATCCTTAGGTGCCTAAAATGATGAATGCATGAACAACCTCATTCCATTCTGGCCATGGGAAAAATATCACCCCATGTTCATCACCCAATGGTGAAATGTCATTCAGCTATAACAACACATACCATGAACAAAAATTACCACCAAGGGTGACTTGGGTTTTACCTCGTATATGGGTTAGGTACTCCATATCATGAGCTCAATACCAAGTCCTGACACATACTAACCTCCTATCTACCATCCCAAATAACAAAACCCCAAAAAATGAACTAATTTGATATCACCTTGTAACATCCCAAACCTAGGATCCATAAAACCGGTGCCCCAAGCCGGGTCATCACATGACCTCAAGGGTACCACCCCATATGCTAGAGGTTGTCAGCTAGTGGAAATGGTCTAATAATCCACACGGGGAGACTATACCCTATTCATCAGAGTAGGCCACAATAGTTAACAATATAAATATAGGAAAAAATATGAAATAACCAATAAACATGAATAGAAAAAAATCTCTCAAAACTAGGTACAACCAAAACTAAACATTAAATATCTCATTTCAAGCTAATAATTACAAAATTAATAAAACCCCAAATAAATACATCTAGATAAATCCCCAAAACAGTCCCGACTCCATGTCTGGATCCTCATCCCTGGTTAACCCATGTACGACTCAACTCCCTAGCACTATACCTTTTCCTTTATCTGAACCTTCAATAATAATGTCTGGTAAGGTACCCAACGACAATCCATGTAGGGTGTGAGTAAAACTCAGTAGACCACCCCCAACGGTGTCTAAAAAATATATAGTCTAAAAAGATAGTGCATGTTAATAATAAATAAATGAAAATTAAACAAAGAACAACTAGGGTGAAATTAGTTATTCATATTTACTTAATATTTTATATAATTATTATCATATCCAACATTTAAACCATATTCATTACTTTATCCATTTTTTTGACATGTTCCATGGGTTATGCATTTAAATTATTTAAACAATGTCCAAAGACAGTCAGTTACCATACATAAGGGTGAAGGCCAAGTTCCCTATCTCACTAGGGATAAATTTTTTATAACAATACATCAAGCTTACTCATAGCCTCGTTCCAGATAGTTTCATCAAATAAAACCATTAGGGACATATATAATTAGTCTAACTCCTTAACCCATGCATTCTTAAGTGGGGTTAGAGCATCAGTCCAACCCGTCCTATGGGAGGAGGCTTAGTCCTTTTTACCACCACCAAAACATGTGAACATGCTTATTAATCCATTTTGAACATATAACATATCACAAAAAACACACAATCAAATACACATAGCAATCGAAATTCATAACCATAAACACGTGAATTAATAATACGCCATAATAAATTAACACATTAGCCATTTACATTACATAATCTTTTAGCCCAAATCTCATTATCATTCCATGAACCATTAAGTATATTCCAAAATTCACATACATTAACCAATATTCGTAAATTACCATAAAAAATCCAATTCATCCCATTTATCATTCCACAATAATTTTTCTACTTATTCATTTCAATTTCAATTCTTATACCATGTAGCATAACCACTTTATTACATTCAACCCATTAGGTATACCCCATAATTACCATGTGTTAACCCATAAAACCAATTCATCAATTATTTTATATAAAACTATGTCATTTTAATTAATTCACAATCCACTTACAATTTAACATGTTTATCATTTTATATATACTAAACCTTTTTGTCATTTCAACATAATTCATAATCCATTTGTCACTATCTGAATCAACCCAATTAACCCTTTTCAAGCCATTATAAAAAACCCCTTATTCCTTCATTAAAAACTAGGAATGACTATAAATATTCCATTTTCAACCCCACTAAACATATTCAACATGCTCAATATGGGATCTAGGTTATTGCAAGTTAACTCAATGCATAACTATGCTAATTTATTGGTTTAGGAATGTCGGCGCACCCCATGGGTGGCCCTAAATAACTCAAATCATCCTCTACATATCCCAAGGGGATCATGAGGGGTATAAATCATTAATTACCCAACCATTTTACTTAATATTACCCAATTTAACAAATGAAAAATAATAGTGAAGCAAGATCTCAACACACATGAACAATTCTATAACAAAACTATGGGATATAACTTGTAGACTACATACCTCAAATCCAAAGATGAACACACACTAAATTGTATCCTTAAATACCGATTCAAATACCCCTTGAATCCCTAACCTGCATTCCATCAGAAAAAGAGTGTTTTAGGGATTTAGAATAAGACGAGAGAAACTAGAAACCCTAATCTAGAAAAGAGAAGCAACTGGAGTGTTAGAATTATCTGGGACTTCAATTTTTAACAAAAGACACTCCAAACATCCAAGAATCAATGAAGAACCACCCTTGGGAATCATGGGTCGATTTGGTTCATATTTAAGGTTTAGAGGAAGATAAATGAGGGAGAAATAGGGTGGGGATTTAAAAATCCCGCACTGGAAAAATTGTAAATTTTATAAATTTTAATTTGTTTCCCAGTTTATCTACCCAATTTTCCAAACCATGAACAAACCATGTGAAAGACACATTCAAGGGAATTTAATGCTGCACAGTTACTTGTTGAGTTCGTATGAATTAAAAAACTATTCATAATATCACTATTCATGGTTGCACAATTTTCATGGGAATGATGCATGATTTATTTAACCATGAGCAAACCATGCGCCTTGCACATATTGGCCTGAGTTTTCTTCGTTTCATGTCCTGAACCCATAGAACACCCCCGAGGCTCCCCTTACTCTTGGGAAACATTAAATTAACCTAAATAAAGAGATAAAAATAAAAATTTTACTAATTTCATACTTTCATAAAGACTGGAATCTTACTTAGGGAATTTATTTTAAAAATGTATGGAGATGAGATATTTATATTTTTGGGTTGGGGAATTTTAGAAAAAAATAATGAATAAAATATTGTATCCAAATTAGAACATGTAATAGAGATTTTAATTGAGATTATGATTTATTTTTTTATTAAAATAACATGATTTATGGATTTCAAACAATTCTACCATAAAATTTATTACTTTATAAAAAATAAAGTAATATAAAATAAAAATTTGTTTTTTAAATTGTATAATTTATATTTTTAGACCTTGAAAATTACATTTTAGGTTTAGAAATTGAATTTATTATTTTTAAATGAATAAATTATCCTATTAATTATATTTTATTTTTAGATAACCATTTTAAGATTTGTTATATCATTATTAAATCAATATAGTGTCATAAAACATTGATATTTCATAAACTGTATTATTACTATTCACATAAAAATTATTTTTTTTAAAAATTACCATAAATTCATTATTAAATATTGTCAATGTGATAAGTAATAAAAAGAACATAATTTTATCCAAATAATTTTTTAATTTAGGTAATTTTCATATTTAATATAAAAGTTATGTTTTTTTGAAAAATATGTTAAAATTAATTTTTTAAAAAGAAACAATATTTTATTTTTAGTTCTCTAATTTGAATATTTATTTCAAAGAGTTAAAATACTTATATTTTTTTTATTTTATTTGTATTAAATATTATTTAAAATTCATTTTAGTATTCTATTGTCCGTTATACTATTCTAACAATCAGATCACAATTCAAAAACTATTATATTTCAAATAGATATTTTTTAATTCCTTATATAAACCCATTAATTAGATACATTACACATACTTAGTTTCTCTCAAGTTTGTAAATATATCATTCATAGAATGCCTAATATATTTCATGTCATTTTATTTCTTCTTACAATGGTGTTTATGGATTTAATGTTTTTGGGAGATGATTACCCAATGGGATTACAGATTCTACTTGTATTGTACTATTTTTTATTTCTATTTTATACTATATTTAATGTTATAGAAAGTATTTTTTATTGGTATGTAATGTTTCTTATGTTAATTAAATAAAATAGTGTTAGTTTATATTTTGTATTCCATGTTCCTTATTTGATATACTATACTTAAATATAGATGACATATATATTTTTAAGTTAAACATAATAGAGGAAAGTTTGCGTTGTTACACCATTGTTGGTTCCCTTCTAAGAATTTTTTCTCATAACTATCATAGAAACCTTGGTGGACATGAAACTTCATTTTTTTATTCTCATATACCTATAGGTGCACTGGAAACTATTGGTTCTTCATGGATGATTACCTTTTTTATCCAAGGAAGTAGTATCAGTTCCCACTTCAAAGATTGAGTTTTTAGATGTCGTTGGAGGTCATGTTTATCTCTTTTTATATTTCTAGTTTGTTATTCCATATCTTAAACCCTATTTATCCTTGTAATTATTATCATACTAATTTTATAGTGTTTTAAGTATGTTTATGGATCATGTATCCATTTATTTATATAGTGTTATTGGTTATTTATATTCTTATCTATTTCTTTATGACTTTTTTAGTGTCATGTTTATTTTTTAGAATGTATAATATTATGTATGAGTCTTAATAAATTTCATATAAATCACATCAATTTATTTTGATTTAAAATAAGTAGGTAATCATCCCCACTCTATATTAATACTTGTGATGCTAGTTTCCAACCCCTAGGGATCATAGAGATCCCTTGGGTTATATCACCCTGATCCGACTTCTATCTAGGAATCCAATTCATGGTATCTATAATGTGGTATCCAAGTGATGTGCTGATTTATGGGTTTTTTATTCATCTTATTTATGATATAGGATAATAAGGAATTGATAAGTATCCAATGAAATGAATATTGATCCTCTATTGTAGAACATCTAGTTACCAAGGGTTATTTAGGTGTTTAATAAGAGCTCTAGGTTTGTGTGAGGATTTTCTTTTCCTATATTGGGTATTATGGAATGTGTTTTGATGCTAGAATATTCGAATCGATCTTAAGAAAACCTCTATTTGGGTTCATGCCTTATTATAGGCATTGATATGTAGGTTTGTGTACGATGACATTCCATACTACATGCTTAACAATGGTTGTTATACTATATTTAGGACCAATTTGATTTTATTATTAATTGAAAAATTGTCAATATATATATATTTTATATATACATATATATATATATATATAGACACATATTATTATTAGGATAATTCGAACCAATAATTTATTACTTTTCTTGAGATAAACATGCTTATTTCTTTAATAGATAACATCTCATGTATATTGTTTTATTTACTGAATCATGTTTCTTTTCTAATTATATTTTGATTATTGATATTTTCTTATATATCTTGTTTATCATTTATATTTTTTCATCTATCATGATACTTATTCAATAAGTAGGGTTTTTTGATGGGCATTCCATTATCAGTGTCTATATAGTAGTTCCTAGAATTTAACTTGTTTTATATATAATAAATATCCAATTATTGATCACGTTATTTCTTATAAGATTTTTTTATATTTTAATGAATTTTGATATGCTGATATTGATCCTATTACTTATTCTCTATGTATTTCTATGATGCAAGTGAGATTTTTTATAAATTATATCAGTTACATGATTGTTATGAATTGTATGCCATGTTAAAATGGAACCTGTGTAATATGGTCATACTAATTATAAGGAGTTAGTTTGTATGTTTTAGTAAAGATACTATTTTTAAATTTTCTATTTTATAAGGTGAAGAGAGGGGTCTAACCTAAATGTTTTTTTTATAGTGATATATTGTTAAAAGGTTATAATGTTTCAATTTTTTTCAAGTATTTCATTGTTAGAAAAAATTTATTATTTCAGAATTATAATTTTAGTTCAATATTTTAAAAATGGATTAGGGATTAGTGATTTTTTTTAACACTATTCGTGTTATAAAATATACAAATTTTATAAAAAAATAATGGTTTATTTTTAATATCGAATGATAAAATGGGTTTTAACTATAATTCAATTTTTAATTTTAAAGGAAATATAAGCCAATACATGATTTTTTTAATTCATATTTCATGGCTAATGAAATTTTAAAAGGTAAGTTTGGATGTAATCTTTATACTTAGAGTTTTATAAGTGTTTTTTTTGAAAAATATGGTATTTTTTAAGGAATGAGTTTTTGTGTATTCTTTAAATTTAGAATGGGATTATGCAATCATTTTGATAAATGTATCTCTTTAATAAACTAGAATTTTATGGTAGGTCATGTGTAAAAAATCCCCAGTATAATCCTTCGATGGGGAGTGAATTATCACATCTTTTGATATATTCATGGTGTTTAGAGGATCATAAGGATGATGGTTTATCCTATAATTTTTTCACATGTTAGTTTAATTCCTTATTTTTATTTAGGAGTCACATATCTAAATTTTAATGGTGGATTCAAGGTTTTATTAGAGTGTCAATGTATGGTATGCACTATAACTATTGGGATTTGTGATTTATGATGGTTATGGACATGGAATTTCATGGGTTTTTTTATTATAGGTGGATTTATAATTTTAAAAAAATGAATTTAACGGATTCCTTAGAGTACGCATTGGAAAATTAGAGGTAAAATATCTTTGGGTAAGCATATCTTGGTACTTACTGAAGATGATAATTTATGTGGTGGGGAGGTTGTAATGGCTCATTTTTTTGACTACATTGATTTAAGGTTTTACATGGGGAAATTTTAATGGTTTAATTATAGAACAATTTGATATTTTCTCTTTAATTATTTTGTTAATATTCATTTATGTTTTGGAAATTGATTTTGGGTGTTGGGGATTGGATGATTAGAAATTTTTTTAGGATTTTTTAGGGTCATACAAAGAATTGTAGGCTCCAAGTTTGTTCCAAGGTAGGATCCCTATAGTTCACAATTGAATGTGGAACTCAGTATGCGGTGGATGAGTAAAAGGTATATATTGATCTAGGTATAGGCCCTAATAGATTTGGTCTTCCATTGGATACCTTCTCAAACTATATTAGGTACTCACTAGGTTACCTGAGAGTTTTTTAGTGGGGGTCCTATGGTTATTTCACCATCACCCCTTATTTCCTCTTCCTCTATTGACCTCATTTTCCTACATCCATATAGAGGCCTCTCCTAAGGTCTCTTTTAGACCAAACAACCTACCGATTCTTACACCTTGTGCAAGGGGAATCCATAACAGCTCTATTTTATCAGATATGTAAAAAATAATTACTCAATATGGGGGATGAATTTAGTTGTTTTAATAATTTAACTAAATCAAAACTCCCCCTTCAATTTAGTTTAGTTTCACACTTTATATTTGAATAATATAAGAAGTAAAACTTAAATGAAAGTGAAAAAAAGATATAAGATATTTTCAGAATGTTTTAGGGATATAAAAACTTCCCTTATTCAACTACACCAACACCTAATGCAGTTTGGGTGAATTGTATTCAAATTCTTTTTAACAGGTGTATTATTGTACAGTGTAATCAATTTAAAATTAGTACAATGAAACAAGAAATTTTATTAGGATTCCCATTAGAAGACTTCTACAAGGCCTTTAGATTCTTTTCCAAGGTATCTCACAACTAATTAATGTTATATAACACTTAGTCTCTCCCACTTAGTACAAATATCAATCACTTATAATAAAAATAGAAAGATGTGGAAAAATAAATTCATCTCAACACTCAGTTTTGGACTCTATCAACTAATAATTGAGGTGTCTTCTTCCAGACAATTTGTGAATCTTTAAAATATAGCTCTAAATTCTTTTTAGTATAATCTTTATATTATCATAGTAGTAGGAAGCATCTTTCTTTTTTCTATTTCTCCAATAATTGTAAAGTATTGTGATAATGAAAAAGTTTTAATAATAATATTAATATATAGATTTGTGCACCGTATTCTTTTTTGTTATTATATCTTCCACTGAACTAACCAAATATCTAGAAAATAATTCTAACCATCATGAACTCCTATATTCTATAATCAAGTAAAATTGATACATGAATGTTGGAACTCCCATAATTTAAGAATTTCATTTTTCCTTAGAAAATAAAATTTAATATATCAATTTTAGAAACTATTTCCTAAATTAAATCATTTAATAAAAATGAATTTTAAATATAAAGTCACATTCTTGGAAATTACCTATATATTCGTTTAAAAATTTCTTTCTAGATAAAATAGACAAACTATAAAATCCATACCATGAAAAAATAATTCATTTAAGAATATTTATAGTCGTTGGAGCTTCAATATTCTTTAAAATCAAAAACTGAATCATATCGCAGGCATATTCTTATTAAATCTTTTAATTTTCTAATAGACCAGAAATAATCTCTTATAAGTTAACAATGACAATAACTCCCAAAAACTATTTTAATTTCAAATACATTAATGTAAATCTTTTTTACTTGAAGAATACAAAAAAATATCTTCTCTATATACATAATGGTTATCCTTTGATGACACTATAATATGTAAAGGTTATATTTGAATATTGCTTCATATGGAAATGTAAAACTTCAATTTTCACTACATATATTGGTTTTTAAATTCATATGTAAGATTACAAGATTTTCTAACTTATCAATACATATGAAAAATTATAACACTCCCTAAAAAAGTAAAATATTGTTCTTTTTGAAATACTTAATGCATATTTTTTTACCAACTCTATATAAAACTTAATGTTACATACTTAGCCAAAATTTTCATTTATAGGTGGTTCCCAATACTTTGTGAAATTTTCTACAATTATCATATATATGGGTTTTTCATAGAAAAGAATAGCATCTATGATTATTAACTTTAGAAAAATATTCAATATATAAGTTATTTAATTTTTTATATAATATATTTTTTCATATTTAATATATTTTCCTTAGAGATAATTTCAATAATTGTATTTTTTAAACTTCTAATTTATATGGAATGTTATTTCCTTGAAAAAAAAAGTAAATTATTTGTGTAACGACCCATAATGTTATCAATGTAAATATCCTTATTATAATTATTTCATATAGTATAAATCACATAAAATAACATAAATAACATATTAAAAACTATAAATTAATAATAAATGAAATAAGAGGTATTTCTAGAAGTTAAGGAACCTATTTTGATGAAAATGTAACTTGACATTTAGAACAGTAATATGAAAATTATGAATAGTAAACTGAACAATAGAATAGTTTCCTCACCTATGAAGGTATAAATAAAATTTATCCTTCTTAAAAATGAAAATATGATATAATTATATCATAGTACAAGTAAATAAATGTTTTAGAAATTATTAATTAAGTGTTAATATATTTATGAAACATTAGTGTTTATTTTCAATTTTATAATTAATAAAATTATTTAAAAGAAATTATAATTCTATAATTTTTTTTCATAAATTAATAATTTTTTATATAATGATTGTAAGATAATTTTATGAGACCTTAATTAATTTTTTAATGTATTGCAAAATTAGTTATAATTTTAAAATTGGTATTTTCCAAGTAAATGAGGATTTTAATTAAAAATTAAATTTATCATGTTTAAAAAATTATTTTCATAACATGGAGTTTATTTTTCAATTATACATGTAAAAAAATGGTTATATTTATTTTTTGGTATTTTCTAGAATACGTGATTTTTTTGGGAATAGTAAAATACAACAATTTACGATAAAAGTTAAATGCAAGAATTATCAAGTAATTAATGATGTATGGATGATATAAGCCTAGAATATAGAATTATAATTAATTATTTTAATATTTTAGGGGATAATTATCAAACTATTCATACTCTTGAGGAAAAATAATAAACTATTGAATAAAATAATGAGAAAACACCCCTCTCCTCCCCGATAAATACCACCCCTCACCTCCTCTTCTCCTCACAACCCTAAAGATTTTATCCTTATAAAAATTATACTGAAATGTATTCCCAATACCTTCCCCTACATTTTGGATCCTTTGGTCTCAAAAAAATACCAAAACTAATCACCCTAAGGAGGTTCTCAAGAAGAAGGATTCTAGAGGTAAAATCCTCTTTTTTTTTAATTTATTTTAAAGTTTTTTTATTCTTTCATCACCTCACCACATCCAAATGGTATGATAACTACTTTACCTTTCTTATACTAGAATATTATTATTCTAATAGAATAATTCATCATAAATTTTCTTCCCCTCTCCCCATGTACTAAAAATTAATATATCATCTGTGGTATGTTAATTTATCACAGTCAGGGATGAAGAGTTTTAAATTTCAATTTCTACCTTAAAGGATGGAAATAAAAAAAATATTGTTAAAAAATATTATAATAAATTTATTAATTCTATTAAATGTTTTGTAACTATTTTATATACATGATATTAATTAATAAAACAAAACTAGTTTGTGATGATTGAAAAAACACCAAAATAATCTAAACATTTTCCATTAACTTCTTATCTAATGATTCATACTCAACACAAATTACCAAATGAATTATATGAAAATTTAATCTTATGAATGTTTATTAATATTATTTAACCTCAATTATATAAAACCAATTTCTTTTTACATTATTTTTTTTACATGTATACAAGTAACCCGATCATGAAAACCAAGGGAGCCAACACTCCCAAATGATGAAATTGAATCTCATAACCCAACAAAAATGCCAAAAATGATCTTAATAAAATTATACTAAATAAAATACATGTATTGAATGTTATTAATTAATTAATTTATGTATTTTATCTGATTATCTTGGACATTTAGTTCAATTGCAGAACCACTTCAGACATAAGGAAAAAGATTATTTTCGAACCTCCATTTTACCTTCAGGTTACGCTTCCTCTCTCTTTACCCCAATGTAATTATCATTTACTTTTGTTTACCTATTATAAATTCTGTTTTTTTTCTAAAATCATGTATCTATATCATATCATCCTTATTTTAAGGGAAAATACATGTTTTAAAAAGGGTTCCTTTTCAATTCTTCTCGATAAGAAAGTCCGATTAAAGGGAACTTCCCAATTTCATACCCAATTTAATTAAATCCCCATAATCTGTTTTAAGACAGCATTATTTTTATGAAACCATTGATTTCATAATGAAAACCTATCTTGGTTCATTTCTAGTTTAATGAAAATATATGTTTTTTCCATTATAAACCCTCATTAATATTTTCATTAAACCGCAGTAAAATGATTCATTTCTAATGTCTCTTAATCACTATTTCTATGTGTAATCATATCATTTTAACATCATATATCATGATGTATGCCTATTTTACCTTATTAATATCCATGTATGATGTAAATCCATTATTTCATGGACACCATTAATATATTCCCTTTTGTTATGACTTTTAACATGATTATGATACCCAATTCCTTCAATGGGTATCCCTTATGTTATTTTTGATTACTTATATATGATCATTAATATTACTTATATATGATAATTTATGTTGAACAAATTTTAATTAACATGTTATGATGGGTACACACATATAGCGTTCAAATTCATTTGGTAATGATTAGTCTCATGAGATGTGAAATTGGGGCAGGGATTGAACCTGATTCCTTTATGGGACTTTCTCCACCATGTCTTATCATATATCCTTGAATCATGTTTATATCATGTTATATATTGTTTTCACATTACCATGATGTCATGGTATTATGTTACCATGTTATACATGTTATTATTACTTATGTGTATTCATGTTCCATTCCTTTATTTGATCATGTTATGCCTCCCGACCCATGTGCAATGTTTTATATCTATGATTGTCCCCTTACTATGATTTTTAGCACATAGATTTTTTTCATGTATTCCCCAGGTTATCCTGTGTAGATATAAGGGCTCAAATGGAGTTAGGAACTCATTATGAAGATCAAATAAAATATGTTTTTATTTTGGTTTGATGATTTTTAATTATGTACCTAATCTTCCAAGACACAAAACTTTATGATCATTGTCTTGTAATATGATATTTAATTATTTTTAATGTCATGTAATAATATGTGTAAAGGGTAAGGATTCTATAAGGAAATGTAATTCCATGGACTGAAGAATAAGGAAGATGAGTCTATCAGGGCGTACAAGAAAAACTTCACAAATCTTGAAATATACACCTCTATATTCTTCATGAATACCAAAATCATGAATGATAACTTATTTATTGGACTAATGCCCAGTCTACAAAATGATTTGGTGATTCAAGAATTCAACAGTTATGAGTAGATTTTTCATTGTCCCCTAAATGTTGAATTGGAGATCGGAAACTCTTAGTTATCTCTTGGGCCTAGTGAAAAAATAAGGTAAATGGAGTTTAATATGGGTGGATCATTTGATAAATCCCATGATGGAAACTAGACCCAATGTCCCACATGTCACATGTGCGAGAATAATCAACCTTGAAATTTATTAAAGGGAACTAATCGGTGCTTCAAATGTTGAAGAGAAGGTAATATGACTAATATCCATTGAAGGTATATGAATAATACCACTAATATAATAGAATAAATGAAGGGTTATATCAACACTAAATATGTAGTTTAGTGTTTCAACTACAAGGAACTTGGTCATTATGAAAGACATTTCTCAAAGCCATGGGTTGTTGGAGGAAATCAACAAAAAAACTTCCATGGCAGAAAGGAAGGGAATATTCAATCACTACTGATGAGGTAGATTCCAACAATGATGTAGTGATAGGTTATTTTTTTATACATTCAAGAAAAGAAAACATATTTATATATTTTGGTTCTATGAATTCTTTCATATATTTCAGGTTTAGTAGAACTATTCAATCTTCTCTTCAAAATTTGGAGGTTGGGTTATCTGTGAGAACTGAAAATGGGAAAATTATTACATCTAAAGTATATAACTCCTCACTGGTTAATGTATGTGGACTAAACCTCCCATAAAATCTTATCATACTCTATTTGGTAGAGTTTGATGCTATATTGGTCATGGATTGGCTATCTTTATACAAATCTAACATCAACTATCAGGAAATGGATGTCACTCTTCACATCCCAAAGTACCCTATAATAATGTACAAGTGTAAGGGGGAAGATGAATCTGCATTAGAATAATCGAACCAATTATTGATATTTTTTCCTAATGAGTAATCATATATAGCTCAAAATTTTGAGACAAATAAGAGAATCATGCTCTGAGACAAGACCATCGTAAGGGAATGCATTAAAGTATTACCTAAAGAATTTCCTTGTCTTCCTTATAATTGAGAGTTTGAGTTATCAATTGAAATTATTCATGGATCTCTTCCTATATCAAATAGACCTTAAATAATGGACAATATTGAGTTGAAGAAACTAAACAATTAGTTATAGGATAATCTGGAAAAAGGTTTTATATGCCCGAGTGCTTCACCATGGGGTGCACTGGTCCTATTCATCAAGAAGATGGATGGATCAAAAAACATCTTCATTGATTATTGTGAGCTCATCAAAATCATGATAAAGAACAAGTATCCACTACCATTGATATATTACTTGTTTTCTCAAATATGTTGGTCCAGTTATTTCTCTAGGGTGGACCTTTAATCTGGATATCACCAATTAATAGTGAGTAAGGTTGATATTCCCAAGACTGTCTTTTGAACAAGGTATGGACACTTTGAGTTAAATGTGATGCCATTCAGACTCACTAATGCACCATCAATTTTTAGGGACTTAATGAATAGAATATTTATACATTACCTTTACCAATTCGAGGAAGTCTTTATTGTTGATATTCCGATATACTCTAATTTCAAGGAGGAATATGAGGAGAATTTGAATAATGTTCTGAAAACTTTACAAATGGAGAAATATTAAGAAAATTAGAAAAAATGTGAGTTATGGATGGAGGAAATTTAATTCATGGGGTATGTAATCACTGGAAAAGAGATATATGGATCCCCTTCTAAGAAAAATTCAATCGAAGATCAGCCCATGCTAAAATCTTTAATTTAGATCCATAGTTTCCTTGGTATATCAGGGTTTTACCAGAAATTTGTGAATTAATTCTCATGATTTTAGAACCCACTAACCAATATGACTTAGGAGGGATAAAAGTTTATTTGGACTAATGAATGCAAAGACTTATTTAAAGAGTTGATAAAGAGCCATATCACTGCACTAGTTATCACACTACCAACAAGTGAGGAACTCTTTTTGTTTTACGGTGATGCTTCAAATAAGGCATTAGGTTGTGTACTGATGAAAAATTATAAATTTATATCCTAATCCTTTATGTAATTGAAAATTCATGAGAAAAACTATTCCATGTATGATCTAGAGTTGGCATATGTGGTCTTTTTGTTGAAAAGTTCACGGAATTATCTCTACGACGAGGACGTGTGAGATATATACTAATCATAAGATCCTAAAATATATATTCACATAGAAGTAGAATAATATGTTCTAGTGAATATGGTTAGATATCATAAAAGATTATGACCACTCAATCTATTACCATCTCAGTAAAGTAAATAAGGTGGTATATTCTTTAAGTAGAAAGAATCCTACATCCTTATCAACAATGATAATTAAAAATGATCCGATCTTCTTATACTTAAAAATTATGTAAATGTGAATCATTAAGAAAAAAAAACATCAACCATTTAAAAAAAAATTCCCAACCATACCTTATGGAAAAAATAAAGGATTCTGAAAGGAATGTAGTGGAAATTCAAAAAAGGTTTAAGATATCAGAAATGATAAATCCTATAATTTAGAAATTAACGTGGATAAAGTCATAAGATTTGGGTAACAACTATGAGTACCATACAATTCCGAGATAAAGAAAGAGCTTCTAAATGATACACATAGCACAAACTTCTCTATTCACCCAGGGAGCATCAAGATTTATCAAAATCATAGAGAGAACTATTGGTTAAACAATATGAAGGAAAATATCACTAAATATACATCAAAGTGGCTGGTCTATCAACCAGTGAAGTCCAGAAGACAAATTTCTAAGGGGGTGATGAATCCATTACCCATACCAATAAGAAAATGGGAAAACATCACCATGAACTTTGTCACTGGACTTCTGAAGATATCTAGTAGAAACAATTCCAAATGGGTTGTTGTGGATTATCTCACAAATACAAAACACTTTATCAAAATTATTGGGGAATTATCACTACATCAAATTAGCATATATATTCCTCAAGAAAGTGGTAAGGCTGAATGAAGTTCCACTATTGATTATATCCAATCGAGATTAGAGTCTCACCTCCATGTTCTAAAAAAGTCTCTAACATGATCTAAAGACTGAGTTGAACTTAAGTATTTCCTATCATCCTCAAACTTATATAAAATCTAAGAGAAATATTAAAACATTTAAAGATATGTTGAGGGTATGATCTGTAGACTACAAAGAAGGATGGGACCAAAATATTCCTCTCATCGAATTCTCCCACAATAATAGTTTACACTCAAGCATCCAAATGGCCCCTTATGAATCCCTTTATGGGAAAAGATAAAGAACACTCACATTCTGGGATGAGGTTGGTGAACATAAGCTACTATGACTTGAAATGGTCAATAAAATGGTAGAAATGGTGAAATCTATTCAAAAGAATATCAAGGCAGCCCAAAGTCAACAGAAGATTTACACAAATAATTGTTGATGGGACATGAAGTTTATGATGGAGACATATTATTACATTTATTATCTCTATTGAAGAGGATCATGATATTTGGAAAGAAAGGAAAGATAATTCGCAAATCACCCCTTCTAGATTCTTGATTGTGTCATAGATGTGTCTTATCAACTAGTAATTCCACTTATCATGAATCAAGTATATGATTTTTTCCACATATCCCTATTGAGAAAGTACATACTAGATCCTTCACATGTACTAAATTTATATGTGGTAGAGTTGTAAAATGATCTCTCATATGAAGAGAAACCAATTAAGATCATGTATTATAAAGATAATGTTCTACGCAAAAAGAATACTCATCCGAGTTGAATTACTATAGAGAAACCATAAGTATGAATAGGCAACATGGGAACCTATGGAAGTGATAAAGGATAAGAACACACACCTAATTTCAACTTAGAATGTAAACAGAAAAATTTTTGGTGAAATTTCTTAAGAGGGAAAGAATGTAATGACCCAAAATTTTTTCAATAGAAATTCTATTCTTATAATTATGTCATATTGTATAAATCACATAAAATAACATAAAGAATACAATACAAACTTTATAAATGAATAATGAATGAAATAAGATGTATTTATATAAGTTAAGAAACCTGTATCGATGAAAAAGTAATAGGACATTTGAAATAGTAATGTGAACAATATGAATAGGAAAATGGAAAATAGAATAGTGACCTCACCTATGAAGGTATGAATAAAATTTATCCATCTTATAAATGAAAATTAATATAATTATATCATTGTATAAGTAAATAAATATTTTAGAAATTAATAATTGAGTGTTGATATTTTTATAAAACATAAGAGTTTATTTACAATTTTACAATTAATTAATTTTTTTAAAAGAAAATTTATTTCCATAAAATTTATTCATAAATTAATATTTAATTATCTTATTATTATAAAATAATTGTATGGGAACACAATTAATTTTTCAATGGATTGAAAAATCAGTTATTATTTTAAAATTTGTATTTTCCAAGTAATTATTGATTTTAATTTAAAATTAAATTTCACATATTAAAAAATTATTTTTATAAATTGGAGTTCATTTGTGAATTCTCAGATTCAAAAAATAGGTTAGGTGAATTTTAGTTGTTCTTCTAAAATACTTTAATTTTTAGTGAATAGTAAAATATAATAATTTACAATAAAATTTCAATACATGAATTATGCAGTCATATATGATTTATGGATGATGTAAGCTCCAAATATATAACTATAATTCATTATTTAAATATTTTTTGTGACATTTCTCAAACTATTCATAGTATTGATGCAAAATAATAAGCTGCAGAAATAAAATAATGGGAAAACACCCATTTCCTCCCCTATAAATATGACCTCTCACTGCCTCTTCTCCTCACACCTCTAAAGTATTGATACTTGTAAAAGTTTGGATCAAATATCTTCCCAATCCCATACCCCACATATAGGATTCTTTTTTCACAAAAGAATAGAAAAACCAATCCCCCTACGGAGGTTCTCAAGAAGAAGGATTCAAGATATAATATACTCTTTCTTTTTTTTCAAGTTCTTTACTTTTATTAATATATCCTCACATACCATCATAAAAATGGTATAATTACTATAGTGCCTTACCTATATTAGTTTTATATTTTTATAATGGAATAATTCGACATCATTTCTCTTCCCCTCTCCTCTTGTACTAAATATGAAAACATCGTTTGTGATGTGTTAATTTATCAAAATCACAGATGACGATTTATCAATTTAAATTACATACATCAAGGATGGTCATAAAACCATTTTTATTATTAAAAAAATATTGTATATACATTAAATCCTATGTAATTTTCTATAACCATTATTTATAGATGATATTAATTAATAAAACAAAACAAGCACATGATGATCGAAAAAAACAACAAAATAATCTAAACAGTTATAATTAACGTTTTATCGAATGATTCATCCTGAAAAAAAAACTAATAGTTGAATTATATAACAATTTAATAATATTTATAATCATTAGTAACATATAACTTCAGTTTTGTACAACCATTATCATTTTACTTGATTTTTCATACACATATACAACTAAAACTATCAGGAAAACGAAGAAAACCAACACTCCCAAATGATGAAATTGAATCTAAAAATCCATAATAAATTCCATAAATGATGTTAAGAAAATTATAATAAATAAAATAAATTTATAAAATGTTCTAAATTAATTAATTAATGGATTTAATCTGATTATCCAGGTTATGGAGATCAAGTGCAGAACCATTTCATACCTAAGGTATGGGATTCTTTTTGAACCTCCATTTTACTTTCAAGTTAGACCTTATCACTCTTTACCCCACTGTAATTATGATTTATTTTTATGTAACTATTTATAAATTCTATGTATGTGGTCCAAATTCATGAATCCAGATCACATCATTCATATTTTAAGGTTAATTTCTTTTTTAAAAAAGGATCCCTTCTCAATTCTTCCCGATAAGCAAGTCCGATTAAAGGGAACTTCCTAATTTTTTTACCCATTTTTAAGTTCACTACAAAATATATTTTTACTCAACCATTATATTGATAAAATAATTCAATTAATCATGAAAAAAATATCTTGATTCATTTTTTGTTTTATGAAAAAAATAGGAATTTTCCACTATAAACTCTCTTTAATATTTTAATTAAACCGCACTAAAATATTTAATTTCTAATGCATCCTAAACACTTTTTATACATATATTAACTTATGTTTCGAATAATTATCATGATATATTCCTATTTTCCATTATTAATGTCCATGTGTGATTTAAATCCATTATTTCATGGACAATATTTTGATATTCCCTTTTGTTTTTCCTTTTGACATTATTATGATACCCAATAATATAAATGGTTAACCCATATGTTATGTTTGATTACTTATATATGATTCATCAAGTGGAACAAATATTCATGAACATGTTATTATGGATTCACTCAGATAGAAATCCAATACCTTGGGTAACATTATGTCTTAGGATATGTTATGTTGGGACAGAGAGTGGACCTGATTCCTTTAAGGGACTTTGTCCACCATGTCTTTGAAGCTATCCTTGACTCAGGTTTATGCCATGTTATATATTTTTGGCACATTCTAATGATTTCATGGTAATATTTTCCCATTTATTTATATTATTTTTCCTTACATCTGTAGAGACCCGAAGCCTGACGTACATGGACATTACATTACTTTTGCAGAATACTTAGTACATAACAAAAACACACACACAAGGATCGTAATAGTTTAGTGTCTTTGGAAACTCGGAATATAATCTTCTAATCGTGGTGAAAGATCTTCAACATCTCCCATAAAGATCTTCCCTTTTTTTTACCTAAAACCTTTCTTTATATCCTGGGGAAAAGAAAACATAAAAGGGTGAGCTCAAATGCTCAGTAAGGGTAAACAAAAGAAATATCAATCACATCATATTCATAAGAACATAACATTTTGGAAATCTTAACCTGTAAAAGAGAGCATAATTTCATAACATGGGATAAATCATAGTAGTGAAATGAAATCCCAATAATCATAACTTAAAACATGAAACTTTGTGGAATACACACATAATCATAGAGAATCATTTCTTATTAGTCAAGACTCATTGCCAAGACTATCTTAGTGGACAAAGTCCCTTTCTGAACCGAGTTCACTCCTCGTTTCAGTCCTGTTTCACTGAACCAGCATAACCTACCATTCCAGCCATGTCTATCTCATGAGATATAAAATCTTTACCCAATGCATTGGAGGGAGATATAGGTCCCACCCATCTCATAATGAAACTATTCTTATGTGTGCCATAAAATCGTAAATCATACATCGTAGCATAACCCACGTAATAAAAATGGGATTCTTAAATAACATGACATCATAAAACAATTCATATAAGATAAAGGAATTCATAAAAATAATTCCATCACAACATAATCAAATCAATGTAATAATAGGGATAGAAACATAACCCTATATTATCTTATATGGAAAATAATTTTGATAAAGCACTTGAACTCTATTCTTGAGGAAAATATCCTTTCTACTTCAAAAACATTTTCCTTTCTTTAACATGTCATAAAATTTTAAACTAAATGTCACGAACCCCTTCCACCAAAGATTCCCCTCCTGATCTGGCAATGGTGAAAGGAAGATAATGACCCCGAGTCCCGCCTCCAGTAGGCCCCGGGTTGGCGACTAGCACAAAGGGTATGAGTTTTCACAAATATGGGAGGCATTACCCTTTTTATTATTTTGGATCGGGAAATAGGACAAGTCAACCACCAAAAAGGGAAAAGAACAAGTGTATATAAATAAACCCAAACCAAGCCCACATGAATGTTTAAACAATTTTTATAACAAGGTACAAGTACAAGGAACTTCAAAAGTACAATGCCAAGGAAAACAAGAGAACAACAACTGCAACAACTCCAACTGCCCGACTAGTAGGGTCCCGCACGACCCTGGTAGTACTCTTGGAAACCTAAAAGTAAACGTAGGGTGAGCATACAAGTATACTCATTAGGGAAACCTAAAGCTCTCGTGCACAAGTGGGGAGACACCCTAAGGTCCTGTGAGAAAACAGAAGAACTAGAAACTAACAAGGAAAAACTATCCACCCAGCCTCACTGGTCACACTCCCCAAGTAACACAAACAAGTTTAGTGTATATATAGAACAAAAGTATTGGGTACCCCGCACCATTTCCCACTTAATTAGATGTTTCTCTCCCTAACGGCAAACGTCCGGACGCTACCACACTCTTCCCGCCCGCACACACCTGGGCCAAACCACGCATCCCGCCCGCACACACCTGGGCCTCACAACCACGCATCTCGCCCGCACACACCTGGGCCACAACCACTAACCCGCCCCGCAGACACCTGGGCCTCATCCCGAAGGTTCTTGGGAACGGTAAGCCTGCCCGAAGAGTCTTGGGCTAAAGGTCGCCTCAAGCCATCACAGTCTCCGAGACCTACCCGAAGTGTCTTGGGTGTAAGGTCACCTCAAGCCATCATAGCCTATAGAAGAAGGAGCAGGAAGGAGCTAATAACTAAGGGGGAACACCCTCTCCCATAAAATGGGAGTGTTCGGCACTAGGTGCTTGACATGGGTGTGGTGCGAGAAAACACAAAGATACAATTATATATATACATATACCAAACACACAGCCCAACCTATGGCTTCTTAAAAAGAGGAACTGAGCATGTGCCTCGGCACTGCTACCACGAAGCATGCATCGACAACCAAACAATCATCCCCCAACCCCATTTAGGTTTTCATGTTTCATGCAATGGTTTAACAAATTATTACTACTGGGCAACTATCATCCAGACAAAACCTTTCACAAACATATCCCTGCCATCCACAACCAAGGTTAGGTAAAACGAAAGCAACCACATGCCATTTCATTTACAAAATATTATCACAACCATACAACATTCCATCATTCATTTATTTCAAAGTTGCACACATAAAACCCTTTCCACACACAAAACATTTCCTCATTTGAAAACACAATTTACTTCCAAAACACTTTTCATAATCAAAACACTTTTCATAAATAAAGGCATTTTCCACAACCAACCACTTCCCATTTCAACCCCATCGTTTACAAAAACATTTCCCACAAAACAACCAAACCACCAACATGTTCATTATTCCAATTTTGTTCAATCGGGGTGATCACACAAGGTTTTCATTCTCATTTAATCAGCCAGTCTTTATGTGCTTATCCATTTTCCATGTTTTAACAAAACTAAACACAACCAATTCAGATATCAATTGCACACGCAAAGGCCACCAACGTCCTTGATTTTCAGTAGGCAAAGGCCTTTCAATCCAAATTCACAATCAGAAGATAAAGAAACTGGAAGGCAATTGAAACAGCACAAAACCCCAAACCCTTCTTTATCCGGTTATTATCTTTATTTAAAGTTCAACTGCATCCCATGGAACAAAAGAAAAATATCCCACCCCGCATGTTGCACCAAAAAGAGAGACGAAGGTAAACCCCTACCTCAAAAGGTCCTGATCACGTCGCATCCGACGACGTCCTTCGGTGTCCTCCGCCTTCGCCAAACCCGACAAACGCCTCCTAGGATGGAAGCTGGAGAAGGAAGGCCGGAAGGAAGGGTGACAAGTCAAGGCTTAGAAGCTTCGTCTCGTCACTACGATCCTGTGGCCGCTGACAGATCGTAATTCGGAGCTCAGACAAAGAATTTAGAGGAGGAATACTTCTCGATCGTCCAAGAGCGTCGTCGTGCGACAAAGAAGCGATCGATATGGAAGATAAAACATGACCTCGTTCTTATATAGGAAATGAATAGGTAAATCCGTATTCAGCGTGCATTAATGAATACACGATGAGACCGTACATACGTTACATGTTTTGATTGGTTAACACACAACACGTCACGCGGTTTCCACGCGTTTTAATAAAAAACGTTAATTTTATTAATATGTGTGTTTCGTTGACCCGAGACATAACTCATAAAAAGGTATCCATCACTGGTCTTAAAATGACCATCTTAATTACAGGATTACAATGCCGCTGACGGTTCGTCATTCCGACACCATATGAAGAAGTTACGGTCAAATTAAGATTATAAAACCCAAAAATAATAATAAAATTTTATAATATTATTATTTATTTATTTTCCTTGAATTTTATACGCTCAAAAAATTGGGTCCCATTTTGCTTTCACGCCCAAATATCTCCACCACCAATCAATCACCTTTATTTTTATTCTATTATGTTAATAATATTATTATGAATATTATTCATTTAAGGGGAAGAAAAAAAACCCCCCTTACGCCTCCTTTAACCTCATCATACACCGCCTTTATTCTCCCCATTTATTTACTTTAATTTATTATCTCATTTAATCCATATGATTTATTATTATAATATACATGGGGAGGTCCATGTATAGTGCCTCACCCACATGCTCCTCATTAACATAATAAATATATAATACAAATATTTTTATTATTATAATAAAGGAAAACCTCATGTTCAATTAATTCATGAGCGTTTCGGGTACCCAATCTGAAAACCCGAAAAAGACATCCAATATTGGAATCATAATTTCCGTCTCGTAGTCAGGGTCACACTGCCGCTGACGGTTCGTGAAACTGAGGTCGCATGAGGAAGATACCGTCAAAATTCAGTTTTCCCATCCAAAATTAATAATTACATTATTATATTATATTATTTAATTTAATTCTTAAATTCTCACATTCTCTCTCCAATCTCCTTGAGATTCACGCACAAAGTCATTTGTTTAGGTGGATTACACTTGGCGCCTCTCTCCTATATTTATTTTTCAATAAATTTTATTTCCTTTAATCATGTTTCTCTCTCCAATCTGCTTACATTCTTCCACAAAAAGTGGTGCCTCTCTCTTCCTCATTCCATGCCCAAAACGCCCCACCTTGTATTCCTTCTCTCTCTCTCTTTTTTCATTTAATCTTATCTTTAATTTTATATCATTATTAATATATTTTTCATCTTCTCTCTTCAATCTCATTCCTCCCCAACAAAGTGGCGCCTCCCTTGATTTTACACCATTAGTTCCATTCTTTATATCATAATTATTTTCAATAATAATGATTGAATCTCCCTAAAAAACATGCAAGATCACCTCCCATCAAAACCCACATGACACACAACTATTTTAAATCTTTATCATTATTATTATTATTTTATTTTTTTAAACACAATTATCATAAATAATAACATCTCTTATTTATCCTTATATCTCAAATCTCATTGCAATTAATTCAAAACATAATTCTCATTAAATCATTATTACCAGATATATCAAAAAAAACCAACATTATTATTATAATTATTTAGTATAACACTTATAACAAAACCCCAAATAAAATTTATTAACACGTCACCATTTATTATTAATAATAATTATTATTTTTGATGTTCGCCGCATTGACCACATCAAAAAAAAAATTTTACAAAGTAATCGACCGGAGAGGTCCGAGCCATTACATTAGATACCTCTCAAAACATTCTCGTCCTCGAGAATTAAAAACTGACCCAGAAGAAGGAAAGGATCTGAAGAACCACTCCACAAGATACCTCTCAGGGCTCTCGTCATGACAAGGAACCAACCAACAACTCTATGAGTTAGGAATTCCCTCTCCTATGTCAAGATAATATCCGCTTTAGGCGGCACTGACTTGCCTGCACGGGTTTAATCGCATCCTCATTAATGCGTCTTGATTAATGATCAGGTTTTTCCTTTCCCATATATTAGGTTTTTTTTTCAACTTACACTGCACCCAACAACGTACAACCCACACACTGCCCGGATACATGGCTTGAGGAATTCCTTCTCCCATGTTGAGATATTATCCGCTTTAGGCGGCACTGACTCGCCTGCACGGGTTAAATCGCATCCACATTAATGCGACTCGATTAGGGATTAGTTATTCCCCTCTCCACATTATAGGGCTCTTCACGTACATTTAAAGAAAAGCGGGAAACAACATAGCATTATAGACTCATGAAAAACAAGGTCCAGGCCCAAAGCATGGGTGAGAATGAGTTTCAACAATTGAGTGTGATGCTCCTGGATTTAAACAAAACATAAACGATAGCATTTATGTAAAACATGAAACATCTCTCTCGATCTTTCGCCTTGCTGGGGTTGCCACTTCTATTGCGTGAAATTGTCCGCGTCCCACTCCTATGCATTTCTGTTAACGTCCAAGTGCCATAGATGTACGGTAAAGAAGGATCGCCTAAGCCCAAGTAGTAAGGAAAAACTCAAAGTTTTAATTATCATTTTATTTCAATTTCTTTCCCAGAACACCCAAATCAAGTAAAACACAAACATGATGATGCATGTACCTTCCCAAGGGTCTCTACCCTGCAATCAATATAGTCTCACTTGGTCGTTCGGTAGGCTCAGAGTCCTTTCATCGGATCACGGGGGCCCCTAAAATCCCGTGTCCTAGCCGGTCTTCCCTGGCCTATGTCACTCACCAAGATTAACGAACACTGTTGCCCTACCATCCCATGCAATCCTCACTGTGCCTAACTCCAGACTCCATCCTATCTATCATCCAACCTCCCTCTGATACCATTCTGTCACGACCCCCTTCCACCAAAGATGCCCCTCCTGATCTGGCAATGGTGAAAGGATGATAATGACCCCCGAGTCCCGCCTCCAGTAGGCACCGGGTTGGCAACTAGCACCAAGGGTATGAGTTTTCACAAATATGGGAGGCATTACCCTTTTTATTATTTTGGATCGGAAAATAGGACAAGTCAACCACCAAAAAGGGAAAAGAACAAGTGTATATAAATAAACCCAAACCAAGCCCACATGAATGTTTAAACAATTTTTATAACAAGGTACAAGTACAAGGAAGCTCAAAAGTACAATGCCAAGGAAAACAAGAGAACAACAACTGCAACAACTCCAACTGGCCGACTAGTAGGGTCCCGCACGGCCTTGGTAGTCCTCCTGGAAACCTAAAAGTAAACTTAGGGTGAGCATACAAGTATACTCAGTAGGGAAACCTAAAGCTCTCGTGCACAAGTGGGGAGACACCCTAAGGTCCCGTGAGAAAACAGAAGAACCAGAAACTAACAAGGAAAAACTATCCACCCAGCCTCACTGGTCACACTCACCAAGAAACACAAACAAGTTTAGTATATATATAGAACAAAAGTATTGGGTACCCCGCACCATTTCCCACTTAATTAGATGCTGCTCTCCCTAATGGAAAACGTCCTGACGCTACCATACTCTTCCCACCCGCACACACCTGGGACAAACCACGCATCCCGCCCGCACACACCTGGGCCTCACAACCACGCATCTCGCCCACACACACCTGGGCCACAACCACTAACCCGCCCGCAGACACCTGGGCCTCATCCCGAAGGTTCTTGGGAACGGTAAGCCTTCCCGAAGAGTCTTGGGCTAAAGGTCGCCTCAAGCCATCACAACCTCTGAGACCTACCCGAAGAGTCTTGGGTGTAAGGTCACCTCAAGCCGTCATAGCCTATGGAAGAAGGAGCAAGAAGGATCTAGTAACTAAGGGGGAACACTCTCTCCCATAAAATGGGAGTGTTCGGCACTAGGTGCTTGACATGGGTGTGGTGTGACAAAACACAAAGATACAATTATATATATACATATACCAAACACACAACCCAACCTATGGCTTCTTAAAAAGAGGAACTGAGCATGTGCCTCGGCACTGCTACCACGAAGCATGCATCAACAACCAAACAATCATCCCCCAACCCCATTTAGGTTTTCATGTTTCATGCAATGGTTTAACAAATTATTACTACTGGGCAACTATCATCCAGACAAAACCTTTCACAAACATATCCCTTCCATCCACAACCAAGGTTAGGTAAAACGCAAGAAACGACATGCCATTTCATTTACAAAAGATTATCACAACCATACAACATTCCATCATTCATTTATTTCAAAGTTCCACACATAAAACCCTTTCCACACACAAAACATTTCCGCATTTGAAAACACCTTTTACTTCCAAAACACTTTTCATAATCAAAACACTTTTCATAAATAAAGGCATTTTCCACAACCAACCACTTCCCATTTCAACCCCATCGTTTACAAAAACATTTCCCACAAAACAACCAAACCACTAACATGTTCATTATTCCAATTTTGTTCAACCGGGGTGATCACACAAGGTTTTCAGTCTCATTTAATCAGCCAGTCTTTACGTGCTTATCCATTTTCCATGTTTTAACAAAACCAACCACAACCAATTCAGATATCAATTGCTCATGCAAAGGCCACCAACAGCCTTGATTTTCAGTAGGCAAAGGCCGTTCAATCCAAAATCACAATCAGAAGATAATGAAACTGGAAGGCAATAGAAACAGAACAAAACCCCAAACCCTTCTTTATCCGGTTATTATCTTTATTTAAAGTTCAACTGCATCCCATGGAACAAAAGAAAAATATCCCACCCCGCATGTTGCACCAAAAAGAGAGACGAAGGTAAACCCCTACCTCAAAAGGTCCCGATCACGTCGCATCCGACGACGTCCTTCGGTGTCCTCCGCCTTCTCGAAACCCGACAAACGCCTCATAGGATGGAAGCTGGAGAAGGAAGGCTGGAAGGAAGGGTGACAAGTCCAGTCTTAGAAGCTTCGTCTCGTTGGTACGATCATGTGGTAGCTGACGGATCGTAATTCAGAGCTCGGACAAAGAAGTTAGAGGAGGAATACTTCTCGATCGTCCAAGAGCGTCGTCGTGCGACAAAGAAGCGATCGATATGGAAGATAAAACATGACCTCGTTCTTATATAGGCAATGAATAGGTAAATCTGTATTCAGCGTGCATTAATGAATACACAATGTGACCGTACATACGTTACATGTTTTGATTGGTTAACACACAACACGTCACGCGGTTTCCACACGTTTTAATAAAAAACGTTAATTTTATTAATATGTGTGTTTTGTTGACCCGAGACATAACTCATAAAAAGGTATCCATCACTGGTCTTAAAATGACCCTATTAATTACAGTATTACATTTCCGCTGACGGTTCATCATTCCGACACCATATGAAGAAGTTACGGTCAAATTAAGATTATAAAACCCAAAAATAATAATAAAATTTTATAATATTATTATTTATTTATTTTCCTTGAATTTTATATGCTCAAAAAAATTGGGTCCCCTTTTGCTTTCACGCCCAAATATCTCCACCACCAATCAATCACCTTTATTTTTATTCTATTATGATAATAATATTATTATGAATATTATTCATTTAAGGGGAAGAAAAAAAAACCCCTTACGCCTCCTTTAACCTCATCATACACCCCCTTTATTCTCCCCATTTATTTACTTTAATTTATTATCTCATTTAATCCATATGATTTATTATTATAATATACATGGGGAGGTCCATGTATAGCACCTCACCCACATGCTCCTCATTAACATAATAAATATATAATACAAATATTTTTATTATTATAATAAAGGAAAACCTCATGTTCAGTTAATTCATGAGCGTTTCGGGTACCCAATCTGAAAACCCAAAAAAGACATCCAATATTGGACTCATAATTTCCGTCTCGTAGTCAGGGTCACACTACCGCTGACGGTTCGTGAAACCGAGGTCGCATGAGGAAGATACCGTCAAAATTCAGTTTTCCCATCCAAAATTAATAATTACATTATTATATTATATTATTTAATTTAATTCTCAAATTCTCACATTCTCTCTCCAATCTCCTTGAGATTCACGCACAAAGTCATTTGTTTAGGTGGATTACACTTGGTGCCTCTCTCCTATATTTATTTTCCATAAAATTTTATTTCCTTTAATCATGTTTCTCTCTCCAATCTTCTTACCTTCTTCCACAAAAAGTGGCGCCGCTCTCTTCCTCATTCCATGCCCAAAACGCCCCACCTTGTATTCCTTATCTCTCTCTTTTTTTTCATTTAATCTTATCTTTTATTTTATATCATTATTAATATATTTTTCATCTTCTCTCATCAATCTCATTCCTCCCCAACAAAGTGGCGCCTCCCTTGATTTTACACCATTAGTTCCATTCTTTTTATCATAATTATTTTCAATAATAATGATTGAATCTCCCTAAAAAACATGCAAGATCACCTCCCATCAAAACCCACATGACACACACCTATTTTAAATCTTTATCATTATTATTATTATTATTATTTTTTTAAACACAATTATCATAAATAATAACATCTCTTATTTATCCTTATATCTCAAATCTCATTGCAATTAATTCAAAACATAATTCTCATTAAATCATTATTACCAGATCTATCAAAAAAACCAACATTATTATTATAATTATTTAGTATAACACTTATAACAAAACCCCAAATAAAATTTATTAAGACGTCACCATTTATTATTAATAATAATTATTATTTTTGATGTTCGCCGCATTGACCACATCAAAAAACGTTTTTACAAAGTAATCGACCGGAGAGGTCCGGGCCATTACACTAAAAGAAGTTGATTAAAAATAAACTTGAAAAATTTTAAAGGAATATTCTTGGAAATAATGTTTTAAAAATCCATTCATGCCGTATAAGTTAAAAAAACATTCTTCTCGTACTTTTGTCAGAAAAGTCAAAAAGTACCTCATATGAAAAACGACAAAAGATTCCTTTAATATATTTTACAAAAACTCACCGAAGGGTAAAATTGGATATAAACTATTGTAGAAGGATATAAATATTACATATTGAGGAAAAATGGATGTGGATGAGAAAATACACCCCAGTAAATTCCAAAGTATAAACAATCTCGGATAAAAATGCGATTGTGATATTTCCCTTACCATAGGTCTGATTTTCTTCGTAAGTGTCCGAACCTCCTGTGTAGTGGTTTAAATAATGTCGTTGACTTATTCCAGAATCATAATAATTGTTATTATATCATATATGGTTCACTTATGACTTTATATTACCCTTTCTTTTGTAAATTCCATGTTAAAGAGTGTTTTGGGTAAAATTGTTTCATTTGTCGTCCGTGTTTTGACTTGTAATTATTCATATGATTACTTAGATCATGATTACTTAATTCCAGAATATAAAACATGATTTATATCTAATGTATATTCAGAATATACATATATATAATAAATCAGTAAATGGAAAGAAATACACCGTTCATGGAGACGGTAGGCCGTACGTACGCATGAACGCTGTTTTCGTTTCCTTATTGAGTTGAATGGAATTAAGTAGATGACATACACATATATAAAAATAAATCCAGTATAATTATTTTGTCATATATTTCATTATTACTTATTATATACACTTTATAATCATTCATGAATGGTTAAAGTGGAGAATGAATCTCATCGCGTCGTGGAGACGGTAGTCCGTACGTACGCACGAGCGATGATATCGTTCTCATGATCGTGGGACTGTATTAGAGTGTATGTATATTTTTGTAGAATAAATATAACTTTAAAATAATCATATATAGTTATTATTTACACCATTATACCCTTCCAAGTAAGGTGGTGGTGGAAAATAGATTACACCACGACGTGGAGACGGTATTCCGTACGTACGCACGCGCGGTGATTTCATTTTCCGTAGGATGGATAGATGGTGAAATAGGTTTGTTTCATACTTATAATAACATATTAGTATATGAGTGATACTTATGTTATTACTTCATAATTAAACAACCTTATAAGAAGAAGTGGAAGAAGAAATAAAGGTGAAAGAATCAGTAACAGAAATTACCTCTTCTTTGAAGCGCCTCTTTGAGACCTCCTCTTAGGGCACTAACATTGGTCTTTGAGGAAGACCAGAACCTCTAGGATGTTTCTAGGGAAGTGGAGAAGATAATTTTTTAGAGGTTGGCCGAGATTGAAGGCTCAAAGTGGTGTGAGGAAGAGAGGGAGGGGTGCCCTTTTATAAGGGAGGAGAGGGGCACCTTTGGAATAACTAAAAATATTATTTTATTACAAAACCAAATTCGGTTTTAAATAGCTCCAAATTGATTTAATTCGAAGCTAAGGTGGGGATGGGTAGAAATAATCTCATCCAATATAATTTAGAAAAGTTTAGGTATCAATTTTAACCTTATCATTTAGATTTAACTTTACGTTAGATAATTTAACTTTTACCGTCTCTTCTTGTTTTCTTACACTATAAGGTTAATAAACTTACTATATCAAGCCAAAATAACCCCAAGTTGTTTATTATTAACATATATAACCTTATCTAAGTCATTTTGCCGAACATTAGATTTTTAGGAAAAAAATAATAATTAATAATATAATATTTTTTTTAAAAACTATTTTATGTCAATTTTGACACTATTTAGTAATTGATTTTTGTGAAAATCATAAAAGAATGATTAGTTAGAACCAAGTTACTTAAATCAATAATAACATGTCATATTAACCTAGAAAATTAGTGTAATTCATAAAAAGTCTCAAATTACATTTATTTGGGTATTTATAACATCAATTATGTAAATATTTCATTAATAAGATAATTACTGTATCATCTTTGTGTCATAAATAAATTAACTTATTTAAAGTATAAAAATTAAAAATAAAATATATTTATGTGGAAAATCTCTTTATATTTCTAATGAATATTTATAGTAGAATTTATCTTATGTATAACCCCATATTAAAAATGTTTTAGTAAATAGACTTTGATTTTAACTCTTTTAACTCTTCTTTGAATTAAATAATAATAAATGTCTTAATCTAATCCAAGTGGGCCTAAATGGTCATATTTTATTCCTAAGGTTGTTTTTGGTCGAATTACACTTATCCAATAGAATTAGGACATGTGTTAGGGTAATAATAATACCATTTTTACCTTTAATTACCCTATTTACTTTTAACCGTGGTAAAAAAAAGTAAATAGTTACTATTCACCAAAAATTATTTTCATCTCATTAAACCACATTTTACTTATCGACAACAACCATGTCTCTCGAATTTTTGATATTCCACTCACAGAAGCGGTAAAATTAAGTTTTATAAAAAAATTCATTTTTTTACTACCACTTAGTGGTTTCACTATTCATCAAAAAATGAAAGTTTCCAGAAAAATACCAAAAATTAGTTCTAAGATATATTTGATATTATGAACTCAAAAATGATGTCTATTTTTCCAAATTCAAAACATATCAGTTACATTAACTAATTTAAAAATGAATTCTCATCGTCAAAACAAATGGCGTGTTTTTAAGAGATAATAACTATCAAAAGATTGACACTTGTCTATAACTGGTTTAAATGGGAAATTACATCCAATGACCAAAATTGTATTAAATTGTAAAAATATATTCTAAATATAATTTAAAACCACTCAAATTAATAATTTATTACTATTAGTTATTTTGATTAAAAAAGTTGTTTTTAATTAAAATTTAGTAATTTTCACTATTCATCAGAATATGAAAGTTATCCGAAAAGTACCAAAATTTCACCTTAGGATAAATTCGATACTCCGAATCCAAAAATGAAGTCCATTTTGAGAGATAAAATTTATAATATTTTAAAAGGTGGTTATTACTATTCATAACGGCTAGTTTTAATAATATTTTAATAGCATATCATTGTTTAGTGAAACTCGGTATTGCGTACTACACACGCTATCGAGGAAGGTCGCGATTGCGTGTAATGCAAGGCAAGTCAAGGATGCGTGTTGAGCAAGCTCCTTTTTATGTAGCGTACAACAGAAGACATTAAGGAAATTAAATAGAATATTTTTCATAAAATCTTGGGGTGTTACATTCTACCCCCCTTAAAATGAATTTCGCACTCGAAATTCGTCGGGGTTATAAATGGTTTACTATTCAAAAGTTTCTTTAATATAAACCCACATAGTAAAACGAAATACCAAAACCAATCTTTAAAAACAAAAGTATGAAATGTAACGGTTACCGAAATAAACTAATCACTTGGTTTCCACATAGTTGAAAATATGGATATGGAAGAGAAATCTAACCATCATGTTCTGATGGAGAGTGGTAGAGAACATGGCTATGGAAAAGCCAGAAATCACAAATCCATAAAGTTGTGACGATCTAAGGTACCATCTGATTCATCAGATATAAGAGCACTAGGATAACATTTTTGGTTTTCAAGATCGTTTCCTTAAAGTTGATGAAACTTAAATTAGAAGAAATACTTTCGTGATTTCGGCATAGTCTCACCGTTGGACAATTTCCACTTCATCTCTTAATGAAATTAAGTTGAATTTTTCATTTGTGATGTGTTAGTAGAACATGTGATAGAATGATGTGTCATTCCATCTTTCTCAAACAAAAGGTTAGAAATGTTATCAAAAAATACATAAGTCCATCTATAGTGAGATTAATGATTTATGGTTCCTAAAATGGACTTATACTTCATATATCATACTGCTTAATATAATAAAACTAGTTTCTACTAAACATGGACTTCCTGTAGGCCAGTGGTAGGAGATAAAGGCCAGTCGCACTTCGGTTGAGGGTTTGATTCCCACGGCCTTGTCCGACACGATGGGCTGTCGCTCGTCCTGCAGGTTGTCCTTTTTCTAAAACTATATTACTATAACATCCCCTCAATAATATCGAAAAAAACTTCTATCCTAAAACAATAATAACTTATGTCCAACATAATCCATTCCAATCTTTAGGCTTATCCATAATACTGCAGTCCACTCTCATAATATAGTGAAAACGATTACCAGAGATTTAATACCATCGTTGATCCCCATATATCATAAGATATGTCTTGTTGGTCACATTCCAAACATTCAAAGGCCTTAATCATGTATTCTCTTGAATACCAATTGAACCTAAGTGAAAACATGAATGCAGTTAAAAGTTAACACTTTCCACATACCAAGATCCAAAAATTATATATACTCAATCCATTACATAACCTTCTCCTTATATCAGTCATGAGCTCATGAATAATATCAAACATTTAATTTTATCCTTATCCCTTCTATATTCCAAAAATATCTGAATATCCTTTAATGGATACTGGTAACATTAATCATACACTTTCAAAACTCAAGGAAAGACAACAGTGTAACAATCCATAGATTTATCTTTTTTCCATAGTACCATGAGATTACTTATACAACATTACACTTGATAAACATGTAACAATTCTTTCAACTCACATATCATTTGTAATCTCTTCATCATCATCAACATAAATAATACTCATACAGCCGTACTAATTCTCTTCATGAGACTTTACCTTAGGGAATTGGTTTGCATAATGCCCGTACATTCCACATTTAAAACATTTAACCGTTGTTGATGTCGTAGCAATACCATTATCCTCATCCATAGTGTTAACTGAACCTTTTCCTTTGAACTTACTGGCTTTGTGTCCTTCTTTTCCACACCCAAAGCTTCTTCCAGTTCCCTTGAAACATTCTCCTTGATGCCTCTTCCCACATGATTTACATAGGGGAAATTGAACTTTCTCTTCTCTTTGATCATCATGAAACTCCATCTTTCTCTTATTAGCCGAGCCAGGAAACTTACCAAATTTTACTTTATTGATCATATTATGAGATTGCTGATTCGGCATAATAATGATGTTTGGACTTCCAAATCCTATTTCATTTGGTTTCTCATGAAGAATATCACTCCATTGTCCATCATATCCTCCATTATTGTGAATCATCTTGTTTCCAGCCATTTTCTAAAACCCCAAAAGAATAGTGTGAGAGGAAAAAATCATAATAAAGGGTGAGTAACTTCAATATCTAACATATTTGGTTTAATCTAATATCCTTACCATAGTTCTTGGACTATATCCTATACGTATACTTATCCTTAGAGACATCCCTAGACATACCTTAGAAATATCTCTAGGGATCTCACTAACGTTCTCGCATCCTAATTTCCCAAGGTTGACTAAACCTTTCCTCTGATACCAACTGTAGAGACCCGAAGCCTGACGTACATGGACATTACATTACTTTTGCGGAATACTTAGTACATAACAAAAACACGCACACAAGGATCGTAGAAGTTTAGTGTCTTTGGAAACTCAGAATATAATCTTCTAATCGTGGTGAAAGATCTACAACATCTCCCATAAAGATCTTCCCTTTATTTTACCTAAAACCTTTCTTTATATCCTGGGGAAAAGAAAACATAAAAGGGTGAGCTCAAATGCTCAGTAAGGGTAAAAAAAAGAAATATCAATCACATCATATTCATAAGAACATAACATTTTGGAAATCTTAACCTGCAAAAGAGAGCATAATTTCATAACATGGGATAAATCATAGTAGTGAAATGAAATCCCAATAATCATAACTTAAAACATGAAACTTTGTGGCATACACACATAATCATATAGAATCATTTCTTATTAGTCAAGACTCATTGCCAAGACTATCTTAGTGGACAAAGTCCATTTCTGAACCGAGTTCACTCCTTGTTTCAGTCCTGTTTCACTAAACCGGTATAACCTACCGTTCCATCCATGTCTATCTCATGAGATATAAAATCTTTACCCAATGCATTGGAGGGAGATATAGGTCCCACCCATATCATAATGAAACCATTCTTATGTGTGCCACAAAATCGTAAATCATACATCGTAGCATAACCCATGTAATAAAAATGGGATTCTTAAATAACATGACATCATAAAACAATTCATATAAGATAAAGGAATTAATAAAAATAATTCCATCACAACATAATCAAGTCAATGTAATAATAGGGATAGAAACAGAAACCTATATTATCTTATATGGAAAATAATTTTGATAAAGCACTTGAACTCCATTCTTGAGGAAAATATCCTTTCTACTTCAAAATTTTTTTCCTTTATTTAACATGTCATACAATTTTAAACTAAAAGAAGTTGATTAAAAATAAACTTAAAATTGTTTAAAGGAATATTCTTGGAAATAATGTTTTAAAAATCCATTCATGCCGTATAAGTTAAAAAAACATTCTTCTCGTACTTTTGTCGGAAAAGTCAAAAAGTACCTCGTACGAAAAACGACAAAAGATTCCTTTCATATCTTTTACAAAAACTCACCGAAGGGTAAAATTGGATATAAAATATTGTAGAAGGATATAAATATTACATATTGAGGAAAAATGGATGTGGGTGAGAAAATACACCCCAGTAAATTCCAAAGTATAAACAATCTCGGATAAAAATGAGATTGTGATATTTCCCTTACCTTAGGTCTGATTTGTTTCATAAGTGTCCGAACCTCCTGTATAATGGTTTAAATAATGTCATTGACTTATTCCAGAATCATACTCATTGTTGTGATATCATATATGGTCCACTTATGACTTTATATTACCCGTTCTTTTGTAAATTCCATGTTAAAGAGCGTTTTGGGTAAAATTGTTCCATTTGTCGTCCGTGTTTTGACTTGTAATTATTCATATGATTAATTAGATCATGATTACTTAATTATAGAATATAGAACATGATTTATATCTAATTTATATTCAGAATATACATATATATAATAAATCAGTAAATGGAAAGAAATACACCGTTCATGGAGACGGTAGGCCGTACGTACGCATGAACGCTGTTTTTGTTTCCTTATTGAGTTGAATGGAATTAAGTAGATGACATAAACATATATACAAATAATTACAGTATCATTATTATGTCATATATTTCATGATTAATTATTATATACACTTTATAATCATTCATGAATGGTTAAAGTGGAGAATGGATCTCATCGCGTCGTGGAGACGGTAGTCCGTACGTATGCACGAGCGATGATATCGTTCTCATGATCGTGGGACTGTATTGGAGTGTATGTATACTATTTCAGAATCAATATCACTTCGAAATAATCATATATAGTTATTATTTACACCATTATACCCTTCCAAGTAAGGTGGTGGTGAAAAATAGATTACACCACGGTGTGGAGACGGTATTCCGTACATACGCACGTGCGGTGATTTCGTTTTCGGTAGGATGGATAGATGGTGAAATAGGGTTGTTTCATACTTATAATAACATATCATTGTATGAGTTATACTTATGTTATTACTTCATAATGAAACAACCTTATAAGAAAAAGTTGAAGAAGAAATAAAGGTGAAATAATCAGTAACGGAAATTACCTCTTCTTTGAAGCGCCTCTTTGAGACCTCCTCTTAGGGCACTAAAATTGGTCTTTGAGGAAGACCAGAACCTCTAGGATGTTTATAGGGAAGTGGAGAAGATAATTTGGCAGAGTTTGGCCGAGATTTAAGGCTCAATGTGGTGTGAGGAAGAGAGGGAGGGGTGCCTTTTATAAGGGAGGAGAGGGGAACCTTTGGAATAACTAAAAATATTATATTATTATAAATCCAAATTCGGGTTTAAATATCTAAAAATTGATTTAATTTGAAGCTAAGGTGGGGATGGGTCGAAATCCTCTCATTAAATAGAATTTAGACAAGTTTAGGTATCAAATTTAACCTTATCATCTAGATTTAACTTTAAGTTAGATAATTTAACTTTTACCGTGTCTTCTTGTTTTCTTACACTATAAGGCCAATGAACTTACTATATCAAGACAAACGAACCCCAAGTTATTTATTATTAAAATATATAACCTTATCTAAGCCATTTGGCCGAACCTTATATTTTTAGGAATAAAATAATAATTAATAATATAATATTTGTTTTAAATACTATTTTATGTCAATTTTGACACTATTTAGTAATTGATTTTTTTGAAAATCATAACAGAATGATTAGTTCGAAAAAGTTACTTACATCAGTAATAACATGTCATATTAACCTAGAAAATTAGTTTAATTCATAAAAAGTCTCAAATTACATTTATTTGGGTATTTATAACATCAATTACGTCAATATTTCATTAATAAGATAATTACTGTATCATCTTTGTGTCATAAATAAATTAACATATTTAAAGTCTAAAAATTAAAAATAAAATATCATTATGCATGAAATATTTTTAGATTTCTAATGAGTATTTATAGTAGAATTTATCTTATGTATAACCCCATATTAAAAATGTTTTAGTAAATAAACTTTCATTTTAACTCTTTTAACTCTTCTTTGAATTAAATGATAACAAATTTTCTAATCTAATCCAAGTGGGCCTAAATGGTCATATTTTATTAATAAGGTTGTTTTTGGTCGAATTACACTTATCCAATAGAATTAGGACATGTGTTAGGGTAATAATAATATCATTTTTACCCTTAATTACCATATTTACTTTTAACCGTGGTAAAAAAAAGTAAAAACTTACTATTCACCAAAAATTATTTTCATCTCATTGAACCACATTTTACTTACTGAAATCAACCGTGTCTCTCGGATTTTTGAAATTCCACTCACAGAAGCAGTAAAATTATGTTTTATAAAAGAATTCATTTTTTTACTACCACTTAGTGGTTTCACTATTCATCAAAAAATGATAGTTTCTAGAAAAATACCAAAAATTAGGCCTAAGCTATATTTGATATTATGAACTCAAAAATAATGTCTATTTTTCCAAATTCAAAACATATCAGTTACATTAACTAATTTAAAACTTAATTCCCATCGTCAAAACAAATGGCGTGTCTTTAAGAGATAATAACTATCAAAAGATTGACATTTGTTTATAACTGGTTTAAATGTGAAATTACATCCAATGACCAAAATTGTATTAAATTGTAAAAATATATTCTAAATATAATTTAAAACCACTCTAATTAATAATTTATCACTATTAATTATTTCGATTAAAAAAATTGTTTTTAATTAAAATTTAGTAATTTTCACTATTCATCAGAATATGGAAGTTATCCGAAAAGTACCAAAATTTCACTTTAGGCTAAATTCGATACTCCAAATCCAAAAATGAAGTCCATTTTGAGAGATAAAATTTCTAATATTTTAAAAGGTTGTTATTACTATTCATAACGGCTAGTTTTAATAATATTTCAATAGCATATCGTTGTTTAGTGAAACTCGGTATTGCGTACTACACACGCTATCGAGGAAGGTCGCGATTGCGTGTAATGAAAGGCAAGTCAAGGATGCATGTTGAGCAAGCTCCTTTTGGTGTAGCGTACAACACAAGACATTAATGAAATTAAAAAGAATATTTTTCATAAAATATTGGGGTGTTACATTCTACCCCCCTTAAAATGAATTTCTCCCTCGAATTTCGTCGGGGTTATAAATGGTTTACTATTCAAAATTTTCTTTAATATAAACCCACATCGTAAAATGAAATACCAAAAAAAATCTTTAAAAACAAAAGTATGAAATGTAACGGTTACCCGAATAAACTAATCACTGGGTTTAGACATAGTTGAAAATATGGATATGGAAGAGAAATCTAACCATCATGTTCTGATGGAGAGTGGTAGAGAACATGGCTATGCAAAAGCCAGCAATCACAAAGCCATAAATTTGTGACGATCTAAGGTACCATCTGATTCATCAGATATAAGAGCACTAGGACAACATTTTTGGTTTTCAAGATTGTTTCCTTAAAGTTGATGAAATTGAAATTAGAAGAAATACTTTCGTGATTTCGGTATAGTCTCACCGTTGGACAATTTCCACTTCATCTATTAAAGAAATGAAGTTGAATTTGTCATTTGTGATGTGTTAGTAGATCATGTGATAGAATGATGGGTCATTCCATCTTTCTCAAACAAAAGGTTAGAAATGTTATCAAAAAATACATAAGTCCATCTATAGTGAGATTAATGATATATGGTTCCTAAAATGGACTTATACTTCATATATCATACTTCTTAATATAATAAAACTAGTTTCTACTAAACATGGACTTCCTGTAGGCCAGTGGTAAGCGATAAAGGCCAGTCGCACTTCGGTTGAGGGTTCGATTCCCACGGCCTTGTCCGACGCGATGGGTTGTCGCTCGTACTGCAGGTTGTCCTTATTATAAAACTATATTACTATAACATCCCCTCAATAATATCGAAAAAAAACTTCTATCCTTAAACAATAATAACTTATGTCCAATATAATCCATTCCAATCTTTAGGCTTATCCATAATACTACAGTCCACTCTCATAACATAGTGAAAACGATTACCAGAGATTTAATACCATCATTGATCCCCATATATCATAAGATATGTCTTGTTGGTCACATTCCAAACATTCAAAGGCCTTAATCATGTATTCTCTTGAATACCCATTGAACCTAAGTGAAAACATGAATGCAGTTAAAAGTTAACACTTTCCACATACCAAGATCCAAAAATTCTATATACTCAATCCATTACATAACCTTCTCCTTATATTAGTCATGAGCTCATGAATACTATCAATCATTTAATTTTATCCTTATCCATTCTATATTAAAAAAATATCTGAATATCCTTTAATGGATACTAGTACCATTAATCATACACTTTCAAAACTCAAGGAAAGACAACAGTGTAACAATCCATAGATGTATCTTTATTCCATAGTACCATGAGATTACTTATACAACATTACACTTGATAAACATGTAACAATTCTTTAAACTCACATATCATTTGTAATCTCTTCATCATCATCGACATAGATAATACTCATATGGCCATACTGATTCTCTTCATGACACTTTCCCTTAGGGCATTGGTTTGCATAATTCCCGTACATTCCACATTTAAAATATTTAACCATTGTTGATGTCGTAGCAATACCATTATCCTCATCCATAGTGTTAACTGAACCTTTCCCTTTGCACTTATTGGTTTTGTGTCCTTTTCCACACCCAAAGCATCTTCCAGTTCCCTTGAAAAATTCTCCTTGATGCCACTTCCCAAATTATTTACATAGGGGAAATTGAACTTCCTTTCCTCTATGATCATCATGAAACTCCATCTTTCTCTTATTAGCCGAGCCAGGAAACTTACCAAATTTTACTTTATTGATCATATTATGAGATTTCTGATTCGACATAATAATGATGTTTGGACTTCCAAATCCCATTTCATTTGGTTGCTCATGAAGAATATCATTCCACTGTCCATCATATCCTCCATTATCGTGAATCATCTTGTTTCCAGCCATTTTCTAAAACCCAAAAAGAATAGTGTGAGAGGAAAAAATCATAATAAATGGGGAGTAACTTCAATATCTAACATCTTTGGTTTAATCTAATATCGTTACCATTGTTCTAGGACTATATCCTATACGTATACTTATCCTTAGAGACATCCCTAGACATACCTTAAAAATATCTCTAGGGATCTCACTAACGTTCTCGCATCCTAATTTCCAAAGGATGACTAAACCTTTCCTCTGATACCAACTGTAGAGACTCGAAGCCTGACGTACATGGACATTACATTACTTTTGCAGAATACTTAGTACATAAAAAAAACACACACACAAGGATCGTAATAGTTTAGTGTCTTTGGAAACTCCAAATATAATCTTCTAATCGTGGTGAAAGATCTTCAACATCTCCCATAATGATCTTCCCTTTTTTTTACCTAAAACGTTTCTTTATATCCTAGGGAAAAGCAAACATAAAAGGGTGAGCTCAAATGCTCAGTAAGGGTAAACAAAAGAAATATCAATCACATCATATTCATAAGAACATAACATTTTGGAAATATTAACCTGCAAAAGAGAGCATAATTTCATAACATGGGATAAATCATAGTAGTGAAATGAAATCCCAATAATCATAACATAAAACATGAAAGTTTGTGGAATACACACATAATCATAGAGAATCATTTCTTAGTAGTCAAGACTCATTGCCAAGACTATCTTAGTGGACAAAGTCCCTTTCTGAACCGAGTTCACTCCTCGTTTCAGTCCTCTTTCACTGAACCGATATAACCTACCGTTCTAGCCATGTCTATCTCATGAGATATAAAATCTTTACCCAATGCATTGGAGGGAGATATAGGTCCCACCCATCTCATAATGAAACCATTCTTATGTGTGCCACAAAATCGTAAATCATACATCGTAGCATAACCCATGTAATAAAAATGGGATTCTTAAAAAACATGACATCATAAAACAATTCATATAAGATAAAGGAATTCATAAAAATAATTCCATCACAACATAATCAAATCAATGTAATAATAGGGATATAAACAGAACCCTATATTATCTTATATGGAAAATAATTTTGATAAAGCACTTGAACCCCATTCTTGAGGAAAATATCCTTTCTACTTCAAAATATTTTTCCTTTCCTTAACATGTCATACAATTTTAAACTAAAAGAAGTTGATTAAAAATAAACTTGAAAATTTATAAAGGAATGTTCTTGGAAATAATGTTTTAAAAATCCATTCATGCTGTATAAGTTAAACAAAAAACATTCTTCTCGTACTTTTGTCGGAAAATTCAAAAAGTACCTCGTACGAAAAATGACAAAAGATTCCTTTCATATGTTTTACAAAAACTCAACGAAGGGTAAAATTGGATATAAACTATTGTAGAAGGATATAAATATTACATATTGAGGAAAAATGGATGTGGATGAGAAAATACACCCCAGTAAATTCCAAAGTATAAACAATCTCGGATAAAAATGAGATTGTGATATTTCCCTTACCTTAGGTCCGATTTGCTTCATAAGTGTCCGAACCTCCTGTATAATGGTTTAAATAATGTTATTGAATTATTCCAGAATCATAATCATTGTTATTATATCATATATGGTTCACTTATGACTTTATAGTACCCGTTCTTTTGTAAATTCCATGTTAAAGAGCGTTTTGGGTAAAATTGTTTCATTTGTCGTCCGTGTTTTGACTTGTAATTATTCATATGATTACTTAAATCATGATTAATTAATTCCAGAATATAAAAAAATATTTATATCTAATATATTCATAATATACATATATATAATAAATCAGTAAATGGAAAGAAATACACCGTTCATGGAGACGGTAGGTCGTACGTACGCATGAACACTGTTTTCGTTTCCTTATTGAGTTGAATGGAATTAAGTAGATGACATACACATATATACACATAAATATAGTATCATTATTATGTCATATATTTCAGGATTACTTATTATATACACTTTATAATCATTCATGAATGGTTAAAGTGCAGAATGAATCTCATCGCGTCGTGGAGACGGTAGTCCGTACGTACGCACGAGCGATGATATCGTTCTCATGACCGTGAGAATGTATTGGAGTGTATGTATACTATTTCAGAATCAATATCACTTTAAAATAATCATATATATTTATTATTTACACCATTATACCCATCCAAGTAAGGTGGTGGTGGAAAATAGATTACACCACAGCGTGGAGACGGTATTACGTACGTACGCACGCGCGGTGATTTCGTTTTCGGTAGGATGGATAGATGGTGAAACAGGGTTGTTTCATACTTATAATAACATATCAGTATATTAGTGATACTTATGTTATTACTTCATAATGAAACAAACTTAGAAGAAGATGTGGAAGAAGAAATAAAGGTGAAAGAATCGGTAACGGAAATGACCTCTTCTTTGAAGCGCCTCTTTGAGACCTCCTCTTAGGGCATTAAAATTGGTCTTTGAGAAAGACAAAAACCTCTAGGATGTTTCTAGAGAAGTGGAGAAGAGAATTTTGAAGAGTTTGGCCGAGCTTGAAGGCTCAATGTGGTGTGAGGAAGAGAGGGAGGGGGTGCCCTTTTATAAGGGAGGAGAGGGGCACCTTTGGAATAACTAAAAATATTATTATATTATAAAGCCAAATTCGGGTTTAAATAGCTCCAAATTGATTTAATTAGAAGCTATGGTGGGGATGGGTCGAAATACTCTCATCCAATATAATTTAGAAAAGTTTAGGTATCAATTTTAACCATATCATCTAGATTTAACTTTAAGTTAGATAATTTAAATTTTACCGTGTCTTCTTGTTTTCTCACACTATAAGGCTAATAAACTTACTATATCAAGACAAAAGAACCCCAAGTTATTTATTATTAAAATATATAACCTTATCTAAGTCATTTGGCCGAACCGTAGATTTTTAGGAAAAAAATAATAATTAATAATATAATATTTGTTTTAAAAACTATTTTATGTCAATTTTGACACTATTTAGTAATTGATTTTTGTAAAACTCATAACAGAATGATTAGTTCAAACCATGTTACTTAAATAAGTAATAACATATCATATTAACCTAGAAAATTCGTGTAATTCTTAAAAAGTCTCAAATTACATTTATTTGGGTATTTATAACATCAATTATGTCAATATTTCATTAATAAGATAATTACTGTATCATCTTTGTGTCATAAATAAATTAACTTATTTAAAGTATAAAAATTAAAAATAAAATATCATTATGTAGGAAATCTTTTTAGATTTCTAATGAATATTTATAGTCTAATTTATCTTATGTATAACCCCATATTAAAAATGTTTTAGTAAATAAACTTTGATTTTAACTCTTTTAACTCTTCTTTGAATTAAATAATAATAAATGTCCTAATCTAATCCAAGTGGGCCTAAATGGTCATATTTTATTCCTAAGGTTGTTTTTGGTCGAATTACACTTATCAAATAGAATTAGGACATGTTTTAGGGTAATAATAATATCAGTTTTACCCTTAATTACCCTATTTACTTTTAAACATGGTAAAAAAAAGTAAAAAGTTACTATTCACCAAAAATTATTTTCATCTCATTGAACCACATTTTACTTACTCACATCAACCATGTCTCTCGGATTTTTGAAATTCCACTCACAGAAGCGTTAAAATTAAGTTTTATAAAAAAAATAATTTTTTTACTACCACTTAGTGGTTTCACTATTCATTAAAAAATGAAAGTTTTCAGAAAAATACCAAAAATTTGGCCTAAGCGATATTTGATATTATGAACTCAAAAATGATGTCTATTTTTCCAAATTAAAAACATATCAGTTACATTAACTAATTTAAAAATTAATTCCTGTCGTCAAAACAAATGGTGTGTTTTTAAGAGATAATAACTATCAAAAGATTGACAATTGTTTATAACTGGTTTAAAAGTGAAATTACATCCAATGACCAAAATTGTATTAAATTGTAAAAATATATTCTAAATATAATTTAAAACCTCTCAAATTAATAATTTATCACTATTAATTATTTCGATTAAAAAATTTGTTTTTAATTAAAATTTAGTAATTTTCACTATTCATCAGAATATGAAAGTTATCCGAAAAGTAACAAAATTTCACCTTAGGCTAAATTCGATACTCCGAATCCAAAAATGAAGTCCATTTTGAGAGATAAAATTTCTAATATTTTAAATGGTGGTTATTACTGTAATGACCCAATGTTTCATTAATAGAAAATCCCTCTTGATCCAGTTAAATGTTTCTTTATGAAATTTCTTTTTATAAGATGTCAACTTCTTTAGTTTTACGTTAAGATTTGTGACCGTTACTTTTATAGCTGTTGAACAGTGATCATCTGAGTAGTATAAATATAAGGCTTTAACGAACCCATTTCTACTCAGACAAAGGAAGCGATGGCCTCATCCAGTAGAATTGGCCCTTACGAAGCCCATTTGTCAGAGCTCGGAAAAGAGGTGGCATCATTGGGATTTTCCCTTGACCAAGCCCAAGCTGAGCTTCATCAAGTCAAGCTTGAACATGATCGTCTACAGGAAAAGTGTAAGTTAATTGAAATTACCACTCGAGCGATGTTATCCGAGCCACCCCAAGAGTCTGTCACCATCGCACACCTTACCCTTAGGTCTTATGCGGCTATTTTAAGGGGTTATGTAACAAATAAGTAGCACCATGTTCGTGTACATTATTTTTTTATATAATAATTAGTATAATTTCTAGTCATTTTTGATACATTGTAATTAGTTTTTAATGTACAAATGGTGTTTTTAGATATTATTTAATTAAGAATTATATTTTATTAAATTAAAGGATTTTTGAATTAAATAATATTTTAATAAAATATTATTATTAATATTAAATTAATTTTTTTATTAAGTATAAATGATCTTATAATTTTATGAATGCAATTAAAATTTTTATTAAGGTTTGAAAGCCATTTCTGTCAAAACCCGTGATTTTTTTTGTAAATGTCGGTTTTTATTTTAAAAGTGAAAATTCACATATTTAGAAAATTATTTAGATAAAATAAATATTATTTTTGGAATCAGGACATCGAAATTATCCAACGGTGATTTTTTCATAATTTGCTGAGACAGTCAAATTTTTGGGTAAAAATTAAATACCATTTAAATATATATTGTGTTTTATGACATCATAATGACCCAATGGTGATGTAATAAAATAACATAATCCTTATGTTCGGCCAATATGTATTTTATCATTAAAATAATTAGATTTTGGGTTTGTTTGACTTACTTTTCAAAGCATTAATGGAGCCCTCAAGACTTATTCAACACTTTGCCTTTTTAAATTAATTTCCATGGGAGTGTGACTCACCTCCACAAAAGTAACCCTAATTTTTTATTAAGTTCGGACCTTGGCCTTGTAAAATATTGTTTTCCTATTTCCTTTTCCAGAGACCATGGGAAAATACCATGGGATGGTTTGTGGTTTGGATTATTTTAATATAAGGGGTCCCAAACCTAAATAATAAAGAATTCTCTCACCTTTACAATATAAACCCACCCAAGATCCCACTTCCTCCTCAATAAAATCCCTTGGAGTTAGTCCACCCTCTTCCCTAATCTCTCTAGAATCCTCCCAAGGTGACCCAAGCTCCCAAAAATCCTCTCACAAGCCTCTCTCTAGCCTTTGGAAGCACACTTCCAAGTAAGGATTTTTTCTTCCTTCCTAATTTTTGTCAATTTTTTATAAGTTGTATTGCCCTTTTAATTTCAATTATGAATGTTGGGGTATGGATTCGCACCTCCCCCATACTGCACTTTTATTGTTTGAATGATGGGAGACCCCTTTCTCTCTCATTAAATGCCTCCCATGTACACCCGTTACTATGCCGAAATTCCGAAAGGAACTTTTTTCTCCTCTTTTATATTCAAGAAATACTTTTGTATCATGAATCTAAATTCCTTTTCAATTGTTGGGACATGTATCTATATGACCTCCTTACTGTCCATTACATTTAAATATTATGAGGAACCCCTTTCTCTCTCATCAACCATTTTTATGAATTCTTATGTCACGCCGTTATGCTGTCGAAATCACACCGATTTTCTAAGCCAATATCATTGTGTAGTGAATACCATGCCCATTTCTCCATCAAGGGTATTCAACTTTATGCACATTTACTTATTGATTATAAAGTTTCATGTATGAATTCCACATTCCTTTATTGTGGAATAAATGATTATGTTTTTTGAATCCAGGTTTTATGATCCACGTGGCACACTTATGCATGAAATGAAATGCTTAAGAAGGGTGTGCCCTTATAGTGCTCCAATGCATTGGGTAAAGTATAGTATCATGATACGTCATGTGCAATGAGTTTTGAATCATGATAATTCAAGTGCAATGAGGGTTTACTCGTGCTTCAAGTGCAATGAGGGTTTACTCATGCTTCATGTGGAATGAGCCTTGGCTCATGCTAATTCAATGTTAAGTGTTGTTGCCACATTTCCATGTTATAGTTATCATGCTTTATCGTGACTTTATGTTCATGTTACTCTAATTCTCTATTTATGTTCCTATTGCCTAACATGTATTGTACTTCTCATGTTATTCATTGTGTACTCCCTTATTGGGCTTTATAGCTCACCCTTTTCTTATGCATGTCCTCAGGTTATCCCATGCAATGTTAAGTATGAAGGAATGTAGTGGTCATGTAAAGGAAGTTTTCAATAAATATGTTGTATTTCAAGTTTAATGTTTTTATGTAATGATCCTAAGCCCCAAAGACACTAAACCTCTCGATCTTCTTTTTTGTATCAAGTGAAGTATTATGTAATAAAGCATGTTTAAGTTGTAATAAAAAGCAGGGTTGTCATAATTACTATTCATAACAGCTAGTTTTAATAATATTTTAATAGCATATCGTTGTTTAGTGAAACTCGGTATTGCGTACTACACACCCTATCGAGGAAGGTTGCGATTGCGTGTAATGCAAGGCAAGTCAAGGATGCGTTTTGAGAAAGCTCTTTTTGGTGTAGCGTACAACACAAGACATTAATGAAATTAAAAAGAATATTTTTCATAAAATCTCGGGGTGTTACATTCTACCACCCTTAAAATGTATTTCGCCCTCGAAATTCATCGGGGTTTTAAATGGTTTACTATTAAAAAGTTTCTTTAATATAAACCCACATCATAAAACGAAATACCCAAACCAATCTTTAAAAACAAAAGTATGAAATGTAACGTTTACCCAAATAAACTAATCACTGGGTTTCCACATAGTTGAAAATATGGATATGGAAGAGAAATCTAACCATCATGTTCTGATGGAGAGTGGTAGAGAACATGGCTATGGAAAAGCTAGCAATCACAAAGCCATAAATTTGTGATGATCTAAGGTACCATCTGATTCATCAGATATAAGAGCACTAGGACAACATTTTTGGTTTTCAAGATAGTTTCCTTAAAGTTGATGAAATTGAAATTAGAAGAAATAATTTCGTGTTTTTGGTATAGTCTCACCGTTGGACAATTTACACTTCATCTCTTAAAGAAATGAAGTTGAATTTGTCATTTGTGATGTGTTAGTAGATCATGTGATAGAATAATGGGCCATTCCATCGTTCTCAAACAAAAGGTTAGAAATGTTATCAAAAAATACATAAGTCCATCTATAGTGAGATTAATGATATATGGTTCCTAAAATGGACTTATACTTCATATATCATACTACTTAATATAATAAAACTAGTTTCTACTAAACATGGACTTCCTGTAGGCCAGTGGTAGGCGATAAAGTCCAGTCGCACTTCGGTTGAGGGTTCGATTCCCACGGCCCTGTCCGACGCGATGGGCTGTCGCTCGTCCTGCAGGTTTTCCTTTTTCTAAAACTATATTACTATAACATCCCCTCAATAATATCGAAAAAAACTTCTATCCTTAAACAATAATAACTTATGTACAACATAATCCATTCCTATCTTTAGGCTTATCCATAATACTGCAGTCCACTCTCATAATATAGTGAAAACGATTACTAGAGATTTAATACCATCGTTGATCCCCATATATCATAAGATATGTCTTTTTGGTCACATTCCAAACATTCAAAAGCCTTAATAATGTATTCTATTGAATACCCATTGAACCTAAGTGAAAACATGAATGCAGTTAAAAGTTAACACTTTCCACATACCAAGATCCAAAAATTCTATATACTCAATCCATTACATAACCTTCTCCTTATATCAGTCATGAGCTCATGAATACTATCAAACATTTAATTTTCTCCTTATCCCTTATATATTCCAAAAATATCTGAATATCCTTTAATGTATAATGGTACCATTAATCATACACTTTCAAAACTCAAGGAAAGACAACAGTGTAACAATCCATAGATGTATCTTTATTTCATAGTACCATGAGATTACTTATACAACATTACACTTGATAAACATGTAACAATTCTTTCAACTCACATATCATTTGTAATCTCTTCATCATCATCAACATAAATAATACTCATACGGCCGTACTGATTCTCTCCATGAGACTTTCCCTTGGGGCATTGGTTTGCATAATGCCCATACATTCCACATTTAAAACATTTAACCATTTTTGATGTCGTAGAAATACCATTATCCTCATCCATAGTGTTAACTGAACCTTTTCCTTTGCACTTACTGGCTTTGTGTCCTTCTTTTCCACACCCAAAGCATCTTCTAGTTCCCTTGAAACATTCTCCTTGATGCCTCTTCACACATGATTTACATAGGGGAAATTGAACTTTCTTTCCTCTATGATCATCATGAAACTCCAACTTTCTCTTATTAGCTGAGCCAGGAAACTTACCAAATTTTACTTTATTGATCATATTATGAGATTGCTGATTCGGCATAATAATGATGTTTGGACTTCCAAATCCAAATTCATTTGGTTGCTCATGAAGAATAACATTCCATTGTCCATCATATCCTCCATTATCGTGAATCATCTTGTTTCCAGCCATTTTCTAAAACCCAAAAAGAATAGTGTGAGAGGAAAAAATCATAATAAAGGGGGAGTAACTTCAATATATAACATCTTTGGTTTAATCTAATATCGTTACCATAGTTCTAGGACTATATCCTATACGTATAATTATCCTTAGAGACATCCCTAGACATGCCTTAGAAATATCTCTAGGGATCTCACTAACGTTCTCGCATCCTAATTTCCCAAGGTTGAATAAACCTTTCCTCTGATACCAACTGTAGAGACCCGAAGCCTGACGTACATGGACATTACATTACTTTTGCGGAATACTTAGTACATAACAAAAACACACACACAAGTATCGTAATAGTTTAGTGTCTTTGGAAACTCGGAATATAATCTTCTAATCGTGGTGAAAGATCTTCAACATCTCCCATAAAGATCTTCCCTTTTTTTTTACCTAAAACCTTTCTTTATATCCTGGGGAAAAGAAAACATAAAAGGGTGGGCTCAAATGATCAGTAAGGGTAAACAAAAGAAATATCAATCACATTATATTCATAAGAACATAACATTTTGGAAATCTTATCCTGAAAAAGAGAGCATAATTTCATAACATGGGATAAACCATAGTAGTGAAATGAAATCCCAATAATCATAACATAAAACATGAAACTTTTTGGCATACACACATAATCATAGAGAATCATTTCTTATTAGTCAAGACTCATTGCCAAGACTATCTTAGTGGACAAAGTCCCTTTCTGAACCAAGTTCACTCCTCGTTTCAGTCCTGTTTCACTGAACCGGTATAACCAACCGTTCCAGCCATGTCTATCTCATGAGATATAAAATCTTTACCCATTGCATTGGAGGGAGATATAGGTCCCACCCATCTCATAATGAAACCATTCTTATGTGTGCCACAAAATCATAAATCATACATCGTAGCATAACCCATGTAATAAAAATGGGATTCTTAAATAACATGACATCATAAAACAATTCATATAAGATAAAGGAATTTATAAAAATTATTGCATCACAACATAATCAAATCAATGTAATAATAGGGATAGAAACATAACCCTATATTATCTTATATGGAAAATAATTTTGATACAGCACTTGAACTCCATTCTTGATGAAAATATACTTTCTACTTCAAAAACATTTTCCTTCCTTTAACATGTCATACTATTTTAAACTAAAAGAGGTTGATTAAAAATAAACTTGAAATTTTTTAAAGGAATATTCTTGGAAATAATGTTTTAGAAATCCATTCATGCCGTATAAGGTAAAAAAAACATTCTTCTCGTACTTTTATCGGAAAAGTCAAAAAGTACCTCGTACGAAAAACGACAAAAGATTCCTTTCATAACTTTTACAAAAACTCACCGAAGGGTAAAATTGGATATAAACTATAGTATAAGGATATAAATATTACATATTGAGGAAAAATGGATGTGGATGAGAAAATACACCCTAGTAAATTCCAATGTATAAACAATCTCGAATAAAAATGAGATTGTGATATTTCCCTTACCTTAGGTCCGATTTGCTTCATAAGTGTCCGAAACTCCTGTATAATGGTTTAAATAATGTCATTGACTTATTCTAGAATCATAATCATTGTTATGATATCATATATGGTTCACTTATGACTTTATATTACCCGTTCTTTTGTAAATTCCATGTTAAAGAGCGTTTTGGGTAAAATTGTTTCATTTGTCGTCCGTGTTTTGACTTGTAATTATTAATATGATTACTTAAATCATGATTACTTAATTCCAGAATATAAAACATGATTTATATCTAATGTATATTCAGAATATACATATATATAATAAATCAGTAAATGGAAAGAAATACACCGTTCATGGAGACGGTAGGCCGTACGTACGCATGAACGCTGTTTTCGTTTCCTTATTGAGTTTGAATAGAATTAAGTAGATGACATACACATATATAAAAATAAATCCAGTATAATTATTGTGTCATATATTTCATGATTACTTATTATATACACTTTATAATCATTCATGAATGGTTAAAGTGGAGAATGAATCTCATCGCGTCGTGGAGACGGTAGTCCGTACGTACGCACGAGAGATGATATCGTTCTCATGATCGTGGGACTGTATTGGAGTGTATGTATACTATTTCAGGATCAATATCACTTTAAAATAATCATATATAGTTATTATTTACACCATTATACCCATCCAAGTAATGTGGTGGTGGAAAATAGATTACACCACGGCGTGGAGACGGTATTCCATACGTACGCACGCGCAGTGATTTCGTTTTCGGTAGGATGGATAGATGGTTAAATATCGTTGTTTCATACTTATAATAAAATATCAGTATATGAGTGATACTTATGTTATTACTTCATAATGAAACAACCTTAGAAGAATAAGTGGAAGAAGAAATAAAGGTGAAAGAATCGGTAACAGAAATTACCTCTTCTTTGAAGCGCCTCTTTGAGACATCCTCTTAGGGCACTAAAATTGGTCTTTGAGGGAGACCAGAACCTCTGGGATGTTTCTAGGGAAGTGTAGAACAGAATTTGGTAGAGTTTGGCCGAGCTTGAAGGCTCAATGTGGTGTGAGGAAGAGAGGGAGGGGGTGCCCTTTTATAAGGGAGGAGAGAGGCACCTTTGGAATAACTAAAAATATTATTTTATTATAAAGCCAAATTCGGGGTTAAATAGCTCCAAATTGATTTAATTAGAAGCTAAGGTGGGGATGGGTCGAAAGCCTCTCATCCAATAGAAATTAGAAACGTTTAGGTATCAATTGTAACCTTATCATCTAGATTTAACTTTAAGTTAGATAATTTAACTTTTACCGTGTCTTCTTGTTTTCTTACACTATAAGGATAATAAGCTTACTATATCAAGACAAACGAACCCTGAGTAATTTATTATTAAAATATATAACCTTATCTAAGTCATTTGGCCGAACCTTAGATTTTTAGGAATAAAATAATAATTAATAATATAATATTTGTTTTAAAGACTATTTTATGTCAATTTTGACACTATTTAGTAATTGATTTTTGTGAAAATCATAACAGAATGATTAGTTCGAACCAAGTTACTTAAATACGTAATAACATGTCATATTAACCTAGAAAATTAGTTTAATTCATAAAAAGTATCAAATTACATTTATTTGGGTATTTATAACATCAATTATGGCAATATTTCATTAATAAGATAATTACTGTATCATCTTTGTGTCATAAATAAATTAACTTATTTAAAGTCTAAAAATTAAAAATAAAATATCATTATGTAGGAAATTGATTTAGATTTCTAATTAATATTTATAGTCGAATTTATCTTATGTATAACCCCATATTAAAAATGTTTTAGTAAATAAACTTTGATTTTTACTCTTTTAACTCTTTGAATTAAATAATAATAAATGTCCTAATCTAATCCAAGTGGGCCTAAATGGTCATATTTTATTCCTAAGGTTGTTTTTGGTCGAATTACACTTATCCAATAGAATTAGGACATGTTTTAGGGTAATAATAATATCATTTTTACCCTTAATTACCCTATTTACTTTTAACCGTGTTAAAAAAAGTAAAAAGTCACTATTCACCAAAAATTATTTTCATCTCATTGAACCACATTTTACTTACGGACGTCAACCGTGTCTCTCGGATTTTTGAAATTCCACTCACAGAAGCGGTAAAATTATGTTTTATAAAAAAATTCATTTTTTTTACTACCACTTAGTGGTTTCACTATTAATCAAAAAATGAATGTTTCGAGAAAAATACCAAAAATTAGGCCAAAGCTATATTTGATATTATGAACTCCAAAATGATGCCTATTTTTCCAAATTCAAAACATATCAGTTACATTAACTAATTTAAAAATTAATTCCCGTCGTCAAAACAAATGGCGTGTTTTTAAGAGATAATAACTATCAAAAGATTGACACTTGTTTATAACTGGTTTAAATGTGAAATTACATCCAATGACCAAAATTGTATTAAATTGTAAAAATATATTCGAAATATACTTTAAAACCACTCAAATTAATAATTTATCACTATTAATTATTTCGATTAAAAAAGTTGTTTTTAATTAAAATTTAGTAATTTTCACTATTCATCCGGACATGAAAGTTATCCGAAAAGTACCAAAATTCACCTTAGGCTAAATTTGATACTCCGAATCCAAAAATGAAGTCCATTTTGAGAGATAAGATTTCTAAAATTTTAAAAGGTGGTTATTACTATTCATAACGGCTAGTTTTAATAATATTTTAATAGCATATCGTTGTTTAGTGAAACTCGGTATTGCGTACTACACACACTATCGAGGAAGGTCGCGATTGCGTGTAATGCAAGGAAAGTCAAGGATGCGTGTTGAGCAAGCTCCTTTCGGTGTTGCGTACAACACAAGACATTAATGAAATTAAAAAGAATATTTTTCATAAAATCTCGGGGTGTTACAACATCTACTCATTCTTCACAACTTTATGTCATTATGTCATGCCTTATGACCTATGTGCTGCATTTTATTCCTTTACTTATCCCCTTACTAGGTTTTTTATCTCATCCCTTTTGTTCACGTATTCACCAAGTTATCCTATGTATATATAAGTGCTAAAATGGATTTAGGATATCATTATGAATATTAAATAAAATATGTTTTTATTTTGGTTTCATGATTCTTAATTATGTACCCAGTCTTCAAAGACATAAGACTTTATGATCCTTGGCTTGTAATGTGATATTTAATTAAGTTTAAAATATTGTAATTACAGGTGTAAAAGTATATGGATTATATAGTAAGATAATTTTATATTACAATAAAAATACATAATATAAATCTAGAATCCATGACCAATACATAATATGTTATACTTATAAAAAATCAAAACACATGATTTATGACTTAGAAAAAAACATTTATAGAATACATAATAAATATATTTTCAAATGTAATGTATTATGCTTAGAAAAAATTATTTCAGACTAAAATATGGGAAACATAGAATATAAATTTGAGAATAATAATGAATAATAACAATTAATAAAAATAAACAATGATATAAAATTACAATAATGAATAATAATATATAATATGAAAAAAATGAAAAAAATGAATAATAATAAATAATGAGAGAAAACAATAAAAATTAATAATAAAAAATAATTAGAGGGAATAATAATTATCAAAGAATATAAATCAATATGAGAGGTAATATGTAGCTATGAAAACCAAAATGAGTGTCAAAATGCACCAAACATTCTCTCTCTTTTTGAAAATTAAAAAACCTGAACTCACTATAACCCTTTTTATAAGAATAATAAAGATAAAACAATGTAAATAAGATCTTGTGAAAACAAAATAGAATAATATAACATAATAAAATGATGCATGAAAACTGGAAATAGAAACTTCTCCCCTTTTATTAAAAAATTAATTATGAAAAACAGAAGATATCAGTAAATAAAAAACCTCTCATTCTAAAAAAATGAAAAATTCTAATTATAAAATGAGGATAGTAAACATAAATAATATCAAACGTGAGATATTTAGTCATTCCAAATGTATAATACAACTTCTCCAAAAGTCATGCATAATAAAAATATTTATTAATGAATATTAAAAAAGTAACATATACTTCCTCTTAGTATAATATTCATATTTTGAAAAGATAGGACAATTTACGATCTATCAATGTGACCTCCCCATATATAATGTAATTAACCTCAAGGATACCCAAAACAACATTAAAATATACAATGAATTTTAAAAATATTTACAATGAACTAAATAAGTAAAAAATAGTTTTTTCTATTCCATTAATATAAAATAGTTAAAACAGGATAAACATTAATGTCAAATCCCCATTAAACTATGCATTATAATTAAGAAAAATATCAAATATATTCATGTAATTAAATAAATTATAATTAGTTAAATAAAATTTCATGAATATAAAATTAAATAAAAACACATAGTATATGGAACAAATACAATATACTAACTTAAACTAACATTGTAATTCATAAAATTAGAAATAATTTTAACAAATTTTAATAAACCAAATGATATGACAGAAACCACATTACCACATGAAAATTATTAACTTAAAAATAAACTCATTCCAAGTAAATAAAACTACAAAGGGTGTTCATGTAGGATATTTGAAAAATATTCTAAAAAATATAGGTCAGAGTCCAGTAATGATTTTTTTTGATAAAATTAGAAAAATTAGAAAGTTAAAAATATATATTAATATATAGTCTTAAAATCATATATTAGTACATATAAATAATGAATTTAAATATAAGAATAAAAACTTAGAACATAAAAGAGTTAAACATAAATATAAAGTACAATATAGGGTAATGAGAAAATAGTTAAATCATATATATAAGTTATTTTAACTTATAAAAAAGTGAAATAAATGGTTCTTGTGAAGATGCATGCACATATCTAGTGAATTCCCTTTGGATAAAACAAATAAGGACAATGTGATAGGAAAATTTCAACATAATGTACATAGATGACGAGGATTGATTTTGGGTTTCCAAAATATCCATTTCCAATTATATTTCCTATAACATTATCTCCATTATTATTTTCATTTTTTACGAGGATTAATAATTTAAGTCTCTAATAATTGGTCTTGTGTACCAACTATCTACATATCATTTAACATTTTTGTTTTTGTGTTCCATTCCATATGAAATATTAAATAATAATGTAATTTAGTACCCATATTATTTTGTGTCTGATTGTGTTATAAATAATGGATTTAGGAAACTAAATTTTATTTATTTGAGTCGGAATACTAACATAAATCTTAGATAAACTTTAGAAAATTTAGTCATCCTTAACGCCAAAGAATTGAGGAAATTTTATACAATTATTGTCAGCATAATGTTCACTAATACCATTGTGAATATTATTAACAATATTTTTTTTCTATTTGAACCAAGAACAAAAACATTTCTATAACTTTTTCTATATGCACAACAGCTTCAAATAAAAATCTTACCATTATTTTTTTTCATTTTACCAAGTATTTTATCAACTTAATCCTCGTAATTAGTAAATATAATTTCATACATTTTTAAATAATCAACTTTAGTTAATAAATCATTAAATCTATTATCATGTAAGGAAAATAATATTCAATATTTATCATGTTTAGTCATTAATACTAAAATATGTTTAGACAAAACATGTTTTTCAATAAGAACATAATCATAATACTGTTTGATATTTTTGTGTTATTTGTTTAATTTATCATATTTATCATTAATTATGAAACAATAATAATTAATATCATTAATAAAATAATTTTCATATTCATAAGTAGGAGAGAAGAACTATTGTACTTGTTCATTATGAGACATAAAACACTTTTTTTTCTTTTGGTTTGATGACTAAACTTTAGAGTTAAAATGAGATTCACTAATAGAATCATTATAAGAACTCAATATATCCTAAAAATATCCATTCCCATTTTTCTTGTAATATTATTTTCTTTGAAAATGTTTGGATTTCACATATATAATGTTAAAACATTAAAACTTGAATAATTTGAAAGAGTATATTATCTGAATATATAAAATAAAATCCCTGATGTTACTATAATATTTAATGGTTATATCGGAATATATATTTATAAGTAAAATTAAATCATCAATTATCATTGCATACACACGTTTTTATATCCAAACATAAGATTCTATAATTTTATAACTTTACAAAACCTAAGAAAAATTATAAAACTCCCTAATTATGTAATATATTTACCTTTTTGATATATCTAAATCATAATAAAATTCTCCAATTCCACAATACATGTAATGTTTTATACTTATGCAAATTTTTAATTCAAAATATATTTCAAACTAATTTATTTTTTTTAACAATAATCATTTATATGGTCTTTTCCTAAAAAACAATATATAAGATTCATTCCTTTACTAAAATATCCAATATATAAGATTTTATCCTTTTTAATTATGATATTTCTTTATACATAGTATATTTTCTATATTGAAAATTCTAATAGTAATTTTATTCCAACTTCTACTATATATGAATAGTTTTTCCCATGAAAAAAATATCACATAAGATAAGTTTATAAAAAAATAACAATTAAAAATATAATATATAATCTAAGAACAATACAAAAGATATTGTACATTTAAAAAAACCAAATCATAAGATATCTGAATTAGAAAAAAACCATCACAACAGAGGTAAGAAATATGTTTTCATACAAAAAATATTATAAATTGAAAAAATTACTTCAATATAAAATATGGGAAATAAGAATATAAATTCAAAAATAATGATGAATAAATTATAAATATGGATAATAATAAATAATTTGAGAAAAAAATAATGAAGAATAAAAAACATAATGAGAAAAAAGTAACAATTAATAATAATAAATAATTATAAAATGGTAATATAAACGAATAATAATGAATAATGTGATGGAATAATAATTATCAAATAATATAAATCAAAATGAGATGGAATAAATAATTATAAAAGCACTATATTGTGGATGATTACCACTCAAGAAGTTCATAATGGCTAGATATGAGGTATGTATTCCCCCTATATCCTTCCATCACTTTATATTTTTTTATGATTTCCTTATAATTGTTATGGATTCTGAGGATAATTACTTTAAATAATGATGGAATTAGTACAAAAATATGGGTCTTTATCTCCAAAACTTTATAGAGGATAACATGTGTTTATTTAACACCATTCACCACCATTATTATTAAAGGAAAATAAGTTATGGTTTTTATTAGGGATTATCCTAATTTAAGAACTATTTTTGAGGTTGTTTTCTTAGTATTATTTGGGATTTTAGGAATTTATATTTCCATGTTAATTGTAATAATTAATTGGTTTATTTTTATCTTTGATTTTATTATCATTTGGTTATGGATATGTTATAATAAGTTTACTTTGGGGATTAGAATTTTGGATTAATTTATTTTTGGTTTTTTCTTGAAAATGGTTTGTAATTGGAGATATCACCTTTGTAATGGTAGGTGGTGTTAAATACCAGAGTGAATCCCATGAAATTATTGTTACATTCCCACATTTAGTTTTTACAATATTAATAAGGAAGCTTATTTATATTTTGGAAAAATGAACAAATAGTTTTCAATGGTATATTTATATGTTTAATTAAATGTTTATATAGGTTCATCTTGTATATAGTAAAGAAAAGTAATTTTCCATCATTTAGGATATGATTATTACTAAATGAGATTTTATTTATTGATCCATTTTAATTCATGATAATTTTTATTTATTTTTTCAATGATATATAAGTTGGTTAACCCATTCTTAAACCACATCACTGAATCGAATAATCTAAGTGTATGGGACAATTTTATTTGTATTGGAAACTGGTTGAAGTGGGAATATTTTAGGGTAATTTTTCTTAATTAATTATATATAAAACTTCTAAACAAAATATTTTCTTTAGATTAAACCCTCATGATTTTTTCTACAAAACTATAGTGTTTCATATTTTGTCCCAACCATATTCTCTAATTTTAAGTCATCTATTCCCACAGAAACCTAAATAAACTTTATGTTTTGAACTACACTTAACATATGATTAAGATATTTCTTAAGTGGTGATGTGTTATATTTATTTATAAGGCTAGAAGAAGGAATTTATCTTAAAAATTGTATTGTTTTTAATATTTATTTATCCTTAAAACTTAATAACCATAAAGGTTTTTAAGTGTTTAAGATAGTACAATGAAATCCTTATTTTGAAAATGGATTCATTTAATAAATGTTTTTTACTTGTTTTCTTTCATTAATTCTTTTACCATTCTTATAATTATTTACCAAAACTTGATTTTAGTGGCACTCACCTTTCCTCATTTAAATATTTTTCTCTTAAATAAATTTTAGATATATTTGGTACCAGTTTTAAATCCTCAAGTGTGGGAGGGGTTTAAAAGTTAAACATTGAACTTATAATAATATAATATTTATATATATACCTCTATTTATAGGTGATTTATTTCATAGGATACCCAAATATATACCACTATTAAACACTAGTTAGTTTTTAGATTGGAATATTCAATCCATGTTTGAGATGGTTATGCATTTTTTGACTAATTAATTGTTAGATTTTCTCCAGTATTCCTTAGAAGTTCATTACATCACTCATCTGATTGAAACATTAATTTTTTGACTACTTATATATTATTTTATATTTATTGATTAACATAACTTAATTTCATGTTTGATATATATTTTAGTTTCTTATGTTCTTGTGTAAATTTATAGTTGGGTAAACTTATAATGGTTATATATTTCTGCTATGACATTATTATTATTACCTTTTTTATAAAAACTGATGAGTGATGTTTTTATAGTGTTTATTAAGTATGAATATAGTTTTACAGTCTTGAGTATATAGTTACTTTTAATGGTGAGTATGTTTTTATATGTAACATGATTTGGAACTGTGATAATGAATACTTTTTTGATAATTGATATAAATTTTAGAAGGGTTATATTGATGATATTATAAACTATTAATGTAGGTAAAATATCCATTTACATACACTATTTAATGGTATAGGTTCTAATCTAAACGGTATTATACCCTTACCCTATCCCCAAATGGGAGGATCCCCCAGTTCCCTAGTTATATTGTACACTTTCTACTATCTATGGAAATATGTTTGCTTAAAATTTTCATGCACTCAAATTCTACATGCTTAGATTGAATGGATGTTATTTTATGCTCACATCCAGTATGTAAACCTTAGTAAATAAAGCATATATTTTATTGGTATTATAGTAATTTTAGTTACATTGTTAGCTACTGGATCTCCATGCGCAATTGATTATTCCTATTAAGGAAGTGGGATCAGTTCTCATTCTGGATTTGGAGTTATTGGAGGTATATAGAGGTCATTTGTGGATCTTTATCTATTATTTTTTATATATTCCTTATATTTGGACTCTTTTGGACATAAAATATTTATTAAACTATTTTTAGAAAGTAGTTTATATGTTTATGGGTCATGTCAGAAATAATTTATAAAGTTTCTAGATTATTTACATTCAAATTAATTTTATTATGACCTATTTGGTTTTATGTTTTATTGGAATGTTATACCTATGGATGAGTAATTCCATATTTTTGGAAGAATATTTACATTAATTTCAATTCTAAACAACTAATTAAATCATTCCCTCAATAATTTTAAGTTCTATAGTTCTATTTTACAACCCCTGGGGACCAGAGAGTATTCCTAAGGTAGTAACACTCCGATTCAGAAGTTGTATGGGAATTTGTTTCTGTGTTATGACACACAATCTCTAAATCATTGGTCATTATTAGATATCAATACTTTTTCTATAATTAAATTCCCATTCAGAGTTCGATTTGGGTGATCCATGAGCCTATTTCTAAAAAATAGACCATGTTTGACACATACAAACAATTAGTATCTTTTTTTACATTATGTAAATAGAGGAAAAAACATTTACACATTATTAAGTTGATATAATTTAAATACTAAATATGGAAGTATAAAATGTAAGATCTATTTTTCATTTATTATTTCTATTATCCTATCATATTATGAATAGAGAAAAATATTCCATTATAGCATCACAATAAAAAACTAAAACAGAGGAGTAATCTTGTGGGAAGAAATCATATATGAAAACCCTAATAGTTAATTTAGCATGAGTAGAATAGAACATAAAACGTTCTATTAAAAATAGATATTGGATATAAAAAACCATTATCCAAAATTTTATAATGAAAATGATGCATATGTTATTTGTAAAAACATAAAAAATATGGATGAATCATAAAGAAAAAAGAGATGATAAATCTAATGGAAAGGGTTTTAAATCAAATATAAAGGAATGAGAGAAATGTATAAGAGAATATTAAAAAGTTATAATGGTATTTTTGATTAAATTAATTCTATAAAAATGATTGTTATTGATGCGTTACATGAAATATTTATGTTTAGTTATTTAATAAATATTTATGGTTCATTGGTTTAGAAACTTCACTCCAGATTGAAGGACCACCTTGAGAATGGTAAAATAAAAAATATATAATGATTATAGACGAATTGATGAATGTGATACTCTTTAATTTGAATCAATTATTATATGTAGTTAAGGGAAACATAATGTTTAGGTAATAATTAAATAAAAATAACCTTATGAATAAATTCAATAATGGAAGAAGGGATAAAAAGTCATATCTAGATACAACCGTAAGTACCATAAATATGGAAATCTTGGATGCTCCATCTGAGTGTGTAAAAATTTAAAAGTAGTGTAAATGAACCCAGATGGTAAACCCTAAATAATGATGATTTATTTTTAATAATTATTTCATTATTATTCAACAAGTTGTTCATGTTGGAAGAAAATATTTTTTATGAGTTATTGATTTATGCATGTCCAATAATTTCATAACTAATAATATTTCCTATAATCTTATACTCTAGTAAGATTCATAAAAGTGAATATAAGAAATATTAGTGTTTATAAAATCATTTTCATTAATAATTTTTCATGGATTGTTTTATTAGATTTGGGTTATAAATTAAAGATATAAGACAATTTACTTATATTTTCTTCAGTCTAATATTCAATAGAGAGGTTGATGGTAATGGTTATGTCGAATCATTTTGTGATGAAAAATGGAAGCTTTATAGTGATAACAACGAAATTTACAATGGATATATATATATATATATATATATATATTACACATAATTTAAACCATGATATAAAAATTCAATTTACTCTAAGAGGATGTTCCTTAAGATGTATGGAATAAACTTTCAATGATATGCACTAAATCACAAACCATTATGTGGTGAGGGATAATATATCCTTGTTTGTGTCCTAACATGGTTCTTGATACCATGTCATTGTGTTAATATAGAATTATATTAGATAAAATTTAGGAAACTCTTCTATAATGACTATCTTTCTCATTCGGTATGTTAACCCTTCCTGAGATGATATGTAGTTATGTTATTAATTATTAAAGGAGTTTAGAAATCACATAATTAAGAATGTTTATATTGTAAGAGTTATAATATTTAACGCCAAAATATTTATATTTAATTTTATTTGAAACTTTATAATTCCAAGAGGATCCTTAATTCAATGATGTATGCCTACAAATTAGAGTTCACGATACTTATTCAATTACATTGTATTTCATTATAACATATTGGAATATACTTCTATTTGTATTATCTTAATTGTTCTTCAAAGGTGATGTGATATTATAACTTGGTATAGAGTATGTCTTACCAGAGTGTATCATTATTTAATTGGTTGTTAGATACCTTTAGAGGCAATTACTCATTGGTTGAAACTATAAGAATTCAATCAAAATTATTATTGGTGAATCTAAAATCACAGATACTGATGTATGATTGTTTTACAGTCATTAATTTAGACTTATTGTTTCATATAATTATTGCAACTATTTATAGGTTTTGTGTTTTCATATAATGGTTGAGGAAAAATAGATCTACCCAAAAACATTTAGTGGCATTAATTCCATTACTAGTGCAGAATTGGTAAGATGAACATCATAAATCGAATTTTTTTAAATTTTACATAAACATAAACATGGTTATAAAACCACATATTGGTGTATAATGTTTTAATATAAATGGAATGGTTTATGAAATTATGTTGTGTATTATAGAAAGATCTTTGAAAAATGGTGTGTTTTTGAAAAAATTCCACGGTTTTCTTATCATAAAATAGATAATCATTTTAAATATTATTATGAAATGGTTTCCTAAATAGAACAATATTATTTCTAGAAATGGATCTTTTACCTTGATTATAACCCATATCGTGGAAGATATTGGATTTTCATGGATTATAGTGTTAATATATAATAAAAATAATTATTCTAAAATAATATAATATGGTTTTAGATGGTTCCTTTGATAAATTCACTATCTAAAAATATATTAGTGAGTAAAAAAACACCATGGTTTATGGATGTTGTTTAATAAAACTAATAGTTTTTTTCATGAAAATGTTCACCTGTGTGGGCCTAATGTATGTGACTTTAACTTTTTCCAAAACTGGGTTTCATTACTAAGTTAGTTTTCTTTTGTATTTCATGTGATTTTTTTGAACTATTCATTTATTTATTAAGTATATATTCATGTATATAAATTTTTATATTTTGAATATTCAATGATTTAATTTAAATTATTTAAACTATTACTTATAAATTTTTATTCCATGAATATAAGAGTTTGGTTATTTGTATGATATAAAAGATTTACTTTTCATTCACTATAAAAATGATTTGTTATTGTAGTTATGAATTTTACAATATATTGAGATTATGATTTAGGAATATTAGGTGTTATAGTTGTATTGTAATTGAGGTATCACTTTAGTATTGGACAATATATAATGGTAGTTTAGGTTAGATTTGTAACTATACTGGGGGTATATAATTTTCTATGAAAATTTAGGATTAAATTCCTATAAACCCGTTTTTGTAATTATTTAGATTTTGGTTTCGTAAGATTCTATTTATGTAAATGAATGTGTTTCCCATACCTTATGTATGAGAAGAATTTGGATATGTGTTGATATAATTATATTTTATTTGTATGAAACTAATAAAAATCAAGTGTTTTATAAGGTGTTATATATTAATATCTTTATAACACATTAATTTAGTTGAAGGAATGTGATTAAAAAACTAAGCCACTGGATGTATGCATAAATAAAGGGATAATATAGGATTTAAATATTTAGTAGGATTTAATTATTATAAAAAATATGCATATGATGAGTATAGAAAATGAGAGACTAATAAAACACTATAAATACTTAGTGATAGATTACTTTCAAGGAAATCACATTTCAAAACCTCAATCATTTATTATATGTGATATTAATGGTTAAGTTCCCATGAATTATCTTTTGTTTAGTATGGAGGATGTGACTAACCATATAAGTTAGGTAACAATTTATTTTAGTATTATATAGAGGATACTTAGATATAAAACAATCAAGTTTAAGATACTAGAGGAATAGTGTTGAGTTTACCCATATTATGGATTTGGTCAAAGGGTTATTCACTCAAATATAGAGGAGTCACATCTGATATGATTAGTATGATGAACTATATGAATAACTATAACATGGGAGAAATTATAATTTTAAATTAAATTATAGTGAAATATAGATCATGGTATACAAAATATATATGTATTATAGGGTCATCATTTTTAGTGGGGTTACATTCAATAAAATTCCTTATTAAAACAAATAGAAAATATGAGAATCATTAAAAAATCCTTCTTGTTTTGGATTATAGAATAAATCGTGATAATAATTTTAAAATCTCTTATAGGTTGGACCTATAATTTAATAAATTGGCATAAAAAATGAGAAGTGTTCTCAAGAAGATGCATTATGGGCAACTAGATATGAATGAAATATATTTTTTTTATAACTCTAACTCATGGTTATTAGATATTTTCAATACATCATACATTTTTCTAAAAAACTCCGACCTATATATAACTGTGAATTGATGAAAGAATAATATATCTACGTGTTAACAATGGGGAAAGATTTTATACATTAGAGGTTGACACTTATGACTTATGTATACCTAGTAGATTAATTCTAGAATTATTAAAATGTTACTATATTCCCAAAATAAATAGAAATTTAATTTATATATATTGATTTGTTATGAATGAATTTACATTCATGATTAATTCTAATAGTCATTATATATGTGAATAAAATGTTTTATAGAAGTGAAAATATGGTGAATAGTTTATACATTCTATAATTTGATAATATGGTCTAAAGATTAATGTTAAAAAGTCCATGATTAATTTGAAAACATATTATGCGTTTCATTATCAACTTTTCTTTTTAAATGGGAATAATATCTAAATATTTCAAAATGATTCATTTTTGAAATCATTTGATTATGAGTCATTTGAATGTTTTGAATCTTTTTTATTAGGAAATATGAACAATAGTAGAAAAGGTAATGTGGCTACCAGACTTCTAGATCTAATATATAGTGATGTATTTAGACTAATGAGTACCCAATCATGTAGTTTCAATAGGTACTCTATATCCTTTACTAATAATAGAGTTTTTATTAATATATTTTTTTCTTATAAGTAACATGTGTGAAACATTTTAAAAATTCAAAATGTTTAAAAATGATGTATTAAATCAATTATAAAAATGTTTTAATCTTATATTATTAGATCTAGGTGGTGAATATTTGAGATATACATTTAATGATCATCAATTTGATAATTTAATTCTCTCAAAACTCTATCTTCTTAGAATACAATTGTGAATGGTGTATCTGATATGCGGAATCATGCCTTGTTTGATATGGTTTGATCCAGGCTGAGTTAGTGTGACCTTCTTACATCATTTTGAGGAAATAATCCAAGATAAATATCTTTTATACATAATCATGTTCCAATTATGTAATTAATAATTAAAATATAAGTGATATATACTGGGAGGTGTTTTAATTTTTATTTTATGAGTATTTGGGCTGTTAACAATACATATGATGTTTGGATTCTGAGAAACATAGCCCCAAATTTGATAAATTCACTTGTATTTTTTTCGTAAGGGAATGATGGAATGTTTTTTAAAGTCCAAACGAACATAATGTTTTTTGTAGACTAATTTAGTATATTATTTTAGAAGGAAAATTTAATTCGAGGTATTAATGGGATGAAATTTTAACATGGATGAGTTTAGGATTAAAAAATGGGAATAGTTCTAAAGATTGATTGTAAGTCAGATCCATAAGGGGTTACAAAAGTAGAACGCACATATTTTATATAGGAACCTTGAATATCATATAAGATTCATTACAAAACTAATAGATACAAATTTATTATGTGAAATGGTGAGGATTTCATGTTCATATATGATGAACTAACTAAAAACTGAGAGTCCATTTAGAATTTTATTTCCATAAAATGTTAAATTCCATGAAATATATTTTAGACTCCATGTACACTAACCATTATTGGAACTTGGTAAATGCACCTATAGGGGTTACTCTTATAATGTTAAAGTGGGTTTCAATAAGAAAATATACTTAGAAGGTATATTTTCAACTTAAAAAATAATTTTGGTGGAAGAGGATCATAAAACAAATCTTGCTATTGACTATGAGGGTTCCTTTTCAAAAATAGTGATGATTAATACTATTTGGATATTGATTGGAATAAAAAATCATAATGATTACGAGATATATATAATGTATATAAAAACCAATTTATTTAATCTTAATACCATTGAGGATGTTTATTTGATGTTAATAAAATATTTTAACATTAAAATAAGTTTATAAAGTTTTATAAGTTGAAATAGTTCATTTTTCAGTTGATGAAATATTATAGGAGTTGGTATAATTGGTTTTATGATGTAATTATAGAGTTTGGTTTCATCAATAATACAAATTATTCTTATATATGAATGTGGGTTCTTAGGAGTGATGTTTTATTTATGTTGTCATATATGGATGATATAATACTCAACATAAATAATGTCCTAAAATTGTAGTTTATGAAATTATGGATAGGAAAGTTCTTCCTGGTGACAGTACAATGTTAATAAGTCTATATATAAGGTATAATGATCTATTTATATACATAAAAAAGGATACTAAGATTGATTAAAAATATATATATTGATAAAGTGATAAAGTTTTTAACATATGGAACTCCAAGATTTTTTACATGTATTTTATAGAATTATTCTTGAAAAGTTCCAATATCATTATGAATAGATAGAAGGGAAAAAATGGATGTGACTCCTTATGAATCCTCTATAGTGTCTATCAAGTATTCTATATTTTGTACTCGATCTGATGTCACTAATACATTGATTATAAATATTATATTCTAAAAAAATTATAATGTGCACGATTAGATTATTTTAAAGAAAATACTAAAGTAATTGATAAAAAAGAAAGGATATTGTAACAAAAAGAACAAGGTTGACCCAACCCATCACCTCAGTTGTCCTATCAGACATCCTAAAGTGTGTTCCTGATTTCCATGGGTTGGTGACAAGTAGTGGGTATAACCAAATATCTCTTTGGAATGGTTTCACGCATGGTAGACCTATATGACCCATCTATAGAAATGGATTAACATATCAATAACATTATAGAGAACAATATGAAATGAAAAAAACCCTAGTATGGAACAAAGATTAAAAAATACAACAAAACAAAAGATACCTCAAAAAAATAGAGAACAAGAAATATATATATATATATATATATTTGTGTGTGTATATATATGGTATCTCATAATAAATATCAAAACAAAAAATAGGGGTAAAATTCAAACAATAAAAATACACATGTCCCAATTGATACCCAATCTCTAAATATTTCCACATTATCCAACTCCCTGAGACCACATCTCCTCCTAAAAACATTGGATGAGGGTAATCAAGAAGAGCCACCTATGTATATGGTTCCCTTTACATTAACAATTTCTTGAAAACTAAAATCTATATAGTCCCAAAGAAATATGTAGTGTGTGAGGTACATATCCCATTAGGTTACCACCATGAATCTATTTAAGGATTTTCCCATGAAAACCAATAAATTTGTTTGAAATAAAATTTCAAAACTAAAACACTTTGAAAACATTTTATTTTCAAACAAGCCAAGGAAATCTATTTGGTTATCAATTTATAATAAAACATGTTTTACAAAACATTTCCAAACATGGATCAATTAAATAAACAAGGAACAACATGCTTAATATATCAGATACAATAAAGTAAATAACAAAATCATCATCTTATAATCAATTGAAAAAATGGGAAAATCATATCTCATCACATAAAAAATTTCTCTAATAAAATGCAGAAATTTTATAAACCAATTCATTATGTGTAAGTGAACCTACAAATATAACCATAAGGTTATAATTTTAGTGAGTATAAAAAAATTATGCGAGACATCTAAGAAAAGTGGAAGCTCTCTTGCTCTTCGTCATGACCAAATCCAAGAGCTCTCATGGTATCTCTATAACCAAATGGATGTTATCACGGTATTCCTACCAAAAATCTCCCATGGTACCTTTGGAAAAAATGGAATACCACGTGGTCCTCCTCCCTATAGGATGTCATGGTCCCTCAGACAACCCCTTTCTTACACCCCAGTTAAACAATGAATTACTCCATTCCAATATAATCACAAATAAGTTCTAACCAATAAAAATCAACTTTTAATTTCAATTCCATAAACAAACATAATTTATTTCATTAAAACACCTTCCACAAGGTAATTTTTTTTTCTGAAATCATTTTATAAATCAATTTAAATCCATAAAATCCCTTTGATTTATTTTATCAATCACTTAGGGTTCAAACATGAAACCCCCATTTGGATAACCTTCATTAAATCAACAAAATTTCAAAATAATTAATAAAAAACATTTGTAATGGAATATACATAAAATGAAAATAATTTATTTTTAAATTAAATAAACAAAAACCAAAGGAAATTCATAATTTAAAGGAAATCCATGGGAAACTCTCTTTAATAGAGACTCCTACCTCAGATTAGATTCAAAACGCTTTGACTCGAATGATAACCACATTGAATCGGAAGGATAATACCTTACACAGTTAAACCACATGAAAAAACCAATTCCAGCATTGAACACCTAGTTTTAGCAAACCCCTCCCTCTAGGGTGCCACACATCCATGTAAATGGGAGAATAAGCATGAAGTAAGGTTAAAAGAAGAAGAAAACTCAACAAAAAACAATTAACAAAAACAAAAACACCAATATACAAATGATATCCCACCAGAAAAGGATAGGGGTAGATCCAACACCAAGGATAAAGAGATAGTCATGAAGGGAGAAAAAATTAACGGCCAAATCCTTAAAAAATGATTGATGAAAAATGGTAAAATGTCACATTTTAAAGAGGTAGATATAGATGTATGGTTTGGATGTGTGGTTAGTAAAACATTTCTCCAACTATGTGGGTGATTCAATCACCCCAAAAAAAAGTTGTACAACTACCCATTAGTGTTGCACAGTTTAAAAAACCATTCTCAAATAGTGAAAACCCCATTTTCACTAATTGTAGGACCCTCACATAAATAACTACAATGTTAGAAAACCAGTTCCCCAAATGCTCCACTTGGTCTATCTTCCCAAAAAATACCATTTTGACCCGTTGAAATTGGGAACTCCAATAATGAACCAAAAGGTAAATAAAATCAAAATTATACATTCTAGTGACCTGAACGGTGTTAAAAACTCCCCACCATACCACTTTCTTCTATCAAAATTTCTTCATGATTTTTCATAATAAAAATGGTGAGGACAATAATCCCACACCAAAGCCTCCAAATACCTTCTATTATATATATATCTAACCTACTGGTGGAGAAAATAGTCCAAAAAATCAAAATATCACGACACACCATGTTCTGATAATCTAATATATGAACTAGATGCTCTATAATGGTGGTATTGGGTTCAAAATGTAAATATTCCCACTCCAACACCTAAAATTGTTCTTAATGGTATCTCTTAAACAAGTAGTATTGAAGATGTCATTGATCAAGGTTGACCATGGAGAAAAATCCAACAAATAGGATACCTTTACAATAAGATCCAAAACATTAAATGACCAGAAATAACACCAAACTAGTGTTCCCTACTTACACAAATGATGATATCCCAGTCAAACAAATACCTGAGGAACCACCTGATCACCATCCTAGAACTCTAATAAATGATTATGATAGTCATCACAAGACTTCTTGTGACTCTGAACTGTCACTAACCATTTCTGAATTATCCACACTATCTCAGTCATCTCCAAGATCAGACTTAGTATAACCAAGAAATTATTACCCACCTCTACCCAACCCAATGAGGATTGGAATTAATATCCACACAATGATTCAATTAGGTCTATCTTAATTGACCACTCATAACTATCATTATAATAAATTTCATCCAACATCAGTTTCTGTTCCCCAAAAACTTTGAAATCTATAACCATGCTCTAAATATATACTCAAGAGTATTTATGGTCCACTCAGACTTTCTATCTATCTATGGTTGATCTGTGGTGCTCAATATTAGCTCATTTTCCAATTACTCATAGAATTCATTACAGAAATGAAAAATAAAATGAGCATCCTGATATGAAACTATATATAAGGGCAGTCTATGATGCTAAAAACTAACTCATAGATAAAACAATCAAAGGTAATCGACCTTCATTGACTTTTTTATGGGAATAAAGTGTGCTTATTTAATCAAATAATAAAACATAACCCATATATACTATTTATTTCTTGGATAAAGTGGTCAAACGATCATGAAATTTATAGATATATCATCACACTTTCATACTTGAATAGGAATTTATTTTAATAACTTGGATGGTCACTAATTCTTAGATTTCTTTCCTTGGTAGGTTAATAATTTGGAAATAAAATCCAAAATTTAATGTCTCATCCTAGGACACAAAAACTAACCTCTCAGGTTATAAAACATTTTGGTTTCACATTGGTGTAAGAACAAAGTGGAATGATTCACCTCACACATCATTTCAATCCTCATGCTCAAAAGAAATACCAACTAACTTCAAAATACAAGTGAATTATTAGGAGACCATGATCACTCACTCAAGGTCTCAATAACATTTAAATAACTACTAATTTACTAGTATCCAGGGTTAAATACATCCTCACTCCTGATCTAATCAATAAGTGAGGGTGTTACTTACACATTGGTTATGAACACTAAATCTCTATCCTCTCACACTTCCCAAATTAGATAAAAAATAAAACTCTTTATACCCCACTCCCTACTGATTCTCATATGGAATGCATTGGAAGCTTCCTTATCAAAGAATTGATGACCACATTCTCTTTCCTAGGTGTATACACAATATTGAAATAAAAAATCTGAAGATATTCTACCCAGTTTCTCTGTCTAAGGATCAAGTACCTATGTTTGAAAATTTTATTTTGGAATTTATGTTCTAATTAAATAATAAAATTATCCTTGAAGAGGAAGTTTCACTATATATTTAACACATTAATTATAGTATCCAATTATAGGTCAAGGTTGGGATAATTTTGATCACGTGGGTATAACTAAATCAATCCATAGTCCACCACATGGTCATCCTACCTTAAGACAAGTCCCAAATCCACATCGTAAACATCACAATTCATGGTAAAAGCCTTCCTAAAATTAATAAGAATCAAAAATATTTTGGATGCCATATGATCCTTCAACTATTAAAAATCCCCTTAAACTTATCATCCCACTCAATCTTCACCTCTTTACTAGTTCAATCCCTCAATATCGAATCTAACCTGGAGGAGTCCAGAATGAATCAGATATAATACCCATAAAAGACAAAAAAACAGTTAATTTAGAACAAATTAATGGTTTTCCCTCAAGACATGATAACTCAAATTTTTTTTGGATCCACTAAAACTCCTTCCTGAGAAAAATTGTGTCCTAAAGAATTTATATTCCTAATCCAAAAGTAGCACTTTTACAACTTCTAATGTAGAATGTGATACCTCAAAACACTAAATTAAACCTATATATGGTTGTAATGATCCTCATTTATTGTGGAATACACCAATATTTCATCCACAAAAAAAAATAAATAAGGAATCCTGAATTTGGTGGATTATTCAACTAATTAATTCCATGAAGACTGTAAGAGCATGGGTATGCCCAAATGGAATAAAAAATACTCAAAATGTTGGATCCTTCTTTGAAAGGTAGTATTTAGAACATCCTATTCTCAGAATATCATCTAGTGGTACCCTGATCATGGATTGATATTTGAAAACCATCAGTCTCCCTTTAGTTAATAAAAAAGGTCATCAATTTGGGGAAACATGTATATTTTGCACGTTAACCTAATTAAACCTAGAGTGTTTAGTGAAAATTCAGAGGATATATTATTACTTATTTAAATATAACATTATAGAAAAACATAGTGACATGATAGGGTGGATAAATCCATTTCATTGATGTTTTTATAGAAGTACTTTTAACACTTTCAACTATAATGGAGACATTGGATAAGACATTGGGGATATTGGGATCATCCTGTGGAGTATATCGATAGTGAACTCAACCTATAAATGGGGTGAAATTTTTGAATAATCCAATGAAAACAGATCTGGGAATTTATACATGGCCACACGAAGTTTTTTTATTGTACTTTGATCAAACTAATCAAGAAATGATCTGAACAGCTAGCACGAGATCAAAACTAACTCTTAATAAAATTGTCACTCACCCCTTGATCGTGGATCCCACCCACCCTAAATGATGTGAGTGACCCTATTAGAATTAAGGAACTAGAACTTATGGGGATAATATTTTTATATAATCATGATGCTGATCAACTAGTGAATGCTAATGATAAGGTTGAAAATGTCTAGGTCCAAAAAAATAATTCCCAAATGAATTCCACATCAACTATTAAAAAACGAGTCATGGGGAAGTTGGAATCTTGAAACTTCCTCCTACCCAATGAGGTCAAGAAATAAATAACATATAGAATTAAATTTAGTCCCATAACCAAATAATGAATCATTCTAAATGAATAAAAGGAATGAGATTCATGAGTATGAAAAAAATATATGTTATAGAAGAATAAATAAACACCATACTTCTCACGGTGGCTAGCCCAGAATATGAGTCCTTTGGAATAAACTTTTTTGTGGAGGTTCCTTGGATTAGACCCACCCTATACCTTATTGACATGGGCAGAATCTCATTTTCTGTAAGGGTTAGATGATTTACCCTTGTAAGAATATGATTGCAGTTGAGATCCTTTCTAAAAATTTAAGCCCACACTATCCCCCATGAAATCTAAATGGTAGAAACACTAGATATGAACCAGATAGCCAAAATTTGTGGTACATCCTCTAAATCTCTTAGAATTTAGGCCTAGTGTGTCCACCCTTCACGTCCTAGTTATAGACAATGGTTTTATATCTCAATGAATCCATAAAAGATGAACTTGATGACTGCTAGAAACTATTACCATTACCATGATGAGACTAATCCCGCTTCCGTTTCCTCCCTCGTGAAGAAATATTTATTCCTATCACTAAAATAACACTAATAAAACCTTTATATTGAGTAAAATATAACTCTACCAATGATTATTTCTCAAACACATTTTAATAGTTTGAAAGATAGAGATTAATAAGAATATACCTAATCACTGAACTCAAACCTATATCAAAATGAAGATTCTCTAGGTAATTATTTATGAGGATATCTAAAGAGACATGGACTAACTCGGTGAAATAGGTGGCATACTCCATCCCTGGATGACCCCCTTTCTTTAACATCAAGAACTCATGGGCCTTTTCCACCCTTATGGTCTTTGGGTAGAACTACTAATTAAAATCCACCGTCAAATTGATATGATGAGATCCCCAAACCATGTCGTGAGCACCATAAACTCCCAACACTTTCTACCTATTCTTTATAACACATACATGTTGAATCCACATTTAAAGGTATAAAGGGTATTTAATAACTGAAATATATTCTTTATTTGATCCAACCACTCCTTGGGATCACTGGGTTCATTTTCACCATATGACACCATGGGATTTTGTATAGTAAATTCTTGAGCATGGTCCACTAACCATGTCTACTTTCGACCACACACATGACCCATGGATGTGATCATATTGATCAAAAAATCCATTAGAGTCACATCAATAAGTGGATTTTCCTACATGATGTTCTCTTCCACACCCTCTATACACTTAGAGGAGGTTCTTATGGGAGGCATTGTATTTAATAAACAAAACACAATATCATCATGCACAATTCAATATAAATTCATATCCAATGAACAAAAATAAACCTTTATCATAGGTAATAATTAGATACACTAGAATCACAAGAAAATATAAATGAAAAAAGATAAAATTTTAAAAAATGAAAATCATTTTGCTCTCTAGATAGTTTGTCTATTTTTTTCCAAACTATGCACCAACCATGAGGGTGTCACTATAGTTGTAAAGAAAGGTCACATGGACTATACACGATTTGTACTAACTCTTTACACTGACCGTGAAGATCCTCCAAATCTCTTTTTTTTCACCCAAAAAAATGAAAATGGACCCTGAGCATACCCCTATACTAAACATAGAAAGGGAAATACCTAAAAATAACATAAAAATCCCATTACTAGGTCAAAGTCATAACAAAATCCCAAACCACCATTGGATACATTATATTCGGCATGAAGAAGAGATGTCCTGGAACTCCCCCATTTCTACATCCTGAATCCCGATAGTCCTATCTCTCATATTCCATTGATTCCCAAAAATATTATCTGATACTAGTTTTTAATGAACTAATTCATGTCAATAGTACTCATCACCTGATATATCCTACCACATGGCCTAAAGTTAATTCTTGATTTCAATAGGTTGGTGATAAGCATCAGGCATAACCCACTATCTATTAGGAATACTTTTTTTTCATGGTAAACTAGAATAACCTATTGATAAAATGGTAAAATGAGAATAATAAAATCAGATTCAAAAATATGAAATGCATCATACTAATGTTTGTTATAAATATGATTAGATATCACAAATCGTTAGATATGTCAAAAAAACATGACATAATAGGCCACACACACACACATATATATATATATATGATATCTCAATTCAAAGATAAAACTCAAAATAAAGTAAAAAATCCCATAAATACTGATAAATATGTCCCAGTGAATACAAAATCCCAAAACAACTTCACATGAAACAACTCCATGAGACAATATCTCCTCCACAAAATAATGGATAATAGTAATAAATAAGAGGCACCTAGGTGCTTGGTGCACATTCCATTACCTACATCTATGAAAAAATATCTCTATACACCCAAAGGCATGGGTAGGTTTATAGGTAAGTATCATAGTAGGATACCAAAATGAATATATTTAAAAAATTTAACCATAATAACCAATAAACTAGTTTAAAATCACTTTTATAACCTAAAATACTTTGAAAATGATTCATTTTCAAGTAATTCTTTGAAATCGATTTGGTTTTACATTAAAAAAACATTTTTTCCAAAACATTTCTCAACATAGATGAAATAAATAAAAAAGAAAAAATATTATCAATAAACCCATCACAATAATGAATATCCTAACATCATCATCATCATAATATATTCAATAATAAAAAATGTTCATAACATATATCATCACATCAAACATGGAACTAAAAAATTCACAAAGCATATAAACTAATACTTTTGGAATAAGTGCACCTAGGGATACAAAAAAAGGGTTTAATGTGAGTGATTCTAAAAAAAAGTATTGTTGTTAGATAAGATAAGTGGAATTTATCACAATATTACTCGAAAGTAACTCCAGGATCTCTCACACTATCTCAGAAACCAAATGGAATCTTTCAAGGACTTCCTTCACAAATTCTCTCATTATCCCTTGGAAACTTAAATGGAATCTCTTAGGGTACTCCTCCCCAAAGTATCAACTAGTACCGCAAAAAACACTCACTGACAAACCGGTTAACCCATGTGCTACTCCATAACTACACAATCACAAACATGTTCCAATCAATGAAAATACATTTAATATAAAAATTTCATCAAAATTTGTCCCAATTTGATAAAAATGCCATTCAAATGGAAAAATTATTTTTAAAATCATTTTACTAATCCATTTAAATCCATAAAATCTATTTTATCCATTTTATAAAACACTTGGGGTTCACACATACCACCCCCAATTGAAAAACATTCTTTAAATGACCAAACTGGTAAAATAAGTCATAAAACACATCCAGAATGGGATGAACATCAAGAATAAATAATTTATTTGTAAATTAAACAAACTCAAACCAAATGGGATTCAAAATTTAAATGTAATCTAGGAAAAATCCCTTAAATAGAGACACATACATAATATTCACTTTCAACCACATTGACTCTAATGATAACCACCTTGAATAGGTAGGAGAATACCTCAAACACATAAACCACATGATAACAAACCAAATACCTTTAAAAACAAGTCTAAGGGGATTCAAATCATTGGTATGTAAAATAAACACCCATATCATAAAAAACATTATAGGAAAAAATGGTAAAAATTCACATTTTAGAGAGCTGGGTAGGGCCACATAGTTTTTATGTAGCATTAGGAAAACCATTCACCGACGGTGTGGGTTCTACTGTCCCAAAAAAGCCACATAATTACCCCTAGGCGTCTCATGGTTTAATAAAACTATATTAAAACATGTGAACCCCCAATATCAGAAAATATATCACCCTCATATGTTTGTATGCATAGTTAGACAAACCATTCACCAACCATGGGCCTTGGTATTTCTCACAAAACTCCAATTTTTGACTCCTAATGCCTGGGAATTCGAAGAACAAATAAAAATTAAAATAAAACTCAAAATTAGACATACCAGTGACCTTAAAAGTTTCATAGATATGGTTTTTTTCATTGTAGGTGAGGATGACCTCACTATAAGGGGTTACACTATTGATAGTTTCCAAAGCGACAAGGATGATATGTGATCTCTATTTGGTTTTTTTCCTCGATTGTTTACCTATCATCTATAATATTTCCAAAAAAATGATATAGTTGACTCAACTACATATGAAAGTTATATTTACACAATAAATACTATAAAGGTAATTTTGTGGATCAAGAATTTCATTACTGAACTTGGTTTGGTTCCTATAATTAAGGGTGAAATTATTATTTTCTATGACAATAATGGAGTTATTCCTTAAAACAAGGAGCCCCAATATCACTTAATGACTAAACATTCTTGGAAAACGCATTCTCATTTTTAAAATGTTTATGTGTAGGGATATATAGATATATTGGATATTCACAAATTATAATGCAGTAGATACATTAGAAAAATAATAATTACTATATAAGAATGAGGGTCATGTAAAGTCTCTGGGTATTAGATACATGAGAGACTATATATAATGGTTTTTGTTAATGTAAAGGTATCATGGTTTTCTAATAATGTAAATATCTATTTATCTTTCATTCTTGTGAAATACATATATTAAATGAACATTTAAATGATAAAATCCTCTCAAAGTGAGACATTAACATTTCCCAAATCAATGATCAACATGGCATGTTATGGGATATGACTATATGTTTATATTAGTGTGATCAGAATATTAAATATGATATAATTTAGATTCATGAAATAATTACTGGATTATTATTATCTATACTTACCTACAAATGTCTATTAATTTTAATATCATATGGTCATTGATATATATACAAATAAGCGTTTTTTGTAACGTCCCAGTTCCAGAAGCCACCTGGAGGTGCCCCATACCCGATTGGTCACATGGCCACAACCACATTTCCCCAAACTCCAGAGGCTGCTGAAAAGCAGCGAGGGCCTTGGGTGTGATAGTAGGGAAACTATGCCCTCATTGGCAGAGTACACAGTGGAAGAAAAATAAACATGCAATAACAGAAGCAGTAATAACCAATAATAATAATAGGAGAAGACTAAATCAAAAAACTAAAGCACATATGTATATATGAAATTATGGATGATAGATATCTAGGAAAGCATCCAAACAAGTCACAATGATGAAAAACACCATAGTACCAAACCAAGTACAAATGAAAAGTAAACATCTCCTCAGCATCGCAAGCCAGAGCTTGGTCCCTTGCTCTCCTGCTCCAAGAAATCAAGTACCAGAAGTCGAAGGGCGCTTTCCCTTGTCTATAACTGCAAAAACATAGTCTGCTTGGGCCCAAAAACATGGCCCAAACAGGGTGTGAGATAAAATCCCCGTAGGAAACCACCCAAAGATCTGCTCCTAACAGTCAGTGAGTATATGGCAGGTAAATGTACACTAAGCAGTAAACAACAACAACAAAGTAATAGTCAGTAAACAGTAAGAAATAAAGCAGAATGATACACAACAGTAATCAATCCACAACCAACAACAGTAGTGAACAAAATAGCTAACACGTCGGAAAACCCTCTGGGAAGTACTCTCAACCATTCCCTCTAGTCCTATCCAAGAAGTACCACAACCCTCTAGGCAGTGCACTCAGCCTAACCCCTCTGGCTTGGTCATACGAATTTATGAGACTCTCTAGGGAATCTCACTCGGTCAATTCCCCTTATAGTCTAGGGTAGTCAGGGACTCTCTGAGGAATATCACGCGGTCTAACCCTCTTAGCCCCAAGGTCTAGAGACTCTCTGAGGAAGCCATATCAGTGAATCCCTCCTATAGCCTCAGGTATACCACATACTCTCTAAGGAAGCTCACTCGGTCAATTCCTCCTCTAGCCTGGGAAGGTTATTAAAAGAAATAAAACAAGGTTAGACTATCTGAGGAAGCTCACTCGGTCTACCCTCCAGTAGTCTATAATATCTGAAGGCACTCCGTGAAGCTCACTCGATCCATACCCCATGGCCTATAATGTCTATGACTCACTGAGGAATCTCACCCAGTCTACCCTCTTGTAGTCTATAATGTCAAAGAATCTCTAGGAAGTACACTCGGTCTATCCCTTATAGTCTATAGCACCCGGTTCCCTCATCCCCATGCTAGTCAGTGCATAATAATGTTATAAGGCCAAATTACACCTACAGAACTACTTGGAAAACCAAAGTACACCTATAGAGCTACTTGGATAACAGTCTACAAGGTAACAAGAATGTAATGAAAAACACTCCATCCTATATACACAAGGCATGGAAATAGTCATAACAGCGAAAGGTTAATAAGACCAAAATGTCATATATAGAGAAAATCATGGGAAAAACATCGAAGCACAACAAAATATCCTCTATCATGATAAATTTACATCTACACAAGCATACAAGAAAGGGAGGAAAACAACAAGGGCAGAAAGGTAAACACACAATACCCCGTTCACGGGTATTGGTGGAATTTGCACATAAAACTAAAAGACTTTGAACGGTAAGGCACAAACCTCCTACCTTGATCATAGAAGATCGATATAATTGAACCAAGATGATTGATTCTCCCCTAAACGTCATAGATCTTAGAAAATGTCCAAAACATTCAAACCATGGTAACTTGATAAGGAGGAGGAATTGGAAAATAAGGCTCAAGAAGAAGGAAGAACTCACCGCTGCGATTCCAATGAAATCGATGGTGCTCGAATCAGAGAACGGACGGAGGAGTGGTAGCTCGTCGAAGATCTGTGGGTTCCTGGTACTCTCGGACGAAGAAGCTGGAGAAGAAGTGATTTTCGTCGATTAGGTGTGACCCCAGACCGTTTAATGAAAAAAAGAAAGTACACGACATGTACTTTTAGAGTACACGGCGTGTACTAGGTTTTTCCATACTCCGCCAAAATCGACCTCCACGTCACCCCTACACACCGTGTGTGTGGCCCGAACACGGATAGCACACGGCCTTGAGCGGGAAAAGAGTACACGGTGTGTACATAAAAAATTTCAAGAAATTTTATTTTTCTCAAAAACTCTAGAAAGAGGAAAACATACCTGAAACGAAGATCCGAGTTCTTACAAACTTCTCCCCTTAATGAAATTCGTCCCCAAATTTCCCTAGAGAGGCATAGAAGAAGAAACCACGAACAACTCTGACCACTGCGATCTTACATTGGCCTCCCTCTCCTAGGTCTCGTCCTGTACTCGCCCCTGCTGCCATAGCACCCGTACTAGAAGAACAGACCGCCCACAGAGAACCTTCGTAATGTGATCGAAAATCCGGATAGGATGCTCCTCAAATGACGTATATGCTTCAAACTCAACCTCCTCGGGTTGGAAGACATGAGACAGGTCTGAAAAGTAACATCGAAGCTGAGAGACATGGAAGATATCGTGCATATCCCGATACCTCTGAGGTAGCTACAACTGATAGGCAACCGGACCAACTCTCTCCAACAACTCAAACGGCCCGACGTACCGCGATGAAAGCTTACCCTGTCTCTGAATCCTCTTGTGTCCCATCCTCGGTGTGACACACAGGAAAACCTGATCTCCGACCTCGAACTCCAGAGGTCATCTCCACTGATCAACATAAGAGTTATGTCGAGATTGTGCTATAGACATCCGCTTCCGAATCAAATCTATCTTCTCTGAGGTATCCTGAACAAGATGAGGTCCCAGCAGAGCTGCCTCTCCTTCCACCATCCAACATAAGGGCGATCGACATGGCCTATCTTACAAATCATCGTATGATGCCATCTGAATGGTCACCTGAAAGCTGTTGTTGTAGGCGAACTCCACAAGAGGAATATGCTTCTCCCAAGAGCCGCCGAAGTCTAGAATGCAAGATCGGAACATATCCTCAAGAACCTGGATCGTGCGCTCAGGCTGACCATCAGTCTGGGGATGGTATACTGTACTCAAAAGTACCTGTGTACCCAAATATTTCTGAAGTCCCTACCAGAACCAAGAAATAAATCGCACATCCCTGTCTAAAACAATGGAGTGTGGAACTCCATGTAGACGTACAATCACTTGGATGTACAGTCTTCCCAGATCATCAACACTGAAGGTCTCCTTGATCAGAAAGAAGTGTGCAACCGTCGTAAGCCGGTCGACGACAACCGAAACAACATCAATCCCTTGAGGTGACCTCTGTAACCTAGTCACGAAGTCCATCGTGACATCATTCCACTTCCACTCAGAAATGAGTAACTAATACAAAAGCCCCACTGGTCGCTGATGCTATACTTTCACCTACTGACAAGTGGAACATCTCATGAAAAAACTAGCAACATCTCTCTTCATACTTGGACACCAGTACGGGATGTGTAGGTCGTGAGACATCTTGGTGGTTCTAGGATGAACTTCCCAAACTGAGGAATGAAAATACCGCATCAGTTTATCGCGTATGTATGCTGGCACCAATACGCGTCCCTGGAAATGCAAGATCTCACCCTTGCCCACTATCCATACAGGAAGAGGGTCCCCTCTTGACACACTCTATCATAGGACTAAGGCTTCCGAAACTAATAGCTTCCTCATCCGTACCCGATCAAGAAGTGTAGAGGTACCAACTACAGAAGATAGGACGGTCTATCCCTATCTGTCGTGTACTTCTAAGTGCATCTAAGAGAACTGACCCGTGAGCTTCCACTCACTGCTGGCCTTATTAACTTCCTGAATCAGAGTTCTCCTACTCAACGCATCTTCCACTACATTTCCCTTTCCTGGCATATAGGCGTGATCGAAGTCAAAGGACTGAAGATACTCAACCCACCTACGCTATCTCAGATTTAGATCACGCTGAGTGAAGATATACTTGAGACTCTTGTGGTTGGTGAAAACCACAAAGTGCACTCCCAGAAGGTAGTGTCTCCAACATCGTAAGTCATGAAAAATATCTTCCAACTCCAGATCATGCGTCTGGTAGTTCCTCTCTTGTGGTCTCAACTACCGACACCCGTAAGCAATGACTCCATCTCCCTACATAAGCACATCTCCCAGCCCGATACCTGAATCATCACAGAAAACAGTGTAGCCCTTTCTCGGCTCTGGCAAGACTAGTATCGGTGCTGACGTCAACCTCGCGTTCAACTCCTGAAAGGCTGACTCACAAGAATATGACCATAAAAATTGTGTCCCTTTCTTGTTCAGACCTGTCAACGGTGCTTCTAGGCGCGAGAACACCTGTATGAAATGCCTGTAGTATCCAGCCATCCCTAGAAAACTCTGCACCTCAAAGACGTTCTTCTGCTGCTCCAAGGAAACTACAACTCTCACTTTCTCTGGTTCCACTGAAACTTCTGTCTCTGAGATGACATGACCCTAGAAGTGAATCTGATCCATCCAGAAGTGGCACTTTGAGAGTTTATCATACAACCAATTCTCTCTCAGTGTACTCAGAATGATCTCAAGATGTGTGGCATGGTCGTGTTGAGTGTGAGAGTACACCAAGATGTCGTCTAGGAAAACAACCAGAAAGGAGTCTAAGTACGGATTGAACACTCAGTTCATCAGTTCCATGAAAAATGCGGGCGCGTTCGTGAGACCGAACGACATGAATGTATACTTGTATAGACCATACCTGCTCTGGAAGGCTGTAAGGGTTATATATGATGTTCTAACGTGCAACTGATAATAACCGGACCTAAAATCGATCTTCGAGAACACCCGATCTCCCCAAAGATGATCAAAGAGGTCATCTGTCCTCGGCAAGGGATATGGGTTCTTGATCATTAACTGGTTCAGATTCTGATAATCTACAAAAAGCCTAAGGGTGCCGTCTGCCTTTTTCGCAAACAGGACAGGTGAACCCCACAGAGAAGTACTGGGTCGGATGAAACCCTTTACCTGCAACTCCTCCAACTGCTTCTTGAGCCCCTGAAACTCAGGTGTATCCATCTTATAAGGAGGAATGGACACCGGTGCCACTCCTGGAATGAGCTCAATCGAGATTTCTACCTCACGCTCCAGAGGCAAACCTAAAAAGTCCTCTAGAAAGACATCCCTGAAACGATCCACCACTAGAGTAAAGTCTAACTGTGAAGTCCCATGGTCATCTAGATAAAGACTGGAAATCTGGGATGTAACTTCCCCTAGACCATGATGCTCTAGTCTAGCTCTACCCGCCTGGAAATCCCACTCGCCTCTATAAAGGAAAGATCCACCCTCTGGTGTTACGAAACTCACCATGCGACGATAGCAATTGATGACTTCCTGGAAGGGAACCAACCAGTCCATACCGAGAATGACGTCATATCCCGACATCTCTAGGAAATTGAGGTCCCATAATAAATGACACCTCGAAACCTCAAGAGGGAACTCTCTGCACTGACGTATGCTAGATTTCCTTGTTCCCAACAGCATGTCAAGAGTCAAGAAGTCGACAGAAGAAACGATACAGAGCCCAAGGCTCTCCACAACCACAATAGAGATAAAGCTATGGGAAGCACCAGTATTGAAAAGATATGAAGATAAAACTGAGGCTACTAAGATCTTACCTCCAACTATAGAAGGCCTGAGATCTTGTTCCTGATAGGTTTGCTCCACGGCAAAAGACTGGCCTGCACTGCGGCCCTGCGCCCCTGGCTGACCGCTCTGAGCTATTCCACTCTGCTGTCGCTGATGACCTGGTGACTGACCACCATGACCGCGACCTCCACCTCGGCCTAAACTACTGGAAGAACTAAAGTTCCCAGACTGGTGGGAAACTGGTGAAGCATCTCCAGAACGCGGGGTCATAGAGGAACCCCTACCACTAGCTGAAGGTGAGATGATCTGACAAAAATGCTTTAGATGGTCCATCTTGCTGCAAGATCGGAACACCATCAGATCTCTCTGGAATTGAGGCCTAGTATTCCTGCTCCTACCAAACTGGTAGCATACAACCTGGCTGCCAAAAGATACATACCATGAACCCTGATCTCATCGAGAAGACTCTCTACGACGTTTCCTACTGTCCGTAGGAGGAACACCAGCTCTGGATGTCGAATTGACATGGCTCACTACTCCATAATCCCTCAGATTGTGCTCAGTTATCAGCGTCTAGTTGATGATAGAGGATATAGAAGTCAGCTAGAAGATATTCACCTAGGAACGGATCTTCTTCCTGAGACCATCCTCGATCTTCCTAGCAAGGAACAAATCATCACCTGCTGGGATCAGTGTGAAATGTTGCAGCTCAGTGAAGCAAGACGAGTATTCCATAACAGAAAGAGTACCCTGCTGCAGGCTCATAAACTCCCAGGATTGATCTTCCCTCAGGGTATCTGGATAGAAGTAGTCATAGAAGGTGCATCGAAACTCATCCCATGACATACCCTACTGACGCCCTGACTGTGAGATCACCTCCCACCACCTCTTGGTGGTGTCTTAGAGCATATAGGTGGCCAACTTTACCCTCTTCTCTGTGGGTATATCCAAATGCTCAAATATAGTCAGGGTGGCCTCGAACCAAGACTATGCAGCCTGGGGTCCTCCATCCTCTAAGAAAGTAGGAGGATGCTGCTGCTAAAAAACCCTCATCAAATCAGCCATCGAAGGGGTAGGAGGCGGCACTCCCTGAAAAGTCTGCATGATCCTCAGGAAGTCCTCCCTAAACTGCGTATCGGCGCCTACGATAGGTTTAACTGTTGGTGCCAAGGCTGGCACAACAGGAGGATCAACAGGAGGTCCCTGATCGGCCATATCCGGTGTCTGATCACCGTCTAGAAACTGACGTACGACCAGAGGACGTCTCAGAGGAATAACTCTGAAAGATCAAAAGCGCACCTTAGATCAGGATTAACAAATACTGAAAACACAGGAGTACAAAACGGGAACAGGGGGAAGAAACTATCATGTTTTACAAAACATGACTACATGGCGTGTATAAAAACTACACGGCATGTCTTCTTTATCCACTAACATGGTCGTGTACCCCTGCTCTACAGGTTGTGTAACACCCCAAACTACACAACATGTTGTTCCCACACACAACATGTACTTGAACTCTAAACCCCTGCCCGAGTCTCCTTACACGGCTAACCCACACGGTCCAACTAACCCCAGACTACACGGCGTGTTCCCTAGGGACACAACATGTACTAGATACGGTCTCAGTGGCCCATGTTGTTAATTACACAAATTTCTACACGATTAGAACTTACATAGCGTGTTCCGAACAAACATGGTGTGTTTAGGAGAAAGCGACACCGACTCGTGTTGTTCGTGACACAGTCGGGTACCTGAACAAGACTACACGGCGTGTTCCGAAAAAAACACAGTGTGTCTGATAGAAGGTGGTTCCGACCTATGTTGTTCATGACACGGCCGGGTATATGGACAAGGCTACATGGCGTGTTCCTTTACAACACGACGTGTTCTACTCGAGCTTCCCCAACCCGTGTTGTTAGTGACACGACCGAGTACACAGCTCCAAACTACACGACGTGTTCCTGAACTTATTTCCACAACAGCGTGTCCCTAGTCACACGGTTAGTAACACGACATGAAAACTACACGGCGCGTATCCAGAAAGTACATGCCATGTATTCTAAGTTTTTCTGGACAGTATCACAGAAACTGCATAGAAACCCAGAAACACTGAAAACAAGGAAAAGAGGTGCCGAATTACGATCCGTGAGGGCCCATACTCCCCGCGAATCAATGCTTGGAATCTCCTACAGTCATGTACAAGAGAAAATAGGATCATAATCCACCAATTTCCAATTCAAGAGGGCCCATAACACCTCAAGAATCAAAATTTGGCATTCATTTAAGCAATGTACAATACAAACTATCATCTAACAAGGTATCATCGATTCTATCAAGTATATATTGCAACATCATGCATAATATACACAAATTATATCACAATAGCATGCAATTGCTAATGCATCCTAGATGGCATGGCAAGAATGCATGGCATGTTATTTCTATATGTTCCTATGTGATGCATGAGATGGAATACCCCCGTCTTATCGGGTTGTGACAGAAATAGAACCGTAATAGTCAAAACAATAACAAAACAAAGCATGTTAATCACTCTAGGTGAAATCATATCAACTGTAAAATCTCAAAATAAAAAAAACTGCAATAAACAAGGTAGTATGGATTTTCCCTGTACACAGGTTAGCTACTCCTGATCACAGCTTAATACCATGTACCGAATCGGTACTACCCCTGGCTAAAGGCTCCAAACAGTAAATCAAGAGAAAATAACTGCTCTGATACCACTTTGTAATGTTCTGGTTCTGGAAGCCACCCAGAGGCGCCCCGTACCCAATTGGTCATATGGCCTCAAGCACATTTCTCCAAATGCCAGAGGATTACGAAAAACAGAGAGGGCCTTGGGTGTGATAGTGGAGAAACTATGCCCTCATTGACAGAGTACACATCAGAAGAAAAATAAACATGCAATAGCGGAAGCAGTAATAACCAACAATATAAACAACGGAAGACTAAATCAACAATTTGGAGCACATATGTTTATATGAAATGATGAATGATACATATCTAAGAAAGCATCCAAACAAGTCGCAATTCTGAAAAACAACACAATACCAAAACAAGTACAAAAGAAAACTAAACAGCTCCTCATCATCGCAAGACAGAGCTTGGTTCCTTGCTCTCCTGATCCAAGCAATAATGTACCAGAAGTCGAAGGGTGCTTTCCCTTGTCCATACCTTCCACAACATAGTCTACTTAGGCCCAAAAACATTGCCCAAACAGGGTGTGTGATAAAATCCCAGTAGGCAACCACCTGAAGATTTGTGCATAACAGTCAGTGAGTATATGGTAGGTAAAAGTACACTAAGCAGTAAACAACAACAACAAAGCAGTATGCAGTAAACTGTAAGCAGTAATGCAGAATGATACACAACAGTAATCAATCTGCAACCAACAACAGCAGTGAAGAAAAAAGCTAACAAGTTGGAATACCCTCTGGGATGTACTCTCAGCCATCCCCTCTAGTCCTATCCAAGAAGTACCACAACCCTCTGGGTAGTGCACTCAGCCTAACCCCTCTGGCTTGGTCATACGAATTTATGAGACTCTCTGGGGAATCTCACTCGGTCAATTCCCCTTATAGTCTAGGGTAGTCAGGGACTCTCTGAGGAAGATCAAGCGGTCTAACCCTCTTAGCCCCAAGGTCTAGAGACTCTCTATGGAAGCTACCTTGGTCAATTACTCCTATATCCTCAGGTATACCACAGAATCTCTAAGGAATCTCACTCGGTCAATTCCTCATCTATCTTGGGAAGGTTCTTAAAAGAAATAAAACAAGGTAAGACTCTCTGAGGAAGCTCACTCGATCTACCCTCATGTAGTCTATAATATCTGAAGGCACTCTGGGAAGCTCACTCGGTCCATCCCCCATGGCCTATAATTTCTAAGACTCACTGAGGAAGCTCACTCGGTCTACCATCATGTAGTCTATAACGTCAAAGAATTTCTGGTAAGTACACTCGGTCTATCCCTTATAGTCTATAGCACCCGGTACCCTCAGCCCCGTGCCAGTCAGTGCATAATAATGCTATAAGGCCAAAGTACACCTACAGAGCTACTTGGATAACCAATGTACACCTATAGAGCTACTTGGATAACAGTATACAAGGAAAAAATCATGTAATGCAAAACACTCCATCCTATAGACACAAGGCATGACAACAATCATAACGGCCAAAGGCTAACAAGACCCAAAGGTTATAAACAGAGAAAAGCATGGGCAAAAAATCCAAGCACACCAAAATATCCTCTATCATGATAAATTTACCTCTACAAAAGAATACAAGAAAGGCAGAAAAAAAACAAGGGAAAAAAGGTAAACACACAATACCCCGTTCACAAGTATTGGTGGAATTTGCACATAAAAATCAAAAACTTTGAACGGTAAGGCACAAAACACCTACCTCAATCCTAGGAGATCGATATACTTGAACCATGATGATTGATTCTCCACCAAACATCGTAGATCTGATAAAATGTCTAAAAAGTTCAAACCACAGTAACTTGAGAAGGAGGAGGAATTGGAAAACAAGGCTTGAGCATAAGGAAAAAATCACCGCTGCGATTCCAACGCAATCGACGGTGCTCTAATTAGAGAACTGACGGAGGATCGGTGGCTCATCGAAGATCCATGGGTTCCTGGAACTCTCAGACGAAGAAGCTGGAGAAGAAGTGCTTTTAGTCGATTAGGTGCGACCCCGGTCTATTTAATGAAAAAAATAAAGTACACTGTGTGTACTAGGTATTTCCGTAATCCACCAAAATCAGCCTCCACATCACCCCTACACACCGTGTGTGTGGCCCGGACACGGTCGGCACATGGCCTCGAGCGGGAAAAGAGTACACGACATGTACTCAGAAAGTACACGACGTGTACTTCAAAAATTTCTAGAAACATTATTTTTCTCAAAAACCCCAGAAAAAGGAAAACATACCAGAAACAAAGATCCGGGTTCTTACATATTTGTTCAGTATGAATCCCCATTATCGAATGCTAACAAGTTAAATTTCATGTAAACGTCCACACTTTGATGGCGTTCCCATGTTATCCTTGAGGTTGAGATAATTAGGAGGTGTTTGGTTATATTTTTAATATTTTCATTAATATAGTTTATTCAAGATGAGATTATTTTTCCTATATAAAAATTAAAATATTTGATCGCTCAATTTAATTTAACTGAGGAAATGCATGATCATGTATAGTTGAGTTTCATGTGATGTGATCAACTACTTAGATGAATTTCAAGTGATGTATTGATTCAAAATAGTTATTCTATTTTTGAGAATCACCAATTCATGAGACTGATTATACTATATTCACATATAAAATTTCTAGTTATTACACAATGTTTTAGAAAAAAATGATTATAAAACCATGCATAAGAAGTATAAAAATACATATTGTTTTATGTTTATATGTAAATATTTGTGTGTTTGATAAAGATCATGCTGGAAACTTTTATGGATCGATTAGTAATAAAATTTTTCTGAAGGATGCTCTTTCTTTAAATAATTTACAAGGGAACTTATAATTGTTGTCAAAATTTTAATATCTTATAAGGTTAAATATAAGGCCTTTGAATATGGATAATTTTTTTAAAAAATATTCTATTCAAATTTTGAGATAGTTTATATAATAATAAAGTTCAAAAGAAATTATATATATCCACAGTGAGTAATATAAAATTTTAAAAAGATTTTATTTCTTTAGTTAAAGTGGTATTTGAAATATATATTAAACATAACCATTATATCATGAGGTTTACTATTTCATGTTTTATACCTTATCAAGGTTATTGATACTATATAACTGAGTTCATATGGAATGACATGATTTATTATTTAGATGAATCTCTTATGATAATTATCATACTAATTTTACTTATTAACAGATAATATGATGATGTTTAGATATATAATTTGTTGTTAAAAGATTCTAACAATTATATAATCAATGAGGATGTTGTTTCAAGAGTTGACACATTGAATGTAAATGGTTTTATATTTAAAATTATTGAAATTTCATGAATACAATATTATAATTCATTCAATTTAGTATTCATTTTAGATAGAGTCCATGAAACCCATTTGATTACACTATAATTCCTTCTCACATGGCGTACACTCTATCCAATTATCTTCTATTCATTTACCTTTGATAACGAGGTTCCAACACACCTTTATATAGAAGAAACCCCGTAGAATAATTCAATTATTCTAGTGTCTAGAAGATCCCTTTAGAGGTATAAATCCATTGGTTTTTTCTAATGGAAATCTGTCAAAGTCACTATTGATTAAACTCAATGAATGAAAAGTGTGGTATGCCTGTTTTATAATTTTTCATTTTATATTTCTATTTTCTATCCTTGTTGATATTATTTAGGGTTTTGTGTTTCCATCCTATTATTATGGTCATAGAAATTTCTCACAAAACCATTAAGAAAATATATGACCACATGAGTGAGAATGAATAAATATTCTTTTCCAGAATTGAGAGCTTTAAAGGAAATAAAAATATACATTGGGATACTTATATAGATTGAATCATGGTAATACCACAAAAATTAAAATTTCAGGGTTATTTTTCATCCATAAAATAAAATATTTTATATTTGAAACTTATAGATTTATTCATGGTGACCACTAATTCATTAGGATGTGCTATTCAGTTTTAAATTTTTATTGATGATCACTATAGGAAAATGTATCTATTTACTATAAAAACAAAATATTAAGTAAATTAATGTTTAAAGTTGTTTCAAATGAATGATAAATGATATATATATATATATATATATTATTGAACTATGTGTGTATTTATAATAGTGAAAAATAGCCCTATATATTTAGAGAATATATTAGAAGTTTTCTTATTTGGCAGAAAAAATAAATACAAAAGATACCAATACATAACGATTTTATAGAAATAAATGAAAATAAAATTAATATTAGATTTATATAGATTCTATTTAATATAAAGATACTAAACATATTTTTGGGGTTGGTAATGAGGAATGAAATTTAAATTATCAACCTTTCTCTATCATATCTACTATACTACAACATATTGTAAAGGGTTTGGATAAGAATTGAAATTTCATACAAGTAATTGAGTGTTTTTTGGATATGAGTAATTTATTTATATCATAATTGATTATAGGGTAAATATGGAACTAAAAAGAAATTATTGTATTTTTACGAGGTATAATAATAAATATTTTAAATATAGTGTCTGGGATCCTATCCATAAGAGGATAATCATAAGAATAGATATGACATTTCTTTAATAATTGACTGTTTTAGACCCTAAGATGCTTGGGAATCATGAGAACCCACAGGTAGAAGAAATTTCAATAAATTTGGAACCTATATGTTGACCCATACATCATTAATATAATTACTAAATTTTTATAAACATATATTATATTACACATCCCAAAATCCGTGGGTTTCATTTCCTTGATAATTAGTTTCATTTTATAACTTTATTACACAATAAACAATATTTTTTTAGATACTTCATCATAAATATTTTATATGACTTTTTAGTCTCCATAACACATACAATCACCTAAATACCAAAATAAAAGAAAGGGTGAGCAAAAAAGTCTAGTAAAGGGGGGAATAGTTGGAAAACATTGGGATATGGAATAATATGATTACACAAATGATCATAAATGTAATTATCAAATTATAATAATGATAAAAAAATCATAATAATATAGATATAAACTAAATGATACATGAAATATGGAACATACATAATAATTAAACATCATAATTATATGTCATAGAATACTACCATGATAACCTAACATTGTTGGGCTAGGCTCTGGACCCATTCCCCATATAAAATATCTTATGAGATAAAATATTTAGTCAACTTATTTGAGGGTTGTATCTAGTACCAATTTTCACAAAATAATTTGTAAAAAATCATGCACACTATAAATAATATAATGTACATAGTGATTATAAATAAATTTCTAAGCATGTTAGGGATAATAATTGAAATCATGGAAATCGGTTTTGTAATAATTTCATCATAACATATCATCTGTCTAGTAGTAGTTAATTGAAATAGAGTTTATTAAACATGAGGTTAAACATAAATATCTTCTGATACATTCATGTATGATATATATAATATTGAGAGTGATGATAAAAAATATAAATTAACATAAAAGTATAATTAAGGAAAAATAAATATAGGAATTAAGAAGAGTCCCTATAACTATAAATATTTAGAAAATAATCGTGATAAAATAAAATAAGAAGTAAAATAAAAATTATATATAAATATTAAAAAAAATATAAATAAAAAAATGGTATTTTAAAAGGAGAGATATCATATCTATAAAACATCATGGTAAAAAATGTGGTTTTTATAAAGGATTATATATTACAAAATCAATGGAAATGAAATATATGTGTCCCTAGAATAGATATAAATCAAATATAAATGGTAAATAATAAAGAGATAAAACACTTATTAAATTTATAAGGTATTAATTACTTATAAATGATTATGTTCAAAGTAAACATGTCTTTAAATCCTTATAAAATCGCAATAGAAAATGAATATGAGAGTAAGTGTAAAAAATACAAACAATGTTTTAGAAGGTAAATTATATAAAAAAGATTAGCCCGAATTAGAGGATATATTTAAGGAGAACCCCTTATCTCCTCACCATAGGTTTCGTATTACTTATTCATGCTTAAAAATATAATACAAAAATTTTATGTTTATTAAAACAACATTATTAAATTATTTTTTAATTATTTAAATTATTTTTTATCATTTAATTCCACTATTATATAATTTCCATTTGTTAACATTTAGACAGTGCTTTCTCAATACAATAAAAGAACTAAAAAATCTTGAATTGAGAAGGATAACCTTTTTTAGTGTTTTTAGTGTCAATAAATGCCTAAACTATTTCATATATCCACTATTTAGTGCTTATAAAAGATCTAAAATAAAAAATATACATTACAATCAATAAAATAATCAATGTGATACATACTAAAATTAAGAAAATAAAAACAACAACTATTTTTCATTATTTCATAAAATATTTGTACATTTATTTATTATCAAAATATTAATAAATACAAAATTTACTTAATAAGAAAATATTCAAAGGATCATTTAAAAAAATCAATAATCCTTTTAAATTTAATTAACCAATACCTAAATTTGAAAATAATAATATCTAGTTAGTAATAAATAATATATTCTTTATTAATTACACATAATAAATTTAAAACAAATAATTAATGTTAGAATATGTACAAGGTCATTATAACAAAACCATATTTTAGAATTCTATGTCATTATTTCTCATATATAAAAAATTAATAAGTGATTTTGATGTATAGTTTGATTCCAATCTGAGGTCATTTTCATATTTTTTATAATGTTATTCCTATTTTTTAGATTTTTCCCTATAAACCTATTTTTTTATAATTTTATAAATAAACCCATTAATGATTGTGGGAAGAAAAAAAATTATAAAAATTGACATCAAGAGATATTTAATTGGGTTGTTATAATTTAATGGATTTACATCAGTGAATGGCATATGTTCTTGGTAAAACGATGATGAAAATCGTAAAAACATACTAGACTAAGATGTATTTTAGTGAAAAAATAGTTAGAAACCAGTAATGAATAAAAAATTTGAATATTTAGAATACATGATGGTACAAATAACTAATATGATGTCTCTGGGATATGTATCCATAATTGTTTTGACTAGGAAGATGGATTACCAAACAATGTCGAGGGATTACTATTGAAATATTTAGGACATATCATACGAAATTAGATTAGAATATAAAATTATAGTGAGAGGGATCCTAGATACTAGGTTGTGAAGTGAAAACCATGATCAGAACTTTTACACCCAAATAATAATACAAAATATCCATTTGGGTTATCCACGTATTATGAGGGAAATAATTTTTCAATGTGAAGAAGTTGATCAAGTCATCTTAATTAGTAGAGAAAACTTACACACTAGAAGAATAGGGTGAACTACTGGATCTAGTAATGAAAAATTTAATGGTAAAGGTTAAAAAACACCATAAGACTAGTTACCACATGACTAGGCATCATCATAACCGAAAAAAATGCAAGATAATTATAAATATACAATAATAAAAAATTGTAATGATGAGAAATAGTTTCACCTATGTATGATTCTATAAAATACCATGAGAATATATGGAAATGGATCCTAATCTAAAATTTACAAGAGATGCTTATTTTTTAAAAAAACATTGCAACATTGATGAACAAAGGAAACCTAATGTTGTACCTTCCCATAATCAAGTAACTTTACTCTGAAAAAACCTTCAAGTAACCTAGATAGAAAAATCTAAATTATAAAGATATTTTCCAAACATATATTGAGGAAGTTTTACCCATGTTTAATTGAAATTTCCGTCCTCCCGAGATATAGATATTAGAAGGAAATCCTTTGTCACTACCCTAAAATCCATTAATGTTTTTTACAACATACAATATTAACATGGGGAAATCCACTTAAAGTTATTCTGACCAAAATATGCATCAGAATTAGATATAATTCAAACCTATAGGTTAAAATAAAATCAATATCATTTCCCATTATATTAGTAATATTCTGATATTTTTTTCTCAATTTTGAGAATTTGATGCACATTTTGACCTAAAATTTTATTTTTAAATTGAAAACACATACATTAATTCTTTCCAACCACATATTACATGATAATTAAATGTGGTTTTTTCTTATATATAAAAAATGAATCATTTATCATTTCATTAGAGTATCATGAAAATTTGATCAAGATTACTTATTTTTGATCATATGATTCATGCTTTAAAATAAAATATTAAATAAAAAAAGTACACCTTTAGTAAAACTAGCCATGCTACAGATCATAATGATTTTTGGTTAATTTATATATGGCACAAATAAATCATATAAAATTTTCATTGATTTTTGTGATAATCAAATTAAATTTTATTATTTTTTCAGCATGTGATTCTTTATTTAACTGAAAATATAACATTAAAACTGATAACATTAAATTGAAATTATTTTATGCACACCACATATTAGAATTAAATTTAGTTCATTGATATAGGTAAAAAAGAATCTTCTATCATTTTCCCAATGTTTTATAACAATTTGACAATTTTTTGACCCCCACCGTGTTGTAATGGGGTTTTCTTATATTATTTTATAATATTGAGCTTTTTAGCTTACATGATGTTTTGACCAAAAATTTGGGAATATTTATATTTTTCTCATTCTAGAAGGTTTTCATGCATGATTTTGAGAAAATATTGTAGCTACCCCTCCTATTATTGTTTCTCAGTTCATTTTGTTCAGTGTGTAGTTTTTTAGTATGGGTGGAACATAGATAATTCTTAACCATGTGGATCTAAGGAGAAAACATGTGGGACCTTTTGTGAGTTTGGGTTATGGTGCACAACTTGAAAATGGTTTGTCAAACCACGAGTCAATTCATGTGAATCCCTATACAATTTTACAATACCCTTTATCATGGTTAGAACATAGGATTTATGACCATGCAATTCCCTAAGGTAAATTTTATATGTGGTTATTGTCTAGGTAGTGTATAATTAACTATTGTATCATGGTTTGGAAAACCATGAAAACTAATTGTACATTCTTCTTAGATTCATGAAAAGTGAAACTTCTACTTTTACCCCTCTTGGATTTAAGTCTCTATCCCTTATATGTCTCTATGTATTGCTTATATAGTTTAATTAAACCCCCTAATTTATTCTCCTCATTCATCCTTAAATTTTTGTGGCCTTTTACCTGGTATTAAAGCGGGTTCCTTCATGGAAAGTCCTTATGAACACCATTATCTCTATTATTTTTTCAATTGATTTCACTTCTCCTATGAATCCTAATATTAATGGTAGTGTATTTTTGAGTTTTAGTTGGTTTATATAACAGTAATTTAATCTTGTACATGTTTTATAGGTCATTTATTAGATTTTTGGAGTGTTTTCCATCATATAATACAACTTCTAGATTGATAATAATTGAAATGAGGAAGGTGTTTATTTTACATCTCTTTCTATTGAAATCAATTGAATACATAATTATTTGAGAATCATATTCATTTTATGTTTTTATTATATGCATAATTCATGCGATAAATTGATTCAAAATATTATTTTAAATCTTTTCATCGTATTCGATTCCATTCCAAGTCTCTTTGAAATTGACTCCTTAGATTTTTATAAAGTGATTTTGGTTTTAAAAGTGGTGGTGAGCACTAGATTGTGGTTTTATAAAAGTGCTCTTGCATTAAATTGATTTCAATCCAATTTTCAGGGTTTTTTAATGGGTTTAAAATGTTAGAAACATAATACTTGATTTCAAATCTATATTATACCCTTTATTTTGATGTTGAAGAATTTTTTCAACCTTGGTTGATTATTTATATCAGAGGTTTATTGTGATTAAATATATTGAATTATATAAAGTGGTTAAGTTGATTTAAAGGGGTGTGTTTTCCCATATGGATTTAATTTTGAAATAGTTTTATATATTTAGAGTATATCAATAGTTTATGGTGAATTTGTGGATTTCCAAATGATTTTTAAAAACTATTTTATCAAAAAAATCTCAAGAATACTTTGAGATGTATTCTGAAAAGGGTTTGATGGCTTATCATTACAATAAATTTTTTGATAGAGAAGACACTTTTAGCATTTTATGAATATATATTTCCATAAAATCTATGAAACCCACTATAACTATATCACCCTAACTCTAGTAGCCTAAAGCTGGTGATTTTATACTACATTGGAAAAAAATACAAGGTATCACATCCCTAGTAATAAAATAGTTTATTAGTCTTGGGATACTAGATACATACATGATTCCATAGTAAATCAAATAACATGAAATATAATGTAATAATAACAATGAGACCTTTATTAATTCTTCTAGTAAATCTCTAAATTCATTTATTGATCCATTATTGGTATCATAGGGAAAGGTAAACATAATGAATGGTGAGATTAGATGCTTAATAATGGAAATCATAAAACAAAAGATATTAAAAAATAAATAAAACATGAATAATATGATTGGTATAAACAATAATAAAATATTCTATATAAATAATACCTTAAAATGTTAAAAAATATATGGATAACATAACAACATAAATAATCACATGGATAATAATAACTAGTTTCATAATGATAGAATGAATTATGTTGGACATTTTAATAATACTATAAAAGCCTTTTTCCAATACAAAAAGCAGAAACCGGTAAGGTGTATGCTAAATACCCAAAATAGTTTTTATTACGATACATACTGATGCATCAATGGGATATAACAGGCCTCTAAACTAACTTACTAAGTCCAATGCATTCATCATATTTAAGATCCCACAAGATTTTGGATATTTCTCGACCTCGTTTATAGGTACTAATTTTTATTTTTTGAGTATATTTTTTCTTGGGTTTTACCTTAGGGATTTTGTTGTGACATTGGAGAATTTTGGAAGGAAGAGGGTAGTGCAAGGTTGGTGCTGGATTTTACCAAACCGTGCACCCATCCCAGAAAACTATGTGATCCCAAACAGACAGGATCTGCAAGTCTGACACACTGTGTGTCAAACTATGCACCCTCTTAGTAGTAACCATGTAATACCCCTAAGATAGGCGCATGTTTAGGTTTTTTGTTAGGGGAAACTATTCTCCTCGAGCAGGAAACCATGTGTGAAAAACATATATCACCCAAAAATTCAAAAAAATATATACCTAAACCCTTCCTTATATCCCATAAATCCATATCTCAACCATAAATTACTTCTCTTGTTTTTTTAGTCTCCGAGATGGATTCCAAGGCCTTATGACCCTGTTCTTGGAAAATTTATGCTCAGATTGAAGAGAAACACCTATCCTGGTAATAGATTCTTGTTCTATATGGATTCCTCCCTCTTTTACATATTTCTCTCATACTTTAAAGAGATATTTTATTCAATTGGTGATAGATAAATATCTAGTTTTTGATATATCTAATTAATTTGATCTTGGATCTAAGTTTCAAATCTTTATCTCATTATTCATCATTTTCTTGTTTAGTCGGTATTAATTAGGGATTTTTCTTTGGATGAACACTCGTCAATGTATTTGAATTAAGTGGTCTAAATTCAATTCTCATAGTCTTGAATTCAAATTTAGTGTATGTGTTATGTAATTTTAATTGAAACTTATGAAAATTTAATATTGAATTGAATAAATTAATTGATTAATGAATTTATGGAATGTTGTGGGTATATAATTTATGGAATATTGGAATTGTGTAATTGGATTAATTAATATGTGAATTAATTAATGGAATATTGGGATTATGAAATTGAATTAATTAATTAGTGAATATTATAATAGAATATTGTGAATTTGGAATTGATGGCATATTGGGATTTTGAAATTGGATTAATTAATTGAGGAATTATTTAATAGAATATTATGAATGTGGAATTGATGGAATATTGGGATTGCGAAACTACATTAATTAACAGGTTAATTAATTAATGTAATATTTTGAATGTTGAATTGAAGGCATATTGGGATTGTAAAATTGGATTAATTATTTGGTGAATTAATTAATGGCATGTCATGGTGTGAAATGTGATAGGAGGGTTGATTTTGATTAACATTTATTGAGGTGATATATGTGACAAATTGATAAACGTTTGTGGGCATGGAATACTACTCCAAGTCCCTATAGTGATAAATTGATAAATGTGTGTAGGACATGAACTACTAGTTCAAATGAACATATTAATAATAATTGTAGGGAACCAACTGCTGATCCAGAATCCTACTTGTGTGTTTGTTTGATAATTGAGTTGTGAGACAAAGACTCTTGCTTCAAATATCCACGTGGTGCTGGACATAGAGTTCTAGAGCCAAAATGTCAGCATTGGACTATAGTTCCAATTGGCCAAAATATGAATTGAAATGAAATGATAATTTATAACTATGGAATTGTGATATATTATATCCCTTGGGGATAGTTCAGACTCTGGAATGTGTGAAACAGGTTTTGATGTTTCGGGTGTCCTCAGGAACCTGGGGGTTTATGTGTTTAATTAAAAATAATTGAAAATGTGATAGCATTTACTTATACATTTTACATTATTATTTATATGACTACATAAATTATTATTGACAATATATTGTTTTATAAACCATTGGCGGTGTCCCACTGAGTTGTCCTCACACCCTACTTGAGCTGCCTAATCGGTACATGGATAAACATCATGTTTGTATAAATAAATAAAGGAAATATATGTAGGTTCGATGTATGATTTGGGATGAATCTTGGATGTGTGAACCAGACGTGATTCAGGGCCCGAATGGGAGTTTTCAGTGTCTTTATTTTTTGTGTTTTCATATTGTCACTTGAAATATACTTGGAATGACATCTCTACAGTTTTGGTTTGGATTTTGTATTAATGTTTTAATTATCTGGTGATATTGATCATATTATAGTTATGGTTATATCACTTGGTTTGGTTTTTTTTATTTCCACTGTTTTTCTACTTTGATAGAGATGGTATGATTTCTTCATGCTCTATATTAGACCATTGATAATAGTCTGTGGGTTCTGACATGTGGGGAGTCACACCTTAGGTCATGTAATTGACCTTCTCGGGGCACCGATGTGTGGCACTTGGGTCAGGACATTATAAAGTGGTACCAGAGGTTGATTAATTTTCATTTATTTTGTATTTCTATTTGGGAAAGGTGGACAAGATAATAAGATGTTTCATGCCTTGGTTAATATCTCATTCATGAGAGTAACTAAACCATGTACAATGGTAAAATCTAAGTACCCAAGGTGGGGTTGTTGTTATTCATGTTTGCTAATTACATATGAATATTATTTCAGCTTGAGTGATGAACTTGTTTTAATATGTGATTATTGTTTCTAAAATTTTTTGAGATTAGAATAATAGACCAGTATGGCATAAAATTTTATTATACATGAATCATTCTAGGAACTCAAGATTATTTTTTGATATGCATCATTTTTAGGCATACAAAAAAATGGGTTTTGGGTATGTGGTTGAAATTGATTTTTTTTTCATTTCTTGTATAATTGAATTAAAACTGGTGCCTCATGTTAAATTTAATGTTATAAAATGATTAAAGATGAGAAGAATGGGGTGTCTAATCAAACATAAATAATGAGTATGAGTTTCCCCTTGTTAACCGTGACCTAGATATAGGATGGTTAAGGGTAGTGATAGTGCCTGAGTTGTGACCATTTGGCTAGGTTTAGGGATGAATTGTTACGGATTTTTGAGGATCCCCATAACTGTGTTAGTGGTGTGTTATATTTCTTAAGATGTGAATTTGGAATTGCAGATAAATTCCACTATTTCGATGTTTTTTGATAGGAAATCCATAGGTTATGGATGGAAATGATCCACTAGCAGTGGAACCCGAGGAACTAATAGTCCCATGTGAAGGATCCATAGAGTAGTTTCCAAAGAAATTTGATCTCTTCATGTAGTTGTGGGAGAGAGACCCACAGTGGGTATTGAAGAGTATATCTCACCTGACATGAGAGTTTCAGTTATATTACCCTTTAACTTTCCCACAGAGAGGTTGGATATGAGGTAGCTGAGTTCTATATTGAGTCTATCTAGAGTATACATGACAACATAAAGAATCCTTATAAGTAAAAAGTCAAACTGGATACTTACATGTAACATATCCAGGAAAATCAATGGTGGTACATCCTGAATCAGGATGGATAGGTGGATAATATAAAGTGGAAGGACATTAAATAGAATTTATTGGATCACTTTTACACTGATACACTCTGGCAGGAGAGAGAAGCTGGGTTTATAAGGTTGAATCAGGGGAGAATATCTGTGATGGACTATGTTGTTCACATTATATATTTGTAGTGATTTGTTCTAGTACTGGTAGGATATGAGGCTATTATAGTGAAATAGTTTCAGGATGGGATTATATGTTAAATTAAATCCCATGTGAATATCTTCAGGATGAAAAAGTTTTCAGATGTGATGAATCAGGATCTCATTTATGAGGAGAACCTGATGGAGGCTTCTACTAATGGACATGTGGTTTCTACTTGATGGTGAAAAGGTACGAATTCAAAGACAAGGAATCACTGTTACAAGAATATTGATTAGATAAGTGTAGCCAATAGTGTCCAGGGATTAGAATCAGTTAAATAATATATTACTCGAGTGATCTGTCATGAGTGTGGTATTTTAGGTCAATTTCATATACAGTTCACCCAACCACTAGTAGAGTGATAATCTCGCGATGGGATGGTATATCTGTAGAGGTTCTTTAGGAACCCATGAAAGATGGGTAATGATGGATAAACTAAGGAGAATCAGAGTATAAGAAGGGGATATTCTACACTGTATCAATATGGAAGTTGCAGTTCTACTAGCCATGGTGGTAGAGGCATGGGACATGGTGATTATGGATAATAGAGCACATACCATCAGACTAGTGCAATACATGGAAGAGGTCAATGGCAGTTTCATGTAGTTCATCCTACATTGGTTTATAGTGAGGTTGGACAATTGACTGTTAGAGGTGTTATTCTTGTTGTTTCTATGCTATCTAGTGCCTTATTTGATACTACTTACTCTTAATCTTTTATATTTACACAAATTTTGAATTGTTTTAGACTGGCAGGGGTGTTTATGAGTGATAAATAATGATAGATAAATCTTGGGGGGGGGGGTAATATCAAGATACATCTGTTTGTGAAAGGGGTGTTCTCTGGAGGTTGGGAAGTATTGCTTCCTTTAGGATTATACATCCTTGATATGTTAGGATTTGACCTAAATTTGGTTATGGACTAGTTGGTGGTGTACCAAGCACACATTGATTGCTACCAAAGGTGAGTGAATTTTACATCTCCTAAGGATGAAAATTAAATTCACCGTGGACAGTGAGATATCAGGTGGGCCATGCAGGGCCAGTTCATTATCAACAAGGGGAGCTCACCACCCATATTTCTAGTTTGTCTCTATATTAAAGTGTTGTAAAGAAGGATGTATTTTCACATATGGTGTAAAGTTTTACGATGAGTTTCCTAGAGACTTCTCTAGGCCACCACTTGAGAGAGATAGGGAATTTACTATTGATCTCATGTTGGGGGCCAATCCGGTTTCAATTCCACCATACAGAATGAAACTAACATATATTCAACTCATCTAGAAGAATTGATGGATAAGGGGTTTATCAATTTGATTACATCTCTTGAGTTTATCTACTGTTGTTTCAAAGGAAGGATGATAGGAGTTTGCGCTTTTGTTTCTATTACCAAAAGTTTAACCAGATGACAGTAAAGAACTGATATCCTCTTCCACATATCGATGATATATTTGAATAGTTATGGGATTTTGTGTCTCTTCTAAGATCGAATTTATACTAGGGTATCATCAGTTGAGTGTTCAACCTTATAACATACCATGGACTATATTTCAGAAGTAGTTATGGTCTATATGAGTTCGTTTTGATGTATTTTAGGCTAAAAAACACTCCAGCGGTGTTTATGGACATTATGAAAAAAATATTACACCCATACCTGGATCAATTTTTGGTAGTGTTTTTGGATGATATCTTTATGTACTCCAAAATTCATGATTATCATTCAAAACAGGTTGACATATTCTTCATTACACTAAAATAGATTCAAATATGAAAAAATCAATCTATGTTTTAATTTTTAATTAATCAGGTACACTTATTGGGTATCATCATCATGGAGGAAGGTGTGTCAGTGGACTGAGAGAATGTTCAGGCAGTGGTTTCTTGGGAGCAGCCTAATAATTTTTTCAATGGAAATATTGTTTTGGGTTTATCATGATATTATCAGAGGTCCAACCAGGAAGTTTCCTGATTATTCACACCACTTTTAGGCTTGACCAATAAGGGAGTAAAGTTTTAATGGTATAGATCATGTGGTAATTCTTTTTAGGAGATAAACAAACATTTGAAAATAAAACAAATTTTGATCCTACCCTATCTAGGTGAGGAGTATAAAATGTCTTGTGATGATTTTGGGATAGATATTGGAAAATTTTGATGTAGGGAGTTCATGTAGTAGTTTTTGGGTCTCGTAAGTTGAGGCCATAAGAATGGAATAACCTAAACATGATCTTAAGTTGGCTGTAGTGGTTTTTGTGTTGAAGTGTTCAAAGGAAAATGTATTGTGAGAAAATTTTACAATGTATAAAGACTAAAAGAGAAAAAAGTATATATTTTAATAGTGAGACTTGAATATTTTGGAGTGAATATGGGTTGAGTATATGCATTCATTATATTTTGATCTTTCATATATGCTCGGGAAGGGAAAATGTGTCTCTGGTGCTAAGTAATAAAACTCATACTCATGTCGTTCAAGAGTCCAGTTTTTAGTGGAAAATGTTGAATTTGTGGGATGAGATAAATATTTTGGTTTAGGAAGACCAGGAGAAGATAACTCTCATATCATTTATAGGGGATTTTACACTTTCGATCTATATTATATATAGGTCGTATGAGAATCCATAATTTTTGGCCTTGCGGGAAAGCCTTGAAATTGGGGAGTCACCTTCAGATTGGACTATATATAAAGATGAGATCATATATAGAATGAATTTTTTTTATACCTATGGGTATGAGGGAGGAGATGATTCATGAATTTCATTCCTCATAGTGGGTGGTGCATTCGAGTTTGACCAAAATGTATCGTGACCTACGTTAGCAATATTGGTGGTCGCGCATGAAAAAGGATATATGAGGGGTTGAGAAATGATGCTACACTCTTCAACAGGTGAAGCCCAAATACCAATGACCTATCAGTTTACTACAGTCATTTCGCATTCCATAATGGATGTGAAGAGATGTTACCATGTATTATATGATGGGTCTCTTATGGATTCCTTATAATAATGATGTTATTTGGGTGATTGCGGATTGTTTGAAAATGGTAGGTCATTTCTTTATTATATCAGAGAAATTCCTAGTAGAACATTTGGGATACTTATACATCTTGTAAATAGTAAATCTACATGGGGTAACATGGAATATAGTTTCAAAGTGGGACACATGTTTTACATTTCAATTTTGGTGGGGATTATGGAAGGAGATTGGAACACAAGTTTTACGGAGTTAAGCATTCTACCCATAGACAAATGGGCAGTTAGAGTGTACTATACATGAATTCAAGGAAATACTATGAGCATGTGGTTTTTTGATTTCTATGGTTCTTGGGATAATAACATAGTGATTGTGGTGTTTTCCTATAAAAAATTTATCAGAAAAATATACATGTTACACTATATGTGGCTATTTATGATCATCCATGTAACACCCGAGACTTTTATGTTATATAAATAATCAAAGTAATCTATTTCTACACACAAAACTTGCTTGGCTTGATTTACACGAAATCACAACCTTGCTCGATAGCTTGCGTCGTTTGCAATACCGAGTTTCACTAAACAACGATATGCTATTAAAATATTATTAAAACTAGCCGTTATGAATAGTAATAACCACTTTTTGAAATTTTATAAATTTTATTTTTCAAAATGGACTTCATTTTTGGATTCGGAATATTGAAATTAGCCTAGGGTGAAATTTTGGTATTTTTCTGAAAACTTTCAATTTTTGATGAATAGTGAAACCACTAAGTGGTAGTTAAAAAACTGAATTTTTCATAAAATTTAATTTTACCGCTTCTGTGAGTGGAATTTCAAAAATCCGAGGGACACGGTTGATGTCAGTATGTAAAATGTGGTTCAATGAGATGAAAATAATTTTTTGGTGAATAGTAACTTTTTACTTTTTTTACCACGGTTAAAAGTAAATAGGGTAATTAAGGGTAAAGATGATATTATTATTATCCTAACACATGTCATAATTCTATTGGATAATTGTAATTCGACCAAAAACAAACTTAGAAATAAAATATGACCATTTAGACCCACTTGGATTAGATTAGGACATTTATTATTAATTTATTTAAAGAAGGGTTAAAATAGTTAAAATCAAAATTTAATAAGTAAATAAATTTTAATATAAGGTTATACATAAGATAAATTCGACTATAAATATTCATTAGAAACCTAAAACGATTTCCTACATAATGATATTTTATTTGGAATTTTTAGACATTAAATAATTTAATTTATTTATGACACAAAGATGATGCAGTAATTATCTTATTAATGAAATATTGACATAATTAATGTTATAAACACCAAAATAAATGTAATTTGAGACTTTTTATGAATTCCACTAATTTTCTATGTCAATATGACATGTTAGTATTTATTTAATTAACTTGGTTCGAATTAATAATTCTGTTATGATTTTCACAAAAATCAATTACTAAATAGTGTAAAAATTGACATAAAATAGTTTTTAAAACAAATATTATATTAGTAATTGTTATTTTATTCCTAAAAATCTATGGCTCGGCCAAATGACTTAGATACGGTTATATATATCAATAATAAACAACTTGGGGTTCGTTTGGCTGCTTATAGTAAGTTTATTAACCTTATAGTATAAGAAAAAAAGAAGACATGGTAAAAGTTAAATTATCTAACTTAAAGTTAAATCTAAATGATAAGGTTAAAATTGAAACCTAAACTTGTATAAATTATATTGGATGAGAATATTTTGACCCATACCCACCTTATCCTCGAAATAAATCAATTTGGAGTTATTTAAAACCGAACTTGACTTTATAATAAAATAATATTTTTAGTTGTTCCAAAGGTGCCCCTCTCCTCCCTTATAAAAGGGCACCTCCTCCCACTCTTCCTCAGACCACTTTTAGCCTTCAAGATCGGCCAACCCCTGCCAATTACTCCTCTACACTTCCCTAGATTCTTCCTAGAGGTTCTTTTCTTCTTCAAAGACCCATTTTAGTGCCCTAAAAGGAGGTCTCAAAGAAGCACTTCAAAGAAGAGGTAATGTCCGTTACCGATTTTTTCATCTTTATTTCTTCTTCCACTTATTCTTCTTTAGTTGTTTCATTATGAAGTAATAACATCAGTATCACTCATATACTGATATGTTATTATAAGTATGAAACAAACCTATTTCACCATATATCCATCCTACGGAAAAAGAAATCACCGCGCGTGCGTACGTACGGAATACCGTCTCCACGCCGTGGTGTAATCTATTTTCCACCACCACCTTACTTGGATGGTTATAATGGTGTAAATAATAACTATATATGACTATTATAAAGTGATACTTATTCTGAAATAGTATACATACACTCCAATACAATTCCACGATCATAGGAACGATATCATCACTCGTGCGTACGTACGGAATACCGTCTCCATGATGTGATGCGACTCGTTCTACATGATCTTCATTTCATAATGATTATATAAATGAATTGATTGAATGAATATGATATATATTACACTAATACCATTATGTAAATGAGGTATCTATAACCCAAAGAGAATAATAAGAATTTATTCGACAAGACACGCATAAGAACAAAAAGTTATAAACACCCGAATAACAAGTAACAATGAAATATTACTACTAAGAAGCTAAGAATATGACCATATATGATATCATAAAAATAATTATGATTATGGAATAAGTCAATAACATTATTTAAATCATTATACAGGAGTTTCGTACACTCACAAAGCAAAACGAACCTAAGGTAAGGGAAATATCACAATCTCATTTTTATCTGAGATTGTTTATACTTTGGTATTTACTGGGGTGTATTTTATCATCCACATCCATGTTTCCTCAATATGTAATATTTATATCATTATACAGTTTTTTATATCCAATTTTACCCTTCGGTCAGTTTTTAGTAAAAGATATGAAATGAATCTTTTGTCATTTTTCGTACGAAGTACTTTTTGACTTTTCCGACAAAAGTACGAGAAGAATGTTTTTTTTAACATATACGACATGAATGGATTTTTACAAAATTATTTTCAAGAAGCTTCCTTTACAAGTTTTCAAGTTTATTTTTAATCAACTTCATTTAGTTTATAATTGTATGACATGTTAAGAACGGAAAAGTGTTTTTGAAGTAGAAAGGATATTTTCCTCAAGAATGGAGTTCAAATGTTTTATCAAAATTATTTTCCATCTAAGATAATAAAGGGTTTTTTTCTATCCCTATTACTACATTGATTTTATTATGTTGTTATGGAATTATTTTTATGAATTCCTTTATCTTATATGAATTGTTTTATGATGTCATGATGTTTAAGATTCCCATTTGTATTACATGGGTTATGCAATGATGTATGATTTATGATTTTGTGGCACACATAAGAATGGTATCATTATGAGATGGGTGGGACATATATCCCCCTCCAATGCATTGGGTAAAGATTTTATATCTCATGAGATAGACATGGCTGGAATGATAGGTTATACCGGTTCAATGAAACAGGACTGAAACGAGGGTGACTCGGTTCAGAAATGGACTTTGTCCACTAAGATAGTCATGGCAATGAGTCTTGACTAATAAGATATGATTTTCTATGATTATGTGTGTATGCCAAAAAGTTTCATGTTTTTACATTATGATTATTGGGATTACATTTCACTGCTATGATTTATCCCATGTTATGAAAATTATGATCTCTTTTGCAGGTTAAGATTTCCAAAAGTTATGTGCTTATGTATACGATGTGATTGATATTTCTTTTGATTACCCTTACTGAGTATTTGAGCTCACCCTTTTGTATGATTTATTTTCCCAGGTCAGGAAGAAGGTTATTAAGTAGAATATGCCAAAAAGGGACTCTAGATATGGGGAAATAAATGGGAGGCAAAGTAGATGCTTTAAGAACTAGTTGTTTATGTTTCCCAGTTTCTAAAGACACTATACCTATACAGTCCTTTCTTGGTTTTGTTATATGTTGTAATAAGTGTGCTTCAATTCTGATGTAATAACAATGTATGTAAAGTATGGGTCGTTATAGTTGGTATCAGAGGAAAGGTATAGTCAACCTTTGGAAACTAGGATGTGAAAGCCTTAGTAAGAACCCTAAGGATAAGTCTAAGCATAGAACACAATCTTAGTGTTTTAGAAATAGCCAGGAATAACCTAGGATAAGACCTTAAGTGTGAAATTTTATTCTTGAGTATGTGGTTTTCCTATTATAATTAGTGTTTCTCACACTATTCTTCTTGGTTTTAGTCAATCGCTGGAACCTGAAGGAATTGTGTTAATGCGGAATGTGACGGGAAATGCAATGATTGTCCCCCTGAGCAACCAAACGTTATGGGATCTAGAATTCAAAATCTTGTAGCCATGCTCACACAACTTTCTCAAGCTATGAATCATGCATGACTTCCAAACGAGCAAAGGAAGGAGCAACATTCTCTTGAATCCTTCATGAGGCAGTGTCCACCTTCTTTCAGCGGGTCTACTGATCCATTAGTTGCTGAACAATGGATTAGTACTACTGAAAAGATATTTTCAGTTCTTCAATGTTCTGAACATGATAAAGGCATCCTACGAGTGTATCGTTTGGAAGGAGATGCTGATAAATGGTGGAATCTTATTAAGAATATGATGCAAAGAGATGAAATTGATTCCATGGAATGGGACGAGTTCAAGAACTTATTTTTCAATAAGTACTTCCCTCGTATTCTCCGAACAAAGATGGAGAAAGAGTTTCTTGAACTGAAGAAAAAGGATCATGAATCTGTTGGTACCTATGAAGCAAATTTTACAAGACTTTCAAGGTACGCTTCTGGTATTATTATCCAACCTGAGAGTAAGATCGATCGATTTTTTAGTGGCTTGAAACCAAGTCTTCGAAGGGCCATAGCCATAAGGGACTTCAATAGCTATGAGGAAATCGTTCGATGTTCTCTCAAAGTTGAGATGGAAATTGGAGCAACCCATCAATCATATGGGTTTGATAAGAAGACGAAAATGGAATTCAAAGGAAAATCTAAAGAGCACACTGAAAAGAAGATGAGCTTTCCCTTATGCTCAAAGTGTGGAAAGAAACATGGAGGGATTTGTCTTAAAGGGACAAGTAAATGTTTCAAATGTGTAAATGAAGGTCATCGGGCATTTGAATGCCGCGATGATGGGAAAAGATGTCTAATGATGCAAACAAAGGAAGGGATACACAGAATGAACCTACTACACTTCAATGTTTCAAGTGCAAAGAGATGAGGCATTATGCCAATAAATGCCCTAATCCAAGGGTTGATGATGATGGTCGACGTCAACAAATTCTTAAGGCTAAAGACAAAGGAAATTCACATGCAATTTCTATCAGCGATGTGGAGTACGATAACGATGTGGTGAAAGGTACACTTACCATCCACTCTAAAGTAGCAAATGTTTCATTTGATTCTGGATCCACCCACTCTTTTATTTCTGAAGAATTTTCTAAGGGTATCACCGTATTACCTAAACAATTAGATGTTGAGTTAGCTATGACAACACCTAATGGCACAACAGTCGCATCAAAAGTTTATAATTCTTCTCCGATCGAAGTTTGTGGGAAAGTGCTTCCTGCAAATCTTCTAATCCTTCCTATAGTGGAATTTGATGTGATTCTTGGCATGGATTGGATTTATTTATATGGAGCTCATATCAATTTTAAAAGAAGGGAAGTCACATTTCATATTCCAGATCAATCTATGATCGTCTATCAATGCAAGGACGAACATAACCTTCCAGTGGAAATTCTTTCTACCTTATGGGTCTTGATTCCACTAAATGAAGGTTATTTATCTCAAATGGTTGGTGAGAAACTCACGAATAAGAATATGCCCATTGTACGGGAGTTTGATGATGTCTTTTCGGTGGAATTACCGGGTCTTCCACCAAATCGTGAAGTTGAGTTTTCAATAGAACTCGTACCGGGTGCTTTGCCTATTTCAAAGACACCTTATAGAATGGCCCCAATTGAGTTGCAGGAATTGAAGAAGCAACTCCAATAGAATCTTGATAAGGGATTCATATGCCCTAGTGCGTCACCTTGGGGAGCACCTGTTCTATTTTTTAAGAAGAAAGATGGATCAATGAGACTCTGCATTGATTATCGAGAACTTAACAAGATCACTATCAAGAAAAAATATCCTCTCCTGCGCATTGATGACCTATTTGACCAACTACGCGGAGCTCAATACTTTTCCAAGATTGATCTTCGTTCAGGGTATCATCAGTTAAGGGTCAAAAGGGAGGAGATACCAAAGACGACTTTCCGTACAAGGTATGGACACTATGAATTTATAGTGATGCCATTTGGTCTTACTAATTCCCCTGCTATCTTCATGGATCTAATGAATAGAGTCATTAGAGACTATCTTGATCAATTTTTGGTAGTCTTTATAGACGATATTATTGTCTATTCAAAGAGAAAGGAAGAGCATGAAGATCACTGGAGAATTATATTGAAGACCCTGAGAAAGAAGAAGCTTTATGCCAAATTTACCAAGTGTGAATTTTGGCTTCAAAAAGTTGCATTTTTGGGTCACATAATCTCAAAATAGGGGATATATGTGGATCCAACAAAAGCAGAGGTTATCGAAAGATTGTCAAGACCAACAACAGTAACTGAGATCCGAAGTTTTCTTGGTTTGGCTCGATATTATCGAGGTTTTGTGAAAGATTTTTCACGATTATCTAATCCACTCACCAAGTTGACTCGGAAAGGAGTTATGTTTGTTTGGACGGAGGAATGTGAAGAGAATTTCAAGGAGTTGAAAAGAAGGTTATCCAGTGCACCTGTGCTCACACTGCCTTGTAGTGGAGAAAGGTTTGGGATCTATAGTGATGCATCCAAGAAGGGATTGGGGTGTGTTCTTATGCAAAATGATATGGTGATATCTTATGCCTCATGATAGTTGAAAATACATGAGAAAAATTACCCAACACATGATTTGGAGTTAGATGCGGTAATCTTTGCATTAAAGATTTGGAGGCATTATCTTTATGGTGAAAGGTGTGATATTTATACTGATCATAAAAGTTTAAAGTAAATTTTCACACAAAAGGAGATGAATATGCACCAAAGAAGATGGTTGGAGCTAATTAAGGATTACGACTGCTCAATCCATTACCACCCTGGGAAAGAAAACAAGGTGGCAGATGCATTAAGTCGACAAGACCATGATAGTTTATCCATGATGAGGATCACAAAAGATCCAATATTTATGGATTTACAAAGGATGGATCTTGGAATTATAATGGAAGGGGAAAAATCTTATCTTTCTCAAATGAAAGTTCAACCATCTATACATGTGAAGATTAAAGAGGCACAGAAATAAGATGTCGAGTTACAAAAGAAGGTGAGAAATGTTCCTGAATTCAACCTTGATTGTGATGGGATAAGAAAGTTCAGGAATCGGGTTTGTGTTCCTCCCATCCCTGAATTAAAGAAGGAGCTGCTGGATGAGGATCATAGTTCTTCATTATCTATTCATTATGGAAGCATGAAGATGTATAGGGACCTGAAAGAGTACTTCTGGTGGGATGGCATGAAAAGAGATGTTGCTGAATATGTCTCTCGATGCTTGGTTTGTCAGCAAGTTAAAGCTAAGAGACAGAGGTCTAAGGGGATGTTACAACCATTACCCATACCCGAATAGAAATGGGAAAACATCACTATAGACTTTGTCACAGGACTTCATAAAACATCCAAAGGAAATAATGCTATCTGGGTCATAGTTGATCATCTTACCAAGTCTGCAAATTTCATTGCTATTAGAGAGGATTTCTCTCTGGATCAGCTTGCCAGGATATATGTAAAGGAAGTGGTAAGATTTCATGGAGTACCACTTTCTATTATATCTAATCGGGATCCGATATTTACCTCGAAGTTCTGGAGAAGTCTTCAGCATACTCTGGATACAGAGTTGAGTTTCAGCACTGCTTATCATCCTCAGACAGATGGTCAGTCTGAGAGAACAATTCAAACCCTAGAAGATATGTTGGGAGCTTTCTCTATGGATTTCAAAGGTGGTTGGGATCAACACCTACCATTGGTGGAATTTTCTTATAATAATAGCTTTCACTCCAGTATTCAGATGGATCCTTATGAAGCTCTCTATGGAAAGAAATGTAGGACTCCAACTTGCTGGGATGAAGTTGGGGAAAGAAAGCTATTAGGACCTGATCCCGTTGATGAAATGGCAGAAAAGGTCAGATCTATTCAACAACACATAAGAGCATCTCAGAGTTGACAGAAAAGTTATGCCAACAACTGAAGAAAATACCTAGAGTTTGAAGTGGGTGATAAAGTGTTCTTACGAATATCTCCCTAGAAGAGGGTTATGAGATTTGGAAAGAAGGGGAAGTTGAGCCCTAGATATATCGGTCCTTTCGAAGTACTGGATCGTGTTGGGAAGGTAGCTTACTGATTGGCGCTTCCACTGAATCTCTCTTAAGTTCACGATGTGTTCCATGTATCTCTCCTGAGAATGTACATACCTGATCCTTCACATGTACTCAGCTCAGAAGTTGTACTGCTGGAGCAAGATCTTTCTTATGAAGAACAACTGATAGAGATTCTGGATCGTAGATAAAAAGTTCTACAAAACAAGACCACTCGATTGGTGAAAGTTTTATGGAGGAACCACCAATTAGAAGAATCTACATGGGAGCTTGAGGATATGTTGAGGGAGAGGTATCCTCATCTGTTTGTTACAAAGTGACGAATTTCAAGGGAGAAATTCATTTTAAGGGGGGTAGAATGTAACACCCGATACTTTTATGTTATATAAATAATCAAAGGAATCTTTTTCTACACACAACACTTGATTGGCTTGCTTTACACGAAATCACAACCTTGCTCGATAGCTTGCGTGGTATGCAATACCGAGTTTCACTAAACAATGATATGCTATTAAAATATTATTAAAACTAGCCGTTATGAATAGTAATAACCACTTTTTGAAATTTGATAAATTTTATTTTTCAAAATGGACTTCATTTTTGGATTCGGAATATCAAAATTAGCCTAGGGTGAAATTTTGGTATTTTTCTGAAAACTTTCAATTTTTGATGAATAGTGAAACCACTAAGTGGTAGTTAAAAAACTGAATTTTTCATAAAATTTAATTTTACCGCTTCTGTGAGTAGAAGTTCAAAAATCCGAGAGACACGGTTGATGTCAGTAAGTAAAATGTGGTTCAATGAGATGAAAATAATTTTTTGGTGAATAGTAACTTTTTACTTTTTTTACCACGGTTAAAAGTAAACAGGGTAATTAAGGGTAAAGATGATATTATTATTACCCTAACACATGTCCTAATTCTATTGGATAAGTGTAATTCGACCAAAAAAAACTTAGGAATAAAATATGACCATTTATCCCCACTTGGATTAGATTAGGACATTTATTATTAATTTATTTAAAGAAGGGTTAAAATAGTTAAAATCAAAGTTTAATAAGTAAATAATTTTTAATATAAGGTTATACATAAGATAAATTCTACTATAAATATTCATTAGAAAGATAAAACGATTTCCTACATAAGGATATTTTATTTGTAATTTTTATACATTAAATAATTTAATTTATTTATGACACAAAGATGATGCAGTAATTATCTTATTAATGAAATATTGACATAATTAATGTTATAAACACCAAAATAATTGTAATTTGAGACTTTTTATGAATTCCACTAATTTTATAGGTTAATATGACATGTTAGTATTTATTTAATTTACATGGTTCGAATTAATAATTCTGTTATGATTTTCACAAAAATCAATCACTAAATAGTGTCAAAATTGACATAAAATAGTTTTTAAAACAAATATTGTATTAGTAATTGTTATTTTATTCCTAAAAATATACGGTTCGGCCAAATGACTTAGATAAGGTTATATATATTAATAATAAACAACTTGGGGTTCGTTTGGCGGCTTATTGTAAGTTTATTAACATTATAGTATAAGAAAACAAGAAGACACGGTAAAAGTTAAATTATCTAACTTAAAGTTAAATCTAAATGATAAGGTTAAAATTGATACCTAAACTTGTATAAATTATAATGGATGAGAGGAGTTCGACCCATCCCCACCTTAGCCTCGAAATAAATCAATTTGGAGCTATTTAAAACCGAAATTGACTTTATAATAAAAAAATATTTTTAGTTATTCCAAAGGTGCCCCTCTCCTCCCTTATAAAAGGGCACCTCCTCCCCCTCTTCCTCACACCCCTTTGAGCCTTCAATCTCGGCCAAACCCTGCCAATTCCTCGTCCAGACTTCCCTAGAGACATCCTTGAGGTTCTGGTTTTCTTCAAAGACCCATTTTAGTGCCCTAAAAGGAGGTCTCAAAGAAGCACTTCAAAGAAGAGGTAATGTCCGTTACCGATTCTTTCATCTTTATTTCTTCTTACAATTCTTCTTGTTTAGTTGTTTCATTATGAAGTAATAACATCAGTATCACTCATATACTGATATATTATTATAAGTATGAAACAACCCTATTTCACCATCTACCCATCCTACGGAAAAAGAAATCACCGCGCGTGCGTACGTACAGAATACCGTCTCCACGCCGTGGTGTAATCTATTTTCCACCACCACCTTACTTGGATGGGTATAATGGTGTAAATAATGACTATATATGACAATTATAAAGTGATACTGATTGTGAAATAGTATACATACACTCCAATACAATTCCATGATCATAGGAACGATATCATCACTCGTGCGTACGTACGGAATACCGTCTCCACGATGTGATGTGACTCGTTCTACATGATCTTCATTTCATAATGATTATATAAATGAATTTAATTAATGTATATGATATATATTACACTAATACCATTCTGGAAATGAGGTATCTATAACCTAAAGGTAAGAATAAGAATTTATTCGACAAGACACGCATAAGAACAAAAAGTTATAAACACCCGAATAACAAGTAGCAATGAAATATTACTACTAAGAAGCTATGAATATGACCATATATGATATCATAAAAATAATTATTATTCTAGAATAAGTCAATAACATTATTTAAATCATTATACAGGAGTTTCAGACACTTACGAAGCAAAATGGACCTAAGGTAAGGGAAATATCACAATCTCATTTTTATCCGAGATTGTTTATACGTTGGTATTTACTAGGGTGTATTTTATCATCCACATACATGTTTCCTCAATATGTACTATTTATATCCTTCTAAAATATTTTATATCCAATTTTACCCTTCGTTCAGTTTTTAGTAAAATATATGAAAGGAATCTTTTGTCATTTTCCGTACGAAGTACTTTTTGGATTTTCCGACAAAAGTATGAGAAGAATGTTTTTTTAACATATACGGCATGAATGGATTTTTAAAAAATTATTTTCAAGAAGATTCCTTTACAAGTTTTCAAGTTTATTTTTAATCAAATTATTTTATTTTATAATTGTATGACATGTTAAGAAAGGAAAAGTGTTTTTTAAGTAGAAAGGATATTTTCCTCAAGAATGGAGTTCAAGTGTTTTATCAAAATTATTTTCCATCTAAGATAATAAAGGGTTCTATTTCTATCCCTATTATTAAATAGATTTTATTATGTTGTGATGGAATTATTTTTATGAATTCCTTTATCTTGTATGAATTGTTTTATGATGTCATGATGTTTATGATTCCCATTCGTATTACATGGGTTATGAAATGATGTATGATTTATGATTTTGTGGAACACATAAGAATGGTATCATTATGAGATGGGTGGGACCTATATCTCCCTCCAATGCATTGGGTAAAGATTTTATATCTCATGAGATAGACATGGCTGGAACGGTAGGTTATACCGGTTCAGTGAAACAGGACTAGAACGAGGGTGACTCGGTTCAGAAATGGACTTTGTCCACTAAGATAGTCTTGGAAATGAGTCCTGACTAATATGATATGATTCTCTATGATTATGTGTGTATGCCACAAAGTTTCATGTTTTTAAGTTATGATTATTGGGATTACATTTCACTACTATGATTTATCCCATGTTATGAAAATTATGATCTCTTTTGCAGGTTAAGATTTCCAAAAGTTATGTGCTTATGTATACGATGTGATTGATATTTCTTTTGTTTACCCTTACTGAGCATTTGAGCTCACCCTTTTGTATGTTTTATTTCCCCAGGTCAGGAAGAAGGTTATTAAGTAGAATATGCCAAAAAGGGACTCTAGATATGACGAAATAAATGGGAGGCAAAGTAGATGCTTTATGAACCAGTTGTTTATGTTTCCCAGTTTCTAAAGACACTATACCTATACGGTCCTTTCTTTGTTTTGTTATATGTTGTAATAAGTGTGCTTAAATTATGAAGTAATAACAATGTATGTAAAGTATGGGTCATTATAATCCATTATGAGAACATCTATGTTGGATAGATGCAGGTGAGTCATGGTTGTTGGGACTGAGTCTCATGTAGGAGAAATCAGAGTAGTTTCAGCTAATTTGAAATTACATTTCTATGAATCAGAGTAGGAAGAAGTCACATGATGATCACAATTTATGAAATATAGAGTTTACAGTGGGTGATTGTGTTTTCCTTTAAGTGTCACCAAGATTGGGTCACTACAAGACTCAAAGATTGGGTTAGTTGGCACCTTGGTTTACTGGACCTTTTGAGGATGTGGGGAGAATCAGGATAGTGGAATACCGATTAGATATTCTACAGATTTATAGTGTTATGCATGATATTTTTCATGTGTCACAACTTCAGTGGTATCATGCTGACCCTTATAATGCGATTGATGTGGATGATGTTGTGTTTGAGACTGCTACATCCTTCAAAGAGAATTTGATACGTGTATTGGATCACAGTGAAAATTTATTGTGGGGGAAAACCATTACGAATGTTCATATATTATGGAAACTTTTATATTTTTAGGAGGAAATAAGAGAGGGAGAGAAACCAATATATGGGATTAGTGGACCTATTGTTTTACCTTGAAATCTTAGAGATGCTTGGGAGTACCACTCAAGGATTAGCTATTATAATGCGGTAAGATTTTATGAACCCATCCTTTTCTAAAGATGTATAAATATCATTTAAAAGTATTATTTTTCCTTTTTGAGTATATATATTTTTTAATTTTACCTTGCGGAGTTTTGGGTGAAATTAGATAATTTTGGAAGGAATAGGGGTAGTGCACAGTTGGCACACGGTTTTTCGAAGCTGTGTTCCCATCCCAGAAAACTGTGGGAACCCAAAAAGAGGGGATATGCATGGATGATAGATTTTTTGTCAAAATATTTTCCCTTTTAGTATTAACCATGACACACCCATAGGTGATGCATATGGTTAGGCAAACATTTAGGAGAAACCATGCTCCCCGAGAAGGAAACTGTGAACATAGAAACTAAACCCCTAAAAATTCATAATTTTTTTGAACCCCCATCTTATATCTCTAAACCCACTTTCTCGACCCTAAACATATTTATATCATTTTTTTAGGCTAATAAATGGATTCCAATGCCTTAGGACCTCTTTTCATTGTGAATCAAAGATCATATTGAATATCTGCACCTCTCCATGTAAGAGTTTCTCATCATGTATGACTTCCTCCCTCTCTATAATCATTCTCATATCCTTTGAAGGTATTTTTTAATATATTAGTGATGGATCCAGATAATTATTTGGATATATCTAATAAATTTGATCATGGATCTAGGTTTTACATCTAGATCTTGTTCTTCATTGTGTCCTTTATTTTTTCACTTCAATTGAGGATTTTCCATTGGGATATTACTCGTCAACGTGTTTGAGGTAAGCGGTCTATATTCAATTCCTATAGTTCTGAATTAAAATTTCATGTATGTGTTATTAAATTTCAATTGGAATATTTTAAAATTTAATCTTAAATTGAATGAATGTATTTATTGATTAATTCTTGGAATATTGTGAAAGTAGAATTGATGGAATACTGGGATTGTGAAATTGGACTGATTAATTGGTGAATTTAAAATAGAATTTTGTGTATTTGGAATTGATGGAATTTTGGGATTGTGAAATTGGATTAATTTATTAGTGAATTAATTAAGTTAATATTTTGAATTTGTTATTGATGGAATATTGGGATTTTAAAAGTGGGTTAATTAATTGTTAAATTAATTAATGGAATAATTTGAATGTGGAATTGATGGCATTTTGGGATTGTGAAACTTGATTAATTAATTGGTCAATTAATTAATGTTATGTTATGGTGTAAAATGTTATAGGATTATTAATGTTGATTAACCTTTATTGATGTGATGTATTTGATAAATTGATAAACATATGTAGGGAATAGACTTCTAATTTAAAATCTCATAGTGATAAATTAATAAATGTGTCTGGGACATAGACTATTGCATAAAAATACCATAGTGATAATGAGTGTGTGACACAGACTACTAATTCATAAGACCACATGTGTGTTTGTTTGATAAACAAGTTATGGGATAGGAACTGCTACTTTAAATACCCATGGGGTGTTGGACATGGAATTCTAGACCCAAAATGTTTGCATTAGACTATAGTTTCAATTGACCGTAATATTAAGTGAAATGAAATGATAATTTATAACCATGGAATTATGATATGTGATATCCCTTGGGTATAGTTCATACTCTAGCATGGGCCAAAATAGGTATTGAAGGTTTTGGTGTCCTCAAGAACCTGAGAGTTTATGTGGTTAATTAAAGAATAATTGAAAATGTGATAATTATTTACCTATTAATTATAATTTATTCTTTATAAAACTATATAAATTATTATTTATTGGATATTTTTATAGATATTGTTTGTTGTGGACTACTGAGTTTTATTCACACCCTTCTTGAGCTACCTGATTATTATATAAATAGAATTCTTGTTTGTGTGGTAAGATAGGGTTAAGATCCCTAGGTTTGATGAATGATTTGGGATGGAGAATAGATAAGGTAACTGTACATGATTCGAGACCCACTTTGGAGTTTTTCGTCACTCTATTTATTTTGGGTTTTTCATATTAGCACTTGACACATACTTGGCATAACATGTCTATAGTTGTAGTTTGGATATTGTATTCCTATTTTAACCATCATGTGACCATTATCTTATTATGGTTATGGGTATATATCTTGGATGTTGTTAATTTATTTGTACAGTTATTCTTCTTTGATAAATAGGGTATAGTCTCCCCATGATTAATATAAATGAAAATACTTTATAAAGATTACTCAAACATTTCTTAAGGAAAATACCCTTCTGGTTTTAAAATCATTATTTTAAAATATAAAGAATTAAAAATTTTAAGGAACAAAACATTATTTGTTACGAATATTTGAAACTTGTAAATGAATATTCAAATCATTGAGTAATCATGATGGTAGGAAGTTTTTTTCATGTCATTTATTTAAAAACATATATTCCTTTCACATTTTTAGTAAAAATTGAAAATTACCTCCTTCTCATAATGATGAAAATATTCATTTTAATTTTCATATTTGAAATAAAACTGGGATAAGATTGTATTTAATATATTATTTTAAAATAGTAAAAATATTCTTGAAAATATTTTAAAGATGATATGGATATAGAATAAGAATATTCTTGACCAAATAGAAAACAAAGTCAATTTTCCTTAAAAACATTCTTTTGGTATCTTCAGTATTTAAATTAAAGAAATTAAATGATTTTTTTAAAATTTTTATAAATTAACATAGGAGAATTAAATATATTTATTTTAATATAGACATATCATATAATTTCCTAAATGGATACTTGACCATAAACAATCCTGAATAATGATGAGGTTGTTAAATAAACCCTTACCACAGGTTCGAATTGCCTTGTAAGTGATTTTATCCTCCTATATAATAAATAAAAATCTATTATAATTCTATAAATGAACCAGATATATGATCATAATAACATATATGATCCACTTATAACATTTCAATAACAATTTTATATTAAATCTTTATTAAAATCATCGTTTTATCGTGTCAACTATTTTGTTTCATGTAAGTTTCAGTCCCCACATCTTTAGAATGGTTTAATTATCTATAACATGTTAATAATGATATAATTATAAAATATATTAATTATATACATATTTTTAATCATCATTTATAGTTATAGTTGTGAAAATGAATTACACCATTCATGGATACGGTAGGCTGTACGTAAGCATGAACGTTGTTTTCAATTTTTGATAGATGGAATAAAAGAATGATAAATATCAATTAACCTTTAAAAAATTATTATTAAATCAAATATATTAATTATATCTATATTTATTTTGAACTATGTAAAACTAAAAAGAAAAATGAATCACATAAATTTGTAGACATGGTAGTCTACACATACACATGAGTAACATTATCATTTTCTAATAGATCAAAAGTTTAGAAGGTAGTATGATATTATAATTATAAAAGAATAATTATTTCATAAATATCATATATATTCTTTAGTTTCATCCTTTTAACCATACACATAATGTTGTTATGAAAATAAAATTACACTACTACGTGGAGGAGGTAATTTGTATGTATGTATGAGAGAGGTTTATTTCTTTTTATAGGATGGAAAAAGGTTGAAAAATGGATTTCCCATAATCATAATAAAATAAATTTATATTTATGATATTAGGTTTTTTATTTTTTTGGGGTACCACATATTAATAGTAAATATAAAAATAAATAAATTTGAATGAGTTGTAAAAATGATTAACTTCCCCTAGAGAAACCTAATTTGGATCTCTTTTTAAGGACCATAGGGCTTGTCTTTATAGAAGACCATAAAATCTATAATGTGGATAAGTATTTTGGGGATATATTTTATTAGGTTTTTTTTCAAGATATAATTCTCAATATATGTGAACAAGTTAGTAGAGTAAGTTCCATATTATAATTGTTGTGAGCATCACAGTTGTAAATTTTCAAAGATTTAAATTACTATTAAGACATATACTATGAAAGATGGCTAAAAAATGATTCATATTCAAATATTATAAGTTTATGGTCTAAATAAAACAAAAAAAATGATGTTTAATTATATATTTAGTTCATTTTAAATTTCATCTCTCAATTGAACCCCTTTATTAAACATTTTTAAATTTAACCATCGTATCAAAATTTTAAATCTTAATACGTAATAATTTTACTCATAAGTTAAATTTTTTCTCATAAATGTACAAGGGATAAAATTTCATACCATTTCTAATATTATTTTCATATTTCATGTGCTTTATGTTTTTTGAATCATTTAATAAAATATTATTTAACATAAAATATTATTAATGTCATTTTTGACACTATTCATTTAATTTGACTTTGAAGATATTAAAATAGAAGTGGAATAGAAATATAAACATTTGAAACCAACATAAATTTTTATATCAATCTATAAAATTCCTAGGTAACTATAACTCACCAAAAAAAATATAACATTTAGAGTTTTTAAAACCGTTTAGGTTATTTTTCAACTTCTTCCATATGCACTGTGTTATTGTTGTGTATGAATTTATGTTAATTATTTCATCAATGAAAAATAATAATAAATCAATATGAAAAAATTAATTCATATTTTAAATACACATTTATTATATTAATTATCCTCTTTTCTTCATTATGTAAATTTTTTATAGATATTAAATTCAAGAGGAAGATATTTTATAATTTTCATTACAAAAATTATTATGTAGGTAATTTTCCTGGAAAAGAGTTCCATGAATAATTAAATCTATATAATAAGTAAATAATGGTTTAAATACCTTCATAAAATAATAATTAAGAATAAAAATGGCGGGTTTATCACTTATTTTGAACCTAGGTTAACCCAATTTACGCTTTTACTGCGGTTATAGATTTTTATTTTTATTTTTCATGAAAAATATTAAGTTAAACTTATTAAATAATATTAATTATTCTTATTCAAAACCTGTAATACATTTCTCTAAATTAAATCACTATAAGTGATAGAAATTCATTTTATAATAATACCACAAAGTGTAATGAAAAAATGTTTTCTGAAAAAATTCCTTTTAACTCAAAAAGTATTTTTATACCAAAACCAAGTATATTATTATTTATTATGGGATTAATTACATTAATTAAAAATTATAATTTTATAAATCTAGGATCTAATTAAAAATTTTATTTGGATTTTTAAATGAAAATAAATAAAAGTTTTATTAAAATCAACATTTTTATCTTTTCACTAAAAATCAATAATTTTAGAGAAATCCCAATATTTCAATCTAAGAAATTTTTAATAGGATGATTTCAAAAATTAAAATAATTTTAGTAAATTTAGTTTTTTAAATTTGAGGATTTAGTTTTAAGTCTCACACTTGTATAAAATTTTTTCATTGTGATATTATTTCTCAAGAAAGAAAAGCTTTCAAGAATTGATTCTCAGGTGTTAAATTCTTCCCCCCTTTAAATATATTCATCATAAAAAAAATTAGAATATTACCTCATGATTATATTTCTATAGTTATTCATCATAACTTATTTATTTTTTCACAGAACCACTTATATCTTTTGATTTCTCCAAAGTACCTTTACTAGTCGAGTCATCCAATTCCTCAACACTCATTCTTTAGTGTATTGAATCTGGATTATCAGTTAACAAATACATAAATGATGGTCTAGTTATATTTACTAATAGGTGAGAACATGTATTTTATCTGACATATACATCCTTAATAAAGTGATATGGAACACATCATGTTCATTAGAGTTGCTAGGTGTTTTTTACAAATAGTAATCCATAACTCCAATTCTTTATAGAATTTTAAAAGGTATAATATTTTTGGGGATTAGTTTTCCTTTCTTAAAAAACCTTATAAAAACATTCTATGGAGACAATTTCATGAAGATGATATATCCCACATTAAATAAGAAAATATTTCCTCTAGTTATTATCGTTGCATTATTTGATTCTTTGATAAGCTTTCATATGGGTCTAAATAGTCATTACTTTCACCACTATCTCCTTTACAAGTTCTAAGAATACAAGATTACTGTCCCTATCTTCATACCAACAAGTTGTAGTATGCAATATATTGCTATATTATTTATTATATAATTCCATTTTAATAATTAAATATAATATATTGTTATAGTAAAACACTACCCAATGTAAGTATTGATCAAACATACCTTGAAATTCAACTTACCATGACTTTAACATATCTTTCAATGTTAGGATAGTCCTCTTAGAATGCAAATATTTTTTAGGATTATAGTTACTTCTAAAATTAATCTCATTATCAAGTGAATTTTGAATTGTTCTATAATATTTTGATTTAAATCAAGGATTATGATGAGAAAAAATTTAAAGAGGTGCATCATGAAGTCTTAGAACATCATTAATATAGAATCATTAATGATTCTCAATAGGTAAATAATATCTTACATTATAAATCTCCAACACCAGAAGCATATATACCATGCATTATTTTATTTTATTGACATTGATATAATATTCAAATCTCAAGGGACTGAATAATTTAGCAATTTTTTAAAACAACAATACAGACATGATTCCCATATTAATTAAGATAGGAAATATAGTATAAAAAATAACCTCATCATTGAAACTCATAGGATTCCTATTTATAATCTAGGGAAAGAAAACATAATAAGGGTGAACTGAAATTCTCAGTAAGGATAAGTACAACAGAATCAATAATGAATCAATGAGAACAAATCTATATCAAAATGTAAATAACTAAAAACACATTCCATTAAAATAACTATATGAGTTATAATAAATATGGAATGGAAAATAGAAGGAAAAAAATTACATTTAATAAATAATATTATTATGAAATGTATCCATATATAATTTCAAATCAATAATATAATGGATAAAAATTATAATATTCGAATTATCAATAAAGGAAATGCTTAATTATTGGAATCCATGTTTCCTAGGTACATCGAAAATTTACCATCAAGACCTTTCACAAGTATGTTTATCATATTGGGTATAAACCCGTCATATTTGGCCAACTTATCCATCTTAAGAGACTACTGATTCATCAAGAAGTTTACTTTAAATAGTCCCCAAACCATGTCACACCTGTCTAAAGCATTTTTCATATATCAAATAGTGGATTTAAAATATTTTAAATCAAAATTTTCCATACCACTTTGTAACATTGTAATACCATGAGTAAAATGATATTTTTGATATTATATATCAAAGGGTAGTATAAGTATAGAACACACAAGAAACAAGTGGTGAATAAGGATTATATCTCATAGAAGTAAAAGTGAGATGAGAAAATCCTTACCACACACTTCCATTTTAGTTTTGTGTGATTTAACCACCTGTATAATGGTTTAAAACATATTATTAATTTACATAATAACCTTATTCATATTTATGATATCATATTTGATCATCTTATATTATCTCATCACCCATTTTTTGATAGTATTTCATTGTTACCCTTGTTTTTGGTGTTAACTACTTCATTCCTCTATGCATGTTTTATCATAAAAGTATCAATTATTTTTAATAGGATATATATGTATATATTAAACATATTCAGAATTATATTAATGTTAAAAATATAATATTTAATCATTAAATTCATTTTTATATCCATTATTTAATTTTGGATATGGAAAATGAATCGCATCACATCGTGGAGACGGTAGACCGCACGTACGCATGAGAAACAATAACATTAACATATAATAATTGAAAGGATGAGGAATTTTAAGAAATATTAATTTTTAAAATATAATTATCATTTAATAATTATAATATATATCCATTATATCCATCATTATACCCATCCAAGTAAAGCGGCGATTAAAAAAATTACACCACGATGTGGAGACGGTAAGTCACTAGTATGCACACATGGTGATTTTTGTTTTCATAGGATAGATAAAGCATGTAATATGGTTGTCCCAAAACCATAATAAAATATTATCACAGAGATTATACTAGATTTGTAACTTTATCATTGAAATAACACATGAAGAGTATGTATAACATGAAATGAACTAAAATGAGTTAGTAAAAACGACCCCCTCATCTTCGATGGATTTCCATTAAATCTCTTCTTGAGGGATCTATGGTAGGTATTTTGGGAGAACCAAGACTACCCAAACTTGTATTATGTTTTTGGGAATATGAATGGGAAGTGTTTTCTTAGTGCCCCAAATCCTTTCTTAGTTCCTCATCTATTTACAGTTTCATAACCAAATAGAATTGTTTTCCTTCTTAACGTTGCATTCCTTGAAATGATGACCCCTTTATACATAATTATAATAAACTCCCATTCCTTTCAAGAATATCCATGGGTGACACTTTCCATAGTTTTCACATTATGAAAGCTTCATTATATTCTTATTTGACACATTACCTTTTTTATGGTATTCAGAATACATGTTATTCTCTTGGGTTCCTTTAAATATATAGGATCTTGATAATTCCCCCCTCTTTTGATGGACATAAAACTATCTCTTCATGTGATGAAATTTCCGATAAACTAGAAACATTTTAAAATTATTCTTAAGGCCTTTAAAAAAGTGGTAAATCTTATACTCCTTGTTGCGTATGTAATCTATAGAATACATGACTAACATTTTAAAGGTATCCTTATAATCTTCAACAATATCTTCATAAATTTTATTTAAAAAAGGGGAATTTTTCTCCATCACAATTTTTTTATCATGGGGGAAGTATTTATTGATTAATGTCTCCTTCAATGTTCTAAATTCCATGATTTTTATTTATTATTCTTCTATGGTATTATAGATCAAAGAACACCATTGATCGACTTCACCTTTGGGAGAATACACTGTAATTGAACCTTTTCTATTTCACTACATCACAAGACCATAAATATCTTCTCCAGAGACTTAATACATTAATCATATAAAATTTTATTAGTAGTCCAAATATACGATGGGGGCTTCTTTCAAATAAAACTACCCAATATAATAGATTCTTTATGTAGAATAGTTTTCTCCATCCAGGAATGGTTATTTGTGATAACATGATTATATTTCTCTAATATCACCATAATTTTATCTATTTCAATTCAAATTGTATTGGTTTTTTTATTAGGTAAACCTATGTAGTTTACATGAGTATTGATTAAATTTGTCATTCTAGGTGTCATTTCTAAATAATAGAATATTATGGATTAGCTTATAAAATCATAAATTTAAAATATTCTATAGCACTCAAGATAAGTTTATAAAAAATTTGAAGCATAAATCATAAACTTTGGTTACATTGGGAAAATCACTAATTTTAAACCCTTTGTAATGGTAGGTAATGAAAATGTGAATTATCCTTAACATGTTCTCTAAGAGTGTAAAAATAGGTGCATAGTAAGGCCCGTTGTCAAGTATCAAGTTATGCTTAGTCAGGCCCGACACACTATTTTAGATTCGTTACCCCTAGGTACATTTGTTTTAGAACCACATCCACTTGTAGTATGAAGAAATGTTTGTATTTCTAGGAATACCCACATAATCTCCGTCTTACTGAAATTCTAGGATATTCTTATATAATTATCCTCAAAGTCTATCTTAGGGATATATTCTATAATCTACCTTTTCTAAATTTATTTTCCAACATTGCTTCTAAAATTTATTTGGTACCAAGATTAACACCCCAACCCCAAAAGACCATATTTGGTTCGTTATTATTTTATATTGGCATAGATAAAAGCTTCAAATCCCAAGGGACCAAATAGTTTAGTTGTTTTGGAAAACAAGATTACATACAAGATACCCATATTACATTGTGATTGGAAATAGATAATAACAAAAAAAAACCATCATTCATGAAACTCATTCAAAGGATTCCTCTTCATAACCTAGGAAGAGGTAACTTAATAAGGGTGATCTCAAATTCTCCTTAAGAAAAAGTACAAAAGAAGAAATAATGAATCAATGAGAAGAAATATATATGGAAATGTTAATAACTAAAAACAATGTATAATCAATATGTAATGATAAATATCTAAACACATTCCATTTATTAAATAATCTGAAAATTAAATTTATTTATAAATAAAGTCAAAGCGGTAATCTCATTGATAATTATAATAATAATTGAATCCTTAATAGTGGAAAATGCTTAAATATTAGATGCCATGTTTCCTAGTTACATAGTACCTTTACCATCCATACCATTCACAAGAAAGTATAGCATATTAGGAATAAGACATCTGATTTGGACAACCAATTCATCTCTTAATACTAACAATGCATCAAGGGGATTACTTTAAATGGTCCCTAACTCGTTTCGTACCCATCCAAATCATTATTCATTTATTAAATAATAGTTTTAAAAGTTTTTAAATAAAAGTATCTGGTACAACTCTGATACATTTGAATACCATGATGAAAATGATATTTATGATATAATATATCAAAGGGTAGTATACATACAACACACATAAGAAATAAGTGGTGAATAAGATTTATATCCTACATAAGTAAATGTTAGATGAGACAATCCATACCTCACACTTTCTTTTTAGTTATATGTGATTTAATGTCCTTTATAATGGTTTATAAAAATATATTAATTTATATGAAAACCTTATTAATATTTAGGATATCATATATGATCTTACTATATTATTTTATCTCCCTTTTTTGATAATATTTCTTTGTTAACCTTATTTCGGGTGTTAACTGCTACATTGTCTTATGCATGTTTTATCATAAAAGTATAATACATATATATAACATCTCTAGAATGATTTTAATGTTATAAATATAATATTTAATAATTAAATACATTTTTTTGACTCATTTGTGATTGTTTTATATGTAAAATGAATCACATCGTGTTGTGGAGATGGTAGGCCGTACGTACACATGAGAAAAAATGTCATCCCTGTAATAAGTGAACGTATAATGAAGTTTATGTTATATTAATTTTTAAAGTATAAACACCATAACATAATTATAATATATATCCATTATTTTAATCATTACACTCATCCAAGTAAATTGGCGATGAAAAATAGATTACACCACAGTGTGGATACAATAAGTCGTACGTACGCATGCATGGTGATTTTACTTTTCATAGGGTGGATAAAAAATGGAATATAGTATTCCCATAACCATAATAAAAATCTCATAATATATATTATACTATATTTATTAATTTATCATGAAATCAACACATTAATATGATGTATAAGAATAAATTAACTTGAATGAGTTAAAAAATGACTACCTCTTATTCAGTGGACTTTCTTCAGATCACTTAGTGATATATAGTAGGTATTTTGTGAGAAAATAGACCACCAAAACTTATATTATGATTTTGGGAAGGGATATGGGCATGGTTTTGTTGATCTAGTTAGCTAAATGTGGTGTGTGGAAGTAAGGGAATAGGTTCCCTTTTATAATTGAGGTGAGGGTTACTTTTGGAAACTCTCAAAATATTAAATAATTATAAATTAATTTCCAAGAAAAAATGGATCCAAAGTGAGTTATATAGAATTTATAATGATTATGTGAACAAATTTTCTCAACCAATATTTTTTATACACAATTAGGGAACATTATCACCCATATATATTGGATTTAACACTAATTTAGGCCTTTTAACTCTTACTCTAACATCATGTAATTTACACTTTGAAGGTTAAAATAATTACTATAAAATTAAAGTTACTAATAAATGAGTCATTAATGAAGTTTTAAGAAATATTCCAATTTGTTTGATAAATTTATATTATTATAAATTTCATATCATTTACTAAAATGTTATTTATTTTAAAATATTAATTATGTTAATTTTGAATCTATTCATTACATGACAATTAAAAATATCCTAACAAAAATGAAATTTTGAAAAAACATTATAAAATACCAGTAAAGTGTAAAAAATTCAAATATTATAGGAGGACATTAATTATCTCAAATTATATTTATTTCATCATATTTAATATCATTTATTTGATATTCCATTTTATTAAATAATTACATCATTATCATGGTAGAAGCATTTAATTTAATTATTTATTCTCTAAAAATTATGAAATAAATTATCAGGATAAATATAAAAATTTTATATTTCAAAATATTATTTATAGTCTAAGATATCCCCTATATAACCCCTTATTAAAAATATGTCACTTGTTAAAAACAAAGTGTGACAAAATTGAATTTTCTTTGAATAAAATTTTATAAATATCATACTCTCATCCAAGTGGCTTAAAACACATATAATTTCAGACTAATTATGATTTTGATCTAAACACAATTATCCAATGAAATTTGTAAAAGTGTTAAGGTAATTTTATATTCTTTAAAATATATTTTTACCCACAATTTCTTGATTGACCATTAACTATGGTAATTAAAATATTACTAAATTTACTATTCCAATTACTAAAAATAAAATAAACCTATTTACATAATATGGATTCACTTATTCAAAATATATTATCTATTTTTTAAAATTGAAAACCCAAATGCTGAAGTAATTAATAATAAATTAATCTCATTAATAGGACAATAAAAAAGATTTAAAGTGAAAAAGTAAAAATGATTGTAATTTTATTTATATTTATATTAATTGTAGAATTGATTAAAAATACATAAAATGTATTAAAATATATAAAATTAATCTAATTATACTTTAAAACCAATTATAAATGCAATTTAATATTGTAAATTATTTAGATGAAAATGATTTTTCAGTTAAATGAAATATTTTATCACTATTTTTCAAAACATGAAAGTTGTCAGAAAAAATACCAAAAATTCAACCAAAGTAAATATTTATAATAATATTTCAAATAATAAGTTTATTTTTTCAAATATAATATATAAATGAACCAAAAATGGATTTAAAATAGGTTCCCTATTAAGAGGTTGTAAAAATGATTTTATAAAAATATAGGTTTTTATGTGCAATATTGTGTTTGTTCTTATCTTGTAGATATAAAATATATTGGATGAATGTAAAAATAGTTTATTGGATATATAATATATAAATATAATATATAAATTATCAGAATGTTTTAGAATTTAATTGACTATGAAAAATATTACTAAATAGTGTTTTGTTCAAATCCGTTGTTGGGTGTGTTGTTAGCTTCCAGCAATATTAAATTTTTTCTAAAAGTACAATATGGTAAAGTATTGGGTTATTTAATTATTACATCCAATAAGAAAATTTCCCTAAAATATTTTGGGTTTTACCTTATAAATACATATGTGGGGATCTATCCTTCTTAAAATCCTCTTGTTCCTATGTTTCTTCTTCCATTTTTGTGATTTCTATAGAGTACTTTAATCTGAAGAGTCATATGATTCCTCAATAATTTCTCTATAGTATCAATAATTTGGATCTGTTATTCATATTATGAAATTTTAGTTTCCAAATTTATTTCATCAGAGTTGAGAATAATCATTGGGTTAGGTGTGCATTTCCTTAGCAGAGATATATGAAACACATCATGTACTTTTGAGATATTTAGCACCATTACATAATGATAAGAAACAACACCAACCCTTTAAATAATATAAAATGGTTCGATATACTTGGTACATAATTTCTATTTCTTATTGAACCTTATAAAACCCTTTTATGGAGATAAATTCAATAAAACATGATCTCACACTCGGAACTCAAAATATTTCCTATGATTATTATCAAAACTCTCTTGACTTCATTGAACTGCTTTAATATGCACCTGAATAGTATTTAACTTTTTTTAGTCTCTTCAAAAATTTATTGGCCTATGAGTTTCCTTTCACCAAACTCACCACAAAAAGTTTGAGTATGAAATATCCTTCAATATAATGCTTTATACAGTGCTATTTGAATACATTAATGGAGTATACTATTGTAGAAAAAATATACTGATTGTCAGTACTGATCCCACATACCTTGAAAGTAGTGTGAACACGATCTCAACATGTCTTCCAATTGAAGAGTTGATATTTTAAATTGTCCATCAGTTTGAGGAGTGTGGGAAGCACTCATATTACGTTCAGTATTTAGATCCCTTTGAATACACTTCCATAATTTTGATGTAAAATGAGGATCTCTAGAAGACACAACTGATATAGGTGCACCAGGAAGTCTTAAAACATCATTAATATAGAGTCTTTTTAAGATTTTGAGAGGTAAATATTCTATTATATCATTTAAATGTTATTATTTTGTAAGGAGATCAACAATAACCGATATTACATAATTCCTTCTAGGATTCCTTGGTAGTCCCATGAAAAATTACATAGTAATTTTATCCCATTTCCACACAAGAATAGGAAGATGTTGTAGGAATCCTTTAGTTTGTTACTTCACTACTTTCACTTTTTGATAAAGTAAACATCTAGACACATGATTAGAAATTTTCCACTTCATTTTATGCCAAATTTTTTTCTTTTAATATCCCTATATATCTTTGTGCAACCAAGGTGTATATGGAAATTGTATCTATGAGAATCATCTAAAAATTACATTTTATCTTAGGTATAGATGAAAATATAGCCTCTTTCCAAATTTTATAACACCATCTTCACAAAAAAAGTCTTTTAATTTTCCATCATTCACTCCATTCATTTTCTTCCGAATTTTCTCGTCATCAGATTAAGAATTATTTACCTTCTCAAATAAATATGGGTTTTAAATCATTTTAAAATGATTTATGTATCTCCTTCTTTTTAAGTTCTTGTATTCTTCTTTACTATATCCATCAACATAGGATCCTTCTCAATCCTCATTTTTGTTATAACTCCATGATATTTTCTACTCAATGCATCTACAACCATATTTTCTATTCTTGGTTGGTAGTGTATTGAGAAATAATAATCCTTTAGTAGCTCAAGCCATCATATTTTTCTCATATTTATCTATTTCTATGGGAAGATGTATTTCATACTATTATGATCCATGTATATATCAAATTATTCACCATAGAGTTATTGTGTCTATATTTTCAAATAAAATATTATAGACACTACCTCAATATCATGGGTTGGATAATTCTATTCATGAGTCTTGAATTGCCCTAATTCATATGTGAAAAAATAATCTATTTTCATTAGGAAACAGCCAGGTCCATTCGTTGAGGCATCACTATATATGAAAAACCCATCACTTCCATAAGTAAGAGTAAAAAACAAATAATTGAATAATCTTCTCTTATATTTATAAAAACATTCTTCCCATTCCCTTATATGAATAAATGTAACCCCCTTACTTGTAATTATGGTTAACAGGTTATCCAATCCAGAAACATTCTGAACGAACCACCGATAATAACCTTAAAATGCAATGAAACTATGTAACTAAAGTATGTTTGTTGGTGTATTCCATTATCTAGCTACCTTTTTCTATGTAGGATCTACTAATATTCCAACCTTAGAGACAATATGGCCATTAAAAGGAAATTCTTGAAGCCATAAATAACTCTTAATAAATTTTCCATGTAACAAATCCCTTATTAGAATTTTGAGAATGAATCAAAATTGATTCTCATGATCCTCATAGATTTTAGAATACACCATAATATTATCAATAAATTATAGAAAAAATCATCAAGATATTCCTTGAATAATATGTTCACTAGGTCCAAAAAATATAGGGTTAGTTAGTCAATCCAAATGGAATTACTATAACTCGTAATGTCCATACCTCATCCAGAAAGCTGTCTTCAGAATGTCTTCCTTATTTAATCAAAATTGGTGATACCTATAATTAAGATAAATATTTTAAAAATATTAGTCTCTGTAATGTTTATCAAACATGTAATAAATGTGAGGTAGAGGATATTTGTTCTTTATTTTAATATCATTTATTCCCACATAATCAACAAAAAACGTCATGTATTCATCTTTTTTCTTAAATAATAGAACAGGGGCTCCCCAAGGTGAAATACTTGGGTGAATAAATATTTATTACCCAAATACTCAAAATATTTATTCAACTTCACCAATTCTATAGTATCCATTCAATAGGGAGTCTTTCATATTTTCCTTCTCTTAGGTATTAAGTCAATGTTAAATTCAACTTCATGCTTTTGGGGATGTCTAGGTAATTCATCAATAAATATATTAGTGTATTCACACACAATATGTAAATCCTCAATTTTAAGATTACCTACTACACTACCTGATGTTGTTTTCTATTATTCCCCCAAGAATTTTATTCATTAGATCTTCTAGGGTTGGATCTAGATAAAAATCAGGAGAGTAAGCTTATGCTCCAATGTTAATAAATTCTGATTCTTTTTAAAAAATCATATTTCCTTCCACTTATAAATTGTTTTTTCATTGTATTTTAAGAGAAAGTCCATACCAAGGATTATATAAATTTAAACCATAGGTATGATAACAAGGTTAGAAAGTAAAGAATTTTTATGTGTCATAATTGGTACTAACCAACACATCATTATTACAATGAGACTTAACTTAAGTGATTTTACTAACGTATCTCTTCTTAAATTAAAATCGAAATATCAAATTTTCATTTAAAATTAGGTAGATATAAAAGTGTGAAATGATCTAGAATAAAATAAAGAATTGGATAAATTTGAAGATTGAATTAATGTACATGTAACCACTTCTTTTGGTACTGCTACCTTAGTAGTAAGGATTGTATAAGTTTGTCCATCTCATCTTGGCCTATTTTATGGTAGATTCCATTGATGTTTGGGTATTTTATTTTCATAGTGATCGATATCCTTATAGTTGTAACACTGAAAAGCTATGTTTTCCTTATTCCCATTGCATTCTTTGACACAATGACCATTTTCTTTACACTTATAAAAAATTCTCATGCCTTTCAAGCATTTCCCTGGGTGACTCTTTCCACAATTTTCACATGATGTAAATTTATTCACCTTCTTATTTAACAAAATCCATATTTCATGTTGTTTATAATATCACTTGTTCTCTTGGTTTTTTTAATATTTAGGATCATGAGAATTCATTATCGGTTTTCATGGCACATACAACTATATCTTCGTATCATGAAAAAGTTATGGAAACTAGAACCCTTTGGAGATTTTAAATAAGACCATCAGAGAAGTAATGAATATTTCACTCAGTGTTCCATATTTAATCTATAGCATAAATGGATAATATTATAAAGGAAGCTTCATAATATGAAATACTATATTATTCCTTTTTCTTTAATCCAATGTTCTTTATCATCATCTCAATTTATTGATCCCAAGGGGAGTATTTATCAAATAATGTCTCATTAAAAGTTATCTATTCAATGAGTTTTATTTATTCTTCCTATATGGTATTATAGATCAAGTAACACCATTTATCAAGATTTCCTTTGAGATAATGCATCGCTAATGTAACATTTTCTATTGCACTGTATCCCAAGGCCATAAATATCTTCTCTAGAGACTTCATCCATTACTCATCTACAATTGGATTATTAGTCCCACTAAATGATGGGGTATTTTGTTGTATAATGTCATCCAAAATTGGATATCATCTCTATAGAATAGGATATTCCATTTGAGAAAGGTTATTTATCATAACCTGATTAATTTTCTATAGTATCACTATAATTTTATTAGTTCCAATGCTAAGAGTATTTGCTTCCTTAGTGGGGAAAACTCTATCATTTCGATGAGTATTGTTAATATTTTTCCTCCTAGGAACCATTTTTAATTAATGAAATTTACTGTATTATCTCATAAAATCATGAATTTCAAATATTTTATGGCACTCAATATAAATTAAAAAATTAATCCATTATAAATCATTAACTTTGGTTACTTTGGGGACATCACAAATTTTAAATCCGTTATAATTTAAGTTAAATAAAATGTGAATTATACTGAGCCTATCCCCCAAGATTGTGAAACTAGGTGAAAATTAAGTTATGTTATCGTATACTAGTTTACGTAAGCACCATATTGGAGTTATTACACTTACACACATATATGTGAGAACCAAATAGACTTGTAGTATCCTAATAGTGTTGTATTACTTAGAAGACCCATATATAATCTACATTAACTAAATTCTACTTCGTTATACTATAATTATCCTCAAATTTGTTCTTAGGGTTATGTTGTATAATATATGTTTTATAAATCTATTTTCCAATGTTTCTACTAAACTTCCTTTGATACCAACTATCATGAACCAACCCCAAATTCCTGAAGATAGTACATTATTTTATTACATTGGCAGATATACAAAATTAAAAACCTACAAGACCAAATAATTTATTAGTTTTGGAAAGAACGATTATATACATGATACCCTTATTACATTAAGAAATGAAATAAATCATAACAAAGATAAATGATCAACATCCTTGAAACTCATTCAAATGATTCATCTATATAACATGGGGAAAGGAAACATAATAAGGGTGAGCTCAAATGATCAGTAAGGTTAAGTACAATATAATAAATAATGAATCAATGAGAACAAATTTATATGGAAATGTCAACAACTGAAAACACGTTCCATTAAAATAATTAGATTGTATATAATCAATATAGAATGGTAAATAGCTAAAACACATTATATTTAATAAATAAGCTAATAATGAAATGTATCCACAGATAATTTCAAATAAATAATGTCATAGATAATAATAAAAATAACTATACTATAAATAGAGGAAATTATTAATTATTGGACGCCATGTTTCCTATCTACATGGTACCATTATCGTTAAGAAATTGCACAAGATGATTTATCATATTATGTATGAACTCATATAAATTTTCCTACTAATTAATCTCTTGAGAGGACAAGATGTACATAACAAAACATGTTGATATTAGATATTATCTTATTATATTATCTTATCACTTGTTTATTGAAAATATTTCTTTGTTACCCTTGTTTTAGGTGACAACTTCTCCATTTTTCTATGAATGTTTTATCATAAAAGCCTCAATTATTTTTTAAAGGATATATATAAAAAATATAAAGAATAATATTAATGTTATAAATGTAATATTTAATCCTTAAATACATTTTTAGATCAATTATTTATTGTTGGATATGGGAAAAAATCACATCATATCGTGGAGATAATTGGTTGTACGTACACGCGAGGGACGATATCATGACCTTAATAAGTGAAAGAATGAGGAATTTTATGATATAATAAATTTTATAAGATCAATATCATATCATAATTTTAATATATATTCATTATATCCGTAATTATACCCATATAAGTAAATTAGTGATGAAAAATAGATTACACCATGATGTGGATACGATAAGATGTACATACTTTCGTGTGCTGATTTTTCTTTTCATAGGATGTATAAAATATGGTATATGGTTGTAACATAATCATGAAAAAATCTCATCATATAGGTGATACCATATATATTAATTAATCATATAAAAACACATGAATAGTAATTAAAAGAATAAATGAATGTGAATGAGTTAGTTTAAATGACTACCTCTTTTTTCGGTGGACTTCCTTTAGATCTCTTCTCAAGGGATATATGGTAGGTATTTTGGGATAACATAAAACAAAATAACTTGGATAAATATTTTTGAAAGAGAAATATTCATGGTTTGGTCGACCTATAATGTTCAATGTCAGGTGAGGAAGCTATGGTGGAGTTTTCCTTTTATAATTGAGGTTAGGGTCACTTTTGAAAATTCCCAAAATATTTAATTAATATACATTAATTTACAATTATAAATGGATCCAAAGTGATTTATTTTTAATATAAGATACATATATGTCTAAATCTTATCAAAAAATAATTTTTAGAAAATTCTAGGTCACATTATTACCCAAATCTATTCGATTTAATCCTTAGTTAACCCTTTTAACTCTTACCATGACATCTTACAATTTACACTTTGAGGTTTAATATAATTTCTATAATATGAAAAAATAATAATAAATGAGTTATTTATGAAATTTTAAGTCATATAATAATCATTTGGTCGAAATTAATATTCTTAGATATTTTATATAATTTAATAAAATATTATTTATTTTAAAATATCAATAATGTAAATTTAGACACTGTTCATTACCTGAATTTTTCAAAATATCATAACAAGATAAATTTAAAAATATTATTCGAACACAGCACTAAAATGTTAAAGTCATATATAAAAATTATTTTATGAAATTAATCATCTCAAATTATATTTATTTTTGTAATTTTAAAATCATTTATTTGATATTTCTATTTATTAATCAGTTATTGCATCATCATTATTAAAGCCTTTAATTTAATTATTTATTCTCTAAAAATTAGAGGAAAATTATCATGATTGATATAAAAATTTTATATTTAAAAATAATATTTATAGTTGAACATATTCCCTATATAAACCCATATTAAAAATATTCCCCTTGTTAAAAAAAAGTGTGACAAAATTGAATTTTCAATGAATATGATATTAAAAATTTAATACTCTCATACAAGTGGAATAAAAAGGTTATAATTTAATTTAAATTTATTTTGTTATAATAACACTCATAAAATGAAATTGGGAAAAGCTTTTAGTTAATTTAATTGTCTTTAAATTATTATTTTTACCAATAATTACATGATTTACCATTAAAAGTGGTAATTAAAATATTACATAATTTAATAATCCTATGAATAAAAACAAAATAAACTTATTTACATAATTTGGAACCACTAATTGAAATTATGGAATCTATTTTTCGAAATTCAGAACACAAAATTTTAAGTAATTAATTTAAAATTAATCCTTTTTACAGAATGGGAAAATGAGTTTTTAAAGTTAAAACTATCAATATATTTTAAAGTTATTATATTAATATTATTTGTAAAATTGATTCTAATGAACTAAATTGTTTTAAATTATATAAAAAAATCTAATTATACTTTAAAACCAATTAAAAAACATTTAACACTATAAATTATTTTTCCAAAAATATTATTTTCAATTAAAATGGAATATTTTATCACTGCTCATCAAAACATGAAATTATTATAAAAATAAAAAAAATTAAAAAAAATTAAATTTTATCATCTGATTTAAAATAAAAAGTTTATTTTTTATATATAATTTATGAAAGTGTTAAAAATTGGATTTAAAATATGTTCTCCATTAAAAGGCAGTAAAACTATTGTTATAAAAATAAAAGTTTTTATAGGTAATATTGATTTTGTTCTTATCTTATGATAATAAAATATATTGGATGAATATAAAATGTAAATTTGGTTATATAACATATAAATTTACTATATAATTTTCTAAAAGTGTTATAATTTAATAGATTGTGAAAAACGTGACTAAATACCATTTTATTCAAACCCGTTGTGGTCTGCATTATAAGCTATCAACAAAATTAAATTTATTCTAAAAGGCAAATATGGAAAATTTTTGTGGTGATACATATATAGAGTAAATGTAATGACTTATTAATATGATCATCAATAGCCCATATGGTATCATTTCTTATAGGATTATTTGGAAATGTTGTGATGAATTTCATAATAATTTCCTCCTATTTCAATATAGGAATACGTAGAGGTTGGATAAATCATTTAGGCTATTGTATATCATACTTAAATTATTTTAAATCCAAAAATATTGATACATAATCATCAATTTCCCTCTTCATATTGTCTTGTAAAAAATATTCCTTTATGTCCCTATACATCTTTGTTCTACTATGGTGTATAGAAAATTCAAGCTATGTGAATCATTTAATAATTATTTTTTAATATTTGGTATAGAGGGAACGCATAACCTGTTTTCCAATTTATGAATACAAAATTCATAAATTAATTCTTACAACATCCCATCATTCACAACGGTAATTTTCATATGACAATTCTCATCATAAATTAGAGATATTTTTATCTTTTCTAATAAATATAGTTTTGAAATACATTGAAAATGGTGTGTTTTTTCTCTATCCTTAAAAATAACCATATTAATATTTATTGCACTATTGAAAATAAAATCCTCTCCAACCCTAATTTTATTCAGAACTCTATAATCTTTTTGGTTTGAGGCATCTACTACCTTATATTCCTTCCCTGGTTGGTAGTGTATTGTGCAATCATAATCCTTGAGTGGCTCAAATCAACTCCTTTTCCTCATGTTGATCTCCTTATATGAAGATATGTCTTTCAAAATCTTATGATATGTATATATCTCCCATTTATCACCATAGATATAATGACTCCATATATTCAAAGAAAAAAATACAACTACCAACTCAAGATCATGGGTTGGATAGTTTTTTTTCAACTATCTTTAACAACCATGATAAATAAGTAATAAATTTATCATTTTATACAAAGAAACATCTAATTCCTTTCTTTGATTATCCACTATGTTTGAAAAATCCATCCCCTCATGGTCGTAGTTTCAACACTAGAACATTTATATATCTACTCTTTAATTTGTAAAAACAATATTTACATTCCACTATCCAAAGGAACTAAACCCATTTATGTTCCAACTCGATTAAAGAGATTTCTATTAAAGAAATATTGTGAACAAATCACAGATATAAACCTTCTAATACCAGGAAACAACAAATCGTAGTTATATTTTTTGTTGTAGTTCATTAATTTACTACCCTTGTCTTTGATAGATCAATTGATATTCTATCTATATTGATAAAATAAAAATTAAAAGAAACTTATTGAAACCAAAATTCACACTTTCTAAATTTTACATATTAATGATTTACTATTAGATAATTAAGAAGTATTCATAAATGACTCTTATTCTCAACATATGATTTTCATTATACCAAGATATCATCAATTAATACTATAAGGAATATAACAAGATATTTCTTTAGCCTTATATTCATCTGATCTATAGAAACATAGTTTTCATTAGTCAATCTAAAGGGAATTACCTTAAACCCATAATGTCTATAACTCATAAAAAATGTTGTGTTTATAATATTTTCCATCCATAATTGAAATTGAGGATACATCGAATGAATATAAATCATTTAAAATATCATTATCCATGAAGTTAATAAAATAAGTCATAAATACAAGGAATGAGATATTTTTTCTTCATAGTAATGGCATTGATCTACCAATAATCAGCACATGGTCTCTTATTCTAGTACTTGTTTTTTGAAAAAAAATTATAGCATCTCACCAATGTGAAAAAATGAGAGTTTAAATCTATCATCCCAAAAATACTATACTTATCTCTTTCAATCCACTATTTAAATAGTATCCATCCAATAGGGATTCTTAGATATAGGTTTTTCATCAGGTGTGAGTTCAACATGAATTTAACTTTACACTCTATTGGATATCTAAGTAGTTCTTTAGGAAACACATAATTATATTTTTACTCAATAAGAATGCCTTCTATCCCATTGTTACCTTTCCCTTCCCTAGGTTTTTTTAATCTATTTGTCTACTAGAATATCATTAAGGGAATTTAATAGAGGTATATTTTGATATGGTTCAAATGATATAGTCTACCCTCAGAAGATAAGGGATTACAAACCTTGATCACAAATTGTAACATACTTTTCTCAGAAGTAAATTTTTTTATTATAATATGAATTCTAATATATACCAAGTATTGTATCAAATTAAACCATAAGTATAATGATTAAGTTTGAAAATATGGTAAGACTATGTGTTATAATGGGTATTGAATATCATATAAATTTTGTAGTAATATTTTTCCACTAAGAGTCCTGATTGAAAATTCAGTTATTAAACTTCTATAAAATATATATTATTCATGGAAAACATTAAAGATATAAAAGAGTGTGAAGATATAGAATCAAATAAATAATTAACTAAATTTGTCACTATGATCCACATGCCTATAACTATATATTTATGAACTTCAACCTCAACTATATTGATCACATAATATTGTCCTTACTTCCTTGCCCTTTTCTGAGTAAAATTCCCTTGATATCTGAGAAATTCATTCATATAGTGCCCCATATCATTAAAATTAAAGCATTGAACATTGGAAGATTATTTATTTCCCTTTCAATCATGATCTTGATGGTATTTCTCTCAACACTTGAATCACACTCCCATTCCCAACAAGCATATTCCTTGGTGTTTATTTCCATATTTACTACAAGTTGGAAATTCCACACATCCATTCAGACCATTTTCCATATTTCTTTTTTTAGAGTGCTCAATGACACCATTTTTATAATAATTTCATTCAAATTAATAGTACATGGATAATTATTTTTCTATATTGATAGAAGAATATACTATATCCATGTATGATTAGATTATTTTGGATATAAGTTCCCTTTTAAGTATTAGACATAGCCCATTAAAGAAATGTACAATGTTAATATTTTGATTATGTACAAAGTCTATAGGTTTCCTTTATAACCTATCAAAGTTGTATTCAAATTTAAAAATAGTTTCATCTTTATTTTGTCTTATACTTGATAATTATATCTATATATTGACTCATTTATTATGATTTAAATAGTTTTCCATGAAAAGTACATAAAATTAATTACCCTATATGTTATTTATTTTCTCCTCATCCTTAGGGTTTTGACTCAAAAACAACTACTGATATATATCCCCGATGATATGATAAATTTTACTGAAAACTTTTTTCATTTCATTTCATCCTAAATCAAGAAATATCTTATCTAAGGAACTTATCTATTTATTAAATATAATATGATTAGTAGTAAAGGTGAATAATAGAGGTTGTTGTTGCATTAATGGGTCTAATATTATTATACCACATTTCAGATCAACAAGATTCTCCATATGAATAAATTTATTGGTCATAACCTGAGTAATATAACCCAATATAGTTATAATGTGGTCATCTCTATCTCTATATTCAATTGAAAATGTATTTTTAATGTCTTTACTAGGAGGGAAATCCCTATATAGATTAAGTGTATTGATATAGTTTCCATTACGTCTACTAAGCACTATTTTAAAACAATGAAATACATTATATTAGATAAAAACATTATGAATCATAATGTATAATTCCAATACCGGTGTAATAGTTGAAATTACTTAAAAATTTATCCATATCTAATCTTAGCATCATAAGAACATTATTATTGGGAATATTCTCAAATCATAAATATATTTTCAAATATTTCCTAACAGGTTATAAATAAATTGTGAATTATCCCATGAATATCATGAATGATTGTTAAACTGGGTATGTAGTGAGGTAACACTCACTGTGGACTAAAATTATGGTCGAAAAATACTAGACTAACTCTTTTTGATATTATTACCCCAAGATGTATTATTTCCAAAACCACACCAACTAATAGTATCCAGATAGTGATTTATTTCTATGAAAAACATATAATCCATACCTTACTAAAATATTTATGATATTATAGTATAATTAGACATATCCTTCAAGTTTTTGAAAGAGATATGTTCCATAATCAATGTTTTTCTAAATCACGTTCCCATGGCGTATAATAAAATTCCACTGATATCAGTTATAAAACCCAGAATCCAATATCCTAGAGCTAATTGTTGTTTTAAAACACTGACATAAAATTCAAGGGATCGCATCTTGAATGATTTAAAAGTTTATTAGTCTTGGGACACTATATACATACATGATTTTCATAGTACATATGATAACATGAAATATAATTTAAAAATTATTGTGAGAAATTTATTATTTCCTCTCATAAATTCCATTATTAAGTATTAGATCCCTTCTTGGAATCCTAGGGAGAGAAAATAATAATAAAGGGTGAGCTCAAAATCTCATTAAGGTAAATCATACAATAGAATCTATTCTAAAATAAAGAAAACATGAATAATCTAGACAAGATAATAAATTAGAAAATTTCCCATATAACTAATACCATAAATGGGACTAAATCCATAGCTAAAATAAAAACATAAATAATCACATGGATAAAAAAACTAGTTTCATAATTATAGAATGTATAATGTTGGACATCAAAATATTATAATCAAGGCCTTGTGCAAAGAAAAAATACCTAAAAAGGAAAGGCATACACCAAACAGCCAAACTAGTTTATAACTTGTGACCCACCGATGCATCAAGGGGATATAACAGGACTGTAAAATAACTTACTAATTCTAATTAATTCGTCAAATTAAAGGTTCAAATAACAATTCAATACATAGTAAACAGGAACATTTTTATTAAACAACTAGGATGAGAAATGTTAATATTTTCCCATTAAATATATATAACATGTTCATAATCCATAAATAGTAATATGGTCGATAGTATAAAAATATTTAATACATACTAAATCATAATATTCACCCAATAATATTTATATCTATTAAAATAATTTATATAGATAACCAAAATAAATCTTCAAGAAAATATTCTTTTCATTTTGAAATCACTTATATTAAATTATTAAAATATAAAAAATATTAATGAATTTTTTTTTGAAAAAAACATGGAATAAAGTAAAGTAATATTCAAATAATTTATAGGTTATTATGGTGAGAAATTCTATTCATTATGTGTATGTAAAAAAATTTCCTTCACATTTTTAATAAATTTTCAAAACGTCCTCATTTAAAAATGAAAAAGAGATTCATTTTAAGAAAAATTTAAAAATGTTAAAATGGGTAATAATTTATTTAATAAATAATTGTATAATATTAAAAATATTCATAAAAATATTTTAAAGAAGATATAGACATGGAAGAAAAATATTTCTTTCCGAATAGAAAATAAAGTCAGTTTTCCTTAAAAAAATTCTTTCAGTCTCCTGTGTACTTAAAAAGGGAAAAATAAAATAATTTTTCTACTTTTAATAAATAAATATAATAAAATAAAATATTTTTGTTTTAAGTTAGATATATCATATAATTCTCCAAACTGATACTAAATCATAAACAATCCCAAATAATGTTGAGATTGTGAAACAAACACTTGCCATAGGACTGAAATTATTTGTAAGTAATTTTATCCTCCTATATAATAAATTTATGTGTATTATAATTATATAAAATAACCATATACATACTCATAATATAATATATGATCCAATTATTCTATTTCAATACCCATTTATTAAAAAATATTTATTAGAATCATCATTTATGAGTGTTAACTATTTTGTTTTTCTTGTAAGTTTAAGTTAACTAATTGCAGTATCTAAATATTTCATATGGTTAAATAATCATATGTATTTTAATAATGATATAAATATAATATATAATAATTATATATATATATATATATTTAATCATCCTTGAAAATTACCGACAAGAAAATGAATTACACCATTCATAGAGACGGTTAGCCGTATGTACGCATGCATGTTGTTTTCATTTATTGAAGGATGGAAAGAAATTAAGGTAAATAATAATTAGACCTTAAATAATTATTAATATATTATATATATATATATATAATATATATTCATTAAATATATCCTTATTACCATCCCTATAAAATTTAAATGAAATATAAATAAATTCGCTTCGTAGAGATGGTAGTCCACACGTACGCATGAGCAACATTATCATTTTCCAATGGATTAGAAGGTAAGAAGGTAGATATGATATTATAACTAATAGAGAATAATTATTTTATAAATATCATATATATATTCATTATTAATATATTCATAACCATCTCATTAATGTGCTGAAAAAATTGAATTACACCACTGTATGGAGACGATAAGTCGTACGTATGCGTGAGCAATGTTTCTCACTTATCATTAGATGGAAAATAGAAGGAAAATTGTTTTCCCACAATAATAATTACATAAAATAATATTAATTATTTTCTATTTATTAATTTATTATAGGTACAACATATTTATAAGAATTATAATAAGAAATAAATTTAAATGAGTTGAAAAAATGATTAACTTCTCTTAGAGAAATCCCATTTGAATATCTTCATAAAGAAGCAATTATTGGAATTTTGGGAAGAAAAAACATATATAGTGTGTATAAATATGTTGTGGAGATATTTTGGAAGGTTTTTTATTTAGATATAAGGCTAGAAAGATGTGAATTAGTGAGTGAAGTAGGTACCCTTTTATAATTGTGGTGAGTGAAACACTTGAAATTTCTAAATGTTTTGAAAAATTATTAAGCTAATTTCATGACAAAATTGGTCCAAAATTGATAATGTTCAATGTTAAAAATATTAAGGTTTAAATAAAACCAATAAATGAATATTAAGATTGTTTTTAAGTCATTTTAACCTATGTCTATTAGTTTAACCCCTTCATAAACTATTTTTGACCTTAAGTGTGATAAAAAAATTCTCAATCACAAAGGGTTATAATTTTAATTATATTGTAAAATTTTAATCATAAATTGTAAATGGATATAATTTTTGATCTTGTTTCACACTAATTGTCCCCTTTTAATATTTTTTAAACAATTTAATAAAATATTATTTAACATAAAATATCATTAATGTTATTTTTTCACTATTCATTTAATTTAACTGAAAGACATGAAAATAGATTTTTTATTTGAATATAAAATTTTAAAATATACCAAATTTGTTATATACAAATATAAAATTTGTGGGAAAATATAAACCACCCAAAAAAATAAATTTTTTTATTTTTAGTATCATTTAGATGATATTCTTCTGTTTTCACAAATACTATGTCTGTGTTGTGTAAACATTTATGGTAATTATTTCATTAATAAAAAAAATTTAAATTAATATGCTAAAAAAATTAATTCTTATTTAAAATAAATATTTATAACTAAACCTGTCAACTTTTATCTCGTATTTAATAATTTTATATTTATTAAATTCAAGAGAGTGATATTTTTGAATTTCAATTACTTAAAATATTATACATTTCATTTTCATTGAAAAGTGCCCATAAAAAATAAAATCTCAATAAAAAGGTTATAAGTGTAAAAATACCTTAATCCAATTATAATTTAGTTTAAATATGGTAGCCTTCTCAGTTAGTTGTATCCTAGGTTAACCCGATTTACCCTTTTATCACGGTGAAACATTTGAACTATTTTTATCGTTATGACCAAAATTTAAATTAACCTTATTAATTAATATTAATCATTATGATTTGAAATATAGAATACATTTTACCAAATTAAATCTTTATAAGTGTTAGAAATTCATTTTTTAATAATCTCACAATGTTCAATGCAAAATATATTTATGAAAAAATATATTTTTAAGTCTAAAAGTATTTTTATACAAAGATCTAGTATAATGTTGATTTCTATGTAATTAATTATATTATTTATAAAGTATAATTATATTAATTTTGGAATTAATTAAAAATGATTTTGGGTTTTCTTAATGAAAATAAATAACAATTTTATAATAATCTGTAATTATAACTATTCACTCGAAGTAAATCTTTTCTGAAAAATCCAAAAATTTCAACCAAATATAATTTTGATATGATGATTTAAAAAATTAAATAAATTTTGTAAAATTAAATTATTTAAATTTTAGAATTTAGGTTTTACTCACATTATTAAATAAAACTATGTTATTGTGTTATTATTTCTCTAGAAAAAAAATCTCACTATAATTGAATCTCAAGTGTTACATGAGTATCTTATGAAGCTTTTATACTTATGGTTTCTTGGGATCCCATGAGGGGATGTTTACTATCGATGAATTCCTATATGCTGCTTGTGATTTGATGTACATGGGACTATTTCTTTGTGTTGTTTTGGAGTTGATGTGTGTGTAATATAAGATGTTTAATATTTGATTTATAGGATGATTGATTTTGTTAACCTCTTATGAATTATCATGGATACCTTTGGGGTATGTGGTAGGTGGATTAGGTGGTTGAATACCTAACCGTGGATGATGTTTGTTAAGGTAAGTTTCCCTAAGACCAAGAAAACTAATAGTGTGGATGTTCCCCCTAATTCTGAGTGAAATCATGGGAGTCTGGGGATTGATAGAGCTTTAGTGGGTACTATGAGGGCCTATGGAGGATCATGAGAGATTCAAAATTATGTTGTCATATTAAGTGCTATGAGAATATATTGCTATTCTCAGTCACACTATCATACATCTTTTAGATCCCATTGGTTAGATCCAAGACACAAGGATCTTGTTTATGATCATTTAAGGGATTTATCCTTGTGTTTAGATTTTATCCAGTATTACTAATATTATTTCTTGAAAAATATGTTCTTTTTTAACCTTGTTGTGTGACTTGATATAGTGATGTGTGACTATGTTATTTATTTCCTCATATATTGGTTTACCTTTAAAATGATCAAAAATGGATTGTGAAAGATTCTAAATGAAGGAATATGTATGTGTGGTTTTATAGTGATTTAAAACTCTTTAATAACTAGTTTAAAATTTTTTATTTAGATCAAAAGTTTTTACATCCAATGGTTTTTGGATTTTTTTGATAAAAAAGGAGAAATAGTTAGTTTTTGAAACTTTGAGCATGTATGGATTTTAGAAACATCATTTTGGCTAACATTCAATGTTTTCTAGAAATAATATTTTTAAGACATGTTTTGAAAAACTGTATAAACATTTGAAGCCACTTTTTATTTGGAAATATTTATTTCATAAAAAGAGTTTTTTCTATGAAATGGTTTTAAAGTGGGAACTTAAAATATTGATTTATCCAAGAGATATTATAAGGTGATACATTATCCAAGTGAGTGTTTATATTTAATGAATATACTAAGAAATAATTTAACACACTTTTGACGTGTTTTGGTATATTTTGTAAATTTTTAGGAGAAATTTTTATTTTTTATATTTCAAAACAGAAATTCTGGGGTGTAATATGAATGATACTTCTTATATTCATCTATTTTTGGTGGCCTAGTTTGTTGTTTCTATCATGCCTATATTTTACATATCCAAGTTATTTATAGTATTATTTTATTCTTCTATACTGTGGGAGAGATACTTTTGGTTTGATAGTGACCAAGGGTAACTCAGTGGTTTATTGGAGATAGTCTGGGGTTTTTCTTTCAGTTGATTTTATTTTTTACATTTGTCCAATTGTATCTTATTCAATGTATTTTGTATTTTTGACACTATTACTTTATTTATGTATCATTTGTGTCCCATTTATTATATTTTAATATATTTTTATCTCTATTTGGATGTTTTATTTATTTATTTTCCACTACTTTTTATTGTTATGTTATGAGTGTAAAATCATTCTAGAGATACATTCTTTCATTCCCAATCACATGTTGGAAAATCAAGAGGATCAGGAATTCCCTTAGGGCCTTTTAGGGGACCATCTCGGGAGTCAGGCTAGATGCAACCCTAAATCATTTCATTATAAAATGAAATCAAAGCCGTAGGTTCTTAGTGGGTCCTAGGTTCTATAAAGACCACTTTTATTTCATGTGTTAGTGGTTTATAGATAAGGTTGTTGAGACTTAGGAGGTAGGAGTGGGTAGTTTTTCAAGATATCTTTATCACATTGTGCCTTAATTATCTATGGGATGTTGTGTTTTTTTTCCTTACTCTAATTTTCCATTTGATGGAATTTTCAGATTATAATTTGATGCTGATGGTGATGCTTCTTTGATCCTCAATGGTATCTATTTATTTTCCATGATGGTTCATGTTTTATGTTTCTGATGGATATAGAAAATAAAATAATCAAAGAATGAGCTTGGATTATAAAGGATATGAAACATTAGGAGAACCAAAATTTTGATACCTGATACATCATAGGGGATAATGCATGATGGGAAAGTAACTATCAACCATGATTCAAATTTGGGTGTGGTTTCACATCCTTATTACTTTTTTATTTATACCCCTTGAATATTGTGTTGGATAATATGATAAGTAAATGGGAAAAGAGTCATATTTCATCTAATGATATATTTTTTAATATTTAAACTTATATTTTTTTGTGCCTTGTTTTTTTCCTCTATTTATACTATTTTTCATATGATGTGAAATTCAAATCGCATCTGTAAAAATTGTATTTATTGAGAAATTTTTTTTTGGTTTAGAAACAAGGACTAAGGTATTTTTTTTATTTAATGAATTTGGTTTTATCAAATGTTTTAAAATGATGGGTTGTATATGATATTTTTTAAAAATTAAAGTGTGATTGATTTTTTAATGAACTGAACACTATGTTTTAAAAATAGGTTTCCTATTTTTAGGGAAACCAATTTTTTACAAATTGGTTTTTTATAATATCTAATATTTTTACCCTTGGTGTGTGTTAATTTTTTTTAAAATATTGGTTATTATTTCAAATAGAGAATATCTGTTTTATTTTGAAACCCTACATGTTGTTTTGGTTATCAAAAAATTAAGTGTCTTTTTTGAAATTAGTTTTGGAAGAGTTTTAAATTAATTAAGTTTATATAGTTAATGGGGTTGAATTTATAAAATGGTTTTAATTTGGTTTTGAAAAGAATAATTACCAATTTTAATGGTTCCTTGGTTTTCAGAATAGGTTTTGGGGATCTTCTTTATGGTTCCATGGTTTTTATAGTTGTGTGTTTTGTAATAAGCCTACTTATTTTAATAAATCTTGTGATTTTATTTCTCCCTTTTGTGTTTTTGGGATAGTAGGTATATAATTTGGGAAACTAAAAGGTGAGGTTATATGTCTCATGTGGTTGATGCAAGGCTCATATAATGGTCTAATGTATATAATAGTTTTCATTTTGAGGTATCGCCTTCATTTTGTTTTTATCATTGACTAGAATCATAATGGAGTTTAAGGTGTTTGTCTTATATTAATACTATGCATTAGAATTGTTCAAAGCCATGTGGGCGGAGAGATTTTTCTTGGAAATCATGTGGACTATGTGGTTTAAACATGTGATCATCAGTTACGTAGTTGGATCACAATGACTATTTTTCCTTCAAAATGTTTGAATCTTGATAGATTGTGTCCATCATTTACTGTTAGATTTAATTGTTTGGTTATGTGTATTTTGAATGGTAAACCATTTTTTAATTTATACTTATTGAGTGTAGAGATGTTTTAGATTGAGGAAGCCATATCCTAGTGTTTTCTTGGTTTCTTCTTTAGTTTCCTATTATGGGAAATGTTTATTTTAGGATTTTTTAGCACCCTATTGTTTTATATTACCCTTGTGTGATATAAACCGTGGGTGGATTTTGTTTTATAGTTTGACATGTGAAGTAACTAGGGTGAATGAACAAATACTTGGGGGTTTAATATTGTTTTCAGTTGAAAGTGGATTCCATTAGGATGTTTTTTTGTTTAAAAATCATTATTTTATTGTATTATTAGTATTTGGGATCTAAACACCCTTTAATGATGGATATGACCCTTGGGTTAGAGTTGTTTCATTTCTTCATGAGGCATGTTATCAATAAAGTTTCTCCTTTACTCCAAAATAGCTTAGATTGGTGATTTATTTTGTAGTCCATCAATAGGTTATTGGGTTTTCGTTTCTCTCTTGGTGGTTTTGAGTCCATGTTTTGTGGATATTTTTGGATAGTGGAGTTTTTTAGAATTCCCCTTAGAGATTTTGGGAATTTTTATTCTTGGTGACATCATCTAATTTTTTCAAATGAGGTTATCGATTATTCCAAAATTTTAGATTAATTATAAATTTTGGGGAGGCCTAAATTATGTTAAAATTTTTTAGATCCTTTCTTTGAACCATTTTTTATTTTTTTTCATGATATAGTTTTCTTAAATAATTTCAGTGTAGATTGAGGATTTATCGAGATATTTGAGGACCCCAAATTTTTCTCAAGGGTTCATTTTAAAATCTATATTTGGATTCCCTATACTTTTACCATAGACTTTGTTGGGAAAGAAAATTGAATGTTGAGAATAATTGTGACACACATAATGGCATTGCGGTTTTTAATTTATTTTTTATATATATGGTTTTCTAGAATATATGGTAAATAGGTAAGTTCAAACCATGAATATCCTAGAAGTAGCCATGAAAGTATTTAGTGAGTCTAGTTTAAAGTGTATGACATGGGAACAATTTGGTAAACTATGCCGAAAATAATTAAAACTCATTTTATGTTTTATAATGAAATTTGGAATAGTGGTTGCATTGTGTTTCAAACCATGTGTCATCTAAGGGTAAACCATGTGAGTGGTTTTTTTCTAGGTAGTGGCCAATTCATTTATAGTGCATAGTATGGTGGACCATGTGGATAAGATATGAATCTTGTCCAGATTTTTTAAATGTGGAAATTCAACCTTTCCCCCTCTTCAATTTTTTAGTCTCCAACCTTCCTTTATATCACCTATTGTTTGAAAAGACTCGGAGAACCCCTTGGATTCAAGGGTTTTCCTATTTGGAAAGTACCCATAAAATTATTTCTATCCTCTATTTTTTACCCATTATTTCTTTCCCGCCATACATTTTAATCCATAGGTTTGAAAATTTTAGGGTTGGTGTTGGAATGAATCATTGGGATTTCTTCATATTGGGGTTTTATATGGAATTCCTTGTCTTGTGGGAGTGTTCTCTATCATAGGTGATAACTTTAAGCATGATCATCATTGAACTGAGGTTGGTAATTATTTTACATCACATTCCATTTCATTCCATTGAATTATTTATTATTTGTGAATGATTTTCATTTTAAATTATGATTATATGCATAATCAATGAGGGAAAAATTGATTTAAAAGGTGATTTTAAACCTTAAGGTGGGATGATATTCCCTGACATGTTTTTTTGAGGAATACTCCTTGGTTTTTTAAAAATGTTTTTTCATTTAAAATAAATAGATAACACATAATTGATGTTTTTAAAAGTTTTATTATGTTAAAAACATTCAAATCACGTTTCTGGGTGTTTTGAAAGTGCTTAAAATGTTTTAAAAGATTGTTTTATTTCAAAGGGATGTGTTACCATTTGTTTTTGATGTTAAAACCTTTTCAAAACCTTAATTTATTTTTTTATATAAAATATTTAAGGTGTTTAAATTTTTTAAAATGACCAAATTTGGTTGGTTGATTTAAAGGGTTGTTTTATCCCATGCTGATTTCATTTTGATATATATTTATGGATTTGGTGGATTTTAAAGGGGTTTTAGTGGATATATGGATTTAAAATAGGGTTGAAGAATATTTTTTCAAACTGATCTAAATAGTAGATTGAGATGTTTTTTGAAAATAGTGAGTTGTATTAGAATACGAAGTATGTTTTTGAAAGATAATTCATTATGGAATTTTATGTAAATATGTTTTCATAAAAGTTTTGATACCCTCTTGTACCCATTTATTATCTTGTATGCATTTTTTGGCTTCTGATCCCATGAGGGATATTTACTATTGATTAATTTGTATATGTATCTGGTGTTTTGATGTACATAGAGATATTTATTTATGAGGGTGTGGAGGTGAGGTGTGTGTGTGTGGGATTTCTAATGTTTTATATTATAACAATGTGATGTTTGAATGTGATTTCCTTCTCGGACTTGTCATGGTAGTCCTTGGGCAATGTGGAAGGTGTCTTGAATGGTTGATTAACTAACCTAGGTTGATGTTTGTTAATAAATGATTCCCCAAGACTGTAGAGACTCTTTATTGGGGACATTACCCTAGATATTGAGTGGCCTCATGGGTGGTTGAGGCTGAGAGATCACTAGTTGATACCATGAGATCCCAGGGAGGATCATGGTTTCATCGAAATTTTGTAATAATATAGAGTGCTATGAGAACCTAGGGTAATTATAAGTCACACTATCACTCATTATTTAGAGACCATTGGTCAGATACATAACACTATGATCCTATTTAGTATTTTTTGGTTATTTATCCTTACACATTAATTTTATACAGTACTTATCATATTTATATTTGGAACCTAGGTTCTTATTGTTAACCCTTATTTTGTGACTTGACATAGTGGTTCCTAACAATGTTATTTATTTATTCATTAGGTTCTTTAGTTTTCAAATTGTTGAAAATATATTTTGAATGATTCTAAAATAAATTAAAATTAAGTGTTAATTTAATGTGTTTTAAAACATTTTAATAATGAGTCTGAAATATGTTCTTTAAACATAAAAAAATTTACTTCCAATGTGTTTTGGAGTATTTTTATAAGAAAAGAAGTTGTTTTTATACTTTAAGTGTGTGTGGGTTTTGTAAACCCTGTTTTTGGAATAATTTCCTTGTTTTATGGATTTATTGGTTTAAGAAAACATTTTAGAAAATGGTGTAAATTTTTAAACAATTATTGTGTTGAAAATTTTTATTTTAAAAGAATGGGTGTTTAGGAAATTAAATTAAATTGGGAATTTAAAATTATGATTTGGATAAGTGATAATAGTTGGTTAAAAAAATTCCTAGCAATTATTTCATTTAATAAAAATATTAGTAAATAGTTTTAAAATAGGTTTGATGTTTTTTGGTTTCATTTATAAAGTGTTATGAAAAATGTTTACTCTTTTATGTATTTGAAATGATAATTTTTAGGATGTAATGTAAAAATTACTACTTAGATTTGGTGGGTTTTGGTGACCTATTAGGATATTCAACAAAATCCTATTCTATATAGGATAAGGTTCATTCTAGTATAATTTGATTCATGGATATTCTAAGAGAGATGTGTTTGGTTAGATATTCACTGTGGGTCACTCAGTGGTTTGTTGGACTTTTTATGAGTTTTTTCTTTTAGTTGATTTTATTTTGGACATTTAGTTCATTGTATTATGATATAGATTATGTATTTATTTTTATATTGTTCCATTATATATTTATAAATTTTAAAAAATTTATTAGATGTTCAGTTATGTTTATATCTAGTAAGAGTTTTTATTGTTGTTATTTACATTGCTTATTTGTATTATGGTTTAAGGGTGAAATCGTTTCTATGGTGTGTTTTGTGATGACCAACATTATTTTCTATAATATGGGGATCTAGAATGGCCTTTTGGCCTTATCACAGATCAACTGATAAGTATGGTTAGTTGGAACCCCAAATTAGTGTGTTACAGATGTTGTCTAACGTTTGAGCATGTTAGTATTGTTTAAACGAAAATAGAACTTTTAAATTGAAAACATGCACTTTCATCGCATAAAAAAATAAATCTCCAATAATATAAGAGTTAAAAATCTGTGAAGAATCATAATTTTATATTCTAGTCACTAAATTAATCTTTATACCTCAATTTTTAATAAGAATATTTTAACAAATATACCCCTTAAAGATGAAAAAACCTATCTTGAGGATGGTCAAAATTCATTTATAAAATCCCTAGGTATAATATAGTATAAATCCTTGGGGTTGTTTCAAGGAGGTGACATGTTCATCATATTGAATCCTCAAAAATATGTTTAGGTTTTTATTTCAATTTAAAATAGTAGAAAAATAAAAAATATATAAAAAATGGAATCAAGTAAGAAATAGTAGGAAAATAGAAGATACAAAATGGAAAAGAGTATTAGTGATAAATTATACTATTCCGAGGTTGATCCAATTTTATATTAGCTATAATAGATTTGATAATTGTTTTAAATCATCAACACTAATACATACTTACTGAATAATTGATGTCTCTACTCAAGCACCACTTTTACCCAAAATAATTAATATTCATTAAGGAATTTCTCCTAATTCATGAAGTATTTCCATAGCCTATGATAAGAAAAACATAATCATACCAACTCCAATAATGTTTTATTTAAAGAATAATTAATTTTACCAAGACATTTCAAATCACACAACTCCACTGAAAAGACTCTATTGTGTCAAAAAATGAATAAGAGGAAAAAGATTAAGGTAAGAAAAGTAGAAAAATTATCATGTGAGTTAATGTTCCCCCATATCTATCCACTTCACTAGCATTGTTATATAATAGAAAATAATTGGTAAATGACCATATTTGGAATTGAATCTCTAGGAATCTAAAATATTTACTTACTTGAGATATTTAGTGAATTAGGTCTCCATTTCTGAAAGTATAAAAATAAAAATAAGCGAGATGGAAAAATATTTATTTTCAAAACAAAAGTTATAGAAAAAATTGGGGTTTGATAGAGAGTGTCATATTTTAAAATATATATGAACTCAAATTTATATAATAATAAGGAAAACATTCAAAAACATCTATCAGGTAGTAACATCCATACAGATTAGTTATAGGATGATCTTAATATTCACCTAGTTTAACACAGATATTATATACTAAGACAAAACATGGAGTAACTTTCTCAAGTTAAAAGGAACTATTAGTGTGCTTCCTCATAAAAATATAATCATAAATTCTTCACAAAACCATATTGCTATAAAAATTCACTATTCATAATCTTTTTCTTCTTACACAGGAAAATCATCCCTCGTCATTATCACTTCAACATATAGATTTTTATCTATCTCTATGAATTAAGTAATTATTCATACTTCCATAATTAATTAATTATTTCCTTAAAATATTCAAAATATATTGGATTCAGTGGAGTCCCTATGTTTATATAGTCTAAGAACCCCCCCTCTGAATGAATTTTCTTTACTAACATAAAATAACCTCCTTAGTTTTTTTTTCTAGCTGGTATAATTTATGGATACTAAATGGGACTTCTTGTATAACTATCTCCCCAATAATATTCTATATAACTAACTTTGAAACATGTGACCAAATTTCAAAGATTAACCCATCTTGTCCATTATATAGATTAAATTTATAAGAAACTTATTGAATCACCCAAAATTCATATTCTCAAATCCTTGTTACTAAACTAAAATAGCCAAATTTCCTGATACGCATCCTTCAATTCAAACTATTTAACCAAATTGAATTCAGATTATTATGTACAAAAACTACTAAACATATTCACTGGTTATCCTCCTTTGTTATAATCTTTTAATGAACCTTCTTCAATTATGTTGGTGGAGGCTTACTAATATTAGATGAAGTTGTACTCACACTTCTCCATCAATATTTTCTCAAACCAATGCATGATAAACCCAAGAACTCTAATGATCTCTCATTTACAAAAAATAGATTCAAACTTGTCCAATGAATTATTTATCAAGTGTAAATGAAAAAAATAATTCATTGATGTAATTTATTGAGAAACACTCATAAAATCATCTTTTTTTACTTATATATAAAGTAATCTAGTGCTTTAAGGCCCAAAAATAATCTTAAATCAAAACCTAGAACCATATAAAACTAGAAACAACATTTTTCATCTTAAATAGATTAGTTCATTAGTACCAGTATACTTTATCTAATGTTTTTCTTTTTGCACATGTATGAGTGATTTTTTTTGAATTTGAATGTTTTAATTTCTTATATCTTAGTGAATAAAACATATTTGGTCAAAAAACTCAATATCCTCTTGGATTTTATTGATTAACTAATGTGGTTTGGATCAATAGTCATTTTAGTGAAGACAAAAGATAAATTTTAGACTACAAATCTAAAATTCTATGGTCATTAAGAGACATAAATTGTTCTTGATCAATCATCTCATTTTCTAAAACCTCACTAGTATTGATTCATGTGCAACTAGGTCAGTCATTCGTAGTTCCAATTTTTCCATGTTTTGATCAAAAACTGTCCTTGAGAAAGGATTCCTGCATAATATGTGCTCATGATCTTTTCACTCATTCATTGTTTCTAATTTTTACTTATATGTTTCACCTCATAATGAATAATATGTTTCTAGAGGATAACTCATACATACATCCTTTAATCCACTATTACACACTTTTTCTCTTCACTAACTTATACACCACAAACATTGACTCTTACATATTTACAACATCTATAAATTAGATTTATGTCCTTAAACAAACTTATTGATGTGAAATGAATTCAAAACATATAAAAAATAGATTCTATGAGATAATTTCTATGATCCAGAAATTGAAATAAAAAATAATTGTCCAAAAAATATATTTTACAATAAAATAATAGAAAACATTAAGTATTAATTCAAAAAATCCAAAACATTTAAAATCAATTAAAAATAACATTTCTATTATAATTCAAAAAACAAATTCTGAAAGTGTATGTAAATTAATGCAAATTATAATTGGTCTATTTAATCCTTAATGATACACATTTTGATATGAAAATACATAGAATTAAATTTTCAACATAAAAGTATAAAAACTCAACAGTTCATCAATAAAAACAAATTTGACATAAAAAATACAACTATTTCCCAAAATAGATGTTTCAAAATTGAATTAAAAAAATCCATATAAAAAACCCAAAAGTGTGTTTAAAGAAAATAAAATTTTTCTTCAAATTTAAAGGAATCCTTGGTCCATCAATCAACATTGGTTTTATTATTTAGTGATGTTTTTTGAATCATGGTTATTTAATAATTTTTTTAAAATTATAAAATTATAAAATAAGTTATAGATAAATAACATTTTGTTAATTTTCATAATATTGTGATATATCATAGATTTACCACTTATCCCAAAATAAATCTGTTTGATTATCTATAAATGAATAAAAATAACTGTCCAAGTAGTATAGAAAATATATAAACAAAGAAATAGAAAATAAACAATTCAATTAAAATAATATACATTAAAAAATATACATATAAAATAGATATCTTTAAGACGATTTAAGTTATTCCCTAGGTTATTACATCATTCATAAATTTAGAAATGTATTAAATGCAGCCATATCTATTTGGATATTTTGGACACCATGATAGAATTATAAATTGTAGGAAATTGTTTATGTAATATGTTCTAATATTTAATGGTTATAATATATACTATAATGGACTTTCGATATATAGTAGTACATTGATTTATTATTGATGTTCATATTCCTTGAACCCCTCAAAAATTCATACATTAGCACTAATCTACAAAATAAAATATAAAATTTAATACATATTATATAATTTTTAATTAAAATACTATGAAATGGTAAAAATATAATGATTATGATTAAAAAAGGGAGAACATGTGTGGATTGTTTATCAGATATACATTAAATAAATCCAAGAAACTTATCATTGTGTTAACCAGATTTATTAGAATTATATTCCAATGTATCGTAGAACAATTTTAAACATTAATGAGTGATACATAATAATAAAAAAATTATCATAAATATAATTGATGAATATAGTTTTACCCCTATATTGTTGGTATTAGAAATAAATTATCTTATTTTACGTCTCTTTCAAACTTTCTTGAATTTTTTTTCTATACAAATAAATTGATATTCATCCCTTTATATTTATTATATTAAAGAAAAATGGATTAAAAATTCAAAAATATAACCAAATTATCTAGAAAATTGAAAACTTTAATAGAAATATATTTAATTAAAATAAAAATGAGAAAAACAATTTAAATAGTACATCAATAATTAGAAAAAAATGTTGTCAATAAATCTCATATATAAATTTATAATTTAGTATCCTAACCAATCATTCTACAAAATTAATTTTACATCATCTAGATTGATAAATTCAATTGGATTATGGTCATATATAGCTTCCAAAAATTAAAATTGAATAAAAATAAATGATTTGAAATTTTAATTTTAAAGAAAATTTACTGTCATGAATTGTGTCATAGTTGGTGCTAATGAAATTTTTGGGCATGGAGTCTTTATTCATGATATAGGAGTTGATCCCTATGACTTACTTAATAGATATGTTTGTTTACCTTTTTGTTATTACAAATAGTAGTTTATAATTTTAAAATGTATCATAAAATATATTGAGTATAATATAATATAAATATGACTTGCCCCTCTATTATCAGTTGTGTGAATAAGACAAATCAACCATTATAAATATGATTTAATATTTTGATTTATTACTTGAACATAAACATCATCAATTGGAACAGGTAGCTTTATTATTAGTTCACGGGCTACCTCAATCCCTACTCTCACATAAACATCCAATTTTAGATCATTATAAAGGGAATCACATTTGATATTGTACACTACATCTATTATAACAATTCATTATGTGGGTATAAATAGATAAAATAAAAAAAACAAAATTATCTGAAACATTTACAAAAAACTAAATTGTCAATAATTTTTTTATTTACATACGCTAGAAAAAATGTTAAAATATGGTCAACTTTGCTATGTTTGACTATTGAGCGGGGAAATAGCCACAACATTCAATTATTGTGGATTTTAACATAGTATTTCATTCAATTAATAATAATTTTCCATTAGTGTCCTATTTTGTTTCATTTGTACCATGTTTTTTTAGAGAATTTTTATTAAAAAACATTTTTTGTGACTCTTTATACATCATGTTAGTATTCTATCTTGTTTTTCCTTTTTTAAGAAGTCTCTTTGGGAGACTCTAAAATCCACCCATCTAACCCATCCATTGTGCTATATATTATGGAAAACCATTTATTATAGTTATTTTTAATATCTTTTAGAGGATATATATTATTTTTAAATTAAGTGAAAAAATTTCATATCTTATTATGATTTAAAATAGAATATAATAATAAATTTTCATTATTTTAACTCACACATTAATCCCATAATTTTTGAATTACTTAATCATTAAATTTGATATTATAATTAATATAACCCTTCTTCCACACCACATTTAGTGGGATTGGAGTAGTTTGGGGTGTATTTTCTTGACGAATTAAGATCTCAACATAGATACAGTATTAATTTGTTATATTATCTATTTTATTAAAAAATTTAAGTACATACTAATTGTTTTCAAGTGAAACATATTCTATACTTGTTTTAGAGTATGGGTATTGAATCTTTTCTATATGGCATTTTTTATTTATGTATTTTTACTATTTTGAGAAATTAATTTTATAGGAAAAGGAATTATTTGTAAATTTTATTTATAATAAATGAAAAAAAGATAAAATGTACCTTCAAACACTACTCACATCTTGATTTGATATAATTCCGAGTATCATGGGAGATAAAGGTGTAATATAATGTTAGAAGATAAGGAATTAAGATCATATTTTCATCTCCCTTGTACCTAGTGGAACATATTATTTGGAAATATCTATGATGCTTTCAAAATTTTTCTAAAAAAATATAATATATCAACTTCTATAATAAATGACCTCTTCAAAAATTGAAAACAATCAAAATTTTAATATTTTATCAAATATAAATAAAATATAAAGTATAAAAATATGTTACTATAATGTCCTCCCAAACAATGGGATTTATTATGGATATGAAAATATACCAACAATATATGTTTATTAACACATATAATCTGGCACTGACACCAGTAATATAATGAATATTTTTCTAATAGGGTCAATTGAATTACCCTGAAAATTACGTGAAATAATTCATAGTATTACTCTCATATTTTATGAATGATATTAACGTATTACATATTCATGTGAATTGTATTTCTTTTCATTAAAACTCGATACAAGTATCATTTCTACTGAAGTAGTGAGTTCATTACATTTTTATATTTTATATTTATCATGTTCATTTATATAAAATTTATAATAATTAGTTATGTAGACATTGTAAGATAATACAAGAACACTAAGTAAATTACCTGACCATAGAAATTTTCCCCAAATAGATTTTATAGATGCATATTTATAAATTTTTTCTTGAAACCAAGTGATAAAGCATTGGTTATGTGTATTTGATATCAAATTTTCAAGGCTTATTGGATTTAAATTCATTATAATTTCAATATTAGTTTAAATTTATGAAAAAACCCTCTATAGAATTGGGAAAAAAATATAGGTGAGACCATTCCCAATCTAAGATGGATATTTTCACAACATAGCTTCTTTAAATTTCATCAGCCTCAATGCAATTCTCATGGGGAGATTTAAAAAGACTTATTATATCCATGTCAAAACGGAATTCCTTTCAAAATAAAATGGTTTCCTTCATAATATACCACTCCACAATATAACATTATAGTTAGCTTTGATTTTTGATATTACCTTTCAATATACTTATATAGTATTCAGTAAGTTATATCTATTTGAATTGTGTGGGACCAAACAGTCAAATATACCTTACTAAAGAAACCCTCATGTAAACCATAATATCACCGAATGATGGTGAAAAGAATATCTCTAATTCATGTAAAGTGAAAAAAGTATCTTTTTCTATTTTTTTTAACATCACCATGTCAATAATATTATTGGATATTGATTTGAAAAATAAATATGGACTAGTTATTGTGTATAAAATATTTTTTAGTAATATTCCCTACATTGACACATACATAAAATCTTAAATCTAAATATGAAAGTGAGGAGATTTTAATAAAATTTACTCTAACTAATTAATTGATACAACTTTACTTGTATTTGATGAATAATCCTCTTGAGTTTTTACCCCATTTTAATACTTGTAAAACTAAAATCACCCTTACCTAGATATAGTGTAAGTCACTTAATGAAGAAAACTTCTCCCCCCCTCATTCACTACCACCAACTCTTCCATGATTCCCATTTAAGTCATATCAAACCTTACCTTGATGAATTGTATGGTGTTCCATTATTCACTTTTTAATATGAAAATTACACTATCACATACAATCTTTCTTTTCAATCATTATATCTTGAATATTTTTTTGCATACAAACACTTTTAGTAAGGAAGTGAAAAAAATTGATCACTTTTTCCAATACATCATTATAATATTTTAGAGACTGTTTTATCAAATAAAATTATGATATCTTTTATCCCATCAGGTAATTATTTTTCTATTAATGGAAATGGATAAAAAACATTTTCCGAGTTCCCATAAAATTTTCCCCATGCTTGATATTAATACTAATGAGGTAAAAAATGTCAATGTACAAGTTACACAATATTTTTACAATATTTGAATGTAAGTGATTGTGTAACTTATTTACAAAAATAACACCCTAAAATTCCTTTATTGATGTACCAAAAAAATTACTATAATTAGGAAATTAATTTATCATATATAAAAACGTGAAACTCCCCACAAAATATTTTTTATTGTGATCATCATGCATTGTAACACTTTTATCCCATAACAATTACAAATCTTCAATAGGTGGATCCAAAATAATTTTAATAGAATTACTAAACTAATTTGGTACTCAAATAAGAAATGATAAAATAATATACTCGTGCTTCATGCATAACCAATGTTTTAAATTATAATTTATAAACGTAATAGAACACATGTGGGGAGTAATATTCTACACACCATGAGGATTAATTTCATCCATATATAACGCAAGAATAATGTTACATGACTCATTCCCAATTTCAAAATACCCATTGAAAATTTTATTCTATCAGGGAGAACTTATTGGGTGTAGTAGTTTAACACCCAAAATTCTTCCATCATCAAGTTAATTAAACATAATTTAAATATAAAAACTTCTATATAGTTATCAAAATATTGTAATTATTTGAAATTATCACCCAATTTTTTAGAAACAATATTTATTTTTCTTTCATCTATATGTATCTTATATGGGCCATTTATAAATATATTCATACACTTTTTTAAATAATATGTAGTTATTAAGGATAATATTTATTCTTTTATAGCTTATACCCGGGTAACACAACAGTAATTAATATTTTCATTTTTAAATAAAGAATCACATTATCATCAGATTCATATCCTTCAATATAGAAAGTAGAATTGTGGAAGTATCAATGCCCTATATGTTTTATACTCCCATGTTATATATTTTAGTACTACTAATAGAATTCTATATTTTTAAAAAAATAAAAAAATGAAATATTTATATATTTATTCAATTTATAAAACATTTTTATATAATTTCTATGTTCATATTAAACTACCATTTCCCTTTCCTCATTACAATCCGCATAAATATATACACATTTACCAAAATATGATGATTTTCAAAAGACTTTTCAATTATATATTCCTGATACCTTTAATTGTTATCTTTTTTGTGTAAAAAAATGAATAACTATGATCAATTAGAAAATATATCAATTATTAGTATTATTTAACTAGACCAATTATATTTGAATAACAACACCATGGTTATAGAGACCAGATTTTATATTGTCCATTCATTTATATGAGATAACCCACCAGGATTTTTCTTTTTCTAGGGATAAGTTGAGTGTGGCACCCAAGTCCTACCTATAATAGGAAATTGATTAGTTATAAGAAGAATTAACTTAAAAAATATATATCATATTACAATATAAGATTCAATATAGAATAATATTACTGATGAACCTATAGAATTAATGAATTTTAGATTTATTTATTTTAAACATGATTAATGATAATTGGACATCTTTAAGAAATTTTGGAGATATTTTTGGACTGAGTAGAGATAAATTTAGGATGTTTCAAGAATTTTTAATATGTCTTTAAAAATTTATTGAATTCTAAGATGTATTTGAAAAATTAGAAAAGGCATAGATGTACTATGACACATAGTATATGTTCGAGTATGCAGAAGATATATCATCAGTTTATTTTAAAATCAATGAAGGAAATAACAATAAAGTACATGGATTTTCATATAGAAATATCACATATTTTTATATGAATATTCAATATATTTCAAAAACACATGACTATGGTCCATAAGGGTTTATTGTCTTTAGGTACTAGATAGAAAATATTCTTATCTAGTGAAATATCTTTAACATCTCCCAAAAAGATCTTATGATTTAATACTCCTTATAGAAAACCCATACATAAAACCTTTCTTCATAACTCGGGGAAAGGAAACAAAAGAAATGGGGGTCTCATATTTCTAGTAAGGGTAAACTTGGGAGAAATTTATCAATTATCATATGAAATCATGAGATAAGCATAAGGGTATAGGATTAAAACCATTACTTATAATGTTCCAACCCAATATAAAAAATATCATTAACATGATTCATAGTATAAATATTTATCATTTTAAAACACCCAATTCATAAGAGTGATAAAACATCGTAAATTAATCATGAACCATAAGTTTATGCTAAAAAGTGTGACATCATTATATGTATATAAACTATTCCATATATCAAGGTTAACTACCAAGACCATCGAATAATAATGGATCGTACCGAAAAAATTGGGCCAATAATTGATCAATTACATTGAATTGTTACTTGATATGTATCAAGTACATCAACATGTTTCCCAAAATAGATCAAGCACATTGTCTTGTTTCTAGTAAAGTATCAAACTGATACAATTATTTCTCATAGTTATCGCATGAGATATAAAACTTCACCCAAATAATTAGAGGGATATATAAATCTAGGCCCACACATCACATAATGAAAACCATACATATATGTTCCCTAAGATCCTAAAACCTTCATAATATCATCATTTCATAACCCATGAAAATAAAATCGGTTTTATCAACATTTCATCAATACATTATAAAATAGATGATGTAAAATAAATGGGTTTCATAAAAATATCACCATCATAATAATAAACCATATAGAGAAAGAATAAGGATAGTACCATAAGATAATATCCCTATTAAAACATAAGTAGCACAGAATGTTGTTTTTATTGATGAATATAAATACCATAAAAGGATAACTAAAATCATTCTTGAGGAAAACAACATTTTTATTTTAAAGTATATTATTTATAATAGAAAAAGTTAAAAAAAATTATGGAAATTTTTTTATAATAAGATAACTATAAAAACTTATAAATTAGTCTTAAAATCATTGAGTGGTTATAACGATGGGAAATTCCATTCATGCAGTAAAAATTAAAATAACAAATCTATTTCACTTTTTGGGTAACAATTTTAAAATGTACATCATTTAGAAAATGAAAAATATTACTTTTAAACTATTATGTAAAAAAATCAAACAAGGGTAAAAATTAATTTAAATAATAATTTGATAATATTAAAAAATTTCTTGATAACATTTTTAGAAAACATGGTGATTGGGGAGAAATATTCTTAACCAAATAGTTAAATATGGTCAGTTTTCCTTAAAAAATCTATATCTTGAGTAATTAAATTAAGTTATATTAAATAAAGGAATTGTTCTAAATATATAACTATAATAGAGGACAAATTAATGGGACTTATTTTTAAAATATAATATAATTTCCTCTATGTAAATTTAGGTATAAAAATCTGAATAAAATAGGATTGAAACACAAATCCCTTACCTCAAGTATTGAATTTATTTTCACATGTTTAAACATCTAGTATAATAAATATAGATTTATTATAAATGTATTATATAACCATTATCATATCTATAATTCTGTTTATGATTTACTTACTATTTCTTATCACTCTTTTATTAATACTTTGTTATTAAAATTAGTATTCAGGGTGATAATTGGTTTTTTTCATGCATGATTCAATTCAGAAGTCTTGGTCCTTGTACATTGATCATGGTTCCCTAATTTATATAAGTTTAGTCAAGATAGAAATATAATATATATATATATATATTCATCTATAAAATTTATTGAATGAAAAATGAATGACACTGTTCATGGAGATGGTAGGCTATCGGTATGCATGAATGCTATTTTCACTTTTAATGAATGGAAGAAATAGAAAGGTAAATAATTATTAAACATTATTTAATCATTATTATATCATAATAATCTTATAAATTCAGAAAATATATCCTTATTACAATCAATGTAAAAAATATATGAAAACCGAATCACGTGTGTTCATGGAAGTGGTAGTCTACACAAACGCCCAAGCGACATTAACATTTTTCAATGGTTTGGAAGGTAAGAATGTATATTTTATATTAATAATACAAAATATTTAGTTGAAAATAAATATATTATATAAACATTAAACCCATAATAACAACCATCGAGGAAATATGGTGATGACAAATGAATTGTATTGCTATGTTAAGACCATAAGTCCTACATACACATAAGTTATACTTTCACATCTTATTTGATGGAAACATGTCTGTATAATGATAGTTTCATAATAATAATAACATTTTAGTATATTTATGATATGAAACAGATTATTTTATGATAAATACAATATATTTATAGAAGCTAAAAGAATAATTAAAAAGGAACAGATCAGTTAAGATGATTACTAATTCTTTCAATTAACTCAATATATTTTCTCTTAGGTTCCCTAAAGCGGGCCTTTTAGGGAGAAAAAACCTCTAGAATGTGTCTAGGTCTAATGATCCAAGATTTATGTACATGTAATTTACATTTATTTCTCGTAATACTTAATACATAACTCAAATAGACTCGTAAAGACTGTACTAGTTTAATGTCTTTGGATAATAGGAACACATTCTTCAAACTTGGTGAAAGATCTTTAACATCTCCGATAAAGATCTTCCCCATTATTTTCCCTCCTAAAACATATATTTATATACTTGGGGAAAATAAATCATAAAATTTGATAGCTCAGATACTCAGTTATGGTAAAAATGGAAAACATAAATATATGAATGTAAAAACATGAATATATATTTTGAATATAGAAAAATTGAGTCATAAAATATATCTTATAATTACATAAGGAATAAATTATATAGGAACACTAACCATGATAACATATAAGTGGAATAAAACACGGAATTTTGGAAAACATATATGCATATAATATCATTTTCATATTATCCTAGGCTTATATCTAAGACCAAAATAGCCAAAAAAGTCCATTACTGAACTGAGTTCACTCCTCATTCTAGCCCTGTATTACAAAACTAGATATACATTTCATTTCAACCCTATATTACTAAACCATATTTATTTACCATTATAGTTAGGTATATATTAGGAGATATAAATCTTTAACCAATGCATTATAGTGAGATTTATGTCCCAAACATCTCATAATGAAATCATTCTTATGTATTGCACAAAAACATAAATCATTCATCATAATATTACCCAAGAAATAAAATGGTTTTCTTAAACATCATTTCATCATAACATAATCCATATAAAATATCAATCCATCATTAAAAAAATCAAATCATAGTAATAATAAGGATAAAAACATATCCCTAAATAAATAGAGTTATCATAGATAGAAAATAATTTTGATAAAACTCTCGAACTTAGTTCGTGATGAAAATATCCCTTCTTCTTCAAAAACATTTTATTTTTTCGAAATGCCACAAAATGTTAAAACAAACTAATTTATTTGAAAATAAAATTGAAATAATGTAAAGTATGACTCTTGGAAATAAATCATAAGAATCCACCCATGACTTATAAGTTAAAAAACATTCTCTTCATACTTTTGTTAGAAAAGTAAAAATGTACCTCTTATGGAAAACAAAAGAAAGATTCCTTCCAACCCATGTAGTAAAATTAAAAATTGTTAAAAATGAATTTAAACATACATTGGAGAATATAAATCACTTTATTAAAACATATTTAAAAACCATGGACATGGATGGTAAATATACCCTAGTAAATAATTACGTATAAACAATCTCGGATAATAAAGAGATGACAAAATTAACCCTTTATAATTTATAATTAATCAAATCACATGACTCATAAAATATAGAAAATTATATACATATTTAAATATTATAACTTTTATAATAATAATCCTAAAAATATTTACCATAAGTATAAACACCACACAAAAGAAATAGGTGGTGTATAAGGTATATGTCCCACTGAAATAAAAGCGAGACAAAATAATCCCTTACCTAAGATCTACAATCATTGGTGTGTATATGAAACTCATGTATAATGATTTAAATGATTCCATTGAAATATTACAGAATCATATTCATTTTTTTTATATCATATATGATCCTATTATTATTTTTTGGTAATAATATCTCATTATTACTCGTTATTCGGGTGTAAACTGCTTCACAATCTTATGCATTTTTTATATAATAAGTTTTTTTTATCATTATTAAGTAATATCTATATAATTAAAAATTAAATTAAAATTATAAATATCAAATTTATTCATTATTTAAATTTATATAAACATTTTTAATTCATATCTTATAGAAGGAATCACATCGCATCATGGAGACAGTAGGTCGTTTGTACGCATGAGCGACGATATCATTCGTATAATTGTAAAATGGTATGAAAGTGGATGGTATATGTGTTAATACATAATACATATCATGTTATAATAATCATATAGAGTTATTATTTGTCTTATTTTATCCACCCAAGTAAGGCGGTGGTGAAAAAAAGATTACACCACAGCGTGGAGATGGTAAGTCGTACATACACACGTGTGGTGATTTCTTTTTTCATAAGATGGAAAAAAGGTGGAATATAGTTGTTTAATAATTATAATAATGTATAATTATATGAGTGATAATTATATTTCTAATTTATAATTATACAACTAATGTAGTGGAAATAGAAGAAGATACAAGTTTGAATGAATCAGTAGAAGAGATTACCTCTTCTGTGATGCGATTCAACTGAATATCCTCTTAAAGGAACTAGAGTTGGTATTTTGAGAATAAAAAACCTCTATAATGTGACTAAAGAAGTTTATAAGGGAAATTTTTGGTGATGGAGTAGCTTTAAGGCTCTAATTAAAGTGAAGAGTTGAGGGATGTGGTGGCCTTTTATAATTGAGGTGAGGTCACCCTTTGAAATTTTTAATATAATAAATTAATATAAATTAATTTTCTAATCCAAAAATCTTCCAAATTAAGATATGTATAATATAATGGGATGATAGTTTTAAATAATCTCACCAATTTTTTTTAGAAATTTATTTATTTTATTTAAAACCTTATCTTTTTATTTTACTCTTAATTATTCTATTTAATTTTAATTTTGGTAACAACATTTTAAGTATTAAGAGGTTATAAATTTTATTTATATGGGTTAAGTTTCCAATATGTGGACACTTAATGAACCTTTAGAAATTATAATAGTCACTTTTTGATTTTAAAAGATTTTAGGATTTTTAAATATTTTAATAAATTATTTTTTTTATAAAATATGAATAGTGTCAATTTTTACACGATTCATTTCGTTGAATTTAAATAAAATTCATACTAGTAGATAACATAGAACCAAACCATTTAATAATCGCATATCATTTCATATTCACCTATAATATTAATTTATGGCATAAATTATGTCATATAATTTTTATTTTAACATCTATAATATCATTTATTTGATATTTATCTTAATTAAATAATTACTGTATCACTATTATGTCTATATTTTTTGTAATTATTTAATATACAGAATTTATAAATAAGTTCACTTGATGTAGATAATTTAATTAGATTTATGGATACTAATTAGTTTCATAGTTTCATCAAGTCTATCACTACATTAAAATTTGTATGCTTATAATAGATTAGAGAGTGACATGTTGTCACTTTCTTTGGATTTAATAAAAATCACATCACATTCATGGAGAAAGCCCATTAAACAAACCAATTTTTATCCTTAGGTGTTATTATTATACTTTTATTCATAAAATAGGATATTTTTAGGTGTTAGAATAATTTTTTTCCTTATTATATTTTTTCTTACAATAATTTACCTAATTAACCATTAATAGTGGTAAATAAACATTACTGTAGTTACTATTCATCATGTCTAAAAATAAAAGGGAACTATTCAAATAATTTGGAACAACTAATTCCAAATATAGAATCCATTTTTATAAATTCTAAACACATTATTGTCATAAATTAATTAAAAATTAATCCTTTTTGTCGAAAAAAGAAAACAACTTTTTAAAAGTAAAAACCGTCAAAAGGTTGTCATGCGTTTATTTGTAATTTTAATGTGAAATTAATTCCAATCAGAAAAATTGTATTAAATGATGCAAATATAATCTAAATATAATTTAAAATTAATTTAAATGAAATTCTATCAATAAAAATAAATTATATGAAAAGACAGTTTTGAATTAGAATGCATTATTTTTCACTATTCATTAAATTGTGGATTTTCTCATAAAAATACAAAAATTTCTACCAATGTACGTTTTTATTTCCTGATTCCAAATAATAAGTTTATTTTGTCAAAAATAACTTATAAAAGTTTAAAATTTTATCTTTAAAATGGGTTCACCATCAAAATACGGTAAAACATTATATTTTTTTGAAGAATACATCTTTTATCTGAAAAATTGAATTTATTCTTATATCAAGTTTAGAAAAGATACATGATGAATATTCAAAATTATGTTGAATATATTACATATATATTTAATTAATAAATTCAATAAAGAGTTATTTTATTGTTTTATAAACTCACTTATTTGCATTTAAATCGTTTTTCAAAAAATGATTCCTTTTAGTTAAATTTTTTATTTTTATTTATAAATAATTTTTTACAAAATAATTAATTAAATACATGTGTAAAAAATATTTTCATAAATTAATTAAAATTAATCATTTCCACTATTTTAACAGCTATGTTATAAGGTAACATAATAATATTTAGTTGTTCACTTATACTCAGTCTTGCGTGAAATGAATTATATCCCAAGAACATGAACTTGTGTGTAACACAAGCAAAAAATAGAGTTGCATATACCACAAGCTAATATGGTGTTGCATATAGTGTAATATAATATTAGTTTATTATAAAACACAAGATATGAAAGAAATTAAAAATAATTTATCTCATAAAATCTTGGGATGTCACATTCTACGCCCCTTAAAATGAATTTCACCCTCAAAATTCATCAGGGTTATAAAAGGTTTACTTCTTGAAAGTTTATTTCATATAAACCCACATCATAAAAAGGAATACTAAAACTTGTTTTTAAAAGGAAATTTAGAAACATATCTGTTACCCAAAGTAACTCATCAATAGGTTTCCACATAAAAGTACATTAGTGGGAAGTGAAAACATGGATATGGAAGAAAAAATTATAAATAAAATATCATTATGTAAGGTAATTATTGCATCATAATTGTATCAAAAATAAATTTAAAATTTCAATATTTTAAAATTATAAACCAAATACCATTATGTAGGAAATCTTTTTATCTTTCTAATGAATATTTATAGTGGAATTTATCTTATGAATAACCTTATATTAAAAAAGGTTTAGTTATTAAACATTGAATTTAACACTTTTAATTCTTCTTTAAATAAAATAATAATAAAGGTCATAATCTAATCCAAGTGGACCAAAAGGATCATATTTTATTCCTATGGTTTATTTTTGTCAAAATACCCATATCAAATAGAATTAAGACATGTTTTAAGGTAATTGTAATATCATTTCTACCTTTAATTACCCTATTTAATTTTAACCGTGGTAACTAAAAGTCATAAGTTACTATTCACCAAAAATTATTTTCATATTATTGAACCAAATTTTACTTACTGATGTCAATCGTGTCCCTCATATTTTTTAAATTCAATTCATATAAGCGGTATAATTACATTTTATGAAAATTTGGAAATGCGCCAAGAAGGTGGGTAAAAGAAGGTAAAAAGTTCAATAAAATTTTATATATCAAATATTATTATCAAATGACTCCAATGATTTAAATTGAACATATATAGGTATTATTTATCTATTTTTACCAAATATAAATTTAAACAAAATAACGAATTATTTAAATAAAAATTTGGTTTTAAACAAGAACGCAGTGTTTTTCACTATTCATAAAAAATTGAATGTTTTCAGAAAAATACCAAAAAATTCACCCAGCGAAAATTTTGATATTCCGAACCCAAAAATGAAGTCAATTTTGAAAAATAAAATTTATTAAATGTTCAAAAGTTGGTATTACTATCTGTAACGACTAGTTTTATTGGTTGTGGTGTGTTAAAACTCCAAGTTGCATACAACACAAGCTACTGCATTATTCAAAGGGAAACATACCGTGGAAAATTGGGGTTTTACATTATAACCTCCTTTGAATAATTTCATCCTCAAAATTTATAGATTATTATTATGTAAAAATATTTGGGTGGTTCTTCATCATAAGTTCCTTAGGTTCCCACATTTCCTCTTCCATCTATGTTTCTCTACATAACTTTCACCAGACTAGTCATCCGATTTCTCAACACTTGTTCTCTGGTATCAATAATTCTGATTGGCTCTATGAAATAAGAAAGATCAGGTTCTAGTTTCTTTCTTCATAGGTGAGTACATGCATTTGGTCAGGCATGTATTTTCTCAACAGTGATACTTGGAACACATCATGAACTTTGGGGAGACTTGGCGGCATTTCCAAACGATAAGCCACAACTCCAATTCATTCAAGAATTTTGAAAGGTCTGATGTAACTGGGACTTAATTTACCCTTCTTACCGAAACTTATAACACCCTTCCATGGATATACCTTCAAGAAAACATGTCATCCTTCTTTAAATTTTAAATCCTTCCTTTGGTTATCAGTATAGATCTTTTGTCAACTTTGAGCTGCTTTCATGTGGGTTTTGATAACCTTCACCTTTTCCATTTTTTCCTCATTACCAACATCATCCCAAAAAGTTGTTTTGCGACATCTCTTTCCATATAACGCTTTATATGGTGCCATCTGAATACTTGAATGGAAGCTATTTTTGTAGAAAAATTATACAAAGGTAAATATTTATCCCGCATACCTTCACAGTCAAGTTAGCAAGATTTCAACATGTCTTATAAGGTTTGAATAGTCCGTTCTGATTGCCCATCATTTTGAGGGTGGTAGGAAGTGATCAAATGAAGTTCACTATCCAATGCCTTCTAAATACTTTTCAATAATCTTTATGTAAATTGAGAATCATAATCTGAAACAATTGATATGGGTACTACATGAAGTCTTAAAACTTCAATAATATATAGTATTTCTAGACGTTCAAGTTGTAAATCTTCTCTTATAGAAAGAAAAAGTGCCGACTTGGTAAGATGATCAACAATGACCCATATTGAAACATTCCTTCTAAGAGTCTTTGGTATTCCCATGACAAAGTCCATCATAATATGATCCCATTTCCACTCAGGTATAAGAAGAGTTTGCATGACTCCTCTAGGATGTTTTCTTCTATCTTTCACTTGTTGAAATACCATACATATTGACACATAATCAATAATCTATCTCTTCATGTAGTCCCACCAAAAATGTTCCATCAAATATTTATACATCTTAGTTCTAGCAGGGTGTATAGAGAAATTTGAGCTATGGGCATCATCCAACAATTACCTTTCTAGATAAGGTATATTAGGAAGAAAATGTCTCTTTGCAAATTTCAAAATCCCATCTTCATATATAATGTAGATCAATCTCCCATCATTAATAGCTTTAATTTTCTTTTGAAACTTCTAATCATCAGTCTGAGAACTATTTATCCTTTCTAGTAATGATGTTTTAGCAATCATTTGAAAAAGTATTCATGTTTCACCATCAATGATTATTCCTATATCCATATTTACTAGATCCATGAATATAGGATCCCTTTCAATTCTCATCTTGTTCAAAACACTATAATCTTTTCTTCTCAAATTATCTTCCACCTTATTTTCCTTCCCCGGGTGGTATTGTATAGTGAAATAATAATCCTTGAGTATTTGAATCCATCGTCTTTGTCTCATGTTGAGTTTTTTCTATGAGAAAATATACTTCAAACTCTTGTGTTCGGTATATATCTCACATTTGTCACCATAGAGATAGTGTCTCCATATCATGAAATCAAATATTATAACTACTGACTCAAGATTATGAGTGGGATAGTGTTTTCCATGAATTTTTAGCTGTTGTAATGCATAGACAATAAATCTATCATTTTTGATAAGGACACAACCAAGTCCTTTCTTTGAAGCATCATTATAAATAAAAAACCCATCATTCCTCGATGGTAGAGTCAAGATAGAAGCATTGAATAATCTTCCCTTCAGTTATTCAAAACATTCTTCAAACTATTTTTTCTAAACAAATTTAACCCCTTTACGAGTGAGCTTGGTTAATAGTTTAGCCAATCGGGAAAAATTCTGGACAAAACGCCGATAATAACCTACTAAACCAATAAAAATTTGTACCTCAATTATACTCATCAGTGATGGTCATTATAGTATTGATCTTGTCTTAGATGGATCAATACAGATTCTATTCTTAGAGATAATATGGCCAAGGAAAAAAAAATTTGGAAGCCAGAATTCACACTTGCTAAACATCCCATATAATTCAATTCTTCTAAGGGTTTTTAGAATAGTGTGTATGTGATTTTCATTATCTTTATAGATTTTCGATTAAACCAAGATATCATCAATAAATACCACTACAATTCATCAAGATATTCATTGAAAACTCTATTCATTATATCCATGAAAATAGAGAGTGCATTAGTAAGTCGAAAAGGCATTACTATAAACTCTTAATGCCCGTACCTTGTTCGAAATTCTGTTTTCAGAATGAATTCATTCTTCACACCCAACCGTTGATATCCATATCAATGGTCATTCTTTGAAAAATATTTAGCTCGATGAAGTTGATCGAACAAATCATCAATGCGAGGTAGGGGTACTTGTTCTTTATTGTTATAGTATTGATCTCCCTATAGTAAATGCACAACCTCATAGATCTATATTTTTTTCTTAAAAAAAGGAATAGGGGCTCCCCTTGGATAAACACTAGGGCGAAAAAATACTTTATTACTCAATTTCTCTAGTTGTTTATTTATTTCCACTAATTCCATATTGGACAATGTAAAAGGGTTCTTCAATAAGGGCTTTTAACCAGGAATTAAATCAATAGAAAACTCAATTTCTTATTCTAGAGGATGTCCAAGTAATTTCTCTGGAAACAGATAAACATATTCTTGCCCAATAGGTACATCTTCTATTTGAACATTCCTTTCCTCACCCATAGTTATTTAATTATCTTCCTTCCCAATAATTGAATTTAGTTGAGCTAATATGGGTTGATATAGATACGATTTAGGTGGTGACATTTTTTCACTAAAGATAAGGTACTTATTATCATCGTTGAAAATTGTAACCTCCCTCTTCTTACAATAAATTTTCACATTATTATCTAAAGGAAAATTCATACTGAGGATTATATCAAATTCAATCATGGTAATGATGATGAGATCATTACATAAAGTACATTTATATTCCATAGTGGGGACTGATTCACAAAACATTGTTACAATAATACATCCTTTAAGAGTTTTGACGGACAACATCATTGTTAAATAAAATTTCTAATATCTAATTTTCTTAGCAAACTGGGAAGATAAGAAATAATGCAATGATATAGAATCAAATAAAGTATTGGAAAATTTTGAGAAAACCATTAAATTACCTTCAACCACGTCATTCGGAGCTTCAACCTCAGCAGTAGTGATCACATAATATTGGACTTGCACCCTTGGTCTTTTCTGAGGTAAGTTTCTTTGGAACATAGGAAATTTTTATACCTGATTCCGCATTTCTCTACAATTGTAGCATTCAACATTGAGAGCCTATTTCTTTCCCTTACACTCATGATATTGGTGGCCTTTTTCACCACACTTGTAACAAAATCTCATTCCCTTCAGGAAAGTACCGGGTTGTTTCTTACCACATTTACTGTATGATGGAAATTCAAATTTCCCCTCCTTCTCCTTATTTACATTTCCATAGTGTTCCATATATATCTTCTTCTATTGCTTTTATTTAAAGTCATAAGACTTAGAGAATTTTTTTCTGTCTTGATAGCACATGAGACAGTATATTTATATGATGAGAAGGATTTTTAGACTAATGCTTGATGGAGAAATGGTTTTAAACCATCAAATAATCAATCAATATTACTCCTTGGGTTACATATATAATATTATTCATGCCTTGTTAAACTTTTAAAGTTAGCTTCATACTTTGCAAAATTCTCATCATTCTTTTGTCTCAGACTCAGAAATTGTCTTTCCATATCCACTCGATGGTCATGAGGAAAGTTTTGTTATAGTAAACTCGCTATAAAATCCCCCTATTATATATGTGATACTTCTTCATATTCATTTGTGTTTTTAATTAATTACCACAACTGATCTGAATCTCCCGTGAGGTGGTAAACTTCCATGATAACTTCTTCCCTTTCGCTACTCCCCAAAGCCTGAAATATTTTCTCTAAAAAACTTATCCATTTGTCTACTACAAATGGACTTATAATACCATTTAATGTTGGTGGTTGTTTCCTAATAAAGCGTTCTAACATTGATCCTTCGCATTTTGGACCAGGGTGCTCTATACGGGTAAGGTTATTATTCATAAAATGGGCGAGTTGTCTTAGTATGGTGATAAGATGATCCACACTAGTTGCACCACCAGCTCGATTATAATTATCTTGAGTAGGAGGAAAATATCTACATGAATTACGTGCATTGATACGATGTCCATTCCTTCCTCTAGGAAAAATTTCTAAACAGTGGCATACAGTAGACTAGTTTATGAATAACAATACATAATTCCAAACTTGTAAAACACTTAACATAAATTGAACAGTTTATGGATATAATCCATAATCATAAAAATGATTTCATTAAGAGTTACATACTAATAAATTCTTCATAATGGTTTGTAAATAAAATGTGTATTATCCTAAGCATATACCATAGGAGTGTCATAACCAAGACTGCAGTAAGGCCCATTGTCATGTACCAGGATACCCCGAGTCATGCCTGAAACTCTTTGTCTGAGTTTTCACTCCTAGGTACATCTGTGCCAGAGCCGCCTCTACCTGCTCATATCTAGACAGGGATGTATTGTTTGGAAAAGTCACAAAATCTATACATTACAAAATTTCTAGGAAGTTATTCTATTCTAATCATTAAAGTCTATATTTGGGTAATGTTCTCTAATCATAGTTTTTCTAAATCTAACTTCCATGGTTGGTACTAAACTTCCTCTGATACCAACTGTAATTCCTCGACCCAATTTACCTAGAGTTGGTGCATTATTACATAACATTGGCATGATAATAAAGGATGAAATACCGAAAGACGGACTAGTTTAGTAGCTTTGAAAGTACTAGATACAAACATAAGTTTTAAATTACATTATGAAATGAAAAACAACAACAATGTGTCTTATTTTAGTGGATTCATCTCTCTTATAAAAAGCATGTAGGTTAGTCAAAATGTACTTCTTCGCTTCCTGGGAAAAATAAAACATAGAAAGGGGTGAGCTTATATGCTTAGTAAGGAAAACAATAATGAAGAAACATTCATAAATAAGAATAACCATTTAAAGAAATGTATAAGATTAAAACACAAAACTTTTAAACTTAAACTTCAGCATAATATGAAAAAGATAAATCAAATAATTCTATTTACGTATTCACATGGATATTCTACTTGTCAAATAATCACATGTAATATCAATAGCCAATTCTATAATGATAGAATGTATAATTCCAAACATCATAACCACATAGTCAAGGCCTCATGCCAAGTATACAAATAAGATTTTATCAAGGCCTTGTTCCAAGAAACTTGTTTGTCTCATGATACCTACCTATGCATAGAAGAGCTATAGCGGGCTCCACCCATCACTTACTAAGTCTAATGCATTTCACATATGAAAAGATTGAAACATAACATAAACATTCGTATTAAAACTAGAATACGAAATGTCAATAATTTAACCATAAACCTTGAATGGTATAAAATTATCATATCCACATTCAAACATATCTCAAAACCTTCAATAAAATATGGAATAATGTATTATTATGAATCAACTTTAAACAAGTGTAAAATCCAACAAAGGATATTGGCATAGATTAAATCAAAACTATTTGAGAGAAATATCTATTTTTATTTTGAAATCATATAAAATTCCATTAATATAAAAAAAACATTTATTTTAAAAATATTCTTATAATATTTTAAGGGAAGCTTCTATGTTGTTACAATGGCTGAAAATTGCTGCACCTGCTATATAAGTTAAAAAACATTATTTCTTTAATTTAGTCGAAAAGGTCATAAAGTACCCTGTTTGGAAAATGAAAAAAATATTCCTTTATAAACATCTCATAAGAAGTAAAAAAAGGGTATAAATGACTTTAACTCATATTCTAGGAAATATTAAAAATATTTTGAAATACATTTTTAAGAAACAAATATGTGGATGATAAAGAGGGCCCAGTAGATACTCACCTATAAACAACCTTAGATGAAGAGATTGTAGAATTAACCCTTACCTTGTACTTTTCATTGATTGGGGGTATGTTTACCTCCTGTATAATAGATAAATACTTATTATTAAATTATATAAGTACCAAATATATAAATATTATATCATATTTTATCTTCTAATATAGCTTTGTTTATAATGTTTCACTAGTATCGTGATTTTAGGTGTTAACTGATTTATTTTCCATTATATGCATATTAACATAAGCCATGTTTTTCATGGATTGGATGTATTTGATTCATATATATAAATATATAAAGTTCTTAAACATTATTTTTAATCATAAAATCAAAATTATTCTTGAATGGTTATGACGGGGAATGAATTTCATCGCGTTTATGGAGATGGTAATCCATACGTACGCATGAGTGACAATATATTTATATTGATGGTGGAATCGTATATGAATGGATGGTATATCATATATATATAATCATTAGCATGTTATATTTATTATTTTAATCTATTATACCCATTATTATAACCATCCAACTAATGAAGTGTTTTAATAACAAACTACACCATGATGTGGAGATAGTAAATCGCACATATGCACGTATGGTGACTTGACATTCCCAAGATGTATAGAATAATGAATATGGTTGTACAATAATTATAATAACATCATAGTATGTATAAGGTACTGGATTTATTATTTTGGTATGGAAACAACAAATAAAGAGGAAGTGGAAGATGAAAATAACTTTGAAATAGGTGGTGAAATTATTATATCTTCTTTTGGTGTTTCCTTTTGAGTTGATCGAAAGGACACTTTATGTAGGTTTTCAGATCAAAATAAGGCCTCTAGGTAGAAGTGAGGGTAGTTAGGAGGATATTTGAGCAGAATTTTTCCAATAAAAATGTCTTTGGAGGTGTGATTTTGAGATAAGGGGAAGTACCCTTTTATAAGATAGGTGAGGGTCACTTTAGGAAAAGCTTGAAATATTATTTTATTATACAATCATATTTAGTTCATAATGGCTCCAAAATGATTTATTTCTTGTATAAGGTGTGGATGGGTCGAAAACCTCTGAATAAATAGGTTTTATATAGGTTTAGTTCACTATATTAACCTTGTCTTTTTTATTTAACTCTTAGTTAAATAGTTTAAGTTTTACCGTGTATTCTTCTATTATTATAATAAATGGTAAATAAACTTACTATAAAAATACAATTGAACCCCAAGTGGTTAATATTAATATATAACCTTATCTAAGTCCTTTTGTTTATCATTATATTTTTAGGAATATTATATCCATTAATAATATAGTATTTGTTTTAAAAACCCATTTATGTCAATTTTGACACTATTTGGTATTTTGTTTTTTTGAAAGTCATAACAACTTTATCACTTCGAAAAAAATTACTTAATCAACCCTAACATTTCATATTTACCTATAAAATTATTGTAAATCATCAGAAGTATCAATTTACATTTATTTGGATATTTATAATATCAATTATTTTAATCATACACTAATATGGTAGTTACTCCATCATCATTTCATCATAAATAAATTTTATTATTTAATGTATAAATTTTTTAAATAAAATACCATTTTGTAGGAAATTTTTTTATATCTCTATTGAATATTTATAGTCTAATTTATCTTATGTACATCCATATATTAAAACTGTTTAGTTATTAATCTTTGAATTTAACACTTTTAACTCTTCTTTAAATAAAATAATAATAAATATCCTAATCTAATATATGCCGAACAGAAGGATAATATTTTATTACTAGGGTTGATTTTGGTCTAAATACACATATCCAATAGAATTAGGATATGTGTTAGGGTAATTATAATATCATTTTTACCTTTAATTACCCTATTAACTTTTAATCGTGGTAAATAAAAGTCAAAAGTTACTATTCACCAAAAATTATTTTCATTTTATTTAAGAAAATTTTACTTACTAATGTCAACCGTGTCTCATTATTTTTTTAAATTCAATTCACAGATGTTGTAAAATTATGTTTTATGGAAATTTGTAATTGCGCCTAAAAGGTGGGTAAAAGACAGTAAAATGTTAAATAAAATGTTCAATATCTAATATTATTATAAAATGACTCCAAGGAATTACATTGAACATATATAGGTATTCTGTATATAATTTTACCTAATATAAATTTAAATAAAATGACAAATTATTTAATTAAAAAGGCAGTTTTAAACAACAACGTAGTGTTTTTCACTATTCTTGAAAAAATGAACGTTTTCAGAAAAATACAAAAAAAATTCACCCTAGGATAATTTTGATATTACTAATCCATTAATGAAGTCCATTTTGAAAAATAAAATTTATTAAATTTTTAAAAGTGGGTCTTAATATTCATAACAGCTTGTTTGATTGGCTGTGGTGTGTTAAAACTTCAAGTTGTGTACAACGTAAGCTATTGAATTGTTCAAAGGGAAACGTACCATGAAGCTTGGGGTGTTACAAATTAATAAGGTGGTAAAATATAACCCATATATAATTATTCCATTTAGATATTTTAGTGAGTACGATGAAAAAATCCATGGTGATTTTTTTCAATTTCCATTTTAGTGTGGGTAATGGTTGTTACATCCACATAGAAATTTTTATCTCTACCAAAACATTCGAACAAACTGAAAACTAAGATACATACTCTATAATATATCTCTTCTTGTTTTCCCTCTATAAATACTCCGTCATATTTGTATACATCTTCATACTTTTAGGATGAATAGATAATGATGAACTATTATCATCATCCAATAGTTCTTTCTTCATGTATGGCCTTGAGAATCTTATTATTCCATATAAATCAAGGTTGAATTTTGCAACATTTCTTATTTTATTTTGTAGTTCCACATCCTCCTTTTTTAAATTTTTAATCTTTAATTGGATAGATGGTTGAAAACACATTTGAGAAAGATAAGATTTTTTCCCTTGAGGATTTATATATCCATATTTTAAAGATCTGGAAATATTGTATCATTTGTGATCCTTATCATATATAATCCTGAATAATCCTTTTGATTCAATTAATCTTAAACCTTGTTCACTTACCAATGGTGGTAATTTATTTAGTAGTCATAATCTTTAATCAGCTCCAACCATATTTTTCATCACATATACAAAAAATTCTATGTAATAATGTATATTAACCATTTATAATTAGTGTATATACAAAATCTTTATCCATAAAGATAATTCATGCAAATCATTAATGAAAAAATTACCATAGTTAAATAAAAATCTTGAGTTGGGTAATTTTTCTCATAAACCTGCAATTGACATGAGGAATAATCTAACACTAAATAATTCTTTATTAGAACACATTCGAGTATATTATTTGATGCATAACTAAAGATTACAAACCTTTCTCCACTGTAGGGTAAATTATATATAGGTGCACTAACTAACCTTCTCTTTAGTTCCTTTTAATTTTCTTCACATTATTCAATCCAAAGGAACTTATCTCCCTTATGAGTTGAATTGGTGAGTTTATCATAAATTCATGAGAATTTTCCCACAAAGCATTGATAATATCTGACCAAAATAATGAAAATACAGATCTCATTCATAGTGGTTGGTCTTGGAAAATATTTAATAACTTCTATATTTTAATGATCCACTAATATACCATAACTTGAGCTTATTTGACCCAAGAATGTAACCTTTTGGAGAAAAAACTCACACTTTGTAAATTTGGAATACAAATTCTCATTATTTAGGGTATTCAAGACAATTATCAAATCATATTCATGATAATAATTTATCTGCTAATATATAATATGATCATATATAAAGACTACCACATTTAATATAGGTAATATTTAAAAACTATATTCATTAAATTCATTAAGATAGAAGAATAACTTGTAATACAAAATTGTATTATTATAAATTAATAGTGTCCATACCTTGTAAATAATGTCTTATTGGGTATATCATTTTTCTTGGCCATTAATTGATGATATATAGAAAATGGTATATCTGAAAATAGTGTTGAGATATACATAGTTGATCAAACAAGTCATAAATACTAGGTAAAGTGTAATTGTTCATGACTGTGATATTTTTATGTTCTCGATAATCAATATAGAGACACATTGATCCATATTTCTTCATAAAAATAGTTGCACCACTAGTTGACACACATGGAAGAATGAATCCCTTATTAAGATTCTCCTAGAGTTACTTCTTCTATTCTTATAACTCAATTAGGTACATTCTATAAGGATTATGAAAAATAGTTGTAACACTAGATATCAGTTCTATTGAATTCTAAACTTCATGACTTAGAGAAAGAAAAGAGAATTTTTCTAATAAGACATCCAAAAAATCCTAAAAATATTCATATCTTCAATGTTGAGCTTCAACCAAACTATTTGAGATAAATAGGCTTCCCAGAGAATAATTAAATCCCACAAGATAAAAGAAATTTCCATTGCTAGTTTTTATTCATCCTCACACCAATAAACAATAATATGTTCATTTGAAATAAAAGTTTTGAGTTGATTTCTTTTAAAATTGATGTGGGATTCATCTAAAGAAACATAATCCATGCCTAGAATCACATAAAAGTAAACTAAAGGGATAATCAAAACAATTTCAGGAAAAAATTTCCCATAAAAATTAATCACAGATGAACTATAGACATGAGATGCAAGAATAATACCATTAATATTTTTTCACTAACTCAATATCCAATCATTGATCTAGTAAGTTTTTACCCATTTAAATTACTTATATATAAAATAGTGGATAGATACATAATCAAATAAAACATTAGTTGTTCTAGAGTGGATGATAAGTGTACCTTTCAGTATGTCATTCTCGTAACCCGCTTCAGTAATCATGATCACTTGAGATTTCCCTTTGTCTATAGACTTAATAGGTTATTGATGCTGAAAATCAAAAACCTCCAAACTCATGAATGGTTTTTCAAAATTCCAATATTTATTTAATTTGAAGCATCAGAGAATGTGTGGTGCATTAGTTGGAATTTTCTTTACTTCCATTACATTTACCATCATATTCAACCCCTTTTTTCAGTAGAAAGAATTATAAACCATATTTTTACATTTAAAGAACATCCCAATTCCATTACATAGATTCCAATGATGTTTTTTTTACTAAATTTATGGAATGAAAATGGATGGAATTTCTTTCTAAAATGTGATTTATTCAAGTTTTCATGAGGCTTGATCTTTATTTTCTTATGAAAACCATGGGAATGGTTGAAATATCTGATTTTAATTTCTACCTTGAGTGCACATCAAATGGTTTATTCAAAGATACTAAAGTATCTTATAGATAACACCTTTAAGAGACTCTATTTTAAGATACTAAAGAATCCATAAATTTTTATTTCATGGATAATGATTAAACCAGAGGCATACCTTTTAAGTCTTATACATTTTTTCTCATAGGTACCAAATTATTCATCATTATTTTTCTTCATTTTAATGAATTTTTTTTATTATTTATATTTATAATATGATGTAATTACTTATTAAAAAATATCCTCTTAAACTCCACACATCCCACTATTGATATTTCCACCTACCAAACAGCAAATTATTAGTATAAAATTTACCTACTACTATACTTAGATAACAAAAAATATTTTTTCAATGGGGTTTTTTCATCAATAATATACTAGAAGACAAGAAGAATCACTAATATAAGCTGTATGTTGCCACATAAAAAACTCAAAAGTACATTGTTACCTTATTTTCTTGTTTTTATGCTGAACATTATTCATAGCTTGATAAATTTCAAGAGAAAAGAAGCAATTTTTTTCATTCTAAATCTAATATAATTTGGTTTCTTAGGTAGAAATAATTTTATTTTCCATCACATTCTTAATTCGAATGGTTTGTTCTAGTTATATCCAAAGAATAAAACCAAAATACAATGTGTCAGAATAATTCTATACTAATCATAGGGAGTTATCAAAGAATCAAGGAAAATAATTCATAAAATTTCTAAATCATAACACCCTATTTTCAACCTATGGGACCTCATGTTTATCCTAGGTTATCTAAGTTCATTATTTAAACATTTGGTTATTATCCAGTACTTAGACATATCCCTAGGGGTTTTACCAATATTTTTAAATCCTAAAATTCGAAGATTGCCTATAACCTACTCTAATACCAACTATAAAGGAAAAACATTTTGATACATAAATATTAAATCTTTTTACAATAATATTCAATAAATTTTAAAAACACATTCCTAAGGAAGATAAAGGTATAGTGTCATTGGATATGGGAAAAATATTATTACCTCATGAAAGATCGTCAAAATCATCCACAATGATCTCCACAATTAATTATCTTCATAGAATACCCCTACTTAAAACCATTCTTCATAACCTACAGAATGGAAACAGAAGAAAATGTGAGATTGAATTCTTAGTAAGGATAAACATGGGTAAAATCAGTAAATGATCATATGAAATCATAAGATAAGTATAATGGTATGAGATCATGACCATCACTTACAAAGTTCATACCTAGTCTGTCTAAGATCGAAAACATGATTCATTGTATAAATCAGTATCATTTTAAAATACATGATTTTTAAGAGTGATAAATCATTATAAATAATTCATGATCTATAAGTTCATGTCATAAAAGTGTTTCCCCATCATGGGTATAGAAACCATTTCATAGGTTAATTTTAACTACCAAGACCACTAAATCATAAAGGATCAAGCTTCAACACCTATTTCCCATTGTGGATCAAGCACGTTGTCCTACTTCATGTAATGGATGATGAAAATCAACTTCTTTCACATAATGGATCAAGAACATTTGTAATAACCCAAGCTTCCACAGTACGATTCTCTTTGAATAATACAGTAGCGTGTGTTGTACGCAACTTTCAAGTTCTAACACACACCACAACCAATCAAACTAGCCATTATGAATAGTAATACCCACTTTTTGAAATTTTATAAATTTTAACATTGAAAATGCACTTCATTTTTGGATTCGGAATATTGAAATTAGATTAGGGTGAATTTTTGGTATTTTTCTGAAAACATTCAATTTTTTATGAATAGTGAAAAAGCACTTAGTTATAGTTTAAAACCGAATTTTTATTTAAATAATTACTTATTTTATTTAAATTTTATTAAGGAAAAAATAGATACATAATACCTATATATTTTCAATGTAATTCATTGGAGTTAGTTTAGAATAATTTTAGATATATAAAAATTTTATTGAACTTTTCAGCGTCTTTTACCCACCTCCTATGAGAATTTAAAAATTCACGTATAACATAATTTTACCACTTCTGTGAGTGGAATTTCGAAAATTCGAGACACATGTTTAATATCAAGGAGTAAAATGTGGTTCAATAAAATAAAAATAATTTTTGGTGAATAGTAACTTTTTACATTTATTTACCACGGTTAAAAGTAAATAGGGTAATTAAGGGTACAAATGATATTAATATTACCCTAACAAATGTCATAATTCTATTGGACAAGTGTATATCGACCAAAAACAACCTTATGAATAAAATATTATCATTTAGGTCCACCTGGATTAGATTAGGACATTTATTATTATTTAATTCAAAGAAGAGTTACAAGAGTTAAAATCAAAATTTAATAACTAAAACTTTTCTAATATAGGGTTATACATAAGATAAATTCAATTATAAATATTCATTAGAAATATAAAAATATTTAATACATAATGATATTTTATTTATAATTTTTAGACATTAAATAATTTAATTTATTTATGACACAATGATGATACAGTAATTACCTAATTAATGAAATATTAAAATAATTGATAATATAAATACCCAAATAAATGTAATTTGAGACTTTTTATGAATTAAAATAATTTTATAGGTAAATATGTCATGTTTTTATTGATTTAATTATGTTTTTTAGAAGTAATCATGCTGTTATGAGTTTTACAAAAATCAAATACCAAATAGTGTCAAAATTGACATAAAAGAGTTTTTAAAACAAATATTATATTATTAATTGATATTCTATTCCTAAAAATCTAAGGTTCGTACAAAAGACATATATCATAATATTTGTATCATTAATTGACCACTTGGGGGTCTCTTGGATTTATATAGTAAGTTTATTAATTATATAATATAAAAATACAAAGTGACATGGTAAATGTCAAACTAATTAAGTAAGAGTTAAAACTAAAAGATAAGGTTAATATAATGACCCAAACCTATCTAAAATCTATTGGTTGAAATTATTTAGACCCATACCCACCTTAAACTCTAAATAATCCACTTTAGAGCCATTAGAAACCGAATATGAATTTATTATAAATTAAAACTTTAAGTTTTTTCTTAAAGAGCCCCTCTCCCCCTTATAAAAGGACACCACTTATAACCAATTATTCATACCATCAAAGCCTTTTGGCTTGGAAAAACCCTTTACAAATATTCTATCAACTTCCTTCACTTAAACCTAGAGGTTTTAGTTTGATCATAAAGCCAACCTAATGAGCCCTTTTGATCAAATAAAAAAAAGAACCCGAAGAAGAGGCAATGTTTTCACCACCCTCTTTCAAGTTCCTTTCTTCTTCAACTTATTCTTTCTTAGTTATTTCCATTATAAAATAATAAATCCAGTATCTTATATATACTTTCATGTTATTATAAATATGGTACAACCATATTCAGTATTCTATCCATCTTTTGAATGACATGTCACCATACGTGTGTACGTACGGCTTACCGTCTCCACGTCGTGGTGTAATTGTTATTCAAAACATTATTATTTGGATGTGTATGATAATGATGTGTAATTGATTTAAATAATAAATATAACATGATAATGATTCTGTATATATGATACACCATCCAATTATATTTTAATTTAATATCAAAAGAATGATATTGTCGCTCTTGCGTTCGTACGGACTACCGTCTCCACGAACGCGATGAGATTCATTCCCCATCGTATCCATTCAAGTATAATTCTCATTTGATGGTTAAAGGTAATTTTTAATGACATGATATAATTCTGGATACGAATAAGATACAACCTATCCATAACAAACATAGCTTATGTAACAAAGCATATAAAAGAAAACGAGTAAGTTAACACCCGAAAACGGCGATAATACTAAGATATTATTAACAAAGCAATGTTAAAAGATCATATCTGATATCATATTAATGTATATGATTCTTTTATAATATAATGAAAATTATTTCACCATTATACAGGAGGTTAACCTACCCTCAACCAAGGAAAAGTACAAGTTAAGGGTTTATTTCACAATCTCTTCGTTATCTGAGGTTGTTTATACATAATTATATAGCGGGACCTCTTTATCATCCACATCCATGTTTCTTAAAAATGTATTTCAAATCATTCTTACTATTTTACAGACTATGGGTTAAATTCATTTATACCCTTTTTTGAATTTTTATAAAATTCTTTGGAAGGAATCTTTCCATTTTTTCCCAAACAAGGTCCTTTTTAACCTTTTCGACAGAATTAAGGTAAGAATTTTTTTTAACTTATACAGCGGGTGCAGCTATTTTACACCATTATAAAATCATATAAGCTTCCCTTACAAGCTTAAAAAAATATTTTCAATGTAAATGTTTTATTTTATAATTATTTTACTTTTAAATTATTTGAAAAAAAGAGATATTTCTATCAAATAGATTTTCTTTCATCTATGTCAACATCCTTTGATGGATTTTAAGCTTATTTGAAGTTCATTTATTATGATACAAAACTTACATTTAGTATTGAAGGTTTTGTGATATGTTTGACTATGGATGTGTTATTTTTATACCATTCATGGTTTATAGAGAAAGTATTGACATTTCTTATGCTAGTTTTAATATGAATGTTTATGTTGTGTTTAAACCTGTTCATATGAGGAATGCATTGGACTTAATAAGTGATGGGTGGAGCCCGCTATAGCTCCTTGATGCATCGGTAGGTCTCCTGAGACAAAATAGTTTTTTGGAACAAGGCCTTGGAAAAATCTTATTTGTAGTCTTGGAACAAGTCCTTGACTATGTGGTTATAATAGTCTGGCATTATTCATTCCATCATTATGAAAGTGGTTATTGATATTTCATGAGATTATTCGACTAGTAGAATATCCATGTGAATAAGTAAATGTCATTATTTCGTTTTATCTTATCTATATTATGCTAAAGTTCAAGTTTAAAATACTTTTGTTTTAGTTATACATTTCCTTAAATGTTTATTTTTTTTATGAATGTTTCCACAATATTGTTATCCTTACTGAGCATCTGAGCTCACATATTTCAATGTTTTAATTTTTCCTAGGATTTGAAGAAGTATTTTATGAATGACTTGTAGGGATAGTATGAGGGGATATGAAAACAAGATTTTTTTTGTATTTGTTTTTCACTTTATGATGTAATGTAAGAGTTATGAATATATCTAGTGATTCAAAGGCTACTAAACTAATCGGTCTTTCGAGACTTGATCTTTCGTGATCATGCCAATGTTATGTAATAATGTACCAAATCTGGGTCACTGGAGTTGTGGTGTTACTATTGGTATCAGAGGAAGTTTAGTACAAACCTTAGAAGCTAGATTTAGATAAAATCTGATTAGAGCACATAGCCCTAAGATAGACTTTGAGAATTAGTATAGAAGAACTTCCTAGAATTTGGGTATTGTAGAGATTTTGTGAGTTTTCCGAGCAATACATCCCTGTCTGGATACGGGCGGGTAGAGGTGGATCTGGAACAGAAGTACCTAGGGGTAAAACATGAAAACACCGCTTTGGGATAGACTCAAACAGGAAATGGTGCATGACAATGGGCCTTGCTACACTCTTGGTTACGACACTCTCGGGGGATATGCTTATGATAATTATCATTTTCTTTACAAACCATTATGAAGGGATTCTGAGTAATACTTCTTTAAAGAAAACATTTTTATGATTATGGATTATATCTATAAACTATTCAATTTATGTTAAGTGTTTTGCAAGTTTGGGATTATATATTTCGATTCATAAACTAATATATTTTATGACATTGTTTATAAACGGAACCTAGTGGAAGGAATGGAAACTGTATTAATGCATGGACTCCATGTAGGGATTTCCCTCCTGCTCAAGATAATTATAGTGGAGCTAGTGATGCAACTGGTGCTGATCAACTAATCACCATACTGGGAAAAATCACTCAGGTTATGAATAATAACCATACCAATATAGAGCACCCTAATCCACAGCGTGGAGGATCAATGTTAGATCACTTCATGAGGAAAAATCCACCAACATTCAATTGGAGTACAAATCCATTGGTAGCTGAGAAATGGATAAGTTCTCTATCGAAAAAATTTCAGGCTTTGGGGGGTAGTGAAAGAGAAAACGTTATCATGGCAGTTTATCGCCTCACTATAGATGCTGATCAATGGTGGTCATTGATACAAAACACAAAGGAAGATGATGAAATATAAAATATGGAATGGAAGGAGTTCAAAGATATTTTATTAGAAAAATAATTTCCTCATGACAATCAAGCAGGTATGGAAAGGAAATTTCTGAGTCTGAGACAAAAGGAGGATGAGAATGTCGCAAAGTATGAGGATAACTTTACAAGGTTAGTGAGGCATGTAGCAGATTATATATATAACCCAAGGAGTAATATTGATCGTTTATTTGATGGGTTAAAACCATTTCTTTGTCGAGCATTAGTCTCACAATCCTTCTCGTCATACGAAGATATTGTCTTATGTGCCATCAAGACTGAAAAAGAATTCTCTAAGACTTACGACTTTAAAGCAATGGAAGAGAAGAAGAGATCTGATGATCACATTGGGAATGAAAATAAGGGGAATAAGGGAAAAGTTGAATATACATTCTACAGTAAATGTAGGAAGAAACACCCCGGTACTTGCTTAAAGGTAATGGGAGTCTGTTACAAGTGTGGTGAAAAAGGCCACCAAACTTGTGATTGCAAGGGGAAGAAAGAAGCTACAGATGTTCAATGCTACAACTACAGGGAGATGGGACATTATGAAAATGAATGTCCTAAGAGTTGGGGGAACTTACCTTAGAAAAGTCCAAGGGATCAAGGCGAAGCTTATGTTATCACTACTGCTAAGGTAGAAGCTCTGAAAGACATGGTGGCAGGTAATATAATGGCTTCCTCTAGTTTAGAAAATGCATTATTTGATTCTGGATCATCGCATTGTTTCATTTCGTCCCAGTTTTCTAAGAAAATTAGATATTTACAATTTGATTTAACAAGGGACTTGTCAGTTAAGACTCATAAGGGAAGTATCATTGCTAAAAATTTTGGTGAATCAGTCCCATTAGAGCACATAAATGTTCTTTATCTATTGATCTCATCGGCATACCTATGATTGAGTTTGATATAATCCTTGGTATGGATTGGTTTTCGGACTATGATGTGAAGTTTTATTGTAAGAAGAAGGAGGTTACAATTTTTGATGATGATGATAAGGAATACCTTATCTTTAGAGTATAATCTTCACCACCTAATTCTTATTTAGATCCACCCCCAGTAGCTCAACTAAGTTCAATTATCAGGGAGGAAGAAAATGAAATAAATTTGGGTGAGGAAAGGAATGTTCAAATAGAGGATGTACCTATTGTAAAAGAATATGTTGATTTGTTTCCAGAAGATTTACCTGGTCATCCTCCAGAATGATAAATTGAGTTTTCCATTAATTTAATTCATAGATCAAGGCCCATATCGAAGACCCCTTATAGAATGGAAACTGTGGAATTAGTGGAACTAAAGAATCAACTAGAGGAATTGAGTAATAAGGGATTTATTCTCCCTAGTGTTTCTCCATGGGGATCCCCTGTTCTTTTTGTTAAGAAGAAAGATGTATCTATGAGGTTATGTATCAACTACTGGGAGATCAATGCTATAATAATAAAGAAAAAGTATCCCCTACCTTGCATTGATGATTTATTTGACCAACTGCATGGAGCTCGATACTTTTCAAAGATTATCCTTCGATCTGGATACCATCAGGTGTGTGTGAAGAAGGAAGACATTCCAAAGACATCATTTAGAACCAAGTATAGGCATTACAAGTTTATAGTAATGCCTTTTAGGATGACTAATTCACCCTCTATTTTCATGTATGTAATGAATAGAGTTTTCAAGGAATATCTCAATTATTTTGTAGTAGTTTTTATTGATGATATCTTGGTATACTCCAAAAGCTACGAAGATCATGAAAATCACTTGTACATTATCTTGAAGAATCTTAGAAGACATGAATTATATGGGAAGTATAGTAAGTGTGAATTCTGGATTCAGAAGATTTATTTTCTTGGCCATATTTTCTCTAAGGATGGAATCTCTGATGATCCTTCTAAGACAAGAGCAATCCAAGAATGGCGAGCACCGATGAGTATAACCGAGTTATGCCGTTTAATTGGTTCAGCAGGATATTATCAACATTTCATCTAGAATTTTGACCAGTTGGATAACCCATTAACAAAGCTCATACATAAAGAGGTTAAATTTGTTTGGACAAAAGAGTGTGAAGAATGTTTCGAATAACTGATGAAAAGATTAGCCAATGATCCTATATTGACTCTACCATCAGGTAATGATGACTTTTTTATTTACAGTGATACTTCAAAGAATGGAATTGGTTATGTCCTTATGCAGAATGATAGGGTTATTGCTTATGCATCACGACAGCTGAAAATTCATGAGCAGAACTATCCTACTAATGATCTTGAGTTAGCAGCTGTAATATTTGCTTTGAATATTTGTAGACACTATCTCTATGGTGAGAAATGTGAGATTTATACTGATCACAAGAGTTTGAAGTATATCTTCTCACAGAAAAAACTCAACATGAGGCAATGGAGATGGCTTGAACTACTCAAGGATTATGATTGCGCGATAAACTACCACCCGAGGAAGTCAAATAAGGTTTCATATGCTTTGAGTAGAAAAGATCATGAAGTTTTAAACAAGATGAGAGTTGAGAGGGATCCTATATTCATGGATCTAGTAAATATGGATATGTGAATCACCATGGAAGGTAAAACATCAATACTTTTTCAAATGGTTGGAAAACCATCTTTAATAGAAAGGATAAAGAGTTCTCAGACCGATGATGAAGAGTTTCAAAATAAGATTAAAGTTGTGAATGATGGGAGATTGAGTGACCTAGTATATGAAGATGGAATTTTGAAATTTTGGAAGAGACTTTGTGTTCCCAATATACCTGATCTAAAAAGGGAATTGTTGGACGATGATCATAGTTCCAATTTCTCTATACACCTTGGGAGCACCAAAATGTATAGAGATTTGAAGGAACATTTTTGGTGGGACAACATGAAGATGGAGATTGCTGATTTTGTGTCACGATGTATGGTTTTTCAACAAGTGAAAGCTGGAAAGAAACATCCTAGAGGAGTCATGCAACCTCTTCCCATACCTGAGTGGAAATGGGATAATATCACTATGGACTTTTTCATGGGGCTACCAAAGACTCATAGAAGGAACGATGCAATATGGGTTATTATTGATCGTCTTACCAAGTTAGCATGTTTTATTTCTATAAGGGAAGATTTACCACTTGAACATCTAGCAAGGATGTTTATTAATGAAGTTGTGAGACTTCATGGAGTACCCCTATCGATTGTTCTTGATCGTGATCCCCTTTTAACTTCAAGATTTCAGAAGAGTCTTCAGAAGGCCTTGGATACTGAACTTCATTTGAGAACTAACTACCACCCCTAAACTAATGGACAATCAGAACAGACTATTCAAACCGTAAAAGACATATTGAGATCATGCTCACATGACTTTCAGGGTATGTGGGATCAATATTTACCTCTGGTGGAATTTTCCTATAACAATAGCTTCCATTATAGTATTCAGATGTCACCATATGAAGCGTTATATGGAGAGAGATGTCGCACACCAACCTGTTGGGATGACGTTGGTGAAAGAAAACTTGTAGGCCCAGAACTGGTGGAGGAAACAATGAAAAAGGTAAAGGTAATTCAAAACCACATCAAAGAAGCTAAAAGTAGGCAAAAGAGCTATGCCGATAACCAAAGGAAGGATTTGAAATTTCAGGTTGGAGATCATGTTTTCTTGTAGGTATCTCCATGGAAGGGAGTTATTTGTTTTGGTAAGAATGGTAAATTGAGTCCCAGGGACATAGGACCTTTCAAAATTCTAGAACGAATTGGGGTTGTAGCTTACTGTTTTGAAATGCCACCAAGTCTCTCCAAAGTTCATGATGTGTTCCATGTATATCTATTGAGAAAATACATGCCTGACCCAACAGATGTACTCACTTACGAGGAATTAGAATTGGAACCTGATTTGTCTTACTGTGAAGATCCCATCAGGATTCTTGATACCACAGAACAAGTGATGAGAAACCGAACGACTCTTCTGGTAAAAGTTCTATGGAGAAACCATAAGATGGAAGAGGCAACGTGGGAACCCGAGGAAATCATGATGATGAACCACCCGAGTCTTTTTATGCGGTATTATTATAGAAATTTTGTGGATGAAATTATTTTAAGGATGAGAGAATTTAACACCCCAAGCTTCCACGGTACGCTTCTCTTTGAATAATATAGTAACCTGTGTTGTATACAACTTCGAGTTCTAACACACACCATAACCAATCAAACTAGCCGTTATGAATAGTAATAACCACTTTTTGAAATTTTATAAATTTTATATTTCAAAATGGACTTCATTTTTGGATTCGGAATATCTAAATTTTTTTAGGGTGATTTTTTGGTATATTTCTGAAAACATTCAATTTTTTATGAATAGTGAAAAAACACTGAGTTATAGTTTAAAACCGAATTTTTATTTAAATAATTATTTATTTTATTTAAATTTAATTAAGGTAAAAATAGATACATAATACCTATATAAGTTCAATGTAATTAATTGAAGTTAGTTTATAATAATTTTAGATATATAAAAATTTAATTGAACTTTTCCCCGTCTTTTACCCATCTCCTTGGAGAATTCTGAAATTCACATAAAACATAATTTTACTACTTCTGTGAGTGGAATTTAGAAAATCTGACAGACATGGTTAATATCAATGAGTAAAATGTTGTTCAATAAGATAAAAATAATTTTTTGTGCATAGTAACTTTTTACTTTTATTTACCACGGTTAAAAGTAAATAGGGTAATTAAGGGTAAAATGATATTAATATTACCCTAACACATATCCTAATTCTATTTTACAAGTGTATCTTGACCGAAAACAACCTTAGGAATAAAATATTACCCTTTAGGTCCACTGGGATTAGAATAGGACATTTATTATAATTTAATTCAAAGAAGATTTAAAGTCAATGTTTAATAACTAAAACATTTTTAATATAGGATTATACATGAGATAAATTCGATTATAAATATTAATTAGAAAGATAAAAATATTTCATACATAATTATATTTTATTTATAATTTTTAGACATTAAATAATTCAATTTATTTATGACACAATGGTGATGCAGTAATTACATAATTAATGAAATATTAAAATAATTGAAAATATAAATACCCAAATAAATGTAATTTGAGACTTTTTATGAATTAAACTTATTTTACAGGTTAAAATGACACGTTAGTATTTATTTAATTATGTTTTTTCGAAGTAATCATGCTGTTATGATTTTAAGAAAAATCAAATACCAAATAGTGTCAAAATTGACATAAAAGAGTTTTTAAAACAAATATTTTATTATTAATTGTTATTCTATTCCTAAAAATCTAACATACCGAAAAAGGACTTATATCATGATAGGTGTTTCATTAATTGAACACTTGTGGGTCTCTTGTATGTATATAGTAAGTTTATTAACTATATAATATAAAAATACAAATTGACATAGTAAATGTCAAACTAATTAACTAAGAGTTAAAACTAAAAGATAAGGTTAATATAATGACCCAAACCTGTCTAAAATCTATTGGTTAAAAGGATTTAGACCCATACCCACCTTAAACTTTAAATAATACACTTTGGATCCATTATAAACCTAATATTAATTTATTATAAATTAATACTTTAAGTTTTTCCTAAAGAGCCCCTCCTCCCCCTTATAAAAGGAAACCACTTCTAACCAATTATTCATACCATCAAAAGGGTTTTGTCTTGGCCAACCCCTGCACAAATATTCTTTCAGATTCACTCACTTTAACCTAAAGGCCATAGTTTGATCAAAAATCCTACTTAAGGAACCCTTTTGACCAAATCAAAAGGAAGAACCCAAAGAAGAAGCAATGTTTTCACCACCCTCTTTCAAGTTCCTTTCATCTTTAACTTCTTCTTTCCTCATTATTTCTATTATAAATTAATAAATACAGTATATTCTATATACTGTGATGTTATTATAAATATTTTACAAACATATTCAGTATTCTATCCATATTTTGAATGACATGTCACCATACGTGCGTACGTACGGCTTATCGTCTCCACGTCGTGGTGTAATTGTTATTCAAAACATTATTATTTGGATGGGTATGATAATGATGTGTACTTGATGTAAATAATAAATATAACATGATAATGATTTTGTATATATGATAAAATAGCCAATTATATATTATTTTAATATCAAAAGAATGATATTGTCGCTCGTGCGTACGTACGGACTACCGTCTCCACGAACGCGATGATATTCATTCCCCATTGTATCCATTCAAGAATAATTATCATTTGATGATTAAAGGTAATGTTTAAGTACATGTTATCATTCTGGATATGAATAAGATAAAATCTATCCATAAAAAACATGGCTTATGTAACAAAGCGTATAAAAGAAAATGAGTAAGTTAACAACCGAAACGACGATAATACTAAGATATTATTAAAAAACAATGTTAAAAGATCATATATGAAATCATATTAATTTATTTTATTATTTTATAATTTAATAACAATTATTTCACCATTATATAAGAGGTTAACCTACCCTTGACCAAGGAAAAGTACAGGGTAAGGGTTTATTTCACAATCTCTTTGTTATCTGAGGTTGTTTATACGTAATTATATACTCAGACCTCTTTATCATCCACATCCATGTTTCATAAAAATGTATTTCAAATAATTATTACTGTTTTATAGACTATGGGTTAAATTCATTTCTACCCTTTTTTGACTTTTTATAAAATGGTTTGAATGCAATCTTTCCGTAGTTTTCCAAACAAGGTCCTTTCTAACCTTTACGATAGAATTAAGGTAAGAATGTTTTTTAAACTTATACGACGGGTGCGGCTATTTTCCGCCGTTATAAAATCATCGAAGCTTTACTTACAAGCTTATAAGAAAATTTTCAAAGTAAATGTTTTATTTTATAATTATGTGACTTTTAAATGATTTCAAAAAAAGAGATATTTCTCTCAAATAGTTTTGATTTCATCTATGTTAACATCCTTTGATGGATTTTAAGATTATTTGAAGTTGATTTATTATGATACAAAATATCCATTTAGTATTGAAGGTTTCGTGATATTTTTGACTGTGTATGTGTTATTTTTATACCATTCATGGTTTATATAGAATGTATTGACATTTTATATGCTAGTTTTAATACGAATGTTTATGTTATGTTTAAACCTGTTCATATGGGGAATGCATTGGACTTAATAAGTGATGTGTGGAGCCTACTGTAGCTTCTCTATGAGTCGGTAGGTCTCAAGAGACAAACTAGTGTCTTGGCACAAGGCCTTGGCAAAATTTTATTTGTAGTCTTGGCACAAGTCCTTGAATATGTGGTTATGATATTCTGGCATTATGAAATCAATAATTATGAAAGTGGTTATTGATATTGCATGTGATTATTCGATTAGTAGAATATCCATGTGAATAAGTAAATTCCATTATTTCATTTTATCTTTTCCATATTATTCTGATTTTCAAGTTTAAAACGCTTTTGTTTTAGTTATACATTGCCATAAATTTTTATGTTATTTATGAATGTTTCCACTATATTGTTATCCTTACTGGTCATCTAGGCTCACCCCTTTCAATGTTTTAATATTTCCCAAGATTTGAAGAAGTATTTTATGAATGACCTGTTGGGATAGTATGAGGGGATATGAAGACAATATGTGGTTGTAGTTTTTTTTTCACTTTATGATGTAATGTAAGACTTATGATTATATCTAGTTATTCAAAGGCTCCTAAACTAATCGGTCTTTCGAGACTTGATATTTTGTGATCATGCCAATGTTAAGTAATAACGCACCAAATTAGGGTAACTGGGGTCGGGGCGTTACAACATTGACATATTTCCCATAACAGGTCAAGTATATACACTTATTTCCCATAGCATTATCATGATATATAAAAAATTAACCAATGAATTAGAGGTATATATAGTTTTAGTCCCCCACCACATAAAATAAACCATTCATATGTGTGCATTAAGATCCTAAAAAAGTTATTATATCATTATATCACAACATATAAAAATGAAACTAGTCTCATAAACATTTGATCAATCCATTATAGCATAACCCATAGAAAATAAATGGGTTTTGAAAAAATATCACCATCATAAAAATAAACCATATATAAAAAGAAAAAGGATGGTACCAATGGATCATATCCCCTATAAAACATAATTAATTCCGAATCTTTTGGTGATTATGAATAGAAATACCATAAAAATGTCATTAAAATCACTCTTTTGGAAAGTACTCTTTCTATTTCGAAATCAATTCTTTAAAATATAATAATTTACAAAATATTAATGAAAAATTTTAATTGAAAATATCTTTGGAAACTTGTAAATTAAGATTCAAATCATTTATTAGTTATGATTTTGGGAAATTATTTTCATTACATATTTGTTAAAAGATAACATTCCTTTCACATTTTTAGTAAAATGATCAAATATTAACTCATCTAGAAAATGAAAATAAGATTTATTTTTAAAAAAATTGTAAAAAAGTCATATAAGTATAAAAATGAAATTAAATAATGATCATAAAATATTAAAAATATTCTTTGACACATTTTTTGGAACTATGTTCATGGAAGAGAAAAATTATCAACTGAATAGTAAAACATGGTTAGTTTTAATGACAAATAATATTTCAGTGTCTTGAGCACTTAAATTGAGAAAAATTAAAGGAAAATGTAATTTCAAGAAATAAATAGATTATAATAAAATTTAAATGGATTTATCAAGTAATGATCATATAATTTCCTCAATGAAAACTAAATCATAGTAATCCTGACTAAAATAGGATTAAAACCTAAATCTATTCCCACAAGTATTTTCTTTTCTTAAAACATGTTTGAACCTCTAGTATAAAAAATATATATTTATCATATATGTATTCCAAAACCATAGTCATATATCATAAACTATATTATTTACCATTGACATCTTATCAAATATTTATTAACAATTTGTCATTAAAATGGTTGTTATAGGTGACAACTACTTCATTTTTCATGCATGTTTAGATTTGGTAGTCTTGGTCCTTGTACTTTTATCCTGATTCCATTAATTACATAATTTTAATCATGATATAAATATAATATATATTCAATATATATATATATATATATATTATTTTTAGAGATAAAAATGAGTTACACAATTCATGGAAATGGTAGGTTGTACGTAAGCATGAATGTTTGTGTATGGAAATTGACGTTTCAAGGATTATATTCGATTATTTATAGGAAATAGTTTGTGAGGAGTATACATGCAAGAAACAGGTTGTCTACGAGTCTTGGGTGGATTTATATTCTACCTACAATCGGTTGGGTCATTCTTCAAATAACTGTCATTGGGGAGAGTATGTTTCTGTTAAGGGTAGACCTAGTGGAAAGGTCCCAGAGATCCGAGATGAGGCTGGATTGTCAAAGCGGTTGGCTAGGGGTATGGATGGTAGAGGGAACAATGTTATTATTAGCTTGTGGAATTTGTGTGATGTGCCTTAGCTGTCGCTACCTATGGAGGATAAGCAGTCCGATTATATACCTTTGGACTCGAATGTATCATTAGAGGCCAGTCCTGGTGAAGATTTGGAGAAGAAGGTAATGGAATATGTGGTTAATATGAAGGTTTATAATTTTTTAATAGTTTGAAGAATGATATTTTTTGTTGTTCCATTGGCAATGAGATGTCCCCTCTCGAGGGGGTAAGGGAGGGGGTGGTATGGTCCAATATGAGGTTTCTCATGAGGAAATTCATACAGATGGGTGTTCATAAACTAAGGAACAAAGGGATGGTAGCGGGGTGGATGCGACGACAACTTCTTATACGAAGGTGTTGAGATCGGGTAAGGATGATTCAGGTAAGGGGAGGAAGGAATTGGGTAGCCAATCTAGATTTTGTAAACTAGAAGATTATATTTTAAGGTACTGTAATCCAATCCAGTTGAGCAGCATTTTTTAGGACTTACAGAGGTTGGTTTGGGTTCTGATCTTAGTATTCCGATTGATGCAGACGGGGAACATGTGATAAAACACAATGGAACTAATCCTATTATTTAGGATGAAAGCCCAAGGAGTGGAAAGAGTAATCGGAGGAGGAAAATTATAATATATTACTCATCACTTCGCCCTCTAATTGAGACTTGATCCTATTAAAATCTAATTGCAAAGAAAACAGAAGTAGAGGTTTGGGTAATCCGACTCATCAATTAATGTTTCGTTCCGAAGATGAAGTGGTTGAATAGGTTTAATTGATTAATTCATCTGAAGATGAGGTTGATGAGATGATAGGTATTCCCCTAAGGGTGACCCTCAATGCCGAACAATACTCTTGAGTTCATAAACAAGATCTAATTCTAGTGGGGGTTTTCAATAAAGAGAAGATCAGCCTGGATGAGTATATACAGACTTGGGATCAGCTGGTTTTTGAAATTGAAAATCTGATGTTGATTTTTCCAAAAATTCAGGTAACTTCTATCTCTTGGAAGGTGTATAAGGTATTATTCTATTGTATTCTTAAATTATTTTAGAATGATTATTCTTAAATGGGTTAAATCTATTGAAGCACTTGGGAAGTTTGATGGATCAAGCAGTGTTTTCTGTTGGAGCATCTTTTTCTTGAGTTTGAAGTGTATCTTGGTGATACTCTACCATAATTCTCTATGGGTCTACTCCATATGGAGATAAAATCATTAAAACTTCACTATTTCATTCGATTTGTAATTGTTTGTTTAAGAAGGAAAAGATATGCCATCAGTTATAGTCCCGTGCAATATTTCACAGGACAACTTGCATAGTAGTCAAGCAATGGTGAAGGTTTATCATCTCGGTGCAGTGGTCGGGGAGGGGAAGTCCCTATAGTTTGTTTCTTGTTTTATGGGTTTAATCACTTTTAATTTGGATTCGTTGGTTTCTCACTTTTGTTTAGGAGTTTGTTGATAATAAAAAATAAATTTTAGTCAGTCAAGATAGTTTATGTCTGTGGGTAGAAACCCATCTGATTTAGCCAACTGATTTGTCTCATGATATTTTAGATTCATAAATGAGAATTCACTAACTAATCCACAACATATTATTTAATTTCCAAAGTAATCATCATATACCAAACAATCAATTTAATTCATAAATAGTGTTCCTTATCAAATATCATTATTGATTAAAGGATGTGGTATTTATAATATTTCCCCAGTTAATTAAATAATTTTCAATGTAAAAACCATATGAAATAGTGGTATAAAGTTTAGGAACTAATTATATCCATCATAAAAATATATTTATATTTATGTGAAATTTAATGTACAATAAAAAATGATCACATGGAAGTGATTGTTTTAAGAGAAAATTAACAATCTCAAAAGAAAGCGATATTGTTCATTAACTTTTACCACTTGGTAATTTTTAATTCAAATTACCTTGAATTAAATAATTAAAATGAAAAATTAAAATTCCATTAATAATGATTTATTCATGATAATATATGTCAAGGGGCATTATATACACTATATAAAATTGAATTGGTGCATAATAACTAATAATTATCAACAGACTGTAAATTGAGATGAAATCCCATTACCTTGCACATACTTCTTGTTTAATGATCTTTAAAATCATTAATAAGGTGTTTAAGAATTTAATTAACTTATTATAGAACCATTTTAATATTTATAATATCATAAATTATCCTTTTATAACAACCTATTACCCGTTAATATAGTTTAATTATTTTCATTGTTTTGGGAGTTAATTGCCTTGTTCTTTAAGTATGCTTTGATTTTTTTGTTCCTATTATATATATAATGATTAAATAATATCTTAGATGTAATCCATGATGTAATTATCATATATATACAATATATATGAATTTATAGTAATCCATAAATTTTGGAAATATGAAATGAAATACATCATTCATGGAGACGGTAGGTCGTATGTATGCATAAACTTTGTTTCCATTTTATTTCCGTATTGAAAAAAATAAATTTATATTATATATATATATATATTAATTTTAATTCCATTTTTATGTCATATATATCACATATTTTTATTAAACGCATCTTTAATACATTCCATGTAAATAGTGAATGAATTACATCGCTTCGCAAGACAATAGTCTCTCGTACACATGAACGATGATATCGTATTCCCAAAAAATATAAAACATGATGTTATATGTGATATAATAATTAAAAAATAATAATAAAATAATAAATTTCATATATAGACTATAAATTCGTCAATATTTCCAACTTGGAAGGTGGTAATTGAAAAACAAATGACATCAGTTTGCAAGGCGATTGTCTACTGTACACATGAACGATTATTTCATAACCCATTTTATGGAAGTGTGTGTGTGTGTGTTTTTTTAGGACATAAACTTAAGATAAAACATATTTTTATATAGAATATACCGAATTTAATTTATTACATTTAAATAATAATAATTGTAGGAGGTGAAGGAAATAAAATAAAAACGGTTTTAGAAGAACATTACATAATCTTTGGTTTTCCAACTTTGGTTTGCACTAAAACCATGAAATAATTCCTTTTAAAAAGAATAATGCTTCTATGATGAGGGTATTTAAGTTTTAGAGTTATTTGGGTAGATCCTATTTAATCCAAATGGTTTGATAGTTGTTAACTAGTGGGGGGAGTGAGTGCATTTTTTATAGTTGAGGACAAGTGACATTTTTGTAAATACAAAAAAAAAGAATTCACTATTGAAAGGTCTACATTACATAATGTGTCTCAAAGATAGATAATTAATGGGTTTTATGTATTATATGGTCTATTAAAACCATGTACACACAATAGAACACATTTTTTAATCATTTTTTTCCTTAACTCATAAGTTTCCTTATTTTTCCATTTTGGTTTTTTAATTATGTTAATTTGTTTCATAACCAAAGTAATTTATCCTTTAAGAATAATTAAATTTAATAATTATTAAATATTTTTTACCACTAATTCCAAATATTATATCTAATATATAAAAAAATCTTATGTGTTTTGGATTTTAATTTTAAAAGAAGGGCATGTAACATGGAAAAACTCTACGTTAACTCTAACCATGCTAAAAAAGTTTTTACTATTTTTCGGTTGATATTTTCATTATAGAAGATAAATTGGTACATTAATGGAGAATATTCAATATATATATATATATATATATTATATTTTAAAAATCACTTTTTATAATATATGATTTATAGTAATTTTAAATCATTTAATAATATATTATTTACTATAAAATAACATTAATGTCTATTTTGACATTGTATATTTAATTTGAATTTTAATATATTAAGAAAATGTTGGAATTTGAATATATTAAGTTAAAATATATGTAAAATTAAATACACTCCTATAAAATTATTCTGATATAATATTTCATTCAATTTACTTCACTTTTTATATTTTTAGTATCATTTATTTTAGTTAATTATTAACTAAATAATTACTTCTTTGATGTTTCTTAAATATTTTAAGTAACCAATTCATATCTAAAAATTAAATATAAATTATTATTATGGAAAAAAATTCATTTCAAAATAATAATTATAAACAAATTTATGTAGTTTTTATCACTTTACCAAATCATAATATATATTAAAGGGAAGAAAAATATATTTTTGTCTTTTCTATTACATAACTTATTATATGAGTTGATTTCATGGAAATGTGTCTTAAAAACACATAACATTTTATAATATGGTCAAAAGAATATAAATATAAATATATATATATATATATTCAGTGTTGAAAAAATTTATAGGTCATTTTACTTATTAATTTTAACGTTTATTCTCTTTGATAAACTTGTTTTCCCTTAATCGCTGATATTATTTTAAATTTTTTCCACTAATAATTATGGTAAAATATTACATTGACCTTATTAGAAATTATGGTGATTCTAAATATGGAATCCATTTTTTATAAATTTTTCCTATATGATTGTAAAATTTAATTTTATATTAATCTAAAAAATAAGATGATAAAATGAGTTTTTAAAGTGGAAATGTTCAAAAGTTTATAATGTTTTTATATCAAAGTTCAATATTAAAATAATTAAAATGAAATAAATTTTATTAAGATATTTTTAATTTTATTATTATGACTTTAAAACCATTTTAAAATATAATTTATCAGTATAAATTTTTCAGAACAAAAGTCAGTTTTCAATTTAAATTCGGTATTGTTCACTATTCATAAAAAAAATAAACATTTCAAAAAAATACAAAAAATTAAACATAAGATAATTTTGAAATTACACATTAGAAATGAATTTTATTTTTAAAAATATAATTGATTAAATTTTTATAATTTAATTTTTGGACAAGTGAACTATTAAAAGGCGACAAAATCACCCTTAGAAAAATATATCTTTTTATGTATAAAATTGGATTTTTTTTCGTATCTTATGAATATTAAATATATTTGATGAATTTAGTAATGTTTTATTTGAATAAATTATTTATAAATTTTATTAATATAATCTAATAACAGTAATTGATTTAATTTATTAAGATAAAACATATTTTCCGTATAAAAATAATTTTTTTATAAAAACAGTTTCTTTATATTCAATTGGTTTTTATATTTAATTACTTTAAAATGGTAACAAATTAATTCAAACATATATTTTCTTAATTTATTTACTCATATTCATAACTCCTAATTTAAGGGTTATGATATAATTTTCTTGTTTTATAATAATATTAATAGTATTTATGTAAAACTCGGTCCTGCGTCCAACACAGGCTATTAAAGAAAACCATTAGTCCATTTAGAGAAAGATAATCAGTATTGCGTTCATTGAAATATATATATATTTAATTTAATTAAAATATTAAATATTTTTTAATGTATATATATGTCATACTCCCTTCTATTCTTAGTGTTTTGTTTCATACATGCTATGTAATAAAAAGTTATTATTTTAGAATTTCACGGTGTTACATTCTCCCCACCTTAAAGAAATTATGTCCTCAAAATTTAACATGATCTAGGTTATGAAGGGTTTGATATTTGAAAATAAATTCATTGGAAAATAATCATCAAAAATATTTAATAATAAATCCTCTTCATAAGGGAGAAAGGGAGGTACCGGAGTCATATGAAAAAAATACATAACTAGGTTTCTTAGTAGGAGAACATCAGTTACAATGGGTTATATAGAAATGTAAGAAAAGTTTAAATAATTTTAGAGAGTGATAGAGGTCATATATCATAATCAAGTTAATGTTAAATGAAAAGTTAAGGGGCTTAGTACCATAAATCTATGATGATCAAAAAGACCATCGGTTCATTGGAAATGAAGTACTAGGATAACATTTTGGTTTCTAGGCCTTTCTTTTAAATATGATGAATTATTATAATATCTAAAAATATAAGGAAATAAACACGCTAGATAAATTTCTATTTCATAAGAATAATTTCATCCTTTTTATGCTATAATAAATTTCCAAACCATACATTATTTTATGCAATTAATATACAAGAATGAATTTTTTATACCTAAAGAAATATAATTAAAATTTAACATATTATAAGATGCATAAAAGAGTGATAGTTCATTATATATATATATCAAAGTATTTATAAATATATTAAAAGAGTGCATAAATTTTCCAGAAATAATATGGTTGTCACATGTTATCCAATATTCAGAAATTTGATTATAGTGAAATAATACAATAATCTATAAAACCTCTTCCAATATTCAACTTAATGCATTTCAAAAATGGTTATGCTTTCCAAAATATTATGATCCTTCTCTTTGGAGATAAGTTTACTGAATTTTCAAAATGATCTTATCTTTAATCAGTTCTATGGTAGTTAGTATTATCCAATTTACTTTATCCATATCAACCATAAATTTATCAAAAAATTATTATCTAAACATTAAGAAAATATTTGGTATTCTCTTTCCCATAAACATGGGTTTTAAAAAAGTTAATATTGCAACTAAATCAATTTTTGTTGGTCATCAATATCGTTCTACACACACTTTCAAATAATTAATGAAAAGTACTACAGTAAAATAATTATATATTTCATAATAATTAATACTAGTACATAAATAATAAATAATAAATTTACATTTTCCTCTTTTGGGGTATAATCCTTTGACACTTGAGTCATTGATTTTAGTAGTGTACCATCCCTTATAGTTGAAGAATTTTACATTGGAAACCTTTTTAGCACCATTTTAATCACCATAATGGTGTCATTTATCTCAAAACATGTAAAAAAACTCCCATTCCTTTTTATCAAGTACTCGGTTGTTTCTTTCTATAGTTATCACAAGTGGGAAAATACTTATTTCTCTTATTTATGTTATCCATATTTTCCCTAACTATTCTCTTGTTCCAATTCTTCCCTTCTAATATATAATAATTAGATAATTTATTATTTTTATCCATATAAAATGATACCCTGACCTCATATGATGAGAATGTTTGGGAGACTACTACCTTTTAAAATATTATCCTAAGACCATAAAAGATATGATCCTTCTAACTATTTAGATCATGTTCATTAGTCAGGTTACCATTACATCTACTACTGAACTTTTAAAAATGATGACGTACATTATATTTGGTTATATCATTATAGAACATAATGTATACTCCCAAAACTTGTAAAATTTTTAACCCAAATTGAAATTTTCAAGCACAACTAATCTCATAATTATAAACATGGTCTCTTTGGGAAGATTATGATTTTTAAATCCATTATAATGGTTTTTAAAGAAAATGTGAATTTTCCTAAGCATATAACCCAAGACGGTCAAACTAGGTGCACAGTATGGAAAATTATCATGTACCAAGTTACACTAAAGTCAGGTTTGACGTGCCCTTTTTAGAGTTATTAACCTTGGAATATACGTACCAAAACCACGTCCAATTATAGTATCTATACTGCGATGTATTTATATGAAAAATAAATGAATATCAACCTTACCAAAACATTAGGATGTTCTTATATACTTATCCTCAAATTCTATATTAGGATTATGTTCCATAAACTAACATTTCCTAAATCTTATTCTAATGATTTATACTAAATTTCTGATGATACTAACTATAATGACCTCGAGCCCATTATCCCAGATCTGATTCCTACTACCATTACATTAGCCTTATTATAAGAAATAAAATCCCAAAGGATTGAAAAGCTTATCAGTTTTAGAGTACCATATACATGCATGATACACATTTTACACTAAGAATATAAAATAAAACATAATATATAATGAAATATAATAAACTATATCCTAGTGAAAGGAAAAAAAATTAGGATGAGCTCAAATTCCCAATAATGGTTAATTATAGTGGAAGCTATCATGAATCAATAAGAATGATCAATATGGAAAGGTAAATAACCAAAACATGTGACATTTACAAAACTGGATATGGAATAATAAATATTTCAAGTTAAATAACTGAAACACATGACATTTAATAAATAAATTTATCATAATATGGAAGGAAAAAAGGTGATCAAATAATGTCCTATAAATAATCACATGATCTTGAATCTTAAACATGTATATTCTAACAAATCAAATAATCAAGTTGAATATCAATAATCATGGAATAAATAATTTTTTACATCTAAACTATCATGATATATAATAAATATAGTTACTGTAAATATCTATCCTCAAGATAGTTTAATTCTGTGGGAAGAAATCTGTCAAATTTGGTTAACTTATTAATCTCATGAGACTACTAAGGAATTATAGGGCATTCATGAACTGGTCCCTAGACTATTATTGTATTTCCCAATCATTCATCATGTATTGAATAATCTGTTTAATTCATAAATAATGTACCTTATCAAACTTCTTTATTGATTAAAGGATACAATATTAACAATATTTACCCAGTTAGTAAAGTAAACACCATAAGTAAAAATGTTATATAGTTTAAAAAATAACCATATCCATCATGAAAATATGTTTATATATAAGTTATATTTATTTTTTAATGAAAAATGAACAAATGAAAGTGATTTTTTCAAGAAAAATTAACAATTATAAAAGAAAGTGATATTATTCAATAACTTTTACCGCATGGTAACTTTCATGTCAAATCCCCATGGATAAAAAAATTCAAATTAAAACTTAAAATTTCATTAATAATGAATTATTAATGATAATAAATGTCAATTGGTAGTATATACGTCATATAAAAGTGAATTTTTATATAATAACAAATAAGTCTCAACAGAATGTAAATTGAGATGAAATCCCCTTACATTACGCTTCATTTTTTTGAATGATATTTAAACTAATATATAATGGTTTTAATAATATTATTATATTATAATAGAACTATATTAATGTTATAATATTATATATTATCCTTTTATAACATATTATTAACTGTTTTTTAATAATAGTTCATTGTTTTCATTGTTTTCATTATTTTGGGTCTTAATTGCCTTATTTTTCAAGTAGAAATTGACTTGTTATTTTTGTTCATATTAATTAAAATATGATTTAAAAATATACATAATTTAAAACATGATATAAATATTATATATATTACGTATATATTTATTTATATTAATCCATAAAATTTGGTGATAAGAAATGAAATACATAATTCATGGAGATGATAGACCGTACATACACATAAAGGTTGTTTCCATTTTCATGTAATATTTAATGAAATAAAAGAATATGATATATTTATATAAATAATAATTTTAGTATAACTTTTATTTCTTATATATCAAATATGTTTTTAAACATATCCTTAATACATTCCATGAAAAGCGTGAATAAATCGCATCGCTTCGCGAGAAAGTAGTACGTCGTACATGAGAGTGAAAATATCATATTCTAAAAACATTTAAATAATGAAGATTTGTTTGATATAATAATTCTATAATATATATATAATATAATTCCATCATTACTCCTAACCTTGAATGTAGGTAATGGAAAAAACAAACGACACCAGTTCGCAAGGTGGTAGTTAGTCGTATACATGGATGATTATTTCATAACCCAATCGATTGAAGTGTGTATTTTTCAGCTCATAAACTAGGAATAAAACCATCTCAGTATATATAATATACATTGGTTATTGTATTATCCTTTAATAATAATAATTAGAGTCGGTGGACAAGGAAATAATATAAAAATCTGTAATAAGAGCATTACACATCTTTTGGTTTCTTCCTTATGTTTGCACTAAAACATTGAAATATTTTCCCCATTCCAAAAATGAGGCATATAGGTTTAGGGGATTTGATTTTGGGAATTTATTTGGTAATATATTGGTTGATCTAAATGGCTTTAGAGGTGTGAAAAATAGTAGAGAGTGAGTGATTTTTTCTAGTTGATGAGGACTAACATTCTTGTAAATACACAAAAATATTCACTATTGGGAACGATACCTTACCTAAAGTGTATAAATAATAGATAATTATTGGTTTTAAAGGTTTATATGTTCTATAAACACCTCAAATTCATAATAGATTATATAATTTAAACATTTTGTTCCCTAACTCCTAAGTTTCCTTATTTTTCCATTTTGGTTTTTTCATTATGTTAGCTAGTTTTACAAAAAAAAAGTAATTTATCCCATAATAATAATTTAAATTGATAATTATTAGATAAATTATTCCCAATAATTATATATAATTTATATAATTTATAAAATAAAAATAACACTTGTGTTGGAAAATAATTTTAACAGAAGTGCTTATAACGCGTAAATACACTACTTTAACCCAAACTGTTTTGAGAAAGTTTTTTCTATTTATGGATCACTATGTTCATTATAAATGACCAATTGGTCCATTAATGGACCATATTTTGCGGTTTATTATCATTTAAAAATTAATTTTATGAATATATTATTTTTTTAAATTTTATATCATTTAATAAAATATCATTTTTTATAAAAAAACATTAATTTCAATTTTGACATCATTTATTTTAATTGAATTTTAAAATATCAGGACAATTAATGAATTATAATATATGACATTAAATTATTAGTAACATGAAATAATTATCTATAAAATTAATTCAAGTCAATAATTAATCCAATTTATATCAATTTTTATTTTTCAGTATCATATATTTTAGTCAATTATTAACTAAATACTTTCTGCATTGAAATTTCTTATGAATTTGAAGTAATTATTTCATCTCAAAAAAATAAAGATAAATTAATATAATGGAAAAATAATATTTATATTTAAAAATAATGTTTACAAGTGACCATATTTAGTTTTTCTCTATTCCCCAAATAATTTTAGGTTTTAAAAATAAGAAAAGTATATTATTGTCATTTTATTTACATAACTTATTATATGAGTAAATTTCATGAAAAAGTGTCCTAAAAACTCATTAAATTATATAATAAGTTCATATGTTTATATTTATGTCAATAAAATAATTTTTTACATATGGGTAGGTCATTTGGCCCTTAATATTAATGTTTAATCTTTGGAAAACTTGTTTTTCTGTTGATCGATGTAATTAATTTTAATTGTTTTCATAAATAACTATGGTAAAAAATCAAGTTAAAATTATTAGACATTGAAAATTTTTAAGATTCCAAATATTAAATCAATTTTTCTAAATCAAGTTCACATAAGTGGGAAAATAAATTTATTATTAATTACTGAGATGTGATGAAGAAGCGGGTAATTAAAGTGAAAATGTTTAAAAGTTTACAAATTTTTATATCTAAATTAAATATAATTTTTTTCCAAATACCAAAATTGTAATAATATATTTATAATTGTTTTATTATGAATTTAAACCTAATTCACAATATTATTTAAAATTACTAATTTTTTAGAAAAAGAGTCACTTTTCAATTAAAATTTAGTATTATTCACTATGCATCTAAAAAATGAAACTTCTCCAAAAAAACAAAAAATCACCCTAATCCAATTTTGACCGTAAAATTTCTAAAATGAATTTTATCTTTTAAAATAAAATTTATTTTTCAAATAATTAGGCCATTAAAAGGTGAAAAACTACCCTTAAAAAATACAGTTTTTTATTTTTAAAATTGGATTTTTTTTCTTATCTTATGTTTATTAAATATATTGGGTGAATGTAAAAATATTTTAGTTAATATTTCATATATAAATTCCATTAATATCATCCACAAATAGTAATTAATTTAATTTATTAACATAAAACTTCTTTTATACAAAAATATAGTTTTTATAAAAAACATTTTCATTATATTCAATTGGTTTTTATATTAATTTATAATTAATTGGTAAACAATTAATTCAACCGTATATTTTGATAATTAAGTTAATAGTTTCATAACTAGAAACCTAATTACTATGAGATAATTTGAATTTAAAATAATAATATTAATTGTATTCTTTAAAACTCAATCGTGCGTGTAACACATGCCATCAAAGAAATACATTCTTTCGAGTTACAGATGCTAACTAAATATTATGTGATTTGATATATGTAGACTTAATTTATTTAAAATAATAAATACATTCTAAATTATTAGTATGTAATATTCCATTATACTCTTAGTGTTTCATGTCATACATGTTATTGAATAAAATGTTATTCTTATAGAATTTTTGGACGTTACATTGTTTTCGCATTTGTAAAGATGAAATAAAATAAAGGTAAATAATAATTTATCTTTATATAATAATTTTTATATCATATAAATCATATATATTTATAAAATCTATACTTATTACCATACTTGTAAAGGAGAGATGAAAAATAAATCACATCACTTCATGGAGGTAATTGTCTACATGTACGCACGAAAAAAATTATAATTTTCCAAAAGTTTATAAGGTAAGAATTTAATATGAAATTATAATTAAAAAATAATTATTATATCATAAATATAATATATAATCTTTAAACATATAATAATAACCATTCCAGAAATATGGTGATGAAGAATTAATTATATTGCTACGTGGATATGGTATGTCAAATGTACACATGAGAAATAATTTAACATCCCATTTGATGTATAAGAGGATGGATAATGGTGGTTACATAATCATAATAATATTTCAGTATATTTATTATAGTAATTTTTTTTATTTTTTTTTTACAAATTCTATATATTTATATGAGTTTAAAGAATAATTAGAAAGGAAGTGATCTGTTACGGCGATTCCATCTTCATTGAAATAACTTCTTTAGATATCCTCTTAAGGACCCTAGAGTTGGTATTTAAAGAAGAAAATAACCTATAAAATGTGGATAATAAGTCATATAATATAATTTGGTAGGGTTTTTTTGATCTATAAGTCTCAATGTTGTGTGAATAAGAGAAAGGATAGGTTCCCTTATATAAGTAAGGGGAGGGAAACTCTTGAAATTTCATAAAATATTAAAATATAATAAATTAATTATCTAGGAAAAATGTTTCCAAAATGTAAATAATTTGAAAAACATATAATATTTAATTGAAATAGAATCAAAAAATAAAATTTGGAATGGTTTACGTTTGTTTTTAAACCATCTGTTTTGATTTATACCCTTAGATAACCTATATTATCCAAAATTGTGATATCATATTTTTTTTTCTCTTAAAGGGTTATAATTTCAATTATAATGTGAAAATTAGATCTTAAATATCCAAGGGTTAACATCATAGAAAATATATTATCTAGATTGGCCTCTTATAAATTTTTATTTTTTTTAAATAGTTTAATACAACCTATTTTTTCATAAAATATCATTAATATCAACTTTGACACTATTCATTGGATTAAAATGTGTAAATAAAATGTTATAATTATAATATAATTTTTTTACACCAAAATAATATGAAATATTCATATAAAAAATTAAGTTAATATTATAACTCCTTCAAATTATATATATTTAATATTTTTTAATTATTTTATTTTATTTTAATTTTAATTGAAGAAATACTACGTCGGCATTGCGTAAGAATTTAAGGTAATTATATAGATGTAAAAAACATAAATAAATTTACATAATTAAAATGATTTAATTACTCACAATAATATAAAATTATATTCCTTCGTAACATTCCTTTTCCCTGTCTGGACACATAATAGTTATTAAAAAGTATGAGAGTGACATTTTTCATTTTTTTTGCTATAAATCTTATATAGGTCATTTTCTGGGAAAAATATCCCTTAAACAATTAAATTTAGACACTTAAGTGATATGGGTATAATTAAGATCATAAAATATAAATTAATAGAACAAATGGTGACCTTAATATTTACTTTTAACCTATTTTAACCCGATTTACCCTTTATCAAAGTGATAAATTTTTCCACATTTATTATTTTTAATGATTAAAAATAAAATGGAACTATTTACCAAATTTTAACGTCATGATTCAAAATATGGAATATATTTCATAATATTCTATTTCTATAAGTGTAAAAAATTATTTTTAAAATGAGCGCTCAAAATGCGACAAAACCCTTTATTAGAGAAATACATTTTTAGAATAAAACTAGATTTATTGTCATCCCGTATCTAAAAAATATTGGATAAATTCTGAAACATTTTATTAAATATATTATATGAAAATTTCTTTAAAATCACCCCTATTAGTGAATAATTTAATTTATTATAGTAATACACTTTGTGTTCATAAAAAGTATCTCTGAAAAAAAATCTATTTTCAAATGATTTTTTATTTTTATTTATAATTAATTTATAACAAGTGAATTAAATTTATTAACATGTAAAACATAAATTTCTCAAAATTCAGTTATTCTTATTCACACCATCCAATTAAAATACTAGGTGTTCACTACAACACTAAATAAAAATATTTTAATAGTATATCAAAATTCATTTAAACATGGCTTCATGTATAACAAAATCTATAAAAGAAATCAAATTTATTTATAGAAAATGTTTTCATAAAATCTCAATGTGTTACAAAAAAGTTACATTGATATGAATAATATCTAGAACATATGTAATATACTTGATGTAATTTCCACTAAAAAGAAAAAAAACGAAAAAACATACATTAATACATAAGATATTTAGAACATACATAAGGCACATGAAGTTGTTCCCCCTGAAATAAGACTAAGGAAAATACCATATTGTTATACATAATATTTTTTGGGCATGCATATGACATTTTTTGATGTTCATATGGAAAGTTTTCAAATGAAAAAATAATACATTGATTCAAAAAGATATGTAATATGTTGCTAATGATAGATTTTTTTTTTGATATTTAATATAATACATAAGATTTGGAAAAATTTGAGATTTTTGGCGACTCAAGTCAGATGGTGAATTATTAATATTAACATAATAAGAATAATGATGATAAGTAAATTAATTCATGATTCAAGATAATCCAGAATAATAATAAAATGATAAGAAGTGTGAGATTATCTTAACAAGATAATTTTGGGATTTTAAATAGTAACATTGAAATAATTTTTCAAGATCAAAGTTGGAGATATTTTGTTGTATAATATTTTGAACATTTTTTAATAAATAATTATGATTCTTAAAATAAAGGGGTTTTCTATATTCTAATTTTGAAATTAATATTCACCTGGTATGGTGAATAAAATATAACATAAGAATAAAATGAGAATATTATTAGAGATAGAGAGAATGAAATACACATACTAATATTTATTTTCATCTTCATTAATGAAATATAATTTATGTGATGATAAATAAAATTATTGTCATTGAGGATGAATAACACAACATATGTTTTCATGATCTCATGCATACATTGATTATTCTAAAATTTTGAGGAGAAAAATGATAGGAATGAAGCGGTATTGTAAAATATTTGGAATTTAAGACCTGGTGAAAAGGAGGAAGATCATAAATTGTGATTTTAATATATCTAGGAGAATAATGATTGCATTTTTCATATATAAGAATATATGGCGGACTATTGAATAATAGAGGGATACAATATAATCTCAACCAAACTGTTACTAACATAAGATAATAATAGGTAAAGGATTATACCTTCCTAAGGGTTAAGGTAGATTCCTTATAACCCCTTGTAAATGTTGATTCAAGGTTGATACATTCTCGCCTTTTGTAATCTATTATATTTATTATAATTGATATTCAAGTCATAGAATCAGTCCAAAAACAATAGGGAGTATTCCCCCACAGTAAGGGATTTTTTTTAAAAATTTCATGTGTGCCTTGTATTTAATTCATTTTAGATTAATGTAGATGAGAGTGGCATTAAAAGTGAGTGGATAGATACTTTAACCAATCATAGAGGTTTATTTTGAAGAAGAACCTATAAAAAGAGTATCATTGATTCCATCCCTCTCCCAGATGATTCGTTGTAATGGCCCGGACCTCTCCGACCCATTCTTTTGTCAAAAAGAAGGCTACAAGTGTTCTGGAGGGTAAAATGGACTTTTCCCACACTTTCCAGAATTTTGAAACTACACGCCGTGTAGTTTGAGTACACGTCATGTACCATCTTGCCGGGTATACCCCGTGCGGATGGCTGTGTCTTTGTCGCGTGAAGAAACTGGGTACACACCGTGTGTCTAGTACTACACACCGTGTAGTCCCTCCCCGCGTACACGTTACCGTGTGTTGACCAGTCATAGACCGTGTGCCGCATTGGAGTCGTGTCCATTCTGTGTGCAATAAATGGGTACACACCGTGTGTCCAATCTACACGTGGTGTAGTCCCTCCCCGCGTATGTGTTACCTTCAAACCGTGTGTTGACCAGTCAACGGCCACAGAGCCGCGTTGGAGGCCGCATGGGGACCGTGTGAAAATGGCCAAGTACACGTTGTGTACCATAATTACACGCCGTGTACTTTTTTTTTTCATGCTTGTAAAAGGAGGGGTCCCCTTCTTCTTTCAACTCACACCTCTCCTACCCTCTCCTATGAGCAGAGCTCTCTTAAGAGACCCGAAGGCTCTTTCTTCCATAACTTTTTCATCTGAGCTCCGATTTATGATCCGTCAGCGGCCACGGGATCATAACGACGAGGCGGAACTTCCGAGCTTGGGTCCGTTTTTTTTTCTTCAGCCTTTTCTTTCCGACTTCCACCCGAGGAGGTTCTGTCGGGACCCGATAGAAGTGACGGACGCCGACGAACGTCTTCTAAAGTTGATCCGGAGGAGCGTTGCGATCTAGAACCTGTTGAGGTAGGGATCTTACCTTCGTCTCTATAATTTGTGTATCATGTGGGGTGGGTATCCGCTTGTTTTCATGAGAAATAGTTGAACCTTTAAATAAAGAAAATAACTGGTTAAAGAACGGGGATGTGAAGTTTGTGATTACTGTTACTTTATATCCTGTGATATTATGCTGTGAAATGAATAGGCTTATGCCTACTGAAAATCACGGTCGTTGCGGGCCTTTGCTTGCGTAATTAAATGTTGCCCATATTTCTAGACAATTTTTATGAGTGGAACATTGTTGATTGTGGAAATTGGTTAATAATGTAAAGTTGGATATTTAAATGAAAATCTGGAACCCTTGTGTGATCACCCCAATTAAACAAAATGGAATAATGAATATGTGGGTGTTGGCTTGGTTACATGGCTTGTGTTGGGGGTGTTTTTTGGGTTGTTGTGGATGGGTGAGTAGCGGGGCTGCGGTTGGCTTGGTTATGGGAAGGTGTGAATGTTTAATGGTGATGGGCAGCGGGGCTACAATAAATGGTATTAAAGGGATGATGATGTGTGGTTTCGGTGCGGTTGTGGTTATGGCGGATAGAAGCAGGGCTGCAAGGCTGGGTTTTAATGTGAACGGGTTATGGGTTGTGTTTAATAAATAATAAATGTGGAAGAATGATGGGGCTTGGTAATGAAATGGAAATAATAATTAATGGGTTGGTTGGTTAATAAGAAGGGACTTGCCGTGTTGCTGTGTTTTCCTAACTTGCTTTGTGGATGGCAGGGATATGTTTTACGAACGTTCGAAGTTATTGGTTGTGGATAGTTGCCCAGTAGTTAAGGAACTAAATAAGCTAATTCCTGCTGAAATGTGAAAACCTAAATGGGGTTGGGGTTGTTTGTTGAATGCATGCTTTGTGGTAGCAGTGCTGAGGCACGTGCTCAGTTTCTCTTTTTAGAAGCCATAGGTTAGGCTGAGTAGTTGCTATATATATATATATATGTATCTTTTGTGTTTTATCGCACCGCACCCATGATGAGAACTTTGTGCCGAACACTACCATTTCATGGGAGAGGGTGTTTTCCCATAGTTACTAGCTTCTTCCTGCTCCTTCTCCCCTAGGCTGTGATGGCTTGAGGCGACCTTACACCCAAGACTCTTCAGGTAGGTTTCGATTGGGGTGATTAGGCCCAAGACTCTTCAGGCAGGCTTATAGGCTATAATGTCTTGAGGTGACCTTACACCTAAGACTCTTCAGGTAGGTTTCGATTTGAGGCCCAGGTGTCTTCAGGCGGGGATGTGGTTGTCGTAGTGAGGCCCAGGTGTGTACGGGTGGGATGTGTGGTTGTGAGGCCCAGCGGTGTGCGGGCGGGGAGAGTGTGACAGTGTCAGGACGTTCAAGCTAACTATTGGGAAATGGTGCGGGGTACACAATACTCTTGTTCTTATACTAATACTACCTGTTGTACTTGTGTTTTGGTGAGTGTGGCTGGTGAGGTTGGGTGGATAGAATTCCTTGCTAGGTTTCTTCTATTGTTCTCACGGGACATTAGGATGTCTCCCCACTTGTGCACGAGAGCTTTAGGTTTCCCTGCTGAGTATACTTGTATGCTCACCCTACGTTTACTTTTAGGTTTCCAGGAGGACTACTAGGGCCGTGCGGGACCCTACTAGTCAGGCAGTTAGAGTTGTTGCAGTTGTTGTTCTCTTGTTTTCTTTTGGTATTGTACTTTTGAGCTTTCTTGTACTTGTACCTTGTTATAAATTGTTTAAACATGCATGTGGTAATGGTTTGGGTTTATTTCTATACACGTTTTCTTTTTTCCTTCTTGGTGGTTGACTTGTCCTATTTCCCGATCCTAAGTAACAAAAAATATGGGTAATGCCTCCCATATTTTGAAAACTCATACCCTTGGTGCTAGTCGCCAACCTAGGGCCTACTGGAGGCGGGACTTGGGGGTCATTATCTCCCATTCACCATTGCCATCTTAGGAGGGGAATCTTTGGTGGGAGGGGGTCATGAAAGAATGGTATCAAAGGTGATGGTTGAGAGATAGGATGGAGTCTGGAGTTAGGCACAGTGAGGTTTGCATGGGATGGTAGGGCAACAGTGTTAGTCATCCTTGGTGCGTGACATAGTCCAGGGAAGACCTGCTAGGACAAGGGATTTTAGGGCCCCCTGTGATCCGATGGAAGGACTCTGAGCCTACCGAACGACCAAGTAATACTACATTGATTGCAGGGTAGAGACCCTAGGGAATGAACATGCATCATCATGTTTGTGTTTTACTTGATTTGGGTGTTCTGGGAAAGAAATTGAAATAAAATGATAATTAAAACTTTTAGAAATTTCATTACTACTTGGGCTTATGTGATCCTTGATTACCGTACACCTATGGCACCTGCATGTCGTCCCCGGGTGGCTCAGATGGACGAGGCCCAGCAGATACAGGTGGTCTATCATTTGAGGATTGACCGAGAGGAGGAAGATAGCCAGTGGAAGAAGACTCTCCATTCATTCCAGTGGCAGACCCTCAAGAAGTACGAGGGTAGTACTTCGGATACGGAGACGGAGGGGTGGCTTGAGGAGCTAGGGATCGATTTCACCTTGATCTGTGCTCCGAGGGAGTACTGGGTTCCCCTAGTAGTCAGTCAACTGAGAGGTGCGGTGCGTTAGTGGTGGAAGCTCTACCTCGGAGAGAGGGTAGAGGTAGAGGTTCTATGGGATGACATTGAGAAGGAATTCCGAGAGGAATTCCTTTCTTCCATGATCAAGGCGGAGAAGTGGCAGGAGATACTCTCCCTTCAGCAGGGGAGTATGACGGCACAAGAGCTGGGGATCAAGTTTAAGGATCTCTTGTGCTTTGCTCCGGATCTCTTTCCAGATTAGGAGTCTCGGGTGAGACGTTTGGAGGAGGCGCTTCGTCCTTCGCTCAAGTATGTTGTCATTCCCTTTACCCTTCCGATGTACATGGCTCTGCAGAAGAAGGCAGAGGTCGTAGAGAGGATTCACTCACTGGGAGGTGCACTGCATGAGGTGTTTCAGCCAGATTCGTCGAAGGGGAAGGCAGTTAGCAGCAGGTCTCCTACGACAGGACCTTCCAGGTTCAGGAAAGTGGGGAGCAGGCCCCAACAGTTCCAGTTCAGATCTTCGGGTCCTCATCCCTTTTCCACGAGCCCAGGACCGAGGTGTTTTTCTTATGGAGGTTTAGGGCACATTCAGAGTCGGTGCCCGACCCGAGCTCCGTACAGTGAAGGTGGGCAGGTTCAGCGCCCACTGCAGCAGCACCAGTTGCCGAAGAGGCCCTTCCAGCAGCAGCAGGACCATACTCCTCCGAGGGCAGACTTTGCGGGAGGAGGCCGACCTCAGGGTGCTCCTCAGGGACCTCGACCAAGGCGTGGTCGAGGAAGTGGACCACATTAGAGAGGCATAAGAACTTGGCGTGGACAGTTGCACGCAACAGAGTTGGCAGCTCCAGTAGGACCAGAGGTGGTGCGAGGTACGATTTGTTTGTTCAGCACTCTTGTTTCTGCTTTGTTCGATTCGGGATCCTCACACTCTTTTGTTGCCCCTGGTCTAGCCCATGCTTTGGGATTAGATGTAGAGATACTTTTCGTACCACTAGTACTGAGTACACCAGTTGGGGTCCAGACCAGTGTATCTTGTGTTTGCCGGGAATGTGGGCTGACGTTGGGACCACATCGATCTAGTGGAGACCTTCTTCTATTACAGATGCAGCCATACGATGTCATCCTAGGCATCAACTGGTTCTTTTCTATTAGTGCCGTTATCGACTGCTTTCGGAGAAGAGTCGTGTTCTCTGACGTGGATGGGCAGTGCATATCTTTTGTTGGCGAGAGGAGCTATCAGGCGGGAATCCGGCGTATGGAGCCTCTGCTTTCCTTGTTGGGAGGGTTATCAGTGGTTCCAGCTGATACAGAGATGATGGATGTCCCGGAAGTTGTTGGGGAGTTCCTCGATGTTTTTCCTGAAAAGGTTGTGACTCTACCCCACCCCCGACATGACGTTGAGTTCTGGATAGACTTATAGCCTGGTGTCCGCCCGATTTCGATGGCCCCTTATCGGATGGCACCTTCGGAGTTGCGGGATTTGTGGATTCAGATTGACGATCTGATGGAGAATGGTTTTGTTCGACCCAGCGTGTCGCCATGGGGTTCTCTAGTTTTGTTCGTGAAAGAAGGAAGATGGTAGTCTCAGGCTATGCATAGACTACCGAAGGCTGAACCAGGTAACGATCAAGAACCGTTACCCCCTTCCAAGGATAGATGATCTCTTCGACCAGCTGAGGGGAGCGGGTTGGTTTTCTAAGATTGATCTACGATCGGGATATCATCAAATGAGGGTGAAGGAAAGTGACATCTCGAAGACAGCTTTCAGGTGAAGGTATGGGAAATTCGAGTTTGTAGTGATGTCATTTGGAGTTACGAATGCAGCAGCTATGTTCATGGGACTTATGAACTTTGTCTTTCGAGAGTTTCTGGACCGGTTCGTCATTGTGTTTATCGATGACATCCTGATCTACTCAAGATCATAGGAGGAGCACGTTGAGCATCTCAGGGCAGTCTTGGGAGTCCTTCGACACCACCAACTTTACGGGAAATTTTTGAAGTGTAAGTTCTTGACACAATAAGTACACTTCCTTGGGCACATGGTGTCTCAGCATGGAGTATCGGTGGACCCGTCGAAGGTGGCGACAGTTGTTTCATGGGCAACACCCAAGAGTGTGGCAGAAGTTCGTAGTTTCTTGGGGTTGGCAGGTTACTATCGGAGGTTCTTTTCGGACTTCTCTCGAGTTTCAGCTCCATTGACAGCTTTGACTAGGAAGAATCAGGTCTTCCTATGGAGCGATGAGTGCCAGAAATCTTTTGACTACCTGAAGGAGAAGCTGGTTAGTGCTCCCATGCTCAGGTTACCAGAGGAGGGGTTGTTGTATGAAGTGTTTTGTGATGCTTCTGGCCTTGGTCTGGTGTGCGTGCTAATGCAGAAGAAGGGAGTGATTTGTTATGGGTCTAGGCAGTTGCACCCTCACGAGCATAACCATGCCACCCATGACCTGGAGCTTGCAGAAGTAGTGTTCGCATTGAATTTGTGGCGACATTACCTCTTTGGGGAGCGCTTTGTGGTCTTCTCAGATCACAAGAGCCTGCGTTATATCTTCTCCTAGTGTGACCTGAACTTACAGCAGTGGAGATGGGTCGAGTTTCTCCAAGACTATGACTTATAGATCTCTTACACTGAAGGTAAGGGCAACGTTGTGGATGATGCCCTGAGCAGGAAGTCTCATAAGGAAGTGGTTCGGGAATCCGCTGATGCTTGGAAGGCGATGGGAGAGTTGACTGCCATGCACTTAGATGCAACGAAAGAAGGTGTTAGAGGCTGTTTGTTCTAGATGATGGTGCAATCCTCCTTGTCGCAGCAGGTGGAGGAGTCTCAGTGGGGGGACTCCGAGGTAGAGGAGATGCGGGATTGTGTCGATCAGGGGAATGCTCCAGAGGGATGGTCAGAGGGCAGCCGACATCAGATGCTTTTATGTGGACAGTTGTTTGTCCCAGTGGCGATGCGTGAGGGAGTTCTCCGTGAGCTCCATAGCTCAGCCTTGGCGGTACATCCAGGAGTTTCAAAAATGTACCGAGGCCTGAGGGACCAGTTTCGGTGGCCCGGCGTGAAACGGGCAGTGGCAGAGTTTGTGGCTAATTGCCTAGTGTGTCAGCAAGTGAAAGCTGAACACCGTGTTCCTGGTGGTTTGTTGCATCCTTTAGATCTCCCAGAGTGGAAGTGGGATGACATATCCATGGACGTCGTTCTAGGACTACCCAGAGCTTAGGGTGGTTATGATGCTATCTGGGTAGTGATGGATCGTCTGACAAAATCGTCTCACTTCTTAGCAATCAAGGAGTCTGGCCTAGTGAGTACCTTATAACAAAGGTACATAGACGAGGTGGTGTGCTTGCATGGAGGTCCGAGGACTATCATCTCATACTAGGATACTTAGTTTACCTCACGAGTCTGGAGGGGGTTACAACAAGCTTTTGGCACCCAGCTACGCCTTAGCACGTCTTTACACCCCCAGACCGACGGGCAGACAGAGCGGACTATCCAGACGCTGGAGGACATGTTGCGAGCATGCGTTCTGGATTTCAGAGGATCATGGGTATGACACTTGCCTTTAGTATAGTTTTCCTACAACAATAGCTTCTACTTTACTATTGGCATGGAACCGTTTGAGGCTTTGTATGGAAGGCCATGTCGTTCAGTCATTTGCTGGGCAGAGGTTGGTGAGACAGGTGCTCTTGGGCCAGAGGTAGTGCAGAGCACCACGGAGAAAGTCTAGCTTGTACGTGAGAGGATGAAGGCAACCGAGGACCTACATAAGTCTTATGCTGATCGTCGAAGGAGGCCCTTGGAGTTCGAGGTGGGGGGTCATGTGTTCTTGACGGTTTTCCCTCGATGGTGGAAGCGAAGGTTTGGGAAGGGGAGCAAGCTCTCACCTAGGTACATCGGACCTTTTGAGGTGTTGAGGCGAGTTGGCGATGTGGCATATGAGCTGGCACTGCCACCTCAGATGGAGAAAGTCCATAACGTCTTCCACGTCTCCCAGCTTCGTCGGTACTTACACGATGACTCTCCCGTTATCGACTGCGGAGAGTTGGATATAGGAGATGACATGACCTTCGAGGAACTACCATTCAAAATCGAGGATCATAAAGAGAAGGTGCTCCGTGGATGAACCATTCCCTTGTTTTCTATGTTGTGGAGGCATGGCAGCCGCAAGGAGTGCACTTGGGAGCGGGAGACCCAGATGCACGCTCAGTACCCGGGGTTGTTTTGACTTGTGTTTTCCCTTGTTCATCTAAGCTTTGTGTTGATGTTGTACTCTGTACCTTTGATATATGGAATGCTTAGCTTGTCAGTTGTGAGACCTTTTGTTTCCTTGTTCCCCGGTAATGTGTAACATGTTCGGATGTGTGGGAAGGGGGAAAACCCAACCCTCAATCGAGACGCATTAATGCGGATGCGATTTAACCTGTGCGGGCGAGTCAGTGCCGCCTAAAGCGGATAATATCTCAACATAAAAGAGTGATTTTTCCCAAAACCACATGTTCGGGCAGTTCGAGTTGAAAATCCTAATGTATGGAAGTGGGAAGACCCAACCATTAATCGAGATGCATTAATGAGGATGCGATTAAACCCGTGCAAGCGAGTCAGTGCCGCCTAAAGCGGATAATATCTCGATATAGGAGAAGGAATTCCTAAAACCTAATTAGGATTCTTTGTTGGGTTCCTGTTATAACGAGGACCCTAAGAGGTGTCTTGTTGGGTTCCCCTGGGTTGGTTTTTGAATTCTCGGGGATGAGAACTTTTAAGAGGTATTTGATGTAATGTCCCAGACCTCTCCGACCCATTCCTTTGTCAAAAAGAAGGCTACAAGTGTTCTGGAGGGTAAAATGGACTTTTCCCACACTTTCTAGAATTTTGAAACTAAACGTCGTGTAGTTTGAGTACACGATGTGTACCCTCTTGCCGGGTATACCCCATGCGGATGGCCGTGTCTTTGTCGCGTGAAGAAACTGGGTACACACCATGTGTCCAGTACTACACATCGTGTAGTCCCTCCCCGCGTACGTGTTACCGTGTGTTGACCAGTCATCGACCGTGTGCCGCGTTGGAGTTGTGTCCATGCTGTGTGCAATAAATGGGTACACGTCATGTGTCCAATCTATACGTCGTGTAGTCCCTCCCCACGTATGCGTTACCTTCAAACTGTGTGTTGACCAGTCAATGGCCGCAGAGCCGCGTTGGAGGCCGCGTGGGGACCGTGTGAAAACGGCCAAGTACACGCCGTGTACCATAAGTACATGCTGTGTACTTTTGTTTTTCACCCCTATAAAAGGAGGGTTCCCCTCCTCCTTTCAACTCACACCTCTCCTCCCCTCTCCTTTGAGCAGAGCTCTCTTAAGAGACTCGAAGGCTCTTTCTTCCATAACTTTTTCATCCGAGCTCCGATTTACGATCCGTCAGCGGCCATGGGATTGTAACGATGAGGCGGAACTTCTGAGCCTGGGTCCATTGTTTTTCCTTCATCCTTCTCTTTCCGAATTCCACCTGAGGAGGTTCTGCCGGGACCCGACAGAAGTGACGGACACCGACGAACGTCTTCTAAAGTTGATCCGGAGGAGCATTGCGATCTAGAACCTGTTGAGGTAGGGATCTTACCTTCGTCTCTCTAATTTTTTCATCATGCGGGGTGGGTATCTGCTTGTTTTCATGAGAAGTAGTTGAACCTTTGAATAAAGATAATAACTGGTTAAAGAACAAGGATGTGAAGTTTGTGATTGCTGTTACTTTATATCCTATGATATTATGTTGTGAAATGAATAGGCTTATGCCTACTGAAAATCATGGTCGTTGGGGGCCTTTGCTTGTGCAATTAAATGTGTACCATCTTTCTAGACCGTTTTTATGAGTGGAAAATTGTTGATTGTAGAAATAGGTTAATCATGTAAAGTTGGTTGTTTAAATGAAAATCTGGAACCCTTGTGTGATCACCCCGGTTAAACAAAATGGAATAATGAACATGTGGGTGTTGTCTTGGTTAGGTGGCATGTGTTGGCGGTGTTTTGTGGGTTGTTGTGGATGGGTGAGCAGCGGGGCTGCGGTTGGCTTGGTTATGGGAAGGTGTGAATGTTTAATGGTGATGGCCAGCGGGGCTGCAATAAATGGTATTAAAGGGATGATGATGGGTGGTTTCAGTGCAGTTGTGGCTATGGTGGATGGAAGCGGGGCCGCAAGGTTGGGTTTTAATGTGAACGGGTTATGGGTTGTGTTTAATAAATAATAAATGTGGAAGAATGATGGGGCTTGGTAATGAAATGGAAATAATAATTAATGGGTTGGTTGGTTAATAAGAAGGGACTTTCCGTGTTGCTGTGTTTTCCTAACTTGCTTTGTGGATGGCAGGGATATGTTTTACGAACGTTCGAAGTGGTTGGTTGTGGATAGTTGGCCAGTAGTTAAGGAACTAAATAAGCTAATTCCTTCTGAAACGTGAACACCTAAATGGGGTTGGGGTTGTTTGTTGAATGCATGCTTCGTTGTAGCAGTGCCGAGGCATGTTCTCAGTTTCTCTTTTTAGAAGCCATAGGTTGGGCTTAGTGGTTGCTATATATATATCTGTATCTTTTGTGTTTTATCGCACCGCACCCATGTTGAGCACTTAGTGCCGAACATTCCCATTTCATGGGAGAGCATGTTTTCCCATAGTTACTAGCTCCTTCCTTCTCCTTCTCCCCTAGGCTGTGATGGCTTCAGGTGGCCTTACACCCAAGACTCTTCACGTAGGTTTCAATTGGGGTGATTAGGCCCAAGACTCTTCGGGCAGGCTTATAGGCTATAATGGCTTGAGGCGACCTTACACCTAAGACTCTTCAGGTAGGCTTCGATTTGAGGCCCAGGTGTCTTCGGGCGGGGTTGTGGTTGTGGTAGTGAGGCCCAGGTGTGTGCGTGTGAGATGTGTGGTTGTGAGGCCAAGGTGTGTGCGGGCGGGGAGAGTGTGACAGTGTCAGGACGTTCAAGCTAACTATTGGGAAATGGTGCGGGGTACCCAATACTCTTGTTCTTATACCACTACTACCTGTTGTGATTGTTTTTTGGTGAGTGTGGCTGGTGAGGTTGGGTGGATATAATTCCTTGCTAGGTTTCTTCTGTTTTTCTCACAGGAAATTAGGATGTCTCCCCACTTATACACGAGAGCTTTAGGTTTCCCTACTGAGTATACTTGTTTGCTCACCCTACGTTTACTTTCAGGTTTCCAGGAGGACTACCAGGGCCATGCGGGACCCTACTAGTCAGGCATTTGGAGTTGTTCCAGTTGTTGTTCTCTTGTTTTCTTTTGGTATTGTACTTTTGAGCTTTCTTGTACTTGTACCTTGTTGTAAATTGTTTAAACATGCATGTGGGAATAGTTTGGGTTTATTTCTATACACTTGTTCTTTTTTCCATCTTAGTGGTTGACTTGTCCTATTTCCCGATCCTAAGTAACAAAAAAAGGGTTAATGCCTCCCATATTGTGAAAACTCATACCCTTGGTGATAGTCGCCAACCCGGGGCCTACTAGAGGCGGGAATCAGGGGTCTTTATCTCCCTTTCACCATTGCCAGCTCAGGAGGGGCATCTTTGGTGGGAGGGGGTTGTGACATTCATAACCACTTAACTATGAAATTTAATAACAATCAATTAAAACAATATATATAACTAAAATATCTACCAAATTCATGTGTGATGCATTAATTATATACAAAAATTACACCTAAGAAACTACCCTAGAGAATGAAAAAAATTAGATAATTCATCTAAGTATGAGGATCATATAACAATGGATGAAATATATTTATGAAAGGACTCCTTAAAAAAGATCTTCAGTAGTATCCATCACCATCTAGTGTAACTGAACATCACCAAACTTCATAATTATTGGCCCAAATCCCCCCTGTTTATCTACAAAATTTTTATCATAGAAATAGACACAATATATGTGGAGATGCAGAGCATGTGTATGGGTTAGAATAAAAATACCTATTAATAAACCTAAAAAAATATGTGAATAATTAAAATGGTAAGACAACTCATAACCAAGAAAAACTAGAGTGTAAACCATACTCAAACCATGCATTAGTTCAGATAATATATCAAATAGAGAGAATATGTTTCATACCTATATATCTAAAGTGAACTTCCATCTGTCCATCCACTGATAAATGTAAAAACTAACAACCCAGTCATTTCATCAAGCTGGAAACCCTAGTGCTAAACCATACACCTCAAGGAAGCACCAAAAATCAATAATAAAGAATAATTAAAAAGCAAGTTATGGTTGGGATCTCAACTCCTAACACCATTATGGGGTAACATCAAGAAGAAATCATAAATATAATCTCACTAATCAGTGTGCTACAACGTTTCCACCTAGAATTATACTCACAGAATGATAAGGATAAATGATTGGACATACCGGGTTATTTTTTTCTCCATGTAAAAATATCATACTAGAAGAAACCAACAAAGAAATGTTGAATAATATTTTTTTATTGAGATTATAGTCATAGTGTATGACAATGGCCTTACTAAGGAAACAAACAATAAGGTAGTGTATACCAACACCACAGATGTGGGACCCATTACCCAACCCAAGAGGGAGTTCTCTTACCCCATCATATGAAAAGTAAAATGTTCCTAAATAAAAATGTAATGAGGATGAGTCTTTGAGGACCAAAGACTTGAGTGGAGGACCCCTACCCCAATCTACATTGTAGTATTAAATCCATTCACATAAGAGTATCATGCAACTCAATATAAGGATACCTCAACTAAGGGAGTGCCTAACCCTAAAATCACAGCTCTATTCATATTATAAACACTAACAATTTTGGACTTAGTTTAAAGATAACACCAAGAATAATCAAAGAAAAATAATTTGTCTATATTTGATATCAACTTCATAGACACAATATAAGAGTGAAATATATCCACATCCCACACAATAATCTAGTATTTAGGGTTGAGGCACATCAATATTAAATGATCATCTCCCAAAATCTTTTCTCATTTAATACCATGAATGGAGATAACCATGAGGCATATGTAATGTCAAAAATCATCATAACTATACATTGATCCATAAATTTTCACCAATATCCCATTTGAGTACACAACTATCATCAATTTCATGAATAATACTAAATTTAAAAATGTTTGTGGGGGACGCATGCCTTGAAATTTATGCACTAGCATGTGAGGATTGAACTATATGTTTACTCTCTATATCTTTCTTGAACACCTTTTTCATCTCATTGAATATTAAATATCTAGTCTACCCAAAATGTTTCATACGTTACCCATAATAGTGTAAATTAACACACCATCACATTTTATATAAAAAAATTCCGAATAGAATCCCTTTATGTCCAATTTTTAATCATGGGAGAGATGATGTGATAGAATCCAATGAATAGAATTTACCTAGAATGCACTATCTTAGAACAAAATGTAGGCCCGATATTGAATCTAGGAGTTGTATTATACTATTAAATCACATTGAGTCTACCTACACAAATATAAACTTATGTTACATGGTGTGAGGTACCTAAATGTAAAAGAAAAATTTTCCCCAAGAGTCTTAAGTGTAATTTTTAGAAATAGATGACTTTTTATTTTTCCAAACAATATATGTGTGTATCAAGGGTTTTTGAGTGTGTACATTACAGAACCATGAGTGATGTATCCTTATAGATATTGAATGTACTACATTTATATGTCATGTGAAGTATGGGGTTAATTAGGAGCGTACAATCACACATTTTGTTGGGTATATTTAATAAAAACGTGATATACATTTTAAAAATACACATAAAGTAATATTTATCAAAATTATATAAACCCTATATACCAAAACATAGACTAAACATTATGTGTGTAAAGGGGACACATTCCACACAATATTTAACGAGTACACATAAATCCTAGCCATAAATAAAATGGGACATAGAGTGTGATTTTACTATTACACACCTACTGATTGAAATTTCTTCATCCTAACCTAATTTTTCCACCATTGTAACCATAATGTCTTCTACCGCCCTTTTTACACATCACTATCAGGTTTCCTACCTCTAGCGACCATCCATTACCCCTTCATCAATGCTGTTTCCTTTTGTCCAAGTAATTATTCCATTATCCATATTCTATTGACGTTGAGTTCAAACCACTACTATGGTACCTTTATTGTTCTCTAACAAACACCATGCCCCTCCAACATCATACACTTCATCGTTGTCATTCCCAAACTAGAACCATTATTTCCCAAAAAATTCTATCTCACAATCCCAAACCTTAATCATCAAAAAATCAACCAATACAAAAAATGATGATATTTATGATTCATGTAAATGGAAAATAAACAGTAAGAGAAGGGGTAATTTTTATTATGTGTGATTCAGGAACCCGATATTATATTAAAATTCACATTCCTTAATGTACACAAAGGGGAAGAGAATGAATTACAAATAACTCATGAAATATTTAAATGTTCTCAAGTGATAATTGAAAATAATCCAACAATGAACTATCTATATTAAACAAGGTAAAATAAAAATTGAATTGAAAATATATAAATCATAAATAATAATGAATGGTGTGAGAAAACATGAAAAAAATTCCCTACCACATAGTGATTACATTGAATATTCAAGGATCAATTTTACTCTGCATATTATTTAATCATTCCTTCAAAACAAATTCTTGATCTGCGATATGTCAATAAATCCATATAGAATTCTAATACCCATACCACTTATGTCATTAAAGGATTTATAATGATATATATAAATAAATATAGGTGATATGGTTAAATATGAATTAATATATGAAAATTAGGACACATGATTATTTTATTATTAAAATCTGGGGATGACTTGATCTAGGAATCAAACATTGAATAATTATTATACTATTTATAGATAATAACCTACATATTGAGAATAAAATTGATGTATTCATTTATATTCGAGACTCTATTTAGGTAATATAACTCTTTTTATATGAAAGATAAACATATTTTTAGAAATAATATTAAATATATCTTAAAAATAATATGTTTGAAAAATCATACAAATGTTATCGCATGAGTAAATATAATGCTCTAATATCAATTAAATCCTTGGAAAAAAATTTATTTCCATTTCTTTATAAATTAACATTTAAGAAAGTTTTTGTATTTTGGTATCTAAATCTTAATAATTATTCTAGTCCTACATGAAGAAAAAATGGGTCACTATATTCTCTCCATGTTTTCACTTTTAATCCTTGAAAAGTAAATCAAAATGATAAAGAAGTATTACCATAATTAAGTTAAACTTAAAAGGAAAATATACCCTCACACATATTAATTTAATTTCTAAGGATCCTATTATGCCACATTTGATGATTATATCCGGCTTGTTCTTAGGAAATTCCATTACGTTTACACATGTTTTTATGAAACAAATTTGAAAAAACCTATTTTTACTCAATATATTTTCCAACCACAATTTTATTCTCTCCAAAATGAGTTATAGTACAATAAAACATAATACTAATGTTTTAAATGGTTCCCTAATAATATAACCTCTACTGGGAGAATCAAGATCCCCTCCTTTTAAATGGTTGACTCAAAATACTGCCTCATGAAGGAAACCTAACCACATAAAACCAATCCACAAGGAATAATAGTGGAAACACTCTTATTTCATTATAATAGATAAAGTTAATAGAGTCTATTAAGGAATAAAATGTCTTGTCACTATCTTAAATAAAGGAATAAATTTCAATGTCTATTTTACAAGGCTTAAGGGTAACACTACACCCCTCATCCCAATATATCCTTGAACCATTGAAAGAGTGAAAAACCTATAAATATGACTCAAACTTTTTTGTACACAATTATATAAAATCCCATAGTATCTTCATAACTCCATTGAGAAAGATAGTATAGGTCAAATAAAAAATAATACTAGCATCCTCAAACCTCTAGGAAAAAGAAAATTATCTCATTGGTGGACCATTCCACCATAATCCCAAGAGGATGTCCCTAATTGATAAGATAATTCTCTTTTGTCGGATAATATATAACATTCAAACATGTGCATACACAACCATAACTTATATAACCATACACTCAACTCACATTATAAGATAACTCAATTAATCACACAATCACATCCCTATAATATGTTACTAGAGATACCACATAATAGAGATGAAAAATACTTGGTGAGATGTAAACCATATAAATCCCATGATCCAATATGTTTACCTAATTTCAAACCATCCATCATGAAATATCAACACAAATCACATGTTTTTTTCCCTTAAAAACCTATCTTATAATAATCAAACTCATACTAATAGGCCTATAGATTCTTGTTGCTCCTATTTTCTTGACAGTACATTGTTCATTCACATCATAGTTTGATTATGAAAACAATAAGTGAACTATGCCAAAATGTGTGTGATAAAGGTAATAACAAGGTCAAACAAAGAGTATAGATCTAGTTTAACACCTTTATTAAACTCTAACAAAGGAAAATGATTACTATCAAATATTCAACCATCAAAAAATTATTATCTTATTTCTTAGAGAATCATTATCATGCCAATAATATAAATATAGGAAAAAGGTAAAGTTTTAACCCTTGAAAATGGTTTTTAAAAATGATCTTAATTAATCATAATCCTATAAACCACAAAATAAAAATATTTTAATAATCATCTCACATATGACTCTAAGGAGAATCTTGATTAGCCCCATTGACCAATGATCTCCTTCCTATAATCCATATCACTACAACAATCACTCCTTTAGGGATCTTATATCCAAATAGATTATTCTATTCCAAATAATGGTGAAGGATGTATAACTCCTTGACTAAAAAGGTTTTTATCTGTGGAGTACATGTAATATCACATGGTTTGAACTAGTTGAAATCTCCAGGGGAATTTGAGCCTTGAATTTAATGGATATGAAAAATACTAATTTGATCTTTAAAAATAATTCCTATAATTGTAATGCTAACAATTGTCTCTTTTATATGGGTTTTAAGGGCTTAGTGTGTTTTTTGTGTTTAATGATTTTTAGAAGAGGTGGACCTCAAAAACCTAGTTTTTAGAAAGGGTATAGGGGGTGAATGGTTTTCACATGGTTAGTGAAAAATGTTCACCCAAACCATGCATCCCATGCTTGAGGGATCGTGGTTTGGACTAATAGTGTGAGAGGAGATATAGGGTCATGCAGGTGTTCTGTATAAAATTGTAGAGGTAGTGTGTAGGCTACACATAATTTGGTTAAATCATGAACCTACCTACTTGGTTAGTTCCAATTATCCATTGGGTTACACAGTTGGAACACATTTTAGCTAAACCATATAGTCAAGACATGCGCCTCATTTAAATGGGGGATATTACTGATTCCCCCTTAACTCTTTTAAGGTTATTTCCTCCCCCCTCATTCTCCTAGGATGCCTCCCACATGTGCACCCCTCTTCCCCCTCTTCTCGTGGTGGTTTCTCCTTTATTTGAGATCATAATCAAGAATTATTCTTAATTTTGGTTAAAACTTAGTAATTATATAACCACCATGCATATTTTACTAGTTTCTATTCATGATTTTGATAAAAAAATTCGAGCAATTTCCTTTTCCCTTTTTTCTGGTAATTCCAATGTTCTCTAATTTCTCTTGAACTGACTCAAATAAATTATCAATAATGAATTAGTGGAGTATCCTTGGTATAAAGTAGGTGGTCTATATTATTTCCCTTAAAAATTTCATCATCTTTAACATATGTTGTAATGCTCCACACCAAAACTTCTCCACATTTCTTCTAAATTATGAAATTCTTTAATTTGAATTTTTAATCAATGACCTAGACCCTTTTTTGGACCCATTATCATGGTTGGAGGATGGTGACCTCATCTTGGTCCACCCCTTTCGGTGTATCCTATTAATTTATCTTATTAGACATTATTATAAATGGTCATATAAATTTTTTTTAATTAATGATAAATTAAGTGATTAAATTAAAAATGGACTTGTGTTTGGCCAATAATTACATTGGATGTATTAATAGGTTTAAAATAAGAAATCAAATTTGAGTAATTGAAATGATAAATGGAACGGACCTTATCATTCTATTGTGACTACCAATAAATGGAATCACTCAAATTGTATACTTGTGATATGATATGGCATGCTTATATGCATGGACCCCTTATGTATTCATGATTAAACTATAATATGAAATGTTTATATTCATGGTATTCCTATTTTTTTATGATTGGATTGAATTAACATTAGGAATTTGTATTCACATGGATCATTTTATTTCTTAATTAAATGAAAATTTGGTTAAAATTAATGTGTATTTAGACATGAATATTTCTCATGGTCTGTGATATGCCATTTAACATTTTTGGTTCCAAATATTATGGACAGTTTACCTGGATCCCATTTTTATTAAACATGATACTCATGCATATTTTCCCTTTTCAAATGAGATACTTGGTCATAGAACCCCTTATTAAATGTGATACAGAATCATGGATTCCATTATTAAATGTGATACTCAGGTATGAAATACCTTATTAAATGTGATGCTCTGGTATAGATACTGGGACATGGAATCCATTTTATTGTCATTTTTATGTATGAAACCTTAGTCATGGAGTCCTTTTTATTATAATTGATAGGTATTGAACCCTAGGAATGACATTCCTTATAGTATGACTGATGAGTATGTAACCCTGGGCATGAGATTCCATATTTTATATGTAATCCTTTTTTGTGGATTTCTTGGTAGTAAAACTTGGGTCCTCATCGATGCATGTCTATCAATTCATAATATTATATTACATATGTTTATATTTAAATGATGTAATTTGAGTTGAGACATCCTAGTTTAGGTCGATGTAGGTGTCGTCGGCCGTGTGTCCCTTAAGGAACCTAAGTTCAACATGATTACATTTATTATTTACTACATTACTTATTAAACCCTCACACTACTTTATTTTATATTGTTGGACTAGAGTGCATTAGACACCATTTGTGGTGGCCTACTAAGTATATCTGACACCCTATTCAGGCCTCCATTTCACTAGGGTACCTGAATAGGTCTAATTATTACAGGATCAAGATCATAGATAATTTTTGTCTTCCATTACTCATGCACAAGGGATATTAGGAGTATAGGAATGATCCAGATCATAGGATGTTCATGGATATAGCCTTTGGGGATTTATTCTTTTCATTACATATTGTTTTTGTATTACCTTCTATATGTTTACTGCTTGTATTTTGTAGCGTCACATAGATATGATTTGTTATATTATTTGGAGTTGTCCATTTTTCAGTAATTATTAAATTCCAATACTCTTTTATTCATTATGCTTCTATAGTATTGTATAATTATAATATATATGGTATATTCTTCCCACTATAAAACCATTATACCTTAATTGCAACTCTATATCCTATGGAATATGAGGGGCATGATTGAAACAATGTGGTGACCAGTTCAACTACTTTTTATAGAGTGAGAAGGGTTGGTACATAACAATTGATATCATTGGTTTATTTTCCTTTGTCTTGTTGTTTTGGGCTAGTATATAGGATACTAGAAATGTTTCTGCACTTGGTAAATAGTTGTGTCACAGAGTGATCAACACACACATGGGGAAAAGACCAAGTGGCTAGGTTTGGTACAGTTGTTCAGGTTGTTCATTATTACAGTTGATTATGATTTCACCTTAAGTGATTGGAATACATTATACAAGTTACAAATATTTGAGATTTATGGTATTTTACCCATGGCCTTTTATTGAAATGAATATTTGTTACATGCATCATTATAAGCATGTATATATTCACATTTCATTTATATTATATTCCATGTATGTTACATTACTTGATTTTATGATACACATTTTATTTGAATTGAGTGTTCTAGTATAATAATTGCCTATATACCATGTTTAGGTGATTATTTAGAAGGTCCTTCCTATATATCATGTTTCTATGGTTTCATGTTTGTATGTCTATATTCAATGCTCTGTGATATAAAACCTACTTATAATTATGATATATGATTTGTTATTAAAGTTTCAGTATTAACTTAAATGGTTCTTTTCCATATATCTTGATTGTGAAACCACATACAAATTATGAAATTTTTGAGTTCTGGATAGTTGTTTTCATGTGCTAGAACATTTATGGGTGTGATTGAATGGGTTCTAAAAAAATTATAATGTATATGGGACTCTATAATGTCAGAAGGGTAACCCATATAATCAAACCATTATATATGATCTTGTTATATACTACTAGAAGAGGTAAAAATGTGGTTTTAGTTACATGAATTCCAATTGCGATATATATAGGAATTTACCTTTATAAATTTGGAATGATAATTCATCTCTATAAACCATGATGTATTTATATAAATTTTTAATTTCAATTTATATTGATAATGGTTTTCTTTATGAAAGCTACTACCTATATAATTTAGGCATGACGACTCGCATGATTGAACATGTATATGCTTTTATCAACCCTTGGATGTGAGTTTCATCTCTAGCATGCTTATGATATTGACTTGACTCAAATCGAGTAGATAATCAAAGGTGAATTATGATTATGTAATAAACACACTAACAAATTTTCAAATCTTAATTTTTAAAGTTTTTTTTGGTTTCTTTTAGATGGACCCAAAATGGTATGATGGGACCCTAATAGGTCGCCATTATCTTGATATGATCATTACTAAACTCCATGGGTGGAAATTTATGATAAAATATAATGATTATTTAAAGTGTATGCAACTAATTATACACGTTACATATAATTGTATAGTGGAAAATTACTTAACTGAATCATCTTAAATGATAAAATAGCATTGTAGTATATTCTATGACTTTTGATATTAGGCTTGGGTTAATTAAGTTTCTAGCTACAGCATAAAAGGTGTTTTCTTCTATATTTTGATAACTGATATATTCTTTAACAAACATAATGGTGAGAAATTATAAATAAATGATTAATATGGATAAAAGGAATTTATGGGATACATATCATAAATTATAAAGAGATGTCATCTGAATAAATTATGTTTGAGAGAATGTGTGATATAACTTTCCTATGAGCCTTGTGGATTTTCCTAAATAAAGTACCAAGCACTTCTACATTTGTAAATGGTACTAGATATTATTTAAACTATACCTCCTTAAATGTTTAAAAATCAGACGTGTATTGATGTAATGTCCTAAATAAAAACCATAAATTTGTGTTTTTAGCTTCAATCCTTCTGTAAGGGTTATGTTTATAGTGAGCTTAGTGGTTAGGATGGTAATCCCAGTGAACTTTTTAGCACAATTTTTTCATATGGTTGACACTTTTTGTTTTGTTTTAGATATATTTTGGAAGACGTATCACCCTTGGATCACAAAATAATTTCTAAATTCATACCAAGAGTTTCAAATGTGAGGTTTCATTCAGGTGACATCAATCCCTTATAGGATTTTTATTTTCTAAGATGACACCTACCCAGAATGGGTGGTCATGCAGTGAATTAAACCTTATTGAGGGAAGAAGCATCAGATATTTTTTGGATTTTATGGGTTTGACATGGCTAGGGAATGATCTAATTTTTACAAGGTCATGTGACCCTTATTCTTCTTTAAATATTGATTAATTGGAATGAATTCAATCATATTAATAGACATATGGAATAATATGAATCTAGGTGAAATTTTTGGTATGGACCGTCAGATACTTGGATTCATAGAGTTGATAGGTCTATGGATAGTGTAAGAAACCAGATCTTCTTTTCATGTATGTTTTCATTTTTCTGGTGTTTTTTTAGAAAATATGAGTTTATGGAAATTTCTTAAGTACACGTCCTGTACTTTATGAGTACACATTGTGTACTAAGTTACCATAGGTATCAGGGTGCTGGCCGTGTAGCGGCCCTGCACACGACCATGTGTGGTGACCTGGAGACTGCCTAATATGGGGGCCGATGAAGGCAAGTACATGCCGTGTACCTATAATGTACATTCCATGTACTTTCTTTTTTTCATTAAACAGTCCAGGTTCGCATATAATTGGTATAAATCTCTCTTTCTTTGTCTGGTTCTTCTGAGAGTGAGAGGACGAACCCCAATCTTCTTCGAGCCCCCAATCGAATGTCGATTATCCGAATAGACCATCGTCGATTGCATTGGGATCGCCTCAGTAAGATCTTCCTTCTTCTAGATCTTAGTTTCCCGATTCATCATCTTTCTCAAGTTATACCTGGTTGAAAAATTTAGATTCTTTTGTAGATCTACATTGTTCTTGGGTGAATCAAGGCTTGATGGTCACGTATAATGATCCTGCATCCCCAGTGTAGGTGTTTTGTGCCTTTCCATTGAATGTCTTTGAGTTATATGGGAAAAAGTTCCCAATATACTTGAACTGGGTATTGCGTGTTTATGGTTTAACCCTGTTAATTGCCTACTATGCTTGTATGCTAGAATAAAGGTTAATTGAATGTGAATATGGTTAATTGCTATGATTTGGAAGTGTTTACCCATGCGTATTTTGTTTATGACTGTTTGGTATAGTTTTTCTGTAAGGTTCATGTTTTCTTTCTATGCCCAGTATTATTGGTTGGAGTGATTTTGTTTATCTACCATGATATTATACTGTATACTGTTAGCCAAGTAGTTTTTGAGGTTTACTTTGGCCGATATGCATTTCCATACTTATTTTACTTACGCAGGTCCATGAGAACCTAGTGTAGTAGTCCATAGGGAGAATAGACGTAAGGGCTTTTCCATAGTGCCTGTTTATTTGTCACACTGCAAGACCATAGGGGGGATTGACATTGAGTGCTCTCTCAAAGGGTCTATAGTTACATTACGATGCCACAAGACGAATTGAAATTGTGTGCTTCCTCAGAGTGTCTGTAGTTTCCATTAAAATACTATAGGGGGAATTTATGGTGAGTGATTCCTTAGAGAGTCTTTAATCATACTTGGATGTAATGGGAATTGACATTGACTGCTTCCTTCTAGAGCCTTTACAAAAGATAAATAAGAGGATTTAGACTATGTGTACTTCCCAGATAGTTGCTTATGTTTTCTTGGTAGGACCAAAAGGGATATGCTATGAGTACATCGTAGAGGGTTACCTATTTGTGATTATCTGTTTACATGCCACATGGAATTTAATGCTTTGAAACTGTGAGAATTTTTATTGTTGATCACTTCCTTGTTTGTTGATTCTTTTTACATATTGCCAGCCATATATATTCACTGACTGTTAGGCGTAGATCATTGGGTGGTTATCTACTGGGATTAGTCTCATACCCTGTTTGGGTCATGATTTTGGGCCCAAAAAGATAATATTGCTGTAGGTATAGATAAGGGAAATCACCCTTCTACTTCAAGTACTTGACTGCTTTGGTGTTAGAGAGCATGGGACCAAGATGATGCTTGTGATGCTGAGAAGCTGTTTACTAGTTCTTCGTGTAATTTGGTTTAGTTCTGTATTTCATCATTGTGAATTGTTTGGTTGCTTTCTTATACATATGTATCATGCGTCATTTATATATGTGTGCTCTAGTTGTTTCTTCACTAGTCTTCCATTGTTTCTTTTGGTTTGTCATTATTACTGCTTTTGCTATTATATTTTTTTCCTCTTCTGCTGTGTTACTCTACCAATGAGTGCATTGTTTTCCCACTTTCACACCCAAGGCCCTCACTACTAGTCGGAAACTTCTGGAATTCGGGGAAATGTGCTTGAGTTCAAGTGACCAACTGGGTATGGGGCACCTCTGGGTGGCTTTCGGAACCAGGACATTACAAAGTGGTATCAGATGAATACTTTTCTCTTGACATACTATTTGGATCCTATAGACAGGGATAAGAAGGAATAGGTACTTGGTAATAAGCTATGCACGAGAGTAGCTTACACATGTATAGGTAAAATCCAATCTACCTCGTTTATTGCCATTTTTCTGGTTTTTCAATTATTAAAGTTGATTTGATTTCACATTGAGTGGTTCACATGTTTTGTGTTGTTGTTTTTGATGTTATTGAGGTTCTATTTCTATTGTAACCTGATTAGATGAGGGAATTCCATATCATTCATCATATAAGAACTTTCTATAATCACATGTGATACATTCTTACAATTCCATTTAGGGTGTATTAGAAATTTCATGTTTTTGTGATAGATGTTGTGCTAGATATGCATGTTGTTGTGATAAATGCATTGATATAAAACCTGTTTTATAGGGTATTTTTGTCTAAGTTTTTTTTTTAAATGAACACTAAACTTTGGTCCTTGAGGTGTTATGGGCCCTCATGGATCAGAATATGGTGGATCATTGATCTATTATTCTTGTTTATGACATGAATAAGTTTCCATGCTTTGATTCACGTGGAGTATGGGCCCTCACAGATCATAATTTGGAACTTTAATGATCATTTCAGTGTTTTTCAGGGATCCGGAGTAGTTTCTGAGTCTTATTATCTATAAAAACCCAGAATAAACGTTGTGTAATTTTGAATACACACCATTTGTTCTTCTGTTTGGGAATAAATTGTTTTTATTAAGTACATGTCGTGAACCTTATGTACACGCCGTATAACCTCTAACCATGTCTCAGAATATGTGGGAAGATACATGGGGTTTGAAAATCTATGTTAGGCCACGACTTGTACCAGATGTACATGTCCTATTGTAGAACCTTATAACCAGATGTGTCACTAACAACACGAGTCGGTTGAGTCTTCTCTAATACATGCCATGTCCATTTGGAACACGCCGTGTAGTGTAAACCGAGTACCCGGCTGTGTAAAAAAAAACCCAGGTCGGGAAAATCATCCTTGTACATGTCGTGTCCATCTAAAACAAACTATGTAATGTGAGCCATGTATCTGGATGTGTCACTAACAACACAGGCCGGTGAAGCTCATACACGCCATGTCTTGCACTAACACACTGTGTAGTCTTGTTCAAGGAGAACTGTGTGGTCTAGCTGTGTAATGGAAATCGGGCAGGGGAAGAGGATTCAAGTACACGCCATGTGTAAGGACAAAATGCCATGTATGGGTTGTTACATGACCATTTTTGGCATAAGTTCACTCCCATGTGAAGGCTTATGGGAACACGCCATGTAGTCATTATACACACTGTGTATCCATGTTTTGAAAAACATGAAGGCTTTATTTCCCCTGTTCCCTCCTTAATCTTATAGTTTTCAAGACTTGATAATTTTATTTAAGGTTTTCGGTTGACCTTACTGAGTCATTCCACCAAGACGTCCTCTGGTTGTACGCTAGTTACAGGGAAATGATCAAACACCGGACAAGGTTGATCAAGGACTTCTAGAAGATCCTCCTGTAGTGACAGTCTTGGAACCAGCCATCATTATTTACATAGGTGCTGATGAACAGTTTTGGGAGGGCTTCATGAGGTTTATGCAGACCTTCTAGGGAGTATCACATCCTTCCCCATCGATGGAATAATTGGCGCGAGTCTTCTAATAGAAGCAACCTCCCACCTTTTTAGGGGGTGGAGGACCTCAGGTTCTAGATTCATGGTTAGAATCCATGATTACCATCTCAGGTCATCTAGAGATGCCTCCATAGAAGAGGTTTAATCTCACTACGTACATGCTTCGGGATTCCTCCAATAGATGGTGGGATGTGATATCACAGGAGGGACGCCAACAAGATATGGATTGTGAGGAGTTTCAGCATACATTCTACGATTACTTCTATATAGATAATTTGAGGGCCGATCGAGGCCAAGAGTTCATGAGTTTGGAGAAGGATACTCTATTAGTCATGGAGGACTCTTCTCGTTTCACTGAGCTGTTGTACTTCATGCCTATTCCAGGAGGTGATGAGTCATTCTTTATAAGGAAGTTTGAGGATAGTCTGATGAATGACATCCAATTGTAGGTGAACATTTTCTGGTCGACTTCCACATCTTATATAGTCTTCCAGGTGCTGATCATAGAGGTAAATCTGAGGGATTCTAGAGTTGTGAGCCATAACAGCTCGACATATGTAGTTAGTATCCCACTTATGGACAGCAGGAACCGCCACAACAGGGTCTTTAAACGGTGATCCAAGGAGGTGAGACAATTCTTCTGGTAGCCAGGTGGTGTGATACCAGTGAGGGAAAAGTGGTCATACGAGGCCACATTGCTCGAGAGACCCAGTGGAGTTCTGATCTTGTGGCAAGATGGGTCATCATCAGCATTTTTGTCAGATCTTCTCCCCAGCATCTGGTGACAGAGGGTCTTCTATGACTCCTTTTTCAGGAGAAGTACCACTAATTTTTCAACAGTCTGGGAACTGGAGTTCTTCCTGTCGTTCATGCCAAGGTGGAGGTCGTGACCGTGGTAGTCAGTTACCAGGATTTCAGCGACAGTTGGGTGGATCAGCTCCGAGTGGTCAGGTAGGGTCATAGGGCCGCAGTGCAAGTCATAATTTTTCGGTGGAGCAGACCCAACAGGAGAAGGATCCCAAACCCTCTACAGTTCAAGGTATGATCTTATTTTCCTCAGTTTAAGATTCTTCACTTTCCAATATAGGGGATTCCCATAGCTTTATATATGTTGCTATTGTGGAGAGATGTGGGCTCTGCATCTTTACTTATTCTATAGTTTTGACATTAGACACAACGTTGGGGACTAGAATGTCTTGTGCACATTATTGCAAGGAGAGCCATCTTGAGGTTGGTGGGTGTCACTTCTTGTGGGACCTTTAGGTCCTAGAGATGGATGGCTATGATTTCATTCTCGGTATGGACTGGTTAGTTCCCTTCTAGGTTTTTGTTGATTTCTATCATCGTAGGGTGAGTTTTACATCACTAGAGGGCGGATCATATATTCATAAGGGAAAATGGGATATCCAGTCAAGCAGAGAGAGACCCGAGCATCATGGGTTGAGAGGAGTTACAACCCATATTTCTAGTCTATATCTGGTAGACCAAGGGATAACTCAGATGGACTTTTCCCTAGTGGGGGATCGTTTCAGGGACGTCTTTCTAGAGGACTTTTCAGGTTTGCCTCTAGAGAGAGAGGTAGAATTTTATATTGAGCTTGTGCTAGGTGCGACCTCAGTGTCCATTCCTCCTTAAATTATGGCGACACCAGAGTTACAGGAGCTCAAAAATTAGTTATAGGAGTCGTAGGAAAATGGTTTTATTGGACCCAGTACTTCTCCTTGTGTTTCTCCTGTCCTGTTTGCGAAGAAGGTAGACGGTACCCTCAGAAATTGTGTGGATTATCAAAAGATGAACTAGTTTATGGTCAATAACAAATATCACTTTACAAGGATTGATGATCTCTTTGATAAAATTCTAGGATCCCTTGTGTTCTCAAAGATTGACTTGAGATCTGGTAACCATCAGATGCGCCTTAGACCATCTGATATAACTCTTACAACTTTTTGGATTATTTATGGTCTATAAGAATATGTGGTTATGTCGTTCAGTCTCACGAACGTGATTTTAGTCATCACGGAATTGATGAAACGAGTGTTCCATCCATACTTGGATTATTTCATGGTGGTTTCAATGGACGATATGTTGGTGTACTCTCACACTCGACATGACCATGATACCCATCCTGAGATAATTTTGAGTACACTGAGAGAGAATCAGTTATATGTTATTCTCTCCAAATTCCACTTTTTGATGGATCATATTCAATTCTTAGGTTATGTTATCTCGAAGGCAGGATTATCAGTAGACCCATAGAAAGTGAGAGCAGTAGTTTCTTGGGATCATCCGAAGAATGACTTTGGGGTATGAAGTTTTCTATGGATGGATGGATACTATAAACATTTTATACAATAGTTTTCATGCTTAACAGCACCACTGACGGGCCTGACTAAGAAGGGCTCAAATTTCTTGTCATCAGATTCTTGTGAGTCAGCCTTTCCAGAGATAAAAGGGAGGTTGACTTCAGCACCGACACTATTTTTTCAAGAGTTGGGCAATAGCTACACAGTTTACTATGATGCATCAGGTATTAGGCTTGGAGTAGTACTTATGTAGGGGGAAGGAGTCATTGCATACTAGTCTTAGCTGTTGAGGCCACATGAGATAAATTAACAGATGCACAATATTGATTTGGCTACAGTTGTTCATGCCTTATGTTTTTGGATACATTATCTTCTAGGAGAGAATTTTTTGGTTTTAACCAACCACAAAAGTCTCACGTATATATTCATTCAGGGTTACCTGAATTTAAGATAGTGAAGGTGGGTTCAGTACCTTCAATCTTTTGACATCGATCTTTCCTACACCCCAAGGAAAGGAAACACATTGACTGATGAGTTAAGCAGGAGGACTCTGATACAGTCATTTCAGGAGGCCGGTAGTGAGTGGAAGCTTATGTCTTTGTTCTATGAGATGAATTTGGAGGTTGATGGAAGGAAGGGGATGATATTTCTTTCTTCTATAGTTGTTACCTCTACTATTCTTGATCGAGTGAGAATGAGGTAGCTATTATATTCTGAAGGCCTTGTCCTATGTGAAAGTGTGTCCGAAGAGGACCCTATTCCTTGATAGACCATAAGCGAGGATGATATCTTGTGTTTTCATGGGTGTGTATGGGTGTCAGCAGACATACATGGGGAGCTGATGTGGGATTTTCACTCCACAGTTTGGGAAGTTCTTCCTGGTGTCACCAAGATGTATTATGATCTACACCATCAGTATTGGTGGCCAGGTATAAATATATATGTTTTCGGTTTCGTTATGAGGTGTTCCACCTATCAGCAGGTGAAGGTGGAGCATCGGCGACCAACATGGATTTTGTAGCAGTTACCCATTCCTGAGTGGAAGTGGAATGATGTCATGATGGATTTCATGATAGGTTTTCTGAGGTTGCCTCTAGGGATTGATGATGTATGGGTTGTCATTGACAGACTCAATAATGTTTCTCACATCTTGCCGATCAAGGACACCTTTAGTGTTGAAGAACTGGGAAGCTTGTACATCAGAGAGATTATATATTTTCATGGAGGTATACACTCCATTGTTTCATATATGGATTCACGTTTTACTTCTCAAGTCTGGTAGGGTCTTCAGAAGGCTTTGGGTACATAGGTAATTTTGAGTAAAAATTACCACCCCCAGATAGATGGCCAGTCTGAGCATACGATTCAGGTGCTTGAGGACATTATTCGTACATGCATCATGAATTTTGGAGGCTCTTGGGAGAATCACAAACATTTTGTGGAGTTTTCCTACAATAATAGTCTTCAAAAAATATTCAGATGGAACCTTATGAGTATTTGTACGGTAGGCCATGCCGATCACCCTTATATTGGCTGGAGGTAGGAGAGGCATCTATGATGGGATCTTGTCTTGTCTAGGAGACCACAGAGCTGATAGAGTTGATTCAGAAGAGGTTGGATACTATACAGTCTGGAGAGAAGTCTTATGTTGATCAGTAGAGACGACCTCTATAGTTCAAGGTCTAGGATCAGGTTTTACTGTTTGTCACACAGATTTTGGGGCATAGGAGGATTAGGAGATAGGGTAAGCTTTCACCGAGGTACGTCGGGGTGTTTGAGGTGTTGCAGAGAGTTTGGCCAATTCCCAATCATTTTCATTTACCTCAGAGGTACCGAGCTATGCACGACATTTTTCACGTTTCTCAACTGAAACGTTACTTCTCAGACTCATCTCATTCTTTTCAACCTGAGGAGGTTGCGTTAGAGGTGGATTCCTTGTTCGAGGAGAATCCTTTCTGGATTATTGATCAAAGTATGAAGGTTTTTAATGGCGGGTATGTTCCTAAGGTATGAGTGCTATGGCAACACAGGCAGGTACATGATGAGACCTGAGAGAGGGAGGCTGATGTACGATCATAGTGGAAAAATACTTTTGAGGATTCCTCCTCTACACTGCCTTACTAGGGAAATTCGGGGATGTATTTATTTAATAGGGGAAGTTTGTAAGAACCCAAATCTTCTTTTTAGGCATGTTTTCCTTTTTTTGGTGTTTTTGTGGAAAATAGGAGTTTCTAGAAATTTCTTAAGTACACGTTGTGTACTTTATAAGTACACACCGTGTACTCGGTTACCACGGGTAGCCAGGTACTGGCTGTGTAGTGGCCATGCACACAGCCGTGTGTGGTGACTTGGAGACTGCCTAATACAGGGGCCAGTGAAGGCATGTACACACTGTGTACTAATAAATTACACACTGTGTACTTTCATATTTTCATTAAATGGACCGGGGTTGCGTTTAATTGGAAGAAATCCCTCCTTATAGGTTTGGTTCGTCCGAGAGTGAGAGGACGACCACAATTATTCTCCAATACCTTGATTGAGCGATAGTTCTCTGAATAGACCACCATCTATTGAGTTGGAATCTCCTCGGTAAGCTCTTCCTTCTGCTATAGCTTCATTTCTTGATTCCTCCTCTCTCTCAAGTTATCCCTAGTTGAATGATTTATACTTTTTTGAAGATCTACAATGTTCTTTGGTGATTACAGGCTTGAGGATCATGTATAATGATCCTGCAACACCGAGGTTGGTAGTTTGTTCCTTTCCATTGAAATTATTTGAGTTATATGTGAAAAGGTGTCTAATACCATTGAACGGGGTGTTGCGTGTTTATGGTTTTAGCCCTGTTAATTGACTGTAAAGATTGTTTTCTAGAATAGAGGTTAATTGAATGTTAATAGGGTTAATTTATATTCTTTTAAAGTGTTTACTCATGCATATTTTGTTTATGATTGTTTGGTATAGTTTTCCTATTAGGTTTTTGTTTTCTTTCCATGCCTAGTATTGTAGGATAGAGTGATTTTGTTTATCTTCCATGATGTTATGTTGTAGACTATTAACCAAATAGTTCTTGTGGCTTAATTTAGTTGATACACATTTCCATTATTTTTTGACTTACATAGGGCCATGATAACCTGGTGTAGTGGACAATAGAGAGAATGAACGTAAGGGATTCTCCAGAGTATCTACTTATTTATCACGTTGTGAGACCATAGGGGGGGATTGATGTTGAGTGCTCTCTCAAAGGGTATATAGTTACGTTACGAGGCTATAGGAGGAATGGATGTTGAGTTCTTCCTCAGAGTGCCTATAGTTTCCATTAAAAGACTATAGGGGGAACTGACGGTGAGTGCTTCCTCAGATAGTCTTTAATCATACTTTGTTATAAGGGGAATTAACATTGAGTTCTTCCTCAGAGATCCTTTATACAAGATGAACCAGAGGGGTTGACTGTGTGTACTTCTTAGAGGGTTTCTTGTGTTTTCTAGGAAGATACAGAGAGGATAGGCTATGAGTACATCCCAGAGGGTTACCTGTTTGTGATTATCTATTTACTTGGTATGTGTAATTGAATGCTTTGAAACTGCGGGAATGTCTAATGTTGAGCAATTCCTTGTTTTATGCTTCTTTTTACTTATTTCCTTCCATATATATTCACCGACTATTAGGCATAGATCTTTTGGTGGTTGACTACTGGGAATAGTCTCACACCCTGTTTGGGTCATTCTTTTGGACCCAAACAGATTATATTGCTATAGGTATGGACAAGGGAAAGCACCCTTCTGCTTCAGGTACTTAACTGCTTTGGAGATGGAGAACATGGGACCAATTTGAGTCTTTCAATGGTGAGGAGATGTTTACTTATTCTTATTTTACTTTGTTTTAGTTCTATATTTCATAATTGTGACATGTTTGGCTGCTTTCCAATACATATGTATCATGAATCACTTATATATGTGTGTTCCAGTTGTTTTTTAACCAGTATTCCACAGTTTATTCTTTTTTGGAATTATTAATGCTTCTGCTATTGTATATTTGTTTCTCTTTTGTTGTGTTACGCTTCTAATGAGGGAATAGTTTCCCCACTATCACACCCAAGGTCGTTCCTACTAGTTGGCAGCCTGTGGCATTCGGGGAAATGCGCTTGAGGCCATGTTACCAACCGAGTACGGGGCACGTCTGTGTGGCTTCTGGAATTGGGACGTTACAGATAATATCAAATAATGTTATGTTATATTGAATAAATATTAGGGTATCATGCTTAGATACACATGGTAACCTTTATGGTGGTCAATTAGTGCAACAAACCATATGAGTTTCATAGAAATCATTGAAACCTTGAAAAATTATGCAATGTTTTGAAGATATCCCTGGTGTAGAGTGACCTGATAGTTCAATTAATTGAGTTATCTCGATTATGGGGGATGAGGTTGAAAGAGGATTATGTGTTTTAACACTACTGATCAATATTGTTTTGGATTTTATGCATGATGCTAGTGATGTACATGCATCTAAAGATGAATTTGGGTTAGATTATTTTTCTTTTTGTGATAATGATTGATATAACATGTTGTCTACATCTATAACCTAGGTTTGGGGGTCAACAGATCATGCATCGAGGGATGATTTCCTTTCTCAATAAACAATTATTAGAACACCACTATAGTAGGGAGAATTATTTCAATCTTGTAAAAATGTGCCCATCCAAATTGATATAGTGAAATCATTAAATAAATTTTGAAAATTTTCATAATGTATTCTGAGATTCTGTGAGGCTTGTAGTTAATGTTATTTAGTCCTTGAGATAATGTTTAAGATTCAACACAGTTATAGGTTGGGATCCATTAGGGAAAGTTCATTTAGGAATGGGGCATGTGAGCAGACCAGTGTATGTTATTCTTGTGATATGGGTTGGTGTTTTCAAGGAAGCATGATAATAAAATGGTTGGATATGTTTGTATCCTTTGAGGACATTGTGAGTCATGTTTGGACTATAGTGGGGGTATTTGAAACAATCAAGTAATTCCTCATTAGTGGGGGGAACCATAGCCAGTTAATTATGACACATTGGAAGGTATAGCCAAGATCTTTCAATATAAGTATGCCAATAGTGGTTTGACTATTCTTCTTACATTTAGATCGATACGGATTGATAGAAACCATTTCTAGTACATGATCTAGGTTTTGGCATGAGTGTATTGAGTGTTGTTTGGAAATCATTGATAGCCTCTTTATGTACTCTCAGATTAAATATGATCATTTCCTCTATTTTGACATCATATAGGGTATAATAATACTTCTTTGGTTATATATAAAGATAAATAAATTATTAAATTCCTTGATGGATTGATAATAGATTATTTTAGTGTTACATTCTAGGATTAAAGATTAAATTAAAGGTGTGGTTTTTCTTGAGTGATACATGGGTTCCCAAGTAGGAATTTCGTGGATAATATCATAATCACTAGACAATTATTGGAAATTATCTCAAAGATAGATACCTTTATTTATCTTTTTTTGTGTTCTTGATGCGTTTACAACCTAAAAATGTACTGATGCTTCACTTATAAACTCTAGTGTATGAACTATCCTTGATGCACTCCATAAACATCAATAGTTTCTTTCAAGGTAACCCTGGACTTAAGGTAAGGTTCAGTTTATGTATTTAATGTGTGATTATCTAATGATGATGGATTAGGTATGAATCTATGTTTATGATATGGAATGATAGAAAAAATGAATGTTTTAGCAAGAGATTTCATCAGAAGATGATTACAAGCATCATAATATATTCTTGAAGAGATATCAAGTTGCCATATATTAAAGATGTTCATACCAGGTTTTGGTATATTTCAACTATTAATGTTGAGTGTCTTTATAAATATCAATCCAATAATGGCCCATCTTTCTTACTATTACTTAGTTCTATGTGTTTGGTAAGTAACCACATTAGGCATGTCATAAGGATGAGATAGGTGCAGTGAAAGTTTGTTAGAGTTTTTATAATGAAAATTCAGCAAGATGAGGATAAATTTAGAAAATTAAGAATAAAATTTTGGATAAAATTGAAAAACATGTAAAGAGAATAATTTGAACACTAAGGTAATTCTTAAATAGGCAATTCCTTTAGTGGGGGAAATGCGATCGAGAATTAGTCGGTCAACCTGGAACCTATGGTTGGAAGAACCATATGGATATTGATAAAATAAAAATGATGTGATGGTTCCTAGGATTTATAAAAGATCAAGTAAATTATATCTTGATTTTTTAGTTTTGAAATTTGATCACTAGCTCGAGTTTTAATATCTTGTGTACGATATGATTAAAGTGATTCTTGGAGGTGTGTTGGACATTTATAACAAAACAAGACTATTTGAATTAAAATTTCTAACTGAGGTAAGCCATGTGAAGTTTATTTTATTCCATAAGGCTTAATGAGGATGTTAAGTTATAAGGTGGGGAGATTGTAAGATCCCATGGTTTGAACTGGTTGAAATTTCTAGGGGAATTTGAGCCTTTCATTTATTGGATGGTCCAAATACGAATTTGAGATACATAATAGAATTAATAGAAATTAAATTAATAAATGTCTTTATTTTATATGTGGTCTATAACCTGAGGGGTTTCTTGGGCATTCTATTGAGTTTTATAAGTTTTGGACCTCAAAAAACTATTTTCTGGAAATGGTAAAGGTTAACACTGTTTGCACATGGTTAGTGGAAATTGTGTACCAAAATAATATGGACCATTTTTGAGGGATCATAGTTTTGAATAACCACATAGGAGGAGGCATATAACTGTGTGGGTGTTCTACATAAAATTTTTAAAGAGGTCCATAAGCTGTATATGGTTTTGTCCAACCGTTCACCTATCCCACATCGTTATTTTCACTTAGGTATTGAGAGAACACATTTGGTACATGGTTTGGTCAAATTGGGCATCCAAACCATGTGCCTCATATAAATGGGTGAGATTACCCCCTTTACACACCTCAATTAAGCTTATTTTAACCTTTTCATCCATCATTTACCCAAGAGGACTCCCACACACGAACCCCTCTTCCTCCTCTTCTCCTTGTAGGTTCCCTTTCCTTTGAGATCCGAATCACGTGTTGTTCATCACATTGGTTATACCTTGGTAATTATATGACTAATAATTCCTATTTAATCATTTTATCTTATTTCTTTTTATGTGGTCTTTGTGAGAACTCTTTTTCTCTATTTTTATGAAATTCATCTATTTATTTGATTTATCTCGAACTAGCATGTATCAAAGCCCAATAATTGAATAGTGAATAATCCTTGGTATAAGGTAGGTGATATATATAATTTAACTCAATTATATCTTCATTTATAACATATTTTATTATTCCCCACATTATAATTCCCATTCATTTCTCCTAAATTAAGAAGTTATGAAACTGGAATTGTTATACCATAATATAGACCATTTTTTAGACCAGTTAACATGGTTGGAGGATGGTGACCTCGACTTAGCCCATTATTTTGGATGTTTACTATTTATTTATCTTATTAGACACTATTATAATTGTTACTAGAATTAAAACTTATTAATTAATTAATTATCAAGTGTCTAAATTACAAATGGTCTTGGCTTTGGCCCAAAATGTGATAGAAAGTATGACTTGGTTGAAAAAGGGAATTCAAATAGTGGTAACTGAAATGATAAATGAAATGTATGTTCCCATGGATTTCATGATGACTTATAAAAGGAATGACTTAAATTTTATACATGATCTGTGATATGGAAGTCTTATGGGCTTTCCCCTAAACTATTCATCATTAAACTGTAAGATGTCATGTTTATATACAAGGTATTCGTTAATTTTTTATGCCTAGATTTAATAATAATTTGTCATGTGTATTCAAATGGATTATTTAATTTATTAATTAAATGTTAAATGATTTAAAATGAATGTTTAAGGAGACATAAATATTTCTCATGGACAATGATATACCTTTTAACATGTATGGTGCCAACTATTATAGAAAATTCATATGGATCCTATTTTTATTAAATGTGATACTCACTCATGGAGTGCCTTATTAAATAAGATACTTGGGCATTGGGTCTCTTATTAAATGTCATACTCAATAATGGAATACCTTATTAAATGTGATAATCAGGAATGATGGACCTCAATAAATGTGATACTCGGTTATGGAACCCTAGTCCTGGAATCACTTTTATTATGTTTGAAGGGTGTGTAAACCATGGAGTGGATTCCCTTATATTATGATTGTTGGGTATAAAACCATGGGAATGACATCCCTTATATTATGACTTATGGGTATGGAACCCTGGGAATGACACCCCTTATTTGATAAATGATCCCCTTATGTGTATTCCTTGGTAGTAAACCTTATAACTTCACTGATGCATGTATATTTGTTTATATGATTATCTTATTTATGAATATGTATACATGATGACATGTGTGTATAGACAGCTTGAATTAGGTTGATGTAGGTATTTTCAACAAGGTGTCCCTTGATTAAAATGATCCATACTTGATTAATTTTAGTATTTACTACTTTTTAATTATAATTACACGTGAATTAATTTTATATTCATGAACCATAGAGCATCATACACCATTATCGGTGGCCTACTAAGTATATCTCACACCCTGTTTGGGTCACCATTTAACTGGGGTTCCCAAACAAACCTCATTGTTATAGGTTTTGGATTATGGATTTTTTACATATGTTTCATGTACATGGAAGATTAATATCATAGGACTGAACTAAATCATAAAGATATCTTTTGGGGTTTTTTATTTTCATTGGTCACTATTTATGTATTACCTATTGTATGTCTGTTACTTGTATTTTATATAATCACATGGACCTACATGGTTTCATTATTTGGTGTTTTATATTTTCTCAGTTATTATTATATTTCACTACTATTTTACTCATTATGATTCCATTCTATAGTTTTTTTTCTAGACCAAAGGGTAAAATATCCTCATTGTATCACCTTTAAACCCTCATTAATATTTGGAATCCTATGAAATACATGGAGGAAATCTTGAGGCCATATGGAGACCAGTATGGCTACTATTTATAGAGTGAGTTCGGTTAGGATGTTACATTACATATCCCCACCAGTGGAGGAATATCTCCCTAGATATTCCATGGGTACCACCCCTATCGATGAAGGATCACCAAGTATGCTAACAATGGAACCACACCCCTACCATCAGTGGATCCCCAAATCCTCTTGATAGAGGACCCACAAACCTATCATTGTGAGAGTATAAACTCTATGGATGGAGGAACTATATCCCATATCATGGGGGAGTACGCATATCCATAAGTAGTATGAGGGACCGATAGATTATCATGAGCTAAGTGATCAGAGGAGTACTTATGCCCATCCAATATATAGGGGACCCATAATATGTTGCTGAAACATCAACTAAAGGATTACCTAACCTTTTAAAGTGTATATGGAGTACCCTAACCTCATGAATAATAGATAAAAAATGGATTACCCAGAAAACACTCTTAAATTATGAAATTGCATGAACTACGATTCCTATATTGGTGCTACATATTCACCATGAAAATATTATTTATCAATGATTTTTTGGAAAATTATAAAATCATAAACCTAGGATCCCGCAATATTTTGAGAAATGATGGTGATTATATAATCCAAAAGGGTTCTTATTATACTAATAGTGGATACATTACCATGCGGAAGTCCACATACTCATTGTATTGTGACTCTACTAGAATTATGATACCACTCCATTCAAAAAAATATGTACAAACTAATACACGATGCATAAACCCACTAATTTTAACCACTTAACCAATGCCTTAATGTTTAAAATTAATCAAGATGTGATTATAATCTAGGAGAATAGATATGTCTGATTCCACACTAATAACTCGGTTCCTTGTTATAAAAAATGAACTTGAGACCCATTGAAAGTGTTTCCTTAGATTTCCAAAACAAACTCACAATAAAATTAAATCCTAACATTATCTCTAGGACTGAAAAACTCTGATACCATTTTGACCTTATTAGAGCCACAAGACCCCTACCAGGTTAATAATAATCTATGTGTGACACCACAAGCTCACCTTTAATATCTGAGGGGTAAGGGATCGAATCAAATAATACATAACATACATAAAGGGCTTCATATTATAAAAACATATAATAGATAATAATATCTAGAGAAAAAAATATCCAAAAAAATTCAATAATATATATATCCAACCTATATAAAAAATGAATGTATGATAAATCAATCAGACAGAAAAATACCACATATGCAACCACCATAGATTAAAAACTAAATCAAATAATGTCTCTGAGTATGATAATATTATAACAACAGAGTATATCCCTTTATGAAAAGACTTAGGAGAAGATAAATCCACCCAAAACCATCATTTCCTAGTGTTAGTAGACTTCCCCATGTACAAACACCCTCAACTCCACATCCTCCAAAGTCAGCTCCAAACTGTGCATAATCTCAATAAAAACAACGCATATAAACTTTGAGATCCCATTTAGGGTAGAGTGTAAAAATATCCAATATTTTATCCTGAAAAATAAGAATTATCATAATAGTAAGAAGACTCATAACTAAAGAAAACAATATTATACACCAAAATCAAACCATAAAATACATGGGATAATTGATCAATGATATAGAAGAAAATATTTTTCCCGATATCCTAAACAAAATATAACCAACCCCAACCTAGATAAATGAGAAAAAATTACAACCCACTTATCCCATAAAGTTGTTAACCCCAAAGTTTATTCCCACACCTTAAGGAAACACCACTCCTGAACTATAAGGAGAAAATAGAAAGTATGATATGATTTTGAATTTAAATAAACACACCTATCTTGATTATTCATCAATAAAAAATCATAAATATGATCTTTCAAATTGATGTTTTCTAAGACACATACCTAGAATACCTATATATTGATGATAAATACAACCCACTAGACATACCAGAACCACATTGTCTAAAATGAAATGTCTCATAATAAAAGAAACCATTATATGGATTTAAATTAAATATTCCAAAATAGGTGTTATGTTATAAAAGAGTACAGAAACAATTATAATGAAATGCACATTTTTCGAGGGATTAATGAATACATAGATAGGTTACCTATTAACTTTCATATAAGAGAGTTCCCTTACCATATAATATACCAAATAAAATTTTCCTCATAAAAAAACATAGTGGAAATGAGTCTCTAAGGATCTAATCCTTGATTGGAGAACCTAATCCATAATCATTAGGCGTGTAATAACTCCATAAATTAGAGGATAGTTGGAACCTTGGTTGTAGGATTCCTCAGTCTAGGTAGTATCTAACCCGATGCTCATAGTACTATTCATCTCATAACCATCAAGAATCTAGGTCTCAGTGATAAGATGTAGAATGAATGATCCTAGATGGATACTCCCCCCATCTTCTCTACAAACATTTTTGTGAAAAAATAAGGGAGAGAGAGAGGTGTATCCAGATTCCATGACATAATATATTATTTACTTTTGAGACATATCTTGTGCCAGTAATGAATTCCCAAAATACCTCATCATAAGATTCCATGAATGAACCTCTACACAAGGCATATAAAATGTATCAAATAATTATATTCTCTAAATAAATCAATAAAAATCCATCATCACCCCCACTAAGTCCACTATTTTTAGTTTTTAATTGGTGATTGATTTTTTCTATAATTCAATCAATATTTCTTGGAGTTGTTTATATTATAAATAGAAAATGAAAGAACTAAATCATGAATAATATATATTGATTGATTGTGAGATGCTCTTAGAATTATATATCATGCTCCAATAAATATAAGAGAAGGAACACCAATTTATCAAGAGAATAATATGGATGAGTAAATATATACATATGTCACTCATAAATGTTATATATTGAAGATTAGATAATTATTTAAGGAGTACATTTCCTATTTTATTTTATGAGGGAATTAAAATATTATGTTTATTATTTTACTAGGTGTTTAAATAATGAGTTTCCCAAAAATATAGATCATCCCAAGATGGTATGGGAGATATTGGGAAATCTAATGCATAGGTAGGTAGAAAAATGTGTAAATGGATTATATGGGAGAAAGGAGAATATATAGGTACAAAATTGTGTTAGTAGGTTGATGTGGGAAGGTGAGACATGTGAGGTATGTGAGTAGTGTGTCGAGTGCATATTTTAGTGTTATGTCCAAGGGGTTAAATGAGTGTGGTCTATTATTAAGTTTTGGAGCATCCCTATCTAACTTTAATGTGGGACTATAGAGGAACATGATATTATTAATTCGTTATTTTGTTTTACAATATTAGGAGTGGCCAAAGGAAAAAATGTTTTCTCATATCCTTTATCCGTATATTGGTATAATATACTTGGGTGATCATGAATATCACCATATTTATGATATATTTGATATCGGTGTTCAATACAAGTTCATTAAAATCACGTTAGACTACATAGGTTTGGTCATATGTTAACTAGAGAAACCATATAAAGGGTTCCAAATGAACCAGATGAATAGGCACAGACTAGCCACATGAAAAACATATATACCAAGAATTCACCACGCTACCATTTGCACAAATTAAAGATCAACTAAACACCACTAGAGATCAACCACGTGCTTATATTGGGATTTACCATATGATAATGAAGTAAGTGATTGTATGATGAGTAATGAAGCCCATAACATGAATATAATGAAGTGACCTTGTGAAGTGAAAAGCCATGGTTGATTTACTGACTGCATGATGAAATTATGTCTCAGTATGATGTGTGCCATACCACATGAACAATGGTTGATCTACTCTGAGTGAAAGAAGACACTACATAAGATACTAACCTATGACAATAAGGCTTGTATCTACCATGATCTATACTAATATTTCCAAGATATCACATAAAGAACAATAATTGACTTCACTAATCTACTGTAAGGCATGATGTGAATCTACCACACAAGGTTCAAACTACCAAGTGAAAGAAAGATAATTGACAATAAGATTATCTAGGAATGGTAGATATATCTACCACATATACAAACCAAGACCTTCCATGAGTGTAATGACCTAACATAGCTGTTTCCAAGCTACTACAGGTATCCTCACAATAGAATAATCTACCTCAATGAGAACTGAGTTATGAATTATTGGATGATCACTCATGAAATAAAGAATACAAGATTATCTATATCCATTATCGTGGCAACTAGATAACAGAGACTGCATTGTTAGATCATAATAGTTTATGATGGATAAAATAGGCATGAATTTTAGTTTAAAATTTTAAACTAATGAAAAACACAAAACCTATTTAGTAAAAAAGATTTGACTCAGAATTCATCTGATGGTCTAAGTGTTTAAATCAAATCCAAAAATCATCAAATATATCCTAGTTTTTATTATTCACATAGATAGTATGATACAATTATTATTAAAAATATAAGTATAAACAAACTTTCTATAGTAAATTCACAGTGGAAAAATAAACCTTTTAGAAACAGGTACATTTTTATAATAGTAAGAATAACTTTAATGATTTATAAAAGGTAATTTTACTCTTTAACATTAAGAGTTAAGGAATTCATAAATCCAAACTTATGATATACATAGTTTTAATAACCATAATAAATATCTATCTTTGCATATAGGAAATCCCCTAATACAATGATTGGTATATCTATGTATTTGAAAACCCTAGAATACCTCAATCCAAAATATTGGTATCAACTATGTATTTCTTAATCTAGAAATCCCTCAATTTGAAGATTGGCACATCTACCTAACTACCCCAATAATCCCTCAATCTAATAGACCATGTTTTCCTATATTCATATCCCTATAATCACTAGATGTAACCACAACTGGACATTTATAGTAAAATAACAAAACATACTAATAAATTTACAATCCTATTACATATTCTTTTGAACTGGAAATCTCTAAGAAATTACTAATCATTAAAATGAGTTGTTCAAGAAAAAAATATATCATTCATGTTGAGTTGAAAATGAACGATCTCTTATCTCCTCAAATGACCCCTAGTTATAAAAAAATCTTCAACGATTATATTTATGAGTTGGTTGAAACAACCTTAGAAATATTTTACATGAAAAATCATAATGATCAGAATCTTTGTCTTCGAATCAAATCATGAACCATACTTCATATTCCAATGATTATTTTTAGTTGAAACATCACAATTCTATAAATAATTATGTATAATATAAACAAATATAGTTACTCTGATTATAAACATTTGAAATTATGATGAACTATACTATTGTTTATTAATATGAAAAACTAAAAAAAGGTTAGTCTAATGGATAAAGACTATTTTCAGTCTAATGGTTATGACTTTGGTTAGTCTGATATAAAAAGAACACGTCTAACCACTGGTCAAAACACCGGTCAGTCTGATGTACTAGACACACCTTTATTCTGATGAATTGGATTAAAGAATAAATGTTTATATTCATTTTACATTAGAACCATTTCTATGTTTAGTATAAAAAGATGTTTTCTATAAAAAACAATAAAACACATGGGATATATTGATTTAGTAAAATAGTTTTTTTATAAAAGTGATTGTGATTTATAAAACTAGGTAATTTAAAAGTATGAAGTAAGAATTTATAGTCATGATTCCCCACCTTTTTAGAAAACATGAAACACAAGAAAAATATTAACTTTGAAATACTTACAACTCATTTTTAATAACTAAAAATATATAATTCATATGAAATTTATTTTCTAATCATAAATCCCACTTATTTAATACCATCTCATTGTATATAATTTTTGATTTGATAGAAATTATTTTTGTGTCATATTCTCCCCCTTAAAAAATTCTATAGATAGTTTCTTCCCCCAAAAACTATTTCTATCACAGATAAATTGATTCCTTTTGATAAAATATCCCCCTTAAAATATATTTGAAAATTATAATTCTTGGTGATATAAAAAAGGTATAGGGAAAGAATTGTAAAATCTTAAAATATTAGAAAATGATACGAATAAATTTTATTTGAAATTAACAATTCATAAAAGATATAAAAGAAAGAATATAAATCCAACAAGTATTGTAAGACATTCATACAAAAAATAATTAGATAAAAATTAATTAAAATTAAACTTCTATTAAAAGTGTTTCAAATTACATCAAGGGTTTAGTTAAAAAGAAATGATCATTTTTTATTTAAATTTTTGATAATCACCTTCAAAATCATGAAATCGTCATGGCCCGTCTCAGATTTAGTAATTGAGGTATTGAGTATTACTATACTATTATCCATAGGTGATTATATTCAAATACATATCTTCAAAAATTATATATTTCTTTCAATAACACTTATTTTATTATTTTCTTATTTAAGCATGAGAATTTCGTATTCAAAAGAACAGAGCCTGATATTTTCTTCATCCATATTATGAACCTTTCATTTAAAAACTCTGATTTATTCATTTCAAGAATTCTTAAAACTTTTTAACTACTCAACAAAATTTACTCTATATAATACATAAGATGAACACTTGTTAAAGGAATCAAAAATGTTAAGTGAATATTTTTATACTTCCTTTATCTCGTCATCATGATATTTCAAATCACTATCAACTATTATAGACCATATTATCATCTAGTTAAAAATTATCTTGTGAGCCATTGATTTACCATTAATGTTTCTAATTTCTTATTCATTTTGGATGAATATCTCAGTTATCATTTTCGAGGTTTCTGATTTTTCATTTAGAGAGTTTTGAATTTGTTTACACCTAGATTCAATATTTGGTAGGTATGGTATAAAATCATTTAATAGTTTCAGAGTTTGTAAAATTTAATTAGTGTTATTTTTATCCTCTATTGATATTGATTATGATGAACCTGATGAAACAAATGAAACATGTTGTCTTGAGAGTTTAACTTCTAAATTTTCTTTCTTTTTGACTTTATCTTCTTCTTCTGAAACTTGACAAACATTAACTTATCGATCAATGTCTTCATTGTTTGAAATCCTTGGTTGAGAATTATGAGGTTACAATTCTTCTTTAGATGATGAGATAACTTAAAAAAAATCATATATCATTGGTTTTTTATTGGATTGGGTTGATATAGAATTTTATGATGATAATGATTATGAGATTTTATCTTCCATTGTTTCTTCATATATTTATTCCTCTTCTGATTTTTTTCTTACAATTCTTTTTCTAACTACCATACAGTTCTCAACACACCTTTCCCAGCTTTATTAACTAAATTCTATTTTTTATTCCCCACTGACTTATTACTAGATTGTGGAACTGTTTCTTGATAAGGGTTTTCAATTTGGGATTGAAAAATAACTTCTTTTATCACCTATTTTCCTTTTACTTTAACTACCTATATTGGGATTACTGAGAGGACTACGGAGATCAACTTCTCCTTTTTCAAATTCTTCTACAAAGCCAACTATACTGAAGCTGGTACCATAGTTTATACTATTGATTTTTATCAAATGAATGCTATAGTAGTTGGGATCATAAATAATAAGGGTTTCGAGAGTGGATAACTCAATCGTGAAAACTGATGTGGGACATGGGTACCCCACCCTTATATGTAGGCATGGGTGGAACATTTTGAAATCCATATAATCCAATGACTTAGATGAAAATCCTTTTCTGATATGATGATTTAGATTTAATCCATGAATGATTATAAAAATATATAGACTCTTAATGAGTTTATAATAAAATTCTCTTATCATAGTCAATGAAAAAGCAATTAGAATTACTTTAATGTTTGTAATTTTTTTTTAAAACTAAAAGAATATAAAAATACAAAAATAAAATAAAATAATATATTTGTACAAAATATAAAACATTAAAATAATCTATTTTTGAATAGAAATTTTCTCTCAATATGAGTAACATGTTTTTCTTGGTTTTTTTGATAGAATTTTATTATGATAAATTTTATAACAAAGTTATTTTCTGATAAAATTTTGTAAAAATTTTCAAGTCTATAAAATTTTTGAAGATGAATATATTTTTATATAGCTTTAATTTTAAAAAATTTATAAAAATTTTTATACCAAATTTTCTTTGAAAACTTTTACTTCAATAAAATTAAAGATATGAAAGAAAATATTTTTATAAAACTAAAAATATAGAATGAAATAAAATTTTTGAAAAAATAATATTTCAAAAAAATAAAGGTTTTAGAAAAATAAAACATATATACTCCACATTTTATAATTAATTAATTAATGTAATGAAATTTTTTTACATGAAATAGATATGAATGATCAATTGATATTGATCATTCATATCTCCAATTTAATATATACTAATCTGTCAAGTCTAATTAGTTCAGTAAAAATTTATATAAGTTGTTCTCATGTTTTGATGAATTATAAAACGATATATCCTATATGTGTGCGATCCAAAAGGAAATGGTATCTTATATATATGTTCTTAGATCATTAGTGATATGTTGGTTTTTTTCATAAGTAAAAGGAACTTGTGTTATCACAAAATATTTTAGTTTTAGTCAAACTCATTTCATAATCAATGTGTGTATGTAGCATCCACAACACTTATGCATAATAATTTTCATCTACCACACATTCAACTTTACTAGTGGAAAGTTCTACTAATTTTTGTTTCTTACAATGTTGGGAAACTAAATATTCACCTAAGAAATGAAAAATAATAGTATTTTTACTATCTATTTTACATCAAGTAAATTCAACATCCTAAAAACTTTTTAACTAAAAATCATTTCCAAAAGAGCAAAATAATCCAAAATCCATAGTTCCCATAAGATAATGAAAAATTATTTCAACATATTCAAGGTGGAACTCTTGTATTTTATTGATATCTAGCACATAAGAATACATAAAAAAATAAATATAGATGACTAGATGTCATGTAAACTAGACTTCCAATAATTACTCTAAAATTATTTTTTCTAACTGATTTCCCAGCATCATCAATATCTAATATATTTGAGTTTTAGATAAGATTAATATTACTTTTAGTATTTTCATACCTGAATTTATTAATAATAAATTTTATATAATTATGTTTAGATATAAAATCTTCTTCTTGTTTTTGTGAAATTTAAAAACTAGAAATCATGTTAACTCACCCATCATACTCATTTCAAACTGAGACTCCATATGATATATAGTGTAATTTGTTAAAGGATTTTTATTTGATCTGAATATAATGTCATCAATATAGACTTTTACAATCATAATAATTTATTAACTTATTTTATAAAAAACTATATTTTCAACTCCCTAAAAAATTATTTTATGTAACAGAAATCTTGTTAACTTGTTATAGTAGGATATAAGGGATTTTTTGGACCATAATGTTCCTTGGTAAGTTTGAAAACACGTTATTTATGTTTTTTATTTTCAAAAATTAGAGCTTGTTCTACAAAAACTTCCTCCAAAACATATCCATTAAGAAAATTACACTTCACATCCATATGAAATGGTTTGAAATTTAAGAATGATGCATAATCTAGAAATATATGAATATCCTTATGTCTAGGTACTAGAGAATAAGTTTCTTCATAGTACATTACCTATTTTTTATTATAACCCTAAAAACATGTATATATATATTTGTAACTATTATTTTGTTTTTATCACAGTTGTTCCTAAAGACTCTTTTTACATCAATTATAAAAGTAACTTTAGGATGTTTAACCAAATTCCAAAAATTATTTCATTCAAATTCATTGGGTTCATATTTCCATGATTTTATCTAATCCTCATAACCTAAAGCCTAATCAAGAATAATAGGTTTGAATTTTGATAAAAATTTTAAATATTTAATTTCATTTCTCAAAGAACATCTTATCCTAAGTGGTTGATCTATATAACCAATGTTATTATCACTAGTATGATTCTTAAGAAACAACTATTTTCTTGGGTTTAGTAAACTCTATTATTAAATAATATAGTTAACATATTATTGAGTTTTATGTTTATAAATATATTCATTAGTTGTTCTCTCATGAGAATTACTTTTTAATATAGGTAGAAAATTAGTTTTAGAAATCACATCTAAAGATGTAGATTGAGGTTGTTAGAAAATAAAAGGACCACTTTCATAAAACATAACATGTACTATTTCTTCAATAGTACTTGTATTTTTATTAAAAACATGATAATCATTACTGGTTGTATAATAACATAAATATATTCCTTCATTATATTTAGGAGAAATTTTTTGAATTCTATAATTAGTATTCATAATGATTATTTTAATAAAAAAGCATTGAAGAAATAATGTTTTGGTTTCCTTCCAGTCCATCACTCAAAAATATTTTCATTAATAAAAGGTTTGATTAAAAAATTATTTATAGTATAATAGGTAGTACTAATTTCTTCATTCCAAAAATGTTTAGAAACTATGTATTAACTCAAAATGGTTCTAGAAATATGATAAATAACTCTATTTTTCCTTTATACTACACCATTTTTTATATGGATTTATAGGTGCCAAAAAGTTATGTATAATACCTTTTTTACTATAAAAAGAATAAAAATCGTAATTTAAAAATTCACCATAATGATCACTATGATTATTTATCAAGGATAAGTTTTCCTCATTTTTAACATTGGCTGTAAAACTTTTAAAACAACAGAGGGCTTCAGACATTATTTTGAGAAAATAGACCCATGTATATCTAGTGTAATCATCAACTAAGACTTATATATATTATTTTCCACTAAAACTACTATTTCATGTAAGACCAAATAAGAAAATGTGAACTAAATATAAAACATCATACTCTGAAACTTCCCTAATATATTTAAATTTAGACTTATGTCTCTTACCATATTTAAAAGGATCATAATCTTTATAAGTATCAAACCTATGTTCTCATAGATCTGTATCACGTAATTTATTAGACAAATTAACTATAGTAATTAGATTAAAATTCCCTAATATTCTATACCATAACCAAAAAATTTCTTTCGTTGCACTAAGATGAGGAAGATATTGGATCCTAAGGTCTTCTAAGTTCAGTGTATAGACATTATCAATCCAATTAGAAGAAAGAATAAACTCATATTTTGGACAAAAAACAATAAACTAATAATTCCTAAAGTTCAAAAGATAACCCTCATCACATAATTAAGTTATACTAATAAGGTTTTTCCAAAATACTACAGTAAATAAACATTTGAAACAAATTATTTAATAATAAGAATAGTTTTACCCATATCGAAAATTTCTCCTTGAGAATCATCTCTGAAAGTTGATTTTCCAACTTTCATCATTATGATCTTCTCAAATAAATCTAGGTTCCAGTTATATATATCAAATAGTCATTATCCATGTACCAAATATTTTTTTCTGGGTATATTCTTTATTTTCCTAAAAATAAAAACATTTGTGCTTCAAAACACAAACCTTCTTGGGTTCTGTGTTAAAATAAAATAATTTTCTTGGTAACCACAATTTTCAAAAATAATTTTTTTTGTGAAAAAATTATTTCTTTTAACAAATAGGCTTTATGAAAATCCAAATATTGAAATTTATTTGATGAAATATTTTAATTATTGTCAACCACATTGACATTAAGTGAAAAAATATAGCACTTTTCAGAACAAATGAGTTATTATTATAATTTTTTTTCGTAAAATCCATTCTTGAAATATCTTTATGAGGTCTAATTTTTTTATTACTTTTATCCGATTTTTCATTTCCCTAGGTAAATTTAGAAAAAATATTTTTCAAACTATAAATTCTTTATTTTAATTTAACAAATATGTTTTTATCCTCAATATTATTAATATTAGTACTAAGTTTTATAAATCCACTTTTTAAAATATTTCTCTCATAAATAGATTTCCCAGTATATTTTAAGAAATTATATTTATCAGAATTATATTTTTCAATTTATTTTGATAGATTTTATATCTTGGTATTTAAAGTATAAATTATGGAATATTTCTTCAAATATTTTTTTGGGGAATTATCAAGTTTTTTATAAATTTTACAGTTTTCATTTTCAAGTAATTCGGAAAATCTAAATACTTATTCATAAAGAGGAAAACTTTTACCCTCTTCAGTTGAGGGATATTCTTAATCTAAATATTTAGAACTATTATCATTATTACTATCAAGGTAATTTTTATTCCATCTAGGATAATTAATATATTTTATAGTTTTTACCTTATCCATGGGACATTTATTCACCTTAGGTAGTTCTAAATAAAAATCAATATTCTTCTATTAAAAATTATATTTTTTGAATAATCATCAGAAGAAATATCTCTTCCTATTTCACTCCATGTGACAAAAGCTTTCAAACTTTTCTTGATCTTGTGCTTGTAGTAATTTTTTGAATTTCTTCTTGAATCTCATTCCTTACTATATTTCCTTATCAATTTATGAAAATATGGTCTTATATGACCTAGTTTCCTACACTCATGACATATAAACTAAGAATCATCTTTCTTATCCCCCTTACCTCAATTATATTTATTATATATGTACTAAAAATATTTATTTAAAAAAATATTGTTCATCATTCTCACTAGGTTAGGCTATTCATTTTTATAATTTTCTAATGAACTACTATCAGACTGAATAACAATTGTCTTCTTTCTATAATACATAAATCATTTCTTAGCTGATTGGCCTTTGTTTAGTAAAATTAGATTTAGTTGCAAAATAAACTCGTCCACTTTATTTTCAACTTTTCTGCATCCATTTTGAGTATACCTTCATATTGTATAAGTTTACTTATAAGATTTTCTATATTAAGATTTTTAATCCTTTGAGTATCATCTATAGATTTTATTTTGGATTTCCATTCATTTTTCATGATATCAATAGTTTTTTATACCAATATTTCATCAGTTAAATATTTCTATCCAAGAGAATGTAAAATATTAACCATGTTCATGAATCTTTTATGCATATTATCAAATCACTCCCTATGTAAAAAAAATGAAATTCTTCATAATTAGCTCTCAATATAGCTCTTCTAGTTTCAATAACTTTTGATGTTCCAATGCTAGTAAAATCTAAATTCTTTCAAATATTCTTAGACACTTTACATGAATAAATTTGACTATAGATACTTCTTATCATAGAAAAAAGTAGTGTATTTATTACTCTATAATTCAATTTATATTCTAAAGTTTCGTGGTTTGTAAAATTAGTAACTTTATTATTTGGAATATTATAATCTCTAGTATTTATAAAAAATTCATCCACTATAGTACTGATATCAAAATTATTCATTATATATCTCAAGTATTTATAAAAATTCCCATAAAAATAGGTGGTCTACTAGGATTTAGATTTTCTTGTGTATAAACATTTATACCTATCATATAATCAAATAGAAATACTATTTTAAAAAACATGTTAGTGTAATGAAAATGTATAAACAATATTTTTTATAAAAAAATCAAAATAAATTTCTTGTGATAAGAAAAGTAAAATCACAAAAAGTATAATTAAAGAGCCTCCTATGATAAAAATCGTTGGATTATAAGAGTTTAGGATGACTATAAGTGGGGGTTATTGTATTTTAAAAATTAAAACTAATAAAAAACTCTTAACCAATTTAGTTAAAAAGATCATTCTCAGAATTCATCTGATGGTTAGTGTTTTCAAATTGGATCTTGAAAGTAGAGGATTTATAAGAGTTTATATCAGTCTCATAGATAGTCTGATATAACTAATATTATAAATATAAGTATGAAATATATTTATAAAATAAATCCACATCAAAAAAATTAAAATTATATAAATAATTACAAAAAATTGTATAACAATAATAATTATTTGCAAGATTAATACAAGTAAATTTTACTCTTTAACCTTGAGAGTTTAGGATTTCAGAAATACATCAATCAAGATATCCATAACTTCAATACCAAATATAATGGTATATTGTTCCACAGAAGAAAATTTCTAGATATGATGATCCATATATCACTATCATAAAAAACAATAGAATACTTTGATCGAAAATATTAGTATTAGCTTTATTTTTATTAAACAAAAAGTCCTTCGATATGTAGATCAGTGTCTCTATCATCCAAGACCTATAAGCCATTGATCATATGGATAATGTTATCTTATCTTCCAATCACTATTATCCCTTAATATAACCATGACTGTATATAGATAATACAAAAGAAAAATATTCTTGGGAATTTAAAATCCTCATACAGAATCCATAGAACTAAATCTCTCAATTAAATTAAAAATAGATAGAAAGATATTTTTAAAAGATCAAAATATCATAAATGTTGAGTTTCAAATTAATCATCTCTCTTCTCTTCAAATGACTTTTTATTTATATTCAAATCATCAATGGTTATATTTTTTTAGTTTTTTGCAACAACCTCAGACATATTTCTCTTGATAGGTCATAAAGATATGGATATTTTTATTGATTTATAATCATAAACTGTACTTCATAGTCCGATGTTGTTTTTTGGTAGCACCATAAAAGTTATATAAATAATTACATCCAGTAAAAACAATTCTAGTTACTCTAGTTATAAAATTAAGATAGTTTGATGAACTATACTATTATTTGTCAATCTGATAAACCTTACAATTCTAAGTATAATGGATGAAAACTATTTTCAGTATGATGGTTTTGAATTTGGTTAATATAATTGATAGAACATTTTTCTAACCACTAGAAAAAATATTGTTCATTCTGATTTACGAAACACACTATCAGTCTGATGAATCTGATTGAAGAATAAAATTTTATATAAATTTTACATTATAAAAATTTCTATGTTAAGTATAAAAAGATGTTTTATTTATAAACAAACTAAAAAACTTGGGATAGATAAAGTTAGTAAAATACTATTTTTATGAAAGAATTTGAGATTTTAAAAAACTAAGGAAGGGAAAATTTGAAATCAATACTTTTAATTCAATATGAACAAAGTCATATATATAGTGATATCAGGTGTATGATTCATGAGAAGGAGTAGAAGAAACCGAAAATGATATTGATTTGAGATTATGTGGCATGTATGAAGTTATAGTTACATTCATTAGAGGAATGTATTTACTAAAAGATGATGTTTAATCCTAGCTGAATCCATGATGTTTTCATGAGATAGAGACAAATCTGAATCTCATTCATAAGATAATCATTGTTACATGCAAACCATTTGTTGATATTTTATAAATATATTACTTATTATCCAAGATTTAATGTTTAAAATATTATAGTATAAATAATGTGATTTAAGTATATGAATGGGGAAGATTCAAAAAAATGTTACCAAAATGAAAACATGTGACGAGAAGAGAATAAATACCAGGAGGTTATATGTAACAAATATAAGAACCATACTATATCTGTTATTTTGTGTGATTCATAAAAAAATTAATTATAATAAAACATATTGTATTAATTAGAGATTAATTGTGATGATGATAAAATCATAAATATGAATTAATGGATTTATGAAGGTGATTATCCTGAGAATATAAATGAATAATGGATACATTGAAATAAAAAGAGATGAAATGATCTGTTTTGAGCTGAACGTCATAGGAATAAACATCACAGTGATTGTGATCCTTGTTAAGAGTTGTGAAATAACATCCACAATATGAAGTGAAAAAAATTGTTTAAAGTATGAAGTTGATATGATCCATACTCTAGTATACATTTCTATTGCATATTTCATGGATGCATGAATTCATAGAAGGATATATTGAGTCAACATACAATAAAAGTTTTCGTAGTGGGATCAGAAGAGATGTTGAGGATTAGATAATTTAAATTCCACATTGAAATTACATAATTAGTCTTTAAGAGATTTATAAAAAGGATATATTATTTCAATGTTAAATGATATTGAAGAATGGTCATATAGAAGATTTATAGATATTTAATTACACAAGAATATTTTTAATTCAATATATACAATCACATAGTTTAGTGAATATAGAAGCAAAAATAAAAATAACATATTAGTTATACTTAATGATAAATAATTTCCATGTATTATTTCTTGAATACATATTAATTTGGGAATCAAAGAATATTTTTATATCATATTGTGATCCCTTATACATTGAATATTATGAAGTGAAAATTAGTTTAATATGTTCTTATCCATATTCATAAGTTCATATGTTATAAAGATGAATAATAAAGAAGACCAGGATAAGAGACTGTTGTTAAATTGTTCTATCAAATTATATAAAGTCTCTTAAATATTGATCTCTAAAATGATTCCAAATCATATTCATATCATTTAATGAAAATTTCCAATGTGTATAAAATGTTCTTGATCATATCCTTGAAGCTGAAGACATGTTCATTGATTCGAATATTTTTAAATAATTAGTGGTGCTAGTATAAACAACTCCATACCCAACATAAACTAAACACAATGTGATCATATTTAAGGGAAGTGTATTATATCTACCCAAATATTGTGTGTGGATTATAACTAAACATGTGATCATTAAAAATTAATAGTGATAAAAAAAATTTGTGATTTGTTAAGATTCGAGAAATTAAAGGAGAATATTCTCAAAAAGGATCCAATATAGAGACCCATGATTTTCATATATAAATATTACATCTTATTAGATGGTATTCCATACATAATATTACAATGTATTCCAATGTTTTGTAGTTCTAGTGTATTTGTATTCTTGGATACATACAAAATTTTTCCTAAGATATTTAAATCATCTCCCACTTAGTTATTCCAAACTATCACCCCTATTAAAAATATAATACTTAAAATCATTCTTCATATCCTAGGGAAAGTAAATATAAGAAAGGGAAAGCTCAGATTCTTATCAATGGTAAATAAGGGAGATATCAATGATCAATTAAGTATAAAATGAACATAAGTGTATGAGAAGGTGAGCTTAATAATTGAAAACCATACCCAATATATAATAGATAATAAAATTGAATTATGTAATAAATATTGGAAGTTCATAAGACATAATTAAAAAAGGAATCAAATAATAAGATTCATGATATCATAACATTGGAATAAGACATAAGTTTTTGGTATACATACAAGAATAGAAAATTATTTAATTAGTAGTCAAGGCTCACTAACAAGAATATCATAGTGGATTGTGTTTACTCTATAAACCATCATATCCTTAATCAGGGTTCACTCCCAAGACTATCCAGGTGCACCAAGTCCCTTACTGAACTGGGTTTATTTCCTATTCATGTCCCAATTATCTCATGAGAAATCAATCTTTACCCAATGCATTTGAAGACTACATAATTATAGTCCCACATATCAGAATATGAAAATAATATATGTGTGTTCCGCAAGACATAATAAAATTCACTATATCATGAACCATGAAAAGTAAATGGGGTCTATAAAAATTTCTTCAATTCATTGTAGAATTTACAATAAAAGAAACATGATTTCATAGCTAAATTAACCAATTGTAAAGAAACAAGTTTCATAGAATCGCCCATAAGTAATCTTCAACATGATACATTCAAATAAATAAATTGGTTGGTATTATTGGATCATATCTCTAGTAAAGTGTAATTAACATCAATTATGTTATCATGGATAAAAATGCCTTTAAAATATCATTGGATCATTTCTTGAGGAAAATACCCTCTTCAATTTGAAATCGCATCTTTAAAAACTAAATATTTCCTAAATAAAAAGAAAAAAAATTTATTTTAAAATAACCATTAAAACTTGTAAATCAATATCAAAAACTTTAATTTTTCATGACTGTGGGAAATTACATTCATTCCATTCATGTTAAAGAAATTATTCCTTTCTCAATTTCAGTAAAAATAAAAAAACATCTCATTCAGTAAATAAAAAGAAGTATAATTTTAAATAATTTATAAAAAATTAAAAAAGAGAAAAAATTAAATTAAAAAATAATTGGAGGATAATAAAATCCTTCATAAAGATTTCTTTAGAAAACATGGACATGAAAGAAAAATGATTTTTCACCGAAGAGAGAAATCGAGTTTATTTTTATTAAAAACAATATTTCAATGTATTGAGTTCTTAAATATAGTAAGATGAAGGGAAAAAATTAAATATATATAAATTAATATCATAATTAAAAAATTTATGGTATTTTTTAGTGATATATCATGAAATTTTATCCTTATAAACTTAATTATAAAAAATCTTGGTAAACAATGAGATTGTAACATAAAACACTTTTCTCACATTCCACTAGCTTTGAAAGAGGTATAACCTCCTCAATAGTAAATTTAAATTTATTGAACTATATATAAAATAATAATGTATATACTTATAATATCATATATTATTTTCTTATTACATTTCAGCATCGACTTACTAATAATTCCTTATTAAAATCATTATTTCCAGGTATAAACTGTTTTGTTTTTTAGGAAAATATTAGTTTAATAGCTCTGGTCCTTGTACTTTGATAATGTCTACATAATATCTATAATTTTAATCATGATATATATATATATATATATATTTAATATATATTCATTATATATATATATATTCATATAAAAAAAGGTATATATATAAAAATGAATTACAACATTTATAGAGACGGTAGACTGTACATATGCATGAACATTGTTTTTAATTTTTAACTGATGGAACGAAAGAAATGAAATAACAATTCACCATTAAAGGGTAATTTTTATATCATATATATCATCTATATTCATTAAATATATCATTAATACCTTCCATGTAAACAAAAAATGAATAACGAATCACTTTTCTTCATGGAGGTGGTAGCCACATATACACGCGAGCATCGTTATAGATTCCTAATAGATGGGAAGAATGTGAAAAAATGGTAGTTCCATTATAATAATAAACATTCATTATATTTAATATATGAAATTAGTTATTTTATAATTGATCTCATGCATTTTAAGAATATATAAGAATAAATAAAATTGTTAACACTCGGTTAAGATTTGTTACTCTTCATTGAGAAACCTTCTTTGGATTACACATTTAGCCACGTAAGGATGATATTTTGGAAATAAAAGATTACAGAGGATGTTATAAAGGAATATAGGGTCGTATTATGGTAGTTATTTGTGATATATATGGGTCAAAATTATTAATAATAATGGAGAGGTGGTACTCTTTTATAAGTTATGGGAGGTGTACTCTTGGAATTACTTGAAGTATTATATTAATATAAACTAATTTTATTGGAAAAATTGATTCAAATTGATATTATTAGAATATAAGATGAATATGACTTAAATACTCTAATTAATTTTTTTACAGGTTTAGGTGATGGTTTCACCATTATTTACTATTTTAACCAATGTTATCCCGTTTGATAATTTCCCCAAAATCATTATTTTTTAATGTTTAATAGCCATGACTGTTACCATAAAAATTAAATTGTCTCATAAATAGAAGAATATTAATATTTTAAAACATATTCAAATAACTTAACCTAGGATAATATTTTTAATAAATTTAATTTATTTAATAAAATATTATTTGTTATTAAATATCATTAATATCATTTTTGGAACTATCCATTTAATTTGACATTGAAAACAACCTGGAAAAAAAGGAAATCAAATATAAACCTTTTTAACTTACCTAATATGTTATATGTATCTAAAAAATTCTTGTATCACATTAATTCATCAAAATTGTATTTCTTTGAATATTTATAAAACCATTTATTTTATTTTTCAATTAATAGAATAAATACAATGTGAGCGTTGCATAAGCATTTAAAGTAATCTTTCAATCACAAAAAATTAAACATAAATTATCATGATATAAAAAGTAATTAATATATAAAATAAAAATTAATAACATAAGTTTTCCTTTTTTTATCCTAACATAAATAAATTATAGATATTAAAGCCAAGATAGTGAAATTTTATAATTATTCAATTATTTAATTAATATAAAGTACATAATTAAATAAAAATAGGACCAAGTGGCTATATATTAAACAATTAGATTGAAATGGATGAACTAAAATCATAAAATATGACAAAATAATGTGTTAGATAAATTTTAAAGCCTTGTCCCAATGATCTAACCCTATTTTACACATTTAACTCTCACCGAGGTGAAAATATTTTCTATAATTACAATTTATTTTGACAAAAGGGGACTATTTACAAATTTTAGAAATAATTATTAAAAATATGGGATCATTTTCATTAGATTCAATTTTTATAAGTTTTATAAATTAACTTAAGATATAAACACATAATATAAAGAAAAATTATTTTTCAGAACATATCATTTTTTATATATAAAATAGTTTCTATACCAAATTCAACTATAAAATTGATTAAAATGAAATGAAATAAATTATTAATAATATAAATGAACAAATATTACTTTTAAAATCATTTTAAAAAAATTCACTATTTAAATTCCATAAATGTAAATAAGGTTTTTAATAAGTCATTATTTTTCACTATTAATTGAAAAATCAATCTTTGCAGAAAATTATCAAAAATTCGCTCTAAGATAATTTTTACCTGATTTTTTTAAAAAATAATTCAATTTTTAAAAATATATTATTTTAATTTTTTGAAATTATTTATATTATTTTCTCACAAATAGTAATAAAAAACATTTTTTGAGGGAAAATTTACTTTTAAGGAATATATTGATTTTAATAAATATTGAGTACTTATTGATCATTATATTTACTTTATATAAAAATATTATATGTAATTTGAAAGATGTGTTTATTTCTATTCATTCCAATAATTTAAGACCCATGTTATAATGATATAATATCTTAATGTTCATTTAGACTCTAGGTTGCATGTATCGGGAGATATCGAACAAATAATATTAATTTAAAGATAAATATATCATAAAATATTATGGTGTTACACTCTAACCCTACTAAAATGAATTTCCACCTAAAAAATATATCACTATGATACAAAAAAATATTAATTTCTCTATTTCATCACATCCTCATGTTCTCAAGTAGCTTTCTTGAATTTCAGATCCCTCATAATATTTTTAATCAGGTGAGTAATCATGTGCTTTATCATTAGATTTATATAATCAAATATTTAAAATAGATTTTCATTATAAGAAAGATAATTTCAAATGGTAAAACCTATGATTTTAATATATTTGAATGATTATGTATTTACTTTCTCAGGAGAGATACATGGAATACATCATAAACTTGAGAGAGGTTCGGTGGAAGCATTGACTGATAAACTACCATCCCTAAGCGATCAAGAATATTAAAAGGAAAAATATACCTAGGGATATAATTTTATTTATTTGTCAATATAATAACCTTATTCAATGGAAAAATTGTCGAAAATATCATCTTAACAAATTTAAATTATAGATTTTCTAATGATTGTCTGCATAAATTTTATGTTCACTCTGAGATTCCTTGAAATGTTGCTAAATAGCTCAGACTTTATCTACCGTTTTCTAAACTAGATTAGATCCTAGAAGATTTATTTCTCCAAATTTATCCCATCATGTTATATTTTTAAACATATTCCTTATTTTTCTTCATAATATGCCATTTAAATTATTTATTGAAAGTTATTAATATAAGATAAACTCAACTAGAAAAAGGTGTTGATCCAAAACACCATTGAAATACATAAAACAAGATCTAATAATATCCTATATTTTTTAAAAGGTTATCTAAGACTAACCATATATATGAGGATGATAGTCATTATTGAGACTCAATACTGTATCAATATCCTATTGAAAACTTCACTAGAACTTCATGGAAAAATTATAATCTCGATCAGATACAACAGAATGTGGTGGTCCATTAAACTTTAATTCTTCTTTGATATATATTATGGAAATATGATCTAGAAATAAATCCTCTTTGATATTAATTAAGTGTTCTAACATCACAAAGTGATTGATTATATCCTAAATGTCATTATAAATTATATACATTTTGTGGAGTATAATGAAAGAAAATCCATGGTGATGTTTTCCCATTTCTATTACGGTATGAGTAATGGTTATAACACCCCCTTAGAATTCTATATCTCATCCTTAACATACTGAGATACCAAGCACCAAGATATGTACTCGCCAATATCTCATTTCTTGTTATCCCGCTAGAAATAATCTTTCATGTATCTCTACATCTCCAAACATCTTAGTTGAATATATATTTGGAACTATAAAATTCATCCAAAATTACCTTCTTCAAGTGTGGAATTTATGGGACATGTAGAGGGTTCCTAAACCACATTATGAAATTATAATCAAAGATAAATTAATTAATATTTTTGACCTTTTCCTATAAATCTATATCTTCCTTACGCACCTACTTAATATTCACATGGATTGATTGCTAAATACATATTTTATTAAGATAATATTTTCCCATTATATCAATATTTATAGATACACAATTTTCAAATCAAGGAATAATGGATATTTTTTTATCCTTATCATAGATAATCTACCATTATCATTTCAAATTTAATCATCATACAACTCATACTCTTTCCTTGGGTGGTAATGTATTGAGTAGTCAGAATATTTAATCAACTCCAGCCATCTTCTCTAGTGAATATTAAAAAAATTTTTGAGTGAATATATACTTTAAAGTTTTATGATCATTATATATGTCACACTATTCATTGTAACGATAATATCTCTATATCTTTAATGAAAAAATTCCCGCAACTAACTCCAGATCATGAGTTGGATAATTTTTAGCATGAACGTTCAATTGTTTTAAGGAATAATCTCTCATATTATCAGTATATTTGTGGAAATATCCATGTACCTTATTATATATATACCAATAGATAACAAATACTTCTCCACTATAGGGAATTCTAAGCATAGGTGTGTTGACTGGCCTTTACTTCGGTTTCATGACATTTTCCTCCAATTCATCTGTTTAAAGGAACTTGGATCACATATGAGTTAACATGGTGAGTGGATTAGAAAACTAAGAAAAATCATCCCAAAAGAAATAATAAAATCTATCAAGACCTTGAAAAATAAGGATCTCATTCACCATGTTTGGATTGGCCTAATGTTTAATAAATTTTATCTTTGATGGATCCACCTATATACCCTCACTTGGGAACATATGACTCAGAAATGAAACTTTTTATAACCAAAATTCATACTTTGTAAATTTTTCATACTACTTATCCTTCCTTATAGTCTTCATTATAATACTCAAGTTATCTTCATGATAATCCCTTATATTTTATTATACAGTAATAACTTCTATAAAGACTAACAATACCTGATCAAAATAACTTCTAAATACACTGTGAATCAAATTCATAAAGATGGCATGGGAAAAAGTAAGACCAAATGGAATCACTATAAATACACATTGTATAAAGATTTTAAAGAATTATATCTTCTATATATCATCCTTCTTGACCCTTAATTTATTATATCTAGAATGAAATTTGATCTTGAAAAAGTATCTATCTCCATACTGTTGATCAAAAAAGTCATCAATATGGGGAAATGAGACTTATTTTTTATTTTGATATTGTTGAGTTCTTTATCATCTATACATAGTCTCATTTATCAATCTTTATTCTTAACAAAAATAATAAGTTCACCCCAAGTTGATGCACTAGGATGATTAGATCCCTTATAAATCGTCTCTTCGAGTTTCTTCTTCAATTATAGTAACTCAATAGGTTCCATTCTATACTGAGTATTTGAGATTTTTATAGCACTGGTAATATGTTCTATTAAAAACACAACTTCATGGTTTAGTAGAATACTAGGAGTATATTATGGGAAAACATCAATAAACTCTCGTACAATATTCATATATTTGAAGTTGATTTTATCACTAATTGTATGAGATAAACACCAAATTTGAGTAGGAATCCATACGTCTATAATTTATATAATTTCCATAAAAAAGGTCATATTTTTCATTACACTAATATACGATCATAAGTTGGTTTATAATATCAGTTTTCACTTCCCTTCCATGGAAATTAATCTGGTATTTGCATAAAAAATCCAATCCATGGATAAAATAACTTCAAATCAATTTAAGAGAGAATAATAAGATATATATAAAGTATATTCCCACAAAATTAAATAGGATAATAATTATAGAAATAAGATTTGATCAACGTTCCATTAATATTTTTCACTACTAATTCAACAACTAATAATTTAGGTTGTATTTTGATTCCATTAAAAATTTATTTAGATATAAAAGGGTTGGGTATATTCAAAATCAAATAATATATTTGAAATTATAGAGGGGATGATAAGAGTACCTTTCACCATTTCAATATCATACCCCACATCTGAAATCGTGGTAACATGAGATTTACCTTTATCTTTAGGATTAATAAATTATTTCCATCAATCATCATTATTATACTTCGTATTTTATCATGGTTATAATAATTCACATAATGCTTTTAATTATAAAGACATTAGTGTGGGGTTCCATTTTATAGTTCTTCTTATCCATCATTAGCTATATTATTATTCCCATAACTTTAGTATTTTATTTACCAATGACCTTCCGTTATATAATTAAAATATTTACCAATTCTATTAATAAAATTTAGTCCCTTAATTTTGAGAATAAATTAATTATAATCTTATTCTTTCCTTTGTTTTTATAATTTACTTTGAATTCAATATTTATTTTTTCATCAAAAACATGAGATTGATGGGTAAATGGAATATATATTTAAATATTTATATCAAATTAAAAAAAATATTTAGAACTAGTGAAGTCCTTTATGTAAAATTCCCATTGGAGACATAGTTTTAAGCTATTTAATAATTGATCATACTTACTTTGAAGTTGGATGATAATAAATAAATCATACCTCACAATTATTGTAAAAATTTCCTCATTAGTTATACCAAATTAATCATCCTTCTTCTTTATCTAATTAAATTCTTTATCTATTTTCTTATAAAGAATATGAGTAAATTACATATTAATTAATAATATCTTAAACTAATCCCACTCCATGGTTTAAATTTTATCTGTTTTACTTCTGTTATGTATTATATTTCATAAATGATCAGTTTTACCTTCTAGTTGATAAAAAACCAAAATAACACTTTCATGTTCTGGACACCAGAGAATGGAAAATATTATTTCAGTGGTACTTATACATTTTTCATTAATTAGTGGATCAAAATACCCATTAAATTAAGTTGGATGTTTCCTCATGAAGGATTCATCATAAAATGCTTCCCTTCTTTTCATTTTTAGAGGCTCGGTATGATTCATATATTGAGAAAGTGTCATATGTATACAAATAATATTTTTATTTGAAACTCCCATAACATTTTGATGCTTTAGAGGAAAATAATTTCATTTTACATCACATTAATCATTAACATGATTCTTCTAGGTTTCAAATATATGATAAAACTAAAATTCATAGTTTGATCGACAATAATTATAGTGGGAAACTGTATAATAATGAAAAAATCATTTATAGGGTGACAATATACTGAAACATTCTTTCAAACCTACGACACCAAATATATAAACTATATCATCATTTTTTATCACATATTCAAATCCTATATAATGTTTTTAATGGAAATTAGAATTAACCCAAGCATATCACTTGAGAGTTTCAAAACTAGTGCATAGGATGGTCACCCTCACCATGCACTAGAATTATGGTTGAGATATACTCGACCAATTATTTTTTGAGGCTATTACACTGAGATGTGCCTATTCCTAAACCAAATTCACTTGTACTATCTATAAAGTGATGTTTGTTTTGGAAAACCACTCTCTTTTATTTACCATAACATAGGTTGTTCACCAATACAGAGGATTATCCTAAGGGTTCTTGCAAATGTTTTATTTCCCTAGTTTCTAAAGTGATTTGATACCAACTATATTGACAAATAATTATCATAAATTAATATTTAATATTATTATATTAATATTTAATAAATAACACAATGATCCATTCCAAAATCATTTTAGTTTCGTGTCTTTGGAATTTTGGACATATTAACAAATTATTTATAATAGATTAATATTTTATCTAACTTATTTCTTCCCAAATACCACCCTTTTCAGACATATCAAAGATAAAAAATATTTATTCATATTTTGAGGAAAGGAAACATAAGAAATGGTGAGATATGATTCTTAGTAATGGTAAAAAAGGGAGGTATCAATGACAAATTTAGAATTAAATGGGAATAGAGGAATTAGAATATGATATTAATATTTAAATACCAAAAATAATATATCATATATAATAAAAATTAATCATGTAATAAATCTTTTCAGTTCATAATAAAAGAATATTAAAATAATCAAAGAACATGATCTATGAGAGAATAACATTGTCATAAGATATAAGTTTGTAGATTACCCATATGCAGAGAAAATATTTTCTTAATATTCAATTATCAATTCCCTGAATATATTATTGGATTGGGTTCACTCTATAAATCATCATATCCTTAGTAAATTTTCACTCTCAAGACAATCATTGTGGACAGATTCCCTTACTTAATTAAGTCTACTCCCCATTCTAGTCCTCATTATCTAATGAGGTCTCCAAATTTATCCAATGCATTAGAGGGCTATATAATTTTTGGCCCACCCATAACATAATGAAAATCATACATATGTGTGTCATAAGATAATAAAAAATTATACATATTATAACCTATTAAAATGAAATGGGTTTCACAAACATTTCATCATATCATTATATCATAACATACGGAAAAGAAATGTGTTTCATAAATTTATTAACCCATGGGAAAGAAATATGTTTCATAGAGTCAACCTTAATTCATTATAATCACAAGATATCCAAATAAATAAAGTGCATGGTATCATTAGATCAGTTTTTCACTAATGTGAATGTAATATCAAGGATTTTATAAAAGTTTAAATTATCTATTAAAAAAATCGAAATATTTCTTAATGAAAATTTAATTTTCACTTTTGAAATCAATTATTTACACTTTAATATATTCAAAATATTAAGGGGAACATTTTTTTAAAATAAAATTATAAACTAGGGAAAGTAGTATTTAAAAAATTGAGGGGTCATGATGGTGGGAAATCATGTTCATGTCATTTATGTTAAAACAAAGATTCATTTGTCATTCTTGGTAAAAAAATAAGAATATATCATTCAAAAAATGATAAGAAGAATCATTTTAAACCATTTTATAAAAATTTATACATGGTTAAAAATTAATTTAAACAATTATATTATAATATTATAAACATTATATATTTTTTTAGAAAATATAGATAAGGAAGAAAATGTATTTTTGAACTAAGAGAAAAATAAGGTTAGTTTTCAAAAAAATAATTTTTTGGTCTCTTGAGTGAAGAAAGTGATTAAAATAAAAGTAAAATATGTAATATTTTTTTATATCCAGAGAATAAAAAATAATGGTATTATTGAGAGGAATATTAGTATATTCCATTATTTTGCACTTAATCATAAATAATCCTGGTAAATAATGAGATTCTGACATAAAAACATTATCTCAAGTTCCACTTTATTTGAAAGGGATATAACCTTCTGTATAATAATTTAAATTTATTATAATTCTATAAAATAATAATTTACATACTTATGATATCATATATTATTTCCTTATAATATTTCTACACCCACTGATTGATAATTTCATATTAAAATTGTGCTTCCTTTTGTAAACTATTTTGTTTTTCATAAGAATTTCATTTCAGTAGTTACGGTATTTAAACTTTCATCATGGTTCTATAATTTTAAAATTTGTAATAATTATATATAATAAATATATATTAATTATATATATAAATATTTATAGTCATCAATAATAGGTAGATATAGAAAAATTAATCATATTATTCAGGGAGATGGTAGTTCGTACGTATGCATGAATGTAATTTTCATTTTTTGATAGAAGGAATGAAATGAAGGTAAATAATGAATCACTTATAAAATATCATATTTATATAATATATGTTATATATCTACAAAATATATTAATATTACCATCCATGTAAATTGGAAATGAAAAAAATCGCATCACTTCGTGGAGACGGTAGTCCACATGTTCACATGAGCAACATTATCATTTTCCAGCAGATGGAATGAATATAGATAATGGTTGTTCCATCATAATAATAACCATTAAATGTATTTAAGATAATGATTTAATTACATTATAACTTATATGATGTATTTTTAGAAGGTATAAGATGAAATAAAATTTAAAATTCTTGGTTAAGAGTTAAATCTCTTTGTTGAGAAACTTTCATTGGAATAGACCTTAATCCTCAAAATGATAATGTTTTGGAAATAACAGATGATATAGGAATTGGTAAAGGAATATAGTAATGCATTATGGTATTGATATTACTTTATATAAGGCTAAAAAATTATGAATAATGAAGTATTGGAAGTCCCTTTTTATAATGGAGGGGAGGGGAACACTTGAAATTATAAAAAGTATTAAATAAAAATAAATTAATTTTCCAAGAGAAATGCATTAAAATTGATGTAATTGAAATATAATATTTTTATATGTCTAAATAATATCATCTCATATAATTTTAACAACATCGGGTGATGTTTTCACCCTTTTATACTTTTTTAAACCACTATTACTCTTTTGAAAATTAACAAAAAATCAAATATTTTGAAGTCATTATTGGTCAAGAATGTTACCACAAATGGGAAAGCGACCCATAATTTGAAAATGGTTGATATTTTAAACCATATTCCATTAAATTCTTTGAGAATAATATTTTCATGAATTTTAAATCCTTTAATAGAATAATATTCATCATAAAATATAATTAATATCATTTTTGAACTAATCCTTTAATCTGACTTTGAAAAAAAATATAGAAACAAAATTATAATATAATCCATACATACAAAAATAACATGTTATATTTTCCTATAAAAATTTTATAACACAATAAATTATCCAAAATTTTTAACTTTTCGTATATTTAATATCATTTATTTTATATTTTTATTAATTGATTAAATATTATGTCAGCGTTAGGTATGAATTTAATGTAATCATTCAATCAATAAAAATATAAAATATATTTACATTAAAAAAATAAATCAAATTTAAAATAAAAATTTATAACTTAACTGATTCTGTGTTTATCCTTATGTTAAAATATTAGACATATTAAAGTAAAGATTACACCATTTTGTATTTATTTATTTTTTTAATTAATATAACGGTGATAATCAAATAAAGTGGAAACAGTTGAAAATAAATTCTAGAATCATGTATAAATAGCTGAAATCCAATCATAAATTGGGATGAAATCATGTGTTGGAGAAGTTTTAAATCCTTATAAAAAAATTTTAACCATATTTTACCCATTTTACCCTAATCAGGTGACATAAATTTACTAAAATTACTATTCATATTGAAATCAAAAAAAAGTTACCATTTTACGAAATTTTGACCAAATTATTTCAAATACTAAATCCATATTTTAATATTTAATGTCTATAATTTTTATTAATTAATTTAATATGAAAAAGAAAAACGCAACGAAAAATAGTTTTTCTGAGAAATTCATATTTAAGTATAATTTTTTTAGAAAATAAAAAAAATTATTCAATCAAACTAAATTTAATTATTAATAATATAAATTAATGAATTTTACTTTTAAAAATATTTTAAAATAAAGTAGAACTTTTTAAATTATTTTAACGAAAAGATAGTTTTCAATAAAAATCGGAATTTTTCACTATTTATTGAAAAATCACTTTTTTTCAAAATAAATTATCAAAAATTGTATCTAAGTTAATCAATACATGTTCAATTAAAAAAATTAGCTTCTTTTTTTCAATAATTTTTCTATAAGTTGTATAAATTAAGAATATTATTTTGTCACAAAAAAAAATAAAACTATTTTTGAGGAAAAATGTATTTTTATGGAATATATTGACTTTACTAAAAATGATTACTTAATTATAAATATATTTTATTCATTTAAAAACCTTATATATACTTTTTTTTTAATTTATTCTTTTTCATTCCTACAATTTAATGTCTAGTTTATAATGGTATATTATATTTCAAATAAATTAGACCCAGGGCTGAGTGTATCACAAGCTAACGAGGAAATCAGATATATTTAAATAAAAATATATCAAAAAATCTCAGGGTGTTACATCCAAACCTTGTAAATATCCTTATTTTTCATTTACATGCTTACTATGCATTACAAACATAGTGGTGGGTCACACATTAATTAACAAATCCATTTATCTTAACCAAGATAGTGGTTCAAGCATAAGAGTTTATAATTTAAAAATATATAAAACATGGTGAATAGGGGAAACCTAATTCAAACCCACCCATGTGTATTCATGATCCTACTAGGGTCTACAATATGTATTAAAAATTAGTTTCCACCTTTTATTTGATCAATTTTCCCTAAATTTTCTTACAAGTACTATCTTAAGTGAATATTGGAAGATGATTCAAATGTGCCTCATATGGAAGACTTGGTCTCCACTCCTATTGAATATGACATGAATGTTTCTACTAAAACTTTTAAAATTTGGAATAAGAAGTAGGAAAATAAATTCAAAAAAACATAAGAGATAATAATAATATATCTCTATTTGAAGCTGATTAAGTTGATAAATTTTCATCTAGAAAATATGTTGAATTTTTTTGAAGAAAAAAGTTTAATTTGTGAATAATATGAAGAAGATGAGTCTATTAATACAATTTAAGACTTATACACTCAAAATTCCATGTGAGTAAATAATTTTCATGTTGAATTTATGTCATATATTTTTTTATTTAATGGGATTCTTGATGGAAAACTAAAACATCAAGAATAATTTAATAAAATCAATTTTTTAATAGGAAGTAATTCCAATAGGAGAAATGATCTCATAGATATCTTAGAATAAAAGGATGAATTAGTGACTCTATATAACCAAATTATTTACTTCTTTGATGAATATTTTTAAATTAGTTCCTTTGATAAATATTTAATAAAAATTATTCTTGAATATGTAATACATTATTTAGAAAATCTATACAATATCTACAAAAATGAAAAAGATAATTATTTGGAGTTCAAATAACCAAAGAATTAAAAATATTAACACCTCTTTACAAGAGGGAAAAAAATAATGAGAATCATATAGGGAAGACGAATATATTGTGGGATGTTTGGAAAAGATCATGTGGGGATAGAAAGTTTAACTTCAACATGTAGTGCCTTGAGTTTGAAGTCATGTTATGAAATTTAGAGGTTTTTCCTTCTAAATATTGGCAATTTGTGGGAATAAAGAAAGATTCATCCAAAAAACCCATAAATGAGTCTTTAAAAAAATAATACTCAAATCATTTTAAATAATATCTTAAAATGATCAAGAGATGAATATATATCTAGATCATGGAAAAAGGTATCCAATAATTCTAAAATTATAGTTATATTAAATTATTTTACGAAAAATAAAAGAAAAAACTTAGATCTATAATAGTTTGCATCGAAAAAACATTTGGAAACTCACAAATATTTAAATAAAAAAGGTTATCATGCATAAAACCCCAAAATTTATCCCAAAATTTTATGGTTCTAGACAAAATTTTGAAATGTCCAAAATCTGGACGACTAACACCTAAAATGAAATCAACAAGATTTATGGACCACTTTTTTGTTCCTTGAAATTTGTTCATTTGGATAAAATATACTAGCACAACATGTCAATATATATAGACTACATAAGGCCTATATTTAGGGAGAGTATATCTAAATGTAATAAGAATCCTATTAAACAGAAACTGACTTCATAGAAAAATATGAGTCTTTACACTAGAAAAAAAAATTTAATGTATTGAATATTTTTGTGAGTATTACAGTATAACGATTCATATTGAAAAATAGTTCTAGTATGATCGATATATATATAATTCCAACACTACTATGAATATATGAACACAATTTAGACCGGCGTAGGTTAAAAATAATGAAGGGCATGTTTTATTGGGAGAATAATATGTAAAGGGAGGTGTTCGATAGAATAAAGGAGTTGAAAAGATCTTCCAAATAATATTAAGAAGAATGACTCCAAGGATGTATTTTTAACCAAGATAAAATGCATCCATTGTTAGAAAAACTGGAACACCATGGGTTTGTCTAAGAATATAGATTATTATATAGACATATATATCCCTCGGGAAAGTTTCATATTAAATATTGAACAATTATCTGAGGAAGAGGATATATTTTTTTATGAAGGAATTGAAATTTTATATTTCATATTTTTATAAATTTTTAAATGTCTAGTTTCCCAAAAAATTTGAACCATACTAAAGATATTATAAGTTTCTATGGGAGAGATAGGTAGAGCCTATGCATTGGTAGGTATGTTCATGCATGGAAGGAATGCATGGAGAGAATGGTGTACACAAAGGCATGAAAGGGTGATGATTGGTAAGTACAGGGAGGAACGACCCATGATGTGTATGTGTAGTGTGTAGAGATCTAACCCTAGTATCATTGATGATGGTTTTGAGAAGAAAGATATATTATTAAGAGTTTGTAATCCTATCCAAACTTTAATATGAACCAATAGAGGAACATAATATTATTTATCCTTTATATTATTTACAGATATAACGAGCGAATGGATGAAATAATTCCACACTGTCTCCTTCAACATTGTGGTCGGGATAATGTTTTCTGCTTTTTTAACATCTTGTTATCTCAACATTCATTCCAAGATCCACTTTCATTATAATCTCATCAACATGTGTGGATTTAATTGTTCTATATTGACCATTTAAACAGGTGTGTAATGACCACTTGAAAAACATGCACTTCCAAGAACACACAAATCTATCACATGAACAAAATAGAGATCAACCACAGTCCACTAGTAATTAACCACATCCACATATTATGATAAACTTTACGATGATTAGGTAAGTGAATATATAATGACTAATCCAACCTATCACATGAATATAATGAAGTGGACATATGATGTGTGAATCCACAATCTATGTACTAACCAAATGATGAAATGAAGAAACATTATATTGAGTGATATACTCTATGAGAAAATGATTTCCTACCATGAGTGAAGGAAGATACCACATGAGTTACCAACCAACCACAAGAGGGGCAGTATCTACCATGAACTACCATGATATTTATAATCTATCGCATAAAGGATTATCATTGAAAACACCAAGAAGTCATAAGGTGAGATGTGAAGCTACCTCATGTGGTTAAAAATATTTCATGAAGTAAATAAAATAGACCAAAATTGTATATAAGAATGTTAAATAGATTTACTAAACATATAAACTGTAAGATCCCGGTTTTTGGAAAGGTATGTTTTGTTGTGTTTCAGGTTTAACCCTTAGTTTTTGGGGATTTAAAATGTCTCATGAAAGTATGAGAGGTCGAAGGGGTGTTCCGGGGGCTCAGGGCATGGAAGAAAGGAAATATGGGAAAGACAGGCCAGGGCGCACTGCCAGCGCACGGTCAGGTAAACCGTGCGGCCTGCCCAGGCTGGACCGTGCGACCCATCCTCCTCCGGACAGAAGCATGTGCACGGTTTTCACACGGTTTTCCAAACCGTGCGGCTAAATCGTGCGACTCCACCACCTCCAGGAACTGGCATGCGCACGGTTTTCCAAACCATGTGGACAAACCCTATAGACACTTAATGTTGGGAAAATTACATGTTTTCCACTCTGGGCTTTTAAACCCAACTCGGGATGTTCCTAATTTCCTCACCTCCCATCCCTAGCGATGAACTTGGCCGACCCAAGCTTCCCAAGTGTGGATATCCTTCGATTCCAATGTGTTTTTGGTGTCGTTGGTTGCGGATCAAAGCTCCGAGTAAGGCTAATAACATCCTTTGTTCTCTTTTTGGTTTAGGGTTTGCATCGTCTCTCCCTCTTTTTCTGAAACCCTAAAAACCTATCTTTTGGGTGAGTTTTAGGTTGAATCTCCAAAGGTTGGTCAGATCGAGGTCTAAGGACTTGATTGAGAGTGTGTTCAACCGCGGTTTTGAGGTAGGTGATCCACAAGTGATATCCCATAGTTATTTGGTTATTTTTTTCATGTTTAGATGTGTTCTTGATTTCCTATGGTTATGTTTTGAATAACCTTGGCATGTTTGATAATAACGATGCTTAAACCAGTAGATGGGAACCCTCACGATCCCCATGGGATGTGTTGGGATAGACTTGACCTAGTTGGGGCCATCCATGGTATGTGTCGGCTTTTCCGGATTTAGGGATTGATATTGAACAAGTGACCTTGTTGTAATGAATTGTAGATCCCTTGATAAATATGTTGACATGATTGGTTGAACATGGAATAAAAGTTAGGTGATGCACCTAGACTTGGCAATGACCTTAGGGTTAAAGTGGAATGGGTTTAATGGTTGATTCATGGGAATGATGAACGAGCTAAATGGGTTAATGTGTAAACTTAATAAGGACCATAATGGGATAGATTATGAGTTTAATGATGAATGCTTAGTGAGATAGGCATAACACATGGTAATTGGGTGAAATGGTAATGGGTTAATGGTTTAAGGCGTAATGTGGATTCCTATGGGGTTGTTGTGAATAGTGTTGGCCGAAGGGCAATGGGTTGGATGGTTGATGGTTACTTATATATAAGCATGTGCACATGGCTTCGTAGAGTGGGGTATTACATGAGGATCTATTCCCATGGGTCGAGTGAAGATAGAGGTTCTAAACTCCACCCTAAATGCACGGGTTAGGAAAGGGGACTGAGGGTCTATTCCCCTAACAGTTGCATCCACCCGGACTGAGGCTTCAAGGTGATGTTATGGTTTCAATGAGGGGTTAGTCTTAGTGATATAGGATAACGATGTGTTTACCCTCTTGCATGTGATTGTTGGCCTTACACCCATGTAACATAATGTATGTGTTTAACCCATGGAAATGTGATGAAATTGTAGGTGATGATAATTGGTAATAAATGTATAGTAATGGATTGGAGATGGCTTGGTTATGAACATGTTAATGTAACCTTAATTAATTACTTGGAAATTATCACTCATCTTCCATTTTCATGCACTACCTATTCATACAAGATATTTTGTAGACACCATTGGTGGTGGCCTGTTGAGTTGTACTCACACCCTGCTCGGGCCGACGTTGGGTACCCGAGCATACATCATGTTTGCAGGTCAAGATAAGGGAAACAGTCCTTGCTAGATAGTGATTGAACATGGCTAGCACTTGGTGGAGGATTCGGACATGGAGTCGGGACCATTTTGTGGATTTTATCATTGTCTTTATTTTGGGCTTTGTTCACTTTTTCACTTGTAGTATGACATGGAATATTTACTCTTGGAAGTGTTTGTTGAACATATTCCTTGTTTGTTGGTTGTTGTTTCTGCTATTTGGTTTATTCTATTATGTCTTACTCTGATAAAAAGGGGGTATAGTCTCCCCACTTGACTACATAGACCCCCGCTTCTTGTTGACAGCCTTTGGCGTACGGGGAGGCGCGCTTAAGGTCATCTAACCACCCGGATCGGAGCCCCGGTTTAGTGGTTTCCATGTCGGGGATGTTAAAAAGTGGTATCAAAGGAGATCTTTCTTCTCCTTCTCTGAGGTCTTGTTATTTGGGATTGGTAGCCAAGGGATTATACGTGTTGGGCCTTGGTAAAGAGCTCGTGCTTGGGAGTAGCTAACCAATATACGAGGGATAACCCAAGTCACGCTGGGTGGGAATTGTTGTTCTTGGTTGTGTGTTGTTACAGTTGATGATATTTCACCGTTGGGTGATGCACATGCGGTTTGATGTGACTGTTTTACGATATTTGGCTCGTGGCCTTAACGACACGAGGAATTTCATTCATGCATCTTTTTTAGGCACCTAGGGAGATAGGTGACATGCATTGTGTTAGGCACACGCACGGGGTGGGTGTGTGAGGAAGGAGAGTAAGGTGAATCATGCATTTCATGAAACCAAGAAATAATGAGAAGAATGAAATGAAACAAGTGGGTAACTGATGTTTAATTAAATAATAGGGTTTGAATAAAATTGGAAAATGATTTTGGGTTAGTTATGAAAAATGGGTTGTGGTAGCTAGTAAAGATCTTTTGATGGAGTCATGAAAGTTTATGGTATGCATTCTAAAATCATGTGCTAGGAATTGTAGAGAAATGCCACCCCGACGTCGGTTACTAGTTGGGCAACGAGAGGATGTTGCTGAGAACACTCCTCCAGTAGAGGAGCAAGAAAATTTGGTGGTCAATGAGGGTAGAGAAGACCAGTTCTGGGATAACTTGACTCGCCTAATGCAGATGATGGATTGGGACCTAGGGCGGGTTGCACCTTGTATGTTTGAGTTGACAAGGGAGTCCCAACTGCAGCCCCCCCCAGACCTTCACCGGAGAGGGTGAGCCAGAAGAAGCGGAGTTCTGGTTAGAGTCTGTCCAGACGATACTGGACCATCTGGAGACCCCTGTTGAGAAGCGAGTGAATCTGGCCAATTATATGTTGTGAGGATAGGCTAGGTGTTGGTGGAACATTCAGGCTCAAATCGAGCAGGATGAGGGAATGTCGTGGAAGGTTTTTCAATAAAATTTTCTGGCGCATTTCTACCCAGAGAATTTGAGGCAGGACAAGGCTACAGAGTTTATGAGCCTGACTCAGGGATCGCTATCGGTGATGGACTATGCTAGTCGCTTCACTGATTTGAGATGCTTCATCCCAGTGTTAGCAGGAGATGTGGTAGTAGTAGCAAGGCGTTTCCTGGATGGGCTGAGACATGAGATCAGGTCTCAAGTAAAAATCTTCCACTTGAAGAGGTTCGCAGAGGTAGTAGATCAGGCACTGATCTTAGAAAGAAACCATAAGAGAGCTTCATGTAGTGGTCTTGTGGTGTCAGTGGGACAAATGAGTGGTGCAACTATCGAAGGTCAAAAGCGACGCCACGAGAGATCACAGCATGGTGGAAGTCTGCAAAGTCGCTAGAAGAGAGGGTCAGCCTCTCAGAGTAGAAATTAAGTGTTCTACTATCATTGCGGTAGGCTGAGGCATATGCGTGGTTAGTGTCCTCGCCCTTCAGTTGAGTGTCGTTTGTGTGGCAGGATGGGGCATGTGCAGAGGTTCTGCAGGAATCCTCAGCCGGTGGGTGAAAATGATGGTGGAAGGCAGGTACCATATAAGGGAAAGGGATCGGTTTCCCCGTATTAGGTAGGCAGTTCGAGCTCCACGGGCTGTAATGGTAGGGGCGGTGGACGTGGAACTCTAGGGCAAGATCGCTCATGCCAGCAGGGTAGTGTAGCATAGGGTACTCAGGTTGGAGCATAGGGTAGAGGGGTAGGTCAGCTTCAGGCAGTTCAGTTTGCGCCTAGTGATGGCGAGGCTGGACAATCGACTATTCGAGGTACGATCCTTGTAGCTTCTACTTCGTCTAGTGCGTTGTTTGACACAGGTTCCACACACTCTTTTGTATATGCTCAACTTGTGGTAGCTCTGGGTTTACCTATGGAGAGGGTGTGTGGATTTATGTCAATTGACACTCTGTTGGGGGTGCGGGTTGAGGATATCAAGCAATGTAAGGGGTGTGCCTTGGAAGTAGGTGGGTACCGTTTTTTGTGGGATTTTTTCATTATCAAGATTTGAGGGTTTGACCTAATCTTGGGAATGGATTGGATGGTGTTGTATCGGGCACACATAGACTGTTACCGTTACAAAGTATCGTTCATGTCACTTGAGGGTGATGCTTATGTCCACCGCTGTGAATGGGATGTTCGAGCATGGCGTGTGGGGTCGTTTTGTCAATAGATGAGTGGACACACGGCTCGAGTATCATGGCTCATGCTTGATTATAATGAAAGAGGGGATCAGTCTGTTTTCCCTCCTGTGGTGGATCGGTTTAAGGACGTGTTTCCTGAAGATTTCTCGGGGTTACCACCCGAGAGGGATGTTGAGTTTACGATCAATTTGCTGCCGGGAGCGGGGCCAATTTATATTCCGCCATACCGAATGGCACCGGAAAAACTCCAGGAACTGAAGGTTCAGGTTGAGGAGTTGGAGCATAAGGGGTTTATCCGTCCTAGTACGTCTCATTGGGGATCTCCCATTATTTTTGGAAAGAAGGTCGATGGGTCATTAAGGTTGTGTGTTGACTGTCAAAAGTTGAATCAACTGGTGGTGAAAAATCGGTACCCTCTTCCTAGAATTGATGACCTTTTTGATCGGTTGAGGGGTGCATCGGTGTTTTCTAAGATTGATCTGAGGTCGGGTTATCACCAGTTGAGGGTGAGGTCTTCCGACATACTGTAGACAGCTTTCCGGTGTCCGTACAGGCTGTTTGAGTTTTTAGTAACCCCTTTCATCTTGACCAATGAACCAGCGGTGTTTATGGCTTTGATGAACCGGATCTTTCAAGCCTATCTTGATCGGTTCATGGTTGTCTTTTTTGACGATATCTTAGTGTACTCGAAAACTCAAGATGATCATGCCCAACATCTTGACATCGTCTTGGGTATGCTTAGAGAGCTTCGGCTATACGCCAAGCTATCCAAGTGTCAATTCTGGATAGGTGAGGTACATTTTCTAGGTCACATCATCTCAGAGGTAGGTGTGTCAGTGGATCTAGAGAAAGTGCACGCAGTTGTATCTTGGGAGCATCCCAAGAGTGTTTCTGATGTTCAGAGTTTTCTGGGTCTGGCCAGGTATTACCGAAGGTTCATTCAGGATTTCTCTCGCTTAGCAGCACCACTTTTGGGCTTGACCAAGAAGGGAATCTGGTTTGAGTGGTATGAGGCTTGTGAGAATTCCTTTCAAGAGTTGAAGAAGCGGTTGACGACAACACCTATATTGATCTTACCTGAGTTGGGTAAGAAGTACATCGTGTTTTGTGATGCGTCCGGAATTGGACTTGGGGCTGTGTTAATTCAAGATGAGTAGGTTGTGGCTTATGGGTCAAGACAGTTGAGACCCCATGAGTGGAACTATCCCACTCGTGACCTTGAGTAGGCTGCAGTAGTGTATTCCTTGAAGTGCTGGAGGGACTATCTGTTGGGAGAACGGTTTACCGTGTTTACCGACCATAAGAGTTTAAAGTACATCTTCTCATAGCGGGATCTGAATCTACATCCGTGAAGATGGGTTGAATATCTCCAGTATTTTTACTTTGATTTGGTGTACACGCCAGGTAAGGGAACTAGTGTTGCTGATGATCTGAGCAGGAAGGTTCAGAATCAGATGGTTCAGGAGTCCAGCACCAAGTGGAAGGTGATGGCTTTGTTTTCAGAAATGCACCTGGAGGTGCAGGAGGAGAGTGGACATGTCACTCTTGCTTCCTTAACGATGGAGTCGACACTTTTGAGTCAATTTAAGAAAGGTCAGCTTTAAGATCCTGAGTGTTTGAACATAAACGAAAATCTTAAAGGTGGGGAGCTACCTTCTGGCTAGGCCGTCGGTGTGGATGGTGTTGTTCATGTTCGGGAACATTTAGTTGTTCCAAAGAGTGTGCAGGAAGAGTTGATGTGAGAGTTACATGCATCAAAGTGGTCAGTGCATCCTGGTTTGACTAAGATGTACCGTGATCTCTGAAGGTAGTTTTGGTGGCCTGGAATGAAGAAGGAAGTTGCGGGATTTTTGGCACGGTGTCTTACCTATCAGCAGGTGAAGGCCGAGCATCAACGCCTAGGTGGTTTGTTGCATCCATTTCCCATTCCGGAATGGAGGTGGGATGATGTAACCATGGATTTTATCATGGGTTTTCCGGGGATTCTATGGAAGAATGATGTAATATGGGTGGTTGTGGATCGGTTAACGAAAGTGACTCATTTATTACCGATTCAGGAGACCTTTATAGTCGACCAGTTGGGTGAGCTGTATGTTTGGGAGATAATGCGCTTACATGGTGTGCCACAGACCATAGTTTCAGACCGAGATCCATGTTTCACATCGTGTTTCTGGAAAGGGTTGCAGAAGGGGCTTGGTACACAGGTGTTTTTGAGTATGGCTTTCTACCCGCAGACGGACCGACAGTCGGAACATACGATTCATGTGTTGGAAGACATGTTAAGAGCTTGTGTCTTGGAATTTTGTGGTTCTTTGGAGATACACCTATCATTGGTTGAGTTTTCCTACAACAAAATTTTTCAGGCTACAATTCAGATGGCACCATTTGAGGCACTTTACAGGGGGCCATGTCAATCTCCATTGTGTTGGTTAGAGGCCGGTGAATCTGAGTTGTTGGGACCAAGTCTCATGCAGAAGACTTCAGAGAGAGTTAAGTTGATCAGGAAGCAAATGGATATGGCCCAAAGTAGGCAGAAGTCGTATGCAGATCGGCGGCGTAGACCTCTTGAGTTTGGGGTGGGTGATAAAGTGTTCCTTCGGGTGTCTCCAAGGTTGGGTCACCGTAGGATACGAAAGCAGGGAAAGTTGGTGCCCAGGTATGTGGGACCTTTTGAGATTGTGGAGAGTATCAGACAAGTGGCTTACCGACTGGCTCTTCCACAGTGGTATGGTGGGAGGCATGATGTGTTTCATGTGTCGCAGCTTCGAAAGTATCACCCTGACCCATCTCATGTGGTTGATGTTGAGGATGTGGAGCTTGAGGCTGATGCGTACTTTGAGGAGCATCCAGTTCGTGTGGTGGATCTTAGTGAAAATGTCTTGCGAGGCAAGGTTGTTCCATTAGTGTGAGTACTATAGAAGCATGGGAAATTTAAGGAAGAAACATGGGATCGGGAATCGGATATGTGGGCTCAGTGGCCCGAACTCTTCTATTCGGTGGATCAATGAGGCTTGGAAACATGGCTCGAGGACGAGCCGTCATAATGTGGGGAGGTTGTAAGATCCCAGTTTTTGGAAAGGTATGTTTTGTTGTCTTTTGGGATGAACCCTTTGTGTTTGGGGCTTTAAAATGTTTCCTAAAAGTATGAGAGGACGTAGGGGTGTTCCGGGGTCTCGGGGCTCAGAATAAAGGAAATATGGGCAAGACAGGCCAGGACGCATGGCCTGCGCACGGTCAGGTAAACCGTGCGGCCTGCCCAGGCTGGACCGTGTGACCCATCCTCCTCCGGACAGAAGCATGCACACGTTTTGCACATGGTTTGCCAAACCGTGCGGCTAAATCGTGCGACTCCACCTCCTTCGAGCAGTGGCATGCGTACGGTTTGCGCACGGTTTTCCAAACCGTGCAGACAAACCCTGCGGCCACTTAAATTTGGAAAAATTACAGGTTTTCCACTTCGGGATTTTAAACCACACTCGGGATTTTCATCCTTTCCGCCCCTCCCAGCGTTAGCGATGAACGTGGCCGACCCAAGCTTCCCAAGGGTGGATCTCCATCGATTCCAAGGTGTTTTTGGTGCCGTTGGTTACGGATCGAAGCTCCAGGTAAGGCCAATCCCATCCTTGGTTCTCTTTTTGGTTTAGGGTTTTCATATTCTCTCCCTCTTGTTATGAAACCCTAAAACCCTATATTTTGGGTGAGTTTTAGGTTGATTCTCCAAAGGTTGGCCGGATCAAGGTCTAAGGACTCGATTGAGAGTGTGTTCAACCGCGGTTTCGAGGTAGGTGGTCTACAAGTGACATCCCATAGTTATTTGGGTATTTGTGCATGTTTAGATGTGTTCTTTCTTTCCTATGGTTATGTTTTGAATAACCTTGGCATGTTTTATAATAACGATGCTTAAACCGGTAAATGGTAACCCTCACGATCCCCTTGGGATGTGTTGGGATAGAATTGACCTAGTTGGGGCCATCCATGGGATGTGCTGGCTTTTCCCAGATTTAGGTATTGATATTGAACAAGTGACCTTGTGGTAATGAATTGTAGATCCCTTGAAAAATATGTTGGCATGATTGGATGAACATAGAATAGAAGTTAGGTGATGCACCTAGACTTGGCATTGACCTAAGGGTAGAAGTGGAATGGGTTTAATGGTTGATTCATGGGAATGATGAAATAGCTAAATAGGTTAATGTGTAAATTGAATAAGAACCATAATGGGATAGATTATGGGTTTAATGATGTATTCTTAGTGAGATAGGCATAACACATGGGAATTGGGTGAAATGGTAATGTGTTAATGGGTTAAGGCTTGATGTGGATTCCCATGGGGTTGTTGTGAATAGTGTTTGCCGAAGGGAAATGGGTTGGATGGTTGATGGTTACTTATATATAAGCTTGTGCACATGGATTCGTAGAGTGGGTATGACATGAGGATCTACACCCACGGGTCGAGTGAAGACTGAGGTTCTAAACTTTACCCTAAATGCATGGGTTAGGAAAGGGGACTGAGGTTCTATTCTTTTAACGGTTGCATCCACCCAGACTAAGGCTGTGAGGTGAGGTTATGGTTCATATGAGGGGTTAGTCCTAGTGGGATAAGATAATGTTGTGTTTACCCCCTTGCATGTGATTTTTGGACTTAGACCCATGTTTCATAATGTATGTGTTTAACCCATGGAAATGTGACGAAATGGTAGGTGATTAAAATTGGTAATAAATGAATGGTAATAGAATAGAAATGGCTTGGTTCTGAACTTGTTAATGGAACCTTAATTAATTACTTGGAAATTATCATTCATATTCCTTTTTCATGCACTACCTGTTCATACTGTATATTTTGTAGACACCGTTGGTGGTGGCTTACTGAGTTGTACTCACACCCTGCTCGGGTCGCCATTGGGTACCCGAGAAGACTTCATGTTTTTAGGTCAAGAGAAGGGAAAATTTCCTTTCAAGATAGTGATTTAACATGTGTATCACTTGGTGGGGGATCCGTACATGGATTCAGGACCATTTTGGGGATTTGACAGTTGTCTTTATTTTGGGCTTTGTTTACTTTTTCACTAGCATTAGGACATGGCATATTTACTATTGGAAGTGTTTTTTAAACATGTTCCTTGTTTATTGTTTGATTTTTCCTCTATTTGGTTTATTCTATTGTGTATTACTATGATAAAAAGGGGGTATAGTCTCCCCACTTGACTACATAGACCCCCGCTACTAGTCGGCATCCTTTGGCATACAGGGAGGCATGCTTAAGGTCATGTAACTACCCATCTCAGAGCACCGGTTTAGTGGTTTCCGTGTCGGGGACGTTACATAAACTGGGACCCATTATGAGTAGTATGACATATTATGTGTGCTTCCAAGGTACCATAAGTATCCTCATTGAAGACAATTCTACTACATAAAGTACTTAGTTATAAACTGTTTAATGATCAAACATGACATGGAGTAGAAAATAATAGTTGCAGTGATTATATTGGCCAGTAAAAATAGATACTATGTAAATCAAGGTTTATAATGAGCTTATGCATATGATTCCTAATAATAAGTAAGGTTATCTACAAATGATATTGAATCCAGATTATTTGGTATGAATGTATTTCCATTTGATTTTATGTGATATGAAAATGGATTTATTTAATAAAGATGACTATGCTGATCTCAATCCATGATGTTCTCTTGAGATCAAGACTCATCAGAAACTCATGCATGAAATCATATTTTTTTCATGCACACCATGAGTTTATACTAAAAAAATATTATATTTATTCTCCATGTTTTCATGCTCAAAATATTTTATTAAAGATAGTGTGATTCTAGTAGATGAATGAGAGATATTCATGATGTTGTTCCCTCAATGAAAACATGAGATGAGGAGATAATAAATAATGGTAGGTTTTGTGTCACAAATAGAAGAATCATTATGTATCTTTTATGATGTGTGAATTATGAAAAGATGAATTACATTCAGACATTAAATTTTTATGTGTGTTTAATTATGAAAAATCCACAATAAGAAATATGCATGTATAAATTCATGTATGAGATTTTCATGTGGACATAAAATATTAATAAGATAAATTCAAATAACAGAGATATCATATGATGCATTTTGAACTAGTTTTCATGGTAATAAGCATCATAATTAAAGTAATCCTTTCTAAGAATTATAAATTAACCTTCATAGTATGTAGATAATAATTAAATTATGTAAATGATTAAGTTGAGTTACTTCATGAACCAAGATACATTTATATTTTAATTTAGATAGATTCATGAATTCTTGGAATGATATTTTGGATTGATTTAAAATAAATGTTTCTATAGTGGGGTCAATAGGGATGATGTGAAAGAAATGATTCAAATATCATGTAGTCATTACATACTAAGTATTGAGAATAGTTGTAATAAGGAGATTGTATATTATTGTTAAATGATACCAAGGATTGATTTTACTGTAGATTTAAGGAGATTTAATTACCTAAGAATCGTAGTAATTTGATATATAAAGTCCCATGGTTTATGGAATGGTGAGGATAAAAGAAAACAATTTTTTGGTGATGTTTTATGATAAATAATATACATGTATTTTTACATGAATTAATATGAAAAAAAAATTGTTTTAGAGAATATTGAGAACTATTTGACCTTGAAGATTCTAAAGAAACAAAAAACCACTAGAAGAAGGTTTGATCCTATTGTATTTTGGAATTCTTGTGTATTAAAGATGAATATGAATTTGTATAAGGAGAAGACACTGATGATGGTGTTGTTAATCTAATTTCTTAGTGTCTCTTGAAGATTGATATTCACTTCAATTATATATCATAGTGATACTATGTGAAGAATAAGGAAAATGTGTATGAAGTGTTCCTGATCATATCCTAATAATTGAATACTTCTTCATTAATTCTAAAAGTTTTCAATAAATGGTGGTGTTGATATAAGCAAAGCCATACCCAATGGGAGATGAAGACGTTGAGATTCCATATAAGGGAAGTAGATAAAACCTTCCTGATCCTTTTGGGTGACTTATAATTGAACCTGTGATTGGTAAAAATTAATAGTGATAATAAAATTTGTGGCTTGATAATATCTGAAAATGATATGGAGAAGATTTTCATAAAGGAGATAAACCATGTAAAAATCCTCGCATAATGTTTATTTTCATATTATTTATTGTATACTTAGGAGAGGGTTACAAATGAATTAAAATTTTGATATCTATTTACCAAGATAAGCATTCAAGTGTAAGAGGGGGTAACTTAAAATATGACAAAACAATGTAAAATGAAGAAACCTGATTCACCCCCCCCCCCGCACACACACCTTTGGTGTCTACACGATCCTACATAAATACACATTTGTTATTGAATTCACAATGAGAACCAAACACCGTAATTCATATTATGGGTTCATTCTCAAACATTTTCATATCACCATGGGAGTACTGAACCCTGTGTATTCTTTTTTAAATCTCTCATTGACCTCATTGTTTCTTCATAATAGATTAAATACCTATATATCCATAAATATTTCAAAATTGTCCCCTCATATCATTAGGATAACACCACCACATTCTCGATGAATAATCACTCCAAATGGAGTCTTCTTTTATTCAATTCTAGAAACCGGGTGAGAATATAAGATAGAAATCAATGAGGGGGAAATGCATGACATGTAATATCTCAAACATGGAATTTAAGCCTTGAATAGAAGAATATAGTGTTCTAACACTATCCATTCATGTCAAATCCACTTATACAGGGTTCCCTTTATGTTACATAATGTGTGTGACCCGAATGTAAGACCGAAATGTACCCTAGGAACCAAAATTTTATATTTTATTAATTCATGATGGATATGTTGTGTGTATATCTAGGGGTATTCTATCATGTACATCACTATAATCCAGGTTGTGTGTCTCTATAGACATGGAATGTACTGTAGCTACATGCTTGTGATTTATGGGGGTAGTTGGGTATATACTTCCACACATCATGGCATGTAGAATTATTTTAAACATGACTATAATTGTTAAAATACACTCCATGTGAAATTTATTAACCTCTAAACAAGACATGTGTTAGGAGGTCATACGTCGTGTGATATTTAACTCATCTTCATAAACAATACCTAGAATAAAAATGGTACATGTCATGTGTTTTTCCATTTACATTTCATGTAGTCGAGTTTTTTTTTGTTCATATATAATTTTCGTACAACTAAAATTGTTATGTCCTCCAACACCCATCATGCCCATCACCGCTAGCTAGCCCACCTTCAATGATTATTCACGTCAAACTTTTTCTTTTCTTTCACTTTATGAAAAGTCTTTATTCCCTTAGTTATCTCCTTTTGAACTAAAGTTCAAACTTCCACTCTATAACCTTCATAGTGTGTTGACAATGACTATATTACTCTGACTTCGTACAGCCCATCACAATCATTCCAGAAGTTGCACCACTATCTTTTAACATTGGTTATTTGTCTATCCCAAACCTCCATTTTCGAATTGATATCTATTAGGAATGATGATGAATATTATTTATCACAAAAACAGAATAGTATTAGGAAGTGAAGAAGATAATTTTTTGCTAGTGTGATTCCTAGTGACAATATTTTTAAAATGATGTTTTTTTAAATAAAATAAGTTTAGCTTTTATTAGAAAATGGGGATTGTTTGGCACCATTAAACTTGCATGGGAGAAATTTGGGTTGAGTGCCACATCAATTGTGGTCCACTCCACTTCCTTAAAAATATTTAATTTAATATATATATATAATTATAAATAAATAAAAATGATTTAGAAATATATATTTATATAATTAACAAATATATGTTTATATTTGTAAATATTATTATATGTATACCAAAATTAAATTTAAAAGTACTAAATGATTATTAATCTATGAGGGTTTTGGTTATATTTTTAAAACTCAAACCCCATATGAACCAAATTTTGTGGTTATCGAATCCTAAAACTTTTTGTAAATATTTATTTATCGAAATATTTATAAAAATGTATTTATAATAAAATATTAATGAATATATATTTATAAATAAATATTTATATTTTTATATATAAATATATAAAAATGTATATTCATTATATTTAAAAAATATTTATATTATTCTAAATATAAGTTTCTCAATATATTTAAAAATATATAATTATAAATACATTTATATATAAATATGTTTATGAATATATATATAAAATTATAGATAAATAAATATATTTAGGAATATTTATATATATAATTATATTAATATATTTTTAGATATATTATTAAATATAATTAAATATAATTATACTTATATATATGATTATATTTATAAATAAATAATTAAACTTATTTAAATATAATTAAAATTATATAATTATATTTATATAAATATATGTATTCGTAAAATAAATATATTTATAATTATATTTTTAATTGTATAATTATACATATATATTTAAAAGTAAATATTTATAACTATGTAAATAATAAACATATTTATAATTATATAATTATTAATATATATTTATAAAAAAAATTAAAATATATATCATAGTGATACTATGTGAAGAATAAGGAAAATGTGTATGAAGTGTTCCTGATCATATCCTAATAATTGAATACTTCTTCATTAATTCTAAAAGTTTTCAATAAATGGTGGTGTTGATATAAGCAACGCCATACCCAATGGGAGATGAAGATGTTGAGATTCCAAATAAGGGAAGTAGATAAAACCTTCCTGATCCTTTTGGGTGACTTATAATTGAACCTGTGATTGGTACAAATTAATAGTGATAATAAAATTTGTGGCTTGATAATATCTGAAAATGACATGGAGAAGATTTTCATAAAGGAGATAAACCATGTAAAAATCCTGGCATAATGTTTATTTTCATATTCTTTATTGTATACTTAGGATAGAGTTACAAATGAATTAAAATTTTCATATCTATTTACCAAGATAAGCATTCAAGTGTAAGAGGGGGTAACTTAAAATATGACAAAACAATGTAAAATGAAGAAACCTGATTCACCCCCCCTGCACACACACCTTTGGTGTCTACACGATCCTACATAAATACATATTTGTTATTGAATTCACAATGAGAACCAAACACCGTAATTCATATTAGGGGTTCATTCTCAAACATTTGCATATCACCATGGGAGTACTGAACCCTGTGTATTCTTTTTTAAATCTCTCATTGACCTCATTGTTTCTTCATAATAGATTAAATACCTATATATCCATAAATATTTCAAAATTGACCCCTCATATCATTAGGATAACACCACCACATTCTCGATGAATAATCACTCCAAATGGAGTCTTCTTTTATTCAATTCTAGAAACCGGGTGAGAAGATAAGATAGAAATCAATGAGGGAGAAATGCATGACATGTAATATCTCAAACATGGAATGTAAGCCTTGAATAGAAGAATATAGTGTTCTAACACTATCCATTCATGTCAAATCCACTTATACAGGGTTCCCTTTATGTTACATAATGTGTGTGAGCCGAATGTAAGACCGAAATGTTCCCTAGGAACCAAAATTTTATATTTTATTAATTCATGATGGATAAGTTGTGTGTATATCTAGGGGTATTATATCATGTACATCACTATAATCCAGGTTGTGTGTCTCTATAGACATGGAATGTACTGTAGCTACATGCTTGTGATTTATGGGGGTAGTTGGGTATATACTTCCACACATCATGGCATGTAGAATTATTTTAAACATGACTATAATTTTTAAAATACACTCCATGTGAAATTTATTAACCTCCAAACAAGACATGTGTTAGGAGGTCATACGTCGTGTGATATTTAACTCATCTTCAGAAACAATACCTAGAACAAAAATGGTACATGTCATGTGTTTTTCCATTTACATTTCATGTAGTTGAGTTTTTTTTGTTCATATATAATTTTCGTAGAACAAAAATTGTTATGTCCTCCAACACCCATCATGCCCATCACCGCTAGCTAGCCCACCTTCAATGATTATTCACGTCAACCTTTTTCTTTTCTTTCACTTTATGAAAAGTCTTTATTCCCTTAGTTGTCTCCTTTTGAACTAAAGTTCAAACTTCCACTCTATAACCTTCATATTGTGTTGACAGTGACTATATTACTCTGACTTCGTACAGCCCATCACAATCATTCCAGAAGTTTCACCACTATCTCCTGACATTGGTTATTTGTCTATCCTAACCCTCCATTTTCTAATTGATATCTATTAGGAATGATGATGAATATTATTTATCAAAAAAAAACAGAATAGTATTAAGAAGTGAAGAAGATAATTTTTTTCTAGCGTGATTCCTAGTGACAATATTTTTAAAATGATGTTTTTTTAAAATAAAATAAGTTTAGATTTTATTATAAAATAGGGATTGTTTGGCACCATTAAACTTGCATGGGAGAAATTTGGGTTGAGTGCCACATCAATTGTGGTCCACTCCACTTCCTTACAAATATTTAATTTAATATATATATATAATTATAAATAAATAAAAATGATTTAGAAATATATATTTATATAATTAATAAATATATGTTTATATTTGTAAATATTATTATATGTATACCAAAATTAAATTTAAAAGTACTAAATGATTATTAATCTATGAGGGTTTTGGTTATATTTTTAAAACTCAAACCCCATATGAACCCAATTTTGTGGTTATCAAATCCAAAAACTTTTTGTAAATATTTATTTATCAAAATATTTATAAAAATGTATTTATAATAAAATATTAATGAATATATATTTATAAATAAATATTTATATTTTTGTATATAAATATATAAAAATGTATATTTATTATATTTAAAAAATATTTATATTATTCTAAATATAAGTTTCTCAATATATTTAAAAATATAAAATTATAAATACATTTATATATAAATATGTTTATGAATATATATATAAAATTATAGATAAATAAATATATTTAGGAATATTTATATATATAATTATATTAATATATTATTAGATATATTATTAAATATAATTAAATATAATTATACTTATATATATGATTATATTTATAAATAAATAATTAAACTTATTTAAATATAATTAAAATTATATAATTATATTTATATAAATATATGTATTCGTAAAATAAATATATTTATAATTATATTTTTAATTATATAATTATACATATATATTTAAAAGTAAATATTTATAACTATGTAAATAATAAACATATTTATAATTATATAATTATTAATATATATTTATAAAAAAAATTAAAATATATTTTTAAATATATTTATATATTTATATATAAATATGTATTAATATTTTTATAATAAAAAATATATATTAATAATTATAATTATAATTAAATATATTTATAAATTTTTTTATATAATTATAATTAAACATATATATTTTTTTATATTTAATTATATAAATGTGTATTCATAAATATATTTATATATAAATATATTTATAATTATATAAATATATTTAATTATAGTTATAATTATAATTATATATTTTTTATTATAAAAATATAAATACATATATTTAAATAACTGTAAATATGTATTTTTTAATATATATATATATAATTATTAATAAATATACTTGAAGATGGAGATTGTGTGGGAATTGGGTGCTTTAGAGTTTAATGGTGATTAGGGTTTCCTGTATATGGTGACTTGATCAGTTACATAAATCTCCCTAGATCAGATTTGCTTTGATTCTCATAGGTATAGTGTGGTCAGATTTGAGGATTTTAAGGGCTCTTAGGATGATCCCAAATCGAAAGTTTTAGTATCGGCTGCTACGAACAAAATCTCTTTTTTCAGTATACAAAGGATCGTCAATTTGGGAAATTCAATGAAAGGGGGATATTGATCATGTTAATGATGATGATGAAGTATTCTTGGAATGCCTCAAATTAGGTAATCACTTGATTATTTTAAGATTGATCTTTCCTAGTGGATCTAAACTATGAAAATGGGATGAACTGGTCATGTGACTATTTACAGTGTGGGGATTTGATGAATGGAGATGTGTCTCACAAGGTAGAGGACTCTTTCACATCCTCTTTTCTAAAAAGTATATAAAGTTACGATCTTGGGGATCCAAGATAGTCTATCTCAAGCATGTAGTCTTGTATCATTGAGAATGGGATAAATGTTTCAACCTAATTGATGTATGAAACTCATCTATATAATTATGGGTAAAAATATTTTGCTTTAACTGGTTATCGTGGTACATTATGATCTTAAATGATCTTGTGCATGAAATTATAATCCCCATCAAACTTGATAATGAAACTGAGTGAGCTCACCTTAGAAATTATGCAATATTTCTGGTCGAGGTTGATTTATATTCCACCATAGTTGAAAAAAAAATATCTATATACTGACTCTGATGAGTTTGAGCTTAATGTCTAATATGACAGAACTGTGAACTTTTGTTCAAAATGCATCACATTTTTCAATGAATCGGTGAACAATATAAGAGTTGTCTTCTGCTCATTATACTCAACTCGTGGCTATGATGAAAGGCACTATAAAAGGAGGGCTTAGTGTGAGAGGAATTTTTTTTGTGCTTCTTTTGATGAACCTAGTGGACGAAATTCTACCTCTATATCACATGGAACCTTGTCTGGATTTAAGAAAGATGACTGTTCAATGCCTCTACTACATAATAAACTCCCAACTAGTGGAAATTTCTCTGATAAAAGGCATTCAATTTCCTTGGATAATTTGGTTCATTCTAATTTTGTGAATGATTGGTCACCAAATACTAATTTATAGGGGTACTTATTCCTATGGTTCGCCCACTTTGGGAAGTTTATTTTCATCAATTACACTTTCTTCTCATGGTAATGTCATGAATATTTCAGTTGTGCAGTTGGAGAGTGCTCCTTGTGATGAAAATTGAGTGCGTGGTAATGTAATTTTGAGAGGGAAAACTATTTTTGAAAGCAAGAAAGTGGATATTGGTGAAGGCATCCAAAATGCATCAATTATTCATTGTTCTAAGAATAATCTTTGGTATGATATTTCTGAGGAAGAAATATCTACTCATAATTATGATGGACATAATTAAATGGAAAATAATTCAGGAGTAATCTTCCACAGTGCTCAAAAATAACCTATGGGGGATCTATTAGATCATCTTGATGACTAATACATCATAGAAAATGACACTCAATCTATTTTTTATGAATGCATCATGAATGAGAAATTTTTCTCAAGAAGTAGTAAAGGTAAGATGAAAGTGATCTTTGATTCCCTAATTAATTTTAAGGCGAAGAAAAAAACTCAATAAAATGTCTCGGTGGACAATGAAGGCTTACAAGGGAAATTATATCTCAAGATGACATAAATTTTGATCTGTCTTCTCTTATTGATGGGTTGAAAATTTTTATGATTGCATGAAATTTGATTAGCATTGAAGATGATAAAATTACATAATTGGGGAGGTATGAACTGGAAGGGACATGGTAGTAAGCCAAGTCTTGTAAATGGGGTTGTCATTTATAATGTTGTGGTCGAGGTTGTGGTCTTGATGATTGGGCTGCAACATGAGGGAATATCCAAAATGTGTTTATCAGGACTTCTTCCAGTGATTATAGGATCCATGTCACTCTTGAGAAAAAAACATAGGGAGAAGTACTTTGTTCTCTTCAATCAAAGGAACTCATAGTCAAAGTTGGAATCTGCTGGTGGTGACTCTGATCATGATTATGGGTATTGTCTTATTTCTCTTGATTTGTAGTTTTCTCCATTGGATAAGGGATTTCCTCTTTGTTTAACCCCTTCCATCCTCTTTTTATCTCTTTTTTCATATTTAGTTTTCTTATAATTTTTTTAGGAGCGGGTTTTCCTGCCTCCTGAAATTCATTAGTATAATTAAATATAATAGTAAGTATATTCATATAATTATAAATATATTTATATAAATATAATTAAATAATATTAAATATTTACTTATAAATATAATTATAAATATATATTTATTATTAAAATGATAAATAAATCTTTTTTCAATATATATTTATAATTATAAATATATTTCAATAAATATATTCATAAATAAATATTTGTAAATAAGTTTCAGGATTGAAAACAACTAAATTGGGTTTAAAAACCTTGAAATTGGGTTTCAGTATTAGAAATATTACCCAAACCTTTTCAAATTAATAATCAGAAAATAAATTTAAATTTAATATTATTATATATAATTATATATATAATTAAATAAATATATTTATGAATATATAAATATATTTTTTAAATTATATATAAATTTATATATGTATATATATATATATATTAACAAATGGTGTGAGCACTAAATGAAGTGGCACTCAGACCAAACCCACCCATCACCAATAGAAGTAGAGCTGCACAATTCCAATTTCCTAAACAAAATTACCTACATTTATTTTAGTAAAGAAAAAAATAAAAAACACTTGTTTTCAAAAAAATTATGATTCCTACCACCTGAGATTTTGTTTGCAGTCATTTTTCTTGAAAAACAAAATCAAGTGATGAGAATTTGTTATAAAGTACCCATGAAATGAATAAAAGTTTATCACGTATAGAATGAATCTAATTAAAAAATAAAAACATAATATTATTCTTGGATAAAGAAATATATAAATGAAAATCTATAAACCATTAGGTCTAAAGTGTGAGATAAGAAAATTTATACAAATGGCCTACCTTGTGGTGATTACACTAATGTTTCAAGGCATGAGATCACTCTACAAATTCATTCATCATTTCCTCTTGATCTATTCTTGTTCCATGATCTATCACAACTCTTAGATAATTCCAATTTCTGACTCTCTTATATGTTTTATTGTTTCTAATGAAAAAGACATTTAACCCTATGTGAGATTCTGGTTGAATAATTTATAATAAAAAATTAGCTCAATAAGTTATTTTAATATTAAATCCTCAAGATAGATTGATCCTGGACACAATATTGGAACAATACTTATACCTTTTTTAGCTAAAATCCCCAATATCAGGGATTTCCATGATGTTGAAATTTACATCTATATTTATATTTAGGAAATATAAATACACACATATACGGGATAAATAAATAATTATTAATTAAAAAGTGAAATATCCCCTTAAAATTAACTAACAAGATAACTTTTTAGATTTTTATCTCAGGGGTAAGTATCATGATCTAAGATGAACTAAACTATCATAAATTTTTCAAATGTGTGGGATATTTTTGTGTTAAATAAAGTATTAAATATCACCTTAAAATTAACTGGCTCAGTAACCTACCAAATTCTATACCAAGTGTAACTTTAATTCTCTAAGATGAATGAAGCGCTTAATAAAATATAGGGTCATTTCTTGGATGAAAGTACCTTTTAATCCCTTTTAAGTGCCCAAGGCTCTTAAACTAATGAATGAGTTGAGTCCTCCTAAAGGAAAACCTGTTTTACTATATTCAAATTATCCATTTCAAATTTGTTAAACTCTTTAATACATTTCTCAAACTCTCTTGTCATACAATTTTCATCCATCCATTTTGGATTCATATTCATCATATATAAATTAACAAAATATAAATCTTATTTATATTTCTCACATATATTTATTTATATTACACATAATCCAACATGGACATAGGCAAACACAGAGAATAAAAATATAATATAATACACACACATATATAAATTTATTTATTTAAATAATATATATATATATATATATATAATAATAATAATCATACCTAAACACTATAAACAAACACACATGGAAATATATATATATAATTTACATGCACACAAATATAAATATACAGTGCATATATATATATATATATATATATATATATTATAAACACAATATATAATTATATATATATGCATGTATGTATATTAAACATAAGTGAAAAAATTATATTGATACATTTTATTCAAAAATATTTTGAACGTATATATAAATATATATATATATATATATATAGTACAAATATATAAATATTTTCATTATAAATATAATATATATAACAAAAAAATAAAATAAATACAAAAAAAATATATACACATATGTATAATTATAAATATATATATATATATATAAATTAAAATACATACATATAAACAAACTTACAAACATACATATATGAAAATGTGTGGAAAAATGAAACCAACACCCCTTATCCTTCAAGTGATATAACATTTAAAGAAACTTAAATCGATAGATTATAATCCATGATATTTTTTTTATACTCAACCATGGAATATATTCTTCATTAATTTACACAATTCTATCAACCTCTCCTTTCTGAATCATGATATTATTATCACTGGACTCTATAAAAGCTGAAGTTTTCAAATTTGGTAAATATTTCCTCTAATGGTCATATTATTGGTCATTTTTTTTCATGGAAATTTAGTTATGAAATTATATGGGAATTTGAATTTTTGATTTAATATGAGGATACATATATGTTTAATGGTTTTTTTGTGACTCAAGTGGTTCTATTATGGGTGAATTGGTTGAAAAGAGAGTTTGATTGAGGATTAGTGAAGGTCGGATATGGAAATTAAATGAATTGTAGTGGCTTGGGAACCATTAGAACTATGTTATGATTCTACTATAATTCTTACGGAAAACCGAATGTAAAAGTAGCCACCGGATCAGGTTCCTAGTGGGGGCCACTAGAACTCCATTGTACACATGGGAGAGATTATTTTTAAAAAAAAATAATTAGTGGAAAAGTATAATTTTCCACTATTTCATTAATCCTTGACCCCTTACTTATTTTCTCTGTCTCTCTTGATAGAATACCATCCTTGGGATATCCTCTTTCTTTATTTAATATTTTTTCATCCACTTAAAATTAGAGTATGGATTTATGATGATTTTATTATAGATTAGGTTATGTTATCCCACCTTAACTTTCTTCTCTCTTTTTCTCTTGTTATTATAATTTCCATACTCTGAGTGGGTTTTTTGAATATGTATTTCAATAAATTCATAGTTAAATCCATTATAATGCATGGGTTTCTCCTCATTTGAGTTATATATTACCTAGATGGATGAATTATAAGAATTTCTCAATGAATTTATATGATTTGGTTACACAATGAATTATTTAATATTTTTCTTGATTTGGGACCTTGTGTAAGGTCATTTTTTGGTCGATTTTAATTAGTTATATCTATTAATTAGTGACTATAATGATCTTGTGAAGTTATAATTTTGTAATAAATCGACCCTAGTCCAATATATAGTGACTGGGATAAGGATGATATTTGGCCTCCATTGTGCCTACCCGTATACCAGATGTTGCGACTAAAATTGAGGGACTAAAACATGAATTAGGAAAACTATTCCATCGACATCACAAGAATTAGGAAAACTATGCCATAAACATCACAATAATCAATAAAAATAAATTTCTAAATAATTCCTTTATTAGTTTATTTAGAATAGATCAACATAAAAAATATAATACATGATTCTATCATAAAAAACATATACTAGCCGACCACTATACCAATCCTAAATACAATACAAACAAAATTCTGAAAACACACACAATGGATTTAGTTCAATCATGAGGCCTCATCCCAATCACTTAATATCCTATATTTATCCAAAACCCATCCATTATATGTCTTTTACTCTAACCTGAAAGAAATCATAAGGCCTGAATGCACACCATAGTGACCATGCAGGGTGTGAGCATATAACTTAACAACATCTCACCATGCACCCCTATTATACACTTTCATATGCATTGTATACATGAGGAAAAATAAATAATAAAAATTATCAATGCATTTTCATATGATAACCATAACACCATGATGCCCAGTGAGGTAAATATGTCGATCAGTTCACCATGAGCTAACTAGGCCACCACAATGACCAACCAGACAATCTTTGATACCAAGCCATAATCAAGTCATCACCTCATTCCACAATATCTAATACCCATTATGTACCCTAAGAATCTTGGTAAGGAATCATCCATCCATTGAACAACTACCTAAAGGAATATGTCATTGTCATGCATACACATCTTGAGCAACAATGTTATTGCTCAAGGTAGGGTCCATCATATGTATCTTGTTTCATGTAATGACCCATCCCTATCGGTCAGGGTGGTCAAATTTCATAAACCATGAAACTCATGGGTAGGTACTTATCTGTAATCGAAACCATTCTTTCCCACTCAATACATGGTCAAATATACCTTTTCAATCAATGTATGTCCCCTTCCATAACCACCACCATTTCACTAAAGGTATTGTAAAACATAAAGAGCACTAGTAGTCCATCACACTCATGGAATTATTGTTATCCATATAATTCCTGGAAAATCCATGACTCATTATTCTATCCCCACCCTTATCCATCTTCTATATCAATCACAAAAACACACTGACAACATTATTCGGACATGTATCATCTCACACGACTCAATGACTAATCAAAGGGTGCTAAGAACTCAAGACCCAACCCATCACCATGAACTTGTCTCACCTCACCCATCAGGGCATCCACTGGGACCTCTAAAAGCATCCCAATATATTCTCATCAATATTATCTCAAGAATATCATTCATTGGTGATACCACAACCCAAAGTCTCATCTCAACCCAGAACTTATGGGAAAGTCTAATATTGTAATAATCCTTCAATACTCATGGTCCTACCACCCAAGAATTTTTACAATACATCATACTCAACCAAATAATATATTCAATAGGCAGGGTACAATTCCCATCCAAAACCCTCTCAAAATCATAATTCTAGGAACCAAAAAGTCCCATGACCCTCACCTAGGACTCATCACACATATCATAAGGGAGATCTCTCAGACTACAACATATAGGAAACCCATATCCATTACATATTCGATGTATTATATGACTTATCCCACACAATTAACACTCCAATACTCTTCTATATCCTTAGGAGGGATTTTATAACCACTCAAAAGATGTATTCCCATCCATCCAATCCTCACCCATCCCTAAGAACCTCATTCATATCCACTAACCCTAGGAACACAACCTAGGAAATCCCACATATCATCTCACATCCAATGACCCTCTTGAGATCTATCTTTAGATCAACCTAAGATCTCAACCCATGTATAAATAGTTGCCATGAAATCCTAATTATCATAGTTTCAAAAGAGAACATTCCTTCATTTGATGAGGCTCAATGCAACCCCATCAATACACCTAAGGACTCTAGTTGTTTTTATATCTTGTTAATAAATCCATACAGTACATAAGAAATGAATGATAAAGAGTAAACATACATATCAAATTTTATCATAGGCTCTTTCTACTTGGTACACAATGTCATTCATGTTCGGTTGAGTTTTTTCCATGCTTACCGAGCATATTCTGTAATGCCCCGACCCCAGTTACCCAGAGTCGGTGCATTATTACATAGCATTGGAATGATCACAAGAATAATCAAATCTCGAAAGACTGATTGGTTTATTATCCTTGGAAACAATAGATATATTCATAAGTCTTACATTACATCATAAAAATGAAAACTACAACAACATCTTTTCTTCATAGTCCACACTCATATCCCCACATACTATCCCTATAGGTCATTCATAAATTACTTCTTCACATCCTGGGAAAAATAAAACATTGAAAGGGATGAGCTCAGATGCACAGTAAGGATAACAATATAGCGGAAACTTTCATAAATAAGCATAAACATTTAAGGCAATTTATAACTAAAACAAAAGCCTTTTAAACTTGAACTTCAACATAGTATGGAAAAAATAAAATGAAATAATTCCATTTACTTATTCACATGGATATTCTACAAATCGAATAATCACATGCAATATTAATAACCACTTTCATAATGATGGAATGCATAATGCCAGACTATCATAACCACATAGCCAAGGCCTCGTGCCAAGACTACAAATATGATTTTGGCAAGGCCTTGTGCCAAGACACTTGTTTGTCTCATTAGACCTACCGATGCATCGAGGAGCTATAGTGGGCTCCATCTGTCACATATTAAGTCCAATTCATTCCCATATGAAAAGGATCAAACATAACATAAACATTCTTATTAAAACTAGCATACAAAATGTAAATACTTCATCCATAAACCACGAATGGTATAAGAATAACACACCCATAGTCAAACACATCACAAAAACTTCAAAACAGTATGGAAGTTTTGTATCATAATAAATCAACTTCAAATAAACATAAAATCCATCAAATGATGTTGACATAGATGAAATAAAAACTATTTGAGAGAAATATCTCTTTTTTGAAATCATTTAAAAGTCAAACGTTTATTAAGGAAGTAATTTAAAAGAGATTTTTGAATCAAAGTGTCCTATACCACTTCAAAACTTTTGAAAAGGAATATCATTTCAAAACATTCATGACCATATAAACAAATCCTTAAAATCATTTTGAAAACATGGACATTAATTAAAAATATTTAAAAAGATAAATCTTTAAAACATTTAAAATTCTGATTTTGATAAATAGTACCTTTCAAAAATTCTTAAAATATTCATTTTGAAATCATTTAAAAGTCACATAATTATAAAATAAAACATTTACTTTTAAAATATCCTTATATTCTTGTAAGGTAAGCCTCGAAGATTTTATAACGGCGGAAAATATCCGCACCCACCGTATAAGTTAAAAAAACATTCTTACCTTAATTCTGTCGAAAAGGTTAAAAAGGACCTTGTTTGGAAAACGATGGAAAGATTCATTTATAAACCACTTATAAAAGTAAACAAGGGTATAAATGTCTTTCACCCATATTCGAGTAAATAGTAAAAATGTTTTGAAAAAACGTTTTTAAGAAACATGGATTTGGATGATAAAGAGATCTTAGTAGATTATTACGTATAAACAACCTCAGATAATGAAGAGATTGTTAAAAAAACTCTTACCTTGTACTTTTCCTTGGTTGGGGGTAGGTTAACCTATTTTATAATGGTGAAATAATTTTTATTAAATTATACAAGAATCATATACATTAATATGATATCATATATGATCTTTTAACATTGATTTGTTAATAATATCTTAGTATTATCGTTGTTTCGGGTGTTAACTTACTCGTTTTCTTTTATATGTTTTGTTAAGTAAGCCGTGTTTGTCATGGATAGGTTGTATCGTAATCATATCCAGAATGATATCAAGTCCTTAGATACTATTATTAATCCTAAAATGATAATTAGAATTGAATGGATACGATGGAGAGTGAATCTCATCGCATTCGTGGAGACAGTAGTCCGTACGTACACACGAGCGACAATATCATTATTTTGATATTAAAATAATATATAATTGGATGTTATATCATATTTACAGAAACATTATCATGTTATATTTATTCTTTACATGAGTTACACATCATTATTATACCCATCCAAATAATAATTTAGTGAATAACAATTACACCACGACGTGGAGACGGTAACTCGTACGTACGCATGTATGGTGACATGATATTCAAAAAATAGATAGAATACTGAATATGGTTGTCCCATATTTATAATAACATCACAGTATATATAAGACACTGGATCTATTATTTTATAATGGTAATAACAAAGAAGGAAGAAGTGGAAGAAGAAAGGAACTTGGAAAAGGGTGGTGAAATCATTACCTCTTCTTCAGGTTCTTCCTTTTGATTTGATCAAAAGGGATATTAGATTAGAATTATGACTAAAGTAAGGCCTCTATGATGAAGTTAGGGAAGTTGATAGAGTTTTTGGGAAGATTTTGGCCGAGCCAAAAGGCATTGAAGGTGTGAATTAATGAGAAGGGGGAGTGCCCTTTTATAAGAGGGGTGATGGGAACCTTTGGAAAAGCTAGAAATATTATTTTATAATAAATTCATATTCGTTTTCTAATGGCTCAAAAGTGGATTATGTAAAGTTTAATGTGGGGATGGGTCTAAAACCACTCAACCAATATAATTTAGACAGGTTTGGGTTACTATATTAACCTTATCATTAAGTATTAACTCTTAGTTAATTAGTTTCACTTTTACAATGTCTCATTGTGTTTTTATATTATATGGTTAATAAACATACTATATACATCCAAGAGACCCCCAAGTGGTCCTTTAAAGATAAAAATATCATGATATAAGTATTTTGGCCGAAACTTAGATTTTTAGGAATTTAATATCAATTAATAATATAAAATTTGTTTTAAAAACTCTTTTATGTCAATTTTGACACTATTAAATAATTTATTTTTGTAAAACTCATAAAAGAATGATTACTTAGAAAAAAGTTAATTAAATCATTCCTAACATGTCATATTAACCTATAAAATTATTTTAATTCATAAAAAGTTTCAAATTATATTGTTTTGGGTATCTACAATATCAATCATTTTAATTTTTTACTATTATGGTAATTACTACATCACCATCGTGTCATAGATAAATTAAATTATTTAATGTCTAAAAATTATAAATAAAATACCATTATGTAGGAAATATTTTTATAGTTCTAATGAATATTTATAGTCTAAAATCCAACATATATAACCCTATTTAAAAATTATTTTTCTAAAAGATATATGCTTGTGTCATTTTTGTATTCATTTTAACTTAATTAAAATAAAGTGTCCCTATCACTTACAAGTGGCACCATGGGGTCCCAAAATCCACCAAAAGATTCTCATGGTCGGATATGTATCAACTAATATGTTTAGGACACATTTTAGGGCAATTTGTTATTATTATAATATTATTTTTTAACCCTTATTTACCGGATTTACCTTTTAACCATGGTAAATAAAATATTTACCGAAGTAATTATTCAAAATGTCTAAAAATAAAAGTTACCTATTTACACAATTTTAAAAACCTGATTCCAAAAATGGAATCCATTTTTCCAAATTCAAAACATAGAAGTGGCAGAAATTAATTTAAAATTAATTCCCGCTGTCAAAACAAAAAGCGTGTTTTTATGATATAATAACTATCAAAAGATTGATACTTGTTTATGTTCGGTTTAATTGTGAAATTATGTCCAATGACCAACATTGTATTAAATGGTAAAAATATATTCAAAATATACTTTAAAACCACTCAAATTCATAATTTGTCACTATTAATTATTTTGATTAAAAAAGTTGTTCTTAATTAAAATTTAGTAATTTTCACTATTCATCAAAATATTAAAGTTATCCGAAAAGTACCAAAATTCCACCTTAGGCTAAATTCGATACTCGGAATCCAAAAATGAAGTCCATTTTGAGAGATTAAATCTCTAAAATTTTAAAAATTAGGTATTACTATTCATAGTGGTTAGTTTGATTCAATGTGGTGTGTGTTAGAACTTGAAGTTGCATACAACACACGCTACTGTATTATTCAAAGGAAAGTGTACCGTGGAATCTTGGGATGTTTCATTGTAAATTTTTTTGATATCCCCATTCTAAAAATTAAATTTATTTTGTCAAATTGAATATATAAAACTTTAAAATATTGGATTTAAAAAGGGTTCACTATTAAAAGTTGGTAAAAGTGCAATACTGAAAATGAATTTGTTCTTACATTATGTATAAGAAACACATAATATGGATTCTAAAATTATAAGGATTATATAATGTTTAAAATTTATTTAATACTATTCATAACCTCTCTTGAACGGCTTGTTTGGTAAGTCATGGTGCCCTTGAACTCGGTGTTGCGTGTACTGCAAGTTATTGAATTAATTTGAAGAAATAACACACTATGAAATCTTGGGGTGTTACATTCTCCCCTACTACAATAAATTGCATCCTCGCAATTTGAAATTGTTCTTCGAAAATAAAAGGTTGAATATAGAAAATATCTTTGTGGGAAAACCCACATCGGAAATTAGTTTGATAAAATTTAGTCTTAATAAGAGGAAAAGATAAATGAAAGGGTCGCCACCAAATTATGATCTCTATTTGGAGAACATTGGTGGCAATTAGAGACATATAATTGGAAGAAAAATTTAAATATTTATAGGTAGTGATTGAGGTCATCAATCACGAACAAGTGTAAAATTGAGGGCCTTAAATTCATCAATCTATGATGGTTTAAAATACCATCGGTTCAACAAAATATAAGGTATTAGGATAACACATTTTTTTTTTCAGATCCCTTCACTAAAGTATAAGAATTAATTTATTCATTGAATAAGAGAAAAATAAAAATATATAATTAAAAAGTAGAGTCTCAACCTTTAACTAAGTTCTACCACAAACTCATCTTTCACTCTAAAAGATAATAGAAATTAAAAATAATATTCTATTTATCTTATTCGTATATTGTTAAAAAAATGAATTTATAATGCATCTAGTAGAACCATTAAAAATGACATTATTCAAGCCAGGACATCACGTGGGTCTGTGGTAGGTGATACACCCTTTTTGCCCTTCGGTTGTGGGTTCAAGTCTCACGGCCTTGCCAGACGCGACGGGTTGCCGCCCGACCTCTGGGTTTTTCTTTTATGGCAATCCAAAATAATCCAAACTAGAACTATCTAAAATAATTCAGTCCAAAATTTATAAGGAAGGTAAACACAATGAAGATCCCTTTTTTCCACTTAATAACATGTGATCACCTTCATCATGTATTCTTTTAAAACACTACAACATCCTGAAGTACCATAAAACCTTATTGATTACATTCATGATCCCTTATTCCTTAAAAAATAATAGATATACTCCTTCAATCCAAAAATGTTGTAAACCCCAACAATGATGGAATATATAAATCATTAATCAGTTTCAAGGTAGTCAAGAATATCCAGTATAATTTATCCAAATAAATCATGTATTATTCTCTAATCACTACCTCAGTATCAGAACCATATTATGGTTTATCTTTCTGTCATCCATATATTTTCCAAAAATTTAACCTGCTATTGAGTCACTTTTCTTTATTCCACACAATCTCAAGTCCTTAATGAAATAGTACTGCAGTACAATCCTTATATCCTCCATAATTATTATAACAAGTAAATTGTTGATACAACACTCAAATAACATAATCAACATAAGAACTCTAATCATTCCTCTTCATCTGTAGTAGTATCATTACTTGATTATTATCCAATAGCATCATTTGCGGTATAGTCCGATGACTGGGACATAGGTTCGCGTAGTGTTCAAACTCCTTGCAAATGAAGCATTGTACATTTGAAACCATTTTCTTACCCTTGCAGTCACGTACTTTGTGCCCTTTTCCTCCACAATTATAACAAACTCTCATTCCTTTCAGGAAAGTTCTAGGGTGTTTCTTCCCACAATTATCACATATGGGAAAATTCTTCTTTTCCCTCTTCCCTTTATCCATTATTCTCTCTTCCATCCTTTTCTTCTCATGCTTCCCTTCAAAGCCATAGGACTCAGTAAAATCTTTACTTATCTTATCAACACATGATATTATTTCTTCATATGATGATAATACATGGGAGACTATTTCTCTGATAAATTCTGGCTTAAGACCACGAAAGATATGATCCTTCTTTATCTTTGGATCATGTGCATTGCTGGAGTTCTCATTCCTTCTACTGGGCGACATTTCTAAACAATGTCATACACTAGATTAGTTTATAAATAACAATACCTAATCCCAAACTTTTAAAACACGTAACATAAATTAAATAGTCTATGGATATAATCCATAATCATAAAAATGTCTCCTTTGAGGAAGTATATACTCACAAACCCATCATAATGGTTTGTAAAGAAAATGAGAATTATCCTAAGCATATCCCCATGGAGTGTCGTAACCAAGAGTGCAGCAAGGCCCATTGTTGTGCACCAGTTCTCGTTCGAGTCTAGCTAAAAGCGGTGTTTTCAGGTTTTACCCCTAGGTACATCTGTGCCAGAGCCGCCGCTACCTACTCGTATCCAGACAGGGATGTATTGCTCGGAAAACTCACAAAATCTCTACAATACCAAAATTCTAGGAAGTTCTTCTATACTAATCCTCAAAGTTCATCTTAGGTATACATGCTCTTATGAGATTTTATCTAAATCTAGCTTCAAAAGATTGTACTAAACTTCCTCTGATACCAACTGTAACGCCCCGACCCCAGTTACCCAGAGTCGGTGCATTATTACATAACATTGGCATGATCACAAGAATGATCAAATATCGAAAGACCGATTGGTTTAGTAGCCTTGGAAACACAATATATATTCATAAGTCTTACATTACATCATAAAAATGAAAACTACAACAACATATTTTCTTCATAGTCCACACTCATATCCCCACATACTATCCCTACAGGTCATTCATAAATTACTTCTTCACATCCTGGGAAAAATAATACATTGAAAGGGGTGAGCTCAGATGCTCAGTAAGGATAACAATATAGCATAAACTTTCATAAATAATCATAAACATTTAAGTCAATGTATAACTAAAACAAAATCCTTTTAAACTTGAACTTTAACATAGTATGGAAAAAATAAAATGAAATAATTCCATTTACTTATTCACATGGATATTCTACTAATCGAATAATCACATGAAATATTAATAACCACTTTCATAATGATGGAATGCATAATGCCAGACAATCCTAACCACATATCCAAGGCCTCGTTCCAAGACTACAAATAAGATTTTTCCATGGCCTTCTGCCAAGACACTAGTGTGTCTCATGAGACCTACCGATGCATAGAGGAGCTATAGCGAGCTCCACCCGTCACATATTAAATCCAATGCATTCCCATATGAAAAGGTTCAAACATAACATAAACATTCATATTAAAACTAGCATACAAAATGTAAATACTTCATCCATAAACCATGAATGGTATAAGAATAACACATCCAGAGTCAAACACATCCCAAAAACTTCAAAACAATATGGAAGTTTTGTATCATAATAAATCAACTTCAAATAAACAAAAAATCCATCAAATGATGTTGACATAGATGAAATCAAAACTATTTGGAGAAATATCTCTTTTTTTGAAATCATTTAAAAGTCACACATTTATTAAGGAAGTAATTTAAAAGGGATTTTTGAATAAAAGTTTCCCATACCACTTAGAAACTTTTGAAAAGGAATATCATTTCAAAACATTCATGTCCATATAATCAAATCCTTAAAATCATTTTGAAAACATGGAAATTAACTAAAAATATTTAAAAAGATAAATCTTTAAAACATTTAAAATTATGATTTTGATAAAGAGTACCTTTCAAAAATTCTTAAAATATTCATATTGAAATCATTTAAAAGTCACATAATTATAAAATAAAAAATTTACTTTCAAAATATCCTTATAAGATTGTAAGGGAAGCTTCGACGATTTTATAATGGCAGAAAATAGCCACACTCGCCGTATAAGTTAAAAAAATATTCTTACCTTAATTCTGTCGAAAAGGTTAAAAAGGACCTTGTTTGGAAAACGACGGAAAGATTACTTTATAAACCACTTATAAAAGTCAAAAAGGGTATAAATGACTTTAACCCATATTCTAGTAAATATTAAAAATGTTTTGAAAAACTTTTTTAAGAAAAATGGATGTGGACGATAAAGAGATCCCAGTAGATTATTACGTATAAACAACCTCTGATAATGAAGAGATTGTGAAATAAACCCTTAACTTGTACTTTTCCTTGGTTGGGGGTAGTTTAACCTCTTTTATAATGGTGAAATAATTGTTATTAAATTATAAAAGAATCATATACATTAATATGATACCATATATGATCTTTTAACATTGATTTTTTAATAATATCTTAATATTATCGTTGTTTCGAGTGTTAAATTACTCGTTTTATTTTATATGTTTTGTTACATAAGCCATATTTTTCATGGATAGGTTGTATCTTAATCATATCCAGAATTATATCAAGTCCTTAGATACTATTATTAGTCATCAAATGAAATTATACTTGAATAGATACGATAGAGAATGAATCTCATCGCGTTCGTGGAGACGGTAGTCCGTACGTACGCACGAGCGACAATATCATTTTTTTGATATTAAAATAATATATAATTGGATGGTATATCATATTTACAGAATCATTATCATGTTATATTTATTCTTTACATGAGTTACACATCATTATTATACCCATCCAAATAATAATTTATTGAATAACAATTACACCACAACGTGGAGACGGTAAGTCGTATGTACGCACGTATGGTGACATGTTGTTCAAAGGATAGATAGAAAACTGACTATGGTTATACCGTATTTAAAATAAAATCACAGTATATATAAGATACTGGTGTTATTATTTTATAATGGTAATAACAAAGAAGGAAGAAGTGGGAGAAGAAATGAACTTGGAAAAGGGTGGTGAAATCATTACCTCTTCTTCTGGTTATTCCTTTTGATTTGATCAAAAGGGATCTTAAATTGGATTTATGACTAAATAAAGGCCTCTAGGATGAATTGAGGAAAGTTGATAGAGTTTTTGGGCATAGTTTGGCCGCGCCAAAGGGCTTTGAAGGTGTGAATTAATGAGAAGGGGGAGTGCCCTTTTGTATGAGGGGTTAGGGGCACCTTTGGAAAAGCTAGAAATATTATTTTATGATAAACTCATATTCGGTTTCTAATGTCTCCAAAGTGGATTATTTAAAGTTTAATGTGGGGATGGGTCTAAAACCACTCAACCAATAGAATTTAGACAGGTTTGGGTTACTATATTAACCTTATCATTAAGTATTAACTCTGAGTTAATTAGTTTCACTTTTACAATGTCTCTTTGTATTTTTATATTATATGGTTAATAAACATACTATATACATCCAAGAGACCCCCAAGTGGTCCATTAATGATACATATATCATGATATAAGTCTTTTGGCCTAACCTTAGATTTTTTGGAATTTAATATCAATTAATAATATAATATTTGTTTTAAAAACTCTTTTATGTCAATTTTGACACTATTAAATAATTGATTTTTGTAAAAATCATAACAGAATGATTACTTCGAAAAAAGTTACTTAAATCATTCCTAACATGTCATATTAACCTATATAATTAGTTTAATTCATAAAAAGTCTCAAATTATATTTATTTCGTTATCTACAATATCAATCATTTTAATTTTTAACTATTATGGTAATTACTGCATCACCATTGTGTCATAAATGAATTAAATTATTTAATGTCTAAAAATTATAAATAAATTACCATTACGTAGTAAATATCTTTATCATTCTAATGAATATTTATAGTCGAAAATCCAACATATATAACCCTATGTAAAAATTGTTTTTCTAAATGATATATGCTTGTGTCATTTTTGTATTCATTTTAACTTAATTAAAATAATGTGTCCCTATCACTTACAAGTGGCACCATGGGGTCCCAAAATCGACCCGAAGATGCCCATGGTCGGACATGTATCAACCAATAAGGTTAGGATACGTTTTAGGGTAATTTTTTATTATTATAATATTATTTTTTAACCCTTATTTACCGGATTTACCCTTTAACCATCGTAAATAAAATATTTACCGAAGTAATTATTCAAAATGTCTAAAAATAAAAGTTACCTATTTACACAATTTTAAAATCCTGATTCCAAATATGGAATCCATTTTTCTAAATTCAAAACACAGAAGTGGCAGAAATTAATTTAAAATTAATTCCTGTTGTCAAAACAAAAAGCGTGTTTTTAAGATATAACAACTATCAAAAGATTGATACTTGTTTATGTTCGGTTTAATTGTGAAATTTTGTCCACTGACCAAAATTGTATTAAATGGTAAAAATATATTCTAAATATTCTTTAAAACCACTCAAATTCATAATTTATCACTATTAATTATTTTGATTAAAAAAGTTGTTTTTAATTAAAATTTAGTAATTTTCACTATTCATTGAAATTTTAATGTTATCCGAAAAGTACCAGAATTTCACCTTAGGCTAAATTTGATACTCCGAATCCAAAAATGATGTCCATTTTGAGAGGTAAAATCTCTAAAATTTTAAAAAGTAGTTATTACTATTCATAATGGCTAGTTTGATTGGTTGTGGTGTGTGTTAGAACTTGAAGTTGCGTACAACACACGCTACTGTATTATTCAAAGGAAAGCGTACCGTGGAAGCTTGGGATGTTTCATTGTAAATTTTTTTGATGTCCCCATTCTAAAAATTAAATTTACTTAAGTAAAATTGAATATATAAATGTTTAAAATATTGGATTTAAAAAGGATTCACTATTAAAAGTTGGTAAAAGTGCAATACTGAAAATGAATTTGTTCTTAAATTATGTCTAAGAAACTCATAATATGGATTCTAAAATTATAATGATTATATGAAGTTTAAAATTTAGTTAATACTATTCATAAAATCTCTTGAATGACTTGTTTGGTAAGTCATGGTGCGCTTGAACTCGGTGTTGCGTGTAGTGTAAGTTATTGAATTAATTTGAAGAAATAACACACTATGAAATCTTGGGGTGTTACATATTCTACACTTTCAAGCACCTTTCTTACACTGATAATCACAAAAAATTAATTACAAACATTTAAAATTAATTATTTAATTTAATTTAATTATGAATAATTCCCAAAAAAATTAAGAATCCTACAATCATTGAAACCTCGAGAAATGGGCTCAGGTCCACTCCTGACAAGCACCTATACCTGATTCATAAAAAATTCCCAATTATCACACTCATTCCAGTGGACAATTTTAACCAATTTAGGAATAAACACTACATGCATTCATTAGGTGACATACCTTAATAGTAATATGTGCATATATCATCTAGATTCCTCTTATACATACTATACATATAATTCTTCTCAATTAAATAATGATCCAGTGGAATTGATACCAAACCCTAATCCAAAATTGAGCCAAAATCACCAAAAAATAATGATAACAGAATTGAGGATATAATCATTGGAATTTCATCAAACCACTATTTAATGGAACCTAAAACCCTTCTATATAAAGGGGGTAAAATAAAGTATGATTGGGGTAAGATCCATCCAAAAATGGGTATTTATGATGCCTCTAGCCCCTTGAAATTTAAGGGGGAATATCTTAAAAAATATTAAATTTTACCTAATAAAAAAACACCCATAGACACCATTCATGGTCTGAACCCCTATTTTATACTATAGAATCATTAACTAAGAGGATTATATCCTTCAGATAAACCTCCTTCATGGAATGAAATATAGTTCATTCCCTGAATGGTCCAGATAAGTTTCTACAACCCCTCATGCGAGGGTCCCTGTCATGGTTTTAATGCCTTGTTCATATCATGGGTGTCCTGTGTAAGGGACCTTTCTATATTTAAACAACATTAATTATATGAATGACTCTATAAAAATATGAATGTATTTCATCTAAAAAATATTATCACCCATGCCTCTCAACCCTTCTCCAACACTCACTCGAGCTCCCAAGTTCTCCACCGAGCCTCAACCCATATACAAAGAATCACATAAAAATATATAAACATTTGGATTTAGCATATGAATTTTAAATCTATAAATGAAATATAACTAAACTAAAATTCAAACATCCTATAGGAATTTACAACATGTATTGATGTGGGTCATTATAAAATTGTTTTTTTAGATTCTGGACAAGATCTTAATATGGTGATTTTGGTTTCTTGGGTAATTCCTTGTAAATGATTATGGGTTTTGTTTTAATTATTTTTAGGGGATATTATGGTTTCTTTGGAATTATATAGATGAATCTTCAAGGATTGTTGAATAATATGTGGTTTTTATCTATATAGGATTATTTAGAGATTGATTAAAATTTTTATAACACAATTTTCCATAATTTAATAAAAAAATATTCATATTTTCTAAAGATATAAATTATTAGTTTTCTAATAATTTCATATATATATACCCAAATATATTTTTTCTATAAAAATATATATTTATAAATTGATAAAAATACATAAATTATATTTTTTATTTTTAATTTTTGGTTTAAATACATTGACATTTATTGATTAATTTAAATATGTAATTTACGTATTGATTGAAACTTGTTGAGGTTGATAGAATTTCTAAATTGTGTATACTTATTAATAATTCTTGAGTTTGATAACTTTTACCCTTTAGTGAGGTGACCCAAGAATAACAAACATATATATTCCATCATGTTAGATTAAAAATGAATATATATCATAATAATTCACACCCAAGAACCAAAAAGGTTTAGTATCTTTGGAGATCAGATACATCATCAACTTATTAATGAATAATCTCAAGCACCTAATGCAAATTTATTTTAACATATTACCCATATTTTTCATATCCTAATTAATATATTTATTCATAACCAAAGGAAATTGAAATATAATAAATGGTGTGATAAGATGGTCAGTAAGTGTTAACATGGGAGATATCAGTCAAAGATCATAATTGAGAATAAGATTAAAATAATAGTATTAGAACATGATCATGCCTTATTAAAACATATCCAATAGGTTATAGACTATAAATTATGTGTCATGGAGGTAGAATAATTTATAAAAAATTACATTATTCATAAGAGTGTAAAATATTCAATAATCAATCTTGAGAGATGAGAGAATATCATAAGCATAAGCTATAAGTTTTTGGAATAAAAATAAATATAAAAATTATTTTCCTTATTTAAGGATAACTACCAATACTATCAGAATATAGTGGAAAAATTCCCATTGTTGATTGGTTTTACTCCCCAATCCCATAGTCATAGTGAACAGAGTCTCATAATTTATTTAGTTCACTCCCCCTTCCCATTGATATCATCTCATGAGTTATCAATCTTTACCAAATGAATTGGAGGGAAATATAATTTATATATTAGTCATAACATAATTAAAACCAAACATATGTGGGCCAAAATTTTATAAAAACATTTATAATTTCATTATGGATTAATTAACCTATGGGAAAAACAAGTTTCATAAAAACATCATTTAAACATTATCATCATAATTCATCCAGATAGATAAAGTGTATAATATTATAAGGTAATATCAAAATTGCAGTATAAAAATACTTTAATTATTATTACATAGATTATCAATACTTTTTATAAAATTAATGAAAATATACCTTGAAAAACAAGAAGAAATATCCTTTTCTTTTTGTATATTTTTTAAAAAATAAAAATTCAAAAAATATATAGAATTTATATTTAATTAAAAAAATTTAAACATATAAAGTAATATTCATTATGAAGAAAATACATGATGAGGGGAAAATTTATTCATGTTGTAAAAATTTAAAAACATTATTTTTAAGATTTTATAAAAAAATGAATTATTCCAAAAATGGTAACAATATTCATTAAAATGTTTGTGAATAAGATAATTGATATTATAAAAATACCATTATAAATAATTTAAATTCTTATAAGAACTTTTGTGAGACATTAGGAATAATATATATGTGTATGAGAAATATTCTTTACCAAGAAAGAGAAATAAGTTCAATATTTCTAAAAAATATACTTTCAGTATTTTTAGTAAAATAGAGGGGGAAAGGGAAAATAATTTTAAATGCCAGAAATACCCATAAGAGGATAAAATTGTCATGTTTTTAGAGATAAATAACATGAAACCCCCCAATAGAAATTAAATCATAAATAATATTGATGAAAAGTTAAATTGTGACATAAACCCTTGCCTCAAATCCTGATTTGCTTTATAGGCACTCTAAAATCAGATATAATAAATTTAAAATTATTATAAATTCATAAAATATCCATATTGATAAATATAGTACTATATATAATTATCTTATAATTTTCAATTACCCATTTATTTACAATTCATCATTAAAATAAATATTTGGGTGTCAACTGTTATGTTTCCACACTTATTTTGTTTCGGAGATTCTGGTCCATTCACTTTGGTCATGGTTTCATCATTTGTATAATTTTTTTCATTTCATAAATATATTATTTATTTATTAAATTCAATTTTAGAAACATCCATGAAAATTAGTGATGAAAAATGTAATACATCAATTCATGGAGGTGGTAGTACACATGTACGAATGAGTGATGTAATAATTTTTCATTAGATAAAAACGAGGTAAATAATTATTTTTAAATCAATATAATAACATTTTATTATAATAATTATACTTATTAAATTTTTTTATTTAAACACATATATAAATAAATTATTTTTTTCCAATAAAACATTTTCTTTTATTCAATTAATATTATAGTAGAATATCTTATCACTAATTAAACCTCACATGGATGTAATTAAGTGATTTTATTATTTTTTAATTGCAATTTATTAATAAATTTTATTGATATTATTAATAAGAAGTATCAAATTTAAGAAAAAATTATAATTAAACATAATGGTTTAAAACAGTATCTTTAGAATCAATTGTGTTATCTTAAGTGAATTTGACAGCTCTTATTTTAAAAATCATTTATTTTAAAATCTAGTATTGTATTCCATTTTATATAGTAGAAGAGAATTATTTACTTATGTATAGTGTTAAATGCTTAATAATATTTAATGTTCATCAAATTTATTTCAATGGAAAATATATACTAAAATCATAGGGAAATACACTCTACCCCCCTTTATTAGAATTTTCCTCAAAATCCAGCTACATTGATGAAAACAAATGAGGATTATTTTACATCATTACATCCTCGAATTCCAACGTAGAATCCTAAAACTTATGATTTCACTAAAAATCTTTGACCAGGTGGATGGTCATGTTCCATATCACTTTATCTCTTTCATCTAGAATATCCTCCTACTGTTCCTCATAAGAAAGATCATGTTCTAGTTGTAACACCCTGAGATTTAAAAATACAAACATCATATTCGATATCATGTATGACAAAAAACACCTACAATATAAGGTAATATAACATCCATGGACTTTATTATATCTTTATTTTTAAATAAATCCAATCCATTTTATAGCTTTCAATGCACACAATTCTATATTTGAAAGAAACACTATACTCTGATAAAATATTATTATTGAAACATTACCATTATAACCTAGCCATTAAGTTGGAATAAATTAATATTAATAACTCAGTTATAAAAATTATGTTTTTTAAATATGTAAAAAATAATTAAAATTTACATCTATTTATTAAATATAAAATTATATCCATTTAAAAGAAAAAGAAATTTTTTGTGAAAAGCTGTATTTTTTTTAAAAAAAGACGGTTTAGTAGCACTTTATGTTCATAATTTAAAATTAATTTCTAGAAATTTTAGAAAATATATTTTATAAAAATAAATTATTTTTTTAAATAATCATACTAAATTATCTTAGGGTAAATTTTTGGTATTTTTATGAAATGTGTCATTTTTAGAGGAATAGTGAAAAATAATAAATTCTAATTGAAATTACCCCTTTCAATTAAATTATTTATAATGTTAAATTATATTTTAAATTATTATTAATTTCAAATTAATTTAATTATATATAAATTAATAAAATTTAGGTTCTTATAATCATTTCCAAATCAAAATTTTATTTAAAACTTTTTAATCTTTTTAACATTTTCTCTTTGAAAACACACTTTCTCATCACATCTGCGGGATTAATTTTATATAATATATTGGCCCTATTGTGAATTTAATTTGAAAAAATGGATTCCATTTTGGTAATCATATTAATTTTTTTTTATAATATGGTTAACTTATTTTTTTTACCAAAATTAATAGTGAAAATAGGAAAAAAAATTCCATGGTAATGGTAAAAATGGATTTACCAAGGGTTAAACTAAGAAGATAAATGATAAAAATGAGATAAAACTTGTATAAATTAGTTTTGATAGATATATTTACAAATTATTCTTCCCAAATTTTATTCTATAGTCATTTTTAATATTTTTCCATGTGAATGACTTTATCATTTTGGATTGTTTTAGGAAATTTGCAGTAATTTCCAAAAGGGTTCCCTTTACCCACATATAAAAGTGAACTCCATACCCTAACTAATTGACACCCCTAAATACCTTTCACTCAACCAAAACCTTATAAAATATCTCTAAAACATCCTAATACATATTCTAGAGCTTATTATCATCCCAAAAAACAATCCTTAGGGTCTTTAAGAGGAGATCCAAAGAAGTTTTCTCTTATAGATGGTAATTATCTTAACAAGGCTCTTTAATTTTATTTCATATCTTCCACCTTCAATAATGTATTAAAAATTTAAAGATGTTAAAATCATTATCAACCATATAATTAGATGTTATTATGTTTATTTAATATTATTTATCCTTCTCCACTTCTATCGAATGGAAAATGAAATCATTGATCGTGTGTGTGGCCGACTAACGCTTTGTGAACTGATGCAGTTTATTTTCCATAACCACCATTCATGTCATGATAAAATGATGTATTTAATGAATTTAAATTATATTAATGATATTATTATACTTATTTAATTTTAATATCACATATAATTTTTTTAAATTTTATTCTATTTCAAATAATATATTGTCACTCGTGTGTATGGAAGACTACCGCCTTGCAAAGTGATGTGATTCATTTTTCACTTACGGTTTACAGGAAATATAATTAGGATAAAAATAATAGATATATTTGATAAAAATTATATAATATTGATTCTTTAAAATTAATATATTATCCACTTCCTTACACTTTCACTTGTTATGGGAATTATATCATTGCTTTTGCGTACGTATGACCTACCATCTCCACAAAGCAATTTGATTTACTTTCCATATAAAAAATTTATAAATTATTATAAAACTGTATCTACTGAGTAAATATTATATTTTTAACATTATTATAATTATTTATATTATATATAAATATTCTATTCCCAATAACCATTACTTTTATGACAAAACCTTCATGAGAAAACAAGGAAATTAACAACCAAAACAATGAAAATGATGATATATTATTAACAAAAGAGTGGTAAAATTTTATAATATGACCATATATGATATTATAAATATCATTATGGATTTTTTATAGATTAATAACATGATTATAGCCATTATATAAGAGTTCCATACAGTTATAAAGAAAATAATACCAGAGGTAAGTGTTTATCATCTCACTTTTACTTCCATGAAAGACACTATATTCACAACTTATTTCCCTTGTGTGGTGTATATATTTACCCATTTTTATGTTATATCATAAATTAATATATATTAATTGTATTTGAAATTTCATTTAATGTTATTTATTTTATAGGGATTAGGATTCATAAATTACCAATGAGTTAAGAGTTTATTTCAAAATCTCATCATTATTCAGATTGTTTATGTTTATATATACCTTGGGGAATTATTTGATATATATATATATATATATATATATATATCATAACATAAATATATTTTCTTCAATACATTTTTTTATGATCTCATTCATGTAATAGTACAATTTTTCCTCTCTTTGGTATTTAAAATGATAAATAAAAGAAAATATGACTTTATTTCCCTCATTGATCCGAAATCATTTTCATCAAAACCCATGTTTTCTAAAAATATTTTGAAACTTATTGTTAAAATTTTCATAAATTATTTTTTAATATTTTTTTACCCATATTTACATTTAAAAAATTGTTTTGAAAGTAATCTTCATGTCATTTTAAAAAAAATTATTGTTTGTCTTTTACTGAAAATGTGAATGGAATTTTTGTTTTAACATGTAAGGAATGAATATAATTTTACACCCTTATTACTAATGAATTTTTTACAGCTTAAATAAATTTTTTCATAGTTAATTTTCAAAGAAAATTTTTTCATATTTTTTTGTGAACTTTTAGTTTTAAAATTTTATTTTCAAAATGAAAAAGATATTTTCCTGAGGAATGTTTTTAAATATATTTTATGGTATTTCTATTAATCAATGGCGTAAAACCCTTATTGTACTTTTTTCCCACTAGTAATATGTTCTATTGATATCATACTTATTCTTTATTTGGATTATTTATGATTAGTTAAATTGAGGAAGCAAAATTTTATTAATATTTACCATATTACTTTTCATGGTTTATGATTATGTTTATTTATTAGGGAAAGTATAAACATTTAATATGATAATTTTTTAATATAAATATTTACGTTTATTTGGTTTCCCAACATTAATATGAGTACTACATTGGAATTTGTAAGTGATGGGTGCACCCTCTATATCCCCTTGATGCAGCGGTATATCTCATGAGAAAAACTAGATTGGGGTTTGGTTGAGGCCTTACCCATTTATATATATGTCCTAGTACAAGCCTCAAAGATATTTGATGCCTTGAAAAATGCCTCAATATTATTATATGTATTGGAATAGGCCTCAAATATATGTTTTATATTTCCAAAATTATGTGTTCCATCATTATGAATTCATTTATTGATATTCTAGGCATTTATTTAATTAGTTAGAATATCCACGGTTTAGATTCATACTCATGTGATTATTTATATATCATTATTTGATAATCATTTATTATTTATGTATTATGCTCAAGTAATTGATTAAATGTAATTTGTTATTGTTATTTACCTTTCTATATTTATTATTCAATATTTATTAATAGATTTATTTCTATGATTACCCTTACTGAGCGTCTGAGATCACCCCTTTATTAAGTTTTTATTTCAATAGGATATTATGAAGTGTTTTTTATTGATATATAGGTATATTCTATGGTTAATAATTGTGTTATGAAAGGAAATAATTCTTATATTTTATGTTTTCAACATTAATGTAAATTTCATGTATATATCTAGTTTACCAAGAATAAAAAACTTTTGGTCCATCGGGATGTAATTCCTTATATCTTTGGACAATGTAAATAAGAACCCACCATCTCTAACATATAGGGGTTAGGGTCACTATTGTTGGTATTATAGGAAGTTTAGTAGTATCCTTGGTAAATAGATTAAGAAAGAAATATATTTGGGAACATAACCCTATGGTAAAGATTGAGAATAAGTATATGTAAACATCCTAAAGGATTTATAACGTATATATTATAGGTGTTTTCCTAGAAAATATATTTCTATTTGGATACTACAAGTGGACATGTTTCTCAAATATATGTACCTATGGTTAAAAAATAAGAAAATCGTGCATTGGGTTTGACCCAATCATCACATAGTGTTTGAAAATGGGCATAACTGCAAACCTAGATTGATAGTCCTGGGTGATATGCTGAAGATAATTCAAATTTTCTTTACAAAACAATTTGAAAGATTTGAAAACACAAATATCCCCAAAGAAACTACGTTTATTTTTATGAGATTATCTATGCATAAATTTTTCATTTTATGTTAATTATCTCACTAGTTTTTTTATTGTACATCATATTTCAAAATGATATGATCTAATATAGCATATTCCATCATTTATAAGTTGTTCCTAATAGATGTAATGGAAATTTCATATATGAACATAATCCAATGAGTAATAATGATCATTTATTTGATGTTCGTAAGGAAATATTTTTAATAAAAATCGTCTCCCAAAAAGTATTATTATATGAGGGCATATTTTCATGTGATAACAAGAAAAATAATAAATTATTTAAGTATTATGACTTCAATGGGAAGCAAGAGAATAAGGGGATGATAGAGAAAAAGATGGATTAAGGGGATAAGGGAATGATGGGTTTTCACACATATGCTAATAAGGGAACGAAACACCTTGGTACTTGCTTAAATGGAATTGGATTTTGAAACAAGTGTGGAGATAAAGGCCAATATTCTCTTTATTGCAAGGGAAAAAAGTTTTTTCAGTGTTCAATGCTTCAACTATATAGAGATGAAATACTATAAAACAGAATTCCCCATGCATCAAAGGAATATATTTCAAAAGTAGCTAATAGATGATGGTCAAGCATATACTATTACCATAAAATAAATTTAATGATTAATTTTCTTGTGTATGGATTCAATAGTTATATCATTTGAGTATTTTATCAATGATATCCTATTTATAAGAATTACGAAATTTATAAGTATTGTAATACAGTACTTTTTCATTTAGGATTTGAAATTGTATGATGAAAGGTACCGATGACAAAGAAAAAAGATTCAATGGCTTATTGAACTTCTTAGAAAACACATGATTAAAGGAAATATAGCCTTTAATATTTTCATGATATTTATATAATGATGTCGGGATAAAGATATGATTGATATAGATAATTAAAATTATATAGTACTGACAACCTTAGAACTAAATAATTATTATTTGAAAAAGTTGTTTAGGCTATCATTTATAGAGTTAACAACATTTTTGGATTTAAGGAATGTATTAAATAATTTATGTTTTATTTGAGGAATAATTAATAATTAATGTTTTCAATAAGGTTTTATGGTAGTTCAAGTTTTTACCATGTTTTGAGAGAATACATGATGAAGGTATTTACATGTTTAGTATGTGAGTATTAATAGCTACTTCGTGTTGTTTTGTGGATTCATGAAAATTTCATTTTTGAAATTCAATGACCTTATTTATAAAGTTTTGTGTATAATATTTTGTATGTTTCAAAAGTTTAAACATTTATGAAATGTTTTAAATTGAGATTTGGGTGAGTTTTTAGAGATTAATGTATTACCTCTCTATATTAAGATTTATGAATATTAGATAAATTGTACTAACCATTTTGTTATAATAATAACTAGATATCGATTGAATGACTTATCATTCATCTATAGATCATATTATCCATTGAAATTTAATTTTAGTGATATGGGAATAAAAAATTCTTCTTGGATGTTCATTTTATATAGTAATAAATGAAGTGAAAATTGATCAAATCACAACAATAATATGAAATTGTATATATGAAAGAGATATATCAAGTGATTAGACTTTCTTAAATTCTCAGTGTGTATGATAAAGGAATTACTCATCTCTAAGAAAATGATATTGAAATAAAGTGATATCCTTATACCCATATTTATGTTAAACTAATGAACTTTTAAATCATCATATATTTTTAGTTTTTAGGTTCTAATCTTTCCATTGATCATTCATTTCTTATGATAAATGACCTCTATCACTCTCTATAATTATTTATTCTTTTCTTCCGTGCCCATATATTCACTTTCCATCAACTTCCTCCTACTTAGAAACCTAATTATTTTCTATTCTATATAACCTTTTTATTTTCATTGCCTTTTTTCAAGGGGATGTTTTATTAACCCTTCTGATGAAGTTTTGTTTTAAGTATATTATTTTCTAATTACAAACCCTTGATTACCATGATCAATATTAAATTAGGAGGATGTAATTTATTTAAGGGGGAAGAATGTAATAACCTATGATTTTAAAATATGAACATCGTATTCAATAGTGTATAAGACATAAAATAACAAGAATATAGAGGAATATAATATCCCAAGACATTATGATAGAATCATTTTTAAAGAAATTCAATCTATTTGATAGCTTTTAATTCATGCAATATTGGGCTTGAATCAAATGTGATACTATATAAAAATATTATTATTTAAAAATTACCATTATAACCTAGCTACTAATTTGGTAGGTATGAATATTACAAACAAAATTATGAAAATTATATGGTTTACATATATATAAAATAAATAAAATGGATACCTATTGATTAAAGATAAAATTAGAACCATTTAAAATGAAAAAAAATGTTTTCAAAAAATACTCATTTTTTATAAAAGACGGTTTAATAGTGCATTTCATACATAAATTAAAATTATTTTTTATCAATTTTATAAAATTAACTTAATTTTTTAAATAAATAAATAAAAATTATCTTTGAGTGAATTTTTGGTATTTTTCTGAAATGTTCCATTTTTTGATGAATAGTGAAAATACTAAATTCTAATTGAACACTTCTTTTTAGTTTAAATTATTTATAAATTTAAATAATATTTTAGATTTTTTTAAGTAAATTTGTTTATTATATATCAATTAATCCAATTTAGGTCATTGGAATCATTTTTATATTTAATTTTTATATAAAAACTCTTTACCCTTTTGAACATATTCTCTTTGAAACCCCATTTTTCATCATGTCTGGGGGATTATTTTTAAATTATATTCTTAAATTAGTATAAATGTAATTTGGTAAAATTAATTACATATTTTTAATCATAATAATTTAGTTTATCTAAAAATTTGAATATAGTTTTTGACTAAAATGAATAGTCAAAACAATAAAAAATTATCTACCACGGTTAAGGTAAAAATGGATTTATTAGGTGTTAAACTAAGAATATAAAGGTAAAAACGATCCAAAATTGTTCTAAATACAAATGTTTGGATATATTTCAATATTAAACTTCCAAATTTAGAATCTAGGGTCATTTGGAAACTTTTTCATGTGAATGAATGTATCATTTTAGATTCTTTTTAGAAATTTCCAAGTAATTTCAAAGAGTGTTCCTTTTCCCCACTTATAAAAGGGTACTCCCTCACCTTACTTATTCACAAACCTAAATGCCTTTGGATCAACTGAAACCTACCAAAATGTATCTAAAACATCCTTATACATATTTTATATCTTCTAGTCCTCCCAAAAGGCCATACCTATGTTCCTTATGATGAGATCTAATTGAGGTTTCTCGTAGAGATGATAATTATCTTAACAAATATATTTCATTTTATTTCATAATTTACCACACACAATTATGCCTTAAAACATAAAAAATAATTACACTAGTATCTCTCATATTTCATTATGTTTATTTAATAATGTTTATTTATCTATATTTTCATCAAATGGGGAATAAAATCATCGATTATGTGTACGGAAGATTACTACCTCAGAAACTGATGTATTTAGATTTCCATTACCACATTTCAAGGATAGATAAAATGATTTATTTACCAAATTTATATGTTTTTTATACTATTATACTTTTTTAATTTTAATATCATATATTCCTTTTTACATTCCATTCCATTTAAAATATGATAATAATGCTCGTGTGTACAATGGACTATCATTTTACGAAGTGATGTGATTCATTTTTTGACATAAAATTTACATGAAATGTAATAAGGATAATGTCATGATCCATTCCCCAGGGCCCATGTCATGACTACCCCAAGCCCTTCTTCCATAGGACAAGGTTTGGTGACTAGAATTGAAAATGTGTATCCTTGTAATGGTAAGGTATTTCCTTTAAACCTGTACAAACACACAAACTGAGAACACAATAAGAAGAAATGACGATGTAAACTGTTGTAGTAAAAAAATTTCTGAAAGAAAAAGTGGTTGGAATACCAGCCCAACAGAAAAGTACAAGTACAACTAGAAAAGGAAAAATTGATCTTGGAACATCCACTGAGGATCCTACCTGAAGGGTAGGAATATATCATGATTAGTTTTCATTGTAGTAGATCACATAAAAGGTTCACCTCCAAGCATCGTCCAGTCCTGGATCCCTCAGCCTCGATCAATGTTGTCTATTGTCTTTACAAGACAAAACAAGGTGCGGGTGTAGCCTGTGTAGGGGTGAGTATAATGATACTCGGTAGGGACCCCAAGACCCCCGAATGTCTCCAAGAGTTCCACCAAGGAAAGACCACAATGAAAGACCTCAATCACAAAGCACGGAGCAGTCAACAACTCTACTTAGGTATATTCCCATACATATACCTAAGTTATCAATATATACTCATCTCATACATGATGGAAGAATACCAAAAAGGTAACACCATGAATGTAAAAGTACCAAAAAGGTAACACAACTAAGGCAACACAAATAGGGTAAAATTACCACCCAGGAACACCACGAATATAACACTACAAATGTAAAAGTACCAAATAGGTAACACCACAAAGGCAAATGACTCAGCAAATACCAAGTATATAAGTAAGGCACAGAAGTATAGATTATTAGTCGAGAAGCTAGATTATCTTATTCTGTCGAGAGGCACTGCTGCTGGTTATATAGAGTCTCACCCATACAAGATCGATAGGTACTTATCCACGTAATGACCAGCATAGGATCTGACCCACATAGGATTGGTATGCGCTGACCCAAATCGGATCACTGTGCGCTGACCCACACAGGATCGGTATACGCTGACCCATACAGGATCGATGAGCACTGACCCACACAATATCTGACCCACACAGGGTTGCTGAATACTGACCCACACAAGATCTGACCCACACAGGATCGGTGCTAACCCACACAAAATCTCTTGGTACTAACATTTGTATGATCTATATCTAAACACCCCCTCACTACCACCCAATGGATTCTCACTCATAGTATGCTTGATTTTGGGAGGATCCGTACCTTGAACCATCGGTCGTACCTCAACCGCCACAAAGTTCAATGAAGAATGATTCCAAAATACTTCCATATCGTAAGAGTTCCAATGCGAAAAACAGGGTGTTAATCAGATGCCTGGTCTGTGACTTATAAGCGTTTTAGTTCTGAGGGCCCGGTTGGATTCAAGTTCGATCTGACCAAGCCATACTCAAACTTTCTCCAAAAATCAATTGAATTATACCAAAAAGTACCACCTCGTCCTAAGGATTTCATCTCTGCAGATGGTTCGTCAAACGGACACCATGTCTGTTAGTTCCACCACTTTCCGAAAAATAGGGGTGATCACACCTTGGTCCATCCTAGCTCGGTCGGCTCCACCGTGATTTTCCAAAGGGACTGCTTCGCAAAATGGATCCCAATGCCACTGACAGTATGTAAAATGGACACATGGTTCATCCGTTATGGGTGTTTCTCTATTCGGGGACTGGTTGGGTTTGGGCCCGGTCTGACTCAGTCAGGCTGCTCCGATGCAACGAGTCTTGGGTTCTAGCTGACCCCGCTCGGGTCTGGCCTGCTAAGGGTCAGCCTATTTTACTGGGTCCGGCCCGTCAGGGTCAGCCCAGTTCGGTTTGCGGGTCCAAGCTACAGTTCGCCCGACCCGTCAGGTCGGGCTCAACCCACGGGCATTGGCCCACTGGGCTGCAGGTTCAGCTCAGCCAGCTGGGCAGCGGGTCTGGCCCACATCCAACCCGATCCGCCAGAATGAGGTCTCATATTCCCAGTTCTCCCTGCGGGTGCAGGGAAGTTTCAGCCAGTTAGTGGGGCACTGCCCCACCTTGTAACGGTTGGCCATTTTGGCTGACCGGGGGTCCAGCAACCCGACGCGATGCAGGGCCCTATGACTCTCCACCTTCCGTGGCCCGTTGGTTGTGTCTGTAGCTGCCCCCAGTGCCTGCGGGCGCCGCCCCTTGTCTCGTGCGGCCGGCTCAAGCTGGCCGCCTCTTTCCCTCATGGCACATCATCGCATGCCACCCTCCTCCACCCACGGTCGGTTTCTGCAGGTCTCCTCCGGCCACCGCCGGCCGCCACCGACATGGCGCGCTGGCGGTTCGGCGGTTTCTTCCGCATTACTGCTGGCTTATCGCTGACGTCCCCCTAAGGAAAACGTCCCTGAAGAACACAACTTAAATGAAGAAGCGGGGGTTCAAGACTTTTTCATTTGGCCCGCACCTACCACATTAATATGATTACAAATGGAAGAAAGGAAAATATCAAACATGAACTTTAAACAAACCCCCTACGTCAAGATCATTGGATAATGTTTGTGATTAAGTAAGAGTCGATGTTCATCATCCCCTCAACAAGCCACCAAAAATGTTGCTCAAATTTCATCCTTCGGTTCATGATTCAGTGTCGCTTGTCACCACCCACTGAAACTAGCTCTATCCTCTAAGTGATTGGCATCGTGGAACATTATCAGAACTTTTTCTCTTGTTGAAGTCATGCCATGCCTCTCCCCAAGCTCCATATAAATAAGAGAGGGGGAGGTTGAGTGACTCCTATGGAATTAATGGAGGTTCATTTAATAGGAACCTTTTTAATTACAATGGCATTATAAAAAAGGATTTGAGGAGTCAAGTCCTTAAATTTATTGACACATTTTTGGTCCCACCACTACCGCTTTTCTGTTGGAGGAAAACAAAGAAATAAATAAAATAACTAAGTTTTTTTATTATTATTTTAAAATGTACAAAATCTAACTTTTTCTTCAGACTGGCTATGGTCGAAGAGAATCCTATTAAGCGAATAATGATGCTTTAGATTCAATGGTGCCCTTGTATTTATATTCTGAGTACCATTTCAAAAGATAGAAAACGTCGTCCGCACGTTTACTGAACGTACCTGAAAAAAAGTTCAAAATATTATTAACAATCACCCTCGACCCGTGCCGGTCTAGGTAAGGCTCTTACTAAGGTAAATGTGTCCCTATGAACTCAACATTACTCTCAAATTTTCAATCTGAGGTACCATTTAGAAGTTATGGATTTTAACAATAAAATAATTGTTACTTAATTATTTTATTTACGGCCAAAAACTAGCTTCCATAGTTGGCCTGCGTCGGCCAAAATTAGTATCCTCCTAAAGAATGAATGAGATCATGAGATTAGAAGTGGTCTTGGATTTTTAATCTAATTCCCCATTCATGAGTTATAAGAATTTGAAAAATTAAATAACGTTATTTAATTGTTTTATTTACGGCTATTCCATTTTCGGGTTTTCTCACCAGAGGCCTGTGCCGACTAAACATAAGTCACACCTAGGGTAAAACTGCTATCTTGAATGCAATGGTGCCTTCAGATTTCTGATTCGGGCACCCATTTAAGAGTTATTACACTTTTACAAAAAAACTGCTCACACGCGCTAATTAAAGCTTAACAAAATTTCAGCTGATCATTCCTTGCACTCCGGTCCTCAGAATCGCATGACATCAGATTTAAAAACCTCTAAAAAATCCCAAATATTATATATATATATATATATATATGGAATTTCAGGGTATTTACATTCTCCCCACCTTAGGGCCTTTTGTCCTCGAATGCCAAAACATAGGAAAATCAAACAAATGAGGGTACTGAGCACAAATCTGAGCCTTCCGCACCCATGTTCTCTCCTAGAGGTTCTTGTGTTGCCACTAAACTCACATCAGAGGGATCAACCATCCACAAAGGACTTGGTTTTGTCGATACTCTATCTCCACTGAGAACTCCATAAAAGTCACCACATCATCCAAGTATAACTTGCTCTAATCGATAACATGTGATGGATCATGCATGTATCTCCTCAGCTACGATAAATGGAAACAATTATTCACCTAGTGCATCTATGGGGGAATAGATAGACGATATGCCACCTCACCCAGTCTGATGAGAATATAGTAAGGTTCGATGAACCTCGGAGATATCTTGTTACCCCGGCCAAACCTCTGCAGTCCTCATCGGGGTGAGACCCATAGGAATATTTAGTCTCCCTCCTCGGAATCCATGGATCTGCATCTCTTTTCGGCATAATACTTTTTCTGGATCTGCACAGTCTTCACATTATAACAAGTAAGGCATCGTGAAAAAAACTCCGCTAAATTCTTCTTCATCCCTGGCCACCAGTACTGACGCTGGAGGTCTTGGAACATGTTCACCACTTTAGGATGTACTGCTAAAGGGGATGTATAGAAATATTTCAACAAATCCTCCTGTAGCTTCACTGGTACCATGGTGCATCCTCTAAAAAGAAGAAAATGCTCCCCACCTTCATAAAATCTTTCAAGAGACCGTCCTGAGGATATCTGAGCATGTCGGGGCTCACAGTCAACGTCCCCAAGCTGTTCCTCCTAAACTAGCAGAAGAATTGGGGGAGTGATGGTCATATACATGAGGTACAATACTCCATATTTATCCACAAAGGATACCTACATCACGACTAGATACTCTAACACCTCACTCAGCAGTTGTAGACAAGAACTCCTGTTGAGTGTGTCTGCTACCATGTTCCCCTACCCAGTGGTATTGAATATCTCAAAGTCATAGTCCTGTAAGAACTCTATCCATTATCATTGTCTCAGGTTCAGGTCCTTCTATTAGAAGATATACATTATACTTTCATGATTAGTGTAAATTTTAAACCATTCACCCATTAAGTAGTGCTATTACATCTTCACCGTAAAGACCACTGCTACTAACTCATGGTCATGGGTAGCATAGCTCTTCTTGTGTTGTCTCAACTATAGTGAACTGTAGGCGATCACTTCCCACTCCTATATTTGGAAAAACCTATTTTGGTCCCTGATGTGTCTTAGTTTACTACATACCCAACTCCCTGTCCTGGTAGCCTCATGATGGTGTCACTCATCAGTCTTTGTCTCAACTCATGAAAGATTTGCTGGCACTTCTCCGTCCAGAGGAATATCCCCCCCCCCTTCTTCATTAAAGCTGACATGGGTGTCGCTAACCTGGTGATGTCAGGTGCAAATCTATGGTAGTACCGAGTCAAAGCAGAAGTACCTCTCCCTTCAGAGAGGTAATCCTTGAAACATCTTTCGAAATATGTCCCCACACTCTTCCACTGCTGTTGGGAACTGAAAACACAAAATTCCTACTTCCACGAGGGTATGGATGACCGACTCAAGAGTGATCAGTTGAACCCTCATGTTCATGAGTTTATCCTATGCTGTCTGGGTTTCCTTTTTCGTCGACCAAGGAAAACCCCATTCCAACACTGTATATATACTGTATTTATTCTGCCTAAAATAGTCAATTTGAGTATGAAATGCGGATGTCTAGTCCATCCCCAAACTAACATCACAAGGCCACTATGATTCCACCAAGATATTCTAACCAAAACTCTCACCTCAAGGTTCAGATCACACCATCATCATAATTTTTTATATCCAGTCTCCTACCAAAGGTATATCCATACATAAGGGTTATGTCTGCAGTTTAACTAAGAAATCTACGTCATGAACAAGATTTGTGGCATGAATGAATTATTGGTACCTATGTCTATTAATACAGAAGCTAGTAGTAGACGTAGACCATACCTCGAATCATTCCTGAAGCCCATGGGTCACACTCCTTGACCACATACAGCTACTCCCTTCCCTTTTCCTCCAGCTCGCTGAGCCTAGTGGGGACGATATTATGGTGGTGGTTGTAACATGTCGAAATTTATACAACCTCATGATGTTCTCCTAGATACAATTCCACATCTGTTGCCCTAAAGATTTATCTATCCCCATCACTTCCTCTTCCCGAAACATTTTACATGCCCCAGTCTCTGAGACTGGAGTCAGTTTCCAGATTTTACACTGCTAACAATCACTGGATGGATCTTCTCCAAAAAAGAAAATTAAACCACAAAGTTTCTCTCTAGCACCCTAACATATGTAAGAATTCATAGAGAAATTGTGCTTGCTCAGATGTCCCTAGACACACCTTTCTCGAAGGTCTAAGGCCTGACCGTACTGTATTCATTGAGTACCTGGGATGGTCGGTATGCCTCAATGAATACTCATATTCCGACATGTCGTCCTGCCAAAGCTATAGAAGCTCTAGGGAAAACCCACCCTTTAACATTTTATGGTAATAGACCCCCTTTTTTGAAGAAGGTTCTCAATATTTTCCACATAAAAGTCACCTCTTCACAAGATCAAGTAAATCTAAACCTTGTCATCATTCTGCAGATCCGCATAGAAGGATCTATACCAGGACTACCATCTGATCGAATGGTGCCATGGATAGATGGAAACTCCACCACCTCCTCAAGCCAATCCTTAGCCTCCTATGAGATGGGATCACCTCAGAACCTGAGGGGTATCTGATTATGAAACATGTTTAGGGCACTAAGCCTTCATGTTTCCTCTACCGACACTGGTAGATTTAACTACTAACCAGCAAGCAATGTTATAGCTGGCACACTACACAAAGGTACCATCTCGAGAAATGATCTATATACCTAAGACTCATCACCATGCATAACATCCTCATGGTCACACACTGATAAAGGCTTGCAGCTAGGATCACCGTCTGATATGTTGGTATCCCAACTAAGAGAAAAACTCTGGCCACAGCCTCCGACCAGTCCTCAACTGCCTGCCAATCTGTCTCACCTCGGAACCTTAAAGCTCTCTACCGCTGAAACACTGGTAACATGCTCAGTTGGTGTGCACCCTCTTCTAGTGGGGCTGATTGAATTTGTTTCCCAATGTGTTTCGGTGCTATTGGTGCGCCACCTGATGGTACTATCACCATAAGAGGGCCTTGCAGCGAAGCATCATTACTCGATGGGTCGTTATCATGTACTCTCTCGGGAATCTGGGCAGGTTGTTTATGCGGTGTTATCTTCATAAATAATAGGTGTTCCATGGCCAATAAGTTATACCAAGTGAGTTGACTCAGATAAATCATAAGAAAAAATTTTCAAAACACATGCAATCAGTGTTTTCGTGCACTAAGTCAGAAATTAGAATTCATGGTCCTGGTGTATGGATACATCTGCCACCGCACCAACACTGGATTCCCCAAACTGAAAACCACGCTCATAATACTTAACACTATTTCCGCATAGAAAATATTAGATTCTTAGTTATTTGGTAGAACTGACCCCTCTGATACCACTTTGTCATGACCCATCCCCCGGGGCCCGTTCCGTGAGTACCCCAAGCCCACCTACCATAGGCTAGGGGATGATGACCAGAACTCGAAAGGTGTATCCCTATAATGGTAATGAATTCCCTTTAAACATGCACAAACACAAAAACCAAGAACATAATAAGATGCAACCACAAAGTAAACGGTTATAGTAAAAATTGTGCTGAATGAAAAAGGGACCAGAATACAAGCCCAACTGGAAAGTATAAGTACAGCTAGAATGGAAAAAACAGATCCGGGAATATCCAATGAGGATCCTACCTGAATAATATGTACAATTCACGATCAGTAGTCACTACATCACGCCACGTCAAAGGTCCTTCTTCGAGCATCACCCTATCCTAGATCCCTCAGCCTCGATCAATGTTTTCTATCATCTGCACAAGACACAATATGGTGTTCTCATATATTGTGTAGGGGTGAGTATAATGATACTCAGTAGGGACCCCAAGACCCTTTAAGGTATCATAGAGTTCCACAAAAAAATACCACAAAGAAATACCTCAATCACAAAGCACAAAGAATTCAACATCTCTACTTAGGTATATGACCATACATATACCTAAGTTATCAAGATATACTCATCTCATACATGAGGGAAGAATACCAAAAATGTAACACCATGAAGGTAAAAGTACCAAAAAGGTAACACCATGAAGGTAAAAGTATCACGCAGGTAACACCATGAAGATAACACTGTGAATGTAAAAGTACCACACAAGTAACATGACGAAGGTAAAAGACTCAAATCACACCTAGTATATAAGTAAGAAACACAAGTACAAATGATTAGTCGAGAAGCTAGATTATCTTATTCTATCAACAGGCACTGATTCTGATTATACGGAGTCTTACCCACACAGGATCGATAGGTACTAACCCTAGCAATGATCCACACAGGATCTGACCCACACAAGATCGGTATGCACTGACCCACACATGATTGTTGAGTGGTGACCCACATAGGATCTGACCCACACAAGATCGGTATGCACTGACCCACATAGTATAGCTGAGTGATGACCCACGCAAGATTGCTCAGTACTAACCATTGTATGATCTGTCTTCGACCACCTCCTCACTGCTTGCCACAAGATTCTCGCTTATAGTACACTTGATTCCAAGAAGACCCACTCCTCAATCCATAAGACGTATCTCAACCACCACTAAGTTCCACAAATAAGTATCCCAATGGACCGCCATGTCATAAGAGTTATAATGCGACAGATGGCGCGTCAAACGGATGCCCGGACTGTGACTTATTAGTGTTTTAGTTCCGAGGGCCTGATTGGACTTGGGTTTGATCCAACCCGACTGCACTCCAACATTCTCTAAAACTCAAGTGGATTATACTAAAAAAAGATTGCTTAGTCCTAATGGTTTTGTTTCCGCAGACGGTTTTCCAAATGAATGTCCGATCAGTTATTTACACCCCTTTCTAGGAAACGGGGGTGATCACACCTTGGTCCAGCCTGGCTCGGTTGGGCCCGTTGGGATATGCCAAAGAAGCTTCTTCCTAAAAGGGATCCCAATGCCACTAACGGTGTTTCAAATGGACACCTGGTTATTTAGTTACAAGTGTTTATTTATTTGGAGATCAATTGGGTATGGGCCCGGTCATACTCGGTCAGGCCGGCCTGATGCAACTAGTCCTGGGGTCTACCTGACCCTGCTCGGGTCTGACCTGATAAGGGTTTGCCCGATTTACTAGGGGCATCCTGTCAGGTTCAGCCTAGTTAAGTTCACAGGCCTGGGCTCTGGTTGGCCCGGTCTGTTGGGTGGGGCTCGGCCCACCCACGTTAGACCAATGGGTCACAAGTTCAGCCTAGCTCGATGGCGGGTTAGGCCCATAGTGTCGTGAGTCCGGCCCATTTGGTCGGCCCGCATCTGACCAGGTATGCCAATAGGTGGACCAGTCTTCCAAGATGGCAGCGCTGGTGTGGGGCTGTTTCGGAAAACCAGTGTGGCGCTGCCTCCCCACGTAATGGTATGTCGTTTTTCCCAACAGTTGGTTTTCCAACCTGGCGCGGCGAGGGGTCTTGCCACTCTCCACCTTCTGCAGCTTACTATCTCTGGCTGTAGCAGCCAGTGGAACCTGCGGGTGCCTCCCCATTTCCCACCTGGCCGGCTCGAGCCAGCTGCCTCAGGCCCCCACGGCGCACCGTCTCCCCCCAACCAACGGCTTGTTGCTGTGGGTATCCTCCGACCACCTGTGATCGCCACTAGCTTCGCACACCTGCGGTTCGGCGGTCTCTTCCGTGTTGCCACCATCTTCTCTCTGCCATCACCTGAGAAAAATTTCCCCAAAGAACGCATCTTAAATGGAGTTATAGGGTGTCAGGGCCTTGTTTTTTTGTCTCACACCCTCTATTTTAATATGATAACTAAAATTAGAAAGGAAAATATCCGAGATGAACTTTAAACAAACCCCCTACCTCAAGATCATTGGAGAACACCCGCAATTGAGGAAGATTCAGTTTTCGTCATCCCCACAACATGCCACCAACGTTGCTGCTCAAACATCATCCTTCAGTTCGTGATTCGATGTCGCTTGTCACCGCATGTTGGGACCGACTCCGTCATCCTAGTGATTGGCATTGCGGCACTTTATCATAACTTCATCGTTTGGGGAAGTCATGCCAATACCTCTCCCCAAGCTCCATATAAACAAGAGAGGGGGAGGGTGAGTAACGCTCGTGGAATTAATGGGGGTTCATTTAATAGAAACCGTCCTAATTCCAACGGCATGGTTATAATTGATTTTAGGAGTCAATACATTTAATTGATTGACAAGTCATTGGTCCCACAACTTCCTCTTGTCCATTGGAGGAAAATATAGAGGTAAATAAAATAACAAAGTTATTTTATTATTCTTTTAAAATTTCCAAAATCTAACTTTTTCTCCTGACCAACTACGATCAAAGTGAAGCCTCCCTTAAGAGAATCCCAGAGTTGTGGATTCAACTATTCCCTCATATATTTAATCTGAAAGCCGGTTCAAATGATTTAGAACACTACCAACACATTTAATGAACATACCTGAAAAAAAGTTCCGAAATTTATTAACAGTCACCCTCGTCTTGTGCCGGTCGAGGTTCGGCACTTCCTAAGGGAAACATGTCCCTACGAACTCAAATGTCCTCTCAGATTTTTAATCTAAGTAACCATTTTGATGTTATTTATTTTAACATTAAAATAATTGTTACTTAATTATTTTATTTATGTCCAAAAACTAACTTTTATTGTTGGCCTGCACTGACCAATGTTAGTATCTGCCTAAAGAAATCATTCCCTCACGAGCTTAGCGGTGGTATCAGATTTATAATTTGTGTCACAATTCATGAGTTATAAGCATTTGAAAAATTAAAATAACTATATTTAATTATTTTATTTACGGTTATGCCATTTTCGGGTTTTCTCACAGGATTCCTGATCCGACTAAACTTAAGTCGCACCTAGGGTAAACCTAATATCCTGAATGCAACAGTGCCCTCAAATTTCTGACCTGGGGACCCATTTTAGTGTTATTATTATTTTTCTATAAAACTTATCACGCATTCTAATTAAATCTTAACAAAATTTTGTCAAATCATTTAGGGAACTCCATGTCTCAGAATCACGTTCCATCAGATTTCATGACCTTGAAAAAAGACAGAAATATTTAAAAAAATACATAAAATTTCCAGGTCTTTACAGATAAGATTAATCAATATATGTTATATATATGATATGATATTTATTCATTATAATTAATATATAACTAAATACTTTACCCTTTCACTTGTTGAGTTAATGATGTTTTCACTTTTGTATACATATGACCTAATGTCTCTACAATGCGATGCGATTCATTTTACATGTACAATATAAATAAATTGTAATAAAAATGTATATACATATTAAATATTATATTTATATTGTTATTATAAATATTTATATGATATATTAATATCCTATGTAAAATAACAAGAACATTCCTGACAAAACTAACAAGAAAAAAGGTAATTAACACCCAAAATAATGAAAATAATGAAATATTATCAACAATTGGGTGGCAAAATGTAATAAAAGGATCCTATATGATATTATAAATATTATTATGGTTCTGGTATAAATTAATAAATTTATTAAAACTATTATACTGGAAGTTCATACACGTATGAAGGAAATCAGACCTTATGTAAGATTTTCTCATCTAATTTTTACTTTCATGAGACACACGCCATATTCACCCCCTATTTATTTTGTGTAGTATATATAATTCCATTTTTTTCATTTTATATAATGAATTAATTTATATTCATGGTATTTAATGTTTCATTGAAAATCATTTCTTTTATAGGGCTTATGATTCAGAAGTTGACAAAGTGGTATGGGTTTAATTCCCAATCTCATCATTATTCAGATTGTTTATATTTAGATATCCATTTGGTAATTATTTTATATCTCTATATTAAAAAATATCATTCAACCCTAGTAATTAATGAATATTTTTAATTAATAGTGCCATTTTTCTTCTCTTTGGTACTTAAATGTTTAGGAATTTTTTTAAGAAAAATCATCTTTATTTCTGTCTTTAAAAGGAAAACATTTTTTATCAAAGCCCATTTTTTATAAAAACGTTTTAAAATATTTTTGAGGATTTTTAAAATGATTTATTAAAAGAAATTAACTTTTTTTAGTTTTTAAAAAAAAAATTAAAGGAATTTCAATGTCATTTTCAAAATAATTTCTATTTGGATCTTACCAAAAATATGAGAGGAATCTTTGGTTTAACATGTATGACATGAGAATAATTTTACACCATCATGAACAATAAATTTTTTAAAGATTATTTTAAAGGTTTTAAAATTTTATTTTAAAATAAAAAAATTTCAAAATGATTTTTTATTTTTACTTTTAAAAGGTGATTTTTGAAATGAAAATTTTATTTTCCTCAAGAATGTTTTTAAATATATATTTATGGTATTTATATTCATCATGGATATCCAAACATTATTTCACGTATTTTCCATTGGAGATATGTTCTGCTGATATCATCATTATTCTATATTTGGATTATTTATGATCATTTTAATGGAGGGTATACAATTTTAGTACCATTAACCATATTACCCTCGATGTTTTTTAATTATGTTTATTTATTGGGAAAAGTACTAACATTTCATATGATATTTTTTCCATAAAAATGTTTATATTGATTTTATTTCACTCATTTCATATGAGAAATGAATTTGACTTTGTATATGATTGTTGGGGCACACTATATCCCCTTGATGCATCAGAAAGTCTCATGAGAAAAACTAGATTGGGTTTTGGCTATGGTCGTACCCATTTATATTGATGTCATAACACAAGCCATGATGGTATTAGATATCTTGGCAGAAGCATCGACAATATTATATTTCTTTTCATAATCCTTGATGGTATGTTTTATATGTCCAACATTATTCATTCAATTATTATGAATTAAATTATTGGTATTCCATATAATTATTTGATTAGTTAGAATATCTATGGTTAAGTTTCATCCTCATATGACTATCTATATAGAATTATTTGAACAAAATTTATTCCTTCCATATTATTATCAAGTTATTAATTAAATGGTGTGTGTTTTAGTTATTTACCTTTCCATATTTATTATTCCTTATTTATTCATATTTTTTTGTACGATTACCTTTACCGAGAATTTGAGCTCACACTTTTCTTATGTTTTAATTTCCCCAGGATACTAGGAATTGTTTTCAAATTGATATGAATAGATTTTATAAGGGGAATAATTTAGTTCTCAAAAAATAATTTGTTCATTTTAGGTTTTAAATTATAATGTGAATTTCTAGTATGTATTTAGTTTACCAAGACTAATAAACTATTAATTCCTTTGGGGGTGATTCATTGTAACTTATGACAATGTAACTAAGAAAACATCGCATCTGGGCTATTGGGGTAAGGTTCAATACACCTATTGAAAATCCTCTGAGTTTAATACATGTGAAGGATCATGTATGAAATTACCCAAAATATATATGTATAACACGTCACATACTTATGATAGGTGTGAATAATGTTTTATGGGACAAGATACTATCATGATATAATAATGAATCTCAAAGGGATAGATTAATCTAGGGATTATCTTCCCCTTATTTCTAAATCACAAAACTTTATTATATATAGATATCTGAATAAATACTTTATCACCAACTATAAACTCTATATATCATTAAAGATTATTAGAAAACCTTTTTTTGACATTGAGCTACCCCAATATGTTGTTAAATGGGTATAACCATCTTTCATATTTTTTCAGCTAGCTCTGGTCCCAATAGCTTCTATTCTCCAACTTTCTCCTAGAATGTTGGATTTATTCACTAATTTCCATAGATATATTCATAAAGATCTATATAAATGATCACTTTAAATCAATTGTTGAAATAAAAGTTTATAAGAGGATGTTTTTTATCCCAAAAACCATTTAAATCTATATAGAAAGCTCTATTTATATCTTTTGAGGTTTTATTGGTTCTCTAAGATAAGAAATTTTATCTGAGGATGGTATTCTATTCTAAATTTCATATCATAATTCAATTATTGTTAAATAATTATTTATAAGTTCATAAAAATAATTAGATCTCAATAATATACAATTTAGAGTGTTACTCTATGTAAACTTACCACTTATTTAATGTATAACATAGAAATTTGTCTAAGTGATAAGTCTTCTATGGTAGAAATGAAAAGTTTTTACATTATAAGTCGATCACCAATAATCCAAATGACATTATAACTTATAAATTTCTTGGGGGTTCCTATGATGAAATCAATGGTGATGTTTTCTCATTAAAATATATGTATAAGTAATGATTTCATCACCCCCATATACTTCTATTGTTCATCCATAACTTTTTGACATGCTATGAATCCAAATATATAATCCAAAATATCCATTTTCATATTGTTCCACCAAAAATTCTCTTTGATATCTCTATAAATCTTTTTGAATCAAGGATGAATAGAGAATGATGATCTATGTGATTCAACAAATATCTAGATATTTAAATCTAGTACTAAATGTAATAATATTTATTTTCTGTGTTATATCATTCTATCGTGGTTAAGGTTAACCATCAAAAAAACATTATCTTTTTCATGAGTTCAAAATATTACTTTTGTGTGTCTTTAATCTTCACATGAATGGAAAATTGAGCATTAATTTGATCAATATGTGATTTATACACTTACCTTGTGATTTTAATATCCTTCCTATACAAATATATAAATATTTGATCGTTTGCTTTCCCTATTATGAAAAAACAAAGATTTACCATCCGACTTAGAGTATCTGCCATAATGTTATACTTCCCATGTTTCAAATATATTTAGTAGTTGTAATCATTAATAAAATCTAAAAAACTCCATTTATGCATATTAAAAATTTTATATGTGAATATATATTTAAATATTTTATGATCAGTGGGTATAAATATATATCACACCTTCACCATAAATACAATTCCTCTATATTTTTAATGAAAAAATTACCAATTTCAACTCCAACTCATGAGTTAGTTGATTTTTTCCTCAAATATTCAATTAACCTATGTCATATGATACCACCATGTAATTATTCATTAGAAAACATCCCAAAACCTTCTTTGATTCATTAATGTATATCAGAAACCCTTCTCTACTTAGGTTAGTGTAAGCACGAGTTCACTGAAGACCCTTCATTTTAGATCCTTGAAATTTTCTTAACATTCATATATCCAAATATACATGGAACCCTTCATTGTAAAATTGGTACATGGATTTTATCTCCTTGAGAAATTTCTCAAAAAAATCTATAATATCCAACCAATCCTAGAAAAATATTTATCTTAGTCATTGTATTGGTCTGGTCCATTTTTTGACAACCTCTATCATTGATGGATCCCATTATTTTCCCACACTTTTGATTACATGACCCAAGAATGAGAATATTTATATCCAGAATTCCCAATTTCTAAATTTACCGTAAAATTTTTACTTACCAAAGGTCTTTAAAACAATCCTTATATTATCTTTGTTATCTTTCTTATTATTGTAATATATGATAATATCATCAATAAATACTACCAAAAATTTATCAAGGTAACCTATAATGTCTCTATACATTATATCCATGAAGATAATAGGATAATTGTAAAGTTAAAATTGAATTACTTCAAATTCATAGTTTATATACCTTATACTGAAGGCTATCTTGGGTATATCCTCTATTTTATCTTTAATTAATGATATCTTGATTAGAGGTCAATCCTTAAAAAGTATTGAGTTCTTCTCATTTGATCAAACAAGTCATCATTATGGGTTATGAGATACTTTTTATTGATATAAATCTTATTAAGTTCCTAATAATAAATGAAAATATTCATTGACCTATTTTTTTCTTACTAAAAAGAATAAATGAACCTCATGGTAACACTTTAGGGTGTTTCAATACCATATTATTATTCTCATGGAGTTTCTTATGTAATTACATAAACATAATTATGAACATTCTATAAGGAATCATTGAAATAAATGTATAACAAGGTATGAGTTCTCATGAAAACTCAACTTCATAAATATATGTAAGACTAGGTAATTATTATGTAAACATATCATTATACTCACAAATAATAGATATATATTCATTTTTGAGTTTCTCCTAAACCATTTGTACTTGACCCCTCATGAGTAAGTATTATGACCCAAATAATGGATGTTCTTTCCATTTGTTGTTCATATTAATCATTTGATGAATATAGGATCATTGTTCAATTCATGATATCAAATATAACTTATATTATTTAGTTTTTGATATATTATCTATATAGATAATGTTAACCCATGCCCAAAATAATACCAAATATGACTATAGAGAGAATTATAATAGTTTAAGGAAGCACATTACAATAAATTTATATTGGAGAGGAGTTATAAATGTGAGATACAATAATCGAACCATTGTGAGTTTTCACCAGTAATTCATTGTCTAACCATGAAGGTGGTGATGTCAATACCTTATCAAATTCATCATATATAAAATATTGGGTAATTGTATATATAAATATGAAGTCTAATTATCATAAATGCATAATTATTGGATCTTTGTCTATTTTATACAGTTCTTTATCATTTTATTACACCAAAATGGTTATTGTGGGTATCAATTAGCATTAATCAGAGTAAGAAATCATATGATAATAAAAACTATTCTGAATATTTCCTAAATAAGGACATCTTCTTTCAATCCTTGATGATCTTGGTTGATCCTATTTCCATTTTACCATAGGTTATCTTAGTATCCACTCTTTTACTTTTATAAACTAATTTTTAAAAATAAAAAACCCTACTACGATAGTAAATAAGGTGACCCAAGCAATAAATATAATATATTCCTTCATTTTACATGAAAACTAAACACATATCACAATAAAACACACCCCATAACTATAAATGATTAGTGTATTTGGAGACTAGATTCATAATCACCTTATTTATGAGCAATATTCAATATCTCCCACAATTTTATTGTTATATAGTTCCCTTCTTAGACATATCCTACTTAATAACATTCATTATATCCTAGGAAAATTGAAACATAAGAAATGGTGATACTCAGTAAGGGTAAAATGGGAGATATCAATAAAATAACATAATTAAGTATAAGATAATAATAAGTGATTTTTAATATGATAAAAAATTATCAAGACATAACTAAAAAGTTATAAACCATAAATTATGAGTTCTGGTATAAGGATTTTTTTATAATAAAATGCATGTGTCATAAGTGTGTGGAATCATTAATAATCAATCATAATCAGAAGATATAAGTTTTTGGCTTACACCTAAATCATATAAAATAATTTCCTTTTTAAAGTATGACTTGAGACCATCATAATATATTGGATAGAATCCTATAGTGGATTGAGTTTACCATATATTCGTATAAACACATTGAATAGAGTCTTGGAATTTATTGGGTTCACTTACCTTTCCTTATCATATTATATCATTAGATATAAAGTTTTACCCAATGAATTATATTATTATATAATTATTTTCCCTAATTTAAAATAATTCAATCCATATATATATATTCCATAATATCAAAAACACATTCATCATTTAATCATTGCTTGATTAACCCTTGGGAAAAAAATTAGATTAATGAAAAAAATCTTACTTTAATAATCCTAATCCATCCTTAGAAATAAAGCGGGTGGAATCATAATAAAATTTCCCTACTGAATCATAAAATCCTAAAATTATGTTGAAATAGATAAAAACACCTTTATAAAAGTAGTAGGAATTTTTACTAAAAAACAAAAAAATTATCCTTTTCTATTTATAACTTTTATAAAAAACTAAAAAATTTATAGAGAAATGGGAATAATATTTTCTTTAAAACCCATTTAATATTTTAATATAGGATTAATGAAATATAAAATACATGATGTTGGTAAAATCCATTCATGTTGTAAATGTTAAAGAAATATTTTTCACACTTTTATAAAGAATGTAAAAAATGAACCAGTTTGAAATTAGAAAGAATATTACATTAAAAAATTTGTAAATAAAGTTAAAGTTAGTATAAAAATAACATTATAACTAATTTAAAAGTATATAATAACTTCTATAAAATAATTTTATAGCACATGTATGTGGAGGAGAATGATTCCTAACCAAAAATGAGAAACATTTTCATCTTTTATTAAAAAAACATTCAATATTTTTGAGTGCCAAAGAGGGGGGAAATGTAAATAATACTTAAAACCACATAAATTACCATATTATAGTAAAATATTTTAGTTTTAAGACATAAATAACATATGATTCCCCAAATTTATATGGAAACATAAAGAATCCGGATAAAAGTTAGATCATAATATAAACCCTAACATCAAATTCCAAATTGCTATATATGTGCTCTGAAAATTTGTATAATAAATTTAAATTTATTATAAATAAACAGCATAAACATATTCATAATTTTATTAATATATATCACTCTATTATAATTTCTAATTACCCATTTATTTATCATTCTTCAATAAAATCAATAATCAAGAGTTTACTATTCAAAATTCCACGCTTATTTCAATTTGATAATTTTGGTCCTTGCACCTTATTCATGGTTTCATCGTCTCTATAATATTATTAACTTCCCAAATATAGTATTTTTTTTATTTTATATTTATTTAGAATCATCCATGTAATATGGTGATGAAAAATTAAATACATCGCTTAGTAGAGGAAATAGCCCACACATATGTATGAGTGATGTTTTCACTTTACATTAGATGTAAAGGTGGTAGATAGTTATTTATTCATAAAAATAATAACATTTTAGTATACTAATTATACTTATTATATTATTTTGAGTTGGTAATAGAATATATAGATTATTTTGAAGAAGAATAAAAATTAAAAGCACGAGGTTCACATGATTACATATTCCTTGGATATCCTCCTCCAGATATCGACTTAAGCCTTATTAGGTTTTTTATTTGGTGATATTAAAACATATATGAATTTTATAAGGGTTTTTTGAAGTTACTTTATCATATCTTTCTTGATATAATATTCTCAATGTGTGTGATGAAGTGAGGATAGAAGGTTCACTTTTATAAATGAGAGGAGTTTCACACTTGTAAATATTAAGAACTTTTAAATAAAATAAATGTCATTATCAAAGAAAATAGGAAAAAATATATAATTATTTTGGATAATTTTCAGGGAGTTTAAACTAAAAACAACCAATCAAACAATGATAATGTTTTTTGTGATATTTAAAGCCTCATCCCTTAGTTTAACCCATTTTAACCCTTACCACGATTACTTAACTTTTACCATGGTAACTATTCTTCATGAATAAAATTAAAATTAGAATTATAACTAAATTTTTACATGATAATTGAAAATATGGACTCCATTTTATTATATTTAATTTATAAATGTGGTAGGAATTAACTTAAATATCCATCAACAAAATTCGTGAAATCAATTTTTAGAAAAAAGATATTTTTGAAGAAAACAAATTAATTTATTATTATTAATTGCCTAGTAATAATAATTATACGAGGGTTATTTTATTTTATTAAATATATTATCATCACATTTCACTAGAATTGTTCATTATTAGTGATTAATTTAATTATTTTGGATAAAATACACAACATACAATAAAAATAGTTTTTTTGATATATCTTGTTTTTCTCTACTAATGATTTTTCTTTATTTCCAAACTACTGATAACCAATGTATTAATGATAATAAATTATTATAAATTTATAAAAAATAATTCTCCACAAGTTTAAGACCCAGAATAAGATAAATTTGCTTTCTAAATAAAAATTCCAATTAATAAAACAATGTTTATAAAAAATGTTCATTTAACCAAGAATTATTAGAATTGTATTTATTATAATTATTTAACAACTATATAGATGTAATTAATTAATTTTATTATTTATTAACAAAATTTAATAAATATTTTTTATTGATATTATTTCTCAAAGGTATTTAATTTTACAAAAAACCCTAATTCGACATAATATTTTAAAACAATATCTTTAGAATCAACTGTATTTTTTAATATAATTTAGACCATTTTATTTAACCAAGGAATTTATTTATCAAAATTGTTTTACTATCTTGTAATTTATTCAATTTTTTATAGTAGTAAAGAATTATTCACTTAAGTGCGGTGTTGTGCGTATCATAAGTTATTATACATATTTAATTTATTTCAGAGAAAAATATATAATGAAATTAAAGGTTGTCATATTTTCATTCCTAAGTTAAATTAAATAGGTAAATTGGAGAACATGTTTAACAATTAAATTAATTTACTGTTCACAAATAAGAAATGATAACTTTTATCTTAAACAGAATGAATAATGTGATTACATAGTGTCTTATTTAAAATTCAAGGGTTTTATAATATTTATGAACCCTTAATTAAGATTGAGAATAATTTTTTTGGGTATCTAGAGGTGTAAATTTTTTTCTACCCTAGGTTATTTAATGAACCATGTTATAGTATTATACATTTCCAAAAATATTTAAGGTTTTACTCTTGAATCCACATAGACTCGTACTTACCATGAAAACGACATCTTTTATGAAGTAGTTGGAGAAAATAGGTAGGATGAATATATTTTAAATTGAAATATTATTTATTATAACATTGATTTAAATTTAAAAAGGAATCATTTATTCTCCCTTTAACCTACATGAGTTATAAGTCAGTGATCCATAGTAAAATAAAGCTAAGGGTTTTATTGATAGTGAGATAAATAATCTGATAGATTCGAGGAGAGAAGATTTATATGACACCCAAATTTAATTAGTTTTATTAAATTGGTTCTAACCAAAACCAAATACCTTACTTGGAAACCTTCACTGGTTTATTTTTAATAATTTACTATATTCATATTTTATGTTTTACAAAACTTTTTCACAAAACATGATTTTATAAAACAACATTTTTTTGTAAAATATGACTTACACTATATTTTCCAAAGGTATAGAGTTCAAAGTAAGACTATTTTTAACATTTAAACCCAAATTTGTGTCTACCTTAAAGTAAATATCACATTTGAAATACTTTTTTGAAAATAATTATACATTAAAATTTTATTCTAAAGTTAAAAATACAACCATCTTTATCTCATTATTTAGGATGTTTTGGGTGTTTATTGTATCTGAAAAAAACTATAATTAGCCTTTCAATTTTTGATATATTAATGTACACATGTTATTTGTAATGCATGCATTATATCCTAGTAAGTAGAAATTGTTAATAAACCATGAACAATTATATATCCATATATTATGGTTTCTATGTTATGCCTCTTGGTTAATATGGAAAAAATTTCATCCCATAAACTGTGGCATGTTTTTATTGAATTTTTATTCCCATTTTAATTCATTAATGTGTTATTCATGGGTTTATCATGATTTATGTTAAGATTATATATAATTTGAATTTAGTTTTTGTTGATGTATTAGTTAATTGAGTATGTAAAATCATGTTTATCTTTTGTTGTATGGAACATGTTGTATGATGTTATTTTATGATATCAAGTATAATTATTTACTTATAATGTAATATACCTTGATAATAAATATTTATTAGATTATTAAGAGTATTCTTAAAAGGGTGTATATCTATGTTATATATACTACAATCACATTCAACTTTTATAGAGAATGGTGTGTTTTTCACTTCTAATACTAACTCTAGTATATCTCTTTCCAATATCCATTAGGATAGATAAGTGATAGTCCATACAAAAACTCTTATACTGTATTCCATTTCTACCAATAAAGGGCATGTGTCTTGACTGCCTTTAAGCTAGGGTTCACTTGGATCAGTGACATAATTTACATGCCTAATGCATTTCATATATGAGTGTTAGGCTCAAAGAAGGTACAAAAAAATAAACCTTTCCATTATAAGAATAAGAATATGGAAAGTACATATATACAAAGTTATTTTGTTTATTCCTTTAATATTCTATAAATTTTTTATGTTAAAATTATTAGATATATTTGTGTAAATGAGTAGATTTATTTTATCGATGAACTTTATTTATTCCATTTTTGTTGGAATTATAATAGTTTTCTACTGACTATTATATTCTCAAACCATTCTTCTGGCCTTTTGTGGTAATGTATATTTCATTGTATACTTTTTATGTACACATAGTTACTAATAGATATCTATTTTATATGCTTAGTTGCTTTTATTGATGGATAGCATGATTTGAGTTCCACTTGGTGTTGGACCTAGAGACTGGAGATCGTATTTGGAATTTATCCATTATTTTCATGATATCTGAGTTGGGTATTTATATATTCAGTTTTGGAGTTGACATGATTTATATTGTGGTATATTCAATCATTTATATATTAAATGTTCTTTTCTATATTGATATTTTTATTATGGTGTTAGAACATAGTATTTATTAGTGTAAAATCATTACCCAATGATTTATTTTTACTCATAGAACTAGTCGCTTGCATCAGGGGATCAAGGAATTACACTGGGGCAATGTGGTGGTTGGGAAGGTGTCGTTCTAGTGATTGGGTCATGATTTTTTTAAAAATGGAAACAAATCTAGTGTATGATAACGTCACTCACTTTGATTTGTTGGGATGGTCGAGATTGAAATTAAAGTCTAGCTAGGATAATCGAGACTTGAGAAGCAACACATAAAATGTCATAACGAAACTCTTTACAGAAAAAATAGAAGTTATCAATAATGTCCATGTAGTTATATAAGAACCATGAATGTGTAAAAGGTATTAGTTTGAGTTCTTCATAATTTTATTATTAATAATATATCAAGTAATTTAGTGTCTAAAAAGAGTGAAATATTTCATGGATTTAGGAATCAGACAAACTAAAAGTACATTATGACATTCCCATGCTTATGATTTGAATAAATCAATATTAAAATTTAATAAATTTTGAGAAACTAATAAACTATACAGTTTTTTTATATACTATATTAATGGTGATGTAACTAATTAGCGTAATTACATAGATGACTGTTAGTATTTCATGGGTAGAAATCCTCAAAAATCCTATCTACTATGATACAATTTTTTCTAATAAATCCAGTACCTAATATTATTTATTTCATAGTTTAATTTTTATTATAAATCAAAATTATTTTACTTTTTTTAAATATGTCTGCAATGTTAGTAGTTAGAGTTGATTAGAGAATTCCCTCACTGATTCTTGATATGTTATTTGTGTACTATGAACTATTATTGAATAAATAATGTTTTGTTTCCATTTTAAAAAAAATCATGATATTTTTTTTCAATACCAAAAAGGGGAAACAAAAAAGAATATTGGACATAAATAATAAAGAAATATAAGCATGTTAATTAATAAAATTCAGAGAGTATTGGACATAAATCTAAATACCTCTAAAATGATATTTTTACCATAAAATTTTAATCAATGGAATTATTATCTTTTATCCTAAATTATCTCGGGGTTTGATAATAGGAACCAAGGTATCCAAATGCAATAAGAACATCATTGACATAACCCATTGGAAGGTATCAAGTTCCACTACTAGAACTACTTCAATAGAACATCAACAATAGGCTTCCATTTCCCTAAGAACCTCTTTAATCAACAAGACCAATATAAATAATTCCAAAACTGTGTTGTTCAATATAAATAAAAGTAGTAAATATACAAGTGGTGGGTGATCTATAACCTAAACATGACATACAATTTTCATCCACCTCAAGTTGTAAGTTGATCAAAAATATGATCTTCTGATCAAATTACAATTTATTGGGATAATAATAGTGGAAATTAATTTTATCAAAAGTCTAAATGCAACAAAAATAAAACAATATATAGATAAAAAAATTTAATTGATAGAATCAATATAAATTAAACATAAATATAAATAAGTGTAAACCTTATAAACTTATCAGAAGGTGAATCTATCTTCTAATCCATACAATCCATCAATTAGAATAATCATAAATAAATATTCATTTTTATCCCAAGAATTCTTCTATCAAGCAGGATCATACCTAGCTTTATCTTCTTATCTTCATATCTCTAAATCACAACATTCAGGTAAAAAACTATAACAAAAGAGTATAGATAATTTATAATGAAAACCTCTGAAACAAATACTCAAATAAAACATTTATAGATAAAAACTAAATTTATAAAAAATTTACTAAGAAGTTATATGTTTTAATTATCAATAAAACGTATCATCTCTTTAAAATATTTCTGCCATTGTTCTTCTTTTTTAGCAAATTCAGGAAGTTGTGGTTCAATTTATATGAAAATCTAAAATGGTTGAAATGTTCTTTATTTAGAGTCTTTTTAACTGGTTGGAATAATATTTTGCATATTTTTATGAAGATAATCCTACAACGCAATATTTATTAAAACATTGGGGAAATTAATAATGGAATAAAATCCAGTTTCCCAAATTTCTATCCTAGAACCAAAAAAATAACAATAAAAACATTTTTAATTAAATAAAACTTACATAAAGAGTATATAGATATTTTTTAAAAAAATATAGTTGAAAAATCTCTCTTAAAATCTCCCCGGTTTTGGAAACCACATTATACACAAGGAAGTTTATAAGTTTGACTGAAAAAATTTAAAGAGATAGCATTTGGTTTCTAATATTTAATAAATTCACTTTCCAAAATAACTTAACATTAAAACATGACATATATTCTACCCTTAAAAAAACATATCAATTCTGAAAAATAATGAAAACATGTTATTTTCAAAACACCACTCTCTTTTTTATTTACAAAAACGAAGTCTTGTGAAAAAAAATTGAATCTGTTTCCCTTTTAATAAAATAATATTTGATGATGATTATTTAATACACTCTCTTTCAATTATTGTAAATTTATCCTCCTTGATATGAGATAAATTACAAAAATACAATTATTTTTAAAAATATAATAATTTCAAAGAAAATCCCTCTTTATAAAATCATCAAATCTAATCAAAAGGTAAATTGAGATTATACTTTTGTAATGAAAATAAATACAAAAAACATTATATTAATTTTAATTCTTTTGATGTATAAATTTCATTTAATCTATTTGATATAACATAACCTGAATAAATATAACTCTCTCACTGATATATTATATTCTCCTCCTTCAATGATTTATCTTTCGATAGCGATGGATGATCTTATTCTTTTCAATATGGTTCTAGTGATAATTTTAATTACAATTACTTATGTTCTTGTGTATTAAAGTTAGAATATTTGTATAAAAATTGAAAATTACTTTTTTTAACACAACATAAGCAAATAAATTTGTAAATATAAAAACTAAATCAATTTGAAAATATGAAGTTTCCAAAAAATAGTTAAAATTATTAAAAGTATTTTTAATTAATGTAAAACATACATTAGAAAATATATATATGAAATAAAAAACCACAATTTTTTTAAAATAAAAATATTCTCCCTTTTATAACGAGTTTTTAAAATTTAGGATATAGATAAAAAAGAACTGAATTTGAAGATCTTGTTAAATTGGTCATTCCTAGCAGATGTTTAATACATTATAATCTATCTGAATTTAGAGGTTTAATGAATATCTAAGTAAACTGGTATTCTATTTTGATAAATTCAATAAAAATATCTAATTTTATGTGTGATCACTAAGGAAATGGTGTATTACATCTATGTGTTTTTATCATGAGTGATGTTTTGGATTTATAGATAAAGTGATTGAACTAGTTTTATTAAAATGTATTTGATATGAGTAAATTTTGAGAAAAAAACTGTGAGTGTGATATATTTGCACAACACCTAAGCACAAAAACTTCCAGATGTCACATAATTGGATTCAATAGTGCAGAGTGAAACCAATATTTTCTTCCTACTATACCATGAAACTAAATCTTTTCCATGGAAATGGAATGTTCTAGATGTACTCTTCATATCCAACAAAAAACCTCAAAAGTTAGTATCTGAGAAGATTTAGAGTGTAACATCGGTTTCAGATAATTGAAGATGGAATGTTCTAATGAACCATTCAAGTAAAAAAATAAATTTGACATCTTTTAAATGTGATTCCGTTATATTTTCATGAAATATCACATCTAAACATAGTTAAAACATAATGTTTGGTCTACTAGATGATGAATACAATGAAATTTTGATCATACATATATAAGGTTTTTGATCAATTAGTTTCGTATTTTCATTAAGATAAAGTTTGTTTGATGTACTTACCAAAGTAATAATACTTAAAGAATTGTAAAAAATGTTTTAGTAATCTATAAATTATCGGTGCTGAGTTAGAATTTTTTCAATCAGTTTTTGGGAAATTTGAAAACCAAAGAAAAAGATGATTTTACTCATCATGCACTTTTAAAACTCACTCATAATATGTTCTAAAAACCAATAATAATGAGATTTTTGATTTGAGACAAAAATAATATCATCAGCATGAATTTGAATAATGATGGTGTCTTTAAAGGATTTCATTATAAAAATATTTGTATCGGCATTTCCCTTAACCAAATTATATTGAAGTAAAAATCTGGTAATTATATCATACTAGTCTCTCGAGGATCGTTTAAGGCTATAAAAAGATTTCATATGTTTGAATACATGTTTTAAAAATAATTTATCTTCAAAACTAAGATGTTGTTCAGCGTAACTACAAAATGGGATATATACAACACTAGAAAAAATAACTGATAAAGGCCTCTTTATCAGTGTTTCTTCTAGTGCTCAAAAATCATTACCTTTATCAGCACATTTTTTAGCACTGATTAAGGGAACCTTTATCATCACTTTATTTTTAGAACTGGTAAATGAGGCCTTTATCAGTTCATTTTCTTGCACAGATAAAGGTCTCGACCACGCGTGTGAGTCCTACATCCAAATAATAGCTTTTTGGCATATTATTTATATATGATTATGCTTCATGATTTCCTCATGATATTTTTGTGGGGATGGCCTCATGTATACACCATACATGCACTTATATGGTCTTACAGGCCCGCACGATCCTTTTCTCAAACTATGCTTCATGTGGGATTTAGCCCATTTTCATTCACACAGCCAGTGCTACTAGACCTGAACCATAAACCTTAGTTTTTAATATATTCTCATAAAATTAAAAAATAAAATTATTAATAAAATTAAAAACATTTAAATAATTAAACAAGTAAAAATTAAAAATGAATAAATTAAAAATTATATTTTAAAAATTATAAATTATATAATACTTAATAAATTAAATATATATATATATATATATATATTATAAATATTAATAAATAGTATAGATTAAATATAGATATTAAAAATGTATAAATTGAAATAAAAAATATATAAGTATTAAAAATATTAAACAAATTGAAATTATTAAACAAATAAGAAATAAAAATGAATTACTTAAAAATATTAAGATATTATTAATTAAATAATTATTAATAACTTTAAAATATATATATATATATATATATATTATAAATGTTAATAAATATTATATATTACATACAGATATATAAAATAAATAAATAAAAATAATTAAATAAATAAAAATTTAAAATAATTAAATCAAATAAAATCTTAAAAATTTTATAAATCAAATATTTATTAATAAAAATGAATAAATTTAATATATATATATATATAAATTATAAATATTAAGAAATATTATATATTAAATATAGATATTAAAAATTTCTAAATTTTAATAATTAAACAAAAAATTCAAAACAACAAAATTTCCAAATTATTAAAAAAAATTAATGAAATGATTATTATTAAAAATGAATAAATTATATATATATATTTATATATATATATATATATATTATAAATAAAAATAAAAATATATTGAATATAAATATTGAAAATAAATAAAATGTAAGAATTAAAAACATATTAATGTCTTATTAATTTTTAATGGATTCTAAAAAAATATTTATTAATATAATTAAAATTTTTAATATAGAAATATATTCATATAAATTTATATATATATATATTATTATCGGAAATATGATTTATATAATATAAAATATTTATTCTTACCTTAAATAAGTCATATATTTAGTAAAAAATTGTTTATAATTATAAAATAATATTAGTTATAAATAATGACTAATTGTATCGAGTAACAGACATTTAATTGAATTTTGTTTTATTTTTCAATTTCACATATATCAAATATGTGTTACATTGATTTCACACATACATATTCGTAATTAATGTATTTTTATATACAACACACACATTATATTTTTTTTAATTTGTTCAACTTTTAATATTAATTTTGAGAATTATATTATTTTTAACAAAATATATTTAATATATATCATGTTTTTAATCGGTAAATTTTACCATTTTTATATTTTTACTCCATATGTACAATTTATTACTTTTAAATATATTTTTTCAAATTTATTAATTTTCAATATTATTTCTTCTTTAATAATATTAATTTTTTTAATATTTTTTAAATTTATTCATTTTCAGTTTTTTATTGTTCAATATGTTTTTTAATTTTATTAATTTTTAATATTTATTTCAACATCTTTATTCATTAATATTTAATGTTTTTAATATGTTTTTATTTTATATAATTAATATATATTCATTAACATATATTAATTTTCCTTTTTATTTTTTTAAAAAATTATCTATTTAATTAATAAGTTTTTTTATTTTTTTATTTTATTCGATCTTCATACTATTTATTTTATTATTGGATGATGTATGTTATATAATTTATTTATTCAATTTAACATTAATCAACATTGTATATATATACACATTAATTTCACACACACAAATATTTATTTAATTAATGAAATCTTATTTTGAAACTCATACACCTAATATTTATGCATTTTATTCAAATTTTAATACTCATTTTAGAATATCATTTAGTAATATAATATATTGTACATATTATGTTTTAAATTAGTAAATTTATTTGTTTTTTTAATATTATTACAATTAGTATTAGTTATTCATTTTTAATATTTTTTAGAATATAATCATTTTCTAACACTTATTAACTATGTTTTAATATTTTAAATGTGTATTAATCCAAATTTCAATATATATCCATTTTTTTAATAATTAGTATAAATAATAAAAATTATTAATTTATAAATATTTTTAATGTCTACAAATTTTTAATTATTCAATTTCAATCATTTTTTAACATTCATGCATTTACCAAAAGGATCCATGATACAGACGAACATGCTCCTACCAAAATTTATTGAAAAATAAAATGCATTATTTGAAAAAGAGAATGGGAAGGGATAAAAAAGGAAAAGTCCTCATCTAGAAAAGAAAACTACAAATGGTTAGAACCAAGACCATCCCCATAATCATCATAGGTATCATCATAATATTCCCATTCTGACTATTAGTACTTCTAATTGAAAGAAAATAGTACTTTTCCTGGAGTTTAACCATCTCTAGCGTGAGTTCCTTGGAAGAAGACCTGGTAGACCAGCCATTCCCAGCAACTCAATCAACTATGACATGTCCTTGTCCTTGGTTTTTTGGATATCAACCTCATTTCAATGTCTTAGTTTGCTACCAATTCCCTTCCAAAGGTTACTCTATAGATTCATAAATGACTCTTGATGCATAATCCACCGCAAATTGAACTCTGGTATCATGTTCAATAAACATCATTCTATCGATGACAAGTGATGGATACTTATCAATCAATTGAATATTACCAATCTTAGTGGTTTTTTTGAGATACTTGATCAAACACTAAACTGTCATTCCCTACATTCTACTCATTCCGAGCAATAATTACAAAACAATGTTTGTTTTTAAAAGTTCACTTTAAATGGTTTGTAACCCCTTGCTCCATTGGCAAGGTAGATAAATCACCATCACCTTCAAACTGAAAAATTTTCTCATACAAAACAGAATAGGTAGGCTCATAACCTATAATAGTATTACTTCTTAAATTCTTATAACTTCCATATTTGGTATTCACGAAACAAGAATCAAGTTGAGCATTAACATGCCCTATAAAAATATCAAGAGGGGAACTCCTTGACTATCTAGAGTCTAGTTGTCCAACCCTTTCACTACAATTTCCTAGAGTCTCTATCACATATGTTGAGTTACCACTATTCACATTATGTTTATCAGAAGTCATAAGATTTTTACCTCCCATCACAGTTACATCATTCAATCCCAAAGAAATATCTAATCCACCTTGATCAGTGGGATTTCATTGCTTCGGATTTTTGAAACACATTTTTTTCTCATGTATGCAATTGTTGAATAACAATCATATGCTCAATACTCTATAATGTGGAACATCATGAACAATGATTTTGAAGATTGTGTTAAATCGGGGAACATTTTCATACTCAATTTTATGATTGGGATTCTCATCTTATGTTGAAAGAACAACTGTCTCCACTAAATAAGAACATAGATCCACTTCAACCAAAAATCATGTGAAATGTATAAATCTAGAATATTCGGTTTCATGGTCCATTTTGATTAGAATATCAATGGAAAAAAATTCATGAAGTATTTTAGGGTCCTAAAGAAGCCAATTTAAGTTAGAAACTTTGATCCAAAGTTGTATAGAAGCATTACCTACCTCAAAAGGATTAAATGATCAGTCATATTCATGTATGTGAATCAGTTCATGCATGAGGGAGATGGAACTAAAACCCCAGGCCGTTGTCATTATTTCTTCAGAGGAAAAAAGGAATTGGTAATACCCATGACCAAATGAGACACACTTCCATTTCGAGAAGCCCCATATATTCGAGAGGAATTTCTCAGGATCGATAATTTTCCATGGCATCAAGACCCTGGTAAAATCAACAGACCAAAGATAGGGAACTCCCCTAATTTCAACCGATTAGATATTGCAATAGGATCCACATTTAAGTGTACCACAATACCTCGTCTATGAAAACAACAATCAGTGGATCCATGGAATATAGGAATGGAACAACGCTGCACATTGTTTCCATTATAAATCAAAGTATAAGCCTTCTTTAATTTTTTATCTTTACCACTGGAAGGTGGAACTCTCAATCCAAATTCTCTATCTTCAGCCAAGTGAACCATTGGGGCTAATGTCGGAGTCGTGACCACCTTAGATGATGGTTTATCATAGAAAATAGTATCCTTTGGGGGGACGGTAGTGTGAACTATTGATGTTCCATACTTGTGTGAGTCAAAATGCCTCAGATCTAGTAATAGGTTGTCTACCAAAGAGATCTATCATGACACCATCATGAAAAACCCCTAGGAATCACCAAAGTCCTTTTTGAGAGATGCTCGCAATGCCATATTTCTTAAATAACATAACATTCATGCATTTATGATTATACTTTCACTAATAATGCTAAAAATATATTTGAAAATAAATATTTATAAGTAAATATAATTATAAATGTATATTTATTATATTTTTATAATTATATTTTTATAATTATAAATAAATAAATAAAAAATTTAAAAATAATTATATAATTATAAATAACTAATTATATATGTAAATAATTATAACATTATAATAAATATATTTAAATTATTAATATATTTAATATATATATATATATATTACACATCAATATAATTATATTAATATATAATGATATTAGAAAGGATCTCCTCTTGGGAAAAGAGCTCCCAGCTTTTTTAGGTTTCAACCCCTCAGATTCAGTATCCCTGGCAGCGACATTCGTGTGGTGGTCTCAAATGTCTTTAGTGTGTCCCATGGTGGTGATATTGCCATTTTGCATGAAGTTTGTGATGGACCTCAATTGAAGCACGATGTGATGGTGCAATGATTTTGTAGTCTCTGATGGGCCCTCGTCTATCCGATGAAATCAATGTGCGAAAGTCTTCATCAGTGATCTGGTCCTTCAAGATAGATCTGGTTTAGAATATATAGAGATCTTGACGGGGGTCCTGTTGGTGGTCATGGTGGTGCCAGAGTACCGGTGCAGCGAGTTAGACCCAACAGGTCATCTCGTAGCATAATTTTACCTGTGCATGGATTCCAATGGAACAACTCTCATTAGGGGTCATGACAGTGTAGAGGAGTTTCAGTGTGGTGGCCTAAAATGCTGACTTGGGCATGTGGTGAAAAAATTTCGGCATGAATTTCGATATTGATCTAAGTGCATATATAAATGATTGTGTCGATTGGGGGTTTTCCAGTAAGATTTGGGGAGGTGTGTTTCACTTATAAAGGACTTGTTTCAATGGTGTCTCTAGTTTCTTGAATCTAAGGTTGTGTGCCTCCGGGACTTCAGTATTGTATGGTTCTCCCTCAGCCTAGTTCAAAAAGAGAATCATGTTTTTCTTTTTGTTTTTTAATAAAGGGGTGGGTATCCAACCTATTTTAGTATAATGATATAAATATATTTAAATAATTATAAAATTTAATATATTTATATTTATATTTACTTATTTAATATATATAATTATATAAATATATTTTTAATTATAAATAAATAATTATAACTATATTTACAATTATATTTATAAATGTATATTTATCATATTTATAAAAATATATATTTATAATTATAAATTATAAAATATAATTTTTTTTAAAAAATATTTAAATAATTATAAATAAATAATTACGTATTTAAAATTTTTAAATTATAATAAATATATTAAAATAATGAATATATTTAATATATTAAAATTCAAATTTTTATATATATTTACTAAATGTATATATAACGATATAAATATATTTAATGATATAAATATATTTATAATTATATATAAATAGTTATAAATACATTTATTTATAATTAATGTTTTAAATATTAATTGAAAATTGACATTTATAAGCATTAATTTTTTAACGTTGATAAAAACAGATTTTATGAGCACCTACTTAGCAATGATAATGAGGTCATTTATTATCACTTATTAATTTAGTGCTAATAAACCCCATCTTTATCAACACTTTTTTGGTAGCACTGAAAAAATCCTCTCCGGTTATTTTAAAAGAACCCTACCAAAATAGATTTCAATCACACCTCTCAAGATCCCATGGAAGTCCAATGATTTCATCACTCTACCAAAACCTTCTCTATAGTGAATCAAGTATCAAATAAAAGGTATTTTATTTTTTATCCTCTTATCTCATTAAATTTTTTCTCGGGTTCCATGATGTGCGTTAATGTGGATTTTTCCTAGCTCGATGCTCTCAAGGGTTTCAGAGTTTCCTTTTACTTCATTTTATTTTCCATTAATGTTTATCATTCTTGTCCCTCAGTTCTTCATGCTATTGTTTGAAACCTCGTTAGATTCATGTTCTAAATTTTTAATTTCTCGATTCGTACGGTGTTTAGGTTCTACATAATAGAATTGTATGATCATTTTTAGGGAATTTTTTCAATTGTTCATATTCCTTGTAGGTGATTCCATGTTTCCCCCTTTTTTATAATTTACTTTGATGGATTGAATTTATGTATCATATCTTTCTTTAAGAATTATGTGTATTTTTTAAGTAATAGTCAGCATTACATTGAAACATAAAAGGTTACAAATTTTTTATTTTGTTAAGAAATGGAGGTTTTCATGTTATACAATTAATTACAATTTAAATTTGGTGCCATGTTTCTTTTTATATTTGATTATATTAATGAAGATTTTACTTTTATGATTTTTGATTATTTGAAGTGTTTTTAGACTGATTTATAATTTATTTCAATGTTTTTTTATCGTTAATGTGTCATTTATTTTTGGAATTTGGTTCCATAAAAATCCTATAGATTTTGTTCGATGGGTTTCCCTATATTGTTTTCTATAATTTATGGTTTTGAACATTCATATTAGTTTTTATTATTTTAGTGGAATTTCATTGTATACTTTCATTGGAATTTCCTAATGAAAGTTTTTAATTGAATTATTCACTTTTTGAGTATAAATGTTTTTTTAAATTTTCTAATTGAATCAGTAAAATCTTCGAATTCGATTTTTTAGTGAAATTATTGATTAAAATTTCAATTCAAATTGTAGAATTATCTTGTATTAAAAAATAGTTTTAATTTAAGAAATATATTATTTTTTAGATACAAATGTAAAGAAATATTGTTTTTAAAGATATTAGTGTTTTATTAAAGCATTTTAATATTTATTATAGTATAAAAGTTATATAAATTCTAATATATATATATATATATAATTTAATATTTTATAATTTTATTATAAATTTGAATATTTTCAAAATATAAATCGAAAAAATAAATTTTTTAAATTTTCCAAAATTAATAAATTATAAAAAATATATATAAAAATATAAATTTAAATTATTTAGAAAAATTAATATTCAATATAATTTAATTTATATTTTTAGTTAAAAATATTATTAATTATAATAGTTTTTATGGATTAAATTAATAATATTATTATTTAAATATATATAAAGAAAATATTTTAAAAAAATCAATAAAGATTATAAAACTGTATGCATAAAAAATATTTTTTAAAGAATAAAAAATATTTATTTTTTAAATGATAATAAATTTATTTTGATTATTTGTATTAGAATAAAATTACCTACCAATAAAGTCCCATTTTAAAAAATGGGTAAAAGTGTTTATATATGAAATATAGCATTGTTTTTTTAAATTTTCTGGTTCTAAATTTTTTGTACATGTGAAAAAATTAAAATGATACTAGAACTTATTTTTGAAAGGTTGTACAATGGGGGATTTTATTACCAATCCATACCCACTATTTTTTCAACCTCATTAATCCCCATATAATTCCTATGTGTGTGATGTTGGATTTTATGAATTAATGCATTAATATTCGTTTAATGGAATCAAAAATGTTTTCTTTACATTTTTAGAGGAAGAAATATTTCATAACATTAAATGGATAGAAATAAATATTTTCACTTCATTATTTGGAGAGAATATTTCATAAATCTTATAAATGGTGAATCATAGGATTCCGGAAGAGAGGTAGTGGTGGAGATATAGATTTCTCAAAGAAAGGTGTAAAAAGGGGTATCTACCATGTGTAATACTAAATAAATTGTTGAAGCTGGTGAATGAGGCATTGATAATGTAATTAAATGAGACAATGATTTCATACATGGACAATTTATTACTACATCAATTAAGAGAAAAAAATGGGGTGAAAATCCTCCTGGTAAAAATGACACAAAGTGATAAATTTGTTCATGTGAAAATGTTTTCGGCTTGAAATTCCTCTTGGAAAGAAATTATTTTGGGTTTAAAATCCTATGTGTGTGGAGATAATAGAGGGTAAATATTTTTATTTCAAAACAATATATAATACCTACCTTTCTTGGTTTCTCTATATATAAATCAGGATATTTCATGAACCAAATATATCTTGGTGTTTGATCATTTTCTACTTTCTATTTTTTGTTCCCCAATTTCCACAATAAGTGGTATCAGAGCTAGGATATGATTTGAGGGTTTGAAATTTTCCAATGAATAATGGAAATAGATGAAAAAAAGTTATGATGGTTTTATTTTAAAGATATATTATAATTTTTAATATCCACAGTTTGAATTTCCAATGGTAATGGTATAGCATATGGATCCTAGTTTCCTTGTATTGAATATCTTCCTTGTATTATTATGATTATAAATCATGTCTTTATGTTCAAAAAATGAATATACTAGATGATTGGAACATTTTGGTTCTTTTATAATGAGTTTGTTTATGTTTTAAGGAATAAAGGTATATAAATTGATTCAAGTTCACTCAAATATAATGCCAACGTAGAGTTTTTCAAGGATTTTAACTTAATATTTGAATGTGTATTTAATTAAATGAATTGCTTTTTCTCAATTTTTTAAAGGAAGAGAATGTTCACAATATTAAATAGTGATAAAAAATATAAATACCACATTTTTTAGATATTTGATTACATGACTCTCCTAAATATATAATCAAAGGATACTTCAAGATAGGAAGAGGTGGAGATGCAGTCTCTTGATAGAAAGGAAAGAAAATGTGGTGTTTACCATGTCTTATCTCATATGAAGTATCAAAGATGTTAAATAAATAATTTAAAATTTTCATAAAAATATGATATGATTCCACACATAGAAGATTCATTATCACTTCCTATAATAGAAAAATCGTTTATGTGAAAAAACCTTACGGTGAAAATCCCTTCTGGTGATAGATTCCATAGAGTGTAAAATACTCTGGGTATGGGGGTGAGAGATTATTAGATTTTTTTTTGATTTTAAATCTCCATTAATTAGAGAAATTCCACAATTTACCATCATGTATATACAAAACATTTCCCATACCATTTAAATATTGATATTAGATATCATCTTACAGTCAATTTTTTCCTAATTTCTACAATTGATACCAATGTTAATACTTAGAGTGATATTATTTTCAAACCCAAGGATTAAAACTAGTTAAAAAGTTATTAAAAACCATAAAAAATGAAATAATTTTTTATATTAATGAATTAATGTACCAACCCATGTTCTGGGAAATAATATATACTAACATAGATATATGTGGTTTATATAACTAGTCATCGTATAAACATTAACAATGTTTAAAAAATACTACATGGAACAATTCAAGGTAAATTTTTTCCTAAAGGAATTATTGGTTCACCATCTCAATCTCCCTCAATTCTATCATCAATAATAGTTTCATCCATTGGTTTCATAAAATTCCATGCTCCATGACCCTATGTCAAAATATAGGGATTACATGACCTTATATGTTTTGAGGAAATATATTTTTAACCAAATTTAGAAATGCAGGTCATAATTAAATGGAAAGAAAAAACATGAATTTCAAAGGGAATTCTTCCATCCAATAATAAATAAATGTTGTCTTCCAATATATTTATTATTTATGAATAGATAAATATATGTTTTTAATTTGTTTATTTAGGTAAGAAATCCATTTTATTGACATTTTTAATAAGGTATTTTATAATTATTCATGAAATAATTATTTGAAATCACATTATTTATGATGTAAAGAGTATTAGAACATGGTAAATGGGAATAAATGAGAGGAGAAACATTTATCCTTAAAGTGGCTATCTATCATTGGTAATATTTCAAAATTAAAGGAAATAAGGATCAAGGGTTTACAAATACTTGTTGGTAGTCAAATGTCTCATATGATTTTGAGTACACAATTCTTTTTTTGGATATTCAAATTAATCATATGTGACATTTGTCCACTAACAGGTGATGGTAACCTAAACATTCTCACTGCTTTCAATCTCCACTCACACTATCAATGAAAAACCACCTGTACCACCACATACCAAGTGATTAAATGAATAAACATCAACTCCCCCCACTTATTGGACTCCCACCTAGAAATTTTACAAACACTATCCTAGAATCACCACCTCTTTTTCTTGGGAAAATAACCTCTCCTAAAATTCGGTCATCAAGAAAAAATCCTTTTCCTTTTCACAGAGTAATTGAAAGATTTATTTGAATGTAGAAACTACAATGGTCATCTCATCATGAGTGTCTATAAGACCATCCAATTATTACTTCCCATGGCCGCACAAATAAAGTATCCCCTTATAGGGATCATGCTGTTACTGATTCTTTTTTTCTTTAGAAAAAAAATTAAGAAATTTTTTATGGCGCTTAACCAACTCTCAAATAGAGGACATTTATATTTTAGGAAACAAATATCATCCTTATCAGCTTCCTCCCTTGAATAGCTATTACAGATTTTCTTTCTTGAGAATCATCCCCCTCCACTTTTTTATATTGACCTATGTTCCTTAAACTACATTGAGCAGTATTCATCCCATACTAGGTATCAGGGATCATTTTTGATTAATTTAGAGGATAAAACCTACCACCAATAGAGTAATTATTTTCCTAAATTCAATTACCCATTTTCCTTTTAAGAATACCAAAATTATTTGGAACAATCAATTAACGGTTTCCCCTTATTATAATTATCAATTACTTCTCCTTTGATTATGAATATCTTATGTGTATTTTCTTATTTTTTATAAAAAATAAATATTTTTTGTTGGTGAATTTAATGCTATTCTAGGAGATAGTGAATAATTAGGACAATTACATTCTAATCTCTCCACTAAAGAGTTTAAAATTTTTATTGAGTAGAACAACCTGGTAGCGATTAGTCTAGTTGGTGCTAAATACACTTGGTATAGAAGAAAACGCAATAGAATTTAAGCAATTAATCTTGATAGAGCCTTCACAAATTTCCAGGCTCTTGATAAATGGAATACCATTTCCAGTATTACTCTTCCAAAACTAAATTATGATCATCATCCATTTTTTATGAGCCTAAAATCTTGAGACAATAAGCCCATTCTCCCTTTTAGGTTCAATAATACCTGGATCACAGACTTAGATTGTTACAAGATTGTCTGGGACACTTGGAACTCAAAAAACACTAATAATACCTTTTCCTCTATCACAAATCTTAATATTCTAAAACAAAAATTAATGTTCTGGTGTAAGGAAAAAATCTAACAAAATGTTTTTGAAATTATCCCTGTAGAGCATTATCTAAACCAGATTCAAACTGATTTAACTCTAAATGACTTTACTAAGGATCCAAATCAAGAAATAGAGATTCAAAAGAAACTTAACACTCTTCTTTCTCTTAAGGATAATATCAGGAAACAAACTCTTAGAGTCAACTGGCTTAAAGATGGTGACAGAAACACTAAATTATTTAATTCTATTCAAAGGGCTAGAAAGGCTAATAGACATATCGCCTTACTTAAATACGGGGATCTCATAATTGACAATGAAGGGGCTTTGGACAATCAAGTCACTAACTATTTTAGTAACCTCTTTAATGGGCCCTCTCAAGAAAATAATATCAAGCCTGATATCATTCCTCTCTTGGTTGGGGGCAATGATAATGACCTTTTGAATAGTATTACAATTGATCATGAAATCATGGAAGTGGTATTTAGTCTAAAACATGAAAGTGCCCCTGGCCATGATGGGTTCACTAATGCTTTATTTAGCACCATTAGGACATTGTTTCCAATGATGTTTTCTCTTGGTTAAATATTTTTTCAATAATGGATTTCTCCCTTATGGTATCAATGCTAAATTTCTTACCCTCATTGCTAAATTGGAAAACACATCAGAAATTCACCTTTATAGACCCATTACTCTTATTAAAACTATTTATAAAAATATATCCAAGATTTTTTCTAAGATAATAGCTCTTATTTCTTACAGGATTATATCCTGGAATCAATTTGGGTTCTTAAAAGGAATAAATATAAAGGACTGTATATGCCTTGCCTATGAAAGTGAAAACTTGTTAAAAAATAATCAAATAGGGGGAAGTGTGGCCATTAAATTAGATATTAGGAAGGCTTTTGATACCATTTATTGGAGTTTTACCTACAATATCTTATACAGTTTTGACTTTAATGATAAACTTGTTAGAAAAATAAAAAAACCATTTTAACTCTTCTAACATTTATAATCTAATAAATGGTTCTCCTAAGGGTTTTTCACTTTTACAAAAGGTGTGAGATAGGGAAATGCTCTTTTTTTAGCTTTTTTGTTATTTATGAAGACTAACTTAGTAGGTTTATCACAGATTCTATTAATCAGGGAATTATAAATCTCATCATTGCCTCTAGAACTCTAACTTTCCCCTAGCATATTTTATATGCTGATAATATAACTTTATTTCATTAATTATATAATAAGAACATAAAAAGATTAAGGATGTCATATCCTATTATGAGGATGTCTCTAGTCAATCCATAAATTCGAGTAAATATATTTTTTTTCTTTGGGAAAAATTTCCCCGCTCCTAGAAAAATTGATGTCACGAACGAACTTGGGATAAAGGAAGGATTATTCCCATTTAACTACCTTGGGGTCCCCATCTTCTATGGGAAACCCAAAAGAACTTACCTTTCAAACATTTTTGACTAGATCAGTAACCGTCTCTCCTCCTGGAAGGGCAAAACATTATCGATGGCATGACGAATTTTTCTTGTCAAGCACACTATTGTTTTTAGATGTTGTATTATATGATGGTGTACAAATGGCCCTCTAACGTATTAAAAAGATCATCAGAAGAATAAAGAATTTTGTCTGGAGTGTATGTACTCTTGAAAAGAAAACTTGTCATTGTTCCTTGGAAAACTTATTGCACTCCCATTTGTAATGGTGGTCTAGGTATAAAGACCTTAATCATTTCAATGAGGCCTTTCAAGTGAAACATACATGGAATATTATGAACAAAAACTCACAAACCTATTATTTTCTTCATGATATATTCTATAATAAATTTAAAAGAGGAAAAAATTCTTATTTAGACTCCTAGATATGGTCTTCAATCAAACATGGTTTTTCTAAAATCATGGCCTATTCTAGATGCGTATTCAACAAGAATTCCTCTCTTCTTTTTTAGTTAGATAACTAGAATGGCATACCTCTATGTAGAATGGTTGACCACATCCCTTTGTCCAAAAATTTAAACATCACTATAAATGATTGTATGAGTTCCCCTAAATATGATTTACCGGATGAAATCTCTACTATTATAAATAACTATACATTTGTCAACACCAATAACTTCCTAGTTTGGGAACCATTTCATAATGGTGTGATAAATTCCAAGATTTATTATAGGCATAATGTCACTGACGACACCGATTTTTTTTCTAGTTAAGGAATTTTAATAAAAAATGGGTTAGGCCCTCCCGACACACTATCGTTTAGAGGATTTCTCATAATAGAATTCCCACAGATTGAAATCTTCGTATTTGTGGTATACAACTTTGTTCCAAATGTTTCATGTGTAATCAATACAGATATGACACTGATCATCTGTTTCTATTTTGTGCTACTGATTCTTCCTGATGGGATTACATTTTTGACATTTTTTAATTAAGGTGGACAGGTTTGGATTCTATTGGATTGGAGCTTCAAAAATTCACTCCCCTGGATACCTCTCCTCAAATTCTCCAAATTTTCATTGCAGTTGTGGCAGAACTAATTCATCTTATTAGGTACAATATAAATTCAATTAAGATAAAAAATAATTCTTTCAATTTTCGTGATGCCCAGATTAAAATTCACACTATGATCATAGAGGTAGGAGTCATGAAAGAAGGGACTTTCCACAATTCAACTAAAGATTTCTATATCATGAGATGACATGGGATCAAGGGACGATGCATCCCACCTAAAGGTTTGATGGAATTTTTCTGGAAACCACCTTTTACTGGATGGATAAAGTTAAATGTTAATGGTGCCTCAAAAGGGACACCTGGATCTGCTAGCTATGAAATCATATCCAAAAACCACAATGGATACATTCTTGGATGTTTCTATGGTTCGTGTGGTAATTTCTCCTCCCTAGAATCATAGATTTTTAGTGTCATCAATGTTGTTGATTTGATAAGGGAAAAAGGATGGAACAACGTCTGGATTGAAAGTGATTCAACGACCATTGTTTAGGCTCATAGACATGGAACAGTTCACCTGGAATGGACCCTTATTACTAAATGGATCATCTGCCTACATTACCTATCAGATCTCAATCATATAATCACTCACACATACAAAGAGGTGAATAAATTGGCAGATGGACTTTCCAATAAGGGTGTTGATAGCAATAACATGTGCATGGATATCCTTCTGGAGGAATTCACCACTCTTTGCTAGAATGATTGTAATAAATTCCCCTCCTTTAGACTTGTGTAACTTTTCTTGATTTATCTTAGTGCTCTAGTTTTTGACCAGGTCATCATCCTTTTTAAAAAACCATTCTAATCTAATAGTACTAAATATACAACATTTTAAATTGTATTTATGTTATGTAATTTGAATCTAATAGTGGATGGAGCAACACCAGTTTTTCATAACTACTTAATAACCCGAATGATATTTTACTAGAAGAAAATTAACTTCCTTATTGAACATAAGATGCTAAATAAATTCTACATTCAATGGAAATGATCGAAAAAAATACTTTTTTGTCCAAGTGATTGCATATTGTTTCACAAGGAATATGAATTAATCTTAAAATTCTATAAGTGTGGAATATATCAATACAAGAAATATGAATCATGTTCTTAGAAATTTATATGGTACTTTCCTATCCTTCCACTATTTATATGACTATATGGATGTTAGGAAACCACAAGAAAAATGACATGGCATATAAATACAAGAATTAAATATGTTAAACTTTGTCATCGGATAGACTCTCCTTAGTAGAACAAAATTGATTATGAGTATCCTAAATTTGTAAATGAGCTGATAAACTTGCATCTTATGTTATTTATATATGGAATACATCCTTTTGTTGTATAGAGTAGTAAACATAGTATATGTCCCATCATGTTGATAAATTATAACTGTCTACCATGGTGTGGCATGAAGCGTAAATACATCATGTTGCCGATGATTATATTTGGACCAAAACAACCCAGTAAAGATATTTGTTTCTATTTAGATCCATTTATCAAAGATATAAAATTGATGTGGGATACAGTTTTTACAATGTACAATGCTCATATAATAGAAGAATTAACATTAAGGTCCATGTTGTATGAGATAATAAATGAATTTCCTGCTTATGGAAAAATTTAAGGCAATAAAATTAAAGGAATTTTTGGGTGTCCCATTTGTGAATAATTCACACACTCAATTAAATTGAAACACTTCTTGAAGACTTTGTTTTAAGTACATAAGAAATTGTTTGCCTTGATGACTAAAATACCACTCCTACATGATAATATTCAATGGGAATACTGAACATGGTACAAAACTGTCTCTAATAAAGGGTGAAAATGTTTGATAAAGTAAAATATATCAACACCTCTTTTGCTAAACCATTTTTGAAAAACCATAAGAAATTATGTTGGAAAAAGAGATCAATTTTTATTGAATTTTCATATTGGAATTATTTATGTGACTCAATTTTTTTTTCATGTAATTCATGTTGAAAAAATGTATTTGATAGTGTTATTATGAAATTACTAAATGTTCCTGAAGAATAATATTTCATCAATGTTAGGTTGGATAGGATATGGATGGGGATAAGGGAAGTGTTGGCAACAGTGAAGGGTCAAGGGAAAATTTTTCTTTTTCCAGCAACATACCCTTTATCCAAGTAGAAAAATTGTAGTTTTTCATTTTCATTAATGGTGTAAATGTTCCATAGGGGTATTCATTAATAGTCAAAAAGTTTGTTCCAATTAATAATTTGGAGTTATAGAGACTAAAATCATACAATTGTCATGTTTTGATGAAATATTAGATACATGGATCTTTACATTACATTCTTCCTAAAATTCTATGACATATATGAACTGAATTCTTTATAATTTTCAAAATCATAGTTAGTAATGTTATAGACCCAGTGAAGTCTCCAATCATGAATGAGGAGTTTGTAGTCATATTATGTAAATTAGATATTTTATTCCCACAATCATTATTTAATTGTCTACTTAATAGTTCTCATGGTTAGAGAGATTAAACAATGTGGTCTTGTCCATTACAGATGGATGTACCCCATTTAAGAGTATATGAATATTTTTAAAGGGTATATCATGAATAGAAGTCATAAATATTGTTTTATTAGAGAAAAATATATTTTTGAATAAAATATTGAATTCTGTACTAATTACCCGTCAGATGTTGATAGCATTGGTCTCCCAAAGTCTCATCATAGCAGACACCTTATAGAGAAAAGGGATTTCTAGAAGGAATGTTGTTACAATTTCCATCAGAAATTTGGAGGAAGTGAACCTTTACATTTTACATAATAGTGAACATGTTGAATCCTAAAAATAAACCCATAGATATTTGAATCCATCAAGGAATGAAGGGTGGAAATAAAATACAAATAATCAACAATTTATAGTATGGTTTTGATATTATATTTATTATCAGTTTTATGAAAATAAGATTTCAATTGTTGAATTAAATTTATGGATTTCTAGGGGACCAAATGAAAATGTTACATCTTACATTATTTTTTTAATAAATGGTTATATGTTCCATAAAAAATAATATGATTATTTTAGTATGATGCAAAATAATGTACTTATTCTTGTGGTGGAAGTGATGCACATATATAGTTCCAAGGATAGCAATCCAATTCATGTGAATATGTCATATTTTGGAATTATTGAATAGATATATGAGTTGGAATATAAAAATTTTCAATTGATTATTTTCTATTGTAAATAGGTTGATAATAAGAGTGTAGTAAAAGTTGTTGAAATGGACTTCGTGAAGGTGAATTTGTGTGTGGAAGGGGAAAGGGATGGGCTGCTCATAATGGAATCACAAGTCTATGTTCATTAGTTATGTTGGATTAACAACAAGGATGAATGTTTCAATTGATATAGATTCATGGTGCCATGTTTAGCCTATAACAAAGAAAACCCTTTGGGAAGATATAAAGATAATGTTATGATATACATTCTCTATTTTATCTAAAAATTATATAATGAAACATTTATTTAATTTTTATTATTCCTTTTAGAGTTCATTTGTTTTATATGATTTCTATAAGAAATAAGTCTTAATATACACTGGAAAATCCTATAGACGATTACAGGCTCTGCTTACCAAGATTCATCTTTGAGATGTTGTGGGAAAGTAAATCCCCACCCAACAATTACTTTTTTCACACTTTATAAAGTAGAAACATGGAATGATCTCATCAGTAATCATAATGAGAAATCATTTCAGGTGCAATGTAGTTGATAATATATTATTTGAAATTTTTTATTTCATCCAATTTGATTCAAATTTGTTAAATTATGAAATGACTATTAGTACTGAAAATATTGAATGTGCATCAGAACCAATGTATCCCTATCAAAAATAATGGATGGGGTATGCTTCACTAGAGAAGAAATTATTATGTATTTTAAATTAAAAATAAATATTTTATGTGATATAAAAAAATATATGTTCTTTATTTATATTCCTATTTATGAATCAAAATCCTAATACACTTCCATCTCACATCATGTGATATGGAAGGACACCCATGAAAATAAGGTGGGTAATTTGATGATGAAAACACAAAGAAGTATGGAAAACATGTGTAGGTGTGACATAATAATAATTTTTATTCTTTATAACAATATTACATAAAACAATCTATGTATTTTTATATGTTTTTTATACTATTTGACATAAGAATTGGTGGTGACCAAACTGGAAGAAAATCTATATTCAATAGAATGGAAGTGGTTGGAACAATATAGTCATGTTAGAGGTGTAGGTTTTGGAGGGTCTCATAGAATATATTTCAATAATAAAAACCACAATAAGAAACATATAATATGATTAAATGATTTCAAATGAAAATATATGATTTTTATGATATTATTTTCTGATCTGGTTTGGAAGATTGATATATGAAAAAGGGTCAAAGAGAATAAATGGTTGAACAAAGATCATTACATGAACAACCAAATGACCCTACTATCGTTGAAGTTAGTCATTCCTATCAACCACATAACTTACCTATGGTAATCAATTTGTTCATTAATATTTCTCCAAAATTTGAATCAAACAACTTCAGATCAATTTATGTTACTAAAATTATGTAGGGTAAAGATGTAGGTGATTTATATCTATCTACACCCACACACTACAATTTTGAAAGTGGTACTATGTATAATATACTAGGTGAAATTGTACACAAAAAGGAGAACCCAAAATATCAAATGATATTGGGGATTTAGGTAGCTGAAGAACCAACCTCTAATTTCATTTTTCAACCTGTTGATCCAGATATTAAAAAATTAAATGATGTTATTGGAACATTCGTAGAATGGTTGTCTAATTTTATAAAGATACATGAAGTAATTCTTTAAAAAAATTAAATGAAAACCCTGCAACGGTTGATGAAAAAAATTCTGATGTTAGGTATGTTATTACCAATGGATAAATTAATGAGGAAATAGAAGTTTGGATCAACATAATCTAGTGAATTGACCAATAAAACAAAAGGATATTTGGGAGTACCTTCTCTCCACTAGTTACAACACAACATATATTATCGTTATAACTTCATGCAAATATTTCATTAAAAGATGGATATGTGTCCTAAATTCAATATGAAGAAGAAATATTTAGAACTATCATTACAAACAAATTTGGTCTCAAGATTATAAATGAGACACTCAAGTTATTTATGGTTGTGGCGTCTTAGTTGTGAATACATTCAAAAGATAAATTTTCATAATACGTCTAATAAAAAATGATCTAAAATGTTCATTAAAGTTAATAATTATTCATATTTTCTATAGGAATTTATATTACCACTATATAAAAAAACTCTTTGAATCATGATTTGGATTCATTAATTCCTATATCATGTATACAAAAGCAATTAAATTAGAGTTGAGATAAGAAAACAATTGTGAAAAATGTGGAGTTTGAGAAGAAAATAATAGATGATAGACACTTTTGATTCCTATAATACATAGGTAAAAATCTATAATTTAATCATATATAATATATTTTTACTCTTTCATGACTTATTTTTTTTATGAAGCACTATATATTGATCATAATCAATCTGGATACCCCGAATATTTATTTTTTTGGATCTAATTCATGGATATCCATCAACCCAAACATACATGATTATTGTAAATTTTTAATGGAATTTAATCAATATTTTGTAGATAAACTTCAAAATATATGTTTCAAGCTATTTTTTAACAATAATTTTGTTAGGATGGTTTGGTTACTAAATATAGGCTAAATCTATGTATAAATCTGGGGACTGAATATAAGAAGCTTATAGATTAATTTAAATAAACTCATATTAAGGTATATATAGAAATATTTAACAATCAAAACTTATTTTAAAATAATTTACTTATTTTGATCAATGTTTTTACAATGTCTAAAGAAATATAATAAAATCTATTTTAGATATTGTGTTTGAAAATTTATGAAAGAAATCATAAACCATTAGAATACTAACATCCAGGAATGGAAAACTTCTGACGGTAATTAAAATTTCACTAAAAATATTTCTTATTCGTTTGTTTGTATATATTTTCTTAGTACTAATATTTCCCCGAAAAAGTGTTTTCAAGTTATGAATCACTACTTTTGGATGTTTTCCATTGTATTTATTTATGGAACTGGAAATAACCCAATGGTTCTGTATCCAAAGGTACCTGCTTCCCAACGTCTGTAATCTGTTGGGGTTGTTGATCCATGATACTTAAGAACTCATATTGGTTGAGTGGATGGGTGGTCAGTTTCAACACACCCTTTTGGGGGGTATTTTTTCCTACTCTAGGACTCTCTTATATATTTAAGATATGTTCATGAATCCTTATTAATTTACCAAGAATAATATAGGTTCCCTTTGATATTTTCAATCAATTATTAGCATGTGTGGAATTAAGAATCATCTGTATGTCTTTTGAGGTTCTCTATCAATGGTATCCTCTCATATACTACATAGAGATTCTTTAGCCATTGTTATGATGATACTTGTTTTTAATCCACTCAGTGGGGAACTCTAGAATATATCACCATCCATGGAGATGGATGTTTTTTTTATTTTGGGATCAAACCCATAAATGAGATACTGGTGAATCCTTGTGAAAGGAATTAGAACCATCTTAGTTTGGTGCTGATTAATGATAAATATCATACCTTTTAAGGTCATGTGATAAGATCTTAAGCGTACAATTTAATGTCATGTGGAATGAAAATCTAAGCAGAAGGTGCTATCAAAGCTTGATGTAGGACTTATGCCTAAGAAGCTCAAGGAACATGGAAAGGATATGAGTTTCCAAGTTATATTAGACCCTATTAGGTATATGGACCTAGAAGAATAGGGTTTATTTGGAGTTTTGGGTTTGGACCATAGGGAGGATTCCCATGTATCCCACTCAGATGGGAATCAAATCCCATGTAGTTCATTGAGTCTCTCATGGAGGTATGGCCCTTTGAGAGAAATAGGTGGGGACTTACTCCTAAAGAGGATTCCCTTGTAATAGGGTCCATGAGAAATGTATTAACTCATAGATATTAAAGGGGGGCTTATTTTAGGTCCTACCACTAAAGATGATGCACAAACTATGGGAAATAAGGTTGTATTTTTAAGGAGGATGACCATTAAGATCGGTCCCTAGTTGAAGGAGTTCTATGTATCCCAATTATAGTGGGAATTAGAGTTCTCATAGTTCAAAACAAGGGGTATATTGTCTTGATGCTTCCATCATTTAAAATTTCTAAGCCCACGTGAGTCATTCTTGGTGTGAGAAACAAGAGTATGTAAAAGATTCAATAAAGACACAGACTTTCTCCTCTACTAATGGAAGAGGTTGGGCCTATGGTGAAAGAAGCTGAGGTGATGGTGGGAAAGGTCATGGATAAATGAACCCTTCAATGTGAAATAAATATGAAGGTCATTAGGTCTGGCCCAAATGACAAGGGGATTAATCCAGAAGGGATGCCCTTTAATGGGTCCCAGGAGAGGAGGGAGATTTTTTTTATTGAATGGAAAAGAAATTGTGACCCTCACTCTCTCTATTGGGATCTTAAGGCTCCAGATATTAGAAACAAAAAGGGGAATATTGATTCCAATCACTGGAATCCAAGACTGGGAACTTACCAACACAATTTCTTGGTAAGGGTCTATGGGACTAAATAAATTCAAACCTACAAACGTCCCAAGGATCCTGACTCCCTTATAAGACCAATGTGGAAAACCTATAACTGTAGAAATACAAACCCAAGTAGAGGACACATTGATGTGTCTTTCCCAGAGGTTTGGTAAGTCAGGTTGTTTTGGTGGAGGCTTCTAATTGATCCCTTTTACATAAGGGAACCAAGAAAGGATATACCCTACCATGAGTTGATTTGAAGAGGGTTTAAAAGGTGATATGTGTATGTCCTGGGCGTAGCTATGCATCATAGATCTACTGCGTATGTATGTTGTGTAGGTGTTCCATGTAGGTCCTAGGAATGACTGAAAAATGAATAACACATGATAACTAAGCCTATGAAAGCGTAAAAAGGAATACTAGGAAGACATCACTTGGGTGAGATTTAAATCTAAGAACATTGTATCTCCTTTGGGGTCTTTAGAGGATCCCTTCATAGGTCTTTAAAGAATAGGCCTTGTGTAGGTAGATTATTTTTAATTTAAGAAGGGTCCTTAAACATATATTTTTTGTTTCAAACTCTAAAAGGATTTCAAATTTTTTTATACCATCTAATTTTCTCTTCTCTTGTGTCTTAGAGAGCTAATTGAGAAAATTTGGTGACTTATGTGAAAGAGCTATGAAATGGGAGATCCAGGAGTTCTTCCAACTTTTTTTAGTCCTCAAATAGGGAGCCCAATGGTCCTATTTATAGGCGAAGAAGGGGGATGGTTAAAAAGAGGTTGTCTATGGAGGTCGACCACATAGCTCTTCAGCATAGATCCTCCATGTAGGGGTATAAAAATTATATTTTAGCATTGGTCTTATTCATTTATATATAGTGTGGTTCTATGGTGTACAAGATGCACACTAGGTTTTATGAATAGAACATGTGTTGGTCTTCTGGATACGGAGGTTTGTTGAGTATGTCCCAAGCATTGGTGTCCATGTAAGTCCCTTGAACTTTATTCCTTTTTATTCCTTTATATTTTTTATAACTACATATATCCAAATTATTTACTCATAATCTTTTTTTATTCTTAAGTAGTGTCCACAACTTCCATGATTTCCAAAAAATCTACGTACTCAAAAGAAAAGGTAAATTTTTTCACGGATGAGTGGGCATCGTACATTGTGTCAGAATTTTATTCAAAATCAAATTTAGGTGATTCACTAATATGTCTGTGATATTCTATGGTCTATTACCATAGAAATATATTGTGTGTATGAATCATTGGTATCATAATTCTTATATATTGTTTTATATATCTTTCTCAAGGAGAAGTATAATGCAGGAAATCAGTTTCTTTAGAAACAAATGGGAAAAATATATGGAGCCTGAATGTATAAAAACATCATGAAGAGTTAAATTTTTAATACTTATTTAGTTAATTTAACAACATTTTATCTTCATTTTTTAGTTAATTTCATTATTATTTTCATTTGATCTATATTTTTTATATTTACAAATTTGTTCAAAAAACACCACACATGCTCAAAATAGAGAAAATGATCTCTGATTGTTTTCAAAAAAATTGAAAATGATCCATAATTGATTTCTCAAATATATAAACTTACCTCACATATATATGAAAAAAATGTGGTCAGAATGATTCAAGGTATGTTTTTTCAACATAAAAGTATCCTTTTAGTTTAAAACAAACATCAAATAATCGAAACTGGGAAAACAAACATGGATTGTTTTCAAAAATTATGATCCATTATTTATTTTTTATATGAAGAGATTTAACTCATTTCAATAAAATACCCAATGTGTTTGGAATGACCTGAAGTGTGTTTTTTAGTACAAAAGATTCATTTTAGTTTAAAACATACATCAAATAGTCAAAATAAGAAAACAGGCTCATATTTTTTCTGACATTTGGAAAATGATATAAAATTCATTTTTCATGTGTAGGAATAGAACATACATAAATTTGATACATGATGTGGTTGATATTACCCAAGTAGTTATTTATTAATATAATTGTTCCATTTTGTTTTAAAACACATGTTAAATAGACAAAATGAGAAAATATGCTCGAATTTTCTTCAAACTTTAGGAAAATGATCCATAATTCATTTTCCACATGTAATAATTGACCACACATTAATCTGAAAAGAAAATGTGTTTGAAATTACCCTAAGTGAATGTTTACAATAAAAAGGTTCCATTTTAATTTAAAATTCACATAAAATATCAAAAACTGAGAAAAATATATCAGGTTGTTTTAAAACATCAATAAATTGATCCATAATTTATTTTTCATTTTTAAGAATTGACTGCACATAAATCCATGATATGATATTGTATTAAACACAATTTCTAGTATATAACCCTTAAATTGTGATTTTTATGTTTATAAAGTGTAGGGGTTAAATATGGGAGAGTTTGGTGAACTTTCAATACGTTTTTGGGAAGAAAGGAGAGGTTCAAAAGTTGTGCATGGTTTTTCCAAATCATGTGGAAAGCCTAGTATAAACAATGCGAAGTTGCAGATTTTGGACATTAGCTTCGGCACGGTGTGTTTATAGTTAGAGATAACATGTGAGGCGTTTGTGTGGGGTTATTTTTAAGGAACTAGCTAATGCACGGTTACCATTTGGTTTGTCTAACTGTGTGGACTAACCATGCACGGGTTAAAATACACCTCCTTAAAAGGTGAATCTAGGTCATCCATGCCTTTAATCCACTCTTTTTCCCCAAATTGGCACTAACTTGGGATTTTTCTTCTCCTAAGCACAAATAATGTTCTCTCATTTATTCAGAGTCAATATTAAGACCTCCCTTTATGATTCAAAGCCATATTCTTGAGGTATGTGATTTTTCTTCATCGTTCTTGATCAGTTTCTTATATCTACTCTGATATACTTCCCTTATATTCTCATATTCTTATATATATGTCTGTTATGGGTAGATATAAGAAAGTTAATTCCAAATATGTGGAGATTTGTTCTTGATCATTATAGGAGAAGAGATCAAAGTCAGTTTTGTTTAGAATCAATCCGGTTTTCTTGAGCATTCTCATCCATTTTCAGTTTTCATCAAAATGGTTGAGGTGGGTTGCTTCACTCTTAAATCCTCTTTGTAAAATTGAACGGAATTCCTTAAAATTTATTATCATATGTTTAATTGTTTGTGAATTGTAAATTTTATAATTTTTTGAAACCCTCCTTAGTGACGATATGATGAATTGTGGAACTATGGAAAATTGGTGTTCTTGAATAAAGTGCTTGATTCTTGATTTTAAAATGTGGACTTTAAAATAAGATTTTTTTTTTGAATTTTGGTACATGGGATTGATGAAAATTTTTTCAATAAAAGGAGTTTTTTTATTAAAATGAAATGGTTTTTTTGAAATGGATTTCTTAATGATTTTTAGTAAAGGAATGGGTTTATTGAGTTGGTTGAACACGCTTGGATTTAACATGGGTTGTGATGTGTGATCATATTAATTGGGATGGATAAGTGAATAAAAGACAACCATAAAAAGGTTGGGATGGATATGGGAATGAATTACCCCCATCAAAGTGGTCTACTAAGTGAAGGCTTAGTGGAAGGATATCTCAGCACTAGTGAGTATAGGGAGTTTCATGTTTCATGCATGGTTGGGTGTGGATAAGGTGAATATAACAGGTATTAAAAAATGTTAATGAGAAATGTTTTTAAAGACTTATTTTGTTGATTTTTTTGGAAATTTGACCTGTAGAAATTGGTTGAAAATAGCACTTGTTTACATTTGGTTTTAAATGGTTTTGAGACTTGTTTATATTTAGTTATAAACTATTTTGGGAATTTTTTTTATATAAAATAGTTTAAATATATGTTTCTAACCTTTCTATCCTAGTGTAAAGATTAGGGAATTTATTTTAGAAATCCTACCGAGTATTATACACACCCCTACTTTGGTACTTTTCTTCTTTTGCAGATTTTATATTCTAGGACATAAGAAAAGGTAAAGTATCACACTTATTTAGCACTATCTCATGATAATTAGATTTTTTTTGTGATGTAGGAGCATGGATCTTATGGATTATGGATTATTGTGGTTGTCTTGGAGTTTCATTTTGTTATCTTATGTTTTATTTATATTTACATATCTTCTATTGTAGTAAAATATGGTTTGGTTTTGATATAAATGAATTGGTTGGGTTATGTTTAATTTATTCATGAATCATATAGTGAGTTCTTTGGTTATGATTTATAGGTTAATGGTATTTTTTATTAATGGTTAAATCATCCCCCACTTTCATTTGAAACCCTTCGGCATTTATTACCATGTATTTGGAATCTTGGTGTTGTCTCTTAAGGACAAGTAATGACTCATGCTATTCTCAAGACAATGAGAATATGTGGTTCATTATAAATGGTATCAATTCATTTGATCAAAAATATTGTTTGAGATAAGTTGTATCAGCTTGTTCCTTTTCTTGTAGAACAAGTAGTCATCAGTTTTCTTGGTCTTGGAGTCAAATTTCATTCTTTTCAATTCCTTAGTTTGTGATCATAGGAAGGACTTGGATTTTCATAACATAAAATGTAGAGTATAAAAGATGTAGCTAACATTTTTATATTTAACTTCAATTTACCAGTTAGTTGGTTACATATGTGTTTTGGAGATATTTATAGGATTTTTGAATCTCATTGTCATGGGTTTAGCCAATGATACAAGCATGACAGGCATTGTGGAAGAATGAATTCCCACTAGGATTGCATATTTAATTTAGAGAAATTATTTATGGTTTTGTGAATTATGTTGATTTTTTTAAAAAATGAAGAAATTTTTTTCAAATGAAATATTTTTAAAATTGCATGAAAATGGTATTTTAAAAATGTTTTGATATTCAAAAGTTAGAATAGATTTTTTTCAGAAACTGTAGAATGGTAAAAATTGGGTTTTTAAAAATAATGTTGTGATATTTAATGTGATTGAATTTGAAATTATAAGCCATTAGTCGCTAAATAGTGAGACATACATAGTTTTTTGATGGATTAGAAAATGAAACCTAATAAAAATCATAGAAACCAACCATAATAAGCTATGGAGAATGCGGTTGAACTAGAGCCACTGGTGAAGCAAGATTTGGTTCATAGTATCGTCCAAGTGTCCCAATATATGGATACAGGGAACCATAGGGATGAGATAAGGTTGTTGGATCATTCTATCTAGTTCATGAAGTATAATCCATATATCTTCTGGGGTCACTCCTAACCCAAAAAGTTATAGGTGTGTCTGAACAGGATGAATCATATATTCAATTTCATTAGCACACTATTAGATATGAAAGTCAAGCGGCTGACATATATGTTCAAGAATCTGGCACGCTAGTGGTGAGATCTAGTGGGTTAGGATAAATTGGATCAAGGACTTAGCTGGGATGATTTTGAAAAAAAAAATTAATAAATAATTATATCCTCATATGTTCAGGATCCAACGAACGATGGACTTCTTCAGCCTGAAGTAGTAAAATCTCTCTATCATAGAATATGTGGCTAAATTCAGGCATTTATTTTGCTTTGCACCCAAATTTGCAGGGAGTGCAACCTTGAAGGCATGAATATTTGAATCAAGAATAAGGTAAGATATTCGCTCGAAGATTGTGGTACTCTGAATTACAGTTTATATAGAGATTCTAAACAGGGAAACAGTGGCTAAATGTGATATCTTGGGATCTATGGGAGGATGAAGTATGATGATACCTATGGGAAATGGTGGGAAATTGAATACTGGGATAATTCAGAAAAGGGACACCTATTTCCAAGGTGGAAGTAGGAATCAAAATCATATGGTTGAATTAGTGAACCTTCCTTCATAACCCAAGACAAAAGTATTTTATTTTCAATGTGGTTCTCTTGAACACATGAAGCGAGATTGTATGACACAACCTAGAGAAAACCACAACTGCAAACATATGGGGAGTCTTTAGTGCTATTGTTGCAGTGCTCCGAGTTTAGGTTATCGGGACACTTCTCAGGTGTCACAAGCATCGTATGATTTGATAGGAAGAGGAAAGAAGAATCATACTCTTCAGAAGAACATAAATATACATGGTGATTCTAGGAATACCATGTCTCCTTAGTAAGATAAATCTTAGAAAAGAAATAAGGATCAGAGTGAAGCAAAGAATTAGTTATATGGAGTTGACCGGGTGATTGTGAATGATCAGGCTGGATCTTCTATGGTGAGAGGTATGATTATTTGAAATTCACCCCTTATGCAAGTGTGGTTTGATACTTTTGCATCACATTCCTTCATTTACTCCCATGATTTTGATTTGATTTGTTTAAAACATTAGATGATTCCATCTATTTTAAAACATTAAACTCCTCTTAGTGGAAGAGAATGTTGAGCCTTTTTGTGTAGAGCATATTCTATACCCATTGATGGAGCTGAGCTAAAGTGAGACTTCTCGGTGTTGGAGATGGATGTCTTTGATGTAATCATGGGTATGGATTGGTCGAAAATTTTCAAGGCTCACAACGACTATTATAAAATAATGGTTAGTTTCAATACTGAGGATGGCGTCGAGAATCTATTTTGAGGAATGAGAGTTGTAAAGACAGGTAAAACTAGTTTATTGTCACCAACAGTGGGAATGGTCTCTTACCATTTAGTGGTGTTTACTTTATAATTGATGGAAGAGATCGAGGATAACAATTTTCCAATTTTCATGGATAAATTTCTAGATTTCTTTCCCAAGAACTTATCAGGGTTACCAAATATAAGGGAAGTGGAGTTTATGAATGATCTATTTTTGGGGACCAGTCTTATTTCCCTTCCGTCTTATAGGATAGAACCAATATAATTAAGGAAAATTAAAGTTACTTGGAGAAACTAGAAAGTAAAGGATTTATTTGGATGATTGCGTCTCTGTGGGAAGCATCGTCTTGTTCGTTAATTAAGAAGATGGAACTCTAAGGATGTGTGAGGATTATTGTAAACTTAACCAAACTATGATCAAGAATCAGTATCCACTACCATGAATTGATGATATGTTTGATCTATTTATAGATTTCCATTGGTTTTCTAAAATTGACTTGCACATGGGTTATCACTGATTGCGTGTTCATAAGGAGGATATTGTGAATGCATATTTTAGAATAAAATATATCCTCTATGAATATGTAGTAATGCCTTTCGGTTTTACAAATGCACCATCAGTTATTATGGAATTGATGAATCAGATATTTCATATATATCTAGATTAATTTATTATGGTGTGTGTGGATGATGTATTGGTGTATTCAATGAAAATGGTTTAGCATGAAAAACACTTAGTGATAGTGTTATAAATATTGAGAGACCATTTTTTGTATAAAAAACTTTCAAAGTCTGATTTTTGGATAACAAAATATATGATTTATTGGATATATAATTTATGAAAAATGTGTTTCGGTGGATCTTGAAAAGATAGAAGTTGTTAACTCTTAGAAACCCCCAAATAATTTCTTTTATATTGGAAGTTTTCTTGGTCTAGTTCATTTTTTCTGATGTTTCTTGGGTGACTTCTCATGAATAGTCTCACCAATGATAGCTTGGAAAAATAATAATGCTCTATTCCAATAGAGTGAATAATGCGATAAGTCTTTTCAAAAGCCAAATGTTCATCTTGCATCACCACCAATATTGATTATTCTAGAATCAAGATATGGGTACGTGGTGTACTGTGATGTTTCAATATCTAGGATGGGATGTTCTCTCATGCAATGAGACCATGTGGTTACTTATGGTTCATGTAAGTTGAGAGTACATAATAATAATTACCCAACACATGATTATGAGTTAGTTGTGGTTGTCCATGCCTTGAAGAATTGAAATAATTATCTCTTGGGTGAAAAATTAACTGTGTTCATAGATCAAAAGAGCTTGAAACATATATTCTCACACTGATATTTGAATCTGAGGAAAATGATATGGATGTAGTATCTCCATATAATTGAATTTGACTTGATATATACACCATGAAAAGGTAATTCGGTGGTTGATTCATTAAGAATAAATTCATTTGATCAATTATTAAAAGAATCTTCAAGTGAGTCATGGTTAATGTTTGTCCTGGAAGAAATGCATGTGTAATGTGAAGAACAAGGCGGTGTTGATATTTTCTTTTCAGTTTTAGTGGTTCCCTATTTGGTAAAGATGGTCAAAGAGGAACAAACATCCTATGTGGAATGCTTGGTTATGAGTTCAAAACTCAATGGTGGGGAGACCATTGAGGGTTGGAACTTGTTGGGAGTTCATTTTTGGGGTTCATTGATTATATAGATATACTTATGGCTTATTACGAGTAATTTCTTCATACGTACTACCATTAGATATGTGTTATTCATCTAAGAATATAAAAGATTCATAAGGTGTTAAAAGAACAGTTTTGGTGGGATGGTATGAAACAGAAAGTGTATAAGTTCGTTTCATGGTTCTTAACTTGTTAGAAATTTTGGGAAGAACATAAAAGACCAGTAGGTTTGTTGTAGTATTTACTGATTATAGTGTGTAAATGGGAGCAGATTTCCATCGATATTGTTACATACCTCCCAAAAACAGTTCAGAAACATGATTCCCTATGGGTAATAATGGATCTGCTTATGAAGTCAGCTCATTTCATCCCTATTTATGAAACTCATAAAGTGGAGGATTTTTCCAAAAATATATATCCAATAAGTGGTAAAGTGACATAGAATTCCATTTTCAATCTTTTCATATAGAGATATGAGGTTCACAACGCATTTCTATAAATCATTATAGAAAGACCTTGGGACTTAGTTGAAAATGAGTACGTTGTATCATAATCAGTTATATTGGAAATATGAAATAACAATAAATATGTTGCAAGACATATTGTGGGCTTTCGTGATGGATTTTGGTGGCTCATGGGAAGAGAATATAACCTTACTATAGTTATCCTATAATAATAGTTATCAGCCATCGATATAGATGGCTCCTTTTGAAGCATTTTATGGGAACCCTTTTCGTTCTCCACTTTGTTGGGTAGAAAGAGGTGAGACTTCACTAGTGGGGTCAATCCTTGTCTAATAAATTATAGATAATATTTAGTTGATTTGAAAGAGGATGGATATGGATCAGAGTCATCAAAAAACATATGCCTATCATCATCGAAGATCATTGTTGTTCACGGTGAGTGATCATTTATTCTTGAGGATATCCCCAAGGCCTATACGTCATTGTTTTGGGAAGAAGGACAAGTTATCTCCTCAATACATTGGCCCTCTCGAGATATTGGAATGAGTTGGAGAGGTGGCATATTAGTTGGAATTTCCACCACAGTTTAGTTTGGAATATATTTTTTCCACGTATCTTAGATGAAAAGTATCAGCCTAATTTTGACCATGTGATTATATGGGATCACGTTGACCTAGATCCAGATGATTCGTTGGTACATATCCCATTGTGGATTTTGGATAGGAAAAAAGAATGTCTTATGTGGAAAAAACATCATTCTAGTGTGGGTTTTATGAAAACAGGGTTAGATTCAGGAAGAGACATGGGAACGTGAGAAGTAAATGAAAGAGAGATGGTTGTAACTCTTTTAGTGAAAAAAAGGTTTCTACTTTCCTATGATGGAAAGACCAATAGTGGTGAGAATATAATACCCCCATTTTTTGGTATATAACCCTTACATTGTGATTTTTATATTTATAAAGTATAAGGGTGAAGGATAGTAGAGTTTGGAAAACTATCAATAATTTTTTGGGGCCAATGGAGTGGCGCACAGGCTATGCATGGGCTACGTACGGGCTGCACATGGGTTGCACATGGTTTTTCCAAATTATGATGAAATCCTAGTAGAACCCATGTGAATTTGTAGATTTTGGATAGAAAATTCAAAATGGTGTGCACATGATTAGGGAGAACATGTTTGGAGGTTGTGTGGGGTAATCTTTAAGTTCATATCTAAATCACATTAAGTTTATGTTTTGTCGAACCATGCTGACTAACCATGGGTGAGTTAAAAACCACCTCCTTAAAAAGTGTATCTATGTTGTCCTTGCCTTTAATCCTCTTTTTTCTCCCAAACTAGCCCTAACTAGGTATTTTTCTTCTCCTAAGTCCAAATAAGGTTCTCCTATCAATCTGGAGGCAATTCAAAGGCTTCCCATGGTGATTTGAATCCAGATTCTTAGGGTATGTGATCGTACTTCATCATTATTCATCGTTCTTAATAGGTTTCATAGATCTACTTATCCTCTATTCTCAGTTTCATATATATATGTCTTTTAAGGGTATATTTATTATATTTAATGACAAATATGTTAATATTTGGATTTTATAATGATAGGATAAGAGATCTAAGGTGGTTTCATAGAGAATTTACCCAGTTTTCTTGAGTGTTCTCATCCATTTTTAGTATACGTCAAAACTATTGAGGAATGTAGATTTACGCTCAACTAATATTTGTAGAACCAAATGGAATTCTTTTAAATTGATTGTATTATGTTTAATTTATTGTGAATTTCCTATTTTATAAGTGTTGGAAAACCTCTTTAGCGACTGTTTGAAGAATTATGAAAATCTGCAAAAATTGGTGTTCTTGATTAAAGTGCTTGATTATTTATTTTAAAATTTGGATTTTGAAATAATTATATTATGTAATTGTTTCACATGGGTGTGATGAATTTTTTTTTCAATAAAGTAATATTTTTATTGAAATTAAATGGTGTGTTTGAATTGGCTTGCTTCATGATTTTCAATAAAGGAACGGTTTTATTAAATTGGTTGAACACACATGGATTTATCATGGGTTGTGGTGTATTTTTATAAAAATTGGGATGTATGAGGTCTTGAAGGACCCCCATAAAAATGCTGGGATGGATATGGGCGTGAATTGCCCTTGTCAAAGTGGTCCAATAAGTGAAGGCTTAGTGGAATGATAACTCGCCACTTTCCAGTATGGGGAGTTTCAAGTTCCATGCATGGTTAGGTGTGTGGTTAATGGGAATGAAAAGGGTATGAAAAAATGTTAATGATATATGGTTTTAAATTATTGTTTTGTTGTTTTTTTTGTAAATGTGACATGCTATAAATTGGTTGAAAATAGTACTTGTTTACATTTGGTTTTAAATGGTTTGAAAATTTTTTATATTTAGTTATAAAGTATTTTGGGAAATTGTTTTACATAAAATATTTTATATAAATGTTTCTAACCTTTGAATCCTAGTGGTGAGAGTAAGGAAGTCATTGGGGAAATCCGAATGAGTTTTATACTCACCCTTGCTTTGGCTCTTTGGTTCTTTTGCAGATTCTATCTTCCAGTACATGCGCAAAGGTAAAGTATCACACGTATTTAGCACCACGTCATGATACTTTGTCTATTTGGAGATGTTAGAGAATGGATATTATGGATCATGGAGTCTTGTGGTTGTCTTGGAGTTTCTTGTAGTTATCTTCTTCTATTTACTATGATATTTATTTTTCTTCCACTATAGTACACTGTGTTTTGGTTTTGATATAAATTAATTGGTTGAGTTGTCTTTTATTTATTCATGCATCAAATAGTGAGTTGTTTGGTTATAGCTGTTAGGTTAATGGTTTTAGTTCATAATATGTAAATCCTCCCCCACTTTCATTTGAAACCCTTAGGCATTTATTACCATCCTTTGGCATTATGGGATGTCACTTAAGTCCAAGTAATGATTCATGGTATTCTCAATCCAATAAGAATATGTGGGTCATTAAAATGTTGTATATATGACCCTAAGTTCATGTTTTTTATATACAGTTTCCATATTTGTTTAAAATGAACATAAATTATCCAAAACTAAGAAAATTACCATGGATTATTTTAATACATTAGGAAAGTGATCCATAATTAATTTTTCATGGGTAGGAATTTATAGAATATCCGTTGAACACATGATGTAGTTGATATGACCCAAAGTGCATGTTTTCAATACAAAGGTATCATTTTAGTTTAAAACACACCTCAAATTGTTAGAATTATGAAAATAAACTTTTATTGTTTTCAAAAATTAGGAAAATGGTCCATAATTAATGTCTCATGTGTGGGAATTGATTGCACATATATCTGAGACACGATGTGGTTGATATAACCTGAAGTGCATGTTTTCAATAGAATGGTTCCATTTTAGTTTAAAATTCATACCAAATAAAAAAAACAATAAATTAAGAACATATTGTTTTCAAAGTTTACGTAAATGATCCATAATATATTTTTTACATGTAAAATTGACCGCACATCAATATGAGACAATATGTGGTCGATAAGACCCAAAGATCATGTTTTCTATAGAAAGGTTCCATTTTAGTTTAAAACACATTTTAAATAGAAAAAACCCAATAAAAATATCTTGGATTATTTTAAATTTATTAAAATCATCCATAATTCATTTTTCACATGTAGGAAATGACCACACATCAATCTAAGACATGATCTAGTTAATGAGACTTGAATTACATGTTTTCAATAGAAAGGTTTCACTTTTGTTTAAAATGCACATCAAATATCCAAAACCAATCAAAAAAGGTCGAAGTATTTTCAAACATTAATAAAATTATCTATAATTTATTTTTCATTTGTATAAATTAATAGCACATCAATCTAAAACACAATGTGGTCAATATAACCCAAAGTGTGTGTTTTTAATAAAAAAAGATCCATTTTAGTTTAAAATGTGTGTCAAATAGATAAACCTAAGAAAAAAAGATCATATTGTTCTCAAACATTGGGACAAAAATATATATTTCATTTATCACATGTAGTAATTAAATTCACATCAATTTGAGAGACAATGTGGTCAACTTGACCTGTAGTGTGTGTTTTTAGTAGAAAGATGCAATTTTAGTTTAAATAAGACATTGAATAGATAATACTAAGAAAACTGGATCATATTTCTTTCAAATCTTAGGATAAATATCTATAATTAATTTTTCAAATCAAGGAATTGATTGCACATCAATCCAATACATGATGTGGTCGATATGACTTGAATTGTGCGTTTTTAATATAAAGGTTCCATTATAGTTTAACAGGAATTTAAAAATTCCAAAAATAGATAAAATAAGATCATATTATTTTAAAACATTTGGAAAATGACCTATAATTCATTTTTCATGAATATTAATTTATTTTACATCAATTGGAGAATTGATGTGGTCAATATGACCCAATTTGTGTGCTTTCAATAGAAAGGTTACATTTTAGTTTAGAACACACATAAAATTTCCAAAACTGAGAAAACGATATTGTAATATTTTTTAGAATTAGTAAAATGATCCATAATTCATCTTTCATGTTTAGAAATTGACTGTACATCAATATGAGACACGATGTGGTCTATATGACCTAAATTGTGTGTTTTCAATAGAAAGGTTCCCTTTTAGTTTAAAACACATGTTAAATAGCCAAAACCAAGAAAAAATATCATATTGTTTTCAAACATTAGTAAAATGATCTGTAATTTTTTTTCATGTGTAGTAATTGGTCGCACAAAAATCCAAGAAATGATGTGATTAAGATGACCCTAAGTGCTTTTTTTCAATAAAAAGGTTCAATTTTAGTTTAAAATGCACATAAAATAGAAAAAACTGATAAAAATAGATCAGATAGTTTTCAATATTTAGGAAAATGATACATAATACATATTTAATTTACAATAATTAACCACACATCAATCACATACAATATGTGGTCGGTATGACTCAAATTGAGTGCATTAAATATAAAACTGTCATTTTAGATTAGACATATATCACCATGTCAAAACCATGAAAATGAGGTTAGATTGTTTTTATATTTTAGTAAAATTATCCATAATATATTTATAACTTGTATGAATTTACCAAACATCAATCTGACACATGATGTGGTCGGTATGACTCGAAGTATGTGTTTCTAATATAGAAGTGTCATTTTAGTTTAAAACAAGTCTCACATAGAAAAAACTAAGAAAATTAGCTTATATTATTTTAAAATATTATGAAAATGATCCATGATTCATTTGTTACATGTAGGAATCAACCACACATCAATCTGATAGACGATGATATTGGTATCACTCGAGGTGTGTGTTTTCAATATAAAAATGCCATTTTAGTTTAAAATGCATATCATATTTTCAAAATAGATAAAATTAGCTACAATTATTTTCAAACATTAGGAATTAAATCTATAATTAAGGTTTGATGTGTAGGAATTAACAACATGTCAATCTGACAAACAATGTGGTCTATATGACATGAAGTGTGATTTTTCATTATTAGTGTCATTTTATTTTAAAATGTGCCTCATATATCCAAAACTGAGAAAACAATCTTGGATTATTTTCAAAATTTATCAAAATTATCCATAATATATTTCCAATGTGTAGAAACCAACCACACATCAATCTGACACCTGATTACCTAATAATATTATTAATATATATAGTAATTGACAATATAGTTTATCAAATTAGATTATATAAAATTATAATTTTTTTATTTAATTTTATAAAAATAATTTTTTATTTTTTAATGATAGACTTTTATACAGAGTTTGAGCTTTGAAAAGATCCATCTAGTTTTAACTTTGAATATGGGGTGTAATTTTTTTGGTTAATTGTAAATATAATATTAATGTAAATATTTTGTATACAAATTTTGAATTGAAATGATAGTGCACCATATTATTTTTTTCCAATACATTTCTGTATATTTCTATTACTTTTATGTATTTTTATTATATTTTTTTAGTTGGTGGGAGTATCTCAAGAAGAGTTTAATTGAGTGCCTAATAAAATTTCTTTTAGAAACAACTTTAAATAAAACCTCCTAATTAAATTAAAACTATCCTAGTTAATCGTTATTTCATATTGATATTGGTTTTTATCTTTTAAAAGGATCAAAAAATATTTATTGGGTATGAGTTAAAATAATTATGAAAAAATAATTTAACATTATAAATAAACTTTCTTAATCAAAATATTATATAAACACTAATTAAGACCAACTATCAAATTAGTCTTTTTTTATATCTTAAAATAGATTCTATTAAAATCTTAGAAAATAAATATAACAACAACAAATCAAAGAGAAGAAATAAATACAATAGATTCAATCTCAAGCCAAGACCTAATCCTATCCACTTAAACATCACCTACAATCAAGAATATTATATAGAAATAATCTATGATCCATAACTTGGATCGGTTATACAACAGTAAAGATATCCCGGCTACGTAGGGATCGCTTCTACAAAAATCGTGGGAAATAAAGGAAAAAAATATTCTATGAAAGTACCTATTCCATAATATTATTGTAAACTGGGTAGAGAGTTTTTTGTAAGATATATAATATTTTTGAGTTATAGTGCAAGAGTTAGTGTGGTTTATGTACACAGAGTAAACCACACTACTCCTAATGTAAAGTAAATAGATAGAAATAAATAATAAAATATGTAGAATGGTTTTGTTTCTCTATCTAACATTCTCTATTGCTTATGACTCCTTGAGTGTAAATTGAAATAAATCTCGAGTCGGGTTTATGAAATTTTTAGTAGAATTGTGTTTCGTAAACTCTTTCTTATTATGACATTAGGATGTAGTCTAAGTGTTCAATATGCTTCAATTCTCTTATAGTTGTTCAATCGTAAAGATGCTTTGTATAATTCATTGCAAGTGGAACTTTTCATGTGTTCGTTAATGTCTCTGTGTATATATGTGTTATTGTTAGCTCTCTATCTCCTCTACTTGATGAAGTCTGCTAATTTTTTTAACAATATCATAAGGAAGAATCATATGGATCTGATGAATCCTTGTATTATGGGTTGACATATACTTTAATAAATATACGCAATATAATTAACAACAATCATTAAAATAATTCACTACATTAAATTTAATAGTGTATCCAATAAAAATATTTAATTATAAATAAATAGAATAGTGGTAGTGACTATTCTAAATGGTGAGACAATCTCTAGTCATGAATTAGGATGGTGCTGAGTCACGGTAATGGTGACTCATCTCAGTGGTAGATTATTCCAACAGTTTCAAATTTCTATTCTTGTGGTAATTCATCTTCTATGATGACATCAGGTTTGGTGGTATGTCTTTGTAACACTTAGCCAAATTTATGTAGGTTATGTTTGATGGTAGGTGTTTTCCATATGTTTCCAAATTTATGGTTCAATGGTGAGTCATCCTCTGACAGTAGGTTTTTTCCATACTTTTTAACGTTTTGGGTATAATGGTGAGTCATCCTATGATGGTGAGTCTTTCTAATAGTTTTCTAAACAAAATTGGATGTGAGACATAACTGATAGTGGGTGATTCTAATATTTATCCAAATTTTCATTCTAGTAGCATCCTTAATGGTGAGTCATGTCTGATAGTGAGTCATCCTTGGCAATGAATCATCTTCAATAGTTAGTCATACTTAGCCAAATTTCACCAGTCTACCATATATTATAAAATGAAATGATAAGACATAAAACTCAATTATATAATAATAAACATGATTTTTTATCATTAAAACAATGATTCCTACAATCTACCCCTTTATGATGATCACAAATCATGGCATCAAAGGTAAATATCCACAGTAGTTTCAAAGGGAATTAGATAGTAAAATAAAGGTATCAAAGAAATGATAGTATCAAGGAAGGAATCAAACATATAAGGAAATTAATATTAGAATGTCATAAGAAGAATGAAATCATATAAACAAATAAATATATTAAATAAATTCCATAGATCCTTCTCACCCTTTTGGAATAATAAAAAAGGTTAAAAATATGAAATTCAAAATATTAGAATATGATGAACAACTGAATTTATATTAATAAATTCATGAAAAATACAGGCAAAAAGGGTACAACAAAAAGTTATACAAAATGATCCCCATCAAAGATAAACTATAAAAACATAGGTACTTATAAAATAATTTATTTTCATTCTGAAATTAAATAATCAAATTATTTATAAATTTATAATTAAATAACTCATATTTATAGAATTAAATAATTTATACTAATGGAATACTAACATTACCTTATAAATAGTAACATGACTATTAGGTATAGTAATCTGGACAATAGAACACTAAAATCACCTATAATAGTATAAATAAAATTTATGTATCATGTAAGTGTAACAATGATATATTTATATATTATAATAAGAAAATATATTTTCTGGAAACGATAACTTAATTGTTGGTATTTTTGTAAGTCCTAAATATTTTATTACAATTTTATAATTATTATAATAATTTAAAATATAATATATTTTCATAAAATAGATTCATAAATTATTGTTTTTTGTCTTAGTATTATAAGATAATCTTATGAGACTTTAATTAATTTTTCACAGTGTTATAAAATCAATTATAGTTTTAAAACTTGTATTTTTCATATAAATTATGATTTTAATTAAAAAATAAATTTCTCATATATATATATATATGATTATTTTTAAAAAATGGAGTTCATTTTTGAAATCTACACATCAAAAAAGGATTATGGTGCATTCTTGGGATTTTTATGAAATACATGAATTTTTATTGAATAGTGAAATATGATAATTTAAAATATAAGCTAAATACTTGATTTATTGAGTCATATATGATATAAGGATGATGTAATAAAAAAATAAATAAATCTCATTTATTATCTAAATATATTTTATAATAATTATAAAACTATTCATAGTCATGATCCAAATTAATAAAGTAATGAATATAATAATAAGAAAACACCCCTCTCCTCCACTATAAATTTCTCCCCTCACCACCTTTTCCTCTCTCACATAAAATACATGTATCGTGATTAATTTCTTCCCAAATTCCATCCCATGTCACGACCTATCACCTAGGGCCTGTGTCGTGACATTTCCCAATCCCACCTCCCAAAGGCCAGGGGTTGGCCACAATGTCCAAAGGCATTAAACTGCAAGTGGGAGGCATTTCATGAGTAATTGAATGCACACAAAGGAAACCACGTCCCAAAGATGGGAAGATAAGAATGAATGCCACTTGAAAACACTAAGGAAAAATACAAAATATGGGTCAAATAAGCCAGAATATAAACCAAACAAAAGATGAACTGAATACAGGAGAGTACAAGGAAACTCTGAAATTCATCCGCTAAAAACCCCACCTAATGGGTAATTGTAGAGTAGCTAATGGAAGCCACACAAGTACACCCTTCCTTCTTAGTCTCACAGGGAACCACCGGGTCCTACGCCACCAATTCCTCCGTCAAGTCAGTGGTCATCTGCACCATACACAACACGTGCGAGTGAATCTCGTGCAAGGGTGAGTAACAAAATACTCTGTAGTGACCCCAAACCAACAAGGAAAGACCAAAAAGAAATCAAAAAACAAAACATGAAGCACGATCATTAATCATGATCAAGAAACAAGATAGGTCACACCAGGTATAATCTAGAGTATGAAAGTAAGACCATCGGTCATATCATCGAACACCTTGGGTTGCTAGAAAACTCCTCCTCAATGAGTATAGTGGGCCTGCTGGGTCACACAGTGTTGCTTCCCACTAACATTGGAATGATATGGTACTCATCCATGATGATTACCATGAGTATTCTAGGCCACACAGAGTCTCTCCCCACCATAGGAATTCTTGGTCACACAGAGAAACTTCCCACCTTGGCCATACTAAGGTACTCCTCCTGTCAGATATCGTGGGTCAACTGGGTCACACAGAGTTGCTCCCCACTATGGTCCTATCGGGTCACATAGAGACACTTCCCACTGGGCCATTGTAGCTGATCTACACAGGCTCAGTTGTCAGTAGTTTTCAAGTCTCATCCAACCACCGGGTTTATGCATGTAGTGCGCTAGATTCTGGGGGAAGTACTCCTCAATCCATTCATCGTATTCCCACTTCCATGAAAGCCTTTATATAATATTCCAACATAATTACCTCATCATGAGGGTTCCAACTGTATAAACAGAACATCAATTGGACGCCCAGTTTTTAAGTGATTAGTATTTTTTTATACAGGGGCCGGTGGAAAATAGGCTCGGTCCGACCCAACCAACCTGGCTCGGGGGACCCACATACCCTAGTTTAGTTCAAATGACTCAAATCGACCCAGTTAGGGTCTGGGTTGGCCTGATCTAGTCAGGATAGTGGGCCAGACCCATTGGGCCTCACTGGACCTGGCCAGGTTCTGTTAGGGGTTCAGCCCACTACGTCCGATGTCAACCCGGTTTAATCTGGCCCGATCTGATGGGGAAGCTTCTGCTTTCAGGGAATGGGTCATGCCCATTGGGGCGGGGTCCGAACCCCTAAGAGAGGTTCTGGTCTGTTGGGTGTGGGTCTGGCCCGCTTCCCTACCCAACCCGCCACAGGCAGACCGGTTCTTCCTCTAGCCCGAACGCGTAGCGAGCCTGGGGAAAGCCGGCACATGGTTGTTTGGGTCTTCTACACTCCCTCAGGGGACTGCGCTCCACGAGAAGTTGTGTTTTGCAGCTGCAGGCCTCTTCACCGACATGGTAAAGGGGCTGCATCCCTCCACCAGCCATCGGCCCAGCCAGTGGCCCATACTTCCTCGACACGGCCTGAGCCGGCCACGCTACTCCCTTTGATGCTCCGTCATTGCATGCTGCCACCTTCCCATGGCCACCACTAGTATGCTCTTCCACAGACCACTAGGTTTGCGCCACTAGAACTTTCTTTGTGTCATCTTTTCCTTCAGCCCCTGTGGGGTTCTTCCTTCTTTGATAAGGCCTCAAAATCATGTTTTCGTCATTTTTAAAGTTTGGCTACAAAGAATTCACAAGACGGAGGGTTGAGGTTCAAGATTCCAAGAATAATAATCATTCCCGATACAAAACCACAAAAAGGAGAACCCTCCGACATTAAGGAGTGATCGGTGGATCAACCTTTTCATGATTCTATTTGCATTCTATGTTTTCAAAATAAGAATGGGAAAACATAATCCACACAAACAATAACCCCTACCTCAATGGTGTTCTTCATTGAAGCAGTCTGTCCACGGGGGTCAAGTTCCATTGGCATTCGTCACTTTCTGGTTTTGTTCTTCGAGGTGCATCAAAGTCACTGAATATTCATCGACGTTTGTCATTTGTCTTTGGATAGAATTAATGCCATAATTTCTTCAGATGATTTCCACCAATTGATCTTCCTTTCTCCAATTCATTCACTCATTAAAATTAAACAAATCGTAGAATTTTTATTATGTTGTGTCATCACGTCATTACACTGTTTCATTTATTAAAAAATGTATTTGTTATGCTTCATTTAATATTTCATTACACTACATGTTTACAATCCATTAATGTGATTCATTTTATGTGACTCGTCATCGCTTCGTCACCGCACCACAACGCCCCCATGCCACCTCCCATTGGTTGGGAAAGACAAATAAAATAACTTATAAAGTTATTTTATTTTTTTTCCAAAAAGTCTAGAAATTAAATTTTCCAGTCAACCATTATTGGTCAATGTTAGTTGCATTATAGATGAATTTTGATGTTCTAAGTTCAACAATGCCCTCATATTTTTGATCTGAGAACCAGTTTAAAATTTAGAAAAAACATGCTCGCTCGTTTATTTAAATGAACTTAAAAAAGTTCAAAATTCTATTATGGGCTCACTAGGCCTCATAATTAAGGGTTTTCGGAGCATCTAGTCTCAAAATAATTCTATATAATTAAAAAATACACATAATTTTGTGGACATTACATTCCTACCCCCTTTTGGGGCTTCTATAGCACCGCAAACATTTTATGGTATGTTTCTCTTAAATACATTGTCTTAATTAGATAGCCTATATTTCATGAATCAATGAGCCTCTATAGAAGAAAATATGGTTACTTATAAAAGATTTCCCTAACCTATCCATTAAACATAAAATTTTCAGCTCTGTGATTTGAATTTTAAAAATTTGACATACACAGTTGTGTTCAAGATAATATTTAGGATCTGATAGAATTAACATTATTTTTGGTGAAAAGTAACCTACCTTAATGAATAGTAACATATCCTTATAAATAGTAACTTCCCTTTATGAATATTATTTTGACTCTTATGAATTTTATCCATACCCTTGTGTGTATATATGAATTTTTTCACATTAAAAATGAGAACGAATTTTTTAAGTGTTTATATATTTTAATTCAATAATGATTTAATTAAATATTTAATTAATTATATTTAGAAAATTATTTTTTTAAAATGGAATTTATTTTTGGATTCCATACATCTAAAAAAGGTTAGGGTATATTTTTGGGATTTTTCTGAAATACTGGAATTTTTAGTGTATATTAAAATACATTAATTTACAGTATAAATACATTATAATTTAAATTAACTATTCCTATCATCATGAGTGATGTAAGAACCCAAATCTCGAACTCAAATTCATATATTAATATTCTTGGTCATGGTATACCTACTATTTCTTGTCTTGAGAGGAAATAATAAATTAATGATTACAATATTAAGAAAACTCCTCTCCCCTACACTATATAAACCACCCCTCACCCACTCTTCCTCCCACACCATTCAAGCTTCAAGCCTTTCCTAAATTCTTCCGAATACACTTCCAAATCCCTCTCCCCATGTATGAGACCTTATTTTCTCACCAAAAGGCCAAAAACAAAGGTCTTAAAGAGTTTCTCAAGGAGGAGTACTCAAGAGGTGAACCTCTCTTCTTATTTTCTTTCAAATTATTTTACAAGTTTTATTATTTTATTGATGTATCCCCACCTCACCTCATCCAAATTCCATGATAATTCTAGTACCTTACATTTACTTGATTTTCATTATTCTAATGGAATATTTCATCATTATCCCTCTTTTTCCCTTCCTTCTATTCAAAAAATGAAAACATCGTCCGAGATGTGTTAATTTTTACACTCAAGGAAGATGGGTTTTCAATTTGCATTAATATCTTTAATAGGGGTCATGAAACCTATTCCAATGGCTGAACCAGATCATAATATATGTATTTTATCTTGTTTAATGTTCTGTAATCCTTACACACTCATAATATGGAATAATAAAACGAAACAAGTTTATTGTGCACAAAACTACCGAGCTAAATCCAAGCATTTATCAATAACTTTTAAATAATGATTCATCCCAAAGTGTATAACCCAGAATCATTATAAGATCATTTTAATCTCATTAATTTCACTAATAATATATATTAACAATTCTGTATGTTTAAAAACATTTCAAACGAACTTCCATTCATGAATGTAAGTAAACGAATCATGAAAATCAAGGAAGAAAATGCTTCCAAAACAATAAAATTTAATATATTAAAACCCATAAAAAATACCATTAATGAACCTAATAGGGTTATGTAATATCAATTAAATGATGATGAGGTTCTATAACTATTAATTAATGAAGATAAATTTGATTTTTTAGGTCTTTAAGAACAATCAAGAACACCTTCAAGCATAAGGTAAGGGGTCCTCTCTCTCCTTTTTATCCAATAATCATCCCTATGTTGCGCCCTTTTATTTTTAATAACTAATGATGAGGTATTTTTTCAAACCTCCCCCATACTTCCCTTATTAGCTATAAATAATGAGATGCCCCTTTACCTCTCATTAATCCCTCACAATAACACTCGTTACCATGCCGAAATGTTTGTAAGGTGTTTTCTCATCTCACTTTCAATTCTGTGGAATTTCCATTGTTCGCTTCTTATTTATTATATGTGGTATATGTGTACTGCAATTTGATATATGTTATCATTATTCTATTTATGTTCATGGTATTCTTTGATTCTTTCAGTGGTTATTAAATTTTTTTCATATGACTCATTTGAATACAACGTGGTAACGAGATTTGTTCCAATTTTCACTTCATTGTGAACTACTTAGTATTGTGCACCAACTCTGTATTATGTAGGGTACATACTGCCCATTTTAGATAACATTTCAATTGAAATTATATTCTATTTAAATGTCTATATTCTCATATCATGGATATTATTATTATCTAAGCCGTATATCATCTTACATACGGTATTTATTTGGCATGTTGTTTTGACTGTGGAATTATTTATGAATATGTATCCAATATTCTATATGGATAATGTAAAGTCATATTGATCTTATGCTGAATCCATTTATAAATAATGATTTGGATGTAGAGGTGTTTGGGGCCCACTACAGCCCCTCGATGCATTGGTATGTCTAATGAGACAATCATTTTGGAGACAAACCCTACGAGTTTGTTTCCAAAAATTAGACGGGTTTCTACCCATAGAACTAAACTATTTTTAACAGTATTATGGTATTATGGTCCAGATACATGAAATCCAATTAATAAGCTTTCTCTTTATTCCTTATCAGTTACTACTATCCATGAATTTTCACTATGACAAAATATATGGATGAAGTTTCATTCTCAGTTTATTAATGGCGTGAGTTTTTCATTTGTTCACCATGCCATTTTGATTATGTAAAATTGTTTAAAATTTGGTTATTATTGATTCATGATTACGCTATTTTTAACCCTTACTAAGTGTTTGATCTCACCCCTTTCATTGTTTACTTTCAAAAGGTAATGAATAGGATATCATTTATTGAGTTATTATGGATGCAGTATTTAGTTTATGTTATGTATCATATTTTTTAACCTTTTACAATGTAATTTGAGTTAAATCTATGTATCTAGTTTCTTCAAGACTACTAAACTGATTTTTCCTTCATTATTTTCATTCTTTCTAACCATGAAAATGTAATTTGTAATGCATCGGCTCCAGTTTAGAGGGGTCGGGGCGTTACAGTTGGTATTAGAAGAAGTTTAGTAGAAACCTTGGAAACATGATTATAAAACATAGATTAGGGAACAAAGACCTAAGTTAGTATTTTAGGATAAACATACAAGAATTTCAGGGTATTTTGGTAAGGAATAGATTTTGTGAATATTTCTATCAAATTCATCCCTATCTGGATATGAGAGGGTAGAGGTGGCTCTGAAATAGATGTACCGAGGATTAAAAGCTTCGACAAGGAGTTTCAGGCCTAACCTGGGGTATCCTGGTACATGAAAACGGTCTTTGCTTCACTCTTCGTTATTACACTCCTGGGGGATATGCTTAGGATAATTCATATTTTCTTTACAATCCATTATGAAGGATTGAAATGTAGATTATTCCTCAGAGAAACCATTTTCTGATTATGGGATTATCCATGCGTAGGTTCTCAATTTATGCAAAGTATTTTGTTATGTTAAGATTATACATTATGATTCATACCCTAATCTAGTGTGTGCCATTATTTAGAAATGGTGTCTAATAGAAGAAGTGGAATCAATACTTGTGGGAAAGTTAGGGATCTCCCCACTGATCAAGTCAAAACAATCAATGTTGGAGTAGATCAGATCATGACCATATTGGGACAATATACTCAGGTTGTAACAAATAGCCATTCCACACCTGTGTTGGATCGTTTCATGTGGAAGAAGACCCCATCTTTCAGTGGGACAAATAATGTAATGGTTGCTGAGCAATGGATCATGTACCTAAAAAAGATATCCATGGCATTAATATGAAATGAAAACAAAAAATTAGTACTAACTGTATATTTTCTCAATGGTGATGATGATCAATGGTGGTCATTGATTCAGAATACCATGGAGGAAGAAGAAATTGAAGATATGGAATGGAGTACTTTTAAGAAAATATTCTTCGAAAAATATTTCCCTCATGAGAAACGAACCTAAATGAAGAGGAAATTCCTTGGCTTAATGAAAAGTGAAGAAGAGAGTGTTGCAGAGTATTAGGATACCTTCACAAGGCTAGCCAGGTATACTGTAGATTACATATGTGACTCAGTAGATAGGATTTATCATTTCTTTGAAGGTCTTAAGCAAAGTCTTCAAAGGGCACTAGCTTCTTAAACATTTTCATCATATGATGAAATCGTATCAAGTTCCATCAAAACAGAGAAGTAATTTTCTAAATCAAATTTTTTCAAGGGAAACCAAGATAAAAAGTAGTACTTTGATAACCAAGGTAAAGGTGAATCTCCAAAGATGAACAAATGAAGGGAGAAATTCGCATTATGCGAGAAGTGTGGAAATAATCATCTCAGAAAATGCTTGAAAGGCATGGGAGTCTACTATAAGTGTGGGGAAAAGGGTCATATATCTCATGAATGCAAGGGGAATAAATAATTTCATGATATTAAATGCTATAATTGTAGAGATAGGGGACACAATGAAAATGAGTCTCCTCAGCTCCAAGGATACATGACTCCGAAAAATCCAAGAGGGCTAGGGAGAGCTTATGTGATTAAAACTGTGTAAGTTAAACTTCCTAATGATGTGGTGGAAGGTACCATACTTATTTCCTCAAATTTATCCAACACTTTATTTGATTCTAGATCCTTTAATTCATTAATATCTTCCCAGTTTTCCAAGAAAATTATACATGTTCAATTTTATTTAATAAAGGATTTATCAGTCAAAACTCATAGGGGATGCATCATTAGAACAAAGTCATGTCGACTAGTCCCTCTCATGGCAAATATGTGTGCTTTAGTTGTTAACCTTATCATCATACCAATTACTGAATTTGATATAATTCTCAGTATTAATTGGCTATCAAATTATGATTCAAAGATATATTTCAAGAAAAAGGAAGTTTCAATGTTTCAAAATGGTGTAGAATCACTTATATTTAGAGAAGATACCTCACCATATGATTCTTATCTATAACTATCCCCATTATCTCTATTAAATGCAATTATTGTAGAGGAAGATAACCCAATATCTACAGGTTAGGAAAGAAATCTTCAAATTTAATATGTGCACATAGTGAAAGAATATATTTATGTATTTCCATAAGATTTACCTGGAGATCCTTTAGAGTGGGAATTTGATTTATCTATTGATTTAATTTCTAGTGAAAGACCTATTTAAAAGACTCCCTATAGAATGGACACCATGGAATTAGTGGATATAAAGAAACAACTAGATGAATTGAGTGAAAAGAGATTTATTCGACCTAGTGTTTCTCTATGGGGATCCCCTGTCCTCTTAGTCAAATAGAAAGATAGATCCATGAGGCTATGCATTGACTATAGGGAAATCAATGTTATTACAATAAAGAATATGTGTAATCTACCCCAGATTGATGATTTATTTGATCAAATTCCTGGATCTAAAAACTTTTTATTGATCAACATTTGTTGTGGATATAATCAGATACATGTGAGGAAGGAATATATACCTAAGACTGTATTTCGAAACAGGTATGGGAATTACGAGTTTACAGTGATTCCTTTTGGACTGACAAATGTACCCTCTATTTTTATGGATTTAATGAATAGAGTTTTCAAGGAACATCTTAATAACTTTGTTGTGGTATTCATCGATGATATCCTGGTATACTAAAAAATCTATGAAGATCCTAAGAGTCACTTTTGGATTATTTTGAAAACTCTTAGAAGAAACGAATTATATGGGAAGTTTAGTAAGTGAGAATTATGGCATCAATCAGTTTATTTTTTAGTCCATATTGTCTCTAATGATGGAATCCTAGTAGATCCTACAAAGACAAAGGAAGTCCAATAATGTCCCATTCCAACAAACATAATCGAGGTATGCAGTTTTATTGGCTTAGTAGGTTAATATCGGCATTTCATTCAGAATTTTTCCTGACTAGATAACCCGCTAACCAAGCTCATATGTAAAAGAGTTATGTTTGTGTGGAAAAAAGAATTTATAGAATGATTTGAAGAATTGAAAAGGATATTAGTCAATGCTCTAATTTTGACTCTTCCATTTGGAAATGAGGGATTTGTAACATACCGTGATGCATCAAAGAATTGCTTGGGTTGCATCCTTATGAAAAATGGTAAAGTTATTGATTATGAATCAAGGAAACTGAAGACTGATGTCAAAAATTATTCAACACATGATCTTGAGTTAGTAGCTGTAATATTTTCCTTGAATATATGGATAAATTATCATTATGGTGAAAACTGTGAGATATACACAGATCACAAGAGTTTGAAATACATTTTCACACATACAGAACTCAACATGAGGCAAAGGATATGTCTTGAGTTACTTAAAGATTATGATTATTCAATAAACTACCACCCACGAAAGGAAAATAAGGTGGGAGATGCATTAATCAGGAAAGATCATGGACTTATGGGTCAAATGAGGCTTGAGAGAGATTTTATATTCATGGATCTACTAAATATGGATATAGAAATTTTTAAGGAAGGGGAAACATCTTTCCTGTTTCAAATGATTGCTAAAAAAGCTTTACTAGAGAAGATAAAAAGATCTCAATCTGATGATGAGAATCTATATAAGAATATTAACGTAGCCAAGGATGATAGATTGGAAGACTTCGTGTATGAAGAAGGAGTTCTGAAATTTGGGAAGAGGTTATGTGTTCCATCAGTACCTGAGCTAAAAAGGGAACTATTAAATGATGCTCATAGATCAAATTTCTCTATACACCTGGGTAGCATAAAGATGTATAGAGATCTGAAGGAACATTTTTGGTGGGATAATATGAAGCGAGAAATTGCCGACTACGTGTCAAGGTGCCTAGTTTGTCAACAAGTGAAGGTAGAGAGAAAACATCCTATAGGGTTAATGCAACCTCTAACTATTTCTATATGGAAGTGGGATGACAATACGATGGATTTTGTCACTAAACTACTGAATACTCCAAGAAGGAATGAAGAAATATGGGTAATTGTTGATCGTGTCACAAAATCTGCACATTTCCTTAAAATAAGGGAGGATTTACAACTTGAGAACCTGGAAAGACTTTATATTAATGAATTTACAAAGATTCATGGTGCACCTCTATCAATTGTGTCTGATCGAGATCCCATGTTTACATCAAAATTCTAGAAAAGTCTCCAGAAGGATTTGAATACTGAGCATCGTATGAGTACTGCTTATTACCCAAAAACTGACGGACAGTCTGAAAGGACTATTAAAACTCTAGAAGACATGATGAGGTCATGCTCTCTTGACTTCCAAGGTATGTGGGATCAATACTTACCTTTGGTGGAATTTTTTTTATAATAATGGTTTTCATTATAGTATTCAAATGGCTCCATATCAAGCATTATATGGAAAGAGATGTCGAACTCCAACTTGTTGGGATAAAGTTAGTGAGAGGAAACTTATAGGCCCATGACTTATTGAAGAGACCATAGAAAAGGTGAAGAAAATCCAAGCCCATATTAAAGTATCCAAAAGTAGGAAGAAGAGTTATGTTGAGAACTGGAGAAAGTGTTTAGAATTCCAAGTGAGAGATCATGTCTTTCTCAAAGTATCTCCATGGAAGTTTGTCCTAAGGTTTAGTAAGAAATAGAAACTAAGCCACAGGTACATTAGACAATTTGAAATTCTAGAAAGAATCGGAGTTGTAGCTTACCGATTAGTGATGCCGCCAAATCTCTCCAGAGTTCATGATGTATTCCATGTGTCATTGTTAAAGAAATAAAAGCCAGACCCAGCGCATGTACTCACCTATGAAGAAATAGAACTAGAACCTGATTTTTCATACTGTGAAAAGCCTATCAGGATTCTTGACACAAGGGAGAAGTTATTGAGAAATCAAAAAACTCATCAAGTAAAGGTTCTTTGGAGAAACCAGAATATGGAGGAAGCTACATGGGAACCTAGATATTTTATGAAAAAGAACCACCCACATCTTTTTGGTGGGATTTATACGTAAAATTTGGAGGACAAAATTTCTAAAGGAGGGAATAATGTAGCACCCCAAATATTTTATGGTATGTTTGTCTTAAATATACTGTATTCATCAGCTAGCCTATATTTTATGGATCACTGAGCCTCTATGGAACAAAACATGGTTACCTATAGGATATTTCCATAACATATCCATTAAACATAAATTTTCCAACTCTTTGACTTGAATTTCAAAAATCTAACATACACGATTGTGTTCAAGATGGTATTTAGAGTCTGAAAGAAATAACTTTATTTTTGGTGAATAGAAACCTACCCTTATGAATAGTAACCTAACCTTATGATTAGTAAATTACCCTTATGATTAGTAAATTACCATTATGAATAGTAATATGACTATTATTAATTGTATTTATACCCTTGAGTGTATAAATGAATTTAGGCACCTTAAAAATGAAGATAAATATTTTAAGTATTTTTATATTTCAATTCTATGATAATTTAATTAAATATTTATTTAATCATATTTAGAAAATTATTTTTGAAAAATGGACTTCATTTTTGGATTCTAAATGTCAAAAAATGGTTAGGGTGAATTTTTGGAATTTTTCTAAAAAAAACTAGAATTTTGTGAATAGTAAAATACATTAATTTACCGTATAAATACATTATAATTTAAATTCACTATTACTATCATCATGAGTAATGTAAGCGCCCAAATATCAAACTCACATGCATATATAACTATTATTGGTCATTTAATACTCACTATTTCTTATATTTAGAGGAAATAATAAATTAATTATTATAATATTAAAAAAAAATCTTCTCCTATCCACTATATAAACCACCACTCACCCCCTCTTCCTCCCACACCACTCAAGCTTCAATACTTACCTAAATTCTGCCAAATACTCTTACCAAGCCCTATCCCCACATCCAAGACCTTCTTCTCTCACCAAAAATCCAAAAAAAAGATCTTAAGAAGTTTCTCAAGGAGGAGTACACAAGAGGTGAACCACTCTTCTCTTTTCTTTCAAATTTTTTTACAAGTTTTATTATTTTGTTTATCTCTTCCCAAATAAAATCATACAAATTCAATGATAATTAAAGTACCTTAAATGTACTATATTTTCATTATTCTAATGGAATAATTCATCATAATCCATCTTTTTCTCCTCCTTTTATACAAAAAATTCAAACACCGTCCAAGATGTGTTAATTTATCACACTCAAGGAAGACGAGTTTTCAATTTGCACTACTATCTTTAATACTGGTCTTGAAACCTTTTTCAATGGTTTAAATAGATCATAATATATGTATTTTATCTTTTTTAATGTTATGGAATCCTTACACACTCACAATATGGAATAATAATACAAAACAAGTTTATTATGCATAAAACCGTTGAGTTAAATCCAAGCGTTTATCAATAACTTTTAACTAATGATTCATCCTCAAGTATATAATCCAGAATCATTATAATATCAATTTTATCTCTTTAATTTCACTAATAATATATATTAACAGTTCTGGATGTTTAACCTCATTTCAAATGAACTTCCATTCATGAATGCAAGTAAAGGAATCATGAAAACCAAGGAAGAAAATTCTTCCAAAACAATAAAATTAAATATCTTAAAACCAATAAAAATACCTTTAATCAACCTAATAAGGTTATAAAATATCAATTACATGATTATTAGGTTCTGTAATTATTAATTAATGAATCTAAATTTGATTATTCAGGTTGTTAAGAACAATCAAGAACACCTTAGAGCATAAGGTAAGGGATCCTCTCTCCCCCTTTTTCTAAAGCATCTTCCCTATGTTGCACCCTTTTATTTTAAATACCTAATGAGGAGGTATGTTTTCACACCTCCCCCATACTGTCCTTATGACATATAAATAATGGGATACCCTTTTACCTCTCATCAATCCCTCACAAGAACACTCATTACCATGACGTAATGTTTGTAAGGGGTTTTCTCATCTCACGTTCAATTCTGTGGGATTTCCATTGTTCACCTCTTATTTATTATATGTGGTATAAGTGTACTTCCATTTGATATATTTTATCATGATTCTATTTATATCATGGTATTTTGTGATTATTTTATTGTTTATTAACTTTTTGTCATACGACTCAATTGAATACAACATGGTAACGAGCTTTGTTTCAATTTTCATTTCGTTGTGACTTGCTAAGTATTGTCAACCTACACTTTCTTATGTAGTTTACTTAATACCCATTTGAGATAAATTCTCAAATAGAAATTATATTCCATTTAAATTTCCATATTATCATATCATGGATATTATTATGGTCTAATTCATATACCATCTTACATACAGTATTTATTTGTATTGTTGTTTTCACTGTGGAATTAATTATGAATCTATATCCTCTATCCTATACATATAATGTAAAGTAATATTTCTCTTGTGTTGAATATACATGTAAATAATTATTTGGATACAGAGGAGGGTGGGGCCTGCTATAGCCCCTTGATGCATCAGTATGTCTCATGAGATAATCAGTTTAGCGACAAACCCTATGAGTTTGTTTCCAAAAATCAGACAGGTTTCTACCCATAGAACTAAACGGTTATAATGGTATTATGATATCATTTTCAAGATACATGACGTCCAATTAATAATCATTCCCTTTATTCATTATCAGTTATTACTATCCCTGAGGTTTTCACTATTACAATATCTATGGATGCGGTTTCATTCTCATTTTATTAATGGCATGAATTTTTCATTTATTCACCATGACATTTTGATTATGTAAAATTGTTTACAATTAAGTTTTTTTTATTCATTATTCTACTATTTGTAACCCTTAATGAGTGTTTGAGCTCACCCCTTTCATTTTTTACATTCAACAGGTAACGAAGAGGAGATCATTTATTGAGTTCTTGTGGATGCAATCTTTAGTTTTTGTTATGTATTGTATTTTGTAACATTTTCCAATGTAATTTGAGTAACATATATTTATATAGATTTTTAAAAACTACTAAACCAATCTTTACTTCGGGATTTTCATTCCTTATAACCATGCCAATGTAATTAGTAATGCACCGGCTCCAGTTTAGAGGGGTTGGGGCATTACAACTTCACATCCTCAAATCCAAAGCAAGGCTAAACAAATAAATGGAAGTACTAATCATGAATATGATCCTACCACTGTCATGTGCTTTCCTAGAGATTCCTGTGCTACCACCGAATGTTCACCAGAGGAATTGACCATCCATGAAGGACCCTCTCCTATCGATCCACTATCTCTATTGGTAACTCCGTAAAATTAGTTGCATCATCAATGTTCATCTCACCTCAGTCGATGATGTGTGATGGATCATGCACATACCTCCTCATCCATGACACATGAAGAACATTGTGCACCTGGTTCATCTATGGGAGATATCTAGGTGGTATGTGGCCTCTCAATCTCTACTCAGAATCTGGAAAGGTTTGATGAACCTCGGAGACAACTTGCTACCCCGATCAAATATCTGCAATCTCCATTGGGGTGAGACCCAAAGGAAAACATGGTAACCCTCCTTGAACTCTATGTTTCTCCAACTCCTATCCTTATAATATTTATTTTTACTTTTTGTAGTCCACATTCTCTTCTGGATGATCTGTGCCTACTTAGTGGTAGCCCGTACCAACTCTAGACAAATTAGTGTTGACTCCCCTGGGTCTATCCTACATAGATTTGATCTGCAAAGCCACCCATACAATGCCTCTAATAGTGAAATTCCAATAGTTGTGTGATATTTGTTGTTGTATGAAAAATTCAACAGTGGTAGGTGGTCCTGCCAAATTCAACCAAAATGAAGGACACAAGCACGAATCTTGTCCTACACGGTTTGTATTGTCTGATCTGTATGACCATCTCTATGAGGGTGAAAGACTATGATCAAGTTCATCTTAGTCCTGAACACCTCCTACAATCCCTTCCCCAACTGGGATTTAATGCATACATCACAGTCTAAGAGGATCATCTAAGGCACCCCACGAAGTCAAACTATATCGAAAATGTAGAGGTGTCCCAAGCTCTCTACTGATCCCTACTCCTAGATGGTTAGGAAGTGAGCCAACTTGGTGAGTCGGTCAATGATAACCTAGATAGAATCGTGGCCCTTGGATGTGTATGGTAATCTCGTCACGAAATCCATTGAGATACCATCCCCCTTCCACTTTGGTACCTCAAGTGGTTGTGCCAATCATGATGAAACCTAATGCTCAACCTTCACTTTTTGATAGGTGAGGCGTCGTGAAATGAACTCTGCCACTGCTTTCTTCATCCCTGGTCACTAGTACTGATGATGAAGGTCTTGTTACATCTTCTCCACAGAAGGATATACCGCCAAAGGGGATGTATGAAACTCCATTAACACCCACCCCCCCTGCAACTTCACTGGTACTATGGTGCATCCTCTCAAAAGTATGATGTTCTCCCTGGTTATTGATAATACATCAGGAACATATCTTGAGAATAACTTAGCATGTCGGGTCTCGTAGTCAACATCCAAAAGTTTTTCCTCCCTAAAATTCTATAACAGGGGGAGTGATAGTCATCGACTATAGTTAATCTACTCCATCATCATCCACGAAGGATATCTGCATCACGGCTAACTGCTCTATCACCTCACTCAGTAGATGTAGACCATACCTCCTACTGAGCGTGTCTGCCACCACATTTCCCTTCCGATGAGTATAGTCTATCTCAAATTACTAGTCTTGGGGGAACTCCAATCATCACCACTGTCTCATGTTCCAGTCCTTCTATGATAAGATATACCTAAGACTCTTGTGGTTGGGGTAGACAGTAAATCGTTAACCCCTCATGTAGTACCACCACTTATTTAAAAAAAAGACCATTGTTGTTAACTCTAGATCACGGGTCGCTTAATTCTATTAATACTCCCTCATCTACCATGATCCATAGGTGATCAGAACTCACTTCTACATTAGGACACAACCCAATCTATTCCCTGATGCATCTCAGAAGACTACATACCCAACACCCTCTTTTGGTAATCTCAAGAAAGGGTAACTTTTTAGTATCTGTCTCAACTCTTGGAAAATATAATGGAACTTCTCTATACACATGAAGGGTTACTTCCATTTCAAGGATGATAAAGGTGATTCTACTCTGGAAAATTCTGGCATGAACCTCTGGTAATATCCATCCAACCACAAGAAACTCTGCACATCAGTCACCCTCATGGGTGGATCCCAAGCCTGAACTGCCTCTATCTTTGCTAGATCCACCAAAACACCATCCTCTAAGATGACATGTCCCAGAAAGTGGACATAATGAATACATAAATGGAAATTCGAGAGTTTACTGTAAATATAGTTCTCTCAGAGTTTATCCAGGATTATCCACATGGTTGTAGTGTGCTCCTCCTCTGACGTTGAGTACACCAAGATGTCATCAATGAATAGTACCATGAAACGATTGTGGTAAGTCTATAATATCATGTTCATGAGCCCCGTAATCACTGTTGGGTAATTAGTCAGGCTGAAAGGCATCACCAAAAACTCATAGTGGCCATACCGGTATCTAAAGGATGTCTTTGGTACATCCTCATCACATACCCAAAGATGGTGATATCCTAATCCGAGGTATATCTTTGATAATAACCTCAATCTATTCAGATAATCAAAGAGTTCATCAATTCTTGGTAGTGGATACTTTTTCTTCAGGGTCACATGGTTCAAGCACTGTAAGTCCACATATATCCTCAAGCTTCTGTCTACCTTCTTGCCAAACAACATTGGGGCCTCCCATGGTGAAATGTTGGGCCTCACAAAGCCTTTCTTTTGCAAGTCCTCCAATTTTACCCTCAATTCATGAATCTCCATGGGATCCATCCTATATGCTGGTGTGGATATCGGTGTCCTCTTGGTTTATAGGTCGATGTCGATGTCTACCTCCATACAAGGAGGTATTCCCGAAACATCCCCAGGAAATACATCCTCATACTCATCCACCACTACGATAAAGCTTCATATCCTCTCGTCCATTGCACTGAGAGTGAGGCTATCCAATTGGTGAGTGATTTGATGCACCCTCCTCCAAAAAAGTATGTCTTGTGCTTAAAAAGTTCCCTTTTCACTGGTGAAGGAAAACATGGTCCCATCCTCACGGACACACCACACTTTGCACCTAATACAGTTGATCTGAGCATGGACTGTAGATAACCAGTCCATACCCAATACGACATCATAAGGCCTCAATACCACTACCAGGAGATCCCAGAAAAATCTCTCTCCTCCTAGAGTAATCTCAGACTACCGGCACTAGTGTGTAATCGTCGAATACCCTCCGGTATGAGTCTCTAATCATAAGGATCAATCCAACAACTCCACCAGAATCTTTGATCCTCAAAAAAAGTATTTGAAAAGGAAAGAGTGACTGGAACCTGTTTCTATAAGAACTTTAGGTATGGTGTAAAGGACATAGATCAAACCTTTAATAATCTATGGAGCATTGTAGTCATAGGCCTCTACTCTCTGAAGCTGATATCACCCCTGACCACCTGCTCCTTGAGGTTATGGTGGACCACCTGGGGGTGGTGGAGGTAGTACCTCAAACCATCTCTGCCCGCATATTGCTTGGCCTGCTCCCTTTCCATGTCCTTCGCCCTATGGGCCTCCTAGCTCGAACCTATGCCTCTTCCTTTTCAGTCTCTAGATCTTCCATTGATCGTCCATCTAGAGGGTCAGGTAGTCATGAGCAATGTGTCCCTACCCACCACACGTGAATCACATCCTGGTTCCCTCATTACTCCCTCAACTCTAGGAGACCTATACTACTAACTCTGAGTCATGGGATCATCTTCTGAAAGATCTAACCCGCTTGTGTCCCTGGGTCTACCACCTGTTTCTCACCAGTGAAGACTCTGTCGCATTATGTCTACTAGTGACTCTCGTTGTCTTCGCCTACTCTGCCAGAAAACTCTCCATAAGAATGGATCACTCTATCACTCCATCCTGATTGTGGATGATGAGGGTAACCATCGATGCCATTATCTCCCATCGGAGTCCCTATTATATGGTTCACACCTTGAAGAAAGGGTCTTGCACTGTGTACGTAGTTTATCGGGAGAGGTATATAAACCTTGTAGAGTACTCAAACACTGGCATGCTGCCATATTGTAGGTGAAGTATCTTTTGTACGTGCACTGAGAACAAGGTCACTGGAAAGAACTCCTCCTAGAAAAGTCACTCGAAGTCAGCCTAGGAGAGGGTCGCCTCATCATGGGTCTGAATCGTGAAGCTCCACCATCTCCCTACGGAGCCCTGAAGAAGGCTCACAGCTAAGATCACCATTTGGTCGAGTGGAATCCTCACTAAGTGGAATACCCACATCACCACCTCCAACTAGTCGTCAGAAACCTAAGGATATATCTCTCCCCTAAATGTGGGAGGTTGCTACCTATAGAACTCCTGTAAGGAGATGAGCTTGCATGCATCCTCTACTAGTAACTTCAGTTGTAACTACTGATCAATGGGTGGTGGTAACACTGGTGCACCACCCAGAAGGGCCATCTCTATCACTTTTCCCTGAACTGACACCTCATCTTTAGGCGGGATTTCCTCACGGTCACACATCAAAATCTTATCTGGCTATCTGGGTGCATGAATCCTAATATAGATCAAGATGTATCATAGTAAATAGATTATACCTGGTGAGATGACTCTAATTTATGAATAAAACGAGGAAACACTCAATTCTTATATGGTAAATGTGACCAGTTTTTTATGTATAGAGCTGAAAAGTAGAATTCGAGGTTCTAGTTTTTGGATACGTCGGCCACCACAGCAACACTGGACTCCCCAAATCCGAAAGGAAGACTTGAAACATTCAACACAGTTTCCCAAAAACAAGACAACAGATTCCTGGTATTTGAGGTAGAATCAACCACCTCTGACACCATGTTTTTATGAACCATACCCTGGGACCTATGTTGTGACATTCCCCAAGCCTGCCTTTTGAAGGCCAGGGTTTGGCGACTGGCGTTGAAGGCGTCAACCTACAAGTGGAAGGAATTTTCCTGAGTACTTGTACTCACTCACACTAAACCACATCCCAAATCTGGAAATATAAACATGTTTGCCACTAAAAAATCAAAGAGTAAAATTATAAAATGTAGGTCAGATGGTCCATAATACAAACCCAACAAAAGATGAACGGAAAACAGGAAAGTATATGGAAACTCTGAAAGTCATCAGATGAAAACCCCCACCTAATGGGTAAGTGTAAAGTAGCTTCTAGAAGCCATAGAAGTACTCCCTTCTTGAATGGTCTCACTGGGAACCACTGAGTCCTGGGCCACCAAGTCCTCTGTAAAGGCGGTGGTTGTCTCGACCAGACACAACACATGTGGGAAAATCTTGTGTAGGGGTGAGTAACAAAATACTCCATACGGACCCCAAATCAATAAGGAATGACCAAAAAACAATCCAAAAACAAACCAAGAAGCATGATCATGAATCATGATCATGAAGCAAGACATGTCACACAAGGTATAACATAGAGTAGGAAAGTTAGACTGTCATTCATATCATCGAACACCTTGGGCTGCTAGAGAAATCCTACTCAATGAGTACAGTGATCCTACTGGGTCACACAGATCCACTTATAACTAACCTTGGACAATTATGGTACTTATCCCTCATGAGTGCCATGGGTGTGCTAGGTCACGTAGAGTCACTCCCCATCGTGGGCATGTTGGGTCATACAGAGCCGCTTACCACCTTGTCCATGTTGAGGTACTCCTCCTGTCCAGTATTGTGGGTCTTCTAGATCATAAAGAGATACTCTCTGCCATGGTCTTGTCGGGTCACATGGATCTTATTCCCACTAGGACACTGTAGCTGATCTATACAGGGTCTCTTATCAGCGGACTTCAGATCTCATCCAAAAGTAGGGTTTCAACACGTAGTGTGATTAATTCTAGGAGAACCTATCTTCAATCCCTTTTTTGTGTTCCAACATACATTAGAGTCTCCATGTATTATTCCAAAATATCATCGTTCTCATGAGGGTTCTAATGAAGGAACCATATCTTCATTTTGACACCCGGTTTGTAAGTTATTGGCATTTTTGTAAACAAGGGTCGGTTGCATCTAGGCCTGGTCCTACCCATTCAGATCGACCTGACAAAACTAGCCTAAGGGCCCCAAATGCCCTGATTTAGTTCAACTGACCCACCCCTACCTGGTTAGGGTTTGGGTTGTCCCGTTCTATCCGGGCTAGAGGGAAATTCCCATTAGGCCTCTCTAGTCCCAGCCCAGTTAGGTCGGGGGTCCACCCCACTGGGTCGCCTAGCGACCCTGTCTCATACAGCCCGCCCCGATGGGGTTAATCCAACCCAAATGCATAGCTCATCCATGGAACACTTCCATGTGTCCATCTGGGACTTCCACACATATTTAGGGGACCACGTTCCATGAGAAGCTATGGCTCGTGGTGGTGGGTTGTGTCCCTCTAACATCCACCGGCCTGAGCTGGCCTCAGAACTCCCTCTGGTGCATCTTCATGGCATGCTAACACCTGCCCACATCCTTAACTAGCACTGTCACACTGGCGGGCTCTTCTACGGACCATTGAGTCCACTATTGTGGTCTGTTCTTCACACCATCTATGCCTTCGGCCCCTGTGGGGTTCTATCTTCTCTACTAAGGCTTCAAAATCCACTTCCTGTCATTTCGAATGTTTGGACACAAATAATGCACAAGGTGGAGGAGATCGGGCCTTGTTTATTTGGAACCTCTCCCTCTGCATTAGAGGTTTATAAACAAGGGGGGTACGTGGTTTTAGGTTCAAGATTCTAATAATAATATTCTTTCCCATTGAAAAACCCTGGAAAGGTGAACCCTCCCACATTAACGAGTGATTCATGGATCAACCTTTTCATGGGTTGATATATCTTCATTTTTTTAATGAAGAATGGTAAAACATAATCCAAAACAAAAATAACCCCTACCTCAGAGTTTTTCTTCATTGAAGCGGTCCGTCTGCAAAGCTTCATGGTCCATTGGCGTTAATCTCTTTCTGGTTCCGTTCTTCGAGGTGCGACGAAGTCACTGGCTATTCGCTGGTGTTTGTCATTCATAATTGGATAGAATTCTCAGTGTAGGTTCATCAAATAAATTCCACCTATTGATCCTCCTTTCTCCAAGGTGTTAACCCCTTAAAAGAAAACACATTCTATCATTTCATTTATACTACGTCATTGCATCATTACATTATTTCATTTATGAAACAACGTATCAATTACGCTACATTTAATGTTTCGTTACATTGCACATTTATGATCCATTAATGAGATTTATTTAATTTGACTCCTCATTACTTATTTTTCACATTACAGTGCTATCGTGAAACCTCCCAACAGTTGTAAAAATCAAATAAAATTACTTTTTAAGTTTTTTTTTAATTCCAAAAATTGACTATTCTGGTTGACCCTTACCGGTCGAAGTTAAGTCCATTCTAGGAAAATACATATGTTCTGGTTTCAAAAGTGCCCTTTTATTTTTTATCTGAGTACAGTTTTAAAATTTATAAAAAACCACTCAAACTTTTACTTAAATGAACATAAATGTTTTTCAAAATTCTATTCTGAGCTCATCGGGCATCAGAATAAGGTGTCTCTAGAGCGTCTGGCCTCAAAATAATTCCATATAATTAAAAACAAATTTCACCAAATTTATAGTACATTACATCCTGAGCCTCTTTACCAAGTCCAATAACTACTTGTCTCACCAAAAGTCCAAAACCATGGTCCTTAAATAGGTTCTCAAGGAGAATAATTCAAGAACTAAAAAACACCTTTCATTTTATTTTGTTTTCTTTTGAATACATTTTTATTATACTCTATTATGATCCCCTTATCCAAGATGAATAAAAAATCCATTATCTTATATATAATATGATTTATCATGTTTATGGAAGAAATTCATCTCCATATTTATTCGCCTCTCCCTTTGGTTCTAAAAAATAAAAACATCATTCGTGATGTGTTGATTTACCGACATCATGGATGATGGGTTTTAAATTTCCATTACTACCTTAAAGGTAGTTCATAAAACCAATAATATTGTTAAATAATATTTTATTATACATATTATATGTTTCGGTGATGTTCGTTTCTAGTTAGTTTTCGTTTACTGCAGTCATCGGCTCCAGCGGTATGGGTGGTGTCGATGTCGACGACGACGGTGGCCTACTTTAGAGATGATGGTGGATGGCAGTGACACGAATCCATATGATGTGGGGTTTGTTCATACTGACTATCCACTCTAGTGACAATCTGGTGTTCAGTTCGCCGGTGGTGTCCAGCTGCAGCGGTTGACACTGTTGAAGAGTGTCAGTACTGATGATGACGGTTCTCTGTTGATTAGGATGACTCTGTGGTAGGCCTTGCAGGTGGTGGCTAGCAGCAATCTTGCAGACTGAGGGCTGATAATGATGGGATGTTGTTTTCTTTTTATTTTAATTTTGAACCTTGAATGAAGTTTTGTGGCCCGAGGTGGTGGTATAGGGGATGGATCAAGGAAACTTCAAGGTGCAACTATGATCGGTTTGAATTTGCTTTTTGAATTTTGGAGCCTGATTAGTGCTATGTGTCGCAGCTTATTTTTTTTATTTTGAAATTTTTGGTTTTTTGTTTGGCTATGTTGAATTCTATCATTTGGAGGTATTATTCTTGTCAGGTTCTCACTAAACCAGAAAGTGATTTATTTAGAAAAATAAAATAAATGGATCAAAAAAAATTTAAAAAAATAAAACCAAATTGGATTGTAAAGATCAAAATTCACCAAAATAAACTGACTTTCATCACAAATGTTTTATGTAATGATCATCCTCATACCATATAAAAATTATATATAATAACATTTAATATTTTCTAAGTTCATTAATACAATCTAATTTCAATTAAGTATTTTTCCCCCTTCTGACAATAAAATCCACAAAAACGCCACCATGGAAACCATGAAATAAATGTACCCATAACAATGAAAATAAAAAAAATATTATTTATACATGGGTAGAAATATGTTATCAAAATATCATATATATAATTATAAATATGAATATGGTTCTATAATATATTAATAACACTTTTTAAACCATTATACATCAGTTTCGAACACGTTTTAAGTAAGATAAACCCAAGGCAAGGTAGCCCAATTACAATTCTTTGGGTTAACTTTCTACTTCCTTATTTATGTGGTAATAAGTTCATTTGTAAAATAAATTTTTATTATATAAATTTTGATTATTTATATTTTAATTTTAAAAACATATTATATTCTTTTTATCAACTCTCACTTCAATTATATGATATTTTAAGGGAATTTTCTTTAATAATCCTCATTTAATTTCTCTTTTTACAAAATTCTAAAGGAATGATTTTTATAATGAATGTATTATTATTTTATGATTTTTTTGTGGTTTTTGGGAATTTTTTATGATGAGGGTTGGGAGCTATATATCCCTCAAATGTATTGGTTGTTTTTTTGTTGGATTTTGACCACATGGTTACTCCAAGTGTAACTGCGATGGTTACACTATAAGGTAGCCATGAGGATTACATAGTAATGTAGTCGTGAGGGTTACAATATAAGGTATCTGTGAGGGTTAAAAATTATATGGTAGCTATTATGGTTAAAATATTATGTAATTAATTCCCCAAGTTACCTTTATGGTATTATTTATGTTTTAAATGTGTTATGTGAGTCTAATGTTTTCAAAAAGTAACTATATGATACTTATTGGGTGATAAGTATGTCTTTGTGAAAATGATTTCATATGTTTATAAGTATTCATGTACTAATGGTTTATATCCATATTTTTATATCCCTTACATATATATTTTTGATCATCCCATTTTTTAAAATGTTTTTCATAGGGTTTAAGGATGGGTAAGAGAAAAAAAGAATCCAACATGAATGTCGTGAAGAGTTTTTATTAAAAAGATTTCATGTTTTTATTAAAAACTTATATATTATGAAAAAATGGTATTGATTTATTATTACCCACTCTTTATGATTGTGTATAGATATATATGAATTATTTACTATATTTTTAAAACTATAAATCTAAAAGATCTTTTGGAATGTAAAGAAGTGAATTCTAAATGAATTTACTATATTATGTAATGTTTAAGGTTGATTTCTTATAGTTGGTATCAAAGCTTGGTTTAGATAACATTAGACGTTAAGATGATATTATTATAATACCATAAATTTTTATTACATTATTTTTATGTTTAAATGATATACCATTTGAAGATTACCATGTTCGTTCATATAATATATGTCTATTTAGAATGGTTTTTCACAGAAAAAGTAGGGAAGCTGAAGTAAGAAGGCACCGAGAGGATGATATCCTTCCGAATATGCAACCTAGAATAGTGGAAATCTGAATTGAATAGTTTTTTATAGTAATGGATCAGTTGATATAGGATATAAATGGTGGTAGAATCCGTTCAAGAGAATAACTAAAGATACCACAAAGGAGCCAGAAGATAGTGAAACATTTTATGAGGCCACATCCATCGGCTTTCCATGGATCTTCTGAACTAGTGGAAGATGAAGTATGTATTAAAGACCATGAAAATATATTCGATTTTATGGGGTGTTCAGATAATCAAATGGTTAGTCATTCCATTTATCATTTTGAATGTGAAGATTACCAGTGGTGGTCAACGGTCAAGAATATTAGGTATATTGATGAGATTAATGCCTTGGAATGAGATGAATTTATAAATATTTCCCTTGAATTTTTTTTCTTATGGTGGTTTGACTTAGGATGGAAAATAAATACATTGAATTGAAACAAACAAAAGAGGATTCAATGGCTAGGTATGAAGAAAACTTCAACCGATTGGCAAGGCATGCTCCAAATCTTATTCAGGATCTTGATAGAAAAATCAGTCAGTTTTACATAGGATTAAAGAAAAGATATCAAAGGGAGTTTTCCTACCATGAATTAAAAAGTTAAGATAAACTTGTTGGATGTGATGAGACGCTATAAATTGATTTTTATAATGATCATATGTACTTTGAAAACAAGCATAAGAAGAGGTCCATATGGAAATCGATGGGTAAGAATCAATCAAAGAAATCTAAATGTAAGAAAGTCCATGTTCTAGTTTGTGAAAATTTTGATAAAAATAACCCTGGGGAATGCATTAACAAAACTAGGAAGTGTTTTTATGTGTTAATTTTAGACATATGTCCTGAGATTGTAATTAAAATTATATTAATATTATTTTTGATAAGAAAGCTATAAAGTGTTTTAAATGTTGTGAGATGAGTAATTATGAAAATTCTTACCCAAATAAAGATCTGAATGACAGAAAAAAATAATATTATAAGAATAGTGGTGAAATGATATCATTTGTGACTACGTTAGTAGGAGTTAGTCCATCCAATGAAGTGGTACCAGGTACTTTTTTGGTTTACTCATATTTTACTAATGTCTTGTTTAATATGGAGTCTATATATTCATTTATTTCAGATAAAGTTCCTAGTAAATTGGAAATTTCACCTGTAGAAATGAACCCAAAACATATGTTAAAACACTAGGGAGAGATATTACAGAAAAAATAAATTTTAAGAATCTTCCTGTTGTTTCTTGTGGAAAGCAATTACCTTCAAACCTTATTGTTCTTTCCTTATTAGAGTTTGATGTCATTATAGGTATGGATCGGCTTTATTTTTATCCTGATAAAATTTATTATATAGATAAAGAAGTATTTTTATAAAGAGTGTCATTTTTATACAAGAATGAACCCATACAATTGGTAACATATCAGGAATCTATGAAAATGATAAAATATAGAAAGGAATGTTATCTTTATCATATTGTGGAAAATAAGGGAACTATTTAGATTAATTATTTTCTAGTGGTAAATGAATACCTGGAAGATTTTCCTGATTTTTTCCCAGTGTTATATCTGATCGGGAAGTTGAATTTACTATTTACTTAGTTCCTGATGCTAAGAAAATTTCAAAACCCCTTATTGAATGGCTCAAGTGGAACTTCTTGAATTAAAAAATCTATTGTATGAGTTTATTAATAAAGGCTTCATTCATTCTAACACATCAACATGGGATTCTCCTATTTTTTATTAAGAATAAAGATATTTCTATTAGAATTTCTATTGATTATAGAGATTTAAATAACATTACTATTAAGAATAATTATACATTTCCTCATATCAATAACTTGTTCTATCAGCTCTAGGGAGCTTGGTATTTTTTCAATATTGACTTGAGATTCAAGTACCATTAGCAGAAGGTGAATGGGGATGACATCCTAAAAATATATTTTAAAACTAGATATTAGAATTATGAGTTTTTTTGTTATTCCATATGGTTTGATAAATGGATCTATTGTATTCATGTATCTTATGAATAGAATATTAAATGGATATTTGGATAAGTTTTTTGTTATTTTTATTGATGATATTTTGGTATTTTCAAAAATTCATGAGGATCGTGAAAAAAAATTAAAGATTGTCATCAAAATTCTCAAGGAAAATAAGTTCTATGGAAAATTTATCAAATGCAATTTTTGGTTACAACATATTTATTTTCTAGATCACATTGTAAATAAGGATAGAATAATAGTTGATCTTGCCAAAATAATAGTGGTTGATGAAGACCAAGACCTTAAAATGGTACCTAGGCTGTAGTATTCATGGATTATTAGGTTATTACTGATGATTTGTTAAAAACTTTGCATGGTTATCTATCTCTCTAAATAATTTAACATGAAAATGGGTTAAACTTATTAAGAAAAAAAGAATATGATGTTTGTTTTTAGTAACTAAAGAAGAGATTGGATAATTCTCCGGTTTTGTCCCTACCTTCCAAAAATGGTGAATTTTTCATATACGGTGATGTTCCATTGAAGGGATATGGATTTTTTTTAATGTGCAATGATCATGTCATTGTTTATGCTTTAATAAAACTGAAACATCATGAGATAAATTATCCCATATAAGATTTGGAAGTTGTAGCTGTCGTTTTCACTTTGAAAATTTGGATACATCATTTATATGGAGGAAAATGTGAAATATATACTGACTATAAAAGTCTAAAGTATATTTTCACTCACAAGGAATTGAACATTATATAGGGAAAATGGATTGAACTAATGCAAATTATGATTGAACGATCAATTTCTATCATATAAAATCAAAAAAATTAGTGGATGCATTTAGTATAAAACATCATGCTACATTAAACATGTTACATTTACAACATGACCCCTTGGTTAATGATTTGATGAATTTTGGCTTGGAAGTTGTTGGTATAGGAAATTAGACTTTTTTTTGTTTCAGGTGTCAATGCATCAATCTCTATCAAACAGAATTAAGAAAGCATTAATGAAATAACATGAGATACATAAAAATGTAGAAATGTTTAAAAGGGGTATGTTTCTGAAATTTATCATTGATAACTATTATGTTTTAATATTTGGAATGATATTATGTAACACCCCAAGCTTCCATGGTACGCTCCTCTTTTAATAATAGAGCAGTGTGTGTTGTACGCAACCTTGAGTTCTAACACACCGCGGCCAATAAAAGTAGCAGTTATGAATAGTAATAACCACATTTTTAAATTATATATATTTTACATTTCAAAATGGACTTCATTTTTGGATTCGTAATATCTAAATTAGCCTATGTTAAATTTTTGGTATTTTTATGAGAACTTCGAATTTTTATGAATAGTGAAAAATACTTAAAACAACTTTTTTAATAAAAGTAATTTATAGTGATAAGTTATACTATTTAGTGGTTTTAAAGTATAATTAGAATATATTTTTACCATTTTATCCAATGGTGTTCATTAGAATTAATTTCACTTTGAAATTGGACATAAACAATTGTCAATCTTTTGATATATATTGTTTCTTAAAAACACGCTATTTGTTGTGACAACGGGAATTAATTATAAAAATTAATTAATGCAACTTATATGTTTGGAATTTCATAAAATAGACATCATTTTTGAATTCAAAATATCAATTATATCTTAGGGTGAAATTTGGCATTGTTCTGAAAAACGTCAATTTTTGATGAATAGTGAAACCACTAAGTGGTAGTTAAATAACTGATTTTTCGTTTAAATGAAATATTACCACTTCTGTGATTTGATTTTCAAAAATCCAACAAACATGGTTGTCATTAGGAAGTAAAATGTGGTTCAATGGGATTAAAATAAATTTTTGGTGAATAGTAACTTTTAAGTCTAATTAATCGCGATTAAAGGTAATTAGTGAAATTTAAGGTAAAAATAGTATTATAAAAATATGGAATGACATTTACACTTGTCCTACCACTATTTTATGTGTCATGGTTGACCAAGACAATACATGGGTCAACTTGTGGACCCCATGGAGCCACTTTGGTAGGAAAAGGACATAAATAACTTTTTATTTAATGTTAAAATAAAAAGGTCACAAACAAGAGTTGTTTTACTAAAACAATTTTTAAATAGGGTTATACAAGTCATATTTTTGACTATAAATATTCATTAGAAAGATAAAAATATTTCCTACATCATGATATTTTTTTTATAATTTTTAGACATTAAATAAATTAAATTATTTATGACACCATGATGATGCAGCGATTACATCATTAATTAACAATTTTAATAAAATGGAAGGATAATGTAAAATCTAAGAATTACACTTGTCCAAAGCCTATTGGATGAGAATATTTCAAACACTTATCGCCTTATACTCGAATTATAGAAGTTTTGGACCTTTATAATCCGAAAAGCATTGTATAATAATGTAATATTTCATTACTTTCCAAGAGTGCCCCTCCTCTCCACTTATAAAAGGCCCCCACCACTACCACCTTACTCACACTTTCAAAGCCTTTTGGCTCGGCCAACCTCTACCCAAATACTCTCCCAACTTCCCTACCTTACTCCTAGAAGCCTCACCTTGGGCAGAAGTCTTCCCAAAGAATCCTTTGGCTCAAATCAAAAAGAGTTACCCGATTTTAAAGTAATGTCCTCTCTAATGTTGTTTTGTTTTATTTTGCTTCTCCAACCCCTTAAAATCTTTTTATTACTATCTTTTGTAACAACACCAGTATATAAAATATACTAGGATGTTTTTAAGATAATTATTTGGTTTACACTTACACACACCTTCATCTAAGGGTTAAAGAACATACTGTTTCTGTGGGTGGCGAAATACTGCCTCACGAAATGATGATTGTTCAATATTATTTTAACACCTCTATTGGTGGCCATTTTGATGAAACTATTTTCATATATGGTATATATATTATGTTTATGTTTTCCTTATGCTTCTGTATTTTTCATTTATTGCATAATTTATGATTTCCTTTATGGGTAAACGCGATAATTTCATTTTAGGAAGTGTGGACTACCGCCCCCTCAAGGCGATTTGAATCGTTAATGCCATATGTGGGAGGTATAAAGGATGGAGTAAATGATATTTTATATGATATTATACTGGAATTATAATACACCTTTATAATATTATGATTTCATTCCATTAAATATGAAATAGAAATGAAAGTAGCGTTCATGCGTACGTACGGCTTACCGTCTCCATGAACGGTGCATTTCATTTCTTACCTCTAAATGTTCTGTAATATTATAAATGAATGTATATACTGGATATATATGATATATATGATATATAAATCATGAATATAATTCTGTATTTAATGGATATTTCACCACATGAAAAACTTGTAATTATAAGAAGTTTATTTTTAACTCAAGTACCTAAGATCGACAAAACGACTGTTATAAACTTAAATAATTACATAATGTTCATGACATGGTAATAAGTGATATAAAAGGAATAATGAACTTGAAAAAGGTTCTTAAGAAGGTAGAGATTAACTCTAGTTTATTATTCAGGAGATCAAAGAACGATCGAGTCAAGTCGGACACGAGGTAAGGGAACTTCTTAACCCAATTTCTATTCTTTGGGTTAATCTCCTACTTTCAAATTATGTCATGGTATTATTATGTCCTATCTTGTATTTGTACTTTATTTATGTGTACTTATAGTGAATACACATAATATATCTACTTTATTTAAAAAAATGATCTTTGTAAGGGTCTTCGTCTCAATATCCTTTCATTGAGGCATATTTGGTTTTATACACAACTTTCCTTTTTACGGTGTATAAACACCTTTGACTTTTAATTTTATTCAAAATGAATCTTTTTATACGAAGTCTTTTTACTAAACGACAAAATGAATGTTTTTTGTACGTATGCGGCGACAACGACTTCTCTGCCACCGTGACCATTATTTGAGTTTCGGCTTCCTCTACAAGCCATACCTTTTTTTAAAAGAAAAATAAATACCATGTTTTACTTTTCTTTTATTTTGGTATTGAAAATAGTTTTGAAAGTGTTTTTATTATATCAATGTGTTGTATTGATATCTTGTGATTGAAATGTGTAAATGTTATGTTTCCTTTATACATGTTTTATGTGATACGATTATGTTATGGTTTATGATATGTTTAAACCTGTTCATATGAGGAATGCATTGGACTTAATAAGTGACGGGTGGAGCCTGCTATAGCTCCTCGATGCATTGGAAGGTCTCATTAGACAAACTAGTGTCTTGGCACGGGGCCTTGACAAAATATTATTTGTGGTCTTGGCACGAGGCCTTGGCTACGTTGTTATGATAGTCTGGAATTATGCATTCCATCATTATGAAAGTGGTTATTGATATTTCATGTGAATATTCGACCAGTAAAATATCCATGTGAGTAAGTAAATGGAATTATTTTATTTTACTTTTTCCATATTATGCTAAAGTTCAAGTTTAAAAGGCTTTTTTTAGTTATACATTGCCTTAAATGTTAATGTTTGTTTATGAAAGCTTCCGCTATATTGTTATCCTTACTGAGCATCTGATCTCACCCCTTTGAATGTTTTAATTTTTCCAGGATGTGAAGAAGTATATTATGAATGATCTGCACGGATAATATAAGGGGGTATGAAGAGAAGATGTTGTAGTTTCGTTTTACTTTATGATGTAATGTAAGACTTGTGAATGTATCTAGTGTTTCCAAGGCTAATAAACTAATCGGTCTTTCGATACTTGATCTTTTGTGATCATGCCAATGTTACGAAGTAATGCACCGACTCTGGGTAGCTGGGGTTGGGACGTTACAGTTGGTATCAGAGGCAGTTTAGTACTAACCATGGAAGCTAGATTTAGATAAACTCTGATTAGAGCACATAGCCCGAAGATAGACTTTGAGGATTAGTATAGAAGAACTTCCTAGAATTTTGGTATTATAGAGATTTTGTTAGTTTTCCGAGCAATACATCCCTGTCTGGATACGATCAGGTAGAGGCGGCTCTGGAACATAAGTACCTAGGGGTAAAACCCAAAAAAACCGCTTTGATCTAGACTCGAACGGGAACTGGTGCACGACAACGGGCCTTGCTGCACTCTTGGTTACGACACTCCCGAGGGATATGCTTAGGATAATTCTCATTTTCTTTACAAACCACTATGAAGGGTTATGAGTATATACTTCCTCAAAGAAAACTTTTTTTATGATTATGGATTATATCCATAAATAGTTCAATTAGTGTTAAGTGTTTTACAAGTATGGAATTATGTATTTTGATTCATAAACTAATCTAGTTTATGCCATTATTTAGAAATGGCGCCTAGTGGAAGGAATGGAAACTGTATCAATGCACGCACTCTGTGTAGGGATTTCCCTCTTGATCAAGATAATTATTGTGGTTCTAGAGATACAACTGGTGATGATCAACTTATTACCATCCTGGGACAACTCACTCAGGTTATGAATAATAACCTTACTCGTATGGAGCACCATGATCCGCAACGTGGAGGTTCAATGTTAGACCGCTTCATGAGGAAACTACCGTCAACATTTAATGGGGGTACAAATCCATTAGTAGCTGAGCAATGGATGAACTCCTTAGAGAAAATATTCCATGCCTTGGGGAGTAGCGAAAGGGAGAAAGTTGTCATGGCAGTCTACCGCCTCACTGGAGATGCCGAACAATGGTGGTCGCTGATTCAAAACACAAAGGAAGACGAAGAAGTATCAAGTATGGAGTGGAGGGAGTTTAAGGAAATTTTCATAGAAAAATACTTTCTGCATGACCATCGAGGAGATATGGAAAGGCAATTTCTGAGTCTGATGGAGAAGGAGGATGAGAATGTAGCAAAGTATGAGGATAACTTTACATGGTTAGTAAGGCATGCTGCAGATTATATACGTAACCCAAGAATTAAGATTGATCGTTTCTTTGATGGGTTAAAACCATTTCTCCGTCGAGCTTTAGAATCACAATCCTTCTCATCGTATGAAGATATTGTCTCATGTGCTATCAAGACAGAAAAGGAATTATCTAAATCTTATGACAATAAAGTAAAGCAAGAGAAGAAGAGAATTGTGGAGCAAGAGACAGATAAAGGGAAAAAGGGAAAGAAGGATTTTCCATTATGTGATAATTGTGGGAAGAATCACCCTGTTAATTGCCTAAAAAGAATGGGAGTTTGTTATAAATGTGGAGAAAAAGGTCACCAGGCGCATTATTGAAAGGGAAAGAAAGAGGCTATCAATGTTGAATGCTACAATTGTAGAGAAATGGGGAATTATGCAAATGAATGTCCTAAGCGTCAGGGAAACTTACCTTAGAAAAGGCCAAGGGATCAAGGAAAATCTTATGTTGTTACTACAGTTGAAGCGAAATAATTAATGTATTGGTGCTTTTGGACACATGGATTATATTCTGGTTATTAGAATAATGTGATATATATATAAGGATTATACTTCAGTACTTTTTGTTTCAGTAAGGTTTTAATATGATGAAGGTAATCATATTTTTAGTATGTGACAATAATAGAAACTTTACTTTGTTTGGGGAATCTGATAAATTGATTTTGGAATTAAGAGACCTTTTAGAGAAAGTTTGGACAGAGGTATTTTGGATAACTATAAATGTTGGGATGGAGTAATTTGAACTTTGAATAGTATTGTTTAAGGTTAAAACATTTCTGAAGATTATTTTTGGAATATTATAATAGTTTTAGAAAAAGGACAACCTTTAGGTTGGGTGATAACCCGTCGCTTCGGACAAAGCTGTAGGAATCGAACCCACAACCATATTGCGACATGCCTTTATGACCTACCACTATCCTACAGGAAGTCCCTGGTTATTACAAAATAGTTTTACTAATCTAAATGGTATGTGTTAACATTTGGAACCGTATACAATTAGGATAAATAGAATATTTTTGAGTTATATTACCTTTTGGAGTGAAATATAGGTTTGTGGTAAAAATTTATTAGAGAATGAAAGTCTACATAACAAGTATTAATATTCCCTTACTTTCTTAGTAAATCTCCTAAATAAATTCTTCAACTTTATAAAATGTAACTTAAAACAAAAACGTTGTCGGTTAACTTTCCCAACTGGGGATTCAATGACCGTTTAACCAATCACAAGTTTGTGATTTTCTTATGGTTAACTTTATCCTAATCCAGTTTTCTACAACTCTCCATCAGACCTTGATGGTTTTTTTTTCTTCCACATCCATATTTTCATAGAATCCTAGTATTGACTATCTCGGGTGACCTTTGTACTTATCTTTATTTCTTTTAATGTTATATTTTTATTAACCTTATTTCTGATGTAGGTTTTCCACAAAGGTATTTTCTATTTTCAACCTTTTATTTTCAAAGAAAAATTTAAAATTGCGAGGACGCAATTTATTGAAGGAGGGGAGAAATTAACACCCCAATCTTCCATGGTACGCTCCTCTTTGAATAATAGAGCAGCATGTGTTGTAAACAACCTCGAGTTCTAACACACCGCGACCAATAAAAGTAGTAGTTATGAATAGTAATAACCAATTTTTTAAATTACATATATTTTACAGTTCAAAATGGACTTCATTTTTGGATTCGTAATATCGAAATTAGCCTATGTTGAATTTTTGGTATTTTTCTGAGAACTTCGAATTTTTATGAATAGTGAAAAATACTTAAAACAAATTTTTTAATAAAAATAATTTATAGTGATAAGTTATACTATTGAGTGGTTTTAAAGTATAATTAGAATATATTTTTACCATTTTATCCAATGGTGTTCATTAGAATTAATTTCACTTTGAAATTGGACATAAACAATTGTCAACCTTTTGATATATATTGTTTCTTAAAAACACGCTATTTGTTGTGACAGCAGGAATTAATTATAAAATTAATTAAGGCTACTTATAGGCTTGGAATGTATTAAAATAGACATCATTTTTGAATTCAGAATATCAATTATAGCTTAGGGTGAAATTTTGGCATTGTTCTGAAAAGCTTCAATTTTTTATTAATATTGAAACCACTAAGTGGTAGTTAAATAACCGATTTTTCGTTTAAATGAAATATTACCACTTCTGTGATTTGATTTTCAAAAATCCAACACACATGGTTGTCATTATGAAGTAAAATGTAGTTCAATGGGATTAAAATAATTTTTTGGTAAATAGTAACTTTTAAGTCTAATTAATCGCGATTAATGGTAATTAGTGAAATTTAAGGTAAAAATAGTATTATAAAAATATGGAATGACCTCTACACTTGTCCTACCACTATTGGATGTGTCATGGACGACCCAGAAAATCCATGGGTCAACTTGGGGACCCCATGGAGCCACTTTGGTAGGAAAAGGACATAAATAACTTTTTATTTAATGTTAAAATAAAAAGGTCACAAACAAGAGTGGTTTTACTAAAACAATTTTTAAATGGGGTTATACAAGCCATATTTTTTACTATAAATATTCATTGGAAGGAAAAAAAGATTTTTTAATCATGATATTTTTTTTATAATTTTTAGACATTAAATAAATTAAATAATATATGACACCATGATGATGCAGCGATTACCTCATTAATTAACGATTTTAATAAAATGGAAGGATAATGTAAAATCTAAGAATTACACTTGTCCAAAGCCTATTGTATGAGAATATTTAGAACACTAATCACCTTAGCCTCTAATTATAGAAGTTTGGGACCTTTAGAATCCGAAAATCATTGTATAATAACGTAATATTTCATTACTTTCCAAGAGTTCCCCTCCTCTCCACTTATAAAAGGCCTCCACCACTACCACCTTACTCACACTTTCAAAGCCTTTTGGCCCAGCCTACCTCTGCCAAAATACTCTCCCAACTTCCCTCCCTTACTCCTAGAAGCCTCACCTTGGGCAGAAGTCTTCCCAAGGAATCCTTTGTCTCTAATCAAAAAGAGTTACCCGATTTTAAGGTAATGTCTTCTCTAATGTTGTTTTGTTTTATTTTGCTTCTCCAACTCCTTAAACTCTATTTATTCCTTTATTTTGTAACAACACCAGTATCTAAAATATACTAGGATGTTTTTATGATAAGTATTTGGTTTACACTTACACACACCTTCATCTAAGGGTTAAAGTAAATATTGTTTCTGTGGGTGGCGAAATACTGCCTCACGAAACGATGATTGTTCAATATTCTTTTAACACATCTAATGGTGGCCATTTTGATTAAACTATTTTCATATATGGTATATATATTATGTTTATGTTTTCCTTATGCTTCTTTATTTCACATTTATGGCATAATTTATGATTTCCATTATGGGTAAACGTGATAATTTCATTTTAGGAAGTGCGGACTACCGCCCCCACAAGGTGATTTGAATCGTTAATTACATATGTGGGATGTATAAAGGATGGAGTAAATGATATTTTATATGATATTATACTGGAATTATAATACACCTTTATAATATTATGATTTCATTCCATTAAATACGAAATAGAAATGAAAGTAGCGTTCATGCGTACGTATGACTTACCGTCTCCATGAACGGTGCATTTCATTTCTTACCTCTAAATGTTATGTAATATTATAAATGAATGTATATACTGGATATATATGATATATATGATAACTAAATCATGAATATAATTCTATATGTAATGGATATTTCACCACATGAACAACTTGTAATTATAAGAAGTTTATTTTTGACTCAAGTACCTAAGATCGACAAAACGACCGTTATAAACTTAAATAATTACATAATGTTCATGACATGGTAATAAGTGATATAAAAGGAAAAATGAACTTGAAAAAGGTTCTTAAGAAGGTAGAGATTAACTCTAGTTTATTATTCAGGAGATCAAAGAACGGTTGAGTCAAGTCGGACACGAGGTAAGGGAACTTCTTAACCCAATTTGTATTCTTTGGGTTAATATCCTACTTTCAAATTATGTCATGATATTATTATGTCATATCTTGTATTTGTACTTTATTTATGTGTACTTATAGTGAATACACATAATAGATCTACTTTATTTAAAAAAATGGTCTTTGCAAGGGTCTTCGTCTCAATATCCTTTCATTGAGGCATATTTGGTTTTATACACAAATTTCCTTTATACGGTGTATAAACCCCTTTGACTTTTAATTTTATTCAAAAGGAATCTTTTTATACGAAGTGTTTTTACTAAACAACAAAAGGAATGTTTTTTGTACATATGCGGTGACAACGAATTCTCCGCCGCCGTGACCATTATTTGAGTTCTGGCTTCCTCTACAAGCCATACCTTTTTTTAAAAGGAAAATAAATACCATGTTTTACTTTTCTTTTATTTTGGTATTGAAAATAGTTTTGAAAGTGTTTTTATTATATCAATGTGTTGTATTGATATCTTTTGATTGAAATGTGTAAATGTTATGTTTCCTTTATGCATGTTTTATGTGATACGATTATGTTATGGTTTATGATATGTTTAAACCTGTTCATATGAGGAAAGCATTGGACTTAATAAGTGACGGGTGGAGCCCGCTATAGCTCCTCGATGCATCGGAAGGTCTCATGATACAAACTAGTGTCTTGGAACGAGGCCTTGACAAAATATTATATGTGGTCTTGGCACGAGGCCTTGGCTACGTTGTTATGATAGTCTGGCATTATGCATTCCATCATTATGAAAGTGGTTATTGATATTTCATGTGAATATTCGACCAGTAGAATATCCATGTGAGTAAGTAAATGACATTATTTCATTTTACTTTTTCCATATTATGCAAAATTTCAAGTTTAAAAGGCTTTTGTTTTAGTTATACATTGCCTTAAATGTTAACTTTTGTTTATGAAAGCTTCTGCTATATTGTTATCCTTACTGAGAATCTGAGCTCACCCCTTTCAATGTTTTAATTTTTCCAGGATGTGAAGAAGTATATTATGAATGATATGCAGGGATAATATAAGGGGATATGAAGAGAAGATGTTGTAGTTTTGTTTTAATTTATGATGTAATGTAAGACTTGGGAATGTATCTAGTGTTTCCAAGGCTACTAAACTAATCGGTCTTTTGAGACTTGATCTTTTGTGATCATGCCAATGTTACGAAGTAATGCACCGACTCTGGGTAGCTGGGGTCGGGGCGTTACATATTATGTGTGCATTGTTATTCCCTGCTAAAAAAAATAATTGTTGTGTGAAACTTATAGTTCCCCATTTTCAATTCATCCTGGAAGTACTAAGATGTGAAGATACCTTCAAGGGTATTACTGGTGGGATGGAATGAAAAATATATATTTTATATTTTATCATGAAATGTTTTACATGTCAACATGTTAAAGAAGAGAGACAAAATACAAATAGGGTGCTTCATCATTTTCCAGTGCCAGAGTAAAAATAGGAAAATATATCTATCGACTTCATGTTGGGACTAATAAAGACTTATTGAGGTAAAAATTCAATTTGGGTTATTATTGATTGAATGAATAAATCTTTACATTTCCTTCCTATTCATGATTCTATATCTTTGGATCAACTTTATAAACTCTACCTCAAAGATAATTTCATCTTACATCAAGTTCCTCTATCTATTCTATCTGACTGATATCCTAGGTTCACTTATATCTTTTAGAAATTCCTTCATAAGTCAATGGGAATGGAATTAATTATCATCACGGTTTTTGATCCCCAATATAATGGACAATCAGAGTGAATTTTTCATACCTTGGATGGCATGCTTCGAGGTTGTTCAATGGATTACTAGGGAAGTTTGGATCAAAAACTTTCTTTATTTTAGATTTTTTATAATATCAGTTTTCATTCCAGTATAAAGATGGATCCTTTTGAAGAATCATATGGGAATGAGTGTCTAACTCCATCATTTTTGTGATGAATTTGGGGAATGGAAGTTGATGTGATTTGAATTATTTGAGGAAGTGGCTGAGAATGTGAAGATGATCCAACAACACATGGGGATATTTCAGAGAAGAAATAAAAGTTGTATAGATATAGGTGGAAAAATTTCATTCAAGTTATGTGATCGTGTTTCTCTTATAATCTCGCCATGGAGAGTTGTTATGAGTTTTGGTAAGAAAGTAAAGATAAGTCCACGGTTAGTTGGACCTTATGAAGACATATAAAAAGTTGGTCCAGTTGCACACTGAGTAGCTTTGCCTCTGAGTTTATCTCAGGTACATTATGTTTTGCATGTTTCTATGTTGAGAATTTATGTTCCATATTCATATCATGTTTTGATCCCAAAAGTTGTTCTACTGGAAGAGAACCTTTCTTATAAAGAGAAACCTGATCAAATTCTTGATTGTAGAGAGAAAGTATTTTAGAATAATTTTATTCACCAATTTAAGGTTTTTTGGAGAAACTACATAGCTGAAGAATCAATATTGGAATTGTAAAATGCTATGAGGGAAAGGTTCCCTCACTTGTTTAATAAGTAAATGAAAAGTTCTAGGATTTAATTTGTAGAAGGTGGTGAGAATGTAACAACACAAGTACTTATAAAGTATTTTCATTTCATTCTGGAATTAAATAGTCAAATTCTTTACAAATTAATAATGAAATAAGTGGTATTTATAGAAATTAAGAAATTTATAGTGATGTTATAGTAACATGACCTTAGGAATAGTAACATGAACATTATGAATAGTAATGTGGACAATAGAATAGAAAAATAACCTATGATAGTATAAATAAAAGTTATGTATTCTATTATTTTAATCATGATATATTTATATCATGTAATAAGTAAATAAATGTTTTGGAAATGATAAATTATGTGTTAGTATATTTGTAAGTCCTAAATATTTTATTATAATTTTATAATTAATATAATAATTTAAAATAATATATATTTTCAAAAAATTGATTCATAAATTATTTTTTTTCTTATGATTATAAGATAATTTTATGCGACTTTAATTATTTTTTCAAAGTGTTATAAAACCATTTATAGTTTTAAAACTGGTATTTTTTGAATAAATTATGATTTTAATTAAAAATTAAATTTCACATATTATAAAATTATTTTAAAAAATGGAGTTCTTTTTTGAATTATACATGTTGAAAAATTGTTAGGGTGAATTTTTGGGATTTTTCTAAAATACAAGAATTTCTTGTGAATAGTGAAATAATGTAATTTATGATATAAGCTAAATACATGATTTATTGAGTTGTAGATGATGTTAGGATGATATAAGCCCAAAATCATAGAAAATCCTTCATTTTTTTTATTTATTTTATGATAATTCTCAATCTATTCATAGTCTTGATCCAAATTAATAAACTAATGAATATAATAATGAGAAAACATCCATTTCCTCCACTATAAATACCTCCCCTCACCACCTCTTCCACTCACACCTCAAATACTTGTATCTTTCTTAATTTTTACCAAATACCTTCCCAAATCTCTTCCTCACATCCAATACCTACATGTCTCGCCAAAATTCTAAAACCAAGGGCCTTAAAGAGGTTCTCAAAGAGGAGAATTCAAGAGGTAAAAATCCTATTTCATTTTCTTTTCAATTATTTTTATTTTCTTATACTCTATTCACCTACCCTTATCCAATAGGAATAAAAAATAAATTATCCTAAATATATAGTATAATTTTATCATGTTTATTTAAAAATTCATCATCATACTTCTTCTCCTCTCCCTTTTATTCTAAAAATAAAAACATCATTTGTGATGTGTCAATTTACCGACATCGTGGATGATGTTTAAATTTTCATTACTGTCTCTGAGTCTTTTAATAAAACCATTAATATATTTAAATAATATTATACTATACATATTAAATTTTATATTATGTTCTTAAAAAAATTTATATACATAATATTAATTAATAAAACAAAAGTGGGTGGTAATGATCAAAATTCCCCAAGATAAACTGATGTTCATCACTATTGATTTATCTAATGATTCATGATCATGATATATTACCTAGATGATATATAAGACCAAATAATATTATTTAAAATCATTAAAAACATTTAATTTTAATTATTGAGTTTTTCTCCCTTCCGATAAGAAAATCAATAATAAACCAACCATGGAAACCATGAAATAAATACACTTGAAACAATGAAAATAACAAAATATTATTAATAAATGGGTGGAAATATATTATGACAATATCATATATATAATTATAAATATTAATATTATTCTTTAATATATTAATAAAACCATTTAATCTATTATATAGTATCTTTTAACTCGTTTAAAGTAAGACGAACCCGTTAGGGAATTCCTAATCCAATTACCATTCATTGGGTTAACATTCTAATTCATTATTTATGTTGTAATAAGATTATTTGTGAAATTAATATATATTATATTATTTTTATTATGTTTATTTATAGTTTATACACATATCCCATTATTTTTATCAACTCTCACTTCAATTATATGATATTTTTAATGGATTTTTCTTTAAAAACTGCTTCTAATTTCTCTTTTTACAAAATTCAAAAGGAATGATTTTTATAATGAAAGTATTATTATTTTAAGATTTTATTCTGGTTCATGGGAATATTTTATGATAAATTGTGGTACCTATATCTCCCTCTAATGCATTGGGTATTTTTATGTTAGAGTTCGAACGTATGGTTACTCCAAGTGTAACTGTGATGGTTACACTATAAAGTATCCATGGGGGTTACATTATAAAGTAGCCATGATGGTTATATTGTACAGTATCCATGAGGGTTAAAAATCATATGGTATCCCCTATGGTTAAAATATTAATTAAGTCCCCAAGTTAACTTTATGGTATTATTTATGTTTTCATTGTTTTATGGGAATATAATATTTTCACAAAGTAACTATATGATTATTATTGGGTGAGAAGTACGTATTTGTGAAAATGATTTCATATATTTATAAGTATTCATGTACTAACATTTTCTCTATAAGTCATAATCCTTAAACATTACATAATCTTGAATTAATTTAATAATTCAAATTAAGTATCTTTTCAGGTTTAGAGATTTAGAGAATTAGGTCATTACTTATACAAAACATCTTGAATATTATATGTAGACACTTCTACATAGTATCTATTTTTTCATAAAATAAAAACTCTTAAAAGAAAAGAAACATGTTTAGTTTCATGTTTTAAACAACATGACTTTTCCTTGATCCCATCTGTAACTTCCTAGTTCCGGAAGCCGCCCTGAGGCACCCCGTACCCAGTTTTTCACATGGCCTCAAGCTCATTTCCCCTAATGCTAAAGGTTTCCGAACAGCAGCGAGGGCATTGGGTGTGATAGTGAGGAAACTATGCCCTCATTGGTAGAGTAACACAATGGAAGATAAAAAGATATACAATAGTGGAAGCGGTAATAATATTAAACAACTAGTAAACAGAAGAAGACTAGAAATAATAAACTGGAGAACATGATTAAGAACCCGGATCTTCTTTTCAGGTATGTTTTTCTTTTCTGGCCATTTTTGAGAAAAAGAGAAATTTATGGAAATTTTTAAGTATATGTTGTGTACTTTATGATTACACACAGTGTACTCGGTTGTCTCATGAAGTCGTGTGCTGTCTGTGTAATGGACACACACACGGCCATGTGGGGGTGACCTAGAGACCACCTAAAGTAGAGTAAGGAAGCGGAAAGTAAAGGTTGTGTACTTTCTTTTTTTATTAAAAGTAATGGGGTCGCATATTATTTCTAGAAAGGCCTTTTTCTCAACCTAGTTCGTTCGAGAGAACCTGTATGGATTTGATCTTCCTCTGAGCCCCCGACTGAGCATCTAATATTCGATTACACCACCACTGATTGCATTGGGAATGCCTCAGTAAGAACTTCCTTCTTCTAGAGCTTGGTTTCCTAATTCCTTCTATTTACCTTGTTATCCTCAGTTGAATGTTTTGATTGTTTTTGTAGATCTACCATGTTCTTGGGAAATTCAAGGCTTGAGGTTCACTTATAGAGATCTCCCAACACCGAGGTAGGTGGTTTGTTCCATTTCATTGAAAGTATTTGAGTTATTTGTGAAAAAATTTCCCCATACCCTTGAACACGGTATTGCATGTTTACTATTTTATCTCTATTAATTGGAAGATATGTTTGTATGATTGAGTAGAGGTTAATTGACTGAGAATAGGGTTAATTTCTATACTTTGGAAGTGTTTGACCATGCATGTTTGTTTATGACTGTTTGGTCTTGTTTAGCCAGTTCGGTTGCCTTGTTTATTTCCCATGCCTACATGTCACACCGAGGTAGGGACACAGAAATATTAGGAGACATGGTAAGATTTCATCGAGGTATGTTGGGCTATTTTATATGTTGGAGAGAGTTGGGACGATTGCCTATCGGTTGCAGTTACCTCAGAGGTACCGGGCTATGCACGATGTCTTCCACATTTCTCAGTTTCGACGTTACTTCTCATACCTGTCTCATGTCTTCCAACCCAAGGAGGATGAGTTGGAAGTGGATGCATATTTTGAGAAGCATCATATTCGTATTTTCGATCTAAGTACGATGTTTCTCCATGGTTAGTATGTTCCTTAGGTATGAGTGTTATGGCAGCACAGACAAGCATAGAATGAGACTTAGGAGAGGAATGAAAACGTACGAGCGTAGTGGCTGGAGCTGTTTGGGGTTTCTTCTTCTACACCATCTTTCTAGGGAAATATGGGAAAAAATTTCTTTAAGGGGGGAATTATGTAAGAACCAGTATATTCGTTTTAGGTATGTTTTCCTATTCGTGTCGTTTTTGAGAAAAAGATGAATTTCTCGAAATTTTTGAAGTACACGTCATGTACATTAGAAGTACATGACGTGTACTCAGTTGCCACATGAAGCCATGTGCTAGACATGTAATGGCTTCACACATAGCCATGTGGGGTTGACCTAGAGTCCACCTAAAATGTAGTATGGAAATGGAAAGTACACGCCATGTACTTCCAAATTACACGTCATGTACATTATTTTTTTCATTAAAAGTACTGGGGTCACGTCTAATCACCAGAAATGCCTTATTCTTGACCTAGTTTGTCCAAGAGAACATGTATGGATATGATCTTACTCTGAGCCCCCAACTAAGCATCCTATATTTGATTTGACCACTGTCGATTTCCTTGGGATCACCTCAGTAAGCTCTCCCTTCTTCTAGATATTCGTTTTCTGATTCCTTCTCTTTCTCAAGTTATCCTCAGTTGAACATGTTGAGATTTTTTGTAGATATACCATGTTCTTGTGTGATTCAAGGCTTGAGGTTCACTTATAGTGATATCCCAACACTGAGGTAGGTGGTTTGTGCCTTTCTGTTGAAAGTATTTGAGTTATATGTGCAAAAGTTCCCAATACCCTTGAACGGGGTATAACATGTTTACTGTTTTAGCCCTGTTAATTTACTGTTGTGCTTTTATGCTTGAATAGAGGTTAATTAAATGATAATAGATTTAATTTCTATGTTTGGAAGTGTTTTACCATTCATGTTTGTTTATGAATTTTTTGTCTTTCTTAGCCCGTTAGGCTGCATTGTTTGTTTCCCATGTCTAGTAATATAGGATGCAATTTTGTTTATCTACAATGATGTTATGATATAGACTGTTTAGCCAAGTAGTTATTGAGTTTTACTTTGGACGATACGTGATGCTATGATTGGTTGACTTACACAGGGCCATGAGAACCTGGTGTAGTAGACCATAGGGAGAATGGACGGAATGGCTTCTCCAGAGTGTTTGTTTTTTATATGATGCAAGGCCACAGGGGAAATTGATGTAAGTGCTTCCTTAGAGTTTCTGTAGTTCCTCAACATGGGCCACAGGGGGAATTTGATGTAAGTGCTTCCCCAGAGCACATTTAGTTACAGATACAATACTATATAAGGTATTGACGGTGAGTGCTTCCTTAATGAGTCTATGATTAATTTGTACCAGAGGGGTTAGACTGAGTGTACTTCCTAGAGGGTTGCTTTTGTTTCTTAGTAAGACTAGAGGGGATAGGTTGTGAGTACTTCCTAGAGGGTTACCTTTTGTTTTTAGCTACTTTCTTGTGTTTATAGGTAGGAAAAGAGGGGATAGGATGTGAGTACTTCCCTGAGATTTACATTTTGTGTTTAGCTTCTTTCTTGGGTTGCTAGGTATGACCAGAGTGGATAGGTTGTGAGTACTTCCTATAGGGTTACCTTTTCTATTTAGATTCTTTCTTTTGTTTCTAGGTAGGACCATAGAGGATAGGCTATGAGTACTTCCTTGAGGGTTGCCTTTTGTGTTTAGCTACTTGCTTGTGTTGCTAGGTAGTACCAAAGGGGATAAGTTATGAGTACTTCCAAGAGGGTTACCTTTTATGTTTATCTGCTTGCTTGTGTTTCTAGGTAGGACTAGAGGGGATAGACTGTGAGAAATTCCCAGAGGGTTACATGTTTGTGTTTACCTACTTTGGTTAGCTTTTTCTTGATATATGAAATTGAATGCATCGAAACTGTGGATTGCTTACTGCTGAGTACTTTCTTATTCACTGCATCCTTTTACTCATTACCTGTCATTTATTCACTAACTGTTAGGTACAGATCTTGTGGTGGTTTCTTACTGGGATTTAGTCTCACACCATGTTTGGTCCATGCTTTTAGGCCCAAACAAATTATATTGATGTATGTATATATAAGGGTAAGTGCCCTTCTAATTCAGGTACTTGATTTGTAGTGGAGCTGGAGAGCATGGGACCAAGTTGAGGCTTGTGATGCTGAGGAGCTATTTATCTTTTTTCTTTTGTACTTTGTCATAGTACTATATTGTATTCCAACATTATGATTTGTTTGGAAACTTTCCTAGATGTATGTATCATGCATAATTTATATATATATATATGTTATTTCTATTTATTTCTTCATTCTTCCACTTTTTCTGGTTGTTTGATATTATTACTGATTCTAATATTGTTGTCTGTTTCTCTTCTACTGTGTTACTATGCCAATGAAAGCATAGTATCCCCACTATCACACCCAAGGCCCTCACTGCTAGTCAGTAGCCTCTGGCATTCGCGGAAATGCTCTTGAGGCCATGTGGCCAACTGGGTATGGGGCGCCTCTGAGTGGCTTCCGAAACCGGGGCGTTTCAACATGTATATATGAATGATGCATAATACAGACATCTAGGAAAGTAGCCAAACAAATCATAATGCTAGAATACAAAACAGTACTAAGAAAAAGTACAAAAGAAAAATATATAAACAGCTCCTCAGCATCGCAAGCCTCATCTTGGTCCCATTCTCTCCAGCTCCATAGAAAATCAAGTACCTGAAGTAGAAGGGTGCTTGCCATTATCTAAACATGCAGTAATATAATCTGTTTGGGCCCAAATACATGGACCAAACATGATGTGAGACTAAATTTCCGTAGGCAACCACCACAAGATCTGTACCTAACAGTCAGTGAATATATGGAAGGTAATGAGTAAAAGGAATCAGTGAACAAGAAAGTACTCAGCAGTCAACAATCCACAGTTTCAAGGCATTCAATTTCATATATCAAGCCACAACTAAACAAAGCAGGTAAACACAAACAGGTAACCCTATAGGAAGTACTCACAGACCATCCCCTCAGTTCCAACCTAGAAACACAAGAAAGAAACTAAACACAAAAAATTAACCCTCTGGGAATTACTCACAACCTATCCCCTCTAGTCCTAGCTAGAAACACAAGCAACCCTCTGGGAAGTGCACTCAGTCTAACCCCTATGGTTCATCTTAATCATAGACTCTCTGAGGAAGCACTCTCCGTTAATTCCTCCTATAGTCTTGTATCGGTAACTAAAGGAACTCTTGGGAAGCACTTATGTAACATTCCCCATGTGGCCCGCATTGAGGAACTACAAACACTCTGAGTAATCAATTACGTCAATTCCCCCTATGGTCTCACATCGTAAGCAAAAACAAACATTCTGGAGAAGACCTTTCGTCCAATCTTCCTATGGTCTACTACACCTAATTCTCATGGCCCTGTGTAAGTCAAGCAAGAATAGCAGCACATATTAGCCAAATTAAGCCTCAAGAACTAATTGGATAATAGTCTACAACATAACATCATGTCGGAACAACAGTCACACTATCCTACAATAATAGGCATGAGAAAAACAAGGCATCCTAGCAGGCTAAAAAGTACCAAAAGGTCATAACCCAAAAATACATGGGAAAACACCTCAAAATCATAGTAACTTACCCTATTTACATTCAATTATATTCTACTCAAGCATAAAAGCATATCAGGTAAACAATAGGGCTAAAACGGTAAACACACAATACCATGCTCAAGAGTATTGGGCACTTTTGCACATATAACTCAAAGTCATTGAACATAAAGCCACAAAACACCTTCCTCAGTGTTGGTAGATTGCTATATGTGAACCTCAGGCCTTGAATCACCCAAGAACATAGTATATCTACAAAAACTTATAAATAGTTCAATCGAGGATAACTTGAGAAAAAGGCGGAATCCGGAAACGAAGCTCTAGGAGAAGGAAGAGCTTACCAATGTTATTCCAATGCAATCGATGGTGGTCGAATCGAATATTGGATGCTTTGTCGGGAGCTCAGAGAAAGATCATAGTCGTATGGGAGCTCTCAGATGAACCATACTTAGAAGAATCCATTTTTCCGTCATATGCGACCCTGGTGCGTTTAATGAAAAAAAATACATGGTGTGTACTTTGGATGTACATTGTGTGTACTTTCCATTTTAGTACCCCACATTAGGCGGCCTGCAGGTCACCCCCACATGGTCGTGTGTGCATACATTACACGGCCATCACATGGCTTCATGTTGCAACCGAGTACACGCCCTGTACTCATAAAGTACACGGCCTATACATCAAAAATTTCTAGAAATTCCTCTTTTTCTCAAAAACGACTAGAAAAGGAAAAAATACCTGAAAAGAAGATTCGGGTTCTTACAAACTTTCCCCCTTAAAGAAATTTGTCCCCGAATTTCCCTAGCATGGTGTCGTAGAAGAAGAAACCCTTAACAGCTCTAACAACTGTGATCGTACATCTGCATCTATCACCCCAGTCTTGTCTTGTACCTGACTGTGCTTCCATAGCACTCGTACCAGAGGATCAGACCAGCCATGAAGAACCTTCGTACATTGATCGACAATCCAGATAGGATTCTCCTCAAAAGATGCATCCACTTCCAAATCAACATCCTCGGGTTGGAAGACATGAGGTGGGTCTGAGAAGTAACCTCAAAGCTAAGAAACATAGAAGACATCATGCATTGCCCGATACCTCTGAGGTAACTACAACCGATAGGCAACCGGACCAAATCTCTCCTATTCCTCAAACGGCCCAACGTACCTTGGAAAAATCTTACCTTGTCTCTTAATCCTTCTGTGTCCCAACCTCGGTGTGACATGTAGTAAAACCTGATCCCTGACCTCAAACTCCAGAGGTCGTCTTTGCCGATCATCATAGGACATCTATCGAGACTGTGCGGTAGTCATCCTCTTTCAAATCAACTCTATCTGCTATGTGGTCTCCTGAACAAGACGAGGTCCCAGCATAGCTACCTATCATACCTCCAACCAACATAAAGGTGATCGGAATTTCCTACTGTACAAAGCCTCATAATGTGTCATCTGAATAGTTCTTTGAAAACTATTATTATAGGAAAATTCCACAATATGTATATGCTTATCCCAAGAACCTCCAAAATCCAGGATGCATGCATGAATCATGTCCTCAAGAACCTGAATCATATTCTCAGACTAGGCATCTATCTGGAGATGGTGAATTGTACTCAAAAATACCTATGTACCCAAACCTTCTTGAAGCCCCTGCCAGACCTGAGAAGTAAAACGGGAAAACCTTTCTGAAAGGATGAAGTGTGAAACCCCATGTAGATATACAATCTCTCAGATGTAAAACTATCCCATCTCATCAACAATGAAGGTCTCCTTAATCGGAAATAATTGAGAAACCTTCATGAGTCTGTCAATGACAACCCAAACTGCATCATTCCCTCAAGGAGAGCTCAGTAAACCTATCACGAAATCCATCGTGACATCATTCCACTTCCACTCAAGAATGGGTAACTTCTGCAAAAGCCCTACTGGTCACTGATTCTATTCCTTCACCAACTGAAAGGTAGAAAACCTCATAACAAAACCAATAACATCTCTCTTCATACCTGGCCACCAATACTAATGGTGAAGATCACGATATATCTTGGTGAAACCAGGATGAACTGTCCAAACTGAGGAATGAAAGTCCCACCTCATCTCCTCGTATATATCTTCTAGCACCCATACGCACCCCTGGAAATGCAAGATCTTATCCTTGCCTATGGTCCATCCAGGAATAGGTTCCTATCCTGGAACACTTCCCTGTAGGACTAGGCCTTTATAATTTAATAGTTGCATCATCCATACTTGGTATAAAAGAGTAGAGGTAACAGCCACAGATGAAATAATATTCTTCCCATGTTTGTCATGCACCTCCAAATGCATCTTAGAGAATAGTGTTAAAAGCTTCCACTCACTGATGGCCTCTATAACTACATGTATCTGAGTTCTCTTGATCAATGCATCAGCTGCTGCATTTCCTTTCCCAGGAATGTATACAAGCTCAAATTCAAAGGACTGAAGGTACTCAACCCCCCTTCACTGTCTCAAATTCAAGTCACACTGAGTGAATATTTACATGAGACACTTGTGGTCGATGAAAACCACAAAATTCTCCCCCAGGAGATAATTTCTTAAATAGTGCAAAGCATGAAAAAATGTAGCCAACTCAAGATCGTGCGTCGGGTAATTCCTCTCATGTGGCCTCAACTATAGAGACCCATACACGATGAACCATTCTCCATGCATAAGCATAGCTCCCAGCCCGATACCTGAAGCATCAAAGTGAAAATTATATCTCTTGCCTGGATCTAGAAATACTCGTATAGGTGCTGAAGTCAGCCTCCTTTTCTGGTCCTGAAAGGCTCACTCATAAGAGTCTGACCACATAAACTTTTTACCCCTGATAGTCAAACCTATCATCCATTCTACTAAGCGTGAAAAGTCTTATATTAAGTGTTTTTATTAACCATCCATTCCTAGAAAACTATTTTCCTTAAATATGTTCTTCGGATGTTCCCAGGAAACTATTGCTCTAACTTTCTCTGGGTCTACTGACACTTCTGTCTCTGATATAATATAACCCAAGAATTGAATCTGGTCCATCCAAAAGTTTCATTTTGAGAACTTATCATATAACTGATGTTCTCTCAGTGTACTCAAAACGATATCAAGATGGGTAGCATGTTCGTGTCGAGTGTGAGAGTACACCAAGATATCTTCCCCGAAAACCACCACGAAAGAATATATGTATGGATGGAACACTCAGTTCTTCAGTTCCATGAAGACTGCAGGCATGTTCGTGAGGCCGAATGGCATAACCTCATACTCGTATAGACCATACCTACTTCAGAAGGCTGTAAGAGGTATATTATATGGTCTAACGCGCAACTGATGATAACTAGATCTCATGTCAATCTTCAAGAACACCTGTGCTCCTTGAAGCTGATGAAAGAGATCATCAATCCTTGGTAAGGTGTATCTGTTCTTGACTGCCAGCTAGTTTAACTTCTGATAATCCACGCAAAGCTTGAGGGTACCATCTGTCTTCTTCACAGACAAGATAGGAAAACCCCATAGAGAAGTACTGGTTCGGATGAAACCCTTGGCCTGCAACTCCTCCAATAGCTTCTTGAGCTCCTACAACTCTGGTGTAGCCATCATGTAAGGAGGAATGGACACCAGTTTCGATCCTGGCACAAGATCAATAGAAAAGTATACCTCTCTCTCTAGAGTAAAACATGAAAATTATTCTTGAAATACATACCTGAAATGATCCACCACTAGATGAAAGTCTTACTGTGGAGTCCCCTGGTCATCCATATATAGACTATCACTCTGGGATGTAACTCCACTCAACCCATGATGCTCGGGTCCTGATTTGCTCACCTGGACATCCAATTTGCCTTTATGAAGAAACGGTCCGCCTTATGTTGATGTGAAACTCACTATACGGTGGAAGAAATCGACAACTTACTAGAAGGGAACCAACCAGTCCATTCTAAGAATGATATCATTGTCTGTCATCTCTAGGACATAGAGGTCCCAAAATAAATGACACCCGCCAACCTCTAGAGGGCACTCCTTCTACTGACGTACACTATCTATTATATTCCCCAATAGAGTGTCTAATGTCCAGATATCAGTAGAAGAAAATATGAAGATCCCAAGGTTCTCCACAAATGCAATAGATATAAATCTATGGGAAGACCCTGTATCGAAAAGAGCAAAAGTTAAAACTGAGGCAACTAAGATCGTACATCGAACTATAGAAAGTCTGGGATCCTGCTCCTACTGGGTCTGATCCACTGCAAAAGTTTGTCTTGTACCACAACCCTATGACCCTGCCTAACCACTCTGAGTTGATCCACCCTATTTTCACTGAAAACCGAGCGAATGGCTACCACAACCATGACCTCCACCTCGGCCTAAACGGTTGGAAGAACTTCAGTTCTTAGACTAGTGAGAAACTGGTGGTGTTTCCCCAAAATGAGGAGTCGTAGAAGAACCTCTATCCCCCACTGCTGGTGAGAATATCTGATAGAAGTGCTGAAGATGACCCATCTTGCTGAAAGATCGGAACTCCACCAGTTCTCTCAAGCAATGTGTCCTCGTATGCCCGCTCTTCCCACACTGGTATCACACCACCTAGCTACTAGAAGATATCTCTTGCCTCCTCGGTTCTCCAAGCGTATACTCTATGCGACACTTCCTACTGTCAGTAGGAGGGATACTAACTCCAGATATCGAATCACCCTGGCTCACAAATCTAGAATCCCTGAAACTCCACTCTGTGATCAGTTCCTGGTTGACGATTGAAGTCGTGGAATTCAACCAAAAGATGTTCACCTGAGATTAGATGTTGTGCCTCATACCATCCTCAAACTTCCTTTCCAGGAATAACTCATCACCTCCTGGAATAGGTGTGAATCACTGTCGCTCTATGAAGCGATAGGAATACTCCATAACAGAAAGATTACCCTACTCTAAATTCCTAAACTCTCAATCTTGATCGGCCCTCAAGGTATCCGGATATAAGTAGTCATAGAAGGCATGCTAGAACTCATCCTAAGCCATGACCTACTGGCATCCCGCCTGTGAGATCACATCCCACCATCTCTTGGCGGAATCCTGAAGCATGTACGTGGAGATCTTGACCCTCCTCTCTGGAGGAGTCTCTATATGCTCAAAGATAGATATCATGGAATCTAACCATGACTCTATAGCCTGAGGTACTCCTTCCCATGTAAAATTTGGAGGATCATACTGCTGGAAAATCAGTATCAACTCTTCCATAGATAGGGCAGGATGCGATACTCCACGGAAGGTCTGCATGAACATCATGAAGCCCTCTCGGAACTGTGCATCAGTACCTATGTCTGGAATAATGGCCAGTGCTTAGACAAGAACAATAAGAGGATCTTCAGGTAGTCTCTAATCAACCATATTTGGTGTCTGGTCACTGCCTAGCAACTGGCGTATGACCAGAGGACGTCTTGGTGGCATGAATCTGCAAGGTCAAACACATACCTTAGAAAAAAATTATCAAGGACTAAAAACTTGATGCATAATAAGGTAATAGGAGAAAGAAAACATTCATGTTTTACAAAACATGACTACACGGTGTGTATAATTACTACACAGTGTGTTACCTTAAGAATTTCACATGGGTGTGTACTTCTGCCAGAACTGGTCATGTAACACCCCAAACACACAGTGTGTTGTCCTTACACACAACATGTACATGAATTATCTTCACCTGCATGAGTCCTTCTACATGGATAAGCCACACAGTTCTCCTTAGAACAAGATTAAATGGAATTTTTATGCCAGACACAGCATGTAATAGACAATCTTTATCAACCCGTATTGTTCAAGACATGGTCGGATACTTGGCTGACATTACACAGCATGTTCCATACGGACAAGGTGTGTACTAGAAAAGATCACACTAACCTGTGTTGTTAGTTACACGTTCGTATTCCAAGATTACACTACACGGTGTGTTTAGAACTAAAACTGCACATATAACCTAATATTTTTCCATTCGTGTTGTTAGTTACATGAGAGAACACAGGGTCAACATGACACGGCTTGTACAACTAGTATACGGTGTGTTCCCACAAGAATTTCCATATCTCATGTCTCTTCCCACACAGCCTATGACACAGTTAGGGACTACACGGAGTGTACATATGGTACACGTAATGAACATAAGGTACAAGGCGTGTACTTAATAAATACAGTTTCTTCCCGAACAGAAGAACACATGGTGCGTAGTCAAAACTACACGGTGTGTATTCGGGGGTTTTTTAGACATTAATCCTCATAAACTACTATGGAGCCCAAAAAAACATTGAAACAAACACCAAAGTTTCAAATTCTTTTCTGTGAGGGCCCATACTCCCCATGAATCAAATCTTGGCATCTTATACATGTTATAACAAGAAAAAACTAGGCAATGATCCACCCAATTCCGGTCCATAAGGGCCTATAACAACTCAAGAACCAAAGTTTGGTGTTCATTCAATAAAAAACCAATGAAAATCAATACCCAATCAAACAGAAGGTATTCTATCAAGGCATTTATCACAACAACATGAATATCTAGCACAACATCTATCACAACTACATGAAATCACTAATTCACCCTAAATGGAATAACAAGTATGCATGACATGTAATTTATAGAAAGTGCATATATGATGCATGAGATGTCATACCCACATCTCATCGGGTTGAAATAGAAATAGAACCTCAACAACATCAATAATAACAACACAATACATGTGAGTCACCCAACGGTGAAAATCAAATCAACTGTAAAATTGAAAAACCAGGAAAATTGAAATACAAGGTAAATTGGCTTTTTCCTATACACGGGTTAACTACACTCAGGAATAGCTTATTACCAAGTACCTATTCTATCATATCCTTGACTATAGGCTCCAAAATGTAAGTCAAATAAAAGAAACTCCTCTGATACCACATTGTAACATCCCAGTTCTGAAAGCCACCCTGAGGTGCCCCGTACTCGGTTGGTCACATGGCCTAAAGTGCATTTCCCCTAATGCCAGAGGCTGTCGACTAGCAGCGAGGGCCATGGGTGTGATAGTGGGGAAATTATGCCCTAATTGGCAGAGTAACACATCGAAAGATAAAAAGATATACAATAGCATAATCAGTAATAATATCAAAAAAATAGTAAGTAGTGGAAGACTAGAAATAATAAACTGGGGCACATGTATATATGAATAATGCAGGATACATATGTCTAGGAAAGCAGCCAAACAAATCATAATGCTGGAATAAAAAACATTACTAAACCAAAGTAAAAAATAACATAGATAAATAGATCCTCAGCATCGCAAGCCTCAGCTTGGTCCCTTTCTCTCTAGCTCCACAGCAAATCAAGTACCTGAAGTAGAAGGTTGATTGACCTTATCTATACTTGCAACAATGTAATCGGTTTGGTCCATAAAGCATGACCCAAATAGGGTTTGGGACTATATCCCAGTGGGAAACCACCATAAGATCCTTACCTAACAGTTAGTAAATATATGGCAGTTAATGAGTAAAAGGAAGAAATGAACAAGAAAGTACACAATAGTAAACAATCCATAGTTTCAATGCATTCAATTTCATATATCAAGAAATAGCTAACCAAAGTAGGTAAACACAAATAGGTAACCCTCTAGGAAGTACTCACAACCCATCACCTATAGTCTTTACTAGAAACACAAGCAAACAACTAAACACAAAAGGTAACCCTCTGGGAAGTAATCATAGCCTATCCCCTCTAGTCCTACCTAGCAACAAAAGAAACCCTCTAGGTAGCACACTCATTTTAACCCTTATAGTTCAGCTTAAACATAGACTCTCTGAGGAATCACTCGCCGTCAATTTCTTCTATATTCTCATATCGGTAACTAAAGGCACTTTGGGGAAGCACTTACGTCACATTCCCCATGTGGCCCGCGTCGAGGAACTACAGACACTATGAGGAAGCACTTACGTCAATTCCCCCTATGGTCTCACATCTTAAGAAAAAACAGACACTCTAGAGAATCCCTTCCACCAATTCACCATATGGTCTACTACACCATGTTCTCACGAACTTGTGTAGGTTAAGATGGCATAGTAGCACATATCGGCCAAATTAAACCTCAAGAACTAATTGTCTAAACAGTCTACAACAAACCAGCATGTCATAGAAACAGTCACACCATCCTACAATACTAGGCATGGGAAAAAAAGGAAGCCTAATAGGCTAAATAGTATCAAAAGTTTATAACCAAAACATGCCTAAGAAAAAACCTCTAAAGCATATACATTTACCCTTTTCACATTCAATTATCCACTACTCAAGAATACAATCATGGTAGGTAAACAACAGAGCTAAAATAGTAAACACGCTATACCACATTCAAGGGTATTGGGAACCTTTAGACATAAAACTCAAAAACATTCAACAGAAAGGAACAAACCACCTACCTCAGTGTTGGTATAACACTATACGTGAACCTCAATCCTTGAATCTCCCAATAATACCGTAGATCTACAAAAACATCTAAAATGTTCAACCAAGGATAACTTGAGAAAAATGATGAACCAGGAAACGAAGATCTAAAACAATGAACATCTTACTGAGGAGAATCAAATATAATTGACGGTGGTCAAATCGGATATCAGATGCTTGTTCAGGGGATCAGAGGAAGATCATGGTCGTATGGGAGCTCTCGGATGAACCATACCTAGAAGAAGACCTTTCTGTCCATCAGACGTAACCCCAGTGTGTTTAATTAATAAAAGCAAATACACAGTGTATACTTTGGTAGTACACAACATGTACTTTCCATTTCCATACCTCGCATTAGGCGGCCTCCAGGTCACCCCCACATGGTCGTGTGTGCAGTCATTACAGGGCCAGCACACAGCTTCATGCGGTAACGTAGTACACGGCGTGTACTCATAAAGTACACGGCGTTTACATCAAAAATATCCAAAAATTCCTCTTTTTCTCAAAAACAACTAGAAAAGGAAAACATATCTAAAAATAAGATCCTGGTTCTTACTCCATCCTTGACACTATTCCACCTTAAGTCATGTGGAAAAACATTTCAAAAACATGGGATGAGCATAAAAATCTCAGTAAGGGATACACAATGAAGGAAAGTTGTTAGTTTACAAAACAACATGTAAACCATGCATACTTAATCCTAAATTAATACTTTTCACCTTAAAGAAGTAACAAACACAATTCACTGAATATAAGCTCATTTATTACCATTTTTTGTCACTAAAAGATTACCATAAATCCCATAGAAAACAACGTATATCATATAAAGATAACTTTGGACATAAACATACTTAAATGGAATAACTATATGGTCGACCTCCACACATATCACTAAATGAAATATTCATATGGAAAACTTCCATACCCAATGCCTTGGAGGTTATAACGTAACCACCCGTCCTTAGTTTATCAAAAAACCACCTATCATTTGGTCTATCATGTAACCACCCATCAAATGTCTAAGTACAATTATATAATCAAAACACATTAAATATTTCAAATATCAACATTTAAATAATAAAAAAATTGCAATCCAAAGAAATAATTTCAAGATATTTAAATACTCATTCCATTTAAAAAACATTTTCAGTACCAAAATATGTAAAAAGTGTATACAGTATTTATTTTCTATTTAAAAACATCACGACTTATTAAGGAAGCCAAATATCAAATAATACTCGCAGTGGCGGAAAGCCCATTGTCACTGCATATGTTAAGAAAAATCATTTTGTCATTTAGTAAAAACATTCATAGAAAAAAATAATCTATTTAAATGAAATTAAAATTCAAAGGGTGTTATTATACACTGTATAAATGAAGAAGGTGTATATTATCAAAATATGCCTCAATGAAAGAAGATTGAAATGAATTCCCTTTCCTCGTGTCGGACTTGACACATTTTTTCTTTTATTTCCTGAATAATAAACTTAAGTTAATTTATAATTTCTTCAGAACCTTTTTCAATTTTATTATTCATTTTTTATCACTTATTACCTTGCTATAACAATTAGTTAATTATTTGGGTTCATATCGTACATTTTATCGATGTTCGGAACTTAAGTAAAAAATGACCTTATTATAAGTGTAAATTGTCCATATGGTCAAAATTACATTATCTATAGAATTATATTAATGATTTAGATATCATATATATCATATATATCCAGTATATATGTATTTAGAATAGTCCATATCATTTGGATATAAGAAATGAAATGCAATGTTCATGGAGACGGTAAGTCGTACGTACGTATGAATGCTACTTTAATTTCTTTTTCATATTTAAAGGAAATAAAAATAAATTATAAATAGGTATATTATAATTCCATTATAATATCAATGTTATATATGTTCATTAATTCCATACTTTATAAATTCCATGTATATCATGAACGATTCATATCACTTTGAGGGGCAGTAGTCTGCACTTCCTCAAATTAAATTATCGTATTTATACAATATGAAAAGCATAATGGTATGTAATAATTTATAATTACATAAGAATATAGATAAAATAAACATCATATATATCATATATAATTACATTTCTATCATAATGGCCACCATGAGAGGTGGTAGGGGAAAATCGAACAATCATCATTTTGTGAGGCAGCAATTCTCCATACACAGAATCAATATGTTTGTATACATTAGATAGAGGTGTGGGTAAGTGTAGTCATAATCCTTCTCATAACAGAAACCTAGTATATTTTGGATACTTTTTTTATGTAAACAAAGACTAATAATACCATAGGGAGTGGAGAAGGAAAAATAATGGAAGGAAATCTAAGAGAAGACGTTACCTCAAATTGGGTAACTTATTTTGATTTGATCCAAAGGGATCTCTTGAATTGCCTTATTCCTAGGAAAAGGCTTCTATGAGTAATATACGGATATTTTTAGATTATTTGGGCAGATTCTAGATGATCCAAGGTGCTTGAGAGGTGTGAGTAATGGGTTTGAGGTGATGGTTTTTTATAAGGGGGCTCTTTAGGAAAGTCTGATATTATTATTTTATTATAAAATAATTTTCGGTTTCAAAAGGTCCAAAAATCAATAAATTCATAAATAAAATTACTATTTAATGAAATAAAATCATCCAATAAGAATTGTACTAGTTTTGGATATATTTTAACCCTTATCTTTTTTATTTAACCCTTTTTTACACTTACCATTTTATCAAGCATTTAAAACTTTCAGAATCCAAATAGTTACCAAAACATGAAAGATATTGAATTATAGAGTCCAAAATTAAATTTTAGACTTATGATAACTATTTAAACGAATAATATTTTTTTTAAATCAATAATATTTAATAAAATATTTTATATTTTATAATATAAATTATGTCATTTTTGACCCTATTCATATCATGACATTTTAAAAATCCATAAAAGCTTGATTGATTTGAAAAAACATCATTAATAAAAATATAACATGTATCTATCATCTATAAAATTAGTTTATGACATAAAAATAATAAAATTACATTTATTTTAACATTTATAATATCATTTATTTGAATCCTTTATTAATGAAACAATCTATGCATCATCATTGTGTTATAATTAAATTTATTTATTTAATATCTAAAAATTATAAATAAAATACCATGTTGTAGTAAGTCTTTTTATATATATAATTATTAATTATAGTCAAATATATCTCTTATATAACCCCATATAAATTTTTTTTTGTAAAAGATACAAGTTTAGGTTATATTTTCCTTAACTTTAAATTAAAAGTAATTAATTGTCATTTCACACTCAAGTGGCTCCATTGGGTCCTCAAATAGACCCAAGGATTACCATGGTTGTAAATATATCATCCAATTGGGTTAGTACATGTGTTAGGATAATTTAATATTATTATAATATCATTTTAACCCTTATCTACCATATTTTCCCTTTAACCATGATAAATAAAATATTTACTGAAGTTACTATTCACAATGTCTAAAAATAAAGGCTAAATATTAAAACAATTTATACCTAATGATTAAAAATATGGAATTTATTTTTACAAATTCAAACCACATAAGTTTCAGAAATTAATTTAAAATTAATTCTCGTTGTCAAAACTAAAAAGCGTGTTTTTAAGAAATAATAATTATCAACAGATTAATATATTTTTATGTCTAATTAAAAAGTGAAGTAACTTCCAATGACAAAAATTGGATTAAATGGTAAAAATATAATCTAATTACACTTTAAAACTAATTAGAATGATAATCTAACCATATAAATAAATCATATGAAAAGACAGTTTTGACTTAAAATGCAGTATTTTCCACTAATCATTAAAAAATGAACTTTATCAAAAAAACCAAAAATTTACCCAAAGTAAATTTTGATGTCCCGATTCTAAATAATAAGTTTATTTTGTCAAATAAAACATATAAAAGTAAAAAAAATATATTTAAAAGGGGTTCTCCATCAAAAGGCGAAAAAAACTACCTTTTAAAAATATTTGAGTATTTATGTTTAAAATTGGATTCATTATCATTTTAAGCCACCAAAAATTATTGGATAAATGTAAAATCATTTAACAAATTTGTTTAATAATAATATGGTTAGTTTTGTACATTACTTCTAATACAATGGCTAGGCGTTACTACCATTTAAAATAATAATATTATGTTATTATTTTTCAGTATAACTCAGTCTTGTGTGCAAATGTGATTTTGGAGAAACTCATTGTTGCATGTCAGGTACACCATCGAACATAAAATCCCCTTTAAATTAAAATTAATATTTAATTCACAAATATTAATAAATATGAAAATGTTATATTCTTTAATTACCTGGGATATTACATTCTCTCCCACTTTTTATATCCCGTCCTGATCTTTTGGTGCTCATGCCAAGTTTTAAAAAGTTTTTCATAGGATTTATGGATGGGTAAGAAAAAATTAGATGCCAAGATGAATTTCATGAAGAAATTTCATTAAAATATTTCATGTATTTATTAAAAAGTTTGTATTATAAAAGAAATGTATATTGTTTAAGTAGTACCCACTTTGTATGATAGTGGGTTGATATGTATGAATTATGTCCTAACATTATAAAACTCTATACAGAAAAGATCTTTGGGAATGTAAATGAGTGAATTATAAATTACTACTAAATTATGTAATGTTTAAGGATAGGTCCTTATATAAAAATTATAATAATAAACTCTTTTTAGGATGTGTGGAAGGAATCAAAGGTGCGTTTACTTTGTCTTTTTCAGAAGTATAAGAAGAATCATTAGAGATGAGGTAATAGTAGGAATAACTGTTGGAACATTAGTAAGAGAATAAGGTTCTCTATTGATGATAGGTATGATGTACAGAATTACTATGCTAGGAGAGTGGTAAAAATCCTATAAATGAACTGGTAGAGGTTCTTGTTGATCTACGATTACTCTGGGTCGGAACAATTCTAGTTTAGAATCTGAAGGGGATAGGTGGGTAATAACATGTTTTGAATCCTGATCTACCATAGCAGTTCCAGAAACATGCTGATAGGGTTTCAAAATATTTATGAAATCCATAATTATGTTCCAAACTCTCTCTATAACACTTGATAAATGCATATTATCTTCAATGAAAATCTTAAGAACTTGAGTCATTTATTTGTACTAATTCACTTGCTCTTAAATACTTAAGTCATAGGAGGCATCTTCATATTTTCAGTTAGAAACATAAAATGAGCATTAAACTCATTCTTAGAATATATTTGAGATATATAATAAATTATTTCCTTTGGGATAGTATCATTATCAGACTTCATGCTTTTTATATTCTCCTTGACCATCATATGAACATTGTAACTCTTATGCTTGATTTTTATCAAAGTCTCTTGAGGAAGTTCAAGAACATCACTTGAACCAGTAATAACACAAAAGATTTCCCATAATACTGACCTGATCATATCAACATCAATAGGTGGAGGAGGAGGATCACTTGATGAAGACTCCATAGAAGTAAGATTCACAATCCATTCCAACAAATCATCCATGGACTCCACATAATAAGTCCTAACTTTTTCCACTATGGATTTCATTATATCCATATCATTTGACAACTTTCTGTTGTCCATTTACTCTTCTCTGATTGGAAGCACTATATTAGGATGGATATGTTGAATCACAAGCCCCCACCAAATACCTTACATACTTATCACTAAGCTTAGTAACAAAATCAGGTTTATTTTTCAATATAAAATAAAAATTAGAGGTAATATTTTATCTAAAGGTATCTAAGTGACTTATTTGTGACAACATCCTCTTGCATAGAAACAATGAGAGGTGAAGCAACTCTCCCTAAATCAATCTGATGAAACTCGCCATCATCATCAATTTGATTACCTAAGGATCCCTAAGGATCTCTTACCTCTCAAATAGAAGGTCGACCATGCTTTGGTGGAATCCCATGAAACTAATCCCATTCCACAAACATTGGGTCCATCCAACTTACTTAATACTTACTGATAGATTATATACCTTAAGAACCAATAACATTATACACAACCATATTAGGTAAAACACTCAACCAAACAACAAAACTCTACACGAAAACTATTTCCTCAACAACAATAGGCACAAATTCTATTTCCTAAATGACTTACTATTTAACAATAGTCCACTCGACATCCTTCTAAACATCATATATTTTCTCACTAATGTCTCCAACAATGACTGGATCAACTGGATGGATTTCCAAACTTGGAGATTTCTCCCCCCAACTGATACTTCCTCTTTATATCTGGATTTCAATTCCACATATTCAACTAAACTTGGCCTATCATCATATCTATATACATATAAAACTAGATAAGTGATAATATCCAGAGGTATATCAACATCCTAAAATTTTACTCAACCACATGGATCATTGGAACCTCCATAATTATCACTTAGATCTCCATTTCCATCTTAATTTCCATTATATTCCTAATCTTCTCCATATTATTATTATTCATGTTCATCATCTTCATCACCATGTCTATTATCTTTAGAGGATTAGAATAACTATTTAACTATTCTTGACTAGATATTTATATTTCTTCCTCATCACTTCCTTCTTTTAATATTTTCTCTCAAATAAAGAGAGACCTTATTTGATTAGAAGTACGAAAAGATATATCAAGGGATCTATGAGGTAAATATAAGTCACTACCTTTAACATAGGAAGTTCAATTTCCTTATCACTAGAGGTAGAGACCTCCTCTTTCACCTCATCAGAATACTCAGAAATTCCATTTGGCTCTAAGACAGGGTCAACAATATACGTTGGTCTAGAAGGATGGTTAATCAGGTTAAAGACATCATAAATTCTTTAACTTTTATCCACCCATTTCTTCTTCCAAGGATTCCAACTAATTTTCATGCTTTTATAATTATCCTTGTGATATAGGAACCTCCACAGTTCACTATTGATTTGTCACCTTCATCATCTAGACTGTTGAATTCTAGAATAACTAAAATAAACATTGGTTAGATCAGGGAATTGGATCAATATTAAGTATTTCACATATCCATCATGTGAATCATTAGATATATACACAAGTTGATCTTATCTCCCCTTTTTATATGAAATTAAAGATATTAAACCCGGTACATAATTATAAAAAAGTCACCATTTCTTGTGTAAAGCATATATTGGATAAACATTAAAATAAACATGCATTCACCATCATGTTCAGAAACAACTTGTTTTCTAACAATTATATCACCAGTTAATTAATCCAAGTCATCTTTATAGATAAAAGTGTCACTGTCCTATGTTATATTCCCTTGATAATATTTTTTAAATCCTTCGTGAGGAACTCCTAAAAAAATACCCAATGGAATGAATAAAATACAACCTTACGAACATTTATTCTATTACTTAACCAGTCTTTATTTTATGAAAAATTGAACTCAAAAAACTATTAAAACTCATCCACCAACCTAGGATTGAAGGGCCTCCAGTTAAAAGAAAAAAAATTCATCCGTACCTGTTCATGTATGACTTTGAACACTAATTAATTTCATGACAATAAAAATTATTCTTAAACATCTTACTGAGGAATAAATATTCTCTTAGAAAGCTTGGGGTTTACTGGTTCAACAACATTAGGACAAATCAACTCACCTTTCTTTTTCTTTTAAGGATAAAAATCATCCAGATAAGATACTATGGTTCTCTTCACACTAGCAATGGTTATCTTATTAGAAAGCTTGGGCGAAGGTGAGGGAAGTTAGCTGTTCGTGATTGAAAGGTTCACAACACATCTTGAGATAAAAGGCATGGGGAGCATTATAATTATACAAACATCTAATTTTTATAATTTAGGTATTTAGGTATTAATAAAATATAAATTTAATTATTATTTAAATAAAATTAAAATTTTAATAAATAAATAACTCGTATAAATAAATTAGATACAATGGATTAAAAACAAACAAGGAAAATTTACGAAGGCGTGCTATTTCCAATTATAGGTAAATCTAATGGTGAGAAAACACAATAGTGAAAAATTACAAGGGTGAGAAATTACAATGATGAGAAACTCCAATGGCGATAATTTCTTGCAGTGAGATATTCCATAAAATTAAGCTTAATAAAAATTAATCATGCCTTGTTCATGATTGTTGTAGTTAATTCTCTCAGAATTCAGAGTCTTTGTAAAAATACCATCAAGATAATTTTTTGTACCAATGTATTCAAGAGTTATATCACCATTTTGAAAATGGTATCTCAAAAATTGATGCATTACATCCATATGAGTTTTTTTAGAGTGAGATACAGGGTTCCCAAAAACAATTTAGCACTTTTATTGTCACAATATATAGGGACATGTAAAAATTGATATCCATAGTCAAGTAATGTTCATTACATCCACAAATTTTTCACACAATAGATATCAGAAACTATTTATTCATCTTTTGTAGTAAACAATGAAACATAATTTGGTTTATTACTACACCATGAAAATAGAGACTTTCCTAAAAGGTGACATGTTCCACAGGTTATGTTTCTATCTAACTTAAAACCACCAAAATTAGAATCTAAATAAATAACTATGTCAAATACTTATCCTCTTAGAGAAAAAAAATACTAAGTTAGTTTTATACTTGAGTTATATAAAAATTATTTTTTCAACAAGTAGGTATGATTATTTTGGGTTTTCATGAAAATGATCAAACATGCACACACTAAACATAATGCTAGGTCTGAATGGTTTTAAATAGATAAGACTTCCAATCATACCTCTATAACTGGTTTGATCCACTAATTTCTCTGCTTCACCAAGATCTAATTTATAGGTGGTACTCATAGGAGTATCACTAATCTTACTGATATACAAATTAAAATGTTTTAAAAGGTCCTTAGTATATTTACATTGGTTTAAAATAATTCCTTAATTACTTTGAAAAATCTTAAAGACAAAGAAATAATTTTATTTCACCCATTAAACTCATTTATAATTCATTTTTCATCATTTTTGAAAGATTGGTACACAAATATTTTTTAAAAGATCAAAAAATAATATCATCTACATAATCTTAGATAACTAAAACATCTTTTGAAATTGTTTTTATAAAAATTATGGTATTTGATATACCTTTTGAAATTGTTTTGAAATAAGAAAAAATTTGTGCCTTTCATACCAAGCTATAGGATCTTGTTTCAAACTATACAAAGATTTTGTTATGAAATTTGGAATATGGGGATTTTGAAATCCATGGGGTTTTTAACAAAAACATCCTCAACATTATACCTATTCAATAATGCACTTTTGGCATCCATTTGAGATAGTTTTAAATCTATATGTGATGCATAAGAAATTATTATTATATTGGATTCATGATTGGATATAGGTGAAAAGGTCTCTTCATAGTATATACCCTCTTATTGATTATACCCTTGTGAAACTAGTCTTGCCTTTTTTACTTACTATTGTGCCATATTCATCAACCTTGTTTCTAAAAAACCATTTAGTGCCTATAGTCAAGGTGTATTTGGTTCTATCAAAAAGTTCCCATAATTTGTATCTTTCAAATTGATTAAGTTATTCTTACATATCCACTACTTAGAATTCATTATTAATTACATCATTTATGTTCTTTATTTCAAGTTATTACAAGAATTATTGATGTACAACCTAGTTTCTTAAAGAATATATAGTTTGTGTACCTCTATCTAAGTCTCCAACAACATCATCTAAAGGATGGTATTTAATAGTCCTAACATTTATAGAAAAAGAAGGCCTGGTCACTTTAGTGTCCTCTATAGGTTCAGATTCAAGCTCTTGAAGCTCCTCAGAACTGGATGATTTTTATTCAAGTTCTACAATAGAATCGGAAGGTTTTTAATTTAATTTCAAATATGGTAAATCATCTTCAATGATCTATAAATGGGAATTAGGTTTATGTGGATCTTCCTTTTCAATTTTTACATGAACAGACTCTTCCATGGTCTTAGTTATTTTGTTAAAAACTCTATTGGATTTATTATAGGTTGAATAACCTAGAAAAAATCATTCATAACTTTTAGAGGAAAACATGTCAAGATTATCCTTAGTGTTAAGAATAAATACTTGTAAAACAAAAACAATAAATTAATTAACCTTACGCTTCCTATTATCCAAAATTTTATAAGAATTTTTCTTCAATATTGGAATAATTAAAACTTTATTAATTAGATAACAGGCAGTATTCACATCCTCTGTCCAAAAGTAGATAGGTAAGTCATATTAATTAAGAATATTCTAGGCCATCTTTTTAAGTTTTCTATTTATTCTTTATATAACTTTATTATTCTAAGAGGTCATTGGAGCAAAGAAGTTATGACTATAGAAATTTTTTGAGAGAAAGGTATTTGTTTTAAAACTCATAGACATGGTCAATTCTTAAGGTATTAATTATATGTCCACATATGTTTTATATGGATTTAGAAAACATAGTTAAATAGAAACATTCTTTAGTTTTTTGAGATAAAAATAATACCCAGATATACCAAGAAAATTCATCTACCAGTATATAAACATAGTGATTCCCATTTAGTCTAGAAACTCTTGATGGTCTAATCAAGTCCATGTAATCCAACTCAAGCGGTCAATAATTTGAAACTTCTTTATTTTATTTAAAATAAATCATGTGTTGTTTTCTTTTTTGAAAGAGGTTATAGACTTTATCACTTGGTAATTCAAGTTTGGGTAATTCTATAACTAATTCTTTTCAATTAATATTTCTGAGTGGGTGAATGTTACAGTGGCCTATTCTCCTATTCAAAATACATGATTCTTTATAAAGTACACTTAAGCTAGAAACATATTGAGAAATGAAAGAATAAAGATTAACAATATAAACATTATCATTTCTCAAATAAGTAAACAATAAAAAAATTAGAATTTAAAAAATTGAGAGGATTGTTCTCAAACATCACATGAAAACAATCATCACATAACTGTGAGATAATAATGAAATTATATTTTAAACCATCAAAAAAATTACTTTAAAAATTAAAACTGGATTAGTGTTACAAATTTCTCTAGGGTTGATGATATTTCATTTAGCATTATCACGAAACGTGATATGACCACCATCAACCTTTATGAGGTTTTTAAAACTTTATTAACCTCATATCATATTCCCATAACATCCACTATCCAAGTACCATAGATTTATATAGGTTCTCTTCAAGAAACATTCTTACAAAACAAAGTTTATACCAAAGATTATTTTGGTACCCATAATTTCGTAGGTCTAGATAATTTTTTAATTAGGGCCTTAGGAAACCATATTTTATTTATAGTATTCCTATAAGAATATTGAAAACATTTTTAAATAAAAATTATTAATTCCATTTGAAAAATAACTAGGAGTAGAATTTATAGATTTAGACTTAAGAAAAAATGTTCTCTGAATTACTCTTATTTGTCCAAGTTGATAACATATACCTGTAACTTATTTAGGATAAATTTGTTTTCCTGATATTTGATTATGTGTTTCTCTTCCATTTTTAAATCTTTCTATTTATTTTTTAGGTTGAAAATTTAACATTTAGATTTCATTATTTTCCATTAATAATTTATCATTCTTATCTTTATCTATAGTGAGATCGGATTTAACACTAGTAGATAAAACATGATATTTATTTAGAATGTTATATTTGTATTAGAGTTTATTAAAATTATCCTTAATAATAATAAAATACTCAAAAATTTCTTATTTTGACATGTCAGCTTCATTTTTTTCATTTTTAGAGTGGTCAAGATTAAGAACTAGAGATATAACAGATACCTTAGAAACATTTTTCATGAAGAACATATTAGATCTACTAGGATTACATTAAAAAATAGAATAAGAGTAACTAGAGTTTTCCTCAGAGGCACTCTATGTGGTTTTCATGGATTTATTATATTTCTGATCCAAATCATCATACTTCTTCTTTTACTTTTAATTTTTAAATCAAGCCTTAAAATTTACTTTTCACTTACATTAATAACAAGTAATCTTATTTGAGTTTTCATCTCTCTTACAATCCTTTTTTCATGTTACTATACTCTAATTATTTCCTTTTTAACTTGGATTCCTAAATAATTTATTCTTCCTATAGAATTTCTCAAACATTATGGCTAAGAGATCTATTTCCTCATCATTATCTGGTGGTGATTCATCATTACTAGAGATTTCGACTTGAACATTTTCATTCTATTTTTATTTTGGAGAAGTAGTCTTAAAGGCTATAGATTTTCTCTTGGGTTCATCATCCTCTTCAAAATTGGCATTGATAAATTCTTCATACATCATCAACTTCAAAATAAATTCCTTTATATACAGTTTACTAATATCATAATATTCCTTTATTGACACAGATGTCCCTCTCCATCTCTGTAGAAGACATACCAACAATCTCATGGTTTGGTCTTTATCAGACACTCAATTTCCCAAGTATATAATGGTATTGACTATTGCATTGAACCTGAGATACATATATGAAATTATCACATTGGGTTTCATTTTGAATGAATCATATTTGATTGTTTAAGTACTCATATCTTTAAAATTATTGTTATAAGAAAGCTTATTTTCATCATGCCAAGTACTTATAGAAATTTGAGGTAATTCAAACTTATCCTCAATAGAAGACCAAATTTCAAAACCCATACTCTCTATATTCATTTTCATGTTAATTTTACACTAAGCGTAGTTATTACCATTAAAAAAGGAGGTATGTTGGTATCATAACCTTCTAGTCTATTATCCATTTAAATAACTAGATTTATAATTGATAGAAATTTAATATCTTTGAAGAAACTAAAATCACAGTTGAAATGTTTTTGAAAAACCTTTGATACAAAATTTTTGTCAGAGTGAGTATCTCAAGAGGGTTTGAATTTATTACCCAATTAAAATTTTTGGTAAAAAAAGGTATAAATAAAGTCTCATGTTTAAACTAAAATCATCCCAATTAATCAAAATAATAGATCGATATAAGTTTTGATCTTTTAAAATGATTCTCAAAGATTTATTTGGTCTCAGTTTAAAAAATAATGAAAAAATATGTTAACATTTGAAAACAATTTACTTAATCAAAATCTTATGTAAACACTTATTAAGACTAACTATCAAATTAGTGTTTTTTTTTGTACTCTAAAACAGATTCTATTAAAATCTTAGAAAATAAATCAAACAAAAACAAAACAAATACCAAAAATAAATACAAGAGTTTTTGTCTAAAGATGAGACCTAATACTATCCACTAGGAAATCATCCATTTGCAATAATATTATGTAAAAATAATCTATGGTCCAAAACCAAGATCAATTATAGAATGACAAAGTTATTCAGGCCACAGAGAGTCATCTTCCCTAAAAACCATGGGAAATTAGAAAACACATAGTCCATGCAGGGACCTCTTCCACAACACCATGGGAAAATAGGTAAAGGGTTTTTGATAAGATGTCTAGTATATTTATGTTATATAATAGGATTATATGTGGGTTACGAAAAAAAACTAAACCTTTCTACTCATAATGTAAAGTAAATATAAAAAAAAGATAAAATAAAATATGTAAAAGGGTTATGTTTCTCTGTCTGATATTCTCTATAGCTTGTGAACCATTGAGTGTAGAATTTAAGGAAGATAGAGTAAGGTTTCTAAAATTTGAATTATAATATAGTCTCATTAACTCTTTCTTATTATTACCATAGTAATTAGTCGATGTGTTCAATGTTCTTCACTTCTCCTATAGTTGTTCACTGGTAAAGATCCTTCGTGTAAGGAACAACAAGTGTCACTCTTCATGTGTTAATGAATATCAATGTGTGTATCCCCATGAATTTTCCCTATCCATATCCTCTGCATGAGGGAGTATTCTACTTATTTTTAATATAATAATGAAGGAATAACCATCTGAATCTTCTACATCCTCATATTCAGGGCTGACACATAATTTAATGCATCTATTTAAAAAAATCAAGAACCATAATTAAAATAAGTCTCTCTATTAAATTCGATTATGTAGTGGTTTGAAATATTTAATTAAAAATAAAATGAATAATGTAGGAAACTATTTTTAATGATAACATAATTTATGGCGGTGACTTAGGCTCATGTTGAGTTATGATAATAGTGACTTGTCTTTGTGGTAGTTTATTCCAAAACCGTTTAAAATTTACATTATAGTGGTAAGTCATATTCAATGGTGGCTTCTGGTCTGTTGTTAGGAATTTCTAAAACTTATTCAAATTTATATAGTTCATCTCTGATGAAAGGTGTTTTCTATAATTCTCTAAATTTCTTATCCAATGGTGAGTCATCCTTTGATGAAATTTTTTTCCATAATTTTAAAAATTTATGAACCAATGGTATGTGATCCTCTAATGGTGAGTCATTCCAATACATTTTAAAAAATTTATTTTGGTGGTGAGAAATAGCTCATGGTTGGTGATTCCAATACTTAACCAAATTTTTGTTCTGTCAGTATCCTCACTCGTGAGTCAAGTCTAATGGTGAATCATCCATGTCAGTGACTCATCTTAAATGGTGAGTCATACTGATCCAGATTTCTATAATCTACCTTATATTGTAAAATACTACCATAAATCATAAAAATCATTAACTTCATAACAAACATGCTCTTTTGATCAATAAAATAAGGGTTCTAACAAGTTTGATTCTATAGGGCTATTACATGGATGATGTAGGGATACAACTATGTATTAGTAGAAATGGACTTTATCAGAGCTAAAATAGAAACCCATAAAGGAAACCTTTATCATTTATTCATCTAGTGCTGATAAAGGGTCTCTTAATTAGTTCTTCATCTAGTTATGTTAAAGTATCACTTTATCAGTGCTTCATATAACGCTGATAAAGGTACCTTTAATTAGTTCTTGATCTAGCACTCTGAAATATACCATTTATCAGTGATTCCAAAAATTGTTGACAAATAGAATAATTGTTAGTGATTTTTCTAGAGTTGATAAAGTCTAAGGGATTTTAATATTAATAATATTTTCATCACTTTTAATCTCTTAAAATGATCATTTTTGTCTTTTTAAAAGCATTTTTTTCGTAGTCAAACTTCTTCTTGAATACAACCATTATGAAAATAACTTTTTTACATCCATTTGAAATAACGTAATATTCATATCTACCTCAAAATAATGAGATATTGATATAATCAAGCCTATAAAATGTTGTAAAAGTCTCACCATAATCTATTTATTTTTTATTGTAACATATAGAAACAAGTATTTCCTTATTCCTAATGATCATTTCATTTTCATCACATTTGTTTTTGATAACCCGTTTTAATCAAATATCTATAATTTATTTATGTCATTCGTCTAAATTCCCAAATTCATTCTATTAAAATTGATTAATATCTTCTAACATATCCTTTATCTAACTTTTATCACCCATAGTATCATCATCTACTTTAATTTCATATTCATATTAGAATACATGATGATCATATTCATTAATTAAGGAGTTTCTAATTTTTAATGGTTGATTCACATCTCCAATAAAGTCATTTGTGTGTTAATATGCTAATATTGAATGATTATCATGTAAAAAGGGAATATTTCCTATAATTATCCATTATTTATCTTCAATTGAAGCAGTTACCAGATACTAAAAATCTATTGACCCAACTTCTAAAGGATTCACTACTAATCATCTGGTTCAACTTCATATAAATGAAGATAATGTTTTTCAAAAACATCATCGATAAGATTGAATTTTAGTGTCTTTAATTAAAATATAATGACTAGATTCATCAAATTTTTCATTAATTATTTCCTATAAAATATTAGTTTTTTTTATTAAAATCTATATATACCAAACTAGTTTTATAATAACAAATAGAATTTAAATAATTGACTTTTGAAAAAAAATATGAAGTTGATCTCTCATATTAAAAATGAATACTTTACCCCAAAAACTGTGAATTATGAAAGATTTGGTTTCCTTCCTGTATAAAATTTATAAGGGTATTTATTAAGAAATGGATAAATTAAAACATGATTTATAATATAGTAAGTAGCACTCACAGCCATATCCTAAAAATGTTTAGCAATATAAATTCAATCAACAAAGTTCAAATCATTTCCTAAATAATAATTTTTATTTATTCAAGTACTCTATTTTATTGAGGTGTCCTTGATTCCTAAAAATTATGGGTAATATCTTTTCTTACTATAAAATATTTCATAATAGAAAATTTTAAATTCTCCACCATGATCACTATTAATATTAATCAAAATTAAGTTGTCCTTATTTTTAATAGAACATTGGAAATTTATAAATCAAAATAAAGATTTGTATTTTTGAGTGATAAAACAATTATAAGTTAATATGGAATAATACTAAAAAAAATATAGACAATATTTTCCCTCAATGCTTCTAGTATATGCAAGATTGAATATTTACATGTGCTCCATCTTTAAATCTTTGAAAGTTAGTAATTCACAAGTATGATTAAAAATTAAACACAATTTCTTGCTTTAATTACAAGGATCATGAACTCATGTTAAGTTAAATTTAACATCTAGAAGATCCTTAAAAATGCATTTCATAGAAATTTTAGATATAATAGGAACATTATTAGGAACTAACCATTTTTACAAAATATAAGAAAAATATTCAGTGATAGTTAAATGGGGAACATATTAATTCCTAAAATCTCCCAAGTCAAGCATGTAAACATTCCAATACCTATCAGTAGAATGAATTAAAGTACTTTATTAACTTTGATTAGTACATTTATCAATCCTGAAGTTCACAAGGTAACTCTCCTCACATATCTAGATTAAGTTTGTAGGGTTTTGATTATGTATTAAAATATATAAAACATTATAAATAAAATATTTTTTAACAAAATAAACAACACTAATTTAAATGATTTTACCCTATGTGTTGTCTCAAAATGTTACTCATACACCATTTAATAATTTCAAGTCCCAAAATTTGGACTTATCTCTAGTCATGTGTTGAGAACAACCACTATCAATTTATCACTTTTTTTAGTTATTCTTGCTTAGCCTCTTTTCCTAAAAATATTAAAACTCAATTAATTATACCCAAACTATCTTAGGTTTGGCGATTTTAGGAAACAAAATATCAAGAACCCACATCTATCCTACTCTTTTATATTGAATAAATTATAGTTATTTAGAAATAAAGGCAACATAAATGAAAAAAATATTATACATTATTTAAACAAAAAAACATTCTCTTGTTCCCTGACCTTTAGAATTTTGCAAAAAAGGGTTAACTACTATGTTTAAAGTAATTTGACTAAAAATTACATTTTGTCATAAGTATAACCAACTCCATTATAAGTTCTAGATATTTTTATTTGTTTATACACATTATTAAAATTTTCTATTCTAGTAGAATATTTAGATAATAGTTTCTTTAAACCACTCATTTCAATTTTGAGTTTGAAAAATATATTCTTATAATCAAATGTTGAGTTTGAATCAGATTTATAATATAATTCTAATGATTTTTAGAACTTTTATTAGTATTTTTTTGAAATTTTTTTATAATCTTTAAAAAATCAGTCTCATCACAATCATAGTTATTCTTAATATTTTTGTTCTATTATTCATTTCAACTCATTTCAGTATTCCTCATCATCCAATAAATTAAAATTTTCATCTTTTGGTGGATTATTATTTTCGTAATCTAATGATATTGAATAATCATCAACATATGTAAACCAAAATTTAAATTCCAATGTTAAATTTGAAAGATATGTTTTAGTTACTTTTCCAAAATACATTTCTCAACTTTAGGTATATTTTCATTGAATCTAATAATCTTATGACTATGACTTCCTATTTATTTCAATAAACTATCAAAATTTTATTCTTCTCCATTGACACTCCACATATCTATGGATTTCCAAATTTTATTTCATCTATTTTTATATATTTTTCTAGTGTTTCTATATTTTATCCCCAATAATGAGACATCAAGTCTTATATGACTGGTTTTTTTATGTTCATAATAGATATCTTTGGGGGATTCTTTACCCTCATGTTTCTCCCTTCAATATTTTTGTTGATCATACTGAAATATTCTATCTCTGATCATATTATACATCCTTTAGTATTTCTATCATCTTTTTAACATTTAAATTTAATATTTTTATTATTTCTATGATATTAGACTTTATAAGTAACATTATCCTAAGTATACACAAATGATGCTCCCTTATTTATCTTCTCCTTCATAACATTTATTTTCAATATACCATCGTATTCAATGAGAATTATAATAAAATAATTAATACTTATCCCGGTCAATTATTTCATACCATCAATAGTTTTACACTTAAACTAATAATCCTTTGAAATTATATTTATATCTTCTTCCACTAGCTGATCAAATAAGAGATCATTCTCACTATCAGACTAAAAACTATTCATAGTATCCATGAAGTTTTGATGCATAGATCAAAAAAATATCTATGTATAACATCAAATTTCTTATTATCTACACATAGCGTATCTGTAACACCTTGATATTTTTTTAATTAATTTAAAAACATTGATATTTTTCATTTCATGCATTAGTGAAAATAGTCTATTTTATATTAAATCACTATATTTGGATTGAGTAATACGTAACACCAGGTAAATCATGCACTAAAAAAACATAAATTTTATCCTATTCTACATGGAAAACCAATGTTTTCTTGTGTTACAAGCAATAATTACTTTCCTCGATGGCTTTCATAATATGCAAGACTGAGTTTTACCGAACAATAGTATATCATTAAAATGTTATTACTTAATATTATAAGATATAACCTATCTATTTAATTAGTGATTTTGAATAATATTAACTAATTTATAAAAATATATGATTTACACAAATTTAATTCGAATACACAGGTTACCAATTAATTATAGATGAATATGAAAAACGATTGAATATAAAGGAAAATATTATTTTTTTATGGTAACAAACCTATTTTCCCCTAATAAATTAAAATTAATTATAATTAGTGAGTGATATTAATGTAATATATATTTAATATATTTAATAAAATAATTTGGATATTCATAAAATAGATTTTATAGACATATGATAAGAACATACCCATTTTAATGCCTAAAACCCAATATTTTTATTAATGCATTATTTCCAAATTTTAAGGCATGGCCCATTTTAAATCCAATTTTTTGCACTTTTATATATTTAATAAGTATAAATAATAACAGGTTTTCAAATATTCACATAATAATTATATTAGGATAATTTTTTATATTAATCTGTGAAGTTTTATTTTTTTAATGAATAGTGAAAAATAATGAATTTTAGTTAAAAAATATTTTTTCATCTAATTTGTTTACAATGTTAAATTATATTTTAAATTGTTTAAAATTTTTAATTAGATAATAGTTTTATCAATTAATACAATTTAGGCCATTAATATCAATTTCACTTTGAAATTTGGTATAAAAGCTTAGAAATTTTTTGAATGTTTTTACTTTAAAAAGTTGCATTGTCAACCCGACTGTGGGATTAATTATATTTTAATTTATACCACTTATGGGATTGGAATTTGATAAAAAAGATTAAATATTTGGAATAAAAATAATTTATAATTTCTATTAATTTCAACTTAGTTTTTGACCAAAATGATTTGTGAAAGTAATTAAAATTAATCATATCGATTAAGGTAAAATTTAGCTTAACTAGGAACTAAACCTTAAATTTAAGACACAAAAAGAATTATTTATTTTTCCAAAACCAATTTTAATTCCATATTTCGACCCTATTATACTTTTTATTTACTTTTTTCCATTATTGGAGCCACATTCCATGTAAAAATGTGGGTGGAATTCTTTTTCCAAAGTTTTATAATTGTGTCACTCCTCCTCCACAATAAAAGGCCTCCTATACACCAATCAAACCACATAGGTTCTACCAAGATCTTCTCAAATATCCCCCCAAAAATCCTCCCTTATTCCTTGAAAACTCCCTTTGGGATTAAATTCTTCTATGGAATTCCTTTGGTGCAAAATAAAAGGATTTAACTGATTAAGAGGTAACAACCTCCCTCAAACACCTTTATTTTATTTTCTTTCTCCAACACCTCAATTAATCTTATTACATTGTTAAAAAAACATTATCCTAAATATACTAAGTTGTTTCTAAGATAATATTTCAACCTAAACTTACACATAACTCCATCTAATGGGCAACGAGCATACTATTTATGTGTATAACGAACTACTGTCTCCCAAAAAGATGACTGTTTTGATCTTCCTTTACCATATCTCATGGTGGGAATTATGATGGAAAATATATTTATATATGATATATATTATATTTATTATGTTTCAAAAATTATTTTATACTTTAACTACATATAACTTTATACATTTAATTTGGTGTAAATAAGATAATTTTGATTGAGGATATTTGGACTACAGTCCCTCCAAAGCGATGTGATTCATTCACACGATACATAGAATTATAAAAAAAGTTTTTAATTAAAAATATGTTAAATACCCAAAATATTTTTGATATTAATGAAATAATTACCTTTATTTTAATATAATATATAACATTTTCTTTCTTACCCTTTCACATACTTTAAAAGGTGTTAACGTCGTTCGTTGGCATGTTGACTACTGCATCCTCAACATGATGTGATTCCTTTTAAATTACACGAATTATATATATAAGTATATGGGATTAAATAATATTTAATTTATGATATAATCATAATTTTTTAAATATTAATGTTACTTACCTTCTTTCCATAATAATCATTGAGAAATAGGAATCTTATACTTGCGTACCTGCAGTCTACCGTCTCTATGATTATAACATTGATTAATTTTTTAAAACCATATTTATTTATTGGTTTTAAAAGTATAATTGATATATAAATATTATAATTATTACATTATTATTCTGTAAATTTTTATATAATGATCCCATTGACCATATTCGACCATCCAAAGTCATTTTTAACACTCGAACCGAATTTGGTCAAAACACACAAATTAAACATAATTGTTTTAGTATATTTCTAAAACATGGTAATCATTGAAGTAAATATAATAATAAGATTTAAAAAAATTATGAATAAATTAATTAATTAACAAAAGTTTTTTATTCATTAATATAAATACCCTCGAGATAAGTCTAACTCAAGGTAAGGGAATTTCATCTCACTTTTTATTTATGTGAGATTCATGACATGTTCACCACTCTTTCATTTTTTGTGGTGTATATAACATAAATTTATTATATGTATATTGTAATTAAATATATGAATATTAACATATCCATTTTAGGATCTTTATATAATATTTTTATGTATCAAATGATACCAATCTGTAAAATAATTATGTCTCAATTTGACTTCATTGAGACACATGTCATGTTATACACCAATATTTTTATATGAGGTGTAAAAATTACCTTTAAAATGTTATATCATGGATATCATACCTTTCATGATATTTTAATATCCATATAATTTCATTTGACTACATTTTTAGTATGATTCAAAGTTACAATGCGGTAAGAATTTATTGAAACAATCTCTCCATTTATCGAGATTGTTTATGATCATGTTTTTATTGATGAAATAATATGATCCATATTTAAAGAAAACTAATGATTTTTATTCTCCTATGTTTATTCAAGATATATTAATGTATTTTTACCATTTTTTCACTCTTTGTTACATCATATAATTAATAAATTGTTTTTAAGAAAGTCTTAATTTACATCTCTCTTTGGTTGGAAATATGTTTTCCTTCAAAACCATGTTTTCTAAAAAAAGATTCCAAGAATATTTTACTAATATCCTATGATCATTAAAGGGAATTTTTACCCTATTTTTTATTTTACAAATTTTTTTAAAGGAATATTTTTGTCTCTTTTCAGACAAGGAATTTTTCTAACCTATTACTGTGCAAAATGAATATTCTTTTTACCTTATACAAAATGTACTGATTTACCCACCATCATTTCTGTAAATTTTCCTTGTCATGTTTAAAAGGATAATTTTAAAGAATATTTTTCTAAATATTATTTTCAAATAAATGGTTTTCAAATCATTTTTAATATTTGTTTATATGTTTTTAATGTATTTTTCAAGGAAAGTGGTTTTGAAAAGGTTTTCATGCTTATTTTATAAGTTTTAAAGAAAAAATGGTTTTTAAAAAGTTTTCAATATCCAATAAATTTTTACATATTAAAAAAGGAATTCAAAGTGTTTTCAATGATTCCTTTATAAGTTTATAAGTTTATATTCATGAAAATTATTTTCAAAAGATTTAACATTTGATGAATCAATTTTCAAATGAGAAAGTATAATTTCCTCATGAAGTGTATTTAAAAGATATTTCGAAATTATTTTCCATCTAACATGACACCCATTTTTTTAATAATTCCTTTTTAGGAAATTAGTTAATGGTTACAGTCAAATTCTTTCTTTGATTAGTTTATGTATTTATGACATGATGTTTATGAAGCCCACTTTTTTCATGGGTTATATGTCTATGAAACTTTATTCTTTTCACAAGTTATAATTTTGATAAAATGATTATGAAACCTGTATCTTTTTACATAGGTTATGATATGATTTCATGTTTATGATACCAATTCCTTTTCATGGATTATGATATTATTGTTTATGATTTTTTGTCACTTGTATGTATGATTTTATTACGAGATGTGTGGGAACTATATCTCCCTCCAATTTATTAGATAAATATTTATATCTTAGGATATAGACTAAAATTTTCTTGGGAGGGAACAATGATTACTAAAATGGACATGTGAGTGAACTATGACTACCAAGATGGTATGAGGAGTGAACTTATGCTACTGTGATGACCATGGGAGTGAACCATGTCTACCAATATGATATGGGGAGTGAATCCATACTACTAATATGGTATTAGAAGAGATGAATTGGATACTATGGAAATCCTAATATATGATTATGTGTTTTCCCCAATTCTTTGTTTTATTCTGATGTTATGCTTCCATGTATTATGTTATTTATTTCATTATTATTCATGTCTTATGAACTCTCATGATTTATTCCATGATTCATGCTTATGATCTTTGATATGAAGGTTATGATATTATATTTTCTTGATCATGTTCTTATACCTTATGATAGTGATTATTCTTATATGCCACACTTTTTTACCCTTACATAGAATCTGAGCTCCCCCATTTTTTGTTTATTTTCCCAGGTTATAAAGATGTGTATAATGTTGGATGTGTCGAAGAAAGGTTTTAGTCAAGAATAATATTGTGGGAGATAATTAATCTCATTTATGTACTAGTGATTATGTTTCCATGTTTCTAGAGGCACTATACTAGTACGGTCTTTGAGTGTATGTTTGTGTAATGTTTTAAGTATTCCACAATGGTGATGTAATTTCTGTGTATGTAAAGACTGGGTCGTTATAGTTGGTATGTGATCAAAGTTTTAGTTATCCTTTGGAAACTTGGATGAGAAACTTTTAATGATATACCTATGTATATTTCTAAGGATATGTCTAGGTATGTATCTAAGGATAAGTATAAGGACGAGTTAATATTTAGGAAAATTTCCTGTAATTTTGGTAAAGGATAGAGTGAGTGGTTTTCAATCAATACAACCCTTTTGGATAATATATGTGGATGTGGATCTGGTATATATTTACCCAGGGGTAAAAACTCTAAAAATATGTTACGGTCCTAACTTGGGGTAATCTGGTACATAACAATGAGCCTTGCTGCACACCTAGTTTGACACTCCTAGGGGATATGCTTTGGGAATTAACAAAACTCTTCACAAACCATAATGAAGGATTTAAATATATGTTGGCTATGAATATACTAGGATTAAACTAAGGTGTCATATATTAAGGAAGGTTTCAGGATTTAGAAATCCTATAAGTAATTATTTTCATGACAATGTGGTTTTCTTCTATGATAATTAATTCTCACACTATGCTTCTGGTTTTATTCCATATAAGGGAATAGAATGAATTATATTAACATTTAATATGATGGACAATTTTATAATGAGAAGTCAAGTGGGATGATCACAGGATTGAAAGATGTTGTGATCAAGCCTAATCAGTTTTCATGGAACATTATTAACAACATGTACCTTAACCAACTCTCAAACTCCCCAAGGAATACAAATAAGGAGTTCACTAAGAGTTTGGGTAATGGAGACCACAGAGGAAAGAATATTCAGTTTCCTTTTTTCAATTATGTGTAAGGAATATCCTAAGTGAATTTCTTAGAGGAACAAGAAGATATTTTGACTGTGGAAAAGAAGGACACAAATAAATTGACTACAAGGGAAAAATGAAGGGTTTAGTTGACAAAATAGACGATAATATTGGCCTCCCTAATTATTCATCAAAGGTTAAGTATTTTAATTGTGGAATAAATAGTCATTAGGAAACTCAATGTCCCAAGATGAAATATCCTATAAATAATGAGAATGGTGGTGCGAGTAATGGTTACATTGTATATGATGACGAGACTACATATGAAATGTGAAAGGAAAGAGATATTGTGTAATAAGATGAGGTATCCTTGTTAATGAAAAAATTATGTGGTGGAATAATAAAAGTTTTTATGTATTTGGATTTAAAAATTGTGTTTTTGAAAGGTGAAATATATAAGGATTGTCAAGTTTATTTTATTCTCTAATGATTTGAAAGAATATGTTAAATGGTTCTAATGGAATAAAAAGTGATACAATGGAAATGTGATGTCCATGGAAAACACTTGATTAAGGGAAAGATAACCCTTAATATGGTCCTTACGTTATGGTTATGTTTTTTGTATAAATATATATAGGATATGAATAAGTAAATTTGAAGGTACAGATTACCTTGGAACTAATTAAGCACATATTGACAAGTGGTTTATGTCATCATTGATGAATTTTACGACATATTTTTATTTATAGAATCAATCCAATATAATTTGAATAACAAGGCATGGATGTTTTCAATAAGGATTTATGGTAATTCAGGTTATTACCATGTTTTGTGAAAATATATGATGAGGGTATTTATATGTTTGGAATGTGACAACCAAGTTCTACTTTTTGATATACGAGGGAATCAACGGTAAGATGATTTAGTGACTTTCTTTCTAAATTTTTTGATTTTCATCTTTCAGAAGGTTTATAAGGTTAACTATTCCAGAAAATTTTATATTAAAATTTAAAAGAATTATTTATGCACTGAATTTGTATTTAAAGTCTTAGTTAAAAGGATGTTTTTTGATTAACTTTATTTTGATAATATCCGTCATATTTATTTTGAAAATTATATTAGCATGGTTTTAGAAAAGGACATCATGTATGTTAGTTGACAACCAATAAAGTCTGAAAAGACCACAAGTCTTGAACCCATGACCGAAGGAAGATAAGGGTTCCATGCATCCCACAGGCCTATGTGATGTCCTAGTTAATGTGTAATTGATTTTTTTAATAGATATTAATGATGAACCATTCACTACCATAAAACATGTAACACCCCAAGCTTCCATGGAACGTTTCCCTTTGAATAATGCAATTGCTTTCATTGTACGCAATTTTGAGATTCAAACACACTGTGACCAATCAAACTAGCCATTATGAATATTAATACCCACTTTTTGAAATTTTATAAATTTTATATTTCAAAATGGACCTCATTTTTGGATTTGGAATATCAAAATTAGCCTAGGGTGAATTTTTTTTATTTTTCTGAAAACATTCAATTTTTGATGAATAGTGAAAAACACTGAGTTATTGGTTAGAACCAAATTTTTATTTAAATAATTATTTATTTTATTTAAATTTATTTCAGGTCAAAATAGATACGTAATACCTATATAAGTTCAATTTAATTCATTGGATTTTGTTTATAATAATTTTAGACATATAAAAATTTTATTGAACTTTTCACCGTCTTTTACCCATCTCCTATGAGAATTTTCACATTCACATAAAACATAATTTTACCGCTTCTGTGAGTGGAATTTAGAAAATATGAGAGACACAGTTAATATCAAGGGGTAAAATGTGGTTCAATAAGATAAAAATAATTTTTTGTGAATAGTAACATTTTACTTTTATTTACCACGGTTAAAAGTAAATAGGGTAATTAAGGGTAAAAATGATATTAATATTACCCTAACACATGTCCTAATTCTATTGCACAAATGTATCTCAACCAAAAACAACCTTAGGAATAAAATATTATCATTTAGGTCCACTTGTATTATATTAGGACATTTATTATTATTTAATTCAAAGAAGAGTTAAAAGAGTTAAAATCAAAGTTTAATAACAAAAACATTTTTAATATAGGGTTATACATAAGATAAATTCGATTATAAATATTCATTATAAAGATAAAAATATTACCAACCTAATAGTATTTTATTTATAATATTTAGACATTAAATAATTTAATCTTTTTACGAAACAATGATGATGGAGTAATTACCTTATTAGTGAAATATTAAAATAATTGATATTATAAATACCCAAATAAAAATAATTTTATACTTTTTATGAATTAAAATAATTTTCTAGTTTAATATGACATATTATTATTGGTTATATGGATTTTATTAGAAGTAATAATGCTGTTATAAATTTATCAAAAACAAAATACCCAATAGTGTCAAAATAGACATAAAAGAGTTTTTAAAATAAATATTATATTATTAATTGATATTCTATTCATAAAAATATAATGATAGGAAAAAGGACTTATATCATGATAGGTGTATCATTAATTGACCAGTTGGGGATATCTTGGATTTATATAGTAAGTTTATTAACTATATAATATAAAAATACAAAGTGACATGGTAAATGTCAATCTAATTAACTAAGAGTTAAAACTAAAAGATAAGGTTAATATAATGACCCAATCCGGTCTAAAATCTATTGGTTGAAAGTATTTCGACCCATCCCCACATTATAATTTGAATAATCCACTTTTTATCCATTATAAACCGAATATGAATTTATTATAAATTAATACTTTATGTTTTTTCTAAACAGCCCCTCCCCCCCCTATAAAAGGACACAACTTATAACCAATTATTCACACCTTCAAATCCTTTTGGTTCGGCCAAACCCTTTTCAAATACTCTCTAAACTTCCCTAAATTCAACCTAGAGGCCTTATTTTATCATAAAGCCAACCTAAGGATCCCTTTTGATCAAATCAAAAGGAAGAACCCGAAGAAGAGGTAATGTTTTCACCACCCTTTTTCAAGTTCCTTTCTTCTTCAACTTCTTCTTTCTTTGTTATTTCCTTTCTAAAATAATAACTCCAGTATCTTATATATAATTTTATGTTATTATAAATATGGTAAAACCATATTCAGTATTCTATCCATCCTTTGAATGACATGTCACCATACATGCGTACGCACGGCTTACCGTCTCCCCGTCATGGTGTAATTGTTATTCAAAAACATTATTATTTGGATGGGTATGATAATGATATGTAATTGATGTAAATAATTAATATAAAATGATAATGATTCTGTATATAAGATATACCATCCAATTATATATTGTTTTAATATCAAAAGAATGATATTGTCGCTCGTGCGTACGTACGGACTACCGTCTCCACGAACGCGATGAGATTTATTCCCCATCGTATCCATGCAATTATAATTCTCATTTTATGATTAAAAATAATGTTTAAGGACATGATATGATTCTTGGTATGAATAATATACAACCTATCAATAACAAACATGTCTTATGTAACAAAATATATAAAAGAAAATGAGTAAGTTAACACCCGAAACGAGGATAATACTAAGATATTATTAACAAATCAATATTAAAAGATCATATATGATATCATATCAATGTATATGATTCTTTTATAATTTAATAAAAATTATTTAACCATTATATAAGAGTTTAACCGACCATCAACCAAGGAAAAGTACAAGGTAAGGGTTTATTTCACAATCTCTTCATTATCTGAGGTTGTTTATATGTAATTATCTACTGGGACCTCTTTATCATCCACATCCATGTTTCTTAAAAATGTATTTAAAAACATTATTACTATTTTATAGACTATGGTTTAAAGTCATTTATACCCTTTTTTACTTTTTATAATATGTTTATAAAGGAATCCTTCTGTCATTTTCCAAACAAGGTACTTTTTAACCTTTTCGACAGAATTAAGGTAAGAATGTATTTTTAACTTATACGGCGGGTGTGGCTATTTTCCGCCATTATAAAGTAGTTGAAGCTTCCCTTAAAAGTTTATAAAAATATTTTCAAAGTAAATTTTTTATTTTATAATTATGTGACTTTTAAATGATTTAAAAAAAGAGATATTTCTCTCAAATAGTTTCGATTTCATCTATGTCAACATCCTTTGATGGATTTTAAGCTTATTTGAAGTTTATTTATTATGATACAAAACTTATATATTGTATTGAAGGTTTTGTGATATGTTTTACTTTGGATGTTTTATTTTTATACCATTCATGGTTTATGGAGAAACTATTGACATTTCATATGCTAGTTTTAATACGAATGTTTATGTTATGTTTAAACCTATTCATATGAAGAATGAGTTGGACTTAATAAATGAAGGGTGGAGCCCGCTATAGATTCTTTATGCATTGGTAGGTCTCCTATGATAAACTAGTGTCTTGTAACGAGGCATTGACAAAATCTTATTTGTAGTCTTGGAACGAGGCCTTGGCTACATGTTTATGATAGTTTGGAATTATGCATTCCATTATTATGAAAGTGGTTATTGATATTGCATGTGATTATTTGATTAGTATAATATCCATGTGAATAAGTAAATGGAATTATTTCATTTTATTTCTACCATATTATGCTGAAGTTTGAGTTTAAAAGGCTTTTGTTTTATTTATACATTTGCTTAAATGTTTATGCTTATTTATGAAAGTTTCCGCTATATTATTATCCTTATTGGGCATCTGAGCACACCTCTTTCTATGTTTTATTTTTTCCAGGATGTGAAGAAGTATTTTATGAATGACCTGTAGGGATAGTATGAGGGGATATGAGTGTGAACTATGGATACTATGTTGTTGTAGTTTTCATTTTATGATGTAAGGTAAACTTTATGAATGTATCCAGTGTTTCCAAGGCTACTAAACTAATCGATCTTTCGAGACTTGATCTTTTGTGATCATGCCAATGTTATGTAATAATGCACTGACTCTGGGCTTCTGGGGTTGGGGCATTATAGTTGGTATCAGAGGAAGTTTACTACAAACCTTGGAATCTAGATTTAGATAAACTCTTATTAGAGCACATAGACCTAAGATGGACTTTGAGGATTAGTATATAAGAACTTCCTAGAATTTTGGTATTGTACATATTTTGTGAGTTTTCTGAGAATACATCCCTGTCTGGATACGACCAGGTAGAGACAGCTGTGGCACAGATGTACCTAGGGGTAAAACCCGAAAACAGCACTTTGAGCTAGACTCGAACGGAAACTGGTGCACGACAACGGGCCTTGCTGCACTCTTGGTTACGACACTCCCGGGGGATATGATCAGGATAATTCTCATTTTCTTTACAATCCATTATGAAGGGTTTATGATTATATACTTCCTCAAAGAAAACATTTTTTTATGATTATGGATTATATCCATAAATAGTTCAATTTATGTTAAGTGTTTTACAAGTAGGGAATTATGTATTTTGATTCATAAACTGATCTAGTTTATGCCATTGTTTAGAAATGGAACCTAGTGAAAGGAATGGAAACAGTATCAATGCACGCACTCCATGTAGGTATTTCCCTCCTTCTCATGATAATTATAGTGGAGCTGGTGATGCAACTGGTGCTGATCAGCTAATCACCATACTGGGACAACTCACCCAGGTTATGAATAATAAACTTACCTGTATGGATCACCCTGATCCGTAGCATGGAGGATCAATGTTAGATCACTTCATGAGGTATAAACCACCAAGATTCAATGGGATTAAAAATCCATTAGTATCTGATCAAAGGATAAGTTCCCTAGAGAAAATATTTCAGGCTTTGGAGAGTAGTGAAAGGGAAAAATTTATCATGGCAGTTTATCACCTCCCTAGAAATGCTGATCAATGGTGGTCATTGATACAAAACACAAAAAAACATTATGAAGTATCAAATATGGAATGTAGAGAGTTCAAAGAGCTTTTATTATAAAAATACTTTCCTCGTGACCATCGAGTAGATATGGAAAGGAAATTTCTGAGTCTGAGGCAAATGGAGGATGAGAATGTCGCAAAGTATGAGGATAACTTTACAAGGATAGTGAGGCATGCAGCAGATTATATACATAACCCAAGAAGTAATATTGATCGTTTCTTTGATGGGTTAAAACCGTTTCTCCATCGAGCATTAGTCTCACCATCTTTCTCGTCGTACGAAGATATTGTCTCATGTGCTATCAAGACAGAAAAGGAATTTTCTAAGTCTTACGACTTTAAGGAAAAGCAAGAGAAGAAGAGATCTGCTGACCACTCTGAAAATAGAAAAAAAGGGAAGAAGGGAAAAGTTGATTATCCATCATGCAGTAAATGTGGGAAGAAACACCCCAGTACTTGCTTGACGGGAATGAGAGTCTATTACAAGTGTGGTGAAAAAGGCCACCAAGCTCATGATTGGAAGGGAAATAGAGTTGTTGTCAATGTGGAATGATACAATTGTTGAGATATGGGACATTATTCAAATTAATGTCCTAAGCGTCAGGGGAAATTACCTAAAAAAGGGCCAAGGGATCAAGGACAAGCTTAGGCTATCACTACTACTGAGGTAGAAGCTCCGAAAGACATGGTGGTAGGTAATTTAATGGTTTACTCAAGTCTAGAAAATGCTTTATTTGATTTTGGATCATCTCATTGTTTCATATCTTTCCAGTTTGCTAAGAAAATTAGATATTTCCAATTTAATTTAACAAGGGACTTGTCAGTTAAAAATCCTAAGGGGAGTATCATTGCAACAAAGTTTTGTGAATCAGTCCCCATTAGAGCACATAAATGTTCTTTATCCACTAATCTCATCATTATGCTTACGATTGAGTTTGATATAATCCTTGGTATGGATTAGATTTCGGACCATGATGTGAAGATTTATTGTAAGAATAAGGAGGTTAAGATTTTTGATGATGTTGATAATGAACACCTTATCTTTAGAGCAGAATCGTCACCGCCTAATTCTTATCTAGATCCACCCCCAATAGCTCAACTAAATTCAATTATTGGGGAGGAAGAGAATGAAATGACTGTGGGTGAGGAAAGGAGTGTTCAAATAGAGGATGTACCTATTGTGAAAGAATATGTAGATGTGTTTCAGGAAGATTTACCTATACATCCTCCAGAACGACAAGTTGAGTTTTCCATTGATTTAATTCCTAGATCAAGGACTATATCGAAGACCCCTTATAGAATGGCCACTGTGGAATTAGTTGAACTAAAGAAAAAACTAGAGGAATTGAGTAATAAATGATTTATTCTCCCTAGTGTTTCTCCATGGGTAGCCCCTGTTCTTTTTGATAAAAAGAAATACTGATCTATGAGGTTATGTATCGACTACATGGAGATCAATGTTATAACAATAAAGAACAAATATCCCCTACCTCGCATTTATGATTTATTTGACCAACTGAATGGAGCTCAATACTTTTCAAAGATTGACCTTCGATTCGGATAGCATCAGTTGTGTGTGAATAAGGGAGACATTCTGAAAACAGCATTTCGAACTAGGTATGGGCATTACGAGTTTACAGTAATGCCTATTGGGATGACTAATGCACCCTCTGTTTTCATGGATCTAATGAACAGAGTTTTCAAGGAATATCTTGATGACTTTGTAGTGGTATTTATTGATGATATCTTGGTATACTTCAAAAGCTACAATGATCATGAAAATCACATGCGCATTATATTGAAGACTCTGAGAAGACATGAATTATATGGGAAGTTTAGCAAGCGTGAATTATAGCTTCAAGATATTTCTTTTCATGGACATATTCTCTCTAAGGATGGAATCTCAATTGATCCTTCTAATACAAGAGAAATCCAAGAATGGCCAACACCAATGATTATAACCGAGGTATGTAGTTTTATTGGTTTAGTAGGTTATTATAGATGTTTCGTCCAGAATTTTGCCCGGTTGGCTAACCCATTAACTAAGCTCACATGTAAAGGGGTTAAATTTGTTTGGACAAAAGAGTTTGAAGAATGTTTTGAACAACTGAATAGAAGATTATTCAATGATCCTATATTGACTCTACCATTGGGGAATGATGGGTTCGTTATTTATAGTGATGCATTGAAGAAAGGAATTGGTTGTGTCCTTTTGCAGAATGATAGATTTATTGTCTATGCATCATGACAGCTGAAAATTCATGAGCAAAACTATCCTACTCATGATCTTGAGTTAGATATTGTAATCTTTGATTTGAAGATATGGAGACATTATCTATATGGTGAAAAATGTGGGATATATACCGATCATAAGAGTTTGAAGTATATTTTCTCATAGAAAGAACTCAACATGAGTCAAAGTAGATGTCTTAAACAACTCAAGTATTATGATTGCACGATACACTACCACTTGAGGAAGGTAAATATGGTGGAATATGCTTTGAGAAGAAAGGATCATGGAGTTTTGAACGTGATGATAATTTAAAGGGATCCTATTTTCATAGATCTAGTGAAGATGGATATGGGAATTACTAGGGAATGTAAAACACCGATACTTTTTCAAATGGTTTCCAAACCATCTTTACTAGAAAGGATAAAGAGTTCTTAGACCAATGATGATGAATTTAAAAAGAAGATTAAAGCTGTGAATGATGGGAGATTGAGTGACTTTGTGTATGAATATGGAATTTTGAAATTTGGGAAGAGACTTTGTGTTCTCGATATACTTGATCTAAAAAGGGAATTTTTGGATGATGCTCATAGTTCCAATTTCTCTATACACCCTGGGAGCAACAAAATGTATAGAGATTTGAAGGAACATTTTTTGTGGGACAACATGAAGAGGGAGATTGCTGATTTTGTATCAAGATGTATGGTTTGTCAACAAGTGAAATCTAGAAGGCAACATCCTGGAGGAGTCATGAAACCTTTTCCCATACCTGAGTGGAAATGGGATAATATCACTATGGAATTTTTCATGGGACTACCAAATACTCTTAGAAGGAACGATGAAATATGGGTCATTGTTGATCGTCTTACTAAGTCAGCACATTATCATGCTATAATGGAAGATTTACCACTTAATCATCTAGCAAGGATATATATTAATGAAGTTGTGAGACTTCATGGAGTACCCCTATAGATTGTTTCTGATCGTGATCCTTGTTTTACTTTAAGATTCTGGAAGAGTCTTTAGAAGGCCTTGGATACTGAACTTCATTTGAGCACTGCCTACCACCCTCAAACAGATGGACATTCAGAACGGACTATTCAAACCTTAGAAGATATGTTGAGATCATGCTCACTTGACTTTCAGGGTATGTGGGATCAATATTTACCTCTAGTGGAATTTTCCTATAACAATAGCTTCCATTAAAGTATTCAGATGGCACCATATTAAGCGTTATACGGAAAGAGATGTCCCACACCAACCTATTGGGATGACGTTGGTGAGAGAAAACTTGTAGGCCCAAAACTGGTGGAGGAAATGATGGAAAAGGTAAAGGTAATCCAAAACCACATCAAAGAATCTCAAAGTAGGCAGAAGAGCTATGCCGATAACCAAAGGAAGGATTTTTAATTTCAGGTAGGAGACCATGTTTTCTAGAAGGTATCTCCATATAAGGGAGTTATACATTTTGGTAAGAAATGTAAATTGAGTCCCATGTAAAACGGACCTTTCAAAATTATAGAATGAATTGGGGCTGTAGCATACCGTTTGGCAATGCCTCCAAATCTATCCAAAGATCATGATGTGTTCCACGTATCACGGTTGAGAAAATACATGAATGACCCAATGCATGTACTCACCTATGAGGAATTAGAACTGGAACCTGATCCGTCTTATTGCGAAGAGCCCATCAGGATTCTTGATACAAGAGAACAAGTGCTGAGAAACCGGACGACTCTTCTGGTAAATCTTTTTTTGGAGAAACCATAAGATGGAAGAGGCAACGTGGGAACCTGAGAAACTTATGATGAACAACCACCCGAGTATTTTTAAAAAATAATATTCTAGAAATTTCAAGGATGAAATTATTTGAAGGAGGGGAGAATGTAACACCCCAAGCTTCCACGATATGTTTCCCTTTGAATAATGCAATAGATTGCATTGTACGCAATTTCAAGATTCCAACACACTGTGACCAATCAAACTAGCCGTTATGAATAGTAATACCCACTTTTTAAAATTTTATAAATTTCATATTTAAAAATGGAATTCATTTTTGGATTTGGAATATCGAAATTGGCCTAGGGTTAATTTTTGGTATTTTTATGAAAACTTTCAATTTTTGATGAATAGTGAAAAACACAGAGTTATTAGTTAAAACCGACTTTTTATTTAAATAATTATTTATTTTATTTAAATTTATTTCAGGTAAAAATATAAACTTAATACCTATATAAGTTCAATGTAATTCATTGGAGTCTGTTTATAATAATTTTAGACATATAAAAAGTTTATTGAACTTTTCACCGTCTTTTACCCATCTCCTAGGAGAATTTGCAAATTCACAAAAACATAATTTTACCGATTCTGTGAGTGGAATTTCAAAAATCCGAGAGACACAATTAATATCAAGGAGTGAAATTTTGTTCAATTAGATAAAAATATTTTTTGTTGAATAGTAAATTTTACTTTTATTTACCATGGTTAAAAGTAAATAGGTTAATTAAGGGTAAAAATGATATTAATATTACGCTAACACATGTCCTAATTCTATTGTACAAGTGTATCTCAACAAAAAATAACCTTAGGAATAAAATATTATCATTTAGGTCGACTTGGATTAGATTAGGACATTTATTATTATTTAATTCAAAGAAGAGTTAAAAGAGTTATAATCAAAGTTTAATAACTAAAAAATTTATAGTATAGAGTTATACATAAGATAAATTAGATTATAAATATTCATTAGAAACCTATAAAGATTTAATACATAATGGTATTTTATTTATAATTTTTATACATTAAATAATTTAATTTTTTTATGACACAATGATGATGCAGTAATTACCTTAATAGTGAAATATTAAAATAATTGATATTATAAATACCCAAATAAATATAATTTGAGACTTTTTATGAATTAAAATAATTTTCTAGGTTAATATGACATATTATTATTGGTTATATGAATTTTATTCGAATTAATAATTCTGTTATAGATTTATCAAAAACAAAATACCCAGTAGTGTCAAAATTGACATAAAAGAGTTTTTAAAACAAATATTATATTATTAATTGATATTCTATTCCTACAAATCTAAGTTTCTGCCAAAGGACTTATATAATTATAGGTGTATCATTAATGGACCACTTGGGGGTTTCTTGGATGTATATAGTAAGTTTATTAACTATATAATATAAAAATACAAAGTGACATGGTAAATGTCAATATAATTAACTAAGAGTTAAAACTAAAAGATAAGATTAATATAATGACCCAAACATATCTCAAATCTATTGGTTGAAATTATTTTGACCCATCCTCACCTTATACTTTGAATAATCCACTTTTGAACCATTATAAACAGAATATGTTTTTATTATAAATTAATACTTTGAGTTTTTTGTAAAGAGCCCCTCCCCCCCCCTTATAAAAGGACACAACTTCTATCAAATTATTCACACCTTCAAAGCCTTTTGGTTCAAAAAAACCCCTGCCAAAATACTCTCTAAACTTCCCTAACTTCAACCTAGAGGCCTTATTTTGATCATAAAGCCAACCTAAGGAGCCCTTTTTATCAAATCAAAAGGAAGAACCCGGAGAAGAGGTAATCTTTTCACCACCCTTTTTCAAGTTCCTTTCTTCTTCAACTTCTTCTTTCTTTGTTATTTCTGTTCTAAAATAATAACTCCAGTATCTTCTATATACATTGATGTTATTATAAATATGGTACAACTAAATTCAGTATTCTATCTATCCTTTGAATGACATGTCACCATATATGTGTACGTACGACTTACCGTCTCCACATCGTGGTGTAATTGTTATTCAAAAACATTATTATTTGGATGGGTATGATAATGATATTTAATTGATGTAAATTATAAATATAAAATGATAATTATTCTGTATATATGATATACCATCCAATTATATATTATTTTAATATCAAAATAATGATATTGTCGCACGTGCGTATGTACGGACTACCTTCTCCATGAACGCGATGAGATTCATTCCCCATCATATCCATGCAATTATAATTCTCATTTTATGATTAAAAATAATTTTTAAGGACTTGATATCATTCTGGATATGAATAAGATACAACCTATCCATAACAAACAGGACTCATGTAACAAAATATATAAAAGAAAATGAGTAAGTTAACACCTGAAATGATGATAAAACTAAGATATTATTAACAAATCAATGTTAAAAGATCATATATGATATCATATTAATGTATATGACTCTTGTATTATTTAATAACAATTATTCCACCATTATACAGTAGGTTAACCTACCCTCAACCAAGGAAAATTACAAGGTAAGGGTTTATTTCACAATCTCTTCATTATCCGAGGTTGTTTATACGTAATTATCTACTGGGGCCTCTTTATCATCTACATCCATGTTTCTTAAAAATGTATTTCAAAACATTCTTAATATTTTATAGACTATGGTTTAAAGTCATTTATACCCTTTTTTTACTTTTTATAATATGTTTATAAAGGAATCTTTCCATCATTTTCCAAACAAGGTCATTTTTAACCTTTTCGACAGAATTAAGGTAAGAATGTCATTTTAACTTATACGGCGGGTGCGGCTATTTTCCTCCATTATAAAGTCGTTGAAGCTTCTCTTGCAAGATTATAAGAATATTTTCAAAGTAAATTTTTTATTTTATAATTATTTGATTTTTAAATTATTTCAAAAAAGATATATTTCTCTCAAATAGTTTTGATTTCATCTATGTCAACATCTTTTGATGGATTTTAATCTTATTAGAAGTTTATTTATTATGATAAAAACTTCCATATTGTATTGAAGGTTTTGTGATATGTTTCACTGTGGATGTTTTATTTTTATACCATTCATGGTTTATGGAGAAAGTATTGACATTTCGTATACTATTTTTAATACGAATTTTTGTGTTATGTTTAAACCTATTCATTTGAGGAATGCATTAGACTTAATAAGTGACGGGTGGAGCCCACTATAGCTCCTCGATTCATCGGTAGGTCTCATGAGACAAACTAGTGTCTTGGAACGAGGCCTTGAAAAAATCTTATTTGTAGTCTTATCATGAGGCCTTGGATACGTGGTTATGATAGTCTGGTATTATGCATTCCATAATTGTGAAAGTGGTTATTGATATTGCATTTGATTATTCGATTAGTAGAATATCCATGTGAATAAGTAAATGGAATTATTTCATTTTATTTCTTCCATATTATGCTTAAGTTCAAGTTTAAAAGGATTTTGTTTTAGTTATACATTGCGCTAAATGTTTATACTTATTTATGAAAGTTTCATCTATATTGTTATCCTTACTAGGCATCTGATCTCACCCCTTTCTATGTTTTATTTTTCCCAGGATGTGAAGAAGTCTTTTATGAATGACCTGCAGGGATAGTATGAGGGGATATGAGTGTGTAATATGGAGACTATGTTGTTTTATTTTTCATTTTATGGTGTAATGTAAACTTTATGAATGTATCTAGTGTTTCCAAGACTACTAAACTAATCGATCTTTCAATACTTGATCTTTTGTGATCATGACAATGTTATATAATAATGCACCGACTCTGGGCTTCTGGGGTCGGGGCGTTACAAAACACTCCTTTAACAGTGATGGCATTTATCAGTGCTAGAAAAATGTGTTGATAAATTCCATCTTTATCAATTGTAAAATAAGCACTAATAAAGGGATATCATTATCAGCACCTATTTTAATTCTCATAAAGGTTACTCGTTATCAGCACTTAGTTTTTAGTGTTGATAAAGGATACATATTATCATCACTTTTTTAGCTCTAATAAAGGTCCAAAATAAAATGAAATAATTAAACAAATAAAAAAAATAACAATTTCATAAATTAAATAATTATTTTTAAAAATGAATAAATTGAATATACATATATATAAATTTTAAAAATTAATAAATCGTATATGTTAAATATTTAGATATGTAAAACGAATAGTATAAAATAATTACACAATTAAAATTTTAAAATGAGTAAATTATGAAAAATAATAAACATTTTATTAATTAAATAATTATTGATTAAAATGAATAAATTTAATATAAATATATATATTATAAATATTAATAAATAGTATATATTAAATTTAGATATATTAAATGAATAAATTGTAAATAATTATACAAACAAATTTTAAATGAATAAATTACAAAATTATTTAAGAATTTATTAATGAAACAAAAATTAATAAAGATGAATAAGTATAATATATATATATATATTAATTAATTATATATTATAATAAATAATATATATTAAATATAAATATATATAAAATGAATAATTGTTAATTAATAACATATATATGCCTTATTCATTTTTAATGTTGTTTGGTTTTTCAATTTAACATATTTCAAACATTGTGTGTTATATTGATTTCACATGTGTGTGTGTGTGTGTGTTTAATTAATTCATTTTTATATACAAATGCACACACAAATATATTTATGTAATATATAGAAACACATACACCTAATATTTATGTAATTTATTAAAATTTTAGTATATTTTAAAATTTAATAATAACATGATACATTTAATATATATTTTTTAATCGATCAATTTTATTTATTTTTTTAATACTATTACAATTAGGGTATTAATTTTTTATATTTTTAATTTTTAATTTTATTTTTGAATTTGGTTATTTTTTATTATTTATTTATATATATTTATTTACTATATTTTAGTATTTTAAATATGTATTCATGCACTTCAATATATATATTTCCATATTTTCCAATAATTTATATTTTATTAATAAAACTTATCTATTTTTTATGTTTATAAAGTTTCCACATTTGAATTATTCAATTTCACTCATTTTTAAAATGCATGTGTTTAAGATTATATATCCACTAATAATGTTTAAAATAAATTTTGTAACTAAATATTTATAAATAAAAATATCTATAAATGTATATTTACTATATCTATAAATTTATATATTTACAATTTTTATAAATAAATAATTTTACAATTATAAAAAACTATTTAAGTAATTATAATAATAAATCTGTTATCAGCACTAAAGTTTTAGCACTGATAAAAGGAACATTTATTAGCATTATTAAAAGAAATATTTCTCAGCCCTAAAACTTTAGCAATGATAAATATTTCTTTTATCAGTGCTAAAAGAGAACTGATAAATATCCATTTTATCAATGCTTATCAATTCAGTGCTGATAAAAGGGAACTTTATCATTGCTTTTCTGAAAGAGATATTAAAAGTTTTCCAAGTCTATTTAAAATAACCATAACCACAAATCAGTCACTCGTGATTCTCAAGCTCTCACAAAACTCCTCTAATGAAGATGTGACTCATCTATGTTCCCTCGAATTAATCCTGGAAAGAATCCAATATATGTTATTTTCTAATTTTCCAATATCTTTGTTTAGTTTTTTGGGTACCTTATTTTTCATTTTTGTGATACACATAAATAGGTCAAACCCTGCATATCATCTCCTCACCAATAAAATACTAAGATTGGTTCTATTCCATTCTTTTCCTCCAAAGATAATGGTTTCGAATAAAGAGAAGAATGTTTTCATGTGGTAAGGTCAATCAACATATCTTTATGTGCTACTATGAATAAATAAAATAGATTTTTTACCACAGACTATTGTAAAGGTAATGCTGGATTTATAGCATGATAAAATTGAGTTTAGTGAAACATTGAAGAAGTTAACCCATTTCTCAAACATTTTATCTATATCCCTTAGAAATATTACAAGAATCTAGTGATCAGGAAGTGTGTCTGAGGAGATGGGTTGACCAGAATTGGGAACTATTTGGGTATAGTAGGTCCAAAATGTTACAAAATAGAAATAGAGTGAAACTAGGGATTTTGGTATTGAATACATCCAAAAGAAAAAACATTCCATACATAATAATTAATCAATAAATATGCATGTATTTTATAATTATGCTGGATACTTGAGTTAGAATATGAATTTTAGGTTTTTTTTGGTTTATTTTTGGCTTGGAATGCCTTCTTGAGTTGTAGGCCTCTTATTTAGGAGTTGATAGGTATGAATAAGTAAGAATATATGAAATGTCATATTATTATGGGCCTTTATTTTTTTCTAGAATCAATTAAAATTGTTATTAACAAAAACATGAATAATAAATAAATAAATCATTCTTATTTACTTATTAGTGATTATTAGGATTTATATAACCTATTGATTGGTTGAATGTATTTAGTAACCACTTTTATCTATACCATTAGTTAGTTGTTTCAAACTTATATTTAAAAAAAATGCTGCTAAAATCTATTAAATTTTATATAATGTATAAAAAGACTTGTTAAAAATTAAATGAATGAGAGAGAGGGGTAGGGGTTAACATTTAATATTGATTATTTTGTGCTTATTTCGGAAAGATTATTGTTTTTTAGAAGGGGGAAATTATTAAAATCTCTACATTAATATATTATTTATCACCACTCCAACCCCTATATCTCCATATGAATGAGACAATGAACATCCTATGTATTTTACAACATATATTTATCCCAATGTCCTAGATGTAATTATAGATCTACATCAAACTATGTGGTATAGTTTTCAATGATTGGAACATATAATATATATGGTTCCTCTAAGATTTTATGGTAATATATCATAATAATTAATTTAGGATTTCATTAAAGAGAACCATTTCATTTGTGAGGGTAAATAAATTATAGATCAATACTGGTCATAAGTTGAAAAATTAACCAAAGGCCTTCGGGCCACCTCAAGGCCTTTGGGCTACCTCAAGGATTTAGATCCACATGAAATTTGGCTTAATGATCCAGGAAAACACTACAGGGATAGGAATCTAGATGATTATTTAGAGTAGGATCATTCACCAAATAAGTGGATAATGGATTTGGAATAAAGAAAGGCAATGGAATTGCCATTGGGACCAGCCTATGCATGCATGAGAAGCCTAGATGAACAACCATGTAAAGGTGGAGAGCTAAAATCATGATGTAGAAGCTAGTGAGGAGCAGTTCCAAGTAGTTATAGTCTTGATATATTCCTGTAATACATATTGGTCTTTTAATTCTCTAAGCCTACCGTCCTTGTAAGGGTTACCCCTCATCTCTTGAAAGGGGATTATAAAAAAATACATTCAGCCCATTCAGGTAAAGTATGTTATTGGAGGGATCTTATGGTGGATTAAGAAATATCTATAATTGGATGGTTAATAATCCTTGAGTAGATATAAATGATGTCATATGTAGTAGGGGTGATATTCATTTATTCATGACAATTAGAGGGGTGGTATTTCAATTCCTCTTCAATTGATGATAATGTTTGAGTGATTCCATCAGTGTAGGTTCCTATGACACTTTAATCATAATTTCCTCTTTGATGTGAAACATTTCTATCGATTTGGTTATTTGGATAACCTTAGATGGTTATTCTATAGTGATAGGTACAATCCTAGTATATTATACTCTTTTTTATGGTCTTAGGACACAAAATCTTCCTATTCTTCATTTTTGAGTATCTTACATTTCATCTGGGATTATCATTAAAACGTATTCATCATTTTATTTACATAAATATTCTCTATAACTAAAAATATGGGAAAAGACTAATCACTATAAATTTTATACAATAGTGGTAGGAAAAAGTGGGTATATCTTCCTCAATTGAAAGTGGTTATTTCCTGAAAGTTGATGATTATTGATATACCTAGATAAGATAGATGTAATATATTTTTTGATTTCTAAATTAAGAAATTATAATGGATATATATATATATTTAGTTTTAATATTTTTATATCTTTATTATGATGTGTTTTGATTTTATTATTCATACGATACCACTACAGATTGTATCTCCATCTTCTATTGTGAAAGAAGCATACAACACATAATAGTCTTAAAACTCATAAATAACTTTTCATAAAAATGGACCATGGGTTTCAAAAAAAATATTGTGTGAATAAGGATTCATTTTTTTAATATTGATATACAATAAAATACACTCCATGCATAAAAGTCCACAATTTCATGAATCTTGCATGAAAATTGTTACTACCTTTAACAGAGATATAATAATTCAATATTATAGTACAAATAACCTTCACTTCCTTTATTTAATCCACCCTCAGATGCTTGTTTTCCTTCCATATCCAGATGATGGATTGGAATCCTTATTTCAAACAAGCCTTCTTCCGATCATTGTTGTTCAAACATGCTTTTATGACTTTCTGAAAACTAAGAAAACACATTCAGATTGTTTTGGTAATTTAGAAAAATGATCCGTATTTCATTTGTGGTGTGTAAGAATCAGAAAAACCTTAATCTGATACATGGTGTGACCGTTATGACTCCATGTGCATCTTTTTATTCAAAACTGACATTAATTTTAATAAAGAAAACTAATATACTCAAGAAGGAGAAAATTAATTTTGATTGTTTTATTACATTAGAAGAATGATCTATAAGTCATTTGTGACATGTAGCAATCAGTCACACCTAAATTTGACTCATGGTGTGAACGGTATGACTCAAATTTCACCTTTTTATTCCAAATTTACATTTATTTTTGTAAAAAAACAATTGAAATACTCTATAATAGTGTTTTTTTATTTACGCCACATATTTATTTCATTTAAAATTTGTATTTTTATCTTATTTTGGAAATTTATTGTAATGACCCAAAAAATTATTAATGAAAATTCATCTTGGTCTATTTAAATGTATTATTATGGTTATGTAAAATGTATTCACTTATTTGGTTCTATGTTTTGTATTTTAAAATACCGTTAAGAATTGTGACCATTGCTAATAGAGTCATTGAACGGTAACCACATTATTAGTATAAATATAGGGCTTTAACAAATCCAATTTACTCAGAAAAAGGAAGTGATGAACTCATCTAGTAGACCTGACCCATATGATTCACATTGTCCAAATCTCAGAAATGAGGCGGCATAATTTGGCTTCGCTCTTGACTAAGCCCAATCTGAGCTTTAATACGTTAAGCTTGAGCGGAACCACCTACGAGAGAAGTAGAAGTTGATAGAGATTACCACTCACGCAATGTTATCTGAGCCACCCCAAGAGTCTGTCACCATCGCACACCTTACCCTTCAGTATTATGTGGGTGTTTTAAGGGGTTATGTAACAATACCCTAGTACTACAATTATGTACATTATTCCTGTATTGAGAATATACATTTTATTATTATTGTTACTTTGTAAATAGTTTTTAAATCACAAATAGTATTTTTAGTTTATATTCAACTAAGAAATATATTTTGAAGAATTTATAGATTTTTGAATTAAATAATAAATTATTATTATTATTATTAAATTGATTTTTATTAAATATAAATTATCTTTTAATTTTTTGAATGCAATTGTAATTTTTATAAAGGTTTGAAAGCTATTTTTGTCAAAAGCCAGGAATTTTCGATAAATGTTGGTTTTTATTTTAAAAGTAAAAATTCACATATTTAAAAAATTAGTTAGATAAAATGAATATAATTTTTTGAATCAGAACATCTAAATTATCTAATGGTGAATTTTTCATTATTTTTTGAGACAGTTGAATTTTTGGGTAAAAATTAAATACCGTTTAAATATATAATTTGTTTTATGACATCATAATGACCCAATAGTGATGTAATAAAATACTGTAAACATTATGTTCGGAAAATATATGTTTTAACATTAAAGTAATGTGATTTTGAGAATTGTTTGATTTATTTTACAAATCTTTAGTGGACCCTTCAATACTTATAAAACATTTTGTCTTTTTAATTGTTTTCCATGAGAGTGTGACTCACCTCCACATAAGCAACCCTATTATTTTAAGAAGTTCGGCCACTGGACTTATAAAATATTTTTTCCCACTCCCCTTTGGCAAAAACCATAGGTAAAAACCATGGGTTGGTTTGTGGTTTTTATTAGTTTAATGTGATGTGTCCCAAACCAAAATAATAAAGAATTTATTATCCTTTCTTATATAAACCCACCCAAGCTCCCACTTCCTCTTCACTAAAATCCTTAGGAGTTTGACAAAACCCTCCTCCCCACTCTCTATAATCCTTCCAAGGTACCCTAAGTTGACAAGAAGCCTCTCTCAATCCTTCCCATGCTTTTGGGATCGCACTTCCAAGTAAAGGATTTCTTCTTTTCTAAATTTTGTCAAAGATTATTTCTATTGTTAAATCATTTTTCTTTAAATTAAAAATGCTGGGGTGTGATTTAACACCTCCCCCATACTTTCCATTTCAGTAATTATAGATCTCCTTTCTCTCTCATTAAATTCCTCCCATGTACACCCGTTACTATGTCGAAATTATGAAAGGAGTTTCTCGCTCGTCATTTACATTCAGGAAATTATTTTTTATAATGAATATATATTCCATTAAAATTGTTGGAAAATGTATCTATATGACGCCCTTACTATCAATTTCATGTACATATTATGAGACACCCATTTCTCTCTCATCAACCATTTTTTCTAATTCTTATGTCAAGTCGTTATGATGCTGAAATTGCACCGCGTTTTTCCAAGCCAAGATCTTTATGTAGTGAATATCATACCAATGTATCTATAAAGGGTATTCACATTTATGAACATATAAATATTGAATGGTACTTTAATTTATTTATTACACATTAATTAATCATGGAATGACTTATGATTTGATTTATTCCATGTTATATGATCCATGTGGCACATTTATGCATGAAATGAAATGATTATGAAGGGAGCGCCCTGATAGCGCTCCAATGCATTGGGTAAAGTGTAGTATCATGATACGTCATGTGAAATGAGTATTGACTCATGATAATTGAAGTGAAATTAGTTTTTACTCTTTCTTGATGTTCAATGAGGGTTTACTCATGCTCCATGTGCAATGATCATTGGCTCATGCTAATTCCATGTTAAGTGTTGTTTCCATATTTCCATGTTATGATTTTAATGCTTTATCATGACTTTATGTTCATGTTTCTATCGTGCTCCATTGATATGAATATTTTCTAACATGTAATTAAATCTTCATGTTATTCCTTGTTTACTCTCTTATTGGGCTTTAAAGCTCACCCTTTTCTTATGCATGTACTTAGGTTATCCCATGCAATGCTAAGTATGAGGGAATGTAGTGGTCATGTGTAGGATGTTTTTAATAAGATGTTGGGTTCTATGTTTTATGTGGTTATGTAATGTTCTTAAGCCCCAAATACACTAGACCTCTCAATCTTCTATGTTTTATCAAGTGAATGTTTCATGTAACAAATCATGTTTAAGTATGAAATAAAGAGCAGGGTTGTTATAGTTTATATCATAGGATAGGTTTAGTTATTTTGGGATTAATATTAGAAAACCTCAGTGAAAGCCTTAGGGATAAGAATAAGTATAATAAAACATCCCTACATTTTGGTGAGTATTGAGTAAGTGGTTTATCAAAAAAATATATCAATGTCTGGATACGAGCAGGTAGAGCGGCTCTGGCACATATGTACCTGGGGGGAAAACCCCGACAAGGAGTTTCAGGATTTACATAGGGTATTCTGGTACATGATAACATGTCTTTGTTCACTATTGGTTATGACACTCCAGGGGGATATTCATTGGTAAATTCACTAGCTTAGTATGAACCATCATTAAGGGAATAAAAAAATTCCTCTAAGAATATATGTTATAAAGTAGATCATGGATAACATAGATTTAATACTATAGATTCATAATTTAAGAAAATAAAATCTATTTATAAGTAATCTATTTTTGGATTACCCATTATGTGTTACCCATAAATTTTCTTTTATTCCATCCAATGACTAGTAATAGGAGGACTCGGGCTAACAACTGATGTGGAGATCAATGTGATGATTGTGCTAATGAGATTCCCAATCCGATGGGAGAGGGAATCGTGGACTTTGTCACAATTATCTCTAAATTAACTCAAGATTGTAATAGTAACATGAATCAAGAGAAACGTTCAACCCCCCCCCCCCCCCCCGACCAGAAAGAACAAGTCGCTATCGAGAGATTTATGTGACAAAAGGCCTCCTACTTTTAATGGATTATATGATCCCTCAATCACTGAACAATGGATCAACTCCATTGAAAATATATTCTACATCATGAAATGTTTTGAACAAGAAAAGGTTCTCCTAGTTGCTTATCATATGGGGGTGAAGCTGATCAACGGTGGACATTGATCAAAAATACGAAGTTTGAGGAGGATATCAAGGTGTTGTAATGGAAGAATTTTTGGAATATGTATTTCGATAAATATTTTCCACACACCCTCCGGTTTAATATGGAAAGGGACTTCATTTATCTCAAGAAAAAATAAGATGAATCTATCAGAGCGTATGAGGAAAACATCACATGGATTGCACGATATGCCTCTATCATTGTCGGTACCCCTGAATGCAAGGTTGACCACTACTTTGGTGGGCTGAAACCTAGCCTGTGGAAAGCCCTAGTGATCTATTACTTTGATAGCGATGAGTAAATTTTCTGTTGTTCCCTAAAGGTAGAAATAGATATCGAAGAATCTCAGGGTTATCATGGGGATAAGAAGCGTAAGGTGGATTTCAATTCTGGTGATCTGATGGATAAATCCAATGGTGCTAAGAAAATCCATCACCCCACTTGCCAAAGGTGAGGAAATAATCACCCCGAAGAATTTCTTGAAGGGGACGAGGAAATGCTTTAGGTGTGGAAGAGAATGGAACCTAGCCATTAACTGCTGACAAGAAAAACCTGCGTCTATAATAGAGGAGAGGAATGCTCTGTTCGAATCACAATGCATTGTTCATTTCTTCAACAGAAAAGGACCAAGGAATCTTGCCAATAAGTTCCCTAATTCAAGTGTTTTTGGAAGCAAACAACAACCTACAAGGTAGAAAGGGAGATATTTTTCCATAACTATTGCCAAAGTGAACCCCAACAACGAAGTGGTGACAGTTACGCTAGTTATCCATTCAAGAATAACGAACATACTTTTTGATTCAGGTTCTATGCATTCTTTTATATCCCGAATGTTTAGTATAAAAATCCTAACATCACCATAAATCATGGAAGTAAAGATGTCAGTGAGTATAGAAAATGAGGCAATCATTGCATCTCATTAATATAACTCCTCCCCTGTTATAATCGGTGGATTGAACTTCCCAGCGAACCTCGTCATACTCCCTCTATTATAGTTTTATGAAATTATGGGTATGGATTAGATTTCCTTATATAGATCCAACACAAATTTCCATGAGAGGGAAATCAATGTCCATGTGGAGAATCGACCCCCAATTCTATAAAAGTGAAAGGAGAAAGATGAATCTTCTTTATCTCCATTATCTCAAGTGTGGATATTACAGCCCTATAAGCATGTGTATCTAGCTCAGATCATTGATTCTAAGGAGGAAACCATCCTTGAAGACATGCCTATTGTGAAGGAATTCGTTGAAGTGTTTCCTGAGGAATTGTCTAGTCTTCCTCCTAGAAGAGATGTTGAATTCTAAATTGATCTTATAAGTGGGGAATTTCCAATATCCTAGACTCCATATAGAATGGCTATTGTGGAGCCTGAGGAGATGAATAAACAACTACAGGAGAATATGGATAAAGGGTTTATATTCCCAAGTGCTTCAACATGGAGTGAACAAGTCCTCTTCGTCAAGATTAAGAATGGGTTAATGCGACTTTGCATAGATTATCGTGAGCTTAAAAAAATCACGACAAATAACAAGTATCTTCTCCCTTTAATTGATGACTTGTTCGATCATCTGCGTAGAGCACAATATTTCTCAAAGGTAAATTTTTGGTTGGTATATTATCAAGTAATGGTGAAGACGGAAGATATCCCCAAGACTGCTTTTCATACAAGATACGGGAACTATGAATTTATAGTAATGTCTTTCAGACTCACTAATTCTCTGGAAATATTCATGGACTTGATGAATAGATTATTTAGAGATTACCTAGAAAAATTTGTGGTAGTCTTTATAGAAGATATTATAATATACTCCAAAACTAAGGAGGATCATGAGGATCATCTAAGAACTGTACTAGAGAACTTACGGAAGGAGAAGCTCTATGAAAAGTACAGAAAGTGTAAGTTCTGGTTGAATGATGTCTCATTCTTGGGCCATATCATCATAAGAAATGGGATATCTATGGATCCCTCCAATAGAACTGCAATAGAGGGATGGCTGAGGCCAACATCGTTAATGGATATTCGTATATTTTTTGGGTTAGCTGGATATTATTGACGATTTGTGAGAAATTTCTCACGATTTTCCAACCCTCTTACCAATCAAACTCGTAATGGAGTAAAGTTTTCTTAGAGTGGTGAATGAAAATAAATCTTTAAGGAGTTGAAAAGGAGGATTATCACTACTCTTGTGCTCACTTTAGCCATAAGTGGAGAACTTTTTGTGGTATTCAGTTATGCTTCGAAGAAGTTCCTGGGTTGTGTGTTGATGAAAAATGACAATGTCATTGCCTAGGCTTCAAGGTAATTGAAATTTCATGAGAAGAATTATCCAAAACATGATATGGAGTTGGTTGTGGTGATCTTTTCTTTAAAAATTTGGTAGCATTATCTCTTTGGGGAGAAGTTTGAAATACATACAGACCACAAAATACTCAAGTATATATTCACACAGAAAGAGTTGAACATGTGCCAATGAAGATGGTTTGAGCTGATCAAAGACTATGACTGCTCAATCCATTACCACCCTGGGAAAATGAACATGGTGGAATATGCTCTAAGTAGAAAGGACCTAGTGATTCTAACATTTATGATAATTGAAAAGGATCCAATCATCTTAGATTTGATGAATACGGACATGGGAATAATAAATAAGGGAACATCATCAATCCTTTCACAAATGATTTCTCAACCGTCTCTTTTGGAAAGGTTAAAGGATGATGTGGGAATTCATAACAAAGTGGAAACTATCAGAAAAGGGAAATCCTTGGATTTAAATGTTAATGAAGAAGGAATTGTGAGAGTTGGGAAAAGACTGTGTGTTTCATTAAGTCCGAAGCAGAAGAAGGAACTTTTGGATGATACACATAGTTTAAATTTCCCTATTCACCTAGGAAACACAAATATGTATCGAGATATCTGAGATTATTATTGGTGGGATAATATGAATATGGAGATTGCTGAGTATACATAAAATTTCTAGGTGTGTTAGCAAGTGAAGGCAGAGAGGAAAAAGTCAAAGGGGATGATACAATCATTGCCCATACGAGCATGGAAATGGGAGAAAATCACCATGGACTTTGTCAGCAGACTTTTTAAATCATCCAAAGTTAACAAGGAAATCTAGGTTGTTGTGAATTGTCTTACAAAGTTTGCACACTTCATTTCAATTCGGGAAGATTTATCATTGGATCAACTAGCATGGATATATATCAGGGAAGTGGTAAGGATGCATGGAGTACCACTATCTATTATATCCGATCGAGATCCAATATTCACCCCTATGTTTTGGAAGAGTATTCAACAGGCTTTGGATACTAAACTGAACTTTATTACGACCTATCATCCTCAAACTGATGGCCAATCTGAGTGAACTATTTAGACACTAGAAGATATGTAAAGATCAGGTTCAATGGTCTTTAAAGGAGGTTGGGTTCAACATCTTCCTCTGGTTGAATTCTCCTAAAATAACAGTTTCCACTCAAGAATATGAATGGAACCTTATGAAGACATGTATGAGAATAGGTTCAGAACACCGACATGTTGGGATGAAGTCGTTGAGTGTATGATGGTAGGACCAAAAATGGTCGAAGAAATGGTGGAGAAGGTGAAAACCATTCAGCAATATATCAAGGCATCCCAAAGTCGACAAAAGAGTTATGTAGATAACTTTCAACGAGACCTTGATTTCAGTGTTGGAGACATGGTGTTTCTATGCATATCTCAATGGAATAAGGTCATGAGGTTTGGAAAGAAAGGGAAGTTAATTCTTTGGTACATCAGCCCCTTCGAGATTCATGATCGTGTTAGGGGTGTGCCATATCGACTAGCACTTCCACCTACTATGGCCAAAGTAAATGATGTCTTTCTTGTATCCCTATTAATGAAATTACATACTATACCCTTCACATGTACTCTCTTCAGAGGTAAAACAATTAGAGTATGAACTTTCTTAGGAGGAGAAACAAGGGAATATATTAGATCATAGAGAAATAGTTCTACGAAATAAAACATTCCCCCGCATCAAGGTGTTGTGGAGAAACCACAAGTTTGAAGAAGCGACGTGGGAATTAGAGGAATTGATGAAGAAAAGTTACATGCATCTGTTTTAGTGTGGGAAAATGAAATTTTGAGGGTGAAATTTCTTAAGGGGGAAGATTGTGATGACCCAAAAATTTATTAATGAAAATGCATCTTGGTATATTTAAATGTATTTTTATGGTTATATAAAATTTATGCACTTATTTGGTTTTATGTTTTAGATTTTAAAATACCGTTATGAATTTGGACCATTGATAATATAGCCATTGAACATTGATCACATGATTAGTATAAATATTGGGCTTTAACAAATCCAATTTACTTGGAAAAAGGAAGCAATAACCTCATCCAGTAGACTTTCCCCATACGAAGACCATTTGTTGGAGCTCGGAAAAGAGGTGGTATCTTTTGTCTTTTCTCTTGACCAAGACCAAGTTGATCTTGAATATGTTAATCTCAATCAGAACTGCCTATGAGAGAAGTGGAAGTTGATAGAGATTACCATTTGAGCAATGTTATCCAAGCCACCCCAAGTGTCTGTCACCATCACCCACCGTACCCTTCGGTCTTATGCAAGTGTTTTAAGGGGTTATGTAACAAGACCTTATTACTACAATTACGTACATTATTCTTTCATAGAGAATATACATTCTTTTTATTATTATTACTTTTGTAAATAGTTTTTTATGCACAAATAGTATTTTTAATTAATATTCAACTAAGAAATATATTTTGATGATTTAATTGACTTTTTAATTAAATAATAAAATATAATTAATATTATTAAATTACTTTTTATTAAATATAAATTATTGTATAATTTTTTGAATGAAATTTTAGTTTTTATTAAGGTTTGAAAGCTGGTTTTGTCAAAACCCATGAATTTTCGATAAATGTTGGTTTTTATTTTAAAAGTAAAAATTCACATATTTAGAAAATTATTTAGATAAAATTAATATTATTTTTTTAATGAGGACGTCAAAATTATCCAATGGTGAATTTTTCATAATTTTCTGATACAGTCGAATTTTTGGGTAAAAATTAAATGCCTTTTAAATATATAATGTATTTTATGACATCATAATGACCCAATAGTGATGTAATAAAATACTATAAAAATTATGTTAGGCCAATATATGTTTTTACATTAATATAATGTGATTTTTGGTATGTTTTATTTTTTTTACAAAGCTTTAGTGGACCCTTCAATACTTATAAAACATTTTTTATTTTTAAATTGTTTTACTTGAGAGTGTGACTCACCTCCACATAAGAAACCCTATTATTTTAAGAAGTTAGGCCATTAGCCTTATAAAATATTTTTTCCAATCCCCTTTGGAAAAAACCATGGAAAAAAACCCAATGGACGGTTTTTGGTTTTAATTAGTTTAATGTGAGGTGTCCCAAACCTAAATAATAAAGGATTCCTTCTCCTTTCATATATAAACCCACCCAAGTTCCCACTTCCTCTTCACTAAAAGCCTTTTTAGTTCAACCAATCCTTGAAATACTCTCTCTATAATCCTCCAAAGGTTCCACAAGCTCCCATAAATCCTCTCTCAAGCCTCTCCCAATCTTTTGGGATCACACTTCCAAGTAAGGGATTTCTTCCTTTCTAAATTTTGTCCAAGTTTCTTTATATTGTTAAATACATTTTAATTTAAATTAAAAATATTGGAGTAAAATTTATCACCTCCATCATACATTCCTCTTCATGTTTTAATAATTAGAGATCCCCTTTCTCTCTCATTAAATTCCTCCCATGTACACATGTTACTATGTAGAAATTCCGAAATGAATTTCTTGCTCCTCATTTACATTCAAGAAAATCTTTTGTATCATGACTATAAATTCCATTAAAATTGCTGGGAAATGTATATATATGACCCCATTACAGTAAACTTCATTTACATATTATGATACAATAATTTCTCTCTCATCAACCATTTTTATGAATTCTTATGTCACGTCATTATGCTATTGAAATTGCACCGCCTTTTTCCAAGCCAATATCATTTTGTAGTGAATATCATACCCATGTTTCTATCAAGTGTATTCACCTTTATTCACATATACATATTTAATTATACTTTCATGTATTTATTCCACATTACTTAATCATGGAATTATTTATGATGTGGATTTATTCCATTTAATATGATCCATGTGGCACACTTATGCATGAAATGAAATGATTATGAAGGGTGTGCCCTGATAGCTCTCCAATGCATTGGGTAATGTATATTATCATGATACATCACGTGAAATGCGTTTTGAATCATGAAAATTCAAGTGGAACGATGGTTTACTCGTGCTTCATGTGCAATGAGGTTTACTCGTGCTTCATGTGCAATGACCCTTGGCTCATGATAATTCCATGTTAAGTGTTGTTGTCATATTTCAATGTTATGATTATAATTCTTTATCATACCTTTATGTTCATGTTTCTATTGTTCTCCATTGATATTAATATTTCCTAACATGTACTTAAATATTCATGTTATTTCTTGTTTACTCCCTTACTGATCTTTAAATCTCACCCTTTTCTTATGCATGTCCTCAGGTTATCCCATGCAATGACAAGTACGAGGGAATGTAGTGGTCATGTAAAGGAATTTTTCAATAAGATGTTGTGTTCTATGTTTTATGTTCTTATGTAATGTTCATAAGCCCTAAAGACACTATACCTCTCAGTCTTCTATATTCTATCAAGTGATGGTTTTATCTAATAAATCATGTTTAAGTATGAAATAAAGAGTCAGGTTGTTATATTTATGTAGCTATTTCTAGTGATGTAGTGTGTTGTTACAGCACACTATACCTATTTCTGAGGTGGTAGTGTGTTGTAGCATCACACTGTAGTTTTCACCTTTATCAGTGCTATTAAATGTGTTGATAAATATATCTTTTATCAATTGTTTTTAAAGCAATGATAAAGGATCTTGTAAAGGCACTGATAGAGGGTAACTTTATCCGTACTTTTTAAAGTGTCGATAATGGTATCTTTATCAGTGTTTCTAAAAACCCTGATAAAGGGTAGCTCTATCAGTGCTTATATGAAAGATGATAAATCCTTATTTTGTCAGCACTTGTAAAAGTTCTGATAAAAGATCTTTTTATTAGCGCTAAATAAAAGAACTGATAAATGGTGTCTTTTATCAGGTATTTTAATAGTTTTGATAAAATTATGATTTATCAATTCTTTTCTAGGACTAATAACAACCTTGGTCTTTTAACCATGTTAAGATATTCATTAATTTTCTATCATTGATAAAGGATGATTCGAGTGATTTTAAAGTCACAATTTGTATCAGTGAGTAGAGTTACTTTTTATGTTTACTGATTAACATATCAACCATATTAATTTTAAAGAATAGTTAGGTAAAAATTCTAATACTTTTCATTATTTTATGATCCTTAATATCTACTAAAAGTATATTTTAGTACTTTTGGTTTCAATGTTAATTTTTGGACATCCATTTCTTCATGTAATGGATGAATTAGAAATAGATAAAAGCACAACTAAAGAATGATATATTGTTTATATAAATATATCAAGTAAGTATATTTCTTTATATTATTATTAAATAAAATAATTAATCAATGTTATGATAATGATCAAAAGAAAATGTGTTTTCCTAATACCATAATTTTGTTGAACTAGAGGCCTTTTAAAACCACACAGGTTTATGAATTTGAGGCCCTCACTTTTCTTTGATCATTCTCATCTTTGTAATTGATGAGCTCAATAACTCCCTATAAATATTTACATTTTTTTCTCTATGTCCAATATAGACTCCCAAACTATTTTCTCCTATGTGGAAACCTAGTTATATGTTACTTTGGGTAATTTTCATGGTTTCATATTTCCCTTTTTAAGGGAAGTTTCAATATCCATTTTTATGATGTGGGTTTCTATGAATGAAACATTAAAGTATTAAACCTTTGATAAACTAAAATAATTTCAAGGGGAAAATAAATTTAAGGGGGTATAATGTAACACCCTAATATTTTCTGAATTATTGTTTTCGAATTAATTTAACCTTTTTGATATTTTTCATTTCACACAACACTGAAAATAATTTATTTTATGTTAAATATTTATGTTTGGTTTTCATTATACACAAAAAAATGTTAATCTTACACTAAATGAAACATTTATTTTAGTTTTCTCTACACGGAACATCTATGTTATCTTTCATTACATGCAACAATGAATTTCCTTGATGCATATCAAAACATAGAAGACCGACTTATACCGAATAATAATATATCATAAATATCTTATTACTTGATATAATAAGATATAACCTCTATATTAAATTTGTGTTTATTAATATTATTAACTAATTTATGAAAATATATGGTTTACAAAAATTTAATATGAATTCATAGGTTACCAATTAATAAGAAATGAATATGAAAATCGATTGAATATAAAGGAATATACTATTATTATAGACACTAATCTGTTTAACCCTAAAAAAATAAATTAATTACAATTAGTGAGTTATATTAACATAATATATCAATTATATATTCAGTAAAATAATTTCAATATCAATCTAATAGATTTTATAGACATAAGATAAGAACAAACCCAATTTTATGCTTAAAACACGATATTTTTATTAAGTAATTTTTAAAACCTTTTAACAGATAACCTATTTTAAATCCATTTTTTTAATCCTTTACAAATTTAATATATCAACATAAACCTAAACTTTTAAATAGTAACATAATAATCAGTTTAGGGTGCGTGAATTTTTATTTTTATAATGAAAAGGGAAAAATACTGAATTTTAGTTCAAAACTACATTTTCATATAATTTATTTACAAGGTTAAATCATATTTTAAATTTGTTTCAAAGTTTAATTAGATAATTTTTTTAAAATTAATAAAATTTAGGTCATTGAGATCAATTTCACTTTGAAATTGGGTATAAAAACATATAAAACTTTTGAATGTTTCTACATTCCTGCATTGTTGACCCGACTGTGGGATTAATTTTAAATTAATTTCTTCAAATTATATGTTTGGAATTTGGAAAATTTGATTCCATATTTTTAATCATAATAAATTATAATCTATAATAAGTTAAAATTATTTTATTACCTAAATTGTAGTGAAATTAATTAAAACTAATTACATCGATTAAGGTAAAATTAAGATTAACTAACGACTGAACCTTAAATTTAAGACCCAAATGACTTATAAACTTCCCCAAACCCCATTGGACGACCATATTTAGACCTTATACTCATTTTTATAGACTTGTTTCCATTATAAGATCCACTTAACCTGGAAAAAACATGGGATTAATTCTTTTTCCATATATTTAAAATAGTGTCACTCCTCCTTCACTATAAAAATATCTCCTCTCCTCCACTTATTTACACCTATCAAACCACTTAGGTTTGGAAAATAATATCTCAAATATAATTCCAAAAATATTCCATTTCTCCTTGAATCATCTCTTTGGGTATAAAGTCTTCCAAGGAATCCCTTTGATGCAAACCAAAAGGATTTACCCGATTAAGAGGCAACACACTCCCTCAAACTCCTTTATTTTTTCTTTATCCTCCAAATAAATTCTTATTATTCCATTATTATAAAAAAAATTATACTCAATATAATTATATTTTATTATAATAAGGTTATATCCTATTCATACACATACCTTCATCTAATAGGTAACGAACATACTGTTTATATGTACGGTGAACTATCGTCCCACAAAATGATAATTGTTCGTTTTTCCTTTACTACCTCTCATGGTGGAAATTACGATGGAAAATCAATTTATATATAATATATATGATATTTATTATGTATTTAATCTTATTTAATACTTTTATCACATATATATTTATACATTCCATTTTGTGTATATATGATAATTTCATTTGAGGATGTATGGACTACTGCGCCCTCAAAGCGATGTGATTCGTTCAAACGATACATAGAATGTATAAAAGAAGGTTTTAATTAAACATTTGTTACATACAAAACATCTATTTTATATTAATTACATAATTAAATTTTTATAAATATAAAATATACCATTTTCTTTATTACCCTTTCACACATTTAAAAAGTGATAATGTTATTCATGGACGTGTGGACTACCACACCCTCGACATGATGTGATTTAATTTGAATCACAAAAAGTATATATATAATTATATGTGATTAAATAATATGGTATTTATTATATAATTATAATTTTTGAAATATTAATGTCATGTACCTTTTTTCAATAACTATCATTGAGAAATGGGAATGTTACTCATGAGTATGTACGACCTACTGTCTCCATGATTGTAATGTTGATTCATTTTTCGAAACCAAATTTAATCATTAGTTTTAAAATTATAATTAAGGTTTAAATATGATTATTATATCATGATTATTTTTCTATATATGTTTATATAATGACCCCTTTGACCATAGTCGACCAACCAAAGTTTTTTTTAACGCATGAACCAAATTTGGTCAAAACACCTGACGTAAACTTATTTGTTTAAGTAGATGCATACAAGATGATAATAATTTAAATAAAATTAATAATAAAATTGGATAATTTTATGAATAAATTATTTAATTATAATAATTTTATTCTTTAGGTATATAAATGCACACGAGACAAATCAGACTCAAGGTAAAGGAATTTCTTCTCACTTTTTATTTCTGTGAGATACAATCCTTGTTCACCACTCATTACTTTTGTGTGGTATATATAATTAATGTGAATGTAATATGTGAATAATATAATTAAATATATTGGTATTTACATAACCATTTTATGATATTTCTATCATGGGGTTTAATTTTAAAAAGATACAAAATTAATAAATTAATTGTTTTCTCAATTTTCCTTCTTTGGTACACATGCCATGTTATACACATATATTTTTATATGTAGTGTTTAAAATAAATTTGAAATGTTATGTCATAAATATTATAATTTTCATGATATTTTACACTCCATTTAATTTAATTTTCCTACATGGGTTGTATGATTCAATGTTACCTTGTGGTAAGAGTTTATGGAAAAATCTCATTGTTTATCAAGATTGTTTATGATCATGTTTTTATTGATGAAATCATATAATCCATATTTCAAGAACACTCATTAATTTTATTTTCCTCTGGTTATTCATGATATATTCATGTATTGGAATCATTTTTTCACTCACTGGTACATGAGATAGTTAAGAAAGTGTTTTTAAGAAAGCCTTAATTTACCTCTCTCTTCACTCAGAAATAAGTGTTCATTAAAACCATGTTTTCTAAAAAGGGATTCCCGAAATATTTTACCATTTCTTGTATTTTACCAATGATTTAAAATGAATCTTATTTTTACTTTCTAAACAAGGAATATTTCTAACCTTTTACCATGCAAAATGAATATTCTTCTTACCTGATATGACATGTACTGATTTACACACTGTTATTTCATTGAATTTTCTTTTTCATTTTTAAAAGATTAATTTTTTAGAAAATGTTTTTAAAATTGATTTTCAAATAAATGTTTTTCAAAAATATTTCAATATTTATTTATATTTTTTCAATTTATTTTTCAAGGAAAGTGGTTTTCAAAATGTTTTCATGATTATTTTATAAGTTCTCATGGAAAATGGTTTTCAATCTCCTCTATATTTTTTCACAGGAAAAAAAGGATTTAAAAGTGTTTTAAATTATTCCTTTAGAATTTTTCATTTTTTTTCTCATGAATATTATTTTCAAAATGTTTAATGTTTTAAGAAGTATTTTTCAAAGAATAAATCATAATTTCATCATGATGTATTTCAAAAGATCATTCAAAATTATTTTCCATCTAATATGAAACCCATTGGTCTTACTCGTGCCTTTTCAGGAAATGATTTAAATGCTATATTCATATTCTTTCTATGATTGGTTTATGTATTGATGACATGATATTTATGAAACCTACTACTTTTCACAGGTTATATGTATATGAAACTCGATTTTCTTCATGGGTTTAAAGACCCGTAAAATTCAAGGAAATATTTTTCTTAATTTTCATTGAGATTTTACAAGAACGCAGTTTCTGACAGAACTTGATTCTGAGGCCTGGTGTGCCCAGAATTTCTATGAGAACTTTAGCTCGGGTACGTTCAGTGAACAAAAGATCGAGAATTTATAACTTTTTAACCGGTGCTCGGAATTGAATTCTGAGGGCACCGATGGAACCGTAGCGCTGGTAATTGCTTAGGAACACCTGTTCTGGGGTTTCGTTTTCATGAGAGAAGATGATAAAAATTGTGGAAGTTTAATTTATATTTTAACTACAATTTTTATTTTCTTTAAGTGGTTTAAGGCTTTGGGTGGAAGTTGGGTAACTACCCAACTTCCCAAGGGAGGTTATGTGGGTGGTGGGGCCAACATGAACCCCACCCCTTCATATTCTTCAACCCCCCTCAACTCACCTTTTAATTTTGATAACTTAAGTATTAATAACTTATGTTATTAATGGTATGAGTTTAATGTGTGTGTAGGTTTGAATTTCAAACTCTTGAAATTCAAAAGTTATGTTCTGTTAATAAAATAAGAGATGAGCTTATTTTATTTGGGGTTGGAACCTTGTGGTGGAGTTTTTGAGAGAAAATACTAAAGCTTTCAGGAACTTCTTCGTCTTTGAAGAAGAACACGAAGAACACATCGGTCTCCTATGAAGAATGTTGAGTTCTCGGAAACCGATTATGTGACGTCGTGTACCGCGACGCCGACGCGACTTCCTCCTTCCACGACGTCTCTTTCCGCGACGGTTTTTCCATGACAAATCCTCGTTCGACGAACCTCCGTTCAAGCTCGCACGAGGTAGGAGTTTTATTTATTTATTTCGTTCGTGAATACTATCTTGTCGTTCTTCGTGAAAATACGAACAATTGCTAAAGACTAATGAGAGGGGGCTGGACTGCACAAACATGGTCGACCCTCCTCTATTATTGATGTTGTTTCTAATGTGGTTGGAAAGAAATGGTGTGGTGCCATCGCACCACGCGAGATCGTGCGGCAAGGAATGTGTGGCGCCATCGCGCCGCCTCGTGAAATCGATCAAGGACGCGATGCCGTTGCACCGCGCTGGAGAACCACAAAAACACTGCGGCCGAAGCGGGGTCGCGGCGGAGGGGTGCGGCGTCGTCGCGCCGCACCGGACGAATCAAAGTCGTGGCCGGTTCCGGGCCGCAGCGGAGCAAGGAGACCGGCGGCCGGTTCCGGGCTGCCGGTGTCGGATCAGGGAGGGGACCGGCTGACGCCAGTCCCGTGGTGGCAGAAACTGGTTGGCCGGGGTGGGCCGGCCAGACAGCGGTACAGCCGGGGGTTCAAACCCCCGGCCGGCCAGCAAGCGGCCCCCATTAAGGGGGTCGCGGTTACAAATCGCGGGGAAGGGGGGTGCAGCGCCCCCCCCCCCCCCCCAGCTACACCGAACGGTTCGGCCATTCGGCCGAGCCAGCTGGCACCGCGCGCCGGACCGCCAGGTCGGGCCGACCCAGGGGATCTCGGTCGGGACGGACCGGGCCCAAAACCCCCGTTTTCGGAACCTTTTTTGTCTTTTGCCCATATCTCGGGCTACGGACCTCTGATCGATGCGACTTCAGCGGCGATGTGATCCTTGGATCGAGACGTTCGTTTCGGTATATCGTGCTCAAGGTTTTGGAATACTTTGAGTTTGTCCGGGTTGTTTCGTACACGAAACCAACCGGGCCCTCGGAGCGGAAACGCTCATATCTTAAGCTCCAGACGTTCGATTGACGTGTCGTCGAATTTGTTGGCTTCCTATAAGTGAGACGGATATTTTGGCATACTCCGCCCGAGGTTTGGACGCATGTAGAGTACGGTCGGGTTGGTTTTGCCTTAAAAACCGACTGGGCCCCTGGGACGAAAAAGCCAATAACTCTCAGACCGGGCGTCCGATTGACGCGCTGTCTGCAACATTGAGTTCCTGTTGACGATACGGAACTTTTGGATACATAAACTCTGAACTATGTGTTAGTGGATGTATCAGCCTCTCGGCTTGTGGAGCGGACCCTCCCGAACGAGCTTGCTGTGTGCGGGAACCCTAGTGATGGCTGTGTTTGCGACTGGGACGACAACGACGACTGTACAGAGATCCTCATTGGATTCGATGGCGATGACTACAGCACTCAACGATCCTACGTGGATCAGTGCTACAGATCCTGTGTGGGTCTGATCCTGTGTGGGTCAGTGCTCAGCGGTTCTGTGTGAGCCAGCGCCTACAGATCCTGTGTGGGTCTTTGCGGGGGTTAGTTACCTATCGATCCTGTGTGGGTCAGACCCTTCCTGGGTCATTGCAGGGGTTAGTTACCTATTGATCATGTGTGGGTCAGACCCTTCCTAGGTCATTGCGGGGGTTAGTTACCTATCGATCATGTGTGGGTCAGACCCTTCGTGGTTCATTGCGGGGGTTAGTACTTATCGGTCCATTGTGGGTCTGACGACTTAGATGAATCAGTGGATATATCTGATCATCTCTATCGTCATACGAAGAAGTATACCTGTGTGAGATGAATCTTGTTTTTCTTTCCTATGTGGATTGTGTTGTGCTATCTTGTGTGGATTTACGTTTTTCTTTCCTGTGTGGACTGGGTTGTACTTGGGCTCGGATGTTGGAGCCAAACTAGAATTGATGACTTAGGTATATGTATGGGCATATACCTAAGCGGTGTCGTATGTTACTTCGTGATTGTATCTTTCCTTTGTGGATTTTGGGAGACCTTTGGGGGTCTCGGGGTCCCTACTGAGTAGCTTATACTCACCCATGCACGGGTTATGCCCGCACTATGTTGTGTTGGTTGCAGACAATGGACAGCGTTGATCGTGGTTGAGGCTTGCAGAGTAGGACGGTACCTGGAGGTGGACCACTGGAGGGACGTACTCGGAGTGGACGGTTGGACCTGAGGAGCTGTGGAGGCTATCTATACTCACCCTTCATGTGGGAGTCCCAGTGGACGGCTCGATGCTGCGGCTTACTTTTCAGTTGTTGTTTTCCCTTTCGAGTTGTACTTTACTTTCAGTTTGGGTTTGTATTCTGGCCCACTTACATTTTCGCACTTACGGTTGTACTCAGTTTTTACTTAGTTTTTACTTCTTCTGCTTTCTTGCTCTGTGGTGTTTGTTTACTTTACAAAGGCAATGCCTTCCCTTTTTACAGGGATTTACGCCTTGGTGCTAGTCGCCAGCCCCTGGCCTATGGAAGGAGGGCTTGGGGTAGTCACGGCACAGGCCCCGAGGACGGGTCATGACAAATTTGTATCAGAGGAGTTCGGTTCTACCAAATAACATGGGACTCTGATCTTTTTCTATGTGAAGCAATAGTGTTAAGCATATTTGGTGTGGTTATCAGTCCAGGGAGTCTAGTGTTGGTGTGGCAGCCGACGTATCCGTACACCAGGACCCTGACTTCTGATTTCCGACTTAATGCACGAAGACATTGATTGCATGTGTGTTTTATGTTTTCTTTGTGATTACTTGTGTCAGATCACCAGGTATACTGTTTGACCATGGTGCACCTGTTTCTTTTCAGGATGGCCCCACGACGGCAGCCAGCTAGGGTTCCGAGAGTTGAGCGTGACGACAGTCCACTGAGCGACGAGGCCTCGGTGTAGGGCCCTTTGACAGCTGAGGCACCGACGATACCTATACCCATCGAGCCATCGATGCTTCCAACCCCAGTCGCTGACGATGCACGTCACCTTAGTGCATTGCATGAGTTCCATCACCAGCTACCACCCAGGTTCCGCAGGGAGATGGACCCCCAGGCAGCCGAGGACTGGCTGGAGGTAGTGGTACGAGTTTTTCAGTTAGTGACGACACCAGCAGACCTCATGGTGAGCCTCACATCGAGCCTACTACACGCGGCAGCAGGCCGATGGTGGAGCTTGATGCTCCAGGTGCACGTTAAGGCATCTCTTCTTTGGACAGACTTTGAGAGCCTCTTCCGCTCGGAGTTCGTCACAACCACCCTCCGTGCAGTGCGCATCTAGGAGCTTCTTCAGATGTGGTAGGGAAGCTTGACAGTCGCCCAGTACTCGGTGAGATTTACTGATCTCTCATGCTACTCGACAGACATGGTATGGGACCCATTCTTCCGGGCCCGGACCTTCGAGCAGGGATTGAGGCAGGAGATCAGGGCGTTGCTGATCTCCCTTAGCATTCCGACTCAAGCAGGAGTACTGGAGCGAGCTCTTCTCATCGAGAGTTTTCTTGCTGAGTCTACACCAGCGGCGAGACCTACCGCAGGGGGACACGTGGCGGAGTCTTCTGCAGCCGGCAGTAGACAGATGTCACAGAGGTCTAAGAGGGCCAGGCCAACGGGCGGACGACCACATGATACTGGCTCGGAGGTTCGGGGCACACACAGCATAACCAGTCTTACGAGTGGAAGATAGTGCTATGCATGCGGCGGGCAGGGCCACATGGCTCATGACTGCCCGACCCACCATGTAGAGGAGCATCATATGGTTGAGGAACCACCTAGGCAGAGGCAGAGGTTCGACCGTGGCGGTCCGCAGGGATCAGGCGGACGAGGAAGAGGAGCAGGCCGAGCAGCAGGTGGTGGGCGACGCTTTGAGGCTCTACCACCACCACCACTAGGAGGTCCACCCCAACCTCAGGGGAGAGCACAACTTCAGGCAGCTGAAGCTTACGATCATGGAGATATGGAAGCGGGTGGACTAGTGCAAGACTAGCTCCAGGCATAGAGGCCTTTTCCCATAATTCCTCTAGCTTTGTAGTTTGTGTTGCCTTGTGTCCTTGTACTTTGAGTTGAAGTAATAAAAGACGCTTGCAATGGTGACGTTTGCTTTCTTTTCTTTTGTTTGTTATTACTAAGAGGTGCCGGTTAAAAACTATTGACTTGACCCTCACTTGATATATTATTACTGGAGGAGACCCAGTGACCACACACTGATGCTGACAATGTGACTCAACCATTGGAGGCGAGAGTAACGGTTGGATCTCTTGGTAGCAGCGTCGAGGCCTTACGGCGTCATCCATGCCATGAATTAACTAATCATGATGGGATTGAATGTATTAGGCAAGGAATGTGGTTCATCTAGGGGATGATACCGGATTTCCCTTTTCGGAAAAAGATAAATCTTGGCAGCTTTGCAGAACGTTAAGGAGGAAGGGGAACATAGTAGCCGATGCTCTCAGCAGGAGGACGGGCATTCAGCTACTTGAGGAGGCGACAGAGCAGCTAGCCTCTTTGCAGATATCCTTCATGGATAGAGATGGGGCAGCCTTCCTTCAGTCTCTCACAGTCACATCTCCACTACTGCAGCGGGTCAGAGAGGCACAGTGTAGGGACGCTGACTGTGAGACGCGGCGTGCACAGATATCCTCAGGACTGGCACCTGATGGTTTCTCCTTTGGAGCAGAGCACGACGTACTTTTCAAAGGACGTACCTTGGTACCAGTTGCATTACGGGAGGAGGTGTTGTGAGAGTTTCACACTTCTCCCTTGGCGGTACATCCCGGAGTGGAGAAGATGTACCAGGACCTCAGATGACAGCACTGGTGGCTGGGCATGAAGAAGGCTGTGGCGGAGTTCGTTTCTCGATGCCTCACCTGCCAGCAGGTGAAGGCAGAACACCAGGTACCATCAGGCTTGGTACAGCCCTTGGAGGTCCCGGAGTGGAAGTGGGACGACATATCTATGAACTTCGTGACTGGACTTCCACGCACTTCTAGAGGTCACGACTCCATTTGGGTGATTTTCGACCGACTCACCAAGTCGGCACACTTCTTACCCATCAGATAGTAGGGATCATTGGAGAGCTTGGGACAACTTTACATTCAGGTGATTGTACGGCTTCATGGTGTGCCATCATCTATCATCTCTGATCGAGATGCTCTCTTTACTTCCTGGCTTTGGAAGGGGTTGTAGGAGGCGTTCAGGATGCAACTACGTCTGAGCACTGCCTTTCACCCTCAGACAGATGGTCAGATGGAGAGGACCATTCAGACTCTCGAGAACATTCTCCGTTCATGTGTCCTCGACTTTGGTGGCAGCTGGGAGGACCACCTACCCTTGGTGGAGTTCGCGTACAATAACAGCTACCACTCCACCATCGGGATGGCACCATACGAGGCGTTGTACGGCCGACCTTGCAGATCTCCTTTGTGCTGGACAGACCTTGGGGAGACAACACTTGTGGGACCAGAGATGGTCCAGGCCACGACAGAGAAGGTCTAGGTCCTCCAGGAGTGGATGAGGACAGCTCAGAGCTGGCATAAGTCTTATGCTGACAGGAGGCGGAGGCCACTAGAGTTCGAGAATGGCGACCACGTCTTCTTGCATGTCTCGCCTCGACGTGGATTATAGAGATTTGGACGAGGCGGAAAGTTGTCTACACGCTTCATCGGACCGTTCCAGGTCCTCAGCAGGATTGGAGAGGTGGCTTATCGCCCGGCTCTACCACCTCAGTTGCACCGAGTGCACGACGTCTTCCACGTATCTCAGCTGAGGAGATACGTGCACGACCCGACGCATATCTTTGACCATGGGGAGATAGACGTTGATGATGGGACGACTTTTGCAGAGGTCCTAGTGGAGATCGAGGATCGACAGGAGTGAGTCCTACGTTGACGGTTTATTCCTCTAGTACGCATCAGATGGCAGCACGGGAATCTCAAGGAGAGCACTTGGGAGCGAGAGGCTCAGATGCGTGCTCAGTACCCACATTTGTTTCCCTAGCTTATGATGTATCTTTACGGGGATGTAAAGCCCTGAGGTGTGAGTAATGTAAAGACCCTTAAAATTCAAGGAAAATTTTTATTAATTTTCTTTGGGATTTTACAAGAATGCAGTTTCTAACGGCACTTGATTCCGAGGCCCGGTGTTTCCAGGATTTCTATCCGAAGTTTAGCTCGGGTACGTTCAGTGAACGAACGAGCGAGAATTTATAACTCTTGAACCGGTGCTCCGAATCGAATTCTGAGGGCACCGATGGAACCGTAGCACCGGTAATTGCTTAGGAACACCTGTTCCGGGGTTTCATTTTCACGAGAGAAGATGATAAAAAGTGTGGAAGTTTAATTTATATTTTAACTACAATTTTTATTTTCTTTAAGTGGTTTAAGGCTTTGGGTGGAAGTTGGGTAACTACCCAACTTCCCAATGGAGGTTATGAGGGTGGTGGGGCCCACAAAAACCCCACCCCTTCATATTCTTCAACCCCCCTCAACTCACCTTTAAATTTTGATAACTTAAGTATTAATAACTTATGTGATTAATGGTGTGAATTTAATGTCTGTGTAGGTTTGAATTTCAAACTCTTGAAATTCAAAAGTTATGTTATGTTAATAAAATAAGAGGTGAGCTTATTTTTTTTGGGGTTGGAACCTTGTGATGAAGTTTTTGGGAGAAAACACTAAAGCTTTCAGGAACTTCTTCATCTTCGACGAAGAACTCGAAGAACACATCGGTCTCCGACGAAGAACACCGAGTTCTCGGAAACCGATTACGTGACGCCATGTACCGCGACGCCGACGCGACTTCCTCCTTCCGTGACGGCTCTTTCCGCGACGGTTTTTCCATGACGAATCCTCGTTCGATGAACCTCCGTTCAAGCTTGCACGAGGTAGGGGATTTATTTATTTATTTTGTTCGTGAATACTATCTTGTCGTTCTTCGTGAAAATACGAACAATTTCTAATGACTAACGAGAGGGGGCCGGACCGCACAAACATGGCCGACCCTCCTCCATTATTGATGTTGTTTCTAATGTGGTTGGAAAGAAATGGCATGGTGTCGTCGCACCACAAGAGATCGTGCGGCAAGGAATGCGTGGCACCGTCGCGCCGCGCCGTGAAATCGATCAAGGACACGATGTCGTCACGCCGCACCGGAGAACCGCAAAAACACCGCGGCCGGAGCGGCGTCGTCGTGCCCCACTGGACGAATCAAGGTCGCGGCCGGTTCCGGGCCGCGGCGGAGCAAGGAGACCGGCGGCCGGTTCCGGGCCACCGGTGTCGGAGCAGGGAGGGGACCGGCCGACGCCGGTCCCGTGGTGGTAGAAACCGGCCGGTCGGGGCGGGCCGGCCGGACAGGAGAATAGCTGGGGGTTCAAACCCCCAGCCGTCCAGCAAGCAGCCACCATTAAGGGGGCGGCGGTTACAAATCGCAGGGGATAGCGCCACCCCCCCCCCCCCCCCGCTAAACCGAACGGCTCGCCCGTTCGGCTGAGCCAGCTAGCACCGCGCGCCGGACTGCCAGGCCGGAAGCCGAGCTGGGCCAGGATGCCGGGTCGGGTCGACCCGGTTCGGGCCGACCCAGGGGGTCTCGGCCGGGATGGACCGGGCCTGAAACCCCCATTTTCGGATCCGTTTTTGTCTTTTTCCCATATCTGGGGCTTCGGACCTCCGATCGACGTGCCTTTAGCGGTGATATGATCCTTGGATCGAGACGGTCGTTTCGGTATATCGCACTCAAGGTTTCGGAATACTTTGAGTTCAGCCGGGTTGGTTCGTACACGAAACCAGTCGGGCCCTCGGAGCGGAAACGCTCATATCTTAAGCTTCAGACGTTCGATTGACGTGCCGTCGACTTTGTTGGATTTCTCTAAGTGAGACGGATCTTTTGGCATACTCCGCCCGAGGTTTGGATGCAGGTGGAGTATGGTCGGGTTGGTTTTGCCTTAAAAACCAACCGGGCCCCTGAGACGAAAAGGCCAATAACTCTCAGACCGGACATCTGATTGACGCGCCGTCTGCGACGTTGAGTTCCTGTTGACGATACGGAACTTTTGGATACATCAACTCTGGACTATGTGTTAGTTGATGTATCAGCCTCTCGGATCGTGGAGCGGACCCTCCCGAACGAGCTTGTTGTGTGCGGGAACCCTAGAGCTGGCTGTGTTTGCGACTGTGACAACGACGACGACTGTACAGAGATCCTCAGTGGATTCGACGGTGATGACTATAGCACTCAGCGATCCTACATGGATCAGTGCTACCGATCCTGTGTGGGTCTGATCCTGTGTGGGTCAGCGCTCAGCGGTTCTGTGTGAGCCATCGCCTACAGATCCTGTGTGGGTCTGATCCTGTGTGGGTCTTTGCGGGGGTTAGTTACATATCGATCCTGTGTGGGTCAGACCCTTCCTGGGTCATTGCGGGGGTTAGTTACCTATCGATCTTGTGTGGGTTAGACCCTTCCTGGGTCATTGCGGGGGTTAGTTACCTATCGATCCTGTGTGGGTCAGACCCTTCCTGGGTCATTGCGGGGGTTAGTACTTATCGATACTTTATGGGTCCGATGACTTAGATGAATCAGTGGATATATCTGATCATCTTTATCGTCATACGAAGAAGTATACCTATATGAGCTGAATCTTGTTTTGCTTTCCTATGTGGATTGTGTTATTCTATCCTGTGTGGATTTATGTTTTTCTTTCTTGTGTGGACTGGGTTGTACTTGGGCTCGGATGTTGGATTCGAACGAGAATTGATGACTTAGGTATATGTATGGGCATATACCTAAGGGGTGTCGTATGTTACTTCGTGATTGTATATTTCTTTTGTTGATTTTGGGAGACCTTCGGGGGTCTCGGGGTCCGTACTGAGTAGCTTATACTCACCCCTGCACGCACTATGCCAGCACTACGTTGTGTTGGTTGCAGACAACGGACAACATTGATCGTGGTTGAGGCTTGCGGAGCAGGACGGTACCTGGAGGTGGAACACTGGCGGGACGTACTCTAAGTGGACGGTTAGACCCGGGGAGCTGTGGAGGCTATCTGTACTCACCCTTCATATGGGAGTCCCAGTGGACGGCTCGACGCTGCGGCTTACTTTTCAGTTGTTCTTTTCCCTTTCGAGTTGTACTTTACTTTCAGTTTCGGTTTGTATTCTTGCCCACTTACTTTTCCGCACTTACTGTTGTACTCAGTTTTTACTTAGTGTTTACTTCTTCTACTTGCTTGCTCTGTGGTGTTTGTTAACTTTACAAAGGAAATGCCTTCCCTTTTTACCGGGATTTAGGCCTTGGTGCTAGTTGCCAGCGCCTGGCCTATGGAAGGTGGGCTTGGGGTAGTCACGGCACGGGCCCCGAGGACGGGTCGTGACAATGGGTTATAATTTTTAATAAATGATTATGAAACCTATATATTTTTCAATGGGTTATGATATGATAACATGTTTATGATACCCATTTCATTTCATGGGTTATTATATGGTTGTTTATGATTTTGTTGCACATGTATGTATGATTTAATTATAATATATGTTGGACCTATATCTTCATCCAATGCATTGGGTAAATATTTATATCTCATGAGATATACTAAGATGATCTTGGGAGTGAACCTTAACTACTAACATGACAATGGGAGTAAACCATGACTACCAAGATGGTATGAGAAGTAAACTCATGCTAATAAGATCGCCATGGGAGGGAACTGTGACTACCAATATGTTATATGGAGTGAACCCATACTACGAAGATGGTCATGGCAGTGATGCCTTGGAAAATATGTAAATCATATTATAGGATTATCTTTTTTCCACAATTGCATGTTTTATTCTTATGTTATAATTTCATGGATTATGTTATTTATTTCCTTATGATTCATGTTTTGTGAACTACTAATCAATATAACATGATTAATGTTTATGATCTTTGATATGAAGGGTATGATCTTTTATTTTCTGGATCATGTTCTCATATCCTTATGCTCATGATTATGCTTATATGTCTCCCTTGTTTACCCTTACTGAGAATCTAAGATTAATCATTTTTTTGTTTCATTTACCAGGATAGAAAGACATGTATTATGTTTGATGTGTCTAAGAAGGGTTCTAGTCAAGAACAACCAAGTGGGAGATAATGTACCTCATTTATGTACCAGTGTTTATGTTTCAATGTTTCCAAGGGAACTAGATTAGTAAAGTCTTTGTGTTTATATTTTTAAATTTTTTTAAGTATTCCACAAAAGTCATGTAATGTCTATGTATGTCAAGAATGGGTAATTATAGTAGATCTTCTAGTTTTAAGAAATTTCAACGTTCTGAAATGAGTAACCTTTAGTTTCTTCCAAATTTTTTTTTTAGTTTTACAAGAATATATTCTACTATAAATATTTTTCATCCTTAAGAATAAAAAAATGTTTCAAACATTATAGTTATCCTAAAATTCAGGATTCTAATCTCCATAAGTTATAGAATGTTTCTTCTCCAAAATATTTTCAGTTTTTTTCATCGTCAAATAGTTATTCACTCTAGTATTAATGAATAAATTATTCACAATATCACACTAATACTTGTAATAATTAACATCAAAGACTGAATGATAATTATGATTCAAATTTTCTATATATCCATTTTAAATTCCTACCATATCAAATGAAATAGAGATTATTTATTTTCTAACATGGTTAGTGTTATAAGAAAAACCATGTAAATCTCCAGTAAACTAACAAAAAACTAAATAAGATTAGATTTTATAGAAACAAGTTCTAATACCAAATATTTTCCCAAATAAATAATAGTTGGAAAACTATAAGAGGGGGTAGGGTGAATTTTAGTTTAAACATGACATATAATTATCATCCACATCAGGTTTTAAGTTGATTGGAAATATTATATTCTGATCAAATAAAAATTTATTAGAAGATAAAAAATAAACTAATTAAAACAATATACATAGTAGAAATCCAAAAATAGATAGAATCAATATAAATGAATGAGAAATATAAACTATTTTAAAACATGTAAACATAGTATAAATTTAATTTTTTTTACTTTATAAAAATTGAAAAAAAAATAAAAGCAAAAAATTTATACATGGATAAGAATTAAAAAACATGAAGTATCATATTATAATCAAAATACTTATTTTTAAGAGGATTGTTCAACCAGATTCAACCAGATCCATGGAACCTGTCTTCATATCCCCAAAATCCCTTGACATAAACCCATACAAATGTGACTCTATCATCTTATCTTGGAATCCCTCAATCAGAATGATAAGAAAAAACACTACATTCTAATCCTTAGAATCCCTAAATTACATAGGATCAGATATAGATCTATCTTTATATCCTTGAAATTCATCTTTTAAAATTATAAAAAATTCCAAAAAATGAAATTAGATAATTTAGGATGAGAACCACCCAAACATATAATCTAAGTGAAATATCATAATGAAAAACTACAATAATCATAATCTCACTCAATATCAAAAAATTTCAAGCTTCAAAATGACTTAGTAGCAATTTCAGATATTTCAATTGTTGTTTTTATTTTCTTCTAATTTGTAAAGATATTTCTTAATTTATAGTAAATCTAACAATTAATGATTTATAAATTATTTGGAGTCCATAATAATTACATCAAAAGAATATTCATCATCTTTTGGTGAACTTAGTGATATTTCTCATTATCTATTTAAGTTAATCCTACACCACTATAATTCTCAAACGTCTGGTGAAATTAATCTAGGAATGAATTTAATTTAACTATATTTTCATCTTGAAACCCAAAATAAAACTACAAAAAAAATATTTAAAGTTACATAAAACTTACATAAATAGTACATTGTGATTTCTAAAAATGGAAACATATTTTGTAAAGGTCCAATATCCCTAACACATCAAACTTATTATAATATCCACATTATATTGTAGCGCAATATTATCCTTATATTATCATAATTCATAAATATTATAAGTTAAAAATTTACAAAATGAAAACTAAAACCTTTATAATGAAATTTCACTCAATAGAATATCGTAGAAAAAAACACTAAAAGAAAAAATACAATCAGGAGAACTCTATGTAATAAGATGATTCTATATTCATCATGATTAAAAACAATGGTTCAACATGTTCTTATATTGTAACATATATCACTTACACAAAACATAAATTGAATTAATAACTAATGTTGTAACAACATTCAATGTTTATATTCCATGATTTTAGGGTTTGGTTACAACAACATTATAAGTAGCATTGTAAAATCAATCTTCTAATGGAATCAAAAAAAAATTAATTCATGATTCTCCTAGAATTATATAATTCACTTCAATTCATTAAAACATATAACTGAAAGTTACACCTGTATAAAAAAATTATAAATTACAAAAATTATTACAAGAAAAACATGAAGTGTATTGTGGTTTTTAAAACAATCAATATAGAAAATTTGTTTTACTCAATAATATCTTCTGTTTTTAAAATCAATATAAATAAAAATAATAATTAATTTTTGAAAAAAAATTAAAAATAAAATTTCTAATAACATCTGAAAAATTTCCCTTACTTAAAAAAACTGTGAGAATAAAATATCTCCCTTAAGAATCATATGAGGTTAGTAATTAAAAACCCCCCTAAAAAATTTTCTACAAAAAAAAAGTCTATCTCTTTAAATAAATAAATAATCATTAAAAATTTAATCTCTAAGATATTCATAATGAAAACATAATCTTACCATGACCATTTATTCCATTAAAAAAGAAAAATTATCATTCATATGATTATCTCTAAAGTCCCCCTTTATAATTCTTGGAAAGAACCAAACAAAGAAGAGTCATTGAGAAACAATTAAGAACAAGTATGGTATAACATGTAAGAGTGGAAAAATTTACCATAGATTCTAAAAAAATACTTATTTTAGATATATTAAATGAATAAAAAATAATAAACTCATATCCTTAAGATTTCAGTTTCAGTCCTTGAATAAGATTCTCTAACTATTCATGTCTGAATCGTTAGGAAATTGTATGATTTCTCGCCCTTATATTCTTAAAAATTTAAGAGTATTATACTATAATTTAATATCTTAGTCCCCTTTATAAATATAAAAAACATGAATCACTCCCCTTTTTATATTAAAAAGGTATTTAAATAAAATAAATAATATAAAAACTAAGTAGTTAAGTAAAAAAAATACAATTCTAGAAGTAATCTTTTGATACCCACAAATAATCTAATTCAAAAAAATAGGATTCTATAAGTTGTACCAAAAATATCTACTTACATTCTAAATAAACTCTTGGAAAATATAAACTTTCTCTAAAATAAAATATCTAGAAACTCTCTTTACCTTAAGGAATAATCAACATGGACCCACTAAAAATAAATTTAAAAAACATATCCACAAATTGGTATAAATCTCACAAAGTAAGAAACTTTATATAAAAGTAAAATCAACAAATTCTATTCAAATTTAAGAGTAAAATTATAGATACATGAAATTAAAATCATAAATATTTTAAACTAAACTAAACACAAAGTGAGAATATATAAAACTAAACTGAAAAAACATAAGAAAATAATAAGAGGGGGTTATCTCAGAAGATAAAAATATAGGAATTAAATGATACCTTTTGGAAGTTATATACCATTAAATAGATAAAAAACATAACTTCCATTAGATTTAGTTTTTAAACTCTTCGAATCACAACTAATATGTTTTTCAAAATATATTTCCAAATTATATAACGTACATGTATAAAATGTTACAAAATTTCGATAAAAAACTAATGAATGAACTCCACCTTTGTTGAAGATTTTTCAATGTCAGGAGATAGTTAAATAAGAAGTGAAACTTATAATCAATTTCATTGATTATATATAACTTCTATTTAATATTTTAAATATTATTATAATTTTAATAGTTTAGTAAAATTTTCATCAAACTAATATTCAGTTATGATAAACTTGAAAATAATATCTCTTTTTTATATGTAGTTCCAAAGGAAATGGTGTGTTATATCTATGTGTTTATGTCATGAATGATGTGTAGTTTTATTAGAAAATGAAATAGTACTTGAGTAACCATAAATAATTGTGTCTTGAGTGAAACATAAACTAAAATTCATTAGTGTGTTCTAAATCGACAACAATTGAGAAAAACAACTTCCAACTACTGCATATTCATATTTAGAGTTAGAAAGTGAAACTGATTGTTTCTTAAAAGTAGAATATGAGAATAAATCTTCATTAATAAATTGAAAAATTATAGAAGTGATCTTCTAATATATTATACCGCAAAAAAATCATCATCTAGGTAACTTTTAAGAATAAACTCAGATATATAGGAATAAAATAGTCCATGTTTTAGAGTTTTTTTAAGGTGACATAAAGATAATTTAAGTTCCATAATATGATATTATTTAAAATTATCTAGAAACCTAACATATAATAATATATATAAAATATTTTTTGTTCAACTATCCATCATGTAAATTGAACTTCATATTTCCCTATCAACAATTAATGATTACCTGATTTCCTAGATTTATAGTGATCAAGTTTTATGGAGGTACATACCTAATTACTAACACTTGAGTAATTTTCAAAAGAAAAATATTTAAGTATATATCAAATATTATTATGTTGAGATAATATAGTTACTTCTAGTATTTGATTTATATCGAATCCAAAAAAATAATTCAGTTCACCCATCATTATCATATAAAATTCACTTTTCATAAGTTCAAAAAAAACAATTTATAAGTGATTTTTTGTTGATCCCAAATTTAGGTAATAAATATAGATTTTTATTAAAATGGTGTTGTTAAAAAAATTATAGAAAAATATAGGTGGATCTTGAGTTCCTTAATAAAATAAATTTGAAGTAAGAATCAAGAAAACCTATCATAATAGGCTCTATGGGGGTTTTTTAAGTCTATATAGTTCTTTGATAATTTTAAAAACATTTTCTGATAAATTAATCTCTAAAAACTAGGAGGTTTCTCAATATAAAATTCCTCCAACACATAACCATAAAGGAAAGAACCCATTTCATATATTTTAAATAGAGTAATGTTCATATGAATTATAAAGGCTAATAGAATTCGAATAGACTTAACTCCAACTATTGTTGAAATAGTTTCTCCAAAATATTTTCCATATTTTTTATTATAAAACATAGAAACTAGCCTCTACTTATTATAAAAATAATAATTCCATTTTCATCGCACTTAATTTAGAAGACCCATTTGACTATAATAATCATAATTTCATTAAGGTGATCAACCAAGGACTAAACTGTGTTCTGTTTTAATTTATTAATATCTTATTAAAAAAAATTATCCAACACTCATATCATAAATTAGTATCTTATATTTTAATTTCAAAATAGATATAATAATTTGAGATGCTAACATTCATTTTAAAGGTAACTTCTAGTTCTAACATATTATTATACACCACTAATAATGTTATTACTGGGATGATTCCTTAGGATCATAATGAATGTTTTTCCTCATTAAACAATTAAATAACTAATGTTAGTCTATATTCCAGTGGCCTACAATCCATCATTCCATATTTTGTTAAGATAACTTATGGGTGTGATTCAGCTTCTATAAGTAATACAAAAGGGGTTTTAATAAACCAATCCATATTATTTTCACAACTGAGACATTTTAACTTCACATATAGATCAACCTCATCAAACTTGACCTGTACCATTTCTTCAATGTTATGTGTGAATTTATTGAAAACATGATGATACTTATTAATATTATAGTAACTAAGAAAAATAAACTCCTCATCATTCAGATCAAATTTTTATAGATTTCCATTAGTATTCAAAACAAAAAATTTACATTCAAAAACATTTAAGTTACCAGGTTTTGGTTTCCTACCATTCTATAATTGATATGGTGTTATTTATGTCTGAGTGAATTAAAATGATTTTATATTATAAAATAATACTACTTATAACTTTCACCCAAAAATAAATTACCACATAATAATCACAGAACAAATTCCTAATAATTTTCTAAATCATTTTATTCATTATTTCAACTATATCATTCTATTGTGGAGTTCTTGCTGCTGAGAAATTATGTTCAGAAAATGTTTCACTATAATTTTTTTGAAAAATAGTATTTATAAATTATATAACATGATCACTCTATATAGTGACTACAGGCTACATTTTAGGATGTTATAGAAGGGCATTAATCAATTTAAAAAATTAGAGTACACCTGAATTAAGAGTAATAAAATATACCTAATAAAACATTGTATAATCTTTAATAAGTATATTCAAATAGTGTTTTCCTTTAATACTTATAGTTTATATAGGACCTAAAATATCAATGTTCACTGAATATAATAGTTTATAATTTTAGATTTATTTATCCGGTTAAAATTTATACTTATGTTTTTTTACAAATTGGAAAGGTTCGTGGACTCCGGAAGAACTAAACTTAATTTTTGATAACTCATCTAGTCCTCTCCTAAAAGTTTTAGCTATGTTACAAACAATACAGTGTCCTAACCTCTTATTCCAAATATAAGATAAATCTTCTACCATGTTAGGACAAGGTATGTTATGAAAACTAATATCCTCTAAGTTAATCTTGTAAACATTATCATGCATATTGGTAGTTATGATATGGACTTATTTCAAACTTATGAGGGTACATTCATCATTACCTAAGTTCATGGATAAAACTTTATCAAATAATTTAATTATGTAGTTATTTTTATTCTTATTTCCTAATATATAAAGTATGTTTGAAATAATATTATTACCAATAAGTAAAATAGCATTTATTATAATATATTTTCCTTGTTTTCCAATAGTGACATATCCACTACCCACTTTCTATAAGTTCCAAAATTTGGACTTATTTAGGGTCATGTGTTGGTAACAACTACTATCAACTTACCTTGTGTTTTAATAGATGTAAATAAAATTATTTTACTAAAAATGATAAGAATAAAATTATGAAACCAAAAAATTATTATATAAATAAATTTTAGTTAATAAAAAATTAGGAACCCTCATTTATTCAACCCTACAATTTTTAATAAGAAAAGGTTATCTATAAATATATTCTCTATGAGTTCTGAATTATTGAAAAATCTTCAAGGAATGGTATTTTATTCAATGACATTTTCATTCACATTTAATACACAAGGGTTTATCTTTTTTATGTGTATAAATTTGACTAGAAGTGTTACTTTTTAGAAGTAAAATCAATTTTTAATGGTGTATGATTAGTTTTCAAATGTATTAAGAGTTTATCAATGTTATCCCTACTAGAATTAAAATTATATTAAATTTTATAATATTAATACCTTCATAATTTTTATTTATGGATAAATTTAAATAATAAAGAGTTAAAACAAGTTTATATGAAGCATCTAAATTGGGAATACATGTACTAATTCTATCATTATACTTAGAAAGATTTTCCATATTCAAATCATTATATTTCATCAAATTTTATTTTTATTTTCAAAAAAATACATCTTTATCCATTTCATAAAAATTTAGATATTTATCCTCATCTTAATCATTTTAAGAAAAAGGGAAACCATAATCTAATGATAAATTCATAAGGTCTTCAACTGTTAATGTTTTCAAGATACACTTTTAAATCTTCAAATCATTAAAATAAATTATGATAATTTTCTTGCTATTATATATTTTTGATCAACTCCTATAATTAGAACACAAATCTTTACTAGTACTCCAAGTATAAACCATTAATATAAATGCTTTAATTTATTTTATATTATTTGATTTTCCAAATTCTTTATTTTTATTTATTATTATTAGATAATAAATTCTAATTCATCCATATTTTTTACATTTATTACAAATAAGTTCCATTGAATCCTTCTTTTTTTACTTCTCCTTTATATCATTCCAATGGTCTTTCAAGTAGTCCTTCATTGAAAAAATATTTTTCACACACCAATAAATACGATAAATTTTTCCTTCAATAAATTCCAAATAACTACTATCTAAATGGTGTTTATATTTTTTATTCCTTTTAGTATACTTAGAAGTGTTATCACTGGATGTTAAAGATTTCATTGTTGAAACAAATTAAACTCTATTTTCCCATTCTCTTTCTCAAAATTTCTCCTCATCTGATTCTCATACAACATTATAAGCCTAATAATATCATCAAGATTAACCTTTATCATATTCTTAGTTTCATCAATCAAAGTTCGTTTAGATTCAATTTCTTTGAAAATATTGTCTATAAAATTTTCATATAACTAATCATAATATAATTCCTTCTCACCATCAAACAGAATACCATTAACTATAATTATAAATATATGATGAATTTGATCCATTGATTCTATAGGTAGAAATTAAAATACTTGATAGTATACTCCAGACATATCTTTGTGAGTTTCTAAAACATTATATTTTACAAAATTTATGATTTATATCATTTTCAGAATTGTATTCTCTATAAAACATGTTGAATATTTATTTTAAATGTTCCATGTCATTGAGCACACAAATGTTTTCTATACCTTGTAATTGGCCTGATACTTCAGCTTAACCTCAAGAGTAAATTGTGAAATTTCATTCTCTAGAATATTGTAACCACAAGTAATCAAATAATAATGATAAAATGTAGTATTAATAAAAAATCATCCTTAAATAATTTTTGTACTCATAGAAAAATACATTAAAATTTAGTATTCATCTGAAATTCAAATTCTTGATATTTCTAGTTAGTATTTCTTCCATATAAATAATAAATAAATATTTCCTGATATACATGTCAGTGTATGTAAATAATAAATAATTCAAAAACAAAAAGTCTCAAGTATGTTCCTAAACGTTAAGATTAAATATTTGACAAAATGTGTTGTTATTTTGGGCTAAGATACTAAAGCATCAAGAGGGGGATTTGAATTAATGTCAGAAACAAGAATAACAAACTTCATCCCAGTCAAAAATTAAGTTAATAAAAAGATACAATTTATAATAAAATCAAAACATCAAAGTAAAATAGTAAAACAAAATATATTTAATGTTAAAAAAACATAACTAAAGATAAACATATAAACCAATCAAAAAATAAAACTATGGTAATTAAAATATTTTATAGAGTTTTGGATAATAATCAAGATACCCATGTAAATATATTATTATAAGAAAATTATAATTAGTGTAAATATGTACTTTTGTCCAAAAATTTTAGGATGTTTTATAAGTTTTACTAAGCTACCTAAGCTCTAAAATAACTTCATCAACTTTTCCCATCACAATGTATCATGTTTTTCTCTAGTTGAATCTTTAATAGAACTTCAACAACAAAATAACTTATTCTAATTGTCATATTCAATCAACATTACCATAAAAATAATCTAAAAATTAAACTTCATCAAACATATAAATTTCGAATAAAAAGAACATTATCCCTATATTCTCATCAATCAATAATTTAAAAAGTAAAATGATCACTAAAGTAAAACTAAGAGATTTATATTGTAACCTCACAAAATAAAAGATATTAAAAAAACAAAATGAAAACAATGTATAATCAGTTGTTCTCTAGGAAATGTTATGATTTAGGATTCAAATTGATTTTTAAAAATCCTTTAGTGCATTAATATCTTGTATCTTCTATAAATTCCTTATATAATTTTTTTGAAATTATAGATGAAAATATAACAATTTAAAATATCCATATTCCATGATTTTTGGGTTAACTTTTAACAACATCAAAATAAGTAGTAGAAAATCAATCATTTGATAGACTAAATTTAACGTGACATCACAATTATATATAAATTAGATATTTCACTTCATATCATCAAAATATAAAATCATAAGTTAAGTGTGTATACAAATAGAACTTAAAAATCCTAAAAATAATAAAATAATAATATAAAGTGAATTATGATTTTAAAAATGATATATAAGAGCCCTTTGACACAATAGTAATGACATGGATTCAATGATTTAGAGAGTTGGGGATTTCTAATGGGTTTTTCTTCAAGATGAAACTTTATATGGGGAATAGTTTATAATAATCATAACCTTTATCATTAAATTTTTTGTAATATTAGTTATCAAATTATGGGGTAATTTAAATTTCTTATTTAGGTTAAGTGTGGGGTTATGTTTGATGGTTTTTAAGTTCCTCATAAGGTCTATTGAGGGTTAATTGGGTGTAAGATATTGTTTTATCAAAGATTGGTGATGGTAGTGTAAAGAAATAAAAAGAGGGTTAGTCACCTAGATACCAAAAAAACTTTAGTGAGATTCTACAATAATTTAAGTGGAAAATTAGTTGTAATGTTACCATTTTGTATCAACCAAAATTTTTGTGGGTGGAAACTATAAATTTGGTAAAAACCTATGCATTTTTTGTAAAAAAAATTAATTAAGTGATTATGTTTAATTTCCTCTCCCTCTATAAACCCCCAACCCCTTTTATTTTTTCAGATATTAAATTATAAAAATACCCTTTTTGGGATCTCCTATATTTTTATTCAAGGTTATTTTATATTATTTAAGGTGGAGCATGAATTTAGGCTGATTTTTTCAATGGCAATTCTAGGGAAACTGACTATATGCTTTCCAATCTTATTTTAATGTTCTTGTTCTTATTCTATTGTGTGTGTCTTTATTGGAAGGTATGTTCAGTAATTTCATAGTGAAATCCATTTTAATTATTGGATTTATACTTGTTTAGGTTAGAGAAGTTATGTTCAAATGGCTTATAACCATGGTAGCTACTTTGATAAGATATGGTCGCACAATGACTTATTTAAAATTTTTCTTTATTTTGGTCCTTGATTTAGGTCTATTTTAGTCTATTTTAATCATATATTTCTATTAATTATTTTCTATCATTATCTCGAGAAAATATTACTGGATTTAAGTTATATTCTAGTTAAGTTCTCAATATATTGATTTTGGTTTCTTAGGTGATTTCTTATAAATGATCATCAATTTTGATTTGGTGATTTATATGGACTATGATGGTTTTATTGTAGTACAAGTGAATAGTTTTCAAGGATAATTGAGTGGTGGATAGTTATAAAACATATATATTTCCTTTGGGAATGATTTACATTTTTCTTCCATTGTTATCCTTTAATTAATAAAAACAATTATGCTTATTTTTTAAGGATATGAATTAATGGTTTTTAAAAAATACCCTAGTTATATACCAAAATAATTTTTTTAAGAAAATATTATTATATACATAGAACAAAATTTTAAAATTACGTGCTTTAGTTTGAATTTATTATTTAAATAATTTATGATAAATTGATTAATTTTATTATATAGTTTAGCTTTTTATTTAAAATTATTAAAGTTGATATCATTTATAAACTAATCATCCTTATTGTATAATCTTGGGGTTACTAAATTATAACTTTTGCATTCCTATATTAAATTGAAAAGGAAAATTAGTGAACATATTACATGATTTGATTATTTAATTAGTCATAGATAACTATTGGTAACTTAAATCTTAAAATTATTATTAATGTGATTACATAGTATCCTAATTCTAAATATCATCAATGTTAGTTCAACCATTATAAAAATTTTATTAGGATAAAAAAAATTCTTGGGTATATATAGGTGTATAGAATGTGCCTAACTGAGGTTGTTAAATGAACTATATGGGAATACGATATATTTCTTACAATATTCAAGGGTTTCCTTTTGAAACCATGTATAATCATACTATGAAAATGATATCCTTGGTGAAGTAGGTTTTTAGACATGGGTATCATGGAAATATTTTAAATAATTATATTTCTTATTATGTCTTTGAATTATATTTATCAATGGAATCATTTCCTCCAACATTGGACCAGGGATGAAAAGAGGTCAGGTACCTACTACTTTTAGGTTACTCAAACCCTAAATCAATTAAATTATATCTACCCAAACCCTAATCTAAACCTTTTTATAAACATTTATTTTCATCCCTATCTCAAACCAATTAACCAAATGATACCCATTTAATACATATACACATTTTTCATATAATATCTTATATTTTTATTTTTTAGTACTTCATAACATGTAACTAGATAATATTACATGTTTCGCAACCAAAAAATGTGTCGGGGAGATGGTGGTAGGGGAGGGGCTGAGGGGGTATCTATTGAAATAGGAAAAGCACGAAGAAGTTTATAAAGCATTTCACAGAAAATTTCATTTTTGATGTGGGATGCTTCCATTATAGGGATACAAATATCCCACTTCAAAATTATGATGTATGCATAAAATATTCTATTCATGAGGCTTTATAATCATTCACATTCCCACTGCTTGTTATCATCCCCCCATTCACCAGTCTTGGTGTTCCATAGTGAAGACTTATTCCATCTGTTGTGTTTATAAAAAAAAATTAAAATGAATATTAAATATTAAATAAATACAAATAAATGAAATATAAAATTAAAATATATCATTTTGGGTATATTATACCTAATACCCGAACAATAACAAATTAAATATTAGTTAGGTAACTTAAAACTCGATTTTTAGGAATTCATTTCCATATATACTTTAACCTTTATGTGTCAATGATCAATAATTAACATTAGTTATGATTTTCATCAGTGGTGTGATAATTAATGGGTTGGATTTAAGTAGAAAATAATTATTTCATAACTAACTTTAGCTGTTTTTAATTACTTGGTTTCAAACCAAATAGGATACCTTGTTTTTAAAATATTCACTTGTTTCAGTTTTATAAATTCCTACAACAATTTTTAATTTTATAAAAATCATTTTCCATAAAATTTATTTTTGAAATCCACTCCCTTTCTAAAATATATTGTACAATACATTTTTTAAATCTATATAGTTCAAATTAAAAAAAATTATAACACTAAAACCAATATGTATGTATTCATTAAAGTAAATCCCAACTATGAAAACCTACATTCAATAAAATTCTAATTTAAATGTCTGTCCTAAATTCAACACTTACCACATTTAACTATTTATTTTGGATGCTTCAAGTATATATTGGATATGACCAATACTATACAAGGTATATCACTTTGTAATCAAATAGTTAACATTAGTTACTACCCATTCATGATTTAAATACTTGTTTGGATGGATTATTAACTAACCGCAAAGTATTACATATTCTATACCTTATAGTTGGCATAAACTTTATCTATAATAAAATGAAAATAATGTTATTCTATGACTTGTTTCATGTATGAATTGATGTTGTGTACCCATTTGGATTATTAATGTTTTATTAATGGGTTACACATGATTTATGTTAAGATTATATTTTACTTGGAGTTAGGTTTTGTTGATTCAGTGATTCATATATTATATACAATAATGTTTGTTTTTTAAATCATTATACAAGTTGTATAATTTAATTTTTTTTAAAAATCATTATTATTTATATAGATATTAATGTACCATGATCATAGCTACCAATTTTATTATGAAGATATAAACTAGAAAGGGGTATATCTATTTTACATGAAATGTATGTTGGTTCATCTTTTATGGGGGATGACTGGTGTTTAGATCAAAACACTTAAACTAGTATAATTTTTTCATTTATCAGCTAGGATGTATGAACACAATGATATCTTGACTCTTCTATACTCTATTTTCAATCCATTAGTGATGATCATATTCCCTAACTTCCTTTAGGCTTAGTTTTACAAGGATGGGTGAGACATTTTCCCTACCAAGTGTATCTTAGATATGATTTCTAGGCTCAAAGTGGGTTTGAAAAGTATAGACTCTTCTTGTATATGATGTTACATTTTAATATAATTTATGTACCATGTTTTGTTTAGTATTCCTTTGAGTTTCTGTATTTTGTTTTGTGAAAATGATTTTATATATGTATATAAATGATTATATTGATTAGATGCATGCATTGAGTTGTTCTATATTTTTTAGAATCATTATGGCTACTTACTAAGTACTAAATTCCCAAACCCTAGATGTTTAATTATGTGTATATACAAATTTCATGGTTTTTTTCAGGTACCTATATATACTAATAAATATATGGATTATTTTATTTGTTTTTTGTAGTCATGGATGGTACATGTTGGGTTAATATTGGTATTAGAGATAGATAATATAGGTTATATTTTGTTTTTATACTTCATTATTTCATTATTAGAGTTGATTATTTATATTTTTTCTTTTGATACTGACATGAATTTATTATGTTATATTTATGAATTCATGTAGGAAGATGTTATTTTCTTTGTTAAGATTTTTATTATGGTATATGCACATGGTTTTACCTATAAGGAAATTCATTTCTTAATGGATGTATAGAATTAATGATACTAGTCACTAGACACTAGATCAGAAAATTCCATTGAGATCGTGTGGTTGCATGGGCGTGTGTCATTTGGGTGATCGGGTCACCATCGCTACATTCCCATTTAATAATGGTTGGATAATTTGAATTTAGTAGTTCACGTATGAATATTATTAGATACACATTTAATGTTCTTATTTTCAATCATTTTATGTTTGGTATTCTTGACGATTCTCACATTCGCATTTTATTTGATCATGTTAACTATTATTACCATTTTAGGCAATGGGAATATTGTTTCAAACATGTTTTTTGAATGATGGTATGTATTTGGTTAGTTTCTCTTTCAAGTGATTTTCTTTCTCTAAATACTCATTTTTTTATTCCATTCTATGTTATTTCAACTAAAAAATTTCACTTTAAAGCATTGTGGGTTATTTCTTGTATGATCAATAGCTTAATAAAAAATTCCTCTTTGCTAATTTTTTGGGGTTTTTAGTCGCTAGAATCTATATAGATATTGATATTTATAAATAAATTCATAAAATTATCTATATATGTAATTAATTTTAAGTATTATTCATAATGTTTAACTATGAAAATCCCCCAATTTCTAATGAATTTGGAAACAATGGACACTCCTGATCTTTCTTTGTTAAATGATAAGTTAACTATATTTGGATATCTAAGAATATGAAGTAAAATATATAGAAATATTGCAATGGTTTATTATTCTATTATGATTGACACTCAAGGTTTCTATTCTTTTGAATATCAATGGATATATGAAAGTGAATTTGAATATATATTTGCTGAAATGTTTAGGAAGGATTTGATTGATTTTATGTTTTATCTTTCAGTTCTAGTGATACCTTTAGGGATTCTATATTCTTTTAGTAAGAAGGTTGAAATTCCAAATGACTAGTCTTTATTTTATCATCATACCCACCAAAAGATATTGTACTTCCAATAAAGGGAGATTCAAATTAAAAAATAATGATACTGAAGATACTATAAATTGAGATGAAGTAGCGATGCATGGGTAAATTCCTCGAGCTATGTTAGAGTTCTCATAGATTAATCATAAAGCATATATATCTTATCTATATGATTATATCCATTCAAAACAATAATTCATGAAAATTATAAATAATAACAAGGGGTTGGGGCTCATTGGGATCCATTTAAATAAGATTAAATTTTAATAGTTACACAAGAGGTTGTGACTTGTCATGTTTCTAAAAAGGATGTTTCTTTGGATCTATCAAAGGAATATTTTAATATAGATGAAGTGAATGAGGTATACCTTGTTGATAAAGTGCTCTATGTGACAAATTAATGAAATATTGATGGATTTATTACCAAACAAATGTTTCCTTATGATAGAAACCAAAATGTTGTCTCTGATCAAAAATGGAATAAACCAATAATGGAACAGGATTTTTTCTATCTGTATAATTCCATAAAATATTGATCATGTAAGAAAACTATTTTTTGTAAAATAAGTTTACTACAAGGATAACAACCAACTCTAAATTAATGATAGATATGATAAATAACAATAATGAAAATCAATTTTTTAATGTTTTGAAAGATATTATTTTGATAAAAGATTTTAAATAACATACTCCAAGGAGATTGTGAATAATCCACTTGATTTTATAATTTTATAAGATCTAAATGAGAGTAATAAACTAGGTACTTATTATAATGACTTCAATGATGAGGAATTTTAATGATTTTATTATCAAGAAAATATTCTAATCGAAGGATATAAATTTTAAAAAATCATTTTTAAGGAATTTCCTTATATTTTATAGAATTTTATTTAAAAATTTGAATCCCAAGTTATAATAAAATTAGATTACACAGCTTCATATTTATACAAGGGGCTATTTTGGCTATTAGATTAAATTTTTTACCCTTTTTATATAATGAGGAAGATAATGATATTATTGGATTTTGAAAAGATATTTTCCCCAGTTTATGGATGCAAAATTTTTTAACATCCAGTACCCTCAATTTAAATTTGATGGAAAATTCATTGAAGACTTGGGTGGTAGTTATATTCTAATATGTTCCATTTTTTCTTCAACTTTTATTTTGAACTAATTTTTCCTTTTCCAAATGTGATATTTTTAGTGGGAAAAAATAGTGTGTGTGTGTGTGTGTTTCTAGATATATATATATCTGTGTGTGTGTGAGTGTGTGTGTGTCTAAATCTATATATATATATAATGTATATTTATATGTGTGTGTGTGTTTGTGTGTGAATATATATGTGTGTGTGTGTGTGATTTAAAAAAATTAATAACAATTAATAAAAATCATAAAAAACAAATAAAACCAAAAAACCATGCAATAATTGGATTAAAAAATATGAATCAAATACCAATGATTTTATGATGATAAAATAATAAAATCAAAGATATGAGGTAGTGATTGCATTTTGGGGTAGTGAGGTGAGTGGTGAAAGAATATTGAAGGAATAATGGAGTAGGTTAAGTTATATCATGAGTACCCCTTCTTAGCATTATAGAAAAAAGCACTGAGAAATGGTTCTTTACTCAATGCTTGTTTAACGCTACGAAAAGATTAAATTTCATTGTGTTTTTTATAAGTGATGATAAATGGTAGCACTTAATAAGGATATTTATGATATATTTTTCTATTATTAGTAGTTTATTAATACTTAATTATAGATAAAACTCATGAGTACAAGTTTATTCAAATAATTCCATGGTTATTTCAATATTTTGGTACTCATGATTATTATTTATATATGAGTTTAATAATTTATTAAAGGTTATAGATAAATTAAATTTCATAAAAATATAAAAATATATATAATATATATACTACATTAAACCACCATGAGGTAAGTGATAAATAAATAAAATATATCATCCTTGTAGGTGATGAAACTTACCATGTAATGGCACATTAATGGAGGGAGAGATATAAGATGTATATATACTAAAAGTATTTTCTATAAAATTTTTAGAATTATAATAACATCAATATCGTATTTTTTGTAACCAAGATTATCAGTGGTTAAGGATTAATACATCTTGGAGAATGCAAATTAAAACCAAGTAATATTTCATATTTGTTGTGTTTACTAATAATCTATTTTCTGGTTGAATTCCAAGCTTACATTCTAAGGGAGATAAATTGTGAACGAATTTATTATGACCAGATATTCTGAGTGACCAAAATAATTATAATATTACCTAAAAATATAGTGATATGAATAATATTTTTTGTAAAACTATATTCTTAACATTCCTAGAGTTTTAAATCAAAAATTGAATCTTTGATAAAGTTTTGAATCAAAGATGTTTTGAAAAAAAATATAAGGCAAGGGAAATATTTTCATGTAGGAGTTATCAAAATCCAGAAAAGAGTTATTTAGTAACCAATTAATGAATGGTTGTATGAATCACAAAAATTATAAGAAAATATAGGGTAAAGGAATAATTTTTATGAATCATATTATTCAAAAAAGTTCACATAGAGACCTTGAAGGAGGTTATTTGTGAAGGGAATGTAGCAGGGGTTTGAGAACAACATAGGGTTTATTGTATATGGAGGCTGTAAAGGTGACATAATTTGTGATTGGTTGATGGTGATTCTTTTTTCTCATAAAGGTAATATTATATGACATCTTTCTATGTTAATGGATTAAGTTTAATCTTATACTTAGTGAATTTTTCTGAAGAATTTTCCAATAAATATCCCACTAATCTTTTCATTAAGGATTAATTTAAAATTAAAATGAAAGATCTAGGAATTAATCATATAGTTTCAAGGTATTATAATTTCACTAAAGGTATATTAGTTGGTTATCAGAAAGAGTTCATGGATTTTCTAAGTATTTATAAAGAATATTTTTTTATAAAGTAGTGTTTCTCATGAATCAAAACCATTCATAAAGTATAACCTTCTATGAAGCTGATTCATTAGCAAGGGAAAAAAGTAATTTGTGAAGAATTTTTTTAGGAAATATAGAACTGATCACATAGTGATGACCGTATATATATTATGAAAAATACAATGGTTGAGTGAGGAATCTTATATTGAGAATAGTATATTAGGATACATGCAATTAATGTTTCAAAATAATCATTGACTGTATCCAATAATAATATTCTCAATGAAGATTCAATACCTTAAAATGATTTATCTAGAGCTCTATCAAACCATGTTCACATGAAGTTGATGAATTTTACTAATTACCAGATTATATAGGATAAATTAGATAACATATATGAGGGTGAAGGTAAGGTTAAAGAAGTTAATATTTAAGTACTTTATAATAAGTTCAATGAATTGAAAATTCTCCCTAAATAAAATGTTGATTTATTCCTCAACAGAATCATTAAGGATATTGGGGAAATTTTGGGATGTGGTGAAGATATAAAATAAATTTATAATATAACTAAGATTATGTAAACTTTTACACCTCTTTATGATCCAAATTTATCGACCCTAGAAGAGAGTAACTTGTTAAAACAATTATTATATGATCTTTCAATAAATTTGGTAACATATGAAATGTGTGTTAAGACATGAGTGACATTAATCCATTACAACAAGGAGATAGATTTTAAGTATATTGAAAAAAAATAACATCTCTAAAGGTGTATATGATTAAGAATATTTCAATGATGAATTCCCATCCCTCATGGAAAAGAAATCCAAGAGAGGAAAGGGTATGTTTGAAGAAAATTTACCATTTGACTGTTTTTTATATGGTAAATTTGAGTGAATTATTATAATATTTATAAGGAGATTTGATAATGATGTAAGTAAATATGAAATTATATATAATCAATGAAGGAGGTTCCCTAATAAAATATAATTCAAAATAGGATATTCGGAAGAAAATAAGTTTTAGAGTAAGATCTTAGTGAGGAAATAAGAAGATGATGGTGATGGTTATCAAGAGGACTTATAAAAAAGAGTTCAAATCAGATCCATAAAATAAAATGATGGCTATAATTGATAAAAATAATCTTAACGGGAGGGAGACATCAACTATAATGTGGTGGTGATCTCAATGAGGAACCTTTTAGGGATCTGAAAGAGCTCAATTACCAAAAAAATGGTTGGTTATTAAAAGATCCTTTTGAATATGTTGATTAACTTGAAAATTATATTAATCAACTGGAAAATTGAAAATAATATTAATTAGTCAGTAATATACATTAGATGATGTTTTGAATATCAAGATGAAAATAGATGTACAAGAAAAAGTGAATAATTACCTTAATTTTTTTTAAAGGAGTAGATAATGAAGGTAAAATCCATTAAATAAATGGTCGTTACACTGAGAAATGAATTTTAATTCGAAATGAAATCAAGAGATTCAAAGAATTAGTTATTCAAAAAAATTTCAGATGTAGAACTATTAAGAAGGGCCAAAGTTGGCTCAAAAGGTACTCAGAAATTACTTAACGAAAAAAGTCCCAGATATATGCGTAAAAAAAGATACTTCTATGATGATAATACATTAAAGGTAGTAACAGGGATAACTCATAATAGTTGGGAGAAAAATATTATAAATATTGGCTTCAACACTAAATAAATAGAATCATAGACAATGATAGCTCGAGACAAAGGAAGGTATAGGGTTGGAAACAATATTTAATCTTCAAGGGGTAACGAACAACCAAGGGATTATCCAAGGGTTTGGTACATAAGAAGGAATGAAAGATATAATATATCTCCTCTTATGAATTTTCAATTTTATCGCTATCTTCGCCACACCATATCCTATTGTAAAAAAATCAAGGAGACATTTGAATAGATAAACACTAAAATTTTAGAAAAAAATAATGATACCACATCCTTTGTCTCATAAATGAAATAATTTCTATGGATATTTCTTTCATTGTCTGGATTTCATGCATAAATATACTGGTAATAAAGATAGAATAAATATTGATTATCACTATGTAATTCATATAACAACTGAATGAAAATAAACCTATCATCATTTCATTTAAAAATAGATACTTCACAATAGAATAGGAAAAAGTGTATTATTACACTACCTATGTATAAGAGAAATATGAGAGTTTATCTCATGACAAAACTCAAGTAGACATCTCACAGAAGTACAAAAGAAGAACAAGAAGGAAAAAAAATTCTGAAATTTCTCTAAAAACAAATAATAGTAATACTTAGATCCTTGATAGTGGGTGTTAATCCTACATGACTATAAATATGAACCACCCTAAAAATATTAAGTTAATAGTTGATAAAAATATGTGTTTTGGCAATGAATTACCTTTGAATATTATAGGTAGTTGTGGTACCTGGTTATAATTAAATGGTATACACAAGATAGAAGAGATCTATGTGTCTGGATTAAGACACAACCTCTTGAATTTGCATCAACATTATGACTCTAAACACTAGGATATATTTAATAAATATTTGTACTTAATCCAAGGTGAGACTAAAAATTCTATCATAAAAGGTTAGAGGACAAGTATTAATCTTTACCTAGTAAATAGTTATGAAAGTAGTTGTCTCCTTACAATTTAAGTGGAGGATATATTATGGGTTTATAGGCTCAGCCACATTCATTAATAGATTCTGAAAAAATTAACCAAGTTAAAATTCATTGTGGATGTTTCAAATTTAATGAGAAAACATGAAAACTCATGTGATGCATGTATGTGAGGAAACAAATATGAAATCATATCAGTAGAAGAAAAAAAGGGCATCGAATCTAATTGATTTGGATCACACAGATTTTTACAGAATAATAAATCAAACTATCATACTTGGAGAATGAAAATTCATATGTTATTTTGAAAAATATAGAATAATTTATTTTGTTATTTTCACGTAAAGAAATACAGATGTTATAGAGTGTATAAATAGGTATTGAAGGAGGGTAAAAAATGAGGCCAAATACACTATCAAAATATTTTTATCTAATAATAGTATAGAGTACACATCTGTTAATGTAGAAAACAACCATGAGAAACATAACACTAAGAATTATGTATCCTCAATGATAACTCCTCAGTTGAATGGAGTTATTAAATTATTAAATAATTTGGTGAAAAATATGAAAAAAAATATCACGCATTTAGAGTGGAGTATCTCATTTCTAATAGAAGGAGGCATTATAATTTGGAGTGTACATACAAAATTGAAAGGTTCTTAGCCATAGGGAGAATAGGATACCTTGTGAAATGTGGTATGGAAAGAAACCCATTTTGAATCATTTTTGTTACTTTAGAAGTAGATTTAATGTCTAAAAAAAGATGAAAATCAAGGTAAATATGTTGATTTAATAAATGAAAGAGTACATTTAAGAGAATTGGTGAAAATTAAAGCATAAAAATTCATTAAAAATATCAAATTAAATTATGGAGAGTAATTATATCAATCTCATTAAATATAAATATAGAAAGAAATCTAAAAATTAATTCCTTGATGAATTTTATGTAGAATATTATGAATTTAATACAATTTATGGAGTTGTATAGTGTTCTCCAAATAATGAAGATTCTAAGGTTACATCTGAGGATGTGACCATGACTAAAGAATGCTAGTTTTCACCTTAGAAGAGAATCAAGATAGTATAATTTGATTTATCAAATATAATTATATATATATATTCTCGAACATAAAAAAATGATGAATATAGAGTATGATTATCAATGTCAATGGTGGAACCAACATCATTTAGAAAATTGGTGGAGTATGAATCATGGGTCAGATCAAGGAATGAATAATCAAATCAAATTGAAAAAAATCAAACATGGGAACTTTGAAAATTCTCAAACATTATAATGTGATCAGAACAATGTGGATCATTGAGAATAAATTTTAGGAACATGAAAATTTAATATGAATAATGTATAAATGGTGTGTAAATTCTAAGAAAAAAGTCAATGTGTTGATGACGAAACTTATCACTACTTTCATGACTTTATTCGGTTAGACTCTAACTAGTGATAACGATTGTAAGAATATTATATATTAATCAAATGGATATAAAAAAATTATTAAATTTTATACTCAAATATGAGGTTTATATTGAACAATCAAGAGGATTCTTAACAGACAAAGATAAATATAAAGTGATCAGGTAAAAAAGGACTTGTATAGTCTAAAATATGAATTATTATCATTGCATGCTTGGATAGAATTGTACTTCTGGAATCTAGAATTATAAAAGAGTGATGCTTTTTACAATGTATTTTTTTAATACAACCAAGGAATACTAATTTATAGTTCTCATTTATGTGTTTGATATAATATTTTTTGAATGTATGTAGAATTCCATGGAGGATTTTTCTAACTTATGAGATTATAATGTTAGATTTACATGATTTTTGAAATCACTTATTTTATTGGGAAACATGTTATTTAGAAATAGGTATATAATTTAATATCTCATGTTGAGTATTAAAGAGATCTACAAAATAATTTTAATAGTAATGAACCAATTTGAACTCTGATTATAGTTAAAACCATGCTTGTGAAGCATGGTGAATGGAAATATTTGGATCCACCTTATATAGGACGATAATTTGATACTTGATAAATTTGACTACAAATCAATAATATATTGTCTTTACAATGTGTTTGGCATCTCATTTTCAAATTAATCTATATGAGGATCATCTCAAAATAGTGAAATGTATCATGAGGCACATCCAAGGTATACTCAATTTTATCTTTCTCTTTGATTTTGAAAATGAAAATGAGCTATCAGTATTTTATAATTCAAACTATGCTAATGATGAGGTGGATTTAAAGTCCATAGGTAGTGGTTCATTATTCTTTTGAACGAAATGTGTGGGGTGATTGATTAAAAATCAGGAACAAACACCTTTGGGAAATAAATAATTAGAATATATCTCAATAATGTAGGAATTAATTCAACTTATATGGATGATGTAATGACCCTCATTGTTAAGGGTTGTAAATTTTTCAACTGAAATTGTACTTTTCATTTGGTGGATGAATAATTCAGAGACCTGATTTTGAAACCAATATTCATCATGTTGAAAAGTTCTGTAGAAGTGTTTTTGAAATAAAAAATAAATATTTGTGGGAAAAAATATCATAATAATTTTGGGGTCTTGATCAGGAAAAAAGGGTTTCTCTAATATCACCAGTTAGTTGATGTTGTGGAAAGAAAAAATATTTCCTAAAAGGACTCACGGACCTATTATTGAGCCTACACTAGAAATCCAATGAGTTATAAAGTGATCATGCTACCCATAAAGCCTCATCGGCCAGCTGGTGAACCTTCACCAAGTGGATGGTGGGCCACTGACTAAATAATGGACCATGACCTGTGAGCTGGTGGGGTGTGTCGTGAATGGATTAAATAATATCCTTTTAGTAACTTTTTCTATCCAATACCCCTTACAATTTATTCCCTTGGCTCTAATTTTTGTTAACAATTTAGAGGCATCCCCCTTTCTTCCTCCCTCTAAGATCTCTCCTTAATATGATGTAGATCTAGACTCTAACCGATGGTGAATCCATGTGATATTATTTGATTCTTCTTCAATATTAACCTCCTTCTTCCTAATTTAGTGGAAATCAGTCTTTTATTCATTATGTATGATCCTATTGGTAAGTTATAGCCTTTTAAATCCCTTAATATCTTAACACTCTTCAGATCCTCTTCTCTTTTGTGATCATGATTGTTGATTTATCATTGGATAGATCTTTATTGAAGAATTGAATGAAAATTACATAGTTTGTTAAAGGAATTATCCAATAATTATGGGGCTCTAGATTGAAATGGTTATAGTATTCCCCATGATTGGAAAAGTGTTCCATTGGTATGATTTTCAATAAAGGTATGCCCTTTGATGATATCTTCTTTGGTTTTGGATAAAATTTAGTTAATTATACAATGTACCATGTAATTTATTTGGGTATTTTTCTCATCTTAGAATCAGGTGAGTGAAAGTAATTCCTTAATGTCTGTTGGATGACATTATAGCTAAGGTACACTATTGGGTTGTTTTCTTCCAAAGGTTACAATTTAATAATATTAAACTTGTCTTTGTATCATTGTCACATGAAATTAATTTTTCTTAAAATGACTTTGGAAGTATATTACAAACCTTACATGGATGGTTGGTCATGGTTTCATATAGGATGGGAAATCTAGTAAGACTTTTAGAAATTATTCCTTTAACTTTTGAATGTGAGCTTCTTTAAAAATAAATAATTAATTATAAATTAGTTATAATTAATTAATTTCTAATTCTTTTACATGAGTAGGACCTCTTGTGATTGATGGAGGCTGAATGCACTTGGATGGTTTGAATAAAGAAACTATTATTTTCTTAGATGGGATTTTACTACATTTGAGGCAGGTGGTCCCATGTACTCTACCCAATGGTATTATTCTTGTTTATTGGTATGTGGTATGATGTTCTCCACCTTGGTTGAATGAATGATATGTTCATAATGTGTTATGAATAATAATTAATTCTTAACTAACTAACGATCCTTATGTATTAATTTATTAAATTAACCATGCCTAATGTAATTGGACAAAGCACCAAGGTCCATGATGGAACCTTTTGTACTCACTTGATGTTGGATAATAATAGCTTAGGATTGATCATAAATTAATTCCTAGGATTACATCAGCCCACAGGGTGTGTAGTTTGTTTATGTGAGACTTATATGCATGAGACCACATTTTATACCAGTGATGTGTTAAGATATGAATTTATGTGTCAATGCCTACTTTTTATGAACGTGTTACCCTATATATATAATATAATTACGATGAGATATATATGATTATTGATTCCATGAGTGTTCACAATTATCATAAGGGACCATGTTTTATTTGTTGATCATGTTTCTGTACGTGTAGTGTATGAAAACTCTACCCTTTATTTCATAAATAAACATGATTTATTACATAAAACCTTCACTTGTTACAACATAGAAGATCAAGAGGTCTAGTGCCTTTGGGGATTATGATCATTACATAACAACTTAAAACTAAAATAAAATATCTTTATTGAAAACTTCCATTACATGACCACTACATTCCCTCTTACTTACCATTGCATTGGATAACCTGAGGACATGCATAAAAAAGGGTGAGCTATAAAGCCCCGTAAAGGAATAAAAAAGGAATAACATGTGGAATACAATACATGTTATAAAATAGGCATATCAATGGATCACAAGAGAAACATGAACATAAAGGCATGATAAATTATGATAATCATAACATGGAAATGTGGAAACAACACTTAACATTGAATTAACATGAGCCAATGCTCATTGCACATGGAGCATGAGTAAACCCCCATTGCACATGAAGCAAGGGTACAACCTTGTTGCACTTGAATTATAATGAGTAAAAACTCATTGAAAATTACTTTTCAAGATACTATACTTTACCCAATACATTGAAGTGCTATCAGGGCTCACCCTTCTTAAACATTTCATTTCATGCATAAGTGTTCCACATGGATCATACAACATGGAATCATTCAACATCATAATTTTTTCCATGATAAAGGAATTTGTAATAAATACATGAAACTCTATAATCAATAAGTAGATGTGTGTAATAGTGAATACCCTTGATGGAGAAATGGGAATGGTATTCACTACATAATAACTTTAGCTTGGAAAATCGCGGTGCAATTTTAGTAGCATAACGACATGACATAGGAATTAAAAAAAAGGTTTATGAGAGATAAATTAGTCTCTCATCATATTTAAATGAAATGGAAAGTAATGGGTTCATATAGATACATGTCCCAAAAAATTTAATGGAATTTATATTCATAATACAAAAGAATTTCTTAAATGTAAATGAGGAGACAGAAATTCTTTATGGAAATTCAGCATGGTAACGGGTGTACATGGGAGGCATTAGTGAGAGAGAAATGGGTCTATCATCATTAAAACATAAATAGGAATGTATGGGGGAGGTTATAAATCATATCCCAACATTTCTAATTGAAAATAAATGGGAATAACAATATTAATAAACTTGGATAAAAAGAGAAAGGTAGGAATCCCGTACTTGGAAGTGTGATCCCAAAGGATTGGGAGAGGCTTAAAAGAGAATTATTGGGAGATTGAGGCACCTTGGAAGGATTATAAAGAGGAGGGAAGATATTTTACGAACTCCAAAGTCTATGATTGAAGAGTAAGTGGGATCTTGGGTGGGTTTATATAGTAAAGAAGAGGGGATTCTTTATTATTTAGGTTTAGGTCACCACACATTAAACTAATCAATACCACAAACCAGCCCATGGTTTTTGCCCATGTTTTTTTCAAAGGGGAGTGGAAAATAATATTTTATATGTACAATGTCATAAATTTTTAAAATAATATTTTGCCTTATGTGAAGGTGAGTCACACTCTCAAGGAAATTCATTTAAAAAGTGAAAATGTTTTATAACTCTTGGAGGGTCCACTAAAGTTTTGTAAAATAAATAAAACAAACCTAAAATCACATTATTTTTATTTGAAATCATATATTGTATGAATATATCATTTATAGTATTTTATTACATCACTATTTGGTCATTATGATGTCATAAAACACATTATATATTTAAACGGTATTTAATTTTTACCAAAAAATTCGACTGTCTCCGAAAATTATGAAAAATTCACTGTTGGATAATTTTGATGTTATGATCCCAAAACTAATATTCATTTTATCTAAATAATTTTCTATATATGATAATTTTTTCTTTTAAAATAAAAAACTGAAATTTATCGAAAAATCATAGGTTTTGATAAAAATAGCTTTCAAACCTTAATAAAAATTACAATTACATTCATAAAATTATAAAATAATTTATATTTAATAATTTTAATAATAATAATAATATTTTATTAAAATATTATTTAATTCAAAAATCCATTAATTCATCAAAATATATTTCTTAGTTGAATATTAACTAAAAATACTATTTTCCCTTTAAAAACAATTTACAAAGTAACAATTATAAAATGAATGTATATTCTTTATAAAAAAATAATGTACATATTCATAGTGTTATGGTTTTGTATATAACCCCTTATAACACCCGCATAAGACCGAAGGGAATAGTGTGCGATGGTGATAGGCTCTTCGGGTGGCTCAGATAACATCGCTCGGGTGGTAATCTCTATTAACTTCCACTTCTACCATAGTCGGTTCCGCTCAAGATTAACATGTTAAATCTCGGATTGGGAGCGAATCCCAATGATGCCACCTCTTTTCCAAGCTATAAAAAATGGGCTTCGTACAAGGAAAGTATACTGGATGAGTCCATCACTTCCTTTTTATGAGTAAATTGGATTTGTTAAAGCCCTGTATTTATATTAATCATGTGATCACTGTTCAATAGATTTATTAGAAATGGTCACAATTCGTAATAGTATTTTGAAATATAGAAACATAAAACAAATGAAGTTCACATTTTATATAACCCTAATAATACATTTAATTAGATCATGAAGAATTTTTATTAATGAATGTTTGGTTCGTTATATAGTTTCTATGAGAAATGATGATATGTTATGTTCTAATTATATGTAATATCTTCCCCATTTTTTAATATATAATTTTTTGTTTGTGGTATTTTTTCGGTATTAGTGAAAGGAGGAGAATCACGCTATGTCAACCCATAAAGGGAGAGTTAACATGACTTATGATAATAGTGACGATGTAATTGAGTACAGGTGGGAGGCATGATGACCATGTGGCCAGAACCATGATAACAACATTGGGGCACGAGGAAATTTTGGAATTAAAGTGACATATTCACTCGATGCCTTATGGATTTTTTCTAACATTTTGTATTGATTCCATGAGGATACTTTGTGACATGACAACTCAATTCCATATAGACTCTAAATGAAACATTTTCTCAATTCAACAAGGAAGTTTAGTGAAATTATATCTCGATGACTTTAAGATGTCGAGTGACATGTCTCGATGCCTTGTGGATCATCCTTGTTGTTACACTATATTACTCAATCACATTTTATGACTATGTTTCATCATGAAACCAAAGAGGGTACATCTTGGGGTTTTTTCTAGTTTGGTAAGTACACAACAACTCAGAACATGGTTATTTATTTCTTTCATATTATTGTTGATTGTATGATATATTTTTTAGTTACATATTTCATGTTCGATTTCAACTAATCTTATTATGTTCTTGTACACCACATTTTACTGATTGAGTACTAGACCAAAATGGTGTAACCTAATGAGTTTTAATCACACCCTACTCAAGTTTCCATGGAACTTAGGTACCTAAACCACCCTGCCTTATTTCAAGTAAAGGTTGGGTTGAGGACAATGTTTGATTTTCTAGTAGGATAACAAGTTATAAGTCCAGAGACTAGGATGAGATATGGTTTGGATTTGGGAGAAGTGACACTTTTATAATTTTATAATTTTACTCTATTTTGTTTTTATAATTTTGATTGGCCTAATGATAGATCAGTTTATTAATTTTAGTTATAAATATTCAGGTTTTTTGTTACCACATTCATTCATAAACTAGGTATGTAATTGTTTTCTTCTTATTATGACTGTATACTATCAACACATTTAATTACTTATTTGTTATGTGAACTCAAATGGAGGGTAAATCCTACCTATTATTACTCCTTAGACCCTTAATAATGGTCATAATCGGTTTGCATATGGGTAGACACGCCTAAGATCATATGGAATTTTGGCTCGATCTTGGTGATTTAGGTTGGTTTGTTACAAAATATTGTTAGAGTTATCTTGTTTTCTTGATTTGGGCTATCAGTAGATATGATAAATAGGAATATGTCAGATCTTGGGATAGAACTCAGTTTTTTGCATCACAAAAAATTTTCACAATGGAATTTTGAGTTACTAGGGAATGGTATTTATGTTCTATGTTTACACTATTATGATCATATGTTTTTACTTTGTGTGATTCACATGGATTTTGAGTTTAATATTTCATATATATATGAATTTAGGATATATCAACAAGAGGAATCACATTGATTATGTTCAAAAAATAGTTTTCATATGACATATGTACTAGTTTTATGTGAATGTGTTGACGATAGAGGACCCAGCTGCATTTGTTTCAAAAACATGCATTGTGGTTTCATGTATGAGTTATTTCTAACATTCTATTCAGATAAACCTCCTCGCATTTATACTTATAATATCAATTCATGTGAGACTATGGTTTGTTTTACCTAAGAAAAAATGATTATGATGATGATGATGGTGACAATGATATGTCTCGTTTGTTCACAGATGGTGCATTTTACCATATTAGGTTATTTTTTTGGTGTTAATCGACTTAGTAAAGAACCTTGGGAATGTAGCTAATGGATAATTCTGGTTAATTAATGTTCCAATAGTATTCTACATATATATTTCCATATAGAACCCCATTTAATTATATTTAATGGAACTATACATCATTGTCCTAAATGTGGTTAGTTTAAGAGATAATCCACCGTGGAATTTTTGTAGATTTTTTCTTAGATGGAATTTTCTGAGTTATAACCCTTAGTGAAACCTTGTGTGGGTTTTTGTAAGAACTTATAGCCTTAAATATGTCTCTATTTACTACAAAGATATTGTATCATACTGCTTGATGGTAACCCAATTGAGGGTTTTCCATGTGAAGGGATAGTCAAGGATAGTTCTTGAGGTGAAGATTTTGTTGATGAAATTTCCTAGTGTATGTAAGTCTCCTTTGAAAGGATTAATGAAAGGTTTTATAATTTTCCTTTTAACCTGGGAGTATGGAGAGCATCAAGTTCTAGTACTCATGATACAAGGTATAATTTTATAGTTCTTGGAAACTTGTGTAATTAAGGTAACGATCAGGGTTTACTAGTCTGTTAGTATATAATGAAACTCTCATTGAATTCCAAGTGAATATCCTTGGTGGGAAAACCTAAAAATTTTAGAGAGTGGGTGGATGTTCAGTGGCTTTAACTGAAACTCATGTGATGGGTGGTTCATGATGAATCTCAATTGTAATAATATTCTTCTAAATAGGATCAATGAGAGTTTTTGGTTTAGGGTATTTGACCCCTTGTGGTATATGAACAGCTTAATAGGCATGTTAGTCTAGTTTTAGAGGGTCATAACTCATGGAAAATATCACTATTTTTTTGTAAATAGTTTTTTTCATTCCTTACTAGGAAATCCTTAATGTGTGATAACTAATGATGTGGTTACACATGTGGGGTGTGTAGAATTGATAGAAAAGGGTGTTGATCGGATTATTGAGAAATTCTTTTATTCTATCAATGAACTCAGAAGTCATAGTGCTAATTGGGAACTAATGAATTTTGTACAGGGTCACCCTTATAGTCAGTATACAATGTGTTTATAATGAATTTCATAGGTCTTGGAACCCTAGAAGATTTTGTACAGATATTTATCCATGGAATAGGACAACATTAAAAATATATTTTCATTTTTCAGTAAACCTAATATTATTTTCTATTAGAATTATTATGGTTCTGTGTAGCGGCTTACTTGAGGGGAGAAAAAACATCTAATCAGAGTTTGTATCCCATGAATAGGATTTTGGATAATATTATGCACATTTAAATGGATTGTTGAATGTAGTGGATTGTTTTCTGAATAATCCTATTATTTAAAATTCTTGATCCTTTTATTTATAATCAAGTATGAACATATGGTCAAATTGAGTCATTGAATTAGATGATGGAAAATTCATAGGTCAAGTAGATTGATTTAAGTACTGCAATGTGACAATAAGTATACTCCTATATTAGGGAGTATTGACTAGGTTTCTTTTAAAATTACCTCTCTTGTGGGAAGGGTCATGGTGTTGTGTAAGACTGGCAGTTGGATGATCATGGTGAATTTGGAAGAATGATGTGATTTAGATCTAAGAACATCTTTTATTTCAATGAATTATAGATTTTTATTCGTATATAGAATAATAAGGATACAAGATGTGGGATTTGAACTTAAAGTGAAATTAGTTTGGAATGAGAATGATTTAGATCATTAGTGTGGTGACGCATGGTTGATGTTTTTTTGGTTTCTTCTATAGTTGGTGAATCGACCAGATAAATTTTATAAAATCGGTTTAGCCTTTTATAAGGGTACCTGATTGATTTAATGATACCTTTAAGTCTTAAGGCATGGTGATCATAGGATACATGGGGTGTCAGTTTTTTAGTTTGGGAATCTTTATAGAGATATGGACTAGAGAGTACCAATTTATTCTTTCAAATTAACATGAATGTTGTGGGTTGAAACAATATCAAGAGCTTCATATTTGGTATGAATGAGGTGTTAAAATCATCTAGGAACTTTATAGAAAGTTAAATTTGATCAATAATGATTAGTTGGACAAGAATCATTGGTTTTAATTGAATCTAGAAATGAGGTTTTGGTGTTGACTTTAACCCATGTTTTTTATTGATCAAGTGTGATGGAACTGAACTACACCTAGATTTTCATTGGGCTTATAGAATCATATTTTATACAATCATTCCAATTATGGGGGTACCATGATACTTCATAAAAAAATTATTATGGACATTAAAAAGTGTTTATTTAAAAGGATGTAATGATTGGGGTCATGATTTTTTTAAATAGTGAGGTTTTTCCCCAAAGTATGGTGTTTTAGGCTTAATTTCATATAAATGGATCGTAATGAGACTTCAAAAATGTGTGTGGACTTGACGTGGTGAGATGATTCTTGGTAGTGGAACACTGAGAACTTATTGTGGATGATTATTGAGGTTGATCTGGATTCATGTTTTACATGATACCACAACTTCTCGATATGATATTCACTATGGTGGGGATATTTTAATGACCCATGTTATTTTGGGTTATAAATTTGTAAATGGGAATTTAAAATTTTTTTTGGTTACTAAATAATTCAAAGAACTAGGTTTTGAAATGAGATTCTTCACATCTAGACATCCTTGAGGAATTTTTTTGGAATCTAATAGAATCTTGGTTGGAGACACCAAACTCTGATGAAGGATAGAGTCTTGATCAGGCCATCCAACTTCTACAAAAACACCAACTTGTTGGTGGGGTGGGAAAAATACTTGCTACCTAAAAAGACACACATGATGGATAGGAATGTAGGAATTTATCCTACTACCCATCGAGTATCATTATAAAGCTGAAGATTCAGTACCCTATGCCTGTTGAACTACCTGAAATCTGTTGAATCTTAATTAGTGGGCCATTGTGGAGCACTAGGCAAGGATTAATTAAGGCCATTTTAGTCCTATTTTCACTAAATATCCCTCAAGATTTATTACCTTGGATTGAATCTTTATGATTAATACAGACTATCCTAAACTCTCCTTCCCACTAAGTGATCTACTTGATTCATAGTAGATCTATAATCAAACTTAGGGAAAATACAAGTTATATCATTTGATTATTCTCCTATCTTGTTCTCCTTCTTTATAATTTATTGGAAGATCATTATACCATTTATCAGGTATGATCCTCTTGGAAAGTTGTAGCCTTTGGAATATCTTTATGTCTCAACTCTCTACATACCATCTTCTCTTTTGTGCCCTTGATTATTGATTTATCATTGGCTAGACCCTCATTAAATAATTAATGAAAATTTCATTAAATATTGATGGAATTTTCTAGTAATAATAGGGATTTGGATCAAAATTCCTAGATGATTCCACATGATAATAAACACATTATTTTGGAAAGATTTTCATTGAGGGTGTTTCTGTTGATGGTCTCTTTTTTGTTTCTGGGTCAAATTGTGTTATTTGGCTAGTATACCATGTAATTGAATTAGGTATTTTTCTTGTTTTTGAATCAAGAGTGCATTGGGAGTGGCTCAAACTCCATTATATGAAATTGTGGATAAGGTACATCATTTTTTTGTTTTATTAAAATGGATAAAATTTATTTACATTATATTATCCTTTTTCTATTAAGTGATAGGTATTTTTTTGAGAATGGCATTGGAAGTATGCTACATAGATTTCATGGATAGTTTGTAATTGTTCTAACTCGGTGTTGAAATCTCGTTAGTCTTTTATAAAGTGTTCCTTTTATGCAATTAATTAATTATAATTTAGTTATAATTAATATATTTGGAATAATGGTGAATGATTAAGAACTCTTGGAGATCTATTGAAGCTAAATGGACTTGGAAAACATGGATAAAGCCTACAGGATTTTCTTATATGGGAGTTGATTATGTTTGAGGTATGTGGTCCCATGGAAACATACCTATGGTATTATTCATTTTTATTAGAATGTGGTTTGTGGTTCTACACCTTGGTAGAATGACCCCTAAGTTCATAATGTGTTATGAGTAAAAATAATTGTTAATTAATTAATGATACTTAATTCTTATTTAATTAAAGTAATCATTCCTAATGTAATTTGACAAAGTACCAAGGGGAATAATGGACCCTTATAAACTATATTTATGATGGCCATTGATGGACAAGCCTTGATCACAAATTAGTGACATGCATTACATGGGTGTGTAGTTCTGATACATAATGCCTAGACATATGAGACCATGTTTGATTCCATTATCACAGGTGTATGTTTGTGTAGCTTCATGAGGAAATGTTTGATAACAATCACATGTGTTTATTTATATATGACTATTGATACTCATTCATGATGTTCTATGTTTTCCTAATGTGTATGAACATTTCCCCTATATAAAAGACATATATGATTATGGATTCCATGAGTGTTCTTAATTAGATTGATATACCAAGTTTGACTTGCTGATCACATGTGTATACTTGTTATTTCTATGAATCATGATGATATTCTATGTTATGTCTATGTGTATACTCAACCCTAATGTGGAATATGTCATATTAAATTTGGAGGTATTTTTTGGTATTGATGATAGGTGTATCATCATGTTATGACTACCCTTAAAGGGGGAGTGTTCACGGCTTGTGTCGATGGTGATGATGGACTTAACCACAAGGTAGGGGAATGAAGACATTCTCTCCAAAACTATGATATAATCTTTGGGTTATGATGACCTTGTTGAAGTCAAGTGGAATGTTCACTTGATTCCTTGTGGATGTCTAGTGACATGTTGTATCGATGCCACATGGATTCCAAGTGATGTATTGTATTGATGCCTTATATACTATGAGTTATAGGTTGTATCAATTTTATATGGATGCCAACTGACATGTTTTCATAATTCCTTGTGGATGAAAATTTATATGTGTCTCAATGCCTTTTAAACCATCCTTAAAGTTATCCTTGATTACTATGATGCCTATTATGACTACGTTCAAGATTGGAGCTAAATCTAGTATAATTGGTGAGGGGTTCTTGACGTCTTGGTAAGAACATGAACACTAAACACATGGGTTTTTATTGCTTCTTTGTTCATAGTGACTATATGTTATATTTTTATAGTTAAATATTTGTTATTTAGTTTCTACTAATCTTATCACATGCATGTACACAAAATTTTACCAGTTTGTTAATGGAAAATGATGGTAGTGTCCAAATGAGTTCTACTCACACCCTTATCAGGTAATCATGTCACTTGGGTAATAGAGTTTCCCTTCATTTTTATAGGTACAAGATGGGACAAGGCCCAGGTTTGATCATCTAGAGAGATAGCTCACTATGAGTCTAGAGATCAGGATGAGTCATAGCTTGTAGTTTTTTGCATTTCATTTTTTATAATTTTTTTATTTTCTTTGTTTTTATATGTGATCATACCCCTGGGTGATACATGTATTACTTATAGTTATGACCATTCAGGTTTATTTCTTGTACATTAATTAATATTGTTGGTATTTTATCGGTTTATTCTTACTCTGATTGTGTACTATTTACATGATTTTTTTCAATTTTTTATTCAAAAAATTGAGGGTATAGTCTTCCCACGATTACTCCATAGACCATTGCTAATGGTCGGTAGCCTCTATCATATGGGGAGGCACACCTGAGGTCATGTTTCATTCTTGATCAAACCAACTGATTTGGGTCCATATGTTATGGATGAATTAGTAGTTTTAACATGATGGTTTTGAAGTGAAGCAACCTATAATAATATTTTTTGAAAAAAATAGTGTTATTGAACTCAGGAAAAATCCCATACAACACTATCACAACAAATATATTGAGATAAGGTGTCATATTATCAAATAAAAGTATATTATGGGGTGATTAGAATAAATAATTTTATATTTAATTAGTTAGTTTCATTCATCATGATTAAATAGTTTTTCACTCCACTATTTAATAAATATTAGTTAAAACTCTGTTTTCAACCACCTCCCTCAGTTTGAAGAGGTTTAGATATTCCACTCTATAAATTTGTATCCAATGCTTTATATATTTTTTATTTTTATTAAGGTTCCTTCCATTTTAGTTTTTTTTTCATAGGGGGAGAATGAATATGATGTTGTTCAAATATAATGGATAACTGTGGTTAATTTTAGTAAAAAATAGGGAGACAAATTCTATTTTTCTAGATTAATCTAATCAAGTATTTTTAGTGATGGGTTATATCATAAAGTGGAAGTTCATGATATGAATGTTAGGGGGATATATAATCCATGGATAATGGAAGATGAAAAATATTTAAATACAAGGATATTTAATGAATTGGGAATTTTATGAGGTGTTTGATTCAATATTTGAATCTTTTTTTACATAGATCATCACTCATATATAATTAGAGTGATGGATGAGTTATTCTACTTCTATAAAGAAGTTTTTTGTGTGTTTTTATAATTTTAATTTCACATTGAATTTCTTAAAAACCAAAAGCGGGAGAAATTTATAACCAAGGTTATTAATGGTGAATTTTGATGAAATCTAGGATAATAAAATTTATTATCCAAGGAAGATTATAGGTTTTTTGTTTTTATTTTCAATAGGTTTCTAGGTTAAATTCATATCTTTAATTTAAATGGACATGAGTTGAAAAATTCATTGATGTGATTACAATTTCTCAATGACTTATCAAATTTTAATCTCAAATGAAAATATAGTATGATGAAGAGTATTTTGTTTGAGTCTATATTCCTGATGTTATTGCAATTTTTAAGCAAAGTATAAGGGTTAGTGAAATTTTTGCGTTGGTGAAGTTTAGGGAAAAATCTATAGAAATGGAAAGATTTTTTACAAAATCTATATGAATTTAAAATGGATCTATATGGTAGAAAATTTATTAAAGGTTTTATGAAAACCATAAACCATGGAGAAAATTTGAGGAAAATGAAGGATTTTCATGAAGAATATTGTTTAATAAAGGATTACAAGAATGATGAAGAATGTCATCTGTGAAGGTAATTTAGATTTAGTTTGTAAACCATGTTGGGTATCTTGTCTATAGAGGCTAAAAAGGTAGTGTTTTTTAAGTCAAACAGTGATGATTCTCAATTAATACAAAGAAAAACTTCTGAAAAGTGATGTTATAAAAAGTACATAAGTTTGATATTATGATTAGAAATTTTTATGTAGGTATTTACCTAAAAACATCTCACTAACAATTTCATTAAAGGGTGATTAAAAACTAAAAGGGGTGATTGGTGAATTAATGATATAGTTTACAGGTAACATAAGTTCATGGAAATCTGGTCATTTACAGTAATTAAGATTGCATGAAAGGAAAAACTATTCAAAAAGTAGTTTTTCTTTTAAAGTAGTATCACTCAGGAAGCTATAAAATTCATGAATTTAAACCAACCATAAAGAAGATTTTCTTACATGGTAGAAAATTCATTCATGGATAAGTTTAATTTAGGAAGAACAAAAACATTCACAATGGGTAAATCAGGTAGAGATTACAAGAATTAATTTATATAATCAAGGAATTTTATATAATGAATAGTATAAAACATTGATCTTATGTGATTTTTATTGGTAGCTATTTATAAAGCTGAGAATTTTATTAGAGAATCACATTCGATAATTCATGATACAAAATATTATAAAAATTATTAATGGTATATAAGGTACATTCACCTCGATAAACAATAATTGTTTTCATCCTAAGTAGTGAATGAAGGAGGAGTCATTAGAAGGGATTTGAGAAAGGAAGTGGGATATTCTGTGAACATTAATGTAATGGTAGTGATCCTATAATATAGTGACCAAGAAAAATATATATCCACTAAACAAGTGAATCATAATATATTCTTTTACACCGACATTACTCTGTGTGTATACTCCTTGGACTAGTCCTTAGTGGTGAACAAAGTGAAATTGTTGTGTCGTTTCTTAATTTATACATTTGATTTTTGTAGTGTTTTTGTGATTAATTGTGATAGGTTTAATGAGTTCCAACCAATGTCTGAAAAAGATCCCATCTAACTCAAAAACAATCACATCATAATTCACCCAAACAAAGGGTGTCTCGGGTTGAAACATTTTTATATTTTATTGGTTATTTTAGAAACAATTTCTTAAATAAGTATAAGTGTAATAAGTAGAATAAAATTGAAATGAATAAATTAAGATGTTACCTCTTCCTTTTAACTCCTCCTATACTATGTAAGTAACACCATGGGTACTTGAGGTGTGGTGATACAAGGAAATCCATAAGACAATAATAAGGATTAAATGAGAGAAATGGGTATAATATAATTTAAGAGATAGTTTTTGTAAGTCTTTTGTAAATTGGGGAGAAAAAAAAGAATTTATACCTAAATATAATGGGTATTTTGTGATAAAATAGTGAAAATAAAATCAATCATAGTCCAAGAATTAAGATTGGGGACTTCTTCATGACAAGGAATAGCATTACACACCCATTGGACTTGACTAACTTTTCCCTTATAATATGCATGATTTTTTGTCATGATGATTTCACTACAACATCATTATTGGATCTTAATTCATTAATTAAATCATTTAGTTTGTTTATTTTTTATTAAAAATACCTATATTTCACCATATTATTTTTATATGAAAATTCTAAATTTGAAACTTAATTTCTTAAAATAAATAACTCACTAAGAAAATAAATTTTTAAGAAATTAAATAATAATATAAAATTAAGGTTTTTGTCACATAAAATACTTCCTAATATTTTAAAGATATTATTATATGATTGTAATATTACATTATAGTACATGAAATAAAATATAATATTGTAAAATTAATTTATTTAAAATTAATTTATATTTTTATTGTTATAAAATATTACTTTATTTATTACATACAATACTATACTATTAAAAAAATCAACTATTTCAAAAAAATTATCAAAAATTCACTCTCAACTAATTTTAAAATGTTGATTCCAAAATTATAATCTATTTTCCATAAAAAATATCCAAATTAGTTAAATACAATATTCAAAAAGAAAATAATATTATTTGATAAATAAAGAGAAAACATATTGTTAAAAATAATTTCATTATTTTAGATAAATTAAATAAAAAATTATTGTTTTTAATATTTATTTATAATATTTTTATATTTATATACTATTATTTATTTAATTATAATTTTATTTTAATAGTTACCAATTATAGTTAGTTTCCTATTCCAGTAGTTAGGTTTTTATTCTAATGACCATATTTCTGAGAGTTACCTTACTCATTCGAATGGGAAAATTTCTTTTAACTATCATATATATAACCCTTATATCATATAGATTTAATTCACTTTGTTTTAATTTATTATTCTCTACATTTTATTCCCAAAATTTATTCCTTATTTATAATTTTATTCTTTCTTATTATATTTGTGTTCATAGCGGGATATGTATGGGATACCATGACCCAACGGACTTTCAAATTATTTTTATGTTATTCACATGTATTCATTATCCCATTACACTTTGTTTAATTTTATGGAATATATTTATACTTCATCTATAATGTTATTTATTTAAGAAGTAATATTTTAGTTATTTTATAGTGGATGCGATTTGTTTAAATGATACCTTATATATATTATTATGACATGCATATATGTTAAGAAAGAAAATTTCAAATAAAAAACTTGTGGACATTATATTCTTGAACCCTTCAAAACAAATTCACCAAAATTTTATTTCATATTCTTATATGAGATAGATAGGTGTAATTTTATTTCATCACATCTTCATGCTCCATTATTTCCACTTTGTATTTATGGTTTCTCCACAACACATTGAATTGGTAAGTTATATTTCTTTATAGCACTTTGTCTCTATGATATAATATATTCACTATTTACTTATCATGATAGAGGTCATTCTCATGTTATAAAACCTTTTAATTCCTTAATTGTGAGGTATAGGGTATATAATTCCTTAAGAGGGATGCATAGAACACATTATTCACTTGAGAAATGTTTTTTTGAAGTTATAGTTGATATGAAAAAAATTCAACATGATCATGATTATCTAAGTAGAAAATATATTCATGGATTAAATTTCCCTTATTTCCAAACATCATAAATTTCTTATATGTAGATATTTGAAGGAATATCTCTTCCCAATATCAAACAATATTTCCCACCAATGATTTCTAACAAAACTCCTTTGTCAAATTTGGGATTACTTAATATTTTTTTTAATTGATTCAACATTATTTATCATTTTTAGTGTATGTAAAATCCCCAAGAGATATCATTACCCTAATTTATCTCAAAAGTTGTATTTTTATATCTCTTACTATATATAGCCTCATATGTTGTTATTTGTATACTTGAGTGGAAGATATTTTATTATGAGAAAAAAATTTAGAAGATACCAATACCAACCACCTTCAACATCCATTGAATTATTTATCAAAATTTTGTAATGTTTTTTATTTTTCCTTCAAAATAACTATATATTTACGGATTATATATCATTTACAAGATCAACTTCATGTTGAATAAATGTTAATGAATTTTCCTAGATTTTGAGGTGAATAATAGATCTTATTCAAAAATGATTAAAAATGGCGCACCATATAAATTCATTTATTTCATGAGATCTACCACTATAATTTATTGAGTAAGAAATATTTTTGAGTGAAAATGAAGTGTGAACTATTTCTATATTGATCCACCATAACCCATATATTTTTATTTCCATTATATGTATTAGGAAGACTCATAAAAAAATTCATGGTGATGTTTCCACATTTCCATATTGATTTACATAATGGAAACATTCTCTCCTTATAATTTTTACTTTTTTCTTTAACTTTATGGAATATCAATAATATCTAAGTCTATTAAATAATATCTTTCTTTATATTTTCACACAATAAGTTCACCAGACAATTTTGATACATTTTTTTACTTCTTGGGTGAACAGAGAAAGACGATCTAGTTGCCTTAACTAATATCTAATTATTTATCTCTATTGTATATGAAACTTATAATATAGTTCCAAGCTGAATCAATATGTCTATTGATTTTAAATTCATGAAGATTCCCCAATTTAGTTGCTTTCAACCTTTTAACTTCAAGATCATTCCTTTATGCCTCCTTGATTTTTTATAAAATGAGTTATTTGGAAATAGTCTGGGAAAGTTAGGATGTTATTATTTCTATTATGATTTAAAAATTTATCCTTTATATGTTAAAAAATATTTTAAATTTCTCAATCTATACCATGGGTAACCTAAAATTTTATTTCATACTAAGTGAAATAACCACCTTATTTGTCTTCCAAAGACAATAGTGTATTGATCAGTAATAGTCATTGATTAACCCTTATCATATTCATTGATCAATTTTCAACACCTTTTTTTGTGAATATATAATTTAAATTCATGTAATAAACATATATTCCATGGTTCTCTTTATATAGGTAGTGCATCTAAATCTTTAAGTCAAAGATAAAATTGTTAACTCCAAATCTAGTTTCAAGTAGTTTATCTCCTGAATCATTAATTATCATAAATAATGCACTATCACATTATCAATTTTCAGGAGTAATTTTCCCAAACCACTCTTTAAATAATCCCAAAATATCAAAAACTCTTCCCCACTGGAGGTATGTGTAAGTATATTTGAAACAATGAACCTATTATTGATATTTTTAGTGCTTTCTAAAAATATTATCTAAACACAACTTATTATCTTCCATTATATCTTAGTTAGTGGTCTATAAAACTATGATATATTTTTCAAAAATAATCTTTAGTATCCATTTAATCCATAAAAACTATGAATCAATGTTTCACTTGTTTGTTTGGTCCACTCTTAAACAACTATTTTTTTAGAGGATCTACAAAAATTGTTTTTATAGTGGTCACATTACCCAGGTCTGTGACTTGATTCATCCAAAAGTTAAATTTATAAATTTTGTAAACAAATTTTATTTTCATAAAATATTCAGTATAATCCTTAATTTTTTTATTATTTTATCTTGAAGTATTTGATAACACAATCCATACATTCGACCATAAATTTATCTACATAGTATCTAAATACAATATTCATGAAGTATATGAATATAGTTGGGGAATTTTTTAGTCTAAATGTAATCTCTATACACTCATAGTTTCCATACCATTTATGAAAATAAATATTTTTAATATTTTATCTCTTCAAAAAGAGTTAATGAATGACTGAAAGTTAATTTTTTTATTAATATAAATAAGAAACACAAGCTGTAACATCACCCATATCATGGTGTTCAAAAATTAGGATGCCTGAGAGCATCAATTCAGAAAATGAGCTTATAGTCATTAGGTAAGGACACCATGAAGGTATATAAGAAGATACCCTCTCTAGGAATCCCTTTTATAGCTAGTTCATATGCAAAAAAAGTTCAATTCTCTCCCAGTACGACAAAAAAAATGAACTGGTTAGTAGCCATCATGTGATCCTGGACTAGGAAAGAGATCTTCCAATATGGTTGGACTATCTCATGGAGTATCCTAACCAAAATAATGGAATAATATTAAGCCTCTACAATTTGAATATTTTACATATTTCATAGCCTAAAATCGGTAACCATGGTCCTGTTCTCTGCTTCCATTGAACTACAAAGCCAAAAAATGAGCTAAATCCCATAATAACACACCCCCTATTTTCCTTCATCAAGCCTCCCTTCTAATTTCTCTAGAAATAAATGATCCATACACATTTATTTTAAGCCCCAAGTTTAGATCCTTTCATTATTTCTTGTTCCACCGACATCAAATATTATAATTTATCCATGGAATGATTCCTCTGAACATAGCAGAAGACAAGACACCATTGATAAGAAATGTAAGTTTCATCACTAGATATTTCACCTGAAATAGAAAAAGGAATGAAAAATTATTTTTACCTTCTATTACCTTATTTATCACCTCCCATAGGATTCAACCCACATCCTTTAAAACCACACTTATTATATTCAGTTCCACACCTTATTTCCCAAATCCTTGGAACCATGACTTGATAAAAATCTAAAAAGGATCCCCCTCGTTCATCAATGTTCATATTATATTCCATATGATTCAAAATTTCCTTCTCCTAGTCAACTTGGAAAAATTTATTACATAGTGTCTCCTACGATTTTCATGCATAGCATCAGATTTTGGATACTAAAACCACTCCCATCCATTACACGTTTTCATCGGTCAAAAGAACATAGTTCCTCACACTAAACACACACAAAAATCATCTTAACTGGTATTTATTTTCACCATAGTTTTTTTCCATTCATCATATTTATTTCTTACATACATAATTATTCTAAAATTCTAACCACTGAAATTTATTAACATCGATCCAATAAAAACTTATTTGTTAGGTTCGTCAAACAGATTTATATTTTGATGGAGGTTTATATTTTCTTGATTCAGGATAGTTAATTTCAAAAATAAACAAGCTTCCCAATGCAGGAGATTTAGAACTAGATAGCTCGAAAAAAAAGTGGATCACCAATACAATTATTCTTTTTGAATTTACTACTTCCACAACCAACAACCCATCATGTTTTATCCTTAATCATCTCCAGGTGACTTATCATGCTCCTAAAAAAGTTAAAATATCTTCTGGTTTTGTAGGTCCACTCCCTCTAATCTTAAAAATACCTATTCATCATGAATCTTTCTTAAAGTGAATCTCATTCAATAGTGTCCCATGCCATTTTCGGTTGCATGGTTTGAAAGGGTTCTTCTGCACCAATTACTCCTTCATCGATCAGTCTTGCCAACCTCTTCCACGAAACCCAATGAAATTTTCACATCTTCTTTGAGTGCTATAAGAAGTAGTTCATGGTTTTATATAGCTTCTCAATATCCCCATTTTTCTCTTTGATGATAGAAAAATCATGCATTGGAATAGAGGTAATTACACTATTAATCAAGGTGATATTTCCTCCAAATGAAATAAATTTATTCTTCTAGTTTAAGATTCTCCCAATAATATGGTTAATAATATCATAAAAGAGTGTATTTTTTACCCTCCCATTTCATATAGTATCTCCATGGTAGACCATCAGAAGATGTTTCCTCTACAAGCTTACATGGTCTTGAATCATCTTACTATGCCTACTGGAAACTTTTTTAGAGATTAAAATTCTACTTTTACTTTGAATAATCTGTTGCACACTCAAGATTCCAATGGTTTCCATAATTTTATTGAATCCTATAATATAACTTTTCCAACCATTAATTAAAAACAGCATATCATCAATAAAAATGTTGTGAGACACTATTTCACTCCCAAACCTTTTTTAAAAAATCATAATCTTCCCCTCCTCCAAGGTTTGTTTAACATTCCAAGTTAAATCCTCCTTAGATAAGATAAAGAGACTAGAAGGAAATGTCGCCTTACCTGACACCATGCATAAATTCGAAGAACCCAAATCACCTCCCCATTAAGGAAATAGAGAGCCATGGTGAAACATAACATCTAAAATAGAAATCACAAAACCATTTTTTGAATCCAATTTTCCTTGTAACTATGATGATGAAACTCTAATAAATTTGATCACATGCCTTGTCCATTTCCACCTTGATCAAAAAATTATAACCCAATTACTTTTTATTTAATTCCTCTACCATTTTCTTGCAATTTAAATTTACCCTTGTATACTTCTCCCTTGAAAAAATAAATGCTACTCTTCTGAGACTATTCTTCAAATGACAATATTGATTCTCTTCTTTATTAGATAGGAAATATTTTTGTGTGTGAAGTTAAAAAGGAAAACTATTATTTAATTGGTGAGGGATGTAGGTTCTTTATCCTTTAGAATAAGAGTCCCCTTGGAGGAACACACAACCCTAATTATAGATTCACCTTTAAATAATTCTTGTATCACATTCCCAACTTAATTCTTAATCATTTCACATCCAGCCACATAGAAAGCTCAAGGGAACCCATTAGAAATAAGATTACTTTCCCACTTCATGTTGAATAGTTTTCTTTAATTTACTCCTCCTCTGTAATAGCTTCCAAAATACCATGCTCCCTATCCTCCAAGATATTGGGTATATAATTCATGAATCATTCTCTTCATTCTCACTATTCTTCCTTCTTCCATTGAAATTATTTGATCCTTTCAACAGTTCCTCAAAGAAATATAGTGCTAACATTAGAGCTATTTCAGCATCTATTTTATAGGACCCATCCTCTATTTTTATATTGATCTTTCAAGAAAATTTTTTCTCTTTTATACACAGCTGGAAGTATGTGGTGTTCCTGTCCCCCACCTTAATCCTCAACACTCTTGATTTTTCATTACACACCCTTTCCTTTTTCCAAGAGCTTCTCTGACAACATGACTTGCTTCTCAACCAGAATAGAAAACATGTCATCACCATGGTTATTTTGTAGGATTCCTCTTATCTTAAAATTTCCTCTTTGATACCTTCTAGGATATTATCACTATCCATTCTTGAATTATTCCATTCTTGCATATCTCGTTTCAGTCGATGTAGATTATGCACGTGGCCCTCCCACTCATTACCTTGTTCCAGCTTCTCCCATATCTATCTAACCATATATAATAAACCACACAACTTAGTCCAATTTCTAGAATAATATAAACATTTTCCCTTCTAATCATATTTCATTATAGTCACCCCAAGTGATGAATGATTTGAGATATATCTGATGATATGAGTTACCATGTTTTGCAAAAAAGTGTCTACACCTTAAAGGTTGGAAGGACAATGATCTAGTCGGCTCTATATTCTTCTATTTCCTTTTCTTATATTGTTCCATATAAATTTTTTTCCTATAAACCTCATATCCATAATTACATTAACCTCCATAAACTACCTGATGTATTCCATGGATTTTTGGAAGGATAATGGTTCTCCTCATTTCTCTAATAACTCTGTAATAGTATTAAAATTACCCCTTACAAACCACAACCATATGTCCAGCTGGAAGGAGGATAGTATATTCAATATACTCAATATTTCCTCAGCCTCGCTACTAAAATACACAAAGGAGAATAAAATTTTTCTTCCATTCATACTAAATTTTTGAGTTTCATGTTGTGAAGGTGCATTTAAAAATTCCATCGAAGCACCTTATTTCCAGAAGATCTACACATACCTATTTCATGGGTTTTCATGAATTAAATCGATAAATACTTTAATCTAAGTGAACAAAGAAATAAAATCTACCCCATTTTTGGATTCCAACACTGACATTATGGATGAAAGTTTTTGTCGAGATTTTTTTTTGTGATAAAGGTTGTATTAACAAGTGTAAGAACTCATATCTTCGTTTCAGGTATGGATCTTTTTTACGGGTTATTTTTGAGAAAAAAAAAGAAAGAAATAGGAATTTTCTATGTACACATTGTGTACTTAAGAGTACACATTATGTGTTAGGGTACCACATACAGTTGCATACTGGTCATGTAAAGGTTGAGTACATGGTCATGTGGTGACTTGGAAGACCACCTAAAGCAGGGGCCGCATAAGGCTAGTACATGGAATGTATATTAAATTAACATGACCAGTACTTTTCTTTTTATTTGATATAACGGGTCGGGGTTGCATCTCATATCTAGAAAACACTTCTTCTCCCCTTGGTTCATACAAGAGAGCGACATAATTCCAATGAACTCTGAACCCCTCCATATTATTTGCTCGACCTCTGATTGAGACACCATCGGTTGCTTTAGAATCCCACCAATGAGTTATAAATTCCCCTATGACTTTTATTCCTAATTAATCATTTATCGTGAGTTATTCAAGGGTGATTGTTTTTACCCTTTTGTAGATCTACATTGTTCTAGGTCGATTCAAGGTTCGATGTTCAAGAGTATCGATCATGAGACATCGAGGTAGGTTGTTTATGCCTTTTTTATTGTATTTGGATTATATGTGATAAAATTGTCATATTACCCACATTAAGGGTTTTTCGTGTTTGGAATTAGACTATGTTTATTACATGTAATGGTTTAGTAGATTGATAAAATGGTAATTTCTTATGCATAAGTTTTTATACCTTGTTTATGGGTGTTTCTACCTTGTTTGATTGACTATGGACATTTGTTCTAGAATTACTATTAGTATTTCCTGGTTTTCCATGCCTCGTGTTGTTAGGATGGAGTTACTGATTGTATAAGATACATGTGATATGCATTTTGAAATTTTGACCAAGGGGAATTTGACTGTGAGAGATTTCTGAGGTAGAGTCATTTATGTATGAATTGTTATTATGTTGACCTAGAGGTATTAAATATGAGGGATGACAGGTGGTCATAGACCAAAGGGGTTAGACCATGAGAGCTACCTAGAGGGTCTTTATTTAGGTGAATTGATTTTATATTGACCAAGGGGTATTGATCATGTGAGCTTCCCAGGTGGTTGTTTGTAATTGTTTAGTGCTAATGTAGACCAAAGGGGTTGGACCGTGAGAGCTTCCCAGAGGGTCGTTATTAAATGAATTGTTGTTATGTTGGATTAGGGTAATTAAACTGTGAGAACATTCACCATAGGGTCATTATTGAATGATTTAATGATTGTGAAGTGTTTTCCAATACAAAAGAACAAGATTTGACTCGGTCTTCTATTTTCATTTATATGGTCCTCTGAGACGTTTGTTGTTACTATTACACAGGTTAGATAGATCTTAGGCTAGATCCCAAGGTTTACATAATTCAACGAATTGAATAAGAAAAGTAAATGAATGTGATTGAAAATAGTAGGAAAGTTTACTTTTGAGTACATCATATTTTGTTACTTCATTTATGCATATTACCTGCTATATATATATTCATTGATAGTTAGACACAAATATTTTGGTGATTTCCTACTGGGATTATTCTCACACCATGTTTGGGTTATGCTTTTTTACCCAAACAGATTATATAGTTGCGGGTATTGATAAGTGAAAGTTCCCTTCTTCATCAGGTACTTGATTGTTGTTTGAGTTGGGGAGCATGTGACCAAGTTGAGGCTTGAAATGTTGTTGGAGTTTACTTATTTTATATTGTACTTTGGTTTTAGTATTGTTTCCATCATTGTGACTTATTTGGATTCTTTCCTAGACACATGTGACATGCATCATATATATATGCTTCTATTGTTATATTTCTATCAGTCTTCTACTATTTACTTTTTTTGTTGGTATTACTAATTCCGTTATTCTTTACTATTTTTATTCTACTATCTATACTCTTCTAATGAGGGAATATTTTCCCCATTATCAAACATTGGCCCTCACTGCTAGTCGGCAGCCTGTGGCATTAGGGGAAATGTGGTTGATGTCATGTGACCAACCGGGTACGGGGCACCCTTGGGCGTCACCCAGAACCGAGATGTTATAAAGTGGTATTAGATAAGGTTTTATTTTCTACATTTTCATACTATTTGGATCCTATAGATAGGGATAGGAAGGAATAGGTAGTTGGTAATAATTTGTTCCCAAGAGTAGCAAACCTGTGTATAGGGGAAATCCAAGTTACCTTGAATATTGCAATTTTATGAATATTTCAATTATTGCTGTTGATTTGATTTCATCGTTTATTGATTCACTTGTTTTGTTCTTTAATCATTTATATTATTGAGGTTATATTCTATTTCAACCCAATTATATGTGGTTTTTTCATCTCATAGATCATATAACTTTCAGGAGATCATATTTCATGCATTCTTTTCATGCCATTTAGGGCGCATTATTGATTGCATTTTTTTGTGATAGATGTTGAGAGATATATGCATGTTGTTCTAAAATAGGACGTTATATATTACCTTATATTTGGATAGGGTATTAGTAATTGTAATTTTTCATTTAGATGGATTCCAATATTTGGTCCCTGAGGTGTTATGGGTCCTCTTGGATCGAAATTTGGAGGATCATGTTTAAACTTTAGTTGAATATTGTTTTGATATGAAATGAATAAGGATTCTAAACTTTGATTCGCGGGGAGTATGGTCTCTCATGGGTTGGAAATTTTCATTTCGTGGACAAAATTTTAAATTCTTTTAAGGGTTCTAGAGAAGGATCAAAGGCTTACTATCTTGAAACCCAGACAACAAGGTGTTTGTTTTTATGAACACATGAAATGTGTTCTTCTGTTCTAGAGGAAACAACTTTTCTTAAGTACACGTTGTGTACCATATGTACAAGCTTTGTATTCTTTGACCATGTGACTGACTATTTGAGAAGATAAATGGGGTTGATAAATGTTTTTTAGAGCACACCGTGTAATTTAATTACACACCATGCTATAAACACCACATATTTGGTTGTGTGACTAATGAAACTAGTGGATGGAACTTAAGTGGTACATGTCGTGTCTAGGGTGAACAATCCATATAGTGTTACCCAAAAAATAACCATGTTGTTCTAGCCATATTAAAGAAACTATATATGAGGAAAAATTATAGTACATGATGTGTATCAGAATGAACATGACTTGTGTATGGGTTGGTACATGACCAGGTTTGGTAGAGGTACATGGCCATGTAAGGCTTAAAGGGAACATGCCTTGTGACAGTTATACGCACCTTGTAACCATGTTTTGTAAAACTTCAATTTTTTCATTCTCATTTTTCGTTCTAGAACATTCATGTTTTTTTTCCATGATAATATTGAACTGAGGTATGCACTTGACCATGCAATGTCATGCCACCAAAAAATACTCCAGTTGTATGTCATATGCTGGGTGATGACCAGACACCAGAAATGGTAGACCCGGGACTAACAAAATATCCTCTCGTCATTCCCGTTTTGGCACTAGTTTTTATACCGGATGCAGGTGCTGATGCATAGTTCCGTCAAGGCTTTATTAGGATATTGAAAACTTTTCAGGGAGCACCGCATCCTGCCCCAACTATGGAGGAGTTATCGAGGGTGCTCCAGTAATAGTATCCTCCCAATTTTTTAGGGATGGAGGACCACATGGTGTAGAGTCACGGTTGGAGGCCATGCTTTCTATCTTTGATCATATTGAGATTACTTCGGAGAGAAGGATGTATCTCGTGATGTGCATGCTACATGATTCTGCCAAGAGATGGTGGTATGATATCTTAGAGGTGGGACGTCATCATGATATGTATTGGGAAGAGTTTCAGAGGACCTTCTATTACTACTTCTACCCCATGATGTTGAGGGCTGATCGAGACTGAGATTTCATGAATTTGGAATAGGGCACTCAATCAGTGATGGATTACTCTTCTCATTTTATATATCTTCATCTCTTCACACCTATTATGGGAGGTGATGAGTTATATTTTTATAGGTGATTTTAGGATGGTCTTAGGTATGACATCTGATCATAGGTGAATGTTTTTAGGATGACTTCGGTGAACGCAATAGTGAATTAGGCATTGATTACCAAGTGAAATCTACGGGAGTTGGGAGCTGTGATCTAGGGTGGTTCAGCATCCAGGGCTGATACTCCTTCAACATATAGCAGGAAGCATAGTAGGTATCTTCCACGTTATGTTTATTCAGGTAGCCAGGTGGTATGTTTCCAGTGTGGGAAGAATGGGCATATGATACCACATTACCCTAAGTACCTAGTTTAGTGCCTATCTTGCAGAATGATGGGCCATATTCAGTGTTTTCCTAGATGTTCTCATGAAAAACGAGTTATAGGGGTTCTGTTATGACTCCATGTTCAGAAGTAGGACCACTAGTTTCTAATCAGTTAGGGAACTGAAGCTTGTCAAGTCGTTCAGGCCGAGTAGGTGGTCATGGTCATCGTAGTCAGGCTATAGGTTTTCAGCGACAACATGGTGGATCAACTCAGGTAAGTCAGTCAGTGTCATAGGGCCACAGTACAGGTCTGAATTTTTCAGTGGATAAGAACTAGAAAGAGAAGGATCGAAAACCCTCTACAATTAGAAGTAAGAATCTAGTTGCCTTAGTTTTAGCTTATTCTCTTTTTTATATAGGGGATTCTCATAGTTTTATATCTGTTAATTTTGTTGAGAGCCTTGGTATCTATATCATTACATCTGATGATTTTATGATGCTAAAAACTCTGTTGGGGATAAGTATAGCTAGTGTACATCAGTGCAAGGAGTTCCCTCTTGAGGTTGGTGGGTGTCATTCATGGGGGGACTCTATGTCATAGTGATGATAGGCTTCGATGTCATTCTCAAAATGGGTTGGTTAGTCTAATTTCAGGCCTTCTTTGTCTTTTATCGCTATAGTGTGAGTTTCATGTCACCAAAGGGTTGCTCTTTTCTACAAAAGGGAAAATGGGATGTCCAGGTGAGAAGACCTGGACTCGAGCATCATGGGCTGGGAGGAATTAATTCTTAGATTAATAGTTTATATCAGTATGACTAGGTAAATTCATAGATGTACTTTCCTCTAGTGGTCTATCATTTTAGATATGTCTTTCAAGATTAATTTTTCATGTTTACCTTTGAAGAGAGGTAGATTTCTCTATTGAGCTTCTGTCAAGAGTGGCATCGGTGTTGATTCCTCCTTATAGGATGGATACACTAGAGTTAAATGAGCCCAAGAAGTAGTTAGGGGAGTTGTAGACAAAGGGTTTCATCCAACCCAGTACTTCTCATTGGGATTCACATATCCTTTTTGTGAATAATGTGGACGGTACCTATAGACTTTGTGTGTATTATTGGAAGCTGAACCAGTTGATGGTCAAGAACTAATACCCCTTTCCAAGGATTGATGATCTATTTGATCACATTCAAAGATCTCGAGTATTCTCAAAAATTTACTTGAGATATTGTTATCATTAGTTCTGTTTTATACCTTCAGATATACCTCTTATAGACTTTCAGTGAAGGTTTGGTCTATACAGGTGTTTGGTTATGTCGTTCAGTCTCACAAATGCACCGACAGTTTTCATGGCACTGATGAATAGAGTGGTCCATCCATACTTGGATTCTTTTGTGGTAGTCTTTATGGACAATATCATGGTATACTATTACACTCGACAGGACCATGCCACCCATCTTGAGATCGCATTGAGTGCACTGAGAGAGGATCAGTTATATGATAATATCTAAAAGTTCTGATTTTGGATTGAACATATTCACTTCTTGGTTCATTTCATCTTAGAGATAGGAGTCTCAGTAGACATAGAGAAGGTGATAGAAGTAGTTTCTAGGGAGTAGTTGAAGAACGTCTTTGCGGTACATATTTTTCTAGGGATGACTAGTTACTACATGAGCTTTGTATAGGAATTTTCACACTTAGAAGCATCACTGACAGGCCTGACTAAGAAGGGTGTGAAGTACTTGTAGATATATTCATGTGAGTCATCCTTTCAGGAACTGAAAGGGAGGTTGAATTCTGCATCAATAAAGATTTTTCCAGATCCAGGCAAGAGTTTCACTATTTATTGTGATGCATCAGGTATTGGTTTGGGAGAATTGGTTATTCAAGGGTAATGATTTGTTACATACGGATCATAGAAGTTGAGGCCACATAAGAGGAATTGCTCGACACATGATCTCAAGTTGGTTGAATTTCTGTATGTTTTACACTGTTGGATTATCTTTTGGGAGAGTATTTGTTTGTATACACTAACCACAAAAGTCTCAATTATATCATTACTCATCCTGATCTGAATTTTAGGTAGTAAATGAGGGTTGAGTACCTTCAGTCTTTTGATTTGATCTTGTCTACACACCTAGGAAAGGAAACGTAGTGGCTGATGCATTGAGCAAGAGGAATCAGATACAGGGAGTTCATGAGTCCACTAGTGAGTGGCAGTTTATGACTCTGTTCTCTGAGATGCATTTGGAGGTTCATGATAGATAGGGGAAGATGTTTCTCTCTTCTATAGTTGTTACATCTGCTCTTGTAGATCGAGTGTAAATGAGGCAGCTATTAGATTTGAAAGGCCTAGTCATATGGGAGAGTGTGTTGGGTGAGGACCCTACACCTAATTGGACCATAGGCGACGATGAGGTATTTCTTTTTCATGGATGTGTGTAGGTGTCAGCAAAAATATGTGAGGAGTTGATGTGAGATTTTCATTCCTCGGTTTGGGTAGTTCATCCTGGTGTCAATAATATGTATCGAGGTCTACATTGTCAGTATTGTTGTTTAGGTATAAAGAAGGATTTAGTTGGTTTTGTTATGAGATATTCCACCTATCGGTAGGTGAAGGCAGAAAATCAGAGATTGGTATGGATTTTATAGAAGTTACCCATTCTCGAGTGGAAGTGGAATGATGTCTTGAGGGATTTAATGATGGGTTTACCAAGGTCTCCTTGAGGTAATGATATGGTTTGGGTCTTAATCAATAGACTCATCAAGGTTTCACATTTCTTACCAATTAAGGAAAACATCAGTGTTGATGAGATTGGTAGGTTGTACATCCAATAGATTGTACGTTTTCAGGGGGTCCCAAACTCAATCATTTCAATTAGGGATGCCCGGTTTACTTCTCATGTCTTGTTATTAATATAGGGGGTTATGGGTATATAGGTACATTTGCGTACAACTAACCATCCCTATACCGATGGCCAATTTGAGAACATGATTTAGGTTTTGGAGAACATGCTTCGAGCATGCATCCTAGATTTCGGGGGATCTTGGGAGAGACACATATCCCTAGTAGAGTTTACCTACAATAATAGTTTCCAAGAAATGATTCATATGACACCTTATGATCCTTTATATGGTAGGCCATTCCTATCACCCCTGTGATGGTTGGAGGTAGGAGAGGTAGTTATACTAGGACCTCATCTTGTCTAGGATACCACTGAGTAGTTGGATTTGATTCGGAAGAGGATGGAAACTACACAGTCTCGACAGAAATCTTATACTGATTGATGGAGATGACCTCTGGAGATCGAGGTCAGAGATCAGGTTTTATTATGTGTCACACTGAGGTTGGGACACAGGAGGATTATGAGAAATGGGAATCTTTCATTTAGATATGTTGTAATGTTTGAGGTTTTGGAGAGAGTTGGTCCGGTTTCCAATGGATGGTAGTTACCTCAGCAGTATTGGGCTAGGCATGATGTCTTTCAGGTTTCTCAACTACGAAAATACTTTTCAAACCCATATCAGGTTTTTCAACCCAAGTAGGTTGAGTTGGAGGTGGATGCATCCTTTGAGGATCACCCTATTCGAATTTTTTTATCACAGTATGAAGGTTCTCTATGGTCGGTATGTTCCTTTGGTATGGGTGTTATGGCAGCACGGGTGAGTTCATGATGAGAATTGGGAGAGGGAAGCTGATATATGATCAAAGTGTCCATATTTGTTTGAAGCTTCTTCTTCACCACCCTTGGAAGAGAAATTTGAGGATGAATTTATTTAAGGGAGGAAATTTGTAAGAACCTAGATCTTCATTTCAGGTATGGATCTTTATTTTGGGTTGTTTTTTAGGAAAAAAATGAAGAAATGGGGATTCTTAAGTACACTTTGTGCACTTAAGAGTAAACACAATGTGCATACAGATGTATACTGGCCATGTAATGGCTGAGTACATAGCCATGTGGTGACCTAGAAAACCCCCTAAAGCTAGGATCGATTGAGTCTAGTACACGGTGTGTACATTAACTGAACATGTCGTGTAATTTTATTTTTATTTGATATAATGGAGCAAGTTCATGTCACATATCTAAAAATCACTTCTTCCCTCCTTGGTTTGTATAGGAGAGAGACAAAATGACAAATAACTCTGAATCCCTCCCAATTCTTCATCTGACCTCCAATTGAGACGCTTTCTATTGTGTTGGAATCCCACTAATGGGTTCTCAATTCCATTAGGTATTTTCTTCATAATTATTCCTCTCTCATGAGTTATTTAAGGATTATCATTTTTACCCTTTTTAGATCTACATCATTCTAGGAATATTCAAGGTCTGAAATTCAAGAGTATCGATCTTAAGACATTGAGGTAGGTGATTTCTGCCTTTCCATGATTGTCTTTGGATTATATGTGATAATAGTGTTGTATTACCCATGTTAAGGGTTTTTCATGTTTGAAATTAGACCCTTTTTATTACCTGTTATGGTTTGGTAGATTGATAAAATGGTAATTGATTATGTATAAGGTTTTATACCTTTTTATCGGTGTGTTTCCCTTGTTTGATTGATTATGGTTGTTTTGTCAATAATTTCTATTAGGATGGATTTAACTTCTATGCCTCGTGTTTTTAGAATGGAGTAACAGATTGTATGCGATGCATGTGATTCGCATTTTGAAAGTTAAACCCAGGGGAATTTTACTATGAGAGCTTCCTAAGGTAGAGTAATTTATTCATGAATTGTTTTTATGTTGACCCAAATGTATTAAATGTGAGAGATGTCAAGTGGTCATAGACCAGAGGGGTTAGAAAGTGAGAGCTACAGAGAGGGTCGTTATTTAAATGAATTGATGCAATGTGGACCAATGGTTATTGACCGTGTGAGTTACCCAGGTGGTCATTTGTAATTTTTTAGTACTAATCTAGACCAAAGGGGTTGGATTGTGAGAGCTACCTAGAGGTTCGTTATTAATTGAATTGTAGTTATGTTGGACCAAGGGGATTAGACTGTGAGAACTTTCCCCATAGGTTCGTTATTAAATGATTGAATGTTTGTGATGAGTCTGCCAAGCCAAACCACAAGCTCATACTCTGTCTTACTTGTTTGTTTAGATGGTCTTTTGAGACGTCTATTGTTACAATTACATAGGGTATATAGATATTAAGATAGATCTTGAGGATTTCATGATTCAACAGATTGAATAATAAAAGTAAATGAATGTAATTGAAAACCTTAGGAATGTTTAATTTTGAGTACTTCCTAGTTTATTACTTCATTTTTGAATATTACCTTCTATATATGTATTCACTGATTGTTAGGCACATATCTTTTTGTGGTTTCCTATTTGGATTTGTCTCGCACCTTCTTTGGTTCATGATTTTAGACCCAAATAGATTATATGGTTGTTGGTATATATAAGGTAAAGTGCCCTTCTTCATCAAGTTCTTGATTACTTCTAGAGATGGAGAGCATGAGACCAAGTTGAGGATTGCGATGCTACTAGAGTTTACTTTATTTTTGTTGTACTTTGGTTTCAGTATTATCTTCCATCATTTTTGACTTGATTGGATGATTTACTAGATACATGTGACATGCATCGTTTATATATACTCTTGTTGTTATATTCTTATCAGTTCTGTTGTTTACTTATTTTGTTGGTATTACTAATTCCGCTATTGTTTACTATTGTTATTTCGTTGTGTATACTCTGCCAATGAGGGCATAGTGACCCCATTATTGTACCTTGGACATCATTTCTAATTGGTAGCCTCTGGTATTTTGGAAAATGCGCTTGAGGTCATGTGACCAACCGGGTACGGGGCACCCTTGGGCAGCACCCGGAACTGGGATGTTACAATAAGGGCTCCTAAACTCCTAACATTCTTGATAAAAATAGAATTCCTTAATTAAAATATGACATGGAATTTTAGCTAGAGATATCTATTTTAGAATCCTAATTTTTTAGGGAAGCCTCTCACAATTTGGATCAAGTGATATACCTGTTATCCATCACAGGGGGGTCGATCATTAAATTAACACTAGGCTTATCAACATGAGTATCCCATCTTTCTTATTCTACTAACTTTTATTAATCATTTTGGATTATAATAATCTTGGTAAAATAGGCCGAGGGTGAAATAAGTGTCGACACAACCCCCTCCAGAAAAAGGGATTCCATCATTAACCTCTCTAGTGAAGTCTGGGGAACATGAATCTCCTCAGTCACACCCTCCAAAACTAAAACATTAGGATGGATGCTCAGATAGGTCAATGATTACCTCATGGAAATAGATCTAGGTTTCATGGTACAAAAGGATAGAGGCCTTAATGTCTAGGAAAAGTGAGAAGAAACATGATTATTGATATCATTATGAAAATTAGAAGCCGAAAAGCTAGTGTTGTAACGACCCAAACATTTTGAATAGTTTACTAACTTACACTTAACGATTTAAGAGAGATGTTAATGGTTAATGCAGAAAGAGGAGTCGATGGCTTCATCCAGTAGACTAGAACCTTATGAAGCCCACTTATCAGAGCTTGGGAAGGAGGTGGAATCTTTGGGCTTCGCTTTGGACCAAGCCCAAGCCGAACTCTAGCGTGTCAAGCTTTAACAGAAACGCCTGCGGGAGAAGTTCAAGTTATTAGAGATTACTACTAGGGAAATCTTATCTGAGCCTCCCTCAGATTCTCCCACCATAGAACAACTTACACTTAGGTCATAGGCTGGTGTTATAAGGGGCTATGTGACGAGACTGTAGATTCTTTGTGTAATCCCTTGGGATGAATAAATTGAGATTTCTTCCTTTAGTGATGTTTGTGAAATTTCAAATGTCTGGATAATTTTAGGATGTATTTTATTGATGAATTTTGAAAAAAAGGATATTTTCAAAATATTTATGTAAACCTTAAATAATTAATGATGTGTAATGATTTTCAAAAAATGGTCTTCTACAATTATGTTCAGTACAAAATTTAGAGTCTAATAAGATCAAATTAATTTTTGAAGAATAGTAAATTATGAATAGTGATTTTATGCTTAGGATTAGTAATGTGACCAAATGGATTAGTAATCTCACTTAAAGAAAGTTATAATATAATTTAGACACCTTGATTAAGTAATGTGATTCAATAAAATGGGTAAATAACAGTTTCATAAATTATTAGTCAAGTATTAGTTTTTTCAGGTGAATAGTGTTTTTTTTAATTAAAAATTAAATTAAAAATTTTTAGAATGTTTTTTTTATAAAATGGACTTTATTTTTGAATTCCGACCATCGATATTATGTTAAGGTAAATTTTGGGGATTTTTCTGAAAAAAATGAATTTTTGGTGAATAGTGTATTTATTTAAAAATTAAATTAAAAATATTTAGAAAAGTATTTTTTATAAAATGGAGTTCATTTTTGAAATCATAGTATTGATATTTGGTTAAGGTGAAATTTTGGTATTTTTCTGAGAAAGTTGAATTTTCGATGAATAGTGAAAATGCAGTTTTTAAGTTACGGGTATTTAATGACATCATTAAATGATGTATTTAGTATTTAATCAATATGGTCGACTTATGAATAGTAATATAAGGTATTAGGTGTCCCAAGTGGCCAATACCATGGCAAAATACCATGGGCAAGCCCATGGTTTTTCCAAAACCACCAATGAGGTGTCCCTTGGCCATTAATGCCTTATCACCTCACTTTCCCTATAAATACCAAGCCATCCTCTCATCCTTTCAACTCCAAAATAATACTCAACGAAGTTCTGGTCTCCTTACCTCCCATGGAGTCCTCTCAAGGTTCCCCAAGCCCTCAAGGTCCAAACCATTGAGTTTTAAGAGTTACGTTTTAAGGTAAGGGATCCTACCTCTCTCTTTCTTTTCAAGTAATCTCTTTTATGTCATTTCTTTTATGATCCATGATATTATGTTTTAGGATGATCTTTTATATTACTATTACTTTCCTTTTCATTTTCATATGATGAGAGACCCCCTACTTCTATCATCAATTCATTTTAAGAATGTTTAAGTGGCGTCGTTAGGCTGCCGAATTTTTAAGGGATTCTTTCTCCTTTCTCAATTTTCAAAGTTCTACTTTCATGTCAAGTATTTCAAGTTACTTTTATTATGTTGGGGTATTATCTCTATATATATAATACTGAACTTTTATTTTCATATGATGAGAGACCCTATTTGATCTCGTCAATTCATTTTTGTTGAAGTTTAAGTGACGTCGTTAGGCTGCCGAATTTTCATAAGAGAAATCTAATTTTTGTCTTCCTTCCATGTTTTTTATTTCAATTGGTATGTCCTTAAAATTTCACTACCATGTTCATATATCCTTCATATTATGTCCCTATACTGTTTTATGGGTCATTTATGAATGTTTGACCCATGTCCCCTCTCTTTTCAATGTTTTCTAAAACCCCAAAACATAGTCGTTATGCTGCAGAATTTCTGTCTCAAAATGTCTCTCTCTTTTTCTAAAATTATTTTATTTTATTAAGTGAATACTAAAAGATATCTATTATATATGGTTATTCACATATATACAAAAATTTCCTATTTTAAATTCTGGGATTTACATACATGATACCCACCTTCCTTTTCTGTGGGTTTTAAAGTGACACAAAGATCATGTCTTTAAAGCAGTTTTTAAAATGTTATGATTATGAAATGAAACCCATTTCTTTTATGCTATATGGGTTTTTTATGAAATGATTGATGATGATATGTGTGGCTCACATGATAATAAATGAGAATTTAAGGGTGTGCCCTGATAGTACTCTAATGCATTGGGTAAAGACTTAATCTCTAGAGATGACCATTTTGACTGATACCTTGGTGAATAACCTTGGTAATTTTTATTGAAACCTTGAGGATGAACCTTGGTGAAATGGAAATGATTGTCTTTGTTAAAATGTGTTAGCCACATCTTCAAGTTATGAAAAACATTATTTTATTATTATATGCCTCATGATTTCTTTCTCATGCCTTAAAGTTCTTTTCATGGCCTTATTGAAGTATCTCAAGTTCACATGTAAAATGTTTCTCTTGTTTCCCTTACTGGGCCTTCTGATCACCCTTTCTTTTGATGTATGTCCCCAGGTTATGAGATATAGTAATGAACCTAGGATAAACTTAAGGAGAATCATTTCAAGTGTTTAAGAATAATGTTTTATGTTGTTTTCATGTATTATGTTCCTAGTTTCCAAGACACTAAACCTTAAAGATCCTCAGTTTTGTCTAATGTAATGAAAATTTATGTTATAAAAAGGCGGGATTCCATAGTTGGTATTAAAGTATGGTTTAGTTATTTGTGGAAATTATGATATAAAAACATTAGGAAGAACCCTATAGAAAAGTTTAAATATAGGAAAACTTCCTGGTATTTTGGTAAGTATTGAGTAAGTGGTTTATCAAACAAATAATCCATGTCTGGATACGAGCAGGTAGAGGCGGATCTGGCACATATGTACATAGGGTTAAAACCCAAAAACACCGCTTTGAGCTAGACTTGAACAGGAACTGGTGCACGATAATGGGTCTTGCTGCACTCTTGTTTACAACACTCCCGGGGGATATGTTTGGTTAATCACAAGCTTTTTATGAATCATTATGAAGGAATTATATAGAAATGTAATTGTCTAAGCATGAAGTCTTAGTTAAAAGATTCTTAAATGAAATAATTTTCTCACTAAAATTTAATTCTTTTAGAAAATGGCGGGCAATAAGAAGAACCATGCAGATGGTGACCGCAATGCACCATGTGCTGACGGCCCTCCAATGGAAGCCGGAATGGAAACATTCATGCGAATGATGAACCAACTGACTCAAGTTATGAGTAATAACTTGAATAAAGCTGAGAGGATGATCTCACCATGAAGGGAACAACATTTTGTTGAGTCCTTCATGCGTCAATGACCACCAACATTCAGTGGATCTACTGACCCATTGGTTGCATAACAATGGATAAGCTCCATTGAAAAGATCTTTTCTGTACATCATTGTTCGGAACAAGAAAAAGTCACCCTTGCTGTTTACCGCCTGGAGGGAGATGCTGATCAGTGGTGGTCACTGATCAAAAACATGAAGCCACGAGGAGAGATGGAAGCTATGGAGTGGGAAGAGTTCTGGGGAATATTATTTAATAAGTATTTCCCTCGTTCCATGAGAACGAGAATGGAGAAATATTTTCTTGAGCTGAAACAGAAGGAGAACAAATCGGTCGGAAGCTACAAGATGAAATTCACCCGACATTCACGATATACCTCTAGCTTTGTCATGGATCCAAGTGGGAAGGTTGACAGATTTTTCGGTGGACTGAGACCTCATATGTGGAAGAATCTATCCAACCGGGACTACAATAGCTATGAGGAGATCGTGCGGAGTGCAATTAAAGTCGAGCTAGAGTTTGGTGAGACATAGTGGTCTCATAAGTCAAATGACAAGAAGAGATCATTGGAGCCCAGTCTAGGGAAGAATTTTGATCAGGGAAGAGGTTTAAATCAAATTCAACTTACCACATGCAATAAATGTGGGAAGAAGCATCCGGGGCATTGATTTATTGGAAGTGGAAAGTGCTAAAAGTGTGGAAGAGAAGTCCATATTGCTCGGAATTGTCATAGTGAGGTGAAGCATCAACTTCCCAACACCAACGACAGAGGAAAGATGGTTTCGGCCCTACCCGAAGTCAAATTCTTCAAGTGTGGACAGCTTGGGCACTTTGCTAATCAGTGTCCAAATCTGAGGGTAGTGGAGGGGAATCACCATCAACCTCAGCAAAGGCCAAGGGATCAGGGTCATGCTTTTTCTATCACAATAACTGAAGTTGAAGTTCTGAACGATGTGGTAGAAGGTACTCTTATTGTCCTCTCAAAACTATCAAGTAATTTGTTTGATTCTGATTCAACACATTCCTTTATTTCCTTCAAGTTTTCAAAGAATATAGAATCAATCCTCGAACTACTTGAGGTAGAATTGTCAGTCAAGACTCCAAGTGGGATTATCCATGCATCAACAATGTTTAGAGACTCTAGTGTTTACTTGAGTGAGCACAATCTTATCGCAAATCTAGTAGTCATTCCCATGTTGGAATTCGACGTTATACTAGGGATGGACTGGCTCTCAAAGTATAATGCTAAGATCAAATGCAGAATTAAGGAAATCTCAGTAGTCTTGATTGAATGACCTAAAATTATCTTCTAAGGAGAGATATCCTGAACTGATTCCTATCTATAAGCACCTCCTATAGCTTTCTTTATGGAGTTAATCGGTGATGATGAAGAAGGAAAAGGGAGTATACAAATAGAAGATGTTCTGATTGTTTAGGAATACATGGATTTATTTCCTGAGGAGTTACCTGGACCTCCCCCAGAAAGAGAGGTAGAGTTCTCCATTAAACTCGTACCTGGATCTCAACCGATATCAAATACCCCGTATAGAATGGAAAATGTGGAGCTAGAAGAGTTAAAGAAACAACTCCAAGACTTGTTGGAGAAGGGGTTTATCTAACCGAGTGTGTCTCCTTGGGGAGAACCAGTTCTATTTGTGAAGAAGAAGGACGGATCAATGTGGCTATGCATTGATTATAGAGAACTGAACAGGATCACAGTGAAGAACAGATACCCTCTTCCAAGAATTCATGATTTATTTGACCAACTTCACGGGGATCAATTCTTCCCCAAGATTGACCTTCAATCTGGTTATCATCAACTGAGGGTGAAGAAGGAAGATATTCCAAAGACTGACTTCTGATCAAGATATGGGCATTATGATTTTACTGTTATTCCCTTAGTCTTGACTTATACCCCTGCTATTTTCATGGATTTTATGAATAGAGTCTTTAAGGACTACCTTGATAACTTTGTGGTAGTTTTTATTGATGATATTTTGATATATTCAAAAAGTCATGAGGATCATGAAGATCATCTAAGGGTTATTTTGAAAACTCTGCGGAAGGAGAGGCTCTTTGGAAAGTTCAGCAAGTGTGATTTTTTGTTACAACAAGTGGCTTTCTTGGGGCACATTGTAACCAATAAAGGAGTCTCGGTTGACCCTGTAAAGACAATGGTTGTGGAGGAGTGGCCTCAACCCACAACAGTAACTGAGATTCGTAGTTTCTTTGGTTTAGCAGGATATTATCGGAGGTATTTGAAAAACTTTTAACGGATTTCTAATCCACTAACCAAGTTGAATCAAAAAGGGGTTAAGTTCATCTGGACAAAGGAATGATATGAAAGTTTCCAAGAGCTAAAGAATAGATTCGTTACTGCACCTGTGTTAACACTACCCTCTATCAGAGAAGGATTCGTTATTTTTAGCGATGAATCTTTGAATGGGATTGGGTACATCCTCGTGAAAAATGACAAGGTAATTGCTTATGCATCTCGACAGTTGAAGATTCATGAGAAGAATTATCCTACGCATGATCTAGAGCTAGCGGTAGTTGTTTTTTCTCTAAAGATATAGAGGCAATATCTTTATGGGGATAAATGTGATATATACACTGACCACCAAAGTTTAAAGTATATTTTCACGCAGAAAGAATTGAACATGAGACAAAGGAGATGGTTGGATCTTATTAAATACTATGATTGTTAAATTAATTATCACCCTGGAAGAGAAAACAAAGTCCTGGATGTGTTAAGTATGAAGGATCCTATTGTTATTACAACAATGAGGATCCTAGGAGATCCCTTGATTAAAGATCTACTAAAACTGGACACGGGAATTGTAAGGTAAGGGACATCATCAACCTTATCCCAAATGATTTCTCAACCTTCATTACTAGAGAAGATCAAGAAGGCTCAAAAAAGAAGATCCTTTGGTGTAGGAGAAGTTTGAGGCTGTAAAGGATGGGAAGTTCTCTGATTTCAATATTGATCAAGAAGGTGTATTGAAATTTCATACAAGAATATGTGTTCTATCTATTCTGGAGATAAAGAAAGAACTGATGGATGAAGCTCATAGCTCTACTTTCTCTATACATCTGGGAAGTACTAAAATGTATAGAGACCTTTGTGATCATTATTGGTGGGATAACATGAAGAGGGATATTGCTGATTACACTACAAGGTGCCTGGTGTGTCAACAAGTAAAGGCAGAACGACAACTTCCTAAGGGGGTATTACAAACACTACCCATACCAGTATGGAAGTGGGATAATATCACTACGTAATTTGTAGTTGGTCTCCCAAAAACATCCAAGGGAAACAATGCGATATGGGTTATTGTGGACCGTCTCACTAAGACCGCCCATTTTATCTCTATTCAGGAAGATTTCTCTCTAGATCAACATGCCAAGATATACGTAAAGGAAGTGGTAAGGCTGCATGGGGTACCACTATCCATCGTGTCTGATCATGATCCAAGATTAACATCAAAATTCTGGAGAAGTCTTCAAAATTCTCTAAATATTGAATTGAATTTTAGTACGGCCTATCATCCTCAAGCTGATGGACAATCTGAAAGGACTATTCAGACACTCGAAGACATGCTGAGATTGTGCTCAATGGAATTTAAAGGTTTATGGGATCAACACCTCCTATTAGTTGAGTTCTCCTATAACAACATCTTCCATTCGAGTATTCAGATGGCACCCTATGAAGCTATGTATGGAAAGCGATGTAGAACTCCTACTTGTTGGGATGAAACTGGTGATAGAAATCTTCTTGGGCCTGATCTTGTGCAAGAGATGACATAATAGGTTCATGCCATCCAACAACACATAAAGGCTACTCAGAGTAGGAAGAAGAGCTATGCTGACAACTGTCGAAGGGACTTGGAGTTTGGTGTTGGTGACAAAGTCTTCCTTTGAATTTCTCCATGGAAGAGAGTCATGCGGTTTGGGAAGAAAGGGAAGCTCATACCTAGGTACATTGTCTCCTATAAATTCCTTGATCGCATAGGATCAGTGTCCTATCGTCTAGAACATACACCAAAACTAGCTCAAGTTCATGATGTCTTCTATGTATCTCTCTTGAGGAAGTACATACCCGACCCTTCACATGTACTGAACCCAGAGGTGGTACAACTGGAACATGCCCTGTCTTATGAGGACCATCCAGTGGAGATCTTAGACCGTAGAGACAAGGTTCTACGAAACAAGACTACCCACCATGTGAAAGTGTTGTGGAGGAATCATAAGTATGAAGAAGCGACTTGGGAGCCTGAGGAAACAATGAAGCAAAAGTACCCCCACCTTTTCGACTAGGCCTCAAGTATAAAATTTCGGGGAAGAAATTTCTTAAGGGGGGAAGAATGTAATGACCCAAACTTTTTGAATAGTATATTTACTTACTCTTAACGATTTAATAGAGATGATAATGGTTAATGCAGAAAGAGGAGTCGATGGCTTCATCGGGTAGACTCGAACCTTATGAAGCCCACTTATCAGAGCTTGGGAAGGAGGTGGCATCTTTGAGATTCTCTTTGGACCAAGACCAAGCCGAACTCTGGCGTGTCAAGCTTGAACAGAAATGCCTGTGGGAGTAGTTCAAGTTAGTAAAGATTACTGCTAGGGCAATGTTATCTAAGCCTCCCTCCGATTCTCTCACCATAGCACACCTTACACTTAGGTCATATGCTGGTGTTATAAGGGGATATGTGACGAGACTGTAGCTTCTTTGTGTAATCCCTTGGGATGAATAAATTGATATTTCTTCTTTTAGTGATGTTTGTGAAATTTCAAATGTCCGGATAATTTTAGGATGTATTTTGTTGATGAATTTTGAAAAAAAAGGATATTTTTAAAATATTTATGTAAACCTTAAATAATTAATGATGTGTAATGATTTTCAAAAAATGTTCTACAATTATGTTCAGTATGAAATTTAGATTATAATATGATCAACTTAATTTTTGATGAATAGTAAATTATGAATAGTGATTTTATGCTTAGGATTATTAATGTGACCAAATGGATTAGTAATCTCACTTAAAGAAAGTTTTAATATAATTTAGACCCCTTGATTAAGTAATGTCATTCAATAAAATGGGTAAATAACAGTTTCATTAATTATTAGTCAAGTATTAGTTTTTTCAGTTGAATAGTGTTTTTTTAATAAAAAATTAAATTAAAAATATTTAGAAAATTATTTTTATAAAATGGACTTTATTTTTGAATTCAGAACATCGATATTACGTTAAGGTAATTTTTGCGGATTTTTCTGAAAAAATAAATTTTCATTGAATAGTGTATTTATTTAAAAATTAAATTAAAAATATTTAGAAAATTATTTTTATAAAATGGAGCTCATTTTTTAAATCAGAGCATCGATATTTGGTTAAGGTGGAATTTTGGTATTTTTCTGAGAAAGTTGAATTTTCGATGAATAGTGAAAATACAGTTTTTAAGTTACGGGTATTTAATGCCATAATTAAATGATGTATTAAGTATGTAATCAATATGTTTGACTTATTAATAGTAAGATAAGTTATGAGGTGTCCCAAGTGGCCAATACCATGGGAAAATACCATGGGAAAGCCCATGGTTTTTCCAAAACCACTAATGAGGTGTCCCTTGGCCATTAATGTCTTGTCCCCTCACTTTCCCTATAAATACCAAGCCATCCTCTCATCCTTTCGACTCCAAAATAATTCTCAACGAATTTATGGTCTCCTTACCTCCCAAGGAGTCCTCCCAAGGTTCCCCAATCCCTCAAGGTCCAAACCTTTGAGTTTTAAGAGTTACGTTTTAAGGTAAGGGATCCTACCTCTCTCTTTCTTTTCAAGTAATCTCTTTTATGTCATTTCTTTTATGCTCCATGATCTTATGTCAGGGGATGATATTTTATATTCCTCTTAATGCCCTTTTCATGTTAATATTATGAAAGACCCCCTCTTGCTCTCATCAATTCGTTTTAGGAATGTTTAAGTGGCGCCATTAGGCTGCCGAATTTTTAAGGGATTCTTTCACCTTTCTCAATTTTCAAAGTTCTACTTTCATGTCAAGTCTTTAAAGTTCATTTTATTATGTTGGGTTATTATCTATATATCTATCATACTTAAATTTTTTTTTCATATGATGAGATACCCTATTTGATCTCGTCAATTCATTTTTGTTGAAGTTTAAGTGACGTCGTTAGGCTGCCGAATTTTCATAAGAGAAATCTAATTTTTGTCTTCCTTCCATGTTTTTCATTTGAAATGGTACGTCCTTTAAATTTCATTACCATGTTTATATATCCTTCATATTTTGTCCCTATACTGTTTTATGGGTCATTTATTAATGTTTTACCCATGTCCATTCTCTTTTCAATGTTTTCTAAAACCCCGAAACATAGTCGTTTTGCTGCAGAATTTCTTTCTCAAAATGTCTCTTTTTTTCTAATGTTATTTTATTTTATTAAGTGAATACTTAAATATCTCTCCTATATATGGGTATTCACATATATACCAAAATGTACTATTTTAAATTCTGGTATTTACATACATGAGACCCACCTTCCTTTTCTGTGGGTTTTAAAGTGACACAAAGATCATGGCTTTAAAGCAGTTTTTAAAACGTTATGATTATGAAATGAAACCCATTTCTTTTATGCTATATGGGTTCTTTATGAAATGATTGATGATGATATATGTGTCTCACATGATAATAAAGGTGAATTTAAGGGTGCGACCTGGTAGCACTCCAATGCATTGGGTAAAGACTTAATCTCTAGAGATGACCATTTTGACTGATACCTTGGTGAATAACCTTGGTAATTTTTATTGACACCTTGGGGATGGACCTTGGTGAAACGGAAATGATTTTCTTTGTTAAAATGTCATAGCCACATCTTCAAGTTATGAAAAACATTATTTTATTATGATATGCCGCGTGATTTCTTTCTCATGCCTTAATGTTCTTTTCATGACCTTATTGAAGTATCTCAAGTTCACATGTAAAATGTTTCTCTTGTATCCCTTACTGGGCCTTCTGCTCAGCCTTTCTTTTGATGAATGTCCCCAGGTTATGAGATGCAGTAATAAACCTAGGATAAACTTAAGGATAATCCTTTCAAGTTTTTATGAAGAATGTTTTATGTTGTTTTCATGTATTATGTTTCTGGTTTCCAAGACTCTAAACCTTAAAGATCCTCAGTTTTGTGTATTGTAATGAAAGTTTAAGTTATAAAAAGGCGGGATTCCATAAGTGTCATAGGGAAGAAAAGGTTCCATTGGAAGCTAAATGGGAAAGGTAATGGGGTTAGTTTTCAATCACGTGGGATGTGTTTTTAAAATTTGAATATCGCAACCCACTGATCAATGCTCCATTGATGTCCAAAGATGCTAGATGTGCCACTAGGGCTAGCTCAAGTGCACTAATCTTTTGAATCCACTTCGAGAGTTAACAAGAACTGAATACCTCAAAAGGTTTACACATTAATTTAGAAACCTTAATGGATAAGATTTGTATCCTTCAAAAATCCAATGAATTTACCTTCATATGACACTCTACACAAAACCAAGGAAATGCTTGATGGAACACACATTGCCACCATGAGAATCCCTCGCCAACCCTGATCATAATCTGCATTAGAAGTTTCATCATTAGGTTCATATCAACACAAATTTAGGGGAATTACTATGTTTTCATGTTATGAGTATCGTTTTCTGAACATAGTAAACATCACAAGGAATTATTTAACAATTAAATAATATAAGGGTTGTGTAAAGGGAGCGGAAAACCTTGGAACCTAACCCAAACAGTGTTTGAGCTCAACTACTTACCATAAGGTGCATCCTAGGACCACTGAGAGTGAGAAAATATCCATAACCCATGTCATTGATTCTCCCTGGACCAATCCCTTATTAATTAATCCCAGGGAAACACATGAATACATAAGGTAGATCTACAAGTTAACAAAATCAATGATGGCTGATTGAGACCCTATAATCCCATGAACGGTCTAGTAAAATACAATGAAGGTCTCTCATATCCAAACCTTGCAATCATTAATTTTTTTTGAAAATTAGAAGATTCTCCAAAATCCTCCATGGAAAGATCAACCAACGAACACCCCTTCACCAGATCTTTGTAATGGGGTCCAATTAAAATGGTTAGAATACCAAGAATTAAATCCTTGGGTAGAGAGGTCGATGGGATAGAATGAAAATCCTTAAAGGACAAAATTGTTAAATTTCCAACCCTTCTAGGATGTATTCTATCATCCAAAAATGATGGATAAGGGAAGACTAAGCCTCCCGAGACCGATGAGGATAACTTCTACACTAAGCATCACTCCACTGAAACATGTAAGGGGGGATGAGAGGTAGGTGGCGCATGAGGCGTGTTCTCAAAAAGAGAAAATTTTAAGTAGTATGAAAATCATTGAAGATGATTTAAAAAGTTATTAATCCATAGAAGTGAATATTTTTTCTTTAAGGTGATCTAGTTAGGCTCTAAGTAGTCTTTTAAAAAACACATTAACTGAACCATAGTATTTATAAAGTTATGGTGCATCCTAAGGTGATGCACTAGAACGTATAAAATCATTTTTTAGATAATTTTAGATTTTATTCATCAATCTATATAGTTATATTAGGGGAATTCTATAAGGTATCTTAAATATAAGTCTTGTACCAGTTATAAGTTTTATTGATAACTCCACCTCACAACAATAGTAATTTCCAAAAAAACTCTTTTGGGAATACATCAATATATTCCCTCCCAATAGGAATGTTAAAATGGTTAGAATTTTAATTTATCTTAACCATTTGAGTTATATATAATTTTTCATTGGGTAAAAATACTCATACATGTAATGGAGTTTTGAAATGATATTTATAATTATCCTTCAATTTATATAAAATATTTGGATGGTTTAGGATATGCAATGAGATTTCATATTTAATAAATTTGACATGGGACATATATAAAGAGTTCCAAACCACGCTTGGTATATTATGAAATTAAAATAAATGAAGGATTAAAAGATATTATAGAAGAATCATACCATAAATGTTAATTGGGAAATATTCATACACTAGGGATAAATTGATTTTACGAATATGTTTTTTCAAAAACATATCAACTTCGCATTATTAAGGATTTGATTCAATATTTCTAGTAAACTTACATGAGATAAAGGAATTTATTGAACCAAAATCAAATAAGACATTTAATATTCTTGAGAGAATATTAAGTGTACCATTAACCAACTAATTATTTCTTCTTGGTTCCTACCAATTTCTAAATAAAATAAGGTTAGTGAGGGAAAAAAAATAAATAAGGATTGGATAAAAAAACTTATGTATTAATGTTTATCTATAATGTTACTTAACTTATTAAATCCATTATATCAACAAATTTTGTCTTTAACATCAAAAATAATTTTTAATTTAACTAAATTTTGACCTAATACAAAATATAGTAAAATATATATATCCTTTGTAATTATTACAACCTTTTTTATAAATATACATGTTAATACATATCCCCAAATCAAATGGTTGAGTGTCTTGGAAAATTATTTTCATTTTAAACCTTTATAACAAGTAAAACAAAAAATTACATAAAAATTTCATCATAGTCATCTCAAAAACATTACATTATCCTTAAAAAATATGATCATATGAGGACGTACATAAAAATGGTGATCTAAAAAGTTTAATTATGGAAGGGATAATAGGAAATTGATAGATACATGAATCAACATGAGTACATGAATTATCATAATGGTCATTGTCAAAACCAAATCATGGGAAAATATTTAAATGAATACAAAGATCATAGAAATTAGATATAGATGCTTCATATACATAATAATGAAATATCATAATCATAAGTGAAGATCTAATTCCAAAAAAAGACACGTAGTTGGGCTAAGCTCTCTAAACATGGAAAATACATAGTATCTCATGAGATTATGTCTTTAGATAAGGAATTAGAAAAATTAATAATTTAAGGACTGCCCATAAAATCATAATTTATTCTAAATGTTGTATTTTAATTAGAAATGAATGGATGCAATAATTATATATTAATCTATAATCATATCATGGATAACCTATGGTGAAATGGAAATATGATCTATAATAATATCATCATAAAATATCCCCAATACAAAAGAACTCAATGGAAATATATGTAAGTAAACATGAGTGAACACCTAAAGTTATTTAGATACATTCAACACTGAGACATATTTGTTAATAATCATATAGATTAGATATAGAGTGAATAAGAATATAAATGAACACAAAAGTATAATGAGATAAAATTAGAGATGGGAATTGAGAAGAGTTTGTCTCATAATTTAATTACATAAAATTAAAAATAAATCCATTGAATAAATAAAAAAGAGATATATAAATCCCTAAAAATTAATAATGTGAAAATACTATTATATGAAAAACAAAATGACATACAAATTTTCTAAAGTTAAAGAAAAAGAGATGATATAAAAGAGAAGATAGATAAGTTTCATACAAAATATTAGTCAACAAAAGAAGAATATATAAAATTATAAATATCCTAATATTAAATAAAATGATTTAAAGGATGCAAAAGAATAGTATAAAATAAATTATTGATGTAGATAATAAGAGACCAATTGAATATAAAAGATAGGTAAATGAGAGATAAAATTCCTTATGAAAATTGTAATGTATGAATTAAATAAAAATGTTTGAGATTGAATTTAATATTTATATAAATACCTATAAAATTTCCATAAGAAATTTAATATAATAATTAGAGTAAAAAATATATATTGATCTTTTGAAGTATGATTTTAGATAAAATAGGCAACATTAAATAAGGAGAGAGATCTAAATAGAACACTTTACTTTAGGTGTTATACTAATTCGTCACACATAAACAACATTTATAACTAACTTATATATACCAAAAAATATTCTAGAACTGTTATTTTAATTATTAATGGATAATACAACCCTACAACTATATATAAACATAAATCCATGCATACAGATAAAGAGTCACCAAAATAATGAAAAATTGGTTCGTCTAAAAATAGAAATCAAGTGTAATTTATTGATAAAAATATAAAAATATAAAATATATACAAAACCCATTCATCCTCTCGTGTAACACCCCAAAATTTCATAGTATGTAATCTCTTCAAAGAAATTTAATAACTTTCACTACACGCAACAACGAGTTCGAGTGCACCACGACTTACCAAACTAGCTGTTCAAAAAGATGTTATGAATAGTATTAACTTAATTTTGAATTTTATATACTCCATATAATTTTAGAATCCATATTATGTGTTTCTTATACAATATATGAATAAATTCATTTTTTTCCAGATAAAATAACTATTTTTTAAAAAATGCAATTTTACAGCCTTTTAATGGAAAACCCTTTTTTTAAACCAATATTTGACACTTTTATATATTCAATTTAATGAAAGTAAAATCTTCTTTATAATAGAGAAATAAAAATTTATTTTGGATAAATTTTTGGTACTTTTATGATAACTTTCATATTTTGATGAATAGTGAAAAGTAATAAATTTTTATTGAAAACAACTTTTTTAATTGAAATAATTTATAGTGGTAAATTATGAATTTGAATGGTTTGTAAGTATAATTAGATTAAATTTTTATAATTTAATTCAATTTAGGTCATTATAAGTAATTTCACATTTAAATTTGACATAAACACATGTCAATCTTTTAATAACTTATTAAAAACACGCTATTTGGTTTTGATAGTGGGAATTAATATTAAATTAATTAATGAAAATTATATGTTTTTAATTTGGTAAAATATAATTCATTTTTGAATTCTAAATATCAAAATAATCTTAGGGTGAATTTTTGGTATTTTTCTGGAAACATTCAATTTTTGATGAATAGTGAAAAACACTACGGTATTGTTTAAAACTGACTTTTTTACTTAAATAATTATTTATTTTATTTTAATTTATTTTAATTCAAAATAGATATATAATACCTATATAAGTTCAATATAATTCATTTGATTCATTTTATAAAAAATTAGATGTATAAAATTTTATTGAACTTTTTAACGTCTTTTACCCACCTTCTAAGCACATTTGAAAATTTGCATAAAACATAATTTTACTACTTATATGAATTTAATTTCAAAAATTAGAGATATTTGGTTGACATCAGTAAGTAAAATTTGGTTCAATAAGATGAAAATAATTTTTGTTGAATAGTAACTTTTGACTTTTATTTACCCTAGTTAAAAGTAAATAGGGTAATTAAGGTAAAAATTATATTATAATTACCCTAACACATGTCCTAATTATATTGGATAAGTGTATTTTGACAAAAACCAACCTTATAAATAAAATATGATCCTTTTTTTCATATGTATTAGATTAGGACAATTATTATTATTTTATTTAAAGAAGAGTTAAAAGTGTTAAATCCAATTTTTAATAACCATACCATTTTTAATATAGGTTTATACATAAGTTAAATTTAACTATAAATATTCATTATAAATCTTAAAATATTTTATACATAATGTTATTTTATTTATAATTTTTAGAGATTAAATAATTAAATTTATTAATGACAAAATGATGATGCATTGATTACTTTATCAATGAAAGATTAAAATAATTGATATTATAAATATAAAAATAAATGTACATTGAGACTTTTGATGCATTCCAAGAATTTTATAGGTTAATATGACATTTTTGGGTTAATTCAGTGAATTTTTTTCGATGTAATAATGTTTTATGACTTTCACAAAAACCAAATACTAAATAGTGTCAAAATTGACATTAATGAGTTTTTTAAACAAATACTATTTTATTAAATGATAAAATACTCCTAAAAATATAAGGTTTGGAAAAGGGACTTATATAAGATTATATATTTCAATAATTAACTACTTGGAGTTCTATTGGATTTTTATAGTAAGTTAGTTAACCATTTATTATAATAATACAAGAGGACATGGTAAAAGTTAAACTATTTAACTAAGAGTTAAATCTAAAAGATAGGGTTAATATAGTCACCTAAACTTGTCTAAAACCTATTGGTTTATAGGATATCTACCCATCCCTACCTTATCTTATAAATAAATTAATTTGGAGCCATTATAAACCTAAAATTATTTTATAATAAAATAATATTTCAAACGTTTCCTAAAGTGACCCTCACCTCTGTTTAAAAAGGTACTTCCCCTTCTCTGAAAATCACAACTCCAAATCAATTTGGCTCAGAAAACCCCTACCCAAATCTCTTACCAACATCACTCACTTCAACCTAGAGTCTTTACCTTGAGTATAAATCCAACCTAAGGATCCCTTTTGTTCAAATTAAAAGGAAACACCCAAAGAAGATGTAATTATTTTATCACCTCTTTCAAAGTTCATTTCTTCTTCCACTATCTCTTTCTTTGTTATTTCCATACCAAAATAGTAACTTCAGTACCTTATACACATTGTTATTTTATTATATATATTTTATAACCATATTCATTATTTTATCCATCCTATGTATAATAATGTCACCGTGCGTGCGTACGTACCACTTACCGTCTCCATGTCGTGGTGTAATTTGTTATTCAACACTATGTTATTTGGATGGATATAATAATGAGTAATATGTATATAAATAATTAAAATAAAATGAAAATTTCCCTATAATATTAATATATCATCCAATTACACACTTTTTAATCATTAATGAAATTTTATCGTCGCTCGTGTGTACGTATGGCTTACCGTCTGCACGACGCGATCAGATTGATTTCCATTTTCACTATTCAATGATGATTATAAAAATATATATTATAAATAAGTATTTAATATATGACATAAAAATTCAACTGGATATATATATGTGTATGTTTTTATTTATGTACTTAACATATATCTTATTCACTTACTCCCGTTGAATATGATATAAAAATAGAAAAAACATTTATGTGTATGTACGACCTACCGTCTCTATAAACGGTGTTTTCCATTTCATATATCTATATATTATACATATTTATATTCTAAATATATATGATATATAAATAATTTTTTATATTCTGGACATATTTAAATCATGATCTAAATGATACGATCAAGAATAACAAGTTAAAACATGTACGATAAAGAAAGCGATTATTACCTGAAATGTTAATTTAACATGGAAATCATTATCAAATGGGTTGTATAAAGTGATAAATGAATAATTTATGATATATTAAATATGAATATGGTTCTGGTATTATTTAATAACATACTATGGTCATTATAAAGAAGTTTAATGTACCCTCGATCAAAGGAAAGTGCAAGGTAATGGTTAATTCCTCAATCTCATTATTTTCCGAGATTGTTTATGTGTAAGTGTTTTCTGGGAAATATTTATTTTCCATGTCCATGTCTCATAAAAGACATTTCAAAATGATTCTTTTAAGGTACTCTTTAACTAAAACATCATTTAAAATTTTTTAAATATTTATTCTTTTAAATCTTTTTCATTAATGTACACATTTTCAAAATGGTTTTAACGATGTACTTATATGGCCATCAATGTTTTAAAATGTTAATTCCTTTAAAAAGTTTCAAAGTGTTATTCCACACTTTGATTCAAAAATATTTATTAAACATATTCCTTTATAAATTGTGATATTTTTAAATGATTTCATGAAAAAAACATATTTATCTCAAAGGGTTTTACTGATTATTTTCAACTATGTCAACATCCTTTTTAGATATTATTCTTGATTGAGGTAGATTTATTTTTAAATACAATCTTCAATATTGTATTAAATGAGTTATGATATTTTTGACTATGAATGTTCTATTTTTCTACCATTCATAGTTTATGGTTGAATTATTGACATTTCTTATGTTAGTTTTAATATGAATGTTTATGTTATGATTCAACATTTTCATATGGGGAATGCAATGGGCTTAGTAAGTGATGAGTGGGCCCCGCTATTTCCCCTTGATGCATCGGTGGATCTCATGAGAAAAACTAGTGTCTTGGCACAAGGTCTTGACAAAAACTTTATTTGTAGTCTTGGCACAAGGCCTTGACTATGTGGTAATGATGTCCAGCGTTAGGCATTCCCTCAATATAAAATTAATAATTACATGTGATTATTTGACTGGTAGAATGTCCATGTGCGTGTTTATATAGTGATATTTAATTTATTTTTTTCCATATTATATTCAATTTTATGTTTAAAATTCTGTGGTTTTTATTACACATCTTTCCTTAAAAGTTTATAGCTTATGCTAAATTATTTACCCTTAATGAGCATCTAAGATCCCCCCCTTTATTATGTTTTGTTTTCCCATGATTCCAAGAAGTGTATTATATTTGATATGTAGGGTTATGCTTGGGAATAATGGAATTCTCAACGAATTATTTATGTTGTGATTTATGTTTGAATGTGTAATTTAATGTTCATGTATGTAATTTATTTTCCAAGACTACTAAACGGATCGGTCCTTTGGGACTTGATTCCTTGTAATCATGCCAATGTATTAAAATAATGCACCAGCTCTGGGTTTCTGCGTTTGGGGCATTACAATTGGTATCATAAGAAGTTTAGTAAAAACCTGGGAAACTAGATTTAGAAAAACTCTTATTAGAGACATTACCCTATGATAGACTTTGAGGTTACTATAAATGAACTTCCTAGAATTTTGGTAATGTAGAGATTTTGTGTATTTTTCAAGAAATACAACCCTATCAGGATACGAGTAGGTAAAGGAGGCTCTATCATAGATGTACCTAGGAGTGAAAACTCTGACAAGGAGTTTCGGGCTTGACCCAGGGTATCCTGGTACTTGACAATGGGCCTTGCTGCACTCTTGGTTATGACACTCCCGGGGTATATGCTTAAGATAATTCACATTTTCTATACAAACCATTATGAATGATTTAGGAGAAAATACTTCCTCAAAGAAAACATTTTTTTATGATTATAGATTACATGCATAATCTTTTTAATTTACATGTTGTATTTTAAAAGATTGGAATTATTAATTGTGATTCATAAATTAACCAAGTGTATGCCATTGTTTAGAAATGGCACCTAATAGAAGGAATGAGAACTCCAGCAATACGCATGATCCAAAGAGTAAGAAGGATCATATTTTTCATGGTATTTAGCCAACATTTTGAAGGGAAATAGTCTCCCATGTATTCTCATCATATGAAGAAATAGTGTCATGTGTTAATAAGACAAGTAAATAATTCTCTAAGTGTTATGTCGTTTAAGGGAAGCAATAGAAGAAAAGGATTGTAGACAGAAAGATAGATAAAGGGAAGAGGGGAAAGAATGATTTTTCTATATGTGATACTGTGGAAAGAATAACCTTGGTAAATTTTTGAATGGAATGGGAGTTTTTTATAAGTGTGTAGAAAAATTAAACCAAGTACTTTATTTCAAAGTTAATAAAATGTTTTAAATGTACAATTATTCTTCTCCAAGGAGTAGGGACATTACACGAATCAATGTTCAAATCATTAGAGTATGCCTCAAATGATGTTATTAGATAATAATCAAGTTATGATACTACCACATATGAAGGGTAATGAATAGTTTTCTTATGTAGTTATTAAATAATTATTTCATTTCATTGTTGTATCAACAATGTATTAGTTATATGGATTATGGAAATAAATAAGGATTGTGTTGCAGTATTATTTCATTGAGGATTTTAGATTATATGGTTCTAAGAAAAGTGAATCAATAGCAAGTTAAACTTTTTTTTTAAATACATGGTTGAATGAAAGATAAAACATGATATGGTTCTCATACTGAGGTAGTGATTTTGGAATAAGATATGATTGATTTGGATAAATTATATTCGATGCTCTTGACTACTTTGAAAATAATTAATTGTTTTTTTATAACATTATTTCTAGAGTTTACAACATTTTTGGATATAAAGATTATATCTAGTATTCTATAAGGAGTAAGGGATAATGAATGTAATCAATAAGGTTTTATGTTAATTCAGGGTGTTTCTATGTTTTAAAAGAATACATGATGAAGGTATTCACATGTTATTATGTGGAAAAAAATATCTTCATTGTGTTTACCTTCCTTATAAATTTTGGATTGTGAGTTTGGAAAGAAGTATTTTGGATAAGTCTAAAGGTTGGAATGGATTAATATTTACATTGGATACTATTTTTAAGGTTAAATAATTTCTTAATATTAATTTTTTATTGTTATAAAATGGACAACCTAGAGGTCGGGTGACAACCCATTGTGTCTGGTAAGGCCGCAAGACTCGAACCCACAACTGAAGGGTGACAAGGGTGCATCACCTACCACTAGCCTACATGATGTCCTGGTTTATATAATTTAGTTTTTTTATATTCTTACAAGTGAATTATAAATTCATTATTTTTTGAACCCTATATGATAAGGATAAATAAAATATTTTTGAATTCTATTATATTTTGGAGTGAAAGATGAGTTTGTGGTATACATTAGTTGAAGGATGAAAATATACTTGTCAAGTATAATTTTTTCCTCTTATTTTATGAATAAATTAATTCATAAACTTTATGGAAGGGATATTAAAACCAAAAATTTGTTATCATAATACCTTATGTTTTATTGAAACGAGGATCTTTTAAACAATCATAGATTGATGGATTTGATGCCCTCAATTTTACACTTGTTTATGATTGATGACCTCAATCACTACCTATAAATATTTAAATTTTTCCTCCAATTACGTGTCTTTAATTTCCACCAATGTTCTCTTAATCGAGATCATAATTTGGTGATAACTTTTTCATTTTCCTTTCCCTCTTATTAAGACTAAATTTTATTAACCGAATTTCTGATGTGGGTTTTCCACTAAGGAATTTTTCTATTTTTAACATTTTATTTTTGAAGAAAAATTTCAAATGGCAAGAAATCAATTTATTGAAGTATGGGAGAATGTAACACTCTAAAATTTCATAGTATGTTATCTCTTCAAAGTAATTCACTAACTTGCACTACACGCAACACCGAGTTCGAGCGCACCACAACTTAACAAACTAGTCGTTCAAAAAGCGGTTATGAATAGTATTAATTTAATTTTGAATTTTATATACATAAAATGATTTTAGAATCTATATTACATATTTATTAGACATAATATAATAAAAAATTCATTTTCTTCTAGATAAAAGAAGTATTTTTAAAAAAAATGCAATTTTACCGCCTTTTAATGGATAACCCTTTTTTTAAACAAATATTTTACACTTTTATATATTCAATTTAATGAAATTAAATTATTATTTAGAAGAGGGGAATAAAAAATTAGTTTGGATAAATATTTGGTATTTTTCTGATAACTTTCATATTTTGATGAATAGTGAAACGTACTAAATTTTAATTGAAAACAACTTTTTTAATAGAAATAATTTATAGTGTTAAATTATGCATTTGAATGGTTTGGAAGTATAATTATATTATATTTTTATCATTTAATACAATATAGGTCATTATAAGTAATTTCACATTTAAAATTGACATAAACACATGTCAATCTTTTGTTTACTTTTTAAAAACCCACTTTTCGGTTTTAATAATGGGAATTAATTTTAAATTAATTAAAGAAAATTATATGTTTTGAATTTGGTAAAATAAAATTTATTTTTGAATTCATAATATCAAAATTATCTTAGGGTTAATTTTTGGTATTTTTTTGGAAACTTTCAATTTTTGATGAATAGTGATAAACACTGTGTTATTGTTTAAAACTGACTTTTTATTTAAATAATTATTTATTTTATTTAAATTTATTTTAAGTCAAAATATATATATAATACCTATATAAATTCAGTGTAATTCATTAGAGTCATTTTATAATAAAATTAGATGTATAAAATTTTATTGAACTTTTTAAATTCTTTTACCCACCTTAGAGGCACATTTGAAAATTTGCATAAAACATAATTTTACCACTTCTGTGAATTGAATTTCAAAAATATAGGAGACACGGTTGATATTAGTAAGTAAAATTTGGTTCAATTAGATGAAAATATTTTTTGGTGAATAGTAACTTTTGTCTTTTATTTACCATAGTTAAAAGTAAATAGGGTAATTAAAGGTAATAATAATAGTATAATTACCCTAAAACATGTCTTATTTCAATAGGATAAATTTATTTCGACCAAAACCAACCTTAGGAATTAAATATGATCCTTTTGGTCCACTTGGATTAGATTATGACATTTATTATTATTTTATTTAAAGAAGAGTTAAAAGTGTTAAATTCAGAGTTTAATAACTAAACTATTTTTAATATAGGTTTATATATAAGTTAAATTCAACTATAAATATTAATTATAAATATAGAAATATTTTCTACATAATGGTATTTTATTAATAATTTTTAGAGATTAAATAAACAAATTTATTTATGGCCCAATGATGATGCAGTAATTACATTATCAATGAAAGATTAAAATAATTGATATTATAAATATAAAAATAAATTTAAAATTAGACTTTTGTCGAATTCCCTTTATTGTATAAGTTAATATGACATGTTATGGTTGATTCTATGAATTTTATTATAATTAAAAATTTTGTTATGACTTTCATAAAAACCAAATACTAAATAGTGTCAAAATTGACATTAATGAGTTTTTTAAACAAATACTATTTTATTAAATGATAAAATAATCCTAAAAATATAAGGTTAATCCAAATGACTTATATAAGATTAAATATGTCAATAATTAACCACTTGTGCTTATCTTGTCTTTTTATAGTATGTTTATTAACCATTTAATATAATAATACTAGAGGACATGGTAAAAGTTAAACTATATAACTAAGAGTTAAATCTAAAATATAGGGTTAATATGGTGACCTAAATTTGTCTAAAACATATTTGATGATATTATATCTACCCATACCCACCTTATCTTCAAAATAAATCAATTTGGGGCCATTAGAAACTGAAAATGATTTTAAAATAAAATAATATTTCAACCTTTTCCTAAAGTGACCCTCACCTCTTTTATAAAATGGTACTTCCCCTTCTCTCAAAAACACACCTCCAAAGCCATTTGTCTCAACCAAACCCTACCCAAATCTCCTCCCAACTTCCATAAAATAAACCTAGAGGACTTTTCTTGAGCATAAATTCAACTTAAAGAGCCCTTTTGTTCAAATCAAAAGGAAACATACAAAGAAGAGGTAATTATTTTATCACCTATTTCAAAGTTCTTTTCTTCTTCCACTTTCTCTTTATTTGTTATTTCTATTCCAAAATAGTAACTCCAGAACCTTATACATAACGTGATTTTATTTTAAATATGGTACAAACATATTCATTATTCTATTCATCCTATGAATGATAATGTCACCATGTTTGTGTATGTACGACTTATCGTCTCCACGCCGTGGTGTAATTTTTTATTCAACGCTATATTATTTGTATGGATATAATGATGATTAATATGTATATAAAAAATGAAAATAACATGCTAATTTCTCTATACAATTAATATACCATCTAATTCCACACCTTTTAATCATTAAGGAAATTATATCATTGCTCATCTGTATGTAAGGCTTGCCGTCTCCACGATGTGATGAGATTCATTTCCACATTCACCATTCAACGATGATTACAAAAATATATAATATTAATAAGTATGTGATATATGACATAATAATTCTAATGGTGAGATATATTTATATATGTGTGTCTGTATTTACTTACATATATCTTATTCACTTACTCTCGATCAATATGATATAAAAAGGGAAATAGTGTTTATGCGTACGTACGGTCTACCGTCTCGATAAACGATGTTTTCCATTTCATATATCTATCCATTATACATATTTATATTCTAAATATATATGATATATAAATCTTTTTTCATATTCTGTAAGTATTTAAATCATGATCTAAATGATACGATCAAGAATAACAATTTAAAACACTTACGATAAAGAAAGAAATTTTTACCTGAAATGTTAATTTAACATGGAAATCATTATTAAATGGGTATTATAAAGTCATAAATGAATGATTTATGATATAATAAATATGAATATGGTTATGGTATAATTTAATAACATAATATGGTCATTATATAGGAGGTTAAATATACCCTCGACCAAAGGAAAGTGCAAGGTAAGGGTTAAATACTCAATCTCATTATTATCTGAGATTGTTTATGTTTAAGTATTTTCTAGGAAATATTTATTGTCCATGTCCATATCTCATAAAAGACTTTTCAGAATGATTATTTTAAGGTACAGTTTTACTAAAACATCATTTTAAATCTTTTAAATATTTATTCTTCTAAATATTTTTCATTAATGTCCATGTTTTCAAAATGGTTTTAAGGATTTATTAATATAGACATGAATATTTTGAAATGTAAATTCCTTTAAAAAGTTTCAAAATGGTATGGGATACTTTGATTAAAAAATATAATTTAAACATATTCCTTTATAAATTGTGATACTTTTAAATGATTTCATGAAAAAAAGATATTTCTCTCAAAGGGTTTTACTGATTATTTTCAACTATGTCAATATCCTTTTTGGTTATTATTCTTGATTGAGGTTGATTTATTATAAATAAAATATTCATTATTGTATTTTATGACTTATGATATGTTTGATTGTGAATGTTCTATTTTTATACCATTCATGGTTTATGGTTGAATTATTGAGATTTTGTTTGATAAGTTTAATACGAATGTTTATGTTATGATTCAATATTTTCATATGAGGAATGAAATGGACTTAGTAAGTGATGTGTGGGCCCGATATAGCCCCTCGATTCATTGGTAGGTCTCATGAGACAAACTAGTGTCTTGGCACAAGGCCTTGACAAAAAATGATTTTTTTAGTCTTGGCATGAGGCCTTGTCTATGTGGTAATGATGTCTTGTGTTAGGCATTCCATCATTATAAAATTAATTATTACATGTGATTATTTCACTAGTATAATATCCATGAACATGTTTATATGGTAATATTTGATTTATTTTCTCCATATTATTTTCATGTTTATGTTTAAATGGTTTTTGTTTTTATTACACAACTTTCCTTAAAAGTTTTTAGCTTCCGCTAAATTATTTACCCTTACTGAGCATCTGAGCTCACCCCCTTCTTATGTGATGTTTTTTTAGGATTCCACGAAGTGTATTATGTTTGATATGCAGGGTTATGATAGGGGAATAATGGAGTTCTCAATGGATTATTTATATTGTGTTTTATGTTTCAATGATTAATGTAATGTTCAGGTATGTAATCTATTTTCTAAGACTACTAAACTGATCAGTCCTTTGGGACATAATTCCTTGTAATCATGCCAATGTATTAAAAATGTGCACCGACTCCAGTATTCTTGGGTCGGGGAATTACATATGGGTTATAAAACCTCACAATCCTATTCATAATAATGATATCCATTTGTGAAATTCACTCCGCTATATCCTTCCTCTTATTCATCAACACATTTTTCGTAATTTTTGTATAGTTGTATTTTTGTGAATCATGAGTCACTCCATCACCATGTGATTATGGATAATAAAATTCTTGATAGAATTTGGGAGATAGTGGTGGATTTTCTTGTTTTACCCTTAACCTATGTTTGGTATCAAGGTTAAACCCTCGAACTTTCTACTCACTTTAGAGTCCATACCCTTTGGTTGGTGCTAGTTTTTCTTGATAGGGAAATATAGATTACTTTGTGGTCTCTTGGACTTTTAAACACTATTTTAAATAGTATTATTATTTTATTGAATCATTACATGGTTGTTTTGATATTATGGTATTGATCTTTATTATTTAAGAACGAGTTCACTTATGCATAAAATTTTAATCATAAATAAAATTAAATACGTATCCATATTATATATTTTGTACTAACTCTCTATGAAGACTATGATAAATAAATAAAATATATCATCCTTTATGTTTTTAAAACCAACCATGTAAGGATATGTCAAATAAGTGAGAGAGATAAGATGTATATATACTAAAATTAGTTTATATAAATATTCTAAATGTAAAAAAACAAAAATATCATTTTTCGTATAAATTATTTCAGAAAAAAACAAAAAATATTAATAAAATTAGTAAAAAGAATATGAGATGAAGAAATAAGTATGTTACTTATACTTTTGAACTCTTCCTTTTCCAATTTCTTAATACCTTAGGCACTTATGGAGTGGACAAAAAATAATTTCCACAAGAATAAAATAAGTCTTAAGAGAGGTAAAAATAGTAGAATATAGGCCATGATAATTTTTTAAGATTTGTTTCAATCAATGTGAGAGGTGGCATTTATACATGGAAAAGAGGGGTATTTTGAGATAAAATCATGAATATAAAATCAAATAAATAATAATACTTGATGTAATGGACTTATATATGGTAAAAAATAGTATTATACAAATTTTTACCAAACAAAGTTCTCTCTAAAATCATACTTGATATTTTTGCAACATGATGTCACCGTTACATGATTATCATATCATAATTTATCCATTTTTTATTTATTTTGATTATTTTTGGGAAAAATACAAAAAATACACCCATTAATAATTTTAGATTACTATTTCCATTAGTGAAACTTAATTTGTAATTGTTTTACCAACTATAAGAAAATGTTTTTTTAAATAACTTAATTTTTAAACATTCATTTTTTTATTATATAAAACATTTCTTAACTTTTTTATAATATTTTTAAGTATATTAAATTATATTATAGGTTCTTGAAAGGAAATTGATAATCTTGTAATTCTTTATTTAGTTGATAGTTCATATTTTTTTTATAAAAAATTATTATTGTATATATTACATACTTTATTTTTTATTCACTAAAAATAACTATTTTTAATAATTATCAAAAATTAACTATTGAAAAATTACGAAATTATAATTCCATATTTATAATCCATTTTATCAAAATAAATCTCTAAATGAGGTAAATTAGGTATTAAAATATAAAATACTATGATTTGAAAAATAAAGATAAAACATAATACTAAAAGTAACTACTTTATTTATGTTAGATTAATTAAAACATTATATTTATTATATTAAATATTTATTTAATGTTTTTTCAAATTTATATATTGGTTTTTATTAAACAATTACCTATGAAAATCACTTTACTATTCCATTGATCATGATACTATTCAAACAACCATATTTCCAAGGAATACATTTCGCAATACAATGGATATATTTCTTTTCAACACCCTATAAGTAACCCTTATATTCTACACAATACATTCACTTAATTTAACATCAATTATTTACTTATTTATTTTGAAAAAAATCCAAACATATTTCTAATATTTTTCTTTCTTATTAATTTTTTTTCAAGAGTGTCGTATTTATGGGTTACTATATTCCATTAGGTTTCCAAATTCTAGTTATGTTATTTACTTTTGTTTATTATCCCATTGTATTTGTTATAATTTTATAGGATTCATTTATCCTTTATTTTTAAGGATCTATATTGAAAAAAATAAGATAATTTTTATTTCATTATGCAATTCATGTGGTTTATTCATATTATACATTATACCCCAATGTGTGACACAATAACATATGTTAATAAGGTAAAATTCATATTGAAAATTATGTGATTTTTCAACCTATCTTCTTAACAACAATTACAAGCATTTGAGGATATATTCCCAATATTTATGATACATCTCCAACAAATAATATTTCTTCACCTAGTGATATTTAAAATATTTGATATTCTAGGTAAAATACCACTATAAGCATAGTTGATAAAATATAGTAAATAATAAAAAATAATTCCAAGACACTCACCACATGATTATTTGATTCTCACTGATGGGTAAGAACTAAATAGTTTTGATTATATAATTGGAATCCACCATAAGATTAATTATATAGGAGCTATGAAAGTGGGAATGAAAAATCTATATAAGAACTATAAATCCAACATAGTAAAGTTACTACATGTATTAAGGTCTGTGAAGAAAAAAAGTGTCTAAAAAATCTAATGACATGATGATTTCTTATAACTAGACTAAAAATTTAAAATAGATGCTACAGGATATAAAAAAAATATTTTATTGAATATGATGAATTTTTTTCCAATGGTAAAAAATACTTATATCCAAATGTCTTAGATTAATGGCTAGAGTCAACCTTAATGTACATAAATTTGATGTAAAGACTCTATTTTTTACATTTCTGATCTTAATATATATATATATATATGAGATATTGAATGTTTACAATTTAAATGAGAAGGAAAAATTATACAAACTTATGAAAATTTTATATAGTTTAAAAAAATTATGGAGGAAATGGTAATTAACTTTATTTCATTAATAGAAAAAAATTAGTATAATATGATGACCAATGATTGTTTTGTTTTCATAATAATATTTTCTCATGGTGATTTCATAATTCATAATAAATCAAATACCATCAATATTGGAGGACTAATAAGAGATGTAAAAAATTTCTTTTAGCTCAGTATTCAATATTCTCATGTATACCATAGTGTGAAACAAAAAAACATTAATCGCATTGTTTATATTAGCAGTATATACTTATCAAAACATGGAAAGTGAAACTAAAAAATAGAAAAAAGGATATTTATATATCCATGATGTATATACTGTCATTTATTTATGTTTTTGGAAATGATAACTTTTTTAAGGTATATAGATTCAAATATTTATAGAGATATATAATCATGAAAATCAATATTTTTATACCTAATATAGTTTTAAATGGAAGATATACCAGGAAAATTATGATTATTAAAATATAATTTCTTTTCCAACTATATAAGTGGATTATATAATAATAACTAAATATTTTTATGAGATCCTATGGATGAATAAGTGTTTACAAGAGTTGGGACAAAAAAATAGAATTATATTCTCTATTGTAATTTTAATATTATAATTAACCTGAGTGAAAATAGGAAATTTCACTTAATGTCAATACTAATAAACATTATATATCACTAGATCCATAATTTTATGAAAGATAAATTGGTAAAAACTGAGAAAATATATAATAATGATAATATATTTGTTATAATGAAAAAATATTTAATAAAATAGATGATAAATGCCTACAAAAAGATCATAGGACTAAATTATAACCTAAATTGTTCTTGATGGGTGATTTTTGGGGACAACTGTAATGTTTTTGAATACATTTTTAGGAGGAATTTATTTCTAATATAAACAAACATAATGTTATTTTTTGGTTAACAATGGATGCAATCATGGTGTATAGTATTGAATACTTATCAAGGGTGGATAAATCAATTTTTCCCTATTTTGAATTGTTCTATCTTTTCTAATTTATATTAATATTGTATGATTTTCATTTATTGTAGGATTATATTCTCCTCTAACCATTATCTAATGAGGAATAAATAATGATTTCCCCCTATTTGATTGTAGACACACTATCATACCACATTAAATCCCTAAATGTTGTTTCATTTTATAATTTTTTTGCATCTCATCCACCTATATTATTTTTATTATGTATTATATTATTGATTTTTTGTCTTCCTTCATCCTCATTTTTTATACTAATCATTATAAATTATGATAATAATTATCCCAATAATAAATTACCCTAATTTTATTTTCTTTATCCCACAACTGTAAGTATAGTAAAGATTGTGTTGTAAGCTTGATGTGATTACATGTTATTTATATCATATTTTTCATAATTACTCCGATTACTTATATTTAGATACATGTTAAACTAGATATGACCTAACTTGATAATTTTCCCATGGATTGCCTCATTATTATTTTTAGGGTATCTATCACAAAATTATAACCAGGGTTACTTTTTTCAAAAGGTTTGAGGGATGTAAATCATGAGGATATTCATGTTTTAACATTTATGATTACATCATTTATAGTTCAATCATTAAATACAACTTTTTGAAATTTTTCTTATCGAGGTATTGTTGAAAATTGGGATGAAATTTATTTGGATGTTGGATTTTTTTTATATAAAAACTCATTATTGAGTCAAACCAATAAATACAATGGTCATTTAAAAATTAATAAATAATATGTATATATAATATATTTTATCCCCATAATAAAAAATTTTGGATTTTAAAATAAAAAAAACTTTAGAGGGTTAAGTGGGAACTCTCATCAAACCTAGGCCTCTTAAACTAGACCAACAACCAAACCCAATGCCTAAATAAACTGAAACATGAAATGAGAACCATGTAAACCAAACTAAGTTGAGCCACCAGGGAGCTAAGACATTAGTATGGGTACCAATGGGGATAACCAGTGTAACTATAGGAATCATTTACATCATTATCCTCAACCTCAGGACCCCACACCAATTCACCGCCTAAATCTCAACTTTTTTTAGTATATTTTACATTCGGTGGATTTATGATCACTAATGAACTAGGTTATTATTATAACTTCTTTAAAAAATAGTCACTAATATTGAACCAACATCATTATATCATCAATCAAGAACACTGATGAGAAATTGTTTCCCCAAAACTACATGATGGAAAAAAGTATAAAACCCACCACCACACCAAAATTGAGTCTTCCCAAATCTCTCTCTGAAAAAATAATCATCACTAATTCACCCAAGTTAAGAACCTCTATTATTCAGCATCAAATACACTAGATGTTACTACTGTACTCAACACATCGTCTATCAAAGAAGAATACCCTCAGTAAAACCAGCCTAACTAGAACCCTAAATCCTTATCATAGAGGCATGCCAAATAAATATATTGATAGAAACAAGTGTATAAGTGCATCTACAGTGACCAATATTCTTAATTTTTTCCTTTTAAATACTTTTAATAATTTTTATTATAGTGGTCATGTGGCTTGTTCATTTTTAAAAGTTTTGTGGGTTTTTAAAACATATTTAATATAATAAATAAATAGTTTTAGATCATGCATGTGTTAACAATTAATATCTATTATACAAGTCCTTAAATATAAAATACAACAACATATATGTGTCCAAAATGGGGAGTTTTACCTAGGATGGGTATATAAGTTTTGTTTGGGATTTAAGTTCCAAGACCAGATCTTCCAGTATTTTTTTTTATTACTGATCAACTGATTTTTTATTATAAATAGGTTTTTATCCCCATCCTTGGTGACTTTATTTACAAAATCCTACCCTAGATAGGATTCATAAAATATTTTTATTCATGGAGGCGTTGATAATGATCATAGATCTAACTTGGATTATCATTTCTTTTGTGTAAATTCCATGAGAGATGGATTCCTTATTGAATTAAGTCCCTCATTATTTATATTTTATCAATTTAAAATTCATTGTAATTAATTCCTAGTTTTTAAAATTACTTTCAATAACTTATGATGGTATAGGAATATTTTTATTATTTATACTAACATATTATTGGTGGTTATTTGGATTAATATTCATTATTAAAATTACATTTTATCATTGAAAACCTTCTTCATTAAAAATGATTATGAATGATACCTATATATTATCAATTTATTTCACTTCAAATAATTATTATCACCCACATCCTTTGATGAATGTAGATAAAAATCATAAATTTGATGGTTAGATCTCCCACTAACCAATATGCTCTATATTAATTTTCTTCTACACTTTCCTCATTGTGGTTAAATGGATATGGCCTGGATAATGGATTATTAATGAAAATGAATTTATCACCTTTGTAATGGAAAATGTGGGTTCAAAGGGTGAAAGTGGTATGGAAATTTCAAGCTATTATGGGGGTGCTAGTGCTTTGAGTGAGTCATGGGGCTTGGCTCAGAGATGGTTTTCAATGGGAAGGAAGGGAATTATCAATGAGTTTATATTGACACATGAGGTGATGTGGTGTAATTGGGTAATGATAAGTGAATAATTGGGTGTAAATTATGGAGAAAATGTATACATGATGGGAAGAAAACAATGTGAATATGGTCTTTATAAATAATTTTTTTAACACACAACATGTGATTTCCAAAATGAATACTATGTATATTTATCACTATAGAGGATAGGGCTTACACATGAAGATAAATTTCACAAGGATCTGGACTATAGGTAAAATTTCATGTTATTTAGAACCACATTTCTTGAGGTATACTAGAGTACATATCTAGTTAATCCCCTATTACCACATTCCATGTGGGCTAGCGAGCAAAATGTATTTCTGTAGTAAGACTCAGGCTCCTACAAAAGTGCATGCTTGGATATACCAGGATTCCTAAATTTCATTTACTAATCGATATCATGTCAGGTAGGTTTCATTAATATGATTTAATAATGGTGGTACAAGCATAAATACTATTTATGGATTAAATTCTATGTTTATAGAAGTACATTTTATGTAATATATATTCTATAATGTTTTATATACCTTCTCACCCTGATGTATGAATCATATTTTTATGTAGTAAATTATGAAAAAATTTCTACATAGAACATGATGGTGAATTTTTATTCCATAAAGGTATGTTTTTCAAAGTTTTTTTGGGATGTTATTTCCTTTGTATCATATTTATAGTTAGAAGGTGTGAGTGAGAGGTTCTGATTACACATGGGGTTATAAATCCCCAAGTGAAACATTTATAATAGAGTACGGGTCCTCCATAAACTAAGTGGATAAGGTCAACCATTATTTATAAAGGGCCATATGTCGTCCACTTATGGAGTAGGTAACCCCCACATCTGATTCCAAACCCATGAGATGATGTTTGATTCCTCCATAAGGATTGGTACACCCCAACTGATGTGAACTCATCACTGAGGTGTGAGTCCACAACTATAGATCCATAGAGGTGATGTAGAAGTTATGAGAGTTGTTTAGAGTGGTTATTTCATATTATTTGGGTCTTATGGTACTCTAGGTATTCTAGATTACCTTTGGTATACTATATCTCTATGGAGCCAATCTATGAAGACAGGGATATACTTTTTATTCTCAACTGAATTTTTTCAGAAAGAATATATGGTAATATAATATTTTTGAGTTGGAATTTTGTTTCATTTCCCATTATTAATTTAATTTTATCCTAGTAATTATGTTTATACTCACCTTTGTATGGGATTTGTTTCCAATCATGTTGTGTCAGAGAATATAATTCCTAATTTAAAGGTGACTTCAATGGTCATAGAGCTAGTGGAGTTAGATATTAGTGGTGCCTTTTTGTGATAGTTGCATATGGTGTATGTTTCTAGAGTGTACTATGGAGTCCTCCTTATCCAGTTTTTGAGGGGTGTATTTATTTTAGGGTGTTTGGACCTTATATTTTACCCAACATAATAATGATTCATTTGTCATATGGTATGAATATCTAGGATGTATTTAATGAATTTTATATTATATCTGATGTTTATACTAGTATTGGATTGTAATATTATATTCTAGATATATGTGTTTGTGTGCATGTTTATTAGTTTGAGGCCTCTTATGTGTATGATATGTCTTCTTGGTTCTAGTTTCTATCCCCAATACAATTAGAGGAATAATTTGGATAGAAAACTTAGACTATTTACATCCCAAGAGGGTTTCTGGTGGGTAATATTTTTTTAGAATCAAAAATTTATATCAATATTCTAAAAAATTAATGGACAAGATCACTATGGGGAATATCACAATAACTACCCTAAAAATAGATGGAACACAAAATAGAACCACACTGGTCTATTCATCCACTTAAAAAAATAATGACCCACAAATAATGAGACCATTTTTTCCACCACACCATCTCCCCCCTTATCTACATTAGATCTAGACCCAGGTAAATACTATACTACTAGAAATAATCATCCCTAGTACCTATAAAAAGACCAGTAATACCAAAATTGGAAGATGAATCTAAAAAAAACTTTATTGATTCCCCATTAGAAAAATATAAAATAAAAAGACATGAGACAACCATCAATGGTATATAAAATACATTCTTAGAAACAAATAACATAGGATAACACATCTATTAAACCCAAAAATTAGAAACATAGGAAAATAAAAAAAAACATAGAAACCCTAAAGAAAAGATAGAATGGTAAGGAAAGGTTGAGCAATAAATCCCTAATTTTTATCAAATCTATTTCATAATTTTATTTTTTTAAAAACTATATCTACCAACCAGTAGAAAAGAATATCAATCACACAATCAAGAATCAAAATCCACTATGGAATGAAGAGGATCCACAAACCTAGATGATAAATTTATGAAAAATATTGAAACCCTATATCAGATATTTAAAAGTATGATCATATTAAAAAAACATAGAAATAGGAGGTCATCATTGTGAATTTGCTATAAATTATATGATTTTTCATAATCCAATCCTTTGATACCCATAGAGAGAGATATATATAATAATCTACAAAATTTATGTATTTTACCTTCAATCTATCATTGATCCCTTCAATTATAGAGAGAATTATATTCTTAAATGGTAGGTAATATCTAATATCACTCAAATGAAGTCTAAGGTTTCTATAATACTATATTAAGTTACTAATTTTGGTAAAATAATGATAACCAAGTTTTAAAAATTTGAATCATTGAACTCTATATGGATATGTTTCATGTTTTAGGGGACCATGCACATGCCCATGATAACTACACTATTTACTTTCTCAAGAATAATCATTGGATTTCAAGGTTAGTTAGATCATGTAGTTAACCATTTATATTTCTATGCCTCTCGCAAATTGAAAATTTCATTCCAAATGATCTCAAAATGAAACATAAAGTTACTTATAAAAATTAGAATTTAAAAATCCTCCCCACAAAATAAATTCAATACTTGATAATTCATTAGGATTTTCCTTCCATTATAAACTTCTATCATTGTTTTTTTATATTGTATTGTCTCCCCCAAATATCCTCTTGAATTATTACTCAATATTATAATTCAATCATTAAATAAATACTTTAATCTATAAATATATTATCTTAATAACATAAATTCTTAATGAACTATTACCAAAGGACATATTAAGTTCCAAAACAACTGACTCATAGAGAAAAAATCAATGAATCTAACTGGTAATTCCTTAGTTGAGAAGAAAATAATGTGTTTTATACTGAAATATAATTTATTGTTTTTTTATCTAATGTTAAAAAACCCTAATTCATTGAATGATCTTGAATAGAACCACATTATAGGGTGCCAACTTCCCCTTCTCTTTGAGTTTTCAATTTCCTAGCATCGACAACACACTCAAATGAAATCTTTATAAAACTAAAAACTACAATGGTCATTATCAGTGGCCAAAATAATAATTTTATTTATTAAAATCTATCATCAATATATTATAGATTATACAAACTTCATCAATTTTCCCATTCACAAAACTAGATCCTAAAATAGAACACTCTCCCACTTTCACCCAACACAATGATGATCAAAATGGACTTCTATATAACACATCAAAGGTATCCATTAAAATATATTATTGAAAAATATTTTTTATTAAAAAACACCACCAAGGGGAAATGATTATCCCATAATCTCTCAAATTCTATCACATAAGTTTGGATCATTCCTTCCAATGTATATATCACTTATTATGGTTTCTCATATATATAAGGTTGATGTAATGTACTCATCTTTAGTTGAGCACTCATTACCTTCTAACATCCATTCATGAACCTTAATGTAAAACATATAACCCTATTTAACATGATTGTTAAAGGAACTCCAGGAATCCAAACCTCTTTCATTACATATTAGTAGCTTTGGTATTTTATCGATAATGTTTCTTCAATGGGTATAATGTGAGATAGTTTCATAAGTAAATAAACAGTTACACATATATAATAATGAATCCCTAGAGACCGAGGTCATCCAACTTAAAATTTGACTTGAAATTATTTTATTTATAACATGAAAAAGATAATGGTTTTAAAATAACCATTGATTACTAATTCTTATCTTTCACACATTAACATATGAATCACTGATAGATATAATTTATTATCCCTATCTTCATTCATATCCACCCAAATTATTCATTGATTTCATGAAACATATTTGTTTCCATGGAAAAACTAACCAAATAGAGATATAAAATTATTTTTTAATTTATTATATCAAAATTTTGGTGCAACTATGATAGAATGAAAATAAATTTTTGATTCAGATACTAGAGACCACCAATCAATTGTATCAACAACATGTAAGGTGTCAATAATCATATTATATTCAATAATTATCATTTACCCCTAATATATTTTAAAGAAAATCATAAATTTGGGGTCAATCTGATAGAGAACTATACAACCTCCATCCTACCATGATTTCAAACTAGAATAATCTTGAAGTTTAATCTTCTAACTAGGAAACACTAATTTCTTCACTACTCGAGTCTTCCTACTCATTGAATCGGTATCAACATTACCTTTCCCTAATGTATAAGAAAAATAAATGTTGAAAATTTTAAATATATTGAAATAATATCTTTTTCATAAAATTTAAATCTCATTATGAGAAATTATACTTTAGACTACTATAATAAGAACAAAATATGAAAATCTCAGAAAACATCTAATTTCACTAGATCTTTAAGGAATGAACAACTTCCTCCTGGTTTAATTCATGATTGAGGGTATTTCTTCTCATTTAATTATAACTCTATTAATCAATATGACACCACATTATACCTTTATATATGAATAACTAAAAATATTACTCTAAAAGAGTCATATTACACTAAATACTCCTCAGCTAATTTTGGAAAGATCAACAGAGACATAAAATTCAACCTCTCTTAAGAACATAAAATCCCTTTGACACTTTCCCTCCCATTCAAAATTCACACACTTTTTGTTAATAATTTCATGGGTGATTCCAAATTCAAAAATTCTTATAAAACATCAAGAGTATCCTTCTGATCCAAGAATATTTTAAATCTTGAAAAAATTATTGGGATTATCCCAATACATCGCCACTTTAACTTTATCCTAGTCAACTAAAACACCCATATTAGAAATGACATCTCCTAAGAAATTTACATGCAGAATTCAAAACTATTAATTAAAACACTTCATGTATAACCTATTCTATAACAACATTTCAATAATGTTATAAAATACCTTCCATAATCCCTATCTAAACTTGAGTATCCATGAATATCATCCAAAACACCATAGATAGCAAGTAAAGGTATTTATAGAAGATAAAATTCACTATGCATATAAGAAAAAAAAAGGATAATTCACAACACAAAAAAATATTATTCAGAACTCATAATGTTCATATCTACTCAATAAGTTCCTCTTTAGAATTTCCTCTTCTTTCACCCACAACTAGTGTTACACTAATTTCAAATTTATCTTTGAAAAACACTAAATTTTTTATAATAAATCTAATAAATCATCTATTAGATGTATATGTGTATTATTATTCACTCATTAGTATAATAAATATAAAAATTACTGAGGGATTTAACATTAGTTATTTAATAACAATAATTAAAATACTTTTTAAAAAAAAGTTATGATATAATCGACGTTAAAATACTTATCCAATATATTTTTAGCATTGGTTTTATATTAATCAATGTTAAAATTATGAATATAAAATATTTTTTAAATCACCTGAGATTATAATTTTTTTTATAAATTTTATTCCTTAAATATATTCCTTCCTCTACATTTCATAAATGCTCTTTTTATGAAACCCTAAGAATTGAAAATTAAAAGTGACCTATAAAATGGAAACCTCCTCTAATTTCATCCTTCCATAAACTTTCACTACATTATTTAATCAGTTGTTTGGTCTCTCTTGGTAGTGGGTATGCCGATATTACAGTTTTTTATGATTTAACATCCTATTTCCATTTTTTATGGTTAATTTATTTTAAAGATATATCTTATTTAATAATATTAATAGGTTTAAAATACATTATATTATTTATTATTAAATAGGTTTTTCATTTTTTTGTGAAAATTCAATTTAGTGGTATTTTGGTGATGTTTTTTAGCAGTTTTTACGTTTACTTATAGAATTAGTTTTTTTAAAATTTATACATTTATTTGTTTAATAAATAATTATATTAATTGTTAGATTAGTTTATTTTTTTAATTTTATATTATATTTAATTTTAAAATTCGTTGTTAAATTAAGACTTTATATGTTTTAAAAATTAATATATTTGTTGTTAAGTTTGAATTTACGTGACGTTACTTTGGTTATTAGTGAAAAATATATTTTTTATATATGTGTTTACATGTTTATATTTTTAGATATATATTATTACTTGTTTATTTGTTTATATATGTGTTAATAGGTTTCTAAATATATTTAAATATTTCTAAATATTCATATATGTTTATAAGTATGTGTTTATGATGAAAACTATTTGTCGCCCAATCCAATTGATTGCAAGGGCTTAAATGGTGTGAAATCAATGATACCTGGTACAATGTATTTGAACAGTCTCCAATGGTTTTGTTTGTGCAGCTAAAAATCCCCAACAGATCTCATGTCCATGAATCATGGACCTACTTTCTAAAGGCAGACATTCATTGTGTAACTTGTCCAGTGACACTTAAGAACTCACATTGGCCGAGAGGATGGGAAGTCAAGCTCGTCACACCCTTTTAGAGTGGAATATTACCTATTCTAGGACTCTCTTATAGATTTAAGATATTTTCATGAATCCTTTTTTTATTTTGAAGTTTATATATATGGATCACCCTGAATTAATGGTCCACTATGAAAAACAATGGGTATGGAATCATCTGTATGTATCTAGGGTTCTCCACTGATACATATATTTGAATGTATCTAAGGATTTCCATCAATGGTTCCCCTTTAGGGGAATATTAGAAATTCCTTGGTCATTTATTAAGATTGTTTTGTATTAAGCCACACATTTAGGCACTCTAGATTTTTTTTGTCACCTAAGGAGATGGGTGTTGTCTTAATATTGGGATTGAACCCATAAAATGGGCTTCCTAAAAATCATTGTTAGAGTAATCATAACTTATATATTATATTTCCACTTAATAGGGCACATAATATTTTAAGATCCTGTGATAGGTACACAACCATATAGTTTAACATCATGTGATAAAGAAATTTAGGCCAAAAGTTCGTGGTCAATGATGGTGTGGGACTTATACTAAGGCATCCCGAAGGACCTAGAATATATGTGGTCTTCTGGGTGGATATGATCCTATGAGGAATGTGGCTCAGAGAACATTAGGGTGAATTTTAGTTCTATGTTTGGACCTTAGAGGTACTTCTTATATATGCCAGTTAGTTGGATCCCATGTAGTTTGGTAAAATTGGGGCTTACACTCATAAGGATGCCCATATAAGGTGCATCATTTGGGATTACACTCAGAAGGATTCCCATATGGTGATGATTCATTGGTAATATGGTCTTTTGAAGTTTGAGGTATGGTTTTGAAGATCACACCACATAAGAGTCCCATATGAATAGAGGTTGGGGATTATATATATAGAGAATACCCATTTAGAGTTGGGTAAATTTGTGGATTATACCAAAAAAGAGTCCCATGTGAGTTTTGTGATTGTGAGTATTTAATGATTTCTAATAACCTCCAAGATCATGTGAGTTGTTTTCGGTGTGAGAAACAAGAGGAAGTAGTATATATGAAATCACATGGTCTATCCAGTCTGTTAATGGATGAGGTGTTGAAGCCCAAAGGGAGAGGGAAAGATTTGTGAGTGCTAGTCTCAACTTTTATTTTGGTAACCAGGATAGTTAAATTTTGTGATCTATCCAGCTATATCTTAGTTGGAGGTAAATAGGAAAAAAAAGGGCCACCTACAGTAAGAGAGACAATGGGATTACTTTAGGGAGGATGCCCTAAAATTGGTTCCGAGGGGGAGGATCTCATTACCTATCAAAGGGAAAGGCAAGCATGATCCTTTCCCTCACCATCCGTAATGGGGATGTTCACATGATAACTACTTGGTCTGAACCCTCATTACAATGGTAATGTAAACCTGAAGTCACTATGAGGGTCCACATTGTTATGGAGGTTACACATGTGACTCCTCTTACCATGGGTATGTAGAACTGTGAGGAAATGTTGATGTGATCGATGATATAATCAGACATTATGAGTGGGTTTGGAATATTCCTTGGCCTAATTCCATTAAAATGGTTTTCATTGGGTCTTACATAGGGATTGATGATATGATAAAAGGGAGTGATTGAAGGTAGAGAGTAAAACGACCTAGGATACCCCATTCCACATAGCAAGTTCAAAAAGAAAGGCAAGTAAGATCTATTCCCTCACCATCCAGAATGGGGAGGTTCACATGATCACCCCAAGGTCATAACCCTCGTTAAAATGGTAATTTAAACCTAAAGTCATTATGAGGGTCCACCTTATTATGTAGGTTACACATGTGACTCCACTTACCATGGGTGTGTAGACCTTGGAGGAAATGCTGATGTGTCCGATGATTTTATCATACATGTCGAGTGGATTTGGAAGAGTCCTTAGCCAAATTTCATTAAAATGGTTTGCATAGGGTATAACATAGGGAATGATGATATTATGTAAGGGATTGATTGCAGGAAAAAAGTATAATTATCTAGGATACCTCATTACGCATAGCAGGTTCTTAGGTGAGATGGGGTTCCCTCCGCATAGCATGTTGCTACGCTGGTGATGGTGTTGTATAAGTAGCATTATGATATGGGTACTTGGGTTCTACCCATGTAGTGTGTTGCTAAATGGGCTAGGTTTTGTCTACATAACATGTTGTTATGTGGTGCTGAGTTCCTCCCATGTATTACTTTTCTATGTGGGGAAGGGTTCCTCTTACATAGAGTTTTTTATGTGGGGAGCATGTCCACAAAGAGGTAATCCATTTATTCCCTATGGAATAGAGTTCCACAAAATGGATTTGAGTTTTAATATGGATGGAAATTTTATTATTTCCTCCTTAATACTTTGTGGTGGATTTTTCCCCACTGGGAATCGATTGATCTCCCTTGATTCGTCTTAGATTCTCCACTTTTTTTGTCACCTCATTGCTCATATCCTTCAACTATCCTTGGTTATATCAATCTTTTGGTACTTATCAATGTCTTTTTATAGAAGAGCTAAGGGACTGAATACAGGCATGGACAATCATCCATGGTGATCCATTGGGATTCTTTTGGGGGAGTCTAATGAGGATGAATTAGACATAAAATTACTTAGTTAGTAGGGAGCAGACGTTCATAGGGATAGAAATCACTATTTAGTATTGAAAATGAATGTGGTTTCATCTGCAATGGTCTGTAGTTCATCACATCCCATGAACTATTTAATTTCATGGGGATGGTCATTCTAGATGGTGAAAATAAAATTACATCCCCACAAATGACTTCATTTCGTTTGTGGGCACTAGTGGTTCCATCCCATTCTGCAAACACTTCCATTCTTTAGTGATTTGGGAAGTGGCGGAACTCCATGTGGAAGGGCGGTGCATGAATCAATTTTTTTAATTCTTAGAATCATCCCAACATTAATTTCTCACCCCTGTGGATCATTTTTCATCAAATTGTTCTTTGGGGTTTATTTCTAGACTTTTCCAAATTGATGGAATTCACCAAAATCTTGTATGTATAATTTTTAGGACCTAAGAAATGCCCCCCATTGGAATGGATTATGGTCAGGATGAAGTGGGGGTTATTCTGATGTAGAAAGTGGTCATGTATTGAACCATTTTTGGTACACAAGTGGACCAATAAGAGGGACTAAGAATATAAATAGGGGCCATCTCAATTTTATTTTATCGATTCTATCAAAGAACTAATCACTTTATAGGATCTAGATATCCTCATCTTTTTTGTAGCATCTCCTTTTTTGATGCCCTTTTTTGAAAACTATACTTTGACTCCTGCGAATGGAAAATTTTGATTTATACATAAAGAGTGGGAAATTTTTGGATTTATCATTCCAAAGACAGACCCTTTTCTAGCCAATTCTTTTTAGGCTAGTTCTTCGTGGGTGGGTTCTTTACTAGTGGATTGTTCGCAGGCCTATGTTTAGAGAACTGATGGTTTGTGAGTTAGTTCTTCATGAAATGATGGTTCATAGGGATTTTATACATATCTATTTTTATAAAAACAAATTACTTTACCATTGTATTTTTAAGAAAATAATAGTATTGAAACTTCACAGGTTGTTCCTACTGGTATTGTTGCTCCTCTCTCTACTGCAGAAAAAGGAGGAATGATATGGTCAATTATTTTGACAATAATTATAAAATAATCAACATCCCACTTCTTCAGATTTTTTAGGGACATATTAGTTTCGTTAAAAGGGGGTATCTAGTCTCGGACAGGCTATCCATTTAATGATTCAGGCTACCTTATGATGTTGTGATTCAGACACAGTATGCAGCAAATCAACCTGAAACCTGGATAATTGAAAATTAAAATATTCCTCAAGAAAACATTTCATAAAAGGGGTAATTCATCTAGGTAACTCATGTTGTTGGTAATCTTCTAAACTACAATCCTCATTCACTTGAGGAACCCGCATAGGAGTTGGATGAAAAAATCCATTTCTACCACAACATTGCGTGGAAGGCCACAAAAAGCACGCAACTATGGTGGTCATTGAAATGAGACCTTCTCCATGGGTGCTCATTAAGTATGGACTAGGGGTTACCTTTTTGGGTCAGTAATACTTGTGAGTAATTTAAGACTGAGCTGAAGGAGGTGAGTGTTTATGAATTAGATTGGGTATCACAGATCTTCTCCCACTGAAACTAAAAACTTATCATGCATCTATTTAGAAGGTGGAGCCCGAACACCAATACCTTAAACATAGTACATGGGGAGGTCAAAATTAGTCTTTGGGACATCCATTTGATCTTAGGGGTTCCCATCATAAGTAATATGTATGATGAGTTTCTCCCTCCCCCTTCTGCCGGGTATGATGTGGAGAGGACTCCCCCTCTTTCCAAGAATATTATTGACAAAGCGAAGGATATTTTGATGGTTGGACCTCATCTAAAGTAGTAAATCCCATTTTTTAATTGGATTAATTCCTTTTATATGTAAAATGACCAAGATTCCTATGTATATAGGCCAAAGACTTTCCCAAACATTGAAACCCAATGGCGCATCAGTTCTTGCTAACCCATTCTTGATGAGGGTTGGTTCAATGAGTGGGTACGGAAGATCATTCTTAAGGATGACTAACTATTTTAACTAGACTATGTTCTCTACATGTTTCTTAATTTTGGGTTTTTGTCGATTCATAATTATGGTATTGGGGTCAGAGTCACCACTTTCGTTATGGTGGATCAATTGGCCACAGACAGGTGTATCAAACCTGTCATCCTAGTGTTAGAGAATATTTACTATTTTTTGGAATAGATCAGTGATAGGAGGCCACCATACTGGCTGGTGGGTCACTTCCATGTTATTTTGGGATGGGTAGTATCTCATATTGAAGGCTACAGATTAATCAACACCCAATAGATCTGGGATTCTACTATCCAACCATACCTCCAAATCATAAATGGGGTGATGACATTAGGATAGAGTGAGCGGGAAAGGATGAATCAACTTAACTATCATGGCCATCTAACCTATGATCCTTACATTCCCACATTCATTACTTTTGTGAATGAAAGATCTGGGGACTTCGCTAGGTGAGGATATTTTATCTCTTTAAGAGAAGGCATCTTGGTTTCCATGATAGATGGAGAGCTTATCTGTGAAAGGTATGCACCCTATATATTTTAACGTCAATTCAATTGTATCCAGATGAGGTGTCATCCAACCCTCAATAGTGCATTCCAGGATAAGAACTTAATGATAACTCAACAACTCTGGTTGATGTTCACTGAAGATGACAAACGATTCGAGATTGGACTTCTTTATTTCATGGGCTTCCATCCTACACTTACCAAATCCTATCCTTAAGTCTAGAATCATTCATTCCATAAAGATCAATTGGAATACCATGTTCCTATTGTCGAATCCCAAAAAGAGACTAAGTATGAATAAAAACAAAAGAAAGAAGTTTCTAATTTTATTCTTGTGAAGAAAACAAGAAAATCCTTCATTTCTGAACCCCCAAGTAAGTTTTTGAGATCCTAGAGTTTAGCATCTTATACTATTGGAACTACTCCTCAAGGTCAAGAATCCATCCCCACTTATGTAGAATTTCCAATGGATTGGTGACAATGGTATTATTTTATGGTTTCTCATTTGTCTCATGATCTATGCCCCTTTCTACAAGGGTATGAGGTTTCATTAACGTGGTATGGCTATGTGTCGGCACCTGCCACTATCTCTTATGGTGAGAACCCTGAGAAAGAGGATTCTCATCATCAAGAGATTGATAAATCAATCCATTCCCAGCAGAAGTGGCACATATATTCTTGGTGAGTGCTTTCCATGGTGAGGTATGAGGTTAATGAGGATGATGTGTATGATATCTATGCCTCTAGGGGTGGTGACGAAGTCGACCCTCCCACCATAATAGGAGTTGGAAAGATTCCTCATTCCCATCTAGGGTCTCATAAGAAATCATCTCCAGAGGGTTCCAGGTAAGTTGAGGTGCCTCAAAAGCAATTGAATATATTAGAACCCACCTCACATCCCAATGTGGATCTTCCTGAATTATTTATTCCCATTACTACATCCATCTTAGATTCTTGGAAATTATGGGACTCTCTAAGGGAAAGAGCATCTTCCAATGATATTTGGGAAACACTTCAAGCATGACCCAATGATCTTATGGGATTTGGATTGATCACTACTCCCATGTGGATCTCATCTAATGAATATCCATGTGAGGTAGTTATATATCTAGAATAAATGGATACCTACATCCACTCTTCCAAGGGAAAACCTAACTGGTCCAAAAGAGTAGAGAACATAGCGATAATCACAATAGGGAAAGACAATACTGATGAAGAGGTAATTTTTACCAACTACTTTACCTATTGTCATCATGAACTTAAACCCATACTCTTGGTAATTATAGGAGCCTTGGGAAATTTAGGAACATGTTACTTCCCCAGAATACACCCCAAGGGGCACCACATCTAGGGAGAATATCCCATCAGACATGGGAGTCACTGGAGAGGGATACCTCAGGGTAATGGAAAACATGGAGGTAGTCCTTGAATATCTGTTAAGGGTATTTAAACCCCTAACCCCACCTACTATTCATTCTAGGGGATCATCCCTATGGCACATCATGATGTGTCTGTAGGCATCAGAGTTGATGATACATCTAAAGTCGGGGATAATAGGTAATTGTTTCATATCTTTATTTGGTTTTCATGTAATGTTTCTTCATTCATAGAATAATAATAATGCACATGAATTGGTGTAGGTTTGATGATTAATTAGGCCTCCATCACATAAGGGTCTGTTGCCCCAGCTTCTTCAGAGATAAATGTTATAACTTCAATGGTGGTAGTTGAACAGGGTAGAGAACCCAGGCCAATTAAGGTCTTTTGGTGGATCCCAATCCCCAGGGGGAATCTCCTCATAATCAAATTACACCAATCTCAGTAGAAAGATAAATTTCATATGTCAAGCCTTAAATTGAGAATGTTAATACTCCTCCAAAAAAAACTAATGTGATGAATCTAGTGGTTGTAGTTGAACTGGATGGGGAACCCTGAACAACTGAGGATATCAAGGAGATCCCAATCCCTAGGGGGTCGACCCTTCCTGATCAAATGAATTATTCCTCAGTAGAAGGGGTGTCTTCAGAGGTTGATGACCTTATTGAGCATACTGGTCATACCTGTCTAAGAAGAATCACCATAGAAGGGGGAGCGATTCAAGCTTGAGGAGAATCAAAATCAGCTACCACTCTTAGTTATGTAATGGTTATTCCTAAGAGTAAAGTATCAGTGAGGGACCTTCTGGATATCGCTGACCTAGTCGAGCATGAGTCTTCACCATGGGTTTCTCTAGGAGAACCTGAAGTCAACTTGAAAACTGAGTATGAAACATCTTTTCTATCAGGTGATGATGAAACAATGGTGTCTAAGGATGTCGATGTCCTATAAAGTGAAGGTGATTTATCCTCCCTTCCACCCATTCCATTTTTTCACGGTTTTGGGGTTTTTAGTTTCAATATTTTGATTCTAGAATTAAATCCACAAGTTTATGTGGTTGTTGTCGATGCTCTGATCTTTCCACCTACTGATACTACAAGGGAATCAGATACTGCGGGGTCAAGACACACCAAGGTTATTGAGTCAAGACCCTATTTGTGGATCTTATTCTTGGATATATCCTTCCATCCAAGATTTATTTTGAGAAGTATTAGGAGGATCTGTATTACCTTCATGTTGCCCATAAAAAATATGGAATGATATCAGGATGTTGATTTCTCAAACCCACTTTGAAAACATGCCAAAAAAATTCTCAAATAATGCCACCTATTTTTATTTCTTGGGTATGGGGGTTTTGATTATAATTTCATTCCTAACCTAGTGAAGTAAATGATTAATAAATGAGAGAATATTGTTATCTCCATTATCAACTTTCAAATATAGATTCCAAAACTCATCTAGTTGTGGCCAAGTACATCCTTCATGATGAATATTTTGAGCATTTTGTGATAGTTGTAGGGTATTAAGGAGAAATTTTAGAGTGGTGGATCTCTATTGAGTGGCATCATCAAGAGGTGGGGAGGCATATCTAGGAACTATAGTGGATCAATAAATATTTGTATCCCAATAAGGTAATAGTTGATGAAGGTAAATGGTTGGTGGAGGAGGTAGAAAATGTAAGATTGGATGAGATTGAGAAGGCAAGGGCACTATGGGATAGTGCAGATGTCGAGACTGCAACCTTTTCTAAGATTCATCAAGCCATTGAGAACTCATACCAGACACCACTCCAACTTTTTTAATCTGATGAGCAGACCCTATAACCACATTGTCTTACTCATATGGAGAGACTCCAGACTGTTTATTCTCCCCCATTGTCATTTCATAAATGAATGAAAACTTGTCTTCCATCCAATTTTTATCCCCTATCTTTTCCTAAAATTACAGTAAATCGTAAATGATCATATCTTGAAAGATAATCTCTACTAGATGTCAATTGAAATTTAAATCTGGGATAATCTGATTGACATGATCATGTAACGATCTACTTTTTTCTTGAGCTGAGGATCTTAGTGATCATAGTTTGGGATGGTTCTAGGGTTACATGGAGAACCATAAAAACTTTCTGTATTTTCTTTTATCACCCAAAATTTTTCCTAAATCCAATATGCTGTGGGAATAATAGACATAACTTGACTTTTTGTTTGGCCACCCTTTATAATATTTTTAACTAACAAGTTGTGTGCCTTTTTTCCATGGGTATTTTAGAGTCTTGCAAACTGAACTAATGGAAATGGTGTTATTGGATTAACATATTCGACCAAAAAATATGGAGTGAGGGCCCCAATAGAGCTTAATATCCACGAATGATCCAATATTTTTTAGACATGAATGAGAGATTTTTTTTCTTTGGCCCAGGTTTTGGGATTTATGGATTTGAACCATGACATGGGGAAATTATGTGAGTATTAACCATAGGAATGGTTTCTAAAATAATGTTTCTAGGGTTCATGGAGGTAAGAAATTCCTCTCCTACTGATGAATTTTCCTTTGGTTGATAGGCCATTTTGTGGTAAACTTTTTCAAAGCCAACCGGGGCATATTGCATATAGTAAAACAAATGTTTCCTTAAGACACTAACCCTCTATTTTTGATATCTAGGTATTTTTTGAAAATTCATATTTATCAAGTCCGTGAAAGGTGTCTTGTCAAGGTAATGATGTCTGAAAATGATGAGGGCATATGCATCAACACTATACATGAATGAGAACAAACTCCAACATGATTTTTTCTTATGTAAAGGAGTGTTGGAGCATAGTGAAATATAATTTTATACTCCTAGTATAATGAACAAGAATTCTAATGTCTTATAGATAGGGTTTTTTAGGGATTAATTTTAAATTCATTTATCTTCAATTGAGAGGTAAACATTTTCCCTTTTCATGGTAATTTTTCCATGAATTTTCTGTCATTTTCAAGAATGAAGGGGGAAGCCTGTAAGATGTAATTTGGGGGTCTCTAAATTTGAGGAGTGATATGGGAGTACATGTCATTGGGGTATACAAAGGTAGGAAAAAACCCTCCTGAGGATGGATTTTCATTTGGTTAATAATCCTTTTGTAGGAAAATTACGTAGATCCAACTGGGTCATATTGTGAATAATAAAATAAAGGTGTCCCTAGGACACTACCCCCCATTTATAATGAATGAATAGGTTTATGGGTATTCAGAACTTTTTATAAAAAGATTATGATTTGTGAAAGGATGGTGTTTGTACATGAAAGGACCATTTTATGTCAAAATTTCTTGGCAATGTGTCAGAACTTTTCACATACATAGTTCTAAGAAGGTTCCCTATACTGGTATTCCCCATGCATAGGAAAGGGGCATATTATTTTAGTTGTTTCAATTAGACCAAAAATTAGAGATTTGTGTGTCATTATATACCCTATGTGGATAAGAATCAATCCATATGTAGCTCTTGGGCCGGAAAATTCTTGTGCATGTCTAACCCATACGCAGAAAAAAGGGGAGGAATTTTTACCTTATAACTAGAACTGGTATTGAGGATTTTCACATTACTACATATCTTTTCTAAGAGAGATTTAGGTCATACATAGTTCTTATAGGGTTCCCTACACAATTCTAACCCATGCATAGGGATGAGGTATTTTAAAATTTTGTTACGTCTAGACCCAATATTGGATATTCTTTTGTCACTATGTATCCTACAATGGTATGAATCAATCTGCATATAGTTCTATAAATCATGAAGCTTCAATGTCAGAAATATTTTATATAGGTCTAGAATATACACAGGAAAATGATATATATTTTTATATCATGGCTATACCATATATTCAAGATTTGGGTATCACTACGTATCACATCAAAATGAGAATCAAGATAGATATAGTTCTTAATAATCTAGAAATTTAGTGTCATGCAACAAGGATATAATCCATGCAGTTTTTTTTCATTAAAATGATGAGTAATATGAGGCTCATCAGGTTGGGACATTATGACATGCCTCAGACATGATAAGGGAAGGAAAGTATAAACCATGATTCTGGGGGGGTGGATGAGTAGAAATGAGATGTGGCATAAATTTTATTGGGGTGTACAAATATGGGAAAACTTCTCCTAGGGAAGAATTTTCCTTTGTGTGAAAGGCCTTTTTTTGTGGGAAACTTATGTAGAGAAAACTACGGAATATTGTGTATAGTCAAACAATGGTGTCCATAGGACACTAACCCTCAGTTTCTGGTGTCCAGAGGACGATTGTGAAGATACAAAATTTTTTGGGGTATAGAGTATGATGAATGTGATATATGTGTCTAAATAAATGAGAAATATTCAGGCCATGATTTCCCATGGATTGTAAAATTCCCTACATAGATCTAACTCAAACTTAGGGGCTTTTCATTTCTATTTTCTTGATAGATCCCTGAATAATGAACCTAAACTTTAGATTAACATCATAGATATATATTTGTATATAATATGTGGGGAAATTGTTTTTAATTTATTTAACCAGTGTTTGGGCCTCGGACACATGGATAATGCGTCACTGCGTATCTCATAGAATGAGAATCAAGCCACGGTAGTTCTTGAGGTACAATGCAGTTTAATGTCGTGGGGTAAAGAATTTCTCCAAGGAATTTAACATCATGAGGTAACTAAATTATCCATGTTGTTTAACATATTTTAGTAAATAAATTGGTCATTCTACGTGAATAAATATGTATCTCATAGATTCGTGCAGTTTTATTTCATGTGTTATGTATGTTTTCCTTGCAACTTAATGTCATGCGGTAAGGAAAATTGGCACACCTTTTAAGGTCCTGCTACCGGGACCATGGTAACCCTTATTTGGATTGATATTTCTTGATCATTATGGGATCCCCCTACCAAAAATCCTAATCCCACATGTTCTATGATTGGTGAGAGAAACAAGGTTTGGAAAGGGTTTATTCCTCCACACATAGTCGATAAAACGAAGGATATGGAAAATTTTGAATTTGTGGTGCTTAGACTAGGATGTAAAATTCATGAATCTCTATGTATCTTTTTAAAATAAGAATCAAAACCTATGTAGTTCTTAAAAAGGTTCTCTCTATTCATACATAACTTGTACATAGGAAGGATATAATTTTTATCCTTTGTCATAGTTGGACCTTGGACTGGAGATCCATGTGTCATTATGTATCCTACAATGGAATAAATCAATCCATACATATTTATGGAACCTCATGTAGTTTAACTTCATGAATTAAGGATGGAGGTGGTCTAAGGTAAAAGAGGGTTCATGTTGCGGCTGGGCCCAAGAGTGGAAATCTACGTGTCACTATGTGTCTTGTGCAGATAGGAATATCTATATATAGTTCTCAATAGGAACTCTCTGTGAAATTCGGATTTGTACGTAGTGGGAATTTTTCTCATATTTTGTGGTTTGTCCCAGGACATAGGGTATGGATGTCACTATGTATCCCATATAATGAGAATCAATCAACACATAGTTCTCTATGTGATTCCCTACATAGATCTGACTCATGTGTGGGGAAAGGGCATTTTTCTTGAAATGTTCCTATAAATAGGATCAAATTTCGAGTCCCTTACATTGATTGAATTTGTATGCATGGGAGGGTAAATTATCTATATCTTATGGATTATACCATATCATAAGGTATATTAATCACTATGCATCCCACAATTACATGAATCAAGCCACCATAGTTCTTAATATCATCCTCCCTATGTAGGTATGACCTGTACACAGGGAGGGGTGGACTTTTTCTTTTTTTAGGCTGGGTGGAACAAGATATATAATATTGGAATATTTATGTATCCTATGTGGAAAAGAATCAAGCCATACATAGTTCTTGAGAAAGAGTATCCTGATACGGATCTGACTCTTATGTGATGAAATGGGCATTTTATCTTTCCCCCACATAGATATAGATCATGTGCGGTGAATCATTGATTGAAGTGATGATTCCCATGAATTTTAATGTCAAGCTGTAAGGATATTTATGTAATGCATTTTATTTTCTTGAAACATGGACAATAGTGTCGCACTCTCTCTTTTTTTAGGTTCTTGCGACAAATACCGACTATGCAGTTTAACATTGTGCAACTAAGACAATTTAACATGCAATCTAATTCCATGTGATCAGCACATTTAACTCCCAACTTAAAGTCATAGAGTTTGGAAAAAGGAGTGAGAAGTACAAAAGGGATATGTGTAATGTGTTGTAATAATAAACCCAACATGAATAAGGACCAAAAAGTCCCACACACCACATATTCATTCCTGAGGAGGCTTGCACACAATTTTAAGTCATGATGATTGGACATTGATTTTTAGTTTAGGTAGTGTAGTCTGGAATTGGTGCACAATTTAATGTCATATTCTGGAGATGTTTACACACAACATATCATTGTGCGGATGGGATGCAAGTATATTCCTCATTCATAAAGGACCAAGGATGTTATGCAGTTTAACATCAGGCAGCTAAGATGAAGTACCCTATTATTTAATGTCATGAGATCAGGATGAGCTACCATGTAGTTTAACATCATGTGATCAAGATTATTGAACCCTATGATTACACAAAATACTTCTCTAGGAAACTTTCATTGGTAGGAGTCATGGTGAGTTTTCCATCCATTGATATCATAGAATAATCTCTATTAGACTAGACTTTATGTTTTCCATAGGGTCCTTCACATTTTGGATCTATCTTTAGAGGTTTCTTTCTGAGTATCATCAGATTCTTGAGTATGATCACCATATCTCCGTCAATTAAATACTGAATGTGAACTTATTTGTTAAAGGATCATGCAATTTGGGTTTGGTGGACCTCAAAATGGTGCAGGTATAAAATCTATTCTCATCCAATTACTCCAATTCATCTAGTCATTTTTTCTAATTAATCATCTATGGATATATGATCAATGATAGTGACACATATAAAGGTAAATTTAACTTCCATGGGTAGGACCTCCTACGAACCATATACTAATGAGTATGGGGTTGCCTATGTGGCATTGCAGGTTATGTTCTAGTAAGTCCACAAGGCATTTAAGATATTGTTTAGCCAAGAATTTTTATTCTTATCTACCATATTCTAAAGTATGTTGGATATAGTCTTGTGGAAGGACTCTATCTATCTATTAGTCATTTCATGGTAATGGGAATAATAGTTTGACATGATTTCATACTCTTGATATAGTTTTTCAAATTTAACAGCACATAAATACATGCCATTGTTTGTCAATATTTTATTACTGACACCAAATATGTGGATGATGTTGGGTCACATAGAGCTAACAATGTTCTTTTACCCAACCTCATTAAGGGGTATGGATTCTTACAACATGGATAAGAAGTCAGTTTCTATGAGAATATATGATGTAGTGGGAGGATATGGTCCCACAATTTCCATTCCCCATATAGAAAATGGCCACGAGTATTTGGATGTGTGAAGATACTTTAGGGTTTTATGAATGAATTTGGATTGAACCTGGTAGGAATGGAACCTTTTGGTGAATTTAGTGTAGTCTCATGTTACAATGGCCTAGTAGTAGCCAAGCCATCCGATTTGATAGGAAATCTTAGATCTAGACCGGTGAGAACCATAAGCATTAGTGTGAACTTCCTTCTTGATGGAAGTGTTCTCTTATCCATCAATTCACTTGATAAAGACCCCATCTTGGATCCATTTATAGAGTACCTTTTAGGGATTCATGTCATCATATAGAACAATGTTAATTTGTCATCTTGGATTTTCTCCCTCATAGCTTTTTCTAGTGGGAGTTCTTCATTTTGAAGGTAGTCCATAATAGGTGTCATCTAGATAGTGTTAGGAATGTATTACTTGGGTATGGGGATAATAGCATTGATTTCTTTTGTGTTGTCTTGAATGGATAGTGAAACAATCCGGTGGTTCATAATGCTGATGAATATTCCATTTATGTCTGGATCTGTTAGATATGTGTCTTTATTTTCTAGGGAATCGTCCTATGAATTTTGTTACAATTGGATATGAGTCAATTTTGTTTCCAAAGTAAATTTCTCCATTAGTTTGTGGATGTGGTTTAGTAGGGGGTACCTCTTCCTTCTTGATAGCATAATAATTATTAACCTGCTTGATGACTAGTTCTAAATAACCTTATATCTTAAGGTTATTGACTTCTACCTAAAATGATAGCTCTATCCCTACAATGAAATCTTGATATTATACTTCATTTTTCATGAACCCTTCTAATGGTAGGGAAGATTAAGGAAAGACTGACATTACTGGAGATATGAGAATGAATCTCATCCCCGCTTTATTGAGCATGTGGTCTTCCATCCTCTTTCATATCAATATTATATATGCACTGTCAAAATACTTCTACCATAACTCAGGGTCCTCTTGAATAGATAAGAAATTTTTATTGATTAGTTCAATGTTCATTGAAGTCATTTCTTACAAGGGGTGATCTTCCATAAAGTCTATTAATTCCTAGCCTTTGATCAATTTTTTAGGCATGAATAGAATATAAAACTATTACAGAATGACCACCCACCATAATATATGTTCAATCATCATCAAACAGTTGAGCATATATTTGAGTTGGTTGATACGATAGACTAAACCAACATATTGGTGTTGTAGGTAGTGACTCGGTTTCTACACTATAGAAATTATCACCAAACAGCTCTTATCAATATGTAAATAATGAGTCTCATCATCAATCATGGTTCATCTGAGATTATAAAGGTTTTTTTTGTTGTAGGGGTCATTATTCTGTGTGAGGAAGGCACCCATATATCACTATATGGTTTTTACATACAAAATATGTGGCCTTCCTTTGATATGAGGCATAATCACTAGTGGTCTTAAGAGATATCTATCGAGGATGTCGAACTCTTCCTAAAAATTTTCATTCCACTGATATGAAATCACCTTTTTTGTTAACCTAGTGAAGGGAAATCATTTTCTAGAAAGGTTTCTTTGAATATCTATATGTTGTCTAATATTTTTTGATGTACTCTCGACTCCATGAGGTTGTGAGGAGGTGACATTCCAAGGAAAACCTTTGTCGTTTTAGGGGATAATTCAATTCCATGATGGCGTATGATGAAGATATTGAATTTTTTTTAAGTAACACAAAAATCATATTTCAAAGGGTTTATTTTTAGGTTGTGTTGTCGTAATTTATTAAAGATAGCTTCAAGATCTTCTAGGTGGTCTAAACATTGTCAAGATTTAACCACAAGGTCATCAATATAGAATTCAAAAAACTTTCCCATGAAGGGTTTAAAGATAAAATGCATGACACATTGGTATGTAGAACACGCATTATTCGATCCAAAGGGAATTACCTGATGAAAAAATACTCCCTAGGGTCCCCGAAGGTGGTGGATTATTCATCCTCATGGGAAATTAAAATTTCATTATATAATGAATATCCATCCATGAAGGATAGACCCTGATACCCAGTCATCATATCGATAAGTAGTTCAATGATAGGGACTAGGAATTCATCATTCTAGCAGTGTTTGTTGAGATCCTTAAAATCAATATAGACCCTAATTTTCCAATTATTTTTATTAACAGAGACTATATTGGCCATCCATTTGTGATATTGGACCTTCCAAATGAAGTTTTATTTGATTATCTTGTCAACTTCAAACTCTATTTATTCATCATGTGTCGAGTGTGTCCTTTTGGATTCTTTTTTTATTGCTCTGTTGGTTCTCTAGAAGGCTCATGTGGTGAGTGGACACCTCAGGATAAAGGCTTGGAATGTCTATGCAGTTCAAGGTGAATACATCCCAATGATACTTTAGAAATGAGGTATATACCTCTTGTTTTTTAGAATATATGGATAAATTAATCAAGTGGTTCATAGGTATTCATCTGTAATGAGATTTATTTCTCTAATTTCATCAATAGTGGTAGATATGCCCCCATAAAATGATAGAGGGGAATCCCTAAGGTACTCTTCCTCTTCTCCTTCTTCATCTTCTTCCTCTGACCCAACTGACCATTTGGGATTTACTTGAAACTCTAGAGATGAAAGAATGATATTTGGATGAGCGTATTCATCCTATTTGGGTGATGATACAACCTCTTCTTCTTCATCTGGTGAGGTAAGGATTTATTGGAGTTATGGGGATGAAATGAAGTAATTTTCATCCAAGTTTTCACTACTGTCTAGGTAGCCATCAAGCTTTTCAACATTTCTTGGACTCGGTGGTCATGAATGAAATCATGAGGACTATTAAACATGTGCTCAAATTTGGGATCATATACATGATCTAGTTGATAGGAAAGATATATTCTTCACTGATATGTTTGAATGGGTTGGTTGAGATCATTTCTAGATCATTTGGGGTGGGGACCCAATCAACACCATCAACTAGGGGTTGATTCCCTTTCCCCTAATAGAATACTATGTCAATATAATGTGACTTGTTTGATTCAAATGGGGACTTATTAGTGTGACACATCCTCATTTGTCCATTAATGGGTTATTTGATGAATCGATGGTGTGAGGATGGGATTTTCATCTGATCACACAACCAGAAACTTCCTAGAAGGATGTTTAATGTTGTGTTATTTTTAATGAACAGAAGTTCTGAGTCAACCACGAGGTATCCAAACTAACTCCTGAGCTATATTTTTACTAAGTAATTCTTCTAACTTTTTTTATAGTCCTGCAGCATTATGGTGGAAGGTGCTAGTTTATCCTTGTTGCAGCCCAGCCAATGGGGTGTTCACACTGGGATGAGGTTAACTCTAGATCCATTATCAGTGAAGAACTTTTGGACATTGATACCATTTATCCTACCTAATACATACATGGTTCTGATTTTTTCCTGTATAATGGAATCTTTATCTTAATTTGTGAAGTTGATGACAATATATAATTCTATAAGAGTAGTCTCTATCTGATAGAACTCAGTATCAGCCACTTTAGCTTCAAACTTTTGGGGTATTAGTAAAGCCTCTATGAGTGCTTACCAGAGGTATTTTGACAAGATTAGGGCATCCAAGATTGATAACTTGGTTGGTACTGAGGCTAAATATTTCAAGATTTCATAATTTTAGTCTAAAGGAATGCACTTCCCTAGATGAGGATGATCTTTTAATGGTGCTTTTGGGGCTTGGGTATTTTATGTCAATGGATCAGCCCACAAAAAAAAGAGTTAGAGGTCCTCCTGTCCTTGGTGGGTTGGGTCAAGCAGGTCTGCATACTCGTTTAGGGTGATTTGACACCCATTCCTATTTTGATTGATTTTCTAGAGTAATGGGTTTAGGGTGGCTTATAGATTATGTAGTAGGATTTTACCATTATTGGTGGATTTTCTGGAGTAATATTCCATGATCTTCTGCAACATTGATAATATAAAACGGGGTCCAGTTATAAGTATAAATTTTCTGCAAATTTTTCTTTCCCAATATCCTTGGATCTTGTGTCCTCTTCCTCTAGTTCCCCAATCGTATACAGGAAACTCGGGATCATATCCACACTCATTATTAGTGAAGGGATCCTTTATGTGAATTAAATTAATGGAGATGAATATTAGAACCTCATCTGATAATGAATTTTACTAATTGACTATTTTTGTTGGTTTCATTTTGCAGGGTAGTTCCCATTATTTCAAATATGAGGGAATAAAGTCTAAGAGTTACAAATATAGATTTTTCCATGATGCGGGTTCATCCTATCACACTCTTTCCTTTTCTTTATATCTAGGATGATTTGTGAAAGTATGAATTCTAAAGGTTTTTGGGGATGATGACATCAGTTGTATTGCAGCGGAAGTAGTTAAGGGAACATTTGGTTGTTTCAACTATGCTTGGAGAATACCATGAGTTCGGTTGATTTTATTCTAATTCATCCAACTATCAAACTATTTTTCCCTTATACTAACAAATTCTTTCCACTCACCTCCTTCCTTCAGTTTAGTGGTGACAAAACATGCTACATGTGATGGTACCCTTCCCAACTTTACCTTCCTAGAATTTTCCATTATTTGTAGGAGGTATTTAAAGATGAATCATTCCTTAATGGTGTATCCCAATATCCAATGAAAGGGGAAACATTCTATATAGTCATTGAGACCTACTGGGTCTTCCATTTTGGATCTGTAAAGTAGAGTAAATCACTATCCATAGTGGCTATAAAATAGTCTTATACTTGATCATCTCAAAATGATAAAATCTTATTTCTTCACTCCTCGGATTGATTTTTCTTAGGTCTTGTCCAGTCATACTATCAAGGTGGGAGTTTTTATTGACACCCAGAGGAACTACATTATATGTAATAGGCTTTAGAGAAGGAGTAGGTGTGAAGGATTTCTTAAGTTTGATTTATGCCACCTTATCCTTTCCCTCTCTTTTCCCTATGACTGGTGGTGTTATCTAGGACTTAACATTAGTCCATTATATGGATTATTGCATTATTTGAGCAATGGAGGATAAATTCCAAAACCCAATTGTATATTTCACTGGGATTAGTGGTGTATGTAAATCTTCATGGAGGTTATAAATGTAGAGAGGAAGAATGTCATCTTGGGGAAGTAGTCATTTCAGGGAGTAGGTCAGTCCTTTCCATCTAGAAATAAAATCTTAGACTCTTTCATTTTCACACTATTTGCAGATCGAGAGGTCACTAATTATTGTCTTATATGGCATTGATCTAAACTAGAAGAGTAACTGTTAATGAAGTTCTTCCCATATTGTGATTGACTAAGATGGAAAAAATGGTGTACCATATAAAGATTGGCCCCTGTAGTGTTTGTACGAAGCATCTGAGCTTCTTATACTTTGTTTATCATGAGTTCCTATCATGGGAACACAATCGAATGCATAGTGGGTCAGATATTATTTTGATTCTCCTAAGCCATTGAATATCAGAAATGTATGACTCTCCAAATCTGGAAGCGGAGAGGTGTCACTCACCTAGTCGAGGTAAGGTTTCCATTCTAGCTGTAATGGTTCATGTCACTCCTCTATGACTTCAAATCAAGATTCTAATGACTAGATGGTTTCAATAAGACTTTGATGAGTGTTATGTTGAACCTAATATTGGATAGTTACTATGTGGGGGAGGATTTGACATGATCGTTTTGCCATTATTTTAGGATAATATCCAGTCAGGGACATTATTTGAGGATTATCCTAAACCTATTCCAGTTGTCTCCTTAATTGAGGGAAATCATGATATCCTTCCAAAATCTGGTCTAGGTGGACCAATGGTCCAAGAGATGATTTGAGATTATTTCCCTACCTTATTTCAATCATCAAGATTAATCCTTGTGGCTGAGGTACACCTACTATAAGTTTACATTTAGGCTCTTCCCAGGGAGAATATTTGATAGGACTGTTTCCTCAAAGTAGCTCAGTGTTGTTTCACCTCAACCTTTTAATTTCTTCCTCCTCCTAAGAAAATATTTATTCGAGTGTCAGGTTATTGTTATTATCGAGAGGAGGGGTGTTTTATATATGACCTTGACTTTATTCTTCACTATGGTAGAGATTCATTTAGGGGGAAATGTAGGATTGATCGAGGGAGTTCCCAAATTTTGGGTGATTCTCTACTTTTGGGTATGCACACATTCTATCTCAGTGTGAATCAGATTCTGGATGGAACCACCCTCTCCTTTTTCTTCAACATTTTCCTCATTTTTAGTTTCACCTATAGTATTGGCATCCATTATGTTCATCAATTCATAACATGTGGTGGGCATCATATTGGATAATGAATGGTAGGAGATCTCTTCACATCCTTTATTGTATCTCTCTCTTCCTTTCGGGGATCCTCTTCGATCTACATGGAGAAGGATGAATCAGAGGAAATCTCTATGTAGCCTTGTCTTATGACTCCCTTATGAAGGAATTGGACATGATATGGGGTGAACTAGGAGACCTTGACTCTTTTCATCCTCCCTAAATGGTAAAAGACTAATTTCCATAGAGTGGTTATTTGGGGTTAAAAATACCCCCATCCTTTCATGTTGGGGTTTCTCCCATTATCTTTCTTTTATTCCTCAGTCTGATATTGTCGATATTATGAGGGTATTTTGTGATAAAAAAATAACCCAACCCTGAGGGATGGGACTATTCACACCTTTCAGAAACTATTCCTATTTTTTCTTCTCTCTTAATCGCATGCATCCATGTTTGAGTGTGAGTCAGATATGATTTTGAGTCTACACATGAAATAAATACTTCTGAGGACATTATTATTACTTGATAACTGGATTACCTTAAGTGAGAAGCCTTATGAATGTTCTCAGTTTCCTAGTTTTGGAGTTTTTCTATGGATTTCTCATATTGGGCATGATACTTTTGAGGTTTATTCAAATATGATTCTTCTGGGATGTGATTTATTTCTTGAGTATGTGTTTTTCTTGTTATCCACCTTGGAATAATGACATTACATGATGTCATTTTCAGTGGGTTCTATTTGTAACACCCCGAGCTTCCACGATACGCTTCTCATTCAATAATACAATAGCTTGCATTGTACGCAACTTCGAGTTCTAAAACATCGCGACAAATCAAAGTAGCCGTTATGAATAGTAATAACCACTTTTTAAAATTATATAAATTTTATATTTCAAAATGGACTTCATTTTTATATTCCTAATATTGAAATTAGCCTATGTTGAATTTTTTGTAATTTTCTGAGAACTTCAAAATTTTTATGAATAGTGAAAAATACTTAAAACAACTTTTTTAATCAAAATAATTCATAGTGATAAATTATACTATTGAGGGGTTTTAGAGTATAATCAGAATATATTTTTACCATTTTATCCAATGGTGGTCATTAGAATTAATTTAACATTGAAATTGGACATAAACAATTGCCAATCTTTTGATATAAATTGTTTCTTAAAAACACGATATTTGTTGTGACAGCGGGAATTAATTATAAAATTAATTAATGCAACTAATATGTTTGGAATTTTGTAAAATACACATCATTTTTGAATTCGTAATATCAATTATAGCTTAGGGTGAAATTTTGGCCTTATTCTGAAAAACTTCAATTTTTGATGAATAGTGAAACCACTAAGTGGTAGTTAAATAACTGATTTTTCGTTTAAATGAAATATTACCACTTCTGTGATTTGATTTTCAAAAATCCGACATACATGGTTGTCATTAAGAAGTAAAATTTGGTTCAATGAGATCAAAATAATTTTTTGGTGAATAGTAACTTTTAAGTTCTTAATCGCGATTAGAGGTAATTAGTGTAGTTTAAGGTAAAAACAATGTTTTATTAATATGATATGAGCTTGACACTTGTCCTACTCCTATTGGATGAGTCATGGCCGACCAAGACAACCCATGGGTCAACTTGGGGACCCCATGGAGCCACTTTAGTTGGAAAATGACATTAATATATATTTATTTAATGTTGAAATTAAATTGACACAAACATGAGTTGTTTTACTAAAACCGTTTTTAAGTGGGGTTACACAAGTCCTAATTTTGATTATAAATATTCATTAGAAAGCTAAAAAGATTTCCTACATCATAGTATTTTTTTTATAATTTGTAGACATTAAATAAATTAAATTATTTATGACATAATGATGATGTAGTGATGACCTCATTATTTAACGATTTAAATAAAATGGGAAGATAATGAAAAATCCAAGGCTTACACTTGTCCGAAGCCAATTGGATGAGGAGATTTCGAACCCTTAACACCTTAGCCTCGAATTATATAAGTTTGGGACCTTTAGAATCCTAAAAGCATTGTGAAATAATGTAACATTTCAATCTTTCCAAAAGTGCCCCTCCTCTCCACTTATAAAAGGCCCCCACCTCTCCCACCTCATTTACACTTTCAAGCCATTTGGCTCGGCCAACCTCTGCCCAAATACTCTCAAAACTTCCCCCTCTTACTCCTAGAATCCTCACTTTGGGCATAACTCTTCCCAAGGAAGCCTTTGGCTCAAATCAAAAAGAGTTACCCGATTTTGAGGTAATGTATTTTCTAATGTTGTTTTGTTTTATTTTTCTTCTCCAACCCCCTAAACTCTTTTTATTCATTTCTTTTGTAACAACACCAGTATCCTCAATATACTAGGATGTTGTTATAAGAAGTATTCGAGCTACACTTACACACACCTACATCTAATGGTTAAAGAACATACGGTTTCTGTGGATGGCGAATTTCTGCCTCACGAAACGATGATTGTTCAACACTCATATAACACCTTAAAAGGTGGCCATTAAGATGTCACTATATTTATATATGATATATAATGTGTTTATGTTTTACTTATGCTTCTGTATTTCTCATTTATGGCTTACTTTATGATTTCCATTATGGGTAAAACGCGATAATTTCATTTTAGGAAGTGCGGACTACCGCCCCCTCAAAGTGATTTGAATCGTTAATGCCATATGTGGGATGTATAAAGGATGGAGTAAATGGTATTATACACTATATTATACTGGAATTATATTATACATTTATATCATTATGATTTAGTTCCATTAAATATGAAATTGAAATGAAAGTAGCGTTCATGCGTACGTACGGCTTACCGTCTCCATGAACGGTGCATTTCATTTCTTACCTCTAAATGTTATGTAATATTATAAATGAATGTATATACTGGATATATAAGATATATATGACATATAAATCATGAATATAATTCTGGATATAATGGATATTTCACCACATAAACAACTTGTAATTATAAGAAGCTTATTGTTGACTCAAGTACCAAAGATCGACAAAACGACCGTTATTAACTTAAATAATTACATAATGTTCATATCATTGTAATAAGTGATATAATAAGGATAATGAAATTAAAAATGTTTCTTAATAAGGTATATATTAACTCTAGTTTATTATTCAGGAGGTTAAAGAACGGTTGAGTCAAGTCAGACACGAGGTAAGGGAATTTCTTAACCCAACTTCCATTCTTTGGGTTAATCTCCTACTTTCAAATTATGTCATGATATTATTATGTCCTATTTTGTATTTTTACTTTCTTTATGTGTACCTATAGTGAATACACATAATAGATCTATTTTATTTTAAAAAATGATCTTTTTAAGGACTCCGTCTCAATCTCCTTTCATTGAGGCATATTTGGTTTTATACACAACCTTCTTTTATACGATGTATAAACCCCTTTGACTTTTACGTTTATTCAAAAGGAATCTTTTTTATACGAAGCGTTTTGCTAAACGACAAAAGGGAATGTTTTTCTTTCCGTACTTATGCGGCGACAACGACTTCTCCGCCGCCGTGACCATTATTTGAGTTTCGGCTTCCTCTACAAGCCATCATTTTCTTTTTTAATGAAAAATAAATACAAAGTTTTAACATTCTTTTATTTTGGTATTGAAAATGGTTTTGAAAGCATTTTTATTATAACAATGTGTTGTATTGATATCTTGTGATTGAAATGTGGAAATTTTATGTTTCCTTTATGCATGTTTTATGTGATACGATTATGTTATGGTTTATGATATGTTTAAACCTATTCATATGAGGAATGTATTGGACTTAATAAGTGACGGGTGGAGCCCGCTATAGCTCCTCGATGCATCGGTAGGTCTCATGAGACAACTAGACGTGGAATTGGCCGAGGCCCTTTCCCAATTTGATTTATGGTTTTGGCCGAGGCCTTAATCATTTTAGATGTCTTGGCCGAGGCCTTGACAAAATGTTTCAGAATGTCAGGCATTATACATTCCCTCATTATGAAAGTGGTTATTGATATTGCATGTGATTTTTCGGCCAGTAGAATATCCATGTGAAGAAGTGAATGGCATTATCTCATTTTACTTTTGCCATATTATGTTGAAGTTCAAGTTTAAAAGGCTTTTGTTTTAGTTATACATTGCCTTAAATGTTAATGTTTATTTATGAAAGCTTCCGCAATATTGTTATCCTTACTGAGCATCTGAGCTCACCCCTTTCAATGTTTTAATGTTTTCCAGGATTTGAAGAAGTATATTATGAATGACCTGCAGGGATAGTCTGAGGGGATATGAAGACAATATGTTGTTGTTGTTTTGGTTTACTTTATGATGTAATGTAACGTTTACAAATGTATCTAGTGTTTCCAAGGCTACTAAACTAATCGGTCTTTCGAGACTTGATCTTTTGTGATCATGCCAATGTTACGAAGTAATGCACCGACTCTGGGTAGCTGGGGTCGGGGCGTTACATTTGGTATCAGAGGCAGTTTAGTACTAACCTTGGAAGCTAGATTTAGATAAACTCTGATTAGAGCACATTGCCCAAAGATAGACTTTGAGGATTAGTATAGAAGAACTTCCTAGAATTTTGGTATTATAGAGATGTTATGACTTTTCCGAGAAATACATCCCTGTCTGGATACGAGCAGGTAGAGGCGGCTCTGGCACAGATGTACCTAGGGGTAAAACCCGAAAACACCGCTTTGAGCTAGACTCGAACAGGAACTGGTGCACGACAACGGGCCTTGCTGCACTCTTGGTTACGACACTCCCGGGGGATATGCTTAGGATAATTCTCATTTTATTTACAAACCACTATGAAGGGTTATGAGTATATACTTTCTCAAAGAAAACATTTCTTTTTATGATTATGGATTATATCCATAAATAGTTCAATTTATGTTAAGTGTTTTATAAGTATGGAATTATGTATTTTGATTCATAAACTAATCTAGTTTATGCCATTGTTTAGAAATGGCGCCTAGTGGAAGGAATGGAAACCGTATCAATGCACGAACTCTGTGTAGGGATTGCCCTCCTGATCAAGATAATTATTGTGGATCTGGAGATACAACTGGTGCTGATCAACTTATTACCATACTGGGACAACTCACTCAGGTTATGAATAATAACCTTACTCGTATGGAGCACCCTGATCCGCAACGTGGAGGATCAATGCTAGATCGTTTCATGAGGCAACAACCACCAACCTTTAATGGGAGTACAAATCCCTTAGTAGCCGAGCAATGGATAAATTCCCTAGAGAAAATATTTCAGGCTTTGGGGAGTAGTGAAAGGGAGAAGGTTGTCATGGCAGTTTACCGCCTCACTGGAGATGCCGATCAGTGGTGGTCGCTGATTCGAAACACAAAGGAAGATGATGACGTATCGAATATGGAATGGAGGGAGTTCAAAGAGCTTTTCTTAGAAAAATACTTTCCTCGTGACCATCGAGCAGATATGGAAAGGCAATTTCTGAGTCTGAGGCAGAAGGAGGATGAGAATGTCGCAAAGTATGAGGCTAACTTTACAAGGTTAGCAAGGTATGCTGCAGATTACATACGTAACCCAAGGAGTAAGATTGATCGTTTCTTTGATGGGTTAAAACCATTTCTCCGTCGAGCTTTGGTATCACAATCCTTTTCATCATACGAAGATATTGTCTCGTGTGCTATCAAGACAGAAAAGGAATTCTCTAAGTCTTATGACAACAAAGTAAAGCAAGAGAAGAAGAGAACGGTGGAACAAGAGACAGATAAAGGGAAAAAGGGAAAGAAGGATTTTCCATTATGTGATAATTGTGGGAAGAATCACCCTGGTACTTGCCTAAAAGGAATGGGAGTTTGTTATAAATGTGGAGAAAAGGGTCACCAGGCTCGTGATTGCAAGGGAAAGAAAGAGGCTGTCAAAGTTGAATGCTACAATTGTAGAGAAATGGGTCATTATGCAAATGAATGTCCTAAGCGTCAGGGAAACATACCTCAGAAAAGGCCAAGGGATCAAGGACAATCTTATGTTGTTACTACAGTTGAAGCAGAATAACTAATGTATTGGTGCTTTTGGACTCAAGGATTATATTCTGGTTATAAGAATAATGTAATATATATATATGGATTGTACTGCAGTACTTTTTGATTTCAGTAAGGTTTTAATATGATTAAGGTAATCATATTTTTAGTATGTGACAATAAGAGAAACTTTTCTTTGTTTTGGGAATCTGATAAATTGATTTTGGAATTTAGAGACCTTTTAGAGAAAGTCTGGACGGAGGTATTTTGGATAACTATTAAGGTTGGAATGGATTAAGTTGAACTTTGGATAGTATTGTTTAAGGCTAAAAAATTTATGAAGATTATTTTTGGAATATTATGATACTATAGGACAACCTGCAGGGTGGGGCATAACCCGTCGCGTCGGACAAAGCTGGAGGAATCGAACCCACAATCATAGTGCGACAGGCCTTTATTTCCTACCACTAGCCTACAGGAATTCCCTGGTTATTACAATATAATTTTACTAATCTAAATGGTATGTGTTAACATTTGGAACCTTATACAATTAGGATAATAATAATATTTTTGAGTTCTATTATCTTTTTGAGTGAAAGATGAGTTGAAGGTTGAAACACTAATTGTCAAGCATAAATATATATATACCTATCTCTTATTCAATGAATAAATTAATTCTTAAACTTTAGTAAAGGGATATTAAAACAAAAAATGTGTTATCCTAATACCTTATGTCTTGTTGAACTGATGATATTTTAAATCAACATAGATTGAAGGCTTTGAGGCCCTCAATTTGACACTTGATTGTGATTGATGACCTCAATCACTCCCTACAAATATTTACTTTTTTCCTCCAATTATATGTCTTTAATTGCCACCAATGTTCTCCTTATCGAGATCATAATTTGGTGGTGACTTTCTTATTTCCATTTTCCCTCTTATTAAGGCTAAATTTTATTAACCTTATTTCCGATGTGGGTTTTCCACAAAGGTATTTTCTATTTTCAACCTCTTATTTTTAAAGAAAAATATCAAATTGCGAGGACGCAATTTATGGAAGGAGGGGAGAATGTAACACCCCGAGCTTCCACGATACGCTTCTCATTCAATAATACAATAGCTTGCATTATACGCAACTTCGAGTTCTAAAACATCGCGACAAATCAAAGTAGCCGTTATGAATAGTAATAACCAATTTTTAAAATTATATAAATTTTATATTTCAAAATGGACTTCATTTTTGTATTCCTAATATTGAAATTAGCCTATGTTGAATTTTTTGTAATTTTCTGAGAACTTCAAAAATTTTATGAATAGTGAAAAATACTTAAAACAACTTTTTTAATCAAAATAATTCATAGTGATAAATTATACTATTGAGGGGTTTTAGAGTATAATCAGAATATATTTTTACCATTTTATCCAATGGAGGTCATTAGAATTAATTTAACATTGAAATTGGACATAAACAATTGCCAATCTTTTGATATAAATTGTTTCTTAAAAACACGCTATTTGTTGTGACAGCGGGAATTAATTATAAAATTAATTAATGCAACTAATATGTTTGGAATTTTGTAAAATAGACATCATTTTTGAATTCGTAATATCAATTATAGCTTAGGGTGAAATTTTGGCCTTATTCTGAAAAACTTCAATTTTTGATGAATAGTGAAACCACTAAGTGGTAGTTAAATAACTGATTTTTCGTTTAAATGAAATATTACCACTTCTGTGATTTGATTTTCAAAAATCCGACATACATGGTTGTCATTAAGAAGTAAAATGTGGTTCAATGAGATCAAAATAATTTTTTGGTGAATAGTAACTTTTAAGTTCTTAATCGCGATTAGAGGTAATTAGTGTAGTTTAAGGTAAAAAAAATGTTTTATTAATATGATATGAGCTTGACACTTGTCCTACTCCTATTGGATGAGTCATGGACGACCAAGACAACCCATGGGTCAACTTGGGGACCCCATGGATCCACTTTAGTTGGAAAATGACATTAATATATATTTATTTAATGTTGAAATTAAATTGACACAAACATGAGTTGTTTTACTAAAACAGTTTTTACGTGGGGTTACACAAGTCCAAATTTTGATTATAAATATTCATTATAAAGCTAAAAAGATTTCCTACATCATAGTATTTTTTTTATAATTTTTAGACATTAAATAAATTAAATTATTTATGACATCATGATGATGTAGTGATGACCTCATTATTTAACGATTTAAATAAAATGGGAAGATAATGAAAAATCCAAGGCTTACACTTGTCCAAAGCCAATTTGATGAGGAGATTTCGAACCCTTATCACCTTAGCCTCGAATTATATAAGTGTGGGACCTTTAGAATCCGAAAATCATTGTAAAATAATGTAACATTTCAATCTTTCCAAAAGTGCCCCTCCTCTCCACTTATAAAAGGCCCCCACCTCTCCCACCTCATTTACACTTTCAAGCAATTTGGCTCGGCCAACCTCTGCCCAAATACTCTCCCAACTTCCCCCTCTTACTCCTAGAATCCTCACTTTGGGCAGAACTCTTCCCAAGGAAGCCTTTGGCTCAAATCAAAAAGAGTTACCCGATTTTGAGGTAATGTATTTTCTAATGTTGTTTTGTTTTATTTTTCTTCTCCAACCCCCTAAACTCTTTTTATTCATTTCTTTTGAAACAACACCAGTATCCTCAATATACTAGGATGTTGTTATAAGAAGGATTCGAGCTACACTTACACACACCTACATCTAATGGTTAAGGAACATACGGTTTCTGTGGATGGCGAATTTCTGCCTCACGAAACGATGATTGTTCAACACTCATATAACACCTTCAAAGGTGGCCATTAAGATGTCACTATATTTATATATGATATATAATGTGTTTATGTTTTACTTATGCTTCTGTATTTCTCATTTATGTCTTACTTTATGATTTCCATTATGGGTAAAACGCGATAATTTCATTTTAGGAAGTGCGGACTACCGCCCCCTCAAAGTGATTTGAATCGTTAATGCCATATGTGGGATGTATAAAGGATGGATTAAATGGTATTATACACTATATTATACTGGAATTATATTATACATTTATATCATTATGATTTAGTTCCATTAAATATGAAATTGAAATGAAAGTAGCGTTCATGCGTACGTACGGCTTACCGTCTCCATGAACGGTGCATTTCATTTCTTACCTCTAAATGTTATGTAATATTATAAATGAATGTATATACTGGATATATAAGATATATATGACATATAAATCATGAATATAATTCTGGATATAATGGATATTTCACCACATAAACAACTTGTAATTATAAGAAGCTTATTGTTGACTCAAGTACCAAAGATCGACAAAACGACCGTTATTAACTTAAATAATTACATAATGTTCATATCATTGTAATAAGTGATATAATAAGGATAATGAAATTAAAAATGGTTCTTAATAAGGTATATATTAACTCTAGTTTATTATTCAGGAGGTTAAAGAACGGTTGAGTCAAGTCAGACACGAGGTAAGGGAATTTCTTAACCCAACTTCCATTCTTTGGGTTAATCTCCTACTTTCAAATTATGTCATGATATTATTATGTCCTATTTTGTATTTTTACTTTCTTTATGTGTACCTATAGTGAATACACATAATAGATCTATTTTATTTTAAAAAATGATCGTTTTAAGGACTTCGTCTCAATCTCCTTTCATTGAGGCATATTTGGTTTTATACACAACCTTCTTTTATACGATGTATAAACCCCTTTGACTTTTACGTTTATTCAAAAGGAATCTTTTTTATACGAAGCGTTTTGCTAAACGACAAAAGGGAATGTTTTTCTTTCCGTACTTATGCGGCGACAACGACTTCTCCGCCGCCGTGACCATTATTTAAGTTTCGGCTTCCTCTACAAGCCATCATTTTCTTTTTTAATGAAAAATAAATACAAAGTTTTAACATTATTTTATTTTGGTATTGAAAATGGTTTTGAAAGCATTTTTATTATAACAATGTGTTGTATTGATATCTTGTGATTGAAATGTGGAAATTTTATGTTTCCTTTATGCATGTTTTATGTGATACGATTATGTTATGGTTTATGATATGTTTAAACCTATTCATATGAGGAATGTATTGGACATAATAAGTGACGGGTGGAGCCCGCTATAGCTCCTCGATGCATCGGTAGGTCTCATGAGACAACTAGACGTGGAATTGGCCGAGGCCCTTTCCCAATTTGATTTATGGTTTTGGCCGAGGCCTTAATCATTTTAGATGTCTTGGCCGAGGCCTTGACAAAATGTTTCAGAATGTCCGGCATTATACATTCCCTCATTATGAAAGTGGTTATTGATATTGCATGTGATTTTTCGGCCAGTAGAATATCCATGTGAAGAAGTGAATGGCATTATCTCATTTTACTTTTGCCATATTATGTTGAAGTTCAAGTTTAAAAGGCTTTTGTTTTAGTTATACATTGCCTTAAATGTTAATGTTTATTTATGAAAGCTTCCGCAATATTGTTATCCTTACTGAGCATCTGAGCTCACCCCTTTCAATGTTTTAATGTTTTCCAGGATTTGAAGAAGTATATTATGAATGACCTGCAGGGATAGTCTGAGGGGATATGAAGACAATATGTTGTTGTTGTTTTGGTTTACTTTATGATGTAATGTAACGTTTACAAATGTATCTAGTGTTTCCAAGGCTACTAAACTAATCGGTCTTTCGAGACTTGATCTTTTGTGATCATGCCAATGTTACGAAGTAATGCACCGACTCTGGGTAGCTGGGGTCGGGGCGTTACACTATTGAATGTGGTGTGAAATGAAATGTAAAGATCCATGTTCCCTCTACCCCTGAATATGAGCCCCAAGTGGGGAATTAAAAATTAAATGATAAAACTTATGAAATGAATTGAGGAATTCCAATTGAAGATCATTTTTTCACTTCATTTATCATTGTCTCAATATAGACGGGATGGATTCCTGGTCTATTTGATGATGAATCTCCCCCAATATTTTTACACGGTATGCATACCTTTTCTAAGGTAATAATTTTTATTCCTGGTGGCATAGGGCTATCCAAATATTGTGACAGATGTTTTTATGCATTCTTCTGACAATGCCTCTAGAATGTCGAATTGATAATTTGATTAGGGCCAAAACATAATGGGTATATAATCCCTGGTCAATTGTATTCTCATGAGAATAATGTCATTTTTTTATTCTGATAGTGACTCTTCGACTTGATCTTCCCAACATATATGCTTCTCGACTATTTTTTCAGAAGGATCAAGGCTAGTAGAGGTCTCATTGTTATAGGAATGGTCTGAGGGTGGCTCAGATGATGTGCATTTTCCCAGGATGTCTCATAATTGAGAAATTATGTCTCATGTTATTTATATGGTATCTAACATTTATGACATCATATTTACAAGTGGATAAATATATGTGCGATTTATTACATTTGACTCATCAAGGAGAGGACCTTATTACTGACATTAAATGTTACTGTATTGAGGACTTTTTTAGTGGGTTTTATCATGGCATGAAGTACCGCCAAATGTCAATGATCAACTATAGTAATAATTTCTACAATGTATACCCTGGGAAGGACATTCATGGTGGATGAAAATAAGGGGAGGACCTTCTTGTTGTAATAAGGTGTCTTTGTGGGGAGAAACTTCATAGTGAATATCATAATGGAGAGGACTTCCATTATAGAATGATTTAAAATTGTAGTGGTAATTTCTATAGTGTATACCCTAGGGAGGACCTTTCAAGTGGATGACAGTAAGAGGAAAACCTTCTTGCTGTAATAAGGTGTCTCAATAGGGAGGAACTTCATAGCGAATACCATCATGGAGAGGACTACCATCATTGCTTTCTATCTGATTGTAGTGATAATTTATATAGTTTATACCCTTAGGAGGACCTTCAGAGTGGAATAAAACAATGGGAGGACCTTCTTATTGTAATAAGGTGTCATTTCGAGGAGGAAATTCGTAGATAATTCCATCACAGTGAGGACTACCATCATAGATTTATGTGTGATTGTAGAGAGAATTTCTACAGTGTATTCCCTATGGAGGACATTTATGTTGGACGATAGCCAGGGGAGAACCTTATTACTATTTTATGTTCTGAACATGAGGAAGGATACCATGATTCTCATCATAAGATAATCTATCATGATCAATTGGTTTGTATACCAGAAGGATGCCTTCATGGTAGGTGTTATGGGGAGGACCTTTAGAGCTACTGGTAACAATGTTAAGGAGAGGACTTTCACAACTTCTACTACCACTTATGAAATTTAGTAATGGATTAGAAGGATCATGGATTATTAGGGATGGATTCTTGATGGCCTCTTTCACTCCATATCCAATAGTGAATGGTTATGAGTCTTTATTCATTTTATATCTTCCTTTTGTGTGATTTCTTTATAAGTGCTCTCTTGCGGGAAATTGGGGTTTCTTGTTGTAGGTGATGACCTTAATATACTGATTTCTGGTTGAATGGATCCCATGGTGATACTAAAATATGTCGATAAGAAACTAGAATTTTGGTAGGGATATATTATTAACCTAGGGTAGTAACCAAATTATACTAGTGGCCCCCAATTGGAGAAGGTATTTGGGCCTGATCCCATTGTTTATTTATCATGGAATATTGTTGATGACCCTCCTAGATGGGAGCAGGGATGCATGTCTTCTCTTTATTGACCACCTTATTATGTGGATGAGTCATCCCACTTGGGGAGGTGGGGTTGTGCACCCTAATCCTTTCTATTTCCATAGATGTGATTACTTCTTGGTATGTCCATAATATATGGTCAAGGACTGATATCTAATCCTCCATCACTACTAATATGTGTTGAGAGACATCCATGGAAGGAACGATAATATATTCTCATTCCAAAGTTAGAGCAGGAATGTGTTCATGCTTCAGTCCTCAATTTACTTCCAATGGGTACTAAAGTTTCTTCTGTATGGGAGAAGAGGTATGAGTCTACCCTTGATTTAAAACTAGGATACAACAACTACTTCCTCCAATTTTCACCTTATTTTAATGTCAGGATTGACATGAAGGATCGAGAATTTTCATCTACTCATATTTGGTTTCCATCATATTTGATGGATGATATTGATATGCATCCATAGAAATTTTCATTTTATTTTATTTAGTTAAAAAATTATTTTTTTGGAGGGATTCATATTAGTAGGTATGATTTTGTATCTTCCCATAATTTGACACCATATTTTCATAGTGGGCTTGATATGGACGAGAAGGAATTTGCATATGCTCATAATTTTGTACCATATTCGACTGGAGGGATTCATGTTCATTATTAGGGACATGCATCTTCATGAAATTGGATTCCCTATTTTCATGGTGAGGTTGGCGAGCAATAATAATATTTTTCACAAACTCGTAATTTTTCATCGTATTTCACTAACGAGCTTTATGTTTGTGAGAAGGAATTTGTGTTTGTTCATTTCCCATCATATTTTCATAGTTCACTTCAGGTACATAGAAAGTTATATTCATCTACCTATAATTTTTAATCATATTTGACTCAATGGATTCTTGAGAGTGAGAGGGAATATGTTTCTCCTCGTAGGTTTTCATTGTATTTACTCACCAGGCTTCTTTAGTAGGAATTAAGATAATGGTTTGTTTTTTATAATTTTACTATCACTCATTGTGGGGATCCCTAGAGACATAGGCCCACTTTACTTCAGTTGGGGCTCATAGGGAAATATCCTCTACATAATGAGGATACTTGGTTACACGACATTAACAGTGATGATTTCTAGTAGGGGACCTTGGGCGGGATACCTATGATCCTAGGATAAATTCATTAGTGATGACTTCATCAGCCTCTCTAATGTAAAGTAGGAAAACCTTATTTCATTCTAGGTACAATATCTTGAAATGGTTGGAGACAAAAAGTGGATTCATCTGGTTCTAGATCATTGACCATTGTTAGGCAAACAAATGATAAGGATTCATGGACCATAGTCACATTGATCCATATTTCTTCTTAATAAACATAATCGGTTCAATCTAATGTTATGAAACTTTCTAAATGGATCCATGTTCATGATTCTACTAGAGTTTCATTTTCAATTCCTGTAACTCAACTGGGCCATTCTATATGGAGTCTTGTAAATAGGTTTAGCACTGTCTTTGAGTTCTATTGAAAATTCAACTTCACGATATGGTGGAATATGGAGAAAAAATTTTGGAAAGACATCAATAAACGACATTACAATAGGAATATAATTTATGTAGATTTTCTCCCTAATATTCTAAGACAATTTCCCTTTTGAATACGAATCATGACCCATAAAATGGATGTAATATTCCACATAAGTTTATCTTTGTCATCTCACTGATAGATGATCATAGGTTGGTTCAAAATATCAAACATAACTTCCCTTCCTTGACAATTGATGTGGAATTTATATAAATATATCCAATAAATTCCCAAAATTTCATCAAAGTAACTAGAGTAAGAGTGTCAAGATTTTTAGGAAATAGATTACCATAAAATTCAATTAGAGGAGAATCATAGACTACGGATGTGATCATCTTACCATTAGGGGTATTTACTACTAACTCAACATATAATTTTTGAGTTGGTACTAGGATAAACTTAGAAAATTATTTATATATAAAATTTTAGGTTGATCTAAAATCAAACAAGATATTTGGAGTTCTATAGTGTATGCACTATTGGAAACAAATCATATACCAATGGTTTGGAATTGTTGTTATAGGCCCCAAAATTGTTGGTATAGGCTATACTAAGGGTTTATGTGATCATTGGTCTGTCATCTATTTGTGTATACCTATACCAAAAATTTTGGAAAAACTTTGGTATATGTGGGCTATACCAATGATATTCAAATAGTTGGTATAGGTAATTCAAAAAAACCCATGACTTTTTTTGATCACTGCACCTCTGATTTATATTTCAATGACATAAACACTAAGCTAAAATTATTTTTGGGAGCATAATATGATAAATATGTGTATTTATATTTAAAATAAATTAGTTTTTGAGGTATATAATGTTATTTGATAAAATAATTCATTAAAATCATAATACTTATACCAATCGTATGGAAAACCGTTGGTGTAGGTATTTTGATTTTAAGGACCTATAACAATTGTTTTGGAAAAACCATTAGTATATGGTCTTTAAATTGAAACTATACCAACAGTTTTAGCCAACCTGTTGATATATCCATCACTTATACCAATGGTTTTGGAAAAAAAATTAGTATAGCTATGACCTATACCAACAATTTTCCCAAAACCATTGGTATAGGGTCATATTATGGTACTTTTATACCAAGAGTTTTGGCCAAACTGTTGGTTTAGGGTCATTTTATGGTATGTAATCCAATGATTTTTCCAAAACCATTAGTATATGTCAAATTTATAGTAGTGATGGTAAGTGTTCCTTTCATCACATAGTTATCATACCCCTCATCAGAAGTATTGATTGTATGATATTTCCCTTTATCTCTAGGATTAATAGGTTGTTGACATAAATCGTCGTCATTAACCTTCAGATTTGTGAACTGGTTAGCATAATGCTTATACTTCTTACATTTAAATCATTGGAGTGTGGGTGGTGCATTTTATGTAGCTTTCTCTCTATTTGTATCATTATCTAACTTCTTCCCATCACATAAACATTCAATTTTTTAATGACCTTACTTTTTAAACATGAAACATTTACTTATTCCCTTAAGATAATTTACCCCATGTTTCCTTCCATAATTACCTTTGAATTCAATTTTCCTTTTATTATAAAAACCATGATATTGATGGGTAACTATAATATCTATCTCCACATTGATATCTCATCAAAAAAAATTCATCATAGTTATTGAAGTCCCTTATGGATAAAATATTTCTTAGACTTGGTTTTAAGCCACTGAAGAATCGATCAACCCTACTTTCAGGTTGGATGATAATACCAGAATCATACCTCACAAGACTTGTGAATTTTTCTTCATAAGTACCAATAGATTCATAATCCTTATATTTTAACAAAATCAATTCTTTATTCGTTATCTTATAAATAATATTAGTAAATTAATTATAGAAAAACAATCTTTTAAATTCATTCCCCTCCATAAAATCAGTTTCTTCTTATCCTATCATGTTCTTGACAAGATTCCACCATTGACCTTCTTTTCCTTCTAAATGATAAACATATAGAATAACTTTCTCATGTTATGAGCACTGAAGAATAAAATATATCATTTTAGTGGTACTAATCTATTTCTCAACGACTAGCGGATCAGTGGACTCATTAAAACAAGGTGGGTGTTCAATCATAAAGAACTCAAAAAAATGTTTCTCAACTTTTCTCGTTTTTAATCTTTACATGATTCATAACATGAGATATATTTGTGAGAATAGAAATGAGATTTTACATTAAATATACAATAACATTTGGTTCCATAGGAGTATAATCATTTCATTTTCCATTGCATTCAGCATTAACATGATTCCTTCATGTTCCACCCATTTTCTAAAACCAAAAAACATAGCATGAGAAAAAATAATAATTTTGGGAAACCATATTATCATATAAATAATTTTTAAAATTTCTAAATAATAAAATATTATTTTATGAAACCTTAGATTTAACCAAGATCATTCATGATAATTTCCAAAAATTTAGTGTTTTATTGTATACTTAGACTTATCTCTATGGTTCTTACTAAATTTTTCTCATCCTAGTTTCTAAATGTTAACTAAACCTTACTATGATACAAACTAAAATGACCTATAATTTTAATACATAGATATTACATTTTTAATAGATGAAAATTCATTACCTAATATTTCAATCCATTCTTGAATCATATAGGTATAGTGTCTTTAGAAACATGAAAATATAAATATCTAGTTCATAAAATACTTATATAAACTCCCACTTATTTCTTAAAAGCTTGAACCCTTCTTAGATAAATCAAACATAATACCTTATTCATTAACTGGGTAAAGGAAACATAAAAAAAGGATGACCTCAAATTCTTAGTAAGGGTAAACAATAGATATTTCAATGATTATATAATCATATCATACTCATAATATCATAATAACATAAAATTAACATTATAAAATTATAACTTGTATATCATACATCATAATATTGATTAATGGAATAAATCTTAGCATTTAATAAGACATGAATCATAAATGAATCAAATAACATTATCCAAGAGAGCATAACATTTCCATAATATATGGAATTATGGTATATAAATAATCATATAAAATCATTTCCCTGAAAGTTAGGGATCATTTCAATGATTATCATTGTAGACAATGTCCCTTACTGAATTGGGTACACTCCCCATTCCATTCTGATTTATTTAATTAGATATCAATATTTATCCAATATATTGGAGGTATATATATTTCCCACCCTTCACATAATTAAAACCAAACTTATTTGTGCCAAAATATCATAAATCATTCATCATATCATAACCCATGAATAGAAATGGGTTTCATAAGCATTTCATCGTAGCATAACCCGTGGAAAAGAAATGGGATTCATAAAAATCTTTTAATAATAAACATAAACCATCTATAGAAAGACTAAGAATGGTATAATTAGATCATATCCACATTTAATTTTAAGAAACATAAATGGATTTGATCTTATATAAAAAAAAGATTTTGAAATATCACATGGAATAATTATTCTATAAAACAACCTTTCTATTTTCAAATCACTTTTTTATAAATATACACACTTGTAATGGGAAAAAAATCTTTGAAAAGAACCATGTAAACTTTTAAAGGAAGCATAAAATAAAATACTATTCAGAAAGGTTGTAAAATATATTCGTTCCATATAAATTAAAAACATTCCTTCTATATTTTCATTAGAAAATTCACAGAGTACCTCATTTGGAAAATGATAGAATTGTTCCTTTCAATTCAATTTATAAAAATCCAAGCATGGGTAAAAATGAATTTAAAAATAATTGTATAACGGTTAGAAAAATTATTATAATTTTTTAGAAAACATGGACATGGAGGATAAATATTTCCTGACATAGACTTAAACATAAAAAATCTCTATTATTGATGACATTGTGAAATAAAACTTTTACTTTCGGTTCTTCTTTCTTATAAACTACTCTAACCACTTATATGATACATTTATATTTATTATAATTCCACAACAGAATAATTTTTATACTTATAATATCACATATAATCCATTTATAATATTCCAAATCCCTCTTTTATCAATAATTACTTATTAAAATTATTATTTTTGAGTGTTAAATATTGTTTTTTTTATCATTAGTATTTCGGATCAGTTGTCCCAGTCCTTGTACATTTATCTTGGTTTCATAAAATAAAGAATGATAATGATGATATAAATATAATATAAATTAATTAAATACATATTTATAGTTATACATTAAATTTATATATAAAAAATGAATTACATCGTTAATGGAGATGGTTGGTCGTACATACATATGAACATTGTTTTCATTTTTCAACAGATGGAATGAAATAAAGTTAAATACTAATTCACCTTTATAGTATTCTTATTGCATCATATATATCATATATATTATATATCTTATATATATATATTATATATTAATAAAATTATCCCTCATTACTATCTAAGTAAAATTTAAATGAAAAAAGGATCACATGACTTCTTGTAGGTGATAGTCCACACATAGGCATGAACGACATTATCATTTCCCAAAGGATTAAATTGTAAGTAGGTAGATGTGATATTATAATTATAGAAGTATAATTATTTCATAAATATCATATATAAAAATTAAATCCATCCTAATACCCATCTTTATAATATGGTAATAAAAAATGAATTGTATCTCTATGTGGAGACGGTAAGCGGTACATACGCATGAGCGATACTTTCACTTCTCATTTGATGGGAAAGAGGGTGTGTAGTGGTGTTTTAATAGCCATATAAAAAATTAAACTTATTTATTATACTTAATTTATTAGTTTATGATAAATACCTTATTTTTAAAATAGATAAATGGGATTATAAAAGAAATTGATCGGTTTGGGCGATTACCTTATCTTTGGAACAACTCCTTTAGATATCCTCTAAATGGCTCTAGGGTTGGACTTTTGAGAAGAATAAAAACATAAATTATGTTTATAGGGAAGTAAATAAGTTAAATTTATATAGTTTTTTATTATATAAGGAACATAATGGTGTAAATAAGTGAGGGAGGAGGTTCCCTTCTATAATTAATGTGAGGGGAACATTTCGGATTTCACAAACTATTAAGTTGTAATAAATTAATTTTCAAGAAAAATGCCTCTAAATAGTCATAGATTTAAATTTAAGGAATTATAAGGTTGTAATCCCATAAAATAATAGAATTTATACAAGTTTTTTTTCTAATTATGAACCTTATAATTTTTTTAACACTTAGTTAACCTATTTTAATTTTATTTACAACAACATATTTTTTTAATATTAATGGTTGTAATTTTTACTTATAAGGTGAAAATTGGTCTATATATGGATAATTTATGACAATTAATACAATATAATGAATGAATTTTATTATTTCAATATTATTTATTATTATTATATAATTTAAAAAAATACTATTTTGATATAATATTATTGTTGTCAATTTTGACACTTATTTTAATTTAACATTAAAGATATAAAAAAAGTTTTAATTCGAATATAATATTTTAAAATAACATTAATATGTCATAATTTCCAATTAAATTTATGGAAAATTATAAATTAGACAAATTATACCACTTTTAAGTTTTGTAATATTATTTATTTTATTTTTCCATTAATTGAATATATAATTTTTTGGTGTCGTGTAAGAATTTAAGGTAATTATATAATAGATAAAAAATAGAAATAAATTTCCATCATGAATATTATTTAATTATGAAAAAATTGATATTAATATCTATTCATAACATATTTTTCTTCCTATGTGAACACATAAAGGATATGAAAAACAAAGAGATTGAAATTTTGTAACGTTCTTTGATTTAAATAGTATATAATCCATTTTCATGGATAAGTGTCCACTAAAAACTCAATTTATATAATAATTTGTTAAGGGTACAATTAATTTAATCCAATAAGAATTTGGATGGATAATTATGGCCTTATCACTTGAGATTAATCTAGATTAAACTAGATTATCCTTTACTGAGGTGATAAATTTTATTGTGGCTACTATTCATATTAACCAATAATGAAAGGGTACTTTTAACAAATTTAAAAATCATAATTATAAATATGTAATTAATTTCATATAATTAAATACCTATATATTTCCAAAATTAATTTTAAATTATGTTCATAAAATGTGACAAAATCTTCTTTTTTAAAAAAATACATTTTAAACATAAAACTGGATTTATTCTTATCATATGCCTAGAAAAATATTTATTGAATGTTTAAGTATTTAATAAATTAAATAATATATAAATTTCAATAAAATAATTAAAAAATTGTGATTAATTTAATTTAAAAAAATAAATTGTGTGCATAAAAACTATTTTTTAGAAAAATATATCTTTTTCTTTCAAATGATTTTTATTTTAATTTATAATTAATTAATAACCACTGAATTAATTTTATACATATATAACAATAAGTTTTTCATAATATAATTATTCCTATTATTACCCACCAATTCAATGTCTAGGTTATAATTTTCATTTTAAATAATAATATTATAATAGTATTTTGGAGATCTTTTAAACTCTATATTACGTGTAATGTAAGCTATCAAAAAATTTATTTAAAAAAATATTTCATAAAATATCAGGGTATGACATGTAAACGTAGATTCTATAGTTATAAATATATAACTAATGAATATATATAATATTTATGACATAATTATGATTTTGAACATATAATGTATCATCTAACTTCTTACCCTTCCATATATTAGAGAAAGATAAAGTCGTTTGTGCATACGTGTAGACTGCCATCTCCAAAAAGTAATGTGATTTATTTTTATATAACCTCCATGAATAGATGATATTAAAATTTTATATAAGAAAATAAATATTCATAACATTATTAAAATTATAGGGATGGTGGAACTATTTCATAACACATTTAACCACAGTTAATATACCATAGTAATTTTGGATAAATTGACTAAACAACAATAAGTGGTAAACATTAATAAGAAATATTCAATTAATATATGAAAAATGATTATAAAAGGAAAATAAAAAATTAAATATATATGAAAAAATTTATTAATCAAGTATTTAATAAATTTAAATTTATTATTTAGGAGTATATAATGTGTTTGACCAAGTAGATGTCTGAGGTAAGGGTTTATTCTACAATATCATTTTTATCTGGGATTTTTTGTGTTTAAATATTTATTGGGGAAAATTATATACTTTTAATATTTTAAAATCTATATATTTTCTTCTCTTCTAGTTATATAAGAATCTTATATATTTTCCTTTCATTTTCCTCTCATTGGTACTTAATACAATTCATGATATGTTTTTTAAGAAAATCCAACCATATTTCTTCTTTAGTCAACATACTTTTTCTTCCATATCCATGTACCTTAAATTTTTTTCATGTATATTATTTTATATGATAAAATTATTGTTTAAATCTATTTTCAACCATATTATAATTTATTTTCAATGTTTTAATAGGAATATTCTTTTCATTTTCCAAACAAGGAACTTTTTACTTTTTTCCAATGCTATGAAATTAATATTTTTTAATGTTTAACACTCAATTTGATTTTGACACCATAATAACCATTGTTCACCTTAAATTTTCCATTAAAATGTTCAATATTTATTTTCAATGAAATTATTTTTTCAATATTATGAAAATTTTTATTTAAAATATTATCAAAAGAAAAAGATATATTTTTTTATTTTTAATGAGATGTTAGATTGTTATTTTAAAAGTATTTTCATCTATGTTAAGATACTTTGATCAATATTATGATTCTATTATGATATAATATAATGATACCATCCACTATATTTCTTACATGGCTAATTATCATGCTATTCTAGTTACTGATTGAGAAAAATATTAACATTTCATATTATTTTTTTCAATATTAATGTTTACATTTATTATTTATTAAATTTTTATTAATTTATTTCATATTATGAGTGAATTAGAATTATTAAGTGATAATTATGTTCTATTATACCCCTTCGATGCATCAGAAGGTCTTGTGAGACAAACTAGTTTGGTTATTTGGAATATTCCTTACATATTTATGTATAATATCATGGCATGAGGATTTGACTATAATATTATGATATCAGACATTATATATTCTACCATTATGAAACTATTTATTGTTATCCATGTGATTATTTATTTTATTATGTCATCCAGGGATATATTACCCCTTTATGATATTATTTTTATGAAATATTTTATTATTGTTGATCTCTTCAATATAATTAATGTTTTATTTATTTTATGATATCTTCTATTGTACGCATTCCCTTATTGAGCATCTATGTTCAAACATTATTAAGTTTTACTTTCCTATGTATATGAATAAGGGATCTATGAATGATTTTAGGGATATAATTGAATAAATAATAAATTTATAACTATAATTTTAAGTTATATTTCGTGTTGTAAAATGAAATTTGAGAATCATGTATATATATAGTCTTTAAATTCTGAAAAAATATTCAATCTTGCATGATATGATCTCTTGTATCTTGTTCCAATATACTAAGATAGCCCCTGTTTTTGGGTTACTGGAGTATATGTGTTACATATATGACTCTCTCATCCTATTTTGGGTCTTTTAAGATGGTAGTTTCATTAGATAAATCATATTCATTGGTATTTTGTGAATGAAAGACATGATTCAGATCCTAGTCAAAGGGAAACTCTAATATCAATGCTTGTATATAATCTCAAAGTGGGATTAATCATTCTTTATTAATAACGCATTTTCCATTAATTTGATTTACCACCAAATATGAATCACCTATGATGAATAGGTGAAATGCTGGAATCTATTGAGTTAAATCCAATATAGTTTTGAGGGATTGATATTCTAACTAATTATTGGTATATCCTTTTAACAATATAAAGGAATCGGTAAATAATGTTCTTGATAGAGAAATTGGTAAAATACATAAAATAGCCTAATTATTTATTAGTTTTTTCATTTCTATGATTTTAAGCCTTCGATAAGCACCTTATAAGTATACTCTCACATATAGGGTCCATTATATATGGACATAATTTCTTAATATGAAAGATTTTTGTTTATTGGACCACTCCTAGGAATTGGGTGTGCCAAAATATAACCTTCCAATAACTAACCCATACCTAAATTTTTAGACATGAACGATATTCAAAATTATTACAGGATGATAGCCCATCGAGCATTGGGTAGCCAAGGATGTAGTAGAGTGGGTCAATATGAGATAACAAATAGATCTTATGATGCTGGAGATAATTCCATAAATTTTTTTATGTGAAGATCAATGTAAAATAGTTCTTATTGATATTATAATATTGATTCTCGATGCCATACATGGTCCAAATGAGGTAATAAAAACTATTTTCTTTGCACATATCATTATTTTAATCTAGGATTATACAAATATAACACTCCAAGGGTTCCACATACAAGATAATAATATTTACTTTAACAGGTGGAATCAGGACTAGTGGGATAAGGATTTTCTATTTGAGTTCATCAATGTCCCTTTATAAATCCTCGATAATCTAGTAATAAACTCCTTTATTCATTAATATATTTAAGGGTAAGTATTTACTGTCAAGATTAGTGATGAATAAGGTGATGTTGGAAAAATACCCTATGATTCTTCTCAATTCATAGAGGTTCTAGGTTATAGGCATATTAAAAATTACATTATTATTTTTTGGATTGACTTTAATGTCATGATGAAATACCACAAATATAATAAATTTACCTGATGTCACCCAAAATATCACTTTATGGTATTTTTTTAGTTTTTGTTTCATAAAATTACTAAAAATTATTTAAAGGTCCCTAATATGATCACATCATCTTCAAGATTTGATAAACAGGTCATCCATGTATCACTCCATGGGTTTTCTCAACAATTATTTAATGATTTTTTTCATGGTGAATTGAAATATAGTGTCAACATTATTCAATATGAAGGGAATTACATGATATCGGTATATTCTATGGGGTTCCCAAAATATTTGTGGCTTTCTCATCATCTAGGAGAATATGAATTAGGTTATGGCTAGAATAAACATCCATGAAATAGAGGGATTCAAATCTACAATTTGCATCAATAAATAGTTACATGATCAATATTGAGAAGTAATTTTTTAGGAAATGCCTGTAGTGGACACTAATGTCAATACAGAATCAGATCTAACAATTTTTATTCTTAATTGGCATGTTGTTCACCAAACACTTTGAGTACTAAAATTCTTTAATAAAATTATATTTTATGATATTTTCAATATCAACTTCAACATTTGTAGAAGATTTTTATTTATTAATCTCTCTTCTTTCTTGTATCCACAGTGGACATATAGAAAACCAATATGATGGGTGGACACCTTAGGATTCAATCATGAAATTCTAGTATAGTTTTAGGAGAACATTTCTTGATGCAATTTGAAGAAGCAAATATAATCCTCATACTCCTCAAGATCCATGAATTCACTGATGATCATGGGTTATAGAACCTCTTTTTCACTAATATTTACCTTCTTAAGTTCATTGATAATGGTAGTGACACATTCCAAAAATGATGGAGGGTAATTTCTAAGGTCATATTTTTTCTCTTACTCTACTTCAATGTTATCCGGTCCAAAATATGAAGCTATATTTTCATAACAAAAATATGTTACAAGGAAATATTTATCTCTTGTGAATAATGATGAGGTGTCACTATAATTTGAAGATGTTTTTAACCTGCATCATCGATAGGGGTATATTGGATATATTATTCTATATCCTTTTGAGGAAAAAGAGGTTTCAATATTCTAAATTTAGAATGGGGAATGAGGGAATATTTTACTTCTTCTAGTAAAGTGGAAATATCTTCTAACCCTGATGATGATGTAAGGACCTTATTAGGTATTGTATAACAACATTATGTATTTTTAATTGATATTTCATCATGTATCGTGTTACTCCCCACAAATGGATTATGATCATTTTATGACATACTTTCCTTAATTGGAACATCTACCACCACATAAATAGGAAAATGAAGGTCTTTATACTTTAGAATATCCTTGGAATAATTTTTATAACATTATTTGGATTAATAGAAAGAAAAAATTCTTCAATAAGTAGTCTCTAGGGGATTTTTGGGGTGTTTCCCAAATCATTTAGAGTAGCAAATTGAATGTCACTTACCATCATTAGTTATTTTACTTCTCTTTTATAGAATCCTACTTTACTATATTGGGATTCATAGGATTAAAAGATTGAACCTTCACCACATAATACACCAATCTCTTCATTTATAGGGTACTTGAATAATTGATGGTATGATGATGGTGCCTCTTCATATTTGTGGAACCACGGTCACCCCAACAGAACATTAAATTCTATGTCTTATTAAAATACCATGAACTTATAGTTAGATATCAGATATCTTAATTATTATTTGAATTTGAACCTTTAATGGGGATTTTTTAACTTTGTGTACCCTTTAAAGGTCAAATTTGAGGGAGAAATATTATCCTTAACATATTCTCAGTTTTATAGTGTCCAAATATAGATAATATTGTTCTGAGATACATTATTAATTAAATTCTGATGAATTTATATGTTTTTGAGCTTTCTTGAGATGTAAGGGATGTGATGTGACCTTGGAAGGTATCCTCTCAATATTAATTTTTGAATGATATAAATTTATGGAATTCCACTTGGTATATATCTATAGGAAACACCTTAATCATAGTTCCTTTAGTCTCAATCAATCAAGGGAAATAAATTAATTCTATAAACACCGTCATAAGTTAGTTTGAGAGGTGAAGAACATATAAGATTTTAATCATGGATGGAATGGTATATAATAGCTTTAATATGATATAATTATATTTGATAGTCCAACACTTCCCACCTCAAGGTTTTTCTTTATCTAGAGTTTTGATCTTGAGGAATTTGGTGCAGATTGATATAGTGATTGGATAGAACATAAAGGAATTTTCTTACCTGAGGGTGAAGTTAAGAGACCATACCCACCCACCCAAATTGACTATAAAATTGTTCGCTTTAAAACTGAACATCAAGGATAATTGGTTTTGAAAAAATCTTGGAGGATTTAGGAGTGTCTTCATGTTCCTGTTTGGTTCACTAAAGTGATTTCCCTAGAGTTTCAGCTGCATTTATAGATTCACTGTGGATGTGGACACAATTTTGAGAAACTTTATATCCATGTCTTACCGGATTCTCTTGGCTTCTATAGTCTCTTCCTCTTCCTCTATATCCTTATTTATGTGTGGGGAACTTAGGTTCTTATAAATATTCATCATCCGAGATGTGATATGCTAAGTTAATGGAATTAATAAATATTAAAAGTGATTTATCATCCAATGAGGGTTCTGTTCGATGGTGCATTGTCTATTACCTGAATGATAAGGATATCCTAGAGAGTCTAGAGTGACTTGGAAGTTTGTCAAAGATCTTATTACTATACACAATTCTATTTTCAATAATTATACATGTCATCCAAAGGATGGGTTTGAAGGTGTGGATTTGGAAAGTGAAGTGGGAATTAGAACCACAACTGTTTGATTGATTTATTCCCTAAGTATATCATGATCTTGATCGATAGTCCTCTATGTCATCTAGTTTACAAACTTTTTCTAACTCCTAAATGAGACTTCCTACCATCCATTTTCCTCTTTGAGTTGGGAATTGTACAAAAGTTACTCTTGTGTTGGGGATTTTATCAATTGAAATTTTCTGAAATTGACCCTATTTTATAAAATATAATTAAAAATGAAGAAGTATTGGATGATATAGAACAACATCTAGTGTAAAGGAAAATAATTGAGATGATTTCTAAGACCAGTTTCATAGGTATTTTTTAGATAATGTAACTTGAGAAGATTATGTTCTATAGATAAAATGAAATATCCTAAAACCTAATCTTTAAATAATGAGTGGTTCTTATTCCTTCAATACTCATATCATAAATATATTTATTTATTTTATAGTTATGGGAGTGGGTTATTTTTTTACTGTTATCAATATATGGGAGGTTTCAAGTGATACTGAGCTTGATGGGGATACATAGTATTTAGTGGTTCTAGTTTAATAGTTAGAGTAATTGTTTCTAATTTTCAAAAACGTTTTACATAAGTAGTAGGTCAATGATTTAACTTGGCTAGGATTCAATGAATGGAATCCTCTAGATGTTGTTCCATGGATGAAAACTCTCAGAACCTTCTTGGGTAATTCAATGTGATTAATAATTTATATAACTTATCATTGGAATTTTCTATATAGATCTCCAGTAAATTATATCATAGGGGTTTCATATTTAGTGAGTATTTCATTCCTTTCTATCTAGATATAAAGTTAGATGCCCTTTCATTTTCACACTATTCTCTATTCGAGAGGTAATTAACCCTCATTTTCTTTAGCGTAGATCTAAACTGATGAAGTAATTAGTTTTGAATTTATTTCAATACCATAATGGGCCTAGATAGTAAGATATCATAATATCTAAAATTTATCCCCCCAATAGTTTTCACAATGAATTTGAGTTTTTTTGCCTCCTACTATTTAAGTGTTCCTATCAATGGGCCACATGAGGAAAAGATATGTGAGTGATGTTTATCTAGATATCCCTTTTAATTATAATTTTTCATTATAAGATTATAAAATTAATATGGAGGAGGAGATAAATCCATCCATTAAAGATATAGTTTCCTCTCAGGATACACTATGGAATGCCTCCCTTCTATGACTTTCATTTAATCAGTCAGAGACTCAACAGTGTTAAGGAGATTGGGGAAAGTATTGTCAGAGATAAGATTGTAATGTGGGTAGCATGAGGAATTTTATGTGGTTTCCAAACATATATCAACTTTTTTCATCTATTTTGAGATATTATTGGAAGAATTTATTGAAATGATGGAAGTTTCTATCACTATAAAGGAAAATCTTAGTCATTTACAACCACTAAGTTCATGTAAATTGGTTGTTTTGACCCAGATCCACTCTAGTGGCCAATATATATTCTAGAAGGATAATTTAATATATCATGATGAATTTGAGTAGAATCATACAATATAATATGAAGTTTATACTCAGTATTAATATTTCCCTTGAGTAACTCACCAATGAGTTTTTTCAGATAGTTTATATCGGCCTCATGCCTCACTATCATTTCTTTAGTGGATATGACTTAATCCTATTATGGTGATGAGTGGGATATTTATACACTTTTTTCCTTTTTTAGTTAAATCTTGTATAGGGAGTGGAAAATTAATATTTTAAGCTACTAGGTTCTAAGGTCGTCTCAAATGTTAGGTACACGCACTTTCCTTGTGAGTTTCTATATAAACCATATCTCAGGAAACTATTTCTTAATCATGTGCCTCGATGTACATTTCAACTATATGTATCTTCTTATTAATTATTGATAATGATATTAACCTAAAAATATTGAGTAACATGAATTTTTTTATCCTTATCAGAATATTATAGTGAATATCTATTTGTGATACCCTCTTTTAAAGGTATGCCAAGATCGTCCTTTAGTTCCCTTTTCATAGAGGTTCATTTTGGTGTATGGCCACTATGGGGTTTAATATTATTCATCATAAATTCCCATAGAAGTAAACTATTAATAGTGATCCTAAGTGATTTTCTAGATATCTTCACTAAACAAACACCAAATAATAAGGGTGTGTCGTATAGCAGTAGAAATAGTGGGGGTATCAACAGCTGAAGTTCATCAATAAGACTAGAAAATAATAACTTCCTTGGAGGAGATGGTAAAACTTTTCGAGTCCTTTGGGCTAGGGATTAATTGATCATAACAATAAAAAATCCTAAATTCATTAAGGTTTTCATGGTCAGAGGGTTAGTAGAGGTGGTAAAAGTGACCTAGCCTTGTGGGATTAGGATTATCCTATATGGATTTCATAGAGGATGCCAATGTAGTATCCTTGATTTGGATCACTTTCACTTAGGTGAAATATAGGTGTAACACCTAATTATAATGTGTACTACTCACCACTAAAGGCCATCATATGGTTGATTAGTTTTTCTTTCACAAATTTTATTCTCATGCAACCTTTTTAGAAGATTATTTGAGGAGCCAATCATTGTCTCGATCCCTTAGGTTACACTACCTTCTCTCCCTAAAGGTAGTAGGGTTTTGTTGTATGTATCAACTTTTATATGTATTATTTTAGGTCACGACCTCTCTTTTAGGAATGATATTTCATGATTTCATCTTTGGGGGACTCATTTTTCTTGGAGATAGAGTAAAGTGAAATTATCTGTACTCACCCCTTCCATGGATACACATATTGGATGGGGAATTAATGATTATATAATGAAGATACCTTAATCTTTAGAGACATGCCTACCACATGTTCTTGTAGTGTTTATCTAATCTTAGATTCCATGCTATGGATAAATTATCAATGTTAATATAGTAACAGATATTGTTTACTTCCTAAAGAGTGTTTTCATACACTTGATAAGGAAGGTTCTTTCCCTTTATCTGATGAAGTTTCTCCCATGATTTATGGAATAAGAAAGGTATAAAATATTTCTTTAACACCTCTAAGATATCATTCCAAGTGGTGGAAATGGGGAAAAACATTATCAATAGGTTATCCTTAGATAATTATAAGAACATTTCATGAAATCATTATCATTTCTATGGGAACTTATTCCACTTGATCTAACTGTAAAATGTATTTTTATGTGTTTTATTTGATAAAATAGGATTTTAAAATTTTCCATTAATTTAGATGGAGTATGAACAAAATGAGGGATATACTAATAAAATATTTCACCATATATATTCTATTGATGATAATGAAGTACCATTTATGGGATTTTAGTCGATAGACATATCTGAACTTGATCCTTCAAGCATCTCCCAATTTGTGGGTACTCTAGGAATAAAATTGACAAGTGAAGAACATTTTTTCATGATAAAATTTCACCATAGGTATGACCTTGATAGTGGATAAAAACTTAGCTTCCATAGGGAGGACCTTTGTATTTACCTATTAATTAGTTTTCAAAGGGATTTATTTATTACCTATTAATCTTATTCTTTTAAGGAATACATTCACTAACAACATCATGAGAAGAGTTTTCATAATCAATCATTATGTTTTTATAGGAAGGTCCTTTTTGTAATGTGTTTTCGGGAGGATCTCTAGAAATACTGATCAGAATATATTTGGGAGGACTTCCATGGATAAAGTTTATCCCAATTTATGGTGATTCGATATAATTTTGATCTATCAAAGATAATTTTTATAGGGACTCGATCATATTAACACTGATTAATGTAGGAATATAGGCTTGATACTAGGTCATTTTTTTATTTTGGAGATATATTCATTTATATTTCATGGTAAATATTAGTGGCCTTCTTAGATAATATTATTTTTAGGTGACTCCCATATCATTGAAAAAGTTTAATGACGTGATCCTTGACATTGGATGGAAATATAGGTTTTTCTATTGTTTTCTATTGTAATATATTGATGGTTTCCTTATGAATGAAAGGGTATTCATTATTTATTTTCGGTACCAGTAAATATTATCATAGGTATTCCTTAGGCTAAAGTGGTGTAGGATATGTTATTATTCTTGATCCTCTATTAAAATTTACTCAAATACCTCTTATATAAATGTGGGAATATGAGAAAACACAAGTATATTCCTTATATTATTCTTATGGGCCTCTTGATGGGGAGAAAGGATAGGATCCCACTCTCAAGTAGCTGCTAGTATATGCTAAATAACCACTTCAATGTTTACTGGAGCAAGAATATGGGAATTCATCATGGTGATCATTGAGATATGAAAATTATTTCATCATAATTCCATTATTATAATATATTGATAGCTTTATAGGATATGCAATATGATGTAGGCTTATCCATCTATTTCTACCAAAATGTGTTGATTTGATTCTATAGTAGGAATGAGAATATATGCTTATTATTTACTGAGAGTAAGAATATGTGATAAAATTTTTCCTCCATTCATTATTAGAATACATCAACATAATTAATATGCATGTATCAGAATATGGGGTTTCCCTATGGTCATTTTTGGGATATGACGGTATTCTCCTGATGATACCAAATCATATTAGCTATATTGGTTAGAGTGAGTAGGGATACAAGCCTCCTCCTCTGCATGTTCATGTTAATAGATTTTTTCCAATGTAAAAAGAGTATAATAATTTTCCATGTCCTCAAATATATTTTCCTCAATGAAACCTCCTTCGGGGGTCCTGGAATGGAGTGTTTAGGACTGCGGTATTATAGAAATATTCCTTAGTGAAAAACTGAGAAACCATGGTCAAAATATGTTGTTTTTTGATATTGATGGTGATAAGAGACTTCTTAGGGGAATCTTAAACAATATTATGGTCATGGTTTACCTTAGGATCTTCCTTCCTATAATAAGGGAGTCACTGATTTTCGCACTATAAGGAGAGGCTCTTGAAGTGGTTAGAAGTGGAAATAGGTGATAATGGATTTATCATAGATTTCCTGTAGAAGGATAGGTAATGAGGAATAAATTATTATAGGTTATCACATTAAGCCTCTCTAGTTATAATGGTATTGTGTCAATGGTACTCTCATAATAATGTATTTTCCACTCGGAGTTGGAGGCATTGGATGGGTGACATCTTCTTTCCAGTAATGGGGGCTATGAATATTGCAGTAGTTGAAGCGTAAAAATATTTTTTGGATGAAGAGGATATAACATCAAATTGATGGGGGTTCTTAAAAAGGGTATAAAAATAACCTGATAACCAACAACAATAACACGGATTAATTACATATGATAAATAAATGCATGTTTTACTGATTGTTTTTATATTTAAATATTTCAAATTGAGATTTTTTTCATAAAGAAAATGGAAACAAATATCATGACAAGTGGTCAATCTAGTTTTTTGTTTACCTATTAAAAGATCCATGGTGGGTTTATCATTTTTTTTTCTTCCCTCTATTTGGTCAATTCTTATGGAATCATGTTTCTTTTCAATGGAATTATTTGTGGGCATTTTGGAAACTTTTGACATGACTCCATTGTGACATTTTAAGTTGGTGTGTACCTAATTTCCAAAAAAACCACTTTGTAGGACTTTAATAAGGACACATTGGATGTCACATTGGTCAAAAATAATGGTAGGTCATGTTCTTTCACATCTTTTTAGGGAGAAATGTTTCCTATTTCAGACTCTCTAATAGATTTAAGATATATTCATGAATCATTCCTAATTAACAATGGGGGACTGATAACCCCCATTCTAATTATTGATCCTTTATATTCCTTGATGTAAAAATATATATGTATTAGATGTTATCCATCTTTGTTCTCTTATTAATTTGTGATGATTTTGTTTTAAGTCGTATAACTAGGCTCTATGGATTTCATCATTGTCTAGGGAGGTGGTATGTGTTTATGGTGTTGGGATTAGTCTAATAATAAGGGATTCCAGTGTATCCTCATGAAATGAATGATAACCTACATATTTTAGTTCCACTTAATAGGATATGTCATATATTTTACGGTTTTCTGACGTGGACCAGTCCATTATGTTTAACATCATGTGGGAAGAAGTTATAGGGGAATTGACCTAAAAATGGTCAGTGTATGACATACATATGTGTATCTGTTTCTAGTTAACCTCAAAGGGAATATGGCCTAATGAGGTTTAGTTAGTGATTACCTAAAGGGGATATATTTCTCTAGGTGAATGATGGATTAATTGCGAATATGTCCCAATGAGATGATTGATTGGGATTATTAGAATATAAAGCATTAAGAAATATATATCACCATCAGTGAATATGGACCAATGAGTATGGTTTCTTGTGAATATGGCCTCGATGAAAGGACACTCGAGATCGCATGGAATATGGCATGATAAGGGGTGGAATAAATAGATATACGAGGAATATCATCTCATGAGGGTGTATTTAAAAGATATATGATGTTGGTTTGAACCTCATAGATGATTCCTACATATCCTAGTTAATATAAATAAAACCCCATATAGTTTATTGATACAATTCAATTTCATGTGATAGGACCATACCATGCAATTTAATATCATACGATTAGGATGTTGTCCATACAGTTTAATGTCATTTTGTGAGTAAATCTATGCCATTAAAGGTGTGATATCATAGTATAGAGTGGGTATTATATAGATGAGACTTCCCTATAATTCCTACACCATTTAAAGTATTAGGTTAAGTCACAAATAGTTAGGGCTTACACTAATTACGAAACCCATATTCTTGTCTTCTTGCTTGTTAGAGGGTAGGGAGATATGAAGGAGGTATTGTCCTAGAAAGGGGACTACAAGGACAGTTATAGGTATTATGTAAACCTTGGGTTCCTCCATTAGTGAATTGACTTAGGTATCCACCAATCACCTAAAACAATTTTATTTAGGCCGAAGTCATCCAAATTAAGTTACATGACCTAGGGATGGTCTCGTTAACGTCCCTATGATGGGGACCCATGTTATCAAGAGAATTCATGATTACAAATTCTATGATTTATTTATCTGTTTTGGAGTACATTCAGTGAGAACCTTTTTTTAGGGAATACATGATTATAGATGGGTCACTTTAGCATTCTTGATGACCTTTTCATGTATTTCAGGTGGTTTTGGAAGTGGTCTTGATAATTAGAATCCCATATAGGATACATGGGTGAGTATATTATTGATCATTGAATATAGATAGAACATGGTGTCCTAGAATAGAAAATAGAGAATATAGTTTTCCCTCGTGAGGAAAAATGTGGCTTTACCCTAGTGAGTACTAGAGGGAAACATCACTCTATTGGGGGTGAGAAAAGAGGATTCACTTTAATGAGGGTGAGTAATGATTTCTTCACCATAGTAGGAGAGACCAAGATGCTTCACCCTAGTAAGGGTGATAAAGAGGCTTTTCCCTAATGATACTTTAATGAAGTGGAACCCTAATGGTATTTGGGTGAAATGATGCTCTAATATACATAAAATGGGTGTATAACCACCATTGTAATTGGGGGTATCCACTAATTACTTTAAATTAATGATTATCATGTTAAATGGTGAGTAAGGATCCCTTTCCCTAGTATTGATTATATTGGGAGGGAGTGGTTTCCCATGAAGTTTCTTGGTATTTCAAACCCTTTAGAAACTCAATTACCATTTTTTGGTTATATTTTCTTTGTTTTAGTATTAAATAAGATACCTGGAGGGATTTGAATTATTTATTTGGATACTAGGATGAGAAACTCTTTAGTATATAACTTCATCTTCTAAATGGTGTCAAATGAGGATCTAAAGGGTCCTATTTGTTGGAAAATTTTGGACCCTCGATAAAGGGGTTTTAGTGACCAAGTGTTTCACATAAGATCGATGTGCGCACAAAACTTTTCTAGGTAGATGGTGGAAATAGGTTAACTTCAGATCACATGTTCTAATATATTAATCCTCCTTTATGGTATTAAAATTTTCCCCAAAAAGATATTTATAATAGGTTTATAATCATTCCAATCATTTCAGATATGATTCTTAAATGGTTTAGTGGAAAATTATTTTTTCAATCCATCGTATGTATAAACTAAATGTTATTCCACTTGTATAATATCTCTTATGGTTTCCCATATGAGTATAACTCAAAGTAAATTCCAAAAATGAGGCACCTAACTCTTAGGGTTACCACATTTCTTTCTTTCCATACACAAGATAATCTAGGGTCACCCTATATTAGCATGAGCCTACATGGTAGGACAATTGAGGTCTTGACAAGGGTTTCCCTTATAAGGAATTTAATACTTTGTATATTAAATGGGATTTATTCTCACCATCTTATCTCGTGTGATCCATTTATATATATTAACACATTTAATTATATAGTATAAAATCCTTATTCAGTTTAATAAATAAATATGATCACATCATATTGATGTGTAACTCTTTAAAAAACTCATTTACAATATATATTTAAGGTATAAGAAAAATAAACCCATTACCATACCAATCATGCAAGTCCTTTTATGCATGTTTGTAAATTTATAGAAGTCGTTTAACATTTCAAAATGAATAATACATATATTCATAATATAGAAATTATATTCATGAATAAGGTGGTGGATAAAATAAATAAATAAACAATTAATATATTTAAAAATGAGATAAACAATTTATGAACAATTAAAAAATAAAACTATTATAAACAATTTATAATTTAGACATACATTATAACATTCCACAATTAAAAAAATATAAATACTTTAGAATTTTTTCTAATATGGAAGCATTATATTATTCTTTTATATAGTATTTAAAATTAAATTTAAATATTTAATGAAATACAAAAAATTTATATTCTAATTCTCTTATGTAAATAATCTACATAATCTAAATATGACATATTTAATATTATTTAAACCTTGATCATACCATTTATAAAAAAATCATATTGATATGGTTAAATAATTTCTCAATTAAGGCATTTTAATTTGATCATTTAAAATTTAGTATTCTGAATAATTCATAATATAATATAAGATCCTTTGTATTTTCTGCCATATTTTTTAATTTAAAAAAAATTAAATTTCACCTATAAATTCTTTATAAATATTTTATATTCAAATTATAATTCATGAACTATAATTTGAAAAGGTATCTAATTTTAACATTTAAATTATGGATATTTATTTGATTCATTTTCTATTGATATTTGATAATTAATTATTAAAATTATGTAGCTAATTAATTTATAACCACATTTATAAATTAGAAAAATATATTAAATGAAATATTCTTATAATTAAATTCAAAATTTTAATTTTGGAAAATAAAATCTTCTTTAGGTCTAATTACATGATATATATTATATCACAATCTATTATCCATCCTTATACCTTTTTTGTAATTAATTATTGGTGTTTAATGATTAATGAACATTAATACTAGAATTATCTACCATATTCTACAATATTTTATATATCATATTTCTAATATGATACTCTATATTTTGGAATTCAATCAGTGCCATCTTACACTTCAATTAGCTATATCTAATGTCATATTGAAACCAATGAAATTATAATGAATCGCTATGTATGATATCCCATATAATATAATGTGAACGTCTCACATATTACTATATCCCATATCATAAGGCATGACATTAAAAAAATTCTCTTTCCACTTATGATTTATGATATCATAAGATTATCCACATTTAAACTTTTATATAATTTCTTATGATATCTAATAAAATATTCCTTTAATAAACCCATTCATCATTTTTAAAGCATGGTTTCATGAATAAAGAAGAAATTTAAATATTGTATACCATTTATGTGCTTCTAAGGATCAAAAAAATTGTTCAATGTAGTAGAATTCATTGGAAAACACAAACCTAAGATCACCATGCAATGAAAAAAACCATGTAAATATAAAATTGAGAACATATACCTTTCCCAGATGAAGGATATTGCACCTATCCTTAATCAATGTGATTGATGAAAATAATTTAGGAATAACCTAATGGATCTTCCATTTGAGGTGTATCCATGAATCGATCAAAATTACCCTTTAAGATCCTAGAGTTTTAGGAGTGTTAATTCGGGTCTAATCAAGGATCAATTGAGTGTGATTGGGCTCTATATAAGTGTTAAGGGTGTCGATCTAGGCTGAAAAATGAGCCTTGGAGTAGGCCAAGATCAATTTTTTATAATTATATAGTAGAAATAATGTACCTCACGAAGGATTGGAGTTGCATAGAAATAAGGGATTCACATTGTGGAAAAGGGGGATATATATTGTAAATGGGTAAAGGCCTTATTTTTTGACAAGTATCAAGTAAATGGGGAATAATCATAGTGTGGTAGAGGTGTTCATACTGAGAAAAATCCATGTATAAGGTTTTGAGACATTGTAAAATTAGGGTAATAGGGGAAGTCACACTATCGAGAGAGGTGTCACATTTTTGTGATACATAATGTTCTTTTATTTATCTATTCTGAGGTTTTAAAGTTTGTAAAAAAATAAGTTTTCTAAACATTTCTCTGTGACATGGGAGGTCACATCTTGATAGGGGGTATGATAGTTATGGGTCAATCTAAGAAGGTTTCTTGTGAGAGGACATCATACTATGGTACTCTTGGTCACACTGTAAGACAACCCTGGGTGTTGAAGTCGAGGCTTTTACAGTGAGGAGTTTTCCCCATGAGATGTATTGGAGGGGGAGTGGTGGGGTACTTCATGCTATGGGTATAAGGATCACATCGTGACCTAGAAATTTATATTTAAAAAATTTTATTAGATTTATTTAATTAAATTTTAATTTATATTAAAAGGTAAAAGGAAGTAATGTCATGAACCGTCCCCCGGGGCCGGTATCGTGACTACCCCAATCCCGCCTTCCATAGGCCAGGGGTTGGTGACTAGCACCAAAGGCGTAAATCCCTAAAATAGGAAGGCATTTCCCTTATAAACTAAAACACACACAATAGAGTACGTGGTGGAGTAAAACACTAAACAAAGCAGTATACAAAAGAGTGATGAAAAGTAAAGGGGCCGAAAATACAAGCCCAACAGGAAAGTACAATACAACTGAAATGCTAGTACAATTGAAGAAAAGTAAATAAGTTATCAGATCATCCTCTAGGGTTCCTACCTGAAGGGTGGGTATATATGGTCTCCTCAGCACTCCATGTCCATTCTTCTGCTTTGAGCACCATCACGTCGAGTGGTCCACCTCCGGGTATCGTCCAGTCCTGATACTCTCTGCCTTAGTCAGAGTTGTTCGTCATATACAACCAATACAACGAGGTGCGGGCATATATCGTGCAGAGGTGAGTATAACGATACTCAGTAGGGACCCCGAGACCCTCAAGGTCTCAAAAAATCCAACAGGGATAACCACAAAGTATGAAATCAACAGATAACCATTACTTATGTATATGCCCATACATATACCTGAGTTATCTAGTCTCCCATATCAAATATGAGGAAAACAAAAAAGTTATTGAATTAGCTCAAACCAGTATTTTATTCTAGGGGGTAGTATCAAGTAAAAACCCAAGTCACTCTGTCGGAACCTCGACTGATGGTGTACTCCTCCTTTATCAAGTACAGTGGGCCTTCCGTATCACATAGTGGCGCTTCCCACTATCCTTGGACTGTTGAGGTACACCTCCTGTCGAGTACCATGGGTCTGCTGTGTCACACAGAGGCGCTCTCCACCACGGGTCTATCGCACTCACACAGAGGCGCTCTCCACCATGGGTTTGTCGCACTCACATAGAGGCGCTCCCCCTCATAGCCTGGTGAGGTACTCCTCCTATCGAGTATTGTGGTTCTGCCGTGCTCACACAGAGGCTCTCCCCATCATGGTTCTTCCGTGCTCACACAAAGTCTCTCCCCATTGGGCCAGTCGAATCACTTCGAGTTGAATCGGTCAAGCAGTCATTAGGTCTCAGCCAGCTACTAGGTCTCTGAACTCTGTCTGCTCGCTCCTGGAAGGATCCGATTCATGAGCTACTATTAGATACTCCAACTATCATGAATTTCGATGTAGAAGTATATCAAAGGTCTGGCTTATCATAGGGATCTCAATGCAACAGACAGCGCGTCAATCAGACACCCGGTCTGTGAGTTATTGACATTTCCGTCTGAGGGGCATGGTTGGATGTTAGGTTCAAACCAACCCAAACATACTCCAACTGTGTCCAAATCTCAAGTGGGGTATTCCAAAGGAAACGTCTCGCTCTAAGCTTTCCGTCGCCACAGACGGTATGTCGATTGGACACTCGTAGCCCAAGTTATGGGTGAAAAGGTGAAAACAGGCCATAGCGGGTCCGGGTCCGGTCCGACCCAGTCGGACCAACCCTGACCGACCCGGTATGGACCGGGGTCTGACCCGGTCCATGGGTCCGACCCGTTCCACAGTTCCAATCCGGTCCGAGGGGGTGGCTCGGCCCGAGTGGGCGTCTCGGCCTGAGTGGGCAGCCCAGTCCGAGGGTGGCCCGGCGGCCTGCGCTGGGTCCGACCCGGCCCGAGGGGGCGGCCCGGCCCGAGGGGGCGGCCCGGCCCGAGGGGGCGGCCCGGCCCGAGGGTGCGGCCCGGCCCGAGTGGGAGGCCCGGCCCGAGTGGGCGGCCCGGCCTGAGTGGGCAGCCCGGTCTGAGGGTGGCCCAGCGGCCCGCACTGGGTCCGACCCGGCGTCCCGCGCTGGGTTTGACCCGGCAGCCCGCGTGGCCAGGCCGGCCGGCGGTTGGCGGCGCCCTGCGGGGCCTGCCCTAGCCACGTCCAGGGTGGAGGTGTGTGCCCCCTGGACTCCCGAATGGTTGAACCATTCGGGTGGGGACCCAAACCGGCACCAGGTGACGCTGGTCTAGCTCACGTGGGACCCAGCGGGGTCCCGCTCCTCTCGTCTGGCTGAGCGGCCAGCTGCTCCACACCGTCAGTGGCTGGCTCGATGTCGGCCGCCTCATCTCCTCCGCCGCAGCGTGACGGTGTCGCGGTTCTGCTCCTCCGCACAGTGCGATGGCGTCGCGACCTTCCGCCATATCCCACCCTGTTCGCAGCCCTCCTCCTCTGCACGACATGGCGGTGTCACGCCCTTTTTAGTGACCTGACAGCCTTGTGCTGCCAGTTTCTCCACAGTCATCCCGTCATCAGCCATCGTTACTTCACCGCAGTCCACTCTTCTGGTGGCGCCGTTGCGCCGCCTCCATTGCCAACAAGCAAAGTAGAACAAAGGGGGAGGGTTGCGCCATGTTTGTGCGATCCGAGCCCTCCTCGTTATGGTGATATCAATCGGCATTTTACATTCCATAAATTGAACAACGTAGAATGGGAACAAAATCAACTCAAATCCCCTACCTCGGGTTTTTTGATGATGTCACGGAAAGGTGGGCGTCGATTTGTCAATGTCGAAAAAAGAAGAGAATATTCATCGCTGGCAAAAGAGCATTTGAAGGTGATGAAGTTGAAGATGTGGTTCTTCACAGTCGGCTCCTTCTCCTTTGACATGGTTGAAGTTTGTTCTTCGTTGGTGAGTTCTTTCTCTCCCAAGATCCCTCTTTTCCAAAGATCCACCAGATAGAAATGCCAACCAAAAATAATGGATTAAGTTAATCCATTATTTAATTGGTGGCCCCATAAATTCAAAAAGATTCAAATGGGTTTAATTAATTAATTGTAAGGGTTAAATTAATTAATTGAGGGAGTTGGCACATAAGGATGGAAGTTCAAGGGTTCTCCCCACATAAATGGGGGGTTCCAACGGTTACAAGCCCGGGTGGTCCCCACCAAAGATATCCTCCCCTGGGAGGTTATGTGCGGGTGGGCCCCACCACCATAACCCCTCATGGGAGGTTATGGAGTGGTGGCCTCCACCACTAACCACCCTGTGGAGGTTTTAACCACCAAGCATAAAAATAAGCTTCACACTTATTTTTATTTAACTTTTTCTTAAAAACTCAAAAACTAACTTTCTTTCTTGACCAATTGCCATTGAGGTGAAAGTCTTCTGATGTGAATACCGGCACTGCGAGTTCAATGGTGCCCTCAGATTTTAATTCCTAGCACCGGTTCAGAATTTATAAAATCATGCTCGTACGTTTACTGAACGTACCCGAACAAAACTTCAGAAAATGATTCCAGGCGCACCGGGACTCAGAATCAAGCGCTGTAAATTTTCGTAGACTCGTAAAAATCCCATGTATTTAAAAAAATTCCACGGAGTTTCTGTGTCTTTACAAGTAACTTCATCCAATACTATTATAATTTCATTGACCCTCCTTCCTACTTCATTCTTTATCTCAGATGAAAGATCTCCCTTATTTATTATTGGATCATGGTGTCTTATAAATTAAGGAGTATCCAAGGTTAATAATAATAGTATTTAAACTTCTATTTAATAAATTCCTCGCTATTTTATCTATTTTTATCGATGGTGACCTAAAAATAGGGTTTTTTTTGTTTTTGTAAAATTTTCTGATTAGATCTAAATTACTGGAAGTTTCTTGGTAAGTGGAATCCTTCCTAATCTAAGTGTGTAGTTTCTATATTTTTCAATGTTATATATATGTATATATATATATTATTAATGTTAAATATTTTAATATATGTAGGGTTTTGTATGTGTGACTAATAAATAAACTATGTGATACATCCTTTATTCATAGGGGATACTGAAATTACTACAAAAAAAGAGTGTTAATAGTGTTAGAAACAAACACTGATAAAGGTTTCCTTTATCATCACTAAAACAAGCATTGATAAAAGGTACCTTTTATATGCACTTTTTTAGCACTGATAAAAGGTTCCATTTTTCATCGCTTTTTTAACACTAATAAAGGGTACTCTTTATCAGTGCTTTATTTTCATCACCCATAAAGTGTAACCTTTATCAGCACTTTTTAGCACTGATAAAGGTCCATAAATAAATAAAAAATAAAAATGATTTTATTAAAAAATAGTAACAAAATTATTAATTAAATAATTATTGAAAAAAAAATTGATTATACTATATATAAATTATAAATATTATATATTGAATATATAGATATATTCAAAATAAAAATTAAACAAATAAAAATTAAAAATAATTAAATTAAGAAAAATATTAAACATTTTATTAATTAAATAATTATTGATAATTTTAATAAATAGTATATTGTATATATGTATATGAATCTATATAAATATGATTTATATAATACCATATATTTATTATTTATATTACATTGTAACATATTTAGTGAATAATGGTTTATAATTTAAAAATTAATATGAATTAAAAATATATACTAATTGCATCGAGTAATAGACATAACTGAATGTCATTTGATTTCTCAATTTAACATGGATCAAACTTGTGTTATATTGATTTTATGTATACATAATTAATCAATTTTATATACAATTAACACACACTAATATTTACGTAAGTAATGAAATCTTATATAGAAACACATACACCTAATATTTATGTAATTAATTTAAATTTTAGTATTCATTTTATAAATTCATTATAAAATGATGTATATGATATATAATGTCTTTAATCACGGTAAATTTTATTTATTTATTTTTATTATAATTATAATTAGGTATTAATTCATTTTAATATTTTTTATTTATTTTTTTGGAATTTAATAAATTTCTATCATTTATTTTATATATATTTATTTACTATGTTTTAATATTTTCAAAATGCATTCATATTTATTTCAATATATATCCATATTTTTTTAATAATCTATATTTAATTATTGAAAATTAACCATTTTTTAAATATTGTTAGTGTAATCATTTTTAATAATTCAATTTCACTCTTTTTTAACATGAATGCACTTAAGATTAAATATTCATTAATAATGTTAAAAACTATTTGTAAAAAATATTTATAAATGTATATTTACGATATTTATACATTTATATATTTATAATTATCAATAAATAAATATTATTTTTAAAAAAGTATTTATATAATTACAAATAAATAATTATATATATTTAATTAATTATAAAATTATAATAAATTTATTTAAATAAAGTATATATTTACTATATTTATATTTATATATATTTATTAATTATATATAAAAATATATAAATATATTTCAAAAAAGCTATTTATAATTCTAATTATAAATCCTATCAGTGCTTATTACTTAAGCACTGATAAAAGAAATATTTATCAGTGCTTTTTAGCACCGATAAAGATATATATTTACCACCGCTGAAAAACCACTAATAAAGATTAATTTTCTCAGTTAAAATTAATTTATCATTGATAAAAGGGATCTTTATCGATGATTTTTGGGAAATGCTGATAAAAGTGTCCCATTCTATTTAAATAACCATAACTAGTTATGAATTCATCATGATATCCGAAGATTTCTGCAGAAACAACCCTTTACTAGTGCTCCTCCTCAGTGAATCGAAGCTCAAATCAAGGCTCAAATCAGGCTCGAACAATTCGAAGGATCAAATATAAGGCTCAAAAATTTTAAGGGTTGAAAAAATAAAAGGCTCTAATGTTTCATAGGTTTTTGATATCTCTAATTTCTCTCAGATTATTCAAAGCTTTAATCCAAGTTACCTTATTTTCTCCTCCTCCTCCTCACTCGTTGATTGATTTTTTGTCGATGTCTATTTTCATTTCTTTCATCATCATTCTTTATTTACCATCAACATATCCATATGGTCACTAACATTTATTGGGGATGTTTCGTTGAAATGAGATAGGGCTATCAAATCAAGAGTAATAGTTTTGAAGGGGTGTCTATCCAAAACTCTTTTCCTCCTCTCTTGAGTTTCCAAGTGATGTTGGGAATAATATTTTTATTGTTGGTTATTTTATTCTTCCATTTGAATTAGTCCATGGTCCATGCACATTCACTATATTTATAGAGTGACATGAATTTTTATATCCATTTTCTATTGATTTAGTTAAAAATTAGATTAATATAAGTATCTTAATCGATATTTTCTTCAAAATGAGCCTCCATCATTTCAAGGGAATGTGGCCTAAAGATATAGAGTATTGGGTGGAGAAATTTGAGAGGATATTTGACACCCTCAAGATTCCACCTTCAATTATGGTGAAATTTGTTTCATTTATGCTTGAATGTACTAGCCAAATATTATGTGAGATGATGGTCTATTCTAAATGAAATGAAAATCTAGAATAAAAAGACCACATTAGGTAAGTCACATATTTATTCAAACACTAAAATATCTCATACTGATATTCAAAATAAAACATTCAAGTAAGTTGAGAGAGAACTCGCATTTAAATATCTCTAGTTGCATCAAATGTCCACATCCACCTAATAGATCATATTCAAGAGGAAGTATCACTAGGGTAATCCTAAGGGTTGTTTTATTTAAATTTCTAACTTACATTTTAAATTATTAACAATCTCTCCATTCTATTTAGTAAAAAATATCTATTAATTTTATCTTTTCATCATAAAAACATCTCAACCCACCCTTTTTAAGTCAATATTTAAATATCTCATTATCTAATATGATTAATTTTTTACTACCACAAATAAATTTTACCTTTCAAACATAATTACCATAAATTTTTATTTACCCCAAATTAGAATATGGTTCGACTAGTATTCTATGCCTTTTAAAAATTATATCCATATTTTAAATAATAATTGACTCATTAATACTTCTTAAAAATCACTTCATTTCCTTCATCACATATCTAATAAACACTATTTATATTTTACTTTAATCCATTTAAAAATATATCATTCTTTAAAATTTCCTTATATTTGTAACATCTATTAAATTCCAACAATTTATCCTAAGATATCCACCATTTCTAAAATAATAAGTACCATTTAAACTTGTGAAAAATATTTAATTACATCAATTTACATGTCATGTAAGATGATCATCCAATATCAAATATAAAAGGATGTTTCTTTTTTAAATCATTTTTTGTGACGTCAATTATAAAACCCTCTTAAATTACATTATTTTTTATATAATACATTTACAATAGAGGAAGGACTAGTCATATTTAGAGGATTGAAAGTATTAAAAGTGGTATTTCTCCTATAAATATATAATTAATAAATGCCCCCAAAGATTCATATATCATAACATGTCCCTACTAATACCCCTTGAATCACATACAAGAATGTTTATGCCCCCCCAAATCTCACCTTCAATAGGCCATGATTTAATAACTAGTTTCAATGGTTTAATTCACACAAATGAGAGGCATTGCCCCTTTTAAAGAACACAATGCAGTACAACTGTCATCCTCATCAGTTTCATCTCCCAAAAACTTATTATTTCATTTTGTTTCTTGGGACCCATCCTCCATATATTTAATGTTTCCTGTACTAATCTGAGAATTATTCATCCATTAGATGTCTACTACTTAGAGTATTTCAAGCAACATAGTTGAATGTACACAAGAGATGGAGGATGTGTTTGAAACAACAAAATAAAATGATAAATGTTCATGATATGAGATGATGAGGATAATAGTTGTATATAACTTCCAAATTTGAATTAATTCAGATGATAACACCTACCATAGTGGAGTAATTATTTACTTAAATTTAATTACCCATTTTCTTCAAAGAATACTGAAATTATTTAAAATAATCAAATGATGAGTATCCCTTGTTATAATTATATAAAACTTTTACATTTTATCATGAATATATTTTGTGGATTTATTTATTTATTGTAAAAAATTAATATTTTATGAATCCATTAGGATGGTGATTGAGTTGTCAAGCGTGTCAAATTAAATTTTTAGTTTTTACTAGAATTTATGCAGTATAGCAGGAACATTACGTCATCTCTCAAAGGAGCCTTATATCATTAATTAAAAAAGGTTTTATTATAGAAATAATATGGGAATGGGATCATGTTTTGGGGGTTTTATGATTTCAAAATAGAAATTTAAATAGTATTACTAAGTGAGAGAAATAAGTTGTAGAAATCATGATCAACCTGGGTGAGTTTCCCTTGATGCTCAATTATCCATTGCTCTTAATGGAATGTGAAGGTTATTTGATTACACGATTTATTCACACTAAAACCGCTATGTTATTTGAGTTCTTAATATTTTAACACCTATGGTTTGATCGATCAAGGATATTAATTATCAACGACTGCTCAAAATCAACAAAAATGTATCAATGTAGAAATCAAACTCAATCAAGGAATCTCATCAACAACATGATGTGATGACCGGATTTGTTTAAATAATAAAATTTTCCAAAATACAAGAATAAGTATATTCATGGGTTCAAGCTTCTGAATTTTATCAACTGACATATCCCATTCACACACTCATGAAATGAAAAGGGTGACAAAAGAGATGAACATGCTCAAATCATCACAATATCCTGGATATACTAGAAAGTATGAGGATTCTTATTCCTTTGATTTTTATTTTATTATACCATAATAAACACAAATTAATTTTTTTTAAATGAATAAAAATATAAAAAAAACCTTGAAAATAAATCACCTTCCAAATATTACAAGTGTGGATCTCAGGATTACAATAAAGTACACCCCCCTCAAATTGATCACTAAGAAGTTTAGAAGTACATGTTGTAGAAGAGGGAGAAAATGGATAGAGAGAGCTCTCAAATTAGACTATCCATGGTTCTTAAACATATTAGAATGAGGTGGAGGAGTGATTTTATCGATAATTACATCAAAATTTCCACAAAAAGTAGTCAAGTGTCTAAAGGGCTAGGAGACTATTCATGAAAGGCTTTTTACTTATTTTTTATCGATATGGTTGACTGAAAATACTACATTTAAATATCATGAAATTTTTAAGAGAGTTGGTCCATCTATTTTTATATCCAATGGAGGTAGAAAAGGTCCAATTGGAGTTTCTAGGCCCAAGTTATGGCCCAAATACAGAAGGGTGGTCAAATCTAGCCCTTCTAAAATGTATTCACTTATAGACCACATTTGGAACCCTTGGGCTCACATTAATCCTTTTTCCCAGTTATATGAGTTTAATCCCAATGGCCATAGATTCTTAAAAAGATGAATTTAAAATTTTTGATTAGTGAAGTAAATGATATGATAGAAATATAAAGCTGATATAAAATTGGGCCATTGTGAAATTACATCTTTTAAACATGTTTTCAACAAATGAATGATAAAACAAATATTGAGTTCAAATATCTTTAATAATGGTATGACTAAACCCATAAACATTTTGATACATAGTTATAATGGTGATAAAATATGTTATATCATTGTGCAATCACACCCTCACACATAAACCTTTGTACTCCTGGGAAAATTCTTATATCCTAATTATGTCCCATTCCTAAATCAAAGGTATAAAAACATTTAGGACTATTTGAAATGAAATTAATCATGTCTCGTTTATGAAATCAATTTCCCTGTCATTTTTCTTCCCTTACATTCAAATTAGTTCAATGTCATTTGTTCACCCATGCAACATGTCGCAACCTACCTCACCAATAAATTTTCTCTCTTTACTCAAGGAACATATGAAAGTGGAGTTATGCTATTTTTCCATAATTCATGTGATATTAACATATTATTACCAAGATTCTATGTTATCTATTAGAAGAAACAATTGTGATAATAAATATGAATTTTAACAAGTTTTCTGAGGTTTAAGGGTTATTATGATTTTATGTTCAAAAAATCTGAGGTAGAAGAGGAGTGCTTAATATCATAAGTACAAATCATGTAAAAATTCATCAAGTGTTCAAAATTAATTTACACACTCAACCCTTCACATATTTTATCACATCCAACTCACTCCCCATGTTATTCCTTTTTTTGGTTCATAACTAAGAATTGAATAATAGTGAGAAAACATCCATTTTCTCCATTTTTTTCTTTTGTTCTATTTTTTTGATGTACATAACTATATTTTTTATAAATATTTGTTTTTGATAAAGAGGGAAATGTGTATAACACAATTATATAATATGGTTTATGGACCCACTACCCAAAACAAATGTAGTAACCCTTTCTATCAACCCATAACAATGACTATTTCTCAATAATTCCCATGGAAACACCAACTCTCCCACACTTTCTTAAAATAAAACAAACATTCACACAAGATATGGGTAGTTAGGGGTAAATTGGATTGTAATGTGGATACCTAATAGGAATTTCATGGTCTCTAAGTCTTAATAAGGGTAAAATGTCAAGGTGTCCAAAAATAGAGGTTAATTGAACAACTTGATTTTAAGTGAACAATGATATCTATCATGAGTGTAGCACACATTGAATCTTATGGATTCAAATATAATCAAGGTAATTTATAGTTTCTATACAAAACCTGAGACTCTCACGAAAGTGATTTAAAAGTAAAATATTTAATAAAGGTATTAGAATGTCTACTGGATAAGGGATTAAAATATTTGTCAGTTCTAATGATTCTTGTGTTTCAAAAATCTAATAATCACTTAATAATGATTTGAAAATAGAAATTATATAAAAATATTCCATATCAATGTTAATTTGAAAAAAAATCCAAAAATAGTGGAATTTTCCACACAATCGACTCAAGCATGAAAAATTATTTTGGATATTCTTTTTAAGATCAATGTTTATCTAAAAACACAAAATAAAGACAAATAAATAAATAATGAAAACACATTTTTTTTCTTTTTAATCCTAACTATGACATATAACCCTCTCCCACACCTAAAAATTTCCTTATACTCAATGAAATTAGTTTAAATTAATAGAAAAATAAATAAAGTTAGGGACAAGGGATAGTCTACTAAGTGGTGTCATATATGACATTCATCCGAAGGATTTCATCCATCAGATGCTTTAGAAGATATTCATAGAAGTGTTTGAGCCTCTTCCCATTGACAGTAAAACTATGTCTTCTCTTCTCATGGAAAACCTATATAGAACCAAAAAGGGTAAACATTAGTGACAATATAAGGATTGAGCCGACGGTAAAAAATATTACCTGGGTGGAGCTTTAGACTAGAATTGTACATGAGAACCTTCTCACAAATATAGAACTTTCACTTATGAATAATGAAATCAAGGATATACAATTTCTTCTATTAATAAATCTAGGAGTTCTCATTGCATCATGTTGAATTTATTCCAAATCTTGAATCTGTAGCTTCCTATGCTCACATGTATCTGAAAGATTCATATTAAATTATTTAACAACCCAATATGCACAATGTTCTACCTCCACTTCATGGTGAAAATAATTTCCAAACACAATCCTATATGGTGACATTCTAATTGGGTTTTTAAAATATGTACAGTATTCCCAAAGTTCATCATCAAATCATAAACTCCAATCTTTCCTATTGGGTTGTACTACTTTTTTCAACATTATCTTAACTTCATAACTTGAAATTTCATTTTTATGCTAGTTTGGGGGTGATATGTAGTGGATACTTTATGAAAATCACCATACTTATGGACAAATATTTTCATGTTATGATTGAAAAAATGTGAAACTTGATCACTGATGATGAATAATGGAAAAAACCATACTAAAAATATGGGACCTCACAAAATCAATAACCACTCAAGACTCATAGGTCCTAGTAGCCTTTTCTTCCACCCATTTAGAGATGGATTCAATAGATAATAAGATTTACACAAATCCAAATGAATTTGGAAAAGTTCCTATGAAGTCAATACCCCATGCATCAAAGATCTCATAAAATAACATGGGTTATTGGTTCATTTCATTCCTATTGGATATATTACATATGAATTGGCATCATGTATATGACTTATAAATATTATGAATATATTTATACAATGTTGGACAATAACGTCCCAAATCAATGACATTTTTAGTTGTATGTTGATAGCCAATGTGGACCCCACATTCCAAAGTGTGGAAGAATCTCAAAACTAAGGTGAAATCATGGTCAGGACACACCTATAAACAACTTGGTCACTAAAAATTCTCCACAAGTAAGGTTGATACCAAATTAACCATCATGAACCATGCATAAGTATTTAGGATTTTAATGTGCTAAAAATTGTAGAGACCCTAGATGTTTCTAGAAAATTCACAATGTCTGCATACCATGGGGTAAGGTCCACAACATCACAAAGGTTATGATGGGGAAATAATTCCCCAATGGGGAGGGATGATTCAATATAGGGGTATAATAGTGTAAAGATCTTACTAATATAGTTAGCTAACACATTAAATACTCCTCTATTATCTCATATCTCAAGGACAAACTCTTAGATAAGGAGCATCCACCATATGAGGTTGGTCTTTGCTTCAGGTTTCTTTATGATAAAATGAAGGGTAGCATGATCAGAAAAGACAATGATTTTTTACCCAATAAGATTTGAACTTAATTTTTACAAGGAAAAAACAATAGAGATAAGTTGTTTTTAATTGGTTTTATATATTTTTATGGTAAGGTCCAGGGTATGTGAGGTATACACAATGACCTGACGAGCCTTCTCAACTCATTGTGATAAAACTGTCCCAACTATAAAGTTAGAGGCATCACACATAATTTCGAAGGGAAGATCCCAAATTGGTGGTTGGATTATGGGAGGTGATGTGAGAATCCTTTTTACTTAATTTAATTCATCATTACAGTTTTTATCAAACAAAAACTCGAAATATTTTTGTAATAACCGGGACAATGGAAGTGTGATCTTGCTGAAGTCTTTAATGAATCGACAGTAAAAACTAGCATGACCCAAGAAATATCACACCTCACGAACAAATTTTGAATTTGGAAGGGATGAAATTAATTCAAATTTTTATTTATCCACTTGAATTTCCTCATTTGAAATAACATGCGCAAGAGCTATCCCCTGCTCAACCATGAAATGTAATTTCTCATAATTTAATATGATATCTTTTTTAATGAAATGATGAAGGACCGAACCTATGTGTTGCAAATATTAATCATAGGAAGAGTCATATACCTTGAAACCATCCATAAATACTATTATATAATTCTCATGGTAATCATAAAAAATACTCAACATGCATCGCTGAAAAGTACCAATAGCATTACATAGACTAAAAGGCATCATCCTGTAAGAAAATATTCCAAATGGATAGGTAAATTTTGTATTTTATTAATACTTAGGGGTTATATGGATTTGAAAATAACTTGAATAGCCATCAAGGAAACAATAATGGCACTTAAGATCTAGTCTTTCAAAATTTTGGTCAATAAAATGTAGAGGAAAGTGGTCCTTTCATGTGGTTTGATTTATGTCGATGGTAGTCAATACAGACTTGCTAACTATTTTTCGCACGTGTTATAACCAATTCATAATATTCATTTGACACAACCATTATTCCGGTTTTTTAGGTAAAATTTCCACCGGTCTAACCCATTTAGTATCAGATATATGATAGATGATCCCATCAGTAAGTAATTTAATGACTTCCTATTTTACCACTTCAAGGAGAGTGTTATTTAAACATTATTGAGCTTGCTTTATAGGTGTATCATCATCACCTAAAATTATATGGTGAAAAAATATAGATGGTAAAATCTTGAGAATATCATCCAATGTTCATCCTATATTCTTTTTACACTCTCTTAAAAGATCAATCAGTTTTGATTCCTAATGTGGAGAGAGGTTATTGGAAATAATGATGGGAAAATAGTTAATTCCCTCAAGATAAGTGTATTTTAAATTAGAAGGAAGTGGTTTAGTTCCAACACTAGTGATTTTTTGGATTAAAGGAGAGTATATAAGGGGAGTGAGGTCTATAAAACTGTATATATGCTCATGTTTATTCTATAAGTAAATAAAATCAATAGAAATGAGATTTATAGAATCATAGAAAGTTATGGGTGCATCAGAATGAACACATTATTAAATTAAATAACAACATTTACACATTTTTGAACCCCTGAAATACTCAAAACATGAATAAAAACTCAAATAATTCTTGGGTGAAGAAGAGGAAAATGAATCAGAGTGTGGGACGAGGAGTGAATTTTGCGTGTGTGTGTGTGTCACTAGAGATAAATTTTATCAAATATAAAGGAATGGTGTAGTTCTATTAAAATTGGTGCTTCATGGAATAAAGTATATTAAAACATACCTTTTCTTCACCAAACTCCATGAAAAATGTACCATTGTGAACATTAATAATGATATTTACTGTTTTAAGAATGGACTCCCAAGTATGAGAGGAGTATGCCCTTGGGTTTGGGTATCTTCCATCTCTAGAATTTACAAGTATAAAGGGAAATAAGATTCTTCATTATTATAAGGGAATCATCTATCACTCTGTATGGGTGTGTTATGCTCTGGTTGGCAGGTTGCACGAGGATTCCTATTGGTTGAAGCTCTTCGACCTGTAGAGTAGTGTGCATAGAGTAAGGCATCACATTAATCGAAGCACCCAAATATAGAATTTCATCATAAATTAATGTCTCCCCTATAGTACAAGGTATCATGAAAGTACATATATCCTTGAATTTGAATGGAATTTCTGGTTGTATCAAGGCTAAGACATTCCTTCTGAAGATGACTCTCTTATTCCCCTTCAATCTCCTTTTATGGGTGAAAATATCTTTAATAAATTTGTTATTGAGAGGGATTTTTTTAACTACATAAAATAAAGGAATGTTAACATGAACATTTACAAATATATCTGTTATTTCCTTATCAATCTCCTTATCAAAAAAATTATTAGGTTTAGAGAGTCTTTGGGGGAAAGGAATAAGAATGGATTGTTCAGGGTAATCCTCAATGACAATTTTTTCCCTTCTAGTCTTTTTTTTCTTTACATGAAGCTTTTTAGGGTAGGGATAGAGAGTTTTCAAGAGGGGGACATACCTTTTGGGTAGAATTATTAGAAGAAGAAACTTCTTTACTACTAGGACTTTTAATTGCAAAAAAATTACCTTTATCTTTTTTATTATAAATAGGTTGGGATGGTCTTTGTCTAGAACCTTGCATCTTTATCTCACTGATGGTGTTTTCCAATTGTCCCACTTGAGTTCGTAGGTCTTGAATAGCTGATTGTGTGGTTTGTTGGAACTCAAGGTTCTAGGTTTCCATTTTCTTCACTATGTCCTCACGTATTGGTTCATATTTGGGAGGAGGAGTCTTTTTTTTATATTTTGAATGATAATAAGGTTTCATACCTTGGCTTTGTTGATACTAATTCAATATAGGGTATCTAAACTTTCCTCCATGTTGGTACTATGGTTGTACCTTTTACTTAGGGTTTGTATTTAGCCTAAATGGTTATTATTTGAAGTTTGGTTCTTATTGAAAAGTATTCCCTATGAATACTATTGTAAAAGAATAAAATGAATCCTGAAGTTACAGGCACTGGTCAGAAAAATGAGGGTTATCGAAACAAATACCACAATGTAATGGAATAGAAGAAGAGTGTGAGTTACCTTGTTCTTGAACTAATTTCCTTACAAGGGTATTCATATTAAAATGTTTATTATCTACCTTTTTATAGGAATGAATTAATTACCTCATGAACTCCTTGGTTTGGTGAAATTACTTGTTTACCAAATTTTTGTGCATTTTGAGTCATTTTGGCTATTAAGTCACAAGCGGTAAGAGTTTTATCAACTAGGGAACCACAAAATACAACATATATCATTTCATGATCCATGGGAATAATTCACACATATAGGTATTGAATTACTAATTATTCACTAATTTAGTGGTGGAGGAAACATGAATAGAGTATTTTGAATCTCTCCTAATATTCATGAAGGGTATCTCCTTGTGATTTTCTAATTCTGCTTATTTATTTTCTAATTGATGCATTTTGGGAGGTGGGGAATAACTTCTCTAGATAGAGTCATTTCATGGAAATCCCGCCCCTAATTTTGGTAGGCAGATAGTATATCCAGTATTTGGCTACACCATCAAGGGAGAAAGGGAAGCCCCAAAACTTTATGAGGTCCTTAGACACATTTTAGGGTTTTATGGTGGAGCAAACTATATGAAACTCCTTGAGATTTTTGTGAGGGTCCTCACCAAGAAGACAATGGAATTTTGGAAGGAGGTGGATGAGGCTCGATCTCATCTCAAATGTAGCTAATTCCTTGGTATATTGGGTGTATATGGGTTGGTACTCCACATCCAGGGTGGTCAGTTATTTTAAGGTGCGATTATTTATATCCATGATTTTTTGAGTTTTATTTGGTTAACTTTTTTATTGGTTTGGGAATAATTAAAGTTCCAAAAGGGGTTCCTTAGTGTTAATTTATTTTCTAACTATAAATGACCTAATTTTTTTACGAAGCTTCTTTTCAATTTCGGGGTCAAATTCAAGAATTTTTCCTTTTTCTGATCAGGTCATACAAATTAGTTAAGAAGTTTACTTTTTTTGTATTCATTTTTCCTTTTTATGATAGAATATGGATAAAATAAAATAAATTAATAAAAACTAAAGGATAAAATAAAAGATAATTATATACTATATAATCAGATAGAGAAAGAGAGAGAGGAAGAGAGAGAGAGAAGATAAGAAGAAGAAACACACACAAATAAACAAAAAAAACAAAAAACAACCAAAATGGAAGGGGTAAATATTGAAATGCATAATAAATAAAAAAATAAAAAAATAAATAATATTTAAAAAATGATCTTGGATCCCCAAAAATGGCATCAAAAATTGATAATGTTGTCTAGTGCGTCAAATTAAATGTTTAGTTTCTACTAGAATTTCTACAGTATAGAAGGAACCCTAGGTAATCTCTTGAAAGAGCCTTAGATCATTTATTTTAACAAAAAATTGTTTGATTATGAAAATAAAATGAGTTTCGGATAATGTTTTTGGGGGTTTTATGATTTGAAAATATAAATTGAAAAGCTTTTACTAAGTGAGAGAAATAAGTTGGAGAAATCATGATCAACCCGGGTGAGTGTCCCTTAATGCTCAATCCATCATTGCTCTCAAGGGAATGGGAAGGATCTTTGATTAATTGATTTATACAATCTGAAATCGGTATGGTATGTGATTTATTAATATTTTAACACCTATTATTTTATCAATCAATGATATTTATTATCAGCGACTGCTCAAAATCAACAAAATTTCATCGATGTAGAAACTGATCTTAATAAAAGAATCATACCAAAATGTGATCAGATGACCAAATTTTTGTCAATGATAAAATTTAACACAAGAAAAGAACATGAATATTCATGTGTTCAATATTCTAGAGTTTATCAACTAACATAACTCATTCACACACTCATGAAAGGTAAGGGGTGATAAAAGAGACGAACAAGCTCAAATCATCAAAAGATCCTGGATATGTATGGAAGCATCCAGATTCATGTTCCTTTGATTTATATTTGAACATACTAGAATAAAAAAAATAAAAATATTTAAATGAATAATAATAGACTTCAAATCTGGAAATTAAATCACCTTTCAAATATTACAGGCATGGAGCTCAGGATTATAAAAAATGACACCCCCCCCAATTGATCACTAAGAAGTTTAGAAGTACCTGATGTATAAGAGGGAGAAAATGGATGGACATATCTCTCAAATTACAATCACCCTTACCCCTATTCTTGAAACATTTGATAATGATGTGTTTGAGTGATTTTATATATAATTACATCAAAATTTCTACAAAAATTAGTCTCATGTATAAAGGGATAGGTGACTATTCATGATAGAGTTTTTACTTCTTATTTATCTGGATTGTTGACTAAAAAACACATGTAAATGTCATGGAATTATGCGTATAAGTGGGACTTCTAGTTGGCTATCCAATGGAGGTATAATTTGTCTAATTTAAGTTCTGAGGCCCAAGTTATGGCCCAATTACAGAAGGGTGTTCCAATCTGGCCCAACCATAATGTCTTTACTTGTAGGCCATGTTTGGGCCCCTTTTCTCACATTAATCCTTTGTATTCCTTATATGGATTAAATCCCAATGACAATATAATCTGAAAAAAATAATTTAAATATTTTGATCAGATTAGTTAATGATATGATTGAAATAGTGAAGTGATATCAAATTGGTATATTATCAAATTGAATATTTAAAACATTTTTCAACAAATTAATTCAAAGAAAATATTGAGTGCTAAAGGATTTAATAATGGGATCCTTAAACCCATAAACAATGTAATACATGATTATAAGGGTGATAAAATATGTTATATCACTATATGATCATATGGATATGAATTCAAAATGGATTCACACTAATCATTTAAAAAAAATATAAAGATGGAGTTAAAGAGTTTATCAAGTTTGTAATAGATAATCCATACAACCATTCTCAAATCCTTTGTCTATGTTTATATTGTTTTTATTCAATAAAAATTAGTCTAGAAGAGTTGGAAGACCATTTTATTTATCATGGAATAGAACATAGCTATAAATGTTGGACAAAACATGGGGAAAAATGAACGTGAACACCGATTTGGATGATAATATGATTTATGGATCATTTTATATTAATACTAGTCTACATTATGATGAATATCACATTGAAGAAATAAAAGTTGAAATTTAAGATGACCCTCATGATTGTCCAAAGTTGTTTGAGAATTTAAATAGTTTTTCTAAGAAACTATTTTATAATGGTTTTAATAAATACACAACATTTTTAGCTATATTAAAGTTATATAATTTGAGAACTACTAGTAGATAGAGTGACATTAGATTTACAAAACTACTTGGTCTCCTGAATGATATTTTACCAGAAAAAAATGAACTACCATGTCAAAAATATAATTTTAAACGAATTCTATGTTCCATGAGAATGATCTCTATAAATATATTCTTGTCCAAATGATTGCATATAGTTTTTAAAGTAACATGAATCACTCATAAAATTCCCTATGTGTGGTATAGATCGATAGAAGAAAAATGAATCAAATCCTTCAAAATCTATACGGTACTTTCCTATCATTACATGGTTTAAAAGACTATAAAGATATTATAAAACCATGGGAAAATTAACATGGAATGTAGATATAATAATTAAATATGGGAAACTATTTCATCTAGTAGATTCTCCCTAGTGGAAGAAAATTTATTAAGAGTATCCTAAATTTGGAAAAAAGATGATAAATTTTCATCTTGTGTTATATAAATATAGAATAAATTATTTTTGTGTATAGATTAGTACTCATAGTACATGTCCCATCATATTGGTAAATTATATCTTACTACCATGGTTATCCAGGAATAGAAAATACATTATGTTATCTCTGCTTATATTTGGACCAAATTAACCTGGTAATGATATTGATTTCTATTTGACTCCATTGAACGAATATCAAAAATTGATGTGGGATATAGGTATTACAATGTATGATTATCATAGAAGAGAATAACTCACATTGAGGTCCATGTTGTATGTGAGTATAAATGACTTCCTTTCTTATGTAAATTTATCAAGATATAGCATTAAAGGAATATTGGGGTGTCCAATTTGTGAATTTGTTTTTAAAAAACTCAGTTCAATTGAAACATTCATTAAAGACTATGATTTTAGGACCTTATAAATTTTTACCTCAATGACATAAATACTGATCCTGGATGATATAATTTTATGATAATATCGAACAATATACAACATCATCCCTAGTAATGGCTGATAAAATTTTTATTAAAGTAAAATATATTGACATTATTTTCAGTAAACCATTTTTAAAAAACCTTACAAAATCAGTTTTGAAGAAGAGATCAATTTTCTTTGAATTACTGTATTGTAATTTTTTATATGTTATACATTTTCTTGATGTCATACATATATGAAAAATGTATTTGATAGTTTCATTATCATGTTACTAAATGTTCCAAGAAAAACAAAAGATGGAATCAAGTCTTGGTTGGAAATGATTGACATGGGGATAAGGCAATCGTTGGAAATGGTGAAGGTTAAAGGGAATAATTTTTTTCCTCTGTCATATTACACTTTATCCATATAGGAAAAATTGCAATTTTGTCTTTTCCTAAATAGTGTAAAAGTTCTATAGGGTTATTCATATAATATCAAGAATGTCATGTCAATAACTAATTTGAAGTTAAAAGGAATAAAATCAAAAAACTTTAATGTTTTGATGAAATATTTTATGCATTTTTATTTTTGTTGCATTATTCCACAAAATGTAAGGCATACATTAATAATACTTTTCTTCTTTTCTGAATATATATACAGTAAAGTTATAGACTTGATGTAGTTTCGAATCATGAATAAGGAGTTTTAAGTCATATTATGTGAATTAGATATGTTCTTCCCACTATTATTCTTTGATATAATAGTCTACCTGATGGTTCATTTGGTTAGAGAAGTTCAACTATGTGGTCCTATACGTTACAGATGGATGTTCCCCCATTGAATGGTATATAAATATTTTGAAAGGGTATGTCAAGAATAGATGTCAGTAAAAAGGTTTTATTATATAATGATATATTGTTGAAGAAGTTATTGAATTCTATACTGATTAAATTTTATATTTTGATAACATCGGTCTCCCAACGTCTCATTATAGTGGATGCCTTATGGGAAAAGAGATTTTCAGAAGAGATGTTGTTAAAATTACCTTAACATAGTGGGAGAAAGAACACTATTAAATTTTATATTATTGTGAAGATGTTGACCCATATATTTAAGTCCAAAAAATATTATTAGATATTTTAATACTTCAAAGGTTAAATGATAGATATCAAATACACATAATCAACAGATTATAGGATGGTTCTGAGATAAAATTTATAAATAGTTATCTTAATATCCAAATTCAATTATCAAATGACTTTAATGGATATCCAGGAGACTAAATTAAAATTTTATATCTTACACTGGTTTTGTAATCAAAGGTTATATGTTATTTATAAAATAACATAATAAATTCAGTATGATAAAAAAAATTGTTGTTATTATTATGACAGAAGCAACTCACATATTTGGTTACAAGGATATAAATCCAATTTATTAAAATATTCTATATTTTAGCTTTATAAAGAAAATATAAGACTTGGATTATATAATATTTCAAGTCCCTATTTTACATTCCAAATGTGTTGAAAATATGAGTGTAGTGAAAGTTGACAATATTTTCATCATGAAGGTAAATTTTAGTGTGGATGGGGAAAAAGGAAAGTTGTTCATAATGGAATCACAATCAGTGCAAATATTTATGTCTCAAATCCAACAAACAATAATTGGATTATTTTCCTAATGGCGACTAAATTTTTTTTCGGTCATATGAAAATTCAATCAAGGATGACACTTTCATTGGTATATTACAATTACTTCAGGCGAGTCCCAATGTAGAAAATTTATTTTATGTTAGAGGGGACCACAAAGTGGGTATTTGGATTCTTGATAAATGAACCAAATCCATAAAACCTTTAAAATAATAAATAGATTTCAATGAAAAGGTAAATGTGTTTTTTAATATAATATTTTTTATCATAATATTATGTGTTCTATACTGTATTAACATAATCTAAAAATGTTTGACCACTCATGTAGACAATGTCTTATTCACATGATGAAGTTGCCAATCCCTAATAGAAACACAATATAATTAAGTAAACCCTTTGGGAATATGTAAAGGTAATGTTACTATATACTTTCTCTATTTTACCAAAAAAAATTATAATGAAATTTTGAATTAATTTTCATTATTTATTATAGATTTAATTCATTTTATAATATTTATTTCCATATTTCATGCCTTTATACACCAAAACTTCCACAAACTTCTTCTCCCTTGAAACCGTTTCACCCCTGTAGTGTTTCATTTATCACTTTTCTTCAAGTTCCCTCTACTGCCTTTAGAAGAGAAATGATGCTACCTCTACTCAATCACATAGGTAATATTGATGTTTTCATAATAAAATCATTATCCATAGAATAAATTTATTGTTTTATATTTATGTTTATTTTATTTCTTTTTATTATTACTCGTATAATAATTTTTTTTCTTATACAAGTGGATTCTTTTGTATGAGTAAGGGTGGTATGTTCATCTTTCGTGCCATTTTTTCACCAAAAATTCAATAGATTTCTTGTACCACAAAACTTTTTCACCCTTATATGTTGGAATTTATCACTTTCATTCAATTTCCCTCCATTTCCCAAACATAACTGTAATCTTTATATTTTCATAGTAAAATCATTTTTCATAAAATTAATGTATTATTTAATATTTATGATTAATTTATTTATTTTTAGTATTACTCATATAATAATTGTTTTCTTATACAGGTGGATTTTTTTTGTTTGAGTTGAGGTGGTTTGTTCTAAACTGTTCATGCTCCTGAGAGATTGGACTTCGAGATTGCAACTAAGATAATTAAAATAAGGAAATTCATTTAGAATTAATACAACCATAATGAAAAGGTTAATTCCTACTACTTATTTTATTAATTTTTTCATCATTTTATCTATTATTTGTAATTTAATTTCCTTGTCATTTTTATTTAATAATTGTTTAGTTTTCTTCATAGATATTTTGGGAATTATTATCTTTATTTCATTGGTCTTCAATAAGACACAAAAGAGATAAAATATTCATTTCTACTAATGTTAAAATGTTTTCCATTTCCTTTCCTCGTCGAACTGCTAACACTGCATATTATGTTGAAGTTCTTAGATGAAAAAAACTTTTCTAGTTATTGAAATCTATAAGATTATATTAATCTCATGTTCCCATTATGGTGATTTTTTTAATATAATGGGAACATGAGATTCCACTACTCTTCTGTATTTCAATAACAAGAAAGGTTTTTTGGAAAAAAATATTGATTCAATATGAATTATTGGAAGTTCAACAAATAAATTCAATGTAAATCATAATAAAATTGGTAGTTAGGATTTTTTGAGACTTTGGTATGTGTAGGAATTAAACTCACCTTAATCCAACCCATGATGTGATCGGTATCACTCTGAGTGCTTATTTTTATTTAAAATTGATATTAACTTTAGTACAAAAGAAAAATGACATACTCAAAACCAACAAAACATATTCATATTATTTTCATAATTTAGTAAAATGATTCATAATTCATTAATGAATTACTAGAATCATTTGTACCTCAATCTGATAAATGATGTTCCCGGTTTTACTCAATGTGTTCATTATCAATTTAACATTGATATTTTAGTTCAAAAAGTGTTACTAAAAACTGAGAAAATGAACTCATGTTGTCTTTATAATTTAGAAAAACTATTCATAATTCATTTTTGACATGTAGGAATAAGTCTCACATCAAACCAACATACGATGTAATCAGTATGATATAATGTGTGTGTTTCCTGTTTAAAATGAAATTTTAGTAAAAAAGATAACTAACATACTCAAAACTGAGAAAACACATTTGGATTGTTTTGATACTTTAGGAAAATGATATATATGTAATTTGGGAAATGTTTAAATCATTTTCACCTCAATATGACATAAAATTTGACTAGTGTGACTCCAAGTATGTCTTTTTATTTAAAATTGACATCTATTTTAGTAAAAATGACAATTGCCCTACCCAAAACCAATAAAAAAATTGAGAATGTTTTGATACTTTAGTACAATAATCCATTTTAAATTTTTTATGTGTAGGAATCATACTCACCTTAATTAGATACATGATGTGCCTGGAATAACTCAATGTGTCCCTTATCAGTTTAAAATCAACATTTTAGTTTAAATAGTTTCACTCACTGAAAACTGAGCAATATACTCGGACTATCTTGATAATTTAGTACAATGATTCAAAATTTGTTTGTGACATTTAATAATATATCTCCCATAAAACCAACACATTATGTGGTTTTTATGAGTCAAATTACGTGTTTCTAGTTTAAAATGATATTTTCATAAAAAATACAAGTGATATACTCAAAACCAAGAAAATTCCTTTGGATTGACTTTATACTTTAGTAAAATTATCTAGAAGTCATTTGAGATGTGTTTGAATCAACTAAACCTCAATATGATGAATTGTGTGATCGGTAAGAATCCATGTGTGCATTTTTATTTAAATTTGACATTAATTTTAGTAAAAAGGAAAACTGGCCTACTCGAAACTAAGAAAATGAATTCATATTGCTTTTATACATTAGTAAAAAGATCTATAATTCATTTTTTATGTTTAGTAATTATCCTTACCTCAATCTTATACATGATGTTCCCGTTGTGACTCAAGGTATCCATTATCAGTTTAAAGTCGACATTTTAGTTCAAAAAGTATTACTCACTAAAAACCAAGCAAACATTCCCAGATTATCTTGATAATTTGAGACAGAGATTCATAAGTCATTTTTTATATGTGGTAATTGGTATAATGTTAAACCTACACACTATGTTACTGATATGATTCAAAGTGTGTATTTCTAGTTAAAAATAAAATTTTAGTAAAAAAGAGAAGTGACCAACTCAAAACTAAAAAAAACAAATTTGGATTGTTTTTATACTTGAGAAAAAGTATCCATAAGTCATTTGAGACATTTTTGAATCATCCTCACCTCAATATAACACACGTTGTGACCTATATGACTCCAAGTGCATATTTTTATTTAAAATTGACATCAATTTTAGTAAAAGAACAATTGACCTACTTAAAACCAAGAAAAAATATTGGATTGTTTTAATACTTTAGTAATAGGATCCCTAATACATTTTTGATGTGTAGTAATAATTTTCACCTCAATATTATACACTATGTTCTCATTATGACTCAATGTGTTCGTTATAATTTTAAAATCAACTTTTTAGTCTAAAAAGTGTCCCTCACTGAAAACTAAGAAAACACACTCAGATTGTCTTGATAATTTATTAAAATGATTCATAAGTCATTTTTATGTGTAGGAATCAATGTCAAATCAAACCAATGCACAATGTGATTGGTATGAGTCAAATTGTGTATTTTTATTTTAAAATGACATTTTAGTAAAAAAGAAAAGTGATGTACTCACGTTCAGATTGTTTTTATAAATTAGTAAAATGATTCATATGTTATTTGAGACATTTTGGAATCATATTCACCTCAATCTAATGCACAATGTGACCAGTATGACTCCAAATGCATATTTTTATTTAAAATTGACATCAATTTTAGTAAAAAATACAAGTGACCTACTCAAAATCAAGAAAACGCATTTTTATTATTTTTATACTTTAGTAAAATGATCTATAAGTCATTTTTTTATGTGTAGGAATTATTCGCGCATCACTTTGATACACTATGTTCTTGGAAAGACTCATTTTGTATGTTATCACTGTAAATTTGATATTTTAGTTTAAAAAGGGTAACTCACTAAAATCTGAGAGAATGAACTCAAATTTTCTTGATAATTTAGGAAAATAATTCATAATTCATTTTTTGGTTGGAAGTAATTGGTATCACATAAAACTAATAGGTAGTGTGACCGATATGAGTCAAAGTGCATGTATCTAGTTTAAAATGACATTATAGTGAAACAAGACAAGTGACATACTCAAAAAAACATGTTCATGTTGTTTTTATACTTTATTAAAACATTAAATAAGTTATTTTAGACATGTGGGAATTAGCCTCACATAAATCTAACACATGGTACGACCAATATGAATCCAAGTGCATCTTCTTATTTAACTTTGAACTCAATTTTAGTAAAAAGGACAACTAATCTACTCAAAACTAAGAAAATTAATTTGGATTATTTTGATACTTTATAAAAATGATTCATAAGTCATTTTTGAAATTTCGTAACAAAATTCACCTTAATCTAATACAAGATGTTCCTGATATGACTTAGTGTGTCTCTTATCAGTTTAAAATTAACATTTTATATCAAAAAGTCACTCACTAAAAGCCAAGAAAACATGCTCGTATTGTCTTGATAGTTTAGGAAAAAGATTCATATGTCATTTTTAACTTGTAGGAATCAGTCTCATGTTAAATTGACACATGATGTGACTGGTATGAGTCAAAGTGTGTTTCCAGTTTAAAATGACATTTTAGTAAAAAAACAAGTGACATACTCAAAACAAAAAAATGTGTTTGGATTGTTTTGATACTTTAAGAAAATTATATATAAGTCATTTGACATGTGTTAGAATTATCTACACCTCAATACGATGCACATTACAACTAGTATGACTCCAAGTGCATCTTTTCAATATATAAGTGTCATTTTATTTTAAAACATGTATCACGTTTCCAAATTTTAGTTTAAAATTAACCCTTTCTGTTAATTTATTTCTTTATATTGTTACTAGAATAAGAATTATTTTAATATAATGGTTCTTAATTTTTCTCGAGCATGGGCGGTTTGTTCGATAATAGCATGATTCAGGGGTAATATCAAAAGACAAAGGAATACTGATTCTTTTGAATGTATGTAATAATTTGTACTGATGTAATTGTATAAACCAATGTTTGATATGTCTATAATATAGTTTTTTATAGTATTTGTGTTGTAAATTTAATTTCATTTAAATTCTATATTAGTACATGATTTTTTTAAATATGGTGGTGTTTTTGGTGTTGTGGTGTGCTATTACAACACATTACCCTAGTGTTGTGGTGTGATATAACAACACACTATGGTATGTCCCTTTATCAGTGATTTTAAAAGCATTGATAATAGATCAATTTATTAGCACTTTTACAAATTTTGATAAAGGTTCCCTTTATCATTTCTCATATAAAAACTAATAAAGGTCCCCATTATTGGTGCTAAATAAAATCCCTAGTAAAATACTAGGTTTTTTAATCTCGATCTAGTAGTCAGTGCTTCTGTAGAACTGATAAAGGCCATTTTTAGAACTGTTAAAGGCTTATTTTGTAGTATTATGAGGGTAGTATCTTATGGTAAATAATATGTTTAGGGCTATCATGACATAGATTTAATGGATGTGTTTTTATGGTTGGATGGGAATGATGACACTAGTTATTGATTTTGTTCTTATGATGCAATGAATGATGTCATTCCATGGGAACATTTTGGGTGGAGATCATGTGACATGGAGTAATGTTGATAATTGAATATAAGGTGATTACATGTAAAAGATGAAACATGTGGTATTGAAAATTCCCATGGGTGGTGATGAACGATTAATTATGGTGTGGCCTAGTTTATTGGTGATGTCACTCACCATGGGGATGGGGTTGTTGGGGTTATGTGTACACTTGTAATTTTCCTTGAGGTGTTTTAGTTTACTAATTGTAGGTGGTTTCCTCTATGTATTATGTGGTATAGAATGATGTTCAATACTATTTTTATGGATTATGTTCAAACCATAGAGGTCCATATTTGGGGATAGTTGAGACCTACAAATGGGAGAATGAGGCTTTCTATTTACATTGGGTCTGATGGGATTGAGTTGTAAGGAAAAGTAATGTCACGATTTGAGTTCATCGATCTATTGATCAGATGATTGAAAATGGGTTTGGAAGGTTGTGGGACTTGTGATACTAATTTTAAATGTTTCTTGGAAATTTAGTATTATTGATATTGGTTATGTGTTTATATTGTCATGCGATGTCATGTGGTATGGATTTGGTTGGGTCCCAAGGGTGACTTCCTAGCCTGTGGATATATCACCCCACTTGATTCAGTGCATAATGATTAGAAATTCTAGTGTACACTCTTCTTAGGTTCTGGATAACCTCTAGAGTACCCTCTAAGATCATAAAACATTAATCATTTCCCAATTTATTAGAGGAAGATAAATTTCCCACCCATCACATAATAAAAATGATAAAACTTTGTTCCACAAGATCATAAAACATTCATCATATCAGAACCCAATAAAAAATTGAGTTTAATAAACATTTCATCATAACAAACCCATGGAAAATAAACAGGTTTAATAAACATCGTATAATTATAAACATAAACCATTTAGAGAAAGAATAATAATGTTATCCTTGGATCATATCCCCATTAAATAATATGTAAATTTAAGGATTTCATATTATATGAAAAATGATTTGGAAATATTACTTGGAATATTTCCTAAAGAAAATATCCTATCCACTTTGAAAAACAAATTTTCAAAACATAAAACATTTTCAAAATCCTTTTATATAAAAACAACATTGGAAACTTATAAAGGATGCATTAAAGATCAATTAAAATGTTTCTTGGGGAAAATAACCTTTTCAATTTGAAATTTTATTTTTAAAACATAAAACATTTTTAAAATCCACTTCTTTGAAAATAATCTGGGAAACATATTAAGGAAGCTTTAAAGATTAATTAAAACATTTTTTGAGTAAAATAAACTTTTCACTTTGAAAATCAACTTTTTATAACATAAAAAAAATTTTAAAATATTTTTATTTTAAAATAATCTTGTGAACTAATAAATTAAAATTCAAAGAAAATAATTTCCATGATGGAAGGAAATTCCATTCATGACGTACATGTTAAAACAAAGATTAATTTTACATTTTCAGTAAAATCCAAATCCACCTTCTATGGAAAAAACCTTGAATATTAATTTTTAAAAAACATTGTAAAAATTAAAACATGGGTAATAATTCATTTAATAAATTCTTTGGATAATGTTAAAACATTTTTGAAAACATTTTTATAAAACATGGATATGGAAGAAAAAATGGTTTTCAATCGAAGTGATAAATAAAGTCTATTTTTTTTTAAATGTTATTTTTGAATAATGAGCACATAAAGAGAGTAAAGTGAATGGAAAAAATTTTGTTATTAAGAAATAACCATATTGGAATAAAATTCATGAGTTTATTTTGTGATATTTCATGATATTTCATAATCGAAATCATAAACGTAAATAATCATGATAAACAATGAGATTGTATCATAAAACCCTTACCACTTTAGTAACATTGAATCATAATCCCCATGAAGGAAAAAAATTAAATTTAACTCAAAATATCATGATAATAAATAAATTAATAATATTACTTATCAAATGGGTTTTATATACCTCATAAAAGAATATATGTTCATAACATAATATATGTCCCAAATAAGATAAATTAAGACAAAAATCACTTACTTATTTAGTAATCTTTTGAATCGTAAGCCCCATTAAATAATTACATAGAATAAAACATTAAATATAATTAAAATATGTATATTAATGATATAACATGTCAAATTGAAAATATATATACCACACAAAATAAATGAATTATGATTATGGCATATGTATCCTATAAATAAAAGAGAGACTTGAAATATCTTACCTTAAGTCTTGAACTCCTTCATACATGTTAGAAACTACTATATAATAAATATAATTTTACTATAAATATATTATATAACCATACTTATATATATATAATACCATATATTATTTACTTATGGACTTTTATTACCTGTTTATTAACAATTTCATGCTAAAATCACATTTTGTGAAATAACTGCTTTATTATGTATTGACTTTTTTATTTCCATTCCTCTTAATTTTATCATTTTTACATCATATCCATAATTTTAACCATGATATAAATATAATATATAGTTAGTTTATATGTAGTTATAGTAATTGTTAAAATTTGAGATAGAAAATGAAATATAATGTTCATGGAGATGGTAGGTCATACATATGCATGAATGTTGTCTCTATTTTCTTACAGGATTAAATGAAAGAAAGTTAAATAATATATTAAATTTAAAAAAAAAATTAGGTAATATATATCACATATATTCATTAAATTTACCCTAATTACCTCCCATGCAAATCATTAATGAAAAATGACCCACATCGCTTCATGAGGTGGTAGTTCATTGTACACCCTAACGACATTATCATATGCCCCATTAAATGGAAATTTATAAGGTATATGTGATATCATAATTATAAAATTATAATTATCATAAAAATATCATATAAATTCATTTAATCTATCCTTATTATCAACCAATAAAAATAGAAATGAAAAACACATCACATCAGTTCGCAAAGCGGTAGTCTGTCATACACACTATCGACATTATTGTTTTCCAATGGGTTGTGAGGTAGGAAGGTAAATGTTTAATTATAATTCCTGAGAAATAATAACATCAAAAATATCATATGTAAAAAATAAATCCATCATTATATCTAGTTGTGAGAGGTGGTAATGGAAAACGAATAACATTGGTTCATGAGGCGGTTGTTCTCCCTACACACGATGATTTTGTATCCCTATTGATGGAAGAGGAGGTGGATTTAGGTTATTAAATTAATATAATATAATATAATTTTATGGAATATACTGGTTTTATTATTTTATTATAGTTGTAAAATATTTTAAGTAGTTACAATAAGGTTTGAAATAAATACGCATAATTAAAAACATTACCTCTTCTTTGGAAAACCTCTTTAGGTATAACCTAAATCATTATAATATTAGATTTATAATCTAAAAAATGCCTCTAGTTTGTGTTTAGTTAATTAAGGAAGTAATGTGGGTAGGTATTTTTTGAACCAAATGTTTTTTTTTATGTGTGAATAGGGGAGGATATGTGGTGTCATTTTATAAGTGGGGTAGAGGACACACTTGGATTTTTTTGAAAATAATATGTTGTAACTATGTTTGTCACATAAAAAATGGATAAAAATGGTTAATTAAAAAACCTTAGAGGTTATATGGTCTAAATACATCCATAAAATGGGTTTTGGAAATGTATCTAGTTCATTTTACCCCTTATATTTTTGGATTAACCCCTAGTAAACTTGTTTTAACGTTAACCGCAATTATTAATTTTTACTATTTTTACTATTCATTTTGACCAAAAATTATGTTAAACTTATTATTAAATATAAATATTATAATTAAAAATATGAAATACATTTTTTCAAATTCCATTCACATTATTGTAAAAATTTAAAGTTAAAGTTAAACTACCAAACTAAATGAGAAAATGGTCTTCCAAGGATAAAATATTCAAAAGTTTAAAAAGATTTTATAATAAGTTTTAATATAAAATTTATTAAAATGATATAAATTTTATTAATAAATATATTATTTTACTAAATTTTCTTTTAAACCAATTTTAAAATAAAGTTAACCTTATATATTCTTTATATTAAAATGTAGTTTTCAATAAAAACTAGTGTTTTCATTATTCATAGAAAAATTCATCTTCTAAAAAAATCCCAAATAGTCCCCATAATCTAATTTTGACATGTATATTTCCAAAATTATGTTTATTTTTTCAAATAAATTTTATAAATGTTTTAAAAATAAAATTTAATATTTAATCATAAAATTATTTTTTTGAGAAAATTGTATTTTCAAAACATATAAATACTTTACCAAAAATTAATTATTTTTTATCAATATTTTTTATTTATATAAAATCATTATAGTTAATATTTTAAAAAATATTCTTATTCATGAAGAAAATTTTAACATATTTGTAATAATGCTCCTATTTAAATAATAATATTAATATTTTTTTGTGATTTGTTAAAACTTGATACTGCATGTAATGCAAGCTATATATTTATTAAAAGAGATAATTTCATAATATTTATGGGTGTTACATTATACACCCCTTAAAATTAATTTTCCCATCGAAATTATTCACTTTGGTACAAAAAAATGGGGAAACTTTTGTGTTGTTAAATCCTCAAGTTCCCACATAGCTTTTTCAAGCTGGTGGTTTTGACATAAAACTTTGACCAGGTTAGTAGTCTTTTTTATAGAAAATTATTTTTATAATCCATAATATTCGTTGGTTGTTCATTATAAGAGACATCATGTTCCAATGTTATTTCCTTTGAGTTCATTACATGTTATTGAATATATATGTACATCATTAGGGGAGATACATGGAACACTTCGTGATCTTGAGAGACATTCAGTGGAAGACCCAATCAATAGAATGACTCCCTGATATGATTAATAATTTCAAAGGGAATAATATACCTAGGTATTATATTTCCAATATATTCTAATCATAATTTCATCCATTGTTTTTGTTGTGATCAATTTCTACTTCATCTCTTACTCTAAGAAAAGATGATGATTTTTTTATGCATGAAGCACTAACAGATCACAGAATCCATAAGAGAATGATAATCCATTCCTTAAATATATAGTTATTATCAAAATAAAATGGTTATAACAGGTTATGAATAAATCATCATATGTTTAATTAATATATTAATCTCTAAAACCTCATCCAAGTTCAACGTAAAGCATTCCTTAAATGGTTAGCCCTATAACCCTTCCAAAATTCAAAATTTATAAATATGGTCGCTAAATTTCCCAAAATAAACATAAAATTAATCCCCAAAACATCATTAAGTATCTATTAATGGTCAAACACCAAATATGTGAATAACTTTTTCATGAACCAAGTCGGGTCTTCATTTGAACTAGCGCTTGACCTGGTCTGTGGGTGACGGACCACCTATACCTTGTAACCCCTTGGGCCTAAAAACCCAGTGTACTTTTAGCCAACAGGGCATGGGTGAGTTGGTTCAAGGCGGTGGCGTCCTGTCGTCGAGGTTCCGGGTTCGAGTCCTCGCAAAAGCAACGTGCACTACACGCCAGCGAATTACTCATGGGCCCCTCTACCCCGTGTGGAACTGGCCTGAAAGCCTGGGTGTCGTTACACCTCGGCCTGCGGCTGGGGGAGTACATAGAGGCACTCGGTAGTGGGTGACGGCCCACCTATACCTTGTAACCCCTTGGGCCTGAAAACCTAGTGTAATTTTGCCAACGGGGCATGGGTGAGTTGGTTCAAGGCGGTGGCGTCATGTCGTAGAGGTTCCGGGTTCGAGTCCTTGCAAAGGCAACGCGCACTACATGCCAGCGAATTACTCGTGGGCCCCTCTACCCTGTGTGGAACTAGCCTGAAAGCCTGGGTGCTGTTACACCTGGGCTTGCGGCTGGGGGAGTACATGGAGGCGCTCGGTGGTGGGTGACGGCCCACCTATACCTTGTAACCCCTTGGGCCTGAAAACCCAGTGCACTTTTACGCTAACGGGGCATGGGTGAGTTGGTTCAAAGCGGTGGCGTCCTGTCGTCGAGGTTCCGGGTTCGAGTCCTCGCAAAGGCAAACCGCACTACACGCCAGCGAATTACTCGTGGGCCCCTCTACCCCATGTGGAACTGGCCTGAAAGCCTGGGTGTCGTTACACCTGGGCCTGCAGCTGGGGGAGTACATAGAGGCACTCGGTGGTGGGTGACGGCCCACCTATACCTTGTAACCCCTTGGGCCTGAAAACCCAGTGTACTTTTTTAGGTGATTTGGTTCAAGGCGGTGGCGTCCTGTCGTCGAGGTTCCGGGTTCGAGTCCTCGCAAAGGAAACGCGCACTACACGCCAGCGAATTACTCGTGGGCCCCTCTACCCCGTGTGGAACTGACCTAAAAGCCTGGGTGTCGTTAAACCTGGGCCTGCGGTTGGGGGAGTACATAGAGGCGCTCGGTGGTGGGTGATGGCCCACCTATACCTTGTAACCCCTTGGGCCTGAAAACCGAGTGTACTTTTTGTAGTTGGGGTTTGGCTTAGTGGTAAGCACCCCTTAAATCTACATGAAAAAGGGGGGTTCAAAACCCATTGGGGCAGGTACTGTAGCAGTACTGTAGCGTGTTGTAGCAGCGGCAGAGAACTGTAGCGGTGGCGGGTACTGTGCTGTACTGTAGCAGTGTAGGTACTGTAGCAGTACTATTCGCAGAATGGGCTTCGGGCAAAAAAATGGGTCTACGGGCCATGTAATTGGCTAAATTCCCACTGGGCCTTCGGGCTATGTAATGGGTCTCCCTCTACCCAGTTAAAAGAGGTCTTTGCTTTCCTTTAATAATAAATGAGGCTTCGGCCCCAACCTTTAAAAAAACAAGTGCATGGGTATCAATACTATAAAGTGGGAATGATTTACCAAAACATATCATTACAAAAAAACAATATAAAACAAACCAAATCTATAAAACAAAATCAAACAAGCCTTTATAAGGTTTCATATTTAATTCTACAAGTTTATAAAAAATTGAAAGAGAGATACAATAAAAAGGGAACCAAAACCCATCTCCAAAAACCACCATAAGGAAAGGGGAACATCTCCCTCAATACATAACAGTAACACCACCCAAGAGAATCACTAGAATCTTGAATCACCATCACCAAAAGTTTTACCCTTACCTGTATCAAAGATGACTAAGTCTTCTTACACCCAAAGGTGTAAGTAGGTTGTGAGCTATTTCCCAGTAGTATTCCACTGAAAAGGATTCCATACTATAAACATCAAATGGAAAATAAACTTTTAGTTTTAAAAAATTAAATTTAATTTTAAAAAAATTTAAGATAAAGTGCCTTTGATGAAAATTAATTTTAAAGGAGTGCAATTTTAAATAAAAACACCACTACCTTTTAAGTAACTCAAATGCCACACTGTATGACGATGGTGAGTGGAACATAGTCAAGAGAACTAGACATGGGAGAGGCCCTATGGGTACTAGATAGTAAATTGGATCCTAGAACCTCGTGTGTCGGTGTAAAGTGGTATAGAAACCACAATCATCTATGTTCCTCTGAATGAGCCACTAGAGAGAGAAAAAATCCAAAATTATAGTGGTCTCTGTTCATCATAAATATTTAATTAGTGTTGACATCATCAGTCCCACTAACTAAAACCGGGTTATAGCCACCTCTGTATCACTAGCACTCTAGCCCTAGTCCACCCTCCTAGATACCCAGGCTTATATTAGTGTGCTCAATCAAGTTTTATTTTCCACAAGATACACCACATTCACACACAAATCCAAACAAGGAACTACACTCACCAAAAACCACCATTTTCACACCCAAATCCTCTTCCAAAAATAAAACTCACACCAAAAACTTTTCAACCATGATTCTCATTACAAAAAAAAACTTAATAAATTATTTAATCAATTAATAAAACATTTCAAAAGAACACAACAATGGATTACTTCAAGAATACACCAATTTCACATGTAAAGTCCATTTTAAAATCAATGTCATATAAAATATCTTAAAAACTACTTTCACACCTCATTTATATATCATAAACATTCTAAATAACATAATAAATCCTAATAAATTTATCAAGCAACTTTTAAGCATTGAATCACCTACCTCGAGTGAAGAAAATTTCGGAAATTGTTGTGAAACTCCAACTGCACCTCGACCACACCACAAGAAGGCAAGATCAAACCCTAATCCAAGGGATCAAACCAATAATGTCAAAATAAAACACTAAAATCATAACCTTATTGATGGAAGAGAGGAATCCCCCAAAAGAAGCGAGGTAACCCTAGAACAGAGGGAAATTGGGAGAGGAAAAAAAGTCTTACATGATGATTCGAGGGGAAACCACCCTTAATTCACCCCAAAATCGAAGCTCCAAGGGAGGTGGAATGAGGGAGAGGCGTTCATATAGTGAGGAATCCTGAAGGATAGAATAAATGAGGTAGTTTAGGGGTTAAAATCTAGAGGAGTGAGAAATTTTAATGACCTAGAAGATGTGCACATTTATTCTGTAAGGTTTGGTAAACCACACAGTAATCAATAGTAGTGTTCTGTTTGAGGAATGACCTGTCACACAGTTACCTGGGTTGAGGCACACAGTCGTGCTGAATCCATACAATAGATTTTTTCACCTACCACATAATTAGATGGGATGGGTTTATATTTTCTATTAACTATATCCCAATTGTGCACTAGGACCTATCCTCCCAAAATCCTCTATTTTTCTCCAAAATTTCAAAGGGAAAACAAGGGAAAAATATTGGTCAAAAATAAAGTAGAAAAATACCTAAAAATGAGATCATGTATGTGACAACCTTGGTCATATATTCTCCTGAATCATTTTAATAACTATAATTACCATAAAACCTAAATTAAAACATACATGCCGCCTTATTTCTTAAAAAAACTACAGATTATTGAGTATATTAAATAAATAAAAAAATTATGTAAACCCCATAAATAGTAACATCAACCAATTTGTTAATAAATCATTAATTAGTTATGAGTTCATCAATACAGTCCAATTTAATTTATCCATATCAATAATCTCTTTACCCAAACTAAACACCATTTTCTAAACATTAGGGTCATATTAAAGGTCATATTCCCTTAATCATGTGTTTTTTTATATAATTTCATTTTTACGTTAAATTAATTTTTTATTTCATCATTACCATTTAACATATTCTTGGAAATACTTAATAAAAACTTATATAGAAAAATTATTATATATTTTATGATTCATATAACATAATTATTGAAATACCATACACAAACACTTTAATAAATACACTTAATTCTTAAAATATTAACTAGGATTCATAATCTTATTCCTTAATACCTCTTTCATACAATTTGAAATATGAATCATGTCTTAAAATTCATCAAACTCAATTTAATCATGCTTCTCACATTTAACATAAGCTATATTTCTATATCAACAAATACCTTTAATAAGATGTTTTTGGTCTCTTCATCATCAATAGTATAAAAATTACTCATACCACCTTATTAATTATATTCATGATATTTCCCCTTATTACATATATTTGTATAATTCCCATTATTTATAAATTTATAACATTCAACCATTAACTATGCCTTAGGGAAACCATTATTCTTGTCAATTTCATTAACTGAACTTTTCATTTTTTGTTAGAAATTTCATACTATGTTCCCTTCTTCTCCACGTATAAAAAATATTCTCACTCATTTTTATGAAATTCTATGGATCCATGGAGTGATTCTTCCCACATTCTTGATATATAGAAAATTGGATATTCTTTCATTCATGGTCTCCACCACCCTAGATCTCAACAAACTCTATAATTGTCTTCTTTGGTGAGTCTATGAGTTGGATAAGGTGAAATTTGTTAATCATATATTGTGAAAAATGATTAGGCATAATCACAATATCGTTCACTCCATTCATCATCATATTCAGTTTCTTATAAACACATTTTCTATCACATTCAATGTTAACCTAGTTCCTATTGGTTCCCTCTACTAAATAAAACCAAAACGTATAGTATAAGAAATAATGTTCATAGTGGAAAACCATATAATCATGAATAAATACTTATATGATGAATAAATCATGAAAAATTATTTAAAATATATGGCACATTAGGTTTAACCTAGGCCATTAATGGTCATCATTTATTTGAATCCTTCATGATGGTTTGTAAAGAGTTTGATAATTTTGAAAGCATATCCCCTGAGATTTTTAATCAAGGTGCACAGTAATCCTCATTATCGTGTACTAGGTTATAAAAACCCATCCTTAACATACATATACATTACATCACTTTTGAATAATACTTAAAACATTAAAAAAATAGACTCCCAAAGACTGTACTATTCTATTTCCTTTGGAAACATGGAAGCCTAAACACTGGTATATAAATGAACTACATAAACTCTTACTAGGTTCTTCTTGAGAAAACATAATACATATCTTCATAAGTTAGGGGAAGGAAACATAAAAATGGGTGAGCTCAGATTCTTAGTAAGGGTAAAAAGGGAGATACGTAAGAATAATCATTAGTGTAAGGGCTTGGGAACATGATCATGAAAATAGAAGATCATACCCTTCATATCAAATATCATAAACATGAATCATGGCATAAATGTTGGAAGTTCATAAGACATTAATCTTAAGGAAATAAATAACATAATCCATGAAAACATAACATCGGAATAAAACATGGAATTTTGGAAACACATAAGCATATAATCTGATTTCCAAAGTAGCAAAGAAATCACTAACAATACCATATTAGTAGTATGGGTTCAATACAAATACCATTTTGGTAGTCATGATTCACTCCCATGGCCATCTTAGTATCATGAGTTCAATCCTTATACTGTATCGGTAGTCATAGATCACTCCCATGAACATCTTAGTAGTCAAGGTTCACTCCCAAGTTTATCTTATTCTATATCATGAGATATAAATCTTTACCCAATGCATTATAGGGGGATATAGGTCTCACCCATATCATAGTGAAATCATACATACATGTTCCATAAAATCATAAACAATCATATTTTGACCTATGAAATAAAATGGGTTCATAAACATGTAATCATATATTAAACTATGAAAAATTAACAGGTTTCATAATAATTTCATCAAAAACATAACTTGTGAAAGAAGTGAGTTTTATAGACATATAACCCATTAAAAGAAGTGGGTTTCAAAAATATCATGTCACCAATACATAAACCAATTAGATAAATAATATGACTGGAACCTTTAGATAATTTCCCCAAAAGGAATGATTAATAACAATGGGAGTCACAATATATAGAAAATAATTTTGAAATATATTTTAAAAACACTTTATGGTGAAATTATCCTTTCTCCATTGAAAAAATTATTCTTAAAACGTTAAACAATTTGAAAATCATTCTCCTTGAAAAATACATTGAAAACTTATAAAGAAATCTTTAAAATTATTTGAAAACCATTTCTTTGAAAATGTATTTTAAAAATATTTTCTTAATAATAATCCTTTTAAACATGCAAAGTAAAATTCAATTAAATGACGGTGATTAAATTCATACATGTCATACAAGGTAAAAATAATATTCCTTTTTTATGGTAAGAGTTTTAAAAATTCCTTTTTCAGAAAGAAACCAGAAGATTCCTTTGAAAACATTGGTAAAATAAAAAAGGCTAAAAATATCCTTTAATGATCATAATATATTATTAAAATATTCTTGGAATCCCATTTTTTAAAGCATTGTTTCGGAAGAACATAGTTGTTTGACCGAAGAGAGAGGTAAGGTCATATTTTCTTATAAAAAAATTCTTAATTATCTTAAGTACCAAAGAGTGGTAAAATGGTACTAAAAATGAAGAAATAAATACTAACTAGAGGAGACTAAAAGTATCTAGTTTTATTTAAATATGAATCATAATATTTCATTAATTAAAACATAATCATAAACAATCTCGATAAACACTGAGATTATTTCAATAAACTCTTACCACATAGTAACTTTTAATCATACTCCCCGTGTATTAAAACGAAATTAAATAGAGCATAAAATATCATTAAAATAAATTAATTCATGATATAACATTTCAAAGGTATTTTATACACCTCATATAAAAATATAGTTGTATAACATGGCATGTGTCTCAAAGAATTCATATTGAGACAAAACTAATTTACTGATTTGGTAACTTTTGAAAATTAAACCCCATGATAGAAAGATCATAAAATGGTTCTATAAATCAATATATATTTAATTATAATATTCATATAACACATTCATGGTCATTATATACACCATAAAAAATACTTTAATGGTTAATAGGGCATGTATCTCACAGAAATAAAGAGTGAGATGAAAATAATTTATCTTGGGTATGAATTGTCTCATGTGTATTTATATTATTTAATAATAAAATTATGTTAATTAATTAATTTATTAAGAACCTATTTCATGTTTATTATTAATTTTACTTAACTTATTACCATGTTGTATACAACTACATACACAATTTATTTTAAGCCTGGTGTTGTAGCCAAATTCGGTTCATGTATTAAAAACGACTTTGGTTGGTCGACTATGGTCAAATGGGTCATTATATAAAAATATATATAATAATAATCATGAAATAATTATCATATTTATAAATTAATTATACTTTTAAAACCAAACATTAAATATGGTTGTGAAAAATTAATCAATTTTATAGTTATGGAGACGGTATGTCGTACGTACGCATGAGTAACATTCCCATTTGTCAATGATCATTATGGAAAGAAGGTATATAACATTAATATTTCTAGAATCATAATTATATCATAAATAAAATAATATTTAATCACATAAACTTATATATATAATTCTTGTGATGTAAAATTAATCACATCATGTCTATGAGATAGTAGTCCACACGTCCACGAATGACGTTATTACTTTTTAAGTGTGTGAAAGGGTAATAAAAAACGGTATATATTATATTTCCATAATATGTATTATGTCATTAATATCATATATATGTTTTTTATGCCACGTATTTTTAATTAAAACATTTATTTATAAATTCCATGTATCTTTTCAATGAATCACATTGCTTTGAGGGGAGGTAGTCCACACTTCCTCAAACGAAGTTTTCTTATTTACATAAAATGGAACGTATAATGATATGTGTGGTAAAAATATTATATAAGAATAAAAACATAATAAAAATAATATTTATTATACATAAATATATTTTCCATCATAATTTCCACCATGAATGGTGGTAAAGGAATAATGAACAATCATTATTTTGGGAGACAGTAGTTCACCATACACATAAACAGTATGTTTTTTACCCATTAGATTGAGGTGTGTGTAATTGTAGGTCAAAAAATTATCATTAAAAAATATTAGAATATTTAGGATACTATTTTTTTATAATAATTTAATAATATGAATTTATTTTGTGGTGAAAGAAAATAAAATAAAGGAGCTTTAGGGAGGGTGTTACCTCTTAATCAGGTAAATCCTTTGGGTGTGCACCAAAGGGTTTCCTTGGAAGACTTTATGAACAAAGGGAGGCTTAAATGAGTAATTAAGGATTTTTTGGTGGAAATTTTATCATATATTTTCCAAATCTATGTGGTTTTATAGGTGTAAAGAAGTTAAGAAGAGGAGGCCTTTTATAGTGGAGGAGGAGTGGCACTCTTGTAAATATTTGGAAAAGAAATTCCACCAACATTTTTCCCTTATAAAGTGGATACCATAATGGAACAAAGTATATAAAATTTATTATTGGGTCTAAATATTTTTATAAAATTGGGTTTGTAAAATTTTATACATCCTTTTGGGTCTTAATTTTAAGGTTTAGTCCTTAATTAAGCTTAATTTTAACTTAATCGATGTAATTAATTTTAATTACTTTCACTAATATTTTGGGTGAAAAACTAATTTGAACATATTATACAATATAAATTATGATAATTCAAAATATTTAATTCATTTTTAAAAATTCCAGTCACAAAAATGGCAGAAATTAATTTAAGTTTAATCCTGCAGTCGGGTTGACAATACGGGTTTTTAAAGTAAAAACGTTCAAAAGTTTTCTAAGTGTTAATACCCAATATCAATGTGAAATTAATATCAATGACCTATACTGTATTAATTTATAATAATATTATCTAATTAAACTTTTAAAATAATTAAAAATATAATTTAACCTTATAAATAAATTAGATGAAAAACTTTCTTGAACTAAAATTCAGTATTTTTCACTATTCATTAAAGAAGTAAAACTTCAAAGAAAAATACCAAAAAAAATAACCTAACATAATTATTATGTTAATATTTCAAAAAATATTTTTATTTTTAACTATTAAATCTATAAAAGTGATAAAAATTGTATTTAAAATGGGTTCATAATTAAAATGTGGTAAAAATGCCTTAATAAAAATATCGATTTTTAAGCATAAAATTGGGATTGTTCTTATGTTATGTCTAAAAAATATATTTTATGAATATAAAAATTATTTTATGGAATATATAACATATATATTACATTAATATCACTTGCTAATTTTAGTTAATTTAATTTATTAGGGTAAAATAATTTTGTGACCGTAAAAATAAAAAACATTATATATTTAATCGATTTTCATATTCATTTCTAATTAATTGGTAACCTATGAATTCATATTATTTTTGTTTAAACCATATATTTTCATTAAATTATTTAAAACTATTAATAATTTATTATTTAAAAACTATGTTATATTTTATTATATTAGGTAATAACATTTTAATGATATACTATTGTTCAGTAAAACTTAGTCTTGCGTGTTAACACAAGCCATCAAGGAAAATCATTATTGCATGTAACACAAGATAAAATCGGTTTTTGATATTGATAAAACTAAATTTTATGTTTCTTATAGTGCATGATTAAATTTGTGTTGCATGTAACATAATCCAAACATAGTTCTTTAATATAAAATAAATTATCTTCAGTGTTGCGTGAAATAAAAAATATCAAAAAGGTTAAATTAATTCAAAAAATAATAATTCATAAAAACTCGGAGTGTCACATTTTATCCCTCTTAAAATTAATTTCACCCTTTAAATTTATCTAGTTTATCAAAGGTTTAATACTAGAAAGTTTTATTCATAGAAACCCACATCATAAAAATGGATACTAAAACTTCCCTTAAAAGTGAATGTTGGAACCATAAATGTTACCCAAAGTAACATATAACTAGGTTTACACATAGAAGAACATAGTTTGGGAGTGAATATTGTAAATGGGGGGAAATCTTAAATATTTATAGGGAGTGATTGAGGTCATCAATCACAAACAAGTGAATTATAAAAAAAAAGTTGAGGGGCTTAAAGTTATAAATCTATGATGATTCAAAAGGACATAGGTTCAACAAAATTAAGGTATTAAGACAAAAAAAATTTTATCATTATCCTAATATTGATTAATTATTTTACTGACCAAGAATATAATGAAATATACTTACTTGATATATTTCCATAAAAAAAATTACATTCTGCAGTTGTTCTTTTATCTATTTCTAATTTATCCATTACTTCAAGAAATGGATGTCCCTAATTAACTTTAATGCCTGAATTACCAAAATAAACTTTTTGAAGATCTTAAGGCTCATAAAATAATGAAAATTATAACTATTTGTCTCTAATTATTCTTTAAAATCAATATGGTTGATATGTTAATCTGTAAACATAAAAATCAACTCTACTATTTTATCATTAATATTTATTAAACAAATTTAATTACACATTAACCAAGACATCGTGTAGGCATGTGGTAGGAGTGAAACCCTTATTGTCCTTTGGTCATGGGTTCAAGACCCACATACTTTCCATACTTTATTAGTTGTCACCTGACATACTTAATTTCCTTTTCTTAAAACCATGCTAATATAATTTCCAAAATAAATAATATGGGCATCCTTAAAATAAGGTTAATCACTATATATCCTTTTAACTGAGGTTTTTAATACAAAATCAGTGCATAAATACATCCTACAAAGTTTAACTTAAAAGTTTAATGAATTTTTAACCTTATAACCCTTGAAATATTAAAATCTAAAAAATTAAAAAGAAAGTTATGAAATCATATTAACATTGATTCCCCTATATATCACAAAGTAGCTCTTGGTTGTCACATTCCAAACATGTGAATACCCTCATAATATATTCTCTTGAAACATATTAATCACCTGAATTACCATAAATATTTATTGAAAACATGCATGATTACTTATTCAAAGTATATTGTATTTATTCCATAAATCCAAAAATATTATAAACATTGTCAATGATGGCATAAAACATCTTTCAAAAACTCCTTAATTAGTTCCAAGGTAATCAGTACATTCCAATTTACTTATTAATATCCCAGATATCTTTATCCAAACAACATTATCATAACATAAGGAATATATTAAGGGTTATATTTCTCTTAATCATGTGTTTTCCATGGACATTACCTTACCATTATATGACTTTTCTATTCTATCGGAACTATTCAATGTGTTCTTGTAAATCTTTAGAGAAAAACATAAACTAAACAATCCTTATATATTTCACCATTAATATAACATAATTATTAAATCAAAATACATAAAAACTTTTATTATTTCACTTAATACTTTTTCCATTAACAAGGCTAAATCATCCTATTATAGAACACCTCTTTCTGTTCACATTTCATATATAGTCTCATCATCATCCATAATGTAACCATTACTCACACCACCTTGTTGATTCTCTTTAAGACCTTTCCTCTTGGGACATTTATTTACATAATGACCATGTATTCCACACTTAAAGAAATAAACCTTTGATGATGACTTAGGGAGGCCAATATTTTCATCCATTTTGTTAACTAGACTCTTCAGTTTTTCCTTATAGCCACATGGTTTGTGCCCTTCTTTCCCAGAGTCAAAACATATTCTTATTCCTCTTATTCATTCACTTAGGTAATTATTTCCACATTCTTTATACAAAGGAAACCGAATATTATTTCTTCTATGGTCTCTATTACCTAAACACTCAGAAAATTCCTTCTTTCTCTTCCTTGGGGGTGTCTGAGAGTTGGTTTAGGTACATGTTATTAATCATGTTCTTTGAACACTAATTAGGAATGATCACAACATATTTCACTCCAATGATAATCCCACTTTAATTGTCATCATCAAATCACCCATCACATTAAACACTAGTATAGTTCCTTCCATCTACCACCATTTACTAAAACCATAAGCATAGTGTGAGCAATACTTATCATTCTAGAAAACCACATAGTCATGAAAATAATTACTTATAGGATGTCTAAATAATGAAACCTTCCTAAATATATGGAACCCTATGTTTTTTCTAGGATATTCATATCCATATTATATTTAAACTCTTCATGTTGGTTCATGAAGAGTTTTGTGAATTCTCAAATCATATCCACCATGAGTGTCAAACCAGGTGTGCATCAAGTCCTGTTTTTGCGTACCAGATTACCTCGAGTCAGGCTCATAACATCTTGTCAAAGTTTTTACCCCTAGGTATATATGTTCCAAATCCACATCCAGTTTTAGTATCCAGACATGAATGTATTTTTAGGAAACTACTCACTCTATCCTTTACCAATATTACAGTACATTTTCCTAAATGTCAATTCACCCTTATACTTATCCTTAGAGACATCCCTAGACATATCCTTAGAAATATACCTAGGGATCTCACTAAAGTTTTCTCGTCCTAGTTTCTAAATGTTAACTAAACCTTTACTATGATACCAACTATAACAACCCATTATTGACATATATATACATCACATCACTTTTTTGAAATACATAAAACATTAAACAAACAATATCTTAAAGACTGTACTATTCTAGTGCCTTTGTAAACATGGAAACATAAAAACTTAAACATAAATGAGATAAATAATCTCCCACTTGGTTCTTCATGACTAGAACCCTTCTCAGAAACATCAAACGTAATACATATCTTTATAACTTATGGGAAGGAAACATAAAAACGGGTAAGTTCAGATGCTCAGTATAGGTAAAAAAGGGATATACATAGGCATAATAATGAGAATAAGGGCAGGAGAACATGATCATGAAAATAGAAGATCATACCTTGTATATCAAAGATCATAAACATGAATCATTTCATAAATCTTGGCAGTTCATAATGCATGAATCATAAAACAAATAAATAACATGATTCATGAAATCATAACATCGGAAAAAACATGGAATTGGGGAAACACATAATCATATAATATGATTTCCATAGTCACCAAGGAATTTATTCCAAGAACATATTAGTAGTATGGTTTCACTCCCCATACCATCTTGGTAGTCATGGTTCCCTCCCATGGTCCTCTTAGTTGCATGAGTTCACTCCTAATACCATCTTGGTAGTCCTCGTGTACTCCTATTTCCATCTTAGTAGTCACGGTTTACTCTAAAATCATAGTCTATATTTTGAGATATAAATATTCACCCAATTCAATGGAGGGAGATTTAGGTCCCACCCATATCATAGTGAAATCATACATACATGTTCCAAAAAATCATAAACAATCATATCTTAACCCATGAAATGAAATGAAATGGGAATCATAAACATGAAATCATATCTTAACTTGTGGAAAAGAGAAAAGTTTCGTAATCATTTCATCAAAAACCTAAACCATGAAACAAGTGAGTTTCATAGACATATAACTCATGAAAAGAATCAGGTTTCATAAACATCATGTCATCAATACATAAACCAATCAGAGAAATAATATGAATGGAACCTTTAGATCATTTCCCAAAAAGGCATGAGTAACACCAATTGGTTCCATACTAGATGGAAAATAATTTTGAAAGTTATTTTAAAAACACTTCATAAGGAAATTATCTTTTCTTCTTTGAAAACTACTTCTTAAAATTTTAAACCTTTTGAAAATTAGTTTACTTGAAAAATACTTAGAAAACTTAGAAAGAAATCTTAAAAATGATTATAAAAACATTTCTTTGAAAATATCTTTTAAACAAATTTTTAAAATTTAACCTTTCAAACATGTAAAGTAAACTTCAATAAAATGATGGCCGATAAATATATACATGTCATATGAGGTAAAAATAATATTCATTTTTCACAGTAATAGGTTAGAAAAATGTCTTGTTAGAAAAGAGGAAATAAGACTCCTTTGGAAATATTGGTAAAAGAAAAGAGGGAGAAAATTTACATTAATGATCATAAGATATTAGTATAAAATTCTTGGAATCCCTTTTTTGGAAAACATGGTTTTGGAAGAACGTAGATTTCTGACCAAAGAGAGAGGTAAGGTCATATTTTATTAAAAACATTTTTATAATTATATTAAGTACCAAAGAGTAGGAAATTGTACTAAAACATGAAGACATCAATTATAACCATAGGATAATAAAATTCATGAGTGTTCTTGAAATATGGATCATAATATTTCATTAATGAAAACATGATCATAAACAATCTCAATAAACAGTGAGATTGTTTCAATAAATTCTTACCACAAAGTAACTTTGGATCATACTACCCATATAGTAAAATGAAATTACATGGTGCTTAAAATATCATGAAAATAAGTAGATTAATGGTATAAAATTTCAAAGTCATTTTATACACATAATATAAAAATATAGGTGTATAACATGGAATGTGTTTCAAAGATGGAAAATTGAGATAAAACTAATTTACCGATTTGGTAACATTTGAAACATAAACTCAATGATGGAAAGATCATAAAATGGTTCCATAAATTTCTATATACTTACTTATATGAGGAATATAATACATTCATGGTAATTATATACACCACACAAAATAAGTGATCAGTGAATAAGGCATGTATCTCATTGAAATAAATAGTGAGATGAAATTACTTTACCTTGACTCCAACTTGTCTCATGTTTATTTATATTCCTAAATAATAAAATTATATTAATTAATTATTTTTTTCTGAACCTTTTTCATGTTTATTATTACTTTTACTTCACTTATTACCATATTGTATACAACTAGTTAAATAATTTAGTTTAAGTTGGGTGTTTTGACCAAATTCAGTTCATGTATTAAAAATGAATTTGGTTGGCTGACTATGATCAAAGGGGTCATTGTATAAACAAATAATGAATAATAATAATTAAATATTTAACATATTTATGAATTAATTATTCTTTAAAAAACAATAATTAAATATTATTGTGAAAAATGAATCAACATTACATTCATTGAGATAGTAGGTCATACATACGCATGAGTAACGTTCTTATTTCTCAATGATCATTATGGAAAGATGGTAAGTAACATTAATATTTAAAGAATTATAATTATATCATAAATACCATAATATTTAATAAAATATACTTAATTATAATTCTTTTTATGTAAAAGGAATCACATCATGTTGAGGAGGTGGTAGTCCATACGTCCACGAACGACGTTGACACTTCTTAAGTGTGTGAAAGAGTAATAATGAAAATGGTATATATTATATTTAAAAAAGGTAACTATTTAATTAATATAATATATATTTTTTTATGTCACATGTGTTTAATTAAAACCATAATTTATACATTACATGTATCGTGTGAACGAATCACATCGCTTTGAGGGGCCGGTAGTTCACACTTCCTCAAACAAAATTATCATATTTAAACCAAATGGAATGTATAAATATATGTGTGTTAAAATGATTAAATATGATTAAATAAATAATAAATATCATATATATTATATACAAACATAGTTTATATCATAATTACCACCAATATATATGGTACAGGAAGAACAAATAGTCATTATTTTGTGAGACGGTAGTTCGTTGTACACATAAACAGTATATTCGTTAACCCTTAGAATGAGGTGTGTATAAGTGTAGATCGAACCCATATCATAAAAACATCTTAGTATATTTATTATATTGTTTTTTTGTATAATTACCTAATAATATTAATTAATTTGGTGGAGATAAAAAATAAAATAAAGGGGCTTGAGAGAGAGTATTGCCTCTTAATTGGGTAAAACCATTTGGTTTTCACCAAAGAGATTCCTTGGAATACTTTATATCCAAAGGGAGGATTAACTGAAGAATTTAGGATTTTTGGGAGTATATTTTATTATATGTTGGAAAACCCTAAGTGGTTTTATATTTTTAGAGAAGTTGAGGAGAGGAGGCCTTTTTTAGTGGAGGAGGAGTGGCACTCTTTTAAATCTTTGGAAAAGGAATTTCAACCACGTTTCTCTAAATAAAAGTGGATCTCATAATGTACCCAATAATATTAAAGGGATTATAGGGTATAAATATGGCCATAAAATGGGTGTTGTAAAAGTTTATAAGTCATTTTAGGTCTTAAATTTAATGTTTAGCCCTTATTTAAGCTTAATTTTACCTTAATTGATGAAATTAATTTTAATTACTTTCACAAATTATTTTGATAAAAAATTAATTTGACCTTATTAGACATTATAAATTATTATTTTTCCAAATATTCAATCAATGTTTCTAAATTCCAATCACATAAATGGAATAAATTAATTTAAAATTAATCGCGCAGTCGGGTCGACAATGCGGGTTTTTAAAGTAAAAATATTCAAAAGTTTGATAAGTATTTATACCCAATTTAAAAGAGAAATTGATCTAAATAAACTAAATTTTATTAATTTATAAAAATATTATATAATTAAATTTCTAAACCAATTTAAAATATAATTTAACTTTATAAATAAATTTTATGAAAAAACAGTTTTGAACTCAAATTCAGTATTTTTCACTATTCATTAAAAAAGTAAAAATTCACAGAAAAATACTAAAATATTACCCTAAACTAATTATTATATTCCTATTTCAAAGATAAATTTTATTTTTACATATTAAATATATAAAAATTTCAAAATTTGGATTTAAAATTTGTTTATCATTAAAAGGCAGTTAAAATGCCTTAATAAAAATATTGGTTTTTAAACAAAAAATTGGGTTTGTTCTTATCATATGTATATCAAATATATTAGATGAATATAAAAAATATTTTATTAAATATATAACATATATATTACATTAATATAACTCCCTAATTTACATTAATTTAATTTATTACAGTAAAATAGCTTTGTGGCCATAAAAATAATAATATTTTACTTTATATTCGATCAGTTTTCATATTCTTTTCTAATTAATTGGTAACCTGTGAATTAATATTATATTTGTTTAAACCATATATTTTCATAAATTATTTAGTACTATTCATAAACTCAAATTTAACAACTAGGTTATAATTTATAATATTAAGTAATAACATTTTAATGATATATTATTGTTCGGTAAATCTCGGTTTTTCATGTTAACACAAGCCATCGAAGAAAGTCACTATTATGTGTAACACAAGATAACTTTGGTGTTCCATGTATATAAAACTAAATTTTATGTTTTTTATAGTTCATGATTAACTTTGTGTTGTGTATAACGTAATCCAAACATAGTGCTTTAATATAAAATAAACTATCTTCAGTGTTTCATAAAATGTAAAATATAAAAAAATGTTAAATTAATTTGGAAAAAAATAATTCACAAAAATTTAGTGTGTTTCACAGGCAATGATCATGTTAAGACCTATATTCCTTTTTTATAGTTATTACCCCAAGGTATATCTATTTTAATATCGCATCCACTTATAGTATCTAGAGAGGGATGAAATTTATTAGAAGCCACTCTCTTTATCCTTCACCAATATTCCATGATATTTTCCTATACATAGAATTGTATTTATACTTATTCTTTGACATATACCTATTCATATCCTTATAAAATCCCTAGGTATTTCACTATGGTTTTATAATTATGGTTTATAAAGGTTAACTAAAACTATCCTATGATACTAACTGTAAAGACCCAAACTTCTAATACATAGATGTTACAAATTTTTAAATGAATATTAATTACATTAAAAATTACACTTGAGGATCATAATGGTATAGTGACTTTGGAAACATGGAAACATAAAATTTGGTTTATGAGATTTATACATCATCTCTCACATAGTTCCTCATAACTGGCATCCTAATTTGACATATCACACATAATAAATATCATCACAACCTATGGAAAAGTAATATAATTTAGGGTGAACTCATATTCTAAATAAGGGTAAACAAGGGATATATGTAATAATAACATGATAATAATGGTATGAGAACATGTGAATATCATTTGAAACCCATAACAAGAATATAAAGTATTATAGTCTTCATCCATGTAAAATTTATTAGTATTTCATAAGATATTAATCACAAGGAAATCAAAGAACATGATCCATGTGAGGATAACATTGGAATAAGACATATAATTTTGGCAGACACATAAGCATAGAAAACCTTATGTCAAGGATACCCCACAAGACATTAATAACATTTTAGGATTGGGATCACCACCTGTGTACCTAATATAGGATTGGTATAACCTCCTCTGTATACTCTTTTCAGTCTTGGGATAACCTCTTGGGTACCCTCTCATCTCAAAAAACATTAATCAATACCCAATGCATTAGAGTGAGATATAGGTCCCACCCAACACATAATAAAAATTATATACATTTTTTCTACAAGGTAATAAAATATTCATCATATAAAAACCGAAAAAAAGCTATTGGATATCATAAAAATTCCATTACAGCATAACATATGGAAAAGAAACAGGTTTCATAAACATATTTCCATTATAAACATAAACCATTCATATAAAGAATAAGAATGGTTTCCTTGGATAATATCACCCATAAATCATAATTATAATCAAAGTATGTCATATTATATGGAAAATTATTTTAAAATATTATTTGGAGCATTTCTTAAGAAAAATATGTGTTTCACTTTAAAAAACTCTTTTTAAAACATAAAACATTTTCAAAATCCTTTAATTTAAAAATAACCATGGAAACTTTTAAAGAAATATTTAAAGATCAATTAAATTTTTTCTTAAGTAAAATAAGATTTTTACATTTAAAACCACTTTTTAAAACATAAAATAATAAAAATAATTTTCTTATAAAACAACCTTGGAAACATATAAAGGAAGCTGTAAAGATCAATTAAAACATTTCTTAAGGAAAATGACCTTTTCACTTGAAAAACAAATTTTTAAAAAAAAATTAAAATCCTTTTCTTTTAAAATACACTTAGAAACTTATATAGTAATCTTTAAAGAAAATATTTTTCATGACAATGAAAAATTCAGTTTATATCATAAATGTTAAAACAAATATTCCTTTCACATTTTTTATAAAAGCCAAATGAGAATTGTTTGGAAAATGACATGAATATTATTTTTTAAAACACTTTTTAAAAAATTAAAGATGGGAACAAATATTTAATAAATAATTTGGATGATGTTAAAACGTTTTTAGAAAACATGGATATGGAATAAAAAAGGTTTTTTGACTGAAGAGAGAAATAAAACATGTTTTCTTTAAAAACGTTATTTTAGAATCATGAGTACAAAAAGAGACAAAAAAATGTAAAAAAATTATTCTAAAGAAATAAACATGGGAGAATAAAATTCATGAGTTTCTTGAGATATAGTTTATAATATTTCATCATTGGAGTCATAAACATAAACAATCTTGATAAACTATGAGACTATATCATAAAACTCATACCACTTTAGTAACGTTGAATCATTAGCCCCAGAAAGGAATAATATTGAATTAAACATAAAATATCATTATAATAAATAAATTAATGATATCACAATTCAAAGGGGCTGTATATACACCACGTAAAAGAGGATAGGTGGATAACATAATGTATGTCCCAAAGAAGACAAATTGAGACAAAAATATTTTACCTCTTTAGTAATATTTTTAATTGTAAAGCCCATTAAATAATAACATAAAAATAAAATGTGAATATAATTAAAAAATATATATATCCATGATATAACATGTAAAATGGGTAGTATATACACCACATAAAAGAAACAAGTTGTGATTATGGCATATGTCCCTCATAAATAAAAGAGATACTAGAAATCCCTTACCTTAAGTCTCGACTTCCATCGTACATGTTTTAAACTCCTGTAAAATAAATATAATATTATTATAAATATATAATATAAACATACTTATATATATCATACCATATATTATTTACTTATGACCTTTTATTACCCATTTGTTAACAATTCACTATTAAAATCGCTTTTCAAGTAATATTTTCTTTGTTCTTCATTCATGTTTTGATTTTTTATTTTTGGTCATCATACTTATATCATGGTTCCATAATCTACATAATTTTTACCATGATATAAATATCATATATATTAATTATATATATATTTATATTAATCGATAAAAGTTATAGATAGAAAATGAAATACACTATTGATGAAGATGGTAGGTCATACATACGCATGAACATTGTTTCCATTTTCTCAAAGGATGAAATAAAAAAAGGTAAATAATATATTAAATTTAAAAAATAATTTTTATTTAATATATATCACATATTTTCATTAAATTTACCTTAATTAAATTACATGCAAAGGGTTGGTGAAAAACAAATCGCATCGCTTTGTTAGGAGACAGTCTCTTGTACACACAAACGACATTATCATATTAAGAACCAAATGGAAATTTAGAAGGTATATGTGATATAATAATTAAAAAAATATAATTATGTTACAAATATCATATATATTCATTTAATCTATCATTATTATCATCCAAGTAAAATATAAATAAAAAACCAATTACATCAATTCGTGAAGAGGTATTCTGTCACACACATGAGCGATGTTATTTTTTTATAATGGATTGGGAGGTAAGAAGTTATATGTATTAAAATTTAATAAATATATTAATATCATAAATATAATATATTAATATTAATTTAATCTTTATATTAAGTTGTGATAAGTGGTGATGGATAACAAATAACATCGATTCGCGAGGCGGTATTCTATGGTACACACGACTCATGATTTCTTATCCCATTTGATGGAAGAGGAGTTGGATTTAGATAATTAAATTAACATAATAAAATATAAGTATGTTTTAGATACTGGTGTTATTTTCTTATCATATTATGAAAATATTTCAAGGATTTATAAGAAGAATTAAAACAAACATACATTGTTAAAAACTTTACCACTTCTTCAGAAAACCTCTTTAGGTTTAACCTAAAGCCTTCCTATATTGGATTTATGGTAGCACAGTGGCCTATAGGATGTTGAGATGGAATTGAGTAATAAATTTTTTATATTATTTTATAAACCAAAGGGTTTTGGAAGTTTGAAAAGATGAGGAGAGGTGGTGGCCTTTTCTAAGTGCAGGAGTGGACACACTTATAATTTTTGAAAAGAATAAAGTGTACCAATATTTTTCATATTAAAAAAGGATAAAAACAGTAATTATAGAACCCTAAAGGTAATAAGATCTAAATATTCCTATAAAATGAGTTTTTTCACAAGTTTTAGTTCATTTTACCAATTATCTTTTTAGTTTAACCCCCTGATAAACCTTTTTTAACTTTAACTGTGGGAATTTATGCTTACTATTTTTACTATTAATTTTGAAAAAAAATAAAATTTAACTTATTATGTAATATAAATTATTCTTATTATAAATATGGAATAAATTTTTCAAAATTAAATTCATATAATCTTCAAATTTTAACTTCAAATTAAACCTATAAACTTGATGAGAAAGCGGTCTTTTAAAGATAAAATGTTTAAAAGTTTAAAAAGTTTACATATAAAAATTTAATATGAAATGGATTACAAGGAAATCAATTAGATTAGTAACATTATAATTGAAATAATTTTAATTTTAAAACCATTTTTAATGAAAAATATACTTATACATTATTTAAATTAAATTTTAGTTTTCAATAAAAACTTGTTTATTAACGATTCACCAAAAAAATATTTCTCGTAAAAATTCCAAAAACTCACCCTTATATAATTTTGAAATGTATATTTAAAAACTAAATTTTATTTTTTAAAATATGTTTTAAAAAAATTTCAAAAATTACTTTTATTATTTTTTCATAAAAACATTTTTTATGAAAATAGTTTTTCGAAACATATAAAGTCTTTACCAAAAAATAAATACTTTTTTATCAATAAGTTTTATTTATATAAAATCATTATACTTAATATTTAAAAAAAATATTCCAATTATTTCTTATAAATTTAATGACTAGGTAATAATGGTCATGTTTAAATAATAATATTAATATTTTTTTCACAATTCATTAAAACTCAATATTTCATGTAACACAAGATATTAAAGAAATTCAAGGTATTAAAAACAATTCATAAAATATCATGGTTTCACAAAAAATTTACAAAAATGGTTTTACCATAATTCTTATTAAATATATATTATTAAAATTATAAATTGATTCTATTGTTGTTTGGGATTTGGTATACCAATAGTCTAGGAGAGTGTTGGAACTTGGGATGGATGTCCCTTTATGTATCTGGCCAGCACGTGCATGATTTGAATTACAAGTTATCGATAAAACTAATAATAATTTTTTGTTTTTATTATTACAATTAGGTTGTTTTGTTTGGGTTAAATTAGTAGTTTATTTTAGTTATTTATGGTTTAGGCCTCTTAACACTAATAGGTAAGGAGTCCTCATGATTCATGTTAGGAACATAGGGCTCACATGACATGTGTGTGTTTATTTTGATTTTTTTAACCTATAATGTAAATAAAGAGTTTGGATATTTAAAGTTTCAATACCATTATATAAAATTATTCCTTGTATATAATATTAGTGTAATTCTACTAAAATAAACTAGAAAGGGTAAGGGTTCTAGAATGAAAAGGGATTCAACAATTTAAAGTGTTAACAAAAAGTTATACAGTGTATTCTAATATTTATTCTTAGTGGAATTATACCTAGCCATTCTAGTCATGTGATACATAGTGTGGTGATTTTTTGGATCCTATATAGTTATGATGATATGGTTCCCAGCACTTAAATGGGTAGTTGGGGTTGTGAGGGTAGGTGATAAGTAACATGGGAGTAATAGAGAAGTGTAAGGTCTTGTGGATCAAGTTACCTATTACAGATGTTCCAATTTTTTATGTATAAAAATTTATATATATATTGATTATGGTAATTGGTTTTTAGTGGGATTCCACCTAGAAACCATTTTTTGAGATTTAGGAAGGATGATATATGTTCCCATAAAGGAATCCACCAGGTAATTCTCTAGAGTGCAGAAGTGAGCATGGGACAAAGATAGAGGCTCTAGGGAAAGCAGGATAGATGCAAAAAATAGAGTTGGGGAAGTATTTAGATTAGAATATTAGGTGAATCTTAGTTTGATTCATCTATTTTATTAACCAATAATCATAGAAAGATGTTCTATTTATTTCATACTTAACATAAGAGTTCCAATCATAGAATGTATCTTTTCTTATGGAGTAGGTGGAAATTGGGAATATAAGTGCTGGATTGAGTTAGTGAAAAAGATATTTGAATAGATAAATACACCCCTAGGGAGGAGGCTAAATCTATCTACATATATTCTCAAGGTACTAATTAAATAATATTTTAATGTATAGGTACCTTTACGTAGACATGAGTGGTTAATGTGGAGGGACTTCGAGGACATGTTTTCTTCAAGATCTTATTTCCCATGACCCTAATGCTGGATAGAGAACATGGTTTTATGAACTTATAACAAGTATATACCTTATGTATTATTCTTAGAGGCTCACATGGTTGTTATGATTTGTTCTGATGATGAAAGGTGGTGATATTTCCATAGTGTTACAATCTTAGGATGGTTTACATAATGATATTAGGGTGCATGTAAACATCTTTAGACCAATCTCATTCATAGAGAAAATAAATTAGGAACAGATTACATAGTCAAACATGAAATATGTGATTATACTGATTTAGAAAGTTGGGTCTAATGATATAGGTTTTGGGGCTCTAGGTATAGAGAATTGGGGCTATGAGGAGACCTAGATATTCATTCATAGTAGAGGTTTTATGATTCCACTATGGAGTGAATCATAAATACTATATTTTCAATGTGAAAAGATATGTCATGTATGGGACTATTGTGATTAGCTACCAAAATACTATATGGATTGTGTAAAGATAAAGAATTTAGAGAAATATTATTGGTTGACATCATAAATAAATTGGATTCATGGGCTGAGTTAGATCAAGGATCCAAAGTAGGACTGAGATTGAGACTAAGAGATGCTAATTGTAATTAATCTATAAGGGTTGTATGTGGAGGCAGGTGAGATGCCCTATAGTGAGGAAAATGGATGGAAGTGAGTATATCTCCCTAGGGATGATAGGAATCAGATATTTTATCTTTGATCCAGCTGTATGTGGTTGTTCCAGCATATTTATAGTACGTTGGAGAGCTGATGGAAACTAGTGGTGCATAATGATTTTATGACTATGGATTTTGGTTTTTTGATAGATTTTAGTGCACAATATCCAAATATGATAAATTAATTATCTTGATGATAGTTAATATGAAAGCATTAGATATGTGTGATGTCTGGGGGATGTGTTAGTGTGACGAACCGAACTTTTGAATAATATTTGTTTCCTGAATTTGTGTGTTATTTTATTTTATACTCAACAAAACTATATCCTTTAATTAATGAAGAGAGTATAATTAAAATTAGACCATTGGGTTTTGACTATTATATGACCATTGGTCAGTATGACCATTGGAAACTATAGTTTTAAAGTTATGATTATTGTTTATAAATACAAATGACAGTGGTTAATTAATATAGAAAGAAGATTCAATGGACTCATCCAATAGACTTGGGTTGTATGAAGCTCATATGTCAGAGCTTGGTAAGGAGGTAGCATCACAAGGCTTTGTTCTAGACCAATCCCTGGCTAAACTCCAACATGTTAAGCCTGAACAGAATCGCTTACAGGATAAGTTCCAGCTGATAGAAATCACCACTTAGGCAATGTTGTCTGAGCCACCCCAAGATTCTATCACCATAGCACACCTTATACTTAGGTCCTATACAGGTGTTATAAGGGGCTTTGTAATGAGGCCTTAGTTACTTGGTGTAATCCTTTGGTATAAATAAAATTATAATTTCTTATTATGGAAAAAATTTTGAATTTAAAATATTAAAATAAATATATGATGAATTTATAAAAGTTCTATATTTTTGGTTAATTTTGTAAAAAGGTTATTTTAAAATATTTTTATTTACTTAAAATAATTAATAATAAGAAATGATTTTCAAAAAAATGGTCGTCTACAGTTGTGATCAGTAAAAAATTTAGATTCTAATAAGAATAACTTAATTTTTAGTGAATAATAAATTATGAATATTAATATTACCCTTATGAATAGTAATGTGACCAATGGAATTTTAACCTCACTGAAGAAAGTTTAAATATAATTTATGCATCTTGAATGGTGAAGTGATATTATAGCATAAGTAAATAACTGTTTCATAAATTATTAGTTAATTATTAGTATTTTTTAGGGTAAATAGTGTTTTTACTTAAAAATTAAATATCTCATAATTATAAAATTATTTTCATAAAATTGATTTCATTTTTGAATTAAGAGCATCTATATTAGGTTAGGGTAAATTTATGAAATTTTTATAAAATGTTTTGTTTTTTGGTGAATAATAAAAATACAGTTTTGAGTTTCGGTGTGTTTGATGACATCATTAATAATGTAATAATTATTTAATAATTTTGGTCAACTTTTTTACAGTAATATATGTTATGAGGTGACGCAAATTTACAATACCATAGGCAAATACCATGGGCAAGCCCATTGATTTTCAAATACCACTAATGAGGTGTCCCTTGGAAATTAATAAAATATTCCCTCACTTTTGCTATAAATACCAACCCATTACTTCATTAATTTTATTCAAAATTCCTTCTCAACAAATATCTGGTATTTTTACCTCCCAATTATTCCTTCAAAGGTGACATCATTCCCCCCAAGGTCCCAAACTTATAGTTTTTGAAGTTACTCTTCAAGGTAAGGGAACCTTTCACCCTCCTCTTTTAGTCACGACTTCCTTTATGTTATGTCTTCTAGTTTCCATTTTATTATTTGGGGATATGTTATTATATATTAATATTTCTTTCCATTTTATGTAAAAATTATTATATACCCTTTCTTCTCTCATCAACTGATTTTCGGAAGTTTTTAGTGACGTTGTTAGGCTGGTGAATTTTCTTAAAAGAAATCGCATCTTCTCATTTCATTCATGTTTTCTTTTCATGTAGTATATCATTAAAATATCCATTAGGTGATCTTATTTATATTTTATTCTATCACTATATTTTATTATGAGTTATTTATTAGTGGTTTACCCTTTTACCCTCTCTTTTTAATGTTTTATAAAACCATGTTATATAGTCGTTTGGCTGTATAATTTTCACCTCAAAATCTATCTCTTTTTCTCAAGAAATTGTCTGATTTTATTTATGTGAATACCCAACCCAATTTAATTTCTATGCGTATTCATCAATACATAATATGTATATATTTTATTTTTTAATTTACATACATATAACCCTCACTCTCTTTCCATGGGTTAAAAATGACATAATGATCTTATTTTTAAGTACTTTTTAAACATCGTGATTTTGACATGAAACACATTTATTTTATTCTATTTGGGTTATTTATGAAAATTTTTCATTATGATCTATGTGGATCGTATGAAAATAAATAAATATTAGTGGTGGGCCCTGATATCACTTCAATTCATTGGGTAAAGAAATTAATCTCTAGAGATGACAAATTTTATGATACCTTGGTGAATAACCTTGGTAATTTTTATGACACCTTGGGGTTGGACCTTGGTGATATGTTCGTGAATGTATAAATTAAATGTTTTATCCACATTTTCAAGTTATGTTTCAAGTTATTATTATTATTTTATGTCTATTTATCTCTATTTTCTTATTGATATCGCTCAAGTTCACATGTAACCTGTTTCACTTGTTTTCTTTATTGGGCCTTTTGCTCACCCTTTCCATTGATGTATGTCTCCAGGTTATGAGATGCAGTAATTGTACATAGGAGGAAATTTTCAAGAATATTTTAAAGTGTATTAAAATAATGTTTTATGTTTCGTGTTTTTTTATGTTCCTGATTTCCAAGACATTATACATTAAAGATCCTCTGTTTGTAAAATGTAATGAAAAGTTATGTAATAAAAAGGTAGGACGTCATAGTTGGTATCAAATGATAGTTTAATTACTTGTGGATATTAGGATATTAAAACTTTAGGAAGAACCCTATAGAAAATTTTAAATATAGGAAAACTTCCTGGTATTTTAGTGAAATATTAAGTAAGTGGTTTCTAACCAGATAAATCTCTGTCTGGATACGAACAAGTGAGTATGGCTCTAGAACATATGTACCTAGGAGTGAAACACTGACAATGAGTTTTGGGATTGAACTAGGGTATCCTTGTACTTGAAAATATGTCTTACTGCACTTTTGGTTTTACACTCATGTGGGATAATTTTGGTTAATTAGAAGCTTTTTATGAATCATTTTGAAGGATTTATAGAGAAATATAATTGTTGTTAAAGAATAATTTTTTTAAGCATAAAGTTTTATAACATAAAAATAATTTATAGTTAAAAGATTCATAAATAAAATAAGTTTCTCACTAAGGTTTTATTCTTTTAGAAAATGGAATTCAATAGGAGGAATTGTTCAAATGGTAACCGCAATAGAGCATGTGTTGACAGCCCTCCGATGGAAGCCATAATGGAAACTTTCATGATAATGATGAACCAACTAAATCAAGTTATAGGAAATAACTTGAATCAAGATGAGATATTGATCTCACTGAAAAGGGAAAAACTCTAGGTTGATTCCTTTATGTGTCAACGAACACCAACCTTTAGTGGATCTATTGATCCATTGATTTCTGAACAGTGTATCAGCTCCATTGAGAAGATCTTTTAAGTGCTCTATTGTTCAGAACAAGAAAACATCACCTTCGAAATTTACTGATTAGAAGGATAAGATGGTCAGTGGTGGGAACTAATTAAAAACATGAGGCCAGGAGTGGAGTTTGAAGATATGGAGTGGGAAGAGTTTAGAGGGATATTCTTAAATAAGTATTTCCATCATTCTATGAGAAAAAAAATGGAGAAGGAGTTTCCAAGCTGAAGTAAAAGGAGAATGAATCTGTTGGAATCTATGAGATGAACTTCACAAGACTTTTCCATTATACCTCAAGCTTTGTCATGGATCCTAATGGGAAGATTGGAATATTCTTTGGTGGACTGAGACCTCATCTATGGAAGAATCTAGCCAACCAATACTATAATAGTTATGAGGTGATCGTACGGAGTGAAATGAAAGTCAAACTGGAGTTTGGTGATATGTAGTGGTCTCATAAATCCAATTACCAAAATATATTAATGGTAACAAGATTAGGAAGGATCTTCGATCAGGTAAGAGGAGGTAAGAAAGTGAAATATCCCACATGTAATAAATGTGGGAAGAAACATTCAGGGAACTGCCTTCTCGGAAGCATTAAGTGTTACAAGTGTGAAAGAGATGTACATATCATTAAGAATTGTCATAGTGAGGTGAAGACTCAACTTCCCAAAACTAATGACAAGGGGAAGATACTGCAGGAGCTACCTGATGTCCAATTCTATAAGTGTGAACAACTTGGGCACTTTCCTAATCAATGTCTAAATCTGAGGCTAGTGGAGGGGAATCACCATCAGCCTCAGAAAAGTCCAAGGGAACAAGGTCATGCTTTTTCTATCACCATGACTGAATTTGAAGCACCAAATTATGTGGTGGACGTTACTCTTGTTGTTCTCTCAAATCTAGCAATTACTTTGTTTGATTCTAGTTCTACGCATTACTTTATTTCCTCTAAGTTTTAAAAGAATTTAGAATCAAACCCTGATTTACTAAAAGTAGAGTTATCAGTCAAGACTCCTAGTAGGATTATCCAAGAATCTTCAGTGTTTAGAAACTCTTGTATTTACTTTAGTGAGGACAATCTTATCAAAAATCGAGTAGTCATTCCCATGATGGAATTTGACATTATACTAGGGATGGAATGGCTCTCAAATTATAATGCTATGATCAAATGTAGAAGCAAGGAAATTTCAGTAGTCTTGAATAGAAAACCTACAGTTACCTTCCAATGAGAGATATCTCAACCAGATATTTGTCTAGAATAACCTCCTATATCTTTCTTTATGGAGTTGATCGATGAAGAATAATAAAGAAATGAGAGTATAAGTATATAAAATGTCCCCATTATCTAGGAATACATTGATGTATTTCCTAAGGATTTAACCATACCTCCCCCTTAAAGAGAGGTAGATTTCTCTATTGAACTCATACCTGGATCTCATACAATATCAAAGACCCCGTATAGAATGGAAAATGTGAAGATGGGGGAATTAAAGAAACAAATCCAATATATTTTGGAGAATGGGTTTATCCGACTGAGTGTGTCTCCTTGGGGAGAAGATGTTCTCTTTTTAAATAAGAAGGATGGATCGATGTGTCTATGAATTGATTATAGAGAACTGAATGGGATCATAATGAAGAAAAAATAGCCTCTTCCAAGAACTGATTCCATATTTGACCAACTTTGTGGATCTAAATTATTCTCCAATATTGATCTTCGATCTGATTATCATCAATTAAGGGTGAAGAAATAAGATATTCCAAAAACTTCCTTCTGATTAAGATATGGTCATTATGAGTTTGTTGTTATTCCCTCCCAACTGACTAATTCACCTGTTATTTTTATAGATTTGATGAATAGAGTCTTTAAGGAATACCTTGATAACTTTGTGGTAGTTTTTATTGATTATATTATAATATATTTCAAAATTTACAAGGAGTATGAGGATCATATAATGGTTATTTTTCAAACTCTATGGAAGGATATTCTTTTTGGAAAGATTAGAAAATGTTAATTCTGGTTACAACAAGTTTCTTTCTTGGGGTACATTGTAACCAATGAAGGAATCGCAGTTTACACTACAAAGAAAAAGGTTATAGAGGAGTGGCCTCATCCTATAACAATAACTAAGATTCATAGTTTCCTTGGATTAGTGGGATATTATAGGAGGTTTGTGAAAAACTTTTCAGGACTTTCTAATCCATTAACCAAGTAACTCGAAAAGGGGTCAAGTTCATATGGAAAAAGGAGTGTGAGGAAAGTTTACAATATGTGAAGAAGAGATTAGTTACCGAACCCATGTTAACTATGCCCTCAAGTGGAGAAGGATTAGTTATTTTTAGTGATTCATATCTGAAAGGGCTTGGGTGTGTCCTCGTGAAAAATGAAAAAGTCATTGCTTATGTGTCTCGATAGTCGAAGACTCATGAGCAGAACTGTCCTACGCATGATCTGGAGTTGGTTGCGGTTGTTTTTACTCTAAATATATAGAGGAACTATCTTTATGGGGAGAAATGTGATATATAAATATACTATCAAAGTTTGAAGTATATTTTCACAAAAAAGGAATTGAACATGAGACAAAGGAGAAGGTTGGAAGTTATTAAAGACTTATTTTTCAATTCATTATCATCCTAGAAGAGTAAACAAAATCACTGATGCATTAAGCAGGAAAGACCCAGTTGTTTTGTCCCTGATGAAGATTTAAATAGATCCTTTTATCAAAGACCTAGTAAAGTTTTACATGTGAATTATAAGGGAAGGGACATCATCAAACCTAACCCAAATGATTTATCAACCATAATTACTAGAGAACGTCAAGAAAGATTAGAAAAAAGATACTTTATTACAGAAGAAGTTTGAGGCTCTGAAGGATGGGAAGTTTTTTTATTTTAATATTGATCAAGAAGGTGTACTAAAATTTCGTACAAGGATATGTGTTCCATCTATTCTAGAAATAAAGAAGGAGATGATATAAGAAGCTCATAGCTCTACATTATCTATACATCCTTGAAGTACAAAAATTTATAGATACCTTCATGATCATTTTTGGTGGGATAATATGAAAAGGGAGATTGCTGATTACACTTTAAGGTGCCCGGTATGTCAGCAAGTGAAGGAAAAGTGAAAAATTTCTAAAGGGTTATTATAACCACTACACATACTAGCATGGTAGTGGTATGATATTACTATTTACTTTGTCATTGGTCTCCTGAGAACTTCCAAATGAAAAAATATGATATGGGTTATTATGGATCGTCTCACTAAGACTGCCCATTTTATCTCTATTTGGGAAGATTTCTATATCAATCAAATTGCCCGGATTTAAGTGAAGGAAGTGGTAAGGCTGCATGTAGTTCCACTTTCTATTGTATCAGATCATGATCCAAGGTTCACATCAAAATTCTGGAGAATTCTTCAACATGGTATGAGTACTGAATTGAATTTCAGTACAGCCTATCACCCCCAAACTAATGGAAAATCTGAAAGGACTATTCAAATACTCAATGACATGCTGAGAACATGCTCAATGGATTTAAAGGTGGGTGATATCAACATCTCCCATTATTTGAGTTATCTTACAATAACAACTTCCACTCTAGCATTCAAATGGAACCCTATGAATCTCTAAATGGGAATAGATATAGATTTCATATTTTTTTTTGGATGAATCTAGTGAGAGAAAGCTTCTTGGGCATGATCTTTTGAAAGAGATGATAGAAAAGGTCCATTCCATCCAACAACACGTTAATTCTTCTCAAAGTCGGCAAAAGATCTATGCCAACAACCGTCGAAGGGACTTGGAGTTTTATGTTGGCGACAAAATATTTATTTTAATTTCACCTTGGAGGATATTCATGAGGTTTGGGAAGAAAGGGAAGCTCATTCCTAGGTACATTGGCCCCTATTAAATCCTTGATCGCATATGAGCAGTGGCCTATCAGCTTTCACTTTTTTAGAATCTATCACAACTTCATGATGTCTTCCACGTATCCCTCTTGAGTAAGTACATACCTAAACCTTCACATGTACTAAATATAGATGTGGTAAAATTGGAACTTGAACTCTCTTATGAGGAGTAGCCAGTGGAGATATTGGATTGTAGAGACAAGGTTTTACACAACAAGACTACACTCCTTTTTAAGTTGTTGTGGAGAAACCAAAAATGTGAAGAAGCCACATGGGAACTAGAGAAGTCTATGAGGTAGAAGTACCCACACCTTTTCTCTTCTAAGGGTATGAGTTGAAATTTCAAAGACGAAATTTATTAAGGGGCAAAGAATGTAACGACTCGAACTTTTGAATAATATTTTTTTTCTGAATTTGTGTGTTATTTTATTTTATACTTGACAAAACTACATCCTTTAATTAATGAAGAGATTATAATTAAAATGAGACCATTCGGTTTCGACTGTTATATGACAATTGTTCAATATGACCATTGGAAACTATACTCTTAACGTTATGATTATTGTTTATAAATACAAATGATCATGGTTAATTAACATGGAAAGAGGAGTTGATGGACTCCAGTAGACTCGGTCCATACAAAGCCCATCTATTGAAGCTTGGGAAGGAGGTAGCATCCCTGGGCTGTACTCTAGACCAATCCTAAACTGAAATCCAACACGTTAAGCTTGAACGAAATCGCTTACGGGAGAAGTTCAAGCTGCTATAAATCACCACTTGGGAATGTTGTCTGAGCCACCCCAAGATTCTATCACCATAGAACACATTACACTTAGGTCCTATACATGTGTTATAAGGGTCTATGTAATGAGGACTTAGTTATTTGGTGTGATCCTTTGGTATAAATAAAATTTTTATTTCTTATTATGGTAAATTTTTTGAATTTCAAATGTTAAAATAATTATAGGATGAATTTATAGAAGTTCCATATTTTTGGTGAATTTTGGAAGAAGGGTATTTTAAAATATTTTTGTGTACTTAAAATAATTAATAATATGGAATGATTTTCAAAAAAAATGGTCTTCTACAGTTGTGATCAGTAAGAAATTTAGATTCTAATAAGATCAACTTAATTTTTTGTGAATAGTAATTTATGAATATTAATATTACCCTTATGAATAGTAATTTTACCACTGGAATAGTAACCTCACTTAAGAAATTATAAATATAATTTAGGCATCTTGAATGGTGGAGTGATATTGTAGCATAAGTAAATAACTGTTTCAGAAATTATTAGTTAAGTATTAGTATTTTTGGGTAAATAGTGTTTTAAATTAAAAATTAAATATCACATAATTAGTAAATTATTTTCATAAAATGGAGTTATTTTTTTAATTTTGATCATCTATATTAAGTTAGGGTGAATTTTTGATATTTTTATAAAATGTTTTGTTTTTCAGTGAATAGTAAAAGTACAGTTTTGAGTTTCGGTGTGTTTAATGACATAATTAATGATATAATAGTGATTTAATAATTTTGGTCAAATCTTTTACAGAAATATATTTTATGATGTTGACCAAGTGTCCAATACCATGATAAAATTCTATGGTAAAGCCCATGGTTTTTCAAATACCACTAATGAGGTGTCCCTTGGATGTTAATAAAATGTTCCCTCACTTTTGTTATAAATACCAACCCATTCCTTCATTCATTTGATTCCAAATTCCTCATCAATGAATATCTGGTCTTTTTACCTCCCAAGTAGTCCTCCCAAGGTTCCCTCAATCCCCCCAAGTTCCCAACCTTCTAGTTTTTGAAGTTACTCTTCAAGGTAAAGGAACCTTTCACCCTCCTCTTTTAGTCATGACTTCCTTTATGTTATGTATTTTTTTCCATTTTATTAAGTGGGGGTATGTTCTTAAATATTCATATTTTTTCATTTTATTTATAAATGATGAGAGACCCTTTTTATCTCATCAACTGATTTTCTAAATTTTTAAGTGACATATTTAGGCTGCTGAATTTTCTTAAAAGAAATTGCATCTTATATTTTCTTTTAAGTTTTCTTTTCATGTGGTATATCATTAAAATATACGTAATATGATCTTTTTTAATTTTTATTCCTTATCAATACTATATTATGAGATATTTATTAGTGGTTTACTCTTGTCCCCTATCTTTTTGATGTTTTCTTAAACCATGTTATATAGCTGGTATGCTGCAGAATTGTCGTCTCAAAATCTCTCTCTTTTTCTCAAGAAATTATATTATTTTATTTATGTTAATACCTATAACTATTTAATTTCTAGTGGTATTAATGAAGAAGTAATATTGATATATTTTATTCTATAATTGATTTACATATAACCCTCACTCTCTTTCCATGGGTTATAAATGACATAATGATCTTATTTTTAAGCACTTTTTAAATGTCATGATTTTGAACTGAAACTCATTTCTTTTATTATCTTTGGGTTATTTATGAATTTTTTTGATTATTATATATTTGGATCACATGAAAATAAAGGCATATTAAGGGTTCTCTCTGATAGTGCTTCAATGCATTGGGTAAATAAATTAATCTCTAGAGATGATAAGTTTCACGATACCTTAGTGAATAACCTTGGTAATTTTTAAGACACCTTGGGATTGAACCTTAGTGATATGTTCATGAATGTATAAATTAAATTTTGTATCAACATTTTCATGTTATATTTAAAGTTATTATTATTATTTTATTCCTCTTTATCTCCATGTTCTTATTGATATCGCTCAAGTTCACATGTAAACTGTGTCACTTGCTTTCCTTATTGGGCCTTCTACTCACCCTTTCCTTTGATGTATGTCTCTAGGTTATGAGATGTAGTTATTGTACTTAGGATGAACTTTTCAAGAAGTTATTTAAGGGTATTAAAATAATGTTTTATGTTTCGGGTTTTGTGATCCTGATTTTCAAGACACTAGACTTTAAAGATCCTATGTTTGTAAAATGTAATGAAAAGTTGTGCAATAAAAAGGCAGGATGCCATAGTTAGCATTTGGGGTAAAAGTGGTCATCAGGTGTAATGTGTTATAATATTTGGGATCATGTATTATACATGATGAGATGTGTCCATGGGGTGATTATGGATGATGATTGGTTCATATGTGTGGATAGTCAATGTGTGTGTGGAAAAGTGGGGTGTGATACCATCATTGTGTCAAGAATTTCAGTTGATATGAAACTGGGGTGGTGATTCCCATGGCTGGGAGTTACCATGGAATGAATCATATTTTTTAATTTATATATTTCGGATATTTGGAATAACAAAAATGATTTTAGTATCATCATGGTGTTTCAAGAAACCAGAGAGAGTGATTCTGGAGCTTGGTGTGTTTTTTTCATTATATGGTATAAGATTTAGTTGGTATGAGATATCAAATAGTGGGGAGGTTGTAAGATCTTGATCTTTTAATAGTTTAAATTTCGGTTGAATCTTGGATCGACTAGGTATGATTGTGACTTATATTTTTTTCAAGGGTGAAATTTTGGTCCAGGGAATGATCTTTGTAGTTGATTTGGATTGGGGTGTTATAATACTACAGTATACAGAATTCATGTTGTGATAAGGTGGACTCATGGCATGGAGAGGTCTCCATGCAATGGTCAAGGGGAAACATTACATGGAGAGATAAATACCAGAATTTTGGTCAAGTATATTGTAAAAGGGGATTGGTCATGAAATGATAGAGGTTGTATCTCCATGAATGATCCATTATTAATGTTCTGAGACATTGTAAAATAAGAGTAAAATGGGAGGTTATTCCATGATGAGATGTTTCACTCCATGGTGATAAATATTTTTTTTTGTCTGAGGATGCATAAGATTTTATATTTTGTAAAAAAAATAGTTTTGGGGATATCGTGTTGTGATGTGGCTGGTTGTACCATGATAGGGGTGTTATAGTTAAGGGTTTTGTTATGAAGGTTTCTTAAATCGATTAATCACGCCATGAGATCCAAGGTTTCACCATTATATGACCTTGGGTAGTGAATCTAAGGCATTATGGGTGAGGAGTTGCACAAAAAATGGGGGATCATGCAATGATAGGTTTTTTCATAGGAGATTCACACCAAGAACATATGGGACACGTCGTGTTGTGCCTAGTACTATTAAAATATTAAACTATTTTAAGTTAACTTAATCCCAATTTATATTATAAGGTAAATATAGGATATTTCATCTATCTATAATTGTATTACCTAAACTCTACTTCCTCCTTCATTATTAATCTCTATGTGAGATATCTCTTTGATTCTCTTCAAATCTTAATGTTGTCTGAAGTATGGAGTCTCTAAGGAAAATTATAATAGTTTATAAATATATTTTTCCTAGATTACATGCCTTTTTTATGTTTTTGTTGATGGTGTAGGGATTTTCTAATGGTAAGTGTAATAGTTGTTAAATGCATATTTCTAGATTCCTTTCCATTTTCTCTTTTTCTATCGGTGGCTCCCAAAAATAGTTGTTTTGTTAGATTTTTTAAAATTTTCCAATTCGAGATTAATCGAATATAGTTTCTTTGTGAGAGGAATCATATTAAATTCAGTTAGATAGTGTTAAGATTTTTTCTAAGTTATACAGGTGTTATTCATGTTTTATAAATCAATATGGGTAGGCTTGTCTGTATTTGACCAGGAATAGAACCACATGGTATTTTTTTGTTCATGCAGATACAAAGGGTAGTATAATGGGGAAAATAATGGAATTAGGGATGTTATTGAATATATTGAGTAGATTTGGTCTCATGTAGGGTTGAGTGTGATGATGTAGGTTTTTAATGTTGTTGTTGTGATATGATAATCAATGTAGTTATATGGGAATGTGTTCAGTGCAGTTCATATAACTGTGTGTGATTTTGATCACCGGATATAGGGTGAAAAGGTATTTAGAATAGCATGGGTGGTGTTGACCATTTTTATGGGTGGTGAAAAATGTTTTCTGATGGTGTTGACAAGGTTGAAAGTGATGACACTCGCCATGGAGGCTAAGGTTTTTGGGGTCATATCCACATGGGATAATGAATATGAGGTGGTTTAATCCTCTAATTATGGATTATAGAATCAATATATTAAGATGAATATAGGTATGATTTATACTATTTATATGGACAAGGTGCACACCATAGATTTCCATGGTTGTTGGTATTTGAGACCACCAGTTGGGGGCTTGAGTCTTATGGTTTCTATTTTGTCTGATAGGAATTAATTAGAGGGGAAGTGGTTTAAAAATGGGTTGGAAGGCCATGGGGCTTGAGATATATATTATGGACATCATTTGGGATATCATGATGAGTCATGTTGGTTATATAGTTATGTTGGTTTGTGATTTCATGTGTAATGGATTTGGTTTGGGGTCCAAGGGAACTATTAGTATGATAGATAGTGGGTATATCATTCCACTTATGAATTGGATGAAGTATGTAAAGGATAACTTGGGTTTGGTCAAGAATTATTTGAGTGGGTCGATAGATTTGAATTGATTTATGGTTTATTGAATATTATATACATTGTAATAAATATGGATGTAATCTATGGATATTATTGGTAGTGATATACTAAGTTTATACTCACAACATATATGGGAGTTATGGGATTATTTTAGACTTAATTCTTCTTGGTAAACGTATATGTAATGGTTTAAAATTTGATAGCTAGTAGATATGGGATCACTGATGGTGTGTGATCTGGTCCACATGTATTGAAGACGGATTGAGTAGTTCCTTGGTGTTAGGCTAGTGGTCTATTAATCATTTTTTATATGTATATAAATGATTGTCACATGGGAGATATTATTTATTTTTCATGATTATCATGGAATGGCCAAAATTTCCTAAAGTGACCATATGTTTATTTTGGATTTTTTTTATGTTATTTGAGTTTCTTCTTCTATGTTACATTATTATTATTATTATTATTATTATTATTATTATTATTATTATTATTATATCATTTGAGTGTATAGTCTCACCATTATACCCCATAGAATCTCGATTCTAGTTGGTAGCCTTCAGTGTATGAAGAGATATTCCTAAGTGTTAACATCTCTATGGTCTAATTACCATAGAGTGATCTAGGCACAGGTGTTACACACTCAATCCTTGGGCAGGATTCTCTATGACTCCCATGATATGCTAGTACCTTTTAGTGGAAAGGGGGTAAGGAGGAAGAGAGATTATGGTGTGAGAACCTAGTTAATCATTAAAATAAGTCAATATAATTATTTATAAGAATTTATTTTATGACTTCATATTTATCATAGTTTTATAAACGAGATTACATAATTTTTCAATCTAAAAAGGAAAATTTTATTTAACTAAATTATTTTTATATGTATCACATGGTTTATTTAAAAGATAAATTTCATAATTTTAGAATATTAAATTAATAAAAAATGATTTATTTTTGGAATCAATATACCAAATATAACTTGTGGTAAATTTTTATTATTTTTATGAAAAAAATTATTTTTGAGTGAATAGTGAAAAATATCGATTTTTACAAAACTATCATTTAGTTTCTTTAACTCAAGTAATTGAATAGTAAATTATATTTTATATTTGATTTTAAATTAACATGAGATCTATTTTATTATACATTATTTAAATAATTTCATTCTAATTGAAATTATATTTTATTTTGGTATAATTTCTTTTATATGCTCAAAAACAAAATTTTCTAAAAACTGTTTTTATTGCATTTTTTACACATATATTAAAATTAATTTCCTTAAAATATATAATTTAAATATTATAAAATTGATTAAATATCTATAATTAGGAGTTTAAAATTTATTACTAATTTTAACTTCATTTTTTGGTCATTATGAGTAGTAACTGTAGTAAAAATATGTCACCATGGTAAAGGGTAAATCAAGTTAATTAACTTAAAAAATAAGTGACAAGGCCAAAAAAATATTATCTTAATTCTTATTTTATGATGGTATGTATAACCTTATCACCTTATATCCAAAATTATATAATTATTTATACACCTTATGATGATTAATACATTTATAATATTTAAAAGTTTACAAATGTTAGAAGTGTTTCACTCTCCCTACTTATAAAAGGGAACCTCCACCCCTCCCTTTCTCAAAAATTTTGAGCACTATATATTATATAACACCTAATAAAATATATTTCATCCCTACCTATATATTAGAGTTATTTTTATTTTTAAAATAACATTCTTAAAATGATTATGGTGAATTCCAAAGGTACATATTTGAGGAGGAAGTATAAGTCCAAACTGACCTATTTCATGTTTATTTATTTTTCTACCTCATTAAATTATATTATAAAAACTATAAAATAGTGAAAATAAATATATTATATATAATATAATATTATTATATTAATTTAAAGACTCTATTATATATCTTTTCTATCTTATGGGAAATGAAAACATCATCTGTGTGTGCGTGTGGACTACCACCTCCACAAAGTGATGTGCTTCATTTTACATCACCACCTCACAGATATGGTTATAAATATGAAATTAATTAATATATAAGTTTTTAATGACATTATTATAATTCTAAAAACATGATATGTGAGTTACCTTACCCTTTACATTAGTTTAAAATTGATAACGTAGCTCGTGCATAGGTGTGGAATACCACATCCACAAAGTAATGTGATTCATTTTTCGTAACTGTCTTACATGGTTGGTCATAAGGATGGAACTACTAAATAAATATAAAATTTATGAAATATTTTAGATTTTTTAAAATTAAAATATTCTATAATTTATTTCTCTTCCACACAATATAAAAATAAAGACAACGTTCATGCGTACATATGGACTATCATCTCCATGAAATGATGCGATTTATTTTTCAAGAACAAATTACATGTTTGGTTTAAAAAGTGTATTTAATATTTAAATATGAAATTTATAACTTTTTTAAGATTTTTTAGGTAATTTAACCATACACACTTTTACCAATTTCAATGAACCATTGTCGTTTTGAGGTTATAAATCAAACGACCCTAAAACATACAATGTAAACATTGCTATTTTAGCAACTAAACAAGTCAAGGTAATAAATGAAATAAAAGTAATAATAATAATGAAATTAAAATAAAAAGGTTATTGATTAATTATAAAGATAATTTAATTTTATCATTTATGATTTATAGAATATATAAATTTAGATGAGACTTAAGGTAAGATATTTTTATTTAAAACCTTTTTTTAAAGTATTCCTTTCAAATATTTATCACCCATGTCCATGTTCTTCAAAATGATCTATGAATTTTATTATTTATACACCAATGAAGGTTAAAATTCATTTTAAAATAATTTTTACATTATTTATAGTGGTTTTAAAAGTATTTTTTAAACATTTACTATATGGTTCTTTTTGACATTTTTTTACCAAAGTACAAAAAGAATGTTTTTTGATGTATACAGCTTTAGTGATTCTTCCCAACATTATAACCATTAATAATTATCAATATTACTATATAATTTTCCATGGTTATCTTCAAATAAAATATTTCTCTCAATATTCTATGAAATTTTAGTTTTAAAAAATAATTTTCTAGGGAAACAAAAACTTTTTCTCATCTTTATGAGATTAGTGAAAGTGTTATTAATTGTGGGACTAAATTACAATTCAAATAGGTTTTATGATTAAAGTTCAAGATATAAGTGTTTTATTTGTTGTATGGTTATTTTATAATTTATATGAATGACAGGTGAGCATTATCTTTCATGATGGGTGATCCTGATATAGCTCTCCAATGGATTGAGTAAAGTGATGGAGTTTACAAGTGATAAGTTACTCCTATGAGATATGGGAATTATCTGGTTAGTTAATTACATTGTAAGGATTATTTAATGGGTTAATGTAAGGATAATTTTTTAAAGTAACTAAATTATATACATGAAATGGTTTATATGTGAAATATTTTTATTTCAAAAGGTAAGAAAACTATATTTTATTTTTAAGGAAAGTTTATGATTTATTTAAATAATGGTAAAAATATTATTTTTCAATGAATGGTATTGATATGTTTTCATGTTTTCATATATAGAATAAAATCCAAGAAATAACACCATTGCAGGTTTTTATTTCTATTTATCGTCCACCAAATGTGTCACGAACCAGCCCAGGTTGACCCAGATCCAGTCACCCAAGATGGCCCATGATAAGGCCTGAGAGGGATTCTCAATCCTCACAGACTAAAAAAATTTTCCAAGGGAATCAAGTATAACCAATAGGAATTATTTATCCCAATAATAATAAACAAAAAAGTGGAAATAAATAGATAATCCCAATATAAATAAATAAAATAAATAAACTTAACAACATCTTTACATGAACTGAAAATACAACAATGGTTGAACAAAAAAAAACTAAACCAAACTAGATGAACACTAAGAATCCATGTTACCCCAAGGGTCACTCTCCGATCTCAATACCCAACATAACCCATTCTTATTTAAACTAAACTAGAACCTTCACCATAATCTAAAAAATAGGAAGAAACTATAGGCATGAGTATTAAAAAATAATAGTCATTACTGAACAAATTTATTCACAATGCATTTATTTTAAAAAAAGAATAATCAATTCCATGTTTGAAGTACAATATATAAAACTAGGATTTTAGTAATTTTCCTCTTCAAAACAAAACATGGTCTATTTCCCTTTTTCATTTAAAAACTAGTTTCATTTTCATAAGGGATGCCTCAGAATTTTAAATAAAGAGGGGTAGGAATAAAATTTTAATTAAAAAGGTAAAATGGGTGTAAAACATTCTAAAAACATTTTACATAAACATTTGAAAACCAAAACTTCACTTTTAACCAATAAGTACAACAAAAAAGATAACATAAGCATTGATCATATGAAAAGGTCAATGGAATAAAGCATGTATGCATAACTAACCAAACAAGGCATCTCAATGATCTGTTGTAGAAAAATAAGTGCCAAAGTACATGGGATAAACTAGGAGATCAGTGGATAATATAGAACATACTATACATCTAACTCATCTTTTAGGCATGCCTCACCCGATGACATCAATTAACCCATATTCCTGGTCTTACCGTGCTTGGTTTAATTGAGGGGCACAATCCTAAAGTAGATAAAGGTCCATACTAAGGGCCACTAGCCAGAGTGAAATCCTAATCTAGTGCAGCAACCATTCACCAAAAATCTTCTAGCTATGCCAGGTTCCCATTTAAAGACTAAACTAGGGTGATCCAATCAAAACTAAACAAGAAAACAACCACATATTCATGTAGCATGCACATAATCATCACACATAAGCATCACCATGAATCACCCCAAGGAATAATTCATTGCCTTTCAATCATTTTTTCAGAAGGGAGTCCCACACCAAGGACCTCCCATATTAATCAACGTAACCAAGTCAAGTGTATTATCTAAGGAGAGTTTTCATGAGAACCAAATTTTATAAAAGTGTTGAACAGGCCTCAAACTCTCATTAAGAAACCACCCATTTTTTGATGGAATCAAAAATATCATTTTCAAATACAAAACTAGTTATAAATCCATTTAAGAAACCCACATCATCATTTTATAATCCAAATACATTTACCAAGACAATACAATGATGTAAAAATCACAAATAACTTACAAAATCCTACTATAAATTTTATCAAACACATGGTGTGTAAGACTTAACAAAAGAATACCATATACTAAAAAACAAGAAAGAAATCAACTCATTTAATTTAAAAAAATTATTCTAAAAATAATACCTCACTAATTAACATCTAAGTAAGGTGTGAAAATAAATAAATCGATGATTCTTAAACTTCAAGGAAAAGTGAAAATGAAAACCAACCTCAAACCACAATCACTTCAATAACCCCAACCTGAAACAACTCCATGATAGTTTTAAGAATCAAGAACATCAAAAATAAATCCTAAGATGAAAAAAATACCCATTTAAACTCAAAGAAACATGAAACTTGGATCCATAAGACTAAGGAAGAAGAATAACTAAAGAGAAAATGGAATATGGAGTAATATGAAGAAGAGATGAGATAATTACCTTGAAGAGTTAACCAGAGTTCTTGAAGAAATCACTGTGATCCACCCTTGTAAGAGAAAACCAGTCTTGGAGAAGAAGGTAGAATACCTATATGAGTCACATGAACCAAATGGGAGTAAAGTTAGGCTTTATGGGTTAAAAATATAAGAGGGTATAAAGGTAAATTCAAATTTTTAACAAACGTGGGCACTACACATGGTTTGGTCACATGGTTTCTAAAACTATGTTCCAATCGTGCACCCCTTACTGAACACACCGGGCACTCGCACAGTTTGGTAAACCGTGTTCCAACTGTGTGATATGGTTCTGTCAAAAATTGGATAACCATGCACATGCCTCCTATACATTTTTCCTAATTATGATCAGTTAATGTTCCCTCAACCAAAGACACCCAAGGATCTGTATAGGTTCTCCTTGGATCTGCACGATTTGGATCAAACCATGAATAGCCCATACAACTCAAACTTTGCAAGTTCAAAATGAACAAAAAAGGAGCTTGGACTCAAGAGGATGCACAGTTTCCCCTTAACCATGAACCAAAACCATGAAATAGAATAAAAACAACCTAAAACTAAATCATTAGACCAAGGATAAAAGAATTATATAAAATAAAAGAATAATTTAAAAACTAGGGTGTGAAAATTCTCCCCACCATTACGCTTTCTTCCCACAGAAAGCCTCAAATCTTCTAGTTGATCAAATAAAATACAAGGGTTCATGAAACAACATGATCCCACCTTTCAAAAAAGAACACCGCAACCACCAATAAAGTGATAATCGCATAATTCTACTCAAAACAAACCAACAAACCCAAACCACTTCTTGAGAAATAATGGATAATTCGAACTACAAAATCTTCAACCTTTCCCCAACAAAACCACCAAGCCTACTCCAAGGACCCAACCTTCATCAAGAAAAGGAGAAAGAAAAAACTACATTGAGGAAAATAGAGAATCACTAGATAAAAATGGTATGCTATAATGGAATCTCCACTATTTTAAAATTCTATCTGGGTTCCCAACCAACATCACCCACAAAACACTGACACTCTAGACTAGAACGAAAACAAAAAAACCTCATATGGAACCAAATGAACTTGATTCCCAACAATATTCTATTTATTCTAAAAATGAACTTCCACTAGAAAGGGGATTTATAATATACACACATGTCATCCTTTTTTAACTCCAAACAAGAATCAGTAGAAACCGGACACACAACAGAACACACCTCCACTCAAAACAGCAGAACTAAAAAATTCAAAAATTCATGCCTCCATTAAAATAGAAGTTCCCAAAAAGGTTTAAAGACAATTAATTATTGTATGGAAATAAAACACTAAAAAACAAAACCACTACAAAGTAAGGGAAACTCAAATGGAAAGGGCCTTCAAACTGAACTGAGACCAGCATACTACTCCTGCAATCAGGTTGGGGTGTCTTCAAAAGGTGTGGATATGGATCCACATCACTTCATGTAGATACCCTGACAAAACCATTTAAAATTTACTAGGACACAATACGTACATAACTTATTTGGATCACTTATACGTGATGGATTCTTATGACGGGGCTTTCCGCATTGATGACACACTCGGGTCTTATACCTAGAAGAAGCTGACAAAAGATATGGAGGCCACTTAATTCCACGACTAGTACTACCAGCTTTAGGTCACTTTTAGATCTCATAACTGGGATTCCATTCCCTACTTTTAGAGTCTAGGAGAAGGTTGTCAACCCCAATAACCCCTTCTAAACTAGCTTCAACCCGAACAACTTTTCTCACCACATCGACAAAGGAGGTTAGACCAAACTCCAACACCTTCAACAAAAAATCAATAAGAATCCCATTCTAAAAATGATAAACGTTAAAAAAACTTTCCTCATACAATTTTATAAGATATGGAACTAGGTCCCTGAAACAATGAACAAAATCCAACACTGATCTATCACCCTACTAAATGCATCACATTTCCATCACCTTCCTCGCTTTTACATCCTCAGAGAAATATTGTCGGATGAATGAAACCTTGAAGAATTTACATGAAAGTTATTCTTGAGGCTTGGACCTAATGAACGACTTCACCACTTCTATATCATACCTTGATCATAAAGGCAGTTAACTTCACCTTTAGGAACTCGGTAAACTTGAGGAAACCAAAGATATTTTCTATTTTCCACATCCAATTTTCTTCTTATAAAGGATCTACTTGACCATAAAATAGAGGTCGGTTAAAATTATGAAACTCAAGTTGAAAGTCCTTAGGTTGATCAAATGGAGGGTCTAATGATGGTAAACCAACCATATATGAACTTAAAATACCCATAAATCCTTTGGTGGGGGAATATACTAAACAAAAAAAACTAAAAACTCAATCAAAACCAGTTTTCTAAGAAGAACATAAACTCAAAAAACAACTTAGAATACATTTCCAAATAACAATAAAACATGATACATAATCATCAGTTATAAAAACATCATTATTTTCCTCTTAAAAATCTTTCGAAAAGAAAACAAACTTGGTGGGTTGCACACTCACCAATTGTATTCCCAGAGCCTCACACACATACATTCCTATGAAAATCCAAGCACACATCTTCCCATATCATCACCCATCCACTTCTTCACACTCATCCATTTATGTGAGTGATTATAATAATACCAATGGTAAAAAAATACTTTTTCTATTTCAAAACAAATCATTCAACCCAAGATTAAAATTCTCAATCTACTTCCCATTTCAAATTTCACCAACTTTTCTAAAATTCCCCAAAATTTTTTCCCAGAACTGCTCCATCTCAAAACAAATTTCTATTTCCAAAACAAAAAAAATTCAATAAAATTTGTTTTTGAGTATAAAAAACCAATTCATATAAACCAAATTCCCATTTTACCCAAAATTCATCATTCTAAAAATTCATCTTCCATGACTTTCTTTGAAAAAACATTGAAAAATAAATTTACATCTTCCAAAAACAAAAATATTACTTCTTAAAATAAGGTTTTAACAATTTCAAAATATGTTTTTCAAAATTTCCTCAAAACCAAGAAGATTCAAAATGATCCCACAAATTAGGAAACTAGTGTCGATGGGTTAATTGGCCATATGGTTGGAAACCATATTCCAAATACACCATCATCACGGAGATCCTTTCAAGACCATTTCCTTGGATCCACATGGATTTCTAGGCCATGTGAGCTCACTAAGACCATTATATCTACTCTCATCTCATTCCCTAATCACAAAATATCCCACAAGAACTAAAAAAACCAATAAAAACCTAAATTTCCATTGTAAATCAAGGTTTGGTCCAATAATTATTTTCCATACAATCCATTATACCTACACCCCAATCTTTGATAGTCCTAATCTATTTACCTTAACATCCTAGATAAAAAAGGTCACTCTGAAATATAGGTCCTCTAAATAACCTAAGCTTTGATACCATTTTTTCATGAACCGCTCTAGGTTGACCCCGATATGGTCGCCCAGGATGGCCTACGAAAAGGCCTGAGAGGAATTACTGATCCTCCTGATTTAGAAAAAAACACCATGGGAATAAATGAGAACCAAAGGGAATGACTTCACCCAATATAAAAAAACAACAGAAATAAACTAAACATCCCAATATAAATAAAAAATTAAAACAACATAACAACATCTTTACATGAACTTAAAATACAATAAATATTGAACAATAAAACCAAACCGAACCAGACTAACAATAAACCTCCATATGACCCTAAGGTTCTCTCTCCAATATTAAAACCCAACATCACCAATGGTGATCAAAACCAAACTGGAACCTGTAGTAGAATCTAAAAACAAGAAGAAATTATAGGTGTGTTTATTAAATCTTGGTAGGCATACCCGAAAAAATATATTCCCAATGAGTTTTCTATAAACAAAAGAATAATCAATTTCTGGTTTGAAATAAAATATATGAAACTAGGATTTCACACATTTTCCTCTTTAAAAAAACACATTCTATTTCCCTTTTTCATTTAAAAATTGGTTTCATTTTCGTGAGGGATTCCTTATCATTTTAAATAAAGAGGATAATGAATATCGTATTAATTAAAAAGGTAAAAGATGGTGTAAAACATTCTGAAAATATTTTACATAAACATTTGAAAACAAGCACATCACTTTTGACCAATAAGTACAAAAAAAAGATATTATAAATCATTGATCACATTATAAGTGCAAGGGAATAAATAATGTATGTGTAACCAGCCAAACAAGGCAAATCAATCATCCACTAAAGACAACTAAGTGTTGAAGTACATGGGAGAAACTAGGATATCAGTGGATAATCACAAATATACTATTCATCTCACTCATCCCTTAGGTATGACTCATCTTATGACATCAATTCTCTCACATGATCGGTATTAACTGACCTATCTAACCGAGGGGCATAATCACAAAGTAGGAAAAGGTTCATACTAAGGTACACTAGCTCGAGCATAATATTAATCTAGTGTAGAAATTGTTCACTGAGAATCCACTAGATATTTTAGATACCCATGTCAAGACTAAAGTGGGATGATCCAATCAAAACCAAACAAGCAACTAACTTCATATTCATGTATCACACACACAAGTATCACACACAAGCATTACCTTGAATCACTTAGAGGAAAAATAACTCTCCATTCAACCATTTGTTCACAAGTTAGTCCCACACAAAGGACCTAACCTACCCTTTAACATAACCAAATAAGAGGGATTATCAAAGGAGAGGTTTTACAATAACCAAATTTTACAAAATTACCAAAAAAAACCTCAAAAACTCTTTGAGAAACCACCCATTTTCAGAAGGAATCAAATATATCATTTTCAAATAATGAACTTCATATAAATTCATTTAAGAAACCCATGTCATCATTGGTAAAAGTTAAAATATTTAACTAAGAGTTAAATCTAAAATATAGGGTTAATATGGTGACCTAAACTTTTCTAAAACCTATTGGTTGAGAAGATTTCGACCCATACCCACCTTAGCTTATAAATAAATCAATTTATATCCATTAAAAAACAAAAATGATATTATAATAAAATAATATTTCAAACTTTTCCTAAAGTGACCCTCACCTCTCTTATAAAAGGGTACTTCACCTTCTCTCAAAATCACAACTCCAAAGTCATTTGGATCAGGAAAACCCTACCCAAATATCCTCCCAACTTCCTTCACTTTAACCTAGAGGCCTTCCCTTGAGCATAAAGCCAACCTATGGAGCCCTTTTGTTCAAATAAAAATGAAACACCCAAATAAGAGGTAATTATTTTATCACCTTTTTCAAAGTTCTTTTCTTCTTCCAATTTCTCTTTCTTTTTTATTTCCATTCCAAAATAATAACTCCAGTACCTTCTATATACTGTGATGTTATTATAAATATTGTACAACAAAACTAATTATTCTATCCATCCTATGAATGATAATGTAACTATGTGTGTGTACGTACGGATTACCGTCTCCACGTTGTGGTGTAATTTTTTATTCAACACTATGTTTTTTGGATGGATATAATAATGAGTAATATGTATATAAATAATGAAAATAACATGTTAATTTTTATGTACAATTAATATAACATCCAATTTCACACCTTTTAATCATTACTGAAATGATATCGTCACTTGTGTGTGCGTACGGCTTACCGACTCCACAACGTGATGGGATTCATTTCCAGGTTCACCATTCAACGATGATTATAAAAATATATATTATTAATAAGTATGTAATATATGACATAATAATTATACTAGAGATGTGTGTGTGTGTGATAAAACACTATTTTGTTAAATATTTTATTGATAATAAATTACATAATTTCTTCAAATTGTGATAAATATGTTCATTTATGAAATATTTGGGATCAAATCATTCATTTGAAAATTTGATTAAAATTCCAGTTTTACCCTTTTAAAATGAATTGTAGTATTTCGCACATAAATATTTTAATATGAATTATTTGAACTTAAATTTTTGTAAAATTATTACTCACTTAATTTTCTATAACTTTAATTCAATACCCAAGAGTTAAAGAGTTCATTTGGTTAGTGCAAATTGGCCATATAGTCAAAGTTGGGATGGACTCGCCAGAATGGACATAGGTTCTGTATTTGGGATATAAATTATTCTTAATTACTTTTATTAGGCCCAATTTTTGAGAGGATCTCAGGGATTAATTTTTACACAAATCCTATTTCTAGAAGGAGAGATGGTTCACGTTTTTTGGAGGTCAAATGGGCAGTGAAAGTTGTATTAAAATATTTGGCTGAGATTCCTCATTCACACTTGAAACCTCTTTAAACCTAGCCTCCCCTCCACTCTATAAATTAGTTTTTTTCTCATTTGGAGGGGTTGGGACGTGCATTATGATATTGGAGGAAAAGGAGAACTTTTTTTACCCAAATTATCCAACCATTGTAGGAGGGGTAGCTCTTGAAGTAAGGATCCCCTCATCAAATCCTCCTTCTCTTCTTCATGTTGTAATGTTTTTATTTGTGTATTAAACTTCATTATTCTTCTTTTATTTCTTCTCTTTTCTTATGTTTTAGTCAAATTTATTATTCTCTTAATCTTCCTATTTTGTCTGTAATTCTTGAGTAGAAGCATGATTGGTTTATACCCATTATAAACCGTTACAAATTCAATTCTCTTCTACGATGATTACGCCACCCATGGAAGAGCAGTCTTTTTAGTAATTGATCTATCTCTTACCTTCTTCATTAATTTATTTTGAATCAATGAGATACTGTAATTCAATTAATATGATCTATTAATTGATTTTTTAATATAAATAAAACTATGTAACCAATTAAACAATAAACACAAATCACGCGAGGTCGAGAATTGTGTGAATTGTGAGAGCACGAACTTAATTGGTAATTCAAAACTACACAAGATCAATTTGTAGTGTTATAATATAATTCCTAAACTCGATTAATTCTAATTTACATAGATTATATATGCCTTAATTTACCACTAACCATAAGATAACATTATAATATCAATCAAAGCAGGGTGCTGCGATTGCATGTTCCGAAGTTAGCCTAGGGTTAAATTCACTTCATCTTTGTGGTAAAGTTAATTCTCGTAGGGTTCAGGATTTAAAAAATTAAGGGATCATAATTAATTGGATATTAATTTAAATGATAATGATTAATAAATGATTTAATAGGTAGATTTAGATCTATTACACTTTCTAAAAATAGTTTTCTAAAAAAACATCTCATTGTGCTTTGTTAATCAACTTTCATTTCAAAATTAAAAACAAAAAAATATGCAATATTATTTTAGTAAGATTCTTTTAGTTTTATAAATGATAAACAACCAACATAATTTTAAGTAGTTTTATTAATTCCTTTCATATTATTTTCAAAATACCTTTAATAAGTTGTTAAATTTACTTCCTCCTATGAGATATGACCTTGGTCAGCCACTCTGCTGCACCTAAGTAACCCAAAAACCACTAATCATTTGAGGGTGCACATGACAACGCTCTTCCAAATTGGCATCATATCCAAGGAGGAAAGTAATTTATTAAACCAATTATAGGTATTTATTTTATTTTTCATTAAATTATTTTCTTCTCCTCTTTCTTTCTTCTTTCCCCTTTCTCAAGTTTTTTTTCTCTTACTCTCTTCTTTTTTTATCAGACCAACTAAAACTTCTTTTATTTTTATTATGGTCCACTTTTCTTTATTTCCTTTTTATATTTCATTGATTTATGACATGAACTAATCCTGAATATCTCTTATATCTTGACCCTGAGATTGAACATAGCCTTAGGGCATGAATCAGACATTCTTAGTCTATGGGAAGTTTCAATATTCAACCAGTTGGAGAATTACTCCACTTTCATAAAATTGAAATTGGAAGCAATTCAAATTCAACCATAAAATAAGAACTAATGGCTGATAATAATGGAAATGAAATTAATAGAACCATTCAAGAATTGGCTGCACCTGATATTAACTATCAACCAAACTGTATTTCATACCCAAATCTTGAATCGAACTTTGAATTGAAATCTGGATTAATTCATCTTCTTCCAAAATTTCATGGCCTCTTAGGTGAGGATCCCAATAAACACCTTAAAGATTTTAATGTGGTTTTCTTAACCTTGAAACCAAGAAATGTATCTGAATACCAAATCAAATTAAGAGCATTCCCATTCTCACTTGATGGATCTGTGAAAGATTGGATGTATTATTTACAACCCAAAGATGTAACTTGTTGAAACGATTTAAAACATCTTTTCTTGCAGAGATTTTTTATAGCATCAAGGACCACTTCCATTCGTAAAGATATCTCTAGGATCAAGAAATCACAATGAGAGTCAATGTATGAGTAATGGGAGTGATTCAAGAAGTTGTGTGCAAGCTTCCCACTTCACCAAAAAAGTGAGAGACTACTCATCCAGTACTTCTATGAAGGAATCACACCTATGGAGAGAAGAATGGTGGATGTTGCGGCTAAAGGAGCATTGGTGTACAAGACACCAGTATCTACACGTGCGTTGATCAACAAAATGGCCCAAACCTCCCAACAATTTGGTGATTGAGGTACACCACATGTCAGGGGAGTACATCAGGTAAGCCAACCTTCTCTTGAAAGTCATCTGATTGATACCAAGTTGGAAGAATTGAAAACTTTTGTGAGATAGATTTCTTTGGCTCATAAGACATCCCAACCCCCTCCTTCAATCCCTTGTGGAACTTTCACTAAGACAAGCCACTCAACTGACTGTTTCCCCTAACTACAAGAAATAGAAGATTGTGCAGCAGTGTTTCTTGGGAGACCTTATCAGCATAAACAACCATTTCCTCAAAATAAGATTGATTCCTTTCCACCAACATACAACCAAGTGTGGAATGATCAATCAGACATGAGTTATGGCTCTGGACAACAACAAAGTCCACCCTTTCAACAAAACTTCCAGCAACCTCCGCCTTACCAGCAGGGATTCCAACAACCCCAAAGAAGATTTGAAGCCCAAACATCAAAAATCACACAACAAGGGAATCCCCCAAAAAAGGTAGATTCTAATACTGATGGTCTTTTGAAATAAATTGTTCTTAATCAATATAATGAGCTGAAGAGTCAAGGTTCAGAGCTGAGGGAGTTGAAGACTCAAATGAGCCAGATTTCCACCACCCTCCATGAACTTGTAAGTAAGAATTCTAGAAATCTACCTTCCCAAACCACTCCAAATCCAAATGGGAATTTTAGTGCCATCACATTGAGAAGTGGGAAGCAAACAACTGATGTTTCTCCACCTACCATTCCACCAAGATTCACCTCAAGTCCAAAAAATCCCAATTCCACATCAATTGATGAGAAACATAAGGAGAAAGATAATGGTAAGAAAAAGATTAATGATGTTCCTCCTAAAACCCTTCCTTTTCGAAACAGGGTTTTTCAAACCAAGAAGATGGCTGAATAAGCAATGAAAAAAGAGGTTTTAGACACATTCAAGCATGTGGAGATCAACATTCCTCTACTTGAATCCATTAATGAAATTCCAAGGTATGTGAAATTCTTAAAAGAACTTTGTACCAAACGAAGAGGCCTCAAGGGAAATTAAAGGATCAATCTTGGAAGGAATGTGTCAGCACTCATTACACTAAATCTAGAAATTCCAAAAAAGTGCAAGGATCTAGGGACATTCACCATCCCATGCATCATAGGGGAGTTTCACTTTTCTGATGCACTTTGTGATTTGGGACCTTCCATAAATGTGATGTCTCACTCTGTATTCTCTTCTTTGTAGGTTAGTGAGATGAAGCCGGTGAGAGTAGTGGTGCAGTTGGCAAATAAAGCTACAGCATATCCAGTGGGATTCCTTGAGGATGTACTTGTACGGGTAAGAGACATGATCTTTCCAGTAGATTTCTATGTGCTTAACATAGAGGATGATCAAGTAAGTTCTCATTCTTCCATTATCTTAGGTAGACCCTTCCTCAAAACTGAAAAAACTATCATAAATGTCAATGAGGGTACACTTCCCATGGATTTTTGAGATTAAGTTGTAATATTTAATGTTATGGACTCCATGAAGTGCCCCTTAGAGGACCATTCTGCTTTTGTTATCTCCCATTTTGAACCCCCAAGTAAAATCCACATGGATTTTTATTGTCCTATGCTTAGAGAGATTATGAGTATTTGTTCTAGTATGATGTCTAAAAGTAATTCCACACCTATTTATAATGCACAACACTCTCTTAGATTTGATTTTGAAATGGAATAATATTATGAGTTTGATCATGTCAACTCTAATTATGACATGGTTGTTGAGTATGATGATGGATTTGATGCTTTATTTTTTGATTTTGATGATTTATATTCTGATACTAATGCTCTTTGTGCACATATTACAGTTCCTTCTATGTCTTCATCCATAAACCACCCCCCTACACTAGAACTCAATCCATTTCCACCAAATCTCAAATACTCATACTTGTTGAGTGGTGAGAAATTACATGTTATCATTGCTAACAATCTCCCTTTTGAACATGAAGAAAAACTTTTGAATATTTTGAGGGTGAACATCAGGGAAATTGGGTGGACCTTGGATGACATATCAGGTATTAGCCCTTCTATTTGCATGCATAGGATTATTTTGGTGGATGGGGCTAAATCGGTGAGGCAACCATAAAGGAGACTCAATCCAACCCTTCTGGAGGTTGTTAAAAAAGAGGTTGAAAAATTGATCGAGGCAGGTATAATCTATCCAATTTCAGATTCTCATTGGGTAAGTCCCATTAAGGTTGTGCCTAAGAAAAGTCGTGTTACTGTTGTTAAAAACAAGAAAGATGAGTTAGTTCCAATGAGGGTTCAAAACAGTTGGCATGTGTGTATTGATTATAGAAAACTAAATCAGTCTACTCGCAAGGACCATTTCCCCCTCCCATTTATTGATCAGATGCTTGAGAGACTTACTAGGAAAACACATTATTGTTTCTTGGATGAATTTTCTGAATATTTCCAGGTTCCTATTGCTCTAGAGGATCAGGAGGAGACAACATTCACTTGTCATTTCGGTACGTTTTCCTATCAAAGGATGCCATTTGGACTTTGCAACGCCCCAAGTACCTTCCAGAGATGCATGGTGAGTATTTTTTCTGATTTTATTGAGACCTTCATGGAGGTATCCATGGATGATTTTACAGTGTATGGGTCTTCATTTGATGAATGTCTAAGTAATTTGGGAAAGGTGTTTAATCGTTGTATTGAGAAGAATTTGGTCCTGAACTTTGAAAAGTGTCATTTCATGGTAGAGAATGGAATTGTCTTAGGGCATGTAGTGTCAAAACATGGGATAGAGGTTGATAGATCTAATATAGACATTATTTCATCCTTAACCTATCCTTAATGTGTGCATGATGTTAGATCTTTCCTAGGGCATGCAGGATTTTATCGGCGCTTCATCAAAGATTTTAGTAAGATTGCTCTTCCTATGTCACGATTACTTCAAAAGGATTCTGATTTTGTGTTTAATGATTCTTGTAGTAATTCCTTTGTTGATCTAAAAAAATGTCTTACCACTCCACCAATGATGCAGCCCCCATGGTGGGAGCTTCCTTTTGAGCTTATGTGTGACACATCCAACTTCGCGATTGGAGTTGTCTTATCTCAGAGAGTGGAGGGATGTTCACATGTGATCGTTTATGCTTCGAGGACATTGGATTCGGCCCAATCAAATTACACAACCATGGAAAAATAGTTTCTTACTCTAATATTTTCTTTAGATAAATTATGTTCATATTTATTGGGCTCTAAAGTAGTTGTTTTTTCTGATCATGCAGCTCTGAGGTAGCTCTTGAAGAAGCCACATGCAAAGCACAGGCTGATCAGATGGATGCTCCTTATTTAGGAATTTCATATTGAGATAAAGGACAAAAAGGGGTCAGAAAAAATGGTGGCGGACCACATGAGTAGGATTACTCACACACTACAGGATGACACCTTGGACCAGGTACCACTTCGGGACACTTTCCCCAATGAGCATCTTTATTCCATATCAGGTACGCATCCTTGGTATGCATATTTAGGTAACTACCTTGTTACCTCTGAAATCCCTAAAAATTAAAGAAACATCAATTCCAAAAATTAAAAAGTGGGTCTCGGTGTTATGTTTGGGATGATCCATACGTCTAGCGCATGTGTAGTAATCAAGTTATTAAGAGGTGTGTTCCTGATCATTAGTTGGATTCTGTTTTACATTTTTGTCAAACACTTGCTTGTGGTGGACACTTTGGACCCCAACAGATAGCTAGGAAATTTTTGGACTCTAGATTATATTGGCCTAGCTTATTCCATGATGCCCATGTGTTTTGTAAGTAATGCTCTCATTTCCAACACACTGGGAACATTTCTAGGAGACATGAGATTCCCCAACAACCCATACTATTCTATAAAATTTTTTATGTATGGAGCATTGATTTTATGGGCCCTTTTCCTAGTTCATGTGGATTTTTATATATTTTGTTTGTTGTTGATTATGTGAGTAAATGGGTGGAGGATAAGGCCACCAGGACTGATGATTCTCATGTTGTTGTGGACTTTGTCAAAGCACAGATTTTTTGCAGGTTTGCATTACCGAAGGCCATCATCAGTGACCAAGGGACACACTTCTGAAATCGGAATTTTGATTCCCTTCTTCGGAAGTGTGGGGTGACACACAAAACATCAACACCATACCACCCTCAAACAAATGGCCAGGCTGAGGTTTCAAATAGGGAATTGAAACAAATTTAGGAGAAAACTATGCAACCAAATAGGAAAGATTGGATCCAGTGCTTGGATGATGCATTGTGGGATTATAGGATAGCATACAAGACATCCATTAGTATTTCCCCATTTCGGATTGTTTTTTGGAAAGCATGTCATCTCCCCATGGAGTTTGAGCATCGAGCTTATTGGGCTATAAAAAAATGCAACATGGATTTGGCACAAGTTGGAATCCAAAGGAAGATGCAAATTCAAGAGCTTAAGGAGATACGATTGTCTTCATATGAGAACTCAAGGATCTATATGGAAAAATAAAAAGAAAATCATGATAGAATTATCCAACAAAAGGAGTTTCATGTTGGATAAAAAGTCCTTCTCTACAGTTCATGACTGAAGCTAATGTCTGGTAAATTGTCTTCTAGGTGGTTAGGTCCTTATGTTGTGACTAATGTTTTTCCTTATGGTGTAGTGGAGATCACAATAGAGGACACAGAAAGGAGCTTTACAGTCAATGGGCAGTGTTTGAAGAGATACATTGAGGGACTTCCTACTGATGCAGTGGATTTTATTACACTTCATGACCCCATCATCACTTGAGCACATCAGGCTGTTCCTAACCCTTTAACTTTTTTTATTCTTTATCCTATTTAAAATTACACATTTCATGTGTATATATCATCTCAAGGGTTCACATTGAGTACAATGAAATATTTTAAGTGTGGGGGAGGGAACCTTTTAGTTTATTAATTTCAATTGTTTTCCTATTTAAAAAAAACAAAATGAAAATAAATTGGGTGTTTTTCAAATTTTGTGTGTTTATTTTCCAATTTTCTTTGTGTTTTTGAAACTTTTGAGATGAAATGATTCTCATCACCATTTTCAAATCCATATCAATAAGTGAAACAATTTATCCCTTGAAACTAAGCATAAATTAATGCTTAAATGACTTTGTTTCAAGTTCAAATATTTAGTAATTTCATGAAAAGTACACTGAATTTTGAATCCCATGCCACATCTCACTATATTTATATTTGAAATCACTTTCCTGTGAGGCTTATGAACCATTATTTTTATATTCTTTACATTCACCTCACTTCATGAGATAATCAAACCATGCTTGATTTAACCATAATTTGATTTATTCATATCAAAACTTGAGGGTTTGAGGTACTTATGTTTAAATGACTCAGGCATTTGTTTGGTATTAAATCCCCTATTTCAAATAATCCTTTTTAATAATGGCCTACCTTGAAAATTTAATCCTTGTATCCCTTATAATTCATGAACAGCCTGTTAGGTTAGTCACATTACAAGACAATTTTCCCTATCCAACCAAGTCTTGAAGTGAAATTGCATAATCTAGTTGAACTTAAGTGTGGGGTAAGTTGTCTTGTGTTGTGATACCATATTTTGTGATACTTTGGGTGGAAAATTAAATTCTGAAGAGATGTGTTTGCTTCTAAAGAAAACATTATATCGAAAGATGTGCCTTTTCTGGATCTTTCATGATAAGTGAAGTTGTGCCTTTTCTAGAGCTTCTAATAGAGGTAGAAAGTTGTGTCTATCTGGAGCTTTCAAGAAAATCATGTTTGAGAAGATTGACATTTTTTTTGTTGAATAATGAATGGTGTAAAATTTCCATGACTTTTCATGATGATGGAGCTTAAATGATACTATTAGGATTTATGAGGAGACCATATTTAAGTTAAAATTAGATTAATGCAATTTTTCATCAAAAAGAGTCAAGCCCTTCTCATTCAGCCTCAGAGTTTTTCACATCTAAATCCTACCAACCGAAAGCCACAGAACAACCCGTAAAAGTACTCATGATAAACATATGTCCTTGACTCACATAGAGTGGTGATGTAGGAATTTATCAATCCTATGGTGACACTTGTATGAGTTTGGATGAGAAAGGCATTGCCAAAAAATTGACATTTGTGTGATAAGAGAAAATTCAAGTGAGGTAAGTGTTTTGTGCGTGGGAGGATAAATAAAGTGGAAATATATTTAATGATATAAACGGATAACTTGAAATAATTGTTTTTATGAGGCATGATATCTTCTGTTTTTTGGTGTGAAATTGTTGGATCTCAAGTATATGTGTTTTAAAATTGTTTTGAATTAATATTGATCTTTACTCGATATGAGGTTTTTCCCAGGAGTGCAAAGGGGTAAGTGTGTGGGAGTTGATAAAACACTATTTTGATGAATATTTTATTGATAATAAATGACATAATTTTCTCACATTGTGCTAAATATGTTCATTTATGAAATATTTGGAATCAGATCATTCATTTAAAAATTTGATTAAAATTCCAGTTTTACCCTTTTCAAATGAACTGTAGTATTTTGCACATAAATATTTTAATATAAATTATTTGAACTTAAATTTTAGTAAAAGTGTTATTAACTTAATTTGATACAACTTTTATTCATGATACTATAGCTAAAGAGTGCATTTTGTTGGTAAAAATGGGTCATGAAGTCAAAGTTGGTCTGGACTCGCCAGAATGGATATGCGTTTTTTATTTGGACCATACTTTTTATTCCATGCTTGGATTAGACCCAAATTTTGAGAGGATATCGGGGATAAATTTTCTCACAAATCATCCTTCTGGAAGGAGATCTAGTTCTCGCGTTTTGGAGGTCAAATTGGCGGTGAAATTTGTATTAAAATATTTGGCCTAGATTCCACATTCACACTTGAAACCTATTTAAACCTAGCCTTCCCTACACTCTATAAATTAGTGTTTTTATCATTTGGATGGGTTGGGATGTGAATTAGTATATTTCTGGAAGAGGATAATTTGTTTCACCCAAATTATCTAACCTTTGTAAGAGGGGTAACTCATGAAGTAAGGATCCCCTCATCGAAGCCTCCTTCTCTTCTTCATGTTGTAATATTTTCATTTGTGTATTAAAATTCATTATTCTTCTTTTATTTCTTATCTTTTATTATGTTTTATTCAAATTTATTATTCTATTAATCTTTATATTTGGGATGGAATTCTTGAGCAGAATTGTTATTGGGTTATACCCATTATAAACCGTTGCATATGCAATTCGCTTCTATGATGATTACGTCACCCATGAAAGAGTAGTCTTTTTAGTAATTGATCTATCTCTTACCTTCTTCATTCATTTATTTTGAATCAATGAGATAATTTGTAACATCTCAGGTAAATAATGAATATGAAATGTTCATATATATTAATATTCGTGAATAAAATGTTAATATTACTTTAAAGTGAATGCTATGTTCGATGGCGTACCCAATATGCAACAATGAGTTTATTTGAAATCTTACGTTGCACACTAATAATATAATAATATTATTTGGTAGTTAAAGCCTGGCTGTTGTAATGGCAGGAATGAACAGAAATAACTACAAAATTATTATATATGTTTTTTAAATATTTTTACAATTACCCAATAAATGATAGAGACTTAAAATGAAAATGAATCCCATTTTAAGAATAAATGTTCTAATATTCTTTAAAAGGTCCATTAACCACATTTTGATGGTGAACCCTTTTTAAAAACTACTTTTTGTCAATTTTATATGTTATATTTGACAAAATAAAATCCTTCTTTAAAATCGGGACATCAAATTTTACTTTGTGTAAATTTTTTTTTATTTTTCCGATAAAGTTCATTTGTTTATGAATAGTGAAAAATGTTGTATTTTGATTCAAAACCTCCTTTTAATCAAATTTATTTATATGGTCAGATTGTAATGCCCCGACCCCAGTTACCTAGATTTGGTGCATTATTGCGTAACATTGGCATGATTACAAAAGATCAAGTCTCGAAAGACCGATTAGTTTAGTAGCCTTGGAAACACTAGATACATTCATAAATGTTACATTACATCATAAAGTGAAAAACTACAATAACATGGTCTCCATTTTCCACACTCAAATCCCCTTCATACTATCCCTGCAGTTCATTCCTAAAATACTTTTTCACATCCTGGAAAAATTAAAACATTGAAAGGGGTGAGCTCAGATGCTCGGTAAGGATAACAATATAGCGGAAGCTTTCATAAATAAACATAAAAATTTAAGGCAATATATAACTAAAAAAAGCCTTTTAAACATGAACTTAAACATAATATGGAAAAAGTAAAATGAAATAATGCAATTTACTTATTCAGATGGATATTCTACTGGTCGAATAATCACATGCAATATCAATAACCACTTTCATAATGATGGAATGCATAATGCCAGACTATCATAACCACATAGCCAAGGCCTCGTGCCAAGACTAAAAATAAGATTTTTTCAAGGCCTCGTGCCAAGACACTAGTTTGTCTCATGAGACCTACCGATGCATTGAGGATCTATAGCGGGCTCCACCCGTCACTTACTAAGTCCAATGCATTCCTCATATGAACAGGTTTAAACATATCATAAACCATAAAATAATCGTATAACATAAAACATGCATAAAGGAAACATAAAATTTCCACATTTCAATCACAAGATATCAATACAACACATTGATATAATAAAAACATTATCAAACCCATTTTCAATACCAAAATAAAAGAAAATTAAAACTTTGTAATTATTTTTCATTTGAAAAAGTTATGGCTTGTAGAGGAATCCGAAACTCAAATAATGGTAACGGCGGTGGAGAAGTCATTGTCGCTGCATACGTACGACAAGAAAAACATTACTTTTTGTCGTTTAGTAAAACGCTTCATATAAAAAGATTCCTTTTGAATAAACGTAAAAGTCAAAGGGGTTTATACACCGTATAAAAGAAAGTTGTGTATAAAATAAAATATGTCTCAATGAAAGGAGATTGAGACGAAGTCCCTTACAAATATCATTTTTAAAATAAAATAGATTTACTATATATACACATAAATAAAGTATAAATACATGATAGGACATAATAATATCATGACATAATTTGAAAATAGGAGATTAACCCAAAGAATAGAAATTGGGTTAAGAAGTTCCCTTACCTCGTGTCTGACTTGACTCGATCGTTCTTTAACCTCCTGAATAATAAACTAGAGTTAATATATACTTTCTTAAGAACCTTTTTCAATTTCATTATCCCTTTTATATCACTTATTACAATTTTACGAAAATTATGTAGTCATTTAAGTTAATAACGGTCGTTTTTTCGATCTTTGGTACTTGAGTCAACAATAAACTTCTTATAATTTCAAGTTGTTTATGTGGTAGAATATCCATTATCTCCAGAATTATATTCATTATTTAGATATCATATATATCCTATATATCAAGTATATACATGCATTTATAATATTACCTAACATTTAGAGGTAAGAAATGAAATGCACCGTTCATGGAGACGGTAAGTCGTACGTACGCATGAACGCTACTTTCATTTCTATTTCATATTTAATGGAATGAAGTTATAATTATATAAAGGTATAATATAATTCCAGTATAATATAATTTATAATACCATTTAATCCATCCTTTATACATCTCACATATGGCATTAACGATTCAAATCACTTTGAGGGGGCGGTAGTCCGCACTTCCTAAAATGAAATCATCGCGTTTACCCATAATGGAAATCATAAAGGTATGAAATAAATGAAAAATAAAGAATATTATGTAAAACATAAACATATTATATATCATATATAAATATAGTGACATCTTAATGGCCACCTTTGAAGGTGTTATATGAGTGTTGAACAATCATTGTTTCGTGAGGCAGAAATTCATCATCCACAGAAACAGTATGTTCTTTAACCATTAGATGTAGGTGTGTGTAAGTGTAGCTTGAATCCTTCTTATAAAAACATCCTAGTATATTTATTATACTGGTTTTGTTACAAAAGAAATGAATAAAAAGAGTTTAGGGGTTTGGGGAAGCAAAATAAAACAAAATAACATAAGAGAAGACATTACCTTAAAATCGGGTAACTCTTTTTGATTTGAGACAAAGACTTCCTTGGGAAGACTTCTGCCCAAAGTGAGGCTTCTAAGAGTAATACAGGGAAGTTGGGAGAGTATTTTGGTAGAGTATGGCCGATCCAAATGGCTTGAAAGTGTGAATAAGGTGGTAGAGGTGGGGGACTTTTATAAGAGGAGAGGAGGGGCACTCTTGGAAAGTAATGAAATGTTACTTTATTATATAATGATTTTAGGATTTTAAAGGTCCCACACTTATATATTTAGAGTATAAGGTGATAAGGGTTCTAAATATACTCATACAATAGGCTTTGGACAAGTGTAATTCTTATATTTTACATTATCCTTCCATTTTATTAAAATCGTTAATTAATGAGGTAATCACTGCATCATCATGGTGTCATAAATAATTTAATTTATTTAATGTCTAAAAATTATAAAAAAAATATCATGTTGTAGGAAATATTTTTAAATTTCTAATGAATATTTATAGTCAAAAATATGAATTGTATAACCCCATTTAAGAATTGTTTTAGTAAAACACCTCATGTTTGTGACATTTTTATTTTAACATTAAATAAAAGGTTTTTAATGTAATTTTCCTACCAAAGTGGCTTCATGGGGTCCCCATGTTGACCCATGGATTTTCTTGGTCGGCCATGACTCATCCAATAGGGGTAGGACATGTGTCAAGGTCATTTCATATTATTATAACATTATCTTTACCTTAAATTACACTAATTACCTTTAATCGCGATTAATTAAACTTAAAAGTTACTATTCACCAAAAAATATTTTAATCCCATTGAACCAAATTTTACTTCCTAATGACAACCATGTATTTCAGATTTTTGAAAATCAAATCATAGAAGTGGTAATGTTTCATTTAAACGAAAAATCAGTTTTTAAACTACCACTTAGTGGTTTCACTATTCATCAAAAATTGAAGTTTTTCAGAACAATGCCGAAATTTCACCCTAAGCTATAATTGATCTTCCGAATTCAAAAATGATTTCTATTTTAAAAAATTACAAACATATAAGTTGCATTAATTAATTTTATAATTAATTCTCGTTGTCACAACAAATAGTGTGTTTTTAAAAAAAACAATATATATCAAAAGATTGACAATTGTTTATGTCCAATTTCAAAGTGAAATTAATTCTAATGACCACTATTGGATAAAATGGTAAAAATATATTATAATTATACTTTAAAACCACTCAATAGTATAATTTATCACTATAAATTATTTTGATTAAAAAAGTTGTTTTTAAGTATTTTTCACTATTCATTAAAAATTGGAAGTTCTCAGAAAATTACAAAAAATTCAATTTAGGATAATTTCGATATTCCGAATACAAAAATGAAGTCCATTTTGAAATATAAAATTTATATAATTTCAAAAAGTGGGTATTACTATTCATAATGGCTATTTTGATTGGTCGCGGTGTGTTAGAATCTCGAACTTGCATACAATGCAAGCTATTGCATTATTAAAAGAGAAGCGTATCGTGGAAGATCGAGGTGTTACATTCTCCCCTCCTTCAATAAATTGCATCCTTGCAATTTGAAATTTTTCTTTGAAAATAAAAGGTTGAAAATAGAAAATGCCTTTGTGGAAAACCCACATTGAAAATAAGGTTAATAAAAATATAACTTTAAAAGAAATAAAGAGAAGTACAAAGGTCACCTGAGATATCTCATACTAGGATTCTATGAAAATATGGATATGGAGGAAAAACAAACCATCAAGGTCTGATGGGGAGTTGTATAAAATAGGATTAGTAGAAAGTTAACCACAAGAAAATCACAACCTTTTGATTTGTTAAACGGTCATTGAATCCACAGTTGGAAAAGTTAACCGGCAACGTTTTTGTTTTAAGTTACCTTTTATAAAGTTGAGGAATTTATTTAGGAGATTTACTAAGAACTTAAGGGAATATACATACTTGTCATATAGACTTTCTTTCTTTAATAATTTTTTTACCACAAACCCATATTTCACTCTAAAAGGTAATAGAACTCAAAAATATTCTATTTATCATAATTGTATAAGGTTCCAAATATTAACACATACCATTTAGATTAGGAAAAGTTTTTTGTAATAACCAGGGACTTCTTGTAGGCTAGTGGTAGGTAATAAAGGCCTGTCGCACTATGGTTGTGGGTTCGATTCCTGCAGCTTTGTCCGACGTGACGGGTTATCCCCCGACCTGCAGGTTATCCTTTTCCTAAAACTATAGTATTATAATATTCCAAAAATAATCTTCATAAATGTTTTAACCTTACAAAATACTACCCAAAGTTAAACTTAATCCATTCCAACCTTTATAGTTATCCAAAACACCTCTGTCCAGATGTTTTCTAAAAGGTCTCTAAATTCCAAAATTAATTGTATCATCAGATTCCTCAAACAATGTAAAGTTTCTCTTATTATCACATACAAAAATATGATTACCTTCATCATATTAAAACCTTAATGAAAACAGCAAGTACTGCAGTACAATCCTTATATATATCACATTATTCTTATAACCAGAATATAATCCTTGAGTCCAAAAACACCAATACATTAATTATTCCCCTTCAACTATAGTAACAGCATAAGCTTGGCCTTGATCCCTTGGCCTTTTCTGAGGTGTGTTTCCCTGACGCTTAGGACATTAATTTTCATAATTCCCCATTTCTCTACAATTGTAGAATTCAAAATTGATAGCCTCTTTCTTTTCCTTGCAATCACGAGCCTGGTGACCTTTTTCTCCACATTTATAACAAACTCACATTCCTTTTAGGAAAGTACCAGGGTGATTCTTCCCACAATTATCACATAATGTAAAATCCTTCTTTCCCTTTTTCCCTTTATCTGTCTCTTGTTCCACCGTTCTCTTCTTCTCTTGCTTTACTTTATTGTCATAAGATTTAGAGAATTCCTTTTCTGTCTTGATAGCACACGAGACTATATCTTCATATATTGAGAAAGATTGTGATACTAATTCTCGACGGATAAACGGTTTTAACCCATCAAAGAAATGATCAATCTTACTTCTTGGGTTACGTATATAATCTGCAACATGCCTCGCTAACCTTGTAAAGTTAGCCTCATACTTTGTGACATTCTCATCCTCCTTCTGCCTCAGACTCAGAAATTGCCTTTCCATATCTGCTCGATGGTCATGTGGAAAGTATTTTTCTAAGAAAATTTCCTTAAACTCCCTCCATTCCATACTTGATACTTCTTCATCTTCCTTTGTGTTTTGAATCAGTGACCACCATTGATCGGCATCTCCAGTGAGGCGGTAGACCGCCATGAAAACCTTCTCCCTTTCGCTACTCCCCAAGGCATGGAATATTTTCTCTAAGGAGTTTATCCATTTCTCAGCTACTAATGGATTTGTACCCTCATTAAATGTTGGCAGTTATTTCCTCATGAAGCGGTCTAACATTGATCCTCCACGTTGCGGATCAAGGTGCTCCATACGAGTAAGGTTATTATTCATAACCTGAGTGAGTTGTCCCAGTATAGTAATAAGTTGATCAGCACCAGTTGTATCTCCAACTCCACAATAATTATCTTGAGTAGGAGGGAAATCCCTACACGAAGTGCGTGCATTGATACAGTTTCCATTCCTCCCACTAGGCACCATTTCTAAACAGTGGCATAAACTAGATTAGTTTATGAATTAAAATACATAATTCCATACTTGTAAAACACTTAACACAAATTGAACTATTTATGGATATAATCCATAATCATAAAAGTGTTTTCTTTGAGGAGGTATATACTCATAATCCCTTCATAATGGTTTGTAAAGAAAATGATAATTATCCTAAGCATATCACCCGGGAGTGTCATAACCAAGAGTGCAGCAAGGCCAGTTTTCGTGCACCAGTTCTCGTTTGAGTCTAGCTCAAAGCGGTGTTTTCGGGTTTTACCCCTAGGTACATCTGTTCCAGAGCCGCCTCTACCTGCTCATATCCAGACAGGGATGTATTGCTCAGAAAACTCACAAAATCTCTATAATACCAAAATTCTAGGAAGTTATTCTATACTAATCCTCAAAGTCTATCTTCGGGCTATGTGATATAATCAGAGTTTATCTAAATCTAGCTTCCAAGGTTAGTACTAAACTGCCTCTGATACCAACTGTAATGCCCCGACCCCAGTTACCCAGATTCGGTGCATTATTGCGTAACATTGGCATGATCACAAAAGATCAAGTCTCGAAAGACCGATTAGTTTAGTAGCCTTGGAAACACTAGATACATTCATAAATGTTACATTACATCATAAAGTGAAAAACTACAATAACATAGTCTCCATTTTCCACACTCATATCCCCTTCATACTATCCCTGCAGGTCATTCCTAAAATACTTCTTCACATCCTGGAAAAATTAAAACATTGAAAGGGGCGAGCTCAGATGCTCAGTAAGGATAACAATATAGCGGAAGATTTCATAAATAAACATAAAAATTTAAGGCAATGTATAAATAAAAAAAAGCCTTTTAAACATGAACTTCAACATAATATGGAAAAAGTAAAATGAAATAATTCCATTTACTTATTCACATGGATAATCTACTGGTCGAATAATCACATGCAATATCAATAACCACTTTCATAATGATGGAATGCATAATGCCAGACTATCATAACCACGTAGCCAAGGCCTCGTTCCAAGACTAAAAATAAGATTTTGTCAAGGCCTCATGCCAAGACACTAGTTTGTCTCATGAGACCTGTCGATGCATCGAGGAGCTATAGTGGGCTCCACCTGTCACTTACTAAGTTCAATACATTCCTCATATGAACAGGTTTAAACATATCATAAACCATAACATAATCGTATAACATAAAACATGCATAAAGGAAACATAACATTTCCACATTTCAATAACAAGATATAAATACAACACATTTATATAATAAAAACATTATCAAAACCATTTTCAATACCAAAACAAAAGAAAATTAAAACTTTGTAATTATTTTTCATTTGAAAAAGTTATGGCTTGTAGAGGAAGCCGAAACTCAAATAATGGTCACGGTGGTGGAGAAGTCATTGTCGCCGCATATGTACGACAAGAAAGACATTCCTTTTTGTCATTTAGTAAAACTCTTCGTATAAAAATATTCCTTTTGAATAAACGTAAAAGTCAAAGGGGTTTATACACCGTATAAAAGAAAGTTGTGTATAAAATAAAATATGTCTCAATGAAAGGAGATTGAGATGAAGTCCCTTACAAAGATCATTTTTAAAATAAAATAGATTCACTATATATATACATAAATAAAGTATAAATACATGATAGTACATAATAATATCATGACATAATTTGAAAATAGGAGATTAACCCAAAGAATAGAAATTGGGTTAAGAAGTTCCCTTACCTCGTGTCCGACTAGACTCGATCGTTCTATAACCTCCTAAATAATAAACTAGAGTTAATCTCTACTTTCTTAAGAACCTTTTTCAAGTTCATTATCCCTTTTATATCACTTATTACAATGTTACGAAAATTATGTAGTCATTTGAGTTAATAACAGTCGTTTTGTCGATCTTTGGTACTTGAGTCAACAAGAAAATTCTTATAATTACAAGTTGTTTATGTGGTAGAATATCCATTATCTCCAGAATTATATTCATTATGTAGATATCATATATATCCTATATATCCATTATATACATGCATTTATAATATTACATAACATTTATAGGTAATAAATGAAATGCACCGTTCATGGAGACGGTAAGTCGTACGTACGCATGAACGCTACTTTCATTTCTATTTCGTATTTAATGGAATGAAGTTATAATTATATAAAGGTATAATATAATTCCAGTATAATATAATGTATAATACCATTTACTTCATCCTTTATACATCCCACATATGGCATTAAAGATTCAAATCACTTTGAGGGGGCGGTATTCCGCACTTCCTAAAATGAAATCATCGCGTTTACCCATAATGGAAATCATAAAGGTATGCAATAAATGAAAAATAAAGAATATTATATAAAACATAAAAATATTATATATCATATATAAATATAGTGACATCTTAATGGCCACCTTTGAAGGTGTTATATGAGTGTTGAACAATCATCGTTTCGTGAGGCAGAAATTTTCCATCCACAGAAACAGTATGTTCTTTAACCATTAGATGTAGGTGTGTGTAAGTGTAGCTCGAATACTTAGTATAACAACATCCTAGTATATTGAGGATACTGGTGTTTTTACAAAATAAATGAATAAAAGAGTTTTGGGGGTTGGAGAAGCAAAATAAAACAAAAAAAACATAAGAGAAGACATTACCTTAAAATCGGGTAACTATTTTTGATTTGAGCCAAAGGCTTCCTTCGAAAGACTTCTGCCCAAAGTGAGGCTTCTAGGAGTAAGAGAGGGAAGTTGGGAGAGTATTTGGGTAGATTTTGCCCGAGCCAAATGGCTTGAAATTGTGAATAAGGTGGTAGAGGTGGGGGCCTTTTATAAGAGGAGAAGAGGGGCACTCTTGGAAAGTAATGAAATGTTACTTTATTATATAATGAGTTTCGGATTTTAAAGGTCCCACACTTATATATTTCAAGGCTAAGGTGATAAGGGTTCGAAATATACTCATCCAATAGGCTTTTGACAAGTTTAATTATTATATTTTATATTATCCTTCCAGTTTATTAAAATCGTTAATTAATGAGGTAATCGTTGCATCATCATGGTGTCATAAATAATTTAATTTATTTAATGTCTAAAAATTATAAAAAAATATCATGTTGTAGGAAATATTTTTATATTTCTAATGAATATTTATAGTCAAAAATATTATTTGTATAACCCCATTTAAAAATTGTTTTAGTAAAACACCTCATGTTTGTGACATTTTTATTTTAACATTAAATAAAAAGTTTTTAATGTCATTTTCCTACCAAAGTGGGTCCATGGGGTCCCCATATTGACCCATGGATTGTATTGGTCGTACATGACTCATAAAATAGGGGAAGGATATGTGTCAAGGTCATTTCATATTATTATAACATTATCTTTACCTTAAATTACACTAATTACATTTAATCGTGATTAATTAAACTTAAAAGTTACTATTCACCAAAAATTATTTTAATCCCATTGAACCACATTTTACTTCCTAATGACAACCATGTATGTCGGATTTTTGAAAATCAAATCACAGAAGTGGTAATGTTTCATTTAAATGAAAAAACAGTTTTTAAACTACCACTTAGTGGTTTCACTATTCATCAAAAATTGAGGTTTTTCAGAACAATGCCAAAATTTCACCCTAAGATATAATTGATATTCCGAATTCAAAAATGATGTCTATTTTACAAAATTCCAAACATATAAGTTTCATTAATTAATTTTATAATTAATTCCCGCTGTCACAACAAATAGCGTGTTTTTAAGAAACAATATATATCAAAAGATTGACAATTGTTTATGTCCAATTTCAAAGTGAAATTAATTCTAAGGACCACTATTGGATAAAATGGTAAAAATATATTCTAATTATACTTTAAAACTATGCAATAGTATAATTTATCACTATAAATTATTTTGATTAAAAAAGTTGTTTTTAAGTATTTTTCACTATTCATTAAAAATTGGAAGTTCTCAGAAAATTGCAAAAAATTCAATTTAGGATAATTTCGATATTCTGAATACAAAAATGAAGTCCATTTTGAAATATAAAATTTATATAATTTCAAAAAGTGGGTATTACTATTCATAATGGCTATTTTGATTGTTCGTGGTGTGTTAGAATCTCAAACTTCCGTACAATGCAAGTTATTGCATTATTAAAAGAGAAGTTTATCGTGGAAGCTCGGGGTGTTACATATATTATATTTTTAATTGGTTTTAAAGTGTAATTAGAATATATTTTTACCATTTAATTCAATGGTGGTCATTGTAATTAATTTCACTTTAAAATTGGACATAAACATGTGTCAATCTTTTGATAGATATTGTTTCTTAAAAACACGCTATTTGTTTTGACAGCGTGAATTAATTATAAAATTAATTAATTAAACTTCTATGTTTTGAATTTGGTAAAATGGAAATAATTTTTTAATTTGGAATATCAAATTTACTTTGGATAAATTTTTGGTATTTTTCTGACAAATGTTCATTTTTAATGAATAGTGAAAAATACTGCATTTTACTTCAAAATTGCTTTTTCATCTAATTTAATTATATAGTTAGATTGTACTTTTAATTGGTTTTAAAGTGTAATTGAATTATTTTTTTATCACTAAATTCAATTTTGTTCATTGGAAGTAATTTCACTTTTCAATTCGATGTAAAAACAAGTCAATCTTTTGATAAATTTTACTTCTTAAAAAACATGTCTTTCGTTTTCACAACGGGAATTATTTTTAAATTAATTACTACAATTTCTGTATTTGGAATTTTGTAAAATGGATTCCATATTTTGAATCAGAAGTTCCAAATTATGTAATTAAGACACTTTTTTTTAACATTATGAATAGTAACAACGACAATTATCTTTAATTATCATGATTAATTAGTAATCGGGTAGTTAAGGGTAATAAAATAATATCATAATAATATAAAATTACCTCAAAATGTGTCCAACTCTTCTTGGTTATGTCATGGTCGACCATGGTATGTCTTGTGAAAACTTAGGGACCCCATGGAATCACTTTTGTGTGATAGTGACCTTTTATCATATTATTTTTTAAAGAAAGGAAAATATAACCAAACTATGTAACACCTAATTAAAAAAAATTTAATTTTGTTTATATAAATGATATCTTAGACTATAAATAGTAATTGGAAATATAAAAATATTTCCTACATAATGGTATTTTTTTATAATTTTTAGACATTAAATAAATAAATTTATTTATAACACTATGATGATGCAGTGATTACCTCATTAAAGAACGATTTAAATAAAATAAAAAGATAAGGTAAAATATAAGACTTAAACTTGTCCAAAACCTATTTTATGGGTGGATTTCGAACCCTTATCACCTTATCCTGTAAATATATCATTGTGGGACCTTTAAAATCATAAAATAATTTTATAATAAAGTGAAATTTCAAGACTTTCCAAAAGTGACCCTCCTCCCTCTTATAAAAGGCCCCCACCTCTACCCCCTTTCCCACACCTCTCAATCCCTTGGATATTTCAACATTTGCTCATATTATCTCTCTAAATCCCTCTCTCACTCCTAGAAGCCTCACTTTGGGTAGAAGTCTTTTCCAGGAAACCTTTGGCTCAAATCAAAAAGAGTTACCCGATTTAGAGGTAATGTCTTCTCTTGAGTTTCTTCCTTTTATTTTCCTTCTTCACTAACCACTATATTCTTATTATTTGATACAATAGAAAAACCAGTATCCTAAATATACTAGGATTTTTTTATGATAAGTATTCTACCTACACTTACACACACCTCCATCTAATGGTTAAAGAACATACTGTTTCTGTGGGTGACGAATTACTACCTCACGAAATGATGATTGTTCAATCTTCTTTTAACACCTTTAATGGTGGTCATTATGATGTAAATATATTTATATATGATATATATTATATTTATGTCCTCTAAATTCTTCTTTATTTTATATTTAAAACATACCTTTATTCTTTTCATGTTGTGAAAACGCGATAATTTCATAAGAGGAAGTGTGGACGACCGCCCCCTCAAGTGATGTGACTCATTCATGCCAAACATGGAATTTATAAATAATTTAATTTATAATCTTATGTAACATATATAAAATATATATTATACTGTAATTATAATATACCTATGTATCATTATGTTTTCATTCCATTAAAGTATGAAATAGAAATTAAAGTAGCGTTCATGTGTACGTACGGCTTATCGTCTCCATGAACAGTGCATTTCATTTCTTATCTCCAAATGTTATGTACTATTATAAGTACATATATATAATGTACATATACGATATATATTAAATATAAATGATGAATATAATTCTGGATTTAATGAACTTTGGACCAGATGAACATCATGTAATTATAAGAAGTCCATTTTTTGACTCAAGTTCCGAACATCGACAAAATGTCCATTATGAACTCCAACAATTGAATAATTTTTATAGAAAGGTAATAAGTGATATAAAAGGAATAATAAACCTGAAAAATATTCTTAATCAAGTAGAAATTAATTTAAGTTTATCATTCAGGAAGAACACGGAACATAAAAGAGAGTCAAGTCGGACACGAGGTAAGGGGATTTCTTATCTCACTTTTAATTCTGTGAGATTTCCATTGTTCTCCACTTATTTGTTGCATGTGGTGTATTGTGTACTGACATTTAATATATATTATCATTATTATATTGATATTCATGTTATTATGTGATTCATTTGGTGTTTATTATCTGTTGGTCATATGACTCGATTTATTACAACAAGGTAAGGGGTTTTTATCTCACTTTTTATTCTCGTGAGATTCATGATACATTTTCCACTATTTCCTTTTGTGTGGTGTATGTAATGACCATGATCGTATTCTTTGTGAAATATAATTTAATTTATGGGTATTTACATCTTCATTGTATGACCCTTCTTTCATGGGGTGTACGTTTCGAAATTAACCCAAATCGGTAAGGGAACCTTTCACCCTCCTCTTTTTAAAAGACTTCTTTTTGTTAGGTCTTTTAATTTACATATTATTAATGTTGGTATATGTTCTTATATATCATTATTGTTGTAAATTTTATGTCCAAGTGATGAGATACCCTTTTTATCTCTCATCAACTCATTTTCTGAATTTTAAAGTGACGATGTTAGGTTGTCGAATTTCTGTAAGGGAACTTCTTAACCCTATTTCAATTCTTCGGGTTAAACCTCTACTTCTTGATTATGTCATGTTATGAATATGTGTGGATGACCTCTGATTGTTTAACACTTAATATCCACTTATGATGAGTGTATTTATATTTGTCACACATAATTATGTAATTGATTTATCCTTAATCTAAGGATACCGTCTTTGTAAGGGACTTCGTCTCAATCTCCTTTCGTTGAGGCATACTTAAATTTATATACGACCTTCCTTTATTAGTTGTATAATAAACCCTTTGACTTTTAATTTCATTAAAAAGGAATCTTTTTACATGAAGCATTTTACTAACCGACAAAAGGAATGTTTTTGTCTTATGTATGCGGCGACAAAGAATTATCTCCCGTCGTGACTATTATTTGAATTTTGGCTTCCTCTACAAGCCATAACTTTTTTGAATGAAAAATAAACACCATGTTTTACTTTTCTTTTATTTTGGTATTGAAAATGTTTTTGATAATGTTTTGATTATATCAATGTGTTGTATTGATATCTTGTGATTGAAATGTGGAAATGTTATGTTTCCTTTATGCATGTTTTATGTGATATGATTATGTTATGGTTCTTGGACATTGTTTATGAAGTCGGGTGGTTCCGTGATAAAATAAGGGTGGTTGAGCCCGAGATATCTCTCTAATGTATTGGGTAATGTGAAGTAGTTAAACTCTAAGGTTTCTCCTAAGTGATTTAGGGAATATACTGTGATGGGTATTCCGAACGTAACCATGAGGGTTACTCCCTATACAGGAATGTTATGAATGCCTCAAGTTACCTTTATGTCTTATGATCTCTATGAGTTATTCATAAATATTATGATTTCATAAGGTATGTTAAAGTGCTTATGTTTTATGAGTAAAGTATGATTTCATTGATTCTTATGTATACATGGACTAATGTTTTCTTTCCGTATTTTTATATCCCTTACTGAGCTTTTTATGCTCATCCCATGTTTTTGAAATGTTTTTCACTGGTTATAAGGAAGGGTAAGATAAAGGAAGTATTCAAGAAGATTTATATCAAGAAAACAACTCTTTTTTTATTTAAGGATTTGAAAAAAATCAGTTATAGTAGAAGCATCTACTTTGTAATATTCAAGTTGATATGTAATAGTTATGCCCTAAATCTCTAAAAATCTAAACCTGAAAAGATCCTCAATGTGAATTATTAATTTAATTAAATATTATGTAATGTTTTAAGGCATGGTCCTTGTAGTTGTTATCAGATGTCAGTTTAGATAACTTTAGAGGTTAGGGTATTCTTTAAGCTTAAGTGACATTACCATAATGGTTAGGATTTTAGAAAGATTAATAGTTATTTTTATAAAGTAAATGAGTTTAAGATAACATGAATAAGTATATCTTAGTATTTACCCTCATCATAAGATATTATATGATGATTTTACTGATATACTCACACTGACCCTTTTTGTTTTAGTAAGTGGTTGGATCTAGCAGGCTCCAAAGTAACAGTGAATGTGAAGAAAACTGTGAAAGTTTTCTAAATGAGTAACTGAATGATATGGGAGCTTCAATGAAAACTCTTGTGGTTATTCTCAACCAACTATCTGGAGTCATGATTGACCACCTAAACCTTAGTAATTTTTATAAGGAATCATATATGCGAGAAACAAATCCCTACGGAAGTTCAGGTAATAATCATAAAGGAAAGTATGTTTAAAAACCTATGTGTCAAAGATGTGGAAAGAAACACATAGAAAAATGTTTCAAAGGGACAGAAATATTCTATATATGTGGAAATGAAGGTCATAAAGCAAGAACCTTCCATGGAAAAAGGAAGCATCTAGTTGAATCTAGGAAAGGGAAATAAGTTCTTTCGGAAGGATCAATTAAATGTTTTAAATGTGGCGTGCATGGTAATTATGAAAACACATTCCCTATGATAAAGTTTCAGGAATGGGATCACCAGGATCGTACAAATATTCATTTACCAATACCTAATGCCATTCCGATTGAGGATGAAGAAACTGACAATGACCAATGAAAGGTATGGATTATTTCTTAACATATGTTTTCCTATTATTGAATCTTAGGATATGATTCATGATTTTGTTTGTAGGAAAGTAGTATTTCAGAATAAGTTTGAAAGGAATGGTTAATGGATCATGAAGAATGTTGAATGAGTAAGAAGTCAACATATAATGGATTCAAGAGTTATGGTAGATTTTAGGAAGGTGAAATGCTTAAAAGTATTAAAGATATTTTGATGATGGGATTACATTAGAAGACTTTTAATAGTATGTGTAACCCTGATGTTTGATATATGAAAATTTTATTCAAGGAATAATTATCTTTTCTTTTGTGGATATAGTTATAAAGAACCATTTAGGTTTATATGATCCTTGAATTTGAGGTAATTACCAGTTTATACATTTTGGGATGCAAAAAAAAGTTATTAGATAACCATTGTGGTTAAAATATGTTATGGTTATTTTTTATGAATTTATATCTTCTTAGGAATGCTATAAAATTATATAGTTTTCTTAAAAGGGAAAACACTCAGACCGTGTGACAACCCGTCACGTCAGACGAAGCAACGGGAATTGAACCCACAACCAAAGTGCGACTAGTATTTATCAGCTACCGCTGAACTACATGAATTCCCTGGATAGTATGACTAATTTTTTTTAGTTAGATGATATTATGAATCAGGAATAAGTTGATTTTGGGTCATATATAGAAATTATTAACCTATCATAGAGGATATGTTATTAGGTTAATTACTTTTCAATATGAGAATTTAAGAGTAACTGATGTTATTTAGAGATAAATGTTAAGATTTACCTTGGAAGACGATATGATTAAATTATTCGTAGATTTGGGTTTCAATCTTAGTTCGGTTTACTTTGAATAATTTTATGGATAACTGTTTATTGAATGGTCTTTGATGAACTTTGGGGTTTGTTGGACAAATTTTAGAGATTAAGAGTAGTTTTTCTTTTTGTGAAAGATTATCCTTTTTGGGGATTATCTGATCTTGTACTAACCCTTTGGTTTTTAGTTTATGTCTAAATACAAGGGAAATATATAGTTCTCCTTTTGTGGATTATGTGATTCTCTAGAAGATGATTCTTGTTCTTTAGATGTGACCAAGTCTTTTTGAATGCCCATCGTTTGGAGAAAAGATTAGTTTTGGTAGAAACTTATTAAAGGATGAAACTCTACTTGAAGGTAAGTATATTTCCTTATATTTTTCTTCTATGTAGTAAATGAATTCCTAAAAATTATGAAAAGGAACTTAAAACAAAAACATTTTTGGTTTACATTTCTGACTGGGTAATCAAATACCGTTTACACACATCAAAAGTTTGTGATTTTTCTTGTGGTTAACTTTCTACTAATCTTGTTTTCTATCACTCTCCATAAGAACTTGACCCTTTTTTTCTCTTCCTAATCCATGTTTTCATGGAATCCTAGTATCTGTTGTCTCGGGTGACCTTTTTACTTCTTTTTCTTTCTTTTAAAGTGATAATTTTATTTACTCTTTTTCTAATGTGGGGCTTTCAATAAAGTTTCTGAGCTGAATTTTAAAATTACGAGGACGTAATTCCCAAAAGGGGGGAAGGATGTAACATCCCAGGTAAATAATTAATTTGAAATGTTCATATATATTAATATTCTTGAATAAAATTTTAATATTACTTTAAATGGAATGCTATGTTCGATGGCGTACCCAATACGCAATAATGAGTTTCTTTGAAATCTTACGTTGAACACTAATAATATAATAATATTATTTGGTATTTAACCCCTAGCCATTGTAATGGCGGGAATGAACAGAACTAACCACAAAATGATTATATATGTTTGTTAAATATTTTAACAATTGCCCAATAAATGATAGAGGCTTAAAACGCAAATGAATCCCATTTTAAGAATAAATATTCTAATATTCTTTAAAAGGTCGATTAACCACCTTTTGATGGCGAACCCTTTTTAAAACTAATTTTTGTCAATTTTATACATTATATTTGACAAAATAAAATTCATCTTTAAAATCGGGACATCAAATTTTACTTTGTGTAAATTTTTGTTATTTTTCCGATAAAGTTCTTTTTTTTATGAATAGGGAAAAATGTTGTATTTTAATTCAAAACCTCCTTTTAATATAATTTATTTATATGGTTAGATTATATTATTAATTTGTTTTAAAGTGTAATTAGAATATATTTTTACCATTTAATTCAATGGTGGTCATTGTAATTAATTTCACTTTGAAATTGGACATAAACAAGTGTCAATCTTTTGATAGATATTGTTTCTTAAAAACACGCTATTTGTTTTGACAATGGGAATTAATTATAAAATTAATTAATGAAACTTCTATGTTTTGAATTTGGTAAAATGGAAATAATTTTTTAATTTGGAATATCAAATTTACTTTGGATAAATTTTTGGTATTTTTCTGACAAATGTTCATTTTTAATGAATAGTGAAAAATACTGCATTTTACTTCAAAACTGCTTTTTCATTTAATTTAATTATATAGTTAGATTTTCCTTTTAATTTTTTTTAAAGTGTAATTGAGTTATTTTTTATCACTTAATACAATTTTGTTCATTGGAATCAATTTCACTTTTCAATTGGATGTAAAAATAAGTCAATGTTTTGATAAATTGTACTTCTTAAAAAACAAGTCTTTGGTTTTAACAACTAGAATTATTTTTAAATTAATTACTGCAATTTCTGTGTATGGAATTTGGTAAAATGGATTCCATATTTGGAATCAGAAGGTTCAAATTATGTAATTAAGATGCTTTTTCTTTTGAACATTATGAATAGTAACGACGAAAATTATCTTTAATTATCATGATTAATTATTAATCGGGTAGTTAAAGGTAATAAAATAATATCATAATAATATAAAATGATCCCAACATGTGTCCAAATTCTATTGGTTGTGTCATGGACGACCATGGTATTCGTTGTGCAAACTTAGGGACCCCATGGAATCACTTTTTTGTGATAGTGACCTTTTATCATATTATTTTTTAAAGAAAGGAAAATATAACCAAACTATATAACACTTAAGTAAAAAAAATTAATTTTGTTTCCATAAATGATATCTTAGACTATAAATATTCATTGGAAATATAAAAATATTTCCTACATCTTGGTAGTTTTTTTATAATTTTTAGACATTAAATAAATAAATTTATTTATAACACCATGATGATGGAGTGATTACCTCATTAATGAACGATTTAAATAAAATAAAAGGATAAGGAAAAATATAAGACTTAAACTTGTCCAAAACCTATTTTATGGGTGTATTTCTAACCCTTATCACCTTATCCTCTAAATATATCATTTTGGGACCTTTAAAATCAGGAAATAATTTTATAATAAAGTAACATTTCAAGACTTTCCAAAAGTGATCATCCTCCCTCTTATAAAAGGCCCCCACCTCTACCCCCTTACCCACACCTCTCAAGCCCTTGGCTCATCCAGCCTATGCTCATATTATCTCTCCACATACCTCTATCACTCCTAGAAGCCTCACTTTGAGCATAAGTCATTCCAAGGAAGCCTTTGGCTCAAATCAAAAAGAGCTACCCGGTTTAGAGGTAATGTCTTCTCTCGAGTTTCTTTCTTTTATTTTCCTTCTTCACTCACCACTATATTCTTATTATTTGATCCCATAACAACACCAGTATCCTTAATATACTAGTATGTTGTTATGATAAGGATTCTTCCTACACTTATACACACCTCCATCTAATGGTTAAAGAACATATTGTTCCTATGGGTGGCGAATTACTGCCTCAGGAAACGATGATTGTTCAATCTTCTTTTAACACCTTTCATGGTGGCCATTATGATGGAAATATATTTATATATGATATATATTATATTTATGTCTTCTCAATGATTCTGTATTTTATATTTAAAACATACCTTTATGCTTTTCATGTTGTGCAAACGTGATAATTTCATAAGAGGAAGTATGGGTGACCACCCCCTCAAGTGATGTGACTCATTCATGCCAAACATGGAATTTATAAAGAATGTAATTTATGAAATTATGTAACATATATAACATATATATATTATACTATAATTATAATATACCTATGTATCATTATTTTTTCATTCCATTAAAGTATGAAATAGAAATGAAAGTAGCGTTCATGCGTACATACGGCTTACCGTCTCCATGAATGGTGAATTTCATTTCTTATCTCTAAATGTTATTTAATATTATAAATACATATATATAATGTATATATATGATATATATTACATATAAATGATGAATATAATTATGTATTTAATGAACTTTGGACCAGATGAACATCATGTAATTATAAGAAGTCCCTTTTTTGACTAAAGTTCTGAACATCGACAAAATGTCCATTTAAAAAAATTAAATAATTGTTATAGAAAGGTAATAAGTGATATAAAAGGAATAACAAACTTTAAAAATATTATTAAGCAAGTAGAAATTAATTTAAGTTTATCATTCAGGAATAACAAGGAACATACAAGCGAGTCAAGTCGTACACGAGGTAAGGAGATTTCTTATCTCACTTTTAATTTCGTGAGATTTCCATTATTTTCCACTTATTTGTTGCATGTGGGGTATTGTGTACTGAAATTTCAAATATATTATCATGATTATATTTATATTCATGGTATTATGTGATTAATTTGGTTTTTATTATCTTTTGGTCATATGACTCGATTGATTACAACGAGGTAAGGGGTTTTTATCTCACTTTTTATTCCAATGAGATTCATGCTACATTTGCCACTATTTCCTTTTGTGTGGTGTATGTAATGCCCATGATTTTATTATTTGTGAAATATACTTTAATTTATGGGTATTTAAATCTTCATTGTATGACCCTTCTTTCATGGGGTGTATGTTTCGAAAGTTACACAAATCGGTAAGGGAACATTTCACCCTCCACTTTTTAAAATACTTATTTTTGTTAGGTCTTTTAATTTACATCTTCTTAATGTTGGGATATGTTCTTATATATACTTATTGATGTAAATATTATGTCCAAGTGATGAGATACCATTTTTATCTCTCATCAACTCATTTTCTGAATTTTAATGTGACGCTGTTAGGCTGTCAAATTTCTGTAAGGGAACTTCTTAACCCAATTTCAATTATTCGGGTTAAACCTATACTTCTTGATTATTTATTGCTATGAATATTTGTGGATGAACTATGATTGTTTTACACTTAATATCCACTTATTTTCAGTGTATTTATATTTTTCACACATAATTATGTAATTGATTTATCCTTAATCTAAGGTTACCGTCTTTGTAAGGGACTTCATCTCAATCTCCTTTCATTGAGGCATACTTCTATTTATATACAACCTTCTTTTATTAGTTGTATAATAAACCATTTTTACTTTTAATTTAATTCAAAATGAATCTTTTTACATGAATCGTTTTAATAAATGACAAAAGGAATTTTTTTGTCTTACGTATGCGGCAACAAAGACTTCTTCGTCGCCGTGACCATTATTTGAGTTCCGGCTTCCTCTACAAGCCATAACTTTTTTCAATGAAAAATAAACACCATGTTTTAATTTTCTTTTATTTTGGTATTGAAAATAGTTTTGATAATTTTTTTAATATATCAATGTGTTGTATTGATATCTTGTGATTGAAATGTGGAAATGTTATGTTTCCTTTATGCATGTTTTATGTGATACGATTATGTTGTGGTTCTTGGGAATTGTTTATGAAGTCGGGTGGTTCTGTGATAAACTAAGGGTGATTGAGCCCAAGATAGCTCTCCAATTCATTGGGTAACGTGAAGGAGTCAAACGCTAAGGTTTATGCGAAGATATTTAGGGAATATACTGTGATGGGTATTCCAAACGTAACCATGAGGGTTACTCTCTACATAAGAATGTTATGAATGCCTCAAGTTACCTTTATGTCTTATGATCTTTATGAGTTATTCATAAATCTTATGATTTCATGAGGTATGTTAAAGTGATTATATTTTATGAGTAATGTATGATTTCATTGATTCTTATGTATACATGGACTAATGTTTTCTTTCCGTATTTTTATATCCCTTTCTGATCTTTTTATGGTCATCCCAAGTTATTGAAATGTTTTTCATAGGTTATAAGGAAGGGTAAGAGAAAGAAACTATTAAATAAGATTTATATCAAGAAAATAACTCTTGTTTTATTTAAGGATTTGAAAAAAATAAATTATAGTTGAAGCGTATACTTTGTAATATTCAAGTTGATATGTAATAGTTATATCCTAAATCTCTAAAACTATAAACCTGAAAAGATTCTCAATGTGAATTATTCATTTAATTCAATATTATGTAATGTTTTAAGGCCTGGTCCTTATATAATTAAATTCACTTAATATGATATGTTAATTGAGTTTTTAATATAAATGAAACTAAGCAAGTAATTGAACAATAAACACAAATCATGTGAGGTCGAGAATTGTGTGAATTATGAGAGCGCGAACTTAATTGGTAATTCAAAACCACATGGGCTCAATTTTTAGTATTCAAATATAATCCCTAAACTCAATTAATTATAATTTCTAGAGAGGATATATGCCTTAATTTACCACTGGCCATAAGCTAACCTTAGAACATCAATCAAAGCAGGGTGCTGCGATTGCATGTTCCGAAGTTAGCCTAGGGTTAAATTCACTTCATATTTGTGGTAAAGTTAATTCTCATAGGGTTCGGTATCTAACAAATTAAGGGATCATAATTAAGTGTATATTAATTTAAATTATAATTATTAATAAATGATTGAATAGGTATAGTTAGATCGATTACACTTTCTAAAAATGGTTTTATAAAAAACATCTTCTTGTTGTGCTTTGTTAATCAACTTACATTTCAAAATTAAAAACAAAAAAAATATGAAATATTCTTCCATAAAACTTATTCTAGTTTTATAAATGATAAACAACCCCCTCCCTTTCAATTAGTTTTCTTAATCCCTTTTATTTTATTTTCAAAATACCTTTAATAAGTTGTTAAATTTACTTCCTCCTTTGAGAGACGACCTTGGTCAGCCACTCTGCTGCACCTAAGTAACCCAAAAACCACTAATCATTTTAGGGAGACCATTAAAGTTCTCTCCCAGTATGTATGTACATATGTATGTACTTACATATATCTTATTAACTTACTTCTTTTCAATACGATATGAAAACAGAAACAGTGTTTATGCGTACGTACAACCTACCGTCTCCATAAACGATGTTTTTCATTTCATATATCTATCTATTATACGTGTTTATATTCTAAAAATATATTATATATAAATCATGTTTTATATTCTGGAATTATTTAAATCATGATCTAAATGTTACGATCAAGAATAACAAGTTAAAACACGTACGATAAATAAAGTGATTATTATCTAAAATGTTAATTTAACATGGAAATCATTATCTAATGGGTAGTATAAAGTCATTAATGAATCATGTATGATATAATAAATATGAATATGGTTCTGGTATAATTTAACAACATACTATGGTCATTATACATGAGGTTAAATGTACCCTCGACCAAAGGAAAGTGCAAGTTAAGGGTTAATTCCTCAATATCATTATTATATGAGATTGTTTATGTGTAAGTATTTTATAGGATATATTTATTACCTATTTACATGTTTCATAAAATAAATTTCAAAATTATTCTTTTAAGGTACTTTTTAACTAAAACATCACTTTAAATGTTTTAAATATTTATTATTCTAAATATTTCTCATTAATGTCTATGTTTTCAAAATGGTTTTAAAGATTTATTTATATGGACATGATTGTTTTAAAATGTTAATTCCTTTCAAAATTTTCAAAGTGGTATGGGACAATTTGTTTCAAAAATCCCTTTTAAATTACTTCCTTTATAAATGTGTGACTTTTAAATGATTTCACAAAAAGGGATATTTCTCTCAAAAAGTTATACTGATCATTTTCAACTATGTCAACATTCTTTACTGAATATTATTCTTGATTAAGGTTGATTAATTATAATACAATATTTTATATTGTATTTAATGAGTTATGATATTTTTGAATGTGGATATACTATTTTTATACCCTTCATGGTTTATGGTTAAAGTATTGACATTTCATATGCTATTTTCTATACGAATGTTTATTCTATGTTTCAACATTTTCATATGAGGAATGCAGTGGACTTAGTAAGTGACGGGTGGGGCCCTCTATATCCCCTCGATGCATCAGTAGGTATCATGAGACAAAATAGTGTCTTGGAACAAGGACTTGACAAAAAAATTAATTTTCATTCTTGGAACGAGGTCTTGACTATGTGGTAATGATGTCCGGCCTTAGGCATTCCCTCATTATGAAATTAATTATTACATGTGATTATTTGACTAGTAGAATATCCATGTGCATATTTATATGGTAATGTTTGATTTATTTTATCCATATTAGGTATAATTTTATGTTTAAAAGGATATTTTTTTTATTACACATCTTGCCTTAAAATTTTATAGCTTCTGCTAAATTATTTACCCTTACTAAGTATCTGATCTCACCCCTTTCTTATGTTTTATTTTCCCAAGATTCCAATAAGTTTATTATGTTTGATATTCAAGGTTAAGCTAGGGGAATAATGGTGTTATCAATAGATTATTTATTTTGTGTTTTATGTTTGAATGTGTAATGTAATGTTCATGTATGTAATCTATTTTCCAAGACTACTAAACTGATCGGTCCTTCATGGCTTTATTCCTTGTAATCATGCCAATGTATTAAAATAATGCACCAGCTCCAGGCTTCTGGGGTCGGGGTGTTACAATTGATGTCTTCCTTATAGAAAAAATAATTATTATTTAAATATTTATAACATATTATACTAAAAATTATGTTTTCATAATAATTTGTTATATAATTTTACGTCATTATTCAAGTAGGTTGTCAGACCAGCCCAGTCATGAACATGCTATAACTCGATTGGTGGGTATAGTTAAGGAGGTCTTTCTTAGGACATAATATAATTATAAAAAATCATAATTATATTATTTTTATATTTTTATGGTTTTTTAAAATATTTTAATATGTTTTGGACAATGAATTAAAAACTAGAATAAAAACAAAAAAAATAATTCTTTATTGAGGTAGTAATCCACACAACACAGAATTATCATTTTTGTTACTCAAAAAATGATAGTGGTGGAGGTGGATAGTAAGTGGTCATTTAATAACCATAAATATATTATATAAATTATATTTATTCATAAATATCATTCATGAGAGGTGGTGATGAAAAACTGAATGTGTCTCTTTAAAGAGGCATAAATCTATACACATTCACTAACAAAAATTCTTATTTTTCTTATTAAATGAAAGATAATAAATAATTTTTTTAACATTATCATAATAAAATCTCAACACACTAATTATTCTAATATTATTATTATAATATGGTTTTTTTGTTTAGAGAGTAAAGAATATGAATGAAATGTTTCAAAATATGTGATACCTACGTTGAGACCTTAGACTTCCTCTTTATGTAGGCCTTGGGTTTGAAGGAATCGGGCTAATTTATGATGAACAGGGTTATTATTTCATGTAAAGGAAATCAAGGAGAATATATTTTGGTAGGTTTTCAATTCAATTTAGAAATAATAGGGGGGGTTTTAATAGGTGTAAGTGGCCTCCCATTTATAAGTTTGGAAGAGGGACTTCTCCATGAAAAATAATGGTTAGTATGGGGTAAGGATGCAAAGTTAAGAAAATTAGGTGAGTTTGGTGAGATAATTTTGGTGATAAATTTATATAATAATTAACAATATGAATTTTTTTAAAGGTCAAGAGGTTATGTTAATTCAAGAAAATTCATTTTTAACTTAGATTAGTTATATAAACACTTATTACTCTTAATTAAATATTAATAATATCAATTATTTTATTACTAAAAATATAATAGACCCTTATTATTAAATTTTTATGGGTTGAATCCATATTTAGGATACATTTATCCTAATTTTATTTAAAAATGTGACAAAATTAACTTTTAAATCAAAACATATAATGTGTCAATTTTTTTCTAGAAAAATGACATTTTAATCATTAGGCATTATTAGTCTTATATAACATTTATTAACCATTAAACAACTGTTGTTTAATTTTTATATATTTTTAAACATAATATTATAGATTTAATTTTAAAAAAAATCCTTTAATTTTAAGAAAACATAATATTTATAAAAGTATTATTCATTGAAAAATAATTATTTTACTAGGATAACTAATATTTACACATGTAACATAATATTTATGCCTAAAAATAAATTCATTATTATTAGATGATTTACACCCATTTATTTTAAATTTCAAATCCATTTCATTTGATTCAATTGGTAAAAATTAATTTTAAAATACTAACATATAATGTATTTAAAATAATTTTTTAGAAAATATTATTATGTTTTAAAATATAGAATATAGGTTTGGTATAAAAATATGATATTTTAAAATATATAATGTTACATAAATACTTATATTTTTTAAGAAGAAATTTTCTTAAGTTTTAGGTTATGCTTATATCCAAGTGATGTTACAAAATCCATGGTATTTTTAAAAATGGTATTTTATACTATTCACCTAAAAATAAATTATTTTTGAAAAATTAAAAAATTCATATTAATCTAATATTACCATGATAAATCTAAAAATTATGTTAATTTAATCAAATTCACATCCTAAAATTGATAAATTTAACTTTAAAATAAAATTAAAAAATATAATGAAAAAAAATTATAGGGAATCATTTTTTGGTATATTAACTATTCTTCTAAAATCAGTGATAATTTTGAATAAATAAAAATTAAAAAAATTGAAATTTTATAAAATAAATTTTAATAATAATAAATATATTTTATTAGTTTCTTAGTTGTACTAATTGATTTTGATATTTAAAGAGAATTTTACTTTTTCATTCATATATATATATATATATTCATTTATATATGTTTCATAATTAAATTATCATTTTTTATACCTAAAAATTATATGGATACCTTATTATGGTCTATATTATTTTGGTTTTCAATGTTGCATGTGGAAAAAAGCATAGAACACAACATTTTTGTAAGGAGAAAAACTCAGGTCATTACATTCTATCCCCTTAAATAAATTTCCTCCTCACAATTTAATTATCATTTACTTACAAGAATAGCTAAAGGTGGTGAAGATTTTGACATGCCTCAACACAGGATCCTCATTATAATAGATAATACTATAAAACACTTATTTTTTCCTAACCATTTCAAGGAAAAAATATCTCATTTCAAGGTATTAAGGCCCATGTGAAGGATTCGGTTTTCTTCTTAGATAATTATTAGTTAGTCATGCACTAATAGATGGGCACAATTGATTTAGAATGTGTTTTTACCTATTTTGGATATTTATGTGGAGTAAAAGTGAAGATATCCAATGTATTTCAACAATTGAATCAAAACTTTTTTGGGAGGAAATTATTATTTTTAAAAAGTTTATTTCTAAAAACATAATAATTATACCACTAAATGTATTATTTAAAATAAAAATCATTTAGGGTGGTGACATGATATTCTTATAAAGAATCCTAGATATAATAGGTTTGATTGAACCAGAATGGATCCTCTAATTTGGGTTGGAGGTTAAGTGAACACCTAATTACTAATATCCTCTTCATTGATAATCATTGTATAGATCCTTCCTTTATACATGGACCTAAGTGGTTGTGAATTCCTACCATACTCAGTAATACTTGGATTAAGGAATTTTCTTGGATAATTATTAATCTCTCAACACATAATATATTGAATTATTAGTGGTTTCATTGTATTATTTTTATCTTATTCACTTTTTTTAACTAAACAATTCATTATACATTGATTTTTTGATGCACGATGGCCTCCTCTACCATAGGTAAAGCATATTCTAGTCCCCCGAAGGCAATTATCTTAATGATTATACCCATATTTTTCATATATAATTTATTTAATATACTTTATTACATCATCTTCACTTATTTAATTTTCATGATCCTCTATCCTTATCTTCTTTGTATCACTCAAAATTTCAAATATGGTTATATTGTTAATAATTATTTTGTTATAGTTGGTTTGGAAATATCACTAAACTTTTTAGTCTATCTCTTATTACATTCGGTTTATTTTTGAGGTAATAATAATATTTTTCTTCATATCCAAGGTTACCTTTGTTCCTTTTGGTTCTATGAATCACTAATAAATGGTTGAAATGAGTTATAAAATGCTAATAGTATGAGGGAATTATTATAATAAAAAAAGAACTTGAATTTAAAATTTATTATTATTTTACATTATCATATTGTCCTATAATTCCTTTAGTTTGGCCTATATCAATCTTATTTTGAACTATGAACCTTTAATTTGGGTTATCTTATGTTTCCCAGTTAAATCCCTCAAACTAACTAGTAAATAAATCCTTAATTGTTATCCATAATGATTACATAATCTACCAAAGCATATCCCCTAGAAGTGTCAAACCATGTGTGTAGTCTTAGGACCACTCATCATGTATTAGGGTGATGATCAATTCAATTATCAACCAACCCTTTACTAGGCGATTACCCCTAGGTGAAACTATGCCACAAATACATCCACTTGTATTTTCCATATAGGTATGTTTTCTAGGAAACACCATTTACTCATGACCATACCAATATTTTATGATTTCATCCTATACTTCGAATCATCTCTAGGGTTTTTACGAAGGTTCTCTAAACTAATCCCAAAAATAACCAAACTAATCACCAAAAATAAGTAAACCTCATTCAAATACCAACTGTAGTGACCCATGATAAACATGACTTAAATAATACACTATTCTCACAATTTAAATAATACATCTCACAAAAAAATAACACTACTAAAGATTTAAAGGGTTAGTGCCTTTTAAATTAGATACATAAACATCTTTATTTACTTCACTTGTGAGAATTTCTCCATAGTCATGCTTCACTAAACCCTTTTCTAGATACCTCACATGATATCATCATCCTCATAACCTGGGGATTGGAAACATAAGAAATTGGTGCGATCAGATTCTTAGTAAGGTTAAAACATATAATAACATGAATTAAAACAATAAGAAGTTATAAATATCATAAAATATAAAAATTCCTTATATGATTATCAAAAAACTAGATAGTGTAACATAACCATATCTAAAGATAATTAAGTAAGAATAAAATATGTGAACTTTCTCAAAACACATCTCAATAGTCATATAACATAAAATTATGACATAAATGTGTGGAATAATTTTAAATTTAATACATAATATTGAAAAAAAATGTATTTTATCAAAATAGAATGCATCATGAAAATTTGACATAAATTAATTCAAAATTTCAAAATTTCATACAACCATAATAATAGGAAAACTTGTGTGATAAAACACATTATGACCATGTTAATGTGAACTAACTAATTATGTGCATGCCTATAAATGTGAGAATCCCAATCATGCCCACACTTATTTGAAAAAACTTTTTATTTCTATACCAAGATATATCATGAGATATAAAATTAAACCAAAGAATTGGAGGGAGATATAGGACCCCACCCATAATTATCCTTACATATGTGTACCACTTGAAATCAATAATCGTCATAACTTAAATAAACCATGGAAAAAAGAATGGGTTTTTAGTCATATTACATAACATGAACTTAATAAATCATAGGGTATCAAATATAATTTCCCAAAAGGATTCATAACAAAATAACATATAAAATATGATTAAAATATCACTTCATGGGAGATAAATGTTGGAGGAAAAATTAAATTTAATATAAAAAAGTTTTCACAAAACCTTTTTAAACATTTTTATAAAAGATTATTTGTTAATTACTTTCAAAAACAAATTTTTGATAAGGGAAAGAGAATAATTTTTGAACATATTATTAAAAATTTCTAAAAATAAAATTTCCTTGAAAATACATGATCTTTAAAAAAATATAAGTGAAAATAATTTAAAATAATTTAATTTTAAAATATTCTTTAATAATAGATACTTGAAAAAAAAAATGTTTTCAAAAATTTAGAAGAAAATAATTTTAAAATAATTACTTTTAAAAATAATCTTTAATAATGGAAACATGAAAAATACATAATTTTTATTAAAATAAAATGTGGATTATAAGATAAAACATTTTATTTTTAAAGTATGAAAAACCCATTTGAACATTTTGAAAACCCACATAGTTAAAAAAGGATACATAAAACATTAAACTAAAATGAATTAATGGGAATAAAAGTATCATCGGGGAAAAAATATTTTGATTTTACATTAGGGAAATGAGAATAGTGGTGGGAAGTAAACATATGTATATGGAAGAAAAATCCATTAAAAGTAATGGGAATTATTCTTAACAAAAATACATTTTAACAAAACAGTAAAATCATCGAGGAAGAAGAATTTGGTTTGAAACATGATTTCCAAAACAATAAGGTGTAAATAAATTTTAAAATTTTTATAGGTTAGAATAGATCAACTATGAATGATAATAGACAAAGATGGGCGATTATGACCACAGAAGAGAATTGAGTCCTGAAAAACCCTTACGACTTTAGTAATTTTTTAATAAAATTTCATTAGAAGTGTGAAAAATATATACTTATATAAATACCATGTATTAAATTATCTATTATTTAAAAATAATTTCTTGGGCACTATATACACCATAAAAATATGAAATTTGTGTAAAATATAAAAAAATGTCCCAATAAATAGAAGTTGAGACAACAAAAACTTACATCCTTTGTAACTTTTGAATCAAAACCTAAACAAGGAATAAATAAGTAAAAAAACATTATACATCATAAAATATAATTAAATCATGATACATGATAAAATTTGGGTCGTATTTACACCATAGAAAATGAAACATGGTATATAGAATAAACACATCTCAAGGGATTCAAATTTGAGACAAAGAAACCCTTTCCTTGTTTCACCACTTACTCAAAATTTCTATAACCTTCTGTAAAATAAATTTAAATATATTAATATACTATTTTAGACACATATTCATACATAAAACTATTTATAATTTTTATTTATAATCATTATATTTATGTATATTGGTTCGTTTTTTCTATTTTCCCACATATGGTGTTTATAATTTTAACAATTTATAGTAGTTGTGTAAGAGCAGTTTACATGTTCACTCTTCCTCCTAATTTCATCATTCTGAGTTAATTAATGTTATTGTTATGGATGAATTATAATGATTTATGAATTTTAAATTTCCTTTAATGAGTACTTTAGTCTTTATCCAAAAATTTGAATGCCATGAACAATCCTGAGTTGTCCCTCTATCGGATACCTGAACCATTACACAATATGGAATAGTGTTCCTAGTCCCCATATTCTACCAATAGTTCCTAGGAATCAAGGAATCACCACATTGAAATTATGTATCTTGTAAACATTAAGAAAATAGTGGAAGAAAATAAATAAAATTCCATCATGACATGTCTATACATCAGGCGTCCATGCCATGGAAAAATAAATAAGTAGCAACCTCATATAAAAACTAAGAAAACAATAAACAATAGAAAGCACCAAAAACATACCCTGCCCTTTGAAAACCCTCTCTTTAAAGGAAAATAATCCCATACAATTGATTTTATTTTCCCACCAGAATCTATATCTACCCTCCATCCTTAGAAAGTAGTAAAATCCTAAGTGTCCGATGATAATAAAAAAAACTAAAACCAAACTAATTATAAAATACATGTCTCCATGTGACTATATGAGTCACTGCCCAAAAATGAACAATGACGCCCCATGGTTGAGAATAATATAAAAGATAAACCTTTAATTGAAAATGATAATGTAGTCATGAGCACTGAGATTCTCAGTAGGGATTCTAAAAAGAAAACCACACCCTATGCCTTAGCTTTAAAGAGAAAACCATTTTAAGGTAGTTTGAATATATAAATATATAGAAATAAGGTTTTCCTTTATTTTTCAAAATATATAAAAAAATGATAAATTTTAAAACTTTTTTATTTTTTTATTTTTAAATTCATTTCTAAAGGATGATCAAATTTAAAAAATCTATTTATAATAATGGGAATTCAATAAAAGAATAATTTTAGTAAGAAACAATATAAGTGGTAAAAATTCATAAAAGTTCCATAAAATAGAGAAAAATATTGTATAAATATAATAAGTATCATGGTATCCTAGGATATAGTTTATATGGTCTATTATTGATCCAAAACATACCCATAATCAATCTCTACTGATGTCGGTTATCAAAAGTCAACTCACCCATCCAAACCATTCATTATTTCTAAGGGTTAAATTTTTTTGGAATTTATGTTTTTCCCTTAATTAATTTAACCACACAAATAGGTATTTCCACCTCCTCCCACCCTCACCCTCTCTTCTGTTAGAAACCATGCATAGGGGTATCTCTTTCATGTGACCTCCCCCTCCTCTTCCTTTTATTTTTTCTCTTTTCCTTCTCTATTTTCTAGTGTGGTCATCTCTAATTGGATTTTTTTTCTCCCCCCCCCCCTTCTTCCTCTATTTCTTGGTTTCTTTTACTCCCTAGTTGTTCCCATGACCTAGGGTAAACATTGACCTTATTTGGGCGTTATTTTCATTGTCTCTTAGCCCATAGGGTTTGTAAGGGTCGATTTGAGGCCTGAAGGAAACAACTTATAGACCCTTTGAAACCTATTTCCAGCCTTTTGAGGTAGGTTACCCTATGTATGAGCCTTTAATTTGAAAACTATTATTTATTAGTGGTTTTCTTAGGTTTTTCATTATATTATAAAGTAATTATATTATAGAAAATCATTTTGATGCTTAGCATTGGGTTTCCCCTTATTTTACATGTTTTTCCCTAAGCTTTGACAAGTGTGTTTTTTAATTAAATTATGTTTTCAATATCACTGCAAAGTGTTCAACATTATAAATTCTCTAATGTGATCTAAATTATTTCTAACATGTGAATTGGAAATTCCCAAAGTTTTTTTGGTATTTTTACTAGTTATCTACTATGTATTGATGGCATGTTTGGTTTTATATGTATCTTTCAAAGTATTTTGAAATCCCTTAAATTGTTAAATGTGACTTATACAAATATAAATAAATATATATATATATAGGTTCTCTATTTTTATATATTCACTCCTGGTGATGGGAACATGTATATTGGGATGATGGGTGTCCATATGTGTGTGTGTGTGTCTTTATATATGTATATATCATTGTGTATATGTGTTTAAGTGTGAAGTGTAGTTTTGAACTTGGAATCATTGGGAAAAGAGGTTTTCCAAATAAATGGTGTTTCCCTTTTGAATGATGAGTCATTATTAGCACTCTGAAATGTTTTAGGGAAGTTAAATCCCCTCTTAATGCATTCCCATTGCATTGGAAACATGTAATGTGATAAAAGTGTGATATGTGATGTATTCTCGGTAAAAGGTCTTGTGAATTAATATGTATTTTGGAAAGGGAAAAGGTATTATTCTTAAAAAATAGTTTGGAGGTGATAAATTGAATGTTTTTTTTGTGAAAAGTATGTTATATGTATGTATATGATAAATTTATAAAAATCACCTCTATTTTTATTTCATGTGAATCCTTGGGTATTTTTGAGGGAGGTCTAGGTACACATGCTTCACTAGTTCAATATTATGCTCTGATTAGTGTCCTCGAGTTAGATCACCTCACTTATCATCAAATTTTCACCTCATTCAAACTAGGGAGGGTGTCACTCAACATTAAGGTGGTGATAATTATTAGTATCCAGTGTTGGGATATATTGATTATTATGTTTATAGCCAGGTCCTAGATTGTCCTGATTATCTCTTAAGATCCCATGGAATCAATTTTACATATATTCTACTTTAATATATTTTTAATTAATTTTATATAATTATTTCACTATTATGTATCTTTAATAGAACCCTATTTTAGTATGTGTTTCCTCTTACAAATGTTTAATTTGGAAACCCATTCTTTATTTTGAAGCTGTTTTGGAAATAAAAAGGGTATTAGTTTTCTAAAGCTTAGTCTACTACTTGTTTTGAAATATTAGAAAACCCTATATTTATATTATATATTTTCAAACAATAATTTAATATATATTTATTTAACGGTAAGGCATATGTCTTGGTTTCTCCTTAGGAATACCTCTTGAACATCTCAGTGCTCACACAAACATTGTCATTTTCAATTCTAGGTTCATTTAGCACTACATTTCTCATGGATCGAGTGTGGGTATGTGGTTGTTGGTGACATATGGGGTAATATAGAGGTATATATAGTTTTATTTATTTTTCATTTCTAGTGTTTTTTATTTTTATGCTCTTAAATATTCATTTATTGTTTCATGGGATAAATTGATCCCATTAGAGTTATGTTTTATTCTCGAAACTATTTTATATCATGGGAGGATTGAGAACACATCTACATCCTTGTTTCAAGTCATCTAGGGTGATTGGTTTGGGTTTGACATAGATTGGTTCATGAAAAAAGGTATCATTGTGGTTAGGTTCTTTTATCCATAGGAACCTTGGCTCTGTTATGAGGTTTACCATTATTATTTGGGGTTTTCTGATAATTTAGGTCTTGGATTGTTGGAATTCAAGTGTTATTTCCTAGGTAGGTTCTTGATCACCTTCTATTTGGAAGGAATATTGAGTTTCTAGGGTGATCTGGGATGTTTGTGTCTCAAATTTGAACTTGGTTCTTGGATATTTTTGAGGTTTTTGGGGTCATTATTTAATTATTAATTATCGTTTTGAGAATTAATGGGTTATTTAAGAATCTCCATAGTTTGGAGTGAAATTTAGGAGGGATTTAGAGAGTGAAAAACTATTATGCATAGTCTATAAAACTTTTCACAAACTATATGACTACCTCTATAGACCTCCATCATGCTCACACGGTTGGTGCATGGTCTTCAAAATTGTGTGCCCAAACTATGTGCATCAATGTGTTTTTTTAATGTAATTTTGATTCCTTAATGGATGGGTTTTTTCATCCATTATTGATATTGGTTTAGGATGATTCTAGGATGTTTCTCATTATTTTACAATGGTTATTGGTTTATTAAATATGGGTTTCCAAAAAATAAACCTTGAGTTATTTTAAAAAATAATGGAAAATGTTTTGGATTTTAAAATTTTTGTGGAAATGAGGGATGGAAAGTGAATTTAGTTATTTCCAAATGTTTTTTAAGGAAATAGGTTGGATTCAAAAGTTTTTGTAATTATTTGAGATATACTCACCCTTTTCTTGACCCTTGGTAATCCTTATGAATGTTCACATATGTGTATATGTGTGTGGTAATTACATACTTGTATGTACATGTGGATGTTTATAAGTGGGAAAGGGTATGTAACATGTCATAAACCATCCCACGAGGCTCAGGTATGACTACCCCAAGCCTGTCTTCCATAGGCCATGGGTTGGTGACTAGCACCTGAAGGCTTTTCATAAACAGGTAAGGAATTTCCTTAGAGATCTGTACACACTCAAAAAGGTAAACTGAAGTAAACAACCAAAAAAGTAAGGTATAACCACATGAGTAAAGTACAACCACAAGAACAACTGTAAATTGAAAAAAGTGGGTTATAATACAATCCCTAGAAACTGAAAAGAAAGTAAACAGTTTTCACATCTGCCCTGGATCTCTACCAGGAGGGTAGTAGTTGTAAGTCTAAAGTCGAAGAATAGAATCTCGACTACTCCCATCACACCAAGGTCCACCAAGTGTTGAACCTCCAAAGCCTTCCTCAGAGCGTCAGTATTCTACACCAGATACACATGTGCGGGCGGAGCCCATGCAGGGGTGAGTATAACAACTCGGTAGGAGATCTTAAGACCCCCGAAGTTCTCTCATTAATACACAAATGAAAACATCACAATAAATACCACAAAGGTAATATCACAAGCATGATCTAATTCATGAAGCACAAAGCAAAAGATACATCTCACTCTAACGGTATAACCTCAAGGTTTCTAGGATAGGGATGACTAGTCGCAAAGCTAGATCATCATATCCATAGTAACTCTATTTCTAACTAGTATAGTTCATTGTATGTTGACCTGCATTGGTTGCTAGATGTTGACCCGTATTGGTCACTGGTTCTAACCCATATTGGTCGTTGGTGCTGACCTGTATTGGTCTCTGGTGATGACCTATATTGGTCACTGGTGCTGACCCATATTGGTCATTGGTGCTGACTCGTATTGGTCTCTGGTACAGAGGTAGGGATGATTAGTCATACAGCTAGATCATCCTACTCTGGAGTGTCTGACACTGACCCGTATTGGTCTCTCTTCTTCTTCATGTCATAGCTAGCCACTGGATTCCCGCACATAGCACGCCTGATCTCTGGAATATTCTTCTCCTCAATCCATTGGTCATATTTAAACCAGTATGAAGTCCCTCAAAAAGAATACCCAAGGGACCGCCCCATCATTGGGGTCCCAACGTGATAGACGACGCGTCGATCGGACGCTCGGTCTGTGAGATATGGGAACTTTTTTAAAAAGGGCCTTGTTGGATTCAAGTTTGATCCAACCCAGGTCTCATGTCAAACTCTTTAAAAACTCACTTATATTATCTTCAAAGGAATTCCTTGTCACAAGGGTCTTTATTCTACAGCTGGCGCATCGATCAGATGCTCGGTCTGTTAGTTACACCCCTTTCCGTGAAACAGGGGTGATCACACCTTGGTCCAGCTCAGCTCGGTTGGACCCACTGGAATATGAAAAAGGGACCAATTCCCAAAACTGGGTCCCAACACCGCTAACGGCGTGTCAAACGGACACTCGATTCATCAGTTATGGGTGTTTCTTTATTCGGGACTGGTTAGGTCTAGGCCCGGTCCGACATGGTCAGGTCGGCCCGACGCAATGGGTCTCATGTTCTACCTGACCCCGCCCAGGTTCGATCCATTAAGGGTCAGACAAGTTCCCTGGGTCCGGCCTGTCGGGGTTGGCCCAGCTGGTTCACGGGCTAGGGTCGTGGGTGGCCTAGCCCGCCGAGTGGGGCTCGGCCCATCCGCGCTAGCCCACTGGGCCGCGGGTTCGGCCCATTTGGTCGGCCCGCATCTATCCCGGTCCTCCTGAAGGTGGACCGCGTCTCCAACTAGCCCCGCAGACATGGGGTTGTTTCATCCTTTCAGTTGGGCATTGCCCCACAATGTGCAATGGTCAACTAGGTGGTCGACTGGTCTCTAGCCGACGCAACGCGGGGCCATGTCGCCCCCTCCTTCTGTGGATCGCTGGTCGCGGCTACTGCCTCCGACGGTGCTTGCGGGTACTTCCCTTCTTCCAAATGGATAGCTTGGGTTGTCTGCCTCTAGCCACCACGGCATGCCGCCATCCCAATACTCATGGCTGGTTTCCGCAGGCCTCCTTCGGCCACCGTTGGCATGGCAAGCCGACAGTTCTTTCCTCGGGCCACCGGACATGCTCTAGTGATCCGTTTTTGATGTCGTTTGTGCCCACGTGCCTCTCAGGTAACCACCGCCACTACGTGACCCCTATCTCTACCTTGTTGTCACATTGCTCAGCCACACACGAGAAACACAAGAACAACTAGATCAGTGGAGGGTCTGAGCTTTGTTCGGATTGGCCCGTGCCCTCTGCATTAGCATTTTAATAAGGGTTGTTAACAAAAAATAGAGAATTTAGAAATAACTCCTGACTTGTAACCTTGCATCAACGTCTCATGTCTAAAGAACAATCCATAGATCAACCCATTAGTAAGTTGATCTGTGTTCTTAGTATAAATTAAGAACAGGGAAGGAGGAATTTTATAATATCAAAAACAAAAACCCCTACTTGGATGAGACATCCGCTGATGATGATCAACAGAACCTCCTTCATCATTTTCATCGGTTCATGATTCGGTGGTGCTCATCATTGCTCATTGAATCTGGTCTCATCCTCTAGGTGTATGTTGTCTCAGGACTTCACTAGAGTTTCCTCGCTTGAAGAAGTCGTGCCAAAACCCCACCCCAATCTCTATTTAAATAGGAGAGGGTAAAGGTGAGTAACGCATTGAGGAATTAATGAGGTTCGTTAAATGATTTAATAAACCTATTTTAATTCATAATGGTGGAGTTAAATAGTTGATGAGTTAAGACATTAAATGGATTGACAAGTCAGCAGTCCCACCACCGCTGCTCATCCGTTGGAGAAAAAGAAAATAAAATAACAATTACATGTTATTTTACTTTTATTTAAAAATTACAAAAACTAACTTTTTGTCCCGACCTACTATGATCTAATTGAATCCTCCATTAAGAAAATCCTAGTGCTTTGGATTCAATGGTGTCCTCAGATTTTTAATCCAAGCACCGGTTCAAAATATATAAAATGTCACCCATGCATTTACTAAATGTACCTTAAAAAAGTTCAAAATACCATTATGGGAACACCGAGCCTCGGAATCATGCGCCTTCAATTTTTGCAGACTCATAATAATCCCAAATAATTAAAAAAGTTACATGGAATTTTCTGGGTCTTTATATTCTTCCCCCCTTGGGGATTTACGTCCCTGAAATCCAAATAATGCTACACAAAAAAGAGGGGTACTTGGCATTCATACGAGCCTCTCGCTCCCATGTTCTCTCCTGGATATTCCCATGTCGGCACAGAACATGCATCAGAGGTATCAACCACCCACAAAGGATTCACTAGTGTCGATCCTCTATCTCCAACGGGTACTCCGTAAAAGTTTCCATATTGTCAATCTCTAGCTCGCCATAGTCGATGACGTGAGATGGGTCATGCATGTATCTCCTCAACTGGGATACGTGGAAGACGTCATGCACCATCTCCAACAGCGGTGGCAGTGCCAAGTAGTATTCCACCTTTTCAGTTCTTCGAAGTATCTGGAATGGTCCGATAAACCTCGGTGATAGTTTTCCACCTCGTCCAAATCACTATAGTCCTATTCAAGGGGAGACTCACAAGAATACATGTTCCCCCTCCTGGAACTCCAGTGTTCTCCATCGCCTATCGTCATAGGACTTCTATCGGCTCTGTACAGTCTTCATCCACTCTCGGATGACCTTCACCTTCTCAGTGGTATCTTGTACCATATCTGGTCCAACGAGTACTGGATCTCCTGGATCTGTCTAGCACAAGGGAGGTCTGCACAGTTTTCCATACAACACCTCAAAATCTTCCATACTAATGGTGGAGTGATAGTTGTTGTTGTATGCGAACTCCACCAAGGGTAGGTGGTTCTCCCAACTGTGACCAAAATCTAGGACACATGCATGAAGAATGTCCTCTATGGTTTGGATGGTCCGCTCAATCTGACCATCTTTCTGTGGGTGAAAATCTATGCTCAATAAAAGTTGAGTATCAAAATCCTTCTGCAATACTTTCCACAGTCAGGATGTGAAGCATTCTTCACAGTTTGAGACTATCATTGAAGGAACCCCGTGAAGTCTCGTGATCTCCTAAACATAGAGACGTCTCAAGATCTCTACCAAAACCTTCTCTCAAATAGAAAGAAAGTGGTCCAACTTGGTGAATCGGTCAATGATCACCTAGATGGTATCATTCCCTCTAGACGTATGTGTTAACCCCATCATGAAGTTCATTGATATCCCTTCCCACTTCCACTCTAGTATATCGATGGGTTGGGTCAATCCTGTTGGTACCTGGTTCTCATCCTTCACTTTCTGGAAAGTGAGGCATCTAAAAACAAACTTTTTCATAACTTTCTTCATCCCTAACCACTAGTACTGACGTTGGAGGTCTTGATACATCTTCATCATGCCTGGATGTACTACCAAGGGGGGTGTATGGAACTCCCTCAACACCTCCCCTTGTATCTCCACTGGTATAATTGTACGTCCTCTGAAAAGGATAGCGTGCTCCCTACCTTTAGAATATCCTTTAGGTGAATGTCCTGAGGATATCTGAGCACGTGTAGTCTTGCAACTGCTATCTCTGAGTTGTGCCTCCTTAACTCGATGAAGGATTAGAGGGGAAACTACCATTGACTAGAAGTAGATTTTCTCATCTCTATCTACGTAGGATATCTGAAGCAAGGCTAACTAGTTGGAATCCTCATTCAGTAGCTACAAAATCAGTCTCCAGCTAAGTGCATCTTCCACTATGTTCCCCTTCCCAGGAGTATAGACTATCTCAAAGTCATAGTCCTGGAGGAACACTAGAAAACATCTCTATCTCATATTCAAATCTTTCTGTATAAAGATATATCTAAGAATCTTGTGTTCTGAGTAAACAATGCACCACTCTCCCATCAAGTAGTGTCACCACATCTTCAGTGTGAATACTATTGTTTCCAACTCCAAGTCATGAGTCACATAATTCTACTCATGACACCTCAACTATCATGATCCATAAGAAATCACAGCATCATCCTACATCAGGATGCAACTGAGTTTGGCCTTTGATGTATCACAGTAAACCACGTAGCCAGTTCCCTCCTCCAGCAACCTCAGGATGGGAGAAATTGTCAAGATCTGCCTCAATTGTTGAAAGAACTTTTGGCATGTCTATGACCATAGGAACGGTTTCCCCTTCTTCATCAAGGTAGTCATAGGTGTTGCTACTCTGGAGAAATTTGGTACAAACCTCTGATAGTATCCTGCTAATCCCAGGAATCTCTACACCTTAGTAACACTCATGGGTGGATCCTAAGAAAGCATTGTCTCGATCTTCTCTAGATCCACTGCAACTCCAGCCTCTGGGATGACGTGTCCCAAGAAGTGTACCTTCTGTATCCAGAACTCACATTTCGAGAGCTTCTCATATAACTGGTGCTTCCATAGTGTGTCCATAACTATCCTCAAGTGTACAGTGTGCTCTTCCTCAGACGCTGAGTACACCAAGATGTCGTCGATGAAGACCACCAAAAAGGGATCAAGGTATGGCTGAAAGATCTTGTTAATGAGCCACATGAACACTACTGGAGCATTGGTCATGTCGGAAGGCATCACCAAGAACTCATAATGGTCATACCAACATCTAAAGGATGTCTTCGGTACTTCCTCATCCCATACCATGAGCTAATGATAGCCTGATCTGAGTCCTATCTTCGAGAACCACTTCACTCTTTTCAACTGATCAAACAGATCATCAATCCTTGGTAGAGGATACTTGTTCTTCACAGTCACCTGGTTTAGGCACCAGAAGTCCACACATAGTCTCAAACTTCTTTCTGCCTTCTTGGAAAACAACACTGGGGATTCCCATGGAGAAACAATGGGCATTATGAGTCCCTTCCTCTTTAAGTCCTCTAATTTTACCCTTAACTCATAGAGCTCCGTAGGGGCCATCCAATATGCTGGTGTAGATATCGGTGTTGTTCCTAGGTACAAGTCAATGCGTAATTATACCTCTCTATGAAGAGGTAGTCCTGGGACATATTCTGGAAAGACATCCTTATACTCGTCTACCACCACTGGAAACTGTGGACTCGCCTCATCCACCATGATGAAGGTCATGCAAGCCAGCTGATATGTAATTGGTTGCACCCTCCTGAGCACAAGTCCATCTCATGTTGCTCTATTTTCCTTCTCACCAACAAAGTAAAAATTTCCTCCATATCTACACGTACATCACACTGTATGTCTCAAGCAGTCAATTTGTTCGTGAAATGCTGATATTTAGTCCATGCCTAGAATGACATTGTAGGGCTTCAAAACCGCTACTAGAAGATATCATCTGAAACTCTCTCCTTTGAGAGTAAGATCAAACTATTGTCACTAGTGTGTGACCGCTAAATCTCCTCCCATAGAAGTATCAAAATGAAAAGGTCGAGATAAAAGCTCAGTCAGAATCCCAGAGTCCCAAACTAAGTCCACAACAAGGAAAGAATTTCTAGCACCTATGTAGATAAGCATTGCTTCTAAAGTAGAGAAGATACAGATTGTACCTTATATCATCTTAGGGAAGTTAGAATTGTGAACCTCTACTCCCTATAGCTAGGACTTTCCCCATCCACCGGCTCCCTGAGCTCGTGGTGGACTATCTAGGGGTGGTGGTGGTAGTTACTGGTGACCCCGACCACCTCCTGATGTATGTTCTGATCCCATTCCTCATCTACCGCCTGGCTGACGCTCATGCTCTTGCCGTTTCCGCAGCCTCAGTGGCCCCTCCACCATCTTTCGATCATCCGCGTGGGGAGTAGGACATTCAAGAGATCTATGACCCTATCCCCCATATGAAAAATAGATCATGCCTCACTGGTGGCTCCCTTAACCTCTTGACCCTCGCACCTTTGACCCTACATCTTGGGGTCACCCTCTGAAAGGTCTAGCCTGCTTGGGCTTCTGCATTGTCTATCTACTACCAACTGCAGATGACTCTTTCTACCTGTCATCCAGTAGGGGATCTCACTGTCATTTCCTGCTCGGCAAGGAAGCTCTCCATCAGTAAAGCTCTCTCTAGCACCCTAGCCAGCATTGGGATGTTGAGAGAAACTTTTGTCACTCTGATCTCTCGTTAGAACCCCTAATCAAGGATTTGGGCCCTAAATTAAAGGTATCGTACCATGTCAGTGGAGTATCGGGAGAGGTCAGTAAATCTCATCGAGTATTGAGCCACAGTCTGGCTACCCAGCTGCAGATGCAACAGCTCCTAAAGACACACAGAGTGTAGTGTTGCTAGCATGAACTCCACCCTGAAAATGCTCTCAAAGTCCAGTCAGGTGAGGTTCATCTCCTCATGCACCTGGATCATTGAGCTCCACCATCGTCCTACCGAACCTTGAAGAAGGATAGCATCCAAGATCACCATCTGCTCAGCGGGTGTCTCTACTAAGCGAAAGACCCACGAAACTGCCTCAAGCTAGTCCTCTACTGCTTGGGGGTCCATCTCACCTCGAAACCTTGGATGCCTCTATCTCTAGAACTCATGAAACATGCTCATCCAGTGTGTATGATCCAATGGTAGCATCTACTGCTTAACGGGTGGTGGTTCTGCTGGTACACCACCCGAAGGAGCCATCACTATGAGTGGTCTCCGTACCAACGCCTCATTGCTCAGTGGGACACTATCACAATCTATAACTGGAATCCTGGATGGATGTCTTTGTGGATGTATCCTATAAAAAAATAATGTTCCATGGTCACTAAGTTATACCTAGTGATCTGACATAAGAAAGATCAAGAAAACTTTTCAAAACACTAGCAACTGGTGTTTTCATGTACCGATTCGAAAAATAAAATTCAGGGTCCTGGTGTATAGATACATCAGCCACCACACCAAAACTAGACTCTCTGTGCTAAAAACTGAACTCAAGACACTTTACATCATTGCCTCATTAAAGTAGACTCTTAGTTCATTTGGTATAACTGAATTCCCTTTAATACCACTTTGTCACGACCCATCCCACAGGGCCCGAACATGACTACCCCAAGCCTGTCTTCCATAGGCTAGGGGTTGGTGACTAGAACCTGAAAGATTTTTCCAAATAGGAAAGGAATTACCTTAGAGATCTGTACACACTCAAAAAGGGAAACTAAAGTAAAAAAACCAACAAAAGTAAGGTATAACCATGAGAGTAAAGTACAACAACAAGTACAACAGTAAACTGAAAACAGTGGGCCGGAATACAATCCCTAGAAACTGAAAAGAAAGTAAACAGTTGTTTCACCTTCCCTGGAGCTCTACCTGGAGGGTAGTAGTTGTAAGTCTAAAGTCGAAGAAGAGGATCTAGACTTCTCTCGTTGCACCAAGAACCACAAAGTCCCAAACCTCCAAAGTCTACCTCAGAGTGTCATTAGTCTTCACCAGACACACACGTGCGGGAGAATCCCGTCCAAGGGTGAGTATAACAACTCAGTAGGGGGACCCCAAGACCCATGAAGGTATCTTAGTAATCCACAAAGGAAAACATCATAATAAATACCACAAAGGTAATATCACAAGCATGATCTAAATCATGAAGCACAAATCAAAAGAGATAGCTCACTCTAACGGTATAACCTTAAGGTTACTAGAATAAGGATGACTAGATGTAAATACAGATCATCATATCCATAGTAACTATAATGTTGACCCGTATAGGTAACTGAATGATAACCCGTATTGGTTGCTATATGTTGACCCGTATTGTTCATTGGTGCTGACCCGTATTGGTTGCTGGTGTTGACCTGTATTGGTTGCTGGTGTTGACCCGTATTGGTCACTGGTGCTCACCTGTATTGGTCATTGGTTCTGACCCATATTGGTCATTGGTACAGAGTTAGGTATGATTAGTCATACAACTAGATCATCCCACTATAGAGTTTCTGATGTTGACCCGTATTGGTCACTCTTCTTCTTCATGTCACAGCCAGCCATTGGATTATCACACGTAATACACCTGATCTATGGAAGATTCTTCTCCTCAAGCCATCGTCCATATTTCAACCAGAATTATGTCCCAAAAAAATAATACCCAAAGGACTACCCCATCATAGGGATCTAAATGTGGCAGACGGCGCGTCGATCGGACGCTCGTTCTGTGAGATATGGGCACTTTGGTAAAAAGGGTCCAGTTGGACTCAAGTCTGATCCAACTCAGGTCACACATCAAAATTTTTCAAAACTCACTTAGAGTATCTCTAAAGGACTACCTTTTCACAAGGGTCCTTATTCCACAGACGGCACATCGATTGGATTCCTGATCTATTAGTTACGCCACTTTCTGTGAAACGGGGGTGATCGCGCCTCAGTCTGTCCCAGCTCGGTTGGGCCTACCAGAATATGCCAAAGGGAAAGATTCTCAAAAAGGGGTCTCAATTCCACTAATGGTGTATCAAACAGACACTCAGATCGTCAGTTATAGACATTTCTTTATTCAGGGGTTGATTGGGTCTAGGCCCAGTCCGACTCGATCAGGCCGGCCCGACGCAACGGGTCCCAGAGTCTACCTGTCCCCACCCGGATCCGGCCTATTAAGGGTCGGACCAGTTTACTATGTCTGTATTTTCAGAGCTGGCCTGGCTAGTTCTCGAGCCCAGGCCGAGGTTGGCCCTGCCCGTCGGGTGGGGCTCGACCAACCCGTTCTGGCCTACTAGGTCGCGGGTCTGGTCCGGCCCATGTCTGGATCAGTCCACTTGAAGGCAGACCACATCTCCAGCTGACCCCGTGGATGTGGGTCCATTTCATCCGGCAAGTGGGGTGTTTCCCCACCTTGTGCAATAGACAAACAGGTGTCCAACTGGTCTCCAGCCAATGCGGTGCAGTGCGGGGCCACGCCGCCCCCTCCTTCCATGGCCCACTGCCCACGGCTGCTGTCGCCCGCAGCACCTACGGGGCATCGCCCTTCTCCCGTGTGGCTGGATCAAGCCAGCTACCTTTGGACACTACGGTGTGCTATGGTGCACTATCTTCCCACTGTCCATGACCAGCTGTCGCGGGCCTCCTCCGACCACCACCGGTAGCCGCCGGCATGGCACGTCCGTAGTTCTTTTCGCGGGCCACAAGACGTGCTCCGGTGGTCCGCTTTTGGTGTCATCTACGCCTACGAGCCTCTCGGGTCACCGCCACCACTGCGTGACCCCTATATCTGCCTTTTCATCCCATTTCCCAGCCACACATAGGAAACACAAGAACAACAAGATTAGTGGAGGGTCCGTTCCCTTTTCGGATTGGCTCGCACCCTCCGTGTTAGCGTTTTAACAAGGGGTGTTAACAACAAACATAGAATTTAGAAATAACTCCCGAATTGTAACCCTGCATCAACCTCCCGTGTCTAAAGAACAATCCGCGGATCAACCCGTTGGTCAATTGATCTTCATTATTCATATAAATCAAGAACAGGGGAGGAGGGATTTTATAATATCAAAAACAAAAAACCCTACCTAGATGAGACATTCGCTGACGATGATCGACGGAACCTCCTTTGTTGTTGTCATCGGTTCATGATTCGATGGCGCTCTTCACGACTCACTAAATCTAGTCTCTTCCTCTAGTTGGATGTTTCCACAGGACTTCTTCATAGTTTCCTCGCTTGAATAATTCATGCCAAAACCCCTCCTTGAGCTCCATTTAAATAGGGGGGTAGGTGAGTAACGCATTGAGGAATTAATGAGGTTCATTAAATGAATTAATGAACCTCTTTTAATTCACAACGGTGGAGTTACGCATTTGATGAGTCAAGCAATTAAATGGATTGACAAATCACCGGTCCTAACACCACTTCTCATCTGTTGGAGAAAAAAAATAAAAAAAAATTATATGTTATTTTGTTTGTCTTTAAAAATTCCAAAAACTAACTTTTTCTCCCAACCTACTATGTTTGAAGTGAAGCCTCCCTTAAGTGAATACTGGCGCTGCAGATTCAATAGTGTCCTCATATTTTTAATCTGAGCACCAGTTCAAAAGATAAAAAACGTCGCATGTGCATTTACTGAACGTACCTTAAAAAAAGTTCAAAAAACCATTTCAGGCACACTGGGCCTCGGAATCACGCGCCGTTAATTTTTGCAGACTCATAATAATTGCAAATAATTAAAAACATTACATGGAATTTTTCGGGTCTTTACATAATACAGCAATACTTTACAATATTTTCCTTTTAGAATAAATTAAATTTTGTTTTTAGCTTTCTTAATACGCAACACCAAGTTAAACTTATGCTACACGCAACATTGAGAATAGTTTATTTGACACAAAACACCTAATGTAGAAAGGAATATAACATCCTAATACTTTAAAACATATTTAATATTTTAAATAAATATATTCTTATAATTCATGCATTATTGAGTTATATTTCATTACATACAAGAGCAACTTTGTTTGGTAGTTTTCATTACACGCAAGATCGAGTTTTGCTGAACAAGAATATATTTTTAAGATATTATTATTTAATATAATAAATTTAAACCTAGCCATTAAATTGATGTTTATAAATAATAATTTATAATTTATAAATATATTGTTAAATTCATTGGTTAATAAGTAAATATAAATTAATATAAAAAATTGAATATATATAAAATGTTTTTATAATGAACTATTTTTATACTTCCAAAGGCATTTTATCATAATAAATTAAATTAATTACTATTAGTGAATCATATTAATTAAATATATATATTATATATTCAATAAAAAAATTATGTTCATCCAATATATTTTATAGTCATAAGATAAAAATAAATCCAATTTTACGCTTAAATTTTGTATATTTCTAAAAATGCAATTTTGTCCCTTTTAATGGAAACCTATTTTAAATATAAATTTTGGAACTTTTGTAAATTTTATATGTAAAAATAAACTTAATTTTTAAATTTAAATCTAAAAATTATGTTGGGGTTAATTTTTGGTACTTTTCTATGAAGTTTCATTTTTTTGATAAATAGTGAAAAATGCTGAATTTTAATTCAAAACTTCTTTTTCGTCTAATTTATTTATAAGATTAAATTAAATTTTTTATTGGTTTTAAATATTAATTAGATAATTTTTACATATATTAATCAAATTTATTTCATTTTAATCAATTTCACTTTGAAATTGGATAAAAAAAACTTAGCAAGCTTTTGAAAAAATTTACTTTGAAAACATGCATTGTCTTCCCGTCTATAGGATTAAATTTAAATTAATTTCTACTAATTGTGTTATTTTAATTTTAAAAAATTTATTCCGTATTTTTAATAATCATAATTTTTAATTTCTAATAAAATCAACTTAATTTTTGACCAAAAATAGTGAAAGTGGTTAAAATTAATTATAGTTATTAAGAGAAATATTTGCTCAACAAAGGACTAAACCTTAAACTTGAGGCCCAAAATGACCTAGAAACTTGTTCAAAATAAATTTTATGGACGTATTTCTACCCTATAAAACTTTTTTATAATTTTATTCGTTATTTTATCCACTTTTCATTAGAAAAACATGGGTGGAATTCCCTTTTCAAAAATTTACCAGAATGTCACTCCTCCTCCACTATAAAATAGCACTCACCCCTCCCACTTATTCTCACCTATTAAGATATTTGGGTTTCCCAAAATCTACTCAAATAATATTCCAACATCGTTCCCCTAATATTATAATCCTAACTTTCATCATAAATCCAACCAAGGATTCATTTGGTATAACCCAAAAGGAGTTACCCGAAAAAGAGGTGACATTTTCCAACGATCACTTTAGTTTTATTTATTTCTCCACCCATTAAGTTTTTATTATTCCATGATTATATAAAAAAAATCAGTATCCTAAATATATGGAATTTTTTTATGTTAAGTTTTTAAACTACACCTACACATACTTCCATTAAATGGGTAACAAACTTACCGTTCATGTACAACGAACTACCGCCTTGCGAGACAATGTCATTCATTTTTCTTTTACCACCAATCATGGTAGGGAATTATGATGGACAAAATATTGTTATATGATATATATGATATATATATATATATAATTCATTTATGTTTCTTTAATTTTTATATAACACATGCCTTCATTCTTTCCATTTTTTGTAAATATGATAACATCGTTTGTGGACGTGTGGACTACCACCTCCTCAAAGCGATGTGATACATTCACACATTACATGGAATGTATTAAGGATGGTTTCAATTAAAAATATGTGACATACATAAAATCTATATGATATGAATGAAATAATTACCTTTCTATAAATATTAAATATCATTTTCTTTATTACCCTTTCACACATTGAAAACGTGATAACATCATTCGTGGACGTGTGGACTAATGCCTCCTCAACCTGATGTGATTTCTTTCACATCACAAGAATTATATATATAAGTAATTATGACTAAATAATATTTTATTTATGATATAATGATAATTATGGAAATATAAATGTTACTTAATTTTTTTCCCTAATTATCATTGAAAAATGGGGATGTTACTTAATTTTTTTCCCTAACTATCATTAAAAAATGGGAATGTTACTTATGCGTATGTACGGCCTACCATCTCCATGATTGTAACGTTGGTTCATTTTTCATATACATATTTAATGATTGGTTTTAAAGGTATAATTTATGCATAAATAGTATAATTATTTCATGATTATTATTCTTTATATGTTTATATAATTACCCCTTTGACCATAGTTTACCTAGAAAAGTCATTTTTTACACATAAACCAAATATGGTCAAAACACCAGATGAAAACATAATTGTTTAAGTAGTTGTTTAAAACATTTAAATAAGTGAAATAAAAGCAATTATAAACGTGAAAAATGTTATGACTCAATTAAATAGTTAACATAAGTTTATTATTCAGGAATATAAGGATGCACATGATAAGTCGGACTCAATGCGAGGGATTCTTATCTCAGTTCTCTTTCCATGAGGCATACACCATTTTCACCACTTATTTATTTTGTGTGGTATATATACTACCAATGTTGTATTTTATATCATGAATAAATTTATTTTCATTCTATTTTGATTTTAATTTTAAATTACTTCTTTTATGGGGATTATGATTCAAATATTTCAAAGTGATATGGGACACTTTAGAATGTTTAAATATTATTTTCCTCAAAAATGTTTTAATGATATTTCAATGTTATTTCCATTGATCAACATCAAAAACCCTTTTTGTTACTTATACTCTAATGGGAAATTATTGATAAAACCGTGTCTTTTATTCAATATGGATATTTGATGATAAGGCACATTTTTTAATTATTTAAATCAATTATTCGATATATAAGGAATGATTTGGACTGGTATGACATTGGTTAGGGACCATTTAAAGTAAGACCCTCAATGCATCAGTAGTATCATGAATGGAATATGTTGTCCATATTATATGGTTTTCTACCCATTATGTTAAAATTTCTTGTGAGAGGCCTTGATGGTAAAGATACCATATACCTAGGAAACATAACGTCTAATAATTAAGAATTTCCTTTATTGATAATTCAGTTATTATTATTATTATCCATGAGATTTTTTTCTTTTCCATTATCTATGGATGTATTTCATTCTCATTTCATTTGTTAGGTGTTCCAAATATTTACCTTACCATATTGATTTTACATAATCTAGTTATTTGAATTGTATTTTTTCTCACTTATTTACCTAACCATGTTGATTATGCTGATTAATTTATTATTTATTCCTTTATACTTACCCTTATTGATCATTTGAGATCACCCTTATCTTGTTTTCTTTCTATATGATATGAAGAATAAATCTTTGAATCGTCCTTAGAGGATGGAGTTAATTTTATTTTATAATCACAATTAGAAAATTAGGATATGGTCACACTTTAGGAAAATCGTGGATGTAGGTAGCCTATAGCCACAGTTTTTGAAAACCATGGATATAGACCAACATATAGCCATGATTATATGAAAATGTGGTGATAGGTTTCACAGTAAAACCCAAAAAATGTGGTAAATTGGCAAGAAAGGTCTACTACCATGGTTTAGTAAACCATGGCCATAGTCACGTATTTCTACAGTTTAAAGTGTGGTCATAGCTGCCTATTTCCGTCGTTTAAAGCATGGCCATAGCCACCTATTTCCAGAGTTTAAACTGTGGCCATAACCACCTATCACCGCGGTTTAAAGCATGTACGTAGCCACCTATTGACATGGTTTAAACCATGGATGTAGCCTCCTATTACCATGGTTTAAATAGTGATTAAAGCCTCATATTGTTATAGTTTAAACCATGGTTATAGACCCCTATTTCCATGATTTGAAATTATGGCTATAGCCACATATTTCCACTATTTAAACAATGGAAATAAATTTTTTATTTTTTTAAATGATTATTGATTATAATTATATATACTTATTTGTATATTTATATGTATATATATATAAATATATATATTTATATATATATACATATAATAGTGATCAGTGTAGTGGTAAAGTCTTGGAAAGAATATAGAAGAGGTCAAAGGATCAAACCTCATCAGAAGAATTTTTTTAAGGCTATTTATATAGTTTCAAACCATGTAAATATACACCTAAGTCCACAGTTCTAAATTGTGGCCATATCCTACTATTTCTACTATTTAAACCATGGATATAGCCACCTATTGTCACAATTTAAACCATTGATATGTACACCTATTTCTATGGAGTAAACCATGGCTATATCCACCTATTTGAATAGTTTAAATAGTGGTAATAAGTCAAACCCTATTGTAATGGCTATAGAGGCCACAGTTTATAAAATTGTGGTTATGGGCTACAGTTACGGTTTTGGGCCCTATTTCCATAGTTTCAAACCATAGAAATAAGATGATTTTCTAGTTGTGTATCTATCATTAATTATTTTATTTTACCAATATAATATAGGTATCATATATATAATCTAGTTTTCTAAAAATTATAAACTTTCATTCCCTTGGGATTTTAATCTTGTATCTATGTCAATGTAATAAAGTAATGCACTGGATCCGGTATTCTAGGATCATATCGTTACAGTTCCTTTCAGAGTGGGTTTAGAATCAATATTGGAAATGAGATTTATAAAACTTAGATTAGGTAACATAACCCTAAAATAGACTTTGAAGATAAGTATAGAAGAATATCCTAGAATTTTGGTAAGGTATAGATTATGTGGGTCTTCCTAGAAAATATATCTATGTCTAGATACTATAAGTGGACATTATTATTGCACAGATGTACCTAGGGGTAATAAATATGACAATGTGCATAAGGCCTAACTTTATTGTAACTTGGTACACAATAACATGCCTTACTGTGCACCTATTTTGACACTCACAGGGGATATTCTTAGGATAATTCTCATTTTCTTTAAAAAAACATTATGAAGGATTTTAAAATAAATATATCTCCAAATAAACCATGTTTATGATTATGATATTAACTATGCATAATATTTTCAATTATTTTTAAGTGTTGTGTTATATTTAAAATTATATAAAGTTTATAATTTTATGATCAAATATAAAATATGCCATTGTTTAGAAATGGAACCTAGAAGAAAGAAATGTGTCAATAATCCTGGCCAATGTATAGGTTTACCTACTGAGAAAGACAATATAGTTGATATTGGAACTAAGAAAATATTAGATATATTAGGGAAACTTAATCAGGTTATGACACATAACCTTTCCCAGATGGATCTACCTATTCTACAATGAGATTATCCAATGTTGGATCACTTTATGTGATTGAGGCCCCCATCATTTAGTTGGACTACTGACCTAATGGAAACTGGGAAATGGATTAAGTTTTTAGATAAGATATTTATGGCATTGGGATGTGGTGAAATGTAAAAGGTTACACTTGTAGTGTATTTTCTCATTGGTGGTGTGAATCAATGGTTGTCATTGATCCGAAATACTAGGGATAAAGAAAAAATAGAACTCATATAATTGATAACTTTTTAGTAGAAATTCTTTGGTAAATACTTCCCACGTGAGAAAAAAACATAAATAAAGAGAAATTTCCTTAGTTTAAAGAAAAAAATGAAGAAATTTTCACATAGTATGAGGCTAACTTTACCATGTTAGAAAGTTATGCTATGTATTTCATATGAAAAATTAAATGAAAGATTGGTTATTTGATTAAAGGACTTAATCCAAGTATCTGAAGGGCATTGGTGTCTCAAACATTTTCTTCATATAATGAAATGTTTTTATGTGCTATCAAGGTACACAAATAATTCTCCGAGTATAATGTCTTCAAAAATAAGAAATAAAAGAAGATAACGAAAGAGAAAATAATAGATAAAGGGAAGGTAAAATAAGTATTTTCCTAATGGGAAAATTGCAGAAAGAATCACCCTAGAAAATTATTTAAAGGATTAGGGGTTTTTTATAAGTGTAGATAAAAGGGACATTATGTAAAATAATGAAAAGGAAATAAGGGAAAAGCTATTATTCAATGTTACAACAGTAATAATATGGTACACTATGACAAAAAATGACTCAATCATCAAGGTGATATACTACAGAAGAGTCCAAGCTTATGATATTGATATGGATGAAGTGGAGTGATTTCTATTATTGTATATTTGGATACAAGAAATTTGTTTTAGGATTATTTTATTAATGATATTATAAAATATATAGGGGTTATACTACAATAATTTTTCATTAAATATTTGAGATTATATATTGAATGGTACTAAGAAAATTAATTTGATATCATGTTAAACTTTTTGAAAAACACATGGTTGGGAGAAATATAACCCTTAATATTCTCTGAATGTCAAGACAATGATTTTTGAATAAAGAGTTGATTGATATGGATAAAGTAAATTGGATACTACTATCCACTATGGAAATGATTATAATGTTTTGGATCATAATATTTTGGAAAGTTAAACCATTTATGAAATGGTTTAAGATGAATTTTGGGACAAGTTTTAGAGATAATTTTATTAAATCACTATATGATTCAACCTATTCTAATAGATGAAGTAGAAACAGTTAAATACATAATCAAATGATAATATTAGGTTTATAGAAACATATATTTAATTCTATTATTAGAGAGTGAAATAATTTATCAAATCTCAGAAAAATATTCTTGAAACAAAAATATTGACCTGTTAACATCATATTTGATGATATCAATGACCATTATTTTACACTTATGTGGTGTATGTACTTATGGTCATTAAATGTCTTTGGATTATCCACTTTCTTATGATTAATTTCCTCTATCACTCTCCATCAGAACTTGATAGTTATATTTTTATTCCATGTCCATGTTTTCACTAATTTATCCTATTTTAAAGCCAATTTTTCTAGGGACCTTCTCATTTTCTTTTCCCTCTTTTTAATAATATATGTTATAAACCCTATTTATGATGTGGGTTTTTCAACAATGATATTTTCAAATATCAATACCTTGATTACCAAGATCAATTTTGAATTGTGAGAACACAATTTATTTAAGGTGAGGAGAATGTAACACACCAAGACTTTACAATATTTTCCTTTTAGAATAAATTTTATTTTTTTCTAGCTTAAGCTACATGCAACACCAAGTTAATATTATACTACACGCAATATTGAGAATAACTTGTTTGATATGTTATACCTAACGTAGAAATGAATATAATATCTTGATATTTTATGATATATTTAATATTTTAAAAAATATATATTCTTTTAATTCATGCAACACTGATTTAGCTTATGTTACACACAATAGAGATTTTGTTCGTTAGTTTTCATTACATGCAAGATTGAGTTTTATCGAGTAATGATATATTATTAAGATATTATTATTTAATATAATAGGATAAAACCTCGCCAATAAATTGATGATTATAAATAGGAATTAATAATTTATAAATATATTTTTGAAATTATTGGTTAACAAATAAATATAATTAAAAATCAAAACTAATTGAATGCATATGAAATGTTTTTATAAAGAACTATTTTTATGCTTCCAAAGGAATTATATAATAATAAATTAAATTAATTACTATTATTGAATGATATTAATGAAATATATATATATATATATATTATTCAATCAAATATTTTTTATATTTTTACAATAGATTTTATATGCATAATATAAGAATAAATCCAATTTTACAGTTAAAAATTATATTTTTCTAAAAAGGAAATTTTGCCTCTTTTAATGGAAAATGTATTTTAAATATAAATTTTGAAACTTTTATAAATTTTATTTTTCAAAAAAAACTTTATTTTTTAAGTATAAATATCAAAAATTAGGTTATGGTGAATTTTTGGTACTTTTATCTGAAGTTTCATTTTTTTGATGAATAGTGAAAAATACTAAATTTTAATTCAAAATTGATTTTTTGTCTAACATAATTATAAGGTAAAACTAAATTTTTGATTGGTTTTAAATACTAATTAGATAAATTTTACATGTATTAATCCAATTTATGTTATTTTAATCAATTTCAATTTGAAATTGAACATAAAAACTTAGCAAGCTTTTGAACATTTTTACTTTAAAAACCCATATTTTCATCCCATCTACGAGATTAAATTTAAATTGATTTATACCAATTTTGTTATTGGAATTTTTAAAAATGGATTACATATTTTTAATCATCATAATTTATAATTTATAATAACATCAATATATTTTTTGATCAAAAATATTAGTGAAAGTGATTAAAATTAATTATAATGATTAAGAGAAAAATTAGATTAATAAAGGAATAAACTTTAAATGTAAGGCCCAAAATGGACTGGAAACTTATAAAAAATACATTTTATGGAAATATTTATAACCTATACTATCTTGGTTCTAATTTTTTTCATTATTGGAGCCAATTTTTGCAGGGAAAACATGGGTGGAATTCACTTTTCAAAAATTTACAAGAATACCACTCCTCCACTAAAAAAAGGCACTCACCCCGCCCAATTATTCACACATCTAAAGAAATTTATATCACCAAAAAATATTATAAAATAATCTCCCAACATACTTAACCTAATACTATAAGACTCTATTTGTTCATAAATCCAACCAAGGAAGTCTTTTTGTATAAACCAAAAGGTGTTACCTGAAAAAGAGGTAACATTATCCAATAATCTCTTTCATTTTATTTCTTTATCCTCCCATTAAATTTTTATTATTCCATGATTATATAAAAAATAATAATTATCCTAAATATAATAAAAAAAAGTATGTTAAGGTTTCTACTTACACCTACACACACTTCCAACAAATGGGTAATGAACTTACTATTCATGTACGGTGAACTACCACCTCGTGAAATGATGTCATTTGTTTTTCCATTACCACATTTAATGGTTGGTAGTTATTATGGAAATAAAATTTTTTATATGATATTATATATATATATAATGTATTTATGCTTCTATAATTTTTATATGACACATACCTTTATGTTTTTTATTATTTTTAAATATGATAACATCATTTGTTGATGTGTAGACTACCGCCTCCTCAAAGTGATGTGATATGTTCACACTTTACATGGAATATATTAAGGATGTTTTAAATTAAAAATATGTGACATAAATAACATATATATGATATTAATTACATAATTAATTTTCTATAAATATAATATATCGTTTTCGTTATTACCCTTTCACACACTGAAAACGTGATAACATCATTCATGGATGTGTGGACTACCGCCTCCTCAATGCGATGTGATTCCTTTTACATCACAATAATTATATATATAATTATATATTATTAAATAATATTATATTTTTGAAATAATTCTTTTTCTGGAAAGATAAATTTTACTTACCTTCTTTCCATAATGATCATTGAAAAATGGGAATGTCACTCATGCGTATGTACGGCCTACTATCTCCATAATTATAAAGTTGGTTCATTTTTCGAAAAAATATTCTATTATTGGTTTTAAAAATATAAGTTATGTATAAATATGATAATTATTTAATGATTATTATTTTGGATATGTTTATATAATGACCCCTTTAACCATATTTTACCTACTAAAGTCATTTTTGATATATAAACCGAATTTGGTCAAAACACCTGATGTAAACAAAATTATTTAAGTAGTTGTTGAAAAAATTTTAATAAGTGACATAAAATTAATTATAAAAATTAAAAAAAAATTATAAATCATGTAAATAATTAATACATGTTTGTTATTTGAGAATATAAAGACACACATGACAAGTCAGACTCAAGTTATGGGATTCTTGTCTCACTTTTCTTTCTATGAAGCATACACCATTTTCACAACTTATTTCTTTTGTATGGTATGTATACTAACCCTATTGTATTTTATATAATTAATAAATTTATTTTCATAGAATTTAGAGTTCCATTTGAAATTAATTATTTCATGTGGATTTTGATTCAAATGTTTCAAAGTGGTATGGGACACTTTGGAATGTTTAAAGATTATTTTCCTCAAGAATGTTTTAATGATATTTCAATGGTATTTTCATTTATAAATGTCAACAACCCTTGTTGTTACTTATACCCCACTAGGGAATTATTAATAAACTTGTATATTTTATTCAATATGTATATTTGATTATAAGGTACATTTTTTAATTATTTAAATCGATTATTAAATATATAAGGAATGCTTTGGACTGGTACGGCATGGGTTGAGGACCATTTAAAGTGAGCACATAGATTCATTGGTAGTATCATGAGATGAATAAATTTTCCAAATTAGATGGGTTTATACCCAATATGCTAAATCATCTTTTGAAAGGTCTTTACAATAAAGGTACCATATACCAAGGAGACATTGCGTCCAATAATTAAGAATTTCCTTTATTGAGAATTCAGTTGTTATTATTATTATTATTATCTATGGGATTTTTTCTTTGACATTATCTATGGATTCATTTAATTATCAGTTTATTTGGTAGTTTTTCCAATTATTTTCCTTGCCATATTTATTTTTCCATATAAATTTATTTGAATGGCATGTGTTCTCAGTTATTTACATTTCCATGTTGATTATTCTCATTGATTCATTATTACTTCTACTATACTTACCCTTATTGATCATTTAATCTCACCCTTATTTTTTTTCCTTTACATAGGATATAAAGAAGAAATATTTGAATGATCTTTCAAGGATGTAGTTTATTTCATTTTATTATGTATCATGTTTTGTTTTATTTTTTCCAATTTAATATGGGTATCATGTATGTAATCTGGTTTTCCAAAACTACTAATGTATTTTGTCTCTTGGGATTTTAAGCTTGTATCTATTCTAATTTAATAACGTAATGCACCAGATCTAGGATTTTGGGTTCGGGTAGTTATAAGGTATGCGTATATTTGTGAATATCCATAGGATTATAATGGTGAGAGTCTAATTTCTTAAGTTTGATTTTTCTTTCCAATAGTTTTTTCAAAAATAGAATCTCAATATTTTGATGATTAGGTATTATTAGGGTTTCTCTTTTGTGTTTTGAGGATTCCATTTTTATATTCTCGATTTTATTATGTTGAGAGAGTTTTGAAGTAGTGTTTTTTGTTTGTGTTATTGATTTGTGACTAAAATGTAGAGTTTTTGATTTATTATGTTTTTTTATTTGGTTTTATGATTATTGATTTCATAGTACACCCCCATTATTAAGATCTTAGGAATTATAAAGAGGATCTATGGGTGGTTAATCCTCCACATGTCTTCTGGTTGATCAAGCTTCATCTCAGTCATTCAATTCATATATTCTGAATATAGATCTTGTTGGTTGTTATACAACTCCTTAGTATTGATAATTCATCAAGAAGTTTCAAGAGTTTAACCTTACTCATTTATTCAAGTATTTGAAAATAGAGAAATATGGGGAATGGTTTTGAATAATTAAGGATATCTTTTTACATCTCAAGCTCCCCAAGCATATTAACCTCAATTTTGTGACCTTTATACTGAAAGGCCTAATCTTGAAGTGGTGTAAGTTCATTTTTTAGACCATACCACAAAAAGGAAACTTGTGGGAAACCATAAAATATTTTTTCATCCAACTATATTTCTCCAAATCCATGAGGATTCTAAAGGTTATGGATTTGTATACTCTCGGGCAAGGTGACTCAATGGTGTTGGAGTACACCAAAAAATTTTCCAATATAGTTCCATATCTCCTAGAACTTACTAGAGATGAATTATTGAATGATAAATCCTTTGAAAAGGGGATTCAAACAAAACTTATTTTTCAAGTGTCTCCATTCCTCAATACTTATGAATAAGTTGTGAGGTAGGTTGTTCAATCTTAATCTAGTTTAGCCAGAGATCCAAAGGTGGTATATTTCTCGCATATCCTTAGGATTTGTGATAGTGGTTATAGTAAAGGTAAAGGGATGAAATCTATGTCTAGCCTGTTGGTAAGTGGTATAAAAATTGTTTTTTGTTTGGTATCATTGGATTCATTTGGGATTAAGATCTGGGTATTCCATCAATGTGTTAAGTCATGGAATAAGAATTCTTCTTGTTGAGAGTCTCCAAATACCTATCATGCCTGTGGTAATTTGGGACACCGTCAAAGTTTTTTCTAAGTTTTTTATTGGAAGAGGTATGGAACTGGATCCACACCATCAAATAATATTCTATACCATTTAGATGAACATGTTTTTAATGTGATTTTTATTTATAGTTTCCTCTGCTGTAAAAGTTTTATGTTTTAGATGTTGTATTTTGTGGTAATTTTTTCTATTTTGGAAATGGAATTTTATGGTGTTGTCTGTCCTCAGGGAACTCCATTTTTAATGGAATTTCCTTTTGGGAAGTTCTAAATCATTTTATCATAGAGTATCAATGATTATTATTCCATATCTTGTCTCTCATAATTTTGTTCTATCATGGGGAATCAATATTCAACTAGATTCATAAATGGTGGGGAAGATATCATATAGTAAACCCAATTTCCAATCATAATTGATGGGGAAATTCCTTATCATTTCCTTTCCTAACCCTAATCATAGTTTCTTGGTTGTCTAGGACCATCGTTCATGTGATGAATGTTTGTGAAGATCTTGAATGGACCATAATGAGTTTCTCTAGTAATTTATATGTTAAGGCTCGATGTGTTATTTATTTTAAGTTGAGTTTTGAAATGTAAGTCTCTCTCTTTTGATTCACTTGTTTGATTTTTTGAGTTCCTTGGTCTTGTTAGTTGTATCCCTGGATATTGGTTAGATTTTTAAGGATAATCACTTAGCCTCTTGTGGGGTTTTTAGGTTTCTGGTTTTGAAAGGAAGGTAAGTGTCGGTTCTTTGGTCTTCAAGTTTTTAGGTATAATCTTGAGTAGTGGTTTGAATTTACCTTTTTCTTGATTAAAAGAGTCTCATTGGAATTTATAGGGGTATAAAGTGTCATGTTGGTTACAATTTTCAAACCTCAACCTGACACTATTTAATTTTTATTTATTTTTTGGTTCTTACTTATTTATTTTTTCGTTTGGGGGTTTTTTATCTGAAAATGGGAGTTTTAGGGAAATTAGTGCATTACATATGGTTATGTCACATGGTTTTCCAAACCATGTATCAATCATGTGACAAATTTTTTAATTTGATGAAGCCAATTTCACGGTCAATGTATAGTTTTTTAAACTATGCAGCATTCTCGGGTAGGGTACCCCAGATCTTTCATTGTGGGGTTCACAGTTGGTACACGTCTTGGAAAAAACTATCATTTACAGAGAAAAAAACACCAAAAAGGAAAAATAAATAAATAATGACTCAAAATTTAATAAAAAAATAAATATTTTATGGTTTGTTATGTTATAATTAAATCAACAACGAACATTGTTTTGGTGATTTTCAACCTATACAGGGTGTTTTCTTAATTAATGAGTTATATATTAATGTATTCCTTACAGAACAAAAAATAATAATTATTTATATATTTATGACATGTTATACTTGAAATTAAATTTTCATAATCATACATTATATAATTTCATATCATTATTCAAGTAGGTGGTCAGACCGACCCAATCATGAACACGCTTTACTCGATTGGTGAGTATGGTTAAATAGGTGTTTATTTTAAAATAATATAATTATAATATAATAATAATTATATTATTTTTATATATTAATGATTTTGAAATATATTTTAATATTTTTGGATAAATAAAAAACAATAAGAAAATTGTAAAAAATAATTATTCATCGAGACGATAGTCCACACAATGCACATTTGGAATTTTCATTAATCAACAAATTAGAGGGGTAAAGGTGGATAATAAGTGATAATTTTAGACAATAAATAAATTATATAAATAATATTTATTCACTAATAAATTTATTAATACTATCCATTAAAAGTTGTGATGAAAAACTAAAAGTGTTGCTTCATGGATGTAGAGAACCGAATCATGACGTACATGGACATTACATTACTTTTGTGGAATACTTAATATATAACAAAAACAAACACACAAGGACCGTAATAGTTTAGTGTCTTTGGAAACTCAGAACGTAATCTTCTAATCGTGGTGAAAGATCTTCAACATCTCCCTTAAAGATCTTCCTATTTTGGTTTTCTTACCTAAAACCTTTCTATAAATCCTGGGGAAAATAAAACATATAAAGGGTGAGCTCAAATGCTCAGTAAGGGTAATCATGGATAAAATAAAACAAATCATATACATTTGAACTTAAAAACATGAACATAATGTTTAAACATCAAAATCTTGGGCAATCACATAAAACATGGCAGTATATAAGGCATAGATCATAATGAAACTTTAATCATGATAAAATAGAATGGGAATAAAACATGTGATTGTGGAAACCATTAATCACATGATATGATTTCCATAGTATCAAAGGCATTGCTACCAAGACCATCTAAGTGGAAAAAGTCCCTTTCTGAATTGAGTTCACTCCTCGTTCCAGTCATATATTACTGAACCAAATTAACTTACCTTCCATCCATGTCTATCTCATGATATATAAATCTTTACCCAATGCATTGGAGGGAGATATAGGTCCCACCCATCTCATATTGAAATCATTCTTACGTGTTCCACAAAGTAAACATAATTCATTCATCATAACCCAAAGAATAAAATGGGTTTCATAAACATCATCCCATCATAACGTAATCCATATATAAGAAATGGATGTCATTTCATCAAAAGAAAAATCAAACCATGTAAATAATAGATACATTATACTAGAAACATAATCATAATGTCATCTTAGATGGAAAATAGTTTTGAAAAAAAAATTGAAATGAATTCTTGAGGAAAATATCCTTTCTTCTTCAAAATCATTTTCTTTTCACAAAATACCATTCAATTTTTTAAAAAAAAGGATTTTGTTGAAAATTTTCATGAAATCTTATGGAGGAATCTTCATCAAAACAAGGCTTTATGAAACCGTAAAAATCCTTTCATGCCGTATAAGTCAAAAAAACATTCTTCTCGTACTTTTGCCGAAAAAGTCAAAAAGTACCTCATAAAAGAAATATTCCTTACATACCATGTAGTAAAAAACAAAAATGGGTAAAAATTAATTTAAACATACATGAAACCATTTTTAGAAAACAGGGACATGGATGATAAATATAACCCCAGTAAATACTTACGAATAAACAATCTCGGATAAAAATGAGATTGGAAAAGTTATCCCTTACCTTACGTCTGATATGCTTCATATGTATCTGAACCTCCTGTATAATAATTTAAATAATTTCATTGAATTATTACATAATCATATTCATTGTTATGATATCATATATGGTTCACTTATGACTTTATATTACCCGTTCTTTTGTAAATTCCATGTTAAAGAAACATTTTGGGTAAAATCGTTTCATTTATCATACATGTTTCAACTTGTTGTTCTTGATATTATTACTTATATACTGATTTACATAATTACAGAATGTAAAACATGATTTATATATAATATATATTCATCATATACATATATATATGATAGATCGATATATGGAATGAAATACACCGTTCATGGAGACGGTAGGCCGTACGTACGCATGAACGCTATTTTCGTTTCCTTATTGAATTGAATGGAATTAAGTAAATGACATAAATATATGTATACATAAATCCAGTATCATTATTATGTCATATATTTCATTATTATTCATTATATATACTTTATAATCATTCATGAAAGTTTAACATGGAGAATGAATCTCATCCCGTCGTGTAGACGGTAGTCCGTACGTACGCACGCGCGGTGATTTCATTTTCCATAGGATGGATAGAATGTGAAATAGGGTTGTTTCATATTTATAATAACATATCAATATATAAGTAATACTGATGTTATTACTTTATAATGAGACAACTAAATAATAAGAAGTTGAAGAAGAAAGAAACTTGAGAGAATCGGAAGAAGAGATTACCTCTTCTTCGACGCACCTCCTTTAAGGCTTCTCTTAAGGAAGTAGATTTGGTATTTTGAGAAGACCAGAACCTCCATAATGTTTCTAGGGAAGTGTAGAATATAAATAGGTAGTTTTTGGCCGAGATTCAAGGCTCAATAGGGTGTGAAGAGAAGAGATAAGGGGTTCCCTTTTTATAAGGGAGGAACGGGGCACCTTTGGAAAAACTTAAAATATTATTTTATAATAAAGTTATATTTGGTTTTTAATAGCTCCAAATTGATTTATTTTGAATATAAGGTGGGTATGGGTCAAAATCCTCTCAACCAATATATTTTATATAGGTTTGGATCATTATATTAACCTTATCTTTTAGTTTTAACTCTTAGTTAATTAGATTGGCATTTACCATGTCACTTTGTATTTTTATATTATATAGTTAATAAACTTACCATATACATACAAGAGACCCCCAAGTGGTCTATTAATGATACACCTATCATGATATAAGTATCTTGGCGGAACCTTAGATTTTTAGGAATATAATAACAATTAATAATATAATATTTTTTTTAAAAACTATTTTATGTCAATTTTGACACTATTTGGTAATGGATTTTTGTGAAAATCATAACAGCATGATTAGTTAGAATAAAGTTAATTAATTCAATAATAATATGTCATATTAACATATAAAATTTTTTAATTCATAAAAAGTCTCAAATTACATTTATTTGGGTATTTATAACATCAATTATTTTTATATTTCATTATTTAGGTAATTACTGCATCACCATTGTGTCATGAATAACTTAAATTATTTAATTTATAAAAATTATAAATAAAATACCATTAGTTATGAAATAGTTTTATCTTTTTGATGAATATTTATAGTCGAATTTATCTAATTTATAACTCTATATTAAAAATGATTTAGTTATTAAACTTTGATTTTAACTATTTTAACCCTTCTTTAAATAAATTAATAATAAATGTCCTAATCTAATCCAAGTGGGCCTAAATGGTCATATTTTATTCCTAAGGTTGTTTTTGGTCGAATTACATTTATCCAATAGAATTAGGACATGTGTTAGGGTAATAATAATATCATCTTTACCCTTAATTACCCTATTTACTTTTAACCGTGGTAAATAAAAGTAAAAAGTTACTATTCACCAAAAATTATTTTCATCTCATTGAACCACATATTAGTCCTTCATATTAACTTTTTCTCTCGGATTTTCTAAATTCCACTCACAGAAGCGGTAAAATTAAGTTTTGTGTGAATTTCCAAATTCTCCTAGGAGGTGGGTAAAAGACAGTGAAAAGTTCAATAAAATTTTTATATATCTAAAATTATTATAAAATGACTCCAATTAATTACATTGATCTTATATAGGTATTATGTATAAATTTTGAAATAAAATAAATTTAAATAAAATAAATAATTATTTAAATAAAAAGTCGGTTTTTAAATAGTAACCCAGTGTTTTCACTATTCATCAAAAATTGAAAGTTTTCAGAAAAATACCAAAAAATCACCCTAGGATAATTTCTATATTCCAAATCCAAAAATGAAGTCCATTTTGAAAGATAAAATTTATAAAATTTCAAAAAGTGGGTATTACTATTCAAAACGGCTAGTTTATATAATATTTTAATAACATATTGTTGTTTAGTGAAACTCGATATTGCGTACAACACACGCTATCATGGAAGGTCGTGATTGCATGTAAAGCAAACCAAGTCAGGGATGTTTCACATTTATAATAACATATCAGTATATAAGTAATACTGATGTTATTACTTTATAATGAGACAACTAAAGAAGAAGAAGTTGAAGAAGAAAGAAACTTGAGAGAATCGGAAGAAGAGATTACCTCTTCTTCGACGCACCTCCTTTAAGCCTTCTCTTAAGGAAGTAGAGTTGGTCTTTTGAGAAGACCAGAACCTCCAGAATGTTTATAGGGAAGTGTATAAGAGAAATGGGCAGGGTTTGTCCAATCTTCAAGGCTCAATAGGGTGTGAAGAGAACAGAGAAGGGGTGCCCTTTTTATAAGGGAGGAACGGAGCACCTTTGGAAAAACTTAAAATATTATTTTATAATAAAGTTATATTCGGTTTTTAATAGCTAAAAAATGATTTATTTCGAATATAAGGTGGGTATGGGTTGAAATCCTCTCATCCAATAGATTTTAGACAGATTTTGGTCATTATATTAACCTTATCTTTTAGTTTTAACTCTTAGTTAATTAGATTGACATTTAGCATGTCACTTTGTATTTTTATATTATATAGTTAATAAAATTACCATATACATCCAAGCGACCCCCAAGTGGTCCATTAATGATACACCTATCATGATATAAGTATCTTGGAAGAACCTTATATTTTTAGGAATATAATAACAATTAATAATATAATATATATTTTAAAACCTATTTTCTGTCAATTTTGACACTATTTGGTAATGGATTTTTGTGAAAATCATAACAGCATTATTAGTTTAAAAAAAGTTAATTAATTAAATAATAACATGACATATTAACATATAAAATTTGTTCAATTCATAAAAAGTCTCAAATTAAATTTATTTGGGTATTTATAACATCAATTATTTTAATATTTCATTATTTAGGTAATTACTGCATCACAATTGTATCATAAATAAATTAAATTATTTAATCTCTAAAAATTATAAATAAAATACCATTAGGTAGGAAATAGTTTTATATTTCTAATGAATGTTTATAGTCGAATATATATTATTTTTAACCTTATATTAAAAATTATTTAGTTATTAAACTTTGATTTTAACTATTTTAACCCTTCTTTAAATAAATTAATAATAAATGTCCTAATCTAATCTAAGTGGACCTAAATGGTCATATTTTATTCCTAAGGTTGTTTTTTGTCGAATTACACTTATCCAATAGAATTAGGACATGTGTTAGGGTAATAATAATATCATTTTTACCCTTAATTACCCTATTTACTTTTAACCGTGGTAAATAAAAGTAAAAAGTTACTATTCACAAAAAATTATTTTCATCTCATTGAACCACATTTTAGTCCTTGATATTAACCGTGTCTCTCGGATTTTCGAAATTCCACTCACATAAGCGGTAAAATTAAGTTTTATGTGAATTTCCAAATTCTCCTAGGAGGTGGGTAAAAGACGGTGAAAAGTTCAATAAAATTTTTATATATCTAAAATTCTTATAAAATGACTCCAATTAATTACATTGAACTTATATAGGTATTATGTATAAATTTTGACATAAAATAAATTTAAATAAAATAAATAATTATTTAAATAAAAATTCGGTTTTTAAATAGTAACCCAGTGTTTTCACTATTCATCAAAAATTGAAAGTTTTCAGAAAAATACCAAAAATTCACCCTAGGCTAATTTTGATATTCCAAATCCAAAAATGAAGTCCATTTTGAAAGATAAAATTTATAAAATTTCAAAAAGTGGGTATTACTATTCATAATGGCTAGTTTATATTATATTTTAATAACATATTGTTGTTTAGTGAAACTCGATATTGCGTACAACACACGCTATCGTGGAAGGTCACGATTGCATGTAAAGCAAACCAAGTCAGGGATGCATGTAGTGCAAGATCCTTTTGGTGTAGCGTACAACACAAGACATCAATGAAATTAAAAGGAATATTTTTCATAAAATCTCGGGGTGTTACATTCTACCCCCCTTAAAATGAATTTCTCCCTTGAAATTCGTCGGGGTTATAAATGGTTTACTACTTGAAAGTTTCTTTCATATAAACCCACATCGTAAAAAGGAATACCAAAATTTGACTTTAAAAAGTAAAGTATGAAACATAACGGTTACCCAAATTAACTAATCATTGGGTTTCCACATAGAAGAACATAGGTGAAAATATGGATATAGAAGAGAAATATAACCATCAACTTCTGATGAAGAGTGCTAGAGGACATGGCTATAAAAAAGCCAACAATCACAAAGCCATAAATTTTTGATGATCTAAGGTATCATCCGATTCATCAGATATGAGAGCACTGGGACAACATTTTTTTGTTTTCAAGATCATTTCCCTAAAGTTAAAGAATTTGAATTAGAAGAAATACTTACTTTATTTCGGTATCATCTCACTATTTCTCATGCCTCGAACAATTTACACTTCATCTCTTAAAGGAATGAATTTGAATTTGTCTTCTGTGAAGTGTTATCAGATTATGCGATAGAATGATAGGTCATTCCATCTTTTTCTATCGCAAAAAGTTTAGCACAATTTATTAAATATACAGAAGTCCATCTATGCTGAGATTAATCATATATGGTTGATAAAATGGACTTATACTTCAGCTATCATAGTGCTTGTTAAAATAAAACTAGTTTCTACTAACCAGGGACTTCCTGTAGGCTAGTGGTAGGCGATAAAGGCATGTCGCACTTTGGTTGTGGGTTCGATTCCCGCATCCTTGTCCAACGCGACGGGTTTTCGCCTGTCCTTCAGGTTGTCCTTTTTCTAAAACTATACTATTATAACATTCTACCAATAATATCGAAAAAAAATTCTAGCCTTTAACAATACAATCATATGAATACCTTAATCATGTATTCTCTTGAAAAATGAATACCCATTGATCCTTAGTGAAAACATGAATGCTGTCAAAAGTTGACTCCTTCCACATACCAAAATCCAAAAATTCTATATACTCAAACCATGATATAACTTTTTCCTTATATCAGTCATGAGCTCATGAATACTGTCAAACATTTCATTTTCTCTTTATCCCTTCATTATGCACATATCATATTCTTTCCAAAAATATCTCAATCACTTTCCATGGTTACCGGTACCATAAAATTATTGAAAAACACAATAGACCAATACATAAATATTCCAATATTCCACGATACTATATACAACATTATTTTGGAATCCCATTACATAAACACTTAATCATTCCACCACATCATTTTCATATTCAACATCACCAATAGTGATCGCATGTGACTTCCCTTTGTCCTTTTCCTTAAGTGGTTCCTCATGTCGATCATCAATAACCCTTGGATTAGGGCATTGATTAGAATAATTTCCCATTTCATTGCACTTGAAGCATTGAAGTGTTGGTGGTGCATTCTCTGCAGTCTTTTCTTTATTCACATCATTAAAAACCCTTTTTCCATTACTTCAACACTCAGCTACTCGATGACCTTCTTTTCCACACTTAAAACATTTTCTAGACCCTTTAAGACAATCTCCACCATGCTTCTTTCCACAGTTTGAGCATAAAGAAACATTCATCTTCTTTTCACCATTGTTTTGAGATTTCTCCTTGAACTCCATCTTTCGTTTCTTTTCCAAACCATGAGATGGATATGTAACACCAACTTCCATTTCTACCTTGATAGCACAATGCACAATTTCTTCATAGCTACTGAAGTCTCTTATAGCTAATACCCTTCGAAGACTTGGTTTTAAGCCACTGAAGAATCGATCAACTTTACTTTCAGGTTGGATGATAAATCCATATCCATACCTTGAAAGCCTTGTAAAATTTGCTTCGTATATACCAACAGATTCATCATTCTTTTTCTTAATCTCAAGGAACTCCTTTTCCATCTTTGTTCGAAGAATACGGGGGAAGTACATACTGAAAAACAAGTTCTTGGACTCGTCCCATTCCATGGATTCAATTTCATCTTTGGGACTTGTATTCTTAATTAGAGTCCACCACTGGTCTGCTTCACCTTCTAAACGATAAACAGCTAGAATGACTTTAACATGTTCCGAACAATGAAGTATGGAAAATATTTTTTCAATGGTACTGATCCATTTTTCAGCAACAAGTGGATCAGAAGACCCATTCAAAGAAGGTGGACGTTGCCTCATGAAGGACTCAATAGAATATTGTTCCCTTGTCTGCTCATTCGGATGTACAGAATGATTTATAGCATGCGTAAGTATAGCAATAAGATTTTTCACTCCATCTCCCATAACATTGGTTTGTTCAGGAGGACAATCATTGCATTGTCCATTACATTGATCAATACGGTTCCTTTGGGTTCCATCCATCGTCTAAAACCCAAAAAGAATAGTGTGAGAGGCAAAAATCATGCTAGGGAAAACAACATAATAAAGGGGGAGTACCTTTGATATCTAACATCTTAGGTTTAATTCTAATATCATTACCATAATTCTAGGACTATAACATATACTTATGCTTAACCTTAGGGACATCCCTAGACATATCTTAGAAATATCTATAGGGATCTCACTAAAGTTTTCGCATCCTAGTTTCCAACGGTTAACTAAACCTTTCCTCTGATACCAACTGTATAGACCCAAATCTTGACGTACATGGACATTACATTACTTTTGCGGAATACTTAATACATAACAAAAACATACACACAAGGACCGTAATAGTTTAGTGTCTTTGGAAACTCGGAACGTAATCTTCTAATTGTGGTGAAAGATATTCAACATCTCCCATAAAGATCTTCCCCTTTTGGTTTTCTTACCTAAAACCTTTCTTTAAATCCTGGGGAAAATAAAACATATAAAAGGTGAGCTCAAATGATCAGTAAGGGTAATCATCGATAAAATAAAATAAATCACATACATTTGAACTTAAAAACATGAACATAATGTTTAAACATCAAAATTTGGGAAATCACATAAAACATGGCAGTACATAAGGCATAGATCATAAAGAAACATTAATCATGATAAAATAGAATGGGAATAAAACATGTGATTGTGGCAACCATTAAGCACAAGATATGATTTCCATAGTAGCCAAGGCATTGCTACCAAGACCATCTTAGTGGATAAAGTCCCTTTCTGAATCGAGTTCACTCCTCATTCCAGTCCTATATTATTGAACTGTATTAACTTACCGTTCCAGCCATGTCTATCTCATGAGATATAAATCTTTACCCAATGCATTTGAGGGAGATATAGGTCCCACCCATCTCATATTGAAATCATTCTTACGTGTTCCACAAAGTAAACATAATTCATTCATCATAACCCAAAGAATAAAATGGGTTTCATAAACATCATCCCATCATAACGTAATCCATATAAAATAAATGGATTTCATTTCATCGTAAGAAAAATCAAACCATGTAAATAATAGATACATTATACTAGAAACATAATCATAATGTCATCTTAGATGGAAAACAGTTTTGACAAAACAATTGAAATGAATTCTTGAGGAAAATATCCTTTCTTCTTCAAAATAATTTTCTTTTCACAAAATTCCTTTCAATTTTAAAAGAAAAGGATTTTTTTGAAAATAGTATGAAATCTTATGGAGTAATATTCATCAAAATAAGGCTTTATGAAACTGTAAAAATCCGTTCATGCTGTATAAGTCAAAAAAACATTCTTCTCGTACTTTTGCCGGAAAAGTCAAAAAGTACCTCATAAAATAAATATTCCTTACATACCATGTAGTAAAAATAAAAAATGGGTAAAAATTAATTTAAATATACATGAAACCATTTTTATAAAACAGGGACATGGATGATAAATATAACCCCAATAAATACTTACGAATAAACAATCTCGGATAAAAATGAGATTGGAAAAGTTATCCCTTACCTTACATCCGATATGCTTCGTATGTATCTGAACCTCCTATATAATGATTTAAATAATGTCATTGACTTATTACAGAATCATATTCATTTTTATGATATCATATATGGTTCACTTATGACTTTATATTACCCGTTCTTTTGTAAATTCAATGTTAAAGCAACATTTTGGGTAAAATCGTTTCATTTATCGTACGTGTTTCGACTTGTTGTTCTTGATATTATTAATTATATACTGATTTACATAATTCCATAATGTAAAAAATGATTTATATATAATATATATTCATCATATACATATATATATATATATGATATATCGATATATGGAATGAAATACACCGTTCATGGAGACGGTAGGTCATACGTACGCATGAACGTTGTTTTCGTTTCCTTATTGAATTGAATGGAATTAAGTAGATGATATAAATATATGTATACATAAATCCAGTATCATTATTATTTCATATATTTCATTATTATTCATTATATATACTTTATAATCATTCATCAATTGTTAACATGGAGAATGAATCTCACCCTGTCGTGGAGACGGTAGTCCGTACGTACGCACGCGCGGTGATTTTATTTTCCGTAGGATGGATAGCAGGTGAAATAGGGTTGTTTCATATTTATAATAACATATCAGTATATAAGTAATACTTATGTTATTACTTTATAATGATACAACTAAAGAAGAAGAAGTTGAATAAGAAAGAAACTTGAGAGAATCGGAAGAAGAGATTACCTCTTCTTCGACACACCTCCTTTAACCTTTTCTTAGGGAAGTAGAGTTGGTCTTTTGAGAAGACCAGAAACTCCAGAATGTTTCTAGGGAAGTCTATAAGAGAAATGGACAGGGTTTGGCCGAGATTCAAGGCTCAATATGGTGTGAAGAGAATAGAGAAGGGGTTCCCTTTTTATAAGGGAGGAACGGGGCACCTTTGGAAAAACTTAAAATATTATTTTATAATAAAGTTATATTCAGTTTTTAATAGCTCCAAATTGATTTATTTCGAATATAAGGTGGGGATGGGTCGAAATCCTCTCAACCAATAGATTTTAGACAGGTTTAGGTCATTATATTAACCTTATCTTTTAGTTTTAACTCTTAGTTAATTAGATAGACATTTACCATGTCACTTTGTATTTTTATATTATATAGTCAATAAACTTACCATATACATCCAAGAGACCCCCAAGTGGTCCATTAATGATACACCTATCATGATATAAGTATCTTGGCGGAACCTTAGATTTTTAGGAATATAATAACAATTAATAATATAATATTTTTTTTAAAAACTATTTTATGTCAATTTTGAAACTATTTGGTAATAGATTTTTGTGAAAATCATAACAGCATGATTAGTTAGAAAAAATTTAATTAATTCAATACTAACATTTCATATTAACATATAAAATTTTTTCAATTCATAAAAAGTCTCAAATTACATTTATTTGGGTATTTATAACATCAATTATTTTAATATGTCATTGTTTAGGTAATTACTTCATCATCATTGTGTCATAAATAACTTAAATTATTTAATGTCTAAAAATTATAAATAAAATACCATTAGGTAGTAAATCGTTTTAGATTTCTAATGTATATTTATAGTTGAATTTATCTTATTTATAACCCTATATTAAAAATGATTTAGTTATTAAACTTTGATTTTAACTATTTTAACCCTTCTTTAAATAAATTAATAATAAATGTCCTAATCTAATCCAAGTGGACCTAAATGGTCATATTTTATTACTAAGGTTGTTTTTGGTCGAATTACACTTATCCAATAGAATTAGGACATGTGTTAGGGTAATAATAATATCATTTTTACCCTTAATTACCCTATTTACTTTTAACCGTGGTAAATAAAAGTAAAAAGTTACTATTCACCAAAAATTATTTTCATCTCATTGAACCACATTTTAGTCCTTGATATTAACCGTGTCTCTCGGATTTTTTAAATTCCACTCACAAAAGCGGTAAAATTATGTTTTATGTGAATTTCCAAATTCTCCTAGGAGGTGGGTAAAAGACGGTGAAAAGTTCAATAAAATTTTTATATATCTAGAATTATTATAAAATGACTCCAATTAATTACATTGAACTTATATAGGTATTATGTATCAATTTTGACCTAAAATAAATTTAAATAAAATAAATAATTATTTAAATAAAAAGTCGGTTTTTAAATGGTAACCTAGTGTTTTCATTATTCATCAAAAATTGAAAGTTTTCAGAAAAATACCAAAAATTCACCCTAGGCTAATTTCGATATTCCGAATCCAAAAATGAAGTCCATTTTGATAGATAAAATTTATAAAATTTCAAAAATTGGGTATTACTATTCATAACGGGTAGTTTATATAATATTTTAATAACATATTGTTGTTTAGTGAAACTCGATATTGCGTACAACACACGCTATCATGGAAGGTCACGATTGCGTGTAAAGAAAACCAAGTCAGGGATGCGTGTAGTGAAATCTCATTTTGGTGTAGCGTACAACACAAGACATCAATGAAATTAAAAAGAATATTTTTCATAAAATTTTGGGGTCTTATAGTGGAGGAGGTAATCAACAAACACACTAATGAGGATTCTTGTTTTTATTAGTATATGGAAGAGAATAAATATTAGTTTTAAGGTTATTGTAATAAAATCTAAAAAAAACTAATTATTTTTATTTAATTTCTATGTTATGGTTATGCTGGGTTTAGAATGGAAATAATAAGAAAGAAACACTAAGAAAGCTGAGATTCCTATTTTGAGACCTTGAACTTTCTCTTGATGAAGACCTTAGATTTGGGGGAATTAAGATAATTTATGGTTAATAGGTGAATTAGTTAATTTAAATGAATTAAATTAGAGGATATATTAGTAAGTTTTAATATAAATTTCAAAATAGGAGTGGAGAATCTAAAAGGTTGAAGTGATCCCCTTTTTTAAGTGAGGAAGAGGGACTTTTCCATGAAATGAGTGGTAAGTAAGGGGTAAGAATGGAAAATCGTGAAATTAAGGTGATTTAGTTGACATAAGGTTGGTGATACATGTATTTAATACTTTATAACCTAACAAAATTTTCAATAAGGTCTAAATTTCATGTTAATTTAAGAAAATTTTATCAAGCTTAGATTAATCATTTTAACACTTATTACTCTTAATTAAATATTAATCATGTTAATTATTTTAATAATAAAAATATAATTATACCCTTATTACCATATTTATATGTTATCAATCCTAATTTGGGATCTATTTATCATAATTAAATTTCTAAATAGAAGAAAATTATATTTTAAATCAAAATATATGATGTGTTGAAAAAGTTTTTTTCTAGAAAAATGTTGTTTTAATGATTAAGTGTTCTTAGTATTATTAAACATTGAGTACCTGTTAAATTAATTTAATTCATTTGCATATATTTTTAAACATTATATTAGAGATTTTTTTAAAATTGATACATTTAATTTTAAAAATACACAATATTTAGATAATTATTATTCTTTGAAAAATAATTGTTTTACGAAGGTAACTTATATTTACCCAAGGTAACCTAATATTTATGTCTAAAACACTTATTATATTATTAGGATTTATTTATTTTAAGTTTTAAATCCATTTCAATTAATTTAATTGATAAAAACTAATTTTAAAATATGAATGTATATTGTATTCAAAACAAATTTTGAGAAAATATTTATTACGTTTTAAAATATCAAATATATGATTTTAATTCAGACATGATATTTTAAAATATATATCATTAATTAAAAGTCATATATTTAGTCAATAAAAATGTTTTCTAGTTTTTAGGTTGTGCTTATATCTAAGTGATGTTACAAAAGAAATGGTATTTTCAAAAATGATATTTTTCACTATCCACATAAAAGTCAATTATTTTCAAAAAATTAAAAACAATTGTCTTAATATAATATAACCATGATAGATCCAAAAATGATGTTATGTTTTTAAAATTCACATCCTAAACTTTATAAATTTAACTTTAAGATAAAATCATAAAATATCATGGAAACCCGTTTTTTATAAGGAATTGTTTTTTTGGAAAATTAACCATTTTTCTAAAATTATTTCTAATCATAAATATATAAAAACTAGAAAAATAAATTCTATAATATACATTTTAAGTATAAAAAATATATTTTATTAGTTTTTTAACTATACTAATTGATTTAAATTTTTAAGGTGAATTTTATTTTATTTTATTCTTTTATATATTCATTTATCTATATTTCATTATTGTGTTACCATTGTTTATACATTCTAATTCTACAAGTACCTTATGATGGTCTAAATTATGTTGGTTTTTGGTTTTTCATGTGGATAAAACAATAGAACATGGTGTTTATTTAAGTAGAAAAACTCGGGTTTTTACATCAAGTGCATCACGTCACGAAAGCCTAAGGCATCGCCATGCTTATATCATGCACTTGTTTGCACCTCATTTTCTATAACCTCATAACCTAAATCATCTAACCATTCATATTATATAAAAGTTAATCACAAGCCTAATATAACCCCTCACATGTGTTACCCCCAAACATATCACTCAATGCTTAAATATCTCAAGAAAAATCACAAATAATTGGTCTCTCCCACCTATCCCATAGGATATATCCCATATAAATCACTAATCATGGGAAATACCTCTCTCTTACAATATCCAAAGTCACATGTCACTTATGTGCCACAAAACCCACTATGGGTTCACATATTTATGTATACATATATGAGGTATCACATGCTAAGTCATTATATTACTAGGTCATTGATTCTCACCAGGCATTTGTGTACGAGACCACCCCCTCAAGAATCCTGATCTCATCCAAGAATAAATATATACACAAGGACATCACCCTATCAAGATCTATATCGAGTAAACTATAATTATAATGGTTAAGTATAATTCCACTAAGAATATATATAAGAAAACACCATATAGTTTTTCATTAAAACTTTAGATAAATATACCTATTTTATTTTTAGAACCAATATCAAGTCATAGAATGCCTATGTTGACCAACTATGGTTTAGTATACAGCCCTTACATGGGGGACTACATAGTCATAATCGAAGAGTATCTCATCATAGATCCACATGAATATTCATCATAAGAAAAAATTATTGTTTTCTAGTTGAGTATAATTTCACCAACAAGTTATATGGGAAAATTCCATATACATTTTTTTAACACTTCAAAAAATTTAACCCTGATATTTAGTGACATAAATCACACATAGGCATGTGATTTTCATGCGAATACTACATAAAAAATGTGATATAATATGATTTCTCCATCCAAATGGACAAGATATAAAAAATTATATAATCACAAATAAATATAATGGGCATCATTTCCGAAAAAACAACTCAATTGTAAAAATGAAAATAAAAATAGTAATCCTTTAACCCTAGTAACATAGACTTCCCCTTCATAAATGTATTCATGATACACAAGACTGGGGTTCATCATAATCTCAAACACATACCTAAACACATATCAAAAATCTCCCAAAATAGAAATAAAAAAATGACTATAATACACATTGATATTTCTATCACACCAAAAATATAATACCACTTTGTGACATCCTTATCCCAATTCACTTTGAACAGTAATTGGTATGAGTCACCACATGACCTCATGAATTCCTCTCTATTTACCAGAGGTTGTAAACTAGTCGCAAGGGTCTAGGATATTTCCATATAGAGATTATATCCTTATATAAAAGAAATAAAATGGTGTAAAATAACTAAGAAACATATACATCAATGAAAAAATAGAGTATAAATGAATAAATATATAGAAACCATAAATAATAAATGATTATAGTATTACATATTCATAGCCATGGAAATATATATTAACCAATCACCCACCAGGATATTCACAATACACTAAAAAAGTTATGTGAATGTATGTGGGGATCTGCTACCATCCCTAAGACATACCACAATCCCAGTCTCAAAATCCCATTTGAGTTATCCTACTCAATCATGTTACTTCAGGACTTGGACCAACATGAACCTGTGATTAGTGATATCTTTTAAGGTACCCAAGTTCCATGGCTTCCCAAGAGGGTTGTGAGTATAACTCTGTATGACACCACTAACATGGTTCCATATATAACCAATAAATGTCATGTACTCACTTATAATATGTTCATAATAAATAAAATAGTTTTAAAGAAAAAATAAATAGTCACTATTTATCCTCATGTTTGAGTGTGGTGCCCATCATTGACCATGCCTTCTTCATCCAGTTTCAGAGTGTTTATGAGTATAATACATAACCTCGGGGAGGATACCAAACCTGCATCAGGATTTCATAATCATACCTCAAATAGATATAACATTAGATCCTAGAAACCACCCTAGTTATACATGGTAGAAACAAACTCATGTTGAATACTGGGAAGTATATCAGGTATCCAAACATATTAGGTCATCATCAGATCCTACACATCCTAGAGAACATAATCTCATGTTTGATCACTAGATCCTCGGTATCCTAAGAATCAAAAAATATTCCCTAATCCAAAAACTAGATTCTATATATCATTAGGAATCTTATACAATTTCATTAGACTCATCTCTAGATCCTAGGTATCCTTATGTATATCATATATTATCATGATCACTAGGAATCTCTGTAGATCCTAGAAATCTCATAATATTATCTAGGTATAAATACCAGATCCTGGGAATCACTAAGAATATCTCCTGAAATCATAAGGTTCAATGATTAAATCCTAGGAATAACTAGAAATCTCTCAAATATCATCATGGTATGTCCATCAAATCTTAGGGAGGTAATCCTTGAAATCCTATCATTAATCATATCAGGGTCCTAGGAAGGTAATCCCTAGTATTTCTCACCAATAATAATTGGATTTTAGGGAGGTAATCCTTGATATTCATCATCACTGAGTTCTATCAGGTCCCGGGGAGGTAGTCCCTAGAATATTTCCTCATCATGCACTATCATATCTTAAGGAGATAATCCCTAGAATATATCATTATATATACAGGTGCCTATGTACACCTAGTAACATCTCATCATAATATAAATAATTATAACATGGTTTGACCTCTCAACCAACCCATCTTATATAACCAAGGTCAATCTCTCAAGTGAACAACCTATACCTACCACTACAACCCTACCAGGGACACAACATCAATTAAATTTTTAAGGTGACACCCTCAATCACCAATACCCATATCCTAAAAACCACTTTCAAGGGTTTTATAATATATAGAATCTATTAGGGTCTCCTAGGTTACAAAAAATCACAAACACCCTATATGGTATCCTTAATAAAGATCTCACCTCTTAAGATAAACTCGTCACTCAGAGGTAATAACATCCCTCAGACCCATTATAGGATTCATATCAGGACCTCATTGGCCTCATATGGTAAGATACACTATATTTATCCTCATTTGGTCCTCATACACCAGTCATATCCATAATATACTAAAATCTTACCTATATTTGCACTCACATACTATTGGTGATGGAACACTTACTCCACTCTCAAATCAACAATACCAAATTTATAATACATCTCATGTTTTATCATAGATTCTATGGACAAAAAATTCCCTATTCATCACTTTCCACTTCAAGGAAGTTTTTAATGGAACCTATATCAATTTATTATACATTAATATATTTTATTTATTTCATTTCATCAATACACCTCAAGGGTTTATTCATATAATGGAATGTTTTTAAAATTTAGTCACCATCCATCGGTGACCAAGACAGAAATTCAATGCACAAGGGTCCATCATGGACCTTGTTACTTCATTCATTCCATTAATAGACATTTAATTTTTTTAATATAAAATGATTTATTTAATTTATAAAGGGTTAAATCACCATGGGGGGAAGATTTAATATCAAATGAAAATAAAAAATATCAATATACTAAAATGTGGGTTGTTAAAGGTCTCACTTATCACATTTATAAAGTTATATACTTTGTAAGAGAAGTGTGAAAACCCCATCTAAAGCACGTCTAAGGACAAATGACCATTTTCCATTAATATAAGGACCAAATTTCATTTAAAAACTTGAATTAGTTATGAAATTAATTATTAATTTATTTTATAATTTGGTCCACAATTTAATCTGATTATAGTTAATTATGATCAATTTTATTCTTTTAATAGGAAAAACTCCATAAATAAATTTTAAGGATCATTTAAGATACCATCCCACTTTTTCATAAATACCAAAACATTCATTTATAATACTTAATTTTTTTTAATCACATTAAAATAATTTATTAGTTTGTTTTCTAATTAATCCCAAAAAATAAATTAAATAATATTTTTAATAAATCATTCTCTTCAACCCCCTTTTTAAACCCTAAAATAATCCTCAAATAAAAGGGGATATTGATACATTTTTTGATTTTTTTTAGAAAAAAGTTGCCCTTATGTGGGGGGTCCCTCCATAAGGGTAACATATGTTACCCTTGTGCACTCCCCCCTGACCACAGTGTAAGGATGACCTGAGTTACCCTTACGTCACCCTCTACCTCTACATAAGTGTAACTTGGGATAACCTTACACAGAGGATTCCTATGGTGTAGGGGTAACAAATTTTACCCTTATATAGAGGTTTCCTATAAATATACTTACATATATACATACATACATACATAGATACATAAATATATATATTATTCAATTTTACTTTTTCTTAAACATATAAAACAAAAAAAAACCCTTGAAAATTGAAATTCACTCAAAATACAATAATAACTAAAATCTTAAAACTCTAAACCCCTATTTCACCTACATACCAAATCAAAAAGCCCCTCATCTAACTTAAAACAATCCAAAAAACATAATGAAACTCTAAAATGGTGATCTAAAATGTATTTCCAAATAAAAAATTAGATATCATCCAACCTTACAATGAATCATTAAAGATTCAATATCATACTTGTGATCCATGATTATTGTATCTTAAATAGGTCTCCAATCAAGCCTCCCAATGAATTCTTCCATCTATTATCTTGTATGGATTCAAAGAAATCCTCTATTTACCCTTATGTAAAAATGGGTAAGAAAATAAGAGGGGGAGATATAATTAATTAAATTTAATTAATTCATTATTTTTATATAATTTTAATACCCTTTTAAATGCAATCCATGAGACCTAGAACCCAAAAAAATTATACCTCACCTATGTAAAATTTCCTATTTTGGAATCAATCATGAATTTGTAAGTTCATTTTGAGACTCCGTTCAAAATATATCAATGTTCATGCATTCATAATAATTAATATTTTTTTGATAAATATTAATATTTTCTATAAAATTAAATTGGCTCAAAATCTCACCAAATTCTATCCCTAAGGTAAACACTTAATTCAAAGATCAATGAAATTATCATTAAATATTTTTGAGATTGTTTATTTGGGGAAATCATAATTTTCTCCTCAAGAACATTGAGAAACAAAAAATTAAATTTTCTATAAAATTTTTGAACTAAAAAAGAAATTTTTGTTGCATATGGACCATCCATATATTGTAAAACCATACATAATCAAATAAACAGTTTAAAATAAAAATAGATTCAAATGGTGTATAAATATAAATTAACTTTCAAATCAAAATTCATAAAAAAATTATTGATATCTGATAATATAAAGGGGAAGGTTGTGATGTCTGAATCATCTACAATACAAGATAAAACTAAAAATTATGAAATAAATATATATGTGACTGTGAGGTCACCCATCAATATCCAATAAAATAATTTCTCCATGAGCTACTAAGAACCAAACCTGGACCTAAAAAAATAAACTTTGGTTTATCGTCACTAAGTGGGATAGTTAGAGTGTGATCTCTAAAGACTGGTAGGATACCCCCATGGAGTCAATGAATTTCCTTTCCCAAGAAAAACCCTAAGTTATAGTTTAAAATAAATTATTTTATAAATACTATTTTTTTCTTTTTTTTTGGAAAACCACTCTAAATCTTTTCTTTAAAACCCAACAAACCTAACTTAAGAGAATATAAAAGTATTATTAACAAAAAACTTTAAAATGTTCTAATAAAATTACCTTTTTCAAATCAACTTTGAAAAACACCCAAATAGGAGCTCAAATAAACCATGTAATATATCAATTTAAATTTATAAAATGTAATAATAAATTGTGGAATATAAACCATATGAGAAGTAGAATATTTAAACCTAACTAAGTAAAGTAAGACAATAATAAATAGGGAAAATCTAAATTTCAAAATGACATATAACAATGTTGAATCCAAATGAATATTCCATATTTAACCAATAATAATAATAATAACTGAGTATAACAATTAGTTAAAGAACAATGAAATATAAGAGTGAGTAATCATGGGTATTTCTTAAGTATCTTTTGATGAAATCTTAAACATACTCAGGTTAAATTTTCTACTGACTTATCTATGTATTTCTTATTTGTAACCTCCCAACTACTCTTACCTAGCCACACTAAGTGACCCACCCTCTTAGAATATGGTACCTCTAAACAAGTGGGATCTCTTCAATATTATCATGAATAAATAACAACCACCTATCAATGTATAACAACATTAATTTTTGTGATTATACTCTTTGAATATTTTAAAAAATATTTTCAAATCTAGTCTTGGAGTTGGCATGGATTTAAAGGTTTTGTTTTTACCCAATATTGATATATTAAAAATGATAAATATATTAACTCACATGAATGCATAATCTAAAAAATAATGGACTTTTTTCTAAATGGAGTCTTATAGGGGAAAATCAAGGCCACAGTTTAATCCAGAATGTGGTTTTTAACCATGATTCTACATAAGGTTCATTTACATCAGACCTTTTGATGGTGCATAGTCATAGAATGATAATATAGGAATTAAATAAATTAAATTTATTAATTATTTTAATTATCTAATTAAATGTCTAAAACTAACATTTCTCTATTTAATATCCTATATTCCAATTCTCTAGGGTTATTCATGTAACCCTGAGAATTGTTAGGGAGGTAGAGAGTGTCAACATAGGGAGAATAATCAGTGAACAATGAGAAAGTTTCATTGATAATTTAACAAGATCAACAAAAATCATCATCAAAATTAAATAGGGTACATTATTCCACATGGATCAATCCAATGTTGAGGTAGTGGTTTTTTTGTGGATTTATTCTCAATATTGGTATCATTTCAATTATTAATTAGTTCCTAAAAATCTAATATATAATCAACCATCCTCAAGATCCATTAATTTATTATTTTTATATTGATTTATAAACTTGATAATTATGATTATTATAATATTCATTTTACAAAATTTAATATTCATTTAATATCCCAAGATTGATAAATAAATTTCATATGACTATTATGGGTATTTCACTTTTCTATTTTATGGTTTTCTCCCACCATTCCTTATGATAATAATTTTTCTATGATAGGTCGATGGTCTGACTATGGTTTAAATTCTAATCATGAAGGAAACATGGATCCACATTTTTATATTCAAACATTTTCATATATTATGGTTTTAGGAATATTTTATGATTGATGGAAAATTGAAAGAGATATATTAGATTGGGGGTGGACATTTCACATGTCAGTGTATGCAGACGATAGAGGGGATGATGGATGTTTGATTTTCTAATGAATGGTAGATGGGATCCAGCTTTAATCTGGGAATTGATAATGGTTAATGTTTTTTTGTGTTTCTCAGTGATACTCATGATGGTGACAGCACATCTAGTGAATATTTGGGAGGAATCTCATGTTTTGTAAAATTATCAATTATATGACATGTAGTTTAGAATAACTCACACCATGTATCATGAGAGATACAACACTAGGGTTCCAAACAATGTTAATTATTAAAAAATTGTGTGCTAGGCCCACATTTTTTGTTACCTTAAATGACCAACTCGGAGTGTACATGAATTACATTCCCAGGGAACCAGGGTGATTTACATGATCATGTATTTTCAAGATAAACCATGTGTACCTCCTAATAGAACACAACTCGAGTGGTGGGGAACACAATGTGAGCTGAAATTAGACCTAAAATCCATGTGAAATGTTACACACACCATTTAGTTTTTCTTTTTTACTCCATATGGAGCGTTAGTACATGGGCAGATAGTTACTTAGGGGATACAAACCTTGTACCCTAGAAAGAATTCCATGTAATCTCCTTTACACTGGGTTAGGGCCTTCATGCAGTCCCCTATGAGAGTAATTATTTATAAAAAATGATAAATGGATTTATATCTAATGATAAAGATGGTAATCACAGTGAAATGATCATGATTGGCCACATCAGATTGTTGGAGGTCATACTAGGATTTTAAACACTCTTAGTGAGTGGAAACCCACCCTAATTGGATAGTTTGGTCTAAGCACAGTATCCTCTTACTTGCACATGATATAGTTGGAAACCCCCCACCTCTATAGGATTGGGGCATAATATACTTTATATGTGGGGTTGGTATCCCCCTTATACATTGATCCCATATATGGAACAGGATCCTCCAATAGGGTAAACACCCCCCCCCCCTACACTACTAAGGGCACAAGATTTTCAATTATAGGTATAGGGATGTTATTTAGGATTAAGGATTAGATGGTTTTAAAATCCTAGAATAATTTTAGAATCCTTAGAATGTCAATAAGAATGAGACCTTACTCTATGGATGAGTACTTATCCTATAATATTATTTTATTTCTTCTTTACTACCCTCATGATTATGGTTTTGATATGACTCAATTTTCATACTTTATTTTTTGGTGGTTTTGAGGTTTCCTATAGGGAATATATATATATAATCACCCCTACATGGGTTCTTCATATATGTGTTGTGTCTTATATTGTGATAGGCCATTCGATGGAGATCTAGTTGGACCTAGTGTTGGTGGTTCTTAGTAGTTATTGGAAGGCTATGGTAGTAGTATTTTTCTTAGATAGGAGGTTTATTTCTAATAGAAATGTGAAACAGGCGGGGCGGGGCGGTCCAGACCCGCATGGGCCTAAGCCCGTGCGGGCTTGGACCTGCAAAACTCACATTAAAAACAGGTGGATTTTTCAATCCCTCCCCAACCCGAAATGGATACGAGCAAGCCCGCGGGTAACCCGCATTTGTTATTGTTGTTTTTATAATTTTTAAATTTTTAATAGACCTATAAAAATCACTATGTAAATAATTTTTGATCTGCAATATAACTACAAAAACAAGAATCTAAAAATTTATAAGAACAGTTCATAATATATTAAATGAGCTTAAAAATATAAAAAATAACATTTAAAAAAAAAGGATGCCAGATGAAGGGAGTAACTGGATGGGACTACAGGACAAGGATGGAGGTGGAGGCGACGGAATGACGAACAAGGGGGAAACTGGATGGGACGATGGGGCGACAAACGTTGGATGAAGTAGGGGGGAGAGACTAGACAATAGACATAGGAAAGTGGGGGCGAAGGAGAAGTCAGACGGCAGATAATGGGTGCAGCAAAGCAGGTGAACGTTGGACGGCGGACGACGAGGGCGGGGCGGGGGTGATGGGACAACCGACAAAGCATGGGGCTGCGGGATGGTCAACATTGGACGAAGCAGGGGGAGATGAGAACGGGATGCTAGAAATCGAAGGGCAGGGGAAAGTAGATGGACATCAGACAGTAGGGGCGATGAAGCAAGCGGGGGAAATAGAGCAAGAAGATGTCAGGTGAAGCAGCCGAGGGTGACGAAACGGCAGACAAAGCAGTTGTGAGGAGGGGGCAACAGGACAATGAACATTCTCGGCTCATGTTGGAGATCCAGTTGAAGGATGACAGTGAGAGATTGGTGTGTGGATGGAGTCAGAGGACTTTAGCGAGAGGACTGGGACATCAGGTCTGGAGAGAGGGTGGTGGGAGGCGGCTAAGAATGGAATCAATGACGAGGCAATAGTGGTGGTGGCATCGTTGAATATAGAGAGGGAGGTGGGTGACGGTAGGCGTGCTGTAAAACATTTGAGTAAAAAATGAAAGTTCAAGGGTGGAGTGGCGGGTGTTGGAGGGAGTGCTAGAATATGTTGGAAATAGGACAAGAGGGGAGTAGTTCCAATGCATGGAATTGTCTTCACATGCACTGTGCATCGGAATGCTAGTGGTGCACTGGGAAGGGAAGGCAGCACACTAATAATGTATTTTTTAACAAAATCAAAACAGAAACCCATGGGCCAGCCCATATCCATGCGGGTATACCCGCACGGGTTGACTACCAATGCGGGTTGTCCTCATAATGTAACACCCCAAGATTTCATAGTACGTTATTTCTTCAAAGTAATTCAATAACTTGCACTACACGCAACACCGAGTTCTAGCGCACCATGACTTACCAAACAAGCCGTTCAAAAGCGGTTATGAATAGTATTAACTGAATTTTTAACTTTATATAATCCTTATAATTTTAGAATCCATATTATGAGCTTCTTAGGCATAATTTAAGAACAAAAACATTTTCTTCAGATAAAAGAAGTATTTTTCAAAAAATGCAATTTTACCGCCTTTTAATGGAGAAGCCTTTTTAAATCCAATATTTGAAACTTTTATATATTCAATTTGACAAAATAAACTTCTTATTTAGAATTGGGACATAATAATTTAGTTTTAATAAAGTTTTGGTGTTTTTCTGATAACTTTCATATTTGGGTGAATAGTAAAAAATACTATATTTTAACTGAAAACAATTTTTTAAATCAAAAAAATTTATATTGTTAAATTATACATTTTAATGGTTTGGAATTATAAATAGATTATATTTTTACGATTTAATCCAATGATGGTCATTGTAAGTAATTTCACTTTGAAATTGGACATAAACAAGTGTCAAACTTCTGGTTGTTATTATTTCTTAAAAATATGCCTTTTGGTTTTGACAACAAGAATTAATTTTAAATTAATAAGTGCAACTTTTATGCTTTTAATTTGGTAAAATATACTTCATTATTGAATTCGGAATATCAAAATCATCTTAGGGTAAATTTTTGGTATTTTTCTGAAAACTTTTAATTTTTGATGAATAGTGAAAAACATTGAGTTATAGTTTAAAACTGAGTTTTTATTTAAATAATTATTTATTTTATTTAAATTTATTTTATGTAAAAATAGATACATAATACCTATATAAGTTCAATTTAATTCATTGGAGTCAGTTTATAATAATTTTAGATATATAAAAATTTTATTGAACTTGTCACCGTCTTTTACCCACCTCCTAGAAGAATTTACAGATTCACATAAAACTTAATTTTACCGCTTCTCAGAGTGGAATTTCAAAAATATGAGAGGCACGGTTAATATCAAGGAGTAAAATTTGGTTCAATAAGATAAAAATAATTTTTGGTGAATAGTAACTTTTGACTTTTATTTACCGCGGTTAAAGGTAAATATGTTAATTCAAGATAAAAAGTATATTATAATAATATAAAATTACCTTAACACTTGTTATAACATTATTGGATGAGTCATTGCCAACCATGGTCATCCTTGAGTCGATTTTGGGACCCCATGGAGCCACTTGAGAGTGATAATGATTCTTTAGATTAATTAATTTAAAGTAAGACAAAAATGACACAAACAAATATCTTTTAGTAAATTAATTTTTACATGGGGTTATATAAGTTATATTTTCGACTATAAATATTTATTGGAAATACAAAAAACTTTCCTACATCATGGTATTTTTTTATAATTTTTAGACATCAAATAAATTATGTTATTTATGACATAATTATGATGCAGTAATTACCTTATTAATGAAATATTAAAATAATTGATATTATAAATACCCAAATAAATATAATTTGAGACTTTTAATGAAATACAAGAATTTTATTGGTTAATATTACATGTTAGGATTTATTAAATAAATTTTTTTCGAATTAATAAAGTTATTAAGAATATAAAAAAATCAATTATTAAATAGTGTCAAAATTGACATAAAGGAGTTTTTAAAATAAATATTATATTATTAATTGATATAATATTCCTAAAAATATAAGGTTCAGAGAAAAAACTTATATTCTGATAGGTGTGTCATTAATTAACCACTTAGGGTCTTCTTGGCAGTTTATAGTAAGTTTATTAACCATATAATATAAAAATACAAAGAGACATGGTAAATGTCAAACTATTTAACTAAGAGTTAAATCTAAAAGATAAGGGTAAAATAGTGACCCAGACTTGTCTAAAACCTATTGGTTGAGTGGTTTTCGACCCATAACCACCTTAGACTTTAAATAATCCAGTTTTTAGCCATTATAAACTGAATATGAATTTATCATAAAATAATACTTTAAGTTTTTTCTAAAGAGCCCCTCCTCCCCCTTATAAAAGGACACCACTTCTAACCAATTCCTCACACCTCTAAATCCTTTTTTCTCATCCAAACTCTTTCCAATTAATCTCCATACATCCCTATCCTCCTCATAGAAGCCTTACCTTAGGCAGAAGGCACTTCAAGATTTCATTTGGTTCAAACCAAAAGGAGTTACCCAAATTAAAGGTAACGATTTCTCTTAGCTTCTTTTCTTTTATTTTACTTCTCCAACCCCTAAACTCTTCTTATTATTTTATTTTGTAACAAAAACAGTATCATAAAGATACTAGGATATTTTTATGAGAATTATTAGAACTAAACTTACACACACCTCCATCTAATGGGTGAAAAACATAATGTTTCTGTGGATGGAAATCAAACGCCTCACGAAACGATGATTGTTCAATTATCTCCTACCGCCTCTAATGGTGGCCATTATGATGGAACTATAATTAAATATGATATTAATGATATTTATTTTATATATAATCTTCTGTAATTCCATTTTATAGCATACCATTATTCGTTTCATGTTGTATATATATACGATAATTTCATTTGAGGAAGTGCGGACTACCGCCCCCTCAAAGTGATATGACTCGTTCATACCATACATGGAACGTATAAAGGATGGTGTTAATGAAATTAATTAACACATATAATATATTATATTATACTGGAATAATAATATACCTATGTATCATTTGGTTTTGATTCCTTTTAAAATGAAAAATGAAATGGAAGTAGCGTTCGTGCGTACGTACAGACTATCGTCTCCACGAACGCGATGAGATTCATTCCCCATCGTATACATTCAAGTATAATTCTCATTTTATGATTACAAATAATGTTTAAGAACTTTATATCGTTCTGTATATGAATAAGATACAACCTATCCATAACAAACACATCTTATGTAACAAAACATATAAAATAAAACAAGTAAGTTAACACCCGAAACGATGATAATACTAAGATATTATTAACAAAGAAATGTTAAAAGATAATATATGATATCATATTAATGTATATGATTCTTTTATAATTTAATAACAAATATTTCACCATTATACAGGAGGTTAAACTACCCTCAACCAAGGAAAAGTACAAGGTAAGGGTTTATTTCACAATCTCTTCATTATCCGAGGTTGTTTATACGTATTAATCTATTGGGACCTCTTTATCATACACATCCATGTTTCATAAAAATATATTTCAAAACATTTTTACTATTTACTATACAATGGGTTAAATTCATTTATATCTTTATGTGTTTTGAAAGGAATCTTTCCATCATTTTCCAAATAAGGTACTTTTTGACCTTTTCGACAAATTTAAGGTAAGAATTTTTTTTTAACTTATACGGAGGGTGCAGATATTTTCTAACGTTATAAACTAATCGAAGATTCCCTTACAATATTATAAGAATATTTTGAATGTAAATGTTTTATTTTATAATTATGTGACTTTTAAATTATTTCAAAATGAATATTTTTAGAATTTGTGAAAGGTACTCTTTATCAAGGTCAGAATTTTAAATGTTTTAATGATTTATCTTTATAAATATTTTTAATTAATGTCCATGTTTCCAAAATGATTTTAAGGATTTATTTATATGGACATGAATGTTTTGAAATGATATTTCCTTTTAAAAGTTTCAAAGTGGTATGGGAAACTTTGATTCAAAAATCTCTTTTAAATTACTTCCTTAATAAATGTGTGACTTTTAAATGATTTAAAAAAAGAGATATTTATCTCAAATAGTTTTGATTTCATCTATGTCAACATCCTTTTATGGATTTTAAGCTTATTTGAAGTTGCTTATTATGATAAAAAAACCTCCATATTGTACTCAAGGTTTTGTGATATGTTTGATTGTGGATGTGTTATTTTTATACCATTCATGGATTATGGAGAAATTATTGACATTTCATATGCTAGTTTTAATAAGAATGTTTATGTTATGTTTAAACCAATTCATATGAGGAATTAATTGGACTTAATAAGTGAAGGGTGGAGCCCGCTATAGCTCCTCGATGCATCGGTAGGTCTCATGAGAAAAACTAATGTCTTGGCATGAGGCCTTGACAAAATCTTATTTGTAGTCTTGGCATGAGGACTTGGCTACGTGGTTATGATAGTCTGGCATTATGCATTCTATCATTATGAAAGTGGTTAGTGATATTGCATGCGATTATTCGACTAGTAGAATATCCATGTGAATAAGTAAATGGAATTATTTTATTTTATTTTTTCCATATTATGTTGAAGTTCAAGTTTAAAAGGCTTTTGTTTTACTTATACTATACCTTAAATGTTTATAATTATTTATTAATGTTTCCGCTATATTGTTATCCTTACAAAGAATCTGATCTCACCCCTTTCTATGTTTTATTTTTCCCAGGATTCCAAGAAGTGTATTGTGACTGATATGCAGGGTTAAGGCAAGGGAATAATGGCATTCATAAAGGATTATTTATGTTGTTTTGAATGTTATAAAGTGTAATGTAACATTCATGTATGTAATCTATTTTCCAAGAGTGATAAACTGATCAGTCCTTCGGGACTTGATTCTTTGTAATCATGCCAATGTATTAAAATAATGCACCGACTCTGGGTAACTAGGGTCGGGGCGTTACAGTTGGTATCAGAGGAAGTTTAGCAATAACCTTGGAAACTAGATTTAGATAAACTCTTATTAGAGAACATATCCCTAAGATAGACTTTGAGGATTAGTATAGAATAACTTCCTAGAATTTTGGTATTGTAGAGATTTTGTGAGTTTTTTGAGAAATACATCCATGTCTGGATACGAGTAGGTAGAGGTGGCTCTGGCACAGATGTACCTAGGGGTAAAACCCAAAAACACCGCTTTGAGCTAGACTCGAACGGGAACTGGTGCATGACAATGGGCCTTGTTTCACTCTTGGTTACGACACTCCTGGGGGATATGCTTAGGATAATTCTCATTTTATTTACAAATAATTATGAAGGGTTTATGAGTATATGATTCCTCAATGAAAACATCTTTATGATTATGGATTATATCCATAAACCATTCAATTTAAGTTAGATATTTTACAAGTTTGGAATTATTCATTGAAATTCATAAACTAACTTACTTTATGCTATTGTATAGAAATGGTGCCCAATATAAGGAATGTGAACTCAAGCAAAACGTATGATACAAAGAGTAAGAAGGATAATATCATTCACAGTATTAAGACAACATTTAGAAGGGAAACAGTCTCCCATGTATTCTCAACATATGAAGAAATGGTATCATGTGTTAATAAGTTAAGAAAATAATTCTCTGAGTCTTATGGCTTTGAACGGAAGAAAGAGAAGAAAAGGATGGAAGAGAGAAATATGGATAAAGGGAAGAGGGAAAAGAAGAATTTTCCCATATGTGATAACTGTGGAAAGAAACACCCTGGAACTTTCCTGAAGGGAATGGGATTTTGTTATAAGTGTGGAGAAAAAGGACACCAAGTACATGACTGCAAGGTTATGAAAAAGGTTATGCTTCATCTGCAAGGAGTTGGAACACTACGCGAACCGATGTCCAAATCATCAGAGTATTCCCCAAATGATGCTATTGGATAATAATAAAGTTATGATACTACCACATATGAGGAGGAATGATTAGAGTTATTATGTTGCTATTAGAGAATTATTTCATTTTGAGTGTTGTATCAATAATGAAATGGTTATAATAATTATGGAGTATATAAGGATTGTAACGCAGTACTATTTCATTAAGGACTTGAGATTGTGAAGAACCAAGAAAAGTGACTCAATAGTAGTTTAAATTTTTGGAAAATATATGTTTGAGAGAAAGATAAACCATAATATGGTTCTGATACTGAGGTAGTGATTTTGGAATAATACATGATTGATTTGGATAAATTATATTGGATATTTTTGATTACCTTGAAACTGATTAATGGTTTTTATATTCCATCATTGTTGGAATTTACAACATTTTTTGATAGAAGGAGTATATCCAGTATTCTATAAGGAATAAGGGATCATGAATGTAATCAATAAGGTTTTATGGTAATTCAGGATGTTGCAGTTTTTTAAAAGAATACATGATGAAAGTTTTCACATGTTATTACGCGGCAAAAAGGAACTTCATTGTGTTTACCTTCCTTATAAATTTTGGACTATGAGTTTGGATAGAAGTATTTTGGATAATTCTAGTTTGAGATTATTTTTGGATTTCCATAAAAGTACAACCCGGAGGTCGGGCGGCAACCCGTCGCGTCCGGAAAGGCCGTGAGACTTGAACCCTCAACCGAAGGGCGACAAGGGTGTGTCACCTACCACTGGCCCACGTGATGTCCTGGATTGAATAATTCAGTCTTTCTTTTAAAAAAAATCTGGTAGATGAATTATATTTTTTGTTAAACCCTGTGAAAATAGAATAAATAGAATATTATTTTTAAGTTCTATCATCTTTTAGAATGAAAGATGAGTTTATGGTAGAAATTAGTTAAAGGATGGGGCTCTACTTTTCAAGTATATATTTTTCTTCTTCTCTTATTATATGAAGAAATTAATTCTTACACTTTAGTGAAGGGATCTTGTCATGAACCAGGCCGGGTCGCCATCCGACCCGGTGCCCGACCCGGCCCGCGACATGGCCCGAAGGGCGTTCCCGATCCCCACGGGCTGGCACAAGTGCCTGGGTATTAAAAATAAACTTGGGAACGATTTACCCAGAGGAATAATTATAAAACAGACAACAAGCTGATTAAATTGAAACTAAAAAAATGAAAACCAAACATGCCCTTACCAAGTTCAGACTTAAGGTTAACAACTTGAAATAAAAACCCAAAAGAAACTACATCAATAAAAAAACAAAACTCCACACAAACCTCCGTGCAACACGAGGTGTCACATCCCCAAGCCGTCGCCACCAAACCAACACGAGGATGCCACTGACAACCCGAACCACCAATGCCAGGCCCGATGCCTCAACCTGGAAAGAGAAATAAATAGAATCTACATACACCCAAGGGTGTATGTAGGGTGTGAGCTAAAAGCCCAGTAAGATACCACCGAGAAAAGGTTCCACGCACAATTATTAAATGACAAATACATTTGCAATTTTTTTTTAAGAAAAGATCTAAAAGCTAGAACAACTTTAGAGAAAACAGGTTTAGAGAAAGCGGTTTTAAAAAGAAACAATTTGAATTAAAACACACGCACACATTTACTTTTAAAATAACCAAAGTGTCACACCGATGAGCGTAAATTAACCAATGAGCACTAACATGGGAGAGGTCGCATGGGTGTTATCTAGCTCGGGTTTCTAGATCTTCGTGTCTCGGTGAAACGTGGCTTAGAAGGCCACGACCCTCAGAAAACGTGGCTTAGATGGCCACGACCCTCAGAAAACGTGGCTTAGAAGACCACGACCCTCAGAATAGAATATGTTTAGTTAGTGTTGAAATCGCCAGTCCTGCTAGTGAAACCGGGTCGAGTCCCCTCCGGAATACTAGCCCACTAGTCTAGTTCACCCTCCTAGCTACCCGGGCTTCCCAGTTTGTGCTCAAACCAATTTCAAGTTCATGTCACGTGTCATAACAATATACTCAAACCAGACAAAGTCCTACACACATCAAAACCACCATTTTCACACCCAAAAATCCATTTTAAATAAGCACACAAAAAAATATCACAAAGGTAAATCTGCATCAGTTACACAACTAATTAAAATAACTGCACAATCAAAGAGGTCACTTTCATTATCATACACGCCACTAACATAATTTATTAAAAAAAATTCCACACACGTCGCATGACTTTAAGCACCAAAAATATTCACACGATTTACCCAAAACAATTTTTACCCTTAATATTTATTTAATAAAACAATTCAAATTTTCATAAATAAATTTTTAAGAGCAAAACACTGTTTTACACGCTAGACCGACCCAAACCCCCTCACATAACCACACACACACAATGCCACCTCAGGAACCAAATCTGCATCACACACGTGATTAAAAAAACCACCAGAAAAACTTGCCAACCCATTTGAAAATACGCCACACAACCAAAATAGTAAAAATCCACTCAATTTCTCATTTATGAAAGAACGCATACCAACGCTACTCCAAAACACCAATTGCACCCCTTGCACCTCCTAATAAAGTAACTGCATAATTCATAAAACATTGGCAGATAGTCTGACATTGGTTCTCACAGCGAAAACTCACTCATATCACCTAAACACACTAATAAACACATTAAAACATACTAACCACAAAAAAAACAAATTACATCAGACAAACTAATTAGTAAGCCAGCCTCACAAATAAAAAAAACACACACTAATAGTTAAACAGGAATGATATTTCAGCAACAAGCACACATACTATGACAACATGCTACTAAATATATTTTAACTCATATTAAACTTCAAAGAGAAATAAGTTTGTGCCACACAAATTAATTAAACAACAATCTAAACTAATTAAAATTACAAATTAATTAATCAAGTAACAATTGAACCTGGAACCACCTACCTCGGTGCAGACCAACTTCGCAGTTCGGCGCGAAACTCCTGCGGCATGATAATCGCACTATGAGAAACCTCACTTTGGCTCTAATTAATAAATTTTAACCAGAAACATCAATCTAGACCCAAAAAAAAAACAAACAAACACTACAAAATTGCATCAACAATTATACCAAAAGTAACATAAACCCTAAAATCAATTCATTGAACCAAAACATCAAAATCAAACCAATTTCAACACCAAATTTAAATCCAATAAACTCTCAAAGAAATAAAATCAACTAAATGAAGAAAAACAAACCTGCAACGAGGGAGTGGGAGACTAATCGGAGATTAAAGGAAACTGCCTGAGATGTGCCGCACCAAAAAAAATCATCTGGAAGGGAGATGAGGTGTGGGTCAATGTGGTCCGAGGAAGTGGAGTGGCACGGGTTCGAGGTTGGGGCGCGGCGCGGTTCGGCTGGCCGAGGAGGGAGGGCGAAGCGGCGCGGCTGTCCAGAGGTGGAAGAGGAGGGCGGTACGTCATGGGGGTTTCCCGAGTGGTCCGCCGAGAGGGAGGCGAAGCAAGGGAGGATGTGCGCATGAGAGGAGGTCGACGTTGCTGGTCCGGCGAGAGCAATGGAGGAGGACGGGTGTCGCCAGAAGGTTCAGCCGAGAGGGAGGCGGCTAGGTGAGGGTGCTGCGCGGCTCGGTTTTGCAGGCAGGGGGTGTCGTTGTGGCTGGCGAAGTCGGCGCGAGGCGAGCCGGAAGAAGGCAAGGTAGGGCGATGCCGGTCTGGGAGAGGAGATGTGTTCTGGCGAGGAAGATGAGGGAGCAGGGGGGAAAAACCAGCGGCGCTAGGGTTTCCAGGGTAAGAGAGGCCCGCGTGAAATAGAGGGGAGGGGTGGCCTGCGCGACGGGAGAGGAGAGAAAGAAAGGGAGAGGAAAAAAAAGAAAAATAAAGAAAAGAGGAAAATAAAGAAAAAGAGAAAAGAAAAAGAGAAAAAAAATAAGGAAATAAAAATAAAAATAAGGATAAATTTATATCCTAATAAATTATAACAAATTTTAATATTATTAAGAAAACAAAAATAATAAAATCAACCACAAAAATAACATTGCTTATTGAGAACGGACACCATGCATGGTCGCGCGTAGGGTCGCACGCACGGTCGTGTGCACGGTTACGCGCACAGTCGCATGCCCGCAAAAGAAACCAAAATAATAGGAACGATCAGGTTAAAATATTAGCTGAAATAATAATAATAATAATAATAATAATAATAATAAATAAATAAATACATAAATAAATAATAAAACCAACCAAAATAATAACATCATTATTAATTTATGTTGGACACCGCGCACGATAACGTGCGCGGTCGCGTGTGCGGGCGCGTTAGCGCGCCTAGTTGCGATTATGGTCGAGCACTTGTAAAAGATCTCAAATTCCTTTTTAAAATTGAACCGGTTCAAACTGCAACTCAAAAGAACGACTTAAAATAATTAAATTAAAAGAAGTGTCAGTCGGGGTGTGACAATTCTCCCCACCATGACACTTTCTGCCCCCAGAAAGTCTCAAAATACTTGACCAACCCAAAGATTCCAAGCAAGACCGTGAAGATACCAAAAAAAAACTCAACCACTCGAAGACCGAGCATTTGAAACACCATGACCTGAAACTCCAAAAAATCTCCAAAACAGAATCACTAAGAAGAAAAGCCAACAACAAGGAATTCACCTACAAACACCACAATAACAAGGAACACCCCGACCCCCAACTTAGGGATCACCGGGGCCTCTTGAGATCTCCAAAAACACTCGGCCAACGAACCACTATCTGAGCTAACCAATTAGCATAGTCGAGATCAGGCGGAGCACAAGCAAAGGGTTGATCCACCAGGCGCACTTTGAAAACAGAGTATTCCACAAGCTTTTCCTATGGTGGTCTCCCCACCATATTAGGATTGTTGTCAAACACTGGTTCTTCACACCAAAGCAACTCACAACTCACACAACCACTAGCACTAGCTTGACCCTCAAAGTTCTCTATGTTTAACCAACACCAGAGAGGATATCGGCGAGACCTGCATAGGGTCTCCCCACCATTTTAAAAAAATTCCTAACACCACGAATCCCGCGCGAGAATTCCTAGTTTACTTTAAGTGGTACTGAATGAACCCTTCATCGTGAACCCACCACACGAGCCGAACTGTACTGATTATTCCTACAGTGGACAAAACTCCGTCAAATGAGATAGCTTTGATAGCAGAAACCCCTAACTAGGAGGCGAACCAGACAAGGGCACGACAATTACACAAGACAGAAGCATCTCTGGAACAAGTGTAATTTCAATCCATAATCAACCACAAGAAGGTTCACGCAGCACACCCACTAGCTTTACAGGAATACAGATTTTTCAGAACCTCTTTAAGGCCTAAGAGGAACTCCCATAAAATAAGACCATGACAAGTAGACAAGGGCTCCATGCCCCTCACAAAAAGAATGATGCCTTCGGAGAGGGTATCGCAATAGGGAAATTTAAGTTGTCCTCGTCCCGACATTGCGGACTAAAGTCGGACCTAGCCTGTCCCACGTCTGACAAGTTATGACTGCGCGCAAGCTTCACCCCGAGACCTATGGCTGGGGCACTGATGTCTGAAGCATCTCCAGCCTCGCAGTCACAAGCTGGCCACTTCTAACTGGAACTTCCTCCGCTGGAAAAGAAGCCTGCATACTTCTCCCCGTGTCTCGCGCGACCACTCTATTAACATACCAACATAGAATTGCAGCGAACGACCTAGAGTGTCTAACTGACCACACTAGAGATAAGGGATTGAGCGGTCTGTCAAACGCGCGACACAAACTGACGAGAGGGGCACTCCAAGAACAAGTCCCTTTGGTTCACACTCTTCATCAGACGAAGAACATTCATTTACCACAGTATAGATGGGACCAACAACTATTACGAGCTTTAAACTAATCGTTCCACACAACCTATGGGGAACAAGAAATTAGCTCATCAGAAAGGTCAACATACCTCCTTCACCCTCTGTTGACTGGTCAAACACCTACGAGATCAACCACTTTCCTTCTCCTTCACTTAGGTACAACCGTGGAATGAGACTAGCCTTGAGGGTTGCTCACGACATCGCTATTCGCAACGAAAACGGAACTATCACAGTTTGCCGGTTTAGTCTCGCTCCTCCAAACATACTCGAGACAACTTACGCATACACAACATCTAGAGTTCCTCCAAAACCAGAGACACTTCCAACTTTCCCAAAACACTCAACGACATCCAACTGACATCGACGTCTATGAACAGTCGACACCACCGAGCATAACCTAACTCTTCCACTCCACTGAGGGTCAGGGCCGGGCCCAGAACTGAGAGAGACCTGCTGGAACCCATGGAACGTTTCTGGGGGGCATATCCCAAACAATAAACATTAAACAACCTTCCACAAATCCAAACACATCACAATACAAACATCAACATTCCATAAAAAAATCCAATAATCCCAATTTCAAACATCAATTCATTTTCAAAGAAAGACACTCACTTGAAGAACCAAGCACTGCACAACAAGACCAAAAGCTATTTTAAAAATCTATCTTTACTCTAAAAGCAATGTCATTTTTTTCCATTTCCAAATCCATTTGAGAAAGAAAACCCATTCAATAAAAAGGACCACTTTCTAGGAAACAAGAAGCAGCCTTAGAGATCAATCAACCACCAATGATATTCCATGGTGCCTCGCAAGTATGTATTTTTATGCCACTCAGGCACCCGTCCACACGATCCACCAACTATGCATTAATCAAGTCCACATGAACATGTGAGCACCCATAGGAATACCACTGGAAAGAAACAAGGTTACTCCGCTTTCAAAACAAAACATTCTCAATATCTGAAAATACCTTTTTTTTCAAACCATTTCAAAATTCAAGACATATTTTAAAAATGCTTCCCATTTAAAAAAAATAACTCACTTCAATTTCAAATAACCTAGAACGTTCTTTTATAAAATCAACTTCGACAAATCAACGCCAAATTCCAGAAACAAGGTCCAAGAGAAACACACCCCAAAATAAAATAAGAGCATTAGCAAAGTCCGCTTCCCTTTTTGAAGGAAAACAATTTTACGCCAATTCCCAAAACTGAAGCAAGACATCACAAGCATTAAAGCACCTGGGCGGAGGACTAGTGGTCGTGTCTAACCCGGCTACATGGTTTAGCAGACCATGCCCTAGGCAAGCACCAACCACTAAGAGTGTCGAACCGTACTCTCGGGCATCACATGGGTCGCTACTCCATGTGAGACCGCGCGCAGTACCGGTTTACTGCTATTGTCATCCCCCATCCACACAGAGCAAAACCAAAAACTTAAATCCCAAACTACCCCTAGATACTCGAGGATCGGAACGAGTAAAAGTTCGTGACGCTCTTCTCGCACCTATCCCTCGAGCACCGACAGTCCTACCTCTAATCTACCTGACATCCCAAATAACAAGAACCAAAACTCCTTTGATACCATTTTTTCACGAACCAGGCCGGGTCGCCATCCGACCCGGCGCCCGACCCGGCCCGCGACATGGCCCGAAGGGCGTTCCCGATCCCCACGGGCTGGCACAAGTGCCTGGGTATTAAAAATAAACTTGGGAACGATTTACCCAGAGGAATAATTATAAAACAGACAACAAGCTGATTAAATTGAAACTAAAAAACTGAAAACCAAACATGACCTTACCAAGTTCAGACTTAAGGTTAACAACTTGAAATAAAAACCCAAAAGAAACTACATCAATAAAAAAACAAACCTCCACACAAACCTCCATGCAACACGAGGTGTCACATCCCCAAGTCGTCGCCACCAAACCAACACGAGGATGCCACTGACAACCCGAACCACCAATGCCAGGCCCGATTCCTCAACCTGGAAAGAGAAATAAACAGAATCTACATACACCCAAGGGTGTATGTAGGGTGTGAGCTAAAAGCCCAGTAAGATACCACCGAGAGAAGGTTCCACGCACAATTATTAAATGACAAATACATTTGAAATTTTTTTTTTTAAAGAAAAGATCTAAAAGATAGAACAACTTTAGAGAAAACAGGTTTAGAGAAAGCAGTTTTAAAAAGAAACAATTTGAATTAAAACACACGCACACATTTACTTTTAAAATAACCAAAGTTTCACACTGATGAGCGTAAATTAACCAATGAGCACTAACATGGGAGAGGCCGCACGGGTGTTATCTAGCTCAGGTTTCTAGATCTTCGTGTCTCGGTGAAACGTGGCTTAGAAGGCCATGACCCTCAGAAAACGTGGCTTAGATGGCCACGACCCTCAGAAAACGTGGCTTAGAAGACCACGACCCTCAGAATAGAATATGTTTAGTTAGTGTTGAAATCGCCAGTCCTGCTAGTGAAACCGGGTTGAGTCCCCTCCGGAATACTAGCCCACTAGTCTAGTTCACCCTCCTAGCTACCCGGGCTTCCCAGTTTGTGCTCAAACCAATTTCAAGTTCATGTCACGTGTCATAACAATATACTCAAACCAGAAAAAGTCATACACACATCAAAACCACCATTTTCACACCCAAAAATCCATTTTAAATAAGCACACAAAAAAATATCACAAAGGTAAATCTGCATCAGTTACACAACTAATTAAAATAACTGCACAATCAAAGAGGTCACTTTCATTATCATACACGCCACTAACATAATTTATTAAAAAAAATTCCACACACGTCGCATGACTTTAAGCACCAAAAATATTCACACGATTTACCCAAAACAATTTTCACCCTTAATAATTATTTAATAAAACAATTCAAATTTTCATAAATAAAATTTTAAGAGCAAAACACTGTTTTACACGCTAGACTGACCCAAACCCCCTCACATAACCACACACACACAATGCCACCTCAGGAACCAAATCTGCATCACACACGTGATTAAAAAAACCACCAGAAAAACTTTCCAACCCATTTGAAAATACGCCACACAACCAAAATAGTAAAAATCCACTCAATTGCTCATTTATGAAAGAACGCATACCAACGCTACTCCAAAACACCAATTGCACCCCTTGCACCTCCTAATAAAGTAACTGCATAATTCATAAAACATTGGCGGATAGTCTGACATTCGTTCTCACAGCGAAAACTCACTCATATCACCTAAACACACTAATAAACACATTAAAACATACTAACCACAAAAAAAATAAATTACATCAGACAAACTAATTAGTAAGCCAGCCTCACAAATAAACAAAAACACACACTAATAGTTAAACAGGAATGATATTTCAGCAACAAGCACACATACTATGACAACATGCTACTAAACATATTTTAACTCATATTAAACTTCAAAGAGAAATAAGTTTGTGCCACACAAATTAATTAAACAACAATCTAAACTAATTAAAATTACAAATTAATTAATCAAGTAACAATTGAACCTGGAACCACCTACCTCAGTGCAGACCAACTTCGCAGTTCGGCGCGAAACTCCTGCGGCATGATAATCGCACTACGAGCAACCTCACTTTGGCTCTAATTAATAAATTTTAACCAGAAACATCAATCTAGACCCAAAAAAACAAACAAACACTGCAAAATTGCATCAACAATTATACCAAAAGTAACATAAACCCTAAAATCAATTCATTGAACCAAAACATCAAAATCAAACCAATTTCAACACCAAATTTAAATCCAATAAACTCTCAATGAAATAAAATCAACTAAATGAAGAAAAAAAAACCTGCAACGAGGGAGTGGGAGACTAATCGGAGATTAAAGGAAACTGCCTGAGATGTGCCACACCAAAAAAAATTCATCCGGAAGGGAGATGCGGTGTGGGTCAATGTGGTCCGAGGAAGTGGAGTGGCACGGGTTCGAGGTTGGGGCGCGGCGCGGTTCGGCTGGCCGAGGAGGGAGGGCGAAGCGGCGCGGCTGTCTGGAGGTGGAAGAGGAGGGCGGTACGTCATGGGGGTTTCCCGAGTGGTCCGCCGAGAGGGAGGCGAAGCAAGGGAGGATGTGCGCATGAGAGGAGGCCGACGTTTTTGGTCCGGCGAGAGCAATGGAGAAGGACGGGTGTCGCCAGAAGGTTCAGCCGAGAGGGAGGCGGCTAGGTGAGGGTGCTGCGCGGCTCGGTTTTGCAGGCAGGGGGGTGTCGTTGCGGCTGGCGAATGCGGCGCGAGGCGAGCCGGAAGAAGGCAAGGTAGGGCGATGCCGGTCTGGGAGAGGAGATGTGTTCTGGCGAGGAAGATGAGGGAGCAGGGGGGAAAAACCAGCGGCGCTAGGGTTTCCAGGGAAAGAGAGGCCCGCGTGAAATAGAGGGGAGGGGTGGCCTGTGCGACGGGAGAGGAGAGAAAGAAAGGGAGATGAAAAAAAAGAAAAATAAAGAAAAGAGGAAAATAAAGAAAAAGAGAAAAGATAAAGAGAAAAAAAATAAGGAAATAAAAATAAAAATAAGGATAAATTTATATCCTAATAAATTATAACAAATTTTAATATTATTAAGAAAACGAAAATAATAAAATCAACCACAAAAATAACATTGCTTATTGAGAACGGACACCATGCATGGTCGCGCGTAGGGTCGCACGCACGGTCGCGTGCACGGTTACGCGCACAGTCGCATGCCCGCAAAAGAAACCAAAATAATAGGAACGATCAGGTTAAAATATTAGCTGAAATAATAATAATAATAATAATAATAAATAAATAAATAAATAAATAAATAAATAAATAATAAAACCAACCAAAATAATAACATCATTATTAATTTATGTTGGACACCGTGCACGAGACCGTGCGCGGTCGCGTGTGCGGGCGCGTTCGCGCGCCTAGTTGCGATTATGGTCGAGCACTTGTAAAAGATCTCAAATTCCTTTTTAAAATTGAACCGGTTCAAACTGCAACTCAAAAGAACGACTTAAAATAATTAAATTAAAAGAAGTGTCAGTCGGGGTGTGACAGATCTTAAAACCAAAATTGTGTTATCCTAATACCATATGTTTTGTTGAACCGATGGTATTTTAAATCATCATAGATTGGTGAATTTAAGTCCCTCAATTTTACACTTGTTTGTGATTGATGACCTCAATCACTACCAATAAATATTTACATTTTTCCTCCAATTATATGTCTCTAATTTCCACCAATTTTCTCCTAATCGAGATCATAATTTGTTGGTGACCCTTTCATTTCCCTTTTCCTCTTATTAAGACTAAATTTTATTAACCTAATTTCTGATGTGGGTTTTCCCAAAGGTATTTTCTATTTACAACCTTTTATTTTCAAACAAAAATTCAAATTGCGAGGACGCAATTTATTGAAGGAGGTAATAATGTAACACCCCAAGATTTAATAGTACATTGTTTCTTCAAAGTAATTCAATAACTTGCACTACACGCAACACCGAGTTCTAGCGCACCGTGACTTACCAAACAAGTCGTTCAAAAGCGGTTATGAATAGTATTAACTGAATTTTGAACTTTATATAATTATTATAATTTTAGAATCCAAATTATTAGTTTCTTAGACATAATTTAAGAACAAATACATTTTTTTTTCAGATAAAAGAAGTATTTTTCAAAAAATGCAATTTTACCACCTTTTAATGGAGAATCCTTTTTAAATACAATATTTGAAACTTCTATATATTAAATTTGACAAAATAAACTTCTTCTTTAGAATCAGGACATAATAATTTAGTTTCAATAAATTTTTGGTGTTTTTCTGATAACTTTCATATTTGGGTGTATAGTGAAAAATACTATATTTTAACAGAAAACAACTTTTTAAATCAAAATAATTTATATTATTAAATTATAAATTTTAATGGTTTGGAATTATAAATAGATTATATTTTTATGATTTAATCCAATGATGGTCATTTTAAGTAATTTTACTTTGAAATTGGACATAAACAAGTGTCAAACTTTTGGTTGTTATTATTTCTTAAAAATACACCTTTTGGTTTTGACAGCGGGAATTAACTTTAAATTAATAAGTGAAACTTCTATGTTTTGAATTTGGTAAAATAGACTTAATTATTGAATTCATAATATCAAAATTATCTTAGGATAAATTTTTTGTATTTTTCTGAAAACTTTTAATTTTTGATGAATAGTGAAAAACAATGAGTTATAGTTTAAAACCGAATTTTTATTTAAAAAATTATTTATTATATTTAAATTTATTTTATGTCAAAATAGAAACATACTACCTATATAGGTTCAATTTAATTCATTGGAGTCAGTTTATAATAATTTTAGATATATAAAAATTTTATTGAACTTTTCACCGTCTTTTACCCACCTCCTAGGAGAATTTGCAAATTCACATAAAACTTAATTTTACCGCTTCTGTGAGTGGAATTTCAAAAATCCTAGAGACACAGTTAATATAAAGGAGTAAAATGTGGTTCAATAATATAAAAAAAAAATTTTGTGAGCAGTAACTTTTGACTTTTATTTACCGCGGTTAAAGGTAAATAGGGTAATTCAAGATAAAAAGTAAATTATAATAATACAAAATTACCTTAACACGTGTCCTAAACTTATTGTATGAGTCATGGACGATCATGGGCATCCTTGAGTCGATTTTGGGACCCCATGGAGCCACTTAAGAGTGATAATGACTCTTTAGATTAATTAATTTAAAGTAAAGACAAAAATGACACAAAAAAATATCTTTTAGTAAATTAATTTTTACATGGGGTTATCTAAGTTATATTTTCGACTATAAATATTCATTGGAAAGATAAAAATATTTCCTACATCATGGTAGTTTTTTTATAATTTTTATACATCAAATAAATTAAGTTATTTATGAAATAATTATGATGCAGTAATTACCTTATTAATGAAATATTAAAATAGTTGATATTATAAATACCCAAATAAATATAATTTCAGACTTTTAATGAATTAAAAAAAATATTGGTTAATATGACATGTTAGGATTGATTAAATAATTTTTTTTCGAATTAATAAAGTTATTAATACTTTAAAAAAATCAAATTTTAAATAGTGTCAAAATTGACATAAAGAGGTTTTTAAAAAAAATATTATATTATTAATTAATATAATATTCCTAAAAATATAATGTTTGGAAAAAAAAACTTATATTTTGATATTTATGTCATTAATTAACCACTTGGGGTTCTCTTGGCAGTTTATAGTAAGTTTATTAACCATATAATATAAAAATACAAAGAGACATGGTAAATGACAAACTATTTAACTAAGAGTTAAATCTAAAAGATAAGGGTAAAATAGTGACCCAAACTTTTCTAAAACCTATTTTTTGAGTGTTTTTCGACCCATAACCACCTTATACTTTAAATAATACAGTTTGGAACCATTATAAACTGAATATGAATTTATCATAAAATAATACTTTAAGTTTTTCCTAAAGAGCCCCTCCTCCCCCTTATAAAAGGACACCACTTCTAACCAATTCCTCACACATATCAAGCCTTTTAGATCATCCAACCTCTACCCAATTAAGATCCATACATCCATATACTCCTCCTAGAAGCATTACCTTAGGAAGAAGTCACTTCAATATTTTTTTTGGTTCAAACCAAAGGGAGTTACCCAAATTAAAGGTAACAATTTCTCTTAGCTTCTTTTCTTTTATTTTACTTCTCCAACCCCTAATCTCATCTTATTCTTTTATTTTGTAATAAATCCAGTATCCTAAATATACTAGGATATTGTTATGATAAGTATTCTAACTACACTTACACACACCTTCATCTAATGGTTGAAGAACATAATGTTTCTGTGGATGGAAACCAAACGCCTCACGAAACGATGATTGTTCAATTATCTTCTACCGCCTCTCATGGTGGCCATTATGATGGAACTATAATTAAATATGATATTTATGATATTTATTTTATAAATAATATTCTTTAATTCCATTTTATATCATACCATTATTCGTTTAATGTTGTATATATATACGATAATTTCATTTGAGGAAGTGCGGACTACCGCCCCCTCAAAGTGATATGACTCGTTCATACCATACATGAAACGTATAAAGGATGGTGTTAATGAACTTAAGTAACACATATAAGATATTATATTATACTGGAATAATAATATACCTATGTATCATTTGGTTTTGATTCCTTTTAAAATGAAAAATGAAATTGAAGTAGCGTTCGTGCGTACGTACCGACTACCGTCTCCACGAACACGATGAGATTCATTCCCCATCGTATCCATTCAAATCTAATTATCATTTTATGATTAAAAGTAATTTTTAAGGACTTGATATAGTTCTGGATATGAATAAGATATAACCTATCTATAACAAACACGGCTTATGTAACAAAACATATAAAATAAAACGAGTAAGTTAACACCTGAAACGACGATAATACTAAGATATTATTAACAAAGCAATGTTAAAAGATCATATATGATATCATATTAATGTATATGACTCTTGTATAATTTAATAAAAATTGTTTCACCATTATACAAGAGTTTAAACTACCCTCAACCAAGTAAAAGTACAAGGTAAGGGTTTATTTTACAATCTCTTCATTATCCGAGGTTGTTTATACGTAATTATCTACTAGGACCTCTTTATCATCCACATCCATGTTTCATAAAAATATATTTCAAAACATTTTTAATATTTACTAGAAAATGGGATAAATTCATTTATACCCTTATGTGTTTTTAAAGGAATCTTTGCGTCGTTTTCCAAACAAGGTACTTTTTGACCTTTTCAACAAATTTAAGGTAAGAATGTTTTTTAACTTATACGGAGGGTGCGGCTATTTTGTACCGTTATAAACTTTTCAAAGTTTACCTTACAATCTTATAAGAATATTTTGAATATAAATGTTTTATCTTATAATTATATGACTTTTAAATGATTTCAAAATGAATATTTTAAGAATTTGTGAAAGGTACTCTTTATCAAGGTCAGAATTTTAAATGTTTTAATGATTTATCTTTATAAATATTTTTAATTAATGTCCATGTTTTCAAATGATTTTAAGGATTCATTTATATGGACATGAATGTTTTGAAATGATATTTCCTTTCAAAAGTTTCAAAGTGGTATGGGACACTTTTATTCAAAAATCTCTTTTAAATTACTTCCTTAATAAATGTGTGACTTTTAAATTATTTTAAAAAAGAGATATTTCTCTCAAAAAGTTTTGATTTCATCTATGTCAAAATCCTTTGATGGATTTTAAGCTTATTTGAAGTTGATTTATTATGATACAAAACTTCCATATTTTATTTAAGGTTTTGTGATATGTTTGACTGTGGATGTGTTATTTTTATACCATTTATGGTTTATGGAGAAAGTATTGACATTTCGTATGCTAGTTTTAATACGAATGTTTATGTTATGTTTAAACCTATTCATATGAGGAATGAATTGGACTTAATAAGTTACTGGTAGAGACCGCTATAGATCCTCGATGCATCGGTAGGTATCATGAGACAAACTAGTGTCTTGGTACGAGGCCTTCACAAAATCTTATTTGTAGTCTTGGCACGAGGCCTTGGCTACGAGGTTATGATAGTCTGGAATTATGAATTCCATCATTATGAAAGAGGTTAGAGATATTGTATATGATTATTTGACTAGTAGAATATCCATGTGAATAAGTAAATGGAATTATTTTATTTTATTTTTTCCCTATTATGTTGAATTTCAAGTTTAAAAGTCTTTTGTTTTAGTTATACATTTCCTTAAATGTTTATGATTATTTATTAAAGTTTCCGCTATATTTTTATCCTTATTGAGCATCCGAGATCACCCCTTTCTATGTTGTATTTTTTACAGGATTCCAAGAAGTGTATTTTGATTGATATGCAGGGTTAAGCCAAGGGAATAATGGCATTCATAAAGTATTATTTATGTTGTTTTGTATGTTATAATGTGTAATGTAACATTCATGTATGTAATCTATTTTCCAAGACTGCTAAACTGATCGGTCCTTCGGGACTTGATTCCTTGTAATCATGTCAATGTATTAAAATAATGCACTGACTCTGGGTAACTGGGGTCGGGGCGTTACACATAAGCTCGCCTTTGATACGGACATTTTTTAAGAATCCTGCCCCACCCCAAACCCGTTTTTCCCACGGGCCCATAGCCCGTTTTTCATTTCTACTTTCTAATATCTTTTTCCCTTTGGTTGTCAAGTTGTACCTATCTTCTACTTATTGGGCCTATATTTTTCTATTTTTCTTTAATTTTTCATTATCATACTCTATTGTGGGATGTTATAGGTTCTGTATGCTTTTATTATTCTTATTATTCTCTCTTCCAAATTACTCTATTGTTTGGATATATGTGAGAATTTTTACAAGTGAATTAGCATAAGGTCACCCATATGTGTGATATTCCTACTCAGTTCTAGTGTAACATCTTGGTTTTTTCAAGAGGTATGAATACATTAAATTTCTATTCAACCCTAATTTTTATCCTTTAAAGTTGTATGAGAGGATAAGGAGAATTTTAGGATCATTCAGGGATCATTCAGATCCCAAAGATTGGGATTTTGGAAAGGCAGACAGAGTTACATGGTTAGCTCGTGGTTAGTGCTAATAGTATAAATCAACCGTGTGGGGTGTTTTAGTAAACTATAGAAGGGTGCATGGTTTGTTTAAACCATACCCATTCAGATGCATGACCATGTGGATTTATCTAAAGAACTAAAGGGGTTCATACAGTTTTTCTAAACCATGCATCTAACCCACACACTTAGTTCCACTTAATCAGTGGTGCTACATAGTTTCGGCGCACGGTTTAGAAAATCATGCGTCCAAACCATGAGACTCTTAAAATTTAGTGAAATTACATTTACCCTACATTATTTAATATTTTAACCCCATTTTTTATTCCTCTCTATAAACAATAAGAACCTACCATGTTTGAGTGCTCTCTCTTGTATTCCACATAGGTGTTGAGCTTAGTTATTCATTCATTATCTGAATCACTCGTTATTTGTCTCATCGGAAGCGTATAGGTAAGAGATTCAATAATCTTCATTCCTTTTTTTCCTCGCTATATTTTACACTATTTATGTGTAAGTTAATATTCCCTCTTTTTAGGTTATTCATCTATTATTTTAGTTTCTTCTATTCTAGCTCGGATTAGAGGCCAACACAGAACAAGGAGTCATCTACTGTCATAAGGTGGGTGGTCTAGTAATTTTACCTAAGTATTTGTTAATATATATCATGTTCCATGGTACTAATAACCCATACTTTCCATGTGTTTCCTTAAAGCTATAATTTTCATTAATATAAATTTTAATCATGTTTGACGTGTCTTGTAAACTCTTATTTCATTATCGGAGTTCACCCACCTCAAAAATTGCCACCCCTTGGGTGTGCTTATTAAACGACTTGATTAAAAGGAAAATTAAATCATTTAAAACCATATTTTTATTATGTTAAAGAATTATATAAATTATTATTATTAGTATTATATATTTCCCATGTATAATGGAATTTTATCCATTGTCAAGGCTAGTGTTTGACATGATGCTTCATGCTCCCCTGACGTGTGATGTTGGGCATGACATCTCACATTGTTTATTGAATGGTGGTAATAATGTTCCACATTCTTCTGAAGGTAGTTGGACATTGTGTTTCACTTCACTCATTGGGTTAATGAATATGATGACATATTTATACCTGATCGAATGATTGTTCTATCACCCTATTTACAGTAAGAGACCCTTATGACTATTCATGGATGCTTGAGTTACACCTCGGGTCCTAGCTCGTATTAGTATCTATATACATGGATATAAATATATGTCACTATATATATAGTTCATATATATACATACATAATTATAAATATATATATATATATAGTGGCGCATGTTTAGAGATAATTCAGCTTAGGCCAAAGCAGGTACAGTTAGGTGAGTGTCCTCTAGGAACCTGGCCTGACTTGGTTGTAGTTAACATTTATGATTTCCTTTATTATACCTGCACACTGCCTTTTATATGAATTTTATGAATCATTACTAGACATTTTTCGAGGTGGAATACTGAGTATATCCCACATCCTATTCAGGCCACCGATTGATACCCAAATAGACTTCTTGGTTGTCAGTAGGGACAAAGGCAATGGTTCACCTATAGATGCTTGATTATCTAACTAGGATGGAGTACAGGAGAAGAGGACTGAGATTATGCTCGTGATGCTAGTGGAGTTATCTTGGGCCTTTTTTATCTTATTTTATAGCATTTTTGATATTTCTATTTCTTTGTATCCTGATAATTTATATTTTTGTAGAGTATCATGACATGGTCATCATTTTTGTATATGACTTGGGTTATTTATAATTTCTTTAATTATTATATGGATGTATATATTTAATTACTACAAATTATATTTTTCTAATGTTTACCTATTATTTATTACCACTATGTCCACTTTTACTAGAGATAATAATCTCTCCTATGACACAATTTAGACCCTCATTGCTAGTCAAAAACCTTTGAAATACAGGGAGGCATGCTTGAGGATATGTGGTCAACTCACTTTGGACACCATTTAGTGGCTCTTAGGTTAGGATGTAAGAGCTATCCATCAACACCTATCCTATTAGAGGTGGGATTGGGGGAACACTCGGATTACCACTGGTCAGGAAGGCCCGAGTGGTCTAGGTTATGCGAGGGTGGTATCAAATGATTAGGTTGTCATTGGATATAGTTTAGATATATATTGGTTGTTTGTATTTTTTGGGATTTAGGGAAACAATGTTTAAGTTTATTAAGTTTTTCTCTCATGTTAGGTACCTCATTGATGGTATGAAGACTAATGTATCTATTCACCTAGACTTTAATTACCCACTTATGGAATTGGTATACTACATTGATGGTTATAGGGAAAACAATGGTTTATGTATCATATAAGAATGGGTTATGGTTTCCATGTCCTTAATAAGTTATCTCCCCATATATAATCTATGAATGTGATGTTTCTTAACTCTTTCAAGATATATCTACATACATATATAGCTAGTATTTAATGGTAGGATCATGATGGAGATCATATTAATTATGATACCTCTATTTAGGGGAAATTATAAAAGGTATTTCCTTTGTGTGGACAACGAGAAACCCTTACACCCATCGAGAAATGATTCGCCCTAACCTGGTAATGCATGATGATGTTTTTTTCATAATAGAAAATATATCAATAAATAAATTTAGGGTGATGAAATTTGTAGGAAAATTCTAATTTATAAGTTCCAAATATAGAGATCGTCTAGTTTCTAGGAAGATATAGACCCATAAGCGGTTGAGGAATGGCTGGAGGCGATGGTTTGGGTGATCTTCCTTATTAGGACCCCTCTAGATTAGATGGTGGTTCTCATGGTTATTATTCTCCATGTAATAGTATGATGATGTTGGATATTGGTGACTTGAATGCATGATGAGATAGGTCTTCATTGAACTGAGTTTGATCACCTCTCTTAGGAAGATTTTTTACCAGTTACTCTACAATCAGTGTGAATTTAGGATCTTCTTGAGCTATAATAAGAGAAAATGTTGGTTTCGAAGTATGAATTGAGGTTTAGTAACCTTAAAATATACTCTCTTAACATGGTCTATGATGGATAATTCCAAGTGTATAAGTTAAAGTGTGTACTTTACTAAGATATTCAAGCTGGAGTAGTGACCCTCTAGATTCTTACCTACATCGGATGTCAGAGAAAGCCTTGGTAGTGGAGAAATTTTTGGTTGAAGGCTAGTCAGTGGCATAGGAGGTTAGAAGTAATCAGGTAATAGAGTATTAAATCATATATGGTAGGTGACATAGTGATGTATCATGATGTAAGTGGAAACAACATGCTCATGATCAGATGCAGGGTTAACCAAGGCATGTATACCATAAAGTATTGAGTCAACTAGGGGATATGAAATACTTTACCTATGAGGGTTGGGGTCATATTGCAAGGGGATTCTTGAACCAATGCAAAATAGTTGATGGGTAGATATTATATGGTCTTTCAAGGTAAAGTTAACAACATGAGAAAGGTGACCCATGGAGAGGCGATCATGGTTGAGGAGCTGGGAGGGTTACATGAGGTGGTTGATGTTATTATATGATACCTATTTTTTCATCTCTTGGAGGCACACATTAGTCTTAGGAATCTAACAATTAGGGGCCCAGTCAATTGAAAGTAGTTAAGGCTTATGACCTAGAGGCCCCCAACAAGATATGTGGTACGATTTATGTATTCTATACCATAGATTCTACTTTGATAGACACATTCATGGGCCATTATTTTTTATCTCCATACCTTATTCAATAATTAAAGATTTTAATCAAGTATTTAGATTGAATCATATTTATAGAGTCCCCAATTGGTAGTAATTCTGTGTTTATACTATTTTGTAGGTAGTGTGACTTTGATATTGGAGGAGAGAAATTACCATGGTACCTTTTCATAGTTATGATGAGGCCATATGATGTCATTATTTTTATATAAAAACTTTTTACTATCAATTCCCAAATTGATTGTTTCTTGTGGAGGATGCGGTGGACACGAGTTAATGGGTCAAGATATTCTTTCACTAGAGAGAAGAAATTCTAGTCAGAGTAGGCTGAGATTATTTGTAGAAGGTTGCCATTAATTTATCATTAGTTGGATAGCTAGACTCTTAGTTTAGTAAACTCAGTGGATGTTTGGTTCCCCATAGAAGCAGAGAAGTACCCATATGTATTCCCCAAGGACGCGCATGGGTTACTTCCTCATCAGGTGTTAAAATTTTATATTTAATTACATCTTGGGGTCACACTAATATCTTATATATCATATGAAATCGATCCTTCTGATCTTTGAGAGAATAGAGAATAGTTATAGGACCTTTTGAGGAAAGGATTTCTCAAACTCAGTGTGTCCCCTTGGGTGGAACTAATATTATTCACTAACAATACTAAAAATATGGTCTTTATCAGCACTAGAAAAGGGCATTAACAGTGCTAGAAAAGCACTGTTAATTGAGGTGAAGATAAAGGGTGGTCCCTTTTATCAGTTCTTTTTTTTACTTCTGATAAAAGTTAAAAAAATAATAAAAAATATTTTTACAATTCAGGGAGGGGCTTCAATAGTGTTTGAATCCCCCCTTCAATAGTGCCCCACCCCCACCCCAGCCCACATGCACTAGCCACCCCCCAAGCCTTTAACAGTGCCCCCACCCCCCCTTTAACAATGTTAAGCCTTATTCTCCATCCACGCGTGTGACATGCCTCCCCAAGGATTCAAACTCATGACCTGATGCCTGCAGCGCCTAAGCTTTTACCACCCCACCATATTATTTTTCTGTTTATTTATTAATATATCTATTTATTTATATATTTTTTGTTATATTTACTCGTGTATTAATATATACATATAATTATATTAATATATATATATATATATATAGTTATATTAATCTATATATATATATATTCATATATTAAGATATATATATATACACATATCCGTATATTAATATATATATATAGTTATATTTATATATTAATATATTTATTCATATATTAATATATATTTATAAGATTAGTTTTAAATACATTTATAAAATATGAATTTGTGTGTGTGTTTATAAATATATATATATATATATATATACAACACACACACATATTATATGTGTATTTGTAAGTATAATTATACATATTTATATATATTTACAAATATTATATATTAATATGTATATATATATATATGTTTAGAATATATAGATAATATATATCAGTTTGTCAATACAGACGCACACAAATACACACACACACACAAACACATCATATATGTATATAAATATTAATATATTTTTATTTTAAATAAAATGGATATTAGTTTTTTATTTAGATAACCCTTATATATTGAGAAATATACTTTATATATAAATATGATTATTTATTTATTTATAAAATTAAATTATTATGGGTGAATATATAAAAAAAATATGTATATATTGTTATATAATTGATTATAACTAACACTTCATTGTGAAAAATGATAAAATTTCAAAGCTATGATATCAATATAAACGTAACCCCTCAGAATAAATTCATTCCTAGTAAAAAAGGTCAAAAATACCCCTTGAAACGAGGTTAAAATTACATCGAATGTTAACAAATTTGGGTATGCGGACTAAAAACTCAGTTTTGGAGGCCTTCTGAGCATTTTTTGCCTCAAAAAATGTGAAAAAAGTTTTATTTAGTCACTAGCGTGTAGATATTGTTACAGTATTCGATCTAATATGCTATAGAGCTCAAACGGACACCCAGATCAAAATTTATGGCTTTTTGAAGTTTGAGTTACATTTTGAACTTATTTTAGATCTTTTATTATTATTTTTTATTTTTTGTGACTTAAAATTGTTATTAAATGATTATTAGTCGGTGATAATTAGAAAATTATTTATTAATAATATTTTTTAAAATATTTTAAATCCATTCTCACTAGATTTCTTATATATTAAATGTAATAATATATTTATACTTATCTAAAACATATTTAAAATATATATATTATATTTATATCAATATAAATATACTTATATATCAATATATTATTTTTCATGAATATTTTTTTTGAAATATACACTTTATCAGCCCTAGGGAAAAGCGTTGATAAATCCACCCATTTATCAGCACTACTAAAAAAAGCGTTGATAAAGGGGTCCCCTTTAACAGCACTAAAAAATTGCTGATAAAGGGTCACTTTTAACAGTACTTTTTTTAGCACTGTTAAAAGTGCCCTTTATCAGTTCTTTTTTTAGCGCTGATAAAGGTAACCCTTTTACCATAGCTTTTTTTAGCACTGTTAATGGGTGGAACTACGGAAACCCTATTGTGTGGTAGTGTAAGAAGGAAGATGGGGGCCTAAGGTTGGGTGTTTATTATCTTCTCATGTACTAGGTAATCATTAATAATAGATATCCACTTATAAAAATCAATGGACTCTTCGATTAGGTGATAGGGGAAACGTAGTTCTCAAAGATCAACATCAAGTCAGGTTATCACCAGTTATAGGCCTGCAAGGTGGACATACCAAAAATGATATTCTAATTTTTCTTTGATCACTATGATTATTTAGTGATTCTATTTAGAATAAATAACCTCACAATGGTTTTTATGGGACTCATAAACCAGATATTTTAGCCTTTCATGGAGTAATTTATGGCAGGGTTTATTGATCTCACTCTCATATACTTAGCATCATAGGTTAAGTATGAAAAGTATTTCAGGGTGGTTCTAGGAATACCTTGATAGCATCAGTTGTATATAAAACTCTCAAAATGTTAGTTTTTGATTAGTGTGGTCTAATTTATAGGACATTTTATCTAAGAGGATAGATTAGTAATGGGAAGATCAATTATTGATGCATTACTTTCTTAGGATCCAACCAATAGTGTGATAGAGTTATATAGCTTTCTTGGGTTTGGTGGATACTACCATAGATTCATGATAAATTTCTCTAAGATCTTGACTCCCTTGACTACCGTGACCTGAAAGGGGAAACCTTTTATATGGTTGGATAATTTCCTAAAATCCTTTGAGGAGTTACGATGAAGGTTGACTATTGTTCTCATCTTGAGGTGTCCAGAAGAGGGGGTTAAATATGTGGTGTTATGTGATGGATCTCGAGCTGGGATTGGGTGTGTGTTGATGCTGAGGTAGGTAGTGATAGATTACGAGCCTAGGTAACTACGACCCCATGTGAAATACTACACAACCCATGACTTGGTGCTGGAAACTATAATATTTTCCCTAAATACTTAGTTACACTACCTTCTTGATTAGTGGTTTATTGTTTATTCCAACCACAAGAGTCTTAGGTAGATCATCACTTAGAGAGATATCAATCTGAGGTAGAGGTAGTGGATGAGGATTTTATAGGCCTTTGATCCTGAGATAGTCTATACTATTGTGAAAGGGAATGTGGCAGAATATTCCCTTGCAAGGAAATACCATTCTTAGTTTCTAAGTGAGGCATCAGAGCTGCTAGCCTCATTTAGTTAACTTTTGTGAAAAAAAGAGGAGTAGCATGCCTCCAATTCATATATGTAACCCAAAAAATTCTTTAGCGTGTGAGGGAAAAAAACTTTGTGATTTTAATTCTGAGGTATTTTACAACTTAATCTTCATAGGATGTGCACCTAATGTATTATATGGATGTGGGGAGTATTCTATCCTATTCCAAGGATAGATAGTGGTTCCAGACATTATTTGAGAGGAGTTACTGAGAGAGTTCCATACATATCCCTTAGTGGTACATCATAGATGGTAAAAGATATACCAAGATATTTAGTGGAAGTTTTAGTGGAGAGGTATAAAGAAGAGTTTTGTGAAGTTAATATCTTGATTCATCACCTACCAATGGTTGAAGGTCGAACACCAGATTCTGGTTGGACTGGTCTAACCCTTTTAGGTGCCAAAGAAGAAGTGGGATTTCATATTCCTGGATTTCATAATTATATATCCTTGGACATGAGATGCCATGGTTCCATTTGGTTGATTATAGACCAACATACCAAGTCAACCAATTTCCTCACTATCAGAGAGAAGAGTTTAGTAGAATCTTGATAGGCTTGTATATGTAAGAGATCATTTAATATCATGGTATTCCCTCAATGATTGTATCATACCATGACTCTAACCACATTTTTTAGTTGTGAATAGGTTTCTTGGTGGATTTAAAGACCCAATTACATATAATAAAAACATTCTCCCCTAGATATATGACCATATTGAGAAGACAATTTAGGTCATGGAATAAATATTATGGTCTTGCATGTTTTACTTTAGTTAAATCTAGGAGGATCACTTATACTATGTGAATTTTTCTAAAAACAATAATTATCACTCTACTAGTGGTATAAAACCATTTAGTGCCCTTTATGGGTGACCTTACAGGTCAGCACTATATACGTTATAGTTTATAGAATCAATACTCATGAGGATGGAATTGGTGAAAATAATGGAATAGAAAGTGTAGGTCATCTAAGAGAGGATGGTGATAGCTCAAAGCTATCAGAAATATTATGCAGGTTGAAAAGTGCATCCTTTAGAGTTTAGTGATGGAGACTATGTATTTATAAAGGTATCACCTCAGTGAGGTTTGTGAATATTTGATAGGTGGAAAGTTATCTTCAATATTCTTCTATCCTTTTCAGATCCTGCATAGGGTCAAAGAGGTTTCATGCCACTTAGCTTTACCTTCATAGTTGGATTGAATCTATGAAATCTTCTATGTGTTAGAGTTTAGGAGACACATACATGATTCATTACACATTATTGATAGGGGTGATCTTGACATTGAATACGGTGCCACATTTTTTTAAGTACCTAGTAGTGATTAGTGATTGATAGGATAAGTTCCTTAAGGGTCAGATTATTCCCCTTACATGTGTTCTTTAGCAGCATAGGAATCTTTTGAAGAGCTCATAGGAAAAGGAGAACAAGATATGATCTAAATACCCACACTTTTTTGGGTTTTTTATACTTTTTAGGATGAAAATCATTGAATGTGGGGAAAGTGTAATGGATTCAATTTTTTTATTAGACCATTGAATTTTTTTTAAATTATATTTTCAGATCTAGTCATGGAGTTGACATGGAATTTTGGTCACTATTTATCCCTGATGTTTATATATTAAAAATATTAAATATATTAACTCATGTGTACACATAATGTCAAAAATAATGGATTTTCCCTCGATTGAAGCCTAGATATAAAAAAATGAGACTACAGTTGAGTCTATAATGTGGGTTTTACCCAATGATTGACATATAATTCATTCACATTGGACCTCTCGTCGGTTCATAGTCATAGGTGGATAATATAGGAATTAATTATATAAATTAACTAATTAATTTAATTCCCTAATTAAATGTATCAACCTAGAAATTTTCTATTTAATAGTATCTATTCCAATTATTTAGGGTTAGATATATAATCTCAATAATTATGAGGGAGGGATGGAGCATCACCATAGGGAGAATCATCAGTAAATCGTGAAGAAAGTTTGTGGTTAATCAATTAGAATAAAAAAAACTTATCATCAACATCAACACAGGTTTGTTCTTAATTAGATATTAATACAACATTGGGTATGGATTTTTTATGTAATTATCCTCACTTTTGATATCATTTTTTATTATGGATTAGATCCCAATAATCTAATCTAGAATCGACCATCATCAGGCCCCATTAATTTATGATTTTTATCTAAATCTATGTACATGATAATTATATTTCTTATAATGATCAATTGATACCTTTTCATCTTCATTTAATGTATCATAATCAATATATGAAGTGAATATGACCATCTTAGATATTTCACTTTAGGGTTTTATGGTTTTACCTCAATGTTCTTTGCACTAGTCATTGGTCTATGATATGATAATATTCAGCAATGATTATAGTTTGAATCATGATCAAACCTTGGATTCACATTTCTTTGTTCAAATGTTGGTATGTATGATTATTGTGGGAGTATTTTATGATTGAATATGAATTGCATGGGGTGGAGGAGATTAGGAATGGGTCATTCATAATCCAATGTGGAAAATGTTGTAGAATATGATAGATGTTTGATTTTCTAATGAATAGTAGCTTGGGTATGACCATCATCTTTTTATTGATAACATTAGATGTTTTTTATGAGTTTATCAATGATAATCATAGTAAAGGTTGCATATATAGTGAATATTTATAAGGAAGATAACATTATTCAAAACACCAGACCAAAAAATGTGTAGTTCATAAGAAAACACATCATAAAATGACCCAAGCTAAACATAACTTAAATAATGTATTAATCACATGATTTAAATAATACATATCAAAATTAGTCACGCAATAAAGTACCTAAAGGTTTAGTGTCTTGAAGATTATATATATGAAAAAATTATGTTATAACACTTGCACTTATTTTATAATGACCCGTGTTTTGAAATGGATGAGAATCCAAGGAAATTTGAACTTTTTTCATTTATCGGAAGAGTTTTTTTTAAAACCTAGCTTAAGAACATGAATTTGAGTGTTGTAACATTTCAATGTGTTGTTTTTAGACTTTGTTGAAGGACCAAGAGATCCCTTGGATCTCTCATTGAGTTTTTGAAGCATTGGGGCTAGAAATATCAAGTTTTGGAGGATTGAAAAAGGTGCATGGTTTGTCTGAAACCTTGTGGCCATCAACAGAAAACCATGTGGCCTATTTTAGAGGATCATAAACTCCCCACATGGGTTTTTCATGGTTTACCCACATTTTGTGCCCTTCTCTCATGGGTTGTTCCACTTAGGAAGTACCTCAATACTGTTCATTGCATGATTAGTGCACAGTTAGGGTAACCATGTAGCTCAAACCATACGTGGTGGTTTTTTAAGGAATGGTAAGTGCACGGTTGGCACACAATTTAGAAAAAACATATAGTCAAATTATGTGACCCAGATTTGGGGGGTGAAATGGCCAAAATGACCTTAATTCCTTATATTTTTCTTTCTCTCTTTTCTTCCTCGGCCCCACCCATGTGAATACTTATCTAGGAACATTTGGATCTTCCTACATGAATATTATACTATTTGATTAAACTTCTCCATCCCTCATCCAAATCATTCGTCATCGATCTCTTTGAATCAACATCGATAAGCTTTCAAGTCCTTTTTAATCATTATTTGTTTAGTTTCCTTTCAAATGTACTATTTTGGTGTGATCTCAATTGCCCCATTTTTAAGGGTGAATGTAGGTTTCTTAGATCTCTTCCAAACTAGATCGAATCAAACCTCGATGTCGGGTAAGTGGTTCATTCTAACTATGAGGTAGGGGCCTACAATTTTTTCTCAATTTTTCCATCGTTTTTTGAAATGCGTCGTTGTGTCGTACATCGGCCTTTTCTGATCATTTCTTTATAATGGGTTCCTTATTATTTAATTGATCCTTTCACCTTGATACAAGAATTTTGATCCATGTTTATGAAATTAGATGCCATTGAACTCTTTTATGGTCACCTCATGGGTGTTCCAAGTGAACTACCCCCTCATAATTTAATGGTTGAAAACCCGTATCTCCTCCTAAGCATTAATCTTAGACCATAAATGAATTTTCCCCTTGTAAATGGAGGTATAAATGATAATTCCACCTCCTTAATTGAATTATAACCTTTATAAGTTAAATTTACATGTTTTTTAGTTATTTTAAAATGTTTCTTTTGATGAATTATAACTTTCCTTGAAATGGATGTTAGATATACACAACGAATTGTTTAAAGAACAATATCATCTTTTTATAATAAAACCCCTTGGATGAGGTGTACTATCTTTTAAAATAAAAATAATTTATTTGATGCTTAATACGTTCTTGTCCATATTTCTTTTTTTTATTTATTCCATGATTTAATTTTTGAAATAAGGCGTGTTTAGTATGTAGACTCTTTTGATGTTCTAAATGGAGTTTACCTCCTCCTATTTAAATGTTTACTAGACCACAGAACCTCTTCTAAATTCTTGGCTCAAATGTTTATTGAAATTACCCCTATAGTTAATTTTCCATTTTTAATGACACCTCCTAAGTGATCATTAATCTTTATGAATTATTTTGTCTTGTTTTAGTAATTTAAATGTCATGTATTAATGGTTCAGCATGTTTATGTTTTTATTTCCTTCCTTTAAAGAATTTAATGGTTAATTTGAAATGGAATTTTATAGATTTGTATGACCACACATTTTGATATATTTAAATAAGAATGGATTATATAAATTGTTATAATTTTTTATTCCCTTGATTATAATGGTTTATTTAAATAAAAATCAGGAGAGGTATTGCCTCATGGATTTCATTATAAATATGATGATGCCTTTATATGGGATTGATAAATGTAAGGTGTGATTAGTATTTCCTCATGTCCATTTATAATAAATATGATTATGAAACTTTATAGAGGTTGTGATATGATGGTAAGGGTTCAACTGAGTATGGTGATACCATGCTCCCTTACATTGGGTGTTGAGCAAGACATATCTCACTAATGATACGATATGGGTGATGGGTTGAGGCACCACATTCCATGATTAGAGTGTTTCCATGGTGGATCACTCTCCATCCCAAGTGATGTAGTATGGCATCTCTCACTCTATTGGGATGTAGGGAATGTACCCTATTACATGAGATTTTAGGCTCATTAGACTGGTCATGGACAGTGTGAGTTATGCCCCGGTCCAGCCAGCGCTATTATTCCAAGTATATGGCCATCAAGTGTTTTCACACACTTAGTTCATATAGGTGGATGCAATATATAACCAATATATATATATATTACTACTATGTATAGTCATTGTTCAGACTTATTCTGACTATGAGCCGAAGCAGGTATAGCCGTCAGGTGTCCCTTAGGAACTTGGGCAAGCTGTTGTATATTTATTCAGTCTATTTATTTATTCATATTTCCTAAACACTACTTATTTACATTTATAGACTGGATTAAGTCATATAAACCATGGGTGGGAACATAATGGGATTATTCTCACACCCTGCTCGTGCCGCCATTACAATGGGGTACCCGAGTAGATTATATATTTTCAGGATCGTGGTTAATTTCTTGAGAAGTTTAGCTAGTACCTGGGAGTTATGAGCACAAGACTGAGCTAGATCTCAGGATACTCGTGGAGTTTCCCTTAGGGATTATTATTTCTTTTCTTTAGTAATTTATTTTATTGTATCTTACATCATGTTGCATGTCTTCTATTTTAGTTTATATATATCATCTGGACATGCATGTATTATTGAATACATTGGCGTTGGACACCTTTTATTTAGTTGATTGTTATTATTCTTCTACTGCTTGTCATTCATTTATTTAATGCTTCCATTTTTTCATGTTGTTTCATATTGATTGTACCATTGTGACACTCTGATAAGAGGGTATAGTCTCCCCACTATCACCTCTTGAGACCCTCGCTTCTAGTCGGTAGCCTCAACTATATGAGGAGGCACATTTGAGGCCATGTTACCCATCGGTCTAACTACCATCTTAGTGTCTAGTTGAATCGAGATGTTACAAATTTATTTATAATCATTATCCTCTAAAAAAAATTTGAAAATCTCACATGATATAATCATCTTCATAACCTGGGGAATATAAACATAATAAATTTATGATCTCAGACACCTGATAAGGGAAAAATATATCCTAACATGTTAGATCATAATCATGAAGGAGAAAATGAATAATACATAAATATATTAATAATTGATCATAAGGTTATAGATGATAATCATAAAACATGATATAGAAACATAAGATCATAACTATATTGATAAGTATTCATAAAATTTATGACATGTCCCAAAATACATATCAATAATCAAAAAACATGTGAGTATGATATAAATGTGGTGAATAGTTCAAAAATGATAAAAAATCATGAAAACATGGAATTTCATATTATGAAATGTATCATGAAATTTTTTTCATAACTTTATAAACAAAATGGAAATGTGTCACAACCATAATCATAATAAAAACTTTATGAGAAAACCCATCATGCCCATGCTTGTGTGAATAGACTTATTTTGTCTACACTGAAAATGTGACCAAACCCATCAGGCCCACACCTATGTGAACAAACTCTTTATCTACACTCCTAACTATCTCATGATATATATGACTAAACTAATTCATTTAAGGGTTATATAGAACCCCAAACATAATAATCTATACATATTCATTCCACTTAAAATTAATCATAAACATATCTTGATAAACCCCAAGAAAAATAATAGGTTTCTTAAACTTTCCAAAAAAATCACATAACATAAACTTAAAGGATCATAAGATATATAAAAATATAATTTTACAAAAGGAATCATATCATATAAAAAATATATTATTATTGAAAAATTACTTCATTATAGATAAACCTTTTCATAAAAATATAAGTGAAAATATAAAAAAAATAACAAAACTATTCAGTCATTATTAGAACAATAAAGTGAAAATTACATTCAAAAAAATTAGAGGGAAAGGGAATAATTTTCAAAACCTTATTATAAAAGGTTATAAATAAAATATCCTTAAAAAGAAATAGATATTATCAAATATATATATATATATATTCTAAGATAAAACACTGGATTTATAAGGGATGCAAAATTCCTTTTTTAATATTTTGAAATACCTTCACCTATTTAATAAGAAGGTTATTAAAAATTAGTTTTAAAAAGGTGTATATAGAATTATGAGAATAATATAAAATAATTTATATTATATTTCCTAAAAATAGTATTTTATTTTTGGGAAGTAAAATATGGTCATGGAACAAATGATTCATTGGTAAGAATTAGAGTTATTATTACAAATGGTATAATTATATTTTGGAAAACATATCATCATAGAATTTGTTATTTATAATGATGATTAATTTCCCTATAGAAAAAAATGGAAATAAAAAATAAAATTGAGGAATAATAGGATCAAAGTAATCTTGAAAATGTATATTTCAGAAAGAAAGGCTATGACCAAGTGACTCAAAGATTAAGTCACTAAATCCCACTTACCTTTATTCCCTCTTAGTTGAATACACTCTAACCTATTATAAAATAAACATAAATATATAAATATACTATTTTATAACTATATTAATACCTAAAAATATTTATAATTTTCATTTATAGTCATTCTCTACATGTATATTAGTGATTTTTTTCTATTTGTTCCTATTTCCCCCTTCATGTGTTTATAGTTTCGACCATCTATAGTTATTTCATAAAAGTGTCTTCAACATTCATTATTCATCCAAATTTTATCATTAAAATTTAATTAAATTTACTATAATTTATAAATTATAATTATTTATTATGTTTAAATTTCCTTTCATGAGTACTTTTGTCTTTATCCAAGAAGATGAAATCGACAACGAACGTTTTTTTGGTGATTTTCAACCTACAAAGCGTGTTTTCTTAATTAATTGGTTAAATGTTCATGTGGTATTTCTATAAATCAAAATAAATCATAATTTAAATATTTATATAATATTATACATTTAATTTAGTTTTCATAATTATCCATGATATAATTTCATTATAATATTCAGATTTGTGGTCAAACTGACCCAATCATGAACATATCAGGATTATTGATGATTATGAGGTGATTTAGTTATAATATTTTTTAAACAATATAATACTGATATCATTTAGTGTTTCATATTGTGATATATCATAATTATAAATTAATTATAATAATAAGTAATGGATACGAAAATATTATATAATTTTATTTAATGGTTTTACTCTTAATATTCTTGTTTTAAATAATTGAATTTATGATAATCATTTATTGATAATATCATTAATAGGTTCACTAATTTTTCTAACAGAACCTTAATTTTATCAGAAAAATAATATTTATCTTTTAAAACCATTATCATGTCCATCCATGTAAGGCGGTGATGAAATGAAAAATGGAAATTGGCTGTTCTATGGAGGTTATACTGAACACGTACGCTTGGTTGATGATTTCATTTTCCATATAATGGATAAAAGGAATAATATGGATTATAATTTAAGAATATAAAACATCTCATAAATATCATAATTTTATATTAAATTCACTATTAGGACCAACCCTCTATGTTGGTGCTGTAAAATGAAATAGGTTGCATCATAGAGGTGGTAGTTCCCACAACGAACAATTCACATTTTCATTTTTCTTAATGGCAAAGGGGAGGGTGGTTGATGATTGTGACAACATTATAATAAATTACTATTATAATAATGATAGTGATTATATAATTTTAATATGGTGAAATTAAATTTTAGGAAGAATAAAATAACATAAATAAATAGAAGAGATAAAGAGAGGTTAAAAACTTATACCTCACCTCTTGGATTATCTCTTTTTCAAAGGGGATTAAACCATTAAGGGATAGTCCTTTACGAATAAAAAAACTCATTGAGGTGTATAAAAGTTTAAATTAGAGTATTGAGTAGAGTTTTTTGTCTTAACCAGTATTTTTGTGAGGGGAAGTGAGTATAAGAGTTCCCATTTTATAAGTGAAAATGGGATGCATTTTTGTAAATACCGAAAACATTTCAACAATGAAAATCCACTCTCAAAGAAAGTGGAACCAAAATTAAGAAATAATATATTGTGGAAGATATAATATTTATAAATTCTTCCAAAAATCAATTAAAATCATGATTTAAAAATGTTTGACCATTTTCTTCTTAGGTTGTTAATTTTTACCATTTTGGTTTTCACCACTATAACTAATTTTTACCTATTTAATTAATCATTTATGCCCAAAATAAAATGGTCCCTATTATATAATTTGTACCTAATTATTCCAAATTTTAAATATATTTTTTTGATTCAATTTTTTAGAAGTGATAAATATTAATTTTAAGATACTAAATGTATAATGTATTAAAAACAATTTTTTGAAAAAAAACTTAAATTATAAAATGTAAAATATGGGTTTATGAATTAAAAATAACATTCCTAAAATTATATATTAAATTATAAAAAACATATTTTTTTTAAATGTTTCATAAATTTCAAATTCATACATATACGCTAATAATGTCATAAAAGTGATGTTATTTATAAAAATTGTATTTTTCACTATTCACCTAAAAAATCAATATTTATAGAAAAATTAAAAATAATAATCTTATGATGTTATTCATATGATAAATAAAAATATGAATTTTATTTTTTTCAATTTTTCATCCTAAAATTTTTAATTTTTAATTATATTTCAAAACATAAAATATAGAGAAAGGTTGTTTTTATGGAAAAAAACTTTTGGTATATTAACTATTATTTTTACTAGAAATTTCAAAATTAATAGTGTAAATATATCTTTTTATTATTAAATAAAAATAAACATAGTTACTTGAAATATAATTTTAATTTCAAAAGTTACATTTTTTAAGTATAAAGTGAATTTAGAAAAAAAAAGTACTTTTCAAAAATTATAAAAATTGATGATATATCTATATATATAAATATTTTATTAAATTTTTATATAATAAAAATTACTAATTACATAAACCATGTATTTTTAATACCTAAGTATCAAGTAAGATTTGGTTTTAGTTTTCGTTGGTGGTTCACTTAGCATAAATCGTGTGGAAATCTCCATGATCTTGAACTTCTCTGGTATACAGTTTTTCTCTAATTGTAATTTCTTGATTTTGACTTGGGATTGGTTAAGGTCAAACCCTAGAAAAGATACATCCCATATGATTTTGGACAAGTGGATTTATAAGGAATACTTCTTCTTCTAGATGTCATTTCTTCTTACTTTCTTTACAGATTTTGTGATATGGTTACTTCAATTTATACCAGTAAATTTAAAAGGTGTGTTTTAACGATCATATTTAATATTAAAAATGTATCAAGGTTATTTTTCTTAGTTTTTTAGTGTTTGAAACATTTTATTTAATATATTATTTATTTAAGGATAATATATAGTGAAATCAATGGTTTTTACATTCTCCTCCCTTAAAAATATATTTAATCCTTATAATTTTTAATTATCACATACCAATAGAAATAGATAAGAATATCTAAAATATAGAGATGAATCAAGATATAATTTATAAATATATATATTTTTTAGAAACTTGTTAAATATATATCTTTCCCTAGAATAGTATTATTCCTAATATTATTTTTTTCTCCAACTATTTGGGCCAGGAGTATTCCATTATTTAGTATGAAGACCCATGTTATATAATTTTTTTTAGAGAATGTTCATTAATATCCTTTCATTGAATAAATATCATATATTTATAGGAAATATGATTTACTTACTCTAAATAATTTTTTCTCTAATTTGATGGAACCGATCCATCACTAAAATCATGTTAAATTTGTCTAAAGGATAATAAGATTTCTACAAGGTAGATTCAAATAAACTTCAACTTGGAATAAATTAATCAAACCAATATAATATTTATTCAATAATAAAATCATTAGGGTGGTGATTTAATGATCATATTAAACTAATTATATTTACTAGAGTTCTTATAATCAAATTTCAATAAGATATCTACAACTCTAGATTGGAGGGTATGCATACCTTAAAAATTAGGATCCACTTCAGGAGTAGTGCTTATATAGGTATTCCATTTTCCTCTTGGTCTTGCAGGTTCTTGATTCTCATCATTGTGGTTAGTCCTTGAATTAGGTAATTGACATGGAAAATTCTGATGTTCCCCACACATAATATATTGAATTATTAATAGTACCTTAGGATGAACTCAATTTATTTACAGTGTGTTTTTAAAAAATCTTTATTTTTTAACATTTTGATACTTATGAACCCCTTATTCCCCAATTAAAACATAATCAAATCCCCTTGAGTCAATTCCCTTTGTGCTTTTTCCCATATTTTGACATATAATAAATCAAACATTTTTTATTGTATCATCTTCATCACTTGATCTTTCATTATACTCCATCCTTATCTTCATTGGTGTGTTTGGGAAATTTATTATATTCACATTTTCTAAAATATTTCATGATAGTTGTTTTGAAATGATAATAAGGTTTCTAAATCTAACTCATATTCAGAGGGGTTGTTCATTTAGATAATCCTCATGTTCTCCCTCACATCCATGGTTCCTTCTACTTCCATATATTACTAAACCCAAAATGGTTACCATGAGTGATGAGGTATTAACAATATAGGGATATTATCCTAATCATAAAATTAATTCAACCTTAAAACACCTTGTTCCTTTTACATTTTTACATTATCCCATGGTTCCTTTAGTTCAACCTATAAAAATCATAATTTGACCTATGTCACCTTAAGTTTGGTTATCTTATGATTATCAACCTAATCCCTAAAAATTAAATGGTAAATCAATCCTTCATATCATTTCATAATGATAATATGATTAACACAAGCACAATTATTGTGTGTGTCAAACTAGGTGTGCAATTAATCCTCTTATCATGCATTGGGTGATGGTTGGGTTAATACACAACAATCCATTTTTAGGGTTATTAAACCTAGTTATATATTTTCTAGATCCATTATCCACTTTTAGTATCTATATAGAGATGTAATTTCTTGGATAACCACATAATATCTACTTTACCAAAACATCAGGATGTTATCCAAAACTTATAATCATCCCATAGACTTTTACCTAGTGTTTTCACTAATGTTATATAAACCAATCACTAAAAATAACAAAATCTTGATCTGATACCAAATAAAGTGATCCAAGATAAATATAACTTAAATAATTCATTAATATAAGGATTTAAATAATACATACCAAAAACAGTCACACAACCCAAGGACGTAATGATTTGGTGTCCCAATGATTAGCTACAAAAATAAATTATTTTACAACACTTGCAAAAATTTATTGATAATCATGATCATCCAGACCATTTTATTAACATATCACATAATATAATCATATTTATAACCTAAATAATAGAAATATAATAAATGGGTGATATTAGAGTCTCATTAAGGTAAACCATATCATAACATGTCAAATCATAAACATGAAGGAGAACATGAATAAGACATAAATATCTTAATAAGATATCATATGACCATATACAATAATCATAAAACATGGTATATTGTCATAATATCATAACTATATCATTAATTATATGTAAAATTTATGACTTGGCTCAAAATACACATCAATAATAAAATAACATGTGATCCTGGTATACAAGTAAAAAATACTTTAAAAATATGGCATAATCATGAAAAGATGGTATTTTATGGAAAGGGAATGCATCTTAAAAATTGGACGTAACTTTATAAACAACTTGGAAATATGGAACAACCATAATAATATGAAAACCTCTACGATAAATCCCTTCATTATTACACCTATGTGGAAAAAAACTCATTATGTCCACACCATAAAATGTGAGTAAACCCATCATGTTCATGCCTGTGTGAACAAACTCATAATGTTCGTTTCTAAATACCTTGTGAGATATAAGTTTAAATCAATTTATTTTAGGGTGATATATGTCCCCACCCATTATTATCTACACATATGTGTTCCAGTTAAAATCAATCATAAACATATCATAACGAATCCATGGAAAATGAATGAGATTCTTAAACATTCCAAAAACATAACATAACATAATCATAAAGGATTATGGGATATAGAAAATCTCATTGTATAAAATTAATTATATCATAATAAAATATAGAGTATGTTCAAAACATCACTTTATGAGATATAAACCTTGGAAGAAAAATTTAAGTGAAAATACAAAAAAAATCACAAAACATTTTAAACATTATTATAAAAGATGAAGTGTGGATTAAATTCAAAAACCATTTTGAGGATGGAAAAGGAAGACTTTTTAAAACATTATTATAAAATTTTATAAATAAAATAACCTTTAAAATATATTAAGGTTATCAAAAAAATGTTGAGTGGATGATAAAAAAATTTATTTTAAAGGGATATAAAATCCCTTTTTTAAAATATTTTGAAATACCTTTGCCGGAATCATAAAAAAATTATTAAATGTTACTTTTGAAAAGGGATAAAGATAATTATGAGAATCTTATAAAATAATCCATATTTTCTTTCCCTAAAATATAGGATAATAATGGTTGGATGGAAAATATGTCCATTGATGAAAATATTCATTTATAAGAATGAGAGTTATTCTTACTAATGATAAACTCTTTTTTAGAACACATTTTATCAAATAATTGGTTATTAATAATTAAAATTAATTTCCCCAAGTAAAAAAATAAAATAGCAAATAAAAACAAAGGAATGGAAGGAAAAAATATATTTTGAAAATTTATATTCAATTAATAAAGTCTATAACCCAATAAATTAAATATTAAGTGAGGAAAACTCTCTTACCTTTATTCCCACTTAGACAAATGTACTCTAACCTCCCATAAAAGATATATAAATATCTTAATATAATATTTAAAAACTATATTAATACCTAAAATAATAATAATTTCCATTTATAATCATTATATATATGTATATTAGTTAGTTTTTCTTTATCTTCCCCCTTCGGGTGTTTATAGTTTTGACCATTTGTAGTAGATTCATAGGAGAAATGTCAGTATTAGTTATTCATATAAAGTTTACCATTATAAGTTATTTAAATTTAATACAATTTATTACTTATAAAGATTTATGATTTTTAAATTTTTATTCATGTTTACTTTGGTCTTTATCCTAAAAGGTTAAATTGACAATGAATATTTTTCAGTGATTTTCAACCTACAAAAGGTGATTTCTTAATTAATGAGTTAAATATTGATATATCCATTCTAGAAACAAAATATAATAATTATTTAAATATTTATTTAATATTATAAAATTAATTTAATTTTCATAATCATGCATTATATAATTTCATATCATTGTTCATGTATGTGGTCAAAATAACCTAATTATGAACATAACATAATTATTGAGATTATGAGGTGATTTAGTTGTAATATAATTACAACAGTAACATAATGATATCATTTAGTGTTTATTAGTGTGATATATCATAATTATAAATTAATTAGTAGAATAATTTATGGATATGAAAAATTATATAATTTGAATTGATGATTTTCCTCTTGATATGCTTATTTTAAACGATTAAATTTACGATAATCATTTTTTAATTATATCATTAATATGGTTTCTAATTTTTTATACCGTAACCTTAATTATATCATAAAAAACATATTTATTCTTTAAAACCATTCTCCTGACCATCCATGTAATGAGGTGATGAAATGAAAAATGGGCATCAATAGTTCCACAGAGGTGGTAGTCCACACAGAAACATGGTTGATGATTTTATTTTCCATAGAATGGGTAAAAGGATTAGTATGTTTTATCATTTTAGAATATAAAATATCTCATAAATATAATAATTATATGTTAAATTCACTATTATTACCATCTTTGTAATGTGGTGATGTAAAATGAAACATGTTGCATCATGGAGGTGGTAGTCTACACAACATATGATTCACGTTTCCGTTTTTCCTACTTGAAAAGGGAAGGATGGTTAATTATTAAAAAATCATTATAACAAAATACTAGTATGAAAATGATTTTTATTTTATTATTTTTCAGTGGTGAAATTAAATTTTTGGAATAATAAAAGTACATTAATAAATAGAGGTTAGAAACTTATACCTCACTTCTTAGATTATCTTCTTTTTTAAGGGGATTAAAACTTTAAGGGATGGTCTTTTGATATAGAAAAAACCTCATTAATGTGTCTAATATTTTAAAGGATGTTTTTGGGTATACTTTAGTCCAAATAAAAGTGGTTTTTTGTGAGGGTAAATTAGGATAAGAGTTCTCCTTTTATAAGTGAAAATGGGTGGAATTTTTGTAAATACCAAAAAAAATTCAATAATGAGAAGTCATTTTCAAGTTAAGTTGAAAAAAAATTATAAATAATGTATTGTATAAGATATAAGTTCTATACAAACTTAACCCACTAAATTAAAAAAAAATTAAACATGTTAGATCTTTTACCTCTTAGGTTAATCATTTTTACCATTTTGGTTTTCACCATGGTAAGTAGTTTTTACCTAGGTAATTTTTCCTTTATGCCCAAAATAAAATGGTGATTTTTATATAATTTAAACCTAATGATTCAAAATTATAAACCCATTTTGTTTTATTCAATTTTTTAAAATTGATAAAAATTTATTTTAAAATACAAAATGTATATTGTATTAAATATATTTTTTGAAAAAATATAACAAAAATTCAAAAATGTCAAATATGGGTATATAAATTAAACCAAAATTATTAAAATTATAAATTATATTATAAAATACATATTTAGTCTTAAAAAAGGGTTTTATAAATTTTCAATTCATACTTATATATAAATAATATCATAATAGTTATATTATTTCTAAAAACATTATTTTGTATTATTGACCTAAAAATCAATATATTACAAAAATACCAAAAATTAATCTTAAGAAATTATTGATTTGATAAATCCAAAAATGAATTTAATTTTTCTAAATTATTATCATAAAATTTATAATTTTTATTTTTATTTAAATATATAAAATATAGCGAAAATATTATTTTATAGAAAAATGAAATTTGGTATATTAACTATTATTTTCTTATTTTAAATTACTAATTCATATATTGTTAATATATCTTATTATTATTAAATAAAGATACACTTATTTCCTTGAAAAAAAATTATAATTTTTAAAAAAATTATTTTTTATGTATAAGGTTAATTTAGAAAAAAAATGATTTTTGAAAAGTGAAAAAATTCATGATATATATAAACACACATACATATATATATTATTAAATTTTGATATAATTATAACTTCTACTTAAATAACTCCTTGTGATATCTATGTAATACCTAAGCTTCAGGTAAGCTATTATTTTATTTTCAGGTGGCGGTTCAGCTAGAATGGATCTTGTGGTTATCTCCATGAGATTGAAATTCTCCCATATAAGGTTTTACTCAAACCATAATTGCTTGAGTGTGGCTTGGGATTGGTCATGGGTAAACCATAGAGAAGATATATCTCATCCATATTCAGAAAAATGGACTTCATAAGGAAGACTTCTTCATCCATATTCAATTTCTTCTTACTTTAATTATTGATTTTGTGATATGGTTACTTCAATTTATACTAGCTAATTTAATGTTTATGTTTTAAATTAATATTAAATATTAAAAATATATCAAGGTTTTTGTTTTTATTTTTTTATAGTGTGTGAAACATGGTATTTAATATATTATTTATTTAATGAGGATATACAGTGAAATATTGGGTCATTACATGATGTGTTCTGTCGGAGATACAATGCTAGGGTTTACAAAAGAATTAAATATAGGATAGATGTGTGTTTAGGCCCACACGTTGTGTGACCCTAGATGAATAGATCAGTATATAAAGGAAGCACATTACCTAGGAACTCGGGCGACCAACATGGAAGTGTATATCTAGGATAAACCCCATGTACCTCCTAGTGGAACCCAATTCAAGCACTGAGGCCCACACTGAGTGACAATCCTATACCTACATGTCATGTGACATGTTACACAAGTCATGTAGTTTCCCATTTTCATGCTATGTGAGGAATTAATACATGGGGATCTAATTAATTAGGGGTTATACACCACGTACCCCATGAATCACACCATGTACTCTCTTGTATCTTGGGTTAAGGCCTTCGTGCAGTCCCCTATTAGTGGAGTTCCATGTGAGAAATGATGGTATATTTATATCCAAAGATAAAAATATAAATCAAGGTGAAGAAAGCAGGATTAACTGTATCAGTGTCTTAGAGATCAGGCTTTCCTTTTAAACACTCTTAGTGGCAACCCACCCTGATAGGTCATATGTTCTAGGGAATAATAATCTCTTATAATCCCCAAGTAGGTTTAAAAATCCCCCCATGTGATTGGGGTTTGGAATACTATATTCATGTATCAAATAACATCAATATCATCTCTATTAATATAAGGTGTGGGATCCCTTATCTTTTGGGTTAGTATCTCCTCAATCCATTAATATTAGATGGGGTCTGGGTTCCTCCACTAGGGTTGTAATCACTCCTATACTACTAAAGTCACATGATATCCCATTATAAATATATAGATTTTATGTGGGTTGGAGTTTTATATTGTTTTAATATCCTAGAAAAAATTTGGAATCCTTATATTGGATGTGAATACTGAGACCATACTCTGAGTCTAAGTACCCCTCCTTTGAGCATATCTGGGTTCTTTATTCCTACATTTCGGGTTATGGTTTTGTGATGAATATATTTTTCTTCTTTATTAATTGGTTTTTTTGTGTTATCCTACTGGGTATGCATATACTCTTCCCTACTTAGGTTTTTCCTTCATGTGTTATGTCTTATACATGTGACAGATTGTTATATGGAGATCATAGTGGACCTGATGTGGGTGTTACTTAGTGGTTCTTGGCAGGCTATGGTGGAAGGATTTTTGTTAGACTAGATTTTTTGTGTTGATAATGGTTTCCATCATATTATCAAGATGTACCTACCTTATAGTAATAGGTATTTTATTTTTCTCTCTATTCTTTGATTACAAATTGTCACACTCTATTGTGGGATATTAAAGGTTGTGAATGCATTTATTATTCTAGTTGTTTACTCTTCCACGTTATTGGTTTGTTTGGAAATTTGTGTGTGTGTGTACAATTTAATAGTTTAAGTCCTCTCATATGTGTGATATTCCTACTTGGTGATAGTCAATAACCCTTGACCTATTGTAGGTGATCTTTATATGGAATAATCATCCTACCACGTGCTAGGTAGGCCCCAGTGGGATAGTTCATGTCACAATCCATTACTAATTCACCTATTATTCTCATGGTGGTAGTGATATAAGGTGTGTTATCATTTATTATATATCAATAATAATGAAGTAACAAATCCCCGTCTTTCCTCCTTACACCTTGTATGTGAATCCTCTCTATAATACACTAAACAATATTGTGATTCACATAAATCAATCAAACTCATGTGAACTATGATCATATTGGGATTACATGAGGGTGTGACTCATTTTATAATAAAATATTCTTAAATTACTAATCAAGCCTTTATATTCCAAAAAAGTATTAAATTTTGAGAAAATCCTCTAAAAATCGCTTCAAGTCAGTGTTATTTTCAAATCCCATTCTAAGATTCCAAATAGGTGTTTAAGTTATATTTTAAAAAAATTCACTTGAAATATATTTAAAATTAAATTATGAGAATAATAAATTCATTTTGAAACATTTTTTAATTTGGATAAACTAGTTTTTATTGAAAACATTTCTTACATTATATAAACATACCCATAAAACACAATAGAGTAGTGCGTAAAAAATTATAACAATATAACACATAGAAATTTCATACGATTAATCTTGAAAACTCATCAAAAATCCTTAAATAGTGAAATTATAATTAAACAACATATTAAATTAATAAAACAACTCACATGAAAATATTAGTTATCTAAAACATCGTTTAAATTCCCAATTTCTTAAAGAACATTTTATCAAACCCATGATATGAATAGTCCCTTAGTATAATAATATAAGTAATTTAATTCTTGTAAAATACTTTGAAATAAAAAAAATTGTTTCTAAAAATTTATCCTCTATATTTAATTTCATAAGAGTTCACAAAAAATGCATAATTTTGATGAAAATTAACATAATAAACCCAAACATTTAATGGCATATCAAGGAAAGGAAAATTCATGGAAATACCTACCTTATACTTGATTATTTTTAATAATTGGATCTAAATATATTCTAGAAAAAACCAAGGAACATTAAAAAAACTAATATAGTCCTTAAACTAATAAAACCGCATGAAAAAATTAGAAATAAACCCTATATCATTGAGACTATCATAGGGAAATAATAAGAGAGGAAAATAATAGAAGGGAGAAAATATAAGAAAAAAGGACTATACCTTGAAGAAACCAATAAAAATTGATGTAAAAGAACCAAAAATGAATAAGGTAACCAAATATATATTCTTAAGACTCTATTTTCAGTGAGTAAACAATAAATGGGGAGTAAAATACCCCATTTGAGTCTTAAAATTGAAAGAAAAAAAGCTTAAAATTCACAATAATTAAATTTCTTCCTACGATGAAATTGACGTGAAATATTTTTTCGGGCTATGAAGGACCCCTTGGTAGAACTAGTTATGGAATGACACATTCATCTCATCCTAAATTAATGTTCAATAGAACACACCACAAGTACAATGACTATGTAATTATGTGTATATTTTATAATCTATAACTATATACCTAGGGAGTATCCTGATCATGGTGTGACAACTTTGGCTATGACTATAACTAGTTGTAACTCCAAACTATAGATTACTGAACATTAGAAAATTCCCAAAACAACCTATAAAAAATAGAGATAAATAAACATGAAAAACATTAAATAATTAATTTAAAATATGAAAATGATACTGTGAGTGTTACAATTTTACTTAGCATGTTACTTTCTATCCCCAGGAAGTCATAGGATTTGAAATAGATGGAATAAATAGATATCAGACAACAATGAGTAAACTTTCAAATGATATAACCTCTAAATCCATCAAAACTAATAGATCAAATACATATCCAAATCCATTAACATATATAAATCCTAAATCAAGATAATAATAGAACATGAGAATATAAAATATTATATGGATAATCAATTTGGATGAGATTGGCATCCAATTCCATCACATATTATGATTACACTAAAAGTATAGTTCTATAATACAAGGCATTCTAAGAGAACCACCTCAAAACATGACCTAATATTCCAACCAATAATTACTCAAAAAATATAAAGGGTATGGCCATTATTTTCACATAAAATCAATCATTTACTATCCAAATATGCATAAGGTGTCGAATTTCCCAAAAATAAAAACCATAGATCATAACAATAAATAATGAAGAAATAATAAATAAGGATAGAGTAAAATGTCTAGATAATATTCACTAATTTCTATCCAAATCAAGAAGATATTTAATAATTTATCATATGTTGTTGCTTTAATTTACAAAAAAAATCTAGAGATTCCCCAGCCAACTATATTGGTGAAAATTCTTCAGAACATTTGAGTAAGAAGGATTAGAGTGCCTGAACAAGCCACACTAGAAACACACTAGGGATCACATATTTATTGGATAAGTGGTAACAAAATGAGACGAAACACCCAAATAATTGAAATTCCCATGCTCGAGTTCCACTATTTTTCGATTCTCACCAAATAGGGAACATTAACCATCATCAAAGGAGATGAAGATACCACAACTCATGGGTTTCCCTCTACAAGTGAACTCCTCCATCATGGATTTATTATCAAATCCTCATATAAAATTTGACCATATAATAACACCCTAGAAACAAGTTCCAAATTATTTTCCTTTATAAAAATATGATTTTTTTTATTGAATCGCTATAAATGATCTCCAGAGAAAATGGACTCAACTCACTAAAGCAATCAGTATAATCATTCGCCATTCCTTCACCCTAATACAGATTCATTTACTCCAACACCTTTCCTTTCTTTACTTCTATAGGGAAGTAATGTTGGGATAATTTGGTCTAAAATAATTCCCACATCATATTATTCTATAGTTGGGATAAAACGACGATCTTCCACTATTTATAACTCATCCCACCAAGAAAATCCTTAATGACTTTCACTCTCAAGGGTTCAAGAGTCCTCAAATACATGAATATCTCATTAAAATTATAAATACACTTTATAGCCTCTTGAATACATAGATCACCTCATAAGATAGGAAAACATAGAAAATATTTCACCTCTACCACTCTACATAGAGTCTAGGTAGTGTAGACTAATGTAAGAGAAATACTAGAACTTAGGGAGTCACCAATTTGAGAAAAAATCCTAGTGAAATACTTATTATGAATCATTGAGATTTTTTTGGGAGGCATACTCAAAATATTAAATAAAATACAAGCCTTAATAAAAAATACTCAAGATAAAATAAATACTCACAAGATTAAATCAATTCAATATTGAAAATAACAACACCAAATCTAACTAAAAGTACTATTTAAACTCTCAAAACCATTAGATTTTCATTATAAGACAATTTTAAAGTGTTCCTTTAGAAAATATTTCTTAATAAAGTCCAAAACTACGTAATTTAATTTCTAAATATCAAAATGCTATCAAAAAATTATTTTAAAACTCCATTATTTATCATTGAATTTATTTATAAATCCTTAATATAAATTTTCCTTTAATTTTTTTTGAAAAACATCTTTACAGCATCAAAACTTAGTCATTGATATTTTTTAAAAAAATTAATTCCATCATAAAACATAATCATAATCCAATCGAGTAATATAAACAGTCCAAAAATGTTTCCATAAATAGGGATTAGTGATCATGCATAACTTGGCCATATGGTTTAGGAAACCTTTTACTAATCATGAAAAGTCCACTAAGAGTGAAAAACCCATGCACATGACACCACGTGGTTTTTCAAACCATGTGATTCATAGTGTGTCACTATATCCTCTCCCATTTTTATCCCAAAATATAAAACAATTTATAATTTTTTTAATCCATATCAAATACATAAGATATTAATAATGAAAGCTCAAAATTCATGAATCTTAACCCGATATTAAATGGTAAATCAAGGATCATAATGAGTAAGAGGTGTCTAGACTCTTCCTGCACCTAAATCTCAAGTTCTAATAGTCCCATATCTAGTCTATCACCACTTCTAAAATAAAAAAGGGTTATCTTATATAGTTTTTTCATGAACCGACTCGGGTCACCCCCTCAATTGGGCACTAGATCTGGCCTATGGAAAGTCTTTAAGGGAATTCCCAATACCTGAGATGGAAAATAGTTCATGGGAATCGAATATTCTTTAATGGGAATAATTTTATAAGATAAATCATGTTTACCATGTAGTATAATTCTATCTGAATTTTAACATGGCCCACACATATTTTTCAAATCCATGCATAATCTAATAAATATATTCAAATAAAAACAAAACCATATGGTGAATAACAATAAATAAATTTACAAATCAAAATATATTGATAATGTTGTACATATCACACTCTTAGGTGGTTTTGATGATCAAAAACACAAAATTCTGTTACTAGCATTTTCTTTTAATGAATTTCAATATTTTTATTTTAGAAAAAAAACTAATGAGGGTAATAGACCAAACAGAGGGATCAATAAGAGAGTGAAAGACATTCTTATATCCCTCCACCTATGAGTGCTAATGGCTACCCAGAGGGTTACCACCAAATAGTTGGTGGTACATTGACAAAATAATAGTTCTTTCTAGGTGCCATCGACTACTACTGACACTCACTGGGTTTCTAATGGAAGCTAGGAAAACTGAAAAACTATACATTAGTAGAGGGCCCCTCATGTCTTAATTCAACCCCTAATGGATCTATTCAACCACAAAAACCTCTATAATGTTCATAATTCAATTGGAGGCTATAAATATATCTCCAAGGGTCCTTGGATATCTCCAATTACCTTGAAGATCATTTTAGATACCTATTTTTTTACTTTGATTCATTCTCAAGATATCGTATACTATTGTATCACTCTCCCCCATTATTATATTATTGTATATTATTGGAAGGATTATGATTATACATAATAGGTATTGAAAAAATAGAGTCTGTTATTTTTATTTTTCATGGGTTTTCACTACCATTTATTTGGAGGGTTTGGATGCTCAGTTAAATTGAGTGTGAGGGGGTTGGTGTACACTACCATTAAAAGTGTAGGGGGTTTGGGTTTCTAGCCATAACCACTAAAAGACTAGTAGTTAAATTGGGTTTCTTGTTAAAACCACTAAAAATCTAGGGTCATACTTCCTATAAAGAGTTTCTTGGATACTAAAAAATCCAAGGGTTTAAACTAAAACCTCTCAATGATCTTGAGGGGAGGATACATAGGGATCCCTTTGTGGATTATTGTCAAAATCAATTATCAAATTGTAATTTTCTTTTATTTATATTTATGATGTGTTAATTAATTAATTTATTTTATCTCCCTTAACTATATTAATTTTAATTATCACTTTAAATGTTTTAATTTCATTAAATATTAGTTTAAATTTCTAAATAGTTTATAAAAGTAAATTCACCCCCTTCTTGCCATATTTACTCATACCAAAAATTGGTGTTATAACCAACCTTTATCTCAAAACCTTAACTGGTTCCAAGGAATTACCACTTAAAGATAGCCTTTACCTCAAATATACATGTTTCTCCAGAAGGAAACTAAATGGGTAGAGATCCATACTTTGAAGGATCATACTATGGTTATTGGAAAACTATATTGTTAACTTTTCTTAGAATCATATGATATCTAGTTCGGAGAGAATTTATTCATGGCTATACACCCACTCAAGAAAAGGAAGAAAATGGACTCTTGATGATATAGAATATTTTGGGATTGATGGAAAATATAGTAATACACTAAATTGTAGGTTTTATAAGATTTAATTAATATAATTTCCATGTGTAAAACCACTCATAAAATTTTAAAATTATTATAACTTATCCATGAAGGTACCAATAAAGTAAAATATACTAGGATTTATATGTACCACCAAGATTTTAAAAGATTAATTATTCATACTAATGATCCTATAACTAAACTTTTTACTCATTTCATTGATATTTTATTGGTAGGAAGTCATTAGTTGATGTTATTTCACTATAGAAACTTGTGAAATATATTCTTTGGGTATTTTCAAATGTTTAAGGGAACCCAAAGTTACTATGATTAAAGATTTATAAATCACAAATATATCAGTTGAAGAGATCATTGGTCCACTCATGACCTATGAGATTAAAATGAAAAGAAAATCCAAGAAGGGTTCCAATGAGGTAAAAGACAATAAGAACATTTCCTTCAAATCCAACAATGATGTGGGGTCCCAAGGGGCGCATCATTCTTGATTTTTTTCCCACTTTGGTAGAGGTCACTTCCTCTTGGATGAGGCTATGGAAATTCTTATGGGTCTCTAGATTTGTAGGTACTGGAGTATTAATCTTATTTCCATTGATACTAACTCTCTCATACTTCATGACTTCATGCGTGGTAATTAGAATATCCATTGGTCTTTAACTTGTGTCTTAAGAAGGGGCAGGAATCTCATCAGTGATGGCGCTATATTTTTTCACACATTGAGGGAGGGAAATATGGTTGTTGGTCATCTTGTCTTTATGGAAGTGCAAGGTCTTAGAATTTTATTTCAATGGATGTGAATTCTTTCTCAACTAAAGGGAAAACTTTATTATAGGGGATGATCTAGTTCTACATCACTTTAGGCCTCCATATTTTTTCATTTTATGTGGGCTTCCCTTTCTTGTTTCTTTTGGGTCTTGTTGTTTTTTACTATTATTTTTTGAAAAATAAATATATGGTTATGATGATGATGATGAAATCCAAAAATGATGAATCTTATTAAAGTGAAGAGGATATTTCTCATCTTTACAAGAATATGAATAAATTATTCAAATAAAAAGGTATATCATCACAATAAGAAGAATAAATTAAACCAAATGCAAGATGTTATGAGTGAAATAAAAAGTTTCACATAAAATCTGAGTATCCCACTCTCAAAAGGAATACAATGGATAATAATTACAATAAAAAGGATTTCAACATGTCAACAAGGAGTGAAAGTGATGACTCTCTATCCTTATAGAACTCAAGTGATAGAAGATCCAAGTGTCTCGTGACTAACATTGCAGTGATTCTATAGGTAAATTATTACACTTCTTATTTATCTTATATTCATTTAAATTATAAAGATATAATATATTATAGAGTTTAATTTCAAGAAGGATTTTTTGAGATTACAAAAAAAAATTAAATATATTATCTTGTTGTTAATTTGAAGTGTCATATTTTTATAGAAAATGAGAAACTAAAGTGAGTAAATGAACATACAAAAAAATTCTTTTAGAAAATTATAAATATAAAGAAAGAATATTCAATTTTTTATTAAAAGAAAGTATAGGTTTGAAAAATGATTCACATAAAATTAAATGAAAAAAGGTTTGTATAAAGGATTATCTGAACATTTAAAAATTATAAAATGCAATAAAAGATCTCAAAAATTATCTTTTTAAGTTCACCCAAGGTGAGTTAAATTTAAATTTAATTTTTTATTCTCAAATGAATGGTAAAGGTACTTATGGGATTGGTTAATCTAATAATACAAACACCTATAGAAATTCCAAAATACCTTTTTTTAAAGGTGAATCTTAATAATTATTTTAATTATTATAGAAAGTTAAAGAACATGATTTATGAATGTAATTCTAAAAATAACCATTATGGAAGGATCAAATCCATCCATATATCATCAAATTTTTATTCTAGAAAACCCTTTTCAAAGAAAATATGGGTTTCAAAATCTGTTTTGGATAACATATTTTAACACAAATTTTGGGTACCAAGATCATTAGTTTATTACTTATGTTATAGAAAAAATATATCAAGAGTAAAGACTAAGGAGATATGTGGTAAATGGATAGCATGTTCTTGAGGCATATGTGTGGTGACTCCACTGATTTGAACCACCTTGAGAAGCTTGATGGTGGGGATGTCACCTTTGGTGAAAACTCAAGAAGTAATATTGTTTTCATAGGTAACAGGTAACATTAGATTTTCAAAATCCTATCTTATTAAATATGTTTAAATGTTAACGTTTTAAAGTATAAATTACTTATCATTAGTAAATTATGTGATATTATTTATAATGTTTTATTTAAAAATGATGTTTTCAGTGTTTTTAATTTCCATGAAAAACTATTATTTTATACTTATAGATTTTAAAATGTTTATGTTTTTTATTTAAAATACCTTATGATCCAAAATTTCAAATGTTTGAGTGAACAATATATTGATTCATGGTTATGGTATAGATTCATTGGTCATTATACCACACACTCACTAGTGAAACTTAAATAGAAACATGTAGTGAAAGATTTACTGAAATTTCATTTCCAAAATGACATTGTGTGTGAACTATTCTAAATTTTTAAACAAATTAAGTCATTATTTAAATATAAAAAGTAAGTGTTTAACTCTAAGTATTGTGAACTTGTAAACCTGGTTTTTTTTGTACCAACCAAAGTGGCTATTACATGAGTTAAATCTTACTCATTTGTAATTGTTGATGATTATACATGATTTGCTTGGGTTTATTTTTTGGAACATAAATGTAAGGCTTATAAAATTTTTAATTAATAAATCCAGAAGTTAAAAAATGAAAAAAGGTAAAAGATTATTTTTATTTGTATTGATCATGGGTTAGAGTCTAAAAACATGTATTTTGATGATTTTTGGGTTTTATAAGGCTATCACCATTATTTTTTCACCCCTAGAACACCTCAAAAATGTCATTGTTGAAATATGGAATCAAACTTTGTAATAAATTCTTGAACTTACCATAATTAATTCAATCTCCCTCAATATTTTTGGGTTGATGAGATAAATACCACATGTTATTATATTAAATTTATACTCATATAACCCATTATTAAAAATACCCCTTATGAGATTTTGAGGGGAAAATTACCTGAAGTTAGTTTGTATAGTGTTTTATTAAATGTGTTATTATTAAAACCAAATATAACCTTGGTAAAATTGACTCTAAATCAAATTAATGTATCTTTTATGTGTATTCTAACTCAAATAAAGATTACTGGGTTTTAAATATAAGGACCAAGACCATCTAATAGTCAATTCACATAAAATTTGATGATAATTTTCCAAAACCTCATTATTAAATTGATTGTGTTGAGGAAGACCTCAATAATTTTACCATAAATGAACATAATCTTCCTAGAGAAATTTAATTTGAAAAAGAACTAAGACCTTTACCAAAGGCTTGGGTTAAATATAAACACCATTCTCTTGAAAGTGTTATCAAAGATTTTCTAGCTAGAACTCATACAAGGAGTTCTATTTTAAATAAAGGAAAAATTCAAACTTTTATGTCACGCTTGGAGCCCCAAAATATTGATTATTCCATTAATGATTAAAATTTTGTTTTTCCATGTAAGAGGAATTAAATCATTTTACCCAGAACGTTGTTTAGAATCTTGTGGAAAGTCCAAATGATCATCCAATTATTGAAACCAAATGGGTATTTAAAAATAAATTGGATCAGCAAGGTAATATCAGATGTAACAAGGAATGACTTTTAGATAAAGGATATATTAAAGAAAAAGGAAGTGATTATGGTGATACATTTTCCCCAACCACTAGTCCAGAATCCATTAAAATCTTTTTGGCATTTTCAGCTCATTAAAATTTTATGATTTTCTAAATTGATGTTAAAAGTGAATTTTTAAGTGGTTTTATGCCCCTAGGGTGTATCTAAGTTGGTACCTACTCCTGTGGGTCTCGGTGAGGTCTCGAGTTCGAGTCTCGCTGAGTTCATCCTAGTACTTCTTGTTGCATGATTTTCTTTGTATTGTAGCCCCATCCCCGAATAAACTGAGGCATCAGCCTCAACTTTTAATTTAAAAAAATATGGAATAACCATTATTTTAAGATTCCAAATATCCAAATCATGTTTTAAAATTAATTAAATCATTTTATGGATTGAAACAATCCCATTGGGATTGGTATGAGAGGTGAAAAAAATTATTTTAGAAAATATTTTTGAAATTTGAAAGGTTGATTCAATATTATTTTTAAAACATATTTTAAATGATCTTTTAATTTTTTAAATTTATATTGATAATTTAATTTTTGGTTCAACCAAATAGTCTCTTTCTAGCGAATTTTCTAATTTAATGAGTAAGTAATTTTAAATGAGTTTTACGGGAGAAATCAAAATTTTCTTTGATTTTAAAATGTTTCAAAAATTTTATGGAACTTTTCTTAGAAAAATAAAACACTAATGAGATTTTAAATCATTGTGGAATGGATAAAGCTATGGATATTGGAACTCTAATTATTAATTCTGATAAGCTTACTTTGGATGAAGCTGATAAATAGATGAAAATAATATTTATTGAGGTATGGTCGGGAGTCTTCTCTATCTTACCATGACTCGGCCAAACATCATGCTTAGTGTATACCTTTATTCCCATTTTAAATCCAATCCAATGTAATTCCATTTAAAATCTCTCAAAATAATCTTTAAGTATTTAAAAGGAATAAAAAATATTGTCTTTTTTATCCAAAATACACATATTTTGAACTTTTAATTATTTTCGACATGGATTTTTGTGATTTCCAACTAGATAGGAAAAGTATAAGCAGGACTTACCACCTAATTGGAATCCCTTTTCACATGGATTAGTAAGAATAAAAATTAAATTTATCTCCATATGGATAAAGAAGAATATATTACCATAGGAAGTTTTTTTTCCCAAATCATTTGGATGAAACACACTCTTTTATATTATGGATTAAAATATAATCATATTCCATTTAAGTGTAAAAAACTAGTGTGATTTAAATTTTTAAAATAAAATTCCACACTCTCACGTAAATAAAATTGACCTTAGGCGCTATTTTCTTAGTGAACATTCCCAAAATGTTGATATATTGCTAGATTTTATTTGAAATAATCTTATATTATACAATATCTTCACAAAACACCTTGTGTTTAAACATTTGATTTTATTATGGGGGAGTTAGTAATGGAATGATTTGTAATTAATTCATTTTAATTTATAAAGATGTGATTTATTTTATTTAAATCTCAAATTTATTGATATATTTCTTTCACTCTCTTAGTTTTTTTTGTTTATTTAACTCTTGATTTACATGTTTTTGGTGTCCATGTATACCTTTAAAAGTATACACAATTTTAGGGGGAGCCACAAATTTTAAAATTTTAAATGATATAAGAGGGAGACTTTTTTTAATATTAGTTTTAATAATTTTGAATTTCAAAGATCTATTTTTAAGAAAAATCACATGTAGTGTATAGTTTTTGGTTTTCAAAAGACTATTTTGAAATGATGAAATCTTTAATGTTTTGAATTTTATTTTAAAAAAATTATTTTATATAAATATATATTTTATAGTTATAAATAAATAATTATTTTTTATCTTGCAAAATAACTTTAATGATAGTCTTAATAAAATAAAGAAATTATTTTGTTTCTCATATATGAATCTTCAATCATGAATGCATCACCCTTTTTTCTCTAACTATTTTCTATAATCTTATTGATAATATGAAATGGGGGAGATTAATTTTATGGTATTAAAGGTATACTTATATTTGAATATAAAAAATTAATTTTAAACTCAAAGAATTTTTAATCTATTTCCAAAAAAAAGTGGTTTAAAAAAATGTTGTGATTTTAAGATCTTATGGATTTTTAATAATCACAAAGGGGGATAAGATCTTGGTAATTAAATTAATGGTACATTTACTTGGTTTCAAAATAAAATTTCAAAGAAATTTTTTAATTTTGGGAGAAAATTATATAATTGGAATATAATTTTATAATTTTTTTCAACATAAATTGTTTTAATCGAAAAAATGAAAATTTACTTAAAATATTGGATAAATTTCTTTTTGAAATATTTAAATTTCTTTCATTTATATTCATATAAAATAAATCACTCTTATATTTTTATTATTGATTGAATAAGTTTTTTTAATCATCAAAAGAGGTAGAATATTGTACATTGAAAACTCTTAGGTAGTTTTAATGATAAAAAACACATAATTGTGTTTCTAAAATTTTATTATGATGAATTTCATTGATTTTATTTTAGAAAAAATTTCATGAAATTAAAAAACCAAATAGAGGACTCAAGAGGAGGGTGGATGAAATTTTTAAATTCCTCTACCTACAAGTGCCAATGTCTACCCAGTGGGGTACCATCAGATGGCCAGTGTTACCTAGACTAAACGTTATTTCTATCTAGGTGCCACCAGCTATCCAGGGGAATCCATATAGACTCAAAAACTAGCAGTTGGTAGAGGTCCCACATGCCTTAATTCAAACCTAATGACTCTATTCAACCCCCAACACCTCTAGAATGTTTCTTATTATTGATTGAATAAGTTTTTATGATCATCAATCATGATTTTGATTTATAGGATTTGGAAAAATAAATTTTCTTCCATTTATTTTTCTTGGGTTCTCACTACCATTGAGTAAGAGGGTTTGGGTTCTCAATTCGTTTCTACGATGATTACGCCACCCATAGAAGAGTAGTTTTATTAGCAATCGATCAACCTCTTACCTTATTTATTTATTTATTTTGAATCATTAATCTACTGTAATTCAAAAATATGATCCATTAATTGATTTTTAAAATTAAAAGAAACTAAGTAAGTAATTGAACAATGTTCACAAAAACACGCGAGGTCGAGATTTGTGTAAATTGTGAGAGCGCAAACTTAATTGGTAAAATAAAACTACATGGGATAAATTTGTAGAGTTAAAATATAATCCCTGAAATCAATTCATACTTATTTCTAGAATGTAGTTATTCCCTAATTTACCACTGACCATAATCTAGTCTTAGAATTACAATCAAAGCAGGGTGTTGTGATTTCATGTTCTGAAGTTGGCCTAGGGTTTAACTCTTTCCATCTTTGTGGTAATGTTAATTCTTGTGGGGTATTAAGATTAAAAAATTAGGGGATAATATTTAATTTGATGTTAATTTAAATTATAATGATAAATAGGTAAGTGAATAGGTATATTTATATCTATTACGCCTTCTAAAAATATTTTCTAAAAAATTGTCTTATTGTTCTGTTTTATTAATCAAGTTTCATTTTAAAAACAAAAACAAAAAAATTAAAATATTCTTCCAGCATACTTATTCTTTTATAAATGATAAAAAAACTCATCCTTTTAAATAGTGTGTTTATTTTATTTTATTTTATTTTAAAAATATATTTAATATGTTGTTTTAAACTATTTCCTCATTTGAGAGATGACTTTGGTCAACCACTCTACTGCACCTAAATAACCTAAATTCAAACATCATTTGATAGTGCCCACAATAGCACCTTTCAACCACTAAAATACTATACATATAATCTGGTTTCTTTCTATAACCACTAAAAGTAAAGGGCCCTATGTCTTGTATCAGGTTTCTTAGCTACCACTGAAACCAAGGGTTTAAACCAAAATCTCTCAATAATATTGAGTGGATAATACATTAGGATCACTTTATTGATTATTTTAGAACTCCTTTATCAAATTTTTCCTTGAATTTTATTTATATTTCCTCTATGATAAATCATTTATTTAATTGATCTCACTTTACTCTTTTAATTTTAATTATCACTTTAATTGTTTTAATTTTTTTCAGTTTTGTTTTAATTTCTAGTATTTTTTTAAATAAAATTCACCCCCCTTTTACCATGTTTACTTAGACCAATATATATAAAAATCTAAATCATATCTCATAATACAAAGAGAAAGGTTGATATTTTTAAAGTATATATGATAAAAAATTAAACTAAAAATACTCTAATTGATCTCCATGTGACGTTGAGATCACCCATCCATCTCCAACAATATAACCACTCTATGATTGAACAAAAATGAACTCAGACCTGAAAAAAAAACTTTGGTCAAATGAATATGAAGGGAATAGGTAGTATGTGAACTCAACAGACCAATAGAATACTAATAATGGTTCCATTCATTTCCTTTCTAAAGAAAAAAATATAATTTCTAGTTTGAAATAAATTATTTTAGAAATAAGGTTTTTTTTTTATTTTTATAAAGAGAACTCACAAAATTTTATTTAAATTCCAAAAAAAACCCTTCTTTATGAAAACATAAAACGTTTCTTAAGAAAAATACTTTCAAATATGTCAATAAAATTACCCTTCTAAAATTAATATTGGTAAACATAAAAATATGATATCAAATCAACCGTGTAATATGCCAATTTTAATTTGTAAACTATAACAATAAAATGCAGAATGCAATCCCTAGGGTAAGTAGGATATTTAAAATAAACAAAATAAAGTAATAAAATAATTAATGGAGCAAAGTTGAAGTACAATAGAACAATTTAGAGAGTTAAATCCAAGTGAATATTTTATAATGAGCCAATAATATTAAATACCATGCAGAATATGAAGTTCAAAAATATAAGATAAAGGTATATAATCATGGGTAATTCCTAAAAATTTTGTGAGGTGATACTAGAAATACTCAAGTAAAATCATATACTGGCCTATTTATGCAATCTTAGTTTATAACCTCCTGGATACTCTAACCTAGCCACACTGGGTGGAACTCTCTCTTATACAAGGGTACACCCTACTGAGGGGGATCTAGTTAGTCTCACCATGACTAAATAACAACCATCTCTCTATCCTTCACTGATATACCCAGGATCCCCATAAATGTAGCAATGAGAGATAATGTAGAATTTATCATATATAAATCATAAAAAATACCATCTCCTTATACCAAAAATTTACACCCCCTAATGTGAAACTGATCTATAATACACTAGAAAAATGTGAATTTCATCAATCACTCAAACTCATGTGAACCATGATCGTATGGGGAATCCACAAGGGTGTAACTCATTTCAAAAGAAAACATTTTAAAAAGTTTTGATTGATCCTTTGGATTCCAAAACAAGTATTTAATATTTAAAAACATCATTTTAAAACTAAATCCAATCAATTTTATTTGTAAATATAATTTCAAGATGCCAAATAAGCACTTATATTATATTATAAAAAGATAATATGAAATATATTTCAAAGTTTTCTTTGAGAATCAAGAATTCATTTCAGTTTCTATTTTGAAATTTGAGAAACTAAGTTTCATTTAAAATATTCATTATGTTGTATAAACATACCCATAAAACACAATAGATCGATTCATTAAAACTTATAACTATATAGTGCATATAAATTCCATATAATAAATCTACAAAAAACATCAAAACTCTTTAAATAGTGAAATAACCATTTAATAACATCTCAAACTTATAAAAATCTCGCATGAAAATATTAACCATCAAAAAAATCCATTAAATAACCAATTTTCTTATGAATAACCCTTTTATAATTTTTTTAAACACATGACATGTATACTCCCTTAATACAAGAATATAAGTAATGTAATTCATTTAAAATATATTGAAATCAAACAATTAGTTTTTAAATCTTTACCCTCTGTATGAAAATTTTATGAGAGTTTAAAATAAACGTATAATTTTGATGAAAATGTATATAATAAACTCAATAATTTAATGGTGGGTTATATAAAGGAAAAAAGCATGGAAACACCTACCTCAAACTTACTTATTTTTATAATTGGGTGCCAATTAATTTCAACAGATCTCAAAGAACTTAAAAATCCCAAGATATACCCTAAATAATTAAAAAACCTTGTAAAATCAATTAGAAATGAACCCTAGGTCATGGAGACTGTCATAGGGAAATTTGAAGAGAGGAGAACAATATAGGTGGGAGAAATAAAAGAAAAAATGGACATAACTTGAAGAAACCACCAAGAATCAATGGAAAAAAGTATCAAAAATGAATAAGGGATCTAAGGAGAGATGAATACATCTCTATTTACATTTAGGAAACATAAAATGGGGAGTAAAATGTCCTAATAGGGCCTTAAAATCTAGAGATAAATATGGAAATTCACAAAAATTAAAAGTATACCCATGATGCATCCCAATGTGACAAATTACATCATGGAATGAAGGAACCTACAATAAAACTCATTACAACACGAAACATTCATTATAGAATGAAGGACCCATCAGTAGAACACATCATAGGAATGACACATATGTCATGGCGCGAATGTTTTACAGTCCAAAATTAAAGACCTAGGGAGTAGCCTGGTCCTGGACATGACTTTTTGTAGTTTAAGAATTCATATAACCTAACTAGAAAACACCCATTAATACCCCATAAAATAAAAAAATATATAAATCAACATGAAAAATAAAAAAATAATGGATTTTATAACTGAAAATGATATCATGGGTGTTACATTCAAATACTCGTGAGTATTACCAAGGGATAACAAATTAGTAGGGAGTTGTTTTTTGTTAGAAACATATTATGAGTTTTAAATGATTGTTGACATATGTTGAGAGGGTATATATTAATAATATTCACAAAATATATCATGGATTATTGTATTGTTGATGAACTCTCAATACCCATGTTACAAGTGTTGTCTGTATAAATATATTTTAATTTTAATTTTAATTTAATTAATTGAATATAAGTTATAGTGGTTTAATTTATTTCATTTCAAATTAGGTAACTTCACACTCTTTTCATACAATACATGATCACCTAATTTTATGTTTTTTTAGATCTATAATATATTTGAATTACTATGAAATTCCTAAATAATAATTCTAGAGTATAATATATTTATCAAATATTAAATATCACATATATTCAATGTTGGTTCCTTTTGTTCCTTTATTGATTATAAGACTTATATAATTATGAAATATTATTAATTGTAATTTCATTCATGTTTAACTTTTATATTTTAGTAGAAACTAAATGTTATTTTCATTCTGTACATATGAATTCACACCATATCATTTATTCTCTTTTCTATGTGAATTTTATAAAAACATTAATGATTTATTGGGAGTGTGAGTTTTAATGATCTATATAATTTTTTCTACCTAAGGTGAAACAGTTGATCAAATAAACCCATTATCCTCTAAATATTCTAATAGGCTCTCCAAAACTCATATCTCCATAGAAACTATATGATATGAAGGTAGTGATTTCAAACACTTTCTAAGTAACAAGTCGATAACTAATTATACACCTCACTCTAGTTGAAGTAAAAATATGTCTTTATAAAACACATATAAAAAATTATCCACCACCATTGGAAATTGAATTTGATCTCTTGATTTTAATAATTTAAAAACCAAAACAAAAAATTAAAATATTAAATTTCTATATCCTTTAACCACTGGTCCTACACTCTCATGACCATATAACTCATTCTAAAAAGAGAAAGCACTTTACTATGGTAAATTAAATGAAATTATATGAACATAAAAGTTAATATATACCATAAAACAAACCATTAAATCCATTTTAATTATGATTTTGTATGTATTAATTTTAAGAACCAATAATTTCATTGAGATTTCCACATCCCTAAACATAATGGAAGAAGAAATGTATTTGAACCACTATTCTATACTTTCTCAAACCGATGTATCAATTATAAAATAATAATACATTAACCCCATATAAAAATTAATTAAGTTTACAACTATTACATATATGAATTAATGAGATACACCCCTATTAAATATAAAAATGATTATAGTGGAAGAAAGAAATAAGGTATCATTTATGATAATTAGTCCTACTTTAAATTCATCAAGTGCATACTCTATGATACATAGTTATCCCTAGTTTTTATAAGATTATCCCAGTTGAGGATACCTCATGCCATCATATTTGATTCTACATTATCTTACTTTATCTTCTCAATAAGAAACCATGATCCCCATATTTACTAGAAATATCCAAGACTTGAATCTTAACAGAATTAGATATAAAAATTATTTATCCTCATAATATATTTTTATTACTTACATTAATTAAGATCAGTAGGGTTTTCCCACTTCAATCATGATGCACTGCCATAATGGTAACACAAAAACTATATAATCCCTTAAGATAAAATTGAGCTCTCTGATTTCATCTGTCTACATCCATAATGGGAGTAATGTCACTTCCTTTTTTTTCTCTCAAGAAAAATCCTTTCCTTACTCAAGCCAGTGAAGAATATCATTCATGCTCATTATATCTATCATGGATTATTTTTCAAAATCCAAATTATTCACCAAAATTTTATAGGTGGATAAATCAAACAACATAACCATTAAAAAAATTTTAGGTTGTGTTTTATTCTCAAAACATCAGGCCTTGAGTTTTTATTTGTTATTTAACTCCAGTGAAAAACAAATCATCTTAGAAAATAATTCTATATAATCTGACACAATTATATTCCTCTACTTTAGCTCTAAAAACACTAACATTTCCTTAGATTCAATGGCTCATTATATAACTACTTACTAAACATCATTAGCAATTTAACCCATGTTAGATACTCATATAGCTTTAGTTTAAAAACTATCTACCAACACTTATGAGATACTCCCTCAAGCATGTTAGTAGTAAACTCAACCATAAATGTATTATGAGTATGGAAAAATTGAGATATTCCTATTTGATTGATCCTTTCTAAAAAATATTTATCTTTCGATATTTAACTATTACCTATAAATATAGTAGGATTCCTAATTTTGAACTCTGAGGATTGATTAATTTCATTAGGTCACTTTTGATATATATATATTTCATTTTATTAGATATCATAGAATAATAAGCTTAAAATATTAGAGAAAAATTCTATGTTCCCACATTATTCCTCACAACTAGGTACTCTAGGTAGAAGAGATTATACAATAGAATAAAAACAAAAAATAAAACATGGTACTGCATAGATTTTTCCTCATCCTGTATTATAATATTTTTAAACTCAAGATTTAAAATTATAAATATAAATGGATATATTCATCTTTTGGTGATTCATTCCTTTAAAAATTAAAGTTTCAAATAAATAAACCATAAATTATTTCAACTAAATTATTTTCAAAACCATAGTATTTTTCAATCTATTTGAAATCACTTTCAAAATCATTTCTTATTAGAATGTTCATTTTCATAAACCAATGAAGATCTATATTGAATATACACAATATTACCATGATGAATGAACACACTACCCATATCAACCCATAATGGGTGTGTGCACCTATCGAGTACAATAGATCAGCATCCTAGAAGAGATCCTCCAATCACTTCCATTACTTAGGCTACCTGAAAACTCAATTTTCACTATAATAAATATATATTTTACTTTTTATAGGCATCTCATGATCTTTAATAAAAATTATATCCACAGTTACTATAATTCTAAAAATTAAAGTTTAAAACTTATCTTTGATACTATTTTATAGTAACCTGAACAAGATCCCCACCATGGAACCTAAAACAATTCACTTCAAGGCCTCATGCATGTTTTTTCATCACCATAGTCTAAAAACTAGTGTTGATATATATAAAAAATCATTTTGGAATTATTTTACCAAAAAAATAATTAATTAAATATATGTAATACAGATGTAGTTTTCATTTAAAACGAAAATTAAATATTTCATAAATACTACATTAGTATAAATAGAATAACTGGGAAATTTATAGCAAAATAATTAAATACATTTCTAACATGTAAAAACCAAATTGGAATATAGGATACCTATCCAACATGGATGGTACAACTCCTCTATGATGAAAGCCCAAACATTAACACATCCCTTTATAAAGTATAACCTAGGGTCTATAATGAATAAATAATAGATCCTTTCTCTCTACCTCATCATGATAAAACACATTTTATCACACTCTAAGATATAAAGGTAGGGTTGAGAATATAAATAATAATCATTATTTTTTTATATAACACCCATGAATTACCATGTATGATTTATTACAAACCATGTAATCATTTATAGTTAATACATTTAACCACCTTTAAAAAATATTTTATCTAATTGTTCTAAATAAATCTAGTTTGTCATATAAAAAATGAAATAAAAGTTTTCCTAGAAATAAAGGTTACCTTACTCGATTCACCAAATAATTGAAACAAATTATTATCTATAACAATATTAGGTGTCAAAGGAAATATTAATAAGAAAATTCCAAAAAATACCTTCCTATGATCATAGAGTTCACCCACCAAATATTCTTATTCATTCAAGTGCTTCCCAAAATAATAAACATCCCTCATCTATATTACATATAATAAAACATCCCTTACCAATTAAATTTTGACACTATTAATCATTACTCGACCCTTACATCCATTTTCAATACTTCTAAATCATGTATTACATATATTTTCATACATTTACCAATATAATTTTCTTATTGGATATAGTTTCCTAAAACGGTTTCATTGAAATTGATTAGAAAAAAAAAATCATTTTTTTCCTTATATATTTTGGAATAATGTATTGGATAACTTATAAAAACCCCAGTAATATATTGAATTAAAACATTTTATAGTTTTGAATATTAATTTTAAAAAACATGTACTTAATTGATTATTTTGATCAATTTTTGGAACATATTTCATACAACCATTTTGATCATACCCTTTTAAACTAAAATATATTTACTTTAAATATTTTCATCTTTTTATATATTTATTTTATGATAGTTAATTAATCCATTCATTCATTACTTAATTATAAATTTATTTGGTTAAAAAAATTGTATATAAGATTAATAATTCCTTAATTTACATAAATAAAGAGAGTTCATTATGCACATTATATGCTTATATGATGATAAAGGCCAATTTAGCATACACCGACACTCAAAAATGCTTCATCATGCAAACATTATCCTATATCCAAACATAATACAACACTAACATATGGATTAAACTTTTATTAATATATTAGGAAACAATGAAAAGGCAATGTGGGCTATGAATTACATGCACAAAATGATTAAACATCAATGCCTTCTCCATTAAAACTTAATACAATGAACCTAGGAGAAATTTACAAGTTTTTTAACACTTTGTTTTGGAGGAATTTTAACCATCTCAGTGGTGTTGTTTTGATAAGACTTACGATGCCTAAGGATCCAACATAGCTAGTATCCATCACCCAACGTACTATGTATCACTGCTGATTCTTGAAATTTAAAACCATCACTGTCTATGATCTTAACATAAAAAAAATATTTAAATACAATGTAGTGTGAAACCATTAAAAAATAAAAATTAACTATATATTTCTATTTATGTGGCTCAAAACACTCCATTCCCATTTTATGTACATCCTTATCCAACAATTCACATTCTAGAAGAGAGAATATGAATGAAATAAAGTTGATTCTTGTAAAGAATTAAGTAATTCAGACTATTGAGTAAAAAAGTGTTACATGTGGCTCACATGTTGTAGGTATCGTGATTTTTGATAGATGGATGTTTATTTAATTTTTTAGTTTTGGGTTTTAGGGTCTTTAAAAAGGTTAAAATAGAAATTTCCCCATTGTAAATGACCATGTGATTTTTTTGATTATTTAGTTTATCTTGTAACATGATTTTTATACTAGGAATGAATTTTGGTAATATTTTAATATACACGTAATTGTATGGAATAATATATATTTATTAATAAATAAATATTTATCAAATGAATTTAAATATTTATATCTTCTAAAAAGGAGCTCAGATGAAAATTGAAACCTAAGTTTGTGTTCTAAATGATATGTTTTTCTTAAAAGAGGTATAAATTGTATCCTCAGGTTTTGTGATACTGAATAAAATTTTAGGTTCCCTATTTGATACTTCCAAATTATCTAATATAGAAATAAATTATTTTCATTTTGGTGGTGGTGAAATATCATAGTGATGTGGTGACTATATGCCATGTTTGAGATGACATGGCATGATGGGTTCTATAATTTGATATTTTTGGAATTCCATCATCATTATTAAAGAATTTTAAATGGGGATGGGTATAATTAGAAAATTAATTTAAGTTTTAATTTGATTTATTGATAGAAAAATTGAAATTCATTATGGATAAATATTAATATATATTTAATCAGCCTTTCTAAAGGAAATTTTCACTAAATTAATTCTTTATCTTTCATTAGAATAAACCAAATAATGAATATCTCTCTATATATATTTGAACAAAAAATAATAATTTATTTGTGTTGTTGGTATTATTCACAAAGGTGCAAATAATAATAAATAAACGATTCTCATGGAAACGATGATCACACAATATAACACCCCAAACATTTTTTGGTATGTTTCTCTTAAATAATTTAAATTCATTAGATATCCTATATTGAATGAATCATTGAGTCTCTATGAAACAACACTTGGTTATTTATAGGATAAAGTCATAACCTAGCCATTGAAATTAAATTTTCCACATCTATGTTTTGAATTTCAAAAAATGGTCATCTATGGTTGTGATCAGTAAGTTATTTGGAGTCTGATAGAACAAACTTGTTTTTTTATGAATAGTAACATACCCTTATAAATAGTAATGTGAATAGTAATATTACCCTTATAAATAGTGAATCATATTATTATTTTATGTTCTTAAGGTTATAAGATAATGAGATGTTGATTAATTTTTCAAGGTATTAAAAAATGAGTTATAGATTTAAAATTGTTATTTTTTAATAAATTATGATTTTATTTAAAAATTAAATTAATAATATTTATAAATTTATTTTCAAAAAATAGAGTTCATTTTTTAATTCTACACGTCAAAAAATGGTTAGGGTGAATTTTTGGTTTTTTTCTAAAATACTTGAATTTTTGTGAATAGTAAAAATACAATTTTGAGTTTTCAGTATGTTTAATGACATCATAATGATTTAATAATTAATATAAAAATATGGTCAGATTTTTTAAAGTAAAATATGACATGGGGTGTCCCAAGTGTCTAATACCATAGGAAAATACCATGGTCAAGCCCATGGTTTTTTAAAAACCACTAATGAGGTGTCCCTTTAAATTAATAAAAAACTCCCTCTCATTTACAATAAAAACCCACTCATACTTTCGTTTTATTTCAACCCAAACTCATTATCCTCGAATATCTGGTAGTTTTAGCTCCCTATGAGTCCTCCCAATGTGTCCTAAATCCCCTAAGGTCCCAAACTTCATGTTTTGGGAGTTACTCTACAAGGTAAGGGAATCTACCACACTTCTCTTTTCCTAAAGCTTTCATTTTATGTTTTATCTTTTATTTTCAATTGAATTAGGTTAGGATGTGTCATTAAATATTACCCTTTCTTTCCATATTATGTAAGATTGATGATATACCCCTTTATCTCATCAAACTATTTTATGAATTTTTAAGTGACGTCGTTAAACCGCCGAATTTTTGTGAGGGATTTCTCAATTTTTCTTTTATTTAGAGTTCCTTTGTTTCCTTTTCTTTCCTCATATCCCCTCATAAAAATTATATGATAATTCCATCAACTTACATGAATTTGAATTTTATTATTCTAATGGAATATTTCATCATCATATCTCTTTTCCCTCTCCTTTTATACTAAAAATGAAAACATCACCCGAGATGTGTTAATTTATCACATTCAAGGATGACGGGTTCTCAATTTTTATTACCATATCAAATTATGGTAATGAAACCATTTTTATGGTTGAACAAGATCAGAATATATGTATTTCATCTTATGTAATTTTCTTGAATCCTTACACACTCATAATATAAAATAATAATACAAAACAAGTTCATTATGCACAAAACTGCCAAGTTAATCCAAGCCTTTATCATTAACTTTAAACTAATGAGTTATCCTCATAGTATATAACCTAAAATTAATTATAATATCATTTATAATTTCACTAATAATATATATTAACAATTCTGGATGTTATCCACATTTTGAACGAACTTCCATTCATGAATACAAGTAAACTGTTCTTGAAACCCAAGGAAGAAAATGTTCCCAAAACAATAAAATTGAACCTCTTAAACCCATCAAAAAGGGCATGAATGAACCTAATAAGGTTATACTAAATCAATTAAATTTTGATTAGGTTCTGTAATTATTAATTAATAAATCTAAATTTTATTATTTAGGTCATTAATATTAATCGATAACACATTTGAGAATAACGTAAGGGGTTTCTTATCTCACTTTTAATTCCATGAGATTCCCATTATTCGCCACTTATTTATTACATGTGGTTTATTGTGCACTAAAATTTGATATATGTTACCATGATTCTATTTATATTCATGGTATTCTTTGAATCATTTGGTGGGTATTAATTTTTGGTTATATGCCTCAATTGATTACAACATGGTAAGGGACTTTGTCTCAATTTCCATTTCATTGTCATTTACTTGGTATTGTGCACCTAATCTTTCTTATGTGGTGTATCCACTTTCCATTTGAGATCATTTTTCATTTGAAATTTTAAATATATTATATATCCAAATTCTAGTTTCATGGATATGAGTGTTTTCTTAAGTCGTATACCCTTTTACATACAGCGTTTATTTGGAATGTTGTTTTAACTATTGAAATATAAATGAATCTATATCGTTTACTCTATATAGATATTGAGAAGGAAGATTATACTTGTATTAAATATATTTATAAGTAATACTTTGTACTTTTATAGATGGGTAGGGCCCGCTATATCCCCTCGATACATTGACAGGTCTCATGAAACAAATCAGTTGGAGACAAACCCTTTGAGTTTGTTTCCAAAAATCAGATAGGTTTCTACCCACAGAATTAAACTGTTTCAATGGTATAGTGGTATCATATTCTAAATACATGACGTATAATTAATAAGCATATCTATTTATTCATTTTCAGTTATTACTATCCATTAGGTTTTCACTATGACAAAACCTATGGACGTAGTTTCATTCTCAGTTTATTAATGGCACATGTTTTTCATTTATACACCATGCCATATTGACTATGCCAAATTTTTTATGATTCTGTTATTATTGATTCATGCTTCCACTATTAGTAAACCTTACTGAAAATTTGAGCTCACCCCTTTTATTTTTTTTATCATCAACGGGTTATGAGGAGGAGACCATATATTGAGCTCTCATGGATGAAGTTTTTTTAGTTTTTGTTATGTATTGTTTTGTGTTACCATTCCCAGTGTAATATGAGTTACATGTATGTGTCTAGTTTCTTAAAGACTACTAAACTGATCATTACTTTAGGATTTAATTCCTTTTAATAATTTCGGTGTAATAAGCAATGCACCGGCTTCAGGATTCTTGGGTCAGGGCATTACAGTTGGTATCAGAAGAAGTTTAGTAGAAAACTTGGAAGCTAGAATTAAAAAACTTATATTAGGGGACAAACCCCTAAGATGGTCTTTGATAATAAACATACAAGAGAATCCTCGTATTTGGTAAGGAATATATTATGTGTATCTTCCTATAAAATACATCCTTGTCTAGATAAAAACAATTAAAGGTGGCTCTGGCACAGATATACCTAGGAGTGAAAGCTCCAACAAGGAGTTTCGGGCTTGAACCAGGGTATCCTGGTGCACTACAATGGGCCTTTCTTCACTCTTGGTTGGAAACTCATAGGGGATATTCTTAGGATAATTAACATTTTCTTTACAAGCCATTATGAAGGATTTAAATGTAAATATTTCCTCAAGAGAAGCCATATTTATAAGATTATCTATGCATAAAATTTCAATTTATTCTAAGTACTTTTCTAGTTGAGATTATAAATTATTATTCATAACCTAATCTAGTGTATTCTATTATTTAGAAATGGCACCTAATGGAAGAAGGGGAATCAATACTTGTGGACAATGTAGGGATTTATCCACTGAGTATGTCAACACAGTCAATGTTGGAGCGGATTAGATTATAACCATATTGGGACAACTTACTCAGGATGTGATGAATAACCAAGATACACCTATGTTGGATCATTTCATGTGGCAGAATCCCCCATAGTTTAGTGGGACTACTAATGCAGTGGTAGCTGAGCAGTGGATCAAGTCCCTTGAAAATATATCCATGGCATTAAGATGCAATGAAAATGAAAAGGTAGTGCTGGCAATGTATTGTCTCAAGGGTGACGCTGATCAATGGTGGTCCTTAATCCAGAATACAACAGAGGAAGAAAAAATAGAAGATATGGAATGGAGGAATTTTAAGGAAATATTCTTTGACAAATATTTCTCTCATGAGAAACGAACCGAAATGAAGTGGAAATTCCTTGTCTTAAAGCGAAGGGAAGAAGATAGTGTTGCAGATTATGAGGCTACCTTCACAATACTAGCCAAGTATGCCATAGATTATATACATGACTCAAAACACAAGATTGATCATTTCTTTAAAGCTCTTAAGCTAAGTATTCGAATGGCACTGGAGTTTCAAACATTTTCATCATATGATTAAATTTTATTAAGTTCCATCAAAACAGAGAAGGAGTTTGTGAGATAAAATTTGTTCAAGGGAACCAAGATAAGAAGCGGCACTCAGATAACTATGGAAAAGGTGAAGCACTAAATAAGAATAAGGGAACAAAGCAATTCCCATTATGTGAGAACCATGGAAAGAATCATCCTGTAAAATGCTTAAAAGTAATGGGAGTCTAATATATGTGTGTAGAAAAGGGTCATCAATTGAATGAATGAAAGGGGAAGAAACAAGTCAATGATATTCAGTACTAAAATTATAGAGAGATGGGAGACTATGCAAATGAGTTTCTTAAGCACCAAGGAATATTGCCTCAAAAAAGACCACGAGAGTAAGAGAATTATTATGTGATTACAACCACGAAGGTTGAAGTTCCTAATGATGTGGTGTTAGGTACTTTAATTGTTTCCTCAAACATATCCAATGCATTATTTTATTTTGGATCATCGCATTAATTTATATCTTCCCAATTTAATAATAAAATTAGACATGTCCAATTTGATTTAATAAAGGAGTTGTTAGTCAAAACTCCTAGGGGGTGTATCATTGCAACAAAGGCATGTTGATCAGTCCCCCTCATGACACAAAAATGTACTTTGGTTTCTAACCTTATCATCATACCAATTATTGAATTTGATATAATTCTCAGTATGAATTGGCTGTCAAATTATGATGCAAATATCTATTGTAAGAAGAAGGAAGTTACAATTTTTGAAAATGGTGTAGAATCCATTATCTTTAGAGAAAAAAAACATCACCATATAATTCTTATCTAGATCCACCCCCAGTAGCTCTACTGAATGAAATTATTGGAGAGGAACATAACCCAATATCTTTAGGCAAGGAAATAAATATTCAAATTGAATATGTACATATTATTCAAGAATACATTGACGTATTTCCTGAGGATTTACCTAGAAATCATTCAGAGTTGAAAGTTGAGTTCTCTATTAATTTAATTCTTGGTGCAATAACTATATCAAATACTCCCTCTAGAATGTTCATTATGGAATTAGTGGATCTAAATAAACAATTATAGGAATTGAGTGAAAAATTATTTATTCGGCCTAGTGTTTCTACATGGGGAGACCATGTCCTCTTTGTCAAGAAGAAAGATTGATCCATGAGGATATGCATTGATTGCAGAAAAATAAATGTTATTACAATAAATAATAAGTGTCCTATAACACAAATTAATGATTTATTTGATCAACTTAATAGAGAAAAATATTTTTTTAAGATTGACCTTTGATCTGGATGTCATAAGCTATGTGTGGGGAAGGAAGATATTCCAAAGACAGTGTTTTGAACTAGGTATGGGCATTATGAGTTTACAGTCATTCCTTTTGGACTGACTAATGTACCCTCTATTTTAATAGATCTAATGAATATAGTTTTCAAGGAATATATTGATGACTTTGTTGTGGTATTTATCGATGATATCCTGGTATATTCCAAAAGTTCTGAACACCATAACAATAACTTGAGTGTTATTATGAAAACTCATAGAAGAAATGAATTATATGGGAAGTTTATCAAGTGTTAATTCTAGATTCAATTAATTTCTTTTCTTGGTCATATTGTATCTAAGGATGGAATATTATTTGATCCTGTGAAGATAAATTCAATCCAGGAATGGCTCATGCCAATGAACATAACTGAGGTACGCAGTTTTATTGGCTTAGTAGGTTACTATCATCATTTCGTTCAGAATTTCACCCGACTGGATAACCCACTAACCAAGCTCACATGTAAAGGAGTTAAGTTTGTTTGGATAAAATAATGTACATAATGCTTTAAATAATTGAAAAGAATATTGTTCAATACTCCTATTTTTACTCTTCCATTTAGAAATGATGGATTTGTGATATGTAGTTATCCGTCAAAGAATGCATTGGGTTGCATCATTATGAAAAGTGATAAAGTTATTGCTTATGCATCAAGTCATTTGAAGACTCATGAGAAAAATTATCCAACTCATGATCTTGAGTTAGTAGCCATAATATTTTCTCTGAAAATATGGATAATTATCTCTATGGTGAAAGATGTGAGATATATATGAATCACAAGAGTTTGAAATATATTTTTACACAGAAATAACTCAACATGAGGAAAAGGAGATGGCTTGAGTTACTCAAAGATTATGATTGTTCAATACACTACCACTCGGGAAAGGAAAATAAGGTGGAAGATGCATTAAGCAAGAAAGATCATGGACTTTTTACCCAAATGAGGATTGAGAGATATCCTATATTCATGGATCTACTAAAGATAGATATGGGAATTGTTGAGGAAGGGGAAACATCTTGCCTCTTTCAAATGATTATTAAACCATAATTACTAGAGAATATAAAAAGCTCTCAATCTGACAATGATAATCTATATAAGAAAATTAATGTTATTAAGGATGAAATATTAGTAGACTTCTTGTATGAGGAAGGAGTTATAAAATTTGGGAAGAGGTTATGTGTTCTATCAGTTCCTGATCTAAAAAGAGAACTATTAGATAATTATCATAGCTCAAATTTTTCTATACACCCCGGTAGCACTAAGATGTATATAGATATAAAGGAATATTTTTGGTGGGATAATATGAAGCGTGAAATTGATGACTACGTGTCAAGGTGTATATTTTTTCAACAAGTGAAGGCAGAGAGATAAAATTATAGAGTGGTGATGCAACCTCTAACTATTCCTGTGTGGAAGTGGGATGGCATTATGATGGATTTTGTCATAGGACTGCCAAGGACACCTAGAAGTAATGATTAAATATGGGTAATTGTTTATCATCTCACAAAATCATCACATTTACTTGCTATAAGAGAGGATTTACCACATGAGCATGTGGAAATACTTTATATTAATGAAGTTTTAAGTATTTGTGGTGCAACTCTATTGATTATGTCTAATAAAGATCCCTGGTTTACATAAAAAATTTGGAAAAGTCTCCAGAAGGCTTTGGATACTGAACTTTATATAAGTACTCCTTATCACCCCCAAACTAACGAACAATCTGAAAGGACTATTCAAACACTAGAATACATGTTGATATCATGCTCTCTTGAGTTTCAAGGTATATGGGATAAATACTTAAATTAGGTGGAATTTTCCTACAATAATATTTTCCATTATAGAATTAAAATGGCGACATATGAAGAATTATATGGTAAGAGGTTTTGAACTCCAACTTGTTGGGATGAAGTAGGTGAGAGGAAACTTTTAGGCCTAGAACTTATCGAAGAAATAACTGCAAAGTTAAAGAAAATTAAAAACCATATTAAAGCATCCAAAACTAGGTAAAAGAGTTATGCTGACAACCGGATAAAGGATTTGGAATTTCGATTAGGAGATCATGTCTTTCTAAAAGTATCTATGTGGAAGGGTGTCTTAAGGTTCATTAAGAAAGGGAAACTGAGCCCTAGGTACATCAGACCGTTTGCAATTCTTGAAAGTATCAGAGCTGTAGCTTACTATTTAGCAATGCCACCAAGTATCTCCAAAGTTCATAATGTTTTCCATGTGTCATTATTAAAGAAATACATGCCAGACACAACTCATGTACTCACCTTTGAAGAAATAGAGCTGGAACCTGATTTTTTCATATTGTAAAGAGCCTGTCGAGATTCTTGACATAAGGGATCAAGTATTGAGAAATCGCACAACTCTTATAGTAAAGGTTCTTTAGAGAAACCAATAAATAGAGGAAGTTACATGGTAACCTAATGATGTTATGAATAAAAACCACCCATATCTTTTTGAATGGATTTATACATGAAAAAATTTTCAGGATGAAATTTCTGAAGGTAACACCCCATACATTTTTTGGTATGTTTCTCTTAAATACTTTAAATTCATTAGATAGCCTATATTGAATGAATCATTGAGTCTCTGTGAAACAACAATTGGTTGTTTACAAGAGAAAGTCATAACCTAGCCATTAAACTTAAATTTTCCACATCTTTGTTATGAATTTCAAAAAACGGTCATCTACGGTTGTGATCAGTAAGTTATTTGGAGTCTGATAGAACCAACTTGTTTTTTTATGAATAGTAACATACCCTTATGGATAGTAATATGAATAGTAATATGACCCTTATAAATATTAAATCATATTATTATTTTATTTTCTTGATGTTATAAGATAATGAGATATTGATTAATTTTTCAAGGTATTAAAAAATGAGTTATAGATTTAAAATTGTTATTTTGAATAAATCATGATTTTATTTAAAAAATAAATGAATGATATTTATAAAATTATTTTCAAAAAATGGAGTTTATTTTTTAATTATACAAATTGAAAAATGGTTAGGGTGAATTTTTGGGGGTTTTCTAAAATACTTGAATTTTTGTGAATAGTAAAAAATACAATTTTGAGTTTTTAGTATGTTTAATGACATCATAATGATGTAATAATTAATATAAAAAGATAGTCAGCTTGTGTACAGTAAAATATGACATGATTTGTCCCAATTTTCTAATACCATGGTAAAATACCATGGGAAAGCCCATGGTTTTGCAGAAACCACTAATAAGGTGTCCCTTTAAATTAATAAAAAACTCTCTCTCAATTACTATAAATACTCACTCATACCTTTGTTTTATTTCATTTAAAACTCATTATACTTGAATATATGGTAGTTTTATCTTTCTAGGATTCCTTCCAAGGTGTCCTCAATCCCCAAAGGTCCCAACCTTCAAGTTTTGGGAGTTACTCATCAAGGTAATGGAATCTACCACCCTTCTCTTTTCTTAAAGATTTCATTTTATGTCTTCTCTTTTATTTTAAATTGGATTATATTGGGATATGTAGATAAATATTTAAATTTCTTTCCATATTATTTAAGAGTGATGAGATACCCCCTTTCTCTCATCAAACTATTTTATGAATTTTTAAGTGACGTCGTTATGCTGCCGAATTTTCGTGAGGGATTTCTCAATTTTTTTTATTTTGAGTTCCTTTATTTCCTTTTGTTTCCTCATCTCCCCTCATAAAAATTATATAATAATTATAGTAAGTTAAATTAACTGAAATTTTATTATTATAATGTAATATTTCTTCATCATCTCTCGTTTCCCCCTCCTCTTATACTAAAAATGAAAACATCGTCTGAGATGTGTTAATTTATCACATTCAAGGACGACGAGTTCTCAATTTTTATTACCATATTTAATTCTGGTAATGAAACAATTTTTATGGTTTAACCAGATCAGAATATGTGTATTTTATCTTATGTAATTTTATTTAATCCTTATACACTTATAATATAAAATAATAATACAAAACAAGTTCATTATGCACAAAACCGCCAAGTTAATTCAATCCTTTATCATTAACTTTAAAATAATGAGTTATCATAATGGTATATAACAAAAAATTAATTATAATATCATTTATAATTTCAATAATAATATATATTAAAAATTCTAGATTCTATCCACGTTTTTAATGAACTTCCATTCATGAATACTAGTAAACCGGTCTAGAAACTCAAGGAAGAAAATGTTCCAAAAACAATAAAATTGAACCTCTTAAACCATTCAAAAAAGGCATTAATGAACATAATATGGTTATAATAAATCAATTCCATATTGATGAGGTACTGGAATTATTAATTAATGAATATAAATTTTATTATCCAGGTCATTAAGATCAATCGAGAACACATTCGATCATAAGGTAAGGGGTTTCTTATCTCACTTTTAATTCCGTGAGATTTCCATTGTTTTCCACTTATTTCTTTCATGTGGTGTATTTTGTACTAAAATTTGATATATATTACCATGATTATATTTATATTCATGATATTCTGTTAATAATTTGGTGTTTGTTGATTTTTTTTCATATTCCTCAATTGATTACAATGTGGTAAGGGATTTTGTCTCAATTTCCATTTCATTTTCATTTACTTGGTATTGTGAACCTAATATTTCTTATGTGGTGTATACACTGCCCATTTGAGATCATTTTTATTTTTAAATTTTAAATATATTATATATCCATATTCTTGTTTCATGTATATGAGTGTTTTCTTAAGTTTTATACCCTTTTACGTACGGTGTTTATTTGGAATGTTGTTTTAAATATGGAAATATTGATGAATATATATCATCTAATCTATACGGATATTGAGAAGGAAGATTTTACTTGTATTAAATCTATGTATAAATAATTATTTGGACTTTCAGAGATGGGTGGGGCCTGCTATATCCCCTCGATTCACCCACAGGTCTCATGAGATAAATCAGTTGGCGACAAACCCTTCGAGTTTGTTTCCAAAAATCATACGGGTTTCTACCCACAGAATTAAACCTTTTCAAAGGTATAGTGGTATCATTTTCCTGATACATGACATCCAATTAATAATAATATCTCTTTATTTATTTTTAGTTATTAATATCCATGAATTTTTCACTATGAAAAAACCTATAGATGCAGTTTCATTCTCAGTTTATTAATGGTGCGTGTTTTTCATTTATTCACCATGCCATATTGACTATGCCAAAGTGTTTATGATTCAGCTATTATTGATTTATGCTTCAGATATTAGTAACCCTTACTGATCATTTGAGCTCACCCCTTACATTTTTTTACCTTCAACAGGTTATGAGGAGGAGACCATATATTGAGTTCTCATGGGTGCAGTTTTTTAGTTTTTGTTGTGTATTGTTTTGTGTTACCTTTCCTAGTGTAATATGAGTTACATGTATGTATTTAGTTTATTCAAGACTAATAAATTGGTAATTTCTTCGGGATTTCATTCCTTTAAATCATTCCAATGTAATAAGTAATGCACCATCTTTAGGCTTCTAGGGTCTGGGTGTTACACACAATGTGATTATGATAGACACATATTAAATAAATAATAACCAAGGGTTAATAAATCAACAAAAAGGTTGGATATTTTTACTTTTTATTTATTCCTCATTTTTGTCATGTTATCTAACCCTCTTACCCTAATTATTGGATCACATTATTTTCTATTATGATAAAATAATTGAAATTTGAATATTTAAATTATGAAAAAAAAATTAGAATCAAATTAACCGTTTTTTTCTCAAGGGATGTTTTAATAATATTTTATAGCAAACAGATAAGTTGGGAATTAGATTTTATAAAATTTCCTTGTAAATTCCTTTGTTAATAGATAAATAAAATTATTCTCTTTTCAAAAATTCATTTTTCTTAAAATAATTTTTCTAACCACCAATATGATTAATTAATGAAAGTAATCTTTGATTTGATTATTTAAAAAGGAAATTTTTTTGAGAATATAATATTATTCTTAAAATTAAATTAAATATCATGTAAAAATGATTAATTTAATTTATTTTTAATTTAATTAATTAAATTTTGAGACTTAAATTATTTGATAAACAATTTTTAGAACAACATGAGATGACTTTTGATGAATATTGGTTGAATATTGATAAAAATAAATATTTGATTAGGTTTTAAAATTAGTTTATTTTCTTCATTCACATGAGAAATTGATATAAAAATACCATTATTTTAACTTATTTATATAGGATTGATTAACTAGTGAATAATAAATTTTATCATGGGATTAACATGATAATGAATCCTATAAGTTAATCAAGGTTTCTTATATTTAGGATTTTCCAAGGATTGTTTGTTTAATTTCATTTGCCTATGATGGGGAATATATATCTTTTGATGATGAATAAAAAAATTATTATGGGATGATTATACATATTTCCTTAAAGAATTCTATTTATAGATCAATTAATGAATTCCTTTACCTTATTATGATCTTCATTTCTCATTGAATATATTCACAACCCCATTTTGTTTGGATGGATACATCACCGACCACCAACCTTGACTTTTATTACCTTCATCCTTACATGATGATTTTTTCATGGTTTCAAGAACCACAATCACTAATAGATGACATTTTGAGTTTGAAACATACAAAAGAGTCATTAGATTAAGTCAATAATGAAAGAAAGATAGGTGATAGAGGTGAATATGGCATTCATAGTGAGGAATCAAAGTATCTAGACATTCTGGATATTTTTATAACTACACAGCATGTAGTTCCAAGTCACACATTGTTTAGTTTTCCAATTATGATTTCTATATATTATTTAACTCTACCAAAGGTAACCCCAAAAATATAATATTGTGACTCACCATTTGAATCAGTGGTATTTTAAATATCACACACCATGAAACTTGAGTTCACACACTGTGTATTACGTGACCTTAAGTCTTTAATTGTACTCTACATACATGTCTGTTTGACATGGTCAACCTGTATTCTATGTGTTCCTATTCACTCACCATATAACTAACTGAAAATTTGTCTCCACATATATAGGTTATAAAGAACCATTTTCAAGGTAATATCTACACATTATGTTTCCCATAGATGTTTTTTGTGCTCCACCCTTAGAAAACTCCCTCAATATGTATCTAGGAACACCTTACATCCATATTGAGTAGTACTACATTCAATATACATAGAGTAAATGTTGTGTACTATTTTACATGACACAAACTCTTCTTCCAGTATATGATCATGTTTCTAAAAGACAACACATGACATATACCCTATTGGGCATGCTGTGTATTTTGGTTTTGTATGAGTTGGGTGATGATAATAAAAAATTAGCCTACTAGATTGGTTATACATACTATGTACCCTTCCTATTCATGTTTTGTACTTGGAATGATGTTGTATTCTTTATATATGTATACCTAGGTATCATTTTCAGACATATGAATAGTCAAATCTAATTTTTTTTGTATAGAACATAATGGTTCATATATATTTGTTCTCTATGGTTTATATTTAATAAATTAGAAGTTTTATAGTTTCATAGAGACAAGGACATGTGCAGGATGATTACTAGAGTATATATGAGGTTCATAAGTCTCTTGGATCATATTTGACTCTAGGGTATGATTCCTCCATGTATATAGTGGAGCGGGTAACCCTCTCACCAATATATGGTATAGGTCATCCACTCATGAATTTGATTACACTATTGGATGATGATCACTATATATAATGAGTTATGGGTCCTCCCTAGGGTTCAGTTTCCCTATTGACCTAGGTGTTTTTGGTGGGGCATAGGTCCCCCTTTTATAGCTACTATTGAGGGACGTTGTGGAGGTAAAATATGAAAGATAGTTTGTATGTCCTGAGTCTTACTATACTCTAGGTTCTATATATTCCATTATAAATTTATAATTTTTTTAGGTAGAGATATGATGATTGATTTACATTTCTCTCATGAGACACAGTCCCATTCCTTGGAGATAGATTTGTGACATGATGATTTAAAGGTCCAAGTTTGTTTTGGTGATGTTCATCCTTCAAGGATATTCAATTCCTTTATCTCTAGAGCTATGAGGATATAAACTATTTATGTTTTGAGAATTATTCCTTTTACCATTTATCCCCACTAGAGTACAACTTACAACTGGGATATGGAATTCGAACACACTTGGTCTTTTACTGACTTGTGTTACCTTGGATACTTATAAAATATAATTTATTAAAGGATTTGATCATATATATGGTAATAAGAGACCTCCTTATATTTATGTGTTTATTTTCATTCAAATAATATTTAGAGTTTTCAATCATTTTTTCATTAATTTGTATCAGATGTTTTATATGAATTGTTTTATATATTTCATTATTATTTTTGGGTTTCCAACAAGGTATATTTATATTTAGCACAATATGGGATTCATGCCCACACATGTTGTGTCTATGCAGTTGAAACACAGTTCAATATGAGTTTAGTGAGAGAATATTATGATCTATCAATGAAAATATGATGATTATATGTGCCTATTGGTACCCAACAGAGGCAGATTATGGTGGTGGATGTTCTTTATAAGTTCTTGAATCGTGGTGATACATGGTGACCCTTCCTTGGATTCCATATTGTGAGGAGATAACAATCAATTTGTATGAATTTTCTATATAGATTGGGGGTAGTCATGTGATTTTTACATCTATTTGGTTTACCTATAGGGTGTGTCATTATATAGTTTTGATATGTGTATCCTTTGTTATACAGTTCAATTGTTCATTTATATTGATATTAGTTTTCAGTTATATTCTATGTATTATATTTCATATCTTTTATATGTTATTATAAACAAGGTCCTTCCACGTATCATTGAGCCTTCATGGTGTTAGTACCTAGCACCTAAATTATTATAGGTAGGCTTGGTGTGGCATGCATGGAACATCACTAGTCTAGGTTGGGTCTTGGTGGGTTGGGTCATGTCACATACACCACCTATAAAGAGCAAAAATCATATTTTTACCAACTGTTTAACCAAATTGGGAAAATATTTCATAGACCATCCATATAGAGTATGATCAAGTAGAGTGGATGAATATAAATATCATGGTCCTATACAATAATATTTAGTCCTATCTGAGATGAAAAGATCCACTTTTCACATGAAGTGATCATTGTATATTTCATTCCCTCTTAAAGTGATCTAAGTGGTCCATGATGAAATGGTTGAGGATTTCATATTTGGATACAGATAAGAAAAATATGATGGGGATTTTTATTAAAGAGAATCTCCTTTATAAGGAGTAAGAATCATATAGTATAGAGGAAGGATTTAACTAAACTAGATAATATTTATAGGGAAGGATCTTAAACTGTAGGATAACAACAATCATTAGGAGTGAAAGGATTACTCTTGAGATCATTGAGCCTTTTTTCCTTGTTTAACATTTATGTATTTAAAAATTATGTGTATTTGTCTTATCGTTTTGTTTCATATGATAATTGTTATTAAATAGAAATTCTTTTATTACACTATTATAAGTCTAAAGTTTATGGGTATGTATTATACATGAAATTACTTCCTTGTTGGTTAATGAATAGCTAATAATTATCTTTAGGTGATGTAGTGAGAGTGGATACTTTTATAAGAAAATTGAAAATCTATTATCTATCACCTAAAAGTGACCTATGTGTGTGAGTTAAATATGATACTTGAACTTACACAAGACACGCGTGATAAATTAGATCTATCTTGGTAATGGTTGTGTAGGGAGTGACATATTTCACATGTTTGATTAAAAACCACACCTTTTAGGGATTGTAAAACCTAAATTGAGTAACAAATATGAGAGAGGAAATGGTGGAACCAATAACACCTTGTGTCTTCACATTATTCTCAAGAATTAATTTGGATAGGAAACATTAATAAGATATGAAATTGGTTTAAGAATTATAATTATTGGCTTGAGAGATCATTCATAGGGAAAAAATTTGGTTTCTCATGAGATTAGTAAGAAAAATAGGGTGACATAGGTGAATTTTGTTGATTTCTAATTTTTATTCAAGTGTTTTCCAATGTAGTGAAAGTGAATAAATGGTTTTGAATTATAGGTAGGGTGATTTTATTTATTTTTTTCTAATTATCATATACATTTTCACCCCTTATAAAAATCCAACCAAGAATACATGTATCCTAATATCATCTCTATAGAGAAGACCCAGTGCTCAACTGATTTTGTGATATGATGACCCAATACACTTGTATAGTAATGTGTTGGTGAAACTAAAATTGTTTTTCAAGAAATATAGTTCTATTACATGGGATAGGATTTTGGCATCACATTTTTCTTGAGATGAAAATGTATAAATATTTATCAAAACTCATAAAAACACAAAAAAAAAACTTACTTTTATTCCTAACATAATTACATGAAAAATAATTTCATTGTATGGGATATTATTTTGAGGTTAGTTGGGTTTTGGGGAATAAAAGTAAAAAAATATTAGAAAACTTAGAAAATATAAAAAAAATCAAAAAAATTATAATTTGTGACATTTTTATATCTTGATTAAATAATTCATTAATATATTGATATAATTGTATTAATTTATCATTATGAATTGTTTTTAAAATCTTTCCCAAACCATTTATTATCATAGGTCTTGATTTCATTTATAGGATATGGATATTCTATGGTGGAATGTTCTGAAGGAGAACATTTGTAGTATCTATTATAAATTTGGCCATCAATTTTGGTAATGTGATATACTAATGCTAAATTATCACATGGAAGAATATATATATATATATATAAATAAGTGAAAAATAATTGGAGAATATCACATGTGAAGTGTCAAGAAGCACTAAAAATAAAAATAAACCTAAGGAGGTCCCATACAATTCATCACCACCCTCTTTGGAATTTCACTATATTTATTTATTAAGGAAAAGGTGGAGTAACTTATAAAATATAATGGATAATGATAATTATAAGGATAAATTATAGATTTAAAGTATTTTAGGATTCTACCATGAAGCCTCATGCACTTCAAGTCGTATTTTTCAATATGAGGAGAATTGAAACATCTAACATGTGGTGGTTCTTTTTGAGGAATCCACAATCCCCTTTTATTTGGGATAGTTCTACTATAAATCATAGATTAATGCTATAAATAAAGTTATTATTGGGTGGTAAACCAATGTTTAATGGAGTTTTTCATTACCTGATTTACTTTACATTTTTTTATTTCACAATTACTTTCTTTTGTTTTAAATAAATGCCTATATTTTTAGGCCCTCCATTTATCTAATAAGACCTTGAAGTATTTGGAGCTGAAGAGAAGGTGGAATCTCTTTACACTACTAAGAGGAGGTGACAAACACACTAGGGGATTTTACATCCCATTATCTTATATACTAATCATTTTTATTTTTAAATTAAATTTATTTATTTATTTGCAACCTAAATTAGTTATTTTTATTATACCTATATTTTTTTGGCTAATTGTGGAGGTAATTAGTAGTATAGATATCTAAATAAAGAATGATACATGTATTGATATATGTAACATGTTACTTAAGATTAAATTTAATTATTGGTCATGATATCATATTCACTTTTAATATTTAAATTAAATGGGTATGCATGAATTATTAAATTAGCATAATATATTAGCTTAAGAAATTTTAATATAACTATGTTTAAGAGTTTTTTCAAGTGGATAAATTTTAAACCTTCAATTTAAAAGTTTAACTGATAATGGTATTTCATGTAGTAGTTCTTATAATTTAGAAGCCTAAGTTTGATGTTTTTAAATACAATTTTGGAATGTGTGTAAAAAATTGTATTAATAATGAAATAAGTCCATAAATAAGCATTATAGGAAATCAGAGACCTAGTTGTCTGTAACACTTTTGTTCCCAAATTATCACAATTAGTCTCTTTTTTTCTTATTATTTTATTTTGTATGTTTTAGATTATCAAAACACATGCTCGATTAAAATGTTGTTTGAGAGAGAACTATCTAATGTTGCTTTAATACCCTGGGTGTTACACAATTGATTGGAATGGTTTAGTTCCAAACATTCTTAATTAAATATTTAATAGGTTTATTTAATGATTTTTATTTAAAAAAAATAAAAAAGGAGTGTGGTTTGGGTATACTAAATCATTAGAGTGAATAGAGGATGAGGATGTGCTTTTCTCATATGATAAATTGGGTTCTCAATATCAGTTAAACATTTAAGGTGTAAATATATAATAGTGTAACTTTTACATACTTTTATTATATTCAGTTGAGGAAGTAATGGAATAAGAAAATTAATATTGATAATCTCAATAATTCATGAAAATCAATTATTTAATGTTTCAAAGTAAATTTAAATATTAATCATGTTATGGAATGATATCTTTTGTGATAAAGTTGAGTTTAAAGATAAAGGGTTATATATGATTGAAAATTGATTATTTATTTTTAAAGGAGCCTATCATGCCTACAGAATGGGTATAGAAACAATTATCGGGGTCTAAAAATTTTAAATCCCAAGGTATCATTACATAACACATGCTTGAAAATTGAATGAATAGTGTTTAAAAAAATAAAATTTTTAGAATATTCAAATGATCTCCCTCTATGGAAGTTATGTTCAATTTATATTTAGTGTGAAGGATAGCATTTTTATAATCCAGAAGACCAAAATATTTTATGATAACATATGAAATATACCATCTTGATGTGGATGGGATGAGAAGATAGTTATAAAGAAGTTTTGAATCATTTCCCACTTGGAATAAATCTATATTTTTTCATTATAAAGTATAACACCATTATGGAGAGACTGAACCTCTATTATGAGAGGGCTATTAGACCCATTCCTATTTCTTAATTCCATTATCATCCAAATGTTTGAGTAACAAATGACCCTTTCTCTCTAAATTCTCCTATTATAATATGATCAATCAATGCTAATCATATGCCCAAAAGTTAGTGGGTTTCATTTGATAAAGTGTCTTATCTCATTGTTGTATCCATGAGGAGAAAGAGTAAGATCACTTATATTTAATATAGAATGAGAGTTTTTACTTCCATTATTATCATGTAGCAAAATTTTAATTTTAAATAATTTATTAATCTATAGATGAAAAAACTAGCATATATTTCCCCATATCTTGAATAGTTATGGGCCTCTCAGATATCCTAACACCTAGCTTGTAACGACCCGAAATTTTGAATAAATCTTGTTTCCTAATTTTATGTGTTATTTTATTTTTATACTCAACAAAAATGTTTCATTTGATAGCATGAGTATAATTAAAATGAGACCGTTGGGTTTTTACTGTTATATGACCATTGGTCAATATGACCGCTGTAAACTAAACGTTTCAATTATTGTCTCTAGATACAATTAATCTTGGTTAATTATTATCGAAAGAATATTCGATGGCCTCACCCAGTAGTCTTGGACCGATCGAAGCCCATCTAACAAAACTTGGGAAAGAGGTAGCACCACTGGGCTTTGCTCTGGACCAAACCCAAGCTGAACTTCATCGTGTGAAGCTAGAACGGAATCGCCTTCGCGAGAAGTTCAAACTGATAGAAATTACTACTCGTACGATGTTGGCCGAGCCTCCCTTGGATTCTCTCACCTTAGCACACCTTACACTTAGTTCCTATGCTGGTGTGATAAGGGGCTATGTAAGGAGACCGTAACTACGTTGTGTAATCCTTTGTTTTAAATAAAAATTGGGATTTCTTCCTATGATGATGTTTATGACTTTTCAAATGTCCGGATAAATATAGTATGCATATTTTTGGTGAATTTTAGAGAAAGGATATTTTTAAAAATGTTTATGTAAACCTTAAATAATTAAAAATGTGTAATGATTTTCAAAAAATGGTCTTCTACAATTATGTTCAGTAAGAAATTTAGAGTCTAATAAGATCAACTTGATTTTTGATGAATAGTAAATTGTGAATAGTGATTTTATGATTAGGAGTAGTAATGTGTCCAAATGGATTAGTAATCTCACTTAAAGAAAGTATTAATATAATCTAGGCACCTTGATAAAGTAATGTGATTCAATAAAATGGTTAAATAATGGTTTCATAAATTATTATTCAAGTATTAGTTTTTTTGGGTGAATAGTGTTTTTTAATTAAAAATTAAATTAAAAATATTTAGAAAATTATTTTTATAAAATGGATTTCATTTTTGAACTCAAAGCATCGATATTATGTTAAGGTAAATTTTGGGGATTTTTCTGAAAAAAATGAATTTTCGGTGAATAGTGTATTTATTTAAAAATAAAATTAAAAATATTTAGAAACTTATTTTTTTTAAATGGAGTAGATTTTTGAAATCAGATCATTGATATTTTGTTAATGGGGAATTTTGGGATTTTTCTGAGAAAGTTGAATTTTCAGTGAATAGTAAAAATACAGTTTTAGGGTTTCGGTATGTTTAATGACATCATAACTCTGTCATGATGATTTCATGAGATATTTTAAGGTATGGTCGACTAAAGAGGATGAATTATTGTTTGGGGGTCCCAATGTGGCCTAACTCCATGGGATGTACCATGGGAGGGCCCATGCTTTTGAGAAAACCACTTTTGAGGTGTCCCTTGACCATTAATGCCTTGTCCCATCACTTTCCCTATAAATACCAAGAAATCCTCTCATCCTTTCGACTCCCCACTCTCCCCCAACGAAGTTCTGGTCTCATTACCTCCCAAGGATCCCTCCCAAGGTTCCCCCAAGCTCTCAAGGTCCCAACCTTTGAGTTTTAAGAGTTACATTTTAAGGTAAGGGATCCGACCTCTCTCTTTCTTTTCAAGAAATCTCTTTTATGTCATTTATTTTATGCTCCATGTTCTTATGTTAAAGTATGTTCTTTTATACTCCTCCTAATTCCCTTTTTATGTTCATATGATGAGATACCCCATCTTTCTCTCATCAGTTTATTTTAAGAATGTTTAAGTGGCGCCGTTAGGCTGCTGAATTTTTAAGGGGTTCTTTCACCCTTCTCGTTTTCAAGATCTATTTTCATGTCAAGTATTTCAAGTTCCTTTTTATTATGTTGGGGTATGATCTCTAAATCTATCATACTGAACTTTTATGTTAATATTATGAGAGCCTCTATTTGATCTCATAAATTCATTTTTGTTGAAGTTTAAGTGACGTCGTTAGGCTGCCGGATTTTTTAAGGGATTCTTTCACCGTTCTCGTTTTCAAGATCTATTTTCATGTCAAGTCTTTCAAGTTCCTTTTTATATTGTTGGGGTATGATCTCTAAATATATCATACTGAACTTTTATTTTCATATTATGAGATACCCTATTTGATCTTATCAATTCATTTTTGTTGAAGTTTAAGTGACGCCGTTAGGCTGCTGAATTTTTAAGTGGTTCTTTCACCGTTCTCCTTTTTCAAAGTTCTAATTCTATGTCAAGTCTTTAAAGTTCCTTTTCATTATGTTGGGGTATGATATCTATATATATCATACTTATCTTTTATGTTCATATGATGAGAGACCCTATTTGATCTCATCAATTCATTTTTTGTTGAAGTTTATGTGACGCCGTTAGGCTGCCGAATTTTTATAAGAGAAATCTTATTTTTGTTTTACTTCCATGTTTTTCATTTCAAATGGTATGTACTTAAAATTTCATTACCATGATTCATATCCTTTATATTCTGTCCCTATAATATTTTTATAGATCATTTATGAGTGGGTGACCCATGTCCCCTCTCTTTTCAACATTTTCTAAAACCCTATAATGCAGCTGTTATGCTGCAAAATTTTCGTCTCAAAATGCCTCTCTCTTTTTCCCAAAATTATTTTTTTTGTTAATTTAATACTCAAAGCTATTATTTATACAAGGGTATTCACATATATATCAAAATGTTCTATTTTAAATTCTGGGATTTACATACATTAAACCCTCTTTCCCTTTCTGTGGGTTTAAAGTGACGTAAAGATCATGTCTTTAAAGTAGTTTTTAAAATGTTATGATTATGAAATTAAACCCATTTATTTTTTGCTATATGGGTTATTTATGAAATGTTTGATGATTATATATGTGGCTCACATGATAATAAAGTCAAATTTAAGGGTTCGCCCTGATAGCGCTCCAATGCATTGGGTAATGATGTAACCACTAGAGATTACAATTTTCATGATATCTTGGTGAATAACCTTGGTAATTTTCAAATGACACATTGGGGATGGACCTTGGTGATATTTTCATGATTATCTATGTTGAATTATGTAGCCACATCTTAAAGTTATGAAAAATGTTATTTTTATTATGATATGCCACATGATTTCATTCTCATGCCTTAAAGTTCTTTTCATGACCTTATTGAAGTATCTCAAGTTCACATGTAAAATGTTTCTCTTGTTTCCCTTACTGGGCCTTCTGCTCACCCTTTCTTTTGATGTATGTCCCCAGGTTATGAGATTCAGTAATTAACCTAGGATGAACATGAGGAGAAGCCTTTCAAGTGTTTAAGAAGAATGTTTTATGTTTTCATGTTTTAAGCTCCCGGTTTCCAAGACACTAAACCCTAAAGATCCTCAGTTTTGTAAAATGTAATGAAAGTTTATGTGATAAAAAGGCGGGATGCTATAGTTGGTATCAAAGGATGGTTTTGTTATTTGTGGAAATTAGGATATGAAAAATCTAGGAAGAACCCTATAGAAAAGTTTAAATATAGGAAATCTTCCTGGTATTTTGGTGAGTATTGAGTAAGGGGTTTCCAATCAAATACATCCATGTCTGGATACGAGCAGGTAGAGGTGGCTCTGGCACAGATGTACATAGGGGTAAATCCCAAAAACACCGCTTTGAGCTAGACTCGAACGGGAACTGGTACATGACAACGGGCCTTGCTCCACTCTTGGTTACGACACTCCTGGGGGATATGCTTTGGTAAATTCATAAGCTTAGTATGAACCATTATTAAAGGAACAAAGATAAAATAAAATAAAGATTCACATAAGAATATATGAGCATGGATAACCTAGTTTGAAACCTAGGGGATCAGAAGTTAGGGTATACTTTTCTTTTACAAGTTATCCTTATATTCTTTAAGTTCCTTTTCATGATTATTGGTTAAGTATTTAAGCCTCTAATTATACTTTCTCTTCTTAGTTAATGGTGGGAAATGGAAGAACGTGTCCCAACAACCAATGTGATAGGAAATGTGATGATTGTCGTATTAATATGATAGAGATGATTACAGGATTAAAAGATGATTATTATTTTGGAAGACGTTCACTATTTTGGGGACCCTATATGATCGAGGTAAATAGATTACTACGGTATTTTCATTGAGGAGTAAGGTTGACTTATATTTTGAAGAATCGATGAATTTAAGTTGGACATATAGTAATTTAGGTTACTTATGGGAATGATTAACCTATCTTGGGTAAAATATGTTTAGGTTAGATACTTTTATTATAAGATGTTAGGATTGGTTGATGTTGTTTGGAGATGAATAATGAAGTTTATTTTGGAAGACTATGTTATCAAATCCTTCTTGTATTTGGGTTTCAATCTTAGTTTGGTTTATTTTGAGGAATTTTAAGGACCGTTATTTATGGAATGGTCTAAGATGAACTTTGGGTAGTACGATGGAACTTTGAAGATTTAAAAGTAGTTTCCATTCCTATGGGATTATTTCTTTTTGAAGAGTTGTTTTACCTTACCCTTTCTGTTTTTCGGATAATGTTTAAAGATAGAAGAAATAGATAGTCAATATTTTGTGGATTATGTGATTATCTAGAAGATGATTCTTGTGTTTTGATGAGACCAAGTAGTTTTGAATGCTCATCGTTTGGAGAAAAGATTAGTTTTGGTAGAAACTTATTAAAGGATGAAACTCTACATGAAGGTAGGTGTATTTTCTTATGTTTTTGTTCTATGTAGTAAATGAATTCCTCAAAATTATGAAAAGGAACGTAGAACAAAAACATTGTTGGTTTACGTTTCTTACTAGGTAATCAAAGACCGTTTACACAAATCATAAGTTTGAGATTTTCTTATGGTTTTTATTCTCCTAATCATGTTTTCTATCACTCTCCCTCAGAACATGACCCTTTGTTTTCTCCTCTATGTCCATGTTTTCCTACATGGAATCCTAGTGTGGGTTAACTCGGGTGACCTTTGTACTTCACTTTATTTCTTTTAAAGTAATATTTTTACTGACTCCTTTTCTGATGTGGGACATTCAATGAAATTTCAAAACCCAATTTTAATAATTGCAAGGATGCAATTTCTTAAGGGGAGAATATTGTAACGACCCAAAATTTTGAATAAATCTTGTTTCCTAATTTTATGTGTTATTTTATTTTTATACTCAACAAAAAGGTTTCATTTGATAACATGAGTATAATTAAAATGAGACCGTTGGGTTTTTACTGTTATATGACCATTGGTCAATATGACCGCTATAAACTAAACGTTTCGATTATTGTCTCTAGATACAATTAATCTTGGTTAATTATTATCGAAATAAGATTCGATGGCCTCACCCAGTAGTGTTGGACCGATCGAAGCCCATCTAACAGAACTTGGGAAAGAGGTAGCACCACTGGGCTTTGCTCTGGACCAAACCCAAGATAAACTTCATCGTGTGAAGCTAGAAAGGAATCCCCTTCGCGAGAAGTTCAAACTAATAGAAATTACTACTCGTACGATGTTGGCTGAGCCTCCCTCGGATTCTCTCACCTTAGCACACCTTACACTTAGGTCCTATGCTGGTGTGATAAGGGGCTATGTAAGGAGACTGTAACTGCCTTGTATAATCCTTTCTTTTAAATAAAAATTGGTATTTATTCCTATGATGATGTTTATGACTTTTCAAATATCCGGATAAATATAGTATGCATATTTTTGGTGAATTTTAGAGAAAGGATATTTTTAAAAATGTTTATGTAAACCTTAAATAATTAAAAATTTGTAATGATTTTCAAAAAATGGTCTTCTACAATTATGTTCAGTAAGAAATTTAGAGTCTAATAAGATCAACTTGATTTTTGATGAATAGTAAATTATGAATAGTGATTTTATGATTAGGATTAGTAATGTGTCCAAATGGATTAGTAATCTCACTTAAATAAAGTATTAATATAATCTAGGCACCTTTATTAAGTAATGTGATTCAATAAAATGGTTAAATAACGGTTTCATAAATTATTATTCAAGTATTAGTTTTTTTGGGTGAATAGTGTTTTTTAATTAAAATTTAAATTAAAAATATTTAGAAAATTATTTTTATAAAATGGATTTCATTTTTGAACTCAGATCATCGATATTATGTTAAGGTAAATTTTGGGAATTTTTCTGAAAAAAATGAATTTTCGGTGAATAGTGTATTTATTTAAAAATAAAATTAAAAATATTTAGAAATTGTTTTTTTAAATGGAGTTAATTTTTGTAATCAGAGCATTGATATTTGGTTAATGTGAAATTTTGGGATTTTTCTGAGAAAGTTGAATTTTCAGTGAATAGTAAAAATATAGTTTTAGGGTTTCGGTATGATTAATGACATCATAACTCTGTCATGATGATGTCATGAGATATTTTAAGGGATGGTCGACTAAAGAGGATGAATTATTTTGTGGGGGTCCCCATGTGGCCTAACTCCATGGTATGTACCATGGGAGGGCCCATGCTTTTGAGAAAACCACTTTTGAGGTGTCCCTTGACCATTAATGCCTTGTCCCCTCACTTTCCCTATAAATACCAAGCAATCCTCTCATCTTTTCTACTCCCCACTCTCCCCCAACAAAGTTCTGGTCTCATTACCTCTCAAGGAGCCCTCCCAAAGTTCCCCCAAGCCCTCAAGGTCCCAACCTTTGAGTTTTAAGAGTTACGTTTTAAGGTAAGGGATCCGACCTCTCTCTTTCTTTTCAAGAAATCTCTTTTATGTCATTTCTTTTATTATCCATGTTATTATGTTAAAGTATGTTCTTTTATACTCCCCCTACTTCCCTTTTTATTTTCATATGATGAGATACCCCCTCTTTCTCTCATCATTTTATTTTAAGAATGTTTAAGTGGCATTGTTAGGCTGCTGAATTTTTAAGGGGTTCTTTCACCCTTCTCATTTTCAAGATCTATTTTCATGTCAAGTCTTTCAAGTTCCTTTTTATTATGTTCGGGTATGATCTATAAATATATCATACTGAACTTTTATTTTCATATTATGAGAGACCCTATTTTATCTCATCAATTCATTTTTGTTGAAGTTTAAGTGACGTCGTTAGGCTGCTGGATTTTTTAAGGGATTCTTTCACCCTTCTCATTTTCAAGATCTATTTTCATGTCAAGTCTTTCAAGTTCATTTTTATATTGTTGGGGTATGATCTCTAAATTTATCATACTGAACTTTTATGTTCATATGATGATAGGCCCTATTTTATCTCATCAATTCATTTTTGTTGAAGTTTAAGTGACGCCGTTAGGCTGCCGAATTTTTAAGTGGTTCTTTCACCGTTCTCCTTTTTCAAAGTTCTAATTATATGTCAAGTCTTTCAAGTTCATTTTTATTATGTTGGGGTATGATCTCTATATCTATCATACTGATATTTTATGTTCATATGATGAGAGACCCTATTTGATCTCATCAATTCATTTTTGGTTGAAGTTTATGTGACGTCGTTAGGCTGCCGAATTTTTATAAGAGAAATCTTATTTTTGTTTTACTTCCATGATTTTCATTTCAAATGGTATGTCCTTAAAATTTCATTACCATAATTCATATCCTTTATATTCTGTCCCTATACTATTTTTATAGATCATTTATGAGTGGGTGACCCATGTCCCCTCTCTTTTCAACATTTTCTAAAACCCTGTAATGTATCTGTTATGCTGCAGAATTTTCATCTCAAAATGCCTCTCTCTTTTTCTAAAAATTATTTTATGTTATTAATTGAACACTCAAAGCTCTTATTTCTACAGGGTTATTCACATATATATCAAAATGTTCTATTTTAAATTCTGGTATTTACATACATGAAACCCGCTTTCCCTTTCCGTGGGTTTAAAGTGAGGTAAAGATCATGTCTTTAAAGCAGTTTTTAAAATGTTATGATTATGAAATGAAACCCATTTATTTTTTTCTATATGGGTTATTTATGAAATGTTTGATGATTATATATGTGGATCACATGATAATAAAGGCAAATTTAAGGGTGCGCCCTGATAGCACTCCAATGCATTGGGTAATGATGTAACCACTAGAGATTACAATTTTCACGATATCTTGGTGAATAACCTTGGTAATTTTCAAATGACACCTTGGGGATGGACCTTGGTGATATGTTCATGATTGTCTACGTTAAATTATGTAGCCACATCTTAAATTTATGAAAAATGTTATTTTTATTATGATATGCCACATGATTTCATTCTCATGCCTTAAAGTTCTTTTCATGACCTTATTGAAGTATCTCAAGTTCACATGTAAAATGTTTCTCTTGTTTCCCTTACTCGGCCTTCTACTCACCCTTTCTTTTGATGTATGTCCCTAGGTTATGAGATGAATTAATGAACCTAGGATGAACATGAGGAGAAGACTTTCAAGTGTTTAAGAAGAATGTTTTATGTTTTCATGTTTTAAGTTCCTGGTTTCCAAGACACTAAACCTTAAAGATCCTCGGTTTTGTAAAATGTAATGAAAGTTTATGTGATAAAAAGGGGGGATGCTATAGTTGGTATCAAAGGATGGTTTAGTTATTTGTGGAAATTAGGATATGAAAACTCTATTAAGAACCCTATAGAAAAGTTTAAATATAGGAAATCTTCCGGGTATTTTGGTGAGTATTGAGTAAGGGGTTGCCAATCAAATACATCCCTGTCTGGATACGAGCAGGTAGAGGTGGCTCTGGCACAGATGTACATAGGGGTAAAACCTAAAAACACCGCTTTGAGCTAGACTCGAATGGGAACTGGTACACGACAACGGGCCTTACTCCACTCTTGGTTACGACACTCCCGGGGGATATTCTTTGGTAAATTCATAAGATTAGTATGAACCATTATTAAAGGAACAAAGATAAAATAAAATAAAGATTCACATAAGAATATATGAGCATAGATAACCTAGTTTGGAACCTAGGGGATCACAAGTTAGGGTCTACTTTTCTTTTACAAGTTATCCTTATATGCTTTAAGTTTTTTTCATGATTATTGGTTAAGTATTTAAGCCTCTAATTATACTTTCTCTTCTTAGTTAATGGTGGGAAATGGAAGAACGTGTCCCAACAACCAATGTGATTGGAAATGCGACGATTGTCGTATTAATATGACAGAGATGATTACGGGATTAAAAGATGATTATTATTTTGGAAGATGTTCACTATTTTGGGGACCCTATATGATCGAGGTAAATAGATTACTACGGTATTTTCATTGAGGAGTAAGGTTGACTTATATTTCGAAGAATAGATGAATTTAAGGTGGACATATAGTAATTTAGGTTACTTATGGGAATGATTAACCTATCTTGGGTAAAATAGGTATAGGTTAGATACTTTTGTTATAAGATGTTAGGAGTGTTTAATGTTGTTTGGAGATGAACAATGAAGTTTATTTTGGAATACTATGTTATCAAATCCTTCTTGTATTTGGGTTTCAATCTTAGTTTGGTTTATTTTGAGGAATTTTAAGGACCGTTATTTATGGAATGGTCTAAGATGAACTTTGGGTAGTACCATTAAACTTTGAAGATTTAAAAGTAGTTTCCATTCCTATGGGATTATTTCTTTTTGAAGATTTGTTTTACCTTACCCTTTCTGTTTTTCGGATAATGTTTAAATATAGAAGAAATAGATAGTCAATCTTTTGTGGATTATGTGATTCTCTAGAAGATGATTCTTGTGTTTTTATGAGACCAAGTAGTTTTGAATGCTCATCATTTGGAGAAAAGATTAGTTTTGGTAGAAACTTATTAAAGGATGAAACTCTATATGAAGGTAGGTGTATTTTTTTATGTTTTTGTTCTATGTAGTAAATGAATTCCTCAAAATTATGAAAAGTAATGTAGAACAAAAACATTGTTGGTTTACGTTTCTTAATAGGTAATCAAAGACCGTTTACACAAATCATAAGTTTGGGATTTTCTTATGGTTTTTATTCTCCTAATCATGTTTTCTATCACTCTCCCTCAGAACATGACCCTTTGTTTTCTCCTCCATCTCCATGTTTTCCGACATGGAATCCTAGTGTGGGTTAACTCGGGTGACCTTTGTACTTCCCTTTCTTTCTTTTAAAGTAATGGTTTTACTGACTCCTTTTCTGATGTGGGACATGCAATGAAATTTCAAAACCCAATTTTAAAAATTGCGAGGACGCGATTTCTTAAGGGGGGAAGATTGTAACGACCTGAAATTTTGAATAAATCTTGTTTCCTAATTTTATATGTTATTTTTTTTATACTCAACAAAAATGTTTCATTTGATAACATGAGTATAATTAAAATGAGACCGTTGGGTTTTTACTGTTATATAACCATTGGTCAATATGACCACTGTAAACTAAACGTTTCGATTATTGTCTCTATATACAATTAATCTTGGTTAATTATTATCGAAAGAAGATTCGATGGCCTCACCCAGTAGTCTTGGACCGATCGAAGCCCATCTAACAGAACTTGGGAAAGAGGTAGCACCACTGGGCTTTGCTCTGGACCAAACCCAAGCTAAACTTCATCGTGTGAAGCTAGAAAGGAATCGCCTTCGCGATAAGTTCAAACTAATAGAAATTACTACTCGTACGATGTTGGCTGAGCCTCCCTCGGATTCTCTCACCTTAGCACACCTTACACTTAGGTCCTATGCTGGTGTGATAAGGGGCTATGTAAGGAGACCGTAACTGCCTTATGTAATCCTTTCTTTTAAATAAAAATTGGTATTTCTTCCTATGATGATGTTTATGACTTTTCAAATATCCGGATAAATATAGTATGCATATTTTTGGTGAATTTTAGAGAAAGGATATTTTTAAAAATGTTTATGTAAACCTTAAATAATTAAAAATTTGTAATGATTTTCAAAAAATGGTCTTCTACAATTATGTTCAGTAAGAAATTTAGAGTCTAATAAGATCAACTTGATTTTTGATGAATAGTAAATTATGAATAGTGATTTTATGATTAGGATTAGTAATGTGTCCAAATGGATTAGTAATCTCACTTAAAGAAAGTATTAATATAATCTAGGCACCTTTATTAAGTAATGTGATTCAATAAAATGGTTAAATAACGGTTTCATAAATTATTATTCAAGTATTAGTTTTTTTTGGGTGAATAGTGTTTTTTAATTAAAATTTAAATTAAAAATATTTAGAAAATTATTTTTATAAAATGGATTTCATTTTTGAACTCAGAGCATCGATATTATGTTAAGGTAAATTTTGGGAATTTTTTTGAAAAAAATGAATTTTCGGTGAATAGTGTATTTATTTAAAAATAAAATTAAAAATATTTAGAATTTTTTTTTAAATGGAGTTAATTTTTGAAATCAGAGCATTGATATTTGGTTAATGTGAAATTTTGGGATTTTTTTGAGAAAGTTGAATTTTCAGTGAATAGTAAAAATATAGTTTTAGGGTTTCGATATGATTAATGACATCATAACTCTGTCATGATGATGTCATGAGATATTTTAAGGGATGCTCGACTAAAGAGGATGAATTATTTTGTGGGGTTCCCCATGTGGCCTAACTCCATGGGATGTACCATGGGAGGGCCCATGCTTTTGAGAAAACCACTTTTGAGGTGTCCCTTGACCATTAATGCCTTGTCCCCTCACTTTCCCTATAAATACCAAGCAATCCTCTCATCTTTTCTACTCCCCACTCTCCCCCAACAAAGTTCTGGTCTCATTACCTCTCAAGGAGCCCTCCCAAAGTTCCCCCAAGCCCTCAAGGTCCCAACCTTTTAGTTTTAAGAGTTACGTTTTGAGGTAAGGGATCCGACCTCTCTCTTTCTTTTCAAGAAATCTCTTTTATGTCATTTCTTTTATTATCCATGTTATTATGTTAAAGTATGTTCTTTTATACTCCCCATACTTCCCTTTTTATTTTCATATGATGAGATACCCCCTCTTTCTCTCATCATTTTATTTTAATAATGTTTAAGTGGCGTTGTTAGGCTGCTGAATTTTTAAGGGGTTCTTTCACCCTTCTCATTTTCAATATCTATTTTCATGTCAAGTCTTTCAAGTTCCTTTTTATTATGTTGGGGTATGATATCTAAATATATCATACTGAACTTTTATTTTCATATTATGAGAGACCCTATTTTATCTCATCAATTCATTTTTGTTGAAGTTTAAGTGACGTCGTTAGGCTGCTGGATTTTTTAAGGGATTCTTTCACCCTTCTCGTTTTCAAGATCTATTTTCATGTCAAGTCTTTCAAGTTCCTTTTTATATTTTTGGGGTATGATATCTAAATTTATCATACTGAACTTTTATGTTCATATGATGAGAGACCCTATTTTATCTCATCAATTCATTTTTGTTGAATTTTAAGTGACGCCGTTAGGCTGCCGAATTTTTAAGTGGTTCTTTCACCGTTCTCCTTTTTCAAAGTTCTAATTATATGTCAAGTCTTTCAAGTTCCTTTTTATTATGTTGGGGTATGATCTCTATATCTATCATACTGATCTTTTATGTTCATATGATGAGAGACCCTATTTGATCTCATCAATTCATTTTTGGTTGAAGTTTATGTGACGTCGTTAGGCTGCCGAATTTTTATAAGAGAAATCTTATTTTTGTTTTACTTCCATGATTTTCATTTCAAATGGTATGTCCATAAATTTTCATTACCATGATTCATATCCTTTATATTCTGTCCCTATACTATTTTTATATATCATTTATGAGTGGGTGACCCATGTCCCCTCTCTTTTCAACATTTTCTAAAACCCTGTAATGTATCTGTTATGCTACAGAATTTTCGTCTCAAAATGCCTCTCTCTTTTTCTAATAATTATTTTATGTTATTAATTGAATACTCAAAGCTCTTATTTCTACAGGGTTATTCACATATATATAAAAATGTTCTATTTTAAATTCTGGGATTTACATACATGAAACCCGCTTTCCCTTTCCGTGGGTTTAAAGTGAGGTAAAGATCATGTCTTTAAAGCAGTTTTTAAAATGTTATGATTATGAAATGAAACCCATTTATTTTTTGCTATATGGGTTATTTATGAAATGTTTGATGATTATATATGTGGATCACATGATAATAAAAGCAAATTTAAGGGTGCGCCCTGATAGCACTCCAATGCATTGGGTAATGATGTAACAACTAGAGATTACAATTTTCAAGATATCTTGGTGAATAACCTTGGTAATTTTCAAATGACACCTTGGGGATGGACCTTGGTGATATGTTCATGATTTTCTATGTTAAATTATGTATCCACATCTTAAATTTATGAAAAATGTTATTTTTATTATGATATGCCACATGATTTCATTCTCATGCCTTGAAGTTCTTTTCATGACCTTATTGAAGTATCTCAAGTTCACATGTAAAATGTTTCTCTTGTTTCCCTTACTGGGCCTTCTGCTCACCCTTTCTTTTGATGTATGTCCCTAGGTTATGAGATGCAGTAATGAACCTAGGATGAACATGAGGAGAAGCCTTTCAAGTGTTTAAGAATAATGTTTTATGTTTTCATGTTTTAAGTTCCTGGTTTCCAAGACACTAAACCTTAAAGATCCTCGGTTTTGTAAAATGTAATGAAAGTTTATGTGATAAAAAGGAGGGATGATATAGTTGGTATCAAAGGATGGTTTAGTTATTTGTGGAAATTAGGATATGAAAACTCTAGGAAGAACCCTATAGAAAAGTTTAAATATAGGAAATCATCCGGGTATTTTGGTGAGTATTGAGTAAGGGGTTGTCAATCAAATACATCCCTGTCTGGATACGAGCAGGTAGAGGTGGCTCTGGCACAGATGTACATAGGGGTAAAACCCGAAAACACCGCTTTGAGCTAGACTCGAATGGGAACTGGTACACGACAACGGGCCTTACTCCACTCTTGGTTACGACACTCCCGGGGGATATTCTTTGGTAAATTCATAAGCTTAGTATGAACCATTATTAAAGGAACAAAGATAAAATAAAATAAAGATTCACATAAGAATATATGAGCATGGATAACCTAGTTTGAAACCTAGGGGATCACAAGTTAGGGTATACTTTTCTTTTACAAGTTATCCTTATATGCTTTAAGTTTTTTTCATGATTATTGGTTAAGTATTTAAGCCTCTAATTATACTTTCTCTTCTTAGTTAATGGTGGGAAATGGAAGAACGTGTCCCAACAACCAATGTGATAGGAAATGCGACGATTGTCGTATTAATATGACAGGGATGATTACGGGATTAAAAGATGATTATTATTTTGGAAGACGTTCACTATTTTGGGGACCCTATATGATCGAGGTAAATAGATTACTACGGTATTTTCATTGAGGAGTAAGGTTGACTTATATTTTGAAGAATCGATGAATTTAAGTTGGACATATAGTAATTTAGGTTACTTATGGGAATGATTAACCTATCTTGGGTAAAATAGGTTTAGGTTAGATACTTTTGTTATAAGATGTTAGGAGTGTTTGATGTTGTTTGGAGATGAACAATGAAGTTTATTTTGGAAGACTATGTTATCAAATCCTTCTTGTATTTGGGTTTCAATCTTAGTTTGGTTTATTTTGAGGAATTTTAAGGACCCTTATTTATGGAATGGTCTAAGATGAACTTTGGGTAGTACCATGGAACTTTGAAGATTTAAAAGTAGTTTCCATTCCTATGGGATTATTTCTTTTTGAAGAGTTGTTTTACCTTACCCTTTCTGTTTTTCGGATAATGTTTAAAGATAGAAGAAATAGATAGTTAATCTTTTGTGGATTATGTGATTCTCTAGAAGATGATTCTTGTGTTTTTATGAGACCAAGTAGTTTTGAATACTCATAGTTTGGAGAAAAGATTAGTTTTGGTAGAAACTTATTAAAGGATGAAACTCTATATGAAGGTAGGTGTATTTTCTTATGTTTTTGTTCTATGTAGTAAATGAATTCCTCAAAATTATGAAAATGAATGTAGAACAAAAACATTGTTGGTTTACGTTTCTTAATAGGTAATCAAAGACCGTTTACACAAATCATAAGTTTGGGATTTTCTTATGGTTTTTATTCTCCTAATCATGTTTTCTATCACTCTCCCTCAGAACATGACCCTTTGTTTTCTCCTCCATGTCCATGTTTTCCGACATGGAATCCTAGTGTGGGTTAACTCGGGTGACCTTTGTACTTCCCTTTCTTTCTTTTAAAGTAATAGTTTTACTGACTCCTTTTCTGATGTGGGACATGCAATGAAATTTCAAAACCCAATTTTAAAAATTGTGAGGACGCGATTTCTTAAGGGGGGAAGATTGTAACGACCCGAAATTTTGAATAAATCTTGTTTCCTAATTTTATGTGTTATTTTATTTTTATACTCAACAAAAATGTTTCATTTGATAACATGAGTATAATTAAAATGAGACCGTTGGGTTTTTACTATTATATGACCATTGGTCAATATGACCGCTGTAAACTAAACGTTTCGATTATTGTCTCTATATACAATTAATCTTGGTTAATTATTATCGAAAGAAGATTCGATGGCCTCACCCAGTAGTCTTGGACCGATCGAAGCCCATCTAACAGAACTTGGGAAAGAGGTAGCACCACTGGGCTTTGCTCTGGACCAAACCCAAGCTGAACTTCATCGTGTGAAGCTAGAACGGAATCGCCTTCGCGAGAAGTTCAAACTGATAGAAATTACTACTCGTGCAATGTTGGTCAAGCCTCCCTCGGATTCTCTCACCTTAGCACACCTTACACTTAGGTCCTATGCTGGTGTGATAAGGGGCTATGTAAGGAGACCGTAACTGCCTTGTGTAATCCTTTGTTTCAAATAAAAATTGGGATTTCTTCCTATGATGATGTTTATGACTTTTCAAATGTTCGGATAAATATAGGATGCATATTTTTGGTGAATTTTAGAGAAAGGATATTTTTAAAAATGTTTATGTAAACCTTAAATAATTAAAAATGTGTAATGATTTTCAAAAAATGGTCTTCTACAATTATGTTCAGTAAGAAATTTAAAGTCTAATAAGATCAACCTGATTTTTGATGAATAGTAAATTATGAATAGTGATTTTATGATTAGGATTAGTAATGTGTCCAAATGTATTAGTAATATCACTTAAAGAAAGTATTAATATAATCTAGGTACCTTGATTAAGTATTGTGATTCAATAAAATGGTTAAATAATGGTTTCATAAATTATTATTCAATTATTAGTTTTTTTTGGGTGAATAGTGTTTTTTAATTAAAAATTAAATTAAAATATTTTGAAAATTATTTTTATAAAATGGATTTCATTTTTGAACTCAGAGCATCGATATTATGTTAAGGTAAATTTTGGGGATTTTTCTGAAAAAAATGAATTTTCGGTGAATAGTGTATTTATTTAAAAATAAAATTAAAAATATTTCGAAAATTATTTTTTTTAAATGGTGTTCATTTTTGAAATCAGAGCATTGATATTTGGTTAATGTGAAATTTTGGGATTTTTCTGAGAAAGTTGAATTTTCAGTGAATAGTAAAAATACAGTTTTAGGGTTTCGGTATGTTTAATGACATCATAACTCTATCATGATGATTTCATGAGATATTTTAAGGTATGGTCGACTAAAGAGGATGAATTATTGTGTGGGGGTCCCCATGTGGCCTAACTCCATAGGATGTACCATGGGAGGGCCCATGCTTTTGAGAAAACCACTTTTGAGGTGTCCCTTGGCCATTAATGCCTTGTCCCCTCACTTTCCCTATAAATACCAAGCAATACTCTCATCCTTTCGACTCCCCACTCTCCCCCAACGAATTTATGGTCTCATTACCTCCCAAGGAGCCCTCCCATGGTTCCCCCAATCCCTCAAGGTCCCAACCTTTGAGTTTTAAGAGTTACGTTTTAAGGTAAGGGATCCGACCTCTCTCTTTCTTTTCAAGAAATCTCTTTTATGTCATTTCTTTTATGCTCCATGTTCTTATGTTAAAGTATGTTCTTTTATAATCCTCCTACTTCCCTTTTTATTTTCATATGATGAGATATCCCCTCTTTCTCTCATCATTTTATTTTAATAATTTTTTAGTGGCGCCGTTAGGCTGTTGAATTTTTAAGGGGTTCTTTCACCCTTCTCGTTTTCAAGATCTATTTTCATGTCAAGTCTTTCAAGTTCCTTTTTATTATGTTGGGGTATGATATCTAAATATATCATACTGAACTTTTATGTTCATATTATGAGAGACCCTATTTTATCTCATCAATTCATTTTTGTTGAAGTTTAAGTGATGTCGTTAGGCTACCAGATTTTTTAAGGGATTCTTTCACCCTTCTCATTTTCAAGATCTATTTTCATGTCAAGTCTTTCAAGTTCCTTTTTATATTGTTGGGGTATTATCTCTAAATCTATCATACTGAAATTCTATGTTCATATGATGAGAGACCCTATTTGATCTCATCAATTCATTTTTGTTGAAGTTTAAGTGACGCCGTTAGGCTGCCGAATTTTTAAGTGGTTCTTTCACCGTTCTCCTTTTTCAAAGTTCTAATTCTATGTCAAGTCTTTAAAGATCCTTTTTATTATGTTGGGATATGATCTCTATATCTATAATACTGATATTTTATGTTCATATGATGAGAGACCCTATTTTATCTCATCAATTCATTTTTGGTTGATGTTTATGTGACGTCGTTAGGCTGCCGAATTTTTATAAGAGAAATCTTAATTTTGTTTTACTTCCATGTTTTTCATTTCAAATGGTATGTCCTTAAAATTTCATTACCATGATTCATATCCTTTATATTCTGTCCCTATACTATTTTTATAGATCATTTATGAGTGGGTGACCTTTTTCCCCCCACTTTTCGACATTTTCTAAAACCCTGTAACGTAGATGTTATGCTGCAGAATTTTCATCTCAAAATGCCTCTCTCTTTTTCTCAAAATTATTTTATGTTATTAATTGAATAATCAAAGATCTTATTTATACAGGGGTATTCAAATATATATCAAAATTTTCTATTTTAAATTCTGGGATTTACATACATGAAACCCGCTTTCCCTTTCTGTGGGTTTAATGTGACGTAAAGATCATGTCTTTAAAGCAGTTTTTAAAACGTTATGATTATGAAATGAAACCCATTTATTTTTTTCTATATGGGTTATTTATGAAATGTTTGATGATGATATATGTGGCTCACATGATAGTAAAGTCAAATTTAAGGGTGCGCCCAGATAGCGCTCCAATGCATTGGGTAATGATGTAACCACTAGAGATTACAATTTTCACGATATCTTGGTGAATAACCTTGGTAATTTTCAAATGACACCTTGGGGATGGACCTTGGTGATATGTTTATTATTGTCTATGTTAAATAATGTATCCACATCTTAAAGTTATGAAAAATGTTATTTTTATTATGATATGCCACATGATTTCATTCTCATGCCTTAAAGTTCTTTTCATGACCTTATTGAAGTATCTCAAGTTCACATGTAAAATGTTTCTCTTGTTTCCCTTACTGGGCCTTCTGCTCACCCTTTCTTTTGATGTATGTCCCCAGGTTATGATATGTAGTAATGAACCTAGGATGAACATGAGGATAAGCCTTTCAAGTGTTTAAGAAGAATGTTTTATGTTTTCATGTTTTAAGTTCCTGGTTTCCAAGACACTAAACCTTAAAGATCCTCGGTTTTGTAAAATGTAATGAAAGTTTATGTGATAAAACGGCGGGATGCTATATAGCTATAAGTGAGAACCCTTTAAGTTGACCCTCATGGGAATTTTAATCCACATTTTGGAACCAATAATTTAGAAATAGATTAAGTGATGAGAATCAAGGATAAATATAAAGATTGAGGCCATACAAGTTTTAAATGAACTGCACCCAGTCCCACTCTAGAAAAATATATTCCATTGTCTCCATTTTAGAGTTATTATAGAAAAATATTTAGGACTCCATGGAGATACTTATGTATTTTATTGTGTTATCCATATGAAAATACTCAATAGAGATCCACCAAACTTGGAAATTGATATTGATAGGAATACATTATTTCCTAATAATTTTTTCCCACACATCCGACCCATGATGCTTGAATCTCAAGTTTTGAAAATATTTAATGCTAAAATTCCATGAAGGGTAATAAGTAAATATTCACTTTTATTTTTCATCCAAAATTTTATTTTTATTAAAGAACTATAATTTATCTATTTTGAGGATATAATGGATGAATTTAGGATGACATATTACCTCCTTAAATGAGATTTCTAAAATGATGCATCTTAGAAAATGAAAGTAGGCACTTGTCCAGTTATCATTCCAGAAAGAAATTTCTTACTTTCTAATGATCCTATGGGAGTTCTCCAAAAGTGAATAAAACCACACCATTATGTTATTTTAAAAATGAGAGGCCTTTGAGAATATTTTTGAGTAAGAATCCATGTATTTTTTAATGTAAAAACACACCCATAAAGACGGACATGCAATAAAGTCTCATGTGATCTTTTCTTGATGTTCATACATGGATTCCTTAAGGCTCATGATATTAACTCCCTCTTACTTAAAAGTTTTACCCAATCTATTTTATCTTACCCAGAGAAACCTATTTTCTAATTAGTCATCCCAAATAAAAATAGAGATGATTATATCCAAAAAAATCAAACATATTTGGGTACTCTGATGATCGAGAGGATGCTAAATTCAATGGATGTGACAACACTTTTAATAAAAAAAATATACTTCCAATGAAGGAAAAAATTGATTTACCTAGTTAATAATTAATCAAAAAAATCACAACTTTGTCAAAAAAGTTTCAAAGGTTTGAATAAAAACTAAGAAGGGGGTGAATCAGTTGTTAACATTTTTATAAGTTTTCAAACTTATAGAAACTTAAACCCTAAAACCTATTAAATTTTATTACCTTATCATGTGTTAGTTAAACTCATGCATTCAAAAATAGGAAAGTAAGTAAATCACATGAGATTTATAAGGTTGGGACTCAGTTTGAGAACCTATATCCTTGATATAGCCACTCTCGTGGGTATATATAAATTTACTATAATGAAGAAGTGAATAGAACTTGTGTCAAATCCTGTTAGACACGTTCTATCTCCTAATAGGAAATATTATACTAACTCTCTTCAGTATACAAAGTTTTCTTACAAACAATTCGAGTCACAAAATAATATTAACACATCCAAAAATCTCTAAAAAACTTTGTCTGAAAGCCCAGTTTGATGTCCCTAGGTATGATTTCCTTAGTCTGATGAACTCATTCTGATGGACTCAGTATGATGATGTAACATCCCGACTTGAGTGCCACACATTAGTTCCCCAATCCGGTCGATTTCATGACCTCAATCACACCTCTCCATATGCTAGAGGTTACTGATTAATAGTGATGTTATAATATAGATACCATGGGGAGACCATACCCTCTTTATCAAAGTTTCACAATAGTAAAAATAAATAAGAATAACCAAATGATATAACCAATAACCAGAAAAACTAGTATCATATGATGACTAAAATAAGAATGCAATATCCAAACCAAAACAGTAGATATGTCATTCCAAGTACGTGTCAAGTGTCAAATTAAAACCCAAAATAAAGACACACTGACACTCCCAATCGAGTGTTGACACCATGTCTGATTCCATCATCCATGATCCATCCTAACTCAACCATATAACATAGGGTTATCCTCTCCTTAAAACATGAAGTATATTTGGGTACTGATCTGTAATCCCAAGTAGGTTGTGTGTACAACTCATTTTTCCACCACTAAAGGCATCTAAAATAATATCCAATCAATAATAATGTATGTAGTTGTATAAATAATAAATTATAATGCATAAAGTAAATATTTATCACATTTCATTATTCTTTAATTAACCACATAATTTCCTAGGTTCACAAAGACATCCAACACATCAATACCTACTTCAACCCATTTCAGAGTCTAAACTATCCCCAATGGATATCACATATCACATAGATAATAAAAATTCATTACCATGTGGTATTTAATTATCCATTTAATTTCAATTCATATCACACACATTTGGAACCATAGTCCAAATTCAATCTCAAAGGCATAGAAAATCATGTCTAGCACCTTGTGGGCATTTAGAGTGTCAATACCTGTCTCATACAATAATAATCATAGGCATGAATTTGGGTCTAGAGCGTCATGGATAGCACCTTGTGGGTATTTAGAGTGTCGGTCCATGTCACACACCCCATTTCTCAATCAATCACATATATCACATTTAACAAGGTTAATCAATATTAACCATATAATCATAATTTCACATCATGATATACCATTTCAATTATAAAATCAATCACACTTATTTACTTAAATCACATGTAATAATATGAACAATTCACCATTAAACCATTTAATAAACATTTAATCAAAACCCACTAACTCTTCAAGGTTAATAAAAACCTCCCTTAATTACCATTTGTCAATAAATTAAATATTAAATTAATAAATAAATTCCATAATCCCATCAATTAACCAATTCCATAACCCCATTATCCCATTAATTTCATAATCACAAATCAATCAATTTCAATTTCCCTAAATTCAACCCAATTCATTAACACATGTTAATTTAATTTAATCAATTAAATTCCATATGGAATTGGACAATAATGAAAATTTAAATGGAATAATTACATACATGTAATTAAATCAAGACTATGAGAATTAACATTTAGACCACCTACCCCAATATCATTGATGGACGCTCGCTAACAAAAATCCCCAAATTGAAGCGTAACATTCAATTTCACAATGAAGAATGAGATCTGGTACCAAAACCTAGATCCAAGATCAAAAAAATTAGATTCATGAAAACCTATATCTAAAACATCACCAACATAGGAAAACAACCCTTCAAAATATGAGAGAAAAATCATGGGAGAGGGAAAAACCAATCAGGATTAGAATTTATTATTGGGAGAGGTGTGGATTCTTCAATCTGGTCTTTAATTAATTAATAATGGAGTTTGGAATACCTTATAATTTGTTCAGAAGCTTCCAAAAATTATAGGAAAGAGTTAGGGTTGAGTTGGGTCAAATTAGGGTGAAGGGTGAGGGTTCTGGAATTTTAAAAGTATTTTTTGGGGGAATTAATTCCATGTGCATGGTTTCATGGGAAGGGGCACATGGTTTACCAAACTATGTGACCTAACCATGAGCCTATCCTGTGGGGGTTCATGATTACTCTAAGAGGGCACACAGTTTAACAAACCATGCACCAACTATGCAATCCCTCTTTTTCTGGGGTTTCATGGTTTCCTAGGGAAGAGCATATGGTTTGGGAAAACCATGCACCAACTATGCAATTCCCAAAACCCCTCCAAAAACTTTCGAATTTCATCCAAATGCACCTAATACATTATTCAACCAAATAATAACCAAAAAAAGGAAAAATAATACCTAAAATGAGATCAAGACATCCCTATAATAAGGTCTAGATCTTAAAATCCACCTACCTTATAATAGTTCATCCTCAAGTTATACTAAAAATCATCTCTAATATTCTAAGGTGAAAAGATTGGGCCACTGAGCCTGCATATATGCTTATCTATCCTATATTTCCTCCTAAACCCGACTATGTTTCCACAATACATGAACTATTGACATGGTTTTTCCCATAACACCTTCTCACTATGATCCACAACATGTTCGGATGCTCTTCAAAGGATGCATAAGCCACAAGCTCAAAATAATCAACATCGATCACATGAGAAGGACCGGGGTGATACCACCAAATATGTGACACATTAAAGACATTATTCATATCATTATACCTCTATGGAAGAGACAATTAGTATTTCACTGGACTGATTCTCTCTACAACCTCAAAATTTCTAGCAAACCTAGGTTTCATTTTTCACTATCTCTAAATCCTATGATGAAAAAATCTAGGTAATGACTTAAAGAAAACATGATCACCCTCTATAAACTCTAGGTATTGTATATGTCTATTATAATATGACTTCTATCTACTCTGATTTGTATCCATATGCTTTTTAATTAACTAAACATGCCCTGACGTCTCCTACATGAGAATCAGTCCCAACAGATCTAACTCACCTGCCTCCATCCAAGAGGTAATCTGCATGGCCTACCATAAAGTGACTCATATGGTTACATCTAAATAGTTTTCTAATAAATTTCTTTATAATATAACTCCACAAGTGCTAGGTTCTTCTCCTAAGACCCACCAAAGTCTAAAACACATGCCCGTAGCATATCCTCAAGCACTTGAATAGTACGCTCTGACTACCCATCATTTAGTGGGTAAAATATCATGTTCAGTAAAACCAGTGTACCAAGAACCTTCTATAAGCCCTTCCAGAAGCACGAAGTAAAACATGAGTCACAGTCTGAAATAATACTCTCTGACACCCTGTGTAGATGGATTATCTCCTAAATGTACATATCTCTTAACTAATCCACTGAGAAAGTCTCCCATATAGGTATGAAATGCACTAATTTCATTAGTCATTCCATCATTCATTCAATTAATCATTAGGAGACCCACAAAAAATTCCATAGTAACATCATCCCACTTCTATTATGGAATTGGAAATAGTTGCAGTATACCACAAGGTCGTCAGTGCTTGGCCTTCACTAGTTGATAGGTGTAGCATTGTGTCACAAATCCTGAAATCTTTTTTTTCATGTCTGACCACCAATATTTTCATCATAGGTCACATTACATTTTGGTCAAAACTAGATGCAACACCCACTTCAAGGCATGAAACTCATGCATCATCTCCTTCTACATACTTGTAAGCACAAAAACCCAATTCATGGCATAGATGATCTCATCCTCATCTATGGTCCTATCTGAAGGTGACTCCCCACCTTCAAGGCATTCCCTCAAGGAAAAAAGATTTGGATACTCATACTGTATCTCCCTGATTTGTCTCAAAAGTGTAGAATCTGCTGAAAATGATATGAGGGTCTCCCAGCCCTCCTGAACCACAATACTCATCTCAGCTAGCAAAGTCATCATCTTCCACTCATAGCTAGACTTTTGAACTTCTTGAGTATGTGTTTTTTTTTCTCAAATCATCAACAACATTATTTCCTTTCCTTGGTGTATATTCTGTCTCAAAATCAAAATACTTCATATATTCAATCCATCTCCACTGTCATAGATTCAAATCTCACTATGAAAAGATATATTTTAATATCTTTTGATCAGTATACACAGTAAAATTTTCACCCAATAGATAATGTTTCCAACACTTAAAATCATAAACAACTACAGCTAGATTTAGGTCATGTGTAGGGTAGTGTAATTCATGTGGCCTCAATTGTCGATACCCATACACCACAACTCAATCTCCATGCATCAACACTACTCTAAGACCGATCCAAGAAGCATCAAAAAACACTATTTACTACTCACCTGGCTCAGGTAAGATCAAGATTGGTGTCATTATAAATCACTTCTTCAACTCTTGGAAGGAATTATCACATGATACATACTATTCAAACTGTATTACCTTCTTTTTCAAGCCTAAAAAAGGTGGTTCCAATTGGGAAAAGTCTTGGATTAACCTCTGATTATAACCTGTTATCCCCAGAAAACTGCAGATATCAAAAATGTTCTTGGGATTCTCCTAAGATACAAATTCATAAACCTTATCTAGTTCCATTGACATTAATTCCTCTAAGATAATGTGTCCCAAGATATGTACCTAGTCGATCCATAATTTTCACTTTCCTAGGTTGGCATATAGCCAATGCTCTCTCAATGTACTCGGGGTTATGTTAAGATATTGGGCGTGATTGTCATGAGTATTGGAGTACAAAAAGATTTAATCCACAAATAATACCACAAACTGATCTATTTTTTTGTGGAATATTATGTTCATGAAGTCCATAAACATTATTGGTGTGTTCATTAGTCCGAACAGCATCATGAAAAACTCATATAGACCATACCTACTTCTGAAAGTAGTCCTCGGTGTATCATAAGGTTGAAATATCAATTGATGATACCCTAACCTCAATTAAATCTTGGAGAAGACACAAGCTCCCCTCAACTAGTCAAAAATATCATTGATAGATGGAAGAGGATACTGGTTCTTCATATTCATCTATTTCAACTTCTGTTAATCAACACATAAGTGCAATGTATCATCAACCTTCTTTGCAAAAAAAAACTAGAGAACTCCAAGGTGACATACTCAGATGGATAAAACCCTTATCTATAAACTCTTAAATTTTATTTTTAATTGCATGAATCTCTATTGGTTCTATTCTATATGGTGGAATAGAAACTGGATCATCCCCCAGCATGAGCTTAATCGTAAATTCCACATCTCTCGCAAATGGAATCCTTGAGAAGTACTTAGGAAACACATCCTATAACATATCCACTATGGGTGGAAAGACATCATTCTTTACACCCCCATCATCCAATAATAGACTAGAAAATTGGGCAGTGAGATCCCCCAGTTGTTGATGAACTTACCCTGCATGGCCTGCCTGGATATTTCACTCTCTATGGTGAATATAATTTTCACATTCAAGAGATGTAAAATTAACTCTCCTACAGTAAAAATCTATGTGGAATCGATGTGCCACTAACCAGTCCATACCCAAACTTCGGTCAAATTATGACATGTCCAGAATCTAAAGATCTCAAAAGAAATGATACTCTCTAATCTCAAGCGAACACACTTTTCACAAGAAGATGTCTCTCAACCGTACACCCAAAGGTGTATCAGTCATTATAAACCTTCTCATAAACTCTAATGATAGGCTCAAACTATTCACAAGTTTTTTAGATATAAAAGAATGAGATTAAATAGTATCAAATAAGGTACTATCTATCATAGAATCTATAAGAATAGTGCATCTAACTATCAATAGACCAACCTCTCTATCTACAAGTGTAGGTTATACTGCATACAACTGTAATTCCCCTCTTCCTTGTGATGTAGTCAAAGTCCCCTAAGTTGCACCACTCTACCGATACATGCTCTCTTTCCTAGAAACACCTAGTACAATGTCTCAATCACCATGGTTAGTGGAACTCCAACTGCCATACTGTTATAGGGTTGAATACCCTCTTCCAACACTTTGATTCTTCCTATCTACTCCACAATTACCCATTTTTTGTGGGTTCTTGTAGAACCTCTGAAGATGTCCCATCCTAAAACAAGCTTGGCACTCTATCGGTGTTCATGGATAATGCCTACGAAAGTGACCCACCATACCAAACTAGTGGAAGATCACTCAGGTAAGATCTTGAGTAACTAATCCTTCCTCCCAGCCACTCTACTTTCCACTTCTCTAGTCAACATTATTATAATGATGATTACTACCCTTGGAAGACATACCTCCTAATCATCCAGCAAAAACCACATGTTCTTCACTAGAATCCTCTTTCAGATTCCCCTCAAATATAAGATCTCAATCCACTACTTTAGAAAACTTATTTAACCAAAATATGTTTACTTGGGACTTAATATAAAATTTAATTCCATCCCGGTAACATATTGTCATAGATGTATCATCCCCTGCCTGTATTAGAGCAAATCACTACAAATCAGTAAAGCGACCATCATAGTCCATCATGGACATACTCTCCTAGGTCCTCCTCATAAACTCGGTTGTCCTATCCTATCTCAGAAGTCTTTATATACCATGTTTTCCAGTTTCCCATCCCACTTATGGATATCATACCATCTCTTCATTGATCCTTGCAACATATTAGTTGATAGCATGACTCTCTTCTCAGCAGGAGTCTCTAAGTGGTAAAGAATCATATCGATAGACTCAATCCAGAACTCAACTACCTCAGGTCCACCCTCTCCAATGAAATTCGGAGGGTTCTGCAACCGAAAATCCCATGTCAAGTAGGATATACTCTTGACAACCCTCCCTGGGTATCTTTCCATAAACTTCATAAAGTGATAAAAGTTATCTTGGAACTACTCTCTAGAATCCCCACCTAGAACTATCTGAGCCTTGGGTTCCACTACTGGAGGCACGTCTCTAGCCATGTTCTCTTGTCATCCTCTCAATAAGCATTATCATGGAGGCATATATCTATAATTACAAAAACCTATCTTAGGAAAATTTCACAACATTACACAACATTAACACAATTATGTGGATTCACATAATGTCATAATAATTCATCCCCCAAACCCCACCATGCGGTAAAAAATGAGTCACTATCACAACCCTTAACCATCCTACATCTAGGTCATGGTTAACAAAGGGTAAACACAGTCTCATTATTCAAGTTTCTCATTAGACATCCATTTTCAACATCTTGAATCATTTAAAATATTCAATTTTATATTAGGAACCTTTTTTATTTAATTACACAATCAAATAAAATCATTTTAATTTAACAACTTACCCATAAACTGATTTTCCCATGTGTTCCTAAAAATGATGCATGTCACAATAATTCTTGAGTGCTTATAATGATTCATGCTTACTAAACTCTCGTGCCATAACGATCCATGAGTAAAATATCATAAAAAATCAGAAACAATAATCACATCACGTAATAAGTTCATCACTCGAGGTGAAATAACATCCAACTATAACAACACACATCAATAACAATAATCCCACCCTGGGTACTTGGTTTTACCCTTGTACATGGGTTAGAAACTCCCATGCATGAGATCTTGACCAAGGCTTGACTTATCCTATTCTCATATCTACCTTTCCATAAATATTAAGACAAAAGAAAGAAAACAACTCCCCTTTGACACCACTTTGTAACATTCTAACCCGGGTTCCACACACTGGTGCCTTGATCTGATCGGTTACATGACCTCAAGCATGCCTCCCCATACCCTAGAGGTTGTCGACTAGCAGTGAAGGTCTAATATAGATACCATGAGGAGACTATACCCTCTTTATCAAAGAATATCAACAACAAAAATAAATAATAATAAACAAATTATATATCCAATAACCAAACAAACTAATATCATATGATGACTAAAATAGGAATACAATTTCCAAACCAAAATAATAGATATGTCATGCTAGCTATGTGTCAGGTGTAAAATTAAAAACCAAAAGAAATACACAAAGACACTCTCAAGAGGGTCCTAACATCATGCATGGTTCCCTCATCCATGCTTCATCCTAAATCAACCATCTAACAAAGGGATCTCGCTCTTATACTATCCTACAAACATGAAGTCTATTTGGGTATTGATCATGAAACCTGAGTAGGGTGTGAGTAAAAATCAATAGGCCACCACCAACGGTGTCTAAAACAATATCCATTAAATAATAGTGTATGTAGTTGTATAAATAATAAATTGCAATGCATAAAGTAAACGGTTATCAATTTCCTAGGTTCACGAGTATATACAACCCATCAATACCTACTTTGGCCCATTCCAGAGTATGAACTATCCCCAAGGGATATCACATATCACATAGAGAATAAAAATTCATTATCACATGGTCTTTCATTTTCCATTTAATTTCAATTCATATCACAGTCATTCGGAACCATATTCTAAATTAAATATCATGGGAGTTGAACATTGTGCCTAGCACCCCATGGGTATTTAGAACATCAGTCCTTATCCTACACCCTATGGGTATTTGGAGCATCAGTCCATTTCCCATAAAATAATAATAAAATGCATTTATTTGGGTATAGAACCTCATGGATAGCACCCCATGGGTATTTTGGAGTGATAGTTTGTGTCCCACTATCACAAACCAGGCTGGGTTGTCATCCAACCCGGTGCTCGACTCGGTCTGTGACATGGCCTGAAGGGCGTTCCCAATCCCCAAGGGTTGGTGCAAGTGCCCGGGTATCAAAACAATACATGGGAACGATTTATCTGAAATAGTAAACTCAAACAACCAACAAGATAGATAAACTAGGATTGAAAACTGACAATCAAACAGACCCTTAACTTTGGATCAAACTTAAAGTTTACAATTCAACCCAAAACTCTAAGAAGACTACAATGGAAATAAAACTAACACATCAATTTGCAACTTCATGCAAAACGAGGATCCACCTCCTCAAACCACCATTGTTAGACATGCACATAAAAACCATCGACAACCCGAACCACCATTGTTGAGCACGATGCCTCAACCTAGAACACACAGAGAACAAGGTCTACATACACCCAAAGGTGTATGTAGGGTGTGATCCAAGAGCCCATTAGGATTACATCCAATAAAAAGGTTCCATGCATAATTATTAAATGAAAAATACATTTGCAAATTTAATTAAAGTAAATAAGTAAATGCTTGAACAGTTTTAAAGAAAACGAGATTAAGGAAAATAGTTTCAAATGGAACAACTTAAATAAAAACACACACAAACACACACCCTTACTTTTTAAAATAACTAATGTGTCACAATGATGAGCGAAAAGTAACTAATGAGCACCGAATATGGGATAGGCCTCGTGGGTGTTAGCTAGCTTGGGTCCCTAGATCTTCATGTCTCGGTGAAATGTGGCTTAGAAGGCCACGACCCTCAGAAAACGTGGCTTAGAAGGCAACGACAGTCAGAAAATCATATGATTAGTTAGTGTTGCAATCGTTAGTCCTGCCAGTGAAACCGGTTCGAGTCACCTCTGGAACACTAGCCCACTAGTCTAGTTCACCCTCCTAACTACCGGGGATTCCCTGTTTGTTTTCAAATAAGTTTCAAGTTCATGTCACATGTCACAATAATGCATAAAATCCAGACATGGTACTTACACATGAAAAATCACAATTTGCACACCCAAACCCGCTTTTAAAACCATACACACACCAAAATCTTTTCAAAACATAATCTTCATAGGTTTCATACTCAATTAAACCATCTTGACAATTTAAAAGAAACTCATCACTAAAAAAACCATCACTTATACACGTAAACACCATTTTGAAATAATTCTCACACTAAATCATTTTTTTCAAACATGTTTCACACTATTTTCATAATTAAGTAAACCATAAATAAATTATAAAGCAATAGTAAAAGGGTGTCACATGTCTTTGCACAAACTAAAGTAACCATTTATAAATTCAAACGCATTCACACTTCACACGCACTCAAATAAAATTTTAAAGTGTGACCTACACCACCCAAATAGTTTGATGTAAAAACCTTACACCATATGAAAAACACAATTGCATAAACCACATAATTTAACAAGCCAAAAATAAAATCTTATAAAATAATTTAAAATAAATTGCTTGATGTTAACCACTAAACCCACACAAATCCCTCTTTTACGACTAAACGCACCCAACATCATGCCAAAAATACAGTGTTAACCACTTGCACAAATTAATAATATAACCGCATAATTTAAAAAAATCACTAACAACTATCTAGATGAAATTTCACAATAAAAAAAAACACACATAACATAAACATGATACTAAACAATTTCAATACAAATCAAACTTCAATGAAATCCCACTTCGCACAACACAAATTAATTAAATAACATGTTAAAAAAATTAAGCTTGAAAATTAATTCATTAAATAATAATTTAGATGTGGAACCACCTATCTTGACGTCAAACCCTGAAAATTGATGTGAAATCTTCAAATTCTAGAATGAAACCTCAATCGTGTGCCATTTACACTGCAAGAAACCTAGAACAAACTCAAAATAATGAATTCGAACAAAAAAACTCAAGTTAGAACCCTAGAAATAGACCTCATACCCACTGGAAAATAGAAACCCCCAAAATCATGACCCCAAAACCCTAGATGGAGAAGAGAAGGGCATACCGAGAGAGGACCTGCGCGTGGAGGGGAGTGGGGTGTTGGTCGGCAGTTGTCGAAGGGTGTCAGCTGAGGGGAGTAGGGGGAGGCGCACTGGTCAACGCGCGAGCAGGGGGAGGGTGGGCGCTGGACTGATCCGCAGCTAGCAGGGGAGCCATGCTAGGAGGCCGCGCTGGAAGGGCTACCGGTAGGGGTCAACGCAGATGAAGGGAGGAGGTCGTCACAGGGTTTTTCGGAGGAGAAACTAGAGGTGGGTGATGTGATAGGGTGAGGGGGCTGGTCGGGAGGCAGCTGGTTCGGCGGACGTCATGGGCGAGGAGACCAAGGGAAGAGCAGGTCGGTCGTGAGGCAGCTGGTCTGGCGGATGGCATGGGTGAGGAGGCCAGGGGGAGAGCAGGCTAGAGCGGCTGGAGAGGGAACATGGGAGGTCCGACAGTGCTACTGGCTGGCCAAGAGGAAGGGCAAGTTGGGTAGGAGGGGAGGAGATGTGTCGCAATCTGTAGAAGGGGGAAAGGGGGCGATGGACTAGAGGAAGAGGGGGAGAAACCGCATGCAGGTAAGGGGTAGCGCAACCCTAAGCCAAGAGAGAAGAAAAAAGAAAAAAAATAAGTAAAATATAAATTAAAAAAATAATAACATTACATAATATTAACCATAATAATTATTATCACAAAATTAATAAAAATTTAATAAATTTTATATCATTAACATTATTAATAATAGTGTTATTATTATTCTCAAACAACATTCTTATTATTATCATTAAAACCATTTCTTAAAGTTTATTAATCCTCTTATTTTCATTTTATATGTATTTAATTATTAATTAATATTTCATCATCCCATTATGTTTTAACTCATTTTGAAAGCCGGGCAGACCACGCGGTCTCAGAACCGTGCCATGCCCGTGCGTCTAGTGACGCAAAACTCAAAACACTCATAATAATAATAATAATAATAATAATAATAATAATAATAATAATAATAATAATAAACTAAAATATAAATAATGATATCAATAATAATAAGAATAAAAAAACTCAATTAATAGTGCTAAAATAAAATAAAAAGGTATATCAATAATGATAACAATAATAATAATAATATCCCTGAATAACCTTATTATTATTATTATCTAAAAAACTATTATTTTATTTGATTTTTATTTAATTACACTATTAATTTTATTACTTTATTATTAATCCATTTTATATAATTAATTGTCTATAGAGCAGGGTGTGTGGTGAACCAGGCGAGGTCGCGCGACGACCCAGGTGAGGCTGCGCGCCTTCGACTGTAGTGTGTTGGACACAGTCAAGGCCAAAACATTCGGTTTTTAAATAAGAACTCTGAAATTTTAAGTCGGGTCTCGACCCGAACTACCTGATGCCAAATAAAAATAATAAAATAAATAATTTAAACACGATGGGTGTGACAATTCTCCCCACCATAGCGCTTTCTATCCCTGGTAAGTCGCAACTAAGGTTTAACTCTGAAGTAGCAATCGATACCCCCTTGGAGATCAAAAAGGATCCCTACGAAAACTAAGTGAAAAGAGGCAAACGCATCGTGCTCAGAGAAAGTGACTCAAAAGGCAACTTCAAGAAACTCATAAAATAACTTTTTGGTATGTGTCGCCTACCCAAAATAACTATAACACCTCCAGTTGACCAACCAAGGAAAGGAACTCTCGCACCCACAGAAACCAACCTCACAAACCGAAACACCTCAAGTACCATAGAACGAAAACCCCACTGTTTGTTTGGAAGGAACAAAAAAGATCAAATAATATCCCAAGAACACTATCATCACCTAGTACCAAGTCACATCTAGGAACATAGCCAAAAGGCCAACATGGGGAAAGCCCTAAGGGCTCCCCACCATTAGAAACTTACCGACGCCTGAGACAAAACTGGAAAACCGACATGAGGAGGTCCAAGTGGACTCCCCACTATATAAAGACAGCCAACACTGATTCAATCCAAAGACATTTGAGCGAGACCTATCATAGGTCTCCCCACCATTAGAGCTGACAAAAGATAAAAAACCTTTAAAATTTTCCGACGGTGACCAAGAACCTCACTTCAAGGGGCGGGGAGGGTCGGGCCCAACTACCAAACGTCAAAACCATGGTTGGAGACAGACCCACATCTCCAAATCCCTAAATGATTATTATTCCAATCTGAGGCCGATTTACCTAACAGACCCCATAATGACCACTAAAAGTGATTATATTCGGTGAGACACCACCCTTGAAACTTTAAGGTAACGATATGACCATGCTTACTTATAGATACAGGAAACCCCACGCACCCGAATGGGTCATTTGGAACCAAACAGATACAGGAAATGATTTAAACTCCCTTCTCCTTCAACACCAATGACAGAAATAAGTTCAGGGTCCCATACACTCCTGAGGTTCCTAACCACATGCCAGCTTCACTCTGAGGCCTATGGTTGGAGCCCTGATGTTTGAAGTATCTTCTGCCTCGTAGTTAGGAATGGAAGACTCCCGAAAAGAGATTCTCCCTTTGGTGTCACACACAACCACACCGCAACCGAGACAACACCAACAAACACAACACACCACGACGTACAACTACTCTCTCATGTCACATCCACCAGAACAGAGGTTTAGATGATGCACATGCATCACCTATTCACCTTCACCATGAAACATAAGAAGTAAATATGCATGAAAAACAATCTCCTTTGAACAGAAAAATTAGAGCTCCCCGAAAGGACACACTCCTATGAAAACAGGGATTCCCAAAGGATCCTACAAATTCCACCTTTTCTCTTCAAAGAGAACTCACACTGCAAGACGTCACCAAGCATGACCCTCGCAGCCGACAAATGCACTACAAGCCTTTCAATACATCGGTCAGCACCAATAATTATGAATCACCTTTACCCTTCCCTCCTGGAATTCCTTTCACCGTTTCTGGGGGAAAACCTTCTAACGCAATGGTGTCAAACTTCATATTCGATGAGTTAGACAACTCAAAAAGACCAAAACTCCTTTCAAATTCTCTCACATATGTCATTCCTCTATGAGAGAATCCGCTTAACCAAAAAGGAAAAAGGGATAGACTTAGCATGATCACTAAAAAGGGAGAGTCCTTTGATCAACTGGAGGGCCAGCCAATGGCGAATTGCCCATGGCCACACTTCAATCGCATGTTAACGCTTTATGGGGGGCGTACACTAGTCAAGAAAGAAAACCATGGACCCAGCTTAACTAGTCCAATGGTCAATAAATACCACAAGAGAACACTAAACATGCAGGGGAACCACTGCAAGGGCTTCCCGAAGAACTTTTCAAAAGAATTCACTAACCACACGATTGCACACTGACTTACAAATAAAAATTAAAACTCAAGACACAAATCATTCAAAAAGGATTCTCGACTCGAAACACCTCACATACAATACTTCCAAAACACAAGGACACACCACACAATCCCCGGTTATTAAAACAAAAAAATTTCCTTTAACAAAACTTTTGTAAAAATAACGTAGTTGGTGGGTTGTACAAACACCAATGGTGTCCCATGGGCCTCGCACATGCATGTTCTCGTGCCACACCGGCACCCACCTCTTGTCCATCCAGGCACCCATCCACTCATGCCAATAACCATTTCTCTTTACATATACACTCATGCATGTGGTTTCCCATGAGAACACCAAGAATCAAAACTAGACCCTTTTCATTTTTCAAAACCAAACATTCAACCCACACTTTCCAAACCTTACACATCATTTTATTTTTAAAGCGCTTCATTTCAAAAAAAAATAAAGACCAAAACATTTTTACTTAAAAACCAGATTTCCATGAATCAAAAACAAAGAAATGAGGAACGATGCAAGAGGAGACTACTGTCAGCAGGTGACTGGAACATATGTTTGGCGGCCATACGCCAAGCACGCCACCTCCACATAGAGTATTCTAGGACAACGTCCACGGCTCCACATGGCTTTCCAAACCCTGCGAGATCACTGGGACCACTGACCCTACTCCCTTTTCATTTCCCCTAAACAAGATTAACCACACAGGCCAAAGGTTTAGACAAACCTCAACTTGTTTAGGTAACTCGAGTCCCACCACGAGGTGTGCTGGCCAGGCACCTTGCTCGTAGCCAGGACGTCGAGTCCCGAAAACCTTAACTCCAACCTATTGTGACTCTATCCCAAAATAACACGACCCAAGAGGACAAACCGCCTCTGATACCATTTTTTCACAAACCAGGTCGGGTCTCCATCTGACCCAGTGCCCGACCCGGTCTGTGACATGGTCTGAAGGGCGTTCCCGACCCCCACGGGCTGGCACAAGTTCTCGGGTATCAAAACAATACATGGGAATGATTTACCCGAAATAGTAAACTCAAACAACCAAAAAGATATATAAACTAAAATTGAAAACTAAAAACCAAACAGACCCTTAACTTTGGACCAAACTTAAATTTTACAATTCAACCCAAAACTCTAATAAGACTGCAGTGGAAATAAAACTAACACATCAATTCGCAACTTCATGCAACATGAGGATCCACCTCCTCAAACAAACTTTGTTAGACCTGCACAGAAAAACCATCGATATCCCGAACCACCATCGCTGAGCACGATGCCTCAACCTAAAATACACAGAGAACAAGGTCTACATACACCCAAAGGTATATGTAGGGTGTGAGCCAAGAGCCCAGTAGGACGTCACCCAATAAAAAGGTTCCATGCATAATTATTAAATGACAAATACATTTGAAAATTTGATTAAAGCAAAGAAGTAAATGCTTGAACAATTTTAAAGAAAACGAGATTAAGGAAAATAGTTTCAAATGGAACAACTTAAATTAAAACACACACACACACACACTTACTTTTTAAAATAACCAATATGTCACACTGATGAGCAAAAAGTAACCAATGAGCACCGAATATGGGAAAGGCCTTGTGGGTGTTAGCTAGCTTGGGTCCCTAGATCTTCGTGTCTCGGTGAAATGTGGCTTAGAAGGCCATGACCCTCAGAAAACGTGGCTTAGAAGGCCACAACCCTCAGAAAAGCATATGTTTAGTTAGTGTTTCAATCGTCAGTCCTACCAGTGAAACCGGGTTGAGTCACCTTCGGAACACTAGCCCACTAGTCTAGTCCACCCTCCTAGCTACCCGGGCTTCCCGGTTTGTGCTCAAGAAAGTTTCAAGTTCATGTCACATGTCACAATAATGCATAAAATCCAGACAGGGTACTTACACTCGCAAAATCACAATTTGCACACCCAAACCCACTTTTAAAACCATACGCACACCAAAATCTTTTCAAAACATAATCTGCATAGGTTACATACTCAATTAAACCATCGACACAATTTAAAAGACACTCACCACTAAACAAACCACCACTTACACACGTAAACACCATTTTAAAATAAGGCACACACTAAATCATTTTTTTCAAACACGTTTCACGCCATTGTTATAATTAAGTAAACCATAAAAAATTATAAATCAATAGTAAAAGGGTGTCACATGTCTTTGCACAAACTAAATTAACCATTTATAAATTCAAACGCATTCACACATCACACACACTTAAATAAAATTTTAAAGTGTGACCTGCACCGCCCAAATAGTTTGATGGAAAAACCTTACACTATATGAAAAACACAATTGCATAAACCACATAATTTAACAAGCCAAAAATAAAAGCTTATAAAACAATTTAAAATAAATCGCTTGACGTTAACCACTAAACCCACACAAACCCCTCTTTTATGACTAAACGCACCCAACATCATGCCAAAAATACAATGTTCACCACTTTCACAAATTAATAATCTAACTGCATAATTTAAAATAAATCACTAACAACTATCTAGATGAAAGTTCACAACAACAACAAAACACACGTAACATAAACATGCTACTAAACAATTTCAATAAAAATCAAACTTTAATGAAAACCCACTTCACAAAAAAAAATTAATTAAATAACATGTTAAACAAATTAATCTTTCAAATTAATTCATCAAATAATAACTTAGATGTGGAACCACCTACCTTGACATCGAACCCTGAAAATTGATGTGAAATCTTTAAATTCTAGCGTGAAACCTCAATCGCGTGCAGTTTGCACCGCAAGAAACCTAGAATGAACTCAAACTCATGAATTTGAACAAAAATCATCAAGTTAGAACCCTATAAATAGACCTCATACCCACTGGAAAACTGAAACCCCCAAAGTCATGACCCCAAAACCCTAGATGAAGAACATAAGGGCTTACCGAGATAAGACCTGCACGTGGAGGGGAGCAGGGTGTTGGTTGGGGTGTTGCAGGTGCCGAAGGGGGTCGGCCGAGGGGATCAGGGGGCGGTGAACTGGCCAGAGCATGAGCAGGGGGAGGGTGCGCGTCGGACTGATCTGCGGCCAGCAGGGGATCCGCACTGGGAGGCCGCATCGGAAGGGCTACCAGCAGGGGTCGACACTGGTGAAGGGAGGAGGTCAGAACGAGGTTTGTTGGAGGATAAACCAGAGGGGGGTGATGCGATGGGGTGAGGGGTCTGGTCGGGAGGCGGCTGGTTCGGTGGACATCATGGGCGAGGAGACCAAGGGAAGAGCAGGTCGGTCGTGAGGTGGCTGGTTTGGCGGATGGTGCGGGCGAGGAGGCCATGGGGAGAGCAGGCCGGAGCAGCTGGAGAGGAAGCATGGGAGGTCCGGTGGTGCTACTGGCTAGCCAGGAGGAAGGGCGAGCTGGGCAGGAGGGGAGGAGATGTGCCACGATCTACAGAAGGGGGAAGGGGGCGACGGACCAGAGGAAGAGGGGGAGAAACTTCATGCGGGTAAGGGGTAGCGCAACCCTAAGCCAAGAGAGAATAAAAAAGAAAAAAACAAAGAAAAAAAATAAAAAAAATTAATAACATTACATAATATTAACCATAATAATTATTATCACAAAATTAATAAAAATTTAATAAATTGTATATCCTTAACACTATTAATAATAGTGTTATTATTATTCTAAAACAACATTCTTATTCTTATAATTAAAAAAATTTCTTAAAGTTTATTAATCCTCTTATTTTCATTTTATTTCTATTTAATTATTAATTAATATTTCATCATCCTGTTATGTTTTAACTCATTTTGAAAGTCGGGCAGACCGTGCGGTCTCAGAACCGTGCCCTGCCCGTGCGTCCGGTGACACAAAACTCAAAACACTCATAATAATAATAATAATAATAATAATAATAATAATAAACTAAAATATAAATAATGATGTCAATAATAATAAGAATAATAAAACTCAATTAATAGTGATAAAATAAAATAAAAAGGTATATCAATAATGATAATAATGATGATAATAATAATAATAATAATAATATCCCTGAATAACCTATTGTTATTATTATCTAAAAAACTCTTATTTTATTTTATTTTTATTTTATTACACTATTAATTTTATTTCTTTATTATTAATCCATTTTATTTAATTAATTGGTCATCGAGCAGAGCGTGCGGTGAACCGGGAGAGGTCGTGCGGTGACCCAGGTGAGGTCACGTGCCTTAGACCGTAGTGCGTTGGACATAGTCAAGGCAAAAACATTCAATTTTCAAATAAGAACTCTGAAATTTTAAGTCGGGTCTTGACCCGAACTACCTGATGCCAAATAAAAATAATAAAATAAATAATTTAAACACGACGAGTGTGACACCCACACCCCATTTCTCAATCAATCACATGTTTCACATTTAATGAGGTTAATCAACATTAACCCTATAATAAACATTTCACATCATAATATACCATTTCAATTATCAAATCAATCATAATTATTTTCTGAAATCACATGTAATCATATGAAAAATTCACCATTAAACCATTTAATCAACATTTGATCAAAACCCACTAAATATTAAGGATTAATACAAAACTCCCTTAATTACCATTAATCAATAAATTCAGAATTAAGTTAATCAATAAATTCTATAGTCCCATTAATTTACCAATTCCATAACCCCATTATCCCATCAATTTCATAATCACAAATCAATCAATTTCAATTTCCCCAAATTCATTCCAATTCATTAACAAATGGAAATTTAATTTAATCAATTCAATTATAGATAAAATTTCCCAATCATGAAAATATTAATTTCAAAATTATATACATGTAATTAAATCAATACTATGGGAATTGAAATTTATACCACCTAACTCAATATCGTTGATGGATGCTCGCTAATAGAAATCCCCAAATTGAAGTGCAATGTTCAACTGCACAATGAAGAATGAGATATGAATCTAAAACCTAGCTCTAAGATCAAATATATTAGATCCATGAAAACCTAGATCTAAACCATCACCAATGGATGAAAACATCCCTTAAAAAGATGAGAGAAAATTGGGAGAGAGGGGGATAACCAATCAGGATGATAATCTCTTACTGAGAGAGGTACATATTCTTCAATATGGTCCTTGATTCGTCAAGAAAGGTGTTCATAAGCCCTTAGAATCAATCTAGAAGCCTCAAAAAATGAGAGTAAAGAGTTAGTGTTGAGTTAGGTAAAATTAGGGTGAAGTTTGGGGGGTTCAGAAATTTTAAAACTAATTTTCATGGGAATTAATTCCACGCACATGGCTTCCTGGGTAGGGGCGCATGATTTTACAAATTGTGTGCCCTAACCATGATCCTCTCTTATGGGGGGTGAATGGTTACTTATAATATGAAGCATGGTTTAACAAAACCATGTTCCAACCATGCAATCCCTCTCTATCTTGGGTTTCATGGTTTTTTAGGACAAGGCGAATAGTTTGGGAAAAACTGTGCGCCAACCATGCACTACCCAAAACCCCTCTAAAAAATTCTTAATTTCACACAAACGCACCCAAGACATGCCTCAAACAAAGAATAACCAAATAAAGGAAAAAATAATACCTAAAAAAATCTCAATACATATCTGGAAAAAGTTTTGGATCTTACAGATGATCCCTTTTTCTAAAACTGAACTTCTCAAACTCCGCTCAATTTCTTAGTTTGATCTTCCTCGGTATGGTAAACAAAACATTTTAATGTCTGATATTCTAATGAGATCTCAGTCTAAAAATAAACTATGAATCAATATCTATATCACTCTGCCTTTTCCACATATGAAAACATTGTAAAGTATTAATGTATTGTGCATCTATTTATAGGCATCCTATAATGGTAAAGGAGGGAAACTGAAAAACTTTTATCGCTCACTCAAACTCAAAACACCTAAAATTCACTCATATTATAACTCCATCTTTGACCACTTAAAAACGTATCAACTATTTTGGTATCTTATCAAAACTTCTTTAATATTATCATAAATCATACTTCTCAAACTTACTAACATTTCTTCATCCCGGTTAAGTGAGTCCGATTACATTTCATTTTGTGACTCCAATTATTTTCGTTGCTTTATATTCAGTCTGATAGACTTTATTTCTCAAAGTTAGTTTGATTGAATTTATTCCTCAGAGTTAGTATAATGAAACTTTCTCAGCTCATTATGATAGAACATTCTCAACTATGTCCTATGGAACTTCCTCAACTCACTCCTATGGAACTTCCTCAGCTCAGTGTGATGGGACTTCCTCAACTCTGTCCGATTGATTTTTCATTATGATGTGTTTCTCATTACAATGGAATACTCATTATGATTTCCTACATCCAATGATGAAACCACTCAACAAATTTGAAAGTATTCAAACCTCATCAGATAAAACTCATTCAGACTTATGACAATTTCTATGTTTGATACTTCTGGATCCAATGATCGATGTTAAGGTTTCTGTGTTTGGGGATCTAGAACTAATATAGTCTTTACAAATACATTCAACATTATCCATTACTTCAAAATATTTTATCATGATATTTTTCATGATTTATGAGAACTTAAATATTATAAAATAATTGGATTATTTAAGATTAGAAATTTTAAGAACTTTATAAATCCTAACATCACTATATTTATTCAAACTCTTTGGCAACATTATGAATTCATCACTAAAAAACTTCTAATTCTATAAAAACCATGGTGTCTGATAAATATTTAACTTCATTCTAAAAAATATAAGATGGATGGTGTATCCAAGAAACAACTTTATCTTTTGACAAATTATGTGTCTGGTACTTCTCATTCTGATACTCTGCATCCGTAAAAAAACTTTCTCAAAAAAAATTATACCCCCTTGGGTTTGGGTTCGAACATTCAGAAACATTCACCTATTTTTCAAAAACATTCGTTTAAAAAATATTAGTTGTCAACAAATAAAAAACTTTGTTAAAACAAAACATCACAAAGGTTCTTCAATATACCCCCTTTGTATACTCATTACCAACTTTTTCAACTCAGAAATTTTTCATAACTCAATTTTTATAAACAACTCGTGTTTTTTTACTTTTACCAAAACATGAACTTTCTCAAAAGAGAGTTTCTTAACACCACACTACTAGATAAATTAATGTTTTTTAAGGAATTTCATCCCTTAGTGACAAACAAATTTTATGTCCACGTAAAGATTACCCCCCCTCACTTTTATCTTTTCTTCTCATTTTTTTTCTCTCCCCCATTTTATGATAACCATAACTTCAGATTCATTAAACAAAGATAAGTAAAAACTTCTTACAAAGTAAAAAAGTTTTTAATTTCTCTCCCCATTTTTCAATATAATCTAAATCATGGTAGGGTTCTTCCTTATGTGATTAATAAAGTCATTAGAGGAGGATGAACATGAATTTGTTGCCTCAAATAAACGAACCTTTCTTTTGGAATTGCTTTTGTAAAGATATCAGTAATTTGATACTTCATTGAGATATATTACATCAAAACATATCCATATAAAACTTTCTCTTTTATAAATTTAAAATTTATATCAATTTTTTTGATCCTGAATGTTGGATAGGTTTTTTAGAAATATTAATTACACTTTGATTATCACAAAGTATATTCAATGGTTTAGAAAATTTTACTTTCAAATATTCCTATTGAACTTTCATCCACAACATTTGAGTACAAGCCTGAGTAGCTACATTGTATTTTGATTCTAATGTTCTCAAATTTAGTGAACTTTATTTCTTACTATGCCAACTCGCACAACATTCACCCAAGAAAAATGTTCCTCTAGAAGTTTATTTTCTATCATTAAAATATCTATCACAATAAGCATTAGTATAACCATGAAAGTTCATATTATAACTTCTTTTATATAACATCTTATGTTAATTTGTTCCTTTAACATATCTTATAATTCTATTTGCTGACAACATATGATATTATTTTGGTTCACTATAATATCTGACAAAAAAATTCACAACATAAACAATATCAGGTCTTGAGGCTGTGAGATAAATCAAACTTCCTATTAGCTTCTGAAATTCTTTCCGATTTACAGTTTTTCTAGATTCATATTTACTCACTTTGTGCTCACTGAAATAGGAGTAGAAAATTCTTTGGATTCTTCCATCCCAAACTTCTTTAACAGTTCTCTGGCATACTTTTCTTGAGATAAAAAAATGTACTTTTTCTTTTTTTTTGAACTTTTAATCCAAGGAAGAAAGTTAATTCTCTCAACATTGAAATTTCAAAATTCTTCTTCATTTTCTTAGAAAATTATTTAAAAAAAATTCTTAATCCCCAACAAAAATTATATCATCTACATACACAATAACAATTAGTTTGTTGGAGTTAACTTAATCGCATACAAGTTACTATCAACCTTTCCTTTAGAAAAATTCAACATTCTCAAGAAACTATTAGGTTTTGAATACCAAGAATGTGGGGATTATTTCAACCAATTCAAACCTTTCTTAAATTTAAAAACCTTGTTTTAATCATTATCAAGTAGAAAATCACAAGGTTGTTCAATGTAAACTTCTTCCCCAATCTCTCTATTTCAGAAAGCTAACTTTACATCCACCTAATAAAAATTGTAATTACAATGTGCATCCACTAATAGAAACATTATTATAGTTTCTAATCTTGAAACTGGGTCAAAATTTTCTTCAAAATTCACACCTTCCACATGTGCATATCCTTTACAAACATTTCTTTATTTATTCATTAAACTTCTCCATGTTCATTAAATTTGTTTTTGTAAACCCACTTTGTTTTGATAACATTTTTATTTGATGGTCATGGAATAAGTTCCCATGTTTCATTTTTTTTCAATATAAACTAACTCTCCATTCATATAATCTTCCCATTCTTTGTGATTAATATCTTCTAAAAATGATTCCAATCCAAATTTTGAGATAAGTAAAATCTAATTTTCTAATATCAAATTTATTCTAGTCTGAACTGGAGCCTTATGATTCCCAATAATTTTTTCAGACTCAACATAGTTTTATAAGGTGGAAAATTTCAAAGTTTATCTTCTAGTTAAACTTTACTCATCACACAATTCTTCTAAATCTTGATAAGTATATTTTGTATCATTATCACTTTTATTGGAAACTTTCATTTTATCCACCTCAACTTTCTCAACAACTTTTATTAGATTTTCAATAACATTCACATAATATAAATCCACCAAATTTTTCAAACATTTGTTCAAACATTTTTAACATCTTCCATTGGGTGAATGTCCCATAAGAATTCCTTCTTCAGCTTTCTCATCAAATTTTCCAATATCTGGATTTTTTATTTTTAGTAAACATGGACTTTTAAAAACTTTGAAGTACTTAAATGAAGGGTTTCTATTAAACCAAATTTCATAATAATTCTTTCTAGATTCCAACCTTAACAAACATATTTTCTAAACATGTATATCAGTACTAATATCATCTCTCTAATAGAACTTTGAAAGTTTGTATCTGCTAATATGCTTCTTCCCATTTCCACTAAACTTTTATTATTTCTTTCTACTACTCTATTTTGTTATGGGGTACATGTAGAACTATACTGATGTTTGATTAGATTATTTCTCATATAAGGTTCAAAAGTATTGCATGTGTATTCTATACCATTGTTTGTTTTAAACTTTTTTATGTAAATCCTCATTTCTTTCTCAACATCTCTTTCTAAATAATATGAACATTTCAATAGCCTATAAATTGTGATTCATGAACATGATGTTGGTAATTTGATTGAAATCATCAATGAATGTGGTAAAGTAAAAATCGCCTTTTTTTCATTGATGTCTCATCAACCCACATAAGTTGGAATGAATAAGTTCAAGAGGTCTGGTAGAATGGATCTCAACTTTCTTATGACTTTTATTAGTCATCTTCCCTTTCTAACAAGTTACAAAAACACCTTCTTCTCTTATCTTCAATTATTGAAAATATATTACAACATAAAATTTATATAGATTGTTCATAATTTTCTTCCCAAGGTGGACAAGTATTTAGTGCCACAACATATTCTCATCTTCATCACTTAGATAACATGATTTGTTAAGTTCTATAATTTGAAAAATATTTATGCTGGTTCTTTCTCCCTTTGTCACAAATTTTCTATCTTTAATAATTACGATTATACAGAAATATTTTTTTAAAAAATTCTTTTCCATTATCACAAAGTTTACTCACACTTAATAATTTATGTTTGAGTCCATCAACAAATATAACTTCTTTTGTTTTTAGTTTTTGAGATTCTATATCAGCGGTTCATATTCATCTAATTTTCAAGGAACTATCATTTCTAAAAGTAACTACTCCACCATCATGTTTTTCAACATCTTTCAAGATTTGTATATCACTTTTCATGTTTGAGGAACAACCACTATCAAGTATCCATGGTTTGTTCCTTTTACTTTCTTTCAAAGTTGTCTCAATAATAAAAGTTATTTACCCAACTTTCTTCTTTCCAGCTTTCTTTTCTTTTCTACCATAAGAAGATTGTTCCAGAAGGAGTGTCATACATATTTTGGTATGATGACAAGCTTGGTCATATCTTCCACAAACTTCTTCCAGACGTTCAATTTGATTTTTTGTTGAAATGTTTCTAATATCTTGAGATTTTTCTTTTCTAACTTCTTGTAGGTTAGTAAAGCTACTCATTCTTCTTTCACCATTGATTTCACTTTGTTCAAACCTTCTTCCAGAAATTAAAAAATTATTCCAACAATTTTAAGCCATGTTCCCATAGATTCCACAACACCAGCAAAATCTATTAAATCTTGATTTTATATTAAAGTAAGATCATTATCTGTAGAAAATTTGTTGAGGTTGATTACTTCTTCTTGATTCAGCATACTCTAGGCATGGACAAACTTTCCTACTGATGGGGGTTTGCAAATTTTGTATATGTGATAAGTTTCTCACATCCCTTACCAATCCAAAATTTCCCATCAATTTTCTCATCACTTGAAATGTTGTAAATATCAGATGAAACGTTATTTTTGGAGGGTGAGGATTTCACTTAATTCATGATTTGAGCTTTCTCAGCTTCTTTAGAAGTCTCATATTTTACTTCCAAGTAATTGTTGAATTTTTCATTCATCTTCCTCAAGGAACTTTTGGACTCAATGATTTTTTATTGAAACTTGTTAACTTTATCTTCCTTAGCTATCAGCTTCTTACTGAGATCTTCAACCATATTTCCCTATTCAATAATTCTAAGTTTGTAACTTAAGATCTCCTGTATGTATTATTCTTCTTTATTGAAAATAACATTTTCACCTTTATCAAAATTTCCACTATCTTTCTTTATCATTCTGGTTTTTTTCTTGAGAGATATGATTTTTTTCAAGACATGCAACAAGTTAAGTTTTGAGCTGATACTATCTGTAATAATCTTCACCTTCTTATTCTTCGCTATTTTAGGATTATTATATTTTATCTAATTTTGAAATGAAATTTATAAAATTTTATAAAATCTAATCTTCTGAATAATTGTTCTCATTTGAGTCTGATTCATCTTTCTTACTTAACATACTTCTCATGTTCCCTATAAACTTCTTCTTATATTTTTTGAATTTCTTTTCTTCTTTATAATTTTAGTTCCACTTATTCCAATGAGGTTTTTCATAAGAATAATCTTGATATTATTTAACTTTTTTCTTAGGTAAATTCATAGTAAAGTCCTCAATTCCACCACACCCAAAACATTTGAGATTAATTTTTTCTTTATACTTTCCTCTTCCTCTCTAATAGTTCTTGGAGATAAGAGAAGTTTTTTTTCATTTAACTCATCCTCATCCTTATCTTCATAATCACAAGAATCAACATCTTCAATATCTTGAATTTCTATTTTTCTCATATCTTCAAAATTCATTTCATCATTCATCTTCTTTTTGAACATTGTAGCTTTTCTTATTTCATAAGCAATAAGAATGTTATGCAATTCATCATGAGATAAATCATCTTTATCTTCTAAAGTGGAAATGTTAGAATAAAACCTATTCAAAAAGTTTCTCATAAGTTTCTTAACTATTTTAGAATCTTCCAAAACATCTCTAAAACCTCTTAGTTTTCAAACAAATTTATTTACTCTTGTGAAGTATTTATCAATAGTTTCTTCATCTCTCGTTATTATGTCTTCAAAATTACTACACCAGATTTTTAGTTTTGTTTCCTTCACTTTAGTATTCTCTTAGAATATTATTTCCATTTTTTCCCATAAACTCTTTGAAGTTTTTAGAACCATCACCTTCATATAAAAATTTTCTAACAGATAAAAAATAATAGAATTTATTGATTTTCCATCAACTTCAATATTTTTCTTATCAACAAAAGTCATCAGGACGTATTTCTTAATAGGTGGAACCCTAATAGTGGAAGCATCAATAACTTCTAGGGCAAGTGATAAGAGATAAGTAATCATCCTAGTTTTTCATCCATAATAATCTTTTCCATCAAATGTAGGAATTCCTCTACTATTGACAAAATTAAGATTATCCCTGATAAGTATTCAACAAGGGAACCTGCCTCTAATACCAATTAAAGTTCAAAAGGATCGAATAAAAACTGAGAAGGGGTTTGAATTAGGTTTTAACCTTTTTATAAGTTTTAAAACTTCTATAAAATTAACCCTTAAAACTTGATATAGTCCATTACCTTATCATGTTTTAGTAAAAACATATGCATGAAAAAAAATAAGAAAGTAAGTAAATCACATGATATTTACAAGGTATAGCCTTAGTGTGAGAGCCTATATCTTTACCATATCCACTAATTTGGGTCTATAGAAACTCAATATAATAAAAAAGTGAAGAAAACTTGTGTCAAGTCCCATTATACACCTTTTATCACCTGATAGGAAAGATTATACTGACTCTCATCAGTTTACAAAGTTTTATTAAAAAAATTGAGCCATAAAAGAATATGAACACAAAAACTTTTGCTCTAAAAAACTCTTTCTGTAACCTCAGTCTAATGTTCTTGAGTCTAAATTCCTCATACTGATTAACTCATTTCAATGGAATAAGTATGATGAGCCCTTTTTTCAAAATGCACTTCTCAATCGCTTAGTCTGATCTTCCCAGTCTGGTAAACAAAACTTTTTGATGTCTAATATTCTAATGATATCTTAGTCTAAAAAGAAACTCTAACACAATATATATAGTGCTATTATTTTTTCTACACATGAAAATGTTCCAAAGTATGAATAAATTGTGCATATATTTATAGGTGTCCCATAATGGTAATGGTGGGAAATTGAAAATATTTTTCTGATCACCCAAATTCAAAACATCCAAAATTAACTCATATTATAACTAAATATTTTACCACTTAAAACCTTATCAAATCTTATGATGTATTCACAAAACTTCTTGAATCTTCTCATAAATCATCCTTCTTGAACTAACTAATGTTTCTTCAGACTGATTAGGTGAGTCTGATTATATTTCATTTTATGAATCTAATTGTTATATTTTCTTCAGATTCATTTTGATATAATTTATTCCTCATATTCAGTATGATTGAATTTCTTACTTGGAGTCAGTTTGATGAAACTTCCTCAGCTCGGTTCGATAGAACTTACTCATCTTTGTATGATTGAACTTTCTTAGCTCAATCTGATGAAACTTCCTCAGCTCAGTCTGATGGAACTTTCTTAGCACAATCTAATTGATTTTTCATTATGATGTATTTCTAATTATAATGGAATAATCATTATGATGTTATGAATCTGATGATGACTCCACTCAGAAACTTTGAAAATTTTCAAACCTCGTCAGCTAAAACTCATTTAGACTTCTGACAACTTCTATGTATGATACTTTTAGATCTGATGATTGGTGTCACAGTTTCTACATCCAAAACTTTGGAATTGATACAGACTTTACATTGACATTCAACATCCTATATTACTTCAAAAAAATTATCATGAGAATTTTAATGATTTATGAGAACTTTAAGATCGACAAATCATCGCATGACTTAAGGTTAGAAAGTTTAAGAACTTTATAACTCCTGACATCATTTTCTTTATTCAACCTCTTCAGAAACATTATGAATTCCTCACTTGGTAACTTCTGACTTTCTAATAACCATGGTGTTTGATGAATCTGAGACTAATGGTGCATTCTAGCAAAAAAATTATCTTTTTGACAATTGTGTCTGGTGCTACTCAGTTCGATACTCTATGTCCAGGAAACAAATTTCTAAAAAAACTTTTCTACTCCTTTGTGTTTGGGTTAGAACATTCAGAATATTTCACTTATTTTTCAAAAATATTCTTTTACAAAATATTATTTTTCAACAAATAAAAAAAATTGTTAAAATAAAACATCACAAAGGTTCTTTAAAAATGATTAATATGAATTATACCATTCATGAGTGGAGTTCCAAGGTAGTCAATGGGAAAATATGTTTTAGAGGACTACTACCCATTTAGTAAGGTTATGGGACCTCTTAATTAAGTATTTGGAGAAAATATATAAGATAATTTTATTGATGTTGAATTTTTGTATGCACTAAGTTTAATTATTCATTAATATATACATGAATTCCTTGATAGAATTGTGCCTTCTATTGAGAAAAAACACTATATCATTTGAAAATATAAGGTGATAAATATTTGATTTTCTATAAACTAATTTTAAATATCTCATTGATTCCTCTAAGAAGTCCATGTTCATTACTTTGATAAAGGAACTCTAGATAAGAATAAAGGTACTCGAAGTGAGTATATCCCCTTTCATAAATATGTGAAATGATTTAAAGAAACTGCATCACTTACCCATTAGGGATACTAAGAACCAAGGTGAAGAGTAGAATTAGAAGATGATGTCATGTAACCATTATAAAAAGCCACAACATTTCATGAAATTACTGATGAATTTATACTCAATTTTTTAAAAATAATTCTCCATGCTAATCTTCAACATCATATTTACTTCATGCACCTTCCTATAAAGACCAGTAATCATCTATTAACTGAGAGAAATAACAACTTGGATGCCTATTCCTTTGATAAAAATATATTTCTATTTTGATATTAAACTGGGAAGGATAGGTGAAATTTTTTTCATTCAATATATTTGTAAGGATTTTGTTGGTAAATTGTAGAGGATAATCAAGAAAAGTTGGTGGAATTATTTATGGTGATAAATATTTGGGATAAGTACCAAATTTGTTGCATAAACTAATTTGGGGAGGGAACCACCCATGAATAATTGTTTAATGAAATCAATGATGTCATTCATGATAAATACCCATACACCCACATAGAAAAAAATTGTGAATTCCATCAGGATGGGAGTGCTATCGGGATCTAGGTTTTTAACTATCAACCAAATTTCCTCTTTAATTGGAGTAGCCTCTAAGTGGTTGTTATTAGATTCCATAATGGATATTTTGATGGTCTCAAAGTAGTTTTTCATTTCATTACCTATTGAATAACCTATTTTATGATCATGACTCCCTCCATTAATCATGAAGGATAAGTGTTCCAAATTCATCAAACCTATATTGTTGATATCTGATATATAAGAATAATTATCTAATTTCATGATAATATTTCATATGAATATCTATTATCTAATAAAATCTTGTAAGAAGGTATTTTTTCTCTCCCTACCTAAGCTAATGAATTCTTGATTTTTCCTAGAAAGAATTTTATCCGCTAACAATACATATGAAAAAATTACTTTTACATGTTGGCCAAGTTATATAAACTGTAATCATCCCATTATTCTTGAAGAATTTCTTTGAGTGAATAAATATCTTTGGAAATTCCTATTGATCTATTATTTTCCAAGTCTTATTTTCTTCCCTTGTAACGAGATTATTTTTAATATAATCGATTCTTTTCTATAGGATGTGTCACACTCACCCTTATATGGAATTATCTCAAGGGTGTTTCTCTACTTTGAGGAAGTCATGATCCTAAATCCAATGTTTTGAAAAATAAAAGGGGGTTATATTGAAAGATTACCTATTCATATTGATCAAGAGATGAACATGATTTGATAATAATCAAGGAAAATGTGTGATAAAGGTATTTTTGTAGTGCTTGATCCCATGAAGGGGTATAGATCTATCCAAGTGGCACCACATCCATCGGTTTACCTGGTTATTGTTATATTATGTGAAATGGTCACTTGGATACCCAAGGTTGAGTAATTTATTATAAGTGATGATAGAGTTTAAATCCTATATAACCCTCTTAAAAAAGATGCAACCACCATTCTTCCCAAACTATATAGAGATTGTGTTAAACTGGTTATTGAAGAACCATGACAAATATCCTTGGTCAAAATCATAATGTTCCTACCAAAGGCATTCCCTCAATGTTGAATCACATTTTTCATAGATAATGGTGAAGAGGAAGACCTATAAATAAGTGATTCCCTTTATGGTAATTTTTTTCACTATGGAATTAACTAGGTTCACTTGAAGAATTTATTTCCAGAATATCCACATGTGTTTTTTTCTAAGAATTCCATGCATATAGTTCTTCATATATATAAATTCATTATGTATATGTTGATGTATTGGGTATGATTCTTGGGTTCAATGATGGATACCAAAGACACCTGAGTGGATTTTATTGGAAAATATAGTATTTCCCATTTAGTGGGATCTTAGACCATAAAATTCTATAATATGAAAGAAATCATGATAAATTAAGGTTTTGGTTGCGCCCAAATTTACCCTACAGGTATGCAGTCATTGTAGTATAGGTAGGGGTCAAATCCACAGGGACTGGAGAAGGAATCTAAAGACACTCTGATTTTGGAAGGATTTGGCTATGAAGTGGCTAACTATTCCGATTGAATTGATTTGAATAACTAGTTATTTAATTTAAAGAACAAAATAAAAAAACATACAATTACTTAGTCTAAAACAATTAATGTAGATAAGTTGATCTTAAGTTGTTACTTGGGTTAGATTGGATGTATTTATTTTCTTATAACGTTCGTTTCACTAATTCAAGACGCATCCACAAATTGATATAATTCCTCAACATCATTCACCAATTTAGTCCCTACACAATTCCAAGGCTAATCACCAATTCACTTAGAGGATCAATTTAATGATCACTCCAAGTAATTGGATTGTACTAGCACTCGAAATGTTTCATTGTTAAAGTTGGCGAAGATGAAGAAGAAAATAAATCATCAAATGGAAATCTTAAAATAATGAAATGATTACATAATTTAAGATCATAAAATAACATCCAATATTCCCCATGAAACTCCCTAGGACCAACCCATAATTTTTTATCCCTCCATTGATTATATGATCTCAAAGGAAGCAGAAATTAGACTCATAGGGGTGGGATTGAGGAAAAAAATAAAACAATGAAACGATCACTCCATTGTTGTGTGAATAAATTCACAAGTGCTGGTGTGAATAAGATCACACCTTGGGGAAACGGTATCAATGTGAAAATAAGGAGAATATAAAAATATAATAAAAAGAACTTTTATTGAAAACTAAGGTGATTCGAACAACTTACATGATAAGGAAGAACATTACAAAGACAAATTGGCATAATAACATTACAATGAAAACAAAGCTCCAAGATGATAAGAAAAATATGAGGTACTTATTCCCTTCACCACCAGCTACTTATATAGGAATATTAGGAGCCTTATGTCCACCCCCCCAACAATAAATTCACCCCCAACAATTAAGAGAGTCAAAAGGAGGGTGAATAATCAAAAGGAAATTGACATTACAAAGTTGACCACAAAACCAGCCAGATTTGTCCACCGTTTTGACGTGTGAATTTGTAATTGAAGAAGGCCGAATCCAGAGGGGTAGTAGAGGATAAATATTATCTTACATATGTCCTCTATGATATGTAAAAAATTCAGGAAATTTTGCGTAGCCGTTTGGAAGTTATGGTCGAAATGGTGGGATGACTTTATGTGCATTCATGTTGGGCCCACAATTTAAATCTCAACTTCAGATCCCTTTATCATCATGAAAACTTCATAATTTTCTCCAGACATAGTTTAATAAAATGATCCTAATATTTTTATATTTCTATTGTAAATATTTGAGCTTTATTGGTCTTAGTTTGTGGGCCCCACATTTGTTTGATGGGCCTTAGTCCCATTATGCTTTTTCCATCAAATTTATGCATTCAGGTGAAAAAATCTCTATCTTCCCTTGGGATTCATCCATAGGACCTAAAAGATAAAATGTTCCAAATAAAGTTATGAATCATATACAAAAATATAAAATTAAAATGATGAGAATTTTATTTTTAATAAGAAATTTATTGAGTGGGCCCAAATTGACACTTAAAGCATGAAGTTCACAATGATGGGAAATAAAGTTCAATTTCTGAATTGGACTAAAATTTATGTTTATGCACTTTGAAAAAAATTAATATTAAGATATTAACAATTAATATTAGCCACTTTCAGTGACTAATCACCCCCCCAACTTGAGTTTTTCTAGTCTTGAGCAAAATATATTACAAATATGAAATTTGAATCCCCTTTTCCAAAAACATTTTAATACACATTGCTCACCCCAAGACCTCATACCAAAAAAATTATGAAACCCATCAAAATAATTTAAAACAATCTAGGTCCATAAGCATATACCAAGCCCAAGCCCATTCCTTTGTTCAAATTCTTCACCACATTTCATCCAATTTCAATTAATCATGATAAAGTGTTGTGAATCAAAAAAGATATAGGGCCTATTTTATTGTTCAAGGGGAAAAAATGGAAGTGCTAGTTGGGAATCACATTAAACCTTAAGATGAGTATCCAATTTTTTTTTGATTTTTTTGTTTGTTTTTTTTTAACCACAATAGATATGAAAAGACTAACTATGGGAAAGACAACTATGGAGTCACAATCCCCAAGTGTCGGACGCCACACATATTGTCAATTCCATTCTCTACAATAGAGATATAAAGCCTAACTCTGGGCAAGAAAACTATGGAGTCACGATCCCCAAGTGTCAGACGCCACACATTTGGACAAAACATTGCTCTATGTGGTCATTATTTGTTTCAATTTTTTTGGTATTTTTTGTTTTTTTTTTGTTTTTTTTATACTCAAATTAAACTAAAAGTGACCCCATAACCCTATGCTATAATGAAAGGGACCCAAGAACTAAAATTTACACCATGATCCAGTAAACGTGCATTGTTGAATTTTTATTAAGAGGGTTAAAATGTAAACTTTGAAAAATCACATCAGACAACCGCACTTTCTGAAAACTATGCTCATGAACTTAAACTTGCATTAAAATCAGAATCAAGGCATACAAATTTTTCAATATCTAATTTCATAGTTTGAAATGTGTGTTATCATGTCCAAGGTTAATGGAATTTTTCTTTCCATGCATTTTCTTATTAAAAAAATCATTTTTTATTTCATCTCCCCCCCAACAAAGAATAACACTTTCCCCAGTGCTTAAAGAAAAGAAAAGTTAGAAGGGGGTAGGAGAGGAGTTCAAAGAGGAAATTGAAAATGATAAACATGGAACAAATTCACCTGGATTTTGAAGTTGAAGTTCATGATGATCCAGATTACTCCTTTGATCTCTTGGGGAATGTAGGCACCTCCTTGATTGAACATGTATCACCCAAAATAGTCCCTAAACCATACAAAAAAGAACAAACCAGACAAAACAAACAACACAATGATTTATTTAATACCAAGTATCATCATTTTTATGATTTTCCCTATTTTTTTAAATAAAACTAATGATACATTGTCTTCTTTTAAATTTCTGGGTAAGTTATTATTCAGGGATCACACTACGTGACACAGATGAATATGGTGCTCCCCTTTCATACCCATCCTTACTCTTAAAAGAATAATAATTCAATAGTCTAAATTTTTTTAACCTAAAAAAATATAAATAAAATAAAATAAACTGATGATACATTTTCTTCTTTTAAATTTCTAGGTAAGGTATTACTCAGGGACCACACTGCATGACACGGATGAATACGGTGCTCCCCTTTCATACCCATCCATACTCATAAAAGAAGAACAGGTCAACAGTATAAGGTAGAATACAATTATATAAAAATGATTCACTAATCCTATTTGAAATATAAAGTTTATTAAAACAACAAAATTATTGGAAACATGAAAACACACAAAAACACACAAAATTAAATAAAAAAGGCAGAAGCTGGGTTGCCTCCCAGAAAATGCTTAATTTAAAGTCTTTAGCTTGACTAAAACCCCACAACTTATCCAATACCAACTTTCAACATTTTAACAAATCCATCTTTCTCCACTTCAACAAGATTGATATTGATTGTTTTCTTTGATTTTTTGTCATTTAAAACCCATGTTCAACAAGGAGTGTGAAAATACAAGGAATTTCAGTAATGGTTGTTCTGGTTTCTTCTACAGTCTTTCCTAAGATTTCAAAGGTTAACCCCCCTTTGTGGGTTTCATGAGATGAATGAATGACTAATTCAAGGTCATGGTTATCACCTATGATGGGATGCCTGAGTGGGGAATTAAGGAAATTGATTTTAAGTTCAGGTTGGATAGGACATTCAAACACAGATAAGGAATTATAATCAAAATCAATGTCATTTTCAAAATTTCCCAACACAATTGGTTCCCTTTGAATTGAAGATTCAACCCCAAAATTTTCTAGATGAGTTTAATGAATGGGTATGGATTTTATGTTTGTGATTTCTCCTAATGGTTTAGTGATTGGTGTTTCTAAAAAATCATCATTGGAAAAATATTCAGGAAACTCAATCCATGATGTCAAATTTTCCACTTTTAAGTCCAAAAAATCAATTTCCTCATGATTTAAAGACCCTTTAACATTTCCTTGATCTTATTCAGTTATCCCATATCCAAAGGTTAGTTCTTTTGTAAATTCATGTGAGGTTTTTGGGATAAAATATTCATCTATAAATGATGAGGAAAGAACATCTTGAGTGGGAATGGGTTCCTCAAAAGTCTTAATGCTTTGTACTTCTAATCTCAAATTTGAAACTTATGAATTCATTTTATCCATTTTTTCACACAATTGTTCAAGGATTTTTTCAGAATTAGGATTGATAGATGTTTGGACATCATGAACTTCATTAAGTTTGATCTCTTCAATCATCCTCGATAGGTGTGGAAATTGATCCTTTAAACAATCAGCATCCCATTGATTGTATATCTCATTTGGTGCGGTGTATTCAATCAAGGTTTGGTCAATTAAATTCCCTAAGTGAGGTGATTCCAAATATTTATTTTCCAGTTGATTATAGCCTTGGTCTATCAATGGGTATTGCAGAAGATAATCCATTTGAGTTGATTGAAAATTGGTTTTGGGATTCATTGGACACACAAAAATAGAAAGGGGAATAGAGAAAAGAAATTAGGGTGAGGATAGAGAATTTGGGGTAAGAAAAGAAGATGAGTGTCTAAGGTACTTACATGGGTCCCCGGAAATGGTGCCAAAATTTGGTTGCGCCCAAATTTACCCTACAGGTATGCGGTAGTTGTAGTACAAGTAGGGGTCGAATCCACAGGGACCGAAGAAGGAACCTAAAGACACTCTGATTTTGGAAGGATTTGGCTATGAAGTGGCTAACTATTCAGATTGAATTGATTTGAATAACTAGTTATTTAATTTAAAGAACAAAATAAAAAAACATACAATTACTTAGTCTAAAACAATTAATGTAGATAAGTTGGTCCTAAGTTGTTACTTGGGTTAGATTGGATGTATTTATTTTCTTATAACGTGTGTTTCACTAATTCAAGATGCATCCACAATTTGGTATAATTCCTCAACATCATTCACCAATTTAGTCCCTACACAATTCCAAGGCTAATCACCAATGCAATTAGAGGATCAATTTAATGATCACTCCAAGGAATTGGATCGTACTAGCACTCAAAATGTGTCATGTTAAAGTTGGCAAATACGAAGAAGAAAATAAATCATCAAATGGAAATATTAAAATAATGAAATGACTACAGAATTTAAGATCCTAAAATAAAATCCAATCTTCCCCATGAAACTACCTAGGAAAAACCCATAAGGGTTTATCCCTCCATTGATTCTATGATCTCAAAGGAAGTGGAAATTAGACTCATAGGGGCGGGATTGAGGAAGAAAAATAAAACAATGAAATGATCACTCCATAGTTGTGTGAATAAATTCACAAGTGCTGGTGTGAATAAGATCACACCTTGGGGAAAAGGTATTAATGTGAAAATAATAAGAATATAAAAATAGAAGAAAAGGAACTTTTATTGAAAACTAAGGTGATTCAAACAACTTACATGAGAAGGAAGAACATTACAAAGACAAATTGGCATAATAACATTACAATGAAAACAAAGCTCCAAGATGATAAGAAAAATATGAGGTGCTTATTCCCTTCACCACCATCTCCTTATATAGGAATATTAGGAGCCTTATGTACACCCCCCAACAATAAATTCACCCCTCAACAATTAAGAGAGTCAAAAGGAGGGTGAATAATCAAAAGGAAATTGACGTTACAAAGTTGACCACAAAACCAACCAGATTTGTCCACCGTTTTGATGTGTGAATTTGTAATTGAATAAGGCCGAATCTGGAGTGGTAGTATAGGATAAATATGATATTACATCTATCCTATATGAGATGTAAAAATTTCATGAAATTTGGCACATCCGTTTGGAAGTTATGGTCGAAATGGTGGGACGACTTATGTGCATTCATGTCGGGCCCACAATTTAAATCTCAACTTCAGATCCCTTTATCATCATGAAAATTAATAATTTGCTCTGGCCACAGTTGAATAAAATGATCCTAATATTTTTATCTTTCTAATGTAAATATTTGAGCTTCATTGGGATTGATTTTTGGGGCCCATATTTGTTTGATGGGCCTTAGGCCCATTATACTTTTTCCAGCAAATTTCTGCATTCAGACGCAAAAATCTCCATCTTCCCTTGGGATTCATCCATAGAACCTAAAAGATAAAATGTTCCAAATAAAGTGATGAATCATATAAAAAATATAAAATTAAAATTATGAACAATTTATTTTTAATAAGCAATTTATTGAGTGGGCCCAAATTGACACTTTAAGCATGAATTGCACAATGATGGGAAATGAAGTTCAATTTCTGAATTGGACTAAAATTGATGTTTATGAACTTTGAAACACATTAATATTAAGATATTAAAAATGAATATTAGCCACTTTCAGTGACTAATCAGGTTGTTATCCTTAAATTCCAAGCTTTATCCCCTCATGATAATGTTATATTCCTATTAAGGAGAGTGATACATGGATATAATATATACCCCTCTTGATCATTGTGAAAATATTTTCCTAGAATGAACTATTAATTTAGGTGAAGGTTATAACTCTTTATCTACATCCAGAAAGGTATTAAAGGGATTGGATGAGAGACTAAGGAAAGTAGGAGAGTAGTAATCTGCAGATTCCTTCCCAAAAAAATCAAATTACATTTTTTTGTTAATTAAATTGAATTTTTACTATTTTAATATGGTATTTTTTATACATTGGGATTCCATATACCTTATTTCTACATGATCTATGCTAAGTTTAACGACCCTCTCCCCACAAAGTGTACCCCTCCTGGGTCGGAAATATGATTTGAGAGATAATGACCCTCGAGTCCCACCTCCAATAGGCCCTGGATTGGTGACTAGCACCAAGGGTATAGTAAACATACAAATGGTAGGCATTTCCCTCTAAGATAACACATGTGAAAGAGAGAGATAAGAAAGACACCAACCAACTCCTAGTTAGAATAATGTATAAAATAAATCCCAAGTACATATATGTAATTTCATGCAAAAACTACTACAACTAAAAGGTAAAACTGCAAGTACCAAAAGAAAGTAAAACAACAGTGACCACGAAGCCCAAACATCTCCTGCAACCCCAAGCTAGTAGTAACCAGTCTGATCTTCAACATGCTTCAAGTGACCTAAAAATAGTTTATATATACATAGGGTGAGTATAATAGTATACTCAGTAGGATCATCCCTGAATCCTCTCATGCAAAAGCAAAGAAATCATGCTAAAGAACAATGAACAACAAGTGAAACTAACTCATCACCTAAATAGGTATACTATGTTCCCAACCTCACCATGGTTACTCTCAATAAGTATAGAAAAAAAAGTATATAATATTATAAAAATATAAAGGGCACCCCGCTAACACTTCCTTACTAGTTTTCCGCTTTTCCCCAACATCGCACGTCCTAAGCATCTCTCTTCAAAAAGGATTTCTCGCAGACACCTGGACGAAGAACCACAACATGCATCTCATGAAATACAACCACCACATCCACATAACCAAAGTAACCAGATAGTTTCTGGGAGCCACCATAGCTTTCATAACATGTATCATATGTCGGGTATTATACCTCAAGCTATTACAGCACATACACCAAGTAAGGATCCTCAAGCCATCACAGCCTATACATGTTACACCTATAGTAGTCCATAGGAAACTATATCTAGAATATATGTTTGTGAATAAACATAAGCTATTACATCCCTCTACACACATATATGGGTAAAAATAACTAGTGTGCCTACCATCACAAGTAACTACCAAGAGAAGAGAGCGAGGCCAAAGAGGGTAGTCAGCCATCCATCCTCCCATCGGGATGTTGGGGAAAACACCCCCCCAGGGCTCAGAATCCATGAGGTGTCAATTTCCTTAAACTATAGGGTGAAATATCATATAGAAACACAAAAAGTAAAAAATTTAATATATCTCATAACCACATTATGGGCATAACCTAGTCTTAGACTCAACTGCAGCTAACATCTCTCAGACTCCCGACTATCACTGCTACGACTAGATATCCTATAAACACACAACCATTTAAAGATATACATTATATTACTTTATACCTCTTTTATCAGTTTAATTTTATGTTAATTAATTATTTAACCATTAATTGACCATTATAATTTCCATGTTATATTTTATTAGCATCACACCAAAGTTCCATGCCCTCTGGGCATAACCAAACCAAGTCCACAGATTCTCAGAATTATAACCTTAGCACTGCATCCCAGAAAGCTCCAACCCTATGGGCTAACATCATTTATTAAATTATTTATTAACATCATTATCACTTTTCTATAATTCCCAAGCATACTATAAACGCATTCTAAGCTACCAAACATAAGGGGATCAACATGGTGAGTAGGTGAACTACCCGTCGAGTCTTTACCACCTATAGCAAGAGTGTATACCCATCCACCCTTGAGAATCTAAACACAAAAATCATGTGGAATACCCCACATATCTTTTCCTCTTTTGAAAGGAGAGTAAGAAAAACCAGATACCTCAAGCAGTTGGAAAAGTAAAGTAGATAAAAAATAACAGATTCAACAAAAACCACTTTCATATCAACGGTAAGCCCTGCTTCACCCCATTCCATCATCCTTGGTGTCCACCCGAACACCCATATGTATAAAATGGAACATCTCATCACTCTAGGTGTCAACTACTACCACAACTGATGGGCCTCCCTGCCCCCACATACCAAAACATCTCTCTAGGATCAACTATCCTAGGCTCACACCACAACAAAAACAGTAGTAAACAAACAACATAGTAATTGGTCTCTTAGGCCTAAACAAGGCATTCAACCTTCACACACAACGATCACTCATAGATCCAAAGCATAAGGTGCTTGAATTTAAAATCAAGAGGGTAACTCGTAACCCTTCAAGGCATTATCTCTATCGCACAACTGGTTCATTATTCCATATTTAATTAACTGATTCAATTAAACATACATAACTACATCCACTTGATTATCATAAAGCAAAACAACAAGAACCAGATTCATTAAACATGCCTCTTTATATTTATCCAATTAATTTATAATTAATATCGGATTTATGTTCTTTACCAATTTCCATGAATAATGACATGATAAACAAGAAAAACATAAATATCACACGATCTAGCAAATAAAGAGGCAAAACATCTTTAATAAATAGACACAAATTTTTTAATCTATTTCAAGTATTTATAATTCCAATTACATTGTGATCCAATGGATAAAACATGATAAATCTACGAATACATGTAAAAGAATATAGAATCCATTAATCCCCTACCTCAAAAGGTTTTCGACATTCTTCACATGAGAACGGGCCAACACAACGGATCACAATCACCTCTCCCACAAAGACTACATCCACCCAAGGATGTCGCAGCACAACTGTATCAACCAAAACCCAAGAAAGGCCATTAGAAACATGGATATAGCATGTCGTAACATGGAAAGGAGAATGGGAGGAAACAGATCGAAGAACCCACAACAATAGAGATAGAACATACTTTCTATCGAAGACAGATCGACACTTCCTGCTTGCACCAAAATAGGGGTTTGAAGGCGGGGAAAATACGGTCCAAGGCTATAGAATAATAGCATAACTACTTGGGAAATAATGGTATAGGGTGTAACATACCAAGGAAAAAAAGAAGGAAGAACAAGGTGGAATTTATCTTGGCCTTTTGAAAATCTAAACAGAGCAACGGTTTAGATATGGTTTAGATTTTCCATTAAAGGAGGATCTGGTCAAGACTATGTAGTTTGACTAATTAAAGTAACCTAGACACTTAGAAATATCAAGATAGGAGTTATGGGTTTTGAATAGGCCTTAAATCCCTTAAAAATATTCTTTGAATGCGTTTAGCATCAAAAAAATCAAAGGGGTGAAACTATAGGATGATGGAAACATTGTTCAAATCTGTCTCACCGATGACACTATTCATTAAAAGATGACTCGTCGATAGATGAATCACAGATAGATGACTCACTGATAGATGACTCACTGAAAAATGACTCACTGACAGATGAATCACGGATAGATGACTCACCGACAGATGTCTCACCGATAGATGTATCACTGACAAATGCCTCACCGACAGATGTCTCACTAACAGATGTCACACCAACATATAACTCACTGAAAGATGACTCTCCCACAGATGACTCACCAATATATGACTCACTGACAGATGAATAACTGATAGATGACTTACCGACAGAGGAATCACCGATAGATGAGGCACTGACAGATGACTCACCGACAGATGATGCACTGACAAATGACTCACTGACAGATGACTCACCCATAGATGACTCACCGATAGATAACCTACCGACAGCTGGAAACACTGTTCACAGAACTAGAAATTTTTCAAAATGTTGGGAATAAGTCACCTTGACCTCCCAAAACACCTCAAACGCTGTATTTAGAAAAGGAATGGATTAGAGAGGTCTGGTACATTATATCAGATACCTCTCAAAACATTATTTTCCTCGAGAATCTAAACCCAACCCAGAGAGGAAACGGAAAAAGGGGTATGAAAAACCACCCTTCAAGATACCTCTCAAGGCTCTCGCCACCAAAGGAACTCAACCGCTTCCTCAAAGAAACAATATGAAACCACACAGAAACCACAACCATCTCCTTAACACTCTACCAAGGGAGATACCTCTTAGAAGAGATCAATAAAAAATAAGAAACAAATGAAATCCATCTCATAAATAGGAAAGGTCTACAACCACAAAACGAACATCGTTATAAGAAAAGAGCTAAACATCAAACATCTTAGGGTACTGAGCATGTATCTGCAACTCATGTTCTTAGGTACTCTCCTCCACGCCACTATGCTACCATAAGACATGAACCAAGGGGATAACATGTCTGTGCAACACCTTCTCCTTGCAGTCCTGGATCTCTACATGCCGCTCCTTGAAGGTCATATCATCGTCAACATAGATCTATCCCCAATCGATGATGTGATAGTCTTCATGAAGATAATGACAAAGATAAAACACATGAAAAAAAATTTGTATCATGTTCATCTATGGGGGAAGTTCTTTCTGATATGCCACAGCTCCAACATAATACAATACTTTGAAAGGCCCAACAAACTGGGGAGAAAGCTTACTCCCATGACCAAAACTTCACTACCCATGATGGGGAGTCACCTTTAGAAACATGTGATCCCCAACATAAAACTCCAAATGTCTCCTCATATTATCAATATAGTATTTTTGACGATCTTTCACTACCTTCATCCTCTCACGAATCACCTGAATCATCCCTGTTGTATTTTGTACTAGTTTCAGCCCGAGAATTGCTGACTCTCCGACCCCAGTCCAGCAAAATGGAGTATAGAAATGCCAAACATAAAAGGATTCAAATGGTGTCATACTGATGGTGGAGTAGAAACTATTTTTGTAAGTGAACTCTACCAAGGGTAGGTGCCTCATCCGCGAACCTCTAAAATCCAGGACACAAGAGCGTACCATGTCTTCAAGAGTATGGATGGTCCACTCTGTCTGAATGTCTGTCTGCGGATGAAAAGAAGTGCTAAGGCATAGCTGATAACCAAAAGCATTTCTAAGACCTCTTCACACCCTGTAGGTAAAATGGAGGTCTCGATCAGAAATTATAATCCTCATGAATTTGTGGAGTCTCACTACCTCCTCTAGATACTGCCTCAAAAAAACCTCCACTGAACTTGACTCCTTGATTGCTATGAAGTTGGATGATTTCGTCAAATGATCCACAAATACCCATATAGAATCATAGCCTCCCTAATCTCAAGTTAAATCGATAACAAAGCCCATCTAGATGTCATCCCACTTCCACTGAGGAGCATCTAACGGCTGGAGCAACCCACCGGGAACATGGTGATCGGCCTTCACCTTTTGGAAGACCAAACATCGAGACACAAAATCTGTGACTACACACTTCAAACCAGGACACCAAAACTAACTCCTAAAATAGTGGTACATATTTTTCATGCCAGTATATACCGCTAAGGGTGAGCAATGTAACTCTCTAAGAACCATCTCATTCATCGCCAAAGGAACGAAAATCCTTCCCTGAAATAACACCTGGTGTTGTTCATCCTCAGACCAGCCATCAAGGACCTCGCCACAAACAACTCAGTATCTCCAGACCTCCACCTCAAGATCCCCCAACTAGAAATATTCTACCCACTTCACCAAAGATGATTTCACCATCATCTGAAAAATACAACCTCTTCCCCCAACTTCTCCCATATCCAAATGTAATATCGAAAGTTCTTCCATTACTCTCTAGGAATTACCTAATTCACGCACTACATTACTATGAAACTCCCTACTTGGCACATTGGATACAACATTCCCCTTACCTAGTGTATACGATATTTCGAAATCGTAATCCTGTAATAAATCCATCCACTGATGATATCTCAAGTTCAAGTCATGCTAGGAGAAAACATACCTTAGGATTTTATGATCGGTGAAGACCACAAAGCACTCTCTGATGAGGTAATGTCTCCATAACTTCAGGGAAAACACCACTAATACCAACTAAAGATCATGGGTGGAATAGTTACTCTCATGGAGAAGTAACTGCTGATAACCATAAGAAATGAAAAATCCATGTTGCATTAGAACACAACCTAACCCCAAACGTGAAGCATCACAGAAAACCTCAAACTAAACTCTTTATTTTGGAAGACAAAGAACCAGATCACTGACCAAATTCTTATTTATATACTAAAAAGTTGCATGACATTGGTTAGTCCATACAAACTCTTGATCCTTTATGGTCAACGCTGTCAGAGGAGTCACAACCCGAGAGAAATGGGCTACGAACCTTCTGTAATATCCTACAAGACCAAGAAAACTATGCACCTCCACCACTGTCTTGGGGGATTCCCAATACACAAATGCTTCTATATTTTATGGAACAAAAGATAATCCATGATGGGATACAACATTCCCCAATAAATGGACTTCTCGATCCCAAAACTTTCACTTTGAAAACTCCCCAAATAGTTATTGTCAATGAAGAACTCCCAAAACATCATGTAGATGTTCTGTATGCTTCTCCTCAGACACGAAGTACACAAGGATTTCATCGATGAAGACCACCATGAACTTATCTAGGAACACACAAAACACGGCATTCATCAACCCCATAAACACATCTGAATCATTCATCACACCAAATGGCATCACAACGAACTCATAATGCCCATGACGACAATAGAAAGCAGTCTTTAGGATATCCTCATCTTTCACACATATCTGATGATATCCTAACCACAATTCAATCTTCGAGAACCAAATTTCACCCTTTAGTTGGTAGAATAAATCATCAATTTGTGGAAAATGATAGTGATTCTTTAGTGTCACCTTATTCAAGCGATGATAATCGATACACAATCGCAAACTGTCGTCAACCTTCTTCACAAACAAAACTAGTGCACCCCATGGTGACACACTTGATCAAACAAAATTGCATTGTAACAGACTATAGATCTATATATGCATCTCTTGTAACTCATAAGGTGACATCCTATATGGATACATCGATATAGAAGATAATCCTGATAGTATCTTGATCCCGAATTTGATCTTTCATCAAGGGGGTAACGCTACAACCTATTCTGGAAAGACATTAGGATACTCTTCTACAACCCTGGGAAATTCCAAATGCTAAACCTTCAACGAAGTCAGCATCAAATCAACCATCAAGGATGACAAGGATGGAACACACCTATAACCTGTATGAGGGTCTCGCTCACCAAAAAACACTGCTGGATCTCCATCAGAATCGAAGAACACCACCTGACACTAGAAGTAATCCATGATAGCATGAACTGAATACAACCAATCCATTACAAAGATTACATCATATGGTTGTATCCATAAACATATGAAATCTTCCCAAGAGTGGTGTTTCCCTAACACTAGCTCACAATCTCTATATACTTCAAACAAGTCAGCTCGACCTCCAATTGGCATAGTCAACGCCAAGGCACTGGAAGCCTCTCTAACTCAAGTCCCAAGACATGGACCAGGGTAAGTGATATGGAGGAGTGTCTCTCTCTTGAATCAAACAAGGAATACACCCAATTAGAAAACAAGCAAAGGGTACCTTGAACGATGTCTGGCTCGCCCGACGCTATCAATGCTAAAGCATGAATCTAGAAATCACCTACTCCATGGACTCTATGACCCTAAGGATGACCAACACCATGATCATGTTCTAATCTCTAAGGATAGAGATTATCTCGGGGTTGTCCTATTCCTACCACATCTACTCTTTGTTGATCCAAAGACGGTGCAACCTACTGTTGCTACCTTGGCTAAAACTACCTCAATGGAGGAACTTGAAGTGGATCACCTAGCACACGCTGACTGCTCAAAAAGTTCAAGAACTCTCTCTATTGATGACCTTATCCTCCATAAGAAAAATAAGAACATGATCCCTTGGCATAGGTCTGAGATCCACTGCCCTAGGAGAAAATAGATGTTGAGGGATGGGACCTACCCCTGGCTGAACGGAAAATATTCTTCCATAAAAATAGAGAACCCCATACCACATCTATGCTTCATTAGGAATACTAACGACTCCCCTCTTATGATGATCTTGTTCTAGATAATGTCCTCTTGATGACCTTTTCCCTCACCAACACCTCAAGATATTTCTTCAGCATAAATAGGGTGACTTGGCACTGGATATCTGAATGCAAATCCTCCTCGAAATGCCTTTCCTGGGGATCCTCATCTGGAAACAGGTTCAAAGAATATCGCAAAAGGTTCCTAAAATGGATTCCAAACTCTTGCACACCGGAGCTCCCATGTCGAAGGGTAAGAAGCTCCTGACAGCTGGCCACCTTCACAGTCAAAGAAAGAAACTCAACTCTGAACTAGTCTTGGAACTCCTCCAGTGAGACTGTCGACTCCTCACTATACCTAAGGAATAAGAACCATCACTGCCTCACTTCCCCATGGATCATCACAACCAATGACACCCAATGATCCTTCTAAGCATGGATTGAACTAAAAGCTATCTTAACCTCCTACAACCAGTATTCTATGACTACATATAAAATGGAGCCCTTGTTCTTATATAGACTCTAGCATTCAAACTCTCAGAGTTTACTCATCCAAGTGTTGTCGTTGTCAACCTCTACTCTACGATGATCGGCTGGCACAACCTGCTGAACATCATCTGCATGAACCTGATGGGGATGTCGACCTGGAGCCATACCTACAAAATAACAAACAGTTAGAGCTCTTAAACCTAGAATATGGAAGACTTTAACATTAATTAATTAATTAATTTCCTTTATTCATTTTAGGTTAACCTATCCCAAGGTCTACCCATTCAAATACAGGCATAAAGGATATGGTGCATAATCCTTTCCTAGGTCTCTACCTTGCATCCAACATTACTTCATTTAATAGCCACCGTAAACTTAATAGTTTGTGCATCAGGTCACAGGTGGCCCTAAATACTTGTTTCTTAGCCGGTCTCCAATGTTTACAAATCTTTCTAAACATAGTTGACACTATTTCCCAACCGACCCATGCACCCTCACCTGTTCCTAACTCCAAATTCCATCATATCCCTCAACCAAACCTCTGATACCACTCTATCATGACCCCCTAACAACAAAGTGTACCCCTCCTAGGATAAAAATGTGAGAAGAGAGATAATGACCCTCGAGTCCCACTTCCAGTAGGCCCTGGGTTGGAAACTAGAACCGAGGGTATAGTAAACACAAAAATAGGAGGAATTACCCTCTAAGAAAACACATGCGAAAGAGAGAGATAAGATAGACACCAACCAAATCCTACTCAGACTATAATATAAAAGAAATATCAATTACATATATGCAATTTCGTTCAAAAACTACTACAACAAAAAGGGAAAACTACAAGTACCAAAAGAAATTAAAACGGTAGTGACCATGAATCCCAAACTGCTCCTGAAACCTTAAGATAATAGTAACCAGCCTGATCTCTAACCTACTCCAAGTGACCTAAAAAACGGTTTATATATACGTAGGGTGAGTATAACAGCATACTCAATAGGATCCTCCCTGAATCCTCTCATAGAAAAGTAAAGAAATCATGTTAAAGCATAGTAAACAACAAGTGAAACTAACTCGCCACCTAAATAGGTATGCTATGTTCCCAGCTTCACCATGGATACTCTCACAAATTATCGCATACAAGAGTATATAATATAATAAAAAATATCAAGGGTACCCCGCTACCACTTCCCCACTAGTTTTTCTCTTTTCCCCAATGTCGCACATCTTTATAATCTCTCTCCAAAAAGGATTTCCCATAGACACTTGGGCAAAGCACCACAACATGCACCTCATGCAACACAACCACCACGTCCACTTAACCAAAGTAACTAGGTAGTTTCTCAGAGCCACCACAGATCACATAACAAGTATCATACATCGAGTATTATACCTAAATCCATTACAGCTCATACACCGAGTAAGGATCCTCAATCCATTATAGCCTATACATGTTACACTTATAGTAGTCCATAGGAAACTATATCCAAAATATATGTGTGTGAATAACCAAAATTCATTACATCCCTCTACACACATATATGGGGGAAACTAATTGTCATTTATACTAGCACAAGTAACTACCAAGAGAAGAGAGTGGGGCCAATGGGGGTAGTCATCCATCCATCCTCCCATCAGGATGTTAGGGAAAACACCCTCAGGGATCAGAATCCTTGGGGTGTCAGTTTCCCTAACCAACAGGGTGGATTATAATATATAAACACAAAAATTACAGAATGTAATATAGCTCACAACCAAACTATGGGTATAACCTAGTCTTAGACTCAACTACAGTTAACGTCTCTCGAACTCTCGGTTTCCACTACTAAGACTAGGTATCCTATAAGGACACAACCATTTAAAGAGATACATTATATTACTTTATCCCTTTTTATCAGTTTCACTTTACGTTGATTAATTATTTAACCATTAAGTAACCATTATCATTTCTACATTACATTTATTTAGCATCACACCAAAGTTTCATGCCCTCCAGGCATAACCAAACCAAGTCCATGGATTCTCAGAATTATAACCTCGGCATTGCATCCCAGTAAGCTCTAAACCCATGGGTTAACGTCATTTATTCAATCATTTATTAGCAGCATTATCACTTTTCTATGATTCTCAGGCATTCTAGAACAACATTCTAAGCTACCAAACACAAGGGGATCAACACGGTGAGTAGGTGAACTACCTGTCGAGTCTTTACCACCTATAGCAAGAGCATAGACCCATCCATCCTCAAGAATATAAACACAGGAAACACATGGCATAACCTGTGCATCTTCCCCTCTTTTAGAAGGAGAGTATGCAAAACTAGTTGCCTCAAGTAGTGGGAAAAGTAAAGAAGATGTCAAACAACAGATTCAATAGTAACCACTTTCATATCAACAGTAAGCCATGATTCAACCTGTTCCATCATCCCCAATGTCCTCCCTAACACCCATATGCATAAAATGATGCATCTCACCACTCTGTGTGTCAACTACTACCACAACCACTAGGCCTCCCTGCCCCCATATACCAAAACAGATCTCCGAGATCAACCATCCCAGGCTCACACCACAACACAAGCAGTAGGAAACAAACAACATAGCAACTAGGATCTTGTCCCTAAATAATACATTCATCCTTTACACACAATGTGCACTCATAGCTCCAAATCATAAGGCGCTTGGCCTTTACAAGAAAGAGGGTAACTCAAAACCCTTCAAGGAATTATCTCTACCACACAACTAGTTCATTATTCCATATTTAATTAACTGATTCAATTAAACATGCATAACTATATCCATTTGATTATCACAAAGCACAACAGAAAGAACCAGATTCATTAAACATGCCTCTTTATCTTTAGAAAATTAATTTATAATTAATCTTGGATTTATGTTATTTACCAATTTATATCAAGAATTACATGCTAAACAAGAAAAGTATAGATATCATATAATCTATAAAATCAAGAGGCAAAAACATCTATAAGAAATTGATACCAATTCTTTAATCTAGTTCACATATTTATTATGTCAATTCCATTGTGATCTAGTGGATAAAACATGTTAACTCTATGAATAAATGTAAAATAATATAGAATACATGAATCCCCTACCTCAAAAGGTTTTTGACATTCTTTTCACGAGAATGGTCCAACACAACAGATCATGATCACCTCTCCCGCAACGACTGCATCCACACAAGGACACTGCGACACAACCGCATCAACCAACACCCAAGAAAGGTCCATTAGAAACATGGATATCACATTTTGTAACATGGAAAGGATAACGGGAGGAAACAGATCGAAGAACTAATAACAACAGAGATAGAACATACCTTATATCGAAGACGAATCAACACTTCTTGCTTGCACCAAAATAGGGGTGTGCATGCAAGGAAAACACGGTCCAAGGCTAAAACACAATCACACAACTCCTTAGGAAAGAAAGTTATGGGGTGTCTCGTACCAAGGAAAATAAGAATAAAGAACAAGGTGAAATGTATCTCAACCTTTTGAAATTTTAAACAAGAAGTTCCCAGTCAGGATCCAAGTATCACTGAGAGGGGGAGAGGGTGAATCGGTGATATATATTTTCTTTTTATGTTTCCTTATTTTTGAAAAAACCTTCACCTCTTATTAAAGAGTTTCTTCCCTAATGAACACACACAACCACAGAAAACACAAGATTTACAAGGTTCACTACTCAACAAGAGTAGTTATATCCTTAGTATGGTATGAAAACAATCTAGTACCACACAATCCACTAGAAAACAATCCTTTTATGTGGAATACAATGAGTAGGATATTCCCTTACACTCGTGTAGAGCTTTTAAAACAATACAATAGTGTGTGTTCTCCCTCTTATCACAAATAGGTTAATGTAATGTTTCTGTGCTTCTTAATGAACTTTCACAAATCAAATCTTTCAAAAAAAATCTTCATTTTCCTACCCAGAAGTTGGTAAGAACCTCCTGGTACAAACAACTTGTGTGCCACTCCCTGCTTGTGCACCTCCCTACTTGTGTGCCACTCTTCTTGTGCGCCTCCCTGCTTGTGTGTCTCTCTATTTGCGCGCCTCCCTGCTTGTGCGCCTCTCTGCTTGCGCACCTCACAGCTTGTGCATCACCCTTCTTGTGCGCCTTCCTACTTGCATGCCAAAAACTACTTGTGTTCCACTATTGTGCAGAACTCACAATTTGTGCACCACTTCAGTCTTATACACAAAACACTTCTTGCACACAATTCCCTTATTACACAAAACTTATAACTTGAGCGCCACTTCTACTTGTGCGCCTCTTTTGTGCATAACACACAACTTGCGCGACACTTCAAATTGCGCGTCACTTTATACCACTTGTGCGATCAGATCTTAAATTTTCTCTTAAGTGTTGAGCATACCAAAATGAGGAGGGTAACCATTTATTTATAGGCATTTTAGTGACTTGAGCGCCACATACACTTGCACGCCATTCCTACTTGTGTGTCGCTCCATCACTTGCGCATCTCTCCATCACTTGTGCGCCACTCCATCACTTGCATTCCATTTTCTTTACTTTGTCATATTTTAATTTTTTGATGTTGAAATATGACTTGTGTGCAACATACACTTGCACGCTAATGATACTTGCACACCTCTTCCTACTTGAGTGCCACTCTTGAACTTGCATGCCACTTTCTTTCCTTTTTCATATCTTGATGTGATGATCTTGAAATATGACTATGCGTGCAACATGCACTTGCATGCCACTTTATACTTGCGCACCACTTTTTGACTTGCACACCACTTTTTTCCCTTTTACAAAAACACTTCTTTACTCCCCCTATCCATCATAAGGATTTAATTACAAGTTCTCCAAACTTATAATATTTTTGAAATAAAAAAACAAAAAAGAATCATCATAGTTACCATGGGAAGTATTATAGATTACCTATCTTCCATCAACCACTTATACAAAGTGAAGTGATTTCATTTATTCTCAAACTTCCTTGACAAAAAAAGACAATAATTGAAAATGATATTCTTCATAATCATCTTGGTCCTAATAATCCCCCCCTTTGGATTTTGTTGTCAACCAAGATTCATAAATCACTGAACTTTATAATCTCAAGAAATAAATTACTCATCAACAATTATAAGCCTATGTGAGCTAACTCATTGTAGAAAACAAGAATTATTGACAGCAAAACCATGTTGTCCAAAAGTAGTGAATATGAATCATCTACAACATTCTTCTCCAGCCTTCTCCAAAACATACTCATCTTCTTTTTCTTTTGAACCTTCTTATGTAGCTTCAAATCGTAGTAGACAAAAAAATTGTTTTCTACAACCACTTCAACAAACTGTTAGAATAGTTCACACACTTACATGATAAATTCACAGCTTACCCACAACTCCCCCTTTATTAATGCAACCATAATGATTGATTTATGAAACAATTATACCCTTTGACAACACTATCCAAAGGTAAGATGAGAGAGGGGATAGACACACGTACCTCAACCTTGATGATATGGAGGTTGGACACCCATGTTCAACCTCAATTTAGAAAATGGTTCCTTTGGTAAAGGTTTTGTGAATATGTCAACAACTTATTCCATTGTAGGAATGTACTCTAGCTTCAATTAATTCTTCTCCACCTGCTCTTTTATGAAGTGGTAATTTATTTCAATGTATTTTGAATGATAATGTTGTATCGGATTCCTTGTAAGATTGATTTCAATATGATTATCACATACCAAGAATAAGGGTAGCTTTACTTCAACAAGTATATCTTCCAACTGAGTCTCCATCCACATAAGTTGGGTAGCAGCTTGAGTGGAAGCAACATACTTAGCTTCGACCGTGCTAAGAGTTACTGAATTCTGTTTCTTTGTATGCCAACTAACACAAATTTTCCCCAGAAAGAAAACTACACCACATGTCGATATTCTATCATCAATATTTCCTGTCCAATCAGCATTTGAATACCCAAACAAATCAATATTTTCTGCGCCATCATACTTGATTCCAAAATTTATTGTACCTTTGATATATCTGAGAATCCCCTTTTCAGAAATTAAATGTGATTCTTTAAGAGCATTCTGAAACCTTGCGCATAAGGTAACAACATAGAAAATTTTGGGTCTTGAGGCAGTCAAATATAATAAACTTCCAATCAGATTTCAAAACACTTTATGATAAACTTCTTTTCCTTCTCCATCTTTATAAAACTTGGTTCCCACTAAAATTGGTGTGGAAACTGGTTTCAAATTTTCTATTCCAAACTTCTTCAGAAGTTCCTTAGCATACTTCTCTTGAGAAAGAAAAATGTGGTTCTTCTTCTATAAGATTTGTAACCCAAGAAATTATTTCATTTCTCCCAGCATGAACATATCAAACAACTTCTTCATCTCTTCAAAAAGTATTTCACAAGATCTTTCATCATTTACAGCAAAGATAATTTCATCAACATAAACAATTACAATGATAGAAGACTCCTGACATTCCTTGATTTAAAGATTGTTGTCAACTCTTCATTTCTTGAAACTAATCTTTCTTAAGAAAGTATCCAGTTTGGAATACCATTCCCTTGGAGCTTGTTTTAGCCCATACAAGGCTTTCTTCATCTTACACACATAACTTTCATCTTTCCCAAAAACAAAGCCACAAGGTTGTTCAATGTAAACTTCTTCATCAAGATTTCCATTAAGAAATGTGGACTTTACATCCATTTGAAAAAATTTGTAACCTTAGTATGCAACAATAACAAGAAATATTATGATTGTTTCCAATCTAGCCACTAGAGCAAAAGTCTCATCAAAATCAACACCTTCAATTTGTGAGTAACCTTTGCACACTGATATTTCCTTGTTCCTTATCACTTCGCCTTCTTCATTTAGCTTGTTCTGGAAAACCCATTTTATACCAATAATATTTTTGTCATCTAGCTTGGGTACGAGTTCCCAAGTATAATTATTTTCTATCTGATCAAGATCTTCATTCATAGCCTGAATCCATTTTGGATGCTCAAAAGCTTCATTCACATCATTTGGCTCCACTTTTGAATATAAAAAAGTATGTTTAGCATCATTTGTTGTTATCTTTGCTTGAACCCTCTGATGTTGATCACCAATAATGTTCTGAGCCTCCACTTGCTTCCTCAGCCTAGGATGAGCTGTTTGAATTTCATCCTCATCACTTGAAATTGTTGAGTCTGATTCTTCTTATTGAGTAGGATTACCACTATTGGTAGCATTATTAGAATTGTTAACAAGACTTTCCTTATCCTTCTCAACTTATATATCAACAAAAGTCTTCTTTTCTTTCTCAACATTTTCAACAACTTTCACATCAGCATAATCGGTGATTCTTCTTGTTTCTTTGTTGAAACATTTGTATCCTCTTCCTTATGGAGCATAGCCAATAAAAATTCTATCATATCCTCTTTGTTAAAAATTTCCAAGGTCTCCACCCTTTTTCTTTATGATGCATAGACTCCCAAAAACTCTTAAGTGTTTCAAACTTGGAGTTTTTTCATAAAACATCTCATATAGAGTCATATCTGAATGTGGCTTATAGAAACATCAAATATGAATATACACTGCGGTACTCATGGATTTCCTCCAATAATAATGAGAGAGACCATGTTCTAGTAGCATAGTTCTCCCCATTTCAACCAGAATTCTATTCTTACTTTAAATAATCCCATTTTGTTGATGTGTGTATGGTGAACTGAACTCATGCCAAATTCCATGTTTCTCAAGGTAACTTTCAAACTCTTCATTCTTATAATCTCCACCATTATCAGTTCTCAACTTCTTCACTAAATACTCACATTCCTTCTCTTCTTTCCTCTTGAAACTCTTAAACATTTTTAAAGCATTTGAATTATGTCTCATATACATAACACATGTAATTTGAGTAAAGTCATCAATGAAAGTAATGAAGTACTTATCTCTATTCATTGTTTTATTTCTCATTGGTCCACATATATCAGATTGTATAAGTTCCAAGGGTTGTTTTGAACGAATGTTAACTCTCTTATGCATAGAGTTTTTAATATTCCCTTTCTCACAAATAGTGCAACACCAATCTCTTGTTCTTGATAAATCAGGCATATCTCAGACAATGTCTCGCATTGATAACTTGCACATGTTTTTCTGACACATATGTCCCATCCTTTTATGCTATAACTGATTTTCATCCACCATACCCATATAACAAGAGTTTTGTACTTCACCAACTTGGAACAAGTTCCCTTTTGTATGTTAGCCTCTTGTAACTACCTTTCCATCATTTTCATTTTCCACAACAAACCCATATTTCCTGAAGATAACTTTGTTTCCCTCATCATAGAGTTGTGAAACACTCAACAGATTTTGTTTCAACCCATCAACATATAATGTTTTCCTAGATTTTATTTTTTCTTTCCCGATGATGATATTGATCCTCGGAGATTCATCATTTCCAAATGTAATTGTTCCTTCTTTGAAGTATTTCACATTATTTAGCAACTTTAAGTCTTCTTTCATATGAGAAGAACACCCGCTATCAAGAATCCATGGATGTTCTCCTTTTGTAGATTTCAAGGAAGTTTCAATAACAAGAGATTTATGTTCTTCCTTTTCATTCTTCACCTCCAGCTTCTGAGATTTGTTAAGAACCTTTTATTATACTGGAAACAAAACAAGACATCCATTAGAAAGATGTCCAGACTATTAACATCTTTCATAAATAGCTTCCAATGGTTGGAACCTATTTTCAACTTTCACACCAGCCTTATCAGATTTCTTCTGAACTTCCTTCTCGTACTTCCCTTTTTGAGAGGATTAACTATCCCTCAAACCTTATCTTCCATAACTTGTGGAATAATAGTAATGTTTTTCATTGAACCAACACATGTTTGTAGTGTGTCTGAATCCAACACAATACTAGCAGTAACCATAGAATGCATATTTCCCTCTGAAACTTCTATACTGACTGGAGTTATGAACATGATTCTCAACAACCTTCTTGTTTTCAATCGTAACTTTCTTCTTCATCTCATATTTCTGTTCAGATTTATCAGTACCAAAAGTAGTAGAAATCTTTCTGGACTCAGGATTTTTATGTACTTATGATTTTTTTGGCATTGTTGACTTTGGCCACATACATAGCCTTTCGAGCTTTGTTCTTATCAGAACCATTTTTGTATTTACTCTCAATATTTGAAGGTAACTTTTGTGGATCCTTATTTGGTTCATTCTTACTAGAACTTTCACCAACTTCTGAGATAGATTGTTTGAAACTGATATTCATTTCTTTATCTTTAGAAAGTTTCTGTTGGATAAGTTCCAACTCTTCTTATTTTGACTTTAGATTTACTTCAAGATGATAATTACGATTCTTTTCATTCTTAAGAGAATTCTTCAAATCATCAATATCATTTTCCATCTTGATTTTCTCATCTGAAAAAACCTTCTTGATTGTTTAATGGGTAATTTTCATTTATAAACTTCTTGTTTTCCTTCTCAATACTTCTAATCTTCCTCAAACATTCTTTTAACTCTTCTTTCAGATGATATTCAAGTTGAGTTTCTTCTTCTTTAGAACTATTTATCTTGTAATCTTCATTATTCACTATTGTAATAAAGTTATTCTCTCTAGCTTTCTTAGCAAATGATTTCTCGTATTCAGCTTCACTATATTCTTCATATTCATCTTTAGATAAAAATATTCTTCTTTTTGATTTGAAGAATGATTTATCCTTCTCCTTTGAAAAATATTTATCTTTTTCATCTTGTTTCTTCCACGACCTTCTTGGCCTTCTTTCATCATCATCATTGTCTTCTTCATTATTCTTTTGAGGACAGTTAGCTGCAAAGTGACCAACGGCTCCACACTCAAAAAATTTCAAGGGAAGTTTACCCTTGTATTTCCATGTACCTCTTTTCACATTCTTAGAAAACAAGGATAAAATTTCATCAAAATTTTTGCATACCTCATCTTCAGAATCAGATTCACCAGCATAATCTTCAATAAGAGTCTTCTTTGACTTATCTCTCTTTACAACCTTGAATGAAATTTCTCTATCATCTTTTGTTTTTTCTCTTCATAGTCTTCTCTCTTATCATTTTATAAGTAACAAGAGTGCTATAAAAATCATCCAGAGATAATGTTTCAGGGTCTCTATCTTCTGATGAAGACACTTTATCATTAAACTTGTTGGAAAAAATTCTCAAGATATTTTTAACAACTATAGAATCCTCCAACTTTTCACCAAGACATCTGATTGTACTGACAATGTCATTTACCCTGGTAAAGAAGTCCCCAACATATTCAGATTCTCTCATTTTCAAGTCTTCATACTTTAGCCTCCAGATTTGTAGTTTTGTCTTCTTCACTTTTGTATTTCCTTCATATATATTCTTCAACTTATCCCAGATTCCTTTAGCTATAGAGACACCTTTCACTCTTAAAAACTCACTCTTAGAAAGAGATGAGAGTAATGAATTTTTAGCTCTTCCATCATTCTCAAGATTCTCTTTATCAGTAGGTGTAAGAGGCACCTTTTCATCAATAGGAGGAAATCCATCATTTATAGTTTCAAGAACTTCATACCGAAGAGATATAAGATAAGGCATCATTCTATCTTTCCAGATATGATAATTCTTTCCATAAAATATCGAAATAACCTTACTGTTCAGGCAATTCAGATTTTCCATCACAACTTCTCTTCAAAACTTTAGCAAAAAACAAATGATGGTAACCTTCCCTCTGATACCAATTGAAGTTCCCAGTCAGGATCCAAGTATCACTGAGAAGGGGAGAGAGTGAATTGGTGATATTTATTTTCTTTTTATGTTTCCTTCTTTTTGAAACAACCTTCTCCTCCTGTTAAAGAGTTTCTTCCCTGATGAACACACACAACCACAGGAACACAATATTTACAAGGTTCACTACTCAACAAGGGTAGCTACATCATTGGTATGGTACAAAAAAATCCAGTACCACACAATCCACTAGATAACAATCCTTTGATGTGGAATATAATTATTATGATATACCCTTACACTCGTGTAACACTTTAAAAAAAATCCAATAGTGTGTGTGCTCCATCTTAGCACAAATAGGGTAATGTAATGTTTTTGTGCTTCTTAAAGAACTTTCACAAATCAAATCCTTCAAAACATTTCTTCATTTTCCTACCCAGAAGCTGGTAAGAACCTCCTGGTGAAAACAGCTTGCACGCCACTCCCTGCTTTCTTGCCTCCCTTCTTGTGTGCTACTCTGCTTGCGCGCCTCCCTGCTTGCATGTCTCCCTACTTGCACACCCCCTAATTGTGCACCTCACTTCTTGCTCACCGCCCTGCTTGCACGCCTTCCTACTTGCACTACTGGAAAAACGGCCTATACCCACGGTTCAAAACCGTGGGTATAGCCTATACCCACGGTTTTGGGAACCGTGGGCTGGAACGGCGTCGGTATAAGTCCCCAGCCTATACCCACGGTTTTCCAAAACCGTGGGTATAGGTGTCCTGCCACCGTGTCACCGAAACATAGACAATTTCCACGGTGTCAACGGATTTTACCCACGGTTTCAAAACCATGGGTATAGGTCCTAAAATAATGCAGGTGCTGAGTTTTGATCCCGCAACCTCTACGCTAAAAACATCGCGTATAACCACTACCCTAACTTCACCTATATGTATATATATATATATATTTAGTTAAATGTAGTTATAAAAACTGTGGTTATAGAAGGAAGAACTGTGGGTATAGGGTTCCCACCAAAAAAAAATTCTTTCCAGTGGAAAAAAAAAATTTCCCGCGCACACAAAAGTAACCTATACCCACGGTTTTTCAAAACCATGGGTATAGGTATTTTAGCCCAGACCTATCCCCATAGTTTTGGAGAAAACCGTGGGGATAGGTACCCCTATACCCACGGTTTTGGGAAACCGTGGGTATAGGTGACTTTTCTGGACCTATCCCCACTGTTTTCCAAAACTGTGGGGATAGACCCCCCTATACCCACGGTTTGCCAAAACCGTGGGTATAGGTCTTGAAAATTCACCTATACCCACGGTTTTGGAAAACCGTGGGTATAGGGGGGGGGGGTCTATCCCCACGGTTTTGTGGAAAACCGTGGGGATAGGTCCATTTTCCAATAGTGTTGTGTGCCAAAAACTACTTGCACGCCACTATTGTGCACAACTAACAATTTTTGCACCACTTCAGGATTATACACAAAACACTTCTTGCACACAACTCCATGCATGCATGCAACTTATAACTTGCACACCACTTTTACTTGCGTGCCACTTTTGTGCATAACACACAACTTTCACGACACTTCAACTTGCATGTCACTTTCTACCACTTGCACGATCGGAGCTCAAATTTTCTCTTAAGTGTTGAGCATGCTAAAATGAGGAGGGTAACCATCTATTTATAGGCATTTTGGTGACTTGCGTACCACATACACTTGTGCACCATTCCTACTTTTGCGTCGCTCCATCACTTATGCGTAGCTCCATCATTTACGTGTTGTTTCATCACTTGCGAGTCACTTTATTTCCTTTGTCATTTTTTGATGTGTTGATGTTGAAATATGACTTGCGCGCAACATACAATTGTGTGTCGCTGATACTTGCGTGCCTCTTCCTACTTGTGTGCCACTCTTGAAGTTGCGTGCCACTTTCTTTCCTTTGTAATATTTTGATGTGATGATCTTGAAATATGACTTTTTACGCAACATACACTTGCACACCACTTTATACTTGCATGCCACTTTTTACCCTTTGCCAAAAACACTTATTTACTCCCCCTATCCATCATAAATCTTTCATCACAAGTTCTTTAAACTTATGATATTTGTGAAATACAAATCAGCAAAGCATCTTCATGAAGTATTGTAACTTCCCAATCTTCCATCAACCACTTATATAAAGTGAAGTGATTTACTTTCTTCTCAAACTTCCTTGACAATAAAAGACAATATGTGAAAAGGATATTCTTCATAATCAGATTGGTCCTAAAAAAATGGAGCAGTGGTTTAGATACAATTTTGATTTTTCATTAAAGACGGATGTGGTCAAGACTGCGCGGTTTGACCGAGTAAAGGCACCCAGACACTTAGGATTATTAAGATAGGAGTTATGGGCTTTGAATCGGCCTTAATTCCCTTAAAACAAGTCTTTGAATGCGTTTAACTTCAAAGGGGTGAAATTGTAGGATGCTGGAAACACTGTTCACATATGTATCACCGACAAGTGACTCACCAATAGATGAATCACCGACATATGACTCACCGAAATATGACTCAACGACAGATGTCTCACCGACAGATGACTCACTAACAGATGACTCACTGACAGATGACTCATCGATACATGACTCACCGACAAATGATTCACCGACAAATGACTCACCAACAGATGACCTATCGATAGCTGGAAACACTGTTTAGAGAACTAAAAATTTTGCAAAGTGTTGGGAATAAGTCACCTTGACCTCCTATAACACCTCAAACACCAGATTTAGCAATGGAATGGACCAGAGGGGTTTGGGCCATTATACTAAGTCTATTTTGTTGATGGAACATGAAACTGCCTATGCAATCTCCTTGCATTGCGTGTTCCCGGTTTCAACTCCACCACTATGACTTGAGGGGTTCCTTGATTTGGGGACCAAAATTTTAGGGTTTTGGTGAGTGTGATCAAGGTTTTAGTTTTTCATCAACCCTTTTACCTGGGTGATCTAGTTCAGCCCCACCCTAGTCATGAGGGACTTGTAGGAGGTAGACCTCCTCGATTTTGCAACCTTTTTCCATAAAAGGAAGACGAGGACCCAGTGATGATGCTCCTTGGCTAGTTGGAGACCTAGAAACCCCTTGGTATTTTATTTATGCATTACTTGAAGGCAGGTCTTGAAGAGTGCTAGCTAATTCTTGAAAAATGATGACATTGGTAATCTTTGAGGGCGACTAGCTTGAGGACTGAGGATCTGGTTCTTGGAATCGAACCTGAACAACAACATCAATCTTGGAGGATCATACCTGAAGAACTCATGGAATATGATTTCAGTGTCACACAACATGCTTCTTTATCGAAAAATATGAGACTGATCCTTAGTAAGGGGGTCTTGGTCCTATTCTTGTTTTCTTTGTTAATTTTTTGAAAGTCTTGTGCATGGTTGTTGTTTTTCCATCATGTGTGTCATGCATATGTGTCCTTGTCTAATATTGTTCTGGTATCACTACTTCTTATACTCCTTTTATATTTCATAGTGGAAATCCCATGATGATCCTTCCCCATGCATGTAGGCTAATTTCTTGAAGCACATAGATTTATAAGACCATTTACTACTTTCCAGGTTTCTCTTCACCGACCTTGTAATCACCTTACATTCTTTCTTTATTCAAAATTCTTAGAATTATTCAAATTAGTATCAAAGTATTTTGCTGATATTAAAGCACACTGAACATCTTGAATGTGTTTTCCTATTTGGAAAATTTGGACTTGATTTTTTATAGGTTATTGAATTTGTTTTTCTCGGTTTATTACTCCATATTGCTACCTTCAACTCTTGCTTGTTGTAATGCTTCCCTTTTATGTGATTGAGCCTGTTTGGTTCTAGAAATGCATAAGATGAATCTAGAATTCTATTATCATGTTTTTCTTATTCTAGTTTTTCGAATCATGTTTTATAAAATTATGTTCCAGCTTTTGACAATTATATAAGAATTAATGTTATATCCACTTTCCAGTGTTGACATTTTCTATTGATGATCATTTGTAATTCTTGTTTCTAGAATTCTATTTTGAAAAATTGTTCTCTATTTTTTTATGAATAGAATAATAAAAATTAGTTTTAGATTTCTATTATTGGGTTTTATGAACCAAAATAATCACCTTATGGGATATTGGCCACTCCATGCAGACTGCCACATTAGCTCAGCCCCCAATAATTGGTATCAAGTCCAAATTAGGCGTAATTTTGTACTGTTAAATTTTGGAATTAATTTATTTTTTTCTTTAAATGGTTTAGTTTGTGTATTTTATATTTTAGCATCCTTTGATGTTTGTTTAGCCAGGTCAGTTACTCTCTTTTGCCGTCAATTTTCAAAATGATTTTGATTGTCGTTTCATTGCTATGTCCCATGGTTTGTTTCCTATCTTAATCCTTGTCACATACCTTAGGATATTTCCTGGTATTTGTCTCAAGTTTGGGGGTAGGAGGGTTTTTGGGTGGTTGGTATACACGAGAGGTTCTAGTTAGCAATGTGAGGTTTGGTGGAAGGTTTTTCTAGTTTATTTGGTCTTCTATGTTCTGTATGTTTGCCTTAGGAGTGAGTTGATATTTTTTATGGGTTTGTTCCTCTGGTTTGTGTCCTAGTTTGGGTGGTGTATCTTGGTGTATGACTTGTTGCAAGTAGTGATTGAGATTGGACAGTGTTTAGAGTGGCAGTGTCGTGTGAATAAGTTCGATGATGACTATGATTCATGGAGGTTCTTCCAATATCTCTCTAGAGATGTTGGATGGTACCTAGATGTTATTTGGAAGCTAGTCTCTGATGAGTTTTTTTTGTAGTCAATATCTGGTTTCCTTTGAATCATCGGTGTTTTTCGTGAATTTAGAGACTGTCCATAAGACCATTGGAGCTGCATGTGGTTTGTAGTGGTTCTCGGTGGTCGATGAACTTCTATTGTTGAATTAGTTTAGGCAGTGAGATCTCCCCAGACAAGGATTATGGAACCCATCTTAGGATAGTTTAGTCCTTGTTTTTTGGGTTCAAGTGGAGAGCGGTGTTCTTTCCCTATGCTTAGTGGGTTTTTCTATTATTGTTGGTTACATGACCTAATTGTTGTGGTTTATTGGGTAATATTCTTTATGAGTTTTATGATATATTTTTCCTTTACATGCTTTTTTAAGACTGAGCCCAGTGTTTGTTGCTTGTTTGTTTAATCGTGAACATGTTAGAAGTATTAGTGTATCATTTAATTTGGGCAACGTGTGCCGCATTAATACATGTTAGGGGACAACTTGTTGGCATACCCTATAGGTGTTTCCAATTTAGGATGTTATTCTGGAATTAATGGTTATAGGTGATTCAAAATCTGGTTAGGATATTAATTTTGAAGGTAGAGATTATATAGAATTGTTGCATATAATGTTTTGTTCGGACATTTTAATCAAATTTAATATTTGTTATGATTTAATATACTATTTTTTATATACAGGGATGCCCTACCCCCGGTATCCGCATGCTCTCTGTGAAGTCTTTTTTACAGCTGGAACCTGTAACTGCCAATGCGGTCCCCTTAGACCACTTCGATTTAGCTGCCCTGTTCACCGGCGGAGGAAGTGGAGGACATAGTGACGGTGATCCATGGATGGTCCGAGATGGAGGCACCTCTTGGCGTCATCTTGAAGCAGCACTTGAAGGCGGGTCTTGAAGAGAGATCACTGGTTCTCGAACTAGGATGGCGATGATGAACCTGGAGGGTGACTGGCTTGAGGACAGAGGATCTAGTTCATAGTGATGAAACTGGACAATATTATCAGTCATGAAGGATCAGACCTAAAAAACTCAGCAGCAACGATTTCAGTACCTCGTAGCAAGCTTCTTCATCGAAAAAGGTGAGGCCAAGCCTTAGTAAGGGGGACTCAGTGTTTTTTTAGTTTTCTTTGTCGATTTTTTTCAAGTCTTGTGATTGCATCTGGTTTTCCCATCACGTGCATGGTGTATTTTTGTCCTTGCCCAATATTGTTCTGGAATCACTGCTTCTGGTACTCCGTTTTTGTTGCATAGTGGAAATCCCATGTTAATCCCCCCTAGCACATTGACCAGCTGTTCCAAGCACATAAATCTCTATGACTATTTACTACTTTCCGGTTTTATTTTCACCAACCTTGTAATTTCTGCAAGACTGCTCTTAGTTCGACATTCTTGAAGTTATTCAAATATGTATTGAATTAGTTTTCTGATATTGAAGCACGTTGAGCATCTTTAATATGTTTTCCTGTTTGTAAAACCTAGACTTGAGATTGTTATAGGTTGTTGATTACGTTTTTCTCGGTTTATCACTGTATGCTACTGCCTTCAATTCTTGCTTGCTACTATGCTTCCCTTTATGTGTATAAACTTGTTTTTGTTCTGGAAATGGATAGGATGAATTTGGAATATTATTATTATATTTTTCGATTATTGTTTATTGAATCATGTAGTACAGAATTTTGTTTTTGTTCTTTACAATTATGTAAGCTTGAATTAATGTTATAGCCACTGTCAAGTGTTTTTGTTTTCTGCTGGTAATCATTTTTAATTCCCGTTGCCGGATTTGTATTTAGATGAATTGTTCTCTGTTTTTTACTTTATGACTGGAATAATAAACACTAGTTGATGATTTTGTTTTTTGTGATTTATGAACGAAAATACATACCCAATGGGATCTTGGCCGTTGCCTGCGAAACTGCCATGTTATCACAACCCCCAACACATTAGCTGGAGCAGATGGATAGAATGTCTATCTGGGCCAGACCCCATAGCCTTCCAAATGATCAAAATCATCAACTAGAAAAAAGTCCCATAATAGAGTCAACCATGCCACTTGGAGAGGATATAAAGAATATTGAAGAAAGCACCACCAAAGGAGTTGACAATCATGCCACAAGTGAGATACAGGGAGGGCTAGTTGGCTGTTCTAAAGATGAGGGCTTAGTACCATCCAAAATAAACCATCGCTTCCTACTGTTAAAGTCAGTGTGACAATGAAGCTAACACTCATTACTATATTTTATCCTGTTAGAGAATATGCGGTTCTTCTCAAAAGAGATCGAGGAACCAACAGAAAAGAGGATTCAATGATGGGAAGAAATAGATAAATCCATCTATACCCGGATTCTAGTAACCATGGTGTGTTTCATATTGATAGAGTTGTTGTCATTTCAGAGAAAATAGCTGAAAGAATTCCCAATGCCTTTTAAGGATGGATAGGTTAAGGAAATGAATGGGAGACCCAGGAGGCAAACCAATACAACCTCTGCTTTGCGGTCATTCCCTTCATGAAAACCCATCAATCAATGGGAGAGAAAGAAACGATGATGGCTGCACATGTGAGATCAAGATGATCAAGCTGTAGAGAAATCATCAGATGAGAGGATGTGGATTCTAAAAGTCCACTGGTTCAGAGGTGATATGGTAGCTAAAGCCGACATGTTCCAAGAGGAAGACACGAATCTCTCGAAGGCTAGTAAAGAAGGGTGATCTGCCCCAAATTTCACTATGAGCGTGATCGTGTGAAATGCTGTTGTAGATTCAATCTAATCCAATGAAAAAGAAAACACTGGGTTTCCTTCCACTGGGACCTTATCATTGACAGGAACAAACAATTTTAGGATGAGGGGGAGATCTTCTTAAGACAACAATGAAAGCTCTTTGTTAAGAATCAACTTGTATAAAGGATGCAAAGGCTAACATGATGGAGATGAAACAAGGCCCTCACCACCCTGAGAAAGTGGCGGTGCCATCTTTGAAGAAGCTGAATGACATGGATCCCTCCCAATGGGTATGAAATTTGAAAAAATAGGTGGAGACACATGAGGTAAATTCTTTACATTCAATGTTTATATGGGAGGAATTAGTTCAGGTGTGGTTTATATCCAATGTAGGGGAATGTGATTAGCCAAAATTTGTCATAATTTTTCCAATCAATTTTAGCACAATTTATTGGATTTCATGTCAAAAAACCTTACTGAGTTTTATCATTTTAGGGTTTTTATATTCATTATAATAAAAATCTACATACATCATTAGTTATTTTTGGAATACATTTAAAACATTCATTTTGAACTTATAATTTCAAACTTGAATAAATTTATTTTGTGATTTTGATTTTATAATATATTTATTTTATGATATTTATTAAGTTATTCATCAATTCTTTAATTACAAATTCAATTGACTAAAAAATTTATTTATTTATTTTGTATACAATTATCAATTCCAATACAAACAACAAGGGGAGTTTGTTGTCTGTGTTACTTGCTTATACAGTGACAGAGGCCAATGTAGCTTACACCAACACTAAGAAAGGCATCAATATGCCAACTCTATCCTGCATCCTAACTTAATTAAAGGTCAACATATGGCTTCGATCTATATCAATAGGTATGATAGTGATGCCAAGCTATTGTGATCTGTGATGTTCACACATACAACAGAGAGACACCAATGCCTCCTGTGTTGGGAATTAACACAGTGAACCCAGGAGAACGTAACATATGTTGTGATGCTCTGTTTTAGAGGAAGTTCAGCAGTCTGAGTGATGCTATCTGGAAAAAACTTACAGAGCCTAGGGAACCAATATAGGCAATATCCATCACCCAATGTAATCTGCATTGTTGTCCCTACCTGAAATAAATATCTTGTGATGTCTATGATCTTAACACAGATAACAATTGAAATCCAACATAGTGCGTGACCATGCCGAAAGTAGCTTTAGCTAGAGAAAACTGTCTTAATCACTTGGAATACTCGATGCACATTTTTAATCTATTAGATCATTAGGAACGCACAATGTTTATTCTATAAGAGAGACAAAGAATAAGGAAAATGAAGTCAATGCTTGGAAAAAGGAAGAGATCCTAGAAAATTGAGTAAAAAGGTGGTACAGGTGGCTCACATGCACTACCTGTGGGGACAAAAAATCATATCTGTACCGTCTAACCATATCAGGTATATATTTAACAAACCAACCACATAGAGTAAGATCCATGACAGGGGGATTTTAAAGACTGTGGGGTTGAATGCTGAAATTGAGGCTTAAATGAGAAAGATGAATCCACTTTCCACATAACATGATCACCTTATATTCCATGACACATGGAAATGATCTAACAAGCCCGTGAAGAAATAGCCAAGGGATTCCTATTTAGAATAAAAGAAGAAATAGGGGGTGAGGATCTGAATTGGGGAGGCTCTCTCTACTAGGGGGTGATCTTAAATTGGAGGAATACTTAAAGAGTTTGGAGGATGAGTGACCAAAGTTTTCAAGAGACCATTGAGCCTTATTTTTCTTTGTTCTTTATTTCTATATTTGACTAAGAAAATATGAGAGTTGAACTTACCCAAGGTACACAAGGCAGATCATTTCTATATTGGCAAGGGTAGTGTTGGAAGTGACACCCTTCTTATGTGTGATTAATAACTACAGCAGTTAGGGCTTGGCAAACCCGATCTAAGAACCCAAACTATAAGAGAGGCAGTGGCAACATTAACACCCTCAAGTGTATTTACTTTATGTTACTAAATTTGGCTTGATAAAGAACCTTAAGGGGGCCTGAAATCAGTTTAGAAAGTCTTTTTGAGTGTTTTGAGAGATTATTCACAGGGGTACGGTGGTAGATTCTCATAAAAATTTCATGAACAGCTGGGATACACAAGTGAGTTTGTTTGATTTCTAATTTCCCTCCAAAAATTTTCCACTCCAATATAGGTGTTTCACATGGTTTTCAATTCCAGTTTAAGTGTTTTTCTTTCTAATTATCTCCTTATCCCACACATTCTCAGTCCGTCATTTTACTTCTTTCCATATAAAAACCCAATGAAGAATACTTTTAGTCCAATCTTGTTCCTATAGAGATTACCCGGTGCTCAAACAGTATTGTGCTATGATAGCCCAACATACTTTTTAGGTAATGTGTTAGTAGCACTACAATTTGGAATCGAGTAGAAGTCCACTTATGTTAAATCAAAATTAAATTTCAGATATAAAACTTATTGTTAATTTTAAAAAAATTCCATGATTTCATCAAAATCCCAAAATTTATGTTTCATAAATCCACAAATACCCAATTTTCATGAAATCAATTTCATAGAAATATTTGATAAAAATACACATTAATCAAGAAGTTGAAAGGCGCATAAATAATTTAATTAAGATCCATAATCTGGTAAGAAATAAATATGTTCCACCAATCTTATACTATAAATTCCCAAAAATCCATGAAACCCTAGATCAAATGTTGAAGATCACTATTTAGTCCAAAAAACATAGAAACGAGTGATCGTCATCATGGATCTATCGTTTATAATCTAATCTAATGTAATCCAATTCTAATAGATCTATTCACTTTGATAGATTTAACTAGAGAGAGAGATTCAAGAACTGATACTGTCTAAATCTTTTACCATTAATCCATCTTGATCTTTTCTTTCCAAGAGAGAATCACATTGTTCTATTGTGGATAAGCCCCAAAATTTCTCTGAAGAATAGATAAGTTTATCTAAGGGAATATCGATTCACTAATGAGGGTGAAAGAAGAATAATTGAGTTTAAAAAAGTGAAATAATAAAAATCTAACCCAATTTCATGGCTGGGTTGCATGGTCTTGGGGACCATGCGCCAACCCTTACTGGTTATCTGTAGGGATTTGGTTGTGAAGCGGAATAAAGAAATGCAACCAAACATGCAAGGATCGTGTTGGAGATATGTGCCGATTAATGCAAGAACAATCAAAACATAAATCAAATGCAGAATTGTAAAATGAACAAGAGATTTACGTGCTTCGGTCCCCTTTGGGACCTACTGCACGGCAAGAACACCCCTCACGCACACGTTTATTAATCCTCAAAGAAAACAATTACAACACAAGGGATTTGCCCCAACAGATCGAGATACAGTGAAAGAAAATTTACAAGGTTACAACAAAACCGTAAGGAAGAGAAAAAACAACTCACAGTGCCGGGCATAAACTTGCTCGGCGGTCCTGATCTCTTCAATCTTGCCTGGATCTGGTTCGAGTGGGCTTGCGGACTGGCCTTCGGAGTGCTGAAGCCGAGTAAGGCGCTGTAACGATGCTCCACCAGAGGCGACACACCAGCAGTGTGCCGCGGAGATCGTTTGCCGACGAGAATACCCTCCAAGGGTTCGAGTGCCATGATCCGAGCAAGACGAACGCGCTGTAATGTCCGGGAAAACGAAACTGATTCGATCTGAGGAGCCACACCGAAGACAAGTCGTAGCAGGGGTGATTAAACCCCCTGCAAGCGACAGTTCGGCGCAACAAACAGCCCTCACCAGGGCGTGCCATGAAGCAAAACTGAAGCGGAGCTCATGCAATCAGTTCGAACGGTGAACACAGGTGGACGACCCGGATGAAATGGGCGGCAGCGCTGATCAATGGCCACAAAGCAAATGCCGCAATACACAGATCGCCAGCGTGGCAAAAACAAACGCAACAACGCGGAACAACAAAAAAAAGGGGGTGAGATATATAATGAAAATGAATTTAAATAAAAAACAAAACAAGAAAAAAACAGAATTAAATTCATTAATTCACAAAACTCCACCATTTTTAATTAAATTCAGGGATGTTCTTGCACCTAGGGCTACGAAACAGGAACCAAGTTCAAACTATCTAGGCAATATTTGAACTTTGATAAAATGACAGCTTTAGTCAAACTATCAGCTGGATTTTTATCAGTGTGTATCTTATTGACACACACGGTTCCTTGTTCTATCACATCTCTAATAAAGTGTAATCTAATGTCTATGTGCTTTGATTTTCCATGACAAACTAAATTTTTAGACAGATGTAATGCAGATTGACTATCAGAGAAAACATTAATAACTGAATCATAAAGCTTGAGTTCAGAAGACAAGCCTTTGAGCCATAAGGCTTCCTTTACCGCCTCGGTGAGTGCAATGTACTCAGACTCAGTGGTGGAGAGGGCAACAACGAACTGCATGTTGCACTTCCATGAGATAGCCCCACCGCAGGCAGTGAACACGTATCCAGTCAATGATTTTCTGGTGTCAATGTTACCTGCATAATCAGCATCTACAAAGCCTACCAAAATGTTAAAAGCATCAACATTTTTACCAAAGCATAAAGACAAATTAGATGAACATGATAAATATCTGAGAAGCCATTTGAGGGCATGCCAATGGGGCTTCCCAGGAGCGGCCATAAATCTGCTCAAGGTGCAGATAGCAAAAGCAATGTCAGACCTGGTGCAAATCATAGAGTACATTATACTACCAACAATGCTAGCATATGGAATTTTAGACATAAATTGCACGTCATCATCAGCAGTGGGTGCTTGTGTTAAAGACAATTTAAAGTGTTGAGCAAGAGGTACATTCACAGGTTTGAGAGATTCAAACATGTACCTCTTTAAGATCTTTAAAATGTAAGCATGCTGAGATAAGTATAGCATTTTGTTAGGTCTATCTCTAATGATTTCAACACCTAAAATCTGCTTAGCTGCACCTAAGTCTTTCATTTCAAAGTTGCCTTTTAATTGGGATTTAATTGAAGTGATAAAACTCATATTCTTACATATGATAAGCATGTCATCTACGTAAAGCAGAAGGTAAATTATACAACCTTGAATTGACTTGAAGTAGACACAAGCATCATACTGGCTCCTGGTAAATTGGTTATTTAACATAAAGGAATCAAATTTCTTGTACCATTGCCTTGATGCCTGTTTTAAACCATACAAGGACTTATTTAGAAGGCAAACTTGGTTGGATTTGAATTCCTTTAAATAACCATCAGGAGGTTTCATATAGAGTTTTTCATTCAAATCCCCATGCAAGAAGACAGTTTTAACATCAAGTTGCTCGATGTGCAGATCGAGATAGGCAGCGAAGGCTAACAAGAGCCGAATAGAAGAGTGTTTGACAACAGGGGAAACAATTTCAGCATAATCGATTCCCTCTCTCTGAAGAAATCCTTTGGCGACTAGCCTAGTTTTGAACCTTACTTTATTTCCCTCTGTGTTGTCTTCCTTTCTCTTATAAATCCACTTGGACCCAATCACTTTAGCATTCACAGGCTTGTGAACAACAGTCCAGGTGTGATTTTTCTTTAGAGATTGCATCTCTTCATTCATGGCTATGATCCAATGCTTTGAATCCTTATCCTTTAGAGCTTGCCTATACGATTGAGGATCATCGTCGATGAGATCCTGGGCCACATGAAAAGCATATGATGCCATATCATACTGGCTAAACCGAGCAGGAGGTCTAGAGACCCTCCTTTGTCTATCTCGGGTTAATTGATAATCTTGATGATTGGTGGAAGGTCCAGAGTCTGAGTCTGAACCAGAACTCGTCTCAGAGTCAGCCACATCAGTGTGTTGAGGAGGAGGAGGAATAGACTGAACATCAGTCTCAACATGAGTAAAAGACTCATGTTCATCAGACTTATGAAAGTCTGGATCAGAACTGCCAGGTGTGTCAATCCTGGTCTTAGGAGCAGAGGACTCGTGGAAGACAACGTCTCTGCTAATTATGCATCGTTGGTATCCAGGTTTGTCCACCCAGAGTTTATATCCCTTAACTCCATCGGGATAACCAACAAAGATGCACTTGAGGGCTCTAGGTTCAAGTTTGTCAGTCTTGATGTGGGCATATGCTGCACACCCGAAGACCCTTAAGTAGGAATATGATGGGGGCTTGCCGGTCCATAGTTCTTCTGGAGTAATGAATTGATTCGCAGAAGAGGGACACCTGTTAATCAGGTACACAACAGTGCTTGTGGCCTCGGCCCAAAAAGATTTAGGGAGGCCAGAGTAAGCAAGCATGCTACGGACTCTTTCAAGGATAGTCCGATTCATCCTCTCTGCTAGGCCATTCTGTTGGGGAGTTTCCCTAACAGTTCTGTGCCTCTTAATTTCTTCAGACTCACAGTATTGAATGAACTCAGTGGACAGGTACTCAAGCCCATTGTCAGTCCTCATGGTCTTGATTTTCTTCCCAGTCTGATTCTCGACTGAGGCTTTCCAGGTTTTAAAAGTTTGGAAAACATCTGATTTATTTTTGAGGATGTATACCCAAACCTTCCTGGAGTAATCATCGATAAAGGTGACGAAATAGAAACCTCCACCATGAGAGGAGGTCCTGGCCGGCCCCCACAAATCCGAATGGATGTAATCAAGTGGGGCGGCTGCCTTGAAGGACGATCTATTGAAGGTCACTCTTTTAGCCTTTCCCATTACACCATCTTCACAAAACGGGAGATTCGTAGGTGTGATGTCATTCAACAATCCTTGCTTGCTGAGTTCTTCAAGCCCTTTGGAGCTTACATGCCCCAGTCTTCTATGCCAGAGCATTGTGTTGTCAGTGTTCGTGGTATAAACACTACCCAACTGTCTTGAATGGGTCCTGCCATTCAAGACATACAAACCATTCACAAGGGATCCTTTGATGATGGTTCTTGATCCTCTTGAGACTTTGATAGTACCAGATTCAGATCTAAAAGTATATCCCTTTTGATCCAGGACTCCCAGGGAGATCAAGTTTCGTTGCAAGTTGGGGACCCACCTTACATCAAGTAAGGTGATGATGGAATGGTCATCCAATTCTATCAGGACAGATCCTCTGCCCTCAACCTTGCATTTCTTGTTATTCCCTAATAGGACGTCCCCTTCCACTTTCTCAACCAGCTCTAAGAAAGACTCTCTATGGGGACACATATGGAAGGAGCAGCCATAATCAAGGACCCACTCACGGTCGAGTGTATGGATGGACACATTTAGAACTTCGGCTGTGTCATAACCAGAGTCAACAATAAGAGACTGGTCAGTGGGCTGTGCACGCTCTTACTCTCTCTTAAGTTTCCTACACTCGGGCTTCATATGCCCCGGCTTCCCACAATGGAAGCAAGTAACTTTTCTGTCTTTATTGTCATTGTTCTTTGTCTTTCGATCGTGCCTTGGTTCTTTGCTACTACTACTTTTGTCTCTGCTAAAATGTTTCTTTTTGTTTTTAACCTGAGGTCTTCCCCTAGTGAATAAACTCTCAGCCTCACCTTTCGCCTTAGGTTTTGAGTGAAGGTCCTTGGATAGAAGGGCAGACTTGACTTCTTCCAGAGTCAAGGAGTCACGACCACATACATCATGGTCTCAACCAGAGTGCTATAATTATGGTTTAGAGATATCAGGAGAATAATAGCCTGATCCTCATCATCTACCATGACATCTATATTGGCTAAGTCTAGCATGATCTTATTGAACTCGTCAAGATGAGCTTTCAAGGAAGAGCCCGGTCTCATCCTAAAGGTAAACACGCGGTGCTTCTTATAGAGCCTACCAACAAGGGAGGCAGTCATATAAAGCTTCTCTAACTTGAGCCAGATGCCGGCAGCAGTGGACTCAAAGGCCACTTCCCTAAGGACTTTATCACCTAAGGACAATAAGAGGGAACTATGGGCTTTAATTAGAGTGTCATTGGGGACAGGTTGGTGTTCAGTTATGGTTTGTCCAGCTTCATTAACAGTTGTTATGGGTTTAGTAGGCCCAGATAGGGCATCAATAAGACATTGTTGGACTAATAATGCCCTCATTTTAATACGCCATAAATTGAAGTCATTATCTCCATCAAACTTTTCGATTTCATACCTCATTGTAGACATATTTATATAGTGAGTTGACGCCAAGTATTTGGGGACAACGAGAGCGTACACCCCCAAAAGACTGGCCAATATTCACTAGTGATAAATTTGTACAATGTGTGATGAAAACAAAATAATTTGATCAAGATGATGATTTCAGTCTTAAAAGAAATTAAAGACAACAATATATACTGGCAGAATAAAACAGATACAAATGCGGAAAGAAACAGAAACTCAGTGTCAGGAAAAAGAAAAACTGTGGGTTGGATTAAACTAGAACCAGTAAACAGAATTTATACATGGCTGAAACAGAACACAGAAAGTGACAAATTGGCCAGATTTATGGATAGTACAGGGGGCTACCAGAATGTTGGCAGCCAATAATAAATGCAATAACAAGAAACTGAATTTAAGACAGTCTATAAACAGTAGCAGTAATACTGTGGGCAGATTGTGATGAAAATTCGATCATGTAAATTGTTATCACAAGAAACAGGTTTTAATACACTATGTAAACAGTGGCAGTTATGCTTCGGGCAAGATTGCGAACAAACATTGAGCATGCAAATTACAGCAGACAAGGAGCAGTCATATACGAATCATACGGAAACAAAGGAAACATACGACTGTAATTGCAGCCTAATCTTGCAGATATTACCGAGCAACAAAATATATGTAAACCGATTAACAAAAAGGAACATATGTGTAATAACATCAAGGCAGATTGTGCACAAAGGTAAATCAGGCAACACAGCAGCCAAATTGGCTCTGATACCACATGTAGGGATTTGGTTGTGAAGCGGAATAAAGAAATGCAACCAAACATGCAAGGATCGTGCTGGAGATATGTGCCGATTAATGCAAGAACAATCAAAACAGAAATCAAATGCAGAATTGTAAAATGAACAAGAGATTTACGTGCTTCGGTCCCCTTTGGGACCTACTGCACGGCAAGAACACCCCTCACGCACACGTTTATTAATCCTCAAAGAAAACAATTACAACACAAGGGATTTGCCCCAACAGATCGAGATACAGTGAAAGAAAATTTACAAGGTTACAACAAAACCGTAAGGAAGAGAAAGAACAACTCACAGTGTCGGGCATAAACTTGCCCAGCGGTCCTGATCTCTTCAATCTTGCCTGGATCTGGTTCGAGTGGGCTCGCGGACTGGCCTTCGGAGTGCTGAAGCCGAGTAAGGCGCTATAACGATGCTCCACCAAAGGCGACACACCAGTAGTGTGTCGCGGAGATCGTTTGCCGACGAGAATACCCTCCAAGGGTTTGAGTGCCAGGATCCGAGCAAGACGAACGCGCTGTAATGTCCGGGAAAACGAAACTGATTTGATTTGAGGAGCCACACCGAAGACAAGTCGTAGCAGGGGTGATTAAACCCCTTGCGAGCGACAGTTCGGCGCAACAAACAGCCCTCACCAGGGCGTGCCACGAAGCAAAACTGAAGCGGAGCTCATGCAATCAGTTCGAACGGTGAACACAGGTGGACGGCCCGGATGAAATGGGTGGCAGCGCTGATCAATGGCCACAAAGCAAATGCTGCAATACACAGATCGCCAACGTGGCAAAAACTAACGCAGCAACGCGGAACAGCAAAACAAAACGGTGAGATATATAATGAAAATGAATTTAAATAAAAAAAACAAAACAAGAAAAAAAAAGAATTAAATTCATTAATTCACATTATCCTATGCACTTTCACGGGACACATGATTGGGCAACATGATCTATCAGACTATGCGCCTAATCATGTACATGTCCTTGCCTCCCCAAATACTTCAAATATTAGTCCAAATTCCACTAAAACTCGATGGGAAACTTACATTCACAAAATTGAGGTGTCTTAAATTACTATCATATATTTAATCATTGTATTATTTAATTAAAAAATATTTGTTACCATTTATCATGTTGACTGAGAGAATTTTTTTTAGTTTTATTATTCAAATTTTTGACACCACATGTCATATTCCAAATATTAGTCCAAAAGCCACTAAAGAGTTTTGTTGAAGATAATAAGGGTCATATTTTAATACAAGATATTACAATATGATATTATATATATCTAGTATGAAGGAGTTTCATGTAAATTACATCACTACCATTGAGAACAAATTTTACCAATTTAAGGTGATGATTTGGAGCATGTGATCAATGATTGTCAATAAAATAAACCACTTAAATAGTAAAATGGGTGAAATAAATAATCAACATTTAAATCCAATATAAACCCCTTGAACTGTACACACACTTTTGAAAATGTATGATCCCCTCAATGTGGAAAAAATCTATCTCCTTAGTCAAATTGAATGCCATCATCAATAGTTTAATGTTTCTATAGGTATTAAAAATCTAAATATTATTTTTTATTCAAATTTCAATTTTAATTTATTCTTGTCTATCTTGGTAAAGTTTAAATTTTATTTCTACTTCATTTGGGTATTGAGAATGCCCCTGAATTCTAAAAGTGGTATCAGATCAAGTCTATTTTTTTTATTTGAAGTAATTTTAAAGAAATTAGTGTAAATTGAGTCCACAAATAGCTGAATTGTTAAAAAATTATGTTTGGACCAATCTAGGATAACATCGATCAATAATATATAACCCACCTTTTAGAATAACATCGATCAAAGGTTGAGGAGTCTCATTTATGTGAAGCCATACCATCAGACAAGTTATACATATGAATACGTGTCTGTATGTGTAATATATTTGCAATTTATTTTATTTTTATAGGTTTAATAAAATACAAAAAGTGTTAGAACCGAATAACTATAACTTTCAAACCATTTGTAGTTATGGGTCAATTAAGATCTAAAATAAAAAACTCATTTCATGATGGAAGGATTGAAAATAACCCAAATTTTATTCTCCTATCTGGCTCAAAATCTAAATCATTTTGTAGATATGGGTAGTTTAATAAAAAATGTGTAAAACTGATTGTACAGTTTTAACTAGTTATGGCCTCAAGTAAATTACAAAGAGGTAAAGGGGTTTAAACAAATATAGATTTAGATTATATATCTTTAAATGTAATTTTTTTTACATGTTTCAAATATCATGTCATCCATTTATAATCATGTGTGATAGGGTATTGGAAATAAGCCATTTTGGTTAATCTGAAACCTTGATTTTACTTTTTATAATTCTAAGGTTAAATATCTTTTAAATATTTCTAAATTTTTTGATTATAGTTATCTGTTGAACTCATGATCAATCAAATTACTTGGTTTGTGTAATGAAATTTTGTATCAGATTATCACAATTCATTGATATTTTCTCTTTTAGAAAGTGAAAGATGATCAACTATCTTACCATACTTACATGGGATCTGGAACACAGTTTCATATAGTTTTAATTTCATTACATAGAAATTGTCTTGTTCCCCATTTTCATTGTATAAATTTGAGAATTTTAAATAAGATAATAATGTTTTATATTTGGTATGTAAAAAAAGAAACTTTTTAGTTTTACATTAGATTTACATTAATATGTATTTAATACTCATCAAATTTGATGAATGTTTTGTATCTTTAGAAGTATGAATGCACATTAGGGGTTGCTTGAGATGAAACAGTTAATGTGATTAAAATTGTGATATAAAATTTAAAAATACATCATTAAAATATTAAACAAAATATATCTTCTAATTTTCACACGTCAAGACCTCAAATGATTAAACATGTGAGTCATGCTAAAGTTGAACACAAATGATCTATCTTACGAAAGGAATGATAGATAATAGTTATCCAATGGGGAGGTTGTGTTGTGCTTGACTAGGTTACCCAATAAAATTGGTACTAAGAGATGTAGAGTTGATGATTAATGATATGAATATGAGAAATGAGGGTTCTATTCAACTATCTAAGAGTTACCTAGTGATTGACAGAGTTGCCCCCCTAAACAATTATGTATTGGAAAATAAATATATATAGATTAATAGAGAAGTGTGCGCATAAACAATTATGAAATGAAACCCCCCCCGATAAATTTGAATTAATCTATGATGAAATATGTATTTTGGTTCATCAAATATTGAGGGAGATATGTTGGTGAAAATATCTTATAAATGTTTTTTGTTGAATATTCTTAAAACATGACGCAAATAAAGCACTCATTGTTTAATATGTAAATCAATGATGTCCAATTACACAAACACAACACTCTCCTTGAGATCTTCCCTTAAGATATACATGGTGAATGGAAGAAGAAAATTCCTTTATCAGTATTGTAATATGAGGATAATCCTTAAACAAGATAAGAAATTATGTGCTCTAGAGTAGTACAATCATAGCACATGCTCGCGTCGTATATAGGATATTTATATGAGTAGTTTCTGGGTCCATCAAAAAATTGACAATAAAGGAAGCATTATGTTCAGCAAATGCAAGATGGATACCTCTCTGTTGGCATAGACTAAGCCCTAGTAACGATTCCTTGTCCTCTACTATCACAGAAGAACCCTAAATGAACTTCTCATAAAACCCCATGATGATTGAACCATGATAATAACAAATGCAACCTCCCCTCATCATGATATTTTTGCAAGAAGTTCCGTCGGAATTAAGCTTGTACCTGCACCTGAGGGGATTCCAGCGAACCGAACATCCCCTGGATATCGATGATCGTCACTTCCTAATGCACAAGATCTCTATCTGTAGTGAATGAAGGAAGGTCTCCGCAGGAGTCTCTCTCCGATATCATTAGCTTGCTCATGCAATGTTTTAAGACTTCGATGAATCTGGCTGGACAATGAGATTGCCTCTACTCCATGAACAATCTCATTTCACCCGCTCCACACCAAACAACAGATAGCTGCAACGATGCTCAGACGCAATAGGTGAGTATATGTTTTCTTACTGTCTGCATAAACCATGAGTTGAGGAGAGTTTTAAAGGAATCCAGTCTATATAAAACATCGATGATGCCACCATTGAAGCATCACAAGCCTATTGGAAAATCACTTTTGGTAAGGAGGTTATCCACCGACTCTATAGAATGACAGTTACAACACCTTCATTTCACACTAGTGGAAAAAACATTTAACACGTCGGTATTTTTCACGTCGGTTCTATATAACTGACGTGATAAATCAATGAGAATCAATTTTTTACGTCGGTTATTTTATAACCGACGTAATAAAAACTGAGATTAGCTTTATTACGTCAGTTATTTTATAATTGACGTGATAAATTGTTTTCTACATCGGTTATTAAATAACCGACGTTATAAAAATTAAAAAAAATAGTTTACCACGTTGGTTATTAAATAACCGGCGTGATAAAGCTTTTAAATGATTTATCGCACCCCGTATTCAGTCATTCTATTTTCTTCGATCGGGCGACCTGCGACTCGTCTCTCTCGCGCGGAAAACCTAGAAACGATTCTTCGAATTCGTGCCCTCTAGCCTCGTTTTGCCAACATCATTCTTCATATTTATTATCATCAGATCTATCAGGTCGACTCGCAACACTCAAGTAAGGCTCACACGACTCAGTTTCAGTTTTTATTTTCAGCGATGCCTTAAACTAATTTTTTGAGATGTTATTTTTCTTTGTTCTTGCTATCATGATAAGTTTCATAATGTTCATTTATACCATGCTAAATTCTTTTCTGGTAAAATAAACCTATGGAAGTGATATCATGCAAGTTTACGATTTTTGTGTGTTCTATCATATGTGTGCACGTACAGGGGGTTTACAAGGGGGTGGGGGGCTGTGCAAGTGGCTGGGGGTGTCCAGGGGGGTTAGGGGGGCTGTCCAGTGGGGTGGGGGTGTCCAGGGGTTGTCAAAGGGGGTGGGGGTGGTGTCTAGGGGGGTGCGGGGGCTGTCTAAGGGGGTTGGGGGTGTCAAAGGGTGGTGGGGGGTGGGGCCTGGTGTCCAGGGGGGTGAGGGGGCTGTCCAAGGGGGTAGGGGTGTCCAGGGGCGTGTGTGTGAGGGGGGGGGGTGTGTCCAGGGGGTGAGTGGGCTGTCAAAGGGGGTAAGGGTGTCCAGGGGGTGGGGGTGTCCATGGGGGGGGGGGGGGGGGTTCCAGAGGGATGTGGGGCTGTCCAGGGGGTGGGGGGGCTGTCCAGAGGGTTGAGTTGCTATCCAGGGGTGGGGGGGGGGGGGTTGTCCAGGGGGGGAGGTATCCAAGGGGGTGGTGGTGTCCAGGGGGTGTCCAAGGGGGTGGGGTGGGGGTGTCCAGGGGGTGAGGGGGCTGTCCAAGGGGGGTAAGGGTGTCCAGGGGTGTGTGTGTGTGTGGGGGGGGGGTGTCGAGGGGGGCGAGTGGGCTGTCCAAGGGGGAGGGGGTGTCCAGGGGGGTGTGGGGGTGTCCATGGGGGGGTGTCCATGTGGGGGTGGGGGGTGGGGGAGCTGTCCAGAGGGATGAAGGGCTGTCCAGGGGGTGGGGGTGGGGGGGGGGGGCTGTCCAACGGGTGGGTGGGGGGGGGGGCTTTCCAAGGGGGTTGTGGTGTCCAGGGGGTGTCCAAGGGGGTGTGGGTGGTGTCCAGTGGGGTGAGGGGGATGTCTAGGGGGGTGAGGGTGTCCAGGGGGTGGGGGGTGTCCAGGGGTGGGGGTGGTGTCCAGGGCGGTGAGTGGGCTGTCCAGAGGGGGTATAGGGTGTCTAGGGGGTGGGGGGCATCCAAGGGGGTGGGGTGGGGGCGAGGGGGCTGTCCAAAGGGGTGGTGGTGTCCATGGGATGTCCAAGGGGGTGGGGGTGATGTCCTGGGGGGTGAGGTTGCTTTCCAAGGGGGTTGGGGTGTCCAGGGGGTGGGGGTGGTGTCCAGGGGGGTGATGGGGCTGTCCAGGGGGTGGGGGGTGTCCAGGGGGGTGTGGGGGGTGTGGGGGGTGTCCAGGGGGGGGTGTCCAATGGGGTAGGGGTGGAGGTGGTGTCCAAGGGGTGAGGGGGCTTTCCAATGGGGTAGGGGTGTCCAGGGGGGTGTCCAATGAGGTAGGGGTGTCCAAGGGGGTGGGGGGGGGTGTCCAGGGGGTGGGGGGGGGTGTCCAAGGGGGTGGTGGTGTCCAAGGGGGTGGGTGGGTGGGGGGGGGTGTCCAGGGGGGTGAGGGTGCTTTCCAATGGGGTAGGGGTGTCCAGGGGGGTGTGGGGGTGTCCAATGGGGTAGGGGTGTCCAGGGGTTGGGGGGCTGTCTAGGGGGTGGGGGGCTATCCAAGGGGATGGTGGTGTCCATGGGGTGTCCAAGGGGGTGGGGTGGGGGGTGTCCTGGTGGGGTGAGGGTGCTTTCCAAGGGGGTAGGGGTGTCCTGGTGGGGTGAGGGTGCTTTCCAGGGGGGTAGGGGTGTCCAGGGGGTGGGGGGTGGTGTCCAGGGGGGTGGGGGAGCTGTCCAGGGGGAGGGGGGGGGTGTCCAGGGGGGTGTGGGGGTGTCCAATGGGGCAAGGGTGGTGTCCGGGGGGGGGGGGGGGTGAGGGGGCTTTCCAATGGGGTAGGGGTGTCCAGGGGGTGGGGGGGGGGGTGTCAAGGGGGGGGGGGGTGAGGGGGCTGTCCAGGGGGGTGGGGGTGTCCAAGTGGGTAGGCGGTGGGGGGGGGGGTGTCCAGGGGGTGGGGGTGGTGTCAAGTGGGGTGAGTGGGATGTCCAAGGGGGTATGGGGTATCTAGGGGGTGCAGGGTGTCCAGGGGGATTGGGGGGTGTCCAGAGGGGGTCAGGGTGCTGTTTAGGGGGTGGGGGGTGTCCATGGGGTGCTACCTAACCGTGCGCAGTGCCCGAGTTCTATAAAAAATGTATTTTTTTACCATTTCCCCTATTGATTGTTTGATACTCCTCGGATCACCCCCATTTTAGACATAACATGGTAACCTATAATTGGTAGTGGATTATTCGAGAATGCTTGCTGCACTAGTTTAAGATTATGTTTGGCTAATTGGCCCTTAGTATAAACACGCTCTGCTTTGGGATGGTTCCCCTCGTGCGTTAGGGCTGTTTGATTGCATCAGGCACGCCAAAAGGATGCAATAGGTTACAATATGTTCTAGATTTTCCCCTAAGATCCTAGGTATTACCATGTTCTCTGACACTTATTTATTCATGGAGGATAATCTAGGTGCCTCATCTGGTATGGTTACTTGAATACTGCTTACCCATTGCTCTCATTATGTCATTATTGATTATGCTCCCTAATTGTGGTGTGTCTCTTTGGTAAAATTGAATGCTTGGTTTTAAATGTTTTCATGAGGATTATTTTTAGAAAAACTATGTTTATTTTCCTATATTTCAAACTAGCAGCAAATGAATCTTTTATTTAAATGAAACGCATAGGGATAGCCCTTACCCCCTGGACACCCCTACCCCCTAGGACACCTTAGACAACCCTACCCCCAGACCCTACCCCATGGACAGTCCTTACCCCCTTGGACAGCCCCCACCACCCCCTGGACAGCCCCCTACCCCCTTGGATACCCCCTTGGTATATATATATATATATCCCAACGGTTTCATTGAAACCGTTGGAATATTTTAACTTCATCTAGTCTATACCAACGGTTCCTATAGAATCGTTGGTATAGGGCTATTGCAACGACCATCATGCCAATGGTGTGTGAAACCGTTGGGGTATTCTATCCTAATGGTTTCAGGGGATATCCCAATGGTTTCAAATCGTTGGGATATGTGTAATTTTTAGTAGTGAATGTATACATATTTTAATATTTATACTTCATATTTCTTTTTTACGGAAAAGTGAATTTGGCATCCAGTTGCATCAGGATGTATTCTTTGTGCACCTTAAGAAGAAAGGATCCAGGATGAATTTAAAACTGTTATATCAAACTATATTTTCTTTTTAAAAACATTTTCATGCATATTTTTTTCAAATACGCATAGATTTGTTTTATATTTCAAATTGTTTTACATTCAAATTATGATATTTTTCATATAAATATATATTTGTCTTATCTTAACAAGATGTATAATTTTGATATTTGTTATAGGTAATAATGAGTCAAAGTTGGGTTACGACACATCAAATGAGTAATGAATATGAGGAAGGTGTTGATACCTTTTTGGAATTTGCTAAACAAAATTTTCCAAGCAGTGACATTTTTTTCTGTCCATGCCTGAAATGTTTGAATATGAAGAAGTTGAAAAGTAGAGAGATCAAAGATCATATGATTTGTCATGGTTTTAATCCGAGTTACAACCCTTGGATTTGGTATGGTGAAACTGAACAAAATGTCAGATCTACTGATGATGATGATTTGCAAGATGGTAACTCCGATGAAATTGAAAAAATGATCCATGATATTGCAGCAAAACAAATTGAGATAGAACTGATAGTTGTGTGTCTATATGGTGATGCTAAAAAACCATTGCATCCTAGTTGTACAGATTTTACGGTTTTTTCGACGGTGTTAAGATTGATTAACCTGAAGGCGAAACATGGATGGAGTGACAAAAGTTTTACAGAGCTGCTACAATTGTTGAAAGACATTCTTCCAAAAGACATCGATCTTCCAGATTCACATTATAAGGACAAAAAAATATTATGCCCGATGGGATTGAGATACAAGAAAATACATGCCTGTCCGAATGACCGTATGATATATAGGAAAGAATATGAATTTCTGTTAGTGTCCTAAATGTGGGACATCATGATATAAGTTGAAAGAAAAATCACAAGCTGATGTAGAGATTACAAAGATCCCTTCCAAGGTATTTTGATATCTTCATATAATTCATCATTTGAAACGTTTATTTGCCAATTCACATGATTCAAAAGGTTAAGATGTCATGCTGATGAGCGGATATGTGATGGAAAAATACGTCATCCAGCTGATTGTCCACAATGGAAGAAAATTGATGAGCAGTATCCTTCATTTGGAAATGAAATTAGAAATCTCAGACTAGGGTTGTGCACAGATGGAATGAATCCATACCGAACCCTCAGTAGCAGACATAGTTCTTGGCCTGTTTTATTGGTAATTTACAACCTCTCTCCTGAAGTTTGTATGAAGTGAAAATATGTCATGTTGAGTATAATGATCTCTGGTCTGAAGCAACCCAGAAATGATATTGATGTTTTCTTGTCACCATTGATTGATGATTTGAAACTTTTATGGGAAGATGGTATTAGGGTGTATGATTCTTATAAAATGGAATATTTTCAACTGCATGCAGTGCTTATGTTTACTATAAATGACTTCCCATCATATGGAAATTTGTCTGGATACAATGTTAAGGGGCATAAAGCATGTCCAATTTGCGAACAACGAGCTTCATATTGTCAATTGCATCATGGGAGGAAAATCGTGTACATGGGTCATCAAAAGTTTTTGCCTATGGATCACTCTTATAGAAGGCTAAAAAGGAATTCATTGGCTCACAAGAATTTGATATTTCTCCAAAACCTTTATCCCCTGATGAGTATTTTGAGAGGGTGGAAAACCTTGATGTGACATTGAGAAAGACACAGAAATCTGGTAATGATAGACATATTTGGAAGAAAAGGTCAATATTTTTTGAGCTACCATATTGGATATATCATGAAGAGAAACATAATATTGATGTTATGCACGTGGAGAAAAATATCTGCGACAGTTTGACTGGAAAATTGCTAGATATTAAAGGAAAGACAAAATATGGGTTGAATGCAAGATTAGACTTACTATCAATGGGAATACGTTTGGAGTTAGCTCTCACTTCTAATGGAAGACAAACATTTCTTCCCCCGACTTTTCATACATTATCCAAGAGGGAGAAAATTAGCCCTTTTCAGTGTCTTCATGATATCAAAGTGCCTCAAGGTTATTCTTCAAATGTAAAGATTTTTGTCTCTTTGAAGGATTTGAAGTTGATAGGTATGAAATCTCATGATTCTCACGTCATGATGCAACAAATTCTACTAGTTGCATTGCGTGGAATATTGCCCATCCGTGTCAGAAAGACCATAATGAAGTTGTGTTATTTTTTCAATTCAATTTGTAATAAGGTTATTGATGTGAATGCTTTGTACATTTTGGAAAATGATGCAATTTATATACTTTGTCAATTGGAAATGTATTTTCCTCCATCTTTTTTTGATATAATGGTGCATTTAATGATTCATCTGGTTTGAGAAATAAAGCTTTGTGGACCTGTATATCTTTGTTGCATGTATCCTTTTGAAAGGTATATGAAAATATTAAAGGGGTATGTTAAGAATCCATATCGACCTGAAGCCTCCATTATTGAAAAGTATATTTCTGAGGAGGTTGTGGAGTTTTGTATGAGCTACTTGGCTGCGACGGAGCACATAGGTTTGCCTCCATCTCGCCATGAACGAGTTAATAATGAGGGAAAATAGATTTGTGGCTTGAAAGTCAAATCGTTGTCAGTTGAACAGATGAAGAAGTTAGAATTATACATCTTGAATAACATAGCTGATGCTCAACCGTATATCACATTACATATTAATGAGTTGAAACAAAGTCATCCAAAGAAGAAAGAAATGTGGATTTTGAATGAGCACAACAAAGCATTTTTGTCATGGTTTAAAAAGACCTTGCTTGGTAGATCAGATGTATCAGAGACATTAAGATGGTTAATGGGTGGTCCATGTTTAAATGTGATAACATGGTCCGGTTATGATATTAATGGCTATACATTTCATACGAAAGCTCAGGACAACATAAGTGCAATTCAGAATAGTGGTGTATTGGTGTTTGCAGAAGCTATGCATATTTTGAGTTCTAAAAGACAAAAACCCAATTTTTGCATCAACTGCATATTATGAAGTCATTGAAGAAATATGGGAGGTTGATTACTTTAAAAATAAAGTTCCTTCTTTTAACTGCAAATGGTTTATCGGTAACAACAGTGTCATACACGATGAATTTGGAATGACAGTTATTAATCTGAATAGATTGGAAGACACAGTAGATTCTTTTATAATGACAACACATGCAAAACAAATTTTCTATGTAGTTGATCAATCAAATATGCACTGGTCTGTTGTTTTACAAGGGAAAAAACAATATGTTGGTGATGATCAACTTGATGAAGATGCTGATTTATGTGAGATCCCTACTTCCATGGAAAGATTAGCAGAACATAATGATGAGCATGTTGAAGACATGGTTTGTGCCATAAGGAATGATCATGACAAAGGAATTTGGGAAAACAATCCATTTGTACATTCCTAATATTACAGGTAACATATGTTTATTTCTTGTTTACATTTATTATTTTCATAAAATGTTAGATATTGTAATTTTTTCTTTATTAAAACGTGTATTAAAACAAATAAGTAGAAGTTTTTGTTTATTTTATTTTTGTTTAGTTTAGTTTATCATGTTTACCATTACATAAATTATATATCTATTATTTTTGTTGAATGAAAATTACTTTACCATGTTTACCATGTTTACCAAGTTTACCATGTCTACCATGTCTACCATGCCTACCATGTTTACCATGTTTACCATAGTTTACCATATGTTATCTTTACGTAACTTATATATTTATTGATTTTGTTGAATGAAAATTACACAACCATGTTTACCATAGTTTACCATGTTTACCATTGTTTAACATGCTTACCATATTAACCATGTTTACTATTATGTAACTTAGTTCAATTTTCCATTTTATGTTTACATTAGTATTGTAGTATTTGAATTTTTATATTTGTGAACTAATGTTTGTGTTTTTTTTTTGATTTGAAGGATAATGATAGATCAATCAGTTGATCAGCCACATGATTCCGGAGATGAGCATAATGATCATACCTCTGGGGAAGAACATTCGCATGCTCCTCTTGATGTTCCACAATCTTCCTCATGTGCTCCCATAACGACAAAGAAGAGTTCAAGAGTTGGTAAATATAGGTGCACACATTTACCAAAATTATCACTTGCCTGTACACAGGACCATAGGATACTCATTGAGTTTGATGAGAATGATATTCCTAGAGGTTCAAATGCAAAAGATTTTAAGATTTTTGTACCAACTCAGGGTAAGAGCAAAGTAAGCATTTTGTATGATGATTGGAGAAGTGTGGACAAAGCGATAATATCTCAGTTGTGGGAGACGATTTTGGTAAGATCTTTTGCTATTGTTTGCCTATTCTTTTAATTTTTCAAGTATAATATGTTTTACCTCTTTATCAGATGACATTTGATATTCCTGACACTGGAGGAGTTGGGAAGAAATGTTTATCGATGACTGATAGGAGATGGAGGGATTTCAAATCAACCCTCACATCTGATTTCTTTTTTGGTCATAGGAGTCATGACAATCCATGTCATATATATCCTTTCATAGATGAAGAGACATGGACACAATTTGTTGAAAGTAGAAGAAAAAATTCATCAATGTAAACTTTTACAAGCTTTCTTATATAAATGATCTTATTAATGTTTTGTTAATGATTTCTTATTCTTAATTTACAGCAAATAAGGACATCTCATCAGGAGATCCAATCCAAAAATGAATATCCTCATAGTTTATCTCGGGGAGGGTATACATTATTGGAAGAACAAATGATGACGAAAAAATTACAAAAACTGAGAGTTGAGTCTTCAAGCTCTGGAGAGGATGCCCCTCCATCCCCTCCATCTAGACATGAAAAATGGAAGAGAGCTCAGATGAGCAAAAAGGGGCAATATCTTTCAGAAGATTCGAGAATCGTAGTTGAGAGGATTGTACGATATTTATTTTATTTATTTAAGTTAACTATATCCTTTATATAATTTGAATCATTATAGAAATGTTCAATTAATTAATACAGGGTTCTCTTGAGGAGCAGGGCTCACAGTGGGCATTTACAACTGTTAGGAGACAAGATATTTTATCTACAACATTGGGAAAGCCCGAACATCCTGGTCGTGTACAAGGATATCCGACGGGTGTATCGGTAAGAAAAGTGTTTCCACGTTCTTCAACTTCTTACGTTGAGGGTTCTTATAAAAAAAATAGAATCCTTGAAGACTGAAGTTCATAATATTAATGCGATGATGGAGGAAAAGATTAGAGCGTTGGTGCAATCTATGTTTGCAGACATGCAAAGACCATTTCAGTCTGCAGCTCCCACTCTTCTACCTCCCCCTGTAGACCCCATTATTTATCCTCCACCTCCGCCAGTAGCTCCCACTCCCCCACCTCAGCCTGCGGACCCCATTTTTTATCCTACTCTTCCGCCGTAGCTTCCTACTTATTGCGAGTTGTATGTTGATGATCATCAACATTATATAGTTGCATATGAGGTGGTATATTGTATAGGAGATACAGTTCATCATCAACAATTAGAGGCAGAGCATCATAGGGTCACTGTACATGATATTATAGATAGATCAGCTCGAGTACCATTACTTACAAATGAGGCGACGACAGTTGGACATAGTATCAGCCATTTTTTAATTTGGCCATCTAGACTTTTGCGACTCATTACCATAGAGGTATGTATGTTATATCTTCTATTTTTTTTTATTAAAGTTGTTTTAACATTTGAAAACTAATATATTTTTCTATTTATTTTTACAGGAATACTTCAAAGGTAAAGAAATACTGTATAGACAACAACAAAGACAAATGGATCTGACATCAGATACAGATTCTAGTAGTCTTGACAGATTGTCAAGATATTCAAAATTGTTGGCAGATCATTATGAGTTTCCAATGGAATCTCATGTTTGTAGACATGCAATAAATGTGAGGATTCTAAAAAATGATATCATGGAGCTTGTTACTGGAGATAAGTTGGGCATCAACGTGGTGAATTTTTTTTCCATGTAAGTCTTAACTCCTTTTCCCTGCGTTATATTTATTAAAAATGTATACTTATGTTTGTTTTGTATTAGGTATCTTTATAATATGTGTGAGAAGAATGAGTGGATAGATGTATATGGATTCATGGACCTGCATTTGATTTCCCCTGAAGCACATGCATTGGATGAGGAACAAAGAATGCTTTATATTGCTGAAAGATTTGAATAGAATATAATCACACAGTGCAGGATGATGCCTTTTTTGCGAGAGGTATGAAACATATCTATGGCAAAGAGTTCATTATCTTTTATCATAAAAAACCACTAACCTTAAATTTTCTTTTATCAGTGATCATTGGATGTTAGGTGTTTTTTCCCAAGGGAGAAAACACTTTATTGGATATGCTCTGTCCATGGTGATGTGCAGAAATTTTTTAAGAATATGTTGGAAAAGTAAGTTTCAATTTCTTAATAGTTGTATATATTATAATGCATTTTAAATTTATCCCATTTGTATTATTTTCTAACAGGGGATGAGTTTACTTTCGAAAAAACTTAAAGAAAAGGAGTGCCAAGATCAAATATGTAAAAGTAAAGGTAAATATCCATTTATAATCTGTACTTTTTGATGTTTTACATAAAAATAATATTTTGAATTTACACTCATTTAAACAGAATTGTCATGAACAACAAGGCGTCATCGAATACAGATATTATATGTTAAGATTTATGTATGAAATAATTACAACTCGAACACTTGTTCACTTTGACCTGGTAAGATTTCCTTTTAAACTTTGCCATAATATTTCATTTGATTTATTCATTATACATGTTATCTACTATCCTTTTACTTTAAAGCTATTTGATGACCCTCAACCCTATACTGCTCAAGATTTCAAACACTTACAAGTGGAATGGTCAAATTATTTTACAGGTTTGATTGGATTTTAGTTTGTTTGTAGTGTAAAATGTAATTTTGAATATTGTCATTATAATTGTGTATTTGGTAGTCGTTTAGGTTGGATTTAGGTTTTTTTAGTTTACATTGTAAGTTTTGAATGTTATATAAGTGAATGTTTAATTTTGATCTACTTCTTATTTTGGTCTAGTTCTGATGGTCTTTCTGGTATGGATTCTGGTCTTGGGGGGGGTGTCCAGTGGGCTGGGGGGGTTTCTAGGGGTGTGGGAGGGCTGTCCAGTGGGGTGGGGGGTGTCCAGGGGGGTGGGAGGGTGTCCAAGAGGGTGGGAGGGCTGCCCAGGGGAGTGAGGGGCTGTCCAGGAGGGGTGGGGGTGGGGGTGGGGGGTTGTCTAGGGGTATCCAGGGGTGTGCGGGGTGTCTAGTGGGGGGGGGGGGGGGTCCAGGGGTGTGGGAGGGGTGTCTAGTGGGGTGGGGGGGGGGTGTCTGGGGTGTCCAGTGGGGCGGGGTGGGGGGGGGGGGGTCTGGGGTGTCCATGGGGGTGGGAGGGTGTCCAGGAGGGTGGAGGGGCTGTCCAGGAGGGTGGAGGGGATGTCCAGGAGGGTGGAGGGGCTGTCCAGGGTGTGTCCAAAGGTGTGTGTGTGGGGGGGGGGTGTCTAGTGGGGTGGGGGGTTTCCAGGGGTGCGGGAGGTCTGTCAAGTGGGGTTGGGGGTTTCCAGGGTGTCCATGGGGGTGGGGGGTGTCCATGGGGGTGGGAGGGTGTCCAGGAGGGTGGGGGCTGTCCAGGGGGGTGGGGGGGGGGTGTCCAGTGGGGTGGGGGTTTGCAGGGGTTTGGGAGGGCTATCCAGTGGGGGTGAGAGGGTGTCTAGGAGGGCTGTCCAGGGGAGTGGAGGGCTGTCCAGGAGGGGTGGGGGTGGTGGTGGTGGGGGGGGGGGGGGGGTTAGTGGTGTGGGAGGGGTGTCCAATGGGGGGGGGGTGTCTGGGGTGTCCATGGGGGTGAGAGGGTGTCCAGGAGGGTGGGGGCTATCTAGGAGGGGGGGGGGGGTGTCTAGGGGGTGTCTATGGGTCAGGGGGTTTCCAGGGGTGTGGGAGGGATGTCTAGTGGGGTGGGGGTGTTCAGGGTGTCCATGGGGGTGGGAGGGTGTCCATGGGGGTGGGAGGGTGTCCAGGAGGGTGGGTCTGTCCAAGGGGTGGGGGTGTCTAGGGGTGCAGGGAGGTGTCCAGTGGGGTGGGGTGGAGGGGGGGGGGTCCAGGGGTGTGGGAGGGCTTTTCAGTGGGGTGGGGGGTGTCCAGGGTGTCCATGGGGGTGGGAGGGTGTCCAGGAGGGTGGGAGGGCTGTCCAGGGGAGTGGGGGCTGTCCAAGAGGGGTGGGGGGGGGGGGGGGTGTCCAGGGGGTATCTAGGGGTGTGGGGGGCTGTCCAGGAGGGGTGGGGGGGGGGCTGTCCAGGGGGTATCCAGGGGTGTGAGGGATGTCCAGTGGGGGGGGGGGGTTCCATGGCTGTGGGAGGGTTGTCCAATGGGGTGGAGGTGTCTGGGGGTGTCCAATGGGATGGGGGGGGGGTGTTTGTGGGTTGTCCATGAGGGTGGGGGGAGGGGGAGGGGGGGCTGTCTAAGGGGTGCCTGGGGGTGTGTGGGGGGGGGTGTCCAGTGGGGTGGAGGGTTTTTAGGGGTGTGGGAGGGTTGTCCAGTAGGGTGGGGGGTGTCTAGGGTGTCCATGGGGGATGAGAGGGTGTCCAGGAGGGTGGGAGGGCTGTCCAGGGGAGTGGGGGCTGTCTAGGAGGGGTGGGGGGTGTCCGGGGGGGGGGGGGGGGGGGGCTGTTCAGGGGGTATTCAGGGGTGTGGGGGATGTCCAGTGGGGGGGGGGGTTCCATGGGTGTGGGAGGGTTGTCCAATGGGGTGGGGGTGTCCGGGGGTGTCCAGTGGGATGGGGGGGGGGTGTCTGAGGGTTGTCTAGGAGGGTGGGTGGGGGGGGGGGGGGCTGTCTAGGGGGTGTCCGGGGGTGTGTGGGGGAGGTGTCCAGTGGGGTGGAGGGTTTCTAGGGGTGTGGGAGGGATGTCCAGTAGGGTGGGGGGTGTCCAGGGTGTCCATGGGGGATGAGAGGGTGTCCAGGAGGGTGGGAGGGCTGTCCAGGGGAGTGGGGGCTGTCTAGGAGGGGTGGGGGGTGTCCAGGGGTGTGGGGGGTGTCTAGTGGTTTGGGGGGGGGGGTTCTAGGGGTGTGGGAGGGTTGTCCAGTGGGGTGGGGGTTGTCCAGGAGGGTTTGGGGGGGGCATCCAGGGGTGTGTGTGTGGGGGGGGGGGGGTGTCCAGTGGGGTGGGTTGGTTTTGGTCTGGTTTTGTTCTATTTTTGGTCAGTTTCAGGTTTTCTTATGCAGGGAATAGTTGTGTTTGAACAGTTTTTTTTTATAAAAAATTGGTTTTTACGGCGGTTATTTTATAACCGATGTAAAAAATGCATGTTTATGGGTTTTAGCATCGGTTATTTGAAAACCAACGTAACAAATGCATGGGAATGGGTTTTTACGTCGGTTATTTCATAACCGGCGTAATAAATGGATCGAAAATAAGTTTTTACATCGGTTATTTGATAACCGACGTAACAAATGGAATGAAATAGGTTTTTGACGTCATTTATATAATAACTGACGTAGTATATATTTTTTCACGTCGGTTATCATTTAACCAACCTAAAAACCCCTGGGTAGACTTGTTTATCACATTGGTTATGAACATAACCGACGTGATAAACTCTTCAGAGGCGCTGTTTATTATGTCAGTTATTCTATAACAGACCTGTAAAAGTAGATACCACATCAGTTATTTAAAAACCGCCGTAATAAATCACAACTCCGAAGCATTTTCCACGTCGGTTTTTGATGGAACAGTATGAAAAACCCTTCGGATTATTGTTTTTTACGTCAGTTTTAAAATAACCGCTGTAAAAAACAATATTTATAACGTCTCTTGTAATAACGTCGGCCAAAAGACAACGTAAAAAATAAAAAATAACCACTGTAAAAAACGTTTTCTACACTAGTGTCAATACTAACATGATAACTCACCTCTCATTAGAGTGCAATGCATTCCTTCTTATTCACCAGATCAAGAATCTCATCTTAGCAGGGATACAATTTTCCCAGATTAGATCACCCCAGAAATGCATTGGTATCAGTGTCCTATTGGCATTTCAAAAAGCTATTGAAGAGAACAATCTGTTAGCACTTGGGATGAAAATTAACTGATCCTTGATAGGTGCAAGAGAAATCCCCTTAACCATCATGCGCTGCTCCTTATCAATCAAAAAATTAAAAAAAATTCCAGGTTAGATAATTCCTCCTTTACTAACACATCCGGAGCCAGACAATCAGTGTAATGAAGTTGAGACTCATGCCAAATATCTTTCCAAAAAAGGATATCACCACACCCACAATCCAATGGGAATAGTCTATGATTTTAGGTAGGATAGACACCATTCTTTATATTCTATAGGCAGAGCCTTTATTGTTCCTTAAAATCACCTCTCAAACACTCTCACGTTTCGAAAGATTATAGCATGACCAGAGGGAGCTACCTATCATGAAGTCCCAATCCATCTTGCAGAGCTTCAATAATTGTCTCCAAACTTCATAGATTAATACAACCTTCCTCTATTGGATGAGACAAAGCTCTCCAACCAGCCTAACGACATCGATAATTTCTTCCACTACTCTATAGAAATCTATAAAACATCATTTCTAATTTGTGAAGGACCACCTTATGCGCCACAATGGTAGAAAGTATGTGAACATTCATAAAGGATAAAACACTTTTTATCAAAGTGATTCTTCCCCTAAAAGAAAGAAAACTATTCTTCTAATTTTGAACACGATAAGCCACATTAGCCATAAGATTATCAAAGTGATGAATTATAATGCACCTATGAATCAAAAGGGCTCCACGGTACTCAAGAGGAATGAATCTCCATTTAATACCCATCCACCTCTCAAGGAGATTCTTCTTATCCATAGACATGTCATCAAGCACCAATAAGCTACGATTAGTGGCATTGATATTATGTCCACTTAATTATCCAAATATATTGAGTAGATCCATGAAGCTGGATATAGACCTTTATTTTCCATTTAGAAACACCAATATATCATCTGCAAATAGAAGATTCAACAGACCCGGGAAACCATAACGACCAACAAACAAACCCACACTCCCATTATCCATACAAATTTTTAGGTTCCTACTAAAGGAATCTTAAGCGATGATAAATAGGGTCAGGGAAAAAGGATCAACTCTATTGAGTCCTTTCAATGATTTGATGAAACCATAAATCTTGCACATGAGTGATATAGACATCCAAAGAGAAGGAAAACACCTGAAAAATAAGTCACATGCCTATTCACTGAAGCACATACACCTCAAGGCTAATAGAATGAATCCACATTCCATCCTTTTCGAAATATTTTTTATATCAACTTTAATCATAAGCTACACTTTCAATTCGAAGCCAGCAAAATTTTCTTGATCCAAACCAATCTCCCCCTCAATACTCATCTCTTTAACAAAAACATGCTATTCCTATGAGTTGATGGAGGGGAGAAGAGGAGTTAACATGTTATCGAGGAAAATAAAAATAATATTATATGAGAAGTTTCACAAACTAATTGTATAGAAGTGTTGGAATAAATAAGGATTCTTAACCTTTCTAATCAGCACTAAGGTAGTGGTAGTCATAGATTTAGGTATGATTCCACCCCTAAAGAAGTCTATAACTACATTAACTACATTATCCTTGATGATATCACATGCAAAGAGGTAGAAGGAGACTGGAAAGCCATTAGTTCATGGTGTGCTATCCACTCCCATACACTTCTCACCATTATAAATTCCATTTTATAGAAAAAATAATAATGAGGTCATTATGGGATTCTTGGATTTGGATAGAGATATTTGACTAACATACCACCAAGAATATCCACATTTGACACAAATGAACCATATTCCTTTTGCAGGTTAAAACTTTTTTAGAATTTTCTCTCTTTAATACAAGCATGCAAATAGGTAGTATTACAATCACCCACTTGAAGTTCATAAAGCTCTCGACCAGTCCCTCACCATCATTTCTTCCTTGAGCAAAAGATCATCCAACGTACTCTGTTTCTAACATAACTCCTCTAGATTTTGAAGGTTTCATCCTTAGAGTAGATTTTTTTCTTATTCTTCAACATATCTTGTAATAGTTTAAAGTTCATCCTCATTATCAACTCGATGATCACACCACTTTTGAATTGTTTGTTTAAGCTACTTTAGTTTTCTTTATAACAAGGCTATATGAGACCCTTCAACATTTCCATTCCAGGAGTTGAAAACTAACCAATGAAATCCCTCCTATTTGGTATAAAGTTGATAATAAAAAAACTTTTTTCCTTGTTTTTTGGACTACCAAAATGCAAAACCAAATATGCATGATCTTATAGACAACGTGATAGATGAGAGGCCTTCAAGACATCAGATCCATCTGGCCCATGAAAGTTCTCTAACCACCTGTCCAGTCAAAGCTAAATCCTCTTCTCACCCTTCCAGTTATTGCACCATGTAATAGAGTCCCCAAAATATCCTAGTTCCACCAGTTGGGTATCCATAAAGATGGAGTTAAATTCATCCATCGAGTGTTTATAATAAATACATCCACTCTTTTTCTTTGAATATGTAGCTATATGGTATTATAGTCTCCACCCGCATACTGAGGGGTCAGTCCAAGATAGAAATAAGAAAGATCCCTCTATAGATGCACCCTATCTTCTGCTTCACACTAAGAATACATTGAAGTTAAGAAACACTCCTTATTTAGCTTGCACACTATAATAGTGATATGTTGGTCTGATGCATTCCCCAAGGACAAAGAGACCGTTTCCTTTCAAAGAATTCGTATGTTTTTATATACCACATAGGCATGTAAGAAGTTATGAAACCGAACTTTGGCTGTAAAACCTCTTTGGTCCTCCTATTTATCATTCGGTTCCAGGATCATATTAACTTTACAATTAAAATATTCTACACTATTCTTATGATACTCATCTTTAGCACCACCCCCAAGCCCCCTAATATTCCATAAAGAAAAAACATCAAAACAAAATATGTTTTTTGAAAACCTTGGTGGCTTCATCACTTTCCCCATTAGAAGAAGTTAAAGGATCCTTCCAAGTAACATCATACTTATACCAAGAGAGAGTTTGAATCTTGTAATTATTCCTATAAAAGTCCAAGCTGAACTTTCTAACATACTTCTTCCGACACCTATTAACTGGTGTTCCCATTACAACATCCAAGCACCTTTCAGGGATGAAAAGGAATTGAATGTCTCAGTTTCCCAAATAGGTAGGGAAACATCACCCCTGTTTAAATCCTGGTTCTTTCTCTTCACAAAATCACCTTCTAGAAATGAGACAATAATGTTAGAAAGGGTCTAGGGAATTGTTACAACTTGTTCCAAATACTAATTTTGATAGGAGACTTCTACTCAATTATATCAACAATCTACACTACACTAGAAATCTTACAGACCTGAAGAACGATATGATGAGATTCCACAGGAGGACCTGAGGATATTGAAGATTCATCAAGCATAGGGGTTGATTTTAGAAGAATGTCTGGTCCTAATTGAACGAACCTTTTGCAGCCAACCCATATGAGATCACCTCCCCCAAATTATGAGAATAATTGTAGGATTTAAATGCCACCATAGCTTGGGATGAAATAGGAACAATAGGAGACAAGCATGAAGCTGACATATCTACTGGCTGAGGATACCCACTCGATTTTCCTTGTTACTTTTAACTCTTTCCATATCGAGAAGCTGAATTACTAGGAACTGGAGAAGTATGTATCTTCTGATTACCTCGATAGTTAGCTAATTTCCTTCACTAATCAGAACTATGACCTTGGAGCCGGTAGTGAGTGAAAAATCTAATATATGATTCATAGAGAATCCTTACATCCAAAGTCCTCTCCAATCATTGACATCAATAATTTCTCCTCAGCTATTCATTTTATATAAGTCAATATCATTAACTATACTTTATGCATATTAATTATGAAGTGTTGGATTTTTTTCAACTATTGTTAGATTAAAAGGACTAAATATGTTGAGGATGAAGAATTGGTATTTTTTTTATCATTTTTTATTTAACTTAATTGATCTATTTAAGTTGAAGGTGTTTGGTGTGATTAAAAAATTATTGACATGTGGAGAAATGTTGTAAAAGTGTCTTGGTGTGTTGGATATCTATTGGAGTTCATTGGAGTTTTTGGGAAATGATATGAGTTATTTGACTGATATCACCCTAAGAAATTTGAACAATGTTGGCATTAGAAAATGTATGCCATGCACTTTACTATAGAAGCAATGATACAGTCGTCACTTTGATGACACCAGTCAAGTATAGATAGAAAAGTATCTTTCTATATGAAGAATCCACAAATCGGATCTCCATGTGTTGTATTGTTTCTCATGTGCCAAGGGATAAAGATTCCTCAAAAACTTTCCCAGTCCAGTAATGTGGTGGTGAACCTCCCACTGGGAGCAGGCTAGGTATTCCATTTATTGTTGACATTAAGGGGTGTTCAAATAAAAAATTACATTTTTAGAGTTTTTTGGGAACTTTTTTGCCTTAGAAAACACTATCCATGGGGGGAAAATATCCATGGGAATATCTCATTTCCCATCCTTTGATTTGACTGCTTGTGGAGCTCAAATAGACACCCGTATAAATTTTTTTGTCCATATGAAGTTAGAAAGAGTTTTTCGAAATTATGGTTTTGTGCTAAGGTAAATTTTTCATGCACTCCATACCTAATGTATGCCCCTAGTCTCAAGTATACATATGGCCCACACCTAGCTATGAACATAGATCTATGTGCTCTAGGTCCATTTATCCAACTCCCGCCCGAGCACTCAACTCTAATCTAGGTAAACCACTTGCGCACCCAAATTGCATGCTCAACTCACCTTTATGGGAGCCACTAGCCCACCCATTTCATGCACCCAACTTCCCTACACAAAGCGCATGCCTCAAACATGGTGTAATGGAAGTTACTCATATTGATCCATGCCCTTATACCCCTTAGTCTATAAATTGACTTCCATGCCACCATTTTGAAGGACATTTTCGAAATGGATGCAGTGTCCAAATCTCTACACGCACAAGCCTTCTCTCATTTAATTGACTCGTAAATATGGACATAAGGAAGATAATTACTAGGGTGCAATACATCCTAGCTATTCTAGAGGCACTGCATTAGAGTTCCCTGTGCCCAAGTTACCCAGGGATATTATCTAGAGAGCCATTCACCCTACCAGTCTCGAGCACCCTGTGCCCTAGTCATCATGAGGATCATATATTAGAGTTCCACATTCCCTACTCATCCTTATAGATTTCCAATCGAGCACAACTTCACCCAAGTCACTTACACGAGCGTGACTTCTCCTAAGTCACTTAAACTAGGGTGGCACTTCGATCGAGTCCCATATTAGGGAAACCCTTTACCAATTCCTCCCATAACTGGGCTATAGTTTTCCTAACTTTCATATTTGGGTGACACTTTGCCTTAGTCCAATAACTAGGGAACTACTCGTCTAAGTCTCCTACCTGGGTACCACTTCTTCCAAGCCCCATTGCTTGGGCTCCCTGCCCTACCATATATACCTTGGGTTGAGATACTCCACTTGGTTTCCTTATATACCATGAGTTTAGGTACTCCTATTAGTCCCTATATACCATATATGGACCTCTTACTAGGTGTAAGCTCCAACCATACCTCTCCTTTCTAGTTACTAATAGACACGATGAATCAGAAAGGGTTTCCCATGCATAAAACCCACTCAATATCTTATTGTCTGCCCTTTCATGAAATAAGAGTCCTCACTCCATGACATTAAATTTCATGGAGTGGTCTAGTAATATGACCTTAAACTATGAAACTCGAACTATGTGGGTTTTAAATCTTATTCAAACAGGATATATAAGACATCTCCTTGAGGTTTAATCCCAACATCCCAACATCATTACAGTCCCATCTCCCCCTCAGGAAGTGGTATCTCCCAAACTTGATTGTGGCCAACCTTATGCGATGAGAAAAAGTTGACAACCATTACTTATGCTGATGAGGATGAGGTGTATCATTCTTCTTGATGCGATGAGCACGAGTTCCCCCTTGGGTGCTAGGCTAGGGATTCCTCTATTGATAAGCTAGGGATACCTCTTGTAATTAATTATAGATGACTCTGGTGATGAGCTAGGGATGCCTCTAGTGATGAGCTAGGGATGCCTCTAGTGATGAGCTATGAATGCCTCTGGTGACGAGCCATGTATACTTTATGTAAAGAGCGTAAGATTCCCTATATGAAAAACATGGGATTAATAGTTATTCCTTATGCGACGATAATAAGATTCTTTTAAGGCTAGACATGGGGAAGATATATGGGCCTCATATTAGGTTTCAACCCCAACTTTTCTAGTCTCCCTTTATTGTCTAGTTACCAATAGAAAAGAGGTGGACATCCATATATGGGCCTCCTACTAGGTTTAAGCCTCAACTATACCATCTCTTATCTGGTTACCAATAGACAAGATGAATCAGAAAGGGCTTCTCATGCGTAAATCACACACCAACCATTTCTAAGCATCGTTTGTAACACCCCAAGAATTTACAATATTTTCATTTTTGAATAAATTTAATTTTGTTACCTTTCTTTATACTCAACACCATTACAAACTTACACTACACACAATAATTAGTTGGCTTGCATTACACTCAAGACTGAGTTTTACCAAACAATAGATTATTAAATTAATATTATTTAATATAATAAGATATAACCTAGCTGTTAAGTTGGCGGTTATGAATAGTATTAACTGAGTTATGAAAATATATGGTTGAATTAATTGGTGACAAATTAATTAGAAATTAATATAGGAACCAACTGAATATATAGGAAATGTTTTTATAAAGAACTATCTTTATGCTCACAAAGTCATTTATCCTAATAATTTAAATTAATTACAATTAGTGAATGATATTAATGTAATATATATTTAATCAAATATTTTTTACTTTCATACAATAGATTTAATAGGCATAAGATAAGAACAAATCCGATTTTACGCATAAAAACCTATATTTTCTAAAGGCAGTTTTACCGACTTTTAATGACAAACCTATTTTAAATCTAATTTTTAACATTTTTGTATATTCTATTTGGAAAAATAAAATTCTTTTAAAGAAGAATATAAAAATTTACTTTCAATTTTTGGTATTTTTCTGATAAGTTTCATGTTTTAATGAATAATGATAAAATATTATATTTTAATTGAAAACAACTTTTCATATAAATAATTTATAGTGTTAAATTATATTTTTAATTGGTTTTAAAGTATAATTAGATTAAGTTTATATTAGTTAATACAATTTAGGTCATTATAATAAACTTTACATTGAATATGAATATAAAAACATTACAATCCTTTGCGCATTCTCACTTTAATAACTCGTTTTTTCATTCTATCAACGAGAATAATTTTCAATTAATTACTGCGACTTCTATGTTTTGAATTTTGAAAACTAGATTCCATATTTGGAATAAGTGGATCAAAATTATGTAAATAGATTTATTTTATTTTTGGGCATATGAATAGTTTATTTAATAATATTTTAAGGGTAAATCAGGTAATTATGAGTAAAAATAATACTATAAAGACTAAAATTACTGTAACACTTGTCCTAATTTTATTGGATGAGTGTGTTTCAACCAAATGTATCATTTTTCCGAAATTATAACATTTGAAAGCCACTTGGATGAGATTATGACATTTATAATATCATATTCAAAGAGAAATCAATTTTGTCACACTTTTTCTTTTAACAAGTGAAATATTTTTAATATAGAGTTATATAGGTATAAGATCCCGAACTTTTATGGAGTTGTCTCAGGTGAAATTTCAGGCACTTTTCATCTTATTTAAGTACCCTTATTTGGTGTTATGACTTGGGGTGCATTTGGGTGGAATTTTAAGAAGAAATTTGAGAAAATGGGTATGTGAACGGTTGGCGCACAGTTAAGGTAAACCGTGCGCCCGACCCAGCTAACTGTGCGAACCCAGGCAGAGAGGTTCACATGGCTGGCGTACGGTTTGACAAACCATGAGCCCAAACCCAAGAAAGAGTTCGATCATGGATAGTGAGGTCTGCACGGTTGGCGCACGGTTTCACCTAACCATGCACCCCTACTTAGGAAACCATGCACACCATTTTTATTTATCCAAAATTGGTTTTAAAATCCCCTGAACCCCCAAAACACATCCTATTCGACCTTGGATCAGGACTTGATGATTTTGGGTGCCCCTAGAGCTTTCTAGAGGGGTTCCAAGGTCGTCTTACCTCCGTTCTTCATGATCCAAAGCCCAAATCGAAGATCTTCTCTTCTCTCGATAAGTGGATTTCATCCCGATGCTTCTCCCGTTATTTATTCTATATTTCCTTGATATTTTCATGGATGATATCCTATATTTCCTTGGATCTAAACCTATGTGGTGAGATATAGATATAGGACTATGGATCTAGATCTATATTTATGAGATCTTGATGTATTTGATCTTGATTTTGGTTTAGGGATTTAAATCCAGAACTTTTATCAACATCGTTGTGCTGCTCAGATTTTGGGAATTTCCATTGAGAAAACACCTGTCAATGAATCGAGGCAGGTGGTCTAAATCTAATTTTCATAGTTCTGGATTTGATATGTATATGCAAAATTGTAGAATTGCTAGCATCTTTTAGCAATTGATTTTATTGATTTGGGTTTATTAGATTGACCAATTGAGTTATCGAAGCTTTGTTTAAATTGGTGATTTTTATCGGGGAATTAACCATGAGAATAAGGGGCTGTCCTATTAGATAATTAATTTGGGGAAATTGATTATAAGAGGTGGGGATTTTAATCTAGATAATTAATCAGGGGATTAATTATGTGATATTGAAATGGCTAAGTTGAGATAATTAATTGTGGATTAATTATGTTCCTTTGATAATGTAATCTAGATAATTAATTGTGAGATTAATTATGGAAAGTTGAGATTATAATGAGATAATTAATTCTGGAAAATTAATTATGGAATACGAATTGTGATACTGATTAATTAATTAATGAATTAATTAATGGGTTGAAGAACTTAGTTAATTGTTGAGTTAATTAATGGAATGGATTTGTTTAACTAATTGTTGAACTAATGATGAGGTTGTGGTGGATAATTAATTGGTAAATTAATTATGTGATAAATAATGAGAACATGGTCATTCTAAATTGAGAAGTAAAAATGGAAACATGGTCATCATACTTATGAGTAAAGAGAATGAGAACATAGTCATTTTAAATTGAGAAGTATACATGGTAACATGGTTATTAAACTTATGAGTAAAGAGAATGAGAACATGGTCATTCTATTTAGTAAGCATGGTAACATGGTCATCTTACTTATGTTTGTGATATTGGTAACTTTGGAAATGTGGATTATAAATGAGAAATTAAAGAATGAAAATAATATCACTCAGAGTTATGGCCTCACACGAGAATATTCAACTCCAACATGATTCGAATCAGGTACTGAGATATCATAACACCTTGAATACTTCAAGCTTCGACAAGAATCAAATACTAAGATATGAATTTAGCTGGGGAACACTTCGAGCTTCGGTATGAGATGAAGTTAGTATTGAGGTACGAGTATCCTTGGGAACACCAGAGTTAATGTAGTTAGATAATAATAAATGATAAAACTTAATACACTATCTTTTGATTGGATTTTTTTAGACACCATTGGTGATGGCCTACAGAGTTGTACTTACACCCTATTCAGGCTGCCTAATCGATACCAGAATAGATTATATTGTTGCAGGATTGGATAATGGAAAAGGCCCTGAGATATGTGGCTGATTAGGGATGGAGCTTGGAGGAGGGAACCCAACATGGTTCGGGACCCGCTTAGGGAGTCATAGTGTCTTTATTTTCAGTTGCATTACAGACACGTGGCACTTATATTGACATAGCATGTTTTCCATTTCATTTGAGTATTGTATTTTCTGTTTGGTTATCTTTGTAAGAGTTGGTGTCCTAGAACCAAATGGTTGTACTTTGATTACATGAATATTTAATATATTTAAATATTAAACATCTTATTACATATTTTTTATTGTTCTGAATAATTATAGTGTAATAATGTCCTAGAGTATTTGTCACATTGACAAGGTCATAGATGTTCGTCGTTATGATGAGAACCTTGAAGTGCTATGTCAATATTTTTAAATACAGTTTTGCAGTTGGATGATTCACTATAATGGGACACATAGTATATAGACCATCAGGTGTGAGTACTCATAAGCAGATGAGACTTCCTCTCATGAAGTTCGTACTTTGGTAATCTCCAAGATGGGAGATTATGAGAATAGACCCGCCAATAGGAATTCTGCATGTTTTGGTGTCATTGGAGATTCCTATTTGCGAGCATGTGTAATAATCCTTAGACATTAAGATTATCATTAATACGTGTCACGACTCGCACACTTTGATTTATTGATGAAAACCGTCACACAGACAGTTGACGGGAAGTAGGGTATGTTGGGTGCGTCATGAGTGACATATTATTAATGGCTAAGTTGAGGAAGGATTTGTCCCTTCCATTTATAGAAGTTGATATCTCATCCCTTTGATTGAAATAGAACCGTTGTACTAAATTTAATGGCCATGGTGTAATGAAGAGTTTATTTCAGGTAGTCAAAGAACGACGTATTAAGAATAAAGGTTGATGACACTATCATGAAACCTGTTTGATGCGATATTGAGACAAAAAGATTATATTACACAGTGAGCGTTTGTATGTGGATGTCATTGTTGCGACTTTAAGTTCTTTCTCTTGGGTTCCTTGAACCATTTCTAGACAACACTCTTGGACTTTAGGCAAGTCCGCCTAATGCCAACGAGAAAGAATCCTAGAGGGTCACACACTAAGTGTTTCTGGTGGTCTCGGTTAAATTCTATTTGAATTTAATTAATATAATAAATATTATTCTCAAGACAGTGGAATAATTTTATTCAAGTTGAATTTATTGCATAAATTAAATAAATATTTATTCACTGGATTGTGGGTGAAATATATTTATTTATTTTATTGAACACTTAATAAATATTTATTCACTAGTTTGTAAATAAAATATTTATTTAAGAGAATAATTTATTTATTTATTCGGGTGTTTAATAAATGGAAGTGGAGTTCAAGTGGACCAAGGATGGTTAGATAGTAAAATAATTATTTGCAAGATGGTAAATAATTATTTAACTAGTTGACAAAAATTAAAATAATAATAACGTTGCTATTATTTTGCGACGCAGAATTTTATTTATAATTTCATTTTAAGAAAGCTGGCACACCATAAATAATGACATATTATTATTATTAAAAGAATGAATTTTCTCTATATGAATGTATTTTTAATTGCTTTTACGCAATTAAATATTGCAATCGAAGCCCCATGTTGATAAATAGACACGTACGTCTATTATTCCATGTACCGAACTGCACGCACGGTGAATTGAAAATTGTTGAGCTAAAAAATTTCTCTCTCAAATCCTCTTCCCACCCCTCTTAAGAACGAGAGACATTCTTCACAGCCGAAGAAAAAGCGATCAAGAACGACCGACACAAGACACCCGCTTCGCCGCGCTAGAACCCGGAGAACGAGTGGTATCGATTGGATGTCATCGAAGCACGTGTGGATCACCAATAGAGGGATTCTAGTTTGGATCATCACAAGTGCACCAAGATAATAAAAAAGGGTCATTCCAGATGATCAACATCATCAACAAAGAAAATACCGAAGATCCAGGTATTATTTTCTTTATGAAATTAATTAAATTAATTATAAACATGATGTGAAAGATCATATCTAAAGGTTTCGAGTCTCTTCATTCTTTATCTAAATATTTTGATTCTATTCCATGGAGATTGACATTCATCGTTATATTGATCCTAGAATAATCATTGATCATGGTAAAAATTAAAGTTAGGTGCCGATGCAACCACGCTTCAGCTATGCCCAGAACCTTCAAGTGGTATCAGAGTGGTTACATCATAATTTATAATTATTTAAATATTTTGTTGATGATTTAGACATTTAATAATTTAGTTATTTCAATTCAAGTTAATCATTCTGCAAATCTAAATCTTGAGATCTGTTCCTGCTCTTTTGTTTCTTGTTTATCTTACAGAAATGATCTTTTCTTTTAATTTTGATTAAGATAAAATAGAGGATTTCATCCAGAGGTTCCAAAGTTTCCTGGCTGTACAACACCAAAACACATGATGTGTATTCGGCAGTACACACCGTGTATTCAAGGTTCAATGCACCGGGTTAGGTCCGCCAAACCAAGTCGTGTCATTGGAGTTTGTCTAAGTCTTAATGACTTCGTGTGTTGACCAGGAATAGGAGGCGCACAGTTTCTAGATTACACACCGTGTGGCGCACTGGACATGGTGTGTAGTCCTTTCGGGTTAGGGTTGGACCATGTACCCTGTACATGGCTTTCCCAGTTGGAGACCGTGTAACACAGGTACTACACGACGTGTGACCCACTGGACACATCTTTTACTCTGAAGATTTCAAAAGTACACCCACACACTGTATCCCCGAGCATGTACTTCGAATGGACGGTGAACAATAGTAGACACCCTGTAGTTGTAACTACATTCCATGTACTCATCCAAATTACACAGATTTATTAAAATTTATTATTATATTATACAAACCCTTGATACGTGTACTATGGTGCAGGCGTAAAGCTGAGGTACAACACTCAATAGGTGTTATATATATATGTGTGCGTGTGTTTAATTAACGTCTGCATAATGTTCATTTTTACTCATTGCGTAGTTATGGACATGAATTCACCGGGTTTCCTCCAAAGTACAAGTTACACACAAAGATAATTTTAAATGAATTTGTTTGTTTAAAATTACGATGGATGAGAATCTCAAGAAAATTCAGATAATGGTTTAAGATAAAAAGATTGATTAATTAAATATGATAATTAATTGAGTTGAGTGTGATTTATCTTAAACAAGAACAATTAAAGAATTTAATGCTAGTTTTATTTATGCGTAAATATCGTTGTATGTATGGATGATCATGATCTAAATCAGGACCTTTGTATGTGGATGGTTTCTTTTAATTTATTTATTTAAATTAAATTTGTTGGCCTACAAGCCTTCTCTTCATTAATATATAGGGCATGTGTGCCTAAGGTTTCTTTTATGTAAAACCCCATTTTACCCCTCACCTACGTGTGAGTTTAAAAGCATATGTAATGGATGAAACTCTTAAGCTAGTGGAGGTGGTTCAGGCTGGAGTCGAGACGAAACCAATCCTAGGAGATACAGAGGTGGATAGGTAGAAAGCTGTAAACATGAACCTAAAAGGTTCAAGGTGTTTCTTATCTAGTCTAGGGTTAGTTTATCAACTGCTAGATAAACTAACCATTATAAAATCTCATGATCATGCCCTTTTATTTATTTTATTTCTGTCAGTTGCATGGTTTATCATTATGGATGTGTTTTCACGATCACATAATTAATGAATTAAACAAGCATGTAAGATGGAACAAAAATAAAATAGGCTTATGCATAAATATTATCAATACATGGTTAATAACTTAATTAAGTTCTTCTTAATATTAATAAGCATGTGATAATGATAATAAACAATTCACGCATAAGTGATAAAAATCCCTCAAATAAATTATTAAGTCAGACCAAGCCTTCTGTTACTTGATTAAGGAAAAAACTCAATTAAACTATATGTTTGACCAAACCTTGTTGGGATACTTACTTTTATACAGGAAGCCCTCATGAAGGGTTTCAGGTTGACTTAACCATATTACATTAAGATGAGTAGACCTTGCTAAACTTGGTGTAATATTGGAGGCAAGAGTTGAGGAAATCCAAAGTTAGGATTTCAGGATTGGGGAGTCCACTCAACAGATCAAGGAGCTGCAAGCCTGCAATTGGCAAAGACCTGCCTACCTAAATACCTTCAAATAGCTTGACCAACCCTTGTTGGGGTTATACGAAGGGGAATATGGATCCTTTCCACTAGAATTTATTGGCAACTGGACATTCTGAGTTCAATGGTGAGAGCCTTTGGGACTTGATAAAAAAGTGAGAGACTTAATAAAATTAATTTATTATTTCTCATAAAATGTAATCAAGAAAGTAATAATGATTTTCTCTTTTAATTGTAGAATAAAAATGAAAATCTCATCAACCACACTATCCCTGCGATCGATTCTGGATAAAGACAACATCTTCACCGGCAGTAACTTCTAGGAAGGTTTAGACGCCTTCGGGTTATCCTACGCCATGAGTGGAATTCTTACGTGTTGGAGTCAACATTACCTGATCGGCCTGCCAAAGAGGCAAGTCATGAGGATTTCCTGGTCTATGAGAAACATATGAACGACGTGGTCAATGTTCAACGTTTGATGCTATCATCAACGTCTAGTGAGCTCATGAAGTCTCACAAAAACATGGATGCTTATAGCATGCTCGAGCACCTCCGTGGTCTTTACCAGGAGAGAGCAAGATAGGAAAAGTTTGAGATCTCCAAGGCACTCTTTCCGAGTAATCTTGGAGAGGGCACCAGCTGGGCCTCATATAGTCAAGCTCATTGGCTACATTGAGCGCCTGGAGGTTCTAGGGTTTAAACTCCCCGAAGAATTGGGCACCGATCGCATTATCACATCACTCCCTTAGAGCTTCTCCATCTTTGTTGTTAATTTTAATATGAACAACATTGAGAAGTCTCTATCTGATCTTCTTATCCTCATTCACCAAGTGGACACAAATATAAAGCACGACAAGACTTATCTCCTTATGGTGAATAAGAGGAAAGAGAAAGCAAAGAAATTTATGCCCAAAGCTTCTTCACACCCTTCCAAGAAAGAGAAGATCAAAGGGTAGGCGAAGAAATAAGAGGCTATTTGTTTCGCATGTGCCAAGAAGGGCCACTAGAAGAAAAACCACACCCAGCCTAAGAAGAAAGGGGAAGCTTTAGGTGCATTTGTTATCGAATTCAATCAATATATTTCTAAAAATTTGGTATTAGATACATATTTTGGTGCTCACATATGTATCCAAATATAAGAACCAAGTAGATTCAGGAAGATTGATTGAGGGGAGGTAGATCTACGAGCAGCCAATAGAGCCAGACTTACTGCTGTAACTATCGGGGACTACCACCTCATGTTGTCAATTGGGGTGATCTTGGTGTTAAAGGTTTGTTATTATGTGCCATCTTTTACTAAAAACATTTTTTCTGTATCCAAATTAGATACATATGGATTTGTTTTCAAGTTTGGAAATGAATGTTGCTTCTTTTACAAAGATAACACTTGTTTTGGTAGGGCACATTTATACAACGGTCTTTACGTGTTGGATTACACAAACCAAGTAATGGTATTTGATAACAAAGATATTTCACATGACTCATACCATACCCAACTTTGGCATCACCAGCTAGGTCATGTAAAATAGAAATGATTGAACAAGTTACATCGAGATGGATATTTAGATTCTTTCGAACTAAAACCACTTGGAGTATGTTATGCATGTTTATAAGGAAAAATGATCAAAGCCCCATTTAGTGGGAATGGTGAAAGGGCTAAAGATATTCTTGAATTGGTTCATACTGATGTGTGTGGACCATTTCCAGTTGAAGCAAGGGGAGGGTACTCATACTTCATAACTTTTACTGATGATTTTAGTAGATATGGATATATATACTTAATGAGGTATAAGTCATATTCTTTTGATAAGTTCAAAGAATACAAGAATGAAGTTTAGAACCAATTTGGTAAGAAGATTAAGAAACTCTGCTCAGACCGAGGTGGAGAATATCTTAATCAAGACTTCATTTATTATTTATAGGATTTTGAGATCCTATCCAACTCACTCCTCCTTACATGCCCTAGTGGAATGTTGTGAGCGAAAGGAGGAACCAAACCTTGTTGGACATCGTGAGATCAATGAAGAGTCATGCAAGTCTTCCATTATCCTTTTGGGAATATGCGTTACAAAGAACGGTGCACATACTAAACCAAGTACCAACTAAATTGATAAATGGTATTCCATATGAGTTCTGGAGTGGAAATATTTCCATGTTATCGAATTTACATGTATGGGGAAGCGATGCATTTGTTAAGGCCTCTTCAGGTAACAAACTTGTACCCCGAGGCACAAAGTGTACCTTTATAGGATACCCCAAGGAAATAAGGGGATATTACCTATAAAACCCTTCAGACAAAAAGGTTATAGTGGAAAGACACGCCATATTCCTTGAGGGGGAGCACATCTCCAAAAGAGATAGTGGGAGCGAGATAGACCTCGATGAAGTCGAGGCTCAAGGTACACAAGAGTTTGTACAAGAACTGATTCCACAAATCCCCATGGAAGAAAGAATTATTCCAGAGACACAAGAACTGCATAGGAGTACAAGAGAGGTTAGAGAATCGGAATGGTATGGTTTTCTAGTTACCGAGGATGGTTACTCATTATTGATTGATAATAATGATCCTCTAACATTCAAGGAAGTAGTAAGTGGCACAAATGTTTCCAAGTGGAAAGAAGCCATGAATTCTGAAATGGATTCCATATACCAAAACCAAGTATGGATTTTGGTAGATCCTCTATTTGATGTAAATCCTGTTGGTTGAAAATGGGTATTTAAGAAGAAACTGGACATGGAAGGACAAGTCAGTACCTATAAGGCACAACTGGTTGCAAAAGGGTTAAAGAAATGTCAAGGCATTGAATACGACGAAACCTTTTCACCAGTTACAATGCTGAAATCCATTAGAATTATATTAACCATTACCACTTACCATGGCTATGATATTTGACAAATGGATGTCAAAACAGTCTTCCTTAACGGTAACCTCCAGGAAGATGTTTACATGACACAACCTAAAGGGTTTATGACTCCAAAGGATGTCAATAAGGTATGAAAGTTGCAAAAATCCATTTATGGATTAAAGAAAGTATCCAGGTCATGTAACATTCATTTTAATGAAGCCATAATAGAATTTGGTTTTATCAAGAACGAATGTGAGCCATGTGTCTACAAACAGTTTAGTGGGAGTGCAGTCATTTTCCTAATAGAATATGTTGATGACATATTACTAATTGGAAAAAAGATACCAGCCTTACAGTCTGTTAAGGCATGGTTGAATTAATGCTTCTCCATGAAGGGCTTGGGTGAGGCAAAATGTATTCTTGAGATCAAGATTCATCATGATAGATCCAAGAGATTGTTGAACCTAAGTCAAAGTAAAAACATTGATAAGATACTAAAGAGATTCAGTATGGAACAATCCAAGAGGGGATTGTTGCCAGCATCACATGACATTCATATTTCCAAAAAAATGTTTCCTCAGACACATGAGGAAAGAAAGATAATGGAAAGGACTCTATACACATCAGCGATTGGGTCAGTCATGTATGCCATGCTATGTACTAGGATGGATGTTGCCTACGCATTGAGTGCAGTTAGAAGATATCAAGATGACCTAGGTTATCACCAATAGATGGCAGTCAAGACTATCCTAAAGTATCTGAGGCTTACTAAGGATATGTTTCTAGTTTATGGAGGAGATGAGGAACTAGTCATCATAGGATATGCATATGCTAGTTTCCATACTGATCAAGATGACATGAAGTCACAAACGGGATGCATCTTTACTTTTAATGGAGGTGCAGTGAGCTGGAAGAGCTTAAAGCATAGTGTGGTTGCAGATTCTACAATAGAGTCCGAGTATATCACAGCTTTTGAGGTAGCTAAAGAAGTATTTTGTATGCGAAACTTCATCCAAGAGCTGGATGTGATGCCTAGAAGTAAAGATCCCATCACACTGTACTGTGATAATACTGTAGTGGTGGATCTCTCAAAAGAGCCAAGGTCACATCAGCGGATGAAGCACATACTTCAAAAACATCATATCTTGAGGGATTTTTCTCAGAGAGGTGAAGTTGCAGTGAGCAATATTTCCACGGAAGACAATGTGATAGACCCCTTGACTAAAACCTTGACTCAGCAGAAACATGATCATCATGTGAGGTCTAGTGGACTGAAAGTCGTAGGCAGTTGGCTCTAGTCCAAGTAGGAGTTTGTAAGAGTTGGTGTCCTAGAACCAACTGGTTTTACTTTTATTACATGAATATTTAATATATTTAAATATTAAACATCTTATTACATATTGTTCATTGTTCTGCATGACTATAGTGTAATAATGTCCTAGAGTATTTGTCGTTTTGACAAGGTTATAACCGTTCCCCGTTATGATGAGAACCTTGAAGTGCTATGACAATATTCTTAAATATAGTTCTGTGGTTGGATGACATACTATAATGGGACACATAGTATATAGACCGTGAGATGCGAGTATTCGTAAGCAGATGAGATTTCCTCTCATGAAGTTCGTACTTGGTAATCTCTAAGACGAGAGATTATGAGAACATACCCGCCAGTAGGAATTCCGCATGTTTTGGTGTCATTGGATATTCCTATTTGCAAGCGTGTGTAATGATCCTTAGACTTTAATATTATCATTAATACATTTTACGACTCACACACTTTGATTTACTAATGAAAATCATCACGTAGATAGTTGGCGGGAAGTAGGGTACGTTGGGTGCGTCACAAGTGACATGTTATTAATGGATAAGTCGAGGAAGGATTTGTCCCTTCCATTTATGGAAGTTGATATCTCATCCCTTTGATTGAAATAGAACTGTTGCATGAAATTCCATGTCCATGGTGTAACAACGAGTTTATTTCAGGTTATCAAAGAACGACGTATCAAGCACGAAGGTTGATGACACTATCATGAAACCTGCTTGACGAGATATTGAGACAAAGAGATTATATTAAACAGTGGGCGTTCGTATGTGGATGTTGTTGTTGCAACTTTAAGTTCTTTCTCTTAGGTGCCTTGACCCGTTTCTAGATAGTACTCTTGGACTTTAGGCAATCCCACCTAATGCCAACGAGAAAGAATCCTAGAGGGTCACACACTAAGTGTTTCTAGTGGTCTCGATTAAATTCTATTTTAATTTAATTAATGGAATAAATATTATTCTCAAGATAGTGGAATAATTTTATTCAAGTTAAATTGATTGCATAAATTAAATAAATATTTATTCATTTTATTGTGGTTAAAATATATTTACTTATTTTATTAAACATTTAATAAATATTTATTTACTAGTTGAAAAAAAATATTTATTTAAGAGAATAAATTTTTATTTATTCAGGTGTTCAATAAATGGAAGTAGAGTTCGGGCGAATAAAGACCGGTCTGGTAGTAAAATAATTATTTTCCAGATGGTAAATAATTATTTAACCAGTTGACACAAATTAAAATAATAATAACACTGCTATTATTTTGTGACATGAAATTTTATTTATAATTCCGTTTTGCGCAAGTTGGCGCACCATAAATAATGACATGGTATTATTATTTAAATAATAGGTTTTCTCTAGGGGTATGAATGTATTTAATTACTGTTACACAATAAAATATTGTAACTGAAGCCCCATGTCGATAAATAGACACGTACGTCTATTGTTCCATGTACCGAATTTCACGCCCAGTGAATTGAGAATTGTTGAGATAAAAAATTTCTCACTCAAATCCTCTTCCCACCCCTCTCAAGAACGAGAGATGTTCTTCAAGGACAAATAACAAGCGATTAAGAACGACTGAAAAAAGACACTCGCTTCGCCATGATAGCACTCAGAGAATGAGTGGTGTTGATCAGAGGCCATCAGAGCACATGTGGATCACCGCTAGAGGGATTTTAGTTTGGATCCTTGCAAGAACAATGAGATAATCCGAAAGGGTCTTTTTGAAAGATTAACATCATCAACGAAGAAAATTCTAAAGATCTGGGTATTATTTTCTTTATGAAATCAATTAAATTAATTATAAACATGATGTGTAAGATCCTCTCAAAAGGTTTCGAGACTCTTCCTTCTATATCTAAATCTTTGATTCTATTCCATGGAGACTGGCATTCATTTTCGTATTGATCCCGGAATAATCATTGATTATAGTAAAAATTAAAGTTGGGTGTTGGCCCAACCGCGCTTCCACTATGCCCAGAACCTTCAATCTTGTGACATGAGTATTTTTCTGGTTATATATATGCTTCCACTTTTGTTTATTTATTTCCACTGACATTTTACTCTGATAAAAGAGGGTATAGTCTTCCCATGAATGACTTACCCGACCCTCGTTGCTAGTCGGCAGCCTCTAATGTACGTGGAGGCGAGCTTGAGGTCATGTGATGAATCAGCTTGGGGCACCATCACGTGGTACCCGGTTCGGGACGTTACAAAGTGGTATCAAAGGTCCAATTTTCTTCTTATTTTGTCTTATTGTTTTGGGAAAGGTAGACAGGAGACTCGTAAGAGTCAGAGCTTGGTAATGAGCTCGTGCATGGGAGTTGCAAACCCATGTATGGGGGAAAACCCAAGTACTCTGGGTGGGATTATTGATATTGTTGTTTGCTGTTAGAGTTGAATATTATTTCACCTTGGGTGACACACTTGTGGTGTGATGTGATTATTGTTTTTGAGAATTTTTGAGTATTGGTTTGTGGCCCAGAATGACACAAGAGTTGGGTATGTATGCATCATTCTAGGCACTCAGGTTTATTGTGACATGCATCATTTTAGGCAGGCACAGGGAAACAAGTTATGAGTAAGTTGTTGAACTTGAACTTTTTTCCTTGTGTGATTAAAATGAAAAGTGGTGCCTAACATGAATTGAAAAAGGTTGAAAAATGATGCGAAATGAGAATAATTGGGTGTCTAAATGAGAAACTCGATCATGATAGTGTGTTTACCCCTGTAACCAAAACTTAGGAGTAGAATGGTTAAGAGTAGTGATAGCGCCTCAGTTTGACTATGTGGTGAGGTGGGGGAAAAGACTTGGTGATTATTGCCTCTTACGTAAATGTTATAGGGTTGTGATATGAGACTTGAGATATGTGTTTGGAATTGTAGAGAGTATTCCTCTATGACGCTTGTTGAGGGGACGACCGAGGGGCATGCCTAGGAATGATTTTCCAGTTAGCGAACTTGAGGCACTGATCGTGCCAATTGAAGATGAAGGGGAGAGGTTTCGAGAGATCTTTGCCTGCTTCATGTGATTCATGGAAAGAGACCTAGGGCGAGTTGTGAAAAGTATGTATAAGTTAACAAGGGAGTTCTAGTTGCAACACCCTATGAATTTTACTGGAGAGGGTGGACCTGAGGGAGCAGAATTCTAGGTTGAGTCCATATAGACAATACTTGGAGACATTGGCTGATAGGAGGGTCAAGTCAACCGCTTATATGCTATGAGGATCAACGAATGGGACATTCAGGCATGAATTGTACAGACCGACGATATGTTATGGAAGGAATTCTTGGAGAGGTTCCTGGAACACCTTTATCTAGAGACGTTGAGACAAGAGAAAGCTACTGAGTTCATGCATCGGACATAAGGGAGCATTTCAGTGATAGACTATGCTGGATGCTACACAGATTTGCAATGATTTGCTCCAACGTTAGCAGGAGATGAGGCAGCTATGGTGAAACATTTTCAAGATGGAATTAAGTGTGAGATTAAGTCTCAGGTGAATATCTTCAGGCTGAAGAAGTTTACAGAAGTGGTGTATTATAATCTCATAGTTTAAGGGAACCTGATGGATGTTTCTAGTGCTGGACAAGTAGTTTTTACTGGACTATAAGGAGGTGAGACTTCTGAGAATAGGAAGCACCGTTATGACAACTTTAACCAAAGCAGCGGGAAGTAGAATATGTAGACAAGAGGGTTGGTTGGATAATACCTTACTGGTGTGATATGTCATTAGTGTGGTAGGTCGGGACACTATTGTCGACACTATTCTCGACCACCAGTAGAGTGTCGATCTTGCGGCAATATGTGACATCTATAGAAATTCTGCAGGTCGCAACGATAGGCTGGAACTGAAGGAGAAGCAAGGCAGAGTCAGAGTATGGGAATAAGATATTCTACACCAAATCAGGCTGACAGTTGGAGTTATACTGATCGAGGTGGTAAAGGTAGTGGTTGTGGTGCTTCTAGGCAGGAGTGCCCACATTAGCAGAGTGGTTCTACTCAGGGGAGTCAGACAACATCACAGGGAAGAGGGGCATCACTGTTACATGCAGTACAACCTACACTTGTGGATAACGATGCTGGACCATCGATAGTAAGAGGTAATATTATAGTAGCTTCTACTTTAGCTAGTGCCTTGTTTGATACTATTGCCTCTCATTCCATTATATCTGCAAAACTTGTTAACGGTTTGAGCCTAGTGGTGGAGTTTTTGAGCGGGGTTATTATTATAGATACACCATTGGGAGTGTGGTCTAGAGATATCTATCTATGCAAGGGATGTTCACTAGAGATTAAGGAATATCGTTTCTTATGGGATCTCTATGTTCTTGATATGACGGGCTTCAACCTAACTATGGGTATGGATTAGCTAGTCGCATACTGATCCCACATCAACTGTTACCATAGGAGAGTGACCTTTGTGTCTGTAGAGACCCGAAGCGTGACGTACATGGACATTATATTACATTTGCGGAATACTTATTACATAACAAAAACACACACACAAGGACCGTAATAGTTTAATGTCTTTGGAAACTCGGAATATAATCTTCTAATTGTGGTGAAAGATCTTCAACATCTCCCATAAAGATCTTCTTTTTTTTTATACCTAAAACCTTTCTTTATATCCTGGGGAAAAGAAAACATAAAAGGGTGAGCTCAAATGCTCAGTAAGGGTAAACAAAAGAAATATCAATCACATCATATACATAAGCACATAACTTTTGGAAATCTTAACCTGCAAAAGAGATCATAATTTCATAACATGGGGTAAATCATGGCAGTGAAATGTAATCACAATAATCATAACATAAAACATGAAACTTTGTGGCATTCACACATAATCATAGAGAATCATTTCTTGTTAGTCAAGACTCATTGCCAAGACTATCTTAGTGGACAAAGTCCCTTTCTGAATCGAGTAACCCTCGTTTCAGTCCTGTTTCACTGAACCGGTATAACCTACCATTCCAGCCATGTCTATCTCATGAGATATAAAATCATTACCCAATGCATTGGAGGGAGATATAGGTCCCACCCATCTCATAATGATACCATTCTTATGTGTGCCACAAAATCATAAATCATACATCATTTCATAACCCATGTAATAAAATGGGATTCTTAAACATCATGCCATCATAATCCATAAACAATTGATATCATTTCATCATAAGAAAACTGAAACCATTTAAATCATAGAGACATTTTACTTGAAACATACATATCAAATAACGTCATCTTAGATGGAAAAATAGTTTCAAAAAAAAAAACACTTGAAATGAATTCTTGAGGAAAATATCCTTTCTTCTTTAAAAACATTTTTCCTTTCTTAACATGTCATAAAACTTTAAATTAAAAGAAGTTGATTAAAAATAAACTTGAAAACTTGTAAAGTAAGATTCTTGGAAATAATGTTTTAAAAATACATTCATGCCGTATACGTTAAAAAAAACATTCTTCGTACTTTTGTCGGAAAAGTCAAAAAATCACCTCGTACGAAAAAGCGACAAAAGATTCCTTTCATATTCTTTACTAAAAACTCACCGAAGGGTAAAAATGGATTTAAACAATTGTAGGTGGATGGAAATAATATTACATACTGATGAAACATGGATGTGGATGATAAAATACACCCCAGTAAATATTTACGAATAAACAATCTCAGATAAAAATGAGATTGTGATATTTCCCTTACCTTAGGTCCGACTTGCTTTGTAAGTGTCCGAACCTCCTCTTCTTTGAAGCGCCTCTTTGAGACCTCCTCTTAGGGAACTAAAATTGGTCTTTGAGGAAGACCAGAACCTCTAGGATGTTGCTAGGGAAGTGGAGAAGATATTTTGGCAGGGGTTGGCCGAGCTTGAGTGCTCAAATTGGTGTGAGAAGGAGGGGGAGGAGGTGTCCTTTTATAGGGGAGGAGAGGGGCACCTTAGGAATTCTTAAAAATATTAATTTATAATAAATCTAACCCCACTTAAAAACCTCCAAAAATGACTCATATTCGAAGATTAGATGAGATAGGGTTGTAATATCATCAACCAATCAAATTTAGACATGTTTGGATATTATTTTAAACCTTATCAATTAGATTTAACTCTAAGTTAAATAATTTAACTTTTACCGTGTCTTTTTTTTTCTTTCACTATATGGTTAATACACTTACTATAACATGCCAAACGAACCCCAAATTGTTTATTATTAATATATATATCCTTATCTAAGTCATTTGGCCGAACCTTAGATTTTTAGGAATAAAATAACAATTAATAATATAATATTTGATTTAAAAACTATTTTGTGTCAATTTTACACTATTTGATATATGATTTTTGTGAAAGTCATAACAGAATTATATGTTCGAACCAAGTTGATTAAATCAACATTAATATATCATAGTAACCTAGAAAATTATTGGAATTCATAAAAAGTCTCAAATTAAATTTATTTTGGTGTTTATAACATCAATTATGTCAAATTTCATTAATAAGATAATTACTGCATCATCATTGTGTCATAAATAAATTAAATTATTTAATGTCTAAAATTTACAAATAAAATACCATTATGTAAGAAATATTTTTAGCTTTCTAATGAATATTTACAATCGAATTTATCTTATGTATAACCCTATATTAAAAATGTTTTAGTAAATAAACTTTGATTTTAACTCTTTTAACTCTTCTTTAAATAAATTAATAATAAATGTCCTAATCTAATCCAAGTGGGCCTAAATGGACATATTTTATTTCTAAGTTTGTTTTTGGTCGAACTACACTTGTCCAATAGAATTAGGACATGTGTTAGGGTAATAGTAATATCATATTTACCCTTAGTTACCCTATTTACTATTAACCGCGGTAAAAAAAAGTAAAAAGTTACTATTCACCAAAAAATTATTTTTATCTCATTGAACCACATTTTACTTACTGATATCAACCGTGTCTGTCGGATTTTCGAAATTCCATTCACAGAAGCGGTAAAATTAAGTTTTATGCAAAATTCAGTTTTTAACCTACCACTTAGTGGTTTCACTATTCATCAAAAATTGAAAGTTTTCAGAAAAAAGCCAAAATTTCATCCTAAGCTATATTTCATATTCCGAATTCAAAAATGAAGTCTATTTTACCAAATTCATAACATATAAATTGAATTAATTAATTTTATAATTAAATCCCGCTGTTAAAACAAATAGCGTGTTTTTAAGAAACAATATCTATCAAAAGATTGACACTTGATTATGTCTGGTTTAAATGTGAAATTACATTCAATGACCAACATTGTATTAAATTGTAAAAATATATTCTAAATATACTTTAAAACCACTCAAATTAATAATTTATCACTATTAATTATTTCGATTAAAAAGTTGTTTTTAATTATAATTTAGTAATTTTCACTATTCATCAAAATATGATAGTTTTCCGAAAATTACCAAAATTTCACCCTAAGCTAATTTCGATATTACGAATCCAAAAATGAATTCCATTTTGAAAAATAAAATTTACAAAATTTCAAAAAGTGGTTATTACTATTCATAACGGCTAGTTTTAATAATATTTTAATAGCATATCGCTGTTTAGTGAAACTCGTTATTGCGTACTACACATGCTATCGAGGAAGGTCGCGATTGCGTGTAATGCAAGGCAAGTCAAGGATGCGTGTTGTGCAAGCTCCTTTTGGTGTAGCGTACAACACAAGACATAAATAAAATTAAAAAGAATATTTTTTTACAAAATCTTGGGTTGTTACATTCTACCCCCCTTAAAATGAATTTCGCCCTCGAAATTCGTCGGGGTTATAAATGGTTTACTATTCGAAAGTTTCTTTAATAGAAACCCACATCGTAAAAAGGAATATGAAAACCAATCTTTAAAAACAAAAGTATGAAACGTAATGGTTACCCAAATAAACTAATCATTGGGTTTCCACATAGGTGAAAATATGGATATGGAAGAGAAATCTAATCATCATGTTCTGATGGAGAGTGGTAGAGAACATGGCTATGGAAAAGCTAGTAATCACAAATCCATAGATTTGTGATGATATAAGGTACCATCTGATTCATCAGATATAAGATCACTAGGAAAACATTTTTGGTTTTCAAGATCATTTCCCTAAAGTTGAAAATTTGAATTAGAATAAATACTTACTTTATTTTGGTACAATCTCACTGTTGTTTGTGCCTTGAACAATTTCCACTTCATCTCTTAAATAAATGAAGTTGAATTTGTTATTCGTGAAGTGTTAGCAGATCATGTGATAGAATGACGGGTCATTCCATCTGTCTCAAACAAAAGGTTAGAAAAAATTATATACATAAGTCGATCTATAGTGAGATTAATTATATATGGTTCCTAAAATGGACTTATACTTCATATATCGTACTGCTTAATAAAATAAAACTAGTTTCTACTAAATAGGGACTTCCTGTAGGCCAGTGGTAGGCGATAAAGGCCAGTCGCACTTCGGTTTTGGGTTCGATTCCCATAGCCTTGTCCGACGCGATGGGCTGTCGCCCGTCCTGCAGGTTGTCCTTTTTCTAAAACTACATTACTATAACATCCCATCAATAATATCAAAAAAAAGAACTTCTTTAGGCTTATCCATAATACTGCAGTCCACTTTCATAACATAGTGAAAATTATTACCAGAGATTTAATACCATCGTTGATCCCCATATATCATAAGATATGTCTTTTTGGTCACATTCTAAACATTCAAAGTCCTTAATCATGTATTCTCTTGAATACCTATTGAACCTTAGTGAAAACATGAATGAAGTTAAACGTTAACACTTTCCACATACCAAAATCCTCAAAATTCTTTATAATCAAACCATGATATCACTTAGTCCTTATATCAATCATGAGCTCATGAATACTGTCAAATATTTCATTTTCTCATTTTTCCTTCATTATGCGCATATCATATTTTTTTTCAAAAATACCTCAATCACTTCGAATACCACATTAGACCAATACATAAATATTCCAATACACCATAAAAGTACCTCAACAACATTATTCTTGAATACCAATACATAAACACTTCAGTCCATCCACTTCAATGACTGTCCTGGAATAAGTCCTTCCTTGATTTAGAAGTATCTTTTTAGGTCAGGGCATTGAGTTGGGTAATGCCCAGGTTCTCCACAAATAAGACATTGAACTCCATAACAATCTGTCACTCTATGACCTTTTTCTCCACACAGATAACATCGGTCCCTCCATTTGAGGTATTCCTCAAGGTTCTTCTTCCCTTCTTTAGAAATCTCAATCTTCCTTTCTTTATGCTCCTCAACATGCGAACATGCATAATAGTTTATCTTCCTCTTCTTTGATGAATTAGTCATACCACTAAATTTCACCTTGTTAATCATATATCGCGATGACTGATTCGGCATAATCACAATATCTTTATCTCTAGGCATTACACAATTTTGTTGCTCATAGTCACCAATTTGTCCATTGGATTTAATGTTAACCGAATTCCTTCTGGTTCCCTCCATTAACTAAAACACAAAAAGAATTTTGTGAGAGGAGAAATCATGCTAGGGAAGACAACATAGTAAAGGGGAAGCACCCTCAATATCTAACATCTTAGGATAAATTCTAAGATCGTTACTGTAGTTCTAGGACTATATCCTATACGTATACTTATCCTTAGGGACATCCCTAGACATACCTTAGAAATATCTCTAGGGATCTCACTAACGTTTTCGCATCCTAGTTTCCAAAGGTTGACTAAACCTTTCCTCTGATACCAAATGTAGAGACCCGAAGCTTGACGTACATGGACATTATATTACATTTGCGGAATACTTATTACATAACAAAAACACACACACAAGGACCGTAATAGTTTAGTGTCTTTGGAAACTCGGAATATAATCTTCTAATCGTGGTGAAAGATCTTCAACATATCCCATAAAGATCTTCTTTTTTTATACCTAAAACCTTTCTTTATATCCTGGGGAAAAGAAAACATAAAAGGGTGAGCTCAAATGCTCAGTAAGGGTAAACAAAAGAAATATCAATCACATCATATACATAAGCACATAACTTTTGGAAATCTTAACCTGCAAAAGAGATCATAATTTCATAACATAGGGTAAATCATGGCAGTGAAATGTAATCACAATAATCATAACATAAAACATGAAACTTTGTGGCATTCACACATAATCATAGAGAATCATTTCTTGTTAGTCAAGACTCATTGCCAAGACTATCTTAGTGGACAAAGTCCCTTTCTGAATCGAGTAACCCTCGTTTCAGTCCTGTTTCACTGAACCGGTATAACCTACCATTCCAGCCATGTCTATCTCATGAGATATAAAATCATTACCCAATGCATTGGAGGGAGATATAGGTCCCACCCATCTCATAATGATACCATTCTTATGTGTTCCACAAAATCATAAATCATACATCATTTCATAACCCATGTAATAAAATGGGATTCTTAAACATCATGCCATCATAATCCATAAACAATTGATATCATTTCATCATAAGAAAATTGAAACCATTTAAATCATAGAGACATTTTACTTGAAACATACATATCAAATAACGTCATCTTAGATGAAAAAATAGTTTCAAAAAAAAAACACTTGAAATGAATTCTTGAGGAAAATATCCTTTCTTCTTTAAAAACATTTTTCCTTTCTTAACATGTCATAAAACTTTAAATTAAAAGAAGTTGATTAAAAATAAACTTGAAAACTTGTAAAGTAAGATTCTTGGAAATAATGTTTTAAAAATCCATTCATGCCGTATACGTTAAAAAAAACATTCTTTGTACTTTTGTCGGAAAAGTCAAAAAATCACCTCGTACGAAAAATCGACAAAAGATTCCTTTCATATTCTTTACTAAAAACTCACCGAAGGGTAAAAATGGATTTAAACAATTGTAGGTGGATGGAAATAATATTACATACTGATGAAACATGGATGTGGATGATAAAATACACCCCAGTAAATACTTACGAATAAACAATCTCAGATAAAAATGAGATTGTGATATTTCCCTTACCTTAGGTCCGACTTGCTTTGTAAGTGTCCGAACCTCCTCTTCTTTGAAGCGCCTCTTTGAGACCTCCTCTTAGGGCACTAAAATTGGTCTTTGAGGAAGACCAGAACCTCTAGGATGTTGCTAGGGAAGTGGAGAAGATATTTTGGCAGGGGTTGGCCGAGCTTGAGTGCTCAAATTGGTGTGAGAAGGAGGGGGAGGAGGTGTCCTTTTATAGGGGAGGAGAGGGGCACCTTAGGAATTCTTAAAAATATTAATTTATAATAAATCTAACCCCACTTAAAAACCTCCAAAAATGACTCATATTCGAAGATTAGATGAGATAGGGTTGTAATCTCATCAACCAATCAAATTTAGACATGTTTGGATATTATTTTAAACCTTATCAATTAGATTTAACTCTAAGTTAAATAATTTAACTTTTACCGTGTCTTTTTGTTTTCTTTCACTATATGGTTAATACACTTACTATAACATGCCAAACGAACCCCAAATTGTTTATTATTAATATATATATCCTTATCTAAGTCATTTGGCCGAACCTTAGATTTTTAGGAATAAAATAACAATTAATAATATAATATTTGATTTAAAAACTATTTTGTGTCAATTTTGACACTATTTGATATATGATTTTTGTGAAAGTCATAACAGAATTATATGTTCGAACCAAGTTGATTAAATCAACATTAATATATCATAGTAACCTAGAAAATTATTGGAATTCATAAAAAGTCTCAAATTAAATTTATTTTGGTGTTTATAACATCAATTATGTCAATATTTCATTAATAAGATAATTACTGCATCATCATTGTGTCATAAATAAATTAAATTATTTAATGTCTAAAATTTACAAATAAAATACCATTATGTAAGAAATCTTTTTAGCTTTCTAATGAATATTTACAATCGAATTTATCTTATGTATAACCCTATATTAAAAATGTTTTAGTAAATAAACTTTGATTTTAACTCTTTTAACTCTTCTTTAAATAAATTAATAATAAATGTCCTAATCTAATCCAAGTGGGCCTAAATGGACATATTTTATTTCTAAGTTTGTTTTTGGTCGAACTACACTTGTCCAATAGAATTAGGACATGTGTTAGGGTAATAGTAATATCATATTTACCCTTAGTTACCCTATTTACTATTAACCGCGGTAAAAAAAGTAAAAAGTTACTATTCACCAAAAAATTATTTTTATCTCATTGAACCACATTTTACTTACTGATATCAACCGTGTCTGTCGGATTTTCGAAATTCCATTCACAGAAGCGGTAAAATTAAGTTTTATGCAAAATTTAGTTTTTAACCTACCACTTAGTGGTTTCACTATTCATCAAAAATTGAAAGTTTTCAGAAAAAAGCCAAAATTTCATCCTAAGCTATATTTCATATTCCGAATTCAAAAATGAAGTCTATTTTACCAAATTCATAACATATAAATTGAATTAATTAATTTTATAATTAAATCCCGCTGTTAAAACAAATAGCGTGTTTTTAAGAAACAATATCTATCAAAAGATTGACACTTGATTATGTCTGGTTTAAATGTGAAATTACATCCAATGACCAACATTGTATTAAATTGTAAAAATATATTCTAAATATACTTTAAAACCACTCAAATTAATAATTTATCACTATTAATTATTTCGATTAAAAAGTTGTTTTTAATTATAATTTAGTAATTTTCACTATTCATCAAAATATGATAGTTTTCCGAAAATTACCAAAATTTCACCCTAAGCTAATTTCGATATTACGAATCCAAAAATGAATTCCATTTTGAAAAATAAAATTTACAAAATTTCAAAAAGTGGTTATTACTATTCATAACGGCTAGTTTTAATAATATTTTAATAGCATATCGCTGTTTAGTGAAACTCGTTATTGCGTACTACACATGCTATCGAGGAAGGTCGCGATTGCGTGTAATGCAAGGCAAGTCAAGAATGCGTGTTGTGCAAGCTCCTTTTGGTGTAGCGTACAACACAAGACATAAATAAAATTAAAAAGAATATTTTTTTATAAAATCTTGGGTTGTTACAGTGTCTCCTAAGGTTGACCAATATATTCATCGTGGAGAGTGGGATATCCAGGCAGGATGAGCAGGGACAATTACTCAGCAACTGAGAGAGCTCACAACCCAAGTTGCTAGTCTATTGTTGGATGATGAGGGTGTTAGGCAAGATGTCCTTCCACCAATAGTGGAACTATTTCAGGGTGTCTTTCCTGAATAATTCTTAGGGCTACCACCTGAGAGAGATTTAGAATTCACTATTGAGCTCATGCTGGGGGCTGAACCGGTATATATTCCACCATACAAAATGACACCAATTGAGATTCAAGAGTTTAAGACTCAATTGGAGGATTTGGAGGATAAGGGATTTATCCGTCCAAGTACGTCGTCTTGGGGATCACCTGTTTTGTTCGCAAAGAAGGTTGATGAGAGTTTACGCTTATGTGTCGACTACCGGAAGTTGAACAAAATGATTGTGAAGAACTGATATCCTCTTTTTCATATCGATGATTATTTTGACCAATTGAAGGGAGCTTGTGTGTTCTTAAAGATCGATTTGAGATCAGGGTATCATCATTTGAGAGTTCAGACTTCTGATATTCCTAGGACTACTTTTAGAAGAAGGTATGACCTTTATGAGTTTGTCGTAATGCCCTTTGGGTTGACAAATGCACCAATTGTGTTTATGGATTTGATGAACAATATATTTCATCCATATCTAGATCAGTTCATGGTGGTGTTTGTGGATGACATCTTGGTGTACTCTAAGACTTATAACGATCATTCCCAACATCTTGACATCGTCATGGGTACACTAAGAGAGCATCAGTTATACTCCAAGCTATCTAAGTGTCAGTTTTTGATTGATCTGGTACACTTCTTGGGGCACACCATCTCAGAGGAAGATGTGTCAATGGACCCAGAGAAGGTTCATGTAGTGGTTTTTTGGGAGCAACCCAAGAATGTTTTTGATATCCGAAGGTTTCTGGGATTAACAGGATATTACAAGAGATTCATCCAAGACCTTTCCCGTTTGGTAGTGTCGCTTTTGAGATTGACCAAAAAGGGAGTAAAGTTTGAATGGTTAGAGGTTTGTAAGAGAGATTTTTAGGAGTTGAAGAAGCGCTTAACATCAAAACAAATTTTGATCCTACCCGAGTCATGTGGGGAGTATACAGTTTATTGTGACACTTCTGAGAACGGACTTGGAGCTGTGCTGATGCAGGGAGATCAAGTTGTGGCATATGAGTCTCGATAGTTGAGGTCTCAGGAACAGAATTACCCTACACCCAACCTTGAGTTAGCAGCAGTGGTTTATGATCTTATGTGTTGGTGACACTATCTTTTGAGTGAAAAGTTTAGTCTATACAAATCACAAGAGTTTGAAGTATATATTTTCGCAGCGTGATTTGAATCTTCGGCAGCAAAGATGGGTTGAGTATATGAAGTCTTTCAATTTTTAACTGGCATATACGCCCGAGAAGGGAAATGGTGTGGCTGATGCCTTGAGCAGGAAATCTCAGACTCAGATTGTTTAGGAGTTGAGTACAAAGTGGAAGATGATGACCTTGCTGGCTGAAATTCATGTGGTGGTTCAGGAGAGTCAGGAGCAGATGACTCTGGTTTCAGTTGCAGTGGAGGCTACACTTTTGAGACGGATAAGGGATAAACAATATGAGGACCCAAAGTGATTATCCTTGAGGGAAAACTTTGAAGGTGGGGAGATATATTCAGACTGGTTGATAGATGAATATGAGATCATCTATGTGAAGAATCAAGTTGTGGTACCTACGAGCATGCGAGAGGAGCTCATGCGGTAATTTCATGCCTCGAAATGGGCAGTTTATCTAGGTGTAACAAAAATATACCGTGACCTACGACAAAAATTTTGGTGGCCAGGCATGAAAAAGGAGATAACAGGGTTTTTGAAAAGATGCTTCACCTGTCAGCAAGAGAAGGCAGAGCATCAACAACCTAGAGGTTCACTAAAACTGTTGCCTATCCCGTAATGGATGTGGGATGATGTTGATGCAGAAACACCGAGAGTCGCAATGAAAAAAAATGATTCAGAGAAGAGTAAAAGGAAAAAAATAACAAGAACACAAAGATTTATGTGGTTCAGGAATAATCCCTACATCCACAGAGAGGCAAAAAATCACTATAATTCAGGAGCACAATTATAGAGTTTTTCAGTAAGTAACCCTAGTCCAAAATGGGCTACAAATGGAGGTAGACGATCCACTATTCCACCAACCTCACAGGAAGTCCCCATCGTGACATCGTAAAGTGGAAACCCTAGTCAAAAGTGCTATAGTGAATGTCGGCTAGAAGTCCTATGAGCTACGATGAATGATGGCTGAAAGTCCTCATAGCTATAGTGCCTATCTGTGTCAGTCGGTCAACTCTTCTACAATGGTCAGAGATGCTACAATGGCCCAAATTTTGGGTCGGGGGCCTTCGTCCCCTGGACCCTCAGAGCAGGGGCGCATTACCCCTTGCAACCCCCAATGAGATCACCGCGGAGCTCATCCCGTGAAAGTTGTGGGCTGGTGTATAGTACGGGCCACAAGCATTCATCCCAACCGGATCGGGAAACACAAATCCAACAGACGTGACCATTGATTTTGTGGCGGGTCTCCCAAAAGCACTTAGGAAGAATGACACTATTTGGGTCATTGTGGATCGACTGACGAATGTGACACATTTTCCTACCTATAAGGGAAACCTTTACAATAGAACAGTTGGGAGAACTATACGTTAGAAAGATAGTTCATTTGCATGGAGTGCCATAGACTATAGTTTCAGATCGCGATTCACGCTTTACTTCACTCTTCTGGCAGGGCTTGCAAAAAGCTCTTGGCACACATATATTATTAAGTATGACTTTCCACCCATAGATAGATGGAAAATCAGAACGTACTATACAGGTGCTTGAGGATATGCTACGGGCATGTGTACTTGAATTCAGTGGATTTTGGGAAAAGCAGTTGGCTTTAGTGGAGTTCACCTATAAAAAAAGTTATCAGGAAAATTTACAGATGACACCATAAGAGCCTCTTTGTGGTAGGTCATACCAATCACCGCTATGCTGGATGGAGGCTGGTGAGTCAGAGTTGTTGGGACCAAGTCTCATACAGGAGATATCGAAGCAGGTATAGTTGATTCAGAAACGTATGGCTACGGTACATAGTAGATAGAAGTCGTATGCTAATAGATGGAGATGAACCCTAGAGTTTATATAGGGTGATTGTGTATTCCTTCGGGTGTTACCTAGGTTGGGTCACCGCAGGATACAGAGCCAGGGTAAGTTGGCACTCAGGTTTGTTGGACCTTTTGAGATAGTGGAGAGAATCGGGCCGGTGGCTTACCGATTGGCTCTTCAATAGAGATACAACGCTATGCATGATGTTTTACATGTATCATAACTTTGATGGTATCACCCCGACCCTTCTCATGTGAACGATGTGGATGGGGTTGACTTTAAGATAGATGCATCCTTTGAGGAGCATCTGATACATGTGTTGGATCGTAGTGAGAAAGTGTTGTGAGGAAAGACAGTGCTGATTGTTCATGTGCTATGACAACACGGACATGTGAAAGAGGAAACATGGGAAATAGAAATAGATATGAGGGCTCAATGACCCAATATTTTTGGCTCAGAATCTTAGAAAGGCTTGGAATTGCAGCTCGAGGACGAGCTGTTATAAGGTGGGGAGATTGTAAGATCCTGACCTTTTATGGAGTTGTCTCGAGCGGAATTTTAGGTACTTTTTGTCTTATTTAAGTACAATTGTTTGGAGTTATGACTTGGGGTGCGTTTGGGTGGAGTTTTAAGAAGAAATTTGAGAAAATGGGTCTGTGCACAGTTGACGCACGATTAGGGAAAACCGTGCGCCCAACCCAGCTAACCATGAAACCCTAGGTAGAGAGGTTTGCATGGCTGGCACACGGTTTGACAAACAGTGTGCTCAAACCTAGGAAAGCGTGCGACCCTAGATAGTGAGGTCTAGACAGTTGGTGCACAATTTTTCCTAACCGTGCACCCCTACCCAGGAAACAATGCGCGTGGTTTTTATTTATCCGAAAATTGGTTTTAAAATCCCCCAAACCCCCGAAACACCACTTATTCGACCGTGGCTCGGGAATTGATGATTTTGGGTGATCCCAAAGCTTTCTGGAGGGGTTCCAAGGCCGTTCAACCTCTATTATTCAAGATCCAAATCCCAAATTGAAGATCCTCTCTTCTCCTGGTAAGTGGATTTCATCTCGATACTTCTCCCATTCTTTCTTCTATCTTTCCTTGATCTTTTCATGGAAGATATCCTATGTTTCCTTGGATCTAAACCTATGTGGTGAGATCTAGATCCAATATTTTGGATCTAGATCTATATTAATGAGATCCTGATGTCTTTGATCTTGATTTTGGTTTAGTGATTTAGATCCAGAACTTTTATAAACATCGTTGTGTTGCTCGGATTTTGGGAATTTCTGTTGAGAAAATGTCTGTCAATGAATCAAGGTAGGTGGTTTAAATATAATTCCCATAGTTGTGGATTTGATATGTATATGAAAAATTGTAGAATTTCTAGCATCCTTTAGCAATTTATTTTCTTGAACTGGGTTTATTATATTGACTAATTGAGTTATCAAAGCCCTGTTGAAATAATTTATTTTTATTGAATAATTAACCATGAGACTAAGGGGTTGTCCTATTAGATAATTAATTTGGGGAAATTGATTATAAGTGGTAGGTATTGTAATCTAGATAATTAATCGGGGGATTAATTATGAGACATTGAAATTCCTAAGTTGAGATAATTAATTATGGATTAATTATGTGCTTTTGATAATGTGATCAAGATAATTAATTGTGGGATTAATTATGGAAAGTCGAGATTAGAATGAGATAATTAATTCTAGAAAATTATTTATGGAATATGAATTGTGATAGTGATTAATTAATTGATGAATTAATTAATGATTTGAAGCACTTAGTTAATTTTTGACTTAACTAATATAATGGATGTGTTTAACTAATTGTTGAATTAGTAATGAGATTGAGGTGGATAATTAATTAGTAAATTAATTATGTGATAAATAATGGGAACATAATCATTCTAAATTGAGAAGTACAAATGGTAACATGGTCATCCTAGCACCTTGAATTCTTCGAGGTTCGGAAAGAAGTGGGTATTAAGATATGATATAAACTTGATGCGGAAACGTCAGGAGTTGCAACGACAGAACAACGATTCATAGAAGAGTAAAAAGAAAAAAAACAGAATGATAACATAAGGATTTACGTGGTTCTGTAATAATCCCTACGTCCATGGAGAGGAAAAACTTCACTATATGTCAGGAGCACAGTTTTAAAGAAGATCTCTCAGAGTTTCTCACACACACACTGAAACCCTAGCCTGAAAATGGGCTAATGTAGAGGAAGGAGCATTATTTCAGCAACCATCGAAAAGTCCGCTGTGCTACAGTGAAAGGCGGTTGGAAGTCCACATTGCTACAGTGAAAGATGACCACCCAAATCAAAAGTACTACAGTGCTACCGGTTGGAATTCCAATGAGTTACAATGCTATTGACTCTGAAGTCCGCATTACTACAGTGCATTGTCGGTGTCGGTCGGTCAGCTCTGCTACAGGGGTTAAAGTTTCTACAGTTCCCCAAAAAATTGGACCAGAGACCTTTGGTCCTCGGACCCCGAAGCAGGAGTGTGTTGCCCCCTACAACACCCAACGAGCTCACCACAGAGCTCAACCCATGAAAGTTGTGGGCTGGTGCGCAGTATGGGCCACAAATATTTGGCCCAACTAGATCAGGAGACACCAATCCAACATACATAGGGAACACTTTGGGCTCCGGTACGAGATGAAGTTAGTATTGAGGTGCGGGTATCCTTGGGAACCCTGGAGTTAATGTATTTAGATAATAATAAATGATAATGTAATAACTTGTTATTTATGCATTGTACTTATTTCTTATAGAACTGCATACACTATCTTTTGACTGGAATTGTTTTAGACACCGTTGGTGGTGCCCTACTGAGTTGTACTCACACTCTATTCAGGCTGCCTGATTGGTACCAGAATAGATTAAATTTGCAGGATTGGATAAGGGAAAAGGCCCTGGGATAGGTGGCTGATTGGGGATGGAGTTTGAAGGAGAGAACCAAACATGGCTTATGACCCACTTGGGGAGTCTTAGTGTCTTTATTTTTAGTTTCATTATAGACACGTGACACTTATATTAGCATAGCATGTTTTCCATTTCAGTTGAGTATTGTATTTTATGTTTGGTTATCTTGTGACATGAGTATTTTTCTGGTTATATATATGCTTCCACTTTTGTTTATTTATTTCCACTGGCATTTTAATCTGATAAATAAAGGTATAGTCTCTCTATGGATGACTCACCATACCCTCGCTGCTACTCGAGAGCCTCTAACGTACGAGGAGCCACACTTGAGGTTATGTGGTGAACCGGCTCAAAGGCACCATCACGTGGCACCCCAGGTCGGGACATTATAATAGGGGATCTGTTTGACTTTAAATAGTCTTTTGAAAGCTAAACTGTTTTTTTTATCATGATAATTTATTTGCAATTTTTAGAGAATAAATAATTAAATATAATATTTTCACAATAATGATGCAATTATTGTTTAATTAAAGGCAATATTAAATAAATGATATTAGAAATACTAAAATAAATATAATTTGATATGATTAATGTCATCCATGAATTTTTTAGTGACTTTGAAAACATGTTAGTGGTGTTTTAGAAGTATTGGTTCGAATTTATGTTATGATATTTTTAAAAAGTCAATTAATGAATAGTGTCAAAATTGACATTATTGATATTTTAAAATAAATTGTATTTTATCAAATGATATAAAATTTCTAAAAATCTCAATTTCAGCCAACTAATTAGGATAAGTCTTAAAATGACTCATTTATTGATCGTTTGACATTTTATAGTAATTATATTAACTCTCAAAGTGTAAATTACATGATGTCACGATAAGAGTTAAAATGGTTAACTAAGAGTTAAAGATAAAAATAAAGATAAGAATGTGGCCTATTTTTTTTAAATTATTTGTTGAGAGGATTTAGACACATCCTCATCTTAGCTTCAAAATAACTTACTTTGGAGCCATTTGGAATTGGAAATTAATTTATATTAATTTAATATTTTGTGACTTTCCAAAAGTGGATCTCACCTCAATTATAAAAGGACACATCCTCACTTATTCACACCACTTTGAGACTACTAGATCGATCAACCCCTTCCCATTTCTCCTCTCAAAATCCTTATCCAAGTTTTGGAGGTCAAGATCTTCCAAAAATACCAACTCTAGATCCCTTAAAAAGAGATCTAAAAAAAGTCCACTGAAGAAGATGTAATTGTTTTACCAAATCATTCAAGTTCATTTCCTCTTAAATTTCCTCTTCATGTGTTGTTTTCATATTAAAGTAATAACCCAAGTATCATCTATATGATTAGATGTTATTATGATTATGAGACTACCATATTCCATGATTTATCCATCTTATGAAAAATGAAAACACCATGGGTGCGTATATATGGCTTATCGTCTCCACTCCATGGTGTAATCTGTTTTTCATCACCACTTTACTTGCTGAAAATCATTTTTTTTTCATTTTCAAATAGCCGGTTTTTGGGTTTCCAGTACCCATATACAGACATTGAACCATCCGAAATCTAGAAAACACACCCAAAATCCAAATTCAAAATTCAAAAACAAACAACATCATACCAAATATCTATCAGATATACCATATGCCACGCGCCTCGTGACGCACCGCCTCCTTGAGCCTTGCATCCATCCGTCAAGCATCCAACTAGAACAGAGAGCCGGCGAACCAAACCATAGGGGAGTCATCTTTGTCCCATTCCAGATATCAACAGAAGCAGAAGATCCAAATGCAAAAAAATCAAACAGGCCATGACAACCACATACGCAACAACACCACACAACCACACATCCAAGAACATCATCCTCTAAACATTGAGGAACATACTCAAAAAAAGTTCACGAATCCAAAAAAATAGCAAAATCAAAGCCAAAAAAATAGATTAACCAACGCCAAAAAACCCAAGATGGAACCCCAACCCGCAGCTTCAGATCAAAGTCTTCCATCAAAAAATCACTGCGATTCTCAACATCACAGAAGGACATGAACTGAAGAAGAAAGGAAAAATCCCACAGCGCACTATAATGAAGATCAGATGGTCTCATCGCCACCGAACAGAACGACCACATCAGACATGGCGAAACCCCAACGTGCTCATGGGAGAAAAGGTGGACCCACAGACTACAAGCGTATGAACGCATCCACGAAGGGTCACCATGCTGCCGAGTGAAGCCCTATCCGAAGGGGCATGAATCGAGCGAATCAGGCTATCCATGATGCTGAAGAAGCCACGAAACCACCACCGCAGCAGAGAACCACCACCAAAACCACCGAGCATGACTAGGAACGCCGTGCCACTCACAGCGAAGAAGTCGACGACGACGAGAGGAGAGGAAACCCTAGGTTGGGAGCCCTTTACGGGCGCATCCCATCACCACTTTACTTGGATGAGTATAATGATGAATATAATGGATATATATGATAATTATGACATGATATCAATTCTTTAAAAATTAATATACCATCCACTCCCTTAATCATTCACAATTAAGGGAATGATACCGTTGCTCATGCATACATACGACCTACCGTTTCCACGACGATATGTGATTCATTTTTCATGTTAAACATCCAAGAATGGATCTAAAAATGTATTTAATGATTAAATATGATATTTATAACATTAATATCACTTGTGAGATGTTGGATCAATATCCTATACAAGAACTGAAATATTCATGACAAAACATGCATAGAAAAATGAAGCAGTTAACACCCGAAAAAGGGCAATAACAAATTATTATAAAAAAACTTGTGATAAAACAATATAATATCATATATGATATCATAAATCAGAATAATATTTTGATATAAGTTAATAAATTTCTTAAAACCATTATATAGGAGGTTAAAGCACACTCGACTAAAGGAAGCGCAAGGTAATAAATTTCGTCTCAATTTAATTTCATTAAGGCATATTGTAATGTTATGCACCTAGTTTCTTTTATATGATGTATATACTACCTTTTGACATGTTATATCACGAATCTCATTATTTTAATGATATTTTAAGTTTTATTTAATGTTATTCCTTCATGGGAATTATGATTCAAATGTTTCAAAGTGGTATGAGACACTTTGTAATGTTTAAAGATTATTTTCCATAAGAATGTTTTTAATGATATTTCAATAATATTTCCATTCATAAACTTCAACAACCTTTGTTGTTACATATCCTTCACTGGGGAATTATTTATAAATTTGTATTTTGTATTCAATACAAATATTTGATAAGGAATATTAATTATTAATTAAATTGATTACTCGATATGAGGAATGCTTTGGAATGATAGTGACAGGTGGAGCCCATACTTTATATAGTCCCTTGATGCATCGATAGGTTCTCATGAGAAAAATAAGTTGTCTAAATTAAACGGGTTTATACCTGTGGTTTTAAACAGTCTTGTGAAAGTTCTTGATGATATATGTTTTCATGTGCCTCAAACATGACGTCCAATAATTAAGCATCTTCTTCATTGATATTTCAGTTATCATTGTTATTATCCATGAGGTTTTCATATGATAAATTCTATGGATTCATTTAATTCTTAGTTTATTGATTAAATGACATGTGTTTTCAGTTATTCACTTTGTCATATTGATTATTCTTTATCCAGTTATTTAAATAGAATGTGTTCTCAGTTATTTACCTTTCCATATATATTTATTCTCATTGATATTTTATTTCTTCCGCTGTACTTACCCTTACTGAGAATTTGAGCTCACTCTTATTATGTTTCCTTTCCCCATGTTATAAAGAGGAATTCTTTTAATGCATTTCAAGGATGATGGGATTTTACTTATTTTATGCTTTATTTCCTTTCCCAATGTAATATGGGTGTCATATATGTAATCTTATTTTCCAAAACTGTTAAACTGATCGGTCCTTCAGGATTTGTTTCCTTGTAAACATGCCAATGTAATAATATAATGCACCAGCTTCGGGCTTCTGGGGTCGGAGCGTTACGGTTGGTATCAGAGGAAGTTTAGCCGCAACCTTGGAAACCAGATTTAGAAAACTTATATTAGTTAACATAAACTTAAGATAGACATTGAGGATAAGTATAAAAAAACATCCTAGAATCTTAGTAGGATAGATATTATGTGAGTATTCCTAGAAATATATCCATGTTTGGATACTACAAGTGGACATGGTTCTGACACAGATATACCTAGGAGTAACAACTTCAAGAAGGTGTGTCGGGCCCGACTCAACACAACCTCTTTACATGAAAACGAGTCTTACTGCGCACCTGGTTTGACACTCCTAGGGTATATACTTAGGATAATTCACATTTTCTTTACAAACATTGGGAATGATATAAATATAATGATGTCCCCAAAGAAACCATGTTTACGATTATTAGATTAACTATAAATAAAATTTTCAATTTATGTTATGTGTTTTACTAATTTTGGGATTATACATTATGTTTTATGATGATATGAACTAATTTAGTGCATGTCTTCATTTAGAAATGGCGACTAGAAGAAGGAACGTGAACCTCACCAATATACATGATCCAAAGAGTAAGATGAGTCATATATTTTATGGCCTTAGGCCAATATTTTGAAGGGAAATAATCTCCCAAGCATTCTCATCACTTGAGGGAATAGTATCATGTGACAATTATGGAAATAAACACCTTGGTACTTACTTGAAGGGAATGAGAGTTTGTTATAAGTGTGGAGGAAAAGACCACCAAATCCGTGATTTCAAGGGAAAGAAAGAAAATTCAAATGTGCAATGCTTCTACTATAAGGAGATGATACACTATGCAAATCAATTTCTCATGCATCAAAGGAATGTAACTCAAAAGAAGCTAATGGATCTCCGTCAAGATTTTGCTACTTCCATGGACGAAGTGGAATGATTAATGTTTTTATGTTTGGATTCATGAATTATGTCATTTGAGTATTTTATCAATGAGATGTACTGGTTATAAGAATTATAGAATATATGAGGATTGTACTGCAGTACTTTTTTTTATTAAGGATTTAAAATCTTGTGTTGATTGATACCAATAACCAAGAAAAGTGATTCAATAACAAGTTGAACTTTTTGGAAGGATAAGGGAAAAGTAAGCCTTAATATGTTCCTGCTATTGAGATAATGATGTCAGATTAAGTGATGATTGATATGAATAAAGTAAATTAGACACTACTAACTGCCTTAGAACTGATTTTAAAGTTTTGGATAATAATACTTTAAAGGATTATAAGGTCAAACATTTATTAAATGGTTTAATTTTATATTGAGATGAGGTTTTGGAGATTATTGTATTACTTCACCATGTGATGAAACCTGTGCTAAGAAAAGAAGTAGAAATAGTTCAAGGCACAAGTATAAGATTATTCTTATAGAAATTTATCAAGTATGTATATTTACTTATATCCTTAGAAAGCGAAATAATTTCTCAACCTAGGAAAAATGGTCTTAAAGCAAAAATGTTGACATATTATCATCATTTTTCATGATATAAATGACCATTATTCACACCTCTAGTTAATGATTTTGTGGTAAAATGTTTTCTCATGAATATGTTCTCTATCACTCTTCATCAGAACATGATGGTTAGATTTATCTTCCATATTCATGTTTTCACTAATGTTCTCCTATTCAAAAGCCTAGTTTTATAGTGAACTTCACATTTTATTTTCCCTCTTATTAATAAGATGTGTTATTAACCCTATTTATGATGTGATTTTTTCAACAATTGTTTTTTTTTCAAATATCAAACCCTAGAATAAAGAAATCAAGTTTAAATTGAGAGGATTCAATTTAATTAAGGTGGGGAGAATGTAACACCCAAAGATATTACAATATTTTCATTTTTGAATAAATTTAATTTTGTTGCTAGCTTTCTTTATACGCAAAACCCTGATAAGATTACGCTACACACAACAACGAGTTGTCTTGCATTACACGCAATGGTGAGTTTTACCGAACAATAATATATTATTAAATTATTATTATTTAATATAATAAGATATAACCTAACCATTAAGTTGGCGGTTATTAATAGTATTAACTAAATTATGAAAATATATGGTTGAATTAATTGGTTACGAATTAATTAGAAATGAATATAGAAACCAACTGAATATATTGGAAATGTTATTATAAAGAACTATTTTTATGCTCACAAAGTCGTTTATCCTAATAAATTAAATTAATTAAAATTAATGAATGATATTAATGTAATATATGTTCAATCAAATATTTTTGATTTTCATCCAATAGATTTAATAGACATAAAATAAGAACAAACCCAATTTTATGTATAAAAACCTATTTTAAGGTAATTTTACTGCCTTTTAACAAAAAATCTATTTCAAATCCAATTTTGACATTTTTATATATTTTATTTTATAAAATAAACTTCTTTTAAAGTGGAATATAAAATTTTTCTTTGTTTTATTTTTTTGGTATTTTTCTGATATGTTTCATGTTTTAACGAATGGTTATAAAATATTACATTTTAATTGAAAACAACTTTTTCATATGAATAATTTATAGTGTAAAATTATATTTTTAATTGGTTTTAAAGTATAATTAGATTAATTTTATATCATTTATTACAATATACGTCATTGGAATCAATTTTACATTTAATATGAATATAAAAACATTACAATATTTTGTGCGTTTTCACTTTAATAATCCGTTTTCTCATTCCGTCAACAAGATTAATTTTAAATTAATTACTACAACTTATGTGTTTTTAATTTTGATAAATAGATTTAATATTTGAAATTATTGAGTCCAAATTATGTGAATAGTTTTATTTTATTTTTTCGTACATGAATATTAAATTTAGTAATATTTTAATTACTACGGTGAAGGGTAAATCAAGTAATTATCGATAAAAATAATATTATAAAGACTATAAAATTACCCTAACACTTGTCCTAATTTCATTTGATGAGTGGGTTTTGACCAAAAGTATCATTGAGTCTAAATTATAATGTTTGGAAGCCACTTGGATGAGAGTATGACATTTATAATATTATATTCAAAGAAAAGTCAATTTTGTCACACTTTTGTTCTTTACAAGTGAAATATTTTTAATATGGAGTTATATAGGGGATCTGTTTGACTTCAAATGGTGTTTTGAAATATAAAATGTTTATCTTTGTCATGATAATTTATTTTTAATTTTTGGATAAAAAATAATTAAATTAAATACTTGCACAATAATGATGTAATAATTGTTTAATAAAAGAAAATATCAAATAAATGATATTAAAAATACTAAAATAAATAAAATTTGAGATGATTAATGTCATCCACAAATTTTTTAGATGAATTTGACATGTTAGTGGTGTTTTAGATGTATTTTTTCAAGTTTATCTTGTTATAATTTTTTTAAAAAATTCAAGTAAGGAATAGTGTCAAAATTCACATTATTGATATTTTAAAATAAATAATATTTTATTAAATGATATAAAATTTTCTAAAAATATCAATTTTGGATAACTGATTGGGATAAGTCTTAAAATGTCATCAATGACTCATTTATTGGTCTTTTTACATTTTATAGTAATTATATTAACCCTCAAAGTGTAAATTACATGATGTCCCTCCAAGTGTAAATTAGATGATGTCATGGTAAGAGTTAAAAGGGTCAACTAAGAGTTGAAGCTAAAAGATAAGGGTAAAAATATGACCCAAACTTGTTTAAAAATTGTTTGTTGAGAGTATTTAGACACATCCTCCTCTTTGATTCGAAATAACTCACTTTGGAGCCATTTGGAATTGAAAGTTAATTTATATTAATTTGATATTTTGAGAGTTTTCAAAAGTGCCTCTCACCTTAATTATAAAAGGGGACCTCATCCCTCACTTATTCACACAACTTTGAGCCTACTAGATCGACCAAACCCTACTCATTTCTCCTCCTATCATCCTTATCCACGTTTTTGAGGTCCTGGTCTTTCAAAAAGACCAACTCTAGATCCCTCAAGAAGAGATCTAAATGAAGTCAATCGAAGAAGAGGTAATTGTTTTACCAACTCTTTCAAGTTCATTTATTATTATACTAATTCATCATGTGTTGTTTCTATACTAAAATAATAACTCTAATATAATCTATATGATTATATGTTATTATGATTATGGGACAATCATATTCCATGATTTATCCATCCTAAGAAAAATGAAAACACCGTGTGTGCGTACGTATGGATTACCATCTCCACACCATTGTGTAATCTGTTTTTTATCATCACTTTACGTGGATGAGTATAATGATGTATATAATAGATATATATGATAATTATTTCATTATATTGATTCTGTAAAAATTAATATACCATCCACTTCTTTACTCTTTCACCATTAAGGGAATGAACCGTCGCTTGTGCGTACATACAACCTACCGTCTCTATGACATGATGTGATTCATTTTCTATCTTAAAAATTCAAGAATGGAACTAAAAATGTATTTAATGATTAAATATGATATTTATAACATTAATATCATTTTGGAGATGTTGGATCTATATCCTATGCAAAATAACCGAAACATTCATGACAAAACATGCACAGAAAAATGAATCAGTTAACACCTGAAATACGGGTAATAACTAAATGTTATCAACAAAAAGGTGATAAAATAATATAAGAAGATCATATATGATATAATAAATATGAATAAGATTCTGATATAATTTAATAACATGCTTAAAACCATTATACAGGAGGTTAAGGCATGTTCGACTAAAGGAAGCGTAAGGTAAAAGATTTCATCTTAATTTCATTTCATTAATCTATATTATAATGTTATGTTCATAGTTTATTTTATATGGTGTATATACTACCTTTTGGCATGTTATATCATGAATATCCTTATTTTCATGATATTCTAAGTTTCATTTAATGTTATTACTTTATGAGAATTATGATTCAAATGTTTTAAAGTGGTATGATACTTTTTGGAATGTTTAGAGATTATTTAATGTTTTTAATGATATTTCAGTAATATTTCCATTCATCAACATCAACAACCCTTGTTGTTACTTATCCTATATTGTGGAATTATTGATAAATTCTTATTATTTATCTAATATAGATATCTGATAAGAGATATTATTCATTAATTAAATTGATTACTCTATATGAGGAATGTTTTGAATTGGTAGTGACGGGTGGGGCCCAGACTTTATATAGCCGCTCAATGCATCGACATGTTCTAATGAGATAAATAAGTTGACCAAATTAAACGTGTTTCTACCTGTAGTTTTAAACCGTCTTGTGAAAGGTCTTGACAGTATAGGTTTTCATGTGCCTCAGACATGATGTCCAATAATTAAGCAATTCTTTTATATATATTTTAGTTATCATTTTTATTATCCATGAGGTTTTCATTTGATAAAATATGTGGATGCATTTCATTATCAATTTATTGATTAAATGACATGTGTTTTCAGTTATTCACCTTGCCATATTTATTATGCCTTATCCAGTTATTTAAATGAAATTTGTTCTCAGTTATTTACCTTGACATATAGATTTATTCTCATTGATACATGATTGATTTCGCTGTACTTACCCTTGTTGAGCATTTTAGCTCACCCTAATTATGTTTACTTTCCCCAGGTTATGGATATAAATTCTTTTGAATGAGTTACAAGGATGATGTGCTTTTACTTAAGTTATGCTTTATTTCCTTTCCCAATGTAATATGAGTATCATGTATGTAATCTTGTTTTCCAAAATTACTAAACTGATCGGTCCTTTAGGATTTGTTTCATTATAAACATGTCAATGTAATAAAATAATGCATCAAATTTGGGCTTTTGGGGTTGGGGCATTACACCCTTTTCCTAGTAGTCCACTTTGTATGAATTTAAACTTCTTGGAAGTAATCATGGTTGCACAACCTAAAAAGGTAGTACTACAGTCCTTATCACATGATTATAAAAGGTTTGACGTGTCACGTCACATGGTACCAAACTATATTTTCTCTGATTCTCTTCATATACATAGGAAACCCATCTCATGGGCTTGATACCAACTCCGTAACACCTCCTGCCTCCTTTCACAGGAGACCAACACCTCCCTAGATGGTGTTAAACTTTATAGTGAAACCCTGTATGGACTTAAACTACAGCGTAACTAGATACTTCGATAAAATGAGAGATCATATAATTCCCATATGTAGTGTCCTCTTAAATACAAGTTTTTAGTCAATCAATTTTTAATGGTAACCAATATCATTACTGGAAGGATTCATTAATATGTCTTAATTCTATGAGAGTTTCAGAGTAGGAAACAACCCCCCCCCACAATTAGTGAGATACGCCCAAACTCCTATCCTCTTGACTAATTCACAACCAAAAGTGCTACTGGTAATGTCCCAATGATCACTTTCTTTTAAAGAGTAGGTCTAAACCAACTCAAAAATCATGGGCACGGGGCGACATTAGAAACAAACATCTCATATAACATAATCATGAATTTTTGAAGGGTTTAAGTATAATGGATTTATGACATGGATAACGTGTTATGTATAAAACCATATTATACACCATGGTACGGGAGTATTATATTCCACACGGTAATTTTTTTGGAATAATTACATTCTATAAATAGAAAGTCATATTTTTCATGACCTGACTCCCCATCGACCCCTCTAGGGTCAGTAAAATAATTATGTGTAGCCCTTTAATCCCACCTCTAATAGGACATGGGGTGATGACTAGAACCAATGGTATGGATTCACTCTTATGGCAACAATTACCTCTTATTAAATAAAACCACAAAACAATAATAACCCCATTTGATAGAAAACGTAATTTTATTTACATAAATAAGATCCAAAAAAATGAATGAACTCATTCATAATATTTCACACACAACACCATGGACTTTAATATAGCATTTAATAAAAAACCCAATAAGAAGCTATAAATTAGTTAACAAACATGTGATAAAATCTTCCTACCCTACCTAAATCACCATGTATATAAGCTAAGGTTTCCCAACACAAACTTAGAATCAATCCTGTATGTCTATGAAAATATCATACAATAGTAGGGTGAGTATAATAACATACCCAATTAGTTCTTCCTATAACCTTTCTTATTCCACATGAAAGGGTTTCTTTATGAATTATATATATATCACCTATCATTTTATACAAATAAAGATAAATCAAGAGAAAATGATTCATTAAAAATAAAATTCCACCCTATATCATTCACCACCCACACCAACCACACCATCTACATCCACCATCCATAACCAACATACCCCCATCATCTATAACACCATGAACATATCACAACATCCACATCACCTCATCTACACCTCTAATACTATAATGGTTACACCAATAATAAAAATTGGTTACTGTAATTATAATGATAATAAATATATACAGAATCTATATAACAATAATAAAAAACTTTAAAGTGGCACAACTACAATAATCACAACCATATTAGTGGTTTTCAAGGGGAACACAACATCCCTCAATGTCATATTAACACCATTGTAAAACATCAATATCAAATATCACAATAACTACATCAATAACAGGTAAAAAAAATAAGACTTATGAAAACAAATTTTTAATCAAATCATTATAGAACATTTCATAACATATTATTTCTCATAATATATAAATTCTAGATCAACAATTTTCTTAATAATTAAAAATATATCATCAGAAATTATGAAAATTATTTATCTTATTCTACCACTTTCCTTAACATAAAAATGTATTTGGGTTTCCTTTTTCAATGTACTATATGTTTAACCACAATTTACCCTCTAAACACCCCATCACCATATCTTATCATATTCATGTCATGGATTTCATAATATAAATAATCAATAATTATCAGAAAACATAACATCATAATAACAAAATAAAACAATTATACTTAACATATCAACACTTCATGATTTGATCACAATAAATTTAGTCAAACTATATATCTATTTTTTTAACAGAATGATTTATTTTCGAAATATTCCATTTATTCCACTATTCCAATTAAATAAATTTTCATCAATGAAATAAAAAATATATACTCAATAAAATCACAAAATTTTTCCCATTATTATTAATCCTAAAAAAATTATACTCAATAATCTCATTAGGTAAATTATCCCCCAATTCCTTAATTTAAAAAATCATACCAAAATAAGATTTCCTTGAAATCAATATACCATAATTATATTCAATTAAAATACTTATTCATTTAATTTTTAAATGGGTGGGATATTTTATCCACCACCACAAAAAAAGAACTATATAAATTCATATGAAATGAAAATTTAAAAAGTTAGAATCACACAACACTTCATGATATTGAATCTCACATGGAATAATATACTCGAATCTCCTAATTAAATGATTAAAATACCTATTCATCATAAAAAACATCATGATCCATCCATTTGAAAATTTCCATCTAAAGAGAAAAAGAGATATATAAGAGATTATACAAAAATATAAAATAAATAAATCAAGGGATCCATTTACCTTCGATTTAAGGTTTGAGTCACTCATTTTTTTTGAAGAAACTCATTAATAGATGTAGAAAAACATCATAAATTAGCATTAAATTTCCTTAGGGATTAATTAAAATAATAAAGGTTTTTATAACTCTTAAAAAGGGAGTTTTTGTGATTTAAATGCAAAATCATAGATTTTTAATTCCCTTTCTATATTAGGTTCCACAATTTTTTTAATTATGTGCCTAACCATTGAAACATTATTGCCTAAAAATTTCTATAATGCAAAGTCATTCTGTAACCGTGTAATAAAAAATGTAATTCCCACCACCTAATTTTTTTTTTCAAATGCACATGAACTACATGATTATGTAATCATGAACATAAACCATATATCCATCGAAAAGCTCTCCCAAATTCTATCAATAACTCATATTCTCCCCAAACTTTCACCAAAAGGTAAACACTCTACTCCAAACCTAATAATGTAGTAAAAAAATTCACTTTTGATACCATTTATCAAACTTTTACTCACCTTTAATGCCCATGATCAAAGAAATATCCCTCAAAATTAAAAAGGTAAATAATGGAAAATCCTAGTTTTTATATTACATATCCCATAAAATAGTTTTATCTTTGAAAATCAGGATCATATAACTTAAAAAATAATACCAACCAAAAAAATATTAAACCAAAAAAATACATAAAATTGAGAGTCCTTTCATCCTCAAAAAACTCAATCATATTTCTTTAATATAAAATTCAGTAAATAACACATTATATCTAAATTCAAATTCATAACCACATATATACATGAAAGTTAAATTTTATAATAAATAATGATATTGAACATACATATTTGTCTCCTATTACCAAGTAAACTACGTTAAACAACCATGACTCCATGGATCTTGTATTAATTGTAAAACATTTCCATGAAACAGATTCTATTGACATTCATAAATTTCCATGGGTTGTTTGATGAATATCATATCTTTTTCAGTATCACGTTTTCTCCAAACAATCACATGAAACAATTCACGAAGGAATTTCCAATGTTAATATATGTTGAAAACTTCATGATCTTGATCCAGTTAGATTTAATGTTCTCAATAATACTCCACTTCATTAATTCACTCCAAGGCCTCAAAGGATTTGAATAATCACATGAAATTTTTCATCCTTAGCTGAATCAGTGTTGCCCATGAAAGGGTTAAGACCTCAAGAACTAATGATCACTAATATCATACTATAATAGTATACTCTTTTGGTTAGTGTATAATTCCTATTGACCATCCACTATATTTTTCTATAATTAGATTATTTGAACATTATTTATTATATCATGTACTAAGTTAGGTCCAATAACAATTGATTCATCGACATCAACCCAAGACAATGTTGATCTCTAAGTTCATACTTAGAATTCCTTAACTGCATTCATCCATATATATTACCAATAGTGGTTTTTAAAACTAAAATAAAAAAAGGATTTATGATTAACCCTAGATCCATTGAAATTGAGAAATAATGCCCAAAACATATCCTATAATGTACGAATAATTAACCAATTTTAAGAATTAGTTTATTCATGGATTTTAGTATTGAGGTGTGACTAAGTACTAAATTCAAATTATATTCAAAAATAAAGTACTAAATTCAAATTGATACGCACTCTACATCTTTGATATAAATTGAGTATCATGACCTAGAATGACCATCCAGATAACTCTGTGAAGCTTTTTTACTTCCAATATATAAAGACTTGTTAATCTATCTACTTTACATGATTATCTGGTTTGTAAGAAATTAGATGATTTAGTAGACTAATAAATGAATAACTAGACATAATCTTGTATTGTCAATTCATGAGGCAACACTATAACAATATACACAAATATATACTCCTATATCCTCTATAAAATACCAAATTTATATAAAATACATTCAAGAACCTGACTTTTAACCTTTATTTTCTGGAATAATAGACATCCTGATACAAAATCTTCCATCGATTACTTCATCCCTAACCACCAAAAAATGAATCCCCATTGAATGATAAATTTTTTCTATACTAGGGTGAATGAAAAAAAAATTCAATAAAACTCATGTAATACATAATTATGAAAACATATAGGATCATTGATTCTTCCATGGAATAAAATACAATGATCTCCCTCTTATGTCTAACCATTTGGTGTATCTTGATTAAAAATATTATCCCTCTATACACCCACCTCAAGATCTCTAAATTGTGATTCTATTATATAATGAAACAAGGAAAATTGAACCATTATCTAATATAGAAAACCTTTAATGACCCAACTTGAGGAACCAAAAACCATGACCCAAATTGAATCACTAAATGGGATCATGCACATTCCCCTAATTTTTAAAGGCTAGAATTTAGTGATGAGGGATAAGATACCCAATTGGGGAAAATTATCCCTCAATTCCTAAACCAATAATGTATAAAAATGCATTTAATATGTAAAACTATTTTATTAAAAACATTCAAAAATTCATAGTTTAAGAAAAATATGTTTTATAAGAAAAACAACCATAAGGTACAAACCCACATGGAAAATCAAAATAAATAAAAACGAAAATGAGCAATCCACTAAAACCTCCTACATTGTCTCCATAATGGATCTATGAATCTTCACTGACAATGTAAATGAATATTTATTTACTTTTATCACAATCAATTAGTTCTATATCCCCACCGATGTGCACATGTAGGGGTGACTTTTAATTCATTATAATTTCCCTAAGTCTTTAATGAATATCCATGCATTTAAAAACTTCACAAATAAAATATAACAAAAAATGATAAATAAAAACTTTTTAATCTGAAACATTGATTTATAAAATATATTTTAAAACCAAGATATCAAATTCTATGTCATTGAAACCATTTTCTAGGAAAACCACTTATCTAAGAACAAAAATAAAATAAAATCAAACCTTGATTTAAAATTCATTTCAAAACATGTTTTCATACTAAATACTAATTTTTATAAAACTTCCATTTTCCCAATTTAATAGAGAACTTATCATTTTCCCAAAATACTATAAATTCTATATTTTATAAAAAATAAAATAAAACATTCTAATTACTATAAAAAACATTTCCCAAGGAATAAAGGATCATAGATAGTTCATATTAGATAGTTTCTATCTAAATTTTTGTTGTGTAAACCAAGTCATCACTTGTTTATAAATTTTACACCAAAACCTCTATTTTAAATTGAAAAGTAATTATTTATCACCATTCACCATCACTTGAATTAATATAGGATCTCTAAGTTCCCCACATTACCACAAAAAAATCATAGATGTTTTCAAATTGGTCTCACTAAAACCATTTTCACACTCATTCACATCATGGGAGAATACCAAATAAACTATATATAAAAAATTTAATAAAAAACCTTCATTGAATATTTCCATAAAGAATTTTATCACAAATTAGAATTAATATAATATCATGGTTTATATAATAAACTAGATAACTAACATATTTCATGATCATAATTAATCAGAAAAATATAAATAACTTATAAAAATCACAGAAAGTATTGAATCTACCTGCCTGGAATGGATTTCACATTTTCTTCATGATTTATCAAATTGAAGATCTCTTTAAATGTAATTCATATAAGAAAAATCCTTTATAAATCTATTTTTTTATTAATTGGTCTTAGATCACTATGTCTAGGGAGTTTGGCATGACCTGTTCCAAATTGGAATGACCCCATGTAACTCTCTATTCAAGAGTGTATAGACCCCAGAATGTTGCATGAACCCTATTCCATTTTTCATATCCAGTGTAATTGTCTGGTTATGAAGTGTATAATAACAATATTTAACGAGAAAAAGTTCCAGTGTGTGGTAGGGACCCCATGCAATTTTGGCACGAACCATGTGAAATATCATAAAATCCCCATTTAATTCCCTATTTGTGAAAACATTTGAAATAAGGTTTTTACATCATGTACATACCTCTAGATGATTAAAATATATTATATAATATATATTGAACACAATATTATATCACATATATCATATTATCTTGATAAAACTTATGACTTCTGATCACCTCTCATCAACCTAGCTTTCCAAATTCTACCACCAACACAAGCTCTTGAGAGGTCCCTAAAAAATAAAATAATGAAACTTACATCCCTCTAATTTATAGGATAACTCATTTATCCCCTCAAAATTCCACCATGAAATCATTAATTAATGATTTGATTCCTTTTTTATTAATTTGAACCAACTCAAGGTTGAATATCCCATGTCAACCCCTTATTTATCTCCCATTGTATTCTTTACATGTCAAATTAAACCTCAAATTAAATTCCCAAATTCCCATGTAAATTATTTTAAAGACTCTCAACCCATTTAATTTCTATAAATTAAATACTTCAATCTAGAAACGACATAATTCATTAAAATCCAATAATAAATCCTCAGTGGTCTATTAAAAAAATAAATTCCATACAAAACTTTAAATATGAACATTTTCCCTATTCATTAATTTGATTAATTAACGATCATAAATTACATGACTCATGCCAATATTAGACTCATAAAATATCAGTTTGACATGAAAAATTAATTTTCCCAATTATTTCCTTTGAATTATTTCTTTAACCTCAATAATTACATCTGATCCATTATTTTAATATTTAAATTCATTTAATTAATTACAATAAATTAATTATATAGGTTACACTTTTACTTAAATTCTATGATCACATGATGTCAACAACATTTCATAATAAAAACTATCATGACCCGACCCAATGAGGCATGAGTCACAACTACCCCAAGCTAGAGGGTAACCTCATCCAACCACAAGGAGCTCAACACGACATGTAGGAGAACTACACATCATGTCTCTACCACCCATAACAAGAGAGTAACAGGATCCAACAACATGGATATATATATATATATATATATATATATATATTATCAAACCAAAGAATCCCAAACGAGAGAGAAAGGGGATCTCTATCTCACAACCTAGACTAGGAAAAGATTCACCATCAATTCTAGGAAGTCCATCAATGATTCCTAGAATTACATGTGTCTGTCCAGAAGTAACCGGGTGGAGGCCCACACCTCGCCATTGTGCCGCATAGTTTAGGGGCACAATCTTCAAGTAGAGGGACCACACCCTAGTGCATTAGGGGTGTGACACTCAATAAGTAGCTAGAGGACTAATGCCCTGATACAATAGGAGGGTTCCATTTTGATGGTTGAGGAACCATGCCTCGTCTTCGTAGGATGGTTTCACTCAGTAGATAGCTTGAGGACCCATGCCCAAATATAATAGGAGGGTGCCACTCTGATGGTGAAGAACCCATGCCTTGACTCTAAAGGAGGGTTCCACTCAATACTCAATAGAGGACCCATGCCCAACCTAGCTTGAGGGTTCCACTATAGTAGTCTGTAGAGAACTCATGTCCAGCCCAACTGGAGGGTTCCACTCTAGTAGTCGAGGACCCATCCCCTGATACAACAGGAGGGTTCCAATCAGATAGTAGATAGAAGACCCATGCCCTGCCCAACAAGAGGGTGATACTCCAATAATCAACCAAGGAACTATGCCCTACCCAACAGGAGGGAACCACTCAAAGTGTATATAGAGGACCCATGTCCAACCTAGCTAATGGGTTCCACTCTATAGATAGGTAGAGGACCCATGCTCTATCCTAGTATAAGGGTGCCACTCTAAGAAGCCTCTAGTGATCCTGCGTGATCACTGCCGTTGTCGAGCCTCACCTAAATAATTTACATTCACAAAAAATATCACATCGTATCTAAAAATACACTATTAAGGTCACTATCACATTCTACATGAAAAAACACATAGGATAGGATAATCACTGGCTAAAATTTGAGTCCAAATGAAGGAGATATGTTAGGTTAAAGTTTACACAAAAGGAGTTAAGGGGTACACAGTGAGTGAGGGGACCTACATGGTGTGTAGTCCCACTCTATCTTCTGGACATGTCCATGAAGGTACATGGATGACTATCCATGTGACCATACACAATGTGTGGAGGGTTTACATGGCGTGTCCGAGCCACCTGGGGTCCTACCCGTTCTCTCTGGACATGTCTATATACTTTTCCCATGTCCATGTACTTTAGAAAATGGTGCGTGCCTGGCCATGCCCATGACCATGTACTCTTAGAGTACACGCCGAGTTTCTAGCACATGTTTCACATGGTGTGTGGGGGTCCCACATGGCGTGTGATACTTATCTCACCCAAACCTTAGTCGTCGCATCCAAGCCCTACACACCGTGTGTTCTTCGAATTACACGACATGTAGTCACAATTTCCATAGGTTATCAAACCCAAACTCCATGGTCTAGATCTGAACTTTATACCTTTTAATCCTACATCATCCCCTTCTGAAATCAAGTGATATTTATCTATCCAGTTATTTATTCCCATCTAGTGACTGGAAATCGGTTCTCGTTGCTACACACAGAGTCTGCACAAACTGCCTCACACCGCACACGTATTCTGTCACCCTTCGTCTCTGATTTAGATTCAAAATCAATGAATCGATAAAAATCAACTTGAAAAAACTTATATTTTATCCCTAATTCAATGTTTCATTTTTTACGTGGTTTTTCAATGAAACCGAGGGTCCAATCGGGTCGGTATCGCTCGACAATGTCGAGCCATGGCTCTCATAGCCCAATGTAGAAGAATTAAAAGAATTATAGGGAGAAAAGCACTAAAATAAAATTTTTAAAATTCTATGGACAAGATTTATTGTCCAAAATATACAATTGGGAGGTGTAGGTGAGAAAACAATTGAATAAAAAAATATACTTGTACTCTGGCACATGCCATGGTCTGAAATTAGTGAAAATCAATGGTAAGAAGATGATCTTTCTCGATAATTTAATTAAATGAGGTAGAAACCACAAATGATGAGTCCTACCTGGAGATTGGACCATTCTTCGTCGACGAACACACTCACCAATGATTGATAGGGGTTGTTGCATTTGTGTCGTCTTGATCTTCTTCGATCCAGAGTCTCATCATTGTCAGATCTTGATTCACCAATGGAAGGAGTAAGAACACCTCTCAATTCTCCTAGGGTTTATGTGGCTAACCCAGGGTAAATTTCCCTAGGTAATTTATAGATGAAATATATTGTGTTAATTTAATTAAATAAATAAATAAATAATTTAATTAATTCACTAAATGTATTTCCAATGGTCGTTTTATCCGAACACCCCACGTTGACCTATTTTAGCTTGTACCTAGGGTAAACATCCCATTCCAAACTCAACTGCAGTCTCAAATTTATGATATGAGATCCTATTTAAGAGTTATCCCATATTATTTAATAAACCACATGTGCTTAATATAAATTATATTTAATATTTTCAAAAAATTAATTATAGACACAATGGGCCTCATAATTTCATGTCGTCTTAGTGCTTGACTCCAAAAATATATAAATAAATATTTCAAAGTCTTACAAGGAAAAAAATGGGTCACCACATCATTACCTCATTCAATAATTTCATCCCTGAAAAGAAAAACTAATAAAAAAGATCATGATACTGAGCCTGTATCTGGCTCTCCCACTCTCAAGAGCTCTCTTGCACGTTACCGTGTTGCCAAAACATACGAACCAATGAGATGGTTTGTCCATGAAGGGTCCTCTCCTATCGATCTTTGATCGCTACCGAGTGCTCTAAAAAAGTGGATCCATACTCAATATCCACCTCACCTTAGTCAATAATGTGTGTGGGGTCATGCATGTATCTCCTCATTTGCGACACATGGAAGATGTCATGCACCTGCTCCAGTTGTGGGACTAAGGCAAGAAGATAAGTTACCTCACCAACCCTCTGCAAGATCTCAAAGGACCTAATGAACCTCAAGCACAGTTTGCCTCCCTGTCCGAATCTCTACAATCCTCATCATGGGGTGACTCTCAGGAAAACATGGTGTCCCTGATCAAACACCAAGGGACTACAATGAAGATCTTCATAAGATTTATGTCTACTATGGGATGTTATCATCTGCTCATGGATGAATTGGACCTTCTTCCTCATTGCCTGAACTAACTCTGGACCCACAAGAGATGCCTCACTGATCTCTGTCTAGAACAAGAGTGACCTGAAGGGTCTCTTGTATAGGGCCACGAAAGGTTCCACACTTATAGTAGAGTGGTATTTGTTATTATATTCAAAAATCTACCAAATGAAACTGATCCTCCAAGCTTCTAACGAAGTGAAACATGAATGACCTCAGCATATCCTCTAACACATGGACAGTACGCTCGGTCTACCCATCTATCTAGGGGTGAAAGTCTATACTCATCATCATCTAGATCCTGAATTCCTCCTGCATACCTATCCACAATCATGAAGTGAACTACACATCATGATAAAGGAAAATAGTCGAGGGAAACCCCTGAAGGAGAAAAATATCTCGTACGAACATCAGTCCCAAACTCTCCATTGAAATCCGCTCTCTGATAGAAAAGAAGTGTTATAACTTTGTGAGTCAATATACTATCACCAAGATGGAATCATGGCCCTTCGTTTTCTACATAATCCTTATCAAAAAATCCATGGACATGTCGTCCCACTTCCACTTCGAGATCTTAAGGGGCCGCAACAAAACTGTCAGAACCTGATGCTCAGCCTTCTCCTACTGACAGGTGAGGCACTGAGAGACAAAATCAACCATGATCCGTATCATGCTAGACCACCAAAATAGACATAGGTATTTTTACATCTTCCCCACACCGGGATGAGAAACTAAAGGAGACGTGTGGAAATTTAGCATCACCTCCTCCCACATCATGATTAGGACCACCATCCGTCCCTGGAAAAGGATAACATGATTCCCTCCTTTAGAATATCCATATGGTGAATCCCTTATGAATATATGGTCACGAAAGATCTCACAATCGGTGTCTCCCAGCTAGGAATATCTCACATGATTGGGAAGCAGAAGAGTCAACACCATTGAATGAAGAAAATCTCTAACCTCCTACTCCACTAGGGCCAGCTACAAGGAAACCAACTGTTTAGAAGCCTACTATACTAAATGAGACTGGTAATTTTTGCTAAGGGCGTCTACTACCATGTTTCCCTTACCTATAATATGACTATCTCGAATTCAAAGTTCTGTATGAACTCCAACCAACGCCACTATCTCAGGTTTAAGTATCTTTATGTGAATAATTACCTAAGACATTGATGGTCTGAGTAAACCACAAAGTGCTTTCCCATAAGATAGTACCTCCATATCTTCTGGGATAAGACTTCCATTTCCAGATCTAGGTCATGAATTGCCTAGTTCTGCTCATGGGGTATTAACTATCTCAACCCATATGTGATAAATGACTACCACTGCATCAACAAATTGCTAATCCCAGATCCTAAGGCATTACAATAGAATACATACTCTATGCCCTCCTGTGGTAGTCTCAGTACAGACACACTTTTCAGACTCAACCTCATCTCCTCGAAGGCCCTTTGGCACTGCTCAATCCAGGTAAAAGGATTCCCTTTCCGATTAGGGTGGTAAAATGGGATTAAATCCTTGATAAGTCTACTAAAAACCTCCTATAGTACCCCACCTAGTTAATAAAACTCTGAACCTCTGACACGCTATTGATTAGATACCAAACAAGAACTACATTGATCTTTACTGGTTCCATGACCAAACCATGATCAGAAATGACATTCCCTATAAAGTGAGACTCATGAATCCATAACTATAACTTCGAGAGTTTACAATAAATCTGGTCCTCTCAAAGTAAATCTAGGACCATACTTAATTGCTCTACATGATCCTCCTCTGACACAGAGTATATGAGTTTTTCATTGATGAAGACAACAAGAAAATGGTCCAAGTATGGATGGAAAATCTTGTTCATCAAATCCATAAACACAGTAGGGGCATTCATCACACCAAATGGAATTACCAAGAACTCATATTGTCTATAGAGATATCAGAATGCAACTTTTTGAATATCATCCTAGAAAACCCTCAACCTGTGGTAACCAGATCTAAGATCGATCTTCAAGAACCACATCGTTCCTCAAAACTAGTCCAAGAGGTCATAAATTATTGGAAATGGGTACGTATTATTTATCATGTCCTAGTTTAGGTGATGATAACCCATGAAAATATTTAAGCTACAGTATACCTTTTTTCATGAACAACACTAGAGATTCCCAGGAGGAAACACTGAGACTAATGAAACCCTTCCCTCGAAGGTACTACAACTGCAACCGCAGCTCCTAGAGCTCGGTAGGGTCTATCTGATATTCCATAGAAGATATTAGAGTGGCCCTGAGATGTAATGAGATATGAAACTCCATCTCCTGCCTCAAAGGTAGTCCTGGAACATCATCAGGGAAGACATCCCTAAAGTCCTCCACAACTGAAAGAATCCATATTCTTAAAGATCCTATTTCACCAAGGAATACACTCACTAACTAATGGGTGATGGGTTTCATCCTACTTCTTACAGAACCCACTTTTCCCACCATGAGATCTCTCTCTCCCATAAAGGAGAATATCATACCATTAGTGTGAAGGAATATGACTCATCTGCGGTGAAAATAAATTTGGTCTCAGACCATGAAAAAAAATCCATACCAAAGATGATGTTATAGGGATCCATCATGATGACCAAAAGGTCCCATGTGAACCTCTCTCTCCAAAGAAATAACTCACACTATTGGTAGAAAAACTATATAGAAGAAGTGTTACCTATAGGAACTTCAAGACAAAGCTGGTAGGATAACACCTCAACCAAGAGATCCATATCTCACACTAGGAGTATAGAGATGAAGGAATAACTCACACCCATGTCTACTAATACTGAGGCAATAGTAGAATAAACACCGATCGTACCTCTAATCATCTCATGTGCTACTGGGTCATATGGATCCATTGCCTGCAGCTATCCATGGCCTTGACTGATATCTCCCTGAGCCTAACATTTTCCACATGGTGGTGGTGGTGAAAGGATATCATAGAATCATCCACCACCCATAGCTCCTCCTCCTGGAGCTCTACCCACTCTTCTTCCATCTCTACCTCCCCAGGGGCCTCCCTTCCCTCTCCTGGGAGATCCCTGATCACATCACTGTCTACACCACGGTGGTCTATATGCCATCAGTCTGCGCTCCTCAGTACGTTTGGTTGGGAAATCACATGCCATGTTTCATATCCCTTCACAAGCACAGAATCACCCCTCTCAAGGCTACCCTGGTCCTCTGCACTGCCCCTGACCACATGCCTGAGCCTAGATCTCCTACCCTGAGATCCCGTCGACTATCTTCTACTATCTATTGTAGACAAATAAACTCTGTAATGTCTAGTGCCAATACTAAATTCCTAGTGTCCCTGTGTTAGGAAGATCTCTGTCACCAATTCCCACTCCAACACCCTAACATATATGGGAATGAACAAGGGTACCACACTAGCACAAATTTATCTGTGGTGTCCCTGCTCAAACTTATGTGCTCTGAAGTAGCTATCCCAAATCATGTTAATGGAGTACCACATAAGGTTTTTGAACCTCAAAATGTACTCATCCACCATAATCCCTCTATGTTGCAGATCCAAGGGCTCCTGAATCAGGACTGAGCACAAATAAGAGGGGTAATACTCATCATGAAACATGCGCTAGAAGTAGGGCCATGGGAGTGTCAACTCATCATGTATCTGGGTAAAAAGACTCCACCAACGCCTAGCTTCTCTATTGAAAAGGCTAGATTCCAATGAAACTACTAGATCTGTCAATGTCTAGATAATATTGAAAACATGGACCACCAAATCTATCCAATCCTCTACTTCCTGGGGATATGGATCACCATGGAACCTCAGTGGCCTCTGGTGCTAGAACTCATAGATTGTGCTAACCCTATACACATCCTAATCCTACTATGCTAGTATGATCTACTTCTCAAAAGGTGGGGGTGCTTCAACCTATCCACCTAGAGGAAGGATCTCATAGGATGGACCCTGAACCGATTCCTCATCACTCATCAGATTGTCATCACGATCAAGAATAGGTATCCTGGATGGCTGTCATCGAGGATGTATCCTGAAAATTTAATCAAGATGCACCAAAATTATATGAGAATATACAATGAAGAGCCGACTCAATAAGGGAAGTCAAAGAATCAATTATATATGATTCATGCACCATTGATCCCTACAATTGATGTCTTGGTATGTTGAGATGACAAGCAGGTAGTCAAGTTTTAGGTGAATGGATATGTCAGCCACCCATGCCATCACTGGGTTCCCTGGACTAAGAGTCACATTGGAGACACATTAACATTTTCCCCCTAAATACTAACCAAATCCTCATAAAGGGACCACTTCAAATACCGTACAAAGGATCAAACATCCCTTTGATACCAATCTGTCATGACCCAACCCAACAGGGCTCAAGCTGGAACAACCCCAAGAAATATAGTAACCTCATCCAACACAAGGAGCTCAAAACACAACATGTAGGTGGACAACACGTCATGGATATTCCATCCATTACAAGAGAGTAAAAAGATCCAACAACATGGACACACACACACACACACACATGATCAAACTAAAGAAGCCTAATTGAGAGAGAAAGGGGATATCCATCTCATAGAACAGCCTAGGAGAAGATTTTACATCAGTTCTAGTAAGTAAATCAATGATGGAAAACATCGCATGTGTCTGTACAGAAGTAACCAGGGGGAGACCCACACCTTTCCACTATGTCACACAGTCGGGGGGGGGGGGGGGTACAATCTCCAAGTAGAGGACCCGTGCCCAAGAAAATCAGGGGGTTCCACTCAATAAGTGTCTAGAGGACCCATGCATAAATAAAACAGAAGGGTACCACTCTAATTGTTGATGAACCAAGACCTTTCTTCATAGGAGGGTGCCACTTAGTAGATAGCTAGAAGACCCATGCCCTGATACAACATGAAGTTACCACTATGATGGTCGAGCACCCATTCCTTGAATTCGCAAGAGGGTGCCACTCTATAGTCGATAGAGGACCCATGCCTAGAACAACTAGAGGGTTCCACTCTAGTAGTCTATAAAGGAACCATGACCAACCTGGTTTGAGGGTTCCACTCTAGTAGTCGAGGACCCATGCCCTGATACAACAGGAGGGTGACACTCAGATTGTAGATAGAGGACCCATGTAGTGCCTAGCAAGAGAGTTCCACTCAAATAGTAGATAGAGGATTCATGACCAACCAAGATGTAGGGTTCCACTTTATAGATAGGTATAGGACCCATTTCCCATTTTGGTAGGAGGGTGCCACTTTAAGAATCCTCTGGTGATCTTGTGTGATCACTTCCATCATTGAGCATCACCTAAATATGATAAATGCCTGGAAAATCACTCATCGTATCTGAAAATCCAATATGGAGGCCACCATCACGTTCTATGTGAAAAAATACTTAGGATAGGCTACTCATGGGCCAAAATATGAGGCCAAACGAAGGAGATATGAGAGGTTAAAGTTTCTTAAAAAGGAGTCAAGGGGTACATGGCGTGTGAGGGGAACCACATGGAATGTGGTACCGCTCCATCACCTGGATGTATCTCTATAGATACATTAATCACTACCCATGTGAACATACATAATGTGTATAGGGTTTACAAGGTGTGTTCGAGCCACGCAGGGTCCTACCCGTGCTCTCTGGCCATATCTGTGTACTTTTCCCATGTTTGTGTACTTCGGCACTTGGCTTGTGCCTGGCCATGCCCGTGATTATATACTTCTAGACTACACACCGAGTTTCCAACACATGTGTCACATGTCGTGTGGGTGTCCCACAAGGTGTGTGATACCTATCTCACTCAAAACCCTAGCCGCCACAGCTAGGGCCCTACACACTGTGTGTTCTTTGGACTACACAACGTATAGTCATGATTTCCATAGATTCTTAGATAAGAACTCCATGATCTAGATACGACCTTTTCACCTTCAAATCTAGCCTTTCATCTTCCTGAAATCGAGTGATCTTTCTCTAGTCAGTGATTATTGTCCCTCCGGTGGCCGAAAATCGGTTCCCATTGCTACATACAAAGTTCGCATGAACCGCCACACACCACACACATATTCCATTGCCCTCTATCTCCAATTCAGATTCCAAATCAATGAATAGATCACACTAAACCCAAAAACCCTTAGATTTCATCCTTTATTCGGTGCTATATTTTTCTTACATAGTTCCATCATGAATTCGGGGGTCCTATCGAGCTTATTATCGCTCGACAATGTCGATCCATGGATCTCATAGCCCAATGATAAAGAAAGCGAAGAATAAAATGGATAAAATCACTAAAATAAAAGGTTTAACATTCTCTAGACAATAGTTCTTGTCCAAAAGATACAATTGGGAGATCTGGGTCAGAAAAAAATTGAATAAACAAATAAACCTGTACTCGGGCACATACCATGATCCACAATTGATACAGATCAAAGGTAAGAAGATGATGTTTCTAAAAAAATTAATCAAATGAGGCATAAATCACAAATGATGAGTCCTAACTAGAGATTGAATAGTTTTTCATAAAAGAACACACTCACTATTGATTTATAGGGTTCGTTGCATTCAATTTGTCTCGATCTTCTTCAATCTACAGTCTCATCGTCATCGAATCTTGATTATCCAATGGAAGGAGGAAGAATGTCTCTTGATTCTCTTAGGGTTTATTTGGCTAACCCTAGGAAAATCACCATAACATGGAATTTAAAGATGAAATCCATTTTTTTAATTTACTTAATTAATTAAATTAATAATTTAATTAATCCACTAAACATACCACCAACAACCGTTTTATCCAAACACCCCATGAAGACCTATTTTATGCTTCACCTAGGGTAAACATCGTGTTTTGGACTCAACCGTGTTATCATATTTCTGATCTGAGATCCCATTTAATATTTATCCCATTTTATTTAAGAAACTATGCATGCATAATATAAAATATATTTAATATTTTTACAAAATTAATTCCAAGAACACCGGGTCTCAGAATCACACGTCGTCCCAGCACCTAACTCCAAAAATATATATAGAGATATTTTAAAGTCTTTAAAAGAAAAAACTAGGTCTCTAAAAATTATTTTTTAATTATATATATATGTTAAAAACACATCCATAAATAAACCAAAGTTAATGTCAAATTTATTTAAAAACTCAAAAACATTGGGGTTATAATTCACATACCATGAGATTTTTTACTCATGAAAAGTCACCAGGTAGATTTAGTATGAAAAGGTTATCACCACAATTATAAAAAATGATATTCTCATTATGATGTATGCTATTTAATCAATCCATATTTCCATAAAATCATCATAAATTAATTAATATGTCATATGTGAATCTTTTCTAGTAACTCTATAGGTCTAATTGGTTTTCCATATATGATATATCAACTTTTAGTTCAACCAAATCCTATTCAAAGACATGAGACTGATAGAAAATCATTTCATTAATTGGGAAACATGTAAAACATAATGAATTTCCACATAAAATTATGGAAATTTCATGAAATATCTCCTATTATAAATCCATTATATGATTTCAATGGGGTTCACTTATCATTGTATTAATTTTACTTGTTTCTCTAATCTTCATTTTCCTAACATTGGCGACACATTCAAAAATACGCCATCCCTAACATCAAATATAAAGGTTACTGTTTGTCAATAAACATATGTATTCTTATAACATTGAGCTAAACTCTATATATTTCAAATTATTTTGTCTCAGTCTATCGCGTCTCACACCAAACTAGATAAAAAAAGATATATTTTCACCGGTCTTGGAAAAAAATAATAGCGACTAACACAATCAAACATATAGTGATCCAATATCTGATATAAAAATAATTGATTGATAACTATTATATTAAAAAAAATATAAAAGTGATAGATGATCCTATAAAGAGTTTCCAAATTTAAGTACACATACATGAATCCTATCTTCTAGAATCTAGATAACCCATTTCTTCTGGCTGTCTATTTGAGGGTGATAAGAGGTACTCACCCTTAACTATGCACACAATGCATTCTTAAGATTCCTCAAGAATATGAATATAAATCATGTATCTCTATATGAGATATCATAATTCAGAATACTATAATGTGTAATTACCTCTTTAGTGTAATTTTTTCTAAGGTCGTCAAATAAAAATTCTTCTCAAATAGGCAGGGAATGCACTGATTTCAAAAGATGATCCACCACAACAAAAATACCACTTTATTTCTACTATTAATGATGTAAATAAATAAAAAATTCCATGAATATATCTACCAAATTCTATATTGTAATGGTAAAAGGCTTTAACAACCCTTCTAGTTATCGATGCTATACCATTATTTATTAACTAGTTAAAAATCAAGAAGCATATTCTTGGATATTCCTTTTCATTATTGACTACTAAAATTATTTTTTGATATCATGATACATCTTGGTAGCCTTGTTATGTATTCATAAAAATTTATTACGAGTGTTTTTTAAAATTTCCTTCTTCAATTCTATAGGAACCATCATTCAAACCCAAAAATATAGCCCCGAATCTGGTTCAATTTCCCATTCATCGGTGGTTTTGTAACCATATATGGGTTCCATCATCCTCTTTCACCCTTTATATGATAATTTTTTATCCTTTTAATTGGTCATTTAAAATTGAAGTCACATTAATTCTTTAATGAAAGACACCACACATCATTTCCTCTATCTCTATATGAAAGTTTCTAAATAGTCTCCTCAATAGCTATTGTTCTCTAGCTTCCTTTAGTATTTGGGTAAGAAAAGTCTTACTTAATTAATCATCCATAACATTTCCTTTTACTAGTGTGTAAATAAAATCAAAATAAAAAGTTTTAGGATAATCTACCCACCTTTTATGTCTCTGGTTGAGAAATCATAATGAGAAAATATATTTCAAACTCTTATAGTCAGTATACAAAATAGAATTTTCACTAAAATGTTATTTCATCTATGTCTTCAAAGCATGAATAATATAATCTAATTATGTATTGTGAATAGTATAATTCTTAACATGGGGTCTCAATTTCTTGGACCCATATAACATTACCTTTTCTCCTTATACTATAATATATAAAAATCCCTATCCATCCACATCATAATATACTTCATAAGAAACTCACTCTTTAGGAATAATTAAAACAAGGGATAAAATAAGCCTGTTCTTTAAGTCCTCAAATTATTCCTACCACATTACATTCCAATCAAATTTTACTCCTTTTTGAGTAAAGTCTATCATGGACGATGGTAATTCCAAAATTTATAGAATAAATCTTTGAAAATAACTCACTAAATTAAGGAAATTCCATATTTCAAATATGTTCTTGAATCATTCCCATGTCATCACTACTTTAATATTCTCAGGATAAACTAAAATTCCTTTACTAGAAAAAACCTGGACAAGGAATTTACCCTTATCAATCCAGAAGTGGAACTTTGAAAACATGGAATAAAGGTTACACTCATGTAAAAATTTCAAAATAATATCTAGGTGCTTAACATAATCCACTTTTTTACTCAAGTATATTAGAATTTCATGCACTAATACCACAATAAGGGAAACCAAAAAATTTATAGAGGGATAGATACATTAATTTCATAAATATAGAAAGTATATTGGGTACACCTGAAGTCTTGAAAAAATATTCATAATGAACATTAATACATTAAAATTCCATTTTTTGAATATACTATTTCTTTGACATTAATTAATGATACCCTAATAAAATGTCAATACTGTAAAACCAACATTATCCCTTTATTTGGTAAATAAAATCATCAATTTATAGTCACTTGGATGAGTTTTTAATAGATGATTCATAAATGAAAACTACTATAAGCTTTCATGAAAAAAAGAACAAGTGATGCCTAAGGAGACACCAATGGTTAAATTAATCCCTTCTTCTCAATATTTTACATCTATCTCTTCAACTCTTTTAGATATGATAGAGACATATGATATTAAGGAATTAAAATATGGATTATTCCTGAAATTGGTTCAATAATAAAAAACACACCCCTTCTTGGGGTTAATTTTAAAAAATAATTACGTAAAACATCTGGATATCGATAAAAATACTGTAAAAAATGGAGGTATTTTATTACATTATATTGATCCAATTACCAATCCTACTAAATAATTATATATAACAAAACTTCTCAAACCATTATATCAGAACTACTACATTGAATACCTCACTCTCCTCTAGTAGTGTGAATGTTACCACATAATGTTACAAAAATAACTCTTTGAATATAGTAATTTATTTAATCTTTGAATATACACAATCAAACTATTCCAATGACTATATCATATGTTCCCATACCATGTAATAAAAATTCCATTGAAATTTTCTTGTCGAAAATATTTATCGAGAGATATAGAGACTTAAAACATTTTCGAACACTTTCACCCCATAGAGTATCTATCTTCCCAAAATACACCACCAAATACACTCATAATCCTAATTTGATCAACCATATGTTCAATGATAAATTAATTTTATTCTCTTATATCAAATAAGGGAGAAATATTCTTAGAAGAAATTATAATAGAACCTCACACCATTGAAGGTCCTATATCAACATTTTCCTCCTTTTCCACCATCTCACCTATAAAGAGATTTCCTTAACTCTTTTAAGGTATTGCATATTTTTATAAGACAGGTATCCCAACTCCAACATGTGTTCTTGATTTAATTTCCTTCATTTTATCAATTTGTATAATTGATCCTTGCACTTGATTTGATGCTCTCCCATGACTTTCTCATTATAATCTCTCATAATATCTCTTCAATTATCCCACCTTACCACATTTAAGACATGGACATGGTGGTGTTCAACACTTTGACATTAAATTTACCACTTTACCACATTGGAAACACCCTAATGGACTATTCTCCCGAGATAAGTGAAGAGTTAAATTTTTAGTCTTACTTTAAAAGTATTTCCTCTTACTCTTATGGTCATAGAATTAATTATTTACCGAACCTTTCTATGGAAAAAAAATAGTCACATTTTAGGTATATACAACATTTTCCTCCCCAAAATTTGACATATTAACCACCTATTTATAAGTGGGTTAGTATGATAATCCATGAAGATATATCCAGCCTTAGTTTCATCTCAATTATCCATGAATTAAGATATTTATCCATCATAAAATGAAAAACATGCTTTATAATACTAAAAAATTAGAGATATAATAAATAAAATACATGTACCATCACTAAAAATTAAGTAAATCCTATGATTTAACCAATATTATTTTATCTAAGAATCATCATTAATGATTTTCTATAAACCATTCTAGTAATGATATATGGTTTACCCTTTTCTTGAATGAATTACAACAATTTTATAGATGTCCTCTCTAGTATTTAAGACCAAAATTCGATCATCCAAGTCTAAGGTGTCTAAAATAACTTAAAAATATGATTTATAATATCAAAACACTCCACATATTTCTCTGGCCAAACAACACCTCTAAATGAAGGTGGATACTTCTTAAAAAATTTGAGGCTTGGTTTACCTACCTTGGTTTATCCTAATTATAATAATTTACAATACCATATATAGATTGTGGTAATACATTTAATAGTTTAGGATCCATGATATAATTCTATGCCTCTCCTTTCTCATGTCTAGTCGAGATCCTTTTAGGAAAAATAATTATCTAACTTATAGAATAAATAATTAAGACTACACAACCGTAAATGACCATCATCATAGAGATTTATTCCATACTACTGCTAGGTGTCTTTCAATCCTTTCCTTTTGGCTATGTTTTTCCCATTTCTTAATAAAAATAATTTTAAAAAATTAATTATAAATTTATTTTCATTTAAAAAAAAATTAAAAATACGGAGACTTTTGAAATCTATTTCATGTAAAGAAAACATTTTTATTTGAATGATATATTTATGTGATGCGATTCATTACCATTTCTGCTATGATGCACGAAATCCTTTTAGTTTCAACCCATTGCTGTTTAACTTAGAACAAATAAAAACATCCTACATAGTCATTATAAAATTTTTAGTTACCTCAAAACCCTAAGTAACTTTATGTTCACAATAAGAAGACTGATATATATTTTTATGGGTATATTCTAAGTTCCAACCATCCTATTATCCATAAATACCAATCTTCCTATGAATCATCTTAGAATCTAATGATTTTTATATATAAAACACTTTTATTAAAAAAATTCAAAAATTTACTACATAAATATAAGAAAATTTTCTATGAAAAACAACCACAAGGTTCTAAACCACATGAAAACTCAAATTAAATAAAATTGAGTCATTTCCATGACATTGAATCTTCCTGATATTTCACTATAGTTTATTGATATTCCTTCGTGTGAACTATCAAAGATACATTTATAAATACCCAAGCTATAGCATAATAGCCAACCTTAAGGTCAATCTCAAGAAAGTAATGTATTTATCCTAATGATTCTTCTAAAATTTTATTTTATTTTTTTTGTATTTTTGAATCAATAAGTAAATCATTTAACATCGATAATAAATAAAAAATGAAGGCAAATAATGAATAACAGAAACAAAGAATAAAAGAAAAAATGAAAATGAAAAAATGAAAACATGAGTGTGAACAAAACCAGTTCTCGAATGATTGAATATCTACCAACTTTCAGTGATCTATAAAAATTATACATCTTACACTCAAACTCCATCTACATATGCACAATCTTCCATTACAAGCACCTCTCTCTCTCTCTTAAATTGTGAATAAACATATAAAAAATCTCTTTCTATAAATGAGTGCTCTCCTAAATGTGAGAATAATATCTAAGTCAAATATCTTTTGATATAGAATCTCTTACATATAAATGTGATCATCAGCAAGTCAAAAAATATCACGAAAACTCCTAAGATACTATTTTTAATAAAAACAATAAGAAAAGGAAAAAAATAATTTGATAATTTCAAACCATACTTTTGAGTGAGTGTGCCCTCACATATTCCTGTTCCACAATCAAAATATTCTAAGAATGAAGAAGAGAACAATGAAAAGTTGATTTTTGATCTTTAGGTAGATTTATGATTCACCTCATGGAACTATATTTTCAAAAAATTTCTCCACGATAGGAGGTTTGAGATCACACACTGAGAGAGATAAGAAAACACAACACAATTTTATTTACAAACAAAGAATTATAGAAGATAGAGAATTGAGAACTGTAGAGAGAGTCTGTAAATAGAATATAGAATGAGTTACCCCTTATAAATTAGATCAACATACTATTTAAATATGAAAGAGAAAATATTTACAAATATGTCTAACAAATAGAGAACTCCATTTGTTAACTTTCACCATGTTTCAACCTCTCTACGTGAAATGAATAGAATTACTTTTGAGAATGTCACTACCCCCACGTGACTTGGTGTTGGATCCAAGGATTTGTATCTAGATGTATTTCTAAATTCATAAAACCATTAATAAAATCTATAAAATTCACCCTTATTTTAATTAAATCATTTATTTTCAATAAATGTTTTCCAACCACTCTCAATGTGTCCATCTTTCATTAATGAATGCCACTACCAACCTACTATATTGTCTTCATCCAGATTTAGTCATCCAATCATTTATTCAGGAAAATAACCATATAATACAACTTAATCCATTGGTGACATATTATCTTAATTCATGTTCAATCAAGTCAACCATCCTATTCAATTAGATAAGGCTCAGTACAAGTTACATCGACTCAAACAACCTCAATTTCTCAAGTATTTTTTCAAACACTATGCATAAAAAACCAATGTCCTCAAAACTATAGAACTTAGAAATGTTGATACCCCCCCCACAATCATTTTTAACCTATATCAGGTCAAAAAAATCTAGAAACAATAAAATTAACTTCCAAAATTGACTTGTCAAATATGGCTGAGCTCCCTAGAAATAATTTATTTCTTAGAATCCTTAACACTAATCTCAAAACTAGAACCTTCATAGATACCCCTTTATAATTCATTGAGTCATCTTCCATCCATGGTAACCTAATTCATATAATAATCTTGATCCTTTATAGATCAATATTATATAAACATTTATTTTATATGAGAGCAGGTCTTCAAAAATCATCTCAATAAGAAAGTATACATCAGACTAGGCTTCCGGTTCAAAATATCAGTCCACTTCAACATTCATATTTGGTATGCCTTCTTCATCCCAAGACCTACTAATTATCATAAACCCATTTCGTTTTCAACATCTTGAACTCCCTTATAAATATATGTAAATATTTGACTTGAGTAAACAGGCCTCAACCATCTTATATTTAATGACACCCCTAGTTCATTTGATTTGATGAGAATCAAGATAAAATTCAGAAAAAATAGTTTCATTTGTGACTCAAACTTCAATCCGACCAAAATTTGAGAAGATATCCACGTGGTTCATCCTATCTCAGTTCATTTTCAATAATTAAGGATCTTCAGCCACAAATTTATAGTGCAACTTGAAATATCATCTTTATCTGCTATGATAAATTGATCTTGACATCCTATTCATACCCATCACCTTATTCTTGGTTATATACTTGATCCAAGATCTAAAAAATATTAAAATATTTGACTCTTGGATGTTGTTTAATCAGAAACAACCAATCGGCCTTTGAACATACAAATTTATAATTACTAAAGAATCATGTGAAATTCTCATCTGCATCCCTGTGGTTACTTCAAACTCATAAATTCTTCATAGTGCTTCATACAATCCCCCTCATATAGCCTCAGTTTAGGTATTATATGATTTTTAAGTATGGTCGGCCTTCCAAAATTCCTTGGTAATCCATAGTGGTAAATAACATAGGTTAAATTATACTATTATAAGTTTATCTTACCCGGAATCCTAAATTATATTACATAGATTAAAATTTATCTTATACGAGCTGTAATTCCTCTTACTTGGTTGGCCTTAATTCTCTTACACTAAACCATTTAAAATATATCCTATTAATGGATATTGTGAATTATTTTAAAGAAATGTCCTCAGAATTTATTTTATAAATAGTTATTTAATAGAGATAATTTATTTTATGAAAATAGTGGGGTGAATTTACAAACAACAGCTATTGCACATCCAAAATGAAAGTAAATGCACAAAATATGACTAAAAATGAATTGAAATTTAAAACATATGCAAGAATATTTCATCAATTTGAATAATTTAACATAAATGATTAAAAAATAAACCAACCAAAATAAATTTGAAAATTAAAAACATGGTTGTTCAAACATTTTAATTCCAAAGAAAACACTTAAACCATTTATTTTGATTTTTCAATGAAAACTTCATAGAAATCATTACAAAAGCATTATGAAAATATATATGAAAATTTGAATCAATGAACTTCAAATAAAAAATGCACCTAAACTTTAAAATTCAGATAAAATATTTAAAGAATTATAATTTCAACTATAATAATGACAAAAAGATTATTTTACCAATGAATGATCATTAAAGATTAAAAAATCATCAAAAAGTCATTGAGATGATGTGGAAAAAATATATATAAATATATCCCCATCATGGATCTATGACTCACCACTTAAAAATTACAAGACCTTTCCTTTACCTATATTATAACCAATTAGGACTACATTCCTACCAAAGCAAACATGTAGGAGGTGATTATAAACTCAATAGTATTTCCCAAAGACTCTAATAAATATTGATTCATATGAAAATTCAAAAAATGTAATGCTAATAAACAATGATAAATCAAAATATTTTAACCCAAAACATTGATTTATCAGAATAATTTTAAAACCAAGATGTCAAATTCCTTGAAATTTAAATCATTATCATAGAAAACCACATTTCTCAGAAAAAACTATAAAACTAGGATCTGGTTTTAATTTTATTTCAGAATATACTTTCATCCTAAAAAATCATTTTTAGAAAACTAGATGTTTTCACAATTAAATAGAAAAATTCATATCTTTCCAAAATTCTGAAAACTTCCAGTTCCCTAAAAGCCACTGGAAATGTTTTGTTTCCTAGAAACAACTTACTTTAGGGTATAAAAGAGCATTAGTAGTTCATTTTAGATATTTAGTCACTATGTTTATTATATATAGATGAATTCACTACCCAATCACACACATACCTCTAATCTCCCTACTTCACCTAGATAAAGAATGAGTCGTTTGCCTACAACCATCAATTAAAATAATGCATGCTCTCAAAATTACCCACTTTACCATGGTAGGAGAATAAATGTTTCCAAAAAATGTCTATTTAAAAACATTTTCACACATAAACTAACACAATGTGATAATAACATACAAAATTCATTTAAATTATTTAATAAAAAACCATTCACTTGATATTCAGATAAATCAATTTATCATAAATTAATATTAAAATGATATAATGGTTTACCAAAAAACATGGATATCCAAATAATTTCATAGTTATAATCAATAAAAAATTATAAATGATTTACCTTACACATAGATAGTATTGAATCCACCTACCTAGATGAGCTCTCAGTTTTCCTTTATAATTCATCTAATTAATAATCCATTTGAAGATAAACTATCATGTAAAATCCTATGAATCATCCATAAATATCAATCTATGATTAATGGGTCACAAATATTTATTTCTATGGAATTTTACAAGGCCCATGTCACGTTGGAATAACCCCATCTAAATCATTGTTCAAGAATTACTGACCACCAGTTGCAAAACCCCCAGACCATTTTTTCAGAGCCCATGCCATTCTTATAGGAACCTTTAGAAATGTCATAAAATCAACATTTTACACCTTATTCAATAAAACATATAATATAGTGTCTTTATAAAAATTGAACACCTCTAGAGACTTCAAGTAGTTTATATAAGTTATATGGAACAAGATACCCAACTTACCTTAGTTTCTTGACTGACCATTTAACTTTTGATAACCTTATATTAACCTAGTTATCTTACTTTTACAACCACTAGAAGATATCAAGTGGTACCACATAAATAATATAATAAAACTCCCATAACTCTAATCTATAGACCTACTCATCCATGCCCTCATGATTCCACAACAAAAGAATTAATTAATTAATTAATTATTTCCACTTTCATTAATTTCTTCAAACTCAAGGATGAATATCCCTTGCCAACCTACTTAGTCATATCACTTTATATCCTTTATATCTAACATTAAACCTCTAATTAAAATCCTAAATTCCTATGTAACTTATCTTACAAATTCCACACATTCAATTTTTTGAAATTAAAACTACATCTCTTACCCCTCCATAATTCATGGAAATCCGCTAATAAAGTCTCAAAGGGATATTAAAAAAATTCATACAATATAAAATTTTAAATATGGTAATTTATCTTAATTATTTAATTCCACTAATTAAACATCATAATTTATAAAACTCATGTTAACATTAGTTTAATAAAATCTCAGATTTACATGTTGAATAATTTATTTTGATTAATTATTATGAATTCACTCTTTAAACCCCATAATAAAATATAATATGTTATCTTAAGATATAAATAAATTTATTTAACTATAATATATGATTTTTAATGGTTACATAGTCACCTAATATCTATAATCACATGATTTTAATAACACATTATAATTAACTCAACCAATTTTTTAAATCATATCTCAAAGTAAAAAAATTCCAAAAATAAACCAAATATAAAGCCCACTTCATTAAAAAACTCAAATAAACAGGTGTTACAAAAACTTACCACTAACCTCATCCATTCATAAATATAAATCTATAAATTTCTATTTTATCTTTTTTTTTCTTATTTTCGTTCTAATCAGCATTACCCTAAGACTTTATGCTTGATGATTTGGGTACCACATTTTATTTTCCTTGAGTATATCTGATCTCAATGTAAAAATAATAATGGAATTTAATCTATATCCACTCTCACAAATTCAAATCCCCCTATGAAAATATTTTCCACAATCTCTTCTGGTTTATTAAAACTATATATAATTTCCTAAGAATATTTTATCTATACAAAATAAAAAAAACACCACTACCATAAGCAGAAGATCATGCATAGTGTAGTGACATTTATAGAGGCATAAATGTTTAAAACCATTAGATACAACTTCCCTCTCCAACATTAACAATAAAACCAAATCATTATGTTAATCACCAAAATATTTCCAAACATAATTTATTATTTCAGTAAAGAGAGAATAGGTGTACTAGATAACTTATTTATTAATCATTTAATGGTTCTCAAACACTATGAGGTCTAAATGAAAGATTGATATTTCCTGGTCAAATCCAAAAAGGGTGTATAATTTGATAAAATATAGATGTTAAACTTTGATAATAAATATCTAAATTGAGAATATTACAATCCTTAAAAATGTTCTTTGATACCTCCAAAAAATAAACTACTTTGATCTTATATGGGTCTATTGCCACTCCACACTAAGAGACAACATTACCAAGGAGATAAATCTCTTAATCCCAAAAAATAAACTTTTAAATATTTACTTTAAGATTATTTTAGTGGATAAGTCCCAAATCCATATTTAAAATTTTTATATACTCCCTATATGTCCTCAAATAAACCGAATTGTCATCAATGAAAATAAGTATGATCTAATAGAGATAAGGTTTGAACATCAAATGCATAAATACCATTAACATAATTGGTGTATTAATAATTCCAAAAAGATACCATCAAAAACTCCAAATTCCCATTTTGACACTAGACTATAGTATTTTGAATATCATTAGGATTTACTCTCATATGTGTAGGTTCTGGATGCAGCAGAAACATGCGATGGGTTATTCCCAACTTTTCTTTTGTCATGATTGATGATTGATCCAAGATTTACACAACGATAAACATAATAATCTATGGAATTTAATAAAAGAATATATACAAGGGATAAAATGTTGGAACTAGAGAAAGGATCATCACATATTATTTATAATCAATTTACTTAATTAAATAATTACCTTATAATAATTATTTCTTCATTGATGGTTCTGAAAACATATATGAGTTTTACCATCATTTCATTGTATGAATCAAGAGAATATTCCCTCTATATGTGATCCACAGGTGTTCCAAAAATCTCCGAATGTCACTGTAGGAATCTCTAGGTGCTTGCATGGAAGATCTGATCGCTTGCGTCGTCCATCTTTGATCACCTCAAGAACCACTTCAAAAGCATTCTCCTTGATCTCTATTGACTTGAGAGTGAGAGGTAGAGGGAGATCTTTCTCTATTATTGGGAGATTTATTATAGAAGGGATCCCTATAGGGCTTTATAAGATTCTCAAAATCCATTGTGCATAACCAAACAAATGAATTGGCTCATAGAGAAAATAATATAATTGAGTTTAGATACTGTTAGAGTTAAAATAAAATAATTGCACAAGTTCCCTTTATTATTTATTTAATTCCTACAAAACCCCATATTAAATAATAATAATATTATTATTTATCAATATTCTCTTAACTTGTGAATTAAATTAAATACTATTTAATCAAATAATATTCAATATTTATTATTTCTCACCAGAGCATTAAACTCAATCCACCATTCCTCCATAATATTTATAAGGCCTTGAATAATGACTATTTATTTATTAAATAAATATCACTGCATTATTCTCTAATAAATAAATAAATATTATATTCACTAAATTGAAAATAAATATTTATTAAATATTTTGAACACATTATATTCTCTTGAATAATAGGTGATGAAAAATATGCGATCAATTAATCATGAATAATTATTAAACCACATGTGTGAATAATATTTATTCAATTTATTAAATAATAAATAATAATATTATTATTTAACTGAGATCTTGGATACACTTAGTGTGTGATAATCAAGGCCTCTTTCTCAGTGGAATTAGGAGAAGTAGCCTAAAGTCCAAGGTTAGCATCTAGAAACACGCCAAGGCACCCATAGAGAAAAAATTTAATTTTGAAACAACATAATAACTTATAAATATGCTTACTTTGTAATATAATCCCTTTATCATGATATCTCTAATCAACCAGGTTGCATGCCGGTGCCATAAACCTATGTGCTCGATGTCTCTTTCTTTGACTTCCCAGAAAATAAACTTTCTTATAAAACACCATGGACATGAATTTATTTAGGTTATATAATTTCCATTAAAGGGATTGACATATCAACTTCCATTAAAGAACATAAGGGAAAAATCCTTTATTGCATTATTCATTAATGCAATATTACTCGCGACGCACCCAACATATCCTACCTCACCACGAACACTTGTCGTCACATTTTTTCATCAATACATCAAAGTAAATGACTCATAATAATCATTAATAAAAACATTAAAGTATAAGGATCAATACACGCATCCACATATAGAAACATCCAATAACACGTATAAATGTGGATTTTCGACTAGTGGGTCTTGTTCTCATAATATCCTACACTAGATATTATAGAGGGCATACCCCATGAGAAGGTGGCTTGAAGTCCTATGAGTCTCCACCCCTGATAGACTGTATCACTTATGTCCCTGAAATGATATCATTATGATATATAACATACATTTAAGAATAGTTTAATAACACTTCGGTGCTCTCATAATAGTAGGGAACTACTATTAAGTTTTAGAATGATAGTTACTCATAGGAAATTATCACATACTATGTTATATATATGAAAAATAATGAGGTGATAAATAGTTTATTAATATTAAAAACTATGAATAAAGGTCATTATAAAGTACACATAAGTTGGTTCTAGAGAAAAAACTCCAATAGGCTCCCACTTTCACTAGAACTAACTACTAACAACCTTTAGTCTGCTAGCTCTCACATGATACTCATGCTTCTGCTGAGATAGGACTTTAGTCAAGTGGTCCATGATGTTCTCTTCTATAGGTACTCTTCTTACTGAAACTTCACCCCTCTAATAAAAATCAATAAAAAGGTGATACTTTTAGAGTATATGATTTGTCTATTGGTGCGGCCTTAGATATTTTTTCAAGAGCCACTGCTACAGTTTTATCACAGTACAATGTGATAGGTTCTTTAATGCTAGGTACCACATAAAGATCTTAAACAAAGTTCCATATCTGAAATAATTCCTTGGTTGCATCAAAATCCATTATATAATAAGACTCCACTGTAGAATCTGAGACAATTGACTTATTTGAATTCTTCTAGCTCATAACTCCTCTATTGAGATAGAAAACATATCCTAACTACAACTTCAAATCATTCTGATATGTATAAAAAATAGCATTAGTATATCCCCTGATGATCAGTTCCTCATCTCACATATCCTTTGTTCTTCTCATATTCTTAAGGATAACCTTAACAACAAACCAATGCTATTATCTTTGATTCTCTTGATATCTGCCTACAATTCTCAATGCATAGGAAACATCACGTCTAGTACATAACATGACATACATGATTGATCCTATAACCGAATCATATGAGATCTTACTAATTATATATTTCTACTATTATGTATAAGGAAATGTTTTCTTAGAAAGTTGTAAAACATGTAAAAATAGAACCAATCCCCTCTTGTATTATTACATACTAAATCTATTTAGTATCTGGTCAACATATGTACTTTGAATTAGTCTAATAAGACTCTTGGATCTATCACTAATTATCTTGATCCCTAGAATATAGTCTGCTTCAACTAAGTCCTTCATAGAGAAACACTTGTTTAAACAGTCCTTAAAAGACTATAAGACTGGTATTTCATTTCCAATAATTAATATGTCATCAACATATACTACTAGGATAATGACTGCATTTCCACTAAACCTCTTGGAAACACATGGATCACATTCATTCTTAATGAAATCAAATTATTTTATAGATTTATTGAATCAAATGTTCCATGAATTGGATGCTTACTTAAATCCATAAATGGATCTTTGTATCTTGAAAATATTTTTGGCATAACCTAGAGTCACAAACCCTTCTGGTTGTGTCATATAGAAATATTCTTGAAGGTTCCCAATAAAGAATGCAGTTTAGTCATGGTAAGATACTATAGAAAGGATAATTTTTATGGATTTAAACATAGAAAATGGTGAAATTTCTTCATCGTAGTCAATTCCTTAACACTATTTAAAATATTTGGCCACTGGAATTGATTTATAGGTATTTAATTTACCTTCCATTCCTAGTTTTATCTTGAATACCCATTTTCAACCAACAAACTTCACATCAACTGGTGCATTGACCAGAACCCAAAATTTCTTTTGATACATGGAATCCATTTTAAAATTAATGGCTTCTTTCCATCTTACAAATTCTAAGCTCTCTATTTTATCTTTGTTGGAGAGAGGTTCATCATTGTAAACCAATTATGAGTCACCATCTTCGGGGACTATAAAATCATATATATCTTGTTCTCTTACCTCTATTGCGATCCTACACAGTACTTGTGTGTTTCAAGAACTACTTCTTCCATGGGGACCTGTGAGACCTGTTCCTATACCAACTCTTGTATATCATTACCATTAAATTCATCAAAGTAAATATTTCCCCCACTATCCTTTTTGAGGATGCACTCCATCTCAAGAAATATAGATTGTCCAGTGACAAGGACTTTCTTATCTGAGGGGTTGTATAAGTAGTATCTATTTGTTTCCTTAGGATAACCTATAATGATACAATTTGTGCCCTAGGGTGCTAGTTTGTTTCCTGAGAAGACCTTAACAAATGCCTTGCAATTATAGAACATGTTTCTTTCTACTCCATAACTTGAAGGGAATTTAATTTTTTTTCTTTAGTCGGTACTCAATGTAATGTGTATGCCGCAATTTGTAATAAATTTGTCTAAAAGGATAATAGAAGATCTATTTGACTCATTATAAACCTTACCATGTCTAATAAGGCATGGTTCCTTTTTTCACTAACACCATTCCACTATGGCGTATAAGGTGGAGCGAGTTGAGATAGAATCCCAAACTCTCATAAGAAGTTGATAAAATCTTGATTAAGATATTAACCACCTCGATCTGATCAAAGTTTCTTTATATTCTTACCAAGTTGATTCTATAGTTTATTCTTGAATTCCTTGAATTTATAAAAGGACCTGAACTTATAACTCATCAAGTAGACATAGCCATATCTAATCAAGTAATTAGTAAAAGTTATGAAGTAAGAATATCCACCACTATTGAAAATGTTGGATTTAACATTGTTTTTTTTCATTTTTAACATCAATTTTTAACCGATGTCTATAAAGGAGATGTAAAAAATAAGCTTTTCAGTGTTTGTTTTCAAAAAACAACACTAAAATTGATATGAGGATTAGTTTTCGGCATTGGTTTTACAAATAAACCAATGTCAAAAACCGATTTTCAGTCTTGGTTCTTATCAAAACTGACGCCAAAAATCAAGCATAGGCTTGTTTTCCGGATGGTTTTGTTATAAAAATACATAGAAAACCATAGACAGGTTTTTTTTTTGAAATTGTTTTTAATAAAAACCGACGCTGAAAATTGGGTATTTTTTAAAAATGTTTTGGCATCCGTTTTTATGAAAACCAACGCCGAAAGTTATTTTTTTTATAGAAAATTCAGAATATTACACTTACAAAATTATCAAAATACTTGTAATAAAAACACAATATACAGAAATCAAACATCATTTATCATTAAATAAAAATATATAAAAACTGACATGATTTTATCCATTTAATGAAAAAACTATATGTGCATTTGTATTATAAAGTAGAATTAAAATATACATACCTAAAATTTACAACATTATTATTGTTGAAGCATTCATTTGATATCATTATGTTCAAAAACCTATTATAAAAAAATAATTAGTTTTTTGAACATATGTTATTAGGAAAATGTAATATTATTCATAAACATTAGAATATACACACCTCAAATCATAATCAGACTTAACAAATAGTTCACAAACAAATATTGAAGATGGGTAAGTTTAGTTTGTGTATAAGACTTGTCACCATTGAATGTATACAATAACTTTTAGTGATATGAGATTAAAAAATAGAATAATATGATAGAAAATATAAAAAAATTAATATAACTAACCTTATAAAATTAATTAGTTACCCCAGTTGTGATTATCTCAAACATGAATCGTAGAACATAATAACCACATTCAACATGTCCTTGTTGACGATGAAATTGTAGTTATAAAAAATTAACTTGATCATAAAAACCATTATATATATATATATATATCAAAAAATCAGAATAATATCTAATATAAAAAATAATTACCTTTACATCCATATATTAGACTGCATTTGGTTTATTTATCGACATGTGTTCTTTGTTAATTTTTTTCCATGAACTGCATTTTCATATATATGAACTAATAATACATGTATAAACAATGATAATTAAATATAATGAGATTATGAAAAACCAAAAAACTTACATATTTAATAAGGTGGAAAATCTTATAGTAACACTCCCTAATAAAGTGAAAAACCAATATAAGGTGCATTCACTTGGAAAAAATACACCTAACATCCAATACCCCCTACAATAAAAAAATTCATAATTAATGAAATTATAATGATCATTAGTTCATAATTATGTTTTTTTATTACATATCAAGAAATATAAAAAACAAAATCCAATATTTTTATGTGATAATCTATCACATATATATTAAACTCTATTAGGATTCTTCACATGTTTCACTTCCCTAGAAATATATTCTAGATCTATAAAACTGTAAGTGATTTTGTTGTCATTTTGTAAAAGAAGCATGTATAGATACCTAATTTAAAAAGGAAATATTTTTAGTCAATTTAAACCATATTTTATTAAAGAAATAAAAATTTAAACATCAATTTACTTACATGGAAAACAATTTAAACACATTCAGGCCGATCTCTTTAAAATCAACTAGATGCATGATATTTTATTTGAGTAATCTCAATGGATAATCTATTCCACATATATCAGACGTCATTCAAAACTCATAGATATTATTCAAGGAAGAATAAGCTTAAGATAATCCTTGTATCCCATAAGAAATATCAGAAGTATCTACAATCGATTTTTCCTGAACGTTTTGTTTCAATTGTAAAATTTATTTTGATTTCAGATAATCATATATAAGTTAAATGTCAGAAAACATAACAAGTGATTTTCAATCATATGTAAATAATATTTACAAAAATGCATACCTCTTATGAAATATAATGAAGAAGACCTGTTGTCCAAAGTAAAAAATGACCCAGACAATCCCTAACTCTAGTAATCTCCTTAGTAGGAAATGGTAGTAGAGCATTAAGATCAATAATATCAAGTAATGATACTCTAACCTAACCTACCTACATAGGGTGGTGATGTAAATAATCTCCAAAAAAATGCATGAGTAATAATGCAACAATAAGTATATGAGAACTTGATAATGTGATTTCTCTTTAGTAATAGGAGAAGTCACCTCCACTAAGGACATATCAATAGTCCCACAATTTTTTTTATAAATTTAAAGTTTTATTTCATTAAATAAGTATATTAATGAATATTTAATAATATGAAAAATAAATATACCTTCTATAACTTCTCCTATCTCTCTGTATTTGACATTGACACAAGCAAGTGTAATGAAATTTTGTGTACCTTCATATCATTAAAAAACTAAATATTTAGAAACAAGGATGAAAAAATAAGTAAAAAAAGAGGCACACATTTGTATATTTAAAAAAAGAAAAAAAAATATAAATAATTACTAGAAAAATTAGGAGACTAATTTTGTGTTTTCCCATATTCCTTCATCATGATCATTACATACTGCATGCACTATGTCTACCTTGTAGTCATTGTAATCATCCAAAAATCCTGTAATAGATGAATAAGACTCATGTAAATCAATAACATCATCAACATTATTCTCACCACCCAAATGGTACATTTTTCCTTGAAAAATGATGGACCACTAATCATTCGATGGATCAATGACATAAAGTATCTTCTTTTCACGTTTCACCATGATAAATGGTTCCTCATTGTAATTAAATCTTTTTAAATCAACTAGTGTAAATCCATAATCATCATGTTTCACACCACTATTTCTATCATCCAAATTACACTTAAACATAGTGACTCAAAATTTTTTATAATAAATTTCCCATATATCCTCAAGAACTCCAAAATATGTTGACGAAGCAGAAATTGGGTTTCTGTATTCTTCACTTGAAAAATGAACTACTTCAGCGATAACTACCACACCACTATTTTTAATGGTACTCTTATCATACATCTTTTTTATGTAAAATGTGTACCCATTTATATCAAAACCAGTCCATGTTATCACATTAAGAGATGGCCCCCTTCCAAACATTTCAATGTTTCTGATGCAGATATATCTGTTCTCACTTTCTTTTTAAACCATGAAAATAATGTCGTTTTATGATCGATCATTAACCAATTTTCATTTATTTTTGGATATCAACTCTTTAATTTAGAAATATGTGATGATATATATGATTGACCATCATCTATGTTGTTAAAAATATATAAATGTTCCTACATCACTTCATCTCATGGAATGAACTTTACCTTTAAGCCTCAAATCCCTATACCTTCACTATCAACTATCAAATGTCGAGATATAGGGAGACCAATATGCTCCACTTGATACAAATAATCACTACAAAAATAAATCACCTATTTCAATACATATTTTTGAAAATTAGAGGCCTCTAATCAATAAGTATTTTTAACATATCCCTTTAAAATTTTTATACACCTTTCAAAAGGATACAACAAATGTAAATAAACAGTCCCATATATTTATATCTCATGCACCGGATGAATCACTAAATGAACCATTATATCAAAAAATGTATGTGGAAAATACATTTATAGTTGAGAAATTATAAGAGAGGCTTCATTCTCCAACTCATATAACAATTTTGGATCAATAACTTTGATACAAATGGATTTGAAAAAATTACAAAACCTGATGATAGTATTTCTGACAGCTGAAGACAATATACCACGTAGTGTGTCCAGTAGTAGTTGTTGAATCAATAAATGACAGTGATGAGATTTCATACCTATTAATTTACAATCCTTCACTGAAAAAAATTCTTCACATTTAAATAATATTCACTGGTTACTTTTATACCATACAAACACTGAAAAAATTCAACTTCTCACTCTTTCTAAATGTCTGAAAAACTAGAGGTAAACCTGTTTTGTCTCCTTTCATAGTAGGAGATAAATCTAAAATTATTCTCATTGCTATCAAGTTCAATATAGAATTCAATCCATCATTTGTCTTTACTTTTATGTCTAATAATGTTCCAATCAAACTATCACATATGTTTTCTTAACATTCATAAAATTAATGTTTTGTTTTATCTCTAAAAATCTTTAATAAGGTAGTTAAAAAAGACTATTTCTTACAGATATTTTTTGAAGACTAGAACTAGTTTTATTTCCAAATGTATAATCAATATTTTTCACCCTTTTGTAATATTCTTCAACTGAAAATGGTTGTGGGGGGAGATTGTATTCCTGTAAACTATTAAATGAATTTTTTAATCTATGATAAGGATGATCATTTCACAAAAATCTTTGATGTCCCATGTACACTGTCTTTCTTCCATTATGAAATTGATAATATGAAGTCCCTTCTTCACAAATTGGACATGCTTTATTTCATTTAACACTGTATCCATATAAGCTTCCATATGTAGGAAAGTCATTTATATTGAACATTATCATAACATGAATAAGAAAATTATCTTTCTTGTATGCATCAAAAACATTAACACCTGCCTCCCATATAAGTTTTAAATCATCAATCAATGGTAAAATATAAACATCAATATCATTTCCTGGATGTTTTGGTCCATAAATCATCAATCTCATCATAACATATTTTTTCTTCGTACATATCTATGGGGATAAGTTGTAAACTACCAAAATATAGTCCATGAACTATGTCGGATACTTAGTCTCTGATATGGATTCATTCCATCTATACACACTCCCATTCTGAGATTTATAACTTCACTTCCAAAAGCGGGAAATTATTTATCAAATATCCTCCATTAGATGATTCAGTAAGGTGACGTAATTTACCATTAGAGATGCATTCATCTAAATTCTATATTAACCTTTTTGTATCAATTGAATTTTAAAATAGATGCTTCAAATGATGAATTAATGGAAGGTACCAATATTATTTAGCAGGAGATTTGATTTTAGTACCTAAGAATGAATTAGAGTTAATTTATCAAAATTATATGAAGGGATTATTAGAAGGGATTATTTGATTTAGCACGAGGTTAGATGTCAGTAATTGACAATGAATCTGAATTGACTTTTTAATCCATCTTATAGTGTAATGTTCCACATGTAGGAAAATTTGATAAAAATTCATATTCATTACTATACAAAACACAATCATTGGGGAAAGCATGTATCTTTTTATACCCCAATCCCATTAGGAATAATATTTTATTCGCCTCATAATTGGAATATAGAAGTTTATTTCCTTCTAGAAGTAGCTATTTTAAAAGCTTAAGTAAGTTAGAGAAACTTTTATCACTCCAACCATTTTTTATTTCATGTTAACCAATCTCAAAACTGCTGATAACACTGTATATTTACAACCTAGGAATAATGATTTTTTTTAAAATCTCTATAAAATTGTTCAACAATTACTATTTTTTCAATGGTTTCAATGCCTAAATAATGAATTAATTCTTCAATATGATCCTCTATGTCATCGTGAATACTGTCATCAAAATTAGATTTTCAATTTACAGTAATTTTACCATGTCAGACCCAACATGTATAATTAAGTCTAAAACCATTAAAAATGAGATGATCCTTGATTTCTCTAGAATTTAACTTTCTCATATCCATAAACTTCACACATGGAAAAAAAATAAAATCTATGTTTTGAATATTTTTTTAGAAAATTCCAAGAAATCATCAACTCCTTTTTCATATTCATTACTGGTTCTTCGTAAATTTATTCAATTACAATCCATTCAAAACATAAGATCATAATATATATGTGAATATATTAAAAAACATAAACATTTAAATATATAAATATATATATATACAGATAAATTTTAATCATAAAAGTATACAATAAAGTAATACTACCTTTATGTTATATCAAGTTCATTTTTACTATAATTTTATTTTTAAAACAAGGATTCAAAAGAATTATTGAATCAAAAATAATTCAACATTATAACTCAGTGTCAAAATGACACATAACATACATATTAATTTCACAAGTGAATTTTTTTAAATATAAATTCATTTATAAAACTCAGTGTTAGAATCACACATAAAATTCATATTACTCATATAAAATAATTAAAATAATTTTAAAGTATATGATTGACATCACCAACCATTCAAAAAATTAGAAATCTATGATAGGAGTGGTCATAAATTTACTCCTAAACTAATAACAATCAATAATTTCATCAAAATAAAATGACATGAATGAATTAGATAATAACAGAATAAAAAATACTTATCAATTGAGTAAAACCAAATGATACGAATGAATTAGATAATAACTAATTTATTTCTATAATTTTAAAAAACTTACAATATTAATATTTGAAGATGATAAATTGAGTAGCAATCTCAATTTTCTCCTTCGAATTATTTGGAATAATAAACACTAAAAATTCTAACAATAAAAGTATTATATATGGAAGATAATCACAAATGAACAAAAAAATCAAACCCATTTAGGTGCGGCCATGAAGATGCTTCATATCAAGAAATACAAATGTAAACAAAATACCAAAGATAAAGGATTAAAGAATGAGAACCACTGATTATGAAAATGAAGCTTAAAATTATAAAAATCAACCAAAATAAGGCATGGTAGTGGTTCGGATAGCTGTCATTTCCATCGTGAGTTGGGAGAGATGAGAGAAACATAACAAATTTAGGGTTTTAGGGTGTCTGAACGTGCATGTTAATTTTTTAAAAGACTTTTTGGCATAGGTTCTATAGAAACCAATGCCAAAACATATATTTTTTTATTTTTGACATCAGTTTTTACATAAACTGATGAAAAATTATTATTTTTTGGGTTTTCGGCATCGATTTATTTTAAACTGACGCCCAAATAATTTTTTGGGTGGATTTTTAGTGTCGGTTTATTAAAAACCCAATGCTGAAAATATATATTATTTATTTTTCGGCATCATTTTTTTTGGAAAAACGACACCGAAAACCTTACAGTTTTAGTTTTTGGCATCAACTTTTATGAAAACTGATGATGAAAAGTTTTTTCTTCAATATATGAAGTTGGTTTCTTAGAACCAACATAAACAACTCGATGTTAAATCTATCATTTTCACTGGTGAACTTTGGATTCTATTGAAAATGGTCTACACACATCAATTCATACCAATCCTAGAAGATTTGAGGCCCTTTCACCTGATACAAAAAATAGAGGTTTGGTCATTTTTCCTTGTAAACAATCATGACATCTTTCAAGTAGTTTTAGCTCAGAAGAGTATAAATAACCATCTTGAGAGGGATTTTTCAAATTCATATCATTTACATGACCAATAAAGTGATTCCATATGTAATGTCCCGGTTCCAGAAGCCACCCAGAGGCGCTCCGTTCTCGGTTGGTCACATGGCCTCAAGCACATGTCCCCGAATGCCAGAGGCTGCCGACTAGCAGCGAAGGACTTGGGTGTGATATTGGGGAAACTTTGCCCTCATTGGTAGAATAACACAGCAAAAGTAAATCAGATATACAATAGTGTAAGTAGTAATAATCCATACAAAAGGAACAAATGACATCTCCTCATCATCACAAGCCTCAGCTTGGTCCCATGCTCTCCAACTCCACAACACTCAAGTACCTAAAGTAGAAGGGAACTTTCCCTTATCTATAACTGTAGCAATATAATCTATTTGGGCCCAAAATAATATCCCAAATAGGGTGTGAGAATAAATCCCATCAGGCAACCACCCCAAGATTTGTTCCTAACAACCAGTGAATATATGGCAGGTAATAAAGAAAATAAGGTAGTAAACAAGGAACTACTCAGTAGTAACCAATCCTACAGTTTCAAAGCATTCAGTTTCATATATCAAGTAAACAACTAATAAAGCAGAAAAACACAAAATATTAACCCTCTGGGAAGTACTCACAACCTATCTCCTCTGGTCCTACCTAGAAACACAAGCAACCCTCTGGGAAGCACACACATTCTACCCCTCTGGTTCAAATTACAAGGATATAACAAAGACTCTCTGAGGAAGCTCACACGTTCAATTCCCCTTATAGTAAAAAGTGATAAAGACTCTCTGAGGAAGCTCACACAGTAAATTACCCTTATATTCAAAAGTGACAAATATTCTCTGAGGAAGCTCACACGGTCAATTCCCCTTATAGTCAAAAGTGACAAAGACTCTCTAAGGAAGCTCACACGGTCAATTCCCCTTATAGTCTACTACACCAGGTTCTCACGACCCTGTGTAATTAAAACGATCATAGAAATAATATAAGGCCAAAGTAAAACTCAAGAAATACTTGGATAAATAGTCTAAAACATTTCAATCATGTCAGAATACAATTTATACCATCCTAAAAGACTAGGCATGGGAAAAACAACAAGTCAGCCTAATAGGCTAAACAAGACCAAATGGTCATAAACAGAACATGCATGGGAAACCACTTATAAAGCATACCAATAAACCCCACTCTGTAACACCCCGAGATTTTATGAAAAATATTCTTTTAATTTCATTAATATATTGTGTTGTATGCTACACCAAGATTACCTTGTGCTATACGCAACACCGTATTAGCTTGCAGTATACGCAACACTTTTCTTGTCTCTTGTTACACACAATTTCACGTTCGTTTGATAGAAGTTATTCTACGCAACATTGAGTGTATATATATATATATATTCAATGTATAAATAAAATATGGTTGGATTCTATTATATGCAATAACAAAGGAGTTGTGCACTACACGCAACCCTGACTTGGCTTTCATTACACGCAATCACGACCTTCCTCGATAGCGTGTGTTGTACGCAATACCGGGTTTTACTAAACAACGATATATTATTATAATATTGTTATGAACTATACGTTATGAATAGTGTTAAATAAATTTTGAATTTTATAACATTATTATTCATCTTACACATTTCTAGAACATGGTATAAGAAGAAAATAAATTTATCGGGTAAAATAAGTATTTTTCAAAAAATGCAGTTTTGCCGCCTTTTGATGGCGCACCCACTTTAAATATAGTTTTTGAGATGTTTATAAGTTCAATTTGAAAAAATAAAATTCTTCTTTTGAATCAGGATATAAAAATTTACATTAGATAAAGTTTTGATATTTTTCCGATAACTTTCATATTTTAATGAATAGTAAAAACACGCTATATTTTAATTAAAAACAACTTTTTTCATCGTAATATCTTATGTGGTTAAATTATAATATTGAATGGTTTTAAAGTATAAATAGAATATATTTTTACCATTTAATATAATGTATGTAATTAGCATTGATTTTACCTTGAATTCGTAGGTTAAATCAATTTAGTCTTTTGCAATGTTTTAAAGAAAAACCCATTTTCTTTCGACAACGAGATTAATTTTAATTTAATTTCTGCAACTTTTGTGTATTGAATTTGGAAAAATTCATTCCATATTTGAAATCAGTGGATCCAAATTATGTTAATAAGCTACTTTTTATTTTTGGGAATTATGAATAGTAACTACGGTAAATTTTATTTACCATAGTTAAAGGTAAATCGGGTAATTAAGGGTAAATATAATATTTTAAAATTACCCTAAAAAATGCAAAAATCCTATTGGATGACTAAAAGTCGACCCATATCACCTAAGGGTCGGATTATATTCATTTAATTAAATTTTTTCAATGAAAATAATTTAATTATTATTAAAACCAAAGAATGTGACAACATGTCACTTTCTTAAATCTTATAAGTATAATAATTTTAATATAGTTATAAACTTCATGAAACTTAAAACATGAATACTCTCCAGAAATATAATACAATTATCTACATCATAGGAATTTATTTAGAATTTTTAGGGATTAAATAATTATCATTTATTATGACACAAAGATGATGCAGTAATTGTCTTATTAATGAAATATTGACATAATTGATGTTATAAATGCCCAAATAAATGTAATTTGAGACTTTTTATGACTTAAAATAATTTTATAGGTTAATATGAAATGTTATTGTTGATTTAAGTAACTTGGTTCGAACTTATCATTCTATTATGAATTTCGTAAAAATCATGTACCAAATAGTGTCAAAATTGACATAAATTAGTTTTTAAAACAAATATTATATTATTAATTGTTATTTTATTCCTAAAAATCTAAGGTTAGGTCAAATGACTTAAATTAGATTATATATATTAATAATAAACAACTTGGGGTTCGTTTGACTTGATATAGTAAGTTTATTAACCATATAGTGTAAGAAAACAAAAAGACACGGTAAAAGTTAAATTATTTAACTTAGAGTTAAATCTAATTGATAAGGTTAAAATAATAACCTAAAATTGTCTAAATCATATTTTATGAGAGGATTTCGACCCATCCCCACTTTATCTTCGAAATAAGACCCTTTGGAACCATTATAAACCGAATTTGACCTTAATATAAAATAATATTTTGAGATTTTCCTAAGGTGCCCCTCTCCTCCCTTATAAAAGGGCACCTCCTCCCTCTCCTCCTCACACCAATTTGAGCATTCAATCTCGGCCAAAATCTGCCAAAATCTCTTCTCCACTTCCCTAGTATCATCCTAGAGGTCTTGGTCTTCTTCAAAGTCCATCCTTAGTTCTTTAAGTGGAGGTTAAGTGAAGGCGCATCAAAAAGAGGTAATATCCATTACCGATCTTTTTCAATTTCTTTCTTCTTCAACTTCTTCTTCTTTAGTTGTTTCATGATAAAGTAATAACATAAGTATTTATTATATACTTATATGTTATTATAAATATGAAACAACTCTAATTAACCTTCTATCCATCCTACGGAAAAAGGAAATCACCGCGCGTGTGTACGTACGGAATACCGTCTCCACGCCGTGGTGTAATCTATTTTCCACCACCACCTTACTTGGATAGGTATAATGGTGTAAATAATGACTATAAATGACTATTATAAAGTGATATTGATTCTGAAATAGTATACATACACTCCAATACAATTCCACCATCATAGGAACGATATCATCACTCGTGTGTACGTACGGAATACCGTCTCCACGATGTGATGCGACTCGTTCTACATGATCTTCATTTCATAATGATTATATAAATGAATTGAATGAATGAATATGATATATGTTACACTAATACCATTATGGAAATTAGGTATCTATAACCTAAAGAGAAGAATAATAATTTATTCGACAGACACACATAAGAACAAAAAGTTATAAACACCCGAATAACAAGTAGCAATGAAATATTACTACTAAGAAGCTAAGAATATGACCATATATGATATCATAAAAATAATTATGATTTTGTAATAAGTCAATAACATTATTTAAATCATTATACAGGAGGTTCAGACACTTACGAAGCAAAACATACCTAAGGTAAGGGAAATATCACAATCTCATTTTTATCCGAGATTGCTTATACTTTGGTATTTACTGGGGTGTATTTTATCATCCACATCCATGTTTCCTCAATATGTAATATTATTTCCATCCACCTAAAATTTTTTAAAACCTATTTTACCCTTTGGTGAGTTTTTAGTAAAATATATGAAAGGAATCTTTTGTCGTTTTTCGTACGAGGTACATTTTGACTTTTCCGACAAAAGTACGAAAAGAATGTTTTTTTAACTTATACGGGATGAATGGATTTTTAAAACATTATTTACAAGAAGCTTCCTTTAAAAGTTTTCAAGTTTATTTTTAATCAAATTATTTTAGTTTAGAATTGTATGACATGTTAAGAAAGGAAAAGTGTTTTGGAAGTAGAAAGGATATTTTCATCAAGAATGGAGTTCAAGTGTTTTATAAAAATTATTTTCCATCTAAGATAATAAAGGGTTCTGTTTTACCCCTATTATTACATTGATATGACTATGTTGTGATGGATATATTTTTATGAATTCCTTTATCTTATATGAATTGTTTTATGATGTCACGATGTTTAAGATTCCCATTTTTATTACATGGGTTATGCTATGATGTATGGTTTATTATTTTGTGGCACACATAAGAATGGTATCATTATGAGATGGGTGGGACCTATATCTCCCTCTAATGCATTGGGTAAAGATTTTATATCTCATGAGACAGACATGGCTGGAATGGTAGGTTATACCTGTTTAGTGAAACAGGACTGAAACGAGGGTGACTCGGTTCAGAAATGGACTTTGTCCACTAAGATAGTCTTGGAAATGAGTCTTGACTAATAAGAAATGATTATCTATGATTATGTGTGTATGACACAAGGTTTCATGTTTTAAGTTATGATTATTGGGATTTCATTTCACTACTATGATTTATCCCATGTTATGAAATTATGCTCTCTTTTGCAGGTTAAGATTTCCAAAATGGTATGTTCTTATGAATATGATGTGATTGATATTTCTTTTGTTTACCCTTACTGAGAATTTGAGCTCACCCTTTTATGTTTTCTTTTCCCCAGGATATAAAGAAAGGTTTTAGGTTAAAAAAAGGAAGATCTTTATGGGAGATGTTGAAGATATTTCACCCCGATTAGAAGATTATATTCCGAGTTTCCAAAGACACTAAACTATTACGATCCTTGTGTGTGTGTTTTTGTTATGTACTAAGTATTCCACAAAAGTAATGTAATTTTCATGTACGTCAAGCTTCGGGTCTCTACACATTCACATTTAATTAGACACTACACAAGCACAAAAGCATGGTAGGAAATTAATAGGGCTAAAACAGTAAACACACAATACCCCGTTCAAGGGTATTCGACAAATTTGCACATATAACTCAAAGAATTTCAACAGAAAGACCCAAACCACTTACCTCGGTGTTGGGAGATCGCTATACATGAACCTCAAGCCTTGAATTTCCCAAGAGCACTGTAGATCTACAAAAAAATCTAAAATGTTCAACGAAGGATAACTTGAGAAAGATGAGAAATCAGGAAACGAATCTCTAGCATAAGGAAGAGCTTACCGAGGTGATCCCAATGGAATCGACGACAATCGAATTGGAGATCAGATGCTCGGTCGGGGGTTTGGAGGAAGATCGTGGCCATATGGGTTCTCTCAAAAGAACTAGGTTGAGAAGAAGACCTTTCTGGAGATTAGACGCGACCCCGGTATGTTTAATGAAAAAAATAAATACAAGGTATGTACATTGGAAGTACACAGTGTGTACTTTAAATTTCCATACTCCGCTTTAGGTAGCCTCCCGGTCACCCCCACACAGCCGGGTGTGTGGCCATTACACGACCAACACACAGCTTCATCCGGAAACCGAGTACACAACGTGTACTCATAAAGTACATGGTGCACACTTCAAAATTTTTCAGAAATTCCTCTTTCTCAAAAACAACCAGAAAAGGAAAACATACCTAAAAGGAAGATCCAGGTTCTTACACCATAGCTGGGTGTTATATGAGTTGTGTGAACATGATTTTTTTATCAATTTTCAATACTTGGTTTTTATATTTTAATATATAAATGATTTTATTTAAATGTTCTATACTATAACATATGTTGTCTTTGTATAAGAAGCAAATTTTATTCCCAAACTTGAAAATAAACCCATTCGAAACTAGGCATGATACACAAACTATTTTCTTGGTAACCGTAGGTACATAATAAAAATATTTTTAAAAAAATCATTCTCTTTTTCAATGAAAGGTGGTCGTCACCAATGGCTAGAGCAGCCAACCTCACACCATTGGCAGCTCATAGATCCACCTCTCCTCTAGAAATCTTTCAAAATATACTTGGTTCCTACATTTGGATATAGATGTGAGAAAAAAAGATGTATCTAATACCTAATGTGTAGATATTGAAATATTACACTCTATAATGAATGCACCATTAGATTCTCCTTGCTTCTGGGTTCACTTCCTCTTCCAGTGGCCTAACTTGCCACATGATAAACATGCCACATCCTTTTCATTTTCCTACCTCTGGATCTTCCACTTCTTGGAAGCATGATGTTAGGGATATTTATACTTGTTATGAGTCTTAGGTCCATTTTCCTTGTTTTTACTTTTTTTACTAAAAGGACCACAGGTTAATCACGACCCATGTCTTTATCCACTTGGAAAATAAAAGTAAGAAGTTCTGAAATACTCCTATCATTATTTCTCTTATTGTAATTAATAATAAAACTAGATAATTAATTTGGTGGTGATAAAATTATGCTATATGTATGAAACTCAACCAATAATTTAATCCCTAGTATGTATAATCATTAAATGTAGACAATAATCTTGACTACATGAGGCCTAGCTGGTGCGGAATCTCTAATCTTATTTGTAAAAACGAATTAGAGATATCATACCTATATTGTCTCACCTTCTCTTGATAGAGATCTCAAAGGTGAGACATCATTCTATATGCATCCATGTCCCCATGTTTCTTCAAATTATCATTGTACATGGATGATAGCATGAAACATTAAACATATGGAGAATCATTTAAATGTTTCTCATAGAGTGATAACTATTTATCACTTGCCTCATTACCGACTACATCAGGAATAAGTTCTTCCATCACATACAATTTCCTTTCATGGAGAATGATAACGCATAAGTTCCTTTTCCACAATTGGAAATTTGTGCCGGTAATAAGGTTATCTTTCTCAATTATGGATCATAGTGATATACTTGAACTCATTTTAATGATGTTTCTAAAAAATAAGATGAGCACAATTTTAGTACTTTATCTGATAAAATTTAGAATAATAAATAAATATTATATTTATTAGTCTCCCACTATTTTATTAAAACCCAATATCCATCACCATTGGATTCAAAATATCCCATTTCTTGGACATTCTAGTAGTAAGGATCCATATTCCCCTTCTCATTACCCTAACTTTGGTTGTTCAAGAAACTCAATTGGTTTTAGGTAGGCATTCTAAATTCCAAATGCATTAACTCATAGTTCCTTGATCTTTTGATTGGACTCCCCAATCCTAAAATCATTAAATTGGATTTCCATAACCCTTGACTCTCAATTACACCAAGTCATTCTTTGGAAGTCAACCCTTAATGTGAACTAAGTTTATTCAACCCAAAACTTTAAGTTATGATTTTGTGATAATTAAAAGCACCCCAACTTTGGCTGGTCAAGTACTTTGAACTATGGTTCGATTTTAACTAAAGTAGTGGACGACTATACCAACTTAATTTATATACTTGAGGGATTTTATTATTTTATATATAAATTTACAATTATTAACTTTATCACATGATTATTAATATTAAGTGTATTTACTTAAGTAATTAACCATGTCTTAGATAATATTTATGGATAAGCTAATTTATTTTAGTTTTATCTTACATGATTATTAATTTCATTAATTCATGTGATTGTGAAAGACCATACATAATGAAATAACCATGAAACTTAACATAAATAAAATAATAAAGAGGTATGATCATGATATTTTACTAATTGTTAGTTTATCTAGTGGTAGATAAAATAACTGTTAACCTAGGGAAAAAACACCTTGAACCAATTAAGGTTCATGTTAGATCTTTCCATATGTCCACCCATTTATCTCTCTTGGATTGGGTCCACCACATCTCCAAAATTGAACCACCTCCACTAGTTTGGGAGCTATATCCGTTACATATGCTTTTACTCACATGTAGGTAAGGGAAACAAGGGGTTTACATAAAAGATACCATAGGTACGTACACACAGCCTATCCCCTCTGGTTTAGTCATAATGATTTAACAAATACTCTCTGAGGAAGATCACATGGTCAATTCCCCTTATAGTCAAAATTGAAAAAGACTCTCTGAGGAAGCCCACAAGGTCAATTCCCCTTATAGTCAAAAGTGAAAGAGACTCTCTGAGGAAGCTCACACGGTAAATTCCACTTATTGTCTACTACACCAGGTTCTCACGGCCCTGTGTAAGTCAAACGAGAATATCAATACAATACAACCAAAGTAAACATCAAGAACTACTTGTCTAAATAGTCTACATCATATCAACCATGTCAAAATACAATTTATACCATCCTACAATACTAGGAATGGGAAAAACAACAAGGCATCCTAATAGGATAAACATGACCAAACAGTCATAAACATAACATGCATGGGAAACCAATTCCAAAGCATAACAATCAACCCCATTTACATTCAATTATCCACTAAAAAAGAACACAAGAATGACCGATAATTAATAAGGCTAAAACTGTAAACACGTAATACCCCGTTCAAGGGTATTGGAAAAATTTGCACATATAACTCAAATACTTTCAACATAAAGGCATAAACCATCTACCTCGGTGTTGGTAGATCGCTATACATGAACCTAAATCCTTGAATATCCTAGGAGCACCGTAGATCTACAAAAATGTCTAAAACGTTCAATAGAGGATAACTTGAGAAAGAGGAAAAATAAGGAAACAAAGCTCTAGCAAAAGGAAGAGCTTACCGAGGCGATCCCAACGCAATCGATGAAAGTCGAATCAGAGATCGAATGCTCGGTCAGGGGCTCAGAGGAAGATCACGGCTGTATAGGTTCTATCAGACGAACTAGGTCAAGAAGAAGGCCTTTCTGGTGATTAGACGCGACCCCGATACGTTTAATGGAAAAAAATGAAATACACGACATGTAGTTTGGAAGTACATGACACGTACTTTCCATTTCTGTACTCTGCTTTAGGTGGCCTCTAGGTCACCCCCACACAGTTGGGTGTGCAGCCATTACACAACCAGTACACGAATTCATGCGGCAACCGAGTACACGGTGTGTACTCATAAAGTACACGACGTGTACTGAAAAGATTTCTAGAAATTCCTTTCTTTCTAAAAAATGACCAGAAAAGGAAAAAATACCTGAAAAGAAGATCTGGGTTCTTACAAACTTCCCCCTTAAAGAAATTCATCCCCAAATTTTCCTAGCAAGGCGGCGTAGAAGAAGAAACCCCGAACAGCTCTGGGCACTGCGATCGTACATCCACATCCATCTCCCAATTCTCATCCTGTACTCGCCCGTGCTTCCATAACACTCGTACCATAGGAACATACTAGCCACAAAGAACATTTGTACTTTGATCAACAATCCAGATAGGATGCTCCTCAAAAGATGCATCCACTTCCAACTCAACCTCCTTGGGTTTGAAGACATGAGACGAGTCTGAAAAGTAACGTTGAAGCTAAGAAATTTGGAAGACGTCATGCATAGACCATTACCTCTAAGGTAACTACAACTAATAGGCAACCATACCAAATCCCTCCAATACCTCAAACGACCCAACATACCTCACCGAAAGCTTACCCCATCTCTGAATCCTTCTGTGCCCCAACCTTGGTGTGACGCATAGGAAAACCTGATCCATGAACTCGAACTCCAGTGGTCATCTCCGCTAATCATCATAAGGTTTCTATCGAGACTGTGTGGTATCCATCCTCTTCTGAATCAACTCTATCTGCTCTGTGGTCTCCTGAACAAGACGAGGCCCCAATATCGCTACCTCTCCTGCCTCCAGCCAACATAAGGGTGATCGACATGGCCTACCATACAAAGCCTCATAAGGTGTCGTATGAATAGTTTCTTGAAAATGAATACTATAGGAAAACTCCATAAGAGGTATGTGCTTATCCAAAGAACCTCCAAAATCCAGAATGCATACTCGTAGCATGTCTTTAAACACCTGAATCGTACACTCGGACTGGCCATCTTTCTGAGGGTGGTATGTTGTACTCAAAAGTACCTATGTACCCAAAGCCTTCCATAGCACCTACCAGACCCGAGAAGTAAAACATGCATCTCTGTATGAAACAATGGAGTGTGGAACTCCATGTATGTGCACAATCTCCCAGATGTACAACCATCCTAGCTCATAAACACTGAAGGTATCCTTGATCGGAAAGAATTGAGAAACCTTCATGAGTCTATCAATGAAAACCCATACTGCATCATTCCCTTGAGGAGACCTCGGAAACCCTGTCATGAAATCCATCACGACATCATTCCAGTTCCACTCAGAAATGGGTAACTACTAAAAAGCCCTGCTGGTCGCTGATGCTCCACCTTCACCTGTTGATAGGTGGAACACCTCATGACAAACCCAACAACATCTATTTTTATACCAGGCCACCAATATTGACGATGTAGATCACGATACATCTTGGTGACACCAGGATGAACTGCCCAAAATGAGGAATGAAAGTCCCGCATCAGCTCCTCACGTATGTCTGCTAGAACCCATATGCACCCATGAAAATGCAAGATCTCATCCTTGCCTACTATCCATCCTAGAATAGGTTCCTCTCATGGCACACTCTTCCGTAGGACTAGGCCTTCAGAATCTGATATCTACCGTATTCGCACTCGATTAAGAAGAGTAGAGGTAACAGCTACAAAAGAAAGAAACATCTTCCCCTGTCTTTCGTACACCTCTAAATGCATCTCAGAGAATAGATCAATAAGATTCCACTCACTACTGGACTCCTGAAATACCTGTATCTGGGTCCTCCCACTCAATGCATCATCCACGACATTGCCTTTCCTAGGCGTATAGGCAAGCTTGAAGTCAAAGGACTGAAGGTACTCGACCCACCTGCGCTGTCTCAGATTCAGGTCATGCTGAGTAAAGATGTACTTGAGGATTTTGTGGTTGGTTAAAACCACAAAATGTTCTCCCAGAAGATAATGTCTCCAATAGCGCAAGGCATTAACAACTGCCGCCAAATCGAGATCATGCATCGGGTAATTTATCTCATGTGGCCTCAACTGCCGAGACCCGTACGCAACGACTCCTTCCCCCTACATAAGAACAACTCCCAGACCGATACCTGAAGTATCATAGTAAATAGTATAGCTCTTTCTCAGCTCTGGAAATACTAGTATCAGTGATGAAGTAAATCTCCCTTTCAGGTCCTAAAAGGCTGACTCACAAGAATCTAACCATGAGAACCTTGCACCCTTCTTAGTCAAACCCGTCAGTGGTGCTACTAAGCATGAAAAGTCTTGTATGAAATGACTATAGTAACCAGCCAGCCCTAGAAAACTATGAAACTAAAATAAATTCTTTGGATACTCCTAGGAAACTACTGATCTCACTTTATCTAGGTCGACTGATACTCCTGACTCTGAGATAACATGACCCAAGAAGTGAATCTCGTTCATCCAAAAGTGGAATTTTGAGAGCTTAACATATAAATGATGCTCTCTCAGTGTACTCAGAACGATCTCTAGATGGGTAGCATGGTTGTGTCAAGTGTGAGAGTACACCAAGATATCGTCCACAAAGACCACCATAAAAGAATCCAAGTTTGGATGGAACACTCAGTTCATCATTTCCATGAAGACTACAGGCATGTTAGTGAGATCGAACGACATAACCATATACTCGTGTAGACCATTCCTACTTTGGAAATCTGTAAGAGGTATATCATATGGTCTAACACGCAACTGATGATAATCGTATATCAAGTGAATCTTCGAGAACACTTGGGCTCATTGAATTTGATCAAAGATATCATCAATCCTCGACATGGGATATCATTTCTTGACCATCAAATGGTTTAGCTTCTGATAATCAATACATACCCTGAGGGTACCATCTACCTTCATCACAAACAGGACAGGTGAACCCCAAGGATAAGTACTGGGTTAGATAAAACCCTTAGCCTGCAACTCCTCCAACTGCTTCTTGAGCTCCTGTTACTCCAGTGTATCCATCCTATAAGGAGGAATTGACACTGGTGCCACTCCTAGCACAAGCTCAATAGAAAAGTCTACCTCACGCTTTGGAGGAAAACCTAAAAATTTCTCTCGAAAGACGTCCCTGAAACAATCCACCACTGGAGGAAAGTCCATCTATGAAGTCCCCTGGTCATCCAGATATAGACTAATAATCTGGGATGTAACTCCTCCCAACCCATGATGCTGGGGTCCGTTCTTCTCTCCTGGACATCCCATTATCCCTTATGAAGAAAATATCTTCCTTCTGGTGATGTGAAACTCAACCTACGATGATAACAGTCAACGAATTCCAAGAAGGTAACTAACCAGTCCATTCTGAGAATGAAATCATATCCCATCATCTCTAGAACATAGAGGTCCCATAATAAGTGACACCCACCAACCTCTAGAGGTCACTCCTTGAACAGTCGTACACTAGCCATTCTAGTCCCCAACAGTGTGTCTAGAAGTAAGATATCAGTAGAAGAAAAGATATAGAGCCCAAGGCTCTCCACAACGAAAATAGATATAAAGATATGGGAATCCCCTGTATCTAAAAGAGAAGAAGATAAAACTAAGGAAACTAAGATCATACCTAGAATTGTAGAGGGTCTGGGATCCTACTCCTACTGGGTCTGCTACACTACAAAATTCTGACCTACACCGTGACCCTGTGACCTTGTCTGAACACTTTGAGCTGATCCACGCTGTTGTCGCTGAAAGACTGGATACTGACTACCATGGCCACGACCTGCACCTCGGCCTGAAGGACCGGAAGAACTCCAGTTCCCAGACTGGTGGGAAACTGGTGGTGCTACTCCTAAACACGGAGTCATAGAAGAACCCCTGTCACCAGTTGCTGGTGAAAAGAACTGACAGAAACTCTAAAGATGACCCATCTTGCTGCAAGATCAGCACTCCACTGGGTCCCTTGGGCAATGTTTCATCGTATTCTCGCTCTTCCCGCACTGGTATCACACCACCTGGCTACCAGAAGATGTCTCTCGCCTCCTCGGATCTCCATACGAAGGCTCCCTTCGGTTCTTCCTACTATCATCTAGAGAAGTGCCAACCCTGGATGTTGAACCACCCTGGTCCACAGATCTAGAATCCCTCAGATTATACTCTGTGATCAGCACCTAGTTGACTATAGAGGATATCGTAGTCAATCGTAAGATGTTAACCTGAGCCCGAATGTCCTACTTGAGACCATACTCAAACATCCGTGTAAGGAAAAAATCATCTCACCCTAAAAAGGGTGTAATGAGATAAAGCTCAGTGAAGAGAGAAGAATAATCCATAATACAAAGAGTACCCTGCTCCAAACTCATAAACTCTCAGGCTCGATCGACCCTCAAGGTCTCCGGATAGAAGTAATCATAGAAAGTGTGCTGAAACTCATCCCAAGCCATATTCTGCTGGAGTCCCGCCTATGAGATCACATCGCACCAACTCTTGGAAGAGTCTTGAAGCATGTACATAGAAAGTTTCAACCTCCTCTCTGGAGGTATCTCCAGATGCTCGAAGATCATCATCATGGATTCTTGCCATGACTCTACAGCCTGAGGTCCTCCATACCCTGAGAAAGTGGGAGGATGTTGCTGCTGAAAGACCCGCATCAATTATACCATTGACGGGGTAGGAGGTGGCGCTCCCTGGAAAGTCTACATGAACCTCATAAGGCCCTCCTGGAACTGTACATTAGCATCTATGTCCGGAATGATGGCTGGTGCCAAGACTAGCACAATTAGAGGATCTGCAAGTAGTCCCTGATTAGTCATGTTCGGTGTCTGATCACAGCTCAGTAACTGGAGGAAAACCAGAGGATGTCTCAGTGGAATGACTCTACAAGGTCAAGCTTACACCTTAGATCAAGATTAACAGGGAATGAAACCTAGAAGTGTAAGAAGGGAACGGGAGAAACAAAGCATTGAAGTTTTTCAAAACATGGGTACATGACATGTATAATGCCTACACTGCGTGTTCCCTAAGCCTTTCACATGGGCATGTACTCCTGCCACAACTAGTCGTGTAACACCCCAAACACATGACATGTTGTCAAAACACACAGCATGTACTTGACTTCTCTTCCCCTTCCAAAGTCCTTCTATACAACTAATCTACACAGTTCTTCTAGAACAAGACTACATGGCATGTTCATTCTTGACACGACGTGTACTAGACGAGCTTCACCGACCTGTGTTGTTAGTGACACAACCAGATACATGGATCACACTACACGACGTGTTCCATATGGACACGACATGTATTAGAAAAGACTCAACTGACCTATGTTGTTAGTGACACGGCCGGTTACACGGTTCTACAACACGATGTGTACATCCGGTACACGACGTGTCCTACCAAAGACTCCAAACCCTATGTCTTTGCTCACACAGTTTGAGACACGGTTAGAGACTACATGGAATGTACATATAGCACATGATGTGTACTTAAGAAAAACAGTTTCTTCCCGAACATAAGAACACATGGGGTGTATTTAACAGTACACGTCGTTTATTCTGGGTTTTTCCGGACAGTAATCCTTAAAAACTACTCTGGAACCCATAAAACACTAAAACAAACATTAAAGTGCCAAATTCCAATCTGTGATGGCCCATACTCCCCACGAATCAAATCTTGGAATCTTATACATGTCATAAACAAGGATAATAGTGCAATGATCCACCAAATTCCTATCCATGAGGGACTATAACACCTCAAGAACCAAAGTTTGGAGTTCATTCAACCAAAACCTTCAAAATTTAATACCCTATCAAATGACACGTATTCTTATCAAATCATCTATCACAATATCATGCATATCTAGCACAACATTTATCACAACAACATGCAATTGCTAATGCACCCTAAATGGCATGACAAGAATGCACAACATGTGATTTCTAGAAAGTGCCTATATGATGCATGAGATGGAATACCCTCATCTCATCGGGTTTCAAGAGAAATTGAACCTCAATAACATCAACAATAATAGCACAAAATATGTGAATCACCCAATGGTGAAAATCAAATCAACTTTAAAATTTCAAAACAATAAAAATTGAAATAAAAAGGTAGATTGGATTTTCTCTGTACACAGGTTAGCTACTCCCAGGCATAGTTTATTACCAAGTACCAATTTCATCCTATACCTGACTATAGGCTCTAAATATTAATTCAAGAATAAGGAATTCCTCTAATACCACTTTCCAACTTCCTGATTCCGGAATCCACCCAGAGGCACTCTGTACCCGGTTGGTCACATGGCCTCAAGCGCATTTCCCCGAAAACCAAAGGCTGCTGACTAACAACGAGGGCCTTGGGTGTGATAGTGGGGAAACTATGCCCTCATTGGCAAAGTAACAAATTGGAAGTAAATAAGATATACAATAGTGGAAGTAGTAATAATACATACAAAAGGAAATAGAGGAAGACTAAAAATAATGAACTGGAGAACACACACACACACACACACACATATACATGAATGATGCATGATACATATGTCTAGGAAAATAGACAAACAAATCACAATGCTTGAATAAAAACAGTACTAAACCAAAGTAAAAAAGAAAAATAGATGACAGTTGTTTCCGACGCTTTCGCCGAGGCGCGTGCATCTGTCCGTCTGCGGAGGAGGACACGCTGCACTGTTGCCCCGCATTACCGCTTTCCAAAGGCGGGAGAAATTCGCTCCTTTTTCAGGGATGTCTGCTCCTTGATCGAAATGGGATAATGGGATGTCGTTTCTTCCTTCTGTGGATTCCTCCTCAGAACTCATCACCTAGTCCAGGTCTCCCTCATAGATTTAATACGTTGTTCGTGAAACTCTTCCCAGTTCCATGTTTCAATGGACGCCGGTTAATTACACTGCTTCTGTCGGGATATTCCACAGGGTCCGGTCAGGGCAGCAACCTTCAGTCAGGGGAGTAGTCACATTGAGGCATCAGTAGCGTGTCTGGATGCTGGGGACCTGGCATGTCTGTCTATTATCCCTGGTCACAGGGCTTCTCGAGGGCATGGAAACCCGAGGCATCCCACATCGAGCACGGGGAATTATATGTCATAGACATATGTCTGAGGTTTTCCTCAGCTTCCTGTGTTTAACACAGGGTATGTCGTGAGTTTAACGTCCAGTGGAGACGGATCAGCCCGATCAGAGCCTTAGCTAGAATGGATCGGATTGAGGGATTTCCCTTGAAGGGGTGTCGATACCAGGACCAGCCTATGGATGGCTGTGAAGAGGAGTGGATGGATGGATGAATGCAGTGGAGAGGGGAATGGCAAGGGACCATCGCAAGGGCGATGGTGAAGTTGGACTTGAGCCTCGAAGAGACCTCCTACGTATCCCCGTGGAAGGGAATCAAAGTCCACGTAGTTTAGAATGGTGTCGGCGAGCCGATGTGAAGGTATACCTTGGCCCGATGGATGTCGTCAGTGAACCAACATAAAGGTGGACCTTGGTCCGATGGGCATCGTCAGGGAACCGACGTGAAGGTGGACCTTGGTCCGATGAGAGACGAGCTTGAACCACGGGAAGGCTTCCTACGTACCATGCCTTAACATGGATCAAAGACCTCGTAGTTCAAAGGGTTTCATCGGTGAACCGACATGAAAGTAGACCCATGGGTCCACTAGTGGTGGGATTTAATGTCGTGAAGAATTCCTACGTACCATGCCTTGACATGGATCAAAGTCCTCGTAGTTCGGGATGGTCACAACGGCTTGCCGTAGGACTGGGATGTAGTTTAACGTCATGATGGATGAGAGTGAAACCTGACGTGAATAAAAAACGGGCGGTGGGCTTGAACCTCGTGGAGGCTTCCTACGTACCATGCCTTGACATGGATCAAAGTCCCCGTAGTTCAGAGGGGATTCATCGGCGAACCGACGTGAAGGTGAACCCAGGGGTCCACTTGTGGTGGGCTTTAACCTCGTGAAGGCTTCCTACGTACCATGCTTTGACATGGATCAAATTCCTTGTAGTTTGGGATAAAATGGGGGCTTGGAACACCGACAAGGATACGGTTTGGGCCAATGATTATTGGGATTAAACCTCAGGGAGGCTTCCTACGTACCATGCCTTGACATGGATCAAAGTCCTCGTAGTTCGGGTGGTGAAAACGGCTTGCCGTCGAACTGGAATGTAGTTTAACGTCATGTTGGATGAAGGTAGAACTCGACTTGAATTGTATGATGGGTGGGCTTGAACCTCGTGGAGGCTTCCTACCTACCATGCCTTGACATGGATCAAAGACCTCGTAGTTCAAATGGGTGTGTAGTTTAATGTCATGCTGGACGGGGGCATATAGTTTAACGTCATGCTGGACGAGGGCATGCAGTTTAACGTCATGCTGGACGAGGGCATGCAGTTTAACGTCATGCTGGATGAGGTATTGTCATGGTCAATGCCAGCTATAAGACCACGTGAGTCATGCTCGGTGTGAGAAACAAGAGACAGCAATGACCTTACGATCACGCCGCGAAGGGTGCGTCCGTGAGAAGCGAAGAGGGGCTTACGCGTTAGGCGGCCCATTAGTGCTGGGACTTACTCCAGGATGGAGGCCCGAAGTGCGACAGAGCACAACGAAAGAGGGATTTGGGACCAATGATGGTAGGTGCCTCGTTCCCTATCACGCCCTCCACTGACCTTGGTAGTGGGGAAGTACGGAGATGCAGGGGTGCAGCCATCCGTTGGGGAACTAGGGTCTCCCTTCTCTTGAGAACATACACCGCTCCAATAAGGATGATATCATCCCTTGTAGATGGGTGATTCCACTCCCATGGAGACGAGTGGCATAAAAAATGTTTGAGATGGGTGGACCCTTTGTGCGAGGCACGAGGTCTGGTCACAGTTTAATGTGATGTGTTGAGGAAGTGGTGCTTGACAGTTTAACGTCCTGCAGCTCGGACGAGGTGGGTTCACTCCACACCCATAGGACTTACATAACTGGTACCCTTTGCTCCTTGGGGGAGGGTAGGTACCAGTAAGGCCGTGGTCAAGGGGGGTTGTGGAGCGAACCATCGAGGGGTCCACGTTAGCGTGGCTATGTGAAGAAGCAATAGCCATTAGCGTGCCTATGCCAAGAAGCATTAGGCGAAGCAACTCTACGAGTAGTATTCTCCGTGGGACTTTGAAATCACATCGTGCATACCTGGAGGGTCGCACGGGAATCAGAATTTCCAAGCAAAGGAGTGTGCTTCGCAAAGCGGAGTGCCTTGGCCTTATCATGGGGGATAGGTGTGAGTGGAGGGTGATTCGCAAAGTGGAACAGTATTCATGGAGCACTGCCTCGCGAAGAAGAGGTGCCTCGCGAAGCAGGGTGCTGCGAAGCAGTGTGCTTCGCGATGTGTAGCGATCCTGCCTTAGCATAGGGATCACTAGTACAAGTTGGGTGTTTCGCGAAGCATAAATGTTCTGCGGCTACCCGGGTTCCCTTGGGAATCCCCCTCCTTCGCGAATGCCCTTGAGCTTCGCGAAGGGAATCCCTCTCGTAAGAGGGGATCAAAACGAGTCAAAGTGAAGGCGTCACGCAAAGTAGAAGTACCTCGCGGAGCTCATGATTCCCGGGGGCAAAGAGTGCTTCGCAATTCGGGAGAGGAGAAGCCGAAAGGTCGGATTGTCCGTCCTCGGGACTCAGGGGGAGCCCAGTATTTATAGGAAAGGGGCACTGCGAAGCAGAACTCACACGCTGACTCAGGTGCTTCGCGGCGTGCTCGTGAACGTCACAGACGTTCGCGAAGAGTTACCGCCTCCGGAGCTTCTCAGCGGGCTCGCGAACGTCAAACTCGTTCGCGGAGAGTTACCGCCTCCGAAGCTTCGCCGCGGGCTCGCGAACATCAAACTCATTCGCGGAGAGTTACCACCTCCGGAGCTTCGCGGCGGGCTCGCGAACGTCAAACTCGGTCGCGGAGAGTTACCGCCTCCGGAGCATCGCGGGCCCGCGATGCTTGAGGTGCTTCGCGTCAGTGCTTCGCGAGGCAGCATCTGGGCCATCTTTTTCATCCCTTTCGTTTGTGTAATATTTTGGCGCCAAAAAATGCCCCCCCCCCTTATACTTGGAACCGCGGAAGGCTGAAGGGTCAAAGTCTGAGGGAAAATCACCAAAAATCGTCGGCGGTTCGCGATGCGCCTTCACGAAGAGGGCCCGTGGTGCTGACCGGGGCCATGGGTACGGATGCGCCGCGATGCTCCGTGTGGGCAGGGCACACCGCGATTCTCCAGGGTCGCCGCCTATAAATAGGGGGGTCGACCTCTTTTGTCTTCACGTGATCTGTTTGTCTTTTTGTGCTCTCAATTTCGCGAAGCTCCGTGTCCTCCGCGACTGCTCCTCGCGAATCGAGCTTCACGGCGAACCGTGGGTCTCTGACTCCGTGACTGCGCCAAGCGAACTTCTTCTTGCCGACCTAGGCCCGACTCCGTGGCTTGGCCTCGTGACCGACCTTTGTGAGCCGTCTTCGCGATTCAACTTATCGATTCGTTATGAAAAATTTCTTTTCTGAGTTCCAGAACTGAAATGGCCCATCGAGAAGCTGCATTGGGGGTGCTTGCAGATGCCTCCCGTCGGGATGAGATGGCCAATTGTCCAAGCCTTGGGGAGATGGTCCGAAGCCATTCAGACCACGCTTCTTTGACAGATCTGCTATCGGAGGGTCACAAGAATTATCCGCAGTGTAAGAAGCTTCCATTGTACGGCTTCGGGTTGAGGGATGACGTCTTTATCCCTGAGGCGAGTAGGGACGAACTAGCTTGCTGGTTCAAGAGCACAGCATGTCAGCACCAATGGTTCATGGAGGCCGATGGTCATGCGTAGGAGGACTTCAAACCCGTCACCGCTGACTGTCTCTACAACCATGTGAACGATATTGATGGAAATCTGCTACAACCGGAGACGTCCCCTCCTCTCTACCGTACCATGCTGAAGGCGGATCTGCAGGATTCGAAGAAGGGATGGTCCGATGAGTGAGACCTGCGCCAGGGTGGCAACTTTACTGATGACTGGGCCTGGGCCTACTGGGTAGGCGCCTCATGCGAGGAGTTTGGGGCCGATCTGAGGAGAGTGGGGTTATATGAGGCGGCATGGGCCTCCCAATTCCACATTTACCAACCCAAACAACTGAAGCCAGAATTGTTGAGCAGATGGTCATCTAGGACCAATACCTTTCACCTACATCACAGGGAGGTGGGCATCAGCCTGTGGGATGTCCACCAGATTTCTGGGGTTCCGATCTTGGGGGCCATGTATGATGAGTTCCTCCCCGTCATGAGCGCGTGGGAGGATACAGAGCAAATGCCGCGACTGGCATCAGTGCTGATGGCACTCGTCCCTGGAGAGGACAAGGAGGAAGTGAGGGATGTCTACTTTAGGAGATGGTTCAAGTGATTCCTGAATTTCCCAGAGAATCGAGAGTTCCTTCTGAGGCATCGAACTTGTCCGAGGGCGGCCCAATGGGGTAAGGGGCACTTGTATTGGTGGGTCTTGGAGGACATCCAATGGAAGACTTGGGGTTTCAGTGTCAGTACTGAACAACAGCCGGTAGTCAGGCTAGCGGTGTTCATCGTGGCTCTCATCTACGGTTGGATTCTACCGGCGAGGGATACAAGCATGGGGGTGCGGCCCAGCTCGTTTATCATGGTGTCCATGTTGTCCATGGGGCAGCGGGTCAATCTGGGGATTCCAATGCTCTCCAAACTGTAAAGAATGCTGCAGCACATTAGCGAGGGCAAGATGCCGCCAAGGATATGTGGGCCCTTCCACCTCCTGTATGGGTGGATCGCAGTGCACATCAGGGGGATTTATGAGTATCCAAACCCTATTTCTCCGCCGGGATCAAACTTCCGCCCCTCCATCCTGAATGCGGTCGGGGGCTTCCCGTTCAAACTAACCATGTCGATGGTGCTGAATCGGGTCTGGAGGGCGGATGAGTTTAATTTCCACCCCTTCCCATTGTCGACGGGGATACATACTGATGACGGGCGGGGAACAGAGGAACATCGGGCTTAACTCCTGGCCTTTCGAGGTGGAGTTTTTGTGGAACGAGTGGATCGTGAGCCACTCTGCGAACCGTACACCCCGCATCGGTTTGCGAGGCAATTATGGTGCCTCCAGCTGCTGACACCACAGGTTTACTGGGGGGTGCGTCACGAGGAGAACCCGTGTGTGATGAGGCAGCTGTGGCTCATGTTCACACGGGAAGATGGGAAGATGCGAATTGCATTGCCTCCATCCACTGCCGCTTTTGGGTTGGTGAGGGAGTATGCCATTAGTTGGGAAGCTGCTTACCCAGGGGAGATGCTGAAGCAGCCAACTATTTGGGTCGGTGACGGTGGGCCTCCTCTATCTAGAGGTCGGGGTCGGAGGGAAGTTAGGGCCTCTCGCGGTAGCGGGGCTGCCATGGTGGCGAGACCCGTACCGGCCGAGTGTGCGGCAGTAGTGGTGGATCCGGTGATTCTGGAAGATCAGGGCCATCCGGAGGGGAATCCACTGAGGGGATTTTGTAGGATATCCACTCAGGCCCCGGGTAAGTGGCTGCGTCATATCGACATGGCAGAGGATGCCGTCTTCCCTGAAGCCTGGGACATTTGGGATGTCAACCGGAAATTCCTCATCCCACCCGAGATATGGGCCCACCTGAATCGCCTCGGGATGGAATTACTGGGCATAGGCCTAGTCTGGGCCGACTTTATGGCGTCTCCGGCGGAGGCAGAGCAATACCTGGATGAGATGGAGGATTACGTTCACTCCAGTGGTGTCCCTCGCCCAATGACAGACCGGGTGAGGGTACTGCTGAATCGAACGGTCCCCCCACAGTCATCAGCCGCCGATCTGAGGGAGCGCTTCCCCCTGCTGGAAGGGTCAGAGGACTCCTATCGGGAGGATGAGGCTGGAGGAGGGAGCCCGTTGGGGGAGGGCGAGGTCGGAGATCAAGGCTCAGATTCCGACGATTTCACAGAGGCTCTCGAGGTAGCATTCTGAACTTCTTTCCTTACGATCCGTTCTTGGGCCACTATGGACTTCTCACTGATGTTTGAGCCACGCAGGAGGAACTTGTTTTCTGGTCTCGTTCTCGCCCCTTGGCGGGTGATGATGCGGGACCTTCAGAACCCGCGCCTATGGCTGCGTCCAGTTCCGTGTCTGGTGGGACCAAAGCAACCAAGGTGGCTCCCCCGGAATCTCCAGACCTTCCAATAGTATACGGAGGGCCTCGCCTTGGGGTCCCATCGGTACCGGCTCGAGAGAAGCACCAGGAGGTCGATCTCCGTAAGTTTCCTCTACCAGTTTCCTTGTCGTCATATGTAGACCATTCCAACTAACGTTTATGTCCCCCTTTGTTGTACAGTTCTCCGACTGGCATGGTCTGCTGTGGCAAGGCTAGTCGGGATGTCTGGTGGCATCCCCCCTAGGGGCATGCCGGTGATGGTGGCGATAATACCCCCATCTCCTCAAGCTGCAACACACATCATCACCGGCGGGACCACCAGCAGGGTCATGCCTGAGGTCATTGAGGTGGACTCCAATGAAGAGGATCGGCCGACCGACCCTACTCCTGTCGCACCTGTTTTGGCGCCAGACATCGCTCCAGATTCAACGCCAGATGTAGATCCCGCCAAGGACTTCCTGCAGGCGTATCCTACGTATGAGCCTGCCAATCACGCAGACTGGGATGAAATGGCCTCCGACGAGGAAGACAGCATCATAGTCCGCCGCCGGTCGTGGAAGCTAATCACGCGCTTCATCAAGGACACCCACCAAGCGCTGTGGCTGGACGAAATGGACAGACTTCGCTCGCGGCTGCGCGGACTGTGCACTGGGGGAGTGGATTCCCAACGTCCTCACGCGCTCATCTGAGATCTCATGGATGAGAAGATCCGGGAGCATGATCGTGGGCTTATCGTGGGCTGGCAGCGGAGGAAGACGACAAACATCACGAAGCTCCGGGAGGCTAAAAGCGAGGTCCAACAGTTGCAGACCTAGGCAGATGAGCACTTAGCCTCTCTGAATGCGCAATCTGAGCTGATCTCCCAGTTGAAGGCCCAGCTGGCGGATGCAGAGGAGCTTATGAGGCAGGCCTATGGAAAGATGGCTGCCATTCAGGTTGAGGTAGAAAGGGATAAAGCCAAGGCTGAAGAACTGCGCCCCATCGCTACTGAGGAGGATCGGGAGCTGAGTCCGCGGAAGCCAGACTTGGACGCCACAAGCCAACGGGTGGCGGAGCTACAACACTCTTTTGACGGGGTCAACCCGTCCATGGGGGGAGTCAACCCCCAGGTATTGTAACATACCAAAAAACCTTTTATTGGTACTTTCGTGCTTCAATTTCTTCCTTCTTTGTTTTGAATGCCGTAGCACACACGATTTCCACTATTTGAATCGCCTCGTTACATCCCTACAATGTCTACGGGACGTTCAGCGATAATTCCCCAACCCCACGTGGGTCGAGCCCAATGTGAGAAACAGGAGATAGTTGCCTTCTCGTCCCACCTAACATAGGAGTGGAGACCATGATCCGGGTATCCGGGATTCGGATTACCAGTCCGGATTTTCGAAAGATGGGAGAGGATTGACCGGAGAAGGAACTTTTCAGAACAGCCGAATTACCGTTTCTTCGGCGTTCCCTCATGTACGAATGGTGCAACACCAGGGGCACTGGAATCAGTCCGAACAGACGGAAATAGGAAGCGTGAATTATGATGCCCAAGATTCAGAGCGCTGTGAGGATGGCGTGATAATAAGGGACAACCGTTAACCATAGAGGAGAAGCAGTATCCTTACTGCGTTAGCCTGTAATGGGGAAAAAATGAGGGTCAACCGTTGACCATGTTCGAAACACGGGACCATGTCACAAATATTGTCGGTCAATATTTTGGGACGTTGACCTAGGACAGTTGGCGGACCATAGGTCGAACATCCATACTGTTAGGGGGTCCTTCCAAACATGACCATCCTTCCAGAATGTTGGCCCAGGACGGTAGGTGAGCCGATGCGGCATGAGACCAGGCCGTTAGGGGGTCCCGTCAGACATGAAAGGGGACGAGGGTCCGAATAAGGGGCACGCAAAGCGTGGAATATGGAGTGATGTTTTTTCCGAACAGAATCCAACACTTAGGTAGTTACACCACCGTGGTGGGAGTACACCAGATGGGCGCGTTGGTTTGGTCATGGATCCTTCCTTCTTTGGGACAGGGCCTCTCTAGCGAGGGGTCCGGATAGGGGGCCAGAATGGGGAAGGATGGGATTAATGATTTCTGTGGGCTGGACCCTGGGAAAAATACCAGGGTGTCTCTACATATCCCATGAGGATAAGAATCAAGCCATACGTAGTTATGGAAGCGTAGTTTAACGTCATGTGGGATGATGAGAAGCTCGGCCGTGTTGGTACACATCCCGCCAAAACTACTAGGCCCACGTGATCCATGCTCGGTGTGGGAAACAAGAAGTAGTGGTGGGACTTTCCCGACACAGAAAAGGGAAGGTTAGGGCAAAGGGACACTCGGTGAATACCGGCCCAATGACACTAACACGATCATTTAGTGCACCTATATGCACGAAGAGAAAGAGACGAGTATGATGGAATTCCACTTGAACATGAGGAAGTGGAAATGTGTGAATCATGGCGCTCGAGATTTAGATCACGATGATGGTGGTGTGACGATGGAGGATAACTGTTGACCATGGTGGAAACCCAACATCCATATCGCGTTAGCCTAGAATGGGGATAGACAAATGAGGGTTGACCATTGACCATGTTCGAGACACGGGACCATGTAACAAATGTTGTCAGATATCCGTAAGGACGTTGGCCCGAAACGATTGGAGGGCCCTTAGGTCCATCATCCATGGAGAGCCCTTAATCCTAGTATCCATGTTGTCCGAGGGTCCTTTTGGATGTGGAAGAGGATGAGGATCCAAATAGCGAGATCACGAGGATTGGTCATGGGACAAGAGGAATTTCCGTATGAAAATCCCACACTTCGGGATCTTTGTCGAAACACATCTGAATACGACAACGAGACATATTAGATAGAGGGAGAAAACATAAGAGGCACATGGTGGAGTAACTCAAACACCTGGCGTGAATGGGGATAGGGGGTGTGTATGGTGCGGTGAACAACCCGACGTGAATGAGGAAATAATCCCATATCACACCGCACGACCCCCTTTGGAGAGGTTTTGGGTCAAGGGGCCAAAAGTGAAAGTTATGCTGGGCCCACGGGGAAGTGCCCAGGCACTCCTACGTATCTCATAAGGATGAGAATCAAGCCTCACGTAGTTCTTGATGGATCTTATTTTATGGTCTTAGAGCTCGGACCATGAATGGGTAAAGGGAGTAGGGGACGCATGGCAAGGCGGTTACAAAACCTGATGTGAAAGAGGACCAAATCCTTACTTACCATGCGTTCTCTGGGGAAATGCTCGAGTCGAGGGGCCGAACACGAGGGTTAGGCTGGGCCCGCGAGGAAGTGCCCAGGCGCTCCTACGTATCTCATGAGGATGAGAATCAATCCATACATAGTTCTGAAAGGTGACATGGTAAGATACCAGTGCCTAGGGAAAAGGGGAGTGCGAGAGTGGCCCTTGCACTAAAAGAAGCGGAATTTGATAAATATTGTTTGTTCATTAAGGTGAGTGGTTTTTTTTGTGAAGCGACAATCCTAGAGTAGTAGGCTGTGGTGTCCCCACAAGAATCAAGCCGTGATAGGCATTGACAAATGGCATGGCACATGACCAATACCCAACGTGATGTCCTCTATAACGAGGTCATCACAACACAGTGCCGTTTTTCGTCGTGCGTCCAGGAAGATAATGTCACAGTTTAGGGTCGTGTGACAGGACCGAGCGTTCATTTTATCATCATGCAACACAGATGTAGCAGAGGCGATGCTAGGCGGGGAATGTGCGTAGTGTTATAAAACACAATTGATGGAGACATGATCCCACATCGCATTGTACGCCACTCGGAGAAGGAGACCTTAGGCCGAGGGGCCTATATAGAGGTAAGAGGTAAAATAGGGGGGAGAGACTAGCTCCCTAAATGGGCTGGACCCGAAGACAGGGCGTCCGGGTGGTCCTACGTATCCCATGAGGACGGGAATCAAGATGAACGTAGTTCTAGATAGATCTTATTTTATGGTCTTAGAGCTCAGACCATGAATGGTAACAACTTACCAAGCTAGCACAGACGTCAACCCGATACCTAAGCCCATGTGAGTTAAACTCAGTGTGGGAAACAGGGGGGGCATCCTTATCGCAATACATGGGGCACCCATCAAATGGGAGTTGGTAGAGAGCCTTGAAGGACACCTTTGATGCGGATTGTTTCCTCAACGCGCAGACGTGCACGGGGGAAAAAGTACTAAAAGTTCCGAGACTCTACTTGGTCACGATGAAGTGATGAAGGGTGTGAATTGTGTACTCGACATTTTGGGCTCAATGGGTTGGCGTGGTGATAGAGGAAAACTGTTAACCACAGTGGAAACACAGCGTCCATATCACGTTAGCCTGAGGTGGGAACAACGAATGAGCATCGACCGCTGACCATATTCGCAACGCGGGATTTTATCGATTTGTTGTCCGAAACCCTCGGGGGAATTGGCCCGTAATGGTAGGAGAGCCCTTGGACGTAGTATCCAGGACATTCTTGGGGGTCCCTTCGGGCATGAAAGATGATGGAAACCCTGATGCAGGGGTACACAAAGCCTGGAAAGCGGGTGCAGACGTGTCTGAGTAAAGTTTGGCATTCCATGTAATAGACCAGAGTCCCCTTGAGCACATCGGTGAACCACCAAAAAGGGGTCGACGAAGCAGCTCAGGAAGGATAGGTATATGGCGTGGTCATTACGAGACCGATGTGAATGAGGATGTAGTACCACACCACACCATATAATCCTCCCATAGAGGAAGGGTAGACCAAGGGGCCAAGGTGGGATGAAGATTCCCGAGAGATGGGTCTGGACCCGAATCCTAGACATTCAGGTGGTCCTACGTATCCCATGAGGATGGGAATCAAGCCACACATAGTTCTCTAAATATAGTTTAACATCATACGAGACGAGGAGGGGAGTAATATACCCCCAAACAAGGGAGGGGTACAGTACAACGAATAAACCAACATGAATGAAGAAATAATCTCACACCACACCATACACTCCTATAAGAGAGGGCCTGGGCCAGGGCCCGAAAAGGCCAAGGGGCTGGAGGCTGGGCATTGGTTAGGAATGCCTGACCTGCTTGTAGTTTAACATCTTGCAGTGAGGACGAGGTCCAGGGGCCCAAGGAGGCCAAGGGGCCTGAGTTTGGGCCTCGTAAGGGAAGGCGTACGACATGGTACATGATCCCGACGTGAATGAGGACATAGTCCCACACCACACCGTACACCTCGGGCAAGAGGTTGGGTGGAGGGGCCCGAGAAGGCCAAGGGGCCTAAGGTCAGGCATCAGTCAGGAAGGCCTGACTGGTTTTCAGTTTAACGTCTTACATGAGGACGGGGGCTGGGGACCCAAGGAGGCCAAGGGGCCTGAGGATGGGCCTTGTGAGGGAAGGCATATGACATGGTACATGATCCCGACGTGAATGAGGACATAGTCCCACACCACACCGTACACCCCTTATAGGGGAATCGGGGTCGTGGGCCTAACCGCTAGCACCACCCGGGGGGAAGTTTGTCACTTAGGGATGGGGTAGAACGAATCACTACACTCGATGTTTGGGACATCTCGGGGCGGACCTGAAGATCCAGGACACTGTTGACCATGTTCGAAACACAGCGTTCCTATGGTGAACTGATATGGGAGCAACAAATGAGCGTCGACCGTTGACCATATTCGCAACGTGGGACTTGTATTGGCTTGTTGCTTGAAAACCCTCGGGGGCGTTGGCCCGTATCGGTAGGAGAGCCCTTGGGTGTAGTATCCAGGCCATTCTTGGGGGTCCCTCCGGGTGTGAAAGATGATGGAATCCCAGTCAAGGAGTGGGTGAAGCATAGCTGTATCCATCCACGAAAGAGGCGAACGTCTCCAGGGGGGACGTGCAGCCGGGTAGGGGCTTGCTCGATGTGAGTTGGGGCAAAAGTGTGCACCCTACCATATGTCTTGACCCGAGGGGAAGATTTTGGATTTTGGGCTAGGTCAAGAGACAAAATGTTCGGGCGTTCCTACGCATCCCATTAGGATGGGAATCAAGCCATACGTAGTTCTTGAAGGCCATGCAGTTTAGCGGCATGCAGTGAGGATGTGGAAGGATAGAAGAACGGAAGTGGGCACATGGTGGAACCCTTACAATCCTTTTATGAGCGGAGTTGTATGAGCGGGGCTAAGAAAGCCTACTCCTCGCTACACAAAGATACTCCGAGGAAACTATTGCTAGGGGGGATAGTGGAAGAGAAAAGCTTGGGGATGGGCTCAAGATGAGGCGTCCGAGCATTCCTACGTATCCCATTAAGATGAGAATCAAGCCACACTTAGTTCTTGAGATGCAGTTTAACGTCATGCAGGACGAGGATGCATCTCATTTGGGGATATGTAAGGTATGGTAAGTAATCCGACGTGAATGAGGACGTAGTCCCACACCATACCGTACAATCCCGCAAGAGGGTAAGTCGGGGAGAACCAAGGGGCCTGTGGCCGGGCCGCGGTCAGGGAGACCTGACCAGCTTGCGGTTTAACGTCTCACCGTGAAGACGGGGGCCGTGGGCCCGAGGAGGCCAAGGGGCCTGAGGCTGAGCCTCAGTCAGGAAGGCCTGACTGACTTGAATTTTAACTTATTGCAGTAAGGACGGGGGGAGATCTTAGTTTAAGGTCATAGAGCTCGGACCATTTCACATTTTATCGTCTTGCAGGACGAAGATGCAGTTTAAGGTCGTGCAGGACCTTACAGTTTAAGGTCGTGTTGGACCACAACGTGTAGTTTAAGGTCATGCGGGACCATACCATGTAGTTTAAGGTCATGCAGGACCATACCATGCAGTTTAAGGTCATGCGGGACCATACCATGCAGTTTAAGGTCATGAGGGACCATACCATGCAGTTTAAGGTCATACGGGACCATACCATGTAGTTTAAGGTCATGCGGGACCATACAAGATCAGGCGAAGTACCGCTTGAGGAACCTGGCATTGGTGGGAGGGGTTATGCGCTCTCCATCCGTGGTCACCAAGGAGTACGCCCCATTGGGGTAAACTTTATGGATGATATAAGGCCCTTCCCATTTGAGTTCTAACTTGGGAGGTTTCCTACCGGGAATCATTGGTGCTCGAAGGGCCATTACTAGGTCGCCCTGTAGAAAAGAGCAGAGACGAACTTTCTTGTTGAAGGGCCTCTCTATCTTATCCTGATGCCTTTCCAGATTGTGCAGGGCACGAAGCCGGTTCTCGTCCAGTGCTTCTAATTCAGCTAGACGGATTTCAGCTACCTCATCTAATGTCTGGTGATCATAGACTGCAGTGCGTAACGATGGCAGATGGATCTCAATGGGTAGGACGACCTCAGATCCATACACCAGGGAATATGGGGTCACCTGGGTAGAGTTACGAGTCATCGTCCGATAAGCCCCGAGGGCGTTGGGGAGCTTGTCCGGCCAAATTTTCTTGTTCTGACCAACCATCTTCTGTAGGATGTTAGAGAGGGTTTTGTTGAAAGCCTCGATCTGTCCATTTTCCTGCGCGTGGTAGCGGGAGGTATGGTTCGAACGGATGTCGTACTTGGCGTACAATTTCTTCAATTCAGCCACTCGGAAGTTGGTTCCGTTATCGGTGAGGACGGTGTGAGGGACCCCAAACCGGTGGATAATATTGGACCTCACAAAGTTGATGATGGAATGGGCCTTGACCTCTTTGAGTGGAACTGCCTTTGCCCACTTGGAGAAGAAGTCTGTAGCAATCAGGATGAACCTACACTGGCAGGCTGTTGCCGGTGGATATGGTCCCACTACATCAAGTCCCCATACCGCAAATGGCCAAGAGTACATGGTGGGGTGGAGGGGCTCTGGCGGCCGATGCAGGAAGTTGGCGTGAACTTGGCATGCATGGAATCTCTTGGCATACTCAATACAATCGTGGATCATAGAAAGCCAGAAGTACCCCAACCTTCGGATTTGATGGGACAGCTTTGGCCTAGCTTGATGGGCGTCACAAGAACCGGCGTGAACCTCTTGCATAACTTGAGGGATCTCTAGTCCTTGAATGCAACGTAGGAGGACGCCATCTAAGCTCCGCTTATAAAGGATCTGTTCAAGACTAGGGCCGCTCTGGAGGGTAAATTGCAGCACGCGGCGTCGGATTCGCTCGTGCTCAGCCCGATCGTCCGAGAGGCGACCATTTTGGAGATACTCGACAAAAGGTGCCCTCTAGTCAGGAGTGGCTTCAACCACTGTGTCTGACGAACCCGGGACCCCTGACGTAGAGGGTCCGGCAGAGAGATGACTTACCCGTAGGCCATCATTGTCCTCTTGGGTGACGGGGGCAATGACTCTCCGGTGTGCCACATATATGATCAAATCATCTTGCTCAGGTTCTGCGAGCGACGCGACTAAGCTATCCAAGGCATCTGCTTGACCGTTCTGTGACCATGGGACATGGGTAATCTCTGGTCGAGAAGAGAACTGGTCCATTAGGCATAGGGTGTACTCCAGCAACGGTACAAGCTACGGCTTCCTGACGACATAGTCTCCATTAACCTGTTTGATTACCAGCTTAGAATCTCCTTTCACATGTAGATGGGGCACATGGATCTCAAGGGCCAACTCGAGGCCGGTGATGAGAGCCTGGTACTCTACCTCGTTGTTCGTACAACCTTCTGACAACAGGAACGAGTATGGAAGGACGGCTTGCATCGGGGTAATGAAGACAATACCCAGGCCCACTCTGTTGAGATTAGGATCGTTGAGCCTCCTACCAGTGGGGCTCCGGGATGCACCGTCGAAATGCATTTTCCAACACGATACGACATGATCGACTGAGAGGATAGTCTCATCAGGAAAATCCAGGTCCAAGGATTGATCCGCGGAGGTCGGATGGGTAACTAAAAAGTCTGCCATCGCCTTTCCCTTAATGGCCTTCTGAGGTACGAACCTGATATCAAACTATTGGAGAATCACCACCCACCGTGCTAGTCGGCCAGTCAGCATGGGGCGGTTCAGGATGTACTTCAGTGGGTCTACCCGGGAGACCAATTGCACCTCATGGTGATGCAGGTAATGTCGCTACTTTTGTACAGCGAAGACGAGCGCAAGGCATCTCTTTTAGATAGGGGAGTATCTGACCTTCGTATCGAGAAGCATGCAGCTGAGATAGTAGAGAATGTTCTCAGTACCCTCGTTATTCTTCTGGGCGAGCAATGCACCGAGGGATCTTTCCAGGTCAGTTACGTAAAGAACCAGTGGCTTTCCGGAGACGGGTGGCATCAAAACCGGAGGTTGGAGCAGATACTGCTTGATTTCCTTAAAGGTGGTCTGACACTCCTCATCCCATTCGTAGGCGGAGCCCTTCTTCATGAGCCGGGAAAAGGGCTTACACTTGCCGGCCAGATTTGTGATGAATCGGCATATATAGGCTAAGTGGCCTTAGAGGCCTCGAAGTTCCCGAATGTTGCTCGGGGGAGGCATTTGGCTGATGGCCTTGATCTTCTCTGGGTCGATCTCAATACCTCGGTATCTAATAACAAAGCCCAGAAACTTCCCAGAGGTGACCTTGAAGGCACACTTCAACGGGTTCATCTTCAAGTGACGGGAACGAAGGAAACCGAACACCTTCTCGAGGTCTTTGAGATGGTCCTGGCGCTGACATGATTTGACCACTAGGTCATCTACATAGTATTCCACTAGCGTCCTGAGAATCAGCTTGAATATGCGGTGCATAGCCCTCTGATAAGTGGCACCTGCATTTTTCAAGCCGAATGGCATAACCTGGTTGCAAAAGGTACCTTGGGGATCCCTGAAGGCAGTGGACTCCTCATCCTCAGGGGCCATCCAGATCTGGTTGTACCCGGAATACCCATCCATGAAAGAGAGAGCTTGGAACCCGGCCGTGGCATCAATCAATAACTCCGTCACCGGGAGTGGGAAGTCATCCTTTGGGAAGTGGCAATTAAGGTCGCGGAAGTCGATGCAGACTCTGATCTGCCCATTCTTCTTCCTGACTGGCACAATGTTGGCAAGCCACTTGGGGTACTGGACTTCCTTAATGAAGTTGGCTTTGATAAGCTTGTCAACTTCGGCCTCAACCATAACACCATGAGAAGGGTGCATCTTCTTGGGAGGCTGCTTAAACCCACGATGGTTTTCTGGGAGGCCCAGACGGTGAACGACTACCTGGGGATCTAGTCCTGGCATCTCGTTGTAACTCCAAGAAAACACGTCAAGATGTTGTTTGAGGAAGTTTACGTACTGCTGCCGCTCCTCGGGGGACATGGATGCACTGATCAATGTGGGTTTCGGATTTTCCTCGCTACTAAGGTTCACCTATACTAGTTCATCAACCATGGTAGAGACGCCTTCCTCAAAGGTAGGGGGAGCGTCCTCCAAGTCTTCCTCTCCACCCGTGGGGGGATTTCCCGCGACGGGAGACACTTCTGGGCTATCAAAGTCTGAGGGGCAGCTGGTGCCGGCTTGGGCAGCAGTGGTCATCCTATTAGGAGACTCACTCGCCATTGAGACCATATCAATGAAGGCATTCGACCCTATCCCATCTGGCCTTCAGCCCAAGGGACCACGTTTGATGATATCAAAGCAGTGGTGACGTGTCGGCCTGAGTCGGTTGATTCCATCCCGGCGGAAGAGACACGTATGGCGCACCGCCATTGTTATAAGCTTGACATTCCGGTACCGTACATGGGTAGGAGGTTCTGGGATCACCTGATCCTGGTTGATGTAGGAGTACGAGGTGATTTTCCGCCGTCGCTTGGACACGGGAACATGCCTTCCTTGTGTACCCGAAACAACAAAGCATTGCCCCATGTCGGGGGTCATGGCCTCCAATCGGTGGATCAGGAGGATGTAGGTGTCATCCATGCTTGCCCAGGGATCACTTGTGACCGGGGCAGGTTCGTCCTCACTTACTAGTATTTGCTTATCCTTACTCTTGTAATAATCAGCATCTAGATAGCGGGCCTCACAAGAGGCGAAAGGAGGCACATCTTCTTGTAGCATGCCTAATCGACCGTTGAGTGAGTATTTGAGGCACTGGTGATACGACGAAGGGACCAATGCATGCAGATGGATCCATGGCCTACCCATCAACGCGTTGTAGGAAGTGTCCTGAGAGACGACCATGAACTCGGTGCTGGAAATTAAGCCACCGAACTAAGTCTTCAGGCGGATCTTGCAGACTGGGGTTTGCTCGGTCCTGTCTTACCTTTGGATTCTGAGGTCATAGGGAGTTAAATCACCTTCAGACAGACCCAGCTTTCACAATGTCCGAGTCGGAATTAGGTTGATTCTGGAACCCGTGTCAACGAGGCAGCGGCAGACTTCCACACCATTGAAGTGGCCAGTGATGTACAGCTGGCGAATATGCCCCTTTATAGGACGGTCCTCATCTTCACCGGAGAACGAGATAACCTCCTGACATTCGGCGTTCTCAATTGTCTCAGTATGGAAGGCTTCTGCAGCTGCTACCTCCGTCTCAAACTGGAGGGGGCTCCTTAGGGCCTCGGCAAGTGCCTCGCGCATTTCAGATGACAGGCGAAGGGCCTCAAGGATAGAACGCCTTGACGGAATACCAGCCAGGTGCTTCAAGACATCATACTTTCATGCCAAACGTGAACCTCTACCTACAAGAGGTCGTTCGGCATTTGGAGGCATAGCGGGTCCTGCCGATTGAACCGGCGATCGGCTAGTACTGGGTACATCCTGCTGCTTACTAGTTGAAGCCTGGAGAGTAGTCGCCGGACTAGGATCGGACAATGGAGGCTGGCCTGTAGCTGGGCAAGACTGACTGTGATACGAACGAGGCAGCTCTCCCTGATCTAGTAGCACAAACAGCGGTGGAGGTAGAGCTGAGGGCGTTAGATGTGGTTGCGCGTGCTGAGCTCTGCGCTGAGCCTGCTGTCTGGTCTCAGTAGCCTGCACGGCTTGGATGAAAGTGTCTGCTGACGTATCTCGATGACCGGCGCGGTTGCGATTCCACTGACGTTGACGTCGGCTGGAAACGTTGGGGAGGTTCGCCTGGCATTCCCCCTCGTCGGGAGTCATATAGGTCTTTACCAACTCCATGGTGTTAACCGAAGCGTACCCCTGACTGTCACTCAAGGAGTCATCCACCACCAGCTAGATTCTGGGAGGAATCCCCATTTCAGGGGGCATAAAGTTTCCTAGAGTGTGGGATGACGACGACACCAGTGGAGCGCGTTGCGTCTTCTTGCGTCGTCGCTGCTTGCCCTTTTGGGAAGAGGTCGACTGTGAAGGCGATGCTGAGGTACTGGATAGTTCTTCTGAAGGTTCCGGCTGCTTCAGGCGTGCCCGGATGATACCATGGGCACAGACGATGGTTTTTCGAGCCATCCAATCGTCGTATTTCTAGGATCCGTGGCTGGGAACCTGTTTCCACTCGCCTTTGCTGTCGCTGCTGATCTCTGACCCTGCAAAGACACCCGCCACTTGTGCTGGTGCCGAGCTCAACGTGACTATGTTGTTGTTGACCTAGTCTTGAATCCAGTATTTAAACACATAGCATTGCTTGAGGGTGTGCCCCAGAATCTGATGATAAGGACAGTAGTTGGGGTGATCGGTGAGATTCGCCTCTGCCGGCCTTCTGCACTCGGGCAGGCGCACAATCCCTTGCTCTAGAGCACTTCAGAATTAGCTAGGGACCTGATTTTCATTGAACGAATAAGTCTGGTGCCTTCTTTCCGGATAGGGGGCCCTGGGGTCCTGGCCCTGACGAGGGGCCGGAGAGGCCTGCTGAGGAGGCGGTGCCTAATTTTCTCGCCTAGGTGGAGGTGGCGCATTGCGCGGGGGAACCTGTCGATTCTGAGGCGGTCACTACTGGGCGAGAGCCTACGCTTGAGGTGGAGGACCTCTGCGGGGTTGCGGGGATGGTGCCGCTGGCAGTAATTCCAGCTACCTAGGGGCTTCTATTTGGTCTACCATGGTGGGTTCGGCTCTGGCGGTCCTCCTGGTTGGGATCATAGGGGGAAACGAACGTGCCTGACTAGCCGGTTGCAGAGCCTCCTCAAGGTGCTGAGCCTTATCTGAGAAATCTCTAAACCCTCCAGGGTAGTTTTGGGTAATTAGGGAGGGTACCAGCTCTATTTTGACGTTCCCCACACACATCGTCAGTAATTTCTCCTGAGTCAGTGGCATATCGAGGGAATACGTAAGTCCCTTCCACCGGGCGATGAAATCTGAGACTCGCTCATCAGGCCTTTGCTTGCACTTGAAGAGGTCTGCAATGATGGTCTTCCGCGTGGTGGAGCTGAACTGGTATAGGAACTGCCGGCGGAGATCCTCCCAATCGGTCACTGATCCGATAGGGAGATAGATGTACCAGATGAATGCGGGACCTTCCAATTTCTGTATGAAACATCAGAGCTTGGCGGCTTCTTGCTGGGTCGGAGTCCCCAGCATGGGGCCACAACTGGAAGAAAAATGAGCCAAGTGCTGCGGCGGGTCCCTAGTCCCGTTTAAGGGAGAGAAAGTGGGGTTCCGAAAACCCGAGGGCGTGGGCATATCATCCACCCACGCGGGATACGGCTTTCCATCCGGTGGGACCGCCACCTGCCGCGTTTCCAATGCTTCGAGGTGGGCTGTGAGTACCACTATAAGATCATCCGGGTGGGGGTCCCTATCTTGACGGGGATCCATAATCACAAGTGTGTTTCCAGGTTCTTTAACACGGTAGATGGCTTCGGCAGCTCGTGGATCAACTGGTGGAACGACCTGTGGGGCGACTGGGGGAACCCGGACTGGATTCTTCAGATTGCCCCGTCGTTCGGGGGGGTTTGGCGAGACGTATCGCGCCCTCTAACCGTAAGTTCCAGCTTCTGCCCTGTCTGCGTAAGTAGCATGATCAGGGTTGCCCGGAGGCATCTCACCAGGGGAAATTGTTCGTACCCTTGCTGCCCCGGCCTGGGATTACCATAGTTGGGTCGCTGCTCTGCAGTGCGCTCAGCCAAGAGTTCATCAACCAACATCTTCTTCTCAGCAAGCTGCTGGTGTAACGTGGCCTTCTTGGGATCTTCGTCCATTTTCTGCACAGAGGCAGATGGGTCGGAGTGCTTGACAGTTCCGACGTGCTCCTTACCCTTTCCGGTATTTCGACCGAGTACCAGTGACTCAGTGGGTACGAGGAGGCCTAGCAGGTTCCTCTGCTGATGGGTAACCCTCCCTGATGGGTCCAGCAGCGGCGGTACGCCCTCTAGGGGTAAGTCTCCATCAAGAAATTCAAGCTCGTCTTCCTTGTCCACTACGTCATCCATGTGGACCGCGACCCCTCTCGAGGGAATATCCTCAATGTCGCATAGCAAATCAGGCTGTCGTCGGATAGGTCGAAGAGGAGAGCGGCATAGTGTCCCCAACCACAGAATTTTACATGGGGGGGTAGCCTCCCTGATGACTCTGCAGAGTACTTTGAAACTCTGAACACATTTCCGTTGAAGGGTGCTCTGACAGCCTGGCGACTCAGGGTGCTGGGCCACAGGGAGTGCAGCCAAATCGATCAGGCGACATTGCTCGCCGATTTATTCAAAGTTATCTCGACTTCTGGGGTACACCACCCGCTCGTAACGAAGGAGGAAGTGTGTCACCCATAGGGTTTGACAAAATCACCCCACTTATTCAGGGGTAAGGGACTCTGGTGCGTGAAAGTTCAGCGCCGCCGTCAGACAGAACTTCTCCGGGAAGTAATCTTCTACGAGAATGCTCCAGAAGCTCCTGGGTTCGGACTCGGGGTCTAGCCCTGTATTTCCCCACTCGTCAACCGAGGGTGGATGAGGGACTGGTAGCAGTACTGAGGCAGACCTCTGGGATAGTAAACTCAACGGCGGAGAATACAGCGAACGAGCTGACTGGCCACCGAATTCTGGCCCATCCTCTGAAGAGTGAGGTGACCTGGCCACGAAGTCACGATACGATGGGCTGATAGCCACAACTTCCGGCACAGGAGTCGCGACTGCCGGCGATGGGTCATGTCATCGCTCTACCACTGTTGGCCCCCCAAAATAGCTCTCCGTGATCTCAAGTAGAGGTAGAGGGCGCTTCTGGTGACAATGGTGGTGATTGCACGGTCGAGACCTGCAGAATTTCCACGATTTCTTCCTCCTGGATGTACCTGCGGAGAGAGGTGAGAATCTGGTGAACCTCGCATTCCGATAGAATGAGGCTAACACGGCTGGTTCCCGCCCCCCTTCCTTGATACGGAGGAGCGGGGAGAAGGTTCTATCGCTGAGTCGCATTCCGCTTCAGAGTCCAAGAAGCGGGCAGGTTTGATCTCCACTCGGGCCTTCTTAGGACTCTTCTTATGGCAGCGACGACCCGCTCTCCTGCCCCGGGGTGGCTCTTTGGGACAAGGTTGATTCTCATCATATAGTCTCGGGGAGGCGCTGGCACCATGGCGGAGAGGGCCCCTGCTTGAGATAGCCGAGGTGCGAGGGGCACCAGGGAAAATGTCGAAGGGTACATGGGGAGGACCTCCATGGACATCACCCATGTGGGCGGAGCCTCTGTTGGAATCGACAGGAGCATGGGGAGGACCTCCATGGTTGATGCGGGCGGAGCGAGGCTGACCTTCACTCCTCGAGTTGCTGGGGCGAGGAGGACCTTCGCCCGTTGCAGAGAGAATGTAGGGAGGGCCCCCACGTTGGAGAAGGACCGGATGGAAAGTGCCTTTAGATCGGCGGTCGGGGGCAGGAGGATGGACTCCATACCTTGTATAGTGGGTGCGGGAATGGTTTCCGTGCCGAGCGTCACTGCCACGGGGCAGGTCTTCCTTCGGGATAAGGGTAGCACGAGGCATACCTCCATGATGAGCTTCAGAGCGGGGAAGGACCACGCTCTGTGGAGTAGTGGTACGGGGAGGGCCTCCGTACGGGGTGACATCACTGCGGGTTAGTTCGCGACGATCACCACTCGGGCTTGCAACCCGGAGAGTCAACCCAGCCTGCCCGTGGGGCGGTTGGGGTCTCGATCCTGTTTGGGTGAAGGAGTTCCCATGCTCAGTGTATGTAGGGACTCCATGATGCATGTCGGTGGTGGATCGGGCCACTGTAGCTGTTGACGTCGACGCATCTGGGAGAGCGTCCTCAACCCGGGCCCGGCGCTGACGTCGGGTCAGATGAGATGGTACAGGTGGTGCAGGGGCATAGCCTGCCTGCTCTTCCTGCGGAGTCGGACAGCGGCGCTGACGTGGCCAGACGGGAGCCCTTTCCTCGAGCCCTTGGGTCGGGACCCTGAGCGGGCCGAGCTGGACGGCGCCCACCTCATCAGCGTAAGGCGAGGAGTCATCAAGGCATTCCGGGGACAGGCTCCTGAAACGGTTGAACGTTGGGGTGGGGAGCAGGGGATCCCTGCGCGACCTGTTAGGGTGGCGTTGACGGTGGGGCCTGGATGCCTCCAGGTCCAGGTGAGCCATATCCCGAGTTGGGATGACCCCTTCCTCCTCGTACCTGCGTACGAGGTTGTTGATCACCCTTCGATGGATGACCTCTGATGGGGAAAGGGGATGTGGGTGCCTCATATTCTGCGATGTGGCGGCCGTCGTGGCGGTAGCGGTGCCATGTGGGGTGGCTGTGGCAGTGTTGCCCCTGCCCCTACGTAGGAAAGCGGGCGGTGATCGTGTCTCTGTAACAACAACCTGGTTCCTGATAAACGAAGGGATCAACTCATCAGCACTGCGAGGAAAAGGATTGACAACCAGTTCCCCAACGTCCTTCCATTATCCACGTCTATAAGAAGGATCCACACCAACACGCTGTAGAACGGAGTGCCCCACGTTCTACTTCCCCGACTTCCGATGAGTTTCATGACAGGCCCGCTATTTGCTTGGTGGGACCAGGTTCCAGATATCTGGATCCAATGACACGTCAATCTACTGGTGTCTCGAATGCTACTAATCTCCACATTAATGAGAATAATTTCACATCGGGTTCACCATTTCTGTTTCCGACGCTTTCGCTGGGGTGCACGCATCCGTCCGTCTACGGAGGAGGATGCGCTGCGCTGTTGCCCCGCATTCCTGCTTTCCAAAGGCGGACGACATTCTATCCTTATTCAGGGACGTCTTATCCTTGATCGAAATGGGATGATGGGATGTCGGTTCTTCCTTCCGTGGATTCCTCCTCAGAACTTATCACCTAGTCCAGGTCTCCCTCATAGATTTAATACGTTGTTCGTGAAACTCTTCCCAGTGCCATGTTTCCATGGATGCCGATTAATTACACTGCTTCTTTCGGGACATTCCAAAGGGTCTGGTCAGGGCAGAAACCTTCAGTCGGGGGAGTAGTCACGTTGAGGCATCAATAGCGTGTCTGGATGCTGGGGACTTGACATGTCTGTCTATTATCCCTGGTCACATGGCTTCTCGAGGGCGTGGAAACCCGAGGCATCCCACATCGAGTGTGGGGAATTATATGTCATAGAAATATGTCTAAGGTTTTCCTTAGCTTCCTGTGTTTAACATAGGGTATGCCGCGAGTTTAAGGTCCAACGGAGACAGATCAGCCCGATCAGAGCCTTAGCTAGAATGGATTGGATTGAGGGATTTCCCTTGAAGGGGTGCTGATACCAGGACCAACCTATGGATGGCTGTGAAGAGGAGTGGATGGATGGATGAATGAAGTGGAGAGGGGAATGGAAAGGGACCATCGCAAGGGCGACGGTGAAGTTGGGCTTGAGCCTCGAAGAGACCTCCTACGTATCCCCGTGGCAGGGAATCAAAGTCCATGTAGTTTAGAATGGTGCCGGTGAGCCGACGTGAAGGTGGAACTTGGCCCAATGGATGTCGTCAGTGAACCAACGTAAAGGTGGACCTTGGTCCGATGGGAATCTTCAGCGAACCGACGTGAAGGTGGACCTTGGTCCGATGAGAGACGGGCTTGAACCTCGGGAAGGCTTCCTACGTACCATGCCTTGACATAGATCAAAGACCTCGTAGTTCAAAGGGTTTCATCGGTGAACCGACGTGAAAGTAGACCCAGGGGTCCACTAGTGGTGGGCTTGAACCTCGTGAAGTCTTCCTATGTACCATGCCTTGACATGGATCAAAGTCCTCATAGTTCGGGATGGTCACAACGGCTTGCCATTGGACTGGGATGCAGTTTAACGTCATGCTGGACGAGAGTGAAACCTGACGTGAATAAACGACGGGCGATGGGATTGAACCTCATGGAGGCTTCCTACGTACCATTCCTTGACATGGTTCAAAGTCCCCGTAGTTCAGAGGGGCTTCGTCGGCGAACTGACGTGAAGGTGAACCCGGGGGTCCACTTGTGGTGGGCTTGAACCTCGTGAAGGCTTCCTACGTACCATGCCTTGACATGGATCAAAGTCCTCGTAGTTCGGGAGAAAATGGGGGCTTGTCACACCGACAAGGAGAAGGTTTGGGCCAATGATTTTTGGGCTTGAACCTCAGGGAGGCTTCCTATGTACCATGCCTTGACATGGATCAAAGTCCTCATAGTTCGGGTGGTGACAACCGCTTGCCGTCGAACTGGAATGCAGTTTAACGTCATGCTGGATGATGGTATAACTCGATGTGAATTGTATGACGGGTGGGCTTGAACCTCGTGGAGGCTTCCTACGTACCATGCCTTGACATAGATCAAAGACCTGGTAGTTCAAATGGGTGTGCAGTTTAATGTCATGCTGGACGGGGGCATATAGTTTAACGTCATGCTGGACGAGGGCATGCAGTTTAACGTCATGCTGGACGAGGGCATGCAGTTTAACGTCATGCTGGATGAGGTATTGTCATAGTCAATGCCATCTCTAAGCCTACGTGAGTCATGCTCGGTGTGAGAAACAAGAGACAGCAATGAACTGACGATCACGCCGCGAAGGGTGCGTCCGTGAGAAGCGAAGAGGGGCTTACGCAACATGTATTATACTCGTATACTGTTTAATCTTGTGACATATGGAATACATGAATTATCACGTACTTTCATTATGTGTACTATCAATTTAATGATTACTTGAATTATATGATTTTTCAATCACATGTTATGATTCAATGAATGTATAGTGACAACTGTAATACAAATCATACATGATATGCAGATCTGAACATTACACAGATATTAATTAAGCACACACACACACACACATATATATATATATTAAAACCTATCACATAGTGTGTCCTATCAACTTAATGACCACACACAAGAACATGTTGATAATATTTACATAGTATAATAAATAAATTTTAATTCTACGTAATTTTGTATAAGTACATAGTGTGTACATGGAGTGACACAGAGTGTAAGTCTCTCACCATCTATACGAGGCACACGCCTAGGGACTCAGCGTGTAAACCGTGCCTCATAAAATTGGAGTACACAATATGTATAAGGGACTACATGGTGTGTGGTCTCTGAGTTATACAGTCACCAGTTAGGTAGGATGTTTATGGAAATACATGGCCCGTCTATGACTCAAAGGGTTTACACGCTGTGTACGTGGGATACACGACATGTACTCTAGTTAACCGTGCACCTGGCTGTCCCAGTCAACATGGGGTATAATAAATAAATTCACCATGTGTCATCAATGCAATGGTTTGAATTAATTTATGAATTAATTCCTGATTCATTGAACACAAGTACACAACTTGTATCTCCAGTTACACGACATGTTCTCCTGTGTTATCTGGATAGAATCCTCAGCACCTCCAGATGAGATCTTTGATTTTATTTAATTCATAAAAATAATCATTTTGATTAGATCTATGAGAAAATAAATAGGAATAAGTAGATCTCACAATTCAGTTTAAAATTGAATTGGAAACTAAATGAAAAATGCATAAATCTTTAATGATATTTAAATAATTATAAATAATTATGTGACCCCTATGATACCACTTGTAGGTTCTAGGCACAATATAAGCATATGATGGGTCATTCCCAACTTTTATTTTTTTATAATCGATGATCAATCCAAGATTTACCCAACAATAAAAATCATGATCTACATAATTGAATAAAATAATATAGACAAGGGATATAATTCCATAAACTGAGAGTGGATCATCACATATTATTTATAATAAAAATAATTAATTAAATAATTACTTTTTTGGAATTATTTTTTTTATTGATGGATTTGAAAACAGATATTCATTGTAACATCATTGTGTTATAGGAATCAGGATAAGATTCTCTATAGAGGTGATCCACATGCATTCCAAAAATCTCTAAAATCCACTATAGGAATCTTTTGGTTCTATCACGGAAGATCTTATCACTTGCATTGTCTACCTTTGATCACCTCAAGAACCGATTCTAAAGCCTTCTCTTTGATCTCTCTTCACTTGAGAGTGGGAGGTGAAGGAATACCACTCTCTGTTCTTGGGAGCATTCTTGGAGAAGGGATACCTTTGGGGCTTGAGAGGATTCTTTAAATCCACGATGCACAACCAAAAAAATGAATTCTCTCATAGAGAAAATAATATAATTGGGTTTATATACTTCAAGAGTTAAAATAAAATAATTACACAAGTGCCATTTATTATTTATTTTATCTCAACGGAACCACATGTCAAATAATAATAATAATAATATTATTATTATTTATCAACATGTGCTTAAATTTCCAATTAAATTACATAATATTTAATCAAATAATATTCAATATTTATTATTTATCACCGGAATATTAAACTCGGTCCACCATTCCTCCACAATATTTATCGATACTTGAATAATGACTATTTATTTTTTAAATAAATATCACTACATTATTCATTAATAAATAAATAAATATTATATTCACTAAATAGAATATAAATATTTATTAAATATGCTGTAGACATTATATTCTCTATAATAACTGGTGACAGAATATATACAATCAATTAAACATGAATAATTATTAAACCATATGCGGAAATAATATTTATTCAACTTATTAAATAATAAATAGTAATAATATTATTTAACTGAGATCTTGGATACACTTAGTTTATGACCCTCTATACCACTTTCTTAGTAGAATTAGATGAAGTATCTTAAAGTCCAAGGTTAGCATCTAGAAACACACTAAGACACCTGTTAATAAAGAATTTGATTCCACAATGACATAATACCTCATACGGATTCTTACTATGTTGTATAATGCCTTTATCATGATATCTCTAATCAAGGAGGTTTCATGCTAGTTCCATCAACCTATATGCTCGATATATCTTTCTTTAAATTCCCATAAAACAAAATTTCCTATAGAACACTGTGGACATGAATTTATTTAGGCTATACTATTTCCATCAAAGGGCCTGAGATATCAACTTCCATTAAAGAATAGAAGGGAAAAAATCTTTCTTGCATTATTCATTATTCCAATATTACTCATGATGGACCCAACATATCCTACCTCACCGCGAACATACGTCTTCATGGTTTTTCATCAATACATCAAAGTATAAAACTCATAATACTCATTAATAATAATCTTAAAGTCTAAGGATTAATACACACATCTGCATATAGGAACATCCAATGAAACATATAAATATAGATTTCATACTGGCGGGTCTTGTTCTCATAATATCCTACACTGGATATTACCAAGGGAGTACACCATGAGAAGGTGCCTCAAATTCCTATGAGTCTCTACCCCTGATAGGCTGTATCACTTATGTCCCTCAAATGATATCATCTGGTTATAGAACATATATTTAAGAATAGTGTCTTAGCACTTCTAGGTTCTCATCATAGCGGGGAACTGATATGACCTTTTAGAAAGACAACTACTCTTAGTACATTATCACATACTATGTTACACAGAAGAACAATCATGATGTGATAAACAGTTTATTAATATTCAAAACTATGAATAAATGCCATCATAAAGTACATAGAAGTTGGTTATAGGGAACCAACTCCAACAATATGATGGTATGACAATCGTAATTCTATCTTCAAGAACCAACTATAATAATTTATCTTGTAAAATAAATCATTAATACTTAACTAGGGATTATGATTATTTATTATTATTTCATTCAACTTATATTAATCAATACTATAAATCTAACCAATACCAATAGAATTATACCAATGATTTGAGAAAAATGTTTGTATAGGTATGGTTTTTTATAACCTATAATAATAGTTTGGAAAATCGTTGGTATAGGTGATGATATATTTATGTTTAATAATATTAATAATAATTAATATTTCAAAAATTAATAATTATTTTTATATATTCATATTTATATTTTCATATATATGATCATCAATGTTGTTGTAGCAAAGTGGTAAAGTCTTTATAAAATAACTAGGTGATCGTGGGACAAAAAATTTCAAATGGATATTTTTTCAATAGAAGATCTATATCAATGGTTTGACCAAAACATTAGAATAAGTATTTTATATTAAATTACCTATAAAAGTGGTTTGAGAATAGTTTTATATCCCACTTATATCAATGTTATGGAAAAACTGTTGGTATAGCTCTATCCTAATAGAAAATCACACAATGATTCATAAAACTATTGGTCTAGGCTATACCAATGGTTTAAGGTACTATAACTGTTAGTATAACCTTTAATCCTAGTAGTAAAAAAATACACAATTTTAAACTATTATCATTCTTCTTAGAAAATAATACCAGGTCACCATATAGTTACATACTAGGTTAAATTAATTCCCTTTGTATTATATCATTGATTTTAATTTGTAACTCCCAAATTTTTATTAGAGCTATTCCATAACAATCCATTATAAAAGGAAAAAAATATAGAGATAATTCAATAAAAAAAAATCAATTTCTCACCATAGAGGTAAACTATTAATCTATTTCTAGAATACATCAATGAAAATATACACAACCTTAGGAAACTCTTCCACTTTATCTACATGTACTGGAGGTGTCAATCATTCTACCATGTCATGATCTTAAATATCATGTAGAAGAACATTCATAGATCTTGTATTAAAAACCAAAAAATAACTATCCATTATAGAAAAACCTCAGGATCCATTAATTAAACCAATTCACATTTCCAATTTATTAGATAAAAATTGACATATGAGATAATCAAAAACTAAAAAATAAATCATTATAATGAATTTTTTACCATCAATCTAGGGTTTGATTCCCTAAATTTTGTAAATAAATTCATTGATGTGTATACAATAACATTATAAACCACCCTGAAATCTCCCTATAATTTAGCTAAGCCTTTTAAGGGAATTCATGAGGATTAAATTTGGAACCCATGAATTTTAAAAGTAAAATATTTTTTTTAAATTTACGTGCATGGTGAACATTCATAGTTAGCTTGTAATTTATTTAACTATGAACCTAACCATGAAATCATTATTGTCAAAAAATTCAAAAAAATCATGATCATTTTAGGTGGTTTCCTAACTATATTACAATCCATTAAACATACACTACCTCAAAAATCTTGAAATGTATGGGTAATAAATTGTTATTTAACCATGCATGAAAATCATGGAAACTAAAAAAGATCCCCTAGAATCTTTCAATAACTCAAATTTACACTACGAGCATACACTAAGGAAAAATATTATTCCGATCCAAAAGATTCACACATATTTCACATTTTATATAATTAAAACAATAATTTTACATAATCAATTCCCATGACTAATAAAATACCCATTAAAACTTATAACATCAATGAATGAAAATTCTTGGTCCCTATATTACTTAATAATTAAAAAATTTCTCCCTAGATAAATAAATTATAAAACAAAAAAATAATAAACCCAACCTCTAAAATTTTAAATCAGTACAATACATACATATTAAGAGGCTATCATCATTTAAATACCAATAATATCAATTCAATTGAATATTTAGGAAATAAAATTCATATCACCACATAAATATATGAAATAAAAAGTCTAAAATAACTCAGGATTTCTAAAATTCATCTGTAAATATTTCCCCCCAAGTATGATACTTTATACCATCATTCCTCTATAAAATTTATACTAATGATATTACTCATCCTTAAATAAAATTCCCATGATGATACTCAATCCTTATGGGATGTTTGAAAATCACTAAATCTTATTTAATATTAGTATTTATGTGATAAAAAACATGAGAAACATAATGAAATTAATATCAAAGTTAATACACATGGGTGGAAGTTCTAATTGATATAATAAATCATTAATGAACTTATTTTTTTATAAGGATCTAATAAATCATAGAGAATTTTTTCTTCATTATCTAAATCTATATTTTCCATGATAGGTTAAAACCACATGATAACCAACCTTCATATCTAATAATTTCTTACTCCAGTTTGCTTATGAATTTTATTAACTCTATTATTTTCAACCACTCTTGGACTCGGAAACCAAAATTTTCCAATTTATAATAAATATTATTGTACAAATATTTTTTTGAGATAAAATAGTGAAAATTGTGAAAATTTAATAACTCATGGTTGATACACAGTTTGTTCAATTCTTAGTGAAACTGCACATGGAAACCATGACTTGTATTAATTTTGAGATAGTGAGTTTTTAATGGTTATGGTATGGTTTGGTAAATGATGAATGATAAAAGTGGAATCCAAAATGTTGAATTAATTTTTTTCCATGTTCCCACTTTTTGAGACTCTTATGATTGAATATAGAATAGTATAATGATATTATTTAATATTTATCATGGTTATATAATTTATGCAATGCATTTATGATAATAATTATGTATTTTTTTAAATTATTTTTCATGAAATGTGTTATGCATTTTTCCTAAATTTTCAACATATATTATTATTATTTAAATAATTTTTTATTGAAATAAATTGTGGGTGGTGTTATTATTTTATATATAAACTAGTTACATCGGGGTATTTCTATAATAATGTATAGTCATTATTATTATAATTATATGATTATTTTATTTTTTATATTATATTATTGTTATTATTATAAGAAAAATTGAAATAATATGAGAAAAAATTCCTCTCTTACATAATTCATAGGTAGATGCATGGAGTGGAAGAGGAAGGGATTCTATTTCACTTATTTCCATATCATAACATAGAAACCTTAAGGTATGATTCATTTGTTTTATTTTTTATTTATGTTTCTCTTTTTCTTTTATTATTTATCTCTTAGGTTTTTCTCACATCTAGGGTTGGGGGGGGGGTTATTGATTTTTATGTAAAGGAAAAAAAATCCTAATTTCATATTGATTTTTTGTCTTTTGAGAATCTAAAATCCTTACTTAATACAAATCTAGATTCGTTTGGTGAACTGGTCACAGTTTCATGGAATCTAGGTTGGTGTTTCTATGTCATTTCTTTAATTTGACATGAATATTTATGCTTGATCTTTACAAATTATTTTAAATCAAATTAGTTTCTATAAAATTTATCTTTCATGAAATTAAAAGTGGTTGGAAATGTATTTTGATTTTTATGTTCGACATAAAGGGGTTTATAAAGGTATTTGGGTGTAACTTTTAATTTTTGTTTTCATATATGGTGTTTATCAAAATACCATTGAGGTTTATTTTACTTCAAATGAATTAATAAATGAGGTTTTGGGTTATAGTGAATTTATGAAATGGTAATTTTATGATTTTATATTATATTTTGGTTTGTAATGGCATGTTTCGAATGATTGATGTTGTTATTGAAATGTTAGGTACTCTATTATTATACCACCTAGTTTTTTTTGTTATAAATGATGATTTTTTAAATGTTAATGGAATTGATTAAAGCGATTTTTCTTGGAAGGTGTTTTGGAGGTGACATGAGGGTTATTTTTATATAAATTTCATTGTTTTATTTGTTTTTATATTTAATCATAATGACATGGGAACTTTGGGTATATATGTGGGTTGTTGAGGATGAGTGCAACACTAGATTATAATTATACTATGGCTAGTGTTCCCTAGTGTAGTTCATGATCTAGTTAGTGGGTTGACACTTACAGTTTTTAAGGAGGGTAAGTATTGGTAAATGTTTATAGAATTATTTCATAGGATTATGTATGGTTCATCTTATTAAGGCCTTAGATTGTCTCCATATTCTCAAGGTAGTTCTCCCATATTTCTATTTATTTTGTATTGTTTTCTGTTAAATTTTCTATATTATGTGACTCCATTGTTTTCTTTTTTCCATATTCCATTATAATGTTTCTGTAAAAAAAATATAGTTTTGATCTAAAAACATAAAATAATAAATTTGATTTACTTTCCTTATTAGGAATATGAAAAAAAAGTATTTTTTAATTTCTTTAATTTTTTTTACTTTATTTTCAAAGATTCATTGTAATATCCCACATGATATTCACCCAAACCATACATAGAAAACATGGGGTGTATGTAGTAATTTCTTCAATTTTTTTTGTCTTATAGTTAAAAATAATTTAAATGTTTATTAGGATTGGAAAATTGGATTGATTATGGAGTAAAAAAGGTAGTGGAATATAGATCCTGCAACACCTAGTGATTTTAATATATATTTTTATTTAAATAAATATAGTGTTTTTTTATCTTGTAATAAATTCAACACCGATAAAAAAAAATCATGACATATTTTAGTGAGATACAATATTAAAATGAAAGATAAACATTAGTATATCATGATAATGTAATATGGAACATTATTAAAATAAATTTATTAAAGGAATAAAACCAAAATTAAAAATAACATGAACATGAAAATTTTATCCAAATTATTTTTATTAAAGATCATACCACCAATTAAAGCTATGTAAATAAGACAAACCATTATAAATATAATAAACATTTTGAGAAAAAATAAATGAAATTTTTTATTGAATTCTAGTGAAGCATGTATGACTATATATAGGAATGTAATATAACTACTGAACATATGGTCATTTGACATATGGAGATTGGACATATAATTGTGGATATATATAACAATTAGATATTTGGTCTTTGAATATAATTGTATCCAATTGGTACATTGATGTTGTTTAATTATTTATAACAAATTAAAATTAATATAATACATATATAATAAACAATTCTAGAAAGAAATAAAAAGATAATAATATTTTATTATAAAATAGGTATTTTATTCATTAAATATTATTTTTAAAGAATTATTTGGTGTGTTTAATGAAATATCATAATGCTGATTAATTGATAAATTTTATTAGTTATAAGATAAAAATGTGATGTGATTAAATTCATTTAATTTTAAAAGGGATAAATTTTAAAGAATGGATATTCATTATTTTGGGAATTTTTTTGTTAATAATTATATTGATCACTATTTAAGAATGAATTTAATGAAATATATATTATATATATATATATAATATAATAAATTTATAATCATTTAATTATTATTATTCAGTAAGGAAGAATAAATAATTTCTTATGCTCAAAAAAATATTTTTAACAAAATATTTTTTATGAATTATCCATTTATTATTTTAATGTTAATTTTTATTAATGTTTGAAATTGAATCTAGTAAAATGGATTTCATATTTGAAACCTGTATATAAAAATTAGATGATTTGGTTACTTTCATTTTTACGCACAAAAATAGGTCACCAAGGTTAAAGTTAGTCACCATGGTAAATACTAAAATTAGTTTTAAGGGTATAAATAAGAGGAAAAGAACTAGAATATCAAAAAAAAAATTTAAATTGATTTATTAGGGAATTATTGACCTCTCATTATCCCTTATCTATTATTTTTTCACTTATTCCCACTTGATTTTTAAAAATGAAAACCTTATACATCAAGTAATGAGTATTTGAAAAAATGACACTAAATATCAACTATAACATAAATACACACATTTTCTTAAATATTTTCATGAATCCATGCTTAATTTCTCTCTTTAGTAATCAAATTCCATATTTGGTAACCTATGGTCATAATAAAGAGCTAAAAATATCTCACTTCCAAGTGGCTCTCTAAGAAGAGATTCAAATCTTCAACATAAGTGTTATCTTGTCCTTAATAATTCATCTATATCCTCATTATCCAACTATTCATGAAACTGATTAAAAAAATTTAATTACATATTTTTAAAATCATTATGATCCTATAAAAGTGATATTATTTCTATAAAATAGCATGATCTTTCTCATTTAGTCGTTATAACATGTTACTATTTTGGTTAGTTTTACGACCTATATGAATGATGTTATAACTTTTACATCCTAAATGAATATGGAAACATAAATATTGGTAAGAATATTTAATAATTATTAATTTAATATCTTTTCATAATCATGGGATTTTAATATATAAACATATATTCATTAATGAAATTAATCCTTTTATTAAATATAAATTCACAAAAAGGAAATTTTTAAGTGTTCCATGAAAACCATAAACCTAAATTATATTAAATGAATATGTGAATATATACCCATATTAAGAAAATATAAAATTTATTTAATAAATTTCTTCATGTGTTGAACTCTTGATCAAGAATAAAGGATCAGAACTGCTAAACCAAAACACATGTGAAAAACTGAATAACTAACACTCAAATATTAATTTCAACTATAAATAATTATTATATGGGTAAAAAATAATTACAAATTAATGGTATTAAGTAAAATAAATATTGATAATTCCCCTATTAATATTAATTATAAACCTAAATTTATTATATATGGAGTCATAACACATCCGACCAAGTGGAAGCATGAGGTAAGGGTTTCTTTTATAATATCACTTTGAAATCAAGATAATCTATGGAAAAAATCTTATTTGGGAAAATTATATGTTATTTATCTCTAAAAAATCCTTTATTTTATTATTTTATTATTATATCTAGGGTTTATATATCTTCAAAACATTTTACTTCCATTTGTTTCACAATTTATCAAAAAGGATTCCTGTAATTTGAGCCAAACATATCTCTTATTTTCAGTCAGGAATATTTCTCCTCCTTCTTCATATTATTTATTCTATTATATATATATATAAATATATATACTTTTATACACTTCTATGATTTATTAATATCATTTACTAATGACCTTGTCATACTTTAGATAATAATAAAAGGAAATTATTTTTAACATTTTATATATGGGCCATTTTCTATTTACTTTAACACTCTTTAAAAAACTATAAAAGGAATATAATTTTAATGTATTTTATGTGAATTCATTTTCCCATAATCTAATTTACTTTTATTTAAAAATAATCCTATTAGTTTTTTCATGGTTTTCCAAATTAATTTCTATTCCCTTTATTTTATAATTTATTTTCTTTTAAAATAAAAGTTATAAAATTGTAAAGGATATTTCTTCTTACTTTTCAAAGTAATTCTATAATGTTCTCAAAAAAGTTTTTTCTTTTATATATACATACTTTAAGGCTTATTATTATTCAATACAGATATTCCATAATGAAATCATCAACCATCATTATCTGGATGTCATATGATTATTCCTTATGAGAGTTTTTATGAAACCCATTTCATTCCTATAGGTTAGTTAAGATCTTATAGAGTTATAAATGTTTTTTTGTGATTATATATCAAATATATGTATGAATTTAATTATGTGATAGGTGGGCCTAAAATTATATTACCCCATAATTCATTGGGTAAATATTTTTATCTCATGATATGACATGTAAGGGGATGAGGAGTGAATCTAATCCACTATGGGACTCTGTGAACTATGTGCTATAACTCCCTCTCTCATGGTGTTTTCATGATCACAAAAACCATAATAGTTTTTTAATGGTTTCATTAAAGTATTTTTTAGTTATGAATTTTATACTTCAATTCTTATATTTGATGTCCAAAATGGATATCTTAATGTGTTTTCAAAGTTGGATTATAATTCTTATTAAAAGCTTAGAAACATATCTCCTCACAATTAAAGTCCTTATAATCAAGCTGAAATAAGCTTAGAGGAATTCAAGGGAAGTGGAGGTGGCCATGAATAAATATGGTGATGTGAAGACAACACTACCTTGCTAGTGTAGGGAAACCTCTATCTAGTGCCTTAGTGGATGTAGCAGTTTCTCTCTAACTGAACCACCAACCAATCGATATAGGAGCATCGTCCGACCAATAGATCTACCAGAGATGCATTTTCTTATTTAAAGTCCATGAGATAGCTACTAGATAGTAGTGGATGGCTGGTGGAGCTCATCCATTAGCCTTATGTTCCAGGTAGCCCAAAATATACCATGTGAAGGATACTAGGTATTTATTGGCATCGAGCTAGCCAGTCCAAGCCTGCATTTACTACAGTCAAAATACAATAATGATTGTCTTCCAAAAATTCATAATTAGAGAATTAAATATAGTTATCACACCTCTTAGAGAATATATAAGTAATCCGTTTGGTACCGTGGAACCTTTACTTGACAAAATTTCTCCCAAAATTTCTCTCAAGATCATTTGAAGGTGAACTGATAGAATTATCAAATCCTTTAAATGAGATTTACAGAGTTCTTAATCTCTCAAAGTCTCTCAACATTTCACTTAATTATCTCATTCCTCATTGTTCTCATCCATCCAATATATTTGTGAGTGGATTTATAATGTGTTTGCCTAAATAAAACCTCTCTCTCCTCATCCACCTTTATCCAATGGGTTCTCACTCTAGAAAAGTTAGGTATGGGTTCCTTGGATAGAGGTGAAGATCAAGAGGGTGCTCACAAGACACAATTATGATAAATGAGTTTCTTGATCACCACTAAGTTCAAGGGTTTTATTTTATTGACCTCTTGAGTGGTGGGGTGGAGACATAGTGTAAGGTCCCAAATCCTCATGGATCGACCCTTTGTGTGTTTTTGAAGACCGAGGTTCTTAGAGGAGGCTCAGTAGAAGTATAGAGGAGTTCATCTGTTAGAATCCAGAAACAGGGAGATTTCACAACGTGTAATAATTTTACATGATGTGAAAGTATGTTTCAAAACATGTAATGAATTAGGGTTATAAAAATAAATAAAAAGAAGCGGTGATGTGTTTTTTAGTGGAAACTAGACCCTGAGGATTACATGATGTGAAAGGGTATTACATGTCATTTATTTCCATATAGCTGTTCTATTTTAATCATTTCTAGCCACTTGGGTTATTCAAAACCCTATGGCTGTAGTGAATCTCCCTCTCATTCTAGGTGACCCGACATCCCCCTCTTTAATGTTTTGGGTATTTTTTTGGGATTGATCTCTAGCTTCCCTCCTTCAATACGTAGTGAACCATCTTCAATACAAGGTATGTTATACCTACATTGTTGTGGTTTATTTGATATATTTCCTACCATTACTATTTTCCATGCGGTGATTCTTGATCTCTATATTCTAATGGAGTTTTGTTAGTTGTTTTTTGGCATGGTTGTGGCGTGGCATCTTCGAGTGGATGCAGTTCTTGCAGGAGAGGTGATCATGATCCACAACATTGGTCTATTCTCATACAAATAAAGTTGAAACCCTTTTAACGCATGGGATTGATTACTTATCTATTTATTTATGTTTAATCATAGAACTAGTATTATTTATCCCCTTGTATCATAATGAAATTAATCAAATAATTATGTAACGTCTTGGTTCCAAAATCCGCATAGAGGTGCCCCGTACCCGGTTGGTCACATTGGATCAAGCACATTTCCCCTAATGCCAGAGGCTGCCGACTAGTAGTGAGGGCCTTGGGTATGATAGTGGGGAAACTATGCCCTCATTGGCATAATAACACAGCGAAAGAGAAACAAATAACAATAGAGGAAGTTGTATTAATACCATACAACAGTAAACACCATAAGAATGAAAGAAATAAAAAAATGGAGTACATATATAAAATGATACATGATACATATTTCTAGGAAAACATCCAAACAAGTCACAATACTGAACTACAGTACTAAACCAAAGTACAAGAAAAACATTAAACAACTCCACAGCATCACAATACAAATATTGGTCCCATACTCTCTAGCTCCAAAGTAGTCAAGTACCTGAGGTAGAAGGGCGCTTGCCCTTATCTATACCTGTAACAATATAATCTGTTTGGGCCCAAAAGCATGGACCAAATAGGGCATGACACTAAATCCCATTATAAAACCACCAAGAGATATGTGCCTAAAAGTTAGTGAATATATATGGCATACAATAAACAAGGAAGCAGTAAATAAGGAAGTACTCAATAGTAAAAATTCCACAGTTTCAAGCATTCAGTTCCACATAGCAAGTAAATAGATAATCAAAAAATGGTAACCCTCTAGGATGTAATCATAGCCTAATCCCCTCTAGTTCTACCTAGAAAACACAAGAAACCCTCTGGGAAGTACACACAGTATAACCCCTATGGTTCATCTTTAGTATAGACTCTCTGTGGAAGCACTCACCGTCAATTCCCCCTATAGTCTTGTATCGATAACTAAAAGGCGCTATGGGGAAGCACTTATGTCATGTTCCCCCTTTGGATCGCGTTGAGGAACTACATACACTTTTAGGAAGCACTTACATCAATTCCCCCTATGGTCTCTCATCATTACAATAATAATGAACACTCTGGAGAAGCCTCTGCGTCTATTCTCCCTATGGTCCACTAAACCAGGTTCTCACGACCCTGTGTAACTCAAACAAGCATAGCAATGAAAAGCGGCCAAAGTAAGCCTCAAGAAATACTTGTCTAACTAGTATACAACATAACAACAATATAGATAAGAATCACTCCATCCTACAATACTAGGCATGGAAAGTAAACAATATCCTATTAGGAAAAGCTAGACCAAACGGTCAAAACAAGCAACATTCATGGGAAAAACACTTCCAAAGCATATCAATTAACACTATTCATGTTGAATTAACCTCTATTACAACATGCAAGCATAGAAGGAAATTAACAGGGCTAAAACAATAAACACGTAATACCCTGTTCAATGGTATTGGAAAAATTTCACATATAACTCAAAGAATTTCAATGGAAAGGCACAAACCACCTACCTCGGTGTTGTAGGATCACTATACGCGAACCTCAAGCCTTTAATCACCCAAGAACACCGTATTTCTACAAAAAAGTCTAAAATGTTCACTAGAGGATAACTTGAGAAAGAGGAGGAATCATGAAATGAAGCTCTAGCATAAGGAAGAACTTACTGAGGTGATCCCAACACAATTGAAGACGGTCAAATCAAAGATCGGATGCTCGGTTGGGGGCTCAGAGAAAGATCATGGCTATACGGGTGCTCTAAGACGAACCAAACCTAGAAGTAGATGGTTCTGTCCATCAGACGCGACCCCGGTATGTTTAATAAAAAAAAAGAAAGTACACGACGTGTGATTTTGAAGTACACGACATGTACTTTCCCTTACCGAGCCTCGCTTTAGGTGGCCTCCAGGTCACCACACATGGCCATGTGCAAGGCCACTACATGTCCAGCACAAGACTACTCATGGTAACCGAGTACACAGTGTGTAATCATAAAGTACATGGAGTGTACTCATAAAGTACATGGTATGTACTTAAAAAATTTCTAGAAATTCTTCTTTTTCTCAAAAAATGACCAGAAAAGGAAAACATACCTGAAAAAAAGATCTGGGTTCTTACAAACATCCCCCTTAAAGAAATTTGTCCCCAAATTTCCCTAGAAAGGCGGCGTAGAAGAAGGATCCTCAAAAATCTCCGACCATTGTGATTATACATCGGCCTCCCTCTCCTAGGTCTCATCCTGTACTCGCCCGTGCTGCCATATCACTCATACTAGAGGAACAAACCATCCATGCAGAACCTTCGTACTATGATAAAAAATCTAGATAAGATAATCCTCAAACAAGGAGTCCACCTCTAACTCAACCTCTTCAGGTTGAAGAACATGATATGGGTCTGAGAAGTAACGTCGAAGTTGAGAAATGTGAAAGAAATCGTTCATATCCCGGTACCTCTGAGTTAACTGCAGCTGATATGCAACTGGCCCGACTCTCTCCAAAACCTCAAATGGCCCGACATACCTCGGCGAAAGCTTACCCTATCTTCTAATCCTATAGTGCCCCAACCTCGGTGTGACACACATAAAAAACGGATCTACGACCTCAAACTCCAGAGGTCATCTCTGACGATCAGCATAAGACTTTTGTCGAGACTGTGTAGTAGAAATCCTCTTTCGAATCAACTCTATATGCTCTGTAGTCTCCTGAACAAGATGAGGTCCCAATATAGCTGCCTCTCCTGCCTCCAACCAACATAAGTGTGATTGACATGGCCTACTGTACAAAGCCTCATAAGGTTCCATCTGAATATTTTCTTGAAAACTATTATTGTAGGAAAAATCTATAAGAGGTATGTGCTTCTCCCAAGAACCTCCAAAATCCATGATGCTTGCTCGTAGCATGTCCTCAAGCACCTGAATTGTACCCTCAGACTGGCCATCTGTCTTGGGATGGTAAGATGTACTCAAAAGTACCTGTATACCCAAAGCCTTCTGAAGCCCCTACCAGACCCGAGAAGTAAAACGGGCGTCCCTATTTGAAACAATGGTGTGTAGAACTCCATGTAAACATACAATCTCTCGGATGTACAACCTTCCCATCTCATCAACACTAAAGGAATCTTTGATCGACAATAATTGAGCAACCTTCGTGAGTCTGTCAATGAAAACCCAAAAAACATCATTTCCTCAAGGAGACCTCGGTAAACTTGTCCTGAAATCCATCACGACATAATTCCACTTCCACTCGAGAATGGGTAACTGCTACAAAAGCCCTGTGGGTTGCTGATACTCCACCTTCACCTGCTAATAGGTGGAACACCTCATGACAAACCCAGAAACATCCCTCTTCATACTTGGAAACCAACACTGACGGTGTAGATCACGATACATCTTGGTGACACGAGGATGAACTTCCCAAACTGAGGAATGAAAGTCCCACATCATCTCCTCGCGTATGTTTATTGTCACCCATACGCACCCATGAAAACAAAAGATCTCATCCTCGCTTACTATCCATCTAGGAATAGGGTCCTCTTCGGACATGCTCTCCTATAGGATTAGGCCTTCAGAATCTAATAGCTACCTCATTCTCACTTGATCAAGAAGAGTATAGGTAACAACTATAAAAGAAAGAAAAGTTTTCCCCTGTCTGTCGTGCACCACCAAATGCATCTCAGAGAATAGATCCATAAGATTCCACTCATTGCTGGCCTCCTGAACTACCTGTATCTGAGTCCTACTGCTCAGCGTATCAGCTACTGCATTGCCTTTCCCAGGTGTATAAGCAAGATCAAAGTCAAAGGACTGAAGGTACTCAACCCACCTTCACTGTCTCAAATTCAAATCACGCTGATTGAAGATGTACTTGAGTCTTTTTTGGTCAGTGAAAACCACAAAATGCTCTCCCAAAAGATAATGTCTGCAACAACATAAAACATGAACAACTGCAGCCAGCTCGAGATCGTGCGTCGAGTAATTTCTCACATGTGGTCTCAACTGCCGAGACCCGTACACAAAAACTCCTTCTCCCTACATAAGCACAACTCCCAACTTGATACCTGATGAATCACAATATACAATATAGTTTTTCCCCAACTCTGGTAATACTATTATCGGTGCTGAAGTGAATCTCCCTTTTATCTTCAAAAAGGCTGACTCACAAGAATATGACCACAAGAACCTTGTGCCATTCTTATTCAGACTCGTCAGTGGTGCTGCTAAGTGTGAAAAGTCATGTATGAAACTTTTGTAGTATCCAGCCATCCCTAGAAAACTTCGTACCTCAAAGACGTTCTTCGGCTGCTCCCAAGAAACTACTTCTCTCACTTTCTCTGGGTCTACTGATACTCCTGTCTCTGAGATAACATGACCCAAGAAGTGAATTTGGTTCATCCAAAAGTGGAATTTTAAGATATTAACATATAACTGATGCTATCTCAGTGTACTCAGAACGATCTCAAGATGGGTATCATGGTCGTTTCTAGTGTGAGAGTACACCAAGATATCATCCACGAAGACCACCACGAAAGAATCCAAGTATGGATGGAACACTCGGTTCATCAGTGCCATGAAGACTACAGACGTGTTCATGAGACCGAATGACATAACCACATACCCGTATAGACCATACCTGCTTCAGAAAGCTGTAAGAGGTATATCAGATGGTCTAACACACAAATGATGATAATCTAATATCAAGTCAATCTTTGAGAACACTCGGGATCCTTGAACCTGATCAAAGAGATCATCAATCCTCGTCAAGGGATATCAGTTCTTGACCATCAACTGATTCTTCTTCCGATAATCCACACAAGGTCTGAGGGTACCGTCCGACTTCTTCGAAAATAGGACAGGTGAATCCCAAGGAGAACTATTGGGTCGGAAGAAACCCTTTGCCTGCAACTCCTCCAACTTCTTCTTGAGCTCCTGTAACTTTGGTGTATCCATCCTATAAAAAGGAATGGACACCAGTACCGATTCTGGTACAAGCTCAATAGAAAAGTCTACCTTATGATCTGGAGGCAAACCTGACAAGTCATCTGGAAAGACATCCCTAAAACGATCCACCACTGGAGGGAAGTCCATCTGTGATGTCCCCTGGTCGTCTAGATATAGACTAGAAATCTAGGATGTAACTCCTTCCAACCCATGATGCTCAGGTCCTACTATGATCTTCTGGACATCCCATTATCCCTTGTGAAGAAAAGATCCACCCTCTGGTGATGTAAAACTCACCCTGTGGCGATAGAAATCGACAACATCCTGGAAGGGAACTAACCAGTCCATTCTGAGAATGACGTTATAGCCTGTCATCTCTAGGACATAAAGATCCCAAGAGAAGTGAAACCCACATACCTCTAGAGGGAACTCCTTACACTGATGCACACCATCCATTCTATTCCCCAACTGAGTGTCTAACATCAAGATATCAGCAGAAGAAAAGATGTAGAGCCCAAGGATCTCCACAAAAACAACATATATAAATCTATGGTAATCCCCCCATATCAAAAAGTGCCGAAGCTAAAACTGAGGCAAATAGGATCGTACCTCAAACAGTGGAGGGTCCAGGATCCTGCTCCTACTGGGTCTGCTCCACTACAAAATTCCAACCTACACCACGACCATGTGACCCTGCCTGACCACTCTGAGATGATCCACCCTACTGTCGCTAAAAGCCTGGCGACTAGATACCACGGCTACGACCTCCACCTTAGCCTGAATGGCTAGAATAAATCTAGTTCCCATACTGATGAGAAACTTGTGGTGCTGCTCCTGAACGAGGAGTCATAGAATACCCCCTATCACCAACCACTGGGGAAACGATCTGACAGAAATGTGGAAGATGACCCATCTTGTTGCAAGATCCGCACTCAATCAGGTCTCTCGGGTAATGTGGTCTCGTATGCCCGCTCCTTCCACACTAGTAGCACACTACTTGGATACCAGAAGAAGTGTCCTTCCTCCTCATATTTCAGTGCGAAGACTCCCTACAGTGCTTCTTGCTGTCAGTAGGAGGGATACTAACTCCGAATTTCGAACCGCCCTGGATCAAAACTCCAGAATCCCTCAAATTGAACTCCATGATTAGCACCTAGTTGAAGATAGAAGTGATGGAAGTCAACCTAAATATGTTCACATGAGATCATATGTTGTTCCTAAGACCATCCTCAAACTTCCTTTCTAGGAATAACTCATCACCTCCTGGAATGGGTGTGAAGCGCTGCAGGTCTGTGAAGTGAGAAGAGTACTCCATAATAGAAAGAGTACCCTTCTCCAGACTCATGAACTTTCAGGATCGATCGGCCCTCAATGTCTCTGAGTAGAAGTAGTCTTAGAAGGAACACTGGAACTCATCCCAAGCCATAACCTGCTGGAGTCCCACCCGTGAGATCACATCCCACCATCTCTTGGTGGAATCTTGAAGCATGTACATAGAGAGATTCACCCTCCTCTCTAGAGGAATATCTAGATGCTTGAAGATAGAAATCATGGATTCTAATCATGACTCATCATCCTAAGGTCCTCCTTCCAATTTGAAGGTGGGAGGATGCTGCTGCTGAAAAACCCACGTCAGCTCTTCCATAGATGGGGTAGGATGCGGTATTCCGCAGAAGGTCTGCATGAACCTCATGAAGCCCTCTCGGAACTGTGTGTCAACACCTGTGTTCAGAATGATAGCTAGTACCAATACTGGAACAACTGGAGGATCTACAGGTAGTCCCTGATCAGCCATGTCCGATGTCCGATCATTGCCATATAGCTGACGTACAACTGGAGGACGTCTTGGTGGCATGACTCTGCAAGGTCAAGCGCACACCTTAGATCAATATTAATAAAGACTGAAATGTAGATGTATAATAAGGGAATAGGAGAAAGAAGGCATTCAAGTTTTACAAAACATCGATACACAACGTGTATAATGCCTACACTACATGTTCCCTTAAGCATTTCACATGGGCGTGTACTCCTACCACAACTGGTCGTGTAACACCCCAAACACACGATGTGTTTTCAAAACTCAGAGCATGTACTTGACTTCTCTTCCCTTGCCTGAGTCCTTCTACATGACTAAGCTACATGGTTATCCTAGAACAATACTACATGTTGTGTTGCAGATGGACACGATGTGTACCATGAGATTTTTCCGACCTGTGTTGTTCATGACATAGCCGGATATACGACTCACACTACACGGTGTGTTCTAGATGGACACGGTGTGTATTATAAAAGATTCAACCAACCAGTGTTGTTAGTGACACGACCAGTTACACGGTTATACAACACGGCATGTACATCTGGTACACGGTGTGTCCTACCAAAGATTCCAATCCTTGTGTCCCCACCCACACAGTCTGAGACATGGTTAGCGACTACACGACGTGTACATACAGTACACGACATGTACTTAAGAAAAACAGTTTCTTCCCGAATAGAAGAATACATGGCATGTGTTCATCATTACACGACATTTATTATGGGGTTTTTTCAGATAGTAATCCTCATAAACTAATCCAGAACCCAGAAAAACACTGAAACAAACATTAAAGTTCCAAATTACGATTAGTGAGGGACCATACTCCCCGTGAATCAAATCTTAGAATCTTATAAATGTCATAAACAAGAATAATAAATCAATGATCCACAAAATTCTGATCCATGACGGCCCATAAATCCTATATAACCAAATTTTGGCATCCATTCAAACAAAAACATACACAATCCAATACCCTATCAAATAGTAGGCATTTTTATCAAGGAATCTATCACAACAACATGCATATCTAGCACAACATCTATCACAACAACATGAAATCTCTAATGAACCTTAAATGGGATGACAAGAATGCATGACATGTGATTTATATAAAGTTCCTATATGATGCATGAGATGGAATACCCTCATCTCATCGGGTTTCAACAGAAATAGAACCTCAATAACATCAATAACAATAGCACAAAACATGTGAATCACCCAATGGTGAAATAAAATCAACTATAAATTTGAAAAACTAGAAAATTTTCAATAACAAGGTATATTGGATTTTACCTATACAGAAGTTAGCTACTCCTCGGAACAACTTATTACCATGTACATATTCCTTCCTATCCCTGGCTATAAGATCCAAATAGTAAGTCAAGAAGAAAATAACTCCTCCAATACCACTTTGTAACGTCCCAGTTTTGGAAGCCGCCCAGGGGTGCCCCATACCCGGTTGGTCATATGACCTCAATAACATTTCCCCTAATGCCAGAGGCTACTGACTAGCATTGAGGGATTTGAGTGTGATAGTGGGGAAACTATGCCCTCATTGTAAGAGTAACAAAACGAAAGAGAAATAGATAATAATAAGGGAAGAAATATTAATACCATACAATAGTAAACAACGAAAGACTGAAAGAAATAAACAAATGGATCACATATATAAAATGATGCATGATACACATGTCTAGGAAAACAGCCAAACAAGTCACAATGCTGAACTACAGTACTAAACCAATGTACAAGAAGAACAGTAAACAACTCCACAAAATCGCAAGCCAAAGCTTGGTCCCATGCTCTCCATCTCCAAAGTAGTCAAGTACCTGAGGTAGAATGGCACTTGACCTTATCTATACCTAAAAGAATATAATCTGTTTGGGCCCAAAATCATGGGCCAAACAGGGTGTGAGACTAAATACCAGTAGGCAACCACCAATAGATCCGTGCCTAACAGTCAGTGAATATATATGGTAGGAAATAAACAAGGAATCAGTAAACAAGGAAGTACTCAACAATAACTATTCCACAGTTTCAAGCATTCAGTTCCACATAGCAAGTAAACAGATAATCACCAACTGGTAACCCTATGGGATGTACTCATAGCCTAATCCATTCTGGTCCTACCTAGAAAACACAAGAAACCCTATGGGAAGTACACACAGTCTAACCCCTCTGGTTCAGCTTTAGTATAGACTCTCTGGGGAAGCACTCGCCATCAATTCCCACTATAGTCATGTATTGATAACTAAAAGGTTCTCTGGGGAAGAACTTATGTCACGTTCTCCCTGTGGCTCATGTCGAGGAACTATATACACTCTGAGAAAGCACTTACATCAATCCCCCCTATGGTCTCATATCGTAACAATAATAACGGACACTCTGGAGAATACCTTACGTCTATTCTCCCTATGGTCCAATACACCAGGTTCTCACGACCCTGTGTAAGTCAAAAATTTATAGCAATGGAAAGATTCCAAAGTAAACCTCAAGAAATACTTGGCTAACCAGTATATAGCATAACAACATGACAGATAAGAATCATTCCATCCTACATTACTAGGCATGGAAAGTAAAAAGAAACCTAACATGAAAAGCTACAATAAACAGTCAAAACAAGAAACATGCATGGGAAAAAACCTTCAAAGCATTGAAATTAACCCTATTCACATTCAATTAACCTCTATTTCAGCATTCAAGCATAGCAGGCAATTTACAGGGCTAAAATAGTAAACACGCAATACCCTATTCAAGGTTTTTTGGAAAATTGCACATATAACTCAAATACTTTCAATGGAAAGGTACAAACAACCTACCTCAGTGTTGTAGGATCTCTATACGTGAATGTCAAGCCTTGAATCGCCCCAGAACACCGTAGATCTACATAAACATCTAAAATGTTCAATGAAGGATAACTTGAAAAAGAGGAGGAATCATGAAATGAAGGTGTAGAAGAAGGAAGAGCTCATTGAGGAGATCCCAATGCAATCTATGATGGTCAAATCGAAGATTAGATGCTCAGTCAGGGGATCTGAGAAAGATCATGGTCGTACGAGCGCTCTCGGATGAACCAAACCTATAAGTAGACGGTTCTTTCCGTTAGACGCGACCCCTGTATGTTTAATGAAAAAAAGTACACTACATGTACTTTTGAAGTACATGACGCGTACTTTCCCTTACCGAGCCCCACTTTATGTAGCCTCCAGGTCACCACACATGGCCGTGTGTATGACCTCTACACAGCTAGCACACAACTACCCTCGGTAACTGAGTTCACGAAGTGTACTCATAAAGTACACGACGTGTACTTAAAAAGTTTTCATAAATTCCTCTTTTTCTCAAAAAATGACTAGAAACGGAAAACATACCTGAAAAGAAGATCCAGGTTCTTATAAATTACTTGAACTGAATTAAAGAATTGGTATCGATCGATTAGTGATGTTGTTTTTTATACTGTGATAACGATTTACCTCTTTTTTCCTAGATAGTTTTGTATCTATGATGTTTTTTTTATTCTTGGTTTATCATGTTGTTGTTGATATAAATTGGTAAAGAACATAAAGACATAATTAATTGATAATTAATTAGATAAAAGATTAAAGATGCATGTTTAATGAATCTGATTTTTTTGTAATTTAATGGTAATAAAATTGATGCAAGTATGCATGTTTAATTTAATTGGATAAGGAAACTGAAGCATGTTGATTCTTGTTGATAAAATAATTAAAGACATGTTAAATTAATATTTTAATTAATTTGTGATAGATGTGATAGCTTATTTATTAGGTTTCCTATAGTTGGAACCTATGATAATGAATAGGTTATTTCAAGATTTAATAAGAACCAGTTGTGTGATAAAAGATAATGCCTCTATTGGGTATGAGTTTCCTATTTTCTTGTAAATTCCATGTGCCTTGTGCTATGGAGACATGAGACCTCATTGTGTGTAAAAGATAAATTCCTTGATTTAGGTCCAAGAGATCAGTTGCTATGTTTGTTTCCTGCTACTTGTGATCTTATGTGAGCCTAGGATGACTGAGCCTGGAGGACTATTGTGATATATGGGTTGGGGAGGCCCAGATGTGCTGTAAGCCTGGGATGGATGATCCTGTAGGTATGTTGTGGTATGAGGGGTGGGGAGGCTAGAAATTTGAGGCACCAGTTAACACCTGGAGTGGTGATATGCACCGGGATATGCATGTGGTGTCAAGGAGGACACCGAGGATTATGGAATGGGTTGAATATGGGCTTACCTGTTATTTTGAAATCCATATTCTTGTTTGAATCAGTGGTTTGGAAGACGACCATGTTTTTTGGTCTTTTTCTCTTTCCCCACAACTTGAAGTAGATGGTTTTGGTTACTCTACTTCCATGAGAGGCAAAGACACATAGGGTATGCCACATTCTTTCCGATTTTAGCTTCTCATTGTTGGATGAGTCTATACTACTACTATTGGTGGTAAAGAATCGATAGGTAGATCATCTACTCATTGTGTTGAGCACCTTGTGTTTGGAAGCTTATAATTTTTTCCTATAATACCTTGTAATATGGAAAGTGGTATGTTTATAAATGAATAAATTTTTATCCCATGGGGTTGGAGCTTTCTGGGATGCAATGGCGAGGTTATAATTCTGAGAAGCCGTGAACTTGGATTGCTTACGCCTTAAGGGCATGAATATTTGTTGTGATGCCAATATTATTTAATATGTAAAATGTTAATGGTTAACTAATGATTAATGAATTAATTAATATAAATTGAAAATTATGAAAAGGAATAAAATAACTTAATACAACTCTTTAAATGGTTGTGTGCTTATAGGGTATTTGGTCTTAGTAGTGGCATCTGGGAGTCAGAGAGATGTTAGATACAGTTGAGTCTGAGACTAGGTTATTCACATAGTATGGTTGAATGCTATATTATATCATGTAAATTTTATGTTTTTATACACTATTCCACCCTGTTGGTTAGGGAAACGGACACCCCAAGGATTCTGAGCCCTGGGGGTGTTTTCCCCAACATCTTATTGGGATGATAGATGGTTGACTACCCCCTTTGGCCCCGCTCTCTTCTCTTGGTAGTTACTTGTGCTAGTATTCATGATGGTTAGTTTTCCCCATATATGTGTGTATAGGGTTGTAAAGGATTGTGGTTATTTCATACACATTTATTCTGGATATAGTTTCTTAAGGACTACTATAGGTATAATGTGTATAGGTTGTGATGGCTTGTAGATCCTTATTCATTGTATGGGCCGTGATGGCTTGAGGTATAATACCTGATGTATGATACACATTATGCGGGCTGTGGTGGATCCTGAAAAATACCTGGTTACTTTTGGTTACATGGACGTGGTGGTGTGTTGCATGAGGTGCATGTTGTGGTTCTTCTCCCAGGTGTCTACGTGCTATCCTTTTTGGTGGGAGATGCTTAGGACGTGCGACGTTGGGACAAAGTAGCAAACCAATGGGGAAGTTGTAGTGGGATAACCTTGATATTATTTATTATATTATATTCCCTTGTATGTGATAATTAGTGAGAGTATCCATGGTAAGGTTGGGAACTTAGTATACATATTTACGTGATGAGTTAGTTTCACTTGTTGTTCATTGTTCTTTAGTATGATTTATTTACCTTTTACATGAGAGTCTTTAGAGAGTATCCTATTGAGTATACTATTATAATCACCCTACATATATATAAACTATTTTCTAGGTTAGTTGGAGTAGGATGGAGATCATGCTGGTTACTACTAGATTTGGGTTTATAAGGATCTTTTTGGGCTTTGTGGTTGCTGTCGTCCTTACTTTTCTTTTGGTACTTGTAGTTTCCCTTTCATTTGTAGTAGTTATTGCATGTCATTACATATGTGCACTTGGGTTTTCTTTTATATTTTAGTCTGAGTAGGAGTTGGTTGATGTTTGTATTATCTTTCTCTTTAGCATGTGTTCTCTTAGAGGGTAATGCCTTCCGTATGCATTTTTACTATACCCTCAGTGCTAGTCACCTACCCAGGGCCTACTAGAGGTGGTACTCAAGTGTAACAATATATCTTATCCCATTGACAACCTAATAGGTGTACAACTTGTGGAGAGGGGGTTGTGGTATAGTGGTATCAAAGGTCTAGTTGAGGGATATGATGAAGTTTGGGGTTAGGCACAGGTGAGGTTACATGGGCTGGTAGGGAAACTGTGCTAGGTAAGTTTAGCAAGAACTATAAACACGAGAGACCAACTTAGAAACGGGTATTTTGGTCCCATTATGATCTGATTCATGGAACTTTAAGCTTACAAAAACTACTAAACAAGGTGATTCTTGTTATAGGGAAGAGACCTAGTAAAGGATCATGCTTCAATCATTTTTTGTTCTGGTGTTTGAATGGGTAAACATTGGGATATGTTAACCTAAAATTAATAAAATAAAACCATTAATTAATGTTAAATTATTCCATATTCTAGGTTTAGGAGTTCTAATGAGTTTTTTATTTTGTAGGAATGGTTCCAGGTTGAAGACCTCGTCAAGTTCACACAGAATATGTTCAGTAAGTTGCGCCAGTAGATCGCCACATAATAGAGGTTAATGACGACGAAACTTAGAGGATGCCACTTTGAGAGTTTCATCACTATAGTTTACAGAAGTATGAGGGCTCTATTTTAGATGAACTCATGAAATATTGGTTGGAGGAGGTTGAGATACCCTTTAGTTTGATCCATGATCAAAAGGATCACTGGGTATCATTGGCGATGATGATGCTTCATGCGGAAATGAGGTAGTGGTGGTTCCTATTCCTTAGAGATTATGAGGAGTTGGCAGTCTTGTGGGAGGAGTTACAAGACTATTTTAGAGCTGTGTTTCTTTCTTTGATTGCTAAGGTGGCTAGTTTTCAAGTTCTACATACCCTTCGGCATGAGAGATTTAATGTGCCGGAGTTTGAGATCCATTTCAGGAACGTTCTGTGATATTTTTTGGACCTGTTTCCTAACAGGGAGGCTAGTACGAGGAATTTCAAGGAGGCTTTTCACCCATAGATCCAACGCCAGGTCAAACTATTTATGTTTAAGATATATCTCGAGGTGATTTAAAGATAAGAGGTAATCAAGAGGATGTTATTCATAATTAGATCATCATGATAGGGGAGTCGTTAGGATTCCTCATGAAGTAGATTAGTGGTTTGGGTTTCCCAATTGTCAGTACAGATGAGCTTTCGATCAGCCGGGGGTAGGTCCCAGCCATCAATGTCTCATTTATCTAGGGTTAGAGGCTCTCAGGCCTATACTAAGGTATTAGGCACATGTTTTTTCATGTGGAGTATGAGGTCATCAATAGCAAGAGTGCATGGCCTTTCTGAGTAGTTAGTGTGCGCCCATTATTCCACTTCAGGTTCCTCCATTGTGATAGTTATAGACAAGGAAGTAGTATCAGGTTACTCTAGTTTGGGATTAGTAGTGAGTAGTTGGGGGTAGGAAGAGGACAACCTTGGGATGCTCTCTTTCCTCAAAGAGCAGAGCGTGACCATGGAGGTGGTCTTCATCATGGTCATAGAGGCTGTGGATCAGGTCGTGGTTAGCTTCATGCTTTAGCATTGCCAGTTCCAGGTGAGCTAGATGTCGTTCGAGGTACCCTTTACTTGTTTTATACTTGGGTGAATTCCTTGTTTGATCTGAGAGTGACACACTCCTTCATATCACCTGCCCTTTTCCATGCATTAGGACTTGAGGTATGGATAATTCTAGTTCCCTTGATTTTGACTACTCCATTTGGAGGCCGAGATGATTTGATGTATGTAGAGATTTTGGTCTAGTGCTGGGGAAGCACCACTCTTGGATAGATTTCCTATGTTTACAGATAAAAACATATGAAATCATACTCAACATGGATTTTTGTATTTAGTGTAGGATATCATTGATTTATTTAGGATGCAGGTTGTGTTCTTCAATACTGATAGAGAGATAGTGGTTTCTATTGGTGAGTGAGACTCTTGGATGGGTCATAGGTGAATTCCGTCCTTTTCACCCTTGATGGTTGAGATGATGCTGATTTCATTGGAGGTTCAGAAATTAGTATTTCACAAGTTCATAGAAGAATACTTTGATTTATTCTCAGATGAGGTTGTAGCATTACCTCCTCAATGATAGATTGAGTTTGGGATTGAACTTCAACCAGACACACCTCTTATCTTGATGTATCTATATAGGATGGTTCCTTCTGAGTTGCAAGAGTAGCGCATACAGATCGATGGTCTATTATAGTGTGGTTTTGTTCGGCTGAGTGTGTCACCGTGGGGTGCACTAGTTTTGTTCGTAAGGAAGGATGAAAATATTTTGTAGTTATGTATGAATTATCATTACTTAAATCAAGTGATAGTGAATAACCACTACCATCTTCCATGGATGGATTATTTATTTGATCAACTGAATGGTGAAAGTTGGTTATCAAAGATATATTTACAGTCAGTATATCATCAGACAGTGCTTTCCCCACAGATGATCCAGATATATGATGTTTTTCACATGTTGTAGCTCCGTCGTTATCTTCATGATGACTCCCACATCATCAATTGGGGTGAGATTGATGTTGATGATGATGAAACCTTCAAGGAGTGACCTATAGAGATCTAGAACCACCAGGAGAAGGTGTTTTGTGGGTGTGATATCCCCTTGGTTTGTGTCTTGTGGTGACATGGTGGTGTGGAGGAGAGTACCTAGGAATGTGAATCGAAGATACGCACTCAGTCTCCCAAGCTGTTTAATGTTTAGATTTTCTCTTGTAATTCTGTTCATTTTATTGTTGTATACCTTTTCTATTTTGTGAGATGTATTTCTTTTGCACTTGGGTGTGGTGGTTGAGATCCTATGGTGACGAAATCCTTGAGAGGTATCTCATGGGGAGGCTATTAGGATGACCCTTTATCTATTCCTCTCTGGTCTGGTTTTGGATTATTGATAATGATAATTATTTGATATGTATGTAATGTAAATGTCTATATCTTCATGGATCAACCCTTCACGCGTTTCCAAAGACCAAGGTGCTCGGAGGAGGTTCAAAGGAAGTCTAGAGGAGTTTGGATTCTAGAAGCTGGAATCAGGGAGATTTCATGACGTGTAACAATTTTACATGATGTGAAAGTAGGTTTCATAAAGTGTAATGAATCAGGGTTAGGGAAATTAATAAAAATAAGAAACAACATTTTTTTTGGTGGAAGCCGAACCCTGAGGATTACACGACATGAAAGGGGATTACACGTAATGTAATTCCCCACTAAAGTACTGTTTTAAGTGTTTTTAGCCACTTGGGTTATTTATAACCCTACAGCTACAGTGTATCTCCCTCTCATTTTAGGAAACCTGAAAACCCCCTCTTCAACATTTTGAGGATTCCATTATCAGGGATTGATCTTTAGATTCCCTCCTTTAATCCTTAGCAACCTATCTTCAATCTAAGGTATGCTCTACCTCCATTATTATGATTTCTTCAATACATTTCCTCCCATTCCTCCTTTCCATGTGGTGGATCTTGATCTACATGTTCTAATGGAGTTTTTTAGTTATTTTTTTGTGTGGTTATAGCATGACATCCTTGGGTGGATGCAGTTATTACGGGAGAGGTGACTGAGATCCACAACATTGGTCTGTTCTCATGCAAATAATGTAGACACCCTTTTGAGGTAGGGGATTTATTTCTTCTCTATCTATTGATGTGAAATCATATATCTAGGTTGATTTATCCCCTTGGATCACAATGAAATTAACATAATAATTACTTGAAATGAATTAAATAATTGGTATCTATTTCTTGGTGATATTCTTATTTATACCATGATAATGTTTTGCCACTTATTTTTCTAGATAGTTTGGTATATATGGTGTGATTGTTATGCTTGGTTTAAATTTTTTTTATTGATTGAAACTGGTAAATATCATAAAGAAAAAATTAATTTATAATTAATTAGTGAAAATATTAAAGAGTCATGTTTAATGAATCCATTTTTTGTTGTAATTTTATGATAATCAAATTGATAAAAACATTTAAGTTTAATTGAATTGGTTAAGGAACCTGAAGCGTGTTGATTTTTGTTAATAAAGTAATTAATAGCATGTTAATTTAATTGATTAATTAATTTGTGATAGATTTTTTCTTAGGTTTCCCATAGTTAGAACCTATGATAATGAATTAATTAATTCATTATTAAATAATAACCGGTTGTTTGATAAAAGATAATGCATTTATAGGGCCTGAGTTTCCTGTTTGATTGTAAAGGCCATGTTCCTTGTGCTATAGAGCCATGGGATCTTGTTGTGTGTGAAGGATGGATGCCTTGATTTAGGTCCAAGAGCCTAGTTGATATGTTTGTTTCCCATTTCTTGTGATGTGATGTGAACCTAGGATGGCTGAGCTTGGAGGGATATTGTGGTATGTGGGAAGGGGAGGTCCAGATATGTTGTAACCCTTGGATAGATGAGCTTAGAGGGCTGTTATAGTATGAGGGTTGGGGAGGCCCGGTTGTTGAGGCAGCAGTTGATGCTTTGGGTGGATAGATGCATCGAGATATGCATGTGGTGTCTATGAGGACACCTAAGATGATAAAACGGGTTGAAGTAGGCTTACCCATTATTATAAAAGCTGGATGCTTTTTTGAATTAGTTGTTTAGAAGACAACCATGTTGTTTTTTATCTTCATTACTTTCCCCACTTCTTAAGGTAGATGGTTTTGGTTACTCTCATTCCAAGAGAGGTGAAGAAATGTGGGGTATGCCATGTGCTTTCAATGTTTAGCTTCTCGTGGTTGGATGAGTCTATGATCCTACTACAGATGGAGAAGACTCAACAATTATCTCATCTACTCACTATATTGAGCCTCTTTCATTTGGAATCTTATAATTTTTTCCAATAATAACAAGTAATATGGAAACTAATGGTTTTAATAAATGAAAAAAATTCTTAACCCATAGGGTTGGATCTTGTTGGGATTCAATGCTACGGTTATAATTATGAGAAGCTGTGGACTCAGTTTTGTTATAACTGAAGGGAATATATTTTTTTTGTGAGGATAATGTAATGTAATGTGGATCATATTAATGTTTAATGAATTAATTAACATAAATTTAAACTGATGAAAAAGAATAAAATAACATAATATATATCTTTAAATGGTTATGTGATTATAAAGTAACTGGTCTTATCAGTGGTAGTTGAGAGTCCGAGTGACATTAGCTACAGTTGAGTTTGAGAATAGGTTATTCCCATAATGTGGTTGTGAGATATATTATATCATGTACATTATGTGTTTTTATATGCTAACCCACCCTGTTAGTTAGGGAAACTGACACCCCTAGGATTATGAGCCTTTGGGGGTGTTTTCCTCAACATCCTGATGGGAGGATGGATGGATGACTACCCCATTTGGTTCTAATTTCTTCTCTTGGTAGTTACTTTTGATGGTGTGAATGGTGGTTAGTTTTTCCCATATATGTGTGTACATGGTTTTAATGTATTGGGGTTATTTTACACACATATATTATGGATATAGTTTTCTAAGTACTACTATAGGCATAATGTGTATAGGATGTGATGGATTGAGGATCCTTACTTAGTGTACAGGCTGTGATGGCTTGAGGTATAATACCTGACGTATGATACATGTTATGTGGGCCATGGTGGCTCCCAAAAACTACATACTTACTTTTGGTTCCATGGAAGTGGTGGTGTTTTTCCTGAGGTGCATGTTGCGGTGCTTCTTCCAGGTGTCTGTGGGCTAGCATTTTTAGAGAGAGATGCTCAGGACGTGCGATGTTGGGGAAGAGAGGAAAAATAGTGGGGAAGTAGTAGTGAGGTACGCTTGATATTATTTATTATATTTTATTCCTTTGTATGTGACACATGGTGAGATTCACCATGGTGAGGCTGAGAACTTAGTATACCTGTTTTGGTGATGAGTTAGTTTCACTTTTTGTTCACTGCGCTTTACCATTCTTTGTTTACCTTTTTCACGAGAGGATCCATGTAGGATCTTATTGAGTATACTATTATAATCAATCTACATATATATATATATATAATTTTTTTTAGGTCAGTTGGATTAGTTTGGAGATCAGGCTGGTTACTACTAGCTTGGGGTTTAATAGGATCTGTTTAGGCTTCGTGGTTGTTGTTGTCCTTACCTTTTTTGGTACTTGTAGTTTCTCTTTCAGTTGTAGTAGTTTTTTCATGTCATTACATATGTACACTTGGGTTTTATTTTATATTGTAGTCTGAGTAGGATTTGGTTAGTGTTTGTCTTATCTTTCTCTTTCCCATGTGTTCTCTTAGAGGGTAATGCCTCCTATATATGTGTTTAATATACCCTTGGTGCTAGTTTCCAACCTGAGGCCTACTGAAGGTGGGATTCTGGTGTCACTATATCTCTTCTACCATTGCAGATGCAGGAGGGGTACACCTTGTGGGGAGGGGCTCGTGGCACATAGAGGATCACATAAAGATATTTATGAACTCCTTATCATCTAGAGGTGATGTTTTTGATTATTCTCAACTTTCTAGAAATATAAAAAATTTCAAAAAGAAAATGAACTGATCTAAGAAGTAAAATCAAAAGGTGGAATTAGAAGTGAAATTATATGTATATAGAAATAAATTTCACATCAATTTGGAATTCATGATCTATAAAAATAATCTTAAAGAAAAGAAAAAACATAATAAGCCTTTCAAATTTATAACATTTAATGAAAATGATGACTCCATGAATTCAAATTCCTAATCCACCTCAAGTGACTCAAGCCCCAAGTTCCTTGTGGAACATGTTTATGAAAATGTCAAGGTTAGTAATCCCATTTTTCTCTCCTCCTAGTCTTATTATTCTCCTCTTTCTCCTCCTATCTCTTATTCTTATTTCTCATCATATCACTTAAATTACAAAGATGAAAGATATTCTTCTAACCAAATTTAAAATTGTTTTCTTAAATATTAATATTTATATAATGATCGTGAAAATAAATATAAGCAATTTGTTTAAGAAAAATATCATATTTCAAAAGATAATTATTTTCACCTCAAGTAAAAAGAATATATATCCCTAAAAATTAATAATCAAATGGATTTCAGTAATATTGAATCTATGATTAAAGTCTTCAAAATATTTATTTCCAAATTAACCTAAGTAGAAATAAATTTTAATTAAATCATGGGATCCAAAAAACATGGAAAATAATGATTTGGACTTAATTTCTCCAATCATGTAAGAAACTCTAAGAATGAATAAAAAACTAATTTTTCCTAATATTTATCATAAGATAAAATTTTTTATTACTTAAAAATAATCATTTATTTGATTTATAAATGTAATTTTAAAAATAAAAGATATAGGAGACCAAAATCAATCCATATTTATTCAAATGTTTCCAAAATTAAACCTTATTCATAACCAATATGGATTATAAAATCTTTATTGGATTATATAAGTGGACCCAATTTTGTATGGGTACCAAAACCTTAAATTATTTAATTTTGTAGGAAAAGTGTTGTATGTGAAAAAACCAAGAAGAATTATGGTACCAAGATAGTGGTTTCTCAAGATACATGTGTGGAAATGTCTCTAAATTCAATCAAATCAGTAATTTATAAGGTGTTCACATAACCTTTGGAGATAATTCTAATGGTAAGATAACCAGTAAAGGAACAATTAGTTTTTTCTAACTTAACTCTAATTAAAAATGTTTTATTTATAAAATAATTGAAAGAAAATTTGGTAATCATTAGTTAATTTTGTGATCATGGATTTAAAATAACTTTTTGAAATAATGTTTTCAATGTTTTTGATTCAAAAGGAAAACTTTTATTTTACACATTTAAATTTAAAAATGTTGACATAATTAATTTTAAATCTCTAACTGGAAAAAATTTCAAATTCTTGAATGAAAAATTTATTTTGTATTTGATTTTTTATATACAATTTGGTCATTATATATCACAATATATTGTCAAATTCAACTTTTATCAACAAGTTTTAGATCTTCCCAAGTTTTATTTCAATAATTACATTGTTTCTGGAGCATAATAATATGACAATATAGACAAATCATCTTTTCAATCTTGAAAAAGAATTTAGTCTTCAAAATATCGGGAATTAATTCATCTTGATCCTTTTGGACCTTCTCAAATTGAAAGTCTAGGAGGTAAATACTATACTCTCATTATTTTTAATAACTTAACAAAATTCACATGGGCATATTTCTTATCTCATAAAAATGAAGCTAAAAAATCCTTCACAATTTTTTTAAAAAGGTTCATAATGAAAATTGTTTCAAAATTATTTCAATTCAATGATATCATGGTGCATAAATAGATAATAAGAAATTTTATTATTTATGTTCTTCTGAAAGCTATATTAATTATTTTTCTACTCCTTGAACTCCTTAACAAAACAAGGTAGTAGATAGGTGAAATATAACTATAGAGTAAATAACTAAAAATCTATTAAATGATTTTAATTTACCAAAATTTCTTTGGTCCAAGGTCATGAATTTATGAAATATCATTAATCATGTTATCATAAAGCCTTTTCTTTTAAAAAACCCCTTATGAACATTTTATTAATAATAAAAACACAATGTTATATTTTTAAAAGTTTTTGGTTATAAATATTTTATTTTAAACACCAAATTAAATCTTGGAAAATTTGATTCAAATTATGATGAAGGGATATTTCATGGGTACTCTAACTAAATCAAATATTACAGTGTCTTTAGTAAAAGGAAAAAAACTATAGAAGAGTCAATCCATATTGTATTTGATGAAAGTTTTCCAAGATCTATTTCTATAAATTATATTGAAAATGATATTTTAAATAAACCTTTTTAAACTAAAAAAGTTGAAGAAGAAATAGAATATCCTTTAAATTATGTTCTTAAATATTTAAAAATATATAAATACCTTCCCCTTGAAAATTTCATTGTATATTTGGAAGTGGGAACTCATACTTGAAGATCGGTCTTAAATAAGGTTGAACACCTAACCTTTGACTCATAACTTGAACCCAAAAACCTTAAAGATTCCCTTAATGATGAAAATTGGCTACTTTACATGAAATAGAAACTTAATCAATTAATAAAAAATTATTCATGGAATATTTTATAAAGGCCAAAAAATCATTATGTTATAGGCACCAAATGGGTTTTCTGAAATAATCTAGATGAGTCTAGTAATATCTATAGAAAAAAAACCTATTTTGTTTCAAAAGGTTATAACCAAGAAGAAGGAATTGAATATGGTGAAATATTTTCACCCATCACTTGTTTAGAATTCCTTAGAATATTGTTCTCATTTATCCCTCATCTAAATTTAAACATCTTTAAAATTGATTTCAAATATTCTTTTATAAATTATTTTATCAAATAAAATGTTTTTGTTGAATAAAAATCTATTTTTGAAAATATTCCTTTTCTAAATTATTTTTTAAAATTAACAAAATATATTTATGGATTAAAATAGGACCCTTAGTCTTCATATGAACATATTTCAAATTTTCTTCCTTTAAATGGTTTTAAAATGGGAAAATATTATTCAACTATCTATTTAAAACACATATAAATGATTTATTACTCATTAAATTTTTTTATGATGTGATTTTTGGATGTACCAATGAATCTATTTGTTTTGAATTTTCTTATTTAATGAAAAAATAATTTGAGGTGAGATTTTTGAGTGAACACAAATTATTTCTTGATTTTAAAATTTCTAAAAGAAGTGATTGTACATATTAAAACTAAGGCAGATACACCAATGGAATATAAAAATGATTTGAAATAGATCATGTTAAAAAAATTAATACTCCCATAAGTAAAACATGTATGCTTACATTGGATAATACTGGTAAAATGATCAACAAAAATATTTATAGAAGTGTGATTTGTATTCCAATTTTACCTTAGTATTACATGACCTGATATCTTGCTCTAAGTTTATCTTTGTGCTCATTTTCAATGAAATCTAACAGAATATCATTTCAATCATTTAAAATTATTTATTTTTGAAATTGAAAAGGAATTAAAAATCATTCTTTTTTATCTAAAAGTAACCTCATTTTTAATTAACTATTTTTTTTCTAATTATGATATTGGAGGATGATAACTATAGAAGAAAAATTCAAGTGAGACTTTCCACATACTTGGAAAATCCCTCATCTCACAAAGTAGTAAGAAACAAAACTCAGTTTCTCTTTCTACAACTGAAGAGGAATACATAGCTTCTAGGATTTGTTACGCCCAAATTCTTGGATGAAACAAATTCTATTAGACTTCTGGATTAAATTTTACCATATCCAAATTAATTATGATATTACTAGTTACCTAAATATCTCAAAAATCCTATCCACCACTCTCACACCAAACACAATGACCTTAAACACCATTTATTAAGAGATCACTTCCAAAACGATAATATATTTTTTTATTTTTTCCCAATAGAATATTAATTTGTTTATATTTTCACCAAAATTATAGTACCTAATTATTTAAAATTTATTAAAGTTTAATTTGGAATGGTTTTTTGTGACATAATTCATTTGATTAATGGATATATTGAGTTATCTTTTAAAAATTTATTTTCAATATTTCTCTTATTTCATATATTTTTAAATCTTAAATTTCTTGATTTATTATTTTTTTATATTGATTATGATCCCTTTATCTCACATTTACTGCCATTTGATTGGAAAACCTATCTTTTTTTATTAATTATGAAAATTTTCTTAAGATAGTTATTTTGTTTTCAAAATAAAAAATTTCAAAAAAAAATCTCTTATTTTAAAAATTTCAATTTTTTTTTTAAAAAATTTAAAAATTTAAAATATGAATATTTATTTTAAAATACTACATTTATAACTCTTATTTTTTAAATTGGGTTTTTTAACTTATATGTTAAATTATATATATGGTCTACTATTTTTTAAAAAAAATATGTTTGTATTAATCTCTCTTTAAAGATGATTAATGATGACTAAAAATTATTTTGTGTATATTTTTATCTCTAAAATTTTATCTTTAATTGACTTTAGTGGTTTTTAAATTAAAAAAAGCTTCCAAATTTTATTATATATCATGATTTATTTTTCAAGATATTTTAAATGAATATTTCAATGAATGGTGTAAATACATTTTCTTGAGGAGAGTGGTGCCATGGTAAAGGTATGTACCAATTTTATTTTCTTGTTTGTATATTCTATCTCTCTTTCTTATATTATTTTATTTTTCTTCCTTCTCTTTATTTTTTTTTATCTATTTCTTATTTATATCTTATTTAACTTCCCTCTCTCTTCCTCCAATACTCCTATTGTAATGGTTGTTTTTATGTTAAGAGGTTTTTTTTTCAAAATCTATTTTATTTTCTTTATTCAAGATATTTTTATCACTTGAAGTTTTTTTTTAAAATCTTTATTATTATTTTTTCAAAGATATACCTTGAATATCTCTTCAAATACTTCCACTTTATTAAAACTTTCTACTTTTTATCCTTGTTTTTATTTTTGATAATCACAAAAGAGGATGAAATTCCTAAAAATATTATTTTCATAGAGGGGGAGAAGTTCTAAAAATTTCTTGAAATTTTTATTTTATCTATTCTTTCTCTTTTCATATTAAAGGGGATAAGTTTTATTTAATTTTTGAATTTTTTTTGAACTACTTATTAATTATTTTATAATGGGAGAAATTTTAAAATTCATCTTTACTATTGTTAATGTCATGCTTCCTGATCTATCTTGTTAATATATTTAATATCTTTCTCTCTCTCTTTCACTATTTTTTACACAATTTATCTTTTGAATGTTAAGTGTTTGTGATCATCAAAATGGGGGATATTGTTATATCCCTCTATATCATGATGTTTTCATGAAAAAAATAATTCATATATTTTTTATTGATTAATTTTATTATTTTTTCATTCTGACTTTTATACTACATGTCTTATATTTGAAGACTAAAATTGAGATCTTAAATTATTTTAAAAGATGGAATTTTAGTCTTGTTAATGACTTTATCACATCTTTATTCCTAATCAAGGTCCTTAGAATCAATTTAAAATAAAATTAGAAGGAATTTAAGGGATGTGGTGGTGTCCAATGATGAAGATGGTGATGTGTAGATAACACTGACTAGTTGGTGTAGGGAACTAGCCAGCTGGATCCATGATGGTAGTAATCATTTCTATCTATAAAACCTACTGAATAGATGGTGGAGGAGAACCATCTAGCCAGTGGCTCCATCAGAGTTATAAATTCATATTCCAAGGACACTCATGAGTTACTAGCTACTACTGGCTGGCCAATAGAGGTTATCCATTATCCCCAAGTTCCATGCATCCTAGTGGCTAGTGGGTGGAGGATACCGAGTATCCGATGAAGTTGAGTCAGCTAGTCTAAGATTGTATTTATTAAGGTAAAAAAGAAAATAATGGAATACTTATATTAATTTATTAATATTAATTAATTCTATGAGGTTCTTGTCCCTATTAGATACTATTAAATTACACCATTTCTACCTTGGAACATTACCTTGACACACTTAGTCCCAGTGACGCTCTCAATATCACTCAACAATGAATTGTTAGAATTATAAAATCCTATAAAAGAGACTACCATTGTTCTTAATCTCTCAAATTATCTCAACCTTTCTCTAAAATCTATCATTACCCATTACATTCATCCACGCAATAGATTCGTGAGAATATCTGAAATGGGTTTTCCTAAATAAAACCTCAATATTCTCAACCACCTTTCTACAATGGGTTCTTACTCTATAAAAGTGACTGGTGAGTTACTTGGATACTAAAAAATCTCAATCATATTATCACAAACCACAATTTTTATGGATTATTTTCTTGATTACCACTAAGTTCAAGTATTTATTCTGTTGACCTCTTGAGTCAAGTGGTGGAGATGTAGGGGCTATCATCAAGATATTTCCAGACACTTTATCAATTATGTTCTTCCTTTATTTAATTTATCATATTTCATAATTTATTATTGACTCACATACTTTCATAAATTTTATTGATTCATTTCTATATTTAAATTACTTTGATATTATCTTTATAATTGAAATAAAATTTATCAATTACAACTTAACAGATTTCCCACTTATCATTCAATATTTTTAGATCCAAATTTATCATTAGAATTTACTTTACATATTTTAAAATGGAAATTAACCCCCCTTATTTCTATATATCTCTGACAAAAACTATATTAATGGGAATATAGAGTGAAGCTAATCCATTATGGGGATTTTTCCACTTTTTTTAATGGGAATACGTATTAAACCAAATCCATAATGGTACTTTTTCCACTATGTGATGATGTTTATGTAAGTAGACCTAAAAATAAGAATTTATTTTATATGATTATATATGTGTCACATTTTTATTAATGTGTTATGTTTTCATGGATCATTTTTTTAATGTTTCCACACTCCTATGATTCATGTATTATGTTATATAAGAAGCATTATTCTATGAATAAAGGTTTATGATCTATTTTTTATTTAGTATGATTATACTTTATTATGTCCATGAAAATTTATTATGTTATTATACCAATATTATTAACTTATGCACACTTATTATTTTTGATTAGAATCTTCTATATTTACCCATACTAATCATTTGATCTCAAAATTTCTTATATATCAAAAAATCAAGTTACTAAGAAGAGTATTATATATAATATGTCCATAAGGGCACCATGTGTAATGAATATATGTGTTATATGTTGATTAATGTTTATTAAATAAATTGGTTATGTATTTACTCCTAATATACACTAACCTATAGGTTCAAGGGTGTGTTTTTATGAGATGTAATGAATATTCCTGTAAAGTAATGAAATATGTGCGAATGTTATGGTTAAGTCATCTCAGTTGGTATTAGTGAGAGTATTAGTTATTTTTAGGGATTAGGTTATGAGGAATAATAGGATATATAAACTAAACATGATTTAGGATGAACCTAAATTTTATTGGTTGAAATTAAGGTGTTATAATTTAAGACATATTAGTGTTGATTTTGGTTATCATATAATTTATTACCTTGGTTATTTCTTGATAATCACAATAAAAATTTTGGTTTTATGTAATGGTTATAAATAGTGTGAATATAGTTAACAATGAGTTATATAGACAATGCAATGATTATATTAATGAGAAACCAAAGGGAATGAGAGATCGAATTTAAATTCATATATGTATGACAACCCAAGTATCTCAATGTATGATAAATAATATGAATCATTATAAAATACCAAATTCTTAAAGGAAGGATAAACTATCCATTGATTCCTCCTTATTGAAATATCAACCCTCCTTTAATGGATATTCCAATATAATAATTTATATGTAATGGAATAACACAATAAAAATGATATTTTCCATTATATTGTTTCATAACACGAAATTTTTTTTATCCCTTTATTTTTTGGAAGGTGAATATAATTAATTCTAGAATAAAATAAAGAATATGGAGGAGGGGGAATAAATTAAATCCAAGTAATGATATGAGTTTAAGATGGTATTTTTAAAACCTATTTCCCATGAAATCTTCAAACAAAATTGGATATATGATTACTGGATCTAAAGAAAAAGGAGAATGAATCTATTGGTATATATAAAGAAAACTTCATGAGACTCACAAGGTACACATATGGTTTTATCAATGACTCTAAAACGAAAATCAATTTTTTCTTTAGTGGATGAAAATTAATACTCTAAAAGGTATGAAAATAAGGGACTTTGGTATATATAAATAAATTATTCAATGTGATCTCAAGGTGGAAATGGAAATCAGAGACTCCCATTATTATCATGGTTTTGGAGATAAGAAGACAAAAAATGGGATTTTGAAGATACTCAAATGATAAATCCTATTGTGGAAATAAAACTAGCATCCATACATATTGAAAATATATGAATAATAATTAAAGAAATTTTCATGAATTGACATGAAATCACTTCAAGTATGGTAGAGAAGTCCATCAGGAAAATGAATGTTGAAGAAATATGAAGAGGCAAACCAATGAGATGGATAAATTGAAATCTCAACGTAATATACCACTGAAACTTCAATGCTTAAATTATAAAGAGTATATTTATTATGAAAACAATTGAACCAATATTAGGGTCAATGATTCCAATTGAAGATCCTATCCTCCTATTCCAATAGATAAAGGGGATTCCTATGTTAGCATAGAAATAAAAGTGGGTCACAAAAATAAAGTTGTCAAAGGTAAAATCATATTACACTCAATAACTACAAATTTATTATTTGATTATGGTTATAAAAACTCATTTATATATAATTTTTTTTCAAGATCATTAAATCACCATCCTAAAATTTATATATAAAATTATCAATGAAAAATACCAATGGTGCGATGATTACATCTTAAAAAGATAAATATTATTTGATTAAAGTTTATTGGAATGTGTTTCTTACAGATCTTATTATTCACCCTTTAATTAAATTTTGTTTCATTTTATCCATAAATTGAGTCTATCTAAATATAGGCCATACCAATTTCTTAGATAGATAAATCAATTTTTATATTCGAAATCCACCCATGATCATTTATCGATTAAAGGATAAATATGAACTCCCTATATAAAATACATACTTTTTATGGGTATTGTTACCTTGAAATGAGGGATATATAGATGAAATTTTTGAGTCAGAAGTTACTTCTTACTTATCCATTCATTTTTTTGGAAATCACAAGCTCTTTCTTAAAAAAATATTTACTAAATTTTTATGTCCAAATTGTTTTAGAATGTTTTTTTGTAGAAAAAATTATATTTTACCATACATAGAATAAGTTATAAATTATTATGAATATAAAATTTAGATTCTTCATTATGATTATTTTAATGAGTATGTTTCTGATAGACATTAGACTCACCTTTATCAGATCAGATGTTAGAATTTATTTCTTGTATTTTATACTGACAAAGTCTTATCAATCGGAATGATATTGATACTGATAAACATAAGACTAATACTCATAAAGATCACAATATTGAGCACATGATCCTCAGCCTAGTTAGTGAGGTATCCTTAAGTGCATCCACAAGACCCAGGTTCAAAACCAGGTAGAGGAATATTTCCGAGTTACTATAGTAGGTACTATAGTAGGTATTATACACTGTGCAGGTTCTATAGCAGAACTGTACACTGTACAGGTATTTTAGAAGAACTGTACACTGTGCGGGAACTATAGTAGGCATTGTAGCAGGTACTGTTCGGTACTGTAGCAGATGGAAATATTCACCTTGGGCCACCGGTTTGGGCTTGGAGTCCTTAAGGCTTTCGGGCCACCTAGGGCTTCGGGTCAGTAGGGCTTTCAGGCCACCTTTAAGACCCTCGGTCCACCTCAAGGCCTTTGGGCCACATACAGTTTCCCCAGACACACTACAAAAAAAGAGAAGCCCCATAAAAGGATTCAGAGAAGGTGCACTTACCAGAGCAGAACCAAATGGATTTTTCAGAATGATAGGGTATGACTATGCCATCGAGACCAGCCTATGCAAGTATGGGAATCCTATCCAGACGACCATGCAAAGGTGGAGAGCTACTATCATGACGCAGATGCTAGGGAGGGGCAGTTATTTGTAGATAGTTTTGTTGAATTCCCTAAGACCTTTAGGTCATGTAATATCCTAAGACTAAGGGCCTTGTAATCTGAGCCTTCAGTCCTTGTAAGGTTTCCCCCTCATCCCTTGAAAGGGGGGTTATCAAAAATCAATAAAAATGATGGCCTTTGGGCCATTCGGGTGGGATCACCATATTGACATTGTTTAGGAAGTCCATCTAACTTATGATATTTATAATCAGAATATGGAATACTTATTTCTATTATAAGGAAAATATTAAACACTATAATGGTGTTTACCAATACGACGTCCGATATTGAGTTATGAAATATTATTACACTACTAGAAATTTAGCCTATACCCATGGTTTTAAACTATGGGTATAACCCAAAAAACCATGGGTATAGGATATACCCATAGTTTCAAGGAATTTTGGGAAAATGAGGCATCAATATAGCCATGAGCTATACCCATGGTTTTAAATACATATACCCATAGTTTCTAAACCATGGGTATAGGCGCATTCCACCATGTCATTGACCCTATACCCACGGTTTAAAAACCATGGGTATAGGTTTTAAAAAATCAACGGCCGTGAGTTTCGATCCCTAGACCGCCTCTATATTGTTTTGATGCCTAACCACCACACCATCTTCACTTATTGGTATATAAATATATATTTACTTATATATATTTATCTAAACTGTGGATATTGGTGGAAAACTGTGGTTATAAGTGTTCCCAATAATTTCTTTGTCCTATGGGATTTTTTATTTTCCTACCATAACATGGTAAAGTTATACCCACAGTTTTCAAAAAACATGGGTAGAGGTCTTGAAAAAAAAACTTATAACCACGTTTTGAAAAAACCATGGGTATAGGTCTCTAAAAAAACATATACCCATGTTTTTTGAAAAACCATGGGTATAGGTCTTGAAAAAAACCCTATACCCATGGTTCTGGAATAAACTGTGGGTATAGGTCACCTATATCTACATTTTTACCAAACTGTGGGTATAGGTTCCCATCCTATACCTATACCCATGGTTTTGGAAAACCATTAATATAGAGCCATTTTCTAGTAGTTTTATTATTTATCAAGTGAAAGGTATTCGAATCCGTTGCAACAAACTCGGTAATATGACCATTGGGAGATCAAAATACGACCATTGGGAGATCATCTATAAATTCCATTTCATTTGAAGAGTTTGGAGCTTGTGGATTACATTATCTTTTGAATTTTTAGAAGAATACTTAGTGTGAATAGATCATTATTAATATTTTTTTCTTTAGAGAGTAGTCTTCTTAAGGAGAATTTGTCAGGTTGTCTCCTTAATAATTTTTTTGTAATTGTTTTTTGCATCTAATCCTCATAATGATTGAGGGATTCTGGGGATAAGAAGACAAATAATTTCATCCTTCGAATCAATGGATACCAAGGTTAGGTGGATAGATAATCCGATCATTGTATCAAGGGATTCTAAGGATTGGATGACAGATCCATTTTGATAATCATATCGAGGGATTTCTTGGTAAGAAAAGATAGACATTACTGTAAGTATAAAATAGTGAATACCGTTAGTCTGGGTTATAGAATTTATTTCTCTTAAGGTTAAAATGGATATGTTTTAATATTTTGAAATTCATTATTTCTTTTGTATTTGATTATATTAATTTTTTCTTAAAAGTTTTTATTTTCGTTGCACATTTTAATAGAAATTTAATAATCATATTCATCTTTCTATTCTGATTGTTTTATCTATATTAATCTAATTATGATGATAAAAATAAATTTTAATTAATCATATACATCGTGATAATGATTCTTATACTCTGATAAATTGGATCCATAGTGATTGAATTTTTTAATTTGATACAATTAGACCATAGTTAGGTTACGATTATGTAAATCTGTTAATCAGACTAAGGGTTGAGTATGATAATCATACTTAATGTGGCTTTGGGTTTGGTTAGTTTAATTATTTTAATCTAATTTTTTTAATAAAATTATCCCCCTCTTGTAAGTATTTATATTATAAGAAAATTATTATTAACCTATAATTAGTATTATAGATATACTAATCTAATAATTGGTATCAGAGTAGATTCCCTTGCTCAAATTCTTTCTGTATTTTTTCTTTTTTTTTACTATTGAAAGTTTGTTGATGTTTTTATATAAAATTTTGTTACACTAACATGTATCTATGTAGAAATACTATATTTTTTTTTAATTATGGAACGAATGAATATCATATCCATAGACAATCTAAATCCTAACAGACCACCCATCTTTGATAGTGCTGATTATAAGTGTTAAAGTGATAGGATGAAGACCTTTGTTATCAACATAGGAGTTGACAATTTTTTTATGATTACTAGATATTATAAGATTGTAAATAAGGAAGTAAATAATTTCACTCATCAAGAAAAACATATATATTAGTTGAACTACAAAATAAGGAATAATTTGTTGTGTTCTATGACAAGAAGTATTTATAGTCAGATTTATTCTTTTGAATCTACCAACAGTATATAGAAAAAGATTGAGATTACATATTTTTGTACATATATAGTTTTTGAGACTCATAGAGCAATGATTAGAGATGAATATAAAGACTTTTACTTCTTACTGGGAGAATCTATTGCAAAGATGCACCAAATATTTATGACAATCATAAATAATTTATAATCTGTTGGTGAGAAATGTATTGATAATTAGATCCTTGTGGAAAATATAATAGTTATCATGACCAATGAGTGGGAATATAATATAATATAATTTTATGAGACAAGTAAATTAAATAATCTTATTGGTACCCTTATATAGTATGAGGGTAGGCTCAAGAGAGATGCTGAAAAATAGAAAAAAGTAGTGGTGTTGACTTTTCTACAACATCTACCTTACATTCAAAAGTAAAATCTACTAAAAAAGTTGTTAAATATTTAATAAAGAAGAAAGTGTTTATTAAATAATATTCAAGTGTTTTTGAACATCTTAAAAATGAATTATCTAACCTCACCAGAAGGATGAACATGATAGTCAGAAACAAAGACTTTCAATATCATTATAAAAAGAGTTATAAGGATAAATGTGACAAGAAAGATAAAGTCACTCATTATGAATGAAAGAAATATGGACACATTAGAATGAATTTTCCAAATATGAAAAGGAAAGATAAAAAAGAAAAGAATTCAGAAATAAATACCAATCGTATTACAAATCAAAAGGTACGAAAGTGATAAAAGCTGACGACCTATAGAATGCCAATGGAGGTGATTCTTCTGAGAGCTCTATAGATAATGAAAGTTTTAGTTATAGGAACAAAGGACTTAATGAAAATATTCCTAATTTAAATCAATGTTTCATGAATAAGGTAAGAACATCTGATAATATTACCAATATGTATTTAAGTGATAATTATCCTAATGAGAAGGATTCTATATCTTATGATGAAGAATATTCCTCAACATAATATAATTATCTTCCTTTTTATAACAAAGTTTCATTATTTTATAAATTTCTAAATAATGAAAATTGTAAAATTTTCAAAAAAATTGATAATGGCGGGGAAAATATTTCTAAGGATAATTTGAGAATAAATTTTTTGACAAATTAAATAACAGATCTTTAAAAATATCTTGATGAGACCAATTATGAGAAAGAAACTATTTCTAATGATTTTTAAAAGTAGTTTATGAGATTTTTTTAGAAACTAAACTTAATTCTAAAACTTATACTTGTGCGGATAAATATTTAGTAGTAAAACTAAAATCTGAAATATATTGTTTGAGAAATTTTTTATCTAAATTTACCACTGGAAATGAATGTTTTGATAAAATTTATAAATAAATCCTTCGTCATGATAATGGTTTTGGAATGGGTCATATATAAAAAAAAATCTATTTTTAGTAACAATTTCTTTGTTCATAAAATTTTTACCTTTTTCACAAAATGTCAAAGCTATCGTCATAGGAAAAAAATGGTTATTAAACAAATTTCAATCCCTAAGATTCCAAAAATCCTATTTTCCTAAAAAAATATGGATTACTAACATTTTCTAACATTACTAGACCCAAGAAGGTTTGGGTGTCAAAAATTTAATCTTTTAGTTTTTTGGGAAAAAAATAAAGTACCAAAAAAATGGTACATGGATAGTGGGTGTTCTAGACATGTGACTTGAAACAAATAATTCTTACAGAAGATTATAAAAATTAAAGGTGACAAATTAACTTTCAGATATAATGATCAAGGGTAGATTATCAGTATAGGTAATATTTCCCTTCTTGGAAAATCTATTATTTAAAAGGTTTTTTTATTAAATGTCTTAAGCATAACCTTATAATCATAAGAAAATTATGCGATAAAGGTTACCTTGTGAAATTTAAGAATGATAAATGTTTAGTACATATTTCCAAGGATTAATTTATTCTTTATGATAATCAGAATGAGAATGTATACACACTTAACTTAAAAGACCTTAAGATCCAAGACTTAACTTGCTTTACTGCAATTAAAGATCAATATTAGTTATGGAATATAAGTTTTGGACACTATAACCTTAAAAACTTATCCAAGTTGACTAAGAAAGGAATTTTTAAGGATCTATTGGAACTTAGGTTTTATTATTAAAAATTTTGTGACCCTTATCAATACATTAAGAAACATAAGTCAAGTTTTAAATCTATTAGTGAAGTCTCAAATTCTAATTATTTAATTTTAGTACACATGTAATTATTTGGTCCTACACAAACTAGAAGTATTGGTGGAAAATATCATGTATATGTCTTAGTTTATGATTACACTAGATATACTTGGGTTTAGTTTCTCACAAAGAAATATGAAGCCTTTTTTTATTTTAAAATTTTTGTATCCAATTTAAAAATAAGAAAAACCTTCCCTTGATAACTATTCATAGTGATCATGGTAGGTAATTTGTAAATTCTTATTTTGAATCTTTTTTTAGTAAAAAATGTATTGAAAATAAATTTTCAGCACCTAGAACCCCTCATAAAAATGGTGCAGTTGAAAGAAGAAATATAATTCTTTAAGAAATAACTAGAACAATGTTGAGTGAATACTCCATTGCTAAACATTTTTGGGCTGAAGTGGTTAGTACTAACTTCTATACTATAAATCGATTTTTAATTAGACATTTTTATTAATTAAACTCTATATGAGTTGTAGATAGGAAGAAAACCAAAAGTTTCTTATTTCAAATTAATTTTTTTCAAATTATTTATCTTGAATATGAAAGATAAATTACATAAATTTGCACCCAAATCCGAGGAAGGTATATTTTTAAGTTATTCCATTACTTCTAATCTTATATAGTTTTTAATAAAATTTTTTGTATTGTTTAGGAGACAGTACATGTTATGTTTAATGAAATAAACCCTTTTGTTTTCAAAAAACCTCAATGCACGTCAGCAGATGTGCTTTCAAAAACTTATTTTCATCCTTTGTTAGAAAATTATTCTCATAAGGATATAACTCAAGAAATTGTTTCTGAAGTTATTCCTAAGGAATATTTTCTTCTCATTGTTGAAGAACATACATTTCAAAACACAAGAAGTAAATTGTTTCTTAGGAATCATACTAGTGAGAGTATCATTAGTGATGTAGATCAACCAGTTAGGAATAAAAGTTTCTTAAGAAATAAAATTTAACATCTAGATTTATTATCCCAATTTGAACCTAAGAATAATTATGAGGCTTTTGGTGATTGGGATTAGATTGAGGGAAATACATTATGAGATCAATGAATTTGAGAGGAACAAAGTCTGGACTTTAGTTGAATGGCCTTTAGAAACTTATATAATTGGCGTAAAATGGGGGTTTTCAACTTAAGTGCGATGTGAAAGGTATAATTGTTAGAAGTAAAGATAGAATTGTTTCCAGGGGTTATAATCAACAAGAATGTATAGATTAGGAAGAAACTTATGTACCAGTAGAAAGACTATAAGTTATCCAAATACTTTTATCCTTTGCAGCATTATTTAATTTCAAACTCTTTCAAATGGATGTGAAGTGTGCTTTTCTTAATGGATATGTTTGGGAATAATTTTATATTGAAAAAAATCCTAGTTTTGAAAATAAAAAACATCATGAATTTGTTTATAAACATACCAAATCTTCATATAGACTTAAACAAGCCCATAAAGATTGGTATGATAGACTAATTTTTTTATTACAAAACAATTTTGTTAAGGGATATGGAGATCCAAATATTTTTATAAAAGAATTAAATAAAAATATTATGATTGTAAAACTTTATGTTAATGACATTATATTCAGATTAACTCAAAAATATTTAACAGATCCCTTTTTGGATCTTATGAAATTTGAGTTTGAAATGAGTATGATGGGTGAGTTAACATATTTTCCTGGTTTTCCAATTTCACAAAAACCAAAAAGAACTTTTATATATAAACATAAGTATATAAAATATCTTCTTACAAAATTTGGATAAGACAATAATAAGAGTATAAGTACTCACATCGGTACCTCAAATACTTTAGATCTTGACGAGGCAAGGCAACCAGTAGATCAAAATATTTTTAGATGTATGATAAGAAGTTTAATTTACTTAACTGGTACTCATCTAGATTTATTGTTTTTGGTATACTTGCGTGAAAGATATGAATCAAACCCAAAATAGACCCACTTAAAAGCAGTAAAATGAATTTTTAATTATCTTAAGGGAACTATGGATTTATGAATTTTCTATTCTTTTGGAAATGTTTTTGAATTAATTTTTTTAGATGTTGAATTTGGTGGTTGTAGAATAGTTAGGAAAGGAACATCTGGAACTTGTAATTTTTTAGGAGAATCCTTAGTTTCTTGGTCATGTAAGAAACACAACTTAGTATAACTTTCCATTACTGAAGCTGAATATGTGGTAGCTGGAACTTGTTTTTCTCAAGTGGTGTGGATGCAATACACTCTCACTAACTATGGCATGAGTTTTACTAAAACTAAAATACTTTGTGAAACATAGGTTTCATTTCCTTAAGAAAAAACCCAAAACATCACTCACATGCTAAGTACATATAAATATGACACCATTTACTCTGGGGTCACACACTCAAAGGAGATATAAGTTTACAATTCATCAAAACGCAAGATCAACTTGATGAAATTTTTTAAAAACCTATTACTTATGATAAATTTGAATATATCAAATAGAAGTTAGGATTGATCAATGTAAATTAATAATTCTTATCTACTTCTTATTTCCCTATCTACTTACATTAAGATACTTATTTTCATATAGAGAGTACATATATTTTGTTTTGTTTAAAAACTTTTGGTTTTTCTAAAAAGTTTAGTTTTCTTATAAAATTAATCATAATGAGTTTTCCAAAATCATATTAATTTATAAACTTTTCAGAATTAGAATCCTAAAAAAGTTCCTCAGACTCTGAAAATATTATAAACATTTATAGACTCATGTTTTATTAAAAAGTTTCTGAATTTGAAAAATATTGTGTTAAGTTTTTCTAATAAAACTATTACTATTAGTTTTTTTAAATTAAATCATTGTAATTATTTTTATTTAAAAACATTATAATTAGGTTTTCTATAAAAAACTTTCATATTCAATAATTTTTAGTCAAAACTATCATTATAAAATTTTTCACACACCTGCTCAGGTACCCTGGTAACCCAATAACTAAGCCGACCCTGACATGACCCGAAGGGCGTTCCTAATCCCCACAAGCAAGTGAATAGCACCTGATATCATAAAACATACAAGTGGGAACAATTTTTCCACAAAAATGCAGGAGAACAAGATAACAGACAATTTTCATATCAGAATGAAAACTCCACTAGGAGTAAAATTACCAAAATATAGAGAGGAATAAAAGCCAAAGTACTACAACCCAAAGTACTAAACAGAAAAACATCACCAAGGTCCCTAAGGACATAACTCACCACATCCAAATCTCAATATCTAGATCCACCTCCAAGATATCCCTTACCTTTGCTCGAGCCTGGAAGAAGAAAGTCAAAAAACACCCGAAGGAAAAATTAGGGTGTGAGCCTAAGCCCATTAGGATACCACCAATAATTCCATAATAGATTCAAAATATAGATTATCCAAAAAAAGATATCAATTTTCAAAATAATCAGGTTTGGAAATTCAAAATCATAATTAAACAAAACATGCTAAACAATTTCGATATGATGGAAAATTCATTTAAAGTACAAACATTAATTTGCAAGAGATGGAATATTTCTAAAACAATGGATTAAGTAAATAATTTATATAAAATAGTTTATATAAATTCAACAGGAATTTAAATCAGTTCCAACAAACATTAGTATACATTTATATCTCAAATATAAATAAGCAAGGGAATAGCATGGTCATCTGCCAAAAGGTATGATAGTATTAACCAACTATAGGATTCCAAACTCTCTATGTGGACATAAAAAAATGTGAATACAAACGTCCCTATGACACTAGCCAAAGGAGTCTCATCACCAACTTGTCAGGAATGTGACCCACCGCAAGTATGTTTTAGAACGTTGTCATAACATAGAGTGTATCCAAATAACTCACAAACTACCTAAGTCTTGCATGCGCTCTTACATAATGGTAGAACTATTTTAAGACCTCTTAAAATACGATCAATTCCATTCTACCATTTCAAAAATTCCAATTTCTTTCCATTTAAAACCAAAATAGGTTTTATTAAAAAACATGCATTTTTCATAAGATAAAACCACTAGGTTTATATCAAATAATTTAATCAATTTTCATGATTTTTAAATACATTAAAAAATAATTCCATCTTTTAATCAATTAATTTCCACAATTAAATTCAAAAATTTAATTGAAAACATTTATATTGAATCCATAATTTAAATTCAATAATTTAAATTATACAATTTCTATAAACCCACCTCAATTCAATGAAATTGGGGGTTTTCTAAATTTCCATGCCAAAACCATTTCAAATCCTACCATTTCATTGGAATTGGGTTTTTATCAAATCAATTGAAAGAAATATTAAGTAATTTATTATAAATCAGTAATTGAAATAAATCAAGCAATTCGATGGTAATCGATTTGGAAAATCGGGACAGAACCACCTACCTATTTTCTGAAGAACGACACTCGTAATGGAAACCATCAATGAGAAAGAAGGTGTAGAAGACCTTGAAACTCTACCTAGTGGAAAAATAAAACACCAAAAGAAATTAATCTATCAATACCAATATTATCCATTGAAAACACAAGAGGATAAGAAGAGGGAAACTTAAATAATGAGGGGGAAAACTTACCCAAGAATTGCATGTCAAGATGAATGAAGATCCAAATCTGTTTGGTTCGATTCAGAAGGAGTTGAGTCTATCAAAAATGCACCATAACTTCTCTATGTTGAGAGACAAAAATTCTGGAATTAAAAGGTCTGGGAGAAACATCCAAACATGTGACTTTAAGCTAGGCGTGTGCTGAGTCACGACGTGTACCTTGGGGTCATGACGTGTAGGCCACGCTGGATAAGTACGCCGAAAAACCCATCACCTTAGGTTAAAAATTTGATATTTATCACCTACACGATGTGTACTTCAGGTACACAGTGTGTACAAACTCACGGTGTGACCTCCCCATTCACGATATGAAACCAGATCCAAGTACATGGCGTGTACTTCAGGTACAAAGTGTGTACTTTAGGTACATGACGTGTTCCTGTCCTGAAACCTGTAGAAAACCCCAAAAAACTGTTTTTAAGGATTTTTGACTAAACATGGACTTATAAAAAGTGAAAAATTACCTATTCAAGGTAATAGAATGTTACAATCTCCCCACTATAAAAATCTATGTCCCCAGAATGCCTATGAAGAATCTTCCATGTTAAAGAGATGAGGCCACTAATCTCTCATCAGTTCCTCCCTCTCCCACATCTCATGGGAATCACAACTATACTTATATAGCACCCAAACCAAAGATATCATCCTCCCATGAAGTACCGTGGTCTCAGAATCAAATATCCGAACTAGCTGATCTGTCAAAGATAAATCAGGCTCGATCTCAAGATCACTCCAGCTAAAACATGAGATGAATTAGATAGATAATTTTTCAACTGAGATACATGGAACACGTTATGTATCGACGTTAGCTATGGTGGAAGTGACAAGTGGTACGCAACTTTCCCCACCTGCTCAACAATCTCAAAAGGTACCACAAAGAGAGATGAAAGCTTCCCTTGCTTCCCAAGCCATCAATGACCCAACCAGGGTGAAACCATTAAGAACACATGATCACCAAATGAAAACTCCAATGGTCTATGATGTCGATCAACATAAGACTTATATCGACTTTTTTCTGTCAACATCCTTTGAATAATTAACTAAATCTTTACTATCATCTCCTGCACCTAGCTTGGTCCAACCAAAGAACTCTCACTGACCTCTGACCAACACAATGGAGATTTACAAGTTCATCCATACAAGGCCTCAAAAGGCGCCATTCTGATCACAAACTGGTAAATGTTGTTATAAGAGAACTCAACCACCCCCAAGTGATCATCCCAATACCCACTTAAGTCAAGAACATAGGCATGGAGCATATCCTCAAGAATATGTATATCTCTTTCTGTTTGGCCATTCGAATGTGGATGGTAGGCCGTGCTCAAACAGACCTGAGATCCCAGTGCCTCCTAAAGGATGCTCCAAGAGAAAGAAGTGAACCGGGGATCCCTATTAGAGACTATAGAAGATAGAACTCCATGCAAACGAATACTCTCTTTCACGTAGATATTACCTAACTCCTCAACTTTTTCTATACCATGAATGTGTATAAAGTGAGCTTACTTGGTCAGCCTGTCGATCACAACCCATATTGAATTCTTCTTTCTCTGGGTACAAGGAAAACCAACCACAAAGTCCATAGAGATGTCATCCCATTTTCATATAGGTACTAGAAGAATTTGAAGAAAACCTGAAAGTTTAGGGTTCTCATCTTTCAGCTATTGGCATGTATAGAAATAAGAGACAAACTCATAAATATCCCATCTCATACCTAGCCACTAAGACTACCGCCTCATGTCATAGAACATCTTAGTGGTTACAGGTTTTACAACCCACTGAGAATTATGGAAATCATCCATCATTGACTTTATTGTTGTTAACAACACAACGAAGCAGTTCCTATAGAATAGGACACCCTCTTTGGAGAAAGACCACTGGGAAACTATCCCCCACCATAAAGGGATTATATAATGCTATGAAACTCATCATCAAGATCTTGGTCTTGAAGAAGAATCTTAAGAAGAGTAGACGTCAACTTCACACTGGATAAAGAAACATCAACACCTTCCTCTTGAACTCCAATATGAAACTATGTAGAGAGAGCCATAAAATTACACTCTTCCGAAGATTCTCTCACTGCTTGGGTTAGAAGTTTCCAGCTCAAAACATCAACAATGACATTACCTTTTCATGTGGTATATGAAATGTCAAAGTAAAAATACTGTAGCTACTCCACCCAATGACTCTTTCGAATATTCAAATATTTTTGGGTGAAGATATAACTCCGGATTTTGTGGTTTGAATATACCATAAAACTTTCTCCAAAAAGGTAATGCCACAAAATTTTAAGTGTGTGCATCACAGCTAAAAGTTCCAGATCAGGGGTAGGATAATTCTTCTTGTGTGGCCTAAGCTGATGAGATCTATATGCTACTACATGATCACCATATATAAGAACACATACCAAGCCGGAACCTGATGCATCACAAAATACCACATTGGCCTACCCATATTCTGGAAGAGTTAACACCAACACAGTAGTCGATAGACATTTTAGCTCAACAAAAGAACTCTGACATTTATCATCCCACACAAACTTCACCCCCTTCTGACTCAGAGAATTCATCATAGAATCCAACTTCGAGAAGTCCTTCATGAACCTATGATAATATTCATCTAATACCAAGAATCTCTGGATATCTAATACATTTCATGGTTTCTCCCACGTTATAAAATCCTTCACCTTCTTAGGATCAACTGATACACCCTGTTCAGACACCATGTGCTCTAATAATTTCACTTCCAAAATCCAAAAATCACACTGTGAAAGCTTTTCATAAAGGAAATAATTTCTTAGTAGGCTCAAAAATATTCTTAGATGTTGCACATGATCCTCCTTAGACTTGGAGTATGCAAGAATGTCATCCTCAAAGACTACTATAAAGGTATCCAGATACTCATGGAAAATCTTGTTCATTAAATCCATGAAAACTGCAGGAGAATTTTTCAAACCAAAGGGCATAACAAGGTACTCAAAGTTCTCGTACCTAATCCGAAAGGTAGTTTTCAGAATGTCAGATTATTTTATCCTCAACTAATAGTAACCAAATCAAAGGTCGATCTTTGAAAACCAATTCACCCTTTCAGATGATCAAACATATCATCAATTCTTGGTAATGGATATTTGTTCTTTATTGTAACTCGATTGAGATTTTGATAATAAACACATAAGTGAAGAGAATAATCAGCCTTATTAGAAAATAGAACCGACACTTACCAAGCTGACACACTTGGAAGAATAAAGCCTTTCTCAAGAAGGTCATCCAACTGAGACTTCATCTCTTTCATCCCAGGTGGTTCCACGTGGTAAGAGGGGATAAAGACCGATTGCGTTTCAGGCATTAAGTCAATAGAAAACTCATCCTCTCTCACTGGTGGAATACCAGAGAAATCTGAAGGGAACACATCAGAAAAGTTGGTGAAAACAGGAGGAAGATCACCACCCATTGAATCTCACTCCTGGTCAAAATCAAACACTAATATCACTTTCCCCAACTCTGGATAAGATGTTCTGGCTCTGCTCAACCTTGGGTCCCATTATCCTTGAAAAACAAGGGGCACACCACTGGGTGTTGTAAAGTTTAACCATTGAAGATAATAATCAATTCAGGCTTTGTTGGCAATGAGCCAATCCATCCTGAATATGACATCAAGATATTTCATGTCAAGAATTAGAAAAATCTAAGCTAGCTCGACTTGTGATAGAGTGAAGACACATGAATGACTATGGAGACCCTACCCTATCTTCGTACCAAGGGGTGTAGTAATATCCATTTCACAAGATAGTTTCTACATAGGAAGATTAAGAAGGTTAACAATACGGGTTGAAATAAAATAGTGAGATGAACCAGTATCAAAAAGAGCAGTCACCAATGATGGTACCTCTCACAGTCACTAGACCCATGTCTACTTACTCTGGAGACTTTTCCACTGCATGAAGAATCTTTGTTCTGGATTCCTGTGGATGGAACCCTTTTGAATGTGAAGCATTTGATTTCCCGACAGTGTTAAGAGGATTATATGATTCTATGAAAATATATGGGGTAGAGAAGCACTACTGGAAAATGGGTCTATACCCACGGTTTTACAAAAAACCGTGGGTATAGGGTTAATATGGGGACCTATACCCACAGATTTACTTCAAACCGTGGGTATAGGTTTATTTTGAACACCTATACCCACAGTTTTTCAAAACCGTGGGTAAATGTGTTTTTTTTTCAAACCCTATACCCACGGTTTGGCGAAATCGTGGGTATAGGGTATTTTATGAAGACCTATAATGATGGTTCTTCAAAACCGTAGGTATTGGGAGTTTTGTTTTTAGGACCTATACCCACGGTTCTAGAGAACTGTGGGTATAGATTTCCCTCATTATGGCGGGAAAAGAAAACTAGGCGGGACATGAAAAAAATTAGTGGGGAAGACATTTTTGACGGTTAAGATTAATATATTTAAAATAATATAGATATATTAACTCAAAAATCTGTAGTTAGGTTGGTAAAGTCTGCTGTTCGAGATCTGTATTTCGCGGTTTCAAATCCCTCCGGCAACGATTTTTGAATTTAAATACTGCACCGGATTATATTAATATATATACAAATATATATGCATATATAGAAGTTAAATTAAGCAGACGGGTTGGTTGGTTTGTGCGGCGTGACAGTGAAGTGTTCCATAAAGCGCGGGTTCGATTCTCCTGAGCAGCGTTTTTTGAAATTAAAATACCGCGCTGCATTATATGAATATATATATGCTGATATATAGTACTATAACAAAATAGAATCACAGCTTGGTTGGTCCATTGCTGGGGGTTGCCTGATTGTCATAGCTTGAGGCCTGGGTTCAATTCCTCTCAACTTCAAATTTTTTGGATTTAATTTCCCCAAAGTTTGAAAACCGTGGGGATAGTTGTGTGCCACGCTGTAATAGCGTTGTGCCACATCTCACACCCCTATACCCACGGTTCTCCAAAAACCATGGGTATAGGTCAAGACCCCTATACCGATGCCTTTCTAGACCACGGTTCCCAAAACCGTGGGTATAGGTCGTTTTTCCAGTAGTGAAGTGATGGAATAACATCTGTATGTTCCCTAAACGTCCGCAAGAGCTATAGTTCCTTAGTGTCTCAGTGAAAACCCTCATAGAATTTCCTATCTTTCCACACTAGTAACAAGTCAAAGAAATTACTCCTAGAGGTGTAGGAGGTCTGGAATGAATATTCCATCGAGAAATTCTATGAGGATCATCACGCTTCCATTTTCCTTTAAAGGAACCAATGCTACCACTGGGAGAAAAAGGAACCCCTATCAACCCTGAATTACCATCCAAGTCCATCTCAACCATCATCACCCTATCCGGAACATTAGCATAAGTTGGAGTATTTCAGAAATAAAACCTAAGAATGAATATATTATTGAAGTTCCAACTTGAACCGTCAAGATTTCATCCTCTCATTAGATACAATCTCAGGAGAAAACCACACCAGCTCAAAAAATAAATTTGAATACTCAGTCACAGTTTTGTTGGCCTACTCCATATTGAAAAACTCTATAGCCTTATCCAACACCATCAACTATGGATAGAACTAATTGGTAAAAAGAACCTTTAAGTATTTCCATTCCAAGTCCTCATGTTTCCCTTTCGTCACCATCATGTCCCACCATCTCCTGCTAGGTCCCTCCAGTATGAAGGTGAAACACTTCACCCTGATCACTTCCGATATCTCCAAGAACTCAAAGAGATGTTCTATATTGACGAACCATTCCTTAGAATGTTGAGGATCAGTGGATACTTTGAAGACTGGTGGATTTTGGTGAAGGAAATATTGAGAATATTCAAAAGAACATCCCCCTGGGGATCCATAGCTAGATTCTAAGGGGAAACTAGTTGTGGTGTTAGTCCCAGAGCCTTGAAACTGTGCACAATTACCTCAACCAGATTCAGGTTGACAGCAATATTTTCTTACTGAGGTTCAGTAGCAGCCTTTTCCTATATCTGATTCGCATGTCTCCATGGAGGCACGATTCTACACAACATTAGCAGATAAAATGATAACATTAGATTAACACTCAAACTAAGTAGAAAGAGAAAATATTCTCAACAAAAGGGACAAACAAGATTTGGATTTCAACCTACTAAAATATTTATAGGGAAAATACTAGAACTAATTCAATAGATGTCATTCCCAAACCACCCATGGAGAATTAATATTCATTATGGTGAGAGATGGACATGCACTCAATCTCAACTACCTCCTAAGTCCAAACAAAATTTCAAAGAATGCATACTAACTTCAAGAAAAAGGAAGATCAGCAACCGCCTATAATACCAATTTGTCATGAACTATCCTAGGTACCCTAGTAATCCGATAACCAAGATAGCCCTAACATGAACCTAAGGGAATTCCTGATCCCCATGGGCTGGTGACTAACACCTGGAATCATACAAAATACAAGTGGGAACGATTTCTCCACAAGAATGAGGAAGCAAAAGATCAAAGACAATATGCATATGAAAAGGAAAACTCCACTAGAAGTAAAAGTACCAAAATACAGAGAGGTATAAAATCCAAAGTAATAAAACCCAAATTACTAAATAGGAAAAAACTTCAAGGTACCTAAGGAAACAACTCACTACATTTGAAGCACAACTTTTGGATCCACCTCCAAGAGATCCCTTCCCTTTTCTTGCGCCTAGAATAATAAAGTATACAAACACCCGAAGGAAAAAGTAGGGTGTGAGAATAAGCCCAGAAGGATACCACCAATATTTTCATAACAGATTCCAAATATATATTATCCAAACAAAAGCCTTCAATTTTTAAAATAAATAGGTTTATAAATTCAAAATCATATTTAAAATAAACATGCTAAATAATTTTGATATGATGAAAAAATCATTTAAATCATAGGATTTACTTTAAAAGTGATGGAATATTTCTTAAAAAATAGATTAAGTAAAGAATTTATATAAAACAGTTTATATAAATTCAGTATGCATGTAAAGAAGTTCCAACAAAAATTGAAATACATTTATATCTGAAATATAAATAATCAAGCAAGAAACATGGTCATCTTCCAAAAGGTACGACAGTATTAACCAACTATAGGATTCTGGACTCTCTATGTGACTTTAAAAAATGTGTATACACACATCCCTATGACACTGGCCAAAGGAAACTCGTCACCAACCCGTCGGGTATGTGACCCACCAGAAGTATGTTTTAAAACATTGTCGTAGCGTAGAGTGTATCCATATAACTCACTAACAACCTTAGGCTCGCATACGCTCTTACATGATGGGTGAAAAATTTTAAGACTGCTTAAAATATGATCAATCCCATTAATACATTTCAAAAATTCTAATATCTTTCCATTTAAAACAAAAATAGGTTGTATTCAAAAACATTCTTATTTCACAAGATAAAACCATTAGATTTGTATCAAATAATTTAATCCATTTTCATGAGTTTTAAATCCATTCAAAACTAATTCCATTATTTTTTTAATTAATTTACACAATTAAATTCAAGAATTTAATTGAGAAAATTTCCATCAAATCCTTAATTTAAATTCAATAATTTAAATTAGACAATCCATAAACCCACCTCAATTCAATGGAATTGGGGGTTTTCAAAATTTCCATGAAAAAACCATTTAAAATCCTCCCATTTCATTAGAATTGGGATTTTATCAAATCAATTGAAATTAAGATTAAGAAATTGAATTTAAATCAACAATTTTAATAAAATAATAAATTTGATGGTAATCGATTTGGAAAATCAGGACAATACCACCTACCACTTTTATAAAGAACAACAGTCGCAACGACACCCATCAACGAGAACGAAGGTATAAAAGACATTGAAACTCTACTAAGTGTAAAGATAAAACACCACAAGACATGGATCCATCAATCCCAAGATGACCCATTGAAAACCTAAGAGGAGAGAAAGAGAGAAACTTGAATATTGAGGGGGAACACTTACCCGAGAATCACACCACAAGAAGAATGAATACCCTAAGCTATTTGGTTTGATATGAAAGGAGTTGAGTCTTTAAGAAACGCACCATAAATTCTCTAGGTTGAGAACCATGAAGTCTGAAATGAAAAGGATCAAGAAAAACAACAAAATGCATGAATTTAATCGAGGCATGGGATGAGTCACGATGTGTACCTTGGGGTCATGACGTGTAGGCCACGCTGGATAAGCACACTGAAAAACCCATCACCTTAGTTTAAAAATTTGATATTTATCACCTACATGATGTGTACTTTAGGTACACGGCGTGTACCAACTCACGGCATGACCTCCACATTCATGACCTAAAACCAGCTTCAAGTACATGACGTGTACTTCAGGTACACGACATGTACTTCAGCTACACGACATGTGGCTATCCTGAAACCTACATAAAACCCCAGAAAACTATTTTTAAGGATTTTTGACTGAACTAGGGCTTAGAAAAAGTGGAAAATTACCTGTAAAATATAATAGAATGTTTAAAATTTAGTTAAAAAGAACACAATAAGAATAAGTTATTAATACCAATGGAACTTTTCAATTTTAAAGTTACTTATATATTTTTTTTTATGTTTTTACACTTTTTCATTACATTATTTTTTTATTATTGTGGATATTTTTTTTTACTTTTATAAAAACCTTATTTTGTTTTAGAATTATATTTTTTTTCTTAATCTGATTCATTTTCAATATGGTAAATTTTTGAAAAACCTAGAGAGTTAAATTTTCATTATTTATTTCTTCAGATCAATAGCAACTGTTTTAATCAAATAGGATTATTATAAACCATTTGTTTTTTTGGAAGTTTAACTACCACACTTGATACCTTTATAAAGAGGGCCCTCAGTGTCCAACATCAGTTGTTCCATTTTTTTCTCCTGAGTTGCCGAACCTTTCATATTTTCTAGTTTGAAAAATATTATTTTCGTATGACTCTTCTGGTCTAAGTCACATCTCGATGTTGTCTTCTAAAGACTACAAGATATGGTATGAATTCATGGAAAGATTATTCGAAATAGATTTTTATGAGAAATATGATTCTACTTTGATGAAAATCATTTATTTTCAAGTATGGGAGTTTTTGTGTGTGAAAAAAAAGGACAAAGATTTTGATCTTTATTATCCTGACCTGGTTCATGTTTTTTATGCCTCTGTTAGGTTTTTCAAAGAAAATGGAAGAAAAAAAATTTCTTTTTTTATATATTAAAAGAGATATAAATTATCTTATAAGAAATATGCGAGTCTGGTGGGAGTATCCTCAGAAGGAGAATCATCTTTCCCTCACATAAGATTCTAGATGATCTTTCATTATTTAATAAAAAGAAAGAACAACATTCATTATTTTATCATTATAAAAAATTCAGTAAGGTTTTCTATTTGGCACTGAATAACCATTTTATTGCTTTATGGATTCAAGGGGTTCTCATACCGAGGAAGGGAGATCATGATACATTAAAAGTTTTTTATATTTTTGTATTGGATTTTCTAGTAAACACGAGAAAGATATATTTTTTGAGTTTCATTTTCTTAACCATGGTGAATATAAATTCAAGAAAAATCAAGTAAAAAATCATCATGTTTCTGACTGTCTTAAGTAAATTGTTTGAAAAATGCATGTAAACTTTCAAAATAGCCAAAAAATCATATCTGATAATAGAAAATATTTCATTCATCAGTGATGATATGATGGACTAGACGAGATTTATTTTCTATGAAAAATCTAAAAAGTTTGTTGAGAAATTTGGTGGTTCCTATTCAAAAGTAGAACCATCAAGGAAGTTAGAAAAATTTGAGAAGAAAAAGAAAAGGAAAGTAGAAAATTATCTTCCAGAGAAGAGTAAGAATGAAAAGAAAGTAACTGATAAAGTTTATGAGGAGTGGATTAAAAAGAAAGATAAAAAGAAATCAGGTGATCATAATATTAGTCTTGAATATGTATAGGAAAGATTAATAAAAATTCATGCTGTTGATACTCTTCAAGAATAAAAAAAAGAAAAAACAAAAGAAAAAGTTGACAGAATATGTACTTTGTGAGTATTTGTTAAAAGGTGTAGAATGGGATTCTTAGATGGTTGATATGCCAATTTCTAAGATAGATCAAATGAATCTAGGAGATGTATTATATTTTCTTGAAACCACTATTGTTCATGTTGATATTCCTTTTTTCTCTAATACAGGAAATGAAAAAGTAACTGATGAAGAATCGACACCATTCATCAAAAAAAAGAATCAGAACTGGTACCAGTAGGTAAAGGAGATTTAAGATCAAGATTATAAGAAAGAAAATTAATATGATAAGAAATCATCAAAATCATCATTTGAATCATCATCATCAGACTTTCCCTCTAAGGATAATAAAGAAGATAAATCAGGTTGTTCTAAAGAATAATCCTCATTAGAATGATAGGAACAACCATTATGTAAAAAATAGGAAGACGATCAAAATTGAAAGACAATGGTTGATGATAAAACAAAACACCAAAGAATAGGATATCTTAGAAATTTATGATGATAAGATATTTTCTAAGAAAGATGAGAAATTGGTTTGAAAGTTTGAAAATAATAAAGGAAAGAAAGTAGAATTCAGACTGAGCATATTAAAACCTCCCGAGGTTCAGTCGGAACAATCAGATTCGGTAGTGACCATTGCTTTGGAAAGATTCAATTATATTGTTCGTGTCTTAAGAAGACTTGAAGGAACAATTCCATATTTTAAAATATTTTAAGCAAGAGGGAAACTAATTCATGAAATTCTTGATCAGAAAACGAATTTAATAAGGTTTTTAACAGAAAAAGAGATTCAGATTGAGGATGATTTTAATTTTTCTGAGTAAGTTCTCAAGCACACAAAATGGCATGAAATCAAATGATCAAGTGGTATCAAAAATTTGATGCTGATATCAAGATGCATGATGACCAGTTTGATGTTATAAAAAAATGTTTGGTATATTTAACAAATTATTTCAATGATTTATCTTTGAATATGGATGAAAGGATGGAGTTTTTGGAAGAATTAAAAATGAAACTGATGATCGTACTTAGGAAGTTGAATCTTTGAAGAAGAATATTCAAGATATTGAGCTTGAAATGTCTCAAATATGATCATGAAAAGATGAAGTTATCATACTAAGGGACCAAAACAAATAATTGTTTGAAAAAAATCAGATTCAAGAATAGAAAGTTTTTAATATTGAAAAATACTGAGATTAGTTCAAGAAGATCATGTCGTTTGTAAAAACCTTGATGAAAAAATATTGTCTTTTTTACATTCTATATCTCATTGAATTTCTAAAACATTTTAAAGTTTATTATGAATTAATTACTTTTTTATCCAAATCAGAATTGTTTGAATGTTTTCCAATCATGATTGGTTATATGTTCTTTCATATTTTTTGGATGATTAGTTAATTCATTGTACTGTTTCATACATATTTTTACATATATAACATTTTAGGAAACACCAAACTTTTCCCAATTCCTTTTTTAAATCACAGGGGGGTGAATTTTATAGAAATTTGTAGAAATCATTATGCGGGAGAATTTTTTATAAAGGAGGAGATGTCTCTTTAAGGGGGGGGGGGGGTTACGATCCTTAAGGGGAGATATTATCCTAAGGAAGAGTTTATAATATTCAACATCATACTCTCCATCATATTCAAAATAGTTACAAACTCAGTGGGAGTTAATGTTTAAGGTTTAACTTTGAATACAATTTAATTAAAAGAAATGGACTATAAGTTTTTCAAAGTTATTTTTCATTAATGTTTTGTGGTTTGTGATTTCCAAAAAGGCTAGATTGTTGGGTCAGAAGTTACTTTTTTACTTTTCCATTACCTTTGTTTTCAAAATAAAAAACTCTTTCTTCAAAACATATTTACTAACTTTTTATTTACAAAGTGTTTTAGAATGTTTTTGTAGAAAACATTATATTTTACCATACTTAGAATAAGTTATAAAGTATTAAAAATATAAAATTTACTTTATTTATTTTGATTATCGTAATGAGTATGTCTCGGATAAACATCAGACTCACGTTTATCTGAACGGATGTTAGAGTTTCTATCTTGTCTTTCATTATGAAAAAGTCTTAATAATAGGACTGATACCGATACCAATAAACACCAGACTAATACTGATAAATATTATCGTATTGACATTGTTTAGAAATCCCATCAGACTGAATATGTTTATAATAGGAATATGGATGACTTGTTTCTATTGTAAGGAAAATCTTAAACACTATGATGGTGTTTACCAATACGATGTTTTAAATTCAGTTACACCAAATCATTATGAGTTGTCAAGTTCTAGGTGTCCAAATTCATTGCAAAAAACTCATAAATATGACTATTGGTAGATCAAAATATGAATGTTGGAAGATCACCTATAAATACAAAGTCATTTAAAGAGTTTGGATCTAGTTGATTACATTCACTTTCAAATTTTCATAAGAATTCGCAGTGTGAATAACTCATTCTTAATCTTTTTATTTATTTAGGGAGTAGTGATTCTCGCTCAAATTTACCCAAGAGAAGAAGGTAAGACGGTCCTTGTAGTTTATCTTGGGTTATCGAATCCACAAAGACCTAAGAAGAAACCTATAGACACGTACATTCTATGGACTGTTTTCGGCTATGAAGTGGCCAAATTGGATTTATTTTGGATGGGTTTTAAATATATCTAATTGATTTAAGTGAATTCAATTTAAAAGAATGAGTTGATCCTAGGTTATCGCTCGGGGTGGATTGGACGTATTTCCTTTTTAATGATTTCAATTTCTTAAATTTGAGATGGGTTCATTTAAGGAGATAAAACAACATCATCACTTACTGGTTTAATGCCTACACCCTTTAATACTAATCACCTATACACTTGAAGGATCAAAGTTTAGAGAACTTCAAGGTAAATGTTCATATTAGTACTTGAAGTGTGTGGCCTTAAATTCAACAAGGACGATGGAGTTTAAAAATCATCAAATAAAAATCCCAATTAAAGAAGTGATTATACATTAATTAGGTGATAAATAACATCCAATCTAGCCCCTTGCTACTCCCTTGGATCAACCCATAAGTGGGTTAGCCCTCCATTGATCCCATGGGTTCAATGGAAGCGGAAAGTAGACTCATGAGGGAGGAAATGGAGAAGTAAAGAAAACAACAAAAATAAAATGATCACTCCACCGTTGTGTGAATAATTTCACAAGGGTTGGTGTGAATAAATTCACACCTTGATCCAATGGTATCAAAGTGATATGAATAACAACAGAATAAGAGTAGAAGAAGAACTTTTATTAAGAAACTAAAGTGAATTGAAAAACTTACATGTGAAAGACAAATTTGAGGCAACAAAAATGCAGCATAACATTACAATTGAACAAAACATCCAAGATTTTCAACTACTTCACCACCACTGCCTTAAATAGGAATTTTGGGATCCTTGGGTCGAGCCTACAACAGTACAAATCATCTAAATTAATTTTGGTAGGCTATAGGTGGTGGAAAGCTTATGGAATTTGAACTTTTCCACATTTGACCCGAGGTGGCAGCCAACTTTCCTTCACCGAACAGACGCGTCTGGAAGACCTTCTAGAAGGCCGAATCAGAGTGGGACATAGAAGAAGAAAATTGAGATCCGGATGTCTTCTAACCGCATGTAAAATGTGGGTACATTTGGAGTTTTTTATTCCGATATATGATCAAATTAGTGGGATGTTTTTCTGGGACGCAGAATATGACCCAAAATTGTATCTCTAACTTGGTATGCCTAAATGGACACCATGGAGGCCGAATTAGCATTGGATCCTGAAGAGTTATTTGGTCCTCTAAATTTATTATATCATCCCACGAAATTTGGGATTCATTGGGCCTGTATGTTGGGCCCCACAGTCTCATCAGTGGGATGGTGTCCAATCTGCCTTCTCGAGAATTGCTTTCTTTCATTTCCAAATATCTCCATCATCCTCCATGAATTCTCAATTGATCCCTGAATAAAACATGTTTATATTTAAGTGTAGATCAATTTCCAAAAAAATCAAATTAAAATATGTATAATTAAATTCCTTAAAATCAGATGAATCATTGGGTACTTTAAATGATGTTCAAAATGTACCACATAATAGTGCATTTTAAGAAGGTATTACAATCATAATGTGAAATGATGTTCAAAGTGTAAAATGCACTAAATGGTGTTTATTAATAACAAAGAACATGAATATTATGTATATTAACAATAAATATTAGCCTCATTTAGTGGCTAATCACACCCCCCAACTTGATTTTTGCTAGTCCCGAGCAAAATATATCTCAAAAATATGAAATTCGAATTCCCTTTTCCAAAAACATTTTAATACACAATGATAACCAAAAAAACCTTATACCAAACAATCATGAAACCCATCAAAATATTTTAATACGAGATAGTTTCATAAGAAGATCCCAATCCCAAGCTCATTCCTTTGTTCAAATTCATTGCCATATTTCATCCAATATCAATTAAGTATGAGGATGTGTTGTGCATCACAATAGACATGGGGGTTCATCTTTATTCAAGGGGGAAATTACAGAAGCGCTAGGTGGAATCACATTTCAATATTAAGATGAGTATTCATTTTTTTTGTAATTTTTTTTTTGTTTTTTTTGCAATTTTTCCATGGTAATTGAAGTTGCACTCAAAAGAGTCAACCCCTATAGCGAGACTTTGCCGATGACTCTCAGGCTCAAAGACCTTAGGGCACCAAGTGAAGCCCACATACTCGGGCATCATCTAGAGTTAACTCAGTCAAAAACAAATTCAAATTACCAAAAATAGAGATAAAATTACTAACTCTGGGCCAGACAACTATGGAGTCACGATCCCCAAGTGCCGAAAGCCACGCATTAGGTCATTTCATTGCTCTACGCGCAATTTTTTTTAATTAATTTTTTTTGAATACTCATATTAAACTAAAATGATCACCAAACCTATGATATTTATTTAGGGGACCCCATGAACTTAAACTAATACCCCACTATCCAAAGGACGTGCATTGTGAATTTTTTTTATTTGGATGAAAATATAAACGATGAAATATCACATTGGACAACCACACTTTCCAAAATCTATGCTCATGAAATTATACAAGGATTAAAATCAGAATCAGGGTATGCTAAATTATTTGATATTCAGTTTCAAATTATGCAATGTGTATTACCATGTTTAAAGTTAAATGAATTTTTTCTTTCCATTTAATTTTTTTTTTCAATTCATTCATTTTTTTTACACAAAAGCATTTTTTTTATTTTATCTCTCCCCCCAACTTAAAACAACACTGTCCCCAGTGTTTTAAGAAATAAAAATTTAGAAGGGGTAGCGGTAGAGAATGAAAGTTCAAAAAGGAAATTGAAAATGAGGGTCATGGAATGAAATCACCTCGTGGTTGAAGCTGAAGTTCTTGCTGCTCCAATTTAGTCCTTTGATATCCATGTCGCTTGCAAAGTTTCCTAGTGGAAAAAGGAAAAACAAAACAAAAAAAAAACAAAAAAAACAATATATATATATATATATAATAAAGGATGTAAAATATAAGTATATATATAAAATAAAATAAACTGATGATACATTGTCTTCTTTTTAAATTTCTGGGTAAGGTATTACTCAAGGATCACACCACGTGACACGGATGAATATGGTGCTCCTCTTTCATACCCATCCATACTAATAATAGAAGAACAGGTCAACAGTCTATATTTTTTTTAATATAAAAATGATTAATTAAAATATAAATTTTATTAAAACAACAAAATTATAGGAAACTTAAAAACCATGGGTTGCCTCCCATGCAGCGCTTTGTTTAATGTCGTTAGCTCGACTTGAACTCCCCAACTTATCCAATACCAATTTTTAATATTTTAAGGACCACATGTTTCACCACTTCTACTAGGTTGAGATTGATTCTATGTTTAGAATTTGTTTCATGCACAAACCTCTGTTCTAAAATGAGCAGGTAAATCCAAGGAATATCATAAATGATGGATTCAATTTCTTTTGTAGTATTTTCTAAGACATTATGAATAATCACCTCTTTAGTGGTTTCAAGATAAGAAATGGTGACAAATGGAAATTTTTGGCTATCCCCAGTGAATGGAAAATTGATGGTGGATGGAAAGTCCTTTTGTTAAAGTTCAGGTAGGATAAAACTTTCAAACATAGGTTGGTACTTTGAATTGAACTCAGTTTCATATTCAAAATTGCTCAACAAAATTGGTTCCTTTTTAATAGAACATTCAACCACCAAATTGGAAAGATCAGTTTCAGGAATGGGTATGGACTCAAAGTTTGTGATTTCTCTTAATGGTTCAGTGATTTGTGTTTTTGAAAAATCATCAGTGGAGTTATATTCATGAGACTCAATCCATGATGTCAAATTCTCCGCTTTTGAATCAAAAAAGTCAATTTCCTCTTGATTTAAAGACCATTAAACAATTCCATGATCCTCCTCATCTTCCCCAAATCCAAAGGTTTTCTCTTCAGTAAATTCATCATAGGTTTGTGGGAAAATAGACAATTCACATAAGGTTATGGAAGGGACAATTTGTGTAGGGATGGGTTCCTCACAATGTTTAATGCTTTGTAGTTCTAACCTCAATGTTGAAACCTCAGAATTCATTATCTCCATTTTTTGACACAATTTTTCAAGTAATGGGTGTGAATTAGGATGGATAAGGGGTTGAGACAGATGGTCTATTCCAGGAGGATAATTATGTTGTTGGAATTCCATAGGAGGATGTTCAAATTGGCTTTGTGGGGATTGAAACTCATTATGTGTTGAGATGTTTTTTTGGATCATAGGAGTAAAAACATTTTGGATCATTAGGTTTTTGATGATCCCACAAGTAGAAACTAGGATGGTCATTGTACATCTCACTTGGTGTGGACTGATCAAAGTAAGAAGAGGTTCCCCATGTTTGGATTTGTTCAAAAGGGTTTTCCATAGGAATGAAATTGTGGATGAGATAAGAGAAGTGGGATAAAAAAAAGATGATAGTGTCTTAGATAAATTAATTAGGTCCCCGACAACGGCGCCAAAATTTGATTCTCGCTCAAATTTACCCAAGAGAAGAAGGTAAGAAGGTCCTTGTAGTTTAGCTTGGGTTATCGAATCCACAGAGACCTAAGAAGAAACCTATAGACACGTACATTCTATGGACTATTTTCGGCTATGAAGTGGACAACTTGGATTGATTTTGGATGGTTTTTAAAGATATCTAATTGATTTAAGTGAATTCAATTTAAAAGAATGAGTTGATCCTAGGTTATCGCTCGGGGTGGATTGGACGTATTTCCTTTTTAATGATTTCAATTTCTTAAATTTGAGATGGGTTCATTTAAGGAGATAAAACAACATCATCACTTAATGGTTTAATTCCTACACCCTTTAATACTAATCACCTATACACTTGAAGGATCAAACTTTATAGCACTTCAAGGTAAATGTTCGTATTAGTACTTGAAGTGTGTGGCCTTAAATTCAACAAGGACGATGGAGTTTAAAAATCATCAAATAAAAATCCCAATTAAAGAAGTGATTATACATTAATTAGGTGATAAATAACATCCAATCCAGCCCCTTGCTACTCCCTTGGATCAACCCATAAGTGGGTTAGCCCTCCATTGATCCCATGGGTTCAATGGAAGCGGAAAGTAGACTCATGAGGGAGGAAATGGAGAAGTAAAGAAAACAACAAAAATAAAATGATCCCTCCACCATTGTGTGAATAATTTCACAAGGGTTGGTGTGAATAAATTCACACCTTGATCCAACGGTATCAAAGTGATATGAATAACAACAGAATAAGAGTAGAAGAAGAACTTTTATTAAGAAACTAAAGTGAATTGAACAACTTACATGTGAAAGACAAATTTGAGGCAACAAAAATGCAGCATAACATTACAATTGAACAAAGCATCCAAGATTTTCAACTCCTTCACCACCACTACCTTAAATAGATATTTTTTGAGCCTTGGGTCAATCATAAAACAGTACAAAGAATCTAAATTAATTTTGGTAGGCCATAGGTAGTGGAAAGCTTGTGGAATTTGAACTTTTCCACATTTGACCCGAGGTGGCAGCCAGCTTTCCTTCACCGAACAGACGCATCTGGAAGACCTTATAGAAGGCCAAATAGGAGTGGGCCATAGAAGAAGAACATTGAGCTCAGGATGTCTTATAACCGCATGTAAAATTTGGGCCCATTTGGAGTTGTGGATTCCGATATATGATCAAATTAGTGGGCTGTTTTTCTGGGCCGTAGAATATGGCCCAGAATTGTATCTCTAACTTGGGATGCCTAACTGGACACCATGGAGGCATAATTATCATTGGATAATGAATAGTTATTTGGTAACCTAAATGTCTTCTATCATCCCACGAAAATTGGGATTCATTGGGCCTGTATGTTGGGCCCCACAGTCTCATCAGTGGGATGGTGTCCAATCTGCCTTCTCGAGAATTGCTTCCTTTCATTTCCAAATATCTCCATCATCCTCCATGAATTCTCCACTGATCCCTGAATAAAACATGTTCATATTTAAGTGTAGATCAATTTCCAAAAATATCAAATTAAAATATGTATAATTCAATTCCTTAAAATCATATGAATCATTGGGTACTTTAAATGATGTTCAAAAATGTACCACATAATAGTGCATTTTAAGAAGGTATTACAATCATAATGTGAAATGATGTTCAAAGTGTAAAATGAACTAAATGGTGTTTATTAATAAAAAAGAACATGAATATTATGTATATTAACAATGAATATTAGCCTCATTTAGTGTCTAATCAAGTAGTCTTCTTAAGGAAACATTGTGAGGTTGTCACCTTAATAATTATTTTTTAATTGTTTCTGTGTTTGATCATCATAACGATTGAGGGATTCCAGGGATAGGAAGATAGAGATTATGATCCATCAGATTGAGTGTTACTTGGGATATTTAGATAGAGAATTTGATCATCATATTGAGGGATCCTGGTATAGGATAATAGATCCATTATGATCATCATATTGATTGATATCCTGGAAAGTAAATACAGGCTTTTATATAATTATAATACAATGAATAACTTTAGTCTGGGCTATAAACCACCTTTCTCTTAAGGTCAAAAGAGTTATCTTTCGATATATTGTGATTCATTCTTTATTTTGTATGATATTGTATGAATTGTTGCTTAATTTTTTTATTTCTTCTGAAACTTTTAATTGAAATTGAATAATCATATTCATATTTCTATTCTAATCCTTTACCAATATTAACATGATTATGATAATAACAATAAATTTGAATTAATCGTATCCATTATGATTATTATTCCTATAATATGATAAATTGGATCCATAATGATTATGATTTTTACTCTGATATAATCGGACTATAGTTAGGTTCTAATTATGTAACTTTGTTAATCAGACAGAGGGCAGAGTTTGATAATCATACTTAAAGAGGAATTAGGTTGGTTTAGTTAAACTATTTTAAACCAAGTTTTTAAATACAATTCACCCCCTCTTGTATGTATTTCCATTATAATAAAAATATTACAATCATACAATCAGTATTACAGATATACTGATCCAATAGAAATGGTTGGAAAAAATACCAATATTGAATAAATTTATAATGTTTGAGAATATGTTTATGTATTTTCAAAATAGTTTATTGGTTTCACCTCATATTGTGAGGTTGTATTTCTCATAGAACTCATATATAGTTTCAAACTTATATCAAGGAATCCTTATATAATGAACCCAATTGAGTTCTAATAATTAAATATGTATATCCAAGAGAACTTGGACAAGGGTTTTATACACCCAAGTGATTCACCATGGGGTTTATCAATCCTATTTTTTATGAGGAAATACAGATCAATGTGTCTCCATATTGATTATCATGAACTCAAAAATATCACATCATGAAAAAATATCCTCTACCCCATAATTATGATTTTTTGATAAAATTTAAGGGGTTCAATACTTCTCAATGATTGATATTCAATCTTGATATCATTAATTAAGTGTGAAAATAAAGGATATATCCAACATAATCTTCCATAAAAGATATGGACTCTATGAATTCATATTGATGCCATCCAGACTTACAAATCCACCATTATCTTTATGGTTCTAATGAATGGAGTTTTTAGAGATTCCCAAAATCATTTTAGGGTGGTCATTATGGATGATATTCCCTTATATTATAAAAGAAAGGAAGATCATGAATATATTTTTTAGATTCTGATAAAGTCCTTGAAAAATGAGTACTTGTATATTAAATTTACTAAGTGTGAATTATTATAACAAAATTATCATTATTGGGTTATATAATCTCATGTGAGGGTATATATATGGATCTTTAAAATATAGGGGTAATTAATGAACTAAAATCCCAAAGGGATTACATTTTTATTGATTTTTGGACAATCCCATTTTTAATTGGGTTGAGGGGGAACCTTTACATGACCCATAAAACTATAGGTATATGACTAAATACATGACCTTGAAGGCCCAAAAGACCTAACCCCACATAGCACAAACCATTACCAACATAATTTGGTATAATTAACTAGACACAACCTTGCATGGATGCACATAAAACATTTCCCCATGTAGAGTTTCACGGTTCCTGGTACCGAGGGAAGATGAAAAAACCTCTCATTTTTACAATATGGCATCCCTAACAATATATGTGTGATTCTCTGAAGCTCTAATTGGATCTGCACATATGAGGCACAATTTCCCCCCATCCTCGACACCTTCTACTCTAATGAACCCACTGTTGTAAGCCATTTTCCATCCAGCTGATCTGACCACCATCTCCATTTAAGCTTCCACTACCTCCACCAAGGACCATTTCTATTTCATCAACCATCACTTCCTTTCTGTGAATCCCAAAAAAGATGCCCAAAATCCCACCTCCGATACCCCATTTACTGTCACTTTTGCCACCGAGGCACACCACTAGCTGAGTCCCACCTGATTAAACACCATCCCAATCCAACCCCAATTTTGTAGACCCACCTCCCTTTATAATGGACAACCATAGTCAGACCACACATCTCTTACACGCTCTCCTATAGCGTGGAAAAAATCAACCCACACCAAATATTGGGGTTCTACTAGGATTTGATCCTTGGATTTGGTGTAGGAATAAAGGGTGCCTTACCACTAGGATGGACCCCAACGAAGATAGAGTTTATTAAGGAACGACCCATACCAACCAATGAAATCATGATCCGTAGTTTTATTGGAGTGTATATATATTAAAAATTCTTTATGAGAAATTTCTAGTGACTTTCAAATCCAATAACCAAGTTAACATATAAGGGAGTTAATTTCCTTAAGATAGATGAATGTGAAGAAAACTTTAAAGAGTTTAATATAAGGTTAGTCATAACATTAATACTCACACTACCCTTATGTATATAATGGTTATAAGTACAATAATGCATTAATGAAGGAATTGGTATGTTTTATCATGTAAAATGAAATCGAGGTAGCATATACCTCATGTTAATTAAAGTTACCTAATCAAAATTACCCTATCCATGATTTGAATCTAGAATTAAAAATATTTTAATTTATTATATGGATTCATTAAGGACTTCAACTGATTAATAAATTACCAACCTAGGAATAAAATCTAGATAGATGATACTCTAAGTAGAAATGGCCATGCTACCTTATCCATGATGAGAATATAAAGATACACAATAATAATGTATTTAAAAAGGATAAACATTTCCATTCAACGTTAATTTTTTTTATTAAAGTGAAAGAACTTTTAAGGGGAAAGTGGGAACCCTCACAACTAGCTAGTTTCAGAGCCAAAGGATACGACAAATCTATTAAAGAAAAGAGTGAGTTGTTTGGAATAATTTTCCCTGAAAAAAAACTCAAGGAGTATTGTTTACCTTCATGCCAGGGAAGTCTTTCAAGGTTCCCTCGAAAATAAGAGCCATGTTGTCCCAGTATTTCTTGAACTCCTCTTTTCTAATCTTCCCCATGTTGAAGCCTCTAAGAATAATGTGTTCCTGCTTGTCATCCCACTCGCCTTTCTCCTTTATAGTATCCACCTGGATCGGCCTACTCTTCTTCAAAGCATTGATATCCAAATTTTCCTCAAACATTTCCTCGTTCGAATGCATGAGTAGATCCTTATGTTCCAACACAGAGACTATTTGGCGCTGTGGGTCAGCTTTAGAAACCTCTTCACACTGATGCCCCTGACCCCTCAGCTCCACATCGCCTGAAGCAGACTCAGGAAAAGAATCATCACAACTTACCAGAACTGGGTCCTTGGAGATGGCGGCCACCTCCCGTTGGAAAAGGTATTTGGACTTGTTCAGGGTTGAGCTTCTAGCCTTTGTAAAGGCCTTTGGGGACAACTTTCCCTTACCAGTAGATCTGGTAATAGGAGGGATAGGGAGGTTGGAGTAATCCTTCCTTCTGCACGCCCTCCGGTTGTTTGAGATGAAGACATTAGAATCCATGACTTTGTTCTTGCCTTTCCACATAGAGGATCTAAAATAGTCCTCCTCTATAACAAGTTCCTTGGGCTCATCAAGGTCTGAGGCCTCGACCATTTCCTCTTGGGATGTTTATGCATTAGATACAAGGTCCTGCCCGTGATCCACCCCTATAACTTCCTCACAATTGAGGCATGGATCTTCACCAAGCATTGCATACCGGTTCTGGGAGGTCCCAATTGGACCCCCTGCTAAAAGCTTCTCTGCATAAGAGGAGGTCTGTGGAGCCTGCTTAGTCTTGGCTGAGACTCCTATATTCTCAATACCACGACCCATATATTGGAAATGGTTGGGACTGTCTTCCAAAGCCATGCATTGAGAGGCCTATTTGGAACCATGACCCTTACTATCAACCTTTAGGACGACATCATTAGATGTTTTATGAGCAACCTCCTGGAAGACCTGTGGAGATTCCCATAGGGTTTCCTTCACTGTTTTTCCCACCCTTGGGCTGACCTGATCTACAACCGTAAGAAGGGGCCTCTCCTCATTCCCTACCACGCACCCCTGCATGTCGTCGCCCCGAGCTATTTGCACCTAGATCATGACGCATCCATTCAAAAACCTCTGAAATAAGTGGCCCCAAATCCTCTAGACCACCTTTCTTGGCTGCAACCGAAGAATACCCCTAGCCTGCACCCAAAGAAACCTACCTCGAGTGGTCCTCTCCCAAAGGGATATGATCCCCCTTATCCTGGACAACCAGATGACCCTCTTTATGAGCATCCCCTGAATCATCCACCTAGGAACCAAGCCCAACAGACCGAACAGAGGGGTCGACCTCATCAGAACCTGTAGCCTTCATCCTGCATTCAAGAAGACTATGACCCTGTCTATTGAAACAACAACAAAACTTAGTCCAAGATTCGTAGAAAATCGGTTGGCAATACCTATACTCCCCCTAAATCACAATCCACATGACTTCGGGAGGAGGCCGAGAGAGATCCATTTCAACACATAACTGTGCCACAATTGGATGCTTCAGAGAAGAAGTACGCCGATCAGCACAAAGAAAGCGTCCTATGGAGTTACCTATCGATGGAAGTAACACTGGATTTTGGAAAGGCAGGGAAGGCCAGGAAGATGAATCCAAATCGCTATGGTAGAAGGATCCCGCTGCATATGGAGATCAAACGACCAGTGGACCAGATGAAAATGGAATCCTCGAACTGATCTTCCAGGTCAAGACCATGCCCGCACTCGGTCTTCCTTGCTTGAGAAGCTAAGAAGAATCTATCATGGCCCAAGCAATCCGACAACTACTCACTGAGCTAATCCTCATTCCTCATTCACAATCCTTTCAAACAACTCAACCAGGGGGCGACACCGAATGAACCGAGCCACTAGAGACGAAGAGAGAAGTGTGGAGGCTGCGTTGAACTCTTGTGGAGAAATCAGGACCACGGGTTGTCCATGAAGGACCCCCAAAACCTTTGGGGAGATGGAAATTCTAGGAAAGAACGATTGTTTCTTGGATAAAGGTAACGAAATAGAAACCCTACCTCTCTTCTGAGACCCCTGCTGAGAAGTGCCATGAGGAGATTGCAGAATATATATCCTAATGCTTGGTGTTACAAGAAGTTAAGTTATAATGATCAAAGTCTAAGGGGATTATATAACTATTACCCATATGTGTAATGAAATAGGAGAACATTACCATGAATTTTGTTTTTGGTCTTCCAAAGGAATTTAAAGGCTATAATACCATTTAGGTTATAGTTGATTACATTATTAAGTCATCACATTTCTTTACTATTATAGAATATTTCTCACCTGATTAACATTCCATGATATATATAAAGGAATTGGTAAGGCTACATGTAGTACCAATATAAAGTTTTTCTGATTAATATCCATGGTTTACCTCAAAGTTATAGAGATGTCTTCAATAATAATTGGATACAGAGATGATCTTCAACACTGATTTTCATCCTCACAATGATGATCATTTTGAAAGGGACATTCAAACATTGGAAGATATATTGAGATCTTATTTAATGGATTTAAAATTTTTTTGGGATCAACGAATCCCCTATAAGAGTTCTCATATAATACTGGTATCTATTATAGAATTCAAAAGTCACCATATGAGGCCTTGTATAGAAAGAGGTTTAGAACACCAAAACATCAGGATGAAGTTGGAGAGTGTGTATTATTGGGATTAGATCATACTCAATAAATTTTAGTGATGATTTAAATTATCTAATATGACTATAAAATAAAGAACAATTGAGATAAGAGATATACTGATAATATTTGGCCAGAATTGGATTTTGAAGTTAGAGATAATGTATTCCTTTGAGTATCACAATGGAAGAGGGTTATGAGATTTGGGAGGAAGGTAAAGTCAATCCATAAATACATTTCCCATTTAAAAATCCTCAATCATACAGGGATGGTATCTTATAATCTTAAACTTCTACCAAACATATTCCATATGCATGATGTGTTCCATTTATCACATTTTAGGAAGTACATATGTGACCCTTATCATATACTAAACTCGTATGTTGTAAAATTAGAACATGATCTCGCTTATGAGAAAAAATTAATAGAATTTATGGATTATAGATATAAAGTTATATGAAACATGACCAATTACCTAGTTATTGTTTTCTAGAGGTATAATAAGTACCCTTATTTTTATCAAAGTAATGAAATTTAAAGGGTAAAATGATTTTAAGATGGTAGGGGTTTCATTACAAAATCAAGGTTATTTAGGTTTAAAATTATATGTGGGGAAATTATATGTTATTTATATTTAAATAAACATACATTTTATTTTTCATTATTAAATATTTAGTTTCACATTATTTTTACCATTTTAATTTTCTATGGTTAACGAATCAACCTTGAAGATTCTTGTCAGTGGATATAACTTTATCTCTTCTTTTTGGTCAAGAATCCTTTTCCTTTTATGACTATATTATTTATTTTGTTTTATGGAGGCACTTATTTTTACTTATATGATTTCATAAGGCCATTTTATATTATATTGGATATTATTTAATTTTTTTTAATGGAATATCTTTAATATATTCCAAACAAATTATTTAATAATAACCTTGACTCTCTTTATAAAATTGAAAAAATAATCTATTTTTTAACATTTTTCATATGAACACATTTTTATACTATTTTTTTTCTTAATGAAGTTTTTTTTTCATGTTTTCATGGATTTACAAATAAATTTCTATTCCCATTGTTTTGTGAATATTTTCATTTTAAAATAATAGTTATCAAATTAAAAGACTATTTCTTCTTCTTTTTTTTCAAATAAATTTTCTAATATTCATATAAGTTTTTTATCTATTCCTATATACTTTAATATTTCATATTATTTAATGGGAATATTCTTTAATTATACCGTCCACCTTATTTATCGGGATGGATTCTGATAATGGATTTTGAAAATTTTCATGAAACCCATTTCTTTTCATGGGTTAATTAATCTATGATTTAATTAAGAATATTTTCATGTCTATGTGGTACATATCTGTATGGTTTTTCATTCTATGATTGGTGGGATTGGAATTATATATCCCTCCAATGTATTTTGAAATACATTATATATCATGATATGATATATATGGGACTAATGAGTGATCTTAATATACTATGGGATTTTATCCACTATGTTTAGGGGGAATATTGAGTGAAAACAATCCAATATAAGATCTATCCATCATGTGACAATAGTCTTAGATGTAATACTAAACATATAAAATGATTTTTTATGTTACACATTCTTATTACTATGTTATTTTTTTATATATCATGACTACTGACACATGTTTTCACACTCTTATTATACATGTCTAATGTTATACCAAATCCTTAGGCCATCAATCATGATTTATGATCTATGATTTATTGTATATAATTTAATTATTTTATAACCACTCCCCATGATTATTCTATCATCCCCAAATGATCATCTTATTCTCACTTTGGATTTTTGATTTATATCTCTTATATTTTCCCATACCAAGCATTCGAGATCACCCTTTCATAGGTTTTTATTACACATGTTAAAAATAAGGGTATTATGTATAATGTGTCTAAAACGGTATCATGTGAGAATATTATTATTAGGAGATGTTAAAAATGTTTTAAAGTAAGTTTTTGAGTATATAATCTCAAAAGAAACTAAAACTTTGGGTTCTTGGGAGTGATTTATTGAGATATGTAATTAATATCATTATAAAATGATGTAATATGTATGTATGTAATGATTTTAATAACTCAATTGGTATCAAAGTGGAGTTTATTTATTTTTGTGAATTATTTTCTAAGAAATAAGTGGATAGAACAATAAAAAATATATAATGAAACAAAAGTGATATAGGATGAACCTAAAATTCCATTGGTTGAAATGAAGGTGTCATAATTTTTGAAATATTAGGATTGATTTTCCTTACCATTGGGTTTATTAATTTAATTATTGTCTGATACCCACTCTATTTTTGTTTTATTTTAGTCAATAGGTGTAACCTAGTTGAATCTTGTTAACAATGAGTGTGATGGACTATGAAATTATTGAACAAATTAGAAACCAAATAGGATTAGAGATGAAGTGAAAAATCTCATGGCCATGCTCACCCAAATCTCTCAAGATTTGATTAACAACATGAATCATATTGAACTCCCTAACTTGAAAAGGGAGGAACAACTCTACATTGAGTCCTTTATGTGAAAATTTCTACCCTCCTTTAGTGGCTCTTTTGACCCAATTATTATTTAGGAATGGACCAAAACCATAGAAAAGATAATATTTATTCTCCATGTACTAGATAATGAAGGGTTTATTTTAACTATTTATTATTTGGAATGTGAGGCTTATTAGTAGCATGATCTCATTAAAAATTCAATACAGGTGAAATAAATTTACTCTATGGAATGTGAAGAGTTTATAAAGTTGTTTTCCACTCAATAATATCATAAAAATATTCACACTTAATATAAGAGATGATTTTTGGAGATGAAAAAATAATGATAAATCTATTATTACATGTTAAGAAAACATCAAAAGATAGGCATGGCAAGCATCAAGTTTTATTATTTAACTTGAATAAAAAATGAATAGTTTATTTAGTGTTTTAAAACAAATTCTATGAAAAATATTTATTATAAGGGATTTTGGTATCTTTAAAGATATTATTTGATGTGATATCAGTGTGGAAATGTAATTTGGAGGCTTCTATTATTCTTAATTTGTTAGATAAAATAAGAATAAAAGTGAGTTTCTTGGGAACTATAATGATAAAACTCATAAATAAAAGAAAAATAATCTTTATACATGATGAAAATATGGGAATAGTCATGGATTAAATTTTCATAAAGGGACATGTAAATGATTCATGTGTGTAATAGATTTCCATTGAGGACATGAATAATGAATAGATATAAAGAATTCAACCAATGAAATTTTTGAAAATAAAACTTATCATAACACACCACCCACACCCTAATGTTTTAATTATAAGGGGTGCAGAAATTATGCCAACCAGTCCACCGAAATAAGTGTTAATGATAATAATAGATGAAACAAACTCCAATTCCAATAGATAAAGGTAAATTATTTGAAATCAAAATAGCTTAAGTGGCACAAAAAAATGGTGAAAGGTATACTTACCAACCTCCCCAGAATAATAAATGTCTTATTTGATTTTGGATCTACCCAATCCTTAATATATGGATCTAAGGACATCAAATAACTACCCCAAAAACTAGATAATGAATTTTTGGTAAAAACTATCGAAAATATATTGATTGTATCCCAAGTTTATAACACTTATTAGATAGAAGTTGGTGGTAATGTGATTTTTCCAAAATTTTATAATTCTTCATTTAGTAGAATTTGATATGATTTTACTAATGGATTAGATCTATCTATATAGAGTGAATAATAGTTTTCTTGATATTTAATTCATATATCATATCCGAAATTAACCTATGATCATATATATGTTCTAGGATAACCATGAACTTTGTATGGAAAATAATTACATTATATGGGTTTTAATGCCCAATCATGAGGGGTATTTTGATCAAATAGTAGGGGGAACATATGATATCAAAGATATGTCGGTTGTGTGGGAGTTTGTCAATATATTTTTAGAAGAGTTTCTTGATATTCCCCCAAATAATGAGGTTTATTTTTCCATAAAAGTTAGACAGTGTGTTATGAATATATCAAATAATTCTTATTGAATAAACACAACTAAATTAGTGGAATTGAACAAGTAATTCAAGATAATCTTGAAAAGGGTTTTATATGGCCAATTTTTTCATCCTGAGGTGCACTAGTCCACTTTTTTAAGAAAAAATATGTATTAATTCCACTATAAATTGATTATCATGAACTTAAAAAAAAATCATGATCATAAATAAATATCCTATACTCTATATTTATGACTTGTTTGATCAGTTGTGAGGTGATCAATAATACTCAAATATTTACCTTCAACATGTATATAATCAATTAATGGTGGAAAGAGAGGACATTCTCAAGATATAATTCTATATAAGATATGGACACTATTAATTCATAGTAATACCATTTAGACTCAAAAAATCCCCTACTATCTTCATGGATATGATGAATAGAGTCATTTTAGATTACCTTTATCAATTTGTGGTAGTAATTATATATATATATATATATATATTATTTTCTCATATATTACAAGAAAAATTAAGTGAATGATGATAAATTGGGGATTGTTCTATAGAACTTGATTAAAGAGAAATTGCATAAAAAAATTAGCAAATGTGAATTCTTGTTATTAAAAGTTTCATTCTTGTGTCATGTAGTCACAAGTTAGGGTATAACTATTGATTATTCAAAGATAGAGGTGATTGAATAATGAACTTTCATAACCACTATAAAATATATATATAGATTTATTGAATTTACTTTATATTATCAATGATTTGCGGGAAATCTATCACAACTATAAAATCCACTAACCATGTTAACTTGTAATTGATTTAAGTTCTTATAGAAAAATGAATGTGAAGAAAATTTCAAACATATTAATTAAAGTTTGGTCACAACAGTTTTACTCACACAATCCTATAGTGAATAAGGGTTTTTAATATATATTTATGTATAAAATAGGGTTCTAGTATTTTTCCTCCTATAGAATGACATTGCGGTTTCTTATGTCTCATTTCTATTAAATATTCACATAAAAATTACCTAATTAAATATTTGGAGCTAGAAATGATAATATTTTAATTGAAGATATATAGGAGTTATATATATGTGTAAAAGTTTGAAACATATACTGATCAAAAGAGCTTAATGTATTTATTAAAAAAAGAGTTGAACATTCACCAAAGGAAATGGTTGTAAAATATCAAGGAATATGAATTCTCAATAAATTACCATATTAGGGAAGAAAACAAGGTGGATAGTATTTTAAGAATGAAATATCATGATACCTTATCCATGAGAAGGATAGAATGAAACCCAATACTCATGAATTTATATAGAATGGTCCTTGAAATCATAAGGGAAGGGGGGAAAAAATATATTTCATGAATAAATGATCAAGAATCCATCCATGTGAAGATCAATAAGGTATATAATGAGGATTGAATTCTATTGAATAAGGTAAAGAATATTTGAGATTTCATGTTTTAGAATGATGGAATTATAAGGATCATTAAATTAATATATATTTCATAAATACGAAAATTGAAGAAGGAGCTATTGGGTGATGCACATAGCTCATCATTATCTATATAGTCTAGAAAAAAAAAGATATATAGTGATATCAAGAATCATTTTTAGTGGTAAAACATAAAGAGGTAAAGTATAATATATATATCACAATTCTTGTCATGCCAGCAAGTTAAGGTAGAATGAAAAATGTTTAAGGGGATGATGCAACCATTACCCTTACCAGTATAAAAATGAGTGAACATCACCAGGTATTTTATTATAGGACTTCCCAAGAATTTTAAATCATATAATTATATTTCAATTATAGTTTTTATTATTAAAAAGTTAACACATTTAATTTATATTCAATTATATTTCTAATTAAATAAAGTTTCCAAGATATATATAAATGATGTGGTATGTCTACATTATGTTTCACTCTCAATTTTTTATAATCAAGATTTGAGGTTTACCTCAATGTTCTGGAGATATATTCAATGGGTATTGGATATAGAGATAAAATTCAACACTGATTATCATCCTCATTCTAATGATAAATCTAAAAGGACCATTTAAACTCTAGAGTATATGATATGATCTTATTACAAGGATTTCAAAAAATGATTCGAATCACACATTTACCAAGTAGAGTTATCATATAACAAAAGTTTCAATTATAGAATTCATATGGAACCATATAATAATACATATGGGAATAGGTACATTTCTCCAACAAGTTGGGATGATGTTGGAGAGTGTAAACTGATAGGAACACATTCTCTCAAGAAATGAAGAAGAATATTTAAACCATTCAACATCACATTAAAAATTCAACAAGTTCGTAAAAGAGCTATGCTACTAATCATCCACTAGATTTGGATATTGAAGTCAAAGTTTTGGTATTTCTTTGAATATCACTATGGAATGTTGATCCCAAGATACATTTTCCCTTATGAAATCCACAATTGTGTGGGAATGGAATCTTATTTCCTTACACTTCTACCAAATATATCCTAAATGAAAGATCTATTCCTTGTATCAATTTTGAGGAAGTACATACCTAACCCTTCACATGTACTAAACTCAGATGTATTAAATTTAGAAAATGATCCCTCTTATGAGGAATAACTGATAGAAATTTTGAAGCATAGAGATAAAGTACTAAGAAACATGAACAATCACCTGATTAAGGTTTTATATAGGAATAATAAGTTTGAGGAACAAACACGGGAACTCGAATATGTATTTAAGAATTAGTACCCACATTTTTTACATTAGAGTAACATTGTTTTGAGCATGAAATTATTTTAAGTAGATAGAATGTAATACCCCATGATTTCACTATATAATTTTCCTTTATATAAATACTATGTTGAATATATTTTTTCATATGTAATAATAAAATAAAAATAACTATAGTATATTTTATTAATAAAAAATGTTATAATGTATGATAAACATGAATACATTATAATAATACAATATAAAACTTCACTATGAAATGTAAAAGTGTAATAAATCCCTAAATTAATAAAAATATAATGTATATGAAATCATTATCATTATGGTTTTCTATGAATATTTTACACTAAATTATAATTATGAGAAGAATTTAAAAAGCTAGAAATATAGTATACATGTTGATTGAGAAGTAAATAGGATGAATGAATTTAGTAATGAATTTAAGGCAACATATAAGAATAAAATATGACCGTTATATATAGATTTTGAAAATATGGTCATTGGATATATGGTTGATGGAAATATGGTCATTTGATATATAGTTGTTTGGTATGAATGTATCTCATAGGTATATTAATATTGTATAAATTTTAGTAAAAAATTTAAAATAATAAAATTCATAGTTAAAAAAAGAAATAGTGAATATTTAATTAAAATATTTTAATATAAAAATATTTGGTTTGTGTTACATATTACTATTAACAAAACTAATATTGTTAAAGACTAATTTAATGTATTTATAAAAATAAAAGAAATATTTTAAAACCAATTTATTAGTGACAGTAAATGGATATAAGTTGAATAACTAATAGGATGCGGTTAATATTATTTATTACTAAAAAATATATTTTTCAAAGAACTATTATTTTAAGTGTCAAGTATTTTTATATTAATAAATTAAATTAATAACTTTTAAAGTATAAATATAATTCAATGATTCAATTCATAAGAAAAATATTATTAATAATTTAATTATTAATTGATATGAAATAGTATTAAGGAAACATAGAAACAGTTTCAATAAATAAATTTTTTTGAAACAATTTAAATAAAAACAGTTTCATTTAATATTATCAATCATTTAATTATTAAATTAATAACTTTTAAGTATCATGTATTTTTATATTAAAAATTCATTTTCCAATAACAATAGTTTTTTGAAATATTTTATATTATCATTTAAAACTAAAATTTATATTATATTGAAATTTATTTTGATTAAATAAAGTCTAAATTTTTTATCAACACATAGAAATTAGATAAATAGGCCAATTTTATTTTTAACCATAAAAATAATTTACCGAGGTAAAACTTTTTTTACCATTGTAAATGTAAACTAAAGTAAAAAAGGTTAAAATAATTAGTAAATACATAAAATATCCTAGAAAATTTTATATAATTTTTTTATGAGGGTATTCATAGACTATCTACATCATGTTCCATTTTTTGTCCACTTCCCTTTTAAAATGAAAACCTTATATATTAAGGAATTAATATTTATATAAATTCCACTCAAAACTCACCTATAAATGGACCCCTATTATACCCTTATGATATCACTCAAAACATGTGGTTCACAATTAAATAAATACTCATATTACCTCTATAAAATACTTATTATAAGTTGGGTGGCTTCTAGTTCTAATAAAGAAGCCTAAATTCTTTATTCTAAAGGAATTCGTGGCGAGAAGGAGAAAATTCATCAAGTAACTAATTCTTCTCTATTTTTTCTAAAAAAATTCTCATATATAGTTTTATAAATTTAATCAAAAATTGTAATGATTTGATATTATAATCATTATAAATTTATTAATATGATATTAATATTATATAACTTAATCATACTCATTCATTAGTATTTCATGTTCATGTTTGGGTTGGTTCAATCACTCATATGAATGATGTTGTACTATCTTCACCATTTCCAAAAATGAATGAGTGTCATGAAATTAATAATATTAATATACTATAACAAAATAAATATATTTCATTAATTTTGTTTATAAATTATTACATAAAAATTAATGATCATTATAATGCATTTCATGGTAATCGGTAAATTACTTGAAACACACTCGTCGTGGATTCTATTCTTGTGAACCATACCCATACCTTACATAAAATTTAAATGGGAATAAATAAATAATTTAAACACAATTATTTCATTATCGTGACTAATATATTAATGATAATAATATTATTAAATCATAAATATCAACATCACCATTAAACAACTTGAAGGAAATAATCAATATTTTTTACATCCGATGATGAAAATAAAAAATAACTAACCAATATATGCACATTGATTGATTATAAATTATTATTATAAAAGTTAATATATTTTAATAAGGATATAAAATAAATTATCGTGATTATTATGTTTATTATATATGTGGTTAAAGTTCTTTTGTGGAATTTGAATGTTACTGTAAGGATTTATTTACTATTATCATTTTAAAATTGAGATTGTTTATGTTTTAACTTCCATATAGAGAAATTATATGTCCTATTTATCTCTAATACCTATATATTTTCTTATCCTCTAGTTATTAATGAGTTTTAATTTTATTCTTAATATTTTACTTTTATTTGGTTCATAAGTCTACTGAAAAGATGCTGGTTAGTGGAGCCGACCTTATCTATTATTTTCGGTGGGGAATCCTTCTCCTACTTATCATTATTATTTATTATGTTATATATATGTACTTGTATAAAATTATATGATTTATTAAGTTTATTTTCTATTTTTATTTTCTTTATTTACAATTTTTTTAAAATAATCTTCTTAACGTTTTCTGAACGAGTGATTTTCTAAAGACTTTATCTTTCATTAAAAATATGTCAAATTTATCCCTTTTTAAATGTTTTTATTTGAATTTATTTTACCATAGTTATATCAAATTTTTCTTAATAAATAGTCATTTTATTTCATGTTTTTACAGAGTAAATTCTATTCCCAATTTTTTGAGAATTTTTTGTTTAAAATAATAGATTTTAAAAGAACAAAAAAATTCTTATTTTTTTCAAAGAAATTTTATAATGTTATTATAGAAGTTTTTATAAATATATATAAACACTTTTTAATATTTCATATACTTAATTGGGATCATTATCTAATTATAATATCCACCTTTTTTTCTCTAGATTACTTATGATAATATCTTATGTAAATTTTCATAAAACAATTTCTTCTCAGGAGTTAATTAATCTACGATAGAATTAAAAATGTTATCATATTCATGTGGAAAAAATATACAGGTTTTGTAATTATGTGATGGGTGGAACTAGAATTATATAACCCTCTAATGAATTGGGTAAAATGTTATATCTTACGAGATAACATGTATGGGACTATAGAGTAAACCCAATCCACTATGGGACTCTATCCACTATGTTTATGGGAATGTGGAGTGAACAAAATTTACACCTATAATATTTCCACAATGCGATTTTGGTCTTGGAAGTAAGACACAACATAGGAAATGATTTTATATAATTATTTATGTTCCAAATTATTTTTCCTATGTTATGATTTCATTTCCCAAGATTATCAACTCATGTTTTCATACCCCATTCAAAGTTCAAAATACAACATTCAAATTCCACAAAAAATAAGTTCAAATAACCACTTGCACCATCCACATATTTCAATCATCCACTCCACATTGCCTCCAATGAAACCAAAAAATCCATTTCAAATTTTGAATTTCAAAAAAGACCGTCATCACTACCTCAGTCGCCGAATGACCTCGATACACACACTCTGACACAGAAGAGTCGACTGTCAGATCGCAGATAAGATCCATCCACCATAAACCCCCGACACCACCTTGAGTTTCATTGTCGTTACCGTCACCGTAGAGTATCAACATAAACCATCGACAGTGCCGGTGATAAAATCTTGTGACCCAATCATTACATACATACCTATTACATCATTTTATAGTAATATTTATTACATATCAAAATAAATTTTTAGTGACTTTAGATATGGGAAACATAAAAAAATTATTCTATAGTATTTTTAATATCTCCCCAAAATATTTTTCTCACATGATAACCTTTTATTCACAAAATACATAATACCATTGTTCCTAACATGAGTAGTGTAATAATAAAAAATGTTATCTTAAATTATTAGTATGGGTAAAAATAAGAGATATCAATCGAATATCATAATTAAGAATAAGATGGGAATGTGGGTATGAGAACATAATCAAGGTGCATGGTTATAACATCATAGGATCATGAATAATATATCCTAGATCAAAAATCCTGATTCATGGAATAGAATGACTTATCCAACATATAAAAAAACCCAGATAACATCATTTCATCTTAGTGAATGGGAAACCTTTCCATAAAATACATAGAAATATTCTACCATTTTCACTATGGAATACCCAAGGGTTGAAATATACCAACCAAAAAATTATGTTCATTATTTACTTTATGTCACATAAGATATCCAAATAAATAATTATCTATGAAATTTTTCATCCTCGGTCACTAAAAATGCTTCCACATAGAATAAATTATTCTTTCTATTATATGGTGTATGGATAAGAGAGAGATATGTATCTAACATAAAAAACCATTCATAAAACCATTAAAAATATATATCCATTCCTAAAATAATATCCAATTCACTCTATTTTAGGTCCAAATATTAAGATCATATTCATTGAAAATATAAACCATCCATACTTTCACTCCAAGATCCACCAGAAGTGGCTCTATAACATAAAAATAAAAATAAAATTGAATGATAATATGACATAGAAATCCATAACCACTAACCTCATACATATATAAATGAAATTCCATAAGATACTATACCATTATCTACTCCTATGTTGATTCTTGAGAAACATCACCATATAACTTCCTTTATAGTTCATCATACAAAACATTTCATTTGCTTGAGTATATTTGATATAAAAATCATAATTTAGATGTATCTGTATCCATATACACTATTATAAATTCAAATACCTATATGATAAAATGTACCATAATCTCTTATTCTTAGTGTGAACTACATGTAGTTTTTTCTAGATAATAATGTCTGAATAAATTTAAATAGAATATCATTATTGTAATCTTAAGATCATTCATAATATAACTATGTTCATGGAGAAGTAACTATATGAAAAAATATGATATGAATTACATATCCCACATCAGTACACATCTGAATTCTTGATTTTAAACATCACAATATACCTCAAACACAATTCCTTTGTATCATAAATTGTGAACGAATTCAGTAGTATTCTTCTTCATCAAGAATTCAAAGTCTACCTGATGATTTAGGGTCAAAATAAAAGCATGATTTTTTTTATTCAGAGATGATAATGGATTTTTAATTTGAGTTAATTAAAATTAAAATATAAAATAATAAACTTATAAATTGATAAAAATTTATACCTTATAAATGATCTCTTTTACCTCCTAATAAATAACATATTTAATATTAAATGAGTTTCCAACTACCCCACATAGAGAGATAACATTCCCAGGGAATAAACCTAATTCAATATAAAGTTTTCTATTATACTTATTTATATAAAATTAATGAAAAAATATGTCCCAAAACAACTATGAAACAATAATGATAATGACTAAACATCCAATATATCAATTCCATTAACTCAATCAATGATTTAGTAACTCCAAAGGGAATAACTAAAAAACCAAAATGCCTATAATGAACCCATAATATGGTGGTATAAATGTCCTTCTAAATTACTACCATATGATTGAATCACAATATTTTATATTTCTTTTAAAACCAACTAGTCCACTTTATTTAATTAATTAAATCATTAATCCTTGGAAAGGGGTCACGATTTTTCATCTTTACTTGATTTAATCACCAATAATCATAAAATGCAATCATTTTTCTTAGAAAAAAATGCCAATGAATCCCATGAGGATATAATACATTAAAAAAACTCTTTGAAAATATATCATCAATTAAAATAAAAAAATATATTGGTTTTATAGGAATAATTTGATAAGTGACCATTGAAATTAGAGACATAAATTAATATAGTTCAATATCAAAGTTAATATCTATCCTAAGAGGTAAACTAGTAATATGTTTTAGGAGGTAAATCAATTAAATTACAGACCACAATCTTAATATCTTCCTATTTTGAAAGGGATGTACATGGTGTTAAATGTCTATAAAAGATGTGATGATTTAATCTTAAATATATTACACTAAATTCTATTGATCTTTCCTTAAAAAAATCACATGAACTCCTTTCATATTTGAAAAGATTAATTTTTAGAAATAATAGTCAACACATGATTTCATAGAATATATTCAATCTATTACAATGATAAAATCATATTTTTGAATATATAATAATATTAGGTTCCACTTTACTTGATCATTACATATCACCAAATCATATCCATGAATAAATTATACAAACCCTGATTAGTCCCATAGTGGAGTAGATAACTTAATAAGTTGATGAATCCTCTCAATATATAGCTCTAACCATTTTAAAATGGTAATTATATTGAATGTATATGAAGAATTTATGTCATATAAAATAGATACAATAATAGATATTAATAGATTATATGTCATTCTTCCTTATGTCCCCATAAATAATAAAATACCCTAGTGTATAGTTATCCACAACCAAATCAAACTCCTTACTCTCCATAATTTCTACCCCCACTTTGACTATAATCAATAATTGGTCCCTAGGGATGGGAAAAAAGCCTAGGATAATTATCACGACCCCCTCCCTCCAAATATAATGCAATGAGGGGAAATAGATAATGACCCCTGAGTCTCACCTATAGTAGTCCTCGAGTTGGCGACTAGCAATTAGGGCATAAAAATATCATGAAATGGGGAACATTATCCTCTATAATAATATAGGATTGGGAGATAAGATTAATCATCCCAAAAAAACTCCAAGACATAATATAAAAAGAAACCAAAACCATCCCACATGTATGTATAAATAGAAATGATACAGATAAATGTCTCCAAATGTAAATACCCAAAATAAAAGCTAAAGCAATGACATAGAAACTATCAAAGGTCTAAGATAGTAATTTCCAGCATGGTCCATGTAATCCTCCTAAAAACCTAAAAATAGTTTATATACATAGGGTGAGCATACTAGTATACTCAATAGGAAAACAAAAGTCTCTTGTGAACATGTGAAAGAAGCATACTAATGCACCCATGAGTATACATAAGACCCGAACACACATAAACATTTATACTAACCAAATCTAACCTCACTAAGGCACACTCACCAAATAACAAAATCCAAGTAATATAATATAACAAGAATAAAATCGATATGGGTACCCCACATTGCTTTCCCACTGGTATGCCACTATGAAACCCCAAATTTATTCATCCTGGAGCTCCCATATCTTCTGTATACCACACCTCCCCACAAGCACAGTCACAACACACCTCATCCGAAGACCCCTGGGCTCACCGTCCCATAAGCAGGACTACATCACATCTCGCATAAAAATAACTGGGCTATAAAAAACCACTACCATAACCAAATTAGCAGGGTATCATGAACATGAAGGAAATAAATTTGTTCCCTCATCATACCATGAACAAACCCCACCAAAATCTTCCCCACAAGGATGGTCAAATCACACCTTTCCTGAAAATACCTGGGCTACCATCCCACAAGCACAATCACATCTCACCCGAAAACACATGGGCTATCAAAACCACTATCTAATGAACTAATAGACCTTCATCCATCATAGCCTATGCAAAACCTACCTCATCTAGAAGAGAGAGTGGGAAATACTGGGTAGCTAGCCATCTGTCCTCCTCACTAGATGTTAGAAAAAAACCCCTGAGTGACTTTGTGGGTATCATAACATTATGCTCGATGTGGGTGCAATGTGTATATAAATCACAAGGAAAATAAAATTATATATATATATCCACACAAAAATATCAACCTATGTCTTTACAACCAAACACTAACTAACTCAAAAAATCACAACTTTTACTACCACCTATAAATACACAATTCCACACAACAAACCACAAGACCCATTTCACATTTACAACCAATTAATTTAATCATCCCATTCCTTTCATTATTTAGTATCAACCACATTTAAACACACAACCCACCATTTATTTATTCATTATCCATTTCCATACATTTAACCAAACTAACCCATTTTATTTAAATCATTATTAAATAATTCATTTATTCTATCACTACCTAGGAATCTAGCACAAATAAACCACCACCTCGCTGCCCCAAAAGCATAGCCAAACAAACCACCTCACTGCCCCAAAATCATGGCCAAACAAACCACCTATCTTCCACAAAATAACGACCAAACAAACCACTTATCCACTCCAAAAGCACATCCAACCAACCATCAACCCCACATATGTCCCAACCACACATCACCATCCCACAAGAATGAACACACACCACAACACATCAAGATCATTTTACCCATTTACAAAGGGCCTTTATCACATTCCACTTTATTTTAGGGGAGTTATTACATAATTCATAATCCCTAGGAAACAATTTCATTATCCCAATATAAATGGTTAATAAATTTCCATTTTATAATGATATCACAACAATCACAGAAAAAGAAGAAGTAAAGGAACATATCATCCATCATAAAAAAATCCCTTAATGACCACAATTTTCAGTGGGGTATCAAGCTCATACAATCCAAAATATCACAATAATAAAAATTCTATAAAAACATGCGAATCAAACCTATTTAACCATAAATTTTAATTTAACCAATTATTTATATTTGATTAAGCTAACACAACCACAAACCATAGATAAAAAAAAGAAAACCTCTCATGCATGATACACAATAAAGAGAAGCAATGTATTACCTACCTCAATGAAGCTTTCCAACTCACTACATACTGTAGGGTAAAGAAGAAATGCCTACAAACAAAAACCACACCAAGAGAAACCATGGGTCAACATACACTATACCAAATACCATCAAAACACATCCCAACACACATCCCAAACCAAAACAACATCTCCATAAAAAAACTCAAAAGATGAATGGGAGAAAAAACACCAAAAAATAGAGAAGGACTTACCACTGATTACTAAGGGTAAATAACCACAACTAATGGATCAATGTAAGGGAGAAGGGGGATATAAGGGATAATCGGGGTTCTTAGGGTTTTCTAGGAATGATATAGGAATATAGTCATCCAAATTAATGAGAATCAGCCAAGAAAAATAACTTAAAACTTGGATGATGACATTTACACATCGTGTAATACATTTACATGGAGTGTAATTCACAGGTTCCCAAAAATTCAATATTTCACTGAAAAACATGTACCCTTTTAATTAATCAACCCCAAAGATCTACACATCATGTAACACCTTGTGAACTTGTCTTATCAAGCTATGAACCACACTTACATGATGTTTAATCTTTACACATCATGTATTCACCATGCTTCTAGAATTTAATAGCCAAAACCTCATGACCCACCTTAGGGTTCATTCAATAACCTACAACACCGAAAAAATAAAGTAATGGACAGGGAAGGAACATAAAATTACATCAGATACCTATCAAATGATTCTCACCCTTGATAATCCGAAACCAAGCCCAAAAGGAAAGGGGTCCGAACAACCACCCCTCGAGATACCTCTCAAGGATATCATCATTCCTCAATACTACCAACATCCAAAAATTCCAAACCAAATAGTTACAAAACATCTATAACAACCTCATAACCATATAAACACAAAACTTCACCTTGCACACAACCAAACTTCCACACAACCACTACACAACCAATGAATCACACTACCCCAAGATAAAAAATTAGGGATGTTTATCCTCCATGTCAAGATACTATCCAATCTGGGTGACATTGAATTTCCCACATAGGTTTAATCTCATTAAAGTTAATGCGTCTTGATTAAGAATTATGTCCCCGAAATTTTAATATATTGGGAATTTATTAAATGTCACACAACAAACATAAGGGAAAATAGATTATAAAATAAAATAGCAAGGTCTAAAACATCACACCATAATAAAAATAGAGAAAAAAAAACTCAGAACAACTTTGGGTATTGGGAACTCATATGCATCTCTCACTCCGAAGTACTCTCCTCTAAGACACCATGCCTCCACAATAGAAAAATCAAGGGAATGGTCAATCCACATAGTGCCTTTTATCATTGTTCCTAGATCTATACTGGCCTCTCTATGAACATCGCTTCATCCTCGATATCTAACTCTCCCTAGTCAATGACATGCGATTCATCGTGAAGATACAAAAATCTGAGAGATATGGAAGACATCTTGGATCCTCTCTAGTTGTGGTGGAAATGCCAACCAATACGTCACCTCTCCAAATTTCCCCAACACCTCAAAGGGACCAAAAAACCCAAGAGAAAGCTTACTCCCTCTACCAAAACTCCACTTTCCATGTCGGAGGGAAACCTTTAGTAACACATGATCCCCAACCTCGAACTCCAAGGGCCTCCTCCTACTATTGACATAAGACTTCTGTCGATCCTGTGCTAATTTAATCCTCTCATGAACAAGCTGAAACTTTTTTTTGTGCTCTACACCACCTCAAGACCAAGAACTACTGCCTCACCAACATTTTTCCAACACAACGAAGAACAACATGGTCTCCCATAAAATATTCAAATATATCCATGCCAATGGAAGTGTGATAGATATTTTTATAAGAAAAATCAACCAAAGGAATGTGTCATAACCAAGATCCACCAAAGTCCAAGATGCATGCCTAAAACATATCCTCCAATGTTTGGATAATCTGCCCTGTCTTCCCAACCATCTGATGGTGGAAAGAACTGCTGATGTGTAACTGAGTTCCAAAAGCATGTTGTAATGCAATTAAGACTTGTGATGTAAAACATGCATCCTAATATGAGACAATGAACCTCAGAACTCCATGAAACTGCACCACCTCATCCATATATCTCTTAGAAAAAGAATACACTTCACCTGAATCCTTGATCACTGTTAAGTGGGTTGATTTTGTCAACTAATCCACAATCTCCTAGATACCATCACAAATTTCCTAAGATATGGGTAACCCCATGACGAAATCCATCGAAATGTCATCCCATTTCTATGTGGAAACATCCAAAGGATACAAAAAACAGCCAAGAATATAATGCTCAACCTTTTCCTATTGGAAAATCAAGCACTTTTCCAAAAAAACTCTGCCATTGAACATTTCATCTTGGACCACCAAAACTATATCCTCAAGCCAGAGTACATATTGGAAACTCTTGGGTGTACTGAAAATGGCAAGCTATTAAACTCACAACGGTCTCCCACACACATCACTACCAGAACCCAAAATATACCATGAAACAACATTCATTTCTAACTATCCTATGATAATACCTTTTTAGTATCACCATGGATAAAATGATCGTGAATCACATCTACCTCTATGTCTCCCCAATGAGACTCCTCCACCTACTGCATCAGAGAATATTTCACTATCATCTAAAAAAATAGCCTCTACTACCAACCATGTAAATACCTAGAATTTTCGTGGAAAGTTTTTTCTTCAATACATGAGAATTTTTCTTCTTTTTGAAAATTAACGGCGCGTGATTCCGAGGCCCGGTGTGCCTGAAATCAATTTCTGAAGTTTTGTTCAGGTACGTTTAGTAAACGTATGAGCGGGTTTTTATAACTTTTGAACCGGTGCCCGAATTGAAATTTGAGGGCACCATTGAACTCACAGTGTTGGTTTTCGCATAAGAATAATTTTACCTTGACGAAAGATAGTCGGGAATAAAAGATAGTTTTTGGGTTTTTCATAAAAGAATTAAATTAAAATAAAGTTGTGGCTTTATTTTTATTTTGTTGGTTAAATCCTCCATGTGGAAGTTAAAGGTGGGGACCACCACACCATAACCTCGCATGAGAGGTTATGGTGGTGGGGCCCACCCAAACCTAAGCCCCTCCTCATGATATTTGTGGTGGGGACCACCCAGGTTTTAAACACCCTTGAAACTCCCCATTAATGGGGAGAAATCCTCAAAATCCCATCAAGTATAGGGGAGCCTCTTCAACTCCCCTAACTTTTAATTCTGCCAAGTCCTCCTCTTTGTTTAATTGTTCCAACCACGTGGATTAATTAAGCAGAGCCAACTTAATTAATTCACCCAATTTTTGAATTCTCATGCCAATGAATTAATAGATGTAACACCTCAAGATTTTACGAAACATATTATTTTTAATGTTTTGTGTTGTACGCTACACCAAAAGGAGCTTGCACAACACGCATCCCTGACTTGGCTTGCATTACACGCAAGCACGACCTTCCATGATAGCGTGTGTTGTACGCAATACCGAGTTTCGCTATATGATATTAAAATATTATTAAAAATAGACGTTATGAATAGTAATACCCACTTTTTGAAATTTTATAAATTTTATTTTTGAAAATGGACTTCATTTTTGGATTCAGAATATCAAAATTAGCCTAGGGTGAAATTTTTGTATTTTTCTGAAAACTTTCAATTTTTGATGAATAGTGAAAACACTGGGTTACTATTTAAAAACCGACTTTTTATTTAAATAATTATTTATTTTATTTAAATTTATTTTAGGTCAAAATTGATACATAATACCTATATAAGTTCAATGTAATTCATTGGAGTCATTTTATAATAATTTTAGATATAAAATTTTTTTATTGAACTTTTGACCGTCTTTTACCCACCTCCTAGGAGAATTTGCAAATTTACATAAAACTTAACTTTACCGCTTTTGTGAATGGAATTTCAAAAATCAGAGAGACACAATTGATGTCAGTAAGTAAAATGTGGTTCAATGAGATGAAAATAATTTTTGGTGAATAATAACTTTTTACTTTTTTTTACCAGGGTTAAAAGTAAATAGGGTAATTAAGGGTAAAAATGATATTATTATTAGCCTAAAACACGTCAAAATTATATTGGATAAGTGTAATTAGACCAAAAACAACCTTAGGAATAAAATATGTCCATTTAGCCCCACTTGTATTAGATTAGGACATTTACTATTAATTTATTTAAAGAAGGGTTAAAATAGTTAAAATCAAAGTTTAATAACTAAATCATTTTTAATATAGGGTTATACACAAGATAAATTCGACTATAAACATTCATTGGAAATCTAAAAGGATTTCCTACACAATGATATTTTATTTTTAATTTTTAGACATTAAAAAATTTCATTTATTTATGACACAATGATGATGCAGTAATTATATTATTAATGAAATATTGACATAATTGATGTTATAAATACCCAAAAAAAATGTAATTTGAGACTTTTTATGAATTAAAATAATTTTCTATGTCAATATGACATGTTATTATTGATTTAGTTTACTTTTTTAGAACTAATAATTCTGTTAGGATTTTCACAAAAATCAATTACCAAATAGTTTCAAAATTGACATAAAATAGTTTTTAAAACAAATATTATATTATTAATTGTTATTTTGTTCCTAAAAATATAAGGTTCGGCCAAATGACTTAGATAAGGTTATATATATTAATAATAAACAACTTGGGGTTCTTTTGGCTTGTTATAGTAAGTTTATTAACCTTATAGTGTAAGAAAACAAGAAGACACGGTAAAAGTAAAATTATTTAACTTAAAGTTAAATATAAATGATAAGGTTAAAATAGAAACCTAAACTTGTCTAAATTCTATTGGATGAGATTATTTCTACCCATAACCACCTTATTCTCGAAATAACTCAATTTGGAGATCTTAAAAACCGAATATGACTTTATAATAAAATAATATTTTTAGTTATTCCAAAGGTGCCCCTCTCCTCCCTTATAAAAGGGCGCCTCCTCCCTCTCTTCCTCAAAGCACTTTGAGCCTTAAATCTCGGCAAAAACCTGAAAGTTTCTCTTCTACACTTCCCTAGAAACATCCTAGAGGTTCTTGTCTTATTCAAAGACCAATCTTAGTGCCCTAAGAGGAGGTTTCAAAAAGGCACTTCAAAGAAGAGGTAATGTCCGTTACCGATTCTTTCAACTTTATTTCTTCTTCCACTTCTTCTTCTTTAGTTGTTTCATTATGAAGTAATAACATCAGTATAACTCACATAATGATATGTTATTATAATTATGAAACAACCCTATTTCAACATCTATCCATCCTACAGAAAATGAAATCACCACTCGTGCGTACGTACGAAATACCGTCTCCACGCCGTGGTGTAATCAGTTTTTCCACCACCACCTTACATGGATGAGTATAATGGTGTAAATAAATAACTATATATGATTATTTTAAAGTTATATTTATTATGAAATAGTATAAATACACTCCAATACAATTCCACCATTATGGGAATGATATCATCGCTCGTGCGTACGTACGGACTGCCGTCTCCACGAACGCGATGAGATTCATTTTCCATGATTAACCATTCAAGAATGATTATAAAGTATATATAATGAATAATAATGAAATATATGACATAATAATGCTACTGGATTTATTTATATGTATATGTATGTCATATACTCAATTCCATTCAATTCAATAAGGAAACGAAAACAGCGTTCATCCGTACGTACGGACTACCGTCTCCATGAACGGTGTATTTAATTCCTTTTATCGATCTATAATATATATGTATATGATGAATATATATTATATATAAATTATGTTTTACATTCTGTAATTATGTAAATCAGGATATAAGTAATAATATCAAGAACGAAGAGTCGAAACACATACGATAAATGAAACGATTTTACCCAAAATGCTCTTTAACATAGAATTTACAAAAGAACGGGTAATATAAAGTCATAAGTGAACCATATATGATATCATAACAATGAATATGATTCTGTAATAAGTCAACGACATTATTTAAATCATTATACAGGAGGTTCAGATGCATACGAAGCATATTAGACATAAGGTAAGGGATAATTTTGCAAATCTCATTTTTTATCCGAGATTTCTTATACGTAAGTATTTACTGGGGTTATTATTATCAACCATGTCCATGTTTGCTAAAAGTATGTTTAATGTACTTTTTACACAATTATGACTTTTACTACAAGGTATGTAAGGAATCTTTCTTTTTTTCCCATACGAGGTACTTTTTGACTTTTCGGACAAAAGTACGATGAGAATTTTTTTTAACTTATATGGAATGAAAGGATTTTTACGGTTTTATAAAGACTTATTTTCATAAAGACTCCTCAAAAATATTTCATGTCTATTTTCAAAAAAATCTATTTTATTTTAAAATTTCATGGAATTTTGTGAAAAGAAAATGATTTTGAAGAAGAAAGGATATTTTCCTCAAGAATTCATTTTCAAGTGTTTTATCCAAACCATTTTCCATCTAAGATGACATAATTTCATATGTGAATGTTTCAAGTGTAATGTATCTATGATTTACATGGTTTAACTTTTCTTATTATGAAATTATATCCATTTCTTTTATATGGATTATGTGATGATGGGATGATGTTTATGAAACCCATTTTATTCGTTGGGTTATTATGAATGATGTATGTTTATTTTATGGAACAAGTAAGAATGATTTCATTATGAGATGGGTGGGACCTATATATCCCTCCAATGCATTGGGTAAAGATTTATATCTCATGAGATAGACATGGATGGAATGGTAAGTTAATCCGGTTCAGTGTTACAGGACTAAAACGAGGAGTGAAATCGATTCAGAAAGGGACTTTGTCCACTAAGATGGTCTTGGCAGCAATGCCTTGGCTACTATGGAAATCATAATAAGTGCTGAATGGTTTCCACAACTACATGTTTTATTCCCATCCTATTTTATCGTGATTGATGTTCCTTTATGATATATTCCTTACGTACTTCCAATATTTATGTCTTTGCTCAAGGTTTTAATGTTTAGATTTCATGTTCAAGTTTTTGCATTCAAATGTTTATGGATTTTTTTATGTTCTCTATGTTTACCATTACTGGGCATTTGAGCTCACCCCTTTTATGTTTTCTTTTCCACAGGATATAAAGAAAGGTTTTAGGTAAGAAAAAAAAGGGAAGATCTTTATGGGAGATATTGAAGATCTTTCACCACGATTAGAAGATTATATTCTGAGTTTCCAAAGACACTAATATATTACGGTCCTTGTGTGTGTGTACTAAGTATTCTGCAAAAGTAATGTAATTTCCATGTACGTCAAGCTTAGGGTCTCTACAGTTGGTATTAGAGGAAAGGTTTAGTCAACCTTTGGAAACTAGGATGCAAAAACGTTAGTGAGATCCCTGGAGATATTTCTAAGGTATGTCTAGGAATGTCCCTAAGGATAAGTATACATATAGGATATAGTCCTAGAAATACGGTAACGATCTTAGAATTTAACCTAAGATGTTAGATATTTAAGGTACTCCCCCTTTATGAAGTTGTTTTCTCTAGCATGATTTTTGCCACTCACACTATTCTTTTTGGGCTTTAGATGATGGTTGGAACCCAAAGGAACCGTGTTGATCAATGTAATGGACAATGCAATGATTGTCCTCCTGAACAAACAAATGTTATGGGAGATGGAGTGCAAAATCTTATTGCTGTACTTACACAAGCTATGAATCATTCTGGACTTCCAAATGAGCAGAGAAGGGAAAAATATTCTGTTGAGTCCTTCATGAGGCAACGTTCACCTTCTTTCAGTGGGTCTTCCGATCCACTTGTTGCTGAACAATGGATCATTACCACTGAAAAGATATTTTCAGTTCTTCAATGTTCTGAACATGATAAATTCATCTTGGCAGTGTATTTTTTGGAAGGTGAAGCTGATCAATGGTGGAATCTTATCAAGAATATGAGGCCAAGATATGAAATTGAGTCCATAGAATGGGACGAGTTCAAGAACTTATTTTTCAATAATTACTTCCCTCGTATTCTTCGAACAAAGGTGGAGAAGGAGTTTCTTGAACTAAAGAAAAAGGATGATGAATCTGTTGGTATATACGAAGCGAATTTTACAAGGCTTGCAAGGTATGCATCTGGCTTTATCATCATACTTGAAAGTAAAATTGATCGATTCTTCAGTGGCTTAAAACCAAATCTTCGAAGGGCATTAGATATAAGAGACTTCAGTATCTATGAAGAAATTGTGCATTGTGCTATTAAGGTAGAAATGGAAGTTGGGGTTACATATCCATCTCATGGTTTTGACAAGAAACGAAAGATGGAATTTAAGGAGAAATCTCAGAATAATGGTGAAAAGAAGATGAATGTTTCCTTATGATCAAAGTGTGGAAAGAAGCATGGTGGAGATTCTATTAAAGGGACTAGAAAATGTTTTAAGTGTGGAAAAGAAGGTCATCGAGCAGCTGAGTGTCGAAGTAATGGAAAAAGGGTTGCTAATGGTGTGAATAAAGAAAAGACTGCAGAGAACGCACCAACAACACTTCAATGCTTCAAGTGCAATGAAATGGGGGCATTATGCTAATCAATGCCCTAATCCAAGGGTTAATGATGATCGACATGAGCAACCACTTAAGGCAAAGGACAAAGGGAAGTCACATGTGATCACTATTGGCGATGTTGAATATGACAATGATGTGGTGGAATGATTAAGTGTTTATGTAATGGGATTCCAAAATAATGTTGTATATAGTATCATAGAATATTGGAATATTTATGCATTGGTCTATTGTGGTTTTCAATAATTTTATGGTACCGGTAACCATGGAAAGTGATTGAGAAATTTTGGTAAGCAGATGATATGAGCATAATTAATGGATAAGAAGATAATGAGATGTTTGATTGTATTCATGAGCTCAAGATTGATATAAGGACTAAGTGATATCATGGTTTGAGTATAAAGAATTTTGAGGATTTTGGTATGTGGAAAGTGTTAACTTTTTACTGCATTCATGTTTCCACTAAGGTTCAATGGGTATTAATTATTCAAGAGAATACACGATTAAGGTATTCACATGTTTGTAATTTTACCAAAAAGATATATCTTATGATATATGGGGGATAAATGATGGCATTCACATGATTTTTATGTGACATTTCAAGTAATCATTTTCTGTATACTATGAGCTTGGACCGAAGTATTTTAGATAAACTTAAAGATTGGAATGGATTATGTTGGATATAAGTTAGTATTGTTTAAGGATAGAATTTTTTTTGATATTATTGATGGGATTTTATAGTAATATAGTTTTAGAAAAAGGACAACCTGTAGGACGGGCGACAACCCATCGCGTCGGACAAGGCTGTGGGAATCGAACTCACAACCGAAGTGTGACTGACCTTTATCGCCTACCACTGGCCTACAGGAAGTCCCTGGTTAGTAGAAACTAGTTTTATTTTATTACACGGTATGATATATGAATTATAAGTTCATTTTTGGAATCGTATACGATTAACCTCACCATAGATGGACTTATGTATATTTGATAAATTTTGCTAAACTTTTGTTTGAAACAGATGGAATGACCCATCATTCTATCACATGATATGTTAACACTTCACGAATAACAAATTCAACTTCATTTCTTTAAGAGATGAAGTGGAAATTGTTCAAATCACGAAAAATAGTGAGATTGTACCAAAATAAAGTAAGTATTTATTCTAATTCAAATTCTTCAACTTTTAGGGAAATGATCTTGAAAACCAAAAATGTTGTCCTAGTGCCCTTATATCCGATGAATCAGATGGTACCCTAGATCATCACAAATTTATGGCTTTGTGATTGTTGGATTTTTCATAGCCATGTTCTCTACCACTCTCCATCAGAACATGACGGTTAGATTTCTCTTCCATATCCATATTTTCACCTATGTTCTCCTATGTGGAAACCCAGTGTTTAGTTAATTTGGGTAACCGTTACGTTTCATACATTAGTTTTTAAAGCCAACTTTTGGTATTCCTTTTTACGATGTGAGTTTCTATTAAAGAAACTTTCGAGTAGTAAACCATTTATAACCCCGACGAATTTCGATGGAGAAATTCATTTTAAGGGGGGTAGAATGTAGCACCCCAAGATTTTACAAAAAATATTCTTTTTAATGTTTTGTGTTGTACGCTACACCAAAAGGAGCTTGCACAACACGCATCCCTGACTTGGCTTGCATTACACGCAAGCACGACCTTCCACGATAGCGTGTGTTGTACGCAATACCGAGTTTCTCTAAACAATGATATGCTATTAAAATATTATTTAAACTAGACATTATGAATAGTAATACCCACTTTTTGAAGTTTTATAAATTTTATTTTTGAAAATGGACTTCATTTTTGGATTCGGAATATCGAAATTAGCATAGGGTAAAATTTTGGTATTTTTCTGAAAACTTTCAAATTTTGATGAATAGTGAAAACACTGGGTTACTATTTAAAAACCGACTTTTTATTTAAATAATTATTTATTTTATTTATATTTATTTTAGGTCAAAATTGATACATAATACCTATATAAGTTCAATGTCATTCATTGGAGTCATTTTATAATAATTTTAGATATATAAAAATTTTATTGAACTTTTGACCGTCTTTTACCCACCTCCTAGGAGAATTTGCAAATTTACATAAACCTTAACTTTACCGCTTTTGTGAATGGAATTTCAAAAAACCGAGAGACACAGTTGATTTCAGTAAGTAAAATGTGGTTCAATGAGATGAAAATAATTTTTGGTGAATAGTAACTTTTTACTTTTTTTTACCACGGTTAAAAGTAAATAGGGTAATTAAGGGTAAAAATGATATTATTATTACCCTAACACATGTCCTAATTCTATTGGATAAGTGTAATTCGACCAAAAACAACCTTAGGAATAAAATATGACCATTTAGGCCCACTTGGATTAGATTAGGACATTTAATATTAATTTATTTAAAGAAGGTTTAAAATAGTTAAAATCAAGGTTTAATAACTAAATAATTTTTAATATAGGGTTATACATAAGATAAATTGGACTATAAATATTAATTAGAAAGATAAAAATATTTCCTACACAATTATATTTTATTTTTAATTTTTATACATTAAATAATTTAAGTTATTTATGACACAATGATGATGAAGTAATTATCTTATTAATGAAATATTGACATAATTGATGTTATAAATACCCAAATAAATGTAATTTGAGACTTTTTATGAATTAGAATAATTTTATATGTTAATATGACATGTTAGTATTGATTTAGTTAAATTAGTTCGAACTAATAATTTTTTTAGGATTTTCACAAAAATCAATTACCAAATAGTGTCAAAATTGACATAAAATAGTTTTTAAAACAAATATTATATTATTAATTGTTATTTTATTCCTAAAATTCTAAGGTTCGGCCAATTGACTTAGATAAGGTTATACATATTAATAATAAATAACTTGGGGTTCTTCTGGCTTGTTATAGTAAGTTTATTTACCTTATAGTGTAAGAAAACAAGAAGACACGGTAAAAGTAAAATTATTTAACATAAAGTTAAATCTAAATGATAAGGTTAAAATAGAAACCTAAACTTGTCTAAATTCTATTGGATGAGAGGTTTTAGACCCATCCCCTCATTAGCTTATAAATAACTCAATTTGGAGCTATTAAAAACCGAATATGACTTTATAATAAAATAATATTTTTAGTTATTCCAAAGGTGCCCCTCTCCTCCCTTATAAAAGAGAACCTCCTCCCTCTCTTCCTCACACCACTTTGAGCCTTAAATCTCGGACAAACCCTGACAATTTATCTTCTACACTTCCCTAGAAACATCCTAGAGGTTCTGGTCATCTTAAAAGACCAATCTTAGTGCCCTAAGAGGAGGTTTCAAAAAGGTGCTTCAAAGAAGAGGTAATGTCCGTTACCGATTCTTTCAACTTTATTTCTTCTTCCACTTCTTCTTATTTAGTTTTTTCATTATGAAGTAATAAAATCGGTATCACTCATATACTGATATGTTATTATAATTATGAAACAACCCTATTTCACCATCTATCCATCCTATAGAAAACGAAATCACCACGCGTGCGTACGTACGGAATACCGTCTCCACGCCGTGGTGTAATCAGTTTTTCCACCACCACCTTACATGGATGAGTATAATGGTGTAAATAAATAACTATATATGATTATTGTAAAGTGATATTTATTATGAAATAGTATACATACACTACAATACAATTCCACAATCATGGGAATGATATCATCGCTAGTGCGTACGTACGGACTACCGTCTCCACGAACGCGATGAGATTCATTTTCCATGATTAACCATTCAAGAATGATTATAAAGTATATATAATGAATAATAATGAAATATATGAAATAATAATGCTACTGGATTTATGTATATATATATGTATGTCATATACTCAATTCCATTCAGTTCAATAAGGAAACGAAAACAACGTTCATGCGTACGTACGACCTACCGTCTCCATGAACGGTGTATTTTACTCCTTTTATTGATCTATAATATATATGTATATGATGAATATATATTATATATAAATCATGTTTTACATTTGGGAATTATGTAAATTAGGATATAAGTAATAATATCAAGAATGAAGTGTCGAAACACATACGATAAATGAAACGATTTTACCCAAAACGCTCTTTAACATGAAATTTACAAAAGAACGGGTAATATAAAGTCATAGGTGAACCATATATGATATCATAACAATGAATATGATTCTGTAATAAGTCAATGACATTATTTAAATCATTATACAGGATGTTCGGATACATACTAAGCATATCAGACATAAGGTAAGGGATAATTTTTCAAATCTCATTTTTTATCCGAGATTGCTTATACGTAAGTATTTACTGGGGTTATTGTTATCATCCATGTCCATGTTTTCTAAAAGTATTTTTAATGTCCTTTTTACCCAGTTTTGACTTTTACTACAAGGTATGTAAGGAATCTTTCTTTTTTTCCATATGAGGCACTTTTTGACTTTTCGAACAAAAGTACGAGGATAATGTTTTTTTAACTTATACGGCATGAAAGGATTTTTACAGTTTTATAAATCCTTATTTTCATAAATCTTCCCCCAAAATATTTCACGTCTATTTTCAACAAAATATATTTTATTTTAAAATTTCATGGCATTTTGTGAAAAGAAAATGATTTTGAAGAAGAAAGGATATTCTCCTCAAGAATTCATTTCAAGTGTTTTATCCAAACCATTTTCCATCTAAGATGACATTATTTCATATGTGTATGTTTCAAGTGTAATGTCTCTATGATTTACATGGTTTCAATTTTCTTATTATGAAATGATATCCATTTCTTTTATATGGATTATGTGATGATGGGATGATGTTTATGAAACCCATTTTATTCGTTGGGTTATTATGAATGATGTATGTTTATTTTGTGGCAAAAGTAAAAATGATTTCATTATGAGATGGGTGGGACCTATATCTCCCTCTAATGCATTGGGTAAAGATTTATATCTCGTGAGATAGACATTTCTGGAACGGTAAGTTAATCTGGTTCAGTGTTACAGGACTAAAACGAGGAGTGAACTCGATTCAGAAAGGGACTTTGTCCACTAAGATGGTCTTGGTAGCAATGCCTTGGATACTATGAAAATCATTACAAGTGATGAATGGTTGCCACAATTACATGTTTTATTCCCATCCTATTTTATCGTGATTGGTGTTTTTTATGATATATGACTTACGTACTTCCAAGATTTATGTCCTTGCTCAAGTTTTTAATGTTTAGATTTCATGTTCAAGTTTTTGCATTCAAATGTTTATGGATTGTTTTATGTTCTCTATGTTTACCCTTAATTGGCATTTGAGATCACCCATTTTATGTTTTCTTTTCCCCAGGATATAAATAAAGGTTTTAGGTAAGAAAAAAATGGATGATCTTTATGGGAGATGTTGAAAATCTTTCACCACGATTAGAAGATTATATTTCGAGTTTCCAAAGACACTAAACTATTACGGTCCTTGTGTGTGTGTACTAAGTATTCCACAAAAGTAATGTAATGTCCATGTATGTCAAGCTTAGGGTCTCTACAATAGATTTTATAATCTATTATCCTTGGCTACCTACTCTTTTGTTGGAAAAGGAGGAAGGATATTTTAAGAGAAAAGCTCTCGCCAATGAAGAACACTCCACCGACGAAGAACGTCGACCCCGTATTTGACATTCTTCCTCAGACTTCTACCCTCATGGGATGTCTTCCAAAACTGACGTGTGAGCTCGTGATTGGAATTGTGCAGCGGACGTGATAAATGACAAAAACTACGTCTTCTTCCCCACGACTCCATCGATGAACAACAATCTTGGTAAAGAGTTAATTTCATTTAAGTTCCATGTTATTATTTTCTTTAAAAATGAAGGATGAGGGTGTTTTCCTTTTTGTAGGTGGGTTCTTGTGCTTCGTTATTATGAACCGATTTCTATCACCCTAAACGCGGAGGGTACAGGCCAAACTTACATGGCCTGACTCCCTCCGTCAATCTCTCTTGTGTGATGTTCTTCGGCATGGCGATGAAATGAAGAGATGATGAAGGCGCCATGCATCTACCGTGCTACCCGCGGTCTCCACAACCCACGCCGCCCTCGTGGTTCTTCGGCTGAACCCACTCCGCCGCCCTGGCTCGAGCCTCCCCACCACACTGGACCGTGCCTCCTGGCCTTCTGGCGACCCATCGGCCTCTCGTGCGCCCCGACTGAACCACACCGGCTCGAGCCGTGCCAGCCCAAGATGTTCCAGCCCTCGCCACCAGGCTTCCCAGCCTCCCGACCACTGGGCCTTCCAGCCTCCCGGCCGCCCGTGCCTCCTGAGTGCCCCAGCCAAACCACGCTGGCTCGTGCCGCGCTGGCCCGTGCCTCCCGGCCGTCCAACTTTCCGTGCGCCCCAGCCGAACTGTTCCGCCCGCCAGATCGGTCGTGTCGCGCCCTGGCTGAACTGACCCACGGCCGACTCGCGGCCTCCTGGCCAAACCGGCCTCGGCCGGGCCACCTTAGCCTCTGGGCCGAGCCACCCCGAACGACACCCTCGCAGTGACCTCCGGGTTGAGCCACCCTCACAACGAACCACAGCTGGTCCGTGCCGTCACGACCAGACTACACCCTAGCGGCCTACTAGGCTGGGCCCAACAGGCGGGGCCAAACCCAACGGGTCAGGACGGGTGACCCGAACCGGGTTGGCCCAGACTAAGATGAGACGAGTGGGTCCGACCGGGTCGGACCATATTCGGGACTACTACCAACCCTTTACTCTCTTTTGGCCATATATTTGGCACTTGACATCTGTTTGATGAACCGTCAGTGGTGCTGGTAGTATTGGTGCTTCATGGTCCCTTAAATTATACCCTAATAGAGTTTGCGGTATAGGTGAGATACGTTCAGATTAGATCGCGCACAAATCCAACCGAGCCCCCGGGACTAAAAAGCTAATAACTCATAGACCAGACGTCTGATTGACGCGACGTCTGTTGCATTGAGACCTATATGATGTGGCAGACCGTTTAGATACTCCTTCAGACTTCATGGCAGTTGATGTATCAACACTTGGCTTGATGAGAAGACCCTCTCGGAATCAATCTTGCTTCATGCGGAAACCCTGTGGCTGGCTGCTCTCTGACTACTATTCCTAGATCTTGTGTGGGTTCGATAGCTTTGACTACTATTCCTGGATCCTGTGTGGGTTCAAAAGCTCTGACTACTATTCGTGGATCCTATGTGGGTTCGACATCTCTGACTACTGTTCCTGGATCCTATGTGGGTTCGATAGCTTTGACTAATGTTCCTGGATCCTATGTGGGTTTGATAGCTCTGACTACTGTTCCTGGATCCTGTGTGGGTTCGACAACTCTGACTACTCTTCCTGGATCCTGTGTGGGTTCGATAGATCTATCTACTGTTCCTGGATCATGTGTGGGTTCGACAACTCTGACTAATACTCCTGGATCCGGTGTGGGTTTGACAAATTAGATGATTTAGTGGCTACACCTAATCATCTCTAACTCTCTACATATGTTGTGTACCTGTGCGAGTTGAGTCATTAAATTTGTGTTTATCATCATGATTGAGATGGATTACTTGATAACTTAGGTATATATATGGGTATATACCTTAGTAGGGTTATCTATTGATTTCATACTTTGTGGATTATCCTTGTTAGATTTTGTGAGACCTTGAGGGTTTTGGGGTCCCTACTGAGTATCGTGATACTCACCCCTGCATGGGCTATGCCCACACCTCGTTGTGTTGGATGTAGATGACGGACAATGCTGACTGAGGCTGAGAGTACTAGAACTGGAAGGTACACAGAGATGGACTTTTTGGCGTGTCGGTACACGAAGGAGACGGACAGACGTGGAGTGATGAGGAGGCGATCTGTACCTACCCATCAGGTAGGAATCTAGGAGGATGATCTAGTAGATATCTTTTTATTTCTCTTCAGTTGTATTTCAATTTATTTATACTTTTACATTCTAGTTGGGCTTTTATTCTGGCCCCTTTTTCATTCATCACTCTTTTTTATACAGTTTACTTGGTGTTTCGCCCATTTATGTGCTTTCTTGTGTGTGTGTGTGTTACAGGTTATAAAGGAAATTCCTTCCCAATTTTAGGGAATTACGCCTTTGGTTCTAGTCGTCATCCCCTGGCCTATGGATGGTGGGATTGGGGTAGTCACGGCACGGGCCCCGGGGGATGGGTTGTGACAAATTGGTTTCAGAGGAGTCGGTTCCACCACAGAACTTAGGACTCTGATCTTTTCTTTTAAGCAATAATGTTAAGTGTAGTGAGTGCAGTTTTCAGTTCAGGGAGTCCAATGTTGGTGCGGTGGCTGACGTATCCATACACCAGGACCCTGAATTTTGATTTTTGACTCAGTGCACAAAAACACTTATTGCATGTGTGCTTCATGAGTTTTCTTTGTGATCTCTTTGAGTTAGCTCACCAGGTATAACTTATTGACCGTGGCACATCTATTTATTTTCAGGATGCCTCCACGTAGACAGCCTGCTAGGGTTCTGAGAGTAGTATGCACATATATCCCACTGAGTGATGAGGCCTCGGTGCAGGGCCCTTTTCCAGTGGATGCACTAGCGGTACCACACCCCGTTGGGCCACCGATACCCCCAACCCCAGCAACAGAGAGTTCCCATCGCTTGAGCGCATTGGATGAGTTCCAGCACTAGAGGTCGTCCAGGTTCAGGGGTGAGATGGACCCACAGGTAGCTGAGGATTGACTGGAGGCTATGGTGAGAGTCTTCAGACTAGTGAGGACACCAGCAGACCTTATGGTGATCCTTGACGCGAGTCTCTTTCAAGAAGCTGCAAGTAGATGGTGGAGGCTGATGCTCCAGGTGCATGGCGAGGTGGCAATTCTCTTGGTAGACTTCGAGAGCTTGTTTTGGGAAGAGTTTGTCCCAGCTACCCTATGTGTAGTGCAGATACAAGTGCTACTTCATCTGCAGTAGGGTAGCATGATGGTGGCATAATACTCAACAAGGTTCACCGACCACTCACGCTACTCCATATATATGGTGCATGACCCATTATTCAGGGCCCAGACCTTAGAGCAGGGGCTCAGGCGAGAGATCATGGCTTTGATAATCTACCTCATCATCTCGACGTAGGCGGGGGTGTTGGAGCGAGCCCTCTTAGTGGAGAGTTTCATTGCTAAGTAGTCACCAACAGTGAGACCTAGCATCGGGCGTCATGTAGCGGAGTCTTCTACAGCTGGTAGCAGAAAGATGTCACATAGGTCCAAGAGAACCAAACCTACAGGTGGATGACCGCATTACTTAGGGTCAGTCGTGAGGGGGCACATGAGATAGTCCCAGACATTCCAGGAGTGGGTAGTGTTACTCTTGCAGTGGGTAGGGTCACATGGCTTGTGACTGGCCGACCCGTCGTTCGAATGATCTGCATATGGTCAAAGAACCTCTCATGCAGAGACAAAGATTCGATCGAGGTGGTCTACAAGGAGAAGGTGAACGTGGAAGAGGAGATGTTTGTGCAACTAGTGGTGGACGATGTTACAATGTGTTACCACCACCACAATCAGGAGGTCCACCCTGACCACATGGAGCAGGTGGATAGGCTAGAGCTCAGCATCAGGCAGCTGAGGCTTACGATCATTGTTCTCTAGAGATGATTTGAGGTACAATATGTGTCTACTCCACCATAGCTAAAGTTCTTATAGACATAGGTTCCAGTCACTCTTTCATTGCCACTACCCTCGTTCAGAGCTCGGAGATTCTGACAGAGCCGTTGGCTCGATCCTTACTGCTAGAGACTCCTACAGGAGAATATTCTATGATTAATCACTGGTTCTGGCAGTGTGAGATTACTATAGGAGGTGATATCTTCAACTGGGATCTCCTAGTAGTGGCGTCGAGGCCTTACGATGTCATCTTGGGTATGGACTGGTTATCTATAGTCCATGCTCTGATTGAATGTATTAGGCACAAAGTGTGGTGTGTCTACACGGATGGGACCAGGTTTACCTTCACCGGCAAGAAGGGAGCCTTTGCAGCGCATAATGGACTTGGTCGAAGGATAGTACAACCGATAAATCACCAGTTGGCTTTCATTACCCTTAGAGGAGTTGATTTGGAGAGTCTGACCTATCCTGTAGTGGTGGACCAGTACATGGATGTTTTCCCTGATTATATCCCAAGTCTACCTCCTCACAGTTAGGTGGAGTTCTACATTGACTTGTACCCTGGGATGGCACCGATATCTACACCAGCATATCGGATGGCTCCCGTGGAGCTTTGCGAGCTGTAGGTATAGCTAGATGACTTGCAGGTGAAGGTATTAATCCGGCCTAGTGTTTCTCCCTAGGCAGCCCTGATTCTGTTCGCCAAGAAGGAGGATGGTAGCTTGAGGCTTTGTGTCGACTACCGTCACTTGAACCAGGTGACCATGAAGAACAATTACTCACTTCTGAGGATTGACAACCTCTTTTATTAACTGATGGGAGAACGGTGGTTCTCAAAGATAGACCTCAGATCAGGCTATCACCCGCTCAGAGTTCGAGATGAGGATGTGCAGAAGACGACCTTCAGATGTTGGTATGACCACTATGAGTTCTTGGTTATTCCATTAGGAGTAACCAATGCTCCATCAGTGTTCATGGGACTCATGAACATGATTTTCTAGCCATACCTCAATCGCTTTGTCATAGTCTTCATCGACGAAATTCTGATCTACTCGACTATTGAGGAGGAGCATGCGTACCATTTGTAGGTAGTACTAGACACACTCTGAGAGCACCAGCTTTATGGTAAGCTCTTGAAGTGCCAATTTTGGATCCGAGAGTTTCACTTTTTGGGACATGTCATCTCGGAGGATGGAGTTGTAGTGGATCCAGTGACGATTGAGGTGGTACTTGATGAGGAGCCACCCAGGAGTATGACGGAGGTACGAAGTAACCTGGGTTTGGATGGTTACTATTGGAGATTTGTACCAGACTTCTCTAGAGTTTCAACACCACTATCATCCTGGAAGAATAAAGGGAAACCCTTCGTGTGGTCGGAGACATTCCAGTAGAACTTTCAAAAGCTGAGGCCGAGGCTGACTAGTGCCCCCATCTTGAGGCTTCTAGAGGAAGGCATCGAGTATGTAGTCTACTATGATGCACCAAGGACCAGACTTGACTATGTCCTGATGCAGGAGCGAGTAGTGGTCACGTATGGTTCATGACAGTTGATACAACATGAGCATAACTACGCTACCCATTACCTGGAGTTAGCAACAATGTTCTTCGCCTTGAATATGTGTCATCACTATCTGATGGGTGAATGTTTTACTGTGTACTCTGATCACAAGAGTCTCAAGTATATCTTCTCCCAGAAGGACCTGAACCTAAGAAAACGACATTGGCATGAGTTCCTCTAGGACTATGACTTTGAGATAGTCTATAATCCTAGGAAGGGTAACATTTTTGCAGATGCACTCAGCATGAGAACTTGTATACAACTTCTAGGCGAGGCGATATAGCAGCTGGCTACTTTACAGATATCCTTTGTGGATAGAGATGGAGGAGACTTCCTCCAGTCTCTTACAGTCATTACCCCACTTCTTCAGCGAGTCAAGGAGGCGTATCATGGGGACGCTGACTGTAAGACATGACGTGCTCAAATATCCATAGGGCAGGCACCTGATGGATTTTCTGAAGGTGGGGATCACGTCATCCTCTTCAGAGGACGTACCATGGTACCAGTTTCACTTCAGGAGGAAGTGTTGAGGGATATCCACACATCTTCTCTAGCGGTACATCCAGTAGTGGTGAAGATATACCAAGATCTCCGAAGACAACACTGGTGGCCGGGAATGAAGAAAGTAGTAGTAGAGTTCTTCTCTCGATGTTTCACTTGTCAGCAAGTGAAGGCGGAGCACCAGGTACCAGTAATCTTGGTTCAGCCTTTATAGGTTTGATAGTGTAAGTGGGATGGGATATCCATAGACTTAGTGACGAGAATTCCACATACATCCAGAGGTCATGACTCGATTTGGATGATCGTCGACCGACTCACCAAGTTAGCCCACTTCCTACCGACCAGAGAGCAGGGTTCAGTAGAGAGCATGAGATGACTCTATGTGCAGAAGATTGCGTGGATACATGGAGTACCTTCAACGATTTTCTTCGATCATGACACATGTTTTACTTCCCATCTATGGAAGGGGTTTCATGAGGATTTTAGGATGTATATTTTTTTGAGCACCACCTTCCATCCTCAAATGGATGGTTAGATTGAGCGGACCATTCAGACCCTTGAGGACATGCTGTGTGCTTGTGTCCTCAACTTTAGTCGCAGTTGGGAGGATAACTTACCTTTAGTGGAGTTTTCATACAACAACAACTATCACTCCACCATTGATATGGTAGCTTTTGAGGTATTATACGGGCGACCTTGCAGGTCATCCTTGTACTGGACTGACCCTGGGGAGTCAGCACTAGTGGCACCATAGATGGTATGAGCTACCGTAGAGAAAGTGCAGATCATCCAAGAGTATATGAAGACTGCACAGAGAAGGTAGAATTCGTATGTTGATAGGAGACAGAGACCTCTAGATTTCGAGGATGGAGACCATATCTTTATATGAGTCTCACCTTGAAGAGGTCTAAAAAGTTTTGGCTGAGGTGGAAAGTTATCTTTGAGATTCATCGGACCTTTACAGGTCCTCATCAGAGTTGGCGAGGTGGTTTACCGCTTAGCTCCTCCCCCTTAGTTGCACCGGGTGCACGACGTCTTCCACGTATCCCAGCTGAGAAGATACATGCATGACCCTTCCCACATCATCGACCATGGAGAGCTGGATGTCGACGATGGGGAGAATTTCACAGAGGTTCTAGTAGAGATTGAGGATCGACAGGAGTGAGTTCTTCATGGATAGTCGATACCTCTGGTGCACGTTCACTGGTAGCACGAGAACCTCCAGGAGAGCACATGAGAGCGGGAGGCTCAGATGCATGCTCAGTACCCCCACTTGTTCCCTTAGTTTGAGTTGTATCTTACGGGGATGTAAAGACCTAAGGTGGGGAGAATGTAAGGACCCGGAATTTTTGTGGAATTTTTTTTATTTTAAATATATGGGAATTTTGAGAGTCCGCGAAAATTGACAGCGCATGATTCCGAGGCCCGGTGTGCCTGAAATCAATTTTTGATGTTTTTTTCGGGTACGTTCAATAAATGTACAAGTAGGTTTTTATAACTTTTGAACCGATGCCTGGAATTGAAATTCCAGGGCACCATTGAACTCGCAGCGCCAGTTTTCTCTTAAGAAGACTTTCACCTCAACGACAGATAGTCGGGAATAAAATATATTTTTTGGGTTTTTCGTGAAAGAATTAAATAAAAATAAAGTTGTGGATTTATTTTTATTTTGTTAGTTAAAGCCTCCATGTGGAAGTTGAAGGTGGGGACCACCACACCTTAACCTCCCATGAGAGGTTATGGTAGTGGGGCCCACCCGAACCTAACCCCCCTCTTCATGATATTTTTGGTGGGGACCACCCTGGATTTAAAACCCCTTGAAACTCCCCATTAATGGATAGAGACCCTAAAACTCCCATTAAGTATAGAGGAGACTCTTCAACTCCCCTAACTTTTAATTCTGCCAAATCCTCCTCTCTGTTTAATTGTGCCAACCACGTGAATTAATTAAGAAGAGAAAACTAAATTAATTCACCCAATTTTTTAATTCTCATGCCAATGACTAAATAGATTTTATAATCTATTATCATTGGCTACCTACTCTTTTGTTGGAAAAGGAGGAAGGAGATTTTGAGTGAAAAGCTCTCGCCAACAAAGAACAAAGAACACATTCTCCCAACGAAGAACACTCCACCGACAAAGAATTTCGACCCCGACTTCGACCTTCTTTCTCGAAATTCTATCCTCGTGGGATGTCTTCCACAAATGACGTGTGAGCTCAGGATTGGAAGTTTTCAGCAGATGCGATGAATGACGACAACTCCATTTTCTTCCCCATGACTCCATCGACGAACAACAATCAAGGTAGGGGGTTAATTTCATTTAAGTTCCATGTTCTTAATTTCTTTCAAAATAAAGGATGAGGGTGTTTTTGTTTTTGAGGGTGGGTTATTGTGCTTCGTTATTATGAACTGATTGCTATCACCCTAAATGCGGAGGGTGTGGGCCAAACTAACATGGCCTGACTCCCTCCATAGATCTCTCTTGTGTGATTTTCTTCAGCGGGGTGACAAAACGACAAGGCGACGAAGGCGACAAGAATCGACAATGCTACCCGTGGTCTCAGAAACCCGTGACATCCTCGTGGAGGTTCGGCCGAACTGGCTCCGCCTTCCCGGACCGAGCCTCGCCACCGCGTCGGCCTGTGCCTTCTGGCGTTTCGGCCGCCTGCCGACCTCTCATGCACCCCAGCCGAACCACACCAGGCCAAGCCGTACAGGCCCGCGCCACCTGGCCTCTCGGGCTCCCAGCCGACCGCACCTCCCGAGCACCCCATCCAAACCGCACCGGCCCGAGCCATGCTGGACCTTGCCTCCCTGCCTCCCATGCGCCCCGACTGAACCGTGCCACCTGCCGGACCGGCCGTGCTGCGCCCTGGCCGAACCGGCCGCTGACCGACCCATGACCTCCCAGCCGAATCGGCCTCGGCTGCGCCACCTAGGCCTCCAGGCCGAGATTCCCTGAACCGCTCCCTCATGGTGCCCTTTGGGCTAAGCCGCCCTCGCACCAAACTACGGCCGGTTCACGCCCTCGTGGTCGGACCGCGTCCTAGAAGCCCTCCATGGCCCCTTGCGGCCTGCTGGGCTGGGCCGAGCTGGTGAGGCCGATCCCAACGGGCCGGCCCGCCCAACGGGCTAGGCCAGACCAAACTAGTCAGGACAGGTTGACCCAAACTGGGTCGGCCCAGACTAAAACGGGCCGAGTAGGTCTGACCAGGTCGAACCAGACCCAGGCCTACTACTGACCCTTTACTCTCTTTTGGCCATATCTTTGGCGCCAGATGTCCGTTTGACGAACCATCAGTGTTGCTGGTAATCTTGGAGATTTAAGGTCACTTAGAGTATACCCCACTAGAGTTTGGGGTATATTTGAGATACAGTCGGGTTGGATCGTGCACGAATCCAACCAGGCCCCTGGGACTAAAAAGCTAATAACTCACAGACCGAGCGTCCGATTGATGCACCGTCTATTGCGTTGAGAATTCTATGACATGGCAGACCTTTGAGATACTATTTATTGGGACTTCATGGCAATTGATGTTTCGACACTTGGCTTTAGGATCAGACCCTCACATAATCAAGCATGCTTCGTGCAGAAACCCTATGGCTGGATGCTCTCTGACTACTATTCCTGGATCCTGTGTGGGTTCGAGAGCTTTGACTACTGTTCATGGATCCTATGTGGGTTCGACACCTCTGACTACTGTTCCTGGATCCTGTATGGGTTTGACATCTCTGACTACTTTTCCTGGATCCTGTGTGGGTTTGACAGCTCTATCTAATATTCCTGGATCCTGTGTGGGTTCGACAGCTCAGACTACTAGTCCTGGATCCTGTGTGGGTTCGAAAGACTAGATGATTTAGTGGCTACAACTAATCATCTCTAACTCTCTACATAAGTTTTGTAGCTGTGTGAGCTGAGTCAGTATCTTTGTGTTTATCCTGATGATTGATATGGATTACTTGATAACTTATGTATATGTATGGGAATATACCTAAGTGGGGTTATTTGTTGATTTCATACTTTTTGGATTATCCTTGTTGGATTTTGTGAGACCTTGAGGGTATTAGGGTCCCTACTGAGTATCATTATACTCACCCCTGCACGAGCTATGCCTGCACCTCATTGTGTTGGATGCAGATGACAGATATCGCTGACTGAGGCTGAGAGTACTAGGACTGGACGATACCTAGAGGTGGAATTTATGGCGTGTCTGTACACGGAGGAGACGGACGCACATGGAGTGCTGAGGAGGCGATCTGTACCTACCCATCAGGTAGGAACCTCGAAGGACAATCCAGTAGCTATCTTTTTCTTTCTCTTCAGTTGTATTGCAATTCAGTTGTACTTTTACTTTCTATTTTGGATTGTATTCTAGCCCCTTTTTTTCATCACTCTTTTGTTATACAGTTTACATAGTGTTTCGTCCAGCTGTGTGCTTGCTTGTGTGTGTGTTACAGGTTATAAAGAAAATTCCGTCCCAGTTTTAGGGAATTATGCCTTTGGTGCTAGTCGCCAGCCCCTGGCCTATGGAAGGTAGGCTTGGGGTAGTCACGACATGGGCCTCGGGGGACGGGTCATGACAATCCAACCTTTCATCTATGTACACGATTTACAACTCCTCCATTTCTCTCCAAGTATCCCTAGACTCTCAAACAATATCCCTTCCTAAATTTCTTCTCAAAGAATTAGCCACAACATTCCCTATTCCTGAGGTGTAGCAGACCTTGAAATCGTAATCCTAAAGAAACTCCATCCACCTTCGCTACCACAAGTTTATATCACACTGAGAAATGATATACCTCAATCTCTTATGATCAATGAAGACCAAAAAGTTCTCCCCAATGATGTAATTACACTATAACTTAAATGAAAAAACCACAACTACTAAATCCAGATCATAGGTGGAATAGTTACACTCATAGGGAAGTAAGATCTTATACCCATAAGAGATTACCTCTCTCTAATGCATCAACACGAATCCCAAACCTAGATGAGAATAATCACAAAACACTTCAAACATTACATCCTCCTCAAGAAACTAAAGAATTGGAGCACTGACCAACTTCTCTTTTAGGTAACCAAATTTTTCCTGGAACTGATCAGTCCATAGAAAATCCAGATCATTCTTGGTCAAATATCTCAACAGGGCTGAAAATCGAGATAAAATGAGTATAAAACTATGATAATATCATGAAAGATAAAAAATCTATGAACCTTTGTAACTTTCTTGTGTTCCTCCCAAGAAAAAACTTCCTCAAACTTCGACGGGTCCACTGCCACACCTTTCTAAGACACCACATGCTTGATAAAATTAACTTCTCATTTCCAAAAATTACACTTGGACAACTTTACATAGAGTTGGTGGTGTCTAGGAACCTTAAATAAAGTTCTAAGATGATCAGAATGATCATCCTACGATTTGGATTAGATCAAGATATCATCAATTATTATGATGACAAACTAGTCCAAGAACTCATGAAACATGGAGTTTCTAAGCCCCGCGAACATGGATGGTGTGTTTGTAACACCGAATGACATGACTACAAACTTGATGTGCCTATACTTGCATATGAAGATATTCTTAGGGATTTCACCCTCATTTACCCTCAACTGGTGATATATTGACTGCAAATCGATCTTATAAAATAAACTCTCCCCTCTCAGATGGTCTAAGAGATCACCTATCCAAGAAAGAGGTTAGCGGTTCTTGATCATCACCTGGTTCAACCTATACTAGTCTATTCACAACCTCATACTACCATCCACCTTCTTAAAGAACAACACTGTAGTACCCTATGGTGACACAATGGGCTGGATAAAACCCTTCTTCATCAGATCATCTATTTGGACCCCCTCCTCCCACAACTTAGAAGGTTCCATATGATAATGATTCATCTAAATTTGAGAAGCACTAGGATGAAAGTCTATCCCAAAATCAAAAATCATAGTGAGGGGGGGGGGGTAGTGTCACAACCTCCTCAATAAAAACATCCAAAAACTCCCCAATGACCCTAGGAACCTCTAACATCAGATTCTATATTGATTACATAGAAAACTCAGGATTTAAGGAAATACAGAGATCCACATGCCAACCACCCACATGAAAACCCCAATCACTAAAAAAACCACACACTGGACATCCACATCTAAGAATAAAACTCTCCTATGGAAGTAGTCGATATAAGAATGTATGAAATACAACCAATCAATGATGAAGATGAATTCGTATTATTTTATATGTAGGAATAAAATATTCCAACGAGACTGATGTTCCCCCATCACCAGTCTACTTCCCCAACACACATCCAACAAGTTGATTTAGCCTCCGACTAGTGTAGTAAACACTAGGGACATGGGAATCCTCTCTACATATAGTACCATAGCATTTGATAGAGTGGGTGAAACAAAGTAGTATGAATCTATTGAATAAAATAAGGAATAAGAGAGAGTACTAAACAAACTGATCATACCTCTAAAGATCTATGTCCCCTCTAACACTTCTGCATCCACTACATGAAAATGACCACCCCCAAATCCTCTACCTCTCCACCGATGAAAAACTCTTTGACTATGCTCAGGTAGGGGTCCCCACACGTGAGAAAAATCATGGGGTTGGCCTATGCCTTCTCTATCTCTTCACGGTAGAGCAAAACCTTGCTTCCCTTTTTTCTGAAATGATCTCACTAGAAACTGCTGCTGAGGTTGGAATTCAACCTATACAAATCCAACAAAATAAGCTTGGGGAACCATAGGGAATTTGTTATAGTGATGGACATGAACCCCACATCCAAATAACACTATAACAAATCTTCCCAGGAAAAGCATGGAAACCACTGGCCCTAGAAGGATGAAAGGAAGCTACTGAGGTTGACTCCCTGCTGGTCAAAACCTAGAATGTCCTGATGCCTATGTCCTGCCACTAGAAACTATACTACTTGAGGAACCCTACTGGTTCCCCACTCATGGTAAACCTAATTACGAGTGAATCCAATCGCTCACCTTTTATTTCTTTTGAACTTCCAGATAAAATGGAAATGTAAAAAGAGTAACTTCATACTGGATAGAAGGACGGAGGTCCTCCTCAAGACATCTCGGATGAGACTCTTAATCTTGAAAAGTGTATAGTAAAAAATATAGAAATATCTTTAACTTGATTAACAAATCCCACAATAACATACTCCCATGATAAATAGAATGAAGATCCTACCTTTTCACTAGATTCATAGTCGATGAAAGGAACTCTTCACAAAATTCATTATAAAAGTCGACCCACAAAACATCTGTCTCCTTTTTCTTTCCCAGATATAGAGTCCACCATTGACATGAAACTCCCTACATCTGAATGAATTACAAATTAAACCGCTGTCCCATGAGGTTCTGGATCAAATTGAATGTGATCTTGAGCTCCTCCAACCATTTCTCTGTCTATAAATCTAAAACACTTCCCGCATACTTACCCGAAGCCTTCTGCTGGAAATCACACAACGCCCTCTACCAAGCCTCATCCCCCTTTAAAGGGTAATCCCTATGGTGATCAAATAGATCAACCTACTGAACCTCAAATACCTGATCCAAACAAGCATGATGAACTAAAGCCATAACTGAAAACAAACAAGAAATTCATAATCCCAATAGTATGGAATTTTAGTAAGATTCATTTTAATTCATTTTATTTATTTTAACCTTCCCAAAACAACCGAATTAAAATAATAACACAAGTCATTATGATGCATGTACCTATCCTAGGTATCTACCATGAAAATAGGACAACCTCAATTGGCCATTAAATAGCTCAGAGTCAATGCACTGGATCATGGGGGCCCCTAAAATCCCAATTCCTAGCCAGTCGCCTAGGACTATGTCAGACGCCAAGGACAACTAGAACTATTTCCAGACCAACCCATGAAATCATCATTATTACTAACTCCAAAATCCATCCTATCTCTCAAACATCACCTCTGATACCACTTTGTCATGACCCCTCCATCCAAAGATACCATAATGTGGGAAGAGAGATAATGATCCCTGAGTCCCACCTCCAGTAGGCCCTGGGTTGGAGATTAGCACCAAGGGTATAAAAATATCATGAAATGGGAGGAATTAATTCTATAATAATATAAGATCTGGAGACAAGATAAATCAAACACAAAAAACTCCAAGACATAATATAAAAATAATCCAAAACTATCCCACAAGCATGCATAAATAGAAATGATATAGATAAAAGTATCCAAAATAAATACCCAAAAGAAAACTATAAAGCAATGGAAAAATAGCTACCCAAGGTCTAGCTAGTAATGTCTAGTAAGGTCCATGTAATCATTCTAAAATTTTTAAAGTAATTTATATATGTAGGGTGATCATACTAGTATACTCAGTAGAACAACCAAAGTCTCTCGTACATAAGTAAAATGAGCATACCAATGCACCCATGAGTATATAAAAGAACCAATAGAACATAAACAGGTATGCTAACCAAATTTCCCACTAGTATTCTGATCTCACACCCCAATTTCATATTTCCTAGAACTCCTATATCTTTTTTATACCACATAACAACATAAGAATATCCAAAACACAACTTTCCTAAAGACACCTGAGCTTGACGCCCCATAAGCATGACCACATCACATCTTTCCTAAAACTACCTAGGCTAAAACTCAACCACTTACATAACCATATTAGTAGGGTATCATGAATATGTATGAAATCAACCTCATTACCTCTTCATACCATGAACAAGCCCCAACAGAATCCTCCTCATAAGAATGATCAAATCACACGTTGCCTGAAAATACCTCGGCCACCACCCCACAAGCATGGTAACATATCACCCGAAAACACCCAGGCTATCAAAAACACCATCTAATGCACTAATTGATCTCAATATATCATAGAATATGTGTAACGCCTCATTATTTTTATTTTATGTATATTATTAAATAAATTCAATTTAGTTTGTAGTTTACACTGTACAAAAAAACTGTGTTATACTATTAAATATTAACATGATTGTTGGAATAGTAATGTCACCATTAGGAATATTAATGTGAAAATTATAATAATAACCTCACAAATAAAATTATAAATAAAATTTAGGCACCTTATGAATGAAAATATGATATATTTATATCACAGAATATGTAAATAAATGTTTTAAAAATGATAAATTAAGTGTTGGTATCTTTGTGAAACACAAATGTGTATTTACAATTTTATAATTAATATAATGATTTAAATGAAAATTTATTTTCATAAAATAGATTCATAAATTGATATTTTGTTTCATTATAATTATAATATAATTTTATGTGACCATAATTAGTTTTTCAAAGTGTTGTAAAATCGGTTATAATATTAAAATCGTTATTTTTTGAAAAAAGGATTTTTTTATTTAGAAATTAAATTAATCATATATAGAAAATTATTTTATTAAAATGGAGTGCATTTTTTAAATCTTCATATCTGAAAAAAAGTTAGGGTGAATTTTGGCGATTTTTCGGAAATAGTTGAATTTTTGGTGAATAGTGAAATATGGTAATTTATGATATTTAACATTTTAAGCCAAATGCATGATTTTTTGATTCATTTATGATGTAATTATCCATTAGATAAATATAATATGAACTATTTACTGTAATTAGTCACAATAATTAACACTATTGATATTCTTGATCCAAAATAATAAACTGATGAATAAAATAATAAAAAAACACCCCTCTCCTCCACTAAAAATACCACCCCTTATCCCCACACATTATAATCCTTGTAAATTTCTTATATTATACCAAATTACTCTTAAAAACCTATTTCCCACATTATGGTCTTTCTGGTCCCCCCAAAAGACTATTTCCAATTTCCTTAAGGAGGTTCTCAAGGAGACAACACTCAAGATTTAAAACCCTCCATCTTTCTCTTTTAATTTCTTATAATTTACTATCCTACCCTCAAATAACCTATCCAAAGTGGCATGGTAAATAATGTATCATAAATATAATTTAATTTAATTATGTTAATGGAATATACATCATCAATTCTTCTCTCTTCTCCTTTTATTCTAAAAAAGAAAATATCGTCCGTGAGGTGTCGTTTCACTACCTTTGTGGACGAAGAGTTTTCATTTTTCATTACAACCTTAAAGGCTGGTCATAAAACCAAATTTATGGTTAAAAAAATATTATAATATGTGTATTAAAAATTATTTAATTTTTTAACTAGTATATAAACATAATATTAAATAAAACTATACTAGTTCGTGATGGTCATAAAAATGCCAAAATAAACTAATCATTTTTCATTAATGTTTTATCAAATGAATAATACTCATAAAATATAAACAAAGTATATATGAGATCATATAAAAGTATTTATTTTCTTTAATACTATATAATTTCACTTCAGAATAAGTTATTACCATTTGATAAGAACTCCCATATTTATACTCAAGGTAACCGACCATAAAACCATGAAACGAACACACCCAGAACAAAAAAAAACATTATAACCCATAAAATGGTCATAAATGAACTTAATAAAAAATAATAAATAATATATATGTTTAATAGGTCCTAAATTAAGTAATTAATTAATATAATTTGATTACCCAATACATTAAGTACAAGCACATAACACTTTCAGACCTAAGGTAAGGATTTTCTCATCTCACATTTATTTCTATGAGATAAACCCTTATTCAACACTTATTTATTGTTTTTGGTGTATTTATATTTCCATTTGATATATCATATCATGAATATAATTATATTCATGGTATTCAATGCTTCATTTGTTAATTTTTTATTTTTGGGGCATACAGTTCAACTGATTTCAAAGTGGTAATGATATTCTTAAGCCAATTTCTATTCTTTGGGTTAAAATTCTAATCCATTGATTATGTCATACTATTATTATGTGTGAAATGATTATTTATTATCTTATTTTTTATTTACTATTGTTTTATTTGGATTATCAGTTGATACTCATAATTGATTCATTTGGTTAACACTCACACTTTCTTTTAAAAATACTCTTTTAAATGTTTCTTTTTTAAAATTTAAAATGGATTTTTAACTTATATGACTTCAGTGATTTTTATTGATTTAATAATTCCTTAATATATTGATTGATAATTTAAAAGTTTACAAGGTTATTTTCAAATAAATTTTTTTCTTTTATAAATTTATAGATTTGTAATAAATGATTTCAATGTAAAGTAGTTTTTCTATAAAGAATTTATCAATGATCTTATTATATAATTTCCATTTACAATTAATTGAAGTTGATATCTTATGATAACATCAACCATATTTTACTTAATTTTTTATGATCAGTTTGAATATGGATGTTTAATTTTTATACCATTAAATATATTACACTGAATGGTTTATGATAATGTTTATTGTTTGGGGAAATTTATTTAATATGATAGTTTCAATATTAATGTAAATATTGATTATGTTTCACCCCTTTCATATGAGGAACAAATTGGACTTAGTAAGTGATGGGAGGGGCCCACTATAGCCCCTCGGTGAATAAGTTAGTCTCATGAGACAAACTAGACCAGGGTTTGGCTGAGGCCTTACCCATTTATTTATATTTCTTGGGAAAGGCCTTGATGGTATATTTTAGACATCCCTCATTATTAATTCCATAATTATGAGATTAGTTATTGGTAGTCCATGAGATTATTCGGCTAGTAAAATATCCATGGTTAAGTTTCATTCTCATGTGATTATTTATATGAAATTATTTGATCATATTTTACTCCTACCATATTATTCTCAAGATTATGTTTTAATGACATGTGTTTTTTATTACTCACCTTTCCTTATTGTTTATGATTATTTATGATAGATTCCTTTATATTATTACCCTTAATAAGCATCTCAGATCACCAATTTATTATTTTTTATTTTTCCCAAGGATACGATGAAGTCTTTTGTGGTTGTTATATAGGGATATACTAAGGGTAAAAATGGAATTCATGAATATTTTTTTGTGTTTTTTTGTTTTTAATTGTAATATGAATTTTAATTATGAATCTAGTTTACCAAGACTATTAAACTATTCCATCCTTCAGGATAAAATTACTTGTAATCCTGATAATGTAATAAACTAAGGCAACGACTCCAGGCTACTAGGGTTGGGATCATTATAGTTGGAATTAGAGGAATTTTAGTATAAAATTTGGAAACTAGATTTAGGAAATCCTATATTATGGAACATAAACCCAAGGTAGAATTTGAGTATAACCATAGAAGAACATACCAAAAAAACCATGTTTATGAGATTATATATGCATAAAATTTTCAATTAATGTTAAGTATTTTAGTAGTTTTTGTATTATACATTATGTTTCATAATGATATGATCTAATTTAGTGTATGTCGTTATTTATGAATTCCATCTTGTAGAAGGAATGAGAACCTCACCAATGCACATGATACAAAGAGTAAGGAGGATCAAATATTTTATGATATTATGCTAATATTTTTAATGGAAAAAGTCTCCCAAAAATTCTTATCATATGAGGATATAATATCATTTTATAACAAGACAAATAAATAAATCTATAAATATTATGGATTCAAAGGGATGCATGAGAAAAAGAGTATAGTTATGAAAAGTTGGATAAAAGAAATAAGAGAAAGAAGTATTTTCCCACATGTGATAATTATTGAAAGAAATACCCTGGTATTTTCTTAAAAATAATGGGAGTTTTCTAAAAGTGTTGGGAGATAGGAAACCATGATTTTGATTTTAAGGGAAAGAATTTTTTTTCCAAATATTCAACTGTGAGGTGATGGAACACTACGAAAATCAATGTCTTAAGCCTCAAAGCAATATACCCTAAAAGATGATAATAGATCATGGTCAAGTTTATTCTACTACTATAGACAAAGAGGAATGATTAATATTCATGTGTTTGGATTCAATAATTATATTATTTGAGTATTTTATTAATAATTACCTAGTTATAATAATCATGATATATATAAGGATTTTATTATAGTACATATTTTTTAAGGAATTGGAAGCATGTGATGAATAACACCAGTAATTAAGAGAAGTGATTCTATTTTAAGTTGATCTTTTTGAAAATACCTATCTTGGAAATGATAACCCGAAATATGTTCTTTGTGTTGAGATAATAATAAATAGATTTTTATGGGATAGTATTGGTGACCGTGAAGGTGGTTAGTGATCTGATGGTTTATGTTATGTAAGAATTATTAGATGTTTTTATTTAAGGAATATATTTAAAAACTAAGATTTTAATCTTGGAATAATGAATATATTTGGTATGTGACAATAAGATCTAAATTATTTAGGAAATATTATATTAATTTGATTTTCAAAATTTAATGAACTTCCTTTTAATGTTTTTGGACATTGAATTTGGAAAAAATTATTTTTAATGAGTCTTAAGGTAACTAATTATGGAATGGACTAAGTTTAACTTTGAATAAAGTATGATTTATCATATTGGATAACATTTTATTACAATTTTTATTTTTTGGAATATTTAATGTCCATAGGAATGAATTATAGATTGTTTGATAAAACTGATTCAATCATAAAAATCAACCTTGAATATCCATATTTTGGTTTAATAAAATAAGTGAAGGTGGATAGAATCACAAAAAATAATGAGATCATTCTTATGACATAGAAGGAAATCAAGTATGTTTATTTTATCAAGGGCCAATCTATATAGTAAAATAATCTCGAAACTCTAGGAAAAGGATTTTGGAACAAAAATGTTATCCAATTAATTTTCTTACTAATAAATTAATTTTCTTTTAATCAATAAAAAATTTATTATTTTGTGATAGTAGAATTTCTAATGACCTTGTTCTATATCACTATCCATTAAAACTTGATAGTTAGATTTCTTTTCTATGCCCATTTTTTCACTTCCCACTAATTTTCTCTAATAGGGAAACCTTGTTTTGTGGTGACCATCACATTGTCCTTTCCCTATATTTAATAGGCAATTTTATTAACCTTGTCGACGATGTTGGATTTAAATAAGGGTTTTTTAAAATAACAACTACATGATTACCAATCAAAATATTAAATTATGAGGAACCTGTTTATTGAAGAGGGGAGAATGTAACACCCCATGATTTTTATAGTATGTATTTTTTTAAATAAATTCAATTTATTCGATAGTTTACATTGCACTAATGAACCGTGTTATACTATTAAATATTAACATGATTGTTGGAATAGTAATGTAACCATTAGAAATAGTAATGTTGGAATTAGAATAATAAACTCATTGATAAAATTATAAAAAAATTTGGTACCTCATAAATGAAAATTTGATATTTTTATATCATATAAAAAATAAATAAATATTTTAAAAATGATAAATTAAGTGTTGGTACTTTTGTTAAATGTAAATGTTTATTTACAATTTTATAATTAATATAACGATTTGAATAAATTTTTTTTTTCATAAAACATATTCATAAATTAATCTTTTTTCATTATAATTATAAGATAATTTTATGTGACCATAATTATTTTTTCAAAGTGTCATAAAATCAGTTATAATATTAAAATCGTTATTTTTCAAATAAATAATGATTTTATTTAAAAATTAAATTTATCATATAGAGAAAATTATTTTCATAAAATGGATTCAATTTTTGAAACCTAAACATCAAAAAATGGTTAGTTTGAGTTTCTTCGGATTTCTCTAAAATAGTTGATTTTTTTGAATAGTGAAATATGATAATTTATGGTATTTAACATTTTACGCCAAATACATGAATATTTGAGTCATTTATGATGTAAGAACCCATTATTTCAAACTCACATGCACTATTTATTATACTTAGTCAGAATAATTAACACTATTGATAGTTTTGGGCCAAAATAATAAACTAATGAATAAAATAAAAAAAAAACAACCCTCTCCTCCACTATAAATAAGACCCCTCACCAGTCCTTCTCCTTAAACCTTATAAAAATTGAAGAATTATTATATTATGGAAAATTAATCTTCCAAACCTATTACCCACGTTCTGGTCTTTCTGATCTCACCAAAAGACCATTTTCCATGTTCCTTCAGGAGGTTCTCAAGGAGACGACACTCAAGAGGTAAAACCCTCCCTCTTTCCCTTTTAATTTCTTTTCTTTTCTTATAATTCCCTCACCTCCACTATAAAAAGTGTAATGTTAGCTAAATTATATTACATATACGTTAATGTTATTATGTTAATGTAATATCCACCATCAAGTCTCTTATCTTCTCAATTTATTCGAAAAATGAAAACATCGTCGGCGAGGTGTTGATTCACCGCCTTCATGGACGATGAATTTTATTTTTTCATTACCACCTTAAAAGATGGTAATAAAACCATTTTTATGGTTAAAAAAGATTTTAATGTGTATTAAAAATTATTTAATATTCTATAAATATTATTTAAACCTAATATTAAGTAAAATGATACTAGTTCATGGTGGTTGTAAAAACCTCCAAAAATAAACTAATCATTTTTCATTAACATTTTATATAACAAATCATCACCATACCATATAAAAAAAATTATATATGAGATAATATAAAAATATTTAAGTTCATTAATACAATATAATTTCACTTCTATAGAAGTCATTACCACTTGAATATAACTCCTATATTTATACTCAAGGGAACCAACCATAAAACCCGGAAATGAACACACCCAGAACAAAAAATAAATAAATATTATAACCCATAAAAATGGTCACAAAATAACTTCATAAAATAGAAATAAATAAAATTTATGTGGAATATTTCCTGAATTAAGTAATTAATGAATATAATTTTATGATCCATGACATTAAGTACAAGTAAATAATGCTTTCAGACATATGGTAAGGGTTTTCTCATCTCAGTTTTATTTATGTGAGATATGCCTTATAAACCAATTATTTATTTTGTGTGGTGTAGGTATACTACCATTTGATAGATAATATTATTAATCTCATTATATTCATGGTATTATATGCTTTATTTTATAATTATTGCTTTTTATGGCATACGGTTCAACTGATTGTAAAGTGGTAAGGGAAGTCTTAACCCAATTTCCATTTGTTAGGTTAAAATTCTAATCCATTGATTATTTCATGCTATGATTATGTTTGAAACAAACATTATTTATCTTATGTTATATTTAAAATTGTTTTATGTGGATTAATAATGGATACACATAATTGATTCCTTTAGTTAACTCTCACACTTTCTTTTAAAAATACTCTTTTAAGTGTTTGTTTTTCAAAATTTAAAAGGAATGTTTTTTAACATACATGACATGAGTGGATTTTACAGATTTCATGACACCTTAATGTAATGATGAATCCTTTATATTTTTACAAGGTTATCTTAAAATATAATTTTTTCTTTTATAATTTCAAATCTTTTTAAATAAATGATTCAATGTAAAGTAGTATTTATCTTAAGAATTTATAAATGATTTTATTAGAGTATTTTCGTTAATTATTAATTAATATTGATATATTATGATACCATATACCATATTTTATTGAATTGTTTAGGAACAGTTTTAATATGGATGTTCTATTTTGATACCATTCAACATATTACACTCGATGGGTTATGAATATGTTTATTGTTTGGGGATAATTATTTCATTTTCTAATTTAAATATGAATATATATGCTGATCATGTTTAACCCCTTTCATATGAGGTATGTATTATAATTAGTAAGTGATAGGTTGGGCCCACTATAGCCCCTCGATGCATCAGTAGTTCTCATTGAGACAAACTAGACTGGGTTTTGGCTGAGGCCTTACCAATTTATATAGACTTCTTGGATGAAGACTTGATGGTATGTTTTAGATGACCCACATTATGCAATCCATAATTATGATATTAGTTATTTTTTAATAAATGGGATTATTTGACTATTAGAATATCCATTGTTAGGTTTCATTCTCATGTGATTATTTATATGTAATTATTTGATCAACTTTTACTCTTACCATATTATTATAAAGACTATATTTTAATGGCATTTGTCTTTAGTTATCCACCTTTCATTATTTTTATGATTATTTATGATAGATTTTACCATATGCATACCCTTATTGAGAATATGATCTCACCCCTTTCTTATGTTTTATTGTTTTCTAGGATATAAGGAAGTATTTTTTGGTTGTGATGCATGGATATACTAAGGGAAAAATGGAATTATTGAAGAAAATTCTTTATGTTTTTATGTTTTTAATTTCTATTTGAATTTAAATTATATATCTATTTTACCAAGACTACTAAACTATTCAGTCCTTTGATATATGATTCCTTATAATCTTGATAAAGTAATAAAGTACGGTACCGACTCTGGGCTACTGGGGTTGGGGTCTTTACACTGTGGAATACCTACCTTTCCTGGAAGAGAAGGTGGGAAAGAGTGGGTCCCCAGCCATATGTCCTCCTCACCAGATGTTAGGACCACCCCACATGAATATGTGGGTTTCAGTACATTGTGCTCATAGTGTGTGGAGTGAATATGGAAATCACAAGAAAAATACTAGTATATATATAGCCACACACACAATCACAAACTATGGGTTCAAAATCACACACTAACCAACTCACAACATCCCCACATCCATTACCACCTCTAAATGCATAACACTGTACAACAAACCACTAGACTCATTTCACATTTCCAACAAAATTCATTTAATCAACCCATTATTTTCATTATTTAACGTCAAACACATTTAACCAAACAACCCACCATTTATTTATTCAATATCCATTTCCATCTTATTAACGAAAACAACCCATATAATTTTAATCATTATTAAACAAGTCATCTATTCCATCACTACTAGGGAATCTAGAAAAAATCAACCACCACCTCACCAGCTTAAAAGTACAGCCAGACAAACCACCTCTCCACCCCAAAATCATGTCCAAACAAACCACCTTGTAACCCCAAAAGTATGACCAACCAACCATTATCCCCACACATATCCCAACCAAATATGAATTTCCCACAATAACAACCACACATCCTAACACATCAAGATCATTTTATAGATTTACAAAAGGAATTTATCACATTAAACTTTATTTAAGGTGCGTTATCACACAAGTCATAATCCTGGGGAAACCATTTCATTGGCCAAATATAAATGGTTAATCAATTTACATTTTAGGGTGATATCACAACAATCATAAAAAAGTAACAGTCAAAGAACATATCATCCGACATAAAAAATTCCTCCAAAGACAATAATTTTGAGTGAGACATCAAGCATGTACAATCCACAATATCATAATAATAACAGAGCTGTAAAAACATAGGAGTCAAACCCCTTTACCTATAAATTTAAATTTAACCAATTATTTATCTTTTATTAATCCAGCTTAACGATAAACCATAGATAAAAAAAATAAAACCCCTCCTATATGATTCACTATAAAGAGAAATAAGGGATTCCCAACTTTAAGGAAGCTATCCAACTCACAACACACTACAGGGTGAAGATGAAACACCTACAAACCACAACCACACCATGAAAAACTGTGGGTCAACCTAGACCACACTAAATACCATAAAAATACCCCCAACACACACACCAAACTAAAAAAACTTCATCACAGTGAAACTCCAAAGAAGAATAGGAGAAAAGACACAAAAAGGGAGAAGGATTTACCATAAATTTAAAATGGGAAACCACAAGAACCAACAAATAAAAGAAATGGAGAAGGAGGTTAGAAGGGCTCCTTGGGGTGCCTAGGGTTTTCTAGGAATGAGATAGGAAGAGAGGTGTCCAAATGAATTATAATTGGCCAATAAAAACTACTTAAAACCAAGATCCCAACATTTACACATCGTACAATACATTTACATGACATGTAATTCATGGGTTCCCAAAAATTCCATCTTTCACTGAAAAAACCATTGCCTTTTATTAATAAACCCCAAAAATATACACGTCATGTAACACCCCATGAACCTTCCTTATCAAGCCATGAAAAACACTTACACGGTGTATAATCTTTACACATCGTGTATTCACACTACTTCCATAATTTAATATATAAAATCTTCTTGGTCCACCCTTGGACTCATCCAAGCACCTCAAAAACAAAAAAACTATAAAAGTAAAAAACTGGGAAGGCACATAATGGTACAATAATAACTTTATTCACTACTATATATAAGTAGTACATCGATTAATTGATTCTACTATAGTGGAGGGGGTCATTGTGGATATTATGGATGAGGGGTTAGTCCATCAAATACTAAATTTTTATTTGATTTATGCTGTGTACCATAATAAAATGGGAAAATAAACTAAGATTGTTCTCTACAAACATATATATTACATATCAAATATCTATTAACAAATAATGGGTATGAACTACTAGCTTTTGAGAAACAAGAATAAAGAGGTAGTGGATGTTAAATACCAAAATATCTTGAGAAAGAAGGGATATTTTTCCATGCCACACCCCATATAAATCTCTATCTTCCACCTTCCCTTACAACACTATTTATCAAAAAGGTTCCCTTAGTAACTTATGATTTTCTTAACACCTCAATATAAGTCCTTTTAGTGAAGGGACTAACCTAATGTTAAATTTATAGTCATAGAACCCCCCCTAGAATAGAGATATCTATATTTACCATTAGATAATTATTCTATAATATAGTATAATAAACTCGTAAACTTCACTCCACATTCATGATGCTATAATTACTTTAACAAATCACTAAAAAATACTATTAGTAATTAGATTGAAGTTCATATGATAATAACTCCTATTGAAACAAGACTTGAAACTAACTCCACCCGATTATGGTAACATCACAATCCCTTAATAACAAAATCCACCATTAGAAAGATAATCCTCATGATAATCATGCTACAAATGGAATATAATTCTCCTCAAATTAATGAATAAGATAAAATGAAATATAAATTTATTCTAACAATTTATCTATATCATTTTATAAATAAATTTTTTATATTTTATAAAGTTATATTATTAAGACTCTTTCAATGTAATTCTCCTTGCCTTAGCAGTTGTCAGGTAGACAATCCCGTGAATAATATCTGGTTCTTCCTTTACCATCACCTCCTCTAAAATATGTTTTAAACATATAGGGGAATACCAATAGATAATAAATTTATTTAATTACAAGTAAAATTTTTATATTTCTATTAGAACTACCTTTTAATTCATTATATAAAATAAATTCAATGCATAGAACACACAATTATCATGGCCTTCCATTATATGATTCATGAACCAAATCCTATGAAATTACCATATAAAAATGAAATTTACTTGAGAGTAAAGATACTTATTATTAAAGTCCTTTATTAAAAAAATTAGGTATCTTTATGTTCATGGTCAATTTACCTAACCTACATCACCCACTATGTTCAAATAATTCTATTTTTTCCAAATTAATTAAATCCTCACAAGTTTTTATTAAAAAATATAACTTAAAACTATGTATGGAATAACTATATAATGAACAGATCTTATAGGATCCATATTGGTTGGAAATTAAATAAAAAAATAACCCCTAAATGTTTACTGCAATAGGATAGATGATAGTGACTATCCCTGAGGTTATAAATTTAGTTTTATGGGAGGAATCACCCATTTTTATTAATTTAAAGTGAAAAAGGAATCTACTAGGTTTAATAATAATACAAATTTTATTTTCATAAGAAAACTAAAAAAAATGAATAAAAAATGCATTAAATTTCATATAAAAAACCATGTATGTTCTCATACAAAAAACTAGAAAAACTAGTATATAACTCCAGAATAGTTGACAAACACATTCCAAACTCTTCCAACACCAAAAATATTAATACGTGAATGAACAATTGTCTCACAACACCATTATGTATGTGATATTTAATTCAGAAAAAAATATTATATGAATTTAGGTGAGTATACATGTTTAGAAAGTATATTCCTCCTATATCCTCTTATATTTCATATCAATGGGAATATTAATGTCTCTATGAATGATATATATATATATATATACATATATATCAACCATAATTTTGTGCAATGAAAATTAAATCATGAGAAAATAATTTCGTTTAAACCAAAATAAACTTCATATAATTTAACATCTATACTATATAGACTATATATATCTACCCATCCATCACAAGAATCACCTATTATCCACATAATCATGAGCTCATAACAAAATTTTTATCACCACATCCACACCTCTAAAAATGGGATGAGTACAATTCGAACAAAAAAAACTATATAGAAGTTTGGAGAAAACAATAATAACAACCGTACATGTAGTTTCCGTAATGAATATGATATCCCTATATACTCTATCAGTGTCATAGAAAAACATTAGTAAAAAATATCATAACAATAAAATCAATAACATATAACATAATAAAATTTATCAAAATATATTTTCAATAAAATCATTACACCGCATTTCATATGACATATCCCAACCCAATTGGGCCATACCTAGGTTGGTGGAAATCCTAGTGTGCCCCCCAAATCCTGACTCTAATAGGACGTGGGATGTATTCTAGAACTAAGAAGGAAAAATGAGCATTATAATAATTATATTATATCATGATATAAGAAAATACATCTCAAATACACAATATAAGACCAAAAATTACCATATATATATATATAATCAACTTAACTATATAATAATTAATTAATGATACAAAAACAATATAGTATAATTCAAAAAGAAAAATCAAAAGGTAGATATATAATGGATTAATATTACTAAACACAACTAACATGGACCTGGGGAGGAAACCTCCACATTATAAAATATCTTAAAAAGAGAAAATCTACAATACCTATCTCCAATATATGCCACCATATGCCATCATTAATGTAATGAACCGAGTTTTCCCTCCTTAATTAAATATCATGATCAATGTCTTTCTCCACACAAAACATCAAAACCAAACTAATATATACTCTAATCAGGTAATCGTAAAATTTGAAGGTATAAACAGTAGTAATAGAATTATGAAATACATATAAATAGATATAATCACTTTAAATATAGACAAAATTAGTAAAAATAAGAAAATAAAAAATAATTCCATATGATTAAAATGTATTTTTTAAAATTTATATTTTGAAAGTTCAATATATTTATGATTAGCACTAATTTTAAAATAATAGTTAACATATGAAAAAATGATTTCTTATAAAAAAAATTTCATGATAGTTTTTGTTTTTATTTTAATAGTTTTTTTATAAAAATTATAATGATAATTTCAAAAAATTAACATCATTTTTGGATTTATCATATCCATATTAGAATAACATTAATTTTTTATATTTTTTGGTAATAATTAATTTTTAGTTGAATAGTTAAAATACTAATTTTATTAATATTGGTTCTTTAATGAAATTTTTTTATTATATAAATACATTGAATGATTTTGAAAAATGTTCCAATAAAATTATATATTAGAAATTATGATTAATAATTTTAAAATACTATGTTAAATTTATAAACCCATGGTCAACATTTTGAAAGTTTGTATAGAGATTTAATGAAAAGTATTTTTCAACAACTTTGTTTAATTAATTATAAAATGATGTTTTTTTATATTTTTAAATACTTTTTAGTAATAATAATTATTTTAAATTCATTGGACTCAATGTAATTGATAATTCTATCCAAATACTAGTTCTTTTTATTTAAAAATAAGCTTTTTAAAAAAATTATTTTTTGCCCGTTACATGCGGTAACATTAAGATAAATCTAAATATATATGGAAAGTTAATTTGTTAAATATATTCTTATATTTTAGATAAAAATTTTCATACTATTTAATATGTACAATTTCATTTTTAGGTATAAAATTTAGATTGTTAGGATTAATGAAAATTACCACGATAATAGTAAATTAATTATTATAAATTATTATTTTATTAGTACTAAGAAATTTATATCAAATAAATTAATTTTAAATAATTTAAATAAATAATATAATATTTTTTATAAATAGAAAATTTAATATAATAAAACTAATTTAATTGGTAATAAATACAAAATAAGATAAAGAATCCATAATGATCAAAATTTCATTTTTTTACCAAAATAGTTTTTCTAAAAAATATCTTTTTTAATTTAAAAGATAATTTTATAATATTGATCAATTGAATTGGAGTAAATTTATGTTATATTTAGTTCCATAAAACCCATTTTTGGTTATATGGGTTAATTTACATGTCTAATAAAACATAAAATAACATAGTTACAAAAAAAATTACCTAGTTTAAAAGTAAAAAAGTAAAATGGAAGGAATTAAAGATAAAAACACTATAAAATGTTTAAAACCTATGTGGAAACACATGGTTGTGATTTATAGACCCCAATACACCCCAAAATTAACAATTTCAAAACATTTCATCCATTTACCATGTAATAGTGTCATGAAATCATTGAAAAATGATATGTGTTTCCAAAAGTTCCCCTTTTCTCCCATTATAAAAGGATAAAACTACCACATTTAAATATACACTATAATTTCAATTTCTATTTTAAAATCTGAATTTTTACTCTCCCTATAATCCTTTATGATAAAATAATCCCCCAGTCACTCATAGTTACCCTATTCCCTTCAATATTTTGGGAACTTCCAAGGGAAAAATAAATCCTCTAATGTAAGCATTATCACCTCTTAAGCTTTTCATATTAACATTACTCTTTAAAATATCTTTTCATAATAATAATATGAGGATTAAAATATCATTATTATACTTATATATTTTTATATTATTTTTAAAAACCTTATTTATTTATTTTCTCACACTTATAAAAAAAATAACACCATTAGTGCGTCTCGCAGACTACTGCCACCACAAAGTGAAGTTGTTTGTTTTTAATCACCTCCATTCATGGATGGTTTTAATAGTGTTAATGAAGAATAAATATGATCTATAAAATAACATTATTTCCCTGAAATTTTCAATTTAATATCCACCTTCACCCCTCTAACGCATTGAGAAACATGAATGCTAATCATGTATACACATAGATTACTTCCTCCATTATGAAACATTTTTAATTTTTTGTTTATATTTTCATAAAATATCTAAAATTCTTAAAATACGGATAAAATTAATAAAAAAATCAAAGTAATACCGTTATTATTAACTTATAATTATATTATTTCAAAACAAACACCTCCTTTACCATACTTTCCAATCGAGTTAACGTGTGTTCATGTTTGGGTTATTTTAACTACCTATGAAAACAATAATTTAAAATATGATTATGGATGGATATGGGGACATGAAAAATATTATTATTATAATATATTAATAAAATCATCATAATTATTTGACTTGGAAAATATTATATAAGTCTTTAACTAATTATTAAGGTGATATTTTTGTTCTCTAAAATTACGAAAATAAGCCGTTATCAATCTAGTTTTCACATAACATAACCAAAAAAAATGGAATAAAATAAGAACCTTTTTAATAAATATAAGTTAAATATTACAGAATATTAAATGATATATCAATCACTAACTTTCTATCAAATTATGGATAATGATATCAAAATTATTAAACATGCATAAAATAGTTATATTTATTAACACCTAATGATGAAAAGAGATTACAAAAATATAATACCTGAAGAGAACTATTATTAATTAAGATTATAAATGGGAATATTTATCAATAAGGTTCTTGAATAGGTAATTAATATGTTTATATTTATGATATAGGATGTTAAATCACTTTTAATTAAATAAAAGGTAATGGTAAGGGACATGGTTACTCAAAATCCTTTCTTTGACATATATAATTTTTTATTTGAACTTAGTTTTTACAATAAATCACCAATTAAATTATGTTATATTTTTTAATTATGGGAAAAAGAGTTTTTGTACTGTTTATATTTCCATTAAATTTTTAACTTTTTATATTTCTTAAAAATAAAGGATATGTTTGAAAATAGAGTTGTTACCATGACTTTTACAACAAAAAATAAAAAATGTTTTCAAAAATTATTTTATTTATGTTTTTCTTCATTCTCATAAAATGATCTATGTAATAGACTCAACCAGGTAAACCAAACCATATACCCAAGTGTTCTTTCACATAGTGAGATGAAAAAAATAAAGGAAACCAATCTTAAATATAATGAAATAAGACATATAGTTAGAGTATAAGAATAAGAAAAATCTAAACAAACAAAAACCATACAATCCAAGACCAAAAGGTTAAAATAGAGAGCATGAAAAATCTACATGTGACAAAAATTCACCTCTAAACCATCCTGATACAAAGTCAAAGATGAAATTAGTAGTCTACATGCTACTATATACCATTCCCTTTACCCATATCCTGTAATACAACATCAAAAAAGTCCCAATTGGAGAATTAGGGTGTGAGAATAGAGACTAGTAGGATACCACCATAGAGTCTATAAAATATATAATACTAATAATAAAATCATCCTATATTTTAATACAAAAAACTTTACAATGTAATTTCATAAATCTAAATCATTTTTAAATCATTTTCCCTTTGGTTTCCGTGAAAGCCTCTCATATCATCAAAACCAAAAATATGATAAGTAGAAGTGATAAAAACAAGAAATAATATCCATGAATTATAAGTTAAGAAAGAAAAAACATATCCATAAAATACCATAATGCGATGTCATGTGATAAAACACATACAAAAACTTATGTGCAATAATCTATGAAAATAACCATCATGTGATAAAAATATATAAATGACCAATCACACTATCATTTGGGATCTAGTATATGTAAGAATACATATTAGAAATTAAATAAAATAACCTAGAATAATGTTGGATCCAAACAATATTAAGTCCCGCCATAGTCCATCCATATCCCAAAGGCTACCTCCTAGTGCCGCCACACACACTAAGGATACCCATGTCTATTTCCCAATATACCCAAGGTTCCAAAAGTGTCATTATTATCAAAATAAATTTTAAAAACATTCTCACAATTTTATAAAACATTTTAAAATCCAATCCAATCTTTTTTGGTGTTTGAAAACTCATTTCTATATCAGGAAAATCCATTTTCAAAGAAAAACCCCTTTAAAAGAACTTTACTTTCCAATAAATCCATTTAAACCACATATCACTTCAAATAAATGAACAAACCAAAGGAAATTTACAAGAATAAAAAGAAATTAATTGAATTAACCCATTTATAAGATCAAATTCCATAAAATGGTATAAACCTATCATTCTTTAACAATAGTGACTAGAAACCAATAGATCAACATTTGAAATAAGAGGAACAAAAAGAAACTGTAAAGTATCGATTGAAAAAACTATATGATCATGAATCTGAAACCCAAATATATCAAATGTAATATATGTAACAAAATGAAAGACTAACCGTAAGGAACTCTTACCTGAAGAGGCAAACCAAAATAATCATGATGATCAATTGCTAAATGAAGAAATATGGAAGGGAGGAAATCACCTAAAATCACATAGAGTGGGCTCTGGGTTGAGAGAGGGAAGGATGTAGGTATAATGAAAAATAAATCATCCGACTAGTGTCTAAAACCTACAGGCCACAATATTTACATGTAATTTAATACTTTGACACGTTGTGCATTCCATGAATGATGAAATCACTGAAAAAAGCATCACATTTTTATTAAAAACACAATTTTTTCCACTACACAATATAAACCTAGTACATAGTGTGTAAACGTTTAATTGCCTAAAACTATTTCATGGAATATTCTGGTGACCATTACATGACATGTAATCACTTTTCAAGACATGTAATCACCTAGAAGATAGAAAATATCCCAGTGTCTAGTAGAAAAACACCCAATCACCTAGGACTTCCTTCAAACATGGGGAGAACCCATCAAATCAATTAAAACATTTATACTTGGACTCTATAGATTCAAATAAACATAAATCCTTGAACTTATGTCATTTTCCCCATAAAAGTCACTCCATCCATGATAATCCTACAAACAAACCCAAACATGGATGATAAACAAATCATAAATAAGGGGGTACTTGAAAAGCATCATGAGATGTTATAATATCCCAACCATAAATTATTTCTTCCCCTATAAAGCCCTCAAATTATTAGACTTTCAAAAAGTGATGGCCATTACTTCCTCATCAAAAATTCAATATCCCACATCTCATGGATATCCCATATGTACTTTCACAATACCTAGACTAGAGGAATCTTTTTTCTGTGCAATACCTTCTCTTGGTGATCTATAATCTAAATTGTATGCTCAACTAAAGTGGTGTCAGTATCAAGATCAAAATCCTCCCATCCAATCACATAAGAAGGATCTAATATATACCTTTTAAACTGGGAAACATGAAACACATCATGGATAGAAGTTAAACAAGATGAAAATTCTAACCGATAGGATACCTTCCCCAGTCATCAAATGATCTTGAAGGGTCCCACTATCATGAACCAGCCCAAGTACCCTAGTAACCCAGCACTCGAGCTGATATTGACATATCTTGAAGGGAATTCCCAATCCCCAAGGGTCAATGACCAGCACATGGAATCATACAAGATAAAATAGGGAATTAATTTTCCAAAAAAATAGTGAAAGATAAATATACATATCAGTATGATCAAAACCCCTCAAGGAGAAAGTACCAGAAACAAAAAGGTATATTAGAACCCAAAAAACATCAACAATGTACTCAATGTATGAAAATATAACTTATACATACCAAATTAAACATCACTACAAGCCCCAAGGGATCACGAACAACCACCTCCTTAAAAAGGCACATTCCCTTTACTCAGACATGGCAAGATATAATCTAAAAATTCCTGAAGGAAAAGGTAGGGTGTGAGCTTAAAATCCCAATAGGGTCTCTCCAAGTGTTTCGTAATAATATTCCATAATAATTAACCAAAAAAGGATTTAAATTTCAATAAAATAGGGCATGAAGATACAATTTCATATTTAATGCAAAACATGATTTTCATTTCAGAATGATGGAAAACATTTTATATATGGATTAAATAATTTTTTTATAGAAAATAGTTTATATAAATTAATAGTAATGATTAAAATAGTTATATAATAATGGAATATATATATAAACAATCACAATAAGCAACATCATCATCTATCCTACAATATAATGTTTTATAGTTATGGAATCCTCACACATCTCATATCATTGATCATGACTAATATGTGTACACATGTCCCTCAGGGTCACACCGAATAGGACTCATCAATATAATATTGAGGATAAGATCTATTGAACTATTTTTTTGATAGATTCTTCATCATTAATTCTATTTTATGTAATTACCATCCTAGTGTGCTTTTCCTAAATAACCCAATAAATACCCTAGATTACATATGTTAAATAAATCTATCAATAATAGGAAAATAATTTCAAATCAATTTGAAATAAAATTAACCCATTTCTAGTTTCAATATTCCAATTTCATTCAAAAAACTTATACATGGGGTTTTCACGAATTCAAGCATTTTCAAACGACAACCAATCATAGGTTTTTATCATTTCAATTTAATCCATTTTTCTCAAAAATAAATCCACAAATAATTTCACAATTTCCATCAATTTAAAATTACACTCCAAATTTAAATTCCATTGGATTTGGGGGTTTTCCACAAAATTCCACATCAAAACAATTTTTAATCCCAATTCGCATCGAATTGGGTTTTTTCACAATTCAATTGAAATAAATTTTAAACAATAATCAATTCAAGTTTAAATCAATTGGCCAGGTTTAAATAGAACCACCTACCTTTAATCATAGAAAGAAACACCTGCAATGGGGCTCACAAATAAAGGATAATGGATTAGAGATCTAGGAACTCAACATAGAATCAAGATTAAATAACATGGATTTTAGATCCATGAATCCCTAAATTATCTATCAAAATCCAAGGAGGTAAGAGAGGGAGATAGAATAGACAGAGACACTGCTTATCCGAAGAGACGTACCCCAACCAACATGATGATCACTCACTGAATGAATGATCAAGAGGAAGAGGAGGAATACAAAATCACATATAAAGAGATCTGGGTTGATAAAGGTAGGGATGAAAATTAGATAAAATGAAAATCATCCTGGAAATAGGATTAAAACCAAATATCCGAATAATTACATAGAGTGTAACCCCATTACACATTATGTACTTTTATAGACCCATATACATTGAAAACCCCATCAAATTTTATTAAAAATTGAATCTTTAATATTTACACGACATGTATGAAGTGAACAACATATAAACTTGCACTCTATGTACCCATTTCATGAAATATTATAGGTGATGATTAAACATCATGTATCCCCATTACACACTATGTAAATCCACAAAAGAGTACAAAAACTGTAGTTTTTATGCTGAAAATTCCAAAAAATTAACGACTTCACCATTACAGGTATCCTCCCAATTCCTTCTTAGCCTTGCTGAACCAACAAAAATGGAAAAACAAAACAAATGTCAAAACATACCTGATAGAAACATAATGGGATGTTACAACCTCACTATCATAAATACTTTTTATTCTCAAAAATCCCATCAAGAAGATTTCATATTAAAAAGGTGATGGTATTTCTCTCTCATCAGGGCCTCACACTCCCACGTCTCATGTGAATTAGAAATTTTCTTCCATGGAAAATGGAACAAAGGTTTTATCCTCCTACAAAGTACCTTGGTCTAAGAATCAATTATCATGACTGGATGCTCAATCATTGAAAAATCAAGAACAACATCAAGATCACTCCAGCCCAAAACTTGAGATGGATCAGAAAGATACTTTCACAACTTTGATACATGGAAGAAGTTATGCATAGACATAAAACATGGTGTAAATGATAACCAGTAATCCACTTTCCCCACCTTCTCAAAAACCTAAAAAGGTCAAAAACACATTGAGTAATCTTTCCTTGGATCCCAAGCCTTTGATGGCCTAAATGAGGTGAAACTTTCCAGAACACTTGGTCACCAACTAAAAATTACAATAGTCTATAACATCGATCTACATAAAATTTACATCGGCTTTATGCCGTCAATATCTTCTGAAGAATAAAATGAATATTTTCTGTCATCTCTTGAGCCAAGATTGGTCCAACCAGGGAACATTCTCCAATCTATGACCAACATAATGGATATTTACATGGACTACCAAACAAGGCCTCAAAAATATCCATTATGGTCAGGGACTAGTAACTATTGTTATAAGAAAACTCACTCAACCCCAAGTGGTCATACCAAGATCCACCAAAATTAAAGACGTAGGCATGAATCATATCCTTAAGAATATGTATAGCTCTCTCTGACTGGATATCCATCTGTAAGTGGTATATCATACTCAAACAAACCTAAGATATAAGTGCCTCCTAAAGGCATCTCTAAAAGTGATAAGTAAAATGGGGACATCTATCAGATATTATAATAGATGTAGCTCCATGAAAACAAGAAATCTCTATCATACAGATATTTCCTAGCTCCTCAACTTTGGTTGTGTCATGAATGGGTATAAAGTGAGATGATTTGGTCATCCTATTGATCACAAACCATATCATATTATTCTTTATCTAGGTACATGAGAACCCAACCAACAATTCCATAGAGATCTCATCCCACTTCTAAGTCATCACTGGAAGTTGATGAAGAAAACCCGAAGGTATTTGATGCTCAACCTTGACTTATTGGAAATTATAACAATGAGAAACAAAATTAGCGATGTCTCATATCATACCAAGCCACCAAAATCATCACCAAATATCATAAAACATATTTGTGATTCCTGGGTTCATAGCTCCCTAGGAAATATGGAAATCCATCATTACAACTTTTCTCATAGGTAACTATAAAAAAACCATTTATGAAAACAAAACACACCCTCCACATAGAATGACCACTCAACAACAATATCCCCACCATATAAAGAGTCTCTAATGATACATAATTCATCATAAAGATTATGTTACTAAATAATCATCTTGATAAGATCAGAGGTCAACTAACAACTAGCCAAGACAACCTTGACACCTATTTCATGAACTCCAATATGCAACTTTAAAAAAAGTGCCATCAAGTTCCACTCATATTATGAGTATTTCAAGGCCTGGGTTGGAAGTTTCCTGCTCAAAAAATTAGCAATGACATCCCCTTTCATCATGGTATAGGAAAAATATAAATAAAAATATTACAGGTACTCCACTGAATTCCTTGAGAAGAAATTCAAATATTTTTTAGAGAAGATATAACTCAAGATCTTATAGTCTGAATACATGATAAACCTATCTCCAAAAATGTAATACCCCTAACTCTTAATTGAATGCATCAAAATTATATGGTCAAGGTCATGGGTATGATAATATTTCTTATGTAGCCTAATCTATCAAGATGCATATGCAATGATGTGATTACACTATATAAAAATATATCCCATACCCGAACCTGATGCATCACAGAAGACCACATAGCCCTGACCAACCTTTAGAAGAGTCGACACTAGCGTAGAAGTCAAAATGAATTTAATCTCAAAAAAATAACTCTAAAAATTATCATCGTAAACAAAATTCATTCCCTTAAAAGTGAGATCAATCATCAGAGAATCCAACTTTGAGAAATCCTTTACAAACCAACAATAATACGCCAATAAACTCAAGAAGCTCCGAATCTCAAAAACGTTTCATGATTTATCCCATATCATAAAAACTTTTACCTTTTCAAGATAAAATTAATTACCATATTCTGAGACCATGTGTCCTAATAAATTCACTTCCTAAATCTATAAAACAAATTTCGATAGTTTGCAATGATTTTTTGATTTATCAATAATTCCAGAACAATTCTTAGATGATGCACGTGATCTTCCTCAGACACATAGTAAACTATGTCATCCACAAATACCACTATGGACATATCAAGATACTCATGGATTATTATATTCATAAAAACCATAAATACTATAAAATCATTGGTTAGAACAAATGACATGAAAAGGTACTCATAATGGCCATACCATCTCCGTAAGGCAGTTTTATGAATGTCAGATTATTTAATTCTCAACTAGTGATAACCACACGAAAGATTAATCTTTGAGAACCACTATTCAATTTTCAACTGTTCAAATAGATAATAAATACTTTTAAATGGATACTTGTTCTTTATTGTAACTTGGTTTAGTTTTTGGTAATCAACACATTGATGAAGTGTTCCATCTTCTTTATTAAAAAGAGAACAGGTGCTACCCATGGTGGTACACTCAGGCATATAAATCCTTTCTCTAATAGATTGTCCAATTAAGTATTAAACTCTTTAATTTCATATGGTTACATGCAGTAATAAGGAATAGATACTAGATGATTACTAGGCACTAAATCAAAATAAAACTCAACCTCCCATACTGGTGGAAAACCAAATAAGTCAAAAGGAAACATGTCTGAAAAATCGATAATCACGGGAGGGAGATCACCGCTAAAATACTCCAACTCCAAAGAAAAAGAAAACTATAATATTAATTTCCCCAGGTTTGGATAAGAAGATATGACTCCACTCAACCTTGGGTCTCACTCTCCATTAAAGATATGACACACCCCATCAGGTGTAGTAAAGGAGACCCATCGAAGATAAAAATCAATTCGGGATATATTAGTAATGATATAATCCATACTAAAAATGAAATTAATAAGTTTAATTTCTAGAACAAGAAAATACCATGTAATCTTAATATCTGATAAATAGAATACACAAGTAGGGAAAAAAAGACCCTGCTCTCTCTTTATTCTAAGAGGTGTAGTAATATCCATAAAATAAGACAAAAGATCCATAAGAAGATTTAAAATGCTCACAATACGAGTTGATATAAATGATTGAGATGAACCAATATCAAATAAATTATTCACAAATTATGAATCTATAGTGATGGTACCTATCATAGTCACAAGACCCGTATCAGCTTCCTCTGGATCCTCTTCCACTATGTAAAGAGGCTTTTTTACACATTCCTGTGGCTGGAAAACCTTAGATATTATAGAATTAGATTACACCGTAGTAATTTTAGGTGATGATGAACAAATTCCACTACATGGTGTAGAATATATATAACAAAACTTATGAAATTTTCTTAAACATCCACAAGAACCACATATCTTTGGTGCCTCAATGAAGACCCATTTCAAATGCCTAGACTTTCCACACTAGAAGAAAGTAAAAGGGACTCTTCCTAGCACTACAAGAGGTATAGAAGAACCCCCCTATTGAGATACACCATGAGTCTTATCAAAATTTTTATTACCTTTATGGGAACTCACAGAAATACCACTAGGGGAAAAATGAACTCCTTTCAACCCTAACTTACCATCTAGATCAAGGTCAACCATCAACGCCCTTTCCATAATGTCAGCATAAAAAGAGAGATCTAATAAGAAAACCCAAGAATGAATATCATATCAAAGTCAGATCTTGAATTGGTGAGTATTAATATTCTTATTCAATAGAATCTCTAGTCCAAACTGCATAAGCTCAATAAAGTGATTTTCATATTCTGTCATTGTTCTATCAGCCTGCTTGAGTTTGAAAAACTCCATATAATTTTCCATAATAATAGAATCTATATAGAATTGGTCACTTAAGATAAACTTTATGTCCTTCCACTATAAAACCTCATGATTCTTCACTGTTAACATCGAGTCCCACCTTCTCCTACTAGGTCCCTCCAACATAAAGGTAACACACTTCTCCTTAATGGATTCAAGAGTTTTCAAGAAAAAAGATTAATCTTTCTCAACCAATAATAAACCTATTTAGGATCATTATATACTTGGAAAACTGGTGGATTATAGAGAAGGAACTCATGATCCAAATTCATAGATTCATCCATTGGAGGTTCCACAACTAGAGCCTGAACATGAATGGGTGTAGGTGCCTGTCCGAGAGCTTGGACAACATAAAAAGTAACCTCAACTAGATTTTTCTCTATGATAGGATTTTCTTACTATGGATCATCATTTCTTCCTCCTAGATCATATTCACACTTATTTTTGGAGGCATGATACTACACACCATCATAAAACAACATTTAATACATTAGAATATTACTCAAATCAACAACTCAAACAAGAGAAATAGGGAAATTAATCCCATCATATAGATAAACAATATTTGGATCTCAACATATCTAAATCAAAAGAATGTAAAATAATAGAACTAATACTCAAGAAATAATTCCCGAACAACCCATAGGGACTTAAGGCTCATTACTATGAGATTTATCTAGGAACTCACTCACAACGACCTCCTAAGTCATGATAAGATATGAAACTACATACTAACATCAAGGAAAGATACTCAAATTACACCTCTCATATTCACGAACCAGCTTGAATACCATGGTAACCTAACACCCAAGATGATCTTGAAATTGACCGAAGGGAATTACCATTCCCCATGAGTCAATGACTAGCACCTGGCATCATACAAGATAAAAGTGGGAACAATTTTTCTACAAAAATAATGGAAGATAAAGATACATATCAGTATGCTCAAAACTCCTCAAGATGAATGTACCCGAAAAAAGGTTTATTAGAACCCAAATAAAGAACCATTAAAGTACTCAAAGTCTAATAATATAACACATACGTCCCAAAGGACACATCACTCCAAGCCCCAAGGGATAAAAAACAACCACCTCCTCCAAGAGGCACTTTCCCTTTACCCAGACTTGGTAGAAGAAAATCTAAAATTTCCCAATGTAAATGGTAGTATGTCTGCTAAAAATCCCAAAAGGGTCTCACCAAGTGTTCTATAATAAGATTCCGTAATAATTAACCAAAACATGATACCAATTTCAATAAAAAACACCATGGTGATACAATTTCATAAATAAAAAAAATATTCTTTTCATTTGAGAAGGATAGAAAACATTTCAAACATGGATTAAATAATTTTTTTGTATAAAAAAATGTATATAAATTAATAGGCATGAGTAAAAATTTCTATATTAATGGAATATATATCAGAAAAATACCTAAAAGAAACATGGTCATCTTCCCTATGGTACGATAGTTTCTAGTAAAGGAATCCTCACACATCTCATATCAATGATCACAACTAATATGTGTACACACTTCCCTCAGGCTCATGTTGAATATGAATAATCAAAATCCCATTGGGGATAATATCTACTAAACTAGGTTTTTGTTAAAGTTTTGATCATAAATATGCTTCTAGGTAATTACCATCTTAACATGCTTGTCCCAAATAACCCACTAATAACCCATTCTCACATGTGATCAATGAATCAATAAAAAATGGGGAAATCATTTCAAATTAGTTTAAAATACAATTTCCCCATTTATAGTTTCAATATGCTAATTTCACTAAAAAATGATTTTTTTATCAATTCATGAATTTTTAAACTAAAACCTACCATATGTTTTTATCATTTTAATTTAAGATTTTTTTCTCTAATATAAATTCACAAATTATATCACAATTCCTATAAATTTAAAATCATGTCACAAATTCAAATTCCATCAAAATCAGTGGTTTTTTCTCAAAATTCTATCCCAAATCAATTTTAATCCCAATTAACATTGAATTGGGGTTTTTACAATTCAATTGAAATCAATTTTAAACAACAATACACTCAAGGTTAAATCAATTAGACAAGTTTAAATGGAACCACATACCTTTATTCATTGAAAAAAATCCCTACAACGTGACTCACCAACGAAGAATAAAGGCACAAAAGATCTAGGAACTCAACTTAGAATTAGGATTAAAAAACATGAATTTTAGATAAAAAAAATCCCCAAATGATCTATCAAACTCCAAGGAGGAAAGAGAGGGAGGTGGAAGAGATAAATAGATTGATTAGTCAGAGAGATGCACCACAACCAACACAATGTTCACTTGACAAATGGATGATCTAGAGGAAGATTGGGACTCCAAAATTTACTAGGAGGAGATTTTGGTGAAGATAGGTAGGGATGAAAATTGGTTGAAATAAAAATCATCTAAGAAATAGGATTAAAAACACATTTCATAAAAATTACATGACATGTATCCCCATTAAACGTTGTGTACTTATAGAGACCCATATATGCTGAAAAACCCATATCCTTTTATTAAAAATATTATCTTAAATATTTACACGACATGTAAGATATGCATGATGTGTAACCTTTCATTTTATGTATCCATTTCAAGGAATCTTCCAGGCGATGATTATATGTCATGTATCCCAATTACATGATGTGTAAATCCCGAAAAAACTATAGAAACTATAGGTTTTATGCTGAAAATTCAAAAAAAATCCCCGACTTCACCATTATAGGTATCCTACCAATTCCTTCTCAACCTTACTCAACCAATGAAAAAGTAAAACAAAAAAAATGTCAAAACATAAATTATATAAAGGAAACATGATGTTGTACCCACAAATCTCAGTGCTGACATACCCTACTAACCCAACCGATAATGTCCCCAGTGAGGTGAAACTCTAAGAAAAACCTGATCACTAACCTCAAACTCCAATGGCCGATGAAGATGGTCCACATAATATTTTTTATGACATTATTCTGTGATAAATTACCTCTAGATCAACTACACCATCTCTATCGTCTCCTGAACAAGAATTAGCCCAACTAAGGACCGCTCTCCCAACTCTTCCCAGTATAAGGGAGGTCTACGTGGATGCCCATACAAATCCTCAAAGGTTGACATATTAATATAGTCATGATATCTATTTTTATAGTCAAACTCAACCATATGAAAATGAATTTCCAAATATCCACCAAAATCAAGAACACAAGACCAAAGCATATCCTTAAGAACTTAGATAGTACTCTCAGTCTATCCATCTGTCTGCGGATGATAATTAGTGCTCAGTTTAATCTATTCTAGAACTTAGATGTGAACCTTAGGTTCCTTTTAGATACAACTGTAAAGTTAAAACCATTTAGTCTCACAATCTCTTAGATATAAAAGTCCCCAATCTATTCTAACTTCATTATCTCCTCGATCGGGAGAAAATGAATCGATTTCATGAGTTGATCAATGATCAACCAAACTGCATCCTTCCCACTAGGATTCCATGGAAAACTAGAAACAAACCCATTTAAATCTCATCCCACTTAAATATAGAAATGGTTAAGGGATGAAACAAACCCAAAGGTATATGGTGTTTCACCATAAATATCTGACAATTAAGACATCATGATACAAAATCAAAAAATCAACCACCTCATTCCCTTCCACCAATACTGACTTCTCAATTAAAAACATATCTAGGTAACCCCATGGTTTATAGACCAAAAAGACCAATGTAAACAATCTATAAACTCTTACCATAGGTAAAATTTAGCAACCAACCAACCATGGAAGTAAAAATCACTACTGGGAGACTCATACCACTCACATGAGGTCTCCCCGCCATAATGGATTTTACCCAATCATTGGAACATGGTTTCTGTCACCTTCTTGAGACAAAATCACTCATAAAAAGACAATTAATCTTTAATTTAAGATAATAACACATATCTACTGACCTATTATACTCCCAAGATCATCTGGATGAACAAACTCATCTGATACCACTCCTAAACCAATTCCTTCATGACATTTGTTGATAAATTCCTACTCAATACATTTGGAACCACATCTCCATTCATAGGGGTGTATGAAAAATCAAAATAATAAGTTTTATAGAACTCTTCCAAACAAACCTATCACAAGTTCAGATCCATTTGAGTAAAAATACATCTTAGTATTATATGATCAAAATACACAATAAACCACTCCCAAAGAGGTAGTGTCACCAAATTTTGAGTGCATTTATAACCACATCTAAATCAAGATCATGGGTAGGGTAGTTATTCTCATGAGGGTGTAATTGGTACGAGCCATAGGATACCACCTATTTCCTCTACATCAAGACACTTCCCAAAACCATACTAGAATAATCACAAAAAACATCATAACCCGAACATAGTTTTGAAATAATTAAAAATCAATATGAAATAATCCTGAACTTCAGTTCCTCAAAATATATTTGAAAATAATAATTCCATTAAAAATTTATACCCTTAAAGGTTAAATTAATCATCAAATATGAGATTTTGAAGAAATCATGAACAAACCGTCTATAGTAACCAACCAAAGCCAAGAATCTCCAAATCATAGATGCATTTATGGGACGATACCAAGACATAAAAGCCTATATACTTTTAGGATCCATTGAGACCCCCTATCATATATCACATGACCCATAAATTTCTCTTCCCTCATCTAAAACTCACATTTAGAATACTTACCCTAAAGACGATGTTCATTCAAATTTCTATGAATGATTATAAAATGGTCCCTATGTTCCTCCTCTAAATTATATTACACAAAAATGTCATTCAAAAACACAACAATGGAAGAATCCAATAACCAATGAAAGATCTGATTCGTTAAATCCATAAAAACCATAGTAGTGTTCTTCAGATTGAATGGAATAACCCGAAACTCATAATCCATATATCGGCTCCTAAATACTATCTTAGGTATATCCTATTCTTAGACAATCAACTTGTGGCACCCTGACTGAAGTTCAATCTTTGAAAACCAAAATTTCCCTCAAATATATTAAAAAATGTCATCAATCCTAGGAAAATGATATTTTTTCTTAATGGTCAACCAATTAAAATTTTGGTAATCAATAAAAATTATGAGGCTCCCATATTCCTTATTAGTGAAGAGGAAAAGATAATCCCATAGTGACATGCTAGGATAAATAAATCCTTTATTCTCTAGTTCCTCAAGCATGACCTTATGTTCCACTAACTAAGTAGGTTCCATTTGTTAAGTTGACATATAAATTGGTATCATACCAGGGAGAATGTCAATAGTAAACTCAACCTCTCTATGTGGTGGTAAACTAGAAAAATCATCTGAAAATACCTCTAGGTACACACAAACAACTGTATGAAGCTAAATCATAAAGAAAAGATCAAATACATCAAGAAACATCTCTAAAAATTATCATGATATTAAACAAACATAAGGAACAACATGACCTTCCCTTCCAGGTCTTGAGTCCCAATCACCCTAACAAACATGAATGTCCCCATCGGTAGATGATAACTATAACCAGAAGTGATAAAAATATATTTAGGGCTTAACAATGATCATCCAATCCATTCTTATAATCAAGTCAATGATTTCCAAATCGAGCATTATGAATTCCCAAAACAACCTTGAAGTAGAATATGATCACTCGAAATATGGGACACATGAAACTTTGTTCGGAATTCTTTACCAAAGGCATAGAAAGATCCAAAAAGAAAAAAATAACCTCAAAACATAATACAGAAATATAATCAATATTTAATGATATACAATAATGAGTAGAACCTGTATCAAAAAAATCTATAACTATAGAATATGAAATAAACACCGTACCTCAAACAATACCTTTCCCTACTTTAGATTCATCTGGTGCATACTCCATTGCATAAAGAAGTCCATTATCAACTCTTCCTTGATATTTTTAGACATAATAACATCTCCCTTATCCTGATGATAGGCCCACCAAATTTGGATTAATTTTCATAAACCAGCAAACCCTTGGTGAATGTGGATCATGCCTTACTACCCCAAGATATCTTGTCACAAAAGCCTTTTAGATGCCCAAATCTTCCATAATGATGACAAGTGTTTAGATCCTCTTCAAAATTAGTCTTGGTATGAAATATCATTCCACACTGGAAGTAGAAAACCTACTTCTTCCCTATTGAATCCCCTGAAACTAATCCTAAACAAAACTGACCACCCTTTCACTTCATCTTCTAGCCAGAAGATATACCCTGGATAACAACTGAACCAATTGAAGTTCCACCAAAACCCATATTTACATCTATGTATTCCTTAAACAAAGATACTTTTTTAACTACCTCTATAAATTTTAGAAGGAACAGGAGAATCAAAATTGACCGAATGTCTATCCTGAATCCCAACTCAAAACTCCAAGCCTTTAGGTAATCATTAGTGATAATATATGGTGCTAGATGCACTAACTCAGGAAAATTGTTAGAATACTCCATAATGATATGCTCCCCATGCTGCATGGTTAGAAACTCCTAGGTCTTTACCACATGTAACATCTCAATGTAAAAATACTAATTAAATATTTTCTTGAAAGAATCCTAGGTGAGGTCCTCCTGAAACTTATCTTGCATAATTGAGTCCCACAATCTCCTTCCCAGTCCCTCAAGAATATACATGAAAAAAACCACCTATAAGTCTTCAGGTGTCTTCAATAAGTTGAAGATCCCCAAAATATTCTCAATACACTACATATATTACTGTGGTCCTTTTCCACCATGGAAGACAGGTTGATGCTTCTTAGAAAACTTAGATCCATGATTCCCCACATGTCCTGGGTTCTGAACACCCACTTAACCCAGAGTCTAACTTGTGTGGATTAAATATTCTACCAAAGAAGGGTACACTGGAGGATTCTCCTATGGAACCTGTCTGAAAATTTCTAATATCTGATTTGGAAGAGAAATTCTTAGAGGCATTTTTTACTAAACATAAGCAAACAACCAGTTAGATCATGAGAACATTTCAAAATCATAGACCCACTTTCAGAATTAAAACAAATGCTTTAATTTTTTTTAAAGAAATTAATAATTCTATCCAATAAATACATTACTTAAAAATAAATTTTTCAATTTAAATAAAAAAACCATAAAGTTAATTAAAATGGATTCAAACCCCAAGTCTCAAACCTGGTAAAAGTCCCTAACAAACCATGGTAACTCTGGTTTAGTCACAGAAATGAGCTAGACATGCTTATTTTCTGCACTAACTTTACAAATTCTGATGGTCCTAACTTCTATCTACCCAAGACAGAAAACCAAACTCAAGAATTGTTAAAACACTTCAGTATGATTCCAAATTTGATGAAAAATTGAAATAGATCAACTCGGGTCAACCAAACCATACACCAAAGACAACCCTCACATGGAGAAGTGAAATAAAGATAATGTAAATCAATATTGAATGTAATGAAACAAGACATACAATCAGATCACACGCGTAAGAAAAAAATTAAACAACTAAAAACAATACAATACAATACAAAACCAGCTAAACTAGATAGTATGAAAAATTTACACATGACCAACAACCACCTCCAAAGCACCCCGATATAAAGGAAAAGATGAAAGTAGAATCCAACATGCTACAATATTCTCTTCCATTTACATATATCCTATACATCTACAAATTCTCAAAGGAAAAATTAGGGTGTGAGCATATATCCTAGTAGGATACCACCATAGATTCTATACAAGTTATAATTTCACTAATTTAATAGTTCTAGCTTTTAAACCAAAATAGTTTTACAAATAATTTTCATATATTCAAATCATTTTAAAATCATTTTCCATTTAGTTTTCATAAATTCCTTTCATACTCTCATAACCATAAATGTGAAAAGTACATGTCAGAAAAACATGAAATTATATGCATTCATCATAAGGTAATCATGTAAACTCATACCCATGAAATACCATTATACGATGTCATGTGATATAACCACATATAAAAAACTAAGAGAAAAATACATGATAAAAACCATCATGCGATAAAAATAAATAAATGACCATGAACACTATCATTTAGGAACTTGATTGTGGAAAAAAACATAATATAAATTAAAGAGCCTAAATAATTATAATATTATATCCAACCAATATCTATTTTTGGCACATTATATCTATATCCCAAAGGTTACCTCCTAGCTGTTCCACACACTCTAAGGCTACCCATTTCTATTTCCTAACACACCCAAGGTTACCAAAGTGTCAAGACTGTAAAAATAAATTTCAAAACCACTATAAAAATGTGATAAAACATTTTAAAATCTAATCCAATCTTGGTTGGTGTTTGAAAACCCATTTTGAAATCAAGAAAATATATTTTCAATACAAAACCCCTCTAAAAAAATTTTCCTTCCCAAGAAATACATTGACACCACATATAAATCCAAAGCAATGAACAAACCAAATGAAATATAAAGTTACTTTAATAAATTCATAAAATTACCCCATTGTATAGAAAAAACTACCTTAAAATGATATAAACCTATCCGCCTTCAACAACAGTGACTAGAAACCAGAGATTAACCATAGAAAGACAAGGAATGATAAGAAACTATAAAGGATTGATAGAAAACACTATATGATCAAAAATTTGAAACCTAACTACAAAAAACTCAATATACATGACTAAAGGAAAGAAAAACCAGAAGGAACACTTCCCCGAAGAGGCACACCCCAACAACCTTGATGATTTATTGCTGAATGAAGAAATTCGAAAGGGAGGTAATCACCCAAAATCAACTAGGGTGAGCTCTGAGTTTATAACGGGAAGGATGTACATGGAATGAAAAATGAATCATCCAAACAACACTTAAAAACTATATTCCTTGATATTTACATAGCGTGTAATCCGTTTACACGTCGTGTATTCCATGAAGGTTAAAATAGCCTAAAAGTACATCACTTTTTTATTAAGAACCCAATTTTTTCCATTACACAACGTGAACCCATTACATGATGTTTAAACCTTTCAGGCCCTAAAAATATTTCATGGAATCTTCATAGTGACCATTACACAATGTTTAGTCATGAAATAGATAGAAAACAACCCAATTTTCAGTAGAAAAACACCCAAGCACCCGAGATTCCCTCCAAACTTAGGAATAAACCCTTAAAGTCATTAAAAAATTTATACCCAAACTAAATTAATTCAAATAAAAATAAAACCCTAAACTTCAGGGAACATTCCCCAAAAATAGATCTACAACCCTAAGAATCTTACAAAATCACCCAAACAAGGATTATAAACAAATCATAAATAAGGGAGTACCTGAATAGAATAACTGTGTGTTAAAATCTATCTCTAAAAGATTAATGTTTATTGTTTCACCCTATATTATTATTTTATTATGTAATTATTATGGGTCACCAAGTATTTTGTATTAAATGATTTAGTTTATGATGTTATTTTGCACTTTTTTGATGTTTTATGGAACCCATTTTATTTCTATAAGCTCCTTATGAAAATTGAAAGATTTCCATTTTGGATGTTATATAAAACCCATTTTATTTCCATGGGTTCTCTATATAGTGATTTTTAATGGTCATGGAACCCATTTTCTTTCTATGGGTTACTCTATGATGTGATGATTGTTTTTTAGTGGAAAATAATTTTATAGATTACGAGACTATTGGATCCTATAACTCCTTACAATCTATTGGGTAAATGCTTATATCTCATTATATATATTTATTATGTGAATGAGATAACAAGTAACTAGATTAAAAAATGGCGAATGTGGTGGAATTCAACTCTACTCATAATTTTATTGGTGAATAGGTTGGTGGGTAGCCATTTCCAAAAAGATAAGAAATACTATATTTATGATTGTTCAACTTTCCTTACTACATTGATGGATCATTTTAAATGTTTCATATTTTATTTTTTCAGGCCATGGTAAAAGTGTTATTATTTAAGTGGTTATGTCTATTTTTAATTCTTATAGTTAACACTTTATAATTTATGTTATATTAAATCTGTAATTTTTCCATTGCATGAATTCCATATATTTAGGATCTAACCATTATAGACTTTTTTATCTTATCCCTTTCTTAGAATTTGTGCCCACCCCAATATATATTCTCCCTTACCCAATATTTAAATATGATTATTTCTCATTTAATTACTAAGAGTGGATTTAGTTTATTGAGAAATGTTCACAACATATTAAATAAGTGTTTTTATATTTACAGTCTCCAAGAAAAAAACCTTTAGGTCCTTGGGTTATGTGACTATATATAGATGTGATAATTAAATAATGTTTTCAATATATTATTTACATATTTTTATCTTCGTTATCTTCAGATGGTATCAAAGTAAATGTTTTTTTATTTTGGATATTAGGATGAGAAACCATTAGAAGAAAACCTAATGGTTAGTTTAAGATAACATCTAGATATTTCAGTTATGTGTAGATTATGTTTTCTATAATAAATAAATCTCTTTATATATACTACAAGTGGATGTGGTTCTATAATATATACATCTAAGGGTAATAACCTTGAAAAGAGTTGGTCAAGTATATATCGACCATAATTCTAGTGTATAGTGAATTATCCCATACTGCACACCAAGTTTGACACTCCTAGGGGATTTTATTTAGTTAATTAATAATTTATTTATCATACATTATGATGGATTTGGTTATATTCTTAACTGAAGGTTATGTAAAATCTAGTATGGAAAAAATCATGGAAAACATAGATGCAAATTTAGGGAGTTTTTAAGGAATAATATACTCATTATTTTTGAGTTATTTATTCTATGATCATATTTTTATGCACTATATGTATACAAATCATAGTATCCTAAACACGAAGTTTCCTCTATATAGGATATGGAAGCAACAAGAAGAAAAAAATATAATAATTTATACAATGAATAATATTTTGTTTGTCCAAATGGGACTCAAACTGGATTTTAAAATCTCATGGAAATTATCACTCAAATATCTCAAGTTATGAATAATAACATGAATAATGTGGAGCTCCCAAATGCACTAAGAAGGGATAAATTTTTATTTAATATTTTATTAATAAAATTAAATCATCCTTTAATAGACCTTTAAACCCATTTATTGTTGAGAATTGGATTAATGTGATGAAAAATATATTTCCTAACCTTCATTTCTTAGATAATGAGAAAATCATTTTGTCTATCTATGATCTAGAAGGTGAGGCTAACCAATGGTGGAATATCATTAGGAATACAACAAGGGAGGAATTTGATTCTATGAAGTGGAAGGATTTCAATGTAACATTCTTCAATAAATATTTCCATCAAAATATACATACTACAATGGAATGAGAATTCCATGAATTGAAATAAAATAGAGGTGATTTTATTGAATCACATGAGGATAAGTTCAAAAGGCTCATAAGGTATGCCTCATAACATATCTCTATATCTGAAAAGAATATTTATTAATCATTTTATGGATTAAAACATTTTATTCGGAATACATTAACTGTAAGGGAATTTGGAAACTATGAGGATGTTTTTCAGTGCACACTTATGGTTGAAATGGAATATAGAGGCCCATGTGATTTTGGAGAAATGAAAATAAAGATGGAGCATCATAGAAGCCATAATGAATAGTATCATGGGGGAAAGATAATCAAACTATCTATATATAAAAATTTTTCTAGGAAACACATGGGTAATTTCTTTAAATTTTCTAGGAAGAGTTACAAGTGTTGTAAAGTAGGGCACTTAGATCATGATTGTTGAAGTAATGGAAAAATATTTAATAACACAACTGAGGGGAAGAAGGCCCCAACTAATTCCCCACATGCTATTTAATGATTCAAATTACATGAGTATTGGAAGTATGGTAATAAATTCCCTAAACATAGGGTGAATAATGGGAATAGGTAGTAGCCACCTCCTAAACCATGGAAGGAAGGGAGGTAATATTCAATTAATTTAGAGGTGGACCATAATAAAAAAGTGGTGAATGTTGCACTAATTCTCCACTCATAAACTATGAATGTATAATTGTATTTTAGTTCTTCATAATTTTTTATAAATTATAAGTTTTAAAATAATACATATTCACCACATGAATCTTTTAATATCTATATATTATTGAAAACACATACTGGAACACAAAAAATGAAATTGAGGTTTAAAAATATTCTCCCATAGTGATTTGTGGGGAGATACTTCTAGAAAATAAATTTCTTCTCCTAATATTTTAATTTGAAATAATTCTTGATATATACAAATCTCTTTATATAATTCTCATATCAATTTCCAAGAATAGTAAATCTCTTTTCATATCCTTAATCATCAGGTTTTAATCCTATTCCTTCTTTGGAAGAAATTATATAATACGAACCTTGATACCAAGAAAAGAGGGGTTTTTAGATAATATTATTAATGGGTAAATCCACATTGAGATCTTGTATATTATGTAAGAATATTCTAATGTATTTCCCAATGAATTTCCTTTTCTTCCCCCAGAACGTGAGGTTGAATTCTAAATTGATCTTATCCTTGTATCATTACCTATCTCAAATACAAATAACGATTTCCATTGAATTAAAAGAGTTATATAATAAATTACTAGAGAATCGTGACATGGTTTTTATACCCACTAGTACTTTACCATGGGGTGAACCAGTCCTATTTGTAAAAAATAAGGATGGATCAATGAGTCTTTTCATTGATTATAAAGAGATAAGAATAATAATGATAAAAAATATCCCTTACCTCGTATTGATGACCTATTTGATCAACTTAGAGGAGATAAATTCTTCTCAAATATTGAACTTTGGTTTGGATAACATAAAAATATGGTAAAACATGAGGATATTCCCACGACAACATTCCTAATAAGGTATGAACACTATGAGTTTATTGTGACACTGTTTGGATGTCCTAATTCCCTCTCTATAACCATAGATCTTATGAATTGAGTCCTTACATATTTCTTGGATCACTTTTTGGTAGTATTTATAAATTATATTATTATATATTTCAAAAGAGATTAATAGTATGAAGATCACTTAAGGACTATGTTGAAGATCCTATGGAAGGAGAGAGTGTATGCCAAAAATAGAAAATGTGAATTTTGGATACAAAATTATCATTCTACAGTCATGGAATCACCAGTGGGGGTATATTTATAGATCCTTCAAAGATTGATATTATTGAAAAATATTGTAGAAAACCCACTATGATTTAAATATATAGTTTTATTGGATTATATGGATATTATCAATGATTTTTTTTAAATTATCATCACTATAAAAACCATTAACCAACTTAACATGGAAAGGATCCAAGTTCCACTGGTCAAAATAATGGAAGGGAAGATTCAATGAACTTAAGGAAAAGTTGATCACTGCACCTATTATCACATTACCCTGTAATGGTGAAGGGTTTATAATTTATAGCGATGCATGATTGGAATAATTAGCATGCGTCCTCATGAAAAATGGAAAGGTAATTGCTTATGGATCACACCAATTAAAGTCTCATGAGATAAATTACCCCACATATGATTTGGAATTATTAGCAGAAACCTTTGCATTAAAAATTTGGAAGCATTATATTTATTTTGAAAAGTGTGATATATATACATTAATCATAAGAGTTTGATGTGTATCTTCATGAAAAATGAGTTAAGAATTCCCTAAAGGGAGATGGTTAGAACTGTTAAAAGAATATGATTTATCAATACATTACTAACCTAGAAAGACAAACAAAGTGGTTGATTCTATGAGTAGAAAAGATCATGCTACATTTTCCATGACGAGGAATAAAAAATACCCAATAATCATGGGTAATAAAATCATATTATTCAAAATTTTATATCAAATATTTTTATCAATAAATTCCTTGTCCATTCTGGTTGAGGAACCTTACCATAATATATATATATATATATTTGAAAAAAAACTTATGGTGTGATAACATGAAGAGGTAAATCATGAAGTAAATATCTCTATGCTTGGTTTTTCATAATGTTAAGGAATAGTGAAACAAGACTAAATTTATTATATAACTATTACCAAAACCTGTATTGAAATGAGAAAAAATCAATTGGTATTTCATCACAGGACTCCCCTAGATATCTAATGGCCACCCATTTGGGTAGTAGTTGATCTCCTTAAAAATTCAATAGATTTTATTATAATAAAATATGATTTCTCACTTGATCATCTTGACAAGGTATACATAATATAGGTGGACATGCTTCATGGATTAAACCTATCCATTGTATCTAATCATGATATGATATTTACATCGAGATTCTATTAAAGTAATCAATATGTTTTGGAAACTCAAATAATTTTTTTATGGATTACCACCCTCTAACATATGCTCAGTTTGAGAGAACCGTTAAAACTGTTGAAGATATGTTGATATAATTTTAAATGGATTTATAAGGATTTTGGGATAAATATCTTCCACTAAAAGAGTTTTCATATAAAAATAATTTCCATTCTAGAATCCAAGTGGCACCATATGAGGTTTTGTATGGGAAAAGATATATAAATCCAACATATTGGGATGAAGTTAGGGATAAAAATATGATTGGGAATAACCTTGTACAAGAAATGAAAAATAAGGTCCAGAACATTCGTTGACATATGAAAACTGTGTAAAATTTATAAAAGATATTTGATGAAAATAATCGAAGAGATCTTGAAGTTGATATTGGTGATAAGGTATTTTTATGAATATTTCTATAAAAACAGGCTATGAGATTTTGGAAGAAAGGGAAACTAATCCCTCTGTACATTGGTCTGTTGAAGATCCTTGATGATGTTGGGGTCACAACCCATCACTTAGTGCTTCCTCCAAAACTCTACCAAGTATACGATGTGTTCTATGTATCACTTTTGAGAAAGTACATACCAAAACCTTCAAATGTACCAAGCTCAAAATCTGTGCAATTAAAACATGAAATAAACTATGAATAATATAACGTCTTGACCCGACTTACCATTCAACCCGGTAGCCGGATCAGTCGCCACATGGTCTCAAGCGCATCTTCCCAAATTCCAAAGGCTGCCGACAAGAAACGAGGGCCTAGGTGAGTCCTTGGGGAAACTATGCCCTCATTACCAAAGCATCACACTGGAATTACAACATACTACAACGGAAGATGGTAACCATTTGACAACACATAGATAGAAGAAATAGATAACAAATAAGATGATTTGATACATGTTTACATAGGATGGTGCAAGTCAATACAATACAGTACAAGTATCTAAAATACCCAAAAGAAACCAAAATTTATCCCCAGTCACATCGCAAGCCTCATCTTGGTCCCATGCACTTTTACATCGAGCAGAAAGTCAAGTACCTGTACTAGGGAATTTCCCCTTATCGATACATGAAATCATATAATCTAATTGGGTCCAAAAACATGACCCAAACATGGTGTGAGATAAAATCCCAGTAGGCAACCACCAAAGATCCATGCTAATCTGTCAGTGAATATATAAACAGGCAGTGTAATAAGGAAAGCAGTAAACAAGGAAACTATCAAGACCGACCCAAGATTGTTCTTTGGATTGGCATCGCTTCAAGTATCCATTCCATTCATTAACCACCTCATTCAAGTGTTCAATCATTCCTTTAACCCATTCCTAGAATACTCAATTTGGAAACCAGGCATCGTTCAGGGAGAAAATCCTCCAACACCCTACAAGCCCATTCCGGGGAACCTCCTAGGTACCCAACCTCGCTCTAGGTGCGGTATAGTCCGTCATCTGAGCCCGTCCCCAGTATCCTATAAATAAGATTCAGGTATCACCCATGATATATCACACCCTGTTGAGTCCGTCCATGGCATCTCACATGGGATCCATGATTCACTTGGCATCTCAGTAACAAGTCCCATATGAGTCCGTCCATGGCTACTCACATTGGTTCCATGGTTCACCCATGACTTCGTTTCACATTTAAAGAAGTTCAAATTATTTAAATCACGTGGGCTAGAAATTAAAGAATTAACAAACAAGGGTTAAGGGGAAAAACTCCATCCCATACCCGAAACCATTTCGATTACAATTTCATCTTATTGCAATTCCATTCATATTCAATTTCCATTTTTTAACAACCCCAAGGGAAGAAAAAGCATCGAGGGTCAAAATCCCTAAAGTAGTCATTCAAGGAAATGCACCCAAGGGGTGGTTCCTATCAAAGGTGTACAAACTAACTCAGGCACACACCATCCTATTCAAATTACCGACAACACACTAGGTAACAACAAGGTTAAATTCTAGGTTCAAGAGACACCCCAAAAGTGGTTGCGTGACACTCTGGCATATATAAACAGCTTGACAATCAGTGAAAATCACGAGACCACCTACCTTAGGCTGGTACAAGATAGCTTGTCCAATATCAGGCTCTGATTCGTCCTGGTTTGGAAGAAAACTGAAGAACAGATGAAGAACGATAAATTAGGGCATATGAACCTTAATTCAATCTGTGTTTTTCATAACTAGAATAATCGATAAGGGTTAAAAAGGAATTGAGGACTGACCATTGTGGATCTAACGAGACAAACGACGGTTGAAATGGAGATCGGACAGAGAGGCAAGATCAAAATCCCTCCAAAGGATTCCTTGAGAGCTCCCAGGTGCCTCCCCATTCTGTCAGGTTGAATAGAATAGGTTTAGGTTAGGTTTTTATAAAATTTAATCAATTTAATTAAAAATTAATTAAATTTTCAAAACACAACAGGTCACACGGTTTACCCGCACGACCTAGAAAACCGTGTAGAGACCATGTGGACCTTCCTGGAAGGCAAGGGGCAATCGCATGGCCACCCCGCATAGTTTCCTCAAACCGTGCACAGGCCGTGCTCCTACCTCTGGCAAGCCTACACATGGCGCACGGTTTACCCAAGCCATGCGTAGGTCGTGTGCAAACCATGTGCCAGGCCTTTTCTAGCCTAAAACTTCATTTTGGGCTCCGAACAAGCCCCGTACACCTCCATAACTCCCTCGTTTAAGTTACACATCCACATTAGGCCTCAACAGAATAGTTAAACAAAAAATAAAAGGATCCATACCTTGTACGAAAACCCGGGTTCTTATAATATTCCCCACTTATAGCAATCTTCCCCGAATTTCTCTCTGAAGGGTGGTCAAGATTCGTCTGCGAAGAGCTCTGGCCACTGAGCATGTACGTCGGCCTCCCGCTCCCAAGTTTCATCCTGTAAATGGCCATGCTTCCATAGCACCCGTATTAGAGGAACTGACTGGCCTAGGAGAACCTCTGTGCTCCTATCAACGATAAAAATTAGATGCTTCTCAAAGGATGCATCTACCTAAAGCTCGACCTCCTCAGGCTGGAAGGTATGTGATGGGTCTGAATAATATCACCGTAACTGAGAAACATGGAACACGTCATAAATGGATCGGTACCTATGAGGTAACTGAAACCGATAGGCTGCCGGCCCCACCCTCTCCAGAATCTCAAAAGGCCCAACATATCTCGACGATATCTTACCCTATCTCTTGATCCACCTGTAACACCCCAATCTTCTATGGTACGCTTCTCTTTGAATAATGTGATAGCGTGTGTTGTACGCAACATCGAGTTCTAACACACCACAACCCATCAAACTAGCCGTTATGAATAGTAATACCTACTTTTTGAAATTATATATATTTTATATTTCAAAATGGACTTCATTTTTGGATTCGGAATATCTAATTTAGCCTAAGGTGAAATTTTGGTACTTTTCGGATAACTTTAATATTTTGATGAATAGTGAAAATTACTAAATTTTAATTAAAAACAACTTTTTTAATCAAAATAATTAATAGTGATAAATTATGAATTTGAGTGGTTTTAAAGTATATTTAGAATATATTTTTACCATTTAATACAATTTTGGTCATTGGACATAATTTTACAATTAAACCGGACATAAACAAGTGTCAATCTTTTGATAGTTATTATCTCTTAAAAAAACGCTTTTTGTTTTAACAACGGGAATTAATTTTAAATTAATTTCTGCCACTTATGTGTTTTGAATTTGGAAAAATGGATTCCATATTTGGAATCTGGATGTTCAAATTGTGTAAATAGGTAACTTTTATTTTTAGACATTTTGAATAATTATTTCGGTAAATATTTTATTTACCATGGTTAAGGGTAAATCCGGTAAATAAGGGTTAAAAAATAATATTATAATAATACTATATTACCCTAAAACGTGTCCTATACTTATTGGGTGATACATGTTCGACCATAGGCATCTTTGGGTCGATTATGGGACCCCATGGAGCCACTTGTAGTTGATAGGGACACTTAATTTTAATTAAGTTAAAATGAATACAAAAATGACACAAGCATATATCTTTTAGAAAAACAATTTTTACATAGAGTTATATATGTTGGATGTTCGACTATAAATATTCATTAGAAATATAAAAAGATTTCCTATATAATTATATTATATTTATAATTTTTAGATATTAAATAATTTAACTTATTTATGAAACAATGATGATGCATTAATTACCATAATAGTGAAAATTTAAAATAATTGATATTATAAATACACAAATAAATATAATTTGAGACTTTTAATGAATTAAAATAATTTTCTAGGATACTATGACATATTAGGATTGATTTAAGTAACTTTTTTTGAAGTAATAATTCTTTTAGGAGTTTCAAAAAAATCAACTATTGAATAGTGTCAAAATTGATATAAAAGAGTTTTTAAAACAAATATTATATTATTAATTGATATTAAATTCCTAAAAATATAAGGTTCGGCCAAGAGACTTATCTAATAATAGTTGTATTATTAATGGACCACTTGGGGGTCTCTTGGATGTATATATTATGTTTATTAACCATATAATATAAAAATACAAAGAGACATAGTAAAAGTGAAACTAATTAACTTAGAGTTAATACTTCAAGATAAGGTTAATATAAGTACCCAAACCTGTCTAAATTCTATTGGTTGAGTGGTTTTAGACCTATCCCCACCTTAACCTTTGAATAATCAACTTTGGAGCCATTAGAAACTGAATATGAATTTATTATAAATTAATATTTCTAGCTTTTCCAAAGGTGCCCCTCACCCCTCTTATAAAAGGGAACTCCTCCTTCTCATTTCTTCACACCTTCAAAGCCTTTTGGTTTGGCCAAAATCTTCCCAAATACTCTCCCAACATCCCTAACTACAACCTAGAGGCCTTAGTTTGATCATAAAGCCAACCTAATGAGCCCTTTTGATCAAATCAAAAGGAAGAACCCGAAGAAGAGGTAATGATTTCACCACCCTTTTCCAAGTTCCTTTCTTCTTCCACTTCTTCTTCCTTTGTTGTTACCATTATAAAATAATAACTCCAGTATCATATATATACTGTGATGTTATTATTAATATGGTACAACCATATTCAGTATTCTATCCACCCTTTGAATAACATGTCACCATACGTGCGTACGTACGACTTACCGTCTCCACGTCGTGGTGTAATTGTTATTCAATATATTATTATTTGGATGGGTATAATAATGATGTGTAACTCATGTAAATAATAAATATAACATGTTAATGATTCTTTATATATGATATACCATCCATTTATATATTATTTTAATCAAAATAATGATATTGTCGCTCATGCGTACGTACGGACTACCGTCTCCACGAACGTGATGAGATTCATTCTCCATCGTATCCATTAAAGTATAATTATCATTTGATGATTTAAAAATGATGTTTAAGGACTTGATATCATTCTGTATATGAATAATATACAACCTATCCATGACAAAAATGGATTATGTAACAAAACATATAAAAGAAAACGAGTAAGTTAACACCCGAAACGACAATAATTCAAAGATATTATTAACAAATCAATGTTAAAAGATCATATATGATATCATATTAATATATATGATTCTTGTATAATTTAATAACAATTATTTCACCATTATACAAGAGGTTAACCTACCCCAATCAAGTAAAAGTACAAGGTATGGGTTATTTCACAATCTCTTCATTATCCGAGGTTGTTTATACGTAATAATCTACTGGGATCTCTTTATCATCCACATCCATGTTTCTTAAAAATGTATTTCAAAACATTTTTACTATTTACAAGAATATGGGTTAAAGTCATTTTTACCCTTGTTTGACTTTTTATAAGAGGTTTATAAAGGAATCTTTCCGTCGTTTTCCAAACAAGGTGCTTTTTAACCTTTTCGACAAAATTAAGGTAAGAATGTTTTTTTAACTTATACGACGGGTGCGGCTATTTTCCGCCGTTATAAAATCGTCGAAGCTTACCTTACAAGCTTATAAGAATATTTTCAAAGAAAATTATTTATTTTATAAATATATGACTCTTAAATGATTTCAAAAATAGAAAGAGATATTTCTCTAAAAAGAGTTTTGATTTCATCTATGTCAACATCCTTTGATGGATTTTATGCTTATTTGTAGTTGATTTATTAAGATACAAAACTTCTATATTGTATTGAAGGTTTTGTGATATGTTTGACTGTGGATGTGCTATTTTTATACCATTCATAGTTTATGATGAAAGTATTGACATTTCGTATGCTAGTTTTAATACGAATGTTTATGTTATGTTTAAACCTTTTCATATGGGAATGCATTGGACTTAATATGTGACGGGTGGAGCCCGCTATAACTCCTCGATTCATCGATAGGTCTCATGATATAAACTAGTGTCTTGGCACAAGGCCTTGACAAAATCTTATTTGTAGTCTTGGCATGAGGTCTTGGCTATGTGGTTATGATAGTCTGGCATTATGCATTCCATCATTATGAAAGTGGTTATTGATATTGCATGTGATTATTTGATTAGTAGAATATCCATGTGAATAAGTAAATGGAATTATTTCATTGTTCTATTTCCATACTATGTTGAAGTTCAAGTTTAAAAGGCTTTTGTTTTAGTTATACATTGCCTTAAATGTTTATGCTTATTTTTGAAAGTTTCTTCTATATTGTTATCCTTACTGGGCATTTGAGCTCACCCCTTTTCTATGTTTTATTTTTCCCAGGATGTGAAGAAGTAAGTTATGAATGACCTTCAGGGATAGTATGTGGATATATGAGTATGGAATATGGAGACTATGTTGTTGTAGTAGTTTTTCACTTTGTAATGTAATGTAAAACTTTATGAATATATCTAGTGTTTCCAAGGCTACTAAACCAATAGGTCTTTCGAGATTTGATCTTTCTTGTGATCATGCCAATGTAATGTAATAATGCACCGACTCTGGGTAACTAGGGTCGGGGCGTTATAGTTGGTATCAGAGGGAGGTTTAGTACAAACCTTGGAAGCTAGATTTAGATAAACTCTAATTAGAGCACGTAGACCTAAGATGAACTTTGAGGATTAGTATCCTAAGATGAACTTTGAGGATTAGTATAGAAGAAATTCCTAGAATTTTGGTATTGTAGAGATTTTGTGAGTTTTCTGAGCAATACATTCCTGTCTAGATACGAGCAGGTAGATGAGGCTCTGGCACAAATGTACCTTGGGGTAAAACCTGAAAACACCGCTTTGAGCTAGACTCGAACGGGAACTGGTGCACGAAAACGGGCCTTGCTGCACTCTTGGTTACGACACTCCCGAGGATATGCTTAGGATAACTCTCATTTTCATTACAAATCATTATGAAGAGGTTATGAGTATATACTTCCTCAAAGAAAACATTTTTATGATTATGGATTATATCCATAAATAGTTCAATTTATGTTAAGTGTTTTATAAGTATGGGATTATGTATTTTGATTCATAAACTGATCTAGTTTATGACATTGTTTAGAAATGGCGCCTAGTGGAAGAAATGGAAACTGTATCAATGCACGCACTCCATGTAGGGATTTCCCTCCTGCTCAAGATAATTATAGTGGAGATGGTGATGCAACTGGTGCCGATCAGATAATCACCATACTAGGACAACTCACTTAGGTTATGAATAATAACCTTACCCGTATGGAGCACCCTGATCCACAGCGTGGAGGATCAATGTTAGATCGATTCATGAGTCAACAACCACCAACGTTCAATGGGAGTACAAATCCCTTAGTAGCTGAGCAATGGATATTTTCCCTAGAGAAAATATTTCAGGCTTTAGGGAGTAATGAAAGGGAAAAAGTTATCATGGCAGTTTACCGCCTCACTAGAGATGCTGATCAATGGTGGTCATTGATTCAAAATACTAAGGAAGATGATTAAGTATCAAATATGGAATGGAGGGAGTTCAAAGATCTGTTTTTAGAAAAATACTTTCCTCGCGACCATCGAGCAGATATGGAAAGAAAATTTCTAAGTCTGAGACAGAAGGAGGATGTGAATGTCACAAAGTATGAGGCTAACTTTACAAGGTTAGCAAGGTATGCTGGTGATTATATAAGTAACCCAAGAAGTAAGATTGATCGTTTTTTGATGGGTTAAAACCATTTCTCCGTCGAGAATTAGTCTCACAATCCTTCTCGTCATACGAAGACATTATCTCATGTGCTATCAAGACCTAAAAGTAATTCTCTAAGTCTTATGAATTTAAAGCAAAGCAAGAGAAGAAGAGGCCTGCTGATCAATCTAGGAATGGAAATAAGAGGAATAAAGGAAAGGTTGAATATCCATCCTGTGGTAAATGTGGGAAGAAACACCCCGGTACTTGCTTGAAGGGAATGGGCGTCTGTTACAAATGTGGTGAAAAAGGACACCAAGCTCGTGATTGCAAAGGAAAGAAGGAAGCTACCAATGTTCAGTTCTACAATTGCAGGGAGATGGGGCATTATACAAATGAATGTCCTAAGCGTCAGGAGAACTTACCTCAGAAAAGGCCAAGGGATCAAGGCCAGGCTTATGCTATCACTACTGCTGAGGTAGAAGCTCCAAAAGACGTGGTGGCAGGTAATTTAATGGTTTCCTCAAGTTTAGAAAATGCATTATTTGATTCTGGATCATCGCATTGTTTCATATCTTCCTAGTTTGCTAAGAAAATTAGATATTTCCAATTTGATTTAACAAGGGTGTTGTCAGTTAAAACTCCTAAGGGAAGTATCATTGCAACAAAGTTTTGTGAATTAGTCCCCATTAGAGAACATAAATTTTCTTTATCTTCTGATCTCATCGTCATACCTATGATTGAGTTTGATATAATCCTCGGTATGGACTGGCTTTCGGACTATGATGCGAAGATTTATTGTAAGAAGAAATAGGTTACGATTCTTGATGATAATGATAAGGAACACCTTATCTTTAGAGTAGAATCTTCACCACCTAATTCTTATTTAGATCTACCCCCAGTAGCTCAACTAAATTCAATTATTGGGGAGGAAGAGAATGAAATAACTGTGGGTGAGGAAAGGAATGTTCAAATAGAGGATGTACCTATTGTGAAAGAAATTGTAGATGTATTTCTGGAAGATTTACCTGGACATCCTCCAGAATGAGAAGTTGAGTTTTCCATTGATTTAATTCATGGATCAAGGACTATATCAAAGACCCCTTATAGAATGGCCACTGTATAATTAGTTGAACTAAAGAAACAACTAGAGTAATTGATTAATAAGGGATTTATTCACCCTAGTGTTTCTCCATGGGGATCCCCTATTCTTTTTGTTAAAAAGAAAGATGGATATATGAGGTTATGTATCGACTACAGGGAGATCAATGATATAACAATAAAGAACAAGTATCCCCTACCACGCATTGATGATTTATTTGACCAACTGCATGAAGCTCAATACTTTTCAAAGATTGACCTTCTATCTGGATACCATCAGTTGTGTGTGAGGAAGGAAGACATTCCGAAGACAACATTTCGAACCAGGTACGGGCAATACAAGTTTACTGTAATGCCTTTTGGATTGACTAATGCACCCTCTGTATTCATGGATATGATGAATAGAGTTTTCAAGGAGTATCTTGATGAATTTGTGGTGGTATTTATTGATGATATCTTGGTATACTCCAAAATCTACGAAGATCATGAAAGTCACTTGCACATTATCCTGAAGACTCTGAGAAGACATGAATTATATGGGAAGTTTAGTAAGTGTGAATTCTGGCTTCATGAGATTTCTTTTCTTGGAAATATTCTCTCTAAAGATGGAATCTCTGTTGATCCTTCTAAGACCAAGGCGATCCAAGAATGGCTAGCACCTACGAGTATAACTGAGGTACGTAGTTTTATTGGTTTGGCAGGTTATTATCGACGTTCCGCCCAGAATTTTGCCCGATTGGATAACCCATTAACAAAGCTCACACGTAAAGGGGTTAAATTTGTTTGGACAAAAGAGTGTGAAGAATGTTTCGAATAACTGAAGAGAATATTAGTCAATGCTCCTATATTGACTCTACCATCGGGGAATGATGGGTTTGTTATTTATAGTGATGCATCAAAGAAAGGACTTGGTTGTGTCCTTATGCAGAATGATAGAGTTATTGCCTATGCATCATGACAGTTGAAAATTCATGAACAAAACTATCCTACTCATGATCTCGAGTTAGCATCTGTGATCATTGCTTTGAAGATATGGAGGCACTACCTCTATGGTGAAAAATGTGAGATTTATAATGATCACAAGAGTTTGAAGTATATTTTCTCACAAAAAGAACTCAACATGAGGCAAAGGAGATGGCTTGAACTACTCAAGGATTATGATTGTACGATACACTACCGCCCGAGCAAAGCAAACAAGGTGGCAGATGCTTTGAGCAGAAAAGACCATGGAGTTTTGAACGTGATGAGAATTGAAAGGGATCCAATTTTGATGGATCTAGTGAAGATGGACATGGGAATAACCAGGGAAGGTGAAACATCAATGCTTTTTCAAATGGATGCCAAACCATATTTACTAGAAAGGATTAAGAGTTCTTAGACCGATGATGAAGAATTTCAAAAGAATATTAAAGCTGTGAATGATGGGAGACTGAGAGACTTTGTGTATGAAGATGGAATTTTGAAATTTGGGAAGAGACTTTGTGTTCCCGATATACCTGATCTAAAAAGGGAATTGTTGGATGATGCTCATAGTTCCAATTTCTCTATACACCCTGGGAGCACCAAAATGTATAGAGATTTGAAGGAACATTTTTGGTGGGACAACATGAAGAGGGAGATTGCTGATTTTGTGTCAAGATGTATGGTTTGTCAACAAGTGAAAGCTGGAAGGCAACAGCCTGGAGGAGTCATGCAACCTCTTCCCATACCGGAGTGGAAATGGGACAATATTACGATGGACTTTGTCATGGGGCTACCAAAGACTCCTAGAAGGAACGATGCAATATGGGTTATTGTTGATCATCTTACCAAGTCAGCACATTTTCTTGTTATAAGAGAAGATCTACCCCTGGAACATCTAGCAAGACTATATATTAATGAAGTTGTGAGACTTCATAGAGTACCCCTATCGATTGTTTCTGATCATGATCCCCGTTTTACTTCAAGATTCTGAGAAAGTCTTCAGAAATCCCTAGATACTGAACTTCATTTGACCACTGCTTACCACCTTTAGACGGAAGGACAATCAGAACGGACTATTCAAACCTTAGAAGACATGTTGAGATCTTGCTCACTTGACTTTCAGGGTATGTGGGATCAATATTTACCTCTGGTAGAATTTTCCTATAACAATAACTTCCATTCGAGTATTCATATGGCACCATATGAAGCGTTATACGGAAAGAGATTTCGTACACCAACCTGTTGGGATGACGTTGGTGAAAGAAAACTTGTAGGCTTAGAACTGGTGGAGGAAACAGTGGAAAATGTGAAGGTAATCCAAAATCACATCAAAGCAGCTCAAATTAGGCAGAAGAGCTATGCCGATAATCGAAGGAAGGATTTGGAATTTCAAGTCAGTGATCATGTTTTCCTGAAGGTATCTCCATGGAAGGGAGTCATACGTTTTGGTAATAAAGGTAAATTGAGTCCCAGGTACATCGGACCCTTCGAAATTTTAGAATGAGTTGGGGCTGTTGCTTACCGATTGGCAATGCCGCCAAGTCTCTCCAAAGTTCACGATGTGTTCCATGTATCTCTGTTGAGGAAATACATGCCTGACCCAACACATGTACTCACCTATGAGGAATTAGAACTGGAACCCGATCTGTCCTATTGTGAAGATCCCGTCAGGATTCTTGATACGAGAGAACAAGTACTAAGAAACCGGACGACGCATCTGGTAAAAGTTTTGTGGAGAAACCATAAAATGGAAGAGGCAACGTGGGAACCCAAGGAACTTATGATGAAGAACCACTCGAGTCTTTTCATGTGATAACTATTCTAGAAATTTCAAGGATGAAATTATTTGAAGGAGGGGAGAATGTAACACCCTAAGCTTCTACGGTACGCTTCTCTTTGAATAATGCGATAACGTGTGTTGTACGCAACATCGAGTTCTAACACACCACAACCAATCAAACTAGCCATTATGAATAGTAATACCTACTTTTTGAAATTATATATATTTTATATTTCAAAATGGACTTCATTTTTGTATTCGGAATATCGAATTTAGCCTAAGGTGAAATTTTGGTACTTTTCGGATAACTTTAATATTTTGATGAATAGTGAAAATTACTAAATTTTAATTAAAAACAACTTTTTAATCAAAATAATTAATAGTGATAAATTATGAATTTGAGTGGTTTTAAAGTATATTTATAATATATTTTTACCATTTAATACAATGTTGGTCATTGGACATAATTTTACAATTAAACCGGACATAAACAAGTGTCAATCTTTTGATAGTTATTATCTCTTAAAAACACGCTTTTTGTTTTAACAACGGGAATTAATTTTAAATTAATTTCTGCCACTTCTGTGGTTTGAATTTGGAAAAATGGATTCCATATTTGGAATCAGGATGTTCAAATTGTGTAAATAGGTAACTTTTATTTTTAGACATTTTGAATAATTACTTCGGTAAATATTTTATTTACCATGGTTAAGGGTAAATCCGGTAAATAAGGGTTAAAAAATAATATTATAATAATACTAAATTACCCTAAAAGGTGTCCTAGCCTTATTGGTTGATACATGTTCGACCATAGTCATATTTGGGTCGATTTTGGGACCCCATGGAGCCACTTTTAGTTGATAGGGACACTTAATTTTAATTAAGTTAAAATGAATACAAAAATGACACAAGAATATATCTTTTAGCAAAACAATTTTTACATAGGGTTATATATGTTGGATGTTCGACTATAAATATTCATTAGAAAGCTAAAACGATTTCCTAGATAATGATAGTTTATTTATAATTTTTAGAGATTAAATAATTTAACTTATTTATGACACAATGATGATGTAGTAATTACCATAATAGTGAAAATTTAAAATAATTGATATTATAAATACCCAAATAAATATAATTTGAGACTTTTAATGAATTAAAATAATTTTATAGTATAATATGACATATTAGTATTTATTTAATTAACTTTTTTAGAAGTAATAATTCTGTTAGGAGTTTCAAAAAAATCAACTATTGAATAGTGTCAAAATTGACATAAAAGAGCTTTTAAAACAAATATTATATTATTAATTGATATTAAATTCCTAAAAATAAAAGGTTAGGACAAGAGACTTATCTCATAATAGGTGTATTATTAATGGACCACTTGGGGGTCTCTTGGATGTATATAGTAAGTTTATTAACCATATAATATAAAAATACAAAGAGACATTATAAAAGTGAAACTAATTAACTTAGAGTTAATACTTAAATACAAGGTTAATATAAGTACCCAAACCTGTCTAAATTCTATTGGTTGAGTTTTTTTAGACCTATTCCCACCTTAACCTTTGAATAATAAACTTTGGAGCCATTATAAACTGAATATGAATTTATTATAAATTAATATTTCTAGCTTTTCCAAATGTGCCCCTCACCCCTCTTATAAAAGGGCACTCCTCCTTCTCATTTCTTCACACCTTCAAAGCCTTTTGGTTCGGCAAAACTCTGCCCAAATACTCTCCAAACATCTCTAAATACAACCTAGAGGCCTTATTTTGATCAGAAAGCCAACCTAATGAGCCCTTTTGATCAAATCAAAAGGAAGAACCCGAAGAAGAGGTAATGATTTCACCACCCTTTTCCAAGTTCCTTTCTTCTTCCACTTCTTCTTCCTTTGTTGTTACCATTATAAAATAATAAATCCAGTATCATATATATACTGTGATGTTATTATTAATATGGTACAACCATATTCAGTATTCTATCCACCCTTTGAATAACATGTCCCCATACGTGCGTATGTACGGCTTACCGTCTCCACGTCGTGGTGTAATTGTTATTCAATATATTATTATTTGGATGGGTATAATAATGATGTGTAACTCATGTAAATAATAAATATAACATGTTAATGATTCTGTATATATGATATACCATCCATTTATATATTATTTTAATCAAAATAATGATATTGTCGCTCGTGCGTACGTACGGACTACCATCTCCACGAACGTGATGAGATTCATTCTCCATCGTATCGATTAAAGTATAATTATCATTTGATGATATAAAAATGATGTTTATGGACTTGATATCATTATTTATATTAATAATATACAACCTATCCATGAAAAACATGGCTTATGTAACAAAACATATAAAATAAAATGAGTAAGTTAACACCCGAAACGACGATAATTCAAAGATATTATTAACAAATCAATGTTTAAAGATCATATATGATATCATATTAATATATATGATTCTTGTATAATTTAATAACAATTATTTCACCATTATACAGGAGGTTAACCTACCCCAACCAAGGAAAAGTACAAGGTAATGGTTATTTCACAATCTCTTCATTATCCGAGGTTGTTTATACGTAATAATCTACTGGGATCTCTTTATCATCCACATCCATGTTTCTTAAAAATGTATTTCAAAACATTTTTACTATTTACAAGAATATGGGTTAAAGTCATTTATACCCTTGTTTGACTTTTTATAAGAGGTTTATAAAGGAATCTTTCCGTTGTTTTCCAAACAAGGTGCTTTTTAACCTTTTCGACAAAATTAAGGTAAGAATGTTTTTTTAACTTATACGGCGGGTGCGGCTATTTTCCGCCGTTATAAAATCGTCAAAGCTTCCCTTACAAGATTATAAGAATATTTTCAAAGAAAATGTTTTATTTTATAAATATATGACTCTTAAATGATTTCAAAAATAGAAAGAGATATTTCTCTAAAAAGAGTTTTGATTTCATCTATGTCAACATCCTTTGATGGATTTTATGATTATTTGTAGTTGATTTATTAAGATACAAAACTTCTATATTGTATTGAAGGTTTTGTGATATGTTTGACTGTGGATGTGCTATTTTTATACCATTCATAGTTTATGATGAAAGTATTGACATTTCGTATGCTAGTTTTAATACGAATTTTTATGTTATGTTTAAACCTTTTCATATGGGAATGCATTAGACTTAATATGTGACGAGTGGAGCCCGCTATAGCTCCTTGATGCATCGGTAAGTCTCATGAGACAAACTAGTGTCTTGGCACAAGGCCTTGACAAAATCTTATTTGTAGTCTTGGCACGAGGCCTTGGCTATGTGGTTATGATAGTCTGGCATTATGCATTCCATCAGTATGAAAGTGGTTATTGATATTGCATGTGATTATTTGATTAGTAGAATATCCATGTGAATATGTAAATGGAATTATTTAATTTTTCTATTGCCATACTATGTCGAAGTTCATGTTTAAAAGGCTTTTATTTTAGTTATACATTGCCTTAAATGTTTATGCTTATTTTTGAAAGTTTCCGCTATATTGTTATCCTTACTGGGCATTTGAGATCACCCCTTTTCTATGTTTTATTTTTCCAAGTATGTGAAGAAGTAAGTTATGAATGACCTGTAGGGATAATATGTGGGGATATGAGTGTGGAATATGGAGACTATGTTGTTGTAGTAGTTTTTCACTTTGTAATGTAATGTAAAACTTTATAAATATATCTAGTGTTTCCAAGGCTACTAAACCAATCGGTCTTTCGAGATTTGATCTTTCTTGTGATCATGCCAATGTAATGTAATAATGCACTGACTCTAGGTAACTAGGGTTGGGGCGTTACACCGCTTGTGTCCCAGCCTCAGTGAAACACGCAAGAAAACCTGATCCCCAACCTCAAATTCTAGGGGTCGTCTGCGATGATCAGTATATGACTTCTGACGAGATAATGCAGTAGCCATCCACTTTAGTATCAACTGGACTTGCTCGAAAGTCTTCTGAACAAGAGACGTTCCTAGTAAAGCTGCCTCACCTACCTCTAACCATCACAAGGGTGATCGACATGGCTTACCATATAGAGCCTCGTACGGTGTGATCTGTATAGTTTCCTGATAACTGTTGTTATAGGCAAACTCAAATAGGGGAATATGCCTCTTCTATGAGCCCCCAAAATCTAGGACACATACTCGCAGCATGTACTCAAGCACTTGTATTGTATGCTTTGACTGGCCATCAGTCTGAGGGTTGTATGTTGTGCTCAGAAGAACCTGTGTACCCAGCGCCCTCTAAAGACTCTTCCAGAAACATGATGTAAAACGAGCATCCCTATCTGAAACAATGGTGCAAGGGACCCCGTGGAGTCGTACTATCTCCCATATATACAACCTTCCCAGCTCATCCACACTGAAGGTATCCTTGATTGGAAAGAAATGAGAAACCTTCATGACCCTATAAACCACAACCCACACAACATCATTACCTCGAGGTGTCCTTGAAAAACCAGTCACAAATTCCATCACAACATCATCCCATTTCCACTTCGGAATAGGTAACTATTGTAAAAGCCCAGCTGGCCGCTGGTGTTCCGCCTTAACCTGCTGACAGGTGGAACATCTCATGATAAAACCAGCCACTTCCCTCTTTATACTCGGCCACGAGACTATCGGCGCAAGTCACGATACATCTTAGTGACTCTGGGATGAACTTCCCAAACCGAAACATGAAACCCCCACATTCTCTCCTCTCAAATATCCACTAGAACCCATACGCGTCCATGGATACGAAGAACTTCTTCCTCTCCTATCGTCCAACCAGGAGGAGGGTCCTCACATGACACACCTTCTCATAGAACTAGGACTTCTGTATCTGATATCTGTCTCATCCTTACTCTGTCCAGGAGGGTAGAAGTCACATCTAAGAACGATAGAAAAGACTGCCCTTGGCTATTCTGCACATCAAGATGCATCTCAGAGAACAAGGACATAATCTTCCATTCATTTATGGCCTGTTTCATAGCCTGTATTTGTGTAAAGACCCATAAATTTCAAGGAATGTTTTTTCTTAATTTTCTTTGGAATTTTACAAGAACGCAGTTTCTGACGGCACCTGATTCTGAGGCCCGGTGTGCCCAGAATCATGTTCCGAAGTTTGGCTCGGGTACGTTCAGTGAACAAACGAGCGGGTTTTTCTAACTTTTGAACTGGTGCTCGGAATCAAATTTCGAGGGCACCGATGGAATCGCAGCCCCGGTATTTTCTTAGAAACGCCTCTTCCGGAGTTGTGTTTTCTCGGGTGTGGTTTTTAGTTTTTGGGCTTTATGTTAGGAAATAAAATAATGTGGTACGGAAAACATTATTTTATTTCACTTAAAGCCGCTTAAATCCACTTAAAGCTGCTTAAGCTGAGTTAAAGCGGATTGTGTGCAATTAAAAATATCCTATCCTCTTGGTAGGATATTTGTGAGGTGGGGCCCACACGATCCCCACCGTTTCTTTTCCCCTAAGTAACGCACCCGCAACCCCCTCTTAAATGAAAGTCAACTAGGGCATTTCCTTAAACTCTTAAACTCTCCTATTAGTTGGGCGGTTTATTCGTTGAAATTAATTCAATGAATTAATTTTTTTCGTTTCTTAACAAGTTTTCAATTTTTTGGCATGTTAATAAAATATGGCCAACACACCTTCTTCTTGAATGTTGTGTTAAACCTTTGGAGAATCTCCAAAGATCTTCCTCCTCCTTCGTGAAGAACGCGAAGAACGCGAAAAACTCCGGCCTCTAACGAAGGGCGACGAAGAACGCCAGGCCCCCCGGAGATCGACGACGTGACGCCGACGATTCTCCCTCCGCGATGCTTCTTCCGCGACAAATCTTCGATCGTCCATTGAGGTAAGAGATTGTGTTCCTTTTAATTCCTTTGTGGTTTTTATCCTCAACAAGGATTTAATTGTCATAATTAAATCCGTGTGTTTCTTTAACCCTCGAAGATCGTCGATGCGACGCCCTTCCACGATGACGCGATGCCCTTCCGCGACGCAACGATCACCTCCTACCGCGACGGTCAATTCCGCGACGTACTCGCACTCGTCCGACGACAGCTACAATGTAGGGGTCGTTTTGAAAATGTTTTACCCATGTTTGTTTTCCTCCAAGGAAAGAACGCGGACCAACCAATTAACAGGTTGGTCCACGGATTATTATTACGGGATGTGGTTCATCAATTGTTGGGATTTTATTGTGTTGTTTCAAACCGCTAACACGGTGGGTGCGGACCAACGAACAAGTCCGAACCCACCGCCCTTTGTTCTTGGTGTGCGGAATGGCGGACGACGACAAAATGGGTCGCAGAGACGATTTGTTAATTCCGCAGTGAAGAACGGGACCTGGGAGGAGCTACGACGTAGACGGAAATGGAATCGGACAACCAGAGAAACACCGGTGGCCCGCAGACTCCGCCGGCAGCAGCGGCCGACCAGACCCGTGACCGCGCGGGTCCGGCGAGACACGTGACGCGGTTTTGCCGCATCCGCTGACCAAGCGCGGCCCCACGCGGGGCCGCGGCTCCTCTTCCTGTGGGGACAGCACGCCCCGCGGCTTCCCTTGCTCGGCCGCTCGGCCGAGACGAGCCGAGCCGACCCGCCGGCCGGGTCGCGCCCAGGCCGGGCTGGGTCACGCCCAACCGGGTCGGGCCGGGTCGGTCCGGGCCCAGACCCCCAGTTTCCGGACCTTTTTGTTATTTTGATCATAACTTGACCTACGGGCCTCCGAACAATGCGCCATCAGCGGAAATGAGATCCTTGGATCGAGACGGTCGTTTCGGTATATCACACTCAAGGTTTCAGAATACTTTGGGTTCGGCCGGGTTGGTTCGTACACAAAACCAACCAGGCCCTCAGAGCGGAAATGCTCATATCTTGAGCTTCGGACGTCCCATTGACGTGGCGTCGACTTTGTTGAATTCCTCTAAGTGAAAAAGATCTTTTGGCTTACTCCGCCTGAGGTTTGGACGCAGGTGGAGTACGGTCGGGTTGGTTTTTCCTTAAAAATCAACCGGGCCCCTGGGACGAAAAAGCCAATAACTCTCAGACCGGGCGTCCGATTGACGCGCCGTCTACGACGTTGAGTTCCTGTTGACGATATCGAACTTTTGGATACATCAACCCTGGACTATGTGTTAGTTGATGTATCAGCCTCTCACCTCGTGGAGCGGACCCTCCCGAAGGAGCTTGCTGTGTGCGGGAACCCTAGAGCTGGATGCGACTGCTACTGTGATGACGACGACTATGCAGAGATCCTCAGTGGATTCGACGTCGACGACTATAGCACTCAACGATCCTTTGTGGGTCAGTGTTATAGATCCTGTGTGGGTCCGATCCTATGTGGGTCAGCGCTCAGCGGTCCTGTGTGGGCCAGCGCCTACAGATCCTGTGTGGGTCCGATCCTGTGTGGGTCTTTGCGGGGGTTAGTTACCTATCGATCCTTTGTGGGTCAGATCCTTTGTGGGTCATTGTGGGGGTTAGTACCTATCGATCCTTTGTGGGTCTGACGACTTAGATGGATCAGTGATCATCTCTATTGTTATTCGAAGAAGTATACCTGTGTGAGCTGAAACCCTGTTTTGATTTCCTTTGTGGATTGTGTTGTGCTATCCTGTGTGGATTTACGTTTTTCTTTCCTTTGTGGATTGTGTTGTGCTATCCTGTGTGGATTTACGTTTTTCTTTCCTGTGTGGAATGGGTTGTACTTGGGCTCAGATGTTGGAGCCGAACGGAAATTGATGACTTAGGTATATGTATGGGCATAAACCTAAGCAGTGTCGGATGTTACTTCGTGATTGTATCTTTCCTTTGTGGATTATACTTTGTGGATTCTGGGAGACCTTCGGGGGTCTCGGGGTCCCTACTGAGTAGCTTATACTCACCCCTGCACGGGATATGCCCGCACTACGTTGTGTTGGTTGCAGACGACGGACAACGCTGATCGTTGTGGAGGCTTGCGGAGCAGGACGGTACCTGGAGGTGGACCACTGAGTGGGACGTACTCGGAGCGGTCGGCTGGACCTGAGGAGCATTAGAGGCTATCTGTACCCTCCCTTCAGGTGGGACTTCCAGTGGACGGCTCGACATTGTGGATTTACTTTTCAGTTGTTGTTTTCCCTTTTGAGTTGTACTTTACTTTCAGTTTGGGTTTGTATTCTGGCCCACTTGCTTTCCGCACTTACTGTTGTACCAGTTTTTACTTAGTGTTTACTTCTTCCGCTTGCTTACTCTGTGGTGCTTGTTTACTTTACAAAGGCAATGCCTTCCCTTTTTACTGGTATTTTCGCCTTGGTTCTAGTCGCCAGCCCCTGGCCTATGGATGGCGGGCTTGGGGTAGTCATGACACGGGCCCCAAGGATGGGTCGTGACAAATTGGTATCAGAGGAGTTCGGTTCTACCGTAGACTCTGATCTTTCTTCTATGTGAAGAAATAGTGTTAAGTTTATTGGGTGTGGTTATCTGTCCAGGGAGTCCAGTGTTGGTGCGGCGGCCGACGTATCCGTACACCAGGACCCTGACTTCTGATTTCTGACTTAATGCACAAAAACATTGATTGCGTGTGTGTTTCAAGTTTTATTTGTGATTACATTATGTCAGCTCACCAGGTATACTGTTCTGACCGTGGCGCACCTGTTTCTTTTCAGGATGGACCCACGACAGCAGCCAGCTAGGGTTCCGAGAGTTGAGCGTGACGACAGCCCATAGAGCGACGGGGCTTCAGTACAGGGCCCTTTGACAGCTGAGGCACCGGCTATACCTTTACCCGCCGAGTCACCGATGCTTCCAGCCCTAGTTGCTGACGATGCACGTCGCCTTAGTGCACTGCATGAGTTCCAACGCCAGCGACCACCCAGGTTCCACGGGGAGACGGACCCCCAGGCAGCCGAGGACTGGATGGAGGCAGTTTTACGAGTTTTCAAGCTAGTGAGGACACTAACAGACCTCATGGTGATCCTCGCAGCGAGCCTACTGCACGCAGCAGCGGGCCGATGGTGCATCTTGATGCTCTAGGTGCACGATGAGGCTTCTCTTCTCTAGACAGACTTTGAGGGCCTTTTCCGCTCAGAGTTCGTCCCGGCCACCCTCTGTGCGGTGCGCATCCAGGAGCTTCTTCAGCTGCGGCAGTGCAGCTTGACGGTCACCCAGTACTCGGCGAGATTTACCGATATCTCGCGTTACTCGACCGACATGGTATGAGACCCATTCTTCCGGGCCCGGACCTTTGAGCAGGGTTTGAGACACGAGATCAGGGCATCGCTGATCTCCCTCATCATCCCGACTCAGGCAGGAGTACTAGAGTGAGCCCTTTTGATCGATAGCTTCCTTGCTGAGCCTTCATCAGTAGAAAGACCTACCGCAGGGCGACAGGTAGCAGATTCTTCCGCAGTAGGCAGCCGACGGATTACTCAGGGGTCCAGGCAGACCAGACCCTCACGCAGATGACCTCAGGACACTGGCTCAGCAGTGCGGGGCACACAGCGCGGAGCCAGTCTTTCGAGAGGCAGGCAGTGCTACACGTGCGGCGGACAGGGTCACATGGCTCGTGACTGCCCGACCCACCATGCCGAGGAGCGACAGACGGTTGAGGGGCCACCCAGGCAGAGGCAGAGGGTCGACCATGGCGGTCCGCAGGGAGGAGGCGGACGAGGCAGAGGAGCTGGCCGAGCAGCAGGTGGTGGGAGACGCTATGAGGCTCTACCACCACCACCACTATGAGGTCCACCCCGACCACAGGGAGCTGGCAGGCAGAGACAGGCACAGCTCCAGGCAGCAGAGGCCTATGACCACAGTGCGCCCGAGATGATTCGAGGTACGATTTGTGTCTATTCCTCCCTTGCTGTAGTCCTTATAGACACAGGAGCGAGTCACTCTTTCATAGCCGTTGCCCTTGTTTGGAGCTCAGTGATTCTGACAGAGCCGTTGGATCGATCCTTACGGCTAGAGACTCCTACGGGAGCAGACTCAATGATTACGCACTGGTGCCGGCAGTGTGAGCATACTCTAGGAGGCGAGAGCTTTGGCTGGGATCTTCTTGTAGCGGCGTCGAGGCCTTACGAAGTCATCCTAGGCATGGATTGGTTATCTACATTCCATGCACATATTGACTGTATTAGGCGCAAGGTGCGATGTGTACGCACCGATGGGAGCAGGTTCACCTTCACCGACGAGAAGGGAGCATTCGCAGCACCGGATGGACTTCCGCAGAGGAGAGGACAACCCATAACTCATCAGTTGGCTAGCCTCATCCTAGGAGTTGTTGACGTGCGGAGTCCTAGTTTTCATGTAGTGGTGGATCAGTATGAGGACGTCTTTCCCGACGACATTCCAGGGCTACCTCCTCGCAGAGAGGTAGACTTTTATATTGATCTGTACCCCGGGACAACTCCGATATCCACTCCAGCATATCAGATGGCCCCCACTGAGCTTCGAGAGCTACGGTTACAGTTGGAGGACTTGCAGGGCAAGGGATTCATCCGACCTAGTGTTTCACCCTGGGCTTCCCCAATATTGTTCGCCAAGAAGGCGGACGGGAGCTTGCGACTGTGTGTCGACTATCGTCACCTAAACTAGGTGACAGTGAGGAACAAGTATCCGCTACCAAGGATTGATGACCTCTTCGATCAGATCAAGGGAGCACGGTGGTTCTCGAAGATAGACCTCAGGTCAGGCTATCATCAGCTCAGAGTTCGGGACGAGGACGTGCAGAAGACGACCTTCAGATGTCGGTATGGCCACTATGAGTTCTTGGTTATGCCATTCGGCGTAACCAATTCTCCAACAGTGTTCATGGGCCTCATGAACATGATCATTCATCCGTACCTTGATCGATTTGTCGTGGTCTTGATCGACGACATTTTGATTTACTCGATGACTGAGAAGGAGAACGCTTACAACTTACAGGTTATACTGGACACACTCCGAGAGCACCAGCTTTATGGAAAACTCTTGAAGTGTTAGTTCTGGATACGTGAGGTCCACTTCTTGGGACATGTCATCTCTGAGGCGGGAGTTGCAGTGGATCCTGCGAAGATCGAGGAAATGCTAGCTTGGGAGCCACCCAAGAGCGTGACGGAGGTACGAAGTTTCTTGGGACTAGCTGGATACTATCGGAGATTTGTGCCAGACTTCTCCAGAGTTACGACACCACTCTCTGCTCTTACGAAGAAGGGGAAACCCTTTGTGTGGTCAGACGGATGTCAGCAGAGCTTTCAGAAGCTGAGACAGAGATTGACCAGCGCACCTATCTTGAGGTTGCCTGAGGAGGGAGTAGGGTACGTAGTCTACTACGATGCATCAGGGACTGGACTCGGATGTGTCCTGATGAAGGAAAGGGCAATGATCTCCTATGGATCACGTCAGTTGAGGCCGCATGAGCAGAACTATGCTACCCATGACCTGGAGTTAGCAGTAGTGGTCTTCGCTCTGAAGACATGGAGACACTATCTGATGGGCAAGCGCTTTATAGTCTTTTCTGACCATCAGAGTCTCAGGTACATCTTCTCTCAGAAGGACCTGAACCTGAGACAGTGGTGATGGCTCGAGTTCCTCAAGGACTATGACTTTGAGATAGTCTATACTCCTGGGTAGGGGAACGTGGTAGCCGATGCTCTCAGCAGGAGGACGGGCATTCAGCTACTCGAGGAGGCGACAGAGCAGCTAGCCGCTTTGCGGATATCCTTCGTGGATAGAGATGGAGCAGCCTTCCTTTGGTCTCTCACAGTCTCTCCTCCACTACTACAGTGGGTCAGAGAGGCACAACATGGGGACGCTGACTGTGAGATGCGGCATTCACAGATATCCTCAGGAAAGGCACCTGATGGCTTCTCCTTTGGAGTAGATCACGGAATCCTTTTCAGAGGACGTACCTTGGTACCAGTTGCTTTACGGGAGGAAGTGCTGAGAGAGTTTCACACTTCTCCCTTAGCGGTACATCCTGGAGTGGTGAAGATGTACCAGGATCTCAGACGACAGCACTGGTGGCCAGGCATGAAGAAGGTTGTGGCAGAGTTCGTTTCTCGATGCCTCACCGGCCAGCAGGTGAAGGCAGAGCACCAGGTACCAGCAGGCTTGGTACAACCCTTGGAGGTCCCAGAGTGGAAATGGGACGGGATATCTATGGACTTCGTGACTGGACTTCCACGCACTTCTAGTGGTCATGACTCTATTTGGGTGATTATCGACCGACTCACCAAGTCGGATCACTTCTTACCCATCAGAGAGCAGGGCTCAGTGGAGAGCTTGGGGCGTCTCTACGTTCAGGAGATTGTATGACTTCACGGTGTGCCATCATCTGTCATCTCCGATCGAGATGCTCTCTTTACTTCCCGACTTTGTAAGGGGTTGCAGGAGGCATTCAGGACACAGCTACGTCTGAGCACCGCCATTCACCCTCAGACGGATGGTCAGACGGAGAGGATCATTCAGAATCTCAAGGACATGCTCCGCGCATGTGCCCTCTACTTTGGTCGCACCTGGGAGGACCACCTACCATTGGTGGAGTTTGCGTACAACAACAGCTACCCCTCCACCATCGGGATGGCACCGTACGAGGTGTTGTACGGTAGACCTTGCAGATCTCCTTTGTGCTGGACAGACCCTGGGGAGTCAGCACTTGTGGGACCAGAGATGGTCCAAGCCATGACAGAGAAGGTCCAGGTCATCCAGGAGCGGATGAGGACAGATCAGAGCCGGCAGAAGTCTTATGCTGACAGGAGGCGGAGGCCACTAGAGTTCGAGGATGGTGACGACGTCTTCTTGCGTGTCTCACCTCGACGTGGATTACGGAGATTTGGCTGAGGCGGCAAGTTGTCTCCATGCTTCATAGGACCTTTCCAGGTCCTCAGCAGGATTGGTGAGGTGGCTTATCGCCTGGCTCTACCACCTCAGTTGCATCGGGTGCATGACGTCTTCCACGTATCCCAGCTGAGGAGATACATGCACGACCCGACGCACATCATTGACCATGGGGAGCTAGACGTTGATGATGGGGTGACTTTTTCGGAGGTCCCGGTGGAGATTGAGGATCGACAGGAGCGGGTCCTACGTGGACGGTCGATTCCTCTAGTGTACATCAGATGGCAGCACGGGAACCTCCAGGAGAGCACTTGGGAGAGGGAGGCTCAGATTCGTGCTCAGTTCCCACATTTGTTTCCCTAGTTTATGATGTATCTTTACGAGGATGTAAAGACCTGAGGTGGGAGTAATGTAAAGACACGTAAATTTCAAGGAAATTTTTTTTCTTAATTTTTTTTGGAATTTTACAAGAACGCGGTTTCTGACGGCACCTGATTCCGAGGCCTGGTGTGCCCGGAATCATGTTATGAAGTTTGGCTCGGGTATGTTCAGTGAACGAACGAGCGAGTTTTTATAACTTTTGAACCGGTGCTCGGAATCAAATTCTGAGGGCACCGATGGAATCGCAACTCCGTTATTTGCTTAGAAAGGCCTCTTCCGGAGTTGCGTTTTCTCGGGTGTGGTTTTTAATTTTTGGGCTTTAAGTTAAGAAATAAAATAATGTGGTACTACAAACTTTATTTTATTTCACTTAAAGATGCTTAAAGCCACTTAAAGCTTCTTAAGATAAGTTAAAGTGGATTGGGTGCAATTCAAAATATCCTACCCTCTTGGTAGGATATCTGTGAGGTGGGGACCGCACGAGCCCCACCGTTTCTTTTCCCCTAAGTAATGCACCCGCAACCCCCCTCTTAAATGAAAGTCAACTGGGGCATTTCCTTAAACTCTTAAACGCTCCTATTAATTGGGAGGTTTATTCGTTGAAATTAATTCTATGTATTAATTTTGTTCATTTCTTAACACGTTTTCAATTTGTTGGCATGTTAATAAAATAAGGTCAACACACCTTCTTCTTGAATGTTGTGTTAAACCATTGGAGAATCTCTAAAGATCTTCCTCCTCCTTCGCAAAGAACGCGAAGAACGCGAAGAACGCCGGCCTCCGATAAAGGGCAACGAAGAACGCCAGGCCCCCCGGAGATCGACGACGCGACGCCGAAGATTCTCCCTCCGTGACGCTTCTTCCGTGACAAATCTTTGATCGTCTGTTGAGATAAGAGATTGCGGTCCTTTTAATTCCTTTGTGTTTTTTATCCTCAACATGGATTTAATTATCATAATTAAATCCGTGTGTTTCTTTAACCCTCAAAGATCGTCGACGCGACGCCCTTCCGTGACGACGTGACACCCTTCCGCGACGCGACGATCACCTCCTACCGCGACGATCAATTCCGCGACGTACTCGCACTCGTCCGACGATAGCTACGAGGTAGGGGTCATTTTGAAAATGTTTTACCCATGTTTGTTTTCCTCCAAGGAAAGAACGCGGACCAACCAATTAACAAGTTGGTCCGCGGATTATTATTGCGGGACATGGTTCATCAATTGCTGGGATTTTATGGTGTTGTTTCAAACCGCTAACGCGGTGGGTGCGGACCAACGAACAAGTCCGAACCCACTGCCCTTTGCTCTTGGTGTGCGGAACGGCGGACGATGACAAAACAGGTCGCAGAGACGATTTAATTCTGCAGTGAAGAATGGGACCCGGGAAGAGCTATGGCGTAGACGGAAATGGAATCGGACCACCGGAGCAACTCCGGTGGCCCGTGGACTCCGCCAGTGGTGCCCGGGCGCGCCTCCGGATGGAGCCGCCGCAGCTGAAGCCGCGGTGGCGGAGGCCGACTAGACCCGCGACCGCGCGGGTCCGGCAAGACACGAGATGCTCTTTTTCCGCATCCGCTGACCAATCGCGGCCCCACGTGGGGCCGCAGCTCCTCTTCCCGTGGGGACAGCACGCCCCGCGGCTTCCCTTGCTCGACCGCTTGGCCGAGCCTAGCCGAGCCGACCCGCTGGCCGGGTCGCGCCCAGGCCGGGCCGAGCCGCCCTGGCTGGGCCGGGTCGCGCCCAACCGGGTCAGACCCGGACCCGGGTCGGGCCGACCCAGGGGGGGGGGGGGGGGGGGGGGGGGGTCGGGCCGGGTCGGGCCGGGTCGGTCCGGGCCCAAACCCCCCCATTTCCGGACCTTTTTGGTCGTTTGATCATAACTTGATCTACGGGCCTCCGAACGATGCGCCGTCAGCGGAAATGCGATCCTTGGATCGAGACGGTCATTTTGTTATATCACACTCAAGGTTTCAGAATACTTTGGGTTCGGCCGGGTTGGTTCGTACCCGAAACCAACCAGGCCCTCGGAGCGGAAACGTTCATATCTTGAGCTTCAGACATCCGATTGACATGTCGTCGACTTTGTTGAACTCCACTAAGTGAGACAGATCTTTTGTCTTACTCCGTCCGAGGTTTGGACGCAAGTGGAGTATGTTCGGGTTGGTTTTTCCTTAAAAATCAACCGGGCCCCTAGGACGAAAAAGCCAATAACTCTCAGACCGGGCGTCCGATTGACGCGCCGTCTGCGACGTTGAGTTCCTGTTGACGATACAGAACTTTTGGATACATCAACTCTGGAATATGTGTCATTTGATGTATCAGACTCTCGGCTCGTGGAGCGGACCTTCCCGAACGAGCTTGCTGTGTGCGGGAACCCTAGAGCTGGCTGCGACTGCTACTGTGACGACGATGACTGTGCAGAGATCCTCAGTGGATTTGACGGCGATGACTACAGCACTCAGTGATCCTTTATGGGTCAGTGCTACAGATCCTATGTGGGTCCGATCCTGTTTGGGTCAGCGCTCAGTGGTCCTGTGTGGGCCAGCGCCTACAGATCCTGTGTGGGTCCGATCCTATGTGAGTCTTTGCGGGGGGATAGTTACATATCGATCCTTTGTGGGTCAGATCCTTTGTGGGTCATTGCGGGGGTTAGTACCTATCGATCATTTGTGGGTCCGACGACTTAGATGGATCAGTGATCATCTCTATCATCATTCAAATAAGTATACCTGTGTGAGCTGAAACCCTATTTTGGTTTCCTTTGTGGATTGTGTTGTGCTATCCTGTGTGGATTTACGTTTTTCTTTCCTGTGTGGACTGGGTTGTACTTGGGCTCAGATGTTGGAGCCGAACAGAAATTGATGACTTAGGTATATGTATGAGCATATACCTAAGCAGTGTCGGATGTTACTTTGTGATTGTATCTTTCCTTTGTGGATTATCCTTTGTGGATTCTGGGAGACCTTCGGGGGTCTCGAGGTCCCTATTGAGTAGCTTATACTCACCCCTGCACGGGCTATGCCCGCACTACGTTGTTTTGGTTGCAGACGACGGACAACGCTGATCGTGGTGGAGGCTTGTGGAGCAGGACAGTACCTGGAGGTGGACCACTGAGTGGGACGTACTCAGAGCGGTCGGCTGGACCCGAGGAGCAGTGGAGGATATCTGTACCCGCCCTTCAGGTGGGACTTCCAGTGGATGGATCGACGTCACGGCTTTACTTTTCAGTTGCTGTTTTCCCTTTCGAGTTGTACTTTAATTTCAGTTTGGGTTTGTATTCTGACCCACTTGCTTTCCGCACTTACTGTTGTACCAGTTTTTACTTAGTGTTTACTTCTTCCGCTTGCTTACTCTGTGGTGCTTGTTTACTTTACAAAGGCAATGCCTTCCCTTTTTACCGGGATTTACGCGTTGGTGCTAGTCGCCATCCCCTGGCCTATGGAAGGCGGGCTTGGGGTAGTCACGGCACGGGCCCCGAGGACGGTTCGTGACAATTTGAGTCCTCCTGCTCAAATCATCGACCACTACATTGCCCTTACCAGGCGTATAAGCAAGCTCGAAATCAAAGGACTGTAGGTACTCCACCCACCGTCGCTGACTAAGATTCAGATCACACTGAGTAAAGATATATTTTAGGCTCTTGTGGTCTGTGTACACCACACAATTCTCTCCCAATAAATAGCATCTCCAACAGCGCATCGCATGAACAACTGCTACTAGCTCCAGATCGTGCGTCATATAATTCCTCTCGTAAGGCCTCAGTTGCCGAGATCCGTACGCCATGACTCTGTCACCCTGCATCAACACTGCACCCAACCCAATACTTGATGCGTCAAAATAGACCGTGTAACTCTTGCCCTGTTCTGGAAGTATCAGGATTGGTGCTGATGTCAACCTTCCTTTCAGTTCTTGAAAGGATAATTCACAAGCATCTATCCATACAAATTTCATGCCCTTCTTAGTCAGGCCTGTCAATGGTGCTGCTAAGCATGAGAAATCCAGTATGAAACGATGATAATAACCAGTAAGCCCCAAGAAACTCCATATGTCAAATACATTCTTGGGATGTTCCCAAGAAACCACAACTCTAACCTTCTCTGGGTCTACAAACACTCCTGTATCAGAAATAACATGGCCCAAGAAGTGAATTTGATCCATCCAAAAGTGGCACTTAGTAAGATTTTCATATAGCTGATGATCTCTTAGTGTATTCAGGACGATCTCAAGATGGTTGGCATGATCGTTTCGATTTCAAGAATACACCAAAATATCTTCCATGAAAACCACGACGAACGAGTCCAAATAAGGATGGAACACGCGATTCATCAAAGCCATGAAAACTGCTGGCACATTCCTGAGACCGAACGACATAACCAGATACTCATATAAACCATACCTACTACAAAAATCTGTACGAGGTATGTCTGTAGGTAGAACACACACTTGGTGATATCCTGACCTCAAATCAATTTTTGAGAACACCCTAGCTCCATGAAGCTGATCAAACAGGTCATCTATCCGCAACAAGGGATATCGGTTTTTAACCGTCAGTTGGTTCAGCTTCCGATAGTCCACACACAGCCTAAGAGTCTCGTCCTCCTTTTTCGCAAAAGGACTGGTCAACCCCATGGAGAAGTACTGGGTCGAATAAACCCCTTTGCCTCCAAATCTTCGAGCTATTTCTTTAGCTCTTGCAACTCCATCGTAGACATCCTGTAAGGTGGAATTGATACTGGTGTGGCTCCTAGCACTAGCTCAATGGAGAATTCCACCTCTCTCTCAGGAGGTAAACCTGAAAAGTCATCAGAAAAAACATCCCTAAAGTGCTCAACTACTGGAGGAAGGTCTTTCTAACTCACTCCCTGATCATCTAGAAACAAACTAGCGATCTGGGCTGTCATCCCATTTAGCCCACGATGCTCTGGTCCAACTCGACTTGCCTAGAGATCCCACTCGCCCTTAAGAGTAAACACTGCACCCTCTGGTGATGTGAAAATCACCCTCAGGTGGTAACAATCAACGTAGGCTCCGTAAGATACTAGCCAGTCTATACTGAGAATGACATCAAAACGTGTCATCTCGAGAATATAAAGATCCCAGACAAAGTGACACCCTCCAAACTCAAGGGAGAACCCTCTGCACTTACATACAACCTCTGCCCTAACTCTTAGTGGTGTGTCTAGCGTCAAGACGCACCCCAACTACCTCTGCCACGACCACTACCTCGGCCTGATCAGCCAGTCGCACCCCAACTCCCTATCTGATGAGAAGCTCTCGAACCTGCTCCTGCATATGGAGTTGGTGAGGACCCTCTATCGCTGGCTGCTGGTGGAAACATTATGCAAAAACATTGAAGACGACCCATCTTGCCACATGATCGGCACTCGACTGGGTCTCTCAGACACTGCGGCTTCGTTTATCCCAGCCTACCGCACTTGTAGCACCTCAGATTGCTAACCGAAGATAGGTTCTAACTGCTAGAATCACCTTGTGGAAGCTCCAGACGACACTTCCTACTAACAGTCACTGCAGTACCTGATCTCGATGCCAAAACGATCTGGATCAAACCTCCAGCCTCTCTCAGGTTACGTTCTATGATTAGCGCCTAGTTCACAATTCCAGAAATGGTAATCAAACTGAATATATTTACATGAGATCAGATGTCATATCTCATACCATCCTTAAAACGTCTGACCCTTGACAGCTCATTGCCCATCAGGATAGGTGCGAAGAGCTGAAGCTCAGTAAAATGGGATGAGTATTCCATCACTGTCAAGATGCCATGTTCCAGACGCAAGAACTCCCAGGCTCGATCGGCCCTCAAAGTCTTAGGATAAAAGAAATCATAGAAGGCTGTATGAAACTCTATCCAATACATCTCCCAATGACGATCTGACTAGGTGATCACGTCCCACCACCTCTTGGAGGAATCATGTAGCATGTACATAGCGAGCTTGACCCTCCTCTCTGGAGGCATCTCCAAATGGTCAAATATAGCTAGAATCACCTCTAACCAAGACTCTGCAGCCTGTGGCCCTCCATCCCCTGAAAACATAGGTGGATGCTGCTGCTGAAACTCATGTGTCAACTCTACCATAGTCGGGGTAGGTCGCGATGCTCCCTGAATGGTCTGCATAAAATGCAACAAGCTCTCACGGAACTGTGCCTCAGCACCTATGTTAGGCAGAACCGCTAGTGCCGCAGCTAGCATAACTGGAGTTTCCTCTAGTATCCCATGGCCTACCATCTTCGGAATGTGGTCGTCACCACTCTCCCGACGTATGAATGGAGGTCATCGTGGTGGCATGGCTCTGAAATGCCAAACACACGCCTCAGTTCAGGTTTTTTAACGAGATTCAAAACTCACGAGCACAAGAACTAGGACAGGACAGGTCAAGACCTTCCTAAAAACCACGTCAACCCACAGTCTGCTTCTAAAGACAAGACTGCCTAAGGACCAGTCACCATAAACCACTAGAGTCACTACCTCTTGCCCACTCAGAATATGGGTCTAGGTCAGGATCTATTTTTCAACAGTCATTCTTTTAACATATCTTTTTTCAAAAGCTTTAACCAATGATCCACCGTGTTCCGATCCCTGAGGACCAATAACACCTCATGAATCAAAATTTGATTCCCATATAACCATGCAATTCACTTTCATTTAGCATTTACACCCCATTGGTGCATCATTTCCCAATCCATAGGGAACCATACACCTTATGAATTGAAAGATGGCGTCACTCTTCATTCATTGCACCCAATATAACACAACAGTAGACACACCTATCAATCAACTATCAAAACAATATGCAACAACTATCCCAACACCTGTCACAACAGCATGAAACATCTAATGCATCCTAGATATCATGTCATAATGCATGATATGGGATCCTTATCAAGGTTCCTATATGGTGCATGAGATGGAAAACCCTCATCTCATTGGGTTGCAATGAAATAGAACCCACAATAATCAATAATAACCGCAAAAACCATGTGAATCACCCAATGGTGAAATCGGAACAACTATAATAATTAAACCCAGAAACACAATTCTAAATGAGGCGACTTGGATTTTACCTATACGCGAGTTTGCAAATCCTGAGCACAGTTTATTACCAAAGTCCCTTCCCTTCCTACTCCTGTCTATAGTTGCAAAATAGTAAGTCAAATCAGAAAAATAAATCTCTTTGATACCACTTTGTAACGTTCTGACCCGACTTACCATTCAACCCGGTAGCCGGACCGGTTGCCACATGGCCTCAATCTCATCTTCCCAAATGCCAGAGGCTGCTGACTAGCAGCGGGGGCCTAGGTGAGTCTGTGGGGAGACTATGCCCTCATTACCAAAGAATCACAGTAGAATTACAACATACTACAACAGAAGAAGGTAACCAGTTGACAACACATAGACAACAGAAATAGATAACAAATAAGAAGATTTGATACATGTTTACATAGGATGGTGAAAGTCAATACAATATAGTACAAGTATCAAAAACACCCAAAAGAAACCAAAATGTATCCCCAGTCGCATCACAAGCCTCAACTTGGTCCCGTGCACTCCTACTCCGACCAGGAAGTCAAGTACCTGTACTAGGGCCTTTCCCCTTATCCATACCTGAAATCATATAATCTGGTTGGGTCCAAAAACATGATCCAAACAGGGTGTGAGAAAAAATCCCAGTAGGCAACCACCAAAGATCTGTGCTAATATGTGAGTGAATATATAAACAGGCAGTTTAATAAGGAAATCAGTAAACAAGGAAACTAGCAAGACTGACCCAATCTTGTGCTTTTTCTTGGCGTCACTTCAAGTATCCATTCCATTCATTAACCACCTCATTCAAGTGTTCAACCATTCCATGAACCCATTCCTAGAATACTCAATTCAGAAACTAAGCATCGTTCAGGGAGAAAATCCACCAACACCCTACAAGCCCGTTCCGGGGAACCTCCTAGGTACCCAGCCTCGCTCTAGGTGCGGTATAGTCCATCATCTGAGCCTGTCCTCGGTATCCTATAAATAAGATCCGGGTATCACACATGACATGTCATGCCCTATTGAGTCCATCCATGGCATCTCACGTGGGATCCATGATTCACTCGACATCTCAGTAACAAGTCCTATATGAGTCCATCCACGACAACTCACATTGGTTCCATGGTTCACCCATGACTTGGTTTCACAGTTAAATCAGTTCAAAGCATTTAACTCACATGGGATAGCAATTCAAGAATTAACATACAAGGTTCAAGGGAAAAAACTCAATCCCATACCCGAAACCATTTCAATTACAATTTCATCTTATTGCAATTCCATTCATATTCAATTTCCATTTTTTAACAACCCCAAGGGAAGGAAAAGCATCCAGGGTCGAAACCCCTAAAATAGTCATTCAAGGAAATGCACCCAAGGGGTGGTTCCTGTCCAAGGTGTACAACCCAACTCAAGCACAAACCTTCCTATTAAAATTACCTACAACACACTAGGTAACAATAAGGTTAAATTATAGGTTCAAGAGACACCCCAAAAGTGGGCGCACAACACTCCAACATATATAAACAGCTTGAAAATCAGAGAAAAGAACGAGACCAAGGCTCGTACTAGATAGATTTCCCAGTATCAGGCTCTGATTAGTCCTGGTTTGGAAGAAAACTGAAGAACAAATGAAGAACAATAAATTAGGGTATATGAGCCTTAATTCAATCTGCGTTTGTCATAACCCGAAGAATCAAGAAGGGTAAAAAAGGAATTGAGGACTTACTATTAAGGATCTAACAAGACGAATGGCGGTTTAAACGGAGATTGGATGGAGAAGCAGGATCAAAATCCCTCTGAAGGCTTTCTTGAGAGCTCCCAGGCGCCTCCCCTTTCTGTCCGGTTGAATAGAATAGGTTTAGGTTATATTTTTATAAAATTTAATCAATTTAATTAAAAATTAATTAAATTTTCAAACCACAGCAGGTCGCACGGTTTACTCGCACGGTCTGGAAAACCATACGGAGACCATGAGGACCTTCCTAGAAGGCAAGGGGCAACCGCATGACCACCTTGCACGATTTCCTCAAACTGTGCGCAGGCCGTGCTCCTTCCTCTGGAAAGCCTGCACATGGCGCACGGTTTACCCAGGCCGTGCACATGCCATGCGCAAACTGTGTGCCTGGACTTTTCTAGCCTAAAACTTTGTTCCGGGCTCCGAACAAGCCCCGAACACCTCTGTAACTCCCTTGGTCAAGTTACGCATCCACATTAGGCCTCAACAGAATAGTTAAACCAAAAAGAAAAGGATCCCTACCTTGTACGAAAACCCGGGTTCTTACAAAGAACAACCCATGGAGATCTTGAATTGAAGAGATAAATTATGAAGGAATAATACCACTCATCTGGTCAAACCTATATGGATAAATCATAAGTTTGAGTAGGCTACATGGGAACTAAAGGATGTGATTAATGAAACATACCCTGACTTGGTTAACATCATGTAATGAAATTTCAAGGTTGAAATTATTCTAAGGGGGAAGAATGTAACTGCCTGATTTTTTCCTCATTAATTATATATCATGATTGATGATTTGATCTACAAAAAACATTGATATAAATTGATATATGTCATTACAAGGTAGTTGTAAAATTAAAAGGTATAAACAATAGTAACAGAATTATGAAAAATATATAAATAGATACAATCAATTAAAATGTAGACACAATTAGTATAGCTATGAAACTAATAAAATCTTTCCTTATGCTTAAAATGTATTTTATGAAATAGATTTTTTTTAAGTTGGATATATTTATTATTAGCATTATTCTTAAAATAATAATGAACATATGAAAAATGATTTCAAATAAAAAATTGATTTTCATAATATTTTAGGATTTTATTTTAATGTTACATTTATAAATATTAATATATGAATTTTAAAAAGTAAACAACATTTTTGGATTTATCATAGTCATATTAGATTATGTTTATTTTTTTAGTTTTTTTATAAATGATTAATTTTCAAGTAAATAGTAAAAACTAATGATTTTATTAATACCATCACTTTTATGAAAATAAATAATTATATGAATAAATTAAAATATTATAAAACCTATTACTATAAAAAAATATTATATAGTATGATAAATCATTAAAAAAAATACTTTTTTAAATTTCTAAACCTAGTCTCAACAATTTTAATGTTTATATAGTGATTTAATGAAAACTATTTTTTGACTATTTTTTTTAATTACTTATTACATGATGAAATAAAGTTTTTGATTTAAATTATTGTTAAATAAATTTTTTTTAATAATAATTATTATTTTAAACTCATTTGAGTCAATTAAGTTGATAATTCTATCCCAATCATAAAACTTTTTTCTTAAAAATAAACTACTTAAAAAAATGGTTTTTGCGTGTAACATGTGCGAACATAAAGATTCATTTTATAATGAATAGAAATTTAATTTCATAAAGTGATAATTATATTTTATATAATAATTTTTATACAATTAAGAGTGTATAATTTCATTTTTATGTAGGAAATTTAGATTGATAGGATTAGTGATAATTACCACGATAATGCTGAATCAACTATTTTAAAATTATTGTTTTATTAATAAAAATAAATTTTTATCTTAAAAATTGGGTTAAAATACTTTAAATAATTAATATAATATTATTTATACACACATAATTAAATATATTTACACTCATTTAATTTTTAATTTATTGTATATAATATTAAGAATTCATAATGGTCAAAATGTCATTTTTGTACTAAAAAATATTTTGGTACATGCTATTTGTTTTAATTAAAAAGTTAATTTTAAACTATTTAGGAATTTAATCATATTAAATATATGTTAAGTTTAGTTCCATAATACCCAAATTTTGTTATATGTTTTATTTTATATGTTTAATAAAACATAAAATCACATAATTTAAAAATAGGTTACCTTATTAAAAAGTTAAGAGAGTAAAATGTAAATAATTAATAGTAAAAACACAATATAATGTTTAAAAAATATGAGGAAACACATGTTTGTACATTTATCAACCAAAATACACCAAAAAATAAATAATTTATAATCTTTTGATCCATTGAATTTATAATAGTGTTGTGGAATTATTGAAAAATAACGAGTCTTTCCAAAAGTTCCCCTTTTCTACATTTATAAAAGAATACCAATAGATCCCTTCCAAACCACACTTGTACTTAGAATTAATCATTTAAACTCTACAATTGTATTCTAAATATAAACCTATCCCACAAAAATAATACCTTGGTCACTCATAGTTATTCTAATCACTTTAATTTTAAAGGAACTTCTAAGAAAAAATCAAGTCTCCATCGTAAGTGTTATCCCCACTTAAGACTTTCTTATTAATATTACTATTCAAAATATATTATTACCATAATAATATTACAAATAAAGTATTATAATAATAATAATATTTTTTATATTATTGGTAAAACCATTATTTATTCATTTTCACCCACTTAGAAAAAAACAAAATAATATCATTTGTGTGTTGTGTGGACTACCACCTCCACGTAGTGGCGTCGTTTGTTTTTAATTACCTATTTTAATTGATAATATTAATAGTGGAAATTATGAATTAATTATATATATAGAATATAATTATTATTATAAAATATAAATATAATATCCACCTTTACCCCTCTCATGTTTTGAGAAACATGAACACTAATTATGCTTACGTGTGGATGGAAACCTCCATGTTGAAATATTTTCATTTCTAATGTAGATTTTCATATATAAATATATTAAAATATATTAAATAATCAGAAAAACATAAAAATATTATTTTTATACTTCCTTTATTATGAAATTATTCTAAAAGAAACACCTCCTTAACCATACTCACCAATCAAGTTGAAGCGTGTTCATGTTTGGGTCGGTTTAACTACTAGCATTAAAAATTATTTAAAATTTGATTTTGGATGGGTATGGGAACATGAAAAATAACAATAATATAATATATTTAGTAAATTATGATTATTATTTATTTTTTAAATAATATTTTAATTATTTAACTTATATTACAGAAACATTTAAGTGAGTGAAAATTACCGAAATAAGCTGTTATCAATCTGGTTTTTACACAGCATAACCCAAATAATTATGTAATAAAATTAAAATATTTTAAATAAATATAATTTATATATTAAATGATAAATAAATAATTAAATTTTTATCAAATGATATGTAATGATATCATAATTATTAAACATGCACAAAATAGGTTAAGTTATTAATGCCTGATATTGAAAAAAGAATACAACAATGTAATATATGAAGTGAATTGTTATTCATGAAGATTATAAATGAGAATATATATGAATTAGGGTAAAATATAGTCAATTTATATGTTTATATTTATTATATAGGAGGTTAAATCAATTCCATGTAAATCAAGGGTAAAGATAAGAGACTTGGTAACTCAAACTCCTTTCTTTGAGTTACACAATTTATTATTTGAAATTCATTTTTCAATAAATTCCATTTTAAATGATGTTATATTTTCAAGTTATGGGTAAAATATTTTTGAAAAAATTTTATTTCATTTAAAGTAATCCTTTTCATTTTTTTATGAAAACAAAAGATACTTTGAAAAGAGACTCATAACCACGAATTTTATAACAAAAAATACAAAATGTTTTCAAAAGTTATTTTATTTTTGATTTGTTTTCATTATATTAAAATAAAATATCTTTAATAGAGTTATGTTTCATATTTCACCCTATATTATTCTTTTATTATGTGATTATTTTTGGCTGATCAAGTTTTTTGTATCAAATGATTTTGTTCATGATGTTATTTTACACCTTTTGGATGTTTTATGAAACCCATATTATCTGGATGGGTTATTTATAAAAATAGAATGATTTAAATTATATATATTCTATGAACAAAATTTTACCTCCATGGTTTCTTGATTTTATGGTTTGAAATAGTCATGGAACCCATTTTATTTTTATGGGTTATTTTAGAATTTCATGATTATTTTTGTAAGTGGCGCACAAATGTTTGGATTATGAGACATGTGGGACCTGTATATCTCTCCAAAGAATTGGGTAATGGTTTATATTTTATTGGATAAAAATGTTATGTGAATGGTTTATCAAGTAGATATGTTCACAAAGGGTGAGTGTGATGGTGTTTAGCTATACTCACAATTTTATGAGTGAATGGGTTGGTGGCTAGCTAAGTTTACAAAGGTAAGAAATCCTATGTTTATGATTATTCCAATTTATTTCATATGTTCATGGCTCATGTTATATGTTTCATGTTTTATTTTCTCATGATAGGGTAAATGTATTATAATTTGAGTGGTTATTTTTATTTTTTATGATTAAGGTTAACACTTTAAGATTTATGTTCTTTTAAATTAGATATTTTTCCTTTACATTAATTCTATACTTTCATGATATAACCATTATGGATTTTTTATATTAAACATTACAGAGGATTTGATCTCACCCCTTCTTGTGTTTTCCCTTCCTTGTGATTTAAAGATGATTATATCTCATATAATGTATAATAATGGTTTTATTTTATAGATAAATTTTAATAATATGTGAGATAAGTTTTTTTTGTATTTATAGTCTCCAAGAAACTAATTCTTTAGGTCCTTGAGTTGTGAGACTCTTGGTGAATGTGATAATTAAACAAATTTTCAAAGTATTTTTTTATTCATGTTTAGCTTGGTTCACTTAAATTCATTAGACCCACTTTCTCAATGTCCACTAAAGTATTAACTAAAGAGTTCAATGTATATATAAACACAACACATGTGAAAATATGGACTATATTGGGGTGAATATAAACACACCAACAAGGAAACAATAAAAACACATAGTAAAGAAAAAATAGGATTCAACTTAAAAATTTGTTATAAGGGAAATATAAAATAATACCAAAGGAAATATACATTATATAATTCCTAGACAACCATAGGAAAAAAATGTATCATAATCATTATAGATCAACTCTATGAAGGTTTTTATCTTATAAAAACAAAATATTGATTGGAATATGAGGGCCATTTAACACTTAAACTAATAAATGGAAATGAATTTATTTATAAAATCCCAAGAACAACATGAAAGAAACTTGAAACCATAAAATGCATAAAATAAAAAACATGATTTTTTATACCATACGCCAATGATACCCTACAAAAATATTTTTCCATGATGATGATGAATAAAACATAGAGGTAGCCAATGGAATCCATCCTCCATGGTGTATCCATGGGTTGGAATGATTCAACTATCAGATAATAAAGACAAACCCTTTCATAGAACATGCTAGTTCCTATTATAATAGAGAGGAGGAGAAATAACTCTTGAGTATGGGAAAATTATAGGGGATCGAATTACCACCATATTGATAGTGTTTAATTTTTTATTTAGCGATCACTTAAATTAAATCATACGATCCTAATGTATAAGTAATTCTTTAACTAACCATGAATTCATATCATAAATGAAAAAATAATCCTACACATTCCATCATATGAAACACCTATATTAATGATAACACAACATAAAATGTTATCAAATAATAATGGTTATCTTTATACTAAAAAGTAATCATATGATGTTAGTGTATATAATACCAAATGATTATACTCATAAAAAACATAAGACATTACCTTATCAAACAATATGGTTTGATAAAGAAGTGGAATTGAATCTATATTTCATTACTTATGATATACCAATATCATCCCCTATGATATGGAAAAATGTATCACATGAATAATGGACTTAAGGCATATCACCTTCAATTTACCACTTATTCTAAATCCTTATAGACTTATGCCATTTCACAATATATTGTATCATATAAAACAACTTGTGAAATCATATTAAATACTCCTTTTTGGATATATTTCAATTTTCTGGAAATATATAACCAAATTTAATTTTTATAATATCATATGTAATACCTTGTGAATCCCTATTCAAAAATTATTTTGGATTCAACTTTATGATGTTTTTAGAGATTCTATCTGAGTCAAACTCAATACCCATTACCAGCCAAAATGTAATACCCCATGGGATTTTGGATAATTGAAAGAAATTAAGAATTCCTAAATACATAAATTTAATAAATGGGAAGAATATAGAAAAGAATAAGTGCTTCTCAAGCTATAAATGGATCGATCATGATCTTAATCAAACTCATGTATTTCCATTCTTGCATCTACTACCTATACCATATGCACGAATTTATTTTCATATAATCTATTTGTCAAAGCATATTATATGACCATTGAATATAGATTATTACAATATTATTAATCCTTGTCATTTATTCTTGATTATATGATTATAGACTGACCAGGTTAATGAATACATCACATGTCATTCACCTTTATAGATGATCACATCACATACCCCTCACTAGATAGATAAGCACAATAGATGTTCCATCTAGGTATGATAGTAAACTACCTCAACCTATCTCAATTGAGATCCTAGATGTAAAACACATTATATAATAGGAAAAATATCACCATGGTTAAGCTCCAACTAATTACATGATAAAAAACATACCCAACCACCCCTGATTGTCCAATACATAAAAATTTTGTAAGGATGGTATCTTATTATGGAGGTTCTCATGATATGTATCTCACCAAACATAGGTACCAGAAAATAAAAATATTAAAAATTCACCCTTAGTATAACAATTAAATTGTGTATAACAATCCATGAGGTATATACTTTGTGTGTCATCCAATGCACAACAACCATTTTGTGACTCACGAGCATATTTCATATATCGATATAAGAATCCAACTCATGATAACCATATCATTTTTTCCTAATAAAAAATACTCTATGACAAACAACAGTTAGGTATAACATAAATTCATAATTTGAGAGGTCAATTTCCATTACACCTCATGATATATATATATATATACATCCAATATGAAAAAAATGATAAAGTGGAGATTACATATTTATATTATATGATATGTGTTAAATCCTTAAATTTTTAAAAAATATTTAAAAAATCATACATAAGAGACTGTATAGAATATTATATATGATATACTTCTATATTATCCATATATTTCTCGCACTTGAAAGGGTTTTCGTAAACACATTAAATCTCTATGTAATTATTTCCATAGTACTATGCGACCACTTAACACTCTATCAAACTCATGAGGGAGTAAAATATATGAAACGAGATAGTTTTTATAATAGTGAGACTTAGGAATCACATTCCAAATGTTCCACTACTTTAATATAGTTTTAAGACACTTTAACATCACAAAATCCAATGTTATGATGTTAATAAATTATGTTGTATTCTTAGAAATTTTTTAAGTATATCATGATCATCACACTTGGAAAAAAATTCCATTCATTTTTTCCCTTGAAGTCTTATGGTAACTAATATAAATCTTTCCATTAATCTTTTACACTCACACACTAATCCTTTTTGGATATTTAAGTGACATTCACATTGACTATAATTATCATTTATTTTTTAACATTGAGATTATAAAAGTCCAAAAATACTCACAATAGCCTTTTATATACTATATTCTCTTCATAATATAATTCTAAAATAAACTCCTTTATGTTTAGGAAATATACCTTATTTTCTTTAGTGGGAATATTTAATAAAAAACTATGACACCCATATCATATGTGATATTCCATGTGTTAGGTGAACTATATTGAAAATAATATTTTATTCTTTAAAGTATTATAATAATGGTAGTGGGATGAAAATCATAATATTAAAAAAATGGATACACACCTTTATCCTAGATAAAAACATTGTACCCTTTTTATTCCTCTCAAAACATATAATAAAATACAATAAATATAAAATTTATATAATTAATCCATCATCTCATATTATTGATAACAACTTCTTATTAAGAAAAAATTTCTATTATAATATAAGAGATATAAGATGAATAATATACACCCTTTATTTAGATAAATACAAGATTGATATATTCATTTATATTCAACTCATTGATTTAGAAATATTTTGTCTCATCCCATGAATGAAAAATAAAATATTTATTAATTTTATCCTTGTTTTTAATTCTTAAATATTTACAAATCTTTTATAATATATATTGAATTATATATACCCATTAAAAATAAAATAATTTATTTATATAACTTTGATAATTGATATAGAAATTCCATGGATTTTCTCAAACCCTATAAAATTTTCTAGACAATCCATTATGTTGAATAATTTCCCATCATTCTTGATAAAACATTTTGGTTTTAATAACCTTGATTAGTAACTTGAAGAAACATTTTTTAACTTTACAACAAACCTTTATCCATTTGGTTTTAACTTTTACTAAGATGTAAAATTAAAACCACAGCAGAGCATGAAAATAAAATTACCTAGTTCACCTATCCTTTATGATTTTATAATGTTGGCTAAAATATTATTGAATTTATTCATATTGTTATAAAATTTCCTAAAATGGGAATTTAATAAATTCCATAGTCATAAAATGCTCATAAAAAACACTAGTCTCTCCATATCACTAACATACCCAATCATATTGAGTATTTAGGTGTATTCTATGGTTCCTTAATTCATTTTTCTCCTATTTCTTTTGAAACCTTAAATAATTATATAATTCTCATAATCATATAGATTACCTTATTTAGGAAATACAAAATTTTGTTACCTATGAGTATGTTATACCAAAACATAGTTTTTCTATTACATTAGAACTTTTATTATGTCACCACTATTATAAGTTGGTAAAATTAGGCTTCTATTTTCAAAATATTGATCTACAAGTTGAGTTGGATGATGATAAAATTTATCTACAATATAAGTTTTTATCGTATGAGTCTCAGGTTTTACATTTATTTAATAAATTAATTTATTAAATTTTCTCTCCCTAATATGATGAACCATTTTAAACTCATCATATCCATTAGTTGGAGAAGAAAAATATTTCACTATGAATCACACCAGTTATTATATAAATAAGTTGTTACTATATCTGGTAGACAACCATATCATTCATCTCATATATGAATCTTGGATTCTTGAGTGGATAAATCTTTGTTAATACATCATATATAATATCAAAAATAGATTCCTTTAGTATCATAATAGTTAGGGTTTACCAGTTAAGTCTAACCCATATCATACACTAATAATGAAGTAAATAATGTTTAGTTTCACTCTATTACTTATCTACCTTATGAATGATAATTTTGGGGCACCCAACTGTAGAATAGAATAATCAGTTGGATGGTCAAGGCCTTTCCAAGTGTTTCATTGGAGAGAATTTGACACTAAGTATTTTCAAGGGGTTTTAATATCACCATATTTTATCATCTATTTCATTTACATGTTAAAATGATTCTAATTATTTAGTTTGGAATACAATTACTTCCATAATATCAATTTACTCTAATCATATCAATGTTTAACTCTTCACACAATGAAAAAGTTTTTGTACTAACCCAAATTACAATTCTACTATATTTATACATATCAAAATGTGTTGTATGCATAATTTAAATGAAACTATTTCATGTAAAGTATTAAAATTCTATAAAATCAATAACCGCTATGAGTATTATTGGAGTTATCGATAACCAACCCCCACTTTTCTTATCCATGTATAAGCCTCTAAGAAAGTGAACAATACAACCCAAATTCCCTCCTCCTATGGATACATTACCCAATAAATATTTAAACCCCACAATAATTAAAATATATAATATATATAAACAAAAATTAACCTTTAGATTGAATATCATAACCTAATAACATAAAAATTCAATGTAAAATAAAACTAAATCAATTATCATTCCTTGTATGTAATTATTTATATGAATGTAATATAACCCATAAAAAAGTTTAAATATATTTTAAATGAATCATAAATCCATTAATATTATAAATTTTTAATATGTAAATAAAGAAAGAAAGAAAGAAATGAATAATTCATATATTTAACCATGAAATAAACTATTTATTAATAATTCATAAATTAAGAAATTATAAACACTATATAATTTATCCATATACTTTGGAAATACCATAGTAAATATATATATAAATTATATATTTATTTTTAATATGATATATTTCATATTATTCTATTTTATGAAATTTAATTTAAATATATGATATTAAATGAAATATAAACATTTTATATTCTAAATATATTATATATTACATTTTATATAATCTAAAAATCAATCATTTTATATAATTTAAACATTGCTCAAATCAATTATAAAAATCACTTTTTATATGGTTTAAATTGTATCCTCAAAAAAAGATTTTATATTAAACAATTAAAATTAAATAATTATGAAAATTTCATAATTTAAAATATAAACCTTTTATCTTTTGGCCTTATTTTTTAATTTGTAAAATTTTATAAATTACCATTATAGTTTCTAAATAAAAAATTTATCTATAAATTATAACACATTCCATATAAATTGAAAAAGGTATTTCAATTTTTACTTTTAATATCATGGTATATTTAATTAATTAATGTTTTAAAACATTTAATTATTATTTATAAAAAATTTATAATTAATTATTTTTAAACACCTTTATAGAATAATAAATATTTTAAAAACATTTTATTATGATTTATAAACATTTTATAAACCATATTATTCAATTTTAAATTGAAATTAAAAAAATACATTTTCTATATATATCATATTATATGATATAACCATATCCCAATAGGTGATGAATAGGTTGTGACACTCAAATCTCCTTCTGATGTTAAAAATAAACCCATACAATAGATACTCCTATATTACGATATGTTTGGCTGACTTTATGGGAGTAAACAATGATGTTTGTCCATCCCTACATACGATTTAGGGTCTGTGTATAGTTAATTATGCCTGTGGTGATGTAAACTACATTAATTTAGTATGATGAGGTCTATGTAGGATTAATATTATGTTTCTTGAATATCATAGTATATGATATAATACTGCATGATAATTTATTAAAGTTCCAATCGACTATATAGGATAAATCTATGTACCTAAAATTTTACATTTAAGTATCATTTTTTAGATAATACAACTTACATTTTGGTTACAACATAATTCCAAAATACCACCTTCAGGACCTGGTATACCATACTCTTCAATAGGCATCAATATCATATATATGATACAACAATATGTTTTAATGATACAAAAACTATTCCCACAAGCACCTTCATATGATATAAACACGCATGTCATATACTATGATATAATGAAACCCATTTTTTCAATGTATTTTCCTAGGATACCCCATATCATACAAGGTGATATAAATGAAATCTATGATATCATGTATCATATAAATAAGTATAATTCATTTTTAATCATGCTTTTAGAGATATCATAAACAAAAATAAATATTAAATAAAATATATTCATTCGAAACATGATTTCAAGAATCAGTGAACTTAGTAAATATTTGATACCACTTAAGGGTTTATAAGGGTATTTTGACACTTCAAATAAGTAGTAGAAATAAAAAGAAACCCTAATTCATAGGATCACCATTTACGAAACCATAAACTATGTAATACATAAAATTAAGTACATTATTGTGTTTACCTTACATCAATGACACCTCTAAAAAAATTTTCATACATGTGGTTGATAAATAACACTTATAGGTTTCTAAAGGACTCCCTCTTCTATGGTATATCTAGGGTTATGTATGTATCACCCATCATATGGGCATGAACCTCCACCAACCCAAGATATTATAGTTCCTTTTACATAAAATATAGGAGTATAAAGAAATATATAGGTATAGGAAAATTTCACAGGCGTAAACCACCATCATGTTGATGGTGTTTTATTTTTTAAATATCCATCGAGAAACTTCCATGAATTAAATCATACATTCATATTTTATTAGTTAATGCATCATATAACCATGAAATCATCTCATGAATGAAATAATCCTAACATTTGTTTTATTATATGAAACACTTATATTAATGATAGTATAACAAAGAATATTCCTAAATGATAATAGTTAACATTTTATTTCCAAGTGATTGTAGGATGTTTGTGTATATTAAAATGACCCACATCATTACGAGTTGTGAAATCTAGAGGAAGTTTTAATTTTTTTGTCCTAGAGTTAGTGGATACTTAATAATTAAGGATTGAATCAGAATTATGAGTCTTTTAATGACCATAATAGATATTTATCAATTTTTTAGGCCCTAAGGGTGTTTCAAGTGAATAAGGAGATGTGAGAGAAGTAACATAGTGGTTGTTCAATTGAAATTTTATAGTATCAAGCTCGTCGCACCGTGATAGTTGTAGGTCACGCTGTGACATCCTTTGACATGATGTTATTAAGACACATTGTGTCGGTCATTACACCATGTAAGATGTAAGGCTACCTGGTACATGCATATATGGGGTGTGTTGTAACATGAACCAAGGGTCACATTGTGATGAAGGTTTGGATGCATGAGGGTTCCTTTTCCTTGGGTGCATCATGCCATGACCGAAAACACTGCACTAATATAGAGGTTTGTTTTGGGAGGATCCTTTATATTGAGGTTGTTGATTCCCACCAAATAAGAATTCGAAAAATAATAAAGGAATAAATACCTGAATATGGGCATTACCTTCCCCGTAAAAGCAAAGGAATCAACACTTGCAGAGTGCATGAGCCTCTAAATGACTCACGATCACATGAAAATTTCAAGGTCACACGAAGACTCTATGCATAATGTATAACTTGCAACAAATTCCATGAATCCCCCTTCTACAAACCTCAGCGCTCTACGAAGGCCCTCTAGACAACCAATAATTGCGTAGTGAAAACCGGATGAGCTCCCCAGGCCACATGGTTTTTTATTGTCAGGTTCCTAATAAACCATCCGAAAACCTTTGAAAATAAGGTGGAATTAAATCCAAAGAAAGATACCCCCAATAGCCATGAATATCTTGTACCATAACATCATTTAAAAGGATAAATTTCCTATATGATAATCATGAAATATCACATGACCCTAGAACTATGGTAAAATAAAACAAATGAGATAAAGGGGAAGAGGTGAGAGGTGCTCACAGTCACAGAAAGACATGAGACACGCCCCTGACGACCCGCAAGACCCTGCAGGACCTTGGTATCATGTATGACCCATCTCATGAAATCCATTTAGCTTGTTGGACTTGCCACATGGAAGTCCTTGGGTATGTCCAGGAAACTCTGTGATTCTCTAAGGACAAACAAACATATTTTCCACAAAATTCTTGCACACCCCCATATGATCCATATCAGTTACACGACACATCACCAAAAAATATAGTAATTGTTTCTCACATTACTCAAGAAATCTCACATTAATTCTAAAATTTGTTTCATAAAACAATGAAATAAAAGAGGGAGGATATGTAAGGTACTCATAGTCATAAAGCACTTGAGATGCGCTAAGGAAGTCCACAACTCAGTCCTACGAGACCCCACAAAAAAAACCATAATTGTCTCATGGAGAACCCCAGACAAGTTACCAATCATCTCATAGATGCCTTTCAACAGGAACATGGATTTTGTGAAGGACCTTGGGTATGTACACCATACACGATGAAATATAATTTGACATACTCTCATGATCCAAAAAGTCTATATTAATTGTCTGTAATCTAATAATAGAGATTTTAAAGGAAGATACTCATGGTATCTTAAAATAAGGCATCATCCTCAGATAAGTAAATGGTAGAGACTCGTGAAGTCATGTGGTGTAAGACCCCTTCGCCGACTCCAACCTGGACTCACACTAGATATGCTATAGAAAGAATTGAAAAACTGGGGTGGAGATGCCTATAAATTCCCCACCCAGCATGAAAAATGTATAGTGATCACACATGTTGGATGCTCGGACTTCGGATGATTCAAATCTCAATCTCTGTAGACTTCTTAGAGCAACCAATCATGTGACCGACCAACCTTTTGTCAGGTAATATACTATCGAACATCCAGAGTAATCAAGATCGATACAAAATTTACTTCGCATGATCATTCATAGGGAACATGAAGGAATTTTGGTAAGACATACAAAGAATATACCACATGTCTTCTAGATTATGGAAGACTCAAAATAAAGTGATACTGAACAAACCTAATGAATTCTCAATACAAGGTCCAGAACCAAGATAATAATTGGAAGAATTAAATGAAATACATGCTCACTGGCCCTCATGTAGTTCACATGAGTCATATATAGACACACAAAAGTGCCATAAAATGTCACCTAGATCTCATAACATTCTTTTAGCATACTATTTAGGACACATGAAATCCTTTGGACATGTCAAAGAAAGTTACAAAATCCCCCTAGGAACACCACATTAGACTCGCAAAACCATCTGGGTCTATCACCCAAGCCTTGAAATGTCCTTTAGATACATCACTTGACTCATATAATGGTGTTCAATAATATCATTTAGGCATTGTTGTTGCATCTGGCCATGACAATCAAGCTCTCTCCACACCCATCAGGCAAGCCAACTGAGACCCGCATTGCCCTATATACATGACAATCATGTCTCGTGATGACTTCCAAGGATGTCATCCAGGACATGAAACATCCTTCAAACAATGTTTCACTAACTCTTATGATCCCCCACATATGTGTCAAGACAGGTCATGCGATGGATTCCAGGATACGCCAATCGGGGCATGAGATGTTCCCTAGATGAGTTAACTAGGTCATGTGACACCCTATAGACAAGAAGGATAGTTCATAAAGGAATCCTAGGATACAATATATCTATCCATCCTCGGTGTATAGGCCCCAAATACAAGGTCATACTCAGTGTGTAATCCCCAATATAATGGTAACTACAATGACTCTGATTCCTACCTAATTCCGGATATATAGGCCACCCCTTTGAGGTTAGATCTCCATATTAACCATCTAGGGTGATCCCAAAATCCATTCCCTTATATAGAGAAATGACATTGATCACTTGATAACCCCTTTTTATCATAATAATCATGGATCAAATGGGCTCCGGGAGTTTCACTGATCATGTCATCTACACCATACACCCCAGGGTTACAAAGGAAACTTCAGTGTGTAATCCCCAACTACCAACATCATATGGTATGTACCCGATCAATATGGATTTTTTCTTGGTATAATCCCCTATCATTCCTGAAACCTAGAGGATAGACATAATGTCGCCGAGTGTGAACATCCACCTTATCCTATCAACAGATTAAGGGATAAATGAACTATGAGAACTCTAATTGCCTCTATACTCAGGATATATAGGAAACCATCTTAAGGCCTGAGATCTATACCAAACACACCAAGGAATTTCCAAATACACAAGCCCCATATATATATATATATATATATATATATATATTCCATGATTATGATCATATATTCCCCCTTGTTTCTCACAATGATCATAGCTCACATGAGCTTAGAGAGATGCAATGAACACCACATTGGGAATTGTGAATCTCTACTCAATAGGGCAATCCCAGTATGTAAGCCCTGGTGAAATGTATAGTATGAATACCCCTCATATAAAGGAATATACCCTAGGGCCAGTCCCAAGGGCATGATTGAACTATGATGACTCTAATTCCTACCATAATTAGGACACGTAGGATGTCTCCCTGAGACCCAAGCCCAAAAACTTGGTGTCTTAGTACCCATGCATATATACTCTCCACATAAATCTAAAATAAACGGGATTAAAGAACACCATGTGTTTTGATTCCTGAAAAACTAGGCTACGTAGGATGCATAATAATGTCTCAATCACATTCTCAGAATATTAACCTCCTCCTCGCATTTCAACACATTCCGAATCATTTTTTCATACAAATTTAACACATAAATAAGCTATGCACTATTAGGGAAATGGATGATGAACTTTAGATACATACATACAGATTCACCAATGAGACCTCACTCCCCTCAATTTATCAAAAAGACTCGCTTTCTTTGTTTAATGGGATAATTAACCAATGAGTAATTTTTTTAGGGTAATCAGTCCCATATCAGGATTAGAAAGAGATTCACAAACATATGTTAAATCTATAAGAGAGTCTCGGAGTAGGAAATAGTCCCCCCCCAAAGGGTGCGCTGAGCCCAAAATCCCATACTCTTGACCAATGTGAGTCCCGAAGAGTCACTAGGCATGAAAACCCAGATGATTTCCAGCCTTTGTAAAGTAGGTCTATACCCAAATACAGATGGGTGAACCATTGGTAGTTTTTGGGAAAAGTGACAATGATAGCCCGATGAGTGAAACCCATTCCACACCTCAAAAACCTGATGAAAAAATGGTTAACCCGACATGAATATATCCAATGAAAAAATTATTGGTTATTATCCATAAGGCCATTTCATTTTCCCTTATATGTAAACAAAATGGTAACACCAACATGAGTCCCTGTAACAATAGAATGATTGGGATATGATTTGACATGCCAATTTGTTTTGAAAACCCTATACAAACAAAGTATTAAGACCATAATAATCTCAATGATGATCCTCTGTAACCAGGGTTATCATGAAATAATTCCATCTTCATTTTGACAAGTCTAAACGAGCAGAATGGATGAATCAAGGAATATTAAGACAATTATGTTTTCCATGAATATCCGACTGTAGATATTATTCCTATGACATTGCACTAATTGGTAAACTTGTTCCTTGTTTTATGTATAACTGCAGTTATTTAAAACATCCTAATTTTAGACAATGTATTCATCATCCATCATTATCTTTAGAAAATCATTCGTGACTGCAATCTCTATGGGTCGTAAGATAATTGAACCTTATCGAGAACTCCAATGACAATTATAAAATGCGATGGCCCAGGAGTACCACCGACATGGTACAATCCCGACCATGGAAGTTGCTCGAGAAGTTCTCCATGTTTGAATATTGGAGAGATTACATTTCTCGGGAAAGGATGTTGATAAGCTAGTAGCCCTTGTTGCTATGACCAACAGATTTAAGAGTTTATCCTCGATGCATGACAACCACCAACTTCCATATCTGATGAAGGTGGACCAAGAGTCCAAATATATCTCCCTTTTAGTTTAGGGGACATTAAGGAGGGAACCTATCAACCTCCATCACAAACACCATCCCGCTTGTACCCATCAGTCTCCTACTAAGGGTACCATCCAAAACACAACCGCCTCTGATGCCCATGCACAAGCTATAAGGAATAATAATTAGAGGAGGAAGACATTGGATATCTAGGAGAGGGATCATATTTTCGATCATACTGATGATTTTTTCTAGTATAATCATAATGGGACTAGAAAGAAGGATCATATCCGTGCTCATTCAGAACAATTTTGGGAGCATATCCTTGCAACATGGATGGGGGAGGCCCATACACTTACCCCCACTCATGAAGCCAATCAGAATATTACGGTTTCACAAGGAGGATATAAGTGAGCACATATCCATGATTCAATTGAAGACATATTCTAGTTTTTCATGGATATAGAAAATTTGAAGACTCATATCCCTGAAAACACTTTGCTAAAATGTCAATATATTTTAGAAACAGTTGAAGAACTCTACTGACATATTCTGACACTGTTGCATATGAAGGGATATAGGAATACCTCTATCCCAAAATCCTGGAAATCTCAACACTATGATCATCGCAAACATGTGGCTATACTGAAGAAAGTGTACAATATTGTTCCCATCTAAGAGGATTATCATCATATTCTATTGAAATAAGATGCATCAGATCAGGATCATATCCCCATTCCAACTGGGGCTCGCTAGGTGAGAGAACTATATTCCTTAGGACATGAAAAAATTCAAATAAAAGAAGTCTCGTGGTACATTACAGAGGCCTAGGATTGGGCTCATATTCCCGTTCTGGTTGGGGCTCACCATGTGAGAGCACCAAAAGCCTCGAGACATGCTCATATTCTCGTTGAAGAAGTTTAACGACATACTTCAATGGTATAGGATCAAACATATATCCCCATTCTGGCCAAGGCTAACCAAGTTAGAATGGAACAAGCCTCACGACAGTCTAACATTCCTATCAGTAATCTTCTTGGAATATTACATCAGATCACAGAAGTAAGGTGCATATTACTACTTCCACCAATGAACGACTACGACAAAATCATTCCAAGGAAACATAGGGAAACTCTCATTTTCCTTCTCTCATTCCAGAGGTCCATCGACATATCCCTATGAAGAAATCATATTCAGATTGGGCTCATATTCCTGCTCTAACTAGGTATCACCAAGTGAGAGTGGCACATGCCCCGAGGTAGGCTCTTATTCCTGCCATGAAATACTAGTATCATTTTCTAAAGGCTCAGTATCAATATCATATTACCATCCCGACTGAGGCTTACCAAGTGATAATGACACATGCCCCGAGAATGCTCACATTCTTTTCAATAACCAGATTGATGATTAGAAAATTCCAACAGCTTCTCATCAGCAATATCATAATCACGCAACACAAAAAAGTTATATACTATTCCAGTAACCACCAAAAAGTAGGCTCATATCCATGCCCAATTACAAGGGTTTGTCCAATATTCTATCAAAGAATAATTAGAAGACATTCATTACCATGATAATACTCCTCAAGGTAGTGTGGAGATGGATTGTAGGGACCTTACTCTTGAAATCCACCACGGTCAACCTCCCCACAGTGATATCTCCCATGGAAAAGGCAATCATCCCATTGTACAAACACCTCCATATAGAGAGGTGTTCAAAATTCCGACACCTTCATATAGAGAGGTGTTCAAATCATCAGGTTCAACTGTATATAGTTCCCCATCAACTTCCAACAACACCCCACTTCCATCAACAGATGACCATATGATCCATATTCTATTGTATGACCAGATGAAGGCATATAAGTCTGATGAGGAGGAGGATGGAATTGATATATAGAGAGAGTTAGTCATAAAAAACCTCCCCATCATCTGCAATGGGGAAATCCAATTACCCCAAGATTTGGAAAAGGACCGAACTAGTATGCGTACCGGCTCCTAGCAACAATACGTGGCCAGTTCGGCAAACCGCCCTCCCACAGACGTTGTTGTTTGCGAAATAGGGGTGGAGCGCCTATGCGGGCACAAACCAGAAAGACTGCCAGATGTCAGGATGGTCCACCACCGCAAGCTGCCCCCTCCGCGAACTGCTGTCGTTCACGGGACAGAAGTGGAGAGGTATGTGACCACAGAGTAATTCTGCGAATCTCAGTTCCAAAAAATCCCTGGTTGACCAAGTCATTCGCGGGTGGGGGTTCCTTCATGGGCTTCCGCAAAAAGTGTCATGTTCCCATCAAAAATTCCTCTTCACGACTCTATAAATAGCCATTGAGGGGCACCAAAAATAGAGAGGAAGGACGGGTGAAAACACGTGGGGAGACGCTGGAGAAATCGCTCCCAGCGGTAAAGTTCCATGACCATCCGTAGATTCCATATCATCTGCGGATGTACTCTTTCGTATAGAGGATAAACCAAACCGCGAACCACATGCGACCATCTAATTCGTGGCCAACCCCTCTGCGGACTAGTATCGTTCGCTAAATGAAGGTGGGAACCCCTCTGTAGGCGCGAAGTAGGATGGGTGCCATCCCCTTTAGAGATGCCCTTCGTGGCCATTTCCTGTGGACGACCATCTCCTCCACGACCATCCTTCGCGGAAATCCTCCTTTGCGGACAACCTCCTGTGCGAACATCCTTCACGGACAGCCTCCTTCGTGACCTAGTCCTTCACGGCCTTCTCCCTCGCGGCCAAATCCTCCGAGGACACCCTTCGCGAACAACCAAACCGTAAACCACATGCAGCCAGCTTCTACGCAGCCGCCCCATGCGGAAACCCCCATGCACTCACTGGTCCATACCATGGGGGCTATGCCCTCGCACCCCCACTCGATTTCAGTGCCCGACAGCTATCTCGGACCTCCGGGCCAGTTCCTTCACTCCTGTCACTGACCCCCCATGAAAAATGGAGAGTCACACCGTGAACTTTTCAGGACGGGTCAACAGTATTTTACATTTCACCCTTGAACCACCCCAAAATCCATCCTATACATTCCATGAGTCAAGCTACTGCTCATGACTCTCCTATACCCCCATTTCCTATCTTCTTTTCCTAGGTTCAACCAGAAAGGCCGCCCTTGCGTAAGTCCCACACCAACCATTGCTAGGTATCTCCCACCTAGTTGTCCTGAACACATGAAGTTAAACTGTATGGCCCTAGTCCTATCCATATGACATTAAACTATATAGAAATAGTCCTTGCAACATGACATTAAACTGTGATTCCAATACTCCTCCCTACATGTCTATAAACTATAGTTCTCCCTATTTTCCAAACACAGGATGCCTCATTCTCCAAACAAGAGATGCCTTATTCTCCAAGAATAAAATGCCTCATTCCCTGATTATAGTGGCATAATTTCAAGAGCGTTGGAATCCATTCAAACATTCCATCACTCCACCTAATGCTTTGATTTTCCTTCATTCAGATCATCATCCTCTTTAATGTCTGAAGGGACCCCCTAACAGCCTGGTCCCATGTCTCATCAACTCACCTACCATCCTGGGCCAATGCCCCAGAAGACTTTTGACAACACTTCGAGACAGGTCCTGTGTTTCGAACACGGTCAGCAGTCGACCCTCATTTGTTTGTCTCCATTTCAGGCTAACGTGATATGAATGCTTTGTTTCAAACATGGTCAATAGTTATCCTCCATCCTCATGCCACCCTCATTGTGTTCTGAATGTTGGGCATGTAATTCACACTTTTCATCTCCCTTTGTTAGGACTGATTCCAACGCCGTTGGTGTTATCCCGCTTATGCACTTGCGTATAGGCATTGGCCCTCATTATATTCATCAACCAACCAATGGGTTGGGATTACCTCATGGACGAACATGAAAAGACACCTTGGGAATCCACCTCAGAGTAAGCCCCGACTTAATGGGCCGACTCTATGCGTAAACCATACTCCACTTCCCACAGACGCACCTTTCACGGCGTGATCATCTGGTCCCTGCTGCCTCTTGTTTCTCACACTGAGCATGACTCACGTGGGCTTAGAGTAAGCATTGACCATGACATCCTCTCATGGGCCTCCTCAGAGTGTAAGCCCCAATCCATTACTATGGGCCTCCTCAGAGTGTAATCCCCAATCCATTACTATAGTCCTCCTCAGAGTTTAAGCCCCAATCCATTACTATGGGCCTCCTCAGAGTGTAAGCCCCAATCCATTAATATGTGTCTCATCAGTGTGTAAGCCCCAATCCATTACTATGGGACTCCTTAGAGTGTAAGCCCCAAGCTAATGTGAAATACGAGGACTTTGATTCCCTACCACAGGGATACGTAGGAAGCCTCCATGAGGTTCAAGCCCGATCACCATTGGACCTCCAGGTCCACATTCGCGTTGGCTCTTCGACACTCCTATTTGAACTATGTGGACTTTGATCATATCTCCCAGGAAGGGTACACATGAAGCCTCCCTGAGGTTCAAGACCAACAACCGGTTGATCCGGCTATCTTCACATCGGTTCACCGCACTACTCCTAGTGCCGCCTCATTGAGTCCAGACTCCTCGGGGTCATTAATCCAACGAGGGATGGTAAAACTCAGGCATAAATGATTCTTAACCCCTGCATCCAGCTAACCATTTCCAACCAGGAGTAATCCATGGATACTATGCATGGGTATAAACCAAAGATTCACGAACATATGAGCACATCTTAAATCTATAAGAGAGCCCCAGAACATGCAATAATTCCCCCTAAAAGGGTGCGATGAGCCCGAATTCCCATCCTCTCGACCAATGTGAGTTCTTAAGCATCGCTGGTCAAGCAACCCAACGAACGCCTGCCTTTGGAAAGCAGGTCCATGTATTAGAGGATATGGAACCGTTGGGCATTTCGAGGAGGAAAATGGTGCACCTGGTATGAGTGATTAAGCAGAATCCAACCTTCTCTAATCAACCGTCAGGTAGCACACATTTATTCCCCGCGACTCTGTCGTGCGCTGCGAGACAATCATGTTCTAGGCCCTCTCTACTGCTGACTATGAGATCACAATTGATCTAGAAAAGGAGTGCATGCCTTATCTATGAAAAAATATGTGGGATACTCATCAGAGACTGAAGGATCGATATCTCCCTTATCCAAAATATGAGTTTCACCTTTATAAAATCAATATACTCAGTTTTTAGCTAGACTTGGATGCTATATGCATGGACTGGGATCCAAAACTAGAAAATAATAGTTTAAATCAGTAACACACTTTCCGTCATTATATCACAACTCTTTATAATCTGATCTCCAAAGCCACATCATGCATCTGCATTCGAGGATGGGGTCAATATCGAGTGTTACACTTTTCCTCTCCCCTGGAATAGAATAAACCCTCCGATACTACATCCTATAATGTTATAGTCTTTGGAGAAACCATGAGATCGTGAAATGATTGGGCAAGTTGGTTCTAGAAACCGAAATCCCCCACTTTATTGGTGCCTAGACACCACATATGGGAAGAGAGGATGAACAACATGATATAAAAATTGTCCCCTCAAGACAATAAGAGGACATTTGAAACATGGAGACCAAAGTTATAATCACTTGGAAAACTTCTTGTAAGGAATGGTTCTCACCAAGGGATAACATCGCGCCTAGCTCCAACACAAGAACAAATACTCCACATCATGCACACCACAGTAGCAGCTACCATGGAAAATGTCCACGAGCGGACTTAACCCCATAGGATAGGATAATATCTACCACTGCCTCCACCCCTAATATCATCAATTACAAAGAGGTTTTAGGATATACCCTCAGAAGTTGTAGGTGAACCCCAACACACTGGGCTGGGTGAATTTATATCTCAATCACCATCTCTAGGTTCATCATCCTCTGAGAGAACCTTAAAGACATCAGCGGTGATTCCAGATCACCCCCACCCCACTAGGATGGGGGAATTTATATCTCCACACCCATCCCAGGAAACATAGTGTTGCTAACTGGAGCCATTGGATTCTCAACAATTAGAACACTCCATGCCAATTGAAGACCCAAATGACCCCCACCACACAAGACTGGGGGCATTTACATCATTTTCTCCACCATAGAGGGAACCGGTCTTCTCCAGGTTGAGAGGAACCAATAAATTATCACCATTTCTCCAACACCTCACTTCACAAGAGAAACCCCTACTAGTTGGGGAATGTTTGAAAATCATGATTGGAAACTCCCTTAGAGTCACCGTTCACCGACCAAAACAGGAGGAACATAGGTTGAAGAAAATCAGACCCCATTGAGGCCGCAATCCAAAATTCCCCAACATGGCCAAGGGTTTGAATAATGACCCTAAAGAAGATAGTGTAGAATCAACATATTGCTTCGAAAGTAATGGAACAACCACCATTGCCCGATATGCCTCTATAAATGTGTCACTATCGACATGGAAGACATTGATCAAGATGCAATAACTAAAGGACGAAACATGGAAAACATACCTCAAGAGGAGGGTGACATGGATGCACCAAATGAGGTTGTATAAATTAGGAACCAAAGATGGCTCCAAAACAAAGAACCCCTGAATATCGAGTTTCCACCTCCATGATGGTATATTACCAAGGAGAAGGGTACAACCACATCCCGATCACCTCCCAAAAGAAATGGGGTTCCTTACCCAGAGGAATTTTTTTCGTAATATGAGGGAAAAATAAAAACTCTCTAACAAATAAACAAGGAGCTACTTAGAGGCAATATTCCCGATCGGTATCATCTTCATGTAGAGACGAATGATCTCCCTCCCATGTATGATCTGACAGAAATAGAAATATCTGAGCATCAAATTGGATCTATATCTAGATAGCTAGTTCACATAAATGGGGAAGTAAAAAATTATCATTACTTCCATCTGTTGCGGCAGAGGCCTTCCCCTCTCCAAGAAAACCATTCAATCTTGGGATGAATCCAAAATTGGAGGGAGATAAATGTGGGGAAACCTATTCATTCCCCATTATATCCCTATGGATGAGATACAACTCATGAAATGGTGCCCCCATAGCTCATAAACGTCATCAAGTCCCTAGATACTCAAATAAAAGCCATGGAAGGGTGACACACACCTGTGTACCCTGAGAGGAAGCCATATCCTGATTGGGTGGACAAAACTCTACCTCTTACACAATTTTAGAAATCCTAAATTTTGTACATATAACGGTGTAGGAGACCCCAAAAAACACCTCACACACTTCGTATCTTGATGTGGGCCAATGATGTGACTTAGAGATCAACATGAGGTAATAAAGCTGAGGTATTTTGTACATAATTTGATAGGGAGTGCCTTTGTTTGGTATAACGGTTTGCCAGAAGGATCCATGTCAGTATGGGAAGAACATCATCATATATTCCTTTATCAATTCATTTCTACACTATAAAAGATGACGATCATTGACCTGAAAAACTGAAAATAGTGTGAGAATGAGAGGGTGTATGAATTCATAGAAAGGAGGAAGGGTTTGAACTAATCACTTAAAATCAATCTCTCACAAGAGAAACTATTTTAACTATATGCTAAAAATCATAGGGATGATTTGTAGACACCTCTGATTCCAATGAATTATACAGGTGGATTCTGAAAGTTTTCCAAAATGGCCCAACATTTAGAAGAATCCATCTAGCAGACCTGATCCAAAAGAGGAATCATGCCTAAAACACAGGGAAAAAGGCCAACTAGATTAGAACCTGCAACTCTCAATCTCAAGCCCACAATGACAACCATCCAAATACCCAGGTAGGCCCCAAACCACCCAGCACCTCCTATCAAGTGGTGAAAACCACAGAATCATGCTTGGCCAAAAGCATAGATAAATCAAGGTCATATAGTATTTGAAGAATGGATGAATTAGGTGTACTCTTTCCTGAATAAACAACTCCCCGATTATTTCTTGGAATACATGGACAATAACTGACACACGCTCCCACAAATGAGGAAGCCTGATGAGGTCAACCACATCGACCATCTAGATTACTACCCTTTCTATACAATTCAGGGTCATAATATCAATAAATACTTATTCATAAATTATTTCCATCAAGGCATGATCGATTCCATACAAGTGGAATTAGATAACTCCCCAGAGTAGGTGGATTTCATAACCATCATCCAATCAGAAGATGTGGGTGATTGAAAAAAAGTCCCATCCAGAACAACTAGATGACCCAAAATATAGTTTATTGATCCCATGACAATCTGATAACATTGTTACAAAAACCCACGATAGATCTATCACCCAAGGAGGGAACATAAAATGTGCCTCCCAAAAATGGGTGTGACCACTAGAAGCAGGAATAAATAAAAGTAGAAGAGTCATATTCTCCTCTAAATCAAGACTTAAATCTTGCTGATTTATTCCCTACATCATTCAAGGAATGAGTACCACCCCACCAAACATACCCTAATCTAAAAAATAAAACATATTTGATTCTGTAAACATGATATAGCTGTCAGACCCCTTCTCTGAAGATTAGTTTTCCCCAGAGCATGAGTTTTCTGCACATAACCGGGGAACGGGAGGTCATATGCACTAGAGCCGAGGATATATGGGACAACATGGACATGGTCAGACCCAATATTCATTCCATGTCCCCATGGAAAATGTATATTCAATAGATATTTATGGAAAATCACACCAACAATCCCAACAAGGGAAGGGATACATCTTTGAACCCTCAATCATTCATCCGCACCCGATTTTCTTACATGACAACTTAGTGGGGGTCAAATCATCCGATCATCCCAGAAAAAGGGGATTTCTAGGATGAATCGTGCCACTTATAGAATATTCTACCACAACCCATGAACAAGTACAGAGTTCATACACCTCAAATAAATCAGATCCTTATCCACATATCTGTGAGAAACCCCATATCGGGAAGTGCTGACCTCTGACAGAAAAGTTCAACGTTCGGAAATAGTTGGAGGTAGTCCCAGCCAAGCTATACATACTCGATGTGCTCCATATTTCAAAAGAACTCATGGAGGCACATGTTGATGCCCTCTAAAGACCACACAATTTTGAGACAAAAGTTTCTACAATGGAGGTCTATGGAGTGGAGTCCATGGAATCAGAATGTTACGTAGCCATCTCATTCACTAATCAAGATTAAGGAAAATGCCCTTCAAGGACACATCAGACCCCAATATCTCTCGAGCAGACTCAATAATGTCAACGTCCAAATGGATCTAATTGATAATTGTTCTGGTATCAATATTATCCTAATCCTAAACCAACAATGTTTAGGATATGGTGAAGGGGATATGTATCCCACAAAGCTAACCATCCAAGGGTATGATAAGCATGAGAAAATGCCTCTTGGTAAAATTAATCTCAAATCCTAGTTTGGGGATCTTACATGAAATGATGATTTATTGGTAATCTAGAAAGACACCACATATAACGTTCTTCTTGAAAGACCCTCCCTCCATAGACACCTGAAAAAACCTTAAATATTTCACCAGTGTTTGAATTATTACATTAATGGAAAATCCAGCATACTACATTGTGATTGTTCTCCCTTTGAAAATTTTGGTGACAAATATACTAAAGTATATTTATATAAAAATGAAAGAAAAAAACAATATTGGAGGATGATATATAGGTTTCCACTCCCAATGGCTTGCGGATTTCCCCTGTGAATCCCTGGAGTATTCTCGATGGACACTATGTGCTCCCCATAAACCTGGTCAAGGTCACAAATTTAATACTAGAGGTCCAAGACTCTCCTATCCCTAGTGACAACATCAAAGACTATCAACTCTGACATCTCTCCACAATGACTTAGTCAATAGGGGATGATAATGTCTATTCTCATGGCCTGTCTCCTCTAGTGATGATAGTGGAGCCCCCATATTTTTATCTTTATTTGAAAATGTCTCCACATATTTTGAGATGGAAGAAGATGAGGCTGACCTCAGGAATTCCCCTCCAACATTCGAGTAAGGTGGCTCTACTACCATCGATGAACTTAGGAAGATAAATATGGGAAAAAAGGAAGACCTGTGGCCTATATTGATTAGTGTCTCCAAAACCCTCGAAGAGAATGAGATGTAAATCACATTTTTAAAGTAGAGCTGATATGTGTTCATGTGGAACTACATAGAATGCACAGACTGAACCCATATGTGGATATGTACAAACACGAGTTACTATATGTGCATTGAGGCTTCAAGCAGGTATCCAGTAGGGCACACCCCTCTTATTCCACCAATATATAGGTAGAGTTCTACAAGTTGATTGAATCAAACTTCATCTGAGAATTGAAATACCTGAAAATACTTTCCAAAATTATCCCTATTAAGAAGAAGAATTGGATTATTAGGTTCTACATTTATTTTAGGGACCTTAATCGATATTTCTGAAAGGATTATTTCCCATTTCTAATCACATAACTTTTGATCAATGAAACTTCTAGTTTCCAAGCCCTTTATTTTATGGATGGTTACTTAGGGTACAAACAGATAAAGATTTCCCCTGAAGATGAAGAATCCACTGCCTTCGGAGTGCCTAAGGGGATATTTTTCTACTAGGTCATCCCCTTTTGTTTTAAGAATGCTGGTGAAACATATCAACATCCCATGAACCACATATTTAATCCACTCCTAGGAATTAAAGTCGAATGTTATGTTGATGACCTGGTGGTTAAATCCCAACAAGGGTTTGACCCGTTCACAGACCTTCAAATAATTTTTGACAAGCTGTGATTTCATATACTAAAGATGAATCTGCTAAAATGCACTTTTGGGGTAATTTCAATAAAATTCCTTGGTATTTTTTTATTCCATCATGGAATTAATGTCGGATCATAGAATAATAGTGTGATATTTGCAATGTCACCCCATAGAAATCTCAAAAAATTAAGGGGAATCCAAGGGAACCTTTATTAAATTCGGCGGTTCATAACCAACATAGATGAAAAAGATCCCCCCTTTACTAGGCTAATGAAGAAGGGAACCACCTACCAATGGGATGTTGATTGCTAAAAAACCATCTAATGTCTTATGAAATACCTGGTGCACCCAATGATTCTAATTCCTCTGGTGAAAGGAAGGCCACTCATATTATATATGGACACCACAAAAATCTCATTGGGTTCCCTCCTCACACAAAAAAATAATGCAGGAAGTGAAATAGTTACTATTACCTCATCCAAACTATGCTAGGTACTGAGACCATATATTCTAACGTTGAGAAGAACCGCCTCACACTCATCTTTACAGTGAAAAAGTTGTGGCATTACTTGCAGCACCACAAAGTCCAATTGGTCTCTCATATTAATCTGCTCAAGTATATCCTTGGTCGTTCGATGCTAACTAGGTGCTTGGAATGATGGGTGATCATTCTTTAGTAATATGACAATCAATTTGTGTCATAGAAGTTAGTGAAAGGAAATTACCTATCTGATTTCCCCGTAGCACATCCTGCCCCGATAAATATACTAGAAGACACTGAGCTTCCAGATGAATAGGTATTCTATTCCCATGACACTCTCTAGACATGAGAGATCTATTTTGATGGTGCCTCCTGAAATACTATCAGAACAAGGGTGCAAAAACTGAAGCTCAATTGGGTTGGCCTAGGGAATGTATTTGTCTCTCCTAAAAATGCAGTTTTGGATTACTATTTCTCACTATTAGAAGGCTACATGAATAATGAGGAAGAATACCAAGCCCTCATTTATAGCTTTGAATTATCCCTACATCTACAAATAGCCTACCTTAACATCAAAGGGGATTCATAGTTAGTAATAAAGTAGTTCAATGGTGAATACACCATCAAAAAGGAGGAATTGGCCCCTCTCATAGGCTATGTACAAGGACTAATGGTAGAATTCCCTTTTAAGACCATGTTTCATCATGTTCCCTGATCACATAATGCTCATGACAATTCATTGACCAATGTAGCCACTATCTTGGCTGATCCTACTCAGGAAGAAGCAATATTCTACATCACACATCATAGAATGATATTAGTAATCATCGTCTAAGATATGGAAGATATCAATCAGGTTAACACCGCCCTAATGTGTGATTCACCAATAATCACACCTGGATGGATGGAACCCATAATTAGATATATGTAAAATATGAATCTCCAAACAGATAGAGATGTAAGGGAACAGATTTGGCACCATGCATAGAACTTTACCCTATAGGATGACCCAAACAAGAAGAAACCCCTCTACAAGCGTGGTTTCGACATGATCCTCCTCAGATAAATAGTATAAGGAGAGGTTTATTACATCATATAAAAAGTTCATGTAGGCTCTTTCGGAACCCATCAATGTTGGACCAGGCTCTCCTATTAGAATATGAGGTTAGGTTATTACTGAAAAACCGTGATACATTACTGTATGGAATTCACTATGAAATTTCATGCATGAAAAATCCATGCGAACTTCATCCACTAACCAACAGAATTGCTACATACAACTAAATATTCCTGTCAATTTTCCATTTGGGGAGATGGATGTCGTGGGGCCATATCCCCCATCCACTGTTAAGATGTTCAAGTACATCCTTACCACTCCCAACTTCTTTTCCAAATGGAATGATCCCATACCTCTCAAGGAAGTCAAGAATAAGAACATTATCAACTTCTTAAAATCCTATATCATCACCATGTTCAGGGCCCATCACACAATATTGATGGAAAAAACACCAATTTCTATTCCACGCAGTTGAAGAAGTTGTACCAGGAGTACAATATCAAGCCCAATCACTCATCTCTCTATGATGAAGCAACAAATGGATAAATAGAGACCTTTAATAAGACTCTATGAAATATACTTCAGAATATGGTGAACAAGGATAATAATTCTGGGCCAGATAAAATCCTCCATGCTTTATGGGCCGGCTGTACTACCACGCATACTGCTACATAAGAAACGCCATACTCATCGGTGTACATGACCAAGGTAGTGCTATCCATGGAATTCCATCTTCCCTCACTCTGAGTATCCATCTACGAGAAACTATCAAATGATGATAAATCACAAAATTATCTAGATTAATTAGAAAGTCTTGATGAGAATAGGTTGTGAACACTACACAACCTTGAGATCCACCATAATCGAATAACATGAACCTTCAATAAAAGAGTTCGCCTATACTCATTCCTCCATGGGGAATTGGCGTTGGTCCTCATAACAATAATGATACCAAAAAAGAATACCCCAAAGGTTGAACCCAAATTGGAGGGACCTTGCATCATACATAAGGTCTACCACAACGAGGCTTACTCTTTGGACATAATAGACGGGGAGCATGTCACACCTCCCATCAATGTAAGGTTTCTTAAGAAATAATTCACATAGTTTTCAGAACAGGGTAATCCACATCATTGTTAAGTCCCATCTCTCATCCAAGATACATGATGTTAAACTGTACGAAATCAATCCTAGCTATATGATGTTTAACTGTAAAAATCTGTCCTAGAAAACATGACGTTAAACAATAAAAATTATTCGTAAACACATGAAGTTAAACTATATGGAATTCATCTTAACAACATGATGTTAAACTATATGGAATTCATCCTTACCGCAAGAAATTAAAATTCAAAGCCAACGCCCTTACTACATAACGTAAAACTACATAGATCCATGATATATATCTCTATTCACATCAAGTCACATACATCTTTGAAGCATGACATAAAAATTAATGGTTCTTCTAGAACTATGTATGGACTGATTCTCATTTATAATGCGATATGTAGGGATGCCTTAGCCCTATATCCTGGTCTATCCACCATATGATACAAACTAACCCTATTTTACCCTCAAATGTCTCTGAATTGTAGGAAAACCCTTGGAATTCCTTGTTTGTCACATAGATAATAGCACACATGATCTTAGGAATTGTGGTAGGAACTTACCCTCAAAAGAAATGAATAATAGTATACAATAAGTACATTATGGTCCTGAATGAAATACCTTAATTGGTATACCATGATTCTTCATTGCATGACGTCAAACTTCACAGTCAATGTCTTTATCAGATGACTTTAAACTATACGGTTATTCATAACTATGCGTGGTTTGATTATCATTCCCACAAGATACATAGTGATGCACAAACTTCTATATTTGGTAAAAAATACAAAATTTAAATTTATTAATTTTATTTTGCCCTCGTCCTCACTACATGACGTTAAACTGCATGGAACATCAAGAACAACGTGTTGCTTGATTCCTATCTTAACATGATACATAGTGACCCTTGAATCTCTAATCCTGATTCCCAACTACAATGGTCAATGAAAATACTGCCCACCTCTACATATGGGTCTGTCCTGTGTATATTAATTCCCATTCAAGAACTATATGTGACTTAATTTCCTCCCTCATAGGATATCTAGTGACGCCAAAATTTCCAATTTCGAGCCTAGTCACAAAAAATAAATAAAAAATTCCCTCCTACATGCACATGAGACATAACTACATAGGAAACATCATTTAGAACTATATGTGGCTTTATTCTCATCCACTTAAGATATATAGTGACTTCCAGGCCTCTATCTTCAATCCCAACCATGAAATTTCCACACTTTCATGTTGGTTCTCACTTCCTTACCACATGACCTTAAAATACATGGAAGAATATCATTAGCACATGAAGTTAAAATGCATGGAAGTAGATCCTTACCACACAACATTAAATTGCATTGGAGTACTTCCTTACCATAAGATGTCAAAATTAATTGAAGTATTCCCTTATCGCATGACATTAAACTATAAATAAGTACGTCCTAACTGCATGATAATAAACCACATGTGAAAAAAGTCCATACCACAAGACTTTAAAATTCACAGAGGAAAGCATGTCCCCACTACATAATGTTAAACTATTCAATCCATAACCGATTTTTAATTCCTTATCAAAGGTCCATGAAAAACATACCCCACTCAACCAGAGTATAGGGCGCTTCCACCATATTTTGAAGAACCACAATCCATAAGACACACTTCATGCCTCGGGTGTCTCGTATCACTGAAATCGTTTATGGAACATGGAAATGATATCTGGATTCAAGGAACCTTTTCATGACTATTTATGTATGTATATGAATCCTTCATATGCACCTATATTCCTTAACCAAATGTGACACTATGAAAAAGGACATTCCAATCCTTGTGAGCCCTAACATCACTGTGACATAACTCAATACCTAAGTGTATTTGAACTACACCTCGTATGAATGTCCCATATCATCACTCCTTAACTAATAACCTTGATCCATGATTAAAAACAATTTCAAATCTCACTCATAAGGATGTTGGAGTACTCTTGACCCAGGGCATCCTAATTAGGCTCCTGTGTAGCATTTCCCATATTAGGTCTATGTCTGTCATTACCATAAACCGTATGTACTTTAGTCAAAGATATAAAACCTTGAAACTCTATCCTATAATAGTCCAAATCAAAAGAGCTTAAACTGCTAACAAAAGAGACACAAAACTTGTCAGGTCTAAAACTCATAAAGGGGAACCTGAGAAAAAATCAAGTCTCCACCTCCTAAACTCCTCATTCATAGAGTTTAGGGAAAAAATTAGAAATAAATAAATAATTAATAAATCTCATATTATTTTCCTTGTTGTACTATTAAAAGAAAAGATATTCTCACTAGACCCCCTAGTCTAGAAAAAATTCAAAGTATTGTTTTTTTTTCACATCTCCTGGCCACGATAATACGTTAGTTAGGTTGTGGAACAACTTTTAGGGTACCAAAAATCTACGTGAATATTACACTTTGCATAGATAAAACTTTATGGGTTGGGGTGTCTTGGATCACCATAACCCTCCATGTCCCTTGGAGAGGATATCCAGCTTCAAGGGCCATTTTCTGGACTAAGCATACATTCCCATGGATCCTGTATAGGCACTTATAGCCGTCAAACAAATGTGTCACTCTAGAAAAGGACATTCCAATCCTTGTGAGCCCTAACATAATCATAGAAATACTCAACACTTCAGTGTGTCTGAACTACTCCCTGTATGATTTTCCCATATCATTCTCTTAACTTGAGAGCTTTGGGTGATGATTTACAATCCCCACACCAAACTATCCAAGTGGATTGGATATCCTCGATGTTACATCACCGTGTTTCATACCCTTTCTCAAGGATGGACTATGACACTTCATTCCTTATCCTTTGATGGCACCACCTCATGAATCAAAACCATAGGGTGTATGGATCGAGATTTATTATTTAAGAGTTAATTTCATTTGGGTTCCAAAACCCTTCTTGTGTAGCCTTATTTCCATACCCAACTTCATCATCTGGATGCTTGAGCCTTCAAAAACATTTCATGGCCCTTAGAGATGAGTGGAGACCATATTTCTCTTGGTATGCTACTGATGCATAAGGGACTTAACCTGCCAACTAAAGTCATCTTCTCCTTTATAGAAAGAAGCTTCAATCCTTATAAGCCTTTTCCACACCACAACAGAACTTGGAATCTTAGAATGTCATGGGATATACTAGGCATGTCTCCACCATCTAATATTCATGGAATTATACTATCAAATTGTGATTTACATCACCCATATTCCATCTATCTATGTGGATCTAGCTTCCCTGATATTTCTCCATCAACCAATATCACCTCCATGAATCTTACATATCCCTTGGAAAAGATAACTAGCTTCAACAGATCCTTTACACGACTATTCATGCACACCTATGAATCCTGCATATGCGCCTATGGCCATCAACCAAATGCAACATTCTATAAAAAATGCATTCCAATCCTTGTGATCCTCTACAAAACCACGGTAGAACCCATCACCTTAGAGTGTTTTAGGTCATTATTGGCATGTCTAAACCATATCCCATGATCATATAAAAGTTATGAGTAATAATACCTTAATCAGAAACAATATCAGGCCTAAGCTAGAAGACCTTAAACTAAAGTAATATTAGGTCTAAGATAAAATACCTTATACTAAAATAATAAAAGGACTGAGAAAGAATAACTTAAACAAAAGTGATAGATGGTACAAGATAAAAGATCCTAAACTACAATGATATAAGGCCTGCGCTAAAAGACCTTAAACTAAAGAAATATTAGGTCTGAGATAAAAGACCCTAAACTAAATCATGGCAACAATACAATTTGAAATAGCCTATAAGGATCACCATATAACCTTATAAAAATCATGTTATGCTTTCCAGGCCTATCAAAATTTGAAAATAATGGATCACTCTCCCTCCAAGACATATATTTTAAAATACAATTGGAATATATTCATCAGTGAGGAATGATGTGTTAGTGGGAATTCATGAACATTTCCTAAAATGAATCTCTAAATCTATACATTCATATTTTCTTGACTTTATACAAAGGATGAATAACGTTGGTGATTCTCATAATACTGGAACAACAAAATATCAAACACATCATGAATAAAAGGAAACTGGATGATGCCATATAAAGTCCAGCAAACCTATTCATTGATACCATATAAAAGGAGGGATCTCTACATACTGGAGCCTCTCCTATAAAGGTACGTGATAAAAAGGGATTGAAAAACTTCACCTCTATTACAGAATATGCTCGGATGAGTATTTAATATCAATAATCATTCGCTCAAATAAAGGCATAGATTTTCACAATTTATCAACAAGTTCATTCTCCGCCTCAACAGCGTGTTTTATCTCCTTTACTTTGGTAATGAAGTCAATACTTTCTTCCTCTTCCATGATCAACAGTCCTTGCTGCTCCAACATGATGTTTTCCAATATCTAGAATTAATACAGAAAATCAAACAATTCTTTTAGAGATGTTTGATTTCTGGCTGAAGGTGATTTATTTTAGACTAGAGATGATCAGTTTGAATCTTTCCAACATTAATTGGGTCTCGATGAGAAGAAGTCTCCATCACATGTTGGGTAGCTTAATTTATAGATTCTATCCAATTATGTTTCACTAAAGAGGAAGCCTTAGTAGTTGTTACCCTTAATTAAAGGGCTCTATTCTATTCTCAAACAAATATAACCTCCTTTATTTGGGAATGAAGGGCACAATTTTGAAGGTATTTATAGACGAGGGTAGGAAACATGAATCAAAGATGACCCAATCAATATTTAAACTCATCCAACAAGGTTTATGAAACTAAAATCATGATCTCCCTCTAAATATTTTGTCGCATTGATTGATAAAGTTATGAAGACCTAGGAACTTGGTCTAGGTTTACCTTAGGAATGGGAAAATATTCCAGAACAAGATCACTTAGAGACATGGTTATTTCCATAGTCTTCATTTATGAGGGGAGAGAACTAGTCTTCACATTAGTAGATCGATTTAGAGGAGCTCTCAGAGGGGTAGGCACTAAAGCCTTTGAACTTTGGGGCGAGGATGACATAGTAAGGGGTGAAGGAGTGTGTCAGTTATAGGATGAATCACGTGGTATAAAAAAATATCTATGGATGTGAATAAGGTCAGAAACATACATTTTTATCTGCATCACCAACTGAATCCACCGCTTCAACCCCATCCTCAGGAGAAGATAGAACTCCTTTTTGAAAATAATGACTTCACAGTACCTACACAACTTTTTATGTAGATGTACTTTTATCTCTAATCTCAAGGACTGTAAGAATAGAATATATTATTAGGACGTATGACACAAGTAAAAAAAATGGCATAGCCATGAAAAATAATTTACCTTCTTCAACACCCACCTCCATGTTAGATAATGTAGCATAAGAATAGCTACCCATATCATAAACCTCCAAAAATACATCCATCCACTCTTGATCAGATGGTATATCCACTAAAATGTATGCGGCAAGGAACATACATGATTAAACTGGCCCCTTGACCATATTTTCTGCTTGATGGGTTGGGTCTAGTAGTGGAAAATCTGTTGGGGCCACCAAATGCCCATCCACATCCTGGGAAATAGACACTTGTTCTTCTAAACAAGCCCAGCGAGGACTTTTACATTCTTATAAAATCATGAATGGGATTCTAGGATAATCCAAGATAAAGGGGGGAATCAAATACCCTACTTACTTAGGTGTTACATAAGAGAATGATCTGACAATAAAACTTAATTAATTTTATCTTTCTTCTTCCTTTCTAAATAAGGACCTCTAGAAGGTGTCGAAGCTCGAACCATCACCACAAAAGTGGAAATCACCACCCTCATATGAGTCTATCTATCTAGGGAATCTTAATCATCAGATCCCTAGTCATCATCAAATTACTCTCCCAGGACCGTACCATGAGAAGTATATTCAAGAGAAGGTAGGGATGGATGATCTTTAGCATCCCCCCTATGTCCATAAATATAAGAGATATTAATATAGTTTCAAAGGAACTATGGTTCCTTAGGAGACACAATAGACCTAGAATCACTGCATCCTCAATAACAGGGAAACACAGTTCATCCTAAACAATTTGAAGTGTTCCTGGGAGGACGATTTAGTGGAATCATGAATAATAAAATATTATACTCCAATGACTCAGCAAAACCATGTCAATATATTAGAGGAAGACCCTCACTTCCTTAGGATTTTTTAAAATGTAATTCCATGAGGCACAATGATATAGGAAAAACCCTTCTAAAGAACATCTGTTAAGTCCAGTATGCCACAAAATAATGATTCACAATACTTCTCTTTCCAGGTCACCCATTGGTGGGTCATTATATGAAACATCAAGTCACACACATCCCTTGTAGTCATGGTAGTAGATGACTCTACCGAAAATGGTAAACGTTTGATTCACTTTGGAGGTGCTACACCAAACTCCAAAATTTTAAAAGCCAACTACTTTATAGGCCTAGGATTATATTCAATAATCAGGGGTTGGAAAGCCTCACTTACCCTGTCAGATAATTTCCCATTGGGATATGAGTGAATCCAAACATCCACATAACCTTGGGATAAGCCGAGTTCTTCATCATGGGGAGGAAGGTGTATTTACTCACCAGTTTCTTCCCTAGTAAACCTAAGCCAAAATTGGTGAGCTACCATCGGTTTTTACTCAGTTCTAACATAGAAATAGAAAGTAAACCTTGATTGGATACACATAAATTAGTATCTAAACCAACATATTGTGTACCAATCACAAATGTGGTCCCCATTGATATGATTAGAAAGAACCCTCCTCATGGAGTGACAACATATAAGCACATTCTTCAAGGCTAGAATTACCATTTTCAACAAAACATCCTATCGACATAGGTCCATACATCCTGAAGGAGAATCATTCTTGATGTTTTATAAAATCCTTGATTTCCCAATATTTCAATACGATGGGTCTTACCCCGTTAATGCATTGTAGATACAGTAAAAAGACAACATTAGGAATTACCCTAATGTTTAGATACTAATAACCTCCTAAATACACCCCATCCAACCCCATAGTACTTGGAAGGGGATCACAATTCTATAAGGGGATTCTCCCTTATAAACATGGTACAAAAGGCAGTAGAGATTTGCTAACACAGGGATTTCTAGTCCGACAGGCTCCTCCCTAACCATCATAGTTGACATCATAAATGTGGAGACACTGAATTTTCCTTTATCCCTCAAAAGAAGTATGTACCCACTTAGTAACATGGAGAGGGAACAAGCCAGTTGGACGAACCGGTCAATGCCAGGGATAACCTCCTATCCCTAATCTGTAAACATCCCGACTTCAACTATGAAAAAATAAGCACCTTATGCACTATAATAATCATTTGTGATCCACACATTCATCTTAGTAACCTCTGTCTCAGAGATGGTCTACTTAATGAAGTACTATGTCCATGTTTTTAAATGGATATCTGCCCCATGAAAGACCCCCTTTGGATGGGTCTTCTCATCCAGCTTAATCACCTCTCAGGTTAATGGAGGATTCCCCATCACATCATCCCATTTATATTTAGGAGTAAAGAATTAATCAAACATATCTTCGAATATAGGTGAACTGTAGATCTTTTACATTTCCTGAATAATGATGCCTTCCACGCCATACGTAAGGTGAAAAGTGATCATATCCGGGCTCCAACGACTAAGCACATCCACCATCAAACTCTTGTTGAAATAGGTCGATGCCTATGATATTCAGACAACCTCATACATTATGATATTCTTTATCTACATGGTGAATTCAGAAATAATATATTAATCCCAAAAGGTCCATCCTCAGTCTAATACATAACTGCCCTCTGATCATACGTCCCAGCTAGAGATTCATCCGAATGTTTGATCAGAGGTGGAATTTCGTATTATTAAATGGTACATATGGATGTCCTTATCAGATATGAAATAAGTCCCATAAAATTATATGGGAATAAATTTTAGTATGTGGCCATCCTCATGGTCCCCTTTATAGAAAACGTGCCCCCTTGGGGAAATGTTCACTTGGAGAGTGTTATGGGCCCTCTGGATCCAAGAAGAGGGTATGAATAATGACTTCAGTGGAGGAATGAGAGCGTCATTAGTGAGAACAAACCTATAAATGGGTAAGAAGTCCGAATGGGGATAGTTTGAAATTTATGATTCTATCAACTTCAGAAAACCCTATTGAAATGATCCAACTGAATGATGAAAAGATGGATCCATGCTTGCCACTATAGCATTGCAGTGGGAAACTATTGCTCTTGAATCCCTATTTGAAACCTTGTGAGAATGTTTATAAGGATCATAATCAAATTGAAAATAATTAAGTGGAACATATTATATGAATAAAAAAATATTGTTGATGTTTGACACAGAACGGTGGTGTCAAGTGCATCACATGACTCGATAAGGGGTTCATGAACCACATAAGAAGCTCTTGAATCGCCTGACCTTCAGAGGACTCCTAGGTCACATAACCCCTGAAGGTTATCATGTGAACCACATGAACCCTTGGAGACATGTGATCTTGTGACAAGAACATGGTCAAATGATTCACAAATGATTGAATGATCAGGCCAACGACTTTCATGAAGTTCTCAAGAAAAACAGAACCCTCATAGCCAATGTTCGAGAAGTTATCGAAGTGTAATTCATAGTTGGATTGAATTATAATATGGGAAATAAATAGTATCATAGGAAATATATGACAAGACATACTTGTTGTGCAGAATCAAAAATGAGGCTCGCGATCATGGTTCATTATACAGTCTTTCTATAGAGGTGCTCGATGATGGAAAAAACGAGAGCACTCTGAAAAAAGGGTGACATGTGTAATGAAATATCCTCCACCCCCTATATATAGTACATTTCACATAATAATAAATTTCACCTAATACACCAGTTCATGTCACCATCAAAGGCTTAGATGGGCATTAGTTTTCCTCAAAACCGAGCCCTTTTCCCCATAGACGTCGCTCCTAATGGGGGGAATTTGTTGATGCCTTCCAAATAAGAATTATAAAAATCATAAAGGAAGAAATACCTAAATATGGGTATTAAATTCTCCTTAAAAGAAAAGAAACTAAGACTTGCAAAGTGAATGAGCCTCTAAAGGACTCACGATCATGTGATTATTTCAAGGTCACGCGAAGACTCCACACATAGCAAATAACCTGTGAGAAATCACATGGACCCCCCCTTCAACAAAACTTCCTGCTCTTTTAAAGTCCCTCTAGATAACTAATGGCCATGTGGTTAAAACCAAATGAGATCCATCTCGACCACATGGTTTGTCATTGGAATGTTCCTAAAAAACCTTCCTAAATCCTTTGAAAATAAGGAGGAATGATATCCAATGGAATAGACTCCCAGGGGTCATGAAGCTCATGTTCCATATCATCATTCAAAAGGATAAATTTCCTCTATGATAATATAGAAATCGTTCATGACTCCCAAAACTTGGTAAAATAAAATAAATAAGACAAAGGGGAGGAGGTGAGAGGTGGCCGCAGTCATTGAAAGACTTGCGATAGACCCCCGGTGATCTGCAAGACACCACAAGACCTCATCGGTATGTCTGACCCATCTCGAAAAATCCCTTTGTCTTGTTGACATCACCACATGTAAATCCTTAGGTATGTCTAGGAAACTCCATAGTGATCTAAGGAAAAATAAACAAATTTTTATACAAAATACTTTCCAACCATCATATGACCCTTATTGGTCACGTGGCACATCACTAAGAAATAGAGTAATTTTCCCTCACATTACTCATGAAATATCGCATGACTACAAACATTTGTCACAAAAAACAAAGGAAATACTTGAGAGAGGAGGTAGAATGTACTCATGGTCATAATGATCTTGTGACACGCTAAAGAAGTCCGCAACATGGTCCCATCATACCCCTGAAAAAACCATCATTATCTAACAGAAAACCCTAGACAAGTCACCCATCATCTTGTATATTCCTTTAAACATACACTTGGATCTTGCTAAGTCCATTGGTCTTGTACATAGGAAAATATGAAATGTTATTTGATATTCCCATATGATAAAAAAATTCTCCATTAATTGGATATAATCCAATAATGGAGGTGTTGACAGAAGAGACTCATGGTCGCTGAACATTAGGCGACACCCTCAGAGTGGTCCACGGTAGAGACTCATGAAGCCACGTGGCACATGGCCCCTTAAATAACTCTATCCAGGACTCATGCTGTATATGACAAAAAAATATCTGAACAATTGGGATGGTTATTCCTATAAATTACCCACCCTATCATGAAAAATGCATTGTGATCATGCAAGTTGGATGCTTAGACTCTGGACAATTCGACTCTCGATCTATGCAAAATTCTCAGAGAAACTGATCACGTAACTGAACAACCATCCATTAGGTAATATACCAGCAAAAAACTGAATAAATCATACACCATAAATAATGTAATTCATGTGATAATTCATAGGTCATGCGAAGGAATCTTGGAAAGACATACTAAGAACATACTACATTTTTTCTAGATCACGCAAGACTGAAAATAAACTGATATTGAACAAACCTAAGAAATTCTAAATATAAGGGCTAGAACCAAGATCTATAGTGGAAGACATAAATGAATGAAATTCTATCTAGACCTCATGCACTTCACATGAGTCATATAAGGGCACATGACAATGCCAGGACATGTCTCCTAGATCTCACAACATTCCTTCATCATGCAATTTGGGACATGTGAAATCCTCCGGACATGTCAATGCAAGTCACACGACCCCCTGGGAACAACTACTTGGTCTTGATAAACCTTCTAGGTATATCAATCGATCCTTGTGACATCTTTCAGATACATAACATGAATCATATAACGAAATTCAATCATATCATTCAAGTCTCACTGTTGCAAATGGGCATAACAACCAAGATCTCAAGGCACCCTCCGGGAAAGCTAGCCGAGACCTGCGACTCCCTTGAGATATGATTGTTAGGTATCATGATGAACTACAAGGATGTCATCCAAGACACATGACATCCTTAGAACAATTTCACACTAACTCTTGTGACACCCCCTATGTGTGTCAAGAAAAGTCATGCAATTGCTTCCAAAACAAGCCAATCGGGTAATGTGATGTATACCAGATGAGTCAACTGGATCATACAACACCCTATAGACAAGCATTCCAGGTCATAATGGAATCCCATGATTTTATATCTCTATCCATACTTGGTGTATTAGCCCGAAATACAAGGGAAACCTCAATGTGTAAGCCCCAATATAAAGGGAACTATAGAGACTCTTATTCCTACCATATTCAGGATACATGGGCCACCTCTTTGAGGTTAAAACTCTATATTGATCATCCAGGATGATCCTAGTATCTGAGTTTTTATCCATAGAAACGAAATTGATCAATTTTTATCCCTTTTTTCTCACAACAAGAATGGATCACATAGTATTAGGGAGTTTCATTTATCATGTCATATACATAATATACCCCAATGTTACAAGGGTAACTTCTATGCATAATCCCAAACTACTGACATCATATGGTATGTACCTGATCAATAGGGAATCCATATTGGTATGATCCCCTAGAATTCCTGAAACCTCAAGGATGATCATAATGTCTTCGAGTGTGATCATACACCTTATCATATCAGCAGGATAAGGGATAAATGAAATATGAGAAATCTGATTTGTTCTACACTCGAGATACATAGGAAAACTTCTTAAGGTTTGATCTCTATACCAAACACCCAAGAACTATCCAAATACAAAAGTATCATATCTATATTCTATGAGGTCCATCATCTATCCCCCTTGTTACTCACACTGAGTATATATCACGTGAGGTTAGGGAGATGCAATGAACACCTCATTGGGCATCATGAATCTCCAATCACTAGGGAAATACCATTGTGTAAGCCCCGACATGTGGTATGATGTTAACACCCCTTATATAAGGGAATATACCATGGGGCCAGTCCAAAGGTTATAATTTAACTACGATGACCCTAATTTCTTCCATAACTAGAATACATAGGACGTCTCCATAAGGCCCGAGCTCAAACACACAGTGTCTCTGTACCTACGCATTTGTCCTCTCTGTATAATTCTAAACTGCATAAGATTAATGAAATATTTAGGGTTTGATTATTTCAATAACCTGGATACATAGGATGCCTCATAATGGCTCAATCCCCTTCTCATAATTTTAACCACCTCCTCACATGGAATCACATTCCGATGCATTTGGTCATATGGCTTCATTACATAAAGCATCTATTCACCATTAGGGAAATGAATGAAGAACCTCAGATAAATATATATTGATTCACTAATGGGACCACACCCCCCTCAGTTCATCAACAAGACTCCATTTCGTTGTTTAATGAGAGAATTAACCAATGAGTCAATTTTTCAAGGTAATTGGTTCCGTATCGAGATTATGAAGAGATTCCATAACATATGTTAAATCAATAAGAGAATCCTGGAGTAGGAAATAGTTCCACCCAAAGGGTGAGATAAGCCTGAACTCTCATAACTCTCAACTAATGCAAGTCCCCAAGAGTCACTAGGCTTGAAAACCTATATGACCAATGAACTTTTGAAAGTAGGTATATACCTAGCTACATATGGGGGGACCATTGGGAGTTTTTGGGAAAAGTGACAATGGTATCCTGATGATAGAAACCCATTTCATGCCTTAAAAACCTGATGAAATAGAGGACATTGAAGAAACAATTCATATGGTCCACATCATGATTTGTATGGGTGGAGAATGTCACATTATGACCTTTTATTGATACACTATGATCAATTTTTAGGTTCATTATTTAAATATCTTTCTATAAATTTGGGCGGGGTTCCCATGCGGATACCCCATGGGTTCCTTGGCCTCTAGTCATATAAGAGACAGGGAAAAATAAGTCTTGGATATTTATTTTTACTCATATGTTCTACCTTTTATATATGTGATTGAAGAGGGTTTTTTTATTCCAATTAAAGGAAAAATATTTCCAATATTTTCCTTAGTTATTATCCTTTGTTCTTCACTAGTTTTTGTCTACTGGATAGGGTTTTGGGGAGAAAATTTCACCTGATCACAGTGAATTCATCTCACTTGATGGGAATTTCCTGAGAAGCATATAGAGAAGGTCCTATAAGAAGGTATTTAAGATTATTTTCATCATTTTACTTGATTTATATCTACCCACATATTTATTTATGGGTTTTTAAATTTTGGGTAAAATTGGCCATCAATTTTGGTGTTTAATTTGACGATTTTGTGTGGATTTTGTCTAAGTGCATGTCATGAGTGGAAAAAACCTCATTACTCATGTATTTAGTCCCATGAGGTATCATGGTGAGTTTAGAATTGATTTTTATAATTTTCATATTTGGTTAAATTTTTTTTTAATTAATTTAATAGCGTTTATTGATGAGATAAGAGCTCATGAACTTAGTGGATATTGGTGGGATCTCGGTATGGATTAAGGACTGTCTATTGAAATAGGTTTCCTTAACTTTATTTCAGTCTATTACTTATTTGGTAATTTTATATTCACGTTTCATCTTTACTATTACTACCTTAATATTTCAATAATTGTGTGATCTCAACCATAGATTGGGAATGACCTGCATCATCTTAATAATCAACATAGAATAAATAGATTTCTAAATGGTTCCATGGAGGCACCTAGGGTGAATGAGTTAAAATGGACCACTTTATAGTTTTCTTGGTGAATTTAGTTGTTTTTATAAGAGAAAGTGGTTTGATTTTTAATGTGTATTTAATTTTTTTTTTGACTTGAATAGAATATCAATGTAAAAGTGGAAATTTGATTAATGGGTTTTGAAATGGTATTTCAAAATGAAAGTGGGGGGTTTTTAAATATTATTTTGAGGTAATTTTATCCAATTTCTTAGTGTGAGTGAGGTAAAAGTATGGTTCTATGAGTTTGTAAAAGACTAGTTTATTTTTAGTTATTTTTTATCAAGTGTACTGGACACTATTCAATTGTTTATTTATATGATAATTCCATGTTTATTTCATGATATGTTATTATGTTTGAATAAATCATGTCCATTATCTTATTTCTTTCTATTATAGACTATAAGGTCCCTATTGGATCCTTTTTATGTTGATAGTTATTTTGGGAATGTACATTATATAGATGGGTAATGATGAATTTTCAGTCAATTCATACATAAACCTCATAAATTATTATTGAATTCATAGTCTCTACATGATTATTTTAGGCTTTTTCCACTAGTTAAAATCCTATAGCATATAGGGAGGCACACTTGAGGTCATGTTATGACCCCTTATTTGGTGTTATTAGAGAAATCAATGATAGGGTGTTACAAAATGGTAATAGAGCATGGTTTGGGATGATATACAGTTAGTTAAAGTTGTAGTTATGATATTTTTCATTGGGATGTAAATCAGTAGAATTATATGCCAACATGATATTAGTTGAAACCCTTTTTTCTATGGGATGTATAGTGCTGGAACTTGGTAGTCGAGGATGGGAGAAGTATTTTTTTTGGATTGATAATCCCAATGTGGGATGGGTGAGACTCAGGATGAGTTATAAGGACCTAATGGGATCCCTTTAGTTATTCATGAATCATGATAGAGGCATGATTAGGGAATTATACATGTATATATTGGGAATCCTATTTGACATGTTTCATCATTTAAACCAAATATTAATTGAATAAAAATATAATATAATTTATGTTTTCCCAAATATATTATTAGGGGTGATCAAATTAATATAGATTTGAGGGGTTTGTTTGATTGGTTCTGATTTTTATTGTTTAAACTTCATAAGGAAATGTTTTTTGGGTTTGTTTTTGATTCCGTGAACCTCCACTCCAAGATCCTATTCCATTAAATCATACTTTACAAAATTGATTTGATACCAAATATAAAATCCTACATATAACCATCCTTAATTACAAAATCAAAAAAATTATTACATCTCTTACACACATAATATATTTTTATGTTTTTATCTTTAGAGAATTAAGACACATCACAAAATAATAAATCCCATGTATTTATTAACTACTGTAATTTTTCCATAAATCATCAAAATCTCCCATAAATTCTTCAACATGTTCTATCCTTATAAATATATCACATGTACTACTTTTCTTTATAACATGGGAAATGAAAATGTAATAAAGGGGTGATGTAAAATTCTCAGTAAGGGAAAAATATAACTAAAGCTATCAAAAAAATAATGGTATATATAATATGGCATGGGTAAATAATTTTAATAATTCATTAATCAATTGAAATAGATAGAATGTTATATCAATGATAAAAACTAAAATATCAATAACCATAATTATTGATCTCATACCGATGGAATTTATAATGTTGGACATCAAAAAATGTTGTCACCGACTTTTTAAAAGTCTCTATACTGATATCAGGATAAGTATACACAAAAAGCCAAGATTTTTTTTTCTCATTAAACCTATTGATTCATCGAGGGGCTATATAATTCTAAGAATCACTCATCACTTGTTTAAGTTGAATGCATTCACCATAATATACAATAAGACTTTTCACACTAATAAATAAGAAACCTATGGCTAAATAAACACATGAATATCCATATAATGAGGAAAATTAGTTTTCAATACATAATAAACTTTTTTTAGTAGTCAATAATAATCAATAATTTAACTATGTTTTCTAATGTTTATAAAATAGATAACATGATCATAACCCATACAGAGAAATATGGTGAATGGTCAAAAAATACATAGTTAAAATTCTAGTAATCATCCACATTAGAATAATGTTATTCATAATTCTAATATATTCCACATGTTAACAAAAGGGATAAAATTATCATAATATATCTATAGGAAGAATTTATATGGTTAAATAATGCATAATCAACATTTCTATAATCATATTTATTGGAATAACAACATACAAAAGGAACATAATTTTCATCATGTTAAAAAAATGTATAACATGCATGTAATACATCAAGAGGAACAAGGTAGATGTTTTAAAAATAACATAACCCCACAGTAGAAAAGGAAATAGATATGAATGTTGAAATATATGAAAAATATACTTGTAAAAGAATGCTGGAAGAATTCCACCCTAGAAGGTATTAGGAATTGGAATTTTTAGTGCCATGAGTTCATTCCTATAAGAGATAAATATATTTTATAGTATAAATAGTGAAAAATATTCCCTATGAGGGTAAATCTTTTTGAAAATGAAAAGGGAAATGTAAGTGAAAACTGAAAATATCTTTTAGAAAACATTTTTAACATTTACGTAAAAGATGATGCTACATGTCACTTCCAAAAGTCATTTTGAAAACATAAAGTAAAAAATACATGAAAACCAATAATTTTAAAACCAATATTCAATAATAAGGACCAAAAAATATATATGTTTTATCTTGTGAAAATTTGGATAGGAAGAAAAAACACATGAAAGTGAAAGGAAACACCTTTTAATATGTTTAAAAATACTATTGTTCAAAACTGACATTGTAAGCAGAGTAACAAAAAAAATTGTATGAAAATATGTTTTAAAAATAGTGGTAGAAAAATTACTATATAATAAAATATTATGTTTGGATAACCCATGTGTATAATAAAAAATTTCACAATGATATTATATAACTCAATGAAAGGGGACTTGAGTAATCAATATTCCTTAGAAGAAACATAATTCTTAAAGTGAGAAATATTTCAAAAAGTTTTTTATAATGTGAAAATGTAAATTCATATAAAAAATTTGAGACCACATATTATAATCAATTTTTATAATGTAACCAAATTTTAATTACAATAGTATTATCATAACTTAATAATTAATCATTGGTTTACCAAAATATTTTCAACTGGGTTATTAATTGATTTGAATACAATTTATGAAAAGGAACTGATTTGGATTAGTTTTTCACACGAATAAAAAATATGTTATAAAGAGAAATCCATGGGAAGTTAATAAACATTTAAAATAAAATTATGGTGCATAACATTAACATGTCTCATGGAATTAATGTTTGAGATAAATAACCCTTGCAGTTTGAGTAACATTTTAATAAAAATAACTTGAAAGAGAGGGATTTTAATGGAAAATAAAATACCATTATTAAATGATAAATTGTGATATGATATATAAAATAGATATTATATACACCACATCAATTAAATTAGGTTCATTATACCAATCATGCCACAATGTGAGGAATTTGAGATGAAAACCATTACCTTATTCCAAATTATTTCAACGCATGCGCCTAAACTAAAAAAATAATTGAATTATGTTTATTATATACCTTAATATTAAACTTATTCATCTATATTTTATTTAATATATAACATTTATTATAATATTATATTTATTTATTATATAGTTTTCTTGTCTAAGCCAATTAATTAAGGTTGCTCAGTTAATTTTTCTGTAATTCCTTATGTATATTGACCATGGTTGAGAGAATCATAAAATAGTTTCAGAGTATCAAAAATATTAATATTATTAATGAAATAATTTTTTTTATATTAAATATATTTTTTAAATACATCCATGATGGGTGATGATCACTAATAAAACTCATTGCTCATAGAGGTGGTAGCCTACACGTATGCACAATTTGTGCTTTCATTTCTCAAAGAGTGAAATGGAAATTAAGTATATGATAATTTGAAATTTTATAATCATATTATATATATATATATAATATTTATCCATAATTCCAATTATTAAAACTAACCATTAGTGGTGGTTATAAAAAATAGAAAATTTTACTTTGTGGATGCAGTAGTCTACAAAACATACTAACGTCACTTTTTTTTCTTAGTTGATGAAGTGGAATAGATAATAATTATTAAATAAATATAATAAAATATAAGTATAATAATTATATTTATTTTATTATAGTGTTATGGATATAATATATTTTGGAGAGTAAGGTTAAGGAGTAAATATTATGAAGAAGGTAATACTTATGTGGGAGACTTGATCTTCTCTTAGAGATCTCCTATAAAGTGAAGGACTTAAGCTAACATCTTGAGATAAGAGGATTAAGTATTATAAAGGTAATTATATTAGAGGATATTTGGGTAGTGTTTAAATGGTAACTCTAATGAGAATTGTGACCATGTATGGGTGAAAGTGATCCCCTTTTATAAGTGAAGAAAATGACACTTTTGGGAATTCCCATGACACGTTAATAATATCATTACACTATTCCCTAGTCAATGAATCAAATTTTTTAAAATAATGGAGTTTTGTGTGGGATTGGCTCTATATATCCTCAAAAATGACTTTCCACACATTTTTTAAACATGTTTCATGTCTTTTACCATAGGTTTTTATATTTTAACACTTTTATTCTTACATTGGCAACACTTTTTTAACTAAGTAATTTAAATTTTATTTAAAAATATAATGTTATAAGTATAACCATTTTTTTTGTTTTGAAAAAAAGTTTACTCTCAATTTATACTAATTAAATTACTAAATAATATAAAAATAACTTTTAATTTTAAACATTTCGTATATAGAAAATATTTTTTTAGAAATATGGCGATTTGAAAATTATGTGTCCTGAATAATATTTTTTATTGGTTATTAATTAAATGTGAGTAAATATAATTATATACTTGTTTAAAAATAATATTATATTAATTATTTAAAACATTAAAATTTAACTGATTAGATAAAAATTACACAATATTAATTAAATAATTATTTTAAAATTACAGTTTTAGAATTATCATGGTTTTTATCATTAATAATAGAAATAATAATTTTATTCTAAAATTTAAATTAATCTAATTACATAATATGTAACGTCTCGGCCTAGGTTCCATACAACGATTCCCCAAGCCGGTTCACTACGTGACCTCAGTCGCGCCACCCCATACGCCATAGGCTGTTGACTAGCAGCGTGGGTCTGATATCAATCATGGGGAGACTATACCATCTTTGTTAGTGTAAAAAACCAACAAAAAATAAATAAACAATAAAAAAATATATCTATAACTTGAAATAACTAGTATCAAAATATGTCCAAAATTGGAAATACAATGTCAAAACTAAAGACAAAAAATGTCATGCCAATGTACGTGTCAAGTATCTAAAATGAAACCCCAATTAAAGAAATTAACAAATCCTCAAAGTGAGTCCTGAATCATTCTTGGTTCCCTCATCCATAATCCATCCCATATCAGACATCTAATATAGGGCATTTTCCATTAACATATATAGAAAACACAAGGTCTATTTGGGTATCCATTAGGCAGCCCGAGTAGGATGTGAGTACAAATCAGTAGGCCATTAACAAAGGCTTCTAAAACAACAATCAACCAATAGAAAGTGTGTGAAGTTATATAGATAAATAATTAAAATTCATAAATAAATAGTTATGATCGTCAATTAATATTTATTTAACCACATAAACCCCCGTGTTCCGATAGACACCCATACCTCAATCCATACTTCGACTCATTCGAGAGCCCGAAGTATGTCTAAGGGATATCATATCTCAGAATTCCATTGTTACCATTATTTAATTCATACTTGAACACCCATGTTATAACTTATATATCACACAATATAATGACCCTATTACCAATCATTAATTCACAAATAAATAACCATGTTACCATTTATACCTTTCACATTAGAATGGCCATGTTACCATTTTTTATTTCAAAAAAAAATACCATGTTACCATTCATACCTTACACATCAAAATGACTATGTTCCAAATATTTATTAAAAAAATAAATGGCCATATAACCATTCATACTTTAAACATTATAATTACCATGTTCCCTTAATTTATTTCACAACTAAATGACCATATTACCATTCATATACATAAATAATTCAACAACTAATTATCCACATCAATTCCATTACCATCCCATCAATTAGTTGAACACAACAATTCCATTAGTTAACTCAACAATTAACTAATAAAAAACCTCTTTAATTAATTCCCTAATTAATTAAACACGTCAAACCCAAAAAATTCATTTAACAAAAAAATTACATTAGTTAAATCAATAATTACCTAATCACATAAAAACCCTTAATTAATTTCCTAATTAGTTAAGTATGTCAAACACTTTAATTAATTCATAAATTAATTAATTAATATCCATAACTCAAAATCCCATAATTAATTCCACAATTAATTATCTCAATTTTCAATCTCAATACCTAATAATTAATTCATAAATTAATTATCTCAAATTAATAATCTCTATATAACATAACTAATTATACAATCAATTATCTCTAAAATCCATAATTCCTAAAATCTATAATTTAACATATCCTCAATTAATTAATTCACCAAATTAATTAATTTAATAAAGAACACAATTTATAAATATCTAATAGCAATCATAAAATTAAATACATGTAATTTAAATAAATACTTTTGGAATTTAATTATAGACCCCCCAACCTCAATTAAATTATGAATGATCTCCGACTAGAAATCTCCAAAATTTTGTGGTACAATGATGCAGAATGAGATCTAGATTTAAAACATAAATCAAGACCAAATGAATAAATATATCTCTAATATAGATCTAGATCTGTAACCCTAGATCTATATCTACAAAATTATATCTATATCTACCCTGAAATAAGAATATAAACCACGAAAATAATATGAAAAGGAAGGAAGGAAGAACGAGAAACTAAGCGGGATATGATTCTCAAACAAGGAGGGATGCATATCTTAGATCTAGGATTTGAATCACAAATAACAGAGGTTAGGAATGCCTAAAATCCATCCATGAGGATTTCAAATTTAGATTTAATGAGTTGTTCTGATTTTGGGTTAAATAGGGTGAGTTTGAGGGGTTTGGGTGATTTAAAAAATAAATTTTGAGTGACTTTAAAAATTGAGCATGATTTTTTGGGTAGGGGAACACAATTTTCCATAACCATGCACCTAAACTATGCACTAACCATGAAATTCCCCTCTATCCTGGGTTTCATGGTTTTTTAGGCTATGGTGAATGTTTTTCTCTAACCATTCACCAACCGTGCACAACCCCATTTCATTCAATTTTATCTAATTTTCACCCAAACACACCCCAAAGTAAAACCCAACTGAAAATTACTTAACACAAAAAAAATGAGTACCTGCAACCAAGACCAAGACATATCCATAAAAGGATAGGATCTTACATAATATAATCATGTTTATCTAAAATATAAAATCCCTTTTGATAGATTTAAATTATATAAGTGATGAAAAATAATTTTTAATATAAGAAAATAAAAATTGTTTTTAGAGTAAAATATTATATAACTTTCCAAAATGATATACAAGGGAGATATAAAAAATCATAATTTTACATGATTTATTTAACTTATGAATATATAATTTATAGAAAATGGTTTTAAAAACATTCAATGCATTATTGTGTTATGATAATTTTATAAAAGTAATAGTTTTAAGAAAAAAATGTATTTTTTAACTATTCACCAAAAAACCAATAATTCTAGAAAATTATAAAAAAATTATATTAATAAAATATTTATATTTTAACTAGAGATTTTTTTTTTCAAATTCAAACTTTAAAATTTATAAATTCTATTTTTGAAAAATAATCATAAACTATAATGAAAAAATATTTTTTTATAGAAACAAGGTTTTTTTAGAATATTAACCATTCTCTTTCATATTTCCTATTATTTTATAATTAAATTAGTATTAAAAAATTATTCATATCTAGTATATTTTGTCATCATTAATCATTATTTTTTGTAAATATAAATCAATATCACATAACAAGTCAATTTTTAGAAAAATACTTATCTAAAAAATAATTGATTTTATTAGTCATTTTAGGGAAACATATCGAATTTCATTAATTTTAAAACTTTATTTATTTTCTTTATACATATATTTCATAAATAGCTTAATCTTATTCATTTATACTAGTTCAATTACTATGTTTTAACAGTTGTACTTAAGCATTTATATTTTTTATAAATATATAAAAATTTCATTTACGTTTGGTGTTACGTATGGAGAAAGCTATCAAAAACATTGTTATTATTTAAAGTAAGTGATATATTAAAATTTAAAGGTGTTACATTCTCTCCCATAATGAAATTATGTCCTCAAAATTTCAATTATCACATAAAAAATATCTATGGGTATCTATAAGGTATAAATAACTTAGGTAATCAACATTACTAATATAGTGAGTATTAGGAAACTTGCCTATATGAATATCACCATATTGATTTTATTTACAAAATTTTGAAAAACATTCCTGTCTTGGTTGGGTGTTAAATCATGTTTTATTTATTGTTGAGAATATAGTTAGACTTGTAGTGATTGATTATCAAAGGATGGTTTAAAATACAATTCTTTATTTTGGTAATTAGTGTGTATAAAGATGCATAGTCATAAAAAACATATTCATCTAGAATACCTCATGATTATTCAACTTGGAGACACCAGAAGAATGTTGAGGAATAATCTATAAAAACAGTGCTCCTAAAGAATGTTACAACCTTGCAATTCCACTCTATCTCGGGTTGCATGATTTTTTGGGTTGGGGAATATAGTTTTTCCTAACCGTGTACCAACCGTTCACAACCCTATTTCATTATTTTTTCTCAAATTTTCATCCAAGAACACCCTAAAGTAAAACCTGAATTTAAATTACTCAAAACAAGAAAAAATATTACCTCCAACTAAGCCCAAGACATCTCTATAAAAGTTTGGGATCTTATAATCTCTCCACCTTATAATAGCTCATCCTCAAGATGCATTTGTAATCATCTATAATATTCCATGTCAAAAAAACTGGGCCATTGAGACTATATATCTTCTTTCAGTTCCCATGTGTCCTCGTACATACCTGCAGGTTTCCACAATATGTGAACTATCCACATGATCTTTCCTTGGAACAATTTCTCACTGCGATCCAACACACATTTTAGATACTCCTCCAAGGAATCATCTATTTCCAGCTTAACATCATCCACCTCGATTACATGAGAAGGTTCAGGATGATACCTTTATAGTCTTTACACATGGAAAACGTCAATAATAGCACCATATTTTTATGAAAGATCCAATCGGTATGACACCGGCCTGATTCTCTCCATAACCTGAAACGATCCAACAAAACTGGGCACCAAATTTCCCTATCTCTATATCCTGTGGTGACCCAACCTAGGAGGAAACTAAAGGAATACATGATCACACTCTATAAACTCTAAGGTTCATCAAAATATTTCATCACATTAATTTTTTCTACTGACAATCGTAGACATATATTTCTGAATCAGTTGAAACCATTCCAACATCTCTTGTATGATACTTGGTCCTAACAATTCCGACTAACCTACCTCCATTCAACAAAGTGAAGATCTACATGGCCTACCGTAAATTTCCTCATATGGTTCCATTTGTATCATTACCTAAATGATATTTTTATAGGAAAACTCCACCAAATCTAGGTGCTTCTCCCAAGATCCTATGAAGTCAAGAACACAATATTATAACATATCCTCAAGCACTTGTATGGTATGCTCTGACTTCCCATATGTCTTTGGGTGGAAAGATGTACTGAACAAAACCTGCGTACCAATCACCTATTATAAACCTTTCCATAAGTATGAAGTGAAGCCCAAATCATGATCTAAAAAAATAGTCCATGGAACCTCATGAAAATAGAATATCTTCTAAATATATAAATCTACCAGCTTCTTCACTGAGAAAGTCTCCTGTATAGGTAAAAAAATTTCTACCTTTGTCAGTCTGTCCACAACAACCCAAATAACATCATTCTTCCGATGCATACTTGGGGGACCCATCATAAATTCCATAATGATGTCATCCCAGTACCATTTCATAATGTTCAATGGATTAAACAAACCACCAGGTCATTTATGCTCAACATTTACCTACTTAAAAGTATAACATCATGCCATGAAACCTACTATCTTCATTTTCATGCTTGGCCACCAAAACTATCATTATGGGATATGATACATTTTAGTCACACTTGAATTTACCACCCACTTCGAGTCATAAAATAAATGAATCATCTCCTATCACATAATCGTAGTCACAAAAACCTGATTCCTGAAGTAGACAATCTCATCCCATCTATGCTCTAATCGGAAGGTGACTCACTACCTTCAAGGCTTTTCATTAAGGTCAAAAATTCAAGATCCTCATACATTCTATCCTTGATTTATCTCAAAAGTGTATACTCTATTAAATTTGATACCAGAGACATCTTCTCCTGACTCTCCTGAAGCACAACGTGCATCCCAGCTAGAAAATTCTTCATTTTCCACTCATCACTTGACACTTATACCACTTGAGTATGAGTTTTCATATTCAAAAAATCAACAACACTATTCTACTTTTTGGGAATATATGCTAGATCAAAATAAAACAATTTCATATAGTCAACCCATATCCACTATCATAGATTCAAATCTCTTTGGTATAAGATATACTTTAATCTATTATAATCTGTATACACAGTAAAATTATCACCCAATAGATAATACTGCTAACATTTCAAGGCATAAACCAAAATAACCAACTCGAGGTCATGCGTAGGGTAGTTCCATTCATGTGACCTAAACTACTGAGACCCATATTCCACAAAAATATCTTCTTGCATAAACATATATTTAATTATAATACCAAAAGTGTCACAATACACCGTGTACTCCTCACATAGCTCAGTTAGGATCCATATTGGTGTTAATTCCAAACACTTATTCTACTCTTGGAAAGCATTATCACAATCTTCTAACCATTAAAACTTTATCCCATTTTTTGTCAATACTGTAAGTGGTGCTACCAAATTGGAAAATTCTTGAATGAACCTTCGATAATATCCCACTAATTCAATAATTCAATGGACATCGAACTCATTCTTAGGTTTCTCCCAAGAAACAACTGACTGAAATTTCTCCGAATCAACTGGAACACCATGTCATGAGATGATGTGAACCAATAAGTGTACCTAATCAATCCAAAACTAACACTTAGATAGACTATTATATATATGATTCCATCTTAGTGTACTCAATATTATTTCTAGGTATTGGTAATGATCATCATAAGTCTTGGAGTACACCAAGATGTCATCCACAAACACTACCACAAACTGATCCAGGTATGGATGGAATATTCTATTCTTCAAGGACATAAACATTACAGGTGCATTTTTAACACGAACGACCTTAAAACGATCCCATACATTTCATACCAACTTCTAAAAGCAGTCCTCAATATATCATAAGTTGGAACTCTCAAATGACGATACCCTGATATCAAGTAAATCTTTGAGAATAAACAAGATCCTCTCAACTGGTCAAAAAGATCATTGATACATAGAAAAGAATTCCAATTCTTTATAGTCATTTGGTTCAACTTCCAGTAATAAACACATATGCACAAAATCTCATCATACATTATGGAAAACAAAATCGATGAACCGCAAGGCAACATACTCAGATAGATAAATACTTTATTATCCATATCCTCCAACTAAGTCTTGAGCTCTTGAAACTCTGTAGGTGCTATTCTGTATGGTGGAATTGAAATAGACTCATCCCTTGGAATGATATTAATGGTTAATTCCACATCTCTCTCAGGTGGATGCCCTAAGAAGTATTCAAGAAACAAATCCTCAAACCGATCCACTACAGGTGGACATACATCCATCTTTACACCTCCATCATCAAGATATTGACAAGAAACCTAGGTCGTGAGCTCTTCTATTTGCTGAGTAATAGTCCCATACTCAACCTTCCTAAATATCCCAATATCCACATTAAATATATTTTTCACCCTTAGGAGATGTAAAGGACACCCAACTTTGGGAACAATCAGTGCAGTCTTGGTATGATACTAGAAAGTCCATACCCATAATCAAGTCAAATACCAACATGTCTAAGATGTAAATGTTCCACCGAAAGTGTTACTCCCCAATCTCAACAGATCAGCCCTTTCAAAAAACAGATGTCCTTGGATCTAACCCCATAATGTGTATCTATTTTCAATACCCCACTCAAAAAATCCACCAATAGGCCCAAAACATTAATAGGTTTTGAAAAAATAAAGGAATGAGAGGCACTGATATTTAATAATTCACTAGATAATGTTCAATCTAAAAGAATAATACCTCTCACTATCGATGGTAAAACCTCTCTATCAACAAGTGTAGGTTGCGCTACATGAAACTGTCCTACCTCTCTTCCCTGTGATGCAATCTAACTCCCATGAGTTTCAACACCCTGTTGACATAGGTGATCTTTCTCTAGATCTCCACAACCAATTCCTCTACCACATTGACTAGTAGATCTCCAGCTACCAGATGGATATATTTTCTAATATCCCCTTCCTACACTCTGATTTTTCCTTGCTACACCCTCACTACCTGTATATTGTTGGGTCCTATAGAACTTCTATATATTTCTCATCTTGTCTCAAGACCAGCACTCTTCTGTTGTTTGGGGATACTAACTCTAGAAGTGTCCTGACCTACCACCTTGGTGAAAAATCACTCGAGTTAGGTGAAGATAAACTAATCCCTCTTTCCATGCACCCTATTTACCACATCCCTGATTAATTCTATCATAGAGATGCTTACTTCTCTCTAAAGTCATACCTCATTATCATATAGCTGCAACTATATATCTTGAACTGTAAGCCTCCTTCAAGTTCCCCAATTCTATGAGATCCTGATCCACTACCTCACTAAACTTTTTTTACTGAAAAAGGTTAACTTGAGACTTAATCTCACATTTAAGAATGTATTGAAAATTCCTTGTTGTAACTGTCTTGTTCTGTTCCAATGCTGGTGCTAAGCATTGAAAGTCTGTAAATCATTCTACATAGTCCATCACATACATAATCCCCTGAGTTAACCACATGAACTCAATTACTCTCTCCTTCCTTATCATCTCTGGATAGAAGTTCTCCAGGAACTTCCCCTATAAGTCTTTCCATAACATACAACCAATTTTCCCAGTCTGCGCCTAAATGTCCCACTAGTGCTTTACTAATCCTCATATCATATAAGTAGCCAACTTGACCCTCGTCTCAATAGGAGTCTCTAAGTGGTCATGTATAATATTGATGGACTCAACCCAGAACTCATCTCCATAAGGTCCACTATCTCTAGTAAAAGCTGGAGGGTTCTGTAACTGGAAATACCTTATCAGATAATACATTAAATGGAACTCCCTCAGGTCCACCCACATCTTCACAACCCTCCATGGGTATCTTCCCATTAATTTCATGACGCGTGAAAAGTTCTCTTAGAACCTCTCACTTTATTCCTCAACATACACTATCGATTCCTTGGGATCCACTATTGGTAGGTCACCTCCAGCCATAACCACATATCATCCTCTCAATAAGTGTAGTTGTGGTGTCATAATCTCTACAATAATAAACATGAAATTTAAGATATCATTCACAAAACTAATATGTTTACATAATAGGTAAACACAACAATTAACAAAAATTATTTTACCAAACCCTTGCCAGATGGTCAAAACTGAGGCACTATCACTACCCTTAACCACCCTACACCTAGGTCCAGGTTAACATGGGAAAACACATTATCATTATTTAATTTTATAATTTAGACAACCATTTATTCTCATCTTGCATCATTTTACAATCTATTTTAATTTCTTAATAGGCACCATCTTCATTTTAATTTCACAAGAAAGGAAAAATAAATTAAGTTCAACAACTTACCCATAACCCATTTTCCCATGCATGCCTAAAATGACGCATGTTACAATAACCATGAGTTACTAGAATGATTCATGAAAACTGAAATCTCATTCCATACCAGGCCATGAGTAAAATATAAGAAAATATCCACACCAATAATCAAATAACACAATAAGTGTGTTAACTAAGGTGAAATAGTATTCAAATATAACCAAAAACAACAATAACAATAATCCCCCACCCTGGGTACTTTAGTTCTCCCCCATAAATGGGTTAGCTACTCCCATACACGATCTCATAACCAAGGACCAACTCTTCCTAGTATCATGTATACCTACCAGAAATAGTATGAAAAAGGAGATTTTTTTTGTAGAAATAAAGCAATGAGAATAACCAATATTAAATAATGCACTAGCTAATGTTCAATCTAATAGAATAGTACCTCTTACAGTTGATGGCATAACGTCTCTATCAACATGTGCAGGTTTCACTGAATACAACTGTCCTACCTATCTTCCCTGTGATGCAATATAACTCACCTGAGTTGCACCACCCTGCTGATACGGGTGATCTTGCCCAGAAGCTCCACATCCACTTCCTTTACCACCTTTACTATTAGATCTCAAGATACCAGATGGATATATTGTGTAATATATTCTTTCTACACTCTGATTTTTCCTCGCTATACCCTTACTAATTGTATATCATTGGATCCTATAGAACTTCTATAGATGTATAATCTTGTATCAAGACCAGCACTCTTCCGGTAGTTGGGGATACTGCCTCTAAAAGTTTCCTGACTTACCAAACTAGTAAAAAATAACCCGAGTAAGGTTTGGATAAACTAATCCCTCTATCCACGCACCCTATTTCCCACTTCCCTGACTAACGCTATCGTAGAAATGCTTAATTATCTTTGAATTAGTACCTCCTGATCATACAGGTGTAACTATATATCCTGCACTATAAGCCTCCTTCAAGTTCCCCTCTACTATGAGAGCCTGATCCACTACCTTAGTAAACTTTTTTAACTGAAAATGTTTAACCTGATACTTAATCTCACAATTAAGCATGTATTGAAGATTACTTTTTTAACTGTCTTGTTCCCTTCCAATGATGGTGAAAAGCATTGCAAGTCTCTAAAACATTCTACATAGTCCATCACATATATAATCCCCTGAGTCAACCACATGAACTCAATTACTCTCTCATGTCTTATCAACTTTTGATAGAAGTTCTCCAGGCACTTCCCTAATAAGTATTTCCATAACATACCACCAGTTTTCCCAGTCTATGCCTGAATGTCCCACCATCTCTTTACTAATACTCATAGCATGTAAGCATCCAACTTGACCCTCCTCTCAATAGGAGTCTCCAAGTGGTCATGTATAATTTCTATGGACTCAACCCAGAACTCATATCCCTCAGGTCCACCATCTCTAGTAAAATTTGAAGGGTGCTGCAACTAGAAGTCCCTTATCAGATAAGACATTACATAGAACTCCCTTAGGTCCACAACCTCTTTACAACGCACCATGGGTATCCTCCCATGAATTTCATGAAGCAAGAAAAGTTCTCTAAGAACTTATCACTTTATTCCTCACCATACACTATCAATGCCTCAGGATCCACCATTGGTAGGTCACCTCCAGCCATAACCTCCTGTCATCCTTTCAATATGAATCATTGTGGAGGCATAATATCTACAATACCAAACATGAAATTTAGGATATAGTTCAAAAAAACCAATATGTTTACATAAAAGGTAAACAAAAAAATTCACAAAAAGTATTTTACCCAACCCTCGCCATATGGTCAAAACTGAGGCACTATCACTAACCTTAACCACCATACACCTGGGTACAAGTTAAGAAGGGTAAAAACATTATCATTATTTATGTTTCTAATTTATACACCCATTTATTATCATCTTGCATCATTTAAAAATATTTTTTAATTTCATGTTAGGAACTATTTTCATTTCAATTTCACAAGAAATGAAAAACAATTTATGTTCAAAAACTTACCCATCACCCGTTTCCCCATGCATGCCTAAAATGGTTCATGTCACAATAACCCTCAGTTCTTGGAATTATGCATGAAAACTCAACTCTCATGCCATATCAGTCCATGAGTCAAATCTAAGAAAATATCAACATCAATAATCACATCAGACAATAAGTGTTTCACCTAAGGTGAAATAGTATTCAACTATAACAAAAAATAAATACAATAATAATCCCCCACCCAGGGTACTTCAATTATCCCCCATACATTGGTTATTTACTCCCATGAATGAGCTCATAACTAAGGTCTAACTCTTCCTATTCTTCTATATACCTACCAAAAATATTAAGACAAAAGAAAAAGAAAATAAAACCTACTTTGATATAACTTTGTAACATCCCATCCCATATTCCACGAACCGGTGCCCCGATCCAGTTTACTACATGACCTCAGGCACAACTCCCCATATGCTAGTGGCTATTGATTAGTATTAAGAGTCTAATATCAGTCATGTGGAGACTATAACCTATTTTTTAGAGTAAAATACCTGTATAAAATAAATAAAAAATTACCAAATACGTATCTATAACCTGAAATAACCAGTATCACAAGATGGACAAAACTGGAAATACAATGGAAAAACTAAAGTAAAAAATATACCATGACAATGTATATGTAAAGTGTATAAAATTAAACCCAAAATAAATACACTGACGACTCCCCCAAGTGGTTTCTGAATTATGTCTGGTTCCCTCATCTAGGTTCCATCCCATATCATCCATTTAATGCATAGCCTTTTACCTTAACATGTTAATAAAACACAAGGTCTATTAAAGTAAAAATCAGAAATCTTATGTAGGGTATGATTACAACTCACACTAGAGCTTGAAGTATGTTTTAGGGATATCATATCTCATAATTAAATTGTTACAATTATTTAATTCATGATTTAATTTCCATGTTACTACTTATACATCACACAATATAATGACCATGTTCTCATTATTTAATTCACAACTAAATGACCATGTTACCATTCATACCTTACACATTAGAATGATCATGTTCCCATTCTTTATTTCACAACTAAATAAACATATTACCATTCATACCTTAGACATTAGAATGACTGTGTTCCCATTCTTAATTTTAAAACTAAATAACCATGTTACCATTCATATACATAAATAATTCAATAATTAATTATCCACAATAATTATATTAATAACTCAATAATTATTTAAACACAACAATTCCATTAGTTAACTCAATAATTAACTAATCACATAAATCCCCTTAATTAATTACCAAATTAATTGAGTATGTCAAATACATTAATTAATTTTTCAATTAATTAATCAATATACACAACTCAAAACACCATAATAAATTCCACAATTAATTATCTCAATTCTCAATCTCAATACCACATAATAAATTCAACAATTAATTATCTCAAATAAAAAATCATTATATCTCATAATTAATTCTACAATCAATTATCTCCAAAATCCATAATTCCCAAAATCCCCAATTTCCCATCTCCTCAATTAATTAATCCACCAAATTAATTAATTTAGTCAAGATCAATGTTGTAAAATATCTAATACAAATAATATAACTATATAAAAATAATTTAAATAAATAATTTGGGAATTTAATTATAAACCACACACCTCAATTTGTTGATGAATGACCGTCCAACAAAAATCCTTAAAATTGAGAGGAATAACGATGTAGAATGTGATCCAGATCTGAAACATAAATCAAGATCAAATAAAAAAAGATCTATCTAATCTATATCTTTATCTATAAACGTATATCTATACTCAAAATACTATATAGAGATCTATCCCAAACCAGGAAGAACAACCACCAAAAGAATAGGAGAACGAAGGAAGGAAGAATGAGAAACCAAGAGGGATAAGATTCTCTTACTAGGTGGTGTGTAGATATTCAATAAAAGCTTCAAATCATGAATAAAAGTTACTGAAAAGGCATGGAGTTCAACCAAGAGGCTATAAAATTTATAGAAATCTAGTTTCTTTTAATTTTGGTTGAATAGGGTGTGTTTCTAGAGTTAAGGTGATTAAAAAACTAATTTTTTGGTGAGTTTAAAAGTTGAGAATGGTTTTTTAGGAAGAGGCACACAGTTTTCCCTAAAAACGTTCCTAAACTATGCGCATATTTTATAAGGGTGCATAGTAACTCCTAAAAGGGATCACATGCACCAAACATGTAATTCCCCTCTGTCTTAGGTTGCACGGTATGCTCGGCTGGGAAGCACGATTTACGCTAACCATGAACCAACCATGCACAAACCAATTTCATTAATTCTTCTCACATTTTCACCTAAACACACCCCAAAGTAAAACCAAAATGGAATGTGATCAATACATGAAATGATTACCTACAACTAATCCCAAGACATCTTTATAAAAGAATGGGATCTTACAATCTCACCACCTTATAATAGCTTATCCTCAAGCTGCACTCCCTATCATCTCATAGATTTTGTGTAAAAAAGATCGGTCCACTGAGACCATTTATCTTCTTCCCTTTCCCATGTCTCCACCTGTACACCTCCATGTTTCCACTATATGTGAACTATCATCACAGTCTTTCCCGAACACACAGTCTCACTACAATCCAACACATGTATCAGTTTCTCCTCAAAGGACGCATCTATATCTAGCTCAACATCACTGACACCAATCACATGAGAATGTTTAGGGTGATACCACTATAGTTTTTACACATCGAAAACATAATTTATAGAAATATATTTCTGTGGAAGATCCAATTAGTATGACACTAACCTGATTCTCTACAGAACCTCAAACAGTCCAACAAACCTAGGGTTCAACTTTCCATGTATTTGTATCCTATGGTGACCCAACCTAGGCAGAACCCGAAGGAATACATGATCACATTCTCTAAACTCTTAGGGTTATTGAATTCTATCAACATATGACTTCTATATACTCTGAGCCTTATCCATATAGTTCTGAATCAGTTGAACCTGTTCTGACATCTCCTTCATGAGACCCGATCCCAAAAATTATGACTCACCTGCCTCCATCAAACATAGAGGAGATCTGCATAGCCTAACATTTATTTCATCATAATATTATATATGAATCATTTCCTTAATACTTTTGTTAGATTTAAACTCCACCAAATAAAGGTTCTTTTCCCAATATCCTCCAAAGTCATGAACATAAGCTCACAACATATCATCAAGAACCTTTATAGTATGATCTGACTGCCCATATGTCTATGGGTGGAAATATGTACTAAAAACCTATATACAAAGTGCCTACTATAACCCATACTATAATAATTATGTGAAATGAGAATCACAGTCTAAAACAATTGTATGTTTCACCATGTGAAGATAGAATATCTTTTGAACATATAAATCTATGAGCAACTCCACTAAGAAAGTTTATCATATAGTAAGAAAATGTGTTACCTTTTTCAGTCATCCACAACAACCTAAAAGACATCATTTTTCCAATGCATATTTGGGAGACCCATCACAAATTCCATAATAACACCTTCCCACTTCCATTTCATAATGAGAAATGGATGAAACAAACCAAAAATTCATTTATGATTAGCCTTCACCTGCTGATAGGTATAACATCCCATCATGAACCCTACTATATCCCTTTTCATGCTCAACCACCAAAACTATCATCCTAAGTCATAGTAAATTTTAGTCACACATAGATGTACCACCCAATTTGAGGCATGAAACTCATGAATCAGCTCCTACCACATACTCATAGGCAAAAAAAACTGATTCCTGACATTGAAAATCTCATCCTCATCTATGTTCAAATTGGAAGGCGACTCCCCACCTTTAAGGATTTCCCTTAGGGTCAAACATTTCAGAACCTCATACTCTCTATCCCCAATTCATCTCAAAAGTGTAGACTCCACTGAAACTAATACTAGATTCATCTTCTCCTGACTCTCTGGAACTACAACATGCATCTCAACCAGTAAATTCATTATTTTCCACTCAACACTAGACTCCAATACTTTTTGGGTCTAAGTTTTCCTGATCAAATAATAAACAAAACTATTCCCATTTATTGGTGTATATGCTAGATTAAAATCAAATGAATTCATATACTCATCCCATCTCCTCTATCATAGATTCAAATCTCATTGTGAGAAGATATAATTTAAGTTCTTGTGATCTGCATATGCAGAAAAATTATCATAGAACAAATAATGCTGCCAACACTTCAAGGAATACACCACAACATCTTACCCGAGGTCATGCGTAGGGTAGTTCCATTCATGTGGCCTAAACTATTGAGACTCATACGCCACAACTCAATCTTCTTGATTCAAAAAAAAACTCTATGTACAATCCCAGAAGCATCACAATACACCAAGTACTCCTCACCTAGATTAGGTAGGATCAATATTGGTGTCAATTCAAATGCTTCTTCATCTATTATAAATAATTATCGTATTATTTTTACCATTAAAACTTTATCCACTTTTTTATCAATCCCATATGTAGATCTACCAAATGGGAAAATTCATGAATGAACTTTCAATAATATCAACTTAATCCTGATAAGCTATGGATATTGAACAATTTTCTGGGCTCCTCCCAAGAATCAACTGCCTAAGCCTTCTCTAGATCAACTAACACATATTCCTCCAAGGTGATGTAACCCAAGAAGTGTACCTGATCAATCCAAAAATGACACTTAGATATATTGGTGATAAACGATATACTCTCAATGTACTCAGATTTATGTAAAGGTGTTGGTCATGATCATCAAAATTCATTGAGTACACTAAGATGTCATCCACAAACACTACCACAAATTGATGTAGGTACAGATAGAAGATTCTGTTCATCAATGTAAAAACCACTACAAGTGATTTTTTAACCAAAAGGCATTACAAAGAACCTATATAGGTCATACCTACTTCTAAAAGAAGTCCTAGGTTTATCATAAGTTCAAACTCTCAACTGATGATACCCTCATCTCAAGTCAATCTTCGAGAATACATGATATCCTCTCAACTAGTCAAAAAGATCATTCATACATGGAAGAGGATACCAGTTCTTTATATTCATCTGATTCAACTTCCAATATTCGACATATAAGTGAAAAATTCCATCATCCTTCTTAAAAAATAGAACTAGTGATCCCCAAGGAAACGTACTTGAATAGATAAATCCCTTATCCTCTAAATCCTCCAACCAAGTCTTGAGCTCTTGAATCTCTCAAGGTGTTATTTTGTATAGTGGAATTGAAACTAGATCAGCCCCATACATGAGAAAAAGGTGAATTCCAAATCTATCTTAGAAAGAATCCCTAACAATTATTCAGAAAACACTTCCTAAAATTGATCCACACTTGGTGGAAAGACATCATGCTTTACACCTCCATAATCTAGTAATAGACTTGAAACCTAGAATGTGATCTCTCTTAATTGCTGAGTAATTGGACCTACTCGGCCTACCTGGATATCCCACCCTCCATAGTGAACATTATTGTCACCCTGAGGAGATGTAAAGGTAACCCTTCTTCGGTAAAAAATAGTGTGGGATCAGTTTGATACTAGCTAGTCCATACCCATAATCAAGCCAATGTCCAACATATCTAATATGTAAAGATACCATAGAAAGCGATACTCCCCAATATCGAGAGAAAAAACCTTGATTAAATAGATGACTCTAGATCCTACTCTGATTGGTTTATATATAATCAATATCCCACTCCTGAAATCCACCACCAAGATCAAACCATTAACATGTTTTATATAAATAAAGGAATGAGAGGAATAAATATTAAATAAGGAACTAGCTAATATAAAATATACAAGAATAGTACCACTCACTATTGATGGTATAGCCTCACTATCTGTAACGTCCCGAGTCTGGAGCCCCTCCATTGGTGCCCCGTACCCGGTTCACCACATGACCTCAAGCGCATTTCCCCGAATGCCAGAGGCTACCGACTAGTAGAGAGGTCCTTGGTGAGTCAGTGGGGAAACTATTACCTCATTCGGTAAGGTATACAAGGTAAGAAAACTACAATAATCCATGAAAGAAGCAACCAACATGCATAATAACAGAAACCGAACAGCGGAAGCAATGCAGATATATAACAATGATGATAATAATGCAGTGGTACAATTATCCATGGAAAGAAGCAAACACAACAACGTGATGGAATACAACTGAAACCAAGTGAAAAACAAAAACAAAATAATCTCCTCAGCATCGTGAGCCACAGCTCGGTCCCATACTCCCCAGCTCCTGGTGCAATCAAGATCTTGAAGTAGAAGGGTGCTTTCCCTTGTCTATACCTACAAAAAAATAGTCTGGTTGGGCCCAAAAGCATGGCCCAAACAGGGTGTGAGATACAATCCCAGTAGGCAATCCCCCAAATATTTGTGCCTAACAGTCAATGAATACATGGCAGTACTAAAACAAGAAGCAGTAAACAGAAAAGCACAAATAGCTATAATCCACAGTTCTAACAAGTATAGCACATAAGTAAGAAGCCAACAACAAAAGAGAAAACAGGTAACCCTCTGGGTAGCTCTCATAGTCTAGCCCCTATGGTTCAACCTCTAAGTACTATCAACCCTCTGGGAGACACACACAGTCTCACCCCTCTGGTTCAGCTACATAATTAAGCAGACTCTCTGGGGAAGCACTCACTGTCAATTCCCCCTATAGTCTCATAGCGTGATAAAGGATCTCTAGGGAAGCACTCAATGTAAACCCCCCCTGTGGCCTGCTTCACAGATAAAAGACACTCTGGAGAATCCCTTTCATCAATTCTCCCCTTGGTCTCGCATCATAATTAAAAGACACTCTGGAGAATCCCATCTGTCAATTATACCTTTGGTATACTACTCTAGGTTCTCACAGTCCTGAGTATAACTAAACATGCTCAGCGCGTGTATATATCATCCATGTAAACCTCAAGAACTACTTGGCTATCAAGTAAGGCTCAACAACAAAACAAGGCAACGGTCCACAATCCTACAACTAGGCATGGAAACTGGAAAAACGCCAAACAGGCAGAACAAGCATGGCAAGAAAACTGAGCACAAACAAAATACTCTAATCACAAGAAATGACCTCTACCAAAGCAATAAAGGAAAGAAGGAAAGTAACAAGGGAAAAACCGAAAACACACAATACCCCGTTCAAGGGTATTGGTGGAAATTGCACAAAATATCCATCAAATTTCTACGGAAAGGCACAAACCACCTACCTCGATCCTAGGAGATCGATATACGTGAACCTCGACGACATATTCCCCTTAGAAAGACATAGATCTGAGAAAACGCACAAAATTTTCATCAGAATATAACTTGAAAATAAGGAGAAATCAAGAAACAAGGCTCAAGCAGAAGGAAGAACTCACCGCTGTGCTTCCAATGCAATCGACCGTGCTCGAATCGGAGATCGGACGACGAGGAGGGAGCCCGTCAAAGATCCGACCGTACGGTCGCTTCCGGATGGTTGAAAACCGAAGAAGAAGACATATTTTGGGGTTAGACGTAACCCCGGTCCGTTTAATGAAAAAAATGAAAGTACACGGCATGTAATTTTTGAGTACACGGCGTGTACTTCGAATTTTACGTACTCTGAAATAACCGGCCTCCACCTCAGCCTTACACACCGTGTGTGTGGCTCGGACACGACCAGCACACTGCTTCAAGTCGGGGAAGAGTACACGGAGTGTACTTAGAAAGTACACGGCGTGTACTTCTGAAATTTCTAGAAAATTCATTTTTTTCAAAAAACTCCAGAAAAAGGAAAACGTACCTGAAAAGAAGATCCAGGTTCTTACAAACTTTCCCCCTTAAAGAAATTCATCCCCGAATTTCCCTAATGAGTCGGAGAAGAAGAAAACCCGAACAGCTCCGGCCACTGCGATCGTACATCGGCCTCCCTCTCCCAGGTCTCGTCCTGTACTCGCCCGTGCTGCCATAGCACTCGTACCAAAGGAACAGACCGCCCTCAGAGAACCTTCGTACTATGATTGACAATCCGGATAGGATGCTCCTCTAACAACGCATCTGATTCAAGCTCGACATCCTCAGGCTGAAAGACGTGAGAACGGTCTGAAAAGTAACATCTGAGTTGAGAGACGTGGAAGACATCGTGCATGGACCGATACCTCTGAGGTAGCTTCAACCGATAGGCGACCGGACCCACTCTCTCCAAGACCTCAAACGGCCCGACATACCGTGGTGAAAGCTTACCCTGTCTCCGAATCCTTTTGTGTCCCAACCTCGATGAAACATGTAGGAAAACCTAATCACCAACCTCGAACTCCATAGGTTGTCTCCGCTGATCAGCATAAGACTTCTGTCGAGACTGCACTGTAGCCATCCTCTTCCGAATCAGCTCTATCTGCTCAGAAGTCTCCTGAACAAGACGAGGTCCCAGCAAATCTACCTCTCCTACCTCCAGCCAACATAAGGGTGATCTGCATGACCTACCGTACAAATACTTGTACGGTGCCATCTGAATGGTCGCTTGGAAACTGTTGTTGTAGGAGAACTCTACTAGAGGAATATGCTTCTCCCAAGAACCGCCAAAGTCAAGGATGCAAGCCCGGAGCATATCCTCAAGCACCTGGATCATGCGCTCGGACTGGCCATCAGTCTGGGGATGGTATGCTATACTCAAAAGTACCTGTGTACCCAAGGCCTTTTGAACTGCCTTAATCTGATCTCACCTTCTCAACAAATCAGCCATGGCGTTTCCCTTTCCCGGCATATAGGCAAGCTCAAAATCAAAAGACTGAAGATACTCGAGCCACCTGCGCTGCCTCAGTTTCAGATCCCGCTGAGTGAAGATATACTTGATACTCTTGTGGTCAGTAAATACCACAAAGTGCTATCCTAGAAGATAGTGTATCCAATAGCCTAAGGCATGAACAACAACTGCCTACTTCAGATTGTGCGTAGGGTAGTTCCTCTCATGTGTCCTCAGCTGCCGAGACCCATACGCAATGACTCCATCTCCCTGCATAAGAACAACTCCCATCCCGATACCCGAAGCATCATAGTAAACAATGTAGCTCTTGTCTGGCTCTGGAAAGACTAGTATCGGTGCTGACGTCAACCTCACTTTCAACTCTTGAAAGGATGAATCACAAGAATCTTACAATAAGAACTTCGTCCCATTCTTGGTCAGACCTATGAAAGGTGCTGCTAGACAAGAAAAGCCATGAATGAAGCGTCTGTAGTATCCAGCCAGCCCTAGGAAGCTCCGTACCTCAAAAACATTCTTCAGCTGCTCCCAGGAAACTACAACTCTCACTTTCTCTGGGTCCACAGATACTCCTGCCTCTAAGATGATGTGACCCAAGAAGTGAATATGATCCATCCAGAAGTGGCACTTCGAGAGTTTAGCATAAAGCCGATGTTCTCTCAGTGTACTCAGAATGATCTCAAGATGTGTGGAATGGTCGTGTCGAGTGTGAGAGTACACCAAGATATCGTCCATGAAGACCATGATGAAGGATTACAAGTAAGGATGGAACACTCGGTTCATCAGTGCCATGAAAACTGCAGGTGCCTTCGTGAGACCGAACGACATGACTGTATACTCGTATAGACCATACATGCTCCTGAAGGCTGTCAGAAGTATATAAGATGGTCTAACGTGCAAATGATGATAACCGGACCTTAATTCGATCTTCAAGAACACCCGGGCTCCTCGAAGCTGATCGAAAATGTCATCAATCCTCGTAAAAGGATATCAGTTCTTGACCGTCAACTGGTTCAACTTCTGATAATCCACACAAATCTGAAGGGTACCATCTGCCTTCTTTGCAAATAGAATAGGCGAACCCTAAAGAGAAGTACTGGGTCAGATGAAACCCTTAGCCTGTAGCTCCTCCAACTTCTTCTTGAGCTCCTGCAACTCAGGTGTGGCCATCCTATAGGGAGGAATGGACACTGGTGCTGCTCCTGGCACGAGCTCAATAGAGAAGTCTACCTCACGATCTGGAGGAAACCCTGAAAATTATTCTAGAAAGACATCCCTAAAGCAATCCACCACTAGAGGAAAGTGAAACTGTGGAGTCCCTTGATCATCTAGATAAAGACTAGAAATCTGGGCTGTTACCCCTCCTAGCCCACGATGTTCGTGTCCCGCCCGACTCGCCCGAACGTCCCATTCGCCTCTATGAAGGAAAGATTCACCTTCTGGTGAAATGAAACTGACCCTGTGTAGATAGCAGTCAATGACTGCCTGGAAGGGAATAAAATAGTCCATGTCGAGAATGACATCATAGCCTATCATCTATAGGATATAGAGATCCCATAAGAAGTGATACCCTGCACCCTCGAGAGGGCACTCTCTACACTGGCGTACACTAGATGTCCTCATTCCCAAAGGTGTGTCTAGTGTCAATGAGTTGGCAGAAGAAAAGATGCAGAGTCTAAGGCTCTCCATGACAGCAGCAGAGATAAATCTATGCGTAGCACCAGTATCAAAAACGGCTGAAGATAAAACTGAGGCTACTAAAATCATACCTCGAACAGTAGAAGGGACGAGATCCTGCTCATGATAAGTCTACTCCATGGCAAAAGACTGGCCCGTGCCGTGGCCTTGCGCCCCTGGATAACCACTCTAAGCTGAACCCCCTACTAGTGCTGAGGGACTGGTGGATGACCACCATGTCCTCGACCTCCACCTCGTCCCGAACGGCCGGAAGAACTCCAATTCCCTGACTGGTGAGAGACTGGTGGGGCTGCTCCTGAACGAGGAGTCATGGAAGAACCCCGATCACCTGCTGCTGGTGAGAAATCCTGGCAGAAATGCTAAAGGTGACCCATCTTGCCGCAAGATCAGCACTCTATGGGGTCTCTCTGGGACTGCGGCCTCGTGTGACCTGTCCGGACACACTGGTAGCATGTCACCTGGGTGCCTGATGATGCGTCTCGCTTCCTTGCATCACCGTGCGTAGGCTCCCTATGAAGCTTCTTGCTATCACCTGAAGGGAAGCTAGCTCTGGAACCAGAACCACCCTGACTCGTAGCTCCAGAGTCTCTCAGATTGCGCTCCATAATCAGTGCCTAGTTGAAGATGGAAGTAATGTAAGTCAGCTGGAAGATGTTCACCTGCGAGCGGATCTCCCGCCTGAGTCCATCCTCAAACTTCCTCGCCAAGAACAACCCACTCCCATCCCGAAGGGGTGTAAAACGCTACATCTCAGTGAAACGAGAGGAATACTCCATGAAAGATAGAGTACCCTACTCTAAGCTCATGAACTCCTGGGCTCGATCGGCCCTCAGGGTCACCGGGTAAAAGTAGTCGTAGAACACGCGCTGGAACTCCTCCCAAGCCATAGCCTGCTGCTGACCCGCATGTGAGATCACGTCCCACCACCTCTTGGCGGAGTCTCAGAGCATATAGGTGGCGATCTTGACCCGCCTCTTTGGAGGTGTCTCCAGATGCTCAAATATAGTCAGCATGGATTCCATCCATGACTCTGCAGCCTGAGGTCCTCCCTCCCCCGAGAACGTGGGAGGATGCTGCTACTGAAAGACCCGTGTCAAGTCTTCCATAGATGAGGCAGGAGGCGGTGCTCCCTGGAAGGCCTGCATCATCCTCATGAAACCCTCCCTGAACTGCGCATCATCACTCGCAACTGGTACAACAACCGGTGCTAAGGCTGGCTCGACTGGGGGATCGACAGGAAGTCTTTGATCAGCCTTGTCTGGCGTCTGATCACTGCCTGACGACAGACGTATGACCAGAGGACGTCTCAGAGGAATATCTCTGAAAGATCAAAAGAACACCTTAGATCAGGAAAACAAGTACAAGGAACACAAGAGTACAAAAATGGGGACAGGGGAAGAAAAACACACAAGATTGCAAAACACGACTACACGACGTGTATAAAACTACACGGTGTGTCTTCTTAAACCGCTGACATGGGCGTGTACTACTGCCCTACAAGTCGTGTACACTACAAACTACATGGCGTGTTGACCCCCACACATGGCGTGTACTTGAAAACTATTCCCCTGACCGAGTCTCCTTACATGGCTAACCCACACGGTCCGACTCAACCCGAGACTACACTGCGTGTTCGAAACAATCACGGCATGCACTAAACAAGGATTTGGCGGTCCGTGTTGTTGAGTACACGACCGTCTACACAGCTGAACCTTACATGGCGTGCTCCGAACAAACATGGCGTGTATAGGTGAATGTGAAACCGTCCTGTGTTTCTCGTGACATGGCCGGGTACCTGGGCAAGACTACGCGGCGTGTTCCGAACAAACACGGCGTGTGGAAAAGAAGGTCACGCCGACCCGTGTTGTTCGTGACACGACCGGGCACCTGGACAAGACTACACGACGTGTTTCTAGAAAACACAGTGTGTGTAAAGGAAGGTAACGCCGGCCCGTGTTGTTCGTGACACGGTAGGGTACCTGGAAAAGACTACACGGCGTGTTCCCTATGGACACGGTGTGTTCTTACCCGAGCTTCCCCGACCCATGTTGTTAGTGACACGGCCAGGTACATGGCCTCGAACTCACACGGTGTGTACCACTGGTACATGGCGTGTTCCCAAAGATACCCCCACGACATTGTGTTGTGCCCACACGGTCAGTGGCATGACCTAAAAACTACACGACATGTATCTAAAAAGTACACGCCGTGTATTCTGGGTTTTTCTGGGCAGTAACTCAGAAACTGTGCAGAATTCCAGAAACACTAAAACAAGGGAAAAGGTTCCAAATTCTAATCCGTGAGGGCCCATAACACCTCAAGAACCCAAAATTAGGCATTCATTTTTAAGAAAGGAACAAAAAAATAGGTTTCTAACATAATAGCAGAGAATATATGAAGCATCTATCACAACAACATGCATAATTTACACAGAGCCTATCACAACAGCATGCAATCGCTAATGCACCCTAGACGGCATTACAAGAATGCATGACATGTGATTTCTACAAGTTCTTATATGATGCATGATATGGAATACCCTCATCTCATCGGGTTGCGACAGAAATAGAACCTAAATATCAAAACAATAACCATACAAGTCATACGAATCACTCTAGGTGAAAACATACCAACCATAAAATCTCAAAACCAGAAAACTACAATTAACGAGGTAGTATGTATTTTCCCTATACACGGGTTAGATACTCCCGAGCACAGCTTAATGACAAGTACCAAATTAGTTCTATCCCTGGCTAAGGTCTCCAAATAGTAAAGCAAGAGAAAAGAACTCATCTGATACCACTTTGTAACGTCCCGAGTCCGGAGCCCCTCTATTGGTGCCCCGTACCCGGTTCGCCACATGAACTCAAGCACATTTCCCCAAATTCCAGAGGCTGCCGACTAGCAGCGAGGGCCTTGGTGAGTCAGTGGTGAAACTATGCCCTCATTCGGTAAGGTATACAAGGTAAGAAAACTACAATAAGCAGCGGAAGCAGCAACCAACATGCATAACAACAGAAAAAAAAAACAGTGGAAGCAATGCAGATATATAACAATGATGATAATAATGCAGCGGTAAAAGTATCCATGGAAAGAAGAAAACACAACAATGTGCTGAAATACAACTGAAACCAACTGCAAAAGAAAAACAAAATAATCTCCTCAGCATCGCAAGCCACTGCTCGGTCCCATGCTCCCTAGATCCTGATGAAATCAAGATCCTAAAGTAGATGGGCACTTTCCCTTGTCTATAGTTGCAGCAAAATATTCTTCTTGGGCCCAAAATCATGGCACAAAATAGGGTGTGAGATACAATCCTGGTAGGCAATCACCCAAAGATTTGTGCCTAACAGTCAATGAATACATGGCAGTACTAAAACAAGAACCAGTAAACAGAAAAGCACAAACAACTACAATCCACAGTTCTAACAAGTATAGAAAACAAGTAAGCAGCCAGCAACAAAAGAGAAAACAGGTAACCCTCTGGGTATCTCTCACAGTCTATCCCCTATGGTTCAAAATCTAAGTACTAGCAACTCTCTGGGAGGCACACACAGTCTCACCCCTCTGGTTCTGCTATGTAATTAAGCAGACTCTCTGGGGAAGCACTCACCGTCAATTCCCCCTATTGTCTCGTATCATGCTAAAGGATCTCTGGGGAAGCACTCAACGTCAATTCCCCCTATGGATCGCGTCTTAGTTAAAAGACACTCTGGAGAATCCCTTCTGTCAATTCTCCCCTTGGTATCGCATCGTAATTAAAAGAAACTCTAGAGAAGCCCTTCCGTCAATTCTCCCGTTGGTATACTACTCTAGGTTCTCACAGTACTGAGTGTAACTAAACATGCTCAGAGCATGTATATATCGTCCAAGTAAACCTGAAGAACTACTTGGCTATCAACTAAGGCTTAAAAAAAAACAAGGCAACAGTCCACATTCCTACAACTAGGCATGGCAACTTGAAAAATGCCAAACAGGCAGAACAAGCATGGAAAGCAAACTGAGCACAAACAAAATACTCTAATCACAAGAAATAACCTCTACTAAAGCAATCAAGCAAGGAAGGCAAATAACAAGGGAAAAACATGAAACACGCAATACCCCGTTCAAGGGTATTAGTGGAAATTTCACAAAATATCCATCAACTTTCTACGGAAAGGCCCAAACCACCTACCTCGATCCTAGGAGATCGATATACGTGAACCTCGATGACAGATACCCCTTAGAACGATGTAGATCTGAGAAAACACTCTAAAAGTTCATCCCACGATAACTTGAAAACAAGAAGAAATCGAGAAACAAGGCTCAAGAAGATGGAAGAACTCACCGCTGCGCTTCCAACGCAATCGACCGTGCTCGAATCGGAGAACAGATGGAGAGGCGGGATCCCGTCGAAGATTCGGCCATACAGTCGCTTCTGGACAGTCAAAAACTGAAGAAGAAGACGTATTTGGGGGTTAGGCGTGACCCCGGTCCATTTAATGGAAAAAAGAAAGTGCACAGTGTGTACTTTTTGAGTACACAGCGTGTAATTTTTGAGTACACAGCGTGTACTTCGAATTTTCCGTACTCCGAAATAACCGGCCTCCACCTCAGCCTTACACACCATGTGTGTGGCCCAGACACGACCAACACACAGCTTTGAGCTGGGTAAGAGTACACGGCGTGTACTTCTGAAATTTCCAGAAAATTCATTTTTCTCAAAAAACTCCAGAAAAAGGAAAACGTACCTGAAAAGAAGATCCGGGTTCTTACACTATCAACAAGTATAAGCTACACTGCATGCAACTGTCCTGCCCCTCTTCCCTGTGATGTAGTCTGACTGTCCTAAGCGGCACCACCCTTTTGATACAGATGTTCTTTCCCTGAAGCTCCATCTCCACTACCTCTACCATGCCGGCCAATAGAACTCCAGCTACTAGATGGATATGGTGTGGAAGATCCCCTTCCTACACTCTAATTTTTCCTTGGTACCCCCTCACTACCCATCTATCACCGGTTTTTGTAGATGTCCCATTTTTCCATAAGATCGACACTCTTTTGGGGGTTAGAGGAACTGCCTCTAGAAGTGTCCTGACCTACCATAATGGTGAAAAATCACTTGAGTAAGGTCTTGAGATACTGATCCCTCTATCTATACACCCTTATTCCTACTTACCTAACTAACACTATCATAGTGATGCTTCCTGATCTCAAAATTCATACCTTCTTATCATCCAGCTGAAACTGATTGTCCTGCACTGAAATCCCCCTTCATATTCCCCTCATATATGATATCCTGATCCACCATATCAGTAAAATTATTTAACCAAAAAAGATTAACCTTGGACTTAACCTCACATTTAATCCCATCTTAAAAATTCATTTTTTAGCAATTTAATCCCCTTCTAAAACTAGATAAAAGTGTTACAGGTCTATAATGAGTCCTGTATAGTCCATCAAAGACATACATCCCTGAGTCAACCACATGAACTTAGATTCGGTCTCCTTCCTTAGAATTCTAGATTATAGTGCTCCAAGAACTTCCCATAAAAGACTTTCCATAACATACAATCAAGTTTCCTAGTTAACATCTATAGGTCCCACCAACGCTTCACTAATCCTCGTAAAATGTAAGTAGACAACTTAAGCAACCTATAGGTAGGAGTATCTAAGTGGTCAAGTATAGTCTCTATAGACTCAACCCATAACTCATATCTATCAGGTCCACCCTTTCTAGTAAAAGTTATAGTTTTATGAAACTATAACTACCTTATCAAATAAGACATACTCTTCACAACCCACCCTATGTCTCTTCCCATGAATTTCATGAAGTTGGAAAAGTTCTCTCAGAACTGCTCTCATAATATCTCACTCGGCATGATCGGTGTCTCAGGATCAACTACTGGTAGGTCACCTCTAGCCATAACCACCTTTCATCCTCTCAATAAGCACCATAATTCATGCATACTCTCTATAATTACAAAAATAAACCTTAGGACACAGTTCACAAAATCAACACGATTACATAAGAGGTAAATAAAACAAGCCACAACTAGTCTTTTTCCCAACCCTCTCCATGCGGTCAAAAAATGAGCCTCTATCACTACCCTGAACCATCATATACCTAGGTCCTAGTTAATATGGGTAAACACATTCTTATTATTCAAGTTTCTCTTTTAGTCACCCATTTATTCTCATATTGAATCATTTTAAAATATTTCTCAATTTAATTTTAGAAACCATTTTTATTTCAATTTCACAAGATTGGAAAAAACAATTAAGTTAAAAAACTTACCCATAAACCATTTTCTCGTGCGTTCCTAAAATAATGCATGTCATAATAACCTTGAGTGCCTAGAATGATGCATGAAAACTCAAATATCGTTCCATATTGGTCCATGAGTAAAATATCATAAAATCTAGACATCAATAATCACATCACACAATAAGTGTGTCACCCAAGGTGAAATAATATTCAAATATAATGACAAATATAAATAATAATAATCCCCTACCCTGGGTACTTGGGTTTTTCCCCGTACATGGGTAAGATACTCCCATGCATGATCTCATAACCAAGGCCCGAATCTTCCTAGTGTCTTTTATACCTTTCCCATACAAAAAAGGAAAAGAAAAATAAAATAAAACCTCATTTGTTACCACTTTGTAACTTCTTGACCTGGATGCCCTACATCGGGGCCCTGAGCCAGTTCTCTACATGACCTCAGGCGTGCCTCCCTGTATACTAGAGGCTACTGACTAGTAGTGAGGGTTTAATATCAGTCATTAGGAGAATACAACCTCTTTTGTTGAGTATAAAACAATTATAAAAATAAATAAACATTAACATAATACATATCTATAACCTGAAAGAACCAGTATCACAAGATGGCCAAAATTTGAAGTACAATGTTAAAACTAAAGTAGAAAATATTCCATGAAACTGTATGTGTCAAATGTCTTAACTAAAACCTAAAATAAAGACACTGAAGACTCCCCCAAGAGGGTCCCTAATCATGTCTAGTTCCCTCATCCACACTCCATCCCATACCATTCATCTAACACGTGGACTTTTCCCTTTACATATCCCGAAAACACAATTTCTATTCAGGTAATGATTAGGCATCCCGAGACGGGTGTGAGTACAACGTAGTAGTCCACCACAAATGGATTGTAAAAAAAATCTATATCAATAACCCTAGATATATATCTAAAATACTATATTTATATCTATCCCAAAATAGGAAAAAAAAACCACCAAAAGAATAAGATAATAAAGGAATGAAGAACAGGAATCCAAGAGGGATATGTTTCTCTTACTGAGAGGGGTGTAGATCTTCAATCCAACATTCTAATCACAAAGAACGAACATCAGTAAGTCTTGAAATCCATCTAGGAGGCTCTGAAATCAATATAAATTTAGTTGGTCCATGTTTAGGTCGAATTGGGTGAGTTTCAGGTGTCCAGGTGATTAAAAAACTAATTTTTGGGTGACTTTAAATGTTGAGCATGGTTTGTTTGGAAGTAGCACACATTTTTCCCCAACCATGCACCCAATCCCCCTAATCGTGCGCTGAATATATGTTCCTATTTTATAGGGGTTAATGGTTTTAAAAAATGTCTGCCAACCCAGCAATTTCCCTATATCTCAGGTTACATGATTTTTTGGGATTAGGTACACAGTTTTCCTTAACCATGCACCAACCATGCATGACCCTCTTTCATTCATTTATTCTCAAAATTTCACCCAAACACACCCTAAAGTAAAACCAAAATAAAAAGTACTCCACACAAGAAAAAAGAGTACATACAACCAAGACTGATACATCTCCATAAAAGGATAGTATACTATATAATTTGATCCTGTTTATCTAAAATATGAAATCAATTTTGATAGATTTAATTTTTACAAGTTATGAAAAGTAATTTTTAATTTAAGAAAAAAAAATTAGAGTAAAATGTTACATAAGTTTCCAAAATGATATATAAGGGATTTATAAAACAAATTAGTAATTTTGAATGATTTATTTTACATATAAATATATAATTTATAGAAAAATGTTTTAAAAACATTCAATGCATAATTTTTATGCTAATATTATAAAAGCGATAGTTTTTATCAAAAATTTTATTTTTTAACTATTCTCCTAAAAACCAATAATTCCAGAAAATTATAGAAAATTCATATCAATATTTTCATTATAATTTTTTTTTAAATTAAAAATTAAAAAGTTATAAATTCTATTTTTAAAAATAATAATAAAATATAATGAAAAAAATGTTTTTTATAAGAGCATAGTTTTTTAGAATATTAACCATTCTCTTTTATATTTTATTTATTTACTAATTAATTTAGTATTAACCAATTATTCATATCCAAAATGTTATATCATCATTAATCATTATTTTTTGGAAATAGAAATCCATATAACAAAAGTAGTCAATTTTTAGAAAAATAATTTCCTAAAAATTAAATGATTTTATTAGTCATTTTAGGTAATCAAATAAAATTTCATTCATTTTAGTACTAGAATTGATTTTTTTATACATATATTTCATAAAGAGATTACTATTATCTGTTACTAATAGTTCAATAACTATGTTTTAACAATTTTACTTAATCATTTATATTTTATCTAGATATATCACATTTTTATTTATCTTCAGTGTTACGTGTGGAGAAATCAATCAAACAAATTTCACTAATTTAAAGGAAGTGATATATTAAAATTTCAAGGTGTTACATTCTCCCCACAGAAAAAAATCATGTCCTCCAAATTTTATTTATCGCATAAAAACATCAAAGGGTATCCAAAAGGTATAAATATCTTGAGTAATCAATATTCCTAACATATGTAAGATTTGGAAACTCACCTATATGCATATCTCCTTATTGAGTTTATTTAAAATAATTTGAAAAAAATAATCTCTTTGTTGGTTGTAAAATCATGTTTTATTTCTCCTTGAGTTTATAGTTAGACTTGTAGTGATAGTTTATCAAAATATGGTTTAAAATACAATTATTCATTTTGGTAATTAGTGTGAATATAGATACTTAGGCATACAAAAAATATCCATATATCATCCCTCATTCTTCTTCAACATGGGGACACCAATAGAATGTTGAGGTTGAATGATGATGTTGATGATGAATAATTGTCCTCCTCCAAAGACTCATCTATATCAATGTTTATACTCCTTTCAACCCTTTTTGGGGTAGCTGACTTCACCATACCAGCCTACACCATCTCTAAAATATCCCTCACTTATTCTCTATCCTAAGTAGATGACCACCCATATATTCCCTCACCAATTGCATCAGTCCTTGGGCTTCCCAATTTGTGAATACCTCCTGAGTAAAGGTTGGAGTGAGATATATTCCTCACCAAATCAACTCATTGTGGATCTTTATATGCACCAAAAGGTTCTTATAGAACCTAAAATATTTCCCACACTTGCTACATGGTCTCGTATTACCCAGGGAATCAAAAAATTATTCTCGAACTAATCCAATCCTCAAGGATACTTGGAATACTCCCCATTTTCTTCTTAATTGTCATTTCATTTTGTGTTATTGATGGTTTAAGGGGTTTGTAACATACTTCCACTATTAGAGTGGTGCTTCTAACATCTATGGAAATATATGGTCCTGTACACAGTAGTGATTAATTAATGGATTATGGTGAAGATGTTTTTTTGTTTTCTATCATTTTTCTAATGTCAAAATCTCACTACAATGACTATTGGTTATTGTATATGCCTTCATCCATTTTTCATCAATGAAGATTTTGTGGGTAAACCAACCATGATTCATGGAATAGCGAGTCTATGTTGAAATATTTAATTCATTACTAGATTCAAATTAGTTCCATCCAATTAATGATAAAAAATTCATATTTCCCAAAATATCGACTTGGGATAAAATAATTTTTTGGATAAAAACTATCCTTCAATAATAAAATCATCAAGGTAGTTATTTAATACTCATTGAGAAATTCATGTATATGCTTGAGTGGATAGTATAATAATCCAATAAGGAATCCATAACTCTTGAGTGGATGATAAGTGTAACTTATTCACGTTGTTTTCATGAATAAATTACAGAAGTAAGAGTGGTGTATGTTTTCAATCATTTCATTTATCTTAGAGGATACTAATTTTTTTCATCCATGTTAGCCAACCAATATTTTAGTTTAAACTATACAACACATACTTCAACCTATATCATTCTAGGTTCTACCTAGGTTACTATTTGATCAGGTTTTCTCATTATTTTAACCCCTAAAAGTAACTAGGAAATAAATCCTTCATAGTCGTTCATAAAGAGAATATTAATAAAAAACGAATATACCCTAGTAGTTTCAAATAAGGTATGTAGTTAGGCATCTTTTTCATACACTAGGTGACAATTGAGTTGATATCCAACATAATATTTTTGGGTTATTACCCTTTTGTACAACTATTACATTTCCCTAATCCACTTATAGTATCCATATAGGTAATTCATTTATTAGGAAAACTATATACTCAAAACTAACAAAAATTTCACGATGTTATACCATACTTAGACTTATCTATAGGGTTTTCACTAATGTTCCACCATCTCGATCCAAAAAATATTTATCAGTACACCAACTACCCTAAAGGGTGTCTATAACTTTTAAATAATTAAAAATCATAGATTATTTTCCCTTAAATTATCCCCATAAAATATATAAATTCCCAAAGTTATCTAAACGTTTATTTGATACCAATAGTGATTATGTAGACCCACACTCTTGTATTTTATTCCATAAACAAATAAATTACATACTCACTTTGAAAACTGCTAAAAAATACAAGATATAAACACCCTTAATTAAAAAATAAATAATGATTATTTCATCAATAACATCCTAAATATCATTAAAGGTTTAATGATTATAGAATTAAGACACATCATAAAAAAATAAATCCCATTTCTTTCTCAACTAAGGGATATTTTCCACTATATAAGAAACAAATTAATTCATAAATCTTATACATTTCACAAAAATTATTCCATATGTTATATGCTTCAAAAAACTTCATCTGTCCTAATTGTATTTTATCCATAACCCAGGGAATATATATATAATAAAGGAGTGAGACCGAACACTTAGTAAGAGAAATATATAACTAAAGATGTTAAAAACCTAAACATGTTATACATAATATAACAAGGATAAATAATCTGAATAATTACACAATCAAGTGAAACTTAGAGAATTCTATATCCATAACAATAAATGAAAATATAGATAATAATAATTACTGATGTAATACTGATACAATGTATAATGTCGAACATAAAAACATGTTTTCATGGATTTTTTCTAAGATATTATTCTATGGGGAGAGGAATACACCAAAACGAAATTTGTTTTGTCTTATGAGACCTATCAATACATCAAGGGAATATACAAGTTTGGGCCCAACCACCACTTATTGAAGTCTAATGAATTCACCATAAGTGTAAAAAAATACATTTCATTCCATTATATAAAGAACCTATAGATGAATAAAATCATTGATATCTATATAATAAAGAATACAAAATGTCCATAAATAGTCACTTTTATCATATATCAATAATCATCATGAATAAATTTTTTTTTTCCCATGTTAATAAAAAAAGATAACATGATCGTAACCCATCCAAAGAAATATGGTGGATGGTCAAAAAATATATAATCAACATTTAATCAATCATCCTTATTGGAATAATGATATACAAAACAATAATAGTTTTCCCTATGTTAGTAACATTTTTAAGTTGATCTTAACCCATTATAAGGAAGAAGGTGGATGGTTAAATAATAAATAGTAATGTTTTCTATAATTATCCTTAATTTAAAAATAACACACAGAATGCCAATAATTTTCCATCTATTAATAAATGGGATAACAAGATTATAACCAATCTAGAGGTAGAAGGTGGATGGTTACAAAGGAATAAAACTCCAATTTAGAAAGGAAAAAATAGAAAGATACTGACATCAATAAAAAATATCCTTATAAAATAATGCATGAATGATACCACCCATGAAGAGATCATGAATATAACTATTTAGCACTATGAGTTCATCCCCATCCCTACAAAACATACCTTTAATAGTGATAAAAAATAACTGAGAAAATGTACATTTTATCAGTGCTGATAAAAGGTACCCTTTATCAGCATTCTTTTAGTGGTGAAAAGGGTAACCATTTATCAACACTTTTCTGTAGCGCTAATAAAAGATACCCTTTATGAGCACTGATAAAGGGTACCCTTTATCAATGCTTTATTTTTAGTGTTGATAAAGGTCCCAAATAAAATGAAATAATTAAAAAACAAAACGTAAAAATGAGTAAATTTTTAAAAAATAATTACCATTTTATTAATGAAATAATTATTGATAAAAACAAATAAATTATTGTAATTAAAAAAATTAATAATGAATAAATTAAATCTTTATTAAAAAAATTATTAATGAAATAATTATTAAAAAAATAAATAAGATTAATATATATATATATATACATATTAATTATAAATAGTAATAAATAATATATATAAATTATAAATATAAAATATGAATAAAATGTAATAATTAAAAACATATTAATGTCTTATTCATTTTTAGTGGTTTTTATATAGGGTTATTCATTAATAAATTTAATATAGAAATATATTCATATATATTTCTATATATATATATATCAATGTATATAATATTTACTAAAATATGATTTAAATAACACAAAATATTTAAGCTTACATTAAATAAGTCACTTTTTTAGTGAAAATTGGTTTATAATTAAAACTTAATATTAATTAAAAATAATGACTCATTTCATCGAGGAATGGAAATAATTTAATGTTGTTTGATTTTTCAATTTAACATATTTTAATCATGGATACATTTATTTCATATATATATATATTTAATTAATTCATTTTTATATACAACACACACACATAAATATTTATGCAATTAATGAAATCTTATATAAAAACACATACACATAACATTTATGCAATTTATTTGAATTTTAGTATTCATTTTATAATTTTATTATAACATGATACATTTAAAATATTATGTTTTTAATCGATAAATTTTATTTATTTATTTTTAATATTATTATTGTTTGGCATTATTCATTCATTTTTGATATTTTTTTTAAATTTAATCAACTTCTATTATAAATATAATAACTATGTTTTAGTATTTTCAATATATATTCATCTTTACTTCAATATATATCCATATTTTTTTAATAATTTAAATTTAATTAATAAACCTTATCCATTTTTTCAATTTTTTAAAAGTGTACTGATTTTTAATTATTCAATTTCACTCATTTTTAAGATTTTCATTTAAGATTATACATTCGTTAACAATATTAAAAATATATTTGTAAATATATATCTACAAATAAATATATCTACAAATAAATATATTTATAAATAAATATATTTATAAATGTATATTTATTATATTTTTAAATTCATATATTTATAATTATAAATAAATAAAAATTATTTCTTTAAAAAGTATTTATATAATTATAAATATATAATTATAAATATTTATATGTATATTAATTTTTATTTATTATATATATAATTATATAAATATAAATAATGATATAAATATGTAAATACTGTTTTAAAATCATTTAAATATTTATAAAAAATAATTATATATTTAAATAATTATAAAATTAATATAAATATATTTGAATATTGAATATATATACTATATTTATTTTTATATTTATATTTATTTATTATATATATATAATTATATAAATATATGTAATGATATTAATATATTCATAATTATAAAAGTATGCTAAATATATTTAAATAATGAATATATTTACTATATTTATATTTATATATATTTATTATATATATATATATTTATATAAATATATATAATGATATAAATATATTTATAAATATGTATAAATTATTATAAATCAAATAATAAATAAATTTATTTATAAATATGTATATATAAATTTCTATTTACTGTATTTATAAAATTTTATATTTATAATTATAATTAAAAATATAATTTTTTAAAAAATGTATTTATCTAATTATAAATAAATAATTATAGAATTATAATAAACAAAATTATAATTATATAAATATATTTACAATTTTTTATTTATAATTATAATTATGAATCCTTTATCAATGCTTCTTTAGCGCTGATAAAGATATCTTTTATTTTCACTTCTTAATTTAGTGTCGATAACAGGTATCTTTATCAGTGCTTTTTTAGAAGCATTGATAAAGGTCCCCCAAATCTATTTAAAAGAACTATAAACACGACTGAGTTAGTCACGATTCTAAAGCTCTAGCGGAGCTCCCCTGCTGATGGGGCTACTTCTCTATGTTCTCTCAGATGAATTAAGGCTTGAATCCAAGCTATCTTATTTTCTCCTCCACCACTCTCATTGATTGCTTGTTTGGATTTTGTGGTTTGTGTTACTGTGGTGTTCTCAACTATGATAAACCATTCTTTTCTTCTCCTATAACTCTAGTCGTTATTGGCATCTCTCATTCTTCCTCATTGTTTCCATTCTTATTACCACCTTCACTCATGGATCCTTCCATTGTTAGTGCTATCACTGTCACTATCACCACCCTCTACATTGCTCCACAAAACATTCTCTCTAATAATTCCCCTTATTCTACATGGTCATTGCATATCATAGATATCATATTGGACAATAATGGATCTTTTAGTGATAGAAAATGGGAATGGGCTATGAGTTCACATATAGTTTTGGTGACTCATTCTTTCCATCATTATTGACTTTATGGCTTCCTATAGAGTGAGATATTCTATTATAGAGTTCTTAAAGTATTTTTGTTTTAGAATATCATTGTTCATTGACAAGGGAGTCATCCCATAAATTATTGTCACTGAATCTTCATTTTTCCAAACTTGTTCCTATCCCAAACTATAAACAATTGGAGATTTACCTACTTAACATTTAGTACAATTGTATTTATTATAATCATTTGAGTTTCCAAAATATATTATAGAAATAATATATATTTGGACATGCTATCCTTAGTTGTAAGGACTAACGTATCCATGTATTTTTTCCATGGCTTTAGGTCTCTCTGCGATGTCAATTAGTGATATAAGAGTCCTAATTCCCTCAAACTACACTATTATAGGCCACCATGATTTTTATTTCACATATTCCTTACGATTTTGAGAACAATTATACATTGATCGATATATTTATTTATATACATATGTTAGTATTATATTCATTTCAATTTAATGTAATGCTTTTAATGAAAATTTGGTCCAAACAATATTGATTATCATTTTTTATTATTTTATTTTATGGTATTTTATAAAATGAACACTCATGTTTAGAGAATTATATTTTTGAAATTTAATATGTTATAAGCGATAATTAAAATTTCACTTAAGTTATTTTTGAATATGATTGGTTTTAGAGTATACATGTGATAAACATATTCTAAAAATAATAATAAGTGATAGGTTTTATTTTGTTTTTGAAACAAATTTGTCTTTAAATTTTTGTTCTAATTAGACATAATAAATAATTTATCATTAAATATATAAATTAATTTTTAGTTTCATTTAAGGATAAGTTTATCTATATTAATTTCACAATATTTAGGTCATGTAGGATATGTAATATTTTATAATGTATGCCTTTTAGAGATTTTTTTTTGAAAATAGAGAATTTATTTTTTATTAACCATTAAAATATCTTATTCATGATTTAAATAATTAAATACTAATTAAATAACTCCAATTATAATAGTTTTATATTATTTTTGAACATAATAAATGACAATGAATGATTTTAATTATGTTATATTTGAGAAAAAATGGGTTATATAGAATCCTGATCAATTATTATGTATTACACATGCTAAAATATAAATATTTAAGTGATTATCATTTTTTATTATCTGATTGAATAATTTGATGTGTATGATTCCAGATTGTTTACAATTTCTATATATGTTTTTAATATTTTATTTTTTAGATGAAATGGTTCATAATTTATATATATATATATGTTTATAGGATAAATATATTCATTAAATTATTTTACTGTAATCATACACAAATATGTTTTTAATAATATTTATATTGTAAAATGAAGCAATACACATTTATAAATAATTTTTTGATAGAGGGAACTATATGAATTATTATAAAATATAACAAGATTTTTTTCTAGAAATTATAATTTTAGGAAATGGAAAAACTTTATGAATTTTATTTAGAAAGTATTCATTTTTATCTTTGTATACATTTATTAATCATTGTTTAACTAATATTTTTTGTTTGCCTCTCTAATAATTTGTTCACTAGAGTAATTTTTTTTGAAAATTATTATATTAAAAATAATATGTAACTATTTTTTGGTAAATTTTGATAAATATTTCCTTATAATATTTTATTTTAATAATCACTTGATATTATTTGAAATGATTTTTAATATACATCTCAATGTATGATTACATTATTTTTCTACAAGAAATACATGTGTGGATGTGATAAAAATAATTTTTATCGTATATTAGAATATGATGTGTATTATGTGAGGGTTAGGTATGGTTTATTAGAATGTGAGTTACTATAGACATGTTAGTGATTCATCGAGGGCTTGGGTGAGGGTGATGTGATATTTGTGTTGTTGTATGCTCTTATATATGGTTTTTTATAATTTAGGTTTAAATAAATATTTTTTCACCCATTGTGTGGTTCTTTACTATGGGAATCAATTAGGAAATGAAGTAGGTAAATTTTATTATCTAGGTGTCCTAGTAATTACACAATTACTTGTATTACATGTGTATTTTGAGTGTTACTACTTTAAACATAAACTCAAATATATGCATTGTTGTACATTTTAGGGTCCCTGTTAGTGTTTACTTGTTTATTTTTATACTCACAACCTACATATAATACTCATTGGGAATAAATATTATATATTTGAGATACATGTGAGGTAAAAGGACTAGTAAAATAGAATGGGTTCGATGAATCATAGTGAGGATTAGTTGATGTTTTGATGGTAGTGTCAAGGACCTTTTATCATTTTGAGATGATATTTGAAAATGTAAATTAAGATGGGGTAATTTAAAAAGTTATAATGGGAAAACTATCATACTTACTATCTTCATCTCCCAAACAGTTATTTTTGCATTTTGTTTCTTGAGAATCATGCCCCATCACTTCTATATTGCTTTAACTACTTTGAGAAGTAGTTATAAAAGATGGACACCGATACCCGATATAGGATGACTACTATTCTGAGTAGTTCAGGAAACACAAGTTCATGTCTAGAAGAGATAGAGGTTGAATCTCAAGAAACAAAATTAAATAATAACCATTTGAGAGATAAAGTTTATGAGGTTGAAAGTTTTCTATAACATTCACTTTTGGATGAATTTAGAGGAAAAAACCTTCCATAATGGAGTAATTATTTTCTTAAATTTAATTATCCATTTCCTTCAAAATTTATGAATGCTAATAGTTTGAAAAATTTGTATGAATATGAAGTTAAAGAGTTCAATAATTTTTAAATATATCATGTATATGAAACTTATCAAATCTATTTTCGATGTTTACAATGTTTCTATTAAATAAAAATTAAATGTTTTATTACTCATGTAGACAATGTCTTCTTCACATGATGATGTTACCAATCCCGAGGAAGAACATATTGTTGATGCTAAAACTATAGAATTATTATGGGATAAAAAAAATGTCGATGAGAAAAATAGTAACGAGACAACATTAAAGTGTTGAATAAAATTATCAAGGAATAAGTAAGGGTATAAAATTTGAGGACAGTTGGAATCAGCATGGACAACCTGTCGACCCTAAGAAGTATATGTTCATTAGTTATGTTGGGGTAACAACAAGGATGAATGTGCCAATTGATATTGATTCATGTAACCACGTCTAGCCTATAACGAAGGAAACCCTTTAGAAATATATAATGATAATGTTACGATTTACTTTCTCTATTTTATCAAAAATTTATATAATGACACATTGATTTAATTTTCATTATTCTATACAGAGTTCATTTATTTTAGAATATTTAGATTATAAATTTTTCTTAATAGCCCCTGGAAAATCCCATAGAGGATTCTAGACTATTCTTACCAAGCTATATTTTACGGATGTTGAGGGGAAAGAAAATCCCCAGCCACCAATTAGTTATGCACACATTATAAATCAAGACACGTGGAATAATTTAATTATTATCCACAATGAGAAATCATTTCAGGTGCATTGGAGATGATAACATATTATTTGGAATTATTTATTTTATCAAATTTGATTCCAAATTTTTAATTTATGAAATAACAAAAGACTGCTGAAAATATAGAACGCACATCAAAACTAATTCACCCATATAAAAAATAAAGGATGGGGTATGCTTCACTAGAGAAGAAATTGGTAAATATTTTAAGTCAACATTAATTTTTTTATGTGATATTAAAACAATTATGTTCATTTTTCTATATTCATATTTATGAATAAAAATATGAAGTCACTTCCATCCCAAATCATGTTCTGTGGAAGGAGTCTTGTGTAAATAAGGAGGAAAAACTAGTTGATGAAAACATAATATCATAATGGGAAACTTGTGTAAGTATGGAATAATTTTAATTAATTGTTCTTTATAATAGTATTACATAAATATATATATTTATGTGAAACATTTTATACTATTTATACACAATAATTGGTAATGATGTGTCAGAAGAAAAAATACTTTCAGTATCTTTGATGTAGTGAGAACAATATAGTCATGTTAGAGGATTAGGTTTTGGAGTGTCTCCTATAACATATTTTGAGAAGATAAAGCCACATAAAGATAAATATAATATAGTGAAAGGAATATAGAAAAAAATATATTATTTTCAAGATATTATTGTTCATTATGGTTTGGAAAACCAATATATGATAAGGGATCAAAGTGAACTGGTAGTGGAACAAAGATCTGCACACGAACCAAATGACCCTACTAGGGTTGAGGCTAGTCATTCCCCTAAACTGCAAACCTTACCTGAGGTAATAATTTATTTCATTAATATTTATCCTAAATGTGGATAAAAAACATCTGATAATTTTAAATTACTAAAGTTATGTAGGGTACAATTGTTTGTTATTTTCATCTCTCAACACCCACACACTTTCTTATTGTGAGGGGTACAATGTATAATATCCTAGGAGAAAAACAACACGAGAAATAACTCAAAAAAGATCACATGAGAGTGGGGATTGAGGTAGCTCATGAGTTGAATTCTTATTTTTCTATTCCACTTAATTATTTACATATTACAATAGTCAATTATTCTATTGGAACTTTCATAGGATCACCGTCTAATCTATTAAAGATATATGAGGTATGTATTTTAAAAAATTTCATATGAAAAACCTATAACAGTTGATGAAAAAAGGTATAAAGTGAGGTATGACATTATAGATGTATAAAGAGATGGGGAAATGAAAGGTTGGATCCATACAAACTAGTGAATCGAATGAGAAATCAAAATGAACTTCTGGGAGTACCTTCTCACTTCCAATTCTAGAGAAAAACTTGTTATCATTACAAATTTATGCAAAGATCACATTTAAAGATGAAAATATGTGTTATATTCCATATGAAAAAGAAATATATGGAACTTTCATGATATATATAGTTAGTATCGAGGGTAAAAATGAGACTATCAAGCATGAATGGCTAGGAGTCTCAGTTTTGAATACATACATAAGGTATATTTTCATAATACATATATCCAAATAGTGAGATAATATATTTATTAAAGGTAATAACTAGTAATATTTTCTAAACTAATTTATATTACTACAAAATAAATGGAAAACCACGAGAAGAATGATTTGGATTCATTAATACCTATATTATTTCTGTATAAAAAATTACTTTGTATAATAAAGAAATTGAGAAGAAAATAGATGATCTACTCAAAGTGTTTGGGAAAAAAATAATAGACGACTGACTATTTTTTATTCCTGTAATGTATAAGTAAAAGTATAAAATCTAATCCCATTTTTTTGTTTTTTTAATTAATTATTGGTTTTTAGGTAGCATTGGATATTGATTACATTCAATATGAATATGCAATATATTTATTGTTTTGATCCAATGAATGGATATCCAAAAAACCGACAACACATGATGTGTATTACGAATTTTTAATACACTGCAATCAAAATTTTATAGATAGAAATCGAATTATATGTTTCAGTCTTCATTTTAACAATAATTTTTTTTATGATAGGGTGGTTACTAAATATAGGATTAATCATCCCATGAATTTAATGTCTGAACATTTGAAGCCTTTGGATTACTACAAATTGAAACAGTTTAAGGTATATATTTAAATATATAAATATAAAATCATATTTCAAAAATAAATAATACTTATTTTGGTCAATGTTTATATAATTTCCCTAGAAAGATAAAGGAAAAAACGTAGATATTATGTTTGAAAATTTATGTGAGAGATCATAAACCATCAAAATACTATTATCCCATAATAGGTAATTTCTGAAGATAATTACAATTTCATTAAAAATAATTTTTAATAATAATTTTTCTATATTTTATCAGAACAAACAAGATTTTTAATAACCTTCATAATTAAAATAAGAATTAAATTTGTTTAGAGATTAGTGGGTCATTCACATGTTGTCATAATGTTTTCTGATAACAAATTTAGGGGATTAATTTCTAGGTTTGTGATCTAGTATGGTCTATAACCTTAAAAATATATGGGGGTAAAGAATTAGTGTCATAATTATTATATATTATTTTCATATGTTTATAAATTAGAATTATAGTATATGAAATCAATATGTATAGAAGTGGTAACCAGCAAAAAAATATTTTTTTTGGGAGAAGGAGGATGTGGAGGTGGAGGTTGAGGTAGAGGCAAAGATAGAGTCAGAGTTGAATATCGAGGTGGAGGAGGAGGTAACTACGGAGACTGAGGCATAGTATTAGATGAGGAGCAAGCTTGTAATCAATGAAACTGTTAGAAAATGTAGTATAATGTAGATCATACCAAGGTTGTGTTTGAGAACAATTGATGAAAAGTGCACAAAACACTTGTCCCTTAATATAAGAGTCATTGTGAAAGAGTTTCGGGTTTCTTATTGAAAAAATGGTTTCCACCACTTGTTTAAGTGACATTATACATGAATTTAAGTAGAGGAATGTTTTTCAGAAACAAAAAAAACACCACTTATTTTTTCAAATTAATTATCAGAGGATAAAGTGTCTATTAGCACATTAAAATTACTATAAAATATTACTTAAGTGTGAAAGAAAACCCTCACTAAGAAAAAAATAAACCAAATAAAAAATAGATACAATTTCTTACCCATGGATTCTCTACACTAAAAAGAAATGGTCTTAGTAGTGGATCCAATAGTCCCTTGAGAGTCATACAACACCAATCCAATAATCAAATGAGTATATAATCCCACTCAAATTTTTTAATAAATATGTGTGTAATCAAACACTGAAACCAGAAGGTGTATGAGAGAACTATTGAATGAAAACCATCATTGAGAGATCGTGGTCATCAAGGAGGGATGGTGTCAAAGGAAACATGATATCAAATTAAAAGAGACTTTATTATGAATAAATACCTATAAATGAAAACCCTCTTCAAATAAAATCATTAAGCACAGAAAATCCAAATGAATATCCTTTTGAAAAGGAATCTTTTATCTTAATCCAAAAAATCTAAAAAAAATAAATAAATAAAAAATTTCATCAAATGAATCATGAATTTTAAGAATAGAACAATACATTGGTTTCAATTTGGTGGGTGGTGATATTATTTTTTCTATTCGATCATCAATTAGATGCCTGATATAATATCACAAATTCTTGTGAAATCCATTCCAGTAACGTTCATTATGTATGTGAAGATTCATTATATAAAATGATCCATGTTCCCAAGATAATTAATCAAAAACTCATCACCATTATTAATAAAAAATGCATGATAATAGGGATATTCCCATGTTGATGGAAAAATAATTATGAATTTATGTATATTTTATTGTCAACTAGAATATTGAAAAGGATATACTAATATATAACAAAATCCAGGAAGGCTTAATGGATGCACTATATTTTACTATCATTTGGATGATATAAAGGACCATACTGATGTTTAATACTATCAAAAGGGGTAAAAAATATATAATGAAGTTTAGTGTATTCTGAAAATATATAATGGGTCACACTGAATTTTTTTCCATCAAATAAGTTAAATGGTTTATCATGGATTTTTTTTCTATCTATGATGGTGAAAGATAAATATATATTTTATTATGTTCCATAAATACCCATATACAAATATTTATTTTAGTTCAATCGATGAATGATAATAGGTTTACACTAGGGGTTAATATTTTATAGGTATAAATGACTTCATCAATGAGGACGGTTCACTCCTATACTATGATCGTGCAATCAATAAGGATGATTCACTGAAGATGATACAATTTTTTTATTCTCTAATGTATTCAACATTCCGGGTTATCAAACTGTAATATTGTTAGATGACCTAGAGTGTTTAATGCACTAAAGGATAAAAATACATAGTGGAATCTACCGTACCTAAACAAAATATACTGTGTATCTAATATTACTCAAATAGTGTGGTATAAAATTGACATTTTATTAATGTATTGTTTCATATTTTTTTTAATTTATTTCTTTATAGTATTAGTAACAAAAGAAATGTTTTATTACACATCACATACTCAATCAACTACACCAAAATATGATTCATGGTGTGACCGATATGACTCAAACTGTACGTTTTTAGTTTATAATTTAAATTTTAGTTCAAAACACATATCACATACTCAAAAATGATAAAAAACATTTGGATTATTTTGATACTTTAGAAAAATGTTCCATAAGTCATTTTTTACCTGTATGAACCAGCTGCACCTTAATAAAATACACAATGCACCCACATGACTCAAAATGTCCATTATCAGTTTAAAATTGAAATTTAATTTAAAAAGTGTTACTCACTAAAAAAATTAAAAAACACTCGGATTGTCTTGATAATTTAGGAAAATGATTCATAAGTCATTTCTGATGTCAATAAATTAGTCTCACACCATACTGACACAGGATGTGACTAATATGACTCAAACTGTATGTTTCTAATTTAAGATGACATTTTTGAAAAAACTTTCCATACTCAAAACTAAGAAAACACATTCACATTGTTTTGATACTTTAGGAAAACTATTTATAAGTTAGTTGAGAAATGAAGGAATCAGCCACACCTCAATATGATGCATGGGGTGACTGGTATGACTCAAAGTGAATCATTTTATTTTAAAATGACTTTAATTTTAGTAAGAAATAAAACTGACATACTCAAAATTGAGAAAACACATTAGGATTGTTTTAATACATTAGGAAAATTATCAATAATTAATTTGTGATGTGTAATATTTATAAACACCCCAATTTGATATGTAATATGCCCGATATGACACAAAGTGTTTGTTATCATTTTAGAATTGACATTTAAGTTCAAAAAGTGTCAGTCACTGAAAACCGATAAAACACGATTTAATTGTATTTATAATTTGGGAAAATGATTCATAATCCATTTTTATGTGTTGGAATCAATCTCACGTCACACCAACACATGATGTGACCAGTATAACTCAAATTACACGTTTCCAGTTTAAAATGACATTTTAGTAAAAAACACATGTTATATACTCAAAACCAAGAAAACATAGTTTTTATAATTTATGAAAATGATCCATAAGTTATTTGGGATGTTTATAAATCCAAATCACCTCAATCAGATGCAATATGTGACCATTATGACTCAAAGAGTGTATTTTTTAAAATTAAAAATAATTTTAGTAAAAAAGAAAAATTATATACTCAAAACTGATCAAATGCATTCATATTGTTTTGATACTTTAAGAAAATGATACATAAGTCATTTTTTACATGTAAGAATTAGCCGAAACTCAATTAAATATATTATATACCTGAAACAACTCATAATATCCATTATTATTTCAAGATTGACATTTTAGTTCAAAAAGTGTCACCCACTAAAAACTAATAAAACATTCTTATATTGTCTTGATAATTTTTCAAAATTATTAAAAATTAATTTGTGATGTGTAGGAATTGGTATCATGTCAAACCGATACATGATGTGATCAGTATGACTAAGAGTACATGTTTCTAATTTAAAATGAAATTTTAGTATAAAACACAAGTGACATACTCAAAAATGAGAAAAAAATTTCAATTTTTTTGTTACATTAGTAAAACAATCCATATGTGCTTTTGAGTTTTTGGAATCAAAAACACCTAAATCCGATGTACGGTGTGACCGGTATGACTCCAAGTGTATCTTTTTATTTTAAATTGACATTAATTTTATAAAAAAGATAACTAACAATATGAAAACAAAGAAAACACATTTGGGTTGTTTTGATAATTTAGGAAAAAAATCTATAAGTCATTTTTGATGTGTAGGAATCAATCACACCTCAATTAGATACATGATATGGATGAAATGAATCAATTTGTTCATTATTGGTTTAAAATAGATATTTAAGTTCAAAAAGTGCCACTCACTAAAAAATGAGAAAACACCCTAGTATTTTCTTGATAATTTTGGTCAATAATTCATCATTCAATTTTTATGTATAAGAATCAGCCTAATGTTAAACTAACATAGGATGTGACTGACATGACTCAAAGTGCGTGTTTCCAATTTAAAATAACAATTTAGTCAAAAAAAGGGACATAATCATAACCAATAACACACATTCATATTTTTTGATACTTTAGAAAAATGATCCATAATTCATTTGGGATGTGTACGAACCATCTGCACCTCAATTTGATCCAAGGTGTGACTGGTATGACTTAAAGTGTATATTTTTTATATATAAGTGTCATTTTTGTTTAAAACACACATCTCATTGCCAAAACTAAGAAAATTATCCTAGATTCTTTTCAAATAATTTTAAATTCTATTACTTAATTAATTTCATTATCATTTTAATCTTAAACTTATTTAGTAAATTTTCATAGAGATAATACAAGAAGAAGAAAAAGAAATGGTGTGACATGGAACAATCAATCACAAATAAATACAATACACTGTGTTCATGGTATGACTCAAAGTTTAGTTTATAATAAAAAAATTCTATTTAATTTATTTTTTCATATTATTACTAATATAAGAACTATTTTCTTATATTGTGTGTTCATTTACTAAACCAGTGGTGGTTTTTTCTTTAATACATGTATGTTTTTTCTCTATAATACTGTTTTTTATTGTATTTGGGTTATAAATTTTATTTCATTTAAATTATATATTTTTATATGATTTTTAAAATTTATGATTCTATTTTTGGTACTTCAGTGTTCTATTACATCTCATTGCAATATGCCCCTTTATCAGTACTACTAAATTCACTGAAAAAGGGGTCCTTTATCAGCGCTAAATAAAATCACAGATAAATGGTGTCTTTTATCATCTCTTTTAAAATCAATGATAAAGTGGTCCTTTATCATTGATTTTAAATCACTAATAAAAGCCCAGGTATTTTAATCATGCTATGATAGTCTGATATTTTTAGTGTTGATAAAGGTCAATTCTAGCACCATTAAATGCCCTTTTCATAGTAGTGTCCCATAAAATATAAATATGTATTAGAGTAAAAATAGTGAAACATAACCCCTATTAGGGTCAATCATTTTAAAAATTAAAAGGTAAATTGAACTGAAAACAGAACAGATCTTTTAGAAGATATTTTTAACACTAACATAAAAGATGATGTTACAGGTCATTTGCAAAAGTATTTTTTATAAGGTGAAGTGAAAAATCCTTGAAAAACACTAATATTAAAATTAATATTTAATAACAGGGACTTTAAATGAAATAAGTTTTATCTTTTAAAAGTTTTTAGAGGAAGACAAAAAATATGATAGTTGGTGGAAAACCTCTTTTTAATATCTTGAAAAATTTCATTATTCTTAAATCTCATTGTAAAAGGAGTAAAAAAATTCTAATATATAAAAATATCTTTTCTTCATGTATTTAGAGAAATTAATACACAAAACAATTGTTGGATAACCCAATTATGGAGAAATTATATTGTTGATGAAACTATATAACTCAATGAAAGGAGCCTTGAGTTTTCTATATTCATTGCGAGTAATATACTACAGGAAGTGAGAAATATTTCAAAAAGGATTATGATGTGTTATCAATTTAAATATATTGGAAAAAATATACTACCACATTATATAATAAATTGGTATAGTATACCCAATTTTAATGTCCATTTGGATGATCATAACTTAATAAATGAAAACTGGGATACCAAAAGCTTTACAATTGGGGTAACAATTTATTGAAATACATTTGTGGAAAATGAATTGATTGGGATTAGTATTTACCCTGAATAAAAAAAATATAATATGAACATACATAAATGGAAAATGAATACACCATTCAAAGGAAAATAGCATGCATAATATAAATATGTCTGATGGAAAAAATGTTTAGGACAAAGAACTATTACAAATTGAGTAACATTTTAATCAAAAAAATTGAAATATGAGGATTTAAATTTAACATAAAATACAATGATTAAAATATAAATCATGACATTATATATCAAATAGGAAATATATAGTTCATATAAATGAAGTGATATTCATAATACTTATCGTGTATTAAAGAGACGAATTTGAGATGAAAACTCTTACATTGTTCCAGATTCATTTTGCACATGTGTCTATATTATTGAATAATAAAATTAATTTTTAAGATAACTTATTATGATCTTCATTCATCTATATATTATTTAATATAGAAAATTTATAATCATATTCAATTTATTTATTATATATTTTTCTTTCTTATGTTTGATATATTAGGTTATTCAGTACACTTTTACATAAATCATTATGTATGTTGACCATGGTAGAAGGTTTCATAAAATAGTTTCAAATTATAAAAAATTAATAGTGTCATTGAAATATATTTATTATATTAAATATATTTTTAAATCCTTCCATGATGGATGGTGATGAAAAATGAAACTCATTGCTCGTGGAGGCAGTAGTTCGCACATATGAATGATTAGTGGTTCTATTTCTCAATGAACGATAGGAAAAAAAGTATATAATAATTTTAAAATATAGAATCATAGTTATATTTTATATAACATTTTTACTCATCAAAACCATCATTAAATGTAACAATGAGACATGGTTATAAAAATTGGTAGGCGTCACTTTGTGGGGGCTGTAGTTGATGCAACATAGTAACAACACCTTTGTTTTTATTAGGCGAGGAATAGGAATAAATAATGGTTATTCCATTAATATAATATCATATAAGTATAATAATGATACTTAATTCATTATTTTTCATTTAATATGGGATATTTTTAAGATAAATATGAAGGGGAAAATATTATGAGGAATGTAATACTTACGTTGGAGACTTGATCTTCTCTTAGAGATCTTCTTAAAAATAAAGGACTTAATGTTAAATATAGAGATTATCATATTTATGAAGATAAAGGGACATATAATATAGGTATTTTGGTTATATTATTATAGGAAATTATAATGGTAAGTGTAACCATGTAGGGGTGGAACTTATCCCCTTTTATAATTGAAGAAAAAGTCACTTTTGGGAATACCTTTTACACTTCCATGATTTCATTAAAATATTACTTGGTCAATGAATCCAAAATCTACTAATAATAGATTTTGAGGATGAAATATTTTTATAAATATTCAACCAATACTTTACACTCATTTTTTAAACATGTTTCAAGTATTTTAACATAGTTTTTTTAGAATTTATTATATTTGATTTTTACCTTTGTAACGAGTTTTTAACTAAGAAATTTATATATTTTTAAAAAATATAAGTTAACGCATATTAAAAAATATTTGTCGATAGAAGTAAATTTTAATATACAGTTAGTCTAATTCAATTTATAAATTATAAAAATAAACTTATAAATTAAAACATTTCACATATTAAAAAAATAGGTTTTTATACGAAAATGGAATTTTAACTATTATGTGTTTTTAATATTATTTAAACATATTTACCAATTAAATGCATGTTAATATAATTATATTTAAAAAAAAACATATTATATATATTATTTATAATCTATTAATTTAATTGGTTAGATAAAAATAAAAAAATATTAATAAAACAATTTTTTGAAAATAACAATTTTAATATTATCATTGTAATTTAATATAATCATTGTCATTATAATTTTATTAATAAAATTTAAATTGAACTAATTATATAATATGATAATTTTGTTCTAAAATATGAAATCCATTTTGATAAATTTTATTTCTATAATTGATGAAATTTAATTTTTAATATAAGCGAATAAAAACTATTTTTAGAATAAAATATTACTTAAGTTTCCAAAATGGTAAAAATTGATTTTATAATAAAACATGGAAATTTTAAATTTTGTATTTTTATTATAAATATATATTTTATAGAAAAAAGTTTCAAAAAAATTTAATTCATTATATTTATAAGGACCTGTATCATTATTGGTTATAAATTCCTGAGGGAATTTTAATTTTCTTATTGGTAGATAATTAATTTTGAAAACGAGGACTAAGAATGAAATCCCAAGTGTTTGAGAATACTATAATTATATTTTTATATTTTTTTGGTTGATATGGGTGTCTAGGAGTTTTGGTCGTTTTTTTGATGAAACAAGAAGGTGGCTAGAGGACTGTTGTAATTCTATAGTAGTCACTAACTAGCCGGTTAGCCCCTTTGACTAGGAAGTGGGACTAGACAAAGCCTAGAAATTCTACTTGGGCACAACAACTAGTTGGTGGGGCTACTATAGGTGTGTTTTAATGGGGTGAAATTACATATTTTATCACTTCAGGGGTATCAGGATTTATCATTGCAGGGGACTTGAGAATGACAATTTCTTAGATGAATTCCCTCCCCCCATGACTCTCCTTCGATCCCCTTCGAATGAGGATGGTTCCTATTGTTTTGTGATGATGAATTGAGGTGAGTTAATTCATTTTCATTGGATTTTATTATCCCATTAATCAAACATTTATTAAATTTAGTTTTGGAGAGGGTATTAATGTTTATTTCACTGGATCATGGTGCAATTTTCTATGATTAATGGGGATTTTACTATTCTTGTGAAGAGGGAATTCCAAGACACTGTTGGCACAACGTCAGAAGAATTTTTGATCAAGGTATGATGCTAAAATATTTAATTGATAATTTAAATTTAATTTAATTTAATTGATGATAGAATCAATTTCAGGTGATAGGTATTTATCATGGGATAGTGTTCAGGAGGTGTGAGGAACCTTCCATGGGTGTTTGGCCAGGGTTCCAGCGCAACAGTGGTGCTCGGTGAAAATTTCAGCAAATATGATACACCAATTTAAATTAAATAATTAATTATAATTGTTTATAATTAATTATATATGATGGTTAGAATGATATCAATTCTTGGGAGCATGGATAGTACTCTGTTTTCTTAAACGAGATTTGAAGAGGCATGAAAGGGCTTGGAAAGTGCTTGGATGAGGATTGAAAGAGCATAGAGATGGGATAACTTAGGTATCAAGGTAGGAGATCCCTTTAATATGATTGCATATGTATTTATATACTTGATATTGAATTCATGCATAATTTCATGGGTCTATTCATAGGTTTTAGGGATAAAAAATTCTGTGTATTATTGAGATAGGATGGTTCCATACTTCATATGCTTTGAATTATTGTTCTAATGAACTTGGATGTTTTCATTTCACCTAATTACTTGGTCACCTAGGGGTGAGTGTATTGTTTCAGATGATATGATATATTGGGAAGGTGTTGAGGTGCATTGAGAATCGAGTGGCTTGGGTTGGGTTCCTAGGGCCAGTGGACATTCATAAAAGGCCTATGGCTAGGTAAAGATAGGTGATATAGGGATATGTATTCTAGGTGACAATAAACTCCCTCTTGAGTACAAATGTGAGTATAGAAATGATCTTGGAGTAGGAGGAGTCTAGTGGGACTGGTAATCTAAATTTCAAGGGGGATGTTATAAGTTCTAGGACTATGCATCTTTAGCCAGGGCCAGATAGAATGTGGTGGTTTGGGATAGTACTTGGGTAGAGGTACTAGGAATGTTGAGGGACTTCAGTGAGGTTGGACCAAACCTTGAGGTCTATGTTTGAGTGAGCCTTTAGGAAGTGATGTCACTAGTGGGTGATGATCTTTAGTTGGCATCAATGAAAAGAGATGGTGATGGGTCTGGAGGACCCAGTAAACTACTTGAAGGGTGAGTTGTGGTGTGTTGAGGTATAAAAAGGTAGCATGGGGATAATCCTAGATATTATGAGGTGGTGAGATGAATGGAATTCTCTGGGCTTCTGTGATGTGTTTTAGGGACCTTTCTTTGGGGAGGCATATGTCATAGTTCTTGAGGTAACCTCCATAGGGTCTGTAGGGATGGGATGGTGTGCCAGGTACCTTGCCTTAGAGTCTTGGGCTGATTGATGATTGTTCCATGTTCCTTCAAATATCAGGTCAAAGACCTTACCATGTGTGGATTGGGTTGGTGTGATTGACTCTATAGATTCTATAGGGATGCGATGATGTGATGGACCTCCTCATTGTATGCATGGATGGTTCGGCCTATAAATGTTCCCTAATGCTCAAGTATGAGGTTGAGTACCTTTTTAGGCATATCATGGGTTGGTGAACATGCACACGACCGTGTATTATAAAGGCTCGGGTCGAGGAATATTTAGAGAGCTAGGTCATGGTACGATGCATGATTGATGGACCAATTTAGAGTGATTAGGGAAAAAACATGGATTTTAGAATTTTTACTGTGCCAGGTGTCTACATATATCAGGTTAAGTTTTTGGATACCTCCATAACCTAATTCAGTTGGTATGGGTCGGGCATTGGTATATTGGAAGGAAGAAATAGGTGGGTTTCAACATAGATCCAAAGAAGGTTTAGTTAGGTTCATAGTAGAATTATTATCACCTAATGAATTAACAAGTACGTGTACCTTATTGGGTTTTATTTTTTCCTGGTTAGCTTATAATGACTCAAAAATCATGTGTACTGTATTTCATTTCCTTATGAATACACACTTATAAAATTGCATATATTAGGGGTGCTTGGTGAGACCCTACTGAGTTTTATACTCTCACCCTATATGGGAATAAAGGTGCACATATAGAACTTATGTACAAATTTTAGGTTACAGAATAGGTTTTGATAAGGATTAAGTTGAGGTAGCTCAATAGTTTTAAGAGACATGGTGTGTATGGCTTGGGGATAGTAGTAAGGCTATGGTGTGTGTGTTGTATCTTGGTTTTTTTCTACTTCGGATCAACTAGATGGGTAATTAATTTATACATTTTATATGAAATAATAAAGTGTATTAGTGATTTTATTTATTTATTTTTAATAATCTATTATTATTTGGATGATACTTAGTTATTTTTCTTTTTATATTACTATGATTCGAGGGCATAGTCTCCCCATTGAATGTTCTCGACCCTACCTGCTAGTCAAAATCCCCTAGTGTATAGGGAGGTGAACTTGAGGCCATGTACTACACTAGGTCAGATGGGTTTTTAGATCAATTCATTATAGGTTTATTGTGATAATGACAGAAAAGTTCTAGTTTTTAGCAAAATTTGAATTTTTTACTATTCACCTAAAAACCAATTATTTCAGAAAAATCCTAATAATTAATCTTAAGATAATATTGTTATTATAAATCCAAAACTGATGTTTATTTTATCAAATTGGAAATCTAAAATTTATAAATTCAATTTTTAAATAAAATCATAAAATATAATGAAAAGATTTTTTATAGGATTTTTTTTATAATATTATAAATTATTATTCATATTTACAATAATTTAATAATTAAATTAATATTAACCAATTATTCATATCATATATATTTTATCATTATTAATTAATTTTTTTTTGAAATAGAAATTCATGTCACATAAGAAAGAAAAATTTTAAAAATATTTTTCTAAATAATAAATGTTCCTATTAGTTATTTTAGGTAAACTAATTGAATTTCATTGATATTAAATGTACCATTTTTTTCTTTATATATATATATTAATTCCATAAATAGGTTACTCCTATTCATTACCTCTAATTGAATAGAATGTTTTTAACATGAATACTTAAATATTTATATTTTACATAAGTATATTATGGTTTCATTTATGTTTAGTGTTGTGTGTGTATCAAGCCATTAATCACATTTAGATCATTTAAATGGATTTGTATATTAAAATTTCAATGTGATAAATTTTTGTTTTTGGGGATTTTTTTAAAAATAATACTGATGTTTTGTCTTAAGGTTTGTGAAAAACAGTTTTTTATGTTCATTTTACTTGAAATGGATCATGGGGTTAATTGTTTTTAAATTATGGGGATTTTATAGTTTAAAAAATATACATAGAAAATAGTTTTGTAATTAGAATTTAATGTGCATGTATAAATTACATTGTTTCTCAAGTAATGTATTGAAAATTCCTAAAATTTTATTGATTTTGGTTTTTTTAATAACATATATTTTCCAAGGTATGTTTTAAAAAAATCATTAGAGTTTTTCTGTGTGTAAAATTATTGGAGTTAAATTATAAATAAGAAAAAAGTACTTGTGGAAATTAGAAAAATGGGTTTTTTATTTTTTCCATGAGTCACCCAAATGGTTATATTATGTGTTTTGTTCATGTGACTTGTTATTTGTATTATTCCAAGTGAAATTGGGGAGTTTAGACCATGTTTTTTCTATTTTGGAAAAAGAAACTGGCTCCTATGTAGACTGGGTTTTCTTAATTTTCAATGGTAGACTAGGGATGACTTATGTGTTTATATTATCTATTTTGTTGGTTTTCTATGGTCATTTAGAGATATTCATGTGTTTTAGTATCATGGTATGGGTAAATATGTTAGGTCTGAGTAGTCATATGAGAGGATAGAGAGTATGTGGTTGGAATAGTTGATTTAGGTTTTAGTGGGTGATTCTTATGATATGGGAACTATTAAATGGGATCAAACATTTTTGAGTGGATTATTATGGTGGGGAGGAACCCTAATCCCCATTAGAAATAAAATGTTAACCAATCTGTTTTTTGGGATCAATAGGTTCAATTGAGAACCATCTTAGTTTTTGGTAATCATGGTTTCATGTTAGTGCTCATGTACGAGTGGAGTGACCATATACAGTCATCATACTCCATAAAGGAAATGATGTGGGTTTAATAGATTGGGTATTGTAGTTCTATACGGTGATGATAAAGATACTCTAATAGTAGGGAGTATAAAATCATTTATGTATGTTCAATCCTTATAACGGTTTGGGTCACAAATATAATAAAATATATGGGTGAGTAGGATTTTGGATGTGTCTATACTCGTTGGAGTAGTATAACCCTAAGATTTATTATTCATGGATCCATTAATTTAATTAAAATCAGTGTTTTGTTTTGAATTATGTGTATTTATTGTATGATTTTATGATTCTTTTGAATATTGGGGCGTTAGGATTTGAAAATAATGGGGTACATTGGCTAGTGAGGCCAAGTGCTTTTGGTGAAAGTTGTCCAGAGAAGGCTGAAATGGTTTTTATGAGGAATTATATACAGAGAGACATAACCCACATTAGAAGTGGTTATATATAGATCATAGTGAGCAACACTATAGAGGTAATGATGATATTGTGTAGACTTGTGGGAAGCTTGATTAATGGGTAGCTCAAATTTATTTAAATAGTGCTCTAGTGTGTGGAGTTATGCAGTATAAGAACATTTGGTGTTTAGGTATAGAATAAGATGATGTTGAAGTGAACTAGGGACTAGGGAAGGTTTGGGTATATAGTTTTAGGGATATCACAAGTTTTGTAGGAGGATAAGTGTTATGATGTGGATTTTATAATGCCCCGCGTGATACAGGTTATCAAATTCTTAGGAAATTTTCATTTTTGCCCATATTAGGGGTATCTTAAGAATTTAGATTAATAATAGATTTATAAGGTTTGAAAAATCTCTAGAAGCTATTTTTATAAGTGTTTGAATGTCCATAGGGTGTTTCAAGTGATCCAATAGTCATCAAAATAATAGTTGTGTGTTCATGCTACTGAAAGTTTATAGCACCAGGAGAGTAACACCATGGATGTTACATGTCATTAATTAATGTACCATAACATGAGGTTATAATGACATAAAATTCAAGTAACCATGTTTTATAGTATGAATGGATAGTGGGACATTTCCCTAGTTGGGTTCATCTCTTCATGAACCGGGGGTCATGCTGAGATGGAGGTTTGGTTGAGGGGGGCCCTTCTACTAGGCGTGCAACACATCATGACACTTAGGGTCATTCCATGTCAAAGGTTTAGTCAAGAAGGACAGTCTGCCGGGGGTATGGTCACACTGTCATCAATAAGGGCCCCACCATGACTTGTTTGGATGAGGCACAATCACACCATGACCAATTATAATCATTCCATAACTGAGTAATGCGTGCCTTTTTTAAAAGAGAATTTTGGTAATTTGAAAGGAGTTCCTATTTGGAACTCTCTTTGGTTCCTTAGCCTCTATTCACACAAGATAAGGGATATAAACCCTCATGGATCTTTCATTGTTCTCCCTTGGAGTCTCATTGATATATGTGAATCAAGAGAGTTATATCACACATATTTGATATAAGATCTCTCCCTTTTTCCTATTTGTTCTTCTCCCTTGTTCTTTACTGATTTTGGTACAACCGAGTAGGGTTTTTTTGGAGACCAATTTACTAGATCTTGGTGAAATTATCTTGATTTATGGGGAATCAATTTTTGGTTTATATATGAGGTCCAAAAAGGATGTTTTCTTTCATAATTTTTTCATTTCACTAGAGGTATTTCACCCTATAGACTTATATAGGGATTTTGGAGAATTTAGGTTAAATTAGAATATTATTTGGCTGTTAATTTTTGTTCTTTATTGTGGTATAGACAAGGGTGAATGTTAGGAGTTGATCAAACCCAATTGTTTTTGGATTAAACTATATGAGGTCACCCACTGAGTTTGGAATTGATTATACTAATTTTTTATTTTTTATTTAAATTATTTTTATATTAATTTGATGGTGTTTGTTAATGATATAGGTTCACACAAACTCAGAGGATGTTGGTTGAGGATTGGAATGGATTGTGGATTGTTAGATGAGTTAGGTGACATTATCATAATTTTTGTGTCTTTCTCATTTGGTAATTTTATTTTCATGTTCCATTATTACTATTAATGTTGACATGATTCATGATTTTTCAGAGATTGGTATGAACACCCATATTCCTAAAATTATATATGGAACACATAGCTTGCCAAATGGTTTGTTGGTGGTGCTAAAATTAAACATGTATAAGTGGAATCCTTATGTATTTCCTAGTGGTGTGAGTTGGTTTTAAAATATTAGGAGGTTTCCCTTTTAAAATTAGTTTTTTAGAAGGTGTTTTATGTGCATGTAATGTCAAAAAAAGTTATGATTTGAGAAATTGGTTTTTATGTGGTTGTTAAAAAAGAAAGTGGGGTTTTTTAAATAATATATTGATGATATTTTGTCCAAGGTCCTAGTGTGATTATGATGACATATGATTCCTTTTATAAATGAGTTAGAAAAGGGGATTTTGGATTAGTTTATAAAAGAAAACCCAAAAGAAATTTTCTCAAGTTGTTTTGCTTCATATAAACTTTATAAGTAAAAAAATAGGCTATATCGAAGTTCATAACACTTGTGGATCCCATTAGTGTGGATATATCATGTAACATACTTCTTTTAATAAATATACTTATTTTTTTTCAAAATTTAGTTTAAACCATTATTTTTTATCTATATGAAAGTGCCTAAGAGTTAAAGGAAGGGTTCCAAATTGTTTGTGGCTTGTTTTGAGCCTGGTGCATTGGTTTTTTTGAAAACATAGGTGAGGCACACAGTTATAACATAGATTTTACTGATCAGGCACCTCAACCATGTGAGCCCTAGAGGGTGTCACACAATTTGTGAAACCATGCGGCATAAGCCAAACAACTATGAGAATTGGTGTAGGTGGGTTAAGGATGTGAAACACATGGTGTGTGATTGGTTTTAATAACCATTCATAAACCATGAAAGCGGTGATTTTCATGGGATTGTACTGTTGGATGATTGGTGTATAGTTTGGAAAATGGTTTTTCTAAACCGTTCACCCTTGAAAAAATGGGTTAAATTTCGATTTTCCTCTACATTATTTAAGTGATAAATCTATATTTTATTTTCTCTCCATTCACAAAATCAATCCAATTCAAGATCCCCCATTGTTATCCTCTAGGATTTGATCCATATTCATCATTCAAAGTTAGAATCAATTGAAATTTATCATGTTAGATCTTTATTGATAACATCATCAGTCCTATTTCTTATTTTATTTGTTTAACTCACTGTATGGAATTCTAAATCCATGAAAGATAATATTCCCTGTTTTCTAGTTATTTTTCTATTTATTTAATTTTATTCATTCTATCCTGATTTAAAGGCTGAAACAGATGTGGATCCTACTACCTTTCTATGGTAGGTGGTCTTGTACCTTTTCCTGAATGTTTGGGTGTTTATATTATGTCTCTATTCTGATGCACTTTGAAATTACCGTCATTGATCCTAAAAATGATAAACATATAAATTAATTATTAATGTTTAATTCTTGAGATGTTATGATACCTTGATAAATTTTTGGAGGGTGGATACCTCAATTGGAACAACCCCCATTGGATGTGTTGTATTATATTCCCAGATTACTTATATCTCTATTTTGACCCAAACACCACTAAGGTGTGTTTGGATTGGTGTTGAACAGTGAAATGTTATTAAGTGAGTTAATAGAATGATACATTGGAATGGATTACATACCATGGAACCCTTTATATCACTTACATATTATATAGATTAATTATTAAATGAATTGAATAATGGAAAGAGTGATTCTCTTTAGACATGAATATAATTGACATGGATGTGATTACAAAATTCTTGTATTTAGTACTAAACAAGTCATTCTCTGTTATCTTTTGTAATTATGGACATGATTTTCCTAAATGTTCACTTGGTATTTATAGATTTTACATTCCTTATAGTTGATTATAATAATGGACATGATGTTTCATATTATATACTTAGTAATAATGGAAATGATGTTCCATCATGTTTATTTTATAATTAATGGACATGATATTACATAGTGACTATGCCTAACTAATAAATATGATGTTTCATATTACTTATGTATCATTAAAGGGAATGGAATTTCACATTGAATATAAATAATTAATGGAAAATATTCCCATGATTATTTATAATGAAAAACATGTTCAAGAGACACTCCAACTTAAGCTGATGTTGGTAGTGTTAGGCGGGTGTCCCAAGAGGAACTTGGACCAATGTGGTTTACTTATTTACTGCATTAAATTTAATATCACCTATACATTGATAATTGTATACTCATAAACTGTATAGTATTAGACACCTTTAGTGGTGGATTACAGAGTTTATCTCACACCCTGTTTGTGTCAAGGATTGGTTCCCAAATATACTTCACAGATACATGTTGGGATAAAGAGAAGTTTCCAGCTATAGACGCCTAATTTTTGGAACTAGGATAAAGTATGGGAGCCAAAGATCAAGATTATTCTCGTGATGCTATTGGGGATGGATTCAAATATTTTTATACTTTTTATAGCATGTTGTATATTTATGATTCCCTATTTACATTATGTTCCCATTTTTATATATCATAATGACAAGACTTCAGCATTTGTTCATGATACTGTATATAACTCTATTTATTATTGTGATTCTCTCCTTCTAATTTTTATTATTATGGAAGTTATAATTTCACAATTTGTTTTATCTTGATTCCCTTGAATTTATAATTATTTGCCAATGTGATCCACTATTACATGAGTTTATAGTATCCTCACCATACCACTATAGACCCTCACTACTAGTTGGAAGCCTCTGGAATAAAATGAGGTGCTCTTGAGGCCATGTGGCCAACTGGGTTAGGTTACTTAAGAGTGAACTGAGCCCAAGATGCTATAATGTGGTATCAAAGCTCTTTTTTTCCTTTTGTCTTACTATTTGAGTTATTAGAAAATATATTAGTAATGTTTCCTAATTTGGTGATGATATAATTTATTGGAGTATAAAAACCACATATAGGGAAAATAAAAATTACCTAGGATTGGAATTATTATTCTGGATTATGACTATTATAATAGTACTGATTTCACCAATGGGTTCCATACATGATTTGTGGAATTAGTATTATTATTACTTAATATTCTATTTCACCCTTATCCCATTATGGAAGGGAAGTATTTGTTCATGTCTCATTATAGGAATACAAGTATTCACAGGTCATACATATGCTATGAAATTTTTATTTTAGTGCGTCCATTTTATGTAGAATATTGTAGTGACTTTATTGATATATATTTTATCTTAATAATGTTTCTATAGGATAAATGAGATAATTAGTTTTTTATTTAAGTGTATGAATCAACCTAAATATAGTTTTTCAATATATATTGAGGGTGAAATGTTAATTAACTAGTTATCATATATTTGAGCTATGTAACTGTGGTTAGACAAGCTAACAAATTAGTCAATTTAAATTACACGAATACCAATTGTAATTCATAAACCATATAATTTTATAAATATATAGTTTAAATTAATTTAATAAAATCAACATATATGACTTTTTACTTCTTGATACTTCATGTAATGGTATATCTACCATTACATGACATACCAACTGCAACATATGAAGCATATGCCTTTATTACATGGTAATGTTGACTCATATAATAGGACTATGACGCGTGTATATATATATAAATATAAGTATGAAATTGAATAAAAAATAGAATTTGAAAATAAATAGTTGCTGGTAAATGGGTATTCCACTTAAAATTTAAAGGGTGTTTCCCTCAAAACTCCATATACCTGAACCCCTAATGAGAGACTCGAACATTGACCCAAACTGAGCTTTAGTAGTGGTTAATTGGGAATGGATTTTGTGTAGGAAGGAATTTTACCTATCATTTTGAAATTATATGTGATTTAATCAATTATAAAATATTGATATGAGGTGTGTGTTTGGAATTGAAGAGATACGCCACAAACATGGACTCAATTCATCCATTAGGTGGGTAGCAACGACCATGCTCCAGATGTAGTGGAACCTGAGCCACTAATATTACCTAATGTAGTTCCACCTATGAAACCTCCTCTTATTCCAAATATTTTCTCCAATTATTAGTTTTTAGAGTGTTTTTTATGACTAAATCAGTCTATATAGTGATCTTAATAACATTCCCCTTCTATGGTAGAGTTGACTAGAGAGCTCCAATAACAAATCCCTCCTATCTTTTTAGGGGAAGGAAGTACCCAGGCTATTGAGTCAGGACTGGAGGCTATTCTATCTATCTTCAATCACCTTGAGGCACCTCCTGAGAAAAGTTTGAAGCTCACTTCATATATATTCCATGGATTTACCAAGATATGTTGGGATTCAATCATGCATGCATACCAATATCGAGTTATAGTATGGAGATATTTTCATTCGGTATTCTATGATCACTTATATCCAAAGAATTTTAGTGTTGATAGTGCCATAGAGTTTATATACCTGCACTAGGGAATAACATCGGTTATGGAATATTCATCCCAATTTAATAATCTTTAGTGCTTCCCATTTATGCATCTAGAATATGAGTTTTCCAGAGCTATGAGGTTTGAGGATGGGCATAGGTATGCCATTTGATCATAGGTAAATGTATTTTTATTGACTAGAGTATTGGGGATAGTGAATCATATCCTCATCACCGAGTATAATATGATATAGGATAAGGTTGTAGGCTAGGTAAGCTCTATACCTAGACCAGATAGTGCTTCAACCTATGTTAGGAAAAATTTCCTAGAGGGTTCTCATAAGAGAGGTGGTAGTCAGAGTGTCCACACAGATATCCAGGTATTATTCTATCGGTGTGGGAAGACAGGTAACCTGAAGCCTCTATGTGAAAAAGACCCCATTCATTGCCGATCCCATGGTAGGATTGGGCATCTTTAGTGGTTTTTTATTACCTTCCCATCAATTCTTAGTGTTAGAGTATCTTAACTAGCTCTGCCCCCAGGAGTGGGATCAATGGATCTTTTCTAAGAAACAAGCTGGAGAACTAATAGCCATTTAGGATGAAGATATGGCCATGGAATAAGAAGATATATATTAGACATTTAGCAAAAAAACCTTCCTTAGGTAGTTAGGTTATATTTTAGGGATGTAGTTTAGGATAGGTTTATGTTGTACAGGTGAAACCAGAGGAGCTAAGTTCTAGGTATTCAATAGTTAGTGGTAAGATTTTAGTAGTCCCTACTTTAGTGAATACTTTATTCAATATGGATGCTTCACATTATTTCATATATATGGTGATTATGGAAATTATTAACCTTGATATTTAGTATTTCTATAGAATATTGACTCCTGATACTCCATTCAAAATTTATTCAGAGAGTGTAGACCGATGTATGGAAATAAGTATCTATAATCTCATGTGGATCATTTTAATTCACAATATTATGAGATTTTATGTAATTCTTTAGATGGATTCAATAGTACCCTATCAATCCCATATAGAAAGTTATCACAAATAGGTTTCCTTTGTATCAATTGATTATGGTAACTATATTCGCAAGGGTGAGTAAGATTTACAGAATATTTGAGATGGACCTGATCATTATGGGATTGGAAGACTAGCATCCCAAATTGAGAGTCATTATCTAGATTTTTAGGTAATGCGACATACAGATTTCCCTGTTGTAGTGGATTTTTTTTGGGATGTATTCCCTGAATACTTTTGTAGAATACCTATTGAGGGAGAGGTAGAGTATAATATAAAACTAATTATAGGATAAAAAATAGTATAAATTCCTCCTTATAGGATAAATAATAATGGGTTCATGGATATCAAGAGGTAGTTATAGGATTTAGAAGCCAATGGGTTTATATGATCCAATAATTCCTTGTGGGGTTTTCCTGTGATTTTTTCCAGGAAGGTAGATGGGAACCTTAGGTTTTTCATAGATTAAATTAAGTTTAATCATCTTACATTTTAGAAACAACATTCACTACCTAATCTAGATGAAAATTTTGATCATCTTAGAGGAGCTCAGGTTTTCTCAATGATTAATTTGATGTCTAGATACCATTAGGTATGGGTCAGAGCTACAAATAAACCACATAAAAATTTTGGTAGTAGAAATGGATTGTATGAGTATTTTGTAGTGTCGTTTGGTATCTTGAACATTCCATATACTTTCATGTCCCTCATGAATCAGGTTTTATACCCATACATGGATTCATTCATGGATGTTTTCATGGATGAAATATTGGTGTATTATCATAATTGACGTGATCATGTTAAAAACAATGACATCATATTCAGTACACTGAGAGAGAATATGTTGTATGATATTATAAAAAATTGTTAGTTTTTTATTGATAAAGTTAACTTCCTGGGTCACATTATCTGAGAGGCACAAATATTTATTGACCTAGAGAAGGTGACAGAGGATTTTTCTTGGGAGTAGCCCATGAACTTATTTTATAAAAGTAGTTTCTTATGGCTAGATTAATATTACAGGTGATTTATTTTGGATTTATCATGAATTTAATCACATATTATAAAATTTACCAAGAAAAGTGTGAAATTTGTATTGCCTAAAGATTTTGAGAAATCCTTTATGGAGTTGAAAGGAAGAATGACTTCAACACCGATCCTAATTCTTCCAAATCAAGGAAGAAGCTATACATTATATTGTGATGCATCATGAATTAGGATATAATAATTTCTAATGTAGAGAGATCAATTTTTTACGTAGGGTCCTCTATAGTTGAGACATCATGAGTGGAATGACCTATTTAATGATCTCAATCTTGCTACATCTGTTCATTCCTTTAATTGTTGGAGGCATTATTTACTGGTAGAGTGATTGGTTGTATACATAGACTAAAAAAATCCTAAAATATATCTTCATGCATTGTGATTTTTATATTATATAGAAAATATGGGTTAAATAACTACATTTATTTTACTTTTAGATTATGAATACTACTGGGAAAGTCAATGAAGTAGAAAATACTCCATGTAGGAAGACTCAGACACATGAAATTTAGGAGGTTAGCATTGAATGGTAGCTTAAGGACTTATTTTATAAGATGCACTTGGAGGGGAAGGAATATCCTAGGAATCCAATTATTTCATTATTATCAGTGATATCCTCACTTCTTGGATATATTTAAGATGAGGTAGATTTTGGATTTAGAGGGCTTAGTCCTAAGGGAGAGTGTTTTAGGAGGGGACACAGTGCCTGGTTGGGTTGTTGATAGGAATGAGATCTTTTGCTATCATGGGTGTGTTTGGGTTTTGGAAGACATATGAGAGGAGTTGATGTGCATTTCTCATGGCTCTTCTAGGGAAGTACATTCTAGTATCATGAAGATATACTATGATTTATTCCACTAGTATTGGTGACCTGGTATGAAGAGGGAGATAGATGGATTTGTTACTCGGTGTTCCACATGTTAGTAGGTGAAGGTTGAAAACTAGTTACTAGTTGTACTTGTAAAACCATTTCTTATTCCAAATTGTAAATGGGATTATGTCATTATGGATTTTGTGACTAGCCTAATGATATTTTCATGAGGCGGTGACACAATATGGGTGATCATTGATAGGCTGAAAAAGGTCTCCCACTTCTTTCCTATTCAAGAGACCTTTTAGTGTAATAACTAGGGAGACTATATGTTAGGTTGATCATAAACCATTATGGAGTTACATTCACTAACATATTAGAAATGGATTACCATTTTACATCATGGTTTTGGTAGGGGTTGTAGTAGGAACTGGGTTCAATGGTGCTTCTGAGTACAATATATCATCCTTAGACCGACAGGTAGTCTGAGAGAACTATATTGGTGTTAGAGGACATGCTCTGAGAATGTATCCCTAGTTCTAGTGGTTGTTGGGAGAAGTAATTACCTCTTTATGAGTTATTTTATAATAACGTTTTTAATGAAACTATCTAGATTATTTTTTATGAGGCCTTATATGGTAGGTCAATCCATTCACCCCTATGCTGGTTAGAGGCAGGTGAGGCTGCCCTAATGGGGCCTCATCTCATGTAGGAGATATCAGAGTAGGTACAAAATATCAAGAAGAATATGCATATAGGTCAGTTTAGGTAGAATTCTTATACTGATTATCACTGCTAAACTCTATAGTTCAAGGTGGGACATTGGGCCTTCTTGTGGTTTTCTCTTAGAATGGTTTATAGAAAAATTTGATGATTGGGAATGCTATTACCTCTATTCATCAGACCTTTTGATATCTTGGATAGGTCTATACTAGTATATTATTAGGTAGTAGTTCTTCAATGATATAGGGGAATGGATGATGTCTTCCATTTATATCAACTTCTCTACTATCATTCCAACCCATCCCATTATTTTGATCCTGAGTAAATTTGTTCTGAGGATGATGATTCTTTTGAGGAGTATCCGTTTCTTATCATTGATCATAACATAAAGGTTTTTTTGAGGTAGTTACGTTCCTCTGTTTTGGGTGCTATGGTAGAGAAGTCATGTACAAGATGAGACCTTAGAGGGAGATACCGATATACATGTTTAGTGACCAAAACTAATCTCAGATGATGTTCCACCACCTTAAGAAGGAATAATTAGGGATAAGTTGTTTTAAAGAGGGAAGGTTGTAACATCCTAGTTTTTATGAAGGTAAAAATACATTTATATTTCAGTTTAAAACTTTATTTTTAACCATATGGAAGTGCATGAGAGTTAAAGGAAGGGTTTCAGAGTGTGTTAGACTTGATTGGTGCATGTAGGTCCCATTTTGAGTGAAACAGGTGAGGTCAATGATTTTTTCTTACCATTCACCTCAACCATGTTTGATTTTGAGTTCCGTACATAGTTTTTCAAACTATGAACCCTAGGATGCACGACTATATGTTTTGGAATTAGTGGGTTATAGAGGCAATCCACATTGTGTGGGACTAGTTTGTCTAACCGTGCACAAACCGTACAAGGGGTGAGTGCCATGGGATATTGTTGGATCATGGTTGGAACACAGTTTGTCCTAATGTGTGTATAAACCCTTCACCCTTTAAAAATGGGTGAAACTCCCATTTTCCCCAACCTAAATTAACTTCCAAATCCATATTTTCTTTCCTATCCACATATAACATCCCTCTTATTTGAGCTCTGCCATGGTTATCCTATAGGTTTTGATATATCTTCTTCATATGACATTATAATTAGGTTTTGTTCACCATGTTGGATTTTTATCTGTAATATATTTAATCCACTTTCTTATTTTATTTGTTTGGATCACCATATGGAATGCTAAATCCATTAAATATAATATAACATATTTTCTATGTATTTGGATATTTATTAGATTTAGTACATTATGGCCTGAGATAAAGACCAATAACAGATGAGAAATCTATTACCTGTCTAAGGTAGGTGGTCTCGTACCATTACCTTTTTTTGTGTTTATATTATTTTTCCATTATTCCACATGTCGTACTTACCCATATTTTCTCCTAAAATTGATAAACCTATAAATTAATTATTTAAGATTAATTATAGACATGTTATAAGACGATAATAATATGTTTTTGGTTTAATAACTCAACCAAAAATACCTCATTGGATGAGTTCTAGTTTATTACTTAATGAATTATGGTATTATTGTGACCGAAACACAATTAAGGTGTGTTTGGATTAGTGTTGACTAGTTAAATGTTATTAAATGAGTTAATAAAATGATGTAGTTGCATGAATTACATAACTTGGACCCCTTTATATAACTTACCTTATATATGGATTAATGATGAAATGAATGGAATAATGAAAAGGGTGATTCTATTTTGTCTTGAATATAATTTACACGTATGTAAATACATAGTGATTTCCATCTATACTGGAAACAACATTCCTTATTGTAATTTATTATTATGGAGAGGGTGTCACTAAATGTTTACTTAGGATTTATGGATATGACGTTTTTTATAGTTTTTAGGAATAATAGATATGTTGTTCCCTATTATATACATGGTAAGATAGTACACAATGTTCCTTTATGTTTATTTTTTAATAAATAGACATGATTGTCCATAGTGACTATGCCTAATGGATGGAAACAACGTTCCATATTATTTAGATATAATTAAAGGGAATGATTTTACACATTCACTACTAGTAATTAATGTTCATGATTCCCATTACTGTTTGTAATGTAATAAATGATCATGAGATAGTCTAACTTAGGCTGAAGTAGGTAGTGTCAAGTGGGTGTCCGAAGAGGAACTTGAACCGATTTGGTTTACATATTTACTAATTTTAAATTTACTGTTACCTAAATAATGATCAATGTATATTCACATACAAGATAATATAGAAAACCATTGGGGGTGGCCTACTAAGTTTATAGCACACCATGTTTGCGCTGCAAATTGGTACCCGAACATACTTCATTGATGCATGTAGGGATAAAGGGAAGAGTCTATCCATGGATGCCTAATTTTTGGTAATATGATGGAGTATGCGAGTAGATGACTGGGATTATGCTCATGATGCTATTATATATTTCTTTTGTTTCTTTTTTAACTTTTATATAGCATGTCATATTTTCCTTCTTCCCTATTTTTAATATATTCCTATTTTTATTTCATACATACATGACATCATCTATTATATATGATACATGATATGGTTCTTCTTATTGATTTTATTTTCTCTTAATTATTATTATTATTTTGGATATTATTATATATTTATTTTATTATCTTTATTCCATTGATTTGACTGTTATTTACTATTGTGCTCCACTCTGACATTAGGGTATAATCTCCCCACTGTACCACTATAGAACCTTGCTGATAGTTAGAAGCCTCTAAAATATGGGGAGACATGCTTGAGGCCATTTGGCTAACCATGTCAGATTACTTATGAGTGAACTAGGCCTAGGATTTTATATATTCCACTAGTTATAGCCACATCCATATACACAATTTCCAAGGGTGAAACCTATGATAATGGGGTCTTATCGAGGGCACAATAAATATAACCTTTGGTATCAATCATGGATATAAGCTTTTTACATGGTAAATTATTGTGGCTAAAGGATTTTTCCTTGGAAAAAAACCATGGATATAAGTTATTTTCATGATCATATCACTCGGGGTTATAGGATATGGAAGAAAAGTGCATCCACCAGGTTTCAAACCTAGACCTCACATCTATAGTTTAGTTAAAAATACCAATATTATTGGAATATAATTTAGAATATATATATATATATATATATATATATATATATATATCAGCCTATAATCATGGGTCTCCATCACCCATGGCTACAAGCTATTGCCATAGGAATCAGTTGTGGTTATAGGCTATTTCCACTGACAATTCCTATGGATATAGGGTGTTTCCACATGTGATTACTATGGATATAAGCTATGTATATGGGTATATTATATCCAAATGACTCTATATACCATGGATAAAGGATATTTTTATGAGCTTTGACCATGGATATAGGTTGTTTCCACAGACGATAGATGTGGCTATAAGGTGTTTCCATGAGTGATTCTTGTGGTTATAGGATATAGATGTAGGAATCTCATTTCCATGGGAACCTAATTACCATAATTGTTGGGTGTTCATGGAAGGTTTTGTATATATGGTCATTGATTCTTGTGGGCATAGGTCCCTTTCCATGCACTTATGGATTGAAAAAATAATCTTATTGCCATGGGCATCAAGGCCCATGGAAATAGGGTACCATATTGACATGGTAATATTATGATTATGGATATAAGATGGATATATATATATAAATTTCCATCCATATCTACATCCTAGTGGTTATATGTCCATCTTCTAGTTGTGTATGTGAGGTTAACACCCATTTTTCTAAATGTGTTTTCCTTGATGTCATCACTATTTGGGACTACTTTTGGATAGTGTTGTTGCATGATGATGGATGAATTTTTGTGTTAGTAATTGGTGATTGGATTTTAGTATCAAGGCCCAGGTTAGGGAATGATTTTTTAGTTGACCCTTAGAGTTTATAGGAGGGTCTAAAGGATCCAGTTGATAACCTTATGAGTGGGATAATAATGTTAAGTGGATCAACATGTTGAGTGGGTGTGACTGAGGTAGTTGGAGAGTTGGTATGTAAGGATATATAGTTGATGAGATGTGTATACCTAGTTCTCGAGGGAATATTTCCCTCATGATGATTTAGTGTGATGGAATATGGGTTGCATACCCTATTTGTTGAGGAATTCATGTGGTAGATATATGCTTGTGGTTGGTTATGAATTATGGAGTGAGTGATATAGATCATGAGGCCTAGATCTTCATTGAGTGAGAAGATGATGGAAGGACCCAATGGGTGAGATGGGGTCCTATATGTGTGTGAATTATGGGAAAACATTGAGTGATAATGTGTTTATTTTGACGGGATGTGAAAACATTCACAATATAGAAGGTGTGGTCATAATTGTGATATCTAGGCCAATATTGATTGATAAGCCGTGGCTTGAGTTTGGATGTACAGTCTCCCTTGAGAGAGAGGGTATGTCTAGGGTATTTCTTGTGCGACATCTATTGAATGAGAGGGGATAATTTGGGACTTGGGAACACGATACCATGAATCTTTGGGCAGTGGTTGAGATTTATCATAACACCATATGTTCCACCTTCAGGTGGTGGTTAGGATTTGGTATGACACTGTTCACTACATAATTTGGCATGGGTTGGATTATGGAACGAGGTTAATATTTATTCCTTCTAATATAGAGCTCATTAATGTATAGTCAAGTGTTATTGTGGGATGGTTAGGATATGATTAAATAACTTGTATTCTTCAATGAACATTGTGTGTTATGTTTTCAAGGTGGGTCTATTGGGTGGGCCCAATTTCCATTCTTATATATGAATTTTATGCACATGCACTTGATCAAAAAATTACTCTATATTTTTGATCTTGTGAGGATTACTAATAGGTTGTTTCACTTACCCCATACCTATATACATAGAATGGGTTTTGATGTGTGTAGTTGGACTTTCATGTTTTCTCTGAGTACTCAAGAATTTCTAGGAGATAGACATGTGGTAAAAGTTTAGTAGCTTATAGAGGTCAAGGATTCAATATAATGATTATGTGAATTTTTTGGAGGATAATTTAATTTATTTATTTTCCATCATGCATATTTTTCATTGTTCCATTGTTTATTTATACGGTGATTATATGATTATCTAATGCTTCCTTGTCATATTTTTATGAATCATATAAATAATTTTACTAATTTATATTCTAGACTATGAGTCCCTTCATGGATCCATTTTATGTATAAAAATATTTTGTGGATATCTATAATATGGACATGCCATTTCAAATTTTTGGTAAATTCGAGAAAAACCATCAGACATTATTATTAAGGGTATAGTTTCTCCATAACTATTCTAGGCCCTCGCTACTATCCATAAACCTCTGGAATAGAGGGAGGCATGGCTGTGGTCATGTGACTATCCCTACATATATTCCATTTAGTTGATATGATTTGGGGAATTACATATATCATACCATAATATTATTCTCACAGAACCTCATACAACATTATCCTATCATATAATATAGTTTCATAATGAAATGGAATGAAATATATATTCCTTTACTTAGTATATAATCATATCATCAACTATGATATGGTGAAATCTATTACATGCATAATTAATTTAGAGTATATTTCCTTTAATGGTACCATAGTTACTAAATACTTATAAAGATCTATGTTTATAACCTTTCTATAATTCAAATCCAAAAGGCATACAATCATGATCAAAATGTTATAAGAAAAAAAAATTCAAATCAAACTTCAACCAAACAACTCAATATTTATATCCTCTAAACTACCTCTTAGTTATCATGTGGGGGACCTTTACAATGAATAAGTATATATTTTAGTCATAGTGGTACTGATTCCTATGGAGGACCAATGCCTTGTATTGTAGTGCATGCATCAACTGAAGGGGTTACCAACTCCATATTTGGAGGATCCAAACAACATCATAATGCGGGGTTACCAATTATACTAAGAGTATGTAATACTGGTATCTTGGGGATATTTTTCTTCCTGGGAATTACTGACTATGTGTCTTCTATAACCATCTCTTCCAATTTTCCCATCATTAAATCTATGATGTAGAGAACATTAACTACTGAATATTCTTTAGAAATAATCCCCATAATAATGGGAGACATGAAACATCATTTTATATATGTTAAAATTATCATAATGGGATATTTAATTATTATGTTTCAACACCTAGGTGATATGATCTATAAATAAAAATGGAGGGTATAGTAAACAATATGTACTTCTTGTTACATGGTGTGTAGGTCTTAGAAACATCCATACATAGGATTCAACATTTCTTCTCATGTGTTGTCAACCCACAATACATGCCCAATATGGTACATGGTATATAAGACTCCATGTTCAATTTTTTCATGTACTAACCATACACATAAAGACCTAAATCCAAGGTACATGGAACATAATTTTATAAACAAGGTGTTATACTACCATCGAATCATTTGTGTAAGGTCAACACACACACAATTTTTTTTAAGGATTATAAAATGTTCTGTTAGGAACACATGTCAAGTGATACAACATGGGTTAACCAGTGTGTACTCTAGGTAAATGCTAATGCATTTGGTTTGTTATACACAACATGTACTCGATCACACATGGTGTACAAGGACAAAAAAAGTTTTTGTTTATAAAACTAGTATATGCTCAAACTTCATAAAATAAAATAAATTATTCTTAACCAAGATTCACTGTAGATATAAATTTTTTACTTCCATGGAAACCATAGTTTCTACATAAATATGACATACAAGATGTGCTTATCTAATACAATACACCATGTATTCGAGAAAATTCAACCATTCAATATTCACATCCTTTTCTTCTCCAACTACATCACCCATCCATTTCACCCCTTATGATAGTCTCCAAACTATAAAATTAATATGGTATTTCTATTATATCTCAATGAAGATTCACTAACCATTCATCATCATTTTCATTGACTTCCTCTATATCCTCCATCAAATCTTTAGTCAAACTATGACTAAAAATCCTTGATACACATCCATTATATCATGTGAACCAGAAACATAGTTCAAGAATTCTCGTTAAACTATGTAATCTCAATCATTACTTTTTCTAAATGGTAGGGGAGTTATAAATTGGATAATGATGGATGATGGAAAGTATGACCTCCCAAAAATTGTATGTGTTCATATTTTTTAAATAAAACTAGTATTCAGAGGGGAGATTATTTTAATAATTGACTTCCAAAAAACTATTGACGGTGTGGTTTTACGAGTCATTCAAATAAAAGGAATATATTTTTAGTGAATAACAATTATAAAAAAATAATATGAAATATGTTAGCTTAAATAATAATAATATTCATCATGAGAAATCAAGAACTATATCATCATACTCTGGAACATAGAAATTATAATAGTTAAAGTCCATTGTATTTTGTTTTGATGATTATCTACCAATTATATAAAAAATAAAAATAGATGTAATATTCATTATAACAAATGATAGAGTATCAAATTATAAGAAAATAATATGAATAATGACACAAAATTTTTAGAAAATAATTTTATCAAAAAAATTTATCATTTTTTTCTTATGAGGAAACTATTGTCTTAAACCATCACCTACTTATTTTAATGATCCCAAATAATGTTTATAATGTTATTAATGGATTTAATCTTTTATGTTAGTCAATTTTTTTCTATTCAATTTTGAAAAATGGATGTCTGGAACTTAATATGAGTACTAACCATATGAACAAATTCTACTAACCATGATGCTCAACCGACCATGTAGTACTAACTACATCAACAAAATACCTATTGTGCACTAATTATGTCAAAGTCATGTACTATCTGTGCATTGATTTTCACATGAAATTATGTGTACTGAACCTACCAGATGTGTACTAAATATAAAACATGAACAACTAAACCTACGACATGAAGAAAATAAGCTACCCTACATACCAGTGAACCGAACACATGAAGAATACTACCTACCACATGAATAAATCTAGTTAGAAAGTGAAGGTATGAAATATTTTTCTAAGTATTGTACATACCATATGTGTAATTTTAGTAATAACATGAAGATATTTACCTACCATGAAAAGAAAAGTATATACAAAATGAAGAGATGTACCCACCATGAGAAGAAGAGTACCTACCTTATGAAGGATTGAAGTTTATGTTCCTAGTTACTATAACAAAAAACCTTTCCTAGTTTCTGTTCCAACCATATAAGCCTCGTAACCATAGAATAAAGTGATCGTTCATAAGTGAAAAAATACCTTCCATGTAAAAATTAAGTAGTGGTTCTTTTTTAAATCTTAAAATTTTAAATGTTTAGCATAAATTGTAGAGTCAGTTCAATTAAGGCTACAATGAATTTACTCCAATGGATAATTCGTGGTGGAATTTTATTTTAAGAATAAGAACCAATTGTATAAAGCAATATAGCTAATAGATGGGTGATACACATAGTGGAAAATAGAGAAATACACATGTAACTATGATATAAATAGGAATTGTCCAAGACACCTTTAAAGACTCTATTTTCTTAAACATTCTATAAAAACTAAATTGATCCCTTTTAAGAAAATTTCAAGGAATCCTGAAAAATCGAAGCTAATTAGACTAAGCTACATAAAATCTTCACAATATTTATTATTTTCAATTTTTATCTTTACTTTAGATTTGTCTTTTTCTTTACTCTATTTATCTATAAACATAGACTCTTTCAATATATTGGAGAGTTATCAATACTCTCTAATATTATTTTACATTTTTATTTCAATGTGTAATTTTGGAAGAGGTATTTTATGGGATGGACTCCATTATATCCCACTAATAACTATGGAAGATGATTTCGTATAGCTTGGAATATCTAAGTATAATTTTTTGTAAAAACAAAACCATGTTTTATATAAATTTATTTTATAAAAAACTACTTGGAAGGGGGTGATTTCCAAGTATAGGGGATTTGGTATTGTCTTGAGACCAAACCCCTTGTTTAATTCCATTTTTTGATTTTATCTGTTAGGTTTTAGTTAGTTTTCAGAACTTATTTATATATGTTTTCTAAAACTATATAAAAAACTTTACTATATTAGTTCACTTTAATTTTTGATTTATAAATGCTTTTTTACTAAAAAAATTATTTTTAAATGTTAAAGTATTTGAAAAATTATTTTAACTGGATTGTGATCGATCTTTGAGAAGATTTTATAAAGATTAAATTTTATAACTATAATATTTTATTTAATTGAGAATATTTTATAAAATGGGGGATTTAAGATTTAAATTTTTTAAATATATATTTTTAATTGGAAACTAAATTCACCCCCAATTGAGTTGTCCAATAGGACCAACATTTTGAATTAGAGTTAATTTGATATCACTTTTTACCATGATCAAGTTTTACCAAAATATCTTTAAATTTCTATGAAATATAAATTTTTGTCTTTATGGATAATAAAAGATTAGAAAGAAATGCCACAAACCAGCCTCCTTATTTTAATGGATCAAACTAGGATCAACGAAAGATTTAGATGAAAATTTATATTGCAAGTGTGGGATTTGATATTTGGACTGTTATCGAGGAAAAATATTGAAAACCCGAAGCTGATAGAGTTGAAAGGAGTGATCCCAAAAAGGTCACATATGACTATAACTATAAAGAAATTAATAAAAAGGATAGGAGAGAAAATTTATGGACCTCATAATATATGTCAACAGACTTTGAATCGAATAGAGAAGATAAAATTGACAAAGCTAACATGTGCTTCATGAAAAACATATCTAAGGTACCGGAAATTATTACTATATCTTCCGTTCACATTTAAAAAATTATCGAGACTGAAAATAGGAATAAAATATTTAAATTGAATAAATATTATAGTAATTTAATATGATATAATATAAATTTAACAAACCTAAGGAAAAAATATAAAAAATTAAAGAGACAACATGACTTGTTTGCTAATTTAAAATATGAATTATCTATTGAAAATGATAATAATGATCAATTATTTAAAGAAAAAAATGAAATAAATTTCCCAATGAGAAACTTAATAATGATATATAACGGTTTAAAAATGTTATATAAGCTCTAACAATGATTCTTGGAAAATAATTTTTTTTTAAATATACCACTAGGATGGGTTACCAACCTGGATTAAGGAAGATTTATAAGAACAAATTTGTTCCTAGTTAAAGTTATGATATTTATGTAAATATTTATTTTTAATCTTGAACTAAAAAATTATTTATTTATAAAGGCCTAAATTTTATTTATTGGAAAATAATTAAACAACATTGGATTCCTAAATATTTTATTACCATCATTTCTGAACCCAAGAAAACATGGGTACCAAAATTATTTATTATTTAAAATTTTCTATAGGGAACCTACTTGAATAGTATTAGTATGAATTTATGGTACATGGAAAATGGATGTTACATAAAAAATTTTAGGGACTACTTGATCTTAAAGTACCATATCAATGTTGATGGGGGGAATGTCACTTTTTGTGACAACGCCAAAGGGAAAATAACTGGGCTTGGTCATATCGATGACTCTAATACTTTTTTGATTTCTAAAGTGTAATTTATGAATTTATTGAAGTATAATTTTTATATAATCTCATAGTTATGTGATTATGGTCACCATTATCTTTGGAAAATATTTTTTGTAAAATACATGTATCTTATAATGCTTTACTTTTTACTACTCTACAAAATGATATGGTTTATATAGTTGATTAAAATTATTTATTTCATCTATATGTTTATTGTTTAATTTCCTTTTACAAATAGTATTGGATTTTTAATGGGATACTAGAATAAGAGAACCTTTAATCACTTATAAGGGTAACTAAAAATATGATTAGTCCATTATCTACCTAAAATATAATTTCAAATAGTACAAAGTCTATAACCCATTTCAAAAAGAGAAACATCATATAACGACCTGATCTTAACATAAATGGATATTAAATCATTTTGGGTGAATATTAATCATATTAAAAAAAATAAATTCTTGAGGATTGTAACATTTTAGTGTATTTGGAAACTTAGAACAAAATATTTGAACTCAGTGAAACATCTTCAACATATCCCTTAAATATATCCCCCTTTAGTAGTCCTACTTAAATCCTTTATTCATAAATTAAGGAATGGAAACATAAGAAATAAGTGATCTTGAATGCTCAGTAAGGGTAAATAAAATAAATAATTAAGAATAACATGAACATATCGGTATGAGTACATGATAATAACATTTGAAGATCATATCTTTTATAATAATATCATAATCAAGAGACATGGAATAAAGATTGGAAGTTCATAAGAAATTAATCATATGATAATAAATAACATGAAACATGTGATCATATCAAAGACATAATACATATAATTTATGATAGATACATAAACATGCAAAATAATTCTTTATAAGTCAAGTTTCCTTTCCTAAAACATATTAGGGCTCTTCATCGGGAATAATCCTACTGGGTGGGACACAGTACCTTCCCCAGTCATATTTATTTCCTTCTAAGGGATCAGGTTTCCCCATCCCCCCATAGTATATCAAGATCGTCAACTTGATACCAATCATTATCTCATGAGATATGAACCTTTACCCAATGTATTGGAGGGAGATACAAGTCCCAACTATCTCACAATAAAATCATTCACACATGTTCCACAATATAATAAAACCTTCATCATATCATGACCTACAAAAATAGACGGGTTTAAAAAACAAACTATCATAACCCATGAAATGAAATGGGTTTCATAAACATGAAATAATATCTCAACCTATAAAAAATACAGGTTTTATAATCATTTCATCAAAGTATAACCCATGAAAAAAGTGGGTTTCATAAGCTTATAACCCTTGAAAGAGAAATGGGTTTCATAAACATATAACCCATGAAAGAAAAATGATTTTCATAAACATATAATCCATAAAATAGAAACCAGTTTCATTCCATCAATAAATGAACCATTCAAAGAAAGAGTATTAATATAACCTTTGGATAATTTCCCCAGAAATTCATGAGTCACACCAATGGATGTCATCTTAGAGGGAATATAATTTTGAAATATATTTTAAAAATATTTCTTGAGTAAAATATATTTTCTTCTTTGGAAAATTATATTTAAAAAATAAATCATTTTTGAAACCATTTTGATCAAAATAAATGTAAAATCTTATAAAGTAATCTTTAATACCTTTTTAAAACCTTTTCCTTTGAAAACATCGTGAAAACTTATAAGTAAATCCTGAAAATGTTTTAAAAAACATTTCATTTAAAAAAAATTGAAAAATTATAAATAAAGTTTGAATCCATTTTTAAAAACATTATTATTTCAAAATAATTTCAAAACTTATAAAATAATCTTTTAGTTCATTCAAATCATTTTATTTTAAAACATCTTTTTGAAAACATATAAACAATGCTTTTAAAATCATTTTAAACACATTTTAATCATAATTTTTTTGAAGACCCTTTTTCATTGAAAACCATTTTAAAATCAATTTTTTCAAAATATTAGGAAAAAAAAATTCGTCAAAAAAAAATTTCCTTGTAAGATTACAATGGAAGAATCCAAGAAAAGACGTTCATGAAGGTAGGTAAGTCCATATATGTCTAACATTCCATTTTTACCTTAAAAGTGTAGAAAAGTGCCTTGATCATAAAACAACAAGAATATAACATTTAATTTTTTTTGAAAAGGTAATACATGGATAAAAATTTCCTTTAAAAATCATAGTATAGTATGAAAAGAGTTTTTAATTTTTTTAGAAAACACATTTTTGAAAGAACACATATTTCTAACTGAAAGGAGAAATAACTTTGGATTTTCATAAAAACATATTCTTTATTATATTAAGTACCAAACAGTAGAAAAATAGTAAAAATACATAAAGAAATCATGACTAACCATATTAAAATAAACTTCATCATCTCTCTTGAGATATGTATCATAATATTTCATCAATTGAAGCATAATCATAAATAATCTCGATTAATGATGCGATTATTCCAATAAACTCTTACCACTTGGTTACTTTGAATACTACTACCCATGTAATAAAATGAAATCAAATGAAGATTAAAATATCATTAATATAAGAAGGTTCATGATATAAAATTTCAAATAAAAGTATATACACCCCATAGAAAAATATAGGTGCATAACATGGCGGGTATCTTAAAGAAAGAAAATTGAGACAAAGTTACGTTACCAATTTTGTAACTTTTGATCCATAAATCCTATTAAATAAAGATCATTAAATGGAAATTTAAATAACCATTAATTTAATTATAATAATAATATATTACATCTATGTCCAATAATGTAACTACCCAAAATTTCATTAATGGAAATCCCTCTGGATCTAATTAAATGTCTCTTTTTGTAAAATGTTTGTATAAAATGTCAACTTATTTGGTTTTATGTTTTTGGATTTTAAAATTCTATTAATAATTGTGACCATTTATAATATATTCGTTGAACTGTGATCACATGATTAGTATAAATATAGTGCTTTAACAAATCCAATTTACTCAGACAAAGGAAGCGATGACCTCATCCAATAGACATGCCCCATACGAAGCCCATTTGTCAGAACTCGGAAAAGAGGTTGCGTCTTTGGGATTCGATCTTGACCAAGCCCAATCCAAGCATGAATATGTTATGCTCGAGCGAGACCGCCTATGAGAGAAGTGGAAGTTGATAGAGATTACCACCTAAACAATGTTATCCGAGCCACCCCAAGAGTTTGTCACCATCACACACCTTACTCATCGGCATTATGTGGGTGTTATAATGGGTTATGTAACAAGAAATTAGCACTATGGTTATGTACATTGTTTTTTTATATAATAATGAATATACTTTCATTTTATAATTGTTACCTTGTAAATAGTTTTTAAATCACAAATAGTATTTTTAGTTAATGTTCAACTAAGTAATATATTTTGATGAATTAATGGATTTTTTAATTTAATAATATTTTAATAAAATATTATTATTTTTATTAAATATAAATTATTGTATAATTTTATGAATGCAATTGTAATTTTTATTAAGGGTTGAAATCCATTTTTGTCAAAACCCATGAATTTTTTATAAATGTCTGTTTTTATTTTAAGAGTGAAAAATAAAATATTTAGAAATTATTTAGATAAAATTAATATTATTTCTGGAATCAGGACGTCGAAATTATCCAATGGTGAATTTTTCAAAATTTTCTGAGATAGTCAAATTTTTGGGTAAAAATTTAACACCGTTTAAATATATAATGTGTTTTATGACATCATAATGACCCAATAGTGATGTAATAAAATAAAATAAACTTTATTTTCGGCCAATATATGTTAACATTAAAATAATGTTATTTTGGGTTTGTTTGATTTAATTTACAAAGCTTTAGTGGAACCTTCAAGACTTATTGAACATTTTGTCTTTTTAAATTGTTTTCCTTGGGAATGTGACTCACCTCCACATAAGAAACCACATTATTTTAAGAATTTAGGACTTTGGAATTATAAAATATTTTTTTGACTTCCCTTTTCCAAAAACCATGGGCTGGTATGTGGTTTGGATTAGTTTAATGTGAGGTGTCCCAAACCTAAATAATAAACAATTACATCTCCTTTCCTATATAAACCCACCCATTCTCCCACTCCATATTCACTCAAATCCTTTTTAGTTCATCAAACCTCTTCCCTCCTCTCTCTATAATCCTCCCATGTTGCACCAAGCTGCCAAGAAGCCTCTCTCAAGCCTCTCTCAAGCCTTTGGAAGCACACTTCCAAGTAAGGGTTTTTCTTCCTTTCTCATTTTTTGTTAAATATTCATTAAATTTTTATTCCATTTTAATTTCAATTATAGATGTTGGGGTATGGTTTATCACCTCACCCATACTTCCCTCTTTATTTTTGAATGACATGAGACCCCTTTCTCTCTCATTAAATGTCTCTCATGTACACCTGTTACTATGCCAAAATTCCGAAAGGAATTTCTCTCCCCTCATTTACATTTAAGAAATTATTTTGTATCATGAATCTAAATTTCATTACATTTTTTGGGACATGTATCTATATGACCCATTACTGTCCATGTCATTTGAATATGACGAGAAACCCCTCTCTCTCTCATCAACAATTTTTATGAGTTCTTATGTCACGACGTTATGCTGCCGAAATTGCACCATGCTTTTCCAAGACAAAGTAATTGTGTAGTGAATACCATGTACATTTATCTATCAAGGGTATTCACCTTTATGAAAATTTAATTATTGATTAAAGAGTTTCATGTATTTATTCCACATTCCTTTATCATGGAATAAAATATTATGTTGAATGATTCAATGTTTTATGATCCGTGTGGCACACTTACGCATGAAATGAAATGTTTAAGAAGGGTGCACCCTTATAGCGCTCAAATGAATTGGTGCACCCTTATAGCGCTCCAATGAATTGGGTAAAGTATATTATCATGATACGTAATGTTAAATGGGTGTTTACTCATTCTAATTCAAGTGAAATGAGGGTTTACTCATGCTCCATGTGCAATGAGGGTTTACTCATGCTCCAGGTGTAATGAGACTTGGCTCATGATAATTCAATGTTAAGTGTTGTTGCCACATTTCCATGTTAGGATTATCTTTCTTTATCATGACTTTATGTTTATGCCTATCTTGTGATCTATTGATATTCCTATTATCTAAAATGTATTGTATTCCTCATGTTATTCCATTATTATTCCCTTACTAGGCTTCATAGCACACCCTTTTCTTTTACATGTCCTCAGGTTATCCCATACAATGATAAGTACGAGGGAATGTAGTGGTCATGTAAAGGAAGTTTTAAATAAAGATGTTTTATTTCATGTTTTAAGTTGTTATGTAATGATCCTAAGCCCCAAATACACTAGAAATATCGATCTTCTATGTTTTATCAAGTGAATTTTATGTAACAAATAATGTTTAATTGTGTAATAAAAAGATCAGGGTTGTCATAGTTGGTATCAGAGGATAGGTCTAGTTATTTTTGGGATTAGGAGTAAAAAACCTAGTAAAGACTTAGAGACAAGACAAAGTTTAATAAAAACATCCCTAATTTTTTTTGAGTATTGAGTAAGTGGTTTATCAAGAAAATAAATCCCTGTCTGGATATGAGTAGGTAGAGGCGGCTCTAGCATAGATGTATCCTAAGTGTAAAACCCAAAAACACCACTTTGATCTAGAATCAAACAAGAACTGGTGCACGACAACAGACCTTGATTCACTCATTGTTAAGAAACTCTTAGGGGATATTCTTTGTTAAATTTACAATCTTAGTATGAACCATAATTAAGGGACTAAAAAAAACACCCTAAGAATATATGTTAGAAAGTAGATCATGGATAACATAGACTGAAGCCAATAGATTAATATGTTAAGGATATAAAAGTTATTTATTAGTCATTAGTTTTGTAGTTATATTAAACTTTATGTGTTACTCCTATCTTTCGTTTCATTCTATCCAATGACCGGTAATAGGAGGACTCAGGCTGAGAACTGATGTGAAGATCAATGTGATGACTGTACTAATGAGATGCCAAATCCAATGGGAGCGGTAATCATGAACCTTTTCAAACATATATCTCAGCTGACTCAAGATTTGAATAGAAACATGGTTCAAGAGGAACGTTCAACCCCCCCCCCCCCAAGAAAGAACAAGTCACTATCGAGAGTTTCATGAGACAAAGGCCTCTTACTTTTAATGGATCATCTGATCCCTCAATCGCTGAACAATGGATCAACTACATTGAAAATATATTCTCCATCCTTCAATATTCTGAAAAAGAGATGGTTCTCCTAGCTACTTATCGTATGGAGGGTGAAGCTGATCAATGGTGGAATTTGATAAAAAATATGAAGCCTGAGGAAGAGATCAAGGCGTAGGAATGGAAGGATTTCCAGAAGATGTTTTTCGATAAGTATTTTATGCACACCCTCCGACATAAGATGGAAAGGTACTTCCTTGACCTCAAGAAAAAAGACGATGAATCTATTGGAGCGTACGAGGAAAACATCATAAGGCTTGAATGATATGCTTCCTTATTTGTCATTACCCCTGAATGCAAGGTTGACCACTTCTTTGGTGGGCTGAAACCTAACCTATGGAAAGCACTGGAGATCCGTGACTTTGACAACTATGAGGAAATTTTCCAATGTTCCCTCAAGGTCAAAATGGAGATCGAAGAATCTCAGCGGTATCAGGGGGATAATAAGAATAAAGTGGACCTCAATGCTGGCAGTCTAATGGATAAATCCAATGGTGCTACGAAGATCCATCACACCAATTTCCAAAGGTTCAGAAAGAAGCACCTTGGAAATTTTTTTGAAGGGTACGAGAAAATGAATTTGGTGTGGATGAGAAGGGAACCAAGCTATTAAATGTTGGAAAGAAAGACCCATGGTTGCAACAGAGGATAAGAATGCACCATTTGAACCTCAACGCATGGTTAATTTCTACAACTGCAAAGAACCAAGGCATCTTGCAAATCAGTTCCCTAATCCAATGGTTTTCAGAGGCAACCGAAAACCTCAAAGGCAGCAAGGGTGAGATTTTTCCATCACTATTGCAGAAGTGAACCCCGAAAACAAATTGGTGATAAGTACGCTAGTTATTCATTCAAAAATAGGGAAATTACTATTTGATTCAGGTTCTACGCACACTTTTATATCTCAAAATTTTAGTAGAACAATCCCAACACCACCACAAATAATGGAAGTGAAGATGTTGGTGAGTATGGTAAATGAGGAAATCATTGCATCCCATGAATATAACTCCTCCCCAGTCATAATCTATGGATTGAAATTCCTGGAGAACCTCGTCATACTCCCTCAGGTGGAATTTGAGGCAATTCTTGGAATGGATTATATTTCCTTATATAGAGCCAACATAAATTTCCATGAGAGGGAAATCACTCTCCATGTGGACAATCGACCCCCGATTCTTTACTAGTGCAAGGAGGAAGATGAATCTTCTTTAGCTCCATCATCTCAAGAATGCATATTACTGCCCTATGACAATGCATATCTTGCTCAGATGATTGGGCCTAAAGAGGCAACCATCCTAGAAGAAATGCCTATTGTGAGGGAATTCGCTGAATTGTTTCTCGAGGAATTTCTTGGTCTTCCTCCTATAAGAGATGTTGAATTCTCAATTGATATTATACCTGGGGCATTTCCAATATCCAAGAATCCATATAGAATGGCTGTTTTGGAGCTTGAGGAGCTAAAGAAACAACTACAAGAGAATCTAGATAAAGGGTTTATACGCCCAAGTGATTCACCATGGGGTGCACCATTCCTCTCTGATAAGAAGAAGGATGGGTCAATGCGCATTTTCCTTGATTATAGCGAGCTAAACAAAATCACGATAAAGAACAATTATCCTCTCCCAAGAATTGATGACTTGTTCGATCAGCTGTGTGGAGCACAATACTTTCCATGGTGGATTTGCAGTTGGGATATTATCAAGTAAGGGTGAAGAAAAAAGATATCCCCAATACTGCTTTTCATAAAAGATACGGGCACTATGAATTCATAGTAATTCCTTTCGGGCTCAGTAATTCTCCAGCAATATTCATGGACTTAATGAATAGAGTCTTTAGATATTACCTCGAAAAATTTGTGGTTGTCTTTATAGATGATATTCTGATATACTATAAAACCACGGAGGATCAAGAGGAGCATCTAATAACTGTGCTATAGACCTTGCGGAAAGATAATCTCTATGAAAAGTAAAAAAAGTGTGAGTTATGGTTGAAGTAGGTCTCATTATTGGTCCATATCATCACAAGTAATGGGATATCTATGGATCACTCCAAAACAGATGAAATTGAGGGATGGATGAGGCCAACATCGGTAAAAGATATCTGTAGCTTCTTGGGGTTAGCTGGATATTAACGACGATTTGTGAGAAATTTCTCACAATTTTCCAACCCTCTTACCAAGATAAATCAGAAGGGAGTAAAGTTTTCTTTGAGTGATGAATGCGAAGAATGCTTCAAAGAGTTAAAAAGGAGGCTTATCACTGCACCTGTGCTCACTTTACCAACAAGTGGAGAACTTTTTTTGGTATTCAGTGATGCTTCAAAGAAGGGCATGTGTTGTGTGTTGATACAAAATGAAAAATTCATTGCCTATGCTTCAAGGAAATTGAAAGTTCATGAACATAACTATCCAACAAATGACCTCGAGTTGGCTGTAGTGATATTTTCTTTGAAAATTTGGTGGCATTATCTCTTTTAGGAGAAGTGTGAAATATATGCAGACCACAAAATCCTCAAGTATATATTCACATAGAAAGTGTTGAACATGCGCTAATGAAGATGGTTAGAGCTGATCAAAGATTATGACTGCTCAATCCATTACCACCCTCAGAAAGTGAACAAGGTGGCGAATTCCCTCAGTAGAAAGGACCCAACGATTCTATCATTGATGAGAATTTAAAAGGATCCAATCTTCTTATATTTGATGAATATGGAAATGGGAATCATAAATAAGGGAACATCATCAATCCTTTCACAAATTATTACTCAACAGTAACTTTTGGAAAGGTTAAAGAATGATCCAAAAGATGATATGGGAATTCAGGAAAAAGAGGAAGCTATCGGAAAATGGAAATCCTTGGAGTTTAATGTTAATGAAGAAGGAATTGTGAGATTTTGGAAAAGGATATGTGTTCCATCAAGTCCAGAGCTGAAGAAGGATCTTTTAAATGATGCACATAGTTCAAATTTCTCTATTCACTCAGGAAACAAAAAGATGTATCAACATCTCTGAGAGAATTATTAATGGGATAATATGAAGAAAGAGATCACTGAATATACATCAAAGTGCCTGGTGTGTCACCAAATGAAGGCAGAGAGGCAGAAGTCTAAGGGGATGATGCAACCATTTCCTATACCAGAATGGAAATGGGAGAACATATCCAAGGACTTTATCACTGAACATCCAAAGACATCCAAAGGCAACAATGCAATCTAGGTTGTTTTGGATTATCTTACAAAGGATGCACACTTAATTTCTATTCAGGAGGATTTATCATTGGATCAACTGGCATATATATATATATATCCGGGAAGTGGTAAGGCTATATGGAGTTCCACTATCTATTGTGTCTGATCAAGATCCAAGATTACCTCTATGTTTTTAAAGAGTCTTCAACATGCTCTAAATACTGAACTAAACTTCAGTATGACCTATCATCCTAAAAATGATGGCCAATCCGTAAAGACTATCTAAACACTTGGTGAAATGTTGAGAGCGTGATCAATGGACTTTAAATTAGGATGAGATCAACATATTCCTCTGGTTGAGTTCTCTTATAATAACAGTTTCCACTCAATCATCCAAATGGAACCATATAAAGCCCTTTATGGGAAAAGGTTCAAAATACCGACATGTTGGGATGAGGTCAGTGAGCATAAGCTTCTTGGTCCAGAAATTGTCAAATAAATGGTGGCGAAGGTGAAAACCATTTAGCAGCATATCAAGGCTGCCCAGATTCGACAGAAGAGTTATGAAGATAACTCTCAAAGAGACCTTGAGTTTAAAGTTGGAGACATGGTATTTCTACACATATCTCCATGGAATAAGGTCTTGAGGTTTGGAAAGAAAGGGATGTTAATTCTAAGGTACATCATCCCCTTCAAGATTCTTGATCATGTCGGGGCTGTGGCCTATCGACTAGCACTTCCACCTACCCTGGCCAAAGTAAATAATGTTTTTTCATATATCCCTCTTAAGGAAGTACATAACGGACCCTTCACAAGTACTCTCTTCTGAGGTGCCACAGTTAGATGATGATCTTTCTTATGAGGAGAAACCAGTGAATATCTTAGATTGTAGAGAAAAAGTTCTATAAAATTAGAAAATTCCCCTTATTAAGGTGTTGTGGAGAAACCACAAGTTTGAATAAGAGACATGGGAATCAGAGGAAATGATGAAGTAGAGTTACCTAAATCTGTTTTAGTGTGGGAAAAGGAAATTTTGAGGGCGAAATTTCTTAAGGGGGGAAGATTGTAATGACCCAAACTTTCATTAATGGAAATCCCTCTTGAACTAATTAAATGAATCTTTATTTAAAATGTTTATATAAAATGTCAACTTCTTTGGTTTTATGTTTTTGGATTTTAAAATTTTGTTAATAATTTTTTCCATTTCTAATATAGCCGTTGAACAGTGATCACATGATTAATATAAATAGAGGGCTTTAACAAATCCAATTTACTTAGACAAAGGAAGTGATGGCCTCATCTAGTCGACATGCCCCATACAAAGCCCATTTGTCAGATGTTGGAAAGGAGGTTGCATCTTTGGGCTTCACTCTTGACCAAGCCCAAGCTGATCTTGAATATGTTAAGTTTTAGTTGGACCGCCTACTAGAGAAGTGTAAGTTGATAGAGATTACCACTCGAGCAATGTTATCCGAGCCACCCCAAGAGTCTATCACCATCGCACACCTTACTCTTCGGTCTAATGTGGGTGTTATAAGGGGTTATTTAACAAGGCCTTATCACTATGGTTGTGTACATTATTTTTGTATATAATAATGAATATACTTTCATTTTATTATTGTTACCTTGTAAATATGTTTTAAATCACAAATAGTATTTTTAGTTAATGTTCAACTAAGAAATATATTATGATGAATTAATGGATTTTTGAATTAAATAATATTTTAATAAAATATTATTATTGTAATTAAATTAATTTTTATTAAATATAAATGACCGTATAATTTTATGAATGCAATTGTAATTTTTATTAAGGGTTATAATCTTTTTTTGTCAAAACCTATGAATTTTCGATAAATGTTGGTTTTTATTTTAAAAGTGAAAATTCACATATTTATAAAATTATTTAGATAAAATGGATATTATTTCTAGAATCAGGACATCAAAATTATGTAATGTTGAATTTTTCATAATTTTATGTGAGTCAAATTTTTGGGTAAAAATTTAATACCGTTTAAATACATAATGTGTTTTATGACATCATAATGACTCAATAGTGATGTAATAAAATACTATAAACTTTATGTTCATACAATATATGTTTTACCATTAAAATAATGTGATTTTGGGTTTGTTTAATTTATTTTACAAAGACTTAGTGAACCCTTTAAGACTTATTAAACATTTTTTATTTTTAAATTGTTTTCCTTGGGAGTGTGACTCACCTCCACATAAGCAAACCCATTATTTTAAGAATTTTTGACTTTGTCCCGATAAAATATTATTTTCCAATTCCCTTTTCCAAAAACCATGGGAAAAAACCATGGTCTAGTTTGTGGTTTGGATTAGTTTAACGTGAGGTGTCCCAAACCTAAATAATAAAAAATTCCCTATCCTTTCCTATATAAACCCACCCAAGCTCCCACTTCCTCCTTACTCAAAGCCTTTGGAGTTCATAAAACCTATTTATTACTCTCTCTAGAATCCTCCCAAGGTTCCACAATCTCCCAAGAATCTTCTATCAAGCCTCTCTCAAGCCTTTAGAAGTACACTTCCAAGTAAGGGTTTTTCTTCCTTTCTCATTTTTGTCCAATATTCTTTAAATTGTTATTCCATTTTTATTTCAATTATAAATGTTGGGGTATGGTTTCGATCCTCCCCCATACTGCCCTCTTTATGTTTTAATGATTGGAGACCCCTTTCTCTCTCATTAAATGCCTCCCATGTACACACGTTACTATGTCGAAATTCTGAAAGGAATTTCTCTCTCCTCATTTACATTCAAGAAATTATTTTGTATCATGAATCTACATTCCATCACATTTTTTGGGACATGTATATATGAACCCATTACTTTCCATGTCATGTAAATATGACGAGAAACCCCTTTCTCTATCATCAACCATTTTTATGAGTTCTTATGTCACGTCATTATGCTGCCAAAATTACACCATGCTTTTCTAAGACATAGTCAATGTGTAGTGAATACCATTCCCATATCTCTATCAAGGGTATTCAACTTTATGAACATTTACTTATTGTTTGAAGATTATAATGTATGTATTAAACATTATTTTATCATGGAATAAAATATAATGTTGAATGATTCAATGTTTTATGATCCATGTGGCACACTAATTCATGAAATGAAATGTTTAAGAAGGGTGCACCCTTATAGCGCTTCAATGCATTGGGTAAAGTATAGTATCATGATACATCATGTGAAATGGGTGTTTAGTCATGCTAATTAAAGTGAAATGAGGCTTTACTTGTGTAAATACACGGATTTTCCGTGGAAATTTTTTTCTTAAATACATGGGAATTTTACAAGTCCCCAAAAATTGGCGGCGTGTGATTCTGAGGCCCAGAGTTCCCAGAATCAATTTATGAATTTTTGTTCAGGTACGTTCAGTAAACATACGAGCGGGTTTTTATAACTTTTTAACCGGTGCTTAGAATTGAAATTTTAGGGCACCGTTGAACTCGCATCACCAGAATTCTCTTAAGGAAACTTTCACCTCGACGACAGTTGGTGAAGAATAAAAGTTAGTTTTTTTTTTTGGGTTTTTAGTGAATGAATTAAATAAAAATAAGGTTTTGTAAACTTTATTTTTATTAGTGGGTTAAAAACTCCATGTGTAGGTTGGAGGTGGGGACCACCACACCTTAACCTCCCATGAGAGGTTATGGAGGTGGAGCCCAACCAAGGTCTAAACCTCCTCTTGTTGTTTATTATGGTGGGGACCACCCATGGTTAAACCCCCTTGAAACTCACCTTTAATGGGGAGAAACACTCCACCTTCCATTAAGTGTAGGGGAGCCTCTTCAACTCCCCTAACACTTAATGTGCCAAATCCTACTCATTTAATTAATCTATCCATTTTTAATTTAGTGCCAACAATTAAATAATAGATTAACTTAGTCCATTATTTTGGGTTGGCATTTGGTCTTTTTGTGAATCTTGGGGAGAAAGGAGAGAGATTAGGGAGAAAAGATCTCGCCAACGAAGAACGAAGAACACCATATTCCAATGAAGAACGCCGATATGGATCATCTTTAACATTTTTCCTCAGAACCCCCTTTGACGTGGGATGTATTCGACCGATCTTACCTCCTCATCATCATCAATCAACCGACGCACGAGATTGGATTAGAAGTGCATGGTGGGCATGACAAACGATGACAACACTGTCTTCTTCCCCGCGACTCCGTAAACGAACAACGAACAAAGGTAGGGGTGTGTTTGATTCGATCAACATTATTCTTGTTCTTCATGTTGTTTTATTACTCTTGAACTGCTTGATATCAAACTAATGCGGAGGGACTGGACCAAACTAACATGACTAATTTCTCTACCGTACTTATATTGGTGTGTTCTTCGTGTTCTTCATGGGTGATGAACAATGGATCATTGCGGGTTTGTTGTGTGATGCTACAATCCCAAATTAAAGATGAAACATCACGATGACCTATTGGAGGTGTGACGAAGGTAGCGGGCGACGGAAAGGACTAGACCGAGAAGACCATTCTTCGAGCGGGTGAATCAAAACATGTTTTCAGAGCTAATTGGAGGCCCAAAAACACCAGTGTTGACTTCAAAACATCAGGGCGACCTAGAGTCTTCATTTTCATGGAGATTAGACTGTCGGAACGAAGAAAGGGCATCACAGGAGGCGCGTTGGCTAGAAGCATCATTTCTGGAAAATTCTAGAATACACGATGTGTACTTCTGAAGAACATGACATGTAGTACAGTTGTATTGTTTCTAGAGTTTCAAGTGTCAAACACACATCACATGGTGTATGAACCCAGTCACATGGCATGTACTCTTCATACAGCTTGGCAGAGGTGGATACATGAGAATCAGTGTGTATCCTGGGGTTACATGGACACAATGTGAAGTACACGGGCATGTACTCCACCACACGGCCAGGCAAGGCCAGTGACATGGGCTACCCCATGTACAATTTACATGGGTTGGAGAACACAGGTTGAGGGCGTGTACGAGCACATGGCTAGTGTACATGGAGCCGACCCCAGTTTTCTAGACACGGCATGTAACCATACCACATGTCGTGTACTTAATTTTTTATACGACCAGTCTTTCAACACGATCCGCTGTACGCAGGAAGTACCCGAGGTCTGAAGACACGTCATGTACCTTTTTCCAACACACCATGTACTGTTTGGAAAATGGCTTGGTCATTTCGTCCTCTGTGTCTTGGACACATATTGCTTGGTTTTTCACCCTATGATGTGGTGGAAGTTTGGGGTACTTCTTTGTGGGACTTCGAGGAAGTTGATGTACCAACACTTGGATTGAGGACCAGACCCTCCCAGAATCAAGTGTGATTTGTGTGGGAACCCTATGGATGGATGCCCTCTAACTACTGTTCCTGGATCCTATGTGCATTTGATAGCTCTGACTACAGTTCCTGGATCCTGTGTGGATTTGAGAGCTCTGACTACTATTCTTGTATCCTGTGTGGGTTGGACAGCTCTATCTACAATTCTTGGATCCTGTGTAGGTTCGATAGCTCTGACTACTGTTCCTGGATCCTATGTGGGTTCGACAGCTCTGACTACTATTCCTGGATCCTACGTGGGTTTGACAGAATATATGATTCAATGGCTACATCTGATCATATCTATCTCTCTACATAAGTTGTATAACTGTGTGGGCTGAGTCAGTAACTTTTGTGTTTTTCCTCAGGATTGAGATTGATTACTCGATAACTTAGGTATATGTATGGGTATATACCTAAGTGGGGTTTTCTATTGATTTCATACTTTGTGGTTCATCCTTATTGGATTTTTTGAGACCTTGATGGTATCAGGGTACCTATTTAGTATTGTTATACTCACCCCTACATGGGCTATGCCCGTACCTCATTGTGTTGGAAGCAGACGACAGATAGCACTGACCGAGGCTGAGAGTACTAGGACTGGACAGTACCTGGAGGTAGACCTTATGGAGTGTCAGTACAGGGTGGAGACAGAGGGACATGGAGTGCTGAGGAGGTGATATATACCTACACTTTAGGTAGGAATCTCGGAGGACGACCTAATGTCTATTTTTCATATTTCCTCTATTCTAATTTTACTTTTAGTTTCTTGTACTTTCCAGTTGGGCTTGTATTCTAGCACCTTTTTACTTACTGTACTAACTTTTCAATTATTCAGTTTACTCATGATCATATCTGCTGTGTGTGTTTACAGGTTATAAAAGCAATTCCATCCCAGATTTAGGGAATTACACCTTTGATGCTAGTCGCCTGCCCCTGGCCTATGGAAGGCGGGCTTGGGGTAGGCGCGACATGGGCTTCGGGGGAGGGGTCGTGACAAATTGGTATCAGAGGAGTCGGTTCTACCGTAGAACGTAGTACTATGATCTTTTCTGTGAAGAAATAGTGTTAAGTGTAGTGAGTGTGGTTTTCAGTTCATGGAGTCCAGTGTTGGTGCGATGACTGACCTATCCATAAACCAGGACCTTGACTTATAATTTCTGACTCAGTGCACGAAAAAAACTGATTGCATGTGTCTTTTAAAGAGTCTTATTTGTGAATTCTTTGAGTCAGCTCACCAGGTATAACTTTTTGACCGTGGCACACCTGTTTATTTTCAATATGTCCCCATAAAGATAACCTTCCAGGGTTCCAGGCTTTGTACGAAATGGCAGCCCACCGAGCGACGAGGCCTCGGTGCAGGGACCTATCAAAGCGGAGGCACCAGCGGTACCACTAACCATTGGTCCACTGATGAAACCTTCCCTAATAGTATAGAGTTCATGCCTCTTGATCACGTTTTATGAGTTCCAGTGCTAGAGTCCGCCCAGGTTCAGGGGTGAGATGGACCCGCAAGCAGCTGAGGATTGGATGGAGTCTGTGGTGAGAGTCTTCAGATTGGTAGGGTCACTAGCCGACCTTATAGTGATCCTTTCCACGAGTCTCCTTCAGGGATCAGCAGGAAGATGGTGGATCCTAATGCTCCAGGTGCATGAAGAGGTGACACTACTTTGGGAAGACTTTGAGGGCCTGTTTCGGGCAGAGTTTGTCCTAGCCACCCTACGTGCAGTGCGGATATAGGAGCTATTAGTCTGCAGCATGGTAGAATGACGGTGGCACTATACATAGCGTGGTTCACCGAACTCTCTTAATACTCCATAGATATGGTATGGGACCCATTCTTCAGGGCTCGATCCTTCGAGTAGGGGATTAGGCGAGAGATCAGAGTTTCGATAATCTCCCTTAGCATCCCGCCGCAGGCAGGGGTGTTGAAGAGATCCCTCTTAGTAAAGAGTTTCCTTGCTGAATAGTCACTAGTAGCGAGACCCACCAACGGGTGTCACGTAGTGGATTATTTTGTAGCTGGTAGTAGAAATATTTCATAGAGATCCAAGCGGACTAGACCATCTGGTGGATGACCTCAAGACACGGGTTCGGTTGTGCGAGGCACATGAGACAGATTCAGTCATACGAGGAACATGCAGTGTTTCACATGCGGCGGGTAGGGTCACATGGATCGTGACTATCCAACCTGCCATTCAGATGATTAACAGACAGTTGAGGGACCTCCTAGGTAGAGGCAGAGGTTCGATTGAGGTGTTCCGCAGGGCGTAGGATAACGTGGCATAGGAGTTGGCCGTGCAGCTAGCGATGGACGACGTTACGAGGTGTTACCACCACCACCACCAAGAGGTCCACCCCAAATACAAGGAGTAGGTGGAAGGGGAGAGATCAGCTCCAGGAAGCTGAGGCATACGATCATAGTGCTCTAGGGATGATACGAGGTACCATCTGTGTCTATTCCACCTTAGCTGTAGTTCTTATAGACATAGGTTCCAGTCATTCTTTCATTTCCCCTACCCTCATTCGGAGCTCGGAGATTGCGATAGAGCTATTGTATCGATACTTAGAGCTAGATACTCCTACAAGAGTAGACTCGATGATTACGCAGTGGTGCTGGCAGTGTGAGCTTACTTTGGGAGGCGATATATTCGGCTGGGATCACCTAGTAGCATCATCGAGGCCTTATGATGTCATCTTGGGTAGGGATTGGTTATCTATAGTCCATGCTCAGATTGACTGTATTAGGTTCAATGTGTGGTGTGTTATCACAGATGGGACCAGGTTCACCTTCAACGCAAGAAGGGATCCTTTGCAGCACAGGATGGACTTGACCGGAGGAGAGTACAACCGATCACTAATCAGTTGGATTTACTTACCCTCAGAGTAGTTGATGTGGATAGTCCAACTTATCCTATAGTGGTGGACCAATACAAGGACATTTTATCTGATGATGTCCTAGATCTACCTCCTCATAGAGAGGTGGAATTCTACATTGACCTGTAACCCGGGACGACACTGATATCTACACAAGCATATCGGATGGCTCCCATGGAGCTTCACGAGCTATGGGTACAACTAGAGTACTTGCAAGGGAATGGATTCATTCAACCCAGTGTTTCTCCCAGGGCAGCCCCGATTTTGTTCTCCCTAAAGGTGGATGGGAGCTTGAGGCTTTTTGTCGACTAACGTTGCCTGAACCAGGTGACGGTGAAGAACAAGTACCCACTCTAGAGTATTGATGACCTCTTTGATCAGCCAAAGGGATCACAATGGTTCTCGAAGATAGACCTAATATGAGGCTATCACCAGCTCAGAGTTCGAGACAAGGATATATAGAAGACGGACTTCAGATGTCGGTACGGACACTACGAGTTCTTGGTTATGCCATTCGGCATAACCAATGCTCCAGCAGTGTTCATGGGACTCATGAACAAGAATTTTCTAGCCATACCTCGATCGCTTTGTCGTAGTCTTCATCGACAACATTCTGATCCAATTGGTTACTGAGGAGGATCATTCCTACCATTTACAGGTAGTAATGGACACACTCTAAGAGGACCATAATTATGGTAATATATTGAAATTCCAGTTCTAGATCCAAGAGGTTAAGTTTCTGGGACATGTCATATCAGAAGCTGGAGTTGCAGTGGATCCAGCAAAGATTGAATCAGTACTTTCTTGGGAGCCACCCAGCAGTGTGACAGAGGTACGAAGTTTCCTGGGTTTGGCTGGATATTAACGGAGGTTTGTACCATACTTCTCTAGAGTTTTATCACCTCTATCAGCCTTGAAGAAGAAGGGGAAACCCTTTGTGTGGTTGTAGAGATGCCAACAACGCTTTCAAGAGTTGAGGTAGAGGCTGACTAGTGCCCCCATCTTGAGGCTCCCAGAGGAGGGCGTAGGGTACGTAGTTTACTGTGATGCATCAGGGACCAGACTCGGATGTGTCCTGATGTAGGAGCGAGAAGTGATCGCTTATGGTTCTCAATAGCTGAGACAAAATGAACAGAGCTACACTACCCATGACATAGAGTTAGTAGTAGTGGTCTTCGCCTTGAAGATATGGCGGCACTATCTGATGGTTTAACATTTTACCGTGTACTCTGATCAAAAGAGTCTCAGGTATATCTTCTCTTAGAAGGACCTGAACCATATACAACGACGTTGGCTTGTGTTCATCTAAGACTATTACTTTGAGATATTCTATACTCCTTGGAAGGGGAACTTTTTTGCAGATGCACTCAGTAGGAGATCGGGTATACAGCTGCTAGGCGAGGCGACAGAGCAGCTATCTGTATTACAGATATACCTTGTGGATAGAGATGGATAATCCTTTCTACAGTCTCTTATAGTCACTCCCCCAATTCTACAGCGAGTCAGGGAGCCACCACCTGGAGACGCTGACTGCGAGACATGACGTGCTCAGTTATCCACAGGGCAGGTACATGATGGATTTTCTGATGGTGGGGACCACGTCAACCTCTTCAGAGGAAGTACCTTGGTACCGGTGGAACATCAAGAGAAGGTGTTGAGGGAGTTCCACAATTCCCCTCTAGAGGTATATCTAAGAGTGGAGAAGATGTATCGGGACCTCAGACGATAGCACTGGTGTCCGGGAATGAAGAATGCAGTTGCAGAGTTTGTCTCTTGATGCCTCACTTGTCAGCAAGTGAAGGAAGAGCATCAGGTACCAGCAGGTGTGGTTCATCATTTAGAGGTCCTACAGTGGAATTGAGATGGGATATACATGGACTTCATGACGGGTCTTCCACATACATATATGAGTCATGAATCGATTTGGGTGATCGTTGACCAACTCACCAATTCGGCCTACTTCTTACCGATCAGAGAGCAAGGTTCAGTAGAGAGATTGGGATGCCTCTACGTGCAAAAGATTGTGTGGCTAAATTGAGTACCTATAACAATATTCTCTGATTGTGATGCATGTTTTACTTCTCGGCTATGGAAGGGGTTGTAGGAGGTTTTCGAAATGCAGCTTTGATTGAGCACCTCCTTCCATCCTCAAACGGGTGGTCAGACTGAGCGGACCATTCATACCCTTGAGGACATGATGCGTGGTTGTGTCCTCAACTTCAGTCATAGCTGGGAGGATCATTTACCTTTGGTGGAGTTTTCATACAACAACCGCTATCACTCCACCATTGGGATGACACCTTTTGAGGCATTATACGGGAGACCTTGTAGATCACCCTTGTGCTGGACTGACCCTGGGGAGTCAGCACTAGTGGGACCAGAGATGGTATGAGATACCATGGAGAAGGTGAGGATCATCCAAGAGTGGATGGAGACTGCATAGAGCAGGCAGAAGTCATATGCTGACAGGAGATGAAGACCTCTAGAGTTCAAGGATGGCGACCATGTCTTTATACGGGTCTCACCTCGATGAGGTCTATAGAGGTTTGGCCAAGGCGAAAAGTTATCTATGAGGTTCATCGGACCTTTTTAGGTCCTCAGTAGAGTTGGCTAGGTGTTATACCGCTTAGCTCTTCCACCTCAGTTGCACCAGGTGCACAACGTCTTCCACGTATCCCAACTGAGTAGATACGTGCACGACCCTTCTCCCATCATCGACCATGGAGAGCTGGACGTCGATGATGGGACAACTTTTATGGAAGTTTTAGTGGAGATTGAGGATCGACAGGAGAAGGTCCTACATGGACGGTCGATACCTCTAGTTCGCGTTCACTGGAAGCACAAGAACCTATAGGAGAGCATATAGGAACGAGAGGCTCAGATGTGTGCTTAGTACCTCCACTTGTTCCCTTATCTCAAGTTATAGATTACGGGGATGTAAAGCCCTGAGGTGGGGAGAATATTAATACCCAGAATTTACATGGATTTTTTTCATAAATACATGAGAATTTTATGAGTCTGTGAAAATTGATGGCGCGTGATTCCGAGGACCGGAGTTCCCAGAATCAATTTTTGAAGTTTTTTTCGGGTACGTTCAGTCAACATACGAGCATGTTCTTATAACTTTTGAACCGATGCTTGAAATTTAGATCCTAGGGCACTGTTGAACTCATAGTGCAGATATTCGCTTAAAGATACCTTTAACTCGATGATAGTTGGTCAAGAATAAGAGTTAGTTTTTTGGGTTTTTATTGAATGAATTAAATAAAAATTAGGTTTTGTAAACTTTATATCTATTAGTTGGTTAAAACCTCCATGTGAATGTTGGAGTTGGGGACCACCACACCTTAACCTCCCATGAGAGGTTATGGAGGTAGGGCCCACCTGAGGTCTAAACCTCATCCTCTTGTTTATTATGGTGGGGACCACCTGAGGTTAAACTCCCTTGAAACTCCCCTTTAATGGGGGAGAAACCCTCCACCTTCCATTAAGTGTAGGGGAGCCTCTTCAACTCCCCTAACACTTAATGTGCCAAATCCTACTAATTTAATTAATCCATCCATTTTTAATTTAGTACCAACAATTAAATAATTGATTAACTTAATCCATTATTTTGGGTTTGCATTTGGCCTTTTGGTGGAGCTTGGAAAGAAATGAGAGATCTTAGGGAGAAAAGCTCTCGCCAACGAAGAATGAAGAACACATTCTTCCAATGAAGAACACCGGTGTGGAACGTCTTCGACTTTCTTGCTCAAAACCCCCTTTTATGTGGGACATCTTTGACCAATCTTCCCTCCTCATCGTCATCAACGAACCGACGCATGATCTTGGATTAGAAGTGCATGGAGGACATGACAAACAACGACAACACCGTCTTCTTCCCCATGACTCCATCAATGAAAAACAAAAAAAAGGTAGGGGGTGTGTTTGATTCGATCAACATTATTCTTGTTCCTCATGTTGTTTTATTCCTCTTGAACCGATTACTATCAGACTAATGCAGAGGGACTGGGACCAAACTAATATGACTGATTTCTCTACCGTACTTCTTGTGGTGTGTTCTTCGCATTCTTCATGGGTGATGAACAATGGATCATTGCGAGTTTGTTGTGCGACACAATGATACCAAATTGAATACCTAACATCATGATGAACTAGTAGAGGTGCAACTACAATAGAAGGTGATGGAACAAACCGGATTGGGAAGACTGTTCTTCGACCATTCTTCGAGTGGGTGAATAAAAACGTGTTTTTAGAGCCGATTGGAGGCCCAAAAACACCAGTGAAGACTTAGGAACATCAGGGAGACCTAGAGTCTGTAGTTTTATGGCGATCAGACCATCAGAATGGAGAAAGATCATCATAGGAGGTGCGCTGGCCAGAAGCGTCATTTCTGGAAAATTCCAGAATACACAGCGTGTACTTCTGAATAACACGCTGTGTAGTACAAGCGTATTACGGCTAGGGTTTCTGGTGGTAGACGTGCATCACACTGCATGCGACCCTGGCCTCATGGAGTGTACTCTTCACACATCTTGGTAGAGGCAGCTACGTGAGCCTCGACGTGTATCCTTGGGATACACAGACATGGGGTGAAGTACACGGGTATATACTCCACCACACTACCAGGCAAGGCCAGTGACACAGGCTACCCCGTGTACCAGTTAAATGGGTTGGTGAACACTGGTTGTGGCTGTGTACGGGCACATGGCCAGCGTACATGGAGCCGAACCCAGTTTCTTGGACACGATGTGTAACCATACCACATGTCGTGTACTTACGTTTCTTCAAGACCAGCCTTTCGACACGGGCCATTATACATGGGTAGTACCCGAGGTCTGAAGACATGGCGTGTACCTTATTCCAACAAGCTGTGTACTTTTTGGAAAATGGTTTGGTCATTTCATTCTCTGTGTCTTGGACACGTATTTCTTGGTTTTACCCCTATGAAGTGGCAGGCCTTTGCGTTACTTCTTCGTGGGACTTAGTGGCAGTTGATGTATCAACACTTCGCTTGAGGAGAGGACCCACCCAGAATCAAGCGTGCTTTGTGCAGAAACCCTGTGGCTGGATGCTCTCTGACAACTATTCCTGGATCCTACATGGGTTCGATAGATTTGACTACTATTCCTAGATCTTGTGTGGGTTTGACAGCTCTAAATACTATTCCTGGATCCTGTATGGGTTTGAAATCTCTGTCTACTGTTCCTAGATCCTATGTGGGTTTGACAGCTCTGACTACTATTCCTGGATCCTGTGTGGGTTCGACAACTCTGACTACTATTCATGGATCCTACGTGGGTTAGAAAGAATAGATGATTCAGTGGCTACATCTGATGATCTATATCTCTCTACATTAGTTTTATACCTGTGTGAGCTGAGTCAGTAACTTTTGTGTTTTTCCTCATGATTGAGATGGATTACTTGATAACATAGGTATATGTATGGGCATATGCCTAAGTGGGGTTATCTGTTGATTTCATACTTTTTGGTTTATCCTTGTTGGATTTTGTGAGACCTTGAGGGTATCAGGGTCCCTATTGAGTATCGTTATACTAACCCCTACACAGGCTATGTCCGCACCTCATTGTGTTGGATGCAAATGATGGACAATGCTGACCGAGGATGAGAGTACCAGGACTGGACGGTACCCAGATGTGGAACATACAGCGTGTCGGTACACAGAGGAGATAGATAGACATGGAGTGTTGAGGAGGTGATCTGTACCTATCCTTTAGGTAGGAACGTTAGAGGAAGACCCAATGGATATTTTTCATATTTCCTTAGTTGTACTTGTACTTTCAGTTTCTTGTACTTTCCAGTTGGGCTTGTATTTTGGACCCTTTTTACTTATTGTAATCATTTGTCGGTTATTCAGTTTAATCGTGATCATATCTTTTGTGTGAATTAACAGGTTTTAAAGGAATTCCTTTCCAGTTTTAGGGAATTATGCCTTTGGTGCTAGTCACCAGCCCCTGGCCTATGGAAGGCGGGCATAGGGTAGTCACGGCGCGGGCCCTGGGGGATGGGTCGTGACAACTCTTGCTCCATGTGCAATGAGGGTTTACTCATGCTACAAGTGCAATGAGCCATGGATCATGCTAATTCCATGTTTAGTGTTATTTCTACATTTCAATGTTATGATTATCATTCTTTATCATGCCTTTATGTTTATTCTTCCCTTGTGCTCTATTGATATTCCTATTGTCTAACATGTGTTTTATTCCTCATGTTATTCCATTATTATTCCATCACTGGGATTTATAGATCACCCTTTTCTTATGCATGTCCTCAGGTTATCCCATGCAATTCTAATTATGAGGGAATTTCATGGTCATGTAAAGGAAGTTTTCAATAAATATAATGTATTTCTTGTTTTAAGTTGTTATGTAATCATACTAAGCCCCAAAGACACTAGACCTCTCGATCTTCTTTGTTGTATCGTGTGAATTTTATGTAATAAATTATGTTTAATTGTGTAATAAAAAGATCAGGGTTGTCATAAATAAACACACCACATATACGAAATAGGTGGTGAACATGTCTTGTGCCTCACATAAAATAAAATTGAGACGAGAAAACCATTACCTTATATCATCACTATCTTCCTACTCATTAAAAACTCTTGTATAATAAAATGATATATATATATATAATATCATTATAGTATAATTATAATTTCACACATATATATATATCATATAGATTTACTAAACTCTTCTTTAATATATTCAATGTAAAATGTGAATGAATCACAATGCTTTGAGGAGGCGGTAATCCACACTTCCACAAACAAAATTATCATATTTACATAAAATAGAAAACATCAATGTATATTTTATATAATAATTAAATAATACTAAATACCTTATAAATATGATATATATAATATAAAAATAGAGTGTCCATCATAATTCTCAACCATTATAGGTGGTAAAGGAAAAACAAACAACATCATTTCGTGAGGTGATAGTTCGCAGTACACAAGAATGGTAAGTTCATTACCCATTATATAGAAGTGTGTTTATGTGTAGGTAAAACACATAGAAGAAAAACACACATATATATATAGGTATTATACTTAGTTCATTATATAATCATTTAATAAGAATAATTTAGGTGTTGGAGAATGAAAATAAAACAAAGGGGATTGAGGAAGGATGTTACCTCCTCTTTGGTAACTCCTTTTAGTTTGCACCAAAGGGATTCCTTTAATGTATTTATTACAAAATAAAGGATTATAAAATGTGGTTATTGATTATAGGAGACTATTTAGGTATATTTTGGATGAGTGAGAGTGTATTGATATGTCTGAGGAAGGGGATGAGTGAATGTCTTTTTATAGTGGATGAGGAGTGACATTCTTGTAAATACCAAAATGTAAGCACTAATGGGATGTCTCCCTAGACTTATGTTTTATAAAATGGAAAAATAATGCATTAAAGTAGATTTATGGTCTAACAAAATCTCAAACACATAGAAATTAGTTTATTTCTATAATTTTTTCCTTATTCTTTAATTTTCTATATATATTTTTTATTTTGGTTTTTTAGTTAGGTAGATTATTTTCCAACTTATGTAATTTAACCATTAAGACTTAATTAAGATGTGATTTATTAAAAAATATTGTACCACTGAATTATAAATATTATATATAATTTAAAAAATAAAAATATCATGTCTATTGGAAACTAATTTTAAAACAAGCCTATGTAACCCGTCAAAACACTACTTTAACCCAAACTGTGCTAACAATGATTTTACTATTGAGGGGTCTATATGTTAATTATAAAAGATAATTTGGTCCATTAATAGACCATAATTTATATTTATTAACACTTAAAATCACTTTTCATAAGGTGTTATTTTTATTAATTTTAAAACATTTTATAAAATATAATTTATTGTAAAATAACATTAATTTTAATTTTGATAAATTTAATTTAATTTTAATTTAAAAATAACAAAAATAAATTTGAATTAAAATATATAAATCTAAAATATTTATAAAATTACATATTCATATAAAAAAATAATGGAACATAATAATTAATTAAATTTAATTTGCTTTTAATGTTTTTAGCATCAATTACTTTATTTAATTATTAACTAAATCATTCATGTGTTACCATTTGTTAAGCATTTAATGTAAATAATTTATCTCTAAAAATTATTTATAAATAATTATGATAAAATAAATAATTTATATTTTAAAATTATATATATAACTGAAAACATTTTGTTTTTTCTATATATCAATGTTTTATAAATGTTAAGGTTAAGGAAAGTTCCCTTTTTGTTTTCTTCCTTACTAAATTTATGAAATAGGGAACTTGTTTTGAATATAATCCCATTAACTCATAAAAATTGAACCATGAGTAGATTTAGTCTAAATTTTGGCATAGACTGGATGTTGGATAAGTTTATAGGTCATTTTGGCTCTTAAGTTTAAGGTTTAGTCTCTTGTTATACTTAATTTTACCTTAATCATTGTAATTAATTGTAATCACTTTCACTGATATTTTTTCTCAAAAATTAAGTTGATCTTATTAAGATATAAATATCATACTAATTATGATATTTCATGTCCATTTTTACAAATTAAATTCATAGAATTTATTAAATAAAATTTAAATCCAATCCCATAGATGAGGTGCGAAAATGGGGTTTTTCAAAGTAAAAATGTCCAAAAGATCAATAAGTTTTTATATCTAAATTAAATATAAAAATAAATCCAGTGACCTAAATTTAATTAATATTTGTATAATTTATCTTTTTTGAATTTAAAAACCAATTTAAAATATAATTTAACATTAATAATTATTTTAAAAAATTGATGTTTTTAACTAAAATGCAGCATTTTCACTATTCATCAAAAAATGAAACTTCATAAAAAAATATCAAAAGTTACCCCTAAGTTAATTTTTAAATTAAAAATTCAAAAAAAAAATATTTTAAAAATTAATATTTATAAAAGTGTGATAATTTATTTTTAAAATAGATACTCCACTTCACCTATTTCTTTAAAAAGGAAAGTGATTTTTTAATCCTGAAGCACTAACGGATCATGAAATCTATGATAGGTCATCGCATATATATTAAGTTATCATTAATAAAGATTTGTTAGAGTATTTTATCCAATATGAATAAATCCTAATGTGTTGAGATAATAATTTAATCTCATAAACTTTAACGAAAGTTTAACTTACTTTCCATAAACGGTTAAAATTATAACCATTATAAAATATGAAAATAAAAAACATTATAAATAAGGTCTAAAAATAATCTTAAAATTGATCTAACATATATAAAAAATTTTTCTATTGGTTATCACATTCCAAACTTGTAAATACACTCATCGTATATTCTCTTGAAACATGTAAATGACCCAAATTTCCATAAATACTTTTGGAAAATATTATTTCTTCCTTATTCCGTGGATTATTGGATGTATTCCTTAAATCCAAGTAGTTCTAACCTTCATACATAATAATATAAAACTCTTTAAATAAACATCCTTAATCATTTTTAAGGACATCAATACTATCCAATTAAATTTATCCAAATCAATTATCTCTTTAGCCAAGCTAAACATAATTTTATCAATATCTAGAACACATTAAGGGTTACCTACCCTTAATAAAAATATCTTCTTTTCATTAAATCACTTCTCCAAGTCTACATAACCATTAAAAATATCATTTTTAATTATTAATGAAAGGATTATATGGAAAATAATTATATATTTAATGATTCATATAACACAATATTTGAATTTCAAAACCTAAGTACTTTATTCATCCATGTTTATTCTTAAACCATTACATAGGGCTCATAATCTCATTCCCTAATACAAATTTCTAGAATATGAAATGATAATCATGTATTAAGGTTTGTCAAACTCAATCCAGTCATTCTTTATACGTTTAATGTAGACAATACTGTTAGAACATCCCATACCTTTGATATGTCATTCACAATCTCTTTATCTTCAGCAGTATAACCAATACACATACCAAATTTCTAATTCTATTTATGAGATTTATATTTAGGAAATAAATTTCAATAATGACCATAATTTCCAAATATGAAACATTCAATGTTAACCAAGTTCCTTCTAGTTTCAACCATTCACTAAAACTATAAAGAATAATGCAAGAAACATTTATCATAATAGAAAACCACATAATCATGAAAAAGAATCAATTATAGGATGACTAAATCACATATCTAACTTCTATATCCTATTAAACCTTAGTTTTATCCAAGTTTATTCATAATTATCTTTTACTTTACTTCATGATGGTTCATAAAGAGTTTATGAATTCCCAAATCATATTTATCGGGAGAGTAAAACCAGGTGTGCAACAAGGCTTATTGTCATGTACCAGGTTATGCTCGAATTAGGACCAGTGCATATTTTTAGAGTCATTACCCCTAGATACATCTATTGCAAATCCACATCCACTTGTAGTATCCATACATGGATGTAATTATCTAAATCTACTCGTTATATCCTTTACTAAAATTCAAGGAAATTTTCCTATACTTTTCCTTATCCTTAAACATATATTTATAGACATACCTAGACATATACATATAAATATTACTAGGTATATCACTAAATTTTAATCATCTTAGTTTCCAAAGGATGAGTAAATTACTACATTGATACTAACTATAACAACCCATTATTAAAATAAAAGTATATTACATCATTTTAGACGAATATTCAGCACATCATAGAAATATATTCTCCAAGAACATAATAGATTAATGTATTTGGAGACACGGAACAAAATTATAAATCGGTGAAAGATATTTAACATATCCCTTAAATATCCCCCCATTAATTAATTCAACTTAAAACCTTTATTTATAAACTAGGAAAAGAAAAAAATAATAAATGGGTGAGTTTGAATGCTTAGTAAAGGTAAAAAAAGAAAATACATAAGCATAACATGAACATAAGGGTATGAGAACATGAGAATAAAATTTTAAGATCATACCCTACATAAAAAGGACATAATCAATATAAATGGTATATATATTGTCAGTTCATAAGAAATGAAACATAAGAGATTCAAGAACATGAACCATGTGAGCATATCAAAGGAATAAGGCATAAAATTATTGGTAGATAAATAAACATGTAACATAATTTCCTATAAGTCAAGGATCATTTACAAAAAATTATCAGTGATCTTCATAGGGACTACCCATACTGGGCGGGATAAAACACTCTCTCCAGTCATATTCAATTCCTTGTAAGGGATTGGGTTTCCCCATATTCCCATAGTGGATCAGGTTTCCCCATTTTCCCAGAGTAGATAAATCTCTTCTACTTGATTACCATCATTATCTCATGAGATATAAACAATTACCTAATGTATTGGTGGGATATATAGGTCCCACTCATCTCATAATAAAATCATTCATACATGTGACACAAGATAATAGAACTTACACCATATCATGACCCCTAAAAAGAGACGTGTTTCACAAACATCTTATCATAAAACATGAAATGAAATACGTGTCATAAACTATAATAATATATTAAAATTTTGAAAATTTCTGGTTTTATAATCATTTAATCAAAACATAACCCATGAAAATAAGAGGGCTTCATAAGAATATAACCCATGAAAGAGAAACATGGTTCATAAAAATATAACCCATGAAATAGAAATTGGTTTCATAAACATATAACCTATGAAATGGAAATGGGTTTCATTCTAACAATAAATAAACCATTCAGATAAATAATATTAATAGAACCATTAAGTCATTTCCCTATAATGTTATGAGTAGCACCAACATATGTCAAATTAGATGGAAAATAATTTTTAAATATATTTTAAAAACATTTATTGTGAAAAATATCGTTTCTTATTTGGAATTTTTTTAAAACATAAATCCCTTTGAAAATAATTTCATGAAAATGAACTTGAAAAATTATAAATTAATCTTTTAAAACCACCTAAAAACCTTTTCCTTTGAAAACTTATGGAAAACTTATAAGGAAATCTTGAAAATGTTTTCAAAATCATTTATTTGAAAACTTATAATTAAAGCATAAACGCATTTTAAAAATCAATTTATTTTAAAATATGATTAAAACTTATTAAAAAATATTTTATATCATTGAAATACTTTTCTTCAAAAACAAAATTTTGAAAACATATAAAATAATCTTTGAAAACCATTTAAAACACCTTTTAGACATAAGAATTTTTTTGAAAACTCTTTTTATTTGAAAAACATTTTAAAATAAAAAAAATTAATAATATTAGGAACAAAAATTTTCTTTAAAAAAATAACCTTGTAAACTTACAAAATAAGTGTGAAAGAAATGATGGTCATGATGGCTGGTAAATCTGTACATACCGAACATTCCTTTTGTACATTAAAATTTTAGAGAAGTGCCTTGATCAAAAAATGAGAGGATTACTTTTATTTCTTTTGTAAAAAGTTAATACCTAGGTAAAAAGTTCCTTTAATCATTATATTATAGTATTAAAACATTTTTTAAAACACTTTTAGAAAACACAGTCTTGAAAGAACACAGATTTTCAACTGAAAGAAGAAATAAAGTCAGATTCTCATAATAAAATTTTATTAATTATATTAAGTAAAAAATAGTGTAAAATGGCACTAATACATGAATTGGTCACTAATTACTATAGTGGAATAAAATTAAAGATTTATCTTGAGATACACTTCAAAACAATTCACCAATCGAATCATAATTAGAAACAATCTCAATAAATGATGAGACTGTTTCAATAAAATCTTACCACTTGGTAACTTTGAATTATACTCACCATGTAATAAAATGAAATTAAATTAATCTTAAAATGTCATAAAAAATATAGTTTCATGATATAATGTGTAAAATTTTAGTATATACAGCCCATAGAAAAATATTTGTGCGTAACATGGCATGTATCTCAAAGAAGGAAAATTAGGATAAAATTACTTTATAGATTTGGTAACTTTTAAACCATAAAATCCATGAAATAAGTATAAAAGAACATATATTTAAATACAAATAAATTTATGTTTAAGAATCCTATAACACATCTGTGGTAAATAAACACACCACATATAAGAAATACATGGTGAACATGGCTTGTGTCTCATGGAAAATAAAAGTGAGGTGAGAAAACCCTTACCATAGGTCTTAACTCTTTTTTGTATTCATTGAAAAATCATATATAATAAATATGAATTCATTATAAATCTATAAAAGTACCATATTATTATATATAATAGCATATATTTTTTATGACTTTATATTACCCCTTTATTAACAAATCAATGTTAATGTTATATTTCAGGTAATAATTGCTTTGTTTTTCATTTGTGTTTTGATTTGTTATATTTTTGTCCTTATAGTTATATCATAATATATATAATTTAAACCATGATATAAATATCATATATATTTATTATATAAGTATTTATAGTAATCTATAAAGGATATAATTATTAAAGGAATTACACTATTCATGGAGATGATATGTCGTACGTACACAAGAATGCTATTTCCGTTTCACTGGTGTGTTGAAGGAAATAATGTAAATGAAATATATATATATATATAATACCATTACATTAGAATTATATATATTATTATGAGCTTATTATATAATCATGTAATAAGAATAATTGAGGTGGTGGAGAAAGAAAATAAAACAAAGGGGCTTGAGGGAGGATGTTACCTCTTCTTTGGGTAACTCCTTTTGCTTTTAAAAAAGGGATTCCTTTGATATATTTATGACATAATGGAGGATTATAGGATTATGGGAGGTATTTTTGGAGACTATTTGGGCATATATTGTAAAATATAATGTTTCTTGAGAGGTGTGAGGATGGGGAATATTGAATGCGTTTTTATAGTGGAGTAGGAGAGGCATTCTTGTAAATACCAAATGATAAGCACCAATTAGAGGTTTCCCTTTCCTCACGTACTTTAAAAATTGAAAAATAATTGATTGAATTGAATTTATGTTCAAAAAAATATCTACCACCAAAAAATAATTACATTTACCTCATTTTGTTCCTTAGTCTTTAAGTTTCCTTAATATATTTTTATTTTGGATTTTCATTTAGGTAAATATTTTTCCAACCTATGTAATTTAACCATTAAGAATAAGTTAAGGTGTTATTTTTTTGAAAATAAATTAAAAATTAATTATAAATGTTATATATAATTTAAAAAAATAAAATCCTATTAGTTTTGGAAATTAATTTTAAAACAAGTTCATGTAACGTGCAAAAACACTGCCTTAACCCGAACCGTGCAGACAATATTTTTACTATTTAGGGGTATCTATGGTCATTATACAAGATCATTTGGTCCATTAATATACCATAGTTTATATTTATTAACAATTAAAAAACAATTCTTAGAATTTATGATTTTTATTAATTTTAAATCTTTTAATATTATATAATTTATTGTAAATAACGTTAAGTTTAATTTTGATATATTTTATTGAATTGTAATTTAAAAATATAAAAAATTATTTAAATTAAAATATTTTAAGTTCACATATTTTTAACCTGATATAATCATCTAAAAAAATAATTTAACATAATAATTCATTAAATTTACTTTACTTTTAAGGTTTTTAATATCATTTTTTATTTAATTATTTACTAAATAATTAATGCGTTAGAATTTCTTAAGCATTTAATGTTACCAATTAATATTTAAAAACTAATTATAAATAATTACAACAAAAATAAATCATTTATATTTAAAAAGAAATTTTATAACCTAAAATATGTTATTTTTTCCATATCTCAAAATTTTATAAATGATAAAGGCAAGGAATGTTCCCTTTTCGTCTTTTCCCCGACACAACTTATGAAATAGAGACCTTTTAAGGAATATTATCCCAATAACATATAAAATTAGAACCATTAGAGTATATAGTATAAATATGGTCATAAAATGGATTTTGGATAAGTTTCTAGGCCATTTTGTCCCTTAAGTTTAAGGTTTTGTCCCTTGTTAAGCTTAATTTTACCTTAACTGCTGTAATTAATTTTAATCACTTTCACTAATGTTTTTGGTTAAAAATCAAGTTGATATTATTATAATATAAATATTATAATTATTAAAACTTTTTATTTACATTTTTACTAATTTAATTAACATAAGTGGCTAAATTAAATTTAAATTTAATCCCATAAACGTGGTGAGAAAGTGGGGTTTCAAAGTAAAAATTTTCAAAAGTTCAATAATTTTTTATATCTAAATTACTGTAAAAATGATTCCAATTACCTAAATTGGATTAATATATTTATAATTTGTCTATTATGACTTTAAAAACTAATTTAAAATATAATTTAATATTTATAATTATTTGAACAAAATTACACTTTTTAACTAAAATGTAGTATTTTTCACTATTAATCAAAAAAATGAAACATCACAAATAAAAAAAAATTCAACCTAATATAATTTTTACATTAAAAATTCAAAAAGGATGTTTATTTTGATAAATAAATTTTATTAATATTTCAAAATTTAGCTTTAAAATACGTATGCTATTAAAAGGTGTTAAAGCTCGGCATTATGTGTAACCCATGCTGTCAAAAGAATTCAAAATTATGCACTAAACAATACAAACATAGCATTTCATGTTCCACAAGATAATCTAAGTGTTTAATTTTGTTCAATATTAACTTTGAGTTGTCTGAAATGTAAGTCAAAATTTGTGCTTTCGTTTAACAAAATCTATATTCAGTGTTGTGTGAAATGAAAAATATCAAAATGTTTAAATTAATTAATTTTTTTTCATAAAGTCTCATTGTGTAAGTGATCAAAATATTTCCTTAATATCAAATAAAGAAGTTTCAAATTATCAACTCCTTGATTTGGTTCACATGGACTTGTTTTGGACCTCTAATGTTTTAAGCATAAATAAGAACTAGAATTATATTCTAATAGATGAATTTTATAAATACACTTGGGTATTCTTTTTAGCTCAAAAAAGTGAAGATTTTTCTTATCATTAAAATTATGAAAAATATATATAAAGGCCTAATGGTCTTAAAATTAATAATTTAATATTTATGATCACAAAATGGATATAATCACAAATTTTATACTCCAAGTATCCCATAACTGAGTGGTGTAGTAGAAAGAACAAATATAAAACTTTACTAAATTTACTAAACCATGATCAACGATTATGAACATCCTATTTATTTTTGAGTAGAGTCTATGAATACATTTTTTTATATTGTTAATAGAATTATAATATGATAACTTTTAAAGAAACCCTAATATGAGTTATAGAATTGGATAAAACCAAAAATTAATTAAATTATATGTCTTAGGATAAAGTTCTTTATGATAAATAAAAATGATAATTTAAAAAATTTACATCAAAAGGTGATAAAGGAATTTTCCTTGGTTATTCAACATCTAGTAAATCATATAGGGTATTTAATAAATGGACCAAAATTATGTAAGGATTTATACAATTAAAATTTGATGAAAAAAATAAACATAAGTACATGAACCTTATAGAGAAAATTGAGGACATAATTTATAATTTAGATATTATTTATAAATCTAATGGTAATTATGTGAAACCTATAGGAAATTCACTTGGAATAGAACTATTTGAACCTAAACGTATAGAAGAAAATGAAGTGTCAAATACTTAAATCCCTAGAATTATTAGGCCTCATGGAGGCCATAACTTATATGATATTGTAGAAGATATAGATAAAGGTAATCAAACCAGATCTTATCTAATAAATTAGGTTTTGTATCAAACTTTGTTGTAATATCTTAAACCAAATAACTTCTAAGAAGCAATACATAATGATTTTCAGATAATGTAAATTCAAGAAGAACTGAACCATTTTGAACGATTTATAGTCTAAGAACTAGTAAAAAGGTAGAAAAAACTTTTTGAAAATGGGAACCAAATGGGTGTTTATGAATAAGGTGGATGATTCATGAAATTTAATTCAAAACAATCCTAGATTTTTTAGCATAAGGTTACAATAAAGAGGAAGGTATTGACTATGACGAAACATTTTCACCAATAGATAGACTTGAATCTATCATAATTTTTCTTTCCAATGAAATAAATTTCTATTCTAAATTTTATAAAATGGATATCAAGATTTATTTCATAAATTGCTATATGGTTTTGGATTTTTTGAGAAACCTCCTTCATTTCAAAACCATCATTTTTTAAATCATATTTTTAAATTTAAAAAATATTTATATTGTTTAAAATAAGTTCTTAGATCTTATTGTGATAGGATCAACTCATTTTTGATTTATAAAGGATTTATAAAAGGAATAAATGACCTGAAAATATTTATTAAAATAAATTCAAAAGATGTTGTAGTAATAAAAATCTATGTTAATGATATTATTTTTGAATAATTCAAAAACTATTTGTGTACTAAATTTTTAGAAAGGATGAAAAATAAATTTGAAATGAGTATGATGTTTGAGTTAAAATTCTTCATTGAGTTTAAAATTTTTTAGAATAATGAAGGAATTATTTTAGACTAGAGAAAGTAAACTAAGGAAATGATACACCCTTGAGTACAAACTGTAATTTGGATGTTGATGAAACTAGAAGACTATTTGATCAAACCACTAATATATGTATGATTGGATGATTACTATTCCAAATTTCTACCCAAATAGATATTATGTTTAGTGTGTTCATGTGTGCATGTTTTCAATCCAAATTAAAAGAATAACATTTAAATTTTGTGAAAATAATATTTAAATACCTAAAAAATACAATCCATTTATGTATTTTTTATTCAATAGAAGAATGATTTGATTTAATTTCTAATTCACATATATATTTTGGTGGTTTTATTTAGATATAAAAATAACTTTGGTAACATGCCAACTTTTGGGAGAGTCTCTCATTTCTTGGTGTAGTAAAAGTCAAAACATTGTTGCATTATCCACAACTGAAGATTAATACATAGCTAAAGGTAGTTCTTGTGCATATATTCTATAGACGAAACCAACATTTATAAACTATTGATATAAATTAATACATATCAATATAAATTTTCATAATATAAATTTAATAAATATATCTAATAATCTTGTATATACTTTCATTTTTTTAAATATCCACTTTTAAAGGGTTGTTGGGGAACCCATAAAAATGATTAAACATATCAAAAACAACAAAATTACAATGAAAAATGCTTAAAATTCAAACAAAAAAACTAGTATATACATTTTGGTTTTCAAATTCAAACCCCTAAGATGAAATGTGAGGTGCAAGAAGAGACGCATCAATCCCAACACTGCTTGTGTTATCCTTTATCCCTTTTCCTACGACCTATCATACCAGTGTTTCATAAGAATCCTCCTTATTCCTCATACCCCTAATGCAATTTCTCTCCATAAATATCACACAAATCATCAGCACCATCTAGACCAACTCCTCACTAGAAAACTAAATTTTCAAACACTGTAGTTGATAATATATACTAGACCATTAAAAAACCATAAAACACTACAACCATCTTCCAATTCAACATAGAAAAAACAACTCGAAACCAGAAAAAATCACCAGTATCAATTTCATCATTTCCACCATAAACCAAAGAAACAAATAATGATAAAACAGACACTGTCACGATACTATTTTCATTAAACACCTTATCCAGTCATTTGTACATTATAAGAAACAAACCTATAGAACATCCACTATGAAATATGAAACAATATATCACCAACACTTCTTAGCGAAATATAAACTACCACCAAATATAGATTCTAATGTTTTCGATGCACACCCTTCTTCAAAGAATCATCCATACATATTAGACCCAACAACCATTCAAAAAAAAGAAGACTAGGAAATTAAAATGAAGAGTGGCCTTATTCAATTTAGGAACCATATTCAAAAGCATCCTAATTAAAATCCCATTACACCACAAGGAACCAGAACTCCAAAAAAAAGATGGGTCTCATACCATGGGTTGGTCATAAAGGGAAGATAAAGAGGGATAATGAAGAAATGAGCCAAGATAAATCCCACAACTACCAGTCACCATCTCCAGAGGAACTAAGAAACTCTATAATGAAAAGTTTATGAGTAAAAATATGGGGTAAATAACTAAATACTCAACTAAAACCATCCCAATACATATAAGTGACTTCACATATAACTTGATATAGGGTCTCACATGAAAGTTATGACAATAAGAGTAGTAGTGGAGGCTGGACAATGACCTCATTTCAAATAATTACCATACAGAGAGAATCATGAAAAAAATGTGAGAAAGATAATCCCTAAAAGATAAGGAGATGAGACATCATGAAGAGAGAATACGAATAATGTAAAAGAAGGTTAAGTGAGATGATATCCTTGAGGAAGATGTTATAAAGGACACCATTTCAATAGCAGACCCCAAGCGAAGCTCCCAGATATAGAGCACTTCCTAGAGAGAACTAGGACATTAAGAGTAATGTTATATCTAATTTGAGGAAAAAATACACCTTAATATAAGACATAACATTTTGAGAGAATATTTTCAAAAAGTTGATTTAAATCTTGAAATCATTGGAATTGAACATAAATTTTTTAATATATTTACAAAGCCATTAAATATTGATAGAATGAACTATATTTGAAATGAATTAGGTATGGTAAAATATTTATAATTATTTAATTTTAGTTTTAACATTTTAAGTTAATGAAATTACTATTTTAAATTCTTAACTAATTTTTTTTGACTTTTTCTTTCATTTACCTTGAAGTTTATTTCACATGGATAGTCAAGTAACTATGTGTAATATCCAAAGTAAGTAAAGAATTATGGATTTTCATATCTATGTCTATTTATGAATTATATAGTGTTTTTAATAGGCTTAAAATGAGAATAAATCCAATCTTAAGCATAAAATTCTCTAATATTTTTAAAAGACTGTTTTACCGCCTTTTAATGGAAAACCATTATTAAATCAAAATTTTGACAATTTTATAAGATCTATTTGTCAAAATAAACTTATTCATTATAATTGGTACATTGAAATTTACATTGGATAAATGTTTGGTTTTTTCCTAACAATGTTCATTTTTTAATGAATATGAAAAATACTGCATTTAACTTCGAAACTTATTTTTCATCTAATTTAATTATATGGTTATATTATCTTTTTAATTGGTTTTAAAGTTTAATTAGAATATATTTTTACCATTTAATCCAATGGTGGTCATTATAATTAATTTCACTTTGGAATTGGACATAAACAAGTGCCAAACTTTTCATAGATATTGTTTAAAAAAACCCGCTATTTGTTTTGACAACAAGAATTATTTTTAAATTAATTATTGCAATTTCTATGTTTGGAATTTGGTAAAATGGATTCAATATTTGGAATAATAAGGTCCAAATTATGTAATTAAGACTCTTTTGTTTTTGGAAATTATGAATAGTAACGATTGTAATTATCTTTAATTATCTTGATTAATTAGTAATCGGGTAGTTAAGGATAATAAAATAATATCATAATACTAAAAAATGACCCCAAAATGTATCCTAATTCTACTGTCTGTGTCATGGTAGACTATGGGATGCCTTGTGACAAACTTAGGGACCCCATGGAATCACTTTTGGGTGAAAGAGACACTTTATCTTTTTTATTTTTAAAGAAAGGAGAATATCACTAAAGAATGTATCACCTGAGTACACCATTTTTAATTTTGTCTAAATAAATGATATCTTGGACTATAAATATCAATTGGAAAGATAAAAATATTTCCTACATCATAGTATTTTTTTTATAATTTTTAGACATTAAATAAATTAAATTATTTATGACATCATGATGATGCAGCGATTACCTCATTAATGAACGATTTAAATAAAATGAAAAGATAATATAAAATCTAAGACTTACACTTGTAAAAGACATATTGGATGAGTATATTTAGAACCCTTTTCAACTTATCCTCTAAATATATCAATGTGGGACCTTTAAAATCCAAAACTCATTCTAATATAAAGTAACATTTTATAACTTTCCAAGAGTGCCTCTCCTCTCCTCTTATAAAAGTCCCCCACCTCTACCTCTTTACACACACCTCCCAAGCCATTGGATCGTCCAAGATCTGCTCATTTTATCTCTCCAAATACCTATCCTCATCCTAGAAGCCTTACCTGAGGCATAAATCTCTTCAATAAACCCTTTTGGTTCAAACCAAGAGGAGTTACCTGATTTAAAGTTAAAGTCCTCTCTTGTGTTCTTTTGTTTTATTTTTCTTCTCCAACCCCCTAAACTCTTTTTGTTCATTTATTTTGTAACAAAACTAGTATATTCAATATAATATGATGTTTTTATAATAATTATTCGAGCTACACTTACACACACCTACATCTAATGGTTAAAGAGAATACTGTTTCCGTGGATGGCGAATTTGTGCCTCATGAAACGATGATTGCTCAATATTCTTATAACACCTTAAAAGGTGGAAATTAATATGTTAATATATTTATATATGATATATAACATGTTTATGTTTTCCTTAAGCTTCTGTATTATTCATTTATGGAATACCTTTATGGTTTCCATTATGGGTAAATGTGATATCTTCATTTTAGGAGTTGTGGACTACTGCCCCCTCAAAGTGATTTGATTCGTTAATACTATATGTGGGATGTATAAAGGATGGAGTTAATGATATTATATATGATATTATACTAGAATTATAATATACCTTTATATCATTATGATTCCATTCCATAAAATATGAAATAGAAATGAAAGTAGCGTTCATGCGTACGTACGGATTACCGTCTCCATGAACGGTGCATTTCATTTCTTACCTCTATATGTTATGTAATATTATAAATGCATGTATATCCTGGATATATATGATATATATAATATCTAAATCATGAATATAACTCTGGATATAATGGATACATGAACAACTTGAAATTATGAAGAGTTTATTTTTGACTCAAGTACCAATGATCGACAAAACGACCATTATTAACTTAAATAATTACATAGTGTTCATAACATTGTAATAAGTGATATAAAAATGAATAATGAACTTTAAAAAGGTTCTTAAGAAAGTATAAATTAACTCAAGTTTATTATTCATGAGGTTAAAGAACGATCGAGTCAAGTCGGACCCGAGATAAGGGACTTCGTCTCAATCTCCCTTCGTTGAGGCATATTTTGTTTTATACACAACTTTATTTTATACGGTGTATAAAAACCTTTGACATTTATGTTTATTAAAAAGGAATCTTTTTTATACGAAGCGTTTACTAAACGAAAAAAGGGAATATTTTTTGTCGTACGTATGCGGCGACAATGACTTCTCCGCCACCGTGACTATTATTTGAGTTTCGGCTTCCTATACAAGTCATAACTTATTTTTTAATGAAAAATAAATACCATGTTTTACTTTTATTTTATTTTGGTATTGAAAATAGTTTTGATAATTTTTCTATTATATCAATGTGTTATTGATATCTTGTAATTGAAATGTGGAAATGTTATGTTTCCTTTATGCAAGTTTTATGTTATACGATTATGTTATGGTTCTTGGACATTGTTTATGAAGAAGGGTGGTTCCATGATAAAATAAGTGAGGGTGAGCCCGATATAGCTCTCCCATGAATTGGGTAAGGCAAAGGGGTTAAATGTTAAGGTTTCTCCGAAGAGATTTAGGGAATATACTATGATGGGTTTTCCAAACATAACCATGAGGGTTACTCCCTACGTAAGAATGTTATGAATGCCTCAAGTTACATTTATGTCTTATGATTTCGATGATTTATTCATGATTTCATGAGGTATGTTAAAATGCTTATATTTTACGAGTAAAGTATGGTTTCATACATGGAATAATGTTTTCATTTCATACTTTTACATTCCTTTCTGAGCTTTTTATGCTCATCCCATGTTTTTGAAATGTTTTTCACAGGTCAAGGGAAATGTACATGATGTGATGATAGTGTCAAGGAAGAGTCAAGAAAGAATCTATGTTTTATTTAAAATATGTTTCCGATGATAGAAAAAACGATTACTATCTTTTATGTAACTACTTTGTTTAAATGTGGAGTCTAATGCATGATTTATGATCTAATTCTATAAAACTCTAAACCTTAAAAGATCCTCAATGTGTATCCTTGAAATAACTCACGAATAAGTAATGTTTAAGGCTGGGGCCTTATAGTTGGTATCAGAGGTCAGTTTAGATAACTTTAGGAGTTATAATTCTATTAAATGATTATCCAAAAGTATTTTCTTTATGGTCATATTGAAATGATTTAGCATTTGAAGATTACCATGTTGCTTCATCTAAGACATATTTGTTCAGAATGGTTTTCCACAAAGGAAATAGGGAAGAAGTGCTAGGAAGGAATACAGAAGGAAATGACCTTCCGAATCAGCATCCTGAGATGGTTGAAATTGGAACTGAACAGTTTGTTGCAGTAATGGTACAGTTGACTGAAGTGATAAATGGTGGTGGTATTCATGCCCGAGATCAGCCAGATCAACCGCAGAGGAACATGTCAGTGGTGGAACATTTCATGAGGCTACATCCCCCATCATTTAGAGGATCATATGACCCTGTGCTAGCTGAAGGGTGGATTAAATAACTGGAGAAGATTTTCAATGTCATGGGGTGTTCATACAATCAAAAGTTTAGTCTTGCTATTTACCGTTTGGAGGGTGAAGTAGATCAATGGTGGTCGATGGATAAAAATATCAGGGACACTGATGAGATTAATGCTCTCGACTAGGATGAATTCAAAGGTATGTTTCTTGAGAAGTATTTTCCTAAGGTTGTTCGACTTAGGATGGAAAAAAAATTCTTGGAATTGAGGAAAGAGGATGACTCAGTGGCTGCTTATGAAGAGAGGTTCACTCGATTGGCAAGGTATGGTCCAAATTTTATCCGAGACCTTGATAGTTAAATCAATCGTTTTTACTCAGGATTAAAGACAAAATATTTAAGGGCATTAGCTTCTTGTGAGTTCAAAATTTATGAAAATCTTGTTCGATGTTCTGAGAAGGGGGAAATGGAGTTTTCCGATGATCAAGTGTCCTATAACAACCAACAGAAGAAGAGACTGAGGTGGCAGGAGAAAGCGAAGAATTCTTCAAAAAGGTTTGATGGTAAGAAAACTAAGTTTCCAATTTGTGATAAATGTGGTAAAAGGAATGCTGAGGAATATCTTCTAAATTTTGGAAAGTGCTACTGATGTGGTAAGATGGGACATAAGGCTCGTGATTTCACTAAAAAAGATCAGGGTGATGGTAAGAGCAAATTTGATTTACAGTTAGTGAAATGTTTTAAGTGCAATGAGATAGGTCACTCTGCAAACGAGTGTCCGACAAAGAGATCGAGTGATGGGAAGCAGTTAGACTACAAGAAGAAAGTGGGGGTGAAATCCTTTGCAAATACTTCAGTAGATGTTGGGCTATCAAATGATGTGGTATCAGGTAAATTGTTTGTTTTTTCAGATTATGCCAATGTGTTATTTGATTCAAGGTCTACACATTCTTTCATCTCTAAAAACTTTTCTAGTAAAATGGAAACACCATCTCAAGAAATGACTCCTGAACTTGTGGGAAAAACACCTGGGGGAAATGTTGAGGCAAAAAAAATTTATAAGAATATTCCAATCCTTATCCGTGGAAAGAACCTACTTAAAAACCTTATTGTTTTACCTCTAGTAGAGTTTGATGTTATCCAAGGTATGGATTGGATCTCAATTTACCATACTAAGATTGAATGTAGAGCTAAAGAAGTTTATTTTCAAAAATACTTTCAGTTTGTGTATAAGAATGAACCCTTACTGTTGATAACATATCAAGAGGATGAGAAACTTGTAAAAGATGGGAATGAATGTTACCTTGCACATATTGTTGAAAACAAAGGAACTGTTCAGATTAATGTTGTGCCAGCGGTAAATGAGTATCCTGATGTTTTTCCTGATGAGTTTCCTGGAATAATACCGGATCGGGAAGTTGAATTTAATGTTGACTTAGTTCCCGATGATAATCCAATTTCAAAACCCCCTTATCGAATGGCTCCAATTGAACTTTTAGAGTTTAAGGAGAAATTGAAATATTTATTAGATAAAGGTTTCATTCGACCTAGCACATCACCATGGGGTGCTGCTATTTTATTTGGTAAAAAGAAAGATGGTTCAACAAGACTTTGCATTGATTATAGAGCATTGAATAACATCACTGTTAAGAACAAATATCATTTGCCTCATATTGATGATTTGTCTGATCAGGTCCAGAGAGCTCAGTATTTTTTAAAAATTAACCTGAGATCGAGGTACAATCAGTTGAAGGTAAAGGAAGCAGATATTCCGAAGACCGCGTTTCATACAAGATATAGCCATTATGAATTTGTATTTATGCCTTTTGGGATAACCAATGCACCTGATGTACTCATGGACCTTATGAATAGAATTTTCCATGAGTTCTTGGATAAGTTTGTGGTTGTTTTCATTGATGACATTTTGGTGTTTCCTAAAAGTAAAGAGGAGCATGAAAGACCTTTAAGGTTTATTTTTCAAACCTTAAAAGAAAATAAATTGTATGGGAAATTCATCATGTGTGAGTTTTGGTTGCAAAAAAATTCTTTCCTTGGTCATATTGTTTCTAAAGATGGAATAACTATTGATCCTGCAAAAACAAAGGTTGTTGAAGAATGGCCAAGACCCACAAATGGAACTGAGATTTGTAGCTTCCTTGGTTTGGCAGGCTATTACCGAAGGTTTATTAGAAAATTTTCCCGGTTATCTAGTCCAATAACTAAGCGAACTTGGAAGGGTGTTAAGTTTATCTGGACAAAAGAATGTGATGATTGTTTTTAGGAACTGAAAAGAAGATTGGTGAATGCTCCAGTTTCGGCACTACCTTCCAGGAAAGGGGAGTTTGTTGTCTACAATGATGCTTCATTGAAAGGACTTGGTTCCATCCTAATGCAAAATGATCAAGTAATTTTTTATGCCTCACGTTAGTTGAAAACTCATGAGGTAAATTACCCTACACATGATTTGGAATTAGCTACTGTTTTTTCACTTTAAAAATTTGGAGGAATCATTTGTATGGTGTAAAGTTTGAAATATATACTGATCAAAAAAGTTTAAAGTATATATTCACTTAGAAATAATTGAACATGAGACAGAGGAGATGGATAGAATTAATCAAGGATTATGATTGTACAATTCATTACCATCCGGGAAAAGAAAATAAAGTGGATGATGCTTTGAGTCGAAAAAGTAATGATTTATAAACAATTTTGCATTTAGAACGTGATCCTTTGGTTAAGGATTTGATGAATTTTGGCATAGAAGTTGTTGGTGCAAGATGTCCTTCTGTTTTGTTTCAGGTATCAGTGAAATCTTCTATATCAGATAGAATTAAGCAAGCACAGAAGCAATACAGTGAGTTACAGAAAAAGGTAGAGCTTGTTCAGAAGGGTAAGTTTCCTGAATTCAACATTGATAATGATTGTGTTTTGAGATTTGGGAAGAGATTGTGTGTGCCTTGTGATTCACAGTTGAAGAGAGAGTTTTTATGTGAAGCTCATAGTTCTCCGTTTTCAGTTTATCCAGGCAGTACTAAGATGTATAGAGATCTTCAGGAGTATTACTGGTGGGACGGAATGAAAAGAGATATTTCTGATTTTACTGTGAAGTGTTTTATTTGTCAACAGGTTAAAGTAGTACGCCAGTTACTGAAAATGATGCTTTAGCCTTTACCAGTTCCAGAGTGCAATTGAGAGAATATATCCATGGAATTCGTTGTGGGATTGTCGAAGACACCTCGAGTTAATAATGAAATATGGGTTATTGTTGATTTCTTGACTAAATCTTCTCATTTACTTGCTATACGAGATACTTTTTACCTAGATCAACTTTACTGTTTGTATCTTAAAGAGATATTTAGGTTACATGGAGTTACTCTCTCCATTGTATTTGACCGTGATCCCAGGTTCACTTCTAACTTTTTGAAAGGCCTTTAGAAGTCATTGGGTACTGAATTAAATTTTAGTACAACTTTTCATCCTCAATCAGATGGGCAGTCAGAACGAACGATTAAGACTTTGGAGGATATGATACGTGCTTTTTTGATGGATTATCAGGGAAGTTGGGACCAACATCTTTCTTTGGTTGAGTTTTCTTATAATAACAGTTTTCATTCCAGTATATAGATGGCACCATTTGAGGCATTATATGGGAACCGGTGTCGAACTCTAGATTTCTTTAATGAAGTGGGTGAAAGGAAGTTGATGGGACCAGAATTGGTAGAAGAGTTGGCAGAAAAAGTTCTGCTGATACAGAGACACATGATAACAGCTCAGAGCAGGCATAAGAGTTATGTAGACAACATGAGGAAGGATCTCTCTTTTGAGGTAGGTGATCATGTTTTTCTCAAAGTTTCACCATGGAAAAGTGTGAAGCGATTCGGTAAGAAAGGAAAGATGAGTCCAAGGTTCATTGGACCATATGGAATTCTTGAGAGAGTTAGATCAATTGCATACCTAGTGGCTTTACCTCCGAGTTTATCTCAGGTACACAATGTTTTTCATGTTTCAATGTTAAGGAAGTACATGCCAGATCCATCTCTTGTTTTGAGTCCAGAGGTAGTTCAGTTGGAAGAGAACCTATCATATGAGGAACAACCTGTCCAGATTTTTGACCACAGGGAGAAAGTGTTGCAGAATAAGGTGATTCATCAAGTAAAGGTTTTTTTTGGAAAAACCACATGATTGAAGAGGCAACATGGGAATCTGAAAATGCAATGAGGGATAAATACCCCCACTTATTCAATAAGTAAATAAATTGCGGGGACACAATTTTCAAAAGGGGGGAAGGATGTAACATCAAACGTAAGTAAAGATTTTGGATTTTCATAACTATTTCTATTTATTAATTAGATAGTGTTTTAAGAGGCTTAAAATGAGAATAAATCCAATCTTAAGCATAAAAATCTCTAATATTTTTAAAAGATTGTTTTACCGCCTTTTGATGGAAAAACATTATTAAATAAAACTTTTGACAATTTTATAAGCTCTATTTTTCAAAATAATGTTATTCATTATAATTGGTACATTTAAATTTACTTGGGATAAATTTTTGGTATTTTTCTGACAATGTTCATTTTTTAATGAATAGTGAAAAATACTGCATTTTACTTCAAAACTGCTTTTTCATCTAATATAATTATATGGTTAGATTATCTTTTTAATTGGTTTTAAAGTGTATTTAGAATATATTTTTACCATTTAATCCAATGGTGGTCATTATAATTAATTTCACTTTGTAATTGGGCATCAACAAGTGCCAAACTTTTCATAGATATTGTTTCAAAAATACCCGCTATTTGTTTTGACAATGGGAATTATTTTTAAATTAATTATTGAAATTTCTATGTTTAGAATTTTTTAAAATGGATTCCATATTTGGAATAATAAGGTCCAAATTAATTAATTAAGACTCTTTTTTTGGACATTATGAATAGTAACGACGATAATTATCTTTAATTATCTTGATTAATTAGTAATCAGGTAGTTAAGGATAATAAAATAACATCATAATAATAAAAAATGACCCCAACATGTGTCCTACTACTACTGGTTGTGTCATGGACGACCATGGGATGCATTGTTCCAAACTTAGGGACCCCATGGAATCACTTTTGGGTGAAAGTGACACTTTATCTTTTTATTTTTAAAGAAAGGAGAATATCACTGAAGAATGTATCGCCTGAGTAATTTTTTTTAGTTTTGTCTACATAAATGATATCTTGGACTATAAATAGTCATTGGAAATATAAAAAAATTTCTTACGTCATAGTAGTTTTTTTATAGTTTTTAGACATTAAATAAATTAAATTATTTATGACACCATGATGATGCAGAGATTACCTGATTATTGAGCGATTTAAATAAAAAGAAAAGATAATGTAAAATATAAGACTTACACTTGTAAAAGACCTATTGGATGATTATATTTAGAACCCTTATCATCTTATCCTCTAAATATATCAATTTGGGACCTTTAAAATCTGAAGCTCATTCTAATATAAAGTGAGATTTTATAACTTTCCAAGAGTGCCCCTCCTCTCCTCTTATAAAAGGCCCCCACCTTTACCTCTTTACACACACCTCCCAAGCCATTGGATCATCCAAGATGTGATAATTTTATCTCTCCACATCCCTCTCCTAATCCTATAAGCATTAACTTAGGAAGAAATATCTTCAAGAAACCATTTTGGTTCAAACCAAGAGGAGTTACCCGATTTAAAGGTAAAGTCTTCTCTTGTGTTCTTTTGTTTTATTTTGCTTCTCCAACCCCCTAAACTCTTTTTATTCATTTATTTTGTAGAAAAACTAGTATCTTAAATATACTAGGATGTTCTTATATGAAGGATTTGAGCTACACTTACACACACCTACATCTAATGGTTAAAGAACATACTGTTTCTGTGGATGGTGAATTTCTCCCTCACAAAACGATGATGGCTCAATATTCTTCTAACACCTTAAAAGGTGGCCATTAAGATGTCACTATAATTATATATGATATATAATATGTTTATGTTTTCCTTAAGATTCTGTATTTTTCATTTATGGAATACCTTTATGGTTTCCATTATGGGTAAATGCGATATCTTCATTTTAGGAAGTGCGGACTACCGCCCCCTCAAAGTGATTTGATTCGTTAATGCCATATGTGTGTATAACGACCCATAATTTACATACATTTTTAATACTTCAAAATTGAAGCACACTTATTACAACATATGAAAAAACCAAAAAGGACCGTATAGGTATAGTGTCTTTAGAAACTAGGAAACATAAACAACTGGTTCATAAATCTTCTACAGTGTGTCCCATTTATTTCATCATATCTAGGGTCCCTTTTAGCATATTATACTTAATATCCATCTTCCTGACCTGGGGAAAAGAAAACATACAAAAAAGGGTGAGCTCAAATGCTCAGCAAGGGAAAATAAAGGAAATAAAAATCATATCATATCTTCTTGAAAATCATAACCTGCAAAAGAGATCACAATATCTTAACATGGAATAAGTCATAGAAGTGAAAATGAGATCCCCATTATCATAACATAAAACTTGAAACTTTGTGGCATTCACACATAATCATAGAGAATCATTTATTGTTAGTAAATACTCATTTCCAAGACTATCTTAGTGGAGAAAGTCCCTTTCTGAACCGAGTCACCCTCGTTTCAGTCCTGTTTCACTGAACCGGTATAACCTACCGTTCCAGCCATGTCTATCTCATGAGATATAAAATCTTTACCCAATGAATTGGAGGGAGATATATTTCCCACCCATATTATAATGAATCATTTCTTATGTGTGCCACATAATCATAAATCATACATCATCGCATAACACATGTAACAAAAATGGGATTCTTGAAACATCATGACATCATAAAACAAATCATATAAGGTAAATGACTTCATAAAAATAATTCCCTCACAACATAATCAAATCAATGTAATAATAGGGATAAAAACATAACCCTATATTATCTTTGATGGAAAATAATTTTGATAAAACATTTGAACTCCATTCTTGAGGAAAATATCCTTTCTACTTCAAAAACACTTTTCTTTTCTTAACATGTCATACAATTATAAACTAAAAGAAGTTGATTAAAAATAAACTTGAAAACTTATAAAGGAATATTCTTGGAAATAATGTTTTAAAAATCCATTCTTTCCGTATAAGTTAAAAAAACATTCTTCTCATACTATTGTCGGAAAAGTCAAAAAGTACCTCGTACGAAAAACGACAAAAGATTCCTTTCATATCTTTTACTAAAAACTCACCGAAGGGTAAAATTGGATTTAAAAAATTGTACGTGGATGGAAATAATATTACATATTGAGGAAAAATGGATGTGGATGATAAAATACACCCCAGTAAATTCCAAAGTATAAACAATCTCGGATAAAAATGAGATTGTGATATTTCCCTTACCTTAGGTCTGATTTGCTTTGTACGTGTCCGAAGCTCCTCTTCTTTGAAACACCTCTTTGAATCCTCCACTTAGGGAACTAAGATTGGTCTTTGAAGAAGACCAGGACCTCTAGGATTATTCTAGGGAAGTGAAGAAGGGATTTTGGCAGGGGTTGGTCGAGCTTGAGTGCTCAAATTGGTGTGAGGAGGAGGGGGAGGAGGTTCCCTTTTATAAGGGAGGAGAGGGGCACCTTAGGAATATCTCAAAATATTATTTTATATTAATGTCAAAATCGGTTTATAATGGTTCCAAAGGGTCTTATTTCGAAGGTAAAGTGGGGATGGGTCGAAATCCTATTAACAAATAGGATTTATACAAGTTTAGGTTATTATTTTAACTTTATCAATTAGATTTAACTCTAAGTTAAATAATTTAACTTTTACCGTGTCTTTTTGTTTTCTTACACTATATGGTTAATACACATACTATAACATGCCAAACGAACCCCAAGTTGATTATTATTAATATATATATCCTTATCTAAGTCATTTGGCCGAATATTATATTTTTAGGAATAAAATAACAATTAATAATATAATATTTGATTTAAAAACTATTTTGTGTCAATTTTGACACTATTTAATATATGATTTTTGTGAAAGTCATAACAGAATTATATGTTCGAACCAAGTTGATTGAATCAACACTAATATATCATAGTAACCTAGAAAATTAGTGTAATTCATAAAAAGTATCAAATTACATTTATTTGAGCATTTATAACATCAATTAGGTTAACATTTCCTTAAAAGGGTAATTACTGCATCATCGTTGTGTCATAAATAAATTAATTTATTTAAAGTAAAAAAATTATAAATAAAATATCATTATGTAGGAAATCTTTTTATATTTATAATGAATATTTATAGTCGAATTTATCTTATGTATAACCCCATATTAAAAATGTTTTAGTTATTAAACTTTGATTTTAACTATTTTAACTATTTATTAAATAAAATAATATTAAATGTCATAATCTAATCCAAGTGGACCTAAATGGTCATATTATATTCATAAGGTTGTTTTTGGTCGAATTACACTTATCCAATAGAATTAGGAAATGTGTTAGGGTAATAGTAATATCATATTTACCCTTAGTTACCCTATTTACTATTAACCACGGTAAAAAAAGTAAAAAATTACTATTCACCAAAAAATTATTTTTATCTCATTGAACCAAATTTTACATACTGATATCAATCGTGTCTATCGGATTTTCGAAATTCCATTCACAGAAGCGGTAAAATTAAGTTTTATGAAAAATTCATTTTTTAACCTACCACTTAGTGGTTTCACTATTCATCAAAAATTGAAAGTTTTCAGAAAAAATACCAAAATTTCACCCTAGGCTAATTTCGGTATTCTGAATCCAAAAATGAGGTCCATTTTGAAAGATAAAATTTCAAATAGTGGTTATTACTATTCATAACGGCTATTTTAAATAATATTTTAATAGCATATCGTCGTTTAGTGAAACTCGGTATTGCGTACAACGCAAGCTATCGAGGAAGGTCGCGATTGCGTGTAAAGTAAGCCAAGCTAGTGTGTAGTGAAAGATTCCTTTTATGATATATATATATAACATAAAAACAAAATATTACTCATAAAAATCTCGGGTGTTACATTCTACCCCCCTTAAAAAAAATTTTCCCACGAAATTCGTCACTTTGTAACAAACAGATGAGGATACTTCTCCCTCATCATATCCTCAAGCTCCCATGTAGCTTCTTCAAGTTGGTGGTTCCTCCATAAAACTTTCACCAATCGAGTGGTCTTGTTTTGTAGGACTTTTTCGCTACGATCGAGAATCTCTATCGGTTGTTCTTCATAAGAAAGATCTTGCTCCAACGGTACAACTTCTGAGATGAGTACATGTGAAGGATCAGGTATGTACTTTCTCAGGAGAGATACATGGAACACATCGTGAACATGAGAGAGATTCGGTGGAAGCGCCAATCGGTAAGCTACCTTTCCAACACGATCCAGTATTTCGAAAGGACCGATATATCCAGGGCTCAACTTCCCCTTCTTTCCAAATCTCATAACCCTCTTCCAGGGAGATATTCATAAGAACACATTATCACCCACTTCAAACTCTAGGTCTTTTCTTCGGTTGTCGGCATAACTTTTCTGTCAACTCTGAGCTGCTCTTATGTGTTGTTGAATAGATCTGACCTTTTCTGCCATTTCATCAACGAGATCAGGTCCTAATAGCTTTCTTTCCCCAACTTCATCCCAGCAAGTTGGAGTCCTGCATTTCTTTCCATAGAGAGCTTCATAAGGAGCCATCTGAATACTGGAGTGAAATCTGTTATTATAAGAAAATTCCACCAAAGGTAGGTGTTGATCCCAACCTCCTTTGAAATCCATAGAGCAAGCTCTCAACATATCTTCTAGGGTTTGAATTGTTCTCTCAGACTGACCGTCTGTCTGAGGATGATAAGCAGTGCTAAAACTCAACTCTGTATCCAGAGTATGCTGAAGACTTCTCCAGAACTTCGAGGTAAATATCGGATCCCGATCAGATATAATAGAAAGTGGTACTCCATGAAATCTTACCACTTCCTTTACATATATCCTGGCAAGCTGATCTAGAGAGAAATCCTCTCTAATAGCAATGAAGTGTGCAGACTTTGTAAGACGATCAACTATGACCCAGATAGCATTATTGCCTTTGGATGTTTTAGGAAGTCCTGTGACAAAGTCCATAGTGATGTTTTCCCATTTCCATTCGGGTATGGGTAATGGTTGTAACATCCCCTTAGACTTATGTCTCTCAGCTTTAACTTGTTGACAAACCAAGCATCGAGAGACATATTCAGCAACATCTCTTTTCATGCCATCCCACCAGAAGTACTCTTTCAGGTCCCTATACATCTTCGTGCTTCCAGGATGAATAGAGAATGAAGAAATATGAACCTCATTCAGCAGATCCTTTAATTCGGGGATGGGAGGAACACAAACCCGATTCTTGAACATTATTATCCCATCACAATCAAGGTTGAATTCAGGAACATTTCTCACCTTATTTTGTAACTCGACATCTTCTTTCTGTGCCTCTTTAATCTTCACATGTATAGATGGTTGAACATTCATTTGAGAAAGATAATATTTTTCCCCTTTCATTATAATTCCAAGATCCATCCTTTGTAAATCCATAAATATTGGATCTTTTGTGATCCTCATCATGGATAAAATAGCATGGTCTTGTCGACTTAATGCATCTTCCACATTGTTTTCTTTCCCAGGGTGGTAATGGATTGAGCAGTCATAATCCTTAATCAGCTCCAACCATCTTTTTTGACGCATATTCAGCTCCTTTTGTGTGAAAATATACTTTAAACTTTTATGATCAGTATAAATATCACACCTTTCACCATAAAGGTAATGCCTCCAAATCTTTAATGCAAAGATTACCACAGCTAACTCCAAATCATGTGTTGGGTAATTTTGCTCATGGATTTTCAACTGTCGTGAGGCATAAGCTATCACCATATCATTTTGCAAAAGAACACACCCCAATTCCTTCTTGGATTCATCACTGTAGATCACAAACCTTTCTCCACTACAAGGTAGTGTGAGCACAGGTGCACTGGATAACCTTCTTTTCAACTCCTTGAAATTCTCTTCACATTCCTCCGTCCAGACAAACTTAACTCCTTTCCGAGTCAACTTGGTGAGTGGATTAGATAATCGTGAAAAATATTTCACAAAACGTCGATAATATCCAGCCAAACCAAGAAAACTTCGGATCTCAGTTACTGTTGTTGGTCTCGACCATCTTTCGATAACCTCTGTTTTTGCTGGATCCACAGATATCCCCTCTTTTGAGATTATGTGACCCAAAAATGCAACTTTTTGAAGCCAAAATTCACACTTGGTAAATTTGGCATAAAGATTCTCCTTTCCCAGGGTCTTCAATATAATTCTCAAGTGATCTTCATGCTCTTCCTTTCTCTTTGAATAGACAAGAATATCGTCTATAAAGACTACCACAAATTGATCAAGATAGTCTCTAAAGACTCTATTCATTAGATCCATGAAGATAGCAGGGGAATTAGTAAGACCAAATGGCATCACTATAAATTCATAGTGTCCATACCTTGTACGGAAAGCCGTCTTTGGTATATCCTCTCTTTTAAATGATGATACCCTAAACGAAGATCAATCTTGGAAAAGTATTGAGCTCCGCGTAGTTGGTCAAATAAGTCATCAATGTGTGGGAGAGGATATTTGTTCTTGATAGTGATCTTGTTAATTTCTCGATAATCAATGCAGAGTCTCATTGATCCATCTTTCTTCTTAACAAAAAAAAAACAGGTGCTCCCCAAGGTGACGCACTAGGGCGTATGAATCCCTTATCAAGATTCTCTTGGAGTTACTTCTTCAATTCCTGCAACTCAATTGGGGCCATTCTATAAGGAGTCTTTGAAATAGGCAAAGCACCCGGTACTAGTTCTATTGAAAACTTAACTTCAGGATTTGGGGGAAGACCCGGTAATTCCTCCGGAAATACATCATCAAACTCCCGTACGATGGGCATATTCTTAATCGCGAGTTTCTCACCAACCATTTGAGATAAATAACCTTCATTTAGTGGAATCAATACCCATAAAATGGAAGAAATTTCCACTGGAAGGTTATGTTCATCCTTGCATTGATAGACGATCATAGATTGATCTGGAATATGAAATGTGACTTCCCTTCTTCGGAAATTGATATGAGATTCGTATAAAGAAATCCAATCCATGCCAAGAATCACATCGAATTCCACTAAAGGAAGGATCACAAGATTTGCAGGAAGCACTTTCCCACAAACGTCAATTGGAGAAGAATTATAAACTTTTGATGCGATTGATGTGCCATTAGGTGTTGTCACAGCTAACTCAACAACTAATTGTTGAGGTAATACAATGATATCCTTAGAAAATTCTTCAGAAATAAAAGAGTGGGTGGATCCAGAATCAAATAAAACATTTGCTACTTTAGAGTGGATGGTAAGTGTACCTTTCACCACTTCGTTATCGTACTCCACATCGCTGATAGAAATTGCATGTGACTTTCCTTTGTCTTTAGCCTTAAGAGTTTGTTGATGTCGACCATCATCATCAACCCTTGGATTTTGGCATTGATTGGCATAATGCCCCATCTCCTTGCACTTGAAACATTGAAGTGTAGTAGGTTCATTCTGTGTATCCCTTCCTTTGTTTGCATCACTAGACATCTTCTTCCCATCATCGCGGCATTCAAATGCCCGATGACCTTCCATTCCACATTTGAAACATTTACTTGTCCCTTTAAGACAACTCCCTCCATGTTTCTTTCCACACTTTGAGAATAAGGGAAAGCTCATCTTCTTTTCAATGGGCTCTTTAGATTTTCCTTTGAATTCCATTTTCCTCTTCTTATCAAACCCATATGACTGATGGGTTACTCCAATCTCCATCTCAACTTTGAGAGCACATCGAATGATTTCCTTGTAGCTATTGAAGTCCCTTATGGCTAACGCCCTTCTAAGACTTGGTTTTAAGCCACTAAAGAATCGATCGATCTTACTCTCAGGTTGGATAATAATACCAGAAGCGTACCTTGCAAGTCTTGTAAAATTTGCTACATAGGTACCAACAGATTCATCATCCCTTTGCTTTAGTTCAAGAAACTCTTTCTCCATCTTTTTTCGGAGAATATGAGGGAAGTACTTATTGAAAAATAAGTTCTTGAACTCGTCCCATTCCATGGACTCAATTTCATCCCTTTGCCTCGTATTCTTAATAAGATTCCACCATTGATCAGAATCTCCTTCCAAACGATACACTGCTAGGATGAATTTATCATGTTCAGAATATTGAAGAACTGAAAATATCTTTTTAGTAGTACTAATCCACTGTTCACCAACTAATAGATCAGTAGACCCGCTGAAAGAAGGTGGACGCTGCCTCATGAAGGATTCAACAGAATGTTGCTCTTTCCTTTGCTCGTTTGGAAGTCCTGCATGATTTATTGCTTGAGAAAGTTGTGTGAGCATGGATACAAGATTTTTCATTCTAGCTCCCATATCGTTTGGTTGCTCAAGGTGACAATCATTGCATTTCCCATCGCATTCCGCATTAACATGATTCCTTCGGGTTCCAGCCATTGACTAAAACCAAGAAGAATAGTGTGAGCAACACTAATTATAATAGGAAAACCACATAATTCAAGAATAAAATTTTCACGCTTAAGGTCTTATCCTAGGTTATTCATTGCAATTTCTAAAACACTAAGATTGTGTTCTATTCTTAGACTTATCCTTAGGGTTCTTACTAAGGCTATCACATCCTAGTTTCCAAAGGTTGACTATTCCTTTCCTCTGATACCAACTATAACGACCCATACTTTACATACATTTTTAATACTTCAAAATTGAAGCACACTTATTACAACATATGACAAAACCACAAAGGACCGTATAGGTATAGTGTCTTTAGAAACTGGGAAACATAAACAACTGGTTCATAAATCTTCTACAGTGTCTCCCATTTATTTCATCATATATAGGGTCCCTTTTAGCATATTATACTTAATATCCATCTTTCTGACCTGGGGAAAAAAACATACAAAAAAGGGTGAGCTCAAATGCTCATCAAGGGAAAATAAAGGAAATATAAATCATATCATATCTTCTTGAAAATCATAACCTGCAAAAGAGATCATAATATCTTAACATGGAATAAATCATAGAAGTGAAAATGAGATCCCCATAATCATAACATAAAACTTGAAACTTTGTGGCATTCACACATAATCATAGAGAATCATTTCTTGTTAGTCAAGACTCATTTCCAAGACTATCTTAGTGGATAAAGTCCCTTTCTGAACCGATCCACCCTCGTTTCAGTCCTGTTTCACTGAACTGGTATAACCTACCGTTCCAGCCATGTCTATCTCATGAGATATAAAATCTTTACCCAATGAATTGGAGGGAGATATAGGTCCCACCCATCTTATAATGAATCCTTTCTTATGTGTGCCACATAATCATAAATCATACATCATCGCATAATACATGTAGCAAAAATGGGATTCTTGAAACATCATGACATCATAAAACAAATCATATAAGGTAAATGACTTCATAAAAATAATTCCCTCACAACATAATCAAATCAATGTAATAATAGGGATAAAAACATAACCCTATATTATCTTAGATGGAAAATGATTTTGATAAAACATTTGAACTCCATTCTTGAGGAAAATATCCATTCTACTTCAAAAACACTTTTCTTTTCTTAACATGTCATACAATTATAAACTAAAAGAAGTTGATTAAAAATAAACTTGAAAACTTATAAAGGAAGATTCTTGGAAATAATGTTTTAAAAATCCATTCTTGCCGTATAAGTTAAAAAACATTCTTCTCGTACTTTTGTCGAAAAAGTCAAAAAGTACCTCGTACGAAAAACGAAAAAAGATTCCTTTCATATCTTTTACTAAAAACTCACCGAAAGGTAAAATTGGATTTAAACAATTGTACGTGGATGGAAATAATATTACATATTGAGGAAACATGGATGTGGATGATAAAATACACCCCAGTAAATTCAAAAATATAAACAATCTCGGATAAAAATGAGATTGTGATATTTCCCTTACCTTAGGTCCGATTTGCTTTGTACGTGTCCGAAGCTCCTCTTCTTTGAAATGCCTCTTTGAATCCCCCACTTAGTGAACTAAGATTGGTCTTTAAAGAAGACCAGGACCTCTATGATTATTCTAGGGAAGTGAAGAAGGGATTTTGGCAGGGTTTGGCCGAGCTTGAGTGCTCAAATTGGTGTGAGGAGGAGGGGGAGGAGGTGCCCTTTTAGAAGGGAGGAGAGGGGCACCTTAGGAATATCTCAAAATATTATATTATATTAAAGTCAAAATCGGTTTATAATGGTTCCAAAGGGAATTATTTCGAAGGTAAAGTGGGGATGGGTCGAAATCCTATCAACCAATAGGATTTAGACAAGTTTAGGTTATTATTTTAACCTTATCAATTAGATTTAACTCTAAGTTAAATAATTTAACTTTTACCGTGTCTTTTTGTTTTCTTAAACTATATGGTTAATAAACTTACTATAACATGCCAAACGAACCCCAAGTTGTTTATTATTAATATATATATCCTTATCTAAGTCATTTGGCCGAATATTAGATTTTTAGGAATAAAATAACAATTAATAATATAATATTTGATTTAAAAACTATTTTGTGTCAATTTTGACACTATTTGATATATGATTTTTGTGAAAGTCATAACAGAATTATATGTTCGAACAATGTTGATTAAATCAACACTAATATATCATAGTAACCTAGAAAATTAGTGTATCTCATAAAAAGTCTCAAATTAAATTTATTTGAGCATTTATAACATGAATTATGTTAACATTTCCTTAAAAGGGTAATTACTGCATCATCGTTGTGTCATAAATAAATTAATTTATTTAATGTCTAAAAATTATAAATAAAATATCATTATGTAGGAAATCTTTTTATCTTTCTAATTAATATTTATAGTCGAATTTATATTATGTATAACCCCATATTAAAAATGTTTTAGTTATTAAACATTGATTTTAACTATTTTAACTATTCATTAAATAAAATAATATTAAATGTTATAATCTAATCCAAGTGGACCTAAATGGTCATATTATATTCATAAGGTTGTGGTTGGTCGAATTACACTTATCCAATAGAATTAGGACATGTGTTAGGGTAATAGTAATATCATATTTACCCTTAGTTACCCTATTTACTATTAACCGCGGTAAAAAAAGTAAAAAGTTACTATTCATCAAAAAATTATTTTTATCTCATTGAACCATATTTTACTTACTGATATCAACCGTGTCTGTCGGATTTTCGAAATTCCATTCACAGAAGCAGTAAAATTAAGTTTTATGCAAAATTCAGTTTTTAACCTACCACTTAGTGGTTTCACTATTCATCAAAAATTGAAAGTTTTCAGAAAAAATACCAAAATTTCACCCTAGGCTAATTTCGGTATTCCGAATCCAAAAATGAGGTCCATTTTGAAAGGTAAAATTTCAAAAAGTAGTTATTACTATTCATAACGGCTATTTTAAATAATATTTTAATAGCATATGGTCGTTTAGTGAAACTCGGTATTGCGTACAACGCAAGCTATCGAGGAAGGTCGCGATTGAGTGTAAAGTAATCCAAGCTAGTGTGTAGTGAAAGATTCCTTTGATGATATATATATATATAACATAAAAACAAAATATTACTCATAAAAATCTCGGGTGTTACAGTGGGACATATAAAGGATGGAGTTAATGATATTATATATGATATTATACTGAAATTATATTATACCTTTATATCATTATGATTCCATTCCATAAAATACGAAATAGAAATGAAAGTAGCGTTCATGCGTACGTACGACTTACCGTCTCCATGAACAGTGCATTTCATTTCATACCTCTAAATGTTATGTAATATTACAAATGCTTGTCTATACTAGATATATATGATATCTAAATAATGAATATAACTCTGTATATAATGGATACATGAACAAATTGTAATTATAAAGAGTTTATTTTTGAGTCAAGTACCAATAATCGACAAAACGACCATTATTAACTTAAATAATTACACAGAGTTCATAACATGGTATGAAGTGATATAAAAAGGAATAATGAACCTGAAAAAATGTTCTTAAGAAAGTATAAATTAACTCAAGTTTACTATTCAGGAGGTTAAAGAATGATCGAGTCAAGTCGGACCCGAGGTAAGGGACTTCGACTCAATCTCCTTTCATTGAGGCATATTTTTTTTACAGAACTTTCTTTTATACGGTGTATAAACCCCTTTGACATTTAAGTTTATTAAAAAGGAATCTTTTTTATTCAAATCATTTACTAAACGACAAAAGGGAATGTTTTTTTGTCGTACGTATGCGTTGACAACGACTTCTCTGTCGCCGTGACCATTATTTGAGTTTCGGCTTCGTCTACAAGCCATAACTTCTTTTTAATGAAAAATAAATACCATGTTTTACTTTTCTTTTATTTTTCTATTGAAAATGGTTTTGATAATTTTTTTATTATATCAATGTGTTATTGATATCTTGTGATTGAAATGTGGAAATGTTATGTTTTGCTTTATGCATGTTTTATGTGATACAATTATGTTATGGTTCTTGGGCATTTTTTATGAAGACGAGTGGTTTCGTGATAAACTAAGGGTGGGTGAGCTCGATATAGCTCTCCAATGAATTGGGTAACGCAAAGGGGTTAAACGTTAAGGTTTCTCCGAAGAGATTTATGGAATATACTGTGATGGGTATTCCAAACGTAACCATGAGGGTTACTCCCTACGTAAGAATGTTATGAATGCCTCAAGTTACCTTTATGTCTTATGATTTCTATGATTTATTCATGATTCGATGAGGTATTTAAAAATTCTTATTTTTTACGAGTAAAGTATGATTCCATACATGGACTAATGTTTTCATTTCGTACTTTTATATCCCTTACGGAGCTTTTTACGCTCATCCCATGTTTTTGAAATGTTTTTTCACAGGTCAAGGGAAAGTTACATGATGTGATGATATTGTCAAGGAAGTGTCAAGAAAGAATCTATGTTTTATTTTAAATATGTTTTCGATGATGGGAAAAATGAGTACTATATTTTATGTAACCACTTTGTTTAAATGTGGAGTCTAATGCATGATTTATGATCTAATTCTCTAAAACTCTAAAACTGAAAAGATCCTCAATGTGTATTCTTGAAATAACTCAAGAATAAGTAATGTTTACGGCTGGGGCCTTATACTATGAGTTCTTGAGGACACATTTATTATACCTATCTAGACCAACTAGTCATATGATCTCTTTACCTACCGTGGAACTTAACTCATATGGTTACTATACCTATAGTGGGATATCAATGACACATTCACTATAATTACTGGGAACTATTACTTTTATTGTTAGTATATATACCATGCCCTCTAAACTACCATGACCACATGGTTAGTATACCTACCATGTCTATTTTTATTGAGTTTTTTTTAATAAAGTATCTTGGTTTAATTTTCTTAACATATAATTTTTTTCCCTAAATTATTGAATTTTATAATTCAAATAAGAATCTTAATCGATGCACGTCTCTATCATAAAACGCCTTTCTTCTTTTTGAAACCGCACCAGATATCAAAACCCTTTTTGTGGGATCTATTTTTCCAACCCAAACATTCATGTATTGAATCACTAATGTGAATACAAACCTTCTATGTTAAAACCAAAATGGGAAAAAAATCTAAGGATAAAGTGCACTGATGATGCCCCTCCTCCTTTAGAAACTCCTCCTATAAAAACCACAGAAAAGAAAATCTAGAATGGGTGCTGTTGTAAGGATGTAGGATCCACATATTCTTGATTGTGAAGTTTTTATATAGAAATAAATCAATTATTAGTTTATTTGATCAAGAAAATCACTAGTGTGGAATGAAATTCATTTGTTAAGGATGGGATAAATAGTTTAAGGAGAACAATAAGCCTTTTTACCCAAATATGACTGAGGATTTTTATATATTTTTGGAATTTATCACTATATAGAAAAGAGATGTCATTAGTACAATGATAAATGCATAAATTATGGAATTTTCCTCAAAGAGATGGGTGAAAATATTAAGAGTACCTTATAAGTGAGAATTCGATGACTACCAAAGTTATTATCCATTAAATCATGCTTATTTCGAGTTTCAAAGTTATCTGGAAGTGCTTATTAGGAATAGAACACTGATAAGGCCAACTATTATAGAACTAAATGGTGAGTGAAGTATATTAACTAAGTTCATACAATAATTTATCAGTACTATAAAGTGATATTTCAGTATTCCAAGGGATCAAGAAATATTTTCCCTATTTTTAATGAAAATGAAATTCATGTCAACTTGGAAATGTATTTTATGAAGAATATGCATGAGTTATGTAATCCTTATCCAAATTTAGTTCTCTACCTTACCCAAAACTCGTTTCATCTTCATTGTAGTATAAAGGTGTATTAACTAATGGGGTGAAAAAGATTACATCTTTAGATGGTTTATGCCTAGATCAAATGATTTTTAGGAACATGAGTGTTAATTGTAACTCCTTTAAGAAATAATGGTTGGATGATCCAAAGAAGTTGTATCATAAATTCAACCCTATGAAATACCATGTTAAAATAAGGGATCTGTTAGATCTTGGTCTTAAAATAGATTATGTTTTTGAGTATTATAATGATTTTGTGGTTGTCGGTGTTGAAAAAGTTGATGGTGAGGAATTTCAAGAAGAATAAAATGATTATGATAATGATGATGAGAATTTTGATCTTGATGAGGAAGACAGGGCATCTCATGAGGATGATAGGGGACCCTCTCTTATTATGTCTTTTGGACCACCTGACTCTCCTATACCATTATTATATCATAAGGAAGAACTGTAATATGAGGATTTGGTTGATACTAAGGTATATTTGAGTGGTTATAATCCTATGTGGGATGAGTTTTATGACTCTGAATAAGATGAAAATTGCTTATATATATCCCATGTGATAAGAATTTCTTCTAGATAGTCGACATCATATGTATCTAATAAGGGGGACAAATCCCCATGATATACCATATCGGGCCTAGACTATTCAAATTCTGATGAGGATGATGATAATGGTGGTTATTCCACCTCTATATGGTGTTCCAATCATCTCTTCTAGTCAAAGGGTACTTTAGTGATCTATAATAGCAGATATTAACTCTCATAATAAACTTGAAATATCTCTTTTGAGACCCTCAATTGACCAAAATTTAGAGGAAGTTTTTAGTTATAATCCCACCAAGGATGGTGACTAAGCTGATCAAGGTAATTATCTTGATAAGAATGTTCAAGATGATGAGAATGCTAATAATGAAGAAGAAGTTAAATCTAGTGATAGAGCTAAAGATCAGCTTAAGATAGCTAGGTCAATGAATGATGTATCTAAGTTAGAAATTAGGAATTAGGATTATGATCTAAAATTTTTTGTACCTACCTATATTACTTATACAATAAATACCATAAAATATTATTGTGATGAGTTTAAATTAGATCAGATGGGTGTACTCAAATAATTATTTCTTAGATTTGGAAATTATTTCGAGCCAATGAGGTAGGTGTATATATCCAAGGTTGTTATTTTAGCCATTTCTCATATTCATCTCAAATTACATCTCAATATGGATTTAATTAGAAATGATATTTAGTATTTGAAAGCATAGATATGTTATTTACAATTAGATTTATCATATATAATATTAATTCTGGACCAGTGGTATCCAAGTTCAAGGTTTCAAGCTTCTATATATGATGTTCCATATCTAAATCCTCTTATACAACTATCTATTGATGAATAAATAATTAGAGAGGTGATTAAAGAATAATTAAAGGTTGTTTTTGTTGAGTTCAAATTGAAAAGATAATTTTTGTTTGATGGTTTTCAAACACATGATGATAAAACATTAAAATTGGTCAGGAAAGATGCCAAAAAAGCTAGGAAAGATAGGGAAACAATCAAGAAGTCAATTTATTTTTACCTAAGCTAGATAATTACTAAATAATATTTCAAGGATATGTTTAGAACTCTTTATTTGTATCTTAAGATTCCACCTTTAACCAAGGATTTTATGTATCATGTTTAGAAGATCAAGGTTCTTACCCCAGTGTCAGAAGCCTTTATAGAAAATATAGGGGAATTTCTTTAGGATTTAGAGCATAGAACTTGGGCAGTAATTGATTTTACTAGGATCATGGAACCCTACCTATAGAATATAAATATATCTATGATATAGCCTCCATCCATTACTATGTTGTTAGAAACATTCACTACCTCCACTAATTTAAATCCTTTTGGTTTTTCTTCTAGACATGCACTTGAGCATATGAGACATGTTTCTTAATGTATAGTAATTAATGACCATACTTCCACATATTATCAAGAGATTACATATTTGTTTCCTAAATTTAGTTACTAAGGAAAATATCCCATCCTTTATATATCTAGGATGTTTTAGATTCATATTCAATGTAAAATTACTTAGAGGGACTACTTGTAACTTTTTTGTAATATATTTTGAAATGATAATAAAATAATACTATTTATTATCATTTTTTCTTATATTTTTTAATCTTATTTGTTTTCCTTTCCCTTTGATTTTATTTTTGATAATCCAAAAAGGATAAGTAAATGTGTAATTGAGATACTAAAAAATAATTTTTCCATTTATTTCACAAACACTTTTCATGTATTCAATTAATTTTAGTTTAAATGTCATGATTTGTGACCATCAAAAGGGGGGATAGTGTTGTCTTATATCACCACCTCCTTATTTTAATGATATAAAATCATGTTTAAAATGTTAATAAAGAAATTCATGTTTTATGTTTTTCAAATGTTATTAGGTATAGGTTTTAGAGAATGGATGTCTAGTACTTATCATGAGTACCAACCGAACATAAAAATTATATAGACTGTGAAGGAAAACTAACCATATAGTAGTTACCAAATGAATGAACTACATATTGTGTTCCAATTATATCTATGTATTGGACTAATCATGTGTTTAGGTTCAAGTTACCACATGTGTAATGAACCTATGACATGTTTACCGAAACTAAAACATGAAAAACCAATATACCACATAATAAAAAGGATCTACTATGAAAAATGATGAAGTGATCACATGAAGAACAATACCTACCCGATGTAGAAATATAGTTATTGTGAAAAGCTAAGTAGAATTTTTCTATGTAATGTTATAGACAAAAAGTGTTATTATAGTGAAAACAAAAAGAGATGTACCTATAGTAAGAATAAAAGTACCAACCACATAAAGATATGTACTTATCATGAGACGAATAGTACCTACCACATGAAGGAATGATGTTTCCATGCCTAGTTATTGTGCCAACCAACTATGCCTAGTAATCATGGAACAAAGTGATCGTGCCTAAGATTTAGAATACTTACCATGTCTAACATATGGAGTAGATATTTTTTTAAATCTATAATGGATGATTTTCAAGAATCAATTGTAGATTTAGTGAAATTATGACTTCAATGAATGTTCTCCAATGACTACTTTGAGATGTAGTTTTATTTTAAGAAGAGGAACCGATCAGGGGGAAGAAGAGAGTTTACAGAATGTTTATAAACATAGAGAAAAAAAGTTTAATACATGTGCACTTGTGATACACATAGGACCAATTAAAGATACATTATGACTCTCATTTTTACTAAACCATCTATAAAAACTCATTTAACTCCCTTTAAAGAAAAATTAAAGGATTTATGAAAAACTAAAGCTGACCAAAATGAGGTGAATCAAATATTATCACTATTTATTCCTTTCTTATTATATTTTTACTTATCTTTTGAGATATGTTTTTATTTACTCGGTTTATCTATTAACATAGACTCATAAACTATATTAGATATTTCTTGAAACTCTTTTATATTCTTTTACATCTATATTATTTTATATAAAAGTAGAAGATGTCGTATATGGAATGAACTCCTTTCTATCCCATAAATAACTATGGAAGTGGCTTTTGTAAATCCTAGAATATCTAAGAATAACTATTTGAAAAACCTGATCGTGGTTTTGGATTAGTTTATTTTATTAAATAATCTACCAGTAAATGGGTGATTTTTAAGTGTATGGGATCTGGTCTTTACATGAGACTGAACCCTTTGTTTAATTCCACTGTGTACTTTTATCAAATTTGTAATATTTTTTCAAAAAAATTTCTATATATATTTTCTGAACCTTATATAAAAAACCTTCCCATGTTAGTTAAATATGATTTTTGTTTTATATAATATTTTTTATTAAGTAAATTATTTTCAAAAGTTAAATTATTTTTGAAATTATTTTAACTGAGCTGTGACCGAGAATTGAAAAGTTTTTATCAAGATAAAATTATGTAATTTATTATTTTATTTAAAGGGATAAATTTTATAAACTCTGGGATTTTTTTTAAAACTATTTAAACAGAAAATTTTAATTATAAAATATATTCACCCACTATAATGTTTTCCAATGGTATTAACAAAAAGAAATAATTCAATCATAACATATTTGGATTTATTCCCCAGAGTAATGAGGAAAATAATAAACATAAGAGTGCCTTATCTTGAAGGTATCAATTACATGAAATACCATTATCAATGGAACATTTAATGATCATAGTTATCAGCCTGAAACCATAATGAATAAAACCACAAAATATTTCATTAGGTTTTATCATCCTTGGTGACAAACTTATGGATAATATTATTAAAAGTTATTTATTTCCCAAAAAATTAATTTTCTAGTTTTTTAGTTAATATCGTAAAATATACCAGTCAGATACTTGAAACCATTGAACATGTATGTCGTACCTCCCCTAGAAAAAAAATACCATTCTAGACACAATAGTGGTGTTGGAATTTCCAAATAAACTTATGTTTAAGAGATATTATATTTCACCCTCATAATATAATTAATCATTAATTTAATAAATATTAAATATCCATTAATAATGAACTCGATCAAAATCCCCCAGAAATTCAACCCATGGGTAAGTAACAAATATTGAATTCAATGGAACCATCAAAAAATTTATTTAAGGCCATATTTATGGGTAAATACACATTTCCCCCCATTAAAGAACCCAAAATTTGAAATTTAAATCTAAATGAAGTATTTCCTGATAAAAAATTTGGATCACTACATACAACTTATATTTAAACCCTTTTATCTTTAAAAAAGAAACAAACAAAGCAGATAAGATATAGAAGCTCGGAAGAAACCTTGTAAAACGTCAATACATTTTTCCACACACTGTATTTTTCAATTCAATTCAATGTTATGAAATGAATAGAGGAACAAAAACATAATGAAAAATATTTTTTGACCTACTTCATTAAAATAAAATTACTTATAATTCCAATCCCTCATAGTGTTTGATCGATTTAGGCCCATTCTAGAAAATACTCAATAATAGAATACAATCTCTCTAAGAAAATCTCCCAGAGATTCCATATTTAAAACCTTTACAACCTCAGGTTACCCATACTTAGATAAATGACCATGAAATATCTACACCAAACTCCAAAAGGTTCTTTAAAAAGGGTATCAATTATGGGATCATTAAATTCACCATATTTATGGTACGACCTAGAAGAAACCACAAAAAAATGTAGATTAATGAATTACATTATCATAGAGTGATTCAACTAATGATTTCACATTGAATATAAATGATATCTTAGTAAGAGACACTTATAGGTATTCTTTGACATCACATCATCACACAACATGGAGCATATAATTATGTAATTAACCACAAGAATAAGGATTTCACTAGCCCCATTTCTAAACCCAATTCTCTATTACTTATGAAAACCACACAACCACATCTCTAAAAAATATAAGGTAACATCCACTACCAAGGATAACCTATTTAGTTTATGATTTCTCTTTCTAGAAGTAACTAATAAAAATATTATGGGATAGTTATAGCCTAGAAAAACAACCATGAAAGAATCCATCTTCTCATAAATGAACTATTCCACTGAAATTAGAATCATATTATCCTAATCCATTCAAATAATACAAAAATTGGCTATAAACACATGAATTACACATTTTAAACCCAAGTAACTAAATAATCACCCTCTATGTAACATCCTTCACTGAATAGCTAGAATCACCACAGAATAAACACTAATTCTTAACTTGAATTGCACCATTTTGGTTTTATACCCATCTAGGAGACATTATCTTATAACTGCTCATCATAACACACATGTCAACTCTTATTGTAATACCATTATCAAACTTTTTTTAAGATGATGTAATCACAACCTTAAAAGATATTAGATAAAGAACACCACTTGAAAACACATTTATTATCCAATAATTGAAGCCTCCATAAGAGACCTCTAACTCTCATTAAGATTTGGATGCGGAAAAAAATTGTTGGAAGACATAACACCTCTTACTCTTCAATAAAAACTAAATTTACCAAGGTTATATACATATTTATTTCACCCACTTACTGACTATTATATTAAAACTAAAAGTTTCAACAACCACACCACTACAATCCTATTCTTGATCATAGAATCCATCAAAGCTTCAAGATACACATAATCCAACACTAATCAATAATAATAAATAAAAATAACAATTGGATGAATCTCATGAATCTAGAAATCATATATCAAGATTTTACCATGTTGTTGGTGATCTTAATAAGTTCCATGAAAAACCTTTGTACACCAGAGATAATTACCCTATATTTTTCTCAGTTAAGGGAGGAATCAAATAATAATACTAAAAATGATCGAAAAATTACATAATCTTAGTAAATGTACTCATTATACTTAGAAACATTACTAAAATTTGAAGATTTACAAAATAAATGATAAATTATATCTATTAAATATCGCTCCTACAAAATTAAAGATGATACTAATCAAACCTAACATAATCCTCCAGAAACCCAACTATTTCACACTGTATATAAAATATGTCACTATGAAACCAATATAATACATTCTATAATAGGCTTAAGAACTAAATACTAAATATTTTTGAGTATAGATTGAATATTAATTAAATTTTTGAAGATATTTCTATGTAATTTAAGGAAATACTATAAGATATCCAATCACTTGATGGGAGAAAAATTCAGATATCCCAAAAAGATAATATTCACTTATTATTAAACTAATATGGGTGAACACTTCAATAGAGTATACATATAACATCAATATAAACTCTCTAATTTGTGGATGATTAGCTATAATCCTCAAAAGCTTATCCCAACTTGATAACACCCACCAATGTAATTATCACTAACCATCCAACCCACAGTAGGTTTTGAAACAAATGGTCCTATAATGATATCCTGAATCCTATAATAGAACTTCCTCACTTGAGTAAAAATAACTTTTTACTACTTTGATCAAATTTGATCACCATCAGTTAAGTGTAACACCCTGAGATTTTAGAAAAAGAACATAATGTTCAATATCCAATACGACACACAACACCAAGGTTAAACGATCCATGAAATATATTACCATTATAAACTACCCATTAAATTGGAAGGTATGAATAGTATGAACTAATTTATTAAATATATATAAATTCACTACTAAATATAAATTTAATGTTAAATTATTAATAAATAAGCACTCCACTTTTAATATAGATATTTTATTCTACATAAAACATGTTTCCTTCAAAAAAAATGTTTGTTGATTTTTGAAAGAAAATATTAAAATTAAATTATTGAAAATTTAAAAATGTTATTTTATAAAATCTAAATAATTTTTGATATAATAATATAAATTTTATAATAGGGTAAAAGTTTTATATTTTTTTGATATGTTTAATTTTTTAGTGAATAGTGAAAATTACCGACATTTCAAATGTAGGAATTTCGTTTAATTAAATCAGGTAATCTAAAAATTAAATTATATTTTGTATTTGATATTAAATTTAAATATGAAACATTTTATTTATAATAATATAATTAATTCCATTTGAATAATCAATTTTAATTATTTTGGTATAAGTGTATTTTAATGATTAAAAACACGGCATTCTACAAACTATTACTAAAAGCGTAAAGTTTATCTATTTTAATCAATTAAAATAAACCCTATTAAGGGGATATTTAAAATAAATTAATATATTAAAAATCTATTTATATTAATTTAAATTCATATTTTCATTGTTTTAAATCATATATTTAATATAGGATCATCTATTTCTTGAAAAATGAATTTCTTGAAAAACCATTTTTGACACATTTAACAAGTTTAATATTAAATTAAATATTGACAGTTATATGAATTGTATTTTATAAAATGAATTAAATATTTTTAATTTTAATAATTTATATTATTTAAAAATTTTCCCTAATTTTTCTATCATAAAGAATAGTAAAAGTAGTAAATGTTTTACCACGATTAATTTTAAAACCTGATTAATGGGGTGTGAAACTAAAGTGGTAAATGGTGTACCATGTTTAAAATATGTTTATTTTTAATTTTTTAATTTTTTTTATAAAAAATATAAACCATTATATCTATAGTTATAAATTTTATAGGAACTTTTCTTGAGACAAACTTCCCATTATTGAATACTTTTGGGTATTTACAAAAAATCAACTCTTCCTCAATTATTAAAGGGAATCCCAAATCCTCACTTATTCATATCTATAAAAACATTTTTATAGACTAAAAAATTATAAAATATATTCTTAACATCCTTATCTACATTATAGAGCTTATATTATTCATAAAATACCAGGTTTAAGGACCTTAATAAGATATCTAAAGGTGGTTATTCTAAGAAAAAGTAATCATCTTCACCGAGCTCATTATTTTTACTTAATATGTTTACACCATAAATTATGTATTAACAATTATAATAAAATAAAATAATTATAAAATATATAAACTATTTAATTATTTTTATTTTATAACATTTATCCATCTCCTCTTCCATCAAATGGGAAATAAAACCATCATTCACATGTACAACAACATATCGCCTTACAAAAAAATGTAATTCCTTTTCCATCACCACCTGTCATGGATGTTCATAATGATGGAATAAATATTTAATTATTATATTAAGTAAATATTAATAATTAATTAAATGTAAAATATCATGTATCTTCTTACTTTACCATCCACTGAAAAATTATAACATTGTTTGTGTGTACGGTGGAATACCGACTCTCGAAGCGATGTGATTCTTTTTTTTTATTACAAAATCACAAATATGGAATATTTAAGTTTAATTAAATAAATAAAGTTATATTTATTATATAATTGTCATTATAGAAATATAAGATAACACTTAACTTATTTTAATCATGATCTTTGAAAAATAGAAATATTACTCATGCGTCTGTACAACCTACCATCTCAATGATAGAAACATACGATGTTTTTCATAGGAATATTTCATAGATGATTTTAAAATTATAACTAATTTATAAAGGTGATAATTATTTCATTATTATTATTCTTTAAATTATAGAACAATGAACCTTTTGAATATAGTCAAAACACTCATTTTATTTTGAAATTATGAACCGAGCATCCTCAAAAAACCTGATGTGGACATAATTGAATAAGTAATTAAATATTTCATTAAAATAAATGAATTTAAAATTTAAAATATAAGATATTAAACCAATAAATTTTTATTAATAAAACAAATAATTGATATAATTTTATTATACATGAGTTAAAATACAAACATGAAAATGTCTAGAATTGAGGTAAGGGGTTCATTTCAAAACTTCCTTCTTTGAGACACATGTTCTTATATTCACCTAATTTATTTTAGATGGTGTATATACTTAACCTTTACATATTATATCATTAATAATTCATAATTAATTATAGTTTAAATTTCATTCATTTACTTTATTCATGGGAGTTATTATTCAAACGTTACAATTGTGGTAAGGGTTTATGCTTCAATTTCATTTTAATCAGGATTTCTCATTATTGATTTTCTATTGTAGGAAATTAATTTATAATTTTCTAATGAAAACCTTTAATTTTAATATAACCTATTTATTAACTAAATTTTATATTAAAAATATTTTTTTAATCACTTTTTTACTTAAAAATGATGGATAAAATATTTTTAAGAAAAGGTGACTTCATTTTTCCCTTTGATCGAAAATACTTTTTCTTCTATATCCATGTTTTAAAAGAAATATTTTCAATAACATTTTTTTAAAATTTTGGTTCCAAAGAGGTTTTTTATTAAGAGATTAATTACCTATTTCATACATGTTTTAATTTTTATAAAATCAATTGAAAGGAATCACCTTTTTATTTTCTAAATGAGGTACTTTTGAACCTTTTTAAAACAATGTAAAAGTAGTGTTTTTTAAACCTATACAACATGTATAGAATTACCCACATTCAAGACCAATAAATTATATAAATATTTATTTACAAGTTTCAATGGTTCATTTTAATGAAATTTGTTTCTATAATGTTTTGGAAATTTTTTGACTTTGAAGAAGTGATTTCAATGTGAAAAGGGTATTTTCCTCAAAAAATGTTACTTACAATATATTAAATGAATTTTTGTCAATACTTGAAACCTACGATGTTCTGAATTTATTAGAATTTATGTATATATTTATCTCATATATATACATAGATTATTCTCTCATATTTTTATGGGGGTAATACATTCCTTATGTTCAATTATCAAATGCCTTCATTATGAAATTTCTTTTGACAATGATATGAGGAATGATTATGAAAACCATTTTATTTCCATGGTTAATTATTATGTTATTTCTTATGATTAATTTTCTTTATGTGGAAATCATAAATCATGAACATGTTATGATGGGTGAACCTAGATAGTGCTCCAATTCATTGGGTAAAGATTTAGTCTTGTGAGGTGTCATGTAAATGATTATAGAGTAAACCAAATCCATTATGAGACTTCGTCCACTATGAAACATTGTCTAGGTAGTTATACATTAATCACATTTATCTCATGTTATATGTTTTGGCCACATAACTTATGATGCTATGATCTTATGTTAGCATGTAATTTATATTATAATCCAATCTGATTGCTATTGGGACTTCTCTATTAGGATATCATGTTATACCATTGACTCACAAGATATGATTCCTTATCATGTTTATTCCCTTAATAGATTTTTTAGATCAACCCTTTTGTCTATATACTCCCCTATTTATCCCATTTATTTTAGGATCCTGAAAAGATTTATAATCTCATTATGGAAAATAAAATGAAAAGTTTTATTTCAGTATCACAATGATTTATTTTGAACCTAGTCTTCCAATGACACCAGGACTGATGATATTTGGGTTGTAATTAATTGTTGTTTATATTAAAAATCATGAAATAATATGATTAAGAGGCTTGGGTCCCTATAGTAGGAATCAAAGAAAAAATTTCATTGAACTTTCTAAACTAGGATGAGAAATATTTAATGGGAACCCTATGGATAAGTAAAAAAATAATTTCAAGTATAAGATAATATCCTGGAATTTTGGTGAAGTATGGAGTGCATGTTTTCTAAGAAATTACATCCCTATCTAGATACTACAAGTGTACGTGGCTCTTGCGACATTATATCTAACATTAATAATCCCAAAAGGGCACATTGAGCTGGAATTGAACACCACATAGTTCATGGAAATAAGAATTTATACATACTTGGTTTGAAACTTCTTTGGGATATTTTTTAGAGATTAAAAAATCACATTACAAACCATAATGAAAGACATAAACAATTTATTAGGCTAGAAAAACTGATATAAAATGTTACCGAGGATTACCAAGATTGAAAAATTAAGACTTAATATTCAAGAAATACTTATTATTTATAAGTAATTCCTTATATGTTTATATGTTTCACTTTTTAGGTTAATTTATTATCATATTGTTTCTTTCATTACATTTAGTTAATAGTGTGAAATAAGAGAAATTATTCTAACAACCAACATGATTATAAATGTAATGATTTCCCAAATGAGATGCCTAACCTAATGGGAATGGATATTATAAATATTTTGATCATGCAAAATGAGGTATCTTGAATTACGAATAAAAACTTTCACATATTGGAATTTATAAAACCACCAACGAAGAGAAGGGTGGTGTCTCATGAAATTTTATGTAATAAATATGATAATGAAAAAAAAATTCAATTTCCTACATATAAAAAATGTGGGATGAGGAACCATAGAAAATGACTTAATAGAATTATAATTTTCTTTATGTATATTAAAGGGGGCCAAAAATTAGTTAATTGTTGAATAAAATGAAGAGTATGGTTAAAAGGAAACAATTAAATAAAGTTAAACCTAAGGAAAAACTAACCATTCAATGCGTTAGATGTGGATAAATTGGTCATCATTCGAGTCAATTACCTAGTCAAAGGATTATTTGATAATGTCATGTGTTATAAAAATAATTAAATTGGAATGATTTATGTGTTTAGGTTTTAAAAATCTATAATCATGTTGTTGAATTATTTTTATCAATGGTATTTTGTTTATACAAATCATGAAACTTCTAAGTATTGTTATTTAGTAATTTTAAAGTATTTTTAATAATATATTAGAAGGTATTAATGACCTAGAAAAGTGATTTAATGGTAAGGTGATATTTTATGGAAAAAATATAATTTTGGAAAATATAATATTTTATATTTTATTGATATAGATGTAATTAAAGTCAATTTAAATTTGAAAATAATGATCTGGATTGAAAAACATAGAGGTTAAAAAAAATTAATGACTAATGTTATCTTTAAAGATGTTTATAATGTTATTGATAATTTTATAGGATCATGTTGAATTGTTAATATGATTATAAATTTTTTTACCGTATTTTTAGAAAAAGGAAAACTAACAAGATTGGTGACAGCTCATCACATCCTAGAAGGTCATGCGGATTGAACCCACATTGGAATAATGATAAGGGTGCAGTTCCTACTATTATCTTATGTGATGTAATTTTAAGTATGACATATTTTTTACAAAAATTATTATATGGAAAAATATTTAGTTTATTTTGGGAAACACAATTTAGGATCAAATATTTTGGGAATTTTTTATACTTTGATGTGATTAATGATATTTTGGAAAAAAATTATTGGGCTGAGGTATATGTAACCCTTAGGTATAACATGTGATTTAACATGAAATATTATTTGGTAAGAACACAATTAAATATTTTAATTTTGATTTCATTTGGGATGTAATGTTATTTAGTTGTGGAATGATTTTTGTTGAAATTTTTATTTGAGATTAATATGACCATGACTTCATTATGGGAATTAACTTACCTTGTGATAACCATTACAGGTTTTGGTCAATGTTAAAATTCCCGAGGAATATCTTTATATAATTTTGTGGAATCTTTCGATCAGTTAGAAGTTAATTTTAGTACTTTAGGCATAAAAAATAATCTTGAATACTCATTAGTTAAAGAAACAAATGAGATTACAGTGAAAAATGATTATTGGGTGGAATTATTGTTTTCAAGAAATTATATTTCCCTAATTTATTACTCTAGATGGTAAAAGGATCCCTCAAATTTATTAAAAAGATCATGAAATAAAAATGTTACTAATTTACGACAAATTGATGGTATCTACCCTATTAAAAAAGGTATAATGTTTTCTACAAAATGGACATTCTTTATAAAACCTCATTCTCACTTACCACTAATTTTATCTATTGTGGAAACAATGTTTTGTGATGACCTTCATATCTCCCTTTCCCTCTTTTTAAATAGATGTTTTAATAAAACTTCTTATGATGTGGGTTTTACACAAAAGAATTATTGAATATAAAAACTTTGATTACTGAGAACTATTTAAAATTTTGGGGATGGAATTTAATTAAGGGGGTTAAAATGTAACACCTTGATATTTTAAAATAATAAAATAATGTTTTATAGTGTATACAACACACATCACCATACTTAAATGACCTGTATAATATATTACCATTGTAAAATAGTTGTTAAATTGGAAATTATTAATAGAATTAAATATTTAATGAAATATTTTTAAGGTTCTTATTCAATATAAATTTATTTTTATATTATTATTAAATATGATCTCAACTTTTGATAAAAATATTTTATTAAGAAAAAAATATGTTACCTTCAAAAATTTATTTTTATTACTTTCTATGAGAAAATATTATAATTAATTAATGGAACTTGTATATTTTTTTTAAAATGAATATAATTTTTGAAATCATAATATCAAAATTAACTTACAGTGAAATTTTGGAATTTTTTTAAAGTGTTTGATTTTTCAGTGAATAGTGGAAAGTATTGACTTTTCAAATACTCACATTTCTTTTCATTATATCAAGTAATTTATTAGAAACACTATATTTTTAATTTTATATTAATGTGAAATAAAAACCATTTTATTTATAATAATATAATAAATTTCATTTTAATCACTAATTATCTTTATTTTTATATAAGCTTATTTTTAGGCTTAAAAACACAGTTTTATACAAACTGTTTTTTAATGCATAATATTTTTCCATTTTAATTAAATGAAATAATACCTTATAAGGTAATATTTAAATAAGAAAATTTATTGAAAATAGAACTATATTAATTTTAATTCATATAATTTTTATTTCTATTTATAGAGTTAATCTAAGATCATCTATTGCTTAAAAAAATGTGTTTCTTGAAAAACCATTTTTTGACATGTTTTGTTGGTTTAATTTAAAAATTAAAATTTAAAAATTTTGTGAATTGAATTTTATAAAATGGAATCTATATTTTTATTCATATTAATTAATATTATATAATAATTTCAACTTAATTTTTTAGTATAATGAATAGTAAAACAGTAATAATCTGTTACCACTGTTAATGTTAAAACCAATTTACTAGGGTGGTATACTAAAGTGGTATTGGGAGTAACATGTTTAAAAATTGTTTTTGATGGTGAAGGCATGGATTTAATATTCTACAACTTATATTCATTATATAAAAAAATTTTACCTTGAGAGTGATTTTATATTATTGAATAGTATAGGAATTTTCAAAAATTCTACTCCTCAGTTATAAATGGGCACAAAATCCCATAAAAATATTAACACCAATTACGACATTCTTATCTCCCAAAACCTAAAAAAATATCTACCCAAAATCCTTATACAAATTATATAGTATTTGGTCTTCCAAAAATACCAACCTTAGGTCCCTTAATAAGAGATCCAAAGGATGTTCTTCTAAGATAAGATAATCATCTTCACCAAGCTCATTCTTTTATACTTCTTAGTTTTCCAACATCAATTATATTTTGAAACATACAATATAATAAAAATAGTATCTAATATTTACTTAGATGTTATTTTGTTGATGTAACAATATTTATCCTTCTAAACTTCAATCAAATGGGAAATGAAACCACCATTCACGTGTATGGCAGAATATCATCTCGTGAACCTATGTAATTACTTTTCCATAATTTCCTCTCATTAATATTCATGATGATGGATTTAATTTTTATATATTATATTAATGAAATATTAAAAATTCTGGAAAATTAACATGGAAAATATCTTCTTACCTTACCATCCATTAAAAAATTATAATATCATTCTTGAGTACTGTGGAATACCACATCACGAAGCGATAAGATTCATTTTTATTACCACATCACATGGATAATAAATGTAATTTTATTTAAGGAAATAATTTTATATTTATGATATAATTATAATTTTTTAAATATAAAATAACATTGGCCTTCATTCCATCAAGATCATTAAAAAATGGAAGCATTACTCCTGTGTATGTACAACCAATTGTCTTTATGATTGTAATGTGACTATTTTTTTTATAAACATATTTCTTGGATGGTTTTAAAAATAAAATTTATGTATGAAAATTTTAATTATTTAAATATTATTATTATTCATATATTGGAACAATGGATCCTTTGATCATGGTCAACCCACCAATGCCTTTTTGAAATTATGAATAAAGCATCCTCAAAATACCCAACATGGGCATAACTGAATAATTAATTAAACATGTTAATAAAATAAATTATTTAAATGGTTTAATTATAAGGTATTAAACCTTTAAATGTTTATAAATAAAAAAAATAATTATTATATGTTTATTACTTAGATATAAAATACATACATGAAAAATTTTGGACTTGAGGTAATGGTTTTGTCTTGAAAGTTCCTTCTTTGAGACAAAAATGCTTCTATGAACCTAATTTAATTTAGATTTTATATATAGTTCCCATTTACATATTATTTAATGAATCCTTTATAATTCATGATATTTTAAGTTTCCATTCATTTACTTAATTTATGGGAGTTAGGATTCAAAAGTTACCAAAGAGGTAAGGATTTATGTTTCAATCTCATTTTAATCAGGATTATTTCTGCTAGAATTTAAGTTATAGGAAATATTTGATCATTATACAATGAATCACTTAAATTTTATTATTATATATTTATTCAGGAATTTTTCAATTAATAGTACTATTTTTTTCTCTTTGGTACTTCCAATTATCGAGAAATGTTTTTAAGAAAAGATTACTTCATTTCTCTCTTTAATTGAAAATACTTTTTTCATCCATATCCATGTTTTCAAAATAATATTTTCAAGAACTGTTTTACCATTAGGAAATTTTTTTATTAAATAAATATTTTCCCATGTTTTACTTTTTAAAGAATTGTTTGAAATGAATCTTCTAATTTTTTCCAAATGAGGTTCTTTTTAACCTTTTTTACAACAGTTTGATAGAAATGTTTTTTAACTTATACATAATGAATAGAATTACCTGATGTCAAGAAAAATAAGTCATTTGAATCTTAATTTATTAGTTTCCATAGTTCCTTTTTATATAAAACATTTTCTATAATATTTTTTAAATTCTTAAAATTTAAATAAGTGATTTCAAAGTGAAAAGTGTATTTTACTCAAGAAATATACCATGTAATCTTTTAAATAATTTTTCATCAGTGAAGAAAATCATTGATGTTAGAATTTATTTTAAATTATATGTATATTCCTCTCAAATATACACCTAGATTATTATCCCTTACTATTAAGGGTAAATTCATTCCTTATGTTCATTTGTAAAATTCTTTCATTGTGAAATTTACTTTGAATATGATATAAGGAAATATTATGCAACCCATTTTCATTTGATGGGTAATTTTTATACAATGAATTATGACTGATTTACATTATTTTCAACACATAAATCGTGAATATGTTATAAAGTGTGTAAAAAAACCTAGTGGTTTATTTTTTTTGAAGTTGAAATTATTTTAAATAGGATGTTTTGATGAAATTCAATAAGGATTTAATTCTGATGATTGTAGAATTGATCTATAGCTAAAAATACACGTGTCATTAGTAATTTTAATTAGAAAAATGTTTAAAAAATATAAAGAAATAGAGATATTTTGAATTTATAATTGGATTCAAAAATAATATAAAGGAGAATTGTGGGTTGGTTTTGAGTATCTTGGAATTGAAGAATCACTTAAGGCCTTTGATTAAAAATTTGAGCCTACCACACACTAGATAGCATGAAATACCATTGCCAATACTTAGGTGGGTAGTCAAACAACTATCCAGCTAAAAGGGTTTTAACTCCCCAAACATAGAATCCCAGAGTCAATAAATTATTACATATCATTGGCATGATAAAAAAAGATCAAGTCTCTAAAGACCGATTAGTTTAGTAGCCTTGGAAGTACTAGATACATTCATAAGGTTTACATTACATCATAAAATGGAAAACTACAACAACATTGTTTCCATAGACAACACTAAGATCCCATAATCTATCCCTACAGGTAATCCATAATATACTTATTTGGATCCTTGGAAAAATAAAACATAGAAAGGGGTGAGCTCAGATACTTAGTAAGGATAATAATATAGCAGAAACTTTCATAAATAAGCATAAACATTTAAGGCAATGAATAAAACTAAAAGAAAATCCTTTTCAACATAAAATTCATCATAATATGGAAAATATAGATGAAAATAATTCCATTTACTTACTCATATAGATATTATACTAATCGAATAATCACATTCAATATCAATAGCCACTTTCGTAATGATGGAATGCATAATTCCAAACTAGATAACCACATAGTCAAGGCCTTGTGCCAAGACTAAAAATAAGATTTTGTCAAGGCCTTGTGCCAAGACACTAGTTTTTCTAATGAGGGCTACTGATGTATCAATGAGCTATAGCGGGCTCCACCCGTCACTTACTAAGTCCAATGCATTCCTCATATGAAGATGTTTAAACATAACATAAACATTCGAATTAAAACTAACATATGAAATGTCAATAATTTATTCAAAAACCACAAATGGTGTAAAAATAACACATCCATAGTCAAACATATCACAAAACCTTCAATACAATATAGATGTTTTGTGTCATAATAAATAAATTTCAAATAAGCTTAAAATCCATTAAAGGATGTTCACATAGATGAAATCAAATCATTTTTTAGAGAAATATATCTTTCTATTTTGAAATAATTTAAATTTAATATAATTATAAAAGAAAACATTTACATTGGAAATTTTTTTAGAATATTTTATGGGAAGCTTCGATGATGTTATAATGGTAGAAAATAGCCACACCCACCGTATAAGTTAAAAAATACATTCTTACCTTAAATTTGTCGAAAAGGTCAAAAAGTACCTTGTTTGGAAAACGACCGAAATATTCCTTTCAAAACATTTTATAAAAATTAAAAAAGGTTTTAAATGAATTTAAACCATAGTCTATTAAATGTTAAAAAAATTTTGGAATACATTTTTAAGAAACATGGATGTGGATGACAAATAGGTCCCACTAGATACTTACTTAAAAACAACCTCGGATAATAAATAGATTGTGAAATAAAACCATACCTTGTAATTTTTTTGGTAAAGGGTATGTTAACCTCATTTATAATGGTTAAATAATTGTTTTTAAATTATAAAATAATTATATATATTAATATGATATCATATATGATCTTTTAACATTGATTTGTTAATAATATCTTAGTATTATCATCGTTTTGGGTGTTAACTAATTTTTGTTCCTTTATATGATTTGTTATGTAAGTAATTTTTTTATGAATAGGATGAATCTTATTCATATTAATAATGATATTAGGTCTTTAAAAATTATTTTTGAATCATATAATTAAAATTAGTCTTGAATGGATACGATGAGGAATGAATCTCATCGCATTTGTGGAGACGGTAATCCATACGTATGCACGAGCGACAATATCATTCTTTTGAAATTAAAATAATATATAATTGGATTTTATATCATATATAATGAATAATTATCATGTTATATTTATTATTTACATCAATTACACATCATTATTATACCCCATCCAAATAATAATGTATTAAATAACAATTACACCATGACAGGAAGACAGTAAGCCGTACGTACACACATATGGTGACATGTAATTCAATGGATGGATAGAATAATGAATATAGTTTTAAAATATTTATAATAACATCAATGTATATATAATATACTGGATTTATTATTTTATAATGGAGACAACAAATATATAGTAAGCGGAATAAGAAAGGAACTTGAAAGAGGTGATGAAATATTTACCTCTTCTTCGGGTTCTTTTCTTTTTATTTGATCAAAAGGGCTCCATAGGTTGGCTTTATAACTAAATGAAGACCACTAAGATTAAGGTAGGACAGTTGAGAGGGTATTTGGGAAGGGGTTGGCAGATCCAAATGGAATTTATTGTGTCAATTAGAGAGAATGGGAAGTTCCCTTTTATAAGAGGGGTGAGGGGCACCTTAGGAAAATCTAGAAATATTAATTTATATTAAAATAATTTTCGGTTTCTAATGTATCTAAAATGAATTATTTAAAGGATAATGTGGTTATGGGTCTAAAAAAATCAAAAAAATACGTTTTAGATAGGTTTGGGTCACTATATTAACTTTATCTTTTAGATTTAACACTTAGTTAAATAGTTTGACATTACCATGTCTCTTTGTATTTTTATATTATATGGTTAATAAACATACTATAAACTTCCAAGAGAACCCAAGGGGTTCATTAATGGTACAAATATCATTATATAAGTCTTTCGGACAAACATTATATATTTTAGGAATATAATATCAATTAATAATATAATAATTTTTTTAAAAAACTCTTTTATGTCAATTTTGACACTATTTGGTATTTTGTTTTTTCTAAATCCATAACAGCATTATTACATCGAAAAAAATTCATCTAACCAACCCTAAAATGTCATATTAACCTATTAAATTAGTTTAATTCATAAAAAGTCTCAAATTAAATTTAATTGGATATTTATAATATCAATTATTTTAATATTTCTTTAATACGGTAATTACTGCATCATCATTGTGTCGTAAATAAATTTGATTATTTAATGTCTAAAAATTATAAATAAAATACCATTATGTAAGAAATATTTTTTTATTTATAATGAATATTTATATTCAAATTTATCTGATGTATAGCCCTATATTAAAAATGATTTATTTATTAATCTTCGATTTTAACTCTTTTAACTCTTCTTTAAATAAAATAATAATAAATTTCCTAATCTAATCCAAGTGGACGCAAGAGGGTCATATTTTATTTCTAAGGCTGTTTTTGTTCTAATTAAACTTATCCAATAGAATTAAGACATGTGTTAGGGTGATAGTAATATCATTTTTACCCTTAATTACCCTATTTACTTTTAACTATGGAAAATAAAACTAAAAAAGTTACTATTCACCAAAAAATATTTTCATCTTATTGAACCACATTTTACTTAATTATATCAACCATGTATCTCATATTTTTAAAATTCAACTCACAGAAGTGGTAAAATTAAGTTTTATGTAAATTTGTAAATACTCTTAAGAGGTGGGTAAAAGACGGTAAAAAGTTCAATAAAATTTTTATATATCTAAAATTATGATAAAATAACTCCAATGAATTACATTGAACTTATATAGGTATTATGTATCTATTTTGACCTAAAATAAATTTAAATAAAATATATAATTATTTAAATAAAAATTTGGTTTTAAACTCTAACTTAGTGTTTTTCACTATTCATCAAAAATTGAAAGCTTTCAAAAAAATACAAAAAATTCACCCTAAGATAATTTTGATATTCTGAATCCAAAAATGAAGTCCATTTTGAAAGAAAAAATGTATAAAATTTCAACAAGTGGGTATTACTATTCATAACATCTAGTTTTATTGCTTGTGGTGTGTTAGAACTCGAAGTTAGATACAACACACGCTATTGTATTATTCAAGGAGAAGCGTACCATGGAAGCTTGGGGTGTTACATTCTCCACTCCTTAAAATAATTTCACCCTAAAAATTTCTAGAATATTACTACCTAAAAAGACTCAGGTTGTTCTTCATTATAAGTTTCTTGGGTTCCCACGTTTCCTCTTCCATCTTATGGTTTCTCTATAGAATTTTTACCAGACGAGTTGTCTGGTTTCTCAGCACTTGTTATCTTGTATCAAGAACTTTGATAGGATCTTCTCAATAAGACAGACCGGGTTCCAGTTCTAAATCTTCATAGGTGAGTACGTGCATTGGTTCAGGTATGTATTTTCTCAATAGTGATACATGGAACACATTGTGAACTTTGGAGAGACTTGGAGGTATTGCCAAACGGTAAGCTACAACCCCAATTCGTTCAAGAATTTTGAAAGTTCCGATGTACCTAGGACTTAATTTTCCATTCTTACTGAAACGTACAACACCCTACCATGAAGATACCTTCAAGAAAATATGATCACCTACCTAAAACTCCAAATCCTTCCTTCGTTTATCAGCATATCTCTTCTTCCTACAAAGAGTGTCTTTGATGTGGGTTTGGATTACCTTAACCTTTTCCATCATTTCCTCAACATGTTCTGGGCCTAAGAGTTTTCTTTCACCAACATCATCCCAGCAAGTTGGTGTGAGACATCTCTTTCCATATGACACTTTATATGGTGCCATCTGAATACTTGAATGGAAGCTATTGTTATAGGAAAATTATACTAGAGGTAAAAATTTATCCCACATACCTTGAACGTCAAGTGAGCATGATCTCAACATGTATTCTATGGTTTGAATAGTCCGTTCTGATCGTCCATCAGTTTGAGGGTGGTAGGCAGTGCTCAAACAATGTTCAGAATCCAGGGCTTTCTGAAGAATTTTCCAGAATCTTGATGTAAAATGGGGATCATGATCAGAAAAAATCAATAGTGGTACTCCATGATGTCTTAAAACTTCATTAATATATAGTCTTGCTAAACATTCAAGTGGAAAATACTCTATTATAGAATGAAAATGTGCTGACTTGGTAAGATGATCAATAATGACCCATATTGCATCATTCCTTCTAGGAGTATTTGGTAGCCACATGACAAAGTCCATCGTTATATTATCCCATTTCCACTCAGGTATGGGAAGAGGTTGGAAGAGTCCTCTTGGCTATTGCCTTCCAGCTTTCACTTGTTGACAAACCATACATCTTGACCCAAAATCAGCAATCTCCCTCTTTAGGTTATCCAATGAAAAATGTTCTTTCAAATCTCTATACATCTTGGTGCACCTAGAGTGTATAGATAAATTGGAACTATGAGCATCATCCAACAATTATCTTTTTAGATTAGGTATATCGGGAACACAATTTCTCTTCCCAAATTTCAAAATTACATCTTCATATACAAAGTCACTCAATATCCCGTTATTCACAACTTTAATCTTCTTTTGAAACTCCTCATCATCAGCTTGATAACTTTTTATTTTTTCTAATAAAGATGGTTTGGAAATTATTTGAAAAATCATTGATTTTTCACCTTCTATGGTTATCCCCATATCCATCTTTACTAGATCCATGTATATAGGATCCTTTTCAACTCTCATCTTGTTCAAAACTCCCTGATCATTTCTACTCAAAGAATCTTCCACCTCATTTTCCTTCCTCGGGTGGTAGTGTATAGTTCTATCATAATCCTTGAGTAGTAAAATCCATCACCTTTGCCTCAGGATGAGTTATTTTTGTGAGAAAATATACTTCAAACTCCTATGATCAGTATATATCTCACATTTTCACCATATAGATAGTGTCTCCATATCATCAAAGCAGATATTATAGTAGATAACTAGAGATCATGAGTAGGATAGTTTTGTTCATGAATTTTTAGCCATCTGGATGACTAGGAAATAATCTTATCATTCTGTATAAGGACAGAACCAAGTCCTTTATTTGAAGCATCACTATAAATAAAAAACCCATCATTCCCTGATGGTAGAGTCAATATAGGATAATTGAATAATATTCCCTTCAATTATTCAAAACATTATTCACATTCTTTTGTCCAAAAAAATTTCACCCATTTACGTGTGATCTTGGTTAATGGGTTTTCCAATTAGGAAAAATTCTATATGAAATGCCGATAATAACCAGCTAAACCAATAAAACTGCATACCTCAGTTTTCCTCATAGGTGCTGGACATTCTTGGATTGCTATTGTCTTAGAAGGATCAATAGAGATTCCATACTTAGAGAAAATATATCCAATAAAGGAAATCTCCTGAAGCCAGAATTCACACTTTCTAAACTTCCAATGTAATTCATGTATTCTAAGAGTCATTCGGATAATGTGCAAGTGATTTTACAGATCTTCGTAGCTTTTGGAGTATACCAATATATCATCAATAAATACCCCTACAATGTCATTAAGATATTCATTGAAAACTCTATTCATTAGATCAATGAAGATAGAGGGAGCATTAGTCAATCCAAAAGGCATTACTGCAAAATCTTAATGCTCGTACCTAGTTCTAAATGCTATCTTCGTAATGTCTTCCTTATTCATGCACAACTGATGGTATCCATATCGAAGGTCAATCTTTGAAAAATATTGAGCTCCATGAAGTTGTTCAAATAAATCATCAATGTGAGGTAGGGGATACTTTTTATTTATTTTTATAACATTGATCTCCATATAGTTAATGCACAACATCATAGATCCATATTTCATCTTAACAAAAAGGACATGGGCTCCCCATAGAGAAACACTAGGGAGAATAAATCCATTATTACTCAATTCCTCTAGTTGTTTCTTTAGTTACACTAATTACACAGTGTCTATTCTGTAAGGGGTCTTCAATATGGGCCTTGAACCAGGAATTAAATCAATGAAAAACTAAATTTCTCATTCTGGAAGATGTCCAGGTAAATCTTATGGAAGCACATCAACATATTCTTGCACAGTAGGTACATCTTCTATTTGAACATTACTTTCCTCACCCACTATTATTTCATTCTCTTCCTCCCCAATAATTGAATTTATTTGAGCTACAGGGGGTGGATATAGATAAGAATTAAGTGGCTAAATTTCTGCTCTAAAGATAAGGTACTCCTTATCATCATAAAAAATTGTAACCTCCTTCTTCTTACAATAAATTTTTGCATCATGGTCCAAAATCCAATCCATACCGAGGATTATATCAAATTCAATCATGGGTATGATGATGAGATCAACAAATAAATAATGTTTATATGTATTAATGGGAACCGATTCACAAAACTTTGTTGTAATGATACTTCCCTTAGGAGTATTGACTACAAACTCCCTTGTTAAATCAAATTTGAAATATCTAATTTTCTTATAAAACTAGGAAGATATTAAACGATGCGATGATCCAAAATCAAATAATGCATTTGCTAAACTCGAGGAAACCATTAAATTACCTGCCACTACGTCTTTCGGAGCCTCAACCTTAGCAGTAGTGATAACATAAGCTTTTCCTTGATCCCGTGGCCTTTTTTGAGGTAATTTCCCCTGACGCTTAGAAAATTCATTCTTATAATTCCCCCTTTCTCTACAATTGTAGTATTCAACATCAACAACCTCTTTATTCCCCTTGCAATCACAAGCTTGGTGGACTTTTTCACCACATTTGTAACAGACTCCCATTCCCTTTAGGCAAGTACCAGGGTGTTTCTTACTAAATTTACTACATGATGGATATTAAAATTTTCCCTTCTTCCCCTTATTTCCATTTCTAGAGTGTTAAACTGATCTCTTCTTCTCTTGCTTTCCTTTAAATTCGTAAGACTTAAAGAATTCTTTTTCTATCTTGATAGCACATGAGGTAATATCCTCATACGATGAGAAGGATTGGGAGACTAATGTTTGATGGATAAATTATTTTAACCCATCAAAGAAAAGATCAATCTTACTTCTTGGGTTACATATATAATCTGCAACATGCCTCACTAACATTGTAAAGTTATCTTCATACTTTGAGACATTATTATCATCATTTTGCCTTAAACTCAGAAATTGTCTTTCCATATCCGCTTTATGGTCATAAAGAAAGTATATTTCTAAGATGTTTTTTAAACTCCCTCCATTCCATATTTGATACTTCATCATCTTCGTTTGTTTTTTGAATCAATGACCACCATTAATCAACATCTCCAATGAGGCGGTAAACTACCATGACAACTTTTTCCCTTTGGCTACTCCCTAAGGCATGTAATATTTTGTCTAAAGAATTTATCCATTGCTCAGCTACTAGTGGATTTGTACCCCCATTTAATGTTGGTGGTTGTTTCCTCATGAATCGATCTAACATTGATCATGCACGCTGTGGATCATGGTGCTTCATATGGGTAAGGTTATTATTCATAACCTGAGTGAATTATCCCAATATAGTGATAAGCTAATCAGCACTAGTTGTATCACCAGCTCCACTATAATTATCTTGAACAGGAGGTCAATCCCTACATGGAGTGCGTGCATTGATACAGTTTCCATTCCTTCCACTAGGCGCCATTTCTAAACAATTGCATAAACTAGATTAGTTTATGAACTGAAATACATAATTCCAAACTTGTAAAACACTTACCATAAATTGAACAGTTTATGGATATAATCCATAATAAAAAAATGTCTTTTTTGAGGAATTATATACTCATAAACCCTTTATAATGGGTTTTCAAGTAAATGAGAATTATCCTAAGCATATCCCATAGGAGTTTCGTAACCAATATTGCAGCAAGGCCCATTGTCGTGAACTAGTTCCCATTCGAGTCTAGCACAAAGTGGTGTTTTCAGGTTTTACCCCTAGGTACATCTGTGCTAGAGCCACCACTACCTGCTCATATCCAGACAGGGATATATTTCTTGGAAAACTCACAAAATCTCAACAATACCAAAATTCTAGGAAGTTCTTCTATACTAATCCTCGAAGTCCATCATATGTCTATGTTCTCTAATCAGAGTTTATCTAAATCCAGTTTCTAAGGTTTGTACTGAACTTCCTCTGATACAAACTATAATGCCCTAACCATAGAAGCCTGGAGTCGGTGCATTATTACATATCATTGGCATGATCACAAAAGTTCATGTCTCGAAAGACAGATTATTTAGGTAGCCTTGGAAGTACTAGATACATTTACAAGGTTTACATTACATCATAAAATGGAAAACTAAAACAACATTTTTTCCATAGAAAACAATGATATCCCATATAATATCCATGTAGGTTAGTCATAATATACTTTTTCGCATCCTGTAAAAAATAAAACATTAAAAGAGGTGAGATCAGATGCTGAGTAAGGATAACAATATAGTGTAAACATTCATAAATAAGAATAAAAATTTAAGGCAATGTATAAAACTAAAACAAAAGCCTTTTCAACATAAACTTAATCATAACATCGAAAATATAAATCAAAATAATTCCACATACTTACTCACATGGATATTATACGAGTATAATAATCACATGCAATATCAATAGACACTTTTAGAATGATGGAATTCATAATGCCAGACTTCATAACTACATAGTGAAGGCCTTATTCCAAGAATACAAATAATATTTTGTCAAGGACTTGTGCAAAGAAACTAGTTTGTATTATGAGACCTACCGATGCATTAAAGAGCTATAGCGGGCTCCACCCATCACTTACTAAGTCCAATGCATTCCTCATATGAAAAGTTCTAAACATAACATAAACATTTATACTAAAAGTAGAATACGAAAATTATATACTTTATTCATAAACCATGAATGTTGTAAAAATAACACATCCATAGTCAAACATATCAAAAAACATTCAATACAATATGGATGTTTTGTATCATAATAAATCAACTTCAAATATTCTTAAAATCCATCAAAGGATGTTGACATAGATAAAACAAAATCGTTTTTTAGAGAAATATCTCTTTCTATTTTGAAATCATTTAAAATTAATATAATTATAAAAGAAAAAATTTACTTTGGAAATATTCTTATAATCTTGTAACAGAATCTTTGATGATGTTATAAAGACAGAAAAGATCTGCACTCTCCATATTAGTTAAAAAAACATTCTTACCTTAAATTTGTTGAAAAGGTCAAAAAGTAACTTGTTTGTAAAATGATGGAATGATTCCTTTCAATCCATTTTATAAAAATTCAAAAAAGGTTATAAATGACTTTAACCCATAGTCTAGTAAAAATTAAAAATGATTTGGAATACATTTTTAAGAATCATGGATGTGGATGATAACGAGGTCCCAATAAATACTTACATAAAAACAACCTCAGATAATAAAGAGATTGTAAAATTAACCCCTAACTTGTACTTTTCTTTGGTAAAGGGTAGGTTAACCTCCTGTATAATGGTGAAATAATTGTTTTTAAATTATACAAGAATCATATAAATTAATATGATATCATATATGATCTTTTAACATTGCTTTGTTAGTAATATTTTAGTACTATCGTCATTTCAGGTGTTAACTGATTCATTTTACTTTATATGATTTTTTACATAAGTAATGTTTTTTATGAATAGGATGTATCTTATTCATATTAAGAATGATATTAAGTCTTTAAACATTATTTTTTAATTATCTAATTAAAATTAGTCTTGAATGGATATGATGGGGAATGAATCTCATCACGTTCGTGGAGACGATAATCCATACGTACGAACGAGCGACAATATCATTATTTTGATATTAAAATATTATATAATTGGATGGTATATAATATATACAGAATAATTTTTATGTTATATTTATTATTTAAATAAATTACACATAATTATTATACCCATCCAAATAATAATGTATTGAATAACAATTACACCATGACGGGAAGACGGTAAGCCGTACGTACACACGTATGGTGACATGTCATTCAAAAGAATGGATAGAATAATGAATATGGTAGTATAGTATTTATAGTGAAATCAAATTATATATAAGATACTGGATTTATTATTTTAGAATTGATACAACAAATAAATAGGAAGCGGAAGAAGAAAGTAACTTGAAAAGGCGATGAAATATTTACCTCTTCTTCGGGTTCTTCCTTTTGATTTCATCAAAAGGGCTCCATAAATTGGATTTACAAATAAAGTAAGGCCTCTATGATGAAGGGAGGACAGTTTAGAGGGTATTTTGGAAGAGGTTTTCCATTCCAAAAGGCTTTGAAGGTGTGAATTAGAGAGAAGGGGAAGTTCCCTTTTATAAGAGGGGTGAGGGGCACCTTAGGAAAAGATAAAAATATTATTTTATAATAAAATAATTTTCGGTTTCTAATAACTACAAAATGAATTTTTTGAAGGATAAGGTGGGGATGAGTCTCAAACCACTAAAAAAATATGATTTAGACAGGTTTGGGTCACTATATTAACATTATATTTTAGATTTAACTCTTTGTTAAATAGATTGACATTTACCATGTATCTTTGTATTTTTATATAATATGGTTAATAAACTTACTATAAACTTACAATAAAACCCGAATAAGTTCATTAATGATACACCTATCATTATATAAGTCTTTTGGACAAACCTTAGATTTTTAGGAAGAGAATATCAATTGATAATATAATATTTGTTTTAAAAACTCTTTTATGTCTAGATTGACACTATTTGGTATTTTGTTTTTGCTAAATTCATAACAACATTATTACTTTGAAAAAAAATCATCTAACCAACCATAAAATGTAATATTAACCTAGAAAATTAGTGTAATTCATGAAAATACTTAAATTACATTTATTCAGATATTTATAATATCAATTATTTTAATATTTCATTAATACGGTAACTACTGCATCATCATTCTGTTATAAATAAATTTAATTATTTAATATCTAAAAATTATAAATAAAATACCATTATGTAGGAAATATATTTATCTTTCTAATTAATATTAATAGTCGAATTTATCTTATGTATAACACTATATTTAAATTTTTTAGTTATTAAACTTCGATTTTAACTCTTTTAACTCTTCTTTAAATAAAATAATAATAAATGTCCTACTCTAATCCAAGTGGACCAAAGATGTTCATATTTTATTCCTAAAGTTTTTTTTGGTCGAATTAGACTTATAAAATAGAATTAGAACAAGTATTAGGGTAATAATAATATCATTTGTACCCTTAATTACCCTATTTACTTTAAACTATGGTAAATAAAAGTAAAAAGTTACTATTCACCAAAAATTATTTTCATCTTATTGAACCAAATTTTACTTACTGATATCAACCATGTCTCTTAGATTTTTTAAATTCAACTCACAGAAGCAGTAAAATAATGTTTTATGAAAATTTTCAAATACTCCTATGAGGTGGGTAAAAGAGGGTAAAAAGTTCAATAAAATTTATATATATATAAAATTATTATAAAATAAGTCCAATGAATTACATTGAACTTATATAGGTATTATGTATCTATTTTGACCTAAAATAAATTTAAATAAAATAAATAATTATTTAAATAAAAATTCGATTTTAAACTATAACTCAGTGTTTTTCACTATTCATCAAAAAATGAAAGTTTTCAGAAAAATACCAAAATTTCACCCTAAGATAATTTTGATATTTTGAATCCAAAAACAAAGTCCATTTTGAAAGATAATATTTATAAAATTTTAGAAATTTGGTATTACTATTCATAACAGCTAGTTTGATTGGTTGTGGTGTGTTAGAACTCGAAATTGCGTACAATACACACTATTGTATTATTCAAAGAGAAGCATACCGTGAATGATTTGGGTGTTACAAGGGTGTTCATGTGAATAGAGTAACCATGGAGTGATGCCATCAGGTAATGGGAGCAGACCCCATACTCATAGCTTTCTAGTCCATAGAGATCACAATTATAAAAGGAATCATGAAATCTATTGAATAATCAATGTGGGACTTAGAAACTGTGAATACTTTAGCTCTATCATAATCATATGTAAATAATAGAAACCGTTTGATCCAATGATATTAGCCACTCATTCAACACCATTATCATCTTTTTTCTATGGTCAAAGTATTTTATTTAGCATTGGAGTTCCTTGAGTGTTATTCATGTCCAAACATCCAAATGATATTTCCATAGCTTTGAAAGATATTTGATTGTTTTGGTGATCTGAATTTGATAAAAATATTCATTCAGATTCATTTGAATGAAACAAATATTCTTATTCTGAGACCAAGATACATTGGAAAATATTGACGGTGATTTCCAAAGTTTGGATGCATGAGTTGAGACGGTGCACATGAGGGGTCAAGGTTGTGAACAAATGTTAATTTGGTGGGGTTTATTTATAAATATACCCCTAGGATCTCATTATCATGTATTATATTAATGCATATCCTACAAATAAGTTTGGAGAGTTTGAGTGAAAAAATAGAGTAGAGGAAGCACTATGTATTCTTGAGAGGATTCCGTGCATTTTTACTAAGATTTATAAAGCCTTCATATATGCACGATGGTGTTTTTGATTTCAAAAAACTAGTATATATATTCATTGAGTTATGAAAGGAAACTGTGAATTATTTCCATGAGCTTCAATGCTTTGTGAAGAAGGGAACCCACATACACAATTATGCAAAAATGAAACAGGTAGAACGTATTCTGTTGTGTGAATATTTTGAGAACTATTCCAGAAATGTTATCCATGCATGAAGGCAGTTTGATGTGTATGATCTAAAGAAGATATCACATATACCTTGTACTATGTGAATAAACAAGGACTATATGCTGTACATGAATACAATTTTCATGAAGGGTTTTAGTGAGAAAGAAGTATTAGAATTGCACTATGTAATTATGTGAAAGAGGATATGTAAAACGTTAGTTTTATGATATGTACTACATGAATAAAATATAGTGGGTGTGTGTGAGACTTTTAATAAGAGGAATTACTAAAGTGTGAAGGTAAGAGAGGTAGTGCATGTGTGTGCATTATTCAACACATGCATGCACATGAAATAATGCATGCATAAACGAGGGAATAATAAGAAAGATCAGGACTTTGTTAGATAGTTACTAAAGTTCTTGATGTTTTTACACAAGAAAATTAGGTTTTCCTGTTTTTTTGTAGAGAAAGAATTCGACTGAAGGAAGTTCAAAAGTAGTATGAATCCAACATAGATATTTTTATCAGTGGATCATATCTAGTGTGACTCATGATTGAGGAATTCTTCAGTGTAACTATTATGTATAAGAAGTATCTAGCCAGACTATAGAGTAGGCTGATGGGATGCTGGTAACACTTTGGGATGCGTTATAAAGATCCTCCTATGGGAGACATGAGTTTCTAGTGTAGGTGGGAACTTTTAATCTATAGTGGGAATCTAGAGTGGAACACTGTGGGTATCAGTGTTGATGGGAATGCGACTTTCCTTGGTTCTAACCACTTGTATATAGTGAATAATCTATAACTAGTGAAATAACTTGTTGAAGCAAGGATTAAGACGTTGTATGGAACCTTTTAAAAATACCAACTAGTTATTCTTGTTTTTGTTGTTCCTTATAGGTATAGGTAGATAATTAAATTTGAGGGATTTATACTTTAATCGTTTATAGTGTTTGAGAAATTCTAAAAATAGTATACTACCGATTCCGTCCCCTCTCAGTGGTACCACTTTGATACTTGGAAACTTCATTTAGTATCAGAGGGAAGGTACCATTAGAAGATTTGATAAATTTATGATAAATGTTGAATTAATATTTGTTAACAAGTCAATGAATACCTACTCATGAAGTAAATAACTACCATAATTAGAGGAATAATATTCTTCCCTTCCTTTTATATCTTGGTCTGAAACTGAGAGAAGTAGGAGAAATTTGATTGCCACTTATTTTTTATGATGTTTCTAAGACATAAGTTGAAAAGATAAATATAGATGTTGATGGAAAGGCACAAAGTTCTATCCTGATGTATTTATTAGAAAAAGTTTACACTGAGGTGATGGGTCTCCAAACCCCCAAGGGGATTTGGGATAAACTGAGAAGTAGTTACATAGAAAATATTAAATGTAAGGAATATTAGAAGAAAATATGGATAATAATGATTGAGGATATTAAAATGGAAGATTATGAAATCATTAACCACTTTTCATTAGATTCAATGAAATAGTAATTAATATTTATTCATTGGGTGAGAATCTAGATAATTCAACAATTGTGAAAATTATTATAAGAATTTTACCTGATAGATTTGATTCCAAGGATTCAAACTTGTATGATATGGAGGAAATTTTATTGGATGAGTTAAATAATATTAAGATATAATTTCAAATGTTAAAGGATTTAGCGTTAAAAGACAAGGTAAAAGAATAGATAATATTTGAGGATATAAGAAAGGGAAATTTCAAAGAATTGTATGTTGTGGAATCAATTGATTTTGATAATGATTGTGTTGATGAATACCTCCGTGTTTTTTCTATTATTATAAGAGGTTTTAAAAAGGGAAAATGGAAAGGAAATAGCAAGAAACTACTCTAGTGATTTAGATGTAATGGTATCATAAAATTTTCCATAAATTTCCCAATGAAAATGGATAAATTAGAATATGATGATAAAAGTGATAAGCCTACTAAAAAAGGATAAGAAAAAGAATAAGTGTTTGAGTAACAAAATGTGGAATTTAATGACCAAGAATACATAATAAATTTCATCATCTATTAGTTCTTCATAATATAAACTCAATTTCTTTACTTGTGTTGAGAAATTATGAAATTAATCAAGTATAAATAATGATGTTGATTTTAGAGAAGATCTAGAATAGAGGAATAAAGAGGAGTTAAAATATTCCCTTGAGTAAAAAACCAAACTCAAGAAAGATAATAGGAAGTTGGAAAATGGAAATAAGAAATCAGCTACTGAAAAGAAATAGCATGATAAAAGTGAAATTGTCATTGTTGTAGAAAATAAGTTCAAATTATAGGTAGATGAGTTAGAAAATATGATGAGTGATCTTTAATAGAAACTGACTCACAAGGTGGAAGAGATGTATGAGACATAATAAATTTATTATAAATTCCCACATGAATTGAATAAGAATAGAGAATACATCAATAAGTTAGTTGAGATTAAATCGTAGTCATCTCAATTTAGTGATATAAAAGGTTCCAATAGAAAAGGTACATTTTCCCCTACACAGTTTCAAAATAGATATGTTATTAATAATTGCATAAGTGAATTTGTGAGGAATAATAAGTAAAAAGAGATGATTTTTCAACATTAAATGATGAAAGGAATATGTCAAAAAGATCATTTATTCCATGGAAAAAGAAATCATGGTTTTAAATAAGAAAAAATAATTAGGTTTTTAGATTAGTTCATCAACAAAATTAGAGATCACAATTCAAATTATTTTTCTGGTGTTGTGGAAAATATGGGCATACATCATACTGTTATTGGTACAATATGTCATTTACAGGAATAATTCATGAACCAAGTGGGATCTATAATGAACATATGTGAACATACTATAAAATAATTGTATTAAATTTTCCAATAGAAAATATCTATGAATGTTTAAAAAATGTGTATGGAATATCTGGATTAGAAGGTCATAGAGGATATATATGCATGAACCAATTACATGGAGAAAATACTTATGATTTAAAAAAGAAGAAAAATCATAAGGAAAAGGGTTGAGGTTATTTATTTCTAAGAATAATTGTAAGACACCCAAAAATTATAATTGTACAAAGAAGGAATATTTGAAAATTTTTCCAGATCAAATGAAAATGGATAAAAAAAATTGATAAAGCTCAAATTGATTCTACAATTTAGGGTAAGAATATTATATTAAAAGATGATATTGAATATCATAAGATGTCATCTACTTGTGATGGTGTAGAGAATCAACAGAATTAGTGTGAACAAGTTGAATATGACATGAGGAGCTCTTTGAAATTAGAAGAAAATAAAGTTCATTTACTTACAAATCTGTAAAAAATATCCCCACATGAAGAAATAGTTTATGAGAAGGTGATCTTGAAAAATTATAAGATCAAAAAGAAGAAGGATAAGACAAGGTTGAGAGGAGAATCTCAGCCACAATGCTATTTCTTAAAAAAATAAGTTCCTAATTATTCTTATATATATATATATATGATTATTGTACTAAAATGTAGGAAATTTAAGGAGGTTAATGCATCTCTTGAAGGGGATCGTAGATGATTTGAAAATATTATGTACAAAAAATTATTTTGAATATGATAACCACTCTAAATTTCATAATATGAATATTATTGAAAACAATAATCAAAAGAGATTTGGTATTGAGATAAAAAAGGGGTGATATATATATTTTCACATGAAATTTAAGATGTTTTTGTTGAGAGCAGTACAAGATAAATACTTTTCACGAATTGACTATCTAACAAGATCCATGGTATGAAGTGAGAGTTGTATAATAATGGTATTACTTTTTTTTGTTTATAGATAACGTTGATCCCCTTGGATACAAATTGTTTTTTCTATAATGGGTTTTCCCACGTAGTCTTATAGTGGTTTGGCTAAATGATCTTTGAAAAATAAAACCGATATAATGTTTCTTGATGAGAAATTATATCCTCCGTATGTTCTTTGGTTTTATTGAAAATTATGGGGAAAAGATATCATTGAATTTTGAAATAAAAAGGGTGTTGGAAATAAACTCGAAGGGGGATATTGAAGAACCCAATTGGTATATTTGTGTTAATGATGAAATTTTTGTCAATAGGTTGTGAAGAATAAAGTCAATGATGATTTAATTGTGATGATTCTGTAATTGATATATAGTTCAAAAGACATGTTTCATTAGTTCTTTAAATTGACCAGATTATTACAACATTGAATGAATTTGATATATTTAGAATTTATGATTGAATTATAAAAATAAAAGAATGGATAATTGAGGGTTGCTTTTGAGTATCTTGATAATGAAGTATCACTTAAGGCGTTTGATTAAAAATTTAGCCCTACCAAACACTAGCTAACATAGAGGTCTGAAACCACTATTCAAGTGGGTAGTCAAACCCCTATATAGACATCATGGGTGATAGAAGCAATACATATGTATAATTCCCCATTGAGAGGTGAAGGAGAAAATGGAAAATACACTATATGTGGTGGCATGCTTGCAGAAGAAGGATCCAAAACTAGGCAATGCCAGTGTTTAATAGGAGAATTCCCCATACTCATAGCTGGCCAGTCCATAGAGATTGTTATTGTAAAAGGAAGTAAAAAAACACTTAAAGAATCAATGTAGGGATTAGAAATTGTTGATAATGTATTTCCTTTATAGACACATGAAAAGAACTAAAACTCTCTAATATGATGATCTCAGCCATTCGATCAGCTCCATTATCCTTTTTTCCTTTGACTGAAGGATTTTATATGTGATGCATAGTTAATTTAGTGTTCTTCATGTATAAAACATATGAATGATCAATCCATGGATTCAAATGACATTTTATTATTCTGAATATATTAATAGGATCAAAATATTCATTAAACTTAATTTTTATGAAACATAGATCTTTAAGAACATTAATCATGATTTTTGAATTCATGAAGCATGAGTTGAGGAGGTGGTCCAGAAAGGTTCATGTCATGAATACAAGTTAAGTCAATGAGGGGGGTTGTCTATAAATACCCCCTGAGGTGATCATTCATACATATGAGTTTAATTAATATCCAAGGTAGAAATTGACAAAAAGTGAGAGTGAAATAGAGTAGAGGATATACTTTGTATTCATGAGTGGATTCCATGTATTTTCTCTGAACCTTGAAAATCCTTCGCATATGCATGATGGTTTTATTGATTCTAAGAACTAGTTTAGATATTCACTGGGCTATGTGAATTTTTTTGAATGATTTCCATGATCTTTAATGCTTTGTGAAGAAGAGAACCTGTGTATATAGTTACACAAAGAAGAAAGAGACAACACATATTCTGTTTTATGAAGATTTTGATAATATTGCATGAAATTTTATCCATACATGAAGGGAAATTTTATTGTATTATTTTTGGAAGAGATCATATATAACTTTTATTGTGAAAAAGCACAATGACTATAAGCATTACATTCATACTATTTGCGTGAAGGGTTTGAGTTATAAAGAAGCATTAATGTCACACTATATAGTTGTGCAAAAGTGTATGTGAAATATATGAGTTTTAGGATAAGTATTGCATAAATAAAATATAGTTTTTGTGCACGATACTTATGCTAATAATAAGTAATAAACTATAATGTAAAGTGATGCATTACGTGTGTATGAATTATTCAACACATAATTGAACATTAAATAATGCATTATTAAATTAGAAATTTTTTGAATTTTTTTAAAAAAAAATTATATTGAGAATATCATGAAGTATATTACATACATGCATGAAGTTTTAAGAAATGAACGTGAAATATATTTTGTATGGTGTGAAGTGATTTTATAATGAATTCATGTAGTTATTCAGAACATATACCTGATTATTTATTATATTGAGTTGAGATTAGTCATTTAAAGTTCAGTAAATAGTGTGCAAGATCAGGAAGTTTTCATAAAATTGATAAAGTTCTTAAATATTGTACATGAGCATATAAGGTGATCTAGTTTGTTTGTGGAGAAATAATTTACCTCAAGGTAGTGAAAAATAATTCTAAAGATGGAAGATATCTTTATTTTAGGGGTTCATATCTTGTGTGAAACAAGGTTGATGAATTCTTTAGTGGGACTATGAAGCAGAACAAGTCTCCAGTTGAAATATAGGGAAAGCCATGGAATTCTAGTAACACTATGGGATGCATTATAAAGATTAACTTATGGGGCTCATGAGTTGATAGTGTATGTGGAAACTTCAAATCTGCAGTTCGACTCTAGAGTTAAACATTGTTGGAATCAATATTGATGAGAATATAACTTTCCATTGTTTTAACTCCCTATATATAGTGAAGAATCTATAACCATGGGAATCACCAATTAAAATAATGGGTAAGTATTTGTATTGAACCTCATAAAAATCCATGTGTGTTGTGATTAATTTTTTATTATTTATTTCATGCAGTGGAATTGAGTTAATTACAAGGGATCCAGACTTTAATCATTCACATAGGGCACAAATTTTTAAAAATAGGGTACCACTGATTCCCCCCATCTTAGTGGTACCTAACCGATCCTTGGATAATTTAGGGTATACCCATATAGCACTTTAATGAATTGGGTAAAACTTTATTCTCTTGGAGAGACATGTATGGGATTATAAAGTAAAAATAATCCAATATGATACATTTTCCTCCATGTGATATTGTCTAGGATGTTATCATTGACTCATGTTTATGTCAAATTTATATGATATTACCACCTTTTCTATGATTCTATGATCTTATGATACTAAATTTTATATGTTATTCTCTAATATAATTACTTTTTAGCCTTCGCTTTTATGATATCATGTTTGGTATTTGAATCAAATGTTATAAAACCTTATCAGGTTTATTCCCTTACTAGGTTTTTTATCTCACCCATTTTCTATATGTATTCCCGAGGTTCCCCTATGTAGTTTAGAAGCTTAAAATGATTCAGGGGATCATTTTGGAGAATAAAATAAAATGTTTTATTTTTTACTCACTTTGATCTATTATTAACCCAGTATTCCTAAGAAACTTGAACTCATGATATTAGGCTTATAATTTATGTATTTTTATGTTAAAAATCATTTCATAATATGTGTATAAGGATTTGGTTGGTATATTTAACTTATCAAGACTTAGAGGTCTATATTGGATAATAACTAGAATCTAAAACTCCAAAAAATAATAAAAAATAAATGGAATACCACTCACAAAAACAAGGAGTATGAGGTTTAGTAAGGAAGACACAAATCATACCTTAATTTTTTTGGGTATGAATTTCTTAGAGCCATCCGTCACATGAAACCATAGAAATCCTAACCATTTCCACACAACATCTAATAAAAATAACCTAAATTTGATGAAAAATATGGTCAAAAGTGTCACTCATCTCTATACCCTCCTACACCTAAAATGCGTTTTCAAACACCACCTCATAAAAAGTGATGATTATTACAATAATGAAGAATTTGATCATAATACAGTCTTAATCATGGTGTTATATCCTTGACACTAGTTTGTGTAAATATATGAAAAAATTGATCTACCTTAATCTAGGGTGTACTGATAGCATAAATTTATTAAAAAATGAAAATTTATCTAGATCTTTTGTGCTATTGAGGATTAGAAAAAGGAACAATATCAAACATCATATTGTCAAAAAGAAAATTTTTGAACTATAGAGCTAAAATGAATCAGTCCCAAATCATGTCCATGGTATACCAATCAACAAATGTCAATATGAAACAAGCCATGGCCATGATACCCTGAATAGGGTCTAACTTGTTTTGAACTCAAGACATCCTAAAATTAACTGGATAAAATAAACTAAAAAAAGTTATTGAACTCCATCCATCAAAGTTTAATACTATTTTGAGTATGAGTAAACATCAACCAATGGCTCAAATCAACACAAGTAGAAAATATATTTCATGAATTATTATAGGTTTGAGAAGTATCTAAACCATAAAAAATATGATTCTAAAGCTCTAACCAATCCTCTACCACCCTAGTATCAAGATCTCTTAAAAACCCATGAGACAACCATTTCTAGAACAAGAAAAAAACATTCGAACCATAAGTAATCAAATTTCACTTTGAAGGAACTACCACATATTCTAAAAGTAATTCTAGACTGAGAAAAAATTGTGAAGGATCTTCCTTATACAGATAGTGTAAAAATAAATTTCATTTTGTCATTGAATTTATTCTTTTTCACTTAACTAAACTGAAGTGAGAGGATAAATCTCTATCATGATCACATCAAAAAACTTCCTTTGAATAATAGTTGTCTATCTATTGAAAAAAATACTTTATTAGATAGGATAAACCCATGGTTACTAGTTCATATCTAGAGGATTTGAAACATGAAGGTAATTAAAGAGCACGATTGATCATTACATGAAGCATGAACCAAATTTTATATACTCTATAAATGATACCTCACAATTATATGTTGACTAAAAGGTTATTAGAGTTTTGGAGTAAGGACACATTGATAACCACACCTATGATGGATTACTTGGTATGATAACCAAACTCAAGACCCTCTTAGTATCATTACCCTAAAATATAAAAAAATATACATAATAAAACAAAACAAAACCTTATCCTTAGTATTTAAACCACTATAATACCATTTTAACATGGATCGACCCCCTGAGGCCCCACCTGGGCTAACGGTAAGATAATGCTCCACCCCAAGCATTCCAACAATATGATAGAGGTTGGAGACTAGTAAAAATATGGGAAAATTCTCAAGGAATCCATAAAATACATCAACATGTAATAAAAATGAATTTATGATACATGAAATAAAACTAAAAACCACAGACCATATACATATTAGGAAAATTAAACAATACAACAATGAATGTATAAGAAAACAATTATATAGTTCAATGTAATAAAAAAAATAAACGATATGATAATATCTCTAAAAAATATAGAAATTATTTAGGGGAAAAATATCTCCATACTGAATGAACTCTAGGGAAGAAAAAATCAACACATCATTCACCATTGTGTACCACCATACATTTCTATGCACCTGATCTACTAGTTTTATTAGCTCCATGTCTTCCAATGTTATCACTAAAACATTATACATATACAATAATACAATATGTGTTTGAATAAGGTATATATTTTCTTACCCAATAGGTTCATTTAAAACAAAATCTAAAGACAAAATAATAGGTTATCTTAAAACCCTATGTTTAAGGGAATGAGAAACATGAATCCAAAAGGAATCAAATATATTTTCAGTTCAATACCACGTTAATAGAAATAATTATATGAATCTACTTATAATATATTTGATATCATTTGTATCATATATCAACCAAATATAGACAAGTAACCAAATCTTTACAATGAATAAAGTGAATAGACCATGGTATGCACTATTATTAAGGAAACCAAAAATGCCCTACCAATAATAAGAATCCCGTAACATTATAAGCATACTAAATCTGAATAAACTGGTCTTCATAACAACCAATATACCTATCATTAAATATGTGTGAGACCCATTCATAATTTAAGTGTATATAATAGTCAAGGGTATATTGAAACCTAGGGAGGACCTACACATGTTCATATTGTGTATAAATTTGTTGATGGATTTATAGACTCTATATATAGATTACATACTCCCCATCATTATGGGGCTTACTTAATAAACTTATTTTATGATGGACCCACACCTTGAAATATGTTTTCCTCCATGGGTTTATCGATTTTGTGTCTACATTAGCTATCTTACCCACTATCTCTATCATCATATCTATGAGATAAAGAACTAAAACAACTTAATATGATTTTGAAAAAAATACTTAGTGGATAGGAAGATACGAGAAATAATTTTGAAAATGGAAAAAAGTATCAGAAAAGAATATTCAAGTATCTAGTTTTAAGAACCTGGTTCTTCTTTGTGTCATAGATCCTTTTATTTCCATAAAATATTAGTTTAAATGTCCCAATATATCCATTTTTGAATTCCCATTGAGGTCATGGAGGTGTCATAGGTGTCTAGAGATGGTTTGGAGCTCGAAACTCTAGCTTTTTGGTGAAATTGTTTTGGCGCATGGTTAGAGTAAACCGTGTAAGGCAGACCACATAATTTAATAAATAGTTTGAGGTATAGGAAGAGAGAATATTTAGAATACACAGTTTTAGACAAACTGTGTGCTTCAGGTTACATGACCATGCATCTATCTCTACAACCTTGAGAGTGTTTTTTTTCATGGTTTTCACGTGGTTAGTAAACATTGCGGAGAAGATGTGTGCTATTCCCCTTGCCTATATGTACCCTTGCATGATTGGCACAAATTTTGTCAAATTGTGTGCTTAAACCATGCCACCACCTTAAAATTAGAAAATATAATAATTTGAAATTAATTAAAAATAATTTTATAACCTAAAATTAGGTTCTTATATACCGCACAACAATGGGGATTTTTGAGAATATTCCCTTTAAACCTAAACATGGAATCAATGTGGTTTATCCATTTTATTTACGCTACAAAGTTCATTCATCTAATTGGATTTGTAACAGTAAGACCTTGATTCCTTTTTATCCATTCCTAATTCTTGTGGATATTAGTTGCACTATTTTAGATCAAGATGATTTTCGTTATTATTAGGTTCTTCGTCTGTTCTTCAATTTTCTACCGATTAGATCCAAATCAGGAGCTGATACTGGATGAGCTATCAAATACAAACCAACAGTAGGTGTTATCATGCGTTTTTATAAATGTAGATTTGTTTATATATGTCATAGTTATTTGCACCCAATTTATGGGATTCACCTTTAATTGGAATTGAACCCTTAAAATGCTAGGCATGGCCTATGTGATTAAAAGGGATTGTTATTGGTTTTTTATTATATAATGACCTTAAAACTAGAACAACCCCTTTGGTTGTGTTGTTATTAAATGAACAATTTGATGGATTTTGGCCTTGGAATCCTTTATCTGTTCCTTTTACCCCTTATTATGGGATTTCACATGTGAATTGGTGTCTAAATCAATTAATCAATTGAATAATGTTTTGACTTGATAAATGAAATAGATTAAAGGAATGGTATAGATGACTTGACCCTTGTCCCTTGGCATGGTAATAGTTTGTTAAGCTAGATTTCCCATAAAAGTGGATTTCCCAAGTGAGTTAAAGTAGAGGATATTCCATGTATTGCTTTATATAGCTTTGATTTCTTATGATAAAGGTTTTCTCATGTGAGTTAAATGATGTTTGCACCATGTATTGGATTTTTATGAATTTTATTTTATATATATTAAAATAACCTCATGAGTAGTTAAAGGAAATCCTTGTAATATATCATTGTATTGAAATTTCATTATTAATCATGAATTTCCCTTGTAATTGATATGATTGTGTGAGATAGATAAATACCAGGCCATGTGTCAGTTTGATAAGCATGATATTGTTGTTTTATTAAAAATGCTCATGTGAGTAATTGAATGGAAATCCTTCTAAGCTCGTCTAATGATTGAGTAATGTTTAAAGTTATTTTTAAGTAGATGATCCATGTTTTGACCTTGTCATGTTAAACGAATTGATTATAATGGATTTAAATTGATTAAATGGTTATGTTCCTTGGGTGATACATGAATTCATATTACAATTCCATAGATAGACTCAATAGATTGAACATCACTTATGCCATGGGTGATACATGAAGCCAAGATAAGGATTCCATGAACAAACTTATTGAGGCCTGACTCATATACCGAGTGATACATGGATTAATATGATAATTCCATGGATAGAGTCAAAGGGAATTTGATATTTTATTCCAGGGGTGATACTTAGGATTCCGTAGTGGACTGCCGGGGGTGAACTCGAATGGTAGAGACATTATATCACACCTAGAGTGATACCAGGTTCATGAGAGGTTCACTAGGGATAGGATTGTAAGGTGTTCGTTGATATTACACCTAGATAAATACTTTAATTACAAATTAGGAATGTCAAGGATGGGCCCAAGTTCTAAATTGAATTAATGAAAAAAATTACTTTATGATGATTCTACCAAGATAAAGAATAATCTTGGATTTGTTATTACATTTATACATTATGGATAACCTATTTGGGAATCCATGGATACATGTCCTTACTTTGGGGACTCTAGGATTTGAGACAAGTGTAGAGGATTATAAATTAAATTAAATTGACTAAATAAAATGGATACTAAATGAGATCTAGAACTTATAGGAGGTTTACTTTCGATTATTTAATTTATTTATTGTTACAATTCCAGGACCCTTGTTATATAATTTCAATAATATATTTGTATAGACCTTAGGTGGATTCCTACCAGAATTTAGTCTCATACCCTGAATGTTCCACTTTTTGGGACCCAAACAAATTATATGATTATATTTTTTGACAGAGGAAAACTTTCTATTATAGGTACTTGATTTAGTAATTCAAAGTAGGAGAGCATAGAGGCTTGTGATGCTACTCGGATACTATTTTCCTTTTTTACATTTTTTATTTGTAGTGTAAATCTACATTGTAAACATGTTTTTGAGGATTTTTTTAGACTTATGACATGTATAATCATTTTTTGTATGTGATGACTTCTAGTATTGTTTATTTATCAAACTTCCATTGTTTACTTATTTCTTTTATGGATTAATTATCCCACTACATTATTGTTATTTACATTCTAATGTACTATACTCTAGTAATGAGGGGATAGTCTGACCATCGAAAACTCTAGTCCCTCATTGATTGTTGGTAGCCTCTAATGTTTAGGGAGATGTTGTTGATGCCTTGTGACGCACCGGGATCAGATCATTTTTTAGTGGAATCTGGGTTTGTGATATTACAAAGTTGTATCAGAGGGTTTTTTTTCTAGTTTATTTTTTTATTTGGTGACAATATAAGTGGTATGAAAGAAAATGAGTACGGTAATGATCTATGCCTAGGAGTAGCTATCCTAAGTACAAGTAAAACCCAAATTACCTCTAATTGATTTGTTATTTTTTGGATTTTTACTTTTACAGTTAATTTGATTCCACTTTTGGGTGATGTAATTGTATTGTGATATTTCCATTAATCAAAGTTATACTTCTATTTTGTTGAAACCTAATGATATGAGGGTGTTCCATCTCATGAATCATATATGAACCTGGTATATTTCATATTCCATGCATTATTCCATTCCATTTAGGATGCATTACTTGTTTCATACTGTTGTGATAGGTAATGTGATATATATACCAATTTTTGTGATAGGTATTTTGGAACGTGTTATAGTGTGAATTAGGTGGACACCATAATTTGGTCCTACAGCAGTACGGGCCCTCATGGATTGTAGTATAGTGGACCTGTGGTTCATCCTTTTAGATGAAATGTGATAAATGCGAATTAAACATGAAATCCAATGAATATAAATTTCTGATTTCAAGTGGAAATAGAAATGTAAAATGAATCTAGAATGAAATGGAAACTGAAATGATTTATAGTAGGCAACATAACTAAACCTAACCTTATTAGTGGAAAATTAATGGTGTCTTTTACTTGTACCTGATCTGTAAATAACCCATACCTAACTCATGGAGAAGGTAGAGGGGTGTGTTCCTATATATAAAGAATTTTACCTTTCCTATTTCTATATTTATGCTTTTTAGATGAAAATTTGAAATTAATCATGATCTAAGACATCTTCTTGGAATTTGTAGAGCTATACTACCATGATGTCCTCTAGGCATACATCAGGAGGGTGGTGATGACCATAGTTTGGAGGTGGTATGCCATGAGATACTATTGGATCCCCTAGTAGTGCTTGATGCGGAACCAGTTATCTTACCAAACTCGAGTGTTGAGTCCCAGTTCCATGAGAGAATATTTCACTTTATAAAGTCCGTTCAGCGAGCACTATGACATGACCTGGCCATGGAAAAGTTGACATGTCAGTTTTAATAGCACCATCTACCCATGTTTTTTGGGGAATAGTAGAATAAAAATAACAGAGTCATGGTTATATTCCATGATATCTATCTTTTATCACACAGAGATGCCTCCTAAGAGACGAGTGAAGATAACTACATATATGATATGTGATTATTATAAGAGAGTTTGAGATTATCACTCAGACTAATTGTCATCACGATATTTCCTAGATGGAGTTTAATATAGAATTCAATGATTAATTCTACCCTGAGACATTGAGGACCAATAAATCATGAGAGTTCTTGCATCTGGATTAGGGCATGCTATCAGTTATGGATTACTTGTCCTGATTTACTGAGCTCCATCTCTACACACCTGTTTGGATGGGTGATGAGTTATCAGAAGCTAGACGATTCGAGGATGGCCTCAAGTTTGAAATCAGATCATAGGTGACGTTTTTCTACTAGATTCTATTTTTTTGTAATAGTGAATAAGGTACTTATCATCGAGCATAACCTAAGAGAGGTTGGAGGTGCGAGCCGGGGTGGTTCAACATCTCGATCTGGCATTGCATCAACTGATATTAAGAAGCATCATCTGGAGCTTCCATATGGTGATACCAATAGACAGAGTACACACTCAGGTAGCTAGGTGAGGTGCTACAAGTGCGGTGTATAAGGACATATGAGGCCACACTGTACGAGGGACCCAGTCAAGTGCCGATGATAAGGAAAGATGGGACACCTAAAATGCTTCTCCAGAACATTTCTACCAGTAGCTAGTGAGAGAGTTTCTGCACAAAACCCATGTTCTAGAGAAGCACAAATAGCTTCTCACCAGGTAGGGAGTTAGAATATAGCTAGACGATTAGGCTATTGTAGTGGTCATGGTTTTGGTAGTTAGACCCCAGATTTACAGTGAAAACATAGTGGATCAACTAAGAGTATACATGTAGTATTATAGAGACACGATTCAAGCCTGATATACATAGTGAAATAGACCAATAAAGAGTAGGATCCTGGACCTTCTACTCTCATAGGTAATATTCTAGTAGCCACCACATTCCCTTCTACACTTTCTGATATAGGGGATTCACATGGATTTATATTTGTACCTGTTGTAGAGATCCTTGGTCTCATTTTTCAAAAATCAGATGCTGTTTTGATGCTGGTAACTCTTCTGTGGATTATAAAGGAGGGTGTACATCGGTGTAGGGAGTTCCCTATGATATTGGTAGGTGTCATTTGTATTGAATCTACATATCTTCAAGATTAATGGTTTTTATATCATTATCAAAATGGATTGATTGGTCTTATTTCATTCTTTTTTGACTTATATCACTGATATGTGACCTTTACATCACTAGAGGGTGAACATTTCATTCACAAAGGTGAATAAGAAGTCAAGAGGAGCTGTTTTGGACCAAAAAATAGTGGTCTAGGTGGGATGAAAACCCATATTGTGATTTTATATTAGGATGATCTCGTAACATGTCAGAAATATTTCCCTCAAGTGGTTGATTATTTTAGGGGTGTCTTCCCAAACAACTTTTTAGGATTACCAATATTGAGAGAGGTAGGGTTCTCTTTCGAGCTTGTGATAGAAGTTGCACCTATATCCATTCCTCCTTATATGATGGTTGTGATGGAGTTGAAAGAGCTCAATAGGCATATAGGGTATTTAAGGGCAAAGGTTTTCGTCCGGCCTGATAATTATCCATGGGGTTCTCCAACCCTTTTTGAGAAAAAGGCAGACAGAACTATCAAGATATGTGTGTATTATCAAAAGTTGAACCAATTTATAGTTAAAAACTGGTATCCTATACCATGGATACATGATCTCTTCGACCAGATATGAAGATCTCAGTTTTTATCAAAAATTGATATGAGATCTGGTTATCAATTGGGGTGTGTTATCCCATCATACATAACTCACATAGCCTTTAGTAATAGGTATGTTCTATATGAGTATTTGGTTTCATGATTGTTCTAGCGGTCTTCATGGCAGTGATGAACCGAGTGTTCCATACCTATCTAGACTCGTTTGTAATTATTTTCATGGAAAATATCATAGTGTATTCTCAAAATTAATCTGACTATGCCAAACATATTGATATCATTTTAAATAAACTATGGGAGAATAAGTTATATGCTAATATTACCAAGTTCCACTTCTAAATGGATTAGATTAACTTCTTAGGTCACATTATATTAGAGATAGGAGTATCAGTATACCTAGAAAGGTGATATATATATATAGTTTTTTAGGAGAACCCCAAGAATGTATTTGAGTTATAGAGTTTTTTAGGGATTATTTGTTACTACATGAATTTCATAAAGGACTTATCATAAATAAAAGAACTACTTAAGGGATTCACTAAGAAGGGTATGAAGTATGTATGAATGGATCATTGCAAGATGGTCATTAAAGAGCTGAAAATGAGATTGAGTTCAACATAGATTCTGATTTTTCCTATTCCAGCCACGAGTTACACTATTTAATATGATGTATTAGGTATTGGGCTTGGAAGAGTTCTTATGCATGGTGATAGATTTGTGGTGTACATGTCTTGAAAGTTGAGGCCACACAAGAGGAACTACCTGACACACGATCCTGAGTTAGTTGTAGTTGTTCACACATTACACTATTGGGGAAATTATTTACTAGGAGAGAGGTTTTTGGTGTATATAGACAAAAAAATCCTCAAGTACATATTTTAAAGCATGATATGAATCTGATTTAGTGAAGGTTTCTTGAGTAGATATAGTATTTCGTGTTCAATCTTGACCACATTCCTAGTAAATAAAATGTAGTGGCTAATGTAATGAGTAGTAGGAATTATAAATACACAGTTCAATAGTATAATAGTGAGTGGAAGCTCATGGATTTATTCTTTGAGATGCACTTGTAGTTGAAGGATGGTTAGGGTTAGACTTTTATTTCATCCTTAGCTATTAGCTCTATCGTCATAGATAGGGTTTGGATGAGGTAGATATCAAATTCAGAAGGCCTAGTTCTACTTGAGAGTGTGTAAGGTGAGGACCCTCCTTCTGGTTGGACTATAGGTACAAATGAGATTCTACGAGTACATGGTCATGTATAGGTCTCTTTAGACACGCGTGAAGAGTTGATGTGGGATTTTTATGCTCTTTCTTGGGTAGTGCACCCCAACTTTACCAAGATGTATAAGGATTTACATTGCCAGTACTAGTGTATGAGTATGGAAAGAGATATCGTGGGTTTTTTCATGAGATGTTCCATATGTCTGTAGGTGAAGGTGGAACAAGAGAGAACAACTGGACTCTTGTAGCAGTTAGACATTCCTAAGTAGAAATGAAATGTTTTCATGATGGATTTTATTGACTGGTTTACTGAGGCTTCCCTGAGTTAATGATTTTGTATCGGTTATTGTTGAGAGGCTCATGAAGGTTGAAAATTTCCAACCTATCAAGGAGACCTTCAATGTTGATGAGATTGGGAGGTTATATATCTGTGAGATAGTACAACTTCATGGGGTACCACATACTATCATTTTAGATAGGGACCCCTAATTTAATTTTAATGTTTGGAAAGGGCTAGAGAGGGTGTTGGGTAAACAGGTTCTTATGATCACGGTATACCACCCCAAGATAGATGGACAATCAGATAACATGATCCAGGTGCTTGAGGACATGCTGCGACCATGCGTCATGGATTTAGGGGGTTCTCTGGGAGTGGCATATACCCATAGTTTAATTTTCCTACAATAATAGCTTTAAAGATACTATTTATAAGGTTCCATATGAGGTTTTTTAAATTAGACCATGTAGATCAACCCTATTTTAGTTAGAGGTAGGAGAGAAAGCTATACAGTGACCTCATATTTTTTAGGATACTAAAAAATAGGTTCAGTTGATTCAGAAGAAGATGTATACTGTGTAGTCTTTTCAGAAATCATACGATGATTGGAGTTGGAGTTTGAGTTTGGGGATTGGGTTTTCTTATGTGTTTCACTAACTATGGGACACAAGAGGATTAAGATATAGGGTAAGTTTTCAGCAAGATATGTCAGGATATTCGAGATTCTATAGATTGTCGAGCCAGTATCCTATCATTTGCAGTAACCTCAGAGGTACCGGGCCATGCCTGACATCTTCCACCTTTCTTAGCTATGAAACAATTATTCAGACACTTCTCATGGCTTTCATCATAAGGAGGTGGGATTTAGGAAGATGTATCCCTTCAGGAGAATCCTATATGTATTGTGGATCGTAGAACAAAGGTTCTCAAAAAAAGTTAGTAACTTTAGTATGGGCACTATGGTAGCACAATCGATTACATGATGAGACATGGGAGAAAGAGTCCAATGTATGATCACATTCATTGGAGTTATTCATAGATCATGCTTCACCACCAATGGAAGATAAATTTGGGGAAAATTTACTTTAAGGGGGAAGTTTCTATGAACCCGATTCTTCTTTGAGGTACGAATCCTTTTATTTCCATTAAATATCATTTTAAATGTTTATATATGCTGTTTTTTAATGTCATTTGAGGTCATGGAGGTGTCATAGGTTCCTAGTACTAGTTAGGAGCCTGAAACCTGATAATTTTGGTGAATTTGGACTAGCGCACAGTTAGAGTAAACCATACAGGGTAGGATAGACCATTTAGTAAAGCATGAGAGGCATGGGAAGATAAAAGATTTAGTCCTCACAGCTTTAGACAAACTATTCAGTTTAGGTTGCATGGCCATGAAGCTAGATCTAAAATCTTGATGGTGTATTTTTTTATTGGTTTTCATATTATTAGTGATCATTTCAAACAAATCGTGAGATATTCTCTTGGACTATAGGTAGCCATGTAGGGTTGGTGTACGGTTTGTTAAATTATTTTCCTAAACCATGCTGTCCCCTTAAAATTGTAAAGTTAAATAATTTTAAATTAATTAAAAATACCTTTATACCCTAAAATTAGGTTCTTCTATCCCACACAGAAATGTTGATTTTGAGAATCTCTCCTTTTAGCCTAATGTTAAAATCAAGGTGGGTTCTCTGTCCGATCTCCGTTTTAAAGTAAATTCATCTTGTTGGATCTATAATGATAAGATCTCGATTCCTTTTTTAGCAATTCTTGATTATTTTAGATATCAGATTCACTATTTTAGTGAAAGATTAGTTTTCCTATTATTAGGTTCTTCGTTAGTTCTTTAATATTCTCCCAACTTGAGCCAAATCAGGAGTTGATACAAGATGACCTATCATCTATGGACCAATAGTAGGTGGTCTCACACCTTTCACTTACATTTTACCAATTTATATATGATGGTGTGTCGCACAACCAATTTACAAGCATGACCATTAATTATAATTTAACCCTTAACATGATATGCATAGGATATGTGATTAAATGGGATTGTTATTGGTTGTTTTTTGGTTAAAGACCTTGAAATCGAAACCACCTCTTTGGGTGTGTGGTTCTTAAACAGACCATTTGATTGATTTTTTCCTGGTACACCAATAGTTGTGAATTTTACCCCATATTATAGGATGTCAAATGTGAATTGGTGTCTAAATCAATTAGTGAATTGAATAATTTTTTGACTTATTAAATTAAATGGATTAATGGAAAGGGATGGATGACTTAACCCTTGACCCTTATCTTAGTAAAAGATTGTAACGATTTATTTTCCTTAAAAGTGAATTTTCCATCTGAGTTAAAGTAGAGGCCATGACCTTTATTGCATGATAGAGATTTGATTTTTTTTGATAATGTATTTCCCATGAAATTTAAATGTTGTTTACACCATGTATTGTATTTTTTATTCATTTAATGCTATATATGTTAAAATTAACCTATGAGTAGTTAAAGGAAATATTTATATAGTATCCCTTGTTATGAAATTTATTTATTGAGCATGAATTTACTTTATAATTGATATGACCATGTGAGACAGATAAAGGCCAAGCCATGTGTTAGTTTGATAATCATGCGATTATTATTATATTAAAAACTCCATTGTGAGTAATTGAATGGAAAAACATCTAAGATTGTCCAATGCTCGACTCACCTTTAATGTGAATTTGAATTATGTGCTCTTGTGTTTTCCTAGGAATGTAAAATTAATTGATTATAAGGGGTTGAAATTGATTAAATGATTAAGTTCCTTTGGTGATATGTGGATTCATATTAGAATTCCATAGAAGGACTCAATGGCTCGAACCTTGCTTACGCCACGAGTGATACATGGATCCAAGTGAAGGATTCTATGGATGGACTCATTGAGGCTTGAATTATATTACATGTGATACATGGGTGTATATGAGAATTACATGGATGAATTCAAAGGGTGTTTTATCTTTTATGTAATGGGTGATACTCAGGATTCCATTGTGGACCACTGAGGACAAACTTGATTGGTAGAGACAGTATACCACAACTAGAGCAATACCGAGTTCCTGAGAGGTTCAACATGGATGCGATTGTAAGGTGTTGGTTGATATTACACCTAGAGAGATACTTGAATTACAACTTAATAATTTCAATGAGGATAATAGGTTCTAAATTTAATTAAGGAATAAAATGACTTTATGATGTGTCTTCTAAGCCAAAAGCACAATATTGGATTCATTATTACCATTATACATTATGGACAAACTATTTTTGCATCATTGGATACATGGGATTATATTGGGTAATATGAGATTTGATCCAAGTCTTGTGACTTATAAATTAAATGAAATTGATTAAATGAAATGGATATTAAATGAGAACCAGAACTTATAGAAGGTTTACTTTTGAGTACTTCTTTTATTTATTGTTATACTACCTACACACTTGTTATATATTTTCACTAATAAATTGGAATTGACCTTGAGTTGTTTCCTACATGGATTTATTCTCACACCTAGTTTATTTCACTTTTTGGGACCCAAAAATATTATATAATATAAGGTGTTGAAAAGGTAAAGCACCATACTACAGGTACTTGATTTGATGCTTTGAAGAAGGAGAGAATGAGACCAATGTGAGGTTTGCGATGATACTAGGATACATTTATCTTTTTTGTACTTTTTTTATTTGTAGTTTACATATTCCTTGTAAACATGTTTTGGATTCTTTATTAGATACATATGATAGGTATGCTCATTTTATGTGTGTGATGACTTATTGTATTGCTTATTTATTAGTGTTCCACTATTTAATTATCACCTGTATGGATTAATGCTTCCATTACTTACCTGTTATTTATATTCTTCTATGCTACACTCTAATAATGAGGTCATAGTCTCACCATTGACACTCCTTGGCCCTAACTGCTAGTCGAAAGCTGTTGGAATTTGGGGAGATGTGCTTGAGGCCTTATGGCCCACCAAACTCAGAGCACTTTTGAGTGGAATCCGAGCCCAAGATGTTACACTGGAAATAAAAATAGGAAAAATATAATAAATTATATATGTAAGTTAAATTACATCACATGTACCACTTAGTAAAATAATTGATATTATCAAAAATAGATAAATATAAAATTAATGAATTTATATCATCTGGAGTAAACATACACAACATGTTTATTTGGGTACATGAACCATGTGACGCATTTTTTCTTTTTTTGTAATTCTAATTATACATGTTGATCCTTAAAACTAGGGTACATATCATGTACTTATGGGTAAATTATGTGTATAACTCCAATAAACCATTCATGTGAGTTAGTTACACTCACACAACATTTCTTGATGGATTTCAAGACATATATCATGGGAACACATGGAATGTGGGACCACATGGGGTAACCAACATGTACATCAAGTATGTAACAATATATTTGACATGTTATATGTGTCATGTACTATATTCTCCATGGTGTGTGAGGACATCTAATAATTCATCATGTACAACTATTACAAACTAAAAATTTGAGTCTTGGAATATATGTTATGTGACCTAGATTCAATACCCAAGTAAACTTTTTAGTGCTATGAAAACCCTAGCTGCTATAAAAATTTTATATTCACATTATGTTTCTAGGAGACCACATAACATGTATCTTGAAAAATTCAACCAGTCTAGATTGTTCTCTTAAACATATATAGCTGAATTGATCATAAATTTCAATGATTTTTCTCTCCAATACACTATATAAAATGTTCAGTCTTTTCATCACACATCATTAGAGATTTACATACCATATTTCTTTGTTAATATTCATCACCACTATTTCTTCTGTCGATGCAACACCCATAATATCACCATAAAAAACATGTATATTTATTAACTGAAGAGAACACGCAATATGAAATAACAATAATTTTTTTATCGACATAATCATTAATATTCCATGGTTTAAATGTCAAAGAGGTTGAAATTAAGGAATAATGATTAGTAGAATGAATGACTACGAAAAGTGGGTTTGTATTTTTATTCATCGATGAACACCAGTGTGTAATGGGAAGAATCATTTGATAGTTGATAAACAAATACTCATGATGGCATAACACAATGAATCATTAAAATAAAAGGAATAAATTTTTAATTGAGTTATAATTATGAATAGTATATATGAAATATATTATCTAAAATAATAGTAATAGTTATCATGAAAAATTATGAACCATATAATTATTATTAAGAATATAGGAATTATAAGAGTTCAAGTCCATGTTATCTTATTTTTCATTTTTTTCTGAAAATTAAAGTATTAAAACCAACCATTTATCATATAGAAAATAAAATAGACTCTTAATAATCCTATCCATTCAAAAAAATTATTAGTAATTACAAGTTAATAATATGAAGAATGATATGAGATTTAAATAAAAAAATTTAATCAAAACATTGAATCATGAATTTCACATAAGGTAATGAATAAATAAAACACAATATTTTTTGATTTATTCCCAGGAAGAATGATGAAATAATGATCATAAGAGTTCCCTACCTAAATGGAAATATAACTAAATCAAAAAATCTATTCATCTATGCTACGTGATACCATTTTGTATTTTATGTTTTATGGTAATCAATGTCATTGTGAATCCAACAAAAATGTAATAGAAACTTATAATTTGGGTGATTTCATCTATAACGACTAAAAATAAGAGAATAATATAACAATATATTTATAAGATATCACAAAAGTTAGTAAATATTTTATATAATGTCACATAATGGATTGATTTGACAGTCAAAACTTGAACACGTAACTGATTCATCACCTTGGTAAAGAGCCCAATCTCAAACACGATTACATTGAAAAAATGTATATCTAAAATTACATTAAAATCATGTTGACATTTGAACATGTGAAATAATTAATTATTCACCTAATATATATTAAATATCCTATAAAACCAACTAGTTCATAATACTACCAAAATTAAACCAAAGAGTAATTACAACTAACCAAATTCAATAAATCCCCAAAAAAATTATTCAAGGTAATCTTATAGGGTAAATTTAACTTTTACCATATTTAATGAAATTGGGACTTCAAAATTTAAAAATAAATTTAGTCTATCTTGATGCAAAATTCAAGTCCTTAAATCATATCATATGATTACTTATCAAATAAAAAATTCTAATCAACCATAGGCATAAATAGTAAAAATAAATCACTAAAAATTATGAACATAATTTATCTTACCCCATCATATTTCTCAACAACTACATGTATTTGGAAAATCTATTTCAATATAATATTCTCTTAACCATCATTTCCCTACTAAAAAACACAGCACAAAAAATCATCTTAAGTACTTTATTTCATGGATTTGATCATACTAAAAATAAATAATTATCCAAAAAAAATTAATATCTATAACATAAAATAATTATATTTTATATATCATCGATTCAAGAATAAATGAAAATTAATTTAGTCAAACTATATACCTTTATTTTCATTTAAATAATATATTTCCTATTAGTCACAATCATTTCATAATTTTATGCAAATAATGTTTTGATAAGAAAACTAAAAAATCCTCTCAATCAAATCACATAATTTGTTATTTCATTTTCATCAATATTCCCACTATAAAATCATTATATTAGTTATTTTTTTTCTAAAATTCCTTAAATTAAGTAATAATTTATAAAATAGGTATTCATGGAAATAAACATAATTTTTTTTTCATAAAACAACATTATTATTGTTAATTTCATATTATTTAAAAATTTTAATGACTAGAAAAAAATAAAAATTTATTAAATTGCCACAAAATAAAATTTGAAAGGTTATAATTACTAACATTTTCATGATCCTAGATCATAATTGGTGAAAATTCCATTGATATCACACTTAAATAATAAAAATCCATGTTTAATAAAAAAACAATTATCCAAATAATTAAAAAAAATAATATAGATTTTTTGATTAAAAAGAAGTGAAAAATGGAAAACTGAGAAATAACAATAAAATAGATCTATGGATTTGTTTAAATTTGATTAAGGGTTAGAGAAACTCAATTATAAAATTAATTCCATCAAAAAATATATAAAATAATTTGAAATTACCCCCAAAGTAACCCAAGGGTCCATACATATCATCAATAGAAATTTATAAGTTTTAACTAAGCAGGTTTTGTGATGTTTTAAAGTACAACATATAAATTATTTCTTCATATATATAGATAAAATATATGGTTATTTAACCATTATCTGAACCATTAAACCATTACCATAAAAAAAATTCCTAAAATGAGTAGTTATTTTTAATGGTTATGTAATCACATAAATAACGACATGACATGAAATTTCTGAAATGTATTCAAATTATATAGTCATTTAACCACTCATCAAGAATGTGCTACCTTAGATGAACTATCCCAAATTTAATTAACAACTTAGATTTTTACCAAACTAGTAAACTAAGGTAAAAAACACATTCAAAACGAAATGGTGAACTCAAATTTTTCTTTTGAGATCATTTATGATGTTATTATACACCAAAAATACCTAAAATTAATTTAATAATAGTTAAAATTAATAATTTTAGTGAGTATAAATTTTTGTTATTTATATATTTATAAAGAGTCAAATCCTCCAAGATATCTCATAGGAGATAATGAAATAATGTGTGACCCTCAAAGACCATATCACATAGGCCAGAAGGTAAAACATTTCACTATGTGTTTGATTTAGTTCTTATGGGATGAATTAAAACTTTTTATTAATTGAAAAACCTTAATAAGAACAATCATATATGATAAAAACCACAATTATAATTTTTTTTAAAAACATGAATATTATTAATGAACATATGATTGAAATTTCAACATAAAACCATGTAATTTTTTAGAAAATAAGTTACAAAACCCAATTTTCATATATTAGGAGGATAAAAAAGATATACCAAACTCATTTTACCCCTTCAATATCACCACATACAAAAAATAAGTCTATACAATACGACCTTGAAATAGATTATATGAGTATAAAAAATAATATAATATATTAGGATGAATATACTTGAAATACTAGTATGTCCCTCTTATGACTTCCATTATTACTTTTGAATGAGAAAAATATTGAATTTGTGAATAATAAATATATTATCCAAAATTTTATGAAAAAAGGAAATAAATGGAAAAAATAGCAAAAAAAGAAAACATCCACCTTATATTTTTTTACTAATCACACCATATATGTCGATCCATCCTTCACAAACATCCCCCTTTTTCCATATCATCACAACCACATCACAACATATGTATCCCCGAATAGAAACTTATATCAGTGGAATTTATATAACCACATGATTATTTATCATTTTAGCTACAAACAAATATGTATACTATAACTGTAAAACTATGTTAACAACAACTGTATAGTGGTAAACCTATCATAAAAAAAACCGTGTGAATAAATTCCTTGTTTAATAAATCTCTCCATACCATATAAATTTTTTAAAGAAAAAAAAATATCAAAGAACTAAAAAATCACATCAATAATATATAAAATAATATCAATAATGAATGAAAAAATAAATTAAATCGTCATGTAATATTTAATTTCTTATTATCCCTTATAAAATAATAATTTTAGATCAATTATATGTTGAAAAATATAAAATAAATATCTAATAATTTTTAGAATAATTTCTATTATTCGATTACTATCTCTAAAATCTACGTATATTTGGGAAACCTATTACAACATAATATATACATAACCATATTTAACAATATAAAAACTTCATCACAAATTAACCATCCTATACTCTTCATTAAATAGACTTTTTATACCGAAAATTTATAATGATCACATAACATAAAACCGGAATAAAAATATAATAATTTTTTTTTCATATAAAACCACTTCAATATTAAATTGCAATTTTTTTGAAACCATATATTACTATTTTTTCAAAATAAATTCGTTTATAATATTCTATTCTATTTCATATTTTTTTATAAAATGATTATGGAACATAATATGAAAATTATTAGAAATATATTCACATAATTAATTTTCCATCATTATTTATTCACACACATTGATCAAATTAGGTAAAATTTACACCAATTACTTAATTTATAAAATTATCACAAAATATAAGTTCTTAAAAATTAATATGGAACAATTATTTTCAATGAAACATATGTATTAATTTTATTTTCATATGAATGTAAATTTTTTCAAATCACCACATATATTAAATTATTTAAATTGTTATTACATAGAAATAGAATGTTTAGAATCTCCCATCTCATTAGGTTCATGAATATCATATGGAATAATTTTTATTATTACCACAAATAAATATTACAAATACATATTTATCTTAAACAAAACTAATAATTCATCCAGTCAAAAAATTTTCACATCCAATTCCCATGTGAAAAATAGATACAAAATTGATCAACTAGAAATTATAATGAAATAGATCTGGGGATTCATTTTACTTTTTAATAAGGTTTAATCTTCTCAATTCAATAGATAAATATCCGTAGATATGTATAAGAAAATTATAAATCACCCCAAATTTTTCCTTGGGCCTACGGTCCATGTAATGGGAAATATTCACACTGGTCCTTTGAGCTATGTAATGGGTCTCCCTCAACCCAGTTTAAAGAGGAATTTGATTTTCTTTAATAATAAAATGAGTCTTCGGCCCCAACATTTTAAAAAAAATTCAATTTTTTAAGGATTATAATATAGTTTTGGGTGGATTATAAGACTAATCATGTGTTTTTATTTTAATTAAATGATTATATTATATAGTTATTTAATTATGTTCCTAACCATGGGTTTCTTCTTATCCAAAAATTTCGTACATGAATGATAATTCTTTATTAAAATTTAACCATGAAACAGACTATAGGAAACAAAAAACTTCATAATTCTTTAATGGAACAAGCACTATGAGGTAAAATATTAATAGAAAATAACCATATATAAGGATTAAAAATATATTGATCATAAAAACCCCACTAAAATACCTCCCATTTAATTGAAACCAATATCATTAATTTTTTCATGCTCAACCACTCCTCCATATTGTATGGGTTGCATACCTACCTCAGCACTAATTTTTCATTAGCCTACAAGGTTAATTAAAATTCCTATGTTAATATCTACTAGAACCACCATGTTATGGTAATTCACTAGGCCATTGATGTTTCTAATTTTGAAGGGGTTGAAGTGGTACTATGAAATATGAGGTGTACCATTCAATATTAAACATTTCTCTAATCCATGATGACAACCATGAATTAATGGAAAAATTACTGATGTTTCCCTCTCATATTACATAGATAATATATCATTTATTTATTAATTATCAATAAAAGTAAACTATTAGCTCTCAAGAATCTTGAATAAGAAAATGGATTATATTGAGGAGGAAACTAGATCCTTCTCTTAAATATACCATGTACCAAGATTTATTTTATACCTTACTGTACAAAAAAATTACTCTCAACAATACCCTTGATAAATTTATATTTCTTTAGTACCTTTGTATAATTCCATTGATTGAAGAAACTCATATGTTTTGAAATATCTAGATACAATACAATAAAAAGATAGAGAGATTCCTATTTATAAATAGAAAAAAGTATAAGGAATTGTGTTATAGATGCATAGGCGTCACTCTATATTCATAGATGATAAGATTAACCTTCTAAATTTCATATATCTACTATTAGTTCCCACACTAAAGTAAATCATTCAATAATACCTCTGGAAAATAGCCATGAATCTTACCCCACTTGTATGTGGTAACATCATGATCTCCTAGGAATAACTTTCATCACTATTGAGATTTTATTTATAATAATAGTACTTTCAAATGAATCCAGTGTTCCATAAATACATGAATAAAATAAAAATATATCTCCCATATTGACAACAATAAATCAGTCTAATTATTAGAAATAAACACATTTCACTTCAGTAAATTTAGTCACTTAATGACTTTCAACGAAACTATATTCAGTTTGATAACCCTTGAGTCTATCCTATGATGAATAAAAACTATTGTTTTATATATTATCTCAACCTCTATCACACAGTTCTGATGTATGTACTACATAACTAAAAATAAACATGATTTTTAGATAATGTAAAATATGAATGTTTCAATTTTTCTACCCAAATCAAAATCATAAAAAGTAAATTAATTTCATAACACAAAAATCAATTATGAATTTACACACTATGATGAATGAAACTAAAACTAGAACATTTGAAAACATTTTATTATTATAACAATTTATGTATAATTTATGTTCATTTTTATAAATACAGATTTGATTCCAAGATATATTTTGAGATATTTTTATTACTTGGGAAGAATTTTTAGACTTGAGTAGAAGTTAATGTGATTTGGGAATGAATAAAAATACCCAAACATATAGTATTTTGATAGAGAAGAAGAATTTGAAGATAAATAGGGGGATATAATGACTGTGTTGTCTTTTGTTTCCAATGGTTAATTAATATTCATACTTATAAAAAATAAATTTTAATTTACAAGGTGAATGCAATGTATAAATATAGAGTAATTTAGAATATGTTTCTAGGAGTTTGGAGAAAATCATGAATTTTTATGTGGTTAAGTAGATCCAAATGAAAAAATGGTGAAGTAAATTTCTATATGGTTCACCATATGTATAAGAAATATAAGTAGAAAATTAATTATAATGAATAATGATTTTGATGTTCATAAAGTTTATTATATAATTTTTCAGGATAGAAATAATCTTTTTAAGGTAACTTTTAGATTTTTGTTGTGTATTTCATGTTTTTTTAGGTGATGAAAAAAGTTTTTAAAGGTAATTCTAGAATGTATAATTTGAATTCCAAACATTATAAGGTGAATCCATGTTTTTATATATTGAGTTTTAGGTTTTCATAAAGTGATTCTAGAAATAATAATTTTAACTCAAACATAATAAGGTAAAATTCCATTCAATAAGGTTATTTTGAATTCAATAAGGTGGAATTTTAAAGTTTATAAGGCGATGTTTTCCATACATGGGGAAATTTTTATGTTCAACAAGAATTAAATTAGTTTATAAATAATTATTACAAACTATTATTTTGTAATATTGATAACTTAAAATTAAATTAGGTTATTCATATACTGATCATCATCAAATTAAATATCACAAAAAATTCTTATTCAGGAAAATGCGGAAGAAGGTTTATACCATGAAGAAGGTAGTCGTGTTATGAAGAAGAGTAAAAGTTATGAAATAACTTCCCATTGATGATAGAACCATTTATATTGTATTGAAATAACCAATAACAAATTAGAATGAAGAAATAAAATAAAGGAGAGGGATAATAAGTTAAATATAGACTAAAAAGGTACGAGTTTTATCTTGAATTCATAATTTCAATTTACATGTGAGGATTCTATGAAAATGAAAGATATATAAAAATAATTTTTTCCCAGGATGATGTGTCATAAATGATATATAAATAATATTTTAGAGAAGAGAGGAATAATTACATTTTTTTATAAAATAGAAGAATATTATTCCAGTTAGGGAAATTGGAATGAAAGTGTGGTGTGGATTTCATTGTTTTCAAGAATAATAAAAATAATTAGAAATTGTAAGATGAAGAAGAATAATGGAAATAAACATGGGAAACTTGATGATAGTCTTGTTCTATTTGAGAGTCTCATATTTTTTGAATCAAATTTGATAATATTTAATTTTTTGGGGAATAATAGAAAAAAAAATTAGAGACTATGTGTGTCTAGAGTAGGAGGATAAATCCTATTCATTGTAATCCATATGCTGATAGTAGTTATTTATATGGTATTAGATTAATACACAATATTTTAATGGTTAACCATTTTATTTTGATAGGTAATCCTTTTAAATCCATGGTGTACTCTCTCTACGTGTGTGTTTAAGAGTGTTTAATAGTAATCAATCTAACAATTTAATAGGTTATAAATGTTGTTTCATTAATTAATTTAGAAAGAATCTAAATCATAGTTTCATCCCAATTTTAGTGATTTCCTATCGGTAATATTTATTTTTTAAGTCGTTTTAGTGATACAATTCATTTCAAAAGTGATATTCTATTTTCTTGCTCATTTAAAATCCAAAAATTAAATTTATATTTTATATAATAAATAATAAAAATTTAGTGAATTTTACGGGGATTCAAACATTTAATGGGAAAAAATGTTATTTTTATAAGGACATGATATTTTCTTATCTACTATTCATTAGTTAGAATGTTTTGGAGGTTATAAATTATGGATTTCTCAGTTTTTGATTATAATGATTTTATGACATAAATGGAGAGTAAACATTTAGAGAATGATTTTTGTGATCAAAATTCCATTTTATCGTCACTTTGAGAGAATCATATTCTAAAAGTAAAAGGTAATGATATAATAAAGGAAAAATGTAAAAAACATAGAAAAAATATATGAACGTAAGAAAAATTTGAATCAAGATAAAATTTAGGTTTATAGGTAGAAGTATAAAACCCAAATTTTTTTTCATAAATATTTGTATGAATTATTCACTTGATTTAATAAAATCGTGAACACTATTTTAGTATTTAGTTAAAATTTTGGTGATAAAATGGGTTTTGATATGGTTTTGAGAATTTTTATAGATAGTTTTGATATAAATTATCTATTATTGAAGATTGAGATCAATGTAACCTCATATTAGATGACATAAAAAACATTCTTTTTATATTGAAAATGAGAAAGAAAAGTTTTTTTAAAATAATTTCAAATAGGAAAAAAAAATTTAATTTAAATCCTCAAGATAAGAGAAATCTCAGAAGGATGTTAACGATGAAGATTTTGGATATATATATTCAAACAAAGATGTGCATCTGAAATTTGTTTATCAAAATTCTCTTTTATCTTAATGTGTGAGAAGAGGAAATGTAAAATTAATGTGGAAGCTTCCACTAAATTTTTTCAAGTGTTGAGGTATTGTACATTCCATAATACATTGTTCGTGGTTGTTAAAAGAAGAATCCAATTAATATGGAGATGAGAGTCCATGGAGTGTCTCTAAGATAAAATCTATAAAATTTTATAAAACAAAGTCTTCATCAAATTTAAAAGGTAATAATTTCCCTAAATACATGAAGTGAAACTTCTTATGTATACTAGAAGATAATTAGAGTAGTGATATCAATGAAGGAGTTGATAATTCTAGTGATATTGAATCGAAACTGCAATTTTCTAAATTGAATGTAAATGAATTCACTAGTGATGAGAGTATTAAAAATACCAGTGAATAAGAATCAAATATTGAGTTTATATATAAGATAGAATTAATGTAGTGTCTTTAAAAGATATCAGTATTGGAAAAAAGATAATAAAATTGAATAAAGACAATTTATCCTCTTGAATAAAATAACATATTCCTATAGAAAAAAATTAAGGTTATAAAAATATATTTATGTGTTGAAAAAATTACTTGATAATCAGAAGAGTTAAAATTTCAATATAGAAGAATGTTTTAAGGAACACAGTATGGATCTTGAAATTATTTAAAATAAACTGGTAGATGCTGTAAAGGGAATAAACAAATTGAGGTTAAACTTCTATAACACTATTCTAGAAGTTAGAGAAAGTTAAATATAGGATTAATCTAAGGAAGACTAAAAAAATAAGACTGAAATATTATGGAGAAAATTTTATGGGTGATTTATCCTACCCAAAAGATAAAAGTACAAAAGTAGCCTTAAATTTCTAAACATAAATCAAAAAATAGATTTTAAGTATTAGATGATGTTTTTTTAAGATTAAAGAAAACATTTTACATTGATAAATATTTTCTAACCATGATAAAAATAGAACAATATATGTGTTTTAATACTTTAAAGTCATATAAGAATAAGGAAAAAGGGAAATAATAAACCATTGTTGTTAAACTTCCACTAAAACCATAAAAAGAGAATATATATATTTTTAAGATAATGGATGTTACTTTTATATGAAAGGGTATTTAAGGCTATAAAAATGTTTAAAATTTAAATGAATTCTATGTGAACATTGTAAATGATGGTCCATTTAAAATAAAATTTATTCATCCAATAGTGATAGGAAAAGAAAATTTGAAATCCAAGGAAAATGTACATATTGGGGGGATAAAACAAATCATTAAGTGTTTATTAGAATTTATAAAATGAAAATTATGTTGTTCTCTCAAAATATATTTTTTTAATTAATTTTTTTAGGGACAAATGTGAATTTAGAATAGGAAATTAATAATGAGGAAGTTGTTTTAGGTTAGAGATGCTAAAAATTCATGCCACCTAAGCTTGAAAAAAATAATTTATTCCCTAAAAGGGTTTTCCATATTAAAAAACATAAAAAATATTAGGCTAGGATAGAATATCCATAATGTTCTTGTATTATAAATATAAAAAAACATGATGTGATCTACATGTTAAAGATGAAAAACAATAAATTCTATACACAAAAAGTTGAAATTCTGACATGAAATACTTTTAATCTTAATAATTCAAACATATATATCCCCCTAAGGAAGAAATAAATATATTTATATAAGTATTTTACTTTAATTATTGATTAATTTACTTACATTACTTGTATTTTTTTATGAAACATAAATCGGAGTCTCTAAATGTTGAAGAGTTATAGAAGGACTGATAAAAATAAGTGTGGTTTCTCTTTAAGGAAGATCTTGATATACAATGGTGCTGAGTATAATAATGAATGATTGAAATCTTATCTTGAGAAGTATGGTATTAAACCTAATCTCATCCACTATATAAACCAAAAAAATGGTGTCTCTAAACATACAAATAAAATCTTAGTGGAGATGGCCCGAACTACGTTGATTGATCATAACAAAACATGATACTATTAAAGACAAGATATTGGTTCCAAAATTCTATTTCAAAACCATTATTTTCATAAAAAATAAATATATTTTACCATATAATATGAATTGTACGAATTCCCATGTTTATAATATTAAGAGTTTTTGGAAGCCCAAGAATTATCAATGTGAAAGGATAAAATATTAGGATGTTTGAATGAAGAGGAGTATATTGTATATCCATTATTTTACCAACGGATAGAAGAGGTAAAAAATTTAAAAATAAAGACACATGGAATTTTATTGATACTGTATATGTCAAGGTATTTGAATATTGAATGAAATAATAAATAATTAAAAATAACTTTCCAAAAGTAATGAAGATTCTATTTTTGTTAAGCTTTGTGGAGAAGTTTCTAAATATTATTGTAATTGAGAAGAAGTGTAGGTTAAAGAGGAGTACTAATTAATTTAAAGTGATGAGGAGAAAACTTTTTTAACCCATCCAAGTATGATAATTCCATTTTTTGATTGAGACATCATTAGAGAAATAAGGAAGCTTGTTTAAAATTGAATAAGCATGAGGAAAACAACACATACCTTTTTATTTTTTAAAAAACCAAGAGATGTGAAATAAGCATTGAGAAATCATGATAGGTTTGATTATATGAATGAAGTGTTAGATTAGATATAGAATATTGGGACTTGGGAGTTGGTACCCATTCCCAAAAACTAGAATGTTATCAGAATAAAGTTGGGGTTTAAAAGAAATTTAAATTAAAGATGATATGTTTTTTGATAAAAAACTTGAATTACGGATAAGGGTTATTTTTAGGTTCTAGTAATTAATTATTTTTTGAACTATCAACTAATTAAATGACATGAAATTTTTAAAATAATTTTTTCCCTTATATCACAATGGAAATTCATGATTTTTCAAATGGATTTCAAGTGCGGCTTCCTCAATTGAATTTCAGAAGTGAAAGTTTACATTAATAAATCATGTGAATTATTTCTTGGAAAATATGAAAGTTATTTTTTTGGGTAAATAAGGATCTATACGGGTTGAAACAATCCAAATTTTCATGGTATTATGTGTTAGATACCTATTTCAGGCAATAGATCTTAAATAATGTAAGAGTGGTAAATATTCACTACATCAAAGATGATAACAAGGTATCAATCATTAGAATTTTTTATATAGATGATATCATATTTTCATGTAATAAATAAAGGTTTTGTGAATAATTTTATTTAGATATGTATATATTTTTTGAAATTTTAATGCTTGGATAAAAAATATATTTTCTAAGTTTAAAAGTGTATCCAGGGAAGATCACATATTTAATTATCAAGATAATCATTTTTTTTGAAAATTCTAAAGAATTTTGGAATCAAGGATAACAATCCTTTTTCTATACATTTTTAGCAGGAAAAAAGTAGCAATGTATTATAATGAAAAATATATTGATTAAAGATAATATTATTAGCTTATTAGATGTATTTTATGTTGGATCTTGAATATACCGATTATACACAAGAGGGGGGTAAATTGTGTCTTTCATATTTTTTGTTAACTCTTCGATTGAACAAGTTCTCTCTTCAGATTTTATCATGCATTAGAATAAGAAAAAGTAGGGACACATAGAAGTATAGTGGTTCGGGGAACAGAAGGCCCCTAGTCTACTCCACCAACGCTCGACTCCATGAGCTTGGTGATTTTCACTATCTAGTCCTCGTTTCAACACACCGATTCACAACTGAGTACAGGCAGTTGGCTCCTTTACAATACAAGGCAAAGCAAAGACTTCTAGTTCAAACATGAACCTACACAACTTAGTATGAGAAGCTGGTTACTCAAGAATAGAAAGAAAAGATTTTCGTATTTTAAAAATACTTTCCAGATGTTCATCACAATTGCAACAAAATACAATTGACAGTAGAGGGATCTTTGTCTCTAAAAATATTGATCTTCAAGTCGAAGCAGTTCTGAATCAATCCAGTTGAAGTAGATATAGAGATATAATTCACAACTTCATCAATAGTAGATCCACAGTATATATTTGATGTAGAACAAGTGAATCTTCTATTGAGTTCCTTATTCTTCTTAAAATAAACAGATCTTTTATGATCCTCTTAAATCAGCAGAACTGAGTGATTTTTTCAGTATCTGTTTTCCACCTTTTTGAATAATTGATTGATCACCACACACTTGTTCCTAGTGTTTCAGAGAAAACATATATAATAAAGTAGAGCATATTCCTTGTACATTTAGATCCATAAAAGTCACCTTTTGATTCGTGATATTCAAAAATTTGAATTTACAGAGTAGTCGTAACTTTCCTGAAGACTCATCATAAATATCTCCTTTTAATTCGATATTTAATCCATTGATAAAATGGATTTGAATCGGTCAAAGTCATATTTTGAAATTGACTTTAAATCCTGCTTGAAATCCGACTAACAATCAGCTTGCTAACCGTTGCATAAAAAATATCATATTTCAAACTTTCTAACACCAAACGTAAAGTTGATGAAATGGCCTCCAAATATAGGGTTGATGACATAGTCATCAAATGTAAGGTTCACAATGAAAGGTTGAACATAAACGTAGGGTTCATGTTACTTTCTTCAAATGTAAGGTTGATCATAAACGTAGGGTTGATCATCCATACTTTTTCTTCAACTTTCAAACGTATGGTAAAAGGTCCATACTTTTACTTGATCCATACTTTTCCAAGAACGTATGGTTGTTTACAAAAGTAAGGTTGATGAACCATACTTTTGAGAAACAAACTTAACCTTTAATATTTACGTACGATTTTCCTTCCATACTTTTCTGATAACCCAAGCATAAGGTTCCTTCCCAATGTAAGGTTCTTCTTCCATACGTTTTCGATAATGTATGGTTGATTAACCATACTTTTCTCTTATCTCAAAAAGAATACATGATTTTTATCCTTACACTATGTTTATCCACGTAGGGTATGAACAGTGATTCCAAGACATGCTAAAGCAGATTCCGACTAAGTAGTGCATGAATAGTGTTTCCAGAACACGCTAAATACAAATACTTTAACAATAAATTCCCGTAATTTCAAGAGTAAAATAAAATGATAAATTCCTGAAAAATACTAATAAAATAATTAGAAAATAATTAAGGTTATTTGTGAGCATCATAATTATCATAAAGAGACAAAGTATTATTTTAAATAATCTCCCCATTAAATAACATTATTATGTATTATTGAAAAAAATACTTTGCTCAACAATCTCCCCTTTTTTGATGATCACAAAACCCATAAAATAATAAGACTAATTAAATTAAATTAAAATTCAAAATTAGTTACATAAAGTTTTATAATTTTAAGAGGATAAAACAATATTTAATTTTAACAAGATCATTTCAATAAATAAAATTTTTTCCTCCTTCATGAAAATAAAAGTTTCTAGTTTTATCCAAATTTCTCCCATAATAACTTAAAATGTTTTTTGTATAAATATAAAACTTTAAATATATAGGAAATCATTTAAATGATGTTTTTAAAATAAAATGTTTTGTTTATCCAAATTTCTCCCCCTTTTTGTGATATAAAAAAGAATAATAAATTATGGATTTGAACACATTTAATGTTGCACTGAACTGTAGTTAAATGATATTATTAAATGTTTATCAATAATTAAATCTAGAGTACTGGCATATCAAAATAAATACATTAAAACAAATAGAAAGAATCAAATAGGCAATGGAGAAAATTTTCATTCAAAAACAGCAGTATTTACATGACAATGATACACACAAGAATCAAGGTTTGCGTGAGGTAGGCAATAGGTTCTATCTTCTCTAGATTTCAGACATGATTTCTGTGAACTGTTCCCTGAGTCTCTTCATCCTCCCATATCCATGTTTGATTAGGAGCTCTCTATTCTCCTGATTCATATGAATATCCTCGATTAAATTAAATCTGAAAAACTTGTAACACCCCAAGATTTTACGAAAAATATTCCTTTTAATGTTTTGTGTTGTATGATACACCAAAAGGAGCTTGAACAACACGCATCCCTGACATGGCTTGCATTACACGCAAGCACGACCTTCCACAATAGCGTGTGTTGTACGCAATACCGAGTTTCTCTAAACAACGACATACTATTTAAATATTATTAAAACTAGCCGTTATGAATAGTAATACCCACTTTTTTAAAATTTATAAATTTTATTTTTGAAAATGGACTTCATTTTTTGATTCATAATATTGAAATTAGCCTAAGGTGTAATTTTGGTATTTTTCTGAAAACTTTCAATTTTTGATGAATAGTGAAAACACTGGGTTACTATATAAAAACCGACTTTTTATTTAAATAATTATTTATTTTATTTAAATTTATTTTAGATCAAAATTGATACATAATACCTATATACGTTTAATGTAATTCATTGGAGTCATTTTATAATAATTTTAGTTATATAAAAATTTTATTGAACTTTTGACCGTCTTTTACCGACCTCCTAGGAGAATTTGAAAATTTACATAAAACCTAAATTTACCGCTTTTGTGAATGGAATTTCCAAAATCCGAGGGACACAGTTGATATCAGTAAGTAAAATGTGGTTCAATGAGATGAAGATAATTTTTGGTGAATAGTAACTTTTTACTTTTTTCTACCACGATTAAAAGTAAATAGGGTAATTAAGGGTAAAAATGATATTATTATTACCCTAACACATGTCCTAATTCTATTGGATAAGTTTAATTCGACCAAAAACAACTTTAGGAATAAAAAAGGACCATTTAGTACCACTTGGATTAGATTAGGACATTTAATATTAATTTATTTAAAGAAGGGTTAAAATAGTTAAAATCAAAGTTTAATAACTAAATCATTTTTAATATAGGGTTATACATAAGATAAATTCGACTATAATTATTCATTAGAAATCCAAAAATATTTCCTACACAATGATATTTTATTTGTAATTTTTAGACATTAAATAATGTACTTTATGTATGACACACTGATGATGCAGTAATTGTCTTATTAATGAAATATTGACATAATTGATGTTATAAATACCCAAATAAAGGTAATTTGAGACTTTTTATGAATTACAATAATTTTATATGTTAATATGACATGTTATTATTGATTTAGTTAACTTTTTTAGAACTAATAATTCTGTTAGGATTTTCACAAAAATCAATTACCAAATAGTGTCAAAATTGACATAAAATAATTTTTAAAACAAATATTATATTATTAATTGTTATTTTATTCCTAAAAATCTATGGTTCGGTCAAATGACTTATATAAGCTTATATATAATAATAATAAACAACTTGGGGTTATTTTTTCTTGTTATAGTAAGTTTATTAACCTTATTGAGTAAGAAAACAAGAAGACACGGTAAAAGTAAAATAATTTAACTTAAAGTTAAATCTAAATGACAAGGTTAAAATAGAAACCTAAACTTGTCTAAATTATATTGGATGAGAGGATTTCGACCCATCCCCACCTTATCTTCGAAATAACTCAATTTGGAGATATTAAAAACCAAATATTACTTTATAATAAAATAATATTTTTAGTTATTCCAAAGGTGCCCCTCTCCTCCATTATAAAAGGGAACCTCCTCCCTCTCTTACTCACACCAATCTGAGCCTTAAATCTCGGACCACCCCTGAATATTTATCTTCCCCACTTCCCTAGAAACATCCTAGAGGTTCTGGTCTTCTTTAAAGATCAATATTAGTGCCCTAAGAGGAGGTTTCAAAAAGGCGCTTCAAAGAAGAGGTAATGTCCGTTACCGATTCTTTCAACTTTATGTCTTCTTCCACTTCTTCTTCTTTAGTTGTTTCATTATGAAGTAGTAACATCAATATCACTCATATATTGATATGTTATTATAATTATGAAACAACCCTATTTCACCATCTATCCATCCTACAAAAAACGAAATCACCACGCGTGCGTACGTACGGAATATCGTCTCCACGCCATGGTGTAATCAGTTTTTCCACCACCACCTTACATGGATGAGTATAATGGTGTAAATAAATAACTATATATGATTATTGTAAAGTTATATTTATTCTGAAATAGTATACATACACTCCAATACAATTCCACGATCATGGGAATGATGTCATCGCTCGTGCGTACGTACGGACTACCGTCTCCACGAACGCAATGAGATTCATTTTCCATGATTAACCATTCAATAATGATTATAAAGTATATATAATGAATAATAATGAAATATATGACATAATAATGATACTTTATGTATGTATATATATATGTATGTCATATACTCAATTCCATTCAATTCAATAAGGAAACGAAAACAGTATTCATGCGTACGTACGGCCTACCGTCTCCATGAACGGTGTATTTCAATCCTTTTATTGATCTATAATATATATGTATATGATGAATATATATTATATATAAATCATTTTTTACATTCTGGAATTATGTAAATCAGGATATAAGTAATAATATCAAGAACGAAGAGTCGAAACACATACAATAAATGAAACGATTTTACCCATAATGCTCTTTAACATGGAATTTAAAAAAGAATAGGTAATATAACGTCATAAGTGAACCATATATGATATCATAACAATGAATATGATTCTGTAATAAGTCAATGAAATTATTTAAATCATTATATAGGAGGTTCAGATACATACGAAGCATATCAGACATAAGGTAAGGGATAATTTTGAAAATCTCATTTTTATCCGAGATTGCTTATTCGTAAGTATTTACTGGGGTTATTTCTATCATCCATGTCCAAGTTTTATAAAAGTGTTTTCATGTATGTTTAAAGTCCTTTTTACCCATTTTTGACTTTTACTACATGGTATGTAAGGAATATTTCTTTTGTTTACGTTACGAGGTACTTTTTTGACTTTTCCGGCAAAAGTACGAGAAGAATGTTTTTTTAACTTATATGGAATGAAAGGATTTTTACGGTTTTATAAAGCCTCATTTTCCGGAATCTTCCTCCAAAATATTTCTTGACTATTTTCAACAAAATATATTTCTTTTAAAATTTGATGATGTTTTTTGAAAAGAAATTTATTTTGAAGAAGAAAGGATATTTTCCCCAAGAATTCATTTCAAGTGATTTATCAAAACCATTTTTCCATCTAAGATGACATTATTTCATATGTGTATGTTTCAAGTATAATGTCTCTATGATTTACATGGTTTAAATTTTCTTATTATGAAATGATATCCATTTATTTTATATGGATTATGTGATTATGGGACGATGTTTTTGAAACCCATTTTATTCGTTGGGTTATTATGAATGATGTATGTTTATTTTGTGGTAAAAGTAAGAATGATTTCATTATGAGTTGGGTGGGACCTATATCTACCTCCAATGCATTGGGTAATGATTTATATCTCATGAGATAGACATGGTTGGAACGGTAAGTTAATCCGGTTCAGTGTTACAGGACTGAAACGAGGAGTGAACTCGATTCAGAAAGGGACTTTGTCCACTAAGATGGTCTTGGAAGCAATGCCTTGATAACAATAGAAATCATAACATGTGCTTAATGGTTTCTACAATTTCATGTTTTATTCCCATGCTATTTTTCATGATTTATGTTCCCTTATGATATATGCTTTACGTACTTCGAAGATTCAGGTCTTTGCTCAAGATTTTGATGTTTAGATTTTATGTTCAAGTTTTTGCATTCAAATGTTTATGGATTGTTTTATGTTCTCTATGTTTACCCTTACTGGGCATTTGAGGTCACCCCTTTTATGTTTTCCTTTCCCTAGGATATAAATAAAGGTATTAGGTAAGAAAAAAAGGGAAGATCTTTATGGGAGATGTTGAAGATCTTTCACCACGATTAGAATATTATATTCCGAGTTTCCAAAGATACTAAACTATTACGGTCCTTGTGTGTGTGTACCAAGTATTCCACAAAAGTAATGTAATGTCCATGTATTTCACGCTTAGGGTCTCTACAGTTGGTATCAGAGGAAAGGTTTAGTCAACCTTTGGAAACTAGGATGTGAAAACGTTAGTGAGATCCCTGGAGATATTTCTAAGGTATGCCTAGGGATGTCCCTAAGGATAAGTAAACATATAGGATATAGTCCAAGAAATATGGTAACGATATAAGAATTTAACCTAAGATGTTAGATATTGATGGTACTCCCCCTTCATGATGTTGTTTTCTCTAGCATGATTTTTGCCTCTCACAATATTCTTTTTGGGTTTTAGACGATGGTTGGAACCCGAAGGAACCGTGTTGATCAATGTAATGGACAATGTAATGATTGTCCTCCTGAACAAACAAATGTTATGGGAGATGGAGTGAAAAATCTTATTGCTATACTTACACAATCTATGAATCATTCTGGACTTCAAAATGAGCAGACAAGGGAACAATATTCTGTTGAGTCCTTCATGATGGAACACCCACCTTCTTTCAGTGGGTCTTCTGATCCACTTGTTGCTGAACAATGGATCAGTACCACTGAAAAGATATTTTCAGTTCTTCAATGTTCTGAACATGATAAAGTCATCTTAGCAGTATATCATTTGGAAGGTGAAGTTGATCAATGGTTGAATCTTATCAAGAATACGATGCCAAGAGATGAAATTGAGTCCATAGAATGGGACAAGTTCAAGAACATATTTTTCAATAAGTACTTACCTCATATTCTTCGAACAAAGGTGGAGAAAGAGTTTCTTGAACTCAAGAAAAAGGATGATGAATCTGTTGGTATATACGAAGCGAATTTTACAAGGCTTGCAAAGTATGCATCTGGCTTTATCATCCAACCTGAAAGTAAAATTGATTGATTCTTCAGTGGCTTAAAACCAAATCTTTGAAGGGCATTAGCTATAAGAGACTTCAGTAGCTATGAAGAAATTGTGCGTTGTGCTATTAAGGAAGAAATGGAAGTTGGGGTTACATATCCATCTAATGGTTTTTACAAGAAACGAAAGATGGAGTTCAAGGAGAAATCTCAGAATAATGGTGAAAAGAAGATGAATGTTTCCTTATGCTCAAAGTGTTGAAAGAAGCATGGTGGAGATTGTTTTAAAGGGACTAGAAAATGTTTTAAGTGTGGAAAATAAGGTTATCGAGCAGCTGAGTGTAGAAGTAATGGAAAAACGGTTTCTAATGGTTTGAATAAAGAAAATACTGCAGAGAATGCACCAACAACACTTCAATGCTTCAAGTGAAATGAAATGGGAAATTATGCTAATCAATTCCCTAATCCAAGGGTTAATGATGATCGACATGAGCAACCACTTAAGGCAAAGGACAAAGGGAAGTCACATGCGATCACTATTGGCGATGTTGAATATGACAACGATGTGGTGGAATGATTAAGTGTTTATGTAATGGGATTCCAAAATAATGTTGTATATAGTATTGTGGAATATTGGAAAATTTATGTATTGGTCTATTGTGGTTTTCAATAATTTTATGGTACCGGTAACCCTGGAAAGTGATTGAGAAATTTTGGTAAGCAGATGATATGCACATAATTAATGGATAAGAAGATAATGAGATGTTTGATTGTATTCTTGATCTCATGATTGATATAAGGACTAAGTGATATCATGGTTTGAGTATAAATAATTTTGAGGATTTTGGTATCTGGAAAGTGTTAACTTTTAACTGTATTCATGTTTTCACTAAGGTTCAATGGGTATTCATTCTTCCAAAGAATTCATGATTAAGGTATTCACATGTTTGCAATTTGACCAACAAGATATATCTTATGATATATGGGGGATAAATGATGGCATTTACGTGATTGTTATGTGACATTTCAAGTAATCATTTTCTTTATACTATGAGCGTGGACCGAAGTATTTAAGATAAGCCTAAAGATTAGAATGGATTATGTTGGACATAATTTAGTATTGTTTAAGGATAGAACTTTTTTTTGATATTATTGGTTGGATGTTATAGTAATATAGTTTTACAAAAAGTACAACTTGTAGGATGGGCGACAACCCATTGCGTCGGACAAGGCCGTGGGAATCAAACCCACAACCGAAGTGCGACTGGCCTTTATCGCCTACCACTGGCCTACAAGAAGTCCCTGGTTAGTAGAAACTAGTTTTATTTTATTACCCAGTATGATATATGAATTATAAGTTCATTTTTGGAATCGTATAAGATTAACCTCACCATAGATGGACTTATGTATATTTGATAACTTTTGCTAACCTTTTGTTTGAAACAGATGGAATGACCCATCATTCTATCACATGATCTGTTAACACTTCACGAATAACAAATTCAACTTCATTTCTTTAAGTGATGAAGTGGAAATTGTTCAAAGCACGAACAATAGTGCAATTGTACCAAAATAAAGTAAGTATTTATTCTAATTCAAATTCTTCATCTTTTAGGGAAATGATCTTGAAAACGAAAAATGTTGTCCTAGTGCCCTTATATCCGATGAATCAGATGGTTCCCTAGATCATCACAAATTTATGGCTTTGTGATTGTTTTATTTTTCATAGCCATGTTCTCTACCACTCTCCATCAGAACATGACGGTTAGATTTCTCTTCCATATCCATATTTTCACCTATGTTCTCCTATGTGGAAACCCAGTGATTAGTTAATTTGGGTTATCGTTACGTTTCATACAAGAGTTTTTAAAGCCAAGTTTTGGTATTCCTTTTTACGATGTGGGTTTCTATTAAATAATATTTCGAGTAGTAAACCATTTATAACCCCAACGAATTTCGAGGGCGAAATTCATTTTAAGGGGGGTAGAATGTAACACCCCAAGATTTAATGAAGAATATTCTTTCTAATGATTTGTGTTGTACGCTACACCAAAAGGAGCTTTCACAACACGCATCCCTGACTTGGATTGCATTAAACGCATGCTCGACCTTCCACGATTGCGTGTGTTGTACGCAATACCGAGTTTCACTAAACAATGATATGCTATTGAAATATTATTAAAACTAGCCGTTATGAGTAGTAATACCCACTTTTTGAAATTTTATAAATTTTATTTTTGAAAATTGACTTCATTTTTGGATTTGGAATATCGAAATTAGCCTAGGGTGAAATTTTCGAATTTTTCTGAAAACTTTAAATTTTTGATGAATAGTGAAAAAACTGGGTTACTATTTAAAAACCGACTTTTTATTTAAATAATTATTTATTTTATTTAAATTTATTTTAGGTCAAAATTGATACATAATACCTATATAAGTTCAATGTAATTCATTTGAGTCATTTTATAATAATTTTAGATATATAAAAATTTTATTGAATTTTTGACCGTATTTTACCCACATCCTAGGAGAATTTGCAAATTTACATAAAACTTAACTTTACCGCTTTTGTGAATGGAATTTCAAATATTTGAGAGACACAGTTAATGTCAGTAAGTAAAATGTGGTTCAATGAGATGAAAATAATTTTTGGTGAATAGTAACTTTTTACTTTTTTTTACCAGAGTTAAAAGTAAATAGGGTAATTAAGGGTAAAAATGATATTATTATTAACCTAAAACATGTCCTAATTCTACTGGATAAGTGTAATTCGACTGAAAAAAAACAATAGGAGTAAAATATGACCATTTAGGTCCACTTGGATTAGATTAAGACATTTAATATTAATTTATTTAAAGAAGGGTTAAAATAGTTAAAATCAAAGTTTAATAACTAAATCATTTTTAATATTGGGTTATACATAAGATAAATTAGAATATAAATATTCATAAAAAAGATAAAAATATTTCCTAAACAATTATATTTTATTTGTAATTTTTAGACATTACATAATTTAATTTAATTATGACACAATGATAATGCATTAATTATCTTATTAATGAAATATTGACATAATTGATGTTATAAATACCCAAATAAATGTAATTTGAGACTTTTTATGAATTAAAATAATTTTATATGTTAATATGACATGTTATTATTAATTTAGTTAACTTTTTTTGAATTAATATTTTTTTTTAGGATTTTCACAAAAATCAATTACCAAATAGTGTCAAAATTGACCTAAAATAGTTTTTAAGACAAATATTATATTATTAATTGTTATTTTATTCCAAAAAATCTAAGTATCGGCCAAATGACTTAGATAAAGTTATATATATTAATAAAAAACAACTTGGGGTTCGTTGGTCTTGTTATAGTAAGTTTATTAACCTCATAGTGTAAGAAAACAAGATGACACGGTAAAAGTAAAATTATTTAACATAATGTTAAATCTAAATGATAAGGTTAAAATAGAAACCTAAACTTGTATAAATTATATTGGATGAGATTATTTCGACCCATCCACACCTTAGCTTCAAAATAACTCAATTTGGAGCTATTAACAACCGAATATGACTTTATAATAAAATAATATTTTTAGTTATTCCAAAGGTGCCCCTCTCCTCCCTTATAAAAGGGCACCTCCTCCCTCTCTTCCTCACACCACTTTAAGCTTTAAAGCTCGGCCAACCCCTAAAAATTTCTCTTCTTCACTTCCCTAGAAACATCCTAGAGGTTCTGGTCTTCTTCAAAGACCAATCTTGGTGCCCTAAGAGGAGGTCTCAAAAAGGCGCTTCAAAGAAGAGGTAATGTCCGTTACAGATTCTTTCAACTTTATTTCTTCTTACAATTCTTCTTCTTTAGTTGTTTCATTATGTAGTAATAACATCAGTACCAATCATATAATGATATGTTATTATAATTATGAAACGACCCTATTTCACCATCTATCCATCCTACGGAAAGCGAAATCACCACGCGTGCGTACGTACGGAATACCATCTCCACGCCGTGGTGTAATCAGTTTTTCCACAACCACCTTACATGGATGAGTATAATGGTGTAAATAAATAACTATATATGATTATTGTAAAGTGATATTTATTATGAAATAGTATACATACACTCCAATACAATTCCACGATCATGAGAATGATATCATCGCTCGTGCGTACGTACGGACTACCGTCTCCACGAACGCGATGAGATTCATTTTCCATGATTAACCATTCAAGAATTAGTATAAAGTATATATAATGAATAATAATGAAATATATGACATAATAATGCTACTGGATTTATGTATATATATATGTATGTCATATACTCAATTCCATTCAATTCAATAAGGAAACGAAAACATCGTTCATGCGTACGTATGACCTACCATCTCCATGAACATTGTATTTCATTTCTTTTATCGATCTACAATATATATGTATATGATGAATATATATTATATATAAATCATGTTTTACATTATGTAATTATGTAAATCAGGATATAAGTAATAATATCAAGAACGAAGAGTCGAAACACATACGATAAATGAAACAATTTTACCCAAAACACTCTTTAACATGGAATTTACAAAAGAACGGGTAATATAAAGTCTTAAGTTAACCATATATGATATCATACCAATTAATTTGATTCTTTAATAAGTCAATGAAATTATTTAAATCATTATATAGGAGGTTCGGATACATACGAAGCATATCAGATATAAGGTAAGGGATAATTTTGCAAATCTCATTTTAATCCGAGATTTCTTATTCGTAAGTATTTATTGGGGTTATTTCTATCATCCATGTCCATGTTTTATAAAAGTGTTTTCATGTATGTTTATTGTCCTTTTTACCCATTTTTTACTTTTACTACCTGGTATGTAAGGAATCTTTCTTTTGTTTACGTTACGAGGTACTTTTTTTTGACTTTTTTTGGCAAAAGTACGAGAAGAATGTTTTTTAACTTATACGGAATGAAAGGATTTTTATGGTTTTATGAAGCCTCATTTTCATGAAGCTTCCTCCAAAATATTTTAGGCCTATTTTCAACAAAATCTCTTTCTTTTAAAATTTCATGACGTTTTGTGAAAAGAAATTGATTTTGAAGAAGAAAGGATATTTTCCCCCAGAATTCATTTCAAGTGTTTTATCAAAACCATTTTTCCATCTAAGATGACATTATTTCATATGTGTATGTTTCAAGTATAATGTATTTATGATTTACATGGTTTCACTTTTCTTATTATGAAATGATATCCATTTATTTTATATGGATTATGTGATGATGGGATGATGTTTTTGAAACCCATTTTATTCGTTGGGTTATTATGAATGATGTATGTTTATTTTGTGGAAAAAGTAAGAATGATTTCATTATGAGATGGGTGGGACCTATATCTCCCTCCAATGCATTGGGTAAAGATTTATATCTCATGAGATAGACATGGATGGAATGGTAAGTTAATCTGGTTAAGTGTTATAGGACTGAAATGAGGAGTGAACTCGATTCAGAAAGGGACTTTTTCCACTAAGATGGTCTTGGAAGCAATGCCTTGGGTACAATGGAAATCATAACATGTGCTTAGTGGTTTCCACAATTACATGTTTTATTCTCATGCTATTTTATCATGATTGATGTTCCCTTATGATATATGCCATACGTACTTCCAAGATTCATGTCTTTGCTCAAGATTTTGATGTTTAGATTTTATGTTCAGGTTTTTCCATTCAAATGTTTATGGATTGTTTTATGTTCTCTATGTTTACACTTACTAAGCATTTGAGCTCACCCCTTTTATTTTTTCTTTTCCCCAGGATATAAAGAAATTTTTTAGGTAAGAAAAAAAAGAGAAGATCTTTATGGGAGATGTTGAAGATCTTTCACCACGATTAGAAGATTATATTCCGAGTTTCCAAAGACACTAAACTATTACGGTCCTTGTGTGTGTGTACTAAGTATTCCGCAAAAGTAAGGTAATTTCCATGTACGCCAAGCATAGGGTCTCTATAAAACTCATGCATCCTTTCCTCTTTTTCTATAAACACTGACACCTTCTCTGATAGACGATTTAGTAGTGTTCAGATTGGTGGCTCATTAGATGTCAGTTGATCCCCTAAAAATTTCTGATTGTCCAGCAACACTGATAATGGAGCACTGTTACATTGAACATCTTGCAACCTATCATTCATATTGCTCATCACGGCTGTGATAGCATGAAAGCTTCTGATTAAATCAGGTGAAGTGCCTGATCCACTAGCATCATTATTTTCAACTGATGCAAATTAGTTCTCCATAAACAATTTTAGATCTGATAAATCTGTCTTCAGAACCATTTCAGATTTCAACTTGTCAACTGCATTCAGCATATCCTCTTTAAAAATTTCTACTTCTTGCCTTGAGACTGTAATCTTCTTCAGCTTTTGAAATCTCAATTGTTCTAAGTTGAAGGCATTTCTCAGAGTGACATTCTTAGATTCCAACTGAGACAACTTTTGGTATAGTTCTTAAACTTCTTTCTTTCTTGAATCAGAGGAACCCTGTGATTGATTCGCATTCTCAGACTCTGGATGATGCAGCAGTACCAAAGGTAATGATTCAGCATCAGTTTTTTTTCTCTTTGTCCTGAGTAGGTTGGTCCACAAATTTTTCCTTAGAGTCCGCAGACTCCTCCATAGAAAAACCCCTTTGAAGTACTTCTGTATGAGCTTCAGAAGCATGATCATCACGAACATCATCATCTTTGTCTTCCACTAGAATTTTGAGAACAATATTTTCAAGATTTTCCTAAGGTCTGGACACTTCCTCACCAGGCTCTGCCTCCTTATCTTGTTCCTGTTGAAGTGTAACTTCAACATCAGCTACATTCTATTCCTGATTCTCCCTTTGAGCTTCTTCTTGAACTCCTGATCCCTCTACTGGTGCTGTCCTTTCACTAACATCTTCCATGATCTTATCAATAGCAGCTTCTCTTACAAAAGAATACGAAAATAAAGCTTCTATTGTTGACAATTTGGCGGAAGTAATTTCCCCAGTAATAGGTCTAGTTCTTCAATATTGAAGTCCCTCCAGACTTTTTTCTTCCTTAGAATATTCCACTTCAAATAGGATCTTTCTTGATACATTGCTGACTCTTGATTCATCTTGTCCCTCCTTGGACTTAGCAGGTTGATCCTGAGCACTCTCTGAGTCATCCTCAGCTCCTACTGGCTAAATTTTTTCTTTAATGGTGCTCCAGAAATAGCCAATTTTTCTTAGAGTTCCAACATTTAACATATTACTATGATGACAGTTTACTCGGGAATCCACTAATATCACCTTGTCCTTTTTAAGCAACAGCTTGGAAATAAATCGACCAAAAGTGTAAAAGTTCATCTGGGTGTCACTTTGACAACAATAATTGAGGTACCTTACCATGTACCTTGGGATGTTTAATTTGATATCGCTTAATAGAAGATAACTTATCTACATATCAGGGTACAAAATCTTTTCCATTTCTACCATTCTGGGAGCTATTCCAGTGAGAACAAATTTAACCAGGATCTTCTGGTCTGGTTCTAAATCTTCCACCTTCCTTTTCTTAATAGTAGATATTCTAAACAAAAAGGACATAATGTCCTCAGATTAATGCACAACATCTCCTATGTTTTTCAAATCAAAATGAAAACTCCCTCATGAGGGCAGTTGAGAATCTGACCAATTTCTACTGACGAGATTGAGAAATCCCTATCCTCTATCTTAGCCATCATACTATCCTCAGTATCCACCAGAATAAAATGTATAGATTTGAAGAAGTATCTAAGTTCTAAATCATACAGAAATTTTGTATTTTCACTGTTGAATGTCTGTTCAAGGTTCTGAAATGACATCGCTTGTTTCAACAATAGATTTGTCTAAAATAACCAGTCGAGATCGATTACCTTATCCTGTAAGATCTTTCTTCCTTTGGGGCATTGTCTCTTGGAATTTCTTGGCTCGACTTCACTGGGTCTTTTAGTCCTTACCATCTATGCGAGTATCTCTGAAGGTTTTAAGTTTAGGGTTTCGAGGTTCGAAGGTTAGTGTTCACAAGAAGAGGTGTGGATTGCGGATTCGAAAAGGTTTCGATAGAAATGAAACGATTTAGAAGTCGAAAGGGTTTCTAACAACCTTGATTCCCATGTTTTTAATAATCATTACATATATTTAAAAAATAAATAAAATAGATTGCATAGATAAAAGAAACTTATTCTGTTTAAAAAAAATTATTTTAAGTAGAATTAAAATAAAGAACTAGCATTGTAAAATAAATTTTTATTTAAAATCAAATAAACCTAGCTACCCCTTAATAAAATCAAACCTTGCAGTGGGAATAGGTTTAGTAAAAATATTTTCTAATTGAATTTATGTATTTATAAATTCTAAAAATATATCCTTTTTAATAACATGATCTCTTAAAAAGTGATGCCTTATATCAATGTGCTTAGTTCTAGAATGACTAATAGGATTTTTTGAAATATTAATTGAACTTGTATTATCACATAAAATATGTGTATTATTTAAATTCAATCCAAAGTCCATAAGAGTGTTTTTCATCCACAACACTTGTGCACAAAAACTGCCAGCAGAAACATATTTTGCCTCGGTTGTTGACAAGGCAACTGAATGTTGTTTCTTACTAGACCATGACACCAAAGAATTTCCTAAAAAGTTACATGTTACTAATGTGATTTTTTCTATCTAATCTACAACTTCCAAAGTCAGCATCTGAATATGAAATAAAATTAAAATCAGAAGTTTTAGGATAAAGTAGAGATTGAAAAATAGTTCCATTTAAATATCTAAAAATTCTTTTGACAGCAGTTAAATGAGATTATTTGGGATTTGATTGAAATCTAGCACAAAGACATACTGAATACATTATATCCGACCTACTAGCAGTAAGATATAACAAACTACCAATCATACCTCTATATAACTTGTTGTCAACTGATTTCCCAGTTTCATCCAAATCAAGTTTTATATTAGTACACATAGTAGTTGTAAATGGCTTATTGTTTTCAAGTCCAAATTTCTTAAGTAAATCAGTAATTTATTTGGTTTGATTAAAAACATTTCCAAAATATTGTTGATAAATTTGAAGTCCTAAAAAGAAATTTAATTCTCCCATCATACTCATTTCAAATTATTTTTACATTAACTTCAAAAACTCATTACAAAGGATTTTATTAGTTGATCCAAAAATTACATCATCAACATAAATTTGAACCAATAAAACATTATTTTTTACAGTTTTCTTAAAGAGTTTTGGATATTCCAATCCAATAGTAAAGTCATTTTTCAAAATAAAAGAACTTAATCTTTCATACCAAGCTATGGGTGCTTGTTTAAGTCCATAAAAAGCTTTAGTAAGTTTAAACACAGAATCAGGTTTTTGAGAGTTTTCAAAACTAGGAGGGTGCTCAACATAAACTTCCTCCATTAAATAACCATTTCAATAGGAAAACTTAACATCCATCTGAAATAATTTAAATTTCATATAAGATGTAAAGGCTAAAAGGATTCTAATGGATTCTTACCAAGCTATAGGTGCAAAAGTCTCATCAAAATCTATTCATTCTTCCTGATTATATCCTTTAGCTACTAATCTTTCTTTATTTCTAGTTATTGTTCCTAGGTCACCTTATTTATTTCTAAAGACCCATTTGGTTCCTATTACTGGATAATTATTAGGTCTTTCCACTAATTCCCAAACTTTATTTCTTTTAAACTGTTTTAATTCATCTTGCATTGCTATTACCCAACTGTCATCATCTAAAGCTTCTTCTATAGTCTTGGGTTCTTGTTGAGATAGGAAGGAAGAGAATTTCACTAGGTTTCCTAAGTTTCTTCTAGTTTGAATTCCTATATCTAAGTCACCTATCATAGTTTCTAAAGGGTGATTCTTTAGGGTTCTAGACTGTCTAGGAAATACACTTATGGATTCTTTAGTATCATGTTCTTCTGAACTGGACTGAATCTCTTTTATATTATTTTCAAAATAATTCTTTATGTTCTCAAGTCTAATGTTATCATTAGAGTCAGGTTTATCCATTTTATATGTCCTTTTCTCAAAGGGATCAGATTCATCAAATTTCACATGAACTGATTCTTAAACAATCCTTGAATTTTTATTATAGACTCTATAAGCATTGGAGGTAGAAGAATATCTTAAGAAAATACCTTCATCATATTTTGGATCGAACTTTCCAAGATTATATTTGGTGTTCATGATGTAGACCTTGCATCCAAAAACTTTAAAGTAATTTACTTTAGGTTTTCTGTTATTCTATAGTTCATAGGGTGTCTTTTTCAAAATAGGTCTAATTAAAACTCTATTAATTATATAGCAAGCTGTATTTACAGCTTCTTCCCAAAAATATATAGGTAGGATATTCATTTAACATAGTTCTAGCCATTTCTTGAATTGTTCTATTTCTTCTTTCTACAATCCCATTTTGTTGAGGTGTTCTTGGTGTAGAAAAGGTATGTTTAATATCCATGTTTGAGCAGAAGGAATTAAATTCATGATTCTCAAATTCTCCACCATGATCACTTCTCAATGAGATTATATTAAAGCCTTTTTCATTTTGAACAGATTTGCAGAAACTTTCAAATAAAGTAAAAGCTTCAATTTTAAATTTCAAAAAGAAAATCCAAGTAAATCTAGCATTATCTTCAAATAATACATAAACATATAATTTACCAGCTAAGCTTGCTACTATTAAAGGCCCAAACAAATCCATATGAATACATTCTAGAGGTTTAGTTGTAGCAACATTATTAATCGATTTGAATGATGATTTGTGTTGCTTTCCAAGTTGGCATGCATCACATAATCTGTCACATTAAAATTTTAGACTAGGTAAATCAGAATCTAGATATTTCTTAGATAATTTAAATAAAACATATACATTTAAATGTCTAAGTCTCCTATGCCAGATCCAAGATTCACTTAATTTAGCAGTCAAGCCGTTTACTTGTTGTTTACACAAGGAATTTAAATCCAAGGTATAGACATTATCAGTTCTTGGTGCCTTAAATTTAAACAGTTTATCTTTAGAAATAGTACAATAATTGTTAGTAAAATCAATAGTATATCCATCATCACAAAGTTGAGAGATACTTATTAGGTTGTGTTTTAATCTTTGTACATAAAGTAATTTTTTGATTGAGACTGTTTTTGGATATCCAATAGTTCCAATGCCAATGTTTTTTCCTTTGGAATTGTCACCAAATGTGACAAGTCCTCCTTCATTTTGAGTGAGTGAAGAAAAATTAAATGAGTTTCCACTCATATATCATTAAAAGCTACTGTCCATGTACCATATATATTTTATACTTCGGTGTCCTGCTACCTGGAAAGACATTCAAAAAATTTCTTTGGTACCCATATTTTGTTGGGTCCAGGGGTGTTAGTTAGCAATGATCTGGGTATCTAGATTTTCTTTGTTCTTTTAAAATCAGCTGAATCATATAAGTCTTTTGAAACATAGGCTTTCTTAGTACCACATATTTGAGGTTGTCTTAAGAAACATTTTTTAGCTACATGTCCCTTTGTCCCACAAAAGTTACAATTAACCCTTTTAGAGCTAGGAAAAAAATAATTTTTATATAGCTTAGGTTTTTATCCTTTTATGCCAATTCCAAATCTCTCCTTTTTAATTACAGTTTTTCCAAAAATTTCATTTAATGAATTATCTCCTTTTATAAAAACCAATGAATCCTGTTTGTAAGATTCTACTTCATCCTACCGTGTTTTTATTCTTGATTCAAAATTAATATATTTAGTGTTAATAGAATTGTATTTATCAGTTAATTCATTATGTAGTTTCAGCATTGTATCTCTTTAATCTGAAACAACTTTATATATGTTTTTTAGTGACTTATGTTTCTTAAATATTGATCCATATCTTTATTCAAGCATATTGCAGTAGGATTCAAGTTTTTTATTTGTGTATCTTGATTCAGAACTTGATTCATTATTTGAGTCAGAGGAGTAATATGAGTGTACCTCATCAGTTTCTGCCATGAAACACATGTTTGATTTTATATTGGATTCTTATTTCTCTGATCTTTTTTCAGGAGAGCTACTGGAGTCTTCTGATACACTCCAAGTAGCTTTCATAGCTTTCTTGTCTTTCTGCTCATAGTCATTTATTTTGAAGAATTTATTCTTCTTTTCATCTTTTAATTGTTGGAAATCTGGTCTGATATGCCTCATCTTCTTGCATTCATATCATCTTACATCCTTATCATCTCTCTTAAAGTTTTTTTGAAGTCTCTTTTCTTTCTGTAGAATTTTATAAATTTTATGGCTAACTGAGCTAGTTCCTCATCTGAGTTTGATGAGTTAGAGATCTCTGATTTAGCTTTGACTTCTCTGCTTTTCATATTTCTGCTTCTGCTCTGTGATGATTCTTTAAGGGCAGTATCTTTTCATTTGATAAGCACTTTATGTTCATTAGCTTTATCTTCCATCTCAGATTTATACATCTTCAATGTTCCAATGAGTTCTCTCATGGTTAAATCTTTGACAGGTGTCTATTGTCTGATTTATGTAGAGATTCCATTCCATTTTGTAGGCAGTACTCTCAATAATTTTAACGCTTCATCACCTTGCTTAATGGGATCTCCCAAGGTAGTTATGTTACTTACAATCTCCGTCAATCTTCCATTCATTTGGGTAATACTTTCACCTTCAACCATTCTGAATGTGTAAAATTTAAGCTTAGCAGTTTCATATCTCATTTCCCTGATATTGTTAGTTCCTTCATAGGAAATGAAAATAGTTTGCCACATTTCATATGCTGTTGGTCATTGAGATACTCTGTTAAACTCATCAAGTCCTAGACCACATATAATAGCATTAATTGCTTTCGAATTCATATTATATTCTGCTTTAGTAGCTGTTCTCCATGTTTTAGGTTTTTCTGGTATTTCATATGGAGTTAGAATCTTAGAATAGACTCTATATCCAAGATTTTTCAGATAGATAATCATTTGAGACGTCCAGTATCCATAATTTTCTCCATTGAAGTACAGTGCTCTGACCATAGACATTCCCTCTCTTGTATCAGTCATGATTCTCTGTTGTATAATCTATAAATGCTTCTAGCTTGCTAAGGCTCTATCAGAAGCTCCACCTATGATACCAATTGTTGGATCTTGAATATACAGATTATACACAATAGGGGGGGTGAATTGTGTCTTTCAGATTTTTCGTTAACTCTTCGATTGAACGAGTTCTGTCTTCTATGATTTATCAGATTTGATCATGTAGCGGAATAAGTAAAAGCAGGGACACATAGATGTATAATGGTTCGGGGGAACAGAAGGCCCCTAGTCCACTCAACCAATGCTCAACTCCACGACTTGGTGATTTTCACTATCTGGTCCCCGTTTCAATAGACCAGTTCACAACTGAGTACAGGCAGTTGACACCTTTAGAATCCAAGGAAAAACAAAGCCTTATGGTTCAAACACGAACCTACACAGCTTAGTATGAGAAGCTGGTTACTCAGGAATACAAAGAAAAGATTTTCATATTTTAAAAATACTTTCAATATGTTCTTCACAATTTCAACAACATGCAATTGACAGCAGATGGATCGTCGTCTCTAGAAATATTGATCTTCAAGTCGAAGCAGTTCTGAGTCCATCCGGTTGTAGTAGATATAGATATATAACTCAAAACTTCAGCAATAGTAGATCTATAATAGATATTTTATGTAGAGCAAGTGAATCTTCTATCGAGTTCCTTCTTCTTCTTAAAATAAACAGAGCTTTGACGATCCTCTTAAATCAGCAGAACATAGTTCTTTTTGCAGTCTCTGTTTTTCTCTTTTTTGAATAATCGATTGATCACCACACACTTGTTCCTAGTGTTTCAGAGAAAACATATATAATAAAGTAGAGCATATTCCCTGCACATTTAGATCCATAAAAGTCACCTTTTGATTCGTGATATTCAAAAATTTGAATTTACAGAGTAGTCGTAACTTCCCAGAAGAATCGTCATAAAAATATCCTTTTTAATTCGATCTTTAATCCATTGATAAAATGCCTTTGAATCGGTAAAAGTCATATTTTAAAATCGACTTTAAATCCGGCTTGAAATCCGCCTAACAATCATCTTGCTGACCGTTGCATAAAAAATATCATCTTTCAAACTTTCCGACACCAAATGTAAGGTTGATGATGTGGCCTCCAAATGTAGGGTTGATGAAATAGTCTCCAAACATAAGGATCACAATTAAAGGTTAAACATAAACATTGGGTTCATGTTACTTTCTAAAAACTTAAGGTTGATCATAAAAATAGGGTTGATCATCCATACTTTTTCTTCAAATTTCAAATGTACGGTAAAAGATCCATACTTTTACGTTATCCTTACTTTTCCAAGAACATATGGTTGTTGAAAAAGTAAGGTTGATGAACCATACTTTTGAGAAACAAACGTAACGTTTAATACTTACGTACGGTTCTCCTTCTATACTTTTCTGATAACCCAAACATAAGGTTCCTTCCTAACGTAAGGTTCTTCTTCCATACATTGCTGATAATGTATGGTTGATTAACCATACTTTTCTCTTATCTCAAAAAGTATAAACACTTTTCATCCTTACACTATGTTTATCCACGTAGGGTATGAACAGTGATTCCAGGACACGCTAAAGCAGATTCTGACTAAGTAGCGCATGAAAAGTGTTTCCAAAACATGCTAAATACGAATACTTTAACAATAAATTCTCTTAATATCAAGAGTAAAATAAAATGATAAATTCATGAAAAATACTAAATAAAATCATTAGAAAATAATTATGGGTAGTTGTGAGCATCATAATTATCATAAAGAGATATAGTATTATTTTCAAAAATCTCCCCCTTTAAATAACATTATTATGTATTGTTGAAAACAATAATTTTCTCAACATTTTATAGTTTACAAATTCAGGGTGCAATATTGTTTATATTGATACCCTTTATGATAGGTATAAAATAGTATCAAAATAATATAATTTTGGTGATATAAAAATAAAAATGAGGTACATTAAAAAATATTTCTATGATTGAAATACGTTTGAAATGTAAAGAATAATCTATTTTTTTATACAGATTCAGATTGACCGGTAAATGCTGATTATAAAATATCTTTATCCAGTGGATTTTTTATAGGTGAAAGGTGTTTATGTTGGAACATAAAGAAGGAAATTTCTTTGACCTTAAGAACCATTGTATCAAAAAATGGGGCAAAAACTTAAGATACATCCCAATTAATGTGTATTATGAATCAAATTTAAATATCTTATAGTGGGAGTAAAGATACCACTACTTATGGGATATGATTATCAAAGTGTTATAAATATTTCAACAAATCCATTTAAGATTTCATGATAAAATAATATTGATATATATTTTAACCCTAACAAATATATTTTGTATTAAAATACATGTATGCTTGAATTTATTCATAAAATGGAGTAAATAATGGATATTTTCACTAAACCATTACCATAGGATGTTTTTGAAATATTCAGGATAGTGACGAGATTTCAAACTAATTCCACTCAAGACTAAGGTATGGTGAATCTATCCCATATATTCTTTTACTCATTGGAATATTATTATCAAATTGGATAAAAATAATATCATTAATCTTTTTATTCTTAAATCATTAACGTATTTACATTTTATACAAATAGAAATGGGGAGTAAAACTATAGGGGTTGGGGTATAATCTATTGATATGAGTTTTATATAAGTCGGGAGAGATATATTATTTTGGGGGACTATATATTCTGAGAGATTTATTAAAAATGGAATTCTCTGAGGGTCAATTTATGAGTGTGTGAGTATTTATAAACTATCATAATAGTTTTAGTGATAATTAATGTAGGAATATGTTATTTTTAGGTTTCATGAATAGTTTCTACAAAGAGGATAAAGACTTGATTCTCTAATACTATCTCATGTGGTATCAAATGTTTTTTTTCAAATTCTATAAAAGGCTATGAAATGTGGATTTTTAATTTCTATCAATAGGATTATGAATTGTGATGGAGTAAATTTAAGTAACTATTTTTTAGAAATAATGGTATTATTATTCAATATTTTTTTATAAAATTAGTTTGCTCCTTTAGGATTATAATTATTGAATGATGATTTATTACTAAGTATATTGAGTTTAAAAGTGAATTATGTTCCTTGTATGATAGTAAAATTTAAATGGGGATGTTTTTGATCCGAAGAGATGTTTTGAGATATATTGAGTACTTCGGTAAATTATTGAGAATTTAATATAAGTGTATGTTACTTAGGTTTGAATAAGAATCCACGTGTATTTTTTGTCTTTAAAATATGAATGTGAATATATTGAAATTTATACTTTTAATGGGTTTATTTTGTTGGAAATTCATAAATCATATTCAAAACTAACATAAAATAAGGTATACTATGTGAGGTGATGGTTTTGTATATGTTGGGAGGAATATTGAATAATTATGGAGGAGTTTGAAATAAATCTATAATTTTTGTAGAGTTGATATCTATAAAATTATTAAGTCCAAATTTCATATGGTTTACCCTTTTCTTAAGTCATATTACTGAAAAAAAATTTATATGTAAGGTTATCCTTAGAGTAAATGTGGTGTCTCATAGACTTATTAATGTGATGAATATTCCTCATAAGGTGACTTTTAGAGTTTTTGAAGTGTATTTTGGGGCCAACAATGTGATTCTAAAAGGTATTAAAAAAATTCTAGATAGTGTTAGGAAAATTATAGACTTTATATGATGAGTCTAAGTCTATATACAATCAGATATTTTTTTGTTAAGTGAAACAAGTCCGTTAATGGGGAAATTCAAATTCTCATGGTGAAAGTCCAATCTATATGGTGTGTTTTAATTCCCTATGGTGATCCTTTATAGTTAGTTTTTAATGATTTATAAACATAGAAAAATTTTAATGATTAAAGGAAATTTATGCAGTTTAACAATAATTATTGGAATCTATTTCTATATGATATAGATTATTTAAAAATGAATCATCTGATTCATGTGTTGATATTTATCTATTTTAAATATAAATAATTAGATTTGTGAATTAAGAAAAGGGATAAGAATGTTCAAACCATGAAAATGGTTGTTGTGACATGAAGGAGTCAAGAAGTTATTAAATAAATACTTTTCCATATTACAACCATTACTATTTCAATGTAATGACCTCGAACTAATTTGAAAGATTATTAAAAAAGGTAGTAGAAAAAGAAGTAGTTGAAGAGAATTTGGAATAAGTTACATGTTTTAAATTTAATTTAATATTCAAATTTATATATTAATATGTTTTACCCATAAAATATATATAAAATAAATCTTATTCACAAGGTGATGTGTGAGTGTGCAAGTATAAATATAAATTTGAGAATAGTGGAAGATGTCACTAGTATCTAAAATATATAAGGATATTATTCTAGTGAGAGAATGAAACATACGAGTGTTGTGATCAGTAAATTTCATGTGAGAAAAAGAATCTTATGACACTACAAGTGTAAGAAAAATAGAGGAAAGTATCATAGTCTCAGGTGAATCTAGATCATGCTAAATATTATCCATATCCTTTTATAGGTGAACCTTATAAATATATTAGTCCCACTTTTTGAATGTGTTTAGGAGTTCTTAAAATTAATAAATCCAAAAATTTAATAGGTGGATTTTTTTTTCATAAAGTAAGTGTAAAATGAATTGAAATAATCGATTTTACCACCTTTTAATAATTTCCCACTAATATTGTGGGTGATTTATAATAAGATCCCTTTAAGTATGTGGTCAATTTCTGAAGCCTAATTTTTATATTGGGACAAATAAACAAAAACCTAAAAAACTATGAAAGCAATACTAGTTCCTAAACCAAATTATATTAATGACCATATTTTGATACCATTATTTGATGACCTGAATCCATGAGGGACCATCTTGGGAATATAATAAAATCAAGTGTAACCCCCAAAGTAAACAACTAATCAAGAATAGGGTGAAAAAAACCCTAAGGTCCTTAATTTACTCTAACCAATTTCAATCAACCCTTTTATTGATAAATACCTAAAAATTAATTAAATTTTATAATAAAATCAGTTATACTCTTATCAAATACCTATAAAAAATGATCAAATAGACTCATGAAATTCCATGCACAAAAATAAATAAGTTTCCATAACATAATCCTAAAAATCAAATACAAAACACTAAATAAATTATAAAAATACATTTTAGACTCTTCCTACACCTTCTAGGTCACTATGTGTATGGGATGAAGAGTCCCAAAACCATATATCAATTGATCCAACAAGTCAAAAAAAGTATAATAAAATATAGTGAGAATATAATTCTACCATTTACAGGGTAATTGGAATATTAATTACTAAATGAATGATATATATATATATATATATATCCGATCACATTTTTCAAAAAATTCAAAAAATTTGGAAATAGTATATTCGAAACAAACCTTCATTGAATATTATTCACTATATACACAATCCACATCCTCCTAACCATCACCAACATCACCGATCATACAGATCACTATGACTACATCAAAATATCCACATCAAATCATACAAACATAAAAATAGATTTTATTCAACTATAAAAAACTACATATCAATATAAATATAACAATAAAAAATGTAATAAAGAACCATAAACCTATAATCAAAACATATTTATAATTATATCGCAATAACAAAAACATCCATAGTTTTGGTTTTCATAGAGGATACAACATTCTCAACACCACATTATTTTCATAAAATAAAATCAGAATTAATTATCCAAAAAATTAAATAAATAAAACCTAAAAAAATAAAACAGATAAATAAATAATATCAATCAAATTAACAATAATTTTTTTATGATTTAATCACTCATAAAACATAAATTCCAGATTAATCATGTTCTTAATCATTTTAAATAAGTTACAAAAAATCAAGTAAATAATATATATTATTACATTACTTTCCTAAACATCCATATGTATTCGGGTAACCTATTTTAATATACTGTATTCATAACTAAAACTTCCCCCATAAACACCCTATGAAAACATAATCATAATCACTAATTAATATCGTGTTTTCTATCACACTAATAATAAATAATTATTTTACCAAATAACATCACTTAAAGAATATAATTTATTTATAGTTCATTTATCATGAATATTTTTAATGGTATATATATTCATTAAATAAATATTTATACATATTATATATAATCAAATATGAGGACCAAGCATGTAGAAACCCCAGTTTGAGGTATGTACATATACACATACTATTTTAAATAATTTTTATTAGTTTTAGTTGGGGACAAAGAGCTTAGTGAGGTGGTTCGATTCATTGGTTGGGGTTTTCCAATGCTATGTTTACCAAGGAAAAAACACGCCATGGTGGTGGGTGTGTTGTTCTGGGCATGACCATATGCAATAGGGTTAGGCCAAAACTCCTCGATATAGGGAATGACTGAGGGTATGTAACCCTAGGTGACTCATTGAGGACTATAAAAAGAGAATCCTCTCCAATACATGGTCTAGGGCATGATTATCCAAAACAAGACAATTCTTGTACATTAGGGTGTGGTGGATAACTATGGGATAATACTTTTATGTTGCGCATTCGAAGGGATCATGCCCATTTTGGGTCCACTATGGCATGTTGATTGTCAAATCCCATTTAGAAATGGCTGATTTTAATACTGATCTTTGGGGGAACTTCATTGGATCCGTATGCGTTCTTCATGGAAGGGTTTTAATGTGATCCATGATTAGAAAATACCCTTTATAATCCCTCACTTTCCAAAATTTTAGGTTATTTTTGACATGTAATTTTAAGGTGAGATTTAAGGATTTTCTTATTTGTTGGTTAAAGTGATTTTGGGGAGATCTATTTTTGGTGTTGTATTGAATTCATCTCATCTATTTTTGTGTGGTGAAATAGATAATAAGTTCTCCTTGGATTCTCTATCGGCTCCACTTTTTCTAAAACTAGAAGTTTTGGATATTTAAATTCATTTGTCAAAATTTATAATCAAATTTGGTTTGATTTCATGTTTGAAACACCTTTGATAATTTGGAAATTTTAGACATTGAATGTTTTTAAGGAAAATTTCATTGGGTTGTGGTTTTAAAATCATGGAGTTGTTTTAACATAAAAAATATTTTGCTTAAATATTAAAATTGAAATAAACGGTCAATGTGTAATTATTTTTCATGAGATATTGGTTTGAGAACTTGTAATACTAGGTCGGTGTAGGTTTATTTGTGGTTGAAATTACATTTAATTAGGGGTGTGGTTCTGGACAAGAGTCTCTTAGAGATTGGTCACCTTTTGATGACTTGGTGGATCAATGTGTAACGGCTCATGTGTATTAGAGTATCACCCAACATGAATGTGTGTATAAGTAATGTATGGATTTTTGTTATTCTGTGTTTAATAAAGCTATAATTTATTAATTGAAAAATTTCATATACTTTTAAATTTAAATGTTTAGGTTTTATAAAAAAAATTTATGTTCCTATCCTTGTTTTAAAATATTATTTTAAATTGTGGGATAATGTTTTCTTTTCCTAGTGGAGTGTGTGGGTTGTTTTAATTGTATTTTCTATAGGTTATGTTAACTCACCCATATATATGAATTTTGTGTGTGCATACAAATGACATTCTTTGTGAAATAGGTAAAGGGAAGGTCTCATATTTCTCTAGGGGAGCATCGTGATTATATTTCCTTAATATGTTGAGAGCTTGGGGTTTATTTCTTGGAGTCATTGGAGTGATTTAAAAATAGCGTTTCTATGTATAAATGTATTTTAGTTTTCTTGATTCATTTTACAATACTTTTTCACTGCTATATTGAATTAGTGTTTTTATTGGCTTTTCATTTTGGTTGTATTGTTTATACTCATGATTCATATAGGTTAGGTCAGTTTTCTTAATTTTATTAATGTGAGGTTGTGTTTTATTTTTTTAAAGGTAGAACCATCCTCAACATTTATTTCCAAACTTTGGTTTCTTTGGGATGTCACTTAAGGTTAATTGCACCGCTAACCCTACCCAAACCAATGGGTTGGACAGGGATTCTAAAAATGGTATCACTATTGGTTGGTCCATCATCATGGGATATTATAATATGTTATTTGAAATTTATATGCATTAAATTTATATCATAGAAATATGTAGATAAACTTATTTATAATGAACATTAAGTTACCAAGGTGTTTTGGGTACATAAAGTGTTATAAGACACTTATAGGAATGTTATTGTCTCATTGTCACGGGTTTAACTGATGAGTCTATCATATCATGCATTATTACTGAGAAATCATAATATAAATTCATTATTCATATTATATTTTATGTTTTTCATAAATTAAATGTAATTATTATAATCTTTGATGATTTGGAATATTCTATGATTTCCTTTTTAAGTGAGTGATGACTAAGTGGTGTTTTGTTTTCATTATAGATATATAAAGTCTATTAGATGGCCTAGAAATCAATAAGAAGAGATTACATAGAATATTTATCTACCTAAATGATAAGGGAACCAACATCTAAGTTGGATAATTTTTTATGGTTTTCAAGCTGTTGATAAAGTAAATTCAAATAATGAAACTCAACAAGAATATTCTTCTCTGTTATTTCTGAAGAAGAATCAACCAATATTTTTGGGGGAGTGAGAACCTTAAAATAAAGATTGGAGTAATAATAGGATGAAACAAATAAGATATTTCCTTAGATCCCCAACTGAACAAAATATCATGTTATCAGTGTAAAAGATAGTGGATCTTTCACACTAATGGTAGGATTTAGGTTTCCATTCTAAATTTTACTAGGCACTTACATGGGAAGGTATGAAGAATTATTTTTACAAAAAAATATATTCTCACACCTTCAAGAAAACAAGAATGACTTATTTCATTAGCCTCAGGTAAAAGAATATATATCCATGTTAGTGTATGCATCTTTGTTTGAAAACCCAATTTTTTATCTACAAGTAACTATTAGTTCATCCTTGAAGGCACACATATTTTAGTGTGGATTTCAATTAGAGTTTATTTATAAGATAATTGTACTCTATATTACTTGTTATAAAGTGATTATTAATAGAGTGAAAATTTAATAAAGTGATATGAGTGGAATTATGATAGGAGGAATTACATTAGTCTCTGTAGGAATAGGTGGGAACTATGATACTCAGAATAAGTAGAAGAGGGAAACCGACTTTAAAGGTAGTTGATTATCTCAGAATTAGAGAACGAAATCTATTAAATTTTCTTGAGGAACCAAAAAAATAATGGATCCTTAAAATGGGAACTGGCATAAAAATTATTTATAACATCATATTTTTCACATCGGTTATGTAGAACGGACATGAAAATATATGAATATTTCTTTTTCACAACATTTGTTACATTAACCGATGTGAAAAATACATTTTTCACATAAGTTAAATAAAAAAAATAAAAAAATTCCTCTTTGAAGATCATTCACGTTAGTTCTATGATTTAATCGAAGTGAATGATAAGATTTTCACATCAATTATAATATAATCGACTTTAAAAATAGTGTTTTTATGATGGTTATATTATAACCAGGGTTATATATATTTTAAAATTTTATGAATCGATGGAGGATTCAATTCTTGGTCTTCCATTTTCATGATGCATGTCTTGTTTATCTCTCACCAAAGCCATAACTCTTTCTTTTATTCAGTCTGGTGGTTGAATTTAGTATTACAATATTAATACACCATCACTTTTTGTTGGCCTAGTCTTAAGAATAAAATATATATATGATCCTCTCTAAAGTAAGCCTCACACATTTTTTTATTATATAATATCAGTCATTCTTTGGAGTGGAATTCCAAAGCATCATTTTTTCAATATGGTGGACTTAATTATTTCATTAACATCTTCATACGACCTTGGGTGTTGCCAGCTTCATTATTTCATGTTCAATAATAGAAATTCTCAGATCCAAATAGCTCACCTAAACGTTGAAATATCTTTTAGAAAGTGTGAATTAGTTTTTCACGATTTTACTTCTATTGTGAATTACTTTTTCCTATTCAATATATTTTTTATTGTTTGGATTACATTAAAATTATTTTTCTGAATATATCATGCTAATATTTTGATCATTTAAGTATTTATAAATGTACATTTTTTTCTTAATATTCAAATAAAATGAAAGGGAAATAATATTTATAAATAACATTTATTTTTTCATCTTTTTAGAAAGGGAGAGTCAAATGAATATTCCAATGTTTCCTGATGCAACAACTTCTACAAGTTACACTATGAGGAATATTTACCAGCTCTATCAGAATGACTATGATGAAGGTGTGTTATTTTTTCAATTCAATTTTTAATAAGTTGATTGATTTTAACTCTTTGAATAACTTGTACAATGAAGCGGTTTATATACCTTGAAAATTATAAATGTATTTCCTCCATCCTTTTTTGACATCATTGTGCATTTAATGGTTCATTTGGTGTGAGAAATAATGATTTAAAGACCTGTATTTCTAAGATGAATGTATCTTTTTGAAATTTATATGATGATATTAAAGGTTTATGTTAAGAAATCATATCTAAATAGAGAATATATTTTTGATAATTATATCTTTTAATATGTTTTAGAGTTTTTTACAAGCTATTTTTTTATAGTGGAGCACATCGGTTTCCCTACATGTCACCAAGAATGAGTCAAATATGGGCGAAAGGGGATCCATGGATTGAAAGTTAAATTGTTGACATTTGAATAGATAAAGAAGTTACATTTATACATATTGAATAACATATATGATTCTAAACCATATAAAAAATTCTATATTAATGTGTTAAAAAAATGTGATCGAAAAAATAAAGATATGTGGATTTTAAATGAGAAGAACAAATTTTTTTTTCCATGGTTTAAAGAGATCATGATTGGAAGATCAGATGAATCTAAAAAATTTAGTTGTTTTGTAGGACATCAAAGTTTAAATTTGAGAACACAGTCCGAAGGTCCCTGGATGGATCGACGGACAACCAATAGTTCCAGTTTCTGTCCAGGAATTCAACGAAGCATCTGTAAGGTTTTCCACAACCTTGGTTGCGAGATTCATGCGGCGAAGACCATCGGTCGAAGTCTTCGCCAAGCATATTAATGAGGTCTGGGGTTTGAATAATCGTGTGATTGTTGGGATTTTAGGGCCGCGTCAAATTCTCTTGTGCTTTGTGGATAAAGAGGACTTGATTTCAGCATGGTCAGGTGTTAACAGATCCGTATGTGGATTTTATTTCCATCTACTTCGCTGGTCGTTTGATCTTCATATGAATCATGACTCGTCCTCCTCGGCGATATGGCTTCAGCTACCTGGTTTACCACTGCCATTTCAGAACATTGGTCTGTTACGGTAAATTGGCAACTCCATTGGTTGTTTTCTCTACTGTGATCATCGGACATCCTCATTATCGCACCCAATGGTTGCAAGGATTTGTGTGGAGATGGATTTATCAAAGCCCCCACCGGAGATGGTGTGTATTGTGATTGAAGGCGAGTACAGGTATGCCCAATCCATCATTTATGATTCATGGATCAATTTTTTCTCTTTTCGTCAAAGGCAGGGACATTGGGTCTCTGAGTGCCGCAATTTTATGAAGTTTGGAGGCCATGCCAAACTGTCAGGTTCAATTGAGGAGCCTACTGTGAGGATGATGGGTGAGGCTGGTTCTGGTATTAATGGGAATGAAGAGATCCACCATGGCTCCTCTGGAAACAAATCTGGTGATATGTTGCCTCAAAATCTGCATGGAATAGAGATACACAACCGTGATGGACTAACAGAAGTCTACTTTAGCCAGGAGAGGTATGATTCCTCAGCTGCTGAGAAGTGGGATAACACTGCTGCCTCAGGGCTGGGCATTTCAGAAGTTTTTCACCGACTGAAGAAGGATCTTGGAGTTGGCAAGTCAACTGGTGAATCAGTTAAGCAGATGTGCCAGGGTACTGAAGGGATGAAGGTTCATCCAGTATTTCAATCTCAGGAGATAGGTTGGGAAACACCAAGTAAAGGTGTTCAGCACCTGGGAACAGATCTTGTGATGCCTGGGGGTCCTGAAACAATGGAGAAGATCTCGTCTTGTGACAATCTGGGTGTGATGGGTGACCCAGATCTCTGTTTAAGGAATCACTTTTCTGCTCTTTATGTTCCTGATCTGGTCCAAATGGAGAAGGCTGAAGGGATGGTTACATGTGAGCATGGAGGGGGGGGGGGGAAGCAGTTCGTGATAACACACAACAATCAGGAAATGGGACAAGTGTGCTGGATGGAAAACTGGTGGAGGAGGAGCTCACTCACATTGCATCAGATAACCTGGTGTCTGTGGAGGTGGCAGTGGATAAGGATGTAGCATTTCCAGGCAGCAATGTGTAAACCCCTATTGACATCAATCAGCCTTACTTGAGGGCTGCAACCTCGGAGGGGGGAGGAAATGATTGCTTCAAGGGTCTGAGAGAGGCCCATATGGAGGGGGAAGATGTTTCCAATGGCGAGAAAGAGAATGAAAGGGAGGTGCTCAAGGCCTCGTATAGTGACATGGTTCGGGGAGAATGGAAAGGAACATCTGATAATGGGAATGGTAATATGGGAACCGAAACTGATACAAAAAAGAAGAAACCTAGAAAAGACTACTCCAACATGCCGAAGACGGTGTCTACGAGGTCCTCTACCAAAAATGGAAAAGGGAAGGAAGTAAACACAAAGAAGGGACAGAATAAGGCAGTGTCAAGGACATCTCTGTCTGAAAGGGAGTTATTTCTTAGGGAGCAATACATCAATATGCTCAACCAATATGCTCCATCTGAGTGGGAATCAGCAGATCCATATGACTCAGATGGTGGCGATGATGGAGAATTTGATGTCTTTTGAGTGGCATTGTTGTTGGGGGTGATTTCTCTTTCTTTCCTATGTAGTTTGTACTGCTTTTTTTTAATAAAATTGGGACCGGGCATTCGGCCTGGGCCTACATCTTTTTGGTATGTGTAGTTTAGAATAGTGGTGTGTTGGTGTTTACAGATGTAATGAATTTTTCGAGTGCCAATGAAAAAAACTGAATCTCTAAATCAAGTGAATATTATGGAGTCATTGATGAAATTTTAAAGTTTCATTATATTAAATTTCATGTTCTAGTGTTAAAATGAAAATGTTTTATTGAAAAACACAACGCCATAAATGATGAATTTGGAATTATAATAGTTAATGTGCATAAATTATAATACATCATTGGTCCTTTTATCTTGGAGGCACATGAAAAAAACATTCTATAAAATTGATCAAATCGATTTGTAGTGGTCTATTTTTTTACTAAGAAAATATATTATTTTGGTGATGATAAACACCATGAACACGCTGATTTATTTGAGATACCTACTTCTATAGAATGATTAATAGATAATATAGATGAGCACATCAGAGACAAGGTTTTTTCCATACAAAATGATCATAATAAAGGAATTTGGGAAACCAATCCTTTAATACAATCCAATTTTTATAGGAAATATATGTTTTTTGTTTAATTTTTAAAATTTCACAAATATGTTAGAAATTTTAACAATATTTTCTCAATTAAAACATGTATTATACCTAATAAGTTAATTTTTTTTATTAATTTTATTTTTTTAGTTTATCATTTTTACAATTACATAAATTATCTATTAATTTATTTTGTTAGAAAATTATTATTTTAAATTTAATATGTAAAGGTAAAAAAATAATTTTTTATAAGAGTATATTCAAAAAATATTCTTTTTGTTCTAAAAATGATTTATTATGTTGGACAATTTTTTCTATTAACATAATATTTTTGGATTTTCTTTCATTCCTTTATGTCATTTCATATCACATTATAATTTTTAGAATTCTATTTAACTATAAAAATAAAAATAAAAATGTGTTATGTTTTTTTTTACCTTTTGTTTGATAATTTTTCATTTTTAATATTCATTTGTAATTTTATTCTGAATTTAATAGTTTTATTTGTATTTTTGTATACTAATTGTTTGTTTCTTTTATTTGTATGATAATGATAGTTCCACCAGTTGATTCACCACATACTTATAGAGATGATCATGCACATAAATCCACGGAGGAACACACACCTGCCCTTATTGATGTGTCTCCTCATCCTTCTTTACAGGATGTAATAACTTCCATGGGGGAAAAAGAGTTCTAGGGTGGGTAAACGTGGCATCACACATTTAGAAAAACTATATATTTCCTATAGTCAGGACTAGAGGATATCAGTAGACATTTATGATAATGATATTCCAAGTGGTCCACATTATAAAAAATCAAGACTTTTATATTATCACAAGATAAAATTGAAGATAGTATTTCGATAGATATTTGGAGAAGTTTGGACAAATTGACCATATTTGACTTGTGGGTGACTGTTTTGGTAAGCCCGTTTGTTATTATTTTAGTTATATTGAAATATTTATCATTATATATGGTCTCAACCTTCTTATAAGATTACATATTATATACATAATATTGGAGGAGTCAGGAAGAAATGTCTATCATTGACCACTAGGATATGGAGAGATTTTAAATATACCCTCACAACATAATTAATTATTAGGGATAACCGATGACAAAATCCATGTTATATATAATTATTTATAGATGAGGAATACTGGAAGAAATTTTTTAAAATAATATTAGGTGAAGTGTTTTTAGTAAGTGGAATGTTACCTTTTAGATGTTTTTTAAATTAATGATCATATTAATGTTTTTTAATTCATAATTTATAACAATCAAGGAGATATCATTAGAAGAACCAAGCAAGAAACATATGCCGAAGAAATTTATATTGGGGAGGGTATAAATTACTAGATGAGAAAATGATGGCTGAAAATTTTTAAAAACAATGGGATGATTCTTTAGGTTCACTAGAGGTTAGCCCTCCCCCTACAAGACATGGAAAATGGAAGAGGGCTTAAATGAGAAATGAAATGACAGTATGTCAGGGAAGATTCAATGGTTATAGCAGAGAGAATTGTAAGATGTTCAATTTATTTAATTATTTAAGTTAAATAAATTATTTATTTATTATGATTCATTATGAGATTTTAAAATATTCCATAAAGGATTCAATTAACGATAATAGCACACATGGCATCTTTATAGCTAAGGGTAGGTAGGATATTTGAGCTAAAGTGTTGGGAAAGCTAAAACACTCAGGTTGTGTATGAGGGTACCCGACAAGTGTATCAGTAAAAATGGATTTTCCACATTATGAATATTATTCAAGGTAGACTGTTTATTAAAAAATAGAAACTTTTGAATATGAATTTCAAGATATTTTCATGATGATGGAGAATAGGATCAGAGCTTCTATACATGTGATGTTTTTAGATAAGAATTTTTTTTTTCAGATTTATGATTCGACTCCACAACCTCCACAACCTATTCCAGAAGATCTCAATCATACTTATAAAACTAATAAATCTCTTCCTACATATCCCACTCCTTATCATAATACTCCAACTCCCCCCTCCATAGCTTCCCAATTATTGAGAGTTATAAATTTATGATCCCCAACATATTGTTATATATGGGATGCCATTTTATTTTGGGGATACCATTCGTCATCAATAGATAGAGATAGATCATCATAGGGTCAAAGTAAAAGAAATTATAGATAGATAAACTACAATTTCATGTCTTATAGATGAGGTGAATTTAGTTGGACAAAGTATCAACCATTTTCTAGCTTGTCCATCTTGGCTTGTTTGACATATTACCATAGAGGTATGTTTATATTTTATATTTTATTTTATTTTGATATTAATTTTTATATAATTTTATTTTTTATTTTTTTATATATTTTTATAGTAATAATTTAATGGTAAATAAATACTTTATAGACAAAAACATATACAAAGTGTTGTGACTTCAGATACAAGTTCTACTAATTTTTATAGATTTTCAAGATATTCAAATTTGTTATTGGATATATATGATATTTCAATTGAAGATGATGTTTTTGGGAATTTAATGAACATGGGGATTTTAAATAATAATATCACGGATCTTGTAGCTAATGATCAGTTGGGTATCAACATGATGAAATGTTTTTCTTTTCTAGTCGATTACCAAATTTTTTCCATTCCTTTAATTTATTAGAAATTTATACTTATTTTTTTGGTATTAGGTATATTTATAAAATTTTTACAGAGCATGAAAATATATTTGTATATGGATTTATCTATCCATAGATTATTTCACCTATATCTATGATAATCAATAATGTAGAAATTTCATTTTTTATTGATGAAAGATTCTAGAAGAATGTAATTATTCATTTATTGATGTTTCATTATCTTTAAGAGCATGAAACATATTTCCCACAAGGTTTTTATATCTCTTAACATACTATCCATTCATATTAAAATTTCTTATATATTAGTGGAAATTGTATGTTGGGTGTTTTTTGTCCAAGAGAGAGAGGAATCTTTACTAGTTATGTGCGATCCACAATGATGTGTGAGAAAATTATATGAATTTATGAAACATGTATGTCTGAGTATTATAATATATATTTATATTGTAATGAATTATTTTGTGAAAAAAATATTTTAATGAATTAAATTTATTTTAATCACATTTTTTTCAAATGATAAATAGAATTTATATAGAGAAAACACGTGAAATAAGAGATCCATGATCAAATATGTAAAATAAAACCTTAATTTTCATTTATAATTACTAATTTGGATATATTAGTTGAAAATGTTATTTAGAATTGATAAATTCTTTTAAATAGTAATTTCAAAAAAATAAGGTGTAAAAAATATGGATAAAATGTTTTAAGATTTATTTATGAAATAATTACACCAGGTATGGTTTTTAAGTTCAATAAGGTTTGATTTCTTAATAAACATTTCCTTGATATCTCATTCATTTTATTCAACACACATAAAAGTTAAGCAATTTCATTATAATTTGTATCTTTTTTATTATCCTCTTCTTTATAGTGGAAAAGATTTGAGGCACTTAAAAAATGAATGGTTGACTCATTTAATAGGCTTGATTAAATTTTAGTTTAATTTTAATATAAATTGTAAACATGAAAGTTAACATTTTAAGTGTTTATATTTTTTTTATAGGTTCTCATATTTTCTATTTTTTTCTTATTTCTGCTTGATTTTTCTATGGAGGGTAGACAAATGTAACTAGATTTTTTTTAAAAAAAAAACTGATTTTCCATGTCAGTTATTTGGTAATCGACATAAAAAATATTCATTTCCATTTTTCTTATTTGTTATTAAATAAAAGACTTGAAAATAATTCTTCCACATCGGTTATTTTATAAACTGATGTGAAAGACGGTTTCTTGATGGACCTTTCACATCAGTTATATAAATAACTGGCGTAAAAGATGAAGTGTCTTTCTCTGTTTCACATCAGTTATGAAATAAAAGATTTCATAGATGAATTCTATCTCTATTTCATATATGTTATTAAATAACCCACATGAAAAGTTTTCTCACACATTGCTTATTAAATATAACCAATGTGGAGAACATTTTGCATGTTCGTTATATTGAATCCAATGTGAAAAAAATCCAATAAAAATAATTTAAAACATCCTTTTCTTATAACTGATGTTATAAACTTATTTACAACATCCCACGTAACAAAATTTCTGATTTACCAATGTTAAAAATCAATAAAAACAACATTAAAAAGAATTAGTTTCACTATTGGTGGTTCATTTGAGCATATGAGGTGAGATTATGTGATACAACCCAAATAATGTCAAAACTATAAAAATATAGGACATCTTGAGCATTATTTATATAGTTCTACAAAGTCAGTTATTGGTAACACATACCATGTATATGAAACAACATATACTTTTAGTCGATGATCCAATTAGAATAGTTATCATCCTAAGAATTCCGTGAAACAAGTTGATTCTAGGAACACCCTAAATCCTTATACAATGAAAGCACAACATAAAATAAAGGAACAAGGTAAAGTGAGTATGTAGTTATATAGTACTGAAAAGATCATCATGGAACACTATTTACGTCCTTCAAATATACAATGAAACATTCTTCCAAATTCAACCCTAAAAAAAGTTATAATTGATACTAGTACGTTCCACTATTTTGTTACTTCATGTGTTGGTGATAAAATAGGGTTTCATATCGAGATGATGCCACACATGATGAGTCTCTAGACACCTATGTAGCAACATGAGTTCCAAGGATTTATGTGTGCATCTTGTTCTATAATAATTGATGGAACTTATCTTGATTGGTACTTTTTGTTTTAGGAATGATTTTATTTGGCCTGATCATGGGTATGTATTGGTTTATTTATTTTTAGGTTCATATTTATTTTTATATGTGATGAGTAAAGTTGAAATCTCCTGATGGAACAATGAAACAATTTAAATGAGATTGCATCCAGATGACATAAAAATTACGACCTTAGTACCAATGGTTGGAATGATTTATTATCAAAATGCAATGGTCACTTTTGGTGCTAATGAAATAATTGATATTAGAAATATTTCTACATCAATGGATCACCCTCCCAATGTGTTTCCAAACAATTACCCCATTTTCCATATTAAAGGGAAGTGAATTTCTTTATTGATATCCATAAAGGGAGAAATTCTATTTCACTTCCATAATATAGAATAACACATATTAAATTATAGGTGTTGAATATCCAATTAGAATAATTGGAAATTAAAGGATTTATAAGAATGAGTACTTCACCTTGGGATACTCTAGTTATTTTTTTCAAAGAAGGAATTTTATTCCTTATAATTATGTTTTTATTATTATAACATGAATCTGGTTATGATAATAAATAGATATCCACTACCTCATATTAATGATATTTTTTATTCATTGAAGGGTTCTCAATGGTTCTCTAAAATATATTTACGCTCACTCTATTACCAAATTCATGTTATGAAAGAGGATATAAAAAAAGTAGATTTCAGGATCCATTATAGTCAATATGAATAGGTGTCCATGCCCTTTGGTATTATTAATTCACCAAAAATTTTCATGGGATTAAAAAAATCATGTATTTTAGCAGTTCATAGACTCTTTTTATTGTGATATTTGTGGATGAAATCCTTGTGTATTCATGAACTTACAAAGAACATGAAGAACATTTAGATATTGTGTCTGTGGTGGAATTAGTTATATGATTTTTTTTCTAAATACCAATTCTTGTTATAATATTTTCTCTTTATTGTCTATGTTACTTCCAAGGAATGTGAATTTGTAGATCCTGTAAAGATATAAACTATTGTTTCCTGGAAATTAATAAATAATTTCATTCAGATACCTAACTTTCTAGGATAAAAAGTTACTATCGTCACTTTGTTTGAGACTTTTTGTGAGTTTTATCTCTAATGAAAACACTCTTGAGTAAGGATACTATATTTTATTTGAGTGACATTTGTTAATAAATTTTTATAGAGGTTAAATAATAGATTACATTCTAAAAAATCATTATTTTTTAGAACCTGGGTAAAGTAATGTGACATTTTGTGACACTTAAGGATAATTTCTCGGTTGTTTTTACATGTAAGAAGATCATGTGGTAGATTATAGATCCTGATATTTGTGAAATAATGAAATTAAATATCTATACCATGATTTGGAATAGTCTATATTAGTGTATGAATTGTATACTAGGTTTCATTATCTATTTGGTGAAAAATTAAATGTATACAAATGAGATAAAAGTTTGATATACATATTTTCACAAAGGTATTTAATCATGCTAAAATAATGTTTATAGAATATCTTAATATGTTTACCTTTTATTTGGATTATTCACTCGGAAACTAAAATTCTGCGGAAAATGATATCAGTTGGATTTCATATAATCAATTGGAAAGAAGAGGGTACTCCATTCTATTAGAGTGAGGATTGTTAATAATTCTTTTTGGAGGTCAAATAATAGATTATACCCTCACAAATCCTTATTTTTTAGGTCTTGGGATGGGTTTTGTGATATTTTGTGACACTTATAGATAAGGTCTCAATTGAGTTTACATGACATGAGATAATGTGGTAAATTATATATCCCGATAGTTGTGAAACAATGAAAATAATGATATATCCCATGATTTGGAATTGTCTGTATTAGTGTATGAATTGTAAAATTGGTGTCATTATCTATTTGATAAAAAATTCAATGTTTTTAAGGGTGATAAAATTATGATATACATATTTTCACAAACAGATTTAAATATCAAAAAAATATGGGTACAATATCTCACGATATTTACCTTTGTTTTGGTTTATACACCCGGAAAAGAAAAATAGAGGGAAAATTCTTTGAGTTGGATGTCATATAATCAATTGACTAGAGGAGAACATGATTAGTGGAAATTAATAGGTATGTTTTCTAAAATGAATTTAGATTTCACCAAGTATAATGAAGTAAAACTTTTCTTTCTATTAACTCTCATACAAAATTTGATAAAGTAAGTTAAGGATGAAAAAATATTAGATCCAGAGTTCTATACCATTACATGAATACATAATAGTGGGGATACCATTTATGGATGGAAATGAAATGATAATTATGATTTTATTTTACATGATTTGATATTTTTCTATGATGACTTTAGAAGAATAAATTGTTTATATGATCCAACACATGGATGGGGTTGTTCATCCTAGAATTAAAATGATGTACAAGGCATAAAGAACCCATTTCTGATGGGTTGGAATGAAAAGGATAGTGGTAGAGTTTGTCGGAGATGCCTCACCTCTTATAAGTTCAAGAATGAACATCAATGACTAGCTAGTATATTCTAATGTTTACATATCCTGTTATGGAAATGGGTGCAAATAGCTATAGATTTTGTCACCAGTCTAACAGGAATGGTTCAGAAACATGTTTTCATATGGGTGATTGTGAATTAGCTCAAAAATTTTGATCTCTACATCCTTATTCATGAATATTATATGGTTAAATAATTGGAAAAAAATATAGGTAGTCATAAGTTTTTATAGAATACTTGTTTCGATAATCTTTGACTGAGATAATTATTCTACCTATCCGATTTGGCATCCTTTATAGAAAAATTTCAGTACACAATTGACAATGATCATGAATTATCATCCTTAAACCGATGGATAATCAGAAGGGATGATCAAAATTTTATAGTACAAGATTCAATCTTGTGTTATAGATTTCTGTGGCTCCTAGGATGATATTTTTCCATCATTGAAGTTCTTGTATAATATAAGCTATCAAGACACAATACATAAGGATAATTTTAAAGTATTCAATGAACGTTATTATCAGTCTTCAATTTGATGGGTAGAGTTTATATAAGATACATTATTTGGACCCATAATTATTTAGGAGAATAATGAGAAAAATTATATGATTGAGAATATTACAGAAACATCTTTGGGTAATTAGAAATCATATGCAGGTCATCATCATCAATCGTTATAATTTTATGTTGGTGATTATTTCTTATTGAATGTATTTCAAAGTATATGGAGTTAATTTACTTCTAATAAAGATGAATTGTATCCTTGGTACACGATCCTAATTAAAATATTGAAAAAATTGCTTAAGTGGAATATTGGTTGGATTTACTACCACTATTTAGCTCTATACAACATTTCATTCATGTATCTCAATTGAATAAGTACAAACTTGATCATAACCATGTGATTCGATGGGACGATGCTGATCTGGAACCATATTCTACTTTTAAACACACATTGACATAAATTATGGTTATAAAATAGAAAGGATATGGGTAATGAGTATCCTTTTGGTATGATTTTAATGGCTGAAAGGTTATATTTAGCTAGAAAATTGGCAACATCATAAAAAATGATGAAATAATGGACCAAAATTTTCCAAATAACATGAAATATCTTTCTTTCTATGGATAGAAAGATTATTGGTAGGGAGACTATAACACCCCTAGTTTGAGGTATTTCCTTGTGCACCTTGTCTTTTAAATCCATTATCATGGCTTTATTTTGGTCTCGAGAGCTTGAGAGAGGTTCATAGAGACTTTTAGTGGTTTTTTTATACACTAGGTCCACCATGGGTTTCAAAAAGTTATGGTGGTGGGTTTGTTGTGATTGGAATGTCTCTACAAAAAAAATGTATGCCAAAATACCTATATTTTAGGCATGGTTAAGCTCAGAGAACCCTATGTGAGTTGCTACAGATCATGTCTAGAAAGGATTAACTACACTATGGTACAAGGTGTGATGAACCTAAAATAACATTATTCTTTAAATAGGGGGATGGATGATGACCATAGTGCATCTTCTTTATGTCACCTTTTTGAAGGGACCACACCTATTTTGGATCAAACATGGCATGGTTAATGTCAAATCCCATTTTAAAATTCCCTATGATCATGTCGGTCCTTGGGGTAAATTCATGAGATCTGTATAAAATTTTCATATAATGGTTTTAATTCAATCCTTGAGTGTAAAACACATATTTTAACCCCTCCTTTCCCTTTTTTATATGACATTTTAGACCTATTTTTTTAGGGTGAGCCTTAAGCATCTTCCCACTAGTTAGTTGGAGATTTATTGGGGAGATCTATTTCTGGTGTTGTAATTAATTCTTATCTTCTATTTTTTTATGGTGAAATAAATTATATGAGTTAGGTGGAATATCTCTCAAAAAAAGTTATTCTAGAACTATAAATATTGGATATATAAATTTAGTTGGTTTAATTTCAAAGAAAACTCATGTTGATTTTATGTTTGAAAACCCATTGATGATTTGGGAATCTTTGAAATTGAATGTATTTTGGGTAAAATTACTTCACATTATGTTTTAAAATCATGGTGCCATTTTAATTTAATATATATTTTAACTAAATTTTGAAAGGAAAAATTTTTATGTGTAATTATTTGGCATGAGAATGTGTCTGGATAACATTTCATACATGGTTTCTATGAATTCATTTTAACTCGATGAGACCATGAATTTGGTGAGTGGTTCTAGAATAGAGGATCTTGGGGATGGGTCACCATATGAATATTTTTTGGATTGATGAGTAATCAACAAGGAGTAAGGGACTGTCACATGGCATGAAATTGCGTGAATAATGTATGGGTTTTGGGTATATTAAGGGGAATGAAACAAATAATGAGGAATTGATAAATTTTTTATTATTTTAAATTTAAATGATTGAATTTTATAACCTAATTTTATATTCATATCCTTAATAAACTATGATATAACTTTCTCTTATCATTTGTGTAATGTATCAGAATCTTTTGGTGGGTTGCCTATTGGGTATGTTTAATCACCCCTGCAAATGAACTTTGGTGCATATGCAGACATCATTATTCATGATGTATGGAAAGGGAAGTTATCATATTTATCTTATGGAGAATAATAATGAAAATTATTAATGATTTTTTGAGTTTGGAGTTTATTTATTAGAGTCATTGGTGTGATTTCACATAATTTTTTATGTGTTGAGATGTCTTTTGGTTTTCTTGAGTTGTTTTGCTAAAATTTGTCAATTTTATTCTGATTTGGTGTTTTTATTAGTTTTTATTTTGGGTTTTATTTTTATAAAGATTTTTTATATTGGTTGGATTGGTTTTATTATTTTGTTATGTTTGGTTGGGTTTATTTTGTTCTAGAAATTGAAAATCATCACATAGTTTTCAAGTAAGACCTCAACTTTTATTTCCATCCATTAGTGTCATAGGGATTTCATGTAAGGTTAGTAGAACCTCCAACTGTGACCAAAATAATGGGTTGGGTGGGGATGTTACAAATACCATAATTGATATATAAAGATCCCATCTAGAGTAGTTTGGCTATTCCCTAACCTTTTTCAGTGGCACAAAAATTCCCATCATGTTTTTTCTTATAGTATCATGCATGAACCAGGTTTCTAGCCTCACAAGTGATTACTTCCACTTAACTAACATACATGTTAATATGTGTGTTCCATATATATATATGAATACATGTATTTTATATTGATATAAAACCCCTATATGACTTTAAACTACTATAAATACTTGCCTCCATGTGCACCGACCATAAGAAGAACCACTATCCCATATAATGTAAATCAAAAAAAATTAAAAAATGATATGAAAATACCCCAATAATATAATTTATTTTCAATTTCCATACCTATTTTTTTTGATAAGGAATCACAAAAATAATACTAAATAAAATCAATCAATCTATTATTCCATTATCATGAATTAAGATACATTAATATCATTAATATGATAATATAATACCCTCATTATTTAATTTATAAAATTATTCTGAAATAATTTTTCTTTAAAATCAATATACCCAAAATAATTTGAATAAAATATATTTGATAATATTATTCTCACATGATTATAAAATTATAATTAATCACCATGATATAAAAAAATAGATAAAGTTTATGAAAGGGAAATAGAAAGTATATAATATCATACCTTATTAAGATATTATATCGATAATCGAAGAAAAATCATAGATCATCGAATTAATTTATTAAAATACCTATTGATCATAATAAATATCTTGAACTATCCATTCAAATAATTTACAATGATTATTTTAATAGTAAAAAATTTGGATAATTGGTCATTTATTTTATATAATTAAATAGCTATTGGGATTCATGTAAATTTTATTTGTGGATGAATATACCAAATTCCATGAAAAATCCATAAATAAATATGTTAGAAACTTAAAAAACACCCTAAAATAACCATGGCGTCTATCCAAAATATTGACGAAAATTCATGGGGAGAAATAATGATGTTTGATTTTAGAGTTGTAAATTATTAGAGAATAACTTTTAGTAAATTATATAAAGGTTTCATGATAGTTGAAAATATTTAAAATAAAAAAATAAATGAATGAGTTTCCATGTCAATGGTGAAGAGGTGAACTATTTCATGAAATAGCTTCAGTTCCATAGAAAATATATTCTATTTATAGAAACAATTATACAATATAAAATCAGATAATAAAATATATTTTAATTATAGAATCTGAATTAAAATTTTGTTCTATGTGTTGATAAAATCAAGGGGCCGGTCTGGTTGATTTTTTTTCAAAACATTTAAAAACATATTTAAGGAGAGTCTCATTGATAAAAGTTAAGGATATAATTGTGAGGAAATTTTACCAAAATTTAAATTAAATATTATTAAGGATTAAATAATATGACACTGAATGTTTTTTGGCTCTTTAATTTTTGACGACACATAAAAATGTTCAAAGGAACGGTCTTAGGATTTAAAATTTTTCAAAAAATAAGGAACATTTCACATTCTTGAATGAGATCCATGAGAAAATTATTTATTTTTTAAGTTGGTAAAATAAAAATGAATATTAATTCTTAATCCCATAAATATATCATAAATAATCCCTATTAACTATTATCAATGATATAGAATATCATAATATTTTCTTGAGAGAGAAAGAAATAAACATACTAAATATCAAAAAGTTTAATTCCATTGATGTTTTTAGATAAGGTTTATGTGAGAGATATTATAGAGTTTCAATAAGGATCCTAGATATCCTTATAGAATAAATTTGTATAGAAAAATTGATAAGGATATACTGATGTAATGAAGAAGAATTTGAATTAAGAATAATTTTCCATAAGTAAGGGGAAAACTCATATACATTATATTTAAAAGCAATAGTATATGAAATAAAAAATAATACTTATATGATTATGGTGAAATGTTTTTGGGGAACCCTTAAAAAAATGTAAAGGATGTTTATTCAAATATTATAAATTTTTATGGGAGAAAATAATGAGGGGAATGAGCCCATTTTTTATAAAATTCAATGGGACTTGGTTATCATTCATCGTTCATAACAAATTACTAACCTATTTTTAATGTATTTTTATATTATAGTAGTGAATTTTTTTCCTTTGACTAAAAACACAATATTTGAAGGCAATCTAAATAAATATTTTTTACTCGGTTCTCAATTTATCTACTAAAAAATGTCAATCGGTGTGAAGTAATTAGATAACAAAATGACTTTTAAATGTAATAAAAAATAGTAGGATCCATATTAATATAATTGATTATGATAAGATTAATGAGGTTTAATTGTTTTTAAAATTCATTAAAATTATCTCAAATGTATCACGTGGTATCCCTCACATAGTTAATAATGATAAAAAATAGCACTAATATATATTGGTTCAATATTTTTCAATGAAAAAATTTCATTTTGGAAAGAAATATATATGTAAATTTTTTTGTTTAATATTTCTCTGATCTCTGTATATGATTTATATACATTAATTATTGCGATATAAGTTATACAAAATCTATGAGGAAGAATAATAAAATTAAATGATACGTGAAAAAATGTTTCAATTATAAGAGTATGTTTGTATAATTTAATCCAATGATACAATATAATTAAATATAGACTGAGATATACAAGAGTGGAGGTAAAGAATAAAGTGATATTTTATTTAAATAAAATATGCTTTTCAATTGAATAAGAAATCAAACATTACAATAAGAAAGGGTTTTTTATGAATAGAAGATATAATTATTTTGAAAATATAAAAAAATTAAACAAATATAATAAAAGATAAAATTACAAATGTAATATATAATTGTAATATTAGTTAATGTGAAATTTTATCTAGATTAAAAGAACAAATTGATGAAAATTCTAGTTTCCAAGAATTATGTGAAGGGACTAATGTTCCCAACTATTTAAAAAGAATGGAATTTAGAATATCAAATGCTATTAGAAAAATATGATGGTAAGAATAAGAATAATGATTCAATAAAATGTATGAATGGTTTTTCATGTGATTAAAAAAGGTGTTGTATTATAAAAATAAAATTATAAAAAATAAATAAACATTTTTTCTCTCTAATAAATAATTATTTTAGGATAATTATGATGGGAAAAGTTCATAATAAAATATTATTTACCATAAGTAATTATGATGGATTTGTAAGCAATTATATGGATTAATACGACATTGAAAATAATTTTATCACATGTCATACATTTGTAAAATAATTTATAAAAACTTAAAATTTAAAATTAAATAAAAAGTTTTTTTTGTGAGGATAAATTTATTATACATTTTAAGAATTAATATTTTCCAAACTTCTGTTAAATCATGAAGTAATGATCATTAAAATGTGATAATCAATAATTTTCAAAAAGTGGAATTATGTTGGAAAAAAGATAAATTATATTCTAATAGGGAACGATTATATGGATTTGCTAATAAATTTTATGATGCAAAAATGAAACCATGGAACTTTTCAAATGATGTTATAACTTTTGGATAGTATATAATGTAAAATAATTAATATAAAGAAAATAAATGTAAAACTATATTTTTTTTGAAAAGGTTTTGATGTAAAATATTTCTATATAACATGAATCATATAATGAAGATACACAAGTTAAAGAAAGAGATAATCATGGGTCGAAAGGATATGTTTAATATAACATCTTGAAATGACTTTAATATTCTATCCTGATATAGATTTTCAAATTACCTTTAAAAGTAAACTCAATAACTAGTGGCTAGCGACTATACCTGATAGATGTAGCATATATCCTAGTGATGTAATTTACCCTAAAATATCTTAAAATAAAATAATAAATTAAAATAAAAAATAAACAACAATAAATATAAAAACCAAAAAAATAACAAAAAAACAATATTATCAATAAAAATAATTTTAAATGATGGGGTGAGAAACTTGGTAAGCTAGAATTATGATACTTTATTATAATAAAATAAAGACTTCTATATGTAGTGTGTAAATTATAAGAAAAATTACAATGTAAAACACATAACAAAAACATTGTATAAAATATAAAAAATCCTAATATGAAATCATACAAATTATCATAAGGAACAACTGTGAATCGATCCTCTTAACTCCAATTTTGTGTGCAAAATTACCCAATTTTTTTCAACTAGTATCCCAAGGAAATAATAAAACCAACAAATCAAATAATATTTTGAAGTGTATTAAAAAAACTCATAGACCAAAAAAATATTTTTTTAACTTTATCCCAATTATCTAGTGTCACAATAAAAATATGTAAAAAAAGTGCTATTACATTTCACTTATATACCCATACAAGTAGAACTATAAACCATTTTTCCTTGAATATTCTAATATACTATAATTTCCATGATTTCTTATAGTGGAGCTATTATAAAAACTTCAACATCAATTTTTTTTACCCATTTGTAAGAGATTTCCTATAGAAATATAAAATTATAGACAAATATTTTCAATTTTAATCATTATAATATAATTTTTAAAATGAACCAAATCTTTTTAAATACCTTTTATTTACTTTGTTACCAACTATTGATCAAAATTTTTATTCGAAACAAGATGATCATCTCCTTCCCTTAAGAGGAGGTTACATAACCCTATGTCTTTTCACCATGAACCATGCCCCTAAACTAAGTAGAGGAAGCTTCAACCTACTTTACTATTTATAAAGAATTTACAATTCTATACCAATTATGCTCTTAAATATTATTTTACTATAATTCAACTAAATAATTTTATAATAATTAACCTTTTCTCATTCCTTAATAGAAATGACCTAACCATCCCCCATTTAGTACCTACCTATGTCAAGCACTTTTGTTATAGAAATTGGGAATTGTAGTCAATATATATATAACTTCTAGAACATTAATGATGATCCCTATAGGAAATATTTCATTTATGGTTCTTCCCCTTTTTTCTAGCAGTCTCTAAATCCATGAACTCTCATAGAATATAGGTAACATATAACTTATCCACGAATGTTTTCCTTATACTAAAAACTATGAAAAATAAAATAAATTAATTATAAATAATTATCAATGAAATACCATCAACTTTCATATAAATAACTACCTTCTCAATTGGTGTCAAACTAAGGAAAATTTCAACAAGAATTATATTATAATGATCAAACTAAGATTATTTAGTGTCTATATCCATTCTATTTGCAATTAAAATAGTGGAAGGCATATCATAAATAATTTTAGGGTTGAATAATATATTTCTGGACACAATAATCTAAATTAAATTTATTTAAATATTTAATTTTAACTCTAAAATTAATAAATTTATGATATTATTATTAAATATATTCAATACATGGATTAAATGGGTTATAATAAAATCCAAAATATTATCATTTTCATTCAACTGATGTGAAAAGGATGTGAATAACTCTAACAATTTAAATGAGATTATAATATAATAAATCCTTAAAAATAGAAAGTTCAATTAATAATTATTCTATTTCCATGGATTTGATATGCCTAGAAAGGAAATCTATGAAATAATCTAATGTTAACATATCCTTAATCATAATAAATTAACCCCACTGATTCCGCAAAATATGGGTTGTAATCCATTTACCAAATCTCATATTGGATAAAATTATATAAATAAGAATTAATTTATTTTAATATTATTGTATATTAAATTTATCTAGTTTCCCTTGTGATAATATGATACCTCTCCGACAACCATCAAATCACCAACATATCTAGGAAAATTTTTGGGGAAACCTTTCTACAATTAGGATTTAATTTCTAAGAATATATAATGAGGAATGGTAATAATAATAATAATTAAAACAACAACAACAACAATAATAATGAAATTTTAAATGAGGTCTTAGGGGTTTATTAAGAAAACATAAACACACACTCACACATGGGACAAGATGAAAAAGACCACCGAGAGTATATTGTTGATCCACACTATAGATTTTATATTTTTTATTACTTGAATACCTGATGGAAAATATTTGAAAGGTCTAAGAAGAATGATTTCTTGATGGATCATGATAATTATTTTTGGATGGTTCATCCAAAATTCCAAGAACCCACTCAGTTTTCAAATTTTCCTCTAAAATTTTCATGCGTCCCTTATATGCATATGGTTAGAAAGTGCATGCATCCTATATAATATATCTACTATGAAGAATATAATCACACACAAATAAACTATATTTTTATTTTAGTGCCTAAAGTTGGATCTTACAATCCGTATCCCATAATAGAAACATGAAAAAAATGAATAAGTAATAAAAAATATTATTTATACTATATTTCATGATTAGGTAGTAAATAAATATGGAATTGGAGAAAATAAATTGAAATTATAATAATAAATGTCAAAAAAATAGAACCCTATAACCTGAAGTAATTTATCATTTAAAAAAAAGTGATACAAGAATTAATATGTGATCAGAAATGATATAATTTTACATCATCAAAAACAAACAATACATCCCAATTTTACAAATAATAAATCATTTCATTACTATATTACACCTCCATAGAATCATAATACCATTTTGGGTTATAGAATGATGAGTGATACCCAATCAATATACTTGGTTTCCATTTAGAGGAATCCACCTCCATGTTAGTCTTCATAGGAGAATCATTTTTTTGAGTCAATGTATCTTATGATTGATGGTATTTATAACTCAGAATAAACATTATTTGTGATATTATTTTACTTTGAATGTTCATTTATGATCGGTGAAGATTTATTATAATTTTTTAGGATGATCAAAAATAATATATGTGACACCCCAAAAAATTATGATATATTTATTTTTAAATAAATTTATTCTCTTTTTTAGTTTATAGAACACACAACCCCATGTAACACCCCAAGATTTAATAGTATTTTATTTTCATTAGATTCAATAGCTTCCTCTACACACAACACCAAATTCAAGCTTAACACGACATACCAAACTAGATGTTTAAAAGTGGTTATGAATAATATTAACTAGATTTTGAATTTAACTTATGTATTATGTGTTTCTAAGACATATTATAATAACAAATTCAAATTTTCGGATAGAAAATTTATTTTTAAAAAAAAAATTCAATTTTACTACCTTTTAATAGAGAACCCTTTGTAAATACAATTTTTTACTTTTTTACATATTAATTTTGAAAAAAAAATTCTTCTTTAGAATCAGGACATCAAAATTTAATTTGGATGAAATTTTGGTATTTTTCTAATAATATTCAATTTTTTATGAATAGTGAGAAATAATGTATTTTAATTTAAAAATTCCTTTTAATATAATTTATTTATAATGTTAGATTATATTTTAAATTGTTTTTGAAGTGTAATTAGATTATATATTTACTCTGTAATCCAATTTTGGTCATCGTAATTAATTTCACTTTGAAATTATACATAAACAAGTGTCAATCTTTTGATTGTTATTATTTCATAAAAACACGCTATTTGTCTTGACAACGATAATTAATTTTAAAATAAATTAATCAAACTTATATGTTATTAATTTGGAAAAATAGAAAACATTTTTGAATTTGAAATATGAAATATATCTTAGGCTGATTTTTTGGTATTTTTCTGAAAAACATCAATTTTTGATGAATAGTAAAACCACTAAGTAATGGATAAAAATCTGACTTTTTCATTTAAATGAAATTTTACCGCTTATATGAATTGAATTTAGAAAATATTAGATACATTGTTGTTATTAGTAAATAAAATGTGGTTCAATAAGATGAAAGTATTTTTTGGTGAATAGTAACTTTTGACTTTTATTTAGAGTGGTTAAAGGTAAATAGGGCAATTCATTATATAAATAATATTATAATGATAAAAAATTACATTAAAATTTGTCCTAACCTTATTAAATGAGTCATGGACGACCATGGGCATCCTTGGGTCTATTTTGGGACCCCATGGAGCCACTTAAGAATGATAATGACACTTTATTTTAATTAACATAAAGTAAAGACAAAAATGACATTAACAAATATCTTTTAGTATATCAATTTCTAAATGGGGTTATATAAGTCATATTTTAGACTATAAATAATAATTGGAAATCTAAACCGATTCCCTACATTATTTTAATTTTTTTATAATTTTCATATATCAAATAAATTAAATTATTTATAACACAATAATGATGTAGTATTTACCTCATTAATAAATGATTTAAATAAATATGATTATTAATATTAAAATAACATCCAAAACCTGTACAATTTTTATTGGATGATTTTCTTTCGACCATGAGTTATCTTATCTTATACTTAAATTATTTTTGGACCTTTAGAAACTGAATATCACTATATAATAAAATAATATTTTCACACTTTCCTAAAGAACCCCTCCCCCCGCCTTATAAAAGGACACCAATTCAAACCCATTTCAGAAACCTCACAAGCCCCGTAGATCATCCAAAACCTACCAAAATAATCTCTCAAGATCCCCCTATTCCTCTTACAAGCCTTACCTTAGGCAGAAGGCACTTCAAGAAGTCCTTTTGGTTCAAACCAAAGGAAGTTACCCAAAATAAAGGTAACACTTTCTCTTAAATTCTTTTGTTTTATTTTGTTATATTTTACTTATCCAACCACATAAACACTGTTTATTAATTTATTTTATAACAAAACCAGTATCCTCAAAATACTAGGATGTTTTTATGATATTATTTGAACTACAGTTACACACACCTCCATCTAATGGGTGAAGAACATACTGTTTCAGTGGATGGAAAACTAACGCCTCACGAAGCAATGAATGATCAATTATCTCCTACCGCCTCTCATGGTGGACATTAAGATAGAACTATATTTATGTATGATATATATATATTTTGTTTATGTTTTCTTTATGCCTATGTACTTTCCATTTATATCATTATTTTATGGTTTCCATTATGGGTAAAAAATGATAATTTCATTTGAGGAAGTGCGGACTATCGCCCCCTCAAAATGATATGACTTGTTAATGACTTATGTGGGACATATAAAGGATGGATATAATGTTATTATATATGATATTATATTTTAATTTTAATATACTTATGTATCATTACACTCCATTAAAATAAAAAATAGAAATAAAAGTAGCGTTCATCCATACATACGGCTTACTGTCTCTATTAACAGTACATTTCATTTCTTATCTCCAAATGTTATGTACTATTATAAATAGATATATTTAATAGATATATAATATATATATTTTATCTAAATAATTTATATAATTTTGTAGATAATGGAATTTTGACCACATGGAAAAATTGTAATTGTAACAAGTTCATTTTTGACTCAAGTTCCGAACATCGATAAATAAACCAATATGAACTCAAATAATTAACTAATTGTTATAGAAAGGTAATAAGTGATATAAAAGGAATAATAAACTTGAAAATTTTTCTTAATCAGGTATAAATTAACTTAATTTTATTATTCATGAAGAACAAGGAACATACAAGATAAGTTGGACTTGAGGTTAGGAGTTTCTTATCTCACGTTTAATTCTGTGAGATTTCCATTGTTCACCACTTATTTATTGGATGGGGTGTATTTTGAAATGACATTTGATATATATTATCTTTATATTAATGGTATTATGTGATTAATTTGGTGGTTATTAGATTTTGGTCATAGGACTCTATTGATTACAACGAAGTAAGGGTTTTTCATCTCACTTGTTATTCCCGTGAGATTCATGCTATATTGGCCACTATTTTATTTTGTGTGGAATATGTACTATACATGATTGAATTCTTGGTGTAATATAATTTAATTTATGGGTATTTATATATTCATTGAATGATCCTTATTTCATGGGTTGTATGTTTCATAAGCTACCAAATCAGTAAGGGAATTTCAAATTTCAATTTCCACTCAGTGGGATTTACACATACTTCATTGATTATTTTACTCCAAGATTATGTATGGAATAACTATTTATTATTTGTGTATTAATTTACACTCCCCTTTTTGTGGATATACATTTGATACACATAATAACTCCATTCATAATTTCTCAATTCATTGATATAAACTTGATCTTCACTCAATTTCCATTCACTGAGTTAAACATCCAAGTCATTGGTGTTGTTTTTACAAGAATAAGTGTGAATGTACGCTGATTTATATACACTGATTATCCAATCATATTGAGTGTATTTATATTTTTCACACATAATTATTTCATTTATTTATTCTTTATATAAGGATACTGTCTTTATAAGGGATTTCATCTCAATTTACATTCCTTTGAGACTTCTTTGTTGTTATGCACCAATTCACTTTTATATGGGGTATATACTGTACTTTGAAATAGTATATAATGAAATCCTTTATTCTCAAGATATAATAATTCTTTCATTACCTCAATTATTTGTATTGAAGCATCTCTCATTTGGTTAGGATCTCTAACTAAAATATCATTTTAAATGTTTTAAAAATTTATTATTCTAAATATTTCTCATTAATGTCCATGTTTTAAAAATGGTTTTAAAGATTTATTTATATTGAAATTAATGTTTTAAAATTAAAATTTCTTTTTAAAAGTTTCAAAGTGGTATGGGATACATTGATTCAAAAATCAATTTTTAAATGGCTTCTTGATAATTAGTGTGACTTTTAAATGTTTTCACGAAAAGGGGGATATTTCTCTCAAATCGTTTTGATGATTATTTTCATCTATGTCAATATCCTTCATTATTCTCGATTAAGTCTAATCTATTACAATAATTCTTACATATTGTATTGAATGAGTTATTTTCAATTGTGGATGTGCTATTTTTATACCATTCATGGTTTGTGGATAAAATATTGACATTTTGTATGATAGTTTTAATACGAATGTTTATGTTATGTTTCATAATTTTCATATGAAGAATGCATTAGACTTTGAAAGTGAAGGGTGGAGCCTGCTATAGATCCTTAATTTATCAGTAGGTCTCATGAGACAAACTAGTGTCTTGGGACAAGGCTTTGAAAAAATCTTATTTGTAGTCATGGCACAAGGCCTGGACTATGTGGTTATGATGTGCGACATTATGCATTCCATCATTATGAGATTAGATAATGATATTTTATGTGGTTATTTTACTAGTTGAATACCCATTAATATGTCTTATTATAGCATTATTTACTCAGCTCATATTCTTTCCATAAATTGTTCATGTTTATTATTTGTAAAGCCATGTGTTTTCAATTATTCACCATGCCTAACATTTATGTTATCTTCCATTGTATTTCTTACTCTTACTGAGCATTTGAGATCACCCCTTTCTTATGTTTCATTTTCCAAAGATATGGAGAAGTTAGTTATGATTGACTTGTAGGAATAATCTTTGAAGCTTGGATGTTTACGATGGAATAATTTAGTGTTGTTTTTCACTTCATGTTATAGGGTTGAACATGTGTTTGTATCATGTTTCCAAGACTACTAAACTGATCATTCCTTCAGGACTTGATTCCTTGTAATCATTCCAATGTTATGTAATAATGCACTGGCTCTTGGATTCTGGGGTCAGGGCGTTACAATTGGTATCAAAGGAAGTTTATTACAAACCTTGGAAACTAGATTTAGATAAAATCTGATTAGAGAACATTACCCTAAGATAGAATTTGAGGATTAGTATTGAAGAACTTCCTAGAATCTTGGTAATATATAGATTTTGTGTATTTTTCATGCAGTACATCCCTACATGGATACGAGTAGGTATAGGCGGCTCTGGAACATATGTACCTAGGAGTGAAAACTCCGACAAGGAGTTTCGGTCTTGACCTGGGGTATCCTGGTACACGACAATGGGCCTTGCTGCAATATTGGTTACAACACTCCCAGGGGATATGCTTAAGATAATTTATATTCTCTTTACAAACTGATTTTAAGGATTTTAATATAAGATGTTAATAAATGACCTTGTTTAATCATATGGCGTTCTAAATTGAAAATAAGATGTTATGATATTCTCCAAAAGATTTTATGACTATTATTACTCACTCAATTCTTTTTAGTTTTAGTCAATGGCTGGATTCCAAGGAAGTCATAGTAACATTGAGAATGATATTCAAGGTTTGAACAGTAGTGTAAATAAGAAAAAAATTGAATGTTGAAAAGCGTAAAAGATATCATGTTCATGCCGAATAAGTTTTCAAAAAATACGATCAACAAAATATATATTAACCAACTACTGGACTCAATAAGGAAGATAAAAGTGGGGAATGATAAGAGATCCAGTAGTGAAGACCATGGAGAAAAGAAATCTTTTTTCTTATCATGCATGAAATATGGAAGGTGTCTTGATTGAACAAAGAAATTCTTTATGTGTGGGAATGAAAGAGATAAAGTAAATAATTTCCGAAGAAAAATGAATAGTAATATGGAATAAAATAAAAATGGTCCTAAGAATACATTTACTTTAATTTTCTATAAATTTAGGGGACCTGTCCATTACCTGAGTGAATTCTATATTCTATAGGATATCCTCTTAGTAAAGGAAGAATCTATGTTGAAATAAATGGATGGAGAAATGTTTAAAAATTATCAGTTCTCTTTGTTGATGGGATTACTTCGGAAGACTTTTCTCTTGTATTTGTAACCCTGCAGTTTTTCATCTGAAAATGATATTTGAGGAAGAATTATATTTTCTCTTGTGGATATAGTTATAAATAACAATTTTGTTTTATATGATCATTGAGTTTGAGGAAATTACATGTTATTAAATTTTGGAATGAAAATGTGAGGTATGAGATAAAATTTGTGATAAAATTATGTTATAGTTATTATGAGGAATCTATCTAATTTTTGGGAATATTAAAATATTATATATTTTTTGAAAAAGTAAAACACATAGACTGTGTGACAACCCGTCACGCTGGACAAATCTGTGGGAAACGAACCCACAACCATAATGTGATTGGGATTTATCACCTACCATTGGACTACGTGAAGTCCCTGGTTAGTGTGACTAATTCTTTTTAGTTAACTGATTTTATTGATCAATAATAAGTTTATTTGGGATATTATGTCTTATCAAATGGATATCCTTAGTATTGGAAAATGATTTTGTGATGAAGTGATAAATTTTATTTTGGAAGACGTTCTTTATATTGGGAATACTATATGCCTATAGAAAATAAAATACAATGGGATTTCATTTTAAGAGTAAATATTATTTTTACCATTGTTTTTATTGTGTATTTATACTGATTTGGGTTATTTATGGAAATAATTATGCTATCATAGAGAATATGTGATTAGGTTAATTAATTTTAATTATGTGACTTTAAGAGTATTCAATATTATTTGGAGATACAATTTAACGTGGAAAGATACGTAAGAAAATTCTTATGAGTTTTGGGTTTCAATATTAGTTTGGATTATATTAAAATATTTTATGGGTATTTGTTTACTGAATGGTATTTATTGAACTTTTGGTATTATTGGTTTAATTTTTGAAATTAAGATTAGTATTTCTTTTTCAAAAGTATTATCCTTTTTACGGATCATTTGATCTTTTACTAACTATTTTAGTTTTGGTTAATCTCTAAAGAGAAGAGAAATATATAGTTTACCCATAGTGGATTATGTTATTCTCTAAAATTTGATTCTAGTTCTTCAGGTGTAACCAAGTCCTCTTTAATACTCATCATTTGGAGTGAAAGATGAGTTTGTGTTAAGAATTAGATAAAGGATGAAACTCTACTTGTCAAGTATATTTTTGTTTTCTTATTCTATGAATAAATAAATTATTAACTGATGATATTTTAAATCGTTATAGATTGATGGATTTGAGGCCCTCAATTTTACACTTATTTGTGATTGATGACCTCAATCACTCCCTATATATATTTATGTTTTTCCTCCAATTATGTTTCTCTAATTTCCACCAATGTTCTCCTAATCGAGATCATAATTTAGTGGTGACTTTTTCATCTCATTTTATTTTTTATTAAGACTATATTTTATTAACCCAATATCCGATGTGGGTTTTCCAAAAAGGTATTTTTCTTTTTTTAACCTTTTATTTTCGAAGAACAATTTCAAATTGCAAGGACAAAATTTATTGAAATAGGGGAGAATGTAACACCACAGGATTTCATAGTAAGATATTTTTCTTAAATTCAATAGCTTGTGCTACATGCAACACCGAGTTCGAGTGCACTACGACTTACCAAACTAGCCGTTCAAAAGCGGTTATGAATAGTATTAACTGGATTTTGAATTTAACTTATTTATTATGTGTTTTTAGACATATTATAAGAAAAATTGAAATTTTTAGATAAAAAATGTATTTTTCAAAAAAAAATTATTTTACAACCTTTTAATGGAAAACCCTTCTTAAATAAAATATTTGACTCTTTTACATATTCATTTTGACAAAATAAAATTCTTATTTAGGATCGGGACATCAATATTTACTTTGGATGAAATTTTGGTATTTTACTAATAATACTCATTCTTTTATGAATAGTGAGAAATAATGTATTTTAATTCCAAATTTCCTTTTAATATAATTTATTAATATGGATAGATTATATTTTAAATTGTTTTTGAAGTGTAATTATATTATATTTTTACCATTTAATCAAATTTTGGTCAGTGGAATTAATTTCACTTTGAAATTATACATAAACATGTGTTAATCTTTTGATAGTTATTGTTTCCTAAAAACATGCTATTTGTTTTGACCAAGGGAATTAATTTTAAAATTAATTAATTCAACTTATATATTTTGAATTTTTTAAAATAGATATAATTTTTGAATTCATAATATAAAATATATTTTAGGCTGAATTTTTGGTATTTTTCTGAAAAACTTCAATTTTTGATGAATAGTGAAACCACTAAGTAGTAGATAAAAATCCGACTTTTCCATTTAAATAAAATTTTACTTCTTTTGTGAATTGAATTTCGAAAATCTGAGATAATGGTTTTTATTAGTAAGTAAAATGTGGTTCAATAAGATGAAAATAATTTTTGGTGAAAAGTAACTTTTAACTTTTCTTTACCGTGGTTAATGGTAAATAGGGCAATTCAAGGTAAAAAGTATATTATAAAAATAAAAAATTACCTTAACACTTTTCCTAACCATATTTGATGAGTAATTGATGACCATGGAAATACTTGGGTCTATTTTGGGACCCCATAGAGCCACCTAAGAATGATAATGGCACTTTATTTTAATTAACTTAAAGTAAAGACAAAAATGACATTAAACAATATATTTTAATATATCCATTTTTACATGGGGTTATATAAATAATATTTTAGACAATAAATTATAAATGGAAAGCTAAAAAGATTTCCTACATTATGGTAATTTTTTTATAATTTTTGGACATCAAATAAATTAAATTATTTATGACACAATAATGATGTAGTATTTACCTCATTCATAAATGATTTAAATAAATATGATTATTAATATTAAAATAATATCCAAAACCTATATAATTCTTATTGGATGATTTTATTTAAACAATTAGTCAATATTATATTATACTTTAATTAGTTTTGTAACTTTAGAAACTGAATATCTTTATATAATAAAATAATATTTTCACACTTTCTTAAAGAGCCCCTCCTCCCCCTTATAAAAGGACACCACTTCAAACCCATTACACACACCTCTCAAGCCATTTGGCTAGTCAAAACCCTAAAAAAATAATCTATCAGGATCCCCCTCTTCCTCATATAAGCCTGACTTTAGTCATAAGTCACTTCAAGAAGTCCTTTTGGTTCTAACCAATGGAAGTTACCCAAATTAAAGGCAACACTTTCTGTTAAATTCATTTGATTTATTTTGTTTTATTTTACTTCTCCAACCCCCTAAACAATTTTAATACTTTATTTTAAAACTACAGAAGTACCCAATATACTAGGATGTTTTTATGAGAAATATTATAACTACACTTACACACACCTCCATCTAATGGGTGAAGAACATATTGTTTCTGTGGATGGAAAACTAACACCTCACGAAACGATGATTGTTCGATTATATCCTACCAACCCTAATGATTTCCATTAATATGGTAATTTATTTATATATAATATATATATTATGTTTATATTTTCTTTATGATTCTATATTTTCAATTTAAATCATTATTTTATCGTTTCCATTCTGGGTAAAACGTGATAATTTCATTTGAGGAAGTACGGACTACCGCCCCCTCAAAATGATATGACTCATTAATGCCTTATGTGGGAAATATAAAGGATGTAATTAATGATATTATATATGATATTATACTGGAAGTATAATATATCTATGTATCATTATGTTTTAATTCCATTAAAATACAAAATAGAAATGAAAGTAGCGTTCATGCGTACGTACGACTTACTGTCTCCATGAACGGTACATTTCATTTCATATCTCCAAATGCTATTTAATGTTATAAATAGATATATATACTGGATATATAATATATAATATATATTATATATAAATCATTTATATCATTCTGGAGATAATGGAATTTTGACCACATGGAAAATTGTAATTATAACAAGTTCATTTTTGACTCAAGTTCCGAACATTGATAAAATATCCAATTTGAACTCAAATAATTAACTAATTGTTTTATCAAGGTAAAAAGTGATATAAAAATAATAATAAACATGAGAAATTTTCATAATAAAGTAGAAATTATCTTCTGTTTATTATTCAGGAAGAATAAGGAATATACAAGACTAATCATACTTGAGGTAAGAGGTTTCTTATCTCACTTTTAATTCTGTGAGATGTCCATTGTTTGCACATATTTATTGTATTTGGTGTATTTTGTACTTCCATTTTATATATATTATCATTATTATCTTTATATTCATGGTATTATAATATTAATTTTTTGGTAATTAACCTTTGGTCATACGACTCGATTGATTGTAACGAAGTAAGGGTTTTTCATCTCACTTTTTATTCCTGTGAGATTCATGCTATATTGGACACTATTTCCTTTATTGTGGGATATGTCTTATCCATGATTGTATTCATGGTGTAATATAATTTAATTTATGGGTATTTACATCTTCATTGTATGATCCTTCTTTCATGGGTTGTATGTTTCATAAGTTATCAAATCGGTAAGGTAATTTCTAATTTCAATTTCCAATCACTGGGCTTTAGGCATACTTCATTGATTATTTTACTCCAAGATTATGTGTGGAATAACTATTTATTATTTATGTTGTAATTTCCACTCCCATTTTTTGTGGATATAATTGTGATACACGTAATCACTCCGTTGAAAATTTCTCAAGTCATTGATATAAACATGATCTTAACACAATTTCCATTCACTGAGTTAAACATCCAAGTCATTGGTGTTGTTTTTACAAGAATATGTGTGAATGTACTTTGATTGATTCACACTAAATATACAATCATATTGATTGTATTTATATTTTCACACATAATTATGTCATTGATTTATCCTTTACATAAGGATACTGTCTTTATAAGGGATTTCATATCAATTTACATTCATTTGAGACTTCTTTGTTGTTATGCACCAATTCACTTTTATGTGGTGTATATACTGTCCTTTGACATAGAATATAATGAAATCATTTATTCTCAATATATTATAATGTTTTTATTACCTCAATTATTTGTATTCAAGCCTCTCTCATTTGGTTAGGAACTCTAACTAAAATATTATTTTAAATATTTTAAAATTTTATTCTTTTAAATCATTCTCATTAATGTCCATGTTTTAAAAATGGTTTTATGGACTTATTTATATGTAAATTAATGTTTAAAAATTAAAATTCCTTTTAAAAGGGTCAAATTGGTATGGGAAGCATTGATTAAAAAATCTATTTTTAAATAGCTTCTTGAGAAATAGTGTGACTTTTAAATGTTTTCAAGAAAAAGGGGGATATTTCTCTCAAATAGTTTTGACAATTATTTTCATCTATGTCAATATCCTTCATTATTCTCGATAGAGGTTAATCTATTATAATAAAATCTTCCATATTTTATTGAATGAGTTATGTTTGATTGTGGATGTGCTATTTTTATACCATTCATGGTTTGTGGATAATGTATTGACATTTCATATGCTAGTTTTAATACAAATGTTTAGGTTATGTTTCAAAATTTTCATATGAGGAATGCATTGGACTTTTCAAGTGATGGGTGGATCCCGCTATAGCTCCTCGATGCAATGGTGGGTCTCATGAGATAAAGTAGTGTCTTGGCACAAGGCCTTGAAAAAATCTTATTTGTAGTCTTGGAACAAGGCCTTGACTATGTGGTTATGATGTTCAGAATTATGCATTCCAGAATTATGATATTGGATAATGATATTTCATGTGGTTATTTGACTAGTAGAATACCCATGAATATGTCTTATTATGGAATTATTTACTCATCTCATATTCCTCCAATAAAGTTTTCATGTTTATTATTTCTAAAGTCATGTGTTTTCAATTATTCACCATACCTAATGTTTATGTTATCTTCTGCTATATTTATTTCTCTTACTGAGCATTTGAGCTCACCCCTTTCTAACGTTTCATTTTCCCATGATATAAAGAAGTTAGTTATGAGTGACTTGTAGGAATAATCTTGGAAGCATGGATGTTTCTAATGGAATAAATTAGTGTTGTTTTTCTTTTCAAGTTGTAGTGTTGAACTTATGTATGTATCTTGTTTCCAAGACTACTAAACTGATCGGTCCTTCCAGACTTGATTCCTTGTAATCATGCCAATGTTATGTAATAATTCACCGGTTCTTGGATTCTCGGGTCGGGGCATTACCCCCCACGTCTAAATGAACTGGAATATTATATATTATTATAACATATCCATTAAACTAGTTGGTTTTAATTTAAGTGACTAAAATTTTAAAATTATATCTTGTACAGACAAATTAAATAAATTCATTGGTTTTAATATATTATAAATAAAAAAATCATTTGAATGTAAAATAAGTGTTTTTATGAAAAATTCTTTTTATGAAGGAAATAAATTTTTATCTTAATAAATTAAATTTATCAATATCAGTGAATTATATACATTAAATTTATATGTTATATATTCAATAAATGTTTTATCATTAATATAATATTTTTACTATGCATGTGATAAGAATATAACTATATTTATTCTTAGAAATAATATTTTTTTAAAAAAATGATTTCGTCTCATTTTACAAACTTAATTTATAATTAATATATCACACTTATAGGTATTGAAATTCATAGAATTAATTCCATATTTGGAATTAGGAGGTTAAAACTTATCAAACATTCCCCTTTTATTTTGAAGCATTAGGAATACAACTTTTGGTATAATTTATCACCTATGTAAAGGGTAAACTAGGTTAATCTAGGTTTAAAAATATGATAATGCCATATATTTCCTCATAATTATTATTGGATTAATGTAATTTGAACCTTATAGCCTCATTCTTGAAATATAATTGTTTACTGTGCACTTTTCCATAAAAATGACCTATATAATATTTAATGTAATGAAGGTTACCCAGTTTCACTCTCTTAGTTTTAAATATGTCTTATGGGTCTATGTAGGGACACAAGAAAGTTATGAAGGAATATAAAATCATTTTTTAGAAAATGAAATTAATATCATGATGGATAATTATTTCTTAATTTTACTATGTATTTAATTACCTTAAATTATTATATAGTGTTGAAACCATATATATTCAATTAATAAAAAATTAAATAAATGATATTATAAATAAGAAAAGTGATATAATTTGAATTATTTATAGTTTTAAATAAACTTTATAGATTATTATGAAATATTATTGTTTTATTAAAGTATTATATTATAATTAAAACTTTTTCTTTATGTCTTTTAACTCAAATTAAATTAAAAATGTCAAAATTGACATTAATGATATTTTATTTGAATAATATTTTATTAAATTATGTCAAAACCATAAAAATTTAAAAGAGTAAATGGTGGATATGATACGGTCTAAAATTTTAACCCTTTTATATTTATTATCCAGTTTTAACCTTATATATAAAATTATAACCCTTTAAGAGTGAACAATATATTTCAGTAGTTATTGTTAATATAGGTTAACTATAGGGTTAAACAAAAATATAAGGCTTAAAGAACCACCTAAACCTAAAGATATATGATTTATTTATGAGATTTATACCCCATACTATATTTTATTTTACTACCAATACTTTTTAATGTATTTTGGAAACATAGTGACTTTATTATATTTTAATCCTTTAAGAATTTTTAAAAGTGACCATCAACTCAATTAATAATGGGGACCCTAATGTTTCTTCCTCTCACAAATTATATCCTTTTAGATCAACCATTTCGTTATAAATTATCTTGTAAAATACTATATAAACATTCAAGGGTTTCTAGTTTTCCCAAAATACAAACCATATGGACCTTAAGATCAGATCTAAATGAGTTATTTCAAATAATTGGTAATCTATTTCAATAATCACTTTCTTTTTAATTATTATTTTACCACATATAGGTATATTATATTATTCATACAATAATTAATTCAGTATCCTAAATATACCTAAATGTTATTATTATTAATAAATTAGCATTATATATATTCTTTATAATCAAATGATAAGCGAAATATCGCTTGTGTGTACATATGGCTTACCACTTTCAAGTAGCAATACAATTCATTTTCAGCCACTATATTTCATTGATGTTTATTATGATGGTTTTGAAGTTTATATAAGATATTTATGACATAATTATACTTTTTAAATAATATAATCATATCTACCTTCTTTCCTTGTAATCTTTTGGAAAACAATAATGTTGCTCATTCGTATGTGTGGACTACCCCCTCAACAAAGCATTGTGATTTGTATTTCATTTCTATATTACATGGATTTTAATAAATACAGAGTTAATAAATATATATGGTATATATTATATAATAATTTTTTAAATATGAATTATTATTTACCTTTATTTCATTCTATTAGTTAAAAACTAAAAACAATATTCATACGTACATATGGAATACCATCACCATGAATAGGGTAAATCATTTTTATCTATAATTTTAATGGATGGATATAAATATGAATATAATGAATATATATGATATTTATATCATATTTAACTTTCTTTAAATTTTTTAACCCCTATCTATGTACAAGGAATGAAACTACTGATCCAAAACATACATGAAAAATGAAGTAGTTGTCACTCGAAATAGTGATTTAATAAATAATTGTTAATAAACAAGTGATAAAATGTTATAAGTAAATAAAATTTAGTATGATATATATTATTATGGTTATATAAAATATTTATAATAAATATATATTTAATATAGAGGTTTTTTAGATACATACAAAAAAAATTAGACTTGAGGTAAGGGTTTATTTCACAATATCATTATTATTGAAAATTGATTATGCTTAAGTCTCCCTTGGGATATTGTTTTTATTATTTCTATATTAAACAAAATATAATTTATTTTCCTTTAGTTATTCATGAAATTTTCAAATAATATAACTATTTTACTCTCTTTGGAACTTAAAAATATTTAAAAAATGTTTTTATGAAAATATAAATTTATTTCTCTCTTGAGTCAAAAATAATTTTTATTCCATATATATGTTTTACCAAAATATTTTCAAGAAAGTTATAAAAAAAATAAAAATTATATTTTGATAATTTTTTCCATGTTTTAATTTTTACAAAACAGTTTGAATAGAATCATCTTATCATTTTCCAAATGAGGTATTTTTTGAGCTTTTTATAATAACATGAAAAGAATGTTTTTTGACTTATATATCATGCATAGAATTACCCATCGTGATGATCACCCATTCATTTATAACTTATTTTTTATGTTTCTATGATTATATTTAAAAGTTTTTTTTATAATATTCCGGATTTTTTTATTTTTTAAAATAGATTTTCAATGTGAAAAGTGTATTTTATGGAAGAACATTTTTAATGAAATTTTTATGGTATTTCTATTCATAAATGAAAAAAATCCTCATTTTACTTATTTTCTACTAGGAATATGTTGTAATTATACCATCCTTTTTATTTATCCTAATTTTTTAGGATCAGTTTGACTAAGGATGTACTAGTTTGATATATTCACCATATTATTCTGGATAGTTTATGATTATGTTAACTGATTGTGGAAAGTATTAATATTTGATATGATAGTTTTTCCATATTAATGTTTATATTTATTTTTTTCACCCCTTTCATATGATTAATTCATTGTCATAAGTATGTTATGGGAAGATCCTACTATAGCCCCCCAATGCATTGATGGGGTAATGAGACAAACTACCTTCTGTATTTGGATGAGAACATACCCATTTATGTATGATTTCTTGGAAATATTCCTTGATGATATGTTTGTGAGGTCTATAATTATGAATACCCTCTTTATGATATTATTTCTTGACTTCCATGTTCTTATTTTATGAGTTATGATATCCATGTATAATTTTCAAGAACATGTTAATTTTTATATGTCATTATTTGATAATCATTTATTCCTCCCATAATATACTTCATGAGAAAGTTATTAATTAAATGAAATGTGTTTTTTAGATTTTTACATTTTCATATGGATTATGAATTAATCATTCATGACATATTTTTTTTGTAATCATACCCTCATTAAGCATCTGAGGTCACCCATTTCTTATGTTTCCTTTACCCAGGATGAACAGAAATGTTTTATTATTGATTTACATGGATATAATAAATAAAAAATGGTATTATAAGAAAAATTACTATATATTGTTTTTCAATGATAACTTTGGATTCAAGAATTTGTCTAGTTTTTGAAGACTATTAAACTATTTGGTCCTCTGGTATGTGATCACTTGTATCTAGTAGCAATGTAATAAGGTAAGAAACTAGGCTACTAGGATTAGGGTCATTACAGTTGGTAATAAGTAATTTTTAGTAGAAAACTTGGGAATTAGATTTAGAAAATCATATATTATGGAATATAACCCTATGAAGGAATTTGTGAATATTCCCAAAGAAATAAAGCTTATGATTTTGAGATTATATATAGATAAATTTTTTATTGATATAATGTGTTTCACTTTTTTTGGATTATATATTATATTTCAAAATGTTTTGATCTAATATAGTGAATTAATTGTTTTAGAAATTCCACCATGTGACAGAAATGAGAACCATATCAAGGCACATAACACATATAGGGATTTCCCTCATCTGTGAGATAATGAATTTGAAACTAGATCTACACATATAGATAATCAAATTATAACTATATTATGATAGATGACTCTGGTTATGACCAATAACCATTCTTATATAGAGAAGACTACAAATACACAATACAATGTGACAACGTTAAAATAATTCATGTGTTAGAGAACTCTATCAATTAGTGGGACTGTAAATCCATTTGTAGTTGATTAATGGATAAGTTTCTTGAGATGATATATCTCTAATTTTGATGTATTAGAAGAGTGAATGTTTTTATTGAAGTTTATTGTCTCCCAGGGGATAAAGATAAGTGGATTTCATTGATTCAAAACACTAAGGATGAATAGGAAACAATGATCCTGTAATGAAAGGATTTTAAGGTACCATTATTGGAAAAATATTTCCTTTATGAGCGATGAGATGGTATGGAGAGAAAATTATTGAGTGTAAGAGAAAATTAATATGAAAATGTTTCTATGCATGAATCCATCTTCATAATGGTATTAAGGAATTCTATAGATTATGTATGAAATATAAAGAGAAATATTGACCATTTCTTTGATTGGATTAAGACAATCCTTCTAAGGGAACTAGTCTCTAAAAATCCTCATCATATAAGGTTATAGTTTCACATAATATCATGGAAGAGAAATAATTATCCATGTATTATGGGTTTTAAGGAAATCAATAAAAGAGTAGGGTCACTGAGCATTCTAGAAAAAGAAAATATGACAAAATAGAAGAAGGGAAGGGTATAATTTCTATCTTTAAATAAATCTAGAAAGAAATACTATGAAACATAATTTATAGAATTGGGATTTTGTAATATGTTTAGGGATAGAGGCCACAGGGATCATGAATACAAGTGAAAGAAAGAATATTCCAATGTGAAATTATTTAATAACAAGGAGATGTGGCATTATGGAAACAATTTTCCCGGGCATCAAGGCAATTATCCCAAAAAATGCCAAGGGAGAAAGTCCAATATTATATAATCACAAAAGATGAAGTTGAAGTACCTAATGATTTTGTGGTAGGTATTTATCATATCCTAAAATTTATCTAATAATTTATTTAATTCTAGATATTTTCACTCTTTTATATCTTCTATGTTTTACAAGAAAATAATATATTTCTATGGCACCTTTTTAAGGGAGTTATCAGTCATGACAATTAGTATAAATCTCACTAAAACGAGGATGTGTGAGTCAGTTCCCATTATAACACATAATAATTACTGATTTAATAAACTCATTAATACCAATTATTGGTTTTGATATAATCCTTCAAATGGAAATGATTTGAAATTATAAGGAAAACATTTATTGCAAAGATAAGAAAATGATGATTTGAAATGAAGATGTGTAATTCCCTATATTTAGAGGGGAAGATTCATCATTTTAATCATGTCTATATCCAACCACAATAGCACTTTTAATTGAGATTCTTGTGGAAGAATAGAATACAAATTATACATATGGAAAAGGTAATATTCAAATTGAGGTTGTACCGATTGTGTATGAATACATTGATTTATTTCTCACATTATTACATGGAAATACATTAGAGTGTGATGTTTAGTTTTCCATTGATTTAATCTCAGTCTCAAGACATATATCCAATAATTTCTATTGAACAGCCACTATGGAACTAGTGGAATTTAAGAATCAACTATAAGAGTGATGTAATAAGGGATTTATATTCTCTAGTGTTTCATGATGTGGATGTCATATACTTTTTGTTAATAAAAAAACATGGATCTATGAGGGTGTGCATTTATTAAAGGTAAATTAATGCAATTATGATAAAATATAAGAATCCCCTACCTCAAATTGATGACTTATTCGATCATTTTCATAAATAAAAATATTTTTCAAAGACTGCTCTTTACTCTAGGTATCATCAATTGTGTGTAAATAAGGAATATATTCCAAAGAAAACATTTTGAATGAGGTATGGACATTACGAGTTTATATTAATTCCATCTGGATTGACTAATAAACCCTCTATTTTTATGGATATAATGAATAAAATATCCAATAAATATATTGATGTTTTTTTGTGCTATTTATTGATCATGCATTGGTGTAATATAAAATCAATTAGGACTATAAGAATCACTTTCATATCATTCTCGAGACTCTTAATAGAAAAATTATTATATGGGAAATTTAACAAGTGTGAATTCTGGAATCAAAAAGTTTCTTTTCATGGATATATTTTCTTCATGGATAGAATCTCAATTAATCCTATGAATACAAAGGTATTACAATAATGGAATACACCAATGAACATAACTGTGGTATGTAGTTTCAATGGTTTTGTTGGTTATTATAACTTAGTTATTCAAAGTTTTTCTCAAATGGATAACCCATTAAACAAGAATACTCATAGAATGGTTAATCTCAAATGGAAAATAGAATGTGAATAATGTTTTAAATAATTGAATAAGAGATTGGTTAATGATCTGATTTGGGTCTGACATCATGAAATGATGGATTTTTAATATATACTGATATATCAAACAAGGGACTTCATTGTTTCCTTATGAATAATGAAAAAGTTATTGCTGATGTATGATGGTTATTAAAGGTTCATGAAAAAACTATCCAACCCATGATCTTTTGTTGGAATCTATAGTATAATCTTTAATGATATGAAGAAATTATCAATAAGGTAAAATTTTGAGATATATACAAATAGAAAGAGGTTGAAATACATATTTTCACATAAAGTGATCTATATGAGGCATAGATAATGGCCCAAGGTACACAAGGACTATACTTTATCAATATAGTTCCTCCTAGAGAAGGAAAATAAGGTAGAATATGCATTAAGGAAAAAATATCATGAAGTATTGACCGAAATGGGTATTTATAGAGATCCTATGTTCATGTATTTAGTTAAGATAGATATGATATTTATTAAGGAAGGGGAAACATCAGCCCTTTTTCTAATGATTTCCAAAAAAATATTTATTGGAGAATATAATATGTTCTCATCCATATGATGATAATTTTCAAAATAAAATTGATTTCATGAATGATAAAAAATTGGAAGAATTCATATATGAAGATGGAATTATGAAATTTTTAAAGAGATTATGTGTTATTTCTATACATAAAATGAAAAGGGAATTGTTAGATGATGCCCATAGCTCAAATTTCTTTATCCACCTTGGTAGCACCAAGTTGTATAGATATTTAATGCATCACTTTTTGTGGGATGATATGAAGTCAATAATTGCTAATTATGTGTCAAGATGTTTGTTTTTTAATAGGTTAAGGTTGAGAGAAAACATCTTATAGGAGTAATGCAACCTAAAACTATTCCAATGTGGAAATGGTATGACATTACTATGGATTTGTTTCACTAGTTTACTAAATACTACTAGAAAGATTGATGAAGTATGGGATTTTTTTTGATCTCCTCGCCAAATCGTTGCATTTAATCTTATTAGGAGAAGATTTACCTCTTGATCACATTTCAGGGATATATGTTAATAAATTTTTAAGAATTAAAAAATCACATATTTCAATTGTTTTATATCATGATCCATGATTTACATCAAAATTATAGAAATGTATTTAGAAGGATATTGATACTGATCTTAATTTTATCACTACATATCACCCTCCAATAAATTGAACAACCAAAAAGACTATTTAAACATTATAATACATGTTGAGGTTATACACTCTTATCTTTCATGGTATTTGCGATCAGTATTTACCTTTGGTAGTTTTTTTTCTATAAAAACAGTATCCATTAAAGTATTCAAATAGTTTTATATGAATGTTTATATAAATAAGATAAATTTCTATAACTTGTTGGGATGATATTGGTAAAAGGAATCTCATATGAACAGAAATTTTGGAGGAATATATGGAAAAGGGAAAAAATATTCAAACCCATATCGAAGGAGATCAAAGATAAAAAATATCTGTACTGATGACTAGAGGAATGATTTGACATTTCTAATGGGAGATCATGTTTTCATGAATGTATCTCTATAGAAGGACGTTATATAGTTTGGTGTGAAATGGAAACTAATAGTTAGGTAAATGAATCCTTTTGAAATCTTGTAATGAATTTGAGTTGTGAATTATCATTTGGCAATTCCTCCAAGTCTCTCTAAAGGTCCTGATGTGTTTCATATATCAATACTGTGGAAGTATAATAAAACACAGAATCATGTTCTCACATATGATGAAATAGAATTGAATCATGATCTATCTTATTGTGAAGATACTATCCATATTATGTTCACAAGATAAATAATGTTGAGGAATCAGATGACTCGACTGGTAAATATACTTTAGAGAAATCACAAGATATACGAGGAGATTCCCAAAACTGAAGAAAATATGATGAATGACTGCCCAAATATTTTCACGAGATAGAATTATGGATGTTTTTTGGATTAAATATTTTTAATTAGGTAATAATGGAACACCACAAGACTTTATGATCTATTTATTTTTTAATAAATTTAATCTTTTCAATAGTTTGAGTTACACAGAACCCCATGTCTATATAAACTATAATATATTATACCATTATAACCTAACCAATAAATTATAAGGAACAAAATGTAATAAATATATTTTAAAATTACATGATTTACATAGCTATAAAAAAATTATTTTTTATCAATTAATTATAAATAAAATAAAAAACATTTTAAAGTAAAAGAAGTGTTTTTATGAAAAAACATTATATGTATGTAATGTGCATTTTATCTTAATAAATTTAATAAATAAATATTTTTGAATTATTATAATGATTTTTATACGATAAATATTAAATAATATGTTTCTACATTCATCTAATATTTTAACTATTCATGGTATAATAATAAATCCAGTTTTTTACTAAGAAACTATATTATTCTGAAAACCAGTTTTCATCATGTTTCTCACACTTATTTTGAAATTATTTTATTCCAAATATATTTATTTAATTTGATAAAATTGAATAAATATTTTGAATTAAGTGGTTTAATGTTTTTTATGGGCTCCTTTTACTTTTAGGCATTTTTAATAGAAATCGTGGTAAAATATATCATCCATGTAACATGTGAATTTTGTTAATATAGGTTAAAAATAAGTGTTAAGGCCATAATTTTTCTTCATAATTCTTATTGTATGATTTTATTTATACCCGTATCATATTATTCTGAAATTTATATGTTTAATGTATTCTTGTCCATGAAAATGAGATATATAATATTTAAAGTAAAGAAAGATTCAAAGTGTCATTCTCTTAGTTTTAAATAGCTCTTATGTTGCCTTAGAGGGGAAAAATAAACTTATAAATGAATATAAATTTCTATATTGAGAATAATTAAATTATTTAAATTATTTAAATTTATTTATAATGGAATGTAATTATATAATTACATTTAATTATTACACTCCACTGACACAATATTTATTCAATTAATAGAAAAATAAAATAAATTAATTTAAAAAATACTAAAAGTGATATAATTTGAATGATATATTGTGTTAATTTTTTTTAATGATTATTAATACATATTCGAGTTTTATTAAATGATTATATTCTAATTAAAACCTTTCATTCATGTATTTTAAGTCAAATTAAACTAATAGTGTCAAAATTGACATTAATGATATTTTATCAAAAAAATTTAATATATTAATTAGAAACAATAAAAATATTAAAATAGAAAAATCTGTATAATAAATTGTCTAAATATTAATATATTTTCCATTTTTGAGCTAATTTTCACATTATATGTAAAATTATAACCCCTGAATGGTGAAAAATATATTTCCTCCGTTAATGTTGAAATAGGATAACTAATGGGTTAAAATAAAATATAACATTTAAAGAACCACATAAACTAATAAAAAATTAATTTGTTTATATTATTTAAACACAATAATATATTATTATTTTATCCCTAAGTTTTTAAGTCATTTTAAATAGATAATTATATTATTATATTTTAATCTTTTAAGAAATTCCAAAAGTCACCCCCCTCAATTATAAAAGGGAACCCCTTATTTCACTTATTCACACTACATTGAGCCGTATATCTCAATAAAAAACTAAAAATTCTCTTATAAACTCCACTAAAAAAATTATACATGTGATTGTATTTCTAAAATACCAACCCTATGGATGTTAAGAGAAGATATAAAGTAGTTGTTTCAAAGAAGAGGTAATCAATTTAACTGACCACGTTTTTTTAATAATGATTTTACTGACTATTAATTTATTAAATTATTAATAAAGTAATAAATGATGTATAATAAATATACTGAAATTTTATTTTGATTACAAAATCACCATTATCTACCATTTTTCTCAACAAATGGTAAGTGAAATTATCACTCGTGTGTACATACAGGTTACCATCTCCACGTAGAGAAACATTTCTTTTTCCACAATTATATTAAATTGTTGGATATTATGATGGTTTTAATTTTTATATATGATATTTATGACATTATTATGTTTCTATAATAATAATTTAATATCTAAATTCTCACATTAAAATCTATTGGAAAATAATAACGTCTATTGAAAGTACTTGTGGACCACCACCACCATAAAGCGATGTAAATTTTTTTCATTTAAATTTTAATTCGATGCTAATAAGGATATATGTACTGAATTTATATGATATGTATGATCTATATGATATTATAATTACTCTTGAAATGTGAATTATTATTTGCCTTTATTTTTTTCCATCTACTAAAAAATGAAAACAGCATGCATGGGTACTTATGACCTACCGTCTCTATATACGATTTAATTCATATATATATATATAACTTTTATGGGTGAATATATATATATATATATAATTAATATAAATAATATTTATATAATGGTTAACATACATGAAATTATTGAACCATAATCAATGTACAAGGTCTGAAACTACTGAATAAAAAGAAACTTGAAAAGTGAAGTAGTTATCACTTAGAATAGTTATTTAATAAAGAATTATTAATAAATGGTTGATAAAAGGTAATAATTAAATAATATTTTGTTTGATATATATGTTTATGGTTCTTTATTATATTTATAGTAAATTTAAATTTGTTATACAGGTGTCTTGGACAAATATGAAATAAATCTGACCTAAGGTAAGAGTTTATTTCACAATCTAATAAATTTTCAAGATTATTTATGTTAAAGTATCAGTTGGGGGAAATTTTTGATATTTATATCATAAATACAATATATTTTATTCTCCTCTAGTTATTCATGATATTTTAAAGTAATAGTATCTTTTTTCTATCTTTTTCACTTAAAATGTTTGAGAATTTCTTTTTATGAAAATACGACTTCATTTATCTATTTGAATGAAAATATTTTTCCTTCATATGCATATTTTCTGTAAATATTTTAAAAATTGTTTTAATCAGACTAAAATTGTTATTTAAAAGATATTTTTAATGATTTTTTACCTTTTATAAATTGGTTTGAATGGAATCTTCCTAGATTTTTCTGAATGAGGTTCTTTCTTGATATTTTTAGAATAATATAAAAGGAATGTGTTTTTAAATACATAAGACATGTATTAAATTACCCTCCATCATGATCAATTATTTATTTGAGGTATATATTATAGTTTTATAAGATATTTTTTCAATGAAAATGTTTTTCCAAATATACTTGAAATTTATAGTTTGTAAAATTAATTTTCAAAGTGAAAAGTGTATTTTCCCTAAGATTGTTTTAAGAACATTTTTATATAATTTATCTTCATAAATGAAAACGACCTTAATTTTTATTATTCTACACTAGGGATATTTTGTAATGATACAATACTTATTATTTATTTGGAAGGTTTATTCTTAGCTTGAATGGAGATAACTATTTAATACCATTCACCATATCACTCTAGATGATTTCGAATTATGTTCATTTATTGGGGAAAGTATTAACATTTCATAATATTGTTTTTCAATATGAATTTTTACATTGATTATATTTCATCCCTTTCATCTAAGGATTTTATTAGACTTAGAATGTGATAGGAGGACCATGTTATATCCCCTCGATGCATTGATAGGTCTCACAAGAAATCTATCTTGAGTATTTGGCCGAGGCCTCACCCATTTATATTATATGTCTTAGAATGAGGCCTATAAAGTATGTTTATAATTTCTAGCATTATTAATTTCCTCTTTATAGACTAGTTATTGATGTATATGGGATTATTTTATGAGTTATCATATCCAAGGATAAATTTCAAGATCATGTGACTATTTATATGGAATTATTTGATTGTTATTTATTCTATAAATTTTATTATTTATTCTTAAGTTATTGATTAGATTACATGTGATTTCAGATATTTACCTTTACATATTGATTATTTTTTATTTATTTATGATATATTCCATTGTAAACATACCCCTACTGAGTATATGAGCTCAATCATTTCTCATGGTTCCTTTCCCTAGGATTCTAGGAAATGTTTTATGATTGATATAAAAGGACTTGATAAGGGAAACAATAGCGTTATTAAGGAAATTATTTTGTTATATTATATGTTTTGAATTTTAATGTGAGATTCAATTATGTATCTAGTTTTCCAATAACAATAAACTATTAAACCCTCTAGGATGCGATCACTTTTATCTAGTACCAATTTAATAAATTAATCACCGAATCTTGGTTTCTGGGGTTGATGTTGTTACAATATATACTCTTAATAGGACATCTAAAATCACTATTATAGTGTGTAGCAATTAAATCATTATATGATTAAACATAAAGGTACATCCATTGAATTATGGAAGGATAAATTAGATATAATTTCAACTGAAATTGAAAAACATGTAATATGTGATTATATTATAGTGGATGTATTTAAATTGAACACAAGTAATTGAAGAATATTACCATATTACTGATTGAATTTTATTGAATGTTATTACAAATGGATATGTGTAATCATTTAATTACTTATGAGTTCTCATGATTGTATTATTTTTATATGTTATCTATGAATTATCATCTAGTCAGTAACTCATTATAAATATATCAGAATTTCTTATTACATTCATTATTCTTGTAGTAATTCATGATCAATGAGGTTACTAAGATAGAAGTTTTATTTACCATGATATTTTGTTAAAAATAGTCCCATTGTAATTTATTCTAGGATCTATGGATGAAATAGGTACTCGGGGATAAGTTACCTATGTATGAAATCTTATTAAAGAGGTTTTTGGTGTATAATTTGTTTTTACTGATGAGCTTATAGTTGATGTAGTTTATATAGAAACCAGATAATTTATTATAGGTATATAATCAACGATTATTTATTTGTAGAACTATGATACCTAGTATAAGGTATATAGATTCTCATTTATCTTAATATGAAAGTTAAGGCTTTAGATGAATTGGAAGTTTATTGGTAATAATATCCTTTATAGGAATTATAATTTTTATTTAACACCCAGAGAATTATTTTGTTTTATTTTAAATATAATTTATTTATTGGTTATTATTTTAGTCAAATAATAGTGTGACATACCATTGATTTATATTTCATTCTCTTTAAATAATTTTCTTTGATAGTTAATTTAAAACTCTATCTCTATATTTGATTCATTTTTTTGATGATACAAAAAAAAAATAATTCGATACCAACTCTATTTGAATTTTTATCATTTTCTGATATTATTTGTTTCAAATGGTTATATTTTAACATTATATGTTTATTTTATTGAAACATAAAATAGTTTCCTCATACTATAGTATATAAGAGGAAATGTATTTTTGTTAAGATATTGAAATAATTTCAATAAAAACCATATAGAATTTTAATCATAGTCAACAAAAAATCTTTGATGGTACATACTATGAATATTATAATAATAATATAAAGTAGTTTTTTATTAACATGGGTGTTGATCAATTTCCTATATTGACCAAAAACTACATAATTCTACAGAAATATTTATCAAAATTTATTCATGAGGAAAATTTGGACTATAAGGTGAAATATAAAGTCTAGAAAATATTTCACTACTCACTGAAATAAAATATCTATATTCAAATTATTTTATGAGAGAAATAAAATAGAATATTGAAGAATATGAATACAACTCACATTGTAAATTCAACATTTATTTAAAATTATAGGGCCATTATAATAATAAATTATCAATAATTTTATCTTCTATATGTAGAATCAATGTCATAGATGAATTATCAATTTGTGAGACTTGTTAATTTACTTTAATCTTTGGGTGAGTAGGAACATAATGATGAAAAATTTATAAAAAACGTGATTTATATTTTTCTTAATGATTGGGAGTCCATGATGAAAACTATAAATAATAGAAATAATTTTATGAATATTATTATTGATAATCTCATTGGATGTTTGATGTAGTTTGGGAACCAGTTAAAGTGTAATTCGAATAAGGTGAAGAGAAAAAATGGAGTTTTATTCTCTATAATTTTTGGTCTTTTAACATATTATTCCCAAATTTTAATGTATAAAACTGTGAAAACAAATATTATAATAAGTAAAAAAATATCGATTAAAGATATATAAATAGTGGTCTCACTAAGATTATGAGTCAGATGAATATTATTGCTAGAAATAATAACTTTTGATAAGATCATCGAAAAAAATATAATTATGATAAAATGTTGATATTACATTCAAATTATCAAAACAAAAAATAATATTTTCGAAATTTACAAAGGACCGTTAAATTGAATTTTATTTAAATATATTAGAAAAAATTAAGCAAGATCAATTAAAAGTTATCATAATATCTTATTATTATTTCTACAATCTAATACTATTGAAAATATCCTCAATAAAGGCAGACGACATTTATTTGTTTTAGAATTACACTAATTATTTATGTTAGTACACTGTATTTTATGGAAGATATGTGGATAAATGTTTATTAAAAAAAACATAAAAGAACAACTTTTTTAATAGAACTCCTTCAAATTGAAGTTACCTACTTAGTTATATTTAATAAAAATTATCTTCTATGAGGTACAATTTACTTCACTGTTTTTTTATGAGAAGTCACCCTATTTTTTTGAGTATATAAATACTACAGATTTTTATTACACTAATGCACTAAAGTTATTTTTTATACTTTAATGGAATCATAAAAATAGTTTAAATATGTTACATATTAATAGTGTAATAGATTTTAATGATATTACTTATAAATTATTCATCGGTTTTAATATCTTACATATGAAATATTGTGTTAAAATAGTATATATATTATTCCTCTTGTAATATTCTATAGTTAAGGTTTTTCTTTTCTTTTTACTATTATGAATTTTTTTAGCTATATGTATGTATGTTATTTACCTTATAATATTGTAATTAACCATTGAGGAAGTAATAGATGTACTAGTTTTCTATTCACAAAATGCAATATTTAATACTGTGGAAGATAAAATGATAAAGTTTTAACATTCTATTGATAAATTTCTATTAGAAAAATATCATCCAATGGTATTAATAGATAACATCAATATGGATAACTATTTTTGATACTATAGTTCGTCAATTTTTATCACAGTCACTTTTGGTGTTTGTTATTTCTAAAATGGGGGAATATTTTTCTTATATTTATTTACTATATAAAATTTAGTGTAAAACCAGGGAAGATAAAGAAAAGTATTCTATTTTTCTTACTTATATTAACCACTACTTGTAATATTTATTTTATCTATTAACACATATTTAATTAGTTATTTTTGAACATAAAAATGGTGAATAATTTTGTGACATTATTATTAGCAGATATAAGATAGAGATATATCGTGGAAAAATCAATATGTTTTTTATTCTACAAAAGGAAGAAATTTGAAATATGGAGATATGTGACTGAGTTGATAAGTTTACATTATTAAAGAGAGATAATTTTTTAATGTATAAGAATAAATAAAAAGGGGGATTGATTTTTAGAATTATTTTTGAATGATGTTAACAATTTTGTAACACTAACACATTTTTTTAATAAAGAATGAATTTTATTTTATTTGTATGTTATATTACGTGGGAGGTTAATCAGACTACATATAGTACAAGATGTTTCATTTTGAAATTCAGGTTTAACTTATAATTTATGAAGATACCATTTGTGTTGTTTGATTATCAAAAAGGGGGATATCGATGAGATAATGACTCATAAAATCCTTGATTTTGATAAATAAAAATATTCTTCATTAAGATTTTTATTTAACTTTGGATGTTTAGGTTTGTTTTGGTGAAAAATTATTGTATGTTGATGTTTTCTGATGGATTTGAAACCAAACTTTAAGATTCCAGAATCCGACCATTGGAGTTTTTTACAACATATTTCTATAAATTCAACCTAAGTTTGTGATGAATAATAAATGATTATTGAGTGAATTTTATATAAATTATATTAAAACTAGAACTGTGTGATCATACCATTATTTTTTGTTCTCACGATTTTAATCATTTTCTATGTGCTTTAAAATCTATCTTTTGGTGATAATTTAATTATAAATATATTATCATTCATTTTATGATCCGTCAATATTGGAGAGAATATTGGTTTGGATGATGCATTACCTTAGCGGTAATGTTCAATGAAGTTAAAGTACAGAACTGCTACTGATCATTTGATCAAATAGGTTCTCGGGGCTGAGTGACCCATGTCTAACATTTTATAGAATAATTTCTTGGTATGGAATTCATTATTCATTATAAACCTATGATTCAATAAGTTTCTACATAAATTTAATACATTTTAAAATTTTATAGTTGAATAAGTACAAAGATTGGAATTGGAGAACTCGGGATCAAATCTATAGGTCATTATACTTTAGAAAAAAAATAAATGATTTTTTGAATTGAATATAGATTTGAGATAATATAATTTAGGTGTATTTTATTTTTTATAAATATTTTCAGATTTATGTTACACGACTATATTTTCATTTTAATTCCCCTTGTGATTATGTTATTAATCAGATAGTACTTAGATGTCTGATATATTTATTTTCCACTTATTTTTAATCATTTACTCTAATATTTTATAAAAACTATGTTTTATGATCACCATAAATACTTTTTTGGGAGAAACATTGATTGTCTTCATTGAAACAAAATTCAACACCCCCTCTTGTAGTTTCATTTCATACGACCTATGAGAAAAAAGGATGAAAAGATCATTTATTGAATAAGGGTACCATTACCTTACTCAATGCATTCTTAAATGGATCCTCTACTTGTGTAGTAGCATTATATTCATATTCCATGTCATCCTAACTATCAATTATTTTTTAAATATCCATATTTTAGTTGATTTACTCTAGGATTTTTTACTTTTAAATTATTATGATGAGTGAGCATACTCAGTAAGTCCATACTCATCCTCCTAAAATACTCGATTATTATCACCTGAATCCTCATACTCGTACTCTTGGTTCCAAGTTAAGACTATTTTTGGTGTAACACCCAATGCTTCTGACTCCTACAACCCTAAATTAATCAACCCTTGAATATGTCCCTACTCATTATCCCCATCGACATGTCCAGGCCTTTTCTCCTAAGAACCAACATCAAAGTTAAACTAAATAATGGATGAACATTACCACAAGTTATTATTTATAACCATACAAATTTTAATACCTACTAAATTTATTGTTCCCAAAACATAGAAAAAATGGAAAATTCAATTCATATTCTATATTATATAACACAACCCAATAAGTAGAGGTAAACGTTACATCCAATTTAATAAGAAATATATCAAAATACATACACTGAGAATACTCCCTTGTTTTTTCCATTTTTACATGAAGAAAATTATATAGGTAATATAAAATAGAATCCATGGGTATCCTAAAATATAATTTGTCCCTAAAATGTTAACTAAGGAATGTACAGTTTTTTTTAAATTAATGGGTTCAAATTGAGTATCTCATTATGGCAGGCAGATTATACCTAGATTAAGAACTATAAAACTATGAACCCATGAATTACGTTTAATATATTATTAATGGAATACAATGTGATATTGTTGGGAAAAAATCCCTTAAGGTATCATTGAAGCATTTTTGAGGTGATTGTGTTTGTTGGCAAAGTGGACATCTGTGTGGTGATTGTTGAGAAAGAAAAACAATGACAAACAAATTTTTTGACAAAGGGGATTTTATGGTGGAAAGTCGAGTTCATGAGTTGTGGTCAACGATCCATGTTTTATTCAAGAAAATCGACAAAGTAATGGATGATCTGGAGGTGGTACAAAAAGAACAGATACAAGGTGGCGCCATTTTCTAGTGTTCGCCAAATTTTTGGGCTTGAAAATCGACAAATGAAGAGATGTGGTTTTTGGAAAAGGGTCTTCTGCGCCGTGTAATTGAAGGAAAGGAAACTTACGCACCATATGTTTTTCAAGATAAAATCATCAAAATATGTCAAATGAAAGAGGGTCGCACAAGTATTGGGCTGGTTGCACGAGTGAATTGTGCGCCGTGAAGAGACTTGCATGCCGATGCCTTGGAGGATTGGAAACTTGCATGCCTATTGTTTTTCAAGATCAGAACTCTAAAATATGTAATAGGGAAGAGGTTCGCACAAGTTTGGATGTGGGTCATGCAAGTGACTTGCAGGGGAAGAGACCTATGCGCCGAGACTTGAGCGCCGAGAGGAGACTTGTGCGCCATCGTACAAAGTGACCAAATGCCTATAAATACTGGACCAACCATCATCATTTCCAATTGAGTTAAAAAATTTGAAAAATCAGAGCTCCCGTCACACAGGTGTGGTGGTCACCCAAGTGGTGGTGTGTTGAACAAGTAGGACTTGTGCGCCAGATTTGAAGAAGGGAGATTGTTTTTTGTTGCGCGCCAATATTGGTTTGGGTGTAAAGGGAAGTGCGTCACAAATTTTTGGAGTTGAAGAATCTTGTGCCGCACAAGTGTATAAGGTGGACTTTCATGATAGTTGTGACTTGTGCGCTGATACTTTTGCACCAGGATAGACCAACGTGCCAAGTAAGGTTCATTCCCCAAAAGTATTTTTCAGGATGCGTGGAAGTTGAATGTTTGCCCGATACCTTCAGTGAAAAGAGAAATTCATATACTGGTGAAAGTTGGACTTCAAAAGATCATCTAGATACAATATAGGATCCATTCATTAGAGATAATGAAGAGACTTATAGGTCTATAAACTGATATTGGATCCTTTTCGGAGGAGTGAGCAAAGGAAGAGGAAGATTGTGATCCTCTCCACCGGCAGTGAGCCAGAGAGAGAAATAGGGAGTGACCCTTGGGAAAGTAGGGAGCTGACCCTAAATCTTGTAGAGGCAGTGAGCCTGGGACAGATTGACTATGCCCGAACCTTGTAATCCATAGCTAGTGAAGTTTAGTGGAATTTGGTACGACCGAAAACCTGTCGGCGTATGCTCCTTGGATGTAGCCCTTAGCGGTGAACCAAGTAAAAATTGATGTGTCTTGTGATTGATTTACTTTCTGTTTATATTTTCCAATAGGAAAGAGAGAGAATAGTGTTATTCTAAATAGAAAAACTAGATTAGAACATGCTTTAAATTTAAATAGTCATACCCTGAATCACCCCCCTCTCAGGGTATTCAGCCTTTTGGACCTAATAGATATTATCCTCACCTAATAAGTACTCACTTCTAGTTATTGGATCCCTAAAGAGTGGAGAGATGTTCGGAAAAATCCTCTAAATTTTATGGCTTTCCACCCATCAGTAATACCATTCATCCAATGATAGAGTGCTTGAAATGATGATACCTTTATTAAACTATTAATATATTAGAAATTATGTGGGAAATAAAACCTCTTTTAATGATTCTTTTTTGAGACACCTTCTTCAAGGAAATATAATTATATCCATTGTGACATTTCATGTCCAATATCCCATCAACATGTCTTGAAATATACATGAAAGAATCCGTATTAATCATTTATGAATATCCTGTAATGCTGAACAATTGAGATCACCCCAGACCAATAAATTAATGTTGATATCTTAATGGACTCGATTTTTATAGGGAATACCTAGTTTCCAAAATCATTTATGTATAATATAGAGGTCCTAACCCACTTAATTAATCTATCAATATAATACTAAATAATGATTATAATAATAAGGAAAATAATCACAAAAAATCATTATTAATAAAAAGAACAATAAAAAGACAACAAAAAACAACAAAAAACAACAAAAAACAACAAAAAACAACAAAAAACAACATAAATGCAATAAAAAGATTGAGCAATGAGTTTGTAATGTCCATACAAACACAATTATAAATTTATTAAAGGAATAAAGTTATATAAATAATATGGAGAAAAGTTAACAAAAAAAATCCTTTGGGAATGTCAAGATACAAAACTAATCAATAACATGATGCAACTTATAAAAACACAAAATAAAAATAAAATTAAATGACACAATAAAACTAAACTCATAAACCTATACTTATACCATTATGAAAGTAGAAAAAAATCAATATGTAATAATTATTCTTAAAGAACCACTATAGAACACATAGTATATAAAAATTTATTCATATATATATATAAATATTCTTAACTAAAACTTACAAATAGCATATATTTTAATAATAAACGCATATAAATTAATTAATACAAATAATAATTCCATATTTATAGTAAAAAATAGTAATCCCCATAACCATAAAATTAGAAGCACTTAACATTGTACCTATTAATTTAGCTAACTAATCATCCCTTAATCATGTAGTTTGTGATGTAGAACCACTCTTTTATAAATCTTCTTTCAAGAAACACCAAACTATTCTTTAAAATATAATTTGTGGAGCCTATACTCAAACTATATTATATACCAGGCATAGTCAATATAAACTACCTCATCCTATGGAATCTCTAAGTAATAAAATCTTAATATCTATGTGTTCTGTACTTTTCTAAGAAATACCAATCATAGCAGATCCAATACAACATAATAAAACATATGAACAAATATCACAAAAGCTTAGTGTAATTAAAAAATAATTCCACATTTCCTAAAGATAATACCATAACAAAAAAAAATATTATACACCATCCCATATAAAGAACTAGAAATTCAGAAAATAAATCAAGATATAAAAAATTTTACTTTACACATAATTGTTATATATCAAAACCACAACCACAAGAAAAAACCAAAAAAATAATATCCCTTACATAGAGAAAAAAATAAAAAAATATAACAATAAAAAGTAAGTGAATAGAAATAAAAAATATGTATTCTATGTCAAGCTATCATAAAAAGTGCATGAAATTTACCCAATAGAGTGACAACATATAAATAAAACCATAATTAAATATGTTAAAATAAATGAAGACTCAATCTATCATAATATTAAAATATGATTATCTCCATACCATTTTATTTGGGTCCCCTGTCCAGATGTCCACATACACATCCATCAATCATAGGGACCTTTTCCCTTTCTATATCATAAAACATAACGTCTAGATATACTAGTATAGTGGGAGTGATGGTGTAAGAATAATGACTCAGTTGAATGGAACCAACTAACTCAAAAATACATCCAATGATATAATGTGAATAAATAAGAAAAATGTAATTACATAATGAAAAAAATATTAATTACATAAATTGCAATTGATTAAAAACAATATGGGTCATAATGTTTCTTTCAAAACACCGTGATTATTATCCCAAGATATTTTATCATCTCTAGGATAGATTTTATGGGTGACATAAAATATCTGGATGTAGTCCAACATCCACGACATATCACATCTATACCTATGTCCTTAGGGGTGTCATTGGATGGTAGAATCACCTATATCGCATTGAACCACATAGTTGGGTAAAATAACTAACATCATAAGTCATTACACAGTAATGGAAAATCACCCATATCCCAAAGAATCATATAATTATTTAGAATCAACAATATACTAGATCACTATTTATCAATATTGAAAAGGAATTGGAAAGTAATTCAGTCAATATAACAATTTAGTTGTCACATTATGAACCATTGATAGTCATAAAATTTCAAAAAATACTATTATAAACAAATATATAAAAGGGTAGTCTTTACAAAATTATCCTGATTAAACAAGAAAAATAACTACAAAATAAAATATAACACTACAATACCTTTCACATTATCCAAATAATCCACTGAAATAAGGAATGACCCAAATGGACAAATTCATTTACAAAATATGTAGCCCAAATAGTTTCCTCTTATTGTGTGAGTAAACCAATAAATATCACATTATTATGTGATAATACCAAATAGTGTAATCATAAAGCATGATAATCCCAAACAATATGACCATACAGTACAAGTAACCTATGAAATCTGATGTTATAAGATGATCATCCGAACTAGTCTAACCATGTAATATAAGAGGCCCAAACAGTCTCACCATACAATGCATGTAAAGAAAAAACACTCATATTAAAATATAATAAAACTAAAATATTTAATCAGGAACTCACTTTTTTTCATTCCATTTTCTTTTATTCATTACCTCATACATCAAAAAAAATTCTGAAAGGATCTATAGATAATATCATTAAATCCCCTATAAAATTTTCCTTCAATAAGATCAATATCAATTAAAAAGATTAAATATATCTATTAACATTTATAGTCAAATTTATATACAATCATTCACATAAAAATATACATAAATATGTTAATAAATAATAGAAATATTAATATAAAATTTTATTCATTTACTAATCAAGATAAAATATATATTTAAATATGAAATTAGTATAAATTAATTTTATTTCGTTTTCATAAAATAAATAATTTTTTTATAATTCATAATTTATTTCAGAGTCCTTAGATCAATTTTAATTATTTAGTCCTATAGAAAAATGAAAAAATATATTTCTAGATGATTTAATAATTAGTTTTACTTATACAAAACTTCTTACTATGTTATAATATGATAAAAAATCAATTTATATATTTCTGGGCATTGGGGAATCCTTATATGGGCCCCAATATTAATTGTCCCATATATAGAATTAGTGATAAAATACATCTTTGTATAGTTCAAAAGTCATTTTTATTTAATTAGAATTTTCCTCTAAGTAATAGTGAGTTACGTGAATATATATTTTTAATTACAGAACCTTATGCAACCCATTTTGGTACCTTTTGTAATGACCTGAGTTTTTGAAAAAATAAATACTATCCTCAATGGATTTCAAAATATTAAATATCATAAAAATATATATATTATTATATGTCATCCATATAATTGGTAGCTATTAATAGTAGAAACAAAATTAAAAATACATATACAAGGAAAATAAAGTTCACTTTAAATATGAACTCAACTAGTTCAAATACAGAAATAATGAAATATATTTTTAAAATTAAATTATTTTCAGGAATAATATCATTATATATTAATAAATTCTTGACACTAGTTTAATTTTTAATTTATTGAAAAAAAGAAGAAAAATAGATAATAAACCAAAATCAATTTTCCTTTAAAACCATTTTTTTTCTAAATTTTATTTTTTTAATAAAAAGATTTAACAAAAATAGGATGAGAATTTATAATATTTAAAATAAAATTTGGACTTATCATGTTTATGTTATCTTATTTTGACTTCTTTTTTATTTTTTAAAATATTTTTTAAGTGAATAGTGTAAAATACAAATTTATTTCAATAAAAATTGACTTTATGACATTATTAGCCTACAAGTATGAATATAAAATTCATAAAACATTATTATACGACTAAATATAGATTTTATAAGTGAAATTTTATGTTTAAATCAGTTTCTTTTAAATTATAAATTCATATTTGATATTTTAGAATGTAAGTTATATTTTTTAAAGGAAAATTACTTTTAATACATTTCAAATTTTATATTTTAAAATTAATTATTATCAATTTAAAAAATTGAATACAAATGGATTTAATTTTTTTTAATCATTAGGTTTTAATTATATAATATTTTCCATTTTATTTTAGGGCATGGATGTTGAATTTCCTAGTTAAAAACTAGTTACCATAGTGAAAACCAAAATGGTAAAAATGAGTAGCCTAAAATTGAAATGGCCTAACATGTTTAGAAATATTTTTAATGGAGTGGGGGAATATTTTTTAAACCATATATATTATATAGTCCATTATTTATGAATTTTAGAGTATCTTTAATTGAGACTGACTTACCATTATTGAAAAGTACTTAGTATTTACAAAAATGCTACTCTTTATCACTTATAAAAGTGGAACTCCTCTCCTCACTCTCCCTTACCACAAAACCCATTAATTTTAAATAGAAAAATTCTAAATACCCTCCTAAAAACTACTATTAATCTTATGTATGTTTCTATAATCTCAAATACCACCGCTCAAAGGTTTTATCCCCCTTTCAAAGGAGATAATCCACAAAGTGAGGTAAAAGTTCCTAACATCTCTTTCTATTTTATATTCCTTTATGTGATTTTATTATCCCTAAAATTTCATTTAAATATTTTAAATTTATAAAAAATATTTTTATTATAATTATATATTGTTACAGTTATGTTACAAGTATTAACCACCTTACCCTTTCGATTAAGAAAAAAAACATGAATCATGCATTGTGTGGACTACGACCTTCAAGAATAAACATGTTTTGTTTTCTTTCAAATAGGAACATGGATGGTTTTATTTTATATTTGAAAATTATATATTATATATATAATTAATATATATATTTAATATATTTCTTTTTGTATAATAAAAAAATTGATGATCTTTATAATGTAATCCATCGATGCTTGTAAATAACCTAAAATAAGTTCATAACCATTTTCATTTTCATGAAATGTGACTAAAAATTCAATATAATGGAATTATAACATTATATGGCTTTATAAAAAATAAATTAAAGAAACCATAGTGATTTTTAAATGATTACCATTAATATCAAATTAATGTCAACACCATTTTTATGAACCTAATTCAAAATGGTCAATATTAATAACACCTGATATTGAAATGAGATTATACTAATCTAATAAATGAAGATAATTTTAATAATTTAAATGTATATATGAAAATTTATATCAATAATGTTATGAAACATGTAATTAGGATGTCTATATTTATGATATAGGATATTAAATTAGTTCTTTGAAAAACAAAGGTAATGGTAACCAACTTGTTAACTCAAAATCCATTATTTGGGTTATTCAATTTCTCTTTGACATCTATTTTTTCAAGAATATACATATTTTATGTCATCTATTTAATTATAGGGAAATTTTTTTTTGATAAAAATCAAGTTTAAGGATGGGTTTCCTTTTCATTTTTTCAAAAAACATAGGATACTTTCAAACATGATACTCGTAACTATGAACTTTATTGCAATGAATACACAATGTTTTTAAAAACATGTTTTCATGATCTGTTTTAAATTATCTTTTAATGATCTACCTTTAATGGATTTATGTTTCATGTTTCACCCTATATTTCCTCATATTATGTGATTATGTTTTTGTTATAAATTATGTAATTTATGATGTTATTTTAAAATAGTTGGATGCTTTATGAAACCCACATTACTTCCATAGGTTCTTTATAAATGTTTAATGATTTTAATTTGAACGTAAATGAAACCCATTATTTTTCAATTAGCATTTATGATCTGGTGATAATTTAATTTAACTGGAACACATAAGTATGGATGATGATGGGTGGGGTCCTATATCACTTTTGAAAGGTTGTTTTTTATGCTTATCGGTCATGAGATTGTCAGGCATCAACATAATGAGATTCTTCACACATTAAATTTCATGATGGGTTTTATCTAATTTTTTTTGGCTTGGATATAATGAGTTTTTTCAGGTGACATCCTTGTTAAAGTAACACTATTTTTTAACTCTTATTTTCCCTGAAAAAAGGACGTTTTTATCTAGTATTGATAGGATTTGTTAGGAAAAATTGTCTAATGTTTGGAGATGTATGTTTATTTGAATTAATTATGTTTGGGTATAAATGTGTCTAAGGTTTTATAGGGTTTTAGTTGGGTTGATTTATTCTATCAAATAGAATATTATAATGTAAAAACCCACACCCAAAAAGTTTATTTATGATGGACACCTAATTTCTTTAGGAAATCAGCATGATCATATCTATTAAACCTTAGTATTTCTCCATGATATAGTGAGTGACTCTCACCCTCACATGCATCTCAATTGGGTTTTTGATCTTTATTTAGTTTATTTGTTTTAGGATTTTCCTTCCTTCCAAAATCCATCATTTATAACGATATGATATCATGATTTCCAATTGAATCATAGTTTGATCATGATGAATTGTGATTAAGAAATTACTTACAAACCACCTTCAAATTCGTTCCTCATTGGCATTTCCCATAAATGGTGTTTATTTTATCATTAATTAAAGGTAGGTGGTTCCATAAGCCTTTGATTTATAATTGAAACACTATTTTTCTTGATTTGGTTGAATCAAGATTTCATTGATTTAAAAACATGGATTTTATATTATTAATGATTTGTTTTAAAAAGATAATGGATATTTTGAAAACCAAAAAATTTTAATGAAATTGAGAGTTTTGGGTGGATCTGAGAAAAAAATGATGGATTGATTTTGAAATTGATTTTTTTAAATGATTTGATGTTGAAATTTGAGATAAACAGATTAAATTGAATTATTATTTCAAAAGGAAGGAATTAATGAAAATTTATGATTTTATTTTCAAATAATAATGGAATGTTGAAAACTGAAATTAGGGAATTTTATTTTTAATTTATTTATTATGATTTATTTTACCATGATTTATTGATTAATTCACATGTGAGATTGCGTTGTTAGTGGGTAATTAGGATAAGAACAATAAGATATGACCCCATAGAAATGGATTGACCATGAAAACAATTACATAAACTTACTATGACATGACTTACCCAATGGGGACTTGAGTCCCGATGGCCTCAACAGAGGGACATGTGTACACATTGAGCCGAGGTCATTGATTGAGTAGTGTGGGGATCCTATTTCTAGAAACTAATGTATAACATATATTATTACCTGGTTCTAGTATATGATTTATTTAATGACTATATTCTATTTATTATTGATCTTTTATATTTATGAAAAATATTTATATAAATTTTGTACATTAAATATTCATTTATACAAGTTTTGATATAATGTCCATATTCTTGATTTGAAAGCATGTTTTGTTGAAAATATTTAAATTCCATTCCATAACTTGTTTTAAATAAATGAATACCATAAATGGTTTATTTTTATGGAATTTATTAGGAAACACTTGGTGGGACACTAGAGGGTTATTTAGCTCGCACACTACCTTTGCCTTCAGAAATTTATAGATTTTCATTTTCTAGGTCCACAAAAAGGGAACGTGACACTAGGAGGTGGTGTATGTTCTTGATAATTGATAATTATAGTGATGTAGGTTCCTAGTGGAGATGTGATCTACCTATTTCATGGGATTTATGAGCTTTTATCTGGATAAATATTGTGTCTTCTAATGTTTTACTATTTTGAGTATTGTTTTACATTTTGGATTCTGGTACTTTCTCCTTGAATAGTGTTGAAATACTGAATTGTATCTTTAATATTATTTTATTTTGAGGAAAATATATTCCCACATTATTCTTATATGATGTAAGGGGTTGTTTTCTAACCCATAAGGATCTGGAATTCCCTTTTGGCTATGTCAGGAAAAGCTCATGTATTATCATATTTGGGTGACCCTGTTTATTCGGGAAAAAGTGTTATTATAGGTGTAAGATATGAAAATTTCCATTAATTTCGTCAAAAAACCATGGATTTTATGAAATATATTTTTTAAAATAATTTTAATTTCTTTGAGAGGTTACGTTACACGCAACACTGAGTTTTAATAAAACCTGACTTACTATTAAAATATTAAAATTTAATATGATAGCTCTCTCCTAGATGTTGGAATGAAAGATATGAAAATTATTAATTAAATCCTAAAAAAATATGGTTTAAACATGTATTTATAATTAATTATTTGGTGTCTAATTAATTTTAAATTAAAATAAAATATATTTGAAAATAAAGGAAATCTTTTTCTGGAAAAATATTTTATGAAAAGAAACTCATTTTACCTCAATATTTTAACTATATTAATTTTGGTGAATTATTTTAATGGAATATATTTATTATATATTTACTAAATATTTTAACATTCATCATCTATATTTTATAGATAATAAATAAGAATAAATCCAATTTTATTCTAAAAAACTATATTTTTCTGAAAAATAGTTTTTTAACCTATTGCATAATTATTTTAAAATTAAAATTTAAAACTTTTTGAAAATATAACTAAAAAAATAAAATTCATTTTTTCAAATCATAATGTCAAAATTATCTAGGAGTGGATTTTTGAGAATTTTTTATAAAGAAATTTTTTGATGAATAGTGAAAACTAGGTTTTATTAGAAATTTTCATTTCTTGTAAAGAATTTGAGAACTTATAAATTATTTTTAATATGTGTTTAATAGTAAAATTAGTTTTATTATATATCTATTAATATAATTAATTTTAGTATAATAATTTCTATATTGAATTTTTATATAATTATTTTACTCTTTTTAAACATTTCTCTTTTGAAAACTTCTTTTTCATCTCATCTATTTGATTAATTTTATCTTAAAATTTTTGAATTATCTAAATTGAATTTGAAAATATAGATAAATATTTGGAATCATAAAAAGTTATATTATCTAATATATTGAACTAATTTTTTTTTACCATAATGAATAATAAAAATAGTAAAGACTAATTATTTTTATTAGGGTGGAAATGAGTTTTATAGGCTGTTAAACTAAATATATAAGGGGTACAATGACATATAAATGAATCAAAGACCCATTTAATGGCCATAATTATACCTCATAACTTATAAGGTTTTATAATGGTCCATTTTGGGAATTGTGTCATGTGAAAAACATGGATACATATTTATTTTTAAAAAATTACAAGTGCACGAATCAACTCACTTATAAAAGGCCGCCCCTATCCTCTCCACTTTACAAATATAGATCCATTTTTTGGAAAAAAAATTCTTTGATCTACTCCCCTCATCATGGAATCATTTTTTTCATAAATCTGATATAATATGGATTAAGCTTAAATTTAAATATGTTGTCCAAAGAAGTGGTAATGTTTAAAAATATATGTTTTGTTTTTACTTACATTTATAACTCCATAAAACCTCATTAAATTATGATTATATAATAAAAAAATTATATCAAATATATTTATATGTTATTATTTTAATTTAATAACTTATATCCATCTCCACTTACATCAAATGGGATAAAAATCATCATTTATGTGAACAACACAGTACTGCCACACAGACCGATGTTATTCTTTTTCCAACATCGGCTCTCAAAATAGGATATAATGATGTGTTTCAGGTTTATATATGATATTTATAATATTATTATACTTATTTAATTATAATATTACATCTACCTTATTATCTCTAAACCCTTGGGAAAACAATAACATCACTCGTGTGTACGATGAACTATAGCCACATGAATTATTGTGATGTGTTTTCATTATATCAATTTTATTTGGATTGTAAAAATGGTAGATTAAATAAATATTTAAGATATTTGGAAAAACATTTTAATTATGAAATTATTATATCACACATACCATCTTACTTTACATTCTATAGGGTATACTATAACGTCGTTCATGTGTATGGCGAACCACCACACCACGAAGCGATGTGATTCTTTTTTCAATATCACTTTGCTTGGATGGTAGTAAGGATAAAATTAATTAATATGTATGATATATATTAAAATAAAAAATAATATAAAAAATTAATTATTATTCTAATTCATTTGATTTTATTTATCAAGAAAATGGAAACAATGTTCATGTATACGTACGATCAACCATCTCAATGAATATTGTGTTCCGTTTTCATATTATAAATTTTATGGGTTATGATAAATAAATAAATAATGAATATATATTATATTTATATCATGGTTAGATTTCTTAAGACTGTGAAACCATAATCATAAAAATAGGATCAATAATTACTATTCATAACATACATGAAAAACAAAGTTGTTATTACCTAAAATGAGATTTTAACATTTAATTGTACATAAATAAGTAATAAAAGATCATAAGTAAATAATATATTGTATGATACATTTAATTATGGTTATATAATATTTTTATAATAAAATTATATTTATTATACATGAGATGAAAATGTTTATGAATGAAGTCAAGACTTAAGGTACGAGAGTCCTGCCTCAATTTTATTTTCTATGAGACAAATACCATATCACCACATGTTTTTATGTGGTGTATATATATCCCAGGAATTTATTTTATAATTATTAACAAAAAATTATGGTAATTTACATATTTATATTAGGATTTCTCTTTCATGTAGTTTACAATTTCAATGTTACATATGCGGTAAGAGATTTCGGTCTCAAATTTCCTTTTTTAGGCCATAAGTTTTATTATGCACATATCATCTTCTATGAGGTGTATATACTTTCCCTTTAAAATTTTATTCCATGAATATCTTTCTTCTCATTAAAATAAAATTAAAATTTTATGTTATTGTTTAATGGGGAATATGATTAAAAATATTACAAAATGTTAAAGGATCAATGTTACAATCTCTTTATTTTTTAAGAGTGTTAATGATTATGCTTTTAATGATGAAATATTATGATCTATTTCTCAATAACATCATAAATATTATTCTCCTATCAAAATGTCATGAAAATAAAAACTTCCCTTTCATTATACTCTCTTTATTCACTAAATATAACTAAATAATGTTTTGAAGGAAAATCAACTTTATTTATCTCTTTGGTCGAAAATCCTTTTTCTTCCATATACATGATTTAAAAAATAATAATATTTTTTTAAAAATTGAACAACAGAATTATTATCAAATTTTTATCATTGTTGTAATTTTTTTTCATTTTTTTAACAAATAATCCTCATTTGGTTTTCATAACACAGACCATTTTTCTTCTACTAAAATGTTAAAGGAATATTTGTTTTAACATGTATGGATTTTTCCGTTGTCATGACCACTCAATGGTTTAAAGAGTACATTATATGTTTGAAATTTTATTTTCAAAAATTGGATTTTTAAAATGTATTATTTTTTAAAAAGTGTTACTCAAATTCGAAAGGTTATTTTCATCAGTACATTTTTTAATGTTTCTTAAATATTAATGTCTAAGTTTCTAAGGTTTTTTAAATTAAAAGTATTTTAAAAATGATTTTTATTTTAAAAAGTGTTTTTCAAAGTGTGTATATTATTTTACTTAAGAAAATTTTTAAAATATTTTTATTGATTACATTATAAGTTATTAATGATATTTTCTATGATAATTATTTCCATAATATTATATTATTTTTTAGTTTTTAAAATATTATTTTCAAAGAAGTTTTTGTTTTATAAAGAAATATTCCATGTGATTTTTTAGTCAAAATCATTTTTCATCTAAGATAAAATCCTTTGATGTTACTTGATCTTTATTGGAGATATGATCCAATGATACCATATTTATTATTTCTCTAGATGGTTTATTTTTATGATGAAGAAATTTTTATAAGACCCATTTCTTTTCTATAGTTTATTTTATGATTACATGTATATGAAGCCCATTTCTTTTCCGTGGGTCCTGCTATGATGTAATTTTTATGAAACCCGTTTCCTTTCCACGAGTTATGTTATGATGAAAATTATATGAAATGAATTTATTTTCCACAGGTTATACTATTCTTTAATTCTTATAAAACCCATTTCTATTAATTATGTAATGGGTGGGAAGTATATCTCCCTCCAATACACTGAGTAATGATTGATATCTCATGCGATAAATAGGAATGGAATAGGGAGTGAACATAATTTAGTAAGGAAATTTTTCCAATATGTTATTATTGGGAGTGAACCATGACTAATACAATGGTTTGGAGAGTGAACCCATTCCACTATGACATCCTTATAAATGAGACTTGAATTCTATTGAAATGACATTCTATGCTTATGTGTATTCCAAAATTCCATGTCTCATGTAAAAGCTATGATCTCATGGATCTTGTTTTATATTTATTTATGATACATGTATTATGAACTACCAATATTTATTCCATGACTCAAAATTATGATCTTTGATATGTTGGTTATGGTTTTCAAATGTTATACTCAATTTATCATGACCCTATGCTCATTTTATGTTTATGTATCTCCGTTTTTTCCCTTACTGTTCCTATGAGCTCATCAATTATTATATTTCCTTACCCTATGATATGAATAAATATATTATGTATAATATGTATAAGAAAGGTTCTAGTTATAAAGAACATAATGGGAGATGATGTAGTTCAGCCATGAACCATGTTTTTATGTTTTCATGTTTACAAAGGCACTATAAATTTAATATCCAAAGGTTTGTATTTTTTTATTTTAATCAATGTTCATAAAAAAGATGTAATATTAATTTATTCAAATCATGGGTCATTATAATTGGTATCAGTGGATAGGTTTTGTTAACCTTTAGAAAATATTATGAGAAATGTTTAATGATATCCCTAAAATATGTTTAAGGATAAGTCTAATAATGATTCAAAATATAGGAAAATGTATTGGAATTTTGGAAAAGTATAAAGTAACTGGTTTCAAAGTATATACATCCATGTACAGATAATACAAGTTGATGTGGCTCTAGCATAGAAGTAGATAGGGGTAATAACTCTGAAAGGGGAACACTGATAAGGAATTAGTCATCACGTGGTGTATGACAATGGGATTTATTGCGCTATTGGTTTAATACTCTAGGGGTATATTCTTTTGAAATTAAAAAATTCATTATGAACCATAATGGACTTAAATAATGACCATGTATGAAATAGTTTAAACCCAAGGTGTCATATATTGAAAATAATATTTCATAATTTAGTTATCCTATATGTGATTTTTCATGATTATGTGGTATTTCACTATTTATATTGTTTCTCAAAATATGGTTTTTGGTTTTATTCAATAACAGTAAGTAGAAGGAATTGGGTTAATATTGAATGCGATAGACAGTTTTTTAATGATCAACTAAATTGGATGATGACTAGAGTGAAGGATATTGAGATTTTTCATAATCATTTATCCTCATATATGATTAAATACATGCACTATTACCAACTATCTTACTCACCAAAGGATCAATGTATAGATTTCACTGATATATTTGGTGGTCGAGACCATAGAGGAAATAAATATTAGTTTTCTATATGTAAGGAATGTGGGAAAAAAAATAAATGTAATTACTTAGAGGAATGAGAATATGTTTTATGTGTGAAAAAGAAGGAATTCGAGAATGAAATTTATGAGGGAAAATAAAATTTATAGTTAACCCAATGGGTGATAATATTGGTCTCCCTAAGGTACTATAAATTAATTAATGTTTTAAATGTGTGAAGTGTAGGACTTATAAAAATAAATATCTTAGGTGAAAAAAATCAATATAATTATCAGGGTGGTATGAGTAATGGTTATATTTCTGATTATGAAGATAACAGAAATGACATGTGAAAGTATGGTCTATTCAAATAGTATTGTTTATGCTAAACATAAGAAGAATGATTAAATTTTGGTTGAAAAATTTAAATACTTTATTCATATTTAATATTATATAAAATAGGTATGAAGTTATAAGATTATAAATCCTAGTTAATGGTATAATAATGAAGTGTAATGGTGGAAGTGTCTATGTATTAGAATTAATGAATTTTGTTTTATTAATCATGAAATATATAAGGATTTTTTGGAATAAGTTTTTCATTATGTATTTGCAAGAATATGTTGAATTATACTGATGAAATACAACATTGATGTAATGGAAAGGTGATATTTTATGGAAAACATATGTTTAAAATAAATATAACCCTCAATATGTTTATGATGTAGTGATTGTTATTTTTTGTTGGGATAAATTGATAATTGATATGGATAATGTAAATTACATATTATTAATGACCATTGAACATATTAGTTATTTGAGGATGAAGTGGTCTGCATTATCTTTGACGGAGTTTCAACATTTTTAAATTTTTGTAATATATTTTATAAGGTGTTATTTTATATAAGGAATTAGTACAAGGTTAACTTTTGGAAGAAGGTATAATTTTACGGATGTTTTGTGGTAACATAGGTTATTACCATGTTTTAAGATATTATATGACTGAGGTATTCACGTAACTAATCTTTGACATTAAGGGATACTTTATGTTTTTTAGGGATTAATTATAAGTTCATTTTGGAAATTTAGTGACTTTATTTCTATGTTTTGTGGATTTCAATTTTTATCAGACATGGGGGAACCTTAAGGTAAATTATTCATGGAATGACTTATGTTGAACTTTATATTTTATTAGATAAAATGTAAAAAAATCTATTTTTTCATAATATCTATCAAAATAAGGAATGAATTAACATTATTTTATTAATATTAAGATCCAGTAGTGCTTCAGGAATAATAATTTTTTTTCCTTGGTTAAAGTCAGAGTTGAAGTGAATATTGATCAAATTAGAACTAAAGGAAAACATTGTGATTCTAAAATGGAATGAAATGATGTAAGTATATCTTCTCATGAAATTTACCCATCTTTTGGAAAAGGATCTTGAAATAAAATATTATCCTATTACCATTACTTTTGATTGTATCAATAACCATTTTCACACATCTTTGATTTATGGTTTTGAGGCTATTAATTTTATTATGATAATTAAATTTATTATGATCAATGATCTACAACAATCTTTCCCTTTTCAGGTCGCCGGGGTGGCTGGGGGGGATTAGGGTGTTGGGTGCCTGTTGAGGGGTCGAGTCCCCAGGCCGCCTTACTTGGTAGCGTGTGTCTGTAATAAGACCCAACTTTTAATGATCTATATTACTCTCCATCATTATTTTGATACTAATATTTTCATACATGTAAAAAATTCACTTCCAACCCATTTTAACTTATTCATAAACCTAGTGTGTGTTATTCCATACAACCTTCACACATCACTTTCACTTTTTTAAAGAGGAAGATAAAATAACCCTTTTTAAGATATGGGTTTCCACAAAATGTATTTTCAAATTTGAATCCATTTATTAAGGAGAATCGGTTCAAATAGTGAGTAAGAAATTTATTTAAGGTGGTTAATTTTACACACTACGATTTTATGAAATATGTTTTTTTAAAATAATTATTTCTTTGACAGCTTGTTCTATATGCAACATCGAGTTTTAAAAAAACATGACATACTATAAAAATATTATTAAATTATATGATAGTTATCACTTAGAATTTGGAATGAAGGGTATGAATATGATTAAATAAATTATGGAAATAAATTATTAATATATGTATATAAAATTTATTCTTTGGTAACCAAATAATTATAAATGATAAGAATAACTATTTGAAAATAAAGGAAATTATTTTTAGAAAAATAAGTTTTATATACACAAATGTGTATACCTCAATAAATTAAACAAAGAAATTTTAGTGAATAATTTAAATTAAATATACATATAATATATTCCATTAAGTATTTAACATTAATATTATGTTTTTTATAAACAAGAAATAAGAATAAATCCAATTTTATGCTTAAAAACTTTTTTTTTATAAAAAGAAATTTTTTCAACTTTTTTGAACTTATTTTAAAATTATTTTTTTTCTATTTAAGAAAAAATTAATTTTAAAAAATTAATTTCTTTAAATCATAATTTAATAAATATATTGGAGTTAATTTTTTAGAAATTTTTGAAAATAATGTTTTTTCGATGTATATTGAAAAATAATGGTTTTACTTAAAATTATCATTCCTCTAAAACCATTTAATGACATAAAAAATATTTTAATATGGTTTTAAAAATAAAATTAGTTAAATTATATATATTTTAATCTAATTTTGTTTATTTTAATCTTTTTAATAAGGAATTTTTATATGAAAACCTTTTAATCTTTTGAAACCTTTTCCCTTGGAAAACCACTTTTCATCACATTTACAGGATAAATTTAACTTAAAATATTACACCTATGTGAATAGAATTATAAGAAATAGATTAATTTTTTGGAATAACGATAAATTGTATTATATAATAAGGTTATCTTAATTTTTTATCACAATTAATAGTATAAAAAGAAAAAATTAATTACCACGTTTAAGGATAAAATGGATTTACCGAGGGATAAACTAAAATGATAAGAGGAAAAATGACAATGAATCATGTCAAAAACCAGTTTTATTTCCATTTTTATACCTTATAAATTCTAATAATTTATAATGGAAGATTTTGGATCCTTTTTTCATGTGAGAAATTTCGGTACACCTTTTCCTTTGAAAAATATTACAAGTGTGCCACTGACCTCACTTATAAATGGCCGCCCACTATCATATCATTTTCAAACTTCCAAAACCCCTTGGTTTTTCCAATCCATGAAAAAATAATGTAATTTATTTTCAACCCTTATCATGGATGGATTTCTTCGGTCAGAAATCAAATCATGTAAGGTTATAGGTTAAACCAAATGAGGTTGTCCAAAGAAGACGTAATGTTTTAAACTATAAATTTTTGTTTTACTTCTTCTACTTGCTCTTGAAAATATTATAAAATTATAATGATATAATAAAAATAGTACCTAACATATAATTATATGTTATTATCTTAATTTAATAACTTATATCCATCTCCTCTTCCATTAAATTGGATACCAAATCATCATTCGTGTGTACGAAAGACTATTACCTCACAATTTGATGATATCCATTTTCCATCACCACCTATCATTGATGGATATAATGAATAATTAAATATTTATATATAATATTTATGTGTTCATTATACCTTTTAAATTTTAATACTTCACCATCATTTTTACCTCAGAAACCATTATAATACAGTAACATTTCTCATGTGAACAGCGGACTACCGCCTCATAAACCGATGTGATGCGTTTTTATCATTTAAATATTACGTGGAAGGTAAAAAGTAAAAATTTAATGAATACATATGACATATTTAACATATTTATACATCTATAATTATGATATTTCGTGTACCTTCTTACTTTCCATTCAGTGGTGGATACGATATCATCGTTCGCGTGTACAGCTGAGTGCAGCCTCACGAAGTGATTTGATTCATTTTCACTAAATAATTACATTGAAGGTAATAAGGGTAAGTTTAATAAATATATATGATATATATGAAATAATAATGGCGATGTAATAGTGAATTATTATTTACCTTCCTTTTATTTCATTCATCAATAAAATGGAAACAATGATCATTAGTGCGTATAACCTACCATAAAAATAAATAGTGTATTTCATATTCTATTTATAAATTTTACAAATTATGATAAATAAATATATAATGAATATATATGATATTTATATTATGGTTAAAATTATTGATATTACAGAACCATGATCAAATTAAGAGGACTGAAAATTACAAATCAAAACATACATGATAAATAAAGAAGTTATTACCTAAAATGTGATTATAAAATGGATTATTAATGAATGGGTAATAAATGTTCAAAATTAAATCATATATGGTATGATATATATATAAGTATGTTTCTTATAAATATTTATAATAATTGTTTTTCTTATATTGGAGGTTTAATATGTAATAAGTAAATCAGTATTAATGTAAAGGGAGTTCCGTCTCACTTTCATTTTCTATGAGAAAATATCATATTAACAACCTGTTTATTTTATGTGTTGTATATACTACCCATGAATGAATTTTATGATTATTATACTAAAAATTATGGTGATTTACATATAGATTTTATGATCTATATTTCATGGGGTTTATAGTTTCAAAGTTACCAATGCGATTATTGATTTTTGACCCAAATTGCCTTCTTTGGGAAATTAGTTATATTATACACATATATTCTTCTATTAGGTGTTTATAATTCCTCTATAACATGTTATATCATGAATAGTATTATTATAATTACATAAATTGTTTCATTTTATGTTATTATTTAATGTGACCTATGATTGAAAGTATACCGAAGTGGTAATGGTTTGATGTTACAATCACATTGTTTATCGAAATTGTTTATGATTATGATTTTGATGATGAAATATTATTATCTATATATCAATATTTTCATGAATATTAATCAAATATGGTTATTTAAAATACATTTTAACTTGAATTTTCCTCTCATTATTTACTCTGGTGACCAAAATATGTTTTTTAAGAATACCGACTTTATTCCAGTATTCAGTCAAAACCCCATTTTCTTCCATATCCATGTTTTCCAAAAAAAATCCAATTTTTTTAATAATCTCAAAGGATTTATTAAATACTTTTTACCCTTTTTTACATTTTTAAAAGTTTTTAAAAATGAAAGTTCATGTCTTTTCTAAAACAATTCCTGTTTGTCTTACATTGAAAATATAAAAAGAATATTTGTTTTAATATTTAATACTTTTACTTTTTCATGAATAATAAGTGTTTAAAAGCTTCTTTTATAAGTTTCAATGGTTATTTTAAAATAAAATTATTTTAAAGAAATTTAATGTTTTAGTTTTTTTTAAAGTCGAAAATATATTTTTATAAATAAATGTTTTATATTATTTTTAAAGATTCATTTATAGGTTTAATAGGTTATTTTATAAGGGAATTATTTTAAAAATATTTTAGGTTTTAAAAAGAGTTTTAGAAAATGGAAATGTTATTTTCCTCAAGAAATGTTTCAAATTATATCAATGTATTTTTTTTTCAAATCTATTTTTATATAATAGGATTTCTAAAGTATTTTAGAAATTTATAGTTTTAAAAATGTTATATTAAAAGATATGTTATTTTCCTCAAGAAATGATCCAAGTGATTACTATTTCAAAATCATTTTATATCTAATATGAAATGTTTTCATGGTAGATAATCTTTACTGGGGATATGATCAAATTATAACATCTATATTCTTTGTCTATATGTTTTATGATTATGGTGAAGATATTTTTATGAAAACCATTTCTTTTCCATGGGTTATATTATGATAAAATTTATAAGAAAGCAATTTATTTTCTATGTGTTATGTTATGATTAAATGTATATGAAACCATTTTTTCTTATGTGTTGTGCTATGATATAGTTCTTATGAACCAAATTTCTTTTCATGGGGTTTTGTATGATTATTGTTTTATGATGTTGTGTAACACATTACTATTATTTTAATTATGTGATTTGTGGGAATTATATCTTCCCCAAATGCACTGGGTAAAGATTGATATCTCATGAGATAAATATGACTGGAATGGGGAGTGAATCCAGCTTAGTAAGGTACCGTTTCCACTAGGATAATATTGGGAGTAAACATTGACTACTACGATGGTTTGGGGAGTGAACAAATTCCACAATTATGTCCTTGTAAATGAGCCATGAATTCTATTGAAATGACTTTTTACGCCTATTTGTATGAAAAAATTCACTGTCTTATGATAATATTATGCTCACATGGATAATGTTCATTGATTTCATTATGATTTTTGTCTTATGAACTACCTATCACTATGGCATGACATAAAATTGTTATCTTATATATATGGGGTATGGTTTCAATGTGGTATGATAATTTTATCATTCCATTATTATAGTGACCTAGGATTAACATACATGGATATTACATCAATTTATCTGAATATTTATAATATTAAAAAATTACATGCCTAAGGACCATAATAGTTTTTTACCTTTTTAAAATTGGATCACATACTTCTAATTTAGTGAAAGTTCATTACTATCTCCCATAAAGATCATCCCCTTTAGTATGACTACCTAAAAACGTTTTTCATAACCTAGGGAAAGGAAAACTAAGAAAGGGTGCGCTCAGATGATCTGTAAGGGTAAAAAAGGAGATACATATGCATAAAATAAACATAATGGTATGATAAGATGAAAATAAAATTTTAAAACCGTACAATGTATATGAAAGATCATAATAATGAATCATGGAATAAATATTGGCAGTTCATAAGACATGGATCATAAGATAATAAAATAATAGGAGTCATGAGATCTTAACATAGGTATAATATTTTAATTTGTGGCATAGAAAAAATAATATAAAATCATCTCATATTATCCAAGGATCACTACAAAGACTATCATAGTGGAAAAAAATCCCTTATTGAACTGGGATCACTCCCCATTCTATCGCAATATTACTGAAATATGTTCACGTTGAGTTCCATCCTTATATTACTGATCCAAGATCACTAATTATTCCAACCCTATATTGCTGAAATTATTTAACTACTTTTTCAATCCCTATATTATCGAACCAATGTCAAATCTTATTCTATCCCTGTATTACTGAATCGAGTAAACTCCTCATTCCATTCCTATATCACAAAACCAGGTTCACCTCCTGTTATAGTCTAATCTATATCATGAGATATAAATATTTACCCAATTCATTTGAGGGTGATATAGGTCCCACCAATCACATAATGAAATAACATATATGTGCTCCAAAAGATAATAAAATATTCTTCATATCACGAACCATAAAAAGGGATGTGTTTTAAAAAATCATATCATACGTAAGAACCTCAGTTATTATATGAGGTACATATTCCATTCTATTCATTTTAAATGATTAAATTTGGCCATATGTGAATGTCTAAATTGATCATGGGTTTTTTCGAGGAGTAAAGATCTTGTTCAGAGCTTAGAAATTATGGTTTCAGAGTTTTTTGGCATGGAACACCGATGCCGCATGGTTTGGAAAAGCGTGTGAGTGATCCTTGGGAGGCTTGGAAGATAGACAGTAGGGTTCACATGATTATGTAAACCATGCGGTAGTGGCCACATGACCTTGCTAAATGTTTGAAATATTGAATATTTTTTACAGTGTGATTTCGTAGGGCCACCGCACGGTTAGTCAAACCGTGTGGAGTAAATTTGCGATATTCCCCTTGGAGGCAATGAGTTGTGAATGGTTTCCGCATAGTTTGGGAAACTTTTTGGGTACAACATGTGAGCATGTAGTGTGATTTTTTTAAAATTTTAATTAAAAACAAAAAACACTTTTATACCCATTTTCTGGGTTTCTTCTTCAACGTATAACCCCCTTTCATAGAGCTCTCCCCTTTATTGCCTAGCAGAGTCTTTGAGCCTAGTCGTCCACCCACCTCTATTTTGATTGCTAATTATCTCATCAGATATGCAACGATAAGGCCTACATCCCTTTTTATCCATTCACGTTTATTAGAAACAATAATTTCACTATTTTATTTTTGGATCATATTCCCTAATATTCTATTTTTTGTTTATTATTCAGATATCTCCTAAACCAGGATGAATTCGGACTCAATATAGGATGATTTATCTACTACCGAACCAAGGTAGGTGGTCTGTACTTTATTTTGGAATTTTGGGTGCTTTTCACGTGTTTGGCCTTTTCGCTGCCCATTTGACTTTCTGGTGAGGCCTCATTTTTTGAGGGAGTTTCTTGTAGAAGCTTTAGTTACACCAAGTGAAGATGACTATAGGTTTTTTTAGGTGTGTTGTATCCCATTTCTTGATTCATGGTAACCCATAGGGTGGTCCTTAAGTAAATTTCTTGTTTATTCCTGTTTAAACCACCCAAGGGGTTTTCTCTTGTGAATTCTTAGTTAGAGGAAGCCCGTTAATGACTTACTGGTTTGAATAGATTTCCTAAGAGATGTACTAACTATTTTATATGTTTTTTCTTCAAATTTAATGTTTTTTGTCTTTTGTCATGAATTAATGTGATGATATGGGTGGGTATACCTATATAAAATAACAAATGTAATTTTAAATAGATTTTTTGTGAGGGTAGGCCCAAATGTTTTGTAAATGATAAAGGGATTTCATGAGTGGGTATACTCATGGATTATACTTGTTATTATGAGTGGATACACTCACATGGAATGAAATTTTTAAATTTAATGCTTGAATTAATGGTTAGATAGACGCCATCGATTTCTCTCCATGGATCTGGAATACTGTAGTGGATGCACTGGGTTGACTAAACCCCCTGGGTATTGATTTTGTAGGATGCATCATGTCTTGCTACCCCATGGACCCGGATTGCATGGAATCACGTAGGACATTTCAGTACACCTGATCATAGGACTCTAACCAATTCCTAGACTGAGTTTCCACTAGGAAACCCATGATACTTGATGTGGATGCCTTGGAAGAGTTCCTTGGATCTGGCCCTTAGTGGTGTAATTAATTACATGGATTCCATGGTACATGATACATTGGATCCGGCCTTCGTGGTATATACTCACTATAAAACATGGTCGTGGAATTCTTGGCAACATCATATAGCGTGGTTGTGGCTTTTTTGATATGGTTGACTATACAACATGGTTTTGTGACTTGTTAACTTTTTTATAGATACCTTTTTTGAGATAAATCTATTTCAGGTAGCCTTGAGGGATGTTTGGTTTTACATATGGTAGTAGACTTATGCCATGGGAAGACACACTCTACTTTACATCTTTGATTTGAATTTCTAGAACATTGTATACTACATTCAGAACTGTATAGACCTTGGTAGTTTCCTACTGGGATCTTTATATCACACCCTTTTTTGGGCCTCATTGGGGACCCTAATTGATTATATGGTTTTAGGTGATGATAGGGGAATGTTCCCTAGTACATGTTGTTTATTGTGGGTTTAGATTAAAGGAGAAGAGGACCAAGATGATGCTTGCGATGATACGAGAATTTCTTTTTTGGGATACTTGTACTATATTGCATTCCTTTGTACCTAATTTTTCTTATTTCTAGATAAATGTATTATTTGCATCATTTTTTGTGAGAAAGTTTTGGTTATTGATATGTAATCCCATCTTGTCTTACTTTCTATTGACAACTGTTTATCTTTCTTCCTCTATTTATTGTATGTTTGATTTCTACTGTGATACTCTGGTAATTAATGAGGGAATAGTCTCCTCACTATCTCACATAGTCTATCATTTCTATTCGACAACCTATAGTATTTGGGGAGATACACTTGAGGCCTTGTGGCCAACTGGGCTCGGTGAACCAGTGGGTGGAATCCGGTTCTAGGACATTATAAAGTGGTATCATAGGCATGTTTTCTTTTCCGGTTTTACTTACTATTTGGATAAATTAGAAAATGATAGGAAGGAAAAGAATTTTAGTAATAAAATGTTCCTAGGAGTTCCTACCCCATGTATAGGGAAAAGGAAAATGGCCTCAAATATATTTCTATTTTCTTGTATTTTAATGGTTACAATTACTTTGATTTCACCATTGGGTGATGCACAAGATTTATGTTGTTACTATTTATGTAATTGTGGGTTCTATTTTACTTTCAAACTAATGATATGAGGGTATTCAGTCTCATTCATCTTATAGGAAAATATTATATATCACATTCCATGAATTATTTCATGCCATTTAGGATGCATTAGTTGATACATGTTGTTGTGATTGTTGATGTGATATTTTTGCATGTTGTTGTGTTAGTTTGGGTCCAATATATAAAGGAGTGACATAATTTTTCAATACATAAGTAGTATACGACCTTATGGATTCGAAAATGATGCGTCAATGGAATGAAAGTGTTAGAATGAATTTGATATGTATAGATTATATGGGAATCAAATTTTGGTTCATGAGGTTTTATGGGACCTCCAAGATCGAAATTTTGTGGACTATCAGTTATTTCATTTGAATAAAGGGCTGTGAAATGAAATGAATTAAATGGATATATATACATGACCTAGACTCAACTTTTTAGTAGGAAATAGGCATAGTTTCTAGTGGATTATTGGTCGTTCCATATATAGTGATGTCTTTAGGAGCAGTATGTGGGGTGACTTGGATTTTACGAGTGTTTTGATCTATCTAGCTCATTTGAGTTATGAGTTTTGATGTTGTTATTTTCTAAGGCATGTTTTTTTCATTGTAGAAACATTCCACCATGACGACCAATAGTGTTACACTACGAGGGAGGGGATGAACCTACTTCAAAGATGGTGGGCCATAGGCTATTGGTTTATTCTTTTTTAGTTCCAGTTGCAGAACTAGCTATTTTTCACGTCATAGGTGCTGAGTCATAGTTCATTGAGGGTTTCTTTCATTATATTCAGATGTTCAAGGGAGCGTTGCAGCTAGCCTTGACTGTGGATGAGCTGACACGGGTGTTCCAGTAGCAATATCCTAAGAAGTTTTCAGGGGATGGTGGTATATATGCTGTAGAGATGTGTATTGAGACCACATTAGTGATTTTTGAGCATCTAGAGATTCCTCCATAGTAGAGTGTCAAGTTCACGACTTATATGCTACATGGGGCGAAAAAAAACTGCTGCGTCATTTTGAACCAAGATGATGAGCTATGGGACACAAGTTGGGTAGATTTCCAAACACAATTATATAACTACTTTTATCCCGAGACTCTATGAGTAGAGTAATATAATGAGATCATGTGTCTAGAGAAGAGAGTGACGACGGTTATGGAATATTCATCATGATTTATAGAGCTGTATCATTTTGTGCTGATGTATCTTACTAATGAGTTGTTGAGGACAACACAGTTTGAGGAAGGTCACATACATTCTACCAAATCTCAGGTCAATGTGTTCAGGTTGAATTATATCACTGAGATTGTGAATCAAGAGTTAATCATAGAGCGAAACCTAAGGGATGATATGGGTACATAATAGGGGAGTTTTGTTTCTCTCCCTAGTAGATTTATATATTCTGGAAGGAAGTGCCGCTTCAAGGCTTCCTATGACATGATTTTCATTTAGGTTATGGGTGAATGAAGCTTGGTGTATTTATATCAATGTGTTAGGTGAGGAAACATGAATAATTAGTGTGACCACGAACTAGTCGAGTGCTGAAAATGCAGTAGGATGGGCCACATGCATCAATTTTTCAGGACCTTTGATCTAGTTGTGAGTGGTTGGGGGTCATCTCAGACATCAGGTTTAGGAGCAGGTTCTTTTGGGCCGCATCAGACTAGGAGCTAGAGTAGTGAGGCCAATCTGGTCAGGGAAATTGTGGTTGTGGACATGATTTTCAGAAACCAAGATATCAGAGACAATATGGTGGATCATCTCAGGGTGTCCATGCACTGTCATAGGGCCACAGTACATTCCAGACTTATTCTTTGCAACATACATAACATGAGCGGGATCTCAAGACATCAACAGTGAGAGGTATAGTCTAAATAGATTATTCTATTTGAGTCTAATCTTTTACACACAGGTGAATCACATAGTTATATATCTTCATGGATATTTGAAATCCTCATGCTTATATTTTTGATTTCTAAGAGAGTTATGATGCTAGATACACCATTAGGAGTTAGAACAGGTGATGTGCACTTTTTGTATGGAGTGTCCCCTTGAGGTTAGAGGGTGTCACTTATTCTGAGATCCTTATGTCCTTAATATGATAAGGTTTTATGAAATTCTAGGGATAGAATGATTTGTATCTTATCAACTATATATTTATTACTATCACCGACATGTGAATTTCATATCCCAGAGGGAGCAGTGTTCATAAAAAGGGTGAATGAGTTGTTCATGTGAGCTGAGCTGGACCTGAGCATCGTGGGATGCATGGGATGATATCCTAGATCACTAGTTTGTTTCTAGATGATCATGGAGAGAGTTAGGATGACTTCCCACCAGTTTTTGAACATTTCAAATATTTATTTTCCCATGAATTTAATAGTTTACCTCCCAACAGATAGGTGGAAATTTCCATCGAGCTAGTGTTATGAGCTGGACTAGTATCAATTACCCTTTACAGGATGGCGACGGCAGAATTGTTTGAGATAAAGAGGTAGTTAGAGGATTTGGAGGCATAGGGGTTTACTCAAACTAGTACTCTCTATGGGGTTTTCCAATCCTTTTTGTGAAAAAGGAATATGGATGGACTATAGAAAACTAAACTCGATGATGGTTAAAAAACGATATCACATACCATAGATAGATGATGTAATTGATTAGATTTTGGGAGATCAAGTGTTCCTGAAGATCAACTTGAGGTTCGGATATCACCAGGTGCGTGTTTGACATTCGGACAGACCTCAAAAAATCTTTCATAGTAGGTATGGTCTATACAAGTAACTAGTTATGCCGTATGGTCTCATGAATGCACCACCATTTTTCATGGTGTTGATGAGCCTTTTGTTCCATCCTTACCAAGATTATTTTTTGGGGTTTTCTTGGATTATATCTTGGTGTATTCTCACAATCAAAATTACCATGAAAACCATCTTGTGATCATTTTGAATACACTGAAATTATATCCATTATATGATAAGCTCACAAAGTGCCACTTTAGGATGGACCAGATTCACTCCCTAGGTCACATCATCTCAGAGACAGGGGTGTTAGTGGACTTTGAGAAGGTGAGAGAAGTAGTTTCTTGGGAATATCCCAAGAACATCTTTGATATGTGGAGTTTCTTGGGGCTATATGGATACTCAAAACATTGTATATAGGACTTATCACACTTAAAATTTCCATTATTGGGCTTGAATAAAAAGGGAGTGAAGTTTGTGTGGTCAGTTTTATGTGAGAAAATATTTCTGTAGTTGAAAGGGAGGTTGGAATTGGCACCAATCCTGATACTGTCAAACAAGGGGAAGAGCAACATTGTTTCCTGTGATGCTTTAGGTATTGGGTTCAGGGCAGTGCTGATGCTGGGGGATTGAGTCATGGCATATGGGTCTCAGTAGCTGAGGTGTCACGAGAGTAATTACCCTATGCACGATCTTGATTTATCTATAGTTTTTTACGCATTGCGATGTTGGAGACACTATTTACTAGGAGAGCTTTTGTGGTATACACAGACCATAGAAGCCTCAAGTATATCATTAGGCAACTTGATCTGAATATGATGTAGTGAACGTGGGTGTAATACCTAAAAACCATTGACTTAGAGCTTTCTTATATTCCTGGTAAAGGTATTGTAGTGGTTAATGCAATGAAAAAAAGGACTCAGTTACAGGTAGTCCAGTAGGCTTGTAGTGAGTGGAAGCTTATGGTATTTATTTCTGGGATGCATTTTGAGGTGCCAAACTGACGGGGGTAGATATATTTTGCATCTTTATTTGTGACCTATACCCTACTGTACAGTGTTAGGATAGAACAAATATCATATTCATATGGCCTAGTTCTACGGGAGTGTGTGGCAGGTGAGGACCCTCCTCGTAGTGGGATGATAGGCATTGTTGTGATCATGTGTATCCATGGACGTCTTTGGGTCCCAGTGGATATACATAAGGAGATGATGTGGAAGATTCATGACTCATCTTCAGAAATGCATCTCGATTTCACCGAGATGTATCATGACGTGCGTCGTTAGTATTTTTGGTCGAGTATGAAAATAGAGGTATCTAGATTGGTCACGAGGTGTTCCACTTGTCAGCAGGTGAAGGGAGAACATCAGTGACCAGCTGGGATTTTATAGGAGTTAACTATTCTGGTGTGGAAATAGGATGATTACTTGATGGATTTCATGACTGGTTTGTTGAGGCTGCTTCAAGGTAACGATTTTGTGTGGGTGTTTGTTGAAAGTCTTACAAAGGTCACCCATTTATTATCGATTAAAGAGACCTTTAGTGTTGATGAGATCAGATGGTTATATATCCGAGAGGTATTATGACTACATGGGGTCCCACACACTATCATATTGGATAGGGATGGCCACTTTATGACTCATTTCTAGAATAGCTTTCATAGGGTATTGGGTACATTGGTGATTCTGAGCACAAAAAACCACTCGTATACTGATGGACAGTCAGAGAGTATGATACAATTGCTAGAGAACATATTGTGAGCTTGTTTCCTGGATTTTGGGGGCTCTTGGGAGAGGCATATTCCCCTAGTTGAGTTCTCCTACAATAAAAATTATCAGGTGACAATATAGATGACACCTTATGAGGCCTTATATGATAGGCCATGTCGTTCTTTCTTATTTTGGTTAGGGGTAGGTGATATAGCTTTATTGGGACCATGTCTCATGCAAGAGACTTCAGAGAAAGTCCAGATGATTCAGAATCAAATGGACACATCAATGTCCCGTAAAACTTCTTATGCCAATAACCAAAGATGACCTATAGAGTTAAAGGTTAAGGAATGTGTATTCTTCACTAAGGATGGTACATAGAGAGATCAGTAGAGAGAGTAAACATTCACCATGATATGATAGGCCATTCGAGATTTTGGAGAGATTCGAGTCAGTTTTCAATCAGTTTTAGTTACCTCAGAGGAACCAATCCATGCACAACATCTTCCATGTATCTCAGCTGCATCGCTATAACTCAGACACATCTCATGCTTTTCAATCTAAGGAGGTTAAGATTCAGGTTGATACATCCTTTGAAGAGTATCCGATACGTATCGTTGAAAGGATTATGAAGGTTTTCCATGGATAGTTATTTCTTCTATTATGGTTGCTATAGAAGAAAATTTCTTTATAGGATGAGACCTGTAAGCGGGAGGCTAATGCACGTTCTTAGTGGACTGAGTTGTTCATAGATGAATCTTGACTGTACTTCAAAGAGAAATTTGAGGATGAATTGCTTTAAGTGGGGAAGATTATAAGAACCTAGGTTTTTATACAAGGTACATATTCCTTTCTTTTCAATTTAAATGCTTAAATATGTCCTTATATGTATGTTTAAATCGTTCACGAGTTTTTGAAATGAGTTCAGTACTTGTTCAAAGCTCATAACCAAGGGTTTGGGGGGTTTTTAGCCTGGCGCCAGGTTTCCTCATAGTTTGGTGAACTGTGAATCTCAACCATTCGAGGCTGGGTCGAGGGGTAGTAGGGTCCGAACTGTTAATGAAATTGTGCGGTAGTGGCTGTATAGTTGTGCGAAATGTCAATGAAATTGCTACTTTTTGGAAGAGTGTTTTCCCATGGTTACCACACAGATCGTCAAACTATGTGGAGTAACCATGTAATGTGCCTTTTGGTGGCAGTGAGAAACACATAGATTCCCCATGGTTTAGGAAACTGTGAGGGTAAACCATTCAAGCCTGCTGTGTGAGTTTTTTTAAAATATAAATTAAAAACCTAAAAGCCCTTTAAACCCATTTTTGGTTTATTCTTTATGATATAACCCCCTCTTGTCGGGATCTCCCCTTTGGCGCTTAACAAAGGCTTTGAGACTAAACATCTGTCCAACCTGCATTTCAATCATCAATCATCTCATCAGACCCGAAATGGAAAGGATACATTCCTTTTTTATCCATTCTTATTTCTTTGGAAAATCTATTATGCTATTTGATTTTATTTTCATATGCACTAATATTCCATTCTTCATCTTTATTCAGATATCTCCTCAACTAGAAATAATTAGGACTCGATACTAGATAAGATCCCTACTACCGAACCAAGGTAGATGGTCTATAATTTCTTTTAGCTTTTAGGTTGGTTTTTAACCATTTTTCATTTATTCCACCCGTCAGACTTTCTAGAAAGGTCCCCTTTTTTGAGAGAGTTGCTTGAAGTAGCTATAGTTGGACCTAGTGAGGATGCATGTAGGTTCCATTTAGGTGTCTTGGCACCTATTTCTTGAATAAAGGTCACCCATTTGGTGTTCCTTAAGAAAATTCATTGTTTATGCCTATTCAAACCACCCTAGGGGTGTGTTATTATTCTTTTATAGTTAGAGGAAGCCCATTAATTCCTGGTTTGAATTGGTTTCCTAGGAGATGTACTACCACCTTTATTAGTGTTATCTTGAGATGCCATGCTTATGATGAAATTTTTTATTGAATGAAAGTGATGATATGGGCATTAATACCTATATGAATTTACTAATGGCTTATTAAATAGATTTTTTGGGAGGGTATGTCTTTTTTTTGTAAATGATTAATGGATTTCATGAGTGGGTATACTAATGGATTGTGCGTGTTGATGTGACTGGGTATACTCACATGGAATTAAATGTTTAAATTGAATGCTCGAATGGATGGATGGATTGATTCTATAAAAAAACTTATATGAATGTAGAGTACAGTAGTGGACATATTTGGTTGACTCTACCTCTTAGGTCTTGATTCCATGGGATTCCTCAATGCTTACTACCCCTTGGATTTGGCATCTTGGAATCTCTTAGGACATGGCAGTACACATTCTCCTAGGAATCTAACCAACTCTGAGATCGAGTTTCCACTGGGATGCCCATGGGAATCCATGTGGATAACTTGGAAGATTTCCTTGGATCCGGCCCTCTACGGTCTAGATTAGTTACATGGATTCCTTGGCACATGATACCTTAAATCCATCCTTCATAGTCTACACTCACTATACGACGTGACAATGGAATTTTTGACATCATTATACAACGTGGTTTCACTGGTTTGATATGGATTGATGTAAAATGTGGCCGTGTGATTTTCTTTACTTTATTATAACTACCCTGTTAGCTGATGACTCTAACATAGGTAGCCTTAAGGGCTATTTGGTTTTATATATGGTAGTAGACTTATTCCCTGAGCTTACATCATTTACTTTACAGCTTTGATTACACTTCCCAGCACATTGCATATTATTATTATAACTGTATAGATCTGGGTGGTTGCCAACTGAGAAGTTTATCTCAAACCCTATTTGGGCCTCCTCCATGAACCAAATAGATTATATGGTTGGCGGTGATGATAGGGAAAATCTCCCTAGTACAGGTTGTTGATTTTGACTTTAGAGATGGGGAGCATAAGACCAAGCTGAGACTTGAGATGCTCCATGCACTTTTTGGTCTTTTGTTATTTTTGGGATACTTGTACTATATTACATTACCATGTACCCACTTCAGATGTTTTCTAGAAACATGTATTATATATATCAATTTGATTGTGAGACACTTTTGGTTATTTATATGTAATCTGGTATTGTCTTACTTTCGGTTGATTGCTATTTATCTCACTTCAACTATTTATTGTATCTCCGATTTTTATTATGATACTCTGGTAATGAGGACATAGTATCCCCATTGACTCACATAGTCCCTCACTTCTAGTCGGTATCCTCTAGAATATGGGGATATGGGCTTGAGGCCTTGTGGACAACTAAGCTCAGGGCACCATTGTGTGGCATTCAGGTCAGTTTCGTTAAATCATAACCCATGAAATTAAATTGGTATCATAAAAATTACTCCATATAATAACATATGGAATAGAGAGAGGTTTCATAATAATTTCATCACAGAATAACCCACAAAATGAAGTGGGTTTAATAAGTATTTTTTTCATGGAATAACCCATTGAAATGAAACGATTTTCATAAAAAATGGCCATCTTAAACCTGAAACATTAAATAAAATAATAAGAATGGTTTCCTAGGATCATATTCACAACAAACGATATATTATATTAAATTATTTCATAATAGATAGAGATATATTTTTAAATATCAGTTGGAGTATTTATGAAGTAAAATAGCCTCTCTTTTAAAATCATATTTAGGAAATAAAACATATTCAAAATCATTTTATTTGATAACACCTTTAAAATCATATAATGTAATATTTTAAAAAATATAAAACATTTATTAAGGAAAATTTATTATATACTTAGAAAAATGATTTTTATAACATAAAATATTTTGAAAACATTTATTTTCTTTGATAACAACATTTAAAAATTTTAAAGTAAGACCTGAATCCAATTTGAACACATTTTTAAAACTACTTTTTTTTTAAAAAATAATTTTCATTGAAAATGAGGTTAAAATATCATTTTAATATTTTTTAATTTTTTTAGAAAATATTGTTTGGAAAGAACATAGTTTTTTGTCTGATGAGAGATATAATGTCTGACTGGCTGAAAATTTAATTTTTATTTTTTTCAAACAATTTTAAGGAAAAGATTAGAAACCTAATGTTCAACCACAAAAAGATATGACAAACCCATTAAAGGAAAATTTAAGCCTAACTATGATAATATCCCTAAACAATTTCCCGGATAAAGAGGTTACCTGAGTGTTCAGTCCATCCATTATCAGATCATCAAACTCATATGCTAGATTATCCCATGACAAGATGTACTCCTTAAGGATGATCTTCCCATTGTTGAATCCCCCAACGAGGATCAGATCCTACTTCTCGATCCAGGTGTATTTCACCTCAATGAGAGTTACCAAAAGTGACCTCCAAATCATTTAGGTAGCTTCATCCTTAGAGGCATTGAGTAGAAGAACATATTTGACCACCTATTCTTCTGAATTCAAGAGAAAATCAGATGCTTGTTCACCCACACAACCTGACATCCATTGATCAATGGCCTTGCTTTCTATCTTCTTCTCATTTAACTTCTTGGCTGATCGCATCTTCATTGGAGGTGGTAAAGAGGAGTAATCTTTTCCTTTGCAGGTCCACCTCATGTTAACCCTTGGACTTGGAGGCTCACATGCAGAAACAAATTAAGGATAATTCATTTCAAAGGGGATTCATACACACATTGTGAAAGAATATAAGAGTGTAACATAACATACGTCTCAAATAAGAAAAATTGAGACAAAAATACCATTACCTATTTGGTAACGTTTTAACAGTAATCCCCATGAAATAAAGATCCTTAAATATATATGTAAATAAAAATAAATTTTAGTATAATAATAATAAAATAAATTCTCAGAAATTATATACACCACCTAGAATAAAGAGGTGGTTGATACAACATGTGTCTCACAAATGTAAAAAAAGGTGAGACACAAATCCCTTACTACTAGAGTAACATTTGAGTCATGAGATACGTGGAATAATATTATATAATAAATATTTTAATATCATAAAATATATTAAATTCATGATATAAATTTTCATAGGTAAGTATATACACCAAACAAATGAAATGATTGGTGAATACAACATAAGTGTCTTAGAAATAAAAGTTAGACCAGAAATCCCCTTACCTCATGTCTTGACTTCTTTTGTTTATGTTCAAAACTCCTTTATAATAAATATTAGTTTATTATACATATATAAAATAGCTATATTAAAATATATCATACAATATATGATTTTATTATGACTTTTTATTACCTTTTTATTAACAATTCCATATTAATGTTTTGTTTTAGGTGATAACCACTTTGTTTTTCACATAAGTTTAGAAATATTATTTTTGGTATTATTACTTTCTCATGATTTAGTAATTTCTTGAATGTAAAAATAGATATCATTATAATATGTATTCATCATATAGGTATTTATAATAATCTATAAAACATATAAGTATGAAATTAAATACATCGTTCATGGAGTCAGTAGGCCATACATACGCATGAATGTTGTTTCCATTTTCTTATCATATTGAATGAAATAAAAGTAAATGATATATAATTTTATATTATAATTATAGTATAATTATTATTTCATATATATCAAATATTTTTTTTAAAACCGTCCTTAATAAATTCCATGTAAATCCTGAAAGAATCACATCACATTGTGAGGCGGTAGTCCACCGTTAACACGAACAATGTTATCATATTCTAAACAATAGAAATCATGAAGGAATTTGTTATATAATAATTAGTAAGCATAAATAAATCATAAATATAATATATATCATTCATAAAATAAAAATACATCACTATTCTCAACCTTGAAAAGTGTTAATGGAAGAAAGAACCACATCGAATCACAAGGCAGTAGTCCACTTCAAAAACAAACGATGACTGCATATTCCATTTTATGGAAGTGTGTGAAGTTGTATATATTAAACATAAATAAAAACATATATGTATATTCAGAAAACTTATGTTATTATATAATTATGATTTAAAAAGAAATTAAGGGTTTTTAAGAATAAGTAAAATAAAAATATTTGTTGATGAAAATTACCTGTAACACCCCAAGATTTCATAGTGTGATATTTCTTCAAAATAATTCAATAACATGCACTACATGCAACACCAAGTTCAAGCGCACCATGACTTACCAAACAAGCCGTTCAAAAGAGGTTATGAATAGTATTAACTAAATTATAAACTTTATATAATCCTTATAATTTTAGAATCCATATTATGAGTTTCTTAGACATAATGTAAGAAAAAATTCCTTTTTTTCAGATAAAAGAAGTATTTTTCAAATTGCACTTTTACCAACTTTAGTAGTGAACCCTTTTTAAATCCAATATTTTAAACTTTTATATATTAAATTTGATTAAATAAATTTATTATTTAGAATGGGGACATAAAAAAATTTACAATGTAACACCCCAAGATTCCACGGTACGCTTCTCTTTGAGAAATACAGTAGCATGTGTTGTACGCAACTTCGAGTTCTAACACACACTACATCCAATCAAACTAGCCATAATGAATAGTAATACCTACTTTTTAAAATTTTATAAATTTTATCTTTTAAAATGAACTTATTTTTTGGATTTGAAATATCTAATTTATCCTAGGGTAAAATTTTTGTACTTTTCGAATAACTTTTATATTTTTATGAATAGTGAAAATTACTAAATTTTAATTAAAAACATCATTTTTAATCAAAATAATTAGTAGTGATAAATTATGAATTCGAGTGGTTTTAAAGTATATTTAGAATATATTTTTACCATTTAATACAATTTTGGTCATTGGACCAAATTTCACAATTAAACCGGACATAAACAAGTGTCAATCTTTTGATAGTTATTATCTCTTAAAAACACACTTTTTGTTTTAACAACGGGAATTAATTTTAAATTAATTTCTGCCACTTTTGTGTTTTGAATTTGGAAAAATGGATTCCATATTTGGAATCAGGATGTTAAAATTGTGTAAATAGGTGACTTTTATTTTTATACATTCTGAATAATTAGTTCGGTAAATATTTTATTTACCATGGTTAAAGGGTAAATTCGGTAAACAAGGGTTAAAAATAATATTATAATAATAAAAAATTACCCTAAAACGTGTCCTAACCTTATTGGTTGATACATGTCCGACCATGGATATCTTTGGGTTGATTTTGGGACCCCATGGAGCCACTTGTAAGTGATAGGGACACTTTATTTTAATTAAGTTAAAATGAATACAAAAATGACACAAGCATATATCTTTTAGAAAACAAATTTTTTACATAGGGTTATATATGTTGGATTTTCACCTATAAATATTAATTAGAAAGATGAAACTATTTCCTACATAATGGTATTTTATTTATAATTTTGAGACATTAAATAATTTAATTTATTTATGACACAATGGTGATGCAGTAATTACCATAATAGTGAAAAATTAGAATAATTGATATTATAAATAACCAAATAAATTTAATTTGAGACTTTTTATAAATAACAATAATTTTCTAGGTTAATAAAGAATTTTAGGATTGATTTAAATAAACTTTTCCGAAGTAATAATTCTGTTATGAGTTTTTCAAAAATCAATTATTTAATAGTGTCAAAATTGACATAAAAGAGTTTTTAAAAAAAATATTATATTATTAATTGATATTAAATTCCTAAAAATATAAGGTTCGGCCAAGAGACTTATATAATGATATGTGTATCATTAATGGACCACTTGGTGGTCTCTTGGTTGTATATAGTAACTTAATTAACCATATAATATAAAAATACAGAGAGACATTGTAAAAGTGAAACTAATTAACTAGGAGTTAATACTTAACGATAAGGTTAATATAGTGACCCAAACCTGTCTAAATTATATTTTTTGAGTTATTTTCTACCCATCCCCACCTTAAAAATTAAATAATCCACTTTTGAGCCATTAGAGATGGAATATGAATTTATTATAAAATAATATTTCTATCTTTTCCAAAGGTTCCCCTCACCCCTCTTATAAAAGGGTACTCTCCCTTCTCATTAAATCACACAATGAAAGCCTTTTGGTTCGGCCAAACTTTGCCCAAATACTCTCTAAAATTCCCTCACTTCGTCCTAGAGGCCTTCCTTTAGTCAGAAAGACAACATAAAGAGCCCTTTTGATCAAATAAAAAGGAAGAACCCGAAGAAGAGGTAATGATTTCACCACCCTTTTTCAAGTTCCTTTCTTCTTCCACTTCTTCTTTGATTGTTATTACCATTATAAAATAATAAATCCAGTATATTATATATACTTTTATTTCATTATAAACATTTTACAACCATATTTCAGTATTATATCCATCCATTGAATAACATGTCACCATACGTGCGTACGTACGACTTACCGTCTCCATGTCATGGTGTAATTGTTATTCAATAAATTCTTATTTGGATGGGTATAATAATGATGTGTAATTCATGTAAATAATAAATATAACATTATAATTATTCTGTATATATGATATACCATCCAATTACATATTATTTTAATATCAAAAGAATGATATTGTCGCTCGTGTGTACGTACAGACTACTATCTCCACAAACGCGATGAGATTCATTCTCCATCGTATCCATTCAAGTATAATTATCATTTGATGATTTAAAAACAATTTTTAAGGACTTGATATAATTATGGATATGAATAAGATACAACCTATTCATTACAAACATGACTTACGTAACAAAACATTTAAAAGAAAATGAGAAAGTTAACACCCGAAACAATGATAATACTAAGATATTATTAACAATTCAATGTTAAAAGATCATATATGATATCATATTAATGTATATGATTTTTTTATAATTTAATAACAATTATTTAACCATTATACAGGAGTTTAACCTACCCCTAACCAAGGAAAAGTACATGGTAAGGAGTTTTCATCTAACTCCTTATTCCCGTGAGATTCATGCCATATTGCCACTATTACCATTTGTGTGGTGTATGTACTGCCTATAATTGTATCCTTTATGTAATAAACTTTAATTTATGTGTATTTACATATTCATTGTATGATACCTCTTTCATGCGGTGTATGTTTCATAAGTTACCAAATTGGTAAGGGTTTATTTCACAATCTCTTCATTATCCGAGGTTGTTTATACGTAATAATCTACTGGGATCTCTTTATCATCCACATCCATGTTCCTTAAAAATGTACTTGAAAACATTTTTACTATTTACTAGACAATGGTTTAAAGTAATTTACACCCTTATGTGTTTTTAAAGGAATCTTTCCATCATTTTCCAAACAAGGCACTTTTACCTTTTTCGACAAATTTAAGGTAAGAATGTCTTTTTTTTAACTTATATGGCGGGTGCGGCTATTTACCACTGTTATAAAATCTTCAAAGCTTCCCTTACAATATTATAATAATATTTTTAAATTAAATGTTTTATTTTATAATTATGTGACTTTTAAATGATTTCAAAATGAATATTTTAAGAATTTGTGAAAGGTACTCTTTATCAAGATCATAATTTTAAAAGTTTTAAAGATTTATCTTTCTAAATTTTTTAATTAATGTCCATGTTTTCAAAATTATTTTAAGGATGTATTTATATGGACATGAAGGTTTTGAAATGATATTTCTTTTCAAAAGTTTCAAAGTGTTCTGGGACACTTTGATTGAAATATCTCTTTTAAATTACTTCCTTTATAAATATGTCACTTTTTAATGATTTCGAGAAAAGAGATATTTCTCTCAAATAGTTTTGATTTCATCTATGTCAACATCCTTTGATGGATTTTAAGATTATTTGAAGCTGATTTATTATGATACAAAACTTTTGTATTGTATTGAAGGTTCTGTGATATGTTTTACTATGGATGTGATATTTTTATACCATTCATGGTTTATGGAGAAAGTATTGACATTTCGTATGCTAGTTTTAATACGAATGTTTACTTTATGTTTAAACCTTTTCATATGGGAATGAATTTGACTTAGTAAGTGACAGGTTGAGCCCGCTATAGCTCCTCGATGCATCGGTATGTCTCATGAGACACACTAGTGTCTTGGCATAAGGCCTTGACAAAATCTTATTTGTAGTCTTGGCACGAGGCCTTGGCTATGTGGTTATGATAGTCTGGCATTATGCATTCCATCATTAGGAAAGTGGATATTGATATTGCATGTGATTATTCGATTAGTAGAATATCCATGTGAATTGTAACACCCCAAGATTCTACGGTACGCTTCTCTTTGAATAATGCGATAGCGTGTGTTGTACGCAACATCGAGTTCTAACACACCACAACCAATGAAACTAGTCGTTATGAATAGTAATACCTACCTTTTGAAATTATATATATTTTATATTTCAAAATGGACTTCATTTTGGGATTCAGAATATCGAATTTAGGCTAAGGTGAAATTTTGGTACTTTTCGAATAACTTTAATATTTTGATGAATAGTGAAAATTACTAAATTTTAATTAAAAACAACTTTTTTAATCAAAATAATTAATAGTGATAAATTATGAATTTGAGTGGTTTTAAAGTATATTTAGAATATATTTTTACCATTTAATACAATATTGTTCATTGGACATAATTTTACAATTAAACCGGACATAAACTAGTGTCAATCATTTGATAGTTATTATCTCTTAAAAACACGCTTTTTGTTTTAAAAACGGGAATTAATTTTAAATTAATTTCTGCCACTTCTGTGTTTTGAATTTGAAAAAATGGATTCCATATTTGGAATCAGGATGTTCAATTTGTTTAAATAGGTAACTTTTATTTTTAGACATTTTGAATATTTATTTCGGTAAATATCTTATTTACCATGAGAAGGGTAAATCCGGTAAATAAGGGTTAAAAAATAATATTATAATAATACTAAATTACCCTAAAACGTTTCCAATCCTAATTTTTTGATACATGTTCTACCATAGGCATCTTTGAGTCGATTTTGGGACCCCATGGAGCCACTTGTAGTTGATAGGGACACTTAATTTTAATTAAGTTAAAATGAATACAAAAATGACACAAGCATATATCTTTTAGAAAAACAATTTTTTACATAGGGTTATATATGTTGGATGTTTGACTATCAATATTCATTAAAAATATAAAAATATTTCCTAGATAAGGATAATTTATTTATAATTTTTAGAGATTAAATAATTTAACTTATTTATGACACAATGATGATGCAGTAATTACCATAATAGTGAAAATTTAAAATAATTGATATTATAAATACCCAAATAAATATAATTTGAGAATTTTAATGAATTAAAATAATTTTATACGATAATATGACATATTAGGATTTATTTAATTAACTTTTTTAGAAGTAATAATTCTGTTAGGAGTTTCAAAAAAATCAACTATTGAATAGTGTCAAAATTGACATAAAAGAGTTTTTAAAACAAATAGTATATTATTAATTGATATTAAATTCCTAAAAAACTAAGGTTCGTCCAAGAGACTTATCTCATAATAGGTGTATTATTAATGGACCACTTGGGGGTAGCATGGATGTATATAGTATGTTTATTAACCATATAATATAAAAATAAAAAGAGACATTGTAAAAGTGAAACTAATTAACTTAGAGTCAATACTTAAATATAAGGTTAATATAAGTACCAAAACCTGTCTAAATTCTATTGGTTTAGTGGTTTTACACCTATCCCAACCTTAAACTGTGAATAATCAACTTTTGAGCCATTAGAAACAGAATATGATTTTATTATAAATTAATATTTCTAGCTTTTCCAAAGGTGCCCCTCACCCCTCATATAAAAGGGCACTCCTAATTCTCATTTCTTCACACCTTAAAAGACATTTTGTTCGGCCAAACTCTGCCCAAATACTCTCCCAACATCCCTCAATACAACCTAGAGGCCTTATATTGATCAGAAATCCAACCTAAGGATCCTTTTTGATCAAATCAAAAGGAATAACCTGAAGAAGAGGTAATGATTTCACCACCCTTTTCCAAGTTCCTTTCTTCTTCCACTTCTTCGTCCTTTGTTGTTACCATTCTAAAATAATAACTCCAGTATCATATATATACTGTGATGTTATTATTAATATGGTACAACCATATTCATTATTCTATCCACCCTTTGAATAACATGTCACCATACGTGCGTACGTACGGCTTACCATCTCCACGTCGTGGTGTAATTGTGATTCAATATATTATTTTTCGGATGGGTATAATAATGATGTGTAACTCATGTAAATAATACATATAACATGTTAATAATTCTTTATATATGATATACCATCCATTTATATATTATATTAATCAAAATAATTATATTGTCGCTCGTGCGTACGTACGGACTACCGTCTCCACGAACGTGATGAGATTCATTCTCCATCGCATCCATTAAAGTATAATTATCATTTGATGATTTAAAAATGATGTTTAAGGACTTGATATCATTCTTTATATAAATAATATACAACCTATCCATGAAAAACATGTCTTATGTAACAAAATATATAAAAGAAAACGAGTAAGTTAACAACCGAAACGACGATAATTCAAAGATATTATTAAAAAATGAATGTTAAAAGATCATATATGATATCATATGAATATATAAAATTATTGTATAATTTAATAACAATTATTTCACCATTATAAAGGAGGTTAACCTACCCAAACCAAGGAAAAGTACATGGTAAGGGTTATTTCACAATCTCTTCATTATCTGAGGTTGTTTATACGTAATAATCTACTAGGATCTCTTTATCATCCACATCCATGTTTCTTAAAAATGTATTTCAAAACATTTTTACCATATACAAGAATATGGGTTAAAGTCATTTATACCCTTGTTTTACTTTTTATAAGAGGTTTATAAAAGAATATTTCTGTCGTTTTCCAAACAAGGTGCTTTTTGTCCTTTTCGACAAAATTAAGGTAAGAATGTTATTTTAACTTATACGGCGGGTGCGGCTATTTTCCGCCATTAAAAAATCGGTGAAGCTTCCCTTACAAGATTATAAGAATATTTTCAAAGAAAATGTTTTATTTTATAAATATATGACTCTTAAATGATTTCAAAAATAGAAAGAGACATTTCTCTAAAAAGAGTTTTGATTTCATCTATATCAACATCCTTTGATGGATTTTATGCTTATTTGTAGTTGATTTATTAAGATACAAAAATTCTATATTGTATTGAAGGTTTTGTGATATGTTTGACTGTAGATGTGCTATTTTTATACCATTCATAGTTTATGAGGAAAGTATTAACATTTCGTATGCTAGTTTTAATACGAATGTTTATGTTATGTTTAAACCTTTTCATATGGGAATGCATTGGAATTAATATGTGACGGGTGGAGCCCGCTATAGATCCTCGATGCATCGGTAGGTCTAATGAGACAAACTAGTGTCTTGGCACAAGGCCTTGACAAAATCTTATTTGTAGTCTTGGCACGAGGCCTTGGCTATGTGGTTATGATAGTCTGGCATTATGCATTCCATCATTATGAAAGTGGTTATTGATATTTCATGTGATTATTAGATTAGTTAAATATCCATGTGAATAAGTAAATGGAATTATTTCATTTTTCTATTGCCATACTATATTGAAGTTCAAGTTTAAAAGGATTTTGTTTTAGTTATACATTGCCTTAAATGTTTATGCTTATTTTTTAAAGTTTCCACTATATTGTTATCCTTACTGGGAATTTGAGCTCACCCCTTTTCTATGTTTTATTTTTCCCAGGATGTGAAGATGTAAGTTATGAATGACCTGTAGGGATAGTATGTGAGGATATGAGTGTGGAATATGGAGACTATGTTGTTGTAGTAGTTTTTGACTTTGTAATGTAATGTAAAACTTTATGAATATATCTTGTGTTTCCAAGGCTACTAAACCAATTGGTCTTTAGAGATTTGATCTTTCTTGTGATCATGCCAATGTAATGTAATAATGCACCGACTCTGGGTAACTAGGGTCAGGGCGTTATAGTTGGTATCAGAGGGAGGTTAGTACAAACCATGGAAGCTATATATAGATAAACTCTGATTAGATCACGTAGACCTAAGATGAACTTTGAGGATTAGTATCCTAAGATGAACTTTGAGGATTAGTATATAAGAACTTCCTAGAATTTTGGTATTGTAGAGATTTTGTGAGTTTTACGAGCAATACATCCCTATCTGGATACGAGCAGGTAGAGGCGGCTCTGGCACAGATGTACATAGGGGTAAAACCCGAAAACACCGCTTTGAGCTAGACTCGAACGAGAACTGGTGCACGGCAACGGGCCTTGTTGCACTCTTGGTTATGAAACTCCTAGGGGATATGCTTAGGATAACTCTCATTTTCATTAAAAATCATTATGAAGGGTTAATGAGTATATAATTCCTCAAAGAAAACATTTTTAGGATTATGGATTATATCCATAAATAGTTCAATTTATGTTAAGTGTTTTATAAGTATGGGATTATGTATTTTGATTCATAAACTGATCTAGTTTATGCCATTGTTTAGAAATGGAGCCTAGTGGAAGAAATGGAAACCGTATCAATGCACTCACTCCATGTAGGGATTTCCCTCCTGCTCAAGATAATTATAGTGGAGCTGGTGATGCAACTGGTGCCGATCAGCTAATCATCATACTGGGACAACTCACTCAGGTTATGAATAATAACCTTACCCGTATGGAGAACCCTGATCCACAACGTGGAGGATCAATGTTAGATCGATTCATGAGGAAACAACCACCAATGTTCAATTGGAGTACAAATCCCTTAGTAGCTGAGAAATGGATATTTTCCCTAGAGAAAATATTTCAGGATTTGGGGAGTAATGAAAGGGAAAAAGTTATCATGGCAGTTTACCGCCTCACTGGAGATGCTGATCAATGGTGGTCATTAATTCAAAATACGAAGGAAGATTATGAAGTATCAAATAAGGAATGGAGGGAGTTAAAAGATCCGTTTTTAGAAAAATACTTTCCTCGCGACCATCGAGCAGATATGGAAAGGCAATTTCTAAGTCTGAGACAGAAGGAGGATGAGAATGTCACAAAGTATGAGGCTAACATTACAAGGTTAGCAAGGTATGCTGGTGATTATATACGTAACCCAAGAATTAATATTGATCGTTTCTTTGATGGGTTAAAACCATTTCTCCATCGAGCATTAGTCCCACAATCCTTCTCGTCATACGAAGACATTGTCTCATATGCTATCAAGACCGAAAAGGAATTCTCTAAGTCTTATGAATTTAAAGTAAAGAAAGAGAAGAAGAGGCATGCTGATCAATCTGGGAATGGAAATAAGAGGATGAAAGGAAAGGTTGAATATCCATCCTGTGGTAAATGTGGGAAGAAACACCCCGGTACATGCTTGAAGGGAATGGGCGTCTGTTACAAATGTGGTGAAAAAGGCCACCAAGATCGTGATTGCAAAGGGAAGAAGGAAGATACCAATGTTCAGTGCTACAATTGCAGGGAGATGGGGCATTATGCAAAGTAATTTATTAAGTGTCAGGAGAACTTACCTCAGAAAAGTCCAAGGGATCAAGGCCAGGCTTATGCCATCACTACTGCTGAGGTAGAAGCTCCGAAAGACGTGGTGGCAGGTAATTTAATGGTCTCCTCAAGTTTATCAAATGAATTATTTGATTCTGGATCATCGCATTGTTTCATATCTTCCCAGTTTTCTAAGAAAATTAGATATTTCCAATTTGATTTAACAAGGGAGTTGTCAGTTAAAACTCCTAAGGGAAGTATCATTGCAACAAAGTTTTGTGAATCAGTCCCCATTAGAGCACATAAATGTTCTTTATCTGCTGATCTCATCGTCATACCTATGATTGAGTTTGATATAATCCTCGGTATAGACTGGCTTTCGGACTATGATGCGAAGATTTATTGTAAGAATAAAGAGGTTACGATTCTTGATGATAATGATAAGGAACACCTTATCTTTAGAGAAGAATCATCACCACCTAATTCTTATTTAGATCCACCCCCATTAGCTCAACTAAATTCAATTATTGGGGAGGAAGAGAATGAAATAACTGTGGGTGAGGAAAGGAATGTTCAAATAGAGGATGTAACTGTTGTGAAAGAATTTTTAGATGTATTTCCGGAAGATTTACCTGGACATCCTCTAGAATGAGAAGTTGAGTTTTCCATTGATTTAATTCCTGGATCAAGGCCTATATCAAAGAACCCTTATAGAATGGCCACTATAGAATTAGTTTAACTAAAGAAACAACTAGGGGAATTGAGTAATAAGGGATTTATTCTCCCTAGTGTTTCTCCATGGGGAGCCCCTGTTCTTTTTGTTAAAAAGAAAGACGGATCTATGAGGTTATGTATCGACTATAGGGAGATCAATGCTATAAAAATAAAGAACAAGTATCCCCTACCATGCATTGATGATTTATTTGACCAACTTCATAGAGATGAATAATTTTCAAAGATTGACCTTCGATCTGGATACCATCAGTTGTGTGTGAGGAAGGAGCACATTCCGAAGACAGCATTTCGAACCAGGTACGGGCATTACGAGTTTACTGTAATGCCTTTTGGATTGACTAATGAACCCTCTGTATTCATGGATCTAATGAATAGAGTTTTCTAGGAGTATCTTGATGAATTTGTGGTGGTATTTATTGATGATATCTTGGTATACTCCAAAATCTACGAAGATCATGAAAATCACTTGCACATTATCCTGAAGACTCTGAGAAGACATGAATTATATGGGAAGTTTAGTAAGTGTGAATTCTGGCTTCATGAGATTTCTTTTCTTGTCCATATTGTCTCTAAAGATGGAATCTCTGTTGATCCTTCTAAGACCAAGGCAATCCAAGAATGGCCAGCACCTACGAGTATAACTGAGGTACATAGTTTTATTGGGTTGGCATGTTATTATCGATGTTTCGTCCAGAATTTTACCCAATTGGGTAACCCATTAACAAAGCTCACACGTAAAGGGGTTAAATTTGTTTGGACAAAAGAGTGTGAAGAATGTTTCGAAGAACTGAAGAGAAGATTAGTCAATTCTCCTATATTGACTCTACCATCGGGGAATGATGGGTTCATTATTTATAGTGATGCATCGAAGAAAGGACTTGGTTGTGTCCTTATGCAGAATGATAGAGTTATTTCCTATGCATCATGTCAGTTGAAAATTCCTGAACAAAACTATCATACTCATGATCTCGAGTTAGCAGTTGTGATCTTTTCTTTGAAGATATGGAGGCACTACCTCTATGGTGAAAAATGTGAGATTTATACTGATCACAAGAGTTTGAAGTATATTTTCTCACAAAAAGAACTCAACATGAGGCAAAGTAGATGGCTTGAATTACTCAAGGAATATGATTGTACGATACACTGCCACCCGGGGAAAGCAAACAAGGTGGTAAATGCTTTGAGAAGAAAAGACCATGGAGTTTTGAACGTGATGAGAATTGAAAGGGATCCAATTTTGATGGATCTAGTGAAGATGGACATGGTAATAACCAGGGAAGGTGAAACATCAATGCTTTTTCAAATGGTTTCCAAACCTTCTTTACTAGAAAGGATTAAGAGTTCTCAGACCGATGATGAAGAATTTCAAAAGAAAATTAAAGCTGTGAATGATGGGAGACTGAGAGACTTTGTGTATGAAGATGTAATTTTGAAATTTGGGAAGAGACTTTGTGTTCCTGATATACCTGATCTAAAAAGGGAATTGCTGGATGATGCTCATAGTTCCAATTTCTCTATACACCCTGGGAGCACCAAAATGTATAGAGATTTGAAAGAACATTTTTGGTTGGATAACATGAAGAGGGAGATTGCTGATTTTGTGTCAAGATATATGGTTTGTCAACAAGTGAAAGCTGGAAGGCAACTGCCTGGAGGAGTCATGCAACCTCTTCCCATACCGGAGTGGAAATGGAACAATATTACGATGGACTTTGTCATGGGGCTACCAAAGACTCCTAGAAGGAATGATGCAATATGGGTTATTGTTGATCGTCTTACCAAGTCAGCACATTTTCTTGCTATAATATAAGATCTACCCCTTGAACGTCTAGCAAGACTATATATTAATGAAGTTGTGAGACTTCATGGAGTACCCCTATCGATTGTTTCTGATCGTGATCCCCGTTTTACTTCAAGATTCTGGAAAAGTATTCAGAAATCCATGGATACTGAACTTCATTTGAGCACTGCTTACCACCCTCAGACAGACGGACAATCAGAATGGACTATTCAAACCTTAGAATAAATGTTGAGATCTTTCTCACTTGACTTTTAGGGTATGTGGGATCAATATTTACCTCTGGTAAAATTTTCCTATAACAATTGATTCCATTCGAGTATTCAGATGGAACCATATGAAGCGTTATACGGAAAGAGATGTCGTACACCAACCTATTGGGATGATGATGGTGAAAGAAAACTTGTAGGCCTAGAACTAGTGGAAGAAACGGTGGAAAAGGTGAAGGTAATCCAAAATGAAATCAAAGCAGCTCAAAGTAGGCAGAAGAGCTATGCCGATAATCGAAGGAAGGATATGGAATTTCCAGTCTGTGATCATGTTTTCCTAAAGGTATCTCCATGGAAGGGAGTCATACGTTTTGGTAAGAAAGGTAAACTGAGTCCCAGGTACATCGGACCCTTAAATATTTTAGAACGAATTGGGGTTGTGGCTTACCGATTGGCAATGCCGCCAAGTCTCTCCAAAGTTCACGATGTGTTCCACATATTTCTGTTGAGGAAATACATGCCTGACCCAACGCATGTACTCACCTATGAGGAATTAGAACTGGAACCCGTTCTGTCCTATTGTGAAGATCCCGTCAGGATTTTTGATACGAGAGAACAAGTACTAAGAAACTGGATGACGCGTCTGGTAAAAGTTTTGTGGAGAAACCATAAGATGGAAGATGCAACGTGGGAACCCGAGGAACTTATGATGGAGAACCACGTGAGTATTTTCATGTGATAACTATTCTAGAAATTTCGAGGATGAAATTATTTGATGGAGGGGAGAATGTAACACCCCAAGCTTCTACGGTACGCTTCTCTTTGAATAATGCGATAGCGTGTGTTGTACGCAACATCGAGTTCTAACACATCACAACCAATCAAACTAGCCATTATGAATAGTAAAACCTACTTTTTGAAATTATATATATTTTATATTTCAAAATGGACTTCATTTTTGGATTTGGAATATTGAATTTAGCCTATGGTGAAATTTTGGTACTTTTCGGATAACTTTAATATTTTGACGAATAGTGAAAATTACTAAATTTTAATTAAAAACAACTTTTTTAATCAAAATAATTAATTGTGATAAATTATGAATTTGATTGGTTTTAAAGTATATTTAGAATATATTTTTACCATTTAATACAATGTTGGTTATTGGACATAATTTTACAATTAAACCGGACATAAACAAGTGTCAATCTTTTGATAGTTATTATCTCTTAAAAACATGCTTTTTGTTTTAACAACGGGAATTAATTTTAAATTATTTTCTGCCACTTCTGTGTTTTGAATTTGGGAAAATGGATTCCATATTTGGAATCAGGATGTTCAAATAGTGTAAATAGATAAATTTTATTTTTAGACATTTTGAATAATTATTTCGGTAAATATTTTATTTACCATGGTTAAGGGTAAATCCGGTAAATAAGGGTTAAGAAATAATATTATAATAATACTAAATTACCCTAAAATGTATCCTATAATTATTGGTTGATACATGTTAGAACATAGGCATCTTTGGGTCGATTTTGGGACCCCATGGATCCATTTGTAGTTGATAGGGACACTTACTTTTAATTAAGTTAAAATGAATACAAAATTGACACAAGCATATATCTTTTAGGAAAACAATTTTTACATAGGGTTATATATGTTGGATGTTCGACTATAAATATTCATTAGAAAGATAAAAAGTGTTCATAGATAATTATAGTTTATTTATAATTTTTAGAGATTAAATAATTTAACTTATTTATGACACAATGATGATGCATTAATTACCATAATAGTGAAAATTTAAAATAATTGATATTATAAATACCCAAATAAATATAATTTGAGACTTTTAATGAATTAAAATAATTTTATAGGATAATATGACATATTAGGATTGATTTAATTAACTTTTTTGAAGTAATAATTCTGTTAGGAGTTTCACAAAAATCAACTATTGAATAGTGTCAAAATTGACATAAAAGAGTTTTTAAAACAAATATTATATTATTAATTGATATTAAATTCCTAAAAATATAAGGTTCGGCCAAGAGACTTATCTCATAATAGGTGTATTATTAATGGACCACTTGGGGGGCTCTTTTATGTATATAGTAAGTTTATTAACCATATAATATAAAAATACAAAGAGACATTGTAAAAGTGAAACTAATTAACTTAGAGTTAATACTTAAATATAAGGTTAATATAAGTACCCAAACCTGTCTAAATTCTATTGGTTGAGTTATTTTAGACCTATCCCCACCTTAACCTTTTAATAATAAACTTTGGAGACATTATAAACTGAATATGAATTTATTATAAATTATTATTTCTAGCTTTTCCAAAGGTGCCCCTCACCCCACTTATAAAAGGCCACTCCTCCTTCTCATTTCTTCAAACCGTAAAAGCCTTTTGGTTCGGCCAAACTCTGGCCAAATACTCTCCCAACATCCCTCACTAAAACATAGAGGCCTTAGTTTGATCAGAAAGCCAACCTAAGGAGCCCTTTTGATCAAATCAAAAGGAAAACCCGAAGAAGAAGTAATGATTTCACCACCCTTTTCCAAGTTCCTTTCTTCTTCCACTTCTTCTTCCTTTGTTGTAACCATTCTAAAATAATAACTCCAGTATCATATATATACTGTGATGTTATTATTAATATGGTATAAACATATTCAGTATTCTATCCACCCTTTGAATAACATGTCACTATATGTGCGTACGTACGGCTTACCGTCTCCACGTCGTGGTGTAATTGTTATTCAATATATTATTATTTGGATGGGTATAATAATGATGTGTAACTCATGTAAATAATAAATATAACATGTTAATGATTCTATATATATGATATACCATCCATTTATATATTATTTTAATCAAAATAATGATATTGTCGCTCGTGCGTACGTACGGACTACCGTCTCCACGAACGTGATGAGATTCATTCTCAATCGTATCCATTAAAGTATAATAATCATTTGATGATTTAAAAATGATGTTTAAGGACTTGATATCATTATGTATATGAATAATATACAACATATTCATGAAAAACATGGATTATGTAACAAAACATATAAAAGAAAATGAGTAAGTTAACACCCGAAACGACGATAATTCAAAAATATTATTAACAAATCAATGTTAAATGATCATATATGATATCATATTAATATATATGATTCTTGTATAATTTAATAACAATTATTTCACCATTATACATGAGGTTAACCTACCCCAACCAAGGAAAAGTACAAGGTAAGGGTTATTTCACAATCTCTTCATTATCCGAGGTTGTTTATACGTAATAATCTACTGGTATCTATTTATCATCCACATCCATGTTTCTTAAAAATGTATTTCAAAAAATTTTTAATATTTAAAAGAATATGGGTTAAAGTCATTTATACCCCTGTTTGACTTTTTATAAGAGGTTTATAAAGGAATATTTCCGTCGTTTTCCAAACAAGGTTCTTTTTAACCTTTTCGACAAAATTAAGGTAAGAATGTTTTTTTAACTTATACGGCGGGTGCGGCTATTTTCCGCCGTTATAAAATCATCGAAGCTTCCCTTACAATTTTATAAGAATATTTTCAAAGAAAATGTTTTATTTTATAAATATATGACTCTAAAATGATTTCAAAAATAGAAAGAGATATTTCTCTAAAAAGAGTTTTGATTTCATCTATGTCAACATCCTTTGATGGATTTTATGCTTATTTGTAGTTGATTTATTAAGATACAAAACTTCTATATTGTTTTGAAGGTTTTTTTATTTGTTTGACTGTGGATGTGCTATTTTTATACCATTCATAGTTTATGATGAAAGTATTGATATTTCGTATGCTAGTTTTAATACGAATGTTTATGTTATGTTTAAACCTTTTCATATGGGAATGCATTGGACTTAATATGTGACGGGTGGAGCTAGCTATAGCTCCTCGATGCATCGGTAGGTCTCATGAGACAAACTAGTGTCTTGGCACAAGGCCTTGACAAAATCTTATTTGTAGTCTTGGCACGAGGCCTTGGCTATGTGGTTATGATAGTCTGGCATTATGCATTCCATCATTATGAAAGTGGTTATTGATATTGCATGTGATTATTCGATTAGTAGAATATACATGTGAATAAGTAAATGGAATTATTTCATTTTTCTATTTCCATTCTATGTTGAAGTTAAAGTTTAAAAGGCTTTTGTTTTAGTTATAAATTGCCTTAAATGTTTAAGCTTATTTTTGAATGTTTCCGCTATATTGTTATCCTTACTGGGCGTTTGAGCTCACCCCTTTTCTATGTTTTATTTTTCCCAGGATGTGAAGAAGTAAGTTATGAATGACCTACAGGGATAGTATGTGGGGATATGAGTGTGGAATATGGAGACTATGCTGTTGTAGTAGTTTTTCACTTTGTAATTTAATGTAAAATTTTATGAATATATCTAGTGTTTCCAAGGCTACTAAACCAATCGGTCTTTCGAGATTTGATCTTTCTTGTGATCATGCCAATGTAATGTAATAATGCACCGACTCTGGGTAACTAGGGTCGGGGCGTTACATGAATAAGTAAATGGAATTATTTCATTTTGTTTTTTCTATTCTATGTTGAAGTTTACGTTTAAAAGACTTTTGTTTTAGTTATACATTGCCTTAAATATTTTTGATTATTTATGAAAGTTTCTACTGTATTGCTTAGCCTTACAGAGCATTTGAGCTCACCCCTTTCTATGTTTTATTTTTCCCAGGATTCAAAGAACTATATTGTGATTGATATGCAGGGTTAAGACAAGGGAATAATGACATTCATAAAGGATTATTTATGTTGTTTTTTATGTTATGAAGTGTAATGTAACATTCATGTATGTAATATATTTTCCAAGACTGCTAAACTGATCGATCCTTTGGGACTTGATTCTTTGTAATCATGCCAATGTATTAAAATAATGCAGAGGCTCTGGGTCACTGGGGTCGGGGAGTTACATTACCTCTATTTGGGTATCTTCTTTTGGTTTACACCAATGGACTTTCTTGGTCTGATTTATACACAATTTTGTGATCCTATAATGAAGTTATCTAATTTTTTGGTATGTTTTTCATTGTTTTAATGATAAAAACAGTTTAAATGTGTGAATAAGTGGGGGGGGGGTTCCCTTTTATAGCCTAGGAGTGGTATTCATGTAAATACAAAAATGTAAACACTTTTGGGAAGAAAAATGTACATAATTTGCCTCGAATAATGAATATTTTTAGATAAAATATGGTATATGGTAGAAATATTTCCATAAAATGGTTTTTGGACATGTTTCTAGGTCATTTTCCCCTTATGTTAATGTTTTAGTCCCTTGTTAAACCTGTTTTTCTCTTAATCACTGTAATTAAGTTGAATTATTTTCACTAATAATTTTCTAAAAAAAACAATTTTTAACTTATTATAAATTATATATTATAATGATTAAAATTAATAATTTTTTTTTGAAATAAAAATCACTTATGTGTAAGAAATTAATTTAAAATTAATCCCTCAGACAAGATAAAACAACATTTTTTAAGAGAAAAGTTCAAATGTTTGGAAAGTTTTTATATCCGTTATCAAGGTAAATTTGATTTCAATGGAATAAATTGTATTTATTTATTTATTATTGAAGAAATTATACTTTAAATTTTTTATTAAATAAAATTTATCAATATAAATAAATTAGGTGAAAAGTCAGTTTTAAATTAAATTTCAGTAATTTTCAACAATAATTAAAATTTGATTCTTCTCAGAAAAATGAAAAAAAATCCCCAATAATATAATTTTTACATTAATATTTCAAAAATGATGTTTACTTTTTCTAATAAAATTTATAAAGGTGATAAAATTTAGTGTTAAAATAAGTGCACCATTAAAAGGCGCTAAAATTTTCTTTTAGAAAAAAATATCCTTTTTATGTGTAAAATTTGACTTGTTATTATGTTTTGTCTAGAAAATAGATAATATAAATTTTTAATATTTTATTGAATATGTAATATACAACATTCATTAAATTAGTTCACCAAAATTTATTTTTTAATTTTTTGTTGATAAAACGTGTTTGTGCAAAGAAAAGTAGTTTTTAGAAAATTAATTTCCTTATTTTCAAATAGTTATTACTCTTATTTGTAATTAATTAGTAACAAAATAATTCATTTTATAAACATATATAAACCATAATTTAATAATTTAATTAATCTTATTCATAAATTCTATTTTGACATATAAGAGATAAATATCATAATATTTTAATAATAACATTAATTATATATTGTAGTTTAATAAAACATTGTATTTCATGTTATGAAAGCTATAGAATGAACATGGTATTGTGTGTAACACAAGCCAAAATTATCATTTCATGTAATGAAACATAAGCTCAATTTTGTGTGTAGTACAATCATAACATGGTGTTTCATATAAATCTATCTTAATATGGTGTAGATTTCTTTAAAATCCATCCAAGAATTTAAATTTATTTGAAAAAAATAATTCATAAAAATTTTGGGTGTCAAATTCTACCCACATTAAAATAAATTTCACCAGAAAAATTCATTTGGGTCATCAGTGGATTAAAAAACGAAATTTCCTTATAGAATCACACATCATAAAAGTTAATAATAAAACTTCACTTAAAAATGAATTTTAGAAACATAATAGTTACCCAAGGTAACTCATAACAATATTTCCATATAGGAGAACATATGCGATATGTGAATATTTTTTTGTGTAATAAAATTGTAAATAATCATAGGGAGTGATAAATATCACTAATCCTAAGAGATAGGGTGATATATAAAAAGCTAGCAACCACAAATCCATTACCTAAATATATATGAAAAGGTCATTGATATCATCAAAATAATGATAACAATATGGAATTTTATTTCAATAACCTTTTCGTAAAGTTGAATAATTTTCACAAAAAGATATAATTAATTGGATTTATTACATTTTATATGAAAAATATTACCCTTTCATAGTTCGCTGATCAGTTCGCACTTCATTTTTTACTCCAAGAAATAAAATCATTTTGGTTATCTCAAAACCACTAATAGATCATAAGATCTATTGATAGAATGATAAGTCATTATCTCTATATTTTTTATAATAAAAAAGTGGTTAACATAGGTTATGAATAAATATTATTATTTAGAAGAATACATTAATCTATAAAACCACATTAATTTTTCAAAATAAACCTTATCATAAATGGTTGACCTTTTTTACCCTTATGAAAGATTAAAATGCAAAACATTAGAACAAAAGAAATTGAATTTACAAAAATGATGTTATCATTAATCCCCATAAACCATAATGTGGATCTTAATTTGCACATACCAAACATGTGAAAACCTTCATCATGTATTCCACTAAAACATTTTAATAACCTTAATTACCATAAAACATTCTTGAAAACATTCATGCTTCCTTACTCTTTAAACACAGATTATTGAACATAATCCTTAAATCTAAAAATGATTTAACTCTATCCGTGGTAGTATAATGAACTTTTTCAACAAATTTTTTATCTATTTCAAAGGTAATAATTAACTTACATTTTATGTTATTATTATGAAACATCTCTCTGTCCAAACTAGACACATTTTTCTCAACATATGGAACAAATTAGGGTTTAACATCCCTTTATCATGTGTTTTCAATAAAATCTATCCTTTCCATTAAATCATTTTTCAAGTCCACCAACATAATTCATAATATAATTACAAATACTTAACAAAAAAATTATACTAAAAAATCCTTATATATTTCATAATTTTTGAATCCCAATAAAAAAAATTCTTCAATCATATCACTTCTGTCTCAAACAATTAACAATGTTTCGTTGTTTTATTCCTTCATACCTCTTTCCTTTCAAATATATTTCATTAGTAAACAAAACCATTAGTCAAATAATTTTTATGATTTCATTAATTATATTTCCCCTGAAGACATTGATTTCTATAATTCCTATACGTTACAAACATAAAACAATCATATATCAATGATATACTAGGGATTCCATTGTTCTCATCCATTGTGTTAACTATACTTTTTCATTTTTACTTTTAAGTAAATTTATTTTTTTCCTTCATTTCTATAGTAAAAATATTATCATGTTACTCTAATAAATCCACTTATAGTATATATACAATAATGTAATTTATTTTAAATTACTCTCTTATTCCTTTACCAAAATTCTAGGGAATTTTCCTAAACATTGACTTATACATAGACTTATCCTCAGTTACATCCCTAGATATATCCATAGAAATATACTTAGGGATCTCACAAAAGATTTATCATCCTATTTTATAAAGGTTAACTAATTTTTTTTGATACCAACTGTAGCATCCCATGATTAACAAATATGGTTATTACATTACTTTAGATGAATATTCATTATACAACAAAAGTACATGCCCATTAACCATAGTAGTTTTCTTTATTTGGAATCATAGAACATATTATTCTAATTTGGAGAAATATATTGAAAATATCCCATAAATATCTTATCCTTTAGCATTACTACTTGAAACATTTCTTCATAACCTAATGAATGAAAACCTAAGAAATAGTGAGATCAGATTCTCAGTAAGGGTAAAAAATGAGATACATATGAATAAAATGAAAATAAGGGTATGATAACATGATCATGATATTTTAAAACCATACCATACATATAAAAGATCAAAATATTGAATCATGGAATAAATATTGTAAGCTCATAAGACATAAATCATAAGATAATAGAATAAAACTATTCAAAACATAATAAAATGGCCATAATACATCAAATTTGTGGAATGCATAGAAGCATTGAAAATCATTTCACATTGTTAAAGAATCACTTCCACTCCCATCAAAGTGAACAAAGTCTTTTAATGAATTTGGTTCACTCCTTATTCTAGCCCCATATTACTAAACTGGGTTCACTTTCGATTCCAACCATGTATTACTGAACCAATTTCACTCCCCGTTCTATCCATATATTTCTAAACAGAGTTAACTCCTCAATGCATCCCTATATTACTGAGCCGAGTTCACTTCTTATTCCAACCCTATATTACTGAACCAGTTTCACTCCTCATTCCATCCCTATATTTATGAAATGGGTTCACATTCCATTCCATTCATTTATATCTCATGAGATATAAATCTTTACCCAATTAATTTTTGGGAGATATATGTCCCACTTGTCACATATTGAAATCATATATATTTTTTCCACAAGATAATAAAAAATTCATCGTATCATAACCCATTTAAATAGATGGGTTTCATAAGAATCATATCATAACCAATTCAATGAAATGAGTTCCATAAACATTACATCATATCATAACCTATAAAAAAGATATAGGTTTCATAATCATTTCATCAAAATACAACTCTTGAAAGGAAGTAGGTTTCATAATCATTTTATCATTATATAACTCATAAAAGATAAATGGTTTTCTTAAAAAACAATTCCTATTAAATATAGAACATTCAAGGAAATAATAATAATGATTTCCTTGGATTATATCCATAGTAAATCATAAACTATATTAAAGTATTTCATCTTAGATAAAAAAGGATTTTGAAATATCACTTGGTCCCTTTCTTAATGAAAATCTCCGTACTTTTAAAATATTTTTTTAAGAAAGAAAACAATTTCAAAAAAAATTTCATTGATTTTTATTGAAAATGTATGAGGTAATATTTAAAAATAATTTAAAACACTTCATGGGGAAAATATCTATTTCACATTGAAAACTCTATATATGACATAAAACAAATTGACAACAATTTTTTCATTGAAAATAACCTTGAAAAGTAATTAAGAAAATTTTGAAGCCATTTTAAACACCTTTAAAAAAAATTAAAATAATTTCCCCTAAAAATGAGCTCAAAATATCATTTAAAATTTTTAAAAACATTTTTAGAAAACATTGTTTTGAAAGAACACAAAACTTTTTACGAAAAGAGAGATAAAGTTAATTTTTCTTTAAAACATTTTATTAATTATCTTAAGTACCAAATAGTGGATAAATCATAAAATTATATGGATATATTATGAATAAATATAGTCTAATAAAACTCATGAAAATTATTTATAGATGGATAATAATATTTTATCAATGGAAGATTAATTATAAACAATCATGTTAAACGATGAGATTGTAATAATAAACTCCTTCCTCTTTTATAACAATAAATCAAAAAACCATTGAAGGAATAAAATAAAAAGAAACATAAAATATCACGTGGATGAAAACATTCCTGATATTAAATTTTATAGGGTCTGTATATACACCTTTGTAAGAATATTGGTGTATAAGATAATGTACATCTCAAAGAAGAAAAATTGAAACAAAAATCCCCTCAACACTTTGGTAATGTTCTAATAGTAAACCCCATGAAATAGATATCCTAATGTTTATATTTAAATACCAATAAATTTTAGAATAATATTAATAAAATAAATTCATGGGAAGTATAGACACCACATCGAGAAATATGTGGTCGATATAACATGTTTCTCAAAAAAGTATAAAAGGTGAGATGAGAATCCATTACAACTTGAGTAACATTTGAATCATGATACCCATGAAAGAATAAAATCAATGAAATATTTCAATATCATAAAATAATATAAATTCGTGATATAAAATTTCCTAGGGTAGTATATACACCTCAAAAAATAAACTAGTGGTGAATTTGGCATAAGTCTCATAAAAATACAAGTGAGGCTAGAAATCCCCTAACATTTAGTATTGGCACACTTCATACACATTAAAACATCCTGTATAATAAATATATGTTTATTATACATATACCAAAAAATAATATTCATATATGTCATACCATATATGATTATATTATTAATTTATGTTACCAGTTTATTAATAATTCCATGTTAAGGTTGCGTTTTGGGTAATAACTGCTCTATATTTCATATAGGTTTTGACTTGTTATTTAAGGTCCTATTACTTGTTCATGAATTAATCATTTCCAAAATTCAAAACATGATATAAATATCATATATATCTAATAAATATGTATTTATAATAATCTATGAAATTTATAAATAAGAAATGGAATACACAGTTCATGGAGATGGTAGGTTGTATGTACGCATGAACTCTTTTTCCATTTTATTATTATATTGAAAGAAGGAAATGTTAATAATATATATTTTCATTATAGTTTTTTTATTATGTTATATATATAAAATATTTATATTAATCCCATGATTAATATATTCCATGTATAGCGTTAACGAATCACATCGCTTCGTGAGGTTGTAGTCTGGCGTACACACAAATGGAATTATCACATTACCATAAAATAGAAATCATGATGGTATGTGTTATATTATAATTTAAGAAGAGTAAATAAATCATAAATATCATTAATATAACATATAAAATATAAATCCATAATTATTAACAACATTAACAGGTGGAAATGGAATAACGAACGACATCGGTTCATGAGGCCATTGTCCGCTGTACACCTGGATGATGATTGTGTATCCCATTTTATGAAAGTGTGTGAAGTTTTTGGGAATAAAAATAAAATAAATACATATAAAATTTTTATGATAGTGAGGTTATTATATAATATTTAATTAAAAATTAATTAAGGGATTTGAGAAAGAAAAAAAATAAAAACATTCGTTGATGAATGTTAACACATCTTTAGGTACCTCTTTTTGGTTTCCAACAAAGGACTTACTTGGTTTCATTTTTTACCAATGTAATTATTAAATGTTGAAATTAGGTATATTGGGAATTTATTTGGGTAGTTTTTGGTTGAGATAAATATATTTATATGTATGATGAAGTGAGGGGGTGAGTTCCCTTTTATAGTGTTGGAGGAATGGCATTCTTGAAAATATCAAAAGGTAACGCCTATTAGGAAGTATCCCTTAAATAATGTGCCTAGAAAAGTGAACCATATTATATAAAATTGGGTAAATGGTTGAAATATTCACATAAAATCAGTTTTGAACATGTATCTATGTTCTTTTCCCCCTTAGGTTAATGTTTCAGTCCCATGGTAAACATGTTTTTCTCTGAATTGCTATAATTAATTTTAACTATTTTCACTAAAAATGTTAGTAAAAAATTAATTTGAAATTATAATAAAATTTAAATTTTGTTTATTCCAAAGATGGAATCCATTTATCCATATTACAATCACATATTTTGTTTGTAATTAAATTTAAATTATTCCCACATGTAGGAGGAAACAACATGTTTTAAAGTGAGAATGTTCACAAGTATGAAATGTTTTTATATAAAAATTAAATTTAAAATTTATTATAATTAAATAAATTTTATTTATTAATATATAATTAAAATAATTATACATTATAAAAAAAATTAAATATAATTTATCTTTATAAATAAATCATAAGAAAATACAGTTTTCAATTAAAATTCAGTATTTTTCACTATTCATCATACAATGAAACATCTTAGAAAAATACCAAAAATACACCCTAAGCTAATTTTGAGATAAAGATTTAAAAAATTAAGATGTTTATCTCAGATATAAATTATTAAATTGAAAGAAATTATTTTCAAAATAAGCACACTATTAAAAGGCGGTAAAACTGCCATTTAGAAAAATACTTTTTTATGCGTACAATTTTATTTATTCATGTATATTGTATAGAAAAACATAATATTAATGTAAAATAGTTGATTTAATATATAATATATATATATTTATTTAAAATAAATGAAAAATTTTTTTTTTAAATTTATTGAGATAAAACGTGTATGTGTATAGAAAAATAATTTTTTCAAAAAACAAATTTCTTTAAAATAGTTATTAGTATCATTTTTAATTAATTAGTAACAAAAGATTTTATTTTATAAAAATGTGTAAGAAATATTTTCCTAATTTATTTAATCTTATTTATAACTACCATTCCAATGGATATGTGATAACTATCATAATAACTAAATAAAAATATTAATAGTATATTTTAGTTCGGTAATACGTGGTCTTCCATGTAATGAAAGCTATCAAAGGGACATGGTATTATATGTAACACATGAAGAAATTAGTATCATGTGTTACAAAATATAAACTCAGTTTTCCATGTATCAGAACTTGGAATGGTGATTCTTATAATGTAATCTTAACTTAGTGTAGAGTGTAATGAATGAAATCAAATAATTTTAATTTATTCAGAAAATTAATTCATAAAAACATGAGGTGTTACAAATATGATCATGTTATGTATACATATCTTCCTTATTTTCCTTTACTGAACATCTATTCTCAAACTTTCTTATGTGTCCTTTCCCCAGGTTATGAAAAAATTTATTATGTATGATATATCTAATAAATATTCTATTTATAAACAAATTACTGGGAGATAATGTAGTTCAAATTTGAACAAGTTGTTTATGATTACAAGATTCAAAAATCACTATAATTTTATGATCCTTAGACATGTATTTTTTTTATTATAGTGAAAATTTATTTAAAAAGTTAATATCAATGTAAAAAAAACATAGGTTCTTATAGTTGTTATATAGTTGGGTTTTCTTATTAGACATGAGGAAGGATTTTTGGGACTTATGAGGTAGTTATCAGAGATTTCATAGACAGGCCTCATCAAAATTTTTGTTATGTAAAAAATGATTTTTGGGAAAACTTCCTTGAATAAATATTTTTTCCAAATCTTGTATTTTCCATACTTTTGTTTTGAAAATTTTATAATACTAATCATGAATTCTCCTTAGTGGAATTGATATTCTTGTATCTCTTATTTGTGTTATTGATCCATGTATGATTGATGATGCTTTCAGTGTTGTCTATTGATATTGTGTATAATAATGACACTAAGGAGAATTTTTAATATGCCATGTGAGGAAGATAATGGTGAACCACAACAAGAAAATCCTCTAGTGAACCTGAATCTTATTGAGATACTATTTGGGATATTTACCTACACCTATTCCCATTCAATTCCCAATTGTACAAACTCGAAGGTATGAATTTATATATTATTATCAAGAGTATATTGAATAAAAAAATATCTTTTCTAGGTTTAAATGATCCTAAAGTGGATATGTAATGGTTAAAAATAAAAAAGAGTTACTTCTTGAGTTTTTGGAAACACCTGATTTGATAAATTGAAATATTATAGCTTCATGCTTGAGGGACCATGTATGAGATGTTGAGATTCATTGGAGATGGAAATGAATAATTAGGTCTTGTAGTGGTAATAATTTAGATTCATTAATTTTAATCAAATTTATATATATTTAATGGTCTTTGTGAAATCTATGGAGTTTTTAAACCTACAATAGGGTGACCAGATTGTGACATAGTATCGAAACTATTTTTCTTAGATTGGTTAGTTTCCTCTTTAGGTGGTGATAAATGAAAACCTAATGTATTAAAGGTTTTAGAAGGGACATTAATATAATATATTATCATAGGCTTTCATGTTTAAGATCCCTTCTTATCATGATTTGATGGATATAGCGTTGATGTCTGTTCTTGACTTGGATAGTAATTTAGTATTGAAGAGAGTTCTCTTTTCTACCTAGGATTGTTATATGAGGTCCTTTAAAGGAAATATAAAGTGTAATGAGTATCATAGTGGATCATGAAATAAATAATAATATAGAATTCATAAATTTCCTAATATAGCCCGTTTGACATTCTTCTTGTTTGGAGATATTGGGAATTCAAAATTGGTTTTTACTGAGAAAAAATGATCTAATATTTTTATGGTCACTCAAGACATCTTCCAATGTTCATCCATATCATTTATTCTCTACACAGACAACCAGGATCATTATCAAAAAATGTACTTGGGAGTAATTATATGCTTTAGGAACTAAGGGTTTCCTACCACATTCATATATAATAAAGCTTCTTCACATAGTAGAAGAGTCAGCAGGGGAAGATGTTGTATGTCCAACAACTATGAGATGTACCATTAGTATAAATTCATCATTACAAACTAATTTTTTTGATACTGGTTAATCTCACTCATTTATACTGACTCGTATCTTGAACATATGGAATATTCATATGAATATTTTTGTCTTATTTTATTGATATTATTATTCTCCTCAAATTTAAGATAATGTATTGTCTATAATGTTCTTAATTTTATTTATCTCAATCATAGATTGAGTTTATGTATAATTTTATGGTTCTTGAAATTAAATATCTTGAAATTATTTTCAAGAATTATTGGATGAATTATCACAGGACCTGAATTGATTTTTACCTTCGACGGGTCTTCCATACTGTGCCTAATGGGGATTTCCATGTATTTTAGGGTGAATGGGATATGAGGTCAAGTAGAACTAGGACTCCTTTTAAATAGTTAGAATGGTTGTTTTCTTTTAACTTGGGGTTTTAATATTTGAGTAATTATCTCCCTCCATATATCATTTAGTTTCCCAATTTATTGATAGTAGACTTTTCTTAGTTGTCACTAGTAAAGGGGTTGTTGTTTTCCATAGATTTATTACCGAATACACTGCCTGTGTCTATTCCTTATTAAATTATATTTCTACATAAACACAAAGTGTTGAATAATTAGTTTGATTATTTGTTTGAAAAAGGTTGTATACACCTGATTGTGTCACCTTGGGTTGTGCCTATTCTCACTATGAAGAAATATGATGGGGCACTTTTTCTTTCTATTAATTACCAAAAAATAAATCAAGTTATGATGATGAAAAAGTATATGTTACAATATATTGATGATATTTCCGACCGTATGAATTGGGTGAAGTGGTTCTCAAAGATTCATCTTTTACCTGGTTATTAATAGTTGAGAAAAAAACATGACATCCAAAAGACTAAAATTTGGAGTATGTTTGTATATTATTAGTATCTTGTTTTTTCCTTTGGCATGACCAATATCTTGTAGTGTTTATGAAGATTATGAATAAAACATTTCATGAGTACCTCGACTCATTTGTGGAAGTATTTGAAGATGAAATACAAGTTTAATCTTAGTTTGAGGAGGACCATGTGTATTATTTGAGATTATTTTGGGATATATTGATAAAACATCAACATTATATAATGATTTACAAATACATCTTTTGGATTCAGGAAGTGAAGTTATTGGGAAACATGGTACCGAAACATGGTATTTTAGTTGATCATAAGAATGTGGAATTTTTATGACATTGGATTAAGCACAAAATGTTTTAGATATACAAAGATTCTTGGTCCTATAAGGGTAGTACCATAGGTTAATTAAATATTTATCAAAGCCCAATTCTCTGATGAACAACCTCACTCAAAAGGGAGTGAATTTACTTGGGGATGAGAAATGTCAATTTCATTTTATTGAGATAAAAAATCTTTTGATTTCTATGCTAGTGATGACTCCTCTAGAGGATAAAATATCTACGTGGTATTTTTGGACACATCAATATTGGGTTTGGTCTATGTTCTTATATGGAGTTATCACATGGGAACCTTTGGTTCCATACATCTTAGGCCACAAATAAAGAATTATTTGACCAATGATCTGAAGCTCGCTGCTATGATGAATTCTTATAAGAGTTAGAGGAATTACCTTTTGAGAAAAAGGTTTATTTTATATTCAAACCATAAAATATTGAGTTATATGTTCTCTCAAGAATATTTGAATATTTTAATGTGTCCTTGGGTGGAGTACTTATAGTATATTGATTATTAAATTTCCTATACCCCAAAAAGAGGAATGTCATTTTTGATTATTTGAGTAGTAAAATAGTATTCTAAAACATCAAAGAATCATTAGAAGATTGTAATACGATTGATCTCCTTGCACAATTTCGCTTGGGACATTGGGAGAATGAGTCTCAAGTTGTTTTGGAGATTGTACAGTTGACCTGCTCTCTCCTCAATATAATTCTATAGGAAATTTTTTTTGATGAAGAGTTATATGGAATTAGGGAATCTATATATGGTGGGGAGACCATTAGTGAGTGTACATTCTATTCTCAGGGAATCCTATGTTTTTTGTAAATTGTATGTTGTTTATTTTCATATGATAATGGATTTGATGGAGGGGTTTACATAATTACTAGTGGTTAGTGCACCCCATAACGACAAAGACGTTTTACAATATAGAGAAATGATTATTTTGGCTAGTATGATATGGATAAACTATGAATTTGTTTCTCTTTGATATACCTTCCAATAGGACAAAGACGATAACAAGAGACCTTCACGTTTTCTACGGCTGCATCCAGTGTCAACTTGGATGTGGTATGAGATTTCTATTATGTTTTTGATTGGATTTCCACATACCCCTTGAAGGAAGAATGAGATATGTCTAGTGACTCATATTATGACCAAATTGGATCACATTATATAAATTATTGATATAAATACAATATGAGGTTTTGGAAACAATATATGTGAATGAGATTGTCCATTTTGATAGAGTACCTTCTCCTATGGTCTTGGATAAAGACCCCCATTTTAATTGTCATTTTTAGAGAGGAATATGTGAGGTGCTGGGATCCAAGGTTCATTTGATCATGAAATATCATCTACAGATGGTTTTATGGATAGAATGAGCTCTATATATTCTCGAGGACATACTACATGCTTGTGTTCTTGACATTTTTTGAAGATTGGGATGTTCATTTAGTACTAGTTGAGTTTTGATATAAAAATAGTTACCAGTTTACTATTAGAAATGATCATTTTGAGGCCTTTCATGGATGGAATTGTAGATATTTGTTGTTTTAGTCATATATTGGTAAAGATTCATTTGTTAGACTAATATTAGGACATAACAAGACATCAAAAATTTGGTTTCTTCGTCAGAAAATGTTGATATCATAGTACAGGTGTAAATCCTATGCTAATATAAATCATTGAATGTTGGAGTTTTTATTATGTGACATTATGTTCTTGATAATTTCACCATGGTTAGGTTACCATTGTGTTGGGAAATTGGGAAAACCTGTGTCATGGTTTGTGTCCCATTTTGAGATTAATGAGCAGTTGTAGAAATTGGATTACTCTTTGTAACTTCCATCACAATTGAGTTTGATACATAATGTGTTTCATGTATCATAGCTTTGAAAGTATATATTTCCTAATTACCATGTTTTTAATTGGGATGATATTAATTTAAAACCTAATTTATATATGACTGAGCATCCAATTAGGAATGTTGATTATAAGGAAAAGGTTCTTTGGGGGATTACGATAGCTTTAGTCTATGTGATATGAAATAATGGTACTAATTCACATGAGATGTGGGATTATGAGGCTAAAATGAGAGATTAGTTCCCTCATATCATTGATATGTAATATTATTTATAGTATTTATAGGGTACAAATGTTTTCATGGTGGAGAGGTTGTAAAATAATTGTTAAAGGAACATATTATTTTTACCTCTTGTTGTCCCCAAAACCAGGATGTTTTGATCACGGATGAAGATATTTTATTAGAAAAAATGGTCTAATTTTCAGGGTTATAATGTTTTTGTATTAATGGAGTATAGGAATAAATTCATATAATGTTTTAGAGGGTGAAATTTTGGTCTAGGTTGAGTTATATGCTTTATGGGTGGTTCTACAAGAGGTTGCTACTGATCACTGGCTATAGAAAAAAATTATGCCCTAAATTGTTGGTTTACAACATATGTTTTTTGTTGTCCAAAAGATATGAAAAAATATTTCAAAATTAGATTAATTATTCTACAAATAATGAAAATACACCATAAATTCATTGATTATAAGTTTTATCCTAAGGTGATGCCTTTTTCACTGAATGTTCTAGGTAGGGTGTTTTACACTGTAAAATAGTATATTACATTATAAAACCACTATCAACAAAATATTTATTTTTGTTTTATGCCTAATTTATTTTGTAAATGTACATGCACCTCTCTCTCGAACATTAGTCTTTCTATCTCACATAGTTAGCGAATACATCCCTCTTTAGAATCATAGGTGGGATTTTGATCACTAGTGAGTTATCTTGTTTTTGGTTTCTCTTGCAAACCATTGTCCTAAATTTATAGTTGTGTTATCTCATGATTTTTAACTGAATATGATTTTGATTTTGGGGAATTATTATCTAGTAATTTTTTTTGATCTCCTTTTCCTTTGTTATTTATTTATGTTTCCCATTGTAGGTGTTGATTTGATTGTTGATTAAAGGTTGGTGGTTCCATAAGAATTTTACCTACAATTTAAACCTTTATTTTCATGATTGGTTTGAAATGAGATTTTATTTGATTTGAAATACTATATTTGAAAATATGTATGTTTTTTTGAATAGGGCATGGAAATCATGAAATCCCCACAAATAGAAATGTATTTGAAATTTATTGGTACATTTTAGAAAAAAATATATTGGATTGATTAGTAAAATTATGGGATGAAATGATTTTATGTAAAAACATTAGATATGAGGATTAAAATGAAATATGTTTTGAAAAGGAATGAATTGATGAAAACCCATGAATTTTTTTCTAAAGAGAAAGACACACTGAAAACTGAAACTAGGTAATTTTAATTTGAATTGAATTGTAATGATTCATTTTCCCATAAATGATTTATTGATTGATTGAATCACCTGTGAATCTAGGTATTTTTGGGGTAAATATGACAAGAATACTACGATCTTCCCCAAGTAATGGATTAACGAGGACAACATTGACATAAACTTATTATGTCATGATTCCCTCAATGAGGAGAAAAGTCCCAATCACTTGAGATGAGGGATGTGTGAACACATTAATCGTAGATCAGTAATTGAGTATTTCAAGGAACATATTTTGAAAAAATAATGTAACATAGGGATTTTTATATGGTGATATGATATTATTTTTGGATGATTACTTGAAATTAATTACTAAAATCTTTTTTTCATGCATATTTTTTTTTATATAAATGTTCTATATAAAATCATTATTTAAGACAATTTTGATATAACCTACATATTCTGGATTTGAATGCATATTTATTTAAAACAAATTAGTGACATTCCATGACATAGTTTATTTAAATTTAAAGCATAAATGTTTTATTGATACGGAGTTACATATGGAACACTTGATGAGACTATATTGGGCTGTTTAGCTCACACATTACCTCTTCCTTGGAGTGTTTTTATATTTTAGTTTTCCATGTCCAAACTAAGGGAAAGTGTTACATGGAGGTTGTGGATATTCTTGGTCTATGGGGTTTAGAGTAATGGAAGTGACCATTGGAGACATGAACGAACTGTTTCATCATATATCTAATATTTTATCATTAAAGATATTATGTATCTTGATGTTTTACTATTTTTTGTTTGGTTTTACCTATTTGATTCTAGAAATTTCTAATTGAATATTGTTTACATAGTGAATTTTATCATTTATATTAGGAGGTTTTGTGGAAAATATATTCCCGCTTGATTCTTGTATAATTCCATGTTCTAGTCTCTAACGCATGAGGACCGAGAATGTCATTCAGTTATGTTAGGATTGGGTAGGTATTAGAATATTGGGCTATCCGAGATTGTTCATGACCGTTCACAAAGGATTTAGATTGATGTGTTTTCTCAATTTTTCTTCTATTCATATGATTTCTCTACATTTAAATATAATTTAACAAGTTATTCTATATTTTCAAGAATCATTTCATTTTAATATAAATCAAAAATTTCATTACTCTGCCTTATTTTTAAAATATTGCACAACCTTATATTATGGTCACCTATTTTATGTTTATTGATATGTATTTTGATAAATTTAATATATTTTATGATTTATTAATTATCTATTTATAAATTTTGGTTTCTCTAACATGATTTAATATTTTCATCTATGGAACTTTGATGTTTTATAATGATATTTTTATACTCTTCAGGTTTTCCTTCATGCTATGATATGTTTTCACTAATTAAGCATCTAAGATCACCCCTTTCTTATGTTTCCAATAACTAGGTGATGAAGAGGATAATATCACGTGATATATCTCAAAAATATTATAAAGGTTTATGATTATGGATGAATGTTCATATATGTAGGAAATTAATACCTTTATGCAGTTATTTTTTGAGACGCTAAACTTTTGGCCCTTATATTGTGTGACTATTTATGAGATATATTATTTAAATCATGAGTTTAATTTATTATTTATGCAATTCCAAGAATGGGTTGATTTATTTTGTATTAGATCACAATTTATTTATTTTTAGGGAATAGTTTAAAAAACATTAAGAAAAACTGTAGGGAAAATTATTATGGATGAGGAAAAGTATAGGATTATATCCTGATATTTTAGTAAAGTATATATTTTATGGTACTAATAGAAATTAAATCCCTATCTATATTCAAAAAGTTGAGGAAGGATCTAGAGCAATTGTATGTAGTGGTAACTACTTTGAAGAAGGATTGTTAGGAATTAACTCAACTGTGACCTTGTGAATGACAAAAAGACCCAACAGTACACCATGTTTGATAATCATATGGGATATTCTTTGGTTACTCAAATTATATTTACAATAAATTATAAAGGATTTATTATATTAACAAATTAGGATAGGAATAATGAGAGAACCCAACTTAAAGAAACATAGATCGACTTCCAAGGATTTATATATTGGGGTATACACATCATATATGGGTTATTTCATCTAAACTAATTGTTTTAAAATAATACATTTACTAAATTATGTACTTAAGAATTTATATATATCAAAATTTATTTTTATGAATGTTATGTAATCACCTTAAGAAACTTATATTGGACTATTAGTGAAAACTCCTTCTCACACAATAGTTGTGTCTCTGGTTTATATATTTTCCTCAATTGAGATATATGGGAGGAAAATTCTTACAGAGTAATTATTCCACCCTTGGTATAATTTTACATTGTTTTGGTTGTTTATTTTCTATCCTATTATAATGTTACCAGCTAATATATTATGATATATTTCTCTTTAAATAAATTTAATATCTCCGATTTCTTTGATAAAAGAATCCCCAAGTCTAAATGAACTGTAATATAGTATACTGTTATAACCTAACTATTAAATTGGTTGAATTAATAAGAATTTCATAATTTGGAAAAATGTATTTATCAAGTAATTAAATAAATTAAATTTATTTTAGATAAGTCATTATATCATTTTAAAATATAATTTTTCTTCAAAATGGGTTTTATTGATTTTTGTTAGAATATAATATAATTTTTTTTTAATTTTTTTAAAAATATATTTTAAAAAATGAACATAATTTCTTAAATCAATATATCAAAATTATCTTAGAGTAAATTTTTCTAAATTTTAAAAAAAGGTTGATTTTCAATGAATAGTGAAAAATAATGATTTTATTGAATTTTTTAAAAGAATTTACAGTTTTATATGAAGTTTTAAAATTATTTTATATGTAATTAGATAATTTATATTGTTAATAATATAATTAGGGTTATTTTAATTTATATTATTTTGTATTTTGATGTAAAATGTTTTATACACAATAAAACATTTTTTTTGGGAAAATTAATTTCATTAAGTTTTACATGTTTAATTTTATATTAAATTATAACTCTTCTGTTAATGGAATTTGAAAATATTTTTCCATATTTATAATAATATTGTAATTTTTTTTAATTAGGATAATTCAATTTTTTTCATAATTAATTGTAAAAATTTTTCCCCGTGCTTAAAGTTAAAATGGGTTTATGGGTAGGGGTGGGGGTTAAACAAAGAGATAAGGGTGGGTTTTCCAATTATAAATGTCAAAATAAAATTTTATATACATTTTTATAAATAATCTTATCCCACATTATGATCTATATACATTTCTATGAATTTGGAATGATTGTGAATTTTTATTATTTTAATATTTATAGAAAATCAAAATGTGTCATCTCCCCCACTTATAAAAGGAAACCCCTCATTTAACTTATTTACACTAGTTTATGCCATATATCTCAATAAAACCCTATCCAAACCACTTATACACCACTCTATCCCTGGTGTAGAGGTGTTGGTGTTCTTAAAAGACAATTCCAATGGTCCTGTAGAAGGGATTTAATGGAGGACTACCAAAGAATAGGTAATAATCTTACCAGACCTATTTTAATCTATTTTTTATTATACCTCAACTAAATAATATTTATTCTCATGAACCCTAGACCCCCACCCCTAAAAAGGCACCCCTCTTATGTCATCAATGATATAATAGATACAGGTACTACTCTAAGCCTACATACTATAGCCCATGGGTTGGTGAAAATTACAGATGGTGTATCACACATACACAGGAGAAGCATTACTCTCTAAGTGAACATACACAAGATATAAATAAGAAATATAATACAATAAAATCATTATCATAAAGGCAAAATAACCCCATGTGTATACATGTAATTTCCTAGAAATTTAAAATAACTGAAAATAGCTACACTTATTAAAAAAGTTAACTTGGAAGAAACCATGAATCCCAAACAACTTCTGAAAAACCATGTGCTAGTAAAGTCTTTCCTGATCTCAAACCCGCTCCTTCTAGATGTAAAATAGTTTATATATATGTTGAGTTATCATAATTTGTATACTTAGTAGGATCCTTCTTAGATCCTCATGTGTAAAACATAAATAAATCATTCTAAATCCAAGTGAACAAAAACTAAAGCTAACTTGTCAACTAAACATATATACTAAATTCTAAACCCCACCATGATTATCTATACACAAGTAATAAATATAATAGATCATATAATATAATATCGAATTAAGATTCATTATTACCACTTACCCAATAGTTTTTCAATCTTCGCAAACATCGTACATCTTTTGTCATATCTACCTCAAAAATAAGTTATCCTGAAGACACATGGGATAAAGTTCCTAACATGTAACTCATACATCACTTCATCCCATTATCCCATGTAACATATCCATATAGTAACCAATTAGATTCCAAAAACCACGAAAACATATATTTCTTGTACCATACATGAGTAATTATATCTCAGTCCATTATAACTCATATACTAAGTAATATACCTCAATCCATCACAACCCATTCACATCATTCCTATAATAATCTTTAAAATACTATATATAACGATAAATGTGTGTGAAATAACCATAATACATTACATACATTTAAAAACATATATGGGAAAACTAACTATCATGAAACCAATAACATAATACTATCAGGAGAAGAGAGAAGTGACAAATATGGTAGTCATCCAGTACTTCCTCTCCAGCTTGGATGTTGGGTAAAACACCCCCCCAAATTCCACTAGATTCCAATCACCCAATCAACATGTGTGGGGTATCATATGAAATCCCAAAACATACAAGATATAATATAACTCAAAACAACACTATGAGTATTAACATTGTCTCATCCTCAACTACATCTATTTTCAGTTGGGCATCTGACTACCACTGTTAAGAGAACGATATCCTATACACACAAAAGTATTTAAGAAGACTTATATTACATTAATTATTTACATATTATCACTAAAAAATTAATTAATTAATTATCCATTTATTAACATTATTTTTATTACATTACATTAACCACCAAGAGTACTCCTTTCCCTATATGAATAATCTAACAACATCATTAATTTTCCAATATTTACATTTTTAACATTCCAACTAGCCACAACCATATGGGTTAAGTAATTTATTAGTAATTATCATTTCATATTTTTAGATACTCTAGAAAACATCCAAAACTACCATAATAATTATTCATATCTTCGCACAACTAGCTACCTTATGTAGTGGGGATAGGAATGTAGAGAACAAGAAAACTGGCCATTTGACCTTTAAATAGTTTTATAATCTATTATTCATAACAAAAAATCGTTAAGCCTACAATCAAAACATTCAATCAACTGTGGTCCATTCCATGACACCACCATGCATATCACCATATATATCAACATCACAAGAGTCAAGTACAACCATAAACTAAGGCCTCCCTACCCATATCTCATTAACCAACAACCATCTCCGACACACATGACATCACATAACACCATTCATATATAGAGTAACAAAAAAGGAATATAGCAAATGAAAACATAGTCAATGGGGGAATCCAAGCTCTAAAGAAATGTATTTAGTCTTCCCATTAAAATAAGCTCTCATGGCCCTAACATAAGTCATTTATCCTTCTCTATAAAATGGTAAATTTTAGACCCAAACATTTATCTTTATCTAAAAACAAACTCTTATTTCATAATGAATTAATTGTTTCTTTTATTACATGTTATATCTATGGGTAACATGAGGTACCATCTTTAAAAAAAAATCATTTTTTAAAATACTATTCTTATCTTAACAAATGGTTTCATCAAAATTTGAGGAAGAACAACTTATATGATGTATTTATTTATCATAAATAATAATAATTTTCACCTTGGTGTTCATTATCAAATTCCATTAACACATGAAAGAAAATAATTTAATTAAAACATGAATTTAACATCAAATTATCTTCCATAAAATTAAAATAATTGATTCCTTAAATATTCATCTTTAGATTCTTAGACAAATAAAAAATTCAATGAAATTGCATTATTTACCAATTTCATCAATCTATCACATCTTATGGAATCATAAAAAAACATCTAAAATATTATAGGATGGATAGAACATATTATTTTAAATTAAATGATAGACTGTTATCATGGTGGAAGAACACAAAATATTTCTATCCATAAACCCATTTTTTATTAATTTAATTTATCCTTTATTAGGGTTAATTTCACAACCACACAAAGAATCTAATTCTTGGTTAATTTATAATTACATGTAAAATAAAGTGGAATCAATTAATATCCAACCTCATGAAAATGAAATTATTAACATAAAAAATAGAAAAAAATAGATCTTCCTTCACCTCATCTGTAATGAAACATCATTCCTCCAAAGGAACTACACTAAAAATGCTTCAAAAATAACAAATGAAACTCCATTTGAATGGTGAAGATTATTCATGATATCATGGAATGAATAACGAGATGAATAATAGATTTAATGGAGAGGATACTCTATGAATATGGGTGTAAAAATTACTTTGGATCACCACATATCTATCCAAATAAGGTGGTGGTTAATTTTGATCGAAACGGTGCTTTAACACCATTGAAAGGCTCTCTAGGGTGACGAGGTATTGAGACTGATAGATGGGAGAAATATAGGAATAGAGGGAGTTTGGGTATTTATAGGCTAACTTAAAATTTGAAGACAAAGTTGAAAACCTCTTTACCATGCTACCTACTACCAAGAATATGATGTATTCCCTCATATAACACATTTCAACCTTCTTTGTCAAACCAAACCTAATGAATATAATTATGAATACAAAATATATCTTATTTACATGAGGAGGGAAAATGGAATAGCATAAACCACCACACCATAGAACTCATTCATCAATAACAGAGGCTATATTATATCCCACACCCATGGTGCTGGTACCATCAAATTTTCTAAACCACCTAAAACCCCTATTCCATAACCGGCCTTCTCCACACCTAAGTGACCAACCACAAGTAAAGGGCCTACTTCAAAGCCTTGATCCTTAACACAACCATAGTAGAATTGGTAGTGGATATGAAATCCTCCCTTGAGTCTCCTTACACTATGATGTGATCTACTCACCATAATGACCTAACTTAAGGTGCATCCCAAGTTTCCATGATATAAAAACCTTTGAACTATGATTTTATCACAACTCCTATGCTTCCTCCTTGAGCCTCCTCTGGGCACCTCTTACACTCAAAAATCAGAAAGGATGGGCTACCATGATCAGTTATTTTACAATATTAATCATAAAATAATATATTTTCTGACCATAATCTATATAAATGTTATTATTAATATGGAATCACCATTATTCACCCTATTTTCCATCAAAATGGGAGTGAAATTATTCACCTGATCATACACGTAGACTGCCACCTCCATGTATGGATATAATTCATTTTCTATCACAATATTTAATGGATGGTTATTATTATGACTTTAATTTTAATATATAATTTTTATGATATAATTGTTCTTCTGGAATTATAATATAATCTCTACCTTATTTCCTTCCGATCCATTGGAAAACAACAATGTCACTCATGCTTACTTGTAGACTACAACCTCCATAAAGTGATGTGATAATTTTTCCGTTTCCATATTAAATGGATGATAATGAAGATATACTCAATAAATATATATGATATATATGATACAATAACGATTTCCAAAAGTTAAATTACTATTTATATTTCTTTTGTTCCATCCATAGAAAAATGGAAACATTATTCACTCGTTTGTACAAACTACCATCGCTAGGAACATTGTAATTCATTTTATATCTCTACCTTTTATGATTGAATATATATATATATAATTAATATATATTATATTTATATAATGTTTTACATTATAGAGATCATGTAACCATGATCAATTCATAAATACTAGAACTAATAAACCAAAATTCTTATGAAAAATGAAACAGTAAACACCAAGAAAAGATGATTTTAATAAGAATTACTTTATACATGGCTGTTGTAATATTATAAGCGGATCATATATCATTTTATAAATATGTACATGATTATTATAGAAATTTATAATAAATTTAAATTTATTATACATGTGGTTTGTGATCTTTTGAAGCATTTTTAACTGGTGGTATGGGATTTATGTTACAATCTCATTATTTGTTGACATGTCTTATGAATAAGTTTCTGATGATGATTTTTTTGTCATATATCTCATGAATCCCATTAATTTTATTCTCTTATTTTTATTTCTAGTGATTATGTTTTTTCCTTTAATTTTTCCCTTTTTTTGTCCTTATGATATCATCATAATATTTTTATATAAAAATATTATTTATCTCTTTGGTTGAAAATAATTTTTATTTCATTTACATGATTTCTAAAATTGTTTTCAAGAATATTTTAATTATTATCCCATTATTGGTTAACATAATGTTTTCTATTTATTAATATTTTAAAAATTAGCTTTGAAAAATATTGTTATCATTTTCCAAATGAGTTACTTTGGATATTTTCCAAAAAATGTGAATTAAATATTTGTTTTAACTTAAATAACATGAATGAAATTTATAACCATCATGAGTACTCAATTATTTAATTATTACAATAAAAATTGCAATGTTTATTTTAAAATATAATGATTTATATATTATTTTAAAATATTTTTATTTTAAAAAATGATTCAAAAATAAAAAGGGAATTTTCCTCAAGAAATATTCCATGTGACATTTTAAGGGAATTTTAATTTATGATGACATATGTTTATACTAGTTATCCATTTCAAGGGATATGATCCAAGATTACCTTCCTTATTATTTATTTTTATGGTTTATTATTTTTATAATGAGATATTTATAAAACCAATTAATTTTCCATGGGTTATCCTATAATGAAATGTTTGAATTTTAATTAATATTGTTTCCCTTCCATGGGTTACGATATATGATTAATGATTTATGATATTGTCACACAAAAATGAATGGATTATTATTACGTGATAGGTGGGCCAAGATTATTATATATCTCTAATTCATTGGGTAGAGATGGATATTTCAGGATATAATAAAGACTGTAAGGGGGTGAACCTAGTTAAATAAGGAACGTTTTCCACTATTATAGTATTGGGAGTGATCCTTGACTAAGGATTTGGTTGAATGATAAGTGAACCCAATCCCATATGATAGTATTGGTAGTGAACCTTGAGTAAACGAATATTTTTCTATACTTATTTGTATACCATAAACTTATGTCTTATGCCAATGTAATACTCACATGACTCTTTTTTGGATTCCTTTATGATTCATGTCTTATGAACTACCATGATTTATGACATTGATCAAGATTATGATATATTATATTTAAATTATAGTCTTTAATGGTTAATATCATATTATATTACCAATATGATCATGTTATATTTAAGTGATCACTTATATCTCCCTTTTTTACCGTTTATGAGAATCCATGATCAATCTTTCTTATGTTTCCTTACACCAAATCATGAATAATGTTTCTAACTATGATATTAATAATAAAGGTAATATTTATGAATAACTAAATATGATAAAATGTATATATTTTATGTACCAGTTGTTTATGTATCATATTTTCCAATGACACTTGAACTATAGAATTATAGCATGGATCAAAATGATATATATTAAATAGTTATCTACTGAGATGTAATATTTATGTATGAAGATAATGGTTCATGATAGTTGGTATAAGAGAAAGGTTTATTTTCCTCTATAAAATAGGATGAGAAAACATTAATTAGAATACTTAGGATAATTATATGTATAAAATAATATCCTATGTTATGGTAAATAAAAGAGTGTGGTTTTGGTGTCAAAAACCCCTATTTGGATATTAAAAGTGGATGTGGATTTGTTAAATTTTCATCTAAGGCTAAAAACCCTAATATTAGTTGGATAAGTATATATAAACCATAATTCTACTACATATTAAGTGTACCCAAACACTTCACGTTGTTGGGAACTCTTAGGGGATATACTTGGGTTAATTTATAATTTATTTATATACCATTGTGAAAGATTTGAATATATGATGGTCATGTTTGACATTGATTAAACCTAATGTTTCGTATAATTAAAATAATGTTCCATGATTTATATATCTTATAAATTGATAATCATTATTATGTGATTTTACAAAAGGACTATTGTTACTCACATAAGATTTTTTGATTTTATTCAATGGATGGAAACTGAAGGAACATTGCTAATTATAAATGTGATGGATAATGAAATTATTTTACTTTCGAGAAACCGAATATTATAGAAGGTGGGATGAAAATTATTATTATTATTCTTACAAAAGTTTCTAAAGATATGAATATTAGTGATTCTTCTAATGAAAAATTTAGTGAACAATGGTTTTTTTAGTCCTTCATGATGTAACATACACAGTATTTTTGTTGTTCTACTAACCCACTAGTTTCTGAGCAATGGATCAGTACTGCAAAAAATATATTTTATATTCAATAGTGTAAAAAACATGAAAATGTTATTTTAAATTTTTATAACTTAGATTTAGAATAAAATCAATGGTGTAATCCTATCAAGAACATAAGACAACATGAAGAAATTAACTCTTTAGAGTGGGATGAGTTTAGGAGATTATTTTTTAATAAGTAATTTCCTTGTATGATTAATATAGGAATGTATATGTATTTTCTTGAGATAATGAAAAAATATTTTGAATCCATTCATACTAATGAGGAAAACTTTTCATGATCGGAGAGTTAAACTTTTAGTTTTATCATCCAACATGAAATTAATATTGATTAAATATTCAGTGTATTAGAATAATATATTTGAATCGTTCTGGCCAAAAAAGACATAAATTATTATGGGGAAATCATTTGATGTACTATCAAGGTGAAAATGAAGAATGGAGTTATCTATTAATCTTATATTTTTGATAATCAAATTAACATTGAATTAAAAGGAATGTCTAACAATAAAATCCATATACATAAGAAGATGAAATTTCATTTATCCTAAAAGTGTAGAAGTAAAAATAATGGAAATTGTCTTATGGGGATTGGTAAATGTTTTATGTGTGGAATATAATGTCATGTGGACATCAAACTTAGAGGTGATGGGAAGAAAAAGTTATCCAATGAAGTAGAAAATTCACTATAGGAAGCATCACCCACACTTCAATGTTTAAAATTCTAGGAGTATAACCATTATTCTAACCAATTCTCAAATATAATGGTTAATGAAAATGACAAACATCAACAACATATTAATATGGGAGAAAAAGGGGAATCTCATCTAGTCACTATTATTAATGTGGTTTACATTAATGAAGTAGTGAACTACACTTTTTTCCACCCAATCGAGAATTTCTAAAGTATTATTTGAGTACGGATCTACACAATCTTTTATATCAGAAATTTTTTTGAAGGGTTCCACAACACCCCCTCAATGATTAGATATATAATTAGTATTGAACACTCACATTTTTAATATGAATGCATTTCAATTATATGATACTTTTATGATTGACGTTTTTGGGAATGTGATTCATGAAAATATCATTACTATACCTCTAGTTTAATATGATGTTATTATAGGAATTGATTGGATTTATTTATAGATATAAAACATCAAGGGAAGTCACATTTTATATTCTGAAAAAAACTATAATTTTATATCAGTGAAACAACTAATATGAACTTCCAATGGAAGTTACATCCAATATACGACTCTTTATTCTTATTAAAATGGGGTGTTTATCTCTTACGGTTGGAGAAAAACTGAAAATAAAATATATTCCCATTACCTGAGAGATTAATGAAGATTTTATCGAATAATTTCATAGTGATATACTAAATCGTTATGTTGAGTTTTCAATAGAAGTCATACATGACTGTACACATATTTTAAAGAATCTGTATAGAATATATTTAATTGAGTTTTTAGAATTTATGTAGAAACTCTAGGAGAATCTTTATAAGGGATTTATTTGGACAAGTGTGTCACCATGGGATGCACCTATTCATTTTTAATGAAGAAAAAATGGACCAGTGGGACTATATATTAATTATTGGGAACATTATAAGATTATAGTCAAGATTAAGTATCATTTGGATCATGTTGTTTATTTTTAGATAAATTATGTGAAAATATAAATATTTACATGATGAACTTCGATCTTGATACAGTTATTTGAGGTTCAAAAGAGAAGTCATACCCAAGTATGAATTACGTATTGGGTATAGGCACTATGAATTCATAGTAATACCATGTGGTCTTACAAATTTCACCACTATCATCATATATTTAATTAATATAGTGTTTAGATATTATTATGATTAGTTTGTGGTAGTTTTTATAAGAAATATTATTATATATTCTAAAATCATAGAAGACTGTGACGATCACTTGAGAACTTTACTAGAGACCATAATTAAAAAACATTGTATGAAAGATTTACTAAGTATGAATTTTGGTTATAAAAAGGTTAATTTTGAGTAATATAATCTCATATGTGGGTAACTGGGTGGATCCATAAAATATTAGAGTTCTTAAACATTGGACTGGACTAACCATTATTACCAAGATCAGTATTTTTCATGGTTTTTCTAGATATTATTGATGCTTTAGAAACAATTTCTCATGAACTTGTAACACACTCACCATGTAAACATTTATATATCCAAATTCATTTGGTTAAATGAATGTGAGGAAACATTAATGGAACTAAAAAAAGGATATTCATAATACTGGTGTGTACACTACCCTATAGCGGAGAAGAATATTTGATATTTATTGATGCATTAGAGAAGGGGATAATATTCCTTCTCATATAGAATTTTATGTGATAGATTCTGTTTTACAATAAATAAATTTTCATGACAAAAATTATCCAACTCATGACTTTTTGTTATCTTTGGTAATTTTATGATTAAAAATATAGAGACATTATCTTTATAGATAAAGGCGTGACATATCTATTGATCATAAAAGAATAAAGTATACATTCACTAAGAAATATTTGAATATGCATCAGAGAATATGGTTGGAGATAATAAATGACTACGAGTACCCAATTAATTGCCACAATAGGAAAGTTAATAAGGTGGAAGATACATTGAGTAGAAAGGATAATTATAACATATCTAACAAGAAGATTATAAAAGTTCCAATATTTATAGATTTGCAAAGGGTATAACATAAAATATGAAATTAAGGGTGGAAATATTGTCTTTATCAAGTGAGTGTTTAAACATATATCATTATGGGGACTAAATTTGTTTAAAAGGAAGACATTGAGATGAAAATTAATGTGATAAATGTTCTTGATTTCAACATTGATTGTTATGGAATGTTAAGGGTAAACATTGTGTAGGTGTATCATCAATTCCAAACATAAATAAGGAGCTATTGGATGAATAATATTGTTTATAATTATCTATTCAACCTAGAATTATAAATATTTATTGGGATTTGAAAGAGTATTAATGTAGGGATAATATGCAAAGGGATATTGCATAGTATGTAACTCGGTTCTTGGCATGCTAGAAAGTTCTTGTTGAGACACAGAAGTTAAAGGGGATTTTAAAACCATTACCCATACTAGAATGGAAATGGGAAAGTATTACCATGTTTTTTTCACTGGAATCTACAAAATTTATAGAGAAAATAATTCTATTTGGGTTGTTTTCATTCTCTTTTTGATGTAATAACACTTAATTCATATTAGAGATTATTTTTATCCTAATCATATTTCCAAAATATATAATATGGAAGTTGTGAGGTTTTATCAAGTACCAAAATCTATTGTATCTAATCGGGATATGATGATTAAATCAATGTTATCATGAAGTCGTTAGAGATATCAGGCCTCAGAGTTGTGTTTTAGTACTAATTATCATCCCCAAATAGATGGTTAGTTTCATAGAGCCATTAAAACCGTAGAGGATATGCTATGAAATTTTCCTATGGATGTCATTATTAGTGGGTATTAACACATACCTCTAGTTGAGTTTTCATACAAAAATATTTTTCAATCAAGCATTTAGATGGATCTTTTGAAGCCCTATATGTAAGGAATTATATAACTCCAATGTGTTGGGATAATGTTAGGGGAAAAAACTATTATTACATGTGGTAGAAATGAATTCCTCTAAGGCCTACGGGCCATGTAATACTTATGCCTATGGGCCTTGTTAGGGTTCCACCTCACCCCTTGAAAGGTGTATTATCAAAATCAATAAAAAATGAAGGCCTTCGGTCTATTAGAGGATAAAAAAAACATGTGGTAGATATGGAAATGGATGGGAAATTCAAACACCTTCAGCATCACATCATGGAAGCTTAGAGTCGAAATAAAAGTTAAGAGAACAATCATCGATGAAATATGTAATTTGAATTTGGTGAGATGTAATTTCTATTCAATTATCCATGGAATAGGGTTAACCGATTGATAATTAAAGAAAATTTGATCTCTAGGTATAGTGTCGCCTTTGATATTCTTTAATGAGTAGATATGGAAGATTATCTCTTGGTGATTATATTGAACCTCCCTTATGTTTATGATGTGTTCCATGTATCTTTACTATTTAAGTACATACTGAATATACTAAATGCACTAAAATCTATGGTTTTACCACTTAATATGAGGAAAAATTAGTCTAAATGATGTATCATAGAAATAAACTTCTATAAAATAGGATTAATCTGGTTATAGTTCTATGGAGGAATCCTAAAATCAAAGAATCTAATTGGAAACCTAATAATGTGATGAAATCGAGATACCATTTTTTTTACAAAATGTATGTTATTTATATGGTGAAATTATATTTAATGGTGTTATAATTTAACACCGCCAATATTTTATGATATATTTCCATTCATATAAATTTAATTTTTCCAATAGTTTGCGATACACATAAACTTGACTATAAATGAACCATAATATTGTATAACATTATAACCAATTCATTTAATTGAAATAATAAACTTGAATAACCACGTATTTAATAAAATATGTATAATTATTTTAGATAAAAAATATATATTTTTATTTTCATTATAATCATTAATTTTTTTACACAATATTCATTTCTTATTTTTGCGAGCATATAATATAATTAATTTATTTAAATTATTGAAAATTTATTATAAAAAATTAACTTAATTTATTGAAGTATTATCTAAAAATTATATTAGAGTAAATTTTTTAGAATATTATGAATGAAATTATTTTTTCACTGAACAATGAAAATTACTGATTATTATTGAAAACTATCTTTCATTTTAAAGCATTTAAAAATTCCCCTTTTTTTTTAAAATACATTTTAAAGAAAAATTATATATTTTTATATTATTATTAATCCAATTATTGTCATTATATTTTATTTTATGGTGAAATTCAGTAGAAAAACGTTTTATACTTAAGGAAACATTTTTCCTATAAAATTGATTTTCCCAGGTTTTGCGAGTTTAAATTTTTATTAAATTCAGATAATTCTATTAATTTAATTTGAAAAAAATAATACATACCTGTAATTACAATTTATAATTGTTTTTCACGAGGTAAAATTATTTTTTGTTCATAATAAATAGTAAAAACTGTAAAACAATTTCACCATGGTTATGGTTTAAATAGGTCTACTGGAGGGTTCAACGAAGTGATAAGAGTGATTTTTCTAGTTAAACATGTATAAATCCAATTGAATGAAAGTATTTTTTACCTCATTCTATCAATAATTATAATCAATATCCATTTTAATAATTTCTCATTATTTTGAAATTATTATATTTTAATCTTATAATAAATTGCAAGTGTGTCCTCTCCCTCACTTATAAATGGAAACCCCTCCTTTTTATTCATTACACCTTTTTGAGCCATATATCTCAACAAAACCATACCCAATTGTCATTTTAACCCTCCTAAAAATTATTTATAGGTTATTTTCATCTTAAAAACCATTCCAAGGGTCCTTAAGAACACATCTAAAAGTGTCATCCTAAGAACGAGTTATCATGTTACCCAACCTCTTTAAATTTATTTATATGTATACCTCCTATAAATATAATTAACTAATCATAAATTAATAAATAATTTTTCATAAGTAAAAAGGAATTTTATTATTATTGTATAACTAATTTTACTCACTATATTATCTATAAAATGGTTTTTGGAATTATCACTTATGCGTATGTGTGGACTACCACATATAGATAGTGAAAAAATTAATTTTCCATCATTATCTTCCATGGATGGTTATTATGATGTTTTTAATTCACACATATTAACTTTATGTCCAAATTATTATCCAGCACTTATAATATCATATCGATATTCTTATATTTCCATCCATTGAAAATTGATAATGTTGCTCGTGCATAAGGGTGGACTACCACCACCATGAAGCGATGCGATTTATTTTTAATTTAGACAATAAATGGATAGAAATAAGGATATATTTTATATTTATATATAATATATATGATATAATAATTAATATTTAATGGGTAATTATTGTCTAACTATATTTTATTTTATCCATCAAAAAATGGAAATTTTGTTCATGTATACGTACAACCTACTGTCTCTCAGAATGACATAATTAATTTTTCCATCTCCAACTTATAAGGATGAATTTAAAAATACAAATAGTGAATATATAATATATTTAAATCAGGGTTAATATAGGGACACCTATTTTATTACATTAATTTTATATCATTTTAATGATAAACAACATAAAAAATTACACATTGAGGATACAAAAGTATAATGTCTTGGGAAAACTAGGACGATACATAACATTTACAAAAAAAAATATTTAATTACTTATTATCTAGATTATTATTAGATCTTGACTTCTTCTTAGTACAAGAAGTAACATGATAATTTAAATAAAAAGGATGAGTTATAATTCCAATAAGATGATATATAACAATAAGAAACAATGTAACATGGGGTTAGCATAATACTAACATTGTTATCATAATCATGATTATAAGCATTAGATAATAGAATGGAATGTGGAAATACATAAAAATGAAAAATCTTGTCTTAGTGGTCATCTAAAACACATAGTTGTGAACAAATCTATAATCATGTTCATGCATAATTCACTTTAATCATTAGGTTATTGACATTATCCAATTCATTGCAGTTCTCTATAATTTCGGGTGCACTCGTCACATCATAACATCTACATTTCTCTATATAATTCCAGGCGCACCGCTCACATCATAATGTTGACATTATCAAGCAGGCCACATAGAGTTTATATTGATCTTTGACATAAATAACACATGTAAATGATTGGTTTTCATTTCATAAATCATAAATCCATAAACATTGGGTACCAAAATGAGATAGGGAATAACATACTTGATACAAGAACAATCAAACTTGAGCAAGAAGTAAAAGGTGTGTTTTTTAAAGAAGAGTTATTTTTGAAAACATTTTGATTGAAATAAAAAATAGTGGAAAAAATTTATATCCCATTAAATCTATTATAATTATGAAAAAATAATTTTTAAAGAATAACCATACTGAAAATTGGGTGAAGGAGGGAAGACCCAAAGAAAGAGAGTTGGGTTTGAGAAATCCACTTACCTTGTGTCAAACTCTTTCTTCGCCTTAATGACCTATATAATGACATTAGATTCCTTAATTAAAAATTATAGAAAATTTTATACATTAATATAGATCATTATGTTTTTATTAAGGTATTTTATGTGACTTTGTATGAGTTATAGATTTTAAATTCAATTTTTGGGAGTGTTCTTTTCATAGTTTTCATGAATAGTTCACTTGTACACTTGAATGAATGTTCGTGTAGAACATGGATAAAAAAAATAATTTCTATTACATGTTATTGAGGATTTAAATTACTTTTAATTATCTTATAATGAATTTTTATATATACTATGAGGATGAGTCATTACATAAAATTTAATGATGATCGTTTTAGGTTAATTTGGGTGGTTTTTGGATCACAAAGAACATGCTTTGTTTTATCATTTAGTATTATGTATAATTTTTTTTGAAGAACATAAAAGGGTTCAAGAAATACAGATTAAAATATTTTTTCATCTATTTAATGTTTTATTGGAATCCTTGAAGGATTTGAAGAAAAATGGATGTGCATCCCCCACGATGTAGGTAAATTTACACATCACAGGTGACGATTTCATTTTTATAAATAAAGAGAGTGAGGGAGGAGTATAATGAATAATCTTCAAATAATACAATATAATACCAATATATTAATAATAATATAGTTATCATTATATTTTTATAAGGAAAGTTGAGGATAAGAGAATAGAAGAAATGAAATTTGAAAGGAATTTGAAATAAAAGAGACGATTTACCTCTTGAATATATCTTCCTGGAGAACCTCTCTATGGGAGAGGTTTAGGTATCTTTATGAGACCAAGGGATGTTGGAAGTGGGGAATGATATTGGGAAGATATTTTAGCATGATTTAGAGCTGTCATAAGTCTTGAGAGGTTTGAAGAAATGAGGTTTTGAGGGGTTGTATTTATAGTGGGGGGAGAGGGGTTTTCTCAATGTTATAAAAATTAATTTATTATTTCTCCACCGGACAAGAAATAGTGATGATTCAATGATAATATACATTAATGGGGGCATTTGAGTTTGAGAATTTGGTGATTAAATCCCTCATGTTTTTAGGAATACTGGATTTCACTTATAATGTATTAATACTGTAAATTATTGTATTTTACTGATCTCCAAATATCAAGTATTATAGAAAAATATCAAAAACTCACCCAGAACATTTTTCAATGTGTGTAATTCAGAAATGAACTAGTTTTTTGAGAATATTTTCTAAATATTATTTATTTATTTTTTAATTAAAATCATAATTTACTTGAAAAACACAAATTTAAAAATCAAAACTATCTTTCTAACACCTTTAAAAATTAATTAAGGTCTCATAAAATGATGATAATAAATGAAAATAATAGTTTATGAATACATTTTATGAATATTTATTTTATTTTAAATTATTAAATTAATAATTAATTATTCACGTCTTACAAAAATACCAACACTACAATATATTTATATCATATATTAACTTATAGGATGGATAAAGTTTATTTATACTCTAATTGGTAAGGTTCTTATTCACTTGGACAATTTACAATTCATTAAAATCATATTACTATTCATAAGAGTGGTATTACTATTAATATGGGTAAGTTACTATTTACCAAAAATTAAGTTTGTCCAATCGATCTCTAAACATCATAATAATCGCAACCGTGTGTGTTTGATTTTTAAAATTCAAAACACAGAATTGGAAAAATTAGTTTTAAAAGACACCTAGAATTTAAAAGTTCATTTAATCATGATGTGGCATTGTGTTTCTTAATGTGATTTTATTTGATGATATTAAAATAAGAAAGGATAAATTTCATTGATAAATGTTTGGGTTGTTACATTCTTTTCCCATTTCTAAATTTCTACCTAGAAATTTTGTTTTACATAAACAGGTGAGGGTAATTATCATTCATCAAATCCTCAAGTTCCCATGTTTCTTCTTCATACTTATTATTCCTCGAAAATGTGATGACAAGGTGGGTTGTCTTGTTGCATAGAACCTTATCTATATGTTCTAGAATCATTACTGGCTGCTCCTCATAAGAGAGATCATCTTCCAGCTGTAGCAGCTCTAAGCTCAGTACAAATGAAGGATCTGGTATGTACTTCCTCAGGAGTGATATATGAAACACATCATGAACATGATCCATATTCGGTGGAAGAAAAAAACGACATGACAAATCTCTTATGTGGTCAAGGATCTAAAATGGGAAAATGTACCTTGGGTTTTGCTTCCCTTTCTTTCTGAACAGCATGACTCTCTTCCATGGTGATATTCAAAGGAAGCCTTTATCTCCAACGTCGAACTTCATGTCCCTTCGACGGTTTTCAACATAGCTCTTTTTATGAATCTAAGCCACTTTGATATGTTTCTATATTACTTGAACCTTCTCTGTCATCTCTTACACAAGATCATGTCCATGTAACTTTCTTTCTATAACTACATCTCAACAGGTTAGAGTTCAACATCACTTTCCATAGAGAGGTTTGTATAGAGCCATCTGAATACTTGAGATGAAGCTATTTCTATATGAGAACTAAGAAAATGGGAGATTATGGTCCCATAAAAATTTGAATTCTAAAGAGAAGGATCTTAGTATATATTTTAGTGTCTAAATATTCCTTTCATATTTTACATCATTTTGGGGGTGATAGGCCCTGCTAAAATTTTATTCAGTACTCAAGAAATGTTGGAGAATCCTCTAGAATTTAGATGTGAACCTTGGATCATGATCAGAGAAAATGAAGAGTGGAACCCCATGCTATCTCACCACTTTCTTCACATATGTATTTGCATGTTTTTAAAGGAAGAGATATTCTATAATAGAGATAACGTGGGAAGTCTTTGTGAGTCTTTCCACCACAACCCATATCACATTATTTTCTTTGTGTGTCTTTAGGAGACCCATGACATAGTCCATAGTGATATTATCCCATTTCCACATGGGTATTGAAAATGGTTGCATCATCCCTTTATACTTTTTTCACTTCTCTTTAACTTGATGACATAAGAAGAACCTTGAGATATATTTTTCAATCTTCTTCTTCATGTTATCCTAGTAGAAGTGTTCTCATAGAACTTAGTACATCTTGGTGCTACCAGGATGGATAGATAAAGTCAATCCATGTGTATTGTCCAATAGTTCCTTCTTTATACTGGGTGATAAAGGCACATAGAGCCTTTTTCCAAACCAAATCACACCATCATAATCAATATGGAACTCTTGTAGCTTCCCTTAATTACTGTGTTCACCTTCTATTGAAACTATGAATAATCCCTTTGTGCCTCCCTAATCTTCAATTGGATAGATGGTTGGGAAATAATTTGGGAAAGGTAGGATATATTCCCCATAGTTATGATTTACAAATCAATCCTTTTCATATCCATGTCGATAAGGCCTTTCTCAACATGCAACATGGATATGGTAGTAGGTTTTATTTATACTAAGAGCACCATCTACCTTATTCACCTTTCTAGAAAGATAGTGAATAGAGAAATAATAGTCTTTGATTAGCTCTAACAATATCCTTTGATTCATGTTGAGATCCTTTTGTGTGAATATATTCTTTAGGATCTTTTGATCAGTATATATGTCACACTTATCACTATAGAGGTAGTGTGGACATATTTTAAAGGAAAAAATCATAGCTGAAAGCTGAAAATCATGTGTCGGGTAGTTATTCTCATGGATCTTCAATTGACATGAGGCATATGATATAAAATTATCAATTTTCATGAGTACACAACCCTATAATTTCTTCTAAGAATTTCTATATATCACCAACCATTATCCAATTTTTGGTAATGTAAATACAGGTGTAGTGATCAGCTTTGTGTTTGGCTCCTTGAATCATTCCTCACATTCTTCTGTCCAAACATACTTTTACCATTTCCTTGTTAACATAGTTAACATGATTTAAAAGTTTGAGAAATATCTCACAAAAAAGTGATTAGTAACCAACTAATCCAAGAAAATTGTATATTTTTGTGACACTAGAGGGTCTGGTCCATTCCTAAATCACCTTTGTTTTTAAGGGTCCATAGAAATTACCTCACTTGTGATCACATGTCCCAAGAATGTGGATTTCGTCATCCAAAATTCACACTTATTGAACATGGCATACAACTTCTCCTTTCTCAATGTTTCTAACACAAATCTTAGATGATCTTAATTTTCTTCCTTACACTTAGAGTAGATAATAATATCAAAAATAAACACTACCACAAATTTGTCAAGGTAATGTCTAAAGACTCGATTCATCAAATGAATAAATATTGCAGGGGTATTAGTAAGTCCGAAGGGAATCACCAAAAAATCATAGTTCCCATACCTTGTACATATGGAAGTATTTTGAATATCATCCTTCTTCACATTTAGCTGATGATATCCAAAACAAATATCCACCTTTGAGAATTACTAAGCTCCTCGTAGATTACTGAAGAAGTCGAAAATACTTGGGAGATGATACTTTTTATATTTGTTTATCTTGTTGAGTTCCTGATAATCAATACACAACCACACTGATCCATACTTCTTATTCAAAAATACCACTGGTGCACCCCACGGTGATTCACTAGTGAATATTAACCATTTTTACAAATTCTATTTCAGTCTCTTCATCAAATCCTTCAGTTCGATAGGATCCATAATATAGGGAGACTTTGAGATTGGAGTAGCTTTGGGTATGAGTTCTATGGAGAACTGTATATCACAATCCGTGGGAAGTCAAGGTGAATTTTTAGGAAATACAACACCATATTCCCTCATGATGGGAATTTCCACTAGGCTGACACATTCCTTTGTCTCAACTATTTGAGTGAGTAATGCTTATTCATTGGGAACCAAAGTCACACCATTGAAGGATTTTATAATGTAGATTCATGGTATTCATTTAATTTTTAGAGGTGCATGGGATGGTTACGAATATTAAAAGATATATACTTTTCCTAATATTTGATGTGTTCTCTATATTACAATATTCAATCCAATCCCATTATAGCATCAAATTTCACCAAGGGAAGTAGCATGAGATTCACTAGAATAATATTCCCACATACGCCAATAGGAGAAGAGTATAACACTTGGGTTGTAATGATTGAACAACATGGTGTTTTTATAGATATCCCTAATTCAATGTTTCAGGGCTTCTATTCTATAGTTCTATAAAACTTAAAAGATATAATGGAATGCATAGAACTAGAATAAAATAATAAATTTTCCATTCCTGAGTGAATAGGAAGTGTAACTTTTACGACTTCATTTCCATTATCAACTTCCACATTAATGATGGCATAAGACTTCCCTTTCTCCTTTGGATTTGGTGGCTGATGATGCTAATTACCCTCAAGGGATCGTGGTTTAGTGCACTAGCTTTCATAGTTTTCTTACTCCCTATAGTTGTATCATTGGACATTGGGTAGTGAAATTCTATAATCCACCACATTATCTTTCCTTATCATGTATTTTCGATACACTTGAGCTTGGTGGCCTTCTCTCCCACATTTTAAGAATATCCCTATCCATTTGAGGCAATTCCCATGTTTCTTCTTTCCATATTTTTGACATGTGGGTGGTTTAGTTTTCTTTAAACCTTTCGAATTAGATCCTTTAGCGAGAAACTGCAACTTTTTTTAATTATCACCGTAGCCATGGGACCATTCTCCAAACATCATATTCACTTTGAGATCACAACGTATGACTTCATCATACGTCCCAATGTCTCTAATCCAAGAAACTTTATAAGTTGTGGTTTTAATCCACTGAAAAATCTATCAATTTTTTTCAATCATTTTTTATAACAAATGCCGAAGAGTACCGTGAAGGCCTTGTGAAATTGGCTTCGTAGGTCGTGACAGATTCTTCATCCTTTTTATTTAGATCTATGAATTATCTCTCCATATTTATATGAATGGTTACTGGGAAATAATTTTTAAGAAACCTTATCTTAATGTATTACTACTCCATATCTTTAATTTCATATCTCGACATGGTGTTTTTAATCAAATACCATCATTGGTAGGCCTCCCCATCAATATGATAAATGACCCAAGTCACCTTTTTCGTATCAGAATAGTGAATCATAGAAATGAACTTCTCCATTGATTTGACCCACTATTCCACAACCAGTGGATCAGGAGATCCACTAAACATCGGTAGTCATTACAATATAAAACCCTCGACAAGTAGTTTCTCCCTCTTAGGTGAATGAGTACAATCAACATTATTCGGGTTATTATTCATAATCTAAGATAACTAGTTAAGAATGATCGTGGTGTTTTTAACTCCACCTCCCAAATAATGGGGGATGTTGTTCGAGTAATCGCTACATTGCTCCTTACACTAGTTGTTGGCCTAGTTTCTCCTAGTTCCCACCATTTTCTAAAATAGAAAATGTTCAAACAAAACATATGTCCACAAATCATAAATAAATAATTTATTCCTTTGTGGAATTAATACAAAATGAATATATTATGGGATCCCTATGTCTATAAAATCTTATTGCGTGCTATCATATACTGAGTCTTAAATTAGTGTTTTCACTAAAGTTATCTTATCATAATTCCAAAATTAACTAAAATGTGCCTCTGATACCAACTATAAAGACCCTGCTTTTATTACATTACTTTTGAATCATTTTGATGCAAATAAACATAAAAAAATTGACATAGAGGATCTAAAGTTTTAGTGTCTCGGGAAAACTATGACGATACATAACATTTAAAATAAAAAAGATTTATTTACTTCTTTATTCTTTAGATTATTATTATCTATTGAATTCTCCTTAGTACAAGTAGCCAACTGAGGATATATGTCAAACATGTAAGATAAAAGCCCAGTAAGAGGATAGATAAAAAAAGATACAATGTAACATGGTGTGAGTATAATCATAACATCATTATCATATTCATTAGAAGAATCATTAGATAATAGAATGGAACGCGACAATGCATAAAAATGAAATGTCATGTCTTAGTAGTCATCTACCACAAATTGTTGTGAACAAATCTAGAATCATGTTCACACATACATCACTTCAATCATGAGGTTCTTCATGTTACCCAATTCATTGGTGCACTGTATGATTACGGGATCACCCATCACATCGAATTACTAACATTGCACTTTTTAATTCTAGGTGCACCAGTCACATCGTAATGTTAACATTATCATTCATACCATATAGAACATATATTATTATTCGGCATAAATAACCCATGGAATGTAATGGGTTTAATTTCATAAATCATACATTCATAAACTTTGGGTTACCAAATGAGATAGGTAATAACATACTTGATACAAGAACTAGCAACCACGAGTGAGAAGTAAAATGTGTTTTGTTTAAAGACGAGTTCTTTTGGAAAAAATTATGTTTGACATAAAATATAGTAGAAAACATTTATATCCCATAAAATGTCATATAATGATGATGAAATGATTTTTAATGAATAACCATACTGAGAATGGGTTGAAAGAAGGAGGGCCCAAAGAAAGAGAGTTGGGTTTGAGAAATCCCCTAACCTTGTTCGAACAATTTCTTCCTCTTAATGTCCATTATAGTGACATTAGATTCATTAATTTAAAATTTGAAAATAATTAATACATAAATATGGATTATTATGGTTTTATTATGTTCTTTTACCTATGTTTGGATGAGTTAGAGAGTTTAAATTCATTTTTCTGGAGTGTTCCTTTCTTAGTTTTCATGAACAGTTCACTTGTACACATGAATAGATGTTCATGTAGAACATGGATAAACTTCCATAATTTCTATTACAATCTATATTCAACCATTTAATGGTTTTATTAACATCCTTGAAGGATTTAAAGGAGAAAGGTAGTGCATCGCCCACGATGTAGGTAAATTAACACATCATGGGTGACAATTTCATTTCTATAAACAAAGAGAGATAGAGAGGTGTGTAATGAATAATATTCAATTAAAATAATAGAATTCCAGTATATAAATAATACTAGAGTAACCAGAACATTTTTATAAGAGATATTTTGGATAAGAGAAGAAGATAAATGAAATTCGAAAGTATTAGAATGAAAACCGAGAGAGGAATTACCTCTTGAATATATCTTCTTAGAGAGCCTATTTAGGGGAGAGGTTTTGGTATTTTTTTGAGACTAAGGTATGATAGACGTGGGGGGTTGGGGATCTTGGGAAGAGTTTTGAGAAGAATATGGAGTAGGCACAAGTCATGATAGATGTGAGAAAATGTGGATGTGAGGGGTTGTATTTATAGTGGAGGTGTGGACTAGTTTTCTCAATATTATAATCATTAATTTATTATTTCTCCACAAGAAAAGATATAGATATGATTACATGAAAATATATTGTAAATAGGGAATATGAGTTCAATATTTAGGTTCTTAGATAACTCATAATGCCATGAATAGTGGATTTAACTTATAATGTATTAATACTGAAAATTAAAGTATTTTACTATTCACCATAAATTCAAGTATTTCAGAAAAATCTAAAAAATTCACCCGAAGAATTTTTCAATGAATATAATTCAAAAATAAACTCTATTTTAGGAAAATTATTTTCTAAATATGATTAATTTATTTTTTAATTAAAATCATAATTTCTTTGAAAAATACAATATTTAAAATTACAACTATTTTTTAACACTTTGAAAAATTAATTAAGGTCTTATAAAATAACAGTAAGACATAAAAATAATTGTTTATCAATAGATATTATGAAAATAAATTTTATTATATATTATAAAATTAATCATTAAATATTCAGGTCTTACAAAAATACTAAAACAAAAATAGAATTAAATCATATTATCACTTATATGATGGATAAATTTTATTTATAATATCATTAGTATGGTTCTTATTCAAATGGAAGATTACTATTCATAAGGTTCATATTACTATTCAAAACTGTGACATTACTATTCATATAGGTAAGTTACTATTCACAAAAAAATTAAGTTTGTCTTATTAGACTCTAAAAATATTACTGATTGCAACCGTGTGTATCATATTTTTGAAATTAAAAACATAGAAGTTGCAACATTATGTTTAAAAGAACCATAGAATTTAGAAGTTTATTTAATCATAATGCGACATTCTGTTTTCAAATGTGATTTTATGTGATGATATTACTATAAAAGGGAGAAATTTCCTTGATAAAATTTGGGGTCATTAGAGTTGATATTTTTTATATGATGTAACCTTGGTCATAGTACATGGACCATTACTCCAAAACTATAATTATTATGAAAAAGGAAATAGTTGACACCCAGAAATGATGATTTTAATAATATATTCTTGATAAATCAATATTTAAATGTTATTAGTGGATCATATATATGATATTATATGTATGTATATGACTATGGTATATAATTATAATAAATTTAAATTTGTTATACCTGATTTTTGACTTCTTTTAAAGAATGATGAACTTGAGTTAAGGTATTTATGTTACAAGGACAACCATTTTCTGAATGATTTATAGTGAAATCATAAGTTTTGGGAGGTAATGTGGGAACCTAAAGACGTGATGAGAGAAATTTACCTGGACTTTTTTTCTTCCATGTAATGAAATTTTGATGTAAAAATTATTTTAAGGGGGTTATGATGTCATGACCTGAGTTTTTCCATCATAAATAAATTATGTGTTTGGTGGGTTTCCCCACAAAAAACAACAACAGAAAAAAAAAATTACTGGTTTGGGGTATCTATTTAATTATATGGTATAAATATTGTTAATATAATTATGAATATATATACAAAGTTAAATTCCTATATTGTTTAACTAGTTCAACTAAGAAGTAAATGAAATTACTTTTCTAAAATTTAACAATTTCTAGTCATAATATATTTTTATATGAATAAAGGATTAAAACAATATTAATTAGTAATTTATAATGAATTTTAAGAATAATAGATAATGTTCAAAATTTAATTTAGTTATAAAAAATATTTTTTCCCTATATATTATGTCGGTAATTTTAAAAATATGTTTTTAAAATTTATGGTTAATAATTTTGAAAACAATTAACATAATTTTTTCATTTATCATGTCAATATTATCGTAAGGTATATTTTACAAATTTTTATAAAATGATTTATTTTTAGGTGAATATTTTTCGATATAGTTTTTTATAAATAACTTGAACTGATTACATTTTTAGTAAATATGAAATAATTGAAAATATGTCAAACTTTTTTATAAGAATATATGTGGATTTTATAAGTTAATTTATAATTTAAAAAATGATATTTTTAAATTATAAACATATATTTTAAATTTTAAAAATTATGTTAAATATTTTTCTAGAAAACTATTTTTAAAACATTACACATTTATTTTTTCCAATTATATTTTATCAACATAAATAATTGAATAAAAAATGAATTTTAAATATTTAATCATTGGGTCTAATTTATATTACAATTTAAATTTTATTTTTTTATGAATGATAAATTTCCTAGGTAAAAACTAGTTATCATAGAAAAAACCAAAATGATAAAAATGTATATCCTAAAAGGTAAAGTGAGTAACATGTTTAAAGTTTTTTGGTAATTACATGGTGAATGTGTGAATAGACCTAATCTCTTTCATCCCCCATTATTTCTCAAGTTTGGAGGCAATTTCCTTGAGTTTTAATTAAAATTATTTAAAATTTCTGTCTCTTTTTAAGAATCACACTCATTATCAATTATGAAATGGACACTCATGTCCTCACATACCCTCAGAACAAAACTAATTATTTTTAGAAAAATTTATACTAAAAACTATTAGAAATTCTCCCTGAAAAAATTAGAAGGTTATGTTTTTCGCAAATTACCATCCACCAAATTCTTAATCCAGGTTTTAAAGGAGATAATCCAAGATGTGAGGTATATGTTTGTAACGCCTCTTTCTCTTTTCAATTCCGTTTTGAGATTTTAAATTTTCCAAAATTTAATTTATTTATAGTATAATTATAACATGTATATCATTAATATACTGGTATTTTATTATAATTATGTTTCAAGAAATACCCACCCTCCCATTTTCCATTTAGAAAAATAAAAACCAAAATCATACGTTATACGGACTACCTCATCCATGAATAAAGATGTTTCATTTTTCATCAGTTCCAAACATGGATAGTTTTAGTTTATTTTCAATTATTATATATGATATATATATATATAAAAGAAATATACATCATTAATATGGTTCTTTTTTGATAACATAATAAGTAACTATCATTATAAGTTAATCCATCAATATCGATAAATATCCCAAAAGAGTTTCATTATCAAATTCATTTTCATGAAACATGACTAAAAATCCCAGTAAATAGAATTATAAAATTATACGTTTTATAAAACATAAAGTATAGAACTATTAATATATTAAAAATTATGATCTTTAAGAGAAAAAGGACGATCAACTCTTTTTTTAAAAATCTATTTCAAAATGGTCAAGATTATTAGCACTTGATATTAAAAACTGATTACAAAAATATTATACATAAAGAAAATAATAATTAATTAGGATTATAAATGGAAATATATATTAATATGTTTATGAAATTGGTAATTCAGATGTTTATATTTATATTACAAGAGGTTAAGAATCTTATGTGGAAATCAAGGGTAATGCTAAGAGACTTAGTAACACAAAATCATTTCCTTAAGTAGTATAATTTTTATGGAACATTTATTCCAAGACTTTATATTTTTCAGTGATGTTATCTCTTTATTTCTAGGTAAAAGAGTTTTTGATCCAAATCCATTTAAATGAAATGTTTTATTTTCATATTTTTTAAGATAAGGGATACTTTTTGAAATAGACCAGTAATTATGACTTTAATAATGATAATTACAAAATGTTATCCGAAATATCTTTTCATGATATGATTTGTATTATCATAAAATGATATTTTTCTAATGGAATTATGTTTCATGTTTCACCATATATTTCCTAATATTATGTGACTATTTATGTGATTAAATGCTTGGTTTCAAATTATTTAATTTATGATGTTATTTTATATCATTTTTTTATTTTATTCAACCGAGTTTATTTCAATGGGTCATTTATGAAAAGTGATTTATTTAAATTTTTATTCCTAAGAAACCCATTAATTTTTCTATTATTTCTTTAATGTATTATTTATTTATTTAATAGCCTGTGTCACTATAAGATTATTTATAATTCTCCCTATATATTCAATGAGTGACTCACACATCAGGTGATACAAAATTAATTGTTACATGGGAATATTTTATATACTATTTCTAATAGATTATAATAATTGATTAATAATATCGTGGAACCCCTAAAATATTATATGTCCATAAAAACACAATTTCATATTTATGAACCCATATTTAGAAATGAACCATAAAGTTACTTATAATATAGGTTATGGTTCACATAACATGTTAAATGTCACATCACCGATGAGAAAATATCAAATTAAAATACCCCAAATGGTTAATGTTTTAAACCAACCCAGGTTGGCCCTCAACATGAAGCTCAATGGAACAGGTGTCAAGGTTCCTAGGGAGTTATAGATCCCAAAAAGGAAGTAATTAGTTCTAGGGAATTAAAAAATATTAAATTTTAATTATTTATCTAAATAAATAATATTAAACACATAATATAATTTTAAATGAATTTTGAAAAGGTGCACCCATACATTGGTCTTGAATGAAAATGAAATAATTTTTTTTGAACAATAATTCCAAGAAAACATGAAATAAGTGAAAATAAATATCCAACTAAAATAAAATTTAATAATTATTAAATAGAAAAAGAATATAAAAATGGAAAATAAGTAGAATGAATCTATGACATAGAAGAATATCGACCTCCACATGGCTCAAAATTTACTAACCATCCTCAATATGATTTCCTCCACGAGCGACCAAAAACCAAAATTGATGCTAAAAAAGGCTCTTATCCTATAGAAACTATGTGGTGTAAGTTGGGTGTGATAGTAAATAGTCCATTAGGTTTCCACCAACAAAATAATTCATGTATTAACATATAGCTAAATGGACCATAAAATATTTCTTCAAACACAATATTCAGATTTATGATTTGTTCTATTCCAAAAAAACCAAACACAAAATTTTTCTCAAATTAATTTATAAAATAGAAAACGTGATTTAGAAAAATAATTCTTTTAAGTGACACATTAAAAAAATACTATTCAAAAACACCATTTTAGAAAACTACTTATAAAACTACAAAAGAATGAATTTTTAAATAACAAAAGGAAGGATAAACTAATTAAATGAGAAGAAAAAATAATATAATAAAATTAAATAGTTTATAAGTATTTTAGGAGTAGTAAAGAAAGAAAAACTAGTAATAATTATTTCAATTATAGATGTATAATAGAACCATAGTATAAAAGAATGATAATGTAATAATACCATGGGAAAATGATAACAATAAAAGTTAAGATGAACTAAAAAATAATTTGTAGTAAAAAATTGTAAACAATGTATACATAATCATGGGTAACCCCTTAAAAATATAGTGACATAATTAAATAGATTTTTGGGTAGAATAAGATACTAGTCTATCAGTGAATTCCACGAAAATAAACTCCCATGTTACTTTATCTGACCTCACTGGAGGCACTCCATATCGCCATTAAATGTTTGTTACCATGAGATATATTTAAGGGAATTACTTTACCCATAAATTATTTATTATTTCCATGTGTCTTTAGCTATTTCAAAAATTATATAGGGTAAAAAGTCTGGTTTGAGAAAAATATTATGCTCGAGGAGGAGGTTTCAGTGGGCTGTCTAAGGCTGTGGTATGTTTTGGTTTTGAAGGTGTCCCTTTTGTTATAGTCATGGTCCTTTTTGTACAGAGTCTTTTGACAAAGGTTCTGGTTATTTTTTCCTTCTAAAGACCCCTATTATTTAGATCCCTAGGGATTTAAAAAAGACCTTTGGGTAAGGGTTTTTTAATCTTTCATATTAAGTATTTTTGTAGCATAGGGTGTTAACTATGGTGTGAAGTCCACATGATAAAGGGAATTGTCCCTATCATTTGATGATCATGGTGTATAAGTTGTAACACAAACCTAACCTAGGTTTGTAGGGTTTAATTTTAAATTTAAATATTGATTTTATGCATAATTATATAAAATGGTACTTGTGGTGTTTCCATACCATTTACACTATAGGCTTAGTGGAAACCGTAGGGGATGTAGTGTGGAAAGTTATTCCATGTTGTGGTTATCTATTTTTATAGCTTGAATAGATTCGACTATGAATTGAAATTTTTTTCTTTTACTTATAATTGAAACTCTTGGTGATCCAAGGACCCATTGTACATATTTTTCATTCCTCTTTCTTAGGATTTGGCCCCTATATTCTAGAGATTGATTCATGGTGATCTGAGGTGAGTTTCCTCTTCTTGGTAAGTTCTATTATCTCATGTTATCTGTCACCATGATTGTAGATTACCAGATATTGATGTACATGTAAATTACATTACTTTTGCGGAATACTTAATACATAACAAGAACCAACACTCAAGGACCATAATAGTTTAGTTTATTTTGAAACTCAGAACATAATATTCTAATCGTGGTGAAATATCTTCAACATCACCCATAACGATCTTCCCCTTTTTGTTTTCTTACCTAAAACCTTTCTTTATATCCTAGGGAAAAGAAAAAATATAAAGGGTGATATCAAATTCTCAGTAAGGGTAAGCATGAAAAACAATAAAACAAACCATATACATTTGAACTTCAAAACATGAACATAAAGTTTAAACATCCAAATCTTGAGTTGTGAAATGAATCTTGGCAGTACGTAAGGAATAGATCATAAAGGAACATCAATCATGATAAAATAACATGGGAATAAAACATGTGATTGTGGAAACTATTAAGCTATTGATATGATTTCCATAGTATCCAAGGCATTACTGCCAAGACCATCTTTGTGGAAAAAGTCCCTTTTTGAATCGAGTTCACACCTCGTTTCAGTCCTGTAACACTGAACCAGATTAATTTACCATTCCAGCAATGTCTATATCATGAGATATAAATATTTAACCAATTCATTGGAGGGAGATATAGGTCCCACCTATCTCATAATGAAATCATTCTTACTTGTTCCACAAAATAAACTTAAAACATTCATCATAACCCAAATAATAAAATGGGTTTCATAAACATCATCTCATCATAACATAATCCATATAAAACAAATGGATATAATTTCATCATAAGAGAAGAAAAACCATGTAAATCATAGAGATATTATACTTGAAACATACACATATGAAATAATTTCATCTTAGATGGAGAATGGTTTTGATAAAACACTTGAAATGAATTCTTGAGGAAAATATCCTTTCTTCTTAAAAATCATTTTGTTTTCACAAAATGCCATCCAATTTTGAAAGAAAAGTATTTTGTTGAAAATAATCATGAAATCTTGTAGAGGATGATTCATGAAAATAAGGCTTTATGAAACCACAAAAATCCGTTCATGCCGTATAAGTTAAAAAAACATTATTCTCGTACTTTTCCCGGAAAAGTCAAAAGTACCACGTATGGTAAACAAAAGAAATATTCCATCCATAACACAAAGTAAAAGTCAAATAAGGGTAAAAATTACTTTATAAATACATGGAAGAATATTAAACACTTTATGAAAAAAAATTATGTATAAGGATGAAAAATATAACCCTAGTAAATACTTATGTATAAGAAATCTCGATTAAAAATGAGTTTGAAATATAATACCTTACCTTAGGTCCGATATGCTTCGTACGTATCTGAAACTCATGTATAATAATTTAAATAATGTCATTTACTTTTGAAAGAATCATATTTATTGTAATTATAATCATATATGGTTCACTTATGATGTTATATTACCCGTTCTTTTGTAAATTACATGTTAAAGTAGCGTTTTGGGTAAAATCATTTTATTTATCGTACGTGTTTCGACTTGTTGTTATTGATATTATTATTACTTATATCAGGATTTACTTACTTGAAGAATGTAAATCATTATTTATATATCATTTATATTCAGTATATATGTATATATAATAGATAGATGAATGAAATGAAATACACCATTCATGGAGACGGTAAGCCGTACGTACGCATGAACGCTGTTTTCCTTTCCTTATGAAAGAAAGTAGATGACAAATATATATAGACACATAAATACAGTAGCTTAATTATTTCATATATTTCATTATTATTCATTATATATACTTCATAATCATTCTTGAATGGTTAATCATGGAAAATGAATCTCATCGCGTTCGGGGAGACGGTAGTCCGTACGTACGCACGAGCGATGATATCATTCCCATGATCGTGGAATTGTATAGAAGTGTATGTATAATATTTAAGAATTAATATAACTTTACAATAATCATATATAGTTATTTATTTACACCATTATACCCATCCAAGTAAGGTGGTGGTGGAAAACAGATTTCACCATGGCGTGGAGACGGTATTCCGTACGTACGCACGCGCGGTGATTTCATTTTCCGTATGATGGATAAAAGATGAAATAGGGTTGTTTCATATTTATAATAACATATCAGTATATGAGTGATACTGATGTTATTAATTTATGATGATACAAATAAAGAAGAATAAGTATAATAAGAAATAAATTGGAAAGAATCGGTAAAGGATATTACCTCTTCTTAACCTCCTCTTATGGAACTAGAGTTGGTCTTTTGAGGTGACCGGAACCTCTATAATTTTTCTAGGGAATATGAGAAGGTAAATGAGAAGGTTTTGGATGATATTCAAGGATCTAAAGGGTGTGAAGAGAAGAGGAAAGGGGTGCTATTTTTATTAGGGAGGAGAGGGGCACTTTAGGAAAAACTGCAAATATTAATTTATAATAAAATCATATTCAGTTTATAATAGATCAAAATTGATTTATTTCAAAGATAAAGTGGGTATCGGTCAAAATATTCTCAACCAATAGGTTTTAGAAAAATTTATGTTACTATTTTAACCTTGTCATTTAGATTTAACTCTAAGTTAAATAATTTAACTTTTACATTGTCTTCTTGTTTTCTTACACTATATGGTTAATAAACATACTATAAAAAGCCAAAAGAAACCCAAGTGGTTCATTATTAATATATATATCCTTATCTAAGTCATTTTTCCGAACCTTATATTTTTTTGAATATAATAATAATTAATAATATAATATTTGTTTTAAAAACTATTTTATGTCAATTTTGACTCTATTTGGAAATTGATTTTTGTGAAAATCATACAAGAATGATTAGTTCTAAAAAAGTTAATTAAATCAATAATGACATGTCATATTAACCTATAATATTAGTGGAATTCATAAAAAGTCTCAAATTACATTTATTTGGGTATTTATAATATCAATTATTGTAATATTTCATTATTCATGTAATTACTAAATCACCATTGTGTCATAAATAAATTAAATTATTTAATGTCTAAAAATTATAAATAAAATACAATTAGGTATGAAATCGTTTTATATTTCTAATGAATATTTATAGTCGAATTTATATTTTGTATAACTATATACTAAAAATGTTTTAGTTATTAAACTTTTATTTTAACTATTTTAACTCTTCTTTAAATAAAATAATAATAAATGTCCTAATCTAATCCAACTGGACCTAAATGGTCAAATTTATTCCTAATATTGTTTTTGGTTGAGTTAAACTTATCCAATAGAAATAGAACATGTGTTAGGGTAATAATAATATCATTTTTACCCTTAATTACCCTATTTACTTTTAACCATGGTAAAATGGTAAAAAGTTACTATTCACCCTAAATTATTTTTATATAATTGAACCACATTTTACTCCTTGATACTAACCGTGTCTCTCGGATTTTCGAAATTCCACTCACAGAAGTGGTAAAATTAAGTTTTATGTAAATTTTCAAATTCTCCTAGGAGGTGGGTAACAGACAGTGAAAAGTTCAATAAAATTTTTATATATCTAAAATTATTATAAAATAACTCCAATGAATTACATTGAACTTATATAGGTATTATGTATCAATTTTGACCTAAAATAAATTTAAATAAAATAAATAATTATTTATATAAAAAGTCGGTTTTTAAAAAGTAACCTAGTGTTTTAACTATTCATAAAATTTGAAAGTTTTCAGAAAAATACCAAAAATTCACCCTAGGCTAATTTGATATTCCAAATCCAAAAATAAAGTCCATTTTGAAAAATAAAATTTAAAGAAATGGGTATTACTATTCATAATGGCTAGTTCATAATAATATTATAATAATATCTCGTTTACTGAAACCTGGTATTGCGTAATACACACTCTATCGAAGAAGGTCTTGATGTTGTGTAATGCAAGCCAAGTCAGGGATTCGTGTAGTGAAAGATATGTTTGGTGTCGGATATAAGATAATTAAAACTTATTTCATTTATACATTAAACAAAATCTATACTTAATGTTGTGTAAAATTATATCCACGAAACGAACTTGAAATTGTGTGTAACACGAGCCAAGAATAGTGTGGCATATACTGTAAGCTGATACGGTGTTGCGTATAGTACAAGATAATCTTGGTGTAGTGTACAATAGAAGACATCAAAGAAATTAAAAAGAATATATCTCATAAAATCTTAGGGTGTTACATTCTATCCCTCTTTAAATGAATTTTTCCCTTGAAATTCGCCGGGGTTATAAATGGTTTACTACATGAAAGTTTCTTTCATAAGAACCCACATCATAAAAAGGAATACCAAAACATAACTTTAAAAAACTAAAGTATGAAATGTAACGGTTACCCAAATTAACTCATCACTGGGTTTCCACATAGGAAAACATAGGTGAAAATATGGATATGGAAGAGAAATCTAACCATCAAGTTCTGATGGAGAGTGGCAGAGAACATGGCTATGAAAAAGTCGTCAATCACAAAGCCATAAATTTGTAATGACCTAAGGTGCCATTTGATTTATCGGGTATGAGGGTACTAGGACAACATTTTTAGTTTTCAAGATCATTCCACTAATGATGAAGAATTGTTGAACTAAAAAAAATACTTACTTGATTGTGGTAAAATATCACCGTTATTCATGCCTTGAACAATTTCCACTTCATCTCTTAAAGAAATGAAGTTGAATTTGTCATTCGTGAAGTGTTAGTAGATCATGAGATAGAATAATAGGTCATTCCATTTGTTTCCATTGCCAAAAGTTTAGCACAATATAATAAATATACATATGTCTATCTATATTGATATTAATCATATATAGTTTCTAAAATGGACTTATACTTCATCTATCATATCGCTTAATAAAATAAAACTAGTTTCTACTAACCAGGGACTTCCTGTAGGCCAGTGGTAGGTGATAAAAACCTGTCGCACTTCCGTTGTGGGTTCGATTCCCACAACCCTATCCGACGTGACGGGCTGTCGCCCGTTCTGCAGATTGTCCCTTTTCTTAAACTATACTATTATAACATTATATCAATAATATCTAAAAAAATTTAAAACCTTAAACAATACTAACTTATGTTCAACATAATCCATTACAATCTTTAGGCTTATCCAAAATACGTCTTTCCAAACTCATAGTATAAAGAGAACGATTACTAAAAATGTCATATAACAAGAACATGAATACCATCATTTATCCTTCATATATCTTGTTGGTTACATTCCATTCATGTGAATACTTTAATCATTTATTCTCTTGAAAAATGAATACCCATTAAACCTTAGTGAAGACATGAATTATGTCAAAAGATAACTCTTTCCACATACCAAAATCCCAAAATTTCTATATACTCAAACCATGATATCACTTTGTCCTTATATCAGTCATGAAATCATTAAAAATATCCAAAATATCATTTTATCCTTATCTATTCATTATGTGCATATCATCTACATTCCAAAATATTTGAATCACTTTTCATGGTTACCGGTACTATATTCTTATAGAAAACCACAATGGACCAATACACAGATATTTCAATATACTATAAAAGTACCTCAACAACATTATTATTGAATTCCAATACATAATCCCTTCAATCCATCCGCTTCAATGATTGGCATGGAATAGGTCATTTGATTTAGAAGTAACTTCTTAGGTCAGGGCATTGAGTTGGGTAATTCCCATGTTCTCCGCAGATAAGACATTGGACTCCATAACAGTCTACCACTCTATGACCCTTTTTCTCCACATAGATAACATCTTCGCCTCCATTTGAGGTATTCCTCAAGGTTCTTCTTCCCTTCTTTAGAAATCTCAATCTTCTTTTATCTATGCTCCTCACCATGCGATCATGCATAAAATTCCATCTTCCTCTTATTTGATGACTTAGGAATAAAACTAAAGTTCACATTGTTAATCATATATCGAGATGTTTGATTCGACATAATCACAATATCTTTCTCTCCAGGCGTTACATAATTTCGTTGATCATAGTCACCAATTTGTCCATTGGAATCAATGTTAACCGAATTCCTTCTTGTTCCCTCCATTGACTAATACCAGAAACCATAGTGTAAGCAACAATTAAAATAATGAGGAACCACATAATCATAAAAATTCACTTATGGGATGTCTAACTTATCAAAAATTATTTAATCCATGACACCTTAGGTTCACCCTAGGATATTCATGATAGTTAACATAACTCTAGGACTCTAACCTATAAGTGTACTTAACCTTAGGGACATCCCTAGACATACCTTAGAAATATCTCTAGGGATCTCACTATTTGTTTCACATCCTAGTTTCCAAAGGTTAACTAAACCTTCGCTCTGATACCAACTGTAGATTCCCAAAGCTTGATGTACATGGACATTACATTACTTTTGTGGAATACTTAATACATAACAAGAACTAACACTCAAGGACTGTAATAGTTTAGTGTCTTTGGAAACTCGGAACATAATCTTCTAATCGTGGTGAATGATCTTCAACATCTCCTATAAAGATCTTCCCCCTTTTTGTTATCTTACCTAAAACCTTTCTTTATATCTTGGGGAAAAGAAAACATATAATATGTGAGCTCAAATTCTTAGTAAGGGTAACCATGGAAAAAAATAAAACAAACCATATACATTTGAACTTCAAAACATGAACATAAAGTTTAAACATCAAAATCTTGAGTTGTAAAATAAATCTTGGCAGTACGTAAAGAATAAATCATAAAGGAACATCAATCATGATAAAATATCATGGGAATAAAACATGTGATTGTGGAAACCATTAAGCACTTGATATGATTTCCATGGTAGCCAAGGCATTACTGCCAAGACCCTCTTAGTGGACAAAGGCCCTTTCTGAATCAAGTTCATTCTTTGTTTCAGTCCTCTAACACTAAACCAGATTAACATACCGTTCCAGCCATGTCTATATCATTAGATATAAATCCATACCCAATTAATTGGAGGGAGATCTAGGTCCCACCCATCTCATAATTAAATCATTCTAACATGTGCCACAAAATTGTCTTAAAACATTCATCATAACCCAAATAATAAAATGGGTTTCATAAAAATCATCCCATCATAACATAATACATATAAAACAAATGGATATAATTTCATCATAATAGAATTAAAACCATGTAAATAATAGAGACATTATACTTAAAACGTACACATATGAAATAACGTCATCTTAGATGGAAAATGGTTTTGATAAAACACTTGAAATGAATTCTTGAGGAAAATTTCTTTTCTTCTTCAAAATCATTTTATTTTCAAAAAATAACATCCAATTTTAAAAGCAAGGGATTTTGTTTAAAATAATCATGAAATCTTGTAGAGGAATATTCATGAAAACAAGGCTTTATGAAACCGTACAAATCCGTTCATGCCGCATAAGTTTAAATAAACATTCTTCTCGTACTTTTGCCGGAAAAGTCAAAAGTACCACGTCTGGTAAACAAAAGAAAAATTCCATTCATAACACAAAGTAAAAGTCAAATAAGGGTAAACATGACTTTATAAATACATGGAAGAATATTAAACACTTTATGAAAGACATTTTTTGGACATGGATGAAAAATATAACCCCAGTAAATACTTACGTATAAGAAATCTCGATTAAAAATGAGTTTGATAAATTATCCCTTACCTTAGGTCCAATATGCTTCGTACGTATCCGAACCTCCGGTATAATGATTTAAATAATGTCATTTACTTATTAGAGAATCATATTAATTGTAGTGATAATCATATATGGTTCACTTATGATGTTATATTACCCATTATTTTTTAAATTCCATGTTAAAGCAGTGTTTTGGGTAAAATCATTTTATTTATCATACGTGTTTGGACTTTCTGTTCTTGATATTATTATTACTTATATCATGATTTAATTACTTCCAGAATGTAAATTGTAACCCCTCGAGATTTTATGAAAAATATTCTTTTTAATTAATATCTTGTGTTGTACGCTACACCAAAATGAGCTTGTACAACATGCATCCCTGACTTGCCTTGCATTACAGGCAATCACGACCTTCCTCGATAGCGTATGTAGTACGTAATACCGAGTTTCACTAAACGAGATATTATTATAATATTATTATGAACTAGCCATTAGGAATAGTAATACCCACTTTCTGAAATTTTATAAATTTTATCTTTAAAAATGGACTTCATTTTTGGATTCGGAATATCGAAATTATCTTAGGGTGAAATTTTGGTACTTTTCGGATAACTATCATATTCTGATGAATAGTGAAATTTACTAAATTTTAAATAAAAACAAATTTTTTAATAGAAATTATTAATAGTGATAAATAACTAATTTGAGTGGTTTTAAAGTATAATTAGAATATGTTTTTACCATTTAATACAATTTTGGTCATTAGATGTAATTTCACATTTAAACCAGACATGAACAAGTGTCAATCTTTTGATAGTTATTATCTCTTAAAAACACGCTATTTGTTTTGATGACGAGAATTAATTTTTAAATTAATTAATGCAACTGATATGTTTTGAATTTGGTAAAATAGACATCATTTTTGAATTCATAATATCAAATATAGCTTAGGCCTAATTTTTGGTATTTTGCAGGAAACATTCATTTTTTTAATGAATATTGAAACCACTAAGTGGTAGTTAAAAAACTGAATTTTTCATAAAACATAATTTTACCGCTTCTGTGAGTGGAATCTCAAAAATTTTTGAGACACGGTTAATATCAAGGACTATAATGTGGTTCAATGAGATGATTGTTTTTGGTGAATAGTAACTTTTTACTTTTATTTACCACGGTTAAAAGTATATAGGATAATTAAGGGTAAAAATGATATTATTATTACCCTAACACAAGTCCTAATTCTATTGGATAAGTGTAATGCGACCAAAAACAACCTTAGGAACAAAATATGACCATTTAGGCCCACTGGATTAGATTAGGAAATTTAATATTAATTTATTTAATGAAGAGTTAAAATAGTTAAAATCAAAGTTTAATAAGTAAATAATTTTTAATATAGGGTTATACATAAGATAAATTCGACTATTAATATTAATTAGAAATCTAAAAAGATTTCCTACATAATGATATTTTATTTTTAATTTTTAGACATTAAATAATCTAATTTATTTATGACACAAAGATGATGCAGTAATCATCTTATTAATGAAATATTGACATAATTGATGTTATAAATACCCAAATAAATGTAATTTGAGACTTTTTATGAATTTAACTAATTTATAGATTAATATGACATGTTAGTATTGATTTAGCTAACTTTTTTCGAACTAATCATTCTGTTATTATTTTCACAAAAATCAATTACCAAATAGTGTCAAAATAGATATAAAATAGTTTTTAAAACAAATATTATATTATTAAATGTTATTTTATTCCTAAAATTCTATGGTTCGACCAAATGACATAGATACAGTTATATATATTAATAATAAACAAATTGGGGTTCGTTTGGCTTGTTATTGTATGTTTAATAACTTTATAATGTAAGAAAACAAGAAGACATGGTAAAAGATAAATTATCAAACTTCAAGTTAAATATAAATGATAAGGTTAAAATAGGAACCTAAACATGTCTAAATCCTATTGGATTAGAGTATTTCGACCCATACCCACCTTATATTTGAAATAACTCAATTTGGAGCTATTAAAATCCGAATATGACTTTATAATTAAATAATAGTTTTTGTTATTCCAAAGGTGCCCCTCTCCTCCCTTATAAAAGGGAACCTCCTCCCTCTCTTCCTCACACCACTTTGAGCCTTCAAGATCGGCCAACATCCGCCAAATTCACTTCTCCACTTCCCTAGAAACATCGTAGAGGTCCTGGTCTTCTTCAAAGACCAATTTTAGTGCCCTCAGAGGAGGTCTCAAGTAGGCGCTTCAAAGAAGAGGTAATGTCCGTTACCGATTCATTCAAATTTATTTCTTTTTCCACTTCTTCTTCTTTAGTTGTTTCATTATGAAGTAATAACATCAGTATCACTCATATACTGATATTTTATTATAAGTATGAAACAACCATATTTCACCATCTATCCATCCTACGGAAAACGAAATCACCACGCGTGCGTACGTACAGAATACCGTCTCTACGCCGTGGTGTAATCTATTTCCCACCACCACCTTACATGGATGGGTATAATGTTGAAAGTAATGAATATATATGATTATTGTAAAGTGATATTCATTCTGTAATATTATACATAATACAATTCGACGATCATGGGAATGATATCATCGCTCGTGCGTACATACGGAATATCGTCTCCACGACGCAATGAGATTCACTCTCCATGATAACCATTCAAGAATGATTATAAACTATATACAATAAGTAATGATGAATATATGACATAATAATGCTACTGTATTTATCTATATATATATTTATGTCATCTACTTAATTCCATTCAATTCAATAAGGAAACGAAAATAGCGTTCATGCGTACGTACGACCTACCATCTCCATGAACGGTGTATTTCTTTCCATTTATCAATCCATTATATATCTGTATATTCTAAATATATATTATATATATCATGTTTTACATTCTGGATGTAAGTAATCATGATCTAAGTAACCATATGAATAATTACAAGTTAAAACACGAACGATAAATGGGGCGATTTTACCCAAAACGCTACCTTAACATGAATTTACAAAAAAAACAGGTAATATATAGTCATAAGTGAACGATATATGATATAATAACAATAAATATGTTTCTTTAATAAGTAAATGACAATATTTAAATCATTACACAGGAGTTTTGGATACGTACGATGCATATCAGACCTATGGTAATGGATAATTTTGCAAATCTCAATTTTATCCAAGATTGCTTATTTGTAAGTATTTTCTGGGGTTTTTGAAATCACCCATGTCCATGTTTTATAAAAGTGTTTTCATGTATGTTTAAATTCATTTTTACCCATTTTTACTTTTACCCCATTATATGGAAGGAATTTTTCTTTTATTTACCCTACAAGGTACTTTTTGACTTTTCCGACAAAAGTACGAGAAAAATGTTTTTTTAACGTATACGACATGAAAGGATTTTTATAGTTTTATAAAGCCTTGTTTTCATGAAGCTTCCTTCAACATATTTCATTAATATTTTCAAAAAAATCATTTTCTTTTAAAATTGCATGACATTTTGTGAAAAGAAAATGATTTTGAAGAAAAAAGGATATTTTCCTCAAGAATTAATTTCAAGTGTTTTATCAAAACCATTTTTCATCTAAGATGACATTATATTATATGTGTTTGTTTCAAGTATAATGTCTCTATGATTTACATGGTTTAAATTCTCTTATTATGAAATGATATCCATTTCTTTTATATGGATTATGTGATGATGGGATGATGTTTATGTTACCCATTTTATTTATTCGGTTTTTATGAATGATGTATGTTTATTTTGTGGCACAAGTAAGACTGATTTTATTATGAGATGTGTTGGACCTATATCTCCCTCCAATTCATTGGGTAAAGATTTATATCTCATGAGATATACATGGCTGGAATGGTAAGTTAATCCGGTTCAGTATTATAGGACTGGAACGAGGAGTGAACTCGATTCAGAAATGGACTATGTCCACTAAGATTGTCTTGGCAGCAATGCCTTGGCTACCATGGAAATCATTACCTGTGCTTAATGGGTTCCATAATTACATGTTTTTTTCCCATGATATTTTATCATGATTTATGTACCATTATGATCTATGCCTTATGTACTTCCATGTTTTATGTTGTTGCTCAAGATTTTGATGTTTAAACATTATGTTCATGTTTTTAAGTTCAAATGTATATGGTATGTTTTATTTTATCCATGCTTACCCTTAATGAGCATTTGAGATCACCCTTTTTATGTTTTATTTTCCCCCAGGATTAAAATAAATGTTTTAGGTAAGGAAACAAAAAGTGGAAGATCTTTATGGGAGATGTTGAAGATCATTCACCACGATTAGAAGATTATGTTCCAAGTTTCCAAAGACACTAAACTATTACGGTCCTTGTGTGTCTGTTTTTGTTATGTATTATGTATTCCGCAAAAGTAAAGTAATATATATGTACGTCAAGCATTGGGTCACTACAGTTGGTATCATAGGAAAGGTTTAGTCAACCTTTGGAAACTAGAATGCGATAACTTTAGTGAGATCCCTAGAGATATTTCTAAGGTATGTCTAGGGATGTCCCTAAGGTTAAGTGTAAGTATAGGTTATTGTCCTAGAATTACGGTAACAATCTTCGAATTAATATTAAGATGTTAGATATTGAAGGTACTCCCCCTTTGTTATGTTGTTTTCCCTAGAATGATTTTTGCCTCTCACACTATTAATTTTGGGTTTTAGACGATGGCTGGAACCCGAAGGAACCGTGTTGATCAATGCAATGGACAATGAAATGATTTTCCTCTTGAACAAACAAATGTTATGGGATATGGAGTGAAAATTCTTATTTATATACTTACACAAGCTATGAATCATTATGGACTTCCAAATTAGTAGAGAAGGGAACAATATTCAATTGAGTACTTCATGAGGCAACGTCCACATTCTTTCAGTGGGACTTCTGATCCACTTGTTTCTGAACAATGGATCAGTACCACTGAAAATATATTTTCAGTTCTTCAATGTTCTAAACATGATAAAGTCATCTTAGGAGTATATCGTTTGGAAGGTGAAGCTGATCAATGGTGGAATCTTTTCAAGAATACGAGGCCAAGAGATGAAATTGAGTCCATGGAATGGGATGAGTTCAAGAACTTATTTTTCAATAATTACTTCCCTCGTATTATTCGAACAAAGATGGAGAAGGAGTTTCTTGAACTAAAGAAAAAGGATGATAAATTTGTTGGTGTATGCGAAGTGAATTTTACAAGGCTTTCAAGGTATGCATCTGGCTTTATCATCCAACCTGAAAGTAAAGTTGATCGATTCTTTAGTGGCTTAAAACCAAATCTTCGAAGGGCATTAGCTATAAGAGACTTCAGTAGCTATGAAGAAATTGTGTGTTGTGATATCAAGGTAGAAATGGAAGTTGGTGTTACTTATCCATCTCATGGTTTTGACAAGAAACGAAAGATGAAGTTCAAGGAGAAATATCAGAATAATGTTGAAAAGAAGATGAATGTTTCCTTATCATCAAAGTGTGGAAAGAAGCATTGTGGTGATTGTATTAAAGGGACTAGAAAATGTTTTAAGTGTGGAAAAGAAGGTCATCAAGCATCTGAGTGTCGACGTAATGGAAAAAGGGTTGCTAATGATGTGAATAAAGAAAAGACTATAGAGAATGCACCACCAACACTTCAATGCTTCAAGTGAAAGGAAATGGGGAATTATGCTAATAAATGCCATATTCCAAGGGTTAGTGATGATCGAAATGAGAAAACACTTAAGGAAAAGGGCAAAGGGAAGTCACATGCAATCACTATTGGCGATGTTGAATATGACAACGATGTGGTGGAATGATTAAGTGTTTATGTAATGGGATTCCAAAATAATGTTGTATATAGTATCGTGTAATATTGGAATATTTATGTATTGGTCTATTTCGGTTTTCAATAATTTTATGGTACCGGTAACCATGGAAAGTGATTGAGATATTTTTGGAAAAAAGATGATATGCGCATAATGAAGGGATAAGGAGAAAATGAAATGTGTGACAATATTCATGAGATCATGACTGATATAAGGAAATAGTTATATCATGGTTTTAGTATATAGAATTTTGGGGTTTTGGTATGTGGAAAGAGTTAACTTTTGACAGCACTCATGTTTTCACTAAGATTCAATGGGTATTCATTTTCAAGAGAATAAATGATTATGGACTTCAAATGATTGGAATGTGACCAACAAGACACATCTCATGATATATGGGGATCAACGATGGTATTAACATGCTTCTTATATGAACTCTTTGGTAATCATTTTCACTATAATATGAGATTGGACAACAGTATTTTGGATAAGCCTAATGATTGGAAAGGCTTATGTTGGATATAAGTTAGTATTGTTTAAGGATAGATTTTTTTCAATATTATTGATGGGATGTTATAGTAATGTAGATTTAGAAAAAGGACAACCTGCAGGATGAGCGACAACCCATCACGTCGGACAAGGCTGTGGGAATCGAACCCACAACCGAAGTGCGACTGGCCTTTATCGCCTACCACTGGCCTACAGGAAGTCCCTGTTTAGTAGAAACTAGTTTTATTATATTAAGAAGTATGATATATGAAGTATAAGTCCATTTTAGGAACCATATATGATTAATCTCACTATAGATTGACTTAAGTATATTTAATCACTTTTGCTAACCTTTTGTTTGAGACAGATGGAATGACCCGTCATTCTATCACATGATCTGCTAACACTTCACGAATAACAAATTCAACTTCATTTCCTTAAGAGATGAAGTGGAAATTGTTCATGGCATGAACAATAGTGAGACTATACCAAAATAAAGTATTTATTCTAATTCAAATTCTTCAACTTTAGGGAAATGATCTTGAAAACCAAAAATGTTTTCCTAGTGACCTTATATCTGATGAATCAGATGGTACCCTAGATCATCACAAATTTATGGCTTTGTGATTGTTGGTTTTTTCATAGCCCTGTTCTCTACCACTCTCCATCAGAACTTGATTGTTAGATTTTTCTTCCATATCCATATTTTCACCTATGTTATCCTATGTGAAAACCCAGTGATTAGTTAATTTGGGTAACTGTTACATTTCATACATTAATTTTTAAAGCCATTTTTTGGTATTCCTTTTTAGGATGTGAGTTTCTATTAAAGAAACTTTCGAGTAGTAAACCATTTATAACCCCGACGAATTTCGAGGGCGAAATTCATTTTAAGGGGGGTAGAATGTAACACCCCGAGATTTTATGAAAAATATTCTTTTTAATTAACGTCTTGTTTTATACGCTACAACAAAAGGAGCTTGCACAACACGTATCCCTGACTTTCCTTGCATTACATGCAGTCACGACCTTCCTCGATAGCGTGTGTAGTACGCAATACCGAGTTTCACTAAACGAGATATTATTATAATATTATTGTGAACTAGCCATTATGAATAGTAATACCCACTTTTTGAAATTTTATAAATTTTTTCTCTCAAAATGGACTTCATTTTTGGATTCAGAATATCGAAATTAGCTTAGGGTGCAATTTTGGTACTTTTCGGATAACTTTCATATTCTGATGAATAGTGAAATTTACTAAATTTTAATTAAAAACAACTTTTTTAATCAAAATAATTAATAGTGATAAATATTTAATTTTAGTTGTTTTAAAGTATATTTAGAATATATTATTACCATTTAATACAATTTTGGTCATTGGATGTAATTTCACATTTAAACCAGACATAAACAAGTGTCAATCTTTTGATAGTTATTATCTCTTAAAAACACGATATTTGTTTTGACGACGGTAATGGATTTTTAAATTATTTAATGCTATGGATATGTTTTGAATTTTTTAAAATTGGCATCATTTTTGAATTCATAATATCTAATATATATTAGGCCTAATTTTTGGTATTTTTATGGAAACTTTCATTTTTTTGATGAATAGTGAAACCACTAAGTGGTATTTAAAAACTGTATTTCTCATAAAACTTAATTTTACCCCTTCTATGAGTGGAATTTCAAAAATCCGAGAGACACGGTTAATATCAAGGACTAAAATGTGGTTCAATGAGATAAATGTTTTTTGGTGAATAGTAACTTTTTACTTTTATTTACCACGGTTAAAAGTAAATAGGATAATTAAGGTTAAAAATGATATTATTATTACCCTAACACATGTCCTAATTCTATTGGATAAGTTTAATTCGACCAAAAACAATCTTAGGAGTAAAATATGACCATTTATGCCCACTTGGATTAGATTAGGACATTTAATATTAATTTATTTAAAGAAGGGTTAAAATAGTTAAAATCAAAGTTTAATAAGTAAATCATTTTTAATATAGGGTTATACATAAGATAAATTCGACTATTAATATTAACTAGTAAGATAAAAATATTTCCTACATAATGGTATTTTATTTTTAATTTTTAGACATTAAATAATTTAATTTATTTATGACACAAAGATAATGCAGTAATTATCTTATTAATGAAATATTGACATAATTGATGTTATAAATACCAAAATAAATGTAATTTGAGACTTTTTATTAATTACACTAATTTTATAGGTTACAATAACATGTTAGTATTGATTTAGTTAACTTTTTTCGAACTAATAATTCTGTTATGAGTTTCACAAAAATCAATTACCAAATAGTTTCAAAATTGACATAAAATTGTTTTTAAAAACAATATTATATTATTAATTGTTATTTTATTCCTAAAAAACTATGGTTCAGCCAAATGACTTAGATACGGTTATATATATTAATAATAAACAACTTGCGGTTCGTTTGTCTTGTTATAGTATGTTTATTAACCTTATAGTGTAAGAAAAAAAGAAGACATGGTAAAAGTTAAATTATCAAACATAAAGTTAAATCAAAATGATAAGGTTAAAATAGATACCTAACCTTTTCTAAATTATATTGGATTAGAGGATTTATACCCATACCCACCTTAGCTTCTAAATACCTCAATTTGGAGCTATTAGAAACCGAATATGACTTTATAAAAAAATAATAGTTTCAGTTATTCCAAAGGTGCCCCTCTCCTCCCTTATAAAAGGAAACCTCCTCCCTCTCTTCCTCACACCACTTTGAGCCTTCAAGCTCGGCCAACCCCAGACAAATTATCTTATACACTTCACTATAAACATCCTAGAGGTCCTGGTCTTCTTCAAAGACCAATTTTAGTGCCCTAAGAGGAGGTCTCAAAGAGGCGCTTCAAAGAAGAGGTAATGTCCGTTACCGATTCTTTCGACTTTATTTCTTCTTCCACTTATTCTTCTTTAGTTGTTTCATTATAAAGTAATAACATCAGTATCACTCATATACTGATATGTTATTAGAAGTATGAAACAACCATACTTCACCATCTATCCATCCTACGGAAAACGAAATCACCGCGCGTGCGTACGTACGGAATACCATCTCCACGCCGTGGTGTAATCTATTTTCCACCACCACCATACTTGGATGGGTATAATGGTGAAAGTAATGAATATATATGATTATTTTAAAGTGATATTGATTCTGTAATATTATACATAATACAATTCTACGATCATGGGAATGATATCATCGCTCGTGCGTACGTACAGAATATCGTCTCCACGACGCGATGGGATTCACACTCCATGATAACCATTCAAGAATTATATATGAAGTATATATAATAAGTAATCATGAAATATATGACATAATAATGCTAATTTATTTATCTATATATATATTTATGTCATCTACTTAATTCCATTCAATTCAATACGGAAACGAAAATTGCATTCATGCGTACGTACGACCTACCGTCTCCATGAACGGTGTATTTCTTTCCATTTATTGATCCATTATATATATGTATATTCTAAATATATATTATATATAAATCATGTTTGACATTCTGGATGTAAGTAATCATGATCTATGTAATCATATGAATAATTACATGTTAAAACACGAACGACAAATGAGACGATTTTACCCAAAACACTACATTAACATGAATTTACAAAAAACGGGTAATATAAAGTCATAAGTGAACAATATATGAAATAATAACAATGAATATGATTCTTTAATAAGTCAATGACATTATTTAAATCATTATACAGGATTTTTGTATACGTACGAAGCATATCAGACCTAAGGTAAGGGATAATTTTGCAAATCTCATTTTTATCCGAGATTTCTTATTTGTAAGTATTTATTGGGGTTATTGAAACCGTCCATGTCCATGTTTTATAAAAGTGTTTTCATGTATGTTTAAAGTCATTTTTACCCATTTTGACTTTTACCCCATGGTATGGAAGGTATCTTTCTTTTATTTACCCTACAAGGTACTTTTTGACTTTTCCGACAAAAGTACGAGAAGAATGTTTTTTTAACGTATACAGCATGAAAGGATTTTTACGATTTTATAAAGCCTTGTTTTCATGAAGCTTCCTCCAAAAGAGTTCATGAGTATTTTCAACAAGATCATTTTCTTCTAAAATTTCATGAAATTTTGTGAAAATAAAATGATTTTGAAGAAAAAATGATATTTTCCTCAAGAATTCATTTCAAGTGTTTTATCAAAACCATTTTTCATCTAAGATGAAATTATTTCATATGTGTTGGTTTCAAGTATAATGTCTCTATGATTTACATGGTTTTAATTCTCTTATTATGAAATGATATCCATTTATTTTTAATGAATTATGTGTTGATGGGATGATGTTTATGAAACCCATTTTATTTATTGGGTTTTTATGAATGATGTATGTTTATTTTGTGGCACAAGTAAGAATGATTTCATTATGAGATGGGTGGGACCTATATCTCCCTCAAATGCATTGGATAAAGATTTATATATCATGAGATAGACATGGCTGGAACGATAAGTTAATCCGGTTCAGTATTACAGGATTGGAACGAGGAGTGAACTCGGTTCAGAAAGGGACTTTGTCCACTAAGAGGGTCTTGGAAACAATTCCTTGGCTACTATGGAAATCATTACATGTGCTTAATGGGTTCTACAATTACATGTTTTATTCCCATGCTATTTTACCATGATTTATGTACCATTATGATCTATGCATTATGTACTTCCATGTTTTATGTCGTTGCTCAAGATTTTCATGTTTAAACATTATGTTCATGTTTTTAAGTTTAAATGTATATGGTATGTTTTATTTTATCCATACTTACCCTTAATGAGCATTTGAGATCACCCTTTTTATGTTTTATTTTCCACCAGGAATAAAAGAAATGTTTTAGGTAAGGAAAAAAGTGTATGATCTTTATGGGAGATGTTGAAGATCTTTCACCATGATTAGAAGATTACGTTCCAAGTTTCCAAAGACACTAAACTATTACGGTCCTTGTGTGTCTATTTTTGTTTTGTATTATGTATTCCGAAAAATTAATGTAATATCTATGTACGTCAAGCTTCGGGTCTCTATATAAATAATTATTTATATATCATATATATTCAGTATATATATATATAATAGATATATGAATGAAATGAAATAAACCGTTCATGGAGATGGTATGTCGTACGTACGCATGAACGCTATTTTCCTTTCCTTATGGAAGTAAGTAGATGACACACATATATATATACATAAATCCAGTAGCTTAATTTTGTCATATATTTCATTATTATTCATTATAGATACTTTATAATCATTCTTGAATGGTTAATCATGGAAAATGAATCTCGTCGCGTTCGTGGAGACGGTAGTCCGTACATACGCACGAGCGATGATATCATTCCCATGATCATGGAATTTTATTTAACTGTATGTATAATATTTTAGAATCAATATAAATTTACAATAATCATATATATTTATTTATTTACACCATTATACCCATCCAAGTAAGGTGGTGGTGTAAAAAAGATTTCCCCCTGGCATGGAGATGGTATTCTGTACGTACGCACGCGTGGTGATTTCGTTTTCCATAGGATGGATAGAAGATGAAATAGGGTTGTTTCATAATTATAATAACATATAAGTATATGAGTGATACTGATGTTATTATTATTTTTATGATACATATAAAGAAGAAGAAGTAGAAGAAGAAATAAATTGGAAATAATTGGTAAGGGATATTACCTCTTCTTTGACGCGCCTCTTCTTAACCTCCTCTTAAGGCACAGGAGTTGGTCTTTTGAGGAGACCAGAACCACTATAATGTTTCTAGGGAATATGAGAAGGTAAATGGGAAGGGTTTGGTTGTGTTTCAAGGAACAAAAGGGTGTTAAGAGAAGAGGTATGGGGTGCCCTTATTATTAGGGAGGAGAGGGGCACTTTAGAAAAACTTAAAATATTATTTTATAATAAAGACATATTCGGTTCATAATTGCTCCAAATTGATTTATTTCTAAGATAAAGTGGGGATGGGTCTAATCCTCTCAACCAATAGGTTTTAGACAAGTTTAGGTTACTATTATTACCTTAACATTTAGATTTAACTCTTAGTTAAATAATTTAACCTTTACGGTGTATTCTAGTTTTATTACACTATATGGTTAATAAACTTACTATAACCAGAAAAATAACCCCAAGTGGTTCATTATTAATATACATATCCTTATATAAGTCATTTTTCTAAACCATATATTTTAAGAATGTAATAACAATTAATAATATATTATTTGTTTGAAAAACTAGTTTATGTCAATTTTGACACTATTTGGTAATTGATTTTTGAGAAAATTATAACAGAATGATTAGTTATAAAAATGTTAATTAAATCAATACTAACATGTCATATTAACCTATAAAATTAGTGTAATTAATAAAAAGTCTCAAATTACATTTATTTGGGTATTTATAATATCAATTATTGTAATATTTCATTATTTAGGTAATTACTGCATCACCATTGTGTCATAAATAAATTCAATTATTTAATGTCTAAAAATTATAAATAAAATACCATTAGGTAGTAAATATTTTTATCTTTCTAATTAATATTTATAATATAATTTATCTTAGGTATAACTCTATATTAAAAATGTTTTAGTTATTAAACATTGATTTTAACTATTTTTACTCTTCTTTAAATAAAATTATAATAAATTTCCTAATCTAATACAAGTGGACCTAAATGGTCATCTTTTATTACTAAGGTTGTTTTTGGTCTAATTAAACTTATAAAATAGAAATAGGACATGTGTAAGGATAATAATAATATCATTTTTACCCTTAATTACCCTATTAACTTTTAACAGTGGTAAAAAAAGTAAACAGTTACTATTCAACAAAAATAATTTTTATCTAATTGAACCACATTTTACTCCTTTATATTAACAGTTCCTCTCGTATTTTTGAAATTCCACTCAATGAAGCGATAAAATTAATTTTTACGTAAATTTTCAAATTTTTCTAGGAGGTGGGTAAAAGATGGTGAAAAGTTCAATAAAATTTTTATATATCTAAAATTATTATAAAATGACTTCAATTAATTAAATTGAACTTATATAGGTATTTTATATCAATTTTTACCTAAAATAAATTTAAATAAAATAAATAATTATTAAATAAAAAGTCGGTTTTTAAATAGTAACCCAGTGTTTTCACTATTCATAAAAAATTGAATGTTTTCAGAAAAATACCAAAAATTATCCCTAGGCTAATTTCGATATTCCAAATCCAAAAATGAAGTCCATTTTGAAAAATAAAATTTCAAAAAGTGGTTATTACTATTCATAACGGCTAGTTCATAATAATATTATAATAATATATCGTTTAGTGAAACTTGGTATCGCGTACTACACACGTTATCGAAGAAGGTCTTGATTGTGTGTAATGCAAGCCAAGTCTGGGATGCGTATAGTAAAATCCCTATTTGGTGTCGCGTATAACCTAATAAAAAAATATTCCATTTATACATTAAATAAAAACTATACTTAATGTTGTGTATAATAATTTCCACAAAACGAACATGAAATTGTGCCTAACATGATCCAAGAATAGTGTGTCATATATTGAAAGCTAATAAGATGTTTCATATAGTACAATCTAATATTGGTGTAGTGTACAATATAATACATCAATGAAATTAAAAATAATATAGCTCATAAAATCTTAGGGTGTTACAATGATATGGTTGTTTTTTCCCATTTATTTTTATGGGGTTTTGGTATCTATAGGTTCCATGAGTTCTTTATAGTAGAGGTTATCAAAGATATATTCTTGTTTTTTATTATTAAATTTAAAATGTAGAATTTTTTTCTAAAGGTAAGGGATTAATGAACTCTCCAACAATTCTATGAAACTGTGTGATTAAAATTATTATGATTAATTGGGTAATATATGAATCAAACTATTGAATATAATAATAATAAAATTATGTTATAATAAAATATGAACTATGATTGAGTGATAACATATGGTTTATGTTATGATTTGACGCGTCATTAAATTTATTCGTTTGTATGAAATTCATTTCAATGATTATTATTAGTCATTGTATTGTAATGTGTAATTGAAAGTGGATAAATATTTTAAATATGGAAATATAATTTGAATGATGAAAGAATCATGTGAATTTAATTATTATTATCACATAAAAACTATTTAAAATTGAAGTGTACCTTAAGCATGATTATTTTTTTGGTCTCTATTTTTATCCGCATATTTGGTTTTTTATTGAAGGGAACATCTCATAATTAAACATATAAGTTATAATGGCAATGATTATTTTATAATAAAATGTTTGGGGATTATTGGATCCCTCTATTTTTTCTTTATTTCATACTTGGTTGTTATGGACTTAATTTCCCTAGGAGTTTTATATGATAAAAATATATTTTTTGTTATATGTATTCCTTGATATGTAATATTACCCATGATATGAATTTTTATGGAACCATAATTGTTGGGATAATCTGTGAGGGATGAATGATACATGTTGAGATAAGAGATAACATATTTATTATTTATTAAGGGGAGGATGATATTAAAATAGATATCATAAGATAAGAGTTATGATTTATTATTTATTGGATAGTTTTGTTTGGGTGTTTAGTTTCTTATTAGTTTATGTTGATAGCGAGGTTTGCTGGATTTTTTTTTTGTTTCTAGATGGCTAGTTTTTTGATTATTGATTATTGCAGCCTCCAACTTCTATATTTAGTTTTCCTTGGTAAGATGAGTGAATATTACATGATTTATTTATTATAGAGTCCTAGAATATAGGAATTATTGATTTCTAAATAAATTTTAAAGGAAATAGTATTGTTGGGTGTTGATTATTGATATAATTAAATGTTAAATTCGAATCATGCGATGGTAGGATTAATGATATAGGATCATGTAATGAAAATATTAAAATTTAAAAAGAAATTTATAATTGTTTTATCTTGTTATGGACTGAATTAATTAGACCAAATATTTTTATTATGGTAAATGAATGATTAGTAATTAACTTAATGAAAAAAATGAAATTAAAAATGAGGTTGAATTCGGATACGTGTGTGTTTTATATATCCTACAGTCATAGACATTAGTAGTGGATTTTGGGTGTCATATGAGATTTTAGTTGTATTTGAGTATAAATCTAATTAGTTTACCCTATATTTGTTTTACTTTTTATACTATTCATTATATTTTATGATTTCGTATACCCCCCACCTGATTCGGATGGGAAACCAATAACCAAATTATATTTGTTTTGAGTGTGTTCCTTAACATCTATATTGGTAATGGAATATAAGGTTGAATTATCCCTCATATTAGATTTTTATTTATATTCGAAATTGTGTGTAGGGGTATTTAGGTTGTGATGGAATTAGTTATTGCATATGTGTTAACATGGGCTTTGATGGCTCCCAGTATTACCCAAAAAGTGTTTATGGGCTATATCTTCTTGACGTTATTTCATATTCATGTATTCTATCAGCAATTTTGTGTTTATTATTGGGGTTGATTCATAATTAATGATGTTTTATAGTATAATTCACTATAACAATGTTTTATTATATTTCGGATTGAAAACTAGTTAAATGATGTGGTTGAGATGTTCTTTCCCAAGGTACAAGATGATATATGGTTTCTCAGTGGACAATAAATCTTATATAATTTATTATAGTTTATGATATTTACCATTGGGTAATGATAACACTAAAAGAGTGTGGACGTTGTTGTGAGGTACCTTTCAACTATTTATGATTTTGATATTATGATAATTATTTCTCTATGTTTCTTGGTGAGTGATCCTTAGTGAGTCTGGGATAAAGTTTTACATGTATAAGAAATTAGTTGGTTTTCTTTGTCAATTCAAATAAATTTATTATGTTTCTTCCAAATTTTCATGATACATTTTATGTATAATACTACTAATTGTACCTTTATTGTCACCCTATATATATAAATAGTTTTCTAGGTCCACAGGAGTTGGTTTTTTATTGAACCATGAGTTTATAACTCATTATGTTTTTTAGGAGTTTCTGAAGTTTATGGACCCTACATAGGAATTATTTCTTATTTCTAGTTTTTTCACTATTTTTACATTACAATCTTGTATAGGGTTGGAATCATTATTTAGTATTTTTAGTTGATTGAGGGATATCATCTTCTACATTATATTAAAATCTATTTATTAGGGTGGTATGCCTCCCATTTTTATAAAATTTGAACTCTTTGTTTCATTCACCAATCTTTGGCCTGTTGGAGGATAGATTTAGGGGTCATATCCATTTTTACTTTTGGAATAATAAGGGTACTAGTGGATTGGAGGTGGGTGTGTGGAGCGTTGAGATAGGAATTGGTGATTATTATTTGGGTTTATAGGGAAATAATATTAGTTATAATTAATGGGTTATTTAAGTAAGATATATTAGCAAAAAAAATAAGTTTTTTCTCTCCTTGTGTTCCCATGAAAGTACCATTATGATTATTGAATTTATTAAGAGAACAATAATATTTAAAAGGTAGATACATAGGTAAGGATGATTTTTCATGATTTATTTTTATTTTAATTTATTTTATTAGATGATATGAATTAGGATGAATTTTAATTTATTAAATGATATTTAGTATTCTATATTACTAGTTTACCCATGACTACTTCTTCTCCAAATGGTCTGAATGAAGGGGCACTGAAAATATTTTACTATATCACCACCTTCATCACCTACAATTAAAACTTCCCTAACATACCTATGTTGAACTTTTATTTTCATTAATGATAATTAATTAAAATTGAAAACAATATTGGTAATTTAAAAAAAGGGGGAATTTTTCAATATTAGAAAAATTTAGCATTATTAGATAAAATTGAGAATATTTACAAGTAATTTGAAATATTTTTATTTTCTATTTTTTGGATAATATCTTCCTTATATTATATTAAGCATAAGAAATATTTTTATTTTATATTATTTAGAAAATTATGGAACATGGATGTTGAAACAGTATTTATTACAAGATCGTGATTGGATAAATCATCACAATAATCCAAATGATTCTTGTATAAATACTATATATATTGAGGGTGTTGAATATTTTTTATCATTTAAGAAATATAAACTAGAACTGATTTTAGAAGGGAAAATTAATTCATCATGTAATAAATGTGATCTGAGTACACTTAAAACATTTTAAAAAGTTGGGGTTCATCTATTTGGTTTTTTTGAAAATATTATATTTTGTGATAACAACTAGGTGAAAACAGTTGTAGAGATTATATTAATAATTTTTTTCCATATCAACCATGGTTTCAAACATTTGTACATGAGGTTTTTGTCCTATAATTTCAAAAAATAAAAACATAGAATGATAATAATTTAAATAATGTGTTAGAAACATCTCCATTTTATGAGTTGCTGAATTCTTTTGAATATGACATATATCCTAGTTGAAAGATATGAAATTTTGAATTGGTTATAAAATTTATGGTTATTAAATAAGATAATGGAATGTAAAATATGTAATTTGATAAGTTTTTATTTTTGGTTAAATCACTATTACCCAAAGGAAATGTGTTGATTATAAATTACTATGGGAGAAAGAGACTAGTTCGTAATTTGGGTCTTGGTTATCAGAGTATTCATCAATGTTTAACTGATTTCATATTATATTATAATGAAAATTATTCCTTGGTTAGTTTTACTACATATGGAAAATTGACGTACCTGGAGTCCCAATAGGAGAAGAATGGATTGGTTCTAGTTAAACAAATTGTGGTATTTTCACATACACCCAGATTGCAATGTTTATTTATATATCAAAACACAACATCATTGATTTCATGTAACAAGTCCAACATTTCAACTGGTAAAATAAATAACCATTTTTGTGATGGTTATTTTTTGATTTTTTTCCCATGTATATCGTTCATATGCTTTAGAAACTCATAACATATGATTGGGTCTTTTTGTTGGTAGTTTTTGTCCATATGGTTTATATGGTAGTCAATAATGATGTTGGCCAATATTTTTAACCTCGTACAACTCACATCATTGGATGTTGATGATTGAACCGCATATTGTTTTTAATATTATTAATTCCAGTACATCTAAAAAATAATTAATATGTTTATTTGAATCCATTTATTTACATTTTAAATTTATTGTGGAGTAATGGTGTGAGAACATATGATGTTGTTGCGAAAAAGAATTTCCAAATGAAATTTGTATTAATTTGGACTATTAGTGAATTCCCTATATATGGCATGTCTTCTGGATAGAGTACACATGTTTTAAAATCATGTCTATAATGTATGAGTTACAATAATGTTTTTATACTCATCAATGGGAGAAAACATTGTTTTTTGACTGTCATCATATATTTATTTCTGTTGAACATCCTTTGTGAGGGATCAGAAATCATTTGAAAAATTGTACAATTAAAATAGATGGATCTCCAGTAGTGATATTAGGTATTTATTTAAAATATATTATCTCTTTATTACCCTCCATTACCTTCATATTGACTATAAACCAAAAAAAATAGATGGACTTGGGAAAGATCCCAATTAGATTAAATGAAGTAATTTTTTGGATCTCCTATAGTTGTAAATTTTTTTAGCCCATCACATGTTGGATGTCTTTTGTATTGATAAGAACTATTTTGATAAAGAAAATTATAATATTTTTAATGCACCTAATATGTTATAATATAATGTAAAAAACTGATTAGATATTGCAAAAATTTGTAGGTGACCAAAACATCAGGTGAGTAAAAATGATATATCACAAAATTTAATGAAGAAAAAAAATAATATTATACACTTTATGATGAAAATAAATTATTATTTTGTTCGTTGATTAAATATTTGAGGCTGTCAGATGGTTATTTTTCCAATTTGGTTAGATGTTTCCAAAATAGACATATTATATGAATAAAAAATAATGATTTTCATGTTATATGGGAATGATTTTTACCAATTGGATTTAGCTTTTTGTTGTATTCTTAAACTTGGGATGTACAAATAGAAATATCAAAAAAAATTGATACATTTTTATTGATAAAATAGACTCGGATTCACTTATTAGATTGTAAGAAGAGATTATTTTAATTTTATGTAAACTGGAAATATTTTTTCGGTCAGTTTTCTCTAATTCAATCGAACATTAGATATTATATTTTGCACATAAATTGAAATGTTGAGGGATAGTACTGTTCCAACAGATGTACCCATATGAGAAATGCATGTAGAAATTGGAGAAAAAAGTATGTAAAAAAGTATCAATTGAAGGGTCAATTGAAGAATATTGTTCACAAGAGGGAATTTAATTTTTCTGCAACAATCATCTCAAACATGAAAATTATTAAAAAATAAAAATATTGTTCATAGTGAGGGAAATTTTGGTGGTGAACATAATATTTTGTTATATGTTTTAATCATCCTGAACATAGCTTTGTTGGAGTTCCTGAACGATGGATTTCAAAAAATGAACACCAGAGGACTCAAATATATGTTCTACCCAATGATGAAGAAATTAAATTATTTTTACAGTCATTTCTAATATCAGATATTGTTTTTCTTAAAAATTAAATTAATATTATTTAATTTTTATATTATATGATGATCATACAAATTACAGTTTCAAAAAATTTCACAATCTTCCATTGAAAAATGCCAACAACGTAATTTTTCCTACATTTTTCAATGAATAGTAATGTAAAATGTTTATTGTTTAACATATGAAATCTATGTATTATTTTTAATATTGCTAGTTGTTTTTCAAATTTATAGATATCAAAACATGATGATAAAATTGATAATAGATTTTGTGTGTTGAGCAACCCACCATCCAAGATGCTAAAATCTTATTGTGTATACATGGTGAATGGTTTTAGATTCCATACCCATAAATATGGCAGATCAAAAAAAAATGAATAAAGGAGTTTTATTGAGAGGATCTCACTATAGATAAGGTGAAGATGGCATTTTTACTTACTGGATGAAATAATTTAACTATGTTATCTGATATTGAATTAAATAATGATGTTTAAATTTCATTAGTTTGATAGTAATAAGTATTGACCCAAATAATCTTCAAAATTAAATATAATATCCTTCTTGTATTAAATGAAACATTTTTATTAGATCATCAAGCACAAAAAAATTATTATTCAAAATATAGTTCTAACACAAGAGAGTAAATTAATCGGTGGAATTTTATAAATATAAAATCCCATAAAAATTATTTTATTCAAAGTGAATGTGGTTCTATTGAAGTGAAATGAATTGAATTTTTTCCAGAGACACCTCTATGGAAATATTTTAAATTAAGTGATAATAATATTAATGATGAAACGTCTTAGTAACATGTTAATGGGGATGATGATGTAATAATTGAATTTGAATTAAAAAGAGATGATGAAGTTGAAACTCTTATAGAAAATGACGATACTAAATAGGAAGATAAAGATTCTGACACCATCATATATGGATATGAGAATGAAGATGAAGAATAAAACAATATCATAGTGGTTATAGTCATAATATATATTTATATAATTCTCTTCTTAAATTATTTACTTATGGAATTATTTTCATGTTTTAGATATATTATTAGACTTATGATGTGATGATATTTAGCCTCGAGGAATTCCTGGTGATATGATTGATGGAACATAATATGAACCATAGTTTATAGGTAGTATGTGGAATTGGAGGTGTTATGGTTTGCTGAGATTGATGATCCCAGACCCTATTCCTGAGTGACATCCACATATTTAGTTTGATCAATGCATGCATAGGTTTTTTTGGTTGTGTAATTTTGTTAATTTTACTTAATTTATTTCTGTTATATTTTTTATTATTTGTTTTTTTCCCACATTTTTTTATATTTCTATAAGACAAGGGAATTCTATTATGGGGAAATATTTTTCCAGATCATGGGTGATGTTGGGTCATATTAAAATTTATTCTTGGTATCACATGTTTGATCCTTGGATGGTATATAAATATAAAATAGTTATTTTGAAATTAATATAATTATGAACTTTCTATTATTAATTATTTTTAGTTTTTATGGTATACCATCGATAATAGCACGAGAACCTCTATTTGGGAGGACTACATGTATGAAAATTTTCATTAGTTTTTGTATAATCTAAGGAAGATATCCATGAGGAAAGATGGAGTCGTAGATTTTGATCAGTTTTGCTGCAACTGTCACCCCACTTACATATCCAATTTGGTTTTTGATATATTTTTATCACACTTAATGAAAGACAGTTTTCATTGGAGAGAATCATTAGGTTGGATGAACTGAGGGATACATGAGGTCATGTATAGAGAGGGTATTCATATGTTCAGTACTCATTGATGACATATGGTATGTACTTTTATTTAATACTAAATATGACTATAAATATGAACAATTTAATTTATTATTCATATAGGTAGTTGAAATAATAAATATTAATAATTTTGATCTATTTAAGAGTATGTAACTGACTTTATCACTGGGTATATTTCTAATTCAGTAAGATTTGATGACGCGACATAGATACAGGTGGCTCAGTATACCTTCAAGAAAGGCCATGTTTTTTGTATCAATTCTCAATTCACACCTTCCTGTTATTGTGGTAAAACTATGTTATCCCACTCTAGATAAAGGGGAGATCTTGGAGAGACATGATAATAATTTTTAGTGTATGAGGAATACATTACGAGCTAAGGATGAGGTTATAGAGACCTTTTATAGAAATCTGAAAGAGTTTCATCCACATCATGAGATGTAGCTGGAGGAGCAGTGTCGAGCGCATGAGAAACATCAACAAAAAATTATGAATTATAATCAATATTTTCCACAGGGTACAGGGATGGAGTTCCCTCCACCACCTCCCCTAGATAAACCCCACCTCCTTCGAGATTTATATATTTTTAGATACATCTATTGTGAAAAAATATTAAATGAATATTTTTTATAAATATTTTTATTAATTCATAAATTTATAGTTTTATATAATTGGTTTTTATATTATTTTGGTTTTTTTATATTTTATTATTATTTTTCTATATTACTATGATTATTTATTTATTTATTTTTATGTTTTTATAATTTTTTATTTATTTTAATTTCTTTACGACAATATTGATCTTCTGTTACAAATAAGTATTTGCATTTTTTTATTATTTCCTATGAAATTCATATCCCATTGCAAATAGGTTTTTTGATTGGAGACCATTTTATTAGCAAATAATATATATATATATATATAACTATCAAATATTTTCCTGAGAGGGGGTACCCCTTCACAAAAAACGTTTGTGTCATGTATCGTCACAAAAAACAGTTTTTATGACATGTTATTCATTCAGATGTGATTTTCAATGGGATCCAATCACAAATGGACCATCATAAAAGATTTATAATCTATTAGTGAGAAAAATCACCATAAGTGGTAAAATTAATTTTAAATTAAGTAATCTGTAAGGACCCATATCTTCATTTTAGGTATGGAACTTGATTTTTGATGTTTTTGAGGAAAAATGAAGAAACAGAAATTTCTTAAGTACATACTGTGTACCCAGTTTCTGCGTATAGCCAGGTGTCAGCCGTGTAACAGCCGAGTAAAGGGCTGTGTATGTGACATGAAAAACCACCTAAAGAATAGGCCGTTTGAGACCAGTAAAAGTCCTATAAAATAAATTAACATGCTGTGTACTTTTATTTTTATTTGATTAATCGGTGTTGGGTTGCATCTCACGAATAAAACACTATTCTTCTCCCCATGTTTCACATAGGAGAGTGAAGAAACACTAGAGAACTCCAAACCCATCCCAATTCTGCGTCTGACCTCTGATTGAGGTTCCATCAGGTGCGTTGGATTCCTAAAAGCGATTTCTCCATTTCCATAGAGCCTTTATTTTTTATTCCAATTATCTAGCCGGTTATTAAACATGGGATGTTTTTCATCTTTTTTATAGATCTACATCATTCTAGGCCTATTCAAGGGACCATGTTCAAGAGTGTTTATCGGACGACATCTAGGTAGACGTTTTGTTCCTGGTGTTGATTTTCTTTGAATTATAAATGCTAAAAGTGTCATATACCCACATTTGGGATATTGTGTGTTTGGAATTAGAACCTTTTTATTAAACTTTATGGGTTGATGTTTTGATAAAAGGGTAATTTCTTATGCATAAGGTTTTATAACATTATTATGGTTGTGTTTCCATTGAGGATTGATTATGGCCATTTGGTCTAGAATTCTTGCCAGTCTTGCCTTGTTTTATATGACTCCTGTTATTTGGAAGTAGTTACTGAATATATGAGATGCCTGTGATTCAAATTGAGAAAGTTTGACATGAGAGATTTTACTGTGAGATATACCAAAGGAAGGGTCAACTATGTATGTTTTATTGTTATATTTACCTAGAGGTTTTGACTGAGTGAGCTACCGGGTGTTCATAGACCAGAGGGGTTAGACCGTGAGAGCTACTGAGAGGGAAATTATTAAATGATTGTTGGACCCGAGGGCATTGACTGTGAGAGATGCCATGTGGTCATTATAGTTTATTTTTTCTATGAAGACCAAGGGGGTATTGACCGTGAGAGCTACCCTAGTGGTCATTTGTAAATTTTTGTGCTATATTAAACCAAAGGGGTTAGACAGTGAGAAATTTCCCAGAGGGTTATTAATAAATGATTGAATGATTGTGACGAGTCTTCCATGCCAAAGCACAAGCTTAGACTTGATCTTACTTGTTTGTTGAGATGGTCTTCTTAGACATCTGTTTTGTTACTATTACATGGGGGGATGCAAATCTTAGGCTACATCCTAGTAATTAATTATTAAATGGAATTAATGATTAATGAATGTAAATGAAAGTAATTAAGAACTGTAGTATTGTTTACTTTTGAGTACTTCCATGTTTATTACTTCATTTATCCATATTACCTGCTATATATGTTCACTGACAGTTGGGAACAGATCTTTTGGTGGTTTCCTACTAGGATTCATCTTACACCCTATTTGGGTCATTATTTTTTACCCATGTAGATTGGATGGTTGTAGGTATAGATAGGGGGAAGAACCATTCTTCATTAGGTGCTTGATTACTGTTGGAGCTGGAGAGCATGGGATGAAGATGAGGCTTGCGATGCTGCTAGAGTTTACTTATTTTATTTTTAATTTGTTTTATGTATTTCAATCCATAATTGTGATTTTTTTGGATTCTTTCTTAGATTCATGTTCCTTGCATCATTTATATATTCTCTAGTTTCTATATTTCAACCAGTATTTCCCTGTATACTTTCGTTTTACTGTATTGCAATTTCGGTTGCTCTTTCTTACTTTTATTCTTCTATGCATACTCTGCCAAGGAGGGAATGGTTTCTGCAACATCTTACATTATCCCTCATTACTTGTTAGTAACGTCTGGTGTTTGGGGAAATGCACTTGAGGTTATGTGGCCAACCGGCTTCAGGGCACCTTTGGGCGGTACCCAGATCCGGGACGTCACAAAGTTGTATTAGATGAGTTTATTTTATGATTTGTTTTACTATTTGGAGATTATAGATAGGTATATGATGAAATTTTTAGTTGTTAATAAGTTATTCCTAGAGTAGCTAACCCGTGTAGAGGGAAAATCCAAGTTACCTCAAATATTGCAATTTTCCCCGTTTCGCAATTGTTACAGTTGATTTGATTTCAATGTTGGGTGATTCACATATCTTGTGCTATTATGATTTAAATCATTGTGGTTCTATTTCCTTTTCAACAGAATTCAAGGAGGGTATTCCATCTCATGAATAATATAGGCACTTTCTAAAGATAACTCTTTATGCTTGCTTTTTATTCCCTTTTGGATGCATTTGATTGCATGATGTTGTGATAAATGTTGTGCTAGATATTCATGATGTTGTGATAGATGTCATGATATAATAACTACTATTTTGATAGGGTATTGGAATGTGTCATGTTTTATTTGTATGGAAAACAATCTTTGGTCCCTGAGATGTAAAGGGCCCTTTTGAATCCGAATTTGGTGGATCATGGTTGAAATTTAATTGAATTTTTCCAAGTTATGATGTGAAAAAGGATGATAATATTTTATTTGTGGAGAGTTATGGGCTCTCACAAGTTGTAATTTGTCCTGCCTTGGAAAAAATTTTATGTTTTAAGGGTTATGAAGACGTTTCAGAGGCCAACTATTCAAAAACCCAGACAACAAGACGTGTGGTGCTATGAACACACACCAATTGTTCTTATATTCCAGAAAAAATGAATTGTCTTAACTACACATTGTGTACCATATGTACACCCCTTGTAATTGTTGACTGTGTGACATGACTGTGTGAAAAGAGACACATGCTTGGGAAATTTGTGGTGGAACACACTGTGTACCAGGAGTACATTTCGGGTTGTAAATAACCATGTATCTAGACGTGTGACCAACACACGGGTGGATGAAATTTAATTTTTACACATCATGTCTCATTTATTCATTATGTGTAGTTATCAATAGTGTATCCATACATGTGACCAATGGCACGAGTATATGAGAATTAAGTAGTACATGTTGTGTCTAGGGTAAACACACCGTGTAGTGTTACCTAGGAGAGAACTGTGTAGTTCAAGCCATGTAAAAGGACCTAGGAAGGAGGGAAAATTCAATTGCACACCGTGTCTCAAAATGAACCCACCATGTTTATGGGGTGTTACATGACCAGGTAGGCAGAGGTACACACCCATGTTAAGGAAAAAAGGGAACATGTCATGTGGTAGTAACACACACCATGTAACCTTATTTTAAAAAACTTGAATTCTTTCCTTCTCTTGTCAGTTCTTTCACATCTAAGTTTTTTTCCTTGCTAATATTGTACTGAGGTGTGTGATTGACCTTACAGAGCAATGCCACCAAGACGTCATCTGGTTGTACGATAGGTATAATGAAATGATTAGACACCAGAAATGGTAGATCAGGAACTACCTGTAGATCCTACCGTCATACCCGTTTTGGAAGAAGTTCTTATACTGGACATAGGTTCTGATGCACGGTTCCATGAAGGGTTTTGAGGATGTTAAAAACTTCTTAGAAGCACCGCATCCTACCCTGACTATGGAGGAGTTGACAAGGGTGTTCCAATAGTAGCATCCTCCTGCTTTTTAGGGGATGGATGACTGTAGGCTGTAGAGTCATGGTTGGAGACCATTCTTGCTATCTTTGAGAATCTAGAGATGCATCTAGAGAGGGTCGTAAAGCTCATGACGTACATGCTATGTGATTCCTACATGAGATAGTGGGATTTTATATCACATGAAGGATGTCCTCAGGATATGGTTTGGGAAGTGTCTCAAAGGACCTTCTATGATTACTTTTACCCCAAGATGTCGAGGGCTGACAGATCTTAAGAGTTCATGCATTTAGAGCAGGGCGCTCTTTCAGTGATGAATTACTCATCATGTTTCATATAGATTCAATGATTCACACCTGTTTTGGAAAAGGATAAGTTATCTTTAGCCAGATTATTTGAGGATGGTCTCAGGTATGACATATGATCACATGTGAATGTTTTCAGGATGACTTTAGTGAATACTATAGTAAACCTAGAGCTGATTACCAAGCACAATATGAGGGAGTATGGAGTTGTGAACCAGGGAGGTTCAACATCCATGGATGTTACTCCATAAAAAGAGAATAGGAAGCTTCACCGAGAGTTTTCACACAATGTTTCTTCATGTTTCCTAGTGGAATGCTTCAAGTGCCAGAAGAGTGGGCACATGAGACCACGTTTCCTAAATGACCCAGTTGAGTGCCGATCTTATGGAAAGATGTTCCAAATTCAGAATTTTTTCCAAATGTTATCACCATCACCTAGTGAGAGGGGATCAGTTATGATTCCATGTTCAAGAGAAGTACCACCAGTTTCTCCTCAATGAATGAACTGGATTTCGTTAGGCTGTTCAGGACGAGGAGGTGGTCCTGGCCATGGTAGCCAGACAAAAGGTTTTCAGTGACAATAAGGTGGATTAGCTTAGGGTAGTCAACTAGGGTCGTAGAGCCACGATATAGGTCAAACATCAGTATTGGAGAAGACTCATCAAGATCAAGATCCCAGAACCTCTACAGTTAAAGGTACGATTCTAGTTGCCTTTATTTTATCTTCATATCTTTTTGATACAGGGGTTCTTATAGTTTTATATCTGTTGCCGTTGTAGAGATCCTAGGGATTTGTATCTTCACTTATGATGTTTTAATGATGATAGAAACTCTTTTTGGGATTTATATGGCTAGTGTATGTCAGTGAAAGGAGTTACCTCTTGAAGTTGGTGGGTGTCATCTTTTACGGGACATCTATGTCTTAGAGATCACATGATTTGATTTTATTCTCGAAAAGGACTGGTTGGTCTTGTTTCCGGATCTTTTTGGATTCTATCATGGTAGGGTGAGTTTCAAATCACCATTGGGTGGGTCTTTTCTACACAAGGGTTAATGAGATGTCCTAGAGAACAATGCGGGACTCGAGCATCATTGGTTGGGATAAATTACAACCTAAATTTCTAGTTTATATATATATGACCAGGGGACATCACAAATGGACTTTAATCCATTAGTGTACTATTTTAGAGATGATTTTTCTGACAACTTTTTAGGGTTTCCTCTGAAGAGAGAGGTATATTTATCTATTGACATTGTTTCATGAGCGGAACCAGTGTCCATTCCTACTTATAGGATATATACACTAGAGTTGTAGGAGCTCAAGAAGCAGTTATAAGAGTTGCAAGAAAAGGGTTTCATCTGACCCAACACTTCCCCTAGGGGTTCTCCTGTCCTTTTTGCAAAGAAGGAGGAAGGTACCCTTAGACATTGTGCGAACTATCAGAAGGTGAACAAATTGACAGCCATGAACTGGTATCCTCTACCAAGGATTTATGATCTCTTTGATAAGAATCGAAGAGGTTAGGTGTTCTTGATGATTTAATTGAGATCCTGTTATCATATGTTGCACATTAGACCATCATGTGTACATCTTATAAACTTTCTGAGTAGGTATCATTTATAAAAGTATTCGGTTATGTTGTTCGGTCTCACGAACGCACTGAAAATTTTCATGGAACTAATGAACCAAGTGTTCCATCCTTACATAGATTATTTTTTATTAGTCTTCATGGAAAATATCGTGGTGTAAACTGAAACTCAACACAACCATGAAACCCATCTTGAGATTATATTGAGTACACAAAGGGAGCATCAGTTATTTTCCAGGATCTCAAAATGCCACTTTTGGATGGACCAAATTCACTTCTTGGGTCATGTAATCTCAAATATAGGTGTATCAGTCGGCCCATAGAAAGTGGGAGAAGTAGTTTCCTGGGAGAATCTGAAGAACTTATTTGAGGTACGGAGTTTCATGTGGCTAGATCGATACTACTGACTCTTTATTTGGTACTTTTTACCCTTATCAGAGCCACTGATGGACCTAATTAAGAAGGGTGCAATGTATTTGTGGAGAAATTCCTACGATTCTTCCTTTGAGGAGTTAAAAGGATTATTGAATTGTGCAACGATGCTAATTTTTCCAGAGATGGGAAAGAGTTACATTGTGAAATATATGGAATTAGGTGTCAGGATGGGAGTAGTGCTTATACAGAGGGGAGGAGTGGTTGCGTACGGGTATCGACGGTTGAAGCCACATGAGAGGAACTACCCGACACATCGTATTGCGTTAGCTGCAATTGTGCATGATTTACGTTGATGTAGAAATTATATTTTGGGAGTTCATTTTGTAGTATACACTGAAAACAGAAGTCTCATGTATATCTCTACATAGTGTGATCTGATTTTGAGACAGCAAGGTTGGTTGAGTGCCTTCATTCCTTTGACTTTGACCTTTCCTACAAGACTGGGAAAGGAAATGCAGTGGCTGATGCGTTGAGTAGGAGGACTCAGATATAGGCAGTTCATGAGGCCAGTAGTGAGTGGATGTTTATGGAACTATTCTCCAAGATGCATTTGGAGGTGCACGATAGAGTGGGGAAAATTTTTCATTCTTATATAGCTATTACCTCTACTCTACTAGACCAAGGGAGAATGATGAAGCTATCGGATTATGAAGGCCTTGTCCTAAGTGAGAGTGTGTTAGGAGAGGACCCTACTCCTGGATGGACCATCGGCAAGGATAAGGTTTTTCATTTACATAGGTGCATATTGGTGTCAGAAGACATACATAATGATCATTTAAAGGATTTTTGTTCCTCAGCATGAGAAATTCATCCTAGTTTCACTAATATATATCGATATCTACACCATCAGTATTGGTGGTTAGGTATGAAGAGAGATTTTACTAGTTTTGTTATGATATGTTCCACCCATGAGTAGTTTAAGGTGGATCCTCAGCAACAAGCATGGATTTTACATATGTTACCCATTCTCTAGTGGAAATGGAATGATGTCACAATGGATTTTGTGATGGATTTACCAAGGCCACCTTGAGGGATTGATTCAGTTTTGGTTGTTGTTGATATACTCATGAAGTTTTCACATTTCTTTCTAATTAAAGAAAACCATTAGTGTTGATGATCTTGGAAGGTTGTACATTAGAGAGACTGTACGTTTTCATGGGGTCCCACACTCTATAATTTGAGATAGGGACGCCTGGTTTACTTCTCTTGTCTTCCAAGGACTAAAGAGGGCTTTGGGTACACATGTACTTCTGATTACAACTTACCATACCCAGAAAATTGTTAGTCAGAGCACATGATTTAGGTTTTGGAGGACATACCTCAAGCATACTTCCTAGAATTTGGGGGCTCTTGGGTGAGACACATATTCCAATAAGAGTTTTTCTAAAATAAAAATTTTTAGGTGACGATTTAGGAAGAATATTATGAGGATTTGAACAACAGACCACACTGATCACACCAATATTGGCTAGAGGCAGGAGATGTTTCTTGTTTCAGACCTCATCTTGTCCCGGAGACCACTGAGTAGGTGGAGTTGATTCGGAAGAGGATAATTGCTACACATTCTCTATAGAAATCTCATGTTGATCGATGGAGATGACTTATAATGTTTGAGGTTATGGATTAGGTTTTCTTATGTGTCACAAAGAGGTTAAGAGATATATGAAGCTTTCCCTGAGGTACACTAGGCTGTTTGAGGTTTTGGAGAGAGTTGGGATGGTTTTATATTGGTTGTAGTTACCTTATAAGTATCGGGAAATGCACGATGACTTTCATGTTTCTCTGCTATGCCATTACTTTTATAACCCATATCTTATTTTCTACCTGCGGAGGTTGAGTTCGAGGTGGAATCATCCATTGAGGAGCATGGGTGAGTACAAGACACGAATTTCGAGAGGGAGGCCTACATATGATCCTAGTGGCCAGAGTGGTTTGAAGATTCTTCTTTACCAAACATGGAAGGAAAATTCAGGGATAAATTACTTTCAGGGGGATGTTTATAAGAACAATGGATCATCAATTTAGGTATGGATCTTGATTTCAGGTGTTTTTAGGAAAAATGAAGAAATGAAAATTTTCTACGTATACACTGAATACTTTTGAGTACAAGTCATGTACCCAATTTCTATGTATATCCACGTACTGGCTGTGTAACGGCCAATTACATGGCCATGTAGGAAACCTGGAAGACCGTTTAAAGTGGGGGCTGGTTGAGGCTAGTACACGGTGTGGACATTAAATGACCATACCATATACTTTTCTTTTTATTTGATAAATCAGTGATGGGTCGTGTCTCACATCTGGAAAACTCTTCTTCTCCTAGTGTTTCATACATGAGAGAGACAGAACACTGAAGAACTCTGAACCCCTCATGATTCTTCATCCAACCTCCAATTGAGACATCGTCAAGTGCGTTGGATTTCCACTGGGGAATTATGACTTTCCCTAGAGCCTTCCTTTATGATTCCTCTTCTCTTGTGGTTTATTCATTGTTTATCATTTTTACCTTTTATAGATCTACATTGTTTTATGACAATTAAAGGGCCGATGTTCAAGAGTGTTGATCGTATGAATTCAAGGTAGGTGGTGGGTTCCTTTTCTTGATTTTATTTGAAATATATATGCTAAAAGTGTTATATACCCACATTTGGGGTTTTTTGTGTTTGGAATTAGACCCCGGTTATTACCTATTGTGCTTTTATAGTTTGTTAAAAGGGTAATTATTTATGAATAATGTTTTATATCTTGATTATGGGTGTGTTTCCCTTGATGATTTATAATTTTTATTTGGTCAAGAATTTCTTTTAGGATTTCCTAGTTTTCTATGCCTCGTTTTTTAATGATGGAGTTACTGATTATATGAGATTCATGTGATCCACATTATGAATGTTTGACCAGGGGAATTTGACCATGAGAGCTTCCCAAGTTAGGGTTACCTATGTATGTTTTGTTGTTATGTTGACCCAGAGGTATTTACTATGAGATCTACCGGGTGGTCATAGAAAAAATTGGTTAGACCGTGAGAGATACCCAACGGGTTTTTATTAAATGAATGTCGGACCCTAGGGCATTGACTCCCATAGCTTACATTTTATCATTATAGTTTATTGTTTCAATGATTACTAAGGGGTTATTGACCGTGATATCTTCCCAGGTAGTTGTTTGTAAATGTTTAGTGATATGTTAAACCAAACTAGTTTGATGGTCAGAGCTTTCCTTGAGGATTGTTCATGAATTTTTGGATTATTGTGATGAGTCTGCAAAGCCAAAGCACAGTCATAGACTCAGTCTTACTTGTTTATTGAGATGGTCTTCTAAGACATCTACTTTGTTTCTATTACACAAGGGGATACAGAGCTTAGGCTAAATCATGGGATTTCATTATTCAATGGATTGAATAATTAACGAATTCAAATCAATGTAATTGAAAACTAGAAGATTCTTTACTTATGAGTACAACATAGTTTATTGCTTCATTTATGTATATTACCTACTATATATATATTCACTGACAGTTATGTACAGATATTTTTGTAGTTTCCTATTGGGATTCATCTCAAACCCTGTTTGGGTCATTCTTTTGGACCCAAAAATATTATATGGTTGCAGGTATACATACAGGCAATCTCCATTATTTTTCGGGTATTTTATTTCTATTGGAGCTAGAGAGTATGTGACCAAGTTGAGGCTTGCGATGGTGATAGATTTTACTAGTTTTCTTATGAGTGTGGTTTTTTATTTATTTCCATCATTGTGACTTGTTTGGATACTTTCTTACATACATGAGTCATGCATCATTTATATATTCTATTGTTGTTACATTATTAGTAGTCTTCCGCTTTTTACTTTTGTTGTATGGTATTACTGCTTATGTTAATGTTTCCTATTTGTTATTATGTTGTGTATACTCTACCAATGAGGGAATATTTTCCCTAATGTCTTAATTTAGCCTTCACTGCTAGTCATGAGCCTCTGGTATTTGGGGAAATGTGCTTAAGTTTATATGACCATTTGGGTCCGGGGTACCTTTGGGAATCACCCGGATCCGCGACGTTACATAAACGTACTTCACCGAAGAACCATTTTATGAAAAATAACCTTTTAAGTATAACAAAGATTTATAACAAAATCATATACAATGATGATTATCAAGGAATCAATTGAATTACGTTAAATGAAAGTAGACATGTTTGAATTAAGAATAACAAAACTAAATGGAACTTTTGGAATCCTAAATTAAAAGATAAGAAACAAAAATAGTTTCTATTTGGGTAAAAAATTACTTAGCTTTCCAAAATGTAAAACATAGATTTCAAAGTTCAAAAATATATTATAATATGAAATATATTACATATTAATTTTTTTTATAAATATTATTTTTTAGGCTTTCAATTCATTCTTATATAATGATAGTTTTAAAAAAATGATAGTATTTTCAAAATATAGTATTCTTCACTAGTCACCTAAAAATCAACCATTTTAAATAAAAGTAAAAATTTCATACTAAGATAAATTTGATAAGATGAATTCATCAATTAATTTATTCTTATCAAGTAGAAATTATAATATTTATAAATTTATATTTTAATGGTAAATAAGAAATATATATAAGGAATACTTTTAAAAATGAATATCCCTTTTATAGTGTGAGTATTATTATTCTTAATTCATGTTAATTACTTATTTGTGTTAAGTTATTTATTTTTCTTTGAATGATCATAATTTATTTATTTTATCTATTAAATTTAATAATGTATTATTCTATTTAGAGTGGTGTTGTGTATATCACTCATAATTGAATAATATATTCACTTAAAGTGATTCATAAAAAATTATGGGGTGCTACATTCTTCCCATTTTAATGAAATGTCATCCGAATAAATTTTATCTCATGTATGTTGCTGAATTGTCGATTTTTTTAGGAATAATATAAAAAAAATAGAATAGAACATTAGAATCCATTAATTTCAATAGTATCACTGGTAATGGAACATTAAAATATAGGAATAAAGAAGAATAGTTTAGTGGAAACAAATATACATAAGTGGAATGAAATATCTATTAATACAAACATATTTTAGTTTATTTTTAAAATATAATTAATCAATATTTTTGGACTAGGAATCTTATAAATCACTAAATATTTAATAAGATTTGTATTTACTTTTACTAGACTTGTATATGTGAATATCTTTTAAAAATATTACCTTGAAAGTTAAGAGATATTTTCCATACAAGCCTCCATAGATTTATCTTCCCTCTTCTTTATGTAGGGAATAATTTTACACTCAAGGTATAGAATATTAGAAAATATACTTATTTGAATTATATATGAAATAAAAGTTTCACCCTTTTATTTTGCCTCTAGTAGTTATCCACCTCTTCTCAACCTCATATTATAAATGATAAATAACTAGTATTATTTTTTCATGTATGAAGATATAAAATTAAATTTCAGTGGATAATAAGATCAAAAAAATAAGGAAAATTTATTCCTCTAATATCTATCCATTTACTAAAACAAAAAAGGTTTGAGAATGTTAATAAAAAACTCAATATGAATAAACCATCATGCAGGGAAGTAATTTTTTGATCTCCAAAACCTAACTAATAACACCAAATATCCATATTAAATCATTTTTTAAATAAATTACTTTAAAACTATTTAAAATATTACTAATAAAATTCAAAAAAACCAGAATTTTTTTTCACATATTATTCAAAAATCATCTTAAAATTTATCTCTAAGTAAAAATAATAACTTATAATGAGACATATCAAAAATTTATATTCCCTAACCATATATTATCAAATATATACCTTTTAATAAAATAATCTGAATCACCATATAAAAGAATATATGCTTCCAAAATTTAACTTAATCTTTATTCCTCAAATAATATAAACTATTTTGTTATTAGCCCTATATTAGAAAAAAAATCTATTCACCATAATCCTATAATATTCCCCAAATATGATAACCATTTCTCTTAATTAACCATAATTAACTCTTGAAATATCTCGAAACAAATCCACTGGTTTGGATAGGATATGAATTAAGAAAAACATAATTATATCACTAGGACACTAAAGGTTATAAATAAATGCCAAAGGAATTATAAAATCATGAAGGGGTGATTCTCTCTTAAATACACAATAAAAAAAATAAATCTCTAAGATATATATATATATATATATATATACTGAATGAATAAAAAAAAGGAAAAATTCCAGCACATTGAATATAATAACTAGTCAGAATCTTAACATATAAAAAAGAGTACAAACAAGAATGAATACAAGACCAAAACTCAATGGGTGAAAAAAGTTACAATATGGAATACACCAATGCTCAAACTGATAGATACCTCCATGCTCTATCACTACAGACCAAATTAATAAAAAACCCCTCTAAAAAATTAAAATATCTCCCCATACCTACACCATACCAAAAAAACACAATATTATCACCATGATTCATATGAAATGGGTGAGTTTATAACACAATAATAATTCCACCAATGACTTCCCACACATATCACCTAAACAATAACAAGTATTCTCCCAAATTATATAAAATATGAGAGATGTAAGATGTATTAAATAACCATAAATCAGATCAACAATCATTTCTGAACATAAAGAAGCCCAATTATATGCCACATGAACCTAATAGAACCCATGTAATACACATTTCCCCAAAATAGACATAGAAAATATGTCATTATTAACAAGTCCCTAAATCCCTATACACCATGAACATATAAAAATCACTCCAATGAAATTACTCCAATCCATTTTCATAACATCCCAAAATCATCATTTTAAAACCTAATCCTCAAATGGGAATTTTATCATTCACATTATGGGCATCACATACAACCTTTTATTTAATTGATTTTCCCATGACAATGTTTAAACCAGATTAATCCAAATTATTTAGTCGACATCAATTAAATAATAATAAATTTTTAAAATAGATTCTTTCAAATTATTAATAAAGGTAAGGAAAGTGAGAAAACACAAGTCTTATACATTATTGTGATGATGAAATCACATTACGAACTCATTGAACCAACTTCCACAACCATCCTATAATGATTCAAAACCAAATCCCCATTTTCAAATTCCCTATCCACTAGACTTGATCATGGAAACACCAGGATTGAGTTTATATCATAAGAAAAGAAAAATAAGAAAGCAGAGGAGTAAAAATAATGATCATACCATCGATTCTTAGGTGTAATCATCCACACTTCCAAGAGATTGGTATTAAGAGTTAAGGGAATCAATATGTTCTACCATAGGGAAGGTTTAGTTTAATATAGTTGAATATTGGATGAAGAATGAGGGATTTTGTGAAAAATATATTTTAAAAACTAATTTTCGAAAAAAACTAATTATATGTATGGTTTGAACACAAGGTTTTACAAACTATTCATGACCCATGTGAATTTTAACTTGAATTGTTTTATAAAATATCACGGTTATCACATGGTTTATCCAATTAATGTTCTAACTACACACTTAACTATGAGACTGTTTTCATCCTAATATGGTTACTTGGAGACACTAAATGGTTTCCCAAACTATGTACGAATTTTGAACCCTCAAAATTTTTAAAATCCTAATTCTAAGAGCCCGAAGCCATTGGATATTTTACTATATTGGAACAAAACAAAAAGGATCGTATCCTGAATGGTCTACTACCTTAGTAGTGTTGGGATGATATTTTCTTCCTTTAATTTTATAGTACATCAAAAAAAGTAATGTAACATAATAATCCTTGTAAGAACATTATTATTTAATTCATTAAATCCATGAATTCATTCATAGAGCCATTCTTGTTATCCTAAGGAATGGAAAACATAATTAAGGGTGATATCATATGATTAATAAGGAAAATTATATGATATATGATATTATAAAATCAATAAAAATTTAAAATATGATTCAGATAAAAATAATAAAATATTCCATATAAAAAATAACATAAAAATGGGAATAAATCCTTGAATAGACTAAAACATATATAATCGTACAAATAATAAAAACTGGTTTCTTAATGATAGATTTCATAAGGATGTACATCATAATCTTTCCTTCAAGGTCTGATTCCATGAAAACAAACAATGATTTGTTAAGAATATACCAAATACCCAAAAATCATCTCATGAGACCATAAGATGTACTGAGGAGTTATAATTGTCCCTCCCATTATTGATTAATTTCAATTCATTCATCATATGAAATGGGTTATTAGAAATTCAATATATAGTCAAAATAAAAATTCTTATTGAAAAAATATCATACAAAATGTTAATATTTTTCCTAATAAATAAATATAACATGATCATAATCCATTAAATGTAATATAACAGATAGAATCAGAATATTATATCCCCATTAAATAATTCTAATCACAAAAGAATTTTAAAATATATAAAACTACTTTTTCAAAATCCCTAGAATGTTTTTTTGGAAAAAATAACCTATTTTTTTTTTCAAGCACTAATATTAATATCAAAAAATTCTATCATATTAAATCAAATTCATTAAAAATAATAATGAAAAAATATAGAGTAATATTCAATGTAAAAATTATGTATGACTATATAAAATCTGTTGGTGTGGTTTATGTTATAACAAATATTTTAACCACACCTTTCTTAAAGAGAGAAATGGTTGAAAAAAGAAAAGAAAATTAATTTTAAACCATTTTTAAAGAAAGTAAACATGGGAAAAATTTATTTAATTAATCATTATAGAATATTATAAATATTCTATAAACCATTTTAATGAAAATATGTTCATGGAATAAAAATATTCCATACTGAATATAAAAATAAAGTTTATTTTCTTAAAAACATTATTTTGGTCATTTGGGGGGGGGGGGAAGGTAAAAATGGGAATTATAATGGAAAAAACATAAATTATAAAATTTGAAGAACATTTATAAGTTTTATGGTAGAAATATCATAAAATTATTTTAATTTAAACTTAATGACAAACAATCCCGAATAAGGATGAGATTGTGAAATAAACTTTTACGATTGGTCCAACTTACTTTGTATGCATTTTTAGTCTATTGTATAATAAATTTAATTTTAATTTTATTATATTAAAAAACACACATACACATTTATAATATCATATATGATCAAGTAATAACATATTAATACCCTTTTATTAGTAATTATTTATTAAAATCATTAGTTTTGGGTGTTAACCGTTTTGTTTCTCATAAATGTTTTGGTTATGTAGTTACTATCATTGTACATTGATCATGGTTCAATAGTCCCTAATATTTTTATCATAATATAATATAATATATATTCATTAAACAGAATAATCCATGAATGACCAGGATTGAAAATTTAAATACACTGTTCATGGAGATGGTAATCCATATATACATATGAACACTATTTTCACATCAGAATGGATGGAACCAAAAAACACAAATAATGAATCACATTATTATAATAATTATTATATCATATATATCATGTATATTTATTAAATATATGTTTATTACCATCAATTAAAATATTAATTTAGAAACAAATCACATCGCTTCATAGAGGTGGTAGTCCACACATACAAATGAGTGAGGTTGTTGTTTTATAATAGATGGAAATGTGAGAAGAAAAATGATATATTATGTTTCAAGAAACATAATTATTTCATAATTATTATATAATACCATTAGTTACATCTTAATATCCATCCAATTAACATTTTGATGAAAAGTAATGACACCGCTATGTGGAGATGATAAGACTTATGTACGCATGAGTGATGTTTTCTCTTTCCTAAGGATAAAAATTGGATGAAAATGGTATTTCCATAATAATAAAAACAACACTAAGATATTAGTTTATTTATGATATTATAGTTATTAAATTAATTTTTTTACAAAATACTTAGAGGAAGTACAATACCAAATAAACTTATAAGATTCAGTAAAGATGATTAATTCTTATTCAGTATACTTCATATAGATCCCATCTTCAGAACATTATGATGGTCTTTTAAGAAGACCGGAGCCTCAAATATGTTTATGTTGAAGTTCAGAAGAGAATTGGGTATTTTTTTCTAAGATATATTTCTTAATGTAGAATGTAGAAAACAGATAAGTGTTTCCCTTTTATAAGCAAGGGTAGAAGAACTTTTGGAAATTTTGGAAATATTATAATACAATATATGTATAAATTAGGTCAAGTCATTAAAAAATGACATGTATTTGAAGATATGGAAAAAATGGTATTATTATAAACATAAAGTAAAATTTATATTAGATTATATTTTATTTTAAACCATATATTTTTTATTAACCCCTTCATTATCCATTTTTAACGTTAATTATGGTAATAAAATTTTCAATTTTAAAAGGGTTTAATTTTATATATATGGTAATAATTGAATCATAAATGGAATAAGAATTAATTTTTTAATAATTTATCATCCTACTTTCCCTATTAAAATATTTTATATTTTATATAATGTAATAAAATATTATTTTTCATAAAATTTCATTACTGTCATTTTTGAAACTATTCACATAATTTGAATTTAAAGATATAATGATAACAAATATGTTCAAATATGATAACTATAAAAATAAATTATACATTAATTTTAACCACACCATTCATGTGGTAACATAATTTTTACATGATTATATTCCTTTTAATGTTATTAATATTCATGTTTTTAATTTTATCCACCGCATGCACAAGAATTGTGTCGGTGTTGTTTAATCATTCAAGTTAATTATTTCATCAATAAAAATTAAAATAAATTACTTTGAAAAAATTAAATAATATTTAAAAGAAACATTTATAAATGAAATTAGCCTCTTCTTATCTATACGTAAAAACTTTAGGGATATTAAAGTCATGGGAGTGACATTTTGGAAATTTTATTACCTAAAATATTGTAAAAGTCACTATTAAGGGAAAATGGAACCTTAATTCCCTATATTATAATTTGGTATTTATTTTGTCTAATTTATACCATAATATGAAACTAATTAAAGTTTTAGGATGATTTTGACATCTTATTTCATAACTTTAACATTGTCTTACCCCTTTCACCCTTAATGAGGTGAAAAATATTTACCATAATTACTATTCAAAATGACCAAAAAGAATATATTTACAAAATATGAATATATGGATTCCAGATAAGGTATTTAATTTAAATTATTTAATTTTATCAATGGATATAAATATATTTTAATATAAATACTAAAATTCAAGGAAAAACAGTTTTCAGACAAATGAGTTTTAGGGATAACATTTAACATATTTGAAAATCATGAAAATAGGTGTTTAAAATGCAATTAATTATGTTATTATAAATACAAGTGATCATATTTAAATTAAATACCAAATAGAAAAATATTAAAATACTTTTTAATTAGTTTATTTTATTAGAGAAATGACAATATTTGAAATTTTGGTATTTTTTTATTATTAACTGAAAAGTAAATCACCTCAAAAAAATCCCAAAAAGTATCCCTATGTTAAATTTGATATCATGATTTAAAAAATGATTTTAATTTTATAAAAATAAATTTTTAAAATGGAAATAAAATAACTATAATTTCAAAAAAAATTGAAAAAAATATTTTTGGAATAAAATGTACTTTCGATGCATAAAATAACTTCACTAAAAATTGAGTGCTTATTTACCAAGAATTTATTAATAAGTTTTTATAGTGGAGGACCATTATACATATATTTCAGTATAATGTTACTCATATTCACAACCAAAAATTCAATGACTATGTTATAATGGCCACATTTAAATAAAAATAGTGTTATAATATATATTAATTCTCCAGAAGCTCGATGTTGCGTGTTAATAATGTACTGAGTTTATTATAACTTTAAGATAAATTTTTACGGTGTTAAATTCCCCCATTAAAATAAATTACACCCTACACATTCTATCTTGGACATCAGTGGTACAATATTTTAATATACCTTTATTTAAAACCCACATCATATATAGGGTTAAAAAAATTCTTAAAAAAAGAACTGGGAATGAAAACTGTTAACAATAATAACACATAATTGGGTTCCCAGATAAGAATAACATTTATTGGATGTTAAAATATTGACATAGGGGAAAACTATAATCGAAGGGCTAAAGTTGATTGACACAGAACATTTTTATGTAAAATTCAACAGTCAAAAAACCATAAATCAATAAGGGGTGATGTATGGGGCCATCCATAAAAATTTACAAAATGGCTATATCTTAATAAATAATTAATTTTATCACATTCCAAAGGATCTTTATGGTTTATAGTTTTATATAATTATTTCATAAAACTTACATAACAAATTCATATATAAAAAAGAAGAAAATTTTACTCAGTATACATTTTTCCCATAATATAAAACTTTTAAAACGAGACATGTTTTCTTTTCATGAGAAATATTTTTTACTTTCATATTAATATTACATTTATTCTCACCTATCATTTAACCATGTGAAACAATTTTATAACGCGGGATATAAAAATATCATGAAGTGATAAAAAACTAATAAAATGCATTTTTCTATAAAAAAATGTAAACCCATAATATTTTTACCTTTATCAAAATATTCTTATAGTGTCTAAAATAAATAATATCCACATGAAAAACATACACTTTTTGATCAAAAATACAACAAAAATCATAGAAATAAAATATTTTTTTTTGGAAACATAGAGCATCATATTCATAACCCATGTTTACCTTGTGCCAAAAATTACTAGAGCCCACTTAAGTACATTAGACCAACTTCCTTAATTAACTTCCCCCTTCATACCTTTTATGACAAGGGAGATTGTTGTGTACATTGGAGAGCTATATTGGGATCACCCACTCATATAATCTGTTTCAGGATCACTCATTCATATATGATTTATCAATATAATTTTCTAATATATGATATATCAAGTTCACCCACTCTTTATATACATGAAAAAAAATTATGCTTTCACTTTCTCATTATAAAACACTTGAAAAAATATTATCAACGCGTATGAAAAACACTTTTGGATATCAAAATATGTTTTCTTATTTAAAAACAATTTTCAAAACGAAAATAAATATAACAAATGAAAATATGGTTTTAATGTGAAAAAATTTAATATTTTAAAGGAATAAAAATATCAAATAATAGTTACAATATAAAGAAAAGGCATTGACACTGTATATAAAGAACTAGAAAATTATTTTTTTCCATTTTGATAATAAAGATAAAATATTCAATAAATACATTCATTTTTAAAACCATTAAATTAATGTTAAAATAGAGATAAACTGTAATTTCTAATTATTTTCTATATATATAAATACATTAATCATATATTTTTTAGAATATGCATATGGAATAAAAAATTTAGAAAATAAATCGTTGAAATATTTAAAATAAGGGTTTATGTTAAAGTGTCCATTACCTTGAGTCCAACTCATCATGTGTGTTGTTTATGTTATTTATTTGTCAGAGTAAATCACTCAAGAGGGGGGGTGTAAATTGAGTATCTATTAAATTTTTTATTTAAATTGGTTATTTAAAAACCTATCACCCAATTAAAATATAATAAATATAAATTTGTAGTGAATTTATAAAAGTCCTAAATGTTCAATTTGTTTCTCAAAATATTGATTAGTTCTCAACATTACCAATATAATGATTAGCCAAACTTTTGAAACTAATCTACTAATTCCAAACAGATATAAACACTTGCTAAACTGAATATCAAAGTTCAATATAGTTTTATTTGAAATGAAATAAACACAGATTAGATTAAACTAAAATATAAATACACAATGGATAAACAGAACAGGTTCATTCTCAAGATGATACTTAGTCCTATCCACTTGGTGATCACCTACCACCAAGTAGTTTATATTAATAAACTTTTAATCCACACCCTGGATCAGGGTTCACAACAACCCACAAGGATATCCAGGTCACATTTGACGTCTACCACATTTATTCATGGGAAAAATAACAAACAGATCACATCTGATCTCTTAGACTATTCTACGTGAGATACATGAGTAAAAAGAAAGTGAGTTTAAGGATATTGAGTATCCTCCAGTTATGTATAAGAGAGAGTGTGCATGAAACAAATATATGCACAGACACTTCTCAAAAAAATAAAAACAAGATCACAACAGAGTTATAAATAATGAATAGAGTTTATAAGTCTCTGTGTGTTATGTAGTGAATCTCTGGACTAGATTGAAGGAGAGAAAAATATATTCAAGTCCTCTTCTGGAAGATTTCTTCATAAAAAAGTATCGCTACCTCTGTACTATAGCTCCCAGGTTTGAAGAGTTCATCTCTTTAATGTTGGGATGTTCAGAGAAGTTAAGCATGTTCATTCTTTTCTTATTGAACTCCATGAGTACTCATCGTCGAGTTCTAGCACTACATTTTGAGTTCTTCTATTTACACTATTTAGCACATTCGCCTGGTCTGTCTCACACGCATGCTCTCTACAAGGTTTAGCTTGTAATACTTTTTTACTTAAAGGTACAATATGAATGAAAATATACTCACATTCATGTACCTAGTACTATCTATGGATAGTTTTACAAACAACATTAAATAATGTCAGCAACATTAATTTTTCAAAATATTACCATTAGAAATAAATTTGAATTAATAAATTTGAAACAGTATTTATGACTATCCGTGATTCATAGGTATTAGTGACTCATTTTCATCAGTTTTTCATCATTGGTCTATCAGTATGGTCTATCATCATCGGTCTGTAAGAATCGGTCTATAAGAATGGGTGACTCTGAGTATTGGTGAGTTATTTACATCAGTATTAATGACTCAGTGTATTGGTGAGTCTATCATCGGTGTGTCATCTATCACTGTATCGATCATTGGTGAGTTTATCATTGGAGTGTCATCCATTGGTGTGTCGATCATTAATGTGTTTTCCATTAGTGTGTCGATCATTGGTGTGTCCATCATCAGTGAGTCTATCATCGATGTGTCTTCCTTCGGTGTGTCTATCATCTGTGTATCATCCATCAGTGAGTCAATTGAACTAACAGTGCCAGGGACTCTGAGAATCTTATGAAGTGTGTGAATTACACAGAACAGTAATAAATTAAGTGACATCCATAAATACAATGAAATATACACATGTAAGTACATTGAATCATAAATATCGTTTATTTATTTATTGAAACATATTGTTTAGTATGATATAATTTATTTACTAAGAGAAATTAAATGACATGAAATAATATAATATGTTGATTGACATTATTTCTGATTATGATAACCATTATATCATAGAGGGTCCAACAGTCTCCCCTTTTTTGAAAATATAAAATTATGGAATATATTTGATGTTAAGGAATAATAATTACTTGATTCAGCATATCTCACTAAATATAGTTGTTCAATATAACCAAAACATTCCCTTGTTTGTGGTTTTTTAAAACCAGGCTCCCCATCAAATATTGGATCAGAGAGAATATATGTATATATATTATGGTGATTACATGGCTTGTGGCCTATGCCATAGTTTCTACCCTTGAAATTAATAATGTATTCATATACCTTTAATTAATAATGTATGCATCTTCCATTCTCCTCATATTAGGATTAGCAAAAAAAAGTTAAGATAAGGAGAAGGAAGTAAGAGAAATAACATAAAGAATATAAGAAACATAGTGAAGACAAAAAAATTCCATTAATGGTCAAAAGGGTACAATTAGAAAAGTAAAGATACAAATCCCTTTCCAATACACAATCCACCAGTAATGGTTTGGCTTCTAAGGTTCTTTTCCTTTATCTGGAGGATTAGGAGTAGCATCAGAAGGTTTTGGTTTGGCAGTGGGAAGAGGGGGTTTGAAGATAACGCCAGGAAAGGCAACACATGTGGGTACATTTTCCGCAAGTCAAGGTATTATATCTAACAATACACTGCTCTGAGGTTGCTCAGTAATGACTGGTCGGATAAGAGAAAGGGCATGAGAGATAGTTATCGGAGCATGAAGACAAGAGGTAGTGCCAATGGAAGTAGCATGAGGAACCACAATTACTTCAGCTTGAACATGCAGATATTCCTTGTGGATCATGATGAAATCATTAATGATTTCACTACCATATTTCATGGCCTTTTCAAAATCATCATTATTCTAGAGGTATTTATCTAGCAAAGGGGTAAACTCCATCAATTATTCTACTTGTGGCTTGAAGGCTGCTGTAACCGGAGGAATTATGATATTTTCATCTAAAAACATGCAGCTATTGATGAGATCATGCTTGGTATAGATCTTAGTAAAGTACTTATCCATTTTCTCTATAATCTCCTTATTTGCAGTAGAGGATTCATTTTTTCCCTATCTTACCATGTTGTAAACAAGATTTGTATTTTTATGTACCTTTGCAAGAGTTTCTTTGTCTGAATCACTCTGAATATTCTTGAGTTCTTCTCTTATTACAGCCTTAAGGGACTCCAAATCCAAAACAACACCTCTCCCACCTCTAGAAGTGGATGGAACAGTGATCATTTTTTCAATATCCTCTTTCAATTTCTTCAAATCTACACTCAGTAGATTTATCAATAAGTTCTTAATAACTTCCATCACACCACTAAAAGAAGTATTCAAATTAGTGGTTAGAGTGTTCAACCCATTTCTTATTCTCCTTACTTCTTCTCTAAGGAAGGTATTTTTTCTAATGATGGTTTCGGCTATGGTAATGATATTAGGTTGAATATCCTGGATCACTATCCTGGATGTTTTTGCAGCATCATCATCCGAAATACTCATTGAAGTAGAGGCTTCACTTCTGGATCCAACTGAGGCACTTACAGACTCACAAATGTCATTTTTGAATTGCTCTAATTCACCCTTAGTGATATAGTCACTAGGAACTGGTTGTTCTACTAGCTCATCTATTGGAATTGCACCTAGTGAAGTAGGTGAAACCGGTTTTTCTTCAGCTTCAACTCGAGGAGAAGGAGGAGGTGATATTATATCTTCATCGGAATTATATTCCAAACCAAATAAAATATATCCTGTATCTCTATTACATTCACAAGTACATGTACAATATCTTGGATCAACAATGTCAATCCCAACCCTTCTTCCCTGATGTTCAGGTAAAACATCATCATCATCATCTTCTTCATCCTATTCTCTAGCCAAAATAGCATTTTTGGGCACATGTACCAACTAAACATGAGGTTCTGCATGTGCTCCATCCACTTCAACTTCTCTAGTCACTTCCTCAATTCGTGGAACCTAATCCTCAGCCTCTTCCTCATGGCCATGATTCATGATTTCATTCAACTCCTGAATGAGTTCTTGATTTTCAACAACAAGATGATGAGGTATATCCTCATTACCACCATCTCCATGATTAAAAGCCTCCTGTATAACAAGATCAAAACCATCTGTAGATCTATGTATAGATTCCTCACTGGTTCTATCAACTACTTATTGTCCCACTTTTAAAGAACCACTGACATTCTCATAATCTCCCTCATCATCATCATCAGCATCATTATCATCATCCTCATTATCATCATCACTAGACTTGTCATCTAACTTGCTCACATATCCTTACACACCAACGACTTATATTTCTTCCTCATCATCATCCCTAAAAAATGTTTCCCTTGAGGATAAGTCCAAAGGTTGACTAGCTGGTTAATAAGACACGTTTTTTGGGATTTCAGCAATATTAGGATTTCTCCTGTCATCAATAGGAGATCCTTCTTCCCTTGGATACTCAGCCTCAACTTCCTCATCAGAATAGATAAGTTCCTCTACTAGTTTTAGGTCAGGATCAACTTGATATTTTGGTCTGGTAGGATGGTCAATCAGATTGAACTCCTCAAATATTATTTCCTGATATCCAACCCATCATTTCTTCCATAGGTTCAAGAAAATCATAATTATTTTTCATATTTATTTCTGATGGCAGAAACCACTGTAGGAACATATCATTTCATATTTATCTTCCACACAACTCAATTTCTTTAGCATGTAAGAAATCACCCTGGGATAGTAGAAGCATGATGTTTTCTTGTAGGGTTTTATCATATTATAAATATGACCCATTAGATATCTACAAATATTCAACTGTTAGAACCATGGTCTTCTATGCATTATTTGTATTATGGTTTGTTTTTGTTGTCAATCCTCAGTGGATGTTCAGAATGTGTACCAGCAAAGAGATCATACAGTTCAAGAAGAAAACAGTATTGAAGGTGGCGTCATTTCCCAGTGTTTGCCAAATTTTTGGGCCTGAAAATAAACAAAGGGTGAAAAGTGTTTTCAGAAAAGAGACATGCGCGCCATGTACTTGATTGAGAGGAAACTTTCACGGCATATGTTTTTCAAGATCAGAACATGGGAAAATGGCAATGGGATAAGGGCCATTCAAGTTTTGGGCTAGTCGTGCAAGTGACCTGCGCGCCGTGAAGAGACTTGCGCGTTGATTCCTAGAAGGATTGGAAACATGCGGGACTATTTCTTTTCAAGATCATAACATCAATATATGGAAAATTAAATAAGGTCGTGAAAGTATTAGTGTGGTCATGCAAGTGAGTAGCGCAACAGAGGCTAGGGAGGATGAGTTGCGTGTCGGAACCTGCACGCTGAGGGAAGACGTGCGCCCCACCACGCAGGTGGTCCAGTTTTCCTATAAATAGAGTACCAAGCCTCCTCATTTGAAATGAAGTTCAATACTTAGAGATTTTACGAGCTCTCGTCGCGCAAGTGGTTGAGTCGCGCAAGTGGTTGGTGGGTCGCACACGTAGAGGCTGCACGCTGATAGTTGGTTGTGCGATCAAGGTAGTTGGGGAGTTAAAGGTGAAACGTCGCACAAGTTTGGTGTTGAAGGAGGTAGTGTCACGCAAGTGGTTTGGTGTCACCTACGTGCCGAATTTGTACCGCGCATGTGACTTGCGCGCCGGTATTGAAACTTGCGTGCTGGGCTTGGAGAAGCATTCTAGGTTTGTTAAAGTACATCTGTCCTTTTGAAGCTGCATGAAAGTTGGACGATCACCCGGTACCCTCAGCGCAAAGTGAGATTCGTCTTCTAGTGAGAGTTGGACTTCAACAGAGCATCTACATACAACATTGGATGCATTCTTATGCAATGATGAAGAGACCTTCATGTCTATAAACTGAGCGTGACTTCACCAAGGGCAGTGAGCCAGAGGGAGTCAACGGGAGTGACTGGAGGGAAGTAGTGAGCTATCCCTGAACCTTTGTAAAGGCAGTGAGCCTGGGATAGAGTGATTGTGCCCGAACCTTTTTATTCCATAGCTAGTGAAGATTAGTGGAATTAGGTATGACCGAAAACATGTCGGCGTATACTCCTTGGATGTAGCCCTTAGTGGTGAACCAAGTAAAAATTGTTGTGTCTTCTCTGTGCATGTGAATGTTTGCTTTCTGATCATATTCATCATATATGTTCAACAAGTTCATACTAACGTGGGAACAATATCCATCACATTAAAAGAAAAAGTTGTCACCCTGATTCACCCTTCCCCTCTCAGGGTGTCCCGAGGTCCTTCAATTGGTATCAGAGCGTGGTTAATGGTTGCTGGTGTTGAATCTTTCCTTTATCGTCATGGAGAATGCAGTCAATGTCAGGGGAGTCCCTCACTTAGATGGAAGTAATTTCTAGATCTGGAAGAAAAGAATGAGATCTCATCTAAGATCTCTTGGAATGGAAGTTCTCTTTTCTACTATTCAAGGAATACAAGTCACTGATCCAACAGGCCTGGCTATGACTGAAACAAAAAAGAAAATTCTTGATGTAGATGCTAAAGAAAAAAATGCACTCACTGCAGCCCTTTCTGATTAGATCTACCTAAAGGTGATGAATTTCACCTCAGAAAAATCTATGCAGGATAAACTCGAGAATATTTATGAAGGAGATAACATAGTGAAGGAGGCGAAACTACAAGTGCTGCACAATCGGTTTGATGATCTGAAGATGCATCCAGACGAGAATGCCGACTCATTCTTCAGTCGAATTACTGAAGTGGTTAGAGCAATTAGAGGTCTATGTGAAGAAATCAAGGACATTGATATTGTAAAGAAAATATTAAGAAGAATTCAACCTCTATACAATGAAAAGGTTTCATCCTTTGAGGAAAGAGATCTTTCCAAACTTTCTCTGGATGATCTACTGAGCAGCTTGGTAGCATAAGAAATAAGAGTCAAACCAGAAGATGCTACGACTCATGTGAGCATTGAAATAGCATTCAAGGCCATGGATAAACTAAAAATCTCAATATATAGTAGCCGGAATGATGACGAAGAAAAAGAAATTTATTATGTCATTTAAAAGAAGTTCTAGAAGGGAAAAGGGAAATTCAAAGGGAAGTTACCTCTCGCATGTTTTCATTGTGGAAAAGTTGGGCACATTGCCTCTCAGTGAAAAAGAAAGATCAATGATGAATATAGTGAATATGAAAGCTTCACGAAGCCCCTAAGAAGGTTCTTCAAAAAGGGAGACTTCAAATATGGAATGAAAATGGAAAGGAAGAAGATTGAGAAATCCAACCTTGTAGAGGTGGCCCTCAAAGCTAAAAAGAACAACAGTACCTGGATTCTGGATAACGGTTGTTCATCTCATATGAAAGGTAATGCTAGCCTGCTAACAGATATCAAAAGGAAGGTCAATGGTAAAGTGCGATTTGGTAATGATGGAGCTCTGAAAACAAAGGGAGTGGAAGTACTGAATTAGATAATGGTGAACTAAAGAAGACTGAAGTCCTTTACGTAGATGGCCTACATCATAATCTCCTCAGCGCGAGTCAACTCTGTGACTCAGGACTTATAGTTACTTTTAATAAAAAAGGATGCACTATCAAGGTAAAGACATTCAATTCACTTATGAAGGGATGTAGAACAGAAGGCAACTTGTATTAGGTTGATATTGAAGAAAATGTATGTTACATGACTGTTGAAGAAAAAAAACTTGTGGCATTGGAGACCGGGACACATAAATCAACAAGACCTGGAGAAAATATCAAAATTGAGAATTTTCATGGACATTCCCAACCTGAAGTGTGAGCGTGAAAAATCTTGTGATGCTTGAATTCGTGGGAAGCTGTTCTGCAGTTCATATCGTCTAAAGAATAAAAGGGAATCTCACCATGTTGATCTGATTCATACAGATGTATGTGGGCCGATAAATGTTGCTGGAACTCATGGAGAAAGGTACGTTGTCCTTCTCATAGATGATTATAGTAGAATGGAATGTGTGATGGTCATTCACAGGAAATGAAAAGTCCTTGAATACATGAAAACATATTGGTGAATAGTCGAGATTGTTACTGGACGAACAATCAAAGTGTTGTGATCTGACAATGGAGGAGAATACATGTTCATTGAATTTGAAAATTATCTAGAGAAGCATGGGATAAAACATGAGGTAGATGCTTTGATAACTCCGCAACAAAATGGATTTGTTGAACGTAGGAATCGACAGGTGAACAACATGGAACGAACTATGCTGATTCAGATTCGTATTCCACAACATTACTGGAAAGAGGTTGTTCAAGCTGCAGTGTACATTCAGAATCGAACATGACTTTATATGGGTGAGACGAAGACACCATATGAATTGTGGCATGGAAGAAATCCCTCTTTAAAATACATTAATGTATTTGGAAGTAAATGATTCATCAAGAACAAATAATAAAATCAATGGAAGTATAGAGACAATGAAGATGAAAGAATTTTCCTCTGTTACTCAATGAACATAAAATCCTACAAATGTTTCAACAAGTGTTTAAGAAGGATTATGGAAAGTAGTTATGTTAATATAATTCAAGAGAAAACTATGAATGATTCAAGGACGTCATATGCTGATGTGATAGAAAGTCAGGAAGAAAGTGAACGTGACGAAAATAAAAATGTAGAAATAGAGGAAGTTGTAAAAAACACTCAACAGTCACATCATGATGTTGACTCAGAAGAAGAATCTGAAGAAGAAACTATGGTTGAAGAGAATGCTACTGAACCTCGCAGGAGAAATCGAAGAGCTGAGATTTATCCATCCAATATAATTGGGGACAGGAGTACACCCACTCAAACAAGAAGGATGATGAATAACATGAAATATGCATTTAAATAATTTGTAGAGCCATCCTCATTTGGAGAAGCTGAAAATGATGAATATTGGGTGAAAGCCATGAATGATGAATTAGATCAGATTGACAAGAATCAGATATAGGATCTTGTCCAAAGACCCGAAGGTCACAATGTGATTGGTACCAAATGTATCTTAAAAACTAAGTTTGATGAGCATGGAAGAGTCATCAGAAACAAGTCATGAGTGGTATGTAAAGGATACTCCCAGATTGAAGGCATTGATGTTGAAGAAACCTTTGCTCCACTGGCTAGACTGGAATCAATCCGGATTTTCCTTTCAATGGAACCCCACAGAGGATATAATGTTCATCAAATGGATGTCAAGACAACATTCTTGAATGGTGTACTTTAAAAATAAGTCTACATTGAACAACCAATGAGCTTCGTTTTGGGTACTGATGAAACAAAGGTCTACAAACTGAAGAAAGCTCTATATGGTTTGAAGCAGGCACCACAGGTGTGGTACTCACGGCAGGATTCATATCTCAAGAAGCTTGAATTAAAAAGAGGAGGAGTAGATCACAATTTCTAAGTTAATAATTCTCCAAAAGATCAATTGATGGTTCTATTCTACGTTGATGATATCATATTTGGTGGCAGCAGGCAGAAATCAGTTGATGAATTTTCCAACCACATGAAATCAGAATTTGAAAATTCTATGATTGGGGAGATCACATATTTCTTGGGGCTTCAAGTGATTCAAAAGAAGGAATACATTTTCATTTATCAGGAAAAATATGCAAGAGAGTTGCTAAATAAGTTTAATATGCAAGACTCCATACCAAAATTAACTCCAATTGTTGTTCGAACTAAACTTCGAAAGCATGAGGATGGGGCCTCTGTTGATCCCACCATGTATAGAAGGATCATTGGGAGCCTACTGTACCTAACAGCAACATGGCCAAATATTGTCTTTTCTATATGCCTTGCGGGCCGCTTTTAGAGTAATCCAAAGGATGAACATATGGCGGCAGTAAAAAGAATCATGAGGTAAATTCAAGGTACACATAACTTCGGGTTATTTTTGGCTGCAGGTAGGGATAGTGAATTATCAGCATTTTTTGATGCTGACTGGGCTAGTGATGTAGTAGACAGAAAGTCCACTAGTGGTGGATCCTTCTATATTGGGCAAAAATGTGTTGGCTGGTTGAGCAAGAAACAAGAAAGTACTTCTCTTAGTACTGCTGAAGCTGAGTATATCTCTACCACAAAGGCATGCACTCAACTACTATGGATGAAGCAACAATTAACAGATTTTGATGATGAGGTAAAGCAACCAATGTTGATTTACTATGATAACAAGAGCGCAATTGATCTTACGAAGAATCCTATTCAGCATTCCTATATGAAACATATTGAAATCAGGTATCAGTTTCTCAAAGAAAAAGATGGACAAGGGGTGATTAGAATGGATCATGTGGGAACTGATGAGCAAGTTGCTGATATCCTGACCAATCCACTTTCTGCGGCTGTGTTTGAGAAGCATCAGTTGAATCTTGGTGTTCAGCCACCTCCCAGTGCATAAGGAGGTTACGCAATACCCCTCACCCCGATTATGATAACTGTTTTTATCTGTTTATGGATGTGATGCAGGTTTGTGGGGGAGATACTATCCAGGGGGAGTATGGTTTTAGATGAACATTGAACAAATTAACATATTTTGGGTTTAGTGTCAATGGGGGTGAAAGGAATAAATTCAGGCATGTTCAGGCATGTATTACTGCTGTGACACAATGCGAATTCAGTGTCATTGATAGGATGAGATGGATAGGAAAGAATTCATCAGTCATGTAATGATTCTTGGGCATTATTGATAATTACAAAATACTGGAACCCAATCTAGGCTTCCTTTCTTGTTTTCTACACCAAGAATTTCTCACGTAGACTTAGAGTTTTGGCTGAGTAGATTCATGGATTTTCGGTTTGCACATGGATGGAGATCTATTGTATTTATTTTCTGATTTCCATCAAACCCAAATGGGGAGATTGTTGAACCCATGGTCTTATATGCATGATTTGGAGAATGGTTTGTGATTTTTTTTTCAATCCTCAGTGGAAGTTCAGAATGTGTACTAGCAAAGTGATCATACAGTTCAAGAAGACAACAGTATTGAAGGTGGCACCGTTTCCCAGTGTTTGCCAAATTTTTGGGCCTGAAAATTGAAATATGGAGAAAAATGTTTTTGGAAAAGAGACTTGCGCACCGTGTACTTTAAGGAGAGGAAACTTGCACGCCATATGTTTTTCAAGATCAGAACATGGGAAAATGGAAAGGGGATAAGGGTCGCGCAAGTTTTGGGCTGCTCACGCAAGTGACCTGCGCGCCGTGAAGAGACTTGTGAACCGATGCCTAGGAGGATTGGAAACTTGCGCGCCTATTGTTTTTCAAGAACATAACCTCAAAATATGGAAATTTAAAGAAGGCCGCACAAGTATTAGTGTGGTCTCTCAAGTGTGTAGCACGACAGAGGCTAGGGAGGATGAGCTGCGCGCCAGAACCTGCGCACCGAGGGAAGACCTGCGCGCCACCGCGCATGTGGTCCAGTTTTCCTATAAATAGAGGACCAAACCTCCTCATTTTCAATGAAGTTTAATACTTAGATATTTTTCGAGCTCTTATCGCGCAAGTGGTTGAGTCGTCCAAGTGGTTGGTGGGTCGCACAAGTAGAGGCTGCACGCCGATAGTTGGCTACGTGATCACGGTAGTTGGGGAGTTAAAGGTGTAACGGCGCGCAAGTTTGGTGTTGAAGGAGGCAGTGTCGCGCAAGTGGTTTGGTGTCACCTGCGTGCTGAATTTGTACCGCGCAAGAGACTTGCGCGCCAGGATTGAAACTTGCACTCCGGACTTAGAGAAGTTTGCCAGGGTTGTTAATGTACATTTGTCATTTTGAAGCTGCATGAATGCTGGAAGATCAACTGGTACCCTCAGCACAAAGTGAGATTCGTCTTCTAGTGAGAGTTGGATTTCAACAGAGCATCTACATACAACATAGGATGCATTCTTATGCAATTATGAAGAGACCTTCACATCTATAAACTGAGCATGACTTCACCAAGGACAGTGAGCCAGGGGAGTCAACGATAGTGACCCGAGGGAAGCAGTGAGCTATCCCTAATCCTTTGTAAAGGCAGTGAGCCTGGGACAGAGTGACAGTGCCTGAACCATTATAATCCACAGCTAGTGAAGATTATTGGCATTAGGTATGACCGAAAACTTATCGGCGTATGTACCTTGGATGTAGCCCTTAGTGGTGAACCAAGTAGAAAGTGTTGTGTCTTCTCTGTGCATGTGACTGTTTTCTTTCTGGTCATATTCATCATACAAGTTCAACAAGTTCCTACCAACATGGGAACAAGATCAATCACATTAAAAGAAAAAGTTGTCACCCTGATTCACCCTCCCCTCTCAGGGTGTCCCGAGGTCCTTTATCAACTTTATCCTATTTTTCAAGAGTTAAATTAGGAATACATTCTAATACTTCATAGTATAGAAATATCCCTCCCTTGGGCAGATTTGGTGTTGAATAAACTAAAAAAGTAATATTGCCTCTCCATCTAATTCACTGTTTGTAGCTCTCCTCACTTATTCTCTTCCAGTAATCTCCTTCAGAGCATCTTTATATGAAAAAAATCAGAGGAAGGTGGAATATTACCCTGATAATTAGCATATACACCTTCACGAGGCATTTCCGAGCATTCATCCCCTTCCTTAGATGAAAAATATATCTCTTCTTCCTTCACCATTGACTTCATCCTTGCTTCCTATGCTCCATCCAGGGATATATTCTAGTGGAGTTAAAAAATATATACTATCTGGGGATAAAAATGCCTTTCATTATTCAAGAACCAGCATAACCACCCTTGAGATTCTAGTACTCTCAACAAAAAAGACTTTCTTGATAGAATCCACTCAGCAGCCACTTCCTTCTCAGCTGTAACCACTCGACTTTCCAAACATGGTTTTTAAGTACAACTGGACTCACCCTTTTGATGATTAGAAGATGGATATTTACTCGGTTCTTCTATCGCACACTTTTTCCTTACCATTTTGAGGGTTCAGATTCGAAAGGAGTCAAGGGTCAAGGGTTGAGATATAGAGTGTCAAGGAGAAGAAGGTCCAAGGCATAGAGGAAGGTGAAAGGCCAGGATGGATTGAATTTATTATACTATTTAGGGATTGTAAATAATAAAGAAAAAAATTGAAAGCGGTAAAAAGAACATAAAACTATGTAATTTTATTTAAATCAAACAGAATTAGAAAAGGGTCCTTGAATGAATCGTTTTCACACAATCAGTTTCAAGGGATCATTTTCAAGAGATCAACTGCAAGAGTTCAGTTTCAAAAGATCGGTTTCACAACATCGGTTTCATGAGATCGGTTTCAAAATATCGGTTTTAGGATATTTGTTTCACAAGACCGGTTTCATAGGATCGGTTTCACGAGATTGGTTTCACGGGATCGGTTTCACGAGATCAGTTTCACAAGACCGGTTTCAAGAGATCAGTTTCACTGGATCATTTTCAAGAGTTCATTTTCACGGGATCGGTTTCACAAGATCGATTTCATGGGATCAGTTTCACTGATCGGTTTCACGGATCAGTTTCACTGATCTGTTTCACTGATCAATTTCACTGATCGGTTTCACTATTCGCAGTAGTTTGACAGGACTTTAGAGATTTACCATTCCTAGTTAATCATTAATATAGTTTATTCTCTCAGTGATTAAGGGTTTGGTGAATATGTTCACAAGTTAATGCTTAGTCCCGATAAACTCAAGAGTTATATCACCTTTTTCATAATGGCCTCTCAAAAAGTGATGTCTTGCATCAATATTCTTTTTTATATAATAATAAATTGGATTATTAGAAACGTTAATATAACTTGTGTTGTCACAGTTTTGGGGATATGTCTGAATTGAAATCCATAGTCTAATAAGGAGTGTTTTATCCAAAAAAATTGTGCACAACAACTACCAGGAACATTGTACTCTACTTCAGCATTTGATAATGTATCTGATTTTTGATTTTTACTACACCATAATATTAGATACTTTCTAAAAAAGTGACATGTTCCAAAGGTACTCTTTCTATCTAACTTAACTCCACCAAAGTCAGCATCTGAATAAATAACTAAATCAAAAGGTTGTCCTATAGGATAAAATAACCCTAAATTAGTTGTACACTTGAGGTATTTTAGATCTCTTTTAACATCATTTAAATGAGACTCTTTTAGGTTTTCTTGAAATCTTTCACACATACGCACACTAAAAATAATATTCAGTCTACTAGAAATTAAGTACCACAAACACCCAACAATTCCTCTATATGCTGTTTGATCAATAGATTTTCCATTTTCATCAATATCTATCTTTCATGTAGAACTCATAGGGGTTTCACTGGGCTTAATTCTATCAAGGCCATATCTTTTCAAAAGATCAATAATTTACTTACTTTTACTTATAATAATACCTTATTTATTTTGAAATATTTGAAATCCATGAAAATATTTATGTTCACCCATCAAACTCATTTCAAACAAACTTTGCATTATTTTAGTAAAATCATTACATAATTAATTTTTAGATCATCCAAAGATAATATTATCTACATATATTTGAGCTATTAAAACTTCTTTTGAAATTATTTTTACAAACAAATTAGGATCTGGAAGTCCTTTTGTAAAACCTTTTGAAATAATAAAATTACATAATCATTTATTCCAAGATCTTGGAGATTGTTTCAAACCATATAAATATTTAGATAATTTGAACACTTGATTTGAAAAATGTGGATTTGTAAAACCTGGGGGTTGTTCTTTTTTTTTCCAGCTATATTACCATTTGAGAATGCACTCTTGACATCCATTCAGTAATGTTTAAAATCCATGTGTATTGTATAATAAAGTATTATTCTTATAGCTTCAAGCCTAGATATTAGTGGAAAGTATTTTTCATAATCAATTCCCTCCTCTTGATTATATCATTATGCAAGCAACCCAAATTTTTTTCCAAATATATTTCTAGAATCATCCACTTTATTTCTAAAAACCCATTTGGTTTATATAGTAAAATTATCCTTTGGTCTATCTATAAGATTCTAAATTTTTTTTATTTCATACATGTTAAGTTCTTATTTCATGAACATTACCCAAAATTCATCATTTATTTCATTATTGGTATTTTTATGTTCAAGTTATGACAAGAATTCTTAATGCTGAACCATGTTTCTAAAGGAAGATCTAATTTGTGTTCCTCTATCTAAATCATCAACAAAAACATATAAGGTGTGATTTTTAAGTGTCCTAGTTGGTCTATATAAGGTAGGACTAGTTATTTCAGGATTTTCATTTTGATCTGGTTCATTATGGCATAGATCTGGAGAATTTCCAAAAATTGGAGTTTTCCTAGATTTCTTCATATGATGATTTTCAGTTTCATAATTAATATCTAGATTGAACATATCCTCTTCAATATTTTCTAGTGAGGTATTAGGCTCATGTGGATATATTTCATCAAACATGACATATACATATTCCTCCACACTCATTGTTTTCTTATTAAAGACTTTATAAGATTTTCCTGATGTAGAATATGCAAGAAAAATTCTATCATCATATTTGGGGGAAAATTTATCTAAATTGTCTTTAGTTTCTAGAATAAAAACATTACATACAAACTATATAAAATAAAATATTAGTTTTCTTATGTATGGGTTTGATTAAGACTTTATTTATTATGTAACATGATGTATTAAGAGCTTCATCCCAGAAATAAATCGATTGTTCATATTCATTAAGCATATTTAGAGTAATTTCTTGTAGGGTTCTACTTCTTCTTTCTACCACAACATTTTTTGAGGTGTCCTAGGATCATATAATTTATGATTATAGCCATTTTTTGAGAAAAAAGATTCAAAATATTGATTCTGAAACTCATGGCCATGATCACTTCTTAATGATTTAATCGTAAGTCCACACATATTTTCTATAGTCCTGGCATACTTGGGGAAGTGAGAACAAGATTCACTCTTTTGAGCTAAGGAAAGGGTCTAGGTATACCTAGGGAAATCATCTACATGGACATAAACATAATGCTTCCCATTGAAACTAGAAACTCAAGATGGTGGAAACAAATCCATGTGAACCAACTCATGAGGTTGAGAATTAGTTACATCTTTCTTTGGATTGGAAGAGGTTTTATGTTCCTTTCCTTTTTGAAAATGTATGGAGACCTTATTGTCCAGAAAATATAATTTGGTTAGGTATTTAACTAATCCTTTTATTGTTAACTTCTTAAAAGAGCGTATGTTGCAGTTTCCTAGTCTTCTTTTCCAAATCCTGGACTCTTTGTGAAAGACATTAAGACAAGAGAAATTCTGTGAGACTAGTGTTTCTAAAATTATAGCATATACATTATCATATCTAAGAGTAGTAAATACAAAGTTATTCTTAGTTTAAAAAACATGGAATGAATGTTTTTTGAATTTAACATTAAATCCATCATCACATAATTGATATATTCTATGTGGGATAAAATTTAATCCATCAACATAATGTACTTGGGAAATTGAAATAGAGTTAGGGTTAACAATATAGCCTCAGTCGATGATTTTTCCTTTACCATTGTCACAAAATGTGACATGTCCTCTATAAATCGTGATACCACTTTTAACTCTTGATTTGTCCCATATCATATGTCTTGAACACCCACTTTCCAAGTACCATAGATTTTTATAGGAGCTTTGTATGCAGTTTACCTAAAAACAATTCATCCAAGAAATTATTTTGGTACCCATAATTGTTTGGGCCCACATACATTAGTAACATAAGATTTAGGAACCCAAAATTGTATTATAGGATTATTATACGTGGAATATAGTATTTTTGAGAAATATACTCTATTTGGTCTGGAATAATTGGACGTAGTAAAATAATTCTTTGAAATGGATCGTGCGGTAAAATTCAGGTTTTTGAAAAAAGTAGCATATTTTCCAAATTTGGTTACAAAATATGGTTTGGATAAATTCCTTTGACCTGGTTGATATCCTATCCTAGAAATTTACATAGGGGAAATTTGTTTACTAAGAATTTTCGCATGTTTATGTTTTCCATTAGTAAACTTTTCCATGTCCTTCCGAAATTTCTCATTAGACATTTTTAACTCATTGTTTTCCTTGAGAATTTGATCATTTTTCTCTTTTTTAGTTCTAAGTTCAGATTTAACAGTCATAGTAAGAGCATTATATTTATTCAAAAATTTATACTTATCTTTTAACTCATTTCATGTTTCTTATTGCATGTTGTAATGTTCAAATAATTCATAATTTTTCATATTCTCAGACTCAATTTCTTTTTCAGAATAATAAGAATTATGTACATGAGTGTCTGAGGTTACCTCAGTTGTGTTTGTCATAAAACACATATTAGCCATGCCCTCTTTGTCATTATGAGAAGAAAAAGATTCACTAGATCTCTCCTCAGAGGCACTGCAGGTGGAATTCATTGCCTTCTAATAATTTTTATCCTTATTTTCATAATTATTTTTTTATTTAAGAATTGGAAGGTTATCCATGACATGTCCATTCCATTTACATTCATAGAAAATTATCTCTTATGATTTATTATTTCTCTTCCAATCCTTTTTCTAGTTTCCCTTATTATCATACATTCCTTTGTAATTGGTATTTCGGAAAAACTTCTTTTCCCTATAATATTTATTGAATCTTTTGAACAGCTGGGCAATTTATCCTTCACTATCTGAAGATGATTCTTCACTACTAGAGCTTTCAACAGCAACATGAACTTTCTAATTGACTATAAATTTAGAGGTAGTAGTATTGAAGGCTATAGAATTTTTTTTGGTTCATACTATTCTTTATTTAACATCAATTACTCTTCATACATCATTAATTTTCCAATAAATTCCTTCACTAGAATCTTATCAATGTCAGAAGATTCTCTAATGAATACAGATTTCCCTCACCATCTCTCTAGTAAGCATCGTAGAAGCCTCATAATCTGTTCATTAGATGTAACTTCTCTTCCAAAATAAATCATGTTATTCACAGTTTCATTAAACCAATAATATATATTATAAATAGATTCATTAGGCTTCATTATAAAGTTTTAATGTTTAATAGTATAAGTATTTAATCTCAATTAATAAATATTAGATGTTCTTTTGTGAGAAACAGACAGAGTGTACCAAATCACATGTGCAGTTTTACAAGCCAAAATATGATTAAACTCTTCATCTCTTAGGGAACTATATAGGGAATTCATTTATTTACAATTATTTTTATATGAGGTCTTGGTAGGTTCATCCAAATTGTTTCTAGAAGTTTCAGATATTTCAAATTTACTTTCAATAGTTTTCTATATATCAAACCTCATGCTATCTAGGTGTATTTTCATTTTAATATTCCACTAAGAATAGTTAGTTCCATTAATGAAAGGTGGTATATTGGAAGTATCCCTTTATAATCTATTATCCATGATTTAAATTGTGAAATAATTTCAAAGAGATAAAAGTTTTTAAATGACTGAATTTTTAAGATCATTGAAGAAAACTACAATCACAATTGAAAATATTTGGAAACTGACAACAATTCTTTCTTCAATGATACCAAATGTTGGTAAGTGTAGATCACTCAAGAGAGGGTTAATTGAGTATCTATAAAAATATCTATTTAAATTAGTTCTTTGAAAACATATCTCCCAATTAAAATATAATCAAAGTCAAATTATAGGGAATTTATAAATGTCCTGAATGTTCAATTAATTTCTCAAAATATTGATTAGTTCTCAGATTTACCAATCTAATTATTAGTCAAAATTTTGAAACAAATCTACTGATTCAAAACAGATTTAAAAACTTACTAAACTGAATATAAAATTTCAATTTAGTATTAATTGAAATGCAATAAATACATATCAGGTTAAACTAAAAGATAAATAAACAATGGATAAAAACAAGAGGTTCAGTCTAAAGTTGAGACTTAGTCCTCTCCACTTGGTGATCACCTGGAACCAAGAATTTTATATTAATAAACTTTTGATCCACACCCGGAATCGAGGTTCACAACAACATAATAGGCTTTCTAGGTCACACTTGACCTCTACCACATTTATTCAGGGGGAAAACAGCAAAAAGATCACACTTGATCTCTTCCACTATTCTACGAGGGATACAAGAGTAAAAAGAGAGTGAGTGTGAGGATATTGAGTATCCACAAGTTATGCATAGTATATAGTGTGTGTGAAACAAACAGATTCACACACACATCTCGAAAAAGTAATTACAAGATCACAATTGAGTTATAAAAAATAATAGAGTTTAGAAGTCTCTCTGAGTTATGTAGTGAATCTTTGGACTGTATTGAAGGATATAAAAAGAAATTCGAGTCATATTATGGAATATGACTTCTAAATAGTGTATCGTAGCCTCCATACACTACCTTCCAAGTGTAAAAAGTTCAACTCTTTGATTTTAGGATGTTCAGAGAAATTTATCACGTTCTTTCTTGTATTATTGAACCCCCTGTGTACTCAGCTTTGAGTTCTTGCATGGCTTTTTGAGTTATTCTGTTAACACTATTTAGCATATTCGCCTGGTCTATCTCACATTCATGCTCTCTGAACAGTTTAGCTTGTAATAATTTTATACTTAATGGTCCAGTAGGCATGAAGATCTCCCCATGTGCATGTACCTCATACTTTCTATGGATAGTCCTACAGACAACATTAAATAATGTCAGAAACATTAAAACAAATTTGAAATAATAAATTCGAAATATTATTTCTGACTATTGGTGACTCATAAGTATCAGTGACTCATTTTCACCAGTCTGTCATCATCGGTTTGTCAGTATCGGTCTGTTAGCATCGTTCTATAAGCATCTGTCTGTAAGCATCGGTGACTCCATGTATCAGTGAGTAATTTCCAATGGTATCAGTGACTTAGTGTATTGGTGAGTCAATCATCAGTGTGTCGTCCATCAGTGTGTTGATCATCAGTGTGTCGATCATCAGTGTGTCGATCATCGGTGTGTCTTCTAAATCTGTGTCGATCATCAGTGTGTCATCAATCGGTGTGCCGATCATCAGTGAGTCGATAAATGGTGAGTCAATCATCGATGTGTCTTCCATTAGTGTGTCGATCATTTTTGTGTCGTCCATCAGTGAGAAGATTGAACTAATGGTGCCAAAGACTCTGAGAAACTTATGAAGGGTCTATCTTAGAGAAAACACTACTAAATTAAGTGTCATCTATAAATACTTGGATATATACACTTGTAAGTATATTTAATCATAAAAAATATTATTTAGTTATTAAAATATATTTTTTAGTATTACATAATTGATTTACATAGAGATATTAAATTACATGAAATAATAGAATCTGTAGACAGACATTAGTTGTGATTTTGAACACCATTATATCATAAAGGGTCAAACATTATTAAATAATAATATTTTATTAATTATTTAATTTATTTGTATAATTTATCGATTTTATTATACCATGAATTTTATTTATTACCATGTTATATTTAATTACATAATCAATTAAATTAATGTCATACATTTTGACAATATTCGTCTCATATGTCCAAAATGATTTCGAGAGGCTGAATATGGACAATTAGGAAATTATTTCACTATATACTGAATAATAATTATTAAATAATTATAATTCTTTTACATTATTTATAATTTCAAATCCCTCTATGGAATGTTTTTATGAAAAACTAACTACGTTACAACCATGGAGATGATATGTCGTATGTACGTATGAGTAATGATTGCATTTTTAAAATAATATGAGGGAAATAATATGAGTCTTATTTTATCATAATAGAATGATTATTATATCATAAATATCAAATAATATATTCCCATACACTAATATATGGAATCCATGTGATGTGGTTATGAAAAATTAACCACATCACTTTGTGGAGGTGGAATTCCAAATGTACACACATATGACATTATTATTTTTTAATACATGGAAAGGTAAGAAAATAGATGATAAATTATAATAAAATAACATAGATATTATCTGTAATATAATATAAATATATTCATTGAATCCATCATTAAAACCAATTGTTAGTGGTAGTTATGGAAAATGATTTTTTTGATTCGTGAGGCAGTAGTCTGCCATACATAGGAAAGATGGTTTTGTTTCCTATTTGATGGATTAATGATATATATATATATATGTTATGAAATTAAAATAATAAAAATCTAAATTTTCATTATATACTTATTTTATTATTTCATCATTATTTACAAATATTTTAAAGAGGTGGAAGAATAAATAAAACGAAAAAATTTGGTTATAATCTATATCTTTTCATTAGACAACATCCTTTCATTTCCAACTAAATCCCTATAAAGTGTGTATTATTCCAAAAAATACCTATAGAATGATTTTATGGATTATATTACTGTAATTTTGTAGGTATTCATAGATATATAGTTCTAAAATGTTGTGACTTATAGTGGAGAGGAGGTTCCCTTTTACAAGTGAGGGGTGGGGACCTCTAGGAATTTCTAAAATTATAAAATTAATATAAATTAATTTTCATTCTAAATTTAAGACAATTGATTTAATTTAAATATAATATTATAATTAATCTAAATTATCTCATTCAATAAAAATCGGACATGTTTAGGTGATGTTTTCACCTATATTTCTTTGTATTAATATAAGGCCCTAACCTTAAACCTTACTTAATCTTGAGATATTTCAAGAATAAACCTTTAAGATCTTTTCAGGTTTAGATTTTTAGAGAATTAGATCATAAAACATGCATTACATTACACAATTAAACAAAGTGGTTACATAAAAGATAGTATTAATTTTTCCCATCAACGGAAACATATTTTAAATAAAACATGTATTCTATCTTGACACTTCCTTGACACTATCATCATATCATGTACCTTTCCCTTGACTTGTGAAAAACATTTCAAAAAAAACTCGGGATGAGCATAAAAAGCTCAGTAAGGGATATAAAAATACGAAAAGGAAACATGAGTACATATATACATAAGAATGAAATCATAATTTACCCACAAACCATAATCACTTTAACATACCTCATCAAATCAGGAATAAATCATAGAAGTCATAAGACATAAAGGTAACTTGAGGCATTCATAACATTCTTACGTAGGGAGTAACCCTCTTGGTTATGTTTTGAATACCCATCACAGTATATTCCCTAAATATATTCAGAGAAACCTTAAAATTTCACTCCTTCACGTTACACAATGCATTGGAGAGCTATATCGGGATCACCCACCCTTAGTTTATCACGGAACCACCCATCTTTATAATAATTCCCAAGAACCACAACATAGTCGTATCACATAAAACATGCATAAAGGAAACAAAACATTTCCACCTTTCCATCACAAGATATCAATACAACACATTGATATAAAAACATTATGAGAACCATTTTCAATACAAAAATAAATGAAAAGTAAAACATGGTATTTATTTTTCTTTTAAAAAAAGGTATGGCTTGTAGAGGAAGATGAAACTCAAATAATGGACACGACGGCGGAGAAGTCGTTGTCGCCGCATACGTACGACAAAAACATTCCATTTTTTTGTTTAGTAAAACGCTTCGTATAAAAAAGATTCCTTTTGGATAAAAATAAAAGTCAAAGGGTTTATACACCGTATAAAAGAGGGTTGTGTATAAAACAAAATATGCTTCAATGAAAGGAGATTGAGACAAAGTCCCATACCTCGGGTCCGACTTCACTCGATCGTTCTTTAATCTCCAGAATAATAAACTTGAGTTAATTTATACTTGCTTAAGAACCTTTTTAAAGTGCATTATTCCTTTTATATCACTTATTACCTTGTCATGAACACTATGTAATCATTTAAGTTAATGACGGTCATTTTGTCGATATTTGGTACTTGAGTCAAAAGTAAACTTCTTATATTTACAAGTTGTTCACGTAGTCAAATATCCATTATCTTAAGAATGATATTGATGAGGTATATTACATATATTTAATATATATCTAGTATATACATGCATTTATAATATTACATAATCATTTAGAGGTAAGAAATGTAATGCACCATTAATGGAGACGGTAAGCCGTACGTACGCATGAACGCTACTTTCATTTCAATTTCGTATTTTATGGAATGGAATCATAATGATATAAAAATATATTATAATTCCAGTATAATATCATATATAATACCATTAATTACATCCATTATACCTCCCACATATGGCATTGAAGAATAAAATCACTTTGAGGGGGCGGTAGTCCGCACTTCCTAAAATGAATATATCGCGTTTACCCATAATGGAAACCATAAAGGTATGCCATAAATGAAAAATAAAGAAGTTTAAGTAAAACATTAACATATTATATATCATATATAAATATAGTGTCATCTTAATGGACACCTTTGAAGGTGTTGAAAGAATATTGAACAATCATCATTTCGTGAGGCAGAAATTCACCATCCACGGAAACAATATTTTCTTTAACCATTAGATGTAGGTGTCTGTAAGTGTATATCAAATCCTTCTTATAACAACATTCAAGTATATGGAAGATAATGGTGTTGTTACAAAATAAATTAATAAATAGAGTTTAGGGGGTTGGAGAAGCAAAATAAAACATAAGAACACAAGAGAGGACACTACCTTTAAATCGGGTAACTCTTTTTGATTTGAGCTCAAAGGCTTCCTTGGGAAGACTTCTGCCCAAAGTGCGGCATCAAGGAGTAATATAGGGATACAGAGAGACACAATGGGAAGGTTTTGGAGGAGCCAAAGGCTTTGGAAGTGTGGGTAAGGAGGTATAGGTGGGGGCATTTTATAAGAGGAGAGGAGGGGCACTCTTGGAAAGTAAAGAAATGTTACTTTCTTTTGAAATGATTTTCGGATTTAAAAGGTCCCACACTGATATAATTCGAGGATAAGGTGATAAGTGTTTGATATCCACCTATACAATAGGTTTTTTATAAGTTTAGGGTTAGATTTTACATTATCTTTTCATTTTATTTAAATCGTTAAATAATGAGGTCATCGCTGCATCATCATGGTGTCATAAATAATTTCATTTATTTAATGTCTAAAAATTATAAAAAAAATAATATGATGTAGGAAATCTTTTTAGTTTTCCAATGAATATTTATAGTCAAAAATCTTACTTGTATAACCCCATGTAAATTTTTTTTTACTAAAACAACTCATGTTTGTGTAATTTTTACTTTTACATTAAATAAAAAGTTATTTATGTCATTTCCCAACCAATGTGGCTCCATGGGGTCCCCAAGTTGACCCATGGATTTTCTTGGTATGACATGACACATCCAATGAGGGTAGGACATGTGTCAAGCTCATCTCATATTATTAAAACATTATTTTTACCTTAAACTACACTAATTACCTCTAATCGCGATTAAAAACAAAAAAGTTACTATTCACCAAAAAAATTATTTTATTCCCATTAAACCACATTTTAATTATTAATGACAACCATGTATGTCGGATTTTTGAAATTAAAAACATAGAGGTGGTAAAATTTCATTTAAACGAAAAATCAGTTTTTATAAGTACCACTTAGTGGTTTCACTATTCATCAAAAATTGAAGTTTTCCAGAAAAATACCAAATCTTCACCCAAAGCTATATTTGATAATCCGAATTCAAAAATGATGTCTATTTTACGAAATTCAAAACATATAATTTTTATTAATTAATTTAAAAATTAATTCCCGCTGTCAGAGCAAATAGCTTGTTTTTATGAAACAATAAGTATCAAAAGATTGACACTAGTTTAAGTCCAATTTCAAAGTGAAATTAATTACAATGAACACTATTGGATTAAATGGTAAAAATATATTCTAATTGAACTTTAAAACCAATTCAAAATATAATCTAATCATATAAATAATTTAGATTAAAAAGAGGTTTTGAATTAAAATACAACATTTTTCACTGTTCATTAACAAAATGAACTTTATCAGAAAAATACCAAAAATTAACAGAAAGTAAATTTTGATGTCACAATCATAAAGAATAAGTTTATTTTGACAAACATATCTTATAAAATTGTCAAAAGATAGATTTAAAAAATGGTTTGCCATCAAAAGTCAGTAAAACAATCTTTTAAAAATATTAGTGTATTCCATGATTAATATTGGATTTATTCTCATTTTAAACCTATAAAACACTATCTAATTCATTAATATACATAGATAAAAATATCTATTATTCATTACTTACTTGGGATGTTACATCCTTCCTCCTTTAGAAAATTGCGTCCCCGCAATTCATTTACTTATCGAATAAGTGTGGGTATTTATCCCTCATTGCATTTTCAGATTCCCATGTTGCCTCTTAAATCATGTGGGTTTTCCAAAAAACCATTACCTGATGAATCACCTTATTCCGTAACACTTGCTCCCTGTGGTCAAGAATCTGGACAGGTTGTTCCTCATAAGATAGGTTTTCTTCCAGCTGAACTACCTTTGGACTCAAAACCTGAGATGGATCTGGCATATACATTATCAACATCAAAACATGAAAAACGTTGTGTACCTGAGATAAAATCGAAGGTAAAGCCACTCAGTATGCAACTGATCCAACTCTCTCCATAAATTCATATGGTCCAATGAACCTTTGAATCATCTTTCCTTTATTACCAAATCACATCACACTCTACCATGGTGAAACTTTGAGAAAAACATGATCACCTACCTCAAAAGAGAGATCCTTCCTCCGGTTGTCCACACAACTCTTCTGCCTGCTTTGAGCTGTTCTCATCTGTTTTTGTATCAGCTGAATTTTTTCTGCCAACTCTTCTACCAATTCTAGTCCCGTCAACTTCCTTTCACCCACTTCATCCCAGAAATCTGGAGTTCGACACCGCTTCCCATATAACGCCTAAAATGGTACCATCTGTATACTGGAATGAAATCTGTTATTATAAGAAAACTCAACCAAAGAATGATGATGGTCCCAACTTCCCTGATAATCAATCAAACAAGCACGTAGCATATCCTCTAATGTCTGAATTGTTTGTTCTGACTGTCCATCTGACTAAGGATGAAAAGTTGTACTTAATTTTAATTCAATACCCTGTGACTTCTGAAGGACTTTCCAAAAGTTAGAAGTGAACCTGGGATCACGGTCAGATACAATGGAGAGAGGAACTACATGTAACCTGAATATCTCTTTAAGATACAAACAGGAAAGTTGATCTTGGTAAAAAGTATCTCGTATAACATGGAAATGAGAAGATTTAGTCAAGTTATCAACAATAACCCATATTTCATTATTACCTCGAGATGTCTTCATTAATCCCACAACAAAGTCCATAGATATGTTATCCCATTTCCACTCCGGCACTGGTAAATGCTGAAGCATCCCTCTTGGTAACTGCCACTCTGCTTTAAACTGTTGGCATGTCAAACACTTTACAATAAAATCAGCAATATCCCTTTTCATTCCACCCCACCAGTAATACTCCCGCAGATCTCTGTACATCTTAGTACTGCTAGGATGAACTGAAAATAGAGAACTATGAGCTTCAAATAACAACTCTCTCTTCAACTGTGAATCACAAGGCACACACAATCTCTTCCCAAATCTCAAAACACAATCACTATAAATGTTGAATTCATGCAACTTACCTTTCTGAACCAGCTCTACCTTTTTCTGCAACTCACTGTCTTGCTTCTATGCTTGCTTGATTCTGTCTGATAGAGAAGATTTCACTAATAACTGAAATAAAACATAACTACATCCTGCACCAATATCTTCTATGCCAAATTTCATCAAATCCTTATCCAAAGGATCATGTTCCAAGCGCAAAATTTTTAATGAAGCGTTACTTTTTCGACTCAAAGCATTAGCCACTTTATTTTCTTTTCCCAGATGGTAATGAATTGTACAATCATAATCCTTGATTAATTCTAGCCATCTCCTCTGTCTAATGTTCAATTATTTCTGAGTGAATATATACTTTAAACTTTTGTGATCAGTATATATTTCACACTTTACTCCATAAAAATGATGCCTCCAAATTTTTAATGCAAAAACAACAGCATCTAATTCCAAATCATGTGTAGGGTAACTTACCTCATGAGTTTTCAACTGACGTGAAGCATAAGAAAATACCTGATCATTCTGCATAAGGAAAAAACCAAGTCCTTTCCATGAAGCATCATTGTAGATAAAAAACTCACCATTCTTGGAAGGAAGTGCCAAAACTGTAGCATTCACAAATCTTCTTTTCAACTCCTAAAAACAATCATCACATTCTTTTGTCTAGATAAACTTAACACCCTTCCGAGTTATCTTAGTCATTGGACTAGATAACCGTGAAAAATTTCTAACAAACCTTCGGTAATAGCCGGCCAAACCAAGGAAACTACGAATCTATGTTACATTTGTGGGTCTTGGCCATTCTTCCACAACCTTTGTTTTTACAGGATCAACAGTTATCCCATCTTTAGAAACAATATAACCAAGGAAAGAAATTTGTTGCAACCAAAACTCACACTTGCTGAATTTCCCATACAATTTATTTTCTTTTACGGTTGGAAAATAACCCTTAAATGTCTTTCATGCTCCTCTTTACTTTTAGAAAACAACAAAATATCGTCAATGAAAACAACCACAAACTTATCCAAGAACTCAGGGAAAATTCTATTCATTAGGTCCATGAATACAGCAGGTGCATTGGTTAGCCCAAAAGGCCTTAATAAAAATTCATAATGGCCATATCTTGTACGAAACACAGTCTTTGGAACACCTTCTTCCTTTAACTTCAGCTGATGGTACCCTGATCTCAGGTCAATCTTTGAAAAATACTGAGCTCCCTGAAGCTGATCAAAAAAATCATCAATATGAGGAAAATGATATTTGTTCTTAATAGTGATGTTATTCAAGGATCTATAATCAATGCAAAGTCTCATAGAACCATCTTTCTTTTTAACAAATAAAACATGAGCACCCCATGGTGATGTGCTTGGTAAAATGAAACCTTTCTCTAATTAATCTTGCAATTGCTCCTTTAGCTCTAAAAGTTCAATTTGAGAAATTCGATAAGGGGGTTTGGAAATTGGCTTAGCATCAGGACCTAAGTCTACAATAAACTCAACTTCCCGATCTAGTATTATTCCAGGAAACTCATTAGGAAAAACATCAGGATACTCATTTACCACTGGCACATCATTAATCTGAACAGTTCCTTTATTTTCAATGATGTGTGCAAGGTAACATTCATTTACATCTTTTACAAGTTTCTCAGCCTCTTGATATGTTATCAACAGTAAGGGTTCATTCTTGTACACAAACTGAAAGTCTTTCTGAAAAGAAACTTCTTTTGCTCTACAGTCAATATTAGCATGGTAAATAGAGAGCCAATCCGTACCTAGGATAACATCAAACTCTAATAGAGGTAAAACAATAAGGTTTGCAAGTAGGTTCTTTCCACAGATAAGGATAGGAAAATTATTATAAATTCTTTGCCTCAACATTTCCCCGAGGTATTTTTACCAAAATTTAAGGAGTCATTTCTTAAGATGGTATTCCCATTTTACTAGAAAAGTTTTTAGAGATGAAAGAATGTGGAGACCCCGAATCAAACAACACACTGGCATAATCTGAAAAAACAGACAAAGTACCTGATACAACTTCATTTGATGGCTCGACATCTGCTGAAGTAGTTGCAAAGGATTTCACCACCCCTTTCTGCTTGTAGAATAACTGCTTCCCATCACTCAAGCTCTTTGTTGGACACTCATTTTCATAGTGACCCATCTCAATGCACTTAAAACATTTCACTAATTATAAATCAAATTTGGGCTTACCATCACCTTGATCTTTTTCAGTGCAATCACGAGCCTTATGTCCCATCTTACCACATCGGTAGCACTTTCCAGAATTAAGAAGACATTCCCCACCATGCCTTTTACCACATTTATCACAAACTGGAAACTTAGTTTTCTTACCATCAGACCTTTTTGAAGAATTCTTTCCTTTCTCCTGCCTCCTCGATCTCTTCTTCTGCTGCTTGTTATAGAACACTTGATCATCAACAAACTCCATTTCCACCTTCTCAGCACAACGAAAAAGCTTTTCATAACTTTTAAACTCACGAGATGCTAATTCCCTTCAATATTTTGGCTTTAATCATGAGTAAAAGCGATTGATTTTACTATCAAGGTCTCAGATAAAATTTGGAGCAAACCTTGCCAATCGAGTGAACCTTTCTTCATAGGCAGCCACTAAGTCCTCCTCTTGCCTCAATTCTAGGAATTGTTTTTCCATCCTAAGTAAAACAACCTGAGGAAAATAATTCTCCAGAAACATACCTTTGAATTCATCCCAGTCGAGAGCATCAATCTCATCAGCGTCCTAGATATTTTTAACCATCGACCACCACTGATCTGCTTCACCCTCCAAATGGTAAATAGAAATACTAACCTTTTGATTGTCTGAACACCCCCATGACATCAAAAATCTTCTCCAGTTCTTTAATCCACCCTGCAGCTAGCACAGGGTCTGATGATACTCTGGATGATGGGGGATGTTGCCTCATGAAATGTTCCACCACTGACATGTTCCTATGTGGTTGATCTGGCTGATCTCGTGCATGGATACCGCCACCATTTATCGCTTGATTCAATAGTGCCATTACTGCAACACACTGTTCAGTTCCAATTCCGACCATCTCGGGATGCTGATTCGGAAGGTTATTTCCTTCTTGTATGCCTTCCTAGCACTGCTTCCCTGTTTCCTCAGCAGAAAGCCATTCTAAACAAACTTGTCTTAGATGAAGCAACATGGTAATCTTGAAATGCTATATCACTTCAATTTGACCATAAAAAATTATTTTTGGATAATAATTTAATAGAATTCTAACTCCTAAAGTTATCTAAACTGACCTCTGATACAAACTATAAGGCCCCAGTCTTAACCCTTACTTAATCTTGAGATATTTCAAGAATAAACCTTGAGGATCTTTTCAGGTTTAGAGTTTTAGAGAATTAGATCATAGAACATGCATTACATTCCTCAATTAAACAAAGTGGTTACATAAAATGTAGTATTCATTTTTACCATCAACGGAAACATATTTTAAATAAAACATGGAATCTATCTTGACACTTCCTTAACACTATCATCATATCATGTACCTTTCCCTTGACCTATGAAAACATTTAAATAAAAAACATGGGATGAGCATAAAAAGCTCAGTAAGGGATATAAAAATATGGAAAGGAAACAAGAGTACATATATACATAAGAATGAAATCATAATTTACCCATAAACCATAAGCACTTTAACATACCTCATCAAATCATGAATAAATCATAGAAATCATAAGAAATAAAGGTAACTTGAGGCATTCATAACATTCTTACGTAGGGAGTAACCATCATGGTTACGTTTGGAATACCGATCATAGTATATTCCCTAAATCTCTTCGGAGAAATCTTAACGTTTCACTCCATCGCGTTACCCAATGCATTGGAGAGCTATATCAGGCTCACACACCCTTAGTTTATCACGGAACCACTCATCTTCATAATAATGCCCAAGAACCACAACATAATCTTATCACATAAAACATGCATAAAAGAAACATAAAATTTCCACCTTTCAATCAAAAGATATCAATACAACACATTGATATAAAAATATTATGAAAACCATTTTCAATACCAAAATAAAAGAAAACTAAAACATGGTATTTATTTTTCTTTTAAAAAAAATTATGGCTTGTAGAGGAAGCCGAAACTCAAATAATGGACACAGCGGCGGAGAAGTCGTTGTCGCCGCATACGTACGACAAAAACATTCCCTTTTGTCATTTAGTAAAACGCTTCATATAAAAAGTATTCCTTTTGAATAAACTTAAAAGTCAAAGGGTTTATACACCGTATAAAAGAGGGTTGTGTATAAAACAGAATATGCCTTAATGAATGGAGATTGAGACGAAGTCCCATACCTCGGGACCGACTTGACTCGATCGTTCTTTAATCTCCTGAATAATAAACTTGAGTTAATTTATAATTGCTTAAGAACCTTTTTCATGTTCATTATTCCTTTTATATCACTTATTACCATGTCACGAACACTATGTAATCATTTAAGTTAATAACAGTTGTTTTGTCGATATTTGGTACTTAAGTCAAAATTGAACTTCATATATTTAAAAGTTGTTCAAGTAGTCAAATATCCATTATCTCAAGAATGATATTCATGATGTATATGCCATATATTTAATATATATCCATTATATTCATGCATTTATAATATTTCATAATAATTTAGAGGTAAGAAATTAAATGCACCGTTCATAGAGGCGGTAAGACGTACGTACGCATGAACGCTACTTTCATTTCTATTTCGTATTTTATGGAATAGAATCATAATGATAAAAAGGTATATTATAATTCCAGTATAATATCATAAATAATACCATTAATTACATCCTTTATACGTCCCACATATGGCATTAACGAATCAAATCACTTTGAGGGGGCGGTAGTTTGCACTTCTTAAAATGAAGATATCGCGTTTACCCATAATGGAAACCATAATAGGATGCCATAAATGAAAAATACAGAAGCTTAAGTAAAACATAAAAATATTATATATCATATATAAATATAGTGTTATCTTAATGGACACCTTTTAAGGTTTTAGAAGAATATTGAACAATCATCGTTTCGTGAGGCAGAAATTCGCCATCCAGGGAAACAGTATGTTCTTTATCCATTAGATGTAGGTGTGTGTAAGTGTAGCTCGAATCCTTATTATAACAACATCCTAGTATATGGAAGATACTGTTTTTGTTACAAAATAAATGAATAATAAGAGTTTAGGGGGTTGGAGAAGAAAAATAAAACATAAGAACACAAGAGAAGACACTACCTTTAAATCGGGTAACTCTTTTTGATTTGAGCTCAAAGGCTTCCTTGGGAAGACTTCTGCCCAAAGTGAGGCATCAAGGAGTAAGAGAGGGATGTGGAGAGACAAAATGGGCAGGGGTTGGGCGATCCAAAGGCTTTGGAAGTGTGGGTATGGAGGTAGTGGTGGGGTCCTTATATAAGAGGAGAGGAGGGGCACCTTGGAAAGTAAAGAAATGTTACTTTATTTTAAAATGAGTTTCGGATTTAAAAGGTTCCACATTGATATAATTCGAGGATAAGGTGATAAGGATTCTAAATCCACCCATCCAGTAGGTTTTTGACAAGTGTAGGTGTTATATTTTACATTATCTTTTCATTTTATTTAAATCGTTAAATAATGAGGTCATCGCTGCATCATCATGGTGTCATAAATAATATATTTTATTTAATGTCTAAAAATTATTAAAAAAACTATGATGTAGGAAATATATTTAGCTTTCCAATGAAAATTTATAGTAAAATATATGACTAGTATAACCCCATGTAAAAATTGTTTTAGTAAAATAATTCATGTTTGTGTCATTTTTACTTTTACATTAAATAAAACGTTATTTATGTCATTTCCGAACCAAAGTGGCTCCATGGGGTCCCCAAGTTGACCCATGGATTTTCTTGGTCGTCCATGACACATCCAATGAGGGTAGTACTTGTGTCAAGCTCATCTAATATTTTTAAAACATTATTTTTACCTTAAACTACACTAATTACCTCTAATCGCGATAAAAAACATAAAAGTTACTATTCACCAAAAAATTATTTTAATCCCATTGAACCACATTTTACTTCTTAATGAAAACCATGTATGTCGGATTTTTGAAATTCAACACACAGAGGTGGTAAAATTTCATTTAAACGAAAAATCAGTATTTATAAGTACCACTTAGTGGTTTCACTATTCATCAAAAATTGAAGTTTTCCAGAAAAATACCAAATCTTCACCCTAAGCTATATTTGATATTCAGAATTCAAAAATGATGTCTATTTTAAAAAATTAAAAACATATAAGTTGCATTAATTAATTTTAAAATTAATTCCCGCTATCAGAGCAAATAGCGTGTTTTTATGAAACAATGAGTATCAAAAGATTGACACTAGTTTAAGTCCAATTTCAAAGTGAAATTAATTCCAAAGACCACTATTGGATTAAATGGTAAAAATATATTCTAATTGAACTCTAAAACCAATTCAAAATATAATCTAATAATATAAATAAATTTGATTAAAAAGTGGTTTTGAATTAAAATACAACAATTTTCACTATTCATTTTAAAAATGAACTGTATCAAAAAATACCAAAAATTCACACAAAGTAAATTTTGATGTCCCAATCATAAAAAATAAGTTTATTTTGACAAAAATAGATTATTAAAGTTTCAAAAGATATATTTAAAATATGGGTTTCCATCAAAAGGAAGTAAAACAATCTTTTAAAAATATTAGTGTATTCTATGCTTAAGTTTGGATTTATTCTCATTTTAAGCCTCTAAAACACTATCTAATTCATTAATAGACATAGATAACAATATATATTATTCATTACTTACTTGGGATGTTACAATTAATCCATTGTAAAGCATTTTGTCTGTTACTGTGGTATAAAAGTTTAATACACTAATTGATTAATTAAAGATCGTATAAAGGTTCAGGTTCTCAAAAAATATACCATGGATGGTATTTTAATCTATATAACATGAGTTTTTTCAAATATTTTAATTTTTTGGAATGTTAAATAATTTAATAAAATAAATTTTATTATAAAATAATATTATTTTCTTTTTTGGAAATACATAAAATATTGTTATATTTTACTTGTATAAATAATATAAAATGGTTACAAAATAAAATTAATTGAAATTTAATTAAGATATGGTATTTATAAATTAAAAAATAAAAAAATTTAGTGGTGTTTATATAATTTTAAACCTTGTCATTTTTGTTTAAACTCTTAGTTAACCAATTTTAACCTTAACTGTGGTAATACGTTTTTATTATGAAAGTGTAATAATCTAAATTTTGAGGTGAGAATTGGATCATAAATTTAAATAGTATAATATTAATGACTATTTATAATCCTAATTTTCATCTTGAAATATTCTTATAGATTTTAAATAATTTAAGACAGTATTAATTAATATAAAATATCACTAATTTAATTTTGACACTATTTATATAATTTGACTTTAAAAAATACAAGATAACAAATTAATTAAACTAAAAACCTATCACATATATAATATGTTATATTTATATTAAAAAATTATGTTACTCATTAAATTACCCAATAAATATAACTTTTTGAGTTTTCAAAACCATTTATTTGATTTTTCTATTATTTACACAACCACTGTGTTAGTGTTTCATAAGAAGTTATGGTAATTATTTCATATAAAAAATTCATAAATACATTCCAATGATAAAAAATAATTAATTAAAATTTCAAATAATAATTTAAAATGGAACATAAGTTATTTTTATTTCTACCACAAAATATTGTAGACATTAAAATCAATAAAGTGAAATATTTGACTTTATCTTTTACTTAAAAATTTTAAAGTTCAAAATCCATGAAATATGGCACCACATTGTAATATTTTTAATAATTTGATGTAAATAGCTGAAATAAACTAATAAAACAGGTTAAAGTAATGTTTTAGGGTCATTGTTTACTCCATATCATATTATATTTCACCTGAATTACATGATTTCCCCTTAAGCCCGTGATATTTATTTACTAATATTACTATTCATAATGACCAAAACATAATTTAATTTTTTTTGTTAAATTTGTAAACCATAAAACCAAATATTTAATCAATTTACCATGATTAAATTTCAAGATTTAGAAGAAATTAATTTAATATTAAAATGATGATTTTAGTAAAAACAGTTTTCAGAGAAATACTATTTTATGTATAAAATTATTTTATACAAATTTTAATTATAAAATTAATTCTAATGAACATAATTTAATTATTAAAAATATAATAGAACTATTTTTAAATTAAAATTAATTTTTAAATGTGTATCTTTTTAAATTTTGAATTGAAAAATTTGTTTCCAATAAAAATAAGTATTTTCACTATTCATGAGAAAAGAAATATTTTCATAAAAATGAAAAAATATCATACTAAGATAATTTTTCAATGATTATATACAAAATTAAATAATATTCATCAAATAAAATATATTAAATTTCTAGACATTAAATATTTTATTCAGTCACAAAAAGAAATAAAAACAAATTTCGAAGAAAATTTATTTTTGTAGAATAAAACAAATTTGATAAATATTTAGTGCTTGAATCCTATGAATTAATAAATACAATTGTATTTATTAATAATTATATATATATATATATATATCATAATTTGGTTAATCCTATTCATTCATTCCAATTCAATGGATATGTTATAACGGTTATATAATAATATATCACAATTCATTTACGCTCAATGTTGTGTATCCTCTATGCTATCAAAAATATAAATTATTTTAAAATAGTATGATATTATATTCTTCACCCTTCAATAAATTCCAACATAAAAATGCTATATTGATCTCTAAAATAAATGGTTTGACATTTGAAAATAACTTTATTGAAATCCCAAATCATAAAAAGTGTTAATTAAATATTCTCTTGTAGAGAATGGAAATTATTATGGTCATTTGGAATAAGACATATTAGTTTTCAAAATAAGAGAAAATTAGGGGAAAGTGAAAAAATGTAAATGGAGGAAAATTTGATGTCCAAAAAATTATGGATAGTGATAGAGAATATTTATCAAAATAAAGTGAATGATTATGAGAAACTCAACAACAACAAAACCATAGACTAAAGTGGAAAGAAAAAGACTATAGATTCAAAGAAAATGAAGGTAATATGATAACATTTGTTTGAATATAATATTCATAGAGTTGAGGAATTCAATTACTATATATACCAATATCATAAGGATATATATTTACAAGGAATTTATAATTTAATACTTTAATCAATTTTAACCAAAATATTATCTATTTTTCTCAAAATTGAGTACTGAAGATGAATGTTTCATTACTGAAGAAAAAAAATCAAATTCTAACATATTACATAATTTTTCAAAATTATAATAAGATATTCCTCCTATCATTATACATTAATAAAAACCATTTTTTCATTATTTTTGATAATTTATGAAGTGAATAAACCATTATGTGGATAAATAGTACATGGCTGTCAAAATTAAAAAGTGATATAGAAATATCATATTAAATATTACTATAAATAATTATCCTTAAAATTAATCAAAATATTCCTTGAAAATATTGAATCCCAAAGATTATAATTATTTTATCTGATATTATTTTAGGATAAATTTTAAATTTATTTCCAAATAGCAGTGTTCACTCAAAAATTCTCATACAAAAATTTATATGATATAGTATTATAATATCAAATATATAATAATCATTTCCATAAATGGACCGAATCACCAAAAAGCAAAATTAAAATCAAATATGCTGCCAAAATATAATTTAATATCTATTCATCATATAAAATCCCATCTTACCAGAAAATATTTCAATTTAACATAATCATATAAGATTTCCAAAATAGAGAAATTTAAAAAAAACATGAATCACTTAGTCAATAAATACTCTTTCAATCAATAAAAAAGGAATTCTAGGAAGGCAATCTTGTAGGCTTGTGGAAATTGTTTCACCATCATATTCCTTTGGTTGTGGGGAGTCCTCTTACTAAAATTATATTTATATTATTCCTATTACATTACCAAAAATAATCTTAACATACTAAAAAATTTCATTAATCATCAAATAACATTTTTAACCTCTATGATTTAATATATAGTTTAATTTTACACAAAATAAAATAATCTTAATAGACTATTATTTTAGTAACATGAAGAATATATTAACAAAAATGTTTATTTATACCTTTATAATATTCCCTTTAATGAATATATATAAAAATTAACACATTTTTATTACATAAAATTTCAAAGGTATTGATCCCATCTAACTTATGTTCCCAAATTTTGAAAACATAATCTACTATAGAATAATCCTTAAGCATTTCACAATTCTCATAATATTTAGAATATATCAAAATATAATATATAAAACACCACTACACCCTAATTCTAAAAAATTTATATGTAGACAAATCCTTCATTAATTTTTTTTATCAAACCATTAATCATGATTTTTCATCATATTCCGTAATAAAATATTAGGGAAATCTAGCCCTTAAGATTTTCATGATATTCCCTTTATCCTCCATCGTTATGCCTCACTTCCAAAAAAATAAATGGTCTTTTACTTTGTGGCATTTACCTTTTCAAGAGTGATGTAATAATAGATATTTGAAATCAAATGAAAAAGATACCATGAATCGTAAAACATTTAGAGAAACTAAAATTTCTTGGATAAGTCAATCAGTTTCTTATAGTATATTTGAATATGTAAGAATTAGTTAAAGTCATTTCAACAAGATTGGGATAAGAAGGCTTCAAAATACTTCTTTCCTTACATGTTGATAAATTATCCTCAATCTGGTGAAAATAACACCACTTAAACATTAAATAGATAAATAAAAGGAAAATAATCCCTATGATTAAATACATTATAATAGAAATTTCAAAATACTATAATAAATTAAACCCTTCATATCTTATCTGATTTTAGATATTCTATAATCACTATAATTTACCCTTACTCTTTATAATGTTATAACATTAATTATTGTAGAGTAATTTTAACTTACCCTATAATAATATTATAACCTATAATATAATGTAAACCCTTTTCTCTAATACCATCTATAAAGATATTACCTTAAAACATTATATAATTTTGTGTTTTTTTATCATGATTTCATTTTATTTTATTCATAAGAGTCTTTAAAATTTATTGGTTTAGGGAATTAGGATATTAAATTTATATATATAGAAAAAACATATAAAAATTTGGAAACTATTATTCAACAATTTTTCATTAATTTAATTTTTTTAAAATATTTTTTTCATGATAAATAATCATGAATTTCAACATGAATTCCAATTTATTCTTACACATCATTAAAATCATTAAAAAATATTCTAAAATGTTAGATGCAGAAAAAATATTAGTAAGGGACATAAAATTAATAAAATCAAATAGTCCAATGAAAAAACATAAAAAACAATAAATTTTTTACAATTGTCACAATATTCTGTGATCATATGAAATAAATGATATCTACACAAAATAAAAACAATTTTTCCAATGAAAACCTTTATAACTCATAACAAGAAAATACAAAACCTTTTTGGAAATAAAGAGCATCATATTCATAACCCATATTAAACTCATGTCAGAAATAATTTGAACCCAGTAAAATCTAATGGAGAAACCATCCTAGTTAACACTCTCCTTCTATTGTTTAAAGATGATGAATATTACCCAACGTATTAGAGAGATTTATTTTTCATACCCTCTCATATAATTAGTATTAGAATCACCCATTCATATTTGAAGTATCAGGATCATCTACTCAAAAAATATTTATCAGGATCAACCACTCTACATTTATAATGATCAGATACCAAATAAAAAAATATTTTTGCGATTTATCCTTTTCATCATAAAACCCTTGAAAAACTCTTTTGAACTCGTATTAAATACACATTCATTTGTTGAAATAAAATTTCCTTTTAAAAAAACCATTTTCAAAAATAAAATAACCTAATAAAGGGAAATTTAATTTTTTATTTGAAAAAATAAAAAAATATTGTAAATGAAGAAAAATATAAAAAAAACATACAATGTTAGGAAAATCTGTTGATTCTATATATGTTAAAATAAAACAACCATATTCTATTTCTAAAAATAAAGTCAAAACATTCCATTAAAATTTTCCTTTTGAAATTTATTAGAAGAAAGCTAAAAAGAGACATAAAATTTACTTTATAATTAGTTTTTTTTTATATAAATACATATATAAAATAATTTTTATATTATTCAAATGGATAAAAAATATTTATAAAATTAATATTTAAAACATTTAAGATGAGGTTTTAAGTTAAAGAGTACCTTACCTTGAGTCCAAATCATCACATATGTTGTTTATGTTTTGAAGAGTAAATTTATGTTAATTATTTAGTTTAATAAGTAATTTTCTAAATTTTATTATTAATATAATTTTATTTATTTCTATATTATAATTATTTACTTAATCAATTCAGTTCACGTTTGACGTTTTAAAAATATTCGACTCATATATCCAAAATGAATTCAGAAGGATAAATATGGTCAACAAAAAAATTATTCCAAAATATCTAGAATAATATTAATGACATAATTATTTTTTATACATAAATAATAATTTTAATTCCAACCTTTAAATATGTTTATGAAAAGTGAACTATGTTACAATCACGGAGACAGTAGACTATATATATGCATGAGTAACATTTCCATTTTTAAATGATCATGATTTAAAGAATGTATGTGTAATTTTAACATTCCTAATTATGATAATATCCTAAATATCATATCATTTTTATGTACCCTTTTATATTGTATCCATGTGAAGTGATTATGAAAAACAAATGAAATCGCTTTGTGGAGATGGTAATCCATATGGATGGATGAACTACGGAATCACTTCCAAATGGATGGAAAGGAAAGAAAATATATGATTTATTATATTTACATAATATTAATTATGTAACTAATATCATAAATATACATTAAATTCATCATTATAACCATCTGCGAGACATGGTGATGGTAAATGAATTACGCCAATTCGAGAGGTGGTAGTCCTTTGTAAACACGAATGATGTTTCATTACCCATTTTATGGAAGAAGGAGAAGGATATATGTTATCCCATTAACATAATGATAATTCAGTATATGAGATATTCTAATGTTATTATTTCCTAATTTTTGGGAAATATTTATAGGATGTGGTATAAAAAATTAATTAAAAACCTTCAGTTAAACATTATACATATTTTTCTTACATAGTCATTTAATTTAAACGTTTACCCAATAAGGATGGAATTATGATAAAAACACTTATATAATGTGTTTAGGGATTATATTAAATTATATTTCTAGGTATTTTCTAATTTATGTTCTATAAATGGTTTTTTAAGAGAGGATAGTGGTTCCCTTTTATAAGTGAAGGGATGGAAACTATTGGAATTTCCTAAAGTATAAAATTAATATAAATTTATTTTATTGTTTAAATGGATCCAAATTAAAATTATTTTAAAATAATATGTGTATGAAAAGGAATAATAAAAAAAATGGATAAGTTTAGGTGATTTTTTCACCCTTATATCTTTATATTAATCTTCTGTTAACCCTTTTTCCTATTACCATGGTATCAATATTTTTTCACAAAAGGAGTCAAGAAAGATACTATAAAAGTAAAAGTGATCAATAAAAATGACCACGGTTGATATTTAAACCATTTTATATTAACACTAATCATTATTAGGTTTTAAAATTCTTAAATCAATAACTTAATTATTTTTTATTATAAAATATCTTTAATTTCCTTTTTTGAAAATACATGAAATATTATAATATACTATTTATCTAACACATATACAATTCTTCTTAAAACAAAATTAATTAAAATAAAATATATTTATAGTATTAATATAATCACCCAATATAAATTTTATCTCTTTTTATATCATTTTAAACATTATCCTTTTTGTTTGACCCCTTGGTTAACTAGTCGTAAGCATCTTTAGTAATAAATTTTCAATATTAAGGGGTAGAAATTTTACTTATGAGGTAAAAGTTTTCACATAAATGGAAAAAGAATGCAATTTTAGACCACTAATCATCCTAATTGTCCTAGTTCAAAATTATTATGAATATTAAAATTTCTAATAAAATATTATTCAATATAAAATACTATTAATATAATTTTTAACACTATTAATTTAATTTTACATAGAAAAAAACAAGACAAAAAATAAATTAAAAAAACAAACATTAATAAATTATATAATATGTTATATATATCTTAAAAATTCACGCTACACCATAACATAACAACAAAATATTAATTGAAGAGATTTTCTATTCATTTACTTGATTTTTCTACTACTTTCCAAGAACATTGTTAGTGTCGCCTAAGAAATAAAGATAATTATTATATCTCTAAAAATAAAAAATAAACTACCATGGTTAAAAAATCACTAATATTTAAAATTACAATTTATAACAAAACAGAAGTAATTTTTATCCTTATCCAATGATTATAAATATATTAAAATAAATAAATTTTCATTTTTGTCTTTATTTACATAGATTCGAGGAAAGTGGCTACATTACAATAAAAATAATCCAAAATAAAAATATAGGGAATTACTAATTGATGAATGAACTTGGTACCTCACTGATTCCCATTGGGGAAGCTACAATTGAGTAGTACCCTGAGGGTTTAAATTTTTCAATTTATCTTTTACTTGAATTTTATAAAGGAAATAATAAATTAAATATAGAACCATGTTTCCACATTTTTTAAAATTTAATAAATATTTATGAACTACACTAATAAAATAGAATTAATTCAAGTGATATGGTCATTTCTTTGAACCTATCATATTATATTTGGCTGTAATTACCTGATTTACCCTTACCAAGGCGACAAATATTTACTAAGGTTAATATTCATAATCATAAAACACGATATGACCAATTTAAAAAATATGGACATCATGATTTAGAGTATGGAATCCATTTCTCCAGACTAAATTTTTATAATTAGTTGAAATTAATTAAACATTAAATCACAAAATGCAATGAATATTGTTATTTCTTCTGAAAAATGATTTCTTGAGTATAAATATTTTTATACCAAATTCAACCATAATATTGATTCCAAAGAACATAATTGAATTCATAATAATATAATATAACAAGTTTTTATTTTAAAACAATTTAATAAATGTGGAACTTTGAAAAATCATGACTAAAAAATATAGTTTTCAATAACAATTGTTATTTTTCACTATTTATTGAAAAATAATCCTTTTATAGAAAAATCCAAAAAATTCACTCTAATATAATTTTGACATTATTACTTCAAAAATCATGTCATTTGTATCCAACAAAGATTCGAAATGTTTTAAAAATTAATAATATTATTTTCTCACAAAAAATCAATAAAATCATTTTTGACGAATAAAATGACATTAATAAAAATTTATTGCCTAATTGCTATAAAATAATCAATATATTTATATTAATTAAGACATTTATATATATTTTAGAATATGGTTAATCTTATTCATACAATGCAATTAAATTTATAGGTTATAAAGTTTATACAATAATGTTTCATTGTTTGCTTACGTTTGGTGTTTACCTTCTTATACTCTATCAACATAGTATTTATTTTTAAAATATTATGATATTATAGGTGAATATATCATAAATTCATCAAAAGTAAATATAGATGGATACATTTTTTTATTTAAAGATCATTATCATAACGTTAAGGGTTTCATTTACTATTAAGATAGATAATAAGAGAAAATGTTCTTAATTTGATTCCATTTCATACGAACAATTTCATCCCTTAGTTTCGATTCAATGGGTTTCCACATCATCTTTTATTATAAGATAATAATATTAAAAAATTATTATTTCCTTCCTAAAGCACTAAAATGAAATTTTACAGGTTCATTAGATCCATTAAATAATTATGATTAACTCCTTATTTTTATAAGTATTTAACAAAGCCAAAATTTGTTTGATAAAGTAATCCAATATGTATAAATATAATACATTATTCTCTAAAATGGTAAAAATAATACAAAATGATCAACTTAATCCATCCCATATATATTAATCCTTATAAGTCCTCAAGAAAATTTTAAACCATATTCAAAACCCAAAAATCCAAAAGATGTTATCAAACATTATCCTAAAAAATTATAAACTAGCTAATAATGTCACATACCAAACATGGGAATAATTTGATCATATATTATCATACAACATAATAATAACCTGAATCACTATAATTACCAAATAAAGGATATATAATTTAAAAATTAATGCAGTCTATATTCCCATAATAAGATAAAAACAATTGAAAATAATCTATAAATCTAGAAATCCAATACACCACTTTTTAATCAAATCAGTAACCAACTTCGAGGATACCAATACTATCCAATTTACATCATCAATTTCATTAATCTATTTATCAAAAATTAACATTATTAACTCTACATTATCAACATATTAAGGTATATCTTATCCTACATCATATTTTCTCCAAAAATATCAGCTTACCACTAAATCAATTTTATTGGTTTTTGGTATCACTCAATAATGTTTTCAAATCTATTAAGGAAAAATACTATGGAAAAATTCTCTTATGTTTCAGGACTGTTATAATCCAAATATCATTCATATATAACATCTATAAAAAATTCTTTAATCCCAAGACATAAGTAATTCATTCATTTTACTTTAGTGATTGGAATATCATAGTTTCATGGCTTAGGAGTTAGCTCTCGGATTTGGGAATTGACTAGGATAATTACAATATTCCCCACACATAAGTAATTTTACGATAAATGGTAATTTAGTATGAAATTCATATCCCTCTATCAAATTTTTTATTTTTCCTTCAATAATAACTTTATTAGTTCCATTATTTTCAATAGAATAAACATATTATTGTTTCTTTGAGATATTTCTATGAGTGGTTTTTCCCACATACATGAAACATTGGAAGTTAAATCTTCTTCACTCAATGGTGTTCTTGAAACTCCATTTTTAACTTATTACATTTCTCAATAAATACACCCAATATGATATTATTTTTCAATTATATAACTTATTAGGAACAATCACAAGGTTTTGAATTCTAGTTGAAATTTCATTTGGTTTCTCATGAGGACAATCATTCCATTGTCCATCACATTCAGCATTAACATTATTCCTTATTGTTCCATTCATTAACTAAAACTAAAAAACATAGTATGAGAGAAAATAATCATTGAATTAAATCCTGAAAAATCATTTATAGTAAGTCTAATTCATGATAAATTATTTTAAATTTATGACACATTAGGTTTACCATAGTTCATTAATTCTCGTAATCAATTAAATTTATTCATAATGGTTAATAAAGAAAATATGTTTTAACCCTAGAACATCCCTTCAGAAGGTCTAACCATGTGTTCTGTAAAGGAAAACACACTGTTCCCTAGAATGATGTTCGAGATATATTTAACCAATTATGTTTTTGGTTATTACACAAATATACTTATGTTCCTAAACTATATATACATGTAGTATCCCAAAAGAGTTGTATTGATAATAAAACCACAAAATATTTACCTTACCAAAACACTATGATATTATCCTAAAATTTTATATATCCTCAAGGTCACTCATAGGGTTCTTTTCTATAATACATGATTTCTTAAATCTAGTTCTCATAGATTCTACTAAACTTCCTCTGATTCCAACTATAACAACCTCACTCCTATTTCCCATAACAACTGGTTATTATTCTATATTTTTACAATATAAAAGGTATTTCATCTCAATGTATTGAATAATTTAGTAGTATTGGGAGATAAGATATATACATGATTCTCACATTATATATAAAAATATGAAATAGAATGTAATAATTCTTTTGTAAACTTTTTATTTATTCTAATAAATCCAAAAATACATTAATTGATCAATTCTTGGTGTCATTGGAAATAAAGAACATAATAAAGGTTGATCTAAAATAGTAAGTAAGAGAAAACATACAAAAAATGATATCATGAAATAAATATAAAAAGAAAAATATAGTCTATATAAATAATAATAATATAATCCATATAAAAACTATTAAAAGGGTCCTAAACCCATTTTTTATATAACAACATAAATAATAAAAAGGATAATAATAATTATTTTCATAATGATAGAATGAAGAATGAAAGACAACATATTTCTACCTCTAAGGCCCTTTACTATGAAAACATACATAAAAAGGTAATATGTACAATAAATACTGAAACAAGTTTATCCAATGAGACATCCAAATGAATTCAAGGTCTATAACATGCCCCAACCATCACATAACATGTTTAATGAATTCATTATAAGAAATTTGTGAATAAAAATCCAATACATAATTATCATAATCCTTTACACTGGGAAACTACCATATAAAATGTTAATATTTACCACATTCAATAAACAAAACATGATTATATGATATCTAGTGTAATATGGATGATGGTATCAGAAGTTTATATCCCCATTATGTAAAGACCCGTAAAATTCAAGGGATTTTTTTTAAATTTTCTTTGGGATTTTACAAGAATGCAGTTTCAGACGGCGCCTGATTCCGAGGCCCGCTGTGCCCAGAATCAAATTCTGAAGTTTAGCTGGGGTACGTTCAATGAACGAACGAGCGGGTTTTTCTAACTTTTGAACTGGTGCTCAGAATCGAATTCTGAGGGCACTGATGGATTTGAAGAGCCAGTTTTTTCTTAGGAACACCTCTCCCGGAGTTGTGTTTTCACAAGAGAAGTTGATAAAAAATTTGGAGGCTATCTGTACCTACCCTTCAGGTAGGATCCGTAGTGGATGATCCGGGAGCTGCGCTATCTATACCTACCCTTCAGGTAGGATCCAAGGAGGACAAACGAGGAGCTTCTTCCTTTCTTTCAGCTGTTGTCTTTTTTGTTTTACTTTCGTTCATTTGTAGTTGTACTCTCAGTTGGGTTTGTATTCATGCCCAATTACTTTTCAGCACTTTCTTTTGTACTTAGTGTTTTGCTTCCGCTTGTACTCTGTGGTGTTTAGTTTACTTTTATAAAGGCAATGTCTTCCCAATTATCGGGATTTATGCCTTTGCTGCTAGTCGTCAGCCCCTGGCCTAGGGAAGGTGGGCTTCGGGTAGTCACGACACGGGCCCCGAGGAGTCGGTTCTACCGCAGAACTTATAACTCTGATATTTTCTTTCTGTGAAGAAATAGTGTTTAGGGTACTGAGTGTGGTTTTCAGTTTAGGGAGTCCAGTGTTGGTGCGGGCGGCCGACGTATCCATACACCAGGACCCTGACAACTGATTTCTGATTTTGTGCATGAAAACACTGATTGTGTGAGTGTTTTCAAAGGTTTCCCCTTAAAACAGTTCAAACCAGGTCAGCTCACCAGGTATAAATTGTATGACCGTGTCACGTTTGTTTCTTTCAGGATGCCTCCCCATGGACGACCAGCTAGAGCCCCGAGATTTTTTCACACTGACACCCCCCGTGTGATGTGGCCTCAGTACAGGGCCCTATCCCAATTGAGGCACCAACGGTACTACTACCCGTTGGACCACCGATGCCAACAGCCCCCGCAGCAGAGGTTGCACATCTCTTGAGCGCACTGCATGAGTTCCAGCGCCAGAGGCCACCCAGGTTCAGGGGAGAGACGGACCCATAGGCGACTGAGGATTGGCTGGAGGCTGTGGTGAGAGTCTTCAGGCTAGTGGGGACGCCGGCAGACTTCATGGTGATCCTTGCTGCCAGCCTTCTTCAGGCAGCAGCAGGCAGATGGTGGAGCCTGATGCTCGAGATGCATGACGAGGAAACACTTCTATGGGCAGACTTCGAGAGCCTGTTCCAGGCAGAGTTTGTTCTAGCCACCCTTCGAGCGGTGCATATATAGGAGCTACTTCAGCTACGGAAGGGAAGCATGTCAGTGGCACAGTATTCAGTGAGGTTCAAAGACCTCTCGCGCTACTCCACAGATATGGTACGAGACTCGTTCTTTAGGGCCCGAACATTCAAGCAGGGGCTCAGGCGAGAGATTAGAGCTTCTGTTGTTTCTCAAAGAATTCCGACGCAGACAGGGGTGTTGGAGGGAGCCATCTTAGTGGAGAGTATCCTTGCTGAGCAGTCTCCAGCAGCACGACCCACCACTAGCCGGCATATGGCAGAGTCCTCTATAGTAGGCAGTAGACAGATGACGCAGAGGTCCAAGAGGACCAGACCTACAGGTGGTTGACCGCATGACTCAGGGTCGGTAGTGTGAGGCACCAAGGGGAATGACAGAGCCAAACCTTCCATACATTGTTACTCCTGCTGCGGGATTGGTCACATGGCACGTGACTGTCTGACCCGCCAGACAGATGACCAACAGTTAAATGAAGAACCTCCTAGGAAGAGGCAGAGGTTCGATCAAGGCTGACCGCTAGGAGCTGAAGGCTGAGGGAGGGGATCTGTCCATGCAGCTGGAGGTGGATGACACTTCGAGGTGTTTCCACCACCACCACCACCAAGAGATCCACCCCGACCGCAGGGAACAAGTGGACATGGGAGAGCTCAGCTTCAGGTAGCAGAAGTTTACGACTACGGAGCTCCGGAAGCGAGTGGACAAGAGCGGAACTAGTGGTTTCCCTTTATTCTTTGTATATCTAGTCCCATGTTGTTTTTGTTACATTTGTGACTTTTTACCATGAGTTGAAATAATATAAAGACACTTACCTTTGTGACATTTTCTTCCTTCCTTTTTGAGTACTAAGAGGTTCTGGTTTAAACTATTGACTTGACCCTCACTTTTGAGATTCCTACTGGAAGAGACCTAGTGACCTCACGTTGATGCTAACATTGTGACTCGACCATTAGAGGCGAGAGTGATGGTTGGATCTCTTGGTAGTAATGTCGAGGCCTTACGACATCTTCCATGGCATGAATACATCATTCATGTCCGGATTGACTGTATTAGGCAAAGAACATGGTTTATCTAGGGGATGAGACTGGATATCTCTTATCGGAAAAGAAGAAATCATAGCTACTCTTGTTGGACCAGAGAAGGTCCAGGTCATCCAAGAGCGGATGAGGACAGCTCAGAGCGGACAGAAGCCTTATGATGACAGGAGGCAGAGACCACTAGAGTTCGAGGATGGTGACCACGTTTTTCTTACGAGTCTCACCTCGACGTGGAATTTCGGGGACGTGGCCAAGGTGGCAAGTTATCTCTGAGGTTCAATGGACGTTTCTAGGTCCTCAGCAGGGTAGGAGAGGTGGTTTACCGCTTGACCCATCCACCTCAGTTGCACCAGGTGCACGATGACTTCTATGTATCTCAACTGATGAGATACGTGCTCGACCCTTCACATATCATCGACCATGAGGAGCTGCACTTGGGCGATGGGGTGACTTTCTCAGAGGTTCCATTGGGGACCGAGGATCTATAGGAGCGGATCCTATGAGGACGGTCGATTCCTCGGGTGCACTTTCTTTGGTAGTACGGGAATCTCCAGGTAAGCACATGGGAGGGAAAGGCTCAGATTCGTGATCAATACCTCTTTGGTATCCATAGTCTGTGATTAAGCATTACGAGGACGTAAAGCCCTAAGGTGAGAGTAATATAAAGTCCCATAAAATTCAATGGAAATTTTCATCTAAATTTTCTTTGGGATTTTACAAAAACACAGTTTCTGATGGTGCCTGATTCCGATGCCCGGTGTGCCCGGAATCAAATTCCGAATTTTAGCTCGGGTACGTTTGGTGAACGAACGAGCGGGTTTTTATAACTTTTAAACCGGTGCTCAGAATAAAATTCCAAGGGAACCGATGGATTCGCAACGCCGGTTTTTGCTTAGGAACACCCTTCCCGCAGTTGAGATTTCATGGAGAAGTAGATAAAAATTGTGGAAGTTAAAAAAAAATTAACTACAATTTTTATTTTCCAAGTGGTTAAAACCTTTGGGTGGAAGTTGGGGGAAACCACCCAACTTCCCATGGGATGTTATGAGGGTGGTGGGGCACACACGAACCGCACCCCTTCATATTCTCTAACTCCTTCAACTCACCATTAATTTTGATAACTAAAGTTAATTAATTGGTGAGTTTAATTTAAATGTTTGAAATTCAAATGGTTAAGTTATGTTAATAAAATAAGTGTTGAACTTATTTTATTTTTGGTTGGAAGTCTTGTTGCTTGAGAGGTTTGGAAGAAAAGCTAAGGGAGGCATGAAGATCTTCGTCTTCTTCATTAAAGAACATGAAGAATGTGAAGAACGCGAAGAACGCACTGATCTACGACGAAGAACGCCGAATCCTCAGAGATCGACTACGCGACATCGTGTACCGCAACACCAATGATGCCTTCTTCCGCGATGATTCTCCTTTCGCGACGCCTCCTTCTGCGACGGTTATTTCCGTGACGAACCTCCGTTGAAGCTACGCTCGAGGTAGGTGTTTATTTTTTTTCCTGATTACTTTCGTCGCTTTCTTCCTTCCAAATTGAAATGCATGTTATCGCAATAAAGGGAGGAGGTTGGACTGCACAAACACGACCGACCCGCCCCCCCCCCCCCCCCCCCCCCTTGTTGGTTGATTTTTTTTGCAGCGCGGTGCCGAAGCACCACGCCAGAGGACCACAAAAGCGCGACATCGTGTACCGCAACACCAATGATGCCTTCTTCCGCGATGATTCTCCTTTCGCGACGCCTCCATCCGCGACGGTTATTTCCGTGACGAACCTCCGTTGAATCTACGCTCGAGGTAGGGGTTTATTTTTTTTTTCTGATTACTTTCGTCGCTTTCTTCCTTCCAAATTGAACTGCATGTTATCGCAATAAAGGGAGGAGGTTGGACTTCACAAACACGGCCGACCCTCCCCCCCTTGTTGGTTGATTTTTGTTGCGGCTCGTGTAAGGCGGCGCGGTGCCGAAGCACCGTGTGGGAAATGTTAAAGGAAGGGTAGAGAAGTGAGAAACCATCGCTCCATGCCGTTGAAGACGAACCAAATCTGCGGCCCCCGTCGCACCACGCCGTAGAAGACAAACCAAAAGACCTGGCGCCGTCGCGCCACGCCAGAGGACCACAAAAGCACCACGACCGGAGTGGGGCCGCGGCGCCGTCGCGCCGTGCCAGATGAAGCAAGGCCGCGGCCAGTTCTGGGTCGCGACAGAGCAGGGAAACCGGAGGCCGGTACCGGGCCACCGGCGTCAGATCGGGAGGGACTGGGCTTGCCGGTCCCGTTGCGGCAACAGCTGGCCAGCCGGGGCGGGCCGACCAAACGGGGAAAAATCCCGGGGTTTCAAACCCCCGGCTGGCCAGTTGAGCGGCCCCATAATGGGGCCGCAATTTCACAATGGGGGGCAGGCGCCCCTACCCCTCGTCCGCTCGGCCAAACGGCCGAGCTCAAGTAGGCCGGATCTGGAATCGGGACGGGTCGACCCAATTCTGTCCGACCCAGAGGGTATCCGGCTGGGTTGGACCGGGCCCGAACCCCCTTTTTATCAGACTGTTTCTGTATTTTTCCCATAACTTGGGCTGCGGAACTTCGATCGATGCACCTTCAGTGGCGATGCGATCCTTGGAACGATATGGTCGTTTCGATATATTATACTCAAGGTTTTGGAGTACTTTGGGTTCGGTCGGGTTGGTTCGTACACGAAACCAACCGGGCCCTCGGAGCAGAAACGCTTATATCTTGAGCTTCGGACATCCGATTGGCATGCCGTTGACTTTGTTGGATTCCTATTGAGGAGAAGGAACTTTTGGAAAACTTCGACCGAGGTTTGGACGCATGTGGAGTATGTTCAGGTTGGATTGTACCCGAAATCCAAACGGGCCCCTGGAACAGAAAAGCTGATATCTTTCAGACCAGACGTTCGTCTGACGAACCGTCAACGATGTTAGTGATCACATTAAGAAACAGTCTCTATGAGTATACCCTATGAGATTTCAGGGTATAGTTGAGATACTTCTGGGTTGGTTCTCTCATGAAACCAACCGGGCCCCTGGGACGAAAAGGCTAATAACTCACAGACCGGGCGTCTGATTGACGCGTCGTCTGTTGCGTTGAGACCCCTATGATGAGATAGTTCTTTGAGATACTTCTTCGTGGGACATTGTGATACTTGGAGTATCGACCTATAGCTCGTGGATAGGACCCTCCCAGAGACGAGTGTACGGAGTACGGAGACTGTGTAGCTGGATGAGACCTGATGACTGCTTGTCCGATTCGATTCAGAGTGACTAGCATAGCCTAGTGGGGAGCACTACTTTGTGACGTGGAAGAACCATGGCGGAGGAGCACTACTGTGTGAGGTGGCAGACCCATGGTACTCAACAGGTGGAGTACCTCTGTAGGCTATGAGGGGGAGCACTACTATGTGAGGTGGCAGACCCATGGCGGAGGAGCACTACTGTGTGAGGTGGCAGACCCGCGGTACTCAACAGGAGGAGTACCTCAACATTCTTAGGTTAGTGAGCAGTACCTCGGAGTTGTGACAGGATCACTGTACACTCTAGAGATTGGCTTATCAGAAGTTACCGTTTCGATAATGAAAATCCTGGATTGAGCTGAGTCTATGACCTTTGTGTTTACCTCATGATTTAGATGGGTTACTTGATAACTTAGGTATATGTATGTGCATATATCTAAGTAGAGGTTATCTGTTGAGACCTTTTTTGTGGTTATCCTTGTTGGTTTTAGAGATATCTTAAGGGTCTCGGGGTCCCTACTGAGTATCGTTATACTCACCCCTGCACGGGCTATGCCCACACCTCGTTGTGTTGGTTGCAGACGATGGGCGGTGCTGACGGAGGCCGAGTGTTCGAGGACTGGACAGTACCCGGAGGTGGACCACACGACGAGTCAGTATCCGGAGGTGGAATTCACGGCGAGACGACACTTGGAGGGGGTTGACAGGAAAGGGCTTAGTGGAGGCTATCTGTACCTACCCTTCAGGTACGATCCATAGTGAACGATACGGGAGCTGCGCTATCTGTACCTACCCTTCAGCTAGGATCTGAGGAGGACGACTGAGGAGCTAATTCCTTTCTTCCAGCTATTGTATTTTCTGTTGTACTTTCATTCAGTTATAGTTTTACTTTCAGTTGGGTTTGTATTCTGGCCCACTTACTTTTCAGCACTTTTTTTGTACTTAGTGTTTTGCTTCCGCGTGTACTACGTGGTGTTTAGTTTACTTTTATAAAGGCAATCCATTCCCAGTTATCGGGATTTACGCCTTTGGTGCTAGTCACCAGCCACTGGCCTATGGAAGGCGGGCTTGGGTAGTCACGGAATGGGCCCTGAGGATGGGTCGTGACACATTAATTCATCATAATCACAAAATATTGTCATCATAGATTAAAATCCTTTAAACAATCACTAGAAGTTTTCTTAAGGAAAATACCGTTTTAATTTTAAAATCACTAATATTAAAATATAAATATTTTATAATATTAAAAATAAATATTTCTTTCAAATTAACCCTGAAAACATTTAAATTATACTTTAAATTAGAAATTATTCATGATGATTGAAAATTAGTTTTTGAAGTTTATGTTAAAACTAAGATTTTGTTCACACCTTGGATAAAAAGTGACTTGTTTAGAAAATGAAAATAAGAATAATTTAAAAAATTAAATAAATTAAACCTAGGTAAAAAGTAATTTAATAAATAATTGGATAAAATTATATACATTATTTGGAACACATTAATGAAAACATGGACAAGGAAGAAAAATATACACATCCAAATAGAAAAATATAGTCGGTTTTTCGGAAAAAAAGCTTTTGGTTATTTTAAGTGCCCAAGAAGGTAAAAGTAGAACTAATACTTGAAAAAAATATAGGATAACAATTTAAATAGTCTTTAATATATAATGATAATTTAATTCTTATAATGGTAACTTAGACATAATCTATCCTGAATTACGATGAGTTTGTAAAATATACCCTTACTAGAGGATCATTTTACTTTGTAAGTACTTCGATACTTCTTTATAATAAATTAAAATTTATTTTAATTATATAAAAGAAACATATACATACCTATAATATCATATTTTATCCATATATAACATTTCAATACACTTTTATGACTTATTATTTATTAAAATTATCATTTATAGGTGTTAACTATTTCATTTTTCATGGATGCTTTGGTTCCGCTATTCTTGTCCATGTATATTAATGATGTTTTAATCATATATATAATTTTAATAATGATATTAATATCAAATATACTAATTATATATATTAATTAATTAAATATAGATATATAAAAATGAATTACACCATTCAAAGAAACAATAGGTCGTATGGACACATGAATGTTGTTTTCACTTTTCAAAGGATTGAAAAAAAAACAAAGGTAAATAATATGTCAGTATTATAGAATAATTATTATACCATATATATAATATTTTTTAATTATATATATATATATTTTTATTTCCATATATGTAATTAAGAAATTAAAAACGTATCACATCACTGAGTTGAGGTTGTAGCACACACATATGCATCCGCGATGTTATTGTTTTCCAAAGGATACTAAGTAAGAAGGTAAATGATATATTATATGTATAGAACCAAAATTACTTAATATTTATAATATATACTCACTAATTATATATTTATAACCAAACATGTAAAGTGGTTATGTAAAATTAATTGCATCGCTATGTGGAGATGATAAACTTTTTGTATGCATGAGCGATGTTTTTTCTTTCTATAGGATGAAAAAGTGGAGTAAATGATTTTAAAATAATCAGGGGAATATATAATTATAATTATTATATGGTATTTATTATTTTATCATGTATAAAATACATTTTTATTAAGCACAATAATAAATAAACTTCAACGATTTGGTAGAGAAGATTACATCTTCTTTGGTAGAATTCCATTAAACCCCTTATCAAGGACCCTTAGAATAGTATTTTAAGAACACCAAAACCACTAATTTTTTATAGATATGTTGTGAAGTGAATTTTGAAGAGTTTTATTTTTATATGTTACACATATTAGTGTAATTAATGGATATGATGGGTTTCCTTTTAAAAGTGAGGGGATGACCAGTTTTGGAAAATCACAAAATATAATAATATAATATGTTCAACTCGTGTAAAATGGTTCACAAATTACATGGAATCCAATATAATAAATATAATATCTTAATATATTAATTTCATTATATTTAAAATGGGTTATATATCATTTTTAACCTTATCTTATTTACTAACACCTTAACTATCTATTTTTAACCTTAACCACAGTAATTAATTTTTTTTATGTTGAAGTGTTATAGATTTAAATACAAGTTAAAAACTATATCATAAATGGACAAGGGAATAATGTTTCGAACTTATATAATAATAATTTTTCAATTTAAATATTTTTTTAAACAATTTAATAAATTATTAAGATTCATAAAATATCATCAATATCCTTTTTGACACTATTCACACAATTTGACATCTAAAAAGTAATGACTCAACCCACTCAGACCCACTTGTAAGGAGGATGGCTAGACAATCAAAAACATAAGAACACTTAAAATTGTCTAGGGTCTATAAAAAAGCACTGATATGGAATAAATAAAATTATATTCCTTTTCCTAATTTGTATTTACACATGTACTCAACAATATCGCATGGAAATAATAAATACAAGGAATTAACATCTTGAGTAAAAAACAAGTATATAATGACCTTTAGTGAATAAAAAATAGTATAAAAGTTTAATACTAAATTAACATGTGAATAATACATGCCCAACTATTAAAATTTCCCAACATGACAACAACTAGAAATAATGAATGCTGAGAGAGCACTACTCATGATCTCCATGCCCAACCGCCTTACACAGACAATGCACCCATGTATCACTATGCCCCATAAAAATCAATAGAGACCTATATACCATATTCAGAAGTCAAGAAACAAGTGGGAATATCCAATTCATGGTTGTGTATATACATTCATATTAGGATTACCCAAAATTGAAAAGGACTAATAGAGAGAGAAAAAATAGTTATCTCAACCCCAATAAAGAGGGAAATGAAACTCCAAATATATACATATATATGCTCGTAAAGAATCCAAAAATAGATATAAATGGGTTATATATCTCAAAACCCATACAATGTTGACGAGTTAGCCTAAAACACCAAAATTACAACACCAGTTCCCTATATATAATGCAAACTCACCAGAATATGAGGTTTGGGGAATGCACTATCAACTTTTATCCACAACTGAGGGAGTACACATCTCATGTACAGGACCCGCTTCCTGCCAATCTCGAGGAATAGAGAGTCTTTCTCCAAGATAGGGTACCCACACCCTGTAGTAAGTGGAGCACAGAACCTACATATATAAAGAATTCAGGATCTGTTAACCTAGTGTGATAGAGGAGTACTGACCAACATATATCTCTGATTGCCTAAGGAACATGTTCTTAGATGTGATAGGGGAGTACTAACCCCAAATGTTTTCAAAATCATGGGGAACCCCAGGACTAATTTTATAGAGGATTACTGACCCATCTTTTCTATGATATAGTGGAGAACTAACGCTCTAGTGTCATAGGGGATGTCTAACCCCAATATATATTAGACGATCCTGACTGATTGCTTCCATAATAAAGAATCATCTAAATGAACCTCACACTCATAATATCATTCATAATATCTCAAAATACAATACAATTTCCACCATCTTATTCTAAGGAAAAAAAACTAAGGATAGGCTACTCGAAGGACAAAATATATGTTAATACAATGGGAAAATGAGAGGTAGATTTTTCTCAAGGGAATACATGGAATGTAAGGGTCCCACACAGCATGTGGCCTAACTCTGCTGATTGGGCGTGTTCTCCATGGACATGTCCTGGAAATCTATGTCTTAGTAAATAGTGTGTCCTTTAGGATACATGATCTGTATGACCACACATGACCCTGACTGTAAATCTCAACCTATGTCCATGTATTCAATCCATTGCCCATGTAATCTAGTACATGATGTGTATGTACACATGGGTCCCTAGGAGTGTACAACATGCACAGAACTTTGCCTCCTAGGTTGGGTCACATATAGTATAGGCCAACCCATATGTAATGTTATATTTAAATTATCTAGAAAACCTTGCTTTATTACAAGGGGATACAATTTATATGTTCTTCCATGATAAATGACGTATAGTTATGATTTTTTTTCAGAAAAAAATATGGTTTCACATATCTTCTAGATCTAATCCCACCAGTATGTATCTCACCATTTTAACTATTGCGATCAAGGTAACATACCACTAACCATTTATTACAACCCTATGGTTGATGAAAATTAGATTCTCATGAGCCGCTCAAAGGCTGTGTTCCCTCCCATCACTAATAACACCTCATATCAACACCTATCACCTCTCTAGATATTATATCCATAAACAAAACACTTAAAACCCATCTTGAACTATCCAAAAATCTAAAATCCTTTCCTTTTTCACATATCCACAACAAATTTGAGGTTATGATCACACTCGATCTCTCCTAGCAGTATCGAACTGTGGCCTAGTAAGAATGAGAAGAACAAGTTGGAGAAAGGCATAAGAACAAAGGTGAAAAAATCATTAAGAATGAGTAAATATCCAATAACCATAGGTTATAGAAACTGTTATGATATCATGGAATACCCAAGAAATAAATTATTAAATGACATAATTCATTAGATGGGATCATAAAAAGTGTGTAATATGCATTCCAAGAATAGCACATAAAATCAATGCTCAAAATTTTAATCATAAGGTGTATAAATCCACATTTTATGATACCTAACTTGATTTTTCATTTATCGTTGGTGAAAATGTGCTCTCTATTGATGTGTGGATCCTGATGAATTTGTTAGCTATTGATCAACCTCGATCCGATTGATTGTCATCCTCCAATTTTAATCATCCATTGAAGGACATAATAGATCCTCTCAACTGTCCAAAGTTTTATGGGGATAAAAATGTATAATTTTTATATTGAGTTATTTATATAGGGTTTTGGGTCATCGGTGTTTATATAAAAATAAATAAATGTAATTATCTATTTTAATTTATTATACCGTCAATTGTTACCTCAATTAGATGTTCTATGCTGACCAAACGTATATAATTTCTACTTTAAAACCCATGTTCCGGACTCAATGATTGTATTATATTTTTGATCCAATATTCTTTTTTGATCTATTCCATTAAACATGAAATATTTCATTCATGTGATATTAATATATTTAATATTTTTATAATTCAAATTCCGAGCTCACCAGACCTTGAAATCTAATGTTTTCTCGGTGTATAGATATAAAAATATACCTGATTTTGTTTTTGAAATCATCCAAGGGGAAAATATTGTCACTATATTTTTACCCCTTCAAGGATTTTCATCCTAGAAGATAACTATGTTAAAAAATGTGGGGATATTGAATCGGCATATGGATCTCCCACTTCCTGGATCTCTCTTGAATTCTAGCATGCTTCCAAATTACATGAACGAAGAAAATGGTCCAGCATCATAGGACCCTCTCACGCCGATCCTTGATCATCACTGTGTACTCCATAAAGGTGGAAGTATTCTTGATGTACAACTCTCCCCATTCAATAACTTTTGTAGGATCAAGCATGTTCCTTATCAACTATGACCCAAAGATGACTACATGAACCCAATCCAACTGTGGTGGGAGGATAGGTGGTAATAAATCTCACTAACACTACATAGGATATCCAAAATCCCAATGAACCTTGTGGATAGCTTTCCTCCCTTGATGAAACTCCGCAATCCTCATCGTTGGTAAAGTCTTAGGAATACATGGTCTCCCTGCTCGAACCACTATGGACTATTATGTGAATTTGTGTAAGATCTTTGTTAGCATTGGAATTTCCTAAATTTCTCATAAATCACTTGAACATTACTATTAATCACATGAACCATCTCAAGAGCAACGAGTGATGCCTTTCCAATATTAGTGCAACATAATAGTGACCTTCAGGGCCTCACGTAAAAGGCTTGGGAGGGTTCCATGCTGATCATTGAGTGATAGATGTTATTATAAGTAAACTCTATAAGATTCAATTTAACTTCCCTCTATTGTTTAAATTCAAAAACAAAAGATCTCATCACAACTTCCAAATCCTAGATAGTGAACTCAGTCTTCCCATCCATCTAGAAGTGAGACACTATACTCATCCACAACAAGGTCATGAATTCCTCCTGCAAGTATACCCACAACCATGAAATAAATTTTACATATCATTTAGATAGAATATTCAAGGGTAATAATTGTATCCTAATGACATCCCTCATGTTTAACTATCCTAGAATATCCAAAAATATATAACCCCCTGATGGATAGGTATTGTGTCGACTTTGGAAGTCAGTCAATAATCACTGAGATGGAATCTTGGCCTCACACTGTTTGTGTAAGCCCTATAAAAAAGTACATGGATATGCCATCACATTTAAATTGGATCTCTGGAGTCTGCAAAATCCCTATAAGAACCTGGTTATTAGCCTTCACATACTGACATGTGAGACTTCAAGAGGCAAACTCATCAATACTTCAACTCATGCCATCCCACAAAAACTGTCATTATTGTTCAATATACATATTCCCCACAATGGGATGTACAACCAAAGTAGAAGTGTGAAGATTAATCATCACCTCAACTCTCATTATTACCAAAAATACTATTCAAACATGGAAATGGATAATTTTTTCCCATCCTCCAAAAAATCCATATCATGAATCTCTTAAAGGTATCTGATCAGGAAAAACCTCGTAGCCGATGTCTCCCAACTATACCTCCCCAAATAAAAATTAAATAGTAGGAGTCAACACCATCAACTGAAGACATGATGCACCCCTCTCCTCCACCAGGTTAAGCTGAAAGGAAGCAGACGACTAAGACTCCTCCTCCACCAAACAACAATGGAACTTCCTACTAAGTAAATCAACCACCAAGTTTCCCACACATGGATTATAGACTATCTCAAAGTCATAATCCTATATAAACTCAAACCAGTTCTAATATCTCTGGTTCATATCTATTTGTGTGATAATATACCTTAGGCTCTGATGTTAAATGTCAAAAAATTGCTCTCCCATAATATAGTGCCTCCACATCCTTAGCGAGAAGACTATCACTGCCAACTTCACATTGTGAGTTGCATAGTTTTTCTCAGGAGGTCTCAACTTCCTTGACCCATAAATGGTCACTACCTTTCTATATATCAACACATATACAAGAAAAATGTTTGATGTATTATAATATACTATGTACTTATAGACCTCCCCTGGTAGACTCAAAACAAGAGCAACAGTCAACCTCAACATCCAATCCTAAAAGCCCCTCTTAAATTTCTGAGCCTCGTGAATGACAACCCATTACACATAAGGGTGGTCAATGGAGATGAAATCATGTAGAGTTATTCCATGAGTCTCGTATATTGTGTTTCCCATCCAAGAAAACTTTGCACCTTTGAAACTCTCTTGGGTTTCTTCCAAGAAAGAATTCCATTAATCTTTCCGGGGTCCACAATTAATCCAGGATAAAAAGTGACATTCCCTAGGAAGTGAACCTCATGGATTTAGAAATGGTTCTTTTAGTGTTTAATAAAATGATTGTGATCCTAAAGAAAGTCTATGACCATCATTAAGTGCTCTTTATTCACCTCCTCTAATGCATATTAGATGAGTTTTTCATTAATGAATACAACTAAAAAGTGGTAATAATATGAAAAGAATATATGGTTCATTAAATCCATAAACATAGGGGTAATTATTTTCACCAAAATGAATTAGAAGAAACTCATTATTTTTTTAGGGACATCATAATTCTATCTTTGGAATGTTATCTTTGTGAACCCTCAATTGGTAGTAGATGGACATGAGATTGATCTTCGAGAACTAACTCGTATCGTGGAACTGAATAAAGAGGCCATGAATCCTCAGAAAGGTGTACTTTTTATTTATCTTTTATATGTTAAAGTGTCTTTAATCAACAAAAATTTGTAATCTCCCTTCCTACTTTTAATGAGAAAAATATATACTGCCTAGGGGACACACACGTTTTGATAAAACCCTTCTCTTGAAGGACCTACAACTACAAAATCAACTCAAAACACACAATAAGGGCCATATGATATTACATATAAGATATTAGTCTGGTATAAATGTTGAATTAAATTCATAAGTCCATCTCCATCCTTGTAGGTATTCTTGGAACATCCATGAGGATGATGCCCTTAAATTACTCCACCTCCAAAGGAAACCAGTGGCATGAAGAGACCAATGTACCAAGGGTTAAACTCTCCAACTGATGTGTGATGGGTTATAGATTCCTTCTCACAAGAATACCTCTTTAATCCATGATATATATCTCATAAATAAAGAATAATATTGTCCCATTAGTCCCAAGGAATCTGACATGTTTGCGATTGATAGTCATCTTTAGCTGAAACCATGGAAAACTGATCCATACCCAAGATAACTTCATATGGGTTCATCATGATGATCAAGAGGTTCCACGTGAAACTCCCCCCACCAAGAGATAACACACTCTGAATACAAACAAGTGATATCAATGAATCTCTCCTTTTAATACCCTTAGCTATAGCTTCTAGACCAAGGTCTCAACTAGAAGCTCCAACACCCACACCCGAAATAAGGAGAAGGAGGAGTAACTCACACTCATTTCTACTAGCACCAAATCAAGAGTAGAATAACTATATATAATTCCTCTTATCAACTCATGTACAACCTGGTCATATACCTCCACGGTATGAAACTACCCCAGTCCTCGACCACCATCTCTAAGAGCTTGACTTGGTCCACATGGTAGTGGTGGTGGTGGTCGGATCTCATAACATCACCCTATAAAAAATTATCCTCAATTTAGAGTTACTCATAAACTTCCACCCACACCACCTCACTAATGGATTCCTTGGTTATATATAAGATATGCATGATCACAAAACTACCTCTGCTGTATAGGTCCATCCACTCTCTTCCTATCTAGATGAATGTGATGAGTTGTGAAATCATGATCCATGTGACTATACCAATAAAAAGCATAAAATAACCCCTATATAGGATGACTATATCCTCTAGATGATACCTAATCCACCGAACCACACATTTGAGTTTGGGAATTCCTCCTTTGCTGATATATCAATTCCAAACACATGATACCTACTATAGAAAAAGAAACCATATGTTGACCACTACTGGCCTGAACATATCCAAAATCCATCTACTAGGAAACTCGAAGTAACTAGATCTCTATATAGAACTTCTTCACAAGTGGGTAGACATAAGTGCATCTGACTAGATTCAATTTATCTATGGAGAACCTGCTCAAACTGCCTCACCTAGAATATTCCCACTCAAACCCTATCAAGGGAGTATTGTGTAAGGACAGAGAACCTCACAACATACATATATAGTATCATTATACCTATAAATTGTTCAATAATATCATGTATCTAAACTGAGTGAAATAACAATGGGTAAAAAACCTCATGAAACATCTATTGGAAATCAAACCACAAGAGCTTCATCTCATCATGGGTCTGTGTAACCAAAATCCACCAGCTCCTTGGTGCTCCATGCAAATGACAAGATTATTACCTAGCCATCTAATCTATAAGGGTCTAAATAAGATTAAAGACTCAACCCAACAAATCATGCCAATCCTCCACTGCTTGGGGATTTGGCTCCCCATATAATCTTAGCAGGAACTATTACTAGATCTTGAGGAGAGTGTTCTGCCTGCATGAATCCTTTACCTAAGATGCTAGTACTAACATCCATTTGAAATGTGGGGTTTCTATAACCTATACACCTAGAGAAACACAATGTGGGATGGACCCTGAACCGAGGCCTCACCATTGGCAGGATCATTTTCATGATACTGAATTGGTAACCTAGCTTGATGTCTTCACATCTGCATTACTAATGTTATCAAAATGTACCATGGTCAGATGAGCATATATATATATATATATATATATATATATAGGGAGATGAATCATGAAGTAATGTCAAAGAAATAAATCCTTTATTATTCATGTACCATTTTTCAATGAAACTAATGTGTTTTCATGTCATGTCTATAAGTAGGTAGTCAGAGTCCTGGTGTAAGGATACATTAGTTTACACACAAACATTGGGTTCCTTATCCCAAAATACAAACTTCTGAAAATATAACATCATTGTCCTAAGTCCAAACAATTCCTATTTAGGGGGAAAATCTAAACACCATACCATAAATAAAATTTATCCAAAACTGAAAACTATTAGATATAATAGATGCTGAGATTTCCCTCCTCCTGATATCTAAGCTTGACCATGGTACACATTCAATGTACCGATGTATCACTATGATCCACCATAATCACCTCTGTCATATCAATATTATACCTAATACATGACATGTGTGGGAAAAGACCATGAAGGGAAGAGTATATACATACCTAGTAGGATGAACTAAAACTAAAAGAGTGTGATACAGAGATACCATAAAAATTTTCTCAACCAAAAGAAAGAGGGAATGAAAACCCAAAAGACAGACCTATATATGTCCGTAATGAAACCCAAGTGAGAGAGAAAGGGTATCACCATCTCATATCCTAGCAAAATTCGAGGTGTGAGATTGTAGAGCTAAAATTTTATCATCAATGCCCAATATCATACACAAACTCTAAATAAAATGAGTGGAGGGGCCCACACGTATCAACTACACTCCACAATTGAGGGATTACACATCTCCTGTGGAGGATCCACACTCTTTCAAAACATCATAGCAAGGTAGTACCGCTATTTAGGTAGATAAATTGTTCCCCTATAGACTGGGGAGTACTGAACATACCTTTATAAATAAATGGGGAACCTGTACCTCGATGTGATAGGGCACACATTCTTCAATACCTCTCCGATAGACTGAGGAAATCCCACCCTAATGTGATAGGGGATAAATAACCTTGATATTTATTTATTACCATGGGTAACCCATGACCTGATGAAATAGGGGAATACGAACCACAATATACCACTAATAATGTAGAGATCCCATGTCCTTTTTTGACAATAGATTACTAACCCAAAAATCTATATGATGATACCTTATAATCACTATTATCATCTAGAATAACCTGAATAAAATTTATGATTGCAATATCATTCACCTTATCTCAAAATCCACTTCGATGGCCACAATCACATTATATATAGAAAATCACTAAGAATATGCTATTTAGGTGTCAAAAAATGATTCAAAATAAAGGAAATATGAGAGTCAAAAGTTTCTAAAATGGATAAAATATGTGTAAGGAATCAACATGGGATGTAGCCCCACTCCGCTGCTTGGACATGTTCTCTTGGTAGCTAACTTTGGAATCCATGTATTGATATATGGTGTTTCTTCTTAGATACATGGTGTGTATGACCACCTAGGGTCCTAGGCGTGCATCTCAACCCATGCCTATGTATTTTTATCAATGAACATGTAATCTGATACATTGTGTGTCCATCCACATGAGCCTTGGGCATGTGTAGTTAGCACATGGCTTGGTAGGGTCACACAACATTTTTCCCACCTACATAGAATTTGATATTTAGCATCACCCAAAACCATATGGTTGTTGTCAGGGGGCTTCAATAAGTTTGTTCTTATAGGGAAAATGGCATGTAGTAAGGATTTTATCAAAAAACAATGAAGGTTTCACACTTATTCTATATACCTTCCACCCACCTTGTATCTCTCCATTGGACCACATTATATTGAGGGAATACACCACAAGCCATTGATTACTAGACTCTGGTGGTCGGAAATCATAATCAAGCGAGCTCCCTAAAGAACACATCACCTCCCATCACTCGTATCCCATCCCTTCACCACCCATCACCACTTTGGATATGATATCAATGAATAAAACCCAACATAGCATCCCAATCTGTCTAAAAATTGACAGTACATGGGTTTGTGGGAGAATCCGGTTGGCTTAGGATTTAAAAAATTTCATCATCAGAGTGAAGTAGTTTCATTATCTATAGTTATTAGCGCCCTAGTTGAGGTTATAGGAAGTCACAAGAATATATCAAAACACAAAAATTAAATAAACAGATACCATGTTTGAATCGAGGGATTTTTCATCATTAACACATTACTAGTGAGTGTTTGTTGAAGGATTTGAGCTTAATACCCTATATATTTTCCACACACACTTCAAGAATATGTATATATGTAGATCATTTAATATTATGTTATATAGAAGATCTAAAGTGATTACCATAACCAAATCCCTTCATTCCATGAAAAATACAAAAGATAAGAAGCTTGGATGAGAGATTTACCCCTCTCGGGTGAAAGAAAGAAGACAATAAAGCTCTTATATTCTTGGGCAAAAACAGTTCCCATTAAAAGAGTCATGTCCTTTATATAGTGTCATTGGTAATTACCCGAAAAGGGTTCCAATCCCCAGTATAAGTAACATCCAATAATTAGAAATAAACGACATGTTATGATTTAGTAATAGTGGCATAATTTCATTTATATTTTTATCACATACTTGTAATATATACTGAGTATATAACATGATAAAATTGATACATTAAAAAAAATTCCCACAATATTAAATGAAATATGAATATTAAAATAATATTCATTCATATAATTTTTTTATATGTTTTTAAATAAATTATTGTAAATAATTTTCATAAATAAATTATACCAGATTATTCTATACCCAAATAATAATGACTTTATTTATTAATTGGTTATCATTAATACTTAGACAACACTAAAACCCAATGATAGGGACAAACATGTACTATATTCCCATTAACTATAATATAGAAGACTCTTGAATATGTTATTGTGTGTAACCCTCTGGGACCTTATTTCGATAGTAGTGAATATTATTCAAAGGCCATGAGTGGAGTCCAGAAACCCATAATTCCCCCTACAGTGATAAGGAATCATTATAGAAATGGCAAATATCCAATAAAATTCATTATGGAAAATAATATCTTTTTCATGTGATATATCATAATGTAGGATTCATAAATTATGCCTTCATCCATTCTTGCTTTATTATTTTTTGATCTAAGTAAATTGATTTACCTTTTAATATCATGTCCACATATTTCATTAAGGTACTTACATCATGATCAATGAGGCCCCAGATATCACATGCCCAACTTGGAAGTGAACAATTTAATCTTTATTATTGAAATAATTCCATACACCCAATGATGCACCCAAAAAAATCTACCTCTCCATGAATTTAATATCATGGATTTTAACATGAATAAAAGTACCCAATCAAATGAAACAAATTTATAATGATTAGAAGTTTTAAGACCAATACTCATGTTCATATATATGATCAACTAATTAAAAATCAAATATGTGGTCTTTATATTAGGGGGGTCTGTCCTCATGATCTCACCTATAAGAGATATCCATGTGTGAAATTCATGAGAAGAAGTCTCATTGATTTTAATCTCCCTACACATAATAGTATGAAATCAACTATTTGAATTCTTTATAATATATCTGCAACATAGGTCATTTTTTTAAGATTAATCTTATAGTATCGCGAGGTTATCATTATAGACTAAGATCTATTTTAACATTTTTTATGAAAAATAATCTATGCACATCACCATTTAATTGGTGGAAGAAGAATATCAACAATAAATTATAAGTGAACATCATGTATAACTCACTATATTCATTGTATAGTAATTGAAATAAACTGTTCAAGTTGGATTTAGGGAACCCACATTTTAAACATTCCCACATGCACTAGATCCAACTTTCAAACAGACTTTTTTATATCTCACATGATCCTCCCATGTTTCTGATGAGTTACTGCTTTAATCATAGAACTTCCATGTTTTCACTATGTAGAAATTATTCTATTATTGAATTTACCTTCTTTTGTAAAACTTCCCAAGAGATGATATGCCCATGTATTTCACTTTTTCTACTTTTAAAACATGATGTATTGGATAACACTATTAGTATAATTATTATAATTTATATTATGATAAACCATTACTTACTTTTTTCGATTCCAAGAATTGAAACAAATCAATGCATATTAAATATTTCTTCTATATATTCCATTAAATTTGATACATATTTGGTATTTATTGAAATGTATACAACTATATTGATTGAGATTTTCATGCTCATTACTTTAGCCTTACAGTTATATTAGATGATGTTGATCTAAGGAAGACTAGTCCCTCTTTAAAACTAGTATCACTTCTTCTATACATAACACCTTTATATATACTTTGTAATTTCTCTTGTACAATTTGATAGTTATAAATACATCCCATATAGTTAACTTTGAAATAATTGATATTTTCGTCCAATAAATTATATGTTAGAATTATAATTTCTTGTACATATTATGGTATATGTGATTGATCTATTATATAGGTTTATGGAATTAAAATAACCACATAAATATCCCCTATTCCTTGTACATTCCCACTTATAGATATTTATTCCATGTGAAATTTGTATCAATTATCTATTGACTTGTTCGTACTTTTATTTTTTTAGTAAACATTCAGTTTATATACTATTAACTTGTTTAATAGACCTTTATACCTTCATCTGTATATCACATTCTTGAGATTTTAAGGTACTACAATAATTAATTCTATGATGAGTTTATTTTATCATTTTATTAAAGAGTAGTAAGAACAATAATTGTTTTCTATATGTTATCAAACTTATTTTACAAGTAAAATAATGACTCTCCCACTAAAAGTTTGTTGACACATGTTAATAGTTCCTTCCAAATGAAATTCTATGATCTTGTTCCTTAATTAAATCATAAAAAATATTTTAGTAACTTTGACCCCATATTGGAATTTTAAGGTGTCACCAAAAATTTCTTATTGGTCCATATAGATGGTTTCAAATATTATTGGTATTGACATCCACTTACCAATTTAATGATCATATAAAGTAGCTATGAAAAGTAAAATTCTAATGGATTTACGCATGATGAAATAGTATAACCAGTGAATCCTTATTGGTACCACACTTTTATCATCCACGTATAGTCTCATTTGAATACCCATCATAGTATTAAAAATATTTACCCTATGTAATTTGATACATGGTCTGCATTATTTAATATAATTGATATTTTCAATCATAGTTAATTTCAACATATAGCTTAATTATTGGATTTATTATTCCGAATGAAGAATACACCACTAGATGCTGTGTATATGAAACCATCACCATGGATTTAATTTTCCTATGCAATACATATCTCTGGAACATTATCCTTCCACAATATTATATTTAATTTGTTCCAATGGAAACCATTTCTGCACCTCAAGCATTTATTAGACCTAATTCAATCTTTCTCCCATTATGTCAAATTGATATGCACACCATTTTAAAGAAATATAGTCTATCACATGATTAATACTATTCTATGATAGGGATTTAAATAATATATAATATAAAATTTAGTATATTAGCTATGATTCACATTTTGTTTCTTGATGGAAGTAATTTTATATCCTTAATAAACACTCCGCATATAAAAACATGTTATTAGGACCTGAAGAATTTATTTCATATAATAACTCATATGATATCCATTCTTCATTATAGATGGCATGATTTTGTGGGATATAATTTTTATTTTGGATTCATGTGAAGAAAAATAATGGAAGTATTTAGAATTCATATAAGTTCATAAATTGATACTTATATTAATTTTATCATGAGTTTTATGTGTATAAGGAAGTGTACATTTAGGAATCAGTCCATGCAATATTTACCTTGATCAATTTTTTCAGGTAAGACTCAACATCAATAATCCTTAGTAACATCACATATTTGATGTGGATAAGGTTATGATAATTTTATAATTACTTTATGATATATTATAATGATTGATGAATTTATTGTCATGATACTCTTTAGTATACTAAGATGTACTAACAAATATATTCTGACAATGTATATACCATACTTCAATTTCACATTCCACACAAAAAACATAAATGAATACTTCTAAGAATATTTACCATGGTCTTAAAATTTGAATAGTTCACATTCTGTAGATGAAATAATTTCAAAATCCATATGAATTGCATTTATTTTTAAGGTTACTTTTCCCAAAACTATGTGCACAAGGATGTCGATAATGAATAAGATATTTTACTCTAAAGAGTCTAAAACCATTCTGGGCATATCCTTGAAAAATACATAGTTTTTCTTGAAAAAGTTTTATCCTTCCACAATTGGGTATATAAATCTTACATTTTATATTCATTAAGTATTTCCAATTATTGAAGGGTTAAAAAACTATTTGATTAGTGTTGGACACCACAAAAAACATTAATTCTCAAATTTGGAATGATATATACATGTTTCAAATGAGAGTGAGAGATAATTTTATTGTTTATACATGACAAAAAGCGCAATTAGAACCAATAACATGGAAATTAGACGTTTTGTATTTCTCACTGAATAATTAGGAATCATCATTTCTCAACCACATGGAGAACACACCTTACACTTGTAATAGTTCTATACTTATTTTGTTACTTTATTTAAGTTTACATATGTGATGGGAATATTGTATTCAGTGATAATGAATTAAATTAGAAATATTGCTTACAATTGATGAATATGCCTGAAGAAGATGAAGATACTACATGATTCTTCGATTTAGTTCATTGAATTTAAACATTCAATAACATATTTCTGGATAAGGAAAGCAAATAGCCTTCTATTTAATACCTGTTTTCATTAAGTGATGCTGTGGTGGTTCCTTTGATGAAACACTTTCCATTTTCCTTTTCCTTTCATTTCAACTTTTTTAATATAATAACTAAATATTATTCCTTATTTATGTTATTGTATACTTTGAAAACCTTTACCAAAAAGGAAATGAAGTGTTTTTATCCATACATATAATTTTTTAATCATAGAAAAACTATATTGAATGGGTGATAATGATGTAAGAATGGAATCTATTAAAAAATAGTATATACAATGACCCATGATTCTCATAGATGGATATTACATCTTCTTAGATGAATATTTAGTACATTATACAATCACACACTTGAGGATAGTAATAGTTTAGTGTATTTGGAACATGTAATGCAATCATTTTAATTTTTTTAAAGGTATTCAATGTATCCCATAAATATATTCCCCTTTAACAATATTCAAAAAAATAGAAAACTTAAAACCTTTCCTTATAACCTATGGAAAGGAAACATAAGAAAGGGTCATCCTTAATTCTCAGTAGGGGTAAAAAGGTAGATACATAAGCATAAAATGAACATAAGTGTATTATAACAAGAGAATAACATTTAAAAAAAATATCCTTCATATCAAAGATCCTTATATTGAGTCATGTAAGAAATGTTGTTATCTTATAAGACATGAATCATAAGGGAATCAAATTACATGAGCCGGGAGAGGATAAAGTTTGCATAATAAATAGATTTCTGATACACACATAAGTGTTGGACCCACTATGTTATATACCCTAAGTGGGGGGTAAATTAGTGTATGAAATATTAAAAAAATTTACCCTTCAGATCTTGTTTTTTTGTTTGAAAATATTTTCTTCTCTCTGTTTCCCATAACAATGTGTGATATGAAATTAAATCATGCACAATAATAAAAAAATTTACATGGTTTACCCTCACTGGGATACTTCCAAGGAGCATACGATGATGAAGTGACAATGTACCAAATCCACTAGGAAAAGCGCTGTTAAAGCAGGCGAAGATAAGGGGGGTCCCCTTTATCAGCACTCAAAAAAATCGCTGATAAAGACCCCTTTTATCAGTGATAAAAAAAGGGCTGATAAAAGAGGTCTTTTATCAGTGCTAAAAAAAGCATTGATAAAAGTACCCCTTTATCAGCGATTTTTATAGCTCTGATAAAGGGGTCCTATATCAGCACTCCCTTTATCTGCGCTATCTTTTTAGCACTGATAAATGACACTTTTATCTGCGCTTTTAAAAAACCGCTGATAAAAGTAAAATAAAAAAAAAATTTAAATTTTTTTTAAAAAATTAAACAAATTTACAAAAAATTAATAAAATCATGCCAATCATGGAGGGGATTTTATAGTGCTTGATCACCCCTTTTAATAGAACTTTTTATCCCCTCCAGCGCCAACACACCCCCCCCCCACCCTTTATCAGTGCTAGCCCCCAACATCCACCCCCATGCGTGAGTTGGTTCAAGGCGGTGGCGACCCGTCGCTGAGGTTCCGGGTTCGAGTCCTCACAAAGGCAACGCGCACCATTTGTCATCGAACCTCTCGTCCCCTCGACTCCGTGGGAACTGGCCCAAGCCCAAGGGTTGGCCACCTTGGGCCTAGCTGGGGGCGTGCGGCGCGCAGGTGGGCAGGTCAGCCCTATACCTCGTTACCCATACAACACGTTCGAGTTCATCATTAGACAACTCGTTTTGAGATGGCAGCTCTTGAGGGTTCCACGGGAGAAATTCCGAAGCAAGGTGAAGGGGATGGGAAATCGAAGGGGAGAGAAATTGAAGCTCCTGCTGATGAAGATCGAATTGGGCACATGGATCTATTTAGTCTCTGCACGAAACGGAAAAATACGAATTTGGGATCTAAGGATGCCTCTAGTCATGGGAGGAGGTTTGTGGATGTGGCCAGGAAGGATGGAGGCTTTTCATTCTTGGATTGTGATCCGGGGAGTTCTGGAAGAATCATACGAAAGGGTCGAATTGCTCATGTATCGGCAAATCAAGCTACTGTTGAAGAAAGGGTTCAACTATGTAAGTTTTCCATCATTGCTCGTGTGGTGATTCCAAAGGGTGTGAGGCCATGGAAATTTCAAGATCTTACAGTGAGATTGGCGGAGTTATGGGGCTTCAGTGATTGGAAGATGACAACTATGGGGCGTGGCTTTTATCATGTCATCTTCCCATCTGATGAATGCAAGAGATGTGATTGGAGTATGGGTTTGGTTCCTTTGCATCCTGGGTTTCTCAGAATTCATGAATGGGACCAGAATTTTGATCCAAATACGGTCATGAACACCTTTGCTCAGGTTTGGATTCGTATTCATAACTTAAGCTGGTTGTATTGGCATCCTCAAATTTTGTGGGATATTGCATCCTCTGTTGGGAACCCTATTAGGCTTGATAAGCAGACTGATAATCCTAATTTTGGGCATTATGCTCGGATTTTGGTGGAGGTAGATATGTCAAGTACTCTTGTGGAAGAGGTTGTCTTCACCACTAGAGATGATATCATTAATTTGGAGATTGCATATGAAAGGAAACCAAGGTTTTGTCTTAATTGTCATATTTTTGGTCATAATCTAATGGATTGTAACAGAACTAAGGTGTGTTTTGCATGCAATATTCGTGGCCATGATGTGGGGACTTGTCGAAGGAAGATGTCTGGACAAGGAGGTCTCAATTCAGATGATGGGAACAAGGTGCAGGCTGAGAACACTGCAGAGGAGGTTCAGGGTGGCAATGTGGATATTGTTGCTGTGCCTGCTGATTGTGGGGAAATAGCAGGGAATATAACTCAGGACCCTCCTGGTGTTTTGAATGAAAATAATGAGGCAGGTGGCAAGGATGCAGTGGGTCTGCTGGATGTTTGCACAGATTCTCAGACAATGTCGGATATTATTAAAGCAGCTGTGATTGAATCTGATTGCCATGCTGCTAGTGAGAGAATACATGAGAAGGTTGAGAAGAGTGTTGGAGATCAGCTTGTTGAATGCCAGGCTGCTCCAGATGAGTGTTTACAAGAGCAGGGGTGCCCTGTGCTTCCAATTGTGGAACCTGCTACTCAGCAGGTGCTGGGATCTTTACCCCATGCTCTTCCTTTGGAGCAGGATCAGCCAGGACTCATCATTGAGGGAGTCAGTGATGAGTTTTCTCAGATACCAGTTTCTAAGATGGCTAAAAGGAAGCTTCCTGCTACCTTAACCATGCCTTTTAATACTGGAAATCGGTTTGCCTCTCCCTCTAATGAGGATAGTGAGACTTCAATGCATGATGATCCTCTTGGTAATACCATAGATAATGCTGAAGATGTTTCAAATGAATGCTTAGCTGGAAGATATGTTAGACCCTGCACAAGGCAGCGGTCTCTGAATCAATGAAGATCCTCTTTTGGAACTGCCAGGGGCTTGGGAACTGGACCACGGTCAGAGCCCTGAAGCATTTGATTATGACCAATAAGCCCATGCTATTGGGTATTGCTGAACCCAGAATGAGTTTCTCACGATGGTCAGCTTTCAATTGGAATGTTATTGGATACTCACTGGTTTCCTGCAATCAGGTTCAAGATGGGAATGAATCCCTATGGGTTCTCAAGCACAACAGCATAGTCATTGACTCTTTTCAGATCGAGCAACAGGCTATTACAGTATCTTGTTCTCAGATGTCTGATTATTTTTGTGTTACCTTTGTTTATGCTTTCAACCAATATATCAGAAGGAGAGCTCTTTGGAATCACCTGCTTGCAGTCTTTGAGAATATGTCCAAGAGATGGATTCTTCTTAGTGATTTCAACACAATTTTAAGGCCGGAGGAAAAGACTGGAAGTAATTTTTTTCGGGCCTCCTCTAAGGATTTTCTTTATTGTATTGATCAATGCCATCTGAGTGAAGTTTCAATTGTGGGTGCTGATTTTACATGGAGTAGATATACTATTAATGGAAGGCAGGCTAGCAAGCTGGATCGTTGTCTTGTCCAGGTGAATGACAGAAGTGATACAATGGAGGCTTCTGGTTTAACTCTTCCAAGGCTGCACTCAGACCACAATCCTATTCTGGTTGAGATAAGCTTTTGCACGGTAAGGTCTGCTCCTCTGCCCTTTAAATTCAACAATGCTTGGTTAGTTGTCCAAGGGTGCAGGGAAATTGTTATGGAAGAATGGGGATCTGCTGTCACTGGGTGTGCTTCACATATCCTGACCTCGAAACTGAAAAATGTAAAGGCCAGACTTAAAGTTTGGAGTAAAGAATCTTTTTCCAGCATTGCGAATGACATCAAAGCGGCTGAATTTAATCTTTTAGACTGCCAGCAACGGAGTATGCAACAGGATCTCCCATCTCAGGAGGAGCTTCAAGCTGCCTCAAAGCTTGATAGTCTTTTGTCTCTTAAGGAAAATTTGGACCGTAATCAGTTGAACATAAAATGGCTGAAGAATGGGGATAGGAATACCAGATTTTTCCACTGTTTGCATAGGGAGAAAAAGATTAAGAAAAATCTCAAGGCTCTTATGATTTATGGTAAGTTACTCACCTCTGAACATGAGATTGTGGATGCTGTGACTGGTCATTTTGAGAACCTTTACACTGATTCTGGTGTGAGCAGTTCATCTAAGATTGTCACATGTATTGAATCAACTCTGGATGAAAATCAAAACAGAAGACTCATTGAAAGCCCATCCTATAAAGAGATTCATCATGCTTTATTCTCTTTGAATATGGACAGTGTTGCTGGCCCGGATGGCTTCACAAATAAATTCTTTATGTTTTATTGGGATATCATCCATGCTGAGGTTATTAATGCTGTTAAGGAATTCTTTCAACATTCTTTTATGCCTCTTGGTATGAACTCCAATTTTATTGCCTTGATCCCGAAGAAAGATAACGCTTTAGACATCAAGGATTTTAGACCTGTTTCTATTGGTAATTCTATTCCTAAAGTTGTTAGCAAGATTGTTGCTACCCGGTTAGGTGATGTTGCCAGGAATCTCATTTCTGCTAATCAGTTTGGATTTGTGCCTGGTAGAAATATTCAGAATTGCTTATTTACTGCTTCAGAATGCATTAATATCATGAAAGGTAAATCTCAGAATGGGAATATGGCCTTGAAAGTTGATATTTCTAAGGATTTTGACACTATGCGATGGGACTTTATTTTTACCATTCTAAGAATGCATGGCTTCTCGAATAATTTTATTGAGTTGATCTCGTCTATTCTACGAAGTGCTCGCCTATCCATTCATGTTAATGGCTCCCCAAGGGATTTCTTTCAATGTACAAGGGGGGTCAGAAAGGGTGATCCATTATCTGGTATTCTGTTTTCTATGGCTGAAGATTATCTCAGTATCTGTCTGAATGACCTTGTCAATACCGGTCTTTATCGAAGAATGAAAGCAGGTAGGAATCTTTTTGCGCCCTCCCATCTTCTCTATGCTGATGATATACTTCTTTTCTGCAAGGCTAATAGGGGCACTATCTCATGTATTAAGAGCATTTTTTCACATTATGAAGAGGTTGCAGGGCAGGCAATCAGCTGGAACAAATCATTTGTTGTGTTCGGGGAAGGAGTCCCAATTGTGAAACAAAACAGGATTGCCAATAGGCTTCGGGTAAAGAGAGGGGAACTGCCTTTTTATTACTTGGGGTTACCTTTATTTTGGGGAAGAGTGAAATGAGCTCATTTGGAAGGCATTGCCTTAAAAATCAGCAATCAGTTGGTTAGCTGGAAGGGGAAGAATATGTCCCTGGCTGGTAGAATCTGTCTTGTTAATTCAGTCATCACTTCTATGTTTGTGTATTCCTTCTCTGTTTATAGATGGCCAAGGGCCCTGCATAAAGAGTTGAGTGGTTTGATTCGGAATTTCATTTGGACAGGGTCCACACAACAAAGAAAACTGGTTGCTGTCTCTTGGAAATATTGTACTAAACCAGTTAATATGGGGGGAATGGGAGTTAAGGATATTAATTTATTCAATGACTCCTTACTTCAGAATTTCACATGGAGGCTCCTTGCTAAGCCTGACTTCTCTATGGAATTCCTTGTTAGCAGGTTCGTTGACAGATTACAGAATAAGAAATGCTTGTTTCTTCAATCCTCAGTTTGGTCTTCGGTTAGAATCACCTTCTCCAAGCTTATGACTCACTCTATATGGCTGGTCTGCCCTGATTCACACATGAATTTCTGGTCTACTGAATGGATGTCCTCCCCCATCAAAGATTATGTTTCTATTCCATCTTCTAGGAAGAATCTATCCATATCTGATGCCTATAGGAATTCTGAAATTTCTGCTCCTATCCCAGCTGCTACTAATGATGAGATTTGCAGTTATGAATATGTTGACTCTGATGTTTTGATGTGGAAACCATCCTTGAATGGGCAATTCTCTAGCAGGGAATATTATAATCTTATGTGCGGGCCTGACACAGGAATTCCTTAGTGGGTGGCGGCTGTTCATAAGTCATATATTTTCCCAAATGATTCTTTACTCATCTGGAAGATATGGAAATGCAGGTTGCCCATCCAAGCTGCGCTGCAGCGAGCAGGTATCACAACTGTTCCAATTTGTTTCCTCTATATGAAGGAAGATGAATCCCTTATGCATCTTTTTATTCATTGTGATTTTGCCATGAATTTATGGGGCTATCTGCAAGACATTTTTCACTTCTGCTTTGATTTCTCTTCGATTGCTTCCCTGTTCTGTTCAGTTCTGCAGTCTTCTACCAGTGAACAGATTAAAGCCTTATTACTTGCTGCTGCTGTTTCAATTGTTTCGTATATATGGAAGTCTCGCAATAGGCTGATCTTCAGCAATTTCAAGTCCAGCCGTCGTGATGGGATCATGATGATTCATCGATGCATCAAGCTGGCCTCTGAAAATCAAACAGGCTGCATGCATAATGACATTTCAGATTTTCTTATTCTGCGTTCTCTTGGTGTAAGTGGTAGGGAAAGAAAACCATGCATGCTGAAATACATTCGATGGATCCCCCCTATCATTAACTGGTTAAAGGTGAATGTTGATGGGGATGCTTTGGGTGCTCCGGGTCCTGCTGGGTGTGGCGGGGTGTTCAGAACCCATCGGGGTTTTGTGAAGGGATGTTTCTTTCATTATGTTGGACATGCGCATGCGATCGAGGCTGAACTGTGGGCCATGATTAAGGCCATCAGGTTTGCTGTTTGTTATGGTTGGAACAGGTTATGGCTGGAATCAGATTCCTCTGTTGCTGTCCAGATTTTGAAGGACCGATCCCGGAATGTTCCATGGAGGATAATGTCTACCTGGATATCCTGTTTAAACCTTGCTCAAGGTTTACTCCTTAATGTTACCCATGTCTACCGTGAAGGAAATCAGGTTGCTGACGCACTTTCCAAAAGGGCTGTTAGGGAGGTTAGTTCCAGTTGGTCTTTTGTTCTTCCCAACTATTCTGATAGTCTGGCTTGGAATGACTGTAGTGGTGTGATGCATACTCGGGTTTGTAAGGTGGGCCTCTCTTGAGCTATCTTGTACTGTTTACTTTTTTATATAATCTTTTGTTGAGAGCAGGCTTCTGCCTGTCTCTCGGACTTTCTGGGTATATAAAACATATGTACATATAGTTATATATTTGATTATAAATAGTAGTGCATTATAACAAACAATAAAATTTCAAATACATAATATCAATATGAATATAATACCTTGGAATAAATTTAGTCCCCACCAAAAAATCCAATAATACCCCTTCAAATGAGGCTGAAAACACACAAAAATGTTAAAAAATCTGGGTACCCTGAATAAAAACTCTGTTTTGGAGGCCTTATGGGACTCTTTTCGCCTCAAAAAATTCTTGACTAGGCTCCCCCAGGTCACACAGACGTAGAGCTCGTCGCAGTCTTCGATTTCATATGTGGTAGAGCTCAAACGGACACCCAGAGCAAAAGTTATGGCTGTTTGAAATTTGAGTTGCGTTTTTAACTTATTTTGGATCATTTTTTAATTTTTTTTTTAATTTTTTTAGTCTTCCAATTGTTATTAAATGACTACTACTCCATAATAATTAGAAAATTATTAATTAAAAATATTTTTTTTAATTTTTTAAGAATCCATTTTCACTAAATATCTTATATATTAAGTATATTAAGTGTTAATGTACATTTATACTTATCTAAAATATATTTAAAAATTATATGTTATATCTATATCAATATAACTATATTTATATATTAATATATTAATATATTTTTTTAATTTTTTTTAATTCGACACTTTATCAGTGCTAAAAAAATCGCTGATAAAGGGGACTTCTATTAGCACTTTTTTGAGCGCTGATAGAGGCCCCCCTTTATCAGTACTTTTTTCGTTAGCGATGATAAATCGGGGGGGGGGGGGGGGCTGGGAAAAAAGGTTTTTGTGGTAGTGACATTATTCACTATGTCTATTTATCTGGATCACTACTGGTGGAAAGGATCCATGTATTCCTATTACTTTTTTGACTGCTCTAGAAGGGATCCACACACAATTTATGAACTTATGGGTCCCTTTTTTGCATGAATGAAAACATCCCATGTTTTAGATATATTCTCTATAGAGGATTCACTTTCACCCAATTGATCAATACCAATTTACCACATATTTAATGGTGAATTCATTTTTCAATAATTTCTTGATTCTCACTATCTTCTTGAAGCTCCCCTCTTTCGCAAAGATCACATGGCCTTCAAAAAGTACTTTACAATTGTGATGATCACTTCTTTTGTGAAGCACACAAATTTCATGAAGCTTACGTAGCCATCACAAAGCTCATCTCTTTCAGTTTTCGTTTTTATATCCTTCACGGACTTGAAAAATTTTATGATGGATATATATTTCGAATGGCGTTTATATACTTAGTGAACTCTCATTCTTTGTGAATATTTTTGTGACAACCACCTTTACAAAAAACCATCTGAAATCATGATCCTTAATATATTTGTTAAATCTCACTACACTTCTGATGGGGGTAGAGGCCTATATATTGAAGTTTCCACCAATTATATAAGTATCCGACCACGTCATCACCATTTCACGATGCTCCATTATTTCAGTTGCAATGCTCTCTTGTTAGTGAGGATCTAATGATATTTTCATTTCACAATGCTTCTCGTAGTCACATATCTCACCGTCAAAACCTTCATACCGTCATAGAAAAACGTTTGCAAAGCCCAATCATTTCAAAACTCATTCCTTTTCCATATTTTAATAAGTCCTTCGAAGAAATACATTTTTCACAATGCTAGATATCCTTAAAATTTTAGACCCAAGTAATTTGAAAAACACTGGGAAATACTATCAAATTATGTATATCATTTTCTGTACCACTTCTAGGGAATCCATTCATTTTTATTAGTTCTTTTTAAAAATTATACGTCTATAATATCTCTGACTGTATAAATAATCTTGGAAACCAACTTACTCAACAAAAACAATAATCCCAAAAATACTACAATGTTATGTTATGGGGGATTTTCCCGACAATATCCACCTCTGGGGTTGATTAAAACTCTTCTCATTTTGATACCTCATTGAAGCTTCTTCCATATTCTACCACCATTCGCTTATTGAGATTATGATAGAGATCTATGATTTAACCAATACATAATCTATGACCACATGATGCATGATTGGTATGAGAGACAAGAGTAATATGAATATATTATCAATGAACCACTTCATTCCAAAACCAAACAACTACTTTCATCACGAACCCCATACATTGTGAAATATATCATTTGATAGATCACTTTAGCATCATCAGATTAAAAAATCCCCTTACTTCAGTTCTATCACTATTAGTTTTCCCCTGTCTTTATTAAGACATTTATCCGATTATATATCTATGATTAATCCCTCCTTTATTAGCAAATATAATTGAAAATTCTTTGAGGTCTACACACATTAGGGAAAATAGATCATCACATTAGGGGAAAACACATTATACCTCAGTGAGAGGGGGTTTAAAATTAATATTTTTTCAAGAATGAGAAGTCAACTGATCTACTAGAGCCAGTCGATGACTTTAAAATGATTCTTGGTGTAATGACTTTGTCAGGATGTCTTCAACCTATACTTATATAGGTGTATACTCAAACTTCACAAGCCCTTTATCCACCTTACCCTTTTTAAAATGATACTTTATTTCAATGTTCATTTTACTTGAGTGATGGGAAAGATTTGTCTATGATTTATAGTAGTTGAATTGTCACAATGGATTATGATCAGATACTTCACATCAACTCCCATATGATAAAGGTGTTGCTTTATACATAATAACTATATAAATGCATGATTGGATAAAATATATTCTTCTTCGGTAGTACTGAACGAATTTTAATATTTTTTCTTTCTTAGGTAATAAATACATAGTCTTCCAAGATACAATGTATCACCCATTTTTGATTTTATATCATATGTTATTCCGACCCAATAGGCATCTGTATAACCCAATAACTCTTGATGAGATTTTTCATTGTACAGAAATTCCAAATTCACTATGATATTGATATGATGAAGTACTATATTCACTGTAGGAAAGTGGATTTCCATAGGGTTACTTTGATATCATGACGATTGACACGTGGAAAAATAATTAGGTCTTGTTGATATCATGTATAATAAACCACTTATTATTTTTCTACATTTTATGAAATTAACTGCATTTCCTTCATCATCCCATGATAGTTTCAACTAGGGGGCCACCCGAGTCATAATCTCCTTGTAATTACCAATTATAAATCTTCTCAAAAACTCATTGGAATATTTAAATTGATAAATGAATGTTTTATTCTTTCCATGTTTCACCTACAAACCAAGGATAAATGTCAGTTCCAAAATCATTGACATTTAAAATTAAGTTTCATTAATTCCACCAACCAAGTGCACTGGGCATCATCTAATCCACAAAATATTATGTTATTTAAATATACCATCACCATAATCATTAAATTATTATCATTGTTGAAAAAGTTACTGTAATAAACTACACCATTTTTAAAACCCAGATTCTTCAAAAAATGATATAGCCTTGAATACCATGATCTTGGTTCTTACATGAACCCATATTGTCTTTTATTAAGCCAAAAAACTATTTTCTCATCATTAGAAATGATAAATACATCAGGTTTCTTAATATAAAGTTCATATTCTAGAACCCCAATTAGAAATGCTGACTTTACATCCATATATAATACTTTAAACATTCATTACACTACTATGGAAAAAAATAATCCGATTTACTATAAACTTTAAATAGGTGAACATTTTTCATCAACATCGATACCCTCTATCTCGGATTACCCTTTACACACTAGATGAGTTTTATTTTTGAAATCAGTATTCCGTATGCATTAATATTATCAAAAAAGAACCATTTATTCCCATTTAAATTCTTATTTATTGTCCCCAAAATAATCTCCTAGGTCTTGTTCTTCTCTATTTGGTCAAGCTCTCCATTTATAGACGTGACATGGTTTTCATCTCCAGCTGCTTACACAAAATATTTTGTCACTACCTATGATAAAAACTATTCTTTTTTTATAGTTTTCATCTTTATTACCTAAACATGTTATGTATGATCACTTATTATGTTTAATTTATCAATTTTATCTCCTCTATTTGTTGTTTGGATAGACACTAGTTTGTGATCATCCTTCCAATCATCTCAATGTTCTTCAAAATTAGTATCTAGAACTGAAACAACCTTTAATATCTATATCCCTTCATTACTATACACTGTAGACTGATCATATATTTTTTGAAGGTTTTTCTCATTATATAAAATAGTTACATTATGAACTTCATCAAACTTTCCCAGTCAGTCATTGAAGAATTTATATGCATTTTTTTCTTTGAGGATCTGTGAAAGATCCGTTTATCTCCACAGGATTCCAAATTCATCTATTTCTTCTTGTTGAGTGTGAAACACTTACTTTTGAAGATTCTATAGTAATACAACATTGAATTATTTCGATATTATATCTCGTATAGAGTCACATCTTATTTTGGACAAATTAAAGCTCTATTTGATGTGTATACTAATTTTTTCACTTATTCATTCCAAAACATTTATTGAAGGTCTTTCTCAATGGTCATTGTTTTAGAAATGTTTTTGATTATTCAATTTATTCTATCAAATACTCCATTCCACTATGGAGTTATCACTATTAATTCTTGGTGCCTTATCCCTTGTTTCTCAAGACAATACTACACTATAATATTTGTGAACTATTCTCTATTATCTGTGGGGATCTTTTTAATTCTTTGACAAATCAAATTTTCAACTTACCTTTTATAAGTTGTTATACAAGTAAACACCTTATATTTTTTTGGTGATTATTGAAACAAAATCAATTATGATAATATAATAAATGAATAGAACATAAAAAATCCATCCATAAATATCCCATAGTTAAATTGGTCCAGACACATCAATATTCACCAGCACAAGAAAATTTCTTGACCATTGATCTTTTTCCTTATATATCTTCTTAATGATCTTCCATTGTTGAAAACCATCACACGTATTGGTATAATCATTTTACAATATAGTGTGGCCTTGTGAAACATCATATTTCCCAAGATCCTCCAGTGATGTTTGGATCAAATGACCAAGGCATTTCTGCCATAGTTTTTTTCTTATTCCTTAGAAAAAATCACATATCTTCTACTCTTCTTACAAGGTGGAGATTCCATTTCATACAGATTCCCTAAAAAACACAAAACTGTATTTTTCTTTGATGACACATAATTTATTTAAAATGATTATGGGATTACCAAATTCCCATAGTTTGTGGACACTAATGAAGTTGTGACTCGGACCTTCAACAACTAAGACATCAGCACGTCTCATGCCTATTTCCCCAAACACGGATTCTCCAGAGGCAATAATATTTAGCCCTTCATCATTACCGAATATTGTGATACATTCTTTATCATACCTGATTTTAATCACCATATCACTAATAACTGTCATATTAGGGGTTCACCCCCTATCAATGATCCTTATTTTTGTGCAATATAATAATTTAAAAGAAATATCTACCACCACTACCTGTTCATATCTCTTGTTTTTTATCCATGTTTTTGACTTCATACACAATATATATTGATGATATTTATATTCCTCATAGTATTAAGGACCATCTTCATATTTCATTGATGCATCCTGAATATTCATTTTTATTTCAGTTGATGATACATTGAATTTATTCTTATGACCACATTAATTTTTCTTTGGCACATTTCTCTACATTTTTGATGAGCAGTATCTTCCCATGTTCCCGAATCCTTGACACCTGAATGAGTGAACATCAAATTATGTTATAGAATATTGAGTTTTATATGAATTCCTTTGTTAGTCTTATTCCCTTTGATACCTCTTATCTATGGAACATACATTTGTGAGTTCCACATATTTCTAAAAAAATTAACATCTCATTCGAGGAGAATTCCTATGTGAAAATACATCATTAATGATTCTCCCTTAGGTTATGTAAATATTATTGTTCTGATTCATATCCAAGTAAATCTTCAACCTTGGAGTGAGAACATGTGGTCAGACATCAACCATTACTATTTTCTATGTGTGATCAATCCCAATACTAGCTGTATATTTTTAATCAATAATTTTATTTTCATGACACTACTTTTTATGTTTCACTAGAACTCCAAATTTTAATTTTACATTTTTGGTTGCCTTTTAATCTTGGTTTCCATGTTTCTATATTTTCTCATGATCTTTCACTTTCATTCACGTACTGAAAAATCCTCTTCAAGCTCTTTGATACATTTGATTTTATCTTCTCCAATATTTTTTTAAACTATTGATGCTTCTTTTCAATTCATAAATTTTGAGTTTTTTCTCAATTTTATTTCTAAGTTCCCTTACATTGAGGATTTCAAATTTTCAATTTCCTCATTCATCTAAGACATCTCTTCTTTCTGCTTCTACATATAATTTGTGTCATCATGAACCACATTGTGAGATTTATTATTATTGTCCTTCTAAATAACTATTTCCCCAAGTGTGGCTTCTAATTCTTCCTGAAGGTCAACTATTCCTTCAACTTCTCCTTCATAATTATTTATTTATTCTCTATTTAAAATATTTCTTAAAACATACACCATATAATCTAATTCATGTTCCTTGAATTCTTCCAATTCTCATGCCTTATATTTTTCTAAATTTTTATTTTCTCTTGAAAGATTAATCTTATTTTTGAATAAATATCTCTTAATGATTTTCTTTCCATTCACATAGGCGGAATACTTCATCATAGGAATATCTAAATCATTATCTTCATCTTCTTGAAACATCATAGGGAACCTTGCTTCAAGATTCCAATATTTCTATATTGAAATCATGCAATCTAGAGTTACAATTTGAACATTCCTTTTCTTTATTGAATATTTGGGGAAATCAATGAGATCACCTCACCTGTCTCTTCATTTTCCAATCCATCTTCAATAGTGTGACTATTCATGGCCTTTAATTACACTTCTTTAGAATTCTAGTTTTCCATAACAACATTATCATACTTTCTCATTTCATATTCAAGAAGAGTACTGTGAATGTTTTCCAATGTCATCTCTTTTGTATCATTATCTTCCAATAACAATATTTTTGGATTGAACCAAGGTGGGTGTTTTCTAAATATATGTTTATAAAAATATTTATATCTTCAATAATTTATACAAAACCATGCATGTCATCCATAAACACATTTAATTGATCAAATAATGTATCAAATGACTCATAATGATGAATTATGTGATTCTCAACTAGTTCAGTTGAACCGGAATCTTTTCTTCAATGAATTTTAAATTTTCATCATAAACATTCTGGATGTTTTCCCACATGGATTGTGATATTTTTACATGACATCACCATCATCTAAATTTCATTGTATAGGGCTCCCCTAAAATAATTTATTCCTTTAGCATCAGAATCCAATTCTTTCCATTCAACTTCTGATAAAGAACCACTATGAATAATTTCTGAAATACCATGTATCGCTATTGTCATGACATCCATTCATAATGTTCAGAAGTAGTTGTACACCTGATTATTCCATAACTAGAAATTATTTCCATAAAAGATCGAAATACCTTTGTGATTGACAACCTATACTAAATCCCTTAAGAGATAAACACTGATATTATCCTACCACTGATAGAAATTTTTATTCCAACTAGGTTAAATACCCAAAGAGGTGGTGGGGGTGTGGGTGAATCAGAGTATGAAAGATTAAAACAAATTCTCTCTATGATCTTGTTTCATCTTAGACAAAACATTTTCTTCTCTATTTTCCATAGAAATTTATGTGTGGAAATTAAATCATGCATGAGACACATCAATTTTACATTGTTTTACCTTTCTAGGCTACGTCCTAGGAGCATAAAACAGTGATTTCACGATGTACCAAATCAACTAAGGCTTAATTCCAAATTAAGAGGTTTAGGTAAGATAAATTATATGCCCATTCTCACTACCTTTACAAAGTTTAGGGTTCGTTCACTAATTTACCAAGGGTTACTATATATGTATAATTATTTATATCACATATAGTGGATAGGATCACCATTATCTTCTTCCTTTGGTCACTACTCTGAAATAGATCTAAACAAAATTTATGGACTTATAGGTCTGTTCATTTTCATGAATGCATACATCCTCAGTTGTAGATTTATTTTATATTGAAGTTACACTTTCATCTAATTTATGAATACTACTTTACCATAGATATACTGGGAAACAAATATGTCTATACATTTTTGTTTCTCACATTCTTCACAATGCTTACCTCTTTTGCGAATCTCACTTAACCTTTTTTAAGAACCTTACATTCATGATGATAATTAGATTTGTGAAGAACAATTCTTTCATAAATCTTACATAGCCTTTGAGAATATCATCTCTTTAAGATAGATTTTATAGACTTTAAAAACATAATTTTTTTTGATGCATAGATATTTCAATTGTATTTTACATCATTCATGAAATCCATTTCTTTGTGAACTTTTTCACAGCAACCACCTTTCTGAACCACTTTCGTGAATCTAGTGACTAATTTTTACTACTATTATAAAGGGGGAGGCCTATTTTAGGCATTTCCACATATTCTATAAACTTCCATCCACATCATCACTATTTCATGATGCACCCTCATTTCAGTTAGGATACTCCATTTTTCATGAGGCTGGACAAAAATTTCCCATTCATGATGCTTTTTATAGTTGTGGATTTCACTATAAAAACCATAAAACCTTCGTGAAACACCCTTCTTGAATCATAAAATTCATCAAAATCATTCATTTTCCATATTTTTATAAGGTATTCAAGGAAATAGAATTTTCAAGATGCTAGAAAATCTTCAAATTTTTGAACCCAACAATTCAGTAAAAACTGGGAAATAGTTTCACCTTGTCTATGAAATTTTATATACCACTTCTAGGGAATAATTTATGTTATCTTGGATAATTTTAAACATTAATAGTCAACAATATATATAAATAAACAACTAATCATGGAAACCCACTTTTTCAACAAACACTATAAACCCAAAAATACTGCAATGCAACCTTAATATATTTTTTTCCAACAATAACCACATAAAATCATATGTCAAGGCTACCCACCAAGGCATTCATAGAATTTTAGGCTTGGGATAACCACCCTTGTACCTACTTATGGCTTATGATGAACTCCGATATATGCTCTTTTGGGCTTGGGATAACCTTTCATATACCCTATTTTAGGCCAGGAAAAACCGCCCATGAACCCTTTGAGACCATATATAATTTATAATTACCCAGTGCATTGGGGATAGATATAGGTCCTAACCATATTTGGTTATAAAATATTCACCACCCTTGGTTATAACATAACCACCACCACATAATGAAAATAATATATATTTGTTATATAATATCTTAAAACATTCACTATATCATAACCATGAAGCAAAATGTGTTACATAGTCATTTCATCATATCATGACCTATGAGAAAGGGAGATATTTTATAATCATTTCATAATTTCATCATAGAATAACCCATGAAAAAATAATTGAGATTCATAACAGTTTTATTATGGTATAATCCATGGAAGGGAAACAAGTTTCATAAACATATTTTCATCAAAAAATATTCAAAGAGAGTATAATAATGGAATAATTAGTTTATATTCCTCAAAAAAATTATATGTTACATCAAAGAATAGAATCTTATATAGAGAATGATTTTTAAAGGCCACTTGGAACATTTATTAAGGAAAATAAAATTTAATTGAAATTAAAATTTTAAAACTAAAAATTCATAAATTGTTCTTAAAATAATTTTCTTTAAAAATAACCCTCTAAAATTATAATGTAGTATTTGATGAAAAATATGTTTATTATGGTTTAAATTTATTTTGTGTTGCACTTGTTAAAACATTGATTAGTTTTACATTTTTGGTAAAATCCAAAAAAGAATAGTTTATAAAATGGAAAGATGATTCCATTCTTTTTTTAAATTAAACCATAGGTAAAAATAAATTTTATAAATCATTTTGAGGACGTAAATATCATTTTTGAAATCATTTTTTTAAAAATATTGTTTTGGAATAAAAAAAATTTTCAATAAAAGAGATAAATCAAGATAATTATTATTAAAAAATATTGTTTAACTATTGAGTACATAAAAAGAGGAAAATGAAGGGGAAACCTGTATTGTAATTACATAACCACGTTATAATAAGATTCATTCATTTATTGAGATATATATTATTATATTTAATCATTGGAATCATAATCATAAATAATCCTAAAAAATGATGAGATTGTATCATAAAACCATCAAAACTTTGGAATCATTGAATTGTAATCCCCATGAAAGAATAAAATTAAATAAAATATCAAATATCAAAATAATAAATAAATACATGATATTAATTTTGAAATGGTATCTATATAATCCTAATAAAATAATATAGGCGAAAAACATAACATAATCCTCAAATAAGGAAAATAGAGACCAACAAACCATTACCACTTTTGGTAACTTTTGAACAGTAAACCCCATGAAATAGGGAGAATAAATGGATTTTTAAATAAACAAAATATTAGGATAAATAATAATTAATTACATTCATAGGAATTATATACACCAAATAAAAGGAATATGTGGTGAATTTGGCCTCTATCTTATATAAGTAAAAAAGTGAGATGAAAATTCCTTACAACTTTAACAATAATTTAAATCATAACCCCTGAAAATATGAAATAAAATGAAACAATTAATGTCATGAAAATAATAATATTAAACATATAAAATATCCATGTTTTATTATATAAATTACATAAAATAAATGAGTGGTGAGTTTTCATCTCTCTCCTTGAAAAGAAGGAGAGACTAGAAATCCCTCACGTTAAGTCTCAAATTCCTTTGTACACGTTAAAACCTAATCTATAATGAATATAATTTTTTTATCAATATTTTTAAGAAACAAATTTTTATATATTTTATTATATAATATGTCAGTTTTTTATTTTTTTTACCATTTTATAAACAATTGTTTATCAATGTCAAATTTTGGTTAATAACCACTTTGTTTGTCATATATGTTGAGATTTTAATTTCCAATCCTGTTAATTTTATAATGGATGAATTATAAAATAATAATTATAATAAAATAACTATATTATTTATACATAAATTATAATATGTATACTGATCATGAAATGTGGGTTTTAGAAATGATGTACTTTATGACCGTGGGGATGGTAGATCCTACATATGCATGAGTAACGTTTCCATTTTTCAAGGATAATTTTGGAAACGAGGTAAGTAATATTTTATATTTCCATTTTTATAATAATATATGAAATAAAATATTATTCCTTTAAATATAATTAAAAAATATTATCCATGTGAAGTGTAGATGAAAAGAAAGTCACAAATCTATTCATGATGGTTGTAGTCCAGATGTACATGAATGATGCTATCATTTTAATTGAGTGAAAAGAAAAGAAAATTGATTTATTATCCATTAATAATTATAAATATATAATTAATATCATAACTATATCAGGTATATCACAAATATTTATCCTTATTATCTTTAATGTAAAGAGTTAGTGAAAAATATATCACATCACTTCGTGAGGCGGTAGTCTGCTATACACACGAGCGACACTATCATATTACCTATAGAATTTAATGTAATATATATATATATATATTAAATATTGACTCCATATGTATAATTATATTATAAATATCATATATATACTTTATATCCATCATCATACCCAATCTTTGGAGGTGGTAATGGAAAAACGAATGAAATTGGCTCACGTGGCGGTAGTCTACTTCACACAGGAATATTGATTTCATAACTCATTTGAGGGAAGTGGGGATGGTTTTAGGTCATGAAAATAACATAAAAATATCATTATATTAAATATACTGATATTATAATATCATATATTTTTAATAATAATAAATTGAGTTGGAGGAAGAAATAAAATAAAAATGCTCGTTGAAGAACGTCACTTATTATTTAGGTAAACTCCTCTGGTTTGCACCAAAATATTTCCTAATATGGATTTATTCCAAAAATAAGGCATATAAGATGAATTTATGGAAGTATTAAGGTGATTTAGGTATGTATTGGTGGAACAAAAATTGTTTGAAGTTGTAAAGATGATAGAAGAGGGGGTGTCCTTTTAAAACGATGGTGAGCGACACACTTGTATTTTTTTAAAATAAAATGGCATAACCACATTTTTATCATTCCAAAAATACCCCAAAATTCATTAAACTAGATATTTATTAATTATACGTTCTATTTAAATCCAAAAAATATATTTTAGAAATGATTCTAAGTCTTTTTTAACTTTCATATTTTTAGTTTAACCCCTGGTAATCCCATTTTTACCTTACCGTTTGAAATTATATTTTATAGTTTTGACTATTTATTTTAGTCAAAATTTATGTTAAAATTGTTAAATAATAAAAATTATCATTATTTAAAATATTTCATCCAATTTTCCTAATTCAATTCACATAAGATGACAATTTTAATTTAAAATTAATGTTACGGACGTGAAGAGAAAACGAGTTTTCAAAGAGAAAATGTTAAAAAGTTTACGATGTTTTTATAACCAATTTCAATACATAATTGAAAAAAAGTCCAAAATTATATTATTAGATATAAAATTTAACTAATATTATATTAAAATAAATTTTTAATAAAATTTGTCTTTATAAATAATCTAAACTAAAAGGCAGTTCCAATTAAAATTCATTTTCTTCACTATTTATCAAAAAATTAATATTTTTAGAGAATTGTAAAAAATAAACCTAAGATAATTTTAAATGATTATTAAAAAAATAAATTTTATTCTTCCATATAAATTTATAAATTTTGGAAAAAAAATATTCTAATTTTTTTTAGAAAAGGAGACAAAACTTCTATTTAGAAAAGATAGTTTTTAAGCATAAAATATTATTTATTCTTAAAATTTTTTGAAAAAACACTTAAGATTAATGATAAAATTTTTATTGAATATATAATATAAAAATTAAATTAAAACCATTCACTAAAAAGTGGTTTAATTAATTCATTGAGGTAAAATTTGTTTGTTTTTATAAAAATATTTTTTTCCGAAAAATATTTCCTTTATTTTCAAATTGTTATTATTTTTATACTTCATTAATTGGACACTAAAGAATTAATTTAATATAAATATAGAAACCATATAGTTTCATAATTTTTTAATGATATTCAAACCCTCCATTCAAAATTCTAGGTCAAAATAATCAGAATAAATAATAATATTTTATTAATATGCATGATATATTTTAAACATGGTGTTGCGGGTAATGAAAGCTAAAATCAAAGTTACTTATAAAAAAAGATATTGATAAGATTAAATTTATTTGATTTGATTTCATAAAATCTTGGTGTATTTCATTCAACCCCCTAAAAATTAATTTCTCTATCGAATTTCCTCTCATTCAAGAGAGTTTTATCATTTGAAAATTCATTCATAGATTCACACAACATATAAATGGTTAATAAGAAATCCTTCTTAAAAAGAGAAATAGATTTGATAAATTCATCTAGAATAAAACATAGTAGGTTTTCAAACTGTATAACATATGTGGGATGTGAGAAAAATGAAATAAAAGTCAAAAAGTAACACCCAAATACAAATGGAAATTTATATAGTAAATAGTAAGAAAAAAGTTAACGACTATAAATCCATAAACCAAAGTGGCATGTGAAAGGTTGTTTATATCCTCTGAAATGATGATATAAGGACACAATTTAATTTCAATATCTTCTTATTAATGTTTGAAAGTTCCTACTTCCATATTGACTGAGAACATAAGATAATTTACAAACTTAATATCTTTTTATTACGTCTTCACAATTTCATTCTTAAGTTGAGCCTTAATAAATTTCTACCTCACCTCTTACACTAAGAGATGGATTTTTATCTTCTAAATCACAATATAATATCCATTAAAGAATTATAAGTCATTCTTTCTATTTATAGTAAAAACAAAAAAAGGATATCACTTGTTATCCAATATGGATTAATCCATACATGGTGAAGTAATTTTTTAATCTCTAAATCTTCATCTAGAGTTTAACTAAAACCATTCTATAGATGGTTAACCGTATTACCCTTCCAAAATTCCAAATTTATATATATGTTCACTAAATTTCTTAAAATAAACATAAAATTAATCCCCCATATATCATAAAGTATCTCTTAATTTTCACATACCAATCATGTGAATTCCATTATCTTATATTATATTGAAACATGGTAATAACCTTAATTTCCATAAAAAAGTATTGAAAACAAAAATTATTATTCATTAATTACATAAAACATAGGTTCTTGATGTACTATTTAAATCCAAAAAAATGATATAAACTCCTACAGTGATATCATAAACCACTTTGTCAAAATAAATCCTTAATCAGTTCCAAGGTAATTAGTAAAACCTAATTTTCTTATTTATATCCAACATATCTTTATCCAAATATAATTATCTCAACATATATAACATACTAAAGGTTATATTACATTAATCAAAATATCTGTTTTCCATTAAATAACTTTTCTAGCCCTTCATTACCATTTAACATATTTTTTCATATCCTTAATGAAAAACATAGAATAAATCATCCTTATATATTTAATGATTCATATAACATAATAATTTAATTACAATAAATTCATAATTCAATCATAACACTTCATTCTCAAATCATTTACTATTATTCATCATCTTATTCCTTAATACCAATTTCTTTCCACATTTCATTTTCAGTATCTTCCACATCAATTAGAAAACCATTAATCATTAAACATTGATGATTATCTTGACTTACTGAAATGTAAATTTTTATTTGAAAATCACTTTTAAGGAACATTTAAACCTTTATGATTCTCTTTATGAGCTCTCCCATCAAAAAATTTATTTTTATAATGCCCATACTTTCCACAGTTAAAACATACAACAACAGATGATATCTTAGGTAGATAATTATTCTCATACATTGCATAATCCAAAATTTTCATTTTTCATTTTTTGTTACTTTTTTATGTCCTTAATTTCAACACCCAAAACATATTCTTATATCTCTATGAAATTACTTTTAGTTATTCTTTCCACATTATTAACATATCGGAAAAAAATATTATTGTATCCATGGTCTCCACTACTCCAAATATCATTTGAATCCTTCATTATCTTATTTAATGAGTTAAAGAGTTAGTTAAGGTGAAATTTTATAATAATATTCCTTGATAAATAATTTTGAATAATCAAAATATCCTTTACTCATGTAATTATCCCATCTGTCTCCTCATTAGAAAATTTTCATTCATATTCAATTTTAACCCAGTTTTTTTTGTTCCAACTATTGACATAATTTAAAAGTAATAGTGTGAGAATCACTAATCATTATGGGGAAATAAATAATCATGAAAAATATTATAATATGTATAAATCATGAAAAAATACTTTTCATATACGATACCTTTGATATATCCTAGGTCATTCATAGTCATCATCTCTTTAAATCCTTTATGATTGTTTGTAAAGAGATTATGAATTTACAAATTATACCCACTAGGAGTGTCACACTATATTTGTAACAAGGAATATTTTCATTCACTAGGTGACAATAAAGTCCAGATCAATGTTCCCTTATATAGTTATTATCCCTAGGCACCATTTTTCCAGATCTATATCCACTTGTAGTATCCAAACTAGCATGTAATTTCACAGAAACCACATCTTATATGCTTTAAAAAATTCTAGGAGATCTTAATATACATTAACTGATCCATATACTTATACTTACAGACATACATACACATATCCATGGAAATATCCCATTGGATGTAGCTAAAGTTTTCACATCCTAGTTTCTAAGGTATTGCTAAAAATTTTCACTAGTACCAACTATAGAGATAGAGAATTCTCATACATAGATATTACATATTTTTATATGAACATTCAATAAATTAAATAATCAAACCCATGAGGACTATAATAGTTTAGTGCCTTTTAAAACATGAACACAATATTTATAATTTTTTGAAAGATCTTCAATTTTACCCATAATGATATTATCTTATAGAACTCTTCAAAAACCTAACATAATTAAAAAAAATTCTTATAACCTTGGGAAAGGAAACCTAAGAATGTGTGATCTCAGATTCCCCGTAATGGTAAAAATGGATATATATATATATATATATATATAAGTGTAACATGAACCTAATGATTTGAGAACATGATCATAACACTTGAAAACCATACCCTTCATATCAGAGATTGTAATATCAAGTCACAACCTAAATATCCGTAGTTCATAAGTCATGAATCATAAGGGAATAACATATAATGATCCATGAGATCACAAAATTGGAATTATACATATATTTGTGGAATGAACATAAGTATTGAAAATATTATTCTATGTTTAGTAACCAGGACATTCATAAAATGTAAGGCTATGGCTAACTACCAGTGTAGTGGATTTTGGCATGGGATGGCCTCTTTTGTACCCTATTTAGGGCATGGTATAACCTCTCATATACAATATTTTGGGGTTGGGAAAATATATAATGTAACCTTTGATCCCATGTTATATTTATCATTACTAGATGAATTAGAGATATATATATATATTTCCCACTCCTCTTTGGTTATAACATAACCACCTTCCTTAGTTATAATGTAACCACCATCACATAATTAAAATCATATATATGTGTGAAACAAGATCATAAAAAATTCATCATATCATAACTCTTGTAATGAAATGGGTTTCATAAAAATGTAATAATATCATAACATATGAAAAATAAGAAGCTTTCATAATAATTTCTTCATTTCATCAAAGCATAACCAATGAAAAAAGAACTGGGTTTCATAAGAATATTACCATGGTATAACCTGTGGAAGAGAAACAGGTTTCATAAAAATATTTTCATGACAAGACATTCTGGAGAAGAATAATAATGGAATTTTTGGTTCATATACCTAGAAAATCATAAGTTACATCAAATTATTTCATCACTAATGAAGAATTATTTTGAAATATCAGTTGGAACATTTTTTTAGGAAAATAAATTTTCTATGAAAATCACATTTTAAAACTAAATATTAATAATTTTTTTTTAAAATTATCTTCATTTAAAATAAAATTGAATCATATAGATTAATATTCAAATAAAATAATGGTCTTGTTGGCAGAAAATTACTTTTATACCACACACTTTAAAACAATGGTTTACTTCACATTTTTAGTAAAATCAAAAAATTAATTGTTTATAACATGAAATAAATATTCCATTGAAAAAATATTAAATGTAAAAAATGTTAAAAATTTATTTAAAAAATATTTTTAAAAAATAATAAAATTATTTTTGAAAACATTTCAATAAAACATGGTTTTGGAAGAACTATCAAAGGGTGTAATAAAGATGGTTTTTCTTAATTTGTTTTGAAACATTGAGTCCATAAAGAGAGAAAAATGAGGGGAAAATATTTTTTATGATGAAATAACTATATTATAAGGAAATTAATGAGTTTATTAAGATATAGTTCATAATATTTACTCATTTGGATCATAATCATAAATAATCTCGATAAATGATGGGATTTTATTATAAAACCTTTACCAATTTGGTAACATTGAATCATAAGCACAGTTAAATAAACAAATTAAATGAAAAATGTGATTTAATTATAATATATAAGTTTATGATATTATATTTCTAAGCCCTTATATATATTACTCATAAATTAATACATACACATAACACAATATATTCCTCAAAGAAGGAAAATTGAGACAGATTCCATTACCTCTATCGTAACTTTTGAACCATAAAAATGAAATAGATATTATGAAATTGATATGAAAAACAAAATAATTTTATGGATAATAAAAATAAAATAAATTCTAGGGAGTTATATACACCGCATAAAAGGAATAGGTGGTAAATATCGATGGTATCTCATAGAAGTAAATAAAGTGAGACGAGAATTCCATACCGCTTTTGTAACCATTTTGAATAATAATCCCAAATAAATAATAAATTAAAATTAAACAATAAATATCATGAAAATAAAGTGATTCATGATATGACATGTTAATGATTAATTATATAAACCACTGAAAGTAATCGAGTGAGGAATTTTCATATGTCTCTCAAAAATAAAAAAGACAGTATAAATCACTTACCACATGTATCGACATTCTTCATACACATTCAAAAATGATTTATAATAAATATAAGTTAATAATTAATATATTATCAAACCATAATTATATATTTAATACTGTGTATTATTTACATATTTCATATTATTAAAAATTTATTAACAACTCCATGTTAAAGTCGTGTTTAAGGTAATAATTACTTTGTTTTTTTTGTATATGTTTAGATTTCTTATTTTTGGTACTATTACTATGTTCATGATTCTATTATAAATAGAAAAATAATCATGAATTAATTTTAATATTTATAAATAAATTATAGTTCTTAATATGAATCATAAAATATGGTTTTGATAAATGAAGTACATTACAATCATGGAGACGGTAGTTCGTACGTACGTATAAGTAACGTTTCCATTTTTCAATGATCTTTATAGAAAAGAGTTCAGTAAAATTTTATCTTTATATAATGATAATAATTTCATAAATAAAATTTTATTACATTAAATATAATTTTTAATATCATCTATTTTGTATGGAGATTAAAAAAGAGAGTCACATTATGTCATGAAGGTGGTAGTTCACACATAAACAAACGACATTATCATCTCTCAGTGAGTGAAATGGTTAGAAATAAAATTTAATATTATATTTTCAGAATTATAAATATTTAGTTAAAATCATAATTATATCATTTATAAAACATATATATATCTTTATTATCTTAAACTTAAAGAGTTAGTGAAAAATGAATCACGTCGCATCGTGATGCTATAATCCGTCATACACAAGAGGGTCATTATCGTATCCCCTTTGTAGTGGAATGTAAAAAAAATAGATTATATAATGTCTCCATAAATTGAATTATATTATAAATATAATATATATACGTTATATACATCATCATATCTATATGTGAGAGGTGGTAAATGGAAAATGAATCAAATCGGTTTGTGTGGCAGTAGTCTGTCGTACACACAAATAATGAATTCTTAACCTATTTGATGTCAGTGGGGATGGTTCTTGGTAATTAACTTAAAAAATATAATTAAATTGAATATAATGGTGTTTTTATATCATCATGTTTTAATAATAATTTAAGTAGGTGGTAGAATAATAATAATAATAATTCTTGTTGAAGAATGTTTCATCTTCTTCAGGTAACCTACTTAGATTTCACCAAAAGCCTTCTTAGATTGAATTTACTCACAAAATAATACATTTGGGAATAGAGGGGATATTTTATAAGTCATTATTTTATGTATTTTCTTTAACAAAAAGGGTTTTATGGTTTGAAGAAAATATGATAGGGGGTGTCCTTTTATAAGTGATGTGTGTTGAACAATTTAAATATTTGAAATGAAAAGTTTGTAACCCTATTGTTCACATTAACAAAGACAGAAAAATGGAGTATTATCTATAATTAGACATTATAAGTTATATAGTTTTCAATTAAATAGGTTATAAACCAGTTGTTTGGTCATTTTATCGCTTATCATTTTAGTTTAACCCCTAATAAACCCATTTTCACCTTAATCACGGAAGTTAATTTTTATTTTTTTACTCTTATTCTTGATCAAAAATTAAGAGTAATATATTAGATAATATAAATTATTATTATTTTAAATATATTATCTATTTCTCAAAATTAAATTTAGGGAATAAAAAATTTTTATTTAAAATTATGCCCATAGATGAGATGAGAAAACTAGTTTCAAAAATATAATGTTCAAATGATTACAATGTTTTTATACCCAATTCCAATATATATGTGATTACAATGAAATAAATTGTATTAATAGAAATATTATTTATCAAAGTCTCTTTTTAAGTCAATTTAAAATAAAATTTAACTTTATAAATAATTCAAATGAAATGTCAGCTTTCAAATAAAATCCATTTTTTAACTATTCATAAAAAAATTAATTTTTTTCGAAAATCATCAAAATTTATCCATAAGATAATTTTGACCTAGTGATTTCAAAAATAAAATTTAATCTTTAAAATAATTGTTTCTAAAATTATAAAAAAAATATTTTTAAAATATGTATGCAATAGGAGAGGAAACTGTTTTTATGGAAAGATACAACTATTTAAGCATAAAAATGAATTTATTCTAATCTGTTGTCTTGAAAAAACATAAAACAAATGTTAATTTTTTTAATTCATATATAATATATAAATTCCAATAAAATATTTAAACGAAAGTTTTTGGATTAATTTATTGAGGTAAATCATGTTTTTTGGCATAAAAATAGTTTTTTGGAAAAAAATTTCCTTTATTTTCAAATAGTTTTTTTTTTGTATTTTTATTTCATTTGTAACCCAAGAATATATTTTATATTCATATATAAACTATATATTTACATAATTTAGTTATTAATATTTATAAAAATTATTTCAATGATTTGTTTATAACTATCATATAAAATAATAATTTTTTTGTAATATGTCATGTATCATTTAAACTCAGTGTTGCATGTAATGCATAATAAACTCAATGTTCCATGTATTAAATGATATATAATAGATTAAATTAATTTGAAAAAAAAATTCAAATTTTTTTTTGGGTTAATGTATATTATCTCCCAATATACATGTATTAGGTGTAATCATCATCTCATCAATATCTTGATTTACATTATGCACACAAGATTCTTGGAGATAAGAAAACTGGTGAAAAGATCAATGTTCAATGTTTTATCAACAACTCACATAAAGTTTTGGTGATAAAATTATTACATAACCATAATATACATCATACATAAGTCTTATGTAGGAATTTCTTCCACCCTCGCTTTCCTGAGGCAGCTCAAAAATTAGGTGGGACACAAGCACCTTGAATTTCCAATATCATTAGAATTAGAACAAGTGCCTATAAAAATATTTGGAAAATCATGGTGGTGAGTGAATTAACATTTTCTAATAGTTATCATAGTTTATTTACTTTATTTATTTTTCTTTTTATACAAAAAAATTAGAATATTTTACTTTTATCTTGATTATTTATTTATATTTTATTGATTCATTAATAAAATCATTAATTGCCTCCCACTATTTTATCAAACTCTAGCATCCCCCACTACTAAAATCAGAATACTATATTTCTTCAGTAATATAGTGGAATTTATCCTTTAAATTGTCCCTCAGAATCTTCAATATATGGATAAACCACTACTCAGAGAATTCAACGTGTGCATTTGACTAGCCAACCACAATAACTTGTTTCTCCTTGATATGTTGATGGAAGTACCAGCTTCTAAAAACATAAACTTGATTTACAAAAGTCTTTCCTATAATGTCAAAAAATATTGATATGGATACTTCTTTGTCACCAACATCAATTATGTTAACCCATCACTATCATAAGAACTCCCTATTAGAAGGATATTAACTCATATATGGCCGACGAGCACCCCATAGATATGATTTTGTTCAAATTTGAGTGCGAAAAGGCATTATTGAGTTAATATAACTTTGATGGATTTTCCTTATTGTTTACAATGAATGTAATCATTTTAGATTAATTATTTTCTTACTATGTTGGCATGATCTCAACTTAATATGCATGAATAGAATACACTCATTTTTCCTTTATACATTTCCTTTCTTATTATTTTATGTGTTCCCACAAAAATCATAATGCATAAAATAATAAAAAATTCATAAAGAAAATAAATTACCTGACTATTATTGGGAATATAATACTGATCCATTTAATCCCAATGGATCAATCATGAATAAGGAGTATCATACCAGAGTCGAGTGTTAACTCGTATAACATATCACTCTCAATGTAGTGTTTTCACCAATTATCTGGGGTGCCACCTGATCTTGGTGTGGTCCACATCTTGTATAATCTTCGTAAATAGTACACATGAACTTACACATAATAGAGGAGGTATGATGAAGTACCATATACATATAGATATGAATGGATGAAAGAACCCTTATACATATAGAGTAAAAAGTTATGAAACATATACCATCAATAAATAAATAATTATTATAGAAATCACACAAAATTCAAATAAATATTTAAATAATTAATCATATTCATGGAAAATGTAAGTCTCTAATCAAGACCATTCAATATATCAAATAAATGCGCAATAAAATTAAATGAATTAAATTTAATGTCAATGGATACCAAATATATTAACCGAATTATACAATTCAAATAATTTATTTTCTTCGGTCAAAAAATTAATTGAATTTTTATTCCAAAATATTAATTAAAAAATTAATTTAATTTAATACAAAAATTAAATTAATTGTTTTAAAAAATGAAACCATTATTATTTTTAAACCAATATATTAATAACTTTATTTTAGGTTGAATTAAAATTACTTCAGTCCCAAGAACCCCACCCAGTTCCGTTTGAGGTCGGAAAAACACATCAATCCGAGTTTTTGACTAAGAAGACCCTATTTATGGATTTTTTGGGAAAAGAAAATCCACTCTGACAAATTCTAAGTCATTTTTATCTACCCATGCCCATCCATGACATACCATGCAGGGAGAAACCAATTTGAGATACCTATTAAGGGGTTACCATCGATGAGAGGGGGTCTGATCAAAATAGGGGTAGTATAATGTATGTTCATTGGGGGGGGGGGGTTCCGAATGATTGGGAAGAGTGAGATGATAATGAGATGATCTAGCTTTGATGAAAGGTAACTACGAATCTTTCATTCTTAGGAGGATGAAGTTCATCCAAGGCCCCATCTGCGGCTAGTCATGGTTGGATATGAGAGCATTGATGGGGGGAGGAGGGTGACCAATTGATGACAATGATGGAAGACACAACAATAGTAGGTGAATCCGTTAGTGGTGTATATTGATGTGGTGTGGATATGGGGACTCATTAGAAACCAACAATATTGAGAAGGATGCATTTAAAGAGGGTGTACACTGATGATATGAACTCAACTTTTGGTGGGTTCTGGATCTCAGATGACATGACAGGGGTTGATTGTTCACGGGGATATGTGTCAGGCACCATTGATGGTTGATGGTTTTCATACATTAGGGAGGTTTGATGAAGGTACTGAAGAGAGAGACAGAGGGTATGAGGATTGTGTCACAGTCATACTATGGAAGGGAAGGGGTACAGTAAGGGAATCATGACAAGGTAGGGTCTACGATGTCGGTGGATTCCTTGAGATGCTGCTTCTTGAAGTTCCATTTTTTTCATAAATGCCCATTAGGAAGAATATAATTTTTTATAGTTTTTCATTTATTATTCAAACATACTTCAAGATACCACCTTTGAGGAACACTGGAATTTTTGGTTTTTTGAAAAATCAAGACCCCATCATGTTGCCACTACATATATTACTTTCAATAATCCCAGATAACTAGATTTCTTAAAAAAATTATTTCATTTGTTTTTTGTTAAGGAACCCATGGGATGTAAGAATCTCACAAGGAAAAAATTATTCTAAATGAAACATTGCATAAACTAGATCATTGGAAATAAATCCATGATTACATATATATTTATATTTTTCTTCAACATTTAATCCATGACCGCCACATTTTTTACCCATATTAATTTTTTTGATGTTCGTAACTTGGCCATCCAAAATCATGTCGACACATAATAATTCCATTGGAACTAAATTATAAACCTCCACTTATTTTAATACAAATTATTTTTTCTTGCATCATAAAATTCACACAATCTCTATGGTTTCAATTGAAGGTATTGGGGCATGCAATAGAAGCCTATGGGCCAGGATTTAAAAAATTTCCTTATTTGATTGTTGGATCCTAGTTATTTAGGGAATGATAATTTTTCATTTCTATTAATATTTATGAATAATATATTTTTTTACATTAAAGGGGATGATTTTTCTAATAGCGTACTCAACACGTAACAACATGTTTCTTTGAAATATTATATTGCACACAACATTGAGTTATACCAAAAAATAAGATATTATTATTGTTATTTTAAATGGTAGTTAATGCCTAGATGTTGTATTGGAGTGAATGATCATAATTAACTATATTATAATTTTCCTTATTTAATAAATGTTTTTAAATTTATCAAATGAATATTAGAGGATTTAAATAATAATTAATCCGATTTTAATCATGAAATACTCTAATATATTTAAAAGGTCTGTTTACCACCTTTTGATGGTGAATAATTTTTAAATATTGGTTTTGTCCATTTTATATGTTTTATATGAAATCAATAAATTTCTTATTTATAGTAGGATAATAAAAATTTTCTTTGGTTTAAATTTTTTTATTTTTACGATTAAATTCATATTTTAATGAATAGTGAAAAATACTGAATTTTAAGGAAAACATGTCTTTTAATCTAATTTATTAATAAAGATAGATTTTACATTTAATTTTTTTCATAGTTTAATTGTATTATGTTTTTATCATTTAATCCAATGTTTCTCATTGGATGTAATTTCACATTGAAATTGGATAAAAACATATTTCATTATTTTGGTAGTTTTTACTTCTTAAAAACATGCCTTTTGGTTTTGACAACATGAATTAATTTTAATTTAATTACTGAAACTTTTATGCTTTAAATTTGGAATGGATTCCATATCTAAAATAATAAGGTCCAATTTTTGGGAATAAGTACCATTTAATTTTTGACATTATGAATAGAAACTTCAGTAATTATTTTATTTTCCATGGTTAAAGGGTAAAAAAATATTATAATAATATTAAACTACTCTAACAAAAGTTATAATCCTTTTTTATGATATATGTCTGACCATGGGAATCCTCGGGTCGTTTTTAGGACCCCATGGAGCCACTTGGGTGTTAATATGACATTTTATAATGTTTAATTTAATGTAATGAGAAATATAACATAAACATGTATCTTTTACTAATTTTTTTTAAATGGGTGATATTTTTTACTATAAATAGTAATTATTAATCTAATATTATTTCATACATCATGATATTTTATTTATAAATTTTTTACATTAAATAGATAAATTTCATTATGACACAAAGATGATGTAGTGATTGTTTCATTAATGAAAGATTCAAATAAATGAGATCATAAATATTAAAATAAATGTAATTTGAATATTTTGATGCCATAAAATAATTTTATGGAAGATATTGACATATTATATTTGATTTTATGCATTTTTTTGATGTAATCAAGTTGTTATGACTTAAAAAATCAATTAATTTCTAGTGTCAAAATTGACATAAATGATTTATTAAAACGAATACTATTTTATTAAATGATATAATAGTCCTAAAAATATTATATTAGGAAAACTGAACAATATTATGTTGAAAATTTTATTAATGATCAACTTATGGTTCCCTTGGAATGTTATAAAAAATATAGTTACCATATATTATGAAAATGCAAGAAGGCATGGTTAGAGTTAATGTTTTTAACAAAGGGTTAAAGCTAAAATATAAGGTTAATTTTGTGACCTAAACTTGTATAAAACCTATTAGTTGTGTGTTTTTCGACCCAAAATAATCTTATATTTTAAATAAATGAGTTGGGGACCATTTTAAACCGAAAATAAATATATAATAAAATAAAATTTCAAGACCTTCCTAAAGTGCCCCTCCTCCCTCTTATAAAATGCCACCACCTCTACCAACTTACTCACACCTCTCAAGCCCCTTGGATGTTCCAACTTCTACTCAAATAATCTTTCAAAATCCCTACCTTACTCCTAGAATCCTTACCTTTTGAATAAGGAAATTCAAGAATGCCTTTTGTCTCAAATCAAAGGGAGTTATACATTTTAGAGGTAGCGTCTTATCTAAAGTTCAATTCCATAATCTTACATCTTCACTCCCTATTCTATTCTTATTATTTGATTATATAACAATAGAAATATCCTAAATATACAAGGGTTTTTTATGATATGTATTATAACTACACTTAGACACACCTCCATCAAATGGATATGAACATACTGTTCTTGTGTATGAAGAACTACTATCTCACGAAACGGTGATTATTCAATTTCCCCCTACAACATCTCAGGGTGTCCATTATGATAGAAATGTATTTATATATTATATATACATACATATATTATATTTATATTTCCTATATAATTATTTATTTTTATTTACAACATACCTTTATGCATTCCATAATTTTTAAATATAATAATTTAATTCGAGGAAGTGCAGACTTCCACCCTGTCAAAGTGACATAACATGGTCATGGAATACATGGAACATATAAAGTATAGATTTAATGAACATATTTAATGTATATAAAATATTATATTATATTGTAATTTTAATATAGCTATGCATAATTTAGTTTCCATTCCTTTAAATATGATAAAAAAATTAATACAGCGCTCATGGTACGTATGACTTACCATCCCCATGAATGGTGCAATTAATTTCTTATCTCAAAATGTTATGAACTATTATAAATACATATATACTTGATCCCAATAAATATATACTGGTTTTATATGATACTTAAATCACGAATAATATTATGGTGATGATTTACTTTTAGCTACATGGACAATTTGTAATTATATCAAGTTCATTTTCTACTCAAGTACGGAATATCAACAAAATGACCGATATGAACATAAATGATTATATCATAGTTATATGAAGGTAATAAGTGATATAAAATTAATAATAAACATTAAAAAGGGTTTTAATAAATTAGAAATGAACTTATGTTTATTATTCAGGAATACAAATAACAAATGACACAAGTCGGACTCAAGGTAAGGGACTTCGTCCCAATCTCCATTCATTGTCGAATATTTTGGTTTATACATGAACTTATTTTATATTGTGAATAATTATACCCTATTTATTTTAATTTAATTCAATGTTTTTCTAAAGGAATTTATTGTTTCATGAAGCGTTATACTAAACGATAGAGGGAATCTTTCTTATTAAGGTACACGATGACAATGACATGTCCGCCACTACATGTATTATTTGATATTTGGATTCTGTAATAAGAAATAATGTTTTTAAAAGGAAAATAAATACCATATACCATTTTTTAATATTTTGGATTTTAAAATGGTTTTGATAAAGCAATGATTTTGTCAATATCTTGAAATTATATATTGTGATTGCAATTTGGAAATGTTATCTTTCCTTTATCCTTGTTTTATGTGATATGAAAATGTTATGGTTCTTGGGTATTGTTTATGTATATAGGTGGTTCCATGATAAAACATGTATGGTTGAGCCATATATAACTCTCTAATTCATTGAGTAACATGATAAAGGTAAACACTAGTGTTTCTCCTAAGAGATTTTGGGAATATACTGTGATGGGTATTCCAAACATGACTCCCTATATAGGTGTGAAAGCTAAAATGTAAATATGTTATGGATTCCACAAGACACCTTTATGATTTATGATTTCTATTTTTTATTAATAAATATTATTATTTAATGATGTATGTTAAAGAGCATATGTTTTATGATTGTAAAGTATGATTTCTTGATTTGTATATATTAATGGAATAATGTTTTTTTCCTTTATTTTATATACCTTACTAATATTTTTATGCTTATCTCATGTTTTGGAAATGTTTTTCACATGGTTTAAGTAATTTCAAAAGAATAGAATAATTCAAGAATTTTTTATCAAGAAAATAATTGTTGTTTTATTTAATGAGTTTTTTGTTGTGAAATTTTTTTGTTAGAGTAGAAGTGTCTACTTTGTAATATTTGAGATGTAATATAATAGTTATGACCTAATTATATAAAAATATAAACCTTCAAAGATCCTCAATGTGAATTATTGACTTAACTTGAGATTATGTTATGTTTATGTATGCAGCCTTATATTTGGTATCGAAGGTCAGTTTAAAAAACTTTATGAGTTAGGATATTGTTAAATTAAAATCAATAAATTATTTTAACTTTATGGTAAGATTGAAATTATATAGAATTTTAAGATTACCCTGTCACTTTTTCTAAGATATGTATATGTTGATAATTGTTTTTTATAGAGGAAACATGGTAGCTATGATGGGACAACATCAAGATGAAAATAACCTACCAAATTAGTAACCAGAAATGGTCGGAATTAGATAAGAATAGTTTGTTGTAGTGATGGAACAATTGAATCAGACTCTAAATGGTGGTGATATCCATACGCGATATCAGCTAGGTCATCTACAAAGGAACATGTCAGTAATAGAGTATTTCATTAGGAAACACCCCCCATCATTTAGAGGATCATCTAATCTGGTGCTAACTGAAGGGTGGATTAAAGCACTATAAAAGATTTTCGATGTCATGGGGTGTTCAGAACATCAAAAGGTTATATTCATTATTTACCATTTGGAAGTTGAAGCAGATTAACTGTAGTCTATAGTTAAAAATATTAGGGATATTGAGAAGATTGATTCACTTGATTGGGATGAATTCCATGGTATGTTCCTTGAGAAATATTTTCCTAAGGCAGCTCAACTTAGGAAAGAAACACAATTCATAGAAGTGAGGCTGGAGGATGACTCAGTGGATACTTATGAAGAAAAATTCCCTCGACTGGAAAGGTATAATCCAAATTTTATATGGGATCTTGATCGTAAAATCAATCATTTTATTCTGGATTAAAAATAAAAGTATTGAAAAGTATTAGCTTCTCCTGAGTTAAAAATGTATGAAAAACTTTTTTGATGTGCAGAGAGGGTGGAAATGGAGTTTAATGATGATTAGGATTTCTCTAACAAACAAAAAAATAAAAGGTCTAGGTGGAAGATTAAAGGGAACAGATATTCAAAAATTTCTTCTCGTAAGAAACATCAATTTATAATTTATGAAAATTGTTGTAAAAAGAACAATGGGGAATGCCTTTTTTAATTCAGGTAAGTGCTTCTGATGTGGTAAAATGGTACACATGTCTTGTAACTGCACTATTAAGGATCATGGTTGTGGTAAGAAAAAATATGATTTACCATTTGTAAAATGTTTTACATGAAATGAAATGATTCATTATGCAAATGAGTATCTGACGAAGAACTAAAATGATGGAAAGAAGCCAAAATACAAGGAGAAAGGGGTGGTGATATCTTTTGAAACTACTTCAGTAGATATTGGGTCATCAAATGAAGTATGATTAGGTAATTTTTGTTGTTTATTCAGATCATGAAAATGTGTTGTTTGATTCGGGGTCTACACATTCTATCATTTATGAGATATTTTATATTAAATTGGGAATTACACCTGAAGATATGAATTTCGAAGTAGTTTTAAAAACACATTGAGTAAATGTTGAGATAAAAAGAAATTATAAGAACCTTCCTATCCTTGTTTGTGCAAACAATCTAGTTGCAAACCTTATTTTTTTTCCCTCATAGAGTTTGATGTTATTTTGGGTATGGATTTACTTTCGTTTTATCATTACAAGATTAAATGAATATCTAAAGAGGTTTCTTATAAGAATGAATTTTTTATTGTGTATAAGAATGAATCCTTACATTTGATAACATATCAGGAAGCTGCGAAACTAGTAAAAGATGAAAATGAATGTTACCTTGCACATATTTCTCAAAACAAAGGATCTATGCTGATTAATGATGTACTAGTGGAAAATGAGTATATTTATGTTTTTTCTAATAATTTTCATGGTATAATACCTGATTTGGGAGTTGAATTTACTATTGATTTAGTTCCGGATGCTAAGACAATTTTAGAACCCCCTTAAATAATGGCACAAATTAAACTTTTAGAGTTAAAGAAACAATTGAATGAGTTATTAGATAATTATTTCATTCAACCTAGCACTTCACCATGGGGTTATCATGTCATGTTTTTTTAAAAAAAGATTGTTCAATGAAGCTTTTCATTGATTATAGATCCTTGAACAACATCACTATTAAGAAAAAGTTTCTTTGGCCTCATATGGATTATTTGTTTGATCAGATCTAGGGAGTTTAGTATTTTTTGAAGATTGACTTGAGGTCGGTGTACCATCAGTTTAAAGTGAAGGAATAAGACATTTTTAAGACCGTGTGTCATAATATATATGTACATTATGAATTTATATTTATGCCTTTTTGGTTAACCAATGCACCTACAGTATTCATGGATCTTATGAATATAATATTCAGTGAGTTCTTCGATTAGTTTGTGGTTGTGTTTATTGATTATATTGTGGTTTATTCTAAATGTAAGGAAGATCAATAAATTCATTTAATTATAGTCTCTAAGACCTTAAAATAAATGAAATTGTATAGTAAATTTACCATGTGTGATTTTTGGTTACCAAAAATTTCATTCCTTGGTCACACTATTTCTAAAGATTTCATAAATATTGATCCTACTAAAACAAAAGTTGTTGAAAAATGTCCAAGACCCACAAATATCACTGATATTTATAGTTTTCTTGGTTTAGTAGGTTATTAGTAGAGATTTTTTGAAGCATTTTTATGGTTATCTAGCCCAACGAATAAGTTGACTCGAAAAGGTGTTAAGATCATCTAGACTAAATAATGTGATGAATGTTTTCAAGAATTTAAAAGAATATTGGTGAATTCTCTAGTTTTGGAACTACCTTCCAGAAACGATGAATTTTTTATCAATAATGATCGTCTATATAAATTATATGGTTGCTTCCTAATGCAGAATAATCAGGTAATCGATTATGCTTCCTGAAAGTTTAAACCTCAAAAGTTAAATAACCATACACATGATTTGGAATTCGCTGTTGTTGTTTTTGATTTAAAAATTTGGAGGCATCATCTATAATTCGTGAAGTGTGAAATATATAATGATCACAAAGGTTTTAATTATATATTAACTCATAAATAATGAAACATGATACAAATTAGATGGATGGAAATAATCAAAAATTATGATTTCACGATTCATTACCATCCATGAAAAGATAATAATGTGGATGCTGATTTGAGTGAGAAAAGTAATTCTACATTAATAATGTTTTATTTGGAAAGAGATCCTTTGGTTTTTGATTTGATGAATTTTTTATTGGAAGTTTTTGGTGTAGGTAATTACACTAATTTTATTCAGGTTTCAGTACAATCATCTTTAGCAGACAAAAAAATGAAAGCTCAAAAAGAAGATAGTGAGTTGCAGAAAGTGGTAGAATTGTTTTAAAAGGGTATGTTACCAGAATTTAACATTGATAAAAACTATTTTTTGAGATTTAGAAAGATATTTTTTGTGCCATGTGATTCCTAGTTGAAGAAAGAGTTATTATGTTAATCTCATAGTTCTCTATTTTTAGTTCATCCAAGATGTACTAAGATGTACAAAGATCTTTAGGAGTATTACTGGTGGGATGGAATGAAACAAGATATTCCAGACTCTTCCCTGAGATGTTTGATTTGTAAATTAATTAAAGTAGAGTGGATGTTTCCAAAATAGATGCTTCAGACTTTTCTAGTTCTAGAGTGGAAATGGGAAAATGTGTCTATGGATTATGTAATTGGATTACCAAAGAATTATCTAGGTAACAACACAGTCTATGTTATTTTTGACCGATTAACTAATTCTCTTAATTTTCTTCCAATTCGTGATACTATGTCTCTAAATCAACTTTCTTCATTGTATATTAAAGAGATAGTTATGTTACATTGATTTTCCCTCTCAATTTTATTGGATCGTGATCCTAGGCTCAACTAAAACTTTTTAAAAGTCTTTCATAATTCATCAGGTATTGAATAAAATTTTAGTACAACTTTTCATCTACAATCAGATGGGAAGTAAGAGAGAACAATTCAGACATTGGAAGATATGATTTGTGCTGGTTCAATGGATTACCAGGGATGGTTGGACCAACATATTTTTTTGGTTGAGTTTTCTTATCATAAAACATTTCATTCTAGTATACAAATGGAACCATTTAAAGCATTATATAGAAATAGGTATCGAACTCCAACTTTTTGGGATGATGTAGGTGAAAGGAAGTTGATGGGACCAGAATTTTTAGACGAGATGACAGAAATAGTTCAGTTAGTTTTTAAGCACATGATAAAATCATAGATCAGGATGAAAAGTAATTTGAATAACCAGAGGAAGGATCTTTCTAGTGACTTAGGTGATCATGTACTTCTAAATTTTTCTTTGGGGAAATGTGTGTTGTGTTTTGGTAAGAAATAAAGGTAGAGTATGAGGATCATTGGACCCTATTAAATCCTAGATTAAGTTGGATCAGATTACTACATAGTGTATTTACTTCCAATTTTATCCCATGTTAATATTGTTTTTCAAGATTCAATGTTGATAATGTATATTCCATATCCATCTCATATTTTGAGTTCAGAGGTAGTTAAGTTGGAATGTAATATTTATTATGGGGAACAACCAGTCTAGATTCTTGACTATATAGAGAATGTTATGTCGAATAAGGTAATTCAAAAGGTAATTATTTTGTGGAAAACTATATGGTTGAAGAGGCAACATGAGAATCTACAAATTCTATGAGGGTTAAACACCCAAACTTATTTTTTTAAGTGATAGAATTGTGAGGATGCAATTCCAAAAAGGGAGGAATGATATTGGATCCCGGATATATATAGAATAATAATTTTTCATTTCTATTAATATTTATGAATAAGATATTATTTTTACATTAAAGGAGATTCTTTGTCTGATATCATACTCAACACAAAACAACAGGTTTTTTTTGAAATCTTACGTTTCACACAACATTGAGTCATACCAAAATATAACATAATAATAATATTATTTTCAATGGTAGACAACACCTAGATGTTGTATTAGATGTAATAAATATAATTGAATGTATTATTATTTTACATATTAATTAAATGTTTTTACATTTATCCAATGATTATTTGAGGCTTAAAATAAAAATTAATCTGATTTTAAGCATGAAAGAGTCTAATAATTTCAAAAGGTCGATTTACCACCTTTTGATGGAGAACCCTTTAAATACTATTTTAGTAACTTTTTATGTTCTATATGAAAAAATAAACTTTTTATTTAGATTTGGATCTTTAAAATTTAATTTTGTTGAAATTTTTGTATTTTTCCGATGAAATTCATATTTTAATTTATATTGAAAAATACTCTATTTTAAGTTAAAACTGCATTTTCATATAATTTATTTATATAGATAGATTGTCCTTTTATTTTGTTTTAAAAGTGTAATTGGATTATTTTATTATAATTTCATCCAATTTTGGTCATTTGGAGTAATTTCAAATTGAAATTCGACATAAACACACGTCAATATTTTGGTAGTTTTTACTTCTTAAAAACACTTTTTTTGGTTTCGAAAGGTGAATTTATTTTAATTTAATTACTTCCAATTCTGTGTTTTGAATTTGAAAAATGAATTCCATATTTGGAATCATAAGGTATAAATTATTTGACTTTGTACCTTTTATTTTGGGACTTTATGAATAGTAACTTTAGTAATTATTTTATTCACCATTATTAAAGGGTATATCTTGTAAATTAGGGTAAAAACAATATTATAATAATATTATACTAATCTATCAAATCTCCTAATCCTATTTTATGAGACATTTCTGGAGATGTACTTCCTTGGGTTGATTTTGGGACCCCACAGAGCCACTTGGGTGTGAAAATGACATTTTATAAGATTTAATTTAAAGTAAAGAGAAATATAACATAAACATGTATCTTTTATTAAAAAAAATTATATGAGTTTATATAACTTATCACTTTGACTATAAATTGTAATTATAAAGATGATATGATTTTCTACATTAAGGTATTTTATTTATAATTTTTATACAATATATAAATAAATTTAATTATGACACAAGGATGATGTATGGATTGCTTCATTAATAAATGATTCAAATAAATGATATTTTAAATATTTAAATAAATGTAATTTTATTATTTTTATTTCATACACTGATTTTATATATGATATCAACATATTATATTTGATTTAATTCCTTTGGTTTGGAGGAATCAAGTTGTTACAACTATACCAAATATTAATTACTTTATTGTGTCAAAATTGATATTAACGAGGTTAAAAAAATACTATTTTATTAAATGTTACAATGGTCCTAAAATTATAATTGTAGGAAAAATGGCTTATATAATGTTTAAAATATCATTAATGATCCAATAATGGTTTTCTTGGAATTTTATAGTAAATATATTTACCATATATTATGAAAATGCAAGAAGACATTGTAAGAGTAAATGTTTTTAACTAAGGGTTAAAGCTAAAAGATAAGGTTAATATTGGGACCTAAAATATTCTAAAACCTATTTTTTGAGATATTTTGGACCCAAAAGAGTATTATATTTTAAATAAATTAGTTTTGGACCATTTTTGACCTAAAATAAATTTATAATAAAATAAAATTTCAAGACCTTCCTAATGTGCCCCTCCTCCCTCTTATAAAAGGCCACAACCTCTAACCCCATACTCACACCTCTAAAGACTCTTGTATAATTCTAATTATTCTCATCAAATCTCCCAAAACCCCTCCCTTACTCTTAGAGGCCTTACTTTGGGAGTAATTCAATTTAATAAAGCTTTGTGGCTCAAATCAAAGGATGTTACACGTTTTAGAGGCAGCGTCTTCTCTAAAGTTACTTTAAATTATTTTACTTCTTCACTCCATATTCTATTATTATTATATTAAATAAAAAAATATCATACTCAATATTATAATATTTTATTATGAGATGTATTCAAACTGCACTTACACACACCTCCGTCTAATGGATACGAACATACTGTTTCTGTATACGGTGAATTAATACCTCACAAAACGATGATTGTTAAATTTTCCCATACCACCTATCATAGGGGAAATTATGATGGAAATGTATTTATATATGATATCTGTTATATTTATAATTTCTCTATGCCTTTTTATTTTTATTTACAACATACCTTTATACTTTCCATAATGTGTTAATATGATAATTTCATTTGAGAAAATGCGGACTACGACCCCCTCAAAGTGATATGACTCATTCTTGGAATACATGGAACATATAAAGAATGGAATTATTGAATATATGTAACATATATAAAATATGGTATTATACTTTAATTATAGTATTCCTATTTATAATTTAGTTTTCATACTTTTAAATATGAAAATGAAATGAAAGTAGCGTTCATGCATACATATGGCTTACCATCTCCATTAATGGTGCATTTCATTTCATAACTCCAAATGCGATGGATTATTCTGAATATATATATAATAGATATAAATAAAAATATACTGGATATATATGATACTTAAATCATGACTAATATTCTTGTGATTATCGACTTTTGACTACATGGACAATTTGCAATTATATCAAGTTCATTTTCTACTCAAGTACCGAATATCAACAAAATGAATGATATGAAATTGAATTGTTATAAGATTGTTATAAAAAGATAATAAGTGATATAAAAGGAATAATAAACAGGAAAAGGTTATTAATAATGTTTAAATTAACCTATCTTTATTATTCAGGAATATAAAGAATGAACAAGATAAGTCTGACTCAAGGTAAGGGTATTCATCTCAATATACTTTCATTACGGCATATTTTTGTTTATATATGACTTTATTTTATATAGTGTATAATTATACCATTTTAATCTTAATTTTATTAAATGGGTTTTAAATGTAATATTTTGTTTTATTAATCGTTTTACTAAATTTCAAAAGGAATGTTTCTTTTTAACATACATAGTGACAACGACCTCTATGCCGCCACAAGTATTATTTGATATTTGGATTACATAACAAGTCATAATTTTTTAAAAGTAAAATTAATACCATATACAATTTTATTTATTTTTAATTGAAAATGGTTTTGAGAAAACATTTATTATGTCAATATCTTTAAATTATATATTGCGATTGCAATTTGGAAATTAGATCTTTCCTTTATGATTGTTTTATGAGTTATAAACATTTTTTGGTTCTTGGGAATTATTTATGTATACCTGTTTTTAAAAGATAATCCAAGGGCAGTTGAGCCCGAGATAACAATCCAATGCCTTGGGTAATGTGACAGAGGTAAACATTAATGTTTCTCCTAATAGATTTAGGGAATATACTGTGAAGGGTATTCCAAACGTAACCCAGTATGTTGCTGTGAATGCTAAAATGTAAGTATGTTATGGATGCCACAAGTTACCTTTATGATTTATTATTTTTATGTGTTATTCATAAATATTATCTTTTCATTCAGTATGTTAATGGTCATATATATTTTGATTGAAAAGTTTGATTTATTTATTTTTATGTATTCATGGACTAAGGTTTTCTTCTCTTATTTTATATCCATTACTAAGCTTTTTATGTTTATCCCAAGTTTTGGAAATGTTTTTCACACGGTATAATAAAGGGTAAGAGAAATGAATAATTTATGAATATTTTTATGAAGAAATTAATTACTATTTTATTTAATGAGTTTTATTATTTTTTAAAAAGTTGGTTAGAGTAGAAGTGCCTACTGTATAATACTTGAGATGAAATGTAATAGTTATGGCCTTGTTCACTAAAATACTAAAACTGAAAAAGATCCTCTATATGAATTATTTACCTAAATATAGATTATTTAATGTCTAATGATAGGGTCTTATATATAGTGAGGTAAATCAATCCTATTAAATGATCCAATATTAGTGGTCTGGGGATATCATGTGTTAAAAAGAAGTTCCCTGTCAAAATCAGCAACACATTTTTTCACTCACACATTTTCAGAGAGTGATTCCTGAAGGGTCCTAGTTGGAACCCATCTAGATAATTAAAACAAGATTCAATAATCCACATGGTTTCAAATCATCAAATCTTGGGTGATATAGAAGATCTTAGACGATTCCTTCTACATCACAAATATCACCACAATCTCATCTCATTGATGCATGAAGAAGATCAAATTTCATAATCATAGACTAGAGATATCTCTCTCTTGGATAAAGGTAATAAGAGAGAGGAGTTATTAAATTAATTGGTATTAGTAGTTATTAGGAAAATAATTATCTTCTACATATATAGTGAAATGTAATTACTCAAAAAAGGGTTCCCCGACAACTGTTTAAGTAACAGACACTGAATAAAAAACATGTTATATTGAACAAACTACATCATAATGTTATTTATATTTCTATCTCAAAGTTGTAATATATATTGAATATTTTACATGATAAAACATGGAAATTAAATCAAATTCTATTCTTGCAATATTAAATAAACTTTGAATATTAAAATAATATTCATTCGTACAATATTTTCTAGGTATTTAGTTTAATACTTATTAATACATTTAAAAAATTAATTCATCTCAATTATTATATACTTTATTAATAATGATTTTATTTATTTTTTAGCGATGGTTAATAAATAGAAAACACTCAGACCACATTATCGGTCTCACCATATCTAATACACATATTCACTAAAATAGGGAGGACTCTTGAATACACTATTGTGTGTGATGCTCTATAACCCTATAAAAAAATAAGTATGTATTTTTATAGATCTGGTGTGGATTTTAGGAAGCCATCAAGGTATCTATGGTGATAAGGAATATTCATAGAAATTAAAACCATCCTTTGAACATACACTGTGTAATATAGTCTCTTTTTCATGTGATATATCATTAAAAACAGGATGCATAGTTTCTTCCATCATCCATTCTTTATTTATTTTTGATTTATTTGACTAGGTGGATTTACCTTTGACTATCATGATAATGAATTCAATGAATTTACTACCAGATTGATCAACAAGTACCAAGATATCACTTCCTCAATTTATAAGTGAAAAACTATATCATGATCCTTCCACCAATGTAATAACAAAAATTTCATAAAAAAAACAAGGTATATCACAATTAATTTAATTTCACGGTCTTTGGATTTCAATTAAGTACATGATCAAATTTCCCACATTGAAAATGATCTCAAGTTAGGAGACCAGTACACATGTTAATAGATAGGAAAAATGAATGATATATGAAACACTTGGTGTTTATACTGGTGAGTCTGTCCTCGTGATCTCAAATACAAGAGATCACCAAGTGATAAATTCATGGGAATAAGTATCAATGCTTAGGACCACCAAAACCTAATAGTAAACCATCAACTATGTTCAGTCAATATGATTTATCTTGAACATATGAAAAATATTCATGATTAATGTCATAATATCTTAATTTAGGATCCTGGACTTTTTTAGAGTAGACTCTTGCATGAATTATGGTAACTTTTTTTCCTTATTTGAGTAATTTTAGTTTGGGTTATAGATTGGGGAGTGTTTAGGGACATTTTTGAGAAAAATTGAAGAAAAAGGGGTTCTTCACGGTTGGAAAAAACATAGAAAAAAACATGCCCCCATCCTAGGAAACTGTAAAAACGTGGACGGTGAGGGTTCACATGGCTAGCACACAGTTTCACAAATGGTGCACCAAAAATATAAAAACCATAAATCTCTAAAATAACAGGCATACAGTTGGAGTACGGTTAATGAAAACTATATGCCACTTCCCAGGAAACCATGCTTTGTATTTTTAACTACCTGAATATTGATTTAAAACCATTTGTACCCTAAAAACATCCCCCATTCACCAAACACTATGACCCTTGAAATTTTGGATGATTTCAGATATTTCTAGAGGGATTATAAGGCTGTACGACCTTTTTTCTTTACGATTCAATGATGGAATGAAATATTCACTTCTCTCCAGGTAAGTGGATCTCATTTCTATTCTTTCCGATTAATCCTTAATCTTTATCAAGTTCTTTTGGTTGAGGTTAACTTAAATTTTTTTAGATCTAAACCTGTTCTGTGAGATCTATATATAGGTTTGTATATCTAGATCTATACTTACAAGTTCTTTATATCTTTAATATTGATTTAGGGGTTTATATCAAAATCTTGATATGTGTTGTTGTGATTCTCAATATGTGGATATTTTCTTTGGGAAGTTTATTATTGAAATTTGTGGTAGGTGGCCTGTTATCAAATCCCATAGACATTATATCTCCCATGTATATGTTATTGTAGAATTTATTGGGGTTTTTTTATAAATTTAGATTATGAAGATAAATTAATTAATATGGTCAATTAATTAATTGTGGAATTGAAAATTTTATTGAAGATTAGAATTAAAAAATTGGGGAAATTAATAGTTTTATTAATTATAAGAAAATTTAATTGAGAATTATAATAATTAATTTCTGAATTAACTATTGGAATATTAGGATTTTTCAATGGAATGAATGTGTTTAATTAATTTTTGAATTATTTAATGTAATTTATATGATTAATTAATTATAGAATTAATTAATGTGATGAAAATGAATAATTAATTTTTTAATTAATTAATGTGATATATATGAGTAATTAGTTATAGAATTAATTTACTTGATTAAAGTGATTAATTATTTTTTGAATTAAATAATTAAAGGTATAGTGATAAGAAAATTAATGTTTATTAATATTGATTGATGTGATATAATTAGTTTTGTGATATTGGTGATATATATATATATATATCTTTATATATGTGTGTGTGTTATAGAAATGTTTGAAAAACACGATAGGGACTTGGTCTACTTTTTCTAGTGACCATTGTAATAATTGTTGATAAATGTGTGTTTGATATGATGTATTGTTTCCATATCCCATGTGAGCGTGTCATGTTATGTAGGTTCTGAAGCTCACAGTGATAAATGTAAGTGGGACATGGTATTCTATTTCAAAATCCCACATGAGCGGGACATGGTTTTCTGGTTCCAAATCCTATAGAGAAAAATATTATATGGGACACGGTCTTTAGTTTCTAAAGCCCAAAAAGTTCTAGGAATGATGACTTGGACCATAAACTTTGGCATGGAACTATAGTTCCTATAAGCAGTGATATGAATTGAATTAAAATGGATTATGAAACCCAATACATTTATACAATTTTTATTTGAAAATTTGAAATGATTTAGACTCCGACACTGTAATATCATCGTTTTCTATGTATTATTTTTAAATATTATATGGATTATATTTGAGACCATGCGTTGAGACGGTGTGTGTTTTGAGGCACGGTGATCCCAGAATAAATGTTTGAAGTATATTAAAATATGAAATATCACTAACACATGGTTTTCCTATAAAAATGGAAAAACATATACACAGACACCCATATCATAAATCCAAGGCCACTGTTGCATTTAGATCTGTGGGTTCACCATAGGTGCGAAAAACATTAGCCGCCGCGGGTTAACTGTGAAATTTTTTTGTGGGCCTTTTAAATGAGAATAATAACTTGAAATACTTATTTTTATTTCATCTTCTTCGATGCAGCAACACAACATTGATTTTATTTTATATAAACTTTTAGGCTTGGATCTAGGGATAATCTCATTACCCTATATTTCCCTAGAGACTCTAGAGTGGAAAACATGAATATTTGACTCAGAAAGAGATGAAAGAACTATGGATCGAAGATCTATGAATGTCATTCTTGAAGGATCTCTCCATTGAAAATCGTTCTTCTATAGATAGTGACGAAATTATTAGAAAGCATGCATTATTTCTGAATTCCTTCACCATCAGAATATTTAATGATGAACCCGGACAAACCAATGAACAATTTGATCTGCGGTTCATTCATACTTTTTGGGATGGTTTTTAATTACGGGATATATGAGGTTTGATTTTTGTTTTGATTGTTTATCATTATTACTAGAATAGATCAATCCCACAATGAAAAATTGTTGATTTTCATTTCTTGGATTCATTCATTGTGCTTTTTCCCTCCAAGTATTTCTATGAGTTTTCTTCATTATTCGACGTGTTCATGAACAATTGATCATTGTGTCTTCATTTCGTGGATTAATGATCCAAAATATGAGACCCGACACCAGGAAAATAAAATAGAGGAGGGAAAACAATGATGATATATGAATCTAAGTGATTTGGGATAAATCGTTCTTCAGGTGAAATAAACCGTAATTTTATTTAATATGTGTTATGAGACTATTGAAGGCCTAAAACACCTCCTTTTGGAGTTAGGGTTGTTTGGAAGACCTCAATCTTGAGTTTATAGGCGAACCATGAACTAAAGAGGATCACGATGATTTGGCAAGGGGAGCTGGAGGAAGAATAAGACTTTCTAGAAAATCCAGAACACATGATGTGTAGTCCTGGATACACAATGTGTGTTCATAGTTGGACCACTCATCGTGTACATGGAAAGTACATAGACACGGGGTGGAGTACATGTGTTTCCTACATGGTGTGTATTCCACCAGATTACATGGACTAAATTTGATACACTGACTATCCTATTTACTGGTACATGGGAAATGTTACACGAGTTGAATAATGTACTAGCACACAACCATATCAAATGGGAGGAAACCTGATAGAAGGACATAACTTGAATCCCTCTACATGTTGTGTACCCATCTTCTACATTTCATGTTCTAAAGATATGGTCTATTGTACATGGGCATTACCTAGGTTCAAGGGACACACAAAATGTGGCCCTACTACACACAGTGAACCCCTTCCTATATGGATTTATTCTCTTATCCTCTGTATCTTGGACATGTTTCCTTAGAATTTGTTCCCTTTATGATTTTCCCTGATGGTATATATGAATCATTTCCTACTCATAGGGCTATGATCCCTTTAGTAGGACTTTCTGGATAGAGTTGTGGAATCCCCTAAGAGGCATGGAGTGGGATCCTCTATTACTTCTTCATGACCTAGGTGGAGTCTTCAGTATTGAAATTAGAAAAATTTATTGGGTTCCAATCCTCTACTTGGTGGTTTAATCTAGATTGAGTTATTGGGATCACCCCATGTTCTTGGATATGATCCTCATCTATGTATCATATCTCTCTTCAGATCTGTCAATGTATCTTTTTCAATATGATTCTCGACGAATAATACATCTCTGATGGACATCACTGGTGTTATCAGAGTTAGGAGTGTGTTCTTCCGAATAAGTGCTTCATGGAATCTCCGAGCTGAATACCTAGTGTTGGTATATGGTAGTTGTGATTTACCTCTAGACTGTGTGTCTTGGACTGAGTATATTTCGATATTCTTATATGTTCTCTAGACATTTACATGTACAGAGATGACTGTACTTTTCTTTGTTATATTTTCTTTAGGTTTCAGGGTGTTCCACTGAGTGTTGTTATACTCACCCCTACATGGGATTTTCCTAAATGTGTCGTGTCTTCTGCAGAATGATATTTTTAGGGAGTCCTTGGAGGAAAAAGAAAATATGGTGCTTTGTGAGATCATGTAGGCTGTGGTGTGTCGCAACAGCTTCAAACTTCAGTCCTAGTACCTTTGATTATAGTTTGGTCTTGTGGTAACAAAAATATTTTGGTGGGCTTGTTTTTGGACCAGTTTCACTTTACATTAACTTCCAATCATACTATGTTGTATGGGATATAGCGATATGTATTCATTGTTTACTTTGTGGTTTTAACATTTTAGAATTTTGTGGGATTGTATATGGGTGTGTTCCTTTTGGTATATAGGAAATCCTTTCCATCTTAGTGTTAGGCATACTCAGTGCTAGTCACCATCCCCAGGCCCATTAGAGGTAGGAGTAGGGAGTCATGGAATGAGCCCCAGATGGATGGGTCATGAAAGAGTGGTATCAAAGGTGGTATGTTCTAATTTTGGATTATGAGTCCGTGAAATTGGTTGGGAGAAATAATGTTAAGTTTTTCATGTTCGAATTTCAGGCTAGGGACTCTAGTAGTAATGCGGGTGCGATGTATCCATACACAAGGAATCTGATAACCTTATTTTTGACATAGTAAATTAGAACACTGGTGGCTGGGAAAAGAATGGTACATGCATCACATATGAATGGTGTGTGGTTTGAATGTCTTTCTCGAGTCAAATCGTCTGATATTCTCACTGATCGCAGTACATCTTGTTTTATTATAGGATGCCTCCGTGACACATACCAACTAGGATTAAAGATGTTGTTTATGAGGATGACCCCATCAGTGATGATCCTTCAATACATTGATCAGTTACCTAGAAGTTAACTCAAGGTGGTGCAACATCTTTACCACCACCTATGGAACCTCACGTGGTACCCGCAGTACTAGCTGATTAAGAGAGAAGGATGAGTGCATTGTATGAGTTTTAGAGACAGAGATACCTTAGTTTCCATGGAAATCCTAAACCTCAGGTGGATGAGGTCTATCTTGACTTGGTAACCCATGTTTTCTTCCTAGTCCAGACACTAGTAGATCAAATGGTGGTTCTGGTGGCAATCCTTATACACGGATCAGCATAGAGATGGTGGAGTTTGTCTATCCAGACTCACGATGAGGTGACTATTTCATAGATAGAGCTCGAGCATCTCATTAGATAGGAGTTCACACTAATTACAATAGGTACTGTGCGTATACAAGAGTCTATTCAGATTTATAATTGTAGCATGAAAGAAGATAATTATTCATCAAGGTTCATCAACCATTCCAGGAACTCGATTGATATGGTAGGAGATTAGTACTTCAGGGATCAGAACATTGAGGGCGGTCTATATAGAGACATTTGAGTTAGTGTTATACCTCTAGTCAATCCAATATATGATGGGGTGTTTGAGAGAGTATTGGTTGTTGAATGATTCTTTGATAAGCAGATACAACCAGAAATAATCAGTAGTGGATGAGCATGAGTAGAGAACTAAAAAGTATGGAGATGACATCAGTCCCTAGGACATGGACAAGGGAGATGTTTTAGGGGGAGGTACCAGGAAATAGAATCTTCATTTCATGGATAACATGGTTGGTCCAGTCAACATATAGAGAGGCTTGGTATTATTAATTGGACGGTAGGGGACATCTCAATTGATATTGTACGACTAGTTGTACTACTAATTGGGAGACTATGGATGGATCACCGAGGCATATACAATGATAAGATCCAGAATATTCACATGGTGGAAGATGAGGAAGAGGAATTGGGAGAGTAGCATGAGGTCGTTAACGTTTTGAATTAGTATGACCACAACCCCTAGGAGGTCCATTCTAGGCTCAGGGAGATAGAGGACATGTGAACGGATAACTGCATTTGGTTGATACATATGACCTAGGGGTTCCATGAATGATCCAAGGAATGATCTGTGTCTTTTATAATTTAGGTGCAGTACTGATAGGCATAGGTTATAGTAATTCATTTCTCATCATGTATCTTGTTTGAGACCTAGAAATTACATTTAAACCACTGAGACAACCCTTACATTTGGAGAAACCCACCAAAGAAGACTTGATGATCCCAGATCTACGCTAAAAGTGTGACCTTACCCTTAGAGGCAAGATTTTTGGATGGAACCTCTAGGTGGATTTGTCGATACATTAAAATATCTTTCATGGTATGGATTGGTTATCTATGGTCAACACCTAGATTGAAAATTTCAGGAAAAGGGTATGGTTTTTTCATAACAATGGAACACGGTTTTCCTTTCTCAATGAAAAGGAAACCAATCTAGAATAGAATAAACTCATTCATAGGATGGTGCAGCAGATTACTCATAAGTTGGATTGACTGACCCTCGATGCAACTGATGTTATGAACTTCCAGTTTATAGCGGTGATGGTGGAGTACAAGTATGTCATTCCAAAAATATATTCTAGGATTACCTATCCATTGGTAGATAGACTTATGAATTGATTTACACCATGGGATGGAACTAATATCTGCAATAGCATATCATATGTCTCTTTCAAAGCATTACGAGCTGAGGGTTCCGTTGGAGGAACTGTAGAGGAATGGGTTCGTGAGACCCAGTTTCCCACCATCGGTATCCCCAATTTTGTTTACCAAAAAATGTAGATGGGTGCTTGAGGTAGTGTGTGGACTATCAGTGCTTGAACTAGGTGAACATGAAGAACAAGCATCTACATCTAAGGATCGATCAACTTTTTTATCATTTGAGAAGGGAACTATGGTTCTCCAATTTTGACCACAAATTTGGCTATCCCCAGTTCCGAGTACAAGATGAGGATATACAGAAGAAAGATTTTAGATGTCATTACAGTAATTATTTGTACATCGTGATGTCATTTGGAATGACGAACACCCCCGTAGTGTTCATAAGAATCATGGACTGAATATTTTAGCCTTATACGGAACAGTTTTTGGTAGTCTTCATTAACTATATCCTTGTGTACTCTATGTCTATGAAGAAGCATGAGGGATACTTAAGTAGTGTTATAGACGCACTCCAAGAGAACCAAATTTATGGGAAACTCTTGAAGTGCCAATTTGGGATTCAGGTGGTCTAATTTCTGGAACATGTTATCTCAGTGGATGGAGTAGCAGTGGACCTGGCCATGGTCGAGGCAATGTTACAATGTGAGCCACAAAAAAACATGTTAGAAATGTAGAGATTCTTCAGGATAGTAGGATCTTACTAGAGATTCATTCCCGATTTCTCTGGGATATCATCACCTATGAAATCTTTGATTCGAAAGAGAAAACCATTCATGTGGATAAATAACATCCAGTAGGCTTTTTAGTAGTTGAGGCAGTGTTTGAAAAGCGCTCTGATATTGAGATTATTTGAGGAGGGTGTCAAGTTCATAGTGTTTTTTGATTCATCAAGAACTAGGCTTGTTTATGTCCTAATGAAGTAGAGAGTGATGATTTCCTGTGGTTCATGCCAGTTGGAACCACATGAATTAAACTACGTGACACATGAACTTGAGTTAGGAGCGGTAGTATTAATGTTGAATATGTGGTGACACTACCTGAAGGGAGAGCAGTTTATCATCTACTCTGATCACAAGATTCTAAATTATATATTCTCTCGGAAGGATCGGAACATGAGATAGATGTGATGGCTATATTTCCCATAAGACCATGTCTTTGAGATTGTCCATACAAATGGGATGGGGAAAAAGTGGTAAATTCTCTCTATAGAAGATCTAGTTCTCAGTTACTGAATGAGGCATCAGATCAGTTGGCATCACTGCAGTTATCCTTTCTGGATGGAGATGGAGCATCCTACCCCTATCCGATGGTGGTGATCCCACCACACTTACAACGAGTCATAGAGGTACAACTTGGGGATACCCACATCAGACCATACATGTTCATATGTCCATATGGAATGCTCTTGATGGATATTCACAAGGTGGGGAGAACACAGTTATTTTCCAAATATGCACAGTAGTACGAGTGATGTAGTTGGAGGAGGTTTTAATGGAGTTCCATATGTCCCCTTTTGAGGTACATCCAGTTGTGTAAAAGATGTACTAGGACCTCCAATGTTATTTTGGGTGTCCAAGGATGAAGAAAGAAGTTGTAGAGTTTATTTATTGATTCTGTACTTATCAGGAAGTGAATAAAGGGCACCAGGTTCCATTGGGTTTAGCCAAACCCCATGAGGTGTAAGAATAGAAGTGGGATCGGATAGTGATGGAATTTGTGATGGGGTTTCCACACATATCAAGGGGAAACAATTCCATTTGTGTAATCATCAACCAACTCACAATGTTTTCCCAATTCATAGCTATCCTAGATAAAATCTCTATAAATATCATGGGATGCCTTTACATGAAGGAGATAGTTCGACCCCATGGAGTCCCATTTATGATAGTTTCAGGTCATGATGCTCATTTTAAATTCTGAATGTAGAAGGGATTACATGAGGAATTTGAGACCCAGTTACAATTGAGCACATCATTTCACCCAAAGAAGGATGACTAGACATAGTGGACCATTCAGGTACTGGAGGTCATGCTATGAGCATCCATGTTGGAATTCGACCATAGATGGGAGGATCAACTACCACTGGTGGAGTTTTTATACAATAATATATAGTATTCCACCATTGGTATGGTGCCATTTGAGTCTTTGTATGGGTGAGCCTACTTGTTACCACTTTGCTGGACTGACCAAGGACAGTCAACACATATGTGCCCAGAGTTAGTGAGAGCTACTACAGAGAAGGTGAAGATCATCCAGGAGCAGATGAAGACTTTATAGAGCTGTCAGAAGTATTATGATGATTGATGAAAAAGGCCTTCGGTGTCTCATGAAGGAGACCTCGTGTTCCTATAGGTTTCACCTCGATGTGGATTATAGAGATTTTGATGGGGAGGAAAGTTATATATGAGGTTTATCGATCCTTTTCATATACTATATAGAGTTTGTGAGGTGGAATACCAATTAGTTCTACCCCCAAAGTCAGACCAGGTACATGATATATTCCACATGTCGCAGTAGAGGAGTTACATGCATAACCCATTACATGTCATCGATTGAGGTGAGATGGACACCGAGGATGGAGATATATTTTCCAAGTACATAGTAGAGATCATGGATTAGTAGAAGATGATCTTCTGTGGGTGAGCAATCTCTTTGGTGTGTTTCAAGTGGAAACCCATGAATCTCCAAGACAGAACTTGGGAGTGAGAGGCTCAGATTTATTCAAAGTACCAAAATATTTTTGAGTATCCTTGGTTTTATATTTTCAGGGACATAAATCCCCAAGGTTGGGAGAAATTAATATCCCGAGTTTTCCTTGTATTATTTTTTAAATATTATAACTTTCATATTAGAGAACATGCGTTGAGATGGCATGCGATTCTGAGGCTCGGTGTGCCCAAAATAAATGCTTGAAATATATTAAAATATGAAATAGCATGCTTCTGTGGTTTTCCAAAAAAAGTGGCATAACATCTAAACAAGTGAGTAAATAAGAAATAAAAGGGAACTATTTCATTAAGAATAGTGGATTTACCTTTATCATGACCTAACTTAGGCTGGTGCGGGTTAACTATACAATGTTGTCGCATGTGTTTTTAATGAATAAAATAAATTGATATATTTATTTTTTTCTGCTTCGTCGATGCAGGGACATAGTGAAGTATTTATTTTAAATAAGAATTTTGGATGGGTTCCATGGTTAGGATCGTAACCCTATAATTACTTAGGGGATCTAGAGAGGAAACCTTGAAGATTTCTATCGACGAGAGACAAGAGAACTGTGGTTCAAAGATCGAAGAATTCCGTTCTTGACCGATCTCACCATCAGAAATTGATCTCCATCATAGGGTGATCCAATTTTCATATAGGATGTGTTATTACATATTTTCTTCCCCATTCATAGATTTAAAAATGAATGTGCACCAAGCAATAAACATGTTGATCCCCGGTTCGGTCAGGCATTGAAGGATGGGATTTAATTTCGGGATTTATAGGGTCTGATTTTTGTGTTGATTTCTGATCATTCTTACTAGAACAGATCAAGGATACAATGAACAATGGATAAGGTTCTTTCCTTGGATTTTTTCATTGTATGTTTTCTCCACCCGTATTTCTATGTCTATTTTTCATTCATAAATGAATTATTCAATGATTTATTATTAAGACTTCATTGCTTTGCATAATAATCTGAAATTTGAGGCCCATCATCAAGAACACCTAATGAAGGTGAGATAACGATGACGATAGATGAATCAATGTAATTTTTGAGAAATATTTGTTCAGAAAAGATGCATCAAATTTGATTTAATAGGGTTTTCAAGCTGATTGAAGTCCTTGAACCCCTTGTTTGGGTGTTAAGGTGGTGATAAGGAACACGATATTGAGTTTTGCGGCCAACTGAGCACTAGAGTAGAGCCCAGCGATCAGCCAAGGCGAGTAGGAGGAAGAAGACGACTTTCTCGAAAATATAGAACACCCGACGTGTAGTCCCAGATACATGTTGTGTGTTCATCATTTGACAACATGGTGTTTACATAGAAATTAAACAGAAAAAGGGGTAGAGTAAATGGGATTCCTACATGGAATGTACCCTTACATACAACATTGTACTGGATACACGAGCTACCCCATGAACTGGTACACATGAAAGCTTACACGAGTTGGAATCAATTACTAACACACGACCAGAACACAAGTACGGACCCCAGATGAATGTACACGACATGTGAATCCCTCTACATGCTGCGTACCCATATTCTACATGAAATGTTCTAAAGGCATGGGCCATTTTGAACAAGTAGTACCTACGGTCAAGGTATATGAATTGTGACCCTATTATAGGTCTTCAACCCCTTTTTACATGGATTGATTCTCTTGTTCTATCTATCTTAGAAAATTTTGGTTAGACTTCATTACTATTATAATCTGCCATGGAGGTATGTATGAATAATTTCAAAATCATAGGAACATGATCCATTCTGAAACAATTTCTACACAGAGTTGTGGGATCCCCCCCAGAGGCTCAGAGGGGGATACACTATTCATTCTTTATTCCCAAGGTATTGTACTCAATTTTACCTTAAAAAATATATAGTGTTTCGATCCTCTCCATAGTGGGTTAATCCAGAACTAGTTTTTTGTATCACCCCATGGCCTTGGCTTGGATCCCCATCTGTGTATCATGTCTCTCATCAGATCTATTAGGGTATCTCTCTCATGATGTTTCCCGATGAACAATACTTCTCGGATGTACAACCCCAGTGTTATGAGACTCAAGAGTGTGTCCTCCTATATGAGTGCTTCATGGAATCATTGAGTAGAATCCCATGTGTTGGTATGCGGTAGTCATGACGTACCTCTATATCGCTTGTCTTATATTGAGTACATATGCATATTAAAATATGTGATGTAGACATATACTCCTGTAGATCTGATTGTACATTAATTTTTTTATATTTCTTTGTGTTTTTGGGGTGTCCTATAGAGCATTTTTATAATCACCCCTACACTGGATTTTCCCGCACATGTCGTGCCTTGTGTAGATGAGAGATTTTTTTACAGAGTATTAGGCGGACCAGGACCAAAAAGTGATTTGTGATATCAACCAGGTTGAGGTGTGTTCGTACATCTACGAACAACATTACCAATACCTTTTCTTATTGGTTAGACTTTTGGTTACATACTTCTTTTGGTGGGATAGTATTTGGCCTGATTTCACTTTACTATATATTCTTGTTGTAGTCTGTTGGTTGGAATATAGTGGTTTGCATGCATTGTTTATATAGTAGTTTTATACATTTCACTATTTTTTTTGGGATTGAAGATTAGTGCATGCATATAAGTACGTAGGAATTTCCTCCCATATTAGTGATATGTGTACTCGGTGAAAGTCACCAGCCCCTGGCCTATTGGAGGCGAGCTTGGGGATTCGAGGCATGAGCCCCACTTGGATGAGTTGTGATAGAACAAGACAAATGAGGTACTCTAGTATAGGTTTTCTTGGAAACTCAGGGGTTTATGTGGTTAAATAAAGAATATTTTATAATGTTATAATTATTTATCAATGCATTATACATATTTATTTAAAAAAAATCATAACTTTTTTTAGACTGGATGTTTTGTAGACACTGTTGGTGGTGGCCTATTGAGTTGTACTCAAACCCTACTCAGGCTTCGTAATTGGTACCCTAATAGACATTATTATTACAGGATAGGTTAAGGGAGAAGTCCCTAAGATATATTGATGATTTTGGAATGGATCTTGGATGAGGGAACCATATGTGGTTCGAGACCTAATTGGGATTCATCATTTCTTTTCTTTTTTGTTTTCATTTTACACATTGGACACTTACTGTAGCATGAAATGTTTCCTACTTTAGTTGTATATAATATTTACCACTTAACTATTTTGATATATTGGTATTGTTAATTGATATATATTTCTTCTGTTAATGTTTTTTAATATCTTTGGTGTATTAATCTGATAAAATAGGGTTTAGTCTCCCCATTAATTACATAACGTACCCTCATTTATAGTCGGAGTACTTTGGTGTGCGTGGAGGTGCACCTGAGGTATTGTGACCGACAGGCTCATGGCACTTATTTGTGGTACCTAGGTTGGGAAGTTACTCTCAAGGTTCTCATTATTTTCCCATATGTACTATAATATCTCGATAAAATAAATAATATGTGGAAATTAACTTTTAAATGGTGGATGTATAATATCAACAATATAATGGTAAGTGAACATCATGTTTTACTCATTGAATACATGTTGTGGTAATTGAAAATTACTATTTATGATGGGTCTAGGAAACCCATTTTTATGACACTTTGCATCGATCCTATCATGGTATATTCATCCACCTAGAATCCAAGGGTCTGATCATGCTCGTTCCCTCCCAAAAATGAAAAATTGTTGAAATTTAGGTAAATGAAGAAGAACCAGAAGAATGGGTAGATTAAAGAACCATGAAAATATGTGAAAACATCATTGGATAAGAATTATTGGACAATAGTAATAGATATGGGAAACCAATGTAAGATAATGGAGTAAAATAGGAAATAAACTCTTAAACAATTTAATCAATTCGATGGGCTCATGCTAAGTGTGTGAAAAAATACATCAATAATAGAAGAGGAAATCTATGCCCAACTTTTTAATCCAAAGTGGTGGAAATAGACAATTTATGAAACCTACTTTTAATTTCTTATCTATCATTGGTAAATAACACATTTTTCAATGCTTTATGGATTATCTGGCATTTTCTATCTACAGATCCATCTCTGTCCGATCAAACATTATCTTCTAATGTCGATCCACCAACAAGGGATATAAGATATCCAATCATTTCTCCTAGGGGTTAATCATCTAAACCTATATACTTTTTATAACAATGTATTAATATAGTGTTTTAGGTTGTAGGTGTTTAAAAAATAAATTTAATTATTTATCTTAATTAAATGCACCACTAAAAACTTCCTCAACCGATCTTCCAGTGCCAACCAACCATAGGTCACAACTAGGGTAAACAATATGTTTTTTACTCAATAGGGGTATCATATTTCCAATATAATAATCTATTTAGGAGTAATTATGTTAAACCCCAAAAATTTCATTCACATGATATTAATATAATTAATATTTTTAGAATATAAATTTTGGTCTCATTAACCCTCAGAATCTCATTCCATCTTAGTGGATAGCTCAAAAAATATACGTTAATATATTTCAAAGTCTTACAAATAAAAAATCAGGTCACTATATGACGATTTGAAGATAATAAATGAATTAGAATCTAATCATTTTAACCACAAACTATACATTATTATTAACTATTAAATTCATTTGGAACCATAATTCATCTGAAAAATAGTACCATTTAGTGTTATTATAATTATATACTTTGATTTTATCCAACGCTTTGACATGCACTTTTTTTGGCCTTTTGTAAGAATTTAATGTAATTATTACATAATTAAAAACTAAAAATAAATTAATATAATAAAAATATATAATCCATATTTCAAATACACATTTAAAACTACAAATATACACTTTTATCTCTATATTATAATTTATGTGATATTAATGTCATGGGAGTGTGATTTTGTAATTTTAATTAATTAAAATAACATAAATATTATTATCAAACAAAAAAAACTAAAAAATTTTATATATTCAAACTTGGGAGGATATTGTCACATTTATATAATCCAATTAAATTATCGATTTTTTTTGGTTGATTTCGATATCTTATTTCATGGTTTTATGCATGTTTTTTTCCATTCCACCGCAACTGATGTTAGAAATATTTACTATAGTTACTGTTTTTAATAAAAGAGGTTCTTAATTACTAAATTTGAACATATTTATTCCAAATATGGTATAAATTTTTTAATATATAATTTATTTAAGTGGTAAAAACAAATTTTAATGTAAATTCAAAAAATAACGTGGAAAAGGTTTTTTGTAAAATGAATTTTAATTGTAAAAATTATATTATAAAAAAATTATGAAACTTGATGATTGAAATGGAAATAATTATTTAATTTTAGATCCAATAGATCATATACATATGTAATACCAAATATAAAATATAATGGCTCTTTTAAATTACATTATTTAATAAAAATAAATCATAGTATTTCTAAAATATATATTTTTCTCTATTTATTGAAAAGTCAATCATTTTCGAAAAATAAAACAAGTTCACCAATTATTAATTTTTATATTATGATTTTAAAAATTATTTTTATCTTATTAAATATAGTTTCAAAATTTTTCGAAATTACTTATAAATTCCATGCCCAAAACAAAAAAAAAATAATTTTTTTTAAACAAATGAATTTTGGAAGCATAAAATGACTTTACAAAATATTGAGTGCCAAATTCCTAAGAATTCATCAATAAATATTTTCTGGGTAGGACTAGTATATATATTTTTTATAATTTGGTTGCTCATATTCACACCTAAAATATCATTTACTAGGATATAAGGGTAATATTTAAATACTAATATTTTCAACAATATACGTCAATTCACAAAAAGAACATTGTCATGTGTTAAGAAAGATATAATGCTAATTATTATTTTAAATTTAAAATCATGTGTTATAAAAAATAATTAAAAATATCTCTAAAACATCCAAAAACATCTTAATACCAAACCAGAACATTTCATAACATAAAAATTATAAATAAATTCCACAATACCACATACCAAGGGTGTTATATTCTCCATACCATTGAGATTTATATCCTTAAAAAACTAGAGATTAGTAGTGTCTAGAAAAAATCTCAATCCACAGCTCCAAGGGGACACTATCATATAATTCCATAGAAACCCAAAAATTATAATGCATTAGGTGTTTAAAATTTATGTGCTAATGTATCAAGATCATGTCATTCCCATTACAAGATACAATAAATGGTGAGATCCTAATAAAATAATAAACCCTAGGGATATATGATCCCACCCTATTGAAAAAATCAAGTCTGAGTCACACTGAGATGAGATCGAGAAGATAAGGATTCAAGAGAAAATCATTCATTACATTAATCTAAGAATGAAACAATACCCTAGAAATAAACCAACTAATATAGTCAATAATATCCCATTATCCAATACACTAAGGATTACACTACCATAGCTTAACCAGATAGAAAATATTTTATCATGGATACTCCAACAGAAATTCTTGATTATTCAATATTAAACACCATGAGAAAAAATTATTGTCCAAATAAGGCATCCACTAGATCAAATGCATTTTCATTCTTATGTAAATAGTCTACATCATCATTACTTGTCCCAAAAGACATATCCCAAGGAATGAACATATCAAAACCTGAACACAAATAGCAGGGTTTGACATAGAGAATTTTAAAAATATATAATTCGAATACTATAAAGCATTTACAGATAACCCATAATAGAAAACTAGTGTATCCATTATAGATAATGAATATCAGTACACCGAATCACTATAATAATTTTCGGATAGATGATCTAGCATGAAAATTATGACATGATATTTATTCCATTAAATTAATATGTCATCTATTACCATACCCATTTACCATTAAGTAAATGATACCGGCACTCAAGAAAATGTACAGCCTACTATATCTACGAAGTGATGTGGCTCATTTTCTATAACCAAATTTAAATAATGGTTATAAATATATATTGAGAATTTATATATAATATTTATATCATTAATAACTTCATGTATATAATGAATCTATATCCAATTAATATTATTGGAAAAACAAGGGCTTATTTCACAATATTTTAGTTTTTTTAAGATTGTTTATATTTAAGTACCCACTACTGATTATTTATCTTCAATGTCCATGTTTTCTAAATTTTTTTTAAATTTTTTTTTTACAATTCTCCTAGAACTTTTTAAATTGGGTTTTAACCATGTTTTAATTTTTAGAAAATAATCTGAATGGAGCCTTTTTGTCATTTTACAAATGATGTTCTTTATGAATTTTATGAAAATATATTGAAGGAAAGATTTTTAACTTATAAAGAATATATGGATTTTCTCACCGTCATCATTACTTAATGATTTAAAGATTCAATTACGTGTTTACAAGTTTATTTTTAAATAAAAAATTTTCTTTCATATTATCATAGTTTCCTTTTAAAAGTAAATTTCAATGTTAAAATATATTTTACTCATAAGTTTTTTAATGGCCCTTTTTATGGTAATTTTTTTTTCACAAATGACAAAAAACTTTAATTTTAATTGTTCACCATAGGGTAGATTTTTATTGATACTATCCTTTGAAGCATTCAACTAATTGTGATCCTTGGATATTGAATTTCGCTTAAATATTCATATTCTTGTATCATGGATATATTTATTGCTTAATAAATAGATGATTTATACATATTGTGATACATTTTAACGTATTTTACTGAATGGGGAATTATTGATAAATATATATTCCCTACTAAATAGATAATTTATTTTGTTATGTAATATTGATTCATGAATTAAATCAACAATTTCGATATATATGGAATGCATTAGTATTGTAGTAACGGTTGGGTCCCAAAATTATATAGCCCATCAATGAATGAATATGTATCATGAGGCAAATCAGTTGGACAAATTAAATAGGGGTTTACCCATAATTATTAAACTCTATTGTGAAGGTCATTAAAAGTATAGATACAATGATGTATGAGATCATGTAATCCAATATAAATAATTTATGTCATTAAAAATAATGTTATTATTATCCCTAATATTTTTATGATGGTATTGTACATGGATCTAGATTGTGGAAAAGTTATTGATTAAATAGAATTTTATTCCAATTGTTTAAATTTCCATAATGATTTTGACTTATATTCTAATGATATAAAATTTATCTGTTAAATGGTTTGGGTGTTCAATTACATACCTTTCCTTGTTATTTATGCTTATTTATTCAGTGCAGATTATTCTATACACATACCCTTAATGAGCATTAAATCAAACCGCTTTAATATGTTTCTTTTATCAAGGATTCCAAGAAGTATATTATGTTTAATATGAAGGGATATGATAAATAAAAACTGGTCTACTCAAAGAAAATACTATGTTGTTTTGTGGTTTCAATTTTATTGTGAAATTCATGTTTTTATCTAGTTTGTCAAGTATACTAAACAATTTGGTCATTTGGAATGAGATTACTGGTATCTAATTCCAATGTAATAATTTAGACATAGATTTAGGGATATCGGAGATGGGGTTGTTACTATTTGTATCATAACAAATTTAGTAGAAACCTTTTGAACTAAATTTTGGAAGGCATTGATTAGAGTATGAAACCATAATAAAAAATTGGGAAATATTCCAAAAAAACCAAGCTAATGACTTAGAGAGTAGTTATACCTAAATTTATAATTTACATTAAGTGTTTCATTAGTTTTGAGATTATAAATTTTGATTCAAAATGTTATGATCTAATCTATTTCATTCCTTTTTTATGAAAATTCAAAATGTAGGAGTAATGTGAACCATTTCAATATACATAATCCAAGGAGTATGAATGATAATTTCCTTGATGGTGTTAATAAAATATTTACAAGTTAACTAGTCTTCAAAAATTCTCATCATATGATGATAAAATATCATGGTACATCAAGAAATAGAAATAATTCTCTATGTATTATGTATTCTTAGGTAAGAAAAACAAGTGATTATGTGGAATGTTGATATTTGGTAAAATCAATAAACTTGTGATAATAACCCTAAATACGTTCTCGATGTCAAGATAATAATGATAAAGTGATGATCAAGGGATAATATTGGTGACATCGAAAATGAATAGTGATTTTATGATAAATTAATTCATGATTGAGTTTACTAGATATTTGGGATTTATGAAATACATTAAATAATATTGGATTTTATTAAGAGGAAAAGGGTATAGTTAATTATAGAATTCTTTCACGTGTTTATTAATGTGTTTTGGTCATTAAATTTATTATCATGTTTTAGGAAAATATTAAATCAATGTATTCACATGTTACATTAATAACTACTTTATAGGTATTAATGATAATTTAATTTTGTGACCTTAATCATTTATTTCTTGGAATTTGGATGTAATATTTTAGAGGAGCCTTATAATTTACTTCTTATGGAATGGATCAAGATGATATTTGGATATTTTGTTTTTAGTTAATATTTTATTTATAAAATTGGATAACCTATACTAACCATTTAGATTTTGTAAATATTTAGATGCAGATGCAATGACTAATGGATGTTATGATTCATTAAAATTTTCTTCAGGCAGAAAAACAATTATATACCCTTTGTGGTGTAAGAGATGAAGTAGAAAAAAATAGAACATTAAAAAAGGTTGATATTATTCCTATGACATGGAAATAATAAATTAAGTCTATTTTATAAATTAAAATATATAGATAGTAAAATAAAACATCCAATTTTGGAAAAGGACCATGAAATAAAAATATTATCCACTTACTTCTCTTACTAAAAAAGTAATGGCCTTTTTAAACCATCACATATTTATATTTTATAGTGGTTAAATATATAATTAACATGATAAATATAAATCAATATTAAGCCTTGGTTTTTAGTTTTCTCTATCTTGGCCATATTTTCACTAAACACTAATGTTATCCTATTATGATAATTTATTTTTTCGCAACCTGCACATTTCCATTTACCTATTTTTATGAAGAAATGTTATTAACCATTTTTATTACGTGGGATTTCCACAAAGGAATTTTAAAATTTCAAACTCTTTATCACTAATAAAAAGATCAAATTTATATGACTCAGTTTACTAAAGAAGGGGATAATTTAACATGATGATATTTTAAGATAACACTCTATTTGATATCATACATGATACAAAAAACCCAATGTAGAAAAACAATGAAATAACATTATGTTATTATAGTAAACTAGCCTTAAAAGGGATGGAAATGAATATTACTGATCACATTATAAAATATATAATTTTACTACTAATTATTAAACTATGAATAAATGTATTTTAATAATATTTTTGTATATTCATAAAATAATTCAAAAATATGTTTTCTTCAAAAATGGTTTCCTACATTATGTGAGTTAATATTAAAATAAATTTCTGGAAATGTTATAAATAATATTTTATAAAAACAATGTTATTTTTTAAATCAGAATATTTTAATTTTCTTAGGGTAATTTTTTGGAATTTTTTGAAATGATTGATTTTCAAGTGAATAGTGATGAATACCGTGTTTATAAAACTTTCATTTTAATTACATAAAAAAGTAAATTTAAGATTTTAATTTTATCATAATGTAGATTAATTAATATTTAGTTACATATTACCAAATTAATTAAATATTAATCACCATCATACATTATTTTTGTATAAGTACAATTTTGGGCTTAAAAATACACATTTGAAGAAACTTTTTTCATCATGTGTTGGAAGATTAATTTTAAATTATTTTATGAAAATTATATGATTTTAGTTTTAAATAATGAATTACACATTTGGAATAATTTGTTCCAAATTTTTTAAATACATCCATTTTATATTTTATTAATACGAATAGTAACTTTTTTTAAATTTTATGACCACAAAAAGGGTAAATCAGGTATTTTAGGTTAAATATAAAATGATGTGGACCCTAAAATGACACAGAACGATAAATAATTATTATTAAATTAGTATATATCAAGAATAATCAACCTTGGCTTAATTTCATGACATTATGGGGCCACTTGGATAAGATTGTGACCTTTATAGTATCTTATTTAATGAAATGTCAAACATGTCACATCTTTTTTTAAAGACTGTAATATTTTTAATATGGAGTTAACCAAATGATATGTTATAATATAAATATTATTTTTTAACATAGAATATTTATCTCTATTTTTGTGATATATTTTTAATTTTTAGTAATGAAATAATAAACATAAATTCTTACACAATGCTGATGTAGTAATTATTTAATTAATGTAATAATAAAATAAATAATATTAGAATGTTTAAATGTAACATAATTTGAGATATTTAAGATTATAAATAAATTATATTGATGACCATGAAATTATTTAGATATAATAATTTTTTTCTAATTTGACTTTTTTTGATGTTTTTAAAGACAAAGTAATGAATAGTACCAAAATTGATAATAATGATATTTTTTAGGATTAATATATTAAAAAATTATTTAAAATAAAATACAATATTATATAAGAAAAAATGGGAAAAAAATGTTTTAAAATTTCATCTCATATTCATTTGTAGTCTATTGAGATTCATTTTTCTCTAGAATAGCCTTTTTATATATTAATATTTTGTAAAATTCTAAAAGTCCCCCCCCCCTTCAGTTATAAAATGGAACCCCTTTATCCACCTCTTCAAACCACAATGATATATATATCTTGACTAAAACCTAAAAACTAATCTTTCTTAAATCATCATACATTTTATATAGGTTCTGTTCCATCAAAAATTCCAACCATAGATCCCTTATTAAGAGATATAACAGAATTCTGTCGAAGAAGAGGTTATCATAGTTACCCACTATTTCAAGTTTATTTCTTATTATAATTAATATTTATGTGTTTTTTACATTATAAATTAATAATTTTAGAAAAATATATATAATTATATGTTATTATTATTATGATACAACCATATTCAACCTTTTATTATTTCTATGAAAAATTTACGCATTTCGCATGCTTATATATGACATACCATCTCCACGAAGTGGATTAATTTGTTTTTCATCACCACATTACTTGGATGCATATAATGATGTAATGAATGGATATATGTGATAATTTTTAAATTATATATCTTATTTAAATTTAATATATCATCTAATTCACTACTTATTCACCATTAAGAGAATGATACCATCGCTTATGCATGTGTACGACATACCGCCTCCACAAAGTGAAGGGACTCATTTTCCATATCCAACATTAAATAATGGTTATAAAAATGTATTATAAAATTTATTATTATAATTATATAATTAAAAAAAATATATATTTGATGAATCTATATCCCATACAGATGAACTAGAACTTATGTGAGAAAACATGAATGTAAAAATGAATCAGCTAACTACCAACAGTATGGTAATAATGAAATATTATTAATTAATTGGAGTTAATACATTATATGAGGATTATATAAGATATAATAAATAGAAATATGGTTTTGGTAATTCTAAATAACATTATTTAAACAATTAGAAAATAATTTAAAGAAGATTCAACTAAAGGAAAGTGAAAGGTAATGGATTTTTAGTCTCACTTTAATTTCTGGGAGACTTATTCCATATTCACCTTACATTTATTTTTTTTGGTGTATATAATTACATATTACATATTATATCATAATCTTACATATATTTATGATATTTAATGTTCATTTTGAAAATATTATTTCAGGGGTCTAATGATACAAATCTCCACAATGTAGTAAGAGTTTATTTCACAATCTCTTCATTATTTGGGATTATTTATGATTAAGTACTGATTGAGGAATATGTATCTTCCACATACATGTTTCATAATTTTTTTTCAAAATATTTTTTTAGTATTATTGTAAAATTGATAAATGTTATTTTTAAAAATGTTTTACTTTATAAAAATGGTTTGAAAGGAATAATTTTATTTAATTTTCTAAATTAGGTGCTTTATGAATTATCTGAAAAAATATAGTCAGAATGTTATTAAAATTATACGGTAGGATATTATTTTACCAAAATCAAGAAAAAATATTTCTTTGAAGTTTCATTTAAAATATAAAAAATTTATTTTCAAATACTTTTTTTCTTTTGTATTTGCACAGTTTCTTTTTAAAGGTGGAATTAAAAGTGAAAAAGATATTTTCCTTAAAAATGATTTAGTGATAGTTTTATGGTACTTTTATTCATCAATTAAAACAACCCTTTATATTAATAGTCTATCAATATTTATATATTTTAATTATTCCATCATTTAAATCTTTTACATACTTGTGATAATTGGACATTTGATTTCTCTTAAATATCTATATTATCGTATCATTGATATAATTCTTTCATAATATGTATCTCATTCCAATAAATGATGTTAAATTTAGAATGTAATTTACTAACCATTGAACTATAGATAAATTAATATTCATTACTCAATATGGATAATTGTTGATACGAAATATTGATTCAGGAATTAAATCAATCATTTTGATATATGAGGAATGCGTTTGACTGGCAGTGATGGGTGGGACCTGAAATTATATAGACCATCAATGAAATGGAAGGTATCATGTGGAAAATTAGTTGGCCAAATTAAATTGATTTTTACCCATAATGATTAAATTATATTCTGAAATTTCTTGACTGTATATATACCATGATTTATGAGATCATGACATCTAATAATAATAATTCCCCTAATTAATAATATAGTTATTATTATCCCAGTTATTTCCACTCTGAAATTTTACATGTATTCATATTGTGAACAAGTTATTTATTAAATGGATTTTTTCAAATTATTTACATTTCTATAATGATTATTCATATTTTATCATGATATTAATGTTATTTATTAAATTTTATGTGTGTTTAGTTGTTTACATTTTAATGTTATTTATATTTATTTATTCATTATAGATTATGATATTTGCATACCCTTACTGATCATTATACCCAAACAATTTCTTATGTTTCCTTTAACTGGGATTCTACAAGTTTATTGTCTTTTATATACAATGATATGTAAAAATAAATAATGGTGTATTCAAAGAAAACACTATGTTGTTTTATATTTTCAATTGTAATTTGAAATTAAATTCTTTCTCTAGATTACGAATACTATGAAACTATTCTCCCCTTCGGGATGTAATTCCTTATATCTAAGGACTATATAATAAAGTAGAAACTGAATCTATGCTACAATTGTTTTGGTTATTACAAAACTTTTCTCCAATCATATGCAATATATACAGATTCCAACCTATGAAATACATAATTATACTAAATTTGTATGATAATGAAGTCCATATCAAAATCCTTTTAAATTAATATGAATCATGAACAATGTAGGTCACAAAAATTCCATGTTACCATGACATGTTAATAGAATCCCAAAATTATTATTTTTTAAAAAATAATCATATTAGAATTTGGTCAAACACATGGGAATCACCCATAACATTTTCTTTATTTTTTATTCAAAATAGAACGATCATAAATTATTTATATAAAATATTTAGTATATATCAATGAGAAAATTATAAAAATTAATGCCGAAAGTTTTTAAGAACATAATAAATAAAGGGACAAAAAAATTTATCAACATCAATCAATATATCCAAGATAAAATCATGTTATGCCCATGTAAATTTGATATCTAGTGACACTCATTTTATAATTCAAAACTAAATCCCAATAAAAATATTCCATAAACACTACATCTGGGCATGGATATATTGGATTGGGGTTCCCCTATGACAAAACAAGAATCCAAATTGAGAGGATATAAAACAAGGATCATTCCTTCAATTCCTATATGTGATGCTCTATGACTCAAAGAAACTAGGCTAAAAAGTAAATATAATATTCAAAATCACCAAAAAATAATTCTAAATTAAATATTCCTAAAGAAAAAATGACCAATTAGTATTTTAGGGGAAAAAAGATATAAAAACTTATTTTCAAAACCCTTTAATGAAATTCATGGTTTTGATGCATGGTTTGGAAACCAGCATTCCAACTGACAGAATTACTAGTGTCCTAAAATTATCCAAGTCCCATGGTTAATACATAGTCTACACAAACCTTGTGAAAACCATGAACATCCCTCATGTTCCACTTTTCACCTCTCTCACTTAACTAGGTAATTGTATAGTTTCACTTAACCATACACCAACTGTGAACCCTCCTGGAAACTTATAAAACCTCAAAAACGATTCTATAAAGTTCCCAATACAAAACACAAACATTTCATAAAATAAAAATATAAAATATAACACATAATACCACAAAATGGGGGTATTTCACCTCAACATAACATAACATATTAACCCTTATGTTTATTTTAACATTTTATGTTATGTCCCAAAGAACATTATTCCCAATTAATCTTCTCACTAAATCACATGTCAACCCTCTGAGTAACATATAACTCAATCATCTAATAAATCCCAATAAATGAATCCAATACATCCTTAATCAAATTAAAATACCATCATATAAATTCTAAAAATGTTTATAAATTACTTTAATCATTTTTTGAAACATATACTTGTTAACCCATGATATTACCCAAAACTCTTAAAATACCCCATCTGATGAATTCTTAACTTCTAAAACACACTTTTTACATATTGGATTTAATACCAACATATGATAATACATTTTATCTATCCATAATTACATTTTAAATGAACAAATATGAGTAACTTATATATTAAATATCATTTATATTTATAGTTTTATAAAATCAGGAAATCCCATTACTTAAAAAATAATGTCTTTCCCATCGAATGGACATTTCTTCCCTTATAACCAGATTTTCATATCTCATAATAATTCTTTAATATATCCCACTAAATTATCTACACATGATAACATTATAGAATATATAATACTCTTCTTCATATTCTGAGGATATAAAAATATAAGAATGTTGAGATAAAATGCTTCGTAAGGTAATATTTATGAATTAATAATTGAAGATCACAAGAGAATAATATCATTATATAGTTTTGAAAACAAAATAAAAGTGATTGGATATAATATAATATATTTATACCCAAAAAATAATAATTATTACATGAATCAAATTATTATATTAAAAAACTCTATTAAATAATCCCCTAAGTAATCATAATTGGATAATGATGGAGATAACATGGATAAAACATGAGAAATCCTAAATGAAAATTATTTTCTTCGAAAAGAAACATGTCACCATTAAATGTTAATAAACATTACTTCAATAATAAAATCATTTTCTTATAAAATTATATTCATGAATCATCATAAAATGAATTAGAACACATGTAGGTATCTTTGGATATTATCTTTATATCACTCTTATATTGAATTTTACAATCACCATTACAACTAGAATAACCTTCACGGTGAATTCAAAAATGTACCATGTAAACAAAATATCATTAAAATTTTAATTTGACAGATATATAATAATTACCCTTCATAATATATAATATCCAAATTCATTTTTTTTAATTTTTTTTGAAGCATTCTAATTTCATATTTATAATATTACTAATATTAATCATTCAGTTATAGATTAAGTATCCAGTGGAAAAGAAATCACTTTCATGAAAATTTATGCAAAAGATAAGTATAATCCTTCAATAGAGATAAGGTTGACGGTATAATAAGAAATCATAACCTTTGAATCATAAGAATCATTAATTTATGATAAAATTTCTGAAAAGAATATTATTAAAAGCATTTGAAATATTTGTTAGAAGACAAGAAGGAATGCCATTTTCTCATTAAATCCATTGAAAACTAAAAATTTAAAAATCCACTGGAAATGGATACTATTTGAAAAAATATAAAAAATTTTCAATTAATCTTAATAAAAATCATTTAATATGATTATAAGAAAATGGGGTGACATAGTAAACATTAAATAATATTATTTTACACTCTTGTAATGAAAGTAAAAAAATAATAATTTTTGAAATTTTTTCAAATATTTATTTTTAAAATACTTAATAAAAAATAAAACACATTTTCGAATGAACATTATATATTTATTTTTTATAAATAATAAGGTTACATAAACAATTATAATATTAATGATATAGAATAGAAAGCGTTTTGAACATTTAAAATAATATTTTAAAGAAAAGTCACATATAATTTTATTAACTTTGAAATGATATGGAAAATTATGGATAAAACATGTAGTAGATTTTAGAATACATTAAATTTTTTAGTTAATTATAAAATACATGCATATGGATTTTTGTACAAGACACAAAATAAAACACTAGGTTAAAATGGTATACATCTCAAAGATACGAAATTGTGGTGAGAAATCCCTTACCTAAGAATCCATTTAGTCATAAAAATGTATAAAATATTGAATATAAAATTTAGTCCTATAATTAATATATATCAGAAAAACATTTATTACTATATTAAAAAATAACATTAACTTTTACATTCATTTTACCCATTTAATCATAATTAGTTTTGTTAAAATTTGTATTTATATTTTTTACTTTTCCATTCTCCATACATGATTTGATATAGTGGTTTTGGTAGTTGCACCTTATTAATGGTTTCATCAATTAAATATTATTCATTATTTTTTATATATGTAATTGATATTATTATGGAGTTCTATGGTGATTTTAATGATCTTATGGATATAAATTATCACGGAAATCATAAGAATCTATTGTTTTAGAAATTTCAATTTCATAAAAAGAATTTATTTTATTAGAGAATAAAAATATTTATAATACCATTAAATAATATTTAAACATCATAAAAAAATAAATATTACATAATTTTACCTGTATATAACATTTTCTGATCATTCATGACATAAATTTTATAACAATGTTCATGTTGGTGGTAAAACCAACCAAAAGAGGAATACACAATAATGGTTGAGTGAGTAACGATATGTTTTATTATAATGATAAAATGGATTTTCAATTAAGGAATTCATGTAATTTATATCACATATTTTTAATTTAATTTTTTAAAAACAATCCATGTGAGTATGTATTATAAAAGTAATACGTCAAACATTGAGATGGTAGTATGCACATGCTCATTGATAAAGTTTCCATTTTTCTATAGAAGTGAGGGAAGAAAAATAGATAATAGTGCAGGTTTAAAGAATAATAATTATACCTTAAAAATAATTTATATTCATTAAATCCATATATATAACCATCCATGTAAGGTTGTGATGAAAAATTAGTGACGTCACTACATGGAGGCGGTAGTCTGCAAGTACAGATGTGCGAGGTTTTTATTTTCCATTGGATCAATAAACATATAATTTTTTTTAATTCAACATAATAACATTTAAAAATACTAATCATACTAATTTAATTATACTAGGATGTTTATGAAAGATTTAAATTTGTGGAAGAAAAGATAAACATTAAAGGGTTTGTTTAGATCGTATACCACTTCCTTGGATAATCTCCATTAAAAAACAACTTAAGGTTTCATGAAAAGTATTTTTGGAGGGAAAAATACTAGTAATTTCATATGGATATTTGTAAGGTATATGGGAAGATATTATTAGATTTAATGGTCTAAATGTGTGTAGATAATTTAGAAAAATAGGTTCCCTTTTATAAGTGAAAAGAGAGACCCTCTTATAAATATTAAGAAATTGTAAATATAATAAACGTATTTCTCTTAGTAAGTATATCTGATTTTGTAAAGTTTTTAATAGAGGGAAATTTATGATCTAAATAAAATAAAATAAATTAATTTTTCTGAAATTTTAGGGATATTTTTAACCATATCTATAATTCTTACCCCTTTTATCCCTTTAAACCCTTACCGTGTAGATTTATTTTAACTATGGAAACTGTTCAATATGAAGAAAAATGAAATTAAACTTATTATAAAATTTTAAAAAGTATAATAAATATATGAAATCAATTTTATATGATTATATTTCCATAAATGGTAAAAATAACTTTTAATATATGTAAGAAAATAACAATAAAAACCGGTTTTTAGAAAAATTACTTTTAATCCTAATAATTAATTTGAAGAATAATCTATTTTAGTGTTTATCGTTTTATATTTTATTAGGCTATTAATAAAAATAGAAGATCTAAGTGACATTAAAAAAAGTCCAAATCCTACCATAACCTTGTAAGTAATTAATTATTTTAATGGGTGTTTTTTAGAAGAAAACATAATTTAGTTTTGGAAACATAAGACATATGAATTTAAATTCAATTTAACTTTTTAAAATGTTTTATTATTGTCTTTAATCACATATGTTTCCTATAAATTTTTTTAAGCTTTTATGTTAGTATTATATCATGATTATGTTTAGAAAATTCTAGTATATATACAATTTTTGTTTTCACTATACACCCAAAAACCAACCATTTAAAAATAATCTAAAAACATCAACTTATGTTATTTTTGAAGTTATAAATTTAAAAAGTTATTTAATTTTATTATAGTAAAATTATAAAATTCATAAATTTATCTTTTAAATAAGAATAAAAAATGTAAAGATAACCCAATTTGATAGATAAATGACCCTTTTAAACATTATGTGCTATCCTTATCTCATATAATTTACTAAGGAATGTAAATTTATTTTATTAGAATTTTGTTTTTTTAATTTACTAATTATCACATTGAATTTTAATAATTTATGAATGTATTTTATTTGGTTTTTTGGTATCTAAAAAGATATTAAATAATTTTTTTAATTAAAGTATTACATACTAAAATCTCAGGGATTTACATTTTTGACAGAAAATAAATTACATACTCATAATTTTCATTTTTTTCTGAAATATGATAATTAGGGCATAGTAAAAATATTCCTTATATATATTTAAATAATAATTAATTTAAAATTCACTAACAAGAAACTTATTTATTCAGAATAAATTATTTCTAAGACCATTTATATATCATTATAGGAGTCAATCCTCTAAATGATTTTTGAAAAACATACTTTGATAGAGAGTGGTATTTCAATTTATTTTTATATCCCTTATTGAGAAAAATATATCTCATGCCATATTTTTAATCATTTTTCATAGCGATTTAATATTCATAGAAACTATAATAATGTTAAAATTATAGTGATGAAAACATATATTTAATGAATGAAATGTTTCAAGGATGAAAGCGAGAGTGTAAACAGAAGAATATACTTTTTATGGAAAAAATATTCACTATGAGATAATGTTACTTATGTAAATAGATGTATTATCTTAATTTTAAATAACTCTTAACCTAAAATATCATTCACATTTTAGATGATACTAAATACTTTATATTAAACTCATAATAATGGGCGGATTTAGAGACCCATAGCTTGACGTACATGGAAATTACAATAATTTTGCGGAATACTTAATACATAACAAAAACAGACACCAAAGGACCGTAATAGTTTAGTGTCTTTGGAAACTTGGAACATAATCTTCAAATCTTAGTGAAATATATTCAACATCTCCCACAAAGATCTTCCCATTTTTTTTACCTAAAAACATTCTTTATATTCTGGGGAAAAGAAAACATATAAAGGGTGAGCTCAAATGCTCAGTAAGGGTAAGCATGGAGAAAATAAAACAAACCATATACATTTGAACTTCAAAACATGAACATAATGTTTAAACATCAAAATCTAGAGTTGTGAAATAAATCTTGGCAGTACGTTAGGCCTAGATTATAAATGAACATCAATCATGATAAAATATCATGGGAATAAAACATTTAATTGAGGAAACCCATTAAGCAAATGATATGATTTCCATAGTAGCTAAGGCATTGCTACCAAGACCATCTTAGTGGATAAAGTCCCTTTCGGAATCAAGTTCACTCCTCGTTACAGTCCTGTATCACTGAACCAGATTAATTTATTGTTCCATCCATGTCAATATCATGAGATATAAATCTTTACCCAATGCATTGGATGGAGATATATGTCTCACCCTTCTCATAATGAAATCATTATTACGTGTGCCACAAAATAAACACAAATCATTCATAATAACCCAAAAAATAAAATGGGTTTCATAAACATCATTCTATCATTAGATAATCCATATAAAACAAATGGATGTCATTTCATCATAAAAAAAGTGTAACCATGTAAATTATAGAGACATTATACTCGAAACATACACATATAAAATAATGTCATCTTAGATGTAAAATGGTTTTGATAAAACAATTGAAATGAATTCTTGATGAAAATAACCTTTCTTCTTCAAAATCATTTTCTTTTCACAAAATGACATGAAATTTTAAAATAAAATTATTTTTTTGAAAATACTCATGAATTATTTTAGTGTAAGATTCATGAAAATAAGGCTTTAGGAAACTGTAAAAATCTGTTTATGCCATATAAGTTAAAAAACATTATCCTCGTACTTTTAACAGAAAAGTCAAAAAGGTACCATGTATGGTAAACAAAATAAATATTCCATCACAAATTAAAAGTCAAAAAGGGGTAAAACTGACTTTAAACATTCATGGAGGAAAATTGAACACTTTATGAAAACATTTTTATGGACATGGAAGAAAAGTATAACCCCAGTAAATACTTATGAATAAATAATCGCGGATAAGAATGAGATTGGAATAATTATCCCTTACCTTAGGTCCGATATTCTTCGTACGTATCTGAAACTCCTATATAATGATTTAAATAATGTTATTTACTTATTAATGAATCATATTCATTTTTATTATTACATATATGGTTCACTTATTACTTTATATCACCCGTTCTTTTGTAAATTCCAGGTTAAAGAAACGTTTTGGGTAAAATCATTTTATTTATCGTACATGTTTGGAGTTATTGTTCCCAATATTATTATTACTTATATGCTGATTTAATTAATTCCATAATGTAAATCATGATTTATATATCATATATATTCAGTAAATATATATATATAATAAATTGATAAATGAAATGAAATACACCGTTCATGGAGACGGTAGGTCGTATGTACGCATGAACGCTATTTTCCTTTCCTTATTGACTTGAATTAAAGTTGGTAGACGACATATATATATATAAATACATTAGCTTCATTATGTCCTATATTTCATTATTATTCATTATATAAACTTTATAATCATTCTTGATTGGTTAACATGGATAATGAATCTCATCCCGTCGTAGAGACGGTAATCCGTATGTACGCACGAGCGATGATATCGTTCCCATAATTATTGAATGAATTGGAGGGGATGATATAATATATCAGAATCTGTATGATGTTATAATAACAATATATAGTTATTCTTTACAACAATATACCTATCCAAGTAAGGTGGTGGTGGAAAAACAGATTACACCATGGCGTGGAGACGGTATTCTGTACGTATGCATGCGTAGTGATCTCATTTTCTGTAGGATGGATAGAAGGGGAAATAGGTTTGTTTCATATTTATAATAATATAACTGTATATTAGTGATACTGATGTTCTTAGTTTATATTTAAACAACTAAATAAGAAGAAGTTTAAGAAGAAATACATTTGAAAGAATCGGTAGAAGAGATTACCTCTTCTTCGATGCACCTCTTTTAAGATTTCTCTTAAGGCACTGGAGTTGGTCTTTTTAGTAGACAAGAACCTATATAATGTATCTATGGATGTTGATAAAGGAAATGGTTAGGGTTGTGCGAAGCTTGAATGCTCAAAATTGTGTAAAGAGAAGAGGGAGGAGGTGCCCTTTTATCAGGGAGGAGAGGGGCACCTTAAAGAAACCTTAAAATATTATTTTATAATAAAGTCATATTCAGTTTATAATAGATCTGAATTAATTTATTTATAATCTAAAGTAGGGATGGGTCTAAATCCTCTCAAAAAATTGGTTTTTAAAAAGTTTAGGTTACTATTTTAACCGTATCATTTAGAATTATCTCTAAGTTAAATAATTTAACTTTTACCGTGTCATCTTGTTTTCGGAAACTATATGGTTAATAAACATACTATAACAAGAAAAATGAACCCAAAGTGGTTCTTTATAAATATATATAACCTTATGTATGTTATTTGTATTTTCCTTATATTTTTATGAATAAAATAACAATTAATAACATAATATTTGTTTTAAAAACTATTTTATGAAAATTTTCACTCTATTTGGTAATTTGATTTTTGTGAAAATTATAACAGCGTGATTAGTTCAAAAGCAGTGAATGAAATCAATACTAACATGTCATATTAACCAATAAAATTTGTGTAATTCATAAAAAGTCTCAAATTACATTTATTTGGTTTTTATAATATTAATTATGTTAATATATCATTTATAAGGTAATTACTGCATCATCAATGTGTCGTAAATAAATTAAAATATTTAATGTCTAAAAAATATAAATAAAATACCATTATGAATGAAATCTTTTTATATTTTAATGAATATTTATAGTAGAATTTATATTATGTATAACCCTATATTAAAAATGTTTTAGTTATTAAACATTGATTTTAACTCTTTTAAGTCTTCTCTGAATAAAATAATAATAAAAGTCATAATCTAATCCAAGTGGACCTAAATGGTCATATTTTATTCCTAAGGTTGTTTTGGTCGAATTACACTTATCCAATAGAATTAGGACATGTTTTAAGATGATAATAATATCATTTTTACCCTTAATTGCCCTATTTACTTTTAACCGTGGTAATTAAAATTATAAAGTTACTATTCACAAAAAATTATTTTTATCTTATTGAACCAAATTTTACTCCTTGATATTAACGATGTCTCTCAGATTTTTGAAATTCAACTCATAGAAGTTGTAAAATTATGTTTTATGTACAATTTTAAATGCTACTAGGAGGTAGGTAAAAGACCGTAAAACGTTCCATAAAATTTTTATATCTCTAAAATTATTATAAACTGACTCCAATGAATTAAATTAAACTTATATATATATATATATTACGTATCTATTTTTACCTAAACTAAATTTAAATCAAATAAATAATTATTTAAATAAAAAGGCAATTTTTATTAAGTAACCCAGTGTTTTCACCATTCATCAAAAATTGAATGTTTTTATAAAAATACGAAAAACTCACTCTAGGATAAATTTGATATTCCGAATCCAAAAATGAAGTCCATTTTAAAAGATAAAATTTATAAAATTTCAAAAAGTGGGTATTTCTATTCATAACTGATAGTTCATAATAATATTATAATAATATCTCATTAAGTGACACTCAGTATTGCGTACTACACACGCTATCGAACAAGGTCTTGATTGCGTGTAATGCAAGCCATGTCAGGGTTTCATATAGGGAAATATTCCTTTGGTGTTGCATATAACAAACTCAAAATATAGTTCAATTATACATTGATCAAAATCTATACTTGGTGTTGTGTAAAATTAATTTTATTCGAAAGAACTTGATATTGTGTGCATCACAAGCCAAAAATAGTGTTGTGTATACTACAAGATAATACAGTGTTGTGTATAGTGAAAGCTAATTTTGGTGTAGTGTACAACACAAGATGTCAATGAAATTAAAAAGAATAATTCTCATAAAATCTCGGGTTGTTACATTCTACCCCCCTTAAAAAAAATTTCACCCTCGAAATTGTTCGGGGTTATAAATGGTTTACTACTTGAATGTTTCTTTTATAGAAACCCACATCGTAAAAAGGAACACTAAAATTTATTATGAAAAAGGGAAGTTTGAAACATAATGGTTACCCAAATTAACTCATCACTGGGTTTTCATATAGGAGAACATAGGTGAAAACATGGATATGGAAGAGAAATCTTACCATTATGTTCTGATAGAGAGTGGTAGAAAACATGGTTATGAAAAATCCAATAATCACGAAGCCATAAATTTGTGATGATCTAAGGTACCATCTAATTCATCAGATATCAGAGCACTTGGACAACATTTTTTGTTTTCAATATAATTTCCCTAAAGTTGAAAATTTTGAAATAGAATAAATACTTACTTGTTTTTTGTACAATCTCACTGTTGTTTGTGCCTTGAAAAATTTCCACTTCATCTCTTAGTGAAATGACGTTGAATTTGTCTTCCGTGAAGTGTTAACAGATCATGCGATAGAATGATAGGTCATTCCATATGTCTCAAACATAAAGTTAGCAAAAGTTATATATATAAGTCCACCTATAGTGAGATTTATCAGATATGGTTCCTAAAATAGACTCAAACTTAATCTATCATACCATTTAATAAAATAAAACGAGTTTCTACTAACCAGGGACTTTCTGTAGGACAATGGTAGGTGATGAAGGCCTATCGTACATCGGTTGTGGGTTTGATTCCCACTACATTGTCCAACATGACGGGTTGTCGCCCAGCCTACAGGTTATCCTTTTTCTAAAACTATACTATCATAACATTTCAGAAATAAAAACAAAAATTTATAGCCTTAAGAAATACTATATGATGTCCATTCCAACCTTTAGGATTATGGAAAATACTTATGTTCGATTACTGGAAATTTCATCTACCGTGCATGTGAATTCCATCACTTGTCCCCCATACATCATAAGATATATCTTGTTGTTGGTAACTTTCCAAACATGTGAATACCTTAATCATGTATTCTCTTGAAAAATGAATACCAATTGAACCTTAGTGAAAACATAAATGATGTCAAAGTTTAACACTTTTTACATACCAAGATTCCATAATTTCTATATACTCAAACCATGATATAACTTTGTCCCTATATCAGTCTTGAGCTCATTTAATTTTTTTCTTTATCGCTTCATTATGCGCATATTATCTTCTTTCCAAAAATATTTCAATCACTTTTCATGTTTACCAGTACCATATAATTATTGAAAACCAATACATAGATATTCCAAAATTCCATGATACCATAAATGAGATTCCATGATACTAGTTTGAAATTCCATTACATAAACACTTAATCCTTACACAACATCATTATCATATTCATCATCACAAATAGTGATCGCATGTGACTTCCCTTTATCATTTTCCTTAAGAGGTTTCTCACGTTGATCATCATTAACCCTTGAATTGGTGCATTTATTAACATATTGCCCCATTTCCTTGCACTAGAAGAACTGAAGTGTTGGTGGTGCGTTCTCTGCAGTATTTCATTTATTCACATCATTAGCAACCAATTTTCCATTACTTCGACACTCAGCTTCTCGGAGACCTTATTTTCCATAGATCAATCTTTTTATAGTCCCTTTAAGACAATATCCACCATACTTCTTACCACACTTTGAGCATAAAGAAACATTCATATTCTTTCCACCATTATTCTGATATTTATCCTTGAACTCCATCTTTCATTTCTTGTCAAAACCAAGAGATGGATATGTTACACCAACTTACAGTTCTACCTTTATAGCATAAAAAATAATTTCTTCATTGCTACTAAAGTCTCTTATAGCTAATTCCCTTCAATGACTTTGTTTTAATCCACTGAATAATCGATCAACTTTACTTTCATGTTGGATGATAAATCCAAATGCATACCTTGAAAGCCTTGTAAAATTTTCTTCATATATACCAACAAATTCATCATCCTTTTTCTTAAGATCAAGGAACTCCTTTTCCATCTTTGTTTGAAGAATAAGAGGGATGTACTTATTGAAAAACATGTTCTTGAACACGTCCCATTCCATTTATTCAATTTCTTCTTGGGGCCTTGTATTCTTAATTAGAGTCCACCACCGGTCTGCTTCACCTTCTAAGCGGTAAACTGCAAGAATGACTTTTTCATGTTATGAACATTAAAGTATGGAAAATATCTTTTCAATGGTACTGATCCATTTTTCAACAACAAGTGGATTAGAAGACCCATTTAAAAAAGGTGGACGTTGACTCATAATGGACTCAATAGAATATTGTTCCCTTATCTTCTCATATAGAAGTCCATAATGATTCACATCTTTTGTAAGTATAGCAATAAGATTTTTCACTCCATCACCCATAACATTGGTTTGTTAAGAAGGACAATAATTGCATTGTCCATTATATTGATCAACACGGTTCTTCCAGGTTTCAGCAATCGTCTAAAACCCAAAAAGAATAGTGTGAGAGGCAGAAATTATGCTAGGGAAAACAACATGATAAAGGGGGAGTACCTTCAATATCTAACATCTTAGGTTTAATTCTAATATCGTTACCGTAATTATAGGACTATAACCTATACTTATACTTAACCTTAGGTACATCCCTAGACATACCTTAGAAATATTTCTAGGGATCTCACTAAAGTTTTCATATCCTAGTCTCCAAAGGTTAACTAAAACTTTCCTCTAATACCAGCTGTAGAGACCCATAGCTTCACGTACATGGAATTTACATTTCTTTTGTAGAATACATAATACATAACAAAAACAGACACCAATGTACCGTAATAGTTTAGTGTCTTTGGAAACATGGAACATAATCTTCTAATCTTGGTTAAAGATCATCAACATATCCCATAAAGATCTTCCATTTTTTTACATAAAACCTTTCTTTTTTATCATGGGGAAAATAAAACATTTAATGGGTGAGTTCAAATGCTCAGTAAGGGTAAGCATGAATAAAATAAACCAAACCATATACATTTGAACTTCAAAACAAGAACATAAAGTTTAAACATCAAAATCTTGAGTTGTGAAATAAATCATGGAAGTACGTAAGGAATAGATCATAAATGAACATCAATCATGATAAAATAGAATGGGAATAAAACATTTAATTGCAGTAAACCATTAATCACATGACATGATTTCCATACTATCCAAGGCATTGCTTCTAAGACCATCTTAGTGGACAAAGTCTCTTTCTGAATGGAGTTCACTCCTCATTCCATCCCTGGATAACAGATCTAGATTAACTTACCATTCGATCCATGTCTATCTAATGATATATAAATCATTACCCAATGCATTGGAGGGAGATATAGGTCCCACAAATCTCATAATGAAATCATTCTTATGCGTGCCACAACATAAACATAAATCATTCATAATAACCCAAAGAATAAAATGGGTTTCATAAACATCATACCATCATAACATAATCCATATAAAACAAATGGATACAATTTCATCATAGAAAAAGGGAAACCATGTAAATCATAGATCTATTATACTTAAAACAAACACATAGGAAATAATGTCATCTTAGATGGAAAATGGTTTTGATAAAACACTTGAAATGAATTTTTGTGGAAAATATCCTTTCTTCTTCAAAATCATTTTCTTTTCACAAAATGCCATGCAATTTTAAAAGAAAAGGATTTTGTTGAAAATATTCCTGAAATATTGTAGAGTAAAATTGATGAAAATAAGGCATTATGAAACCGTAAAAATTTGTTTATGCCTTATAAGTTAAAAAAACATTCCCCTCGTACTTTTAACGGAAAAGTAAAACAGGTACAACGTATGGTAAACAAAAGAAAGATTTCATCACAATGTAAAAGTCAAAAAGGTAATCATTAATTTAAACATACATGTATGAATATTAAACACTTTATGAAAACATTTTTATAGACATGGAAGAAAAATATAACCCCATTAAATACTTACGAATAAACAATCTCAGATAAGAATGAGATTGGAATAATTATCCCTTACCTTAGGTCCGATATTCTTCATATGTATCCGAACCTCCTGGATAATGATTTAAATAATGTCATTTACTTATTAAAGAATCATATTCATTGTTATGATAACATATATGGTTCACTTATGACTTTATATTACCCGTTCTTTTGTAAATTCCATGTTAATGCAACATTTTGGGTAAAATCGTTTTTTATCGTACGTTTTTGGACTTGTTGTTCTCGATATTATTATTACTTATATTCTGATATAATTAATTCCATAATGTAAATCATGATTTATATATCATATATATTCATTAAATATATATATATAATAAATAGATAAATTAAATAAAATACGCCGTTCATGGAGACGGTAGGCCGTACGTACGCATGAACGCTATTTTCCTTTCCTTATTGACTTGAATGAAAGTAGGTAGACGGCATATATATATATATACACATAAATACAGTAGCTTTATTAAGTCATATATTTCATTATTATTCATTATATATACTTTATAATCATTCTTGATAGGTTAACATTTATAATGAATCTCATCCCATCGTGGAGACAGTAATCTGTACGTAAGCACGAGCGATGATATCATTCACATAATTATTGAATGAATTGGAGTGGATGATATAATAAATAAGAATAATTATGATGTTATAATAACCATATATAGTTATTCTTTACAACATTTTACTGATCCAAGTAAGGTGGTGGTGGAAAAATAGATTACACCATGGCGTGGAGACGGTATTCCATACGTACGCATGCGCGGTGATTTCGATTTCTGTAGGATGGATAGAAGGTGAAATAGAGTTGTTTCATATTTATAATAATATATCAGTATATTAGTGATACTGATGTTATTAGTTCATCTTGAAACAACTAAATAGGAAAAAGTATGAGAAGAAATAAATTTGAAAGAATCGGTATAAGAGATTACCTCTTCTTCGACACACCTCTTTTATGCTTCCTCTTAAGGCACTAGAGTTTGTATTTTGAGGAGACAAGAACCACTATAATGTATCTAGGGATGTTGAGAAGGGAAATGGTCAGGGTTGGGCTGAGCTTGAATGCTCAAAATTGTGTAAGGAGAAGAGGGAGGAGGTGCCCTTTTATCAGGTAAGAGAGGGGCACCTTAAAGAAAAAAAATATTATTTTATAATGAAGTCATATTCAGTATATAATAGATCCGAATTAATTTATTTAGAATCTAAAGTGGGGATGGGTATAAATCCTCTCAACAAATAGGTTTTATACAGGTTTAGGATACTATTTTAACCTTATCATTTAGAATTAACTCTAAGTACAATAATTTAACTTTTACCGTGTCTTCTTGTTTTCTTACACTATATGGTTAATAAACTTACTATAACAAGAAAAATGAACCCAAAGTGGTTCATAATGAATATATATAAACTTATCAATGTCATTTGGATGATCCTTAGATTTTTATGAATAAAATAACAATTAATAATATAATATGTTTTTAAAAAACTATTTTATGACAATTTTCACACTATTTTGTAATTTGATTATTGTGAAAATCATAACACCATGATTAGTTAAAAACAGTGAATTAAATAAATACTAACATGTCATATTAACCTATAAAATTTCTGTAATTCATAAAAAGTCTCAAATTACATTTATTTGGTTTTTATAATATTAATTATGTTAATATTTCATTAATAAAGAAAATTACTGCATCATCAATGTGACATAAATAAATTAAATTATTTAATGTATAAAAATTATAAATAAAATACCATTATTTAGGAAATTATTTTATATTTCTAATGAATAATTATTTTATAATTTATATTATATATAACCCTATATTAAAAATGTTTTTGTTATTAAACATTGTTTTTAACTCTTTTAACTCTTATTTAAATAAAATAATGATAAATGTCCTAATCTAATCCAAGTGGACCTAAATGGTCATATGTTATTCCTAAGGTTGTTTTTGGTCGAATTACACTTATCCAACAGAATTAGGACATGTGTTAGGATGATAATAATATCATTTTTACCCTTAATTACCCTATTTACTTTTAACCGTGGTAATTAAAATTATAAAGTTACTATTTAACAAAAATTATTTTTATCTTATTGTACCACATTTTACTCCTTTATATTAACCATGTCTCTCATATTTTTGAAATTCAACTCACATAAGTGGTACAATTATGTTTTATGTACAATTGAAAATGCTACAAGGAGGTAGGTAAAAGATCGTAAAAAGTTCCATAAATTTTTTATATCTCTGAACTTATTATAAACTGACTCCAATGAATTAAATTAAACTTTTATATATATATATATATATTATGTATCTATTTTGAACTAAACTAAATTTAAATAAAATAAATAATAATTTAAATAAAAAGTCGGTTTTTAAATAGTAAACCAGTGTTTTCACTATTCATCAAAATTTAAATGTTTTTAGAAAAATACGAAAAATACACCCTAGGCTAAATCTGATAATCCGAATCCAAAAATGAAGTCCATTTTGAAAGATAAAATTTCAAAAAATTTCAAACATTGGGTATTACTATTCATAACAGATAGTTCATAATAATATTATAATAATATCTCGTTAAGTGAAACTCGATATTGCGTACTACACACGCTATCGAAGAAGGTCTTGATTGCATGTAATGCAAGCCAAGTCAGGGTTTCATATAGGGAAAGATTCCTTTGGTGTTTCATATAACATACTCAAAATATAGTTCAGTTATACATTGATCAAAATCTATACTTGGTGTTATGTAAAATTTATTTTTTTCGAAAGAACATGAAATTGTGTGCATTGCAAGCTAAAAATAGTGTTGCGTATACTAAAAGCTAATATGGTGTTGCGTATAGTGCAATCTAATTTTGGTGTAGTGTACAACACTAGATATCAATGAAATTAAAAAGAATAATTCTCATAAAATCTCGGGTTGTTACATTCTACCCCCTTACAAAGAATTTCACCTTCGAAATTATTTGGGGTTATAAATGGTTTACTACTTGAAAGTTTCTTTCCTAGAAACCCACATCGTAAAAAGTAACACTAAAATTTAACCTGAAAAAGGGATGTATGAAACATAATGGTTACCCAAATTAACTCCTCACTGGGTTTCCATATAGGATAACATAGGTGAAAACATGGATATGGAAGAGAAATATAACCATCATGTTCTGATAGAGAGTGGTAGAGAACATGGCTATGAAAAATCCAACAATAACAAAGCAATAAATTTGTGATGATCTAAGGTACCATCTAATTCATCAGATATCAGAGCACTAGGACAACATTTTTAGTTTTCAATATTATTTCCCTAAAGTTGAAAATTTTGAAATAGAAGAAATACTTACTTGATTTTTGTACAATCTCACTGTTTTTTGTACCTTGAACAATTTCCACTTCATCTCTTTATGAAATGACGTTGAATTTGTCTTCCGTGAAGTGTTAGCATATCATGCAATAGAATGATAGGTCATTCCATCTGTCTCAAACATAAGGTTAGAAAAAGTTATATATATAAGCCCATCTATGGTGAGGTTAATCGTATATGGTTCCTAAAATGGACTCAAACTCCATCTATCATACCATTTAATAAAATGAAACTAGTTTCTACTGACCAGGGACTTCCTGTAGGATAGTGGTAGGAGATGAAGGCCTATTGTACTTCGGTTGTAAGTTTTGTTCCCACAACATTGTCCGACATGACGGCTTGTCACCCATCCTGCAGGTTATCCTTTTTCTAAAACTATACTATCCTAACATTTCAGAAATAAAAACAAAAATTTATAGCCTTAATAAATACTATATGTTGTCCCTTCCAACCTTTAGGCTTATCGAAAATACTTATGTCTGATTACTAGAAATTTCATCTACCGAGCATGTGAATTCCATCACTAATCCCCCATACATCATAAGATATATCCTGTTGTTTGTCACATTCCAAACATGTGAATACCTTAATCATGTATTCTCTTGAAAAATTAATACCAATTGAACCTTAGTGAAAACATAAATGATGTCAAAGTTTAACACTTTTTACATACCAAGATTCCAAGATTTCTATATACTCAAACCATGATATAACTTTGTCCTTATATCAGTCATGAGCTGATTTCATTTTTTTTCTTTATCCCTTAACTATGCACATGTCATCTTATTTCCAAAAATATTTCAATCACTTTTCTTGTTTACCAGTACTATATAATTATTGAAAACCAATACATAGATATTCGAAAATTCCATGATACGATAAATGAGATTCCATGATACTATTTTGAACTCCCATTACATAAACACTTAATCATTACACAACATCATTTTCATATTCAACATCACGAATAGTGATCCCATGTGACATCGCTTTATCCTTTTACTTAAGAGGTTTCTCACGTTGATCATCATTAACCCTTGTATTGGTGCATTGATTAACATATTTCTCCATTTCCTTGCACTAGAAGCATTGAAGTGTTGGTGGTGCGTTCTCTGCAGTATTTCCTTTATTCACATCATTAGAAAACCTTTTTACATTACATGGACTCTCATCTCCTCGATGACCTTATTTTCCATAGATCAAACATTTTCAAGTCCCTTTAAGACAATATCCACCATACTTCTTTCCACACTTTGAGCATAAAGAAACATTCATCTTATTTTCACCATTATTCTGAGATTTATCCTTGAACTCCATCTTTCATTTCTTGTTAAAACCAAGAGATGGATATGTAACACCAACTTACAGTTCTCCCTTGATTGCACAACACAAAATTTATTCATTACTACTAAAATCACTTATAGCTAATGCCCTTCAAAGACTTGGTTTTAATCCACTGAATAATCGATCAACTTTACATCCAGGTTGGACGATAAATCCAGATGCATACCTTGAAAGCCTTGTAAAATTTTCTTCGTATATACCGACAAATTAATCATCCTTTTTCTTAAGATCAAGAAACTACTTTTTCATCTTTGTTCGAAAAATTCCAGGGATTTACTTATTGAAAAACATGATCTTGGACTCATCACATTCCATTTATTCAATTTCATCTTGGGGCCTTGTATTCTTAATTAGAGTCAACCACCGGTCTGCTTCACCTTCTATGTGGTAAACAGCCAGGATGTCTTTTTCGTGTTCTGAATAGCAAAGTATGGAAAATATCTTTTCAATGGTACCGATCCATTGTTCAACAACCAGTGTATTAGAAGACCCATTTAAAGAAGGTAGACGTTGACTCATAAAGGACTCAATAGAATATTCTTCCCTTATCTGCTAATTTGGAAGTCCAGAATCATTTATAGCTTATGTAAGTATAGAAATAAGATTTTTCACTCCATCACACATAACATTGGTTTGTTCAGAAGGACAATAATTGCATTGTCCATTACATTGATCAACACGGTTCTTTCGGGTTCCATCCATTGTCTAAAACCCAAAAAGAATAGTTTGAGAGGTAGAAATCATGCTAGGGAAAACAACATGATAAAGGGGGAGTACTTTCAATATCTAACATCTTAGGTTTAATTCTAATATCGTTACCATAATTCTAGGACTATAACCTATACTTATACTTATCCTTAGGGACATCCCTAGACATACCATAGAAATATTTCTAGGGATCTCACTAAAGTTTTCATATCCTAGTCTCCAACGGTTAACTAAAACTTTCCTCTGATACCAACTGTAGAGAACCATAGCTTGACGTACATGAACATTACATTAATTTGGTAAAATACTTAATAAATAACAAAAACAGAAACCAAAGGACCATAATAGTTTAGTGTCTTTGGAAACTTGGAACATAATATTCTAATCTTGGTTAAAGATCTTAAACATCTCCCATAAAGATCTTCCATTTTTTTAACCTAAAACCTTTCTTTTTTATCCTGGGGAAAAGAAAACATTTAATGGGTGAGCTAAAATGCTCAGTAAGGGTAAGCATGGAGAAAATAAGACAAACCATATACATTTGAAATTCAAAAGATGAACATAAAGTTTAAACATCAAAATCATGAGTTTTGAAATAAATCTTGGCATCACGTAAGGCATAGATCATAAAGGAACATCAATCATGATAAAATAGAATGGTAATAAAACATTTAATTGCAGTAAACCATTACGCACATGATATGATTTCCATATTAGCCAAGGTATTGCTGCAAAGACCATCTTAGTGGAGAAAGTACCTTTCTGAATCGAGTTCACTCATCGTTCCATTTCTATATAACTGAACCGGATTAACATACCATTCCATCCATGTCTATCTCATGAGATATAAATATTTACCCAATACATAGGAGGGAGATATAGGTCCCACAAATCTCATAATGAAATCATTCTTACATTTGCCACAACATAAACATAAATCATTCATAATAACCCAAAGAATAAAATGGGTTTCATAAATATCATAACATCATAACATAATCCATATAAAACAAATGGATACCATTTCAACATAAAAAAAGTTAAACCATTTAAATCATAGAAACATTATACTTGAAACAAACACATATGAAATAATGTCATCTTATATGGAAAACGGTTTTGATAAAACACATGAAATTAATTCTTGAGGAAAATATCCTTTCTTCTTCAAAATCATTTTATTTTCACAAAATGCCATGCAATTTTAAAATAAAAGGATTTTGTTGAAAATATTCATGAAATATTATGGAGTAAAATTTATGAAAATAAGTCGTTATGAAACCGTAAAAATATGTTTATTCCTTATAAGTTAAAAAAGTATTCTCTTCGTACATTTAACGGAAAAGTAAAAAAGGTACAATGTATGGTAAACAAAAGAAATATTTCTCACAAAGTAAAAGACAAAAAAAGGTAAACATGACTTTAAAAATACATGTATGAATATTAAACACTTTATGAAAAAAAAATTATGGACATGGAAGAAAAGTATAACCCCGGTAAATACTTACGAATAAACAATCTTAGATAAGAATGAGATTGGAATAATTATCCCTTACCTTAGGTCATATATTCTTCGTACATATCCGAACCTCCGGAATAATGATTTAAATAATGTAATTTACATATTAAAGAATCATATTTATTGTTATGATAACATATATGGTTCACTTATGACATTATATTACCCGTTCTTTTGTAAATTCCATGTTAAAGCAACGTTTTGAGTAAAATCGTTTTTTTATCGTACGTTTTTGGACTTGTTGTTTTGGATATTATTATTTCTTATATGCTGATTTAATTAATTCCATAATGTAAATCATGATTTATATATCATATATATTCAGTAAATATATATATATAATAAATAGATAAATGAAATAAAATACGCCATTCATGGAGACGGTAGGCTATACGTACGCATGAACGCTATTTTCCTTTCCTTATTGACTTGAATGAAAGTAGGTAGACGAAATATATATATATATATATATATATATATAAAATATCTTTATTATGTCATATATTTCATTATTATTCCTTATATAAAGATAATAATCATTTTTGATTGGTTAACATTGATAATGAATCGCATCCCGTCATGGAGACAGTAATCCGTACGTACGCACGAGCGATGATATCATTCCCATAATTATTGAATGAATTGGAGTGAATGATATAATAACTCAGAACCATTATGATGTTATAATAACCATATATAGTTATTCTTTACAACATTTTACCGATCCAAGTAAGGTGGTGGTGGAAAAACAGATTACACCATGGCGTGGAGACGATATTTCGTACGTACGCATGCGCGGTGATTTCATTTTCCGTAGGATTGATAGAAGGTGAAATATGGTTGTTTTATATTTATAATAATATATCAGTATATTAGTGATACTGATGTTACTAGTTCATATTGAAAAAACTAAAGAAGAATAAGTATGAGAAGAAATAAATTTGAAAGAATCGGTAGAAGAGATTACCTCTACTTCAACGCACCTCTTCTAAGCTTCCTCTTAAGGCACTAGAGTTGGTCTTTTGAGGAGAAAAAAACCACTATAATGTATATAGGGATGTTGAGAAGAGAAATGGTCAGGTTTGGGCTGATATAGAAAGCTCAAAATTGTGTAAAGAGAAGAGGGAGGAGGTTCCCTTTTATCAGGGAGGAGAGGGGAACCTTAAAGAAAACATAAAATATTATTTTGTAATAAAGTAATATTCGGTATATAATAGATCCGAATTAATTTATTTAGAATATAAAGTGGGGATGGGTATAAATACTCTCAAAAAATAGGTTTTATACAGGTTTAGGTTACTATTTTAACCTCATCATTTAGAATTAACTCTGAGTAAAATAATTTAACTTTTACCGCATCTTCTTGTTATCTTACACTATATGGTTAATAAAATTACAATAACAAGAAAAATGAACCCAAAGTGGTTCATTATGAATATATATAACATTATCTATGTCATTTGGATGATCCTTATATATTTATTAATAAAATAACAATTAATAATATAATTGTTTTTTAAAAAACTATTTTATGACAATTTTCACACTATTTGGTAATTTGATTTTTGTGAAAATCATAACACCATGATTAGTTCAGAAAAAGTGAATGAAATCAATAATAAAATGTCATATTAACCTATAATTTTTTTTTAATTCATAAAAAGTCTCAAATTACATTTATTTGGTTTTTATAATATTTATTATGTTAATATTTCATTAATAAGCTAATTACTGCATCATCAATGTGACATAAATAAATTAAATTATTTAATTTATAAAAATTAAAAATAAAATAAAATTATGTATGAAATTATTTTATATTTCTAATAAATATTTATAGTATAATTTATATTATGTATAACCCTATATTAAAAATGTTTTAGTTATTAAACTTTGTTTTTAACTCTTTTAACTCTTCTTTAAATAAAATAATAATAAATGTCCTAATCTAATCCAAGTGGACATAAATGGTCATATGTTATTACTAAGGTTGTTTTTGGTCGAATTACACTTATACAATAGAATTAGGACATGTGTTAGGATGATAATAATATCATTTTTACCCTTAATTACCCTATTTACTTTTAACTGTGGTAATTAAAATTATAACGTTACTATTCACCAAAAATTATTTTTATCTTATTGAACCACCTTTTACTCCTTGATATTAACCATGTCTCTCATATTTTTGAAATTCAACTCATAGAAGAGGTAAAATTATGTTTTATGTACAATTGAAAATGCTATAAATAGGTAGGTAAAAGATCGTAAAAAGGTCCATAAAATTTTTATATCTCTAAACATATTATAAACTGACTCCAATGAATTAAATTAAACTTATATATATATATATATTATTTATATATTTTGACCTAAACTAAATTTTAATAAAATAAATATTAATTTAAATAAAAATTCAGTTTTTAAATAGTAACCCAATGTTTTCACTATTCATCAAAAATTGAATGTTTTTAGAAAAATACGAAAAATACACCCTAGGATAAATTTGATATTCCGAATCCAAAAATGAAGTCCATTTTGAAAGATAAAATTTCCAAATTTTCAAAAAGTGTGTATTACTATTCATAACAGATAGTTCAAAATAATATTATAATAATATCTCGTTAAGTGAAACTCGGTATTGCGTACTACACACGCTATTGAAGAAGGTCTTGATTGCATGTAATGCAAGCCAAGTCAGGGTTTCATATAGGGAAAGATTCCTTTGGTGTTTCATATAACATACTCAAAATATAGTTCAGTTATACATTGATCAAAATCTATACTTGGTGTTGTCTAAAATTAATTTTATTTGAAAGAACATGAAACTATGTGCATTACAAGCCAAAAATAGTGTTGCGTATACTTCAAGCTAATATGGTGTTGTGTATAGTGCAATATAATTTTGGTGTAGTGTACAACACAAGATATCAATGAAATTAAAAAGAATAATTCTCATAAAATCTTGGGTTGTTACATTCTACCCCCCTTACAAATAATTTCACCCTCGAAATTCTTCGGGGTTATAAATGGTTTACTACTAGAAAGTTTCTTTCCTAGAAACCCACATCATAAAAAGGAACACTAAAATTTAACCTGAAAAAGGGATGTATGAAACATAATGGTTACCCAAATTAACTCCTCACTGGGTTTGCATATAGGAGAACATAGGTGAAAACATGGATATGAAAGAGAAATCTAACCAACAAGTTCTGATAGACAGTGGTAGAGAACATGGATATGAAAAATCCAACAATCACAAAGCCATAAATTTGTGATGATCTAAGGTACCATCTAATTCATCAGATATCAGAGCACTAGGAAAAAAATTTTGGTTATCAATATTATTTCCCTAAAGTTGAAAATTTTGAAATAGAAGAAATACATACTTGATTGTTGTACAATCGCACTGTTGTTTGTACCTTGAACAATTTCCACTTCATCTCTTTATGAAATGACGTTGAATTTGTCTTCGGTTAAGTGTTAGCAGATCATGCGATAGAATGATATGTCATTCCATCTGTCTCAAACATAAGGTTAGAAAAAGTTATATATATAAGCCCATCTATGGTAATATTAATCGTATATGGTTCCTAAAATGGACTCAAACTTCATCTATCATACCATTTAATAAAATAAAACTAGTTTCTACTAACCATGGACTTCTTGTAAGATAGTGGTAGGCGATGAAGGCCTATCGTACTTCGGTTGTGGGTTTGGTTCCCACAACATTTTCCGACGTGACGGCTTGTCACCCATCCTGCAGGTTATCCTTTTTCTAAAACTATACTATCATAACATTTCAAAAATAAAAATAAAAATTTATAGCCTTAAGAAATACTATATGTTGTCCCTTCCAACCATTAGGCTTATCGAAAATACTTATGTCCGATTACTATAAATTTCATCTACCGAGCATGTGAATTCCATCACTTGTCCCCCATAAATCATAAGATATATCTTATTGTTGGTCACATTCCAAACATTTGAATACCTTAATCATGTTTTCTCTTGAAAAATTAATACCAATTGAACCTTAGTGAAAACATAAATACTGTAAAAGTTTTACACTTTTTACATACCAAGATTCCAAAATTTCTATATACTCAAACCATGATATAACTTTGTCCTTATACCAGTCATGATTTCATTTCATTTTTTTCATTATCCCTTAATTATGCACATATCATCTTCTTTCCAAAAATATTTCAATCACTTTTCATGTTTACTAGTACTATATAATTATTGAAAACCAATACACAGATATTCCAAAATTCCACGATACGATAAATGAGATTCCATGATACTATTTTGAACTCCCATTAAATAAACACTTAATCATTACACAACATCATTTTCATATTCAACATCACAAATAGTGATCACATGTGACTTCACTTTATCCTTTTCCTTAAGAGGTTTCTCACGTTGATCATCATTAACCCTTGTATTGGTGCATTGATTAACATATTTTCCCATTTCCTTGCACTAGAAGCATTGAAGTGTTGGTGGTGCGTTCTCTGTAGTATTTCCTTTATTCACATCATTAGCAACCCTCTTTTCCATTACATCGACACTCATCTTTTCAATGACCTTATTTTCCATAGATCAAACATTTTCAAGTCCCTTTAAGACAATCTCGACCATACTTCTTTCCACACTTTGAGCATAAAGAAACATTCATCTTCTTTTCACCATTATTCTAAGATTTATCCTTGAACTCCATCTTCCATTTCTTGTCAAAACCAAGCGATGGATATGTAAGACCAACTTACAGTTCTACCTTGATAGCACAACACACAATTTATTCATTACTACTAAAGTCACTTATAGCTAATTCCCTTCAAAGACTTGGTTTTAATCCACTGAATAATCGATCAACTTTACTTTCAGGTTGGATGAAAATTCCAGATGCATACCTTGAAAGCCTTGTAAAATTTTCTTCGTATATACCAACAAATTCATCATCCTTTTTCTTATGATCACAAAACTCATTTTCCATCTTTGTTCTAATAATAAAAGAGATGTATTTATTGAAAAACATGTTCTTGAACTCGTCCCATTCCATTTATTCAATTTCATCTTGGGGCCTTGTATTCTTAATTAGAGTCCACCACCGGTCTGCTTCACCTTCTAAGCGGTAAACAACCAGAGTGACTTTTTCATGTTCTAAACATCAAATTATGGAAAATATCTTTTCAATGGTATTGATCCATTGTTCAACAACAAGTGGATTAGAAGACCCATTTAAAGAAGGTGGACATTGACTCATAAAGGACTCAATAGAATATTGTTCCCTTATCTGCTCATGTGGATGTCCAGAATGATTCATAGCTTGTGTAAGTATAGCAATAAGATTTTTCACTCCATCACCCATAACATTGGTTTTTTCAGAAGGACAATAATTACATTGTCCATTACATTGATCAACACGGTTCTTTCGGGTTTCAGCCATCGTCTAAAACCCAAAAAGAATAGTGTGAGAGGCAGAAATCATGCTAGGGAAAACAACATGATAAAGGGGGATTACATTCAATATCTAACATATTAGGTTTAATTCTAATATCGTTACCGTAATTCTAGGACTATAACCTACACTTATACTTATCCTTAGGGACATCCCTAGACATACATTAGAAATATTTATAGGGATCTCACTAAAGTTTTCATATCCTAGTATCCAAAGTTTAACTAAAACTTTCCTCTGATACCAACTATAGAGACCCATAGCTTGATGCACATGGACTTTACATTAATTTTGTGTAATACTTAATACATAACAAAAAACAGACACCAAAGGACCATAATAGTTTAGTGTCTTTGGAAACTTGGAACATAATCTTCTAAACTTGGTTAAAGATCTTCAACATCTCCCATAAAGATCTTCTATTTTTTTTTACCTAAAACCTTTCTTTTTTATCCTGGGGAAAATAAAACATTTAATGGGTGAGCTAAAATGCTCTGTAAGGGTAATCATGGAGAAAATAAAACAAACCATATACATTTGAACTTCAAAAGATGAACATAAAGTTTAAACATCAAAATCTGGAGTTGTGAAATAAATCTTGGTAGTACGTAAGGCATAGATCATAAAGGAACATCAATCATGATAAAATAGAATGGTAATAAAACATTTATTTGTGGTAAACCATTACACATATGATATGATTTCCATAGTAGCCAAGGCATTGCTGTGAAGACCATCTTTATGGACAAAGTCCCATTCTGAATCGAGTTCACTCATCGTTCCATTCCTATATCACTGATCCGGATTAACATACCATTCCATCCATGTCTATCTCATGAGATATAAATCTTTACACAATGAATTGGAGGGAGATATAGGTCCCACAAATCCCATAATGAAATCATTCTTACGTGTGCCACAACATAAACATAAATCATTCATAATAACCCAAAGAATAAAATGGGTTTCATAAACATCATACCATCATAACATAATCCATATAAAACAAATGGATACCATATAATCATAAAAAAAGTTAAACCATGTAAATCATAGATACATTTTACTTGAAACAAACACATATGAAATAATGTCATCTTAGATGGAAAATGGTTTTGATAAAACACATGAAATGAATTCTTGAGGAAAATATCCTTTCTTCTTCAAAATCATTTTCTTTTCACAAAATGCCATGGAATTTTAAAATAAAAGGATTTTGTTGAAAATATTCATGAAATATTATAGAGTAACATTTATGAAAATAAGCTGTTATGAAACCGTAAAAATCTGTTTATGCCTTATAAGTTAAAAAAACATTCTCCTCGTACATTTAACAGAAAAGTAAAAAAGGTACAACATATGGTAAACAAAAGAATGATTTATTCACAAAGTAAAAGTCAAAAAAAGGTAAACATGACTTTAAACATACATGTATGAATATTAAACACTTTATGAAAACATTTTTATGGACATGGAAGAAAAATATAACCCCAGTAAATACTTACGAATAAACAATCTCGGATAAGAATGAGATTGGAATAATTATCCCTTACCTTAGGTCTGATATTCTTCGTACGTATCCAAACCCCCTGGATAATGATTTAAATAATGTCATTTACTTATTAAAGAATAATATTCATTGTTATGATAACATATATGGTTCACTTATGACTTTATATTACCCGTTCTTTTGTAAATTCCATGTTAAAGCAACGTTTTGGGTAAAATCGTTTTTTATCGTACGTTTTAGACTTGTTGTTCTCGATATTATTATTATTACTTATATTATGATTTAATTAATTCCATAATTTAAATCATTATTTATAGATCATATATATTCAGTAAATATATATATATAATAAATATATAAATGAAATAAAATATGCCGTTCATGGAGACTGTAGGCCGTACGTACGCATGAACACTATTTTCCTTTCCTTATTGACTTGAATGAAAGTAGGTAGAAGAAATATATATATATACATACATAAATACAGTAGATTTATTATGTCATATATTTCATTATTATTCATTATATAAACATAATCATCATTCTTGATAGGTTAACATTGATAATGAATCTCATCCCGTCGTGGAGAAAATAATCCGTACGTATGCACGAGCGATGATATCATTCCAATAATTATTGAATGAATTGGAGTGGATGATATAATAACTCATAATCATTATGATGTTATAATAACCATATATAGTTATTCTTTACAACATATTACCGATCCAAGTAAGGTGGCGGTGGAAAAACAGATTACACCATGGCGTGGAGACGGTATTCCGTACGTACGCATGAGCGGTGATTTCATTTTCCGTAGGATGGATAGAAGGTGAAATAGGGTTATTTCATATTCATAATAATATATCAGTATATTAGTGATACCAATGTTACTAGTTCATATTGAAACAACTAAAGAAGAAGAAGTATGAGAAGAAATAAATTTGAAAGAATCGGTAGAAGAGATTAACTCTTCTTCGACGCACCTCTTTTAAGCTTCCTCTTAAGGCACTAGAGTTTGTCTTTTGAGGAGACAAGAACCAGTATAATGTATCTATGGATGTTGAGAAGGGAAATGGTCAGGGTTGGGATGAGCTTTAAAGATCAAAATTGTGTAAAGAGAAGAGGGAGGAGGTGCCCTTTTATGAGGGAGGAGAGGGGCACCTTAAAGAAAACATAAAATATTATTTTATAATAAAGTCATATTTGGTTTATAATAGATCCGAATTAATTTATTTAGAATATAATGTGGGGATGGGTATAAATCCTATCAACATATAGGTTTTATAAAGGTTTAGGTTACTATTTTATCCTTATCATTTAGAATTAACTCTGAGTAAAATAATTTAACTTTTACCGCGTCTTCTTGTTTTCTTACACTATATGGTTAATAAACATACTATAACAAGACAAATGAACCCAAAGTGGTTCATTATGAATATATATTACTTTATCTATGTCATTTGGATGATCCTTATATTCTTATGAATAAAATAACAATTAATAATATAATATTTTTTTTAAAAACTATTTTATGACAATTTTCACACTATTTGGTAATTTGATTTTTTTGAAAATAATAACACAATGATTAGTTCAAAAAAGTGAATTAAATCAATACTAACATGTCATATTAACCTATAAAATTTGTTTAATTAATAAAAAGTCTCAAATTACATTTATTTGGTTTTTATAATATTATTTATGTTAATATTTCATTAATAAGGTAATTACTGCATCATAAATGTTTCATAAATAAGTTAAATTATTTAATGTCTAAAAATTATAAATAAAATACCATTATGTAGGAAATCGTTTTATATTTCTAATGAATATTTATAGTAGAATTTATATTATGTATAACCCTATATTAAAAATGTTTTAGTTATTAAACACTGATTTTAAATCTTTTAACTCATCTTTAAATAAAATAATAATAAATGTCATAATCTAATCCAAGTGGACCTAAATGGTCATATGTTATTTCTAATGTTGTTTTTGGTCGAATTAAACTTATCCAATAGAATTAGGACATCTTTTAGGATGATAATAATATCATTTTTACCCATAATTACCCTATTTACTTTTAAGCGTGGTAATTAAAATTATAAAGTTACTATTCACCAAAAATTATTTTTATCTTATTGAACCACATTTTACTCCTTGATATTAACCATGTCTTTCAGATTTTTTAAATTCAACTCACATAAGTGGTAAAATTTTGTTTTATGTACAATTGGAAATACTACAAGGAGGTAGGTAAAAGACCGTTAAAAGTTCCATAAAATTTTTATCTCTAAAATTATTATAAACTGACTCCAATAAATTAAATTAAACTTATATATATATATATATTATGTATCTATTTTGACCTAAACTAAATTTAAATAAAATATATAATTATTTAAATAAAAATTCGGTTTTTAAATAGTAAGCCAGTGTTTTCACTATTCATCAAAAAATGAAAGTTTTTAGAAAACTACGAAAAATACACCCTAGGCTAAATTTGATATTCTGAATCCAAAAATGAAGTCCATTTTGAATGATAAAATTTCTAAAATTTCAAAAAGTGGGTATTACTATTCATAACTGATAGTTCATAATAATATTATAACAATATCTTGTTAAGTGGAACTCGGTATTGCATACTACACACGCTATCGAAGAAGGTCTTGATTGCATGTAATGCAATACAAGTCAGGGTTTCATATATGGAAATATTCCTTTGGTGTTGCATATAACATACTCAAAATATATTTCAGTGATACATTGATCAAAATCTATACTTGGTGTTGTGTAAAAATAATCTAATTTGAAAGAACTTGAAATTGTGTGCATCACAACCCAAAAATAGTGTTGCGTATAATGCAAGCTAATATGGTGTTGCGTATAGTGCAATATAATTTTGGTTTAGTGTACAACACAAGATATCAATGAAATTAAAAAGAATAATTCTCATAAAATCTCGGGTTGTTACATTCTATCCCCCTTACAAAGAATTTCACCTTCGAAATTCTTCGGGGTTATAAATGGTTTACTAATTGAAAGTTTCTTTCATAGAAACCCACATTGTAAAAAGGATCACTAAAATTTAACCGGAAAAAGGGAAGTATGGAACATAATGGTTACCCAAATTAACTCCTCACTGGGTTTCCATATAGGAGAACATAGGTGAAAATATGGATATGGAAGAGAAATCTAACCAACAAGTTCTGATAGAGAGTGGTAGAGAACATGGCTGTGAAAAATACAACAATCACAAAGCCATAAATTTGTGATGATCTAAGGTTCCATCTAATTCATCAAATATCAGAGCACGAGGACAAAATATTTGGTTTTCAATATTATTTCCCTAAAGTTGAAAAATTTTAAATAGAAGAAATACTTACTTGATTTTTGTACAATCTCACTTTTGTTTGTGCCTTTAACAATTTCCACTTCATCTCTCAATGAAATGACAATGAATTTGTCTTCCGTGAAGTGATAGCAGATCATGCGATAGAATGATAGGTCATTCCATCTGACTCAAACATAAGGACAACAAAAGTTATATATTTAAGTCCATATATGGTGAGATTAATCGTATATGGTTCCTAAAATGGACTCAAACTTCATCTATCATACCATTTAATAAAATAAAACTAGTTTATACTAACTCGGGACTTCCTGTAGGACAGTGGTAGGCAATGAAGGCCTATCGTACTTCGGTTGTGGGTTTGATTCCCACAAAATTGTCCGAAGTGATGGGTTGTCGCCCATCCTACAGGTTATCCTTTTTCTAAAACTATACTATCATAACATTTCAGAAATAAAAACAAAAATTTATAGCCTTAAGAAATACTATATGTTTTCCATTCCAACCTTTAGGCTTCTCGAAAATACTCATGTTAGACTAATAGAAATTTCATCCACCAAGCATGTGAATTCCATCACTTGTACCCCATACATCATAAGATATATCTGGTTGTTGGTCACATTCCAAACCTGTGAATACCTTAATCATGTATTTTCTTGAAAATTTAATACCAATTGAACCTTAGTGAAAACATACATGCTGTCAAACTTTAACACTTTTTACCTACCAAGATTCCAAAATTTCTATATACTCAAACCATGATATAACTTTGTCCTTATATCAGTCATGAGATCATTTCATTTTCTTCTTTATCCTTTCATTATGTGCATATCATCTTCTTTCCAAAAATATTTCAATCACTTTTCATGTTTACCAGTACCATATAATTATTGAAAACCAATACATAGATATTCCAAAATTCCACGATACCATAAATGAGATTCCATGATACAATTTTGAAATCCCATTACATAAACACATAATCATTACAGAACATCATTGTCATACTCAACATCACAAATAGTGATCACATTTGACTTCCCTTTATCCTTTAACTTAAGAGGTTTCTCATGTTGATGACCATTAACCCTTGGATTAGTGCATTGATTTACATATTTCCCAATTTCCTTGCACTAGAAGCATTGAAATGTTGGTTGTGCATTCTCTGCTGTATTTTCTTTATTCACATCATTAGCAACCCTTTTTCCATTACTTCGACACTCAGCTTCTCGATGACCTTCTTTTCCACAGATCAAACATTTTCTAGTCCCTTTAAGACAATATACACCATACTTCTTTCCACACATTGAGCATAAAGAAACATTCATCTTCTTTTCACCATTATTCTGAGATTTATCCTTGAACTCCATATTTCATTTCTTTTCAAAAACAAGAGATGGATTTGTAATACCAACTTCCAGTTCTACCTTGATAGCATAACACACAATTTCTTCACTGATACTGAAGTCTCTTATAGCTAATTCACTTCAAAGACTTGGTTTTATTCCACTGAAGAATTGATCAACTTTACTTTCAGGTTGGATGATAAATCCAGATTCATACCTTGAAATCCTTATAAAATTTGCTTCGTATATACCAATAGATTCATCATCCTTTTGCTTAAGATCAAGGAACTCCTTTTCCATCTTTTTTCGAAGAATTCGAGGAACGCACTTATTGAAAAACATGTTATTGAACATGTCCCATTCCATTTATTCAATTTCATCTTGGGGCCTTGTATTCTTAATTAGAGTCCACCACTGGTCTGCTTCACCTTCTAAGCGGTAAACAGCCAGAATGAATTTTTCATGTTCTGAACGGCAATGTATGGAAAATATATTTTGAATGGTACTGATCCATTGTTCAACAACAAGTGGATTAGAAGACCCATTTAAAGAAGGTTGAAGTTGACTCATAAAGGACTCAATAGAATATTATTCCCTTATCTGCTCATTTGGAAGTCCATAATGATTCATAGCTTTTGTATGTATAGCAATAAGATTTTTCACTCCATCACCCGTAAAATTGGTTTGTTCAGAAGGAAAACAATTTAATTGTCCATTATATTGATCAAAATAGTTCTTTCGGGTTCCAGCCATCGTCTAAAACAAAAAAAGAATAGTGTGAGAGGCAGAAATCATGCTAGGGAAAACAAAATTATAAGGGGGGAGTACCTTCAATATCTAACATATTAGGTTTAATTATAATATCGTTACCGTAATTCTAGGACTATAACATATAATTATACTTAACCTTAGGGACATCCCTAGACATACCTTAGAAATATTTCTAGGGATCTCACTAAAGTTTTCATATCCTAGTCTCCAATGGTTAACTAAACATTTCCTCTGATACCAACTGTAGAGACCCATAGCTTGACGTACATGGACTTTACATTACTTTTGTATAATACTTAATACATAACAAAATGAGACACCAGAGGACCGTAATAGTTTAGTGTCTTTGGAAACATGGAACATAATCTTCTAATATTGGAAAACGATCTTCAACATCTCCCATAAAGATCTTACAATTTTTTACCTAAAACCTTTCTTTTTTATCCTGGAGAAAAGATAACATTTATTGGGTGAGCTCAAATGCTCAGTAAGGGTAATCATGGAGTAAATAAAAAAAACCATATACATTTGAACTTCAAAAGATGAACATAAATTTTTAACATCAAAATCTTGAGTTGTGAAAAAAAATATTGGCAGTAAGTAAGGCATAGATCATAAAGGAACATGAATCATGATAAAATAGAATGGTAATAAAACATTTAATTGTGGTAAACCATTACGCAAATGATATGATTTCCATAGTAGCCAAGGCATTGCTGCGAAGACCATCTTAGTGGACAAAGTCCCTTTCTGAATCGAGTTCACTCATCGTTCCATTCCTATATCACTGAACCGGATTAACATACCATTCCATCCATGTCTATCTCATGAGATATAAATCTTTACCCAATGAATTGGAGGGAGATATAATTCCCACAAATCTCATAATGAAATCATTCTTACGTGTGCCACAACATAAACACAAATCATTCATAATAACCCAAAGAATAAAATGGGTTTCATAAACATCATACCATCATAACATAATCCATATAAAACAAATGGATACCATTTAATCATAAAAAAAGTTAAACCATGTAAATCATAGATACATTTTACTTGAAAAAACACATATGAAATAATGTCATCTTAGATGGAAAATGGTTTTGATAAAACACATGAAATGGATTATTGAGGAAAAATCCTTTCTTCTTCAAAATCATTTTCTTTTCACAAAATTACATGAAATTTTAAAAGAAAAGGATTTTGTTGAAAATATTCATGAGATCTTGTAGAGTAACATTTATGAAAATAATCCGTTATGAAACCGTAAAAATCTGTTTATGCCTTATAAGTTAAAAAAACATTCTCCTCGTACATTTAACAGAAAAGTAAAAAAGGTACAACGTATGGTAAACAAAAGAAAGATTTCTTAACAAAGTAAAAGTCAAAAAAAGGTAAACATGACTTTAAACATACATGTATGAATATTAAACACTTTATGAAAACATTTTTATGGACATGGAAGAAAAATATAACCCCATTAAATACTTACGAATAAACAATCTCGGATAAGAATGAGATTGGAATAATTATCCCTTACCTTAGGTCTGATATTCTTCGTACGTATCCAAACCTCCCGGATAATGATTTAAATAATGTCATTTACTTATTAAAGAATCATATTCAGTGTTATGATAACATATATGGTTCACTTATGGCTTTATATTAGCCGTTCTTTTGTAAATCCCATGTTAAAGCAACATTTTGGGTAAAATCATTTTTTTATCGTACGTTTTTGGACTTGTTGTTCTCGATATTATTATTACTTATATGCTGATTTAATTAATTCCATAATGTAAATCATGATTTATATATCATATATATTCATTAAATATATATATATATAATAAATAGATAAATGAAATAAAATATGCCGTTCATGGAGACGGTAGGCCGTACGTACGCATGAACGCTATTTTCCTTTCCTTATTGACTTGAATGAAAGTAGGTAAACGAAATATATATATATACATGAATAAATATAGTAGATTTATTATGTCATATATTTCATTATTATTCATTATATAAACACAATAATCATTCTTGATAGGTTAACATTGATAATGAATCTCATCCAGTCGTGGAGACAGTAATCCGTACGTACGGACGAGCGATGATATCATTCCATTAATTATTGAATGAATTGGAGTGGATGATATAATAACTCATAATCATTATGATGTTATAATAACCATATATTTTTATTCTTTACAACATATTACCGATCCATGTAAGGTGGTGGTGGAAAAAGAGATTACACCATGGCGTGGAGACGGTATTCCGTACGTACGCATGCACGGTGATTTCATTTTCCGTAGGATGGATAGAAGGTGAAATAGGGTTGTTTCATATTTATAATAATATATCAGTATATTAGTGATACTGATGTTACTAGTTCATATTGAAACAACTAATGAAGAAGAAGTATGAGAAGAAATAAATTTGAAAGAATCGGCAGAAGAGATTAACTCTTCTTCGACGCACCTCTTTTATGCTTCCCTTTAAGGCACTAGAGTTTGTCTTTTGAGGAGATAAGAACCACTATAATGTATCTAGGGATGTTGATATGGGAAATGTTCAGGGTTGGGCTGAGCTTGAAAGCTCAAAATTGTGTAAAGAGAAGAGGGAGGAGGTGCCCTTTTATCAGGGAGGAGAGGGGCATCTTAAAGAAAACATAAAATATTATTTTATAATAAAGTCATATTCAGTTTATAATAGATCCGAATTAATTTATTTAGAATATATAGTGGGTATGGGTATAAATACTCTCAACAAATAGGTTTTATACAGGTTTAGTGTAACAGCCCGAGATTTTATGAAAAATATTCTTTTTTATTTCACTAATGTCTTGTGTTGTACGCTACACCAAAAGGATCTTGCACAACACGCATCCTTGACTTGCCTTGCATTACGCGCAATCGAAACCTTCCTCGATAGCGTGTGTGGTACATAATCCTGAGTTTCACGAAACAATGATATGCTATTAAAATATTATTAAAACTAGCCGTTATGAATAGTAATAACCACTTTTTAAATTTTAGAAATTTTAACTCTCAAAATGGACTTCATTTTTGGATTCGGAGTATCGAATTTAGCCTAAGGTGAAATTTTGGTACTTTTCGGATAACTTTCATATTCTGATGAATAGTGAAAATTACTAAATTATAATTAAAAACAACTTTTTTAATCGAAATAATTAATAGTGATAAATCATTAATTTGAGTGGTTTTAAAGTATATTTAGAATATATTTTTACAATTTAATACAATGTTGGTCATTGGATGTAATTTCACATTTAAACTAGACATAAACAAGTGTCAATCTTTTGATAGATATTGTTTCTTAAAAACACGCTATTTGTTTTAACAGTGGGATTTAATTATAAAATTAATTAATGCAACTTTTATGTTATGAATTTGGTAAAATAGACTTCATTTTTGAATTCGGAATATGAAATATAGCTTGGGATGAAATTTTGGCATTGTTCTGAAAAACATCAATTTTTGATGAATAGTGAAACTACTAAGTGGTAGGTTAAAAACTGAATTTTGCATAAAACTTAATTTTACCGCTTCTGTGAATGGAATTTCGAAAATCCGAGAGACACGGTTAATATCAAGGACTAAAATGTGGTTCAATGAGATGAAAATAATTTTTTGGTGAATAGTAACTTTTTACTTTTTTTACCACGGTTAATAGTAAATAGGGTAACTAAGGGTAAATATGATATTAATATTACCCTAACACATGTCCTAATTCTATTGGACAAGTGTAATTCGACCAAAAACAAACTTAGGAATAAAATATGACCATTTAGGCCCACTTGGATTAGATTAGGACATTTATTATTAATTTATTTAAAGAAGGGTTAAAATAGTTAAAATCAAAGTTTAATAAGTAAACCATTTTTAATATGGGGTTATACATAAGATAAATTCGACTATAAATACTCATTAGAAATCTAAAACGATTTCCTACATGATGGTATTTTATTTGTAATTTTTAGACATCAAATAATATAACTTATTTATGACACAAAGATGATGCAGTAATTATCTTATTAATGAAATATTGACATAATTGATAATATAAATACCAAAATAAATGTAATTTACGACTTTTTATGAATTCCACTAATTTTATAGGTTACTATGATATATTAGTGTTGATTTAATCAACTTGGTTCGAACATATAATTCTGTTATGACTTTCACAAAAATCATATATCAAATAGTGTCAAAATTGACACAAAATAGTTTTTAAATCAAATATTATATTATTAATTGTTATTGTATTCCTAAAAATCTAAGGTTCTGCCAAATGACTTAGATAAGGATATATATTTTAATAATAAACAATTTGGGGTTCGTTTGGCATGTTATAGTAAGTGTATTAACCATATAGTGAAAGAAAACAAAAAGACATGGTAAAAGATAAATTATTTAACTTAGAGTTAAATCTAATTGATAAGGTTAAAATAATATCCTAAACTTGTCTAAATTCTATTGGTTGATAGGATTTCGACCCATTACCACTTTAGCTTCTAAATAAGACCCTTTGGAACCATTATAAACCGATTTTGACTTTAATATAAAATAATATTTTGAGATATTCCTAAGGTGCCCCTCTCCTCCCCTATAAAAGGACACCTCCTTCCCCTCCTCCTCACACCAATTTGAGCACTCAAGCTCGGCCAACCCCTGCCAAAATCTCTTCTCCACTTCCCTAGAAACATCCTAGAGGTTCTGGTCTTCCTCAAAGACCAATTCTAGTGCCCTAAGAGGAGGTCTCAAAGAGGCACTTCAAAGAAGAGGTAATTACCGTTACCAATTCTTTCATGTTTATTTCTTCTTCCACTTCTTCTTCTTAGGTTGTTTCATTATGAAGTAATAACATCAGTATCACTAATATACTGATATGTTATTATAAGTATGAAACAACCCTATTTCACCATCTATCCATCCTACGGAAAAAGAAATCACCGCGCGTGCGTACGTACGGAATACCGTCTTCACGCCGTGGTGTAATCTATTTTCCACCACCACCTTACATGGATGGGTATAATGGTGTAAAGAATAACTATACATAGTTATTACAACATCATATTGATTCTGATATATTGTATAATCCACTCCAATTCAATTCAATATTTATAGAAATGATATCATCGCTCGTGCGTACGTACGGACTACCGTCTCCACGACGCGATGAGATTCATTCTCCATGTTAACCATTTAAGAATGATTATAATATAAGAAATAATAATGAAATATATGACATTATAAAGCTACTGGATTTATGTATATATATACATATGTATGTCATCTACTTACTTCCATTTCAAGACAATAAGGAAAGGAAAACAGCGTTCATGCGTACGTACGGACTACCGTCTCCATGAACGGTGTTTTTCATTTTATTTATCTACCTATTATATATATATATATACTGAATATATATGATATATAAATCATATTTTATATTCTGGAAGTAAGTAAATCATGATATAAGTAATAATGATTTCAAGAACAACAAGTCAAAACACCTACGATAAATGAAACGATTTTACCCAAAACGCTTCTTTAACATGGAATTTACAAAAGAACGGGTAATATAATGTCATAAGTGAACCATATATGATATCATAACAGTGAATATGATTCTGTAAAAAGTCATTAACATGATTTAAATCATTATACAGGAGGTTCGGACACTTACAAAGCAAGTCGGACCTAAGGTAAGGGAAATATCACAATCTCATTTTTATCCGAGATTGTTTATTCGTAAGTATTTACTGGGGTGTATTTTATCATCCAAATCCATGTTTCATCAATATGTAATATTATTTCAATCCACCTACAATTGTTTAAATCCATTTTTACCCTTCGGTGAGTTTTTAGTAAAAGAAATGAAAGGAATCTTTTGTCATTTTTCGTACGAGGTACTTTTTGACTTTTCCGACAAAAGTACGAAGAATGTTTTTTTTAACTTATACGGCATGAATGGATTTTTAAAACATTATTTCCAAGAAGCTTCCTTTACAAGTTTTCAAGTTTATTTTAAATCAACTTCTTTTATTTTAAAGTTGTATGACATGTTATGAAAGGAAAAATGTTTTTGAAGTAGAAAGGATATTTTCCTCAAGAATGAAGTTCAAGTATTTTATCAAAATTATTTTCCATCTAAGATAAAAAAGGGTTCTGTTTTTATCCCTATTATTACATGGATTTGATTATGTTGTGATGGAAACATTTTTATGAATTCCTTTATCTTATATGAATTGTTTTATGATGTCATGTTGTTTATGAACCCCATTTTTATTACATGGGTTATGCGATGATGTATGATTTATGATTATGTGGCACACATAAGAAAGGATTAATTATAAGATGGGTGGGACCTATATCTCCCTCCAATTCATTGGGTAAAGATTTTATATCTCATGAGATAGACATGGCTGGAATGGTAGGTTATACCGGTTCAGTGAAACAGGACTGAAACGAGGGTTACTCGATTCAGAAAGGGACTTTGTCCACTATGATAGTCTTGGCAATGAGTCATGACTAACAAGAAATGATTTTCCATGATTATGTGTGCATGCCACAAAGTTTCAAGTTTCATGTTATGATTATGGTGATCTCATTTTCACTTCTATGATTTGTTCCATGTTAAGATATTATGATCTCTTTTGCAGGATATGATTTTCAAAAAGATATGATATGATTTTTATTTCTTTTGTATACCCTTAATGAGCATTTGAGCTCACCCTTTTATGTTTTCTTTTCCCCAGGATATAAAGAAAGGTTTTAGGTAAAAAAATGGAAGATCTTTATGGGAGATATTGAAGATCTTTCACCAGGATTAGAAGATTATGTTCCGAGTTTCCAAAGACACTAAAATATTACGGTCCTTGTGTGTGTGTTTTTTGTAATGTACTAAGTATTCCGCAAAAGTAATGTAATGTCAATGTACGATAAGCTTCGGGTCTCTACAGTTGGTATCAGAGGAAAGGTTTAGTCAACCGTTGGAAACTAGGATACGAAAACGTTAGTGAGATCCCTAGAGATATTTCTAAGGTATGTCTAGGGATGCCCCTAAGGATAAGTATACGTATAGGATATAGTTCTAGAACTATGGTAACGATATTAGATTAAACCAAAGATGATAGATATTTAAGTTACTCCCCCTTTATTACGATTTTTGCATCTAACACTATTCTGTTTGGGTTTTAGAAAATGGATGGAAACAAGATGATTCACAATAATGGAGGATATGATGGACAATGGAATGATATTCTTCATGAGCAACCAAATGAAATGGGATTTGGATGTCCAAACATCATTATTATGCCGAATCAGCAATCTCACAACATGATCAATAAAGTAAAATTTGGTAAGTTTCCTGACTCGACTAATAAGAGAAAGATGGAGTTCCATGATGATCATAGAGGAAAGAAAGTTCAATTTCCCATATGTAAATCATGTGGGAAGAGGCATCAAGGAGAATGTTTCAAGGGAACTGGAAGATGCTTTAGGTGTGGAAAAGAAGGACACAAAGCAAGTAAGTGCAAAGGAAAAGGGTCGGTTAACACAATGGATGAGGATAATGGTATTGCTACGACATCAAAAATGGTTAAGTGTTTTAAATGTGGAATGTATGGGCATTATGTAAACAAATGCCCTAAGGGAAAGACTCATGAAGAGAATCAGTATGGTCATATGGGTAGTATTTATGTGGATGATGATGAAGAGACTACAAATGATATGTGAGATGAAAGAATTTGTGAAGCTCGGTCAATGGTTTGAGAATGTAGTGGCATGATTACATGTTTATCATGTGTAATTTTGGAATAAAGATACATCTATGGATTGTTACACTGTTGTCTTTCCTTGTGTTTTGAAAGTATATGATTAATGTTACCAGTATCCATGAAGGTTATTCAGATATTTTTGGAATGTAGATGATATGCGCATAATGAAGGGATAAGGAGAAAATTAAATATTTGATAGTATTCATGAGCTCATGATTGATATAAGGACTAAGTGATATCATGGTTTGAGTATATAGAATTTTGAGGATTTTGGTATATGGAAAGTGTTAACTTTTAACTGCACTCATGTTTTCACTAAGGTATTCAAGAGAATACACGATTAAGGACTTTGAATGTTTGGAATGTGACCAACAAGACATATCTTATGATATGTGGGGATCAACGACAGTATTAAATCTCTGGTAATCGTTGTCACTATATTATGAGAGTGGACTGCAGTATTATGTATAAGCCTAAAGATTAGACTGGATTATGTTGGACATAAGTTGGTATTGTTTAAGGATAAAAGATTTTCGATATTATTGATGGGATGTTATAGTAACGTAGTTTTAGAAAAAGGGCAACCTGCAGGACGGGCGACAGCCCATCGCTTCGGACAAGGCTGTAGGAATCGAACCCACAACCGAAGTGCGACTGGCCTTTATCGCCTACCACTGGCCTACAGGAAGTCCCTGTTTAGTAGAAACTAGTTTTATTATATTAACCCGTATGATATATGAAGTATAAGTCCATTTTAGGGACCATATATGATTAATCTCACTATAGATCGACTTATGCATATAATTTTTGCTAACCTTTTGTTTGAGACAGATGGAATGACTCGTCATTCTATCACATGATCTGCTAACACTTCATGAATAACAAATTCAACTTCATTTATTTAAGAGATGAAGTGGAAATTGTTCAAGGCACGAACAACAGTGAGATTGTACCAAAATAAAGTAAGTATTTATTCTAATTCAAATTTTCAACTTTAGGGAAATGATCTTGAAAACCAAAAATGTTGTCCTAGTGATCTTATACCTGATGAATCAGATGGTACCTTATATCATCACAAATCTATGGATTTGTGATTACTGGCTTTTCCATAGCCATGTTCTCTACCACTCTCCATCAGAACATGATGGTTAGATTTCTCTTCCATATCCATATTTTCACCTATGTGGAAACCCAGTGATTAGTTTATTTGGGTAATCGTTACATTTCATACTTTAGTTTTTAAAGTCAAGTTTTGGTATTCCCTTTTACGATGTGGGTTTCTATTAAAGAAACTTTCGAATAGTAAACCATTTATAACCCCAACGAATTTCGAGGGCGAAATTCATTTTAAGGGGGGTAGAATGTAACAGCCCGAGATTTTATGAAAAATATTCTTTTTTATTTCACTAATGTCTTGTGTTGTACGCTACACCAAAAGGATCTTGCACAACACGCATCCTTGACTTGCCTTGCATTACACGCAATCGCAACCTTCCTCGATAGCGTGTGTGGTACGTAATCCTGAGTTTCACGAAACAATGATATGCTATTAAAATATTATTAAAACTAGCCGTTATGAATAGTAATAACCACTTTTTAAATTTTAGAAATTTTAACTCTCAAAATGGACTTCATTTTTGGATTCGGAGTATCGAATTTAGCCTAAGGTGAAATTTTGGTACTTTTCGGATAACTTTCATATTCTGATGAATAATGAAAATTACTAAATTATAATTAAAAACAACTTTTTTAATCGAAATAATTAATAGTGATAAATCATTAATTTTAGTGGTTTTAAAGTATATTTAGAATATATTTTTACAATTTAATACAATGTTGGTCATTGGATGTAATTTCACATTTAAAGTAGACATAAACAAGTGTCAATCTTTTGATAGATATTGTTTCTTAAAAACACGCTATTTGTTTTAACAGCGGGATTTAATTTTAAAATTAATTAATGCAACTTTTATGTTATGAATTTGGTAAAATAGACTTCATTTTTGAATTCGGAATATGAAATATAGCTTGGGATGAAATTTTGGCATTGTTCTGAAAAACATCAATTTTTGATGAATAGTGAAACTACTAAGTGGTAGGTTAAAAACTGAATTTTGCATAAAACTTAATTTTACCGCTTCTGTGAATGGAATTTCGAAAATCCGAGAGACACGGTTAATATCAAGGACTAAAATGTGGTTCAATGAGATGAAAATAATTTTTTGGTGAATAGTAACTTTTTACTTTTTTTACCACGGTTAATAGTAAATAGGGTAACTAAGGGTAAATATGATATTAATATTACCCTAACACATGTCCTAATTATATTGGACAAGTGTAATTCGACCAAAAACAAACTTAGGAATAAAATATGACCATTTCGGCCCACTTGTATTAGATTAGGACATTTATTATTAATTTATTTAAAGAAGGGTTAAAATAGTTAAAATCAAAGTTTAATAAGTAAACCATTTTTAATATGGGGTTCTACATAAGATAAATTCGACTATAAATATTCATTAGAAAGCTAAAAAGATTTCCTACATGATGGTATTTTATTTGTAATTTTTAGACATCAAATAATATAATTTATTTATGACACAAAGATGATGCAGTAATTATCTTATTAATGAAATATTGACATAATTGATAATATAAAAACCAAAATAAATGTAATTTAAGACTTTTTATGAATTCCACTAATTTTATAGGTTACTATGATATATTAGTGTTGATTTAATCAACTTGGTTCGAACATATAATTCTGTTATGACTTTCACAAAAATCATATATCAAATAGTGTCAAAATTGACACAAAATAGTTTTTAAATCAAATATTATATTATTAATTGTTATTGTATTCCTAAAAATCTAAGGTTCGGCTACATGACTTAGATAAGGATATATATGTTAATAATAAACAATTTGGGGTTCGTTTGGCATGTTATAGTAAGTGTATTAACCATATAGTGAAAGAAAACAAAAAGACATGGTAAAAGATAAATTATTTAACTTAGAGTTAAATCTAATTGATAAGGTTAAAATAATATCCTAAACTTGTCTAAATTCTATTGGTTGATAGGATTTCGACCCATTCCCACTTTATCTTCTAAACAAGACCCTTTGGAACCATTATAAACCGATTTTGACTTTAATATAAAATAATATTTTGAGATATTCCTAAGGTGCCCCTCTCCTCCCCTATAAAAGGACACCTCCTCCCCCTCCTCCTCACACCAATTTGAGCACTCAATCTCGGCCAACCCCTGCCAAAATCTCTTCTCCACTTCCCTAGAAACATCCTAGAGGTTCTGGTCTTCCTCAAAGACCAATTCTAGTGCCCTAAGATGAGGTCTCAAAGAGGCACTTCAAAGAAGAGGTAATTACCGTTACCAATTCTTTCATCTTTATTTCTTCTTCCACTTCTTCTTCTTAGGTTGTTTCATTATGAAGTAATAACATAAGTATCACTAATATACTGATATGTTATTATAAGTATGAAACAACCCTATTTCACCATCTATCCATCCTACGGAAAAAGAAATCACCGCGCGTGCGTACGTACGGAATACCGTCTCCACGCCGTGGTGTAATCTATTTTCCACCACCACCTTACATGGATGGGTATAATGGTGTAAAGAATAACTATACATAGTTATTACAACATCATATTGATTCTGATATATTGTATAATCCACTCCAATTCAATTCAATATTTATAGAAATTATATCATCGCTCGTGCGTACGTACGGACTACCGTCTCCACGACGCGATGATATTCATTCTCCATGTTAACCATTTAAGAATGATTATAATATAAGAAATAATAATGAAATATATGAAATTATAAAGCTACTGGATTTATGTATATATATACATATGTATCTCATCTACTTACTTCCATTTCAAGACAATAAGGAAAGGAAAACAGCGTTCATGCGTACGTACGGACTACCGTCTCCATGAACGGTGTTTTTCATTTTATTTATCTACCTATTATATATATATATATACTGAATATATATGATATATAAATCATATTTTATATTCTGGAAGTAAGTAAATCATGATATAAGTAATAATGATTTCAAGAACAACAAGTCAAAACACCTACGATAAATGAAACGATTTTACCCAAAACGCTTCTTTAACATGGAATTTACAAAAGAACGGGTAATATAATGTCATAAGTGAACCATATATGATATCATAACAGTGAATATGATTCTGTAATAAGTCAATAACATGATTTAAATCATTATACAGGAGGTTCAGACACTTACAAAGCAAGTCGGACCTAAGGTAAGGGAAATATCACAATCTCATTTTTATCCGAGATTGTTTATTCGTAAGTATTTACTGGGGTGTATTTTATCATCCACATCCATGTTTCATAAATATGTAATATTATTTCAATCCACCTACAATTGTTTAAATCCATTTTTACCCTTCGGTGAGTTTTTAGTAAAAGAAATGAAAGGAATCTTTTGTCGTTTTTCGTACGAGGTACTTTTTGACTTTTCCGACAAAAGTAGGAAGAATGTTTTTTTAACTTATACGGCATGAATGGATTTTTAAAACATTATTTCCAAGAAGCTTCCTTTACAAGTTTTCAAGTTTATTTTAAATCAACTTCTTTTATTTTAAAGTTGTATGACATGTTATGAAAGGAAAAATGTTTTTGAAGTAGAAAGGATATTTTCCTCAAGAATGAAGTTCAAGTATTTTATCAAAATTATTTTCCATCTAAGTTAAAAAAAGGGTTCTGTTTTTATCCCTATTATTACATGGATTTGATTATGTTGTGATGGAACCATTTTTATGAATTCCTTTATCTTATATGAATTGTTTTATGATGTCATGTTGTTTAAGAACCCCATTTTTATTACATGGGTTATGCGATGATGTATGATTTATGATTATGTGGCACACATAAGAAAGGATTCATTATAAGATGGGTGGGACCTATATCTCCCTCCAATGCATTGGGTAAAGATTTTATATCTCATGAGATAGACATGGCTGGAATGGTAGGTTATACCGGTTCAGTGAAACAGGACTGAAACGAGGGTTACTCGATTCAGAAAGGGACTTTGTCCACTAAGATAGTCTTGGCAATGAGTCATGACTAACAAGAAATGATTTTCCATGATTATGTGTGCATGCCACAAAGTTTCAAGTTTCATGTTATGATTATGGTGATCTCATTTTCACTTCTATGATTTGTTCCATGTTAAGATATTATGATCTCTTTTGCAGGTTATGATTTTCAAAAAGATATGATATGATTTTTATTTCTTTTGTATACCCTTACTGAGCATTTGAGCTCACCCTTTTATGTTTTCTTTTCCCCAGGATATAAAGAAAGGTTTTAGGTAAAAAAAATGGAAGATCTTTATGGGAGATATTGAAGATCTTTCACCAGGATTAGAAGATTATGTTCCGAGTTTCCAAAGACACTAAACTATTACGGTCCTTGTGTGTGTGTTTTTTGTAATGTACTAAGTATTCCGCAAAAGTAATGTAATGTCAATGTACGTCAAGATACGGGTCTCTACATTTAGGTTACTATTTTAACCTTATCATTTAGAATTAACTCTGAGTAAAATAATTTAACTTTTACCGCGTCTTCTTGTTTTCTTACACTATATGGTTAATAAACTTACTATAACAAGACAAATGAACCCAAAGTGGTTCATTATGAATATATATGACCTTATCTATGTCATTTGGATGATCCTTATATTATTATGAATAAAATAACAATTAATAATATAATATTTTTTTAAAAACTATTTTATGACAATTTTCACACTATTTGGTAATTTTATTTTTGTGAAAATCATAACACAATGATTAGTTCCAAAAAAGTAAATGAAATCCATACTAACATGTCATATTAACCTATAAAATTTGTTTCATTCATATAAAGTCTCAAATTACATTTATTTGGTTTTTATAATTTTAATTATGTTAATATTTCATTAATAAAGTAATTACTGCATCATCAATGTTTCATATATAAATTAAATTATTTAATGTCTAAAAATTATAAATAAAATACCATTATGTAGGGAATCATTTTATATTTCTAATGAATATTTATATTAGAATTTATATTATGTATAACCCTATATTAAAAATGATTTAGTTATTAAACATTGATTTTAACTCTTTTAACTCATCTTTAAATAAAATAATAATAAATGTTCTAATCTAATCCAAGTGGACCTAAATGGTCATATGTTATTTATAATTTTTTTTTTGGTCGAATTACACTTATCCAATAGAATTAGGACATGTTTTAGGATGATAATAATATCATTTTTACCCATAATTACCCTATTTACTTTTAAGCGTGGTAATTAAAATTATAAAGTTACTTTTCACCAAAATTATTTTTATCTTATTGAACCACATTTTACTCATTGATATTAACCATGTCTTTCAGATTTTTTAAATTCAACTCACATAAGTGGTAAAATTATGTTTTATGTACAATTGGAAATACTACAACGAGGTAGGTAAAAGACTGTTAAAAGTTCCATAAAATTTTTTTCTCTAAAATTAATATAAACTGACTCCAATGAATTAAATTAAAATTATATATATATATATTATGTATCAATTTTGACCTAAACTAAATTTAAATAAGATATATAATTATTTAAATAAAAAGTCGGTTATTAAATAGTAAGCCAGGGTTTTCACTTTTCATCAAAAAATGAAAGTTTTTAGAAAACTACGAAAAATACACCGTAGGCTAAATTTGATATTATGAATCCAAAAATGAAGTCCATTTTGAATGATAAAATTTCTAAAATTTCAAAAAGTGGGTATTACTATTCATAACGGATAGTTCATAATAATATTATAACAATATCTTGTTAAGTGAAACTCGGTATTGCGTACTACACACGCTATCGATGAAGGACTTAATTGCATGTAATGCAAGACAAGTCAGGGTTTCATATAGGGAAATATTCCTTTGGTGTTTCATATAACATACTCAAAATATATTTCAGTTATACATTGATCAAAATCTATACTTGGTGTTGTGTAAAATTAATCTAATTCGAAAGAACTTGAAATTGTGTGCATCACAAGCCAAAAATAGTGTTGCGTATACTGCAAGCTAATATGGTGTTGCGTATAGTTCAATATAATTTTGGTTTAGTGTACAACACAAGATATCAATGAAATTAAAAAGAATAATTCTCATAAAATCTCGAGTTGTTACATTCTCCCCCCCTTACAAAGAATTTCACCCTCGAAATTCTTCGGGGTTATAAATGGTTTACTACTTGAAAGTTTCTTTCATAGAAACCCACATTGTAAAAAGGATCACTAAAATTTTACCGGAAAAAGGGAAGTATGAAACATAATGGTTACCCAAATTAACTCCTCACTAGGTTTCCATATAGGATAACATAGGTGAAAACATGGATATGAAAGAGAAATCTAACCATCATGTTCTGATAGAGAGTGGTAGAGAATATGGCTATGAAAAATACAACAATCACAAATCCATAAATTTGTGATGATCTAAGGTACCATCTAATTCATCAGATATCCGAGCACTAGGACAACATTTTTGGTTTTCAATATTATTTCCCTAAATTTCAAAATTTTGAAATAGAAGAAATACTTACTTGATTTTTGTACAATCTCACTGTTGTTTGTTCCTTGAACAATTTCCACTTCATCTCTCAATGAAATGACATTGAATTTGTGTTCCGTGAAGTGTTAGCAGATCATTCGATAGAATGATAGGTCATTCCATCTGACTCAACCATAAGGATATAGAAAGTTATATATTTAAGTCCATCTATGGCGAGATTAATCGTATATGGTTCCTAAAATGGACTCAAACTTCATCTATCATACCATTTAATAAAACAAAACTAGTTTCTACTAACAAGGGACTTCTTGTAGGACAGTGGTAGGCAATGAAGGCCTATCCTACTTCGGTTGTGGGTTTGATTCCCACAACATTGTCCGAAGTGACGGGTTGTCGCCCATCATAAAGGTTATCTTTTTTCTAAAACTATACTATCATAACATTTCAGAAATAAAAACAAAAATTTATAGCCTTAAGAAATACTATATGTTGTCCATTCCAACCTTTAGGCTTCTCGAAAATACTTATGTTCAATTACTAGAAATTTCATCTACTGAGCATGTGAATTCCATCACTTGTACCCCATACATCATAAGATATATCTGGTTGTTGGTCACATTCCAAACCTGTGAATACCTTAATCATGTATTCTCTTGAAAATTTAATACCAATTGAACCTTAGTGAAAACATACATGCTGTCAATCTTTAACACTTTTTACCTACCAAGATTCCAAAATTTCTATATACTCAAACCATGATATAACTTTGTCCTTATATCAGTCATGAGATCATTTCATTTTCTTCTTTATCCCTTGATTATGTGCATATCATCTTCTTTCCAAAAATATTTCAATCACTTTTCATGTTTACCAGTACCATATAATTATTGAAAACAAATACATAGATATTCCAAAATTCCACGATACCATAAATGAGATTCCATGATACAATTTTGAAATCCCATTACATAAACACTTAATCATTACACAACATCATTGTCATACTCAACATCACAAATAGTGATCACATGTGACTTACCTTTATCGTTTAACTTAAGAGGTTTCTCATGTTGATCATCATTAACCCTTGGATTAGTGCATTGATTAAAATATTTCCCCATTTCCTTGCACTAGAAGCATTGAAGTGTTGGTTGTGCATTCTCTGCAGTATTTTCTTTATTCACATCATTAGCAACCCTTTTTCCATTACTTCGACACTCAGCTTCTCGATGACCTTATTTTCCACAGATCAAACTTTTTCTAGTCCCTTTAAGACAATATCCACCATACTTTTTTCCACACTTTGAGCATAAAGAAACATTCATCTTATTTTCACCATTATTCTGAGATTTTTCCTTAAACTCCATCTTTCATTTCTTTTCAAAACCAAGAGATGGATATGTAACACCAACTTCCAGTTATACATTGATAGCATAAATCACAATTTCTTCAATACTACTGAAGTCTCTTATAGCTAATTCCCTTCAAAGACTTGGTTTTATTCCACTGAAGAATCGATCAAATTTACTTTCAGGTTGGATGATAAATCCAGATGCATACCTTGAAAGCCTTGTAAAATTTTCTTCGTATATACCAATAGATTCATCATCCTTTTGCTTAAGATCAAGGAACTCCTTTTCCATCTTTGTTCGAAGAATTCGAGGAAATTACTTATTGAAAAACATGTTATTGAACATGTCCCATTCCATTTATTCAATTTCATCTTGGGGCCTTGTATTCTTAATTAGAGTCCACCACTAGTCTGCTTCACCTTCTAAGAAGTAAACAGCCAGAATGACTTTTTCATGTTCTGAATGGAAATGTATAGAAAATATCTTTTGAATGGTACTGATCCATTGTTCAACAACAAGTGGATTAGAAGACCCATTTAAAGAAGGTTGAAGTTGACTCATAAAGGATTCAATAGAATATTATTCCCTTATCTGCTCATTTGGAAGTCCATTATGATTCATAGCTTGTGTAAGTATAGCAATAAGATTTTTCACTCCATCACCCATAAAATTGGTTTGTTCAGAAGTAAAACAATTGAATTGTCCATTACATTGATCAAAATGGTTCTTTCGGGTTCCATCCATTGTCTAAAACCCAAAAAGAATAGTGTGAGAGGCAGAAATCATGCTAGGGAAAACAACATGATAAGGGGGGAGTACCTTCAATATCTAACATCTTAGGTTTAATTTTAATATCGTTACCGTAATTCTAGGACTATAACATATACTTATACTTAACCTTAGGGACATCCCTAGACGTACCTTAGAAATATTTCTAGGGATCTCACTAAAGTTTTCATATCCTAGTCTCCAATGGTTAACTAAACCTTTCCTCTGATTCCAACTGTAGATACCCATAGCTTGACGTACATGGAATTTACATTAATTTTGTATGATACTTAATACATAACAAAATGAGACACCAGAGGACCGTAATAGTTTAGTGTCTTTGGAAAAATGGAACATAATCTTCTAATATTGGTAAACGATCTTCAACATCTTTCATAAAGATCTTACAATTTTTTACCTAAAACCTTTCTTTTTTATCCTGGGGAAAAGAGACCATTTAATGGGTGAGCTCAAATGCTCAGTAAGGGTATGCATGGAGAAAATAAAACACACCATATACATTTGAACTTCAAAAGATGAACATAAAGTTTAAACATCAAAATATTGAGTTGTGAAAAAAATCTTGGCAGTACGTAAGGCATAGATCATAAAGGAACATGAATCATGATAAAATAGAATGGTAATAAAACATTTAATTGTGGTAAACCATTACGCACATGATATTATTTTCATAGTAGCCAAGGCATTGCTGCGAAGACCATCATAGTGGACAAAGTCCCTTTCTAAATCGAGTTCACTCCTCGTTCCATTTCTGTATCACTGAACATGATTAACATACCATTCCATCCATGTCTATCTCATGAGATATAAATCATTACCCAATGAATTTGCAGGAGATATAGGTCCCACAAATATGATAATGAAATCATTCTTATGTGTGCCAAAACATAAACATAAATCATTCATAATAACCCAAAGAATAAAATGGGTTTCATAAACATCATACCATCATAACATAATCCATATAAAACAAATGGATACCATTTCATCATAAAAAAAAGAGAAACCATGTAAATCATAGATAAATTATACCTGAAACAAACACATATGAAATAATGTCATCATAAATGGAAAATGGTTTTGATAAAACACATGAAATGAATTCTTGATGAAAATATCCTTTCTTCTTCAAAATCATTTTCTTTTCAAGAAATGCCATGAAATTTTAAATTAAAAGGATTTTTGAAAATATTCATGAAATCTTATAGAGTAAGATTCATGAAAATAAGGCATTATGAAATCGTAATAATCTGTTTATTCCTTATATGTTAAAAAAACATTCTCCTCGTACTTTTAATGGAAAAGTCGAAAAGGTACCACATATGGTAAACAAAATAAAGATTTATTAAAAAATTAAAAGTCAAGAAAAGGAAAAAATGACTTTAAACATACATGTAGGAATATTAAACACATTATGAAAACATTTTTATGGATATTGAAGGAAAATATAACCCTAGTAAATACTTACGAATAAACAATCTTATATAAGAATGAGATTGGAATAAATATCCCTTACCTTAGATCCGATATGCTTCATATATATCTGAAGCTCTTGTATAATGATATAAATAATGTCATTTACTTATTACAGGATCATATTCATTTTTATGATATCATATATGGTTCAATTATGACTCTATATTACCTGTTCTTTTGTAAATTCCATGTTAAAGCAGCGTTTTGGGTAAAATTGTTTTATTTATCATACATGTTTGGACTTGTTGTTCATGATATTATTATTAATTATATCATGATTTAGTTACTTACATAATTTAAATCATGATTTATATATCATAAATATTCAGTATATATATATATATATAATATAGAAAAATGAAATGAAATACACCATTCATGGAGACGGTAGGTCATACGTACGCATGAACGCTATTTTCCATTCCTTATTGACTTGAATGAGAGTAGGTAGATGACATATATATATATACATACATAAATCCAGTAACTTAATTATGTCATGTATTTTATAATTATTCATTATATATACTTTATAATCATTCTTGAATGGTTAACATGGAGAATGAATCTCATCGCGTCGTGGAGACAGTAATCCGTACGTACGCACTAGCGATGATATCGTTCCCATAATTATTGAATGGAATTGGAGTGGATGAAATAATATCTCATAATTAGTATGATTTTATAATAACCATATATAGTTATTTATTACACCATTATACCCATCCATGTATGTTGGTGGTTGAAAAACAGATTACACCATGGCGTGGAGACGGTATTCCGTACGTACGCACACGTTGTGATTTCATATTCCGTCGGATGGATAGTTGGTGAAATGGGGTTCTTTCATATTAATAATTACATATCAGTATATTAGTGATACTTATGTTATTACATTATAATGAAGCAACTAAAAAAGAAGAATTTCAAGAAGAAATAATCTTGAAAGAATCGGTAGAAGAGATTACCTCTTCTTCGACGCACCTCTTTTAAGCTTCCTCTTAAGGCACTAGAGTTGGTATTTTTAGGAGACCATAACCTCTATAATGTTTCTAGGGAAGTTTAGAAGGAAAGTTTTCAGGGTTTGTCCGAGCATGAAAGCTCAAAATTGTATAATGAGAAGAGGGAGGAGGTTCCCTTTTATAAGGGAGGAGTGGGGCACCTTAGAAAAAACTTAAATTATTATATTATAATAAAGTCATATTCAGTTTATAACAGATACAAATTAATTTATTTCTAATATAAATTGGGGATGGGTCAAAATCCTTTCAACAAATTGGTTTTATAAAAGTTTAGGTTATATTGTAACCTTATCATTTAGATTTAACTCTATGTTAAATAATTTAACTTTTACCTCGTCTTCTTGTTTTCTTACACTATATGGTAAATAAACATACTATAAAAGCCAAACGAACCCCAAGTTGTTCATTATTAATATATATAACATTATTTAAGTCATTTGTATGATCCTTAGATTTTTATGAAAAACATAACAATTAATAATATAATAATTGTTTTAGAAACTATTTTATGTCAATTTTGACACTATTTGGTAATTTGATTTTTGTGAAGATCATAACAGGATGATTAGTTCAAAAAAAGTTTATTAAATAAATAATAACATGTCATATTGACTTATAACATTACTTTAATTCATAAAAAGGCTCAAATTACATTTATTTGTTTTTTTATAATATCAATTAGGTTAATATTTCATTAATAAGGTAATTACTACATCATCAATGTGTCATTAATAAATTATATTATTTAATGTCTAAAAATAATAAACAAAACACCATTATGTATGAAATATTTTTATATTTATAATTAATATTTATAATCTAATGTATCTTATGTATAACCCTATATTAAAAATGTTTTATTTATTTACCATTGATTTTAACTCTTTTAACTCTTGTTTAAATAAAATAATAATTAATGTCCAAATCTAATCCAAGTGGACCTAAATTGTCATATTTTATTCCCAAGGTTGTTTTTGGGGAATTAAACTTATCCAATAGAATTAGGATATGTGTTAGGGTGATAATAATATCATTTTTACCCTTAATTACCCAATTTACTTTTAACTGTGGTAAATAAAAGTAAAAAAGTTACTATTCACAAATAAAATTATTTTTATCTTATTGAACCACATTTTACTCCTTGATATGAACCGTGTCTCTTGGATTTTCTAAATTCAAATCACAAAAGCGGTAAAATTAAGTTTTATATACAATTTCAAATACTCTTAGGAGGTGGGTAAAAGACGGTAGAAAGTTCAATAAAATTTGTATATCTCTAAAATTAATATAAATTAACTCCAATTAATTAAATTGATAACATATATATATTATGTATCTATTTTGACCTAAAATAAATTGACATAATATAAATATTTATTTAAATAAAAAGTCGATTTTTAATAGTAACATAGTGTTTTCACTATTTATCAAAAATTGAATGTTTTTAGAAAAATACAAAAAATTCACCCTAGGATAATTTCGATATTCCGAATCCAAAAAATGAAGTCAATTTTGAAAGGTAAAATTTATAAAATTTCAATATGTGGGTATTACTATTCATAATGGCTAGTTCATAATAATATTATAAAAATATCCCATTTAGTGAAACACAGTATTGCAGACTACACACGCTATCGAAGAAGGTCTTGATTGTGTATAATGCCAGCCGATTCAGGGTTGCATGTATGGAAAGATTCCTTTAGTGTTGCGTATAACATACACAAAATATAGTTCAGTTATACATTGATCAAAATATATACTTGGTGTTTTGTAAAATTAATTTTATTTGAAATAACTTGAAATTGTGTGCATCACAAGACAAGAATAGTGTTGCATATACTGTAAGCTAATACAGTTTTGCGTATAGTGCAAGCTAATTTTTGTGTAGTGTACAACACAAGACATCAATGAAATTAAAAGGAATAATTCTCATAAAATATTGGGTTGTTACAGCTGGTAGATTATAGATTGTTATAGTTCATATCTGGGAAAGGGTTTAGATAACATTAGAATATAAGATATCAATAAGAGTGAAAATTTAATTTAAGGATTTTAGAGAATTTAATTACTCTTAGAGTATCCAGGATCCTTTACAATATATATGTATATATTATATTTTTTCTATATAGGTAATTGGTTCCACATAGTCGGAAGGTGTAAGGAACTGGTCCAGGATGTCCATCTATCGGATACTGAAACTGGATCACCACTAGCCCAAAGGGTCTTTCTGATTCCAACATTTTGAAAACAAGTCCCTATGAATCATAAGAACACACTTGAGAATGATTTTTGCTAATAATCTATTTAAAAGTGATAAATTAAATGTATAAAAATTCTTGTATGAACTGCCCATAGGTCGGTCATCCATGATGAAAAGAAATATTTCTAAATAAACAAAATAGATAATAATGATAACATTGAACAACATGAGAACCAAAAACCTCCCTCACTAGTTTGGTCTCACTCTTTTGTAAGAAGAATATCCCTACGCAATGTATTTTCATATCCCACCCGTAGTTATTGTTATCCTCATTCGACAGAAAGAAGTAAAAGCTCAATTGTCCAATGAAAATATTTTAAATGGAAACATTAAGGGAACAATAGGAATGAAAAGGTCTGTCCAACCAAAATAACGTAACAGTCACACTGGCTGATTGTAAAAATATGAAGTCTAATCTTATGGAATCTCTATTTAATTTCAATTTATAATGTCATTTGAAATCCCATTTAATATACCAATTTGAAAATCAATCATTGAAATCATGGATAAAGACCATTTATAAATCCAACAATTTCTCTATTAAAGACTATTTCCAACACATAGAGACCCATGTTCTCAAAACCATTTTAACAAGGAGTATATAATAACTACTTTTATTAATCAAAAATTTTATAGAAAACACACCCATTTCAAAAATGGAATCAATGTTATAAAAACCTTCAAAAATATTGAAAATATTTTTCGAATAGCTAAATATGAATTTAAAGAACACTTGAAAAACATCTTAAGTCCATGACATGTAATTTAACCATTTTTAATTCCAATCAAAATCTATAGGGCCTTCCACATCCATTTAAATAATTGGGAAAACATTTTAAAACCCTTAAAAAATTAATTTATTACACTAACAATTTTGAAAATACTTGGCATTTAACCAAGGATATTTAGAAGATATAAAAACCTATATTTTTTTCATGGATAATACAAAAAATAATATGGTTTAATTTTGTAAAAATTCATTTAAATCACTAATGTAATTTATAACATGTGTTACAAGGGTGTTAAATATAGACACTTACCTCAAAACAATGAGAGGTGAGATGAAACGGTCGAAAATGCATCTTCTTTAGTTCTAAATGCCAAAAAATTCAAGTGGGTAGTCCAAGAGACACATTTCACACCAAAAAAAGATGAAATCCCAAAATTTATGTCAACATTTTGATATTAGGTTCATTCAAGCATGGATGGGAAACATAGAGCCTATGAAATGCCTGAAATGGATGGGGATGGGAAGTAGATACTATACCTTTGAGGTACCAGTAATGAATACCAGAGGAATTAAAATCAAAATAACACAAGTATGGTGGTACAGTAGAGGGGAGGCATTGTGTGTATAGGAAGGGGATGTTAGATGACATATGTGATCAACATTGAGTGTTTTGTCCCATTTTGTGGAGAGAGTGAGGGTGAGGGTTATTTTAGTTTTAAGGGTTTTAATATTATAAAGTAATAAAAATAAAACAAAAATACTAAATTTTAAAAATATGGATAAAATTTATAATTAGGCCACATGATATACCTACACATGCTTCAACCGTGCACAAGGTAATTCCTTTCCAAACCCCACGTCATTTTAGTTCTCCTAGAACCCACTTAGTTTGATAAACCATGCTCTAACTATGCCAAATGTAAATGTAACATTGTTAAGAATCCACATCGTTACTCCTACCTTGTGAAACCCATGAAGAGTATAAAATCCTTATTTTTTAAAAATATTATGCCTATGAATTCAAAAAAATTTATTTATCCCAAATTAAATCAAAATAACATAAAATAAGCACTAATGTGAAATGTAGGGTGTGAAAATAGCCACACAATTGAAATTTCGTGCCCTCGAATGTCTTAAGTCCAAATAGAGGTCAAAAGAGACACAATATATATAAAAACAAAGAATACAGTAATAATATCTCAACCAACTATACTTAATCAAGAAAATTTTAACATCCACCAATTAAATAATGGTAAAAATGTAACAGATATCAAGTATAATTGTACCCAACATTTAGAATTAATATAGAATAGATGAACATTAAAAACCCACTTCTTGAAACAAGATAACATCACCAAGTAACCACATTTTGAAATATATAAAAGGAATAAACTTTCCCAGCCAAAGATGATCAATCCAAAAACCATAAGGTGAGAACAAATCTAAGAAACATACAAAGGGATAAACAAACCAAATCAATGAAACTCAGGATGTCAACAAACCAAGGAACATAATAACATGAGACATTAATTCATAAAATAAAAACAAAATAGTACAAACATAATGATCAAAATAAATATATATTAGTGTTTATAACCAACTACGAAAATACTATCCTATGGTAATTTAAAACAAAAACACAACCCAATGGCATGCCACGGCCACCTAGAAATAAATCTACACCCCAAGTATTCATATTTTCACCTTAGATTCATTCCAAATATAATATAGTATACTATAAATGTCCCATGGTCTACACCATACATGGGAAACAAAAAAATCAAGTAATGATTCTCGAATAATTCCCAAAAGGAATGCATCCCACAATGCAAACCAAGAAAGAAGCCAAGAAATTTTTTGTCCAATGTGTCCCCAAGAGAAAACTAAAATAAAAATAATGAACTTAAATACCAAAATGTCTTCTCACTCAAAAGATACACAACCCAACAATGAAATGTTACACTAGATGATTTTAACTAACCCCAGAATCCTAAACTAGTCCAATGATTTGCCAAAGAAACATTCTTAACTCAAACACACACAAGATTCCTCAAGAATAAATGATCCTACCTTATCTAACCATCAAACAAATGTTCATGAATATGATAAACTAGGCCTAAAAATATCCAAAGGAACGACATGGGAAATACCAACTCAGATAAAACCAAAGCACAACCACCTGAAAATGGAAATAACCAATGTCACTCCATTCAGAACCTGGTCCGTGTTAAATAGAATAAGGAATAAACCCTATGATAGACACTCTAATTTTACATTAGAACATTTTGGAAGGATTAAATTACGAAACAATGGAAATTTATCCTCACATATTCATTTACCTAAAACCACACAATGTTTTTAGAAAACATACAACGAATAAAACAAAACACATTACTTAACGAAATAAGAAAAATATTTCCCAAAGGAAAGTTTTGAAAACCAAGACACCCTTTTATTTGGGTTCCCTTTCATTAAAAACCAAATAAAAACCATTATTCAATTATAAAATCATTCCCTTATGCGACTTGGTTAATTTTAAAACATTTACAATAATGATTTCAAAAAAACAACATCTCTTTTTTTAAACGAAAACATGATTAATTATTTCAATATGAAGCACATATATTATTTTTAAAACAATTTTAAAATCCATCACCCCATTGAAATACACACACTAAGGGTAAATAATTTTTTTAAAGACAATAGATTACATTAAAATTAAAAATACCATCCTTTAGAACACTATGTTAACCAAGTTATACAAATCCATCACACATTAATGTGTTTCTATATTGAAAATAAATCCAAAATTTCAAAAACATTTTATAAAAAAATTTATTTTAAAAACAATACCTAAGTCATTATTTAAAATATATTTTTTTATCAGAAATCCATTTCTTACCATCAAAAATGGATTTCACATCACACAAAAAAATAACACAGAAAAATGGTGTAACACAAGTCTTGAAAGAAATACAATGTTTCAAGCATATCACAAGAAAAACTATGAACCTTATCATATTTCCCACCCCACCATTGGAAACCCAAGGGTGATGCAGTCTAAATAGAAGATAAAAATGAAAATTTGAATTATTTCTAGCATAGAAACATGGTTAATAGCTTGATTTGAATCATGAAATGGTTGCAAAATCATTTCTAGAATCATACATTTGGTTTTCACATTTTTTAGACCCAATAAAATAACCTTACATCCTGACTTACTTATTTATATGCATATAAAAAACCTATTTAATCCCAAAGAATATAAATCTATCTCAATGAGGATAAATAAATAACCACAAAAGTAATCAAACCATAAATAAACAATTCTATAAAATGGAAAACCCGAATCAATGAAAAAAATCCCATATCCCATGGAAACTCGAAGCTTGGGTTGGGAAAGATATTCTAATATTATAATTTCACCAAAATCCAAATTTCTATTGTTAAATTATAACTCAATCTTACCAGGAAACCCCCACATAATAATGGGATTTAAAAAGATTAGGTCTATTTTAAAAAAAATTATAACCTGAAACTATGATATAATTTGATATGGATCTGTCCATGTCGACCATGCAATAGATGCCAAAACGAATTCTCCACTACCCATAAATGGCGTTATCGGTCTGCATAGGCTGCAAACAAGTTTTTGGGAATCATAATAACACACATTGTAATGAGTTCACCAAATAATAAAAGTAAATACAACAATAAGAATATCGAAAAAATAGGGAATGACCCATCCATATGTCAGACATCTATGACTAAAAAAATATTGAATTAAACAAAAAACATTATTATGGAATATGGTAAACAACACAATGACCCAAAACCTCCATCCCCACCCAATCTCTATATATTTCAAGGATAATATATGTAACAATTTTTTTCACTTCACCCACTATAAGATGTAGTTACCCTATAACCATATAAAACATTAAAAGCCTAAATGTCCAAATAAAATCAATGGAAGGGATAATTTAAAAAGAAATCATTGAAATTATAAGCTAGACTTATAATAATTAAGTAATAAAACATTATAAAAATACATTATGATGAATAATAACCTCATATAATATCCATTTCATTTAAATTCTTAATATCATTTTAAAACATGTTTCATATACCAATTTTAAAACTAATCATTAAATGTATGGATAAAGTCCATTTACAAATATAGTAATTTATTTTTTAGATTTTATTTTGAACAATTTTTGACCCATGTTCTCAAAATAATTTCATAAATAGGTTTCGAATCCACTATTTTATAATGTAGTCTTCTTAAATAAAAAACAATAATTTCAAAAATAGAAACATCATAAAGAGGTTTCGAATCCAAATGGGAATTTAAAAAACATTTTCTTGAGATTTCATACCATGCCAGGTCATTAAATGTTTTTGTATATAATCCAAACCAATAATGTTTTCCACACCAATTCAAATCCATTGGTGTTTTTAAAATAATCTAAATATTTTAAAAATTATAGGTGAGAAATTAAGAAAATACTTATCAGGAAACCGAGGGCCAGGATAGGTGCTAAAAACTAATCCAAAATATTTCAAATATAATGCAATATATAAATGTAAATAAATTTATGAAATGTAATTTAAATTGTACAAGTAATTTATTAAATGGGTTATAAGGGGGTTCTATAGAGACATGTACCTCAATATGGTGAAGGGTTATCTAAAAAGGTCCAAAATGCGTTGACTTCGGTGAAGATGCCAAAACACATAAGAGGGTGGCTAAGAGACCCATTAAAGGTTCTAAAAAATAATAAATCCTAAAATATGGGTCAACCATTTTACCTTGGGATTGACCGAGGTAAGTGGGTTTATGTGGAGATGAATAATCACCCTAAACAAAAGGAAAATTGAATCATAAATTCCAAATTGACTTATCAACCAATAATCATGAAGAAATAAAGATAAAAATTCCACAAGGAGGGTAGTATAGTGCAGTGGACGTACAAGGTGAGGGGTGTCATATGAGAGAGAGGGGAAGCCTCGGGGGTGTTTCAAATGATGGGGAGAGAGTGAGGGTGATAGTTATTTTAATATGACGGTTTTAAAAATTAATAAATACTAAAAAAATTCAAAATTTAAGAAATTGGGATAAATTGAATAGTTAGGATTCATGATATTCTTAACCATGTGCAAGGTAATTTTCGACCAAACCCTACCTCACATGTTTTGGAAAACCATGTTCTAATCATTACAAATGGAAATATCTTATTGACATACCCCCACACATGGTTTCAACAGAGTTATTCATAACAGTGCGACACCAATTCATAAAAAAAATCATAAATTTTTTAAAAACATAACCATAGGGATTAATAAAATTTTATTTATATTATAATAAATACAAATAATAAAAAATAAACACCAAAGTGACATGGTGGGTTCCACATAAGGAGAGGAAAATATCTTTACAAATCAATAACCAAAAATGTGCTGAGTTAGATATGGTTTTTTGTTTATGTTAACTCAATTAATGTACAATATAAATAAGGGTGACCTTGTATCACCACATTCTCCATAACAGAACATGCTAATATCATATATATTCATGTGGTTGTATCCAAAATAATTCAGTGGATCCTTATAACCCCTCGTGGATTAAGGATGGATAATTTATATTCAAAATGTATTTTATATATTGGAATGATCATGACATCATATGGTTACTTTTTTTAAGTAAATCATATTAGGTGGATAGAGTAGGTTGAACCTATGTTACCCATGAAAAAAGTTTTATTTGAGGAGTTAGGTTATTCCATTTGGAATGTTATTAAAAGAATGGTCTAATTTCAAAAACCAATGTTTTCATTAAGATTATGCCTATTCCATTAGTTTTTTTTATCGAAATGTGTTATTATGAAAATTGGGAAAAGAAGATGGGTACAAGAGTGAGTGACTATTTGAGATCAAATATTATTAAATGAAAATGAAAACACTGACTTGGGTTTTCTTATTTCTTAACGAAATAAATGACTTACTTTCTTTATTATATCCCCTACTAAGTATTTTTATTCTCATCCCATGTTTTAAATTGTTTTTAAAAAGTATTAAATATTTATATGAACTATATAAATATTTAAATTAAATTAATAATTAATTATCTGGAGAAAAGGAAGCGCGTGAAGGATGAAAACTGGAGTGTAGGCATAATACCTATTTTGGAAAACTTTAAAATAGCATATCAGTGTTCTGTATGTAATTATATGGGTATTTATAACTATATAATTTTAGGAAACTAAATGATAAGAGGAATGTAATATGGTTCAAAACATATTATACTAAAATCATAATTATGGGTTTATAATGTAGAGGATGTTAAACTTAGTATCAGATACATGGTTAATGTAATGACCCAAAGTTTTATCTATATAAATTCCCTTATTATGTATATTTCATATGGTATAAAAACATATACAAAATTTACATTCTTTATAAGTGACTAATGAATGAAATAAAAAGCATTTCTATAAGTTAAGGAACCTATACCGATGGAATATTATCTGACCTTTGAAATAGTAATTTGACACTAATGAATAGTAAATAAACTAATTGAATAGTATCCTCACCAATGGTTTTATAAATAAAATTTATCCATCTTATATGTGAAAATATGATATAATTATATCAAAGTATAAGTAAATAAATAATTTTAATTTTCTTAATTAATGATTTTTTATAAGCCACAAATATTTAATTAATATTTTATGACAAGTTTAACTATATAAAATTTAATGTATTTTCATAAAATCTGTATATAAATAATTATTTTTAGGTATTTTAATTATAAGATTATTTTATGATACCTTAGTTAATTTTTCAACGTTATATATAATCAGTTATAATTTTAAATTTGTTTTCTCCTGTACATTGTAATTTTAAATAAAAATTAAATTTATCATTATTGGAAAATTATTTTCATAAAATATTGTTAATTTCTATTTCATACAACTTAAAAAATGGTTAGGGTGAATTTTTTGTATTTTTTTAAAATACTGGGATTTTTGATTAATAGTGAAAGATGTTAATTTACAATATATGTAAATAAATAAATTTTTGAGTTTTGATTGAGTCAGTGATGATGTAAGTGATCATATTTTTAATTAAAATTCACAAATTAATATTTTTAGCCTTAATAATTGACAATATTTCTTGTCTTGAGAAGAATAATAATCTAACATATTAAATACTAGGAAAACAGTTCTTTCCTCTACTATAAATACCACCCCCACCACCTATTATCCTCACACATCTGATGTATTTATTATTATACAAATTCATCTCAAATATCCCCCTAACACCCTTCCCACGTCCATGATATTAATTTCTTAATGAAATACCAAATTTGTTTTCATATGGTGGTTCTCAAGTGGAAGGAACCAAGTTGTATACCCCTCTTCTATTTTCTTTTAATTTCTTTTTCATGTTCCATTCTTTTCTTTTATCTCCTCACCTCACAAAATACTAAGGGTATGATACAAATAGTATATGAAATATATTTTATTTTCATTACTCTAATGGAATAATTCTTTATCATTTATCTTTTTCCCCTCCTTTTATACTAAAAATGAAAACACAGTCAGAGATATGTTAGTTTATTGCATTCAAGGACATAGGGTTTTCTAATTCCTTTACCATATTCTCATTATGGTCATGAAACCATTTTTATGGATGAAAAAAGATATAAAACATGGATTATATGTGATTTTAGATTCTGGAATCATTTTTCACTTGTAATATTCATATATAAAATAAAACAAATTTTTTGTGAGTGAAACAACTCAAAATAATCAAAGAATTTATCATCAAAGATTTATCTAATGATTCAAACTCACCCAATATAACCAAATAACTGATATGATTACTAAACAATATGTATAATAATTAATAACTTATAACTACAATTTTGATCAACAATTTCCATTTTTCATGGACATCCATACTCTTATATAAGTGAGCAGGTCATGAAAATTTAGAAAACAAGCACTCAGAAATGATAAAATTGAAAATTATAACTCATAAAAATGGAATAAAATAACTAAAAAATTATAATAAATATATTATATGTATAAATTTTCTTGAATTATTAATTAACAATTATTATTTTATTATCCAGGATATTATGGTCAAGGGAAGAACACCTTGGACCTAAGGTAAGGGATTCTACCCGAACATCCATTATTCCTTCGGGGATTGAAGACAAAATCAATGTGTTTGGATATAACACAATATATTCATACCCGAAAAATAATAATCATGACACTAATAAAATTATTATATGAAAAAACTCTATCAAATTGCCCCTAATGTTATCCTAATTGAATAATTTTGGAGATAACATAGAAAAAACGTGAGAACTCCTAAAATAAAAATATTTTCTTTGAGAAGAAACTTATCACCATTAAATGATCATAGACATTAATTAAATCATGAAACATTTTTATTATAAAAGTATATCCACTAATAATCATAAAATGAATAATAAAATTCAGTTATTTTAGGATATTATCTTTATATCACTCTAAAATTAACTTTTACTATCTCTATTACAATTATTATAACCTTCAGGGTGAATTCCATAATGTAACATGTAAATAACATACCATTACACAATCCATTGGTGTAATATATAATAATAACCCTAAATAACATATAATATCAATATGCATAAATTGTTTAATTTTTTTGAATCATTCTATTTTCATTTTAAAACTAATAAGACTATTCATCATTCAATCATATAATAAGAAACTAGTGGAAAAGAAATGAATTTCATAAAAATTTAATAAAAAGATAAGTATAATCAGTAAATAGAAATAATTTTGATGGAATAATTAGAACACCTAACCTTTGAATCATTGTAAACACTAATGTTTGAAAAAATTTATAAAAATCACACTATTAAAATATTTGAAATATTTTCTTAAAGATAAGAAGGAATGAAATTTTCTCTTTAAATCCATTGAAAACCAAAAATTTAAAAACACATTGGAAAGAGACACTATATAAAAAAATATAAAAATGTTTCATTTAATATTAATAAAAAATGTTTAATATGATTATAGGAAATTGTGGTAACATAATAAACATAAAAAAATATTAATTTCATGTTCATGTAAAGAAAGTAAAAAATAACCAATTTGGAATTTTTTTTCAAAAATATCTTTTTAAAATATTTAATAAAAAATAAAAATTACTTTATAATGAATGGTCAATTTTTTTATAAATAATAAAATAACATAAACATTTATAAAATTAATTATATGGAAGAGAAAGAGTTAACACATTTAAAATAAATTTTTTAATGAAAATTCAATTATAATTTTATTAACATTAAAATAAAATGGAAAATGATGGATATAACATGAAGTAGATTTTAAAACACAGTAATTTTTTTTGTTAATTATAAAATACCATCATATGTATCTTTTTATAAGACACAAAATAAAAACCAAGGTAAATATGGTATAAATCTCAAAAAAATAAAATTCTGATGAGAAATCCTTTACATAAGAATCAACTTAGTTGAAAAAATTATAAAATATTGTATATGAAATTTATTCATATAATTAATATATATCAGAACCAAATTTTTTACTATATTCCGAAATACCATTTACTTTTACTTTCATCTTACCGATGTACTCATAATTAGTTTTGTTAAAATTTGTATTTATCTTTTTTTTACATTCCCATTCTCCATTCAAGATTTGATTAAGTGGTTTTGGTACTTTCACCTTAGTAGTGATTTCATCAATTAAGTATTATTCATTATTTTTTATATATATTTATTTTATTTGATTATAGAGTTCCATGGTGATTTCAAGGATCTTATGGTTATAATTTTTCATTGAAAGCATAAGAATGTAATGTTTTAGAAATTTCTATTTCGTAAAAGGATTCATTTTATTAGATAATAAAAAAATTTATATTGCCTTTAAAAAATATTTAAACATAAAAAATATTACCTAATCTTACTCATATATAACATTTTTTGATCATTCATGACATAAATTTTATAACAATGTTCATGTTGGTGGTAAAACCAACCAAAATAGGAACACACTATAATGGTTGAATGAGTAATAATATGAAATAGTTTAAAGATAAAATGGATTTTAAATTAATGTAATCTTGTAATTTACAACATTTTTGATTAATTTTATTTTAAAAACAATCCATGTATGAAAGTATTATAAAAACAATATGTCACACATGGAGGCGGAAGTATGCACATGCCCATGGGTGAATTTTCTATTTTTGTATTGATGTGAGGGAAGAAAAATAGATAATAGTGTATGTTTAATGAATAATTTTTATACCATAAAAATAATTTATATTCAGTAAATCCATATATATAAACATCCATGTGAGTTTTTGATGAAAAATTAGTGACGTCACTTCATGGAGGTAGTAGTTTGCAAGTACACATGTTCAGGGTTTTCATTTTCCATTGGATTAATAGATATTGAAAAGGTTTTTTAAATAAACATAATAACATTTAAAAATATTAATTATACGGATTTAATTAGACTAGGATTTTTATAATAGATTTAAATTGGTGGAAGAAGAGATAATCATAAAAGAGTCTGTTTAGATCATAGACCCCTTCATTGGATATATCCATTAAAAAACAACTTAAGGTTTCTTGAAAAGTATTTTAGGAGGAAATAGTACGAGTAATTTTATATGGATATTTTCAAGGTATGTGGGAAGATATTAGTAGAGTTAAAGGACTAAATGTGTGTATATAGTTGAGAAAAATATTTTCACTTTAATAAGTGAAAGGAGAGACACTCTTATAAATATTAATAAATTTTAAATATAATAAATGTATTTCTCCTAGAAAGTAGATCTGATTTTGTAAAATTTATAACAGAGGATAATTTATTATCTACAAAAAATAAAATAAAATATTTTTTTTGAAATTTTACGGATATTTTAAACCATATCTTTTAGTCATACCCCCTTATTAACCCTTTTATCCCTTACTACAGAGACTTAATTTTACTATGGAATATCCTCATTACGAATAAAAATGAAATTAAACTTATTATAAAATTTTTGAATCATTTTTAAATATATTAAAATTATTTTAAATGATTAAATTTCTATAACTGGTAAAATTTACTTTTAATATATGTATTCAAATCAGAACGAAAACTATTTTTTAGAAAAAAATACATTTTATCATAATAATTAATGTACATAAAAATCTATTTTAGAGTTTATCCTTTTTTAATTTATTAGGCTATTAATAAAAATATGAGAGTTATGTGACATAAAAAAGTCGAAATTCTACCATATAACCTTGTAAATAATTAATTAATCTAAATGATATTTTTTATAAGAAATTATCACCTAGGTTTGGAAACATAATACATGTGAATTTAAATTCAATATAACTTTTTAAAATGTTTTATTTTTGTCCTTAATTACAGATTTATCCTTCAAAAAATGTTTTTATGATTTTATATCAGTATTATATCATGAATATGTTTGGAAAATGATTTTATATTTACAATTTGTGTTTTCACTATACACCCCAAAACCAACCATTTAAAACTAATCTCAGAAAAATCAACCTAAGTAATTTTTGAAATTATAAATTTAAAGAGTTATTTAATTCCAAGATAGTTAAATTCTAAAATTCATTATTTTATATTTTAAATAAGAAAAAAATAATGATAACCCACTTTGGTAGAAAACTGACCCTTTTAAACATTATGTGTTATCATTATTTCATATAATTTAATAGTGAATGCAAATTTTTTTATAAAATTTTATATTATTAATTTATTAATGCTCACCTTGAATTTTAATAATTTATAACTATATTTTATTTATATTTTTGAATATAAAAATCTATTCAAAAATATTTCTAATTAATGTATTACATACTCAAATATCAGGGATTTACCTTTTCCACCATAAAATAAATTACATACTCATAATTTTTATTTTTTTTCTCAAATAGGTTAATCAAGAAATTTTAAAAAAACTCTTATATATCTTTAAATGATATTTAATTTATAATTCACTGACAATTAACTAATTATTTCAGAATAAATTATTTCTAAGACCATGTATGTATCTTTATAAGTGCCATACCTCTAAATGTGTTTCAAAAAACTTACCATGATAGATGAGCGGCATTTCAATGTTTGTTTATATCCCTTATTGATAAAAATTTCTCTCATGACATATTTTTAAATATTTTTCATAGAGAATAATTATTTATAGAAACTACAATAATGTTAAACTTATAGTGAAGAAAACATATCATGAACTAAGTAAATGTTTCAAGGATGAATGCGATAGTGTAAATAGAAGAATCTATTTTATGGGAAAAAATAGAAACTATGAGACAATGTTACTTATGTAAATGGATGTATTTTCTCAATTTTAAAGAAAACTTAACCTAAAATATCACTAGAATTTTATAAGCTACTAAATCTTCTATATTAAACTCATAATAATGGGCTGGTATAAAATAAATTGTTATAATTCATATCAGGGAAAGGGTTTAGATAACAATTGAAGATAAGATGTTAATAAGAATGAAAATTTAATTGATGAGTTGTAGAGAATTTAATTACTCTAAGAGTATCCATGTTCCATTACATTATATATGTATCTTTTATAAATTTTTTCTATATAGGTAATCTGTTCAACATATTTGGAAGGTGTAAAGTACTGGTCTGGGATGTCCATCTATGGGATGTTCAAAATAGATCACCACTCGCCCGAAGTGTCTTTCTGATCCCACCATCTTGGAAAAAAGTACCTATAAATCATAGGAACACACATGGGAATAATTTTTGCTAATAATTTATGTAAATGGGGTAAATGAAATGTATAAATATTCATACATGAAATTTTCATTGTTAGGTCGTCCATGCTGAAAAGAAATATTTCTAAATAATCAAAATAGATAATAAGGATAACATTGAGCAATGTGAGAAATAAAAACCACCCTTAATTGCCTAGTATAACTCTTTTGTAAGGAGAATATTCGCACCTAATGGCTTTTCATATCCCAAAAGTAGTTGTATTTATCCTCATTCAATATAATGATGTAAAAGAAAAATTTTCCAAAGAAAATATTTTCAAGGGAAACAGTTAGGGAACACTAGGAATGAAAAGGTCGGTCCAACCAAAATTACATAACAATCACACTGGACGATTTTAAAAATATGAGGACTAATCTTAAGGAATCTCTATTTAATTTCAGTTCTTAATGTTATTTGAAAATCCATGTCTTTTACCAATTTAAAAACCAATCTTTGAAATCATGGAGACTGTCCATTTATAAATTCACTAATTTCTCATTAAAATTAAATTTCCAAGACATATAGACCCATGATTTGAAAATAATTTTAACAATGAGGATAAAATAACTACATTTATAAAATACACATTTTAAAGAAAACACACGCATTTCAAAAATGGAATCAGATTTATAAAACCATTAAAAAATATTAAAAATACTTTTTTGAATAGCTAAATGAGAAATTAAAGATAATTTGAGAAAAATATTAAGTCCATGCCACGTAATTTAACTATTTTTAATTATAATAAAAAACAGGGGTTTCCACATCCATTCAAATCCTTGGGAAAACATTTTAAGAGACTCAAAATATTATTAATTTGTTACACTGAAAATTTTGAGAATACATGGCATTTATCCAAGGATCATTAAAAGTTATAAAAACTGATGAAAAATTATTTCAAGGATAATAAAAACAATAATAGGATCTAAATTTATAAAAATTCATTTAAATCACCGATGAAATTTATAACACGTGTACAAGGGGGCTCACTATAATCACATACCTCAAAACAAAGAAAGGTGAGCTGAATCGGTCTAAAATTCATCTCCTTCAGTGTTTAATTCCAAAACATGCAAGTGGGTAATCCAAGAGACACATTTTACAAAAAAAAGATAACTATAACAAATTAGGACAACATTTTGATATTAGGTTCATTCAAGCATGGGGGGGAAACATGGAGAATAAGAATTTCCCTAAATGGATGGGGAAGGGAAGAAAATACTATACCTTGAGGTGGCCATAAATAATCCAAAATAAATTTTTATAAAAAGAACACAAGGATATAGGTACACTCAAGGAGATGCATGGTGTGTAATAGGGGGGATGTTACATGATATATATGATCAACATTGAGTGTTTTGTCACATTATGAGGAGAGAGTGAGGGTGAGGGTTTTTATTTTAAAGGGGTTTAATATTATAAAGGATTAAAAATAAATGAAAAATAATAAATTTTAAAAATATGGATAAAATGTACAATTAGGCCACATGATTTACCTAAACATGTTTCAAACTTTCACATGGTAATTCCCTGTCAAACCCCGCATCATTTGGGTTCTCCTAGGGCCCACGTGGCTGGATAACCATGCTCCAACTATGAAAAAGGAACTGTCAAATTAGTAAGACCTCCAAATCATGATAGCTACCACGTTAAACCCATGCATAGTATAAAATCCTTATTTTTTTAAAAAATATTAATCCCATGAATTCAGAAAATTTTAATTATCATGAATTATATTAAAATAATATAAAATAAACACAAAAGAGAAACGTTAGGTGTGAAAAACACCACACAATGGAAATTTCTTTCCCTAGAATGTCTCGGGTCGAAATAGAGGTCAAAAGGGTATTTCTTTCTAGAAAAAATAAAAATAAAATGAGAATCTCTCAATGAACTATACTTCATCAAGAAAATTTTAACATCCACTATTTATATAATGGCCAAAATGTAATAGAGATTAAGAATCAGTGTACCCAATTTATAGAATTAATATACAATAGAGTAATATTCGAAAATATCTTGTTAAAACAAGATAATTTCACAAATTAACAACATTTATGAAATATCTAAATGGAATAAAATTTCCAAGCCAATGTTGAACAATCCCAAAACAATTAGGAGAAAACTACTCTGAGAAATATATAAAGGTATAAACAAACCAGATCACTGAAACTCAAGATGTGAAAAAGCCATGTAGCATAAGAAAAAGAGAAATTAATTCTTAAAATAAAAACAATAGAATACTTACATAATGATCCAAACTGACATACATCAGTGCTTATACCCAACTACAAATATATCATCCCATGGAAATTTCAAAAGAACACACAACCCGATGGCATGCCTAGGGCACCTAGAAATAAATCTATACCCCAAGTATTCATATATTCATCTTAGATTCATTAACAATATAATATAGTATACAATAAACATCCCATGGTCTACACAGTTCATGGGAAACAAAAAATATCAAGTAATTATTCTACAATATTTCCCAAAAGGAACTCATCCCACTATGTAAACCAAGAATGAATCCATGAAAATTTTGGTCCAATGTGTCCTCAAGATAAAACTACTATAAAATTAAAAACCATAAATCCAAAAATTGTTTTCAGTCACAATATACACAACCCAACAACGAAATGTTACAATAGATGATTTATACTCACCCATGAAACCTAAACTGGTCCAATGATTTACCAAAAAACATTGTTAACCTAAACACACATAATAGTAATCAAGAATAACTGATCCTAGAAGATCTAACCATCAAACCAATGTTCATTGATATAATACACAATGCCTAAACAAATCAAATGGAACCACATGAGAAATACCAACTCTGATAAACCTAAAGCACAACCCAATGAAAATGGAAACAGCCCATGACACTCCATTCCAAACCTGGGTAGTGTTAAATAGAAAGAGAAATAAACCCCAAGATAGACACTCTACTTTTACAGTAGAACCTTTTGGGATTCTTAAATTAATAAAATGAGAAAGTGACCCTCACATAGTCATGTCTCTAATACCACACCATGTTTTCAAAAACATAAAAGTAACACAACAAAACACATGGCTTTACAAAATAATAAATATATTTCCAAAATGAAACTTTTAAAACAAAAACACACTTTAATTTTGGTTAACCTTCATTAAAAACCAAATAAAATCCATTATAAAATTAAAAAATCATTCCCTTTTGTGACTTGGTTAATTTTAAAACATTTCCAAGAACGATTTCAAAAAAACAACATCACTTTTGTAAACCAAAACATCATTAATTATTTCAATATGAAACACATATATTATTTCTAAAACATTTTTCAAATCACTCACCCCTTTGAAATATACACACTAAGGGTAAATAAGTTATTTAAAGATAGTAGTTTACATTAAAATTAGAAATGAAAACCTTTAAAACACCATGTTCACTAGATTATACAAATACCATACACATATATGTTTTTCTATATTCAAACTAAATCCAATAGTTTAAACACATTTTATAAAACCAATATAATTTAAAAAAATGATCGAAGGACTTATTTTAAAATAGAATTTGTTTTCTTGGAAATCCATTTTTTACTCACAAAAAAGGATATCACATCACCTAAAAAAATAACACAAAATATGTTGTAAGACAAGTCTCAAAAGATAAAAGAAGTTTCATACATATTACATGACCAACATTGATACTTAACCATTTCCCCAACCCACCATTGGAAAACCAAGGGCCATGAAGTCTAAATAGAAGAAATACTAAAATGTTAAATTATGTCTAACATAGACACATGGTTGATAGCTAGATTTGAATCATGAAATGGTTCCTAAATCATGTCAGGAATCATACATTTGGTTTCAATATTTTTTTTTCAAACCTTATAAAATCACCATACATCCCAACTTACATATTAATCTTCATACAAAAAAAAACTATTTAATCCACAAGAATCTAAATATATAACAATAAGGATAAATAAAAAACCACCATAAGAATCAAACAATAAATTAAAAATTCTATATAATGTAAAAACCGAATCAAAAGAAAACTCTTAGATCCCATGTAAACTCGAAGCTTGGGGTGGGAAAGTAATATTAAGATTCCGATTGTACAAAAATACAAATTTCCAAAGATAAATTATAACTTGATCTTACCATATCACCCCAAATAATAATGGTATTTTCAAAAAATATGTATAATTTAAAAAATTATAACCCGAACCTATGTTGTTATTTTTAATGAATCGGTCTATTTTGACCATCCAAAAGATTCCCAAACCAATTCTCCACAAGCCTCAAAGGGAATTCTCGATATGCATAGGCTATCAACTTGTTTTTGGGAATCATAATAACACAAATGGAAATGAGATCACCCAATAATAGGAGTAAATACGACAATAATAATATCAAAAAAAAATATAGAATGACACATTCATATTTCAGACATGCATGACAAAAAATTTGGAATTAAACAAAAAATTATAATAAAGAATCCTGTAAGAAACACAACCACTAAAAACCTCCATCCCCACACATTCTCCATATCCTTCAAGGAAAATATACCTAACAATTCTCTTTACATAAGCCACTAGAAGGTATAGTTACCCTCTATCCATAGAAAACAATAAAATCCTAAATGTCCAATGAAAATAATTAGAAGGGAATCATTCAAAGAATTCATTGAAAGTATAACCTACCCTACAAAAAAAGAGTAACAAAAACACTATTTAAAAACATTAAGATGAAGAATAACCTCATATAATATCAATTTCATTTCAATTTTTAATGTCATTGTATTTTTTTAATATACCAATTTAAAAACCAATCATTTAAAAAATTGATAAAGTCCATTTAAAAACACACTAATTTACTTTTTAAATTTTATTTTGAACACTTTGGGACCCATAGTCTCAAAATAATTTCATAAAGAGGTTTCAACACACCAGTTTTATAAGATTTTATTTATAAATAAAAAAAATAATTTAAAAAATAGAAGCAGCATTAAACACACTATAAAACTATTTATATCCCCATCTTTTTGTAAATCCAAATGGGAATTAAAATAAATATTGTCTTGATATTTAACACCACACAATTCCATTAATTTTTTTAAATACAATCAAAACCAATACAATTTTCCACAGTAATTCAAATTCGTTGGTTTTTTTAAAAATAATTGAAATATTTTAAAAATATATGTAAGAAATTTGGAAAATAATTAGCATGAAACCAAGGTCCATGATAAGTGTTAAAAACTAATCCAAAAATATTTCAAGTACACTGATATATATAATTGACAACAAATTTATGAAAAGTAATTTAAAGTCTAAAATTATCTTATTAAATTTTTTATAAGTGTGTTCTATAGAGACATGTAACTCAATATGGTGATGGGTTATCTAAAAAGGTTTAAAATTCATTTTCTTTAGTGTAGATTCCAAAACTCAAAAGAGGGTGCAAGAGAGATGCATTGAAGGTTCAAACGAATAATAAATCCTAAAAATGGGGCAACCATTTTACATAGGGATTAACTGAGGTAAGTGGGTTGATGGAGAGATGAATAATCACTCCAAACAAAAGGAAAAGTGAATCATAAAAGTTACCTTGAGGTATAAACCATGTATCATGAATAAATCAAGATAAAAATTCCACAAGGAGGGTGGTACAGTGGAGTGGAGGCACAAAGTGAGGGGGTGTCACATGAGAGAGAGGGGAAGCCTATAGGGTGTGTAAAATGATGGGGATGGAGTGAGGGTGATAATTATTTTAATTTTATTTTTTAAAAAATTTAAAAATACTAAAAATAAAATAGAAATACAAAATTTTAAAAATATGGATAAAGTGAATTGCTAGGATTCACGATTTTCCTAACCGTGTGCAAGGTAATTCTAGGCCAAACCATACCTCACACAGTTTGAAAACCCATGATATAACCATTAAAAATGGAAATGGATTATTGAAATACCCCCACACATGGTTTCCACAAAGTTACTCATAACTGTTCGAAACACATTTATAGTAAACCATTCATAAGTTTTTTAAAAACATAATCCATGGGATTCATAAAATTTTAATTATGTGAAATTAAATTAAAATAATATAAAATAAACACCAAAGTGACATGGTGGGTTCTAGATAATGAAAGTAAAATATCTTTTAAAATCAATAATCTAGAATGGGTTGAGTTAGATATGTGTTGTTTTTGTATTTATTAACTCAATTAATGTATGATATAAATAGAGGTTACCTTGTATCACCACATCCTCCATAAAATAACATGCTAATATCATATATATTCATGTGGTAGTATCCAAGATCCTTTAGTGGATCCTTATACCTACTGGTGGTTTAATGATTGATAAATTATCTTTAAAATGTTTTTGATATGCTGGAATGTTCATAGAACCATAATGATACTTTTTCTATATAATTCCTATTACGTGGATCGAATAGGTTGAACCTATGCTACCCCAATAAAGATGTTGTATTTTCTGAGGGAGGTTACACAATTTGGAATGTTATTAAATGAGTGATATAATTACGAAAACCAATGAAAAATTCAAGATTATGCATATTCCATCATTCTTTATATTGAAATTTTTTATTAAGAAAATTTGGAAAAGAATATGGGTACAAGAGTAAGTGATTATTTGAGATCAAATTCTATTAAATGATTAAGAAACACTGGCATTGGTTTTCTTGTTTCATAATGAAATAAAGGACTTTATTTCTTTTTTATATCCCGTACAAAGAATTTTTATTCTAATCCCATGTTTACAATTGTTATTAAAATGTATTAAGGATTTATATGAGCTATATAAAGATTGAAATTAAATTAATGATTAATTATCTTGAAAAAAGGAAGCATGTGAAGGATGAAAACTAGAGTTTAGATATAAGTACCTTTTTTGGAAAACATTTAAACAATTTTTCCGTGTTCTATATTTAATTATATGGGTACTTCTAATTCTATAAATCTATAAAACTAAATGATATCACGAATGTAATATGGTTCAAAAAAACTTATTCTAAAATCATGATTATGGGTTCATAATGTATGGGTTGTTTAAATTTGTATCATATATGTGGTTTATGTAATGACCCAAAGATTTATATATAGAAATTAAAATTTTATGGTTATTTCATATGGTATAAAAAAATATAGACAAAAATACAAGCTTTATAAATGACTAATGAAGGAAATAAGAAGCGTCTATATATGTTAAGTAACCTATATCGATGAAATAGTAACTTGACCTTTGGAATAGTAATTTGAAACTAATAAATAGTAAATCATCAAATTGAATAGTAACCTCACAAATGGTATTATAAATAAAATTTATCCGTTTTATAAGTGAATATATGATATAATTATGTCAAAGTATAAGTAAATAAATAATTTAATTGTTTTAAATTTTTTGTAAGACATAAATATTTTATTACAATTTTAAAAATAATTTAATAATTTAAAATAAAATCTATTTTCATAAAATTTATTTGTAAATAATTATTTTAATGTATTTTAATTATAAGGTAAATTATGAGGCATCAGTTAATTTTTTAATGTGATATATAATCAGTTATAATTTTAAATTTATTTTCTCGTGTAAATTCTAATTTTTTTTTAAAAATTAAATTTATTATACACAGGAAATTATTTTCATAAAATAGATTTAATTTTTATGTTCTACGCATAAAAAAATTGTTGGGGAATTTTTTTTGTATTTTTCTGTAACACTTAATTTTTTAGTAAATAGTGAAATACAGTAATTTACAGTATATGTAAATAAATAATTTTTTGAGTTATGATTTAGTCATTGAAGATGTAAGTGTTAATTTTTTTTAATTCAAATGAAAAAATTATTATTATTGGTCTCAATAATCGGAACTATTTCTTTTCTTGAGCAGAATAATAAACATACAAATTAAATATTGAGGAAACACTCCTCTCCTCCACTATAAATACCCCCCTCACTACCTCTTATCCTCACACATTTTAAGCCTTTATACATATAAAAATTCTTCTGAAATTTCCTCCCAAGATCCTTCCCTACGTCCATGAGATTTTTTTCATAAAAAAATACCAAAAAAATTTTCATTAAGGTGATTCACAAGTGGAAGGAATCATGAGGTATTCCCCTCTTCTGTTTTCTTTCATTTTATTAAGTTCCTTTCATTTCTTTGATATCCCCACCTCCCAGCATACAAAGGTTATGATAAATCTAGAATGTGAAATATATTTTAAATTAATTATTCTAATAGAATAATTCTTTTTCATCTTTCTTTTCCCATCCTTCTATATTAAAAATGAAAACACTGTCTGAGATGCGTTAATTTATCACATTCATAGATGACGAGTTTTTTAATTTTTTTACCTTATTTAAATTCTTGTCATAAAACCAATTTTATGGTTTAATAAAAGTTATAATATATGTATTATATGTTATTTAAGGTACTGGAATTATTTTTTCTTACAATATTAATATATAAAATAAATACAAGTTCATTGTGAACGAAACCAATCAAATTAACCCTAGTATTTATCATTAAATGTTTATCTAATGATTCAACCTCACAAAAAGTATCCAAATTACATATAAAATTACTTAACCATATTTCTAATCATTAATAACTTATAACATAAATTTTCGACAGCAATTTTAATTTTACAAGGACTTCCATACTCTTATATAAGCGAGCTGATCATGAAAATTAAGAAAACAAGCACTCAGAAATGTTAAAAACAAACATTATAACTCATAAATAGGGAATACAAGAACTAAATAAAATTATAACAAATCAATTAAATATAGAAATGGTTCTGTAATTATTAATTATTGATTTTAATTTTTTTATCTATGACATTAAGGTCAAGGGAAGAATACCTTGGGACTTAAGGTAAGAGATTCTACCCGAACATCCATTATTCATTCGGGTTTTGAAAACATAATAAAATTATTTGGATATAACATAATATATTTATGACAAAATAATAATTATTATTACATGAATAAAATTATTATATGAAAAAAACATTATCAAATAATCCCCTTAGTAATCATAATTGAATAATGCTGGAGATAACATGGAAAAAACATGAGAACTTCTAAATGAAAAATATTTTCATTGAAAAGAAAATTATCACCATGAAAGGATAATAAACATTAATTCAATCGTGAAAGCATTTTCTTATAAAATTATATCCACTAATCATCATAAAATTAATCAAAAAACATGTTGGTATCTTTAGATATTATCTTTATGTCACTCTTACATTGACTTTTATATCACTATAACTATTAAAATAACCTTTATGGAGAATTCAAAAAAATATAACATGTAAAAAACATATCATGAAACAATTAATTATAGATATATATAATAATAACCCTTCAAAATATATAATATCAAAATTCATAAAATTTTTAATTTTTTTTGAAGCATTCTATTTTCATTTTAATACTATTATGAATACTCATCATTTAGTCTGAGATTAAGTAACCAATGGAAAACAAATTATACTCATGATAATTTATTCAAAATAAATGTATAATATAAAAACGGTAATAAGTTTTATGGTATAATTATAATATATAAACTTTTAATCATATTAATCTCTAATTTATAAGAAAATTTATGAAAACCACATTATTAAAAGCATTTGAAATATTTTTTGGAAGACAAGAAAGAATGCCTTTTTCTTTTTAAATCTATTGGAAACAAAAAATTTAAAAATCCATTGGAAAGGGATAATATTTGAAAAAATATAAAACATTTTAATTTAATATTAATAAAAAAATGTTCAATATGATTATAGGAAAATGTGGTAACATAGTAAACATAAAAAAATATTATTTTACGCTCTTGTAAAGAGAGTAAAAAATAACCATTTTGGATATTTTTTCAAATATTTATTTTTAAAATATTTAATATTAAAAAAATTATTTTAGACTAAACATTAAAAATATTTTGTTTATAAATTATAAAATTACTTATACATATATAATAAGAATTATATGGAAGATAAAGAGTTTAAAACCGTCAAAACATTTTTTTAATGAATAGTCACTTATAATTTTGTTAAATTTTAAATGAAATAAAAAATGATGCATAAAATTTGAATTAGATTTTAAAAAACATTAATTATTTTTAATTAATTATAAAATAAATCCATATGGATGTTTCTAAAAGAAAAATAATAAAACACTAGGTGAAAATGGTATAAATCTCAAAGAAAGGAAATTGTGATGAGAAATCCCTTAACTAAGAATCCATTTAGTATAAAACATTAAAAAATATTGTATATGGAATTTATTCCTATAATTAATATATATCAAAACCAAATTTATTACTATATTATCAAATGACATTATCTTTTACATTCATTTTACCCATTTACACATAATTATTTTTGTTAAAATTAGTATTTATCTTTTTTACATTCCCATTCTCCATATATGATTTGATTAAGTGGTTTTCGTACATTCACCTTAGTAATGGTTTCATCAATTAAATATTATTAATTATTTTTTAATATATGTTTTTGATATGATTATGGAGTTCAATGGTGATTTCAAGGATCTTAAGGGTATAATTTTACATGGAGAGTATATGAATCTAATGTTTTAGAAATTTCATTTTCATAAAAAGATTTAATTTTAATAGATAATAGTAATATATTTATTACAATTAAATAATATTTAAACATAATAAAAAATAAATAATACATAATATTACCCGTATATAATTTTCTTTGATCATTTATGATATAAAATTTATAATAATGTTCATGTTGGTGGTAAAACCAACTAAAACAAGAATACACAATAATGGATGAGTGAGTAAAAATATGTTATATTATAATGATAAAATAGATTATAAATTAAAATAATCATTTAATTTTTATCACAATTGTATAATATAATTTTGTTAAAAAAAATATATTTTTGGAATTATTATAAAAGTAATACATCATAAATTGAGGCGGTAGTATGTAAATGTTTGCTGGTGAATTTTCCATTTTTACATGGACGCGGGGGAAGAAAAATAGATAATTGTGTGTGTTTAAAGAATAATAATTATACCTTAAAAATCATTAATATTCACAAAATCCATATATATAACCATCCATGTGAGGTTGTGATGAAAAATGAGTGACATCACATCATGGAGGTTGTAGTCTGCAAGTACACATGTGGGGGGTTTTCATTTTCCATTGGATTAATAGACATAGAAAAGTTCTGTTAAATCAATGTAATAAAATTTAAAAAAATTAATTATACAGATTTAATTTTACTAGGATGTTTATAATAGATTTAAATTAGTGGAAGAAGAGAGAAACATGAAAGAGTTGATTTAGGTCATATTACCCTTCCTTGGATATCTCTATTATAAAATAGCTTTAGATTTCATGAAAAGTATTTTGGGAGGGAAAACTACTAGTAATTTTATATAGATATTTGGACGATATGTGAGAATATAATAGTAGAGGTAAAGTTCTAAATGTGGGTAGATAATTGATAAAAATAGGTTCCCTTTTATAATTGAAAGGAAGGACACTCTTATAAATATTTTAAAATTTTAAATATATTAAATGTAATTCTCAAAGAAAGATGATTTGATTTTGTAAAATTTATAACTGTGGATAATTTATGATCTAAATAAAATAAATTAAAATAAGTTTTTATAAATTTAAGAATATTTTAAACCATATCTCTTTATATCACCACACCCCTTTAACCCTGTAAACCCTTAACGTGGAGACTTATTTTTACTATGGAAACGGTTCATTAGGAATAACAATTAAAATAAACTTATTATAAACTTTTAAAATCATTATTAAATATATGAAATAAATTTTACATTATTAATTTTCTATAATAAGTAAAACTTAATTTCTATATATGTATGAAAATCAAAAAGAAAAATGGCTTTTAGAAAAAATTACTTTTAATCCAAATCATTAATTTACAGAAGAAAATATTTTAGGGTTTATCCTTTTTTTAATTTATTAGGCTATTAATAATAATAGGAGAGTTATGTGACATAAAAAAAATATAAATACTACCTCAACCTCGTAAATATTTAATTAATATAAATGATATGTTTTATAAGAAATCAACATTTAGGTTTGAAAACATAAGACAAGTGAATTTAAATTCAATATAAATTTTTAAAAATAATTTTTACTCCTTAATCACATATTAAGCTTATAGAAAGTTTTTGAAGCAATTATGTCATTATTATATCATGATCTTGTTTTAAAAATGACAGTATATGTAAAATTTCTGTTTTCACTATACACCCCAAAACCAACACTTTAAAACTAATCTCAAAAAAGAAACCTAATTTATTTTTGAAATTATAAATTTAAAAAGTAATTTAATTTCGTCATATTAAAATTCTAAAATTTATAAATTTTTCTTATTAATAGGAATAAAAAATATAAATATAACCCACTTTGATAGAAAAATCACCCTTTAAAACATTATGTGTTATCCTTATTTCATATAATTTACTAGTGAATGTAAATTTATTTTACTAAAATTTGTATATTATTAATTTATTAATGCTCACCTTGAATTTTAATAATTTATGATTTTATTTTATTTAGTTTTTTATATAAAAAATATTCAAAATTATATAAAATCAATGTATTACATACTAAAATCTCAGGGATTTTCATTTTCAACAATAAAATAAATTTCATTCTCATAATTTTCATTTTGTTTCTAAAATAGTTTAATAAGGATACAGTAAAAAAAATTCTTATATATCTTTAAATGATAGTTATTTTACAATTAACTGAGAAGAAACATATTATTTCAGAATAAATAATTTCTAAGACCATGTATATATCATTATAGGCATCATACCTCTAAATGAGTTTAAAAAAACATACCATAATATATGAGTGGTATTTCAATTTCATTTTATATCCCTTATTGAGAAAAATTTATCTCATGCCATAGTTTTAAATATTTTTCATTTAAATTAATTATTTATAGAAACAATAATATTTTTAAAGTTATTGTGATGAAAGCATATCTTGAAATAAGTAAATGTTGCAAGGATGAAAGAGAGAGTGTAAATAGAAGAATATATTTTTATGGAGAAAATATAAATAATGAGACAATTTTACTTATATAAATGGATGTATTGTCTTAATTTTCATTTAATATGAACCTAAAATATCATTGGAATTTTAGAAGATGATAAATCCTTTATATTAAACTCATAATAATTGTTGGTATATTATATATTTTTATATTTCATATCTAAGAAAGAGTTTAGATAACATTAGAAGATATGATTTCAATAAGAATGAAAATTTAATTTATGGCTTTTAGAGAATTTAATTAATCTAATAGTATCCATGTTCATTTACATTATATATGTATATTTTTTATTTTTTTCAATATAGGTAATCAGATGAACATTGTCAGAAGGTGTAAGAAACTGGTCTAGGATTTCAATCTATCAAATGCTCAAACTGGATCACTACTAGCCCCTAGGGTCTTTCTGATCCCAAAATCATGGAAACGAGTACCTATAAATAATAGGAACTCACTTGGTAATGAGTTTTTCTATAATTTTATGTAGATGTGATAAATGAAATGTATAAAAATTAATGTATGAACTGTCCATAGGTTGTTCGTCCATGCTGAGAAAAATATTTCTAAATAAACAAAATAGATAATAAGGATAACATTGAACAACATGACAACCAAAATCCTCCCTCACTTGCCTCGTCTTAGGCTTTTGTAAGGGGAATATTCCCACCCAATGGATTTTCATATCCCACCAGTAGTTATAGTTTCCCTCATTTGATAGAAATAAGTAAAAGAATAATTGGCCAAAGAAAATATTTTAAAGGGAAACATTATGGGAACACTAGAAATGAAAAGGCCAGTCCAACCAAAATTATGTAACAGTCACACTAACTGATTGTAAAAATATGAAATCTAATATTAAGGAATCATTATTTAATTTCAATTATTAATTTCTTTTGAAAACCCATATCATGTACCACTTAAAAATAATTCTTTGAAATCGTAGAGAATTTCCATTTATAATTCCACTAATATCTCTTTTAAAATCCATTTTCAACGCATAGAGACCCATGATCTCCAAATAATTTTAACAAGAAGGATATTATAACTACTTTTAAAAAACATGCATTATAATGAAAACACACCCATTTTAGAAATGGAATTAGAGTTTTAAAAACATTCAAAAATATTACAAATACTTTTTTGAATTGCTAAATGAGAATTAAAAGAACACTTGAAAAATTGCTTATGTACATGCCACATAATTTAACAATTTTTTATTCCAATTAAAAATAATAGTGTTTTACACATCTATTCAAATCCTTGGGAAAAATTTTCAAATCACTAAAACAAATTTTAATTTGTTACACATACAATTTAGAAAATACATGGCATTTGGCCAAGGATCCCAAAAAGTTATAAAAACCAATAAACAATTATTTCAAGGATAATAGAACAAATAATAGTATTGAAATTTATAATACTTCATTTAAATAACTGATGTAATGTATAACATGTGTTACAAGGGGGTTAAATAGAGACAAATAACTCAAAACAACGAAAGGTGATATAAAACGGTCTAAAATGCATCTTCCTTAGTGTTGAAGGCCAAAACATGCATGTGGGTAGTCCAAGAGACACATTTCACACCCAAAAAACATGAAATCCAAAAAATTAGGTCAACAGTTTGATATTAGGTTCATTCAATAAAGGAGGGGAATCATGGAGAATAAGAAATTCATGAAATGGATGGGTATGGGAAGTAGAGACTATACATTGAGGTATTAGTAATGAATCCGAAATAAATTGTTATCAAAAGAACTCAAGGATGGAGGTATAGTAGAGGGGAGGCATGGTGTGTATGGGGGGGGGGGGGGGTGTTACATGATATATATGATTGACATTGAGGTTTTTTTTTCACATTATGGGGAGAGATTAAGTGTGAGGGTTATTTTAGTTCTAGGGGTTTTTAATATTATAAAGGATTAAAAATATAAAATATAAAAATATGTATAAAATGTATAATTAGGCCACATGATTTTCCGAAACATGCTTAAACCATGAACAAGGTAATTCCTTTCCAAACCCCGCATCATTTAGGTTCTCTTAGGACCCATGTAGTTTGAAAACATATGCTCCAACTATGGAAAAACGTAATGTCACATTGGTAATACCTTCACATTAGTAATCCTACAATGTGAAACCCATGCATAGTATAAAATCTTCATTATTTTAAATATTAATCCCCTAAATTATTTTTTCAATTATCCCAAATTTTAGCAAAATAACATAAAATAAACAATATAGTGATACGTTGGGTCTGAAAAACACCACACAATGGAAATTTCTTGCCCAAGAATGTCTCGGGTCCCAATAGAGGTCAAAAGATACTTTATTTCTTGAAAAAATAAAAATATAATGAGAAACTATAAATCAACTATACATCCGCAATAAAATTTTAACATAAAATGATTTAATAATGGTAAAAAATTTAACAGAGATAAATAATCTATGTACTTAACATTTAAAATTAATATAGAATAGCAGAACATTCAAAAACATCTTATTAAAGAAAGATAACACCACCAAGTTACCATATTCTTTAAATATCTAAATTGAATAAACATTCCCAGTGAAAGATGAACAAACCTAGAACCATAAAGAGAGAACTACTCTGAGAAACATACAAAGGGATAAACAAACCAGATCACTAAAACTGAAGATGTCAAAAAACCCAGGAGCATAAGAATATGAGAAATTAATTCTTAAAATAAAAACAACAGTGTACCAACATAAAGATCATAATGGACATCCATTAGTGTTTATTCCCAACTATAAATATACCATCCCATGGTAATTTTAAAAGAAAACATAACTCGATGAAATGCCCATGCCACCTAGAAATAAATATACACCCCAAGTATTAAAATGTTCACCTTAGATTCTTTTCCAATATAATATAGTATACAATAAATGTACAATGGTCTACAACATACATGGGAAACAGAAAAATCATGTAATTATTCTTGAATATTTCCCAAAAGGAACACATCCCACAATGTAAACCAAGAAATAAGCCAGGAAACTTTTGGTATAATATGTCATCAAGCCAAAAAACTAAAAAATTAATGATCATAAATCCAAAAATGGATCTTCACTCACATGATACACAAACCAATAAAAATGTTACACTAGATGATTTCCACTCACCCAAGAAACCTATACTAGTCTAATGAATGACCCATGAAACATTCCAAACCCAAAAAACACACAAGAGTCCCCAATAATAGCTGATCCTACCTAATCTAACCATCAAACCAAAGTTCATGGATATAATACACTCAAACTAAACATATCCAAAGTAACCAAATGGGAAATACCAACTCAAATAAACCCAAATTACAACCCATAGAAGATGGAAACAACCCATGTCACTCCAATCAGAACAAGGGAAGTGTCAAATAGAATGAGGAATAAACCCTAAGATAGACAATCTACTTTTAAAATAGAACTTTTTTGGAGGCACGTAGTAGAAAAATAAAATTTTACTTTCAAACAGTCATGTCCCTAAAACCACACCTAGTTATCAAAAAACATACAAGGGAAAAAACAAAACACATGCCTTACAAAAATAAGAAAAATATTTCCAAAATGAAGTTTTTGAAAACCAAGACACCCTTTAATTTGAGTTCCCTTTCATTTAAAAACAAATAAAAAATAGTATATAATTAAAATAAATTCCCTTATGTGACTTGGTTAATTTAATAACATTTCCATGAATGATTTCAAAAACACAACAACACATTTTTAAACCAAAACATAGTTAATTATTTCAAAATAAAAAACATCTATTATTTTTTAAAAAAAATTCGAAACCCACATCCCTTTGAAATACAAACACTAAGGGTAAATATTTTTTTAAAGACACTAGTTTACAATAAAATTAGATATAATGTCCTTTAGAACACTATGTTCACTTGATTATACAAATCCCTCCCACATAAATGCTTTTCTATATTCCATCTAAATCTACGATTTTCCAAAAATTTTATTAAACCAATATTATTTTCCAAAAAGAGACCTATGTCCTTATTATAAGATAGATTTTTTTCGTGAATTCTATTTTTTACTCACAAAAATTAATTTCACATCACTTGAAAAAATAACTCAAAAAATGGTGTAACACAAGTCTCGAAAGAAGTACAACATTTCAAACATATCTAATTACCAATAATGATCCTTATCCCACTAACCCAACCCACTATTAAAAAAACAAGGGTTATTCAGTCTAAATAGAAGAAAAACTGAAAAGTTGAATTATGTGTTACATAGAAATGTGGTTTATATCTAGATTTTAATCATGAAATGGTTCATAAATCTTGTCCAGAATCATAAATTTTTTTCACATATTTTTTTCAGACCCTATAAAATAACCTTACATCCCGACTTACATATTAATATACATAAAAAAACATATTTAATCCTAGATAATATAAATATATAATAATGAGTTTAAATAAACAACCAATATAGGAATCAAACCACAAATTAATATTTCCATAAAACAAAAAACATGAATACATGATAATATCCCACATACCATGTAAAGTCAAAGCTTGGGTTGGGTAAGAGATAATAAGATTCTAATTCCACCAAAATCCAAATTTTGAAGGATAAATTATAATTTTATATCACTATGTCACACCTAATAATAATGGGATTTACAAATACTAATTCGAATTTAAATAATTATATACTGAACCTACGATATAATTTGTAATGAATCAGTCCAGTTTGACCATCCAACTGATGCCCAACCCAATTCTCCACTAGCCTGAAAGGGAATTCTTGATAGGCATAGGCTAGATATAAGTTATTGGGAATCAAAATAACAAACATGGAAATGCGTTCACCCAATAATATGAGTAAATACAAAAATAAAAATTCCGAAAAAATATAGAATGATGTATCCATATGACAGACATCCATGGCATAAAAAAATGTGTAGTTAATCAAAAAACAATTAATAAGGAATCTGGTGAACCACACAAGAACCAAAAACCTCCAACCACACCCAATCTCCCTATCCTTCAAGGAAAATATACCTAAAAAATTTCTACACTTCAACCACTAGAATCTATAGTTACCCTATATACCTAGAAAACATTAAAATCCTAAATGTCCATAGAAAATCATTGAATGTGAAACATTCAAAGAATTCATTTAATGTATAATCTGTCCATACAAAAATAAAGTAATAAAAAACTATATAAATAACATAAGATATAGAATAACCTCATATAATATCCATTTCATCTCAATTATTAATGTCATTTTAAAAAGTAGTTTTAAATTCCAATTTAGAAACTAATCCTATAAATAATAGACAAAGTCCATTTAGAAATACACTAATTTATTTTTTTTAATTTTATTTGAACACTTTGAGACCCATGGTCTCAAAATAATTTCATAAATAGGTTCCAACTCCTCTATTTTATACGATAGTCTTTCTAAATAAAAAACCATAATTTGCAAAATAGAATCAAAATTAAACACACTAAAAAATATTTATATCCACTTCTTTTTTTAAATCTAAATGGGAATTTAAAGAACACTTTTGTTGAGATTTAATACAATTACAAGTCATTAAATGTTTTTAAATAAAATCAAAACCAATATGGTTTTCCACACCAATTAAAATCCGTGGGGGTTTTTTAAATAAATAAAATATTTTAAAAATGACATGTGAGAAATTTAGAAAATACTTAACATGCAATCAAGGGCCATGATAAGTGATAAAAAGTAATCCAAAATTATTTATAGTATACTACAATATATAATTGATAATAAATTTATGAAAAGTAATTTATAGAATAAAATAAATTTATTAAATGGGTTATGAGGGGGTTCTATAGATACATGTACCTCAATATGGTTATGGGTGATCTAAAAAGGTCCAAAATTCATTCTATTTAGTGAAGATTCCAAAACAAAAAGAGGGTGCCTGAGATACCAATTGCAGGTTCAATTAAATAATAAATCCTAAAATATTGGTAAACCATTTTACCTAGGGATTGATCTAGGTAAGTCGGTTTATGGGGAGAAGAATAATTAACCTAAATAAATGGAAAAATGAATCATAAATGCTACCTTGAGGTATAAACCAATAATCACGAATAAATAAAGATAAAAATTTCACAAGGAGGGCGGTACAATGGATTGGAGGCACAAAGTGAGGGGGTGTCACATGAGAGAGAGGGAAATCCTAGGGGTTGTGTCAAATGATGGGGAGAGAGTTAGGTTGATAGTTATTTTAATTTGAGGGTGTTAAAAATTAAAAAGGGCCAAAAATAATAAAAATCCAAAATTTTAGAAATCTAGATAAACTGAATGGTTAAGATTCACAATTTTCCAAACCGTGTGTAAGGAAATTTCATGTCAAACCCTACCTCTCAAGGTTTGAAAAAACGTGATCTAACCATTAAAAATGGAAATATATTTTTGACATACCCCCATGCATGGTTTCCACATAGCTAATCATAGCCATGTGAAACCCATTAAGAGTATAAAATTCATAATTTTTTTAAAAACATAATCCCGGGGCTTAATAATATTTTAATTATTCGAAATTAAATTAAAATAATATAAAATAAACCCCAAAGTGAAATGGTGGGTTCTACATATAGAGAGGAAAATATCATTACCAATCAATAACCTAAAATGGGCTGAATTAGATATGTGTTGTTTTTGTTTATGTTAACTCAATTAATGTACGATATGAATAGAGGTCACCTTGTATCACCACATCCTCCATAACAAAACATGATAATATCATATATATTCATATGGTAGTATTTAAGATCTCTTAGTGGATCCTTATACCTAATGGTGTTTTAATGATGCATAAATTCTATTCAAAATGTTTTTGATATGTTGGAATGTTTATAACATAATAAGGTTACTTTTTTAAGTAAAGCCTATTATGTCGATGGAGTAGATTGAACAGAAATTACCACTACAAAGAAGTTGTATTTGATGAGGTTGGTCATTCCATTTGAAATGTTATTAAAATAATTATCTAATTATGAAAACCAATGTAACCTTCATGATTATTCTTATTTCATTATTTTTCTATTGAAACGTTTTATTAAGAATGTTGGGAAAAGAATATGGGTACAAGAGTAAGTGATTATTTGAGATGAAATATTATTAAAATAAGAGGAAAACAATAACATGGGTTTTCTTGTTTATTAATAAAATAAATGACTTACATTCTTTTTTATATCCCCTACTAGGAATTGTTATTCTCAACCCATGTTTTAATTTTTTTTAAAATGTATTAAGGATATTTAAGAACTATATAATGATTGAATTTAAATAAATGATTAATTATCTTGAAAAATGGAAGCGTGTGAAGGATGAGAACTAGAGTGTAGACATAAGTAACTTTTTTGGAAAACATTTAAGTAGTGTGTTAGTATTCCATATGTAATTATATGGGCCATTAAAATTCTCTAAATCTATAAAACTAAATTTTAACAAGAATGTAATTTTGTTAAAACAACTTATACTAAAATCATAATGATGGATTTATAATGTACGGGCTGTTAAACATAGTATTAGATACATGGTTTATGTAATGACCCAAATTTTTATCTATATAAATTTCATTCTTATGGTTATTTCATATGGAGTAACAAAATATAGAAAAAAATAAAAGCTTTATAAATGAAGACTGAAGGAAATAATAAGTGTTTCAATAAGTTAAGGAACCTATATCGATGAATTGGAATAGTAATTTGACACTAATGAATAATAAATCAGACAATCGAATCGTAAACTCACCAATGGTATTATAAATAAACTTTATCCATATTTTAAGTGAAAATATGATATAATTATATCAAATTATAGGTAAATAAATAATTTTAAATTTTTTTAATTAAGTGTTTTTTGTAAGACATAATTATATAATTACAATTTAATGACAAATATAATAATTTAAAATAAAATAAATTTTCCTAAAATAAATTTATAAAAAATTATTTTGATGTATTTTAATTATAATATTATTTTATGAGACCATATTTATATTTTCAAAGTGATATATAATCAGTTGTAATTTTAAATATGTTTTCTTGAGTAAATTGTAATTGTAACTAAATATTAAATTTATCATACATGGATAAATATTTCCATATAATAGAGTTAATGTTTTTGTTTTAGACATAAAAAATGTTTAGGGTGAATTTTTTGGATTTCATTAAAACTCCTGAATTTTCGTGAATAGTGATATACAGTAATTTATAGTATATGTAAATAAATGAATTTTGGAGTTACGATTGTGTCATTGATGATGTAAGTGATAATATTTTTTAATTCACATGAACACATTTCTATTTTTATTCTCAATAATCAGAATTATTTCTTGTATTGATCCGAATAATAAACTAAAAAATTAAATATTGAGAAAACATTCCTCTCCTATAGTATAAATACCACCCCTCACCACTTCTTATACTCATACATCTGAAGCCTTGATAATTATAAAAATTCTTCCCAAATATCCTCTCTATCTCCTTCCCCAAGTCCATGGGATTTTTTTCTTATAAAAACACCTAAACCATTTCCCTAAGGTGGTTCCCAAGTGGAAGGAATCGAGAGGTATACCCCTCTTCTATTTTCATTCAATTTCCTTTTCAAGTTAATTTCTTTTCTTTTATATCCTTGCCTCCCAAAATTCAAAGGGTATGATAAATCCAGTATCTGAAATATATTTTATTTTCATTATTATAATGCAATAATTATTTAACATCTATCTTTCCCCACCTATTATACAAAAAATGAAAACACCATCTAATATGTGTTAATTTATCGCATTCAAGGACAACGAGTTGTTGACTTCAATTACCTTATTCAAATTCTGGTCATGAAACCATTTTTATGGTTGAAAAAAGTTATATTATATGGATTATATGTGATTTAATGTTCTGTAATCATTTATCACTCACAATATTATTTTATAAAATAAAACAAGTTCGTTGTGAGAGAACCCACTAGAAATAATCCAAGCATTTATCATTAAAGATTTATCTAATGATTCAACCTCACCCAAAGTATCTAATTAACATGTATGATTAATTAAACATATTTATAATCTTTAATAACTTATAACTTCAATTTTGGAAATCAATTTACATTTTACATGGACATCCATTCTCTTATATAAGAGAGCCGATCAGGAAAATTAAGAAAAGAAGCACTCACAAATGATAAAATTGAACAATTTAAATCATAAAAAGGGAATAAAAGAACCAAATAAAAATATAATAAATCAATTAAATTTAGGAAAATTTTTTAATTATTAATTAATGATTCTAATTTTATTATCTTGGACATTAAGGTCAAGGGAAGAACACAATGGGACTTAAGGTAAGGGATTCTACACGAACAATCATTATTCTGTTTGGTTTTCTCTTCCTATATTTATACCCAAATGCGATTTCTCTTTTATTTTTATTTAAATATAGTAAATACTATTTACATTTTAGAAACTCATGTATTGAGATATATTCATACTCATTATTCAAGGATATAAAAGTTTTTAAGTCGTTCCCTTCTTGATAATTCCCTGTAATCAATCCATATTAAGGGAACTTCCCAAAATCCTACCCATTTACAAGTGCACTCGATTATATTTTTTGAGATAAAATTATTTTTATAATACCACACATCTTATAATTAAAACATTACTGTTTAACTTATGGTTTTATTTAAAATATTAATCCATTTTTCATTTTAAATGATCTTTGATATTTTTCTTAAACTTTAATAAAATGTTTTAATTCTAAAGTTTCTTAAATACTGTTTTTACATGTTATCACTTCAGTTTTACATCACCTATTATGTTATATGCATATTATAATTTATGAATATCCATGTATTATTTAATTCCTTTATTCATGGAAACTAATTTGTCATTTCAAATTTTAATGCTTTATGGCATGATTAAGATACCCAATTCAATCCATGGGTAATATTTATGTTTATTATTGATTACATACATATGGTTATTTTTGTGGAACACATATTCATGGACATGTTATGATGGGTGCACCCAGATAATGATCAAAGGAATTGGGTTAAGTTTAGTCTCATGAGACGTTATGTGCAATGATCTTCGTGGTTAGACTTGACTCATGCTCCAAGAGAAATAGTCTTGGTGGATAGCCTTGAATCATGCTCATTTATGTTCAATTTTCCTTGAATCATGTTGATATAAGTAAAATAATACTTTACTCATGATAAATTCTTGTTTTTCATTGCTTCCACATTACTATTAATTCATGATTATATGATCTCATGTTCAACATGTTTGGAACCCTTATGTTAAATAATGTTCGATGCCTTTTATATAATTATGTTAAGATTTCTAACTCAGGTACTAAGATTTATTCTTATGTTTATTATCATACTAAGATTTTAGATCATTTCATTTTTCATTATATCGATAGTTTATGCTATACAAAGATATGAAAAAATATAGAAGTTAGGATATCTTTATGAAGATTAAATAAAGATATGTTTTATTTAGTCGGATGTTTTCAGTTTTATATACCTAGTCTTCCAAGGAACTAGAATTTATGATACATAGATATAAATTTGATGTTTAATTATGTATAAAATCATGTAATATTATGTGAAAAAGTATAAGTTCTCTATAGTTGGAATCATAGAAAATGTTTAGTTATTTTTGAAGACTAGGAATAGAGAACTTTAGTAAGAACCCTAGTGATAAGACTGTATGATAAAATGTTCCTAGATTTTTGAAATTATAGAGTAAGTGGTTTTCAAGTAAATGCATCTCTATTTGGATACGATAAGTGTACGTGGCTTTGGAAAAGTTATACCTTGGTGTAAAAACTCGGACAAGGTGTTCCAGGTCTGACTTGGGGAAACTGAGTACATGAAAGCAGGCCTTATTGTGCCCCTATCTTAACAATACTGGGGGATATGCTTATGTAAATTAAGAATATTATTATGAACCATTACTTAGGTAGAAAAGGATCAAATAATAATATATGTTAGGGACAAGATCATGGATAACCTACATTAATAATCAGCGATTCAAAAGTTCAGATATACCTTTCCTTTAAGAGTTTATCATTTCATGTTCAAATTTTCCTTTTTTGGTAAGTGGTCATCCCCATAATTGAACCCTATCTTTATTAGTTAATGGAGAGAAATAAAATAATATGTGACAAAAATCACTATGATAGGAAATGCGCTGACTTCCCCAATGATAATACAAATATGACGAGAACTAGCTCTCAAAACATTATGACAGTACATTCTCAACTAGCTCATATTATCAATAATAACTTGAATCATGTGGAATGACCCCCATATCAAAGGAATGAAAATTTTTCCATAGAATCCATTATATGAAAAATTCCACCCACTTTTAGTGGATATTTTAATCCACTTCTCATAGAATAATGGATGAACTTAATTGAAATGATATTCTTTATCCTTCTATGCTCATAATAATAGATAGTTTTGATAGTGGTATATCATTTTAATGGGGGATCTGATTAGTGGTGGAAAATAATCAACAATATGAAGTATAAAGAAGAAAATTTATTCCATGGATTGGGAGGAACTCATGAAATATGATTTTCAATAAATATTTTTCTAAAACCCTCCATCCCAATATGGAAAAAGAGTTTCTAAAACTTAAGTATAAGGAAGATGAGTATATCGGGGTGTATGAGGAAAAAATTAAAAATATTTTAAGGTACTCCTTCAGTTTTATAATGAAAAAAATAAATATGGATATCTTATTTAGTGTACTAAAGCTGATCGTATGAAAATAATTGGTTATTTGAGAATTTTTCAACTATGAGGAGATTTACTATTGTTCCCTTAAAAGATGAAATGGAGATCAGAGACTCTCAGTGGGCTAATGGGCCTAGTGAAAGAGAAGGAAAATTTATCTTAACATTGGCAGATCCGAAAAACTATCCCATGATGGGAGGAATGTTAAAAATCCCACATGGCAATGTTTTGGGAAGAAACATCATATGAATATTCTAAAGGGAAACATGAAATGTTTCAAATGTGAAATATTAGGGCATCTAGATATAAACTGCGAAAGGGATATGAAAAATCCCACTGACTTGGAGGATTAAATTAAAGTTCATATCAATTCTCAATTAGTTTTTCAGTGTTTCATCTACAATGGACATTGAAATTTTGAAAACCAATCCCTATGCCCAAGGTTTTCAAAGGAAATCAACAACAACATCCAAGGAAACAAGGAAGGGCTTATGCTACCACTACTCCTAATGTGGATCTAGAAAACTATGTGGTGACAGGTACACTAGTTATTCATTATAAAATAGAGAATGTACTATTTGATTTTGGTTCTACGCATTCTTTCATATAATGAAATTATAATAGAATAATTCAAACATCAGTTCAGAATTTGGGGATTGTTTTATCTAGGATAACATCTAATGGGGGAATTATTCCATCCAAGTACATAACTCATACCCGATTAATGTTTCTTCACTGATCCTCCAATAAAATCTTGTATTATATCCTTTGGTGGAGTTTGATGCTATTTTGTTCCTGAATTGGTTATCATTGTATAAAACCAACATCAACTATTATGAAAGGGAGATCACTCCTCACATACGAAGCATCCTACATTTCTTTAAAAGGGTAAGAAGGAAGATGAATATTCTTCAGAATCATCATCTCAAGTGTGGATATTACTACCTTATGAGAAATGATATCTCACCCAATGATTGAGAAAAATTAGATGATCTTTCTCAAAGACATGACCATCGCGAGGGATTACACTGATGTATTCTCTAATGATTTTGCCGATATTCCTCTAAATCAAGAGGTTGAGTTCTCAATTTAGATTATTACTAGATCTATATAAACATCAAAGAAACCTTATTTAATGTTCACCATTGATATGGATGAACTAATGAAGATATTATAGGAGAATATAGATACGAGTTTTATATGTCTGAGTGCTTCACGATGGGGTGTGATGGCTCGCTTATTCAGGAAGAAGGATGAATGATAGTGTCTATGTATCAATTATCATGAGCAAATAAAATCATGATAAATATAAATTATCCCCATCAATGGATAGATTTATATTTTGACGAAATATGTGGGGCTAGTTGTTTCTATTGGGTGGACCTTCGGTCCAGATATCATCAATCAAAGTTGAGGAAAGAAGATATTCCCATTACTATCTTTCGAATGAGGTACGAAAACTATGAGTTTATATTGATTCTACTTGGACTCACTGATGGTCCTAAAATATTCATGTAATTAATGAATAGATTCATTAGAGATTACCTCGACAAATTTTTGGTATTATTTATTGATGATATTTTGATATACTCTAAGAGCAAGGACTAACATTTAGTGCATTTGAATACTATCTTGATGACTTTTTAATGGGATAAGCTTTATCAAAAGTATAGTAAATGTGAGTTTTGGATATAGGAAGTATCATTATTAGGACATGTTATCACTAGAAATGTAATATCTTTGGACCCTTCTAAGACAAAAAAAAATAGAAGTGTGTCATGGACCGACATATATAATGGAGATGCACAACTCTCATGGTCTAGTTGTGTATTATTGACAATTTGTGAATAACTGATCAAGATTTTCAAACCCAATTTACAAGATGATATAGAAGGTATTGACATTTTTTAGACTCCTGGATGTGAGAAAAGATTTAAGGATATCAAGAAGAGGCTTATCACTACACCAATACTCACACTCTCAATAAGTGGAGAACTCTTTGTCGTATACATCGATGCTTAAAAGAAATGATTCGGATGTGTAATCATGAAAAATTATAAATTTATTTCCCATACCTTAAGGAAATTTAAAATTAATGATCAAAATTGTCTTATGCATGATCTGGAGTTGGTAGCTATGATCTTTACATTGAAAATCTGGAAGCATTATCTATATGGGGAGAAGTGTGTGATATATATTGACCACTAGAGTCTTAAATATATATTTGTATAGAAGGATATTAATATGAATCAGTGGATATGGTTATATATCTTAATGGGTTATGACTACTCAATACACTACCTTCTTGATAAGGTAAATAAGGTGGTAAATTCTTTAAGTAGAAAATATCCAACATCATTATCAATAATGAGCATTAAAAAGGATCCAATATTTTTAGACTTATAAATTATGGACATTGGAATTATTAATGATGGAAAACCTTCAATTATTTTTCAAATAATTTTTCAACCATCCCTAGTAGAGAAAATTAATGATGCTTAATGAAATGATGTAAAAATATTAAAAGGGGTGGAAGCTATCCCAAATAGTAAATCCTTAGAGTTCAATATCAGTGATGCTGGAGTCAAAATATTTGTGTCATGAATATGTGTACCATATAATCTATAGATAAATAAAGAGATTATAAATTATACACATAACTAAAACTTATCTATTCATCCAAGAGAAAAAATATGTATAAAGATCTCTGGGAGAAAATTTGGTGGGACAATATGAAAAATGAGGTCAATGAATATACATAAAAGTAGCTAGTATGTCAGAAATGTTAGTTTACAAGGAAAAAGTCTGTAGTTATGATGTAATCACTACACATACTGATATGGAAATGGGAAAACATCCCCATGTAATTTGTCACTAGACATCCAAATGAATCTATAAAAAACAATGCTATATGGGTTATTGTGGATCCTGTTATAATGAAAACTCACTTTATCATAATTTGAGAGGATATATCACTGGATAAAATTTCATGGCTATATATCAAAGAAGTAGTAAGCCTACATGGAGTACCACTATCAATTGTACCCAATTGAGATCCAAGATTCACCTCCATGTTTGGGAAATGTCTCCAACAATATCTAATAATTGAGATGAACTTTATTACGGCCTATCATCCACAAACCCGATGGGCAATCTACGTAGACTATTCAAAAACATGAAGACATATTGAGATAATTTTCTATAGACTTCAAAGGAGGATGGGACCAACATCTTCAAATTTTCAAATTCTCCTACAACAGTAATCTCCAATCAAGCCTCCAAGTGGCTCCATATGATGCCCTTTAAGGGAAAAGGTGTAGAACCCTAACATGATGGTATGAATTCAGTGAGTGTAAGCTAATAAGACCTGAAATGGTAAAATAAATGGTGGAGTTGGTGAAAACCATTCAATATTACATCAAGGTTACCCAAAGTTATAAAATGTGATATGGAGACAATCGTCGATGGGACCTAGGGTGTAATGCTGGGGACATTGGATTCCTATGCATGTCATTATGGAAGAGGATAATGAGATTTAGGAAGAAAGGGAATCTAATTAATAGGTAAATCAGTCCCTTCGAGATCATTGATCTTGTCAGAGTCATGGCCTATTAACTAGTACTTCCACCAACCGTATATCAAGTGCATGATGTATTCCATGTATCGCTATTAAAGAAGTATATACCAAATCCTTTACTTGTATTCTCTTCATAGGTGGTACAGTTGGAGAATGATATTTCTTATGAGGAGAATCTAGTGAATATATTAGTTTATATAGATAGAGTCCTACACAACAGGACTACTCACCTAGTTAATGTACTATGGAATAACCACAAGTACAATGAGGCAACATGGGAACCAGAGGATGCGATGAAGGAAAAGTAACCACACCTATTTTCATCTTGGTATGTAATTTTAAATTTCAAGGGAGAAACATTATAAGGGGGAAGAATGTAATGAAAAATGGTTTTATCTATAGAAATTCGCTTATTATAATTATCTCATATGGTATAAACACATAAATATCACAATAAAATCATTATAAATTATGTATGAATTAAATAAAAATATTTTTATGATGTTAAGGAACCTATACCAATGAAACCGTAACTTGATCTTTGGAATAGTAATGTGATCCTTATGAATATTAAATTATCTAATTGAATTGTAACCACACCAATGGACGTATAAATAAAATTTATCTATCTTATAAGTAAAAATATAATATATTTATATCCCTCTGTATGTAAATATGTATTTTTAAATTTTTTTAATTAAGTATTGGTATTTTTGATATTCATAAATATTTAATTATAATTTATTGACTAATTTAATTATTTAAATTATAATGTATTTATAAACAAATATTTCTATGTCTTATGACTATAAGATATTTTTATGATACCGTAGATAATTTTTCAATGTGATATAAAATCAGTTATAATTTTAAATTTTTTTTCGAGTAAATTGTAATTTTAATAAAAAAATTAAATTTCAAATATTTAGAAAATTATTTCCAAAAAATTGTGTTCATTTTTAGATTCCTCACATAAAAAAATGTTTAGTATGAATATTTTTAATTTTTTTGAAAAACTTGATTTTTTGGTGAATAGTGAAATATAGTAATTTAATGTATTTGTAAATAAATGATTTTTTGAGTCATGTACACATAATTATTCTTAATATCATTAAACAACAATATTTCTTGTCATTAGGATAATAATAAACTAATGAGTTCAATAATGATAAAACACTCTTCTTCTCCACTATAAATACCTCCTCTCACCACCTCTTATTCTCACACCACTCAATCCTTGAACCTTGTCCATATTATTCACAAATATCCTCCCTAGAACCTTACACACATTAATTATCTTTTTATATTAACAAAATACCAAAACCATTTCCCTAAGATGGTTCTCAAGAGGAAGTAATCAAGAGGTAAACCCCTCTTTTATTTTCTTTCAATTTATTTTTCAAGTTCCTTTTTTTTCTATCCTCACCTCCCCTCACACAAAGTGTATGATAAATAAATTAAAATAAATATAATATAATTTTATTATTATGGACTAATAATTATTCATCATATCTCCCCACCTCTTTTTATACAAAAAATGAAAACACTGGTAGTGATGTGTTAATTTATCGCATTCAAGGACGATGAGTTTTCTATTTCCATTACCTTCTTTATGGTATAGTCATGAAACCATTTTTATTATTGAAATAGGTTATTATATATTTATTATATCTTATGTAATCTTCTTGAAAAGTTTTTTTACTCATGATAATAAATTATAAATCAAAACATGTTCATTTGGAGCGAAACCACTCGAAATAATCCAAGTGTTTGTCATTAAATATTTATCTATTGATTCATCCTCAAGAAATATAACCAAAGGAATTATACTATTATTTAACCATATTTATGATCATTAATAACTTATACCTTCAATTATGTACTTCATTTTTTCTTTTACATGAACTTCCATACTCTTATATTAGAGAGTTGATTATGAAAATTAAAAAAACAAACACTCCCAAATGATAAGTTGAACATTATAACTCATCAAAAGGGCATAAAATTACTAAATAAAATTATAATAAATAAAATACATGTATAAAAGGATATTTAATTATTAATTAATTGATATAATTAGATTATATAGGATATTAATATAAAGGTAAAAGCACTCTCAAACATAAGGTAAGGGATTCTACTAGAACCTTTATTATTCCTTCATGTTTTCTCATCCTCTATTTTTACCCAAATGAAATTTATATTTTATTTTTATTTAAATCTTATAAGAATATTTTTCATGTTCTAAAATCATGTATCAGTATATTTCAGTCATCCTTATTTAGGGATAATTTTTTTAAATGGTTCCCTTTCCGATAGTTCTCGGTGAGCAATACGTTTTAATAGAACTTCCCAAACTCCTACCCATTTTCATGTTTACTTTATAACATTTTTTAAGCTACCATAAATTTTATGAAAACAATAATTTTATTATAAAACCATTATTTTTTCACTTCATGTTTTATATACAATAATATTCATTTTTCAATTTTAAATTATCTTCGATATTTTTTATAAATGACACTAAAATGTTTTAATTCTAATGTTTCTTAAATACATTTTTTAGATGTTATCACTTCAGTAGGAAATCACCTATTATGATATATGACTATTATAATTTATGAATTTACATATAATATTTAATTACTTTCCTTCATGGGAACTCTTATTTTATTAACATTTATTATGCTTTATGACATGATTATGATATCTGCTTCTTTCCATGGTTAAACGTTATATATGTGTATGATTATTTATGCGTGCTTCTTTATGTGGTGCACATATTCATGAACATGTCATTATGAGTTATTCCAAATAGTTCTCAAATTCATTAGATATTGGTTTGTCTCATTAGATGTTATGTGCAACGGTCTTGGTGGTTAGCCTTGACTTGTGTTCCATGTGAAACAGTCTTGGTGGTTAGCCTTGACTCATGCTCATTTTTGTGAAACAAGACTTGATTCAGGCTCCTCTATGTGGAATTATCCATGAATCATAATAAATTAATGATTTATGTTACAGCCAAATTAATATTAATTCATTAATATATGATCCCATGTTCTACATGTTATAATTCCTAACATTTAATCATGTTTCATACCTTGTTATATCATTATGGTATCCTTTCTAACCCATGTGTTAAGATTTATTGTTATGTTTGTTACCTTATTGGGATTTTAGCTCATCCCAATGTTCATGTTATCCCTAGGTAATTTTATACATATGTATGACTACAATGGATGTTAGGAGCTCTTTAAAAAGATTAAATAAAGAAATGTTTTATTTTGTCCCATGTTTTCATTTTTATGTACTTATTAATCCAATTTACAAGACTTTACGATCCATGGATTGTAATTTAATGATAAATTATGATGGAAATAATGTAATATTGTTTTAAAAATTCTATGTTATCTATAGTTTAGATAATAGTAGAGGTTATAATGTTATAATGAATGAAAATTAAATTTATAGTTATGAGAGAATTTAACTTCTCTAATGGTCATCATGTTACTTCACCTAATATTTGTCCATTTTATAATGTTTTTCTTTATATGTAACATGATTAATGAAGTTATAGGGAATATAGAAGTCAATATCCTTCTAAATTAGAAATATAAAATGGTTGAAGTTGGATCTGAGTAGTATATGGCTACTTTAACTCAATTAACAAAGGATATAAATAGAGGTACCCATGACCAATAAAATAATACCTAAATGAACATGTCAATAGTATATCATTTAATGAGAAAAAATACTCCAAAATATGGTGGAACCTCATACATAATGGTGTTATAATAATAGATAAATGAATTTTAATGAAAATTTGAAGGATTGGGTTATTTAAGAAAAAAAGTTAACTCATTCCATTTATTGTATTAACAATGAGGATGATCTATGGTTGTAATTGATAAATAATACCACATAGATGAATGAGATTTATATAGTAGATGTAAACATATTTAAGTATCTAATTCATGAATAATGTTTTACTAAGGTGATTTATCATTAGTTGGGAATAAAATTTGAGTTCAAATATAAGGCCAATGAACTTGTCGATATTTATGAAGTACAATTTAATAGATTAAATAGGAATGCACCAAATTATATTATAATATATTAAAATAAAATTAATATATTTTTCTCAGTTTGATAATTTTTTGAGTATGGGTAATAGTTAAGACTGAATTTTTGAATGATTATGAAATTCTTAATGGTTCTACAAGGGTTGAGATTAATTTTGTTTACTATTTTGTGTCACATAATAATGTTTATATGAATAGGAAAATATGGAAAGTGACAAATTTAAATGAAAGTGGAAAATATGATGGAAAATTTACAAAATATTCAGATTGTGGTAACAAGAAATTTTTTGAGTTATTTATAAGACCAGGGAAGTGTTATTTGTGTGGTAGGATTGGGTATTTGGATCATGAATATAAATAAATGAGTAATAAAATTGGTCATATAGGTTATTATAAGAAGTAAATGAAATGTTTTTATTTTAATGAGATGGAATATTAAAAAAATTTACTCCCCTAGATAGGTATAAAATTTAGAAATCATCATAATCTCATGGATAATATTTTTTTAAAGCCATATTCTTTTATAGTCGATGATTAAAAAACTAAAATTAGATAACAAATAAATCAATAAAGAATATGATAGTAAATTTTAGTTCAATGTTTATAAAGGAATATGTTTTATTAAGGTGTCTATATATAATTCTTTGAGAGTTATTATGTAGTGTTACGTTATTTAAACGTTAATATGTTTAAGTACAATCATAATTTCAATTCTATTGAGACCATTTTTGAAGCCTTATGTTATTTTATTATAGGGTGATTAATTCTATTTTAGGGATTTTTTTATGTATTATGATGAATAAATTATTATAGAATAGAAAACCTTTAGGTTTCTTATAAGATTTAATTTTATTGGTATTTTAGTTTGGTATTATTTTTGGAAATTATGTTTAAGAGATTCAGATAAGCACATGGATTGAATATTTTTTTGTACACTTGGTGAGTAATTTTATTTTTTTAAGAATATCTCTATAATAAGATAATTTTATGATTATGCTTAACAAAAAGTTATTTTCTAGTATATGATTTTACTTTAATGGTGTTGATACAATTTATGGAATTATTTCAGTTGAGCATTGGGTGTTATGGTTGATTATTTGATGATTAATAAATTATTTCATCATATGATGGTTATTCATTTTTCCTTGGGTATTATATTTATATATTCTATCAATTTTTATTTTTTGTAAATTTAAATGAATTATATGAATAAATATTCACCTAATTTTTAGAATTTTGATCCATTAAAAGTTAATTTAGTGCTTCAGTTATGAAAATTTAATCATGGATATTTATCATTCATAATATGAGATGAAGAAGAGTTAAAAAAATACTCAACCCCAACCAAATAATGAAATTGAACTTATGAAATGAAATAGAATCAATTAAGTGGATTTTTTTTCATTTTCTATATTTATTGGTAAATAATTCCTCAACTAAATAATCCTTAATGATGTTTTAAAAAAAGATTATCTAATGAAGAGGTCTATATTCTATCCAAGCTATTTTATGTTTCTTTCTACTTCCTCCTCTTTCATATATATTGTAACTTTATTAATGTAATGAAATATGTATCATTACTATGGTTGAATATTATTATATCAATGTAAAGAATAGGATTTCATATACTTTCCATTTAATGGGAAATGAAAATGTCACTCATACATACATATAGACTAACACCTCCCTGAAGTGATGTATCAAAATTTTCATCACTACCTCACATTGATGGTTATAAATATGGATTTAATGAAAATATATAATATTTTTGAGACAATTATTTTTTTAAATATATTCTATTATAAAATTTCATTCCCTCAAATCCATTGATAAATTGATTCTTGTACCCATGTAAATTACCACCTCCATTTATAATTTATTTCAATTTTCAATACTTCAATACAAGGGAATTCATAAAAAATAATTTATTAGATAAATATGTTATTTATAACAATTTTATTATTCAGTAAATGTGATATTATCATTAAAAGAGTACATTTTCTTTCTCATTAAATTGTTATTACATGTTCTAATTTTGGTAATTTTCACCACAATCATTAAAATTGTTAGAATGTTTATGTAATAAAAGATTAAATTATGTTATTTAGAGGTGATACTATGTAATAATGATATATTAAATATTTTTGATATATTTATCATGGTTATATATTTTTTTAACTAATAAATTTACATCATTTTATAAAATGGAATTTTTTAATAAATAGTATTTTAAGGACTACAATGAAAATCGTCAAAATAATTTCAATGAAATGACCATAGTACTCTAGAATAATATCCAAACCATAAAAAAGGCTTCAAATTTTTTGATGTGATGAATCGAGGAACTAAATTCAAGGACTGATAACACCAAATCAAAACACACATGGTAAATGTGATACTTAACACATCAATCTTGATTTCAAGGCATCTGTATATGTAAAAGCATAAAAACAACTTTTGGATTAATGATAACTAGTAATATAGTTATAAATATCATTTTAAATGTAAATATAATAATCAAAAATTTATTATAAAGGATATTATAATGTTTTTTACTTAGCTGGTGTCTAAGTTAGTGGATTTCCCATATGGGTTTCCATTCTTTGAGAAGTATGCCATTTTGAATAAATGTAAGATTTTTTGTCTTGTATAAACATTCATATGGACTTATTTTACCATTAATATACTAAAATTAACATGTCTTAAAAATAAATTTCATTTTCTCTTATTCAATTTAGTTTTGATTAAAATGCTACAAAAGTAATAAGAGATTTTTCTTCTAATCCTTGTTTTAAATTTTATAATGTATTCATTTTAAATATTTTACCTCTATATAATTATTATTTATAATATTTCAATAATATTATTATTTAAAATCAATTTTGTTTTTAAATACATTTTTTGTTTTAGAAGCCTTTTTTTCAAATGTTTTAAATGAATTATATACATTGTTTTTTATATAGGTTATTTTTATATTTCTTTGCAAAAGTGAAAAAAGAATGTTTTTGTTAAAATTTAATATAATAAAACCTTTTACCACTATCATAACAATTATTCATTACCAATAGTCATAAAAATTATTCAATGTTTCTTCATAGAAGATATTATTATCATTATTTTGGGAATTTTTTTAAATTAATTTTAATGAGAAAAGGATATTTATTCTCATTTTAATGAGACAAATGAAAGTGATTTTTCTTGTAAGAAGAAATGCCAATTATTTTATTAATTATTATTGGAAATAAGTATTTTATTTTTTTCAATCATTTTATGGTTCTAACAACATATATATGATGATGGGTATGTATGATATTGACTTCTAATGCAATGTGTACTATTAATAGAGATAACTAGTTTTAGGTTACTCCTATTAATTGGATGGAGTTAAATGTTCATAAGTAACTAATTTTATGTGGATATAGTTAAATATTTATAAGTTAATCCTATGCATTTGATAGAGATAAATAATTAAATTTTACTCTTATAAAGTGAATTTATTTAATTTTTTATAAGTTGCTCCTATGATGTAGAGATAGTTAATTGATTATAAATTACTCCAACGATTTGGATAAAGTTAACTATGTATATGTTTCTCTAATTAAGTAGATATATGTTGGAATACTCATATAATAATCATGTTTTAATGGTCACAAATCCTATTAATCCTAGTTAAATCCTGTAAATTATATTAAATCATCTGTATTATTGTTTAATGTATTCTCATGCTTTTAGAAGATCCATTCATGATCTTAATTTCTCTACATTCAGTTTAATTACATTATACTAACCTTGATTTACTTTTATATTACCATATTTGAAAAATTATTATGTCTAATCCACTCTATGATGATCTTTTCATACGTCTGAATACAGTTATCTTAAAATAATTATGAAACACCGTGAGTCTGCCAGTGGTTATGTCTTTCTGGAAAAGTAAATCAGACACCATAAAGGATCAGACACCGTGAACAAGTAGACACCGTGAACAAGCAGACACCCTGAACATCCAGACTGTGAACAAGACACCATGAACAAGACACCGTGACTACGAGACACTATGACCAATCCAGACATTGTGTTAAGGAGACACCATTTCCATGACATACTATGACACCATCTCCTAATATATTTTGTCTTATTTCAATTTAATCTCTAACGGTCATATTTTAAGATTTTAATGCACGGAAATAATTAATGTTTCCTTGTAGACATATCATCAGACATTATGAGGTACAAGGTGCAGAATACATGCGACCTTTCAACTCCAACACATACACTCCAAGATAAAAGAGTAGTGCGACCCATAAAAAAGATATGATAACGCATGAAATAAAACCAAGTGGGCATGAGCAAGATAACGAAGAAAAAACTTAATGAGATTTATTAAAGAAATGGTAATTTGATAAAACCCATTTTTGCTTGAATCCAGAGGACATCTTCACGCTGCGAAACACCACGAAGAACACAAGCCAAATCTGTCTGTCTTGCGACACTCTGTTTTCTAGATGAGGACTCGAGTTCGGCATCTGCTTCATCTCATAAGTCCAGAGCTACAAAGACTAACACTCAGAACACTTATGAACCTATCTCAATATTATTGTCTATTGTGTATCATTTTATTAACTTTTGAGTAGAGTTTGTATCTATATAATAACGCACTATATCTCCTTCATCAAACTGAAGGATACAAGATATCCTTACTAAATCATTCTTTTACTCTTGTGTATACCCACTGATAAGTGTGGAATAGGTCCCTGTGTTGCTGAGTTGTATGTACCCACAACGAACTATGTAATAGGTCCCTGTGTGGCCTGGACAGTCTTGTGTACTATTGTTAACCCAAATCCAGGGTGTGGATCAAATATTATTTATATAAACTTATTGGTGGTAGGTGATCACCATGTGAAGTGGATTATGTCTTGGCTTGAGAGTGATCCACTTGTTTTATAACCGCTGTGCTGCTTACTTTAGTGTCCTCTATTTTACTGCTTTTTTAAATAACTCAGAAATCACTAAATTCACATTGATCGTTAATCTTGGAAAGAAGTTATAATTTATTTGACTTAGTAAAATAGATTCAAAATTAATATTAATAACTAATAAGATTATTAAGAAATAATCAATCTTGTAAGATGTTATTTAAATAGTCAAACCATTATAACTGTATTACTTTGATTAACGGGGTTGTATTTAATGTTATGGGGAATTGTTTTTAAGAACACTTTTTACAAAAAAAATTATAGTTATGAAAATCCATTTAGAGAGTATGAGTTTTGAAATTTGTTCTTCCATTATAGATTAATATAAGATTAATGTTACTGATAGAATCACATGGGATGAACCTAAAAGAACTTCCTAGAAAAACAATTACAAAGCTATGAATGCTCTATACTACTTCTTAGGAGATGAGTAATTCAATAGAATTTCTTCTTGTAAAACTGCCCATGAGATTTGGGATACCCTATCTGTCTCACATGAAGGAACATCATGTATAAAAGAAATGAGACTTAACACTTATACTATCAAATATGACAATTTTAAAATGAAACCCGATGAGCCTATTTTTGAAATGTATCTTAGGTGTAATGATATTTTCAACATAATGATCTCACTTGGAAGATAATTACCAGCCAAGGAACAAATCATGAGATTCCTTAGATGTGCACCCGACAGATGGAGGGGAACCTCTGTCTCTATTAAACAATCATGCGATATCAGATGGCTACCTGTAAAATAACTTACTGGGAAACTAATTATGTATAAAGAGTAATTGAAAGACAACATGGAAGAGGATGACGAACCAAAGAGTAAATATGTTGTATTCAATACACCACCTCTAAGCACAAAAACAAATGTAAACGGGATGCTTCTATTGAATGCTCCACTAGTGAACAATCATAATCTGATAGTGATGAGGATATGGAAAAATTAGACAAGAGATTTAAAAGATTCGTCAAGAAGAATAACTTTTTAGGAAAACCTAAATTCAAGGGAAAATATAACCAAAAATGAAATTGGAAGAAGGGCTGGAAAAGAAGTTACAAGGCCGTTGAAATCGTCAGCTATGAATATAAGTGCAAAGGAATTATCAAGGCAGACTATCCAAAGCACAAGTACAAAAAGAAATATGAGGATTAGGAAAAGAAGTAAAAAAAAGTCCATTATAGAAACCTGGAGTTCATCTGACAACATTTCAAGTGACTCATAAACATTACATGATGAACAAGAAAACAAATAAAATATGTGGTTCATGACTAACACATCTGAGGTAACATGAGATTCTCTTGTACTTAATTCATACTATTTTGGATATGATAGTGACTATGAGAACATGACTAGTGAAGAGATGTTTGAATACTATAACATTCTTGAAGGAACATGAAATGAACTAAAAGTCAAATACAAATCATTAAAGAAACATAATGCACTCATTGTGACTATTAAATCTGAACTGACAACTAACAAAGAAAAAACGGCTCAATTGCACAAAGAAAAAAATGAATTAAAAATGTCTAATGAGATATTAAGGAATGACCTTGAAACTATTTCCAATGGGAAGAATAACCTTACTCAAATTCTAGGGAAAAATTTCCCCTAAATACAACACTGGCCTTGGTTATCAACCTGGAAAAATAAATATTTCGAGAACAAATTTTGTTTCAAGATCTAGGACATATAGTTTCACTCCATGTTGTTGACACACATCAACTTATTCAATTCATGATATTTCTTCTACTTTTTCAAGTTTTTCTGGTTTAAATAGAGTTTATTTTCAAAATATTATACTCAATGCTAATGGGCAACCTATGAGGAAAATTTGGGTTCCCAAAGCTCATATTACTCACATTATTGGACCCAAACAATTATGGGTACCAAAATATGTTTTTTCATAATCTTTTTGTAGGAAAGATTCTTAAAGAGTTCCTATAAAAGTCTATGGTACTTGGATAGTGGATGATCAAGGAACATGATATGATACTACTAATTCATCAAGAATATAATAAAAATATATGGGGGACTTATCACATTTTGTCATAATTCTAAAGGAAATATAATTGGCCTCGGCCAAATCGGTAACTCTAACTCAGTTTTAATTTCCAAAGTACTATTTTTTGATGGATTAAAATATAATTTTCTTTGTATCTCACAACTATGTGATTATGTATTTCATTTTATATTTGAAAATGATTCTTGAAATGTCTTCAATGATAATGATGAATTTGTGTTTTCAGCTTTAAGAAATGAAAATGTTTAATCTGTTAACATAGATTAATTAGCTTCTAAAAATGCTTCATGTTGAAGTGCATTTCATAAAGAGTCATGGCTCTGGCATAGTAGACTCGAAAACTGTAATATTCACTCCCTTAGAATGTTAACTAGAAAAACCTCAGTTAAAGACTTACCCAAAATTGAGTTTCCAAATAACAACGTGTGTAATCCCTATAAAAAGGGAAAACAATACAAAGTTTCCTTCAAACCAAAGAAAGAAGTGTCAAATTTTCAACCTCTCGGAATGGTTTACATGGATTTGTTAGGACCATCTTGAGTTTTTAGCTTAAATTGGAAGAACTATGTTTAGGTTCTTATAGATTACTTTTCTAGATATACGTGGACCTTATTTATGGATCAAAAAATTGAAGCCTGCCCTTATTTTACAAAATATGCCAAGTATGTAGAAATTCATAGTGGACTTAGAATCAAATAATTAATATGTGATCATGGTTCTGAGTTTTAAAATCAAGAGTTTGAATCCTTTTTCTCACAAAATTGTTATAATGACAATTTCTCTGCCCCTAGAACACCTTAACAAAATGTAGTTGTAGAAAAAATAAATAGAACCCTCCAAGAGATAGCTAGAAAAATGATTAGTGAATATGACCTACATAGTTATTTTTGGTTTGAAGCTGTCAATACAAAATGATACATAATCAATATAGTGTTAATTAGACACATTATTATGAGGGCTCTTTATGTGTTTTGGAACAATAGAAAACCCAAAATTAACTACTTCAATGTTTTTAGAAGTTAAGTATATATTCTTAATACTAAGGAAAATATTGAAAAATTTGAATCCAAGAGTGATGAAGGTATCTTTTTATAATATCTATCTCTAGAAAATCCTATAGAGTGTTAAATAAAAGTATTAAATGGGTGGAAGAATTTTCCCATGTCAAATTTTATGAAGGAGATCCACATGAGCCTAAAACCTCTCTTGAAAACCAGGGTGATGATGTATCAAATCTGAAAATCAATTGAAAATACTCGAACACTTATGTGAAAGAATCTGTGAAAACTTTCAGTTCTGGAAATTCCCTAAAATCAGGTCACAATGAACTTGGACCTATCTATGAACCTGAAATCAATAGTCCCTCCTTTTCTAGAACTATTATAACTCTTAAGAACCATCCTTTAGATACTATTGTAGGAGACCTAGACAAAGGAATGCAAACTACAAATTCTATTAGAAATCAGGATTAACATCTAGTCTTCTTGTCCCAACTTGAACCTAAAAACATTAATGATGCTATCAATGATGTATTTTGGGTGATGGATATGCAAGAAGAACTAAATCAATTTTAAAGGGAAAATGGTTGGAAACTTATTGAAATACCTAAAGACACAATCACCATAGGCACTAAATGGGTATTTAGAAATAAGGTAGATGAAGATGATAACATAGTTAGAAACAAGGCTTGATTGGTTGCTCAAGGCTATAGTCAAGAAGATGGAATTGGCTATGAGGAGACTTTTTCACCCATACTTAGACTTGAAGCCATCAAAATCCTTCTTACTTATACTACACATCTGAATTTCAAACTATTTCAAATAGATTTTAAGAGTTTATTCTTAAATGGGTATGTAGATGAGGATGTTTTTGATGAAAAACCCCCTAGATTAACAAACCCTCATTTACAAAATCACAATTTTAAATTATCCAATGATTTATATGGTTTAAAAAAAGATCCAAGAGCCTGGTATGATAAGCTGAGTACTTTTCTTATTTCCAAAGGTTTTACGAAAGGAATAGTTGATCCTACACTTTTTATAAAATGAATTTCTAATGGTGTTTTAGTTGTTCAAATCTATGTAGATGACATTATTTTCGGATCTTAAAAAAATTCATTATGTGTTGATTTTTTTAAAATGATGCAAAACGAATTTGAAATGAGTTTAATGGGTGAACAAAAATTCATTCTTTGATTTCAAATCTTTCCAAATAATGATGGTATAATTTTAACTCAAAGTAAATATACTAGAGATCTTATAAAACATTTTGGATTTGATAGCACTAAAAGTAGTAACACTCCCATGAATACCACATTTATGTTTGTTATTGATGAAGATGGAAAATCCATTGATCAAACAACTTATAGATGAATGATTGGAATTTTACTCTATTTGAAAGCTAGTCAACCAGAAATTATGTTTTATGTGTGTATGTGTGATTTTTTTCATGAAAAACCTATGGAATCTCATTTAAATTTTGTAAATATAATTTTCAATTACCTAAAGAATAAACCCAATCTAGGATTGTTCTTTCCTAGAGGAAAATCGTTTTAATTAGTGATTTATTCTGATGCTGACTTCAGTGGATTTATGTTAGATTAAAATAGATCCTCTGGAACATGTCACTTTTTAGGCAAGTCACTAGTATCATGGTGTAGTAAGAAACAAATTCGTTTTTCATTATCTACTGCACAAGATGAAAACATAGCTACTGGCAGTTGTTGTGTACCAATTTTGTGGATGAAACACACATTACTAGATTATGGATATCAATTCAGGAACATACATATAAACTGTGACAACAAACATGCTATTAACATCTCAAAAAATCATGTTTCATATTATAGGACAAAAAATATTGTTGTAATACATCACTTTTTTAGAGATCATTATCAAAAAGGTGATATCACTTTGGAATTCATTGGTACTGAATATTAGTTTGATCATATATTGAAAAAATCATTAAATTCTGAGAGAATTGACTACATGATACATGAGTTAGGCATGATAAATCTTAAGTAAATGTCTTACTTTTTTTATATATTACTATTTCATGATTACGATATCATAGTTAGTGTATCATGACTACTGTCTGACAGTTACTGTCTCACCATAAAGTTTATGTTTACTATCTCACCATAAATTTCATGTTTAATGTCTAACCATAACTCTCAATCATGGTCGCACCGTATCACTCAGTTACTGTCTCACCATAATTCTCAGTTACTCTCTCACCATAATGATCTATTAATATCTCACCTTAACTTTCATTCTCTGTCTCACTATAAAGACCAGATATGATCTCACCATAAAGATTCCTTATGATTTTTATTTTTGAATTAAAATCGTATCACTGTAATTATCATTTTCACTCTTTCTATTTTCCTGCACTTTTAATCTTTCTATGTTTGTTATTACTAAATTATAAAATAAAGAAAGTATCATTTTTCCTTCACGCGAGGTTTCTTCCATTCACTCATTCGTAACCTATCTTCAAACCTACATCCCTTCTCTCTCTCAAGGACCTCTAGTGGATGCCCAGGATGAAAAAATATTCATTACTGACTCCTAATAAATGTTTCTCAAAGAAGAAGAATATTTCACATAGCTATCACCCGAAGGACCTCTAAACCCAAATTTGGTAAACCGAGTTTTTGTACCTGATAAAGAGGTTTTCTACAAATGGATTTTGTCAAGTAATTATCTGGTTCTAAATGTTTTAAGAGAGAAAGGCTGGCTAGAATGGTTTTCTAAGGAAGATAGACCTATCTATCATAATTTAGTGGCTCAGTTTTATCAATATGTTAAGTTCTCCTTTGAGCTTAAAGATGGATATGTTGTGAGAAGCTAAATAAATATGCATAAATTCTCATCCTCTTTGAGGTTATGGGACAAATTCCTTAGGATAACTCATGAAAGAATCTATGAGGATTATCAGAGAGGACCTCCACCTTCAAACGAATTCTTTGATCTGGAGGATGATTTGAAAGCCTTAATTGGAAATGGAACCAAAAGGAGAGCCATTACTACTGAACGAGATGGTGAATCAAGACTTCTATTCAAGTTGATTCAGAAGCTGGTTAGCCTAAGAAAATGTTATTTTATTGTACTAAAATATTAGGATGTGTTTTTGATCCATCTTATAAAAAAGGGCATAAGATCAACCATTGAAAATATATCATTCACCATATGTGTGAACTGGTCAAAGAGACATCCAAGTCAACCTCCTTGTTTTACACTCGGCTTATTTGTGCCATTCTTCATGCCAAAGGTATGGTTGGACCTAATGAGGAAGTTATAAAGGATTGTTAGTACTACCTTTCCAATGCCACAATCAAGAGGATGAAGATAAATTGGAACCCTTGGAAAAAGGCATGGGTAGAAGACAATGACACATATTATGAAAAATACAATCATGTTGAACATCCTTCAAGACCTAGAGATATTTTTTATCCTGGTTTGGATCTAGATGAGGTTTTTGAATATTCATGTAAAGTGGAATAAGAGGCTACTATGCCCCCAGGGAAACTGTTTCTATTGAGGGAGACAATACTTCTATATCCCTCTTTTGGTAAGTGAAAAAGAAGTCCCTAATAATATAGATGTTGTTTATCTGGAAGATCAACCCAAGGATGAAACATTTTCTGCTGTCCAAGAAACCAAGAAGAATGTTGTAGAAGAACCTATAGTGGAATAATTACCTGTTATGAAAGGATCTGAGCATGAGGAACTCCCAGTGGAACATTTTGTTCCTGAGATAATGCCTTCAGTTGAGGAAAGGATGGAGAAGGATTTTTAGCTGGCTAGGCAAGAAATGAGAGAAATACTACTAGATGAATTTGTGGAAATGGATCATGATCTTGAACCTCTCAGTCTTGAGAAGGATAAAACTATTTAGGGGGAGAAAACCCTAAATCTAGAATCTATTTTGGAACCAAACCTAATAGTTCTAAATCCTATAGACACTTGATATAAGTTACGCAGTTTCTAGGATGTGGATGACTCTCAACAAGTTTCAGTAAAAGGAAATGACCTTTCTACTATGTTCAAAATGAAATCTTTCTCCAATATTTCTCTTGATAGGGAACCTGAAACCGTATCAATCCCTATTTTTGAACCTTCATCAAAATAACCATTATTTTTGAGTAAGGATGATCTAAAGGAATTTGGTGCTACCCTTTTTTCTGGTGTTGAAAAAGTTCTGAATTCCCAACCTACTCTTGTGACACACATAAGTGAGAAGGATGCTAATTTATTGTTTGAGAATGTTATTTTGGAAATTCAAACTAAAATTATTTATGAGATTCAGGAAGTAAGAGTTGAGAATAGGCTGCATAGTGTTGATGTGAAAAATATGAGAGGTATGACTGAACAGATGCAGAAAGAGAAGCATTTGAGATCAGAGATTATTTCTCATCCTATGGAACCAGTTGTTCCTCAAACCCCACAGAATGTTTTCTCTAAGATTCAGCCACACATAGAATCCTTGGCTGAAATGGTCGCTGAAAGGAACATACAGATTTTGAAAGAAATGAGAGATCTTGTGGTAAATCTAAAAAAAATCACTGATGAGTATATGGGATGTCTTCAGAATAAACTGAATCAAATGAAATCTCTCACCACCGCTATCAATGCTTCTAAAGCATCTGATCAATCCTCTCAGCCCTATTTAGACAGTGAATCACTCAGAATAGTGGTCATAGAAGAGATTCCAACTGTTCTTAGTGGTTTTAATAAAGATTTTCTACATGAAGTTATCAAGAAGAGTGACAGAGTTCTTTACCTGGTCCAAATCCATTAAAAAATTGCCGATGATGCACAGTAAGAGATTGCCAAGAAAGTGGACTTCAATTTCAACTGAATCTTCTCCAAGACTGATATGACAAATAATTTCAAGTATCCTATGGAAAATATGAGGATTCCTCCTATTACTCAAGCTTTCAAGACCCATGTCCAAAAGCTCATAGAGTTTACTCGAATGCTGGACAAGTTTACGGAGAAGATGAATGATTTTGTGAAATCCATCTAGTATGGTTGAGAGATCATTGTGGATTTTATCAAACTCTTAAGGCCCTATCTTCATGTACAGAGTACAACCATTGTCGCTCCTGTGGCTACACCTCTAAGGCCCAGTTTTCCTACTTTCACTTCTTCCCTAGACTCTACTATTATGTCTATCAGCCAAGACCTGAGTCATTTTAGGCCTGTGATCCTTGATCAACACCTACCTCGATCTTCTACTAATCCTACTCAAGATCCATCTATTTTTAAGGCCTTATTTTACCATCTTTATCAACCATATCACTCCATTATTCTACCTACACTTCAGCTCCTATGGATTCCTCTTATTCTTTTGCTGATAAAGGCAAAGAGAAGACCAGTTAGTGAAGAAGGACAGTGTTTACTCCTTTTCTATAGGAATGATGTTGCTTTTGTGTTTCATTTTTCTATTTTTACTGGATCTTATTTTCTTTAATGGAATTTGCAATTTTCAATATTTCTCTTCTTCTATCTTTTTGACAATCCCAAGAGGGGGAGAAATCTCTATATGTTAGAAATTTATATCTATATCTATAGTTGAATAAAATATACTCATTAAATATGCATTATTTGTGATCATCAAAAAGGGGAGATTGTTGGAATCCTCTTTTACTAATCATTTTTTAATGATCACAAATCATATTCAACCTGGTTAATTCTTGTAAATTATATCAAATCCTGTGTATTATTTTTTAAAATAATCCCATGCTTCAAAAAGATCCATTCAAGATCTTAATTACTCTACATTCAGTTTAATTACTTTATACTATCCTTGATTTACTTTTATATTACCTTCTTTGACAAATGATTAAGTCTAATCCATTCTATGATATCCATTGCTTAATTATGAATACAATTATTTTAAAAAAATTCTGAGACACTATGAGTCTGCCAGTGGTTATGTCTTTCTATCAAACTAAATGAGACACTGTGAAGGATCATACACAGTGACCATCAAACACCACGAACAAGAAGGCACCGTGAACAAGCTGACATCGGGAACAAGCAGACACCATGACCATCCAGACACCGTGAACAAGACACCGTGAACAAGACACCATGACTGTGTGACACTATGACCAACCCAGACACCGTGTGAAAGAGACACTGTTTCCATGAAATATTGTGATATAGTCTCCTAATATATTTTGGCGTATTTCAATTTAATCTCCAACGATCATATTTTAAGATTTTAATGCACTAACATAATTAATGATTCTTTTTATACATATTACTGGAATGTATGAGGTACGAGGTGCAGAATACATGAAACCTGTCGGCTCCAACACAAGCACTCCATGATAAAAGAGTAGTGTATCCCACAAATAAAAGAGATGATAACGCATGAAAGAAAACCAAGTGGGCATGAGAACGATAATGAAGAACACACTTAGAGAAATTTTTTAAAGAAAGTATTGTTACATAAAACCCAATTCTTCTTGATTCCCGAGAAAATCTTCGCACTGTGAAACACAAAGAAGAACACTAGGTGAATCTATCTACCTTGCGAAACTCTATTTTCCAGACGAGGACTTGAGTTCTGCATCTTCTTCATCACAGAAGTCCAAAGCAGCAAATACCAACACTCAGAGCACTTCTAAACCTATCTCAATATTACTGCTCTATTGTGTATCATTTTAATAACATTTGAGCTGAGTGTGTGTCTGTATAATAACACACTCTATATCCTACATCAAAATGAAGGATACAAGATATCCATACTCAAACATTATTTTACTCTTATGTATACCCACTAATAAGTATGGAAGAGGTCCCTGTGTGGCCTGGTAGTTTGTACCCATGAAGAACTGTGGAAGAGGTCCATATGTGGTCTGGACAGTTTTGTGTACTGTTATTAACCCTGATCCAGGGTGGGGATCAAATAATATTTATATAAACTTCTTGGAGTAAGGTTATCACCATGTGGAGTGGATTATGTCTCGGCTTGAGACTGAACCACTTGTTTCATATCCGCTGTGCAGCTTACTTTAGCGTTCTCTATATTACTTATTTTTTATATAACATAGAAATCACTAAATACACTTTCATAGTTAATCATAGAAAGAAGATATAATATCTTTGTCTTAGTAAAATATCTTCAAAAGTAATTTTAATAACTATTAAGATTACTGAGAAATAATCAATCTTCTAAGAAGTTATTTAAACAGTCAAACCTTTATAACCATATTACTTTGATTAACGAGGCTGTCTTTAACATTAAGGGTATTTCTTTTTAAGAACACTTTTTACAGAAGTTTTTATAGTTACTCAATTCACCCCTCCCTTCTTGAGTATTCTACTCCGACCAATAGTATAGTTAACTATTTTTTTGTTACTCTTATAATTTAGTTGGAATTAATAAGATAAATAATTATATTATAATGGTGATTGAAAGAATGATATGATTATAACTCTCCAAGAAACCTTCATGATAATTTTTTACTCATTATTAAGTATTATGAATTGTTTTATGAAAATATTTTTAAATATAAGTTGATTTCAATATTAAATATGTGACTTTTTTAAATAAATGAAATTTAAATGAAACAAAAATATTTTATATGTTTTTTAGTTTTTTCAAAGGAATAATGGATTTTAGTTTATTTTCATATGACTTTCTGACAATTTTTCTCTCATCCCATGTATTCAAATTTTTTTAATATATATTCAGGATGTATATGAAATATAAAATGGTCAAACTACTGTTTTGAACTATTGTATTGAATATTTATTTTTTATATTAATTTTCGTTACAAGTTTTCAATTCACTCTTTTATCATAATGATTTTATGAATGTTATTTAATTTCTAAAAACATATTTTTCACTATTCACCTAAAAATAATCCATTTGGAAAAAAATAATCCTATTATATTTATAATATTTTTAATTTAAGAATTTATTTCATTTTTTCAAATTAAAACTTGAATTTTGATAAATTTATTTTTTAAATGTAAATAAAAATATAGAGAAAAAAACTTTTATAGAAAAATGACAGGTTTAATATAAATGTCCCTTTAACCATATTTCATATTAATAACAAATGAGTGTTAATTTATTCATTTTCAGGGTATATATTCATATTTTATTTATTTGTACCTTCCTTTATAATAATTTATGGTTCCATTTATTTTGGTGCTTCATGTAATATATGTAATCCAAAATGCTAATATTTAGAAGAAAATTCGTTCTAAAATATCAAGCTATTACACCTTCCCTGAGTTTATAGGATCCATAGGTGAGTTGCACTATGTCTTATAGTGGTTATTTATAACCAGGACCACTATAAAAAATCTATAACATTTGTGATATGGTATTAATGGAAACCCTAAGGGTTGTGACGTGGTAAGGGGTGATGTACCCTGATCATGTTTCTTATAGTTTGTATAAATTTGGTCATTATGTCAAAATCCACTTATTTTAATCCTTATCATTTTACCCCTTGGTGACTTAAGGACACCTTTTTTAATTTATTGACCTCCCATTAGAAGGATATAACCTTGATCTTATAGATATCGATTTGTGGTGATACAAGGTGAGTTTCCTCTAGTCTATTGGTTTCATTCTCTCATATTATCTCATACAATGATATAATTATTTGATTAATTAATTTTCATGGAGTCTATACTAATTAAATATTTTAGATTAATAATGTTAGGATATACATATTGATCATGATTTTCTTTCAGGAAATCTGATAAGAGAACTTTTTTTATTCTTTCAATCTGGCTCAATGAAAATTTGACGTTATATCTCTATATAATGGATTGATGAATTAAATATATTTTATTTTCAATTGAGTTGTTATAAGTATTAAATTTTTGGGGTAATTGTGTAATTAATATATTGAAGACAATAATTTATAAAATTTAATATAGAATTAAATATAGAATGATATTCAGTTATCATATGTGGTTTATGTTAAGATAAGATGTATCTTGATATTTTATAGCAAGCATAAAATTCATTTTTACGATTATTTTTTTTATTAAAATTGATTATATAATTAATACTTGATAAATAATGAAAATATGGTATGATGATATGAATAATAAAACAAGATTGTGAAATTAATTACCATTCTTACTTGAAAATCATTGAACTTAGATGTGTTAATTGAAAATGGTTTTTGGTTATTTTCCCCATTATTAGATATTGAGTATTATATTTCTTGTTAATGAAACAATATCATAATTAATAAATAAATTAATGATATTAATGAATTTTTTTACTAGTATAAATTGTTTTGTGCTGACATTATCCGACCTATGTTTTATTATAGGCTTTTATGTATTGGTGTTATGGAATTTGATGTCTCTTGAGATTCCTATGTTAAAAATAAAATTTTTGTTATTTGTATGAAATGATATTTTCTAGTACAATTTCTATGAATTGTTTTTGAATCCATATTATTAGTATTTTACACATAGGATGCATGATACATATTAAGATCTAGTATTACTTTATATTCATTGAAATGAAGTTGATGTTGGGATAAATTTTATAACTTGAGAAATGGGCTTGCATGTTTCATGAATAGTAATATTTTGTAGTTTATTTATTAGATATTTAAGATTGAGAGAGGATATTTATTAATTTTTCATTGATTTATCCAATGTTACATGATAATTTGTTGTTTTGGTTTTCGAAATCCTGTTGTAGTTGTCCTAAATACTACGAGTTAATATTCAATGTTGTATTTTTATTCATGTACTAAAATACCCATATGATGAATAGAAAATGAATTATAAATCAAATAATGGGTCTTCATGTTGATTATGGTGGAAATTATATGTTAAATAAGAATCATGGGATAGATGGATTAATACCATATTTATATGAAATGGGAATCCTGTAATTGGATATAAATTTTATATTCATGTTTGCCTGTGTTAAAAAGATATTAGTAGGACACAATTTTTTAATGGGATAAATTATTTATTTTTAATTTTCCTAATTACATAATGGAATGATTAAATATGTTGAATTTTTATGACTGTATGATTATCTAAAATCTAGATTATTAAATAATAAAGAGGCAGTAGGGTGTCATGTTAGATAATAGATATTGGTGAGTCTAAGGTATGTAATTTCTCTAAACATTGGTTATATGATATAATATTAATTATATTTTCTAATTTCATATTCTCTATAATTAGAATTATGTGGGAAATTGATGACCAATTGTTTTTGGTTCCAATCATTTTTCACAATATCTATGTCTGTGAGGGTGAAAAAGGTTGAATTATCCATCTTCCACACTATCCCTAGAAATATAGAATGGTGTGTAGGAATACCTATGATGTGGTGGATTAATGTATAGGGTACATATATAAATGGTATTATATGACCATTTTTTATACCACACTTCTACATGTGTTATAATAGTTTTCAATTTCAGAATATGCATGAATTTTAGGAATAGTAAGATTGGTTACTATTGGTGTACTTATATGGGCTATGATAGGCTGAGGTATAACGCATGTTACATGGGTTTTAGTGGATTCCAAACTTGTTAATTTTTAGTAAATTTGGTTTATATGTTAATGAATGGTGTGTATGATGAGATATGACTATGATATAATTGCAGCAGAGGTAGGATGAGTTAAAAAAGGGATTATAACACATAAAACTTAATATTAGTGTATGAAAGTAAAAAAGAAACGGTTAAGTATATAAAGGGTCTATTTCACTTATATATGGTTTTATATTATGTTACTATTTTATATTCAATAATTTTTGAATAGTATATAGTGAGGATGTGATATAGTTTTAACTATTTATGAAATAAGTTGGATTCATTTTTTTATTCACTGGCATTTTTTATGATTATATTACATTTTCACAAGATCTTTTAGAGAGGATTCAACCGAGTATTGCTATATGATCAACTTATATATAATTTTTTTAAATGATAATGATATTATTGATGATTGAGATAGTTATTTATTCATCCTAGAGTTATTTAGGATCTCATTAAGTTCTTGGTTGCCACCATGAATTTTTTTTATTTCCAATTATTTCAATTATATGATGTTACATTCATACATTGATATATTTTATTTATTTATGATTTTTATTTTTTTATGACATATAATCATATATATTTTATTTAAATTTATAAAATGAGGGAATTAATATCATTGGTATACATTCTATAATATATGTGCTAGAAACCATGTTGTAAACTATTGGAGGTGGGATTTGGGTGGAATACCTCTCTTCATTCCTGGTTGTGGAAGTGTACTAGTGGATGGGGTTCATTAAAATACTATCCAATATCATCATTAATAGTATATTAAACATATCTAATATGTCGATACAATTTCTAGGATCCTCATTAAGGTAGAAATAAGATGTAAGGAAACATTTTTCAAATAATAATCACAAAACAACATATAAAAATTGCAAAACCTCATCTCTCCCCCTAACAACATTTAGTGATATGTCCCTAGTTAATATACATAAATACATAAATAAATCAAAAAATCACATATAAACTAATGACAAGGGTATTAACATGAGGGTGAAGATTATTTTTATGAGAACCATTTATTCATGGCGCCAACATGGACTTTGGTTCTAAATTATTAATTAATTTTCATAAATCCTTTATAATGGTATTTTAAAACCAAAAATATTCATAAAACCATTACATTAAGATTCCTAGAGTAACATTAATTTTTTGTCGTTAAAACACATTTAAACCCACCTAAAAAATAATTTTCAAACCAAGTAACATCTACAAGACATAATTTGAAACTTGTGAAATTGAAATTTAAAATAAAAACATAATTCTTATATTATATGTGTCAACACAATTTATTGGGACAATATATGAGAAATTATGAACATATATCACATGTGGGGTGCCTATGAATTTGTAATGTAAAGCTATCAAAACCAAAAACTAAAAATACTCATGACAAATAATACATCAATCCCTTAATTCAAACATGATAGAAACATATTAAAGAATGATGAATTGTTTAAGTGGATAAATATATTAATTAAACCCCACTCTAGTTTTATCAAAAATATATAATAAAAATCACTCTAAAAACAATAAAAAGAAAATGAAATCTAAATACTCACATTTTAAACCCACTTTAGTTCTTATAGTAACAATATTTTTTTAAGGAAAACATGTTTTATAAAACTCAAGCATGAATAGATTATTTATGAATGAAAAATTAAAATACATATAAACCATAATCACCAGAGAAAAATCATCATTGATTATGGAATCCAAATCAAGGAATAGGGTGTCCCTAAAAATACCAAGACACCATAAATCAAAATATTACATCAAACTATATACCCAGGGTTTGGCCAATATAGAAAATAATGAGAGGAAGAAGAAATAGAAGGATAATAATAATAAGAATTATTATTATTATTAATAGATAAGGTTGATGATTATGAATAAGAATGGAAATAAAGGGAAAATATGGGTTAAACCTTATGAAATCCAATGAACATTAAAGGGAGGAACTCAAAAACCAAATAGGGAAGGTGAGTAATGTCACATAAGGCTTCCCTCAGCTAGCCTCTCCTGAAAGTGTAATGAATTATCCAAAAATGGATATTTAATATTATAGGGTCAAATATGTACATTAATATTTTAAAATGAATTTTGTAGAGAAACTCCATGATATGACACCCAGAACAACAACATGGCGGTCCTCACCTTGATATTCCATAAGCCCCAACACACTTAACCACCATAGAGATGAACCCTCCATGATCAACATTTTATAAAGGGAATCACCCCTCAAAACAGTCTATAATACATGAAATGGATTTCCTTATTTTGGAAACCTTAAAATACACTTCACACCACACCCACCAAGGCACAACTCCCTCTACTATGATCATAGTGTGTTACCTTCGACCGACCTCCCAACACTAAATCTAAGATAATTTGTTATCCCCCTATCCATTTATATAATATCATGAACTTAAAAATTGGCATTAAAATTATTATTATTTCCCATAGATAATATCCTCACCAAAATCACCCTTTGAAAAACCATTTTAAAAATTTTTCTCCTCATTTGACTTCCTAGAGGCACACCATGCCCATGTTGAGTGTCACCACAGTATGTGTGTGTGTGGGGGGGTGGGGGGTTATACAAACCCAAAATACACCAAAAATACTAGAAGAAATAATCATAGTAATATTTAATTAATAGTTTTTAATAATAGAATTATAAAAATGATATCATGTGGGTGATCAGAAATATTATAGAAATTCTTAAAAATCATCAAACAAGGGACTTGGAATAAAATGGTCACGCAATTAACAAAATATAAAATGAAACATCATGGATCACTATTTTCAAATCTATTTTGTTGTGTTACGAAGGATATATCATAATTTTGTTGAGATACAATTTATTTAAATAGGGTAATAAAGTGATATCTTGGTGAAAAATAAAGAAAGAAAGGGTTTTGTGTGTTGGATTTCAGGGAACTCAAAAGAAAAGGGAAAGGGGTTAAATGTGCTGAAATAATTTATTCAAATTTAATTTAAACATATTTAATTAATAAAACGATTAATAAATGAAAAAATGTAAATGACCCATATATCTAAGAAAAAGTCAAAATAATTCAAATAACATATCATGTTATAAAAATTACACACACTCGCATATAAATTTCACATGAATCATTTATTTATTACTAAAGTATTCAGTTACTAAATATTATATATTTTATAATAATATTAAATTAATTATAAAAACAATTTATAATGAAATTCCAAAATATTTATTCTCCCACTACCCTTAATATCTTCCAAACTCCTTCATCGTACATCCAAATGGATACTCTATTAAATTAAGAATCAAGATAAACAACTCCATAAATTTTAAAAAAAAATAAGGGATTGGAAAATCCACATATGTGTAATTTTCAAATGTGGGGAACAATTTATAACATTATATTTACACCACTATAATTTTTGAGACCTTATTTGGATTCTTAATTTCTAATAACATATTGAATCCCAATGTATAATCCAAGTACTCATACCTATGTCATTGACAAAAACCACATTCTGACTACCTCATAAGATATTTTAAAGATTTCACACCGTCATCTTAATTGTTGATTCACTCTTCCAAAATTCAACAATGTAATGAAATTATATAATGAACCAACCGAGTTTAACTCGACAAGCCACCCAAACTAGCACATATTGTGTTACCGGTAGAATAGTGTAACAAATACCAGTCTAGAATATAATATAAATAATAAAAAAACTAGTGTATGAAGTGGAAACATATGACACACGAAAAAAGATATAAAATCAAAGCAAAAATTCTAAACAATAGTGTAATTCAAGTCCACATAAGACCAAGAGTTACCTCTAGAATAACACATACCGAATGCAATAATAAAGAGAGAAGCTATCATATTAAAAAATAATCTTCCACTTACCTGAATCCTGAAAGACAATGTCTACAAACTCCAAAAGGCACAATTAGTGGTGTTCTAAATCACAGTTGGATACCACCACCATTTATATAGATGGTCTAATATGAATAATATATCAATTATAACAATTAAAAAAATCAGTTTTACATTGAAATTTCATACTTTCAAACCATTTATAAATTATTTTCACTATCCTAACTTTTGTTTCCAAAAACTCCTTTCATATTCTTACTCTACAAATGTATTAATTAGAAGTTATAAAAACATGAAATCATATCTATGAATCTTGATGTATATAGGTAAACACATATCTATTATATAACATATCATGAGATGCTAAGTGATTCAATAGAATATATAAAAATATATGAGCAACAATCCCTGATAAAAACTAAAATGGGATGAATAACTATAAATGAAAAATGAAAAATATCCCATTATTGGGATATATCCTATGGGAAAATGAATAATAAACACTCAAAATCCTAAATATCTATACATTGGATAAAAAGGATATCGATTCCTTCCAGTTGAAATCACAAAATTTACCTTTGAGTGGTGCAATACACATGAAGGCTACTTGTGCCTCTATGACCATGTACCTAAGGTTACCAAAGTGAAATTTCCTAAGAAATTTTCAAAATGATTATCACAATTTCAAAAATAATTTTTAATGTTATCCCATTCCACTTTAGGAGTTTGAAAATCCATTTCTAGATTAAGAAAATATATTTTCAAACTAAAAATCTCATTTTTGAAAGCATTTTCCATTCTAAGAAATCATTTGATATAATTTACCACTCCCAATCAATATAAAAAAAATTAATTTATCAAGAATGACAATACATTCAAAACATTAACCCATTTCATAGAAACACCTACCTCCATACCATAAAAATCTAGATGCTTTTGACAATGGTGATGAAAACCTAGGGAATGACTTTCAAAAGACAAGGAATGCCAAGAAACTGAAAAGGATCGATGTAAAACACACTATAATCACAAATACACAACAAAACCACAACTAAAACAAAAAACTAATGAAGAACCAAAATGATTATAAACTCGGAGAGGAGTATTAAAAAACAATTGTGATCAATCCCTAAAAGAAGTAATTAATATGGGATAGATTGACCACAAATCATCCATTAGAGCATTTAGGTCCAGAGGTAAATGTAATTCCAAATGATGAAAATAAAAGTCCTATAATGGATGCTCTAAATACGCAAACCTCAGGAAATTACACAAAATGTAACCCCATTACACATCATTTAATCCTTGAGTCCAACATATGCCAAAAATCCCATCAAATTTATTTAAAACCTAACATTTTCTAATTAAACATTGTGTAACCATTAAACATTGTGTAAAACAATCATGTTTTATATCTAGTTCATGGGTTATGTTCAGTGACCATTACTGTTCACTTATTCTCATTACACATCATGTAATATTCTTTTAAAAATAGAAACTACATGTTTTATAGTGAAAATTACAATAAACATATAACTTCACTATAATGGGCATCCACATAATTACTTATCAAAATTCCTTGAATAAAAAATGGAAAAAAACAAAGGTAAAATCATACCTGATAGAAAGGGAAAATGGCTTTAAAAATACCATTAGTTTATACTAACCATTTAATATTTCCATTTTAAAATTAAATATCCTAACTACACTCACATCCTCGATACTACCAAATCATATTATTGGCTGGTTACTACTAACATAATCAATTAATTAATCAATAATAATATAATCATGAGATAAAATCAAAATAAATCATAAATTTACACATCTTCTAAAAGAGATAAGATATTAGTAATAATCCACATTACTTCTTTGTGATTGATAAAAATAATCCTAATGGTACTATACTAATGTATATATTACCCAATTCATATTAAAAAGTCAATTTAAGAATACAATAGGCCACCATGAAGTAGTTTTATTTCTTAATTTCTTTCCCATATCATACCCGTATTATTATTCACCAAATAATTCATGATATGCCATCACCTCTAGTCAATGAACAGAAATTATTTGGTTTCTCACCACACCATATGTAAATATTCAAATTCTGATACATAAATATTATATATTAACATAAAAATGTTCATTACATAACATCATGATCTATGCCATAATCATTTAGGTCAAGTGCCTTTTGGAAAATGGAAACATAAAAAACTGGTTCATAGGTGAACTACATCTTCTCCCACCTTCTTAGACTAATCAAAAATAAAACATTACCTCATAACTCGAGGAAGAAAACATAATTAAGCATGAACTAAGACTCTCTATAAGGGTAAACCAGGGAGATATGATTGATCATATAATAAAAACATGATAATAATGGTATGATAACATGATATTAACATTTGATTATCATACCCTTCATATCATAGATCATAAAATTAAATCCTATCAAAAATCGTTGCAGTTATTAATACATAAATCATAAAGAAATAAAAATATATAAGCAACGAGTGCATAAAATTTACATAATTAATAGAGTTTTGGCATAAAAATAAGAATACAAAAGCTTAGGTATAGGATACCCACCAATACATTTAAAATAAGGTAGGATTGGGATAACCAGTCATGAACCTATTTTGGGCTTGGGATAATGCCCAATGTACCCTCTTCTAGGAATGGAATACCTACTATTTACCCTCTTTTAGGATTGGGATAACCTACTGTGTACCCTTTAAACTCGTATATCATTAATAATGACCAATTAAATCGAGGGATACAAATGCCCAACCCATCACATAATGAAAATCATACATATATTTTCAATAGGACCCCAAAACATTCATCATACTAGATCCCGTTAAAATAAATGAGTTCATTAAATATTTTTTCATATCATAAATATTGGAAAATAATTGGAGTAAAAATTTCATCAAAATAATCATAAAATACTTAGAGAAGGTATTCAGGGATCATATCCTCAATAATTATTATGTAATATCAAAGGTTGTCGTCTTAGTGTGATTTTTTTGAAAGATCACATGGAACGTTTCTTATAAAAAATAACTTCTCCACATTGAAAATCACTTTTTAGAAACTAAAAATATAAAAACACATTTTAAAATACTATTATTTGAAAATAAACATTGAAAATTATAATGAAGGATTCAAACAAATGATTGTTCATGATGATGGAATATTTTGTTCATCCCATTGATGTTATTTTTTTTCCGTTCACAACATTTTTTAAAGTAAAAAGTGCCTTGTTTAGAAAATGACAAGAACATTTATTTTGTAACCATTTTTAAAAAATTAAATCATGGGTAAAAAATTATTTAAAACATACTTTTATAATATTAAAAAAAAATCTTTAAAACATTTATATAAAACACTAATTTGGAGGAAAATATTTTTTGACAGAAGAGAAAAAAAAGTTGATCATTCCTTAATAAATTATTTTTGATATCTTGAGTAATTAAAATGAGGAAAATGAATGGAAATATGTATTACAAAAAAATATTCACATGAAAACCAATTATTTAGTTTTGTGAGATTTATATATATACATATATATAAAGATATCGTCATAGGAAACTTAATCACAAAAAATCCAATTAAATAATGAGATTGACACATAAAATAATCAACACTTTGGTAACATTTGAATAAAAAGACCCATGAAATAATAACATAAAACCAACCATTATATATCATGATGAAAAAAATAAATTAATGATATAACCTATCAAAATGGAATAGTATACACCTCATAAATAGGATAGGTGTATAACATAACTTATGTCGCAAATATGGTAAATTTGAGATTAAAATCCCTTACCTTAAGTATATATTTTTTTTGTACACATTGGAAAATATTGTATAATAAATATAAGTATCTTATAAATATATTTTAGAAACATACTTATAAATATAATTAGATATATTATTTAATTATGACCATTTAATAATGTTGTATTAAAATTCCTTCTTAAACCTTCTCTTTCAGGTAAAAAGATTCATTTCTTTTCAAGTATGTTTCGATTAGGTATCTTTGATCAGTTTACTTTGATAATGGTTAAATAATCTACATAATGTTAAAATTGATATATATATCATATATATACAGTATATATGTATTTAGAGTAATCCATAAAAGATACATATAGAAAATGTAATTCACTATTCATGGAGATGGTAGGCTATACATACACATGAATGTTATTCCCATTTTATCAATGGATGGAATAAAATAAAGAAAAATAATATATCACATTTAAATATTCCTTATTATTGTATATATATAACATATATTGATGAAATTTATCCTCATTATCTTCCCTATAAAGCATAATTGAAAAATGAATCACTTTTTTTGGAAGGTGATTTTTCACCCTACAAACAAGTAACATTAACATATTAAAATAGAATATAAAGAAAGAAGTTATATATAATATTATAATTAAATAATCGTAATAAAATTAAAATTATAATATATAAATATGAAATCCATCATTATATCAAACTATGAGATGTGGTGATTTAAAATAAAAAACATCGCTTCATGAGGTGGAAGTCTTCCATACACATGATTTATAGTTTTGATTCTAATTTGAAGGAAGTTGATATAGATATCGATAATTACATTAACATAATATCATTTAAGTATATATGAAATAATATTTTCATTATATTATCACATTTTCATAATATTTTAAATAAGTGTAAGAAGAAATAAATGAAAAACACAATTTTACGAATCTCACCTCTTTATTAGAGATCATACATAAGATTATATCTAAATCATTCTTAAGAGGGATTACTAATAAAAATAAGGACTCTCAAATTTGGGTAGGGAAGTATCTAATATTAAGGTCCAAAACTTTAATAGAGTTGTATTTAGCATGTTTATAGGTAATCTTTTACCCTTATTCATTACTTTTTGTTTGGGATATACCTTGGGGATTTTTTGGGTGAAATTGGAGAATTAGAAAGAAGATGGGCTATGCATGGTTGGAACATGGTTTTCCCAAACCATGTTAATATCCTAGAAAACCATGAAATCCCAAATATAATATATTCTCATGGTTAGTTCATAGTTTTTCAGACTCTGCGCCCTCTTAGGAGTAACTGTGGGACACCCTTTGTTAAGGCACGTGGTTATGGAATATGGTTAGGGGAAACTGTGCACCACATCCCAAAAAACATGTGGATGGGATTATAATACCCTGAAATTTATTAAAAAATTTCCAAATTCCTTTTTTATATCCCAAAACCCCCACTTTAAACATAATCAGGTTCTCTGATCACTTGAGGCTCTCGAACTAATTCCTAGGGCTCCTAAGCTTTGTACTTGATGATTCAAAGCCTAGATGAAAGATGTGAACCCCTCCCAATAATAAAATCTCATAATGTGTTCATTACTCCCACGCTACCATCATTGAATAGACATTTGATAGGACTGTTTTCTTCTATTTGTTATGGATAAAGATGTAGATTTTAATAGATCTAATAAAATTATCTTGGATCTAGGATTTGGATATATATCTTGATCTATATATTGTTCTTAATTATTCTTATTAAATTTGGGATTTTCATTTGATATCGTCCGTCAAAAATCATCAGGTAGGAGTTATAAATTGAAAATGCCAGAGTCCTAATTTCTGTTACGTGTATATAATCTTGAAATTATTATTTTCCTGATTGGGAAATTATGTTGTTGATTTATTTTATTTTATTTATATTTATTTTGATAATGGTCATGGATAAATTATGGAAATTAAAATTATAATAATTTGATTAATTAATTAGTTAATTAATTAATGGAACATTGGGATTATTCAAATATTGAATTAGAATAATTAATTGGTGAATTAATTAATGAAAGATTGTTATTATGAAATATTGGATTATACTTGATTAACCTTGATTGATGTGATATATGTTATATTTTGATATATGTGATATACATGTGTGGGACATGATGTATTGCATCAAAATATCATAGTGATAAATGAGTGAAAGACATGGTTTGTTTCATTAGAAGAAGATAAAGATAAATGAATGTGGGACAAGGTCTACTGCACAAAAAAATAATTGTAATAAATGAGAGTGGGAGAAATATTGTTACATTTAAAGGACACTTGCATGATTTCTTGATAAATGAGTGTGGGACATTGACTGCTGCATCAAAATCCCATGAGGTCTAAGACATGGCAATTTGGGCCCAAACTATTGGGATTGGACTATGATTCCAATTGTTCATAAAATGAAATGAATCGATATGATAAATGATAACCATGGTATTGTGATATGCTTTAAACTCTATAATGGAAAAAAATAGGTATTTTGGGTTTTAGAGTCCTTGAAAAATGGGGGTTTATGTGGTTAGTTAAGAATAATTGAAAATTTGATAACCATTTACTTATGAATTGTGATTTATTCATTATAAAATTTTATACAGTCTTATTTATTAGATATTGTTTTAGAATCCACTGTGGTGGACCATTGAGTCGTACTCATACCCTACCTAGGATCCCTTATTGGTACTCAAATAGACTTCATGTTTGTAGAACCAGATAAGGTAAAGAGCCCTATGTTAGATGGCTATGTCTGGATGGAGCATGGATGAGGGAACCAAAATTGGTGACCTGGACCACTTTGGAGTTTTAGTGTGTATTTATTTTAGTTTTAATTTGACACTTAATAGGTATTTTAGAATGGTATATCTATATTTTAGATTTCGCGGTTTAATTACTACATTGGGCATCATGCGATACCAGCATTATTATGTTAATGATTATATCATTTAAATATTATTATTTATTATTGTTTTTGTATTACTCTGATATGGAGGGTATAATATCCCCGTGATCGATATTAGACCCTCACTTATTTTTAGAAGGCAATAGTGTATGGGGATACATGCCAGTGGTCATGTTACTGACTGGATTAGGGGATCAGTCTCTTGAACCTAGGTTGGGGCATTACAAAGTGGTATTATAGAAGTTTATTTTTTTTGATTTGTCATATTATTTTGGAATATTATTTAATAGAATAGAATAATTCTATACTTCTTCATGATCTCTTTAAGGGGAGTATCTAACCCATGGGCAAGTGTAAACTGTAATTACCTGAGGTGGGATTATTGTTATTGATGTGTGTTGTTACAGCTGGATTCTATTTCACCTCGAGTGATGAACTTTTATCATGATGTGATTATTGTTTCTGAGTTTTTATGAGCATTGAATCATGACATAGAATAGAACATGATTTTAGTATTAATTTATCATTTTAATAAATTACGAACTATTGTGACATGAATCATTTTTAGGCATGTATCAGCAAACGAGTTTTAGGTAAGTTGTGATGTTGAGATGTTTTACCTTGATTGTTTAATTTAGCTGAAAAAATAGAATAATATGGTACATAGAGTTGAGAAATGATGAAGGATGTGAATAGATTTGTGTCTAATGAAATCATGAATGTTGAGAATGAGTTTACCCTTATTAACCATGACCTAGATGTATAATGGTAAGGATATAAATATCGCCTCAGTTATGACAATGTGGTGGGGTTTATGGAAATGATTTTTTTATGGATTATTTTGAATCCATCTTGCGCAAATGATTTAATTTTTTTATGTTTCCTAAGACATGTGTTTCTAAATTTAGATTTATTCTCCCAAAAATATGTTTGTTAAGAGGATAAAAGGAGGTTATGGATTGAAATATCCCACCAATAGTGGAACATGAGGAACCGATAGTTCTAGTTGAGGACATCAAATAGAATTCTAGTGAGAATGTTTTCCAATTTATGTAGTTTATGGAAGGAGACCCAGGGCATGTTGAGTGAATCATGTATGATTTGACATGGGAGTTACATTTGATGCACCCTCTAACTTTAACATTAGAGGGTTTACCTAAGGCAACTGAGTTATAGATTGATTCTATCAAGATGATAATTGATCACTTAGAGACTCATGATGAGAAGATAGTAAAATTAAATTCTTACATGTTATATGGTAAAGAGAATCACTGGTGGGATATATAGGCCCATGATATATATATGGAAAATACTCAATGGAAGGAATTTCAAGAGATGTTCTTGGATCAATTTTACCTGGAGATGCTGATAGAGAAGATAAAATATGAGTTCATGAGGTTGAATCTGAGGAGTGTGTTCAACATGGAATATGTTTTCCACTTTTTAGATTTTAATTGATTTGTTCATAAATTAGTGGGAGATTCGGTGACCACAACAAAGAGGTTTCATGAAGGGATTAAATGTCAAATTAAAGGTAAATATCTTCAGCCTGAATATGTTTTCAAAAGTGTTAAAACATGCTCACATTTCAGAGGGGAACCTGAAGTAGGATTATGGTAGAGGACAAGTTGTTTTTGCAAGATGATAAGGAGGTATATATTCTAATAGTATGAAGTGTTTCCATGAGAACACCAGCTAGTGTGAAAGAAAGAGGAGTGTCTAAGGGAAGGGGCAGTTACACAGGACCTTACCAAAGTGACATATCACTAGTTCAGTAGGTCAGGTAACTTTCATAGGTATTTTCCCCGACCAATGGTATAGATTTGATCTTGAGGATAGACATTAAATCTATAAATATTCTATTGAAACCAAAAATAGATCAGTAACGTGGATCATATAAGAAGAATCAGAGTGTGGGAAGGGGATTTTCCACACCGTATTAGTTTGGAAGATGTTGTTATACTTTTAATGGAAGTAGAAGTAGTGGCTGAGGTTCTTCTAGAAAAAAATATTGTATTTGTAGAGTAGTGTATCTTAGTGGACTCATAATCCATCAGATGGAAGAGGGGAAGGATAGTTTCATGTAGGTCAACCTAAACATGTGGATAGCGAGGTTGTACCATCAATGTTTTCATGTATTTTTCATGTAGCATATGCACTAGAAAATGACTTATTTGATACCTATGACTCTCATTATTTTTTATCATCAAAACTTATGAGTGGGTTGAGTCAAGAATTGGAGTTTTTGAGTGGGGTAATGATGAGTGGTACACTATTAGGGGTGCATTCGATATTCATCTTCTTGTGCAAGGAGTGTTCTCTCAAGGATGGGGAGTATCATTTTCTATGGGATATTTACATTCTAGATATGTCGGGATATGACCTAATTAATGGTATTGACTGGTTGCTGTAATAATGAGAACACATAGATTTTTACCATAGGAGAGTGATGTTTATTTTTCCTGAGGGTGATAAATATATTCACAGTGGATAGTGGGATATCTAGTTGGGTCGTGCAGGTCCATTTCATTAGGAACTGTGGGAGATCATCACCCTGATTGCTAATCTTTTTTTGTATGAATAATGTGTATTGTATGATGTATTTCTACCTATAGTGGACCAGTTTAAGGATGTATTTCTATAAGAATTATCAGGGCTACCACCTGAGAGAGATGTGGAATTTATAATTGAGCTAATGTCGCGGGATGAGCGAGTTTATATTCCACCATAAAAAATGAAACCAATAGAGCTCCGATAGCTAAATAATTAGCTGGAAGAGTTTTTAGATAATGTGTTAATCCACCCAGGTACATTACCTTGGGGTTCCCCAATTTTTTCTAATAAGGTTGACCTTACTCTACTCTTATTTGTTGAATACCAGAAGTTTAATCATATTATAATGTAGAACCGGTATCCTCTTCCATGTATTCATGAAATTTTTGACTAGTTGAGGGGATCTTGTGTCTTCTCCAAGATCAAATTTAGATTAGGGTATCATCATTTGAAAGTTAAGCCTTATGATGTACTGAGGAATACATTAAAAATATGGAATGAAATTTATGAGTTTTTCATGATATCATTCAGACTGATGAATGCACCAATAGTGTTTATGTTTGTGATGAACTAAATATTCAACCCTTACCTGGATCAATTTGTGGTTGTACTTGTGGATGACATCATGGTGTACTCTAAGTCCCATGGTGATCATTCCCCACATCTTGAAATGGTCCTATTTACACTAAGAGAGAATTAGCAATATGAAAATCTATCTATGTTTCATTTTTTGGATTGACCACGTACACATCTTGGGTAACATTATCTTAGAAGAAGTTGTGTTAGTGGACCCAAAGAATGTTTAGGAAATAGTTTCTTAAGAAAAACACAAAAATGTATTTGATATCCATATTTTTTTGGGATTAGCTTGATATTGTCATAGGTTCATCTAGTGATTTTCTTGATTAGCATCACCATATCCATTATTAACCTAGAAGGGGAAAAACTTTTAATGTTCAGAAGCATGTGATAATGCCTTCCCTGAGCTGAAGTAGTAGTTGACATCGACACCAATCATGATCCTACTTGATCCTGGGTAGGAGTATAAAATGTTTTTTGATTCTTATGAGATTGACCATGGAGTTGTGTTAATATAGATAGAACAAGTTGCTGCATATGGGTGTCTCTATTTGAGTCCACATGAATGGAATTACCCTACCCATGACCTCGTGTAAGCTATTATGGTTTATTCTTTGATTTTTTTGAAGTATTATCTATTGGGAAAAATATTATGGTGTATATTAATCATAATATCATAAAGTTTATCTTTTCACAATGATATTTGAATATATAATAGTGGAGTTGGGTTTAGTATATGAACTCATTTTATTTTGATCTTGAATATACACCCAATTAGGGAAATATTGTTTGTCATGGTTCTAGTAGGAAAACTTAGACTTAGGTAGTTCGTGATTCTAGTTATGAGTGGAAGATGATGAAATTGCTATATGAAATAAATTTTGTGACTTAAAAGAGTCCAGAGTAGATGACTCTCATATCAGTTTCAATATAGTCAACACTTTTTGAACCAAATTAGAGATATCCTGTATGAGGATCCATAATGTTTAGTATTGAGGAAAAGCTTTGAAGGTGGGGATTCACCTTCAGAATTCAACCATAGTTGAATATGGGATAATCTATGTCAATAATTGGGTATTTGGGCTTATGATCATGTGAGAGTAGATGATGATTGGGTTTCAACAATATAATATGGATGTGTATCCTGGTGGGATGAAAATTTTCCATAACCTATAATAATATTTCTGGTGGTTGGTAATGAAAAACGGGATAGTAGGGTTCGTGGAATGATGCTACACTTTCCAACTGATGCATGTCGAGAATCAATGACCCACTACTTTAATACAACTATTTCCTATTATAGAATGGAATTTTGATGATGTTACCATGGAATTTTTAGTGGGCCTCCTGAGGAAAACAAGGAAAAATTATTCTAATTGCCGATTGAAGGTAAGATAGAGAAGGTATAACATTTATTTCCTATATGGGGGACTTTTTCAGTGGATTAGTAGTGATACTTATTTGGTCATGATATGTTCCGTCTACACAGGGTGACATAAAGAATTATTTTACGCTAGTAATTACACTTTACTTCATAATTATGTAAGGGAATGGAGATGTAACTTATCACATAGATTTTACTGTGTAAGAATCTCCACCAACAAACTGATGACCAGTAAAAACATACTATATATGTGCTTGAGGAAATTCGTAGATCATGTGTCCTAGAGTATGGTGGTTCTTGGGAGAATCATCTATATTGGGGGCATTTTTACTATAAAAATAGTTATCAGTTTACTATATATATGGTACAATACGATGGTATTTATGAATGGACCTGTAGATCTCCACTTTGTTGGAGAAGAGAGGAGAGTCAAAAATTTTGAGATTGAGTCTTGTACAGACGATATTAGAGTAGGTTCGAGAGATTGAAAGATGTATGGATACATCTCAGAGTATATATAAGTCATATGCTAATAAGAAATGGTGACCCCTATAGTCTGTAGAGGGTGAGTGTATTTTCCTTTGGTTGTCACCTAGATTACACTAATGTTGGATTTATAGATAGGGAAAGCTAGCATCCAGGTTTGTTGGACCATTTGAGGATGAGGAGATAATAAGGTAGATGGCATAACAATTGGATCATCCACATAAGTATAGTTCTATTCATTATGTTATTAATGTTTTATACCTTCAAAGATATCACCCTAACCTATCTCATGTAATCAATGTGAATGAAGTTAAGATTGAGACTGATGAATCCTCCGAGGAACATCTGATACTGGTATTGGGTCACATTGAGAAAGTGTTTTGTGGAAAGACCACAATGATAGTTCATATATTTTGGAAGCACGAGTGTGTTTAGGAGAAAAATTGGGAGAGGGAAATGTATATGTGGGACAAGTGGCCCCATCTTTTTTAGTCTAAATCATAGAGATGATAGGGAGTAAAACTCGAGGATGAGTTATTATATTGTGGGGAGATTTTGAGGTCCTTAAATTTCATAGAGTTGTATCTTTATTGCTTACAGGTGTCCTTTTTATTTCATTTGAGGAATTATAATTTGGGTTTTACCTTGGAGGGTTTTTGTGTGTAATTGGATAATTGGTTGGAAGAGGGGTTGTCCACGATTGGTGCATGGTTTTCCCAAACCGTGGACCCATCCCATCAAAAAATGTGAACCCATATATAGAGGATTTACGAGGTTGGTGAATCGATTATCAAATCGTGTTCCCTGTTAGGTGTAACCATATGAAACCCCTAGAGGAGGCACATGGTTAGGGTGCACTATTAGGGGAAACCATGAAACCTGTAAAGAAAAATATGTTTATGGGATTTTATACCAAAAAACAAATATTAAAAAAATTAAACAACCCCCATTTTATACCCCCCAATTAAACCATAATCTATTTATCTCTTTTTTGGAGGCTCCTGCATGAATTCCTAGAGCTCTCATCATCTGTTAATGATGATTCAAAGCCCAGATTAATGATATTCACCTCTCCCGGTAAGAGAATATCTACCCATTTTCTTTCCTCCCAGTATATTTTCCTTATCTCATCTATGGAAGAGATGATTTACTATGTTTGGTGTGGATATATATCTAGGTTTCAATAGATCTCATCCATTTGATCTTGGATCTTGGAATAAGATCTAAATATTGATCTAATCCTGTTCTTTATTGTTTTGATTCAATTTGGGATTTCTGTTGGCGAGTTTCCATCAATGATAATGAGGTAGGTGGGTAAATTGAAAACATAGTCTTGATTTAAACTATTTGTTTATTATTTTGAAATGGAAATTTTTATTATTGGTCAATTTCATTGATGATTGATTTTATTTAATTGAATTAACATGTGATAATGGATAGGGTTAAACTGGGGAAATTGAAATTGGGGGAATTGAATTAATTAGTTGGTTAATTAATTAATGAAACATTAAGATTACACAATATTAGACTTAGATTAATTATTTTGTGAATTAATTAATGGAATGTTTTGGTTATTGAAATTTTTAATTAGAATAATTAATTATAGAATAATTTAATGAAATGTTGTTATTGTTGAATTGATTGATTAAATTAATGTTCATTTGGTTAACTAATGGGTTGTGTAATTGGTAAATTAATGTTTATGAATAAATTTACTATAATAATTATGTGATAATTGGATTAACCTTAATGGAGTAATGGGATATAAGATTAAATGATCATAAATGTAATTATAGTGATTTGTCATATTATTTTTTGGTGAATAAAGTATTGGCCATGGTGTGTTTTGATAATTGAATAGGAATATCTTGTTGTGAATGTGATGTGAGGGTCAATGTTGATTAATAGTAACTAATTTCATATATAATGATTTTTTCATATAAGTGATATATGTGGGTGCTACATGGTTTGTTGCATCAAAATCGTATAGTGAAAAAATGAGTATGGGACATGGTATGTTGAATCAAAAACCTATAGTGATAAATGAGTATAGGAAATGGTCTACTATATAAAAATATAATAGTGACAAATGATTTTGGGACACAAAATGAGACTTCAAAATCCAACTTATGTTATTTCTTAATAAATGACTGTGGGACACAGACTAGCATTTCAAAACACAATGGGTTCCTAGGAATGGTGATCTAGGAAAAAACTATTGACATAAGACTATGGATCCAATTATTTATAATATTAATTAAATAGATATGTTAAATTATTACCATGGTATTTTTATATGGTTTATACACCATCATGGGCTGAAATAGGTATTGAGGGTTCAAGTGTCTCTAGGAACCCAAGGGTTTATGTGGGTGTTAAGAATAATTGAAAAGGTAACAAATATTTACTTATGTGTTTCTATTTATTATATATAAAATTGGGTACAATGTAATTGACTGTATATATTTTTAGACACTATTGGTGGTGGGCTTCTGAGTTGTACACACACCATACTAAGGTTTCCTTATCGGTAGTCGAAGAGAAATTATGTTTGCAGGACCAGATCAGGGAGAGATCCCCATGTGGGATGGATGAGTCAGGATGGATATTGGATGAGGGAACCAGATATGGTTTCGAGACCCACTTGGGAGTGTTAGTGTGTCATTCTATTGGTTCTGCAATTGACACTTGAAAATTATTTTTGCATGGAATATCTACAATTTAGTTTTGGTTTTCGTACTCAATCTATGGTAATCATGTGATACTGGTATTATTCTGTTTATTGTGTTATTATTTGGTAATTAATATTTATTTCAATTTATTTATTACTCTTTTAATGAGGGTATAATATCCCCATGATCGATGTCAGAGCCTCCCTGCTATTCAGTAACATCTGCTATACAGGGAGTCACGCCTAAGGACATGTGACTGACTCGATCGGGGCACCAGTGTGTGACACACAGGTCAGGAAGTTATAGTAATTTATATTCAAGTATTGGATAATCTAATGGGGTTTTGATGTGTAAATTTTAGAGAAGAGGTGTGTCCATTTATAATTGGGGGAGAGTACACAAATGGATTTTTTTTTAAAAATAATTTGAAACCATATATTTCACAAGTTTAATGAATCAAAAATGGGTAATTATAAATCCTTAGATGATAAAATGTCTAATTAAATACAAAAAAGGTTTCTATATTGGTTTTCAGGTCATTTTAATTCTAATATTTTTAGTTTAAACACAAGTAAACCCATTTTATCCTTAACCACAATAATTATTATTTACTATTTTAGAATTAATTTTTACCAAAAATAATTTTTTAATTATTATAAAATATTATTATTATTTTTACTAATATATAAGCCATTTTTCTAAATTCCAATCACAGAAGTGAAAAAAATTATTTTAAAATTATAAAAGTAGATGTCGGGGAAATACAATTTTCTTAAGGGAAACATTTAAAAAGATTTATATTTTTCTATCATGATTAAACATAAAAATGATTATAGTGAAAAAATTAGATAAATAATAATATAATTGTCCTTATTTTAATTTTGAATCCAATTTAAAATAATAATGTAGCCTTACAAATTTCGTAATAAAAATATAGTTTTAAATAAAAAACAATAATTTACATTATTTAACAAAGAATTAATCTTTTCAGAGAAAACAGAAAAATTCACCCTAATATAATTTTCACCTATTGATTCCAAAAAACTATGTTAATTTGTTAAAATAGATTTTATAAAAGTGGAAATTTTTTTTTCACAAAACCAAAAATAATTATTTTTTTTAGAAAAAAATTATTTTTAAAGTATATAAAGAGTTTAGAAAAATTCTGTAATTTTTTATTAATATGTTTTCTTTATAAATAAAAATTATACTTAATTTTCAAATTGGCCTTATTCCTGTTCATAAACAAATTTAACACATAGGCTATAGAATTCATTCTTAAATAACAATATTCACACTATATAGTCATTTGATAATATTTTCTATTGTGTGTAACATATTCTATCAAAGAAATTAAATTTATTTGAATAAAATATTTCATAAAACTCAACATATTACACTCTACCCCCTTAAAATGAATTTTTCACTAGAAATTAATCACTCCAATACAATCAATGGATATTAATACTACATCATCATATCCTTAGGTTCCCACATAGCTTCTTTAACATAGAGGTTTCCTCAAGAAACATCAACCAGTTTTGTGGTATTGTTTCGTATCATTTTCTCTCTATGATGCATAATCTCTAGTAGTTTATCCTCATATGAAAGGTCATTCTACCGTTCTTCATCCTATGAGTTTAATATGTTTGATGGATCATGTATGTACTTCCTTGTGAGAGATTTATGGAACACAACATGAACCTGAGAGAAGTTCGGTGAATGTTTCGAACAATAAGATATCATCATGATTTGATCAATAAGTTAAAAGGTAAGGATAAACCTGGGGCTTAGTTTTCTATTAATAAAAAATAAAATTACCTTATTCTATGGAGAAAATATTATAAAATCTTTATCACTAACATAAATTTCTAGTCTGTATCCATAATTTTTAGTATAAATTTTCTGCTAACCTTGTTCTACAGTTCTGTGTTAATTAACGATCAAACATTCTCTACCATTTATTCAAATATATCAAGTGCCAAGATAATTTTTTATGAAACATCATTCCATTAAATTTGAGTTCTACGCTTCCTTCTATATATGTTTTAATAAGGACCCATCTAAATTCTTGATTGAAATATATTATTATAATGAAAAACTATTGGAGAAATGTGATAAAACCAACCACATTTGAAATCCCTAGAACAAGATCTCAACATTTCTTCTAGGGTTTGGAGTAATCTCTAAAACTAAACATATTTATAAGGATGATATATAGAGCAAAAACACACATATATATCAAGACCATACAAAATAATTTTTCAAAACATAAAGGTTAAAATCATACCCCCATCATAAACATTTTAGTGTGGCACTCCCCAAAACACTTCTACTTAGTTAATGTACATTCTAGGAAGATGATCAATGGATAAGTATTAAATGATAGTGATTATGTGTGATAATTTTTTATGAAAACTGAATATGACCCATTTATTATTTTCTCTTTTTAATTTTTGTGGATTCCAACAAAAATTTATTGTGATGTTTTCCAATTTCCATTTTTTGGACAATGGTTAGAGAATCCCCCTATTCTTTAGTCTTTTCTCCTTAACATGATGATATAATGTTTTCTAAGATACATACTCTATAATATATCACTTAATGTTTCCCAAAAAGAATTACTCTTTCACATAGGCCAGTGGTAGGCACTATAACTGTGTCATTCTGTGGTTACGGGTTTAAGACCCATAATCTTATCAGATGCTAAAGGTTGTCTCCCAACCTTTAGGTTATCCTTTGTGAGAATATATATTAATTTAATTCCCAAAAAATTAAAAAATTAAAATAACCCATAATTACATAAACATAAAAGATATGATAAAATATAATGGTTAAAAATTTATTCAGTATCATGTCTATAAAATGGATTCCTCCTCAAGTATATATTTATCTAAAATATACTAAACCAAAGGGTTGTATTTACATAAATTTCTCTCAACATATCTATAATCATGATATGGTCCTATAACATAAAACCTCAAAATATGTTTCTAGGACTTTTAACTTATGATTAACCTTGAACTCATAAACCAAGGATGGTATCCACAAATCTTATATAATTATTACATGGAGACATACAATCATTCAAAATAAAATTCACCATGCATTCCTTAAATATGATCTCACCCTAGACATAAAAATTTCTATTGGGATATTGGGTTTATCCTTTCATGAATATAATATAAAATATAATTTTTTTATTCTAGAATCCATTTAGAGAGTGACAATAATGCTTAAAATCACATCAAATTTCACTAAAGGATAATCAATAAAATTTTCATAGTGACCATTAATGAAAACTCCAACATAAAATTACCAACACTATAATGGGGTAAAAGTGTTACCTAATTAGCATGATTCACTTCATCTATTTTATTCCATAATATTTCCCTTTGTCCTTTTTCAAGAGATTTTTTTGTGGGTTATTATCCTCATTATCCCCTAGATTATGGAATTCATTCAAATAAATTCTAAGGTACATATACATTAATTAATATAATGCAGGTGGTTCATTATATGGTGAATTCCCTATAATATTATCATTATCCACATTCTTTCCATCACCTAGGAATTCATAAACTTTATGAAATAACTTTCTATAAATAAAACGTTTATGAGTCCCCATAAGAAAATTTACTCCATGTTTCCTTCCGTATGTTGAGAATAATGTAAATTTCATCTTCTAATCTTCAAGGTTTTAATTGTTTTTTCAATTATATATCTACTTTTTTATCAAGAATGTGAGATTGATGGGTAACTAAAATCTCTAGTTACACCTTGATAGTAGATGAAAATATTTTCTCATAGCCTTTTATGCCCCTCATGGATAAAATACTTTAGAAACATGGTTTTAATCCATTAAATAATTGTCCAACCTTACATTTAGGTTGGATGATAATTCTATAAGAATACATAGATATTATTTTAAAATTATTCAGATAAGCACCTCTAGATTCATCATCCTTCTATTTCAGCACAATAAATTCCTTAATGATTTTATTATGAAGAATATGATGAATGTATTTATTGAAAAATATTACTTTAAACTCACCCAACTCCATGGAGAAAATGTTGTCATGTTTACTCATATTCTTTATAAGAGTCAACCATTATACCCCTTGGACTTCCAAATAAAACAAATCCAAAATTAATTTTTAATGCTCTAACTAATGGATAATGTAAAATATATTTTCAATGGTACTAATTTATTTCTAGAAAACTATTAGGTCAACAGAAACTCTAAATTAAGGGGTATGTTTCCTCGTGATGGACTCATTATAACATTTACCCTAATTTTATTGTTTGCATGTTTAATGTTATTCGTATCAAAATAATTTCATGTGAGGGTGAAAATAATATTTTTCCTTATAGTGCACATTACATTTCCTTTCATAGTAGTAAAATCAATGCATTTCATTTTCTATTAAAAACAATTTATCTTTTAGGATCCGACCATTGAGTAACATAAAAAAGCATAGTGTTTGAAACAATAATCATAGTGGGAACCCCAATAGTTATGAAAAATAACTATAAGTATTTTTGAATCATGGCTCCTAATTTTCAATATATGTAACTATAGAATTACATATGTCATTAATGGATATACTCCAAATATTTCCTAATGGGTTGTAATTAGTTTGTAAATTTACAATGAATATCCATATAAACATTCAAACTAGGTGCACATTAAGGTCCATTTTCTTATAAGAGGTAATTCTTGAGTTAAGCATGATGTTAATTTTTCATGGTTATTAACCTCAGTTACATTAGTTCCCAAACCATGTATACTTGTAATATACAGATAGGGATGTAATTGATTGTAATACACCCACTCTGTCCTTCACCAATATTTCATGACACATCCCTATACTTAAAAGAATCCTTAGACTTATCCACAGAAAAATACATAGGGATAAAACTAAAGTTTTCTCATCCTTGATTCTAATGGTTTATTAAACCCTTTTCTAATACCAACTGTAATGGCCCAAAATTCTCAAAAATAAATATTACATATTTATAGAAGAATATTAATTATATAACATAATGTTCTAGACCTGAATAATATAGTTATAATTCTTTTGGGAACATTTATTTGTAAAATACTAGTTCACAGGTGAACTAAATCTTCTCCCACTAATTTATTCATATCTAGAACCCTTCTAAGAGTTATTATACTTAAAACCATTCTTCCTAACCTAATGAAGACAAACGAATTTTGGGTGAGATCAAATGATCAATAAGGGAAAACAAGGCATATATCAATGATCACATTAAAAAAATGATCATAAGGGTATGTGAACATGGGAATTTTTTAAAAAAAGCATAACATGCATATCAAATATCATAAAGTTGAGTCATGTCATAAATGGTGGTTGTTCAAAATCCATGACCCATAATGGAATTGATGTATATAACCCATGAGAGCATAATATTGGAATAAGAAAAAGATTTGTGGAATATAAATAATCACTTGAAACCTTATGTCAAGGATGAACACCAAGGCATTCATTACATTTTAGGCTTAGGATAACCACCCTTGTACCTTCTTTAGGCTTGAAATAACATCCCATATACGCTCTTTTATTATTGTGTTAACCTACTATTTCACATATTTATGGTTTAGGATACCTACCATGTACCATTTGGGTTCATATAACATTAATCATTACAAGATTAAATAGATTGACATATATGACCACACATCACATAATTAAAATCATTCATATCTGTGGAACAAGATCATAAAACATTTATTGTATCAGATCCCATGAAAAGAAAGGGATTTCATAAAAATATCACCATGTCATGACCAAAAGAAAAGGAAAGGGTGTCCTAAAAATTTCATCAACATAATAATAAAACATTCAATGAAATATTTGAAATGTTATCCTTGGATAATATCCCCTTTAAATTATAATACATATAAAAATATTTCATCTTAGATGGAAAATTATTTTTAAAGATCAGTTACAAAATTTCAAACGAAATATATCCTTTCATCTTTAAAAATTAGTTTTCTAAAATAAAATTTTAAAATATAAATATTTATAAACCCATTTGTTTGAAAATATCCTTTTAAAATTTTAAATTAGGAATCAAATCAATTATTTGTCATGATTGTGAAAAATTAAGTTCATTCAGTAAAAGTTAATACAAAGTTTTCCTTCAAATTTTTAATATAATTAAAAAGTTCCTAATTTTTAAAATGAAATGAAAATTTATTTTTTAAATAATATGATAATATAAATAATTATTTTAATAAGATATATATCATAATTTATCACCATAAAAAACATATTTTTAGATAATCTCGACAATAAATGAGACTGTAACGTAAAATTAATAATACATTGGTAACATTTGAATCATAATCCCTATGAAGAAATAAAACGAAAAAAATTATATATAATAATAAAATATCAATCCTAATATATCCTATCAAATGGGTAGTATATAAAACTTATAAAAGAATATAGGTACATAATTTATGTTATGTCACAAAGAAAGAAATTTGAGACCAAAATTTCTTACCTTATGTCTTCACATCATTCATACTAATTTAAACATATTTTATAATAAATATGGGTTCATTATAAATCTATTAAAAACCCACAATTATATTCCACATAAAATATATGATTTAATAATGACCTTTAATTACTTTTATAAACTATTCTTTTTCAAACCATGTTAGTGTAATAACTAAATTTTTTCATCTATGTTTTGATTTGGTATTTTTGATTCTTTAACTTTTATTATTATACCATAATATCGAAAATATTAACCGATATATAAAAATAATATATTTTTAATATATATATATATAGAGTAATCCATTAAATTTAATGAAGAAAAAATAAAATACTATATTCTTTGAAATAGTAGATCAAATGTATGCATCAACACAAGTTCCATTTTTAAGATAAATGTAATCAAATGAAGATAAATATTATTTCACCTTTAAATAATCATTATTATGTAATATAAATCCCATATATTTATTAAATTTATCTTTATTAACATCCATGTAAATCCTGTATGAAAAATGAAACACCTCACTTCCTAAGGCAATACTCTGCAAAAAACAAGATAAATGTTATCATATTCCCAAGTAATGGAAATTAAGAATTATTATATTATATTTTAACTTACATAGGAATAAAAATGTCATTAATATAATTTATTAAAATTAAACCCATCCTTATATCAAGTCATGATAGGTGGTTATGGAAGAAGAAAAACCTAGGTTCACGAGTTTTGTAGTTCATCATACACAAGATCAGCAATTTTGTTTCCCATTTGATGGAAGAGGAGAATGATTCCAGTAATAAAATTTATATAATGAAATATCAGTGTATAGGATATAAATTTGTTATTATATTAGCGTATTTGAATAATATTTGATGGATTTGGATTAATAAATTGATGAAAAACAAAATTTTAATCATTTATATCTTGTTTGGAGAGACATGATAGTTTTATAACTAACACGTTATCAAGAGGGATTCATAATAAAAAAATTGTTTCTATGATGTTTGGGGGAATTAAGGAATATATTTGGTTAGTTATTAGCTATACTAATGGGTTATGGATGTGTGAAGATGAGAGGATATGTGGGGGCCTTTTGTAAGTGTGGGAAATGATAAACATTGAATTTATTAAATAAATAATGTGTAACAATGTTTTTCATAGGCCGAAAATCTGAAAATATTGGACATTATAGAACCTAATATGGAATGAAATGGTTATTGGAATATTTTATAGGTTTTTTCACCCTTTATATTTGTATATCAACCCCTGGTAAACTCATCTTAACCTTAATAATAATAATTAATTTTTAATATTTTTACAATTAATTTTGACCCAATTTATGTTCAAATTTTCATATAATATTATTTTAATTGATTTATAATTTCGAATAAATTTTTAAACAAATATTTTAACACATTTGGTAAATTTTAATTTAAAATAAAACCCACAAAAATGATAAAAAAGTTGTTTTCAAAAGAACAATGTTTTAATAGTGTAAAGAGTTTTTATTTCAAGATTCTATATGAAATCGATTAAAATGGATAAAAATGAATTATTTATTATATAATTTAGTAAATTATACATTTAAACCCAATTTTAAACAAAATATTACCATATTAATTCATTAATAAAAACTGTTTTCAATGAAAAACTAGTAATTTTATCTATTCATCAAAAAAATTATCTTTTCATTAAAATAAAAACAATCACCATAGGATAATTTTTACATGTTCATTATAAACATGAAGTTAAGTTTTTCAAAAAAATTAATTAAATTGTAAAAAAATAATATCATAGTTTGTTTAAAAAAAATACAAATGAAAAACATTCTGGAGAAAATTGTATTTTTGATGAATATAAAAACATTACAAAAAAATAGTGCTTTTTTAATAATATGATTTATTTATATATAAAAATTATAATTAATTATACTTTGTTTAATTAAATATTTACATCCAAAATTAAAATCTATGTTATTACATTTGTGTTGATGTAAAATTAATAATAATATATCATAGTTCATTAAAACTAAAAGTTGCGTCTACCACAAGGTATCATAGAAGTTAAATTTACATCAAAAAAATACATCAGAAAAACTAAAGAAAATAAATGATAATTCCTTATTATTATTTCATCATATATACATCAATAATCATAATAATAAAAAAGGACAATTTTTTCACCTTTTAAATTAAATAACATAAACCCCCCAACACACTTTGAATTAGAATTGGGGAAGTGATCAAATTTCTAAATGAAAAGATTTCTATACCTGTAAAAGAAATCTAAAGAAGTGTCAAGGTAACATCAATATAGTTTATTTGATAGGTTCAACATTTCTCATAAGATATCATTTTGAAATTCTAATATCTTATAAATAACACAATAAAATAATAATATTTTTTATATAATTATCCTTCTTAAGTTCTAGTCACATAAAAAATAACGTTCAACCAAATTTCCCATAATATGGACAAATTTTTTTATCAAATTAATTTTCTACCAACATGAAATAGTTAATCATAGTCATATGGTCCTTTGCTGTTATTTAAAATTGATCATGACTTTACAATTTATATTATCTATGAATCAATCAACGATTTAACAAACTGGTTAGTTAGACTCCAAAATTATATAAATAATAACTTTATCAATAAAAATAAAAATAAATCTATAAAATGAAACCATTTACATCAAAATATTTTTAAATAATTACAATTAAATTAGTTTGGATAAAAATATTAATAAATATCAATTTAGAATCTTATGTTTCATAAAACAATTATTATGCTAACTCATGGGATATAGATATATAGTGTACCCATCACAACACATAAAATAATATATATTCTCTCTATGTTAAGGTATATGATAATAATCATATGTTTAAACAAATTATTGAACTACTCGTTAAAGTTTATCATATTCCAATATATCATAAGATAAGAAATATTTATATTATTAATTTTTTTTAGAGTGAATATTTTAAAACACTTTCTAATAGAAATATAATTTTTCATCAAAATATTCTAACTTTAGAAACAAAATTGATAATTGAGTTTTAAGTAATTCAAAATATTTCTAAAAAAAGCATTCGAATGAAATAAAGGATTCAAATTATATGTGTCCTAACATAAACATTTCATTACAAATAAAATTTTATTTCAAAATTTTAAATCATAAGAACCTAATTAAGAAATAATAAATAATCTACATAAAACATGGCTTATGGGATCATGGTAATATATTAAATCTAAGTAATTAATTATTATACTCTATCTAATATATAAAAATCAATATTACATGAAATATTTTTTTTTTTGGAGATTTAGTTTTTCATTGTAAGATAATATATTTTTGGGTTTCTATAGTTTACAAATTATATTTTTAGTAGTAATTTTTTTAAGTCATATGAGCAGATGTGGTTTAGAATTAGAAAATATTATATAACATTTTGGATTATTTTGAAAACCCTTTGGAAAAATATAATTTTTTGATGACATGGTTTAGAAATTGGTAGTCCTGAAAATGGGAACATTCTAGTTTAACTCATTGGATAATTTCTATATAAAAACAACGGTTAAAACTAATTTATTTTTTATGTATTTTGTTTTTTAAGGTAATATAGATTTATTTATGACCTAGATAATGAAATTAAGGTTTAGTGGAGATAAAAAAGGAATTGATAATTTATTGTATTATGTAAAAAATATTTTTAATGTATGGTATTAATATTATTAAATTATACACTTCACTGATGAGACCAATAATTTTTCAAAAATTAGGCTTTTAAAAATGATAATATTATAAATAAAATATATTTTTCAACATTTGTAAATAGGATAACTACAACTCTCCATTCTACAATTATTTTTCATTTCATTATTTTTTTCCCAGGTACTTGTTCATTTAGTTAATACGATCCTCCATTTTAAATTCCATAATAAATCATATTTTTTGTTCACTATATCATCCCTTTATTCAATTTGGTATTTTAAACCCAATTTTGATATTTTAGTGTTTTTGTCATGATATATTTTGAATTATTATAATTCAATCATAAAAATTACTTTTAATGAAATCAAACATATCGTTGTTATCAACCCCTATCCTTTTTCGAGTTAACGGAATTGTGTTCCCATATATTTTTATAACTGTTGAGTTATAGATTCTAGATACATGGGATCCAAATATGGAACTTTTGTGATTATAAATGTATAAATACTAATTAACCCAATAGATTATAGTCCTGAGTGTTATAGTTGTTAATAATTGGTAATATTATTCAGTATGAATTTTGATATGTTTTATATGAGTATTTATATATTAATATTTAGGAAGCTAGATGTATAGAAAATGTATTTTTTAAATCCAAGAAATGCCTTATTTCAAAATGAACTCACCAATTTCACCAAATCATGGAGTGTATTTCATAACTCATTATTATTGATCTTGAATTTACTTGAATTCCTAAAAAAAATTAATGTTTTGTGAGATCAGTGTCTTCCACATGTAGTTGATGAAGGGTGAGAATCAATTTTTATATATAGACGCAATTCTAGAAACAATATTTCTGGTTGAGGAACTTTAGTTTGGGGATAAGGTTTATCTATGGGTTGAATTGGGAAGGATGTAGAGAAATTATAGGAGAACTATTTATAGAATAGGAACAAATTTTATGTTCCAAAATTCTATATGTAGATGTTTAATTGTTCATGAACTATAAAATACATCCATGGAAATCGGTGTAATGTAAATTGTTGAGTATTTGGGGAAAACACACACACACACAGTCACATCTATATACATATATATATTTTCAATGAATCCAATTATTAGATAAATTGAAGAGGTTTTAAAAACTATGAGTATTGAAATATTGGATATATATATACATTAATTTGGATTCTTACTAATATTTGTTAAATTTTTTGGTTGACAAATAAGATTATTAGGATGTTACATAAGAAGTCCCATTAATTAAATTTGATGAATTTGTAAAGGCATCAATGAACTATGATATAAATATCTATTTGAGGAATTAATATGATATTTGATTAATAAATAATTGAAATGTTGTAATGAGAAAACCATATGGTGATACATGAGATTTAATTTTATGATATTTAAGTGTTTTATAATCAAAATAAATTGATATTTTTGAAATAATATTTTATATGTTCATAGAGTGAAATAATTCTTATTTGGTCTTTTAAGGTAATAAATATCATGATGGTTTTAGAATCAACTAGGATAAAATATGATATAATTATTTAAGTCTTGTAATTAACTAGAATTAATTCCTTAATATACTATTTATAATTTACACGATGGGAAATGGATGATAAATTAAAGTAAAAAAAATAAAAAAAAAATAAAATATAAAGTAATTTTATAGAGTTTGAAGATGGCTATGGTCTGAAAAAGGTATATGTAATAGAATACAAATATTTAGTGTACCCTATAGGATAAATCCAAAAGATGACGTAATAAATATTGAGGATTATCTTAGAGAATCTTCTTTTATAAGGAATATTATGAAGTAGATTTTAACATAGAGAAAAATAATGTATAATAATTAGATTTTGAAGTAGGATTAGAGAAAAAAATTTAGATAATATAGAAATCTATCAGATGATTTAGAAGAGATATAATTGTTTTATATTATGTAAAAAATATATTTATGTAATATTGAACTTATGTGTAAGAGTTTGTATGGAAAATACAGTGTTATAAAAGAATGACATTTATTTATGTTTAGAAGAGGTTTCAAAATGATAATTTTATTATTTCCAAAAGATAAAAATTTGAATAAATCCAAACCATAAGTGGTTTATAAGTATGAAATCTAAGGAGGTCAAAATTTTAAGATGATTTAAAACCAATAATATTAGAATAGATACCATGATGGTATGATTATATAATATAGAGGTCAAACAATGTGTTGAGTTATGAAATAAAAACATAATAAGAATAATGTGTATTCCATATTATGTTTTAACATCCAATAACTGATGAATGATTCATAGAATTATAGGAATATTTATGGATAAGTATGTTTTTTCGAAAGGAAAAAAAGAATAAGGATCCATATGAATTTTTTTATATGTAATATATAGTTATTAGAATAATGAAAAGTATATATTATGTAAAATACATATATGAATTTCTTATCTTTTTTCATGTTATGGAAGAGAAACATACTGAACCTAAAAGCAATTTTTCATAACATTTATGTGAATTAAAATTATATTGGATGATGTAGATATATATACTATCAAATACAAATCATGTGTCTTGATCCATTATACATGAAAAGTTTTATAGAATTGGGGAAGAATATTGTTCAAGGACTAAATTAAAAAATGTCTTGATCAAGTTTTGTTTTTTAGATTTTATAAATAGGAAGACTGTATAATTGAGAGAGAAAAAATTCAAAGTGAGTAATTATTATAGCACATGAATCTACATTAAATGTAAATTTCAATAATCACTATTAGTTATAAATGGGGAAGATATTGTTCACAATTATTTGATGATAATTAAGAGATAATGGAGACTATTTGAAAAGATAGGTATTGGTGGACATAATAGTTATAAATATTATTTGAGTCAAATAATTTTAGGATCTAGAACATGAAGTTTAATAGTATGAGTATGGGAAATAAAAATAACTAGATACTAGTAGTTAGTGGGGGAGAATAATTCTTATATGTAAAATATATAAGTCCCAAACATTTCTATATTTATGGAAGAAGATATATTTGAAATAGAGATTCTATATGATAGTGGGTGAGGTAAATGTTCAAATATAACAAGATTTCTAGATTCTAAATATAATAATAAAGTGATCATGTAATGATTCTTATTACTAAGAAAAATTAGGGGAAGATAATAGTTTTGGTAGAAGTAGTTTTATTAAAGTATAAACCATAAGAAAAACATTCTTACAAAATTTTATGACTTATTAATTTACAACAATCAGAGATATTATAAAGAATCAGTCAGGAAACTATAATCTAGTTGGTTCAAATATAAAAACCCTATTGGGATATAATCCCCACTTATAATAATTACTGATAATAGTGTAAAATATATGTATCAGACTATACCTTAACACATGAAGGATTAGATACCCACATTTTTATCAAATGTTGTAAAAATATTCTCTATTATTCACTCTTTAATTTCTATCATGCGTGTGGTGAGAATTTGGATGTGAATATATGAGATCATTTTAAAATAATAAGTTAAAAGTTTCATATAGTAAAATTGGATAAATTATTAATTTGAATAAATTATATAAAATATATCCACACTAATTCACCCCCTCTTAGTGTTCCTAAATGATCTACTAGGATATTCAATTGGTATAAGAGCTAATCCAAGTTTCCTATTTTTGTATTTGGTTTTTTTCCATGTTTCTTTAATCTAATTTACATGATGTGTATATTTGAGAATGTCATTGAATTTAGGTGCAAGGATAATATAGAGGCTATTTTTTTTATTAAAAACATGGATTATTTTACAAAAACCACAAAATATGGGAAGGAACGACATGTTATAATTTATAAAAAGAGTTCAATGGAAAAAGAGGATTTAACACTGCCTAAAGGTAATCATTGTGGTTATTATTATGATAAATATATTTATAATCACCTTATAGAATAATATTCTATAAACTATTTAATAAATTTAAAATCTCCACTATAATGTTATGGATTATTTATGGAAGATCATGTTTAAGTCTTCACTTATATATATTCACTTATTAATGAACTACATGATGAGTAACCTTCAATGACCCTATATTTTGTATAGGTAAATAACCTTATGAATAAATAATTTATTATATTTAAAACACCTTCACTATATAATAAAAAAATATGTTATTTCAATAATTAATATAATTTAAAAATAAATATTCTCAATAAAATTGATAATTTTATATTTTGGATATTAACAAAAAAACATGGAGATGAAAATATGGATCATTTTTATCTCTTAGAAATATCATAGACATTAACAATAATATAAAAAAATATAATGAGTTTTAAAATTTAAAAATGAATATATATATATATATATATATATATATATATTGGAGTGTTATTCGTGTGAATTATAAAAAAGTATATATATTGTATTAGTTAGATGCCTAAAACCAATATGACAACTTTTTTTGCAATAAGATCATTATGCATAATAATATGATGGTTGATAATAGAAGACTACACATTATACTAATAAACCGACTTTTAGAATAAAAAATTAACTAATAAAATTTGACAATAAAATGTAAATAATATTTATCATCAATAAATCAAGTAAATATAAATATTTTAGTGATAGAAAATAATTATTTAAATAAAAATGTAAAATTATGTACAAATGTATTTTTGGATAGAGAAAATTTTATGGAATTTTATAAAAACCTTAATTAGTATTTAAATAATTAAAAATAATTTTTTTAGAAAATTATTTTTGTAAAATGAATTCAATTCTTACAATCAACACGTTGAACAATTTTTAATGTGAAGTTTTAGTAATTTTCTAAAAATAATTAATTTACAAGTGAATAGTAATAATAATATTTTTAAATAAATACAATGTTCTAATTACATCATTCATGATGCAATAGCGACAAAATAAATTATAGATTTCTATATCCCAAAACAATGTTAAAAAAATTAAACCATCATATAAACTCAAATTAAAATCTTATAATGCAATATACAAGGACTAAATATTCTTAGAATTTCTTTAAAAATAATTTTTTATTTTTTCTTATATTTTTGGATATAAACCAATGAATTTGGTATATAATTTGTTTTAAATTCATAAAAATATATATTCTTAATGTAATATAATATATAATGTATACAAAATAACTATTACAAGTATTACATTGGAAATAATTTTTTTTATATATTTTAGCTGAAAATGCACCTCACCTCAAGTGTAAATACTTCATCAATCTACCCTTATCAATCTGATTCTCATACAATAATCAAATCCAAATTATAGAACCAGTACCTCACTATTATTTCCATTAGTACCCCTAGGTATGTTATAGAGTCACTAAACTCTAATCCCTCAAGGTGTTAAGGTCTTTGAGAAAAAGAAACTTAATAAATAATGTACCCTCTTTCTTTTCGTTTATGAAAAATTTCCCTCATATTTTTCAATTATTCAACTCATATCCATGCCAAAACATCTAAATAAGTTTAATTTGGAAGTTAAAATTTTATTAATGATATTATTCTCATGTGAATAAGTTATATATATATATATTATCCTTCTATTATTCTTCTAAAATGTCTTTTCAATAGTCAGTTCCACAATCCTATGAGGACATTGTCAATGATTTTCATGTCCCCAATTACTTGGATTGATGTAAGTTATCCGATCCTATTATTCTGCCCTTTGTGAGTTTTGGGAGATGGAGGTGTCTATAGGTGGCCTAAGGAGAAATCATGGGATTTTTTAAATCTCATCTAGATTGTTTTATGATGTGAAGATTTATGTTTCACCATAGGGTCGGTCGCTATGGAATAGACATACAAACTTTGGTGAATGTAGGATCATGGGAGGATTTTATATCCACTTAAAATTTTGTGATGGATTCTCTATGGTGTAGGTTTGTGTCATAATCCATTAATAGGTGGCTACGCACTACAACGTGGAAAATAATTGATATAGTCTAAGGGAATGAGGTTATTCATCCAATTTAGTCGTAACTAGACAGTATATTTGGGATGCGGTGCAGACTCCCTTCTTGTTGAATGAGATCTATCGTGTAGTGGTTTAATCTATACTATAATACATCCCTAGGTTTATAGAACATCACAATGGTCAAGGCTATGTTACTTGTATTGGGTTTGAAATAATGTAGTGTCTTGGTCTAGGGGGCTAGGTTATGGTATAAGTTATCGTTGATATGATCTAGGTTTCTATTTCATGATATTCATATTTTTAGTTAACCTATAAATAAATGATCCCCAAAAAACCACATTTCTATCATACTTTTCTGTCAAATCTTAGGTGCACCTGGGAGATTTTTAAAGGCCATAAAGGCCCCTTTTATTAAAAATAAACCCCCACACTATATGGATATATACATGGTGATCCAGGGTATGTTTTATCCCTTATTATTTAGATTTCAACTCCACTAAATCTAGTTTTAATCCTTATTGTTTCCTGGAAAATAATGATGAAAACCATCATTCTAATAGATTTTATTTTAATGTATTTCGAATGGATCGGGAATGATGTATTTGGGGGTTGATGTTTCCTTGCGCGAGAGGTGAGAAGATATTTGTGTGATTTTTCTTTTCTTGTTTGAAGAACACTGAAATCATCGGTAGGGGATTTTTTATTCTTCTTTTATTTTATATGTAATCAAAATATTATCATGTTATAGCTACATTTGGTGGAGGTTTAATTAAAACTAATAAAGTATAAATAGAATTAATATATAATTAGTTAATGTTTAAAAATGACAGTTTTTGATTCCATCATGATAGTGGTTTAGATATTTCTTTTTGTATATAGTGTTATGTCTATGATATTATTTTTTAATGTTAGTTATGCTTGTATTAACATTTTGTTCTATGAAATTTGTAAAAAAATAGTTTTAGTAAATTTCATTTTTGTATAAAAAATAAAGAGGTATGTTTAATGAATACAATCTTGTAATTTGATGGAAATAAATTTGATCATTAATTTATGTTTTACTTAATGAATTTTCTTACATGTGTAAAAGGTGATGGATAATGATCTAGTAATATATGTATTTAATTATAAAAAAGGAATGATATAAGATGTTATTCATTAAAGATTGATGAAAAAAGAATTAATATAATAAATAATGGTTTAATAAATTATATCTTGTGATTGCTTATTCCATAGGATACCCATTGACGTAACCTATAATAATGGAATCGGTTAATTTAATATGGAATAATAACTGATTTTTTTTATAAATATAATTTTTTTAGAAAAATAATATTTTTCCTGTGGAGTCTAAATAGATAGTTTTGGGGTCATGAGAGACCATTTTCTTTTGAATGATGGATGTTATATTTTAATGCACTCCCTATGGAACATTTTTTTTTAATTTTTATGCCTTTTTGTTTTAATAGATAGGGGATTTTAAATGTGATGTGATGTGAACCTAGGGTGGATGTTGGTTAATAAAATGTAGTATGGGAGGCCCAGGTATGTGGATTATTTTGACACCTGTGATGATGAGATTCATGGTGATATTCATGTTGGTGATAGAGATGAGAGTAGAGTTGATGGAATGGGTTGGAGCTGGGATTACCCATTATTGTGATGAATGTTGGAAGATTTCTTGTTAGGGTGTGTTGTTTCCTACATTATATTCCCCACTTCCTAAGGAAGATAGTTTTTTAGTTATAAATCTACTTTAATGTAGATTAGTATTTCTCGTAGAGACCAAAATTATTGGATGATAATGATTAAGAAATGACTTCACACGTGGGTTATGTCTCATGGAAAGTTAAAGATGTTAATCTTTTAAAACCATGGGCTTAGTTAGATTATTACTAGATGGTTGGACATCCCATGGTGGTTAATTAAGTTTATAATGAAAAATGTTAATTATTGGCTAAAAAAATAATTAAAGGGTTGATAAATATTATAATGAAAAGAAGTAATTTAATGCATGTCTTTATAAATTTTTTTGATTATTGGATATTTATTTATTTATAGTAGAATCTGGGTGTCTGAGTGACTATAGATACAGTGGATCCTGGGATTAGTTTAATTCCTATAGTGTGTATGTGAGCTATATTATATTCAGAATGAATTATAATTTCATATTCTACCCCACCCCTGTTGGTAGGGAGGATAACACCTATTGAATAATAGGAGTGTGTTTTCCCAAACATCCAGATTAGGGTGGTATAGATGGAAGACTACCCACAATAGATATGATATATTATCATGGATGTATTATGTGATGATGTATATAGTGGATAGATTTCCCATTTATGTGTCTAGATAGATTTCATGTCTTTGGTTATTTCACACGCATGCTTCTTCAAAAATCGTATCCTTGAATTAATATATGTTTGATTAGTATGAACCTTGATAGTTTGAGGAACATTAATCAGCATATGGGATGCGATGGATGAAGGTATAATACCCAATGAATGATATATAGAATACATGCACTTTTGGCTCCAAAAAACTACTTTTTTCAATAAGAAAATGTAGAATGGGTTGATGGTATGGTGTGATGCTTGAGATAAATGTTGTGATACTTTAGACCATGTGTATTTGTGCTGGATTGTTTTGGAGGGAGATGGATAGCGATGTATGATGTTGCATAATATATTTTTGGGGAAGTTGTTGCGCCATAACATATCTATATATATTATTATATGATCTATTTTATGAGTTTTTTGTGAGACAAATCCATGGTGAGGATGATAACTTATTATACATTTTTTGGCAATGAGTTTGAATCACATGTTGTTCATTGGGATTTAGTTAATTTTATTTATCTTTTACAAGAGAGGCTCTAGGGATGATCTTTCTATAAATATATTATTCTCACCCAAACTATATATATATAGTTTATTTAAATCAGTAAGAATGTTTTGTATATCTACATGTATTTTACAAGATAATTGTTTTTAGGTGTTTTTTTGGGATTCATCGTCATTACTTAGTTTACACTTTTGGAACTTGTAGTTCATTTTAGTTATTCAACTTTTTTGTACATTACTTATTTGAACATGGTTTTATTTTATCATTATTAGAAGGAGTTTATTGGTGTATTGATATTATTTCTCTCTCCCTCTCTCTATTTAATGTTCCCTTAGAGGGAAATTCCTCCAATTTGTATGTATGATAGACCCTTTGTGCATGCAACTAACCCCTATCATATTAGAGGTGGATATTGGTGGTTACTATCTACCTTATGTCATTGTTTTCCTAGTAGGGGTACCTTTATTGGGAGGGGGACATGATAAAGTGATATCAATAGTTCAGGTGGAGGGACAAGATGGAGTTGAATTTCGGCATATGTGAGACTACATGGGTTGGTTGAGAAAAATGTATGCTAAGTTTAGTAAGAAATGTTAAACTATGAGACTAACTAATAAATAAGTATTTAGGGAACCCTATTTTTGTATTCACTAACTATTAAATCTAATGATCCTACTAAATAAAGATATATTGTTCTTTGGATAGAGACTTTGGTAATGAACCATCATCATTCTTAGTTTCCCATTTGTTTGAACTGAACAACCCTTGGTATTAGTATAAACCTTAAATAAAATAATCAATTTAATAAAATAATCATAAATATTACATATTATTGTTTGGGAGTCTCAAACTTTTTTTCATTTATAGGTATCAATCAAGGTCGATTTTTTGGTCTGGTTCGCATAGAAGATGTTCAGTATGATGCACCAGAAGGTTTCCACGGAGTAGAGGTCAATAATGATGAAACATAGAGGAAGAAGCTTTGAGTGTTTCTATGCCCAAGTTTTCTGAGGTTTGAGGCATCCATTTTTGACTAATTTGTAACACCCCTAATGTTTAAAATATGAACATCATATTCTATAGTGTATATGTCATGTAACACTGTGCGTAGAAAGGAATACAACATCCATAAAATTTATTATATATTTAATATTATAACTAAATTCAATCTATTTTATAACATTAAATTCACAAAATACTATGTTATCATTAGATATACGGAATAATAAGTTTCTTTGACATCTTCCATTACACACAAGATCAGGTTTTAACAAAAATATATATACACTATTAATATTATTATTTAATATGATAGTTATCACCTAATAATTGGAAAGCTAGGTATGAATATGATTAACAAAATAATGAAAATATATAGTTTAAAAACATTTATTGGTTATGTATTGATTATAAGTAATAATAATCATCATTTAAAAGAGAAACAAATGTATTTGGAAGACAATATTTTCTTAAAAAATGATTCAATTAGGATTGGAAAAAACAATTTAAAAATAAAATTTTCCAATCATAAATTTTTTTTATGAAAAAAGAAAAAAAATATTTGAAATGGGAAGATAAAAATTAACTTAGGGTCGATATTTGTTATTTTTTTGGAGAATTTTTATTTTTGATTAATCATGAAAAATAATTTATATTTATTTGAAAAATGACTTTTCATCTAAATTATTTATAATGTTAAATTTGATTTTGAATTTTTTAATATAAAAATATTTAAATTATAAAATCATTAATTTAATTTATTCCATTAGAAGATTTTTTTATTAAATTAATATATTAATACATTGTGAACTTTTGAACATTTCCACTTTAAAACCCTATTTCCTCAACCCATCTACGAGGATAATTTTAAATTGGATTTTTAAATTTATTTGAATTAAATTTAGAAATATGGATTCCATATTATTATTAATAATAATTTATTTTTTATAGTGAGATCAACTCTATTTTTTAACAAATTTATTACTAGAAAAAGTTAAAATAAATTTCAATGATTACGGAGAAAACAAGTTTATTTATAGACGGAACGTAACCAAATAATGTGTAAAAATGATCCAAAACATGTCCAAAAAACATAGGAAGGAAATATTTTGTACTTTTACCTTATAGTATAGATAATGGAGCATTAATAGGACCCTATTACATGAAAAAATGGGGCTTTTAGACGTGTTTTCAGAACATTAAAAGTGTTCCACTCACCCCACGTATAAAAGGCCACCCCTTTCCTCTCCCCCTAACACCTTGAAAACAAATATTTTCAGCCCAAAAATTTTCAAATAACTACCCACCATCCCTCCCATACTACTAGAAGACATAATTTGGGATTAAAGATAATATTTTAAGGATTTATTTCCAACCAAAGGATGATACTCGAAGAAGAGGTAATGTTCTTATAAAAGAGTTTTTATTTTATTTTATCCACTTCCTCTTTAAATCCTTTTTAGACCATTATTATATAATTACCTCATTAACATCCATATACATAATTTTTTTGTTATGTGTTGGACCTAAAATCATACAAAGTTCCATCAAATGGGTTATAAAATCACTATTTGTGCGTACGTCGGACAACAGCCTCATGAACCTATGTCATTCGTTTTTCTATTAACACCTCTAAAGGTTGGGAATAATCATGGATTTATAATTTATATATGATAGATTTTATATATAATATTTCTTTGTTCTCATTTAATTATTATATTACTCAAAAATTCTTGCTTTCCATTTTTTGGGAATATAATAACATTGCTCAAGTGTACAAAAGACTACCGCATCATGAAAAAATGTGATTTGTTCATGTTTTACATGGTATGTATTAAGTATGATATTAATAAATATATGTGGTATAGAAGAGAAAATAATTATTTTGAAATTATAATATATATATATATATAATTGAATTATATTTAACTTAATATGATAAGAAAATGGAAACAACGTTCATGCCTATGTACGGCATATCATCTCCATGAATAGGGTATTCCATTTCATATCACCAAATTTCACGGATTACCCTAAATAGATATATAATGAATATATATGATATTTCAAATATATTTTAATTTCTTGATAATACTAAATCCGGATATAAGTAATTGGAAGAAAAATAAAAAAGTTAATCCATACACGAAAAACAAGGCAATTAACAACAGAAACAATGAATAGAATCAGAGATTATGAATGAACATATAATAAGATGTTATAAAATAATAATAGAAGATGTTCCAAATATTAATATCGTTATTTTATAATTTAATAAAAATTTCAAAACCACAATACCGGAGTTTAAAGGATAATCCCCGAAAAGGAAACATTAGGTAAGCTAATTTGTCTCAATTTCCATTCATTGAGGAATATTATAATGTTATGCACGAAATTAATTTTATATAGTTCATATAATACCTTTTAAAATTTAATATGCTGAATAAATAATTATTAATGGTATTTTATTTTTCAATAATAAATATTTCAGTTAAGGGGATTTTATTTAAAATTTACCAAGTGTTAAGGAATTTATAGATCAATCTTCTTTCATTGGGTTATTTTACTTACTAATTATTATTAATATTCTTAGATTATGTGTCTAATGAATTTGAATATATATTATTTATTTTTAACTGTTTTATATAGATTTAAATTTTATATAAATAATAAATTCAATCATTAATTATAACTTGAATGTTATGATCATTTTAATATTTTATTTAACAATATTATTGTAATCGATATAATTTATTATTGAGTTTCCATTAAAGACAATTCAATGATCATTATGTAAAAGAAGATTTAAATTTAGTCTCCGTAGGTTATTCATGATATTCTAATATTATAGTACCATTTTACCATAATTTTTTAATTAAAATTATGGAGTTAATTTTTTTACTAAAATTCATCTTCATTTCTCTCTTCGTTCAAAAACTAATTTTCTAACAAAACCATGTTTTGTAAAAATGCCTTCAATTTTTTTCTATAAATTTTTAAACATGGTTTGTTAAAAAGAATATTCATCCATTTCATATTTTTTAAAAAATTATTTCAATAACATATTAATTTCACTTTTTGAATAAGGTATATTGTTTATAAATATATATTTATACATATGAGGAATGTTTTGGACTGGTACAACATAAGTGGGCCCAGTTATAGATAGTCGTATGATGCATCTGTGGTCTCATGGTACAAATCAGTTGGGTAGCCATAGTTTTGTGGGGTTTTAACAAGTATTTTTTAAATAGTATTTTAAAGGTATTGATTGTAAATGTACCATTACCTGGAAAACAGGGAATCTAATAAAAAACTATTTCAGGAATTCAGAATTTGGATAATTCTATCCATGATATTTTCAATGGGAAAAAATATATGGAATAATTTTGTTCTTATTTGATTGATTAAATAGCCATTTTTTTGTTATTTAACTTACTATAATGATTTTCGTTATCTTATCATGTTATTCATGTTATTTAAATGAAATTTGTATTCAATTATTTACCATGCTATATTATTTTCACACTTCTTTCTCAGTTTATCAATCATATAGAATTTGTGTTCTGTTGTTTACCTTCAAATATTTATTTTGATCATTGATTCATTATTTCTTCTACTGTACTCAGCTATTACTAATAAGTTGAGCTCAACCACATTTTTTATCATTCCATAGGATTCTATGAATTTTTCTATGAGTGAAATTCAGATATAAGCTATATAAACTAACATTATTTAAAAAAACTATATTATAATTTTGTGTATTCATATTTAATGTATGAATCATTTATATATCTTGTTTACCAAGAAAAATAAACTAATCAATCCTTCATGATTCATTTCCATGTATATTATTATAATGTAACGGTCGAAATAATTGGATCTTGGATACTAGGGTCAGGGTTTCTATAGTTGCTATCAGAGGAAATTTTGTTGTTACCATAGAAACTATATTTATAAAAAATAGATTAGGAAACATAATACTATGATACACTTTAAGGAAGATATAGAATAAAATAAATTTTTTTAGTAAGTAATAGAATATGTAATTTTTTTCAAGAGGATACACCCCTATCTAGATACTAATAGTGGATGTGGTTATGGAAAATATGAACATGTTGGTAATTACCCAAAAAAGGCACCATTAGATTGAACTGATCATCACAAGGTACATGGAAACGAGTCTTATTGTGCACCAAGTTTGACACTCCAGGTGGATTTTCTTAGGATAGATGACATTTTCATTATAAACCATTATGATGGATTTTAATTGATAATTACAATGCATGACCTAAGTTAAACCTCAAACCAAATAAGATCCTATATTGAAATAAAATATATGAAGTATTTATATATTGATATTCAAGAACTAAATTGTAGAATTATATATATTGATTGTTTTTTGTGATAATAATAGTTAAATATCTCATGATTGTGTTAAATTTAAGAAGAACATATGTCTTCCTTAACTTAAGAGTTTTAGACACCATCAAGGGTTGATGACAATAAGGATGAATATAAGATCTAAATATTAAGCACCAATTTTTTTGGATTTACGTGATGGGATTATACCATGATTAAGTAAATTTTAAATAACATTTTGGAAAAAATGTCTTTTAGAGGAAAATTTATTTGAGTAATAAGGTTTTTACATTTTATAGAACTAATGATTAAATGTATTGATCACCTTTAGGGTTGATATGATGATTAATGACATTGTGATAATAGTCAAAAAATATTATTAGACATTATTAAAATAAATTTGGTTGAAAACACTAGAAAAAAGGTTATATAATTTTTTTTTCAAGGATGTCAATAATATGTTTGGAAAATATATAGGAATTATATTAATGTAGTTTATATAATAGAAAACCAGAATATAGGTTGACAATCTATCTCATCCAACAAATCATTGGGACTCAAACACATGACTAAACTATGATAAGTTTTTCTCGCAAATCACTATCCTACATGATGTCCTAGTTAATGTGTCATTATTTTTAATTAGACAATTTGATGAATAAATAATTATGATGGACTATTAGTATTACATTTTTTCTTTCGAGAATAATTTTGTAATAGTATTGGTTTTAAAAAATAGTTATGTAAAAATGATTTTCACAATTTTATGTATCTTCTAATCCATCAAACCAAAATTTTAGTTCTTAAATCAAAAAATATATTTTTGGGCATTTATTTTTTAGAATAAGCGCTTAATTTTTGTTATTCAAGAATAAAATTTTACCATATTACTATCATTTCTGATGAATCTAATGACCTTTTCTTACCTATTAGATTAATTTTTTTTTGATACCCATAAATTTCTATTGATCAATGTATTTTTTGTGATAAATTACCTCTATTATTATATATAAATTTTTAAACGTTTCCTATATGTCCATATCATCAATTTCTACAAATTCTAGTCTATATAGTATCCTTGTTATTTGTTAATTCATATGAACTTCTTACTGCAATATCTCTATTATTAAAAGGATATTTGTAAGACATTCATAATATGGATTTATATCAACAGTATTTTCAAATGTTAAACCCTTGATTATCATGATCATATTCAAATTGCAGAGAAAGATTTTATATATATTTTAGAGAATATATAACCCCAAATTTTAAAATATGAACATCATATTGGTAGTGTCTATGACATGTAATAACAACCCTAGAAAAGAATATAACATCTATAGAATTTATGACTTAATGTCTATTCTAAATTAATTAAATATATTTTATAAAATTCAATACATTCAATACTGAGTTATCATGAATTAGACACAACAATGAGTTTTATATAAATCTTGTATTACATGATTGTTTGTGTTTTTTTGAACAATAACACACTATTAATATTGTTATTTAATATGATAGTTATCACCTATACGTTGGAATGAAGAATATGAATAGTATTAAACAATTTATGAAAAATATATGTTTTACACATATTTATTGGTTATGTATTAAGTATAAATAACAATAATATAAATTTAAAATAAAATGAAATGTTTTCCGGAAAACTATATTTTTTTAAAAGATGGTTAAATCATCCTAGGCACACATAATTTAAAATTAAATTTTAAGACTTTTAGAAAATTTATATAAAAAAATAAACTCTATTTTTGAAATTGTGATATCATAATAAAATTATGGTGAATCTTTGATATTGTTTATAAGATGTCTCATTTATTTGGAATAGTGAAAAATACTGAATTATATTTTAAAAATGATATTTTGTTCAAAAAATTTATAGTTTCATGTGGTATTTTGATTTGGTTATAAAGAAATATTTGTTCAATTATAAATATATTAATCCATTTTTTTATTGTAATCTTTTTCATATTGTATTTTGGTATAAAAACATTGTGAAATTTTTGAACATTTTTATGTTAAAAACATTCTTTGTCATCTTGTCTATAGAATTAATTTTACAATTATTTTTCATATTCAATGAGTTGAATTTTTAAAAATGTATTCCAAATTTGGATTGGGAATAATTTATAATTTATAATGTGGTAAACTTAATTTTTACCAAAATTATTAGTGGAAATAGTCAAAATTAATTACAGTGATTGAGGAGAAAATAAGTTTACTTTGCCGTTAAACATAAAAAAATATGGTGAGAAATGACCCAATAATTATCAAAAGCCAATTAAATCGACATATTTCAACCATATACCTTCTTTTATTGATAATATAACATTATTGGGTCCTAGTGACATGGAAAAACGTGGTTGTAATTCACTCTTTCAAAAACATTACATGTGTTCCACTCACCCCACTTATAAACCATATTATCTCCACATTAAAAATTTAAAACACATTTTTTTACAAAATTTCTACTAAAATAACACACCAACATACCTAACCACATTATATATTCCTTATTTTGGTATTAATTAAGTAATTTTATATTTTTATTTCACACCTAATGATGATACCCTTTGAAGATGTAATGTTCTTCTGAAAGTGTTTTCATTTTATTTCCTCCTCCAAAACCTTCTATTAAAATTATACTATAATTATATAATAACATAAATATATTAAATATAATAAGACATCTTTATGTTAAGGTTATGACAGAAAACTTCACACACTTCCATCAAATGGATTTCAAAATCATCGTTCATCTTTATGGTGGACTACCTCCTTGCTAACCGATGTCCTTCATTTTTACATTACCTCTTTAAAATGATTTGAATAATGATGGATTTATAATTTATATATTATATTTATTATATTTATGATTTTATTATGCTTATTTAATTGGTATATCACTTATTCCTTCATGATTTTCATTTGGTGGAAATATGATAACGTCTCCCCAGTGTACGACAAACTAGCACCTCACGAAGTGATGTGATTTGTTCACGCTCTACATGGATTGTATTAAGGATCAGTTTAATAAAAAAATGTGATATATATGACATAATAATTATATATTAATTATAATATATTTATATATATAATTTACTTTACTTTCTCTAAAAAGGATAAGAAAAGGGGAACAATGTTTATCCGTACGTACAAGCTTTCGTCTCCATGAAGGATGTATTTCATTTCCTATCACAAAATTTCTTTGATTACATTAAATAAATATAGAATTAGAATATATGATATTTAAATCCTGGTTTAAATTCTTCAGATAATGAAATTATGATCTATGTAAGATGAATGAATAATACAAAGTCCAAACATACTAAAAAAACAATGCAATTAACACATGAAACAAAAAATGGATATTATTTTTGATTGGGAGAAAATATGATACAAATAAATCATATATGTTTCTATATATATTAATATGAATCTTTTATTAGAAAATTAAATGTTTAAAACCAATTTATAGGTTTCTAAAGTTTGATCACCCAAATGGAAAAATAAAGAAATAGTTTTCGTCTCAATTTCATTTCATTGAGACATACTGTTATGTTATGAACAGAATTATTTTTACATGGTGTATATACTTCCCCTGGAAATCTAATGTCATTAATAAATCATTATTCATGGTATATTAAGTTTAAATTTCTATTATTTTATTCATTTAAATTTTAATTATAGTTACCAAGTGGTATGAAATTTCATAACTCAATTCTGTTTAATTGGGTTATATTACAAACTCATTTTCATTATTATTCTATGATTATGTGTGTGATTATATTAAATATATCTTTATATATTTACATTGTTTTATGTCAATTTATAGTTGAAACACATAACTTATTCATTTATTAATTACCACTTCACCTTTAAGATCAATTTACAGGTTTATTTCACAATCTCATTCCAATCAAGAGTGTTTATCCAAGAATTTCCAGTAAAAGTAATTATATGATCATTTTTAAAAAACATAAGTTTCTTATAATATATTTATTCCTGATATTTTTCATGGGATACTACCTTTTTTCACTCTTTGACACATAAAATTATTGAGAATTTTTTAGTAAAATCCAACTTCATTTCACTCTTCTCTCAAAAATATATTTTATTAAAAAACCATGTTTTTGTAAAAAATTCAAAAAATGTTCTTCAGCCTTTTAAAAGTTATTTATTAAAATGAATTTTTACACATTATTTCTTTTTAAAAATCTTTTTTAAAAAATAATAGTCATTTAACTTTCCAAACAAGACACATTTTTTATTAATTAATTATTTGATATATGAGGAATGATTTTGTCTAGTAAGACCCTAGTGGGGCCCAGTTATAGATAGCCCCTGTAAGCATTGATAGTCTCATGGGATGAATACGTTATATAGACAAGTTATGTGGGTTTTTAAAAAGTATTTTTTAAATTGTGTTTTAAAAGGGCTTAACAATACTTGTACCACGTACCTGGGAAACATGAAATCCAATACATAAGCATTTCCAGCATTTTTAATTCTGTTATTAATATCTATGATATTTTAATTGTGAAAAAATATGGATGCATTTAAATATCAATTTATTGATTAATTAGAATTATTTTTTCATTTTTTACCATTCCATATTGATTTATCCATATCATATAATGATATTAATTCTATTTAAATGGAATGTGTTTTTAGTTATTTACATTTCCATATTATTTACAAATTTCCTTCTTATTTTGTTGATTAAATTTAATATATGTTTTTTTATTTACCTTGAAATATTTATTATTCTAATTTATTCATTATTTATTCCACTCTATTTGAACCTTACTAATCATTTGAGCTCACCCTTATCTTGTTTCTTTTCTCATTAAATCCAAAAATATTAATATGATTGATATCCAAGGATACACTAGATGGAATAATGTTATTTAATTTTTTTTAATTTTTTGTATTAAAATGTAATGTAAAATTCATGTATGTATATAGTTTACCATAGAAAATAAGAAGATTGGTTATTTTAGATGTGTACCCTTTAAATATATGCCAATTTAGTGGTAGTAGGTACCATCTTCAAGCTAATGGGATCGGGGTTGCTATGTAAGTAATAGAATATTGGGTTGTGGAGATAAAGGTATCCTTCAGTTCAATCTATGCTCAAAAGGAGAAAAAGGTTTCATTAGTCGCGTTGATTCTTCATGGAGAAATGAGATATAGAAGGATATTGTTCCCAAGGATCATGAGTAGTTAGAGGTATCATGGTATAAGTTCAAGAAACAAAGCAGAGTAGAGTTTACCAATTCAACCAAGAAGGTATACATTTTATAGGATCTTTTTCCCTTCAACAGAGGAGTTCCACTATGAGACACTTCAACATCCATTTTATTACCCTTATCTGATATATATTATACCTTTTAATAGATTATGAGGCTAGGCTGGTGCACTTCAAGTAGGCTTTGAATCTTGAGATTTAGTGTCTGGCCACCCCATTAATGTTGCACAAATATATTGAGGTGATAGAGATAGTAGAGGATATTGATATGATTATTTGAAGAACTATGGTTTATTATGAGGGGAGTTATTAGGATTCCTCATGATGTATATCTATGTCTCTAGTTTTTTATTTTTGAAGACATAAGACCTTTTAGGTAGAATTGGTTGGTCCTAGGTCTCATCATATCGTTTCTATGGGGGCAGTGTATCTAAATAGATTTTCATGGAATTAGACATGTGTTGTTTATGTGGAGGATATAGTGTTTTTTTATGAGAGTTCCTAAATGTTTTTAGTATGTAGAATGCACAATGTGGTCCACTTTATGTTCCTTAGTGAGGAAAATATATTCAAGGTAGATGCAATAAGATTTTCTAACTTAGGATCAACTAAGAGGACATGGGGTGGGTGCATGATATCATTAAGATGTTCCTTATCCACATAGTTTAGATAATTACCAAAGTTTTGGTCTTTATCAGGGCCAGCGAGGTTTTTATGTAGGTTATATCCTGTTTCATACAATATCATTTCTAGCACTGAGCGGGTTAGATATTTTTTATGGTACCCTTTTGTTTTTTTACATTTGTGTATGATTTGATGGATTTGAGAGAAACATACTCATTAATATTAGCTACCCAAGTTAATGATATATATTATAAGGTTTAGATACTTCTATATACCTTTTAATTTAGTATTCCAATTCTATTTTTATCCAATCCATATAAATTATATAATGATAATGATTTATTAATAAGTAAAAATTACTCTTTTGGAGACTTCATTTGTTTATGGATATTGTCCTACGACTTCATCCTTGGTATGAGATAATTATATATAATATATGGTATTATGGAATATTTTATCTGAGATGATTAATTATATTATACTAAAAAATATTATTATATGTTTTTTTCTGAGTGTGACCCCCAAATGGGCCAAAGGTGTGTTATTTCCTTTCTTCCCTTGATAGTCGAGGTGATGCTATGTTTATAAGAGGATTGGAAAATGGTGATTCTCAATGTTAGGGAAGAGTACCCTGATTTTTTTATTACAATTTTATTGTAAAACCTTCATTAAAAAGAAATCAAGTTTGGGAAATAGATAAAATCACGAATTTCTATGATCTTAAGGTCTCCATATCTGGTGCTGCCCTCTATATTGAAATCTCTACATGTACAACTCATCGATCTATTATTGTGATGTTTTGTTCAGCTGATTGTGTCACATTAGGGTGAATCATTTTTTTTGTGAAGAATGTTGATAGTGGTTTTCATCTTTGTATCGATTATCATCACTTGAATCCAGTGATAGTGAAAAACCACTAACCTCTTCAATTATTGATGATTTATTAAATCATTTAAAGGGATAAATATGGTAAATAAAGATTGATAAATTTTCAGGGTATCATTAGATATTGGTGAAGTATTATGGTCTTCCAAATACAACTTTTCAATGTTATTATATGAATTAAGTGTTTATTTTAACATCATTTGGTGTAATGAATACTCTATTCATATTGAAGGGTTTTAGGAAAATTATTTCCAAGAAGATCATGGATCATTTCAGGCTAGTTTGCATTATTGACATCCTTCTATTCGTTACATCTAAAGAGGATCATTTAGAGTAGCATATTTCCATTTTAGATGTTTTTGAACATCATTATCTATTTTGGAAGTTATCAAAGTATGTGGTCAATGATTTTGAGGCTCGTCTAATAGGTAATTCCCTGTCCTAGTGAGGAGTATCTATGGAAAATTCAAACATTGAGGTAGTCTTTTCATGGGTTTTACCTAAGACTTTTATGGTGGTGCATAGTTTCAGTCGTCTTACCGACTATTATAGGAGGTTCATAGATGAACACTATCAGGTTGTATAGTGTCCCTAGCTTTTTTCCATATAACATTACATGCTTTTAAGCATAATTATACATTAGAGTATAGTAAAAGGATTGTGAAGTATATTGTCTTAGATCAGTAGGAACATAAAACCGTAAACATGGAACTAAATAAAACATTTCTTTATTTAGAATTCATAAGGATACCCTTACTTCCATATTTCTCTTACATCTTCATAGGATAAAATAGGGATAACATGAAAAAATGGGATGATCTAAATGACCAGTAAGGGAATAAGAATAAGAATAAATCCTCGGGGAATGGGATAGAAAACATGACATAAAGAAATAAAAACTCATGTAATAGAAGGGATCATAACATATAAACATGGATTCATATAAGAATAGAATCATATAAATTTGGTAGTAACATAAAACATGACTTTAGTATGAGTCAAGGATAACCTCCAAGATCGTCTCCCAAAGTAGCACAATCCAACGTAAACCACCAAGACTGTCACACATAACATCTCATGAGACTTAACATTACCCAATTCATTGGAGAGCTATCTAGGAACAACCATATTAACATGTTTCTGAATATGATATCCACATAAATAATTATACATAATCAATCCTATATAAATGTAGGGGAACCCATGGAGAGAAATGGATATCACATTCATGACATAAATCATAATGAATGGGCATATCATAAAGGTTTCCATGAGGGAATTGAATTTAAACATACATGGAAATTAATAAGTTAAAATAGGCATATAGCATGGTAAGTGATGTAAAACTGAAGTGACAACATATAAAAAGAGTATTTAGGGATTTCTTAGTATTAAAACATTTTACTACGGTTTTAAGGAAAACACTAAAGATCTTTTATAATATAAATTCAAACAATATTTTATATAAAACCCAATGTGAACAAGTAAGGATTTAATAATAAAAATTCTAATTTTATAAATAATTTTTTTTCATAGAATAAAATAAAGAGTGCACTTGAAATTGGGTAAATATTTTGCATCTTCCCTTAAAACAAGTTTTCTTACTGAAAAGTTTCATGGAGGGAATCACTTAACAACATGTATATCCCCAAAAAATAATGAGTTTAGGATCTTAAAACATGAGTATAGAGAATATATAGAGAATTTATAATTTCTAAATCAAAATAAAATACAACTAAATTTGGGTAAAAAGAATTATAGAACAACCAGAAGGAATAAAGGTGGTCTGGGTAGAATTCCTTACAAATTTTCGGCATGATATTGGGTGTACTTAATAGAGATTATTGAGAGAAAATTGATTTATAATCTTTTATACATAATGAGTATTGTACTGGGAAGGTGCATAATTGTACTCCATCACTAGGAATTACACATAAAAGGTCATTACATAGAGGACAATCTTGAATAAGAGTGAAATGGAGAGGATCCATTACATAAAGTACGGTGGTGTTCTCCACATGTTATTAAAGACCGAAATAAAATAAATTAAGTTTATTAACTAATAATTATGTAAAATCTTATATTTTTAATTTATTTTGTATAACCTTTTTTAGTTCATTCATGACCATTGTGATTGGTTATAAGGTTTAATTTCATTGTTCGGGTCTGTTTGCTTCCTTGGTTTTAATGATCGGTTCATGTTCGGATAAACACCTATTATGAAAGTGGTTATCCGGAATAGAAGTTGTATGTTATTAGTGAACATCCAGGATATTAAATGGTTTTAAAAATTCATTTGATTATTGGGAGTGAAGATGAACTATTATATAAAATCATAGTGACAACCGTTTTGGTTAATCGGTGGGTTTTGATTACAACGAACATGTTTTTCTTTATAACTTAATATTATTTATTCAAAAATATTACAAAAACATTACTATGATATATTAAGTATATAATAATCTAGTTCAACCATACCACAAATGGTTTCAAGACCATAATTAAAGATGATAAAAAATGATAAACGGTTGTCCTTGATTGTGCTAAATTAACACATCTCAAACGGTGTTTTCATTTCCTTCAAAAAAAGGTGGGTAATGGAGAGATGATACTGAAATATCCCAATAACATTACAACATTCCAGTGCATATATGTTACTAGATTTTTCATACCATTTGGATGAGTATAGGTTAGTAAATAAAAGAGAACAAAGGGACTTAAAAATGAAAGAAAAGAAAAGAGTAATTTTACCTCTTGAATAAACCTTCCTTGATAGCTTCTTAAGGGGAGAGATTTTGGTATTTTTAGGAAACATAAGGCTTTTGGACGTTTGTAGGAAGCATGGGGAGATATTTTCTTAGAATATAGAAGGAACAAGGGTTGATAAGAATGAAGAGATGAGGGAGTGGGGGGGGGGTTATAGTGATGGAGAGGAGGGTTTTCATAATTTTCAAACATTTGAATATTAATTTCCTTAAATTCTAGAAATAGTGATGATTCCATGACCAAAAACAATGAGGCTTTCATGGGATTTCAAGGTAATGGCCTTTCATCAGCCATAAATTAGCTGATGACATCATAATTCATGTATTTATCATTTATTGTAAATTATCTTATTTGATTTTTCATAAAAAAATCATGTAATTTAGAAAAATCTCAAAACATAACCCTGAACATTTGATGAAGTGTAGAATCAAAAAATGAATTCCATTTTTCAAAAATAATTTTCTAAATATGATGAATTTATTATTTGATTAAAATCACTATTTACACGAAAAATAACAATTTTGAAACATTTATTTTTTTATTCCAAGATATAGTTATATTGTACTCTCACTTGAATCTTATTAATATAATATCACAGGTATACTTACTATTCATTAGTGTATTCCACTATTCATAAGGGTAACATTACTATTCATAAGGGTATGTTACAATTCTCCAAAAATTAACTTGGTAATATTAGACTCTAAATAACATACTGATCGCAATCGTGTATGTCAGATATTTGATATTCAAGTCACATAAGTGAAGAAATTATGTTTAAAGGTCACATAGGACTTATTAGTAAATTATGTTTTGATTTCATGTGATTATATGGCATAATTATAAGAATGAATTTTCCATTGAAAAACACCGGGTCATTACATTCTTCCCCCCCTAAGAAATATTTCCCTCATAATTTTGTTTTACATTCTAGGCCATAAACGAGTGTAGGTACTATTCCTTCATTGACTCCTCTAGTTCCAATGTTTCCAAATCATACTTGTGGTTTCTCCATACAACCTTGGCCAGGTGATTAGTCTTGTTACGTAGAACATTATCTCTATGATCTATGATCTTTATTGGCTGGTCCTCATAGTAAATATCATCCTCTTACTCTACAACCTTTGAAGAGAGTACATGTGAAGGGTTTGGTATGTACTTCCATAAGTAGGATACATGAAATACATCATTTACTTTGGCCATATTAGGTGGAAGTGCTATTCGTTAGGCCACAACCCCAACATGGTCATGAATTTTGAAGGGGCTGATGTACCAGGAACATAACATCCCTTTCATTCCAAACCTCATGGCCTTCTACCATGGAGATATTCATAGAAATACTATGTCTCCAACACTGAACTGAAGATCACATCGATGATTGTATGCATAAATCTTATTTCCACTTTGTGCACCCTTTATATGATACTGAATGGTTTTCACCTTATCCACTGTTTCTTAGACCATTTCAGGTCCTAGCAGCTTAAAAACACTGACTTCATCCCTGCACCCTGGTGTTCTGAACCTTTTCCCATAAAGGGATTTATATGGTGTCATTCAGATACTCGAGTAGAAAGCGGTGTTGTAGGAGAATTCATCCAGGATAATATGTTGTTCCCATCCTCCTTTTATGTCCATAGAACATGCTCTGAACATATCTTTTAGTGTTTGAATACTCGACTCGGATTGGCCATCAGTTGGAGGATGATAGGTCGTACTAAATTTTAGTTCAGTTATTAGAGCATTTTAGAGACTTTTCCAAAACATTGAGATGATTCTCAAATCACGACTTATACAATAGACAGTGGTACTCTATGTATCCTTACAACTTATTTGATTTATATCTATTCAAGTTGATCCAATGAGAAGTCCTATCAAATTGCGATAAAGTTGTTGTCTTTGTAAGATGTTCCACAATGACCCGTATCAAATTGTTTCCTTTGGATGTCCTTGGAAGTCCAGTGACAGAGTGCATGTGAATTTTCTCCCACTTCTATGATGGTTTGGGTAGTGGTTGCATTATCCCCATAGATTTTTTCATCAAAACCTTCACTTGTAGACATACCAGCCACATTGATGTATATTTAGCATTCTCCATTTTCATATGGTCCCACCAAATGTTTTCATGCAGATCATGATACATCTTTGTGATATCTCGATGGATAGAGAAGGTTGATCTTTGTGCATCATTCAAAATATCCTTCTCTATCTCTGGATCAGATGACACACATAATCGTGATCCAAATATTATAACTCTTTCATCCTAAATCTTGAACCCTAAGGATTTCCCATTTCTCATAGCTTCCACCCAATTCAGAATTTCTATATATTTTCTTTGCGTATCTATTATTTTCTCTAAGAGATGTGTTTGGGAAATAATTTGAGAAAATATTGATGATGTTATTCCCTTAATAGTTACATTTACATCCTTATAATATCAAAGAAGATTGTATCATTTTCAATTATCATCATTGATAAATACATAGGATCCTTTCAACTTAGGGAATCTTCCACCTTATTTTCCTTACCAGGATGGTTGTGGACTGAGAAGTCATAATCCATGATGAGCTCTATCCATCTTCGTTGGCTCATGTTAAGCTATTTTTGTGTGAATATATATTTTAGACTCTTGTGGTCAGTATATATCTGACATTTCACCACATAGAGATAATTCCAACAGATTTTCAACAAAAATATCACACCCACAAACTCTAGATCATGCATGGGATAGCTTAGCTCATCACTTTTAGCTTCATTGAGGTGTAAGCTATCACTTTATCATTTGGCATCATCGCACAACCCAAAACCTTATTTAAAGAATCCCTGTACACCACAAAAAGTTCTCCACTTGTTGGAAGTGCATGTATTAGCATATGGATAAGCCTCTTTTTCAACTCCTTGAAATAGTCTTCACATTCATGGTTCCAGAAAAACGTTACTCCCTTCCATGTCAGCTTGGTCATTTGGTATGAAAATCGTGAAAAGTTCTTCACAAATCATCAATAATACATGGATATCCCTAGAATGTTGCGGATCTCTTTTACATAAGTTTGCATGGGCCACCCTTCAATTGTGTTTGTCTTGGAAGGGTCCACATATATCGCTTTACTGGTGATAACATGCCCCATGAATGATATTTCCTCCATCTAGAACTCACATTTATGGTTCTTTTCACATAGATACCCCCTTTGAAATGTTTTTAACACAGTATTAAAATGGTCCTCATGATCCTCCTTTATCATGTAGTATATCAAAATATCGTCAATACAGATAACCAAGAATTTGTCGAGATAATCACTAAAGACTCTATTAATTAAATACATGAAATGTCTTGGAGCATTTTTGAGTCCAAATGGAATCAATATGAACTCATAGTGCCCATACCTTATTCAAAATTTATTATTGGGAATATCTTCCTTCCTCACCTTTAATTGGTGATATCCTAACCGACAATCCACTTTTGTGAAATAACATGTCCCGTGGAGATGATCAAACAAGTCATATATCCATGGAAAGGGATAATTTTTCTTCATCATGGTTTTATTAAGCTCATGATAATCAATGTACATGCACATTGATCCATCATTATTCTTGATGAAGATCACTGGAACACCCCATGGTGAAGTACACATGCGTATAAAACCATTCCCCAGATTCTCTTGTAACTTCTTCAGCTCTTCTAGATCTATCATGGACATTCTATAATGTTTCTATTATATAGGGTTAGATCTAGGAATAATTTTAACAGATAAATCTACCTCACAATTAGTAGCAAGACCAGACAACTCTTTAGGAAATACATCAGTGCAATCCCTCTCAATAGGCATGTCTTCAAACATGATTCTCACCATTTTCTCAATAATTTGAGATAGATATGATTTCTCATAAGGAAATAATATCCAAAACATAGATAAGGATTCTAAATTAGATTTATCTTCCTCCATATAGTTGTAAAGAATCTAAGGATTCTTCGGGATGTGAAGAGTGATCTCCCTTTCCCTAAAGTTGATGTTGGATCTTTATAAAGATATCAAATACACCCCCAAGATAGCATCGAACTTCTATAAAGTATGTATGATGATATTTTATGGGAGTTCCAATACTCAAATGTTAATTGGGGAGGAGTTATAAACCATGCACACAATAATTTCCTCATTCACTGTTCACAGAGATAACTTGTCATCCAAATTTTATGGTGGGGTTTTCATATATCTATTAACCTTGAAAGATATTAAAGAATGCATATGATGAGAATCAAATAGTGCATTCTCTTTTACTGAATGGATAGATAGAGTACTTGTCAACATATTTTTGTTTGGATCCACCTCAATAGTAGTGATAGCATAATCCCTACCTTGTTTCTTTGGAGGTTGTTGTTGATTACCTCCAACAACCCTAAGCTTAGGGTAATTGTTTGCATAACTCCCATGATCATTGCTATTGTAACACTGCACCACTGGCTGAGCATTCATCTATACCATCCTTTCATCTTCCACATTAGATTTATATTTCATATCCCTTCAGCAGTTCTTTTCCAGATGTCCTTGATTTCCACATTTGAAGCAATTCCTGGTTCCCTTTAGACAGTTCCCAATATGTTTCTTTCCACAACTTTTACAAGTGGGATATTCAGGCTTCTTTCTGTCATGGTATTTTTTTAACCACCCATGTTGTTCTCCATTTTTTTCATCTGGTCACTGGACCCATGAGACCACTAAGAGTCTCCAATATCCATTTAAAACATGAGGGATCAATGAACAATATCCTCATAACCGTCGAACTCTAAAATCACCAATGATTTTCTTGTAGACTCAGCCTTTTACCTATAAAGTTTTGATCCACCTTAATTTTGGTGCTCAAGAAAAATCCAGAGGTATAAAATTCAATCCTTGTAATGCATTCTTCGTATGACCTGATCAACTCATCTTCATTCTACTTGAGTGTGAAGAACTCTATTTCCTTCTTGAGATGGGGGGTTTGAGGACAATATTTATTGAAAAAATCATATTGAGTCCTCCAAAACCATGGAATCAATTTCCTCTTCGAACATTGTATTCTAGATCAGTGTACACCACTGATCAGCTTCCCCATCAAAACGATATTCTTCCAGTACAAATTTCTCTTCTTTTGAACACTAGAGGATAGAGAATATATTTTCAATGGAGTTAATCCACTATTACATGAGGTGGGGATTATAAGATCCACTAAACATGGGAGGACTTTTCTACATGAATGATTCTACAATAAAATTCACTTTCCATGGAATAAGAGGGTGTTCCACATGATTAAATATATTATTCATAACTACACCCACCTGAGAAAATACTGTCATGAAATTCTTGATCACTTGTTCCCCTCAAATCAGGCATATCCTAAGGAAAATCTTCACATTCCCACTCACATTGGTTATTGGATCGTGTTCTTCTATTTCCCACCATTAACTGAGAAAATTTATATAAAATTAGAAGGATTTAATACTTAGTTATTGAGTATGAAAAAGGAAATATTGATCATAATAAGTTAAACATATAAAGGATAAGTATATACTAACTTGTTATTCATTATATTTAAATCTAGGTTACCCTTGATCTATTTCTTAACTTATATTCGTATGATATTTTTTTGTCCCTTAATAATCATTGGTACTATGCTCAAGAATCTACCAAAGAATATCCCCTCAGAGTTTCAATACCAAGAGTGCATCAAGGACCATTGTCGTGTACTAGGATACATGCATCAATACTGAATCTCCTTGCCAGATTTTTTAATCCTATCTACATTTGTGCCAGAGCCACCACTACATGTCTGTATCCAGACATGGTCAAATTTTCTTGATAAACCACTTACTCTATAATTACAAAAACACAGGGGTGTATTCTTATACTTTGTCTCATCCTTAAGGTTCTCATCCTTAAGGTTCATTATTTAGTCTTCATAATGATCCCCTAACTTTAATTGTGCTTATACATCTTCAAAGGATAACCATGGGATAAAATGAACAAAGGGGTCAGTTAAAATCCCAGAAAGGGAATAAGAATAAAAAAAAATCCACAGCACATGGGTTAGAAAACATGACATAAAGAAATAAAAATTCATATAACAAATGGTATCATAACATATCAACCTGGACTCATTTAAAAATCAAATCATAGAAATGTGCCAGCAACATAATACTTGATTTTAGTACGAGTCAAGGATGACCCCGCAATATCTTTTCCCATAGTACGATAAGACAAGGATAACTGCCAAGACTGTTACACATAACATTTAATAAGACCTAACATTACCTAATTAATTAGAGCACTATCTAGGCACATACATCTTAACATGTTCAAGAATATTCTCTCCACCAAAATAATCATACCTAATCAATCATACATAAATGTAAGGGATCATGTGGAGAGAAATGGGTATCACATTCATGACATAAAGGATAATGAATTGTCATATCATAAACGTTTCCATGATACAAAGTCATTAAAACATACATGTACATTAATAAGGTAAATTAGGTATATATCATGGTAATTGATTTAAAATCGAATTGGAAACATGTAAGGAGAGTATTTAGGAATTACTAGCATTAAAACATTTTAGTGCAGTTTTAAGGAAAAAACTAAAGAGACTTCCAAATAAAAAAGGGAAAAATATTTTATAAATAAAAAAACGTAAACCAAGAAGATTAATATAATAAAATACTGATTATATAAAGGCAATGGTGGCATAAAATATAAGATATAGTGTACTTGAAATTAGGAACAAAATTGGGAAGTTCCCTTAAAATGAGTATTCCTGTAAGGAAATATTGAAGAGGGAGTCAATTAAAAACATGTATATCCCCAAAAGAGAATGAGGGTTGGATATTGAAACATGATTTTGGAGCACATATAAATCATTTATAAATTTACACAAATATAAAATACAACTTCATTTGGGTAAAAATAATGACAGAGCAACCCGAAGGAATAAAGGTTGTTCGGGTAGAATTCCATATAGATTATTAGCATGATATCAAGTGTACTTAAGAGGGATTAATGAGAGTGAAATGGATTTATAATATTTTATACATCATTATATCAGTATGGGGTAGGTGTGTAATTATATCCCATCACTAGTAATTACACATAAATAGGCAAAACATAGAGGACAATCTTGAATAAATGTGAAATAGAGATGATCCATTACTTTAAGTTCGTTGGTGTTCTCCACTAGTTATTAATGACCTGAATAAAAATATTTTGTTTAATAATTAATAATTCACTAACCTCTTAAATATTTAATTTATTTATTATAACCCTCTTTAGTTCATTATAGACCATTTTGATGGGTTATAAGGTTCAATTTCATTGTTCGGGTATGTTTTTTCCATGGTTTTAATGATCAGTTCATGTTATTATAAGCACATATGTTGAAAGTGGATATCCATAATTGAAGTTGTATGTTATTAGTGAACATGAAGGAGATTAAGGGGCTATAAAAATAAATTTGTTTATTGGGAGTGAAGATGATTTATTATATAAAACCTCAGTGACAACGGTTTTGGTAAATCGGTCGGTTTTGATTACAGCGAACATGTTTTTATTTATAAAAAAATACCATTTGTAAAAAAAATTAAAGAATCATAACTAGGATTTATTAAATACATAATAATCTTGTTCAAACATTATAGAAATTGTTTCATGACAATAATTAAAAATGATAAAGGAATTTGATAAACTATTGTCCTTGATTTTGTTAAATTAACACATATCAAATTGTGTTTTCATTTCATTGAAATAAACTGTTGGGAAAGCATAGATGATAATGAAATAACCCATTAGAATAAAAAATTTATATTACATTTATGATCCCTGTTTTTCTATTCCATTTGGTTGAGTATAAGTTAAGAAGGAAAATAAAACAAAGGAACTTAGAAAGGAAAGAATAGAAAAGAAGAATTTTACCTCTTGAATCAAGATTCCTTGAGAGCTTCTTAAGGGGAGAGGTTTTGGACATTTTGGGGGATGAATAACTATTAGACGTGGGGAAGGAGCTTGGGGAGAGATTTGGGAAGAATATAAAGAAGCAACAAGTCTAAAGATGATTTAAGAGAAGAGGGAGTGAGGGGGTGGGGGTTATATTGATGGAGGGGAGGGTTTTCGTAATTTGTTAATCATTAATTTTTTAATTTCCCTCATGATAGGAAATATTGATGATTACATGAAGAAAAATTTTAATGTGTTCATGTGATTTTGATATGGTCTAACATCATCCATATATAAGCTGATGACCTCATAATTCATGTATTTAACATTTATTGTGCATTATCATATTTTACTATTTATCAAAAAATCGAGTATTTTAGAAAAAACAAAAAAATTCACCATAAACATTTTTCGATGTGTAAAATCTAAATATAAAGTCCAATTTTTAAAAAATAATTTTATAATTATTATTAATTTAATATTTAACTTAAATCAAAATTTTCTCGAAAAATATCAATTTTAAAACATTTATTTTCTTACTCCAAGATATTGGAATATTTTACTCCCACTTGAATCTTATTTATATACTATCATAAGTAAGGTTACTATTCAATAGGGTATACTACTATTTATATGAGTAACATTACTATTCATACGGGTATGCTACTATTCATCAAAAATTATGCTAGTCATATTAGACTCCAAAAAACATAATGATCGCAACCGTGTATGCCATATTTTCGAATATCCAATCACATATGTAAAAAATAATGTTTAAATGTCACATAGAACATATTAGTTCATTATGTTGCGATTTTATATGATTATATGACATTGTTATAAGATGTAAATTTCCATTGGAAAAAATTGGGTTGTTATAGGTTGTGACTCATTTGATACCCTTTAATAGAAACAATCAAGTGTTCCTTTTGATTGATCCATTCCAATAAGCTTTAGAGTGCCTGAAAGAAATTTGTTTTAGCACACTAGTTCTTTATATTCTAGAAATGGGAGTTCAATTTGAGGTTTATGATCACACAACACATATTTTTTTCCTATTTCATGATGGAGAAAATAATTACTATTTCTTATATTCATTGATAGTTACTCCCCCATGAACTTACCTATAAAAAATATGATCCCAAGTAGGATGAAGTTATGTTCCCTTGACGTTATAGACAAATTTCCTATTCAATGATCATTTTATGATTCTTACCGATTATAAGAGACGGAGGTATGTCTTCTCCATGTGTGACATAAACTTCCATCAATGATGATGGAAGGATATATAATAGGAAAAAAAAATTAGATTTCCTATATACTATTAATGGGTAATATTTTGGTTGATGCACTATGTATGATGTTATTAAATGATTATGTAAATGAATTTAATGATTCCAAGAGAGTAATCTAAGAACAATAAATGATGCATTTTGGTATAGGAGAGGTTGGTGGTAGAGTTTTTCCTTTTCCTATGAAAATGGATTCATCCTTGGTGTATCTGGTGGATGAATCCCATCTTGGGATTCATAGGTAGATGTTTGGAGAGAACAAGTGGTCTTTAGTTATGCCTCTGATGGTCGGTCGATGGATGAAAAACAATATGTGTTTTCCAGGGGAGAATTTTAATCCCATTACCGATGTATGAGATGGTTCTCTATAATTTCCATTAAATACCATTGGAAGTATATACAGTTATGAAAAATAGGTGCCATTAACTGAGAGGGATGTTATTGTGGCTTGGTATGAAGTGTTTAGTTATAGAGTTTGTGTATCGATGTTTTTTGTTATAGAAGTTCATGTCAATCACTATATTGATGGTGGGTTTCTCTATCCATTGGATATTTCTCATTGGAAGTGGGAGGACATCATGATGCACTATGTTGATATTTTACATATATATTAGGGAAACCTTTCTTTTATATGGGTGATATTGAATCATTTTAAAAAACCACCCCAAATCATACTCATCCGGAAGTTGATCATAATGGATGTTTTGTTGAGGCAATATATATAAGAGGTGGTGAGACTCCAAAAACTCTTGAGGATGATCATATCTGATCATGATCCTTATTTTACCTACTTGGTGTGGATACATCATCAAAATTATATTGAATCCCAATTATTTAATATCTTATCTTTTCTTCCATAATGGTATGGTCAAACAGAGAACACCATTCAGACTCTTGAAGACATGTTATTTTCTTATATCCTCGATTATAGAGGTTCATATAAGAGGAACATTCCCTTAGAAAAATTTTCATAATAAATAGTTTTCACTCCACCATTAGTATGGATCCATTGAAATAATGTTTTGTATGAACATTTAGTTCTCTATTATTCTAGACTAGGGTAGGGGATTCATCAATTCTTAGGCCCGAACTAGGATATAACATGATATAGATGGTCTAGGTAATTCAAAAGAAGATAAAGGAAGTGTGTGATCATCCAAATTACAATGTCAGTATTATGATTACACCTCTATAGATTTATGTTCAAGATAATGTGTTCTTTAAGGTTACTCCCCATCATGGTTGTTGACACTCCTTTCGTCACAGAATATAAAGACCGGAAAAGGGAATATCTGAGCTCAAAGTGATTCAACCTTTGAAGAAAACATCAAAAATCAAAAAAGGCATGAACAAAGGATCAACAGCAACTGCACCGCGCAAGTTATCTTACTATCGCGCAAGTACACTTGCGCGACGCTCTTGGTCGCGCAAGTGACTTGCGCGACCTAAGTGGTAACCGCCCGGTAATCGCCCAGGGTCTTCTCCTACCTATAAATAGACCCTGTGGGCCCCCCATTCAAGAGGATCTTTTTTCAGAAACTCGGATTGAAGCTCCCGACGCCCAAGTCTCTTATCAAAGCTTCCGGAACACTTCTAAGGTAATTTCTTACCTAGAACGGAAGATCTAAAGAGAAGAAGGAAGGCCTAAGTGTTGAAACTTATCAACACTTGCGCGCCGACTTATTTCCATAAAAATAACTTGCGCGTCCCTTTTCTGGATGAACCTCAAGAGGATTCTAAACTGATTAAAAAGGAGTCGCTTAAGTATTCTAATACTGGTTGAAAATTGCGCAAGTACCCCACATGTCGCGCAGGTATACTTGCGCGACCAATACTTGCGCGCCCACGGAAGACTTGCACACCTTTCAAGGTTTTCACGCCCCTACCTTTTTGGGTGCCCATCTTGCCCATTTTACCCCTCTTGAGCCATTACACCTTTCCTTTTCAAGATTCAGTCTTCAAGACACTCTTCAAAGCCATTTATGGCATGATTTCTTGATTTGTCTTCCTTATCTGAAAGGAATTCTGTGGAATATCTCTCAAAACCTAGTGATTTAAATATCATTATGTCACTAAATATAGAGAGTTCATTCATTCAACCTCATCTTTTAAGATGAGAGAATCCTTAACTTGGGCATCTTCCTCAAGAGTAAGCCCCAATCATAATCCTTTAACTTGGGCATCCTTCTTTAAGAGTAAGACCCAAATTCTTAAAGTTCCCAAACTTGGGAATCCTCCTCAGGAGTAAGCCCCAAACCTTAATTCCTTTAACTTGGGCATCCTCCTCAAGAGTAAGCCCCAAACCTTAATCCCTAACCTGGGTCTCCTTTTCCGGAATAAGACTCAGTCATAATCTTGGGCTTCCTTTTCAGGAGTAAGCCCAAAGTTCCCTAACTTGGGTGTCCTTTTCAGGAATAAGACTCAGTCATAATCTTGGGATTCCTTTTCAGGAGTAAGCCCCAAGTCCCCTAACCTGGGCCTCTTTTTTAGGAGCAAGTCCCAGTCATAATCTTGGGCTTCCTTTTCAGGAGTAAGCCCCAAGTCCCTTAATTTCTCTTAACCAGTCCTAATTTACCCTTGATTTGGGTTTCCTTTTCAGGAGTAAAACCCAATCATAAGTCCCCTCCTAACTTGGGAATCCTCCTTAAGAGTAAGCCCCAATATTAGAGTATTCAAATCTCCATGAAGCACATATAACTTTATGGACCCTGTTCATGGATTTTATCCCTAAAAGTGAATCCTAAACCTTCATCTATCTGGACAGTCATACATACATAAGCCCCAAACAAATTCTTATGATTGCATCTTTCATGGCACAATTGTCTTATTTTTACCAATACCTCTTGTTTCTCACACCGAGCATGACTCACGTGAGCTTAGAGTGTAAAAGTAATTATGACATTCATCTTTGAGCCATCAATCATAAACATCATACTCCATTACTCGAACTACGTGGGTTCTGATTCCTTTTCCAAAACAAAGGATACGTAGGTAGCCCATTTTTGGGTTCGATCCCAAATTTGAAATAATCCCTGTCCTTCTGAATGAAGATAAACTTCAAGTGCCCCACTGAGTGGCTTTAAAACTAGCCTGGTCATCATAATGACCAAGATACTTTTATATATATGTTTTTGAAGGATACCATTGACCAATAATCTCTAAACAGATATAGATGATTCTCTATTGATGAAGAACCTCGAATACATATAAGGGATTCTCTAAATTTCTTTCATATTTAATCATTGATTGTTAAAACTAAAGGAAAGCACATTTTATACTTGGTAATGTAATAAGGATTCACGAACATAACTTAAATCTATAAAGAGAGTCCTGGAGTAGACAATAATTCCCCTCAAAAAGGTGTGATGAGTCCGGCCTCCCATCCTCTCGAACAATGAAAATTCCTAAGCCTCATCAGTCCACAAGATAATGAGCACCTGCCTTTGGAAATTAGGTCCAAACAGATGTGGAATCATTGGATGTTTCCGGTTCTACGAACAAACCCGCTAGAAACCGATCGGAATGTTTGAATCTCCCGTCCATGAGGTCATCACCGAAATCCGTGAGGAAACAAAAATGGTGAACCCGACGTGAATCCTTAACCAAGTTAAAGTGATTTTCTTCTTATTTGTTAGGCCCCTTGGGCCAACAAAGCAATCATTGACATGTGCTCATCCAAAAGATGCAGTGGCCGGATTCATCTTGATTATGTCTGTTATATGGAATAGGCACTCTTTTCTCAAGATCTTCTACAAAATGGCTTTCCTTAAATTCACCCCTGTGAATACTGCTACTATGAACACCTCTACTATGAGGTCTGCTGCTGTGAAAACCAATGCTACTACTCCTTCTGGAACGTCGTCCGCTCTGAGGATGACATCACCAACTCAGCATCTTCAACGCTGGGTTTCTAATACACTGGTTAAGGAGTACCGTCGCAACGGTACTATCCCAACTCTGGAGGCCGCTCGTCAAGCCCTCCAAGTTAACAACTCTACCTGGTCGTCTGGACAACGGCGGCCAGCGATCAAGAAGCAGGCGGTGCTGACTACCGTCTCCAACCGTTTCGGGTCGTTATCCCAGGAACGCAATTTCCATTCACTCCCTTACTCTGAGGAAGTGAATGAGCAGGTCCCATAGGACCTTAATTCAAAAAGACAGGAGTCCTTCTCAAGGGATCCCATCAACAATCGCCGCCAGACTCGTGCGGTAGTGCGCCTTCAACATGATGAGGGTACCGACTCCAGGCATTCAGCTCAGGTTCCTCGAACCCGAGCAGGAAAGATGAACCGCCAGAGACGGAATCCGGTTAACAATGGGAAGGTTGTCATCCCTGCCATCTCCGGAGAAGTCCACCAACCTAACTTGGTGGCAAACAACGAGCAGACACACACACCTGCCCATTTTAATTCCGCTGTCCAGCTGACTCGTCTGGCAGCATCACGCCAATCCCGCCAGGAAATTCCAGCGGAGTACTATAGGCATGAACATACACCTGCTTATACATCACCCGTTAGTCAGCAGGCTCGTCTGACTACATATGATGGATCTCGTCAACCACGTTTGGCGAAGTGTAATCAGCAGGCACATACACCTGCTAATACTAATCAAGACTAACAACAGTCTCGCTTGGTAGCACACGGAGAAGTCAGTCGGAAAGCCCCAACGACAAACAGGAGGCAGACTCAACTCTCTGCCTTCACACTTGAGTACTGTCAGGATTCACTGATAGGAAAAGGAGGACATGAGCAGGCACATACACCTACTTCAAGCCCGGAATGGACGTATATCCCCGTTCCGGCGGCTGTAGTCACCAAACATATTTTGTCAATGGTGAAAGAGCAGAAGAAAATTCATGCTCATATTCTGGATGCTTTCCAGGATATCATAACAGCTTCAGCATCATCTCAGTGATAGACACATAAATGTATCCCTAGCAGTGGAGTGACACATCAACGATTCACTCCGGAACAGACACACACATCTGTTCCAGTCCAAGAGGGTTATGGGGCATACTCCCCCATATCATACGGACAACCAAGTCAGGCACATACACCTGATTTGAGTGGAGATCGTCAGCCTAACCTGACCATCTTTCCTGATCAGGCACATACACCTGCTCAGATTAACCACATTCATCAACAAGTGGTTTCTAAAATGAGTAAGAAGGCATATAAGAAAAATATCTGCCCAGCACAGTCAGGAGATCAAAAGCCAATCTGCAACAAGGCCTTGCTCGATGCTGGAGTTCATGAAGCCCTCAAACATTTATCTGTCGGAATTCAAGATTCTACTCCCTCATTTCCTAATAATGGGAACATTAATTTTGAAGGACTTCAACAGACACTTCCTCATGAAGGCTTGCTTCATGAAAATTCGGTCAATCTTGAAGTTTCTTCTTCAGATGAGAGCCACAGGAACCCTCTATGTGGTCAGAAGACCAAGGAGAAAGAGATTTCATCTTTTGCTGTAACCCCTCATGACGGTCCTCCTCTTGGTGATGAACTTCACTGCGAAAGTCCTCTCCGTAGTAGTGATTCACGTTGTCTCGAAAATTCTTCAGAAGGCAATGTAGTGCCGAGAAATCCCTCTTTTCTTGAGGCACTTGAAAACGTGAAGCCAGTCATGTCTGATGCTTTACTATCGGCAGGTGAAACTCTTTCTCCATCAGAGGATAGCTTGGGGTTCAGGTTATTCTATGAATCATCCCCAGGCCATTCATCTTCCAGCATGAATAGCAGACTCTCTACCAACCTTGTCGAACCTAATGAAGCAACAAGGAAGCACCAACTCTGGTCAAAACAGGTAGAAGAATCTTCATTTAATGACAAAGAGGAAATGCTGAACATGAGAAAAAAACTGACAAAAGGTGAAGTGCCAGTCATGTTTTGGCCTTTGGATGACTCCCAGTACGACATTCCAAAGATGTTGACAGATGATGGAATCCATGATATTCGTCTCAACATATGGAAGACTCTTTGTCAATTGAAGAAGAAAGTATTATCTTACGGTGATTATGAAAATCATATTAAGATAATAGAAGGGTTACAACGCCATATTGATTTGGCATCTCTATTAGTCTCTCAGTATCCGAAGGCTGAAAAGCAACAGAGAACCCTTCAACATTCATGCCTTGGCGCACTAAGAAAATTGCGTCAGTTAATTGCCAATGCTCCATCTGATGTTCATATCAGAGGATGAGGTGTTCACGGAGCACTACATTTCACTGTGCTTTCCAGTCAGCAAAGCCCGCCGAAAATGGTCTCATGCAATGTTATTGCCCATGGCCAGCCACAATCAATGGGCTTTGTTCACAATCAAAAGCTTGCTCAAGAATAGTATTCAACTAGTTCCTCTCAAAATCAAGTATATAGAGAACAAGTTGTTGAATTGCTCCTACATCAAGCAGGCGAGAATATTGCACAAGACTCTCGTCTGGAGAAAACACGTCATCAAATGACAGAAGTTTCAGAAATCATCCAACGGTCTGTTGAACCAGGCGATAAAAGTGGATACAGGTTAATACATCCAGCGAATTTCCGAACTAAGATTCAAAAGATCAAGAGAGATTTTAAGAAGATCTCAGACATAGCATGTCAAGAGACACCTCAGCTTGTCAGACTGGGGACTTCTCTAACCCAACCCTCAGAGTCAACAAATGGGATTCGAGGAGTTGAGCGGAAGCAGCAGGAACATCCCCAGTCCACCGGACTGGGGACTTTTTCAAATCCTCAATCCCTCCCTCAAAGAAAATCAGTATTCTCTCGATTAGGGAATAAGCCTCAAGAGGAACGAAGAGCCATGCTATCAGGAGATTCTCTCCAAGTGACGGTTCTCCAAGAAGTTCCTGAGGGATCAAGTCAACAGAATGCCATGTCTCATCATGGACATGGAAGAAGACAATATCACAGAAATGCTGATAGAAAGGATTCCAGGCAATATGCATCCATTAATGTCATCAATGATGTTGCTGCTGATTCACCAGATGAGGCTTAATCAGAGCGATCATACGAAGATTTTCTTGCTCAAGAAGTTGCACACACAGACCTAAATGAAGAAGGTGTGCGTACACGTAATCAAAGGCTTACCCAAAATCTGAGTATTCCTTCATGTAACCCACTTCCCCCTCTCCGAAAAGGATCCAATAAGGGGAAAGGGAAGAATCAGGTTACTTCTCACCCTTCCTCTAAAGGAGGTCAATCGCTCTCATTAGAGAAAAGGTTTTCACAACAGGAGGAAGAAATGAAAGAATTAAGAAGGTTGAATGCAGAACTACTTCAGAGTAGTCTTCTTCTTAAGAATGCTGAAGTCCGACAGCCGAAGGAATTTGTTTTAACTACTGAGATGGATCAGGAATATCCTCCTTTATCAGTACACCCTCAGAGGTATAATCCTATGGGTCAAACGCAACAACGGTTGGCAGCACTACCATTAGTCGCATCACCAACCACCACGTCTGTCCAAGCTCTATTCATTGCACCTACCCAAAACCAAGTTCAACCTGATGTTTCTCAAAAGTTAATAACTATTATTGAGTCATTAACAGCTCGGTTAGAAACTATGGAAGGGAAACGGGCGCAAGATCAACCTGAAAAGAAAGTTTACCCTGAATGGGTAGATTCAATTTCTCCTCCATACAGTTTTGGAAACCCTGTTTTCCCTACTTTCAATGGATCAGGCGACCCCGAACAACATTTGACGCATTACGTGTCTTGTTGTGATCCTATGATGGGAACTCCAGAGCAGCAAGAAGCAGTGAAACTCAGATGCTTCGTGCAAACCTTGCAAGGACCAGCTTTTGTCTGGTATACAAGCTTGCAATCCCGATCAGTCATCAGATGGGAGGATCTTCGTCAAAAATTCCTTCTTCAGTTTAGCTCAACATTGCCAAAAACGATAGTTTTCGATCTTACAAACGGCAAGCAAAGGGAGAATGAAAGAGTCTCTGATTTCATTGCTCGTTGGAAGGGATTAACATATTCCCTGAGTTTAGCACTCCCTCAGGAGGAATTGTTGCCAATCTGTGTGGCAAATTTGCGTGACGAATTACACATGCCATTGATCCCTGTGAAATACACAGGAGGGTTTCGAGACCTTACTTCAATCGCTCAACAGATTGAAGATTCCCTTATACAGGCTAAGGTTAAATCTCGTATAATTCCATCAGCTCCAGGAAGGATAATGGGTAAAGAGGAAACTGTTACAGTTATTCTTAAACAAGCACCTGTACCTATTTCTGCTTCAAAACCTTCATCTTCTCGAAGGGCTCCACCTCCTGAACGCCAACAACAAAGGCTGTTTCGTCCAAATGATCAAAAAGATAAACGACGAAAACAATTTGAGGATATGAAGAGTAAAACATACTCTTTACAAAGTGAGAAAGTTCCCGGTTACTTCATTTCAGCTCTGGAAAATAATTTGGTTCAATTACCAGTGCCCAAAAGGCCAATCAAGGAAGGAGATGAAGACCGTCCCAATTATTGTCCCTTCCATCAAATGTTGGGGCATCCCATCCAGGAGTGTTTTGTTTTTAAAGACCTCCTGCAAAAGATGGTCGACTTGGGACCAGTCAAATTGAAGGGTTCTTTAGCTCATGTAGCATGTATTACTGCTACAGATCCAGAGGAAGGAGGCGAGTGGCCGGAAGTCAAAAGCAAAACTGCGAAAAAATATGATGATTGGATGGTCAGAAAGACAATCAATCAGACCCATTCCATTTTGCGAACAAAATTGAAGAAGCCAATTGGGTATCCTACAAAAGCTGTAGTAAAGCCTCCATCAAAAGGAAAATCCTCAAAAGGGCAGAAAAATTTAAAAAAGAAAGAGGAATCAGGAGAAGATGAGTATGTATCAAAGCCTAAATTGTCTTTGACTCTGGCTGATTTCATGTCATCTACTTCAAAGCCACGGGCACCGTCCCACCAAATGGCACATCCTAAACAGGCTAACCAGGCAGAGTCTTTATTAGACGAAGAGTTAATCTTTGGTTCTGTTAATATGATTCTATTAACAGATCCATATTCCAGTCTTGATGAGCCTGAATTCCCTGTATCAAATAAGGGAATCCGAGGAGGTTCTAGAGGTTCAGGATACAGGGGAAGACGTGGATATTTCCGAAGCCACTACTCTAATTTTATCCCTTCTAGCACTGTATATGCAGCAGAAACTCGTGGTAGAGCCCTTCAGCGAGCTCAAAAAGAACAAGCAAGTTCTTCTGCCAATGGCCAACTCAGTTTTGGCACAGTTATTTTGGAAGACCGATTAAAGGTTCTATCTTCTTTATCTCAGTAAGTAAATGGATCTAATCAGTCTAATCATCCAAAACCAAGGATTTTTCCAACTTCAATACAATATGCATCAGCTTCCAAAGCATCTACTTCCAAGGTACCTGCTAAACCGCATATTCCGATTGGGAAACGCAGACCTCTAGATCAAAAGTATGATATATTGAAACACTTGGCCCAAGTACCAGCCAAGTTATCAATTTTGGATGCTTTGAATCTGTCAAAAGATCTTCGGGAAGCACTCATCGAAGCTTTGTCAAGTCCTCAGGAGTTTGAAGCTGAAATTGCTGCAGCTGAAATCTATCACATAGAGAATAATCCTGCAGAATGCCATGCAGTGATATCTTTTATTGATAAAGATGAAGATGATGTTGTGAATGGGCACATAAAACCTTTGTACTTATCTGAAAAAGTCAATGGTGTAGATGTTCGAAGAGATTTCATTGACAATGGTTCAGGAGTCAACCTCATGCCCATTCGTACACTTCATCGATTGGGCCTCACGGAATCTTATTTATATCCTTCTACCATGATGTTATAAGGATATGATAAAAATGAACAAGAACCACTGGGAGAAGTTACACTCAGAACACAGTTTGGAGATCTTATATCCAATTCGGATTTCATGATTGTTGATCAAGACTCAGCTTTCAATATCTTGCTTGGAACACCCTGGCTACATCAGCATGTAGCTATTCCTTAATCATACCATCAATGTCTCAAATACTTTTTTGATGGTCAAGTTGGATCATTGTATGGTGATAAGGCCCCATTCAAGACATGTGAGTCTCAATACATTGAGGCGGAATTTTATCACATGAAGGGAAGAGAAAAATCTACAATGAAGGAAATTACCAAAGTTAATGCTCCATATGGTTTGGAGAAAATTCCAATAAATCCATTTTCACATATGAGTATAGATTATGTGTTACCTATCAGTCAAATTGACAAAATAGACCCAAATCAAAATACTCTTATGGAAAGATCCATAATGTCAATTACGGCGATCGAGCCAGACAACATGGGAGAAATTGGTAACCTACCAAGCAGTGATGAAACCATAAGTGGTGATGAAGTCCAACAAGTCTATACTTCGCTAATCAGGCCAGAAGAAGTTATAGTAACACCAGAGGTGAATAATGATGTTGATTCTCGATCTATCATCTCCTCTTTGATTCCCAAAGAAGACCCTTTATCATCAATAGGGTCGGAAATGGAAGCTTCTTCTTCAAAATGTGAAAACTTTTGACATCTCTTATGATCATGAGAATTTCGTTTTTTCATCTACTTTGCAAGTAGAAACGGAAGAAATAACACATGATGAAGAGAAAGAGGAAGATCTTAGAGATGCTCCTCCAGCATTTGAAGAGGGTATCTCTACCACTGTGGATGAACTTAGAGAAGTAAATCTGGGTACAGAGAAAGATCCACGCCCCACTTTAATTAGTGCGGCCATGACCCTTGAAGAGCAAGAGATGTATATTTCTTTTCTAAAGAAAAATAAAGATATTTTTCTTGGAATTATACAGAAATGCCTAGGCTTGATCCTGATGTTCCTACTCATCATTTGGGTTTACCAAAAGAACATCGAGGTTTTAAACAAGCCGCGAGAAGAACACACCCAACCTATGCTTCCAAAATTAAAGCTGAAGTGGATAAGCTGATCAAATCCAACTTCGTCAGAGAAGTTCAATATCCCAAGTGGTTGGCTAATATTGTCCCTGTAAAGAAGAAGAACTGACAAATTAGGGTTTGCATCGATTTCAGAGATCTTAATCGGTATTTTCCTAAAGTTGATTTCCCAGTTCCGATTACAGAACTCTTAATTGATGCGACTGCTGGCTATAAAGTACTTTCTTTCATGGATGGATATTCTGGATATAATCATATCCGAATGGCCCCAGAAGATGAGGAATATATATCCTTCAGAGCCCCTCAAGGTGTGTTTTGTTACCGGGTGATGCCCTTTGGTTTAAAGAATGCAGGTGCAACATATCAACGCGCCATGCATCATATCTTCAAACCTCTTTTAGGGAAGTTTGTTGAATGCTATGTAGATGATTTGGTGGTTAAATCCAAACAACGTTCTAATCACTTGGCTGATTTGGAAGTCATATTCCACAAGCTTCGACAACATAATTTAAAGATGAACCCCTTAAAATGTGCTTTTGGGGTAACCTCAGGAAAATTCCTCGGCTTTCTTGTACGCCATCATGGTATTGATGTCGATCCTGAGAAGACCAAATCAATACTTGGTATGTCACCTCCTCAAAATTTAAAAGAATTAAGAAGACTTCAAGGACACTTAGCCTATATTCGGCGTTTCATCGCCAATTTGGCAGGAAAAAGTTTACCCTTTACCAAATTATTGAGAAAGGAGTCACTTACCAGTGGACTGAAGAATGTCAAGAAGCATTTGATGTTCTCAGGAAATACCTCTTGAGTCCACCAGTACTCATGCCACCTGTTGAGGGTAGACTTCTTATCCTCTATGTGACATCTTTAGAGCGATCATTGGGTGCTTTTCTCGCTCAAAAGAATGATGCTGGGAATGAAAATAGTCTCTACTATCTCAGTAGAACTATGCTTGAAGTAGAAACCCAGTATTCAAGTATTGAAAAGTGCTGCCTAGCATTAATCTTTGCAGTTCAAAAATTGAGACACTACCTGCAACATCATGAGGTCCAATTGGTATCTCGTAATAATCCGCTCAAATTCATCATTAGTCGTCCAATGCTTACAGGACGTCTGGCAAGGTGGGCGGTTATTCTACAGCAGTTCGACATTCAATATGTGTCTCAAAAGTCAATTAAGGGCCAAGCTCTGGTTGATTTCCTGGCTGAACATCCTTCAGTGGAAGACACGTATTCAGATATCGAACTCCCTGATGAGGAAGTTTTCTCTATTCAAGAGAGTCCTCAAACATGGGAAATGTATTTTGATGGTGCTTCTAGAAGTCCAACAAGAAAGAAAATGGAAAATCCTAAATTCAACAAAGTTGGTTTAGGAATTGTGCTCATTTCTCCATATAAGACAGTGTTACCTTATTCCTTTTTGTTGTGGGAAGGTGGTACCAATAATGAAGCTGAATACCAAGCTCTCATTACAGGCTTGGAGTTAGCGCTTCAAGCACAAGTGAGTCACTTAAAGGTGAAAGGTGATTTAGACCTGGTAATCAAACAAGTCAATGGGGATTATGCCATCAGAAAACATGAATTAATCCCTTTGTATGATTACGTCAGAGAGTTAATGTCGGAATTCCCTTCAGAACCGACATTTTCTTATGTCCCAAGATCACAAAATGCTCAAGCTGATGCACTGGCTAATATAGCCACAGCTTTAGCAGATCCAAATCGGGACGAGACAACCATCTGTATTTCCCACCGTCGTGCAATTTCACCTTATGTTCAAGTCAGAACAGAGGAAATTAATGAAATTAGTCCCATTCCTGAACCGTATGGTCATACTACAGGATGGATGTCACCTATCAAGGAATACCTTTAAAATGGAACACTTCCACCTGATAGAGCCGAGAAAGAACAAATTCGGTGACGTGTGGTCAATTTTACTCTTTATGATAGCCCAAACCACCTCGAGAAAATTCTCTACAAACGTGGTTTTGATGGAGTTCTCTTCAGATGTATTAATGGTAAAGAGACAATGGCTGTCATAAAAGAAGTGCATGCAGGAGTCTGTGGTGCCCACCAGTCTGGACATAGACTGTCTGATCAAATTCAAAGGCTTGGATACTTTTGGACTTCAATGATACAAGATTGTGTTAATTTTACAAAGAAGTGTCATTCATGCCAAGTATATGCCAACTTCATTCATAAACTTCCAGAGTTGCTTCATACAGCTAAATACTCATGGCCATTTTCAACATGGGGAATGGATGTGGTGGGACCTTACCCTTCAGCTACGGCCAAGCAGTTTAAGTACATTCTTACTGCTACTGATTTCTTTTCCAAATGGGCAGAGGCAGTACCTCTCAAAGAAGTCAGTTCTAAATGAATTGTTAGCTTCATCAAGTCTAACATCATTACTAGATTTGGTGTCCCTCATACCATATTGACGGACAACGGCTCCAACTTCTGTTCTTCTGAGGTAACGAAATTGAATCAAGAATACAACATTAAGTCCAACCATTCATCTCGATATCATGCAGTGGCTAATAGCTAGATATAAGCCTTCAACAAGACTCTTTCAAATATACTGCAAAAGATGGTGGATAAAGATAAGAGGTCATGTCCTGATAAACTCTTTCATGCTTTATGGGATTATCGGACTACCACTCGCAATGCAATGCGGTCAACTCCATATTCATTGGTATATGGAACAGAAGCAGTCTTGCCAATTGAGGTTCAATTTCCCTCACTCAGAATAGCCATTTGTGATCAGTTATCTACAGATGAGCAATCCCAAAAGCGGTTGAATGAATTGGAACAGTTAGATGAGAAAAGATTGTGCACTTTGCACCACTTGGAAATCTATCAGAATCGAATAGCACGAGCTTTTAACAAAAAAGTTTGTCTTCGTTCATTCATTCAGGGAGAATTGGTATTGGTTCTCAGAGCACCAATGATACCAGGAAAGAAGCCTCCCAAGCTTGAACCAAAATGGGAAGGACCTTATTCAATACATAAGGTCTACTCCAATGGAGCGTATTCTCTAATCTCAATGGATGGAGAACACATCACGACTCCAACTAATGCCATATTTCTGAAGAAGTATTTTGTATAAACACAAAATATTGTTCCCAGATCCAAAACAATCACATTGGTTCATTATATGTACCACATGACACTAAACTGTATTATGTCCTATCTACATGACATTAAACTGTACAGAAGTTCCTTATATGTTCGAGATGACATTAAACTATATTATGTCCTATCTACATGACATTAAACTGTACAGAAGTTCCTTATTTGTCCGAGATGACATTAAACTATATTGTGTCCTAGCAACATGACATTAAACTGTGTGGCACTTCCAACGTCCAGCATGACGATAAACTGTAAAAATTCCCAAGAACTGATATCCTCGTATTGGTTCACCTTAGTCCTAGCTACATGACTTTAAACTGTACTGCCCCAGTTAGTCCTTGCTATATGACGTTAAACTATACAGAAATGGCCCAGTATGACTTTAAACTGCAACTTTGTCCCACACGACATTAAACTGTGAAAAAGTTCCCTAAACCATCCAGCATGACCTTAAACTGCATCATCCCTGGTCCATGTATATGACCATAAACTATTTGCAAATCCCTTATGTCCAGCAAGACGTTAAACTGTGACGTCCTAACTACATGACGCTAAACAGTATAAATGTCCCTCACGTCCAGAAAGACGTTAAACTATATAATCTCAAAGGTCTAGTATGACATTAAACTGCACCATTCACGGTCCATGCATATGACCTTAAACTATTCGCACTTTCGTCCGACATGACGTTAAAATGGTACACTCTTTTGTCCTTAATGCATGACAATAAACTGCACAATCCCCCTTTCGTCCAATATGACGTTAAACTGTATTGTCCCCATCGTCCTAACTACATGACGCTAAACTGTACAGAAAGTCCTTAATATGTCCTACATGACATTAAACTGTTATTTTGTCCCTGCTACATGACACTAAACTGTGCAGCACCAATAGTCCTAACTGCAAGACTTTAAACTGCATAGTCCCTTTTTTATTTCTTACATGACATTAAACTGTGCATCGTTAAGGTTGTTATTACCTCCTGTTTCTCACACCGAGTATGACTCACGTGAGCTTCGAGCGAAAATCAACCATAATACTCCCTCTGGGACACTAACCATGTGTAATTCCCAACTACATTTTTTATTATTAGATCGTTGTCCCCAAGAACAACTTGATCATTAATTCATTCTTTAATTGAACTACACGGACTTTGACCCTTGCCCTCCAGGCTGGGTATGTAGGCAACCTCCCAAGGTTCAAGCCAAAAAACAATCTCTTCACATCGGTTCACCACCATCTCATATGATGTTGATTTGTGAAACCTCCCCTGGAATCAATATCTTTACATTGATTCACTTTCGTCCTTGTTATATGACTTTAAACTATACAACACTTTTGTCCGGTACGACAATAAACTACAATATTCTTTGATTTCCTCACTTGAGAAGGAACCATTATTGACATTGATTTTTTAAATCATGTTTCATTTTCAAAAGACTACGTGCATACATGGTAATGCCTAAACTTTTTATCTCAGGTTAAACCATCATTGCACTAAAGTCCCCTTTCACCCTTCACATGTACGAACCAAATTTGTACAAAGGGTAATTCTAGAACTACATGGACTTGATTCCCATCCTTATGGGGTACGTAGGAACATTCGAGTATCCCTCGAATCTAGTCCCAAGTATTTTGGTCCTAACCCCAAATTTCACTTTCAGTCCCTTGGCTGAAAAGTACTTATGAAACACACACTGTGTATTCATTATTATGGTCCGAATTCTATGACCATAAACTAAGATTTCTCATACTTTTGTCCTGTACGACATTAAACTGCATTTCAAGAACTACGTATGGCTTGATTCTCATTCTTATGAGATACGTAGTGAAGTCCAAAATTTCAATTCAGGACCCAGCCACAACATGATTGTGGTTTTCATTGACCTATGTATCTCTATATACATTGGACAATACCCATCTTTATGTGTTATAATCCTAACCTTTAATATTTTCAAATCTTCATAACCCTTTTCATGACTTCTAATCACAAAAATGTCAAACTTCTGAGAATTATTTTTGCCTGACTATGCAGCACGTGCCCATAGGTGGCCTTGTATAAACAGTCCACATAACAGACTTGTCAGCCGAAAGATGCAATTTATTTGACCATGCAGCCAATGCCCATAGGTGGCCCTGCATATTTCAACCCCCTAACTGGTTTTGTTAAATAATAGTAACTTTATTCTTGGTAAGAATGCCTCTTTTTTCCTTATTTGCCATAAATGACAGTATGTAGGGATCCACAAAAATAGCCATCCTTAACATATTTGTCCCATATCCTTTTTCATGATCTGAAAGTATTCAAGTCTATGGTTTATTCTTCTTCCCTACGTTTGGGTCAGACCTTCGTAGGAGTAATATTCATCCAGTTCTTCGATATTCTTGTTCGGAAATATCTCCTCCATATTCAAGTACCTCTTTCCATACAACAATCTGTATACTTTAGAAAATTTGAATCTCCATAAACTTTCACTGGCTTTTAGCACTAAGAAAGTAAATTTCTGGGAGTTCTTTTGCCTGACAATGCAGCACATGCCCATAGGTGGCCTTGCATAAACAGTCCACATAACAGACTTGTCGGCCGAAAGATTCTATTTATTTGTCCATGCAGCCAATGCCAATAGGTGGCGCTACATATTTCAACCCCCTAACGGGTTTTGTTAAATAATAGTAACTTCATTCTTGGAATCTACTTCTTCTAATGCCTTTTAGCTCTTTTTCATATCATTCCTCAGATTCAAATACTCTTAAAGCATAGTTTACATAATTTCTCTCATACTTAAGTATGGTAATTTTTTTTCAGATAAATTTTCAAGGAATTGAATCCATTTTAATCCATTTTGGTCAAAGCTATTTCGACCTTAAACATTAGCCCCTTTATGTCCGGCGTGCATGACTTTAAACTGCCCACACAAAAGACAAAGGAACTCTGAATAAAATTCAAGTTCCAGCTCACTAAATATACATTTTTTGTATGATTTAGGTAATATTGAGCAATTAAAAGGTTCAAAGTTTGTAGGATTATTTGTAATAATCCTAGTAAAAATCAAACTATGCTTACTAGGCCCATTGTCTTAAGTAAATTTGAAGCAGGTAGTGAAAAGAATGCAGGTACAAATGATTGAAGACAAAAGTGTTTTTCATTGATACACAGGAGATAGAAAGACATCCACAGACTGGAGTCTCTTCTCTTTTTAAATAATTACAGAAGATTTTCAACATAAGTCTTCATTTGATGTATAGCACCCTGAGCCTTATCAGCAGTTACTTGAAGCTCGTGCACTTGACCAGCTTCACTCTTTTTAGCTTGCTGAAGTGACTTCTTAGCATCTGCGATGGATTTCATGCCATTCATATGAGTTTCATCCAATGATTTATTAAGCTGATCAAGTTCCCTAGTAACAGCATCTAACTGTTGCTGGAGTTGCACCTGCTGGATGACCTTTTCTTTGATTTTTTGCTTGATATCCTTCATCTTGGCAGCATAATCAGCTTCAGCTTGGGATATCGCGGCCTCAAATTCGCCTATGTTGACTGACAATTTCACTCTGTTCAAATCTTCGCGACTTGTCTGCACTTGTTCCCTCCTGAAAATGATCTGTTTCACCGCAGCATGGATCTTTTCATACCCAAAACCACCAAGTCCCAGTATAACAAATTGGGACGACAATCGAGAATTTTTTGATGGTAGCTCTTCTAAAGTAACCCCAGATATGATGTTCCATATTTTGTTCCATGCCTTACGTCATGAAAAGATGAATGCTTTAAGAATCTCTGGATCTGATTCAATATCATACTCAGAAGGGGGTATGTAATCTGGAATTAGCGCGCTTAAGGAAGTGCCTTGTCCTACTCTTTCCCCCCTGACTTGTGCTTCTTCACTTTCAATTCCCGTTGGGGCAGAGGCTGAGGCCTCATCTCCGGATCTAGTCATTGCAGTTGATGGTCCTGCATGATTAATTGAATGGTTTAGTCAGCCTCAAAGGATAACAAAAGAATAGATTGTCTTGCAAATAAATTACAATCACAAATATTGTTATCCCTTACCCAAGGATGGTTCAACAACCCGAGAAGACTTTTCCCCATCTTTCCCGGTTTCAACAGGATTTTCAAGATGGGTCTCAGGAGGGTTTATTGGATTTAGCTCTACTTGAGATAATGTTTCTGCAATGATAGGGTTGACATCAGTGTCCACACCCTCTTTGGGCATTGGCAGTTCAACGGCTTCTACGGAAGAAACTGCATATTATTTTCCATCATGGTTAGAAGTATTTTTTTTAAAAAAAAATATTGGGCGAAGGGTAGCACTCACGCCCAATGTCTTCTAAATCATATGACAACTTAGAATGATCATAAAATTCTTCAAAAGTCATTCCTTGAATCATCATTTCATCCAATGATACTTCAGAATCTTGATTAGTCTCACCAGTGGGAGCATTCACTACATCTTCTTAACGACTTATGTCCTGCAACCCCTGACCCTGGACAACATCTTCAGTAGTAGGAGGGATACTGGGAATGGATGGTAGCTCTTCTCCAGGAGCACCCAAGTCATCTTGGGTCTGTGATTGTTCTACAGCACCCTCCACGACCTTTGAAGGAGGGTCAGTCCCTTCCCTCAAGGGGGAAATTGAAGAAGCCCCTACAATCCTCAGAAATATGAGTAACCATATGATTATGGGTATAAACTCATGATTGTTCGAAGGACTTACCACTGCTAATGAAACGTTTAGCTATGGATTTCCTCCTTCGTTGCCTTGGCTTCTTTTGTTTTTTCAGAGTATCAGTAGTCTCCCTTATTGGCACTTGGATTGGAGAATGGAAGGCTATGTACAGCGCCTCATTCATGGCCTGCTGGCCTGGAGATATCTCTCCTGGTTCGCGAGGAGAATCAGCAGCAGCCCCGATAGCAGTACCACCAGGGCTATATTGTGGCGAAGGAACCCCAGTTCCTTTCTTTGAAAGTTGCAAGATGAAGAAAATAACTTCCTTAAGTAACAAAACTTCAACTGAAATCAAGTTGCAAAGAAAATAAGGAAAGAAAACTTACATCTTCAGGAGCCACGTACTCTTTCCATTCCTCATCTCCAGAACCACCAGCCCCCTCAGTGATGCCACGATCAATCATTTCCTTCACCCGCATGGTGATAGGAACCGAGTCATCAGTGGTATATATGAGCATTTCCAGCTCTCTGATGTAAGCTCGCACTTCATTGGGGTTATCTATGTATTGAATATTTTTAGAAGATACAAGATTTCCTATTCTAGGAAGTTGTAGGCCCTCACACAAATCCATCCAGGCGGTCTCAGTATCATAGTATAAGCTCTGCCATAGCTGAACAGCCTCTGGTCTTAGATATAAAGGCTGTGAGGAAGGTCCTACAATTTTTGATTTTAATTTCTTCCCAGCTCCTGCAACTATAGATAGAGAATAAGAATGTAAGACTCATTACTTTATAAAGTAGAAGTGATTGAAATTACTACAATGAAATAACTCACCAGGAGTTGAAGGAGTGGGTCTTTTAATTTTGGCCGGAGGATTATATCGGGCACGAAACCGCTTTGCTGCCGTTTGTGCCTCATCATCCCCATCGTGATAATCCAATGAATCAGTTCTAGAAGAGGAGTCTGTTGAACCTATTTCAGGTGGAGAAGCGTCACCTTCATGAGGAAGGATTTCTTTCTATACAGTCCTCTTCCTCTTTCCCACTTGATATACTAGGTGATTCAATATCCCTTTGGGGTATTATGCTATCCAATGTTCGGCATAAAATGTAGTCAGATTATGTGCCGCTTTTTCAACTGGTAGATCAAAAACCGCCCCAGTATTCTCTCTTGATGTCAGCAACCATAGTTGTCGAGCAACAATCGGATGTTGCTCTAACCTGACATGTACCGGAGGGGATACAACAATCTGTTGCAAACATTTGAATTGGCGTGCAAATCTATATGGAGCATAGGCCTCACATATGATTTCTCCATCAATCCTGGCTACTAACACGCCATCCCTGCAAGCTTGCATGTATGCCCTCAAATCCAAATGGGTTGTCCCATCATCAACAAACCGCCCGGATGGCGGACTTCCATAGGAAAAGAAGTTGAATTCCTTAAACATGCTCAGCCTTACTTTCATATCATAACCATTAACATCTAAGGGAGAAATTCCAGATAATGCTTGCACTAACGGTCTGAAAGAGCTTCTAGGAATTTGTAATCCATTATGTACATTGTAAGTCCTGAAGTGAGTGGCGATCCATCGCCACAAAACCTGGAATGGTCCCACTATTCTTAAAGGAGATTTACCCTGGAATATGTGAAGTAAACTCCTGTGAATATTTGTTAAAATGGGGGTAGCTAACCCAACCATTTTTCCCTCAGCCAACTTTTCCGCAATGACGAAGGTCCCTGGCCTAACGCCTCCCTTCGAATCCCTGATCGGCAAGAGATAAACACTGAGCCACATTGACAAGAAACCCACCAGACGAGTTTTCTTTGGAATTATTTGATTCACTTCATATCCCCACTTTTCAAACTCTCCTACTTCTAGAGTTGGCCAGAATGTGCCAGGAGCTCCTCTCTTTTCAGGTTTTGGACAAGTGGTAGGACGTCTGGGCCTGGTATCCTTGGATTTATTTTTCTTAGATCCTTTTTCTTTTGGCTCCATCCCTTTCTTCTCAGCAAGAAACACATTCATCCATTCTTCCGGATGAATATCTTTTCTAAAATGAGTTAATGAGGTCTCTGAACTCTTGAGCCTGTGGAAGATTTTAAATAATTCTCGAGCTAAAGCAGGAGTCTTCTCTGAATCATTCCATGTCACCTTGGGAGGAATGAATTCATCATACATATCTCCCAAGATTGGATCTCCTGAAATCTTGTGGACATCCCACAAACTGATACCTACTTCTCCATGAGTCAAATGGAAAGAATTAGTTGCTGGGCTCCAGTGGCTGAGTATCTCTGGCACGAAGTTATCATGTCTGTAAACATATGTTTGCCCAACCCAGACAGCCTCATATATTGCAGCTCTCTTCAGGTCCTCGATAAACTCTGCGCAAGTCTGTCGCACCCAGTATACCCACATCCAAGTTGGCTTCACACCTCTCCCAGGACGGAAATCCCAACTTTTCTTCCAGCCTATGGATTGATCCATCTGAGCATTTCGGAAGATTGAAGGATGACAATGTGGTTGAAGCTCAGGTGTATGATTTTTCAGATCTGGTGTGCATGGGATATGATGCATCACAGAAGCCTTCTCCACTGTTCCAGTAGTTAGAAATACTCCTCCACCTGAGATATTTGCTGAAGCAAAATTGGTATAATTCTGAAACCACGAAAATGGAAGATAATTCTTTACTTCTGGAATAATGACTTCTTGTAGATGACCATAGCCATACAAAGGTAGATAAGTCCTTTGAGGAAAGTTGCGATGATATTTTTTCAGATACTTAGCCAAATCTGGAAGAGTACTATCCTGGACAGTATAGTAATCATAGCCAATGATGTCCATCATATCATCTATCCGCTTGCTAGCCAGTTCATCAATTAATCCTGGTCTAAGAGCCATTGAATCTGCACAGAAGTTGATTAAATTAAACTCTTAAATGGGTTTATTTTTCATAAAATTTGTGAAAGAATTTGGAAAAAAATGGCAAAGGCATTAAGGCGCACAAGTATGGAGATGTCGCGCAAGTGTTACATGTGCCGCGCAAGTTTCTGTCGCGCATGTATCACCGCGCAAGCCTTATTACCTTGAGAGTAGCGCGGCAGCAAAGAAATAGTGGAAAAAGAGACTTGCGCGACGAGGAAGACTTGCACGGCGAGAGCTCGAGAAATTCGGAAACAGATGTTATCCACGGCCAAAAGCGGTGTATTTATAGGCCAGGAAGCCTATCTGCGCGCCGTACCCAGAGCGCTTAAAGCCTGCGCGACGCAAACTTGCGCACCGCCCTCTGCGCACTGAAGACTTGCGCCCCCCCCCCTTTTCCTTTGAATGGATTCGATTTCCTCAGAGTCAAATCCTCATTTCTCTCCGGATCCAACTCTGAGGGGGGACTTTTGTTGACGCTCCTTTCGTCACAGAATCTAAAGATCAAAAAAAGGGAATATCTGAGTTCAAAGTGATTCAACCTTTGAAGAAAACATCAAAAATCGTCAAAGGCATGAACAAAGGATCAACAGGAACTACACCGCAGAAGTTATCATACTGTCGCGCAAGTACACTTGCGCGACGCTCTTGGTCGCGCAAGTGACTTGCGCGATCTAAGTGGTAACCGCCCGGTAACCGCCCGGGGTCTTCTCCTGCCTATAAATAGACCCTGTGGGCCCCCCATTTGGGAGGATCTTTTTCCAGAAACTCGGATTGAAGCTCCCGACGCCCAAGTCTCTTCTCAAAGCTTCCGGAACACTTCTAAGGTAATTTCTTACCTAGAACGGAAGATCTAAAGAGAAGAAGGAAGGCCTAAGTGTTGAAACTTATCAACACTTGCGCGCCAACTTATTTCTTTCAAAATAAATTGTGCGTCCCTTTTCTGGAAGAACCTCAAGAGGATTCTAAAGTGATTAAAAAGGAGTCGCTCAAGTATTCTAATACTGGTTGAAAATCGCGCAAGTACCCCACATGTCGCGCAGGTATACGTGCGCGTCCAATACTTGCGCGCCCACGGAAGACTTGCGCGCCTTTCAAGGCTTGCGCGCCCCTACCTTTTTGGGTTCCCATCTTGCCCATTTTACCCCTCTTGAGCCATTACACCTTTCCTTTTCAAGATTCAGTCTTCAAGACACTCTTCAAAGCCATTTATGGCATGATTTCTTGATTTGAATTCCTTATCTGAAAGGAATTCTGTGGAATATATCTCAAAACCTAGTGATTTAAATATCCTTATGTCACTAAATGTAGAGAGTTCATTCATTCAACCTCATCTTTTAAGATGAGAGAATCCTTAACTTGGGCATCTTCCTCAGGAGTATGCCCCAATCATAATCCTTTAACTTGGGCATCCTTCTTTAGGAGTAAGCCCCAAATTCTTAAAGTTCCCAAACTTGGGAATCCTCCTCAAGAGTAAGCCCCAAACCTTAATTTCTTTAACTTGGGCATCCTCCTCAGGAGTAAGCCCCAAACCTTAATCCCTAACCTGGGTCTCCTTTTCAGGAATAAGACTCAGTCATAATCTTGGGCTTCCTTTTCAGGAGTAAGCCCCAAGTTCCCTAACATGGGTCTCCTTTTCAGGAATAAGACTCAGTTATAATCTTGGGCTTCCTTTTCAGGAGTAAGCCCCAAGTCCCCTAACATGGGCCTCTTTTTTAGGAGCACGTCCCAGTCATAATCTTGGGCTTCCTTTTCAGGAGTAAGCCCCAAGTCCCTTAATTTCTCTTAACCAGTCCTAATTTACCCTTGATTTGGGTTTCCTTTTCAGGAGTAAAACCCAATCATAAGTCCCCTCCTAACTTGGGCATCCTCCTTAGGAGTAAGCCCCAAGATTAGAGTATTCAAATCTCCATGAAGCACATATAACTTTATGGACCCTATTCATGGATTTTCTCCCTAAAAGTGAATCCTAAACCTTCATCTATCTGGGAAGTCATACATACATAAGCCCCAAACAAATTCTTATGATTGAATCTTTCATGGCACAACTGTCTAATTTTTACCAATACCTCTTGTTTCTCACACCGAGCATGACTCACGTGAGCTTAGAGTGTAAAAGTAATTATGACATTCTTATTTGAGCCATCAATCATAAACATCATACTCCATTACTCGAACTACGTGGGTTCTGATTCCTTTTCCAAAACAAAGGATACGTAGGTAGCCCATTTTTGGGTTCGATCCCAACTTTGAAATAATCCATGTCCTTCTGAATGATGATAAACTTCAAGTGCCCCACTGAGTGGCTTTAAAACCAGCCTGGTGATCATAATGACCAAGAGACTTTTATATAAATGTTTTTGATGGATACCATTGACTATGAATCTCTAAACAGATATAGATTATTCTCTATTGATGAAGAACCTCAAATACATATAAAATATTCTCTAAATTTCTGGAATATTTAATCATTGATTGTTAAAACTAAAGGAAAGCACATTTTATACTTGGTAATGCAATAAGGATTCACAAACATAACTTAAATCTATAAAGAGAGTCCCGGAGTAGACAATAATTCCCTTCAAAAAGGTGTGATGAGTCCGACCTCCCATCCTCTCGACCAACGAAAATTCCTAAGCCTCATCAGTCCACAAGCTAATGAGCGCCTGCCTTTGGAAAGTAGGTCCAAACGGATGTGGAATCATTGGATGTTTCCGGTTCTATGAACAAAACTGCTAGAAACCGATCGGAATGTTTGAATCTCCCGTCTAGGAGGTCATCCCAGAAATCCGTGAGGAAATAATGGTTCGTGAAAGTTGTTCCTATGAGTAATATTTCTCCCTAGTTTTTAGGGACTTTTATGTTTTTGGATTGTGTTGGAGTTGTTGCATAACTAATAACACTTCTCCCATGTATGATTCAGATAAATTATGTATTAAATCTGTAATAACTATTTTTTACCTTTAAAAGGACGATCATGTCATTGATTGGGGTGAGATCTATGACATCCCGTGATTTTGGGAATAATTTTTTTTCGAATTAATTTAACTTATCAATATTTTTCATTTCACATGACACTATAAATAGTTATATATATATATATATATATTAATAAACAAATCACACATTATTTTCACATAGAATATCAACTTGGCTTGTGCTACATGCAATAATAACTTAGCTTTAACTATAAGAAACACCGATATGACATAATATAAATTCAACAAAGAATTTTTATGAAACAACTTTATATATATATATATACAATTAATTAAATGAGATAATAATAACCTAACCATAAAACACATTTATTTTAATATTAATAACTTAATTCCAAATATTAATCATAATTTTTTTATAAATAAAACAAATTGATAATGAAAGATATGCTTTTTGGTAAAGTCCATTTTGGTTAAAAATACTATTTAAATGAATGAACCTAATTTAATAATAAAATTAATTCTATACATATTTTGAAATTTAATTTCATAAAATTAAAATCATTTTTTTAATTTATAAAATTGAAATTATCCTATGGATTTTTTTTCGATTTTTCCAATAAACGGATTTTTTTGATAAATAGTGGAAAATACTGATTTTTTGTTAAAAAATCAATTTTATCTAACTAACTATTAATGATAAATGATATTATAAGTATTTTCCATGTCAAATTATATGAATATTAAATATATTAATACAATGACATTCTGTATGATCAAATTCATTCTGAAACAAAAAAAAATCTTAACAATCTTTTGAACATTTTCTTATATTAAAACACTGTTATTTAATCTCTTCTGCATGATTAGAACTAATATTAATTTTGCCACATATATGATTGTAATTTAAAAATTAAAACATATTCATTTTGTTCAGTCAAATATTTAGAGTATGATAATAAAATTTTAATTTTTGAACAAAATGATTAATAAATGTGATTAAAATTACTCACAACAGATAAGGCCAAATTTAACTTAATTAGGGAGTAATCCTCAAAAACCAAGGGACCAAATGACCTATAAACTTTTCCAAAACCCCATGAATTTCCATATTTCTTCCATAAACCTTAAATTATTTAGTTTTTTTGGTTTTATAAGATTTTTTTATGAAAAAACCTACGCACACCTAATTTGTTTATAAAAATTCCATATGAGTCATTTTCCTTCCAAATAAAAGGACACCACATCAACCCCTTACTAAAACCACTCTATCCTATTAATTTCTGAAAATCCCAACAAGAACTCAATCCCAATAATCCTAAACTATAACTTTAATCCTCTTTTGGGTAGAAATCTTTTGAAGGAAGCTTTTTTCCACAAACCAAAAATAGTCACCTTATTAAGAGGTAACGCCTTCTCTCAAGATCATTTCATTTATTTTCCTTCTCCACCACATCCACTCTACATATACCATTATTGTGTGAAAAAGATAGTATAATCAATATAATAGAATGATTTTATGAAATGGGTCTGATGTATAGTTACACACACCTTTATCTAATGTATGTTGAACATATTGTATCTATGTATGGTGAACAAATGCCTCATGAAATGATGATTGTTCATTTCTCCTTTAGCAAAAATCATGGTGAACATTATGATGGCCATTATATTTTTATAAGTAATATAATATATTTATTTTTTATTTATTCTTCATTATTCCTTTTTCAACGTATCTCTTTTTAACTTCCATTTCGTGTTTATACTATAATCTCATTTGAGGACGTGTGAACTACCTCCCTCTCAAAGCGATGTGATTTGTTCACAAACCACATTGAATGTATTAAAGATGAGTTTAATAAACATATATGATATATATGATATATTCATTCTACTATAATAATTATATATATACATATACATACATATATATATATTTATATTTCATTTTCTTTCATTCAATATGATAATAAAAAATAGAAACAATGTTCAGGCATACGTATGGCTTACCGTCTCCATGAAGGGTGTATTGCATTTCGTACATAATTATGAAATAAACTATTATAATATAAATATAATGACCATATTATATATATATATATATATCATGATCTACAATATAATATCATGATATAAGTATAAGGACCAACACCATAATGAATTAAGACACATGTGAAGAACAATACAATTATTACCCAAAGCGAAAACATAACATATGATCATTAACAAGAAGGTAATATAAGGTCATAATAAAACTGTATGTTGGATTTTGTTTGAGTATATTATTCAATTAAAGTTCTATTATAAAATTGTATTTATTATATAGAAATCTTGTACGAGTATGGATAGAGTCAAGAAATAAGGTAAGGTGATTTCATCTAACTTTTAATTTCTGTGACATACAAGAACTTTTTTCCACTAGTTTTTTTGTGAGGTGTATATACTAACCATGATTTTATTCTATGCATATTTTTATTAAATTAATGTGTAGTGAAATTACCATTTTATGAACCATATTTCTTGGGGTGTAATTTTTAAAAGATTCCCAATCATTAAAATAATTTTGTCTCAATTTTCCTTCTTTAAGTCTCGGGTTTTTTTATGAACCTAAACTCTTTTTCAAGTTGCATATATTTCCATTTTTCATGCTATATCATGAATATATATATTTTCATGGTATTTATTGACTTATTTAATTTCCATTCCTCATAGGTAGATTATGATCCCTATTTACTAATATATAAGTGTTTATTGAGACAATCTCATCACTTTTTGAGATTATTAGCATTTATGCTTCCGTTGATGAATAATTATGTTCCATTTATCAAGAAAATACATGAATATAATTATCCTATGGTTATTCAGGATATAATAACCCATTTGTCCCATATTTTTTTCTCATTATAACATAATATAGTATAAAAAGTGACTTAAGTTACCCTCACATTACCCTCTCTTCGGTCGGATGTTTTCATTCCTTCAAAACCATGCTTTCAAAACAAGGGTTTACAAGAATAATTTATTAATCTCCAATGACACTTAAAAGTAATTTTTACCCTTTTGTCCTTTTAAAAATATCTTTAAAGGAATATTCTTATTTCTTTCCAAACAGTTAAATCATTCTATCCATTTTAGAGTAAAAAAATATTGTTATTTTTAACTCATATAACATATAAATATTTACCAATCATCATTCCATTGAATATTTATTATAATTTTTAAAATGTTAATATTTATGATTTTATTTTAAAATTAATTTGAATGATTATTTTTTCAATTTGATTATAAGTCATATTTATTTGTTTTCAATTTATTTTCCAAGAATAATATTTTTAAATGGGTTCTTGTATTAGAAATACTTTTGTAAAGAAGAAATGATATTTTCCTCAAGAAATTCCTTTGAAAGATATTTTGAATCTATTTTCCATCTATGATGACATTATTTTATGTTACTCAAGAATTTCTAGGATATTATCTAGAATTTTTATTCATATTATTTCTATGAATGGGTTATTCTTAATGTCATTGTCTTAATATATTCTGTTTCCCTTTCATGGGTTAAATGTTTATAAAAACCACTTCCTTTCACATGCTATACTCTAAAGAAATGGTTATGAAACCTATATCATTTCGATATGTTATCATGTGATGAAATACTAATGATACCCATTTAATTTCATGGTTTTTTTCGATGTTTAAAAAACCTATGTATTTTTATAGGATCGGGATATGATGAATGTTTTATTATGTAGTTCCACATGTATGAATTATTACATTATGAGATGGGTGAGACCAATATCTCCCTCCAATTAATTGGGTAACGATTGATGAATCATGATTATAAATTTTATTAGTGAACCTAATTACATGTTCACAGTGTTATGTCTGGACATGATTGCATGGACATATGTTTATGCTTGAAACTGATTACATCATCATAATGTTATGTGTGAACCTGATTACATGTTAAAATTATTATGCATGGGCATGGTTTGACATCCTTTTTTTATTCATAAACCTGATTACATGTTCACAATGTTATGTGTGAAACTAATTAGATGTTCACAATGTTTTGCATGGACTTGGTTTCCTGTCCATATGTTTATGTGTAAACCTAATTACTTGTTAACAATGTTATGTGTGAACTTGTTTACATGTTCCAAATGTTATGCATGGACTTTGTTTCACATCCATATGTTTATCCGTGAACCTGATTACATGTTCACAATGTTATATGTGAACCTGATTACATTTTCACAATGTTATGCAAGGACATGGTTTCAATTCCATAAGGTTATGCATGAATCTGATTACATGTCAATGATCTTTTTCAGGAACCTGGTTTCTTATACATAATTTTACCATGGGTCTTGGATTCAGTTTCTTAAATTAATGAGTGATAATATATCTAATTATAGATTTTTAAAACTTTATAAACAAATATGCATGCCACAAATTCGAGGTTTTATTCCAATGTTATGCTTTCACGACTTATGAATTTATTTATTTATGATTACTGCCTTATGAACTGCCAAGATTTATCCCATAACACATGTTTATAACCATTGATATGTATGGTTGGATCTTCTAATTTTACGATCACATTATCATAATACTATGTTCATGTTTAAACATTCATGTCTCCCTTGTTTACACTTAATTAACATATGAGATCACCAATTTATTTTCTTCCTTTATCTATGATCTGAATAAAGGATTTAGGTAGATGTACTAAATGTGGAGATCATTATGGGAGATGATTAAGATATTTCACTAGGATATAAGATTTTGTTTCCAAGTTTCCAAAGTCACAAAACTATTATGGTTTTCTTGGAATGTATTTTTGTAATGTATGGAATATTAATCTAAAAAGATGTAATATCCATGTATGTTAATAATGAATTTATATAGTTTTTACAAAATGAAATTTTTAGTCATCCTTTGAAAACTAGGTTGAGAAAACCTTAGTTATATCCCTAGGTTTATTTCTATGGATACTCCTAGGGGTGTCTTTAATAATACATATAACAGAAACGTAATATTTGTGAAAATGGCCTCAATTTTGGTAAAGGATAGAGAGAGTGGTTTTCAAGAAATACATCCCTATATAGATACTAAGATTGGACGTGTCTTTGGACGAGATGTACCTTGTGGTAACAAATATGACAATATGTTCAGGGCTCGACTCAAGGTAATCTTGTACATGACAATGTGTCTTGATGCACACCTTGTTTGACAATCCCGGGGGATATGCATTAGGAATTAAAAAACTATTCACAAACCATCATAAAGGATTTACAAATAAGTTAGATATGAATAACTGAGGATATATCTAAGGTTTCATTGATTAAAGAAGGTGCCATACTTTAGACATCCTATAAGTGACTTTACATGATTATCTTGCTCCTCATTATGATAATTTTTTCTCACTATATGATTTTGGTTTTAGACACTGGATGGAACCTGAATGAACTATGTTAATGTTTATTGATATAGAAAATGAAATGAATTCCCTTCTGAAGGTCCAAATGATATGGGTGATGGAATATAAAACCTTATTGTAATACTCTCACAGCTTTCTTAATATCTGAACCATTATGAGTTTCCAAATGAACAAAGTAGGGAACAACATTCTATTGAGTCCTTTATGAGGCATCATCCACCTTGTTTTAGTGGGTCATATTATCCACATGTCATTAAACACTATATTAGTACCCCTGATAAGATATTCTCCATTCTCAAGTGTTCAGATCATGAGAAGGTCATCTTTTCAATTTATCAGTAAGAAGTTGAAGCATACCCATGGTGGATTATAATCAGTAATATGAGGAAGAAAGATGATATTGTATCCATGGATTATGATGAGTTCAAGAACTTATTCTTCAGTAAGTACTTTATTTTTGTTCTTCATATGAAGATATAAAATGAGTTATTTGGTTTTAGGAAAAAAATGATGAATCACTTGGTACATATGGGGATAATTTCACGTGACTTGCGAGGTATGCTTCTGGTATTATCATCCTTCCCAAAAAAAAAGTTAATAAGTTTTTCTGTGGCTTAAAGACAATTCTGAGAAGGTAATTTTACAAAATATTATTTAGTAGTTATGAAGATATTCTGTGTTGTGTGATCAGTGATTAAATTTTTTTTTCTACTAACATATCAATATCATTTTTTTTACAAGAGGAGGAAGATGAAATTCAATAGGGATTATAAAAACCATGGATATAAGAAAAAGTTTCAAACAAATACACTAAAAAACTATGGAATAGATAACTTAAGAGAGTGCATTAAAGGAAAAAGAATTTTTTAAAAATGTGGGAAGCCTAACCACTAGGAAAATAAACTTAGAATTATGACAAGTGAAAATTCAATTAAATGAGTGGAGAAAAATCTCAAAAAAATGAACCACCCATAAATCAGTGTTTCAAGTGCATGGAGTTTGGTAATAATATAAATCATTTACCCAATACAAGGTCCAATAGGGGGGATAAGTCACAACAACCCCAGAGGAAAATGGATAATCGGAAAGCTTATGCAATCACAATGGATGAAGTGAATAATGAAAATTTGGGGAAAACTTATCCACCTCCCCCTAGTTGAGGAATTCATGTTTTATTTTTTATGAATAATCCATATGATAATATTTTTGTTCATCCTTTATTGAGTTATCATGTGATTTTATCCCCCTATGTGGACTTGGACTAATGAATCACATTTAATGTTTTGTCAGTGCAAGGATGAACACAAGTATCTAATAAAAATATTTTTTTATAATATACGATAGGCGCATATTTATTGATGAAATGATGAATTTTTTTTAATGGGTAAAAGGATAAAAATTTATGAAATGATTATGTTTAAAGTTAGATTTTATTTAGAGAATGATGTATTATCTTAATATATGAGGACTTATTCATATTGGATAACCAATATTGTGTTGATAACTGATGCCAAATGTGATTGGATATTATGGGTCTCATAATCATTTAGTAATCCAAGAATGAAAAATACACCTTCCTTTTTTTGAGAAAGAGGTGATGAAGATCAATGATCAATAAAGGGGGAATTTTTCCTAAAATCCCTCAATTATAGATTTTAATGAAAATCCATTAAATTTAGGAAAAAAAGTGTCTTAGAAACAATATGTTGTCTTATTCATTCATTTTTTATGAATCATAATGACCCTTAGGTCAATAGAAATATAAGGCCTTATGATTTTTAACTATTTCACGAACATGTTTTCTATCACTCCCCATTAGAAGAATATGGTTATATTTTTCTTCCACATCCATTTTTTTCACTTGGAACCGATGTTATCCTATATGGAAACTCAATTATATGTTACTTTGGGTAACCGTTATGGTTCCAAATTTACAATTTTATGGGATGTTATAGTATCCATTTTTATGATGTGGGTTTCTAGGAATGAATCATTCAAGTATTAAACCATTGATATCCCAGACAAATTTTGATGGTGAAGTCATTTTAAGGGGATAGAATTTAACTCCCTGCGATTTTGAGAATTATTATTTTTTCGAATTAATTTAACTCTTAAATATTTTTCATTTCACATAAATCATTTAAATAGTTGTATATATATATATATACAAACTAAGTAAAAAATACCTCTAACAAGAAATACCAACTTTTATTACTCCACATTCAATACCAACTTTTCTTAAGCTAATAGAAACACTAACCTGGCATACCATGCACAAAACACTATGTTTATATGACACACACACACACACAAATATATATAATTAAATGAGATAATTATAACCTAAAGTTTATAAATAGTTATAGTAATAGTAATAACCTCTTTCCTAATATTGGTTATAATTTTTTAATATAAATAAAACATTTTGATAATGAATGATAAGATTTTTGGTAAATTACTTTTATGTTAAAAACACGGTTTTCTGGAATGATGCACCATTAATAAATTAATTAATTTTAGACAAATTTATTAATTTAATTTGATATAATTAAAATAATTTTTTAATTAAAAACATTGAAATTATCCTTGGGTGGTTTTTTTGGGATTTTTTGAGAAGCATCATTTTTTATGAAGAGTCAAAAATACTGCTTTTTAGGAAAAAACTACCCTTTTTCCTAATTAACTATTAATTATAAATGATATTATAAATATTTTTAAGGTCACATACGATGAATATTACATATAATAATAAAGTCAAATTAATTATGATCATCTTCACTTTGAAACTGAATATAAAATATTAACAATATTTTTACCTTTTTCCTACATTAAAACCTCGTTATTTCGTCCCATCTATGGGATTAGCACTAATATTAATTTTAAAACTTCTGTGATTGAAATTCCAAAACACTGACATACAACATTTCATTCAGTGTATGTTTTATATTCTAATAAAATCATATCAATTTTTGACCAAAATGAGTTGTAAAAGTGATTAAAATAAGTTACAACAGTTAACGCCAAATTAATCTTACTTTTGGACTGTAACATCCCATTACTATTTCACGTATTCTTAAACCATCTCAAGTTAAATTATTATTATGTTAAATGGGAAAAATTGGTTTATCAGTGAAAAACTATGTTTTTTTAAACACATCACTGAATGGTAAAACGTCCAATTAAGAATCCACAATTTTCAATGAAATAATTTCTGTGTTAAACACTAAGGAAGTGTGAGTTTTCGAGGCCGAAAAAATCTCAGTGAAGACGGAATAAAATTATTAAATAGAATATATTAAGTGCCCAAATTTTATTCAAAATATTTTACTAACTTCAAAACTATACATCATTTTAGAAATTTGATGCCACAATTATGTCTTAAATATGGTGTTTACCCATGTAGGGGTATAACATTCGAAGGCGTTGGAAATTTGGATGTCTCTCTCAGAAATAATGTTATTAAATAGTATTTAATATATTATTTATTAAAAATTATTATATATCTCTCAAACTGTGCAACGTATGGGAAATCTAACACCACCTATGGATACAGAACGTGGTGTTTACCCTGAATAGGGTATACCATTGGATTGAATCGGGTGTTTGGATGCCTCGCTAACAAAAATAACACTATTTTATTTTAATTAATTAATTATTCCTTTTTTTAAATAAATAAATTCTTAATATCTCTCATAAGGTGCATATCATATAAAATATATGGCTAATGTTGCATTTGGAATGTTGTGATTACACAAGACATGGTATAAATTTAATGCGCAATGGATTTTTGGTGTCCTTTAATTTTAATGTTAATTAAATAAAATATTAATAATAAAAAAGACTTTTACTATTCACCTTCTCTTTCAAAGCCTCAATACTTGATTTTTCACGTATTGATGATCCCAAAACCTCAATTTCAAATAAATTTTTACCATTGAATTTGGAAAAGGCTTATCGAGTTAAAATTAACGACTCAGTATTAAAGATGGGTTTGAAACTCCAATTAAATTGGGTGTTTAATTTCTATGCAGTTATGAGTGACTCAGACCTCCATTTGGGGGTCTTTAAACTTTTAAACCACTCAGACTCTATTTTGGGTCAGTTCAATTGAATTTGGCTGATTTAAAACCCCCACACATGAAATCGGTAGCATCCGGTGGTCTCTTTTTCTTCCGGTTCAATGAAAGATTCTCTTACCTTATGCGGTGGTTGAAGCTTTCTCAGGTTCTTAATTGTTTTATTTTATTTAATTTTTTCCTTGTTCTCATTTTCTCAGATGATTGTAAAATATATATCTTTTGCGATATTGATTGGTTATATGAATTGTCAGTATCGTTGGACTCATCTCGACGAGAAGAACCTAAATCATATTTTTTATATAAACGCTGTAGTGTATTATTAAATCTACTTTTCCACTTTTTATATGGTTATTTTTAAAGAAATTTATCAAATGATAATTATGAATAATAATAAACTGATAATTACAATAACTTATCAAATAAATTTTTTAATGAAATTATAAAAGATTAATTCTTCCTTATCGAATATTAATAATTAGAAACTATTAAACCATAATTTTTTTAAATAATTGAAAGGAAAATTGTAAATATTTATCATGAAATAATTACAAAAAATTATCATAATATAATTACAAAATGATAATTTGTATGCATTGAATATATATAATATTTATCCTAGTAATTGAATTATAATTTATCCAAATTATAAGGGATAATTCTTGAAAAGAAAATTATCATAAATTTTTTTAGAAATGATAATTTGTAATGGATAATTATTTGAAAATAATTATTCAAATTATAAAGGATAATTTATAATAAATTATAAAATGATAATTATAACGACCCATACTTTACATACATTTTTAATACTTCAAAATTGAAGCACACTTATTACAACATATGACAAAACCACAAAAAACCGTATAGGTATACTGTCTTTAGAAACTGGGAAACATAAACAACTGGTTCATAAATATTTTACAGTTTATCCCATTTATTTCATCATATCTAGGGTCCCTTTTAGCATATTCTACTTAATATCCATCTTCCTGACCTGGGGAAAAGAAAACATACAAAAAGGGTGAGCTCAAATGCTCAGCAAGGCCAAATAAAGGAAAAAAAATCATATCATATCTTCTTGAAAATCATAACCTGCAAAAGAGATCATAATATATTAACATGGAATAAATAATAGAAGTGAAAATGAGATCCCCATAGTCATAACATAAAACTTGAAACTTTTTAGCATGCACACATAATCATGGAAATTCATTTCTTGTTAGTCATGACTTATTTCCAAGACTATCTTAGCGGACAAAGTCCATTTCTGAACCGAGTTCACTCCTCGTTTCAGTCTTGTATCACTGAACCGAAATAACCCTCCGTTCCAGCCATGTCTATATCATGAGATATAAATCTTTACCCAATGCATTGGAGGGAGATATAGGTCCCACCCATCTTATAATGAATCCTTTCTTATGTGTGCCACATAATCATAAATCATACATCATCGCATAACACATGTAACAAAAATGGGATTCTTGAAACATCATGACATCATAAAACAAATCATATAAGGTAAATGAATTCATAAAAATAATTCCCCCACAACATAATCAAATCAATGTAATAATAGGGATAAAAACAGAACCCTATATTATCTTAGATGGAAAATAATTTTGATAAAACATTTGAACTCCATTCTTGAGGAAAATATCCGTTCTACTTCAAAAACACTTTTCTTTTCTCAACATGTCATACAATTATAAACTAAAATAAGTTGATTAAAAATAAACTTGAAAACTTATAAAGGAATATTCTTGGAAATAATGTTTTAAAAATCCAATCTTTCCCTATAAGTTAAAAAAACATTCTTCTCGTACTTTTGTCGGAAAAGTCAAAAATTACCTCGTATGAAAAACGAAAAAATATTCCTTTCATATCTTTTACTAAAAACTCACCGAAGGGTAAAATTGGATTTAAAAAATTGTACGTGGATGGAAATAATATTACATATTGAGGAAACATGGATGTGGATGATAAAATACACCCCAGTAAATTCGAAAGTATAAACAATCTCGGATAAAAATGAGATTGTGATATTTCCCTTACCTTAGGTCCGATTTGCTTTGAACATGTCCGAATCTCCTGTATAATGGTTTAAATAATGTTATTGACTTATTATATAATCATACATATTTATATGATATCATATATGGTCATATTCTTAGCTTCTTATTAGTAATATTTCATTGTTACTTGTTACTCGGGTCTTTATTGCCTTTTGTTCTTATGCGTGTTTTGCCGAATAAATTCTTATTTTTCTTTTAAGGTTATAGATACCTTATATACAGAATGGTATTAGTGTAACTTATATCATATTTATTCATTCAATTCATTTATATAATTACTATGTAATTATGATCATGTAGAACGAGTCGCATCACATCGTGGAGACGGTATTCCGTACGTACGCACGAGCGATGATATTATTCCCATGATCATGGAATTGTATTTAAGTGTATTTATACTATTTCAGTATCAATATAACTTTATAATAATCATATATAGTTACTCATTACACCATTATACCCATCCTTGTAAGGTGATGGTGGAAAATAGATTACACCACGATGTGGAGACGGTATTCCGTACGTACGCACGCGCGGTGATTTCATTTTTCCGTAGGATGGATAGAAGGTCAATTAGGGTTGTTTCATATTTATAATAACATATCAGTATGTAAGTAATACTTATTTTATTACTTTATCATGAAACAGCTAAAGAAGAAGAAGTTGAAGAAGAATGAAATTGAAAAGATCGGTAATGGATATTACCTCTTCTTTGAAACGCCTCTTTGAATCCTCCACTTAGGGAACTAAGATTGGTCTTTGAAGAAGACTAGGACCTCTACGATTATTCTAGGGAAGTGAAGAAGGGATTTTGGCAGGGGTTGTCCGAGCTTGAGTGCTCAAATTGGTGTGAGGAGGGGGAGGAGGTGCCCTTTTATAAGGGAGGAGAGGGGCACCTTAGGAATATCTCAAAATATTATTTTATATTAAAGTCAAAATCGGTTTATAATGGTTCTAAAGGGTCTTATTTAGAAGGTAAAGTGTGGATGGGTCGCAATCCTATAAATCAATATGATTTAGACAAGTTTAGGTTATTATTTTAACCTTATCAATTAGATTTAACTCTAAGATAAATAATTTAACTTTTACCGTGTCTTTTTGTTTTCTTACACTATATGGTTAATACTCTTACTATAACCTGCCAAACGAACCCCAAGTTGTTTATTATTAATATATATATCCTTATATAAGTAATTTGGCCTAATCATAGATTTTTATAAATAAAATAACAATTAATAATATAATATTTGATTTAAAAACTATTTTGTGTCAATTTTGACACTATTTGATATATGATTTTTGTGAAAGTCATAACAGAATTATATATTCGAACCAAGTTGATTAAATCAACACTAATATATCATAATAATCTAGAAAATTAGTTTAATTCATAAAAAGTTTCAAATTAAATTTATTTGAGCATTTATAACATCAATTATGTTAACATTTCCTTAAAAGGGTAATTACTGCATCATCGGTGTGTCATAAATAAATTAAATTATTTAATGTCTAAAAATTACAAATAAAATACCATTATGTATGAAATCTTTTTAGGTTTCTAATGAATATTTATAGTCGAATTTATCTTATGTATAACCCCATATTAAAAATGTTTTAGTTATTAAACATTGATTTTAACTATTTTAACTATTCATTAAATAAAATAATATTAAATGTCATAATCTAATCCAAGTGGACCTAAATGGTCATATTATATTCATAAGGTTGTTTTTGGTCTAATTACACTTATCCAATAGAATTATGACATGTGTTAGGGTAATAGTAATATCATATTTACCCTTAGTTACCCTATTTACTATTAACCGCGGTAAAAAAGTAAAAAGTTACTATTCACCAAAAAATTATTTTTATCTCATTGAACCACATTTTACTTACTGATATCCACCGTGTCTGTCGGATTTTCGAAATTCCATTCACAGAAGCGGTAAAATTAAGTTTTATGCAAAATTCAGTTTTTAACCTACCACTTAGTGGTTTCACTATTCATCTAAAATTGAAAGTTTTCAGAAAAATACCAAAATTTCACCCTAGGCTAATTTCGATATTTCGAATCCAAAAATGAAGTCCATTTTGAAAAGTAATATTTCAAAATGTGGTTATTATTATCCATATCGGCTATTTTAAATAATATTTTAATAGCATATCGTCGTTTAGTGAAACTCAGTATTGCGTACAACGCAAGCTATCGAGGAAGGTCGCGATTGCGTGTAAAGTAAGACAAGATAGTCTGTAGTGAAAGATTCCTTTGATGATATATATATAACATAAAAACAAAATATTACTCATAAAAATCTCGGGTGTTACATTCTACCCCCCTTAAAATGAATTTCTCCCTCGAAATTCGTCACTTTGTAAAAAACAGATGAGGGTACCTCTCCGTCATCATATCCACAAGCTCCCATGTTGCTTCTTCTAATTGGTGGTTCCTCCATAAAACTTTCACCAATCGAGTGGTCTTGTTTCGTTGGAATTTTTCGCTACGATCCAGAATCTCTATCGGTTGTTCTTCATAAGAAAGATCTTGCTCCAGCGGTATAACTTCTGAGCTGAGTACATGTGAAGGATCAGGTATGTACTTTCTCAGGAGAGATACATGGAACACATCGTGAACTTGACAGAGATTCAGTGGAAGCACGAATCGGTAAGCTACCTTTCCAACACGATCCAGTATTTCGAAAGGACCGATATATCTAGGGCTCAACTTCCCCTTATTTCCAAATATCATAACCCTCTTCTAGGGAGATATTCGTAAGAACACTTTACCACCCACTTCAAACTCTAGGTCTTTTCGTTAGTTGTCGGCATAACTTTTTCTGTCGACTCTGAGCTGCTCTTATGTGTTGTTGAATAGATCTGACCTTTTCTGCCATTTCATCAATGAGATCAGGTCCTAATAGCTTTCTTTCCCCAACTTCATCCCAGCAAGTTGGAGTCCTGCATTTCTTTCCATAGAGAGCTTCATAAAGAGCCATCTGAATACTGGAGTGAAAGCTATTATTATAAGAAAATTACAACAAAGGTAGGTGTTGATCCCAACCTCCTTTGAAATCCATAGAGCAAGCTCTCAACATATCTTCTAGGGTTTGAATTGTTCTCTCAGACTGACCGTATGTCTGAGGATGATAAGCAGTGCTGAAACTCAACTCTGTATCCAGAGTATGCTGAAGACTTCGCCAGAACTTCGAGGTAAATCTCGGATCCTGATCAGATATAATAGAAAGTGGTACTCCATGAAATCTTACCACTTCCTTTACATATATCATGGAAAGCTGATCTAGAGGGAAATCCTCTCTAATAGCAATGAAGTGTGCAGACTTTGTAAGACGATCAACTATGACCCAGATAGCATTATTGCCTTTGGATGTTTTAGGAAGTCCTGTGACAAAGTCCATAGTGATATTTCCCCATTTCCATTCGGGTATGGGTAATGGTTGTAACATCCCCTTAGACTTCTGTCTCTCAGCTTTAACTTGTTGACAGACCAAGCATCGAGAGATATATTCAGAAACATCTCTTTTCATGTCATCCCACCAGAAGTACTCTTTCAGGTCCCTATACATCTTCGTGCTTCCAGGATGAATAGAGAATGAAGAACTATGAGCCTTATCCAGCAGCTCCTTCTTTAATTCGGGGATGGGAGGAACACAAACCCAATTCCTGAACTTTATTATCCCATCACAATCAAGGTTGTATTCCAGAACATTTCTCACCTTCTTTTGTAACTTGACATCTTCTTTCTGTGCCTCTTTAATCTTCACATGTATAGATGGTTGAACATTCATTTGAGAAAGATAATATTTTTCCCCTTTCATTATAATTCCAAGATCCATCCTTTGTAAATCCATAAATATTGGATCTTTTGTGATCCTCATCATGGATAAACTAGCATGGTCTTGTCGACTTAATGCATCTTCCACTTTGTTTGCTTTCCCAGGGTGGTAATGGATTGAGCAGTCATAATCCTTAATCAGCTCCAACCATCTTCTTTGACTCATATTCAGCTCCTTTTGTGTGAAAATATACTTTAAACTTTTATGATAAGTATAAATATCACACCTTTCACCATAAAGGTAATGCCTCCAAATCTTTAATGCAAAGATTACCGCAGCTAACTCCAAATCATGTGTTGGGTAATTTTGCTCATGGATTTTCAACTGTCGTGAGTCATAAGCTCTCACTATATCATTTTTCATAAGAACACACCCCAATCCCTTCTTGGATGCATCACTGTAGATCACAAACCTTTCTCCACTACAAGGCAGTGTGAGCACAGGTGCACTGGATAACCTTCTTTTCAACTCCTTGAAATTCTCTTCACATTCCTCTGTCCAAACTAACTTAACTCCTTTCCAAGTCAACTTGGTGAGTGGACTAGATAATCGTGAAAAATCTTTTACAAAACGTCGATAATATCCATCCAAACCAAGAAAACATCGGATCTCAGTTACTTTTGTTGGTCTCGACCATCTTTCGATAACCTCTGTTTTTGCTGGATCCATAGATATCCCCTCTTTTGAGATTATGTGACCCAAAAATGCAACTTTTTGAAGCCCAAATTCACACTTGGTAAATTTGGCATAAAGCTTCTCCTTTCTCAGGGTCTTCAATATAATTCTCAAGTGATCTTCATGCTCTTCTTTGTTCTTTGAATAGACAAGAATATCGTCTATAAAGACTACCACAAATTGATCAAGATAGTCTCTAAAGACTCTATTCATTAGATCCATGAAGATAGCAGGGGAATTAGTAAGACCAAATGGAATCACAATAAATTCATAGTGTCCATACCTTGTACGGAAAGCCGTGTTTGGTATATCCTCCCTTTTGAACCTTAATTGATGATACCCTGAATGAAGATCAATCTTGGAAAATTATTGAGCTCCGCGTAGTTCGTCAAATAATTCATCAATGCGTGGGAGAGGATATTTGTTCTTGATAGTGATCTTGTTAAGTTATCGATAATCAATGCAGAGTCTCATTGATCCATCTTTCTTCTTAACAAATAAAACAGGTGCTCCCCAAGGTTGTGCACTAGGGCGTATGAATCCCTTATCAAGATTCTCTTGGAGTTGCTTCTTCAATTCCTGCAACTCAATTGGGTCCATTCTATAAGGTGTCTTTGAAATAGGCAAATCACCCGGTACGAGTTCTATTGAAAACTCAACTTCACGATTTGGTGGAAGACCCGGTAATTCCTCTGGAAAGACATCATCAAACTCCCGTACTATGGGAATATTCTTAATCATGAGTTTCTCACCAACCATTTGAGATAAATAACCTTCATTTAGTGGAAACGATACCCATAAAATGGAAGAAATTTCCACTGGAAGGTTATGTTCATCCTTGCATTGATAGAAGATCATAGATTGATTTGGAATATGAAATGTGACTTCCCTTCATTGGCAATTGATATGAGCTCCATATAATGAAATCCAATACATGCCAAGATTCACATCAAATTCCACTATAGGAAGGATCACCAGATTTGCAGGAAGCACATTCCCACAAACATCGATCGGAGAAGAATTATAAACTTTTGATGCGATTGATATGCCATTAGGTGTTGTCACAGCTAACTCAAAATCTAATAGTTGAGGTAATATGGTGATACCCTTAGAAAATTCTTCATAAATAAAAGAGTGGGTGGATCCAGAATCAAATAAAACATTTGCTACTTTATAGTGGATGGTAAGTGTACCTTTCACCACTTCGTTATCGTACTCCACATCGCTGATAGAAATTGCATGTGACTTTCCTTTGTCTTTAGCCTTAAGAGTTTGTTGACGTCGACCATCATCATCAACCCTTGGATTTGGGCATTGATTGGCATAATCCCCCATCTCCTTGCACTTGAAACATTGAAGTGTAGTAGGTTCATTCTGTGTGTCCCTTCCTTTGTTTGCATCATGAGACATCTTCTTCCCATTATCGCGGAATTCAAATGCCCGATGACCTTCCTTTCCACATTTGAAACATTTACGTGTCCCTTTAAGACAACTCCCTCCATGTTTCTTTCCACAATTTGAGCATAAGGGAAATCTCATCTTCTTTTCAGTGTGCTCTTTAGATTTTCCTTTGAATTCCATTTTCCTCTTCTTATATAACCCATATGACTGTTGGGTTACTCCAATCTCCATCTCGACTTTGAGAGCACATCGAACAATTTCCTCGTAGCTATTGAAGTCCCTTATGGTCAACGCCCTTCGAAGACTTGGTTTGAAGCCACTAAAGTATCGATCGATCTTACTCTCAGGTTGGATAATAATACTAGAAGCGTACCTTGCAAGTCTTGTAAAATTTGCTTCATAGGTACCAACAGATTCATCATCCCTTTGCTTCAGTTCAAGAAACTCTTTCTCCATCATTGTTCAGAGAATACAAGGGAAGTACTTATTGAAAAATAAGTTCTTGAACTCGTACCATTCCATGGACTCAATTTCATCCCTTTTCCTCGTATTCTTAATAAGATTCCACCATTGATCAGCATCTCCTTCCAAACGATACACTGCTAGGATGACTTTATCATGTTCAGAACATTGAAGAACTGAAAATATCTTTTCAGTAGTACTAATCCATTGTTCAGCAACTAATGTATCAGTAGACATGTTGAAAGAAGGTGGACGCTGCCTCATGAGGGATTCAACAGAATGTTGCTCCTTCCTTTGCTTGTTTGGAAGTCCTGCATGATTCATAGCTTGAGAAAGTTGTGTGAGCATGGCTACACGATTTTTCATTCCAGCTCCCATTTTGTTTGGTTGCTCAGGGGGACAATCATTGCATTGCCCATCGCATTCCGCATTAACACAATTCCTTCGGGTTCCAGCCATTGACTAAAATCAAGAAGAATAGTGTGAGAAACACTAATTATAATAGGAAAACCACATAATTCAAGAATAAAATTTTCACGCTTAAGGTCTTATCCTAGGTTATTCATGGCCATTTCTAAAACACTAAGATTGTGTTCTATGCTTAGACTTATCCTTAGGGTTCTTACTAAGGATTTCACATCCTAGTTTCCAATGGTTGACTATACCTTTCCTCTGATACCAACTATAACGACCCATACTTTACATACATTTTAAATACTTCAAAATTGAAGCACACTTATTACAACATATGACAAAACCACAAAGGACCGTATAGGTATAGTGTCTTTAGAAACCGGGAAACATAAACAACTGGTTCATAAATCTTCTACTGTGTCTCCCATTTATTTCATCATATCTAGGGTCCCTTTTAGCATATTCTACTTAATATCCATCTTCCTGACCTAGAGAAAAAAAAACATACAAAAAAGGGTGAGCTCAAATGCTCAGCAAGGGAAAATAAAGGAAATAAAAATCATATCATATCTTCTTGAAAATCATAACCTTCAAAAGAGATCATAATATCTTAACATGGAATAAATCATAGAAGTGAAAATGAGATCCCCATAATCATAACATAAAACTTGAAACTTTGTGGCATGCACACATAATCATTGAAAATCATTTCATGTTAGTCATGACTTATTGCCAAGATTATCTTAGCGGACAAAGTCCATTTCTGAACTGAGTTCACTCCTCGTTTCAGTCCTATATCACTGAACCGAAATAACCTTCCGTTCCAGCCATGTCTATCTCATGAGATGTAAATCATTACCCAATGAATTGGAGAGAGATATAGGTCCCACCCATCTTATAATGAATCCTTTCTTATGTGTGCCACATAATCAGAAATCATATATCATTGCATAACATATGTAACAAAAATGGGATTCTTGAAACATCATGACATCATAAAACAAATCATATAAGGTAAATGACTTCATAAAAATAATTCCCTCACAACATAATCAAATCAATGTAATAATAGGGATAAAAACAGAACCCTATATTATCTTAGATGTAAAATAATTTTGATAAAACATTTGAACTCCATTCTTGAGGAAAATATCTTTTCTACTTCAAAAACACTTTTCTTTTCTTAACATATCATACAATTATAAACTAGAAGAAGTTGATTAAAAATAAACTTGAAAACTTATAAAGGAATATTCTTGGAAATAATGTTTTAAAAATCCATTCTTGCTGTATAAGTTAAAAAAACATTTTTCTCGTACTTTTTTCGGAAAAGTCAAAAAGTACCTCGTACGAAAAAAGACAAAAGATCCCTTTCATATCTTTTAATAAAAACTCACCAAAGGGTAAAATTGGATTTAAAAAATTGTATGTGGATGGAAATAATATTACATATTGAGGAAACATGGATGTGGATGATAAAATACACCCTAGTAAATTCCAAAGTATAAACAATCTCGGATAAAAATGAGATTGTGATATTTCCCTTACCTTAGGTATGATTTGCTTTGTACGTGTCCGAAGATCCTGTATAATGGTTTAAATAATGTTATTGACTTATTCCAGAATCATACATGTTGATATGATATCATATATGGTCATATTCTTAGCTTCTTATTAGTAATATTTCATTGTTACTTGTTACTCGGGTCTTTATTGCCTTTTGTTCTTATGCGTGTTTTTCTGAATAAATTCTTATTCTTCTTTTATGGTTATAGATACCTTATATCCAGAATTGTATTAGTGTAAAATATATCATATTTATTCATTCAATTAATTTATATAATTACTATGTAATGATGATCATGTAGAACGAGTCGCATCACATCGTGGAGACGGTATTCCGTACGTACGCACGAGCGATGATATTGTTCCCATGATCGTGGAATTGTATTTAAGTGTATTTATACTATTTAAGTATCAATATAACTTTTTAATAATCATATATAGTTACTCATTACACCATTATACCCATCCTTGTAAGGTGATGGTGGAAAATAGATTACACCACGGCGTGGAGAGGGTATTCCGTACGTACGCACATGCGGTGATTTCATTTTTCCGTAGGATGGATAGAAGGTGAATTACGGTTGTATCATATTTATAATAACATATCAGTATTTAAGTAATACTGATTTTATTACTTTATAATGAAACAACTAAATAAGAAGAAGTTGAAGAAGAAAGAAATTGAAAAGATCGGTAATGGATATTACCTCTTCTATGAAACGCCTCTTTGAATCCTCCACTTAGGGAACTAAGATTGGTCTTTGAAGAAGACCAGGACCTCTAGGATTATTCTAGGGAAGTGTAGAAGGGATTTTGGCAGGGGTTGGCCGATCTTGAGTGCTCAAATTGGTGTGGGGCGGAGGGGGAGGAGGTGCCCTTTTATAAGGGAGGAGAGGGGCACCTTAGGAATATCTCAAAATATTATTTTATATTAAAGTAAAAATCGGTTTATAATGGTTACAAAGGGTCTTATTTAGAATGTAAAGTGGGGATGGGTCTAAATCCTATGAAGCAATAGGATTTAGACAAGTTTAGGTTATTATTTTAACCTTATCAATTATATTTAACTCTAAGTTAAATAATTTAACTTTTAACGTGTCTTTTTGTTTTCTTACACTATATGGTTAATAAACTTACTATAACATGCCAAACGAACCCCAAGTTGTTTATTATTAATATATATATTCTTATATAAGTCATTTTTCCGAATCTTATATTTTTAGGAATACAATAACAATTAATAATATAATATTTGATTTAAAAATTATTTTGTGTCAATTTTGACACTATTTGATATATGATTTTTGTGAAAGTCATAACAGAATTATATGTTCAAAACATGTTGATTACATCAACACTAATATATCATAGTAACCTATAAAATTAGTGTAATTCATAAAAAGTCTCAAATTACAATTATTTGAGCATTTATAACATCAATTATGTTAACATTTCCTTAAAAGGGTAATTACTGCATCATCGTTGTGTCATAAATAAATTAAATTATTTAATGTCTAAAAATTACAAATAAAATAACATTATGTAGGAAATCTTTTTAGATTTCCAATTAATATGTATAGTCTAATTTATCTTATGTATAACCCCATATTAAAAATGTTTTAGTTATTAAACTTTGATTTTAACTATTTTAACTATTCATTAAATAAAATAATATTAAATGTCATAATCTAATACAAGTGGACCAAAATGGTCATATTATATTGATAAGGTTGTTTTTGGTCGAATTAAACTTATCCAATAGAATTAGGACATGTGTTAGGGTAATAGTAATATCATATTTACCCTTAGTTACCCTATTTACTATTAACCGCGGTAAAAAAAGTAAAAAGTTAATATTCACCAAAAAATTATTTTTATCTCATTGAACCACATTTTACTTAATGATATCAACCGTGTCTATCTGATTTTTGTAATTCCATTCACAGAAGCGGTAAAATTACGTTTTATGCAAAATTCAGTTTTTAACCTACCACTTAGTGGTTTCACTATTCATCAAAAATTGAATGTTTTTAGAAAAATACCAAAATTTTACCCTGGGCTAATTTCGATATTCCGAATCCAAAAATGAAGTCCATTTTGAAATTTTTTTTTTCAAAAAGTGGTTATTACGATTCATATCGGCTATTTTAAATAATATTTTAATAGCATATCGTCGTTTAGTGAAACTTGGTATTGGGTACAACGCAAGCTATCGAGGAAGGTCGCGATTGCGTGTAAAGTAAGCCAAGCTAGTGTGTAGTGAAAGATTCCTTTGATGATATATATATAACATAAAAACAAAATATTACTAATAAAAATCTCGGGTGTTACAGTAATTATAACGTATTTTTTAAGATAAATTATCAAGATATGATTTTTCATTAATGGATGATAATTTCAAAACACATGCATTAATATAAATTGATAATCCAGATATTATTTAGGAGAGATAAAATTTAATCACATGTAATATGTTATTTCATTGTGAAATAAAATCGAGGGATACGATAATTAAATGAGGTTTATAATAATTCATAGGCATATTTATTGCAATTTCATGTGATAATCAAGAGATTATCCAGGGGATTGAAAATGTAGTAGCGTGTAATATTTTACTTCCTTGTGAAATAAAATTGATTTTTGGATTTTAGGACCCCTTAATGAATATCAAACTTTTGTGTGTTGATGCTTATGATAATGTGACCTTGGGGAGGTGTATTGAACCACAATGGGTGGTTTATCATTGTTGTTTACATTGACGACCTGGAGGTCGGTGGTTCCGTTCAGATTAACCAAATTCATTATCCTTGTATTGCTTGATTTATTTAAATTGTGGATTTAAATTAAATTGCTCAAATTTCCTTTCAATTAAATCAATAAAAACACAATTCCATTGATTTGAGATATTTGAAATGGTTTTGTCACTAAAATTTCAAAAAAACCCCAATTCCATTGAATGGGGTGTGTTTATAGAAATTAGATGACTTAAATTGTTTAATTTAAATTATGAATTTGATGCAAATGATTTTAATTATATTTCTGAATTTAATTGTGGAATTAAACTTTTTTATAATGGAATTTTTTTATTGGATTTCAAACGAGTGAAAATGGATTAAAATTATTCAATAGAATCCCACTGGTTTTATCTTCTAAAAAAGACATGTTTTTGAATAAAACCTATTTTTTATTTAAAATTAATGAAATTCGAACTTTTGAAATGGATGAATGGGATTGATCATATTTTAAGCAATGTTAAAATAGTTCACCCATCATGTAAGAGTGGATGTAAGACTTTGGTAGTTAGTGAGTTATTTTGATACAATCTGATCTACGACAATGTTCTAAAACATACTTGCAGCAGGTCACATCCCTGACATGTTGGCAACGAGTATTTTTTGACTAGCGTCATAGGGAAGTGTGTATACACATTTTTTTGAGTTCACATAGAGAGTGTAGAATCCTATAGCTATTAATACTATCGTACCTTTTAGTATACGATCATGTTTCTTGATTGTTTATTTATATTTGAGATATAAATATATGTTAATGATTGATTGAACTGCTTAAATGTCTTCTAAATTTATATAAACAGTTTTATACAAATTTTTTACAAAATCCATTGTTTTTGAAATATTCCATCATTTGTATAATCATCTCTTAAAAAATTTATTTCCATCATTTGAAAATGAATAACATGTTTTCATTAAACATTATTTTGAACTTCCAAACCCGTTTATTTGAAAATTGAAAGCTTTTATTTGGATATTATATATTTCCCATCGGTTATGGAATCTTTGGTGGTATCCTAATGGGATTAGTATCAAACACTACTTTTTTCCTTCGGGTTTTTGTAGAATTTCTTCATATATCTTCGAGCAAAGGGAAGCGGTCTCTTGGAGGTTTATCCAGCTGATGAGTTCCATATCGTTGATCGGGGTGAGTTTTTCCTTAGGGACCTTGTAGTTTTTTCCTATTTTATTACTTTGTATTTTATGCCTCTTTTTATTCGGGTACATTACTCTTAGTGGTGTTTCTTTTTTTTTATGCACACTACCTTTTTTCTTTTCTTCTGTAATGTTAGCGGAAAAATATTTCCCTCTTGCATGTTGTGTGATGTCAGGTGCTAGTTTCTGACCCATGGGGATCGGGAATGCCCTTCGAGATATGAAATGGATGGCTCAGGTATCAAGTTACCAGGGTACCTAAGCTGGTTCGTGATAAAGTGGTATCAAATGGAGGTTGAAATTTTCTCTTGAAGTCAGTATGCAATTGTGAAATCTTATCAGGACTAAGGAGGTAGTTGTGATTCAGTTCCTAGCCAACTCTCATCGTAATGAACCTTAATTCACCAGGGGTCATTAGGGAAACCCATCTTCTGAGTTAGTTCTATTATTTTTCGTATTTTTATTTGGGTAGTGTGAAATCCCTATCATGTATGTTCTACCATTCAGGATCTTGTTTCCCTCATTTATAAGTAAGAGAAATATCGAATGACTTCGATATTTTCTCTTGATGTTTTGTGATGCCATGCCTCAGAGAAGACATGTGAATTTTATCCAGGTAAGGGCTACTAATGAACCTCATCAAGAGAATCCCCTAGTGGACTCGTGCCTAGTTGGGGTGATTCTGTGCACTCTCCATGCTATGGGATAAGCACCACCACTAGTCCCCATTCAGGATTTAGCTATGGAACCTGGGTTGATCTTTGAAATTGGTCTGAAGAATTATTTTACTAGAAACCATATGTTTTCAAGGGATCCACTTATCCTCATCATGTTGAGCAATGGTTGGGCATGATTGAATGTCACTTTGAGTTCTTGGAGACGCCAGAAGAGATCATGGTGAAGTCTACCACCTTCATGATGGAAGGACCAAGCAGGAGATGGTGGGATATGATAGTGATGGAAATAAAACACAGGGGATTAGAGTGCAATGGCTTTAATGTTAATTTCACTAGAAACGTCTATCTAGATTCAATGGTGTTGGAAAAGGATGTGGAGTTTTTCACACTTGAGTAACACGATAGAACTATGGCTCCTACAAATGTTTAAAGAAGTGTTAGAAGTTCTTCCACATGTTTTACACTCCATGTAATAGAACGAGATCATCAATACCTTCAAAAATAGAGGGTAAATCAAATGAATCACATAAAAAAAGGGTTCCAACCAAAAAGATCCAGAATGAATCTTTTTAATGAAGTGGAAGAGTATCTAGAGGATGTTGATACATTCCCAGTCACCATGATAGGTTTCATTACTATATCATCATATTTCGTGACTTCTCTATTTGATACTGGTGCGTCTCACTCGTTTTTTTCAACCCATACCATTATTCTTCTTAATATTCCTATAGAGGTTTTATCTTGTGAAATTTATATTACTACACCCCTTGGTATGAAGGGAGAGAAAGGATTCTATAGTCCTTCTTGTGACTTCTCTCTATCATATTTAAAACATGCATGGAGTTTTTATGTACTCGACATGAAATCTATTGACGTCACATTCAGGATGGATTGGATCATTTCCACTAATGCTCAGATTGATTATTATATTCGATGGGTCTACCTGACCACACCCAGTGGTGTGTCTATTATCTATCATGGAGAATGAGACCTAAGGACGAGTAGGGAAATAACTTCATATCCTATGTTGGAGAAGTTAGTAGTATTGTTTTCATCTAATTTAGAAAAACGATCTCCCTCTAGTTGTCATCGAGTTTCCCATCATGTTTCCATTTAATTTTTCTAGTTTACCACTGGTAATAGGGGATCAGTTTTCCATTTACTTGATGACCGGTACTCAACTGGTTTCTTTTCTTTCTTACCAAATAGATCCAACTGAACTGAAAGAACTAATCTCCCAGTTTGATGATCTTCTTGATAAAGCCTTTATTCACCCATGTGTGTCACCTTGGGCGGTGCCAGTTCTCTCTACCACAAAATCTGATGGTTCTCTTACATATTTTCATCTTGAGATTATTCTCTGGGATCATAAGGTTGTCGATGAATTACGTAATCATTAGAGACACTCTTTATGATGGGTAGACTGATTCCTAGTGGTTGTTCTCTCAAGATGGTGTTCTCTGTTATTAGAACCGTTATGTTTCACTGTTAGCAACAAGAAAGGCTATAATTCAGTATTTCCATAATTTCTAATGGGATTTACACCCAAGAAGAACTAATAAGTTCTATGGCTTGAAGTAGCATTTTTGTTGACTATGTATTCATAAAGGTGTCACCCTTATTGGGTCATCAAAGTATTGGGAGGCAAGGGATGATTGCTCGTTGTTTTGTGAGGTATTTTGAGTTTGTTGATTAGGTTGGGAATGTTGTATTACCATTTATCACTACCACAAAAAGAAAATTTGATACATAGTCTGTTTCATGTATCTCATATTTGAAAGCATTTACTTGACCCATCTCATATTCTAAGTTGGCATGATATTGAAGTGGAACATGTTTTATCTGTGACTGAATGACCAGTCATGGTTGTCGATTTTGAGAACAATATAATTAATGGGAGGAAGATACCCCTTGTCTGAATGATATGGAATCATGGTTCTAATTTTTATGTGACATGTGAGAAGGAGGTTCTGATGAGATAATATTGTCCTAGTATTTTTGACATTGAGGCATCATTGTAGGAATTCTGGTGACATAATTTTTCTATGGTGGGGAAGTTCCAATATATCATTACTATTTCAGGTATTCCTAAACTATCATGTGTTATATTATTATTACGTTAAATGGGAAAAAATGTTTTATCAGAGATAAGTTAAATTTTTTAAACATGTTGTGGAATGGTAAGACACCCAATTAACACTCCATAATCTTTAATTTAATATTTTCTGTTTTAAACAATTAGTAAGTATGTGTTCTCTAGGCCCACAAAAACTTTGAGAAGACGGAATAATCTTATTAAACTGAATATAATAATTATGTGTTTTTATTCAAAATATATGACTTACCCAAAAAATGATGTGTCGTTTGAGAAATCTGATACAACTATTATGTCCAAAATATTTTGTTTAGCCAAGTATAGGGTATCACATTTGAAGGCGCCATATATTTAGATGTCTCACTCGTGAGATAAATTTATTAAAAAAATTAATATATTATTCATTAAATATAATCAAATATCTATAAAATAGTACATCAGATGTAAAATTTGAGACCACTGATGGGTCTGGAATGTAGTGATTTACCTATAAAAGGTATAACATTTGTTTGCATAGGGTGTTTGGATGCCTCAATCTTAAAAATAACTTCTTTTTATTTTAATTAAATATTTATTAATATTTTTAATTAATAATAATTAATATCTCTCAAATGGTGCATCCTATGAGAAATCTTATACCACCGTTGGGTTTGGAATGAGGTTTTTATCCTAAATAGGGTATAAATGTAATGTGAAGTGGATTTTTGGTGACATTTAATTTTTATTTTAAGTAATTAAAATATTAATTATAAAAAAACTCAAACTATTCACCTTCTCTTTCCACACCAAATTCCACAATTTTTCACATATTGATGAACCAAAAACCTCTATTTCAACTCATTTTTTACCATTAAATTTGGATAAGGCTTAGTGAGTTTGAATTAATGACTCCCTATTAATGTTGATTTTGAAACTCCAACTAAAACAAGAATTTAATTTCTTTGTGGTTATGGAAAACTCAGACTTGTGTTTGGGGGTCTTTAAAATTTTAAACGCATCATCCTCCCTTGTGGGTCGACTCTATTGAATTTGGGTGATTCCAAAACCCCTTATACGAAATTAGTAGCATCAAGTGGTCTCTTTTTATTCTAGTTCCACGACAGGTTCTCTTCCCTTTTGTGGTGCCTAAAATTTCCACATCTATTTAAATTGTTTTATTTTATTTAATTTTTTTCCTCATTATCCTTTTAAAAAATTCTTCTAAATTCAATACCTTTTGCGATATTGATCTATTCTACGCACTATTGTTATCATTGGACTCATATCGACGAGAAGAACCTGAATCATAATTTTAATTTAAAGTCAACAATGAATTAATCAATTTTCTTTTCCAATTTTTAAATGGTTATTTTACAAAAAATTATCAAAAGATAATTCTTAAGAATTATCAAATGACAATTGAAAAAACTTATCAAATAAAAATTTTAACGGAATTATCAATTATTTATTATGTTTTATCGAATAATAATTATGATGAATTTTTAAACGATAATTTTATTAAATTATTCAAAGGAAAATTCGAAATAATAATCAAGTTATAATTATAGAAAATTATCATACGATAACTGAAAAATGATAATTTGTATGGAGTAAATATATATAATATTTTTCAAAGTAATTAAAGGATAATTTCACCAAATTATAACTGATAATTTGAAGAAAGAAAATTATCATAAGAAAATTAGGGAAATGGTAATTTTTAATGGATAATTATTAGAATATTATTATTAAAATTATAAAGGATAATTAATGATAAATTTTTTAGGGAAAATTATAAAGTATATTTTTTAATATAAATTATCATGAAATGATTATTCATGAATGAAGGATAATTTCAAACACATGTGTTAACATAAAATGATAATCCAGAGATTATCCAAGAGAAAGAAAATGTAATTGCACGTAATATTTTAATTCATTGTGAAATAAAATAGTGGTATATGATTATTGAATGAGGTTCATAATTATTATTATGTATATTTATTGCGATTTCCTGTGATAATCAGGAGACAATCAAGGAGGGATAAAATTTAATCGCATGTAATATTTTACTTCCTAGTGAAATAAAATTGATGTTTTGGTTCTAGGGACTTATGACAAACAACGAAATTTGGTGCATAAATTCTTATAATAATGTGTCCTTGAGGTGGAGTTTTTAACTATACTAGGTGGTTTATCATTACTGATGAAAGTGGCGACCTTGAGGTTGGTGGTTCTGTTCTGATTAGCCAAATTAATTAACCTTTTATTGTTAGATTTATTTCAACTATATATTTAAACTCAATTTCTCAAATTTACATTCATTTAAATTGATAAAAACCTGATTCCATTGAATCGAGATATTTGAAATGGTTTTGGATTGGAAATTTAAAAAACCCCCAATTCCATTGAATTGGGTTTGTCTATATAAATTATATGATTTTAATTTTTTAATTTAAATTATGAATTTTTTGGAAATGATTTCAATTTAATTTTTGAATATAATTAGGGAATTAAATTGTGTAATTATGGAATTGGTTTGGATTGGATTTGAAATTGGTGAAAATGGATTAAAATGATTTTTTAAAAGCCATGTTTTTTATCTTATTAAAAAGGCATGTTTTTGAATAAAACTTATTTTCGAATTAAATGGAAATAAATTGGATATTTTAAAATGGATGAATGGGCTTCATCGTATTGTTAAGTAGTCATAAAATAATTCCCCCATCATGTAATAGCACATGATAGCCTTAGGTAGTTAGAGAGTTTTTTGGATACACTCTATGCCATGAAAAAAATTCTAAAACATACTTGCGGCGGGTCATATCCCCAATGGGTTGGTGATGGGTCTCCTTTGGCCAGTGTCATAGGGACATGTTTATACACATTTTACTGAGTTCCCATACAGAGTGTAGAATGTTGTAGCTGGTTAATTCTACAGCACCTTTGGGAAGATGACCATGTTTCTCGATTTTTTATTTATATTTTAGATATAAATGTAAGACAATTATTGTTTAAAATTCTTTCCTAGCTGCTGAATTTATATAAACTGTTTTATATAAATGTTTTACATAATCCATTATTTTAGAAATATTCCATCATTCGTAAAATCATTTCTTAAAATATTTATTTACATTAATTGAAAATGTATAACATGTTTTGTTAAAATATGATTTTGAATTTTCCAAGACCATTAAATAAAAAATTGAAATTTTTTCATTGGATAATCTATATTTGCAATCTGTTATGGAATCGTTGGTAGTATCCTACTAGGCTTAGGCTCACACCCTGCATTTTCCTTTAGGTGTTTTTAGACTTTCTTATTCTAGGTATGATCAAATGGATGGGGTATCTTGGAGGTGGATCCAGATGATGAGTTCCATAGCTTGGATCTAGGGATGTTTGGTCCTTAGGGACCTTGGGGTTGTTTTCCCATTTTCATACTTTGGATTTTATGCATCTTTGTATTTTGGTACAATACTCCTAGTGGAGTATCTTTTGTCATGCATATTGACTTGTTTCTTTACATCTGTATTGTTTGTGGATAAATCGTTCCCACTTGAATGTTGCGTGATTCCATGTGCTAGTCGCTAACCCATGGCGATTGGGAACGCCGTTCGGGCTATGTCAGGTCTAGCTCAGTTATCGGGTTACTATGGTACCTGGGCTGGTTCGTGATAGGGACTAAACCATAAAAATAAGCACCCAAATGACCAAGAAACTTTTCTAACTCTCATTTTATGTCCATATTTTGGACATACAACTTCCATCCTCGAGTTTATTGGTTTTGTATGACATTTTAGGTAATAAAGTGTGAAAAACTAATTTTTTTTTCTAAAAATTCCACGTGAGTCCCATTTTTCGATATAAAAGGCCATTACATATACCCATTCCTCACACCTTTTAAGCCTCTTATGTTTAGTAAATACCTTCCCAAATTTTATTCCAAAAATACTCCCTTCATCCCTAATGCGTCAATTTTGGATGAAATCTTCTTAAGGAATCATTTTGGCAGAAACCAAATTGAGTTACTCAATTAAGATATAAATTCTTCTCTCAATATCTTATCCTTTAATTTCATTCTCCACACCCTTAAATATATTTACACCCATATTGTGTGACAAAAAAATTTTCCTATATATACTAGGATGTTGTTATGCATAGGGTATGACCTATACTTACACAAACCTACATCTAATGGATGTTTAACATACTGTTTCTGTGTATGTAAAACTACTGCCTCATGAAATGATGATTATTTATTTATCCTTTACCACCAATCATGGTAGTCACTAAAATGGGAAATATATTTATATATGTAATATGTTATATTTATTAGGCCATTAATATTTTTAATTCATTTCAAACACTCCTCATTTTACCTTTCATTTGGTGTTAATACAACAATCTCGTTTGAGGATGTGTGGACTACCATTCCCTCAAAGCGATGTGATTTGTTCACACACACTAAGGGAAGTATTAAGGATGAGTTCAATTAAAATATATGATATATATGATATATTAATTATATTGTAATTCTTATATATATATAAATATACATACATTCATATATATAAATATATAGTTAATTTAGTTTTGTTCTTTTAATAAAACATTTATGAAGAGATACAACATTAATGCATGTGTTTGCTTTACCGTCTCCATGAATGGTGTATTCCATTTAAACATAATTATGAAATAAATTATTATTATATACATATAATTTAAAAACATATATTTATATAATTTTATACATTCCGTATTCATCATATATGTATAAGGACCAACGGTATAACAAATTAAGACATGTACGAAGAATAAAGAGAATATTACCTGATGTGAAATCATAACATAAGATCATTAACAAGCAGGTAATATAAGGTCATAATCAAACAATATATGGTATTATGTAAAATTAATATGATTCTGTACTTGTTTTATAATAAAATTTTACTTATTATACAGGAATCATGTGTGAGTATAGAGAGAGTCAAGACACAAGGTATGAGGATTTAATCTCACTTTTAATTTCTATTTGATAAAAGCAATGTTCGCCACTCTTTCCATTTGTGTGGTGTATGTACTGACCATAATTTCATTATATATAACATGTACATAAATTTATTGGTATTCCTATTCTAAATTGGTGATTCTTTTTTCATGGGGTTTATGTTTCAAAATTTACCATATCAGTAAAATAGTTTTTTCTCAATTTGTCTTCATTAATACTCATGTTTTTGTTATGAACCTAAACGCTTTTTGAGGTGAATATATTTCTATTTTACATGATAAATCTTGAATTTGTTTATTTTTATGATATTTTATGCTTTATTTAATTTCCTTTCTTTATATGGATAGTATGATCCCATGTTACCAATTAATAAGTGTTTGTTGAGAAAATCTAATCACTTTTCAAGATTGTTTATGTTTTTGATTACTTTAACAAATTCTTATCTTCCATCTCTCAAGAACATCCATGAATTTTATTCTCACATGGTTTTTTAATCCATAATAATGTATTGGTATCATATTTCTACTCATTGCAACATAAGAAAGACAAGAAAGCGTCTTAAGTAAGCCAAATATTATCCTCTCTTCGCTTAAAAATACATGTTCCTTCAAAACCATGATTTCTAAAAAAGGGTTTCCCAAGAATAATTTATCAATATCATATGATCAATGACAGAAATTTTTACCCTTTGTTTCATTTACAAATCTATTTAAAGGAATATTATTTTCAATTTCAAAACTTGTAATTATGTCTATCCTTTTTACCATGAAAAAGGAATGTTATTTTTACCTCATATGACATGTACGAATTTACCCACCATCATTCCATTGAATTTGAAAAAGGTTAATCTTTAAGAAATTATTTTTAAAAATAATTTTCATTTAAAATGTTTTTTTAAAAGTATTTCATGTCTAATATAAATGATTTCAATTTATTCAATATAAAATTTATTTTTAAATGGTTTTAGCTATTAAAAATCCATTTTTGTTGAACAATGTATATTTTCTTGATTAAATTTCATTGAAATATATTTAAAAATTAGTTTACATCTATGATGACATCTATTTTTGTTACTCATGACTTTTTTGGAAATTATCTAGACGTTTAATTCATATTCTATCTATGAATGGGTTGTTTTTAATTTTACTATCATTTTTAATCATGTTTCCCTTTCACGGATTACATGTTTATTAAACCCACTTCATTTCAATGGTTATGTTTTGATGAAATTGTTTTGAATCCAATAACATTTCGATAAGTTTATACGTGATGACATATTAATGATACCCATTTCATTTCATGGATTATGATTTGATGTTTATAAAACGTATGTATTTTTATGGGTCATGGTATGATGAATATTTTATTATCTTGCGCAACATATATGAATGATTTTTTATGAGATTGGTGGGATATAATCTCCCTCCAATGCATTGGGTAATGATGGATCACTAAGGAGTGTAAATTTTATTTTTAAACATGATTATATGTTCACAATGTTATGCATAGACATGATTTCATGTCCATAAGTTTATGTGTGAACTTGAGTACATGTTCACAATAATATTTTTGAACCTGATTACATGTTAATAATGTTATTCATGGACTTGGTTTCACATCCATATGTTTACGAATGAAACTGATTACATGTTCAAAATTTTATGTGTGAACTCGATTACATGTTCACAATGTTATTGAAGGACTTGGTTTCATGTCCATATGTTTAAGTGTTAACCTGATTACATGTTTAGAATGTTATGTGTGAACCTGATTACATGTTCACAATGTTATACATGGACTTGGTTTCATGGGTATAAGTTTATTCATGAAACTGATTATATTTTAACAATGTTATGTGTGAACCTGATTACATATTCACATTTTTATTTATAGACTTGGTTTCACATCCATGAGGTTATGAATGAACCAGATTAAAATTTAATAATGTTATGCATAGACCTGTTTGGATGCCCACAAGTTAATGATGGGGCTTGATTTCATGTCTTTAACATAATGAGTGAACCTGTTTCTACTTATACATTATCACAATGTTATAAACCAATATTCATGACATAAATTTCGTGTTTTATTCCTATGTTATGATTTCATTACATATGCATTTATCTATTTATTAATTATGTCTTATAAAATTTCATGTTTATCCCAAGACATAGGTTTATGACCTTTGATATGTAGGGTATGATATCCTAATGTTACAATTGTGTTATCATACTACTATATTCATGTTTATGATTAAATGTATCCCATGATTACCTTTACTGTGAATCTGAGCTCACCCCTTTCCTATCTATTCCATTATCCAAGTTATGAAGAACTGTTTTAGGTAGAAGTACTAATGGTGGAGATCAATATAGGATATGTTAATGATATATCACCAAGATTGAAAAATTTATTTCCAATTTTCCCGATAAACAAAACAATTATGGTCCTCTAGCATGTATTTTTGTAATGTAATTAATATAATTATAAAAAAATGTAATATTAATGTATATTAATCCTGGGTGTCTATACAATTAGTGTTTATGATGATGCGGCCTTCGAGGAGTAACCTGTGGTGTTCCAGGACAGATAAAATAATGTGTTTCATGGACATGTTATTCCCTTCGTTCTTGTATTGTGGAAACACGGTGGTGTGGAAGAAATAAAAAAAATTACACAATTCATAGATACATTCTTCGTACCCAATTTTTTTTATTTTTTTATTTTATCCTTTAGTGTTTTCTGTTTTGGTTGTAGACCTTTTTCGGGTTTATGGGATGGTATCCACATATTTATTTGTGGAAACCTTACTCTTGATTGGAGATAATCTCTCATGGAATATAGATTAGGAGAAATTTTTGGTGTTTCTTGGTGTTTCACTTTCTTACTCCAAGTGAGTGGGTTGAAATCCTACGATGGTAAAATTTTGAAAGGTACTCACGTAGTAGTTGTTCGGATAACCCGTTTCCCTTCATACCATTTCGTTGTTGGTTTTGGTTTATCATGGATGAGAATAACTTTAGAGTTATCTAATGTTAGCAGTAGGATATTTGTATCCCTTCTATTGTGAGTTTTTGGTGGTGGATGTTCCTAGAGGACACCCAAGGAGGGACCAAGAGAGTTAAGATGAAATATCATCGAGAATGTTTCTATAGTTTAGATCCTTATGATAAATTTTTGGGTAGTTCATTATAGTGAGGAGAGGACCTTCATGGAATTGAGAGACTCAAGGGATGATTTTAGAGCCACTATTAATTATTTTATAGCTTTTCTTTGGGGAAGGTCTATTTTTTAGGCCATTTTTTGATGGCCAAGTGCTGTGATGGGGGGAGGCCTAATAATTTGTTAAGTTTTTGAGGTAATATTTCCAAATTTTTGGGTAGAATTGTCATGGATTTGAGATGTGGTGTAGGATTACATATTTATTAATAGGATCAAGGACATGATTCTTTGACAGTTTCATTGTTCCTCCCCATGTTTATAGGATCTTTTAAATATTTGACACTGAAATTATTTGGATGCAGTTTCACATGGAAGGCCACACCATGGTCTAGCTAGACTACACAATGATCTAATTTTTTTGTACCATATTCTAGAGGGTTTCTCCATGGTATCACAATTTTGTGTTGTAATATAGATAACAAAACCCAATAATCTCTCATACCTCCCTCTTAACACTCAGGTTCCCTATAGTTCCTTCTGAAGACATTGAATCACCCTTTTGATCAAAATCAACCACAACCTTCCAAAGATCAATTTTTAGTGATTCAAGGTGAGTTTTACCCCTTATTCTTAAGTATTATTCTTGTTTAATATAGTATCCCTCAATTTTTTCTTCCCACACTATGAAATATGTTCTCCCTAATTCAAATGTATTTTCTTTTAATATTTTTTGTGCAGTTTTGGTGTGATGTCCTTGGAGAGATAAAGCTTCCTTATAGGAGAGGTCATTAGAGATCCACAATTTTTTATATTCTTATGTGATTAACATTGATGTCATGAGGTATGATATTTTTTATTCTACATTTATATTATAGGAATTATAAAATTATCCTGATTTATCTTCTTTGGGAGGTTGGGAAATTAAACATAATAAAGGATAATTAAGATTAATTAAATATTAGTTTATAGTTACAAATCATTTTCCTTTCGATGATGATAACCAGTTGCCTGCTGCATTTTCTATATTTGGTTTGGTCTATGTTATTATTCATTTACGATGATGGTTAATCATGGATTAACATGTTGTTCAACGTAATTGGCAAGGAATTTAATGTAATTAAATTTATTGTTTGGTTAATAATATTAATATGAATTTTTAATAAAGTTTCTTCTATAATTTGATAAAAAACAATTTATTATTAATTCATGTTTTCATTAAATTAAACACTTCCATGTGTTAACAGAAATAGATAAATACGTGACTCTTGTAATGTTGATTCTTAATGATAAATAATGTTATGATATGAGTTTCTCTTCCCCAATTGAAGATGAAACTATAACTTCTTCATGGAAGATTGTTATAATAACTGATAAATTCCGATATCTACAACCATAGGTTACTAATATATGTATCCTTAAATAAATGAATTAGTTAATTCAAGACTGAATAAAAACAATTATTTTGTTAAAGATAAATATTTGGACCTAAGGTTTTTGGATTTTTTGTGAGGGATAAATGCATTCTATTGGGACTATGAGAGATCGTATGCATGTGAAGGATGGATGCCTAGTTTTTGGACATAGAGAAACTATTAACTAAGTTTGTTTCTTTCTACCTTTTTTTGTTTCTATGGATATGATTTTTGATATGTGATTTGTTGTGAGCCTAATATAGTTGATGTTTGAGGAGATATGGATTAGGAGGCCCGAGTTTATGGATGAATTTGATGTTTGTGGAAGATAATGTTATATAGTTATATGCCTACATGAATGAAGGATGGAACCAAATTTGGTGGAATTCAATAAAGTTGCGTTACCCATTTATTTGATTAATGTTAAATGAATTATTTTTGAGAATTTTTTCAATGAAATTTGGGTAGGTTTTTTGTTTCCAATATTCCATTCCTTATAACATATGGAATCTGAAAGTACCATGTTATCCTTTCTATTTATTGTAGAAGAGGATGCATCCCTGAGAACATGGATTTATGGAACTATAATGACTAATGAATTACTTAACACATTGGTTTTAGGATTATTGAATTTCTAAACTTATTAATATTGAGAAACTATGGACTCTATTAGATTATTCCCAAATGGTTGGGATTTTCATGGTGTTGAATGAAATGTGTACAAAAAAAATATTTATTTAATCATAATCAGTTAATTAATGGAATGTTTATAATTTAAAATGATAGAAGTAATTTGATGTAAGTCATGTAAAATTATTGTTTTATTATATGATATCTCATCCTTAGTATAGGTAGGTGGCTATCTGAGTGATGATAGTTTTGGTTGATCCAAGGACTAGGCTAATTCCCATTGTGTGGTTGTGAACTATATTATATCATTTTTCTTCATTTCATACACTACCCCACCCATATCGATAGGCATAATGAAACATAGGGGAATTTGGGAGGTCCATTTACCCTTATATTATTGTAGTGGGTTGTGATTTTTATGGTAATTTCACTAACAAGTATCTCCAGATATAGTATCTTATGGATTATTATAGGTATAGTGTGAATGGGATGCGATGGTTCTTGAAAGATTATATAGAATATGGGTTGTAATGTCTTGAGGTATATTTTCAAATACATGATACATGACATAAAAGATGTGGTGGATCCCCAAAACAACTTTGTTTATATATAGATATGTGGCATGGGATGATGGGATGGTGGGATGCACAATATGCATTTTTTGATAGATTATCCCATGTTCTTCTAGATTGATTCTTTTGGAGACAGATGGATTTGGAGGTATGACATTTAGATAGGGAGGAATATTAGTGGGGAAGTGGTAGTGGTGTACCTTCATTGAATATTATATTATATGATCTCTTATATTATTTACATTGATAAAGGTACACATGTTGAGGTATGAAACATTATATACTTGCTTAGGTGAATAATTAGCTTCAATTGTTGGTCACTAGTATTTAGTATGATTTTATTATCACTTTCATGTTACGATATTGGGATGATCCTACTGAATATACCTATTATTCTCACCCTATGTATATATTAACTATTTTTTGTAGACATTTGGACCATGTTGGAGACATTTCTAGATTTTATTAGCTCATTATTTCTTAAGAGTAATTTGTACTTCATGGTCACTGTCAAGATTACCGTTTGATTCTTGTACTTTTTTTGCATATTCTAGATTTTTATGAAATTATATGTAAGAACAGGGGTTACTTCTATATTTATGGGTAGGATTTGATTGGTGTACTCGTCTAATCACTCTATCATCTACATAATCTCTTAAAGGGTAATTCCACCAATTTATCATTATAATATACCCTCAGTACATGTCACTAACTCATGGTGTATTTATAGTGATATTTAGGATGTTATTATCACCTACTCTAATTTTCGGCTAATGAGGGGTACCTTTGCGAGTAAGGGGTTATGAATCATAATTTGATCTATACCCACACTCTTAGGTAAAGTGAAAAAAACACATAATTTAAAACTATAATTGATTCCATATAAGATGAATCAAGATAAAATTATATATATATCACATTAATTAAAACTTCTATATCAAAATAATATTACAATACAAATGAATAAAAGGATTAGTTTTTAGATACTATTTATATAAAAATATTATTGGTACAATTTATCGATAAACAAACCATGCTAGACCCCATTCTAAATATTTTCTAGTTTATACTCATTATCATAACTTGGGGAATGGAAATATAATATAGGGATTATTTTAGATTACCTGTAAGTGTAACATTAAGATACCAAAATTTATAGTCATTATGAAGAAGAATATAAACATGTGGCTGTGAGAGAATAATCTATTAGTTCGGAATGAAAAAGATAAAGACACAAAAGGTGGAAATGAATTGTGTTCCTTTAATGTTATTGATAAAAACAAAGCCTCCCTATTGATATTAATGTTTTTATATCCTTATCAAATGAAGATAATTCTGCAATAGTAAATAAATAAAAAAGAAAACAGAATGATGTATAGTGATCAGGGGAACAAAGATCCCTCAGTCAACTACACTATATCTCTCTCTACGACCTTGGTGATTTTCACTAGTAGATCCTTTTTATAGGAACCTTTATAACTAAGTGAAAAATCTGACACCTTAATGTCTAAGATTTTATAGGTCCTTTGGGTTCATTTAAAAGGAATGAAAATATCTAGAGTTTAGTATCAGAATCTAAAACTCCACATTGGAATGAGTAAAACCGGCCATTAATCATTGTGAAATAATAGATTATGATATAGATGTTGTAATTAATTCAGAAAAGAGTTACTGTAGAAACTTGTAGTTGAATGTGATCTTAATGGAAACATAAAAACAACAAAATATTTGTGAATCTTCAAATATGACCTCTTTAGATAGCTGTAGTGAAAAAACATGGCTGATGATTAAATATTCATGTCTAAAAAGTTTATCTTTGTTAATTTATTTTTCTAACTATAAAATAAAACAGACAATGATATATAGTAGTAGTAAAAAGAGATAAACAAAAAGATAAGGATCAAAATATATATGTCTCCAGTGTGTATCTATAGAGAAAAAAACACTCTTATTTTTGAACCCACACATGTGACATTAGAATAATATCATATGTATCTTTAAAAGATGAATATATTGGTATTTATAATGATTATATAATTCCATCAGTTCTAACAACTCTAGAAATATCACATGATAAATCATGAATATTTTAATTCACATTGTTCAAAGAAACTATTAACTTCACATAGAAATAATAACAATTTATTAGCTTTAATATGATCATTTGAATCACCCTTTAAACATAATTAAATATATTTTTATTTTCGGTTAGACCGTTGCAGAAATCACAGAAACAATCTATAATTCAGAAACTGTATTTGAATCTTAGGTTCTGTCTATATATAAATAAAATCTAATAGTACAGTTGATGTGTATTATTGAATACAAAATTAGGGATGAAAAACCATACATTTCTTCCTAAAATGCATGGTTTCTTCCAAAAAGAGCTTTTATGATCTATAATTTTAGTCCAAATCTAGGGTAAATAAATCATATATACAACTCATAATGTAGAGTATGAATAGTGTTTCCATATTAAATATAATCCAATTGCAAAATTTATTATCTTTTTTCAAGCAAATAAACTTCCACAGGATGAAGACCAAATATGTTTCTATAATAAAAATAATTATTCCAATAATTATTATCCTAAAATTTAATTAAATTAACATCATTCGAAAAATAAATGTGGGTGTTTTTGAGTATCTAATTCAAAAAATGATAATGAAATTATTATTTCATCATTTGTTCCAAAAAAATTTCCTTTTTGATGCTCATGATATCCAAAAAACAATTATTAATATAAACACTGATAAAAAATCATATTTAAAAAATACAATAAATAAAAAACATTAATGAATATTTTTATTCATAAAGAAAAAAAATTACAAATAAATTTCTCCCATATATATTTTACATTTTTTATCATAGTGATTTCAAAATAATTTTCATATTTATTCCTCAAAATTTTCATTATATGAATTTTCCTATAAATTTAAATAAATTTCACTTCATTTTAGGAAATAAAAAAATCAATTAATTAAAATTTTAATGAATTAAATGCAAAGAATGAAAATATAAAAAAAATATTACACTAAGAGAATCATAAAAAACACATTTATTTCACAAAAAAATATCATTTCCTTTTGGCAAGCTATAGTGGTGAAGAAGATTAATGAATTTTTTAAGGTTAAAATGGTTATTCTATAGTCTCCAAATGATAGTCATTCTATTCCCCTTTGAACACATTCAGATATTTTAACTATCGAAGAAGATGAGAATTATTTAACTAATAACACTTTCAGCTCATCAATATCCGACAAAGTGACAACTTCTCATCAAAGTACCCATTTATGAATTATAATCTCCACTTTAAATGCATCAATGTATTATTAATAATTGATCTCTTTAAAAATTTTAATTCTTTCTTTGATGTGTATCCAAAATAATTTTAGAAATAGGAGATTTTTACATATCTTCATATAATTTTCTTGGACTTTCTAAATCTTTATGCATCTTTACTACTTATTAATTTAAATGTTTTAATGTGGAGACAAAATCTTATGAAGAATTTCCAATATAAACTATTTTAGAATATTGAATATATATTTCTTTAAAACCATGAATTTTAATATGTTTTCTAGAAAATTGTTTTATGGAGTCTTTAAAAAGAATAGTAACTATTATACAAATAGATCAGAAAAATAATAATACCAATTTATATATTAAGAAAGAAATTTATCTCATCTTGATGTCCTAGGAATCTTCATACATCTGGAATTGGATTAATCATAACAATTTGAGTTTATTATTCCAAATAATGAAGATAGATGATTTAAAAGGGTTCGAGATAAAGATGTTAGGGTTCAAAAGAGTAAAGAGAAACATTTCATTCTTACAGATTAGATGAAAAAATTCTATTTTGGTGATATATATATATATATAAAAATTACTATGCACTCCCCGTTAATAATAAATCTCATAGAGAACATTTTTTAGTGATATATATATATATATATATATTATTACAGAGATTTGAATTTATTAGAAATTGTGGTACAAATCTTAATATGAAATTAAATAATCTTCTAAAGAGTGTCTAAAATGTAATTAATGTTTTAGAATATCGATTCATCATATAAAATTATAATATTAGAAGAGTTATGAGTATTTAAGCATAAATATAATAAAATAATTTTCTCCCCCTGTGTGAAAAATTTAATGTAATTAAATAAAGTAATAAATGGAAATTGTACACATCCTTGATGATAAATTATATATTTATTAAATTTTTATAAAAAATAAGTTTCTATAATCTTCTAGAAGACACAAAATGATTTAAAAATTAAGTCCACTGATGAATACATACAATAAATCAAATGCATATACCTTTTGTTATCTATATTATTTTGGGTATGGTAATATTAAAAACTATGAATTTACGTAATAGAATATTTTTTTTTTGAGTATAGACATTATAGATAATGTTCAATAACTCTTTAGAATAGTAAACATTCTTAATACCTAAAAACTGTAGTTTTCTAAAATAGATTTAATTTTCATGATTTTGGTTTATTTTATAGTGAGAGAACATAATAGTAGATATGTTTTTTCTCTTTAAACAATGAACAAAATAATTTGTATATTACTTGGTTATTCTACGTTACTAAAAATACAAAGTATCTAATTACTATTAAATTTATTTTTGCTAATAATATTCTCTAAATAGTTATCTTATTTATTAAAAACACTAAAGGATTTTTTTAAAGTACTAAATTCTTGTAAGAATTCCTTAATTTATTTTCATAGATAACAAATGAACATTTTAATCATAAATTTGGAATCTTATTTGATAAAAATTATTAATTCAAAAAAATAATATCCTAATATTTTATATTTTTTCTATTATCCTTTTTAAAGATTCAAATTTTTATTGAATAATTTAATGTTATTTATTAAGTTATTCATAATAAATATTTTATGAGCTATACTTTTCAGAGTTAGAAGTGTGTACCACATCAACATGATCCATAAGACATGAATTTAGCATTTTATTTGCATGCTTTACTTCAGATCTTGTAGTAGATTAATCAATTGAGTTAGAAGTAGAACCCTTGTTTTTCTTCTTAATTTTTTTATTTTTTATTTTATAACTATATTTCCATTGATCGTTAATCAAAAGGCAATTTCAATTTTTTGTTACCTTTCTCTTTACATTCATAGAATATATCCATTCTATTACTTTTCTTCTTCTTGTTGAATAGTTTCCCAATATTTTATAAAAATATGATATTTTTTTCTTGAATTTGGATAACTTGAATAAGGTGATTGCAGAAAATATGTTTTAATTACACAATCATTATTTTTTATAGAAACATGATTTTTAGCTTCTTATTGCATCTCATATTCATACATTATCACGGTTCCAATTAGTTCATTAAATAAAAAATATATTACAGGTGTGTATTGATTAATATCTACAGATATTCCATTCCACCAAAAGGATGAAACAATGATAATTTTTAAATAATGATCTTATTGTTTAATTGATTCTCCTAAAGAAGAAATATCACTGAAAACTTCTGTCAATTCTCCACTCATCTGAGTGACACTCTTAAATTCATGAATCCTAAATTGATCAATTTTTAATTTTTTCACCATTATACCTTAGTTGTATGAAATTATCATCTCTTTCATAAGAAATAGAAATAGTCTGCTACATCTTATATATATTAGCACACTGGGAGACTTTATTAAATTACTCTCCTCCTAATCCGTAGAAACTATAATTCATTACTCTTGAATTAGGATCATTATATTTTTATTGATAATAATACAATTTTTCTAGATCACTTATATACATTTCATAATTCATCAATATATTCAAATAACTTCTTATTAAATTAATTTTTTACAAAAAAAATCATGTGTGATTTCCAGAATCCATAAATATCACCTATCAAAAAATCATGAGGGATCATCGACTTACCTTCTATATGATTATCCATTAATATTTAAATTCATCTATAACATTGAAAATGAATATTTAGAATCAAAATAAATATAAAAACTTATGATACCAATTAATGGTTTTAGATATAAATAATTGAATCCTTAAGAATTTCCCAACATATCCAATAAAACTTTTTCTCTTTTTCCAGTTGTTGTTATTTGGAAGAAATGAAAAAGAAATTGAAACAGAATTAAATAAATAGTGTAAAAAATTTGATACCAATTTTTTTGTTGGAATTAAAAATATGGAGACACAAGAGGGTGGGGTGGGGGTAGAGGTGAATTAGGTTTCATTAAAAAACATAATAGAAACTAAAGATCCCTCTTGAGAAAAAAATTATTCATTTTTTATCTATTTAATATTAGTAGGAAGAGGTAAATAAATAATGGAATGAACACCATGATGTATAGTGGTTTAGTGAAAAATGATCATTAATTTATTTGACCAATTATCTCTCAGCAATTTTGTTGATTTTCAGTAGTAGTTCCTTTTTTAAGGAACCTCTACAACTGAGTACAGGCAGTTGACAACATACAGTGAAAATTTTAAATGAACCTATATTTATTTTTATAAGGAAAAAATATGCACAACTTTCTAAAAGAATATTAAAATCCACCAATTACTAATTATGAGAAATTAATACTCATAAATAAATAATATATGAGGGTGTAGATGTTGAAATATCTCATACACATAGATGCAACAAAAACAGATAGTTGTATATGATATTGAATGAAACAAAGCAGAAAAAACATATTCTTGGGTCATCAAAAAATAATTATTTAGACAACATTAGAGAAAAAACCTGGTAGATGATTTAACAAGTATGACTCCAACATGTATCTCATTTATGTGCTTTATCGAACTACCATAAAATATTAACAAATTTACACAACAACAATAACAATAGTCAAAAAATATACAAGGATCAATACATGGGTGTCTCCAAATATTAGTGATAGAGGAATAAAAATTCATATTTTATAATTTACATATGTGAATTAAAAATAAGAACATCTTTATCTTTTTAAGATGAACAAATTAGTATTTATCATAATTATCTAATTCCTTTCAGTCAACGTGCTCTTGAAATATCATATGATAAATTGTAAATAATTGAATTCATAATATTTAAATAAAGTTGTAAATTACATTAAAAAATCAATTATATAATATATTTAATACTATCTTTTTAATTGTCCTTTAGATAGATTTAAATAGATATTTAATTTCATTGAGGTAATTTTATAAAACCTTGAAATAATATATAATTGAAAAACTCATATTTGATAGAGTCAAACAAAGTGTTTTTCTTTATAAAAATAAACTCAAAAATTATAGTTGATTGTGTATGGTTGAATAAAATATATTTTATGATAAACTATTCAATTTTTATCAAATGTAGGGTTTTTTCCAAATGTAGGTTTTTTGATCCATACATTTATTCCAAATGGAGGGTATACAAATTATACGTTTCAATTATAATTTAGGGTAAAAACATAGTTTTTATATTAAGTATAAAACACATCCATAATTCTGTATCCTTGAGAAATCAAATAACCACCAAAGATTTCAATAATAAAAAGAATTATTGAAGTAATTATTATCCGGAAATACCCTTAATGAAAATTCATTAGAAACATAAATTTGGGTGTTTGTGGGCATCAAAATAAAATATAAATGAATTATATATTTGAGTAAATATATGAAAAATATCATAAAGGTATACAAGAAAAAAATTAAGAAATAATAATCAAATAAATAGGTTTAATCAATTAGAAATAATTTTGAAGGGATTTGATTATAACATAAAACACAATCCATAATAACAAGAGCATGTTTAATTTTTTTTTTTATGGAATAAACTTATAAATAAAAAATAATTTCCTTTATTAGGGATCACTTATTAAAACTATCATAACAAAATATATAAATCCTAAAAAATGATTCATGGAAGAAATAATTAGAAGAACGTAGTACATGATTCATGAGAGTGTGAACATTAAAAGAAACTTGAGTTGTGTTAGAATAATCCGGGCATAATAATATGACATCTTATTGGGGCATAAACCTGTGAATTTAAACCATATATCAAGGAAACCCACCAAAACATTCATCACATAGTCAGCATGGGCTAACAACTCATGTAACTTCTTGTGTTTGGGATTACCAATAGTGTACCATATGACTTGTGTATACCATACATTAACCTTTATTATTGGGATAACCTCCAATATACCCATGGGAATTCAAAAACCTCTTGGTTTCCCTTGGTAAAAGGTTATTCTCTAATTTAGCATTAAGATCCTAGGATATATTTTAATTAAAATTAAATTTAAGGGCTACATAATATCTATCTCTCCAACTAGATAATAAAAACCATACCTAATTTTGAAAAAATACTATAAGAACCATCCCCAGTTCAACATAGATTAATTGAACCATGAGAACTAAATGAGTTTCATGAAAATGTGAATAAATATCATATTCATAATATATCCACATAAATATGTGGATAGTATTATAATTGAATATCATAATTGTATCACAATTAATATAAAATGATCCTCATTTTTATGAAAATCATTCATAGAAATTAAACTAAGCCATAAAATGAAATTATACGGATGGTATCATAATATAATATCCAAATTAGGACATAAATAAAACCATAGGATATTTTCATTACTAAAAGAGACCTTTTAAGTACACTGGATAAATCATTTTAATGTGTTTTATTTTAAACTAAATACATCAATCTTGATAAATCATTTTAATTACCCATTTAAAAATGGGGTTTTAGTAAAAAAATTACAAAATAAATATTATTTTAAAACCTATGTTTGAGATGAAATAAAATCACTACACTTATTTAATTAAGACACAATCCATTAAAATCAGATTAAAATAAATAATTGTTTTTTAAAATAAAAATTCTACTTTTAAAAAATAACTACATATTTTATTTTTATTTGAAAGTAATTTATATATATAATCATTTGGAAATGCATTTTAATACATGGAAATGATACTTCATATTGAATAATGTTTTTAACGGAGAGATATTTTTTTACATGTAAATTATTTAAATGGGGTACTTTTTTGAAAACTAAATTTTTTTAGAACATTAAAATATTACTTTTAAGGATATTTATAAAGTAAAAAAGTAAAAATAACCATAATTAATTACTTATACAAATATATGGACATCCATAAAATCATAAAATGAATAAAGACATATTAGTGTATGATTTACCAAAGAAAATATAAGGTATGGTTGGATTCACCCACAAATTGAATATAAGGGAAATTATTTACTTCAAAAAATTAAATTGTGCGAGGACATAAAAAAATATACTAAAAACAAAATGAATAAAATTTATTAGTAGTTAAGATATTAATTTCTCACAATTTTTTCCAAAATAAAAATTCATTCATATAAATATCAATTCGAACATAATATTAGAATTAAACCATTATAAGTTCATTAAATTTCAAATGAAAAAAATAAAAGGTATGACATCATATGGATTTTTTTAATTGATTAAATATGATGGTAATTTTATTTAATATTAATAAATGGGAAGTATATAAACCATATAATAATATTATTTGTAAATATGACATTTTCCGCGAAGAAATAAATTTGAAATTAGAAACCCTTAATATTTTCTCCCAACATCCCAAAATTATTGTTTAACTCCAATATAATAATCATAAATATATTAATATCTTATTTCATATCATTAATTATTTATAGTACACTATTTTTTATCCAATAATAATTTTTCCCTAAACATTTATTTGTTGGTTAATGATTATTTTATTCATTGAATGTTTTTCATTCAAATTATTTTGATCATGTTTTGTAAAAATGAAGGAGAAAACACTATTTGATACTATGATAATAATTAATATATTATAAATTTTTAGATCATTTTTTTCAAAGGATTTTCTCAACCCCATTTCCACTATATGAGAACTAAAGGCATAGTTTATGAGAATGAGATACTTGATGAACTTGTTACATGTTATTTACCGAAATTTACAAAATACATTATAATGCCTCTTCTATTTCAGATTCTGTCAATAAAATGCATGTTAGGGAACATGGTTTGTATATTTCTGTGTTCGGATAGTAGGATTGTTGCAGTTTGTCACCATATCAACCCGTGCATTTGTGTTGAGGCCGACGTTTGGAAGCCTCCTACGGAGTGGCTTTGGATTTCAGTTGTCGAAGATTTCAGATGGAAACAATGGTTTTTCTTCGAGTCTTGTCCAGCATATTGTTCAGTCTGTCATCATCTAGGACACTCAGTCCTTGGATGCCATCACCATCCTAGAGCTCGACAACTGTAGATTACCCAACCAGAATAGACTAAGACGTAAGTATCTCGCATTTTGATTCACCAATCAGATAGAGCAGGCTTGTTAAGGCATGTTGAGATGCATGGGGTTGTCCTAGGGGAACGAGATTCAGAGAGGGTTCATTTCAGTCCAGGCAAGGAATTGAGGTTGGAACCAGAAGGCAGTTCCCAGGAGGGTCATCTTTTGTAGTGACCTCACCCGGTGGTTCCAAGAGCAGTGATGGATGTGGAGGCCAGTATCTCATTTCCATGTGTCGTGGTTGTCCTAGCCCGGTTATGGTAGGTTTTGGGGATCAGCACCTTACAGGTGAATGGAGTGGAGGTAGGGAAGGTGGAAGGAATGGATAAAGAGATCTCTTTGCATGTGGATGAGGTGGAGAATCCGGTCTCGAATAGAATTGTTGATAATGGTGTGGAGATGGTAGTAAGCAAGGCCCATGGCTCTGAAGGTCCTCAAGGTCGGGAATGGGAGGAATCTAACCAAAATTATCAATTCATGGGTCGTGGATAGAAGCAGCCCATATGTCTGATTCCATGAAGTGAGATCACTAAGGGTGAATTTGGAAAGGAGGCTGAACCATCTATTAATTCATTGCTGGGGAAGTCCTTCTTTCATGCAGCTACAAGCTCTCTTCATGGTCAAGGAAGGCAGGATGAGGTTAGAGTACTGGGAAATCATGATCCAAACATGCACATTATGAAGTCCTCCTTTTAGATGACTGGGAGCAAGGGGAAGAAGAAGGACTTGGAGGTTAAATGAGGCAAGTTGGATTCCTCGGGTAGGCTGAGGGATCTCAAAAAAGGCATGGGGTTAAAGTGAAAAAATGATTTGAAGGCTTGGAAACTCAAGAACAATAATTGTCACAAGTGGATGTGGATTTAGGTGATGATAGTTTCAACCAACTCTCAGTTGATAGCCTAGACCAGATCCAAGGGAAATGTCCCCACATCCCAAGAAGGAAGAAGGGGAAAAAATTAAAGCGTGACTTGGGGAAATGCATAGTGGTCCAGGGGAAAACCCCAAGGGGTGTAAAGATTACTCTCACCTACTGAAACTAATGTAAACCAAGTCAGCCAAGAAATGTGGAAGAAAGGAAAGCAAAGGCCTTCATGACGGGGAAAGTGGGGACCCACGAAAGGAACCATGAGTAACATAAGAAGAGGGTGCAGAGTGTTTGAGGCTCATCTTCTACTCTAAGAAAGATATGCTTCAAAAAGTCCTTCGGCCAACCACCTCAAATAAAGATATTTTAAGGATCTATGAGTGATGTTTGCAGACTGAGGCCACAGAGGAGCAAGAAGAGTAGATTTAAAAGCAAGACTGAATCATAGCCCGAGGCTTTAACCAAGGCAGAATCACCGTGGAGGAATTCATCCAGATAATGGAAAGAATGATTTCTCACCTAGAAGAACTTATTAGGGAGGATCCAGAAACCTCGGTTAGTACTCTGCATTGGTAATTATATAGATCATATGATTATAATAACATTAGTCTTGTGTTTAGAAATTCTGTGAGCTCTTTCAGCACGTATTTGTCTTTGTTTGTATACTTTAGTTTCCCACATCTCCTTAAAGTGGCTTAATAAAAATTATAATTGTATAGATGGAAAAAATATATTATAATGGTCATTAATTTTTTTTTGATAAATGAAATCAAATTTTAAGGAATTAATTTACTCATTAATATAAAATAAATAAATTAAACATATTTTAAAACTATCCATTTTTTGAGGTTATGGAAAATAGAAATCGTCACCCCGTGGAGGTGGTAGGGTGTTTGTACACACTGATGATGGTTTTATTTTCAAATGAATATAAATAAGGCATAAAATGATTTATTTTTTATAATATCAATAAATTTATTAATATCTTATTTATTCATTAAATACCAAAATTTATAATCCTTTTACGTTGTTTATGGAAAATGTAACACTTCTCCCTTATAGGTGGTAATCTGTATGTAACATGTACAATGTTCTAATTTTTTGAATGGTTGGGAGGGGAATAAATAATTGATGTCACATAAATATAATAAAAATTAAATATAATAATGATATAGATTTATTATTTTATTCTATTATAATAGTTATTGATATTGGAGAATTATAAATAAAGGAATTAAAATAGAAAATAGTTATTTGTAATTTTAACATACTCCTTGGAACAAATCCTTTTCAAATTTGATAAATCCTCTGAGGGGTGTTAATTTGATGAGAAAACAACATGTTGAAGAATTCTATGATTTTTTAGAGTGGATTTGTGTGTATCAAGTTAAAATAAATTTTTTAATGTGTATGAAATGGGGTGGTGGATGTATCTTATTATAAATGAGGAGACTGACACATTTTAAATACCCAAAACAGTATATTATTTTCATGTAACATTCAAATATATATGTCTTTAAAAGTGTATAATAATGGATATTATGTGAGTTTTGGTGGATCATTACCTCATACAATCATTTTGAGGAATGTTTTAAAATTCATTAAGTCTTATACACACAGTTATAACTTTTTACCATCTTGAATTTTATTACAGTAACTAATTTTTTCCTAATTTTTTTTATACATAATAAAAAAATGAAACTTATTATATAATTTCGACCATATGATTGAAAATATTTTTTTATTATATCATATTTATAAAAGTGATAAAATTTTATTTTAATATATTAAATGTACAACACAATAAAAATAGTTTTAGAGATAGATAACACTTATGTTATAAAATGTAAAATATAGTTTTTTAAATTAAGAATAATAATTTTAAATATAAAATTATACTTATTAATATTATATTTTATTATTAATTTTTTTTATAAATTTAAATTTCATGGATATATCCAAATGATTTCATCAAATACACCAAATTTATAAAAACAATGATTGTTCTATTCACCTAAAAGTAATTGTTTTCAGAAAAATCCCCATATTTCATTATAATCAAACATTTTTATTAAAATTAGATAACGAAATCTCATTTTTCAAGTTAAAATTTTAAAATTAATGTATATTAGTTTTATATGGAAAAATGTAATGGAAACGTTTTCATAAGATGATGTATTTTTTAAATACTACCATTTCGTGTTTGTATTTAATAAAATTTTAAATTACATTATTATTAACATATTACTCATAAGAAAATATATTTTATAATAATTGAACCCTTAAATACATATTTTTTTATAATAAAATGAAAATAACATTAAAGAAAAATTATTAGAATACATTTTTAAAAATAAATTGAATTTATTTATATTAATTTAAAAGTAATAAAAATGAGATGATTGTTAATTTATTTTCTATTGTATATAATAAATACATATCATTCAAGGGATGTGATTTATTTTGTAAAGGAAAAACTAAAAATTTATTTTAGAAATTATTTTTTAAAAGTTATCCACTTTGTATAAAATTATTTATTCATAAAAAAATAAAATTAACTAATGATATTATAATAATTTAATTTTATCAGTATATTAGTGTAAAAATATTTATTTTTATTAAAGAATATCATTATTTAATAATATTATTTTAACACATAAAAAATATATTTATTACACTATTTTAATTAAATATCCTACTGCTAACTTCATTATTTGGTATTTTTAAAATATATAGTCAATTTGTTTTATTAAAAATAAAAACATTTTTGTACCTATTAATTGCATCAACATCAAATGACCATATTCACAGTAACCATATTTATAATAACCACATTTCATTACAATATATTGAATTTCTAATATCTTTCCTTCCATTATCATTTCTTAATTAAAATCTCTCTTGATCCATTTAGGATATTTAGTTCTCCATTAATTTTTTTGTTAGATGTTTATTTATACTAATGGTTATTCTGATGGGTGAAGATAATCCATGGGATCATCTGGTTTTGAAGATATCATTCAATTATTTTTATTACCATCTTTTAATTTATTTCAATTTGATGGATGTAATGAACAATTGTATGTAATACATGGTTTTAGGTTCTTTCATTGTATTATTAAATCTCAATATAATGCATCAGGGTTTGTTTCAGTTTTATGTTTCATGGGAAACAACCTATTCGACATAATATTAATTTAAACTATTTCTAAAATTCAGGATTGTTATAGATAGGATATCCTGAATTCATTATAGTTTATAAATATTTATTTCAATTTATTTTTTATATTTTAAAAATTATTTTACTAATTTATAAATTGATTTGAATAAAAATTAAAAATTTGATACACGATGAGTTATTTTAATGAAATCATAACATCAAATAATTTTTCCTTTATCAAGTAATATTAAAAAATAAAATTGAAAAATTATATTTGTTCATGAGTAAAAAAGTGAATATAAATCACTTTCGGTTTAATGTTTTAATAGACATATTTTTTTATATAAAATGATAATATTAAGCAAAAAAACATAATGTTATGTAAATATCAAACACAACTATTTTCTTTTTGTTTTCTCACATCATTGTCTTTGTTTTAAACAATTATTCATCTCAAATACCATCTAAATATACATTTAATATTATTTACTATTTCCTTTTGTGGGATACAAAGGATTCTACATTGTTGATATGATTTTCAAGAAACCAATAATGAATAAAAAATATTTTTTAGAAATATTACCGTGTTTTCTCTTGAGTTCATTCCAATTCTAAATATGACCCCTGATATTTTTATGAAAAATTTTAATGAAACCCATTAATTCTCATGGGTTTATTTAATGTATCTAGGTGATTCCATTCTATAGGGAATGTATGATTTTGAAAATAATGAGATGTGATGTATGGTCTAGAAATTATATATATATTTAATTCAATGGGTAATTTGATATATCTAATGATATTTTGTGTATATATGTTAACATGATTCTAGGATTGTTTATAATTTATAAAGTCAGGATTTTTACACATATTATATCAGTGAACATGAAGCCATATTTGTTCACATATTATCTTTGGGATTCAACCACACTGTAATAATGTTTCACTATTCTACATATTCCATATTCTATGTCTCTTTAAAATTATTCTTTTTTTCATATTATGATGATCCAATTCCTATGATATGATGATGGTTGTTTTACTTACCAATGTTGGCATGTTTATTCATTCCTCATGTTCTTCTATCTTATCCACCACCTTTCATGGATTTTAGATCATCCTCTCCTTGATTTATTTTCTTCGGTGATTTTACTAAGGGTAACATAATTTAATTTAGAGGAAAAATGCTGAATTATGTAATTTTAATTAATTTTTAATGTATGATTAGGTTGTATAAACCTATTTTTCCCAAGACACTGAACCCTTGTATTCTGGATTGTTTTGTTAATATTTTTTTTTATCTTAAAAATGATTTAATAGTAATTTTTTAATATTTATGATCATTTTAGTTGGTATTAGAACAAGAGTCAGTTAATTTGATAATTAGGTTTATAAAATAGGCAAAATATATGGATCACTTATATAAAGACTTTAAAATTACACTTGTGAATAATTTATTTATTCATTATCAATGAATTTAAATCTTGTTCTGAACTACTAAATCAAAAATGTTTTTTGGAATCAATATAATTTCTGATAGAAAACCATGTGAAAAAAATCTAAGACTATCTAAGTAACATTAAAAATGAACTGATAGCTAGAATTTAAAACCATTCAATATTACATTCCTAACTGTCCGAGGTTATAAACAATAACCTGAACAATGTGGAACGTCTACCTTCACCCAGGAAGTATAAATTTGGATTTTTTCCTTTATATGTTTATGTACACCTATATTTAATTCATCTTCTAATACACTTACTATAGAACAATAAGTTATCCTAATGAGAAAAATATTTTATTTTATTCATTATTCAGTGCTAGAAAAAGTGACTCTAGTGATATACTATTTAGAAAGAAAAACTGATCAATGGTGGACATTGATCAAGAATACAAATATGAATGATAAAATGGTGAAAATGGTGTGGGATTACATTAAGAAGACACTTCTTAACCAATATTTCATAAGAACAATTTGGAATATTATATAGAGTTAGTTCTCCAAACTTAGGAAAAAGGAGAGTATATGTATCATAGCCTTTGAGGAAAATCTCCAATATAACTAGAATAAAATTGAAACATAAAATTCCTTTAATTATGAATTATTCATCATATTACATGATCAATTGGTAGTGCATACACTATATAAATGAAATTCTCACCTAACATAGAAATGTTCCTCAATTAATGGAAATTGAGAAAGTATCCATTACCGCACACTTCCCCTTAGATGCATATAATTTAAATTCATGTATAATTGTTTAATTAATTATATAATTTTTTTAAAGAACTATATTAATATTTATAATACCTTATATGATCCTTTTATAACATCTTACCAGAAGTTCATTAATCATATTTAATTATTTTCATACTTCTAGGGGTCAATTTCCTTTTTCTCCCATGCATGTTTTGTCATGAATGTTTTAGTTATTTTTCATAATATATTGAAAAATAATGTAAATAATAATATAAATGTTTTAAATATCATATTTATTTATTAAATATTGATTTATAATAATTATTGTATGTTGAACATGGAAAATTAATCGTATCACGTCTTGGAGACGGTAGACCGTACGTATAAATGAGAGATGGTATCATTCCCCTAATTATGTAGGGGTATAAAAATTGATGATATATTAATTTTAAAAAATAAATAAAATATAAAAATTACCATATATATCCATTTTTCAATCATTATAACCATCCTAGTAAACTGGGGATGGAAAAAAAATTACACTGTTATGTGGAGATGACAAGTTGCATGTACGCAAGCACTGTGCTTTTTCTCTTCATAGGATGGATAAAATGTAGAATATGGTTGTATCTTAATAATAATAAAATCTCACTATATATATATATTATATCATATTTGTTAATTTAGTATGGAATGAACATATTAATAGTAAGTAGAAGAAGAAATAAATTAGGAAGATTTAGTAAAAATGATTATCTCTTCTTTAGCAGAATTCTTTTAGATCACTTTTTAAGAGACGTATGGTTGAAATTTAGAGGAGGAAAACACCTATATAACTAGCATAAACATTTTATATGAGTAATTTCTATGTTTCAGTCAATATATATGGCTAAAATATGTGTAAAGAAGTGACGGAATGAGATCTATTTAATAATTGAGGTGAGAGGCACATTTAGAAATTCACAAAATCTAAAAATATATTAATTCTATTATATAGAAAAATACATCAAAATATAATATAAATTCTTATAGGATGATATTTTAGACTATATCATATCCTCTTTTTTATTTTTTAATAATTGTATGTTGTTTACACAATTTAATATACTATGATTTTGATAAAATATCAATTTTTTCCATTATGACACTATTAATTTAATTTGAATTCAAATACATCTGAAAAAAAGGGAACTTCAATATAATAAATTAAAACCTCTATAATATTTTATATAGATTTATAAAATTTCTTTTAAACAATATGTCATTCTCATTATATCAAAATTAATATTTTTAAAATTATTTATTTTTTTGTTAATTCATTATATACTATATTAGAATTTCCCGAGAATGTATTGTGATTATATAATTTAAATAAAAAAAATTATATATATAAATATAATTTCATTAAGATCATAATTGAAAATTATTTTCATTCATATTCTGATTATTTCCCTTTATGGATACATAAAAGAAATGAAACACAAAGAGTGTGACACTTTGTAACTATATTTGAATTAAATAATATACAAGTAATTTTCATTGAAATGTTTTTATTATACAAATAAAATTATATCATGAAGTGATTAGTGTCTAATAATATTCATTGAATAAATTTTGGATAATTTTATGTCATGGTTATACCATTTTCTTTTTGTTTTAACCCCCCTTTAACTATTTCGACAATTACCATACTAATAATATTTTCTACTAAATAAGGATCGATAATGTTAGATTAAAATAAAGAAGTAAATTTAAATGGACTATGATATATGTAATTTAACTAATAAGATTATTTTTTATTGAATTTACGATTTTTAATATTTTTTAATCATTTGAAATAATACTATTTACAACTATGTATTCATAATGTCGATTTTTAGAACAACTCCTTACTCTGGCCGTAACAATATCATGATAACACATTGAATTTGAAGGAAATATTTAATCATATATATGAAATATAAAGTTCCTTTATACAATTTATTTATTTAAATAATTATAACATATCATGTTTATTTTAATATTTTCAATGTCTTTTATTTGGTTTTTCAAATAATCGTAGAATTACTTCATCAGCGTTGTGTACGAATTTAAGGTAATTATTTTTTCAGAAAAAATTAAAAAAATCCTCATTATGAAGATTAATACTTTTTATTTAAAAATAATATTTATAGTGAAACATATATCTGGGATTACACCATATTAAAAATAGTATATTAATAAAAAATGGTAGGACATGTTTTACATTTAATTAAATAAAATTTTATGATGGTCATAATCTTATCTAAGTGGTCCCAAAGGAAATAAATAAAATAATACAATGAAAATAATTTTATTATGAACAAAATAAACATTTATATTAGTTCAAAAAAATTATAACTCACATCTATATCAAGAAAACACATTTATTTTGCAATTTTGACATTACGAGCCTTGTGCAAGCATTGCACAAGAATTAAATAATATTATTGTTATATAACTCCAAAATTAGAATTTATTAGTAAAAATAAACATTTATAGATAATATTTAACAAAATAATAATTAAAATAATTTCTATCACTCAATTAATAGTTATAAGATAAGGGATTTAAAATTTATTTTGGTGCTTTAGCAGTAAAAATGATTTTTGTAATTATCATGAAAAAAATTATAATTTTCATGTTTTGAATTATTTTTGTATGATACATATAGATATTCTTATATCATAAATTCGTTATTAATTAACATTAATAAATTATTAAATCATAATTATATCTTGAAAATATCACACAATATATAATATTTTCAAAAAATTTACTTTTAAGAGAAAAATTTATTTTTCAAAAAATTAAAAAAAATTCACCATAGAATAATTTAAATATTCAGTTTTCAAAAATGAACAGTTTTAAAAAAAATTACTTAATGTTTCAAAAATTAATAATGTTTATTTCCTCATAGATATTAACAAAAATCACTTATCAATGAAAACATTTAATTGAATAATAAAATGACTTTAATGAACATTTTGTTCGTTTTCTATTGAAACTCCACATGTAAATGGGGATGATAAAATTATGAATAGAACCTTAAAATTTAAAAATACTTTAATATCCTTGGTAATAATAAAAAGGACTTACCTATGCTAGCCTGTGTGGATACCCATGCGCATCAGAATGCTCACACTACCACCCTACACAACACTGAATGATAGGACACCACTACGATGGAGACCCGCTCCATTCCCATGCACCACGGACCAATGCAGGGTACATATTTTGAACAGGATTTCCAACATTTCAATAAATAGTACCCCATGTCTCCTCATATTTACAACATGAAATATCGAAGAATCACCCAAGATTGGGTAGCGTAGCCCCTTCACCAATGTTAAAAAAAACCCTCTTGTAGCCCTTTAAAAACAAAAAGAAGTGGAAATTAATGAAGATTATGGGATCAATGTCCCTCCAGGGTCTGATATACAAGAATCCCATGGGAGGAATCATTTTCCACATATTGGAAAACCACCTGTATGAGGCCCATTCCCAAATTAGGGATCTATGCAACCCTCACACAGGGAAACTAGAGGAAACCCGTGATGTATTGGATAAAGGTGTTCCTCATTGTTGTTTCCTAGGTGATCCATTTCCAAAACAATTTTGATCCCACACTGACCTACCCCCATCATGATAAACTTACAGTTGCTCCCAAACTCTACGCGATGAACCATTTATCTCTAATCCAGAACCTGTGTTAGCCCCTATTTGAGACCTCTACCATGAAACCAACAGAGAAGATCATCATTATTTTGATCCCTCGTCATAGGTGAACAAAATTGAAGCCTCCATAGAATCCTAATAACTTTTAAAACCATGTAAAGAGGAACACCATTGTCTCTCTCATTTGAATATGAATTCATTTGGTTGGAGGTTTCCCAAACATGTTCAATATGACAGTTGGGGTCATCTGGGTGCTTGTAGATATTAATTCCCATGGTCACGAGAACCATGAACTAGGGGATAGTGTTAGGGAGTTCCTGATCTCAAGAACTAGGGTTTAGTTAATGTCATTTTATGTTTATCTCTACGATCTGGAGACTTCAGTTCCAAAAGGGGGGTTAGGATCATTATTTCATTTTGCTTTAATTACCAATGAGATCATCTTATCCCCCCAAATAAATTTATGGAATCCCAACTAGAGTAACACCTTATCCGTTCTTGTAAGAGGTTTCACTACTTATCATCTTTGTCTCCTGGTTCGTAATCAAATGGGTAGTTCAATGTGACTATCCTAGATACAATGATGGAAATGGAATGGGCGCATCAAATTCCTTTCTTCTCCTCCATGTACAATAGAATTCTCCCACTAGTGGAAGGGGGAGTGTGTAGTTTGATTGATCTTATAAATCCTCTTGTTTCTTATATTCAATCATGACTCATCATTACTCATGTGGTCTTATAGGGTTTCCAAAATCACAACATACACACAATGAGATGTATGTTTTTCAAAAAATATTCTTCTAGATCTTCTTCTCACCTTCCTTCATTAGATATCAATAGGAATGTGTCCCCAAGGACATATATCCATCCTCACAGAAAATAGGATTGTGTGGTATTCTATATCACCATTTTCCTATTCTATCTCAGACCAAGAATGACTCATGTGGGCTTAGTGGTGGATGGTGGCCATGATATCCACATAATCCTAAACCTTGGCCTCATTTGAAATGTATTCCCAAACAAATCAAGTTAATAGTAATCAAGAATAAGCCTCATAATCAGATACATGAGAATAATTCCATGTGCAAACCCAAACCAATAAATGCGAGATATACTTGGTATAATCCCTAACCATTCATAATAGGGTATCATCCTCAGATATAATCCCCTAACGAAAGCCATAAATCCCTAAGATTCAGGAAAATTCTCATATCCCCAAACACAATATGGGAATCCTCTAAAATATTAATCCTCAACATAACACCATAAAAGGCCCATAATCCATTTTGAGAAAAACCGTCAGAGGGCCTCCATAGGCTTGGGTCCTCTGAACCGAACTACATGGGCTTTTATTTCATTCAAAATGGGATACATAAGAATCCTCCGTAAGGTCCAACCCCTACACACCCAAATCATATATATTCTCTCCGGGACACATTCCCAATTGAGTCTTTTCCAAAATCGTAATCAATATCCCTTATTGGTTCTCAGGGCCACATTAGAATAAGTCCCACACCAAACATTGACTAGGATCCTTTCGTCTAAAAATATGATCTACATGGTGTTAAGCTACATGATTTATTCATTTTTGATTGACCTTAAGAGGTTAGATGTTTCTAGTTAAGTGGAACTTAACTGCATGGGATCTGATTACTCTTCCTATGATACATAGGAATCCTACTTTTTTTGTTTGATCTAAATATGTAAACAACTCCCATCTCTCTGTATGATGATACACTCTAGAGAACCCCACTGTTGGTATGAAAAGAAGTACCATCACAATAATGACTAGAGAATGTACTATTAGTGCATAAGATGATCCCATTTATGGAGAACCTTGGGTACATATAGATGTTTCCATTAATGTATAACCATTGATATACAAATATGATTATATGATCGATACATGATAATAATTGATTGTTAATTTATGGGTGAACGACATTATACATGGTAATAATCTAAGGATTCATTGACATATATGAAATATATAAGAGAGTCCCGAAGTTGGATACAATTCCCCCTAAAAGGGATTGTTGAGCCTGACCACCCTTACTATCAACTAATGTAATTTATTAGGAACCATTGGACACACTCTCAAATGTGAGTTTTCATTTGAAAATAAGGTCTCTCATTGATATAGAATCATTGGGTATTTCAGGATCCATGAATAAACCTGTTGGAAAACATTAAAAATAGTGAAATTTATGTTAATGATTGTGAAAAACTCATCACCTACAATTGATCATAAGGTGAACATGATATTTCCATTGCAAACAAAATTCTTGAACTCGATGTAAATGATTTCACAACACTCTACCCCCTACAATCAATCATTAAAATAACACAATGCTTCCATCGGATGAAAAATAGTAATACTATTGTGAATACTTAAACAAGATGATAAAAACACCCACCTTTCCAGACTTTTTCATCTCAAAATGAATCTGGAAGAAACAAAAACAACCAATATTTCTTGTTTTTTTCCAAATTAGATACTGCTTTGATAGGGGTTTCTTGTTTGTGTTTGTCACAGGAACATTCAATAAGAACTCCCTTTAATTCTATTTCAATATTCCAACTTCGAAAAATATATTACATAGATATTATTCTCATGCAGTTTCATCCAAGGATAAAATGTCGTCACAAACCTATGATATTCAATGATGGGTCTCAAATGCACTGTTCTGGGAGTATCATCAGAATGATAAAATACCAACCCTTCAGGGTACTCGATAGGCCCTCAAACATGGGAAGTCCCACCAATAATCTAGTCAGTGATGGATAGTGGTCTATAAATAGACTGCACATATTATTGTACTCAACCACTACAAGATTTTATCCTCTGAAAACTATAAGAAATCTCAGCCTTATTTTAGGATGGGATATCATGGAGGCATATATGGCCCCATCTAGAACACACATGGGGCCTTCCAAAGGGAACATTCTAACAATTTATTCCACCAATTCCATGTTGTATTGAACCCTAATCATGATGATGGTTCCATCCTTTGTTGTGCAGACCAAGTCATCCAAATATAGGCACGCAATATGGCCCACCAGGGGACGAAATCAGCAAACAGGGAGGTGGGAAACACCCATGCCCCTTCTAGAAAATTCAACCAATCAAATATTTTGGTAAACTATGATAAGGAATTTACAACCTCCCTCCTTAATTTATATATCTATGATACTCTCTTAATTGCACTCAAAGAATCTCACTAACCAAATAATGAGGGTCATCCCAAGAAGGAACATAGAAATGCCTTGACTAATCATGATTTTTTATCGACTCATCTAGAATCACTAGAGAAGCCCTTAACCAAATATAGTTACACAAAATGAGCAGGAACAAACACCAAAACCCACCCAGAATGCCTTATAGTCAAATTTAGTCGCAAATCATAAGAAAGAAATAATTACTACCCACAGACATCATTCCATCCATCATCCTTGCCTTGAATCACTCATAGAAGTCTTCCATCAATGTTTGGAAGAAAACTGCATGTAGGTTCACACACCTACTTGTATTTATCAATATTTATAGTAGTTTCATAAAGCTTCATCTTGGTAAGACATCCCAAATTTTTCGAAGAAAAACAAAAGTTAGACTAAAACCAATTTCCTCATTCCTAAGTATTTTATGTATCCATTATAAGAAAAGGGATGATATGAGTAGGAATATAGCCTTGCTCAAAAATTTTATTTGAATATATTCCCGTTTCTATAACAGAAGTCACTAAGAATATCCTAAAAATGGTGAAACGTTAGACATAGATCCTTTCCCATATCCTATAGACTTTCTAGGACACCATTATTACAAAAAAAAATTGTGTCAATGGGATGAACACATAGCTTAGTCCTCACATATAGGGTGGATCACTAGCAGATCACCTTGATGTAGAAACACTGATCTACTCCTATTCAGGAGGGTCACGGGGAATACTCTCCCATGATATAAGGACAACCAGATCATGAATATAAACCCATTATATTTAGAGATAATCATTCCATCACCAAGGACACACTGAGGAAGGAAGAAACCCTTGTCCATGAAAACCACTTCCCCCATTAGGTGGCCCCTGTAACTTTTAATAAGGCATCAAAAATGAAACCTCACTAGAGACAACATTAAAACGATGATCTAATTTATGATCCCACTCTACTTAAATTTAGTGCTCTTGAAGTCCACAAATGAACATATATGTGATAGATCAAGATCCCATTCTCTAATTACCAAATTACTGGACTAGTAGTAGTAATTCTGGAGCTCCTCCGCAGAACCATTAGCATGAAATATTTCTTCATGACCATAATATGATCCATCTCAAGAGACTATCATTTGACAAGAGTTTCGACAACCCTCCAAATGTCCTAGTTATCAAAGTGAAAGTGGGTATCCCACTTATTGTAAACCACCATAATATTCATACCCATGATGGCATTCACCATGAAGGTTCTCTCGGTAGTATTGTTTCTCTTCCTCAGAAGGTTCCTCCCCTTCGAGATGTAGTGATGAGAAAACCATCCTATCAAGAGACACTTGTGAAAACAAGTATAGTCATTTATAATGCCTTCTAATTAACATGTGATATTCTCCCTCCTCAGGAAGATAGCCTAAGGTGATGGTTATTATCTGAACCCCATTGGATCTCCTTCCATCCAATATAATAGAGGAAGCCCCGACTAATATTGTTGTTTATAATAATTATATGGAAAAAAATGCACTTTGATAGAACAATTTTAGGAACCTATAGAACCACATGATATTGAATTGATAAATATGAGGATAAAACTGGTTAAATATGACATAAAAATGATGTTATCTTCTTTAAACACCCCCTAATATAGCATTCTAGATGTGTTTTCAGAGGATTGTGTGCATTAAATATGCATCAATATATGGAAAAATATTCATCAATTTAGAAAAAAAGTGTAACCCTATTATGAGTATAAAAGAAACCTAATTTAATATAATGGATTCATTTCCAAATCGACTTGGCGGTTCTCCTAGCTATATGGAATCCAGAGAAATAGTGAATACTCTTCAATGTGCATTCCTCACCATGTTAAAAACTAGAAACTACTGATTTCTACTACCACATATGGTATTAATATCAGTGGTTTTTGTGGACCCGAATAATTACATTACACAAAAATCTATAAAAAGAAGATCCTTCCAAAGGTGGTGTCATGAAATTCCATAGATTCAAGACAACTTTTCAAATGTATCATGTTCACAATTGATGATATTCCAAACAAAAATAGTCCTTGACTTACTCTCACCAAAATTGGGCTAGATGAGAGAATAATGTTGAAAGACATTTTTATGAAAAATCAAAAAAATATCGAGGAAACCACCCTCTTAGTGAATGGTAGTCATCAGATAACACAAATGTCAGAAATAGAATAAAAATATTTGGAAGTGTGTAATTCTGATAGATAAGCGATGATGCACCGAACCCATATTAAAACAGAACTCTATAAAATTAGAAGGCAAGTCATAGATGTAGTAGCCATCAAAGATCAAGAAAAAACATAGCACATAAGGATGTAAGATTTTTTAGCACAACCCTACGGGTCAGGAAACTAGGCCTAAAGAGTAGCAAAATTAGAAGTGGAAAACCCCTAGACATACGGACTGAGGTTTTTTCACCTTAGTGTCCTTACCCTAAGTGGAAATCAATATTCTTATAATTAGAGGGAACATAATAGAATGTATCCTCTCAATTATTCCCACCCCTTGATCTGATATGTTCACTAAGAACACACACGACTAAATAGTATAATGATTCCCTTCAGATTACCATCTACCAAATGGATCCCATAGAATCATCAAAGGAGTGTACAAGGGCTTGTGGAGGGTGTATAAAAACGCAGTCTCATAAATACATTGATATAATTATTACAATATATTATTTATCCATGAATATCATTTACACTACTGATGCATACCCTATAGAACATGATTCCAATTGAGAGGAGGAATTTGAGTAGGAGGTTTTGTTTCAAATTATGCTACACACTAAAATAGTTGAAAAATGTTTGTGTACTTAGAACCATAGAATCACCCTAAATATGGACATTCCCTCAATCAATATACCATTACCTCCTTGAAGGTTATAAAAAAATTGTAAGGGTATGATTGTACCTCAACTAACACCTGGATAGTTTAATACCCGTTCACATAAATAATGAATTTACTCACAAGATGTGCAGATGAAATAATTTAGGAAGAAAATTGACAAACTACACTCAGGTAGCCTTGATGCCATATATACTCTGCATGAATATCCTCAACTCAAACTTTTAACCAGCATACCTTAGAAAAGAGGTCTCACTGTAGTGACTGAAGTGGATCTGGAACAACCAATCAACATGGGACACCAACCACCAATATACTTGGATCTTGCAATAGAAAATAAAGAATTATCTCCATTGGGTGCATATTAGAATAGGTCCAGAAACATCCTTACATGCCTTGCCCTATCATCTACCGATGACAGATACCAGCCGTTCCTCCAATGATGACCCTACTAGCCAAGACACTTTCTTACACTCCAGCTCAATAATATAATCTCTGATGTGTCAGGAATTCTCTTGATTCACTCACATATCTATTGGAATCCATCGATGAATAATGTGTGACGATAAAACCATAAAAAATTAACATGAGTTTCTAGATTTGAATCTTCACCTGCAAAACAATTATAACTATAATTTTCTAATTTTTAATGAATAGGGAAACCATATGTAGCATTTGATGCATTTTTTCTTTCACTTTGATCCCATTATGGGGATCCTTGAATAATAAGAGGTATTGAAAATTAGGACCTTTGTGTAATCATTGTAGGGACTAGGCTTTGTATGGTTCACTATCTTGCTGGCTTGGTCAATTAAAAAAAGTTGGAACACATTAGTAAGAAGTTTCTATTCCATTTTTTCTCAAAATTATAAAATAAAACAGTCATGTACCATTCGAACTAAAAAATAGAGAGAATTAAAGAGTCATAGATTTTATTACTTGGTGTAAATGATCGACATAATCCTTAAACCAACCACTCTGCCAAGAATAATTTTCCCCATCATTATTGTGAATCCTCATAAAGTGGTCCGTATGCAACTTATGCAAGTAAAATATAATAGAGGGTTTCAAGACCTTGTTTTAATCACCAAAAGAGTGGAAGACTCCATCACGTAGAACTGGTCTATGTCCCATTTAATTCCATAAGCTCATGGAAAGAGAAGGAGGAAAAAGGGAACACTACTATTACATATAAACAAGCCCATATACCAAATACCACTCCCAAATTCTCACCATATCATGCAGTTCTACCTCTTGGAATAATCATCAATGTCTAACTTGTAAGGATGATCAAGGAGAGAAGATAGGAAATCATTTTGAGGTGATAAAAATAATGTTTTATTCTTTCAAAAATGACCAATCCCCAACTAATATATATCAACCTTGGAGAATTAATTGATAAATTTTCTAAAGACCAATAAAACTCTCCGGGATGTTGTCAAAGATATCCCTAACTATTGTCCCTTCCATCAACTACTAGGTCACATAATCTAGTAGTGTTTTTTTATTCAATTACATCCATCAAGATATGGTAGATTCCAAGAAAATGAAGTAGTGTAATCCAATATTCCAAGTGGATTATATTTTTACCACTGATCCAGAGGAGGAGAATAAATACAAAGAAGTTAATTGAAAGGTTACATATATGTTATGTGAATGGATAGTTAGAAAAGTATCAACTGAACTCATTCTATCCCTCAAGAATCATTGAAATAGATAACTATTCCCTCATACACTTCCTCTACAACAAATAAAAATTCACTATAAACTCAGTCATCTAGAATATATTTTTACAAAAAATGACATGGAAAAAAGAGTAAGATAATAACATATGAAGAAGAACCTATTCCATGGATAATGTTATATTCGATTTTAGTGGAATTCATGCCTATAGTCTCAAAAGAATGGGCACCTTTCCCTAAAACTGTATAATAAGGGCTAACCATCCTGATGGAATCTCTATTAGATGAGGAGTTTATCTTTAGTTACACCAACACAATTCAATTAATGGATCCCTTCTAGATGATGAAAATTATTGAGAACCATAATTCCTTACACTATATTGGGGAACTAGTTTAAGAGGCCATTAGACTTGATGATATAGATTAAGACATGTTCATTCTAGGATTCGTTACTCTAACTATGTCCATGGTCTATCCATCTACAGGACTAAAACCTTAGGAAGGGATCTACTGTGGGATTTGAATGATGAAGAATGTTTCCCAACATGTGTTAAAGTTTTTCATGACACAATGGCCCAAGATGATCATCTAGTGGACAAATCGTCACTTAATCAACCTCAACATATAGGAAGACATAGTTATACAAATCCACTGAGAGAAGAGTAACCTTCAGCTACAATTCCAAGGGATGATCTATCCATATAATGTACTTCAATTTCTAAAATCACTTCAAAATGGAATCCCCATATTAGGAAGCATTGAAAATTGGAGTAAACATATGATATTTTGATGTAATTATCCCTAGTGTTATCCAATATTTCAATCATCTATGCTTCAACTCTATAAAAACCTCTCAGAAGAACTCACAAAGGCTTGGTCAAGACCTTGGGCATATTAAGTTGAGGTTGTTGCTTCCGAAGTGTATCGTGAAGGGAATAATTCTAAAGAATGCCACACAACCATCTATTTCATAGACCAAGATGCAGATTCCAACATAAATGGAGATGTTAGACCCTTGTATATATCTTACAGTATAAATGAAATTGATATTCATTGATTTTTCATTGAAAATAGCTTCAGATTCAACCTCATCCTAACCCAAACACTTTGTCAACCAATTTTCAAGGATTCATAGTTTCCACATACACATTAATGTTAACAGGCTAGGAAAATAATATTGAAAATATTCTCTGAGAAATAAAACTAATGAACCAGTTTGGGGATCTCATGTCTGTCTCAATGTTTGTGGTTGTTATGTTGGATTCAGCCTTCAAAACTATGCTAGGAAGACCTTGAAAAATTGGTATGCTGTTATCCCCTAATTATACCTCCAATGTCTAAAAAAATTTAAATTGATTTTTATTTAAATTTCATGGTCACAATTACCTCTTTAAATCTTTTGAATCACAACACATTGATGTAGTGTTCTACCATAAGGAAGGGAAATAATCAATTGACGGGAATTTTGTTTGAATAAATTCCCCAAATGATCTAGAGATAATTCTATATAACCATTTAAAAAAAATTGTGTAGAGATATGTGATCCCCATAATCCAAATTGAATAGATGGTTTCATATTTGAGATCACATCCAATGAATTATATGATATCAATTGTGACAACTGATCCCAAAATCAATGGAGAAGTTGTAAACTCTCTAAGTATTAATGGTATCATGGATGAAAACATCTTCACTTAACCCCCCAAGCACCAAAAAATCTATCGTATATCAGCTAGGTTGTAAGAAATTATCAAAAAAATTGGAGAAAATGAATATTATCATTCTTAGTAACTCCTATCCCCTTTGGAGCTCCAAAAATGCATTGAACCAGTAATTGAGTTGGAAGTAGTTGCTTTATATTTGGGATCTCCAAATGTTTAACCCTCTCTTAAATCCGAGAAACATGGTTCATCACCTACTCCCAAAGTATAAGAGGAAGTGGTAAGGTGTGAGGAAGGGGAAGATGAGTAAAACCTCAGTGAATCCCCTACATTATATTAGCAAGGTGTCTCCACAACTGTTGATGAAATAAGAGAAGTAAATATAGATACAGAAAGAGATCCACAACCCACATAGATTAGTAAAATTACGAATTAGGAATTACAGGATGTATATACATTCTTCTCGAAGAATAACTAGGATGTGTTCACCTGGAATTAAACAAAGATTCCAAGATTCGATCTTGTGGTAAAAACCATCACATTGGTTTTCCAAAAGTCCATCGAGAATAAAAATTGGAATCCAGAGAGAAACAACCAACTTATACATCCAAAATAGTGGCTTAAGTGGACAAGATCATCAAGGATGAATTCATCTGAGAGGTAAAATATCAGAAATGGTAGCCAACATTGTCCCTATGAAGAAGAATAATGGGTAAATTTTAATTTCACTTGACTTCATAGATCACAATCAACACAACACTAAATATGACTCCCCATTTCCAATCAGAAAACTCTTGATTGATGAAATGACTAGTTATCAATCCCTATCCTTCATGGGTGGCCATTCAGCGTACTACCAAATATGTATTTCCCTATAAGGTGAAAAATATATAATCTTTAGGGCTCCCTAGGAATTACATTTCAATTAGGCGATTCCTTTTATATTAAATAATTCTTCTTCCATATAACCATATTCCATGCATCTCATCTTCAAAACTTTTTGATGGATGTTTTTGAAATTCTATGTTGGTAATCTAGTGGCTATGTCTAGAAAATGTACTCCCTTATCATATTTTATCGATACTATCTTTCAAAAGAAAAGATAGCATAGCCTAAAAATGATTCCACGGAAAGGTTATGTTAGGGTAACCTTATTAATGTTTCATTGATTTATCATATTCCATTTCATCATCAAAGTGGACCACGTGATGAAAAACTATATCATAACCATGTCACATACTGTAAACCTCAAATAGTTTAGGGAACATCGAGGAGACCTAGCCTATATTTTAGACATTGTAGCCAATCGTATAGGAATGTTTTTTTCTTCACTAAGTTGATAAAGAAAAGGGTTTTGTATCAGTGGACTAATTATTATCATGAAACATTTGAAAAACTCAATAAATATATCTTGAGTCGACCAGTATGAATGCTACATGTTTAGGGAAATAAAATAATTATATATGTGATAACACTCAAGTGATTAGTAGCATAAATCCTCAATGAAAAAAATTAAGAATGAATAAATCCTTTATTATCTTAGGATATCCATGCTCGAAGTAGAGACATCTTATTCAGATATTGAGAAATACTACCTTGCAATAATATTAGTGGTTCAAAAAACAAGCCACTACCTATAGCACCAAAAATTCAATTTATTCTCAAGTAATAACCCACTCAAATATATCCATATTCATACAATATTGAAAAATCTTCCAGTATGATGGGACGTTATTTTTTAACAGTTTGATGTACAATTTATTCCACATAAAGTAGTGAAAGGCCAATCCTTAGTCAGTTTACTTGTAGAACACCCGATTGAAGAAAAAATGTCTTCACATACTAAATTTCAATATCATGAGATATTATCTATTCCAGACGGCCCCTAAACAAGGGAAATATATTTTGATGATGTCTCCAAGGTCCCAAAATGGAAGATAATGGAAGAACCTATTCTCAGCAATGTTGGGATTGAGATTGGGATCATTTATGTTGCTAAAGAAGTTTTACCCTACTCCTTTATATTTGTATAAGGCTATACAAATAATGAAGGAGAATATCATACCCTCATTACATGTCTGGAACCTTCACTCCAGACACTAGTTTACTAATTGGAGGTTAAAAAAGACTCATATTTAGTAATCAAACAGATCAACAGAGACTAAAACATAAAAAAGAAGAGTTAATCCACATGCTTGACTTTTTCTAAGGCCTAGTGGAAGAGTTCCCCTTAGATATAACATTAAATCATGTAATAATAACATATAATTCCAATGAAGATGTATTTTAAAATAAATACATCGTTGGAATATCAAAATTGGGATGAAACAGTCCTCATAATTATGCATCTACTAATGGTATCACCATTTTTTCAAATCATAGTAAAAGAGATAAATTAGGTAAGCCTTATCGATAAAATTTATTTTCCTACAACTGAGTGGATGATTACTATCATGGAATACCTATAAAATGAATTACTTCCATCAGAAAAGGATGGTAAGAATAAAATGTAGTGGTGAGTAGCAGGATCCACCCTTTATTATGGCCCAAATCATACGAAATTCCATTATAAATGAGAATTCGATGGATTCATTCTCATATTTATCGACAGAGAAGAGACTACGACTATTATGGAAGAAGTACACATAGGATAATCTTGTTCTTACTAGTTAGGGTATAATATTTATAACCAAATCTCAATGTTTTCACACTTATGGCCTTTGATGACACAAGATTGTATAGAATTCACCAAGAAATGGCATTCTTAACAAGTGCATACCATATTCATCTGTCAACCCCAAGAGATGCTACATACATCCAAATATTCCTTTAACTTTTTCAAATACGGAATGATTGTTGTGGGTCAATAACCCCTATTGAATGAAATGTGGTTCAAATACATCTAACTACTACCAATTTCTTCTCCAAATAAAATAGGGCAGTACCACTCAATGATTCATGACCAAAATAATTGTCAGCTTCATGAAAGCCAAAATCCTTACCATATTTGATTTCCCCATAAAATATTGATAGACAATGGGAACAATTTCTATTGTAATGAGGTAAGAGTGTTGATCATAGAGTACAATATAAAATTGAACCACTCATCCCACTATCATTAAATGAATAATGGACATATATAGGCCTTGAACAATACCATATAAAGCATAATCCATTGGATGGTGGATTGTGATAAAAATTATCAACCAGAAAAATATATTTCATGATTTATGGGATTAATAGACCACAACCTATACGACCACATGTGAAACCCTATAATTACTGGTACATTGAATAGAAGTAGATATACCCATTAATCTCTAGTTTATATCACTCTGTTTTCTATCTTGGATCAGGTATCCACATATTAGAAATCCCAAAAAAGACTAGATGTATTGGAGTTACTGGACTATAAAATATTTTACACCTTGCATCACCTGGATTTCTATCAAAATCAGATAACATGGTCCTTTAACAAGAATATATGCCTCCTTTCATTCCTATAAGAAGAACTAGTATTGGTCCTTAGGAATCCAATGATACGAGGAAAGAAGCCTCCAAATACTGAACCAAAGTGGGAGAGACCTTATATCATACACAATTTCCAATGTAATATAGCTAATTCCTTAATCTCAATGGATAGAGAGACCATTATGAAACCAAAAAATTAATGTTTTGAATAAATACTTCATGTAATCACACGATATTTGTATCAGCTATAGGATGTTAATCTTCATAGTTAGTCTTTGTCTCATTGACCATTAAAGGCAAGAAATATCTTCTATGTTGTTTCAAGTTAAATTCCACATCACCATATTTAGTCCAAGATGTATTAATCTAAACTAAATATTGTATTGTCTTGACCATATTAAGATTAAAAACATGGTCCTTTTATGTGCTACATGACGTTAAAATATGTGTAATAATTGTACTCATCACATGATGGTAAACATCACAGCATATGGCCTTAGAATTATGACCTAAAATAGCCAGACACAATTCATACTAACTGCGTGATATTAAACATCATGGTTAACATCCTTATCATTCAAAATTAATTATAAAACCCTTGAAATGCCACGGGTTGAGAAAATCCTCATAGTCCTTTAAATATGGGTTACCTTATTAGGTGTAAAACACAATCATACCCTTCTAACCCCTTAGTGGATCGAGATTCCCCATTGGACAGACACGATGATGAAAGGAAAAGTAAATCCCATGAACATTCCTATCTAACATCATTAGGACTCCCTAGTAGAACTTGGCCCCCCACCATATATATAATCCCCCTCCTAAATCAGGTGTAGCTGTTCTATAGAAAACAATAAAAATCCCCCTTTTTTCTTTTACAGATCAATCCTTCACAAGGAACTTTTCCATAACATTTTTCTTGATTCTTATTAAAATTAGATACGTAGGGATTCATAGACCTCATGACTTGGACCCATCCATTATTTAAGAAAATTTCAAATCCCCTTTTCCCCACATCAAAACCAAATTGATGTGGGAACCTATTTTAATGTATTACATGAGGAATGATTATTTCTCCAACAAGATACACTATGATACCCAGATCCTATATCCCGATCTAGTTGCAATATTCCTTTCTACATTGGGTGACATACGTCCTTACCAAATGTCAATAAACTTCATGGGTAACACCCTCACCACATGATGAAAAATTGAATGATCTTTCAAGGAAATGCATGTGGCTTAATTTCTACAATCAAACGATACATTGTGACACCTAGATTGCCATTATTGATTCCTACCTCAAAATTTCATCTCCTTCACTTCTTCATCCTCAATTCAAGACATTAAAACGCATGGGTTTTCAAGAAATACTCATGTATTGATTCATTATCTAGAATGATATATAGTGACACCTTAATCTCCATTCATGGCCCAAGACACAACATGAAACAAAAATGAATCATGACCAATTTAAATTCAAAAAAATAAAGGTAACCCTTCGAACTATGTGATTCATTATTATTTCTCTAGAACGACACATAGTGATGCCTGGATCTCCAGTCCTAGGACCATCCATAACAACAAATTAAAAATTACCTATTCCTTTGTATGGGTTAGTCCTACACATGGAATCTTTCAAGAACTACGTGTGGCTTAATTACCATTATAATGAGATATGTAGAAACACCTATATCATACCTCATGACTTATCCACCACAAAAATATGAATTCCCCTATCATTCATTGGAATTTCTTTAGTGTGGTGGAAAAAATGTCTTCGACTCTTTATTTATCATAATGAGCATAGCTCACATGGGATTATGAATCTAGGAAAAAGAATTAACTCCATATGTAAGGAATGTTAATTAATATTGGGGTTATCATGGTCCTGGATGCATGATATTAAAAAGAACTCCATATTTCATCATCACATGAAAAAAGCTACATAATTTCCTGAAAAACTAATAGTGGATTGATTCTCATTTTGATTTTTTATATTGTGATGCTGGAATATTCAATACTGGGCCCAACCATAACAAAATTTGGGAAACTTCTCAATTCTATTGTGTATTTTCTATCTCTATGTGAGAGGATCTAATATGGTTTCACAACTTATACATGAAATCTTATTCCGAAAATGCCTTTTTTTCTACCACACCTGAATTAAATTAGTTTGGAGGATCCTTTTTTTAGAACTATTTGTAGCTTTATTCTTGATTAAAAATGATACATAGTGATTCTTGGGTCCTACACCATGACCCATTTACAATATTTAATTTTAACATCGAGTCACCATCATCCATTCTGCATGATGATAAACTTCAGGATTGATGTATTGACCGCATGACAATAAATTGCATAGTAGATGTCATGGAAACATGAAGTTAAACACAGTGATAACTCAAGAACTAAATGTGGACCTGTTACCATATAGTGAAATGTGTAGTGAAATCTAGGAATCATGTCCTAGTAACTCCATGGGGTAAATAAAAATTCTCTCTCTCGTACGCACAAACAAATATCTTCCCAAGAGCTCTAAATTCAGGTCCCCTCATTAGGGGGTGCACCAAGGAAACTGAGATATCCCCCTATTATATATGAATCATATATATACAAGGGACACTTCACTTAGTGGACAATAATACTCCAAACACTTCCTTTGTGATTGGACATATACCTTTGACTTTTTATACTCTAAATATCAGTCACTTTCAGATCTTCATATTCTTTCTCCAACTTCCAGTGATAAAATCCATGATACCTGAGGTATCTTTGGTCTGACTATGAAGTAAAACACACTAGATTTATATGAATTATTTATCCCACAAAATTGGGTTTTATTTCAAATTATTACACTATTTGAAATTTTTGTAACATTCCTCAGTTGGATTTTCATAAAGTACACCACAAAATGGGTTTAACAACTAGCGGTAACTCTGTCCTCGAGAAAAGTCTCTTCTATCCTCATAATATTTGATGACATTATGTTGGAACTTGTGATTTAAATTAGTCAACATTAATCACCTTAATATTTTTCCAAATTCCTTTATCCTCATATGACACCACCAAAGACCATGGTTTACAATTTCTGTCATCATGCATGAAGTATGCTGGAACAAAATTGGTCCAGTTGGCCACATATCACATATCTTTTTTATAATTATGCAATCATAGTCGTATTATCTAAAACTGTAGGAACCATATTTTATGTGTTTGGGTATGACATGTGTAGGAAATCCCTCTCTACACAATTAATGAGTAATTTTGACATGAAATTACCCTTCCGTATTCAGGTTCTTACCTACCACAAAACCCGAAGGACTCCAAAACACCATGAGAGGGGAGAGGTGATTCAGGTTGTCAAATTTTTCTTTTAAACTTGTGGATCTTGTACCCACGTTGGTAGGATCCAGTTAAACCTATCTAAAGTGGAAGTGCATAATATAAACAATCACATGAAAAGGATTGACACAACAATTTTACTTGGTTCACTACTAAGGGACATGTCCAAGGAGCATATGCCGACAATGTGTCGGTCGTACCAAAAACTAGTAATCATCACAATTTGAGGATTACAAGGGATTATCACAGTCACTCTATGCCAGGAGAACTTCCTATACAAGGTTGTGGGGATATCACACTATGTGTTTTATATCACTTCTGTTGACTCCCCCTTGCTCACTGTGTTTGAAGAATTTTCACTCAATTTAATGACTTGAAGGTCACTTCAATGGTTTAGCATCAAATCAAGCATCCTCATTTATAAATGGATGCTCTGTTGATGTAATCTAATCACCCACGTATGACATTTATTTTCCCGTATACTGATATGTTACGAAAATTAATTTCACAAACAAACTTTGTTAATTTTCCGGATTCCTTGGGTGTTCCACGTACTGCTATTGATTCCGCATACCGCTCCTATTTTCATGTACCATCCAACTCCTCCACATACCATATAGCTCCTCTATGAACTACCCTTCTGGGTGTACTGACCTGCTCCATGTACTACTCCACTCCTCTGCCTACGATCTTGCTTTGAGTACTGTATTGCTTGGTCTTTTACTATGAGAGTAACCAGCATGAACCACACTCTCTTCCGTGTACTGTTTTCCTTACGTGGATGATTCTCTTTGTGTACCACATTTTCCTCCACATACCACTTCGTACTTCACTGAATTTCTTACCGAAATTTTAATCTCTGATCTCATAACTTAACAAAGTGTATTACCATTCTTTACATAGGCACATAACTCCACACATTTAGGTAATATGATATACAAAATTTTTTAATGTGGGACACTCTTCACTATACTAATCTCTATCGGCGTACTGTCAACCTCCATAGTGTACTTATCCTATTTTATGAACCGAAGTAATAATGAAATATGTCACCATTCCACATACCACATTCCTTCACCACATACTATCACATCAATCCATTTTTGGAAGAATTTTGCATACCACACTCCATCACCACATACCGTCATTGTGAACTATTTTTAGTTCTTCACATAGTTTCACATACCACACGCCTTCACTACATACCGTGCACCTTCATCGTGTACCGCACACCTTCACCACGCACCACATGACTTCACCATGTACCCCCGACATTCAATGCATACCGTTGATGCAAACCATTACCAAAATCCCGTTTTTTTGCCCAAAAAATTGGAAAACACAAGATAACTCCACCACCTTCAATACTACTTTCAACCTCAAACATATGACCTCATTCCTTGAAACCTTCCTATTTATCCCTGTGCAGATTGACAACAAGAACAAACAAAACTCCATTATTAGAAACAAACAGCCTTGGTTCCAATAAACTCCCCCTTTGGGGTTAGTGGAAATCTTCTGATAAATTCACTGATGTTCCATCACGATCAAAACCAGAACGATAATGAATCAACTCAACCATCAATCTAAGTCAACGTGAGCAGTGCTCGGTGTTGAAAACAAGAGGGAGGACATGAATTGAGTTTTAATTATTTTCTTTTCTCATCCATAGTTGTAATACTTTTTTTATCCATAAATAAACAGATCACTCTCCATTGAGTCCATTGAATTTATCTATTCTCCCCTAATGTCTATAATTTCTAAAGACCAATATGTAAACATTTTAGAGATCATAACATACTCTCCTTGGATTATATCTTCCCCATAAACCTATAACACATACAAAAACTGATTTACATGGTTAAAATTGTTGAGGATAAGGGAATATCATAACCTCCTTATGCACTGGAGGTGGATGAACACCGAGGATCAAATGATATTTCATAAACACATCCACTGATAGTGGATTGGTCATAATGTCAACCACTTGCTCATCAGTTCACAAATGGTCCATTTTTATCATTGCTTATTCAACATTTTACTTGATGAGGTGATATCCTATATCAATATGTTTCATACGATAATGTTGAATATGATTCTTCATAAGACCAATTTTGCTATCATTATCATAGTAAATTACCATTGGTTATTTCACCTCATTACCTATGTCACTCAGTAGCTTCTTCATCCAATGTAACTAAGTGCACACCTTGGTAGCAGATATATAACCAGCTTCAATAGTACTATGTGAACTACTTTCTTGTTTCTTGGTTAACTATCCCACAAATTTCGTCCCAATATAGATTGCTCCCCCACTGGTAGACTTTATTTTCACTACATCTATATTCCACTTAGTGTCAAAAAATGGTTATAGTTCACTATCTCTTCCTATAGAAAAGTATAAATCATAATTATGTGTACATTGAATGTATCTCATGATTATTTTCACTACCTGCATATTTTCTTCCTTTTGATTACTCTAAAATAGGGCCATAAGGAAAGTTGCAAAGACAATATCTGGCGATGTCATCGTCAGGTACAATAGGCATCCCATGATTCTTCTATACATGGTGGGATCCACATAATTCCCATCATCATGCTTTCCAATATTTGATCCAACTGAAATCAAAGCCTTCCTTTGTTTGGAATCATGCATATTGAATTTCTTCATCAGACATCTAGCATAATTTTCTTGATAAATGAATGTGTAATCCTTATTCTGAAGTACCTAAAACCCTAAAAAGTATGTGAGTTCACCAATAATGGAAATTTAAAATTCAGATTTCAAATGATTGGATACTTTATCCACTAATCCATGTATTCTTCCACCAAAAATAATATCACCCATGTATACCAATACCATGAATCGACCTTTTTTTAGAGTTCATCACATAGATATTATGATCCAATCTTCCTATTTTAAAATCAGTATTTCTCAGAAAAGAGTGTAACTGAGAGTACCATGCCCATGGTGCCTATTTTAGGCTATAGAGAGGTTTATTTAATTTGAAAACCATCAATTCATAATTGCCAAGAAAGAACCCCACAGGTTGTTCAATGTATAATTCTTCATCCAAAACTCTATTTAAGAATGATGTCTTGACATCCATTTGATACACTTTATAACCTCTTTGGATTTACAAGGCCAGAAAAAATCTGATTGACTTTAGTCTAACTACTAGAGAAAATTTTTCTTCATCTTCAAATCCTTCTATTTTTGAATATCCCTAACAGACCAAGAATTCCTTTTTATGATCACATTTAAATGTTTGTCAAATGTTTTCTTAAAAATACACATCGTACCAATCAAATTGTGACCATCAGTTCTTCTGACAATATCCCATGTCTGATATTTATTAATATGATCTAACTCGTCATTCATTTCTTTCACCCATGAAACATCCTTTATAGCCTCTTAAAATGATGTTGGTTATACAAATTATAGAAATGAAAATTGATAATTATTCCTCATTCTCCTCCTCTATGTATTTGCATTGTAATCCCCAATATTGATATACGGATCAATTTCTGCTCTTTAATTTGTCCTTTGGGGTTCGACCAAATTATTTCTATTTAAATCTTCCTCTTTTGATTATTCTTCTGATTCAACATGATTATGCAACTAATGAGTGTTATGAACATCTTCGTCTACCTCTCTTTTGGCATTTGTTTTATGCTTACATTATTCCTCATCTTCTATCACGTCAGCTTAAAAATCCATTGAAGCATTTTCATTTTTATCTTCAATGATCTTGATATAACTACTTTCCACACTTCATCCCATGTGCTTATTGGAACAATTGTATGATTTTCTATTCATTGAGTATCCATGAAATATTCTTCCATCTTCATTTTCACCATACTTCCCTTGATTTATTTCTTGGTTTCGGATGAAACATTTTCTTCTGAAAACAAGAAAATATTTCATGGAGGGATTCCTTCCATGCCACAGTTCATAATGTGCCTTTGTATCACCCATATATTTCTTATTATGGTTTCGAATATATAGTACATCTTGAACTGTCTCTTTCCAGTAATGTCAAGGAATACGACTCTTGACCCACATAGTTTTGGCCATGTTTTTACCTGCCGATTCCTACTCTCAAAAACTCTTTTTTGATATGGATTTATCATAGAAACTACCTTATATTGTATTCCATGCTTCTCTAGGTAATATTAAAACTCAATGGATTGTACCCCCTCCATTTTTATATTGAAACACTATTATTGTTTGTCCACTATCATTCTCGAAGATTCGAAGATATATTGTCATGTAGCCATGAACTATTCATTGTATATGTATAACCATTACACATGGAATTCTACTATAATAAAATATAAAAAATAAGAATTAAATTTCTCCAAGACTTCTGGAAAAATTTATCGGGCCACATACATTTGTATGAATGAGATCAAGAAGATGAGATTCCATTTTCTTCTTTGGATTATATGAGTTGCAGACCAGCTTTCCTCGTATTGAAGCATCACAAGTCCTTTCTCATTCATGATTTAGATTAAGGATATCCATGAATATATTTTAATTAGATTTCTTTTCCACATCCTGCTGATTGATTTTCCCTAATCTCTGATGCTATAAGTTTTTTTCCTCTTTAACTGTTATGTAGAAAATTTTCTCTTTGATGTTAAGTTGATAAAAGTTGTCATTTGATCTATAGCCTTACATGATGGAATTTTTAGAATTTCCTCTTGTACTATATCACATATGATCAAATGTCATAGTAAGGCCTGGGTCAAATATTTTACTCACACCCAGAATATTGTGACACAATCCACCCACATAATGAACGTCTGTCTTCCTCAACTCATCATTAGCCAGTTATATATTTCCACTGTCATTGATCTTAAGAGCACCATCATTACCAAAACTAACCATTCCATCTAACTTTTTATTTATATTAATTAATTTTCCTACATTTACCATCATATGAGACGAACACCAACTATCATGATTCGAAGTTCTATGGTTCTTGGAAGCTTTCAGGGATACTTTTGCGAAGTTGTATTTCTCAATTTTCTTCTTTTCATTTCATGAGATATTAAATTGAGTGTAGAACACTTTTGTCCATTCAATTATCGCGTACATGTACATGGATTCATCATATTCAAATTCTTATTCTAGTGGAGAAATACATCTTGAAATAGCAACATTGTCTGGCTGACGAGTATTGACACAACATGGAGAATTAATAGAATTTCTCCTATCATACATCATCCTGAAATTCACAAATTTTTGGCCAAATTATAATAGAGAAAATCATATCCAAAGAAATTTTGTCTTATATAAGAATTATGATATGAATATGTTATCCTTTGTTGAAATCCTAAATCTTTCTCATTTATATATCTCCTTGCCTCGTCACAATATAACGTGGTATGTCCTAGATAGCCACAAAACATAAACTTTGGAAAAGGAAATGTCTTATCCTCTCTATTTGTCCCCAGGACTTCTTCCGTGGGAAAAACGTTTGACTCCCTATCATTTTTGGAAACATGAGGATAATCTTCTGTTCTCCTTTCAGTTTGATTTTTGGATTTCTTTTTCAAAACTTATGGTGACTTTTCAACATGATCCACTTTCAACTAGAATTTATTACAGTTCACTATATTTTTAGCATTTTACGTATCGACATCACTGCTAATTCAAACATTTACCATGCATGTGGGTCTTTGATCAGTCAATATCTTTTCAACACCATAAGAACCACGTTTCTCTCTCTCTCACAGCTCAAGATCAATAGCCTTCCAAATTGTATTTTATTCTTTGCTTCTTTTGAAATTGATTCACTTTCAAGTTCTATTCTTAGAGTAACAACTTATTCTTCGATCCCCTCAACGGTCTTGGACTTCTCCTCCAGTATTTAGGTAAGTTCATTGATGACCATTGATTGTTCTTTAATTCTTATTTTTAGTTACACCACATCATTGGTTCTTTCAATGATTAATTATTGTACTCTCACCAGTTCTTCCAGTCAATAAATTTTTACTTCCAGCTAATTAATATATTCTGATGATTCCTGAACCATTGCTTTCCACTTATTTCATCCCTTACATTTATTCTAAGGATTATTAAAGGCTTATTTAAGTGCAAACTTTGGATCATCATCAGTAGTCAATTGATTATGTTAATATTTATGTATTAATGTTTCAGACTTATCAATGGTAGCCATCATGGAATCATGGTTCCCAGATATGAATTCTTCTTCCTCTTCCTCAAAGAGTGCATTTTCATCATCTTCTTCTTCACAAACAAAACTCTTTCATTGAAATTAATTTCCAGATTTAAAATCTCTTTTTTGAAAAACCTTTTATAAGCCTTTTTAATGTATTCATCTTCACTTTTTTTTATCATTGATCTTTCAAGGGAAATTATAGGAAATGTGCCAAACTCTTCCATAGTGACAACAACATAGATGCCGCTTTCCTTCAAATTTCCTTGTCCCCTAATTGAGTTTCATAGAATTGAGAGAAATTAATTATTTTTTCTCATCATTTTCCTTAACACAATCTCCTAAAATATTTAGTTTGTCTGTGGATTTGAATTCCATTTCCATGAAAACACTAGTCATTGCATCTTCTGGGTTGAGTCTCATATCATATGCAACTAGGCTTCTCAAAAGACGATCAAGAGAACGTTTGGAATGGTCCCTTTTTTCAAGAGATGAAACTTTCTAATTATAAATGAGTAGAAGACTTCTAAAAATTTTCATTACATTATCAATTTCTCTTATCTCTTCTCAAAGCCCTAGAATTTCTCCTAAAACTTTAGTAATTCAATTGAAGAAAGATTCTGCATTTTCATTAGGTTACATCTTCAGGTCATAAAACATGTCAAGTAAAACATGGAGCTTCCCCTCCCACACTTTGTTGTTACCTTTAAAAATATTTCTTAGTTTCTCCCACATAGACATCATTGACATACAGTTCATCACCATCATATAAATTTGATTAGAAGGAGATGAATTTATATAATTATGTGCTTTAACATCAGCATCAAACATTTTCTAGTCTCTATCATTCATTGATAGACCTACTAGATCAGTGACCTGTATTCCATGATAGTGGAGAACAATACGTCAATTCCAAGAGATATTAGATGAGATCTCATCATGTTCTTCTATATCTGAATGTTACCTCCATAAAATAAATAAACTCCCTTAATATTAACTGTATTCTCCATGATAGAAAAAACGATGAAAAATTTAACACTAGAAACATTTACCCTATGATTCCACTTGATGGACCCCGAAACACCATGAGAATGGAGGGTTGAATCAGGGTGTCAAATTTTTCATTTTAACTTATGGATATTGTTCCCACGTTGGTAGGAACATGTTAATCCTATCTGAAGAGGAAGTTTAGAATATAAATAATCACATGAAAAGAAATGACACAACAATTTTACTTGTTTCACCACTAAGGGATATGTCCAAGGATAATATGCTGACATTGTGTCACTCATACCAAAAGCAACTAATATTCATATGATGTGGATTAAAAGAGTTTAGCACACTCACTCTTTGCTAAGAGCACTACCTTTAAAATACTTTTGGGATAACACAATACATCTATCATATCACTTCCGTTGACTCCCCCTTGCTCGCTGCATTTGATGAATTTTCACTCAGTTTAATGACTTGATGGTCACCTCAATGGTTTAACATCAAATCCTGCATCCTCAAATGTAAATGGTTTCTTTTTTGAAGTCCTATAATAACCCACATATGCAATTTATTTTCCCGTATGCTGATATGTTATGGAAATGAATTTCACAAACTGATTTGGTCAATGTCCAGGCTTACTTGGGTGTCCTGCCTACTCCTTCTATTTTTGCATATCATCCAACTACTCGGCATACCATCCATGTCCTCCACAAACTTCCCTTTTTAGCATATTACCCTACATTGTGTACTGATACACTCCTCCATGTATTGTCCAACTACGTGTACTGCCTTGCTCTACTGTGTACTAAGAGATCTACATGCGCAAACCACACACTCTTCTCTATACCATTTTCCTTACTCTGATGATTCTCTCCACGTACCATCTTCTCCAACGCAAACCACTTCATACATCACCAAATCTCTTCCCAAAATTTTAATCTCCAATATCAACACATAACAAAGGGGATAATTGTTCCTTAAATAGGAAAATAACTCTACAAATTTAAGTAATATGATTTACCCAAATTTTCAATGTGGGATAATATTCACTAATCTTACCTTTATCCACGTACAGTTATCCTCCACCATATACCACTTCTATTTTGCAATGTGTATCAATCCTAAAATACTAAACCATTCCATGTACCCCATGCCTTCACCGCATACTGTCACTGCAAACCATTTTTGGAAGAATTATTCATACTGCACTCCTTCACCATGTACCATCACTGTGATCTATTTTCAGTAATGTGGCTTGTTCTGCGTATTGTACACCATCACCACGTACCATGAACCTGTGTCATGTGCCACCCGACTTCACTGTGTACCACGTGCCTTCACCGAGTACCTACTCCCTTCAAACCATATCGTTGCAGTAAACCATAACCAACCTCCCGATTTTTGGGAGCGAAAATTTTTGCATACATAGAAAACTCTACCACCTTCAATACTACATTCATTATCAAAATTATGACCTCATTCCATGAAACCTTCCTAGTAATCCATGTGCAGATTGACAACAAAAACAAACCAAACTCCATTATTAACAAAAAACAACCTTGGATCTAACAAAACCAAACTCTGTGTTTAAGGGAATCTAAATATCTATAAATATTCTATAGATTATAGAAATTGAATGTAATAATTCCTTAGTAATCATTTTCCTAACTATGTTGTAACATGACCCAGTTTTCATTACATAATGTATCCCACAAAATGGGGTTTTCATCCATAGGATTACTCTATTTTAATATTCAATAAAACAACCCAGTTTTCTATGCATAAAGTATCCCAAATATTGTTGTTATCCATCAGTGGTAAATTCATCCTTATAAGATACCATCTCTATCACCATATGACACTTTCCCCACACCACCATTCAGATTCAGAGATTCCAATATTACAACTTACAACACTATCCCCTCACATCTGAATATGATAGTACATTCCCGAACAAATTTCAAATAATGAATGATTCATAAATAATTAATTCAAATCTAAAGACCTTAAATTATACCCCCATATGTCATTTTTTATGGAATTAATCTACATAGCATTGTGTCTTTATTGTAAGACATTAAATATCATAGAATGAAATTATAGTCACAAGACAATAAACTATACAAACAATTAATCACCATACGACATTAAACTACATATTCAATGTCTTGGTCACACAAAATTAAACTACATGATGTTTCATGCCTTTTCATAAAGGAACCTTCCCCCTTGACATTGGTCATTTTATAAAATTTACCCTCCTTCACATAAAAAAACATGTATAGGTGGGGTTCCCCATTCATGGAAAATAAAAATAAAAATTCTCTCTACATTCACTGACATTTTCTTGTAAAAATAACCCATCATGTTCTTGAGAAACCGGGAACTTCAAAAACATACTTCAACTATAGAAAATAGAATTTTAGAACTATTGAGTACTCCCTTTTTAGAATATGTTGTAACATACCCTAGTCGGGAACCTCCATGGAACTCCGGATTCCGAATGGTCATGTTACCATTGTATGTATCTAAATAAAAAAAATTTATATGATGAAATATGGTTTAAATTTTTAGATATTTGATGTAGTGAGTAAATTGATATGGGGCACAAGACATGTAGATGATCTCACTATCTATGTGAGTCGTAAGTACGCTCACTGAATTCTATCAGGAGTGGCCTCAATTATATGTTATTTTCATTTTTTTCATTGTTAAACATAAATGTAGATGGTTTACCATATGAGTATAATTTTAATTTTCCTTACTTTTAAAACATCCTCAACACATCATCATATATCCGGCTCAGCAGTTGGATTCTAGAAACAGCCAGAACAAACGGGATAAATCAGCTTTCATGGACATTAACTTCTCTTAGCACAACATATAAAATATTGTGTGTTTAAATACACCCACACTACACTAGGAACCGTTTTGAAATTGTAATAAAATCATTCATATTTATCTTATGTAGTATGAACTAGTAAATTCTTACAAATACTAGGGAAACCAACCGTACTGGTGTCGTTTATGCTAGTATGACCTTAAAAAAAACCTATCCTAACACAACCATTTGATTTGAGGATCGAAAGAAAGAAAATTCACAGCCACATTCTGAGTAATCCATCCAAGTGAGTATTCACATCAAAATTAGGGTCGACATTAAAACCACAAAAAGTATAATGGCGATCCTCTATTGTATGACAACATATACTAGGAACACATCGATTCTCTGGGGTGTAGAATCTTGTAGGGTTCCATCAAGAGGGACCTTATCCTTATGGATTGATGAAATCCCTCATCCACATTCATATAGGGACATTATCTTTATGTATAATATGATTTTTTTACACTTTTGTATCCACCTATAATAGCTTATGGGCCAAAACTAGTGTGCATTTAGTACAATCCCACGTTTTATTCAGCAGGATAAAATTTTTATTCATGTCCCGAATAATAGGGGATCTATAAATGTTCTAGGCTTACAAAAGGCTAATACCAACATCACTATCATACATATGGAATGAAGTTTTGTGGGGACTCCATCGTCTCAGTTTTTCAGGGATGATATATGAGTTCTTGTAAACATATGGATTCTAACACAAACAGGTTCGTAGATTTGGGTTTCTTGAGGATTCATTTTGAATTATTAAAATTCCAGGAACACATGGTATATAAACATTAACTAGGGCCTATGCCCCCCTATAAAATGGAAACTGCTTTCCTATTTCCAAGCTTGCATCTGATCTGTTCATGATGCGTGTAAAGTTGATTAATATTCAGAAGTCTTCTATTACTAAATATACAGCTTCAAATATAAAGGGTAGCTACTATGATGCATGAAATATATTTTTATGACCATTCCTTTCTTAATATAATCACACATAGAGGAAATTTTTAGTGAAAGGATTCTTTTGTGCTTCACAAAGCAGGATATTGAGAAGTAACTCTGAACCCTATGGATAATGAACTCTCTAAAAATCACATTCTCATATAAAGGAAAGTAATTGAGTCATGGGAACTCATGTTGATACAGTTACAAATACTTCACTAGATCTTATAGAGTAGGCTAAAACTTGACATAGTAATCTGGCTAAACAGCTTTGATAATCTCAGAGGAACGTGCATCAACTTTTTCAATAAAAGTAATTGGAGAAGCCATTGAAAACCTACAAGAAGGAATCATCTTTTCCCATTAAGATAAAATATTAGCTTAGAGAAGTTAAAATTTTTCTGTAGAAAGAATTCAATATTTCTTAAAAGGAAAAGACCCACACATGCACTCTGACCATTTTCCATAGATAACCCTCTCGACCAAGATTATCTCGCAAAACTCATGACCAAATTCCTCACCTTGGATCATCATCTAGTTAAACCTGCATAGCATGGTTTCTCAAGTGGATATACCATTGGAATTTCATTGGGATACAATCTTTAAATGATAATGTTTTTATGGTTTGATGGATGATTTGCATGATGAGATAAAAAAATGACAATACAAAATGGGAGAAATTGGAAAATGGGCCAGTGGTATTAATAGACACCACTGGCCAATGCACCGAAATTACACTGTAAATATTCATTTGGAAATTGTACATTGGACCTATTCCATCGACTTACATGAGTACCCTATATGAAATATATGTTCCACCATTATAGTCTTTTCCCTATTCTACCTTTAGAATCAACCATGACTTTTGAATAGATCAAATCATGAGGGTGGGGGGGGGGCATTGTTGACTCTATGTTTATCAATGGGGATGAATATATTAGGAATAGATCCTTAAACATGTTAAAAAGGTAAATACCCCTAAATTTAATCAAAGGGACTTTCCCAATGGGGCATGCACACACACCAGTTCATCCTACGGATCATGCATTCCCCCTACATAGAATGAAAGGACATTACATCCCTGCATGATAGACCTGCAGCAAGAGGTTTCAACTTGGACCTATTCCAAGTAACTCTTTAGACCAAGGTTCCTAGGTTTCTATAAATAGGACCCTTGTGTTTCTCATTTGTTCAATTGTAAGATCAAAATAACCCCCATGATCTGGTCGTGCATCCCCTTCTCTCGAGTATTGAAAAACCCCTTAGATATCCATTCCCACATAAAATATGTGGATATTTAGGGAGATAGTGGGATCAACTTCCCTATATGTTATTAAATATAATACACTTGTGGGTTGAATACTTTTCCCCTTTGTGTAAAACTACTTACACGAGGCCCACTTCTCTAATCATTGACTTGCACGAGCCTCTTCTAAGGACACCAGAGGATACCCATGGTGCCTAAAATAAATCCTTCTTCGAGTGTTTTACCCAAATAATCAATTAAAAAACTAATTATAATCTTTTATATACCTATGCCATTTCAAAAATCACCTCTAATTCCTCCCATGCCCAATGTGAGGCACCACTTGTCTATAATCTAGGACTTGTGGGAACCCCCCTTTGAGCCCTACTCCGAGCCACCAATCGAAGGGTTGATCTTCCTTTGGAACCGTTATATGAGAGGGGCCATATTGTAAACTCTACCAAATCCACTTAGATTTATAATATAATGAAATAAACACACTATCGTGTATCTAATTTAGATATTTATTCCTTCGATTAAAGGTATATCGAACTTGTCTTACCTAATGGTTGGGGACCTCGAGGTGCATGTAGACCTGAATTCCCATGTTCATGATAACCCAAACCCTGGGGAAGATGTTAGGGAGTTCCCATTCTCAGGTACTAGGGTTAGGAACATGTCATCACCTTGTTCTCTCTATGACCCAAATCATTATATTCCATGTGGGAAGGGTAAGGAGCACACTTTCCATTGCCTTCGATAGGGAATGATATCCTCCTCTCCAATCACAAAACAATTTTAGGGAATCCCCCTAGTGTAAGCCCCTATACTTTTTCACAGGTGGTTCAGCTATTCCTCCTCCCCAAATCCTACGTCATAACTGAATAGGTAGTCTGATGTGATATCCTGGATATGAAACCTGAGAGGGAATGGGCATATTAAATTCCATTCTTCCCCTCATGTATCCCCAACCACATCCACTAGCAGATAGGGGAGTGTGTGGTATTGTGGATCTTCTACATACTCTTTATTCACACATTCAAACCTGACTCATCATAAATCATTAGGTATTATAGGATAGAAATGATCATGACATTAACCCAATTATATGCATGTTTTGGAATTTAATATTCTTTTAGATCTTCCTCTCACCTTCCTTCAGAGGACCTAAATGGGATTTGTACCTAAATTAAATGTATCCAACCTCAATGGAAGTTGGATTCTTTGATTCCCCAAGTAATGAATTTTCAATTGTTTCTCATACCCATCATCAATCATGTGTGATTATGTGGAGATGATATAAATGACATCCACATAATCCCAAACCTTTGGGGACTCATTCAATGTGTATGACATAACCAATCAAGGGAATCATCCCTAGGAATAATCCAAAAAATAATACCTATGGGAATCATTACATGTGTAATACCTAACTAATCAATGGGCCTCATACTTGGTATAATCCCCCCTTTAACAATAGGGCATTATCCGCAAGAGTAAGTCCCAAACGAGACCCTAAAATATCTGTGATTCATGTCACTTCTCATGCCCAAAACCCAATATATTCGTCCTTATTAGGAGTAAGAACCTTCAAAAACCTCTCAATGGGCCATAATATACTATTATACAATCTTCTAGAGGGCCTCTATAGGTTTTGTTACTCTTAGACTATGTACATGAGTTTTGATTCCCTTCTAGTTAAGATACATCAGAATCAGCCATGAGGTCCAAAACTAAACCCCCAAATTGATTCATTTCCATCTATGGCCCATTCTATGTAGATTAATATCTAACTGTGGAATAAATATCTCCTCTAGAAACCATATGAATCTTTGGATTAAGTTCTAAAAAATCATTGATTAGGAACCTTTCTTCTAGATTTCATAGCCACATGATGTTAAACTGTACAGTTTGGTCCTTATCACAGGAACATAAAAGGTATGGTGTGCCCTGTTAATTCAACACAAACTACATGGTTTATGATTCCATTCATGGGGATATATAGGAACCCCATTTTATGGGTCCTATCCAAACCTAAAGACAACTCATATCCCTTTGGATGATGATTCACTACACATCACCCCACTATGGGGATTAAAACCAACATCATTGTAGTAAAAACATATGAATATATGATCAGTACATAAGAGGATACTATTTATGGAAAACCTTAGATACATATAGTTGAATCAATTTAGGAACAACTTTATACAGATATATATGTTTCTATATTCTACACATACTAATAATTTATTGTTAATTGAAGGGTGGACCATGTTATACTTAGTAATTAAGGATGGATTTAGGAACATATCCCAAATCTATAAGAGAGTCCCAGAGTAGGAACAAATTACTCCCAAAAGGGTGTGACGAGCCTTACCTCCCATCCAAAAGTGAAATATGAGTACTTTAGTACTATTGTCCAAACTCTTTAATGAGATCCAACATTTGGAAAGAAGGTCCCTCATGGGTATTGAACCATTGGTTGTTTGAAGTTCTATGAATAAATCCATTGGAATATATTTAGAAATAGTGAAATGGTGATTAATTAATTACCTAAATACAACCCCTTACAATCAATCATTAAGAGAACATGTTGTTTCCATCAAAAACAAAAAATGGTGATCCTAACGTAAATGATTGTAGAAAACTCATCCCCTACAATCGATCATCGAAAGAACACGATGTTTCGATTGAAATTTTCTTCTAATAATTAATAACTACTTTTTTTAATATTATCTTCATATATATTTTTTAATATAGTAAATAGAATTTAAACCCTCCAATTTAACATCTAGGTTATAATAACAGTGTGAAAATAATAATATTTAACAGTGTATCACTGTTCATTTAAGCATGGTGTTTCATTCACTAAAAGATATCAATTGAATTTTATATATTCTAAATTATTATGATGTTAAATCCTCCCCAAATTTAATAAATTTTATCTCGAAAATTAAAAAAATGAACTTTCAAAATCATGGGATGACATTCGAAAATTCCGTTATGGAAATCCCAGATAGTAAAAATGGCCAATAAAACTTACGCTTGAAAATAAATAATGGTAAATATAATGTTCATCTAGAATAATATATAATGGTATTCCATATATGACAACATAAGTAATAACATATATATAGAACCAAAAAATAATTATTAAGAATTGATAGAGATTGAAAAAGAATATGGTCATGGGAAAGTTAACCATAAAAAATATTTAAATCTATGATTGGTTAAAAGACCACTAATTTCTTAGTATGTAAATAAATGTATAATTATTTCATTCAGAAATAATTTTCTTATAGTTCAGGTAAACTACTTCAAACTATATAAATCACTTTATAAAACTAATATACTTTATTTCACTCCAAATCATAAGAATAATCCCATCCTTTGTTTCTACTTTGATTTATTTCTAGTTCCCTTCTTACACCAATATATAGATATTGATGAAGAATTTTTTCAATACATTTGAACTTTTAATGAATCATAAGGTGTACAAGACATTCCATCATCCTTTAAATATTTATCAAAACGTAAATGGTTTTTACCAGTTATCCAATATGATAAATTATACTTTAACCTAAAATAATAGAATCAAAATGTAATAATATTCTAATTGATAATTCGTTTACCTGAAGACTCATCTGAATTCAAAAATCAAAAATGTTTTGAATAAGTTACCAAAGTATCCAAAATTAACCAATAATTAGACCCATATAGAGTATATCTTAATGTAACATTCAATTACATTGATCATATATTCTCTTAAGACATGGTAATAACATGAATCATTATGAAAAAATTAATCTAAACATGCATGATTTAAATAATTAATTTTTGACATAATCCATAAATCACAAAAAATTAGTAAACTCCATCATGAATCAAATTACTATCCATTTTAAAGGTCACTAATACAATCCCACAATCATCTATTTTTTATTGTTATCTCATTATTGGGCATATATTTATGGTTATATTCTACAAATCATTCATTTTCAAAAAGATCAACTTCCCATAGAATAAATTCTCTAAGTTACCAATATTATTCAGTGCAGGCTTCCAAATACTTAAAGAAGAATTACTACAATATAATCCTTATATATCTCATGATTCTTTTAACAGGAATATAATTGAAAAAATATGTTTACAACATAATTCTTGAACCCAAGTACAACATAACTTTAAACAGTGCACTTTATTACTAACCCATTAACTACCCTTCATAAAATCATTCCTTAATACATTTTTCCTTTCATATTCCATTTGCAGTCTCTTCATAATCAGAAATAAAACCATTACCCATAATAATATTCTAATTATCTTAATGGGATTTTCCTATAGGAAATTAATTTTTACAATTCCCATAATTCATAAATTTAAACCATTCTACTGTAGATACAACCTTTGGGAGAGAATTATTATCATCCATTATGTTAATATAAATTCTTATTTACATAGAAATTAATTGCATTGTGTCTTTCTTTTCCACACCCCAAACATCTTCACATTCCTCTAAGACAATCACTTGGGTGTTTCTTCTCACAATATCGATATATAGGAAACTAAATTTTCATTCTCGTATAGTCACCAAAACCTAAGATCTCAATGGACTTTATCCTTCTCTTCTTTGGTGAGATTGAGTGTCAGGTAAGGTTCATGTTTTTAATCACATATTGTGAAAACTAATTAGACATAATCACAATACCCTTTACTGATGTTATCACACCATTGGTTTCTTATCAATGGACCAAAAAGCATAACGTGAGTAACACAAATCATAGTGATAAATAACATAGTAAAGAAGAATCATTTATTAGATTTCTAAATAACAAGTCCTTATCAATATAAATGTCATCATGTTTAACCTAGGTTATCCATTTTCATTACTATATCTATAGGATGTCATCCTATACATAGACTTATCGTCAATGTCAGTCATATGGTTATATTCCCTAATATATGTTTTAATAAATATAGTTCCCAATGATTATACTAAAATTCATATGATACCATATATAATAACCTCGACCATAGTATCCCAGAGATAGTGGTTAATTTATGATATTGGTAAAAGATATAAGGAATCATATCCCAAAGGATGAATAGTTTTGATTCTTGGAAAAATAGAAAAAACATTAAATTCACAAAAAAATTAAAATGTATATTTTAAAGAAATATTTTTATATCATAATTATTTTATATATAATTTCCCTATATATTAATGGAAAATAATTTCTTACAATACTGGGGGAAAATTAACCATTAGAAAGGGGTGATCCAAAATTATCATTAAGACTTAAGTACAACAGATTCTATCATAAATAAATAAGAAAAATCAAAATGGAAAGGTAAATTAATGAACACATATTACATTTAAACCACTTTAATATATTTAAAAGATAAAGAATAATCAATATGGAAAGGCAGATAACTAAAAACCCATACCATTTAAATAATAAATTGTGCACAAAAAGAATATTTGGATAATACCAGGAAAGCTCAGCCAGGGACAAAGTCCCTGAACATTTATTAAAGAAAAGGAAAAAGTACAGTAAAAGCAGGTTTAGGAGAACCGGAAACCTTACAACCAAAAAACTGATCCCCCAAGCACAAACGACATCCAAAAATCAAAAACCACGAACCCTGATCCTTCCTCGAGCCGCGCGAAACCTCGAGAAGCGTTTCACGTGACAACCATTACACAACCAGCGAGAAATCTGGAACCACGCACATCTCCACCACGTGCATCCACCACTTCAGGTCGCCGACGAGACCATCAAGCATCATCGCCGGAAAAACCATCACAGAACACTACCAAAAATCATCACCGTCAAAAAACCAGCATCGCCGGTGAGATTCAATAATCAACCTCGACTTCGTAGAATCAAAAACCAAAACCAGAGTGCTGACCGAGATGGGCATTGTCTCCGCGGTTCCACATAGCGGAACCCCCCACAAGACAATCCCGCAGAAACCCAACCACAAGAAAATCATCATCACGACCACATAAAAAAGAAAACAGATCCACAAATCATCAAGAAGAAACGAAACCACCCAAGGAGGACCCAGTCCGTCGCCATTCATACCGACATAGCACACATAGAAACAGATCCACAAACCAGCATCATCACCAAAACCCGTACAAAGAATAAAAGATGACGCAAAACCCACCACCACCTTCCGTAACGCAACTAGTGGCCAGATCTGCCCAAAGCACAAGCTCCTGACACCGAACACGACGGAAACCCCAGAATGCAGCACAGATCCCGCACCCTGGGGCATCATCATGCCTCCATGATCTCAGGCATCATTTTATCTCAACTATCAATACCTTTCATAATATAGATTATTCATTACGAGAAAAATCCCTTTAATTTGGACAATTTTTCTATATCCTATGATGTACCGATGCTTTCAGGGGCTATCTAAAACTGAAACCTATCTTTTCTTTGCATTACCAATTCATTTTTAATAAAATTAAATGATTGATTTAATTTATGAATCATTAATCCTTATAAAAAAGTGTCTATATTGAGTAAAATATACACATTTACCATTTTCCCAAGTAATTGCAGTAACTTTTATAGTTATCACAATATTTAATAATTTTATATGATTTTGGAAATAATCATATCCATGATATAAGACTACAAAAATTTAATATAAATGAAAAATTTAATGAATTATTATCAAAAAAATAAGGGTATTATAAATTTCATATTAAATAAATTAGGTGCATAATATTAAAAAATTCCTCAATAAAGTGAAATTGAGATGAATTCCCTTACCAAGTTGTAATTAGTAAGATAGTATGGTCTATGAATTATAATATATTAAAAAAAATTAACTATAATGAGAATAAATAAATTCATTATATAACAAGTAAAGGTGGTGTTATATACACCTCATAAAGTAATATAGGATCATAATATCGAAATATGCCCCAATAGAACTCAATTGAGACGAAGTCCCTTACAAAGATAAAAATTTTAAAGTGAGACTTAATAAAATGAAGATATTATGTGTTTGAACGTTATGTCCACATAAAAAAGGGGAAATACAAAATAAGATAACAAAAATTAATTTCACACATAGTCTTATCCTTTTATACTCAATGATGTAGATTTTTATCCCAACGAATAGAAATTGAGCTAGGAAATAACTTACAAAGTATGTATCACTAGGTGAGAGTGAATAAATTAAGAGATTACGTGTTACATATATATATATATATATATATATCAAAAAATACATTTGGAAATAAAAATTAAATCATAAAAATTAAATTTTACACATAATCATGGAATAATATAATTAACAAAGTGGACTTATAATCAAATTAATGGAAATTGAGTTAAGAAACCACTTACCACTGGGCAATAAAGAATCAAAATCTACTTGGATAAAATAATTAAAAATGAAACATAAAATAAATTTATATATTAATTATTAATGATATTAAATGTGATATGGTCACTATATACACCATATAAAATAAATAGGTGCATAACAAGAAAATGTGGCTCAATGAATGGACATTTAGATAGAATCCCTTACCTGAAGATTCTCTTCAATTTTGTGTAAATTAAACTCTAGTATAATATATAAAATAATGTTATTAAAATATTGAAAAACAATATTAATATTTATAATTTCTTACATTATACTTTTATAACATCTTACCACCATTTCATTAAACATATGTCATTATTTTCATTATATTGAGTGTTAATTATCTTGTTATCTCATTAATGATTTTTCATCATTTTCCAAATTAATTTTCATAGGATGCATAATAATCATATACATAATGATATTAATGTTTTAAATATCATATATATCATAAAAAAATTATTATAGCTATTATTCATTTTTTAACATCGAAATCAAACTACATCATGTCATGGAGAAGGTTGGTCGTACGTATGAATGAGCGATGATATGATTCCCCAAATAGTTAATGGGTAGGAAAATGGATGAAATATTAATTTCAAATAATAAATATAATTTCATAATTATCATACATATCTATTATTCCTATCATTATTACCATCTTAGTAAATTGGTGATGAAAAATAAATTACACTGTTGTGTGGAGATACTAAGCCGTACATATGCATGTGCGATGCTTTTGATTTTCGTAGGTTTTATAAATACTGTAATATTATTTACTCATAATAACAATAAAATCAATTTATATATATAACACTCAGTTACTAATTTAGTATGTAAACACCACATTAATTGGATGTATATAAAGAAAGAAATTTTAAAGAGTCGGTAAAAAAGATTATGTCTTCTCTGGGGGACTTCCTTTAGTCTCTTCTTATGGGAATTAGTGATTGCCTTTTTGGGAGACCAAAACATATAAAAAATATATGGATGTTTTGATGAGTAATATTCACATTTTAAACGATATATATGTTTCAATGTTTCCTTATTATTTGCAGGAAGGGGTTCAATTTTGTTATTGAGATGGGGGGAAAATACGAAAATTCTCAAAATTGTAAAATAATATTAGTCTTTTGTAGATCCAAATACATTCAAGTGGAATATAAATTAATAGTAGAAAACATTTTATACAATATATGATCCCATTTTGATTATTTAATATTTATATGATTTTTAAATAAATTAACAAAATATGATTTTTATAAAATCTTATTTTTTTCAATTTTTTAACTATTAATTTAATTTGACTTCCATTATATCAATATAAAAGGGATTTGAAATATAATACATTAAAAAATAACTAATATTTCCTATATATGTATAAATTTTGTTCCCATAAAAAACATATCAATTATATCAAAATAACTATTTTTAAATTTATTTACTTAATTTTTCTGTTAATTAAATGTACATTGTATTAGCATTTCAAAATAATTTAAGGTGATTATATATTTCATAATAACTAATAAAAAAATTCATTAATTAATATTATTTTTTTATGATAAAAATATAAATTTATTTTCGTTTCTATGATCATTTCTCCATATGTGGAAACATTAATTATTTTAAATACTATGAAAGTTGCATTTTATAACTATTTTTATTTAAATATTATATAATTAATTTTCAAAGAAAATAATCCAAAAAAAATTAAATTAGAGAATAATTTTATAAGGGTAAAATAATACTCATCAATTTTTTGGATATATTTAGGTCATTGTTTTACCCATATCTTTTTGTTTTATCCTCCCGTTACATCTTTTAACAATTAATATACAATTACAATTTTACACAATATTAGTGTAAATAATGTTATTATAAAATTAAAAAAGTTTCATAAATAGAATATAGTAGATTCATTAAAAAATATCTAATTAACTTCACTGAATTAATTAATTAGGATTTTCTATTCATTTAATAAAATAGTATTTTTTATAAAATATTAATAATGTCAATTTTAGAACTATTCAATACATTTACATTAAAAATATTAATTTAACACTTATAATTCTAAAAAATATATTTTATTATAATCCTAACTTTAAAAGATAATCCAAAAAATTTAATTTATATCATTAAATATATTAAATTAAATTTATTTTAGTATTTTGAATATAATTTAATTTATTTATCCAATAACTAAATGATTATTTAATTAGCATATTGTATGCATTTTATATAATTATTTATTCAGTAAAAATTTATAATAAATTATCATAGGTAATAAAAATAATTTAAAAGTCAAAATAATCTTTATAATATAAAAAATCATCTAGATAAAATCATATTAAAAATATAATACTTATTGAAAAAATATTTTTTGATATTTGACATTACATTTTGTAAAATACTATAAAATTCATACTCTTATCCAAGTTTCCCCAAAATAAATATATAAATTTATATCATATAAATATGTTTATTATGATCAGAATATATATTCATATACATTCAATATTTATTATAACACAATTTTATTTCAAGACAACACATTTAATGTGTTATTTTGACATTGATGGCCATGTTCAAGCATTTCATAAGAATTTGTATAATATTCTCATTATGTAATTGAAAAATTATAAGTTACTAGTAAAAACCATCATTTATAATTAATATTTACTAAAATTTTCTTAAAAATACTTTATACCTCTATTTCGCCGGGTTTTTTGGATGGTGAACGTGGAATGAGATCTCCAATGATAGTTTGATTGAGCGGTATTTTATGGGCTCTCTAAATAATATGAATTAGGACATCCTATTAGTTCACCATCCTTAGAAACTCACAAAAATTCCCTTTTCTATAGCTGGGTATGAAACTACTTTCAAAAGATCAATAATCATATGGGTTTCCTTGATGAGCAACTCTTGGGAACTCGCATTGGTTGAGAGGATATGAGATCAAGCTCATCACACCCCTGGGGGTGGATTATTTCCTACACTGATACTCTCTTATAGATTAAAGATATGTTTTTAAATCCAGTCATATTCTCCATATAGGATTGATTATCATAACAATATCACTTTAGGTTAATTTTCATTTATAAGAAAAATATAGGGACTTATATAGTGTATCCATCAGTATGTATTTGAGGTTCCCCATCATTTTCTAGTAATAGGTGGATGCTTATATTCTGATGCTTTATAACCAAGTGCATTAGAATATGCATCCATGTAAGGAGGATGTTAATATTATGAGGAGGGTAATGAGTCATTATGCGGCGTCCTATGTATCTTAGTTTTTCCAGAAATCACAACCTACAAAGTCATTCGCTTCCTTAGGACGAGCCTTGAGGCATATACACTTGGATAAGGGGAATACATATTGTTTCTCAGGTTATTGGATATTCATGATGCTCAATTACGTGTTCATTGCGTCACCCCTAAGCACACATTTTCTATGCTCAGTGTGAGAAACAAGTGAGTGGAAGTTGATTATCCTCATGGCGTTTAGATATAGAGCATGGTTACTAGAATAGTCCATAGGGTGTTTGGGATAGAGCTCGGTTCTTGAGAAGGTATCTTATATATCCTAAGTATGAAAGAAACCAGAGTCATCATTGTTTGGGTAATATCGTCGCATACACACTAAGGCTACCTTATACCATTTGGATGTTTTATAGTGTAGATGAAATTATAATTAAGAGTCCCAAATCCCTTGTGAGCCATACTTGTTATGAGAAAGTAGGGATAACAAGTAATTAATTTCCCTGTTTTGAGTAAGGGCCTTAGATATTGGGATTTCCCTGGATGATTAACATGGATATTGAACATAAAGGGTATGTATCCCACATATCCAGGCTATGGGAGGAATTAGAGTCTTCATTGTTCCATTATATTGGGGATTACACACTCAGGCCTCCCTGGTAACATGACCTTCTTGTCTAGAGGGCGTCTCATGAACCGTTTTCCATATCCTAGGAGACATCTCATGACATGGCTTGACACGAATGAAGGTTGCCGCATGACCTGGTTGGAATATATAGGGATCCAATGCATGACCTGTATTGACATGTATGGATGGTGTCACATGACCCAATTGGAATATTTGGGGAGCTATCACATGACCTGGATTAACATGTATGGAGGGTTTATCATGAACCAGTTGGAATATCCCAGGAGCCATCACATGACCTAGTTTGATGCGTATATAGGGTGTCATAAGCTCTAGTGTGGAATATCCTTGGATCTATCGCATGAAATGTCTTGGCATGTATGGAGGGTGCCGCATGATGTCATTGGAATATCTACGTATCCATAACATGAAATGACATGATATGTAAGGAGGGTGTCACATAACCCAGCTGGGTTATCCTAGGAATCATCACATGAATTGGCTTGACATATCTGGAGTATTTATGAGTCTCGACTAACATGCCCAGGGAGTGCTGAGAGGTTTTGGGTGTCATGTCCAGGTGATTTTGTGAGACTCAACTAACATGAGCAGGAGTCATTATATGAGATAGGTGATGTTTCATAGGGACGTCAAATATTCATGGTGATGGACCCAGGGGGTTCTCAATGCTATAATGGTTTATGCGGGGGAGTTGTGTGACTCAATCTAACATATTTGGAGTATTCTGCATGCCACAAAAGGTGCATCGAAGGAGTGTCTTGATATCATGGTGACATTTCTAGGTGTCGTCGCATGTCTTTGGATGACACATGTGAAGCACATAGGGAGAATCAGGAATGTATTTATCATAATAATTCCACCATTGACCTTGGTTATTAACCTTGTGTTGTAGATTCCGTGGTTTTATTGAGTGTCTTATTGTTTTTATCCTCACATGATCTAATGTACTTATGGGATTTTCTATGCACAACCCATCAGAGGTCCTTCACATGATCTATGAATGATCACACAAAGTGAATTATACCAAGTGCATGACTACTCTGGATTCCCGTCGGTATATTACCTGACATAAAGCTAATCAGTCGCGTGATCAGTTGCTCAGAAAATTCTATATAATCCAATAGTATGGGCATTAAGAATCCCACTTGCATAGTTTTTTTGTATTTTTCATGCTAGGGTGGGGGATTTATATTCCTCTCCACCCCGAATACTTGTCTTTTGTGTAGCATATCTAAAACAAGTTCAGGCTGGAGCCATCGAACGTGGTATGTAGCCATGTGGTTTCGCAAGTGTCTTCCATGGAATTTTTTTTCACAATTCCTTATTTTCAATTATTTAGAGTATCTTCCATTGAATGTTATCCATATATATTTCTTTAGGGGTTAGGATGGTATTTCAGGAACTTTACAATGAAAAACCATACGGCCTAGGTGCACTCATTCAGTTTTCTAGGGGGCCTTCACAAGAGCAAGGAGGTTTGTTGAAAGGGATCTTAAAAACTATCTGCATGCGATGCGCCATGCATGGAGCCTTCACATGAACTTGAAATGGTCATGCGATCATGATTTTCTCAGTAGATTCATGAATTCTTTGACCATCCTATTATTCCATTATTTTATAATGAAAATAATACCTATATTCAATTATTTCCTTATTTTTGTTTTTGACGATGCTTATTTGGCTGTATCAACAAATAACCCCCCTTAAGAGATACGTCCATGGGGACAAGGACTTGGTTCTAAGGAAATGATTTTCCCAATATTACCATTGATAATGTCATGAGCTAGTGCTTGGGTGACTTCTAGTCTACTGGGCGATGTTTGATATCCCGCAAACTACCTATATAGTAGGGGGGATAAAAATTCACCCCATGAGACACCTCCTTCTATAGAGTGCTCCCACTATTTCTCTAATCACAAGACCCTGCCACAAACCCTGATCATGAACATTATCCCTAACTCCATTATAAATACCTATTTCACCAAAGCTTATGTGAAGGCTACTTTCGGCTCAAGTACTCCTCTTCCCCAACTGCTAACTTGATTTTCGATAATTCCTCAGACAATGGATTTGATGAATATGGTTTCATCAAACGATTGTGCAAGATGCATTGGATTTATTGTTCAATAATTTATTATCTATGTGACCATCTTCAGGTCATTTGATTGAGAGCCTCTAGGGGGACATGATATTCACATTATAACTTTCATGGGTTTCAATCCATGTTAGTCTACTAGAGATTAGGCAATCCACAAACCCTCTATATGGTTAGCGAATCCCATATTGAGTCATGAAATATACATGACACCACATAGATTTTAAATATCATATATTCTTTTGACAAGAAATTATGTTTTATTTGTTTGTCCTATGCAACTAAATTATTTTCATATGGCTTCTAGTTCTTACCATGGTTTCTCAGCTTCAGCCAACCAAAGGGCCATGATTATGAAGAATCACAATGTAGATCCCTTATATTTTATGCGTACAGTTAATGAGGTCATGTAGTGGTTTCTTTCCACTGACATTCAGAATTATACCTTATCTTATCAGCATACACTATATGATTTTGGCTTGTTAGATGATTCCAAAATACCTATCACAGATTTTAACCTACCTATTTACTGAGTATCTAGATCTCGTAACTGCGCTTAAGAAATGATTACTGATGATTCTTAGCTGGTAACTATCCAGTATTAGGGTTTGTCTTATCTGTTGGCCATTTCTCCCCTATGTCTGTAAGGTTATTGCCTTTATCAAAAAACCATTTCGCAGAGTTACACAAGAATATTCACATATTTTCTGGATTCCTCTAGTGGTAGGTGAATGAATGGGCTTGGCCCTTCTGGGTGAGGTAGAGTTGTTCCGAATATTCTTTTGATCTATACAGGGTTCATCTCCAGGAAGCCATATGGATTCATGAATTGGTCATTTACCTCTAAACTGACCTCCTATGAGAAATTATTAGCCACTGGTGTCCTAGAACCAACACATTCCATCTTCCTCACTGTATGGTGGGTATCATTTTATGGAATTTACATCAACTAGGCGACATCCCTACTCACTGAGATATGTATGAACAATTTTCATCAAATTATGAATTTCAAGGATGATCCTCTACAGACTACTATTCTAGGGGAGAATATTATTTTCTTCATGAAGAAAATTATAGAGATAGATCTAACAGTGCGCTCATATATTTCCTTTACTTGCTAGATAAATATTTTGTATGTGGAAGAGGGGTCAGACACATGGTTATCCACCCACGTAAATTCCCATCCTATTATGTTTTAAAAAGTTCCATCTCATATTAGGTCCATTATGGAACCCGGGGACAACACCTCATGGGGATATTGGGTGAACATGGATGTTTCTTAGGAGCTTAGGTTGGTAGGTTTTCGTAGAGTGTTCCAAAATGGGTGGCTCTTCCCATCTTCAGACACATGCTCATATATTCACAAAAAAAAATTGTAATAGTGGCTTGTATTGTATAAGGGAGGTTCCTTAAACTAGTGGTACTTTTTCTTGTACACCTCTTCTAGATGTTGGGTCATATCCAATAAGGCAGCACTCCCTACAAGATTGGTTTTCCACTCATGTTCCTATTTGACTGGATAGGGAAGTATTTACATTTTTTTAGTACTGAAATATATTTAGGATCTCAGAACCAGTATCCATCCATATATTGATAAACATATCTAGGGTTTGACCTATTTCTCTATCCCCTATTGAAGTCAAAGTTTCACTATGCTGATCTGATAACATCAACATTGATACCTTCCATGCAAAGGGAAGCCAGATTATTGATGATGGAAGTGGTTCTCTTGATGAGAGAACTTATAAGAGCTTTCATTGATATGGGATCCTTGCATCCATGATGGACGAGTTGATTATCTATGAACCTTAAACTTTATACCATTTTTCCTGACAGTTTGGCTGCATTCAGGGAGTTTCCCCCATTAATTTGGCCAATTTCCAAGGGTAGAGACTTGAAGGCATCATCCTCCAATATTGAAAGATACTATAATATGAAGATACGTGATCTGTGATCATATTTCAGCAAACTGACGCTCCCACTATACTCACTCGAGATTATGCCCAGACATGGGTGATGACTTATCCCATTGGGGTGATTGACCAACTAATCCACCAGGTGGATATGCCACTTCCATCAACAATGACCCTATCTATGGAAATATTGGAATTGATTAAGGAATTGGTAAAGGAATTAAAGAAATGAACTTTCTACGATGATTTTTATTTGGATGGTAAGTCAGATTATGTTGAGTAGACTAGTCCTACGGTGCAGGCTATGGATGATACACTTGTTGAGAGAGAGGCGTATGAGGCTTCTTCTCATTTTTCAACATTGATTCAGCTAGTTGGTCATCGTTGTACTATACCTAAATTGTTAAATATTTAGTTTTAGTCATGTTGTAAGATGATCTAGGAACGTATCCAGGTATTGATTACTGTGACCCCTCTAGAGACATTCTACCATCAAGTGAAGCAGTTTCACCAGTTACCACATGATCCATGGGAATTAGACATTGATTAGAATATTGTGTATGAAATTATTCAGTATATAATCTTGAACCAATGATATATGGACACACAACAATGGGTCCTACATAATTTTATGAGTGAGGGATCCCTCGGAAAAAAAATTAGGGAGAGGATGGAGGCACAGGAGCAGGGTAATCAGTTGTTAGAACTGTAAGCCCAGATGGATGAATATACAATGTAGATATAGATATATAAAGAGATTATTTCTCATATAAAGTCTATCCTTTTGAAATTTTTGATCTCAATAGGTACATATTAGATTATGTTTGCTGATTTGACAACTCTGGTCAAATTTCTTCATCATGGGGTAGAGGTGGAAGAGGCGAGATGGACGAAACTTCTGTGCTCAATTGACACCACCCACTAAAATCTTACTGATCTTATTGGTTCTGATAAATGCCTTTTTTGATATTATATTTTTTATACTTCATTACCTAATTATTCACTACAATCCATTTTTTCAGGATTCAGAGAGAGAAACCAAAATGTGGAGATTCCTCCCTCTTTTTCATACTATGAATGGATGAGTTTTCTAAGCTGGCTATCTAATTCCATTCATAGTATGATATATCTATATTCCTATTCTTTTAGAAATTTCTTCTAATACCCACCATTTGCATTGCAGCGCATGATCATGAATGCATAATCCATAGTGGGATTACCCTAGTAGAAGATATGTCCTCATGAATGAGTAATTTCTATATCCATGGAGAGAAGATCCACCCTAACAAGGACATGTAAGGGGCCTCATAATGATTTCCATGTGCTTTATTTTTAAGTATTTCATATAGGAACATTTCATGCTTTATTTTAGGGTCTTTTAGCTTAGACCATCTTCTACATCATTTTATGGTCTTTTAGCTTATAAAATTTGATACTTTAGTTAAAGGTCTTTTATCTTGGACCATCTTCCACTTTAGTTTTATTTATTTTATCTTGGAACATCTAATGAGAATAGGTTACGATGAAGACATGCAAAAAGTGACCTAACACTCTAATGGATTAGATCCTACCCAGGTGAAGGTGAGTCTCATGAGGATTTGATTTACCTTTTTTCAGAGTGACCCATTTGATTGAAAACCATAGGTGAATATAAAGAAGCCATGGGAATGTATTCTTAGTCATGAAAATGGGTCCCATGAATTTAGGTATATTTTCTAGGGGTTACGGAGGATCTATATAGGAAATATTGATGAGGTTTGAATACTAGGTATTCAAAACCATCCTTGGGTAGTTGGGGCATGGATGATGTAAATCAGGTTCTTCCATGGCATTGGAAAGGTTCCCAAGGATTGAAGCTCCTTTCTGAAAAGGAGAAGATGAATAAAGGTGGCATGTCGGGGCTCTTATGCATCAGTAGAATGACCTTGAAAAGATAATCTCGAATTTATAATGGAGTAAATGGAATTTTTGTGAAGGCTCAAAATTATAAATAATGAAGTTTTATATGGGAAAAATCTACCCATGAAGGGTTCTGGCCCCATAGGAAAGCTATCTCATAAAATGAAGCTCAATATCTACGCCATGTGGTTTCGAATAAAAAGACATTGTCCATAAAAGGCTATGAAATGAAGTGTCATAGTCTATCTTTGAGAATGGGTAGGAAACATGGTGATGTAACATTGAGGACATCGAAACTGATTAGATAGTATAGTTTGGGGATGGTAAATCATGACCCTGAGTGCCCGAGTCTGGAGAATGATATGGGTCAATCATATAAGGAGTGGTTAAGACATGATGGGATGTTATGTGATTTCATGATTATGTCAGTGATCAATAGAATCAGAAGATCATTTTCCAGAGTGACACATTTGGTTGACAGCCATAAGTGCATATGCTGGATCCATATGCATGTATTCATACTCAAACAAAGGTCCTTTATGACTGGATATCCTTTCCATGGTCTATGAAAGGTTATGGTGAATCAAGACACCCCAAATCATGAAGTGAGGTTTGAAAAGTATATAAAATCATAGGAGGGTTCAAGTACCCTAAAAGTTGTGTCACCACCAAGAGAATATATTCTTATAGCGTGGTGATGTGAAATACAAATCCCTAAATTTTTCCTAGACCTGTGGATCCAGTGAGCCAAGATTTTATTTTTAAAGGTTTATAGACACTAAGTTCATTATTCCTCTTATGTTTACGCCCTATGTTTTTCCTAAACTATGAGGATGAAGTTTTTAATGGTAAGAGTCTCATATTTTTCTCAGGTCACACTTTGTTGGTTTTCATCATTACATTTTCTGTTCCTCTTCCCTTGTAAATTTATGGTTTTTAAATTTTTATCATTATAGTCTAGACTTTACGGTCTTACAACATTGACCAAGTCCTGGGTAGCTTAAGCTCATGACTCACCTGGAACTAGTAGTGGTGATGCTACAAAAGAGCCTAATTAGGATATCTGTATCCAAGAGCATTCCAATATCATTCCATGTAGGGGGAAAAGATGTTGTAATCCACCAATCGGGTTCATAAAATCCTGAGAAATGGTATGGGAAAATTCGTACAGGGATAAAATAAAACACAATGGGGTTATAGGTTCCACTATAGTGATTTCAGGATCACAAGAATTAGGAGGCCCTTTATATTATACCAACATATCACTGATTGGTAGGTCTAAATCCATTTTTTATCAATACCATGGCCAACTGAGTGATCTATTTATTTATTTTCAACAGAAATGAAAATATTGGTGAAATCTATGTTAAAAAAGATTTGCAGTGTGACACGTGGATTTTAGTTCTTTTAATAGATGGGATAATTACATTTTACTATGGTTGGATAGAGTAAGTCTCTTGTGGTCATTTTATAAGGAATGCAAAATTGTATATTGTATATACAATTTATCATCATCAAGTGGGGACATTTCTCATTCATATTTATTTTCATGCATCTAAGATGTTTTCCATGTAGTTCAACTTTATGCAGTAAGGAAATACTTCCATTCTATTTAACGTCATGTGGTAGGGATGTATAAATCAATGTGGAAGGTGGTATTGTTTTAGATAAGACCAAATATATGATCTTGGGCATCACTATGTATCTCATGAAAATGACAATCAAGCCACAATTAGTTCTGGATGACCATGTAGTTTAATGTATTGTAGTGAGGATGAAGGTTGTAATGTAGTTTATTGTCATGTGGGTAGGATGATGTAGTACAGTTTAATTTCATGTTGTAGGGACATATACAGACCATTGAGGGTCATTTTAGCCAGAACATAAGATGAAGTTCTTAACATCGATGCACATAGTGTGGTTCCATGAAGAAACAAGTTGTGAATGAGGACCAAAGGGTTTCATCCACACCATGAAACATTCTACGAAAACACAGTCCAATGGGAAAATGATTATACTTGTAGGTGGGCCCAACGAAAAAATGCATGGGTATCACTACATATATCAATTGGATGAGAATCAAGCACCACATAGATATAGAAATGGAAGTAATCTACGTAGGTCTAACCCATGCATATTGGTGGAAATTATCTCCGTTGAATATTTTATCTAGACTTAGGATTTGAGAACCAGACATCACTATATATATTGTATGGGAAGATATCATGAAACATGTAGTTTATATAATTCCATGTAGTTTAACATCATGTGGTAAAAAAAGGTGGACCAATGAGAATTGATAGGAACATCGCGGTTGGGCTGAAGAGTGGACGTTTTGTTATCTCTATATATCTCAGGATAATGAGAAACAAACCAGATGTATTTCTTAGGGATGTGTAAAATTTAATTTCATGCGATATAGATATCGATCGTGCAGTTTAACATCATGTGGTGAGGACTTATGGTGTGTATTTTATTTTTTTTCCACCCAAGACCGTAATGGATCCATTGTGTACCTCTATGCATTTCTTGTGAGGGTATTCCATGATCATAATTTCTCAGGTCATGTGAGAAATTATTAGTATGAAAAACAAGTAGCTGCACTGTATCCCCTATAGTTCAGAGACAAAACAGGGTATAAAAAGTTCACTTTGTATGATTCAGTTAATATACCATGATATTAGGATTGAGGCATCCCTATGTATCTCATTGGTAATGTGAATGAATATATACAAAGTTTTGTAGAAACCATGTAGTTTAAGGACATGTAGAAAGTACATTGAAAGTGTAGTTTAACTGCATGTGACAAGTAACCTGGATTACCCAATGTGAAGTGGAAGGGGAGTTGTAGATCCATGTAGTTTTGTGTCATGTTGTGAGGACATTGGTCGTGCAGTTTACTGTCTTGAGGGAAGGATGAACTTCGTAAAATTTAATGAAATGTTGTCATGATGAAATGTTCCATGAATATTAACATCATGTGGCAAAGAATAATGACGATACTTACTCTAACGTGGATGCCTCTTTTCTAAAAGTTATGAAAAGTATATCTTGATAAATCATTCATTTTTCAGTGGTGTGAAACACTACCCATCCATTGTGGCCATCGAATTAGATCCATTATGATTGAAAATATGTATGATGAAAGTTCATTCCCACCCAGGCTCTAATTTCAGGGGCTTAACTGTCGGTATCATTGTGGTTTTGAGGGCCATCACATGTTCTCCTTGAAAAAATGAATGGATGAAAACCTTTTTTTTGAAGGCTCATACTATCGAGTTCTGGTAGACGTCATGTTTGTGCAGTGTGGAAAAACCTTTCACATATTACTGTTCCAACTCATGTAGACATTTTATTCATTTTTTATCTTGTAGAAGTTTTCTGCAAATGGAAATTCAGACTGATGGAAGATAAACTTATATGGGTAACATTGCCTTGGTACCATACACAAGTGACTATGATGTTTCCCATGTAGTAGTTCATGTGGTGGTATTATAGGCCCATAAATCATGGAACGTTTTTCCGTCCAGGAAATCTTATCCTTGTTAACCATCTTCTAGAGTATGTTTGACAGAGTCTTATTGAAGGCCTCTATTGGTCTGCTTTCAACTATATGATAGCAGGATGAGTGATTGGAATCGATGTTTTACTCCTTGTAAAGATTCTACTGCTAGTTGTAACAGAATTTGGGGTTGTTTTCCATCAATATTGTGTGAGGGACTCCGAACCAAGTGGAGAAATAAAATTTCAAAATGGTTATGATATTTTTAATCCCATATTCCTTGAGGGGTATCACCTATTCCCAGTTCTAAAAGAAATCGGTAGTATTAAGGATGTACTTGAACTTATTCATCATGGTCAGGGGATATAACCCCACAAAATCCATCCCATATATGTTAAATGGATAATAATATTTGGATATATGTAGCAATTCTGGGGGATTATGGATGATGTTTGAAATAATCATGTACACGATACATTTCATGGTGAATTCTATGCAGTCCTGTATCAATTTGTTTCCAGAAATATCCCATCCTCATAATTTGGTGGGAGACATTGGTTCTAGATTAATGTGCACTGAATGATCCTACATGGACTTCTTCCATGATAGAGGGAGATAATCCACCTACTATGCACGTAAGGGGAAGTCCATCAAATCCATTTTTGTAGATCATCTTCCCATTTGGTCCATCCAGCAGGGTGAAGTTTTCTACCTGAAGCCAGATATGTTCCCTTTCGGCACAATCTACTGGGAGAGTCTAGTTTCGAAGATAACTGACTACAGGTTTCATCCATCCATGAGTGGTAACTAGTTTATCATGCTCTGGGTTATTTTTGACCTGATTGATCTATTCCATATCAGATACAATGATCAACAAGACCATTCTTTAATGTGTGATACATATAGTTTCTTCCTTCTTATTAGGGTTGGCTAGGAGGGAAGCTGCATTAGCCAGTGTGTCATTGAAAAACTTTTATGATCAAGGTACAATGTATAGTGTGGGAACAAAGGTTAATTCTCCCATAAATCCCCTAACATAGCCAGTAAGAGGGGATAATTCTTTCTTTTTAATGGAATATTCACCATTGGTCTTCTTTATCACATGTTCAGAGTATCCTTTGAAATACAGGGAGGCTATGTACAATTATAGCGGTAGTTCCAATCCAATGATGTGGGATTCATATTTAGCCACATTATTTGTGTAGCATTCATATCACAAGAAAATGTTGATAAAACCTACATTGTCTTGTTGTACGGATACAATCCGTAGACCAATCGAATTGAGCTTCAAGTTTTCTATTCTAATGTTGAAATGACTCCGGAAGGCACCATCAAAGTATATCTACCATGTCTGGTGAGTGTAATGGGTATAAAATAACCCTTCAGACATGAGCTCAGTATCTTCTGGTGTAATTTCTCAGGTAGGATGTACTGTGTGAAAATCAGTTAGGATCTACTATCTCTTTGACTTTTGAGATATCAACTGTATTCTATATTATTGTAGAATTTCTTCCCATCGATCCAAGCATCCAGTAAACATGGGGAGTTCAAGGATGAAATTGAGTGGGTCAATTTGAGATTCTATGTGGACCTCATGTTGATTCCTGTAATGCCTCATCTTTTTAACGACAAAGATGAATCCAAGGCAGTTATTTTCTACATCAGAATATCATGTCTCAGTACATAACATGGTCCAGCTGAGGGAGAAGAGACAATTTTCAAATCCTACATACTTCATCTATTAGAGAAGGGTTTCCAATGATCATTCCTTATCATCCACATAAAATATGAGTGGAATCCCTTCAACTGGAGTAATTAAAACTGGTGGGTATAGTATGTACTACTTAATCCATTCAAATGGATTTTTTAACATTCCTTCTACCATTGGACATTGAATACCTTGTTCATTTACCTTGTGAAGGGGAGAGCATTTTTGGCCATGTTGGATATAAATCACTGAATGTATGAGATATGTCCTTGGATTCCACTCACTTATTTTAGATTTCTGGGGGGTGGAATTTCTAGGATATCAGTAGTCTTATCTGGGACTACCATGATGTCACGACGACGTACCACAAAGACAAGGATCATTCCTAGCGTTACCCTAAAATCCCAATTCAATGGATTTATCTTTAGACTCTATTGTCAAAACTTTTCTATGATTTCTTGGTTATCCATGATGTGATTAAATCCCTTATGAGATTTGATGACCAGGGCATCGATATAACACTCAGTTATCCTTCCCAAGAATGCCTTAATGATGCGATGCCTGGCATGGTGATATGTGAAGAAAGTATTCATTAGTCCGAATAGAATTACCTGATAGTATATGATTCCATGAGGTTCTCTAAAGATGCTATCTTATTCATCCTTATGGTCCATTTTGATCTAGTTGATCACTGAGAAACCATACATGAAGAAAATGGCTTGGAATCCAACTGTTACATCGATGAAGAGATGAATGATCGGCCATGGGAAATCTTCCTTCAGGAAATGCCAATTGAGGTATCTAAAGTAAATTCAAACCCTTATATTCCCATTATTTTTCTAAACAGGTATAATGTTGGCAATCCATCTCAAATATAACACTTATCAGACAAAAGGTAGATTTGATCAATTTATCTACATCCTCCTCCATATTGGTGGCATGATCGCGGTGAATTCTCCAAGATTCGATGTTAAATCCTCAAAGCTCATCGGGTAGTCCATGAAGGTGAATCACCGCATTTGGATCCAGTCGGAGCATTTCTCTATAGTTCTAAAAAAACACATATGGGATCTTCTTCAAAAATGCAATGATCATATCTTTCTCTTCATGGGGAATGGAGGCACTAATCAGAGTAGGATTTGACTATTCTTTCTTCCCCAAGTTTGTATTCTTATGCTCATATATGGTGACATAATAAACTTCCTTGAATACTGGAGGGGCCATCCTGAGATATTCTTCATCTTACTCCATCTATGAGTCTATGAAGACATCTTCGGGTGAGGATGGGAACATTCAGGCCACTCCATCACTATTAGGGTGAGGGAGTCCAATAGAATAAACATCCTCATCCCATTCCATCTAAGCTTCTGTAGAGATATTCCAATGTTTATTGTTACTGGGGATAGGATAAATATGGACCTCTAGGTTTAGATCCATTATTTTGACCGTGTTTATGGGAACACATAGTTTTCATCGAGAATGCACCAAGGATTTGCGGGGCCGATGCTTAATCCATTGGGAGATGCAACGTGCAAATAATCATCTGTCATTGGTTTATTACCTCCCATCTTATATAAATCTAATTCAGCTTATGTGGCTCTTCAAGTCTTGAAGGAAAAATTATTTCTATGTATTTTTTCTGACCATTCCATTGATGGGTTACTTCAAACATCGATGGAATATCGACGACAATGCCAAGTGGCTAAGAAGCCAATTCCTCCTAAGAAGGACATTATATGTGGTGTATGGTTTGATAACCATGAACTCAACATAGATGGGAGCTCCCAAAACTGGATCACGGTATCGGTCCTCCCTAGGGGAATTTTCTTATTCTTATCATACCCCAGGATGGTCATCATTGTAGGGTTTTGTCCATTTCACCATACTCTAAAAGTTAGAGATTTATGGGTGGGATGAAATTGATTTTATTTCCATTATCAATTAGAATCCTTGGTACATTTACATTATTGTTTTTTTATGAAATGTATATGTTTATTATGTTCCCTTGGATGGCCTCCTCCTGATCTTGATCAACAAACGAGGTGGAAATATTATAGGACATAGTCTCCACTCGATAGACCTTGGTGGCTACAACTTTTTTCTCAAATTACCATAAGTTTCATAGGGTTTCAAAATTTGACTCCATTCATTCATTTGAATGAGGAATCACATCAAGGATTGAGAGATTGGCTAGAACTGCAGCTAGATATTTCAGAACATCTTACATTTTTGACCGAGGTCAAGAATTCTTGATATGGGGTTTCACCTAGGCATGAATCATTGCGACTAGAGCATGAGGTACAGGGGACAATTCCATTGATGTAAATAGACATGGAGCATATTAATAGGTTGAGGGGGGTTTCTTATTCTAGTGGTAAAGATCTAACCAACCTTCCCCATTATCTAGGTTGATCTGTTCGAACACCTACTAAGAGGTCATGCAAGGCAATTATTTGCAGGCGACTACTAGAGGGATTCAAGGAACCTCCATGCCTCCTTTGAGCCCACAGTAGTGCCTGACCTTGACTCTCATCTCTAAATATATCTTTCATGGGGATATGATAGGAATATTGAGTCCAACCACATCAGCGTTTCCCCTTTATCATTATCTATGGTGCATGGATCCTCCATTTCCTCAATCATATGTGGAAAACCCATATTCGGGGGTATACTCATCATCAGAGAAGGGGGTATTCAAGTGTATTGTTTTGAAATAACTGAATATGAATTATTCATCTGATGAGGATTTTTTTTGGTACGGCAGTGACTATTCTACAAATAGTGTAGGGAATAAATCTACCTACGATAGAGCTTGCATTGGTGAAGAATTTTTTTCTTACAACTCAATCACTTCCTACATCTTGTGGTTATTTCACCCATGGTAGGTAAATATAAAACATACATCTTGGGTTGTGGAGTTGTTATGTGTTTTTATAATTTCACCTTCAGAGTTCCATGATCTTGATCAACTATTTTCTTAACCATCCAATTGTCAAAAATTTGTGCCTGAATTCCCGAAACGTTCTACCAACTTTTCTCTTCTTCTGATCGGGATATGTTTATGTAAGACACATACTCCGGGGAATTTTATAACATCACATGACATGAGTTTACCATACATTGAAGGAAATCCTTGAAGATAAATCAATTCTTGATATTATGACCCATCCTTCTCTAAAAATGGATGTAATTGGGAATGTCGGTGTCGTTGACTTCATTAGGCCTCCTAGGAATTGGAAGTGTGAGGGGTCATTATCCATGGCTTCCATAAAATAATTTGGGACGTTTTTATTTCATAAGGAGTATAATTTTATTATCCATTTCTCAAATCCTGGCCGACCCTAATTTCACATTACATCTACCTGAGGGAAATTTAGTGGTTACTGCTACTCGTCTAGAGGTTATGGGCAGTTCAGAGCTTGCCAAGTTTCTTAGATAGGAACCACTATGATCTTGAGAGTGACATCTATAACTTTTGATATACTTGGATTCTTCTTCTATGATACTGACTTCAGTTTATAATTTGATCAGGTTCACTAAAAAGCTTTTTTAAGACGTTAATTTAATTCGGTGAACTCTTAGAACCCTCTTGGATATTTCATAGAGATTTGGGATGTATTCAACCTATCCCTATGATTTTAAGCATATATTTCCATTAGTTTCTATTTCAAGAGTGGGATGGTGAGTGAGTAGGTTAGACATTTTCACCTTGATATGAAACTAGACACCCTCTCATTCTCTCAATGCTTATAGTTCGTTAGGTCCATGATCATTGTATTCCCCAGTGTTGAACTGAACTAATAAAGTAAATGACGATGAAGGTATTCCCATCCTACAATAGATCCTAATAGTATACTTTTGTGTCAAAAAATTGTTGTTCCTATAAGTGTCTATACAAAACACCTCATCTTTTTTGCCTCATATTGATTTTTTGGGCCCATAATCGACCCACATTAGGATACAATGTGAGTGAAATGCTGGCCAGGATTACAGGTTGCATCAATGTTAGAAGAAATGGGATTTATAAACGTGGGTGGAGGTGGAGTATCTTCTACTCATTCAGGATATGGTCTCCTTTAAGGCTGTATGGGTGCTCGTCACCCTTCCATGGATTATATTCAGGTGTCAATGGATTCAATGGCGCTAAGTAGCTATGGAGGAACAATTGTCTACACTACCTTCTATCCACAGTGAGTGGTTTTTGGGAAGATGAGGGGGTCTCTCTTTCATGTCCCACTAATCCTCGATTCAGCCCATGATTGAAGGGTAACCCTTATGAGGGAGAGGTCATTGCCACAACGGATAGAAGCCATAATAATTTTCAGCTTCCATAATTATGTAGAATGATTTTCTAGATCTAGTGACATCATGTTATTATTATACTTCTCTTTCTAGAGAATCATCCATGGATGGGATAATATTCACCTCTAGATAGATACGATACCTAGTGGGAATGTTTCTCCTCAGTAGCTCCGCAATGGGTTATTTTAGAGATCATATTTCACTCCCATATTATGAAAACTATTCTTCCACAGATGTAATATAGGATATGGTCACATGGTTCCCCTTATCATTGAAAATATTATTCTTAGAATTTGGTATCTCCTTATTCAGTATTTCCAAATTTTTTATCCTTCTTCGGTTCTAGGTGCACACAACCTCATTCAGTGCATCCAAATCACCCTCCTCCTGGAATATGTTTTATGTGTCCCAGACCATTGAATCTACATCTTGTTAAATTTCACCCATGTTAACAGTTGAAAAATTCATAGTGTCATATCTGGAAATTGTGGTCATGCCATTGATTTTCACACAATAATCCAATTATTCACAACCTCCATCCGGGTCGTTGTTTGAACCATTTGCTTTTTTTGAACGTTTTGGGTTGTGACCCCAGTGGGGCATGAATTCCTTCACCATAAATTCATATTCCCTTCATTTATGAATTGTGACATTGTGTTATTTTTTAGTTTTTATTGTCCATTCGGCCCTAATCAGCAGCAATTTGTTTAGCGGTGAGAGGAACTGGTAGGATTCTGACAATTTATTTATTCAACAATACCTAGAAAATACTAATTCCCTCTGTGGTATTGATGATGATGAAAATTATCTAGGCATGTTGGGTGGGGGTTATTTAGGGCTACCATTGGTATTGATTGGTCCAGTTGTTGAGGATCCAATGGCTCCATTTGGGGACAAGATGATTCCTGAGATAGACATGATGGTATAAATTCCCCCAACCTAGTGGGATATGGATTCTTTGGAATCACCGCTGATGTATCTAGGGTTCTTTCCGGGGAAAATGTTATTGGTGATGGTGATTGAGATATAAATTCCACCAGCCCAATGGGATGTGGTTTTCCTTTTCCTATCGAAGGTATATTGTAATTCTTTTTGGGAATTGATGACCTGAAGTGTGGAGGCGCTGGTGGATTTTCTCATAGCCTGGGGGGAAAGTCCACTCCCAGAAAATCTCTATCACAACTGCTATTGTGGTCTCCATGATGTGGAACAGCTTTACTTGTGTGGGATCTAGGTGCAATGTCTTCCCATGATGAGGATATTTCCTTGAGGGTAGTTGATTGGGTGATCAAAACTTTGTTCTCCATGTTCTGGATATCCTCTTACTATCCAAAGGTTCCCAATTTGGAATCTTGTTGGATATCCTCCCTCCCCTTGTATGGTTTCTAGGCACCATTGAAGTAATGGAATTCCTTTGCAGGGACCAACTAGCCCATGTATTACCTAGTCCCCTGATTTCCCCAGAGGCTATAATGTTTGAGGACACCGTATATGAAGGGATATACTATTCGAGGGCATGGAAAAGTGTAAATAAATATATATTACCCATACTCGAATGTGTATGCATCATGTAGCTTCATAAATCTTCTTCTTAAGCATTATGATGTAATTGAGGTAATTGTGTTGCTGATTTCAATTGTGCACTTCCAGTATTGGATCCTAGACTTTGGAGATAGCAGATAGGTTAAGCTAGAAATAGATTTTATTGATTGTCTAAAGGTGACATGCGTATCCTTGATAAGGGTCATATCTATCCTTCAATATCTGATTAGTAGCCCAAATATTATGTGGTATTTAATGAAAGCACTCCTTTTCTATCTCACCTTGGATCTCATAACTGGAAGTACGAGGGGTTAGAACATGATGGGGGTGTTTTTTCCACCCAACTCTCTATATATATCAATTTCAACCTCATCGTAATCAAACATACAATCTTCCATCCAATCAGACCATATAATATTGCTCTAATTTTGACCTGATAATGAGAATGTAGTGTTGTTGGATGGTGATGAGGGACCACAAACAGTTGATGTCGGTGTCTCGAGCACCTCTCTATATGAAGGTGTTGGGTTTTGTTTCACCTCTCTATACATAGGTGTTTGAACAAAAGGATAATTGTTTTTCCCATGAGAGAAATCTCTATTGGGAGGTTTACCATGATGGGTTTCATGAGTAATGTCCCTCTGATTCATCAACACACTACCATGAGAGGGACTATCATGGTAATGAATGCCTTCTTCTTCCTCTTCAATTGAAGAGATGACATACCCTTGTGGTGTTGAGAATGTGTCTCAAAAAACCATAAAGAATATGGAATTGAGAATATTAAGAATATGTTACATGTTCTTTATCATGGTCAAAATATGATGTCCTTACTTTTGTGGTTGTATTGGAGTACGATCTGGTTGAATGACGGTTACCTGAACTTATATATAACTATCAGGTGTCGTGGGAGTATGGGCCGACTACTGAAAATATTTTGGAATATTCTGATAATTTGTCTCATTATTGAATGGGATACGAGCCTATACTAATGCATTTTCTACTCTCACATGGTTTTCCTCAATCAATATGGAAGTATGAGACTTGATCTTGCGCATTTCAATATGTCGCCAGTCTTTCTTGGAAAGTGTTCGGGCCTTCCCCAAGGAATGTCTACTCTCACCTAGTGAGCCCCGATTGGAACAAGAGTTTGAGATCGGTATGAATATTCATTCCCTCATTGAATATGATAACAAATATCTGGAATGGGACAATGGATATGAGACTCCTCTTGTATTTTCTTGGAATGATTTTGGTGTCGTTGTTCATCACCTGAAGTAGGAATAGATGACTTGCTCTTGTGATCTGCAAAAGTATGCTGGAAGATTCAATGACAATAATATGAGCATGTACTAAGGATTTTGACACTCTCACATGGTTAGCCATAATAAAAACATTGATATACGCCCGATCCTGGGATTTTGGAGTATGCCACCAAGCTTTTTTGATAGGCATGTTCCCCTATCCTAAGGCATGTGATGCTCTAACATGGTTGGCCCCAGTTGGAACTAGAGTATCATCCTTGTTTGATGTCATTACCTTCATTGGAATATGTTTATAATACTCCCATTATGGATAAATAATGTGTTATTTATCTGGTAGAACAACATAAACATGATTATCATAGTGTTGAGTAGTCCTGGTTGTAGTGATAGAAGTATGTACCTATCCCTTTATTTGTAATAGTTTAAGAATATGCTGACTAATCTCTTTAGCTGTTTTTAAAGTAGATGGAAATTTTTTCAAAGTGTGTACATGGATATAAGCCCAAAAATTTTCGATCTCCATTATCTATTGATATCTTTCTTTGACTGAAGTATGTATATGAAACCACCTCTTTCCACTTTATTCCATTTTTGTATGTCGATGGTATTTCTGCATAGGTGTAGGAGTATGTTCCAACCCTATGCTTGATGTTGGAATATTCCAACAACCACGTTCTGAGCGAGTAGGGGTATGAGCCTTCTTATTGGTCCCTTTCAGAGTATGCCAGAAGGAATCATTGGTAAGAGTGGGCATATGATTCCTATACATGATGGATGTGGGAATAATCCCATAGACATTTCCGGTGTTATAAGGAATATTAGTCTTTCTTACTAGTTCTTACCAAAGTATAATAGAAGACATCATCTATAAGAGAATGAATATGAGTCCTCTATTGAATTATCAATGCCCTCCTCATATGATGAGTGTTCACTGGATACTGTGCATGGGTATGAAAGGAAGATGTGTGTCAGATGGTACCCCCAATAGGAGAATAATGGGTACAAGATGGATGGTGCTAAAGAGTTTGGTCATAGAGATGGGGGATACTATCTTAGAAATATTTTTTCTGGGAAATCTGGGCTTTCCAGTTATCATGCATGAAGGATCTAACAGGAAGCATCAATGGTAAGGATCATACCTTGTTTGTAGTACTGTCGGATCATTTTTTTCTCTACATGACACTGAAGCCATTTGGTAGGTGATATTGGTTTATGACCTACGAGGGTCATAGAAACAGATGAGATAATAGAACGATTTCTGTAAGATGATGAAATTCTCTCAGGTTGGGATACTACAATCATGAAGACAAAAAGGAACAAGGTTACCGATCAATGATATATCATAGGCATAAAAATTCTCAATCAGATATCCATGCTTAACAACATTTCCCTATATTCCCATTCCGACCATTCTGCTCTTGAGAAATTGTAGCCATAAGGATGGACATATACTACTCTTGGTCTACAATGGTCTTACTACTTTATTTATATATATGGTTTTCAAATAAATGTTTCCTAATAGATTCATGTTGATCTGCTCAATTATTTTTACATATAAGAGACAAGAAACAAGGCTCGACAGATTGTAAGCGAATCGTTTTTTATTTGATTGATTCATGTTGGGTTCACCATTTTTGTTTCATTAGGTTTCTAAGATGGGGTAATGTAATGGGATCTCTCTTGATGGTTTGATTGAGAGGTGTTTTATGGACTCACTATGTTATATGCATCGGTTATGTAATTTGTTCCATATACCGTAAACAATCTCAATGGTTCCTTTATCCATAGATGGGTACAAACCTTTTCTCCCAAGGCTAACAGTCATCTGGGTATCTAAGCCCATTGAATCTTTGGAAGACTCATTGGTCGAGAGGATGGGAGGTCAGGCTCGTTACACCCCTTTTATGGGTACTTTTTCATACACCATGACTCTATCATCGATTTAAGAAATGTTTTTGAATATCTTCCTAATCTCATTATATAAACGACTAACCTAATGAAATGACTATATGTTAATTCTATTTCCATGTAAAAAATAACAGGATCTCTTTAGTGAATCCATAAAAAAGCATATAAGGTTCTCCATAATTTTCTAGTACATGGTGGGTTCTTATATTCTGAATCTGTATAATCATGTTCTTTAGAATTTTCTTCTATATAAGGAGGTGGTTAATATTATAAGGAATTTGATTTGTTACATAGAATCCTATGTATCCTGGTTATAGAAGGAATCAAAACCCACATAGTTCATTCGCATCATTGGGAATTGACTTAAGTCATATACTCTTGTACAATGGGATTCCATACCGTTTCCCTAGTTAATTGATATTCATTTTTATTGATGAGGTTTTTGTTGTGTCCCCCCCTAATCCCACATGAGTTATGATTGGTGGAGAAATAAGAGATTTTTGGATGATCAATCTCATGGAATTTTGATATGGAACATGGGTATTAGAACAATACTTGTGGTGTTTGGTATATAACTCAAGCCTTGAGATGGAATCATATGTATCCAAAGTATGGAAGGAATCAGAGTCATCATAGCTCAGTTTATATCAGATATTACACATTGTGTCTGCCTTATACCATTTTGAAGGTTTATAGTGAAGATTTCATTATCATTAGGATTCCCTAATCCCATGTGATCCATGTTTTTTGTTAGAATCAAGGGATAATATGTAATCAATTTCATTTATTTGAGTAAGGGACTTAGATACTAGGATTTCCATTGATGATTAATGTGGACCTCGAACCTCGTGGGGAGGAAGCGTACGTATCATAGATATAGTATGAATTAGTGTTTTAGTAGTTCCTTTATGTTGGGTCCTATACTGAGAATTCCCTGGGGACATGTCATTCCTATCTGGAGGGTGTCACATGACCCATTTGGCATATCCTAGGAGCCATCATATGACCTGGATTGACACATATATAGGGTGTTGGATGACCCAGTCATTATATAATGGGATCCATCGCTTTTTCAGGCATGACACGTATGGGGGGTTCCACATGACTTAGTGGGAATATCCTAGGAGACATGACATGGCCTAGCTTGACACATATAGAGGGTGTCACATGACCCAGTTGGCATATACTAGGATCCATCACATTACCTATATTGACATGTATAAAGGTTGTTGCAAGAGCCAATGTTGAATATCTGGAGAGCCATCACATGACCTGGCATGACATGTATGGAGGGTGTGGCATGACCCAGTTGGAATATACTGGGAGACATCGAATGGCCAATCTTGACACGTATGGAGGGTTTCACATAAACCATGTGGATTATCATAGGATCCACCACATAGCCTGGCACGACACGTCTAGAGTATTTGCAAGTCCTCACTAATATTCCTTGGGAGTTTCCTCAGGGTTTTGTTATCATGTCCATGTGCTTTCGTGCTACTCACCTATGAAGAGTGGGCCCTACTATATGTGTTAGATAATGTTTCCAATGGACATTTCAAGTACTAGGTGTTGGACCCAAGGGGTTCTCAATATCAAAGTGGTGTATGAAGGAGATCCATGTGAATCATTATGACATGTTTGGAGTATTCTACTTATCCCAGGTGGTGTACAGAAGAAGTGTCACGAGGTCTAGGAGACATGTTTTGGTGTTGTCCCATGTCTTCAGATGACATGCATGAAGCATATGGAGGGAAGAGATAGTGTCTTTTTTATAATCATTTCACCTTTGACCTTGGTTGTTACCCATGTGTCGAAGATGTTTTTGTTTTATTCTGTGTCATCTTTTCTGGAGCCTCACATGATATAGTGGGATTATGGGATGTTATTCACATAACTCACCATAGGTCCTTTGTGTGATAATTGGATGATCACAATAAGAAACTTATACATATAATATGACTACTCTTGATAAACATTGTTATATTACCTGATGAAAAGCTAGTTGATTGCGTTATCAGTTTTTCGGAGAAGTCCACATAATTTGAGAGTTGAATACTTCAGAGTCTACGTATCACAAATCCAATCCACATATTAGTCATTCATTTTTCATGTTGGTGTGGGGGATTTATAGGACTTTCCACCCCGAATACTCATTGGTTTGTGTTGCGTATCTAGAACGAGTCTTGGAAGGAGCTAGTGAAGGGGTTATAGCTCCACACAGTATCATGAGTCTCTTCTGTGGACAATTTAGATCATGTCTCTAGATAGATATTATATGTCTCTTCCTTTTAATATCATTCTTATTAATTTTGGAAGGGGTTTTGATGGATTTTCATAAAAATTCCAATGAAAAACCATGATGCATGGGGGTGCTAATTCGGTTTTCTAGGGGGCCTCATAAGAGAAGGAAAGTTTTTTGAAGAGGGCCCCATAGGACTAGCCATTGTAAATTCACCATGCATGGGGCCTTTGTACGACCTTGAAATGGTCACACAATTGCGAGTATCGTAGAGGCTTAATAAATCTTCCACTATCACATTCTTCCTTTCCATTGATGGGAAAATAATACACATATTCAGGTATTTATTCATTTTGTGATTTTGATGATTCTTATTTGGAGTGAATCAATAACCTATAAATTATTAGTTATAATAAACCAAATTTGACATTTCTAGTGCAGTGCAAGCACTATGTCATCAACGAATATTATATTTTTATTTTTCAAAAAATAAATTCTAATTTTTGATGTTATGAATTATTTTTATGATATTTATATTATAATATCATACATTATTAATTACATATGGTTAATAATGTTTTATATCAAAATTATTCCTTGATGATAAAAAAATATGTAGCATATTTTAAAAAACTGTATTCTTTAAAAAAAGTTGACTTTTTCATAAGATTATGAAAATTTCACTATAGAATATTTTTATATTATGATTTCAAAAATAAAGTTAGTTTTTTTTGAAAATATTTTATAAATGATTCAAAAATTAATTATATTTATTTTCTCATATAAATAAATAAAATCAATTTTTCATGAAAATATATAATTGAAGAATATAATGACTTTACTAAAAATTGTGTGTGTATTTCATTATTGTTAAGAAATAAATTTGTTGTGAATATGAAATTCATATATATTTCATAATTTATTTATTCGATTCAATCCATCCCAATTAATTTCTATGTTATAATGATCATGTTAAATTAATAATATTTAATAGTATATCATTTTTTATTTATGATTTTTGTTTCATGAACCACTACATTTCAATAAAATTTTATATATTATAAATTCTCAGTATCTTACAATTATAATGTCAAAGACCAAACATATGATTATTATAAAAGAATAATGTATCCTATCTCAATGAAATTCATAAATGGAAATTGAAAATGAAATCGGAAACACCCAAAAAAATATATCAAATGTGGTGTTATTAAAAAAATTTCTATATAACATCAAAATAAGAAGTTTTAAGTATATGAATCTAGTGACTAGAATGAGAAGGAATAATCTAATTAATTATGTAAAATCCAAATATATGCTTCTAAATCTATTATGTATAAGAAAAAAAATTCTTGATAAAAAAAATAAGAAGTTAGATGATTAATTAGGAAGATGAAGGTGTCGCTTCAAGAAGCCATTCTAAAAAAGGGATTATTGAATAATTCTCAAATTCCATGGATCATTCAGGGATGTATAAGTATTTCTCACATGATTTGAATTAATAGAGTTATAGAACTGATGTTACCTTGGGGTTTTTATGATGATAATTTCTTATTTTTGGTTAATTGTTAATGCAGAATATTAAATTCATTTGAATGAAATGTTCAATAATGGATTTGAGTATCCACCTATTGAAAAATAATAAAAGATGTTTCCCATCCAACCTAGGTAATTATATAATATATGGATATACTTTTTTTATAAAGGAATATTTATATGTTGCAAATTAAAAAAATGAAAGAGTTATTACTTATTAAATATCAGTCTGGAATGATTTGAGTAATAACTTATTTAACCAGATGATTATATGTGTTGTATTTTTAAGAAAAACATAAAATATATCAAAGGTGGGGTTTTAATACTATTAAAAATACATTTTAATATTGGTTGTTGTTTATTTAGTGAATAAAAGTAAAGTATTTTATAAATATTGATAAAAGGATAACATACTAGAGGTTTTAAGACCAAATAGTTTGGAGGAGGTTATCCAATTGTGATATTTAAGGTGTCTACTTCTATTAGTGAAGAAAAAACGTGGTTGATTACTTCATAATGGATATATATTATAATATGTGAGGTTTTTGAATTTACTCAAGTTTGGTTATGTTTGGATGATGAAAATAGAAAGAGTGTTGAAAAGTTGATGAAGTCTCCTAAATTACCAATGGTGATTTGAAGTGTTTATGAATTATTATGAAAGAATATATTTAGTCTGAATGATAAATAGAGTATATTGAAGGAATTTTATTTTTTGGAGAAGTCTGTATATTTATGGTTGATCCAAAAAGTGTATTAATGTTAATTCCTCAGAGTTACTTTGAATCTTTTATGTGGGATTGATTTTTATGTCACATAGTCAAGCAGTCAATTGTTATCTTTATAGTCAATCCACTTTCCAAACTATTGTTCTTGTAATCAATCAATCCATAGTCAGTTACTTGTTAATGTGGTTAGTCTAAATGGTTAAGAGGCATATTCACTTATTTTTTCAAGTATCAGGTTGATTTAAAATCTCTTTCCTATATATGTATCATATATGGTCATAATAGTCATGTAGTTGATGTAATGAGTGAATCTCAAAGTCATTCCAATAGTCAATGATATTTGTGAAATGATACAGACTAAAAAATTGATTTCCAAATTAAATTATAAAATATTTATACTAAAATATGATGATTCATGTACTATTAATTATGTATTTAAATATCCCAAACACCAATATATGCATGTGATTCAATCAGGATAAATAAATTAGCTGATTCTGAGTCTAAGAGAAAATAATCAATGTTCCTTAGGAAATTTGCTATGTTCTAAGGGTTGTTTCCATAATGAATTTCCAGAATTAATTTAGAAATATTTTGGTTGATGATGTAACTATTATAAATTTATCCAAACATTAAGATTCTATAAATATCGTTGATCTAATCCCAGTTTTGATGAAGATGTGGAAAGAGAATAATTTTTAGACCACATCATAAGTTGTATGATGAGTTTCAAATAATAATATTTGTAGAAAAATTTTTGTGCTTATAAATGAAAAAGATAAATATAAATATTATTGATTTGGTCTGAAATGTTTAGAACATTTTGATGAAAGTTTTGATTTAAGCTTCATATAGAGTAAGATGAGATTCACTTGAGTAGATATCTAAATGAGAAAATCATATGAACGTTTGTATTTTATTTTTTCACTCCTTGAAACTATATGATGTGATCCATTATCATATATTATAATGGCATGAACTTGACACAAAAATGGGGAATATTATATTTTTAGATTTCATAAGAATTGAATGAATATTGATGATGTAGAGATTGAGTTGATCAATGATATCCATTGTTTTTTGAGTTTTCATATAGATATTTAATGTAAATTATGTGGGTTCTAATGGTTGACCTTGAGGATATAAAATCTATAAAATATAAACAAGAAATATATTCCTTATAGTAATATTAGTTTGAAGAATGTGAGAACAAGTTGTTTATAAGATACATAACGAAATCAATATTTTTGAAATGAAGATAAGAAAGGAGAAAATATAAACTCCAATAAGAAAAGTATAGAAAAATATAGAATTCACACTAAATACTGAGAAAATGTTTTATATTTGGGAATGTAATTAGGGAATCAAAATTTAGAGAAATCAAATCAATATATAACAGATGATTTTTTAAAGTTAAGGAAAAATTGAAATCATGGGGGAATCACATGTTTGAAAAAGTGAGGAAAATAATTAGTTTCTATGAGAATTTAATTATATATGGATATTAAATTTTCCAAAAAAGGAAATATAATTATTTTATCGACTAAATAAAAAATGGAAAATAATACAATAGAAGAGGTGTTTGAGAGTTGGATAATTCATGAGCTTTTGTTGTGTTATATGAGATATTTTTAAGATCAATCTCAATGTATAATAACAAGAAGAGTCCATGAATTGTATGAGGTTTTGGACCATTTTTGAATAAAATATAAGGAAAAATAATAGGCTCCTATGAATGAATTCATTATAGAATCTTGAAAATAAGAAAACATAGTAATATTCCAACATGTTGTGCATGGTTTTAGTTATTATTTTCAAAAATTTTGTTAGTTTAGAGCTTCTATACATATATATCCTCAAAAAATATCATACTGAGTGTGGAAACATTATAAAAAGATTCAAAATACCTATAAAGATTTATTTCTTGTAATGAACATCTTAGAGACTATAGATAATGATATACTAAAATAAGAAGAATACCTTATAGAGAAAAATGATATTTGTTTTCTTGATGTAAAAACATCCGAGGTAGATCTCTTGATTTATTTACAACAGGGAATCCCATGAAACACTTTCATATATATATATATATATAGTTGGAATTTATAAAATGGGTGTCACTAAGGAAATACTGTGTGATTATAGTTTGACCCTATGAATATATAAAGAAGCTATTTGGGGATGTCTGATATGTAACAGACATTTGAAAATATAGTGAAACTATAAAAGTTAAGGTGTGAGAAGTTACTTACATTCTGTTCCAGTTGAATATAGTGGAAAATCCATTATATGGGTGATAATACAATCATGTAAAGGAGTAATTCTTAGTAATTGACCATTTGAAAATATCATGTACTGTTTATCAATATTATTTTAATGCATGTGGTTGGAATATTCTCTATAAAAACTAATATAGATTCATATACACTAAATACCGACATACATTAATTAAAAGTGGGGATTGATGATTTTAGGTGGGTATGGTATTTAATAAAAAATAAAAAACTAGATTAACCCTTTTTAAAGTGTTTGTACTCATCCCATTAGACATTTAAATTAGTATCAATGTGAAGGTTACCCTATAAATGCTCTATATTTGAAGTCCTAATAAATTTAATTGTGGATTTAATATGTATATAAATTAAATCTTTGGTAAGAATCATATTGAAATATTGGATTTTATTCCTATTTATTAACATGTAGATATATCCTTCAGGATTTGAAGACAAATAAATAACATGAAGCAATAAATGGATAATCCACTTCTCAATGATGATAAATATGGTAAGTATATTTCACATTAATCTTGATTAAAATATCCCTTGGATGACACTAGATCAATTTTTGAATAGCATAAAGAAATTAAAAAAGTTTAATATTATTTCTACAATGTAAAAGGCTATTTAAATAATGTTCTAGATGATATTTTTTCATACATACATGGTTTTTTCAAGGTTCTATTTGTTCAAAATAGTAAATAAAGGAATAATTTGATTATTTTAATAATTGATTTACCAAATAGGAAAAAAGATACAGAAACTTATTCAAATTCAAAAAATCCATCAAAGAAAGTGCTTTACATTGCAATGATAGAAGTTCTATGGTTTATGAAAAATTTAAAAGAACATTTATTATGAAGTAAGAACTTATGTATGTTTTTATTCATGTAAAACACTGAAAATAAATTCTATAAAAATAATTAATGATTTCCAAAGAAGCTCGGTTGTAAGTTAAATATAAAGGAATCAAATATATTTATAAATATTAAAAATAACTAAAAAAACTTCATGAGGAACAACGTTTAAAGTTGAAGAGTAAAAGGGGAGGAGATATCATGTAACTTGAGACCAAGAAATTCTTCCTTAGTATAATGTTCATAGATCTTGAGTAAAATCTAAAGGATCCGGATTCAATAAAAGAGGGAACTTTATAAAAAAATATGAATTTTATTTCCTCCCATGTTTTATATATGTTTTTCCCATAAAATGGAATCACGATTACAGAAAAGATATTGTGAAATATGTGCAGAAGAAACTACCTAATTTATATTATAGAAGGTATCCCACTACTTTGATAGTGCTATAAATTAAATATATTTTTAACAGAATGTATGTAACAAATGTAAATATTTAAAAATAATTTGGTATTATAAAAACATGATAAATACACCAATGTATCAATTGTGTTGGTATGAAACATAAAGAATAGTATATCGCCAAATGATATCCAAAAGAGTGGTGAAAGAACCCAAAAAACAATAAAAAAATTTCAAGATAGATTTATCAATCATGGAAAATTAGAATATATGTGGACCACAATTGGTGTTTCTAGAATTCCATTAATAAAAAAATATTTTTGGAACAATATATCAACTTAATAAAGTTAGATAAATACAATAGATAGGTGTGGTAGGGATAAAGTAAGAGTAAATTCTACTAAATATATGTAGAATTCATTAAATAATAATAATCTTAAATTTAAGGAAAAATATATGTGTCACAATATTTGTTTCCAGTTTTTGAAACATATATAGTCACACTTAGGATTAATTATATTATGTTAAAACAGTGATAACTCTATTAATTACATGAAGAAGTGGGCATTCTAGTATAATAAATAGAGAAAGAAAGAAAATTTTAACGTGAAGTGTGAACAAGCAATGAAAATTCCGTAGATACGTTCCCCAAGGAAGTCAGTGATGAAGAATTTGAATTATGTTTTATCATATAGAATAATATTCATATATCGTGGTAAGAGAGGCCACACCTTATAATTCTGTAATCATTCCATGGAAACCAAATATTGAAGAAAAAATATAGAAACAAATATGACGTAAATAAAGGATCGTTACTAGAATGATGTCATGGTGGAAGATATCCTTGACGAATAAACTGAGAGACTAGCTAATCCAGGAATACCAATGGTTTTTGTACACATTTGTGAAAGAAGAATCATTATAGGAAACACTACCATCATGTGTTTGATAGTATTATAAACAAAAAATAATTTGGAAATCATAACACCCCATGATTTTATAATTTATTTTCATTAAATATAATGTTTTAATTCTTATAATATACACAACATGAAACTAAAATGAACCATTATATTTTTTTGATATAAATTATCAAAATTAATGATAAGGACTAATACATTATGATGTTGAAATATGAAAAAACCTGAAAAAATGTACAAGTGGAGTAAATACACATGTATATAAAAATAAGAAAAGCATAATATCACTGACCTAATGGTTCCCCATGAATAAAGTGACTCAATTTATGATTATGGAAAAAGGAATAGAATTTAGAAGAGAATAAAACTAGTGAAAAAGAAGAAAATCAATGAATTTTTCAAAGGCATGTAATGTTATATAGAGGAATACAATATGATAACTATATATATGGTAATTCGATAAATATCAATTGTATATATAGATATATGTTATATATATTTATAACCTTATTAATTATCAAATTTTTAGTTAGTTTTAAATGAAGATAATATATTTTAAAGGAAAAATAGATATTTTCAATAATTTTTTTATTTATGTAATTTAATTTTTTGTATTAATATATTAAATTAATCTATATTTAAAAATTAATTTAATTAAACAACATGACTATATATTTGATAAATTTTCATTCATTTAATTATAGTTATTTAGAAAGGAATGACAATGAGGTAATTTTAGGATTCAAAAGTACATTTTTTAAAGATATTTTTTTCATTATTTTCATAGGCGATTAATATAGTTATATTTCTGAAATTTTAAAAATAGTACTTCATAAAAAATGATACCATTTTCTAAAATATTATAAAAAAATTTGATCAATTTTAATTTATGAACATTTCTTGAGAAGATCTATTGTTTAATTAATATTAAACAATATTGTTTTTTTTATTAACTGCCATTCCATTTGAAGTACCTAAAAATCAATATTCAGTTTTGGAATAGTTATAATATTTTTTAGTTCATTTTAATTATATATAATTAATGAAATAAAATTTTAATCTATTTTGAACAATTAATTGGTATAAACATATTTTTTAAACCCATATAGGAATTTATCCAGAAAATCACTTTTCAAATCATTTTACATGAATAATTTTAAATTAAATTCTTCCAATGGACTGAATGTTTCCATATAAAAAATATTATGTATTTGTATTCAGCATAATTTATATTAGGTAATAATATTATCTTAATTTTTCATCAAGATGAAGAGTCACCATAGTGATTTTTATCATCATTATAAAGGTAAAATATTTTAATTAGGGTTAAAGCTAGTGTGAGAAGATATAAAATTCCTTAAAAACCAGTAATTAATTTTATTATTTTACTATATTTTATCCATAATAATAAATGTATAAAAATATGACCTCTTTTCCATTTAGACTTGATTTTGATCATAATAATATTTAAGTAAATTATAAAGTAAAAAATATCACTTTCTTGATTTTAAAATATATAATATTTTATTATAGGGATAAAAAAAATTATCTTCTACTTTGAATATTAATAAACATTTGTCATATTTTTAATTTTTTAAATAAAATACTAAACTTATATTCTTATGCAACCTCAACACACTGTTTCTATAACAAATAACAAATGATGTAATTTATTTTTAAAAATCATAAATATTTTTTTGGGTCTATTAAAGATTACAATGAATTTTCAAGGCATATATAACAAAATAAAGGATTTATAATGGTTTATATTCTAATTTCATTTTTTTCATGTTGTTTTCAATGTCAAATTAGGTGAATTGTTCTTAAAATGACATTAATAGAATTTTCTGTTAAATATATTTTATTAAATTATTTAATATGCACAAAAATATTGAAATAGGGAAAGAGGAAATTTAAATGGTCTAAAATATCGTTGATTTTACATTTATGGGACAACTGTTATATTATAAATAAAAATATATCCATTTAATTCTATATATTCATGACCATATTTACACTTCAAATTGGTTAATCAAATAGCAAATCCAAAATATAATTTTTAAAATGATATCTAAACCTATCAGAGTTTATTTAGATGATTATATTAAGAAAAAAATTCCTTATCTTCAAATAAATGTCTTTTTGGAACCCTTTTACATGTCATAGACCCGTATTATATTATAACATTTCATGTTTTCTTCAAAATTATATTAAATATGTTTTATGCTAAAAATATTTTATTAAAAGATATAAAATTATTAAACAAAACTTATTCATCCATGTGAATTTTATGTTGTTTAAAATATCATCAATGGACCATTTATTGTTCAATTTTTTATGGAATCCTTATTGAACACTAATTAGTAGAAAACATTGATATCATGGTAATTTTCAAAAGGTTTAATAAAGAGATAATATTTTGTGATACAAGTGAAAAAATAATTAAACCATGTCCAAGATTTATTTTATTAGAAGATTTAGACTCATAGACATATTATATTCCAAATACATTAGTTATTATCAAAACTTCCCCGGAAAACTAATGTATATTAATTTAAAAAATTATGTAATTACATGTGTTCCCTTCCCCTAAATTATAAAAGGGATCCTCTTTTCCACTTTTCCTCACACAATCTATCGTCAACCCTGACCTGGTGCTCGCTCAGGTTACTGATTCAGTTGCCTATGGGACCTCAGACACTCCTCTCTATACCTCAAAGATTGTCTACGAGTAGAGAGGGTGTAAGGAATATAGTTGGGAGACATTACCCTATAGTATAAAGTTGTAATAATAATCGAATAATAATAAAAAAGTACAGTAAATAGTGTAATCAATATGAATACATAAACAAGATACCATAGTTGATATGGGAAAATAAAAAAACAAAAATAATAATAGAATAATGTAATGAAAAGATGAATTCAAATAAATTACATGCTAAAATTCATTCAGATAAAATTCCAAGAAGACACATATAATAGCTTCAAACCCCTCATCCCTAGACCACATATTGAACCTATATCCAATATTTGACACATTCATCCAGCTAAAAATCAACAAGAGGGTACTTTTCCCTTATCCAAACCAACATACATGAAATCTGTTTGGGTACCAAGTGATAACCCATCCAATCTATGAGTAAATATCTATAGGTGGACACTACTATGTCTAAATAAATATTGTTTAAGAAAACTTTTGCATTCTATAAAGACAAATGAATGTAGTAATTTAAAAAAATAGTACTAAACATTAAATAATACTTTTGAAAATTATGTTATGTTATGAAACTCAAGGCTAGCCAAGCATTCTTCGAAACCCTACCAGGTATCTTTTACTATGGTTGGATCATCATATGTTAGGATGGATCACCCAATCGATGGAAGATTATCCCATTGAGTATGAATCAAACAAACATCATGTCCACTAATGGACTCTTCCCATATGCTATCCAGAATTTCTTATTTGGGCATCCAATGACTATTCTTATTGTCCTTAGATATCGTATATAATGATTTATTATTCCCTCAGGCATCTAGAAGATATGCACTTATCCCTCAGGTGGTATGAAATCATATACCAACCCCATAGATGTCATCATATATTTTGATTCATTTATAGAAAAACACAATATTACAGTAAGATTCCCACCCTCATGAATTAATCAAATTGATGTCAGATAAGCACCAATGATAAGACTACAACTAGCATGGATAAAATAAAAAAGATATGATATATCAACCCACGGAAGAATGATACATTCATCAAATTATAATTTTTATTTCCAGTCATGTCTAATAAATCTATTATAAATATTGTTACCATTTATATATATATATCAAACTTGTTTCATTTATCATTTAACCCTATGGTCATTAACATATCAGTTAACCCATTGTATCTATGGTGATTCTACCATAAGTAGTCATACTTAAAACGTTTTTCGGATTAAAAAGAATGATAAAAAATAAATCAATTTTTTCAATTTTCACATGCCTCTAATTTTATGTTGACCTTGTCTCAACAAGTTCAAATGACAGAACTCCAATTATGTGAATGAATTTCTTCCTTTCCAAACCCATATATCTAAAACAAACTAGTGAGAAATATAATAAAAAAGGATAATAATTTTATCTAGATTATCCAATTATTTAGGTCATGCACATGGTGTACCCGAGTGATCAAAAATATCACATAGAGTTTGAATATTTAAATTATAAAATTGGATATTATTTATACCATCCACCTTGAAAGAGAAAAATGAGAGGAGAAACCCTCAAATATGTCATAGAAATTATCTATTTACTACCTTAAAATGATAACCAAAAATTCTGTAAAAAATGGATCAAGAAGTAGAATAAGTATTGGAAGGATTACACATGATCTTTAGGCATGGAATTATAAGATCCAGCAAGGGATCGCTTCTAGATCAAATGGGACACTCATACATCATTTATGTAAGGTCTTCATGGGACACATGGGAAGTCCTTTAAAATTGCGATGCTATGGGGATTTAAAAATGGATGGGAGTGAATATTTCAATATGTTCATTGATTTGACATTGTGAAATAATATATACCCAATTTTTCCATTATTTTCCATCATTCATGTTTTAAAAAAAATTTAATAATAATTTCACATTGGGAATTGCTTTCATGATGTGAATTAATTTTCATAGGGTGCCTTCATAAGGTGTAAATATAACCAGGTGTGTAAATATTATAGGGGCTGTAAATATTATAGTGTTTGTAAATATTATGGGCTGTATAAATATTAAAAGGGGTGTAAATATTAGAGGGGGTGATTTAAATTCAGTGGGTCTTACCAAAATAATTCACTTTGTGAATATAATTCATGGGGTCTTCCCTGAAAAATTCATGCCACTAATATAATTCATGGGGTTTACCTAGAAAAATTCACCTAGAGAATTATTTTTTGTACATGAATTAATTTTATAGCTACAACTCACCGTCTATTTCCACTTCACCCACACAAAACTTATCCTAATATAAAACTAGGCTTGATACACAAGGTCAAATGATGGAATGATTATTCCAATACTCTTCTGCTGATGGAAACAATATATTCTAAATGGGACAAAGAGATGGAACATGTTCCAATAGTTCAAGACCGAAATCGAAAGAAGGGATTAGATTTAAATAGTGGAAATATTGAGGCCAAGGATGGATCTGCTCAAGACCAAGGGATTAGATATGTAGTAGTAATGTATGATGGAGTTAAAGAGAAATACATTGAAATAATTCTTCACTCGAAGGTAGATGATCCGAAATGGGATTTTCAGACCAATTCATGAGAGGAGGATTAGTAAATAATATTACAAAGAGGATCCAAATTGCTGTTAATAAGGGAAAAAAGTCCTGGATAACCTCATCAAATAAAATTTTGGAATTAGGATTCAATGAAGGGAAGATATATGTGTTGGATTACATCTAGACTCGGGATAATATGGTCATGTATTTTGAAGATATAATCAAGGAGGATCTGCATAATAAGGTTAAAAAACTGTGGTAGGAGCTATACAGGGTAAGCCAATCCAAAAATCATAGCCTCATTTTTAAGGATTTTGTTATTTCCCAATACTCTAATTCCTACTTGATGTTGAACTTGTATAGTTTCCCACTATTTCCTTAAAAGTGCTTTTGAAGTAAAAAATTTAATTTTCAATCAAGTTCATTTTCATAAAAAATGGTTTCATTTATTTTTTTGATCCATTAGGATAATTATTTTCAAGATCATTTAAAAATTGAATTTTATAAAAATATATTATTTTTGAATTAAGCATTTCAATGTTATATTATAATAATTTTTTTGAATTTTCTAAACAATTTTAGATTTCTATGAATAATGAAAAATAATGATTTTTATAAAAAAGTACCTTTTGTTTTCATGTAAATAAAAACTCACACTTCATTTTGGAATAGTTTCTAATGTTAAATACTTCATTTATATTAAAAATAATCCAATATATTATTTTTTAATCATTATCACACATGGATTTGGTTTGAAAACATTTATTAAACATAAAATTCCTTTTTAGGAAAATAAATTTTAATATCATTTCTTTGGGATCAATTATATATTAAATAATAAACCTTATATGAATATAATTGTTTTTAAAAGACAACATATTTTTAATTATCATAATTATTTTTATGTAATAATTGCAATATAGTTTTTGGATAATATGAATAGTAACCCTAATAATTATTTATATTTTGGTAAATGTGAAATGGATTAATTAGTGTTTAAACAAACGTAATAAGTCTCCACATTAATTGACAAAAATAATTTAATTTAATTTTATGATTATATTTTATATATAATCATACAAAAATTGAATGTATTAATTTTTTAATATTTTTATTTCGTTTTTACATTGGAAATAATTTTGTAAATGATAAAGCCAAAAATATCTCTTTCATACTTATAATATATATGATATTTTTTAGAAGGGATAAAAAAACATATTTTTGGTTATTATTTTCTTTCAAAAGATTTATTAATAATTTTCAGAATGTTAATTAATATTAATTTTTATGAATTTAAATTATTACCTAAAATGATTTCGTAACACCAACACAATATTTGTGAAAGAAGTAAAAAAATAATGTAAATTCTTTTAAAAACACTATAAGCACTATATTTTGGGTTATTTATAGTGTATCACGAATTTATATGATATAAATACCATTTTAGATATGTAATAAATGTTTATATTCTAATTCCATCACTATATTTTTGTCTTAAAATTACAATTATGTGAGTAGTTCTCAAAATGTTATTAGTAGTAATTTATGTTAAATATATTTTATTAAATTATTTAAAAAACATAAAAAATATTAAAATTGTAAAATTAGGATGTAATATGGTTTGACATGTCTATGTTTTTCCATTAATGATCCAATTTTTATTTTATAAGTACAATTGAAACCCTTTAATACAACAACATTCATTACCATGATTAAGGTTAAAATTGGTTGACCAAGGGGTTAAATAAAAACATACAGTTTAAAATGATGTCTTAAACTAAAAAAATTTTATTATATGATTATATTAAGATAATATATTACTTATATTATAATCCATTTCATTTTGTAACATTATAGAGTGATTTATAAATACATTACATTATAATGTTTCGTGTATTTTGAAAAATAAAATTAACGATATGTTATACAAAAAAATATTTTATTAAATGACGTAAAATTCATAAAAATACATTAATTTTCCAATTTAATTGTACATGGTTTAATATATCAACCATGTAAAATTTGTGGTTCTCTTTTATTTTTCTTGCAACATGAATGACCACTAAAGAGTAAAAAAACATTGTAATGATGGAAATTATCCAAAGGGATAACAAAGGGTAAACTTTAAGTGATAAGGGTAAAAAAATAACCGAAAAATTTCTAGATTTTATTTTATGTGATTATTTCAACTCATAAAAATATTATTTTATAAACAAAACAATTTTGATCTATTTTTCCAAAAAAATAGTTTATATTTATTTAATACTTCATGTAATTTCGTGAGCGCTTGTCCACTAACTTATAAAAGAAAACCTCATATCCTATATTCCATGAAAATATTGAACCTAGTATTTTATATAATTACAACCAAAATAAATTCCTTGATTATGTTTTTACATTCATGAGCATATGGTCATTACAAATGTCCAAACTTTCAAGGTATAAGGTTTAAGTCAAAAGATGCTTCCCAAGGGATATGTATAACTATTCACTTAATGTTCTTAATGTAATTTATTCTCAAACCTCTACTAATTATATGGTATCCATTTAAAAATAATTAATTTATTATCTTAAATATACATAATTATTATTACAATGATGGAACAACAAGAATTCATCATCTTCCTATTGGTTAGAAAATCATAAAATTGCACGAGCGTAGGTGTAGACTACAGCTTTCATGAAACAATGAAACTCGTTTTAATTTTCACATTATATATATTGTAATAAGGATATATTTCTAATATTAAAATTTTATTTTAATGGTGATATATTATTTAACGTTTTTTCTTTCCATCAACCAAAAAAAGAAAACAATGTTCATGGGTACGTATGGCATACCGTCTCCGTGAATGATGTAATACATTTTTGATCTCTATATTTTATGGATGAATATTTAAATTAATATAATATATTTTATTTTTATATCTAAAATAAAATTATAAATATTATTGAACCATGATAAAATTACATGGACTATAACTACCAATCCAAAACCACAATGAAAAATGGAATAGTTAGTACATAAAAAGATGATTTTAGTAAGGAATTATTAATAATTGGGGGGTTGAATTATTATAAATGGAAAATACATGATAATAATAGAAATTTCATGATTATATGGTATAATTATAATAAATTGATATTTATTATATATGAGGTTAGATAAATTTTAAAGCAAGTTTAAATTGAGGATAGGGTTTCTCGTATACCTTTTACTTCCATGAGACATATGCCATATTCACCACATATATTCATTGTGTGGTGTATACAGTATCCTCATATTATTTTAATTATTATTTTAATGAAAATTATGAGTATTTAAATATAAATATAATATTTTCCATTTAATTTTCTTTTTATTCCGATATTACTGTAGCTCTAATTGTTCATCATCTCAATATTGATTTATTGAGACATGTTTTAATACATGCACCTATTATCGTTACGAGGTTTATATAATACCAATTTTACATGTTATATCATTAATTTACACAATTAAATTATAGCAAATCATTAATTTTTTTGGTTATTATTTATTGGGGATTACGATTGAAAAGTTAACAAAATGGTAAGGGTTTTGTGTTACAATCTCATTATTTAACATAATTTTATGATAAGGTATTCAGATGGTGAATTTTATGATATACCTCTCAAGGATATCTTGAAATTTATTATCACATGTTTATTTATAGATATTACATGTTTTCATTTCGTTATTCATCACTTTACATACCCAAGATAACAAAAGGATATTTGAATGGAAAACCGAATTTATTTTTTCTTTGGTACAAAATCATTTTTCTTCCATATCCATGTTTTACCAATAACAATTATAGAATGTTTTTAATAATATACTATGAATATTTAATATAATTTTTACTAATGAAAAAGTTTCACTAAATATTTTAAAATTAATCTTTTTTTAATTTTTTGAATGAATTACATTTGAATTTTTAGAAAAAATGTTGAAGTAATAATTGGTTTAACATGATCAAAATGAATAAAAATTTACACCATAATGAATGTTTTAAATTTTTAAATTTTTATATATTAATAAATTGTTATTTTCAAGGAAAATATTTTCCATAATATTTTTTAAATTCATGTATTTTAAAAAAATTTATTTCAAAATAAAAATGATATTTTCCTGATGAAATATTTCAATTATACTTTAAATGAAATTTCATCATATATTTCATAATTTGATGTTATATATATTTTACTATCAATAATTTCCAATGATATAATTCATAATTACTATATGGATTGATTATTACTTTGATGATTAGATGATAATGAAACCCCATAATATTCTATGTGTTATGCAATGGTAAAATGTGGAAATTTATATAGAACTCAATTTATATACATAGGTTATGATATATATTGAATGTTTTATGTTCCTTTGGAACACATATGTATGTTTTATAAAAATTTAAGGTGTGGGACCAGAATTGTGTTTCCCTCTAATTTATCTTGTAATGATGAATATCTAATAATATAATAAGGACTGTGATGAGGAGTGAACATTCTATAGTATGGTACAATATCCATTATAATAGTATTGAGATAGAAACCTGACTATGGATATGATGGAATTCATAGTGAAACAAATACACTATTATAATCTTGGAAATGAGACTTGAATAAGGAAATGATTTTCATTACTTATGTGTATGCCACAAGATTATTCCAATGTAATGATTTCATGGCTCATGTTCTTTATTTCATTTATGATTCATGCCTTATGAACTATCAAACATTATTTCATGATTCATGATTAAGATATATGATTTTCAGGAATAATTTTTTTATATTTATTTCATGTTGTCATAACATTATTTTTTATCTTATGTTAGCATATAATCATCAATCGATATATTCTTTTTTTATTCTTGTAGAGAATGTGTGCTCTCCCTTTCTTATGTTTCCATTTACTTGTTTATAAAGAGTGATGATAAATTAATTATGTCCAGAATTTTTTCATTTTTGAATAATGTTGTTGGAAAATTACAATACTTAAAGTGAAATGTAGAAAGATAGATATAGTGAAAAAATTACTAATTTAGAAACATGGGTATTGTAATGTATTATTTTTTATTAATTATTTAAAAATCTAAACTTTAATTTTTCTATGGTATGTATGTGATATATTATTTTGTTTTTATGATGATGTGTTTTGGATGGTCAAAATTTTGTTTCTTTTATTGTTATCAAATCTAACAATTTAATATTTATACATCTCATCTAGGAGTGAAAATTCAAATCTGTCTTAGATTGTTGAAAATGGAAATCACCATTGAGTTAATGTTCACAATATATTGGTAAAAATAATATATACCCATTGATCAATATAGTATTGAATTCCCCAATGATATATTGGTAGTTTTTCTAGATTATCTAGAAGAAGTAAGTATCTTGGATAAATTATCAAAGAGTGAATTTATTTCACTATTTCAAGAAGGAAATGTTATTCTAAATAGGAAAAAATCTTAAAAAGAAAAAAAAACATGATGTATTTTTATAAAAAATTATAAAATCAATGATAATAAAATTTTAAAGAAAATTACATATTTTAATGATTTAGAGAAAAATGGTATTGGAATGGAAAAGAAATAATAGACATAGTGCAACAAATTAATATTTGTGGATTAACCACCTAATGCCCATTCATGATGATTTTTTATCTCAAAAAGTAATTGATTGTGAAGATAGGGGAAGTAAACCATTAAAGAGAACATATGTTTAGATTGTTTTAACTGTTAATTATTATTAAAATTTTCTACCAGGATTATAAATATATAGATGTTATTTTTGAAAAAAGTAACCATGGAGATGTATTATGATTCATTTGCCTTTATTTTCATCTACATAATTAGTCAATCCTTACAACTATATATCATTTATACATGAATGATGAATTTATAAAACCCCTAAAAATTCAATTGTTTTTGTTTATTGAAAGTTAATAATTTTTTTAAATTTTTTATAAATCCCCTAGGAAATTAATTTCATAGTTATTTAAATATTAAGAAATGTGTTTAGAAGGTTTTAATTATTTGTAAAAATAATGACTCTTTTATTCAATGGTTTAATGAAAATAGAGAAAGATATGAATTAATGAAGTGGATTTTATCTAAAATTATATGTTACTTTATCATCTGAATAGAATGGGTGATCAATAGAGAGGTGACAGTTCCTTAAATCTGAAGATAAATCGATAAAATAATTATCCAGTGGAAGACCACCCTATGAACGTAGAGTATTTGAATTGATTTATGAAATATATGGAAAAAAATATATCCCAAATTGTATTTATTTTCATTAGGGGGATAAAAACATAGAATTTAAGTGTCAGTATTTTACATAAAATAAATCCAACAGTTTTACTTGATGTGACGTTATAAATTATATGATACAAATTTTATATTTATTGTCAAATATTAGTGTATAATGTGGAATTCACGGTATGAGGTATGCTTGGTGATGGATTAGAGGATTATCTAAATAAACCACAATAATATAATTTTCCTATATGTTTTGGTTCAAAATAGTAGAGTTGGCCTCAATTGTAGTGGAAATAGATTATTCCCCAGATGGAAATAGAGAAAAGAATAAATTGATGCTATATAATGATTTAACTGAATAGACATGAGAAGTGGCCTAATCAATCAGAGGATTTTATGGGATTTAATTCATTGAAGAACATGAAATGTTTTAATAGGGGAGTTCATGTACAATTTACAAAAGTTTAAAATATAAGAAGTGATAGTTGCATTAGATAACATCAAGGGATTTTATAACATGTGTTAAATGGATAGTTGATTGGATATGTTAATGTCCCATTATTTTTGAGCTATCTATCTTAGTGTGATGGTACATATATGTAATTAATTCAGTTTTTACAACACTTGGTGAAGGTTTTATATTTATATAGGTTATATGTAGTGTGGTTTTGGATGATACGCATGGTTGAGTATATATGTTGTATGTCCCTGAGAAGGGTGATAAGAAGTTTAAATAATATCATCAAACCCCAAATAGTATTTGATATTTTGATGAATTACTAGTAATAGAGGGAGGTATTCTAAAGGATATAGGGAGTTTAAAATATAATTATATTTTTGGCTCAATCTATAATTCTATGTTTGATTTAATACATAGGTTTGATCAACAATTTCATTACCAATCAATGAATTTTTCAAATGATCAATCTATTTACATCACTATCATGTGGTTGATTTTTATAAATTTGTTCAATACATTAACTACATGGTTGTTTCTTCTTTTCGATTTATCCAATATCAATTACTTTTATATGTGGTTGATCTACAGCGTCGATGGACATGATCAGTTAGTTGTTCAAGAAGTATATTTAAAACGGGTTACATATCAACATATGCCTCATGGTCAATCATAATGTTCATGATATCGAGAAATGGTAATTTCATAGTCTATCCAATTAATAGGGAAACATATAAAAGTAGTAGTCAGAAAATGAATATTTTTTGTTTTATTTACCTGATTACTAAACAAAAATGTGATGATGAAATAACTATTCTTAATTTCATTAAACCTAAACAAACACAAATAATGGTGTGTTATTATGTCATGATAAATAAATAATATGATACTAAATCTTGTATAAAAGGATCAATGTTAAAGAGGAATTTTTTGAAATTTTAAAGGCTCATTACATGTAAAAATTCTTTAATTAATTGAGATTGACTTCTGTTAATACTGGATTTATTCTATCTTATAATAGATATAATGACACTATTAATGGACATAGTATGTGCCTTGATATAATGAATATGAGGGATCAAAAATATGAGGAGGTCACCTAAAATATTTTTTAAGAATGTTCAAATAATAATATTTGGGAAATCCAATGTGGTGATTCAAAATCAGAAGGATAAATTTTATGTAGATTGATTTGGTTGGAAATATTTTATTCCTTAAAAATAAAATTATTATTCTATATTGGGATGTAGTATCAAGAGAATAATATGATATATCTCTCAATTATAAGATCAAATAAATATCTACATTAATATTTTTTAAAATCTATAATGATGGAGGATGAGTGTTTATGACATGTATATGAATTTTGTTCTTAGGATACAACTATGGATAATGTTTTATATATGGATGAAAAAAATACTCAGTAATGATTGAAGAGGGAAAGACATAACTGATCTACAAAGTGGTGTGATGTGAGAGTGTTCACACAAATATTACACATGGATGATTCAATTTTTAAATGATTATCTTGAGGATATTGAGAATTATATTCATGAATATAATATATCTATTTCAATTTGATAGAAAGATGAATAAGATTTTAATTATATGTTGTTTTGGGAAAGAATGAAATGAGTATTATTGATATTAAATAAATAAATAGATGGATTTTGTGGCCATCTATAGGAATAAAAATTATTATTGTTTAGTTTCTGATGGATTAGATATATTTATTAAAAATGAGAAATAAATTAGACAAAAAATGAGGTCAGTCATAGATTTATTCACCATATAATGACCAGAAGAAAAGAATAAATTTTCTGATTGTGTTGGGTGGATCCCATGTATAAAAAATTGAAAAAATTAATTAGAGGATGTGTTCAATTAAATATATTTTTATATTTAATATTCAAAAATGAAAATCTAATTTTCAGGTGACCTTAGTATAAATGGAAAAAGATGATGAGAGAAGTAGTGTTGGAGAGTTTGAGAATCTGAGAGCTTGTTCTGTGTTATGAAAGATAATTTGAGTATCTTCATTGATGTAGAAGAATAATATATAAGTAATATTATACAGATGATGAAGGTAAGTTCGGTATTATATTCAAATGAATAATAAGATATTCCTTTTGGAATAATTGTTTTAGAATAACGAGAAGAAGAAAATAAAGTAATGTGGTGAACTACTATTCTAGTTTTCTGTTATTGGTGTGGATAATTTATTAAGAGAAGTGTTAATGGACATAGAATATCACATGATATCAAATTGGGTGAAGAAGTGAGATGAAAATATATTAAATATATATTAATTTTAGGTTCAAGTAGAGATCATTTGGAAGAGTATTTTTGGAGACCATCTAGGATTTAAAGAATTATTAATTGATAATATCATGATTTATATTATTGACGTGGAATCATCCTATATATATCTACTAATATAAATCTAATATGGACATAAAAGAAACACTTTTATATATATGGTGGGACATCATAAAAACATTTTGACATAGGGTATACATGGAGATAATAGTGGGAATATTTGAATATAATGAGAAGTTATTAGAGGATATCTTGTTTAAATAATGTATTTTGAAGTATAGTGAGATTATGGTAGTGAAGGTTTGAGAATAAACACACACTATACAAACATTTAGAATATTATAGAATCTTTGATTAGGGATATAACCAATGAAGGAAAGATGTAGGTTTTACTACCAAATCAAGATAAAATACCTCAATACTTTTATCTACATTATTTTCATACTTGTGGTTGATAGTTTCAGGGTAAACACTAAAATAAAGGAATTTTCACTTACAAAAATAGTGGTTAATTACCATTGGGTCTTAATTATTAAAATTGAGATTGTTAATTAATAAAATAAAGGAAAAACAGTTTTAACCCCACTATTAGGTGTCTTCACTGCTCCAACTGGGAATTTCAATAACCTCAATAGAAAATATTTTAAAATAAAAAATGGAATCGCGTATTTAGAAAAATACTAATATCGTGAATTAAACATATTTTTTATGAATTAATATGGAAATAATACCTTACTAATAACAGGTTATCAAGAAGAATGATTATCACATTGATAAATATAAAAATCTATATTCAAAAGTTGTTGAATAATGAAATACAGTGAAATATAACAAATAAAATCTTGATTAAAGAATATGAGGTCATAAATAAATTATAAATATTTGTTGAAGTGGTAAAATCATCAAATAAAATTATTGGTCACTTTAATAATGTTTTTAAGTCATTTATTAGGAATCAAAAGAAGATAAGATAATAATCTCAAAAAATTAGGTTATATCATCATATTAAATAGATCAAAGTAAATTAATTTTTACTAATAATTACTTTAAAATTACAAATACTGGAAAATGTGAGCCATAAAAAATCGCGATAAGTACTCTTCCACACCAATAGAAGGGAGGAGTTTTCCAAGAATAGCATCCTCATCAAGTAAGAATAAATCAAAACAAATGGATATCTATCTATAATAAATATTCTAGTCAAAATTTCATTTGTCATAGAAAACCAACATTCCATGTGTAATGATAATACTATGTGGTTTTTACCATAATTTATATTTATTCTAGTATGATACGTCTCTTCTATATAGGGGGGATGCAGAAAGGGGGTTTAAACTTATTTATATAATAATACATTCACAACATAAGAAAATGATGAGAAGAAAAGAGTAAAATTTTTCTAAAAAACAATATTTGAATATTTGGATAAAATACATGGATGAGGTTTTCAAGAAGGCCTCTTTGATGAGGAATTCATGAAGAAATACCTCCAAAATATTTCTTCAATGAAAAATAAAATGGGGTACACAAGGTAAATTAGGTATAAATATATTATATTGTATACTTTTCATTAAAATTAAAAGTATAAGTAAATTCATATATTTTTGATATTGGATAATCCATAAACATATTTATTTACACCAATATTTTAATGTATATTAAAAAAATGACCGAGGTATAATTATATAGGGAAATTATACTATTCTAATAATAAATGTTTTTTCCTACTATAACTGAAGTAAATAAGATCAAATGAAATGATTTTCAATTCTTATAAGGTATTGAACAAAATCTATTAGATGTGAGACATTTGTTTTATTAATTTAATTAATTTATATTCAATAATAAATCACGAATCATCATAAATTAAAAGTATAAAAAGGTAATAACCAATGGTGAGATTAAAAGAGGTAATCTATTTATTATTGATGATCTGACCAATTATTCCTACCTGAGTGCTAATGAAGATAATAAAATATGGAATACGAGGATTTGAACCCTTAGTCACATAAAATTGATCAAAATATCAATGTATGATGTGGTGAGATAAATTCCCCCACTCAAATTATAGAGATTAATATTGTCTTTTAATAATTAAAAATATATAATTTAATATTATAGACTCATAAAATAGTATATATTTAGTATTCCTAGCCACTAGAACCTAAACAGTCATATTTTTGTGGTCATATAAAAAATCAGTCTATAATATGTTATCTACAATTCCTTACACTGATTAATTATTAAACACATATAAATATAGTTATATAAATGAAATTAATTTTTGTAATAAATACATGTTCATAATATTTTGAAGACATGTCAATAAAGAGTTATGATTCTACATACTGACTATCGAATCATTAGATTTTATAGAATAATTTATAAATTCATATAGAATTTATCTTATAAATAATGAAATAATTGACTAATATAGTTCAACTAACACTCTCTAGAAGAATAATGTGGTAGAGAGGAAGAATCTAATCCTAATTCTAATTTATAGAACAATGTCAATTAAGAATAAAATTTCAAAATTTCATCATGATGAGATATTTTTACAACTATCTAGATATATAGAAAATATTTTACAAGTCAACAGATATACATGAATATTTATTAAATTAAATTTTTTAATAAAACAAACTATGAGGTAATATAATTTTTAACATCCCTATTTACATGATTATCAAAATTTCCAATACGGTAATTTTTGATGAAAAATAGAAAAATGATTCTTTATAGGATTATTTCCCAATAGAAGTGGTATTTACGTACTCAATGGTTTAGGAATATTGTATCTTATATCAATAATAATATAAATATGTATGTATCAGTGTATTGGGTCATGGAATATGTATCCACCCAATTTTGAATAAGAATATGTTTCCCATATATTCAGGGGTAAAGAAGAATTAAACATGTTTCATGGTGAGTTTATATTATATATCATGGTTACTGTGATCGAATTGATTGACTGTAAATTAAATTTCCAATTATAAGTTAATAGAAAATTCTAAAACAACATGTAGAAACATAGATAGAGGATATCTTATTGAAATATTTTTAATAGTTATTATTTATATGAAAAAAATTTAACTAATTATTATGAAAGCATTAAATGATTTAGTAGGAAGATAACTACATTATATAATTTTTAATCTATCCTGGATGAACATACGAAGAATATATGATAAGTATAAAATTAATGAGGTGGTGAGGATGTTTGAAAAAATATAATATGAGTATTTAAATTTTTTAATATACTACAAATATAATATTAGTAGGTTTAAAATTATTCTGATAAATTCATACTGATGTTTGGGACATTTTAAACTGATGTGTAGTGTTGAAGATAACCGATAATTAATTGAATCTCTTCTCGTGCGATGTGAATAAATTATGGAATAAAATTTCAAAAAAATATTGGTTTATTTCAAGTAAAAATAATTATGAATCATTCCAATATCGAAGTTATAGTTATTGAAGATGATGAAAATGTTTATGTTACCATTATGAATAATTCTGAAAATAAGTTTGATAATGAAAGTGGAAAGGGGAATTTTTTTTGTTAATTTTGATTCTAATAAACTAATGATGAATATGATAATACTGATAAACAAATAATGTGGAATCATAAAATGGATAAGGTTTTCTAATAAACCAGTATTATTGGGTGTGAATATGAAAAATTTGAGGAAAATATATTGATCCTTGAAAGTTATATTTCTTATATTTAAAATGTATAACCACAAACTATTTTGATAGTAGATAAGCATGAGAAATTTATAAATTATATGAATTACGATATTAAACACATTGAAAGGAAAATTATTTGGATATTTTACCAAGATATAAAAATAAAAATATTTTCGGAACAAATTTTATTCTCAAAAATAAATTGAATAAGAAATTTGAGATTTTAAGAAACAACTATAGGATGGTATATAAAGGCTAATTAAAAAGATTTTGTAGATTTTGTAGAAAATGATTCACTAGTGGGACAGATAGAATCAACTCGAATGTTCATGGTAAAAGAAGCAATAAAAATTACAAGTTTTATCCAATCGATATGAAATGTTACATTATAAATGGATACCAAAAAAATGATTTCATTTAAAAAATAATATCATTATTTTATAAAAAAAGATAACAGAATTTTTCAATGTATGGCTTAAAACTTTCCCCTAGACCCTAGTTTTAAAATTTTTATGACTATTTGGGATTTATATAATTTTAAATAGGAATAGTTTATAGGAATATATATGTGATAGATATATCCATATTTAATATATTTTTCATTGTGTAAATTTATGAAATTATATTTTTTGTTTTGTAAGATTATCTATGTGATGAATTTTTGATGTATATACAATGGCATATGAAGATATATATATATATGGTGATATAATCTATTATACCATATATTATATTATATAAAATTATGGATTTACTTTCTCCTCGAAAGAGAAATATACAACAGAAATTCAAATTAAATTTAGTATGAAATATTATTGATAAATCAATACACCCATTTTGGTGAGAAATATATTTTACAAAGATGATGCATAAATTATTTTCAATTAGAATTATTTTAGATGAATAAATAAAAAAATAATATATATAACTATATTAAAGAAATATATTTCATATTCTATAAATATTTCTGAAAGGATCCAGAGTAACCATGAAGAGATTCATATGATGGAAGATGAAAAAATATTTATCTATACTAATGGTAACATGAACGGTGGGATTCTGTATAGAAATAGATAATATTTAAAGTAGAAAATAAAAAAAAGCCAAGGTATGATATTTTACTAACATAAATTACACATATGATGGATCATTATTTTGGGTTACAAGTTGTTTAAAGTGGATATGAATTATTGAAAATTTAGTTACCTTAAGAATAGTTGATTTAATGTATATTTCAATATGAAATTCATGTACATATATTATATAGATGAATGTAAAAATTTAATATTTGAATGTTGAGGTTATATGATAATAAAATTTTATAGTGATAATTAAAGTGAAACTGTTCTGTTAAAGAATATATTACGACACTCAAGGTTGAAGCCTAGTGATTTATGATTTCGTTTTGTTTAGTACAATTTTGATACTACCAATTTAAAACAATAATATATATTCAACAAGTTCATATTCCTAATATTTATAAAAAGGAAAATAGAGTAGAAATTTATTATGGATAAAGTAAAAAATCAATTATACACATCCCCTCTCACTTAAGGAAGTATGGAAATATCCTATATAAGGATTTAGAAAAAAATTTCAAAGTGGGAGGGACGTTACACAACTCTTATGAATAATTGTTGCACTTTTTTGTCGAAGGCAGGGGGATTTAATTATTAATGTGGGTATTTGAACCTTGATTATATGGTTTTATTTTAAATCTATGGTTATTTATAAATGGGGGATAAGTGAAACTATGTATTTTGGGGGAGAATCACTAATTCTTTTTTTTTCAAAAAATTACTTTCCATTAAGTAATTGTATTTTATTAAAATAATTACCTTATTTGGTAGTGTGGTGTAAAGATTCTTATAATTTGCAAAGGTATGTGATTTTATTATTCATTGCATGAGATGATATAATTGGTAAAGTTTTGAGTGATATATATTATATTAAATGACATTGAAAAAAATCCAAATGGTAGGATTAAATAAAAAACATATATCTTTTAAATTTTTTGTATTAATTATCAACCTTGAATGGAATGATTCAATAACTATATGAGATTTATTTTTGAATACTTGTAATTTTTTAGAGAATATTTAAATGTCTATAAGTAGTATTAGATTGGTTATATGATTATTTTACTATAATATATAATTCAAAATATGATGTTGAAAAATGGATAAATTTGACTTTAGAAGAGTCATGCCGAGTTTAGAAAATTATATGATTACTTCAGAATAGTATTTCATGACACTGAATGAGTATCCCAAGACTTCAAAATTTTATTAAATTAATTCCCAAGGGTATGTAATAACACTGGAAGAGTAATTCAGTACTTCATAAGAGTCACTCTATGACATTGGAAGAATACATCGATAATCTTCAGGGGATAAATCCTAAGTGTCAAAAGTTTTTTTGAAATGGAAAATGGTATCCTAAAAATAGTAGATATTTACTTCAAAACGGTCCACCCCACTTTAAAATTAAATTCACTATGACGAATGAAATGTTAGAGTTTTCTATAGTGATATATTAATAGAAAATAAAATAAATATATTTCTTGACTTGGAATAATTTATTAAAACATCACAAATTTTTTTTCAAGATAAATGAATAGATTTTGATATGAAATGTATAATGAATAAGCACAAATGAAGGGGAACATTAAATGAGAAATAATTATTTGAAACTGACTCTATTAACATTTAAGTTGTATAAGATTATTTTGGAATGAGAATGTGATGAAGTTGTGCTGTTATTAATTTCTTAAATCACATGAAATTTTGTGTTCAATAATTCAAGATTTGTTATCTTGTACTATCATGTCACAATAAGATTCTTTATGCCATGACTAGATTATAGATGAATTTATGTGAGGTTGATCTTGTATAATGAAGATATGACTAGTGCATGAAAATCATGAAATTAATAAAACTTGTTTATTTGTGATATTTTTTAAATGTAAATCATCAGTTAAGAATAACCCCAATATTTTTTTACACTGCCGAAAAGGGAAGAAAATTAAAGGGTATTTTTGAACATACACAAGAGACAATGGTTAAATGAAAAAATAAATACGTAGTGATCATGGGAAAATGTCAACATGAAAATAATTTTAAGAAAATTCACTGAGGATCTCATTATACCAGTCAACATTGAAAATTATTAAAAAAATGATCAAGATATTAATTTTAAAATTAATGAAATTATAGAACATGGAAAATTCCTATATGAAAGGAGTAGTAAAGGAGATAGATTGATAATTCTATGTGGGAGAAAATATTAATAGAAACATATTCAGAAGTTAGAGTTGTATTGATAATGGAAAATCATTCATGAGATCAATCATTCAATGATTAATATTTGAAAAGAAGATTGTGGATAAAATGAACATAAAATTATACATTCCTTTGATAAATGCCTAAAATTTTAATATATTATCAAGTGTATAAGAGGAATATGTTTATAAAGTTTTAAGTATATGAATATTGATAATATAAATTATTTATGTGGAGGATATAGAACTGTTTATGTAGATATATAGAACTATATGTGATAATTCTCATCATGTTTGAATAACACATTAATTGGGGTTCAATATTAAATTACAGCTAGATGCTATGAAAACTATAGGTAGATGATTAAACATTCCTACTAACTTCTAATAAAATATTTATTATTAGTGTAAAATATATGGAATAAATAGAAACAAAATGTGGAAATGAGGTGGTCCTGACACTTGGACAAAACTGTGTAAATTACTTCTCTAATTCATTTATTTTGATATTATTTTGAGGTGACAAAAATGTTTTTCTGAATCAAATCCTAACATATTACAAATATTTATTTCATAATGGTAAAAGTATAAAATATTATAATGTTAATTAACCCCACTTCCTAGTGATGAAACCATTCATGTGGAGCATATGTTTATACATGCTTTATGAGTGTTATTGTTCATTTTAAAATGAATATAATTCAATATAGTGAATTAAGAAATGATTTATCATAACATATTGGGATTTTTGAATGATTTTGGAATCATATACCTATAATCTATGAAATCTATTTCATTTAATGAGGATAGATAATGAGGACCTCATAATGGGAGTCGAGTGATAAAAAATCATTAAGGTAAGTTAGACTATATGATATGTGATCGGGGTGATGTTATATTATTTGGTCATGACACATTTTAATAAACATTTTCTATATGTTAATATAGATAATAATTATTTTTTTGGCCCAGATTAATTATCATTATTTATTTATTTTGATATATAATTTAATAATATTTATAGTGAGTATGACTAAGTGTTATTTTTCTATAGAAATAGGGCACAAAGAATTTCGGATCCCCTTATGTTTTATTTATGGTAGAGGTTAGAGTAATATTTATTTTATAATTTTATATTGGTTTAGTCTATTGTAAACTATTGTTGTTCTATTTTAAAGAATTTTTCATAGAAACTGATTCATGTATCACATAGTAAGTGATATGAATTTATATTTATAATTAAAGTGGATGCATCATACTAATGGGAATCCAATTATCTTTAGATAAAGGGAAAGGGAAATATGATTTTTTTATAGTTCCTAAAAAGTCAATGAGATATAAGTAGTTTTTAGTTTAGAATCAGTGTTACATATATATTGATGTCTATAGAAAATTTGTTAGTATGTAATATAATATATGTAGAGGACATTATTATAGTTTATTGCAAATTAATGTTCTTTTTCCCTCATAATTTCTCCTCATGGATCCATTAACAGTTATTTTTTATGTTTTTTAGTATTTGGGTAACGTTATTAGGCTTGATAACTCTGTGTTCAGGATTTTATTAGATATTTTATTTTATTGTGAAATTTTATAATATATAGTTGGAATGTTAACTAGGATTATTGATTATTTAATACTTGTTTCATCACTCATATGTCTCATATATGATTATATATGGTGTTTTGTAATGGTTAAGTAGTGAAATCCTAGTATGCATTATTCACACACTACACACACACCTTCTTCTATGTTCAAACATAATATTTATAACATAGAAAGGTAATGATTGTCTCTAACAAGTATGGTAGACGAAATTGGTTATTCTGGAGATTATGGGTATTAAAGTGGGTGTTTACATCCTTTTATAGAAAATTTGAATTATTTAATTATTTATGCTATAATTTTTTATATAAAAATTTATCTAGTGTTCTTACCTCCAGTTATTTAATTGAATGAGTGGGAATTACACATATACCCTTTTTGGGCTATTTATTGTGTTATAATTTTAATATATTGTTATTTTATTCTTTTTCATTCACTAAAATTTATTTTAATATTAATTTTTTTACTTATCAATATTACTACATTTATGATAGTTTTTAAGGGTTTAATATCTCAAATATATTGAGTATAAAATTACTATTAGTTTGTATCCTCTAACATACATGGAGAGTAGATTTAGGTCGTCTAGTTAATTGTTATAGGTTTTGTGTTGGGTATCAATGGTAGGATATTTTACAATTAAAATTTCATGTACATGGATATATTATATAGATTCTATTTGTTGACATGTAATAATAATTTATAACCATGATTGAAAATAATTGAAAATTGTAAAAAAGTTACTAAATTATAGAAAATCATTATGCAGTAATCCATCTCAATGTTACCATAACTTCAAATTCAATTTACAAGGTCTTACAAAGTTATTATTACCACGATAAACACCTTATGAAGATTTAATCTATAACTATATTGAATTCTTATGCAAGATTTTTAATTTGATAGCTCAAAAATATTAAATGTTGTGATTATTTAATTTAAAAAAAAATTGTAGATAAAGTAATATGTGTATGTGGTAAACCATATAAGAGATATGTGGGATATGAATATACGATAAAGGTCATTTTTTTTTTCATTAGCAGTGAATGGAGGATCTATATGGGGTAGAGATATGAAAATAAATATTTTATTCCTACATGTGATAGAACATTTCATATTATATAATATAATTTTCATTGAACTACAAGAAATTTGTTTTACAAAGGTGCTCAACATAATATTAGATTGGGTATCTTGTTCTAGATTCCTAGGTTATTAGTACACAATATATACAATATCCATTCACACTATTTGAGGTGTTAAAAACTCAAATACACTATGTGATTTAGGCCACATGGTATTGATCACTATATGATGTCAATGGAACATTTCTGTTCAATGAAGTGATCATTTCCTGAGAATCATTTTTTCATTTTGTGTGTGGTAAACATGTGTGATGTAGAATTTTATTTAATATTAAATATAGAAAACATTATTTTTAAATGTATAAGACATGTTCTAGTTTAAAAAAATAACCTTATAGAACTTAATTCATTATAAATAATATTAAAAAACTTGAACTCTCATACCCATAGTTTTATTGCATTAATGAAACACCAATTTTCAATAGGTTGATCTAGAAATAAATATTTCGTATAGTTTAATATCAATATTTAATATTATAAATTCTCATAACATGATGAATTATAAAACATATATTCAAATAATTTATAAAAACAAAAATCATTCCATAACATCATTAATTACCTTTATAAAATTATGCTATATATTTTTTAAAACAAATCAAATTACATGGTGATTAATATGTAGTTAATCATTAATTTTTTTTCATAAATAATACCAATGAATATTATACCAAAATATAACATTCTTGGAATTCTAATAATATCATATAATATTAGTAAATTGAAAAATAACATACATCCTTTATTCATAATCCTTAAATATCATATGATATTTATTTAAAATTATGTATATTAAACTTTTTTTCGTTGATTTTTTTTTTCATTGTTCCATTTATATATTTATATATATTTTTAAAATATTTTGGTATCATAATCACTAATTCCCATATTACTCATTAAAGACTTAACATATAATCTTTGACACCCCCATGTAATTTATGAGTGCTATTTTATATAATTGTGTGTTATTTTTGATTTTTTAGAATCATTTGATTTGAAACTAAAATTTTTAATAAAAATTTATGGTAAATGATTATAGAATGGTTATTAGTAAGATTTATCATTAATATTATGTATATAAATAACACATTAGAGTTAATTAATAATTACTAAATAGTTTCACGTATCCTTATAACCTCACCTTATGTATCATGAAATTTCTTTATTAAATCATTTATTATTTATAAATGGTCTGGAGACACCATATATTAAAATTATGTGAGTTTTAAAACATCATTATCATGAATATTTCATATTTTATGCATGGTTAAATAGATAATTCATCCTAACCATGTGAAAAACCAATAAATTGGAATCTAGAAATTTCTTATTTACACTTAACAATTTTTTCCCTAATTAGCCCTCATTATGTCCTTATTTTTCTTGTCCCAATAAGGTAGAGATTTAAGTGATTATATTTATTCTTATATATTATTCTATGTCCTTATCATATGATATCTAAGCGATTTTATTAGGTAATCCTCCATATTTTATTCTCATATTTCTTCCTCTCCCTACTCCATTTATTATTAGTATATTCTTCTCTAATGGTCTCTAATGACTATAATTGTTTAAAATAGGGTTTTATTATGTCTATTATTCGTATTCTTTTGATTTAAATTTATTGAAAGTCCATATAGTTATATGATTATATTTTTATTATAGAAGGTGACTAGATTATAGAATTTTGAGGTATGTTCTTTTGTTCAATTATATATATTTTTGACCTCATGTGATTATAGAATTTTTCAATTTAATTTCTGAAAAATTATACCTATATATGATATCCGTAATTTTTTAATTTATTTTCTATGTTTTATACACTTATAATAATGGATTTTCTGTGGATTTCTTGTACATTATTTAAAATATAATTTCTTATGCATTTTGAATGTTTTTAAAAATACCAATGAGATCTTTTTGATTGAACATGATAATTGTAGAGTTATTATACTATCTGTTGATTTTTAATGGGTTAATTTTATTTTACAATAATTTATTTTTAACCTTTGACTGTGTTTACATTTTACCTAATTATCCTTGACGTTTGTTATCCAATGTTGATTTTTATGATAATTAAGCCTTTTATGGTTTCTATCTTGATTTGAATGATGTTTTATGATGTGGGTTGGTTTCAAAATGTTTTTTACTATATTTTTTTCAGATTGGATTTTTATATATGATATAGATTTCTTATTAGAATTGTATAAAACTTTTCATTGATACATGTGACTCTCTAGATTCAATTTCCCTTCATATTATTATTTATAAAAAATTATACATTAGATCCGATGAATTGGTATATTTTTGACACAAATGTATTTATAAAAGGAAAATATTTTATAAGGGTGTCATAAGTGAGGTGAATGATTATTTTTTATGATTTATTATTAGTTTTTTTATTGAACATGTATCAAATTTTTTTGATCACATTCATGGTTTTTATTTCAGGAGAACCCCATATAGAAAATATAGAAATCTATATTCATACTACACTAGATTAGATAACTATACTATCTAGTTTCTCCTAGTATAGTTCATTCCTTGAAAAGGGGGGTTCCCATGATAAGGAAGGTTGAGAATATGATTGTAGTTAATTTTTCTAGGATCACAACATATGTTTGATGATGTTTCCACTCATGTTTATATATGATCATATTTTATTTGAGACTATTATATTTCTTATGTTTCTTATTTCTTCTATTGATGATTTTATCTTGATGATTTTATCATTATAATTTTTTTAATATAGTTTATTATAAATATATTTCATGGAAATAATTATATTGTTATTATTTATTCATACCATGTTTCTTTTATATTATGGTTCTAACTTGATTTGATACGTTCTATATTTTATAGTATAATTCCTTTATAAATTGGGGATAAATGGTAATTTGAAAGAATTATTTCATAGAAAAAGAATATATCTGGTTTTATGTTCACAAGTTTACAATCATTATACTCAAGATTCGATGTGTCATTTTTTTCAATTTTTTTATGTCACAAGTTTTATAAAGGGAGTTGTAATTTCATTGATGTTAAAGGAATGTTACATTATTACATTATACATTCATTTATGGCATATTCATATTTTATATATCGAGTTAAAACTAAAATTTATGAAATGTATTATAAAATTTACTACATAAACTCTTTGGTGAAATCCTATTGAATACTTGTATCTCTCCCCATACATATAGACTCATGTGTGTATATACCTTTTATATTTTCTTGAATGTTCTCAAATTATGATATCATATTCAATTATGTTCTCATTGTCTAGTTGATGTATATTTTAGACGTGGTGGATGATCTCAGTTCCAGTGGTGGTGATCTTGGAGTTTTTTTGTATTTTTTTTTATAGATGTTCAAATAATCCACTTATGAATTATTTTTATTTTGTCATTTATGGTTCTTATAATATATTATATTTATTTATAAATTCAAATATTTTACTATATAATTATATATATTATGTATAGTTATGTTTTATATTAAATTCTGTATTTCATATGCATGGAATCCCAATGAATTGATACAATATGAAATATTATCAATAATATGATACTTGTTTATCAGTGTTTTGACGAATTTATATTTCTAAATTGGTTGTTTTTTATAACCTTAGTTTTGGTTGTTGGCTCTAGGAGATAGGGAATGTGATTTGAGGCATTGGGAGGATAAGTTCGTGTGACATTGTATGTTGACTCAGGATGAAGCATTTAAAAATGTTATGAGTGTGTTATTTTTATTTGGGAAAGCCTGTACGCCAAATATAGAACCATAATTACAAGAGGTAGGATACAATTAGGTTATTAATTACCAAATTTCACGATAAGACTTGAGGTAATGGATTTCCAAATGCGATTCTTGAATATGAGTTTCATTTTTTGTACTTTTTATATATCATAATTATAATTGATTATATAATGTGATAATTTATAATTATATAATTATTCTAAAGTTTCATGTAGTATTTGGTTAACACAGGTTCTATGGTTGGAATATGGTCTAGAAACTATTCACAAGACTTGAACAGAAGTTTAGACTCCTCCCAATGGAAGATGAATGATTAGTTCATGTTCTTCAAATATAAGAAACCAAACGGTGTGTTGATTTGAAACCCCTCATATATTCTGAATGGAATATCTTTGCATTTTTAAATTATTTTAATAAAGTGATTTTTATTTATTTGACATGATTCGAAGATGATTTTTGTGACATGTTAATGGTTTAATATTTAAACTTATTTTATATTATAGGCCATGTTTTTTTGATTTTTTATTATAAAGGATATAATTTTTCTTTTGGAAAATAATCTCAATAATTTTTTATAGTTTTTAATGAAATTTTATTATATATTTTAAAAAATCTATTATTTATTGATATTTTTACAATAGTTTTTATTTTATAATAAATTCAAAAAATATTTAGATATGAAAGTGAATTTTATGAATTTTTTACCTGGTAAAAATTATAGACACACTAACTGCATATGATATCATTCATGTATTGTAAGATGTATCTAAATTTTGATATGGGGTTGTATAAATTTATTTAGGTTTTTTAATTTATAATGAATCTATATAGAATATTTGGTGGTTCTAGAACCATTTTACTTGATTTGAATTCTTTGGTGGGGATTTTGGAATAATTTTTGGGATCCAAATTATGGTAGAGTTGTAAAATATATTATATCATGTTTTCTAAATAAAGAAGATATTTTTTAATTTCTTTACATTTTATAATTATTTTTATATTATTCATCATATAGTTGTGGTATAAAATATTAATTTTTTACTGTGTGTTATAATTGTGTTTTTTTGGCGAGTTTATAATTTTATGATTGACCTTTTAGGTTATTTTTTGATTGTACAACCAAAATTGTCATTTATGTAATGATTTGGTTCATGTTTATTGTTATTTTTGTATTAATCATACGAAGGTCAAATTAATTATTTGAAATCAATTTCAAGTGAAAATTCATAGTGTGGTCCCTTTTTCAAATAGTGCATTTCCCACGTGGCCCGTATAATAACAAAAACTATGAAGATAGTAGTGAAAAAAAATCTATCTATTCAAAGAGAATATTCAAATTTATTGAATAAATATATACTAACATTACATAATGATCATAAAGTCGATATGGGGATGGAGTTATTGGAGAGGATTTATTAAATATTTAATTCTTTAGATACACCGAAATATTAAAATGTAAAAAATGTTATATGAACCCTTGAAGGATTTATTCAGGTGTTCTGGGAAACTTTTATTCTATCTCTATTGTGTGATATTATTTTAGGGGAGTTCTTCCATAATATATTTTCTCCCTAGAAATATCCTAAGAAATCTACTATGGAGATATCAATTTAAATCAAGAGTCTTCATCATTGTGAGAGAACTATGAAAGATTCTTATAATGATATCATTGATTTAATTTTATTATCTCTCATTTTAGTTTCTAATTATTTATATTAATCTTGATTCAATGTAGTAGGTCCTCACCATGGTGACAGAATAGTTTAATTTGAATCTATTCAAACTACTTATAAGGATATTTTCCGAAAGTCTGTGTTACTTGAATATAAAAAGGCAAGGGAAAAATATAGCAGTGATGTATATATTTGATCATTTGTGATAAAGGGTATTCAATCATACATTAATTAGTGGTAAGATATGTTTGAGTTCAAAATTTATTTTTATGAGGGCTTGTTTTCTCGAAACCTTGTCTGTACTTATAAGAAGCGGAGATCTCTTATGTGTCTATACTGTGGGAAACCTCAGCACTCTAATCCTTATTTATTGAGACATTAAAATAACTATCATTTATGTTTCCATATATTTCATATTTATATCTTTTTTAATCATTATTATTAATGGATTGAGTATAAATGTATGATACAACTTCTTCCCGGGTAATAATATATCATCAAATTCGTGTTTCATAAGTTTCAATTAGATTGATGATTTGTTTAATTATTACTTATAATAATTTCCATGTAACTATTCAAATATAAGTTTATAATTTGTTTATAAATTATTTGATATAATCTTATTGTCCTTTTGTGTGTTTCTTGGTTTGTAATCAATTTTATTTTTTCTAAAATATTTTCATAAGTGGATTTTTATTCTTTGGTTAAATTTTATCATTAATATTATTAATGGTTTCCTATGTAAGGGTATACCATTTTTGTCTACATTCAAAGGTTTATTGTTAATTTTGTGGAGATATATAATATTTCTCAATATCATAGAAAATTTACAATAATTTATAGTCCTTGTTGTCAAATTATTAAATTAAAATTGATTCATGGACCATTTTATCTGTTGGTTTTATTTGGGTTATACATGGGGTTGTCTAATTAAATTATAATATTATATTAATTGATCATGTGGGTTCTTAGTTAATCATACTATTTTTTTGATAAGATTATTTGGTAGAGGAGTTGAACTACTATTGGTGTTCCCATTTCATTGGATCTCCTCATTTTTCTGAACATACTACCTCATATATCTGGATGAATGGTGAAATTCTTGATTTTTTTCTATATCAACTTGAAATTTTGAAGAGGATGGAATGCGAATTAATGGGGAATATTATTTGAAAATAATTAATAAATACATCCTAAATTTGTACTATAGAAACTTTTATTAGATGAATATGTTTTGATACTTATTTATTTATACATTTAACCATTAATTTCTAGGGGTATAAAGTGAAATTGTTGGGGAACTTATACAAACTTCTGTCACTATTATGTGGTATAATATAAAAATAAGTGTTATATTTTATTATTAATTGTTTCTATATTCATGATCTAAATTGTTTAGAATTTTATATGATTTAGTTTAGAACACCATTAGTGAATACATAGTTGTAAACCAGAAGATTAAACGTATGTATGGGAATTATTTTTCAAAATTAATGAACCATTATACATGGTTATGAGTAATTTTTCTACCTCACATCACATTTGGTGAAATTTATTTAGTATATACCTAATGTTGTGTTCATTCCTTGGAGAACCGTATATCGTGATCATGTTATTCTTGATTAAAAATTCAACCAGATTCTACATAGTTAAAACAAAATATATATAATCATGTCACCAAATTACATAGTGTCCTTGACATTATAATATTGAAATAAAAAATTTAAATATTGTTAATTTTATCCATAATTAACCCTCCTCTCATCATAATATTTCATATCTAACTAAGGGACATGTAAAATTTATTCGAGAAAATTTTCTATAAGATTCTAGTCCTTTATATCATGATTTTTATGTTATTTTCAAACATAATTTTCCATTGTTTCTTAACTTATTATTTTTTCCTCCTCAGTTTTTCCATTTCATATTAGTTTTATCTTTACTAATGAAACCTAATTTCCATGGGGGATGAAACCTATGATTGTGATGGTGTAATATTATTTTTTGGATGTTTCAGGATTACAAGACCACATTAATCCCTAGTTTTACTTATTCCATTAATGATTACTTAATTTTTTAAATTTATGGTAGCTTTTATTTTTATGAAATTTTTTCTATTTTTCATTTCATGTGATTCTTCTATTTAGTATGTTAATTTTATAAAAATTTGTATATATATATACAATATCATTGGTGTGTATATAATATGTTTATAACGTTTCATTAAATTGGAATAAAATGTAAATTCATCTATTTATAGTTCTTGTTTTTCAAAACTGATTCTAAAGAATTCTAAATATTTGAAAAATTACATAGAGGATTTTTTAAATGAACATGATGGATGATGAAGTGCATGACTCTATATTTATTTCTAAATTGGTAATTTATAATTAAAAATAGTTATTTTAGTATATGTATGGTGTTTTATTTTACCAAATTACAATTGATATTTCTTAGTCATTATATTGTATTATAGCATTTACATGTTGGTCAACAATCATATTCTTTTGAGTGATATTTTAAGTGAATAGTTAGTTTCTAAAATATATTCAAAGTATTGTTTTGGGATCAATTTTACTATATGTGACACAATTTCCTATATGGAACTTTATAAAACGTTTCCTTTATAAATGTTAATCCAATGAATATAAGACCCTTCATAAAATTCATTATGTGAACTTTTGGATTATGTGGTATAATTTGGTCAATTTTTTCTATTCACGAGTATATAATAGTGGATGTTTCTTTTATGGATGTAAAAGGTGAGGTGAGATATTATTTGTTATGATTTATTTTTTTTATTGACCATGTAACATATTTGTTTCCCCCAATTATTGTGGTTTATTTCATATGAACCATATATTTGTGTATAAGAGATGTAGATTCACACTACACTATGATAGATTATTTCACTGGATAATTTTACATTATAAATTGAATTCCCTATCTATTGGTGTTACCTCGACAAGGCTACTTAAGATTATTTTATGAGTTATTGTTTTGGATTTCCATACAGGTCAGTAGTTGGATCCACCAAAATATGTCTAGGATCTCCTCAAATTAATGAAATTAGGGATTCACATGAGGTTAATTTATGTATTTTTAGGATTCTATATAGGTTATTATATCATTATAATTTATATATATCACTTATTTCTCATCATTGTTTTATGGACCCACAAACATTGGTTTTGTTTACATAGACAATGTTTCTTTGATATTCTGTTGCCAACATGATCTCATACCTTTATAATTTTTTGGTTCAGTTTTATTGAAATTAGATTCCTAAAAGTGGAATTTAAATAATTATTTCGAGGAAAATTGTAACTTTTTTTATTATCATATATTTGAGATAATCATGATCACGATTTAAATGTAATTTTTTTCAAAACAGGTTTTTACCTAATTCGTTTTATAAAGTGGCTGATAATTTGTATGGAAGGAAAAATGTGTATTTTAAATTTCTATTACACATTCCTATATAAAAAAAGTTTTTATAACTGTAAATCAAAATAAATAATTTAAAATTAATTGTTAAAATTAATTGTTAAAATTATTTTATGAAATATGACTAGTCATGTGTATCTTACACACTACATACCCACCCTAGTGTGTATATAGCTATTATGTTTTCATTTAGGAGTTTAGGTTTTGATATCATATTGTATGATGATCATGTTGGTCCACTGAGGGGGAGGGGGTTGGATGTGATGGGAGACCTAAAGTCATATGGAGGTGATCCTAGAGATTTTGGGTTTGTGGTTTGTTCAAGATGATTGTATTATCCAATTTTTCCAAACATCTATTTATGGTCTCTTTTTTCAGTTCTTATTATGGTAACAACTTGAAATTTTCATATATATGTTTTTATTCAAATAAATAATGTGTTGAATATCAGAAATTAATCATAATTAAAAACTAAAATGAACTAATATATATATATTTTAAATTGTAAGTTGAACAATAAAATATTATTTGCATACAATGTGAAACTTCTGTAAAATAAATATAAAAAGAGTATAGCCTCAAGTAATTAATAAGATAAAAAATATTTAAAATATATATTATAAAGATATTAATTTTAATTTTTTATAAACTATTTTTAAGGAATTATATTATGTTTTAAAAATCCTATTAATTGATAAATAATAAATGTCAATGGGGTGCAATTAAAACCATTTGATGTTTAAAAGTGGTATATGTTTCAAAGAATAGTTTTAAATTTATTGTGATTTTTATAATATTAAATTAATAATTTTAGATGATTATCCTAGAAATATGTTTTAATGTTTAAATAAATATATTGATACTGATTTAATATTTATTTTATACGGTATATTATTGAGAACACTTAATGTTTAAAAAACTCAAATAACTATAATAATCGTTTTTTGTTTTTATTTTTAAATGGTAAATCCCCATATATTATAATTTTAATTTGATAAAATGAAATTAATTTTTTGATTAATTATGTAAAACATTTCTTATTGTGAATTTTATATATTTTTTCTGAAATGATTAATTTATTGGTTAAATGTGAAATAAAAGTTTTTATATATACCATAAATTATATGAAATAATCATGAAATAATGATAAATTAAAATTTTATGAAACTTAATTATGAATATAGATGTATTTAAGGAGTAGAATAAATAATTTTTTAATAATATCATGAATTAAAAAACCTATATTTGGAAATATGTAACCTATGTTTTATTTTATTTTAATAAAAATATATTTTTGTTCTTTTCCCATAATAATGGGTCTAATGGATTATATTTATTTTATAATTTATTTTAAAGTAAAAAAATAATTTTATTAATCAGAAAAGAATAAATTTCATTGGAATCAAAAATTTCCATAACATTGGACTAAATTCAATTTTTATGTAAAATATATATATTTTTATGTAAAATATATATATTTTTAAAATCTGTTTTTCTGTGTCACAATCTAATTATTTTTAAATTAGTTTTTATAACATTCATAAATATCATATATTGAAAGGTATTTTATATTTGGAATCATTATGATTAAACTTTGTGGAAAGAAAAAATTAAATTTCCATACTAAAATAAAACAACTTTTTAATCCTTAGTCAACACAATAAAGACAAAAAATAAAATGTTTTTAATCAAGGTATAATGATCTAAAATAACACAAAAAATTATATCAAAATGCGTTTATGAGGGTTTTAACAACCTTACCACATCTTTACTTCATTATTTTTCAAATTTGGATTCACATTCCTTGAATGAGTTTTATATTTTTGTATTATGTAATATATATTTTCCAAAAAATTCTGCCCCTCTCCGATTTAAAAATATCCCTCCAAAACTCCTTAGAAGTCTCAAAAAAAAATATAATCCCACTAAATACTATGATATATTTATTTACATAATTATCCTATCTCACAATGGTGAAATTATCATTACCTAGATATCATGTAAATTAATTGACAACCAAGAAGGCTTTGAATAGAAGATTCGCTTTATACATTAAAAGTAATAGCTTCTTATAATAATTTTTAATTTATCATATTTATACCACTATTATCAATCCTTATTTATCCATTTAATAGTATATAAATAAAATCAATAAGCTTCAAGAAAATTAAAAATATAATATAATCACTTTATAGTCAAACACATCCATTAATTATATCATGTTCTTGTTTGGGTTAGATAAACCACCTACATAAATGACACAATATATTTTTATCATGGATGGTTATGGAAACTAAATTAAATGTATGATATAATATTAATATGTATTTAATTATTATTTTTTCTATAATGTTAATATTAAAAATTATCTCATTGTTAATATATTATCCATTTATTTGTTAGAATTTCCCAAAATAAGTGCATTTTGGATTTCATCTTTGAGAATCATTCTTGAATGTCCTATGGAATGACCATAAAACCCCATAACATATAACAATACTTAATTTCTAGTATGACTAATATTTTTTTATTAACCCATGAACATGGATTGATGACCAAAACCATTTACCAAAAATAGACAATGAACAATTTTTACTAGTAACACTAGTGATCAATATTAACTAAAAATAAGTAATACACATAACCCAAATTAGTATATTCGATTGATTTAAAATATAATAAATAATAATAATATTCATGAATATATGTTTAATGAGTTAATTATTGTTATTATAAATGATGATAGGGTGCATCTGAAAAAGTAGGAATCAAATATAAGGGTTCTCTATCTCAATTTATTTTGTTGAGAAATATATCAAATTATGAACCTATTTTTCTTTTACATGGTGTAATTTATTATCCATAGCCTAATTTATCATAAATACATTTTTATTCAAATGATTAGAATTTATTTTTAAATGTTCTTTTGATTCATATGTTACTAAATCTCTAAGGGTTTCATCAACTCAATTTCATTTTTATTCGTAAAATATATTTTCGATTAACCCTTTTTCTCAATGATTAATTTATTTTTAAATTTACGTATTCCAGATGTTATTTTATCCATTAAATTTTGAAAAATAATTTTTTTTCATCCAAATATTATTCTTTGTTTTTTTTCATTTTCTATAAAATATGATGTTGTTAAGAAAAATTCACATCCGTTATATTAGTTATTTTTATTCCAGGTCCACCATTATTATAAACATTAAAAATTGTTATTATACATAAATTAATAATTATTTAGGTCCTTTAACACTAACTTTTTCTTTATTCAATATACTTTAAAATTAACATTCTTAACATTTTATACAAGGGTCATTTTGACATTATTTAGAAAAGTGTAAAAAATATCATTCATTATGTTTAGACCATGTTCCACTTTTCCCACATTTATAATAATTATTATTAATTAAGCATCCTCATAATTGTTTCGTATAATTCCAAATTAATTTTATTTTCCATTTATTTGTGAATTTTTCGTTTTTAAAAGAAAGCTAATAAATTAAGAAAAATATATAATGGGATTTAATTTCACATAAGTATATTTCCATCCACCACTCCAAATTGATATAGTCCTTAATTATTTTCATAGATACATTATAAAGTATTATTTTAAATGGGTCTTTTAAAAATTCCTCATTTCACCTTATTTAAAATAATATCTTCAATGTGACATATAAGATCAACTTTAACGATAATGAAAAAATGTATTATAAAAACTCATTTTTTACATTTCTTACATTTTCATCGCTATTTCAAAATATAATAACTCTTATAGATTAATTTTCATGTCCACACTCTTAGTGATTTTATAATGTAATTATTTTTTTATATTGAACTTTTTTACCCACGGATATACTATTGATTTCATTTTTTTGAGACATGATTTGAAAATATTTCTCTTTCCACTGGGTTTTCAAGTTATAATGAATGGATGGTTTCATTTCTAAAAAAATGTATGATACATCATTATATGGTGGGTGGTTGAGGATACCCAATTTAGAAACTTGGTATTTTATGAAATATTTTTTACAAAATAGGTTTAATTTCTTCGATAACTTGTCTTACACACAACATTTGTTTATAATAACCACAATATATAAATTAAATATTATTTTGTGATCATTAATACAATTCATTGAAATTACTTGTATGAATTATATTAACTAAATTATGTTTCATTTAAAAATATCTTACTAAATATTCATTTACAGATAGTTTCTTATGAAATAAACATTCAATTGTTTTTTTAAATCTATATATGCTAAAAAATAGACTTCATTGAAAATAATATTTATTTATAGTAGAAAATATTATATTTACTTTTGGATAAATTAAAATTTTGTGTCTCATAAAACGTATTGTATTTGTGGAATCATCAAATACAAATTAGATCCTGATTATTTTTAGTGATTTTTATGAATGGATTTTATATCCAGTGATTAATAAAAAAATGATTTTACAGAAAACTATATGTATAAAGTTACATTTTGATTTAAAATGTTTGGAAAAAAAATTGTTTTATTTTATGTCAAATAATCTAATGAATTTCAATTTAAATAATTTTATCTTTAATTTATTATTAAAAATATATATGTAAAAAAAATTTCTAAAAAAACTATTTTTTAAATACGCAATGTGTTTTAATTTTAATATATTAAAGTATTTTCTACTACTAATTTATTTAAATTAAATTTATATATTTTTTACTCACCAAAATGATTTATCATTCATTTAATATTATTCTTTGCATGGGATAAGAATAAATACAACTTTATACTTAAAAACATAGATTTTTATAAAAGGTTGTTTTTCGCATTTAGTACACTTATATTGAACTTAATTTCAAAATATTTTTTTTTATTTTTTTGAAATGGATTACATATTTTTATTTATGAATTTAATTTATTTAAAAAATTCTCTTTTATTTTTGGTCGAATTGAATAATAACTTTTTAAAATTTATCACCCCGGTAAAGGGTAAATAAAGTTAATCTTGGTTGAATCTAATTTATATGGACATATTTTCTCATACTATTTCTTAATGGATGATTCTAATTATAAAATTATCACCATTGGATCAAAATTTAGTGGTTCAATAGAATATTTTTCCAAAATTTGACAAATATAAAATTTAAATCAAAGAAAGTTATAAAATGTCACTCATTGTTTTAAATATCTCTTATATGACCACCAAGGGAAAAAATTAATTTATGAATTAATATAAATGGGAATCATTAAATTTAATAAATTATTTTGATGATATAAATTACCAAATAACTTTTTATAAATTATATAATTACCATAAATTCTTCTACAACAAAAATAGAATATTTATTCAATAGACATAAAAATAAAATAAATGATACAAAAAAGATTAAATGGTTTATAATTTGATTTAATTAATAAGTACAATGAATTTTATTTTCCCATATTACATATTTGGGAGGTTTTATGAATTAAATTCATAATTACCATTTTTCATAATGTTTTTAAATACAAATTAATGGAATAGTGTTAAAAATAATATTAATAATATATTTTAGTAAATAATATTGTAATAACTGATATAAAATATATAAAAATATTATATTAGAATCAATTATTGGGATATGTGGCTCAAAACCATCCATTTCCAAATTATTGGATGTTTTTAATTTTATTGTAATATTAATAACCATTCATGTATAGAAAACATTAATATTATGTTAATTTTAAAATGGTTAATAAATGGTTTTAAAACGATAAGGGTAAAAATGTAATGAAAACATGATGAAATTATATAATATGATATTATTTGAACTCATAATCATCTTATATTATAATATTATTAAATTGGAACCATTTTTTTGAGACCATTAAATTATATTAATTCCATATTTTAAAAAATTCTCAGAATGCCCCTCCCCTCAATTATAAAATGGAACCAATACTTTCTCTCTTATCAAATAGATGAGACTTATAAATAGACTGTAACCTACCATAATACATTATAAACATAATTATTCACGTTAAATAGGTTCTGGTATTCCTATAATACCATCCCTAGATCTCTTAAGTGAATATATAATGGAATTATTTCAAAGAATAGGTAATTGTCTTAATATATCACATTTTTGAATTAATCATTTAACTCCTAAAAATATTTTATATTATTAATATAATAATATATTATTTAATATAATTTTACTTAAATTTTATTATTATTATGACACCAATTTTAATAATCATTATTTTATCAAATGGGATTGAAAAAATCACTCGTGTGTATGTATGAATTACCATTTCCACAAAACGATATAAAGCATTTTGAATCTCCAAATTTTTTTGGATAGTTATTATCGTGGGTCTTATGTTTATATATTATAATTATTATATAATTATACTTCTGTAATGATAATATCATATCTATCATCTTACCTTCTCAACAATTGGAAAAGGATAACATCGATCGTGCATAAGCGTGGAAAACTACCTTTATTGAGCGATACAATTCATTTTTCATTTATGTTTTACTTAGATTGTACTAAGAATTTATTTAATTAATTTATATGATATATGTGATATATTAACTATTCATATATTGTGATTAATTATTTACCATTATTTCATTCCATCTTCCGAAAAATCGAAACTGTTTTTGGGGATTATATGGGGCATATTGTCTCCATAAATAGTATAATATGTTTTATAATATATATCTTTTATGATTGACTAAAAAAATGTATATAATTAATATATGTGATATTTATATCATTATTAAAATTTTATATATTATGTAAACATGATCAAAATACACAAACTGAAACTACCAAACCAAATCATGCATAAAAAACGACGCATATATCACACAAAACTGTGATTTTAATAAATAAGTGTTAACATAGGGGTGATAAAAGGTTATAAGTAAATATTAAATGGTATGATATAAATTATTATAACTATTAAATATAATTATAATAAACCTATATTTATTATAAAGGAACATCAAATCTAATAAACAGAAGTAAGACCTAAGGTTAGTGATTTTCATATCACTTGTATTTTTGTGGGTCACATGCCATATTCACGAATTGTTTATTTTTTGTGGCGTATAAATTCAAAATGAATATATTTTATTTTTTTATCATGAATTTTATGGTGTATAAACATCTATATAAAGATATTTCCTTCATGTATATGTTAACTCATAATTTACCATTGTGGTAGAGGATTATTGTTACAATCAAATTGTTTATCGAGATTGTTTAATATTAGGTTTCTGATGTTGAAATATAATGTTTTAACTCTTAATAATATAATAAATTTTATTCTCCTTTGTTTATATATGTAAAATAATATTAGTATATTCATCTTCTTCAATTAAATTACTCAATATATTTGAAATATTTATTTATAGAAAATAGATGATATTTTTCTCTTCAATTGTAAACCCATTTTCATCCATTTACAGTATTTATAAAAATTATTTAGGAAATGATTTTTAAATTGTACAAAGATTTTTTTTAAAAAATTACCCATGTTATATTTTTCAAAAAAATGATTAAAAGAAATATTCTTTTCATTATTCAAAATGGTTACTTTTGACATTTTTAAAAAAATGTGAAAGACATGTTTTTTTAACTTATACAACATGATTAAAATATCACAATGTTATGAGTGGTAAATATCATGAAGGATTATATAAATGGTTCCACTGTTATTTTTTTAATAACATATTTTCCATAATATTTTGTAAATATTGTTATTTTAAATGTGACTTTCAATATGAAATTGTATGTTTCATAAAGAAACATTCTAGTGATCTCTTAATGGAATTATCATATATGATTACATCTTTTATGTTAATTAGGATATATTTGGTATATTATCTATTTATACCATTCTTACCTGTTATCTAGATAGTTAATGACTATATAGGTTAAATTTTAATGAATTATATTTATTTTCCATGTGATATGCTATAGTGAATTGACTGAGTGCTGATGAAACATGTATTCTTTAAATTGGTTATGGTGTGATGATATGAAGAATTCGTTACGATATTGTGAAAAAAATTGGTTTATTTTCATTATGGGATGGTGTTTAGGTTATAACAAAGGATGGTGGTTCTGTTATATCCAAGGATGGTGGTTATGTTATAACCAAGGATGGTGGTTATGTTATAACCCAGTAAAATGGTTTTGTTATAACAAAGGATGGAGTTTATGTTATAAGAAAGGATTTTGGGGACCTATATCTCCCTCTAATAAATTGGGGAATGATTTATAACTCATGAGATAATTAGATCTGGAATGGTTATTGAATGAACTTCACTTTGGGGATTTTTCCACTATGATATTCATAGTATTAAACCATGACTACTAATATATTCTTGGAGTGAGCCCAATAAACTATTATAGTCATGGAAATGATACTGGACAATAACGATGGTTTAGGGCATGAAACCAATCATCTGTGACAATCTTGGAAATTATTTTTACCTATTAAGGAAATGATTTTTTATAATTATTTTTATTACACTATTCTATTTACTATTCCACTCTTATTATTCTATGGAATTTTTTCTTTGATTGAATTATTTTTCATGTCTTTATAAATTTCATTATTTAGTTTATGAATCAATATTATTAATTATGATATGTAGCGTATGATTTCTAAGTGTTGTGATTATGTTTCCATACATGTATATACATGTTATACTAAATTAATCATTGATATGTCCTATGTTTACCATTAAAAGGAATATTATCTCACCCTTTATGTTGTTTCCTTTCATGATTTATGTATAAAAATACTTAGTATGATGTGTCTAAGAAAGGTTATAATTATAAATAAATTTGTGGGAAAGGATTTAGATATTTTTTGAACTAGTTATTTATATGACAATGTTTCCAATTGCAATTAAACTAGGAGAATCCGACATGGATCAATTTTCTATGTGATATAAATTAACATACAAATATGTGATATATATAAAGCCCAGAAAATTACCAGTAAATGTTTTTAAAAATTATTTGGGATTTATACGAGTCTGCGAAAATTGACGGTGTGTGATTTTGAGGACCGGTGTGCCCAAAATGAATTTTTGAACCTTTTTTTATGGTAAGTTCAGTAAACACAAGGGCGGTGTTTGAAATATTTTGAACCAGTTCTCAGATTAAAAATTTGAGGGCACCTTTGAGTTCGTAATTCCAAGATTCACATAGAAATGACTTAATTTCGGCAAGCGAGGGCTGAGTGGAAAAGGTAATTTTTGGAAATTTCCAGACAAATATTAAAGAAATTAAAAATAATTATTCTCTTCTTTATCTCCATTGCTTAGAGGACTACGACGTTGTAAGGTACTAAAGATGTGGTGATGGGGCACATTAATGAAACACATGGATGTCCTATATTCCACAATGTAACAGTGACATTAATGGTGCAAAAATGTGACGTTATCTCATCAAAGAAACAACATAATGACGCGACTCCACGACATTATGAACATTACAGCATGTTTCTATAAATATTGTGATGTGTTGGGAAAATATGGAGGAAGGATTTGGGGGATTCCTGGGCAATGATTTGACGAAATTATAACCCAACGATGAACGACGAATGACGAAGAACTTCTTTTGAAGGTCTGAACCGGGAAGCGTCGTCGACACCATAAACCCTCGAGGATGAACGTGTGGCAACAAACTTTATAAAAGGTAGGGGGTTTATGTTCTTTGATGTTCCCTCTCTTCCTATTCTTCAAAAATGTAACAAACCTAGACCAACCTACTAATGGGTTTATCCGTGTCTTGTCTAATCATGCGGATGGTTGTTACAGGGTCATAAACTCAGTAAATATTCTTCCTTTTGTTATTATTAATTTTTCCTCATGTTTGAAACACTTATGCGGTGGTCGCATCTAGAAACCAACAAGGCTCAGACCCTCCGCTAAGCATTTCCTTGGTGCGTTCTTTGTGGCAGAACAACGAACGTGGAGGAAAGGCGTTGGGTGCTGCAAAATGACGGTGGCATTTCAGTGGCACGTAGAAACAAAATCAAATGTGCCATGCAAGCAGCGCCTGGTGGTGGATGGAGGAGACCCGCGATGACAACCCGCCGCAGGCGGTGGAAGGAAGCATTCCATCACACGCCACAGTTTCCAGAGGCTGCCGGCCCAAGCCTGATAAGGGAGATGGGTAGCGCCTGAAAGCACAGCCAGTGGTAGCTTCCATGACCATCAGGCCTTGACAGGAGGGGGCGGCACAGACCTTGCACCGTGCCATGTCACATCGGAAAAAATAGCCATGCATCTCCGGGGCCTTCTTGGAGAAGCGGTCCCCCTTTAGGCGGACCAGGTCGGGCTGGACTCATGGACTAGCGGCTAGTGTGGGTGTGCCAAGACCCATCCGGAAGGCTGGGGAAACTGTAGCATGGGCCCATAAACTAGCCAGGCCAACCTTGATGGGCCATACCCAGTGAACCGAGTTGGCCCATAACAGGCCGGACTCAGGTGGGGTCAGGTAGACTCCAAGACCCGTTGCATTGGGTTGGCCTGACCATATCAGACCGGGGCCATACCCAACCAGCCCCTGAATAAAGACTCACATGTAACTAACAGACCGGGTGTCTGTTTGACATGCCTTTAGTGGTGTTGGGACCCCTTTTGGGAAGTGGTCCCTTTGGTATATTCTGGCGGGCCCAACTAGGCCGGGCCGGACCGAGGTTTGGACACCCCCGTTTCATAGAAAAGTGTGTAACTAACAGAACATGTGTCTGATCGACGTGTATTCTATGGAATAAGGACCCTTGTGACAAATAGTTCCTTTGGAGAAACTATATGTGAGTTTTTATGCTATTTGATGTGTGGCCCGGGTTGGATCAGACTTGAATCCAACTGTGCCCTTTTTACAAATGTTCATATATCTAATAGACCGAGCGGCTGATCTACATGCCATCTATCACGTTGGGACCCCTATAATAGGGTGGTACTTCATGTATTTGTTTTGGTGGATTTCGTTCCAATTGAGATATGACAGGTGGATTGAAGAGTGGTTCTTCCATAATCAAGTGTGCTATGCACGAGAATCCTGTGGTTAGCTGTGACATGAATAAGAAGAGAGACCAATACGGGTCAAAGTGAGAAACTCCAGAGTGGGATGATCTAGCTGTATTAAAAATCATATATACCTCTGTATCAGCAACCAAGGAGGGTTATCACCATCGACCAATGTAGGTCAGCACCAGCGACCAATAAGAGTTAGCACCAGCGACCAATATGGGTCAGCACAAGTGACCAATACGGGTCAGCACCAGCGACCAATATAGGTCAGCATCTAGCGACCAACACGGGTCATCATACATTTGCCTATATATGTTATTAGTATTGTTATTAGAGATAGTTTGATCTGGGTGTACGACTAGAAATCCCTATCCGAGTAACCTCGAAGAAATACTGTTAGAGTTAGCTGTCTCTTTTGCTTTGTGCTTCATAATTTAGGTCATGCTACTGATATTACCTATGTGGTATTCCTTGTAATTTTTAACTTTGTGTATTACTGAGATACCTTCTGGGATGTCAGGGTCCCCTACTGGGTATGGTTATACTAACCCCTGCACGGGCTTCGCCCGCATGTGTGTGTCTGGTGCAGACTACTAATTCTCTAAGGTCGATAGTGGTGGTCTGAGATTTGGTGGAGCTTGGTGGGATGAGAGAAGTCGAGATCCAATTCTTCGACATCATACTTATAGCTACTAACCTTCAGGTAGATCTCTATGGAAGATGTGATATCTATTTACTTTCCATTAGTTTCTAGGGATTTTATTCTGGCTCACTGCTTTCAGTTTTCACTAGTACATGTGGTTGCACTATACTCTTGCGGTTGTACATTACGCTTATTGTTGTATCTTAATTTTGTTGGGTTTTTATTCCAATTGGAATTTTATGAGTGTTTACTAATATGTATGGCTATTCCTTCCCTATTCCGGAAAATCCTTCAGGTTCTAGTCACTAACCCCTAGACAATGGATGGTGGGATTAGGGTAGTCATGTCCGGGCCCCATGGGACGGGTCGTGAAAAAGTGGTATCAAGGGGATGTCGGTTCAACCAGATTAACTATGATTCTACTTTTAATGAGGAAATGGTGTATAGTGTCTAGAGTATGGTTTTCAGTACAAGGAGTCTGTGTTGGTATAGTGGTCGATGTATCCATACACCAGGACCCTCAATTCTGTTTTCTAACTAAGTACATGAAAACACATGTTTCTAGTGTTTTGAAAAGTTTTCCAAATATTTATTATGTCATCTCACCAAGTATAACATATTTACTATGGCGCGTCTATTTCTTATAGGATACATTGACAAAGGCAGCCAGCCAGGACTCTGATTAAAGATCGTGACGTGGTCCAACGAGCAACGAGGCGTCGGTACATGGACCACTCACAGTGATGGAACATTCAAGTGGTGTACTAGTAGCACCACCACCCATTGAGCTGCAGATGCCCACATGGGATTATTCACGCTATCTGAGCATTTTTCCTGATTTCTACAAACAAATTCCTATGAGGTTTTGAGGCGATATAGACCCGTAGGAAGTAGAGAACTTGCTTGAGCCATTTTCACGGGTCCTTTGCTTAGTAGAGACACCCGCCGAGCAGCTGGCGATCTTGGATTCTAGACTTCTTTAGGGATTGGTCGGATGATGGTGGAGCTCAATGCTCCAGTTTCATGAGGAGATGACCCTCACCTAGTCGAGCATCAATAGGAATTTTAGGGCGAAGTCCATGCCATCCACACTATGCTCTGTGTGTATTCAGGAGCTGTTACATCTACAGTAGGGCAGCCAGACTGTGGCTCAACAGTTGGCGAGTTTTACTGACCTCTCTCAATAATCCACCAACATGGTATGATACCCTAACTTCGGGGCCCTGGCCTTTGAGAAGGGCCTCTGATGAGAGATCAGAGCTGCGATTGTTTCTCATAGCATCCCGACACAGGCTAGGGTGCTAGAGCAGGAATTTCGGATGGAGAGATTCTCTTCCGAGCATGAACCAATAGTGAGAGTCCCTACATAATGATTGGTAGTAGAGTCATCTTCAGCTTGCAGTAGATAGATGACGTAGAAGCCCAATAATGGTAGACCTTTTGAAGGGAGACCCCAGGACACATGGTCATAGGTGTGGGGATCGAGAGGCCGAGGGATCCACAAGAATGGAATGATCTGTTTTTCCTATGAGAGACAGGGACACATAGCTCATGAATGTTTGAATCCCAACACAGATGATTGGCAGTCAGTGGAGGGGATAATAAGGCAGTAGCAGTGGTAGGAGCATGAGAATTATCTAGGAGGTGGAAGAGGTAGGGGAGTAGGACGTGCAGCTGGAGGTGGTCAGGGTCGCCAAGCACTACCACCACCACCCCCAGGCGGTCCTCCATGAGATCAGGGAGGAAGTGGAAGGGGACTGGCCCAGCTACAGGAAGTAGAGGCTCACGATCCTGATTTCCTTAAGATAATATGAGGTACGATCTACATCTTCTCTAATTTAGAAGTTGTTCTAATAAAAAAATGGTGGTAGCCATTCTTTCCATGTTGGTGAATTTGTTTGGGACTCTATGATTCCGACTGAGCTTTTAGATCAACCTTTCCATTTGGAAACTCCTACGAGGGGATATTCAGTGGTCACACACTGGTTCCGATAGTGTGATCTTACTCACAGATGATATATTTTAAGATGGAATCTTCTATTACTAGCATTGAATCCTTAAGATGTTATTCTTGGCATGGACCAGGTATCAGTAGTTCACGCATAAATTGAGAGCTTGATATGTATAGAGAAATGTTCACATAGAAATGGAGGCCAATTTTCCATTGATGGTGAGAAGGAAAACATAGCATCACAAGATATACTTGTGATCAGGAGTGTTCATCCGATTACATATTAACTGACATTCATGACATTCGGCATGGTGGATGAGGTGAGTCTACAGTTCCCAGCGGTGGTGGATGAGTATGAGGAAGTCTTTCTAGAAGATATCCCTGGACTACCTCCTCATAGAGAGGTAGACATCCGCATTAACATGTACCAAGGAACAACACTAATATCTACACCAACATATCATATGTCCCTTGTGGAGCTCTTGCATATGAGGGTATAGTTTGAGGACTTTTATAGGAAGGGATTCGAAAGGCCCAATGATTCTCTACGGGAATCCACTGTGATGTTTTCGTAGGAGGCGAACGAATGTTTTAGGCTATGTGTGGAATTCTGATGCCTAAACCTGGTGACCACGAAGAACATGTATCCTCTACCGAGGATTAATGATATCTTCAACTAGCTGAAGGGAGGTCGTTGGTTTTCAACGATATACCTCAGATTAGGCTATCATCATCTCTGGGTATAGGACGTGGACATAAAGAAGACAACCTTCATATGTCGTTATGGCTATTAAGAGTTCTTGGTGATGCCTTTCGGCGTGACCAATGCTCCAGTAGTGTTCATGGGGCTCTTGAACATGTTTTTCCGGCCATAACTTGATCATGTCGTGGTGGTCTTCATCGACAACATCTTAGTGTTCTCAGCATCTCTTTAAGAACATGTTGTATATTTGAGGATTGTTCTAGAAACACTCCTGGAGAAAAAGTTATATGGGAATCTCTCCAAGTGTGATTTCTAGATACAGAAGGTCTACTTATTGGGACATGTCATCATAGAGGCTAGATTTGTAGTGGATCTAGCGAAGATCGAGGAAGTAATTTCTTGGGAGCCACCCATGAGTGTTACTCATGTGTGGTGCTTCCATGGATGAGCATGCTACTATCAGATGTTCGTACCCATTTTCTCTAGAGTAGCATCACTTATGACTGCCTTTATAAATAAGGGGATACCCTTCATATGGTTAGAGACATGCTATTAGAGCTTTCAACAGTTTTTGCCGAGCTTGACCAGTGCTCCGAACCTGAGGATTCTGGAGGAGGGGACTGGCTAAATGGTTTACTGTGATGCATCAGAGACCAGACATGGTTGTCTCCTGATACAGGATGATGCAGTGATTTCTTATGGCTACGAATTGCTGAGGACACCTGATAAAAATTATGTGACTCATGAAATGGAGTTGGAAGTCGTATTCTTCACACTGATGATATGGTGACACTACTTAATGGGAGAGCAGTTCATTATTTAACTATACCACAAGAGTCCCAAATATATATTTACACAAAATGATATAAATCTGAGACAATAGTGTTGGCTTGAGTTCCTCCATGACTATGACTTTGAGATATTCTATACTCCTGGGAAGGGTAACATAGTGGTAGATACACATAGATGAAGTTCTCGTTTTCATCTTCTGAACGAGGATTCAGAGAAGTTTTCCTCATTTCCAATATCCTACATTGATAGAGAGGAGACAATATACCTCCAATTTATGGTAGTTTCCCCTCCACTCCTTTAGTGAGTGAGGGAAGAACAACTTGGAGACAGAACCTATGAGACTACATGTGATCATATATCCTTAGTCAATACACCAGATAGATATTCTGAAGGTGGGGATCATGATATCCTTTTTAGAGGATGTACAATTGTAATAGTGGCTCTACGTGATGAGGTAATGAGGGGGTTCCATACATTCCCCTTCACAGTATGTCTAGGCGTGATGAAGATGTATCAGGATCTCCGACATCAGTACTGGTGGCCAGAGATGAAGAACGTTTTGGAATAGTTTGTTTCTAGATGCCTCACTTGCAAAAAAGTGATGGCCAAGCACCAGGTACCAGCAGGCATGACCCAACCCCTCAAGATACTAGAGTGGAAGTTGGAAAGGGATATAGATGGGAATTGTGATGTGATTTCTATATAGGTATAAAGGGAATGATACCATCTGTGTGATCACTGACCGGCTCACCATGTCATCCCACATCTTTTCTATTCTAGAGAAGGGTTTGGTAGAGAACTTGGGACGTCTCTACGTTAAGAAGATCGTGTGACATCACAAGGTGCCTTCGATGATTTTCTCAAACCATGATGCATGCTTAACATCCCAGTTGTGGAAAGGATTTCAAGTGGCTTTTTTGACTCAACTTCACTTAATAACAACTTTTCACCCGTAGAAAAATGGTCAGACTGAGCAGACCATCTAGACCATAGAGGAAATGCTTTGTGCATGTGTCCTTGATTTTGTTTGTATTTGGGAGGAAAACCCACCCTTGGTGGAGTTTACGTAGAAAAACAGCTATCACTATACCATTTTTATGGCCCTTTTTGAGGTGTTTTTCAGACGATGGTGCAGATCACCCTTATTTTCGATGGATCTAGGAGAGCCTGCACTCGCGGGCCCAGAGATGGTAGAGGCTACCAGTGAGAAATTTCCTATCATTAGAGAGCGAATGAAGACTACGCAGAGCCGACAGAAGTCCTATGCTGATAGGTGACGGAGACCACTAGAGTTCCAAGAGGGGGACCAGGTATTCTTGTGAGTCTCCCCTCGATGAATACTATGTAGATTTGGTCAAGGAGAAAAAATCTCACTGATGTTTATCATACCATTCCAGATTCTTCAGAGGATTGGAAATGTGGGGTACCACTTGTCACCACCACCGTAGTTGGAGAGGGTGCACGATGTCTTCCACCTATCTCAGTTGAGGAGATACGTGCATGACACATCTCACATCATCGAACATGGAAATCAAGTGATTGATGACAGGATAATTTTGAAAAGTACACAGTAGATATAAAGAATCGACAGGAGTAGACCATTCGTGGGTGGACGATACCTAGATTGCGCATTATGTGGAAACATGAGAATATCCAGGAGAGCACATGGGAGCGAGAGTCTCATATGCATGCCCAGTACCCATCTTTTTTTGTAGCCTTATTAGGATTTAGGGTACGTAAATACCTAAGGGGGTTGAATGTAATGACCCAAAAATTCTGTGTAATTATTTTTAAATGATTTGTTATTTTTACGAGCCTGCAAAAATTGACGACATGTGATTCTGAGGATCATTGTGCCCCAAATAAATTTCTGAAATTTTTTTAAGATCCATTCAGTAAACATGTAGGAGGTGTTTTTAATCTTTTGAACGAGTTCTCAGATTAAAAATTTAAGGGAATTTTTTAATCCGAAACTCCAAGATTCACCATGAAATGAATTAACTTTGGCCGGTGAGGTCCGAGTGGAAATGATAATTTTTGGAATTTTTGCAAAAAATAATAAAATATTTTAAAATAATTATTTTATTATCTTCTCTTGGTTGTGTGGAAGACAGAAATGCTATGAGGCAGCGATGATGCAATGACGGGGAATATTAATGAAACACATGGATGACTCATATTCCACACCGTACCAGGGAATTTAATGGTGAAAAACATCAATGTTGTATCGTAAATGAAATAAAGTAACGACGCAATGTCACATAATTATAAAAAAACTGAAGTGTGGTTCTATAAATAGTTTGATGTGTCAAGAAAATTAAGGGGGAAGGATTTGGGGAATTCTTGGGAGAAGCTTTGACACACTTCCACCCTAGTGAAGAACGAAGAAAGCCTAAGAATTTCTTTCGATGGTCGGAACCAGGAAGCATCATCGATGCCATAAACCCTCAAGGATGAACGTGTAGAAATGAATTTCATAAAAGGTAGGGGGGGTTTCTTTGATGTTCCCACTCTTCCAGTTATTGAAAGTTATAATGAACATGGACTAATAGACTAACGAGTTGATTCGCGTCTCGTCTAATCATTAAGATGGTTGTTGCGGGATCCTAAACTCGAGGATAATTCTTTTTGTTTGTGTTATTAATAAATTTTCTTCCTTTTTAGAATTTTAATTTGGAGGGTGTGGGCCAAAACCAACAAGGCCAGGACCCTCCGATAAACATGTCCTTGGTGCATTCTTTTTGGTAAAAAAAGGAAAGCGGCAGGAATGCATTTGAGGGCCGCGAAACGATGGCGATATTCAGGTGGCCTGCGAAAACAACTGCTTGTGCGCCATGCCAGTGGAGGATGGTAGTGGCTAGATAAGACCCATGAAAACCATACATAGGTATTGGAAGTCCACGTGCTATCACACACCGTGGCGGCTAGAGGCGGCCAGCCCGAGCCAGCAATGTGGGAGAGGAGTGGAACCCACGGGCGTCGCCGGTGGCAGCAGCTGCGACCATCAGGTCGTGGAAAGAAGGGGTGGTGCAAACACCATGCCATGCCACATCATGCCAGAAAAAATGGACCCACATCTATCGATCCATCTAGGAGAAGCGGACCCCCTTTAGGACGACTGGGCTGGACGCGGGCCGGTCGAACGAGCTGGACTCGCGGGCCAATGCGGGTGGGTCGAGACCCATCTGGCGGGCCCGGACAACCACGGCCCGTGCCCACAAACCAGTTGGGCTAACCCCGATGGGCTGGACCCAGTGAACTAGGCTAACCCATAACGTGCCAGACCTAGGCAAGGACAAGTAAACCCTGGGACATGTCGCGTCGGGCCTGCCTGACTAAGTCAGGCCAAGGCCAGACCCGACCGGCCCATGAATAAAGTAACACCCATAACTAATGAACCAGGTGTCCATTTGACACACTTTAAGTGTATTTGGTACCACTTTTGGGAGTCATACTCTTTGGCATATTCTGGCGGTCCTAACCGATTTCGGCCAGACCGAGTTGTGAACCCCACCCCCCCCCCCTTTCATAGAAAGTGGTGTAACTAACAAACCGAGAGTCCGATCGATGTGATGTCTGTGTAATAAGGACCCTTGTGACAAGGTGGTCCTTTGGGAATCCTCTATGTTATTTTTTACCATGTTTAACATGTGACATAGGTTGGACCAGTCTTGAATCCAACCAGCCCATTTCTTCAAAAGAACCTATATCTCACAGTCCAGGCATCCGATCAACGAACCATCTATAACATTGGGAACCCTATGCTGGGGTGGTCCCTTGGGTATGATTTTTGTGAGACATAAAACCAGTTGATATATGAATGATGGTTTGAGTAGCGGTTCTCCCATAATCAAGCGTGCTATGAGCGGGAATCCAATGGCTCGTTGTGACTTGAAGAAGAACATAGACCAATACGAGACCACATCAGAAAATACAAAGTGGGATGATATAGTTATATGACTAATCATCCCTACCTCTGTATCATTGAACAAGGTGGTTCAACCCCAAAAACAAATTTGGGATAGCACCAAGGACATATACAGGTTGACACCAGCGACCAATACTGGTTAGCACTGGCGACCAATATGGGTCAACACCAGCGACCAATATGGCTCATCATCTAGCGACCAATAAGGGTCAGCATATAGTGACTTATATGGGACAGTTTTAGAGTTAATATGAATAGGATGATCTAGTTTTATGACTATTTATCCCTATCCCAGTAGCCTTGAAGTTATAACATTAGAGTGAGATTTCTCTTTTTATTTGTGATTTATAATTTAGATCATGCAAGTGAGATTAACTTTGTGGTATTCCTTGTGATGTTTTCATTTATGAATTACTGAGAGACATTCGGGGGTGTCGGGGTCACCTATTGGGTATTGTTATACTCACCCCTCCACCTGCTCTGCCCACACGTGTGTGTATGGTGTAAACTACTGACACTATGAGGCAGAATTTGGAGGTTCGAGACATGGTGGAGGTTGGTTTGACATGAGTAGTTGAGAGACTCTTCTTAGATATCATAATTACAGCTACTACCATCTATGTAGAGCTCCAGGGAAATTCCACAACTGTTTAAATTCCTTTAGTTTCTAGGTCTTGTATTCCAGACCACTATTTCCAGGTTACAGTTATACTTGTCGTTGTACTTTACACTTGTAGTTGTACTTTACTCTATTTTTTGTACCTTAATTTTGTTCTTTGTTTACTCTATATTACCTTTTTGAGTGTGAGTATATATCTCTATGTCAATTCCTTCCCTATTCGGGAAAATCCTTCAGGTGCTAGTCACCAATCCCTGGCCTATAGAAGGCGGGCTTGGGGTAGTCACATCCGAGTCTCGTGGGATGAGTTGTGACAATATCTATATACAAAAATTATTTTTTCATGTAATTGGTATTAGAGAAAGGATAAACTAACCTTGGGAAACTAGGATGAGATATACTTAATGAGATACATGGGGATAAGTCTATGTATTGGATAAAATCATAAATATTTTTCATGATCATGTGGTTTCTTACTATTATAATTATTTCTCAAACTATTCCTTTTCCTTTTAGTCGATGGATGAAATTCGTAGGAATCATGTTAATGTATATTGTGATGAAAAATAAAATTAGTCACCTCTTGATAAATATATTGAGAAGGCAAATCGAATAAAAAGCAGAACTCATTTTTTCTCACGACGTTTTCGATGCATGAATCACACTTATAATCCAAATAGGAAAATAAGGGAATATCATTATGTTGAGTCCTTAATTGGGAATTACCACAATTTTTTTTTGGAATGATGAAAAAATAGTTTATGGGTAATTTATCAGTACAATTTAAATGATATGTTACATTCTACATTATAAAATGAAGAAATAATTCTAGGATATTATCATTTCAAAGGTGAAGTTTATTGATGGTGTGCTATTTTCATGAACACAAGGAAATAGAATAAAATTGAATCCTGAATATGGGAAGAGATTAATAGATAATTTTCAATAATTAATTTTATCATATTCTTCTCCCCAAAATTAAGTAGAAATACCATGATCTTAATGTAGATAGACAGTGAATCTATCCATACCTATGTTGTAAATTTTAAAAAACATGATAGGTATTATTATGATATTATCTTCTAACTTGTATATAAATATATTTTATTCTTCAGTTGCTTAAAACCATGTATCTGAATGGAATTATCCCTAAGGGACATTATTTTCATTGAATAATTCATTTCATGTTCCACTAAAGTGGAGAGATATATAGGTTTTACCAAGGAATCTAATGGATTTGATGAGAAAGAAATATGGAATTCCATGTAAATAATATAATTCACCATTAGAATAAGATGAGACCTACTTTATATAAAATGTGTAGAAATATACAGTGAAATAATTATTTTAAGGGAAATAGTAATCATTTCAAGTGTGTTAAAGAATGTCATTCAGAAATAAGATGCTGATGTTTTCTGAAAAACTTATTTTATGATGTAAATAGATATAATGCCCAAAAGAATACCCCATTCACACTCAAGTTCTATAAATTTATGGAGTTTGATAATTATACAAATCAATTGCTTAATCTAATGGATAATGAAGACAATAAACCGAAAACCCCATAAATTGAACTAAAAATGGGGAACTATATATAATAAAAAAGTGGATTTGAATCTAGATAATTGGATCATATTTATCCTTTACTCTAGGTTTGGGGATTTCATATTGAAGTTTGTTTGAATGAATCCTATGAAAATATTATCGTTCATTGATTAGTGAAATTAGATGTGATTCTATGTATTGATTACCTCTATCTACATAGAATAAATATACTAGAATTGATATTATGAATCACCTAATTATCATATATTGGTGGATGTATGAACCCAAACAAAATATGAGAATTTTTTATCTTAATGAAAGAGCTTATTTAATGTATACAAGGTGAATTATGTTATGGAAGAATTAGTGATTTTATTGCAACTTCATTTTGGGAAATTATTTGGATATATACATTTCATACCAATGGAACATCATCTTTATTATGAGGAACAATTGATAAAAATATTTCATCATAGAGATAAAATTATATAAAACAAGACTACCCAACTGGTGAATGATCCATAATGAAATAATTTTTTTAAGAAGCTAAAAGGGAACATGGGGATGAAGTAAAGAAAATTCATCATCGTTTTTAATAATTAGATTGACCAATTTTTGGGGAGAAATTAATTCTAATATCGGTAGAATGTAACACCTCTATATTTTATGAAATATTTTTTCCAAATAGAATAAATTTCATCGATAACACCAGTTACATGAAACACTATGTTTTAAAAGAAATTAAATATTTCTAAGACTTAATTATGTAATCAATATAACCTACCAGTTAAACCAAGGTGTATGAATAAAATTAACTAATGTATGAGATATATAAAAATATACTAATAAATTTAGATTTTTTGATTTATTCTTAGGAAAAAACATTCAATTTTCTTAACAATGTTATATTATCAATAAAAAACATATTCCTTTCAAAATGAATTTTTAAATTTTTTATAAAATGTTATTTTTAATTTTTAACATTTTAAAAAACTTATTACAGAAAACTAACTGAATTTGTATATCATTATATAAATAGTTACATTAGATAAATTTTTAATAATTTTATGAAAAGATGGATTTTGTAATGAATATTTAAAAAAATAGTGATATTATTGAAAACCTTATAAATATTGTTCCATTATTTTTAAATTATTTCTATATAAAATTAGTTTTCAATTAAGTCTATTGGAATCAATTTTATGTTTTAATATAGTATATAAACAATTTTTTATGTAAAAAAGGTTTTTTCATGAAAAAATATTTTTATACGCGCAATGTGTTTTTATTTCAACAAATTAAATTGATCAATATTTCTAGTTATTTTAATTATATATATATACTATATACTAAATAATATTTTTTTAATATTCATCTAAATTTTTTTATGCATTGGATAAGAATAAATATGGTTTTATGCTTAATACATTGGTTTTTTAAAAAGAAATTTCATCGCATTATGTATTCTAATATTAAAATTAATTTATGGAACTTATACAAACTTAATTTTATAAAAATGATTATGTATTTTTAATTAGGAGGATATTTTGTTTAAATATGTCACTTCTATTTTTGGTCAATATGAATAGTAACTGTGGTAAAATTTATCACCACATTAAAGGGTAAATCAAGATAATCTAGATTAAAATAATGTGATTAGACCTCATTGTTTTCATCCTAATTAATAATTTATGCATTTAATTTGAATATTATGACCTTAGTCTCGAAATGGAAATTTTTAATGGACACATTTCCCTGAAAATTACCTATATAATATTTAAATCAATGAATGTTGAAAAATTTCACTCTCTTGGTTTGAAATATGTCAAACATTTACGCATAGGAAAAATATGTTACGAATGAATATAAATGAAAATAATTAAATTAATTTAATTTTTTTCACTTTATAAATGTATATATAATTTTTAAACAAATATAATTACTTTAAATTATTGTGAAATATTAATAAAACATTTATTTAATTAAAATAAATATAAAATATATGATTTTAAATATATTAAATCTGATATAATTTTAATGTTTTCATATTTAACACAAATATTATAGAAATATACGACATATTAGGGAGGATTTAATGAATTATATTTTAAATTAAGATTTTTCATGTTGTCGTTAAAGTCAAACTAAATGAATAGTATTAGAAATGAAATTAATGAAATTTTAAAATTAAAAATATTTTATTAAATGATTTAAAATTGATAAAAAAAATATTATATTCATTAACATGAAAGGGATATAGTTTCATAATTCATTCATGGTATATTTATTGGTCTTTTTAAATTTTATAGAAACATTATTAAAACATAAAGGGTAGAATTCATTAATATTATAGTAATTATCAAAAGGGTTAAATAAAAAGATAAAGGTAATATAGTGATCCAAACCAATCAAATTTTGTTTTATTGGAATATTTAAACTCATAATAATATAAGATTATAATTTTATCAACTTTATCCATTTATACATAAAACTTTATTTATATTAATTTAATATTTTAAGAAATTTGAAGAGTTCCCCTCCCCTAAATTAGAAATGGGATCCCCTCCTTTTTCTTCTTCACAGAATCCTAAGCCATATATCTAGACAACTCACAAAAATATTCCACTCTACAATTAATTTTTAATATTCTTGATGTTATGACATTCACAAAATACCAAACCTAGAGTCTCTAAGAGGATACATAAAAGAGTTATTTCAATGAAGATGTAATTTCCTTAACCGGTCTCATTTTTTAATTATTATTTTACTTACTCTAAATATATAATATTTTTAGTAAATATTAAAATTATTATACGAAAAAAATAAAATTTAATTATAATTATTTAAACACTGTTATTCACCTTATTTTTATCAAATGGGATCTTAAAATATTGCTCGTGTGTACATACGGGTTACTATCTCCATGTAGTGATAAAATTAATTTTTCATCCCCATATTTTAGTAATGGGTTTAATGTTTATATATGATAATTTTTAAATAATTATTTTTCTTTAATTAAAATATCATATCTACCTTCTAATATTCCAAATCATTAGAAAACGATAATGTAAATCGTGTGAATGTGCGTACTACCACCTCCATAAAGGGATGTGATTCATTTTACATTTCTTTTATAAATGGATGGTAATAAAAATGTATTATATATATATATATTAATTTATTATAATCATTATTCTAGAAATGTGAGTTAATATTTAACATTCTTTCATTCCATACGATGAAAAATGGAAAAAGGTTTCATCCGTACATATGACCTACAATCTCCTTGAATGGTGTAATTCATTTTCCTATATCCATCATTTATGAATGACTCAGAAAAATGTATATAATGATTACATATTATATTTATTTCATGATTAGAATTTTTAAAAAGATGGAAGCATGAATAAAATATAAAAACCAAAATTACCAAACTAGAACATACATAAAAAACACGATATTACCCAAAATAATTATTTTAATATAGAATTGTTAACAAATGGTTGATAAAAGGTTACGAGTAAATAATATATGGTCTGATATATATATAAATATATTTGTGTATTGTTTTTAATATATTATAATAAACCTATATTTATTATATAGAAGTTCCAACACCTATAATGGATGTTTAACCTACTAAAAGGGATTTTCAAATCACATTAAATAAACTCCAAAAATCAGAAATAATTTCTAGGGATAATAAGACGAGATAAAAAAATACATGTAAAACTGTTGGTCCTACCGGTGTCTATCCTAGAACACAACCAGTTTCACACTCCTCGGCTTAGCTATTTTCTAAATGATCATTTCACTTCACCAGATCCTTATAGAAATCTACAAGCGCGCCAAAATTATCTATTTGGGTGAGATACAAGACTCGTGAGGAAACCAATGAATCTTTAACCTCGTGTGATCATGTATAAAAGCGTATTCCATAACAATAATAAATTATTAATAATTATAGTAATAAAAAATCTAGATATGACTGGTTGAGTGTCATTCAAGCTTCAAAAAACCACCGATCATACCTACTGTGGCACTATACCCGAAGGATAATCAATGTGTTGGAAGAATCATGGACTAACAATGAGGATAGTGAATCATGATACTTGGAATCAATTGATCGTGTAATTTAACATACACTAGGTATCAAATAATTATTGTTATTGATATTATATACGAATCAAGTACTACTTGACATTCCTTAGACATCAAGATAATACCCCTTGGTATCCTCTATGCATAGTGTGTATCAGAAAGATTCTTTGAGGAATCATTGTATACCTATAATATGCATAGGTTTCTCCTCTCCAACATTACAAGTCGTACAAAATCCCCCTATAAGGGATAAACATTTTATAGTGTTGCACCGCCCTTAGGTTCCAAGAAAAATAAAAATTAAGAAAAAATATCTTATTGAGACACATGAGAAATCATAGAACATAAGAATAAGTAATATAGCACAAAAACACATGTGATAAACATCGAGCATGAATAATAAAAAACAAGGCACTCATGGAAAAAAAATTTCATATGGCTATCAGTTCTACACCCACACCCACATGAGATCCTAATCTTGCATGGTAATGAAATATGTAAATGCATAAAAAAAATTAAGGAAACATGTATCAAAAAATGTAAAAAAGTTGGGAACTTTCTACCTTAAATTCATCGATGCCAACAGAAGGGATAAACCATTATCTGTGGTTTGAAAGCAATAGTGGAATCTTCAACTGTTGGGAATATGTGCTCCCTCTAATTATTATCATTTCCATTGACATGTCAATACATAATGTTTTTCAAAAGGTTCATAGAAAAAAATAGCTATTTTTTCAAAAATAAATAAAATATCACTTGAAATGATACTTTATCTCCCTAGATTATTTTCAAATTATCATTAAAATACCATCTTTTATGACTTTTTCTTTATCCTAGATAATTTCTAACATCCCATTTTAGTTCAACACAAGCTGTTAGAAAATTTTAGTCTTTAATAATTATCATTTAATAAGTACTTATAAATATACTCTTATTATTATATCTTGATAATTTATAATAAATTGTTCTTTAATAATTATATTTTTATAATTTCTCATAAATTAGACTTTTATAATTATCTATGGATAATTGTTTTCTATAAATTATCATGTTATTATTATATTTTGATAATTTTAATGAAGTTCCATTCTTATAATTATATTCTGAAAATTTCACACAAATTAATCTTTTATAATTATATTTTTATAATTTATTATAAATTACACATTTAGAATCACCTTTTAAAAATGTATCATAAATTAACTATTTATAATTATTTTTTGATAAATTTTCATAAATTATACTGTTAGAATTATGCAACATTAGTTTAATATGATTATTTATAAATATATTTTTATCATTTATCCAAAATTATCATTTTATAATTATCTTTTGATAATTTTAAATAAATTATTATTTTATAATTGTATTTTGATAAATTATTATAAATCATCCTATTATAATTAGAAATTGATAATTTCCAAAAAAATTACCTTTTTATAATTATATTTTTCTAAATAAAAATTGATCTCATGAAAATTTTAATTGATTGTCATTTAATATAAAGAAATTTCCATTGTTGGATAATTCATTACAATTATCCTTAATAATTTGTGAAATTTAACTTTTGATAATGTGTTTTATAAATTATCCACTGATAATTTTTCTACAAATATATTCAGATAATTATTCTCATTATTATATTTTGATAATTTCACATAACTAAACTTTGATAATTTTATAAATCACCCCTAGCTAATTTACAATTCATCGTTTTATCTATGTTAAATATTTGTTTCCTTATTTTCAAGACCTATGAATATTAAATATATAGAGGGTAAAATGATTAATTAAAATGAATAATAAACACTCACCTTCCTCAAAACGTTCTTGTAATTGTGGGAGGATAATTTGGGAACCACACTAGCCACCTCAGATTGGAAGAAATATAAATCAATGGAGTCTTCACCAAACACATGCACAAGACTCAAATGGTTTCTTAAACTCAATGAAATTAAACCAGAACCACAAATGAATGTTTTTTATATTTAGAACCCCTAAAGTCACCTAACTTTTCATCAAATATTGATCCCCACCCGATTTAATCTGGGTTTCAACCAAAAATTGAGGGCGGGGCCTTTAGTTTCTCCCTTTTTGGTTGTTGACAACATTAATTAGTGAAAAATGATGAAATACAAAGTGTTTAGAGATCAATCAGTTGATGTATTGGTGGTTCATGGCATGGATGTAGAAGAAAAATGAATTCTTAATAATGAATTGTTAAAAAAACATAATAAAAATATTAATAACTCAACCTTACGTGAAATATAACCAAATTCCTGATATAAACAAGTGATATACCTCCTTCGGTAAAACCCAAATCCTGTACCTTATAATGGTTTCATATTTATCATACGATGCACCATTTGAGAGAAAATAAATTAGTTAAAAACATATAATAATAATATTAATCAATTTATCATCATATCCTATTTGGGAAAACATCTATTGCATAAAAATGTTATGTAATACCTAGGGTGGACCCCACTTCTTAGACCAGACAATGGGCTCATATTTCTGATACAATGCACAGTTTTGTAGATATTAAACAATTTTTTAAAAAATAATGTTGGTGTAATATAAAATATAAAATATTTTTATTTTTTCTACTTTGAGGATCTATAAGCCTTGAAATATCACACTAACTCAGTGCCTGACATTGAAAAAATTATACAGAATATTTTAACGTGTTAATTGGGATTTTACCCCATGGAAGTCAATTTAAATAAACTATACAGTGATGTTTACAAAAGAAGTTATATTTTCAACTAAAAATACACATAATTTATAATCAAAGTGTATTTTAATTATCATTAATATTTAAGGATATTAAAATTCTCCCCAATAATGAATTCTAGTCACTGAGAAGTATATATGGCAGTCTGGTTAAAAAAAATCATGCCACTAATCTGGAACAATATAATCCCACTACCATATCTTCTCTATGATTTTTCCATGATTCCACTGAATCTGGACAATTAAAATACACTACCCTCATAACAAATCCATTCTTTGATCTGTAATATGCACCTGATGATATTAAAATGATTTGGTAGGCTCCAGATCAACATCCTCATAATCCATGACATGTGTAGTATTTTGTACGTACCTTTGGAGGTGTAACACATGTACCATGTCATGTATACATGGTTAGAAAGAAGGGAGTTATAGAAGATATGCAACTATCCCATCCCATTTGGTGATCGTGAATGGACCAAAAAATGATTATTCTATCTTGACATTCTCCCTCAAACAATAATGGTTTATCCTAGGAGACACATTTTTGAAAATATGATCAACCATAACACATTCCAAAGATATCAACATATGGTCGACATATGATCTATGCCTAATTTGATAATTGATCGACCTATTTGGAATCAAATGATCTCTATTGAAGGTATCCTAAACAAAATTGGCCACAAAAACACTACATAACAATACTCATTCTAATAATGTGTGGATCGATAAGGTCATTGATAATGATTCTTGTAATGTTCCATCTGAATTGAATCCCAATGATATCCTGAAATATATGTATAATCCACTACAACTATCTATCTATTTGAGTATGGTTTTCCTTTATGAGTCCTAGTTGAGTAACTAGGTATTTATACAAGACCTTCCCAAAAAAATATGTGATGTGTTTATCAATTTTTGAAACAATTATTTAATGGAACTCTATATAGGTGTACAATCTTTCGAACACAAATCATTCCCAGAAGCTCCACTGAGTGAGTTTCTAGAGTTAATACGAAGTGAGTATAATGATTTGTTGGGTAAAAAAATTCAGAGAATACATTATGACTCATTGGGGTCCTAGTTAACCATATCACAAAATCCATCATCACATTCTCCCAATTCTAAATGATTATAAATAGTGGTTGGAAAAAATTACTCGATCACTATTTCCTGACCTTCTCCCTTTGTTATGTGAGGAATCTGGCGACAAAACGAAAAAAATATACATCTTTATCCACAACCAATAGAACCAGAATCTAAAATAATGATACATCCTGGTCACACCAGGATGTACTATCCATATACAAGTATGGTAATTTGTTATCATTCACACACGAATGGAAGATGTTACCACAACTCTCCAATGTATCAAGGTCACATCATCACATTCCATTGACTACCCGAGCATCAGATCCTCACCAGCTAGTTTTTCTCTTATCACATAACACTCAGGGTCTAAATCCTTCCCATTCTTCACCTCGTCCATAATGGAAGATGTGATTACTAAAGGGGATCAAGTCAGATATCTCCAATAATTAGAATAATACATCCTCTAATCAGCTAAGAATATCAGCATGCTTTACATGTCCACTAAAGGCCTATCAACGTGATCTTTCTCTACCTATATCATATGGCTATTTTCATCTACATAGTCATTTCCATTCCCTAGTGCATACACTATATCAATGTAAAATGTTTGTAGATACTCAACCCAACACCTCTTTATTGTATAGAGGACCCATCATGTGAACGTGTAATGAAGTCTCATGGGGTTAATATATTCAATAAATCTATTTTCCAACACACAATTTCACTTATAATTTAGAAAATAGACCACATATTCATGATATATATCATGTTTAGGGTAGTTTCTCTCATGGGGTAATAGATGAAGAGACCCATAAGTTACTACCTTCTCTCTCCACAATAGTACTTCTACAGGACTAATTCAAGATGCACCACAATATTCCAAATAACTGATCCTAGTCTCAAGGACTTTTAGTAATGAAGTTTTTATCATAATTATCTCCAATTAATGGAAGATTATTCACACTGCATAGACAACCCTAATTTTACTTCCATCATTGTCAGTTCAACCATGGGTGTAGATAGTCGGCCGAAATCAGGAATTAGATATTGGTAATATCCTTATAGGCTCTGGTTTATCTTAATATTAAACACATTAAATGGATGTGTATGAGACATGACTGGTTCATCTTTTTCATGGTTTATGGATATTCCCACCTTAGTTAAGACATATTATAGGAAACTCACCTCTTTATTCCATAAGTAAAACTATGAAAAGTTGGTGGAATGTCCGTGCGATCGAGGTGAAGTGAAGAATATCTCAAGGATCCTAGCATGATAATCAGGTGTTAGTGAGTATATGAGGATGTCATCAAAAAATAGTTTGATAATCCAGTCTATGAATGTGAGGATGATATTTTTAATAAGATCCATGAATAATGTTTACACATTCCTCATCCCAAACTTCATCATTACGTACTATTAAATCTCATCCATTATCTGAAAATCTTTATTCAAAATTTCCACATTTCTATGCCACAGCTAGGTATATCCCGATTTTAGATAAATCATAGAGAACCATCAGGCTCCCCTTAACTGATCTAATAGGTATTCGATCCGAGGTAAGTAATATTAGTTCTTCACCGTAACATGGTTCAATGCTGAGATAATGACAACAGTCTTCCTCCTTAGAAAATAACACAGGTGAACACCATGGTGAAGTACTTATCCAAATAAATCCCTATTGATCCATGTAATGAATTTGTACTTTGATCTTCCTCATAACATATGGAATTGGAGGATGAGGAGGTATCAAATTGGGAAACACACCTTTCCTGATCTCGATCTTAGCTTAACATTCTAATCCTTTGTAATCATAACTAGGCCAAATATTCCAATTAATATTTCAATCTGTTATTCATCAATTTGAGGTCCTACGATTCCTTGAAATGATAAAGAACATTGGACATGAATTAATGGAATATTTTTAATTACTTATTAAATTTTATTCCTATTAATGGCACTTAGTATAAGGCTTATTAGTGGAGTATCCCTTTGTCCTAAACCATAGAGCATGTATAAGGGAATTCTCAACTTCATTCTCTTACCAATACAGTGATAAATCAGAAAAATTCCCCCTTCAGGAGTATTTCATCCTGATACACAATCATTTTATAACGCAACATCAATGAGAAATCATGTGTATCATTTTGTAAATGATTTTTTATAAGAAATAAATTCTTTATGATAAACCCTTATTGGTCTATGGGATCACACAAGGCTTCTTTTACGAGTCTACCCTCAACCCAATGTATAAATCTCATAGTAGGAACCCGGGTATATTTTCTTTACACATTAGCCACAGTTATTGAATATATATATATATACACTATCTAAACATCATGCTCAGTTAAAATAATAAATTTCATTAAAGACATATCATTGTAGTATGAAAATACATATATATTATAAAAAGAGAAACTGTCTCAAACAGATAGAAAAAATCAAGTCATATTATTATTAATCTATAATACATCACAACAATAGATATATACATATATATACACACACATGGAAATTGAAGCTATGTTTATAGTCATGATTCATGAACATATACATAAAATAATAAATCACATATTAACATCATACACATCACCTAAGGTGAATTCATACTATGGTAACAAAAAACAAAAACTTTCCCACATTATGACAACTCGAAGGTCGACTATATAGTGGTGGCCAAGTGCTATCATACTTACCCAACCCAATTCTCAGCTTTCTTATATCATATCTAACCAATCCCAACCCAAGTCAAAGTGAAATTTTTTTTTGTGAATCCTAATCCTCAGATACCATTTAGTAACAACCCAACCCAAACCACAGAGTGAGGGGAAGTGTGAGACATGAACTTATTCACACATCATCTTATAAAATGTATTAATGACAAGAAGTGAGGGTTTGAATTGGAAAGTTGAGAAAATATACCATCATCTTCGTGTCACAGGATCAATAATTAATAATAACTAAAAAAATTAATCATCAGAGTAAACATTAGGAATAAGATAATAAATGAAATACATGAAAATTAAATACAAGATGCTTCCAAAAGTTCATAGAATGGGTATGTTAAATAAAAAGATAAAATATAATAGATAAATTTTAGGTCCCTTCAGTGTTCATCTTATAACACATCATGATCCAGACTCTTCATCTCTCCTATCTACCATAGGGCCCTTTCCCTTCTCCAGATCACTCATGAAATATAAAAGCACAACAAAATTTTCTAGTAGAGTACCAGATTTAGTAGGACACCAAAAATGTATCATTAGTCGTATGTACCTATGAATACACGTTTACTCTATAATAATGAAAATAAATTCATAAAAATCATAGTAACACACAATCCAAAATGAAGTGGTCATTTTCTAATCAAGCCTCTAGAAACCCTAAGGCATACCAGCTTTGACTTTCTGCAAGATGAATAATTATGGTGTTAGAAAAATTAATGACTATCCATGAGGCTTGTGAATCACACTACTCATCATAAATCAAGAATAAATGAATTCATGATATCTATATTATCTTAGAATTGAGATCATCTCAATATTCACTAATCATTGAGAACATAACCCAGCTCAGCCAATATGCATCAAGTGAATCAGACGACATCCATGAGGGATCGTCATATCCCTAACCATTGAATTGGACCTTTATAGACATATTTATATGTCGTTCACACTTACCCATTAATGGATAACCAAATCATGATGGTCCTCCTACCCTGGGATCAATTACAAATATCGAAAGGAACACCTAAAATTGTAGGATACATGAGAATTCCTAATATATTGTCATATATAAGGTATCCCAATAATACATGTGATCAAAATTAATCTTGAATAATAAGGTTCAAAGTAATCATGGAAAAAATTGACACATAAGGTTCTTAAGGCTACATAAACACCCACATGTGATCATAATGTAGAACGATAATCAGGTATGTCTATATTTATATAAAACTAAGGAAACATGTGATAACAAATCCCAAAAAGGTAAGGAACATCCTACATAAAGTGAATTGATATTAATGAAAAGGAAAAACCACCCCATCTTTTTTAAAATATAGATTTCAAACCTTTACTATCAATAATGTGTTCCCTCATGCCTTATTATTGTAGTTGTTGACACACCAATGCTCAAGGTTTATCGAATGTTACTAGAACCAAAACCAGCTGTTTTATATCAAAATTAATTAACATATCACATGTGTGGATACTTTATATATCCTAGATAATTTTAAAATTATCATTAAAATATAACAGGAGGTGGTATTTATATCTCATAGATAATTTCCAAATTATAAATTTAGGCCAACACATGCTTTATAAATTTTTACTCAAGAATAATTATCTTCTAAATATTTCATATAAATTATAATTTTATAATTATCTCTAGATAATTTACTATAAATTGTATTTTACTAATTATGTTTAAACAATTTCTTATAAATTATCCATTTATAGTTATCTATTAATATTTTTTTGTTAAAAAATAATCTATTATAATTATATTTTGAATATTTATCATTAATTACCCTTTTAATATTTACCTTTTGTGAATTTCATATAAATTATGCTGTTATAATTAGATTTTGATAATTTATTATAAATTAACCATGTATAATTATATTATTATAATTGATAATAAATTATATTTTTATATTTATCATTTGAAAAGTTTTAATAAATTAAACTTTTATAATTGTCCGTTGATTTTTTTTTTATAAATTATCCTTTTATAATTATATTCTGATAAGTTCTCATAAATTTTTTATTATTATTACATATTGATAATTTTTTTGTAAATTTCCCTTTTGTAATTATATTTTGGTAATTTCCAATAAATTATCCTTTTATAATTAAAATTTTAATAGTTTCTCAATAATTATCCTTTTGTAATTCCCTTTTGATAATTTATTATAATTTATACTTTTATAATTTTCTTCTAATAAATTTTCCAAAATTTCATTTTTTACGATTATATTTTTCTAAATCAAAAATTTTATTTTGAAAATTTTAATAGATTATCTATTGATACAATGATGTTACCATAACTAGAATATTCTTCAAAAATATACTATATACATTTAGACAATTATCTTCTGATTATGTTTTTATGACTTATTCCATTATAAGTTTTATATAATTATGTACATATAATTATTCACATTATTATCTTCCAATAATTTTTCATAATTAAACATTGATAATTTTATATATATTTATTAGATCTTTTATTTTTTATTTTTTATTTTATGTTCTATAAATGTTTTATTTTTTCTATAATTGTAAAGAGGGAATAAATTGACGGTAAATTATTAATTTAAATAAATAATAAAAATCACCTCAAATTGTTCACAATGTTCCATGAACAAAGGGAGGTGACGAAAGGAACAATTTTGACCTCCAATGAATAGAAGAAATAGAAATCGAATGAGTCCTCTCTAGACACGCGTAAAGTACTCCTGGAGTTGTTAGAAATTGTAGACATCAACCAAAAATGAAAACTGAATGGTTAGTCTATTTAAACACCCAAGGTCACATAGGTTTTCATTAAATTCCTATAGTGAATATTTAATATGGATTTCAATTTAAAATTGGTGATGGAGTCATCAATTTCTATAATTTAAGACATTCCCAAATTAAATTGGTCCAAATTGTTAAAATTGATGGATTTAAAAATATATAAGCTGAATCAATGGGTGTTTGAAGTGTGGATGAAAAAAATAAATTTTTTAATAAAATTTATAAAATGAAAATATTAGTATCTTAACCTTACATGTGATCAGACCCAATTTATAACACACAAAAATGTTATACCCCGCCCAATGTAATCCTTACCTCCTAGAACTAACTGTTGTATTAAATTTCACATATAATGCTTCATTTGAGATGTACTAATTTTTTTAGAAAAATATATATTAAAAAAATTAATTAAGTTATCCTAATGTGCGATCTGAAAAAACCATTGTTTCGTACCATTATTATGTCATGCATAGGGTGAACCCTACATCCTGGACATAATAGTGCTATCTGATTTCTCATAAAATGATTATTTTTGTAATATATTCAATTTTATTTTAAAAAATAGTGATATTGTGATATAATATATTTAATATAAATATTATGACTATGATGAGAAACTATGAGCCTCAGAATCTCTCAGTAAATTAATGCCTCGATTAATAATTATTTGATAGAATATTCTAAGTTCTAATTGGGGGATACCATTATTAAAAGCCTTTAAATAATCAATTATGTTATTTCTATTGAAAAAATTACATTTTCATATAAAAATAATGAAAAATTATTGTCATGGATGATTTTTATTAGCATAAAAAATTTATGATATTACAAATTATTTCATAGTCGTTACATTATATCCAAGGATAATGGTTATGTTATAACCAAGGGTTGTTGTTACGTTATAACCATAGTTGTTGGTTACATTAAAACAATGGGTGGTGTTTATGATATAATCGATGATGGGTGAGACTTTACCTCTCTCTAATTAATTTGGTAATGATTTATATCTCATGAGATATACATGAATTTAATTTGGGTACTCCTAGTTCTTTAAAGGAATTTTTTCACTATGATAGTAAATGGATTTTACCATTACTACTATGATGCTTTGGGGATTAATCCAAATCCATATGATAGCCTTGTAAATATTCCATGAGTTCTAAAGAAATTATTTTATATATTTATCTTTATACCAAAATTGCATGCCTTATGCTAATATTATGATTCTATGGCTTATGTACTTTTATTCCATTAGGATTCATGTCTTATGAACTAAAAAATATTTATTCCTTTACAAGATATTATGATTTATCATATGGAAGGTTGGATTTTCAAATATTATGATTATATTCTCATACCCTTATGTTCATGTTATGATCACGTGATTATTTATATCCCCCTTTTTTAACCTTCCTGAGCATATGAGATCACCCTTTTTAATGATTAATTTCCATAGGTTTGAAGAAAATTACAAAGTAATATATGTCTAATTGGTTTAATAGTCATGAAGAATATAATTGTAGATGCTGTAGATATTTTTTGAAATAATTTTCTATATGTCCAAGATTCAAACATCACTAGACCTATATTATTGCTATCTAAATTGTAATGTTATTTAATTAATATTCATCTTTTAAGATGTGATATCTATGATTCTAAATTTTGGGCCACTATACCGAGATATGAAATATTGGATCATTTGATCAAAACAACACACATTATTAAATATCTTTGATACACATCCTTAATTGAAAGATCTCTTAAAAACAATTTAACATTAAAATTTTAATATATTTTTAGGGATAGAGTTTTATAGAGTTATGATAATGATTTGAATAGTAAAACCCATGTTATTTGTATGTAATGGAGAATTTTCCCACTATATTAGAATCTAATTAATCAATAATAAGTCTTTTATATATCCCAAAATTCCTTTCCAAAACTTATTATTCTACACACAAATGACATATTTTTTTTCTTTAAAACTTGCGAAATTGAAAATTATGATTGGGTTAGCTCAAAACATAAATAAGGTGAAACACAAACAGTAATGACCAATGTTAAAAATATTTCCGAAGGTGATATAATGGGTATAATTTTGGTAACTAGTAAAATATTAACCATAAAAATATTGGTCATAAATCATTACATAATTCATTTGAGAACATAAAGAATGAGTAAAAATGTTGTGGAATCATGATTAAATAAACAAGATTAATGAGAGCATAAGAGAATCATTCGACTAAGAATAAAACATAAGAGAACACTTTGGTATATGGAACATTAAATTCATTAGATAAAATCTAATAACATAAGATATGATTGAAAATCATCTTCCAAAAATATCACATATATTATTATAGGGAAGATTATTTTCATGAGACACTAAATACTTTCCCATGCTTATGAAAAACATTAAAATGTTCTTGAATATATTATCTCATGAGATATAAATATTTAACCAATGCATGGGGGAATGATATAAGTCCCCACCCATTATTAATTCATACATACATGTTCCATAAGAAATCATTCATTATTCATATCATAATGAAACCAGGGAAAAAAATAATTTTCATTTAACATATCACAAAGAACACATGGAAAGACAATGGGTTTTATTCACCGCATCATATAGAGCACATAGTATGAAAATTGTTTCAAAATACTTTAAAATGGAATCATATAATGAACATATTAATATTTAAATAAAAAATTTATCATAAAATAGCCTTGGAAAATTAATGGGTATCTAGAGATATTCACCAACTTTCTAGGTATATACCATTCAATCAATATATTAGAAAATATGGTATTGAAAAAACATTGATAAAGGATATATAATTATATCATAATTTTCTAAATCAATATATTCATGGAATATTGGTGGAATCCTCCCATAAATTAATGTAAATATTATGCGATCACGATGAAAAGGCATTGGAAGGAAAGTTAGGTCCTTGTGTGAAGGATGGTTAGGCAATAAAAAGGTTGTGATAGATGATACCATTGATATAGAATAATGTAATATAAAAAATAAATAGAAAATATGTGTATTTTTTCATTTTATGAATATAACTATTTAATTATATGATATTAAAAAATACAACCAGTTAGATGAAAAATATTTTTTACAGGATTTGTTGAAAGTCTAAGGGGAAAAAGAAAATATACTCGATATTTTGGAATAAATTTTAAAAAAATATTTTATTAAAATTAGTGAAAAATAATTTCATTCAGATTCCATGAAAATATATTTATAAATATTGATATTAAACAAAGATGAAATAGGAAATATTTGTTCACATGAAAAAACATTAAATAGATATTATTTTCATATTTTGATTAAATAATGATATTTAGAAAACACTAAAAATTTATTTAAAACATTTAATTATGGTTGATTAATATGAAATGACCTTTATCAGCTATTAAAGATTGGATAAGGAAAGTTAAAAAAGGAAACAATGTATAAGGAAATTGGAAATGGGTGGTTCCTAGCTAAAAAAGAAAAGGTAGGATATGTTTCCTTTGAGTGGGTATATAATGAGCCAGGGGGGAAACTAAAATGAGGAGAATATTATTAAAACACCATTAATGGAAATAAGATAATAAAATTATAGGGTTATATATATATATATTCTTTATATGGAGTATCATTTATAATAAAATTCTCTTTGAAAATGAGATTCATAATGAAACCCAATTGGTATGGCTAAAATAATAATCTAAGGGGTTTGAGATGATTGCAATGATATAGATATTAATATATTTTCAAATTTAAGATTTTTAATACATGAAAACAACAGGGTCCTGAATATAGTATGTAAAATAAATTATGGTCTGAAAACATTTCATATGGACTTAAAAAGAAGAAATAATCCCTTACAACCACATAAATGTTCTAGTCATAACCCCAAGAAGGATATGATTTCAAATGAAAAATTAAATAATTGAATAATTAGAGGTCCATGATTCAGAATACAAAAACATTAGTAGGTACACTATTCCAAATAATATTTGGTGTATAATAAGAAATATGTCTAATGGGGTGAATGTTTGAGATAAGACATCCTTACCTTATTTTCTCTCTTGGTCGACTGCACTCAAAAAACCCACAAAATTATACTTTAATATTCTATATAATATCTCTATACATATAAATTACCTTTCTTTAAGTTCATTTATATATATTTTATTCATGTATTTTAGATACTTATTACTTTTTTTATCGAGTGTGAGTGAACTTAATCATTTTAGACTACATTCATAATATTATTTTATTATCCATTATTTCACAGAAGCTCATAATTCCAAAATCAATTAATGTTTTTGATTTTATTATTTTATAATTATTTATGGTTTTATTATTTAATTCTACAAGAGTTTTGGTTATAATCCTTCAAGATGAATTCGATGATAAACTTGTTTAGATGATTTTTAATGGGCAAAATGTCGGTATCCTAATTGAAGTGATTAATTTTAATTTTATTGTATCACAAAATTATTATTATTTACTTATATAAAAAATATATAATCATTTTGAAGTTATCATATTCATCGATGAACCTTTTTATTGTATTATTAATATAGGTGGTTAGGCCAATCCAAAAATGAATATTGCAGAATTAGTGGTTGATTATGACTATGAATGTGGTTTATTTTGATATAATATCATTATTAAAGAACCCTAATGGTCTTATTTAGATAATATTAATTTTTTGAATTAGGTTTATATTGATTATAATGAATAATTAACTATAAAAAAATGTAATACATTACTTCATGAAGGCGGTAGTCCACACAATGTGAGATTAATTTTTTCATTTCAATTATAATGAGGAAAAAAATATGGAATTAAAATTTTTTCTTAATAATAAATATCATATTAAATATTTTATATTTATAATCAAACTCAACCCTTTTAATTTTTGAATATATTCGGTGATGAAAAATTTAAGATGCCGCATTATGGATGTGGTAGTCTACACAATAAATGATTTATAGATTCATTTTACCTAATAGAAAATAAGATATATAGTTAAAAATTAATTTATTAATATAAAATTACATATTAAAGAAATAATAATTTCATTATATGTGATTTATAATATTATAATTTTAAATCTATTAAAGTGACTAAAAATGTTCGAAGAAAATGTGTACTCATGTTCAAGTATTTGTGTTTTCCTAGTATTCCTTAGAAATTGTGATTATAGAACAATATATTATGAATATATGATCAATATAAATTAATATAATTATTTGGTAAGTACAAAGTTTATTGTTTCAAGAGGAAAATTATTTCCTTAGTGGTCTTGGAGGTGGGGTGATAGGCTCCTTTTATAAGTGGTGGGAAATGATTTTTTGAAAATATTTCTACTTAATACAAAGGGAGCACATGTTTCACTTATCAAGTGGCTCCAAAAAATTGAAATTAAGGTATTTTTTATGATATAATATAGATAATCCACAAATAATATATTTTAACACAATTTTTAGGCAAGTTTTTATATTCTACAATAGCCTTTGAAATTTCAATTTTACAATTTTCAATTTTACTTTAGTAAAAAATTCTTCCCAAGTAATTTACAATGAATGAAAAATTTATTTTTAACAAAATATTACATAAATTATTAATAATGATTAAAAACATTAAAACACGCTTATTAGAAGAAAAATTCCTATATTTGAAAATTCAATTTTAACATTACCAAATATAATGTTTACACACCCTTATTTAGAAAAGAGAAATTTTTATTATTACATTTATTTATAGGGTTAAATTGACAATTTAAATTATTTTTATTCTATAAATTTAGTTTTCATAAATTAAATTAGAATTTATATTTCTTTGAAATAAAAATCCAAAACCAATTATTACCAAATTATTATTTAATTAGAACAAAAGACTAACAATATTTTTTTGTAAAATATTAGATAAATTTAAAAAATGATAGTCATTGGTTATTTGTATTAAATATATTATTTACAAACATTATTTTCATAAAAATGTTGTAAATATTTGTATAATTTTTTTAAATATTCAGCTTATACATACTTATTCTAAAGTCATAAACTCATCTATTTTAGTAAAAATGAATTTTCAACTGTTTAACTAAAAAATAAATTAAATTAAAAATCTCAAAAAATAACCTTAATGTTATACAGACATGTTTAGTTTCAAAATGAAATTAATTCAATAAAATTATTCTTCTAAAATTAATAAAAATATCTTTTAAATATAAAATATAATGAAAAGATATTTTTATAGAAATGTAATATTTCATTTCCATTAAAAGTTAACACTTGAAATATATAAAAAAAATGTTATAAATAAATTATTATATTAAAATTACATGATTTTATAAACCTAATTTATAATTACACATCCCCTCATGATCATTGTGTATGAACTAAGAATATGGTACACTTTGGTCGGAGTCAAGTGTGGTGATTACACTTATATAAATATCAATGAAATTTCTACAAGTTAGAATTTCCCTCATAAATTAATTATTTGAGTTTGGATTGGGCATGGCATGTTGAAAAACAAGTTAATATACCACATTCCCACAAATCATGTAAAATAAATTTATAAACGAGACTTATGCAACTAAATATCAATTTTTTCCTTCATATATTTCATAATATGGTTACTTTATTATATAACTATTAAATTATCAACTAAATTATAAGGACAAATTTATAAATTAACATATCATAGTTTTTTTATTTATATGTGGAATATATAAAATATATTTAAATAATATATATTTTTGTAAAATAAGTAGTTATATTTTTGGTCATCTCATTCTCACCCCCTTAAATATATTATATCCTAAAAAATATTATTAGTAGTCAATGATGAAAGTAGGTATGGGTATTCTTAACATAATTATCATTCATGTTAAAACTTATAATATGATATTTTACCTTAATATAATTTTATAAATTCTACTTTTTATATATTCTAAAAAAAATTAAACATTTATATAATAAAATACACAAATATATATACATACTAATCATAAATTCCCTAATATATAACTTTCAAAAAAACATCAGAATATCTAAGACATTAATCCAGAGTGAAACAAAATATTTTTAATAAAATTAACAATATATTTAACCAATAATGTATACTAATATTTTTTTCATATGATCGAACCCTAGACAATATACATGACAATCCAATAAATGGGTTGAATTTCACTAAAAATGTCATAAATGAATCATTGATCCCAATGTTACCTATACTATGAACATATTTTTTCAAAATCAATAAATATCTCAATCATAAAATCTTCAATAATTATCCACAAAAAATATATCAATCCATTAAGGACACTTTTCAACGTTATTGATACCATTTGATATGTGTTTCTAATCCATTAATGCCTAACTGATGGAGAAACTTTTGTAGATGTTTCACATAATGCTCATAAATTTTAAGATATATGACAATATTGTTCATATATATCACTCTCTAATGAAAATAACTAAGCTTATCAACATAAAATTTCAATTAAGATATCATAATCACAACCTTCTCATCATCATATCTTTAGATATTTATTCAACCAAAAAAATACCAAATAGTGATAGGGTACATAGAAGCCTAAGGTGTTTGAAAATTAAAAAGCCCATGATGGTCCCCAATAATCATGTTGACCCCCTCCGGTTTCAAGAGATGTGTGCTTGTAAAACATGTGACATTGTTTACTTGGTTTCTTATCGCCATTGAGGCCATCAGATCTGCCTCGCAATTACCGTCATGACAAGCATGGCTCACCTGCATATTGTTCTTGTTGAGTGTGCATTTTCATTTTCTGATGATGTATGCTATCGAACAAGGAGTGGAACCTTTTCCGTACATTGAATCATGTAAGATCATAGAGTCAGTTTCAATCTACTTGAGAGCAATACCCTTGAAGTCACAATGATACAACCCCATGTTCATTACTCTTTCCTCCACCTTGATAACATTCCCCTACCCATATAATGCATTATAATCAATAATGACACTCCCTTATAGTCCTGATCCACCCCACCACTTCTCATGGAAACCAAGATTCATGACCTTCAAAATTAAATTTGAGCTCCAGGTTTGTGGTATCCACATCACCCAATAGCCCCTTTGTCCAGCAATGGGTGGTTGCACTGGAGTCACACTCAACTGTAAGGATATTATTGAGGGTGATTCGTGCTAGTTCATGATCCTAGTAAACCGATAAACATGTTTAGATCTTGTTATTAGGATAATTACCCAACCTATAGACAAAGTCCCCTCAAACCTGACCTTATTTCCGGCCTCCCAAATACACCAGTAGCCCACACTCAAGATAATGGAACATGACATTTTTTCAGGGATAGAGGAACCCTAACCTTTGAACCATCACTCTAGAAAGGGTGCACCAATGATGTTCTGTGAAAAGAGAGAAGTTAAATCACCAAAGATCACCTACATCCAGGGCCCATTCCCCTTTAAAGAGGAGGTTATATACATTCTCCCCATGGTTCAAATTATAGAAATTAAATTTATAAACCTATTTTCCTCCAACTTCTTCACATTATCATATATGGACACATCATGATTTTGTATTCTCCAGATAATAATTTTAAACTTTGCCAGAATAACCTTACACTAAATCATAAAATTCCAACAATCCCAATTTCCTTGATTAATTGAGATAAACAAAATTCATTTGCGGATATGGTCCCTGATTTAGACAAAGTGAACAAACAATTTTTCTTTTTAATTTAGCTCAATCAGATTAAACATTTCATATTGATCCATATCCAACATATGTTTGTGGAAATGAATGTCCATGGTAGCTTTTAAAAAGGGAAGCATTAGAGCAAATCATCTTGGAATGTCGGTCATGGAAACGTCCCAATTTTGCTTCAAGAATAAAATGTGGCCTTCCTTGAAAATCCATCTAGAGTATTGATAAATGTTTGGAATAATAGGATAGATCTCATAACATAAGGGAGAAGCAAGGCTACCAAGATCCTCTGCATCCCCCCCAATATTTACATCCCATTATTCCCCCCATAGGGTGCGCTCTTCCAAAATCTTACATGATATCTTTGCATTCATTCCACAAATATTATCATCCATGCTCCTTACATTGATACCACCATTATGAATCGGCCTCACCAACCTTCTCCACACAGTCCAGTGACTTTTCCCTTCAGCTAATGCAACCCGTATAAAGTTAGATATTATCTTGTCAGCAGAGGGAAAACTCCCTTGGGAACCTTAATTACTGAGAGTGTATGGATTGGAATGGACAAGAGAAAACTATTTACTTATGAGATCCATCTCTCGAAGGAAAATAATAATTGTTTTTCTTATTGAGGATGTGTCTTGAAATTTTTTTCACAATGCAGTCGAAGTCCCGGATACGAGTTTGGCCAGGAGAGATCGGTACAATAGGTTACATCATTGGTAATGTTCCTCGCTTCATGTCCAACTAAGTTCATAAGGAGGAGGAAAGGTGATTTTTACATTTTATATGGAATATAGGTCCAGCTCATGGACTTTTTGATATCCTAACCACTCCATTGTCAAAATTCATCCTTGATTTTGTTGAGGCCAGCAACTGATATTCTACTAGAATTGATAAAAATGAAAGACTCATCCATAAACATCATATGGGAAATTTTAGGATGGTTCCTATTTCAACAATATGGAATGAGTCCCCCCCCCATAGATAGAGTTTTGATAATATGTCTGCTGAGAGTGTCTCTCCTGAGAATAAATAAGGTCAGGGAAATAGGGTCCCCTTGCCTCAGCACACTATATGACTTGAAAATACCATTCATCCTGCCCATAAAGAACACAACAGTCCATGTTGAGTTAAAAAATATAAAAATTAGCTCCATAGGCCACAGAGAAATACTCATACCCTCAAGAACCCTATTAATTAAACCCCTTTCCATTCAGTCGTAGAATTTTTTGACATCGTGTTTAGGGCCATGTTGGTGCCATGGGTTTTGAATTATATATCACTGAGAATTTCCCGAACTAACAGTATGGCTCCCGGTATTGACCATACGTTCACAAAACCATGACACTGTAATGAAATCAACTGAGGAATGAATTTGTATATGCTCAAGTTAATAATGATTAAAAGTATATTATTGGAAAAATTACACATACTTATCGGTCTATAGTCACATATGTATGAAAAATAATTGATCTTCGGCAAGAGAACAAGAAATATAGCACTAGACACCGAAGGAATGATACCACCCTAAAAGAAATCTTAGATGGCCATAATACAATTAGCTTTATGACGTCCCTGGACCCCTGGTAAAAATAACCTTGAAAGCCGTCGGGACCTGGAGCACTCTCTTGGTGGAGGTGATTCATGGCATCTTTAATATCCTTCTCCTATGGGACCACTTATAAGAAATCATTATCTCGGTTCGAAATAATATTGGAAATCACCTCGAGCAACTCTGCATTCCCTATAGGATACAAATTCATCATGTTTGTACTAGGACCATTGAGAAGATTTTTGATGTAAGATAATTCCATTCCCCCAATCATGTCCTTTTCGTCTGTGTACAATCCATATTTAAGTAGAATATTTGGATTCAATTGCCAAATTATTTCTATAATGAATTCATCGAAATAAGTTATGTTTTCCCCCTTCATGTTGCCATTTCACCAGCACCTTTCCCCAAGATCTGTGCTCATGATTTAGTATCAGATCATCCAAAATGTTGTTCTTGTTCCATAGTTCCCCAATTATCAGATAATCCCTTGCTGCCTCAAGGTTTATTACAAAATGATCCACCTCATTTTTGAGCAATTCCACATCCTAATCAGTGGGTGGAATACCTTTCTCCTAGGATTGAAGAGTTATTTCATGCCACCTCAGTTTCTTGTGAAAGGATACTTAGTAGTGGACTTGAGTTGGTGCCTTCTAGATTTTCTTTATAATATGATGATATCCTTGAAGACCCACCCAATGTACATAGAACCGAAACCCTTCAAAACCATCCTATTTTCGAGATAGAGACAGTAGCAATAGATAATGTTCTGAGATACCCCGATCAAGGTGATCAACTTTGGAATTGGGAAAAATTGAAATGTCATCAATATTGGCCAGACATCAGTCCAATCAACTCATACTTTGCCTAATACCTTTTTATTATTTCCCCATGTGAATACATCCTCTGAGTAACCCAGGTCAAGGAGGCCTGCTCCGAAAATGAATTGTTTAAAACTCATAATGGTCGTGTGTGGAAATGAAACTGTTCCTTTTCTCTCTCTTAGATATGTTATGATGTTGAAATCCCCACCAACTAAAAATAGAAACACCTCTTGATTGAAACTATTCTACTCCTACTACAAAACATCCCTCCTTTGGGAATCCTAACAATCATACACAAAATACACAAACAGGATCATTGCACTAGTATCCACCTTGATAGTAATATATTTATCCCCAGCTTTCACCAAAACTATTGAAATATCCTTCTTCCAGATGATCCAAATATGGAGATTAGAAGGGTCTTCATGCATAACCGGATTCATCCTACCCATATGAGTAAAATAACCAATTTTTAATGGATTATAAATGGGCTCCAGGACAACCTCAATTCAAGCCTTGTGTTTCATAATTTACATTGGTAAAAAGTCCATCTTCACTCAAGAGCCAATGCCTCAGGTGTTCCAGTTAAGGATCTCAGTCATTTGAATAGGGATGACTAGGTAAGGACACTAGGCAACAAGGTATCACTAACATAGAGGGATACACTCTCTTGAATAAATATAGATTTTTTAATTGTATATATTTCAATGCATGGTGACACTTCATTTGAAATTGGAGAGGCCAATAGTGTATGAATCCATGGGAATTTCCCTTTTATCTTTATAAGAGGGGATTTCCAATCATCTTGTTGGGAAAATATAACCATACAACCTCGCATATCATCCACACCAATGAGAGTGAGGGATGATGTTTGGTCCGAGGAACAATTGAGAGGTACTTTGTGACCAGCCAGATGTTGTCCAATGTTTGACCTTGGGATTCCTGGAGTAGTATTACCTTCATACACAACCAAAGGGCTAGATGCTCTTGAAGAGGGGAAGAAGAAGGGGACATCATAGTCAGATACCCGAACATCAATAAAAGGCTCTAGGAGGGCCTCATATAGAAAAACATGGGGTCACGACAGGGACTAAAGCCACCACCAAAGAAGGTAGTCACCAGATGGGGAGGGAATTTCCAAGAAAACCTCACCATATCCATGGATTATGTTACAATTCTCATAGTTATAGAAGCTCCAAATCATGGAGAGGGATGGGGAAAGGGTGATAAAGGTTAGATCCAAGAGGCTCCTGTTAAGATTTCGGTTTGGGTAGAGAATCCTCCAAGACCACCACATCCTATGGGGCAGGATCCTGAACATATTCTGGGAGATCAACTTGAGCATGGGGCATAAACACACTTGTATTTTCCATAATACTGGGAGGATGGTAATCATGGAGACGTCTAATATGCCACAGTTTCTTGCACACCTGCACGATGTGACTCTATAAGGAGCAGATGGACCAAACCTTGAAAGCACTAGGTAAAAAGTATCCTCGATCCAATTGATATCCTCATTCACCTACAGAGATAAATTTTGAGGAAGGGGTAGGGATTGATCCATCTCTGTGATGAGATAGGAATATAAGTATTCGCACAGCACCGTGTACTATTATCCAGACATAAAAAACACCTAGCGAGTCCCCTATGGTCTGGAGGAGTTCCCCCTTGGGGAATGGTAGGGGAAATCTAGGAAGTCTTGACCACACAACAGCATGAAAACATTCCCTCTAATTGTGTTCCTCCAGCGACCACTTGATCAATCTGAAATGACACCGGCCCGTGAGCCGAGGGGATTTGTGCTATGCATGGACAAAGTCTCCCTTAGATTCCAAAACTATAATAATGAGTTTGAATGCACCGAAAAACCTGGGATGGAAGAGAGATCCCATAGAGAATCCAGAAAAATCTTGAACGCTTGGATAGGAGGTTTCATAGAACCAAAAAGTGCCATAAGGATCCATTTTAGGCAACCAAATTCAAGCATGAAATATTTCACCTGGATCTACACCATCATACAAGCATCATCCCTGAAAACCAACAGGGATACTGGGCAGACCACCTAGAAATAGGGAGGAACATGGCCATGACTAGGTTCATAAAGGCCACCCATGAAGGACATACCACGCCAATGAACCCCAAAAGAAAGGAGGGGAGGGACCTTAGTTAGAGTACATGCACCACATGAGGAAGAATGAGCTATATGGAATAGAGGCGTTGCCTGAACCGTCACCAGTGAGGGGGCAGAGGGAGGAACACCGATTTGAAATATTTTAAATTCATTGGGAGTGTGAGATGAATTCTCTAAGGAACCCATCGTCTCAAAAAATTCACCACTACTATATATAAGACTTTAAAACTCACATATTATATCATAACTCACACATAGTAATATTATAATCAATTTAATTATGACCCCTTATTTAGTAATAATACATAGTGGTTTTTATGCACATACCATTAAAAGATTCATCTTTAGAACAATATTTCAACCATATAATAAATCCGAAATTATTATGATAATATCTAAAAAATTAGTATTAAAATATAATTCCATGGATTTCATTTCTTATAAATACTTCTTTTTAAAATATGATAATTTGGATTCTATTTATTATTCTCCTCATTAAATCATTTGGTATAAATGGTTATTTCTCTTTTATGTTCTTCATCCTCATTATTAAACAACATACTTCAATCCAATATATTGGTACATTACAGAGAATATGAAATAACTTTATCCCCCTTGAGTGTCAAACCAATTTTGTAGTTAGAAATTTTGTTATGAACCATGTGATGATAAAGTTAATACCCAATACACCCTTTCATGGTTATTACCTATAAGTATATCTATTCAAATTCTTATTGTAACACCCCAAGATTTCATAGTGTGTTATTTCTTCAAAATAATTCAATAACTTGCACTACACGCAACACCATGATCAAGCGCACCATGACTTACCAAACAAGCCATTCAAAAGAGGTTATGAATAGTATTAAGTAAATTTTATACTTTATATAATCCTTATAATTTTAGAATCCATATTATGAGTATCTTAGACATAATGTAGGAACAAATTCATTTTTAGTATTGCACTTTTACCAACTTTTAATAGTGAAACCTTTTTAAATACAATATTTTAAACTTTTTTGACTAAATGGGGACATTAAAATTTTAAAATGACACTTCCTAAGCATCCATGGTACGCTTTCCTTTGAATGATATAGTAGCATGTGTTGTACGCAACTTCGAGTTCTAACATACACCACAACCAATCAAACTAGCCGTTATGAATAGTAATACCTACTTTTTTAAATTATATATATTTTATATTTCAAAATGGAATTCATTTTTGGATTCTGAGTATCAAATTTATCCTAAGGTGAAATTTTGGTACTTTTCGGATAACTTTCATATTTTGATGAATAGTGAAAATTACTAAATTTTAATTAAAAAAAACTTTTTTAATCAAAATAATTAATAGTGATAAATTATGAATTTGAGTGGTTTTAATGTATAATTAGAATATATTTTTACCATTTTATCCAATGGTGTTCATTAGAATTATTTTCAATTTGATATTGGACCTAAACAATTGTCAATCTTTTGGTTTATATTGTTTCTTAAAAACACGCTATTTGTTGTGACAGTGGGAATTAATTATAAAATTTTTTAATGCAACTTATATGTTTGGAATTTTGTAAAAGAGACATCATTTTTGAATTCATAATATCAATTATAGCTTAGGGTGAAATTTTGGCATTGTTCTGAAAAACTTCAATTTTTGATGAATAATGAAACTACTAAGTGGTAGTTAAAAAACTGAATTTTTCATAAAACTTAATTTTACCGCTTCTGTGATTGGAATTTCGAAAATTCGAGAGACATGGTTAATATCAAGAAGTAAAATGTGGTTCAATGAGATTAAAATAATTTTTGGTGAATAGAAACTTTTTTACTTTTATTTACCACGGTTAAAAGTAAATAGGGTAATTAAGGGTCCAAATTATATTAATATTACCCTAACACATGACCTAATTATATTGGACAAGTGTATCTCATCCAATATAAACCTTAGGAATAAAATATTATCATTTAGGTCCACTTGGATTAGATTAGGACATTTATTATTATTTAATTCAAAGAAGAGTTAAAAAAGTTAAAATCAAAGTTTATTTACCAAAACATTTTGAATATAGCGTTATACATATCATAAATTCAATTGTAAATATTAATTAGAAACCTAATACGATTTTCTACATAATTAAATTTTATTTATAATTTTTAGACATTAAATAATCTAATTTATTTATGACACAATGATGATGCAGTAATTACCATAATAGTGAAAATTTAAAATAATTGAAATTTTAAATACCCAAATAAATATAATTTGAGACTTTTAATGAATTAAAATAATTTTCTAGGATAATATGGATTATTAGGATGGAGGTAATTGGCTTTTTTCGAAGTAATCATTCTGTTATGAGTTTCACAAAAATCAACATTTGAATAGTGTCAAAATTGACCTAAAAGAGTTTTTAAAACAAATATTATATTATTAATTGATATTAAATTCCTAAAAATCTAAGGTTCGGAAAATAGACTTATATCATGATAGGTGTATCATTAATTGACCACTTGGGGGGTCTCTTGGATGTATATAGTATGTTTATTAACTATATAATATAAAAATACAAAGTGACATGGTAAATGTCAAACTAATTAACTAAGAGTTAAAACTAAAAGATAAGGTTAATATAGTAACCAAAACCTGTCTAAATTCTATTGGTTGAATGGTTTTAGACCTATTCCCACCTTTAATTTGAATAACCAACTTTGGAGCCATTAGAAACCGAATATGAATTTATTATAAATTAATATTTCTAGCTTTTTCAAAGGTACCCCTCACCCCTCTTATAAAAGGGCACTCCTCATTCTCATTTTTTCACACCATCAAAGCCTTTTCGTTCAGCCAAACTCTGCCCAAATACTCTCCCAACATCCCTCACTACAACCTAGAGGCCTTAGTGTGATCAGAAATCCATCTTAAGGAGCCCTTTTGATCAAATCAAAAGGAAGAACCCGAAGAAGAGGTAATGATTTCACCACCCTTTTCTAAGTTCCTTTCTTATTCCACTTCTTCTTCCTTTGTTGTTACCATTCTAAAATAATAACTCCATTATCATATATATACTTTGATTTTATTATAAATATGTTACAACCATATTCAGTATTCTATCCACCCTTTGAATAACATGTCACCATACGTGCGTACGTACGACTTACCGTCTCCACGTCGTGGTGTAATTGTTATTCAATATATTATTATTTGGATGAGTATAATAATGATATGTAACTCATGTAAATAATAATAATAACATGTTAATGATTCTCTATATATGATATAACAACCATTTATATATTATTTTAATATCAAGAGAATTATATTGTCGCTCGTGCGTACGTACGGACTACCGTCTCCACGAACGCGATGAGATTCATTCTCCATCGTATCAATTCAAGTATAATTCTCATTTTATGATTCATAATAGTATATAAGGACTTGATATCATTCTGGATATGAATAATATACAACCTATTCGTTACAAACATGGCTTACGTAACAAAACATATAAAATAAAATGAGTAAGTTAACACCCAAAACAATGATAATACAAAGATATTATTAACAAATCAATGTTAAATGATCATATATGATATCATATTAATGTATATGATTATTGTATAATTTAATAACAATTATTTCACCATTATATAGGAGATTAACCTACCCAAACCAAGGAAAAGTACAAAGTAAGGGTTATTTCACAATCTCTTCATTATCCGAGGTTGTTTATACGTAATAATCTACTGGGATCTCTTTATCATCCACATCCATGTTTCATAAAAATGTATTTCAAAAACTTTTTACTATTTACAAGAATATGGGTTAAAGTCATGTATACCCTTGTTTGACATTTTATAAGAGGTTTATAATGGAATATTTCCGTCGTTTTCCAAACAAGGTGCTTTTTAACCTTTTTGACAAAATTAAGGTAAGAATGTTTTTTTAACTTATACGGCAGGTGCGGCTATTTTCCGCCGTTATAAAATCATCAAAGCTTCCCTTACAAGATTATAAGAATATTTTCAAAGAAAATGTTTTATTTTATAAATATATGACTCTTAAATGATTTCAAAAATAGAAAGAGATATTTCTCTAAAAAGAGTTTTGATTTAATCTATGTCAACATCCTTTGATGGATTTTATGCTTATTTGTAGTTGATTTATTAAGATACAAAACATCTATATTGTATTGAAGGTTTTGTTATATGTTTGACTGTGGATGTGCTATTTTTATACCATTCATAGTTTATGATGAAAGTATTGAAATTTCGTATGAATGTTTTAATACGAATGTTTATGTTATGTTTAAACCTTTTCATATGGGAATGCATTGGACTTAATATGTGACGGGTGGAGCCCTCTATAGATCCTCGATGCATCGGTAGGTCTCATGAGACAAACTAGTGTTTTGGCAGAAGGCCTTGGAAAAATCTTATTTGTAGTCTTGGCACGAGGCCTTGGATATATGGTTATGATAGTCTGGCATTATGCATTCCATCATTATTAAAGTGGTTATTGATATTGCATGTGATTATTCGATTAGTAGAATATCCATGTGAATAAGTAAGTGGCATTATTTCATTTTATTTTTTCTATACTATGATGAAGTTCAAGTTTAAAAGGATTTGTTTTTTTTAGTTAGACATTGCCTTAAATGTTTATGCTTATTTATAAATGTTTCTGCTGTATTGCTTACCCTTACGGAGCGTTTGAGCTCACCCCTTTCAATGTTTTATTTTTCCCAAGATTCCAAGAAGTATATTGTGATTGATAAGAAGGGTTAAGACAAGGGAATAATGGAATTCATAAAAGATTATTTATGTTGTTTTTTATGTTATGAAGTGTAATGTAACATTAATGTATGTAATCTATTTTCCAAGACTGCTAAACTAATCGGTCTTTCGAGACTTGATTCCTTGTAATCATGCCAATGTATTAAAATAATGCACAGACTCTGGGTTACTAGGGTCGGGGCATTACAGTTGGTATCAGAGGAAGTTTAGTACAAACCTTGGAAACTAGATTTAGGTAAACTCTGATTAGATCACATAGACCTAAGATGGGCCTTGATGATTAGTATAGAATAAATTCCTAGAATTTTGGTATCGTAGTGATTTTGTGAGTTTTCCGAGCAATACATCCCTGTCTGGATACGAGTAGGTAGAGGCGGCTCTGGCACAGATGTACCTAGGGGTAAAACCCGAAAACACCGCTTTGAGCTAGAGTTGAACAGGAACTGGTGCATGACAACGGGCCTTGCTGCACTCTTGGTTATGACACTCTCGGGGGATATTCTTAGGATAATTCTAATTTTCTTTACAACCCATTATGAAGGGTTTATGAGTATATACTTTCTCAAAGGAGACATTTTTATGATTATGGATTATATCCATAAACTTTTTAATTTATGTTATGTGTTTTACAAGTTTGGGATTAGGTATTGTTATTCATAAACTAATCTAGTGTATGCCATTGTTTAGAAATGGCGCCCAGTAGAAGGAATGATAACTCCAGCAATGCACATAATCCAAAGAGAAAGGAGGATCATATCTTTCATAGTCTTAAGCCAGAATTTATAAGAGAAATAGTCTCCCATGTATTATCATCATATGAAGAAATAATATCATGTGTTGATAAGATAAGTAAATATTTTACTGAGTCCTATGGATTTGAAGGGAAGCAAGAGAAGAAAAGGATGGAAGAGAAAAAGATGGATAAAGGGAAGAGGGAAAAGAAGAATTTTCCCATATGTGATGACTATGGGAAGAAACACCCTGGAACTTGTCTGAAAGGAATGGGAGTTTGTTATAAGTGTGGAGAAAAAGGGCACAATGTACGTGACTACAAGGGTAAGAAATGGTTTCAAATATACAATGCTTCATTTGAAAGGATTTTGGACACTACACGAACCTATGTCCCAGTCATCAAACCATGCCGCAAATGATGCTATTGGATAATAATCAAGTTATGATACTACCACAGATGAAGAGGAATGATTAGAGTTCTTATGTTGATTATGTCAATTGAGTGTTGTATCAACAATTTACTTGTTATAATAATTATGGAGTGTATAAGGATTGTACTACAGTACTATTTCATTAAGGATTTGAGATTTTCTGGAACAAAGAAAAGTGACTCAATAGATGGATAAATTTTTTGAAAATATAGGGTTGAGAGAATGATAAACCATAATATAGTTCTGATACCGAGGTAGTGATTTTGGAATAATACATGATTTATTTGGATAAATTATATTGGATATTCTTGACTACCTTGAAATTGGTTAATGATTTGTATATTCCATCATTGTTGGGGTTTAAAACATTTTTGGATTGATGAAGTATATCCATCATTCTATATGGAATAAGGGAGCATGAATGTAATCAATAAGGAATATGGTAATTCAGGATGTTTCAGTGTATTAAAAGAATACATGATGAAGGTATTCATATGCTATTACGGGGTAAAAAGGATCTACATTATGTTTACCTTCCTTATAAATTTTGGACTGTGAGTTTGGACAGATGTATTTTGGATAGTTCTAGTTTGGATTATTTTGGATTGCCATAAAAGGACAACCCGGAGGTCGAGCGACAACCCGTCACGCCCGACAAGTCCGCGATACTTGGACCCGCAACCGAAGGGCGACAAGGGTGTATCACCTACCACTGTCCCACGAGATGTCCTGGATTAAATAATGTAGTTTTTTTTAAAATATCTGGTAGATGAATTATAAATTTGTTTATTTTGGAACCCTGTATGAATAGTATAAATAGAATTTTTTTTACGTTCTATTATCTTTTAGAGTGAAAGATGAGTTTGTGGTAGAATTTTATTAATGGATAAAACTCTAATTATAAAGTAAGTATATCTCCTTATGATCTTATCCAATCTCATAAATAAATTCCTCAACATTAAGAAAAGGAACTTAGAACAAAAATGTTGTCCTAGATGGTGCCTTAAATCATCACTAATTTATGGCTTTGGGATTGTTGGCCTTTTCATAGACATGTTCTCTACCACTCTCCATCAGATAATTGATGGTTAGATTTCTCTTCCATATCCATATTTTCCTACATAGAACCCTAGTATGTGTTATTTTCGGTAATCTTTAAACTTTCCACTCTTTATTTTAAATAGAGGCCTCATTAATTCATTTTTCGATGAGGGATTTCAACTAAGATATTTTGAAACGTCAAAAATGTGTTATCCTAATACCTTATGTTTTGTTGAATCGATGGTATTTTAAATCATCATAGATTAATGAATTTAAGGACCACAATTTTAAACTTGTTTGTGATTGATGACCTCAATCACTACCTATAAATATTTACGTTTTTCCTCCAATTATATGTCTCTAATTTCCACCAATGTTCTCCTAATCGAGATCATAATTTGGTGGTGACCCTTTCATTTCTCGTTTCCTCATTTTAAGGCTAAATTTTAGTAACCCAATTTCCGTTGTGGGTTTTCCCATAAAGATAATTTTTATTTTCAACCTTTTATTTTCGAAGTACAATTTCAAATTGCGAGGACGCAATTTATTGAAGGAGGGGAGAATGTAACACCCCAAGATTTCATAGTGTTTTATTTTTTTCAAAATAATTCATTAACTTGCACTACACGCAACAACGAGTTCAAGCGCACCATGACTTACCAAACAAGCCGTTCAAAAGAGGTTATGAATAGTATTAACTAAATTTTAAACTTTATAAAATCCTTAAAATTTTAGAATCCATATTATGAGTTTCTTAGACATAATGTAAGAACAAATTCATTTTCAGTATTGCACTTTTACCAACATTTAATAGTGAACCCTTTTTAAATACAATACTTTAAAATTTTTGACTAAATGGGGACATCCAAAATTTAAAATGAAACATCCCAAGCTTCCACGGTACACTTTCCTTTGAATGATACAGTAGCTTATGTTGTACGCAATTTCGAGTTCTAACACACACCACAACCAATTAAACTAGCCGTTATGAATAGTAATACCTACTTTTTGAAATTATATATATTTTATATTTCAAAATGGACTTCATTTTTTGATTCGGAGTATCGAATTTATCCTAACTTGAAATTTTGGTACTTTTCGGATAACTTCCATATTTTGATGAATAGTGAAAATTACTAAATTTTAATTAAAAAAACATTTTAAATAAAAATAAATAATAGTGATAAACTATGAATTTTAGTGGATTTAAAGTATAATTAGAATATATTTTTACCATTTTATCCAATGGTGTTCATTAGAATTAATTTCACTTTGAAATTGGACATAAACAATTGTCAATCGTTTGGTATATATTGTTTCTTAAAAACACGCTATTTGTTGTGACATCGGGAATTAATTATAAAATTAATTAATGCAACTGATATGTTTGGAATTTTGTAAAATAGACATCATTTTTGAATTCAGAATATCAATTATAGCTTAGGGTAAAATTTTGGCATTGTTCTGAAAAACATCAATTTTTGATGAATAGTGAAACTACAAAGTGGTTGTTAAAAAACTGAATTTTTCATAAAACATAATTTTACCGCTTCTGTGATTGGAATTTCAAAAATACGAGAGACACGGTTAATATCAAGAATTAAAATGTGGTTCAATGAGATCAAAATAATTTTTGGTGAATAGTAACTTTTTACGTTTATTTAACACGGTTTAAAGTAAATTGGGTTATTAAGGGTAAAAATTATATTAATATTACCCTAAAACATGTCCTAATTCTATTGGACAAGTGTATCTCGACCAAAAACAACCTTAGGAATAAAATATTATCATTTAGGTCCACTTGGATTAGATTAGGACATTTATTATTATTTAATTCAAAGAAGAGTTAAAAAAGTTAAAATCAATGATTATTTACTAACAATTTTTTAATATAGGGTTATACATAAGATAAATTCGATTGTAAATATTAATTAGAAATATAATAAGATTTAATACATAATGAAAATTTTTTTTTCTAATTTTTAGACATTAAATAATTTAATTGATTTATGCCACAATGATGATGCAGTAATTACCATAATAGTGAAACTTTAAAATAATTGTTATTTTAAATACCCAAATAAATATAATTTGAGACTTTTAATGAATTACACTAATTTTATAGGATAATATGGCATATTATGATGGATTTAATTGACTTTTTTAGAATTAATCATTCTGTTATGAGTTTCTCAAAAATCAACATTTGAATAGTGTCAAAATTGACAAAAAAGAGTTTTTAAAACAAATATTATATTATTAATTGATATTAAATTCCTAAAAATATAAGGATCGGCAAAGAGACTTATATCATGGTAGGTGTATCATTAATGGACCACTTGGGGGTCTCTTGGATGTATATAGTAAGATTTATAACTATATAATATAAAAATACAAAGTGACATGGTAAATGTCAAACTAATTAACTAAGAGTTAAAACTAAAAGATAAGGTTAATATAGTAACCCAAACCTGTCTAAATTATATTTATTGAATGTTTTCGACCTATTACAACCTTGAACTTTGAATAATAAATTTTGGAGCCATTAGAAACCGAATACGAATTTATTATAAATTAATATTTCTAGCTTTTCCAAAGGTACCCCTCACACCTCTTATAAAAGGGAACTCCTACTTCTCATTTATTCACACCATCAAAGCCTTTTGGTTCGGACCACCTCTACCCAAATACTCTACCAACATCCCATTATAAAACCTAGAGGCCTTATTTTGATCAGAAAGCCAACCTAAGGATCTCTTTTGATCAAATCAAAAGGAAGAACCCGAAGAAGAGGTAATGATTTCACCACCCTTTTCCTAGTTCCTTTCTTCTTCCACTTCTTCTTCCTTTGTTGTTACCATTATAAAATAATAACTCCAGTATCATATATATAATCTGATGTTATTATATATATGGTACAACCATATTCATTATTCTATCCACCCTTTTAATAACATGTCACCATACGTGCGTACGTACGGCTTACCGTCTCCACGTCGTGGTGTAATTGTTATTCAATATATTATTTTTTGGATGGGTATAATAATGATATTTAACTCATGTAAATAATAAATATAACATTTTAATGATTCTGTATATATTATATAACAACCATTTATATATTATTTTAATATCAAAATAATGATATTGTCGCTCGTGCGTACGTACAGACTACCATCTCCACGAACGCGATGAGATTCATTCTCCATCGTATCCATTCAAGTATAATTCTCATTTTATGATTAATAATAGTATCTAAGGACTTGATATCATTCTGGATATGAATAATATACAACCTATCCATTACAAAAATGGCTTACGTAACAAAACATATAAAATAAAACGAGTAAGTTAACACCCGAAACAACGATAATACTAAGATATTATTAACAAATCAATGTTAAAAGATCATATATGATATCATATTAATGTATATGATTCTTGAATAATTTAATAACAATTATTTCACCATTATACATGAGGTTAACCGACCCCAAACAAGGAAAAGTACAAGGTAAGGGTTATTTCACAATCTCTTCATTATCCGAGGTTGTTTATACGTAATAATCTACTGGGATCTCTTTATCATCCACATCCATGTTTCTTAAAAATGTATTTCAAAACATTTTTACTATTTACAAGAATATGTGTTAAAGTCATTTATACCCTTGTTTGACTTTTTATAAGATGTTTATAAAGGAATCTTTCTGTCGTTTTCCAAACAAGGTGCTTTTTAACCTTTTCGACAAAATTAAGGTAAGATTGTTTTTTTAACTTATACGGCGAGTGCAGCTATTTTCCGCCGTTATAAAATCATCAAAGCTTCCATTACAAGCTTATAAGAATATTTTCTAAGAAAATGTTTTATTTTATAAATATACGACTCTTAAATGATTTCAAAAATAGAAAGTGATATTTATCTAAAAAGAGTTTTGATTTCATCTATGTCAACATCCTTTGATGGATTTTATGCTTATTTGTAGTTGATTTATTAATATACAAAACTTCTATTTTGTATTGAAGGTTTTGTGATATGTTTGACTGTGGATGTGCTATTTTTATACCATTGATATTTTATGATGAAAGTATTGACATTTCGTATGATAGTTTTAATACGAATGTTTATGTTATGTTTAAACCTTTTCATATGGGAATGCATTGGACTTAATATGTGACGGGTGGAGCCCGCTATAGTTCCTCGATGCATCGGTAGGTCTCATGAGAAAAACTAGTGTCTTGGAACAAGGACTTGGAAAAATCTTATTTGTAGTCTTGGCACGAGGCCTTGTCTATGTGGTTATCATAGTCTGGCATTATGCATTCCATCATTATGAAAGTGGTTATTGATATTACATGTGATTATTCGATTAGTAGAACATCCATTTGAATAAGTAAATGGCATTATTTCATTTTATTTTTGCCATACTATGTTGAAGTTCATGTTTAAAAGGATTTGTTTTTTTTAGTTATACATTTCCTTAAATGTTTATGCTTATTTATAAATGTTTTCGCTGTATTGCTTACCCTTACGGAGCGTTTGAGCTCACCCCTTTCAATGTTTTATTTTTACCAGGATTCTAAGAAGTATATTGTGATTGATAAGAGGGGTTATGACAAGGGAATAATCGAATTCATAAAGTATTATTTATGTTGTTTTTTATGTTATGAAGTGTAATGTAACATTCATTTATGTAATCTATTTTCCAAGACTGCTAAACTAATCGGTCTTTCGAGACTTGATTCCTTGTAATCATGCCAATGTATTAAAATAATGCACCGACTCTGGGTTACTAGGGTCAGGGCATTACACTTATAACCAATTATATTATCCAAACATGGATGGAATTTCTAGGAGAATCAAACAATATTTACTTTTATAAAATTTAGGAAATTATCCTATACTTATTCATATCCTTTATAATTTTCCTAAGTTTTTTAACTAACAAGCATTCATCCTAATCCTTAAGAAACAAAAAATATTCAATATTATCTCATAAAAAGTAAAAATTTTACTTATAACATTGATATTATGATCTTCCATTTCATATGAATACTTTAGGAAATTTATAAGTCTTATTTTATATTCAATGAATAACATCTTGAAATCAAATTTTATCCAATCCCTTCTTTGATACCATGTGAGGAATATCAATCACACACGTCTAGATAGAAGGAAATAAAACATACAATACACACTATATTTTATTAACATCCTTCATTATAAGATCATTCACAAATAATTTAACATTTACCATTAAATGAACATTTTGGGTATAGAGTTTTAGAGTGTAAGATAATTATTTAAATATTATAACCCATTTTATATGTATCAAATAGAAATTTAAATTCTATATAAGAATATAAAAAACCCTAAAACAAGTCTTAAGTATCTCCAAAAAACATCCAGAAAATATAATCTACAAGACACATCTTATCTATTACTTTTCTTTATGAACATGGGAAAAGTATTCATAAGAAAGGGTAATTGATAATGATCATTAAGTGATAAAAATAAATGATCATTAGTTAGTATAATATGATCATATGGGTATAATAAAAATACTTCTGAAAATCATAACAAATAGAAAATAGATCATAAAACATGGTGTAAGGCATGTAAAAACATTTGGAATGAAGGAAAAGAGTGTGAGAACTTGTGTAAATAAGCATGATCCAAGATCATAAAACATCAGTATAAGACTAAGCTTAAATATATAGAACAAAAACTAGTATATGACATAATAATAAATGCTTGAAACCATGTGTGGATAAAATTATAATTTAAAAAAAATATCATATATAGCATATAGAATAGTATTAGGAACATTAATTTTATAAGCCACGCAATCAGATCCCATGGTTATGAGAAACTATACAATACTTGCTAATAATTAATATTAGGAAATAAAATAATTTAACCCATCTGTTGGAAGGTGATATAGGACCCCGACCATCGTTCATCCATAATTAAATTTTCTATAAGGAATTAGTCATTCATTATTTCATAAAGTACCTCTTAGTAAAAAAATAGTATTAATTCAATATATTATAAAAACCCATGGAATGAAAATGGGTTTCATTAATCACATAATGTATAAACAATGGTAAGAATAATGGATCCATATACTTAAAAATTTAATCACATAATGAGAACATTCATAATTCCATTAATAATCGTATCATGATAAGTTAGTAGAAAATAAACTAAAGTGAAAAGGAATTAAAAAAAACTCGGTAAATAAACTTCAATAATGATAATAGAGAACATGGTATCTACACTCTATATATACAAGGCATATAGATAAGTTAATAATTTACATAATCAATTGATTCCTCGAATCAAGGTGATCACCCTTTATTCAAGGGAAAGAAATACATCGAGTTCACTAATTAAAGGCATTATAAATAATATTATGTCTATTCATTAATGATGATTAGGAATGAAATATGAATTAATGGATATTAGAATTTATTTAAAATAAAATTACATAATCCTTGTATAGAAATTTTATGGACGATATAATTTAATAAATTTCTGTGATTAAGAATAAGATATATCAATAGAAAATGACCTAGATGAAAAATTATTTTTGATGAGTTTTAGAAAATCACATTATAAATAAGAAATATTATTGTTATTTGGAAATAATCATAAAATAAATTGTTTATAAAACTAGTAGGAAAATATTTTCATTTATAAAAAATGAAAATATTGAGACAAATATTTATATAAAATTGAATATATATATCAAAAGCGTGATCACAAAAAAAATGTTTAAAAGAGACGATCATTTAATTTTAATGAAAATTAACCATAAATTATATATTAAAAATTTACTATAAATTTTAATGTAGGTAAAATATTAGAAAATAACATTGTGAAATTAATAAGTCAAATATAAGGACATTCTCACAATCATCTGATTAATATTGACGTATAAAATTCCAGTTTCCATACTGAAAAGAAAAGTTAGGGTATGTTTCCTTACATAAGTTAACTAATGATCAAAGTGGGGAAATGAAATATGGAGAAGGAAAGTAAATAAACAATAATTAATAGAGTATAATTAAATGATATTTGTTTTATAAAGAAAAGTATAATGATTACAAATATAGATTATCTTTAGAAATGAAACCCTATTTGTTAATGAGCTTGGTGATAAAACCCTCACGGTATGGGTAACGTAAGAATAAAAGGATTTGGAGAGGAATATCATGAAATGGCCTTTAAAATTTAAAAAACGGGAATATATTTTATTCCAAAAATAAAAAGGGTAGTTAATAAACCATCTAAAATAAATTATGGTTTGCAAGATCAAACATGTATTTTGGGTTAGAAAATGAGAAAAAGAAACACTTAAAACCATATAAACATTGGATTCAAACCCTTTTGAAGGATTACACATAGAACTCGGTTAGGGGATCTTGTATCTAATTTATATTTATTGGTTGTTCAACAGGACACAACCCTCAAAATTTCTCTTGGAAGGCCTTGGATACTTCAAAATGTGGCCATTCCTTCGTAATACCACAAATGTCTCATGTATTGATTTAATTGTCAAATTGGGAAACTTTATGCTGAAAAGGATTCATTCAAAATGTTTAAATCTTATTATATTGAGGCATAATTCTATCACACAAAGGGAACGAGGTCTGGGTAAAAAGATGTAATAAGAATCAATGCTCTAAATGTGATAGAAATGATACCGGATAACCCATTAAAACCACTATGTATAGATTATATGTGGACTATCAATAAAATTTAGAGGATAATACCAAATCTAAGTAGTTTTCTAGTGACTTCCATAATTTTAATTTAAGAAATAGAGCCTTGAGGCGTGAAAGTAGTTTTTGATCTACCAACCATTGTTGAAAGATTAAATGGAGATGTCTTCATCTCATCCACCTAACATTGGCATGTCCTTTATTCATTAGTCAGACTAGAATAATTCATCGCATTAATAATGGATGACATGGATGTTTTTTCAAAACTCATACTTCTTTCTTCAATGCTCCTGGAAGTCCCCTCATCATTAGTAGGGTCATAAATGGTTGCCTCTTCTTCAGGATATGCAAATACTGAATCTTCCCCTAGCTCTAAAAGTGTTTCTTAAACACATACCATTCAAGAAGAAAAATAATATGTGACACATGAGGATGAAAAAGAATAATAAGATCTCAAGGACACACCTCTATCATTTGAGGAAGTCATCTCCACCACTGTGGATGAGCTCTATGAAATAAATCTGGGTACATAAGAAGATCCATGCCTCTCATTAATTAGTTCGTCCCTGACATAGGAATAAGAAGTTGTGTATAATTAATTTCTAAAGACACATTGAGATTAATTTTCTTGGAAATATATAGAAATTTCGTTCCTTAATTCTGATGTAGAACCTCATCATTTGGTTTTTCCAAAAGAGAATCAAGGATTTAAGTCGGTATCAAGAAGATCACAACCAAGTCATGCCTCAAAAATTGAAGATGGAGTCGAAAATATTATTAAATATAACAATTTCAGGGAGGTGAAATATCCCATATTCCTAGACAACATTTTCCTAATGAAAACAAGGAATGGGAAAATTGTAGTTTCAATGGATTTCATTGATATTAACCGACATTGTCTCAAGGATGAATTTGCAGTTCCAATCTCAAAAACTTTTGATTAATGCAACATCTAGCTATTAATCTCTCTCCTCTAAGGATGGATATTGTTGGTATAACCAAATTTGGATGTCCCCAAAAGATTAGGAATTTATAGCCTTCATATCCCCTCATGTCATATTTTTCTATCAAGTAAGGCCTTTAAGTTTAGAAAATGTTGGCGAAACAGATGAATGTGCCATGCCCCATTTCTTCAAAACCTACGTGGGAAAAATATTCAAATGTTATGTGGATGATATAGTGGTTAAATCTAAACAACATTCTAATCACTAGACTAATCTGGAGGCAATATTCTGTAATCTTTGGAAACATAATTTAAAGATTAATCCCTTGGAATGTGATTTTGGGGTAACCTTGGGAAAATTTCTCATTTTTTCTACATTTTCATGGCATCGATCTTGTTATCGAAAAGACAAAATAAATCCATGGAATGCCACCTACTTTAAATTTGAAATAATTAATAGGAATTCCATGAAACATGGCCTATATTCGGTGCTTTATCTCCAATTTGGAAGACAAGTATATACCCTTCACTAGAATAATTAAGAAGGGAGTAACATATCAATGGACCAAAGACTACCAAGAGGCATTTGAAACCCTCATGAAATATCTATTGAGTCCAAAAGTATTAATTACACTTATTGAAGGAAAACCTATTATTCTATATGTGATATATTTATAGATATTACTGGGTGCCTTCCTTGAACAAAATAATGATGTTGGGAATGAAAATCTCCATTAATATCTCAGTCAAACCATTCTTGACATAGAAAATTGATATTCAGGTCCCAAGAAGTGATGCATGGCATTAATCATTGATGTTTAGAAGCTGAGGAACTACCTGAAACATCATGAGGTCTACTTGGTTTCTCATAGTTACCCACTCAAATTTATCTTCAGTCGTCATATGAAAACAAGATGTTTGGAATGGTGGGAAGTTATTTTGCAACAGTTCAATATCTAGTTTGTTTTTCATGATGCAATAAAAGTCCCAGTCAAGGAAGAGTTCCTTAATGAACACCCATCTATAGAAGTTACTTATTTGTATACTATAATTTCTGATTAATAAATCATATCTATTAAATATATACCCCAACCCCGGGAAATGTACATATATGGTGCATCCGAAAGTCCAACGGGGAAGAGAATGGAAGGACCTAAACTCAACAATGTTTTTTTAGAAATTATACTTATCCTCTCAGAAATGGCATTGTTTCTATATTACATTCTGTTATTAGAAGGTGGTACCAACAACGAGGTAGAATATCAATATCTCATTTTAGGCCTAGAATAGGTGCTCCATGTACTGGTGAACCACCTGAAATCGAAAGGAGATTTAGAGTTGGTAATCAATCAGGACAGTGGAAATTATGCTCTTAATAAAATAAGTGTTAATCCCTTTCCATGATTACAATATAAGGTTAATATATGATCTTCCCTCATATTCAACATTTTCATATGTCTCATGATTACAAAATTCTAATGTTGATGTGTTGGATAATGCATCCATAGCACCAGAAGATCCAAATCTAGAAGACACAGTCATCAGTATTTCCCATCATCATGTGTTTTTACCTTTTATTCCAACTATAGGGGAGGGAAATAATGATATCAGGCCTATTTTTGAGCCGTTTGGTCATACTATGGGATGAATACCACCTATAAAATAATAACTTCAATATGGAGTACTTACACCAAATAGACTAGAATAAGAATTGATCTGAGGATGAGTGACTAATTTCACTCTTTATGATATCCGAATCAACAGAAGATCCTCTACAAAAGAGGCTTTGATGGAGTCCTCTTCAAATGTAACGATGGAGAAAAAACTATAGTTATCTTGAAAGAAGTACATGCATGATCTTGTGGTGCTTGCCAGTTTGGGTATACGATTTCTAATCAAATCCAAAGGCTTGGATACTTCTAGCATTCAATGGCTCAGGATTGCACCGTTTTCACCAAGAAGTTTCATCCCTTCCAAGTTCATGCCTATTTCATTCATCAACCCTCGTATTTTCCACATATAGATAAATACATTTGTCCATTTTCAACATGGGGAATGGGTGTAGTAAGACCATATCCTCCATATATGGCTAAGCAATTATAGTATATTCTTATTGCTTCTTATTTCTTCTCTAAATGTGATGATGAAATACCTATCAAAGAAGTTTGGTACAAAAGAATTATTAGCTTTGACAAAGCTAATACTATTACCAGATTTGGTGTCCCTCATACATTATTAATGAACGATGGCACCGATTTATTTTTAGTTTATTTATATAAATTATAACAGAAGCGCAACAACAAATCCAACCATTAATATTGCTATTATGCAGTGGCCAATGGATAGATAAAGGCTTTCAATAATACCCTATCAAATATAATCCTGAAAATGGTGGATAAAGATAAGAAATCTTGGCTTGATAAATTTTTTCATACCTTATAGTCTTATCAAACTACTACCTTTACTAACACACTAAAAAGTCTGTACACATTGGTGTATATAATAGAATCATTTTTTCTTGTTGAAATTCAATTGCCTTCACTCCATGTAGAAATTTATGATCAGTTATCTTCAGTTGAACTGTCTCAGAATAAAATTGATTAACTTTAATAATTATATAAAAAGGGATTGCATAATTTGTATCATTTAGAAGTCTATAATAGTAGAATATCACAAGATCTTAATATAAAATTTTTCCTCCATTCATTTCATCATGAATAATTAGTAATAGTCCTCAAGGTTCCAATGATACTAGGTAAGAAACCTCGAAAGTTTTACCCAATGTGGGAAATAACATACTCTTTACATAAGGTCTACTTTAACGGAGCTTATTCCCTATTCACAATGGATGGAGAACTTATTACAACTCCAACCAATGAAATATTCTTGAAAACGTACTTTGTGTAATCACACACCATTATGTCCTCACCGCATGACATGAAAATGCAGAATATAATGTCATAGTTTCAAGAACTTAAACTATATAAAAACAATATGTGTCCATGTTTCATGAAGTTAAAAAGACTAGCATCTTTTTCCTTTTCACATGACATGAAACTGCATGACATCATTTTTCATTTCTATATGATATTATACTATACATTTAACATCTTCTTCATTTGACATTAAGAAATCTCATTAGATACTTCAAATTGTTATTCCATGTGGTTCCTTAAAAAATGTGTAGCTTTTATGCGTATGTATTAGTCACATCATTGCTAGTCCTTAGTGGCACATGAGTTCCATTTATCCCGATGTTTGAATCAGATATGCATGGAGACCTCATTTCATGAATTTTGTGTGGCATGATTCTCATTCCAAAGGGATACATAGAAATTCCTGGATCTCAAATCTTGGGCCCAGCTGTAACCAAAAATAAATTTATTTCCCTTTTCTTCCGGTATATGAAATAAAAATATACAGAGTAATCTTCTAGGATATATAGTTTGATCTTCATACCATCTTGTGACTTAAATTTAACCATTATTTCAAAATGTGATAGAATCTCCATGTCTTTCACATCAAACTTAATTGGTGTGGGAAACTATTTTCTCAAGAACTATATTTACTTTGTTTCTCATTTCAATGGGATACATAGAGATGACTAGATCTATAATCTTGGGCCCAGCCACAACCAACCCCCCCTTTATTCCCTTTATGTTTAAATCAAACATATAATAGAAAAGTTTCAAGAACTATTTGTGCCTTTATTCTCATCTATGTGAGATAAGTAGTGACCCTTGGGTTCGATTCATTGGTCAAGACACAATATTAATTCTCACATCAGAATCACTTCATGTCCTTGTTGCACGACATTAAACTAAAATGTACTAAAATAACTACGTAAGGATTTATTCTTATCCAATTGAGATACATAGTGAAAATAAGACATTAGATCCTAGTACCTGCTACAAGATAAATTTTTATTTCTCTTCCACATATAATTAACAATCTATGAGGGAGTCTTTATTTTGGGTCCTCTCCTTAGAAATCACATAATGAAAAAAAGAAATGTTCCCCGTTTTTTACATGTGATTCATATATATTTAATGAAATCCAAAAAAATGGCCAATATTGATTCAAATATTTCTCCTATGCATTGAGAATTACCCCCTATTGTATTTCACACACTTAATCATAAATAATTTTAGGTCTTTATATGTTTTTTAGGATTTTTGGTTGTAGAATTGTTTATGCCTCAGAGATTTTCTTCAGGACTATGTAGTACATTCCCCTAGGTGGCCTTGCATAAGATGCATACATAATAGGCATGACAGTCAAAAGATGAAACTATTTGGCTATATAGTATATGCCTTAATCAGCCCTTCATAATACAACCCCCATAACGAGTTTGTCAAATAATGGTAACATCATTCTTGGTAAAACCATGTTCTTCTCCTTCAAATTTTGAATGATAATATACATGAATCCATACCTTAATGTGATCATCCATGTATATTTTTCCCATTAACTTTCTCTTGTGCTGAAAGTCTCCAAGACCATGGTTTATACATTTTCCCTCTCCATGTGTTCAAAGAATATTTAAATAACCTTGGATCATCTGACCACATATAATATATTGTTTCCATTATATTTTGGTCCTAATTGTATGACCTAAAACTACAAAACCTTACTTCCTAAGTTTGGTTCAGACCTTCATAAAAATCTTATTCCTATGATTCATTGAAAATCCTGATTGGAAATACACTTTCTATATTCAGGTACCTTTTTCCATAAACCAAACTCCATGATGTGGAAAATCAGAATCTCCATAAACACTCTCCGGCTTTTAGAGATAGAATGTTTGATACCCAATATGTTTTTTTCATGACTTGGAAATATTTTCCCTTAGGTGGTCTTTCATATTATTCCTATATAATAGGCCTGTCAGTCAAAATATTCCATTTTTTTAATATATCATATCCATTAGTTTTCAATGCATAATACAACCCCAATAACATTTTTTTTCAAATAATGGTTACATCATTATTGGAAAATACTTCCTCTAATTCTTTTATTCCTTTTTCTATACCGTTTCCTAGATCTAGAAATTCCAAATATCAAGTTTACCATTCATTATTTCCATACCTAAAAATGGTGGTATATTTCATGAAAAATTATCAAGAAATTGGAATTTCTTAAATCACTAATCAAATATGATGACATTAAATTAAAACCTCCCTAATGTCCTCACTGCATGAAATGAAACTACATAGTATAATGTCCTCACATACAGACTTGAAACTACACATTATAATGTCATCACTACATGTGTTGAAACTAAGTAGTATAATTTACTCACTACATCACATGAAACTACACTGTATAATGTCATCATTGAATGTATTTAAAACTATATAACATGACATCATAAATCGCCCATTCTGAGAGATTTTAACCATTACTCACACACCAAATTTGTGTAGAAGTGGTTTCCCCATTCATGAACTATGTTGGAACTAATGTACCATTACTCTTAGATCTCATTCCTTAGAGAAACCACCCAATGTGATCCTATGTCACCCAAAACATAATTTTTCTTATATAACACAAATAAAATGTCAAAAGTGTGATATATCTTTTTTTATGACTATGAAGTACGTACCCTTATGTGGCCTTTCATAAAATTCACCTATATAACGGGCCTATTAGTCAACACATTCCATTGTTTGGATATGCAGCATATGCCCCTATTGGACCTGCATAATACAGTACCCATAACAGGGTTTTCAAATGGAGGTAACTTTATTCTTGGAAAAGACCACCTTTATTTTTTTACATCAGGTTTTAGATTTGGGGACCATAAAAAATCATGACTCAAGATTCCCCTTGGAAATATCTATAGAATATTAGAGAAATTCCTATACACTAATCCTTTTTTGGGATCTGATTTCAAAATTTATGGTAAAATATATTGAAACTTAATCATTAACATTATTAGTACAACAAGAATGACATTAAACTTCCAATAAAAGAGACATAATACTCACCAGGATAAGAACCCCCAAAGGGAACCCTGAAGAAAAGTAGAGTCTCAGCTCGATAAACCTACATTTTGAATGGTTTATGAAATATTTAGTAAAAAAAATCCAAAAGATACAATGTTTGTGGGGTTTTCTATATAACCCTATTAAAAATCACACTATTATCACTAGGCTCATTTTCATATGTTTAAATTTTCGTACCCCCATTCATGTGATAGAAATTAAGATTATCTGACATTGAGGATTGATGTCAAAAAAATCATCACCTTTGATATTAGAATTATTGAATGAAATAAATAATGAAGGCATTTACGATTGTAGACAATATTCTATTCATTCAAATGTTGTGACTAGAGAAACAAACACATAATGGAGCCTCTCTATGCTGTGTTAAATGAAACTCACGGAAAGACTCTTCATCTCTTGAATGGGTTCATGAGATTTATCGGCCACATGCTAAAGTTGAGATGGTTGAGAAACTTTAGCACCCTCTACTTGATGAAGTGATTCTTCGGTTGTAGAAATGGGAGTTATCCCTTCCAACTAGGTTCCTATAAATGCTTATTTCAATTTCCCAAGCTTGTTATGAACAATATGAATTTTTTTGTAGAAGATGTATCATATCCTCCACCACCTCTTTAATTTGATGGCTAATTTCTATCGACCACTTACTATGGTTGGCCTCTGCCTCAACTATTGAATCCTGAATACTCTCATCATTTATATTTCTTTTGGACTTTTCAATATCATGTTGCAGCTTATGTTCTTGTTCCCATCGGTGAACTGTCTCTTTCATTGAATTTTAGAGTGGCCTTTAACTAAATTCCCCAAATTCCAATATGAAAAATTGTTCTTGTATATTTTCCAAATTGGATAGGATCTCATCCAAATGATTCATGGAAATTATTTTTCAAAAATTTTTGTGATGTCATTTTACATACCATTCAAAGAGAAACATGCATCTCTAAACCTGAATCCAAGTCACCACCCCAGGGACGAATATACTTTAGAAACAAATAACATAGAGAGGTTCCTTGATCTTATTTACTCAGAACAATGGATTCTTCAGCTTCTATTGATGTTTGATCGAACATAGATGATTTGTCTTTCTATCTTACTCTGGGAGTTGATAACCCAAAATGGTTAGTCAAAATAATATTCAGTTTCTGAAGAATGGATGATTTATATCATTATTTATCATATTGTTAACATATACACAATAATAAGTTAGTTTCTTGATTATATTCATCCCCATTCTTCCCAATATTAGTAGTTTGGGAAATTGTTTCTTGGGGAAGAGCAGTATCCATAGTTTTCCCAGTTTCCATGATCGAAGGCACTAGAGAATATCTTAATATGGAGATCTCATTTGTTATTTCTCCCACATCAACAGAAGAAGGATATAGTGGAATTCCACATTCTTGAAGGGCCTTCGCAACATTCTCTTTAGAGAATGCTGAATAAGTTGAACTTTGATGTGAAGTACCAAGTTAAATAAGAACAATTAATTATGGAAAATGAAATAATGAGAACATACATCCTTGAAATTATTCATGGAAGTCCCCAAAATCATTTATGGAACATCTAATATCAATGTTTGGATTAAGGGAATCCATCATTTTAGTGTATGTGTCTTGTAATGTCATTAAATCCCCACCATTTAATGGATCCAAAAAAATTTGGTCGATTCCCAACTTACCACAACCTACATCTTTTCCATAAATTCTTAAACTGGTGGAGAATCATTAGGGATTTCCATGTCAGGATAAGCACCAGTATCCTCTTCATATTGCCAAGGATCCTTATTCATTCCTTCTAGAGTAATAAGAATATCAGCATTGATTATTCCATGATCCATTTGTAAGGGAAACTGATATGAGATTTTATAAATAGAATAGTATTAACAAAATAATTTTCTACTCAAGAGAAATATATATGAAATTACCATGACCATTCTCTCTCTCAAAAGAATATGGAGCAGATTTAACTACACCTTTTGATGTCCCATCTATCAAAATAATGTATTCATCAGCATGAATCTATGATTCTCATGGGGATTCCTTCTACATTCTTTAAGGATCGGTTTTTAAGCCCTTAAAAAATAGAGAGATAGAGATCTTGCGAGAGGATGAACGTGGAAACCAAAGTGTACCAAGTAATTCATAATACCAGATTAAAGTAAAAAATACATACTTAATTTACATACACTTCATACCAATATCAATTCTCTATTGTGTTTTCTCATATAAATGTGGAGAAATTGAAATACTCCTCTTGGTGGTAAGAACCTAAGGTAGTCGATGAGGATTTTTTATTTCCCATAACATAGTCCTGATTTTTTCTCTGGGAAAATGTTATGGAGACTTGAAGAGATCATATAATGTATTAAAAGGGTAACCAATAAGTCCATATCTCGATAAAATGAGAACCATTCATAAGGTTACTTCCCTAATTTCAAGATGAAAATTGCAATCTCATGAAGACTAATGATAGTGACTGATGATGTAAAATTGAACCAAAGAAAAGGGAAATCCATTATCAATATTAACATAAATGTCACATTCCTCTTTAGGGTGAATAATTACCCCATAAGGAATCCCTTGTTCCATCATATTAGAGACGCTTTTTGACAGAAGGACATGGTCATTAGTTTCATACATGTTGTTCTCCAGCATGACAATATACTCTCGTGCTTCAGAGAAGTTATTATCCTGATGGCAATAAGTATGTGCCTTAATTTCACCCATATATGGTATTCAAAGGCCATTTTGGTTGAATTACCATGAATCCCTAAGATCATGAGTCAATCTATCACAATATTGAATAACTGAAGGATGCACACAATTTTGTTTCAATAAGGTTGGAAATGGAGAAAACACAACACCCTCTGATTGTAAAACCTCTTCATGTATCCATACATCTTCTGAAAAATCAGAAGATAGGACGAGAATCTTTTTTTGGATAACAGTGACTAGACCACATTGGTGATAAAGGTGTAGTTTTCCTAGCCTTATGCTTCTTAGTGTATCTTCTACTGATATGTTTTGATGGTTCTGGAACTTCTTAATCCACGACATCATCTTTGGCTTCAGACCTTTTACTACAATTACTATGCAGAACAATTTTCATGGACTCTACCTGATATATTCCTTTTGTTCAAGCCCCTGGGGGTATTAAGAAGACCATGCTTTGGAACTTCCATCCTATAATCCAGTTCATGCATCTGATGGATGTAACTTAATTGATAATTTGGATGTCTCTAAACACATCAAAATCCACAATTTTTAGGCTAGAATTGGATGTTTCTCATTTGTAACATATGTGGGAGGTAAAGTGATTAATTTTTGGTGACATTTTAACTGGCAAGAACCCTTATAAGGGACATAATTATCAAAGATAATTTCACCATCAATCTTGTTTGATAACATGTTATCCCCAAATACCAACATATATGATCTTATCTTATAATTTTTTTCTTTACTATCATCAATAAATATTCTAGTTGGTGGGTTACAAAAAGGGAAGAATCGAATTTCATGTGCTGCATTAAATTCTCTCAGCACTACATCAGGTCTCAAGTTCAATGACATAATACAAGAGACTTTCTATAAAAATTGGGTAAATTGACCATTGGGTTCTATAATAGAATTCAATACTGAATATGAAGAAATATGTGATGAAATCCAGCCCCACAACACATTAAATGGCCATTCATGTCAACATGGAGCCTTCCCATTGTACTAATTAAGCATAGATTAATAAATTCTTTCTAATATAGGAGTTTATAAACAAATATATTTTCCCTCTACAAATATGGATATGATTAAAAATGTCCCAAGCCTTACACCGACGTTGAACTCATGGACTGGAAGCAAGTAAGCTGACTTGGCGTACCATTGCATCAATTTCAGATTTGACTTTATAACCCCTGTTCTTGTAGTCACATCTCTCCAATGTTGGAAAATATGTGCCAGAAATTCCCCAATTATCTATATATGGACAAACATTAGGACATCTACAGGTGGGACCATTCTCTGTTTTTGGGTCTAAAAAGGCTTCCGTCCACACTCTTGCATGAATATATTTCTTGTATTTAGGAAATTACTTAAATATTTGGAATAATTCATAATCAAATGGTGGTGTCCTAGTAACATCACCACATGTTGTTACTAGTGGAGTGAAATCATAATGCATCTCCCTGATAATGTGAACCCAAGATACTTGGTATATATCCCACAGACTGCTGCCTACCTCCCCACGTGTCAAGTGGAAAGTATTTTTTATGGACTCCATTAGATCAGAAATTCAATAATGAAGTCATTTTTTTGTAAAAATAATTTTTTATCATTTAGAAAGAATCATATTAGTGAACATCTGATACTTCTTTCCTAAATTCATCTCAAGTTCGTTGAACCCAAAACACACACATCCATTCATGTTTAACTCCTCCCCCAAAACGAAGATCCCAGTCTTCCTTACAACCATTAGACTAATCTGTTTGTGAAGCACGAATGGATGAATCATCATAATGTGGCCATGGCTCTATAAATAGATATTCATTATCAGGTGTACAACCATTATGTTGTAAGGATGAATCTAATAGGGATTCTTCCCTCATTAATAGGCATGTCATTCGTGGTGATATTCATGAAATGATAGTTAATGTGTTGGAAAAACCAAGTATTTAGCAAGTATATAATAATAGACGGAATATAAGAAGATTTTAAAAAGACCATGTCTATACAGAAGATGGTAGTGACATCAGGGATATTCATGTTGATATGGAATCAAGCCTTTCAGTTTCTCAAGGGGAGTGCTCTCCACAACATCATAATTATCTAGTCCAACAATTTTCTTCATCTCATTTTGACAAGATTTACTTTCCTCAGTTGTGGTCATCGAGTGACACATTTTATCCAAAATAAATACCATGTCTTCCCCATTATAATGTAATTTTAAAATAAGAACATGGATAATTTTAACATAAAATAATTTGAGAATTTTAAAAAATAAATTTTATGCATAGGTTCTTTGATGAGGTCATATGCATATGTACTTAGATAAGGATCCTCGCCAAATTCCTTCGATGAAACCCATCCACATAGCTCCACTACTCAAATGGTTTCACCTTTTAAAAATCTAAAGGGACCTCCATGAGAGCACAACACATCAAGGCTAGACGAACGATCTATGCAACGAGGGAGAAAAATCTGACATCCCATGTGAAGAAAATCACAAAAGAACCAAAATATTTATAGAAACTATTGTCGTCTCCGGAAAACCTATGTGATATGGATATGAGGCTTACCTTCACGATATAGTTAGGACAAAAATCTATGCGGTTTAGAATTTACACCATTGTTTTTCGCATAATCTTACTTCATGACTCAACCCTCTTTCTAATTGGATCCAGTCATGAGGTGGGGATTTTTGTAGACACTCCTTTTTATGAAAAAAATATTAAAACGACATTCTTGAGATATTTCAAAGTCTCAAGATGAATCTAAAAGAAGTAAAAGGCATAAAAATTTCAAGACACCTATGTGATTGAGCTATGCGATAGGCCTGCGCAGAAGACCTATGTGACAAAGATATGCGAAAATATGTTTTCTCTACCCCTACAAGGTGGAGCTACATAGATGAGATACAGAATTGACCTACGACGACAAAATCCTTTCAACCATATCAACTTTTTCATATAAGTAGGACCCTTGAACTCTTCAATTGAGAACTGAAAAACAATAGAAGAACTCTTAAAGCTCCCATTTCATAGCTCTTTCACCCAGATCTACCAAATTCTCTCCGTTAACTCTCTAGAAACACAAGAGAATATATATTTAAATGGGATAATACTATTTAGAAAACCTTAAAATGATTGAATCATATATATTATTTTTTCCCCTAAATTAAGAAAAATTTTTAGTCATTTATAAGACCCACATGGAATACCTAGAAACATACATGTGCACTATACCTACATGACATACCTACGTGGTACAACTACCCTGCATAGCTATGAACAAGGACTATGCATATAACCTTGTTAAAACTCTTCAAATCCACTCATATTATAGTATCTTCTTCATTGGATCCCTTATCTAAAAGGGAATATGTTGAATCCTACATGAAAACTTCCTGACTTATTAAACCTTTGGGAAGGGAACATCAACATGTCTTCTATTTTGGGTGTTTATATCTATAGTCCAAGGTTTCCCACATTTGACATATAAGGGATTTGGGATCATTTTTATGTTTTTAGGTTTTTATATATAATGTCACATGGGTCCTTACCCAATAAATAATGTTGGGAATTTCCCTATCATATATTTTGGGAATGGGAATATTACCTTCCCTACTTTTCTCTATGTCCCAGAACCTCTAGTTCCAAATAGGGGGAGTGATGGTTACACTTTCTTTTCCATTAAAACGATGGAAGATTGTCCCTCCTCTTCTAGGATCCAATCAGGGCACTCCAACTAAGGTATTTCCGTAATCTTCTAAGATGGGTCCAAATGAACTCTAATGTCATCCCACATTGAAAGGTTCATTGCTCCACGCCCTCACCCACCATCGCCTCATCGTCTTTCATCTTAGGCCCACCCTCTCCGATCAACAGAAGAGAGAGTGTGTGGTTTGCTGAATCGTTCACATCCTCTTATTTATTACAATGATCATGACTCACTTGTGCTTATATAACTATGACGAACACAACAACCACACAATCTACTACATCCTAAACTACGAGAACATTGATTCCCACCCTAATGGGGATATATAGGAAGCCTTCACCAGGGCTTGGGCTCATTGGATATCCTATTCAATAATCGAAACCGAATTACCTTAATTCAAGCATCCTCATTATGAGTAAGATGAGAAATATTTCTCTCAAAGTGTCACACACCCCTGCAATGTGCATCAATCTACATGGGATTTGATTCCCATCCAAGTGGGATATGTAGGAAGCCTCCCTAAGTTTCAGACACAACACTTCAAATAAACCCATTTCTTCTAGAGGTATATTCCTAAAAGTTTCTAATCCAAGTTAGAAACTCATATCTTTTCATTATTCCTTGGTCTTCTTTGGATGAAGTCTCGTACCATGCTTTGACTAATAACCTTTAGCATAGATGTCCTTACAACTTGATATTAAACTCTATGGTTAGGTCCTTATCACATGATGTTAAATATATGATGTGACCCATTAAGTGGCATTAAACTACGAGGGTTATATTTACTTTCAAAAGGATATGTTGGTATCCCATTTATGGGTACGATCCATACATCAAAATAAACATTCATCTCACTAGACGATAATAAATTCCAGAGTTCCTCACAGAGTGCCTTAAAAACCAGTATCATCGTAACAATGGTTAAAGAATAAATAAATAGTATATAAGAGGATACCATTGAAGGAGAACCGAGAATACATATAAAGTCCTCCATTAATGAGGAACCTCAAATACATACAAATGATTCTAAATTTCACACATGCTATAAATTTGTTGATTATTTCCAGGAAAACCTTTGTTATACTTGGAAAATTAGTTAGGATGAACAGGAAATATATTAAATCTTTAAGAGAATCCAAGAGTAGGAAATAATTCCCCCCAAAAAGGTGTGATGAGTCTGACCAGAAATCCTCTCGACCAATATATGTTCCTAAGTATCGTACGTCCAAAAATAATGAACACATGCCTTTGGAAAGCAGGTCCCATTGGATAAAGAACCATTTGATGTTTCTGATTAGATAAATAAATACAATAGAAACTTCCTGGATGTAGTGATTTTTAACAATAACAGACACTCTAAGGGAGATGAGACAATGTGTATTTTATAATCCAAATAAAATTTAGTTTTCTTTGAAATCAAACCAATTTATATCCAAAATAATATTCAATTAAATGAATAGAGAAAAAAAATTATGGAAAATAATACTCTATTCATAAGATGTTAATCATATGCTTTCAAAATTCAATGTCATATTTTTAAAATATATATTTGTAATTATTAATTACATATATGATCATTAAATTTTTTTATAGGTTTAGATGTAATACATACTTATTATATAGATCTAAACATTATGACTTTAGTAAAACTGTATTTTTGTCAATTAACTGTAAATGAATTTAGTTAAGAAAAACCTAAAACTCCCACACAAAGGTTATATTGAAATTAATAATTCTAAAATTAAGTTAAATTATAAAATTTATATTTTGAATGAAATATATAAATAAAAACTATTTTTATGGAAAAACAAACATTCAATTTTAATAAAAGTTACAATTAGAAATATGTAAAATACATGTGATAGAAAGCTTATTACTTTAATAATTTCATGTTTATACCATGTTAATTTCATGTTACACAATCCCTAATGATCCTCTCATAAGAAAAATGAATAATATACACTCTTTTGGTAGTCAATAGTAGTGATTTTAGGATTTTATAGGGTGGTATTACATATCCCTCTAACACAATAGTAATGTTTTATATATCAAGAGATAATAATATTATTAATGAACCTATTTTCATGTTCACAACATTATGTGTGGACCAGATTATGATATTCTTTTTCCATAATTTTATTCATTGAAAAAATTCCTCATTTATAACATTATTATTAGACTATATTGTGGTTATCTTTTTACACAATGAGATTATTACCTTGGATTATGTTTATTCCATATTTTTTTATTTAGGACACATTATTATGTTATTTATCCAAGACTCATGACTATTAACTCATGATCTCACCACCTATTAAATCATGATATATATTATCAAAAACTTATATTCCAAGACTCTTGATTTACGAACTATGTCTAATTTTTCGGTGATTGTCTTATGTTATGTACCATATATTTATTTATTTATTTATACTCATAGTATCATATTATTATCACTTATCATACATAATTTTTAGGGAATATGATTACCCTTATTGAGAATTTCATCTGACCATTATTATAATTATATTTACTAAATTTATAAAGAAGAGTATTATGTATGATATTTTTATAGGAGTATCATGTGTAGATAATTATGTTTAATTTGTTTAGTAGTCATGAAATAATAAAAAGTCATTTGTTTAGTGGAAAAAATATCAATATGATGGGAATGATATAGGTTTTGTTAGATAAGAGTTTTTCCTAATTCTCTAAATCACTAAAACTAAAAGGTAAATGTTATGTATGTGAATAAAGATTTTTTTATAATTTAATAATCTATTTTAATCGTTGGGACTATTAATTTTGTGTCAATTAAAAATGAAAAAATATTTATGTACTAGTTCAGGGAGTGTAGGTTTGGGATATTTTACTCGGTATACAATTTGGTTTTAAATAACATAAACATTAGTATTTTATGATATGAGGAATATTTAATTGTTATAAGTATGATAATGGGTTTATAATATTATGGTTGATCATAAGTTTAAATTCATAAACATCATTCTCATGTCTTATTTGATTATTTTCCTTGGTAATTAATGATTTATTGGATTTAGTTTTTTTAGGAAGGATATGTGATTGAGGAATAGACAACCCTTTGGGTTGGTATATGAAACTATGTCAAGGTAATTATATTTATTTAAGACAAATGGTTAATAGTTTATGGGAATATAATTTGAGATAGAAATGGGGATTGAAAATTAAAAAAATTTCACAATTGTTCAGGTTTTTTTGGAAAAAAATTAGAAACAATTTGGTATTTTATATGATTAAGATATATTGATTGGTATGTGATTAATGGTTATGATTAATTTTAGGAACATTGTTTTTCATGATAATTCGTTTTAGAATAAATTATTTAATTCCATGATAATTTATGGATAGTTATTTTGGGGTATAATGTTATTGATGAAGATAGGATAAAACATAAGGAAATTAGGATTAGTTAAAGTGTTATTGTTATTTAAAATAGTCTAACAAAATGTATCTTGGGTTTAAATTAATGTTTTAAAGGATAATAAATATGGGATGTATAAATTATATTAGTGTTTTTTTATTATTACAATATCAATTTTTTGATTTTGTATTTGTTTGAGTATCTGATCATTTAAATAAAACTGGGAAAGATATGTCACTAGAAACTACATAGTCTTATAAATGAGAAAGGATGTATATTTGGAACTAATGGTTGGGAGAATATAAAATCTAAAAATATTCATATTGTGATTGAAAATCGAATTTATTATTTTTACAAAAGATAGTGATGTTGATATAAAAATTGGAATTATATAACGAGTGATTACTTTATTAAGGAAACCCTAATATATTTTTATCAATAAGAGAAATTAAAAGCGTAAGAAAAAAACATATTTATGAGAAGTATAATGTTACACCCAAAAATTTTAGTATATATTTTCTATCAAATAATTAATATGTTTAATAGATTTTATCGCCTGTATTACAAAAAAAAATTGAATATATATGTATTTTATTATAATACAAGATGATCAATAACACATTACAAGAAAAAATGTGAATGACCTTAAAAATTTACATTATGTTTAAAAAATCATGTAAAAAAATTATTGTAATTAATTATAATGATTTTTTATAAAACAAGTACATTAATTTATTTAAATATATTATCATTATTTATAATAAATTATTTAGATTTATTAAGTCTAATTAATTGATAAATAATAAATTTTACTTTTTTATAATTAGAATAATTAAATGAAAAAATGGTATTTTTTCAATACAAATGGTTTTAAAGTACTGTGTGTTTTTATCATAAATTATGTTGATAATTTTTAAGGATTATTTTTTAAAAAATGTTTCTCTATAAAATAATATATTGAAACTGATGAAATTGTTAACTGATATGAAATATGTATAAGAAAACATAAAATTTTAAATTTATTGGTTGTTCGACAAGACACAACCCTCAATATTGAAACTGATGAAATTGTATCTAATTTATATTTATTGGTTGTTAGACATGACACATCCCTCAATATTTTTCTTGGAAGGCCTTGGCTACATCAACATGTGTCCATTCCTTCGTAATACCACCAATGTCTCATGTATTTCATTAATTATCAAATTGGGAAACATTATGCTGAAAAGGTTTAATTTAAAATGTTTAAATCTCAGTATATTGAGGCATAATTCAATCACACAAAGGGAACTAGGTTTGGGGAAAAAGATGTAATAAGAATCAATGGTCCATATGTGCTAGAAATGATACCGGATAACCCATTCAAATAACTATGTATAGATTATTTGTGGACTATCAATGAAATTTAGAGGACAGACCCAAATCGATGTAATTTTCTAGTGACTTCGATAATTTTAATTTAAGAAATAGATACTTGAGGCATGAAATAAGTTGTTGATCTACCAAGCGTTGTTTAAATATTAAATAGAGATGTCTTCATCTCATCCAATGAACATTGGAATGTCCTTTATTCATCAGTCAGAATAGAAGAATATGTCGCATTAATAATGGACGACATGGATGTTTATTCAAAACTTATCCTTCTTTCCTCAATGCTCCCGGAAGACCCCTTATCATTAGTAGGATCAGAAATGGTTGCCTCTTCTTCAGGATATGAAAATATTGAATCTTCCCCTAGCTCTAAAAGTGTTTCTTAAACACCTACCCTTCAAGAAGAAAACGAATATGTGACACATGAGCATAAAAAAGAATAACAAGATCTCAAGGACACACCTCTATCATTTGAAGAAGTCATCTACACCATTGTGGGTGAGCCCCAAGAAATAAATTTGGGTACATAAGAATATACATGCCTCTTGATAATTAGTGTGTCCCTGGCATATGAATAACATGTTGTGTATAATTAATTTCTAATGACACATTGAGATACATTTTCTTGGAAAAATATAGAAATTTCATTACTTAATTATGATGTAGAAACTCATCATCTGGGTTTTCCAAAAGAGAATATAGTATTTAAGCAGGCATCAAGAAGATCACAACCAACTCATGCCTCAAAAATTGAAGATGGAGTCGAAAATATTATCAAATATAACAATTTCGGGAAGGTGAAATATCCCATATTCCCAGACAACATTTTCCTAATGAAAACAAAGAATGGTAAAGTCATATTTTTCTTGGATTTCATTGATATTAACCGAAATTGTCTCTAGGATGAATTTATTGTTCTAATCACATGAAATTTTGATTAATGAAACTGCTGGATACAAATATCTCTCCTCAATGGATGGATATTGTAGGTCTAACCAAATTTCGATGGCCCTAGAAGATTATGAATTTATACCCTTTATATCCCCAAATGTCATATTTTTCTATCGAATATGACCTTTTAGTTTAGAAACTGTTGTCGAAACATATCAATGTGCCATGACACATATCTTCAAACCCTACATGGGATTTTTTTTAAATTTTATGCGGATGATATAGCGGTTAAATCCAGACGGCATTCTGATCACTTGATTAATCTGGAGGAAATATTATGTAATCTTAGGAACCATAATTTAAAGAAAAATCCCTTTGGAATGTGATTTCGGGGTATCCATGGGAAAATTTCTCATTTTTTTACCTTATCATGGCATCGATCTTGTTCTCGAGAAGACAAAATAAATCCATGGAATGACACTTACTTGAAATTTGAAGGAATTAAGAGGAATTCCAGGAAACATGACCTATATTCGGTGCTTTATCTCCAATTTGGAAGACAAGTATATACCCTTAACCAAAATAATTATAATGGGAGTAACATATAAATGGACCAAATACTACCAATAGGCATTTGGAACCCTCGTGAAATATCTCTTGAGTCCACAAGTATTAATTACACTTATTGAAGGAAAACCTATTATTATAAATTTGATATGTTTAGAGAAATTACTGGGTGCCTTCGTTGAACAAAATAAAGATGATGGGAATGAAAATCACCTTTACTATCTCAGTCAAACCATTCTTGACATAGAAAATTGATATTCACGTCCCAAGAAGTGACACATGGAATTAATAATTGATGTTTAGAAGCTAAGGCACTACCTGTAACATCACGAGGTCTACATGGTTTCTCACAATTACCCGCTCAAATTTATCCTCAGTCTTCATATGCTTACAAGATTTTTGGAATGTGGGGAAGTTATTTTGCAACAGTTCAATATCCAGTATGTTTTTCATGATGCAATAAAAGTCCCAGTCAAGGAAGACATCCTTAATGAACACCCATCTGTAGAAGATAAATCTTTGTATACTATACATTCTGATGAAGAAATCATATCTATTAAATATATTCCCCAACCATGGGAAATGTAAATTTATGGTGCATCTAAAATTCCAAGGGTTAAGAGAATGGAAGTCCCTAAACTCAACAATGTTTGGTTAGAAATTTTTCTTATCCTCTTAGAAATGGCATTGTTTCTATATTACATTCTGTTATCAGAAGTCGGTACCAAAAACGAGGTATAATATCAAGCTCTCATTGTAGGCATAGAATTAGTGCTCTAGGTAATAGTGAACCACCTGAAATCGAAAGGTGATTCAGAGTTCGTAATCAAACAGGACAATGGGTATTATGCTCTTAAAAAATATGATTTAATCCCTTTGCATGATTACAATATATGGTTAATAGATTATATTCCCTCAGATTCAATATTTTCATATGTCTTATGATTATAAAATGCCAATGCTGATGTATTGTCTAATGCATCCATAGCACCGGAAGATCCAAATCCAAAAGAAACAATCATTAGTATTTCCCATCATCATGTGGTTTCACCTTTTGTACCAACTATAATGGAGGGAAATAATGATGCCGGGCCTATTTTCGGGCCATTTGGTCGTACTGTGGGATGGATACCACCTAACAATGAATAACTTCAATATGGAGTACTTACACCAGATAGAGAAGAATAAGAATTGATCTGAAGATGAGTGACCAATTTCACTCTTTATGATATCCCAAATCAACATTAGATCCTCTACAAAATAGGCTTTGATGAAGTCTTCTTCAGATGTATCGATGGAGAAGAAACTATATTTATATTTAAAGAAGTTCATGCATGATCTTGTGGTGCTCGCTAGTTTGGGTATACGATTTATGATCAAATCTGAAGTCTTGAATACTTCAAGCATTCAATGACTCAAGATTGCACAGATTTCACCAAGATGCTTCATCCCTTCCAAGTTCATGCCTATTTCTTTCATCAACCCTCGTATTTTCCACATATTGATAAATAATCTTTTCCATTTTCAACATGGGGAATGGATGTAGTAAGAACATATACTCCATATATGTCTAAGCAGTTCTAGTATATTCATATTGCTACTGATTTCTTCTCTAAATGTGATGATGCAATACCTATCAAGGAATTTTGGTACAAAAGCATTGTTAGCTTTTTCAATGTTAATATCATTACCAAATTTGGTGTCCCTCATACATTATTAACTTACAATGGCACCAATATATTTTTAGATGATGTAAATAAGTTATATCATAAGCACAATATCAAATCCAACCATTAATATTGCTATTATGAAGCGGCCAATGGATAGATAGAGGATTTCAATAATACCCTATCAAATATATTCCATAAAATAGTCGATAAAGATAATAAATCTTGGATTGAAAAATATTTTTATACCTTATAGTCTTATCAAACTACTACCTTTACTAACACACTAGAAAGTCCATACTCATTGGTGTATATAATAGAAGCATTTTTTCCTGTTGAAATTCAATTTCCTTCACTCCATATATAAATTTATGATCAGTTATCTATAGATGAACAGTCTCTGAAGAAAATTGATTAACTGGAAGAATAATACAAAATGGGATTGTATAATTTGTATCATTTGGAAGTATATAAGAATAGAATATCACACGATATTAATATAAAAGTTTTCCTCCATTCATTTCATCCTGAAGAATTAGTAATAGTCCTCAAGGGTCTAATGATACTAGGTAAGAAACCTCCAAAGATTTATCCAACTTGGGAAATAACATACTCTTTATATAAGGTCTACATTAATGGAGCTTATTCCCTATTCTCAATGTATGGAGAACTTATTACAACTCCAACCAATGAAATATTCTTGAAAAAGTACTTTGTGTAATCACACATCATTATGTCCTCACTATATGACATGAAAATGTAGAACATAATGTCATAGGTTCAAGACCTTAAACTATATAACAATAATATGTGTCCATGATTCATGAAGTTAAAAAGACTAACATCTTTGTCATTATCACATGACATGAAACTGCATGACATCATTTGTCATTTCTATATGATATTAAACTATACATTTAATATATTTATCATTTGACATTAAGAAATCTCATTAGATAGTGCAGATTGGTATTCCATGTGTTTCTTTAAGATAATTTATAGCTTTTATTCATATGTATTACTCACATGATTGCTAGTCCTTACTGGCACATGAGTTCCATTTATCCCTATGTTTGAATCAGATATGCATGGAGACCTAATTTCATGAACTGTGTGTGGAATGATTCTCATTTCAAAGGGATACATAGAGAATCCTTGATCTCAAATCTTGGGCCCATCCATAACCAAAAATAAATTTACTTCCCTTTTCTTCTGGTATATGAACTAAAAATATACATGGTAATCTTCTAGGATATATGGGTTGATCTTCATACCATCTTGTGACATAAATTTAACCATTATTTCAAAATGTGGTAGAGTCCCCCCGTCTTTCACATCAAACTCAATTGGTGTGGGAAACGATTTTCTCAAGAACAATATTTGGCTTGTTTCTCATTTCAATGGGATACATAAAGACGACTAGGTCTATAATCTTGGGCCCATCCATAACCAACCCCCCCCCTTTATTACATGTATGTATGAATCAAACATATATAAGAAATGTTTCAAGAACTTTTTGGGCCTTGATTATCATCTATGTGAGATACGTAGTGAAACTCGGGATCAATTCATTTGTCAAGACACAATATTACTTTTCACATCAGAATCAGTTCAAGTCCTTGCTGCATAGAATTAAACTACAATGTACTAAAAGAACTACGTAAGTCTTGATTCTCATCCCATTGAGATACATAGTGAAAATAAGACCATAGATCTTAGTACCTACCGCATGATAAATTTTTATTTCTATTAGACAGATAATTAAAAATCTATGAGGGAGTCTTAATTTTGGGTCCTCTCCATAGAAATCCCACAATGAAAACATGAAATGCTCCCCATTTTTTTACATATGAGTCATATATATTTAAGGAACTCTGAACACATGTCCAATAATGATTCTAATATTTATCATGTGCATTGAGAATTACCCTTATTTTATTTCACACTCTTAATCTTGAAAACTTTTAGGTCTTCATAAGTTTTTTAGGATTTTTGGTGGTATAATTTCTTATACCTGAGATATTTTCTTCATGACTATGTAGTACGTTCCCCTAGGTGGCCTTGCATAAGATGCATACATAATAGGCCAATCAGTCAAAAGATGAAACTATTTGTCTATATATTATATGCCTTAATCATCCCTTCATAATACAACCCCCATAATGAGTTCATCAAATAATGGTAACATCATTCTTAGTAAAACCATGTTATTATCCTTCAAATTTTGAATGATAATATACATGAATCCATACCTTAATTTGATCACGGAGGCTAGTATCATGCAAGTAGGGACATATTAGAATTCAGTTAAGAATTTCTATATCCCGAGGTGTCTTGGGATCAAAGGAAGATACATCCCACTGAAAGATATGCTAGACTTATTCTGACAATCGCCAATTCTTGGGTGGATAAAGCATTATATGGATGGTGTCTCAAAATAAAACCTGGGATTGGATGGCTATAAAATCATATCCAGAAACAATAATAGAGACATTATTTGCTGCTTATATGGGTCGTGTTGTAATGTATCCTCCCTTGAAGTGGTGATTTTCAGATTCATCAATGCAGTTGATTTGTTAAGGAAAATAGAATGGAACAATGTTTGGATTGAATGTGATTCAATGACCATTGTTCTGGCTCTTAGACATAGAACAATTCACTTGGCATGGGATCTCACTGCTAAATGGATCATCTTCCCACAATACCTATTTGGGATCAATCATATTATCACCCACACCTAAATAGTGGAGAATAATGTGGTGGATGGTCTTGCCAATAAGGGTATTGAAAGAAACCACACAAATATGGAGAACCATCTAGATAAATGCACCCCTCTTCATCAGAATGATTGTAATAAATTCCCCTCCTTTTGACTTGTGTAAACTTTACTTTATTTATATTAGTTCTTTGGTATTTTTACCAGGGAATCATATTTTTAAAAAAGTTCTAAATTTAGAGTTATTTATTTATTTAGAGTTGTAAGCATGTATACTATGTGTACATATCGTTGGAAAAAACATTGTGGATACAAAATAAAACCTCATTTATACTATCATTTAGGGAATTTATGGGTTATAAAATTTATAATTTTTTGTATTTTTAGTTTATATTTATGTATATGTAATAGTATGTGGTCATGAAATGAAAACTAAAACAATATTTTTTTAAACTATTAATATAAAAAAATAATTTTTATATTTTTTAATTTGTTAGAAAATTTTTATGGTGTCTGATGACAAGGTTGGTTATGTTTGTTAAATGAGTTCATGGATGATTTTATATAATCATTAAGATTTTATTGAAATTATTTATGGATTTTTTAAAAACAATTAGTGTTTTTATTAAAACACCATTGGGAAAAGCATCGTTTTGATGAAAAGTTCCATTTTATTGCTGATAAGGGCATTTGGAATAGTGATATTCTATCTAGATATGGGATCCATGTTTATAATTCCAAGGTGGAGGTTAAATCTTCACTACCATTCTGTTTTATAGATAATTTTGTGATATATTTCATTAACAATATTAGAATTTATAAGTGGTTTATCAAATAATTTTTCATGATTTCCCTCCCATTGTCCATATTCCCCAAACAATATTCACTATTTTTCTATGGTGAGAGATTTGTAGAATATTTTAGGAATATGAAAAAAAACTTATTCTCCACACATTATTTAGGCACAAATAATCATCATTCTAATATATTATTAGTTTATTTATTTATATGGACCTGGGATTAATTCATTCCACAGTTTTATGTTTTTATAAAATAATTCAATTTCTACATTTGAATGAACTTTTGGTTTAGTGTTTTAGGTAATTTGTTCAAAAATATTACATAATTGACGGATATATTATAAAGTGGAAACTTTCTCTCAACATCCATTCTTCTTGTAATGTAGATCATTTAAAATGATAGATGTTTTCTTTTATTTACACATATTATTTAATTTTTTAAAACAAATGAAAAATCTAAAATTATTTGATGTTCACAATAAGCTCGATAATGCATTTTAATGAATAAAATTGGTTTTTCTAGTGAAAAACCTGAAAAACCATAAATTCTTTACATTTTCAAACGTTATTCATTGAGAATATAAAATAATTCATATTTACACTAAAAGCATATTTTTCTCCAATAATTTAAATAAAAACAAATAGAAAAAAAATTAAACCCTTGTAGGCATATTTGAGAATTATATGAATAACATGTGATTACGAATTCTATAAATGAATAGTTCCCAATTAAATCACAAGGATTAACCACTTTGCTTAACTCCGTTATTATTTCCTTTGAAGAAATGGAATATTACTCATTGCATTGTATAAATATATTGGAATCACCCATTTTAGAAGCTATATCAGGCTCACCCAGTATTATCAATGATGCCCATGTTCCATGTAAGGAACAAAAAAAATTATTCCCCCTTTTAATTATAAATCCCATGAAAATATCTTTTGACACATTATAAATGTCCTTTCCATTTTCATGTAAAAAAGAGGTGAAATTTCCATTTATTTTTAAATCTATTTAAAATAAATAATTACTAAAATATTTTTGAAATGATTTTATTTGAACATAACCGTTGACAATTTTAATGTAAGAATCAATGTAATGAAAATTACTAATGGTGGGAAATTTTTTTCGTGTCATAAAATTTAAAACAATGATCCCATTGACACATTTGTTAGAGTATCTCATTCATTAAATGATAAAAATGTTTCTTATTGAACAATGTAATGGAAAAAAATTAGTTGAAAATGAAATTTTATAGTCCTCTACGTGTAAATATGAATATTATTGGAAAAATTAATTTACATGGATATGGAGTAAAAAGTTAATAAAAACAAAAAAAACGTTTAAATCAATGTTTTAAAGAAAAATACCATACCTTAAATACCATTAGGCTTCATATATCATTTAACTCATGAATAATGAAATTATATTAGTTATTTATCTTGTTAATAACATTTTTCAAGTTAATTCGATTATTATTATCCTTTTTATGTTATTTATGATGATGTTTTATTTCATTACATAATCAATTATGTTTTCATTTCATGTCAGGGGGATTTTCAGTTCATAATCCTAAAACATCATTGGTATAATCATAATGGTAAGCGGGATCACTGTTCCATAATCTCTAGAATATTAATCATGGAATTATAAATAATTTTACATATAAAATAATATTTTTTAAGCATCCATTAGTGGAGGACATGAAAAATGAATCACATTGCTTCATATAAGTGGAAGTCCACACACACGTACAACCATTATTATCATTATTTAATATACGTAAAGAGGATAAAATAGGTGATATCATATCTTAATAGAATGATAATTTTCTAATGAATATGACTTATAATAATTAAATCCATCCTAAAAACTATCCTTGTGAAGTGATAGTTAAAAATGAAAAACATCACATCAGGGTGGGGAAATCCACATATATGTACAAGTGATATTTTCATTTCCCATAAAATGGATTATTTAATGAAAATGGTGTTTAAAAATCATAATTAAATTTAAATTTATATAATATACACATTTTATTATTTAACAATGTTTAATTATTATTTGAAGGGGGTAGAAAAATAAATAAACATTAAATTGACCGGTTATTACTTATATGTTATCCATAGAGAATATCTTTGGATTACCCATTAAGTATTCTAATATTGGTATTTCAGTGTGAATGGTAAATATAGTAAATATAAGGGGATATTTAGGAGGTATTTGGGTATATATTTTCCAAACTATGGTTTTCAAATAGTGAGTTTAAGGGAGGGGATGTGGTTCCCTTTATAAGTGTGGGGAGGGGAACCCATGGAATTACATAATATATAAAATTAATATGAACCGATTATAATGTTCAAGTGGACCCAAAAAGGAATATTTCTATGGTTTATGAATAAAAATATTCTCATATAATATAATTTAAACATTTTTAGGTCATCTTTCCACCATTATATCTTATTTTTAATCACTTTTAATCCCTTTTGACAATTACTGCAATATAAATATTTTTTTACTCAAAATAACTCAAGAAAGATACTATAAAAGAAAAATTAACATGTAAGTGGACAATGGTTCATATTATTATCCATATCTCACTGAAATGGAGAATTATTATATATTTATTACTTTTAAAAACTTATATGAAATATTATTTTACGTAATATACCATTATTGTCATTTTCATGTATATTTACAAATTTTGAATTTAATTAGAACATGATATTTATTGAATTTAAATAAAACCACTTAAAAATCACTAAAATTATATATTTATTTATAATACTCATAAAAGTAATAATTCACACAAATTTTTTATAATTTTTTAAAAAAAATCATTTTCTTAATTTATCAACTAATGGAACAAATACTAAATCAATGTTATATAAAAATATAATTTAATTATTCCATCATGAATAAATAGATATAAATTACCTAAATAAAAAAATTATTCCTCTTTCAAATAACCATTTAAAACTAAATATAACATTTTTTTCTATATAGAAAAAATATTAGATATATTAAAATATATAGAGTGATATTTTTATTACTCAAAACCTAAAAACATATTAAGGTGATTATTAAAGGAATGGGGCCTGAAATTGAATAATTTTTTAAAATTGGATGTCTATTGTAATTAAAATTGTTTTATAAAATAAATACCAGTGTTATACGGATATTCATTCTTGATATCATTTTTTTAACCCTGTTTGACCAGTTTTATCCATACCAAGGTCAAAAATATTTACTACGATTACTATTTGTAATGGAAAAAAATTAAAGAGGTCAATTTAAAAAATTTATCCAACCTGATTCCAAATATGGAATCCATTTCTCAAATATTGAACTTCTATAAGTAGAAGAGTATAAATTTAATTTAAATACATTCAATTTAATGAAAAACAGATTTCATACTTTTTTATTTTTAAAACCAAAAATGAACTTTTCCAAAATAATTTATAGTATAGAGGACTACAAAATTATTTAAATGATTTATAATCAATGGAAAGTTATATTATTTTAATATAAAATTGAAAACTTATTGAAAATTTTAAATTACTTTATTTAATCAATATCATCCACTAATCACTTAAAAATAATTACTTGATTAAAATTACCCAAATTCATTCTAAACTGATTTTGATATACTAAATTTCAAAATGAAGGTTATTTTTGCAGTTAAAAATATTTTTTTTGAAATTAATAATTTAATTATATCTATTTAATATATGAAAATAAATTCTATTAGAATATAACTATATCTTTTTTGATTGAAAACATAATTAATATTCTTATACCGAGTCTAAATATAACAAATCAAATTCAATAATATTTAAAATAAATTAAATTTATTTACCATTAAATGGGTTTTCAAATTCTCACCCCTTTAAGAAATGTAGTTTTTTCTATTTTTCTCTCTACATAAATTAGATAGGAAATTTTTTATAGAATTTACTAATTTTCATGTTTCATATTCCATCACTCTTTTTTCCAATAAAACATTAACTCAATGAATCACATTATTCTATAATAAATACTCTATATGATCAATAATTTTATGATTATGTTTATTTTATGAATTATTCAATTCCAATTGCACTACCTCATGTATTAGAACATGAGATGTATCTAAAAAAAATTTCCATAATAATGAAACCTAATACACATCATGATTCTATGATATACTAAAGTTAGGATAGTTAGTAAGAAATTGATCCATATTTATCCATAATTTCATATGTTTTGACATACCATGGAATTAACATTACCTTTTTACTAAAGTGAAAAAACAAATTATATGGATGTAGTTTAAGAAAAACATGACCTTATACATCGAATGAAATACCATTTCTCTATTAATTTAAAAAACACTTTTGTGTACACTATTATACCTGAATATTCATTGATTCATATTTAATCTTTCTTCCATGTCTTCTACTAACACTTTTCCCAATAATTTACCTCCACCAACTTCATATCAATATGAATTTTTCGAACATAAATTTCTATATATTTCCTCAAATGGTGGCCTCTATATATTGGAAGGAAAATTATTATTATAATAAAATTCAACTCATAAAATTTGAGGTTCTTAACTTCACTAATAATCCATAGAATAACATCAAAGAATATCTTCCAAGGTATAAAAAATTTACACTAACTATATATCATATTAAGGATCAAAATATATATGAAAAATTAATTCTTTTCCACATGACTTATAAAAGCCTATACAAAAATTAGTTGTAAACATTAGGTCATGTTTAGATACACTGGAGATAGGAACTCCATGGAACCTTACTATCTCCATGAGATATAATTTAGAAACCAATGTAAAGACATAATATCTCAAATTGTATGTAAATATATAGAATTATTCCACTAATAAAAAATAAACCAAATTTAACTATACCATCAGTATGTCATTTTAATCCCAAAAGATAATCCCTTGGAATATTTTCACATTTAGACACCAACACTAACAATGGCTGAAGTATACCTTTCAGTAATTATTGATTTACATTTTGTTATTTTCTATTCAATATTTTTATAGTAAACTCTATAATTTTATTCTTCATTCCAAACAAATAATAATACTCTAAACAGAATCTATATATCCTAGTACTATCAGGAAAAATAGAAAAGGGAGAGGTATGAGCTCCACCTTACAATTCAATTTTTTCATTGGTAGATATTTGGTACACACGACAATTTCACAAATCACAAAACACAATCCTTGTAAATGTTAACTTCATGTAAGATTTATTTCTTTACCAGTTCCACATTTTTTTAAAAATCATTTTCTTACATTAGATATTGATTAATTATTTGTAATAATGATGATTTCATTAAAAACGGAAACAAAAAAAAGGAATTTCCATCCTAAATAGTTTCTACATCATTTATTAAATTAATTACTTATAGACTTTGATCCAAAAATAGGATGGTTAATAATGATTTATCTTTTTTCAATAAAAGAAGAAGAAACATTTTTTTCTTCGAATGTATTGAATTGGTCCATTATAGTTTTTTAGTAGCTCAATATATCTTCTCTAACTCATTTTAAACTATTTCTGAGTGAATATATACTTCCAAATTTTATGATCCGTATATATTTCACATTTTATTTTATATAAATTATGAATCCCTATATTTAATTCAAAAAAAATGTTTCTAGTTCTATATCTTATGGAGAATAATTAATCTCATGAGATTTCAATTAACACGTGACACAAGAAATTACCTTATCATTATAGATCGAAAGACAACCATTTCTTCTAAAAGAAGTGTCACTGAAGATGAAAAATTCACCATTTTAAGTGGGAAGGGAAAAAATTATATCATTCACTATTATATTTTTTTAGTTCTAGGAAAAATTTAATAAAATATTTCATCCCTATGAATTAAATACCTTTTTGAGTTAGTTTATTTAGTGGGACAAATAGCGGAGAAATGAATTTAAAAAATTATTGGCAGTGACCTAAAAATCATTGAAAACATTGAATCTCTATGACATATATACGTATTGGACATTCTTCAACCAATTTATTAGTTGGTTCAAAAATTATTATATATTTAATAATACAATTCTGGAGTAATGATTAAAATTGAGACCAATATCCACATTAAATAATTTTCTATATAACTTATTTTTAAAAAAGTATTATAAAATAACCAATATATGATATTAATGATCCCCATGAATTTTAGAATACACCGAAAAAGAAGTAATAAATACATCAAAACATTATCCAAATAATCTTCCAAAAATTAATTCATAAGACTAATTAATACATCTACTCCATTAGACAAACATTGTCATAACCCGCCTCCCTAGGCCCTGACCCTTGTCAAAGGACCCCATGGGTCTCCTGTAATACCTTTGCACAACGGAGCACCTGAAACGGTCGAGTGTGGCCACAAAAATGGTGTAGGATGAGGTGGAGTCTAGTGTCGTGGTGTCAGGTTTGGCCGGAACGAACGGGGTAGCTCCAGGAGGAGGCGTTGCTGAGGGACCCAGTGGGCCTTGGTTGATCAGGAGACCCAGTCGTGGTCGGGGGTTCTGAGTGGGGAGAGGCGGATCAGGAAGCGGCGTTGGCGAGGTCGATCCCGAGGCAGCGGCCGGCACAGTGGAGCTGGGGAACCAGGGCAGCTGCGGCACGGTATAGGTGGGAGGTGCCGCGGCCATGGTCTCCGCAGAATGGCGGTGACGGGATCGTCCCGTCGCGGTCGGAGGGGGAACCCGAGGTCAGCACCTCGTGGTGTGCGGCGGGGACAAGGACCCACACATTGTGGGTCCTGATGGGCGACGAAGACCAGCCTAATGGACGGATGCTTGTAGAACAGGACCCGAGGGGGTTCAGTGTTGTTGGAGCGAGCTGTGGCCAGCGGGCTGTAGCAAGTAGTGCCGGACCCACGGCTGGGCCGTAGGCCGGTGATTCAGACTGGGCCAACCAGGGTGAACTGGCCCGATTTGGCCCCTTGCGTTTGGGGGCCATAACATCTAAACGAAGTGTCGATTTGACACACCGTCGGCGGATGCGGGTTCGTGTTGGTGAGGCAGGCTATTTGATGTGGGTTTCAGGGTTTTTGGGTTCTTCTCCCAAAGACGGGTGACCTGAAATGCTTAAATTTAAAAATATTAAATTGTTGTTAAAGTTGTGACAGACGTGGTTCGCAAGCTGGATGTCTGTTTGACGTGCCGTCACAGGCGCTATAGCCCTGGAGTTGAGAAGGTTCCTCCCAAGTTGGTTCGGAAAGTTTGCGGTTTGGTTTCATTGCTTGATGGCACGAAACACTTAATGTCAATAATTAATTAATTAGTTAATTAAATAAATAATCTTTCATTGGATCTAACTCTTGTTTAGGATGTTCGATTGGTGCGCCGTCAGCAGCAGCATGACCGTTGTCTTCATGTAGAATTTTTGAGACGCTTTGTGAACCTTCCAAGTTGGAAACAAGGTGTGGGCCCTACATGGCATGGTTCACACGTTTTACAGTGAAACACCACTTTTTTCACTCGACATCTATTAGGTGTGTTTTAGCACTCGTTTTTGAGTGTTCTTCTGAGGGGATTGCGACGACGCAATCTGCCAGCCTAAATTTGGGACCGAGGCATGGGCCCCATGAGGCAGTCTTCGGTCGTATGTTGTATCTTTACGACTTATGCCTCATAAGTCTTTTTAGGGAAATGAATAGCCTACGCTGCGTGGTTATCTGCAAGGAAAAAATTGGAACAATCATCATGACGTGTTTCAGGATCGAGGTGTGGGCCCCACAGGGCCCTGTTTGCATAACACATTGGGTTTCATAATGAGGGGAGTTGCAGATCCTGCATCCTGAGTTCGTTTTAGGAGCCATCAGCGGAATTGTGACCCCGACATCGAGGAGAGTTTGAAAATGCTGGTTATAGGCATTGAAGCTGGAGTTGAGGTTTGGGCCCCATGGGCCGTCTTCTAAGCTGTGTGTAGCGTACTGCGACTTTTTCAATAGACATCCGTTTGGGGCGTATGAATAGTTGTTTTGTTGTGTTTTCTGAGATCATCAAGATGGCGTGGTTCTCCCGACCTTTTTCAGGACCGAGGTGTGGGTCCCACAAGATGTCGTCTGGGAATAAAGCAGTGTTGAATATATTTTTCATTGGGTGCCCGTTTCCAGTGAGTATGTTGTCAATCTCCCTTGTTTTTTCCCGAGGATTACAACGGTATAATCTGTCTGGGTTAGTATAGGATATTTTGAGATCTCATTAAATGTGGAAACATGAAAGGGAATTGTTCGGAGGTTCCTTGGATGCAATCTGAACTTTATAACGGTAGTGGTGTTAGTGACACTCAGTGATGGCACGGGAAGTGTGGTGTCATCAGAACAGTTCTGGGTTTACCCTCCAGCGGGGCTGTGCAGTGGGTTACCCATTGACCTTAGGGTTTACCCTTCAGTGGGGTTGGGCAGTAGGTTACCCATTGACCTTAGGGTTTACCCTCCAACGGAGCTGGGCAGTGGGTTTCCCATTGACCTTAGGGGTTACCCTCTTGCGGGGCTGGGCAGTGGGTTACCTGTTGACCTTAGAGTTTACCCTCCAGCGGGGCTGGGCAGTGGGTTACCCATTGAATTTAGGTTTACCCTCCAGCAAGGCGGGGCAGTGGGTTACTCGTTGACCTCTTGAGGTTTACCCTCCAGCTGGTCTGGGCAGTGGGTTACCCAACTAATTCTTTCAGACTCGGCCCCTTCTATGAGGCTAGTTAGTGACTTTTCTCCGTGATTACCACAGCAGGACCCTTGGTTGTACGGTTTAGCGATGAGGCAACTTTGGTGTGCGGGACTGTTGGGAATCAGTGATGGATATCCTTTGAACCTTTGGATACTTTTCTTGGACTGAGATTAGAGATAGAAATCCCCTTACACACTCGATCAGATTTCTTATTGAGCATATATATACAACCTACATTTTTTCCCTCTCCTTTTGTCCAGTTACTCTCATACTAGGAGGGGTGAAGAAACTTGGGGTATGACACATGCTTTCTGTGTCTAGCTCCTCTTGGTTGGAGGAGCCTGCTTCCTTTCCCTTGTCAGGTTGAGCTGCACTCTCTCTTTTGTACTCTTACAATGTTCTTTTTCTGTCTATTGATCACCATTTGAGTATCGCCATTATTGCTCCCTTGAGCTTCCAGGGCATCCTACTGAGTATCTTTATACTCAACTATGATTGGGATTATCTTGCACACGGTGTTCCCTTGCAACCGACGTACATGTCGATCGAGACTATGGAGGAGCATAGAGGACACATGAGCTTGGGCTGCATTCAGTGGTCATAGGAGGACTTCCGGTTGTGAGACTCACCAACTGTTTACATTAATTTATCTATTGCTGGTTTGTGGCACCTTTCTAGTTGGGCGCGTGTTATTCCCCTGTTACTGTTCAGTTTACTTTCCCGTCTACTTTTCAGCACTTTACTTGTATTTTTTAGTGGTCGATGCATGTATTTTGGAGTCCCTTTTGTAGAAGTGTTTTAACTAGCTTTATTTTTTTTGCACTTTTTCATTGAGTGAGCTATGTGTGTTTGTACATATTCCTTAGGAAAAGGACTCCCCCAGTTTTTTGTTCCTTCGGTGCTAGTCACCAGCCCCTGGCCTATAAAGGAGGGCTTGGGGAAGTTGCGGCTCGAGCCCCGGTACGGGTCGGGTCGTGACAAATTGGTATCAAAGGTGGTTCGTTCCTTGGGGTGTTGTTCAGACTTCCCTAAAAAATAATTGGTTGATTTTTGTGGCGGTAGTGTCAACATGTCTCGAGAGTGGCTCTCAGGCCAGGGAGTCTAGTGATGGTGTGGCGGCCAACATATTTATTCACCAGGACCCGGATAACCCTTTTGTCGACTCGGCATACTATGTAAAGACCCAAAGATTTTCAATGGAAATTCTATTCTTATATTTATTTCATAAAATCACATGAAAGAACAACATAATGAACTACTAAGTTATAGGTGACCTTTAAACATATGTTTTTCACTTCTGTGTTTGGAATTTTGAAAATCTGGCATACACGGTTGTGTTCAAGATGTTTTTTGAGTCTAATAAAACAAAAATAATTTTTGGTGTATAGTAACCTACCCTAATGAATAGTAACATACCCTAATGAATAGTGATATACTCTAATGAATAGTAACATGAAATATGGTGGTGTAAAAATAATATTCAAGTTGGAAGTACGATATAACAATATTTTAGAATGAGTTAATGAATGTTTTAAAAATGTTTTTGATAATAATTTATTATTTTAGTGAAATATTTATGTAAAAATATTTAGAAAATTATTCTTGAAAAATGGACTTCATTTTTGGATTATACACGTCAAAAAATGTTTAGGGTTAATTTTTGGGATTTTTTTTGAAATAGTTGAATTTTTTATGAAAAGTAGAATCTGATAATTCACAAAAAATTCTAATTAATGGATTAATTGAGTCATCGATGATGTTTTGCTGATGTAAGACGAAATGGTTCTAATTCACATAGCCCATTTACTATTCTTGGACATGTAATTCTTACTATTCTTTTTCTTGTGAAGAGATACTAAATTAAAGATTATAATATCATTGAATCCCGCCTCTCCTCCACTACAAAACCCCCTTCACTTCCTCTTATATCCATTCCTCTCAAGCTCCATGCCTTCTCTAAATTCTGCCCAAATATCTCCCCAAGTTCCTCCCCTAGGTCCAAAATCTCTTAGCCTCCTTAAAATACCAAAACCTCTTCCCTTATGTGGTTCTCAAAAGGAGGAAGTCTCAAGAGGTAAATTCCTCTTCCAAAATTTCATCTTTTCTTTTATGTTATTTTATTTTTAATTTCTTTCCTCAACTCCCATCACCATAATAGTATGATAAATCCAGTAGAATACATGTAATGTAATGTCTTCATGATATTGGTAAATTTCATTATCTTCTCTCTTATCCCGACCCTTTTATTTGAAAGAAATAAAAGCACCGTTTGAGATGTGCTAATTTACCACATTCAAGGACAACAATTTATCAATTTCTATTATTATCATTAATTTTGGTCATGAAATCATTTGTGATATTGTTGAACCAGATTATTATATATGTAATATATACTATTTTGTTTTGTAATTCTTTTGTCGAAATTGTATTAATTTATAACGAAAAAAACATTTATTATAATCAAATCCACCAATTAACAAAAAACGGTTATCCCTATGATTATATATATAAAAATTCGACATCACTATAAGTAACCTAATTATAATTAAAACCATTTAAACTACTGGATATTAACTATAAAATGTAAATTTAACTCTGTACAACCACTTTCATCTTGCATATAATCCAAACTTGAATATAAGTGAATCGATCTTTTAAATCCAAGTAAACAAACGAGTCTGAACAATGAAATTAAAACATATAACTAATCAAAAAGGATTTGAATGAACTAAAAAGGGTTATAATAAATAAATTTCATATATAATATGTTCTGGAATTATGAGTTAATAATCCTAGATTGTTTATTCAGGACATTAATAACTAGTGGAGAACACCACCAGATTTGAGGTAAGGGATCCTCTCCTTTTCTCTCTTAATCAAGACTGTCCTCTATACTATGCCATTATATGTGTGCTAGAAAATGATGGGTTATGTTTAAGAACAACCCCCATACTTCATTATATATTTATAAGGGATGAGAAACCCCCTTTCTCTATCATCAATCCCTCTTGCTCACACCCAACACCATGGAGATAAAATCGGAACAAATTCTACCCGAACCTTCTTTGTTCTATCGGGTTGCCTTATCCTTCTTTCAAAATGGGGTTGTATTATCTATCTATGTGCATCTTATGAATTCTGGTTAGTTTTACACGATTTTTATATCAAGACCCTTTTATCACATTCTTTTGTGGATATACATGATTTTAAAATATTCCATCCTTAGAACATTCCGATAAGCCAACCTGTTTTAAGGGGACTTCCCAAATTTTTACCCAAATTTCAAGTGCACTCTATCGTATGTTTTAAAACACCATTGTATTTATAAAATTAGTATTTTTATTATGAAAAAATTCTTCATTCAATTCTGGGTTTATATAAAATAATTTCCTCTTTTCTATTTAAAAATCTCTTGAGTGTTGTCCTTAAAACTGCAAAAAAATGTTTTAATGATAATGTTTCTAAAATACATTTTTTTGTATGTTATCGCTTATATTTGACACCACTAACCATTTTCTATTCCTATTTTACCCTATGAATTTCCAATTACGTTCTAATCCCTTCGTTTCAAGGACACTTTCATGATACACCCATTGGATATGTTTTATGTCATGATTGTGGTACACAATTCTTTCCATGGGTAACCTTATGTTTATGTATGGTTTACTATGTATGATTATTTATATGGAAAGATTATTTATGTGGAATGAATATTCATGAATATGTAAACATGGGTTCTCCCAGATAGCACTCCAATGCATTGGTTAAGGATATGTCTCCTGAGATGTGATGTGAAACGGGATTGGCGGTTAGCCTTGACCCGTTCTGAAATGGGAAATGGGATTGGCAGTTATCCTTGAACCGTACTAAAGATATGATTTATGATTCTTACACATTTATATGATTCCATGTTTATATGATCCCATGCTTATATTAAATGATTTCTTAATTTATCAACTAATGGAACAAATACTAAATCAATGTTATATAAAAATATAATTTAATTATTCCATCATGAAAAAATAGATATAAATTACCTAAATAAAAAAATTATTCCTCTTTCAAATAACCATTTAAAACTAAATATAACATTTTTTTCTATATAGAAAAAATATTAGATATATTAAAATATATAGAGTGATATTTTTATTACTCAAAACATAAAAACATATTAAGGTGATTATTAAAGGAATGGGGCCTGAAATTGAATTTTTTTTTAAAATTGGATGTCTATTATAATTAAAATTGTTTTATAAAATAAATACTAGTGTTATACTGATATTCATTCTTGATATCATTTTTTTAAACCTGTTTGACCTGTTTTATCCATACCAAGGTCAAAAATATTTACTACGGTTACTATTTGTAATGGAAAAAAATTAAAGAGGTCAATTTAAAAAATTTATCCAACCTGATTCCAAATATGGAATCCATTTCTCAAATATTGAACTTCTATAAGTAGAAGAGTATAAATTTAATTTAAATACATTCAATTTAATGAAAAACATATTTCATACATTTTTATTTTTAAAACCAAAAATGAACTTTTCCAAAATAATTTATAGTATAGAGGATTACAAAATTATTTAAATGATTTATAATCAATGGAAAGTTATATTTTTTTAATATAAAATTGAAAACTTATTGAAAATTTTAAATTACTTTATTTAATCAATATCATCCACTAATCACTTAAAAAAAATTACTTGATTAAAATTACCCAAATTCATTCTAAACTGATTTTGATATTCTAAATTTCAAAATGAAGGTTATTTTTGCAGTTAAAAATATTTTTTTTGAAATTAATAATTTAATTATATCTATTTAATATATGAAAATAAATTCTCTCAGAATATAACTATATCTTTTTTGATTGAAAACATAATTAATATTCTTATACCGAGTCTAAATATAACAAATCAAATTCAATAATATTTAAAATAAATTAAATTTATTTACCATTAAATGGGTTTTAAAATTCTCAACCCTTTAAGAAATGTAGTTTTTTCTATTTTTCTCTCTACATAAATTAGATAGGAAATTTTTTATAGAATTTACTAATTTTCATGTTTCATATTCCATCACTCTTTTTTCCAATATAACATTAACTCAATGAATCACATTATTCTATAATAAATACGCTATGTGATCAATAATTTGATGATTATGTTTATTTTATGAATTATTCAATTCCAATTTCAGTACCTCATGTATTAGAACATGATATGTATCTAAAAAAAGTTTCCATAAAAATGAAACCTAATACACATCATGATTCTATGATATACTAAAGTTAGGGTAGTTAGTAAGAAATTGATCCATATTTATCCATAATTTCATATGTTCTGACGTACCATGGAATTAACATTACCTTTTTACTAAAGTGAAAAAACAAATTATATGGATGTAGTTTAAGAAAAACATGACCTTATACATCAAATGAAATACCATTTCTCTTTTAATTTAAATAACACTTTTGTGTACACTATTATACCTGAATATTCATTGATTCATATTTAATCTTTCTTCCATGTCTTCTACTAACACTTTTCCCAATAATTTACCTCCACCAACTTCATATCAATATGAATTTTTCGAACATAAATTTCTATATATTTCCTCAAATGGTGGCCTCTGTATATTGGAAGGAAAATTATTATTATAAGAAAATTCAACTCATAAAATTTGAGGTTCATAACTTCACTAATAATCCATAGAATAACATCAAAGAATATCTTCCAAGGTATAAAAAATTTACACTAACTATATATCATATTAAGGATCAAAATATATATGAAAAATTAATTCTTTTCCACATGACTTATAAAATCCTATACCAAAATTAGCAGTAAACATTAGGTCATGGTTAGATACACTGGAGATAGGAACTCCATGGAACCTAACTATCTCCATGAGATATAATTTAGAAACCAATCTAAAGACATAATATCTCAAATTGTATGGAAATATAAAGAATTATTCCACTAATAAAAAATAAACCAAATTTAACTATACCATCAATATGTCATTTTAATCCCAAAAGATAATCCCTTGGAATATTTTCACATTTACACACCAACACTAACAATGGATGAAGTATACTTTTCAGTAATTATTGATTTACATTTAGTTATTTTCTATTCAATATTTTTATAGTAAACTCTATAATTTTCTTATTCATTCCAAACCAATAATAATACTCTAAACAGAATCTATATATCCTAGTACTATCAGGAAAAATAGAAAAGGGAGAGGTATGAGCTCTACCTTACAATTCAATTTTTTCATTGGTAGATATTTGGTACACACGACAATTTCACAAATCACAAAACACAATCCTAGTAAATGTTAACTTCATGTAAGATTTATTTCTTTACCAGTTCCAAATTTTTGTAAAAATCATTTTCTCACATTAGATATTGATTAATTATTTCTAATAAAGATGATTTCATTAAAAACGGAAACAAAACAAAGGAAGTTCCATCCTAAATAGTTTCTACATAATTTATTAAATTAATTACAAATAGACTTTGATCCAAAAATATGATGGTTAATAATGATTTATATTTTTTCAATAAAAGAAGAAGAAGCATTTTTTTCATCGAATGTATTGAATTGGTCCATCATAGTTTTTTAGTAGCTCAATATATCTTCTCTAACTCATTTTAAACTATTTATGAGTGAATATATACTTCCAAATTTTATGATCCGTATATATTTCACATTTTATTTTATATAAATTATGAATCCCTATGTTTAATTCAAAAAAAATTGTTTCTAGTTCTATATCTTGTGGAGAATAATTAATCTCATGAGATTTCAATTAACATGTGACACAAGAAATTACCTTATCATTATACATCGAAAGACAACCATTTCTTCTAAAAGAAGTGTCACTGAAGATGAAAAATTCACCATTTTAAGTGGGAAGGGAAAAAATTATATCATTCACTAATATATTTTTTTAGTTCTAGGGAAAATTTATTAAAATATTTCCTCCCTATGAATTAAATACCTTTTTGAGTTAGTTTATTTAGTGGGACAGATAGCGGAGAAATGAATTTAAAAAATTATTGGCAGTGACCTAAAAATCATTGAAAACATTGAATCTCTATGACATATATATGTATTGGACATTCTTCAACCAATTTATTGGTTGGTTCAAAAATTATTATATATTCAATAATACAATTCTGGAGTAATGATTGAAATTGAGACCAATATCCACATTAAATAATTTTCTATATAACTTATTTTTAAAAAAGTATTATAAAATAACCAATATATGATATTAATGATCCCCATGAATTTTAGAATACACCGAAAAAGAAGTAATAAATACATCAAAACATTATCCAAATAATCTTCCAAAAATTAATTCATAAGACTAATTAATACATCTACTCCATTAGACAAACATTGCCATAACCCGCCTCCCTAGGCCCTGACCCTTGTCAAAGGACCCCATGGGTCTCCTGTAATACCTTTGCACGATGGAGCACCTAAAACGGTCGAGTGTGGCCACAAAAACTGTGTAGGATGAGGTGGAGTCTAGTGCCGTGGTGTCAGGTTTGGCCGGAACGAATGGGGTAGCTCCAGGAGGAGGCGTTGCTGAGGGACCCAGTGGGCCTCGGTTGATCAGGAGACCGAGTCGTGGTCGGGGGTTCGAGTGGGGAGAGGCGGATCAGGAAGCGGCGTTGGCGAGGTCAATCCCGAGGCAGCGGCCGGCGCAGTGGAGCTGGGGAACTAGGGCAGCTGCGGCACGGTATAGGTGGGAGGTGCCGCGGCCATGGTCTCCGCAGAATGGCGGTGACAGGATCGTCCCGTCGTGTTCGGAGGGGGAACCCGAGGTCAACGCCTCGTGGTGTGCGGCGGGGACAAGGACCCACACATTGTGGGTCCTGATGGGCGACGAAGACCAGCCTAATGGCCGGATGCTTGTAGAACAGGACCTGATGGGGTTCAGTGTTGTTGGAGCGGGCTGTGGCATGCGGGCTGTAGCAAGTAGGGCCGGACCCGCGGCTGGGCCGTAGGCCGGTGATTCGGACTGGGCCAACCAGGGTGAACTGGCCTGATTGGGCCCCTTGCATTTGAGGGCCATAACATCTAAACGACGTGTCGATTTGACACACTGTCGGCGGATGCGGGTTCGTGTTGGTGAGGCAGACTATTTGATGTGGGTTTCAGGGTTTTTGGGTTCTGCTCCCAAAGATGGGTGACCTGAAATGCTTAAATTTAAAAATATTAAATTGTTGTTAAAGTTGTGACAGACGTGGTTCGCAAGCTGGATGTCTGTTTGACGTGCCGTCACAGGCGCTATAGCCCTGGAGTTGAGAAGGTTCTTCCCATGTTGGTTCAGAAATTTTGCGGTTTGGTTTCATTGCTCGATGGCACGAAACACTTAATGTCAATAATTAATTAATTAGTTAATTAAATAAATAATCTTTCATTGGATCTAACTCCTGTTTAGGATGTTCGATTGGCGCGCCGTCAGCAGCAGCATGATCGTTGTCTTCATGTAGAATTTTTGAGACGCTTTATGAACCTTCCAAGTTGGACACAATGTGTGGGCCCTACATGGCATGGTTCACACGTTTTACAGTGAAACACCACTTTTTTCACTCGACATCTGTTAGGTGTGTTTGAGCACTCGTTTTTGAGTGTTCTTCTGAGGGGATTGCGACGACGCAATCTGCCAGCCTAAATTTGGGACCGAGGCATGGGCCCCATGAGGCAGTCTTCGGTCGTATGCTGCATCTTTACGACTTATGCCTCACAAGTCTATTTAGGTAAATGAATAGCCTATGCTGCGTGATTATCTGCAAGGAAAAAACTGGAACAATGAACATGACGGGTTTAAGGATCGAGGTGTGGGCCCCACAGGGCCCTGTTTGCATAACACATGGGGTTTTATAATGAGGGGAGTTGCAGATCCTGCATCCTGAGTTCGTTTTAGGAGCCATCAGTGGAATTGTGACCCCGACATCGAGGAGAGTTTGAAAATGGTGGTTATAGGCATTGAAGCTGGAGTTGAGGTTTGGGCCCCATGGGCCGTCTTCTAAGCTGTGTGTAGCGTACTGTGACTTTTTCAATAGACATCCGTTTGGGGCGTATGAATAGTTGTTTTGTTGTGTTTTCTGAGATCATCAGGATGGCGTGGTTCCCCCGACCTTTTTCAGGACCGAGGTGTGGGTCCCACAAGATGTCGTCTGGGAATAAAGCAGTGTTGAATATATTTTTCATTGGGTGCCCGTTTCCATTGAGTATGTTGTCTATCTCCCTTGTTTTTTCCCGAGGATTACAATGGTATAATCTGTCTGGGTTAGTATAGGATATTTTGAGATCTCATTAAATGTGGAAACATGAAAGGGAATTGTTCGGAGGTTCCTTGGATGCAATCTGATCTTAAGAATGGTAGTGGTGTTAGTGACACTCAGTGATGACACGGGAAGTGTGGTGTCATTAGAACAGTTCTGGGTTTACCCTCCAGCGGGGCTGTGCAGTGGGTTACCCATTGACCTTAGGGTTTACCCTTCAGTGGGGTTGGGCAGTGGGTTACCCATTGACCTTAGGGTTTACCCTCCGACGGGGCTGGGCAGTGGGTTTCCCATTGACCTTAGGGTTTACCCTCTAGCGGGGCTGGGCAGTGGCTTACCTGTTGACCTTAGAGTTTACCCTCCAGCGGGGCTGGGCAGTGGGTTACCCATTGAATTTATGGTTTACCCTCCAGCAAGGCGGGGCAGTGGGTTACTCGTTGACCTCTTGAGGTTTACCCTCCAGCTGGTCTGGGCAGTGGGTTACCCAACTAATTCTTTCAGACTCGGCCCCTTCAATGAGCTAGTTAGTGACTTTTCTCCGTGATTACCGGAGCAGGACCCTTGGTTGTACGGTTCAGCGATGAGGCAGCTTTGGTGTGCGGGACTGTTGGGAATCAGTGATGGATATCCTTTGAACCTTTGGATACTTTTCTTGGACTGAGATTAGAGATAGAAATCCCCTTACACACTCGTTCAGATTTCTTATTGAGCATATATATACAACCTACATTTTTTCCCTCTCCTTTTGTCCAGTTACTCTCATACTAGGAGGGGTGAAGAAACTTGGGTTATGACACATGCTTTCTGTGTCTAGCTCCTCTTGGTTGGACGAGCCTGCTTCTTTTCCCTTGGCAGGTTGAGCTGCAATCTCTCTTTTGTACTCTTACAATGTTCTTTTTCTGTCTATTGATCACCATTTGAGTATCGCCATTGTTGCTCCCTTGAGATTCCAGGACATCCTACTGAGTATCTTTATACTCAACTATGATTAGGATTAGCCTGCACATGGTGTTCCCTTGCAACCGACGTACATGTCGATCGAGACTATGGAGGAGCATAGAGGACACATGAGCTTGGGCTGCATTCAGTGGTCATAGGAGGACTTCCGGTTGTGAGACTCACCAACTGTTTACATTAATTTATCTATTGCTGGTTTGTGGGACCTTTCTAGTTGGGCGCGTGTTATTCCCCTTTTACTGTTTAGTTTACTTTTCAGTCTACTTTTCAGCACTTTACTTGTATTGTTTAGTGGTCGATGCATGTATGTTGGAGTCCCTTTTGTAGAAGTGTTTTAACTAGCTTTATTTAATCTTCACTTTTTCATTGAGTGAGCTACGTGTGTTTGTACATATTCCTTAGGAAAAGGACTCCCCCAGTTTTTTGTTCCTTCGGTGCTAGTCACCAGCCCCTGGCCTATAAAGGCGGGCTTGGGGAAGTTGCGGTTCGAGCCCCGGTACGGGTCAGGTCGTGAAAAATTGGTATCAAAGGTGGTTCGTTCCTTGGGGTGTTGTTCGGACTTCCCTAAAAAATAATTGGTTGATTTTTGTGGCGGTAGTGTCAACGTGTCTCGAGAGTGGCTCTCAGGCCAGGGAGTCTAGTGATGGGGTGGCGGCCAACATATCTATTCACCAGGACCTGTATAACCCTTTTGTCGACTCGACATACTATGTAAAGACCCAAAGATTTTCAATGGAAATTCTATTCTTATATTTATTTCATAAAATCACATGAAAGAACAACATAATCAACTGCTAAGTTATAGGTGACCTTTAAACATATGTTTTTCACTTCTGTGTTTGGAATTTTGAAAATCTGGCATACACGGTTGTGTTCAAGATGTTTTTTGAGTCTAATAAAACAAATTAATTTTTGGTGTATAGTAACCTACCCTAATGAATAGTAACATACCCTAATGAATAGTGATATACTCTAATGAATAGTAACATGAAATATGGTGGTGTAAAAATAATATTCAAGTTGGAAGTACGATATACCAATATTTTAGAATGAGTTAATGAATGTTTTAAAAATGTTTTTGATAATAATTTATTATTTTAGTGAAATATTTATATAAAAATATTTAGAAAATTATTCTTGAAAAATGGACTTCATTTTTTGATTATACACGTAAAAAATGTTTAGGGTGAATTTTTGATATTTTTTTGAAATAATTGAATTTTTTATGAAAAGTAGAATCTGATAATTCACAAAAAATGCTAATTAATGGATTAATTGAGTCATCGATGATGTTTTGCTGATGTAAGACGAAATGGTTCTAATTCACATAGCCCATTTACTATTCTTGGACATGTAATTCTTACTATTATTTTTCTTGTAAAGAGATACTAAATTAAGGATTATAATATCATTAAATCCCGCCTCTCCTCCACTACAAAACCCCCTTCACTTCCTCTTATATCCATTCCTCTCAAGCTCCATGCCTTCTCTAAATTCTGCCCAAATATCTCCCCAAGTTCCTCCCCCAGGTCCAAAATCTCTCAGCCTCCTTAAAATACCAAAACCTCTTCCCTTAAGTGGTTCTCAAAAGGAGGAAGTCTCAAGAGGTAAATTCCTCTTCCAAAATTTCATCTTTTCTTTTAAGTTATTTTATTTTTAATTTCTTTCCTCAACTCCCATCACCATAATAGTATGATAAATCCAGTAGAATACATTTAATGTAATGTCTTCATGATATTGGTAAATTTCATTATCTTCTCTCTTATCCCCACCCTTTTATTTGAATGAAATAAAAGCACCGTTTGAGATGTGCTAATTTACCACATTCAAGGACAACAATTTATCAATTTCTATTATTATCATTAATTTCGGTCATGAAATCATTTGTGATATTGTTGAACCAGATTATTATATATGTAATATATCCTATTTTGTTTTGTAATTTTTTTGTCGAAATGGTATTAATTTATAACGAAAAACACGTTTATTGTAATCAAATCCACCAATTAACAAAAAACGGTTATCCCTATGATTATATATATAACAATTAGACATCACTATAAGTAACCAAATTATAATTAAAACCATTTAATCTACTGGATATTAACTATAAAATGTAAATTTAACTCTGTACATCCACTTTCATCTTGCATATAATCCAAACTTGAATATAAGTGAACCGATCTTTTAAATCCAAGTAAACAAACGAGTCCGAACAATGAAATTAAAACTTATAACTAATCAAAAAGGATTTGAATGAACTAAAAAGGGTTATAATAAATAAATTTCATATATAATAGGTTCTGTAATTATGAATTAATAATCCTAGTTTGTTTATTCAGGACATTAATAACTAGTGGAGAACACCACCAGATTTGAGGTAAGGGATCCTCTCCTTTTCTCTCTTAATCAAAATTGTCCTCTATACTATGCCATTATATGTGTGCTAGAAAATGATGGGTTATGTTTAAGAACAACCCCCATAATTCCTTCTATATTTATAAGGGATGAGAAACCCCGTTTCTCTATCATCAATCCCTCTTGCTCACACCCAACACCATGCAGATAAAATCGCAACAAATTCTACCTGGACCATCTTTGTTCTATCGGGTTGCCTTATCCTTCTTTCAAAATGGGGTTATATTATCTATCTATGTGCATCTTATGAATTCTGGTTAGTTGTACACGATTTTTATATCAAGACCCTTTTATCACATTCTTTTGGGGATATACATGAATTTAAAATATTCCATCCTTAGAACATTCCGATAAGACGACCTGTTTTAAGGGGACTTCCCAAATTTTTACACAAATTTCAAGTGCACCCTATCATATGTTTTAAAACACCATTGTATTTATAAAATTAGTATTTTTATTATGAAAACCTTCTTCATTCAATTCTGGGTTTATATAAAATAATGTCTTCTTTTCTATTTAAAAATCTCTAGAGTGTTGTCCTTAAAACTGCACAAAAATGTTTTAATGCTAATGTTTCTAAAATACATTTTTTTTGTATGTTATCACTTATATTTGACACCACTAACCATTTTCGATGCCTATTTTACCCTATGAATTTCCATTTACGTTCTAATCCCTTCATTTCAAGGGAAATTTCATGATACACCCATTGGATATGTTTTATGTCATGATTGTGGTACACAATTCTTTCCATGGGTAACCTTATGTTTATGTATGGTTTATTATGTATGATTATTTATATGGAAAGATTATTTATGTGGAATGAATATTCATGAAAATGTAAACATGGGTTCTCCCAGATAGCGCTCCAATGCATTGGTTAAGGATATGTCTCCTGAGATGTGATGTGGAACGGGATTGGCGGTTAGCCTTAACCTGTTCTGAAATGGGAAATGGGATTGGCAGTTATCCTTGAACCGTACTAAAGATATGATTTATGATTCTTCCACATTTATATGATTCCATGTTTATATGATCCCATGCTTATATTAAATGATTTCATAATTTTCATGCTTTGGATATCATTATGTCATGCCTCTTAACTCATGTTCTTGAGATGCATGCTTATGTTCATTTCCTTACTGGGAATTTTTAGCTCATCCCTTTGTTCTTATGTTCCCCAGGGAACCCTATGCAGATGCATGAGATCAAATGAAGTTAGAAGATCTTTATGGAGATTAAATAAATATATTTTTTAGTCCCATGTTTTATGTTATATGTACCTAGTCTTCCAAGTCACCAGACTTAACGATTCTTCTCTTGAACTTTGATGATTAATTATTCTTAAAATAATGAAATGTTTTATGTAAAAGTCTTGGGTCACTATAGTTGGTATCAGAGAAAGGTCTAGTTATTTTTGGAGATTAGGAATAGAGCACCTTAGTAAGAAACTTAAGGATGAGACTAATTATATGGAAACAGTCCTAAATTTTTGTGAGTATAGAGTAAGTGGTTTATCAAGAAAATACATCTCTGTCAGATATGAGCAGATAGAGGCAGCTCTGGAACATATGTATCTAGGGGTAAAACCCGAAAACACCACTTTGAGATAGACTCAAATGAGAACTGGTGCACGATAATGGGCTTTGCCGCACTCTTGGTTACGACACTCCTCGAGGATATTCTTTGTTTGATTGATGAGCTTAGTACAAACCATTATTAAGGGGAAAAAAGCTCATAAGAATATATGTTAAAAAATAGATTGATGACAACTTAAATATAAACCTAAGAAATCAAAATTTAGGATGTACTTCTTCTTTATAATTTTATCCATTAATTTTTAAAGTTTTCTTTTTTATTCTTAATATCTAAGTATTCAAGACCTATAATTATAAGTTAGTTTTCTTAATTAATGGCGGGAAATAGAAGAACACGTTCCAACAACCAATGTGATAGGAAATGTGACGATTGCCCTAATGACATGCCTATTGTGATAGAAGAGGGTGCTCAAAACATCAAGGAACTACTTTCTCAGCCTGATTGAGTTATGAATAATAACTTGAATCTGGTGGAACTTCCCCCTCCTCCAAGGAAAGAGCATGTTTCCATAGAATCCTTCATGCAGAAAAGGCCTCCCATGTTTAGCGGGTCTTCTGATCCCCTCCTTGCAGAACAATGGATTATATCCATTGAAAATATTTTCTCTGTCCTCCTATGCTCAAAAGAAGAGAAAGTTGTACTGGCGGTCAATCATTTTGATGGGGAATTTGATCAGTGGTGGACACTGATCAAGAATACAATGTCCCAAGAGGAAATTAATTCCATAGATTGGGAGGAATTCAAGAGGATGTTTTTCAACAAATATTTCCCTTGAACCCTCCATATCAAGATGAAAAGAGAGTTCCTTGGACTCAAGCCGAAGGAAGATGTGTCCATCAGGGCATATGAAGTGAACATTACAAGGCTTGCAAGGAACACCTCTGGCTTTGTCATGAACATCGAAAGCAAGGTGGATCGCTTCTTTAGCGGACTAAAGCCAAGTCTATGAAAAGTGATCGAAATTCGAGACTTCAAAAGCTATGAGGAGATTATCCATTGTACCCTCAAGGTTGAAATAGATATTGGAGACTCTCAGTGGTCTCATGCGCCTAGTGACAAGAAGCAGAAAATAGAGAACAACATGGTTGGTTCATAAAAAAACCGCATGATATAAATAAGCCTCACTTTCCCCTTTGAAGGAATTGTGGGAACAAGCATCCTGGTGACTGCCTCAAGGGAACCATGAATTACTTCAAATGAAAGAAGTTTGGTCATATGGCCAAGAACTTCTGAAGGGATATGATAAATTCCGCCAACGTTGAAGAAGAACAAACTGTTTGGATCAACACTTAGCTTGCACTACAGTGTTTTAACATTAAGGATCTTGGCCATTTTGCGAACAATTTCCCTAAGCCGAGGGTTGTCGGAGGCAATTAGAAACACTCTCCAAGGAAACAAGGAAGGGATTATACTATCACTACTGCTGAGGTGGAGCCAGAAAACGATGTGGTGATAGGTACGCTTGTTATTCATTCAAGAATAGTGAACGTACTATTTGATTCTGCTTCTATGCATTCTTTCATATCTTGCAAGTTTAGTAGAACTATTCAAACACCACCTAAAAATTTGGAGGAAAAGTTATCTATGAGAACATTTAATGGGTAAATTATTTCATCCATGGTTTATAACTCCTCCCCAGTTACATCTTGTGGATTGAAACTCCCATCAAAGCTTGTCATACTTTCTTTAGTGGCGTTTGACGCTATCTTGGGCATGAATTGGCTATCTTTGTACAAGTCCAACATCAACTGCCGGGAAAGGGAGATTACTTTTCACATCCCGAAGCATCCTCTGATTCTTTACATGTTCAAGGAGGAAGATGAGTCTCCTTTATAATCATTATCTCAAGTTTGTATATTGCTTCCTTATGATCATGAATATCTTTCTCAAATGGTTGAGACAAATAAGAGAATAATTCTTGAAGACATTCCCATAGTGAGAGATTACACCGATGTAATCCCCGAAGAGTTTCCTGGTCTTCCCCCTAACCAAGAGGTTGAGTTCTCAATTGATCTTATCCCTGGATCTCTGCCAATCTCAAACACACCTTACAGAATGGCCACCATAGAGCTAGAATAGATGAAGAACCAATTACCGGAGAATATGGAGAAGGGTATTACACACCCGAGTGCTTCACTGTGGGGTACTACAATCCTCTTCAACAAGAATAAGGACATATCAATGCACCCCTGCATTGATTATCGTGATCTCAATAGAATCACTATAAAGAAAAAGTATCCCCTTCCACGGATAGATGAATTGTTTAACAAGATTTGTGGGGCCAATGATTTCTCTAAGGTGGACCTTCAGTTAGGATATCACCAACTAAAGGTGAGGAAGGGAGATATCACCAAGAATTCCTTTAGAACGAGGTATGGACACTATGAGTTCATAGTGATGCCCTTCGGACTCACTAATTCTCCAGAACTTTTCATCGATTTAATGAATAGAGTCATTAGAGATTACCTCAAAAATATTGTGGGGGTCATTATTGATTATATTCTAATATACTCCAAGAGTAAGGAGGAACATGAGGAGCATTTGGAAAATGTGTTAAAGACTTTGAGAAGATAGAAGTTGTATGAAAAGTACAGTAAATGTGAGTTCTAGATAAAGGATGTATCATTCTTGGTGAATGTTATCACCAGGAAATTGATATCTGTGGACCCTTCCAAGACAAAGGCAATTGAAGAGTGGACGAGGCCAACATCTATAACAGAGATCCGTAGATATTTAGGTCTATCTAGGTATTAATGAAGATTCGTGAATAAATTTTCATGATTCTCAAACCCAATGACCAAGATGACATGGAAGGAAGTAAAGATCTTCTGGACACAGGAATTTGAAGACTATTTTAAGGAGTTGAAAAAGAGGCGTATCACTGCATTGATACTCACAATCCCTTCAAGTGGATAACTATTTGTGGTGTATAGTGATGCTTCTAAGAAAGGCATAGGTTGTGTGATAATGCAAAATGATAAAGTGATAGCCTATGATTCACGGAAGCTGAAAATCCATGAGCAAAACTCTCCCACGCATGATCTAGAGTTGGCGGTTGTGATCTTTGCATTGAAAATCTAGCGTCATTATATCTAAGGGAAAAATGTTAGATATATACTGACCACAAGAGTCTCAAATATATATTCACATAGAAAGAGATTAATATGCGCCAATGAAGATGGATAGATCTCATCAAGGATTATGACTTCTCAATCCACTACCATCCAGGTAAGGCAAACAAAGTGGCGGATACTCTATATAGAAAGGATCTTGCATCTTCATCAATGTTGATAATTGAAAAGGATCCGATCTTCTTAGATTTTCAAAGGATGAACATGTGAATAATTAAGGGAGGAACATCATCAATCCTTTCTCAAATTATTTCCCAACCATACATCATGGAGAAAATAAAGGTTTCTCAAAGAAAGGATGGGGAAATTCAGAAAAGGGTGGAAGCTATTAAAAATGGGAAATCCTCCGATTTCAAAATTGATGAGGAAGGGGTTGTAAGATTTGGGTCACGATTATGTGTACCATCTAATATAGAGATAAATAATGAGCTATTGAATGATGCACATAGCTCAACCTTCTCTATCCATTATAGGAGTACCAAAATGTACCGTGATCTTCGATAACACTTCTGGTGAGATAACATGAAGAAGGAGTTTCTGGAATATATATCAAGGTTCTTGGTATTTCATCAAGTTAAAGGTGTGTGACAAAAGTCCAAAGGTATGATGCATCCATTTCCTATACCCATGTGGAAATGGGAAAATGTTACCATGGACTTTGTCACGGGTCTCCGGAAGAATTCTAAGGGAAATAATGTGATATGGGTTGTGGTTGACTGACTCACCAAGACATCCCATTTTATCGCTATTCGGGAAGATCTCTCGCTTGAACAACTCGCAAAGTTATATTTGAAGGAAGTAGTGAGACTACACGATGTTACACTATCAATTGTCTCTGACCATGATCCATGTTTCACATATAAATTCCAGAGGAGCCTTAAACATTCTTTGAATACTGAATTAAAATTTAGCACGGCCTATCACCCCCAAACTGATGGACAGTCTAAAAGAACTATTCAGAAACGTGAAGATATGCTTAGATCATGCTCTCTATAATTCAATGGTGGATGGGATCAGCATCTCCCATTGGTTGAGTTCTCATACAACAATAGCTTCCACTCGAGTATTCAGATGGCTCTATATGATGATCTATATGGAAAGCGATGTAGAACTCCAACCTCTTGGGATGAAGTTGGAGAATGAATGATACTTGGACCCGATCTTGTTCAATAGATGATATAGATGGTTCAAGTCATCCAGAAACACATAAAATCTTCTCAAATTTGGAAAAGGAGAAATGTTGACAACCGTCGAAGGGGCTTGGAGTTCATCATTGGAGATAAATTCTTCCTTCGAATATATCCATGGAAGAGAGTCATGTGATTCCGGAAAAAAGGTAAGCTAATCCCATGGTATATTGGCACCTTTGAGATCCTTTACTGCATAGGAGTTGTGGCCTATCGGCTTGCACGTCCACCGAATATGGATCGAGTTCATGGAGTTTTCCACGTATCACTTTTGAGAAAGTACATACCTGATCTCTCACATTACTAAGCTTAGAGGTGGTGCAGCTGGAAGATGATCTCTCCTATGAGGAGAATCTAGTAAAGATTTTGGATCAGAGAGATAAGGTTATATGAAAAAAGGAAACTAATCATTTCAATGTGTTGTGGGGGAACCATAATTTTGAGGAAGCAACATGGGAACTAGAGGAATAAATGAAAGAAAAGTACCCGCACCTATTTTTGGCTTAATATGTAAAACGAAATTTCGAGGGCGAAATTTCCTAAGGGGGGGAAGAATGTAACGACCCAATGTTTATCAATAGAAATTCCATTCTTATATTTATGTCATAAAATCACTTGAAATCACATAATAATGAACTAATAAATGATAAGTGACCTTTAAACAAAAGTTTTTCACTTTTTTGTTTGTAATTTCGAAAATCCTGCATACACGGTTGTGTTCAAGATATTTTTTTGAGTCTAATAAAACAAAAATAATTTTTGGTGAATAGTAACCTACCCTAATGAATAGTAACATACCCTTATGAATAGTGATATACACTAATGAATATTAACATCACCTATGGTGGAAAAAAATAATATTCATGTTCAAAGTACGATATACCTATATTTTAGAATGAATTAATGAATGTTTTAAAATAGGTTTTGATAATAAATTTTTATTTAAATTAAACATATAAATAATAATATTTAGAAAATTATTTTTGAAAAATGGACTTCATTTTTGGATTCTACATGTCGAATAATGTTTAGGGTGAAATTTGTGAATTTTTCTGAAATACTTGAATTTTCGATGAATAGTATAATCCGATAATTCACAAAAAATGCTAATTAATGGATTAATTGAGTCATCGATGATGTTATGCTGATGTAAGCCCACTTGGTTCGAATTAACATGACCCATTTACTATTCTTGGTCATGTAATACTTACTATTCTTTTTCTTTTGAAGAAATAATAAATTAAGGATTATAATATCATTAAATACCTCTTCTCCTCCACTATAAAAACTCCCTTCACTCCCTCTTATCTCCATTCCTTTCAAGCTCCAAGACATCTACAAATTATTCCCAAATATCTCCCGAAGGTCCTCCCCCACATGCAAAATCTTTCACCCTCCTCCAAATACCGAAACCTATTTTCTTAAGAGGTTCTGAAAGGAGGATGTCTCACGAGGCAAATTCCTCTACCCAAATTTCTTCTTTTCTTTTAGGTTCTTTTATTTTTAATTTCTTTCCTCAACACCCTTAACCATAATAGTATGATAAATTCAATAGAATACATTTAATGGAATTTCTTCATGCTAGTGGTAAATTTCATTATCTTCTCTCCTTTCCCCACCCTTTTATTTGAATGAAATGAACGCACGGTTTGAGATGTTCTAATTTAGCACATTCAAGGAAAACAGTTCATCAATTTCTATTATTATCATTAATTATGGTCATGAAACCATTTGTTCTATCGTTTAACAAGATTATTATATATTTTATATATACTATTTTTTTTGTAATTATTTTGTACAAATGGTTTTAATTTATAAAGCAAAACATGTTCATTGTAATCAAATCTACCAATTAACAAAAAATGGTTACCACTATGATTATATATATAATAATTCTACATCAATCTAAGTAACCTAATTAAAATTAAAACCATGTAATATAATGGATATGAACTAAAGAATGTAACTTGAATTCTGGACAATCACTTTCATATTGAATATAATCCAAACATGAATATAAGTGAACCGATCTTTTAATGCCAAGTAAACAAACGAGCCCGAACAATGAAATTAAACCTTACAACTAATCAAAAAGGATTTGAATGAACTAAAAAGGGTTATAATAAATAAATTAAATATATAAGAAGTTCTGTAATTATGAATTAATTATCCTAGTTTTTTTATTCACGTCATTAATAACAAGTGGAGAACACCACCAGATTTGAGGTAATGGATCCTCTCCTTTTCTCTCTTAATCAAAATTTTCCTCTATACTATGCCTTTATATGTGTACTAGAAAATGATGGGGTATGTTTAATAACATCCCCCATACTTCCCTATGGATTTATAAGTGATGAGAAACCCCATTTCTCTCTCATCAGTCCTTCTTGGTCACAGGCAACACTGTGCCGATAAAATCATAACGAATTCTACCCGAACCTTCTTTGTTCTTCCAGGTTTCCTTATCTTTCATTAAAAATGGGGTTATATTATCTATCTATGTGAGTATTAGGAATTAATTTTAGTTTTACAAGTTTTTTATATCAAGACCCTTTCATCACATTCTTTTGGGGATATACACGATTTTGAAAGATTCCCTCCTTAGAACTTTCCGATAAGCCAACCTGTTTTAAGGGGAGTTTCCAAATTTTTACGCAAATTTCAAGTTCACTCTATCCTATGTTTTAAAACACCATGGTATTTATAAAATCAGTATTTTTATTATAAAAAACTTTTTGGTTCAATTCTGGTTTTATATAAAATATTGTCTTCTTTTCTATTTGAAAAGCTCTAGAGTGTTTTCCTTAAAACCGCACAAAAATGGTTTAATGATAATGTTTCTAAAATACATTTTTTTATATGTTTTTGGTTATATTTGACACCAATCAACCTTTTATATGCCTATTTTACCATATTATTGTTCATGTATGTTCCAATCCATTCCTTTCATGGACACTTTCGTGATATGCCCATTGGATATGTTTTATGTCATGATTGTGGTACCCAATTCTTTCCATGGGTAACCTTATGTTTATGCATGGTTGATTATGTATGATTATTTATGTGGAAATACTATTTATGTGGAAAGAATATTCATGAATATGTTGTGATGGATGTTCCTAGATAGCGCTCCAACATATTGTTTAAGGATAATTCTCATGAGATGCGATGTGAAACAGGATTGGCGGTTAGTCTTGAACCATACTGAAATGGGAAACAGGATTGGCGGTTAGCCTTGACCCGTACTAAAGATATGATTTATGATTGTGACACATTTATATTATTCCATGTATATATGATCCCATTCTTATATTAAATTATTTCATAAGTTTCATGATTTGGATATCATTATGTCATGGCTCTTAACTCATGTGCCTGAGATGCATCCTTAAGTTCAGTTCCTTATTGGGCAGTTTTAGCTCATCCCTTTGTTCATATGTTCCCAAGGGTAACCTATGCAGATGTAAGAGTTCAAAAAAAGTTGGAATCTCTTTATGGAGATTAAATAAAGAAGTTTTTTTAGTCCCATGTTTTATGTTATATGTACCTTGTCTTACAAGACACTAGACTTAACGATCCTTGGATTCTACTCTGATGATTAATTATTCTTAAAATAATGAAATGTTTTATGTAAAAGGCTTGGGTCACTATATACTAACACACTTATTGTAGGGAATTTGGTTCGTTCATCATATAGGATTGAGTGTTTGACTGTCCTTCTTGAGTCAGCTCTCCATCACTGTTGGTATATATATGATCATTTGACCATGGAACTCCTTTACTGGATTCAGGATGTCTCAACGATGATGAGCGAATACTGGGTGCTCAACGTGAGTTCCAGCATTAGGGACCAATGAGGTTCCGTAGTGCACAATACCCTCAGACAGTGAAGGGTTGGCTAGAGTCGGTGGTCCGCCTCTTTAGGCTTGTTCTGACGCAGACAGTTTAGATGGTGGCATTGACAACCAATATTGTTTCACCAAGAGTTTTGGGGTTAGTATATGTAGGGTTACTCAGATGCACAATGAGCTGGTTATCTCATGGGATGACTTCTATGAGCTGTTTTTTGAGGAGTACTACCCCTCCTACTTACGCTTTATGCAGTTTTAGGAGCTGCTGGAGCTTCAGCGGGGGGTGATGGTAGTGGCTGAGTACGTGACTAGGTTCATAGACCTTTCTCTGTACTCTTTGGACGTGGTCCATGATGGAAACATATGAGCATAGAATTTTGAGCGAGGCCTATGTAGACAAGATTCTTTCTGGTGTAGTGCCCTTGTGCATCCTCACCCATCTTAGGGTGCTGGAGAAGGGACTGGTGACAATGAAATTTCTGTCAGAGGGATGTCAATTGGAAGGGCCTAAGCTACGAAGGTCTCCCCTTCATGAGTCTCAGGCACATGGTTGGGGACAACATAGAGCACCTAGACAGCCCAAGGAGGACTAGTGCTATGTTTGAGATGTGTGAGGTCACCTGGAGTGAGACTACTCGACGAAATGTGTGTATTTTTCCATATATTTGGTTTATCCACTACCACAACAGAGGCAATGTCATGATCAGAGAACTCCTAGGGGAGGGTGAGGTGGTCCCCACGGAGGCGGTGTTGGCAGAAAAGAAGGAAGAACTATGGTTGGCGGACGGCATTTCGTGGTCCTTCCAACACCACTAGGCGGCCCATGTCAGGCTCAGGGAGCTGATGGACAGGGCCGCAGGCATCTGTGTGCTATGGATGTCTACAATCCTACAACGCATGAGATGATAAGAGGTACGCTCTTTGTATTTTTCTAATTTTCTCAGTAGAACATGATAGACACTGCGTGAGGTACTCTATTAATCTAACTCTATGTTTGAGGGGTAACCGAGGGTGGCGCATGGAGTCGGTGTAACCCTGTGTTGGTGTTGTATGACATATCTTTGAATGCACGAGAAAGAGGGGTTCTTCCCCCATTGAGACGCGTTTTTGTTATTTTATCAAAACCATGAGGGAGAGTCAGTACCACCCAAATTGGATAGAATTATGGCGTGATGGATGGGTCCCTCTAACATGTGCTTTCATGGTGGGGTTGTGAAGTGGAGTGTCAGAACATGTTCTGGATTTTCCAGTGGGGCTTTTCTGCTTGACCTCCCTTTGCATGGGGTGCCACTAGTGGGTTTGGAAGAGTGTCTGCTTTGGGGATTACTCTCCTTCCAAGAGGGGAAAAGGCATAGGGGGTTTGCCACGTGCTTTCCGTGTCTAGCCTCTGGCGGTTGGATGAGTTTGCTCACCTGCCCTGGTTGTTGGTACCTTGCGTTATCAAAGTCAATCATGATACTGTTATCAAGTACAGGTCGAGGTGATGGAAAACCCATAAACAGAACTACACGATTCACTATGTGGTGTTGGTGGTGGTGGTCATTGATCTAAGAGTGTGGAGACGCTATCTTCTAGGAGAGCGCTTTGTGGTTTTATAAGACCACCAGTGTCTCAGGTGCGCCCTCACCCAGAGAGACTTGATCCTGATGCGATGGTGCTGGTTGAAAATTTCTACAGGACTATGATGTTGAGGTAGTCCATGTTCTGTGAAAATGGTTGTGTTGTAGCAGGTTCCCTTAGCAAAAAGTCCCAGACTCATTAGGCGTGGGAAGTTTCATAGTAGTTAGCTTCCCTACGACTGAACATGGTGGAGCAGGAGGGTACGACTTTCCTGCAGTCAATGGTGTTGACTCCTTCGCTCCTTCGGCGTGTGAGAGAGTCACAGTTGGGGGATGTCGACAGTGAGGTATTGCGTGATCAAATATCCATGGGCGATGCAAACGATGGGTATTCTGAAGTAGGGAATCACGAGACCATGTTTCAAGAACAAATAGTGATTTTGGTCGCGACACAAAATGTATAGGTTCGGTCAGTGAAGTCCCCCTGAGATTATATGGGCTGTTCGGGAATTTTGCATGGGATTGAGAGGTTGCCTACCATGTTGCTCTATCCTCCCAATAGTAGGAGTGGGCACACGGTGTATTCCACATGTCGTAGCTGATGAGGTGTTTCCATGTTCCTATACATTTCATCAAAATTATAAGACCTTATTAGTATGAACCATCCCTTTGGTTTGCATGTTGTACTAGCATGTTGTTGTGTAAGTTTTCTTGGGAGTGGGAGAGCTAGGCGTGAGCTCTGTATCCCGAGTTGGTTTTCCTAGTTTTTCTTTTTGGGGATAAAAATATTAAAGGAGGGAATGATTTAGAGACCCGGTTTTTTTACCCTGTAAGACTTTAAAATTTTTCTACATATAATTCCAGAGCTAGGCGGGAAAACGGCTTCCGATTCCAAGGCCCGATGTGCCTAAAATTAATTTTATAGAAATATTAAGTGTTTTTATACTATTCATGTGGCGGGGTTCTGTTTTCTCCTAAATAGTATCTTAGATCAGAAATCCTAGGGAACAGTTGCATCCGGAGCATGCAGTTTATCCTATGTAGGGTGTAAAAGTTGCGAGCACGGGCCTACTGTGAGAGATGTCACCCAGGGGAAAACCCGTCATTTTGATATAAATACATAGTGATTTTTATCACTACAGCTACTTTCAAATAAATTTTGAACGAAGTCTTGGAATGGAAATCCTAGAATTTTGATGAGTTCAAAATGGGGTGTTTTTCCAAGGCGTGATACAGAATAAGCAGGCACGGAGGTTTCAGAATCTGCGCCTGTCGGTAGAGTGTCAAGGAGTTTATAAATTCACTTAAGTGGTGTATTTAGGTGAAAGTCATAAATTCCCCCCTTCTCTCTCCCTCTCTCTCTCTCTCTCTCTCTCTCTCTTTTGGCATTTTTCGCCATTCTTCTCCGAATAAAGGAGAAACATTTGCCAGAACATTGGCGGATCAAAGCGGGAGCGTCATGGATGTGCCACCAATGACGCACGACCAATTCGGGGTAGGATATCTTGGTTAATTTTCACACTTTCATCAATTTCTGGAGTTTTTGTCCATTTATTCCTTTTAATTCTATTTTTTAGAAATAAGATGTTGGCCAAACACACATGTCCATCATCTGAGACCCAATCTAAAATCCGTTCTGGATCGTTCTTCGGCCAAAGTTTATGACGTGCCAAAACTGTGACGGATCAACCACCGAGGGGCGGTGATGTGAAGATCCGGCCCCGAGGATTCTGAATCCGGTTTCGGAAAATTTGTCCAACCACCGCAGTGGTCGGGGGGACCGATTGAAGGTTTGGATCTGGCAAGGGGCACGGTTGGAGGTCAATCTATGGCTGCGACGGAGCATGGTATCCGCTGGTTTTTTCACGGCGGAGCACTCGAAGAGGTCGGGTGTGGCCACGACAGTGGTGCCAGATGAAGCAGAGTCTGGTGTGGCAGTGTTGGGTGTGGCTAGAGCCGACGGGGTAGCTCTGGAAGGAGGTGGAGCTTAGGGCTCTTGTGGGCCTCGGTCGAGCAAGATACTAAGTCGTGTTCGGGGATTCGAGCAAGAAAAGGCATCTCAGGTGGCGGCGTTGGTGAGGTCGATCCCAAGGTGGCGGCCGGCGCAGCGGGGCGGGGGAGCCAGGGCGGCCGCGATGCAATGCATGCGGGGGGTTCCAGGGAGGTGTGCCTTGCAGGATGGCGGTGATGGCGAAGTCCCGTAACGGTCGGAGGGGGACCCCGAGGTCAGCGCCACAGGGTGTGTGGCATGGACAAGGTCCTGCAAATTGCGGGTCATGCTGGGCGATGAAGACCAGTGAAATGGCCGACCCGCTTGTAGAACCATACCCAAGGGTTTCTTGTGTCACTGGAGTAGGCTGTGTCCAGAGGGCCACAGTGGGTCGGGCCGGACCCACGGTTGGGCCGCAGGCCGGCGGTTGGGACTGGGCTGGCCGGGGTGAACCATCCAGATTGTGCCCCTTACGTTTAGGGGGCCGTAACTTCTAAATGGAGCAACTGTTTGAAGCACTCTCTATGGATGCGGGTTTATGTGAGCGAGGAGGACTATTTGAAGGGGGCTTCATGGTTTTTGGGTTCGGCGGACAATGACGGGTGACCTGAAATACATTAATTTAATAATATTAATTTGTTGTTAAAGTTGCGACATATGTGGTTCACGAGCCGGATGTCTGTTTGACACGCTGTCAGAGGCACTGTGGCCTTGGAGTTGAGACGGTCCTTCCAATGTCGGTTCGGAACCCTTGCGGTTTGGTTTCGTTGCTTGGTGGCATAAAACACTTAATGAAAATAATTAATTAATTAATTAATTATGTAATTAATATTGTGTTGGATCTAACTCATGTTTGGGATGTCTGATTGATGCACCGTCAATGGAAGCATGACCCCAGTCCTCGTGCCAATTTTTTGAGATGCTTTCTTGAAGCGTCCGGGTTGGAGACAAGGTGAGGGCCCCAAAGGGCCTGGTTCACACGTCTTACGGTGAAATGCCACATTTTCACCCGACATTCATTTGGGGTGTTTGAGCACTCGTTTTTAAGTGTTCTTAAAAGTGGATTGCAATGGCGCAATCTGCCCACTAAATTCGGGCCCGAGGCATGGGACCCACGAGGTGGCTTTCGGTCGTATGCTGCGTCTTTACGACTTATGATTCATAAGTCCATTCAGGGAAAATGAATAGCATGCACCGTATGGTTTTCTGCAAGTAACACAGTGGTACGATCTGTGTGACGTGTTTTAGGGTCGAGGTGTGGGCCCCACAGGGACCCGTTTGCATAACACGGGAATTTCATAACACGGGGAGTTGCAACTCATGTATCCAGAGTCCGCTTTAGGCACCGTAAGTGGTGTTGTGACCCTGGAATTGAGGTGAGGTTGAATAGGTTGGTTTCAGGCATTGAAGCTGGAGTTGAGGCGTGGTCCCCATGAGCTGTCTTTTGAGCTATGTGCTGCGTACTATGACTTTTTCATCAAACGTTCATTTGGGGCATATGAATAGTCGTTTTGGTGTGTTTTTATGAGATCATCGCGATGGAGCAGTTAAACTGACCTTTTTTGGGATCGAGGTGTCGGTCCCACGAGACGCCATATGTGAATAAAGCGGTGTTGAATAACTTTTTCATCGGGTGCCCGTTTCCAGCGAGTAACTAGTCTACCTCGTGTGTTTTTTTGCGAGGATTACAACGGTTTTATATTCTTGGGAGAGTAGAGCCTTTTTGAGATCTTATTAAATGTGGAAACATTAAAGGGTGTTGGTCAGAGGTTCCTTAGATGCACTCCGAACCTACGCACGGTAGCGGTGTTAGTGACACCCAGTGATGGAACGGGCAGTGCGAGGTCATCAGAACAATTCAGGGTTTACCCTCTAGTAGGTCTGGGTAGTGGGTTACCCGTTGACCTTAGGTTTTACCATCCAGCGGGGCTGGGCAGTGGGTTACCCATTCAACTTAGGGTTTACCCTACAACAGGGCTGGGCAACAGGTTTCCCATTGACCTTAGGGTTTACCCTCCAGTGGGGCTGGGTAGTGGGTTACCCATTGAACTTAGGTTTTACCCTCTAATGGGGCTGGGCAGTGGGTAACCCGTTGAATTTAGGGTTTACCCTCCATCTAGGATAGGCAGTGGGTTACCCAACAACCTCTTGGGGTTTACCCCCTAGCTGGGCTGAGAAGTGGGTTACACAATGACTTCTTTCAAACTCGTCCCTTTCTATGAGGCTATTTAGTGACTTCTCTCCGTGATTATCGGAGTAGGACCCTTAGTTGTACAGTTCAACGATGAGGCAGCTTTGGCATGTATGACTTTTGGGCATCAGTGATGGATATCCTTTGAACTGTTAGTGAATTTTCTTTGGCTGAGCATGGAGATAGAGATCCCCTCACACACTCATTCGGGTTTCTTGTTGAGCATATATATATACCCTACTTTTTTCCCCACTCCTTGGGTTCACTTACTCCTCTTCTAGGATGGGTGAATACACATGGGGTATGACACGTGCTTTCTGTGTCTAGCTCTAATTAGTTGAACGAGCCTGGTTCCTTTCCCCTGTCGGATTTTGTTGCACTCACTTTTTTGTACACTTACACTATTCTTGTTCTATCTACTGCTCACCATTTTAGTATCTCCTTTGTTGCTCCCTCGAGCTTCTGGGGAATCCTACTTATTATATTTATACTCACCCCTACTTGGGATTTTCTGACACATGGTGTGCCCTTGTGGACGATGGACAAGTCAATCGAGACTATAGAGGAGCGTAGAGGACTCAGGAACATGGGAAACATTCAGTGGTCGTAGGAGGACTTCCGAGTTTGAGACTCACCAGCTGTTTACATTCGTTTACCTATTGCCGGGTTGTGGCACCATTTTATTTGGAAGCGTGTTTAGCCCCTTTTACTGTTCAGTTTACTTGCCGGTCTACTTTTCAGCACTTTACTTGTACTATTTAGAGGTCTATGCAAGTATGTTGGACTCCCTTTTGTGGCAATGTTGTAACTTTCTTTCTTTTCTCTGCACTTTTTCATTGAGTCAACCGTGTGTATATGTAAAGATTCCTTAGGCAATGACCTCCCCGGTTTGTTGTGCCTTCGGTGCTAGTTTACTTGCTACTCTACATTGGAAGAAATTCATCCTATAAATTCATCTGATGATACTCATACCTAGAATCAATCATGAAAAAATAAAACACTCTCTTGAGATAATCATCTAAATCATAAATATGAGTAAAATGATTCTTTTTCTTAATAGTGATCAAGTTCATGGATCTATAATCAATGAAAATCCACATTGACCCATCATTATTATTAACAAATAAAAGGGTAGAAGCCAATTGTGAATTTTAGGATGAATGAAACCATTTTCTATAAAATACTACATATACATATTCATTTCTTCATGTTCTACATGATCCAATAGATAAGGGGTTTTTTAAAATTTATAGTGATTCAACCCCAGATAGCTCAGAGATGGTGTCTGCAACTATTAAATAGGCATCAGTACAATGAATCAAATCCTGAATGACTGATGAGTTTAGTAGTTTTGGTAAAATAAATACATAAATGATTCTTTTATTACAAATGAATACTATAATTACAACATTATTTTTCTATTAATTTTAAATAAGTACCTTTTAGTATAACTCAAATAAATATAGTAAATTTTTGAATATATATAATAGAATTTGTTATGGATCATGGAGAATTAAACATAATAAGGGTTTTCTCAAATGATCATTAAGGAAACAATATAGTAGAAGTAATAATGAATAAATGAGAATACAAAATATGGAAAGGTAAATAACTATACACAAAAGAAATGTAATCAATGAACTGAATAGAAGTGTATAAAGAATGTGGAAATATAATAACTAGAAAAACATGCCATTCAAATAAAAAATAATGAAAAATATATATTACATGGTACGAAACCAAAATGAATGCCATCTAAATAAATTAAATGAAATGAATCCATAGATATGTCGAAGAAAAATCTATCTGAAGAATAATGACAGAAACTAAATAAGTGAAATGCATAATTATTGGATTCCATGTTTTCATGGTACTTGGTAACATTACCATAAAATCCCTTCACAATTCATTTTACAACATACTGGGTAAAAACCCGTCTATGGAAGCTAGTGATATGACTCGTCCCATGAGACTATCGATGCATTAAGATACATTTTATAATCTGTCCCCAAACTTTCGATACTTGTCCAAAACATTCCTCATATTGAATAATCAAAATAACTAATATGCCGAATCATATTACTGTATTGAATATTAAATAAATAATAAAAAATATTTTCCCAAATAATTAAATAATTTTAAACATAGACATCGTAAAAAATATAATATGTTTTGGGAAATAGAAACATCCTTAATAATTGAAATGTTTAAATAAAGAGATTTCAATGATCATAGGAAATTGAATTTATCAAAAAGATTTAAAAAATGAATCTAGAATGTGAATATAAATACTCTCCTTGACCAAATCAATCAAAACCATCTAGAATAAGGATAGAGATTGTATCAATACGACATACCACAACTGGAGTAAAATAATGGGTTATTGTCATTGATGAAGGGAAATATTATAAAATGATATTTTAAAAACATTATTGAGTAAAATATAATTTTGTTTTGAAAAAAATTATGAAATATTTTACATTGAAAATCAATTTTAAAAACATTTTATTTAAAAACTATCATTTTTAACAAGAAAAGGGAGCTTGAAAGTAATGATGGTGGGTAAATATCTAAATATCATACAAGGTAAAATGTCATTCCTTTTTCATGTTTACAAGGATAGAAAAAGTCATTGATAAAAAAGAAATAAAAATAATCCATTGAATTTTTTTAAAAGAAAACATGTTCAAAAATTTATTAACAAAATATTTTTAAAAATATTTTTTAAAAAATTTAATAAAATAATTTCTCTCACAAAAGATAGAAATGAAGATGGGTTTTCTTAAAAACATTTTCCAAAACACCTTGAGTATCAAAGAGTGAGAAAATGGGAATATTAAATTAAAAAGGTCATAAATTACCATATGAGAGGAATACTAAACGTTTTGTTGAATAGTGGTCATATAATTTTCCTTTAATGGAATTGAATTATTAGGATGATTATTTTGTGGGAAATAATATTTAAACATTCCAAAGTGTCCCATACCATCTTGATACATTTTAAATCACAATAATCATGAAGGAATAAAATTAATGGAAAATTATATTGTCATTAAATTAAGGATATTCCTGATATATCATGTAAAATGGATTTATATAGACCATATAAAACAAACTAGGTGCATAACAAAAAATAAGTCCCGATTTAATGTAAATTGAGGTGATATCCCTTACATTGTGTTTCCTTTCAAGTGAAATTATTTCAACATCCTATATAGTAATGTTATATTAATTTATACTTTCATTAAAACCTTTTTATGTTTATCATTACTTTTATTTCACTTATTAACATGTTTTACACAACTACATAAATAATTAATTCTATATAGGGTGTTTTAACCTCATTTAGTTAATGTGTCCAAAATAACCTCGATAGGTCAACTATGGTAAAATGGGTCATCATATAACATATAAATAATATTAATAATAAGGAAATATTTATCATAGTTAAAAAAGCTATAATTTTATATCCAAAAACTGAACCTGGTTATGAAAAATGAACAAACGTTACACTAATGGAGATGGCAGGTCATACGCAAATATGAGTAATGTTCCCATTTTTCAATGATCACCATGGAAAGACTGTATGTAATAATATATATTTCATGAATAATAATTATATCTGAAATAAAATATTATTTAAACATATATTATTATATAGAATTATTGTGATGATAAATGACTCACATAATGTCGAGGAGGCGGTAGTTCACCTGTCCACGACTAATGTTACCACATTATTAGTGTGTGAAAGGGTGGTAAATAGAATGGTATATATTATTTTTAAATAAAGGTAATTATGTCATTAATATAATTTTTTATGTCACATATGTTTAAATAAAACTACCCTTTATACATTCCTTGTGCATTTAGAACAAATCACATCTCTTTTAGGGGGTAGTAGTCCACACTTCCACAAAAAATGTTATCATATTTACACAAAATGGAACGTATAAGGGTGTGTGGTATAAAATATTTAAAAAAGAATAAATACATAATAAATATCATATATAACATATATAAATCTACTTTATATCATAATGGACCCCCATGAGAGGTGTTAAAATAAAAGTGAAAAATCATTGTTTCGTGAGGCAGATATTCGTGTTACAAAGAAAAAGTATGTTTGTTAACAATTACATAGAAATATGGGTAAGTGTAGATAGAAAAATTATAATAAAACGTCCTAGTATATTTATTATATTGGTTTTTTATACAATAATGGAATAATAATTTTTTATGTCTTAAAAAAGTAAATGAAAGAAAAGATATTGTTGGAAAACATTCCCCTAAAATCAGGTAACTCTTTTCGGTTTATACCAACAGGTTTCCTTGGATGGATTTATTACCAAGGGGAGGATTATATTATCTATGTAGTGATTTTGGGGGGATTATTTGGTAGATATTGGATTAACCTATATTGTTTTAAAGGTGTGAGTAAAGGGTACAAATGGTGGTCTTTTATAGTGGAGAAAAAAGACTAAATTGTTAAATTTGAAAACAAGTTAAGTGTACCAAATTTTTTACCTAGAAATATTCATAAGAAACAGAAACAAATAAATAATTTATGGTTAATTGACTAATTATTTTCCTAAAATGGGTTTTTAACAAGTTTACATATCGTTTTGGGAATTAAGATTATTGTTTAGACCATTTTTAATCATAATTTAACCTTAACCATTGTAATTAATTTTAATCACAATCACTAATAATTTTTTTAAAAAAATCTTGGCCTTATAATAAATTAAAAATTATTATGATTCAAAATATTGAATCAAATTTTCAACATTTTAATCATATATTTTGTAGAAATTAATTTAAATTTAATCCCACATACAGGACGCCAATGCGGGTTTCGAAAGTAACATTATCTAAATGATTGCTATGTTTTTATCGTAAATTTCAAATTGAAATTGATTCAAAAGACATAAATTTTATTAATTGATAAAAATGTGGTCTAATTAAATTTTCTGTCAAATTTAATGTATAATTTTACCTTATAAATAAAATTGATGAAAAATCATTTTTGAATTGAAATTCAGTATTTTTATATATTCATTAAAGATATATATGTTTCCGAAATATATAAAAAATTAACCCAAATCTAATTTTTAAGATTAAATTTAAAATATATTGTTTATTTTGACTTATTAAATAAATTAAAGTGTAAAAATTCAGATTCAAATTTGGTTCTTTATAAAAAAGCAGTAAAATTTTCATCATTAAAATTTGGGTTTCTATCGATGAAATTAGTTTTGTTATTTTCTTATGACTTTAAAACATAATGGATTAATGTCAAAAAAAATTGAATGAATATATTACATATATGATTCATTAAAATAATTCAGAAATTTAATTTAATTATTTTTATTAAGTTAAAAATTATTTGTAAGGATAATAATATTTCTTTTTATATCCAATTGGTTCTTATTTTCATTTAACATGAATTAGTAACTCATGAATTCATTTTATATTTATATAAAACATAAATTTTCATAATTGTGTTAATAATATTAAAAAACACTAAAATAATATCCAGGTTATATCAAGTTATATTAAATAATAAATTTTTATAATACATTGTAATTTGGTTAAAATCGGTCTTGCGTGTAACACAAGCTATCCTTGAATGAATCTCTAGAGTGTAATACAAGATAACATGGCATTGTCGACTTTAAGTGGTATAGAATATATTATATTAATTTAATATAGTATATATATAATATATAGGGTCAATATATTCCTTTTTGGCACATGGTGTTGTGTTTTATACACACTATTGAATACAAAGGTGTACTTTAGAATATCGGGGTGTTACACAATTAGTTTAGCATAAACCACAAATTCAATCATAAATTCATCCTCCTAATTAGGTATACTATCAGTAAAATCATAATAAAATAAATTCATATATTCATTTACAACTCGAACAATTGAAATCTAAATAATTTCAATTTTTTAATAACATGTTCCATGTAAATTCAACTACCATATTTAATCATTTTTTCAGCACCTTGATATGTTATCAAATGTGTAATGTCATTGAATATAACTTTATTGTCTCTAAAAATAATTATTTTCATGTTAAATGAAATTTAATCCACATATATATATATTATTATACTATATTATATTCAACAATATTCCCAGGAAAAATCATCCCACTGATACCAATAATGATATTCCCATTTTAAATGAAAATTTCATTAAAATAATGAAATAAAAATTGTAATAGTTTAACAAGAAAATGGTAAAATTTGAATAAATAAATAACATATCTATCACCACTTAATTAGAAAACCCAACATTTGTCGTACTTGTAACAAATAATTTTTCCACACCACATATCTTTTGATCTAGTTTATTTCCACCCTAAGTAATAATATTCAAAAACATTTTATCTTAATAACACAACTCATATCAATTAATACATATCACCATTAGATTGGTTAATAATATATTATTTATAGTTACAATCCAAGTGAATAAATTTACCACAATGTTAATAATTTCTACATACTATCACAAGTTCACTAAAATTAATTTAACCACACTAAATTTTTATTATTTTATTACAACCAAATTTTTTGGATGATTACTTCTCCATTTACATCCATCTTGAATGTTTCATACTCTTGTTACCATGAGGCACTTATGTTTCAAAAAAATAAACATTGTCTCTACATTATTATCATAATGAAAATGTTTATCATAACTTTTTTAATTCATGTGAATCTAGTTATCTTTATAAAAATGTATTTAATCCAAAGTTAAATAAATTATTTTTTCTATCATGGACATGGATACAATTCTACCAATAAATGGATTGTCTAATAAAAATATCTTCATATTTTGCTACTGATGCCTCCTTTTTTTCCTTAAATTGATGAATTTTTTATCCATTATGTTTATAATATCATAGAGAAATTATTATCTAATAAAAAAATATTAATTACAGCTCATACCATGGAATCAGACATATCTTTCTCTATGGTATTCTTAACTGATTATCATTATCAATCAAATTCACCTTAAAATTTATAATCATAAAGAGTTCCCTTTTAATTTTTTGATGTTCACATAGTTTTGAATATATTTTCTATAAAATAGGTCAATACTTCATCTACCACAATTTCTGAGGATCTACTAAATGATGAATGCATCTATTTTAAAAAATTATCACCTATCAACAAGTTCATCTATGTTAAATATAGTTTCTATAAAACATGGACACAATAACCATGTATAACCTGTTTCAATTGATCCATCATTAAATAAGTTATTAGTTCCAATTATTCCTTTCTAGGATACTGGTTTACAAAAATATTATCCCTTGGATAGCTTCCTAATTCATATTCCATATTTCTTCTTTGGAAAACCATTCTGATTAGACATAAATTAAATGAAGTAATGTGGTGATAATCAAGTGTTATATCATATCAATATAAATATAAGCTATTATCTTCTTATGCTATTCTATTATTATTACTCTAACAGTTAATGTTGTCAAAACATCTCCATTAATACCAATTATATGGATCAAACAAAAAAAAATGTATATAATATTGAATTTTGAACAAAAAATAAAATTACATACCTTCCAGGATAGTTATTTTTTTGAGTAGTAGATAAATACATCATAATTGTTACATAAAAATCACTTATATTACAAAGTGGAGAGTTCCACATATTATAAATTTTAACCATTTTAAAAAACCTTAAAATTGGAACATGTTTTCTTTTCCAAAAAATTATACACGAATTTTAGTTTGAGTTCTTATTTTCTATTTCTCATTTATTAGCCTAGCGGAAAAAGATTAAAAATATGGGAGGGTAAAAATTATTAATAGGGGATATAAAAAATTAAAATATCTTCATCCAATCAAAAACATGAAAACCCATAAAATGTTTACTTTTTTCACATTATTTTTTGAGTATATAAAATATATCATATCCACATGGAAAACAAAACTTTCAAAAAGAAACATTTTATGACCCATAAATAAATAAAAACCCTTATATGAATCTTGAAGAATTATATTAACATCCCATTTTCTAATTTTTAGAAATAATATTTTCCCAATTAAATCATTTGAAAAAACCTCCCATGTAAACTCCCTCCTTCTTTCCCATTATTATATAAAACCTTACCCAAATAATTGGAGAGATATATCTGGATCACTCATCATTTAGGATTTACTACAAAAGCACTTCATCATATATAATTATAATGTATTATATATTCATTTTTTAAATATTTCTCTTTTTAATCAAATACCAATAAAAACTATTTCGAACCCAAAACAAAAGTCCTTTCCATTTTGGTTTAAAAATATGAAGAAATATACCTTTCTGTTAAGTATAACATAAAATAAATATTTGAAAAAATATAGTGGAAATTATTTTATTTTAAAATAACAATTTAAAAATATAATTAAATATTTTAAGAAATTAAAATTTATGATGTTGATATTTTTTCATGCCATTAATGATAAAATAATAACCCCTTTCAAAACATCTGTAAAATACCTTATTTAGAAAAAAACATAGAGATTAATTTATAACCCTTTTAAACAAATACAAAGTTTGTAAAAAATTACATTTTATAGTATTTTATGTGTAAATAATAACATATTTGAAACATTTTAATGAAAAATAATATAGTGGTAAAATCGAACAAAAACATTTAAACTTTTATAATGAGGTTTTAAAGAGAAATCCCTTACCTTAAATATCATATAACATTGTACATTACTTAAGACCTGAATAATAAAATTTTATTAGTTATTAAAAACCATAAGAATAAATTTTAGTTTCCTTATATTCTAATTATCCATTTTATTTCATTTATTCCCATATTTTATAAAGTTAAGTAATTATTAAAATTTACATTATAAATTTTTAGGGCTTTCAGTTCATAATCCCAATATAGGATTTCCAGGATGACCATGACCGAAGGATTCATTATTCCAACATCTATATATTCTTAATCATGTATTTATTATCATTTTTATATATTTTATATAATTTTACACTCGTCTATGAAATAAATACATGAAAATTAATCACATCACTCCATATATATGGTAGTCAACACTTAATAATGATTGATGATATAATTTTTCAGTGGATGAACATTAAGAAATTATATAATATATTATCATTATATAATGATATTTATTTCATAAATATCATATATATTACCTATTTTCATGGAGGTGGTAATACCCACGTTTTCATTATTTATATTTTCATTCTTAATTGGATGAAAAAGTAGATACAAATGGGTTGTACCATAATTGTAATAACAATACATTTTTTGGATGATAATTGTGATATTATTTCATAATGGTTAAATAATATTTTATATAGGTATAACTACAAAGTAATATGAAATTATTTTGTCATAACTTATTTAATTTCATCAGATATCCTCTATGGATTACAAATTAGGCCTTGTAGGATTCATCATTCAGTAATAACAGGACATCTGGTACACATGGAGGGATAATTTAAGGTTATTGGGGTGGGTATTGGTAAAAATAGAGATCTAAAAATTTGTGACTATGAAATTTTAGGAGGTTAACATTTATAAGCGGGGGTAGGGGAACAATTGAAATTATTTTATTCATTATATTAATATAAATTAATTTTAATGTTCATGTGAAAAAAATGAAATATTTTTAATCTAGGATTATTATATCTATAAATACTATATTAGAATAAAATTTAGATAGTATTTGGGGATGTTTCCGTTATTATTTCCTAGAATTATCTCATGATATCCTTTTTTGGGATTTACACTGTATCAGTGTTTTTAAATCTATATGTGGATTTAATGGTACTAAAAAAATTCAAGTGACCCATAAGAGAAAATTGTTTATAGTGTTGACCATATCCCATTCACTTTTCAAATTATATTATTTTGATAAATTTTAAATCATTAAATAAAATGTTATTTAACATAATATACATTTAATGTCATATTTAGGACTATTCACATAGTTAAACCTTAAAAATAGAAATATTGTAATGTAATTAAAATATAAAATTCTTAACACATCAATAACATGTCATATTTACCAATATAATTCATGAAATATATTAACTAACCCAAATTAAATCATTTAATATATTTCTATATTACTTGAAAAACCATTGTATTGATACTGTGTATACCCTTAATGTAATTATTAAATCATTAAAATCTATATAATTTAACTAGATACAAAAATTAATTTAACATTAAAATAACCATATAGAGGATATAAAAACTTATTTTTATCCATATGAAATAACTTTATATATATTAACAAAGTGGGAGGGCTATTGTTTATCCATTACTTAAGAACATATTATTTTCATTATCAAAGGAATGTGGAAATAAATTGACATAATTTCATAAATTGGATAGATATAATCAAATAAGGATTACAAAATAAAATAAATACAAGTGTTAGGGAGTTTTTAGGCTTTATCTAATTATTTTAAACCTTATTTACCCTTACCTAGGTGAAAAATTTTAACTACGACTACTATACATAGTGAACAATGTAAAATGTAACTATTTACAAAAGTGAATCTTCTCATTCAAAATATTGAATTAAAATTTAAAAATCTAATTGTTAATGGTTAGGAAAATTAATTTCAGTATAAATTAATACACAAAAATGAGAAACAATTTTTATATAAATGTGTTTCAATTCTAATAATGATCTTGTAGAAAAATCATGCATAACGCTGATTTGTGTATAAATAATTATGATATTTATAATCAAGGGAGTCTTCTATTAAATTAATTTGAAATTAAAAACACAATAAAGATTTTATATAACCTTATTGAATTCAAATATATTAAAATTCTATATTAAATTTTATCCTTCACTATTCATACAAAAATAACTCTTTTCAAAAAAATTAGATAAATTCATTCTGAGATATTTTTGTCTTGATGATATAATAAATATAGTTAATTTTTTCAGTTCAAATTTGAAAAATTAGGAAATAAATATTTTAAATATAACCATACAATACATGAAAAATAATTGAAAATAAATAAAACTACTTCCTTTTAAATTGAAAAATTACATAATATTATTATGATGAACATAGGTTCAAAAAATATAATTCAGCAGAATTTTTATGGCATGAAACAGATTTAGTTTTAAATATATTGTCATAGTATTAGTTTTTTTTTCAATTGCGGTTGTTTTTATTCGACATGTAGAAAATATGCATCATGTCACATCTTATGAAAATATAATAGAATATTAAACATAATACAGTTACAAAATAACTAAGAAATATTTTTCTGGAATTTTGTTTTCCTTAGATATGTTTATAAGTAAATTTTTGGGATCCAAAAGTGAACATATTCACAAAAAATATCATATTATCTAACATAAGAGGAAAATTGTATAAAAATATAATCTGATGTTTATTTTCTTGTTATAGGATGTTGATGTTTAAACCAAGGAGAATTAGGGTAATAAAAACATAGTTTTTGACTATTTGAGTATACTAAAAATTATTGTAAAAAATAAACATGAAAATTATCAACATAATAGATAAACCTTTCTTTATTTGTAATTTCATTTTTCTAAATGTTTTATCTCATATATTTATGACCATGCTATGAACTTAATAGAAAATAAAATACCCCATTAGTTTTCAATGAAACCCGAAACCTTGTTATTGTTTAAATATTAAGAAACAAATCGGGGGCTATATATAAGTGATCACCACCCGTAACTAAATACAAAATGTATCCATCATGTATTGACTGTTCGATTAAATTCATAAGAAATATTCCCTATAAAAAAATATCCATACAAAGTAAAAAATATATATTTATCAAGGTTATACCAAGTTTATCAAATATATACAAACTAAAATACCATATATAGAAATTATACGTGGTTTAATAAATAATCAAATCAAGGATGGATATTTAAAATAATTTTAATTTAAAATTATAAATTATAGTAGTAATGTAAATTATTCAAGATATTTTTAATACACACAAAGTTAATATAAGATAAAATATAACATCAATTCAATATAAATATAGGTTTTAAAATATATTCATAAATTTATTAAAATAAAACAAAATGGATGAGAAAAATTAAAATAATCTTTCATAGATGATTTTTCAATCAAAATCATTTTAAAAATTATATATGAATTAAAATAGTGTAAAATGGATATGGCTATCGGAAGACTAGTTAATGCTTTATACATTAAAAAAATTCCATTTGACTTTTTCTGATAATATTGAACAAAAAATATTTAAAAAAATATAATATTCTTTTAAGACATTTAATAACTATTTTATAATATAAAATTTCATTAATAAGAAAATTTAGTAAATAAAAATTACTTTTGTATAATAATTAGGAAAAATATGGACATGGAAAAAAATATAACTGATCAAAAATAGAAATCACATCAAATATTATTTTAAACATTACTCTTATAAGATAATAATGAATATTTTCAGTAATAATAATGAATAAATATATATTTAGGATAAATACATGATTGGTTTTTTATATAAAACCCATAAAATAAAATAAGTTTGTAATACCAAGTATTTTTTAGAATAGTTTAAATTGAGGTGAAATCCCTAACCCTAACCTTAAAATTCTATGTATATTCTATGAACTATTGAATGATGAATTTTAATTTTTGATACATAACTTAAATAACCATATATATATCTAAAAATAATATATGATCCATTTATAACATCTGATCACCCATTTGTTAATAATCATTTATTATTATCATTGTTTCAGGTGTTAATTACTTCATTTTTATGATAATTTTAGATCGATTGTTCATGAACTTGTCCTTTTATTATTGTTACATCATCTTTGTATGATAATAATTATATAATTATAATATTTATTCATTATATATATATATATATTATGATTCATCTATAAAACATAGATATAGAAAAATGAATTATATTATTCATGCATATAGTAGGTCGTACATACACATGAACGTTGTTTTCACATTTAAGTGGATGGAATGAAAGAAAATTACATAATAATTAAACTAATAGGATAATTATTTTATAATATATGTCATATATATTCATTAAATATATACTTATTTACATACACAAAAATAAAAAAATAAAAAAAAATCACATCACCTTATAGAGGTGGTAGTAACAAGTATCCACGAGTGACATTACCATGTTCAAATGGATTTTAAGGTAAAAGGATTATAGGATATCATAATTAAATAATTATAATTATGTTATATATATCATATAAAATAAAATTTCACATCATTATAACCATCTTAGTAAATTAGTGATAAAAACAAATTACACCATTATACGGAGACAATATGCCTTATCTACACATGAAAGATGTGTACACTTTTAATAAGATTGATATGAAATAGAATATGGTTTTTTCCATAATAATAATAATATATATGAATATTTTCAATATTATAGTTATTAAATTACTATTATTAAAAAATATTTTGTGAAAGTATAAGAAGAAATATACTTGAAAGATTCTGTAAATACGACTACCACATCTTTTGTAGAATTCTATTATATCTTCAATTAAGGGTTGTAGGGATGATATTTTTCAAAGAAAGGAACCTCTAAAAGTAGTTATTTTTATAAATAATATTTAAGGGTTTATTTGAGCTAGATTTTCAAATTGGTTCAATTAAAAGAGAGAAGGGTGACCTTTTATATGTGAAATTAGGGACATTCTGGAAAAATCATAAAGATTTAAATTAATATAGACTATTAATCATGTACAAGTGGATCAACAGTGATATAATTTTAATATAAGATAATTATGAACCTAAATTATCTCATCCAGAAAAATTGGACATGTTTTTCATGTTTTGACCAACATTAACCATTTTGACCATTATAACAATATTAATGTTTTCAAAACATTAAGGGTCTATAATGTTACCAAAAGAGGCAAAATGACCAATAAATGCACCATGCATGATATTTTCAACAATATCCCATTACCATGGACAATAAAATTATTTATATATATTATAAATCGCATAAAGAATGTATTTATTATAAAATATAATTAATTTTATTTTTAACAATACACATTTAATTTTTGAGTTTAAATACAAAAATAAAATGTTTTAGTTTGAATAAAATACTTTGAAATTGCCCAAATATTTAATATAACTCTATAAAATTTTTCATATTCAATTATTACTCTAATTATTTTTCTTTTTATATTTTTAAATTCTTATATTTATTTTTTCATTAATTGAAAAAATACATTATCATTATTGAATAAGAATTTAAGCTAATTTTTTAATCACTAAAAATTAAAAATAAATTACCTTGGATTAAAAAATTAATTTAAATTTCATGTGAACATTTAAAACTATAGAAATCAACTTTTTATCCTTATGAGAAAATATTTGGGATATTAAATGCAAGATAACCAGAATTTAAATTTTATCAATTACTTAAATATTATGAAAAATTATTGCTAAGTGGAAAAAGTAAATAATTTGTAATTTCATTAAGATTATGGGAAAATATACTCATAGAATCGAATAAATTCTACTGTTTGTTTTATTATTAATTCCTTATCACATTATTTTTAACCTTAATTACTAGATATACCCTCAAACTAGTTAATAAATATTACCATGATTACAATTCATAATGCATAAAAATAAAAGTGGTCTATTTACAAAATTTTACCCTTATGAATCAACATATGGAATCAATTTTTACAAATTAAATTCATTGAAGTGTGAGAAATTAATTTTAATATAAACACATAAAATTCAATGAATTACCATTTTATGAAAAATCAATTTTTTTATTCCAAAATTGAATTTATACTGGAATTAACAATAATATTGATTTAAATGTAATGAAATATATTATTAATAACTAAAGGGGTATTATTTTATTTTATTGTTTAATTAAAATAATTATGGTTGTTTTCAATTAAATGATTTGAATGTTTTATAAAAATTAATTTTTTTACTATTCACCAGCAAATCAATATTTTTTGAAAAATTGTAATCATTTTAAATTTATATAGTATTGACATGGTAAATTAAAGAAAATATTTGTAACATAATTATTTTAGAATAGTTCTATTTGTTCATTTAAATTTGGTCATGAGTTTAAAGAATTCTATAAATTATATTTTTTTAAAGATATATTTATCATATAATCTCTAGTTTTTACAATGTATACCCATTATAAAAATTTCACCCATGTAATTCCATTACTATAAAAAAATAAGTATGCTTAATACTTATCATATCCCCATGTTCCCATGTAGCTTTTCCAATTTTAATATTTCACAAAAAAACTTTTACTAGATGAGTGCTCTTGATTCATATCATTTTCTCTCCAGAATCAAGTATTTATACTCACTGTTCCTCATAAAAATGATCTTACCCAAAAGATAAGAACCTAAGTTAATTATATGAAAAATATTATGTATGTACTTTTTTAGAATTGATAATGGAACTCAGCATGACCTTGAGAGTGATTATGTGGAAGTACCAATTGATAGGATACCATCTTGTTATGATAACAAATTATGAAGGGACCAATATATCTAGGGTTGAAAAATATTTTCATTCCAAATATCAAATCCATTTTCAAAGGAGGTATTTATATAAATAAATTTTCAGTAGCTATGAACACTATATCTCACTAATGATTATTATCATTATTTTTTATAGCTCTGAGATTTATTATGTGTTGTTTAATAGATAAAACATTATTTTACATATAATCATCTTGCCAACGAGCTTGTACCCAAGTGGTACAAGCTCCTTCTTGGCATCCAAAAGACCCGGGATCAAATATGGGTAGGGATGAATATCTTGGGTACTATAGTAGCACTATAGCAGTGTACTGTAGCCGCACTATAGCAGCGGCGGCACTGTAGCGGTGGGGGCACTATTGAAGGGTACTGTAACGGTGGCGGGTACTGCATTAGTCACTGTAGAATCACGGGTATTGTAGGAGTACTGTTCACCGAGAGGTCCTTTGGGCCAAAATATCGGCTTTCATGCTTGTATTTAGGCCACATGGCCTTGGGCCTTTGTGCTATGTAATGGTTCTCCCTCTACCAACACTAAAGATGTCTTTACTTTAAATACTAAATTGAGTCTTCGGCCCCAACCTCAAACAAAATAATCATCTATATCGGGTCCCAAAATATTTCTTTATCAAATTTCTTCCTGAATCTTTATAGTTGAACACTTCATTCCATAAGGGGATTCATAAGGATACATAAAAATTTTCTACTGAAAGATATCATTCTATGAAAATTCCACCAACGGAATGTGTTGATCCCAACCAACATTAAAATCTACAGAACAAGATCTAAACATTTCATTTAGATGTTGAATGATCTACTTGGAATGGAAATATATATTAGGATTATAAAGAACTAAAACATGTCTTCTTATAGAGAGCCTACTAAACAATTCTTTGGGACATCGATGTAAAACATGGATTCTGATCAAATATATTCGTGAATGGTAATATATTAAATCCCATGAAATACTTAATAAATAATCGAGTAAAATGATAATGATATAATAATTTATAATAGTGAAAAAATGGGATTGTTTTGTTAGGCGTACGACTAAAAAGACTTTCATTGTTCCCATTATATTTTTTTGGGAGTACTTTGTTGAAATACATGGTAATGTTTCTCATTAACATTCTGGTAAGGGTAATAGTTTTAAAATACCCTTTGGCTTTTGTATCAATGACATAACATGTCGACATAATTGGTTTCAGGATATATACCATTAAATATAACTATTTATTTTATCCCCCCCCCAGAAAATTCGTTCACATCTCTATACATGTTTGTACTTCTTTGATGAATATGGGTTGATGAAATTTGAGCCTCATCCAATAGCTCCTTCGACTTTGGTATTGATGGGACCCATACTATGTTTTTGACCCTTATCATTCAATCACGATGATCGTTAAACTCGAGAGCAATACCTATCTTCTTTAACAACTAGACATATTCATTATATGTCTTCTTAATCCACTCATGGATGGATGAATGAACATTCTCTGAGACAGATGAGATACATACCCTATTCTGTTTTTTGAAGATATATCTTTTTTAAATCCATAAATATTTAATGACATTATATCCTTAAGATAGAATAAACTAGTATGATATTTCTAAAATAGGGAACATGAATTTTTTTCCTTTTGAGTGTGGTAATTTTTTGAGCATTATATTTATCACACCTCTCACCATACACATAATTCCTCCATATCTTCAATGAAAAAATTACTAATTCAATCTCCAAATAATTAGATGGGTAATTTTTCACAGGATTTTATTTTATTGGGGAGACCAATATACTACCACTATGTCATTCTTCCGGATGATGAATCCACATCCCTTGTTTGATTCATCACTATAGATCAAACACCATTCTCCACTTTAGGGTAGTGTAATAACCTAAGTGTTGACCATACATCTCTTTAATTTTTTGAAAATATATTGACATTTATATATCTATATAAAGTTAACACCATTACATTCAAATTGGTGAGTGGATTAGATAATCATGAGAAATATCAAACATATATTTGGTAGTATCCATCAAATGTAAGAAAACTATGGATCTTATTTTCCATAGTTTGTCTAGGAAATAAATCAATAATTTCATCATTTTTAGGATCCACTAAAACACCCTCAGAAGAAATTATATTACCATATAATGAGTCTTTTTTAGCCAAAATTCACACATGGTAAATTGGTAATATAACTTCTCCACCCTCAGTTCGTAGAAGATGATGCGATATTATTATTCATGATATTTCATTTTGTTTGTCTATGAAAGAATATCTTTTATAAATAATCACCCAAACTAACAATGGTAATCTTTTAATACTCTATTCACTAGAAATATGATGAAATCTAGAGCATTGGCATGTCCAAATGACATTACTATAAATTCATAATGAAAATACCACATATGGAAGGTTTTCTTTGGTATACCCTCTTTTCTTGACACTTAGCTGATAATATCCAGATAAAAGATCATTTTGAGAAAAATATTTAACCCCCTCATAATTAATCAAACATATCATTAATATGGGGGATATTATACTTGTTATTAATATTTATTTTCTTATGATCACAAAAATCAATGAAATGATTTATTGACCCATCATTATTCTTTAAAAATGCAATAGTTTCACCCCAAGGTGAATTACTAGTCCAAATGAATTTATTTTAAAGAGTATCCTAGAGTTTCATCCACAGTTACTGAAACTCAATTAGGTTTATTATATAAATATTATTCTAAAAAACTTTATTGTATGGTATTATTTCTATTGAAGAATATTTTCATGATTCGGGGGAATACTAGGAATCTATTATGGAAATACATTAGATAACTCCAATATAATAAGCACATATTCAAATTTTATCATGTCACTAACCATCTAGTATGAATATCCCTCATTAATAAGCAGTAAAATCCATATAATTTTACGCATTTATAATGGGATTTCAATTTCATTCTAACATTGATAGACTCATATCAGTTGATTAAATATATCCAACATTACTTCTCTTCCTAACCATTTGATTTGTGATATATACTAATAGATCTAATAAATTCCCATGAATATCTAATATTCTACTATAAAATTAATTTTAAAATTTCTAGTAGTATATTTCCACAATATTTTAATCAGTGAGAAGTTTTTTACCTCGACCAACAACGGTCGAGGTGAAAGTCTCCTTAAGCGAATACCAGTGCTACGAGTTCAACGGTTCCCTCGGATTTCAATTACGAGAAACAGTTAAAAAGTTATAAAAACCCACACCTATGTTTACGGAACGTACCCAAAAAAAGTAGAGAAATTTATTCCGGGCACATTGTGCCACAGAATCATGCGCCGTCACATTTCGCGAACTTTTCAAATTCCCATGTATTTAAAGAAAATTTCCACATAATTTCGAAGTCCATACAATATGTATGAACTTATGAGATTTAAAAGGATTGTTTTAATCATTTAAATATGACCAATAGGTGATGGGATCAATAAATAGTTCATGATTATTCTTTTTAGCAGTGGAAATATACCAACTCTTTCACCCAAATAGTTTGTATATTTAATTTCTTTGGACACCTATACACACATTCCATTAGTACAGGTGGTACCATTATTTAAGAATATTAATAATAATAATAATAATAATGTATTTTTTTAATACACACATACATACATATATATTAATATATATGAATGTGTGATATGTCACTATATAGTGGTAAATTTTATCAAATATAAGTACAAGGTGCAAGTATTAATAGCCAGTGCATTATTTTTTTCAATATAGGGACTATACCAATAGATTGACCAAGCATTAGTATTGGTCTCCATTACCAATAGTTTTACAAAACTATTGGTATATGACTTTCTAATGAAATTACTTATACCAATGGTTTGGTTAAACCATTGGTATAGGTTTATATCAATGGACACCAACCCAATGGCTACCCAAAAATTTTGTATAGGATATACAAATTTATCCAAACGATTGGTATAGCCAATTATTCTAGTAGTATGTTAAATTACATATAAAAAAATTACATACATCATATATTTCATAGTTAATTAGATTGTAAATTAAAAAAAAATCAAAACACAGACATACACACACACAGAGATATATATATTATAAATATCCCATAATAAACCCTCCATGTGGTTGAAAGTTTCATTAATATCAATTAAAATATAGAGGGGATCGATATATCGTTCCAAAAAATCTTTATCATTACTACCACTACCATCCTATTCTTCACTATCATATACCTCTTTATAAAAATCTTCATCATCATCTATACCTTCAAAAAATTTATCAACATAACCACTAAATTTTTCATCACCCACAGTAACTCTTGTAACACCCCTACTAAATTTGTGATGTTTCACACCACATTCATTATTCTAACTAAAGAATAGTTTTATCCTAGTTGGTTATCCCAAATAAATATTTTATAAAATTAATAAATGAAATATAAATAATTATAATTGATATACGTTAGAACTACTATACCCACTAAGGAACTTATCAGAATAAGTCTTATCTCTCACATTATTTGATTATTCTTATTTAATCACATTATATGTATTTATTCATTATCTATTAAAATATCTATAGAGAAAATTGTACATTTTTATAAAATATCAACTAATAATGAGAATGAAAAATATGACTTAAATGTGACATGAAATAATAAATTAATACTAGTAGATAAAACAAATTTGGAAAAGGAGGTGATATAAATGATGACATAACATATAATCAAGGAAGTAAAATTAGCAAGTTAAATATTTGGTCTATTTAATCATTTTGTTCAATTGGGTAAATTTATGTTAGAATCGTTTGATCATTTTCTGTTATTTATTTTTTTGGGTTAGGGTAATATGGATCAAATCACTTCAATTATGTTCAATTCATTTTATTTGATTTCATTGATTTTTCTCAATTATATTATAAACATTTTGTGTTAGGATATGCCTCTGTGGGTGATTTGATATATATGTGGGTCATGTTAGTTAATATTTATTTGGTTCAAATCTTGTTAGCTAATTTAATTTTGAATTTCTATGATTTTATTTACTTTACATAAATTTTTTGTTTATAATTTATATAGTTTTGTTTCAATTAATTTGTCTAACATATGGTTGGTTTCATTCAATATGTGTTCTTCTAATTATAATATATTATTTTATGTTTTATTTTGGTTGTTTTACATTTTAAAAAGACATTTAGTTTAGTTAAGTTTGTATTATTCCAATTTTAATTCCTTTAAATCATTTGTGCTCCATTATATATATGAAAATTAATTTCAGATGTGGTTTTTTTGAATTTGTTCATATTTTTTTGATTGAAACTTGTTCATTTTATTTAAATTATGTTTTATTTGTTATTGTTTTTTTATCCATGTTAGTTTTTTTCAATTTCATTTGATGAAATAAGTTCAATTCATATCAGTTTTATTTAGTTGTATTATATTCCATTTGGCCTAGGTCAGTATTTTTCAGTTTTATTTCGAAAGTTTTATGTTTGGATGTATTATATTAGTAGGATAATACTTTTTGTGGTTTATTTATTAATTATTTTTATTTATGTTTGAATAATTTAGAATTGGTTATGTTCATTTCCCGTTAATTCTGGTGTTCGCCCACTGTGTACATTGGATGTGTTTGTCTAAAGTCCATGAAGTCCATTGGGTTTCCCCCTTCATCCCCAAAAGAAGGCTTTATCAATATTAAAAAAATTATTTGAAGGCCTTCGGTTCGATGGATGGTTTTTTTTAGTATATTCTAGTTCAATTTAGTTATTTTTGGTCTATGTTAGGTAGGGATTGATAATTTTTACTATAATATTATAATTCTGTTTGGGTATGATTAATTTATTTATGTATTATCATATTCAATCATGGGTAGTTATTTTTTTTATTTGACTCAAGTTTATTGAAATTGATTTAGATTACTTCTAATATATTCTATTTGGTTTTTATTGTGTTGGGTTAGGATAGTTCATCATATTTTAGTTTGGTTCTATTTTTTTATTTAACTTAGTTTATAAAAATTTAGTGGAATACTTGCTTCAATAAAAAAAATTAAGAAAACTGACTCCTTATAATCATCAAAATGTCAATTTTTTGTACCCTTTCCCATGAAAATAAATTCATAAATGACACTTTAGATTGTAATTATTATCTTTTTCAATTACCCTATAATCAATTATAGTTATGTAAAAATTATTCCACTAATATGGATATTTGAAAAAATAAATAAATTATGATCAATCTCACCTTACAATTTATCATTGATTTTACCTTTAATTAGATGTTTCATGATTGAAGTCCTTATATTCCGTTATACCTGTTTTTATGATTACCACATAAATGGATGGATTTTTTTATTAAATGAGAATTCATCAAACTATTTAATGAATTATGTTTTATAGAATTAGTATTGATCCCTAAAATTCAAATTACCAGGATTTGGGAGAACAATATGACTTACGTTTGTGGGATCTTCTTGAATTAACATAAGATGATTTTTTTTGAATTAAAGAGACTTCCAAACAAAATGGTTAAGAATAAATTGATTCATAAAAACAAATCAATATCATATTTGGTGTACCCTTATTTATTTATCATGAATAGACATGAGTATTGATAAAAATTCTAAAAAAACTCATCCCTACCAAAAAATTGATGTTAGGCCGAAATACATACAATAAAAAAAGTGATTGGAATAATGGTATAATTTCAATAAAATCTAAAATCCATTTATTAGAATGGGTAATTTATATCACATCTATGAATTGAATGTATAATAAATAAATAATATCATAATAGGTTAATAAGGGGTAGTTAGAGGTGGAATAACCCACCAAAAATCCAAAATTAATGCAATATGTACATAACATTGAACATGAGGAAGGGAAAATTGATATTTCTAATTTGATGAAGCCTACTATAAAATATATTTTAGAAGAAAAACACTCTATAAATAAGGGGAAAATATGTTCAAATTAAGTTATACTTTTTTAAGTGATATGGAATAATTTACATAGCTTGTTCTATAAATTTAAAGGTGAAAGGGAGTGAATCAAGGATTTCCAACATTCCTTTATACCTATATTCTAGCAATTAAAATTGATTAAAAACCATTGTCTAATGGGAAATTAGGGACCCCGAAAAAGGAAGACATATCGAATAAGTTTTATTATAAGAGGCCAAGAATCCATAGTTAATAAGCACTATTTCTTAGTTAGAATAAAGAACTAGGCCATGTCAAAAAGATGTAATATTATTCAATGGATGGTATCTATTAGGTTCAGTTTTATTCTATTTGGGTTATATCAATTTATGTGAATTAGTTTTCATTCCATTATATTTAATTTATTTCAAGATAAATCCAATTAAATCGTTATAATTTTATCTATTATATTCTATTCTATATTATTTAGTTTAAAAATTATTTTTTCCTAAATCTTTTATCTATCCATGAGAAATTACATTTAACTTCATGTAAGTTATAATGGATGTTGTGGATGAATCATTACATTATTTAACTATTTTTGGTATGTTTGGATTGTGTTCTCTAATGGTAATTAAGTATAATTTTAATACAATATAATTTATCATCTAGAATGGATTATTAATCCTCCAAATTCCCACAAAATCTAGGCTAGAAATGTGATTTTAAATAAGAATTTTTTGTAGTGTTAAAGAAAATTTTATTCTTTACATGAATGGAAGTTTTATCTCCCAAATGTAATAATTTTAAAATTAGAATATAACACTTTTTAATAAAATAATTTCTACCTAGGTTTAGAATACCATTAGAAGAGATAAATACCCATTTTTATGGTTTTCAAGACCCCGATAACTATAATTTGTTCTCCTCTAGTATGATCAAAATATTCTAAATAAAATTCCAAACATTTTTTTTCTAATATGACTTATTTTTTTAGTTTTATGAATGATTTTTCAATTCATGAATCTAATTTTTTTTGTACCATGACCAAGAATTCCACATATAAGTTAATATAACTAATTATATTAAGTTATTTAAATAAAACAATATTTTTATATTTTAGTTAATTTCATGACTATGTCCATTATTTTTTTGTTTTCTACAATGAAATGTATATCCCCAGAAATTATACTTCAATATCACTCCAGTTTCCAAATGATTCCTCCTATTATATGAACACTCTCATTTTCCCTATTTTCATGAAATAGTGGATTCATGTTAAACTCAATATATCATAGATAAATCCCATGAGAGGGAATGATTATATTGTTCTGATAAACTTCTTAATGAACATGAATTCATCTTCTCTATGGGAACCATAGAATAATGGATTCCTGGTAGATCAAAGGTGATTTTCATGATACTAAATATATTTTTTATATACTAATACATAAAAAACCCCATCACCTATTCTATTTTATGCTCTTTAAAATTTTATAGAACCTAAATAAAATTTTACATTAACATTAATTGCAGGTTTTTTCTATATAGGTTTTACAATAAATGTGTCCTACCATCTTTTATATGATTAGTTTACAAATAATTTTACTATAATTAATATAACCTTTAATTTAAAGGAAATAATGATTCAAATAGTGTGAAAAATTCTGTTGTGTGTGTAAATATACTTTAGAAAATGAGAACAATAACAAAAAATTCACAAGTTCTATTTAATTATCATTTAATATATTCTGATTTAATTATACTAAAAAAATCATTTTAATCTCCCTTAAGACTCACAAGTCAAAATATATCCCCACTCTTTGAATTAGTTATTAATCCCACATTTTTATGTTATTATTTCATATTATTCATTAAACTCTCATTTTAGACCCAATATCGATGATATAATTGTTTTTATAAAGAAATCATCACAATCATATATGAGGTGTACTGGGAGTTGGTTTTTAATCGGATAAAATTTAATTAATGAAAGAAACCACCATTTAGAAAATTATGATATACCTTCATGCAATGTCAATTTTAATGTATTTATCATGTTTTACATGACTAATAAGTTTAGTAGGCTTGGGATAGAAAAATCTATCATATGTTTTCATTAACCTAAATTTTATTTCAAAAATTAAATGGTAATGTTGAATAATTATATAGTTCATATTAAGGTGTCAACACTATATCATCTATAAAAAAATGGCATGGATGATGTCTCATATAGGGAAATTTTTTAAATAATGGCCTACCCAAATAGAAGTGATGGCAGAATTATATCAAATGATGTATTTTTAGAAAAAGACATGTTTAAAGAATTAAATTGGTATGTTACCTTGTAGTGGTTTCAGAGAGACATCTACTAGATACATGAGTATAAATATGTATTATTGATATGTTAAGTGATATAAAATTTATTTTTTTGATGAAATTCAGAGAAAATTATATTTATTTTTGTTATAAAAAATTAACAAAATCATTTGAAAATTTAAGTCTCTCTAATGATAAAACCAAATATATTCTATATTATTTGATTATAAATAATGAGATCAATAAAGGAAATAAATTAATTTTTTTTATTCTAGAATAAATATTTTTCTATGTAAATTTCAGTCTGAACAGAAAAGAAATTATATTATTAATAATATTTTTTCCTTATAGTTTTAAATATTAAATATCCAATGAATAATTTTCTATTTATAAAATTTTTCATTATATTAAATATTATTTAAGAGAGATTTCAAGATCATTTAGTGTTGGAGGTTCTTTATGAAGATACTTAGTATGGATAATGTCTGGTGTATCTTCCAATATTTTTTTATTTTCAATTAAATTTATTATCCAATTACACATGTAAAAATATTTTATAAAAGAAAAATTAATTAAAATAAGATTATGGGTATGAGAATACATTTATATATAATTATTTTTCATTTAATTTTTAATTATTTGTTTGTTTTTTAATCATTAAATAGAGATGAATTGAATATTTATACTTAATAAATCTTGTAGGAAAAAATGTTTGTCGATGATTTTCTGAAGAAAATAATTTCAATTAATTTAAAAAGTCATATGGTTAGTATTTCATGGTAATGAAATTATTTTTTATATTTTATGTGATTTTTTATTGTTTTTTTCACTAAAAATTTTAATTTTTTTTGAAAAACATTTTTTGTCGTGTAATGTCTTCATCCTTTTTTACTATTTTATTTAAGAGAGAGTGTAGAGACCTTAAATCCAGTATCCTATAGAAGTTGATTATATTTTTACATTAGTAATATATATATAAGATAACATAACAAAGGATCAAATAGTATATAAGTCTTGGTAAACTAGATACATACATAAATCACTCATTATATTTGAAAATGTAAAATTAAAAAAAGTATTTTATTTTATTACATTATTATTCCCTCTACAATATATATGAATATCATTAATAGTGGTCATCCTTAGGTCTAAATAGAGGAGGAAACAAAATAAATTGTCTTCTCAAATTACTTATAGGGTTACATACAACATAATTTATCTTTTAAATTTAATGTATAATCAGTATGGAAAGGAAAATAATAAAAAATACATATCATTTAGTTATAGACATGGGAATGAAGAATAATATGGTAGGAATAATTGATTATAAAATAATTTAATAAAAATTATCACATGAGATTTAAACTTATCGTTAAGTATCATAACTATTTGAATAATCTCATTGACATCAATAACATATTTTATAATGATGTCTTACATAACATTAGTCATCTTAAAACTACTATAATGGATTCAGGAAAATTCATATTATATAAATGAGTAATGAATAATCCAAAAAACCAAACTGCTTTTTCTCATGATACAATATGATGCATAAAGGTGCTATTCAATTTCAGGACTCACCTATAACATAATAATTACAATTAATTCATTATAAGAAAAAATATCTCAATCAAATTTCCTTAATAATGTATAATTTTCTATATTGAAAGAATTAGATTATATAATGTTAAGGAATTCCTTATCAAAACTTATTATAAACAATCTAGAATAATTTTTTTGATGTTATCATTACAGTACATTCTTAGTAACAATAAAATTCTTCAAATAATATTTTTATATATGAAAATACATAAAATTACATCACTGAAAATTTGATTGAGAAAAATATCAATTTCTTTTTAAAATAACTCTTTTAAATATAAAAAATTGTAGAATATTAAGAATTACATTTCATTTAAAAATAATCACGAAAATATTTAAAGTAATCTTCAAATCATTTAGTTTTCATAGTGGTGGGAAATGTTGATAATATGATGTGTGATAAATCAACAATTCCATTGATATTTTTGGTAAAAATTAAATAAGTACCTCATTTAGAAAATGGAAATGACATTCATTTTAAACCATTTTATAAAAAATTAATCATTATTTAAATGAAAATGAAAATCAATTGGATAATATAAAAACTATGGAAAACATGTGTAGAATACAAGGTTATGGAATAAAAATTATCTTCAACCAAAGAGAGAAATACAGTCGGGTTTCCTTAAAAATATTATTCAGTTTCCTAAGTACTAAAATATTTTAATATGAAAGGGAAATTTTATATTTCTATAAATAAATATTTTATAATAAAATATATTTGTTTTAGGTTAGATTGATCAAATAATTACCTATGATATTTATTGAAAATAATAATCTCAAATAATGATGAGATTTGAAAAAAAACCATCATATTTGGTCCATCATGATTCATATGTGCCTTTAACCTCATGAATAATTAAATTAAAATTATTATAATTCTATAAAATAACCATATGAATACTTTTATTTTCATAATGGATTCACTTATAACATTTTTTTATAGGTTTAACAAAAAAATCTTTATTTATGTAATCATGTCCTTATATTAGCTCTCTCATATTTCAGGTTTGCTTCTGTCCATAAGTTCTCGTACAAGCACATTGGTCATGGATAGATTATATAAAAAATTATGATATAAATATACTATATATTCATAATATAAATATTTATAATCATACATAAAATCTAGAGATAATTAATTACCCTATTTATGAAGACGATATGTTGTATATATGCATGAACATTGATTCACATTTAGAAATATTGAATGAAATAAAGGTAGAAAATAATTCACCATTTTATTAAAATTATTATATATATATATATGTAACTATAACCTTATTTATTTCTATGTAATGTGGGAATGAAAAAAAGAACATCCGTTCGTTGATATAGTAGTCCACATGTACAGATGAGCAACATTAGAGTTTTCCAACAGATGAGAAGCTATGAATAAATATTTTATTATTATTTTTATAGAATAATAATTATGTGAAAAATAAAGTATATAAACATTAATCACATCTAATTTACTATCTATAAATTTATGTGATGTAAAATTAGTTGTAACACGTTGTTGAGGTGGTAGTGCACAAGTACGTATGAGTGTTGTAACACACGAGATTTTTAGGAGTAATATATTTTTTTATGTTATATATATATATCATCAAAGGAATCTTTCACTACACACTCGCTAGGCTTACTTTACACGCAATCGCGACCTTCCTCGATAGCTTGCGTTGTACGCAATACCGACTTTCACTAAACGACGATATGCTATTAAAATATTTTTTAAAATAGCCGTTATAAACAGTAATAACCACTTTTTGAAATTTTATCTTTCAAAATGGACCTCATTTTTTGGATTCGGAATACCGAAATTAGCCTAGGGTGAAATTTTGGTATTTTTTCTGAAATCTTTCAATTTTTGATGAATAGTGAAACCACTAAGTGGTAGGTTAAAAAATGAATTTTGCATAAAACTTAATTTTACCGCTTCTTTGAATGGAATTTCGAAAATCCGACAGCCACGGTTGATATCAGTAAGAAAAATGTGGTTCAATGAGATAAAAATAATTTTTTGGTGAATAGTAACTTTTTACTTTTTTACCGCGGTTAATAGTAAATAGGGTAACTAAGGGTAAATATGATATTAATATTAACCTAACACATGTTCTAATTCTATTGGATAAGTGTAATTCGACCACAAACAACCCTATGAATATAATATGACCATTTAGGTCCACTTGGATTAGATTATGACATTTAATATTATTTTATTTAATGAATAGTTAAAATAGTTAAAATCAAAGTTTAATAACTAAAAAATTTTTAATATGAAGTTATACATAAGATAAATTCGACAATAAATTTTCATTAGAAAGATAAATAGATTTACTACATAATTATATTTTATTTATAATTTTTAGACTTTAAATAAATTAATTTATTTATGACACAACGATGATGCAGTAATTACCCTTTTAAGGAAATGATAACATAAATGATGTTATAAATGCTCAAATAAATGTAATTTTAGACTTTTTATGAATTACACTAATTTTCTAGGTTACTATGATATATTAGTGTTGATTTAATAAACCTTTTTCAAACATATAATTCTGTTATTACTTTCACAAAAATCATATATCAAATAGTGTCAAAATTGACAAAAAATAGTTTTTAAATCAAATATTATATTATTAATTTTTCTTTTATTCCTAAAAATCTAAGATTCGGCAAAATGACTTAGATAAGGATATATATATTAATAATAAACAACTTTGGGTTCTTTTGGCATGTTATAGTAAGTTTATTAACCATATAGTGTAAGAAAACAAAAAGACACGGTAAAAGTTAAATTATTTAACTTAGAGATAAATCTAATTGATAAGGTTAACATAATAACCTAAACTTTTCTAAATCCTATTGGTTGATATTATTTCGACCCATCCCCACTTTAACTTCTAAATAAGACCCTTTTTAACCATTATAAACCGATTTTGACTTTAATATAAAATAATATTTTGAGATATTCCTAAGGTGCCCTTCTCCTCCCTTATAAAAGGGAACCTCCTCCCCCTCCTCCTCACACCAATTTGAGAACTCAAGCTCGGCCAACCCCTTCAAAAATCCCTTATTCACTTCCATAGAATAATCCTAGAGGTCCTGGTCTTCTTCAAAGACCAATCTTAGTTCCCTAAGTGAAGGATTCAAAGAGGCGTTTCAAAGAAGAGGTAATATCCATTACTAATCTTTTCAATTTCTTTCTTCTTAAACTTCTTCCTATTTAGTTGTTTCATGATAAAGTAATAACATCAGTATTACTTACATACTGATATGTTATTATAAATATGAAACAACCCTAATTCACCTTATATCCATCCTACAGAAAAATGAAATCACCGCGCGTGCGTACGTACGGAATACCGTCTCCACGTCGTGGTGTAATCTATTTTCCACCATCACCGTACAAGGATGTGTATAATGGTGTAATGAGTAACTATATATGATTATTATAAAGTTATATTGATACTGAAATACTATAAATACACTTAAATACAATTCCACGATCATGGGAACAATATCATCGCTCGTGCGTACGTACGGAATACAGTCTCCACGATGTGATGCGACTCGTTCTACCTGATCATCATTACATAGTAATTATATAAATGAATTGAATGAATAAATATGATATATGTTACAGTAATACCATTCTGGATATAAGTTATCTATAACCTTAAAAGAATAATAAGAATTTATTCGGCAAAACACGCATAAGAACAAAAGGCAATAAAGACCCGAGTAACAAGTAACAATGATATATTACTAATAAGAAGCTAATAATATGACCATATATGATATCATATCAATATGTATGATTCTGGAATAAGTCAATAACATTATTTAAACCATTATACAGGAGCTTCAGACACGTACAAAGCAAATCGGATCTAAGGTAAGGGAAATATCACAATCTCATTTTTATCCGAGATTGTTTATACTTTGGAATTTACTAGGGTGTATTTTATCATCCACATCCATGTTTCCTAAATATGTAATATTATTTCCATCCACATAAAATTTTTTAAATCCAATTTTACCCTTCGGTGAGTTTTTAGTAAAAGATATGAAAGGAATCTTTTGTTGTTTTTCGTACGAGGTACTTTTTGACTTTTCCAACAAAAGTACGAGAAGAATGTTTTTTTATCATATACGTCAAGAATGGATTTTTAAAACATTATTTCCAAGAATCTTCCTTTATAGGTTTTCAAGTTTATTTTTAATCAACTTCTTTTACTTTATAGTTGTATAACATGTTAAGAAAAGAAAAGTGTTTTTGAAGTAGAAAGGTTATTTTCCTAAAGAACGGAGTTCAAATGTTTTATCAAAATTATTTTCCATCTAAGATAATATAGGGTTCTGTTTTTATCCCTATTATTACATTGATTTGATTATGTTGTGAGGGAATTATTTTTATGAAGTAATTTACCTTATATGATTTGTTTTATGATGTCATGATGTTTCAAGAATCCGATTTTTGTTACATGTGTTATGCGATGATGTATGATTTATGATTATGTAGAACACATAAGAAAGGATTAATTATAAGATGGGTGGGACCTATATCTCCCTCCAATGCATTGGGTAAAGATTTATATATCATGAGATAGACATGGCTAGAACAGAAGGTTATTTCGGTTCAGTGATACAGGACTGAAATGAAAAGTGAACTCGGTTCAGAAATGGACTTTGTCCGCTAAGATAGTCTTGGAAATAAGTCAAGACTAACAAGAAATGATTTTCCATGATTATGTGTGCATGCCACAAAGTTTCAAGTTTTATGTTATGATTATGGGGATCTCATTTTCATATCTATGATTTATTCCATGTTAAGATATTATGATCTCTTTTGCAGGTTATGATTTTCAAGAAGATATAATATGATTTTTATTTCCTTTATTTTACCTTGCTGAGCATTTGAGCTCACCCTTTTTTGTATTTTTTCTTTTCCCCAGGTCAGGAATATAGATATTAAGTAGAATATGCTAAAAGAGACCATAGATATGATGAAATAAATGGGAGACACTGTAGAAGATTTATGAACCAGTTGTTTATGTTTCCCAGTTTCTAAAGACACTATACCTATACGGTCCTTTGTGGTTTTGTCATATGTTTTAATAAGTGTGCTGCAATTTTGAAGTATTAAAAATGTATGTAAAGTATGGGTCGTTATAAGTGTTACATTAAATCATCAATTCGTTGAAATAGTGCGAATAATAGTGATTTAATAATAAAAAAATTAGTATATTTATTAATCTTATATTTTTATTTTATTATCAATAATAAAAATTTAAAAGATGTAGAAGAATAAATAAATTGAAAGCACTCAGTTAAGAGTTATGCCTCTTTGTTGAGAAAAATCTCTTTTCTTACACCGTAATCCCCGAAAGGACAATATTTTTAAATTGAAATTATTTACATATAATATTTATGAAACATTGAAAGGTGTTATGGTGTGTATTTTACATTATATAAGTCTAAAATGGTGTGTGGATGAGAATATACAAGGTTCCCTTTTATAAATAAAGGGAGGGGAAATATAGTAATGACCTAAATTATTAATTTTTTATAAAATAATTTTAATTAAAAATGAATAAAAATTGATATAATTATAATATTATAGTGTTCTGAGTACAAATAATCCCATAAAATAATATTTATATATGTTTTGGTTATATTTTTACAATTATCTCTTAGTATTAACCCTTGTTAAAAATTTTCACAATTACCAAAACATTAAACCTTTCTCTATTTAAGGGTGAAATTTTATCTATAAAAGTAAAAGTGAACAATAAATTGAAATTGGATGATATTTTCAACCATATACACATTAACTGGTATTATATTATTTCTTTATGAATTTTAAAAAAATAATTAAATTTATTTATTAAAAACTATAATATTTGTTATTTTTTAAACTATTCATTAACATTTACATTAATATCATAAAAATAGTTATGGATTTATAGTATAATACTTAAAAACATACCTAATATTATATATATATATATATAATATTCTTGGAAATGAAAAATTCATAAAAATTTTATCACATTTAATATTTTTAATATCATTTATTTAATTTCTCTATTAATTGAATAAATATTGTTTTTCTATTGCGTAATAATTTAAGGTAATTAATAAATCACTAAAAATAAATAAATATATTGACATGTTAAAAAATAAATTAATTTTTAATTTTTTTTGGAATAATATAAACCATTTATTATCCTTCAAGAAATAAATATTTATATAACTGTTAAAAGAGTGACATTTAGTTTTTTTATCTCTTAAAAAAATTAAAGGTAATATCAATGAAAAATTAAACTAAGTGGCCATCTTTTTCATTCATGGATGTTAATTATATCACTAATAAATACAATAGTATTTAAAAATGGTTTAGATAAATTTCAAGGATTTGTCTAAAATTATAAAACCTTGTTTACCTGTTTTAACGTTACCGAGGCGAAAAATATTTCCCAGAGTTACTGTTAATAATGATAAGAATAAAAGCGGATTATATACCAAATTTTATACTTTTGAATCAAAAAATTTATTCCATTTTATCAAATTCAATTTACATTAGATGAAAAATATATTTTAAAATCAATCTCACAAATCAGGATGAAAATCTAATTTCTAAGAAAAATAGTTTTAAGTATAATACTATTTTATACAAATTTCATGCATAAAATTGATTCAAATAAAATATATTATATTATTTTCAAATAGGAATATCGTATTATATTTTAAAAATAATCATAAATAAAATGTGACTTTTGAAGTACTTCAATAGAAAATACATCCTTCAATAAAAATTAGTAGCTTTTAATACTCATCGAAAAAAATAAAATTTTCCAAAAATTATAAAAAATTATTTATTATATAATTTTGAGATAATGAATTAAAAAAAGAAAAAATAATTCTCAAATAAAATTTAGAAAACATCCATAATTTAATTATAATATTCAAAAAAATTGTAGTAAATACCATTTTTGGTGAAAACATAAATCTGAATTGTATAATAACATTATTGAAATATTTAGTTCTTATTTAGAAATAATTAATCAATAAATTTGTTTTTAGTAATTTTTTATATATTTCCTAGTTTTTTTAATCCAATAAAAACCCTCCAATATAAAGGATGGGTTATCATTAAATTATAATTTTTTTATAATATATTCCAATTCACATAAATCTCAGTGTTGTGTATTAAGAAAACATTAAGTATATTATTCCTTTAAACCAAATCATTGGGGTTTTACATAACCCCATAACCTATATAAATAAATTTATCCCTCTCAAATTATTTCAATTATAAGAGGATAAATATTTAAGAATAACTATATTATAAACCCCATTGTCTAGAGGGATAATTTAACTTCCATTGAAAATGGGATGTGGGAAATTTAATTGTTTTCTTGATGAAACACATAATGAGAATCCCAAATTAAGATAAAATGAGTTGGGAGTCATATTATAGACATAGAGTGGAAAAATAAAATCCAATGACTAATAGAGATTGATGTATAACATTTCCATGAAAAATATAATGACCAAACGACCATAAATCACTAAGGGGTGGAAAGACAATCAATTTATCAAAAATAAAGGTTCAAGGAAAAAAATGATTTCAACATCAGTTTTCAGATATTATAGAGATTCATTTACTTATTGATTGGGAACTCGAGAAAATGTGATTTATTTATATTCAATTAATAATAATAATTCCATAATTTGGATTTTCTAAGAAGAATTAACACTTTATCTTTAATTGCGTGAAATGAATTTTCTAGATGAATTTGTTAGTCATGAATAAATAAACTTCTCTTTTAATGTATTATAATATTAATAAAATAAATAAAACTCCTTTATTCTATATCCAAATATTTACCAAAACCAAAATTATGATTACATGTTACTTCAATACATATAAACGTTTCTATGATGAAATAATTTATTAATATCTAAAATCATAAAAATAACACCAAATGTTCATCTTAGCATTTAGACTCCAACATAAAATGTCAGAAAAAATTCAAAGCCCAAAAATCATAATATATGGACATATGTCAATTGTTTTAATATAAAAAAAACTATTCTCTTCATATAATATGAATTACTCGTAAGTTCATATAATAAAAATGTATATACCATAATCATATACTCCCAAAATATGATAATTGTTACCATTAATATCCTAAATGACTATAATTCCATAAAAAAATCATATATTATTCCTAATTTGACTCAATGTTTATTCTTGAAATTATATTTACAGTAAACATATAATATTTAAAATACAGTTTACATAACATGATTCACTTATTCACAAAATCGCAATTTCAATCCCTTATTAATATATATGATATATTCCAAAAATATTCATTCTTATTTTTCCCAATAAACCATAAATTACTCAAAATAAATGATCTATTAACCCCAATCATCATCAATATCATAAAAATTATTTCCCCATAATGAAGGACCATTATTTTTCAAATATTCATTTTCAAGAAACATATACTAAACCAACATGTTTTATTCTAGTAAATGTTTTACAAAATATTTTTAATAATTATAATCTTTTATCACAATAAAAAATCATATGGTGTACTATCTACATTATATATTTGACCAACCATTGACTACCTCCCATGACAATTTATTTTTATCATAAAACACTGTGGAATATTATAGTTTCTTATGGATTTTATTATCTTATTAGTCATAATGGAGGACAAATTTTATGTGAATTACCTAAAGCATATCACTGAGAGTGTTAAACTCGGTGTAGAGTAAGGGAACATTGACCATCTAATATAATGGTTAAAACAATATAATCAACCAACTCTTTACAAGTTTATTACCATTGGATTCATTATTTCCCAAATAACATCTACTAGTTGTATCCCAGTAGGAATGTATTTCTTGGAAAAAAAAATTTACAATCACAAGAACATTATGATGCTACCCAATAATTATAAAATTAATCAAAGTAAGTCATAGGGTTTAATTCCTTAATCAATATTTTAAATACTACGGTTACATAGGTTTATATGAAACATTATGTTTTAAAATATTTAAATAACACAACCTTACTATCCCTAAGTCGATGGTAACTTATTTACATTGTCAATATATATAATAAATTAAATCACAATGTTATGAATAGTAAAATACCATTGAAAAAATATATAAATACTATAATATCACATTACATTCGAGAAAATAATATACAATGAAATATTTTCTTTAAGAACATCATTATTATCTCTAGTATGTCATTTCATATCTTTCATATTGAACATCTTGTGATCATAGGAAGAGTGAAACATATGAAATAGGTTAGCCCAAATATTCAGTAAATGCTACTTATAGTAGAATATGTCTTTCTTCCAAAGTGTATAATTAATATTTAATGGAAAATAAACGAAAAAATTAATTTTAATAAATAACATGAGATGGGATAATAGTATGTTAGGATTAAATGATTATAAAAAATTCCATATAAATAATCACATTATCTTGAGACTTACCATATATATTAACTATTGAAATAATCTGATGGATATTGATAAATGATTTCACAATGATGGAATGAATAATTAATTATATATTAAACATACTATAAAGGATTAATAAGAATTCAGATTTCATAAAAGGGTATTCCCTCATCCAAATACCCAACCAACTTTTTATCATGAGACCTACTAATCCATCTAGGGGATTTGTAATTGCATTCCTCACCCATTACCCAATAATACTAATGTACTCATAATCCTAATAAACAATAAAAATTAAAAAATATGACTTAAAAATATTTACCTATTGGTGTTTGGAAATCTAGAATATATAATTTGAATAATTTCCCCACTTAAACTGGTTATAAACTATCAAGAGAAGTATACTGGATGATAACATTAGAGTATATCCTCTCTAAATAATAAGACACTCCAATGGATTTTGACATACATAAAAATATTTATAAAGTAAAATTAAAATATTTATTGGGTAAAATAACATTTTAACATTACAATCACAACTATTAAAACTAAAAAATTTCAAAAATATAAGAAATTTTATTTTCATTGAAAATCATATGGAAACATGTAAAGGAAGCATCAAAGCATTAGGTTGTAATACTAGGGGAAAATTTTGTTTTTCCATGAAAATTATAATAAATATTAATTTATCATTTTAGATAAAAAGAGAAATTAAAATCATTCATGAAATGACAAAAATATTTAATTTAGACAATTTTTTTAAACATTATATCCCAGATAAAAATTACTTTAATCAATCATTGGAGAATAATAAAATAATTGAAAACATTTTTAGAAAACATATATATGGAAGAATAATTTTTTTTACAAAATATAGAAATAATGTTAATTTTACTTAAAAATATTCTTTCAGTATATTGAGAATATAATGTGTGTAAAATTCAGGGAACACTTTTGATTTGTTGATATTACTCGTGTAGAATATAATTGAAACACCCCATAAATTCTAGAAGAATAATATTTTATTCAATAGTGTATTTGACAAAAAACAACTAGATTAGATGATAATTTAACACACCATGAAATTAAATTATATTTATTTTAGAATAACTTTTAATTCATAGATAGCTTACAATATACATGACAATTATATTTTTTCATAGATTTTGTTTTATGAAAAACTTAGTTTTACTAAATAATAATATATTATTAATACTTTTTTAATATGATATTTATCTCTTAGAAATTATATTGGTTGGTATAAATAGTATTATATAACATATAAATGTTCATATTTTTCACATGTTTACTATTTATATATTGATTAGAAATTAAATAATAATCAATTAAAAGGAAAAAATTCTTTCTAGAAAGTGATATTTTTTTTTAAATATGGAATAGTTACAATTTATAATCCTATTTTAAATTCTGTTTTTCCAATTTTGAAAAATTTATATTTCAAAATAAAAATAATTTTTGAAGATTTAAAATTAAAATTATAATTGTGTGATTTTTTTGTATTTTTCTAAGAAGATTCATTTTTTTATGAATTCTAAAAAATAATGAATTTTAATCATAAACTATTTTTTCATTTAAATATTTAATAATCCTAAACTGTATTTAGAATTATTTTGAAAGTAAAATTAGTTCAATTTGAGATAAAAAAACTCTAATTTCTTTCATTGTGAACATTTTAATATTTCTTTTAGATAAAAAAAATATTTTTAAACTTTTGAACATTTTCTATTTCAAAACTCACATTCTCATAATATTCATAGGATTAATTTAAATTAAAAATCTACTGTTTATGTGAGTTTAATTTGAAAAATAAGTATTTTATATTTGGAATCAGAATAATTTATAATATCTATTAAGGTAAAATTAAATTTTTACTACAATAAACTGTGAAACAATTAAAAATTATTTATTATGATTAATTTGAAAACAAATATTTGAATATTACATTAGTTTATATTAAAATTAATTTTACACACACATTGGATTTTGTTTTAATAAATATGATTTTAATTTCATAATTATTTTTCCTATATAATTTACCAAAAATAATTTTAATTATATTCATAAAGGTTAAATTACTGAGGTACATAAAAATATTCAAGTTACCGTGGAAAAAACTAGTGAGTTAAAATTGTGAAAACATAAAGTCTAATGAATAAAAATATCCACTTTTGTTAATTTTTATGAGTTTGAGGTTGTTGTATTTCAAAAAACCTATAATTTCTTATTATTAAATTTTTGATCCAAATTACGTAAGGTATACAACCAACTAGTGAATACATTTGGGCATTTACAAGAATTCTACACCTCCTCAACTATAAAGAGGTACTCATTCCCCACACTTCATCACACATCTCAACCAATTTGGATCATAAAATTACAATCTAGATCAATTAAAATCACCCCAAAAATAATCATATAATAATTAGTTTTTTATTAAATCCAACATACGAATGGTTTAGTGAAAACAAAATGAGGATACATAACGAAAAGGTAATTTTCTTCAATGAGCATATTTATTTTACTTCTCTATACACCTCCATAAAAATTTTATTAGAACATAATGAAATTATAAAATAATTATCTCCCATAAATTTTAATTCTCTTATAATATGGGTACTATCTAGAAACATATTATATTCCATCAAAAGGGTTACACAATCATTGTTCTAGTGTATGGAAGACTACCACCTTGTTAACCAATTACATTCTTTTTTCATTAATACCGCCAAAATTTTTGAATTATGATGTATATAAAGTATATATGTGATAATTATAAAATTATTATACATCTACAAGAATTATATCATATATACCTTATTACATTACTTTTTTTAGAGACATGATAACATCCCTTTTGTGTACGAAGGACTACCACCACACAAAGAAAGGTGATTCATCTTCGAATAACGTTTCACAAGGAAGTTGATAAAGATAAATCAAATAATTATATGTGATATAAATGACATAATTATGATATTAATGGTATGTTTATCATTATATATAGAAAAAATGTCCTCTAATTTTCATTTCACTCAATGAATGGCGATAACATTGTTTCTGTACTTGAGGAATATCTTCTCAATGATGGGGTGTCACTCTCTTTTAATCACCACACCACATAGATGATATTTATAAGTAATTAAATGGTATATATTATATTATATTATTCATGTTAATGTAAAATATTACTTATCTTCTTTCTATAATGAATATTTAGAATGAATACGTTACTCATGGGTATGTACATCTTATCGTCTCCATGACCCTAATGTGAATAACTTTTTATTACCATCATTAATAATTTATTTTAAACGTGAAATTTTTGTAAAAAATTATAATTTTTTATTTTTTATTTTTCAATATATGATTTATCTATATAATATACGCATTAACCAAATCCTTCATGTTGAAACATACTTGAAAAACATGGAAATTAACCCCTTAAATAATGAAAATAATGAATGATTATTAATTAAAGATTAATAAAATTTTATATATTAATCATATATGATATTCTAAAAATTAATATGTTCTGGGATAAGTTATTAACTTTTATAAAACCATTATAGTATATTTTAAATAGCAATAAAAAAGTGAGGGTAAAGTTAGGGATATCGTATCAATTTACAAACCATTGATACTTTTTTGTTACTATGAAATAATTTAATTTAATGCGGTATATATAATTCTTGTTTGATCTTTAATATCATGATTTATTCAAAATTAATGTTATTTTATGTTTCAGTATTTATAATTTCATCTAATGGTATTTTACTTTAAAATTACTATGTGGTAAATGTTATTGTACAATCTCACTTTCTTTTTTATTATTAAAATTCTCTAAAAACAATCACATTCATATAGTCTTATTCCAATAGAAATTATATTTATCTTAAATATACATATTATTGGGTGATAGATATGATTATTTTTGAAATTGTATACAAGTATTACATTTGATGTGTATATATAAATTTATTTGATTAATTGGGGATATATTGATAATTCTATACCCTATAACCAAAACAGATAATTGATAGGGAACATTTTTTATGAATTAAATGAATTAAAATATATAGGTGGAATGTTTTGGATATGTAATATATAGGTTGAGGAGAAGTTAATTCAATACCCTCGATCCACTTGTAGTCTCATGAGAAAAAATAAATTAGCCAAACCCTATGCATTTGTAACAAGTATATTTTAAACGGTCTTGTGAATGGTCTGGATAGTAGTACATCCTAAAACATATTATGAATGTTCTTGACCAAACATTTATAATTTTAATGGGAATAATTTCATCTGATTATTATGTATTTCATTATTTTAGAATTCATTTATTTTATCTATTATATTTTCGCTTTGATATTATCTATCAATGTATTTCATTATTCTTTTATTGATTAAATGGAATGTGTTCTTAGTTATTGACCATCCCATATTTATTTTAACTTATCTAAACATGGTAGTTATGTTATTTTAATGGCATCAATTTTTTTTATTTCCCTTCCATATTTCTTATTATACATGTTTTTTTCATAGTTATTGTCTACAGATACATTTTCTTCTTAGATTATTGATTACATTGAATTAATGTAAAATTATTTAACATTCCATATTATTTATGATTATTGATTCATGATAGCTTATGTTGTACTTAACCAATACTGAAAATTTTATTTACCCTTATTTTTTAATGTAGGATATAATTAAGAGTACTACATTTGATATGCAAGGATATTATAGAGGGAATAATGTTATTCTGAAAAAATGTTATGTTGTAATATGTTTTTTTGAATATAAATTGAGAATCATATATGTATTTTGATTATTGAGACTACTAAACTATTTATTAATTTGGGATGTGATTCTGTATATCCTATGCTTATATAATAAAAAAGGCACCAACATCTGGATACATGGGTTGGGGTCTCTAAAGTTTCTATCATAGGTTATTTAATAGAATCCTCCAAAAATAGATTTAGGAAAACATAGATTAGGTAACAATACCCTATTAAAACATTGAATGTATGTATATGGGAAAATACTAATTTTATTAAGGAATATTTTTTGTTCTTTAACATAAAAATTAAACATTGTCTAGATACAACAAGTGAATATGGTTCTAGAATAGAAATATTTATGAGTAATAACTCTAAAAAGGGCATTTTTGGATTGACCTGGTAGTCACATATTGTATTAAAAAATGCCTCAATGTGCACCTGGAATGAAATTCTTATGGTATTTGTTTAGGAAATAATATATTCAATGCATAACATTATGAATAATTTTAATAATGAACTACATTAAACCTAAGGTGTATTAGATTGAAAAAAAATTATCTTAAAATAATGGACAGATATTTTATGAGTATAATGAAACTACATGGAGAAAAGAATTGTTGAGGAAAAAAGAATAGTAATATGGATGGAAATAAATATCACTACATGGATCCATTAATAGTTCATTGTCTTAAATATAGAGATCCGGGATATTATCTGAGTCAAATCCCACTTCTAAAGGATAACTCATAGATTAACGAATGATATTTTATTAACTAAAATAGTTGAAGTATTTATTAGAATTCCAAAATTATTTTATAGAATTATTTTTACAAATGTAATTTTTGTATAAGAATCCTGAAACATTTAAATATTTTGTTACATTTTAGAATCATACATTTTTTCACTACCTTAAGAGTTATATATACCATTATTGGTTTATGAGGATAATTTTGATCATAATTTATATGTCTTAAACACCTTTTTTAGGCGTCATGTGATGATACTATACCAAGATTAATGACATTTTGGGAGAAATTTATGGAAATATAACTCATTGGTTTAGTATATGTTTTATTGAATAATTTATATTAGGAATAATTCATTTAAATTTTATTTCTATAAGTTTAATGGTTTTTATAACCTTTAGTGTTAATATTATCATTAATAAAATTGTAATTGTAGTAATATAAGATTATTACATTTTTAAAAAATGATACATTTAAAACCCTAGTTAAATGGTTATTTAATGAATCACATTATTGAAAGAAATTATATCATTAATTTTTAGAAAATTATTTTACTTATATTTATATTATTTTATAAAAAGGTAAACGTGAATTATAAATGACAACCTATCACATTTGGCATAGCCATGGGGCTTGAAAACACTATATCAATATGATAAGGGTCTTTCACCAACCATTGGACTATGTGATATCCCAGTTAATATAATATTATTTTGAAGTCAATCAATTTTAAAAATATATATTAACTATGAAATAGTGGAGTTAATTTTGAAGTATATAGATTAATTTATTATATTGGATAAATAGAAGAAAAAAAATTATTGGTTTTGGAAAATATTAAGATATAGAATGAAATAATTTACACCCTTAATGGATTATACGATATGTAAAATATAACTTTTAGTTCTTTGGAAATGAGAAATCAGTTTTGGATATTAATTTCTCGGAGAAAGGGATGAATTGGAAATTAGTTGAAGCACAAAAGGGTGACTTTTTATTATTAAATAGAAATGGGTCAAGTAATTATATTTTCTAATATTCATAAATTTCAAATATTTACTCAATTTTTGGAAAAGGAACTTGAATTAAAAATGTTAACCTCTTACATTCATATATGATAGATCATATGATCTTTTAAATCATCATAGATATATGATTTTAAAACCCTTAAAATTTCATTTATCATTCACTTATATATAATCAATTACCTTAATCATTCTCTATAATTAATTATTATTTTATTCCATGTCCATATCCTCACTTTCCACCAAAGTTTTATTCAGTGGAAACATAGTTATGTGTTATTCCAAAAGTCCTTGGTACTTACCTTTAAATAATATTTGAAGGATATTTTATTAACCCATGTTGTTATTTTTGGTTTTCAATAATGGTATTTAAAACTTTTAAACCCTTTATTACCATGATCATGTTTAAATTTCAAGGATTCAATTTAATTGTGGTGGGGAGACCCTAACACCCCAAAAAGTCTGGAAGAAAAAATTTTATTCAATAGTGTGTGTGATAAGAAAACATCAAATTATGATAGAGTATAACTCCTCATGAAATTAAAATATATTTTCAATACAATAAATTTAATATCACAGATATACTATGATACACTCAAAACTATGTTTCATTAATTTCTTGCATTTGACGCATGACTGACATTTACCGAACAACAATATACTACTAAAATTAATACTTAGTATGCTAGTTATTTCAGAGATATTGGAATAGAGTGTATAAATAGGATTATTTATTAAAATATATAGTATACATATGTTTATTTGTTATCTATATATTTGAAGTAAAATAATAATCCTTTTAGAAAAAATGAATATTTTTCTGAAAATGTATTATTCTAAATGATGGATTTTTTGTGCTGTGTGTATATAATTTAATATTAATTTTTAAAAAATTTAGAAAATTTATATGAAAGAATAAATTTAATTTTTGAAAATTTATTATCTAAATTATATTGTGCTTAATATTAGGTATTTTTCGATGATGTTTTATTTTTTATGAATAGTGAAAAATACCGAATTTTAATTTAAAACTACATTTCCGTTGAAGTAATTTTTAATTGTAAAATATATTTTCAACTTTTATTAAAGTATAATTAGTTAGAATTTATATAAATAAATCTAATTTTAGTCGATTTAAAAATTTTAAATTTTAATTTAGATATAAAATTTTATTAACATTTGATCATTTTCACTTTAAAACTCCGGTTTCACGTCAGGTAGGGATGATTATATTTTAAAAAAATTAACCTATTATGTGAGTGTAATTTAAAAAATATTGATTAAATACTTAGAATCAGAATAGTTTATATTATATGATAATTTATCATAAAATTTTAAATTAATTATGAGTGAAAACAATAATAATCATTTACAATGATTAAGGCTAAAAGCGATTTGTGGGTATTACATGAATTTGTATTGAAATTAATGTCACAAAAATATTATATTTTTCTTTAATATATTTAGTTTAATATTAGTAATATGTCAGAATAAATAGTATAACAAAAAATATTGTAATTTAATTCTTAAAGGGTAAATTACCTATGTAAATAAAAAGATACATGTTACCGTGGTAAAAACTAAATGGATAAAAATGATTAATATTAAATGATAAGGAATAAAATGATAAATAAATCACTCTTTTTTGTTGTGGAGGTTTTTATCGACCAAATAAATACTCCCCTACATTAATATTCAATTTTGGTTTCATATGAGGTAAGCGAGACATCCAAATAGTGAATTTTGTAAGGTACTAACAAGAATGTCACTCCTCCTCAACTATAAAAGAGAACTCACTCCACTAACATATTCACATCTATAAAGACATTTCAATCAACCAAAACCTTCCATAATCACTATCCAAATTACCTACCCTCATCCTAGAATCCTTATTTTGGTTATAAATCCTATGTAGGATGACTTTAGTTCAATCTTAAGGAGGATACCCAAAGAAGAAGAAATTTTCTTCAATGAGCTTCATTATTTTACTTCATTATCAACATCATTTAATTTTTATTATAATAGTATGATATGATAACATAATTAACTTAAAAATATTATTTCTCTATAATAAAGTAATTGAATGAAACAATATCCAATTCCATAAAATGAGTTTCGAAATCAATGTTTATTTGTATGATAGACTACCTCCACACAAACCCATGTTATTTGTTTTTCAATTACCTCCTGTCATGGTTTAGTATTATGAGGTATATAAAGTATATATATGATAATTATTACATTATTATACCTATTTAGTAATCCTATAATACAAAACTTTTTAATTTTAATTCTGTAGAGGACATGATATTGTCACTCGTGTATTTGGCGGACTACCGCCTCACAGTGTGATGTGATTCTTCATTCACTAACGCTCCATATAAATGGTGATAAGTATACATTTAATGATTAAATGTGATATAAATGAAATAAGTATGACATTTATGATAGATGTATATAATTTTAACATAATATTTTATTTTCTTACATGTTCACTCAATGAAAGACAATAATGTCATTTGTTTATGTGTGGACTACCGCCTTCACGAAGCAATGTGCCTTTACATTCATCACCGAATCACATGGAAGATATATATAATATATATAATGGTATATATGTTATTATTATCATATGGGAATTCAAAATATTAATTATCTTTTTTCTATAGTGAGCATTGAAAATTGAAAACAGTAGTCATGCGTACAAACAACCTACCCACTACATGAAAAAAGCATACATCATTTTTTATAACCATCATTCATTATTGATTTTAAAAGTTAAATTACATTATAAATATGATACATATTTTTATTATAATTAATCTATTGACTATATAACTATATAATATCCTAAGTAACATTATTATCATGATGAAATACGCATGAGAAAACATAGAAATACACACATGAATTAATAAAAATATTGAATGATTTTTAATGAACTCATAATAAGATTTTATAAAAGGATAAAATATGATAATATAAACATATATATAGATTTGGGAAAATTAAAAAACACGTATAAAACCAATATTCATGAGGTTAAATTACATTCAACAAAAGAGAGTGTTAGGTAAGGTAATTCATCTTAATTTACATTCTATTGATTCTTATTTTTTTATGAACCAATTCATTTTTATATGGTTTACATTCTATCTATTTAAAATTTAATATCATGATTTATTGGTAGTTATAGGTATTTTATGTTTCATATTGAAAAATTTCATTCAAGGGTGTTTGACATGAGTATTACTATATTGTAAAAGTTATTTTACAATCCCACGTTCTATTTTGATTCTTAACCTTATCTTGAAAACAAAATCATTATTGTAATAAAATTCCATTAGAAATATATTTCTATTAAATATCCATATATTACTATGTGTTGGATATGTTAATTTCTAATTTTACATGCTATTTCTATATATGGAATTTACTTTGAATATTATTTGATTAAATGGGGAAATATTGAAAAATCTATAACCTTTAATCGATAGGGATATTTCATAAGGAACATTTTTATAAAATAAAATAATTATTTTATATATGAGGAATAATTAGGAAATGAAATAAATGGGGATAAGGACAAGATAATACAATCCCCTTGATTCATTGTTGGTCTCATGAGAAAAAATCTATTGGCCAAATGATACGCATTTGTAATCAGTCTGTTTAAAACTTTCTTATGAATGATATTGATAGTAGTATGTTCTAAAAAATATTGTGAAAGGTCTTGAATGTAAAGGATTCATGTTCCTAGAAAACATGACATCCAATAATTAATAATTTTATTCATTTAGAATTCAGTTATTATTATCAATAATAATTTCTCTATAATATTTTCTCTAGATGCATTTCATTCTCAACTTATTGATTAAATGGAATGTGTTCTTACTTATTTATCATCTATATTTTTTATAACTTATGTTTCCATGATAGTCATTTTATTTAAATGGAATTTTTTCCTAGTTATTTATATTTCTATTTTTATTATTATACGTGATAGTTTTCCCTTTATATTATCTATAGACCACTTGATTTTAATATTATTGATTAAATGGAATGATTTTTCAATTATTTACCTTTCTATATTATTGTTGCTTATTAACCTCTGTTATATTACATTGTACTTAAACCTTTCTTAGCAATTGAGCTTGCCCTTATTTTTTTTACTTTACTCAAGATTACATGAAGAGTACTATGTTTCATATGCAAGGATATAATAATTAGAATACTGTTATTTTTTATAAAAAATTTGTTTTATTTTATTTTTAACAATATAATATGAGAATAAATTATGTATTCTATTTACCAATGTTAATAAACAATTCATTCTTCTGGGATATGATTCCATGTATCATAAAAAATGTAAAAAAGTTGGAACCGGCTCTAGACTACTAGGTTCATGGTTGGTACTATGATATATTGGGTTTATGTTATAAAGATTAATTAATTCTCCCAATAGTGAAATAAACATAAAAAATCATGAATAAAGATGAGACTATGAAATAAACCCTTACCTCATGTTTTAAATGATTGGTATTTGATTTTATACTCTTTTATATTAAATTTTTATTTAATAAAATTCTACCAAAAATCATATACATACATATATTATCATATATTATTCATTTATAACTTTTAAATATACATTTAATAATACCTTTTATTAGAATCATTGTTTCTTAGTGATAACTCTATATTTTTTCATGTAAGTTTTAGTTAAAAAATTTGGGCCCTCATATATTAATAATGGTACCATAACCTATTAAATTTTATTATTGATATAAATGTTTTTTATATTTAATATATAACTATTTTTGAACATATATAAAATAAATAATGAATTACATTGTTTAGAGAGACAACATGTCATACGTACCAAATCATAATATTTTAACTTTTTGAAGGTTGGATGAAAGAATGAAAAATAATAACTCACCTTTCCATAATCATTATTATATCACATATATCATTTATTTGTATTAAATATATATTTATTTTCATCAAATTAAATAATCAATTAAAAAGTAAATCAAATCACTTATTGGAGGTGGTATTCCATATGTAGGCACATGTGATGTGAGTGTTTTCCAACATATGGAAAGGTAAGAAGGTAGATTTGATATTATGATTCTATAATAAAAATAATAAAAATGTCATAATTATATTATATAAAAATTATACCAATCCAAATAATAATCCCTGGTAGAAGTTGTTGGGAAAAAATTGCATTTTATGTTGATGTGGTAGTCCACACGTACGCATGAGCGACACATTAACTTATTATTGGATGAAAAAGTCAGTGAATAGTGGTGATTTACTAATAATAATAATATTTAAAATTATTAAGTAAAAATAATAATTTATTTCATTTTTAATACTATATATTTAATATAGTTTGAATAATTAAAAAATTGAAAATACTCGGTTAAGAATTGTACAAATTCATTGAGGAATATCTTTTAGCATACAGCAGATTCCTTAGAATGGATGGACATATAGATAGAAACTAATAAATACTCCATGGGTAATTAAGCTGAGAAGGTATTATTGTATGGATTATTTAAGCTATTTGGATCAATAGGAGTGAGCAAGATCGGAGAAGAGGTTCCCATTAATAAGTTAGGGGAAGGGAAATATAAGAATTACTTAATTTATTATATTTATATAATCTACTTTTGGATCTTATATTGTCTCCAAATTTCTGTAATTAATAAAAAATATGGTTATGAGTCTAAATATTCTCTTGAAATAAACGTTTAACATGTTTTTGTTCCTTTTTCACCCTTATCTCATAGCTTTAACCCTTTGTTAACAATTTTTTGTAATTATCACAATGATAGTGTTTGGTATTATTGAAGCCTAAACAATGTTACCCGAAAATGTAACGTGTCCAATAAATAGAATATATTTGATAGGTTCAACCATATACAATTCACTTGGATTAATAAAAGATTTGATGAATTTTAAATCATTTAATAAAATATTTTTTTTATAAATTATCATTAATGTTATTTTTGGGACTATTAATTTAATTTCACATTAATTCCATAAATATAGTTATGATATTATAATATAATCATTTCTAAAAACTATAGTATGTTAATTTTTTATAAAAAATAATTAATAATTATAAATCCTCCAATTTTTTTTTCTTTTATTATTTTATATATTATTTATTTCTTTTAATTGATCAAATATTGTGTCAATATTGTGTATGAATTTAAAATTATGATTTAAAAAATAAAAAATAAAAATAAATTAACCAAAACTTATAAAATTATTAATTTTTTTATAAAAATATTAAAATATACATAATAACATATTATCCTTATGAAAAAATATTAAACAAATTGAAGTAACATGGGTGATGTGTTGTTTTTATTATTTTCATAATATAATATAAAAATTAATATCAATAACTTTTAAGAAAATGTGTCCTTATTTTTCTAAAAAATATTTTTTAATGTAAAATTATACATTTTCCAATAGAATAATTTTTTTTAGAAAAAAAATTACGCCTTATACCAATGATTTGACCATGTTTTACCCTTTTTACCCAAATAGATGTGACAAATAATTACAAAGTTTACTATTCATAAGGAAAAAAATAAAAAATGGACATCTATATAAAATATTATCCTCATAATTTCAAATATAGATTCCATTTTATCAAATTCAATTCATTGAAGTGGATAATTTTAATTTCAAATTAATCCCGTGAAACGTGATGAAAATAGATTTTCCAAACAATTCATTTTTAAGTATGAAATTATTTTTATACCAATATAAATTATAATTTTTATTCTTATAATGTTTATTGGATTGTATCTGATAAAATATAATTAAATAAATTTCAAATATAATCCAAAATATAATTCTACTTTGAATGTACTTGAGAAGGAAATACAGTTTTGATTAAAAATCATTATTTTTCACTGTTCATAAAAAAATCACAATTTTAAGAAAATTAATATATATTGATTCTAAAATATTATTTTTATTTCTATTTAAATAATGATATCACTTTTACGAAATATAGTTTTTAATACTTTTAGAAATTAGTAACAATATTAACTCACCAAAATCAATAAAATGTTTTTTCTTAAAAACATATACGAAACCATAAAATGACATTACTTCAAAAATTGAGTTTTATTTTATAAATAATTAGCGAATAATATTTTATTTAGTAGGAACATTATATATATATTATGAGTTATTAAATCAAATTAATATGCACCAATTAAAATGATTTATTACATTTAAATAATAATTTTTTTAATATATCTCAATTCTTTTCAAGATTGGTTTTCTCTGTCATAAAATCCATCATTATCATTATTCTTTTAAACTGATTTTTAGTGTATTATAAAATGTATATTATTTAATTTTATTTGAAAATTATTCCAAATTAATATGACATTTTCCTATAAAATGTTTCAAATAATTTTTTTAGTATTTGTTTTTTTTTTCTTAATAACATTCGAAATTTTCCAAAAATTTATGGTAGTTTTTCTTTATTTAAGGATTAAAATATTCATTCCAACCAATGAAATAATATTTTTTCTATTATATATATTACTATATTGGAAATAAATTCATGATGAAAATTAATGTTTACATATCACATATTTAATTGAATCTGGTATTCATTCTTTTGAATGAAAATTTTAATTCCACTTAAAAATAATATTGGAAATGAACTCATAATCCACAAATGACATGTATTTTGTATGATTTAATAATGTGTTTTATTTTACATGGTGGAGATATTACTTATTTAGTGAAATCACTCACCAATTATTCTTTTTAATATCTATTCAATTAATTAAATCACTGAATAATTATTATTAAATTTTTCGTTATTTTTCTATCATCAAATGATTAAACGAAAAAGTTTATAGGATTAAATAAAATTCATAATTTAATTATTTTAACATTAATCTAAAAAATTGGAATAATTAAAAAAATTAGTGATTAATAATATTTAATTTCATTTTGATATCACAGAGGAAAATAATTTTTTTTCAATAAATATTTTATTTATATTTAATTATATCCTTTTTAGATTACTAATTATTATATTTAGTATTCCATATTGATTCCATGAATAATATTAATTAATTAATTTTTTAGGATTAATCTGAATAGAATTTGATATTAAATGATTAATCACTAGAAAATATGTTTTTATGTGATTTAAATGATAAATTTTTCTTAATTTTTGTCATTATATATATATATATTATAAGTACTTTATGTTTTTTTTAATGATTTATATTAAAATTTTATCTTATTTTGATGAACATATATGATTGATGTGAATATTAAAAATGATTTGACTGAATAATATTTAAAAATTAAATATATTTATTTCATTTTAAAATGATATTGTTATATAAGATTATGAATAATTTTTAAAATAGTATTGTATTAATTAATCTTGATGTATATTAGTAAATAAATAATGTAATTGTATTTTAAGTACATGAATGATGTTCTAGGTCACATGTAATTTAATAGGAATTTCCAATATTAAATTAACACAGAGATAAATCACATTACAGTTTTTCAAAGATTCAAAGAAAAATATTATATTACATATTTGATGTTATATTAGGAAAATTGTTGTAGAAGATTTTATATGTTTGAATAATAGTCCAAGATTTCCCTTGAATAAGATATTTATGAAATTTATTGTATGATTAAATTGGGAAACATTGGTGTTTAGAAATTATTTTTATACAATAAATATCATGAAAAATTAACCCATTCTCACAATATTATATAGAAATTTACTAGTTAGGAAAATGTTTAATTATCAAAAATCAAATACGTAGAAATGAGACTGATTCTGATGAAGCATATTTTCGGTGAAGAATTAAATGAATTTGGAATTGAAATGTAATTATCAGGAATATTACGTAATATAATTGAAAGGAGTTATGTATTATTGTGTAGAATATATTTATCATAAGTTTTAATAGGGGGAGGAGGCCAAAAATTAAAGGATATGTGGTGAAAACTCATTAGACCATAATGATCTACATTCATGGAGTTACATTTGTACAAAATTTACAACTCTGTTTTCATACAAATAGGGTTGAAAAATAAACTATTAGAATCTACGATTGAGGATAACTTAGTTTTGACGTATGCTAATATATATTTAGGGGGATCCATGTATGGATTCATAGCTATTAAAGTGATAAATTTTAGTTGGATTTCTAACCATATAATAAGGTGTTAATAGACTAAAGATAGTATGAATGTGAGAAGATATTTTATAAAGGTTAAATTTTAAGATATGAATTTTATATGGGAAAACATATTATATTCATCGTGTTTTTATAATTTATAAAACTAGTGTAGGAGAGATCATGTTTTCAAATTGATGTGACTATGTGGCTATATTTTGGTTTATAAATGGTCATCAACCTCAAACCTATGTGATTCAAATGATAATGTCCAAGACTATTGAGCTTAGATGATCTAAACATCATTATTGAGGAAGATAGAGATTAACCAATGTTATATTGCACTGAGAAAAGTGATGAAAAATATATATTATTAAAATGATATGCTGAGAGGAATGTTGAAATATAATGATGGAGATTTTAGTTTTATTATTTACATTTTATTTTAATTATTACCAATGGATCCAATTTCAATCTTTTTTGAGTTGAATCATAAGATGAGGAATTTTATGGGTCTGAGCGTAGTTTATACTATTGAAAATGTGGATATAATGATTTAATTCTTAATATTTTAGATTTATTTTTTTATGTTGTAATTTAACACGTGTAAATCCAATATGTTAAGGATAGATAAACTACGTAAAGAATAAATGGTGTATGTTAATGACATTAACTAGGGGTTGAATTCAAGGAAACATGGAAGCATTATTTTGAAAAGTATAGAAGGTGTGAAAAATTATTTTTATGGGTATAAATTTGGATTTTTATAATAACTAAATTATAAGGTGGAATCTATAATAAGAAAATACATAATTAATTATATGAAAAAATTGGATTTAATAAGTGTTTTTTCTAAAAAACATGGTACCAAGCTGTTCAAAAAATTTCATCTAGGGATAAACAATTATATGAGAATAGAGTGAAGCCAATCCGAAATGAATTATTCTTATTCGTGTTTCTATGTATTTTATTATGATAAAAAGATAATTAATTTCTTAGGAGTGTTATTAATTTATGAAAATAAGGAAAATGAAGAATGATTCACAATATCAAACTAAAAATCACACAGAAATATTTTCTATTTATAGTTCTCCCGAGAAAATTATAGAAGGATTGAATTTAATTTATTACTCATTGGACAATTTAAAAATATTTTGGTATTATTGAGAATTAATTTTTTCATTTATAATATTTCTGAAATTGATAGAGTTTTTATGCTATGAATAATGAAGACAGAGTTTTAATAATGATCAGTTATGTTTGACTATTATATTTGTCTTGATAAGATTTGGGAGACACGTGACTATATCATATAATGTATACTTTTTAAATGTTGAGTAAACTATATTCCTATAATTGTTTCGTTATGAATATTTTGGTTTTAATCCTTAAGGGATATGGATTTTACTACATCTACCATATTACTTTTATTTTTAGAACATTTTATTTTTATAGTTTCATTTATTAAACAATTTAATAATTATGAGTGACATTATTCTTCATGTTTTCTAATATTATTTCAGGATTTATTCTTCAAAATAATTACCATGAATAATTATCTTGGTGATTTTTTTCCTTTTCATTTAATTTTATTTTCTATGTAACTGGATCATTTTATTCTGAAGTAGATCATATTCGCACACAATCAGATATTGTGGTTTTAATGAGAACCATTTAAAATTAACTAAATGGAATATTTATTGCTTTAAATTGAATATTAATACATCATATACAATAATATTTTTTATAATTAAGATGATGAACACCAATGGTTTAATCTAGTTTATAACCAAAAGATCATATATTTTTTAAAAACTAGTTATGTTTCTTTTATTAAAAAGTAATTTTATATTTTTCACGTAAATAATCACGAAATAAGATTACTTTTTTATAATAGTAATTTTATAATCCATCATAGACTATAACCCTAAGTATAAAAACCATATGGGACCATATCAATATATTAATTAGAGAATAAAAACATTGAATAAATTATTAGGAAAAGACTTGAATCATAAATAATATGTGTTAAAATAAAATTGGGTTCAATCCTTGTTTAAATTTTTTTTACGATAAAATTCATTGATGATTCCTCCATTGTAAAAGTATTATTATTCGAGTATTAAATCTACACCTAAAATATTTGAATTTTTTCTAAGAATATTCATATTTATAAATTATTTATGAATTAAAAAATTATATCATATTTTTAAACATTCAGATGGTTGAGACATATCACATTATACTAACTTTATTTGTGTGATCCATGGGGTCACAATCTTAAATTTTCAAAAAATGATAATCTTGTAAATGATTTATATATTTAACATCATAACTATAAAAAAATTAAAATTTATAGATCGGTGTTTTTTCTCACCAGGTAAACAGTAACCTTAAGAAAAACTCACATGTAAAAGAAATTAATATACTATTATTATCATAACTCAAATGTGGATTGCGTTTTAATTCATACAACTTCTATATTAATTTTAATTTTTCATTGGATTAATGTTTAAAAATATATATGATCATATTGATATAAAAATTTCATTTATTATACATGGATAAACAATATATCTATATACTATATCCATCTTTTAACTATTTATCAAGTACAATTTCAAAATGGTGATATCTAAATGCATTTTTGTACAGAATAGCCCATTAAATAAATCATCATAAAATTTAAACTATTTTATTTTATATAATTTTATTTAGAAAATATTTTTTATTATAAAATTCCTACTCCAGAAAATAACATAGGTGTTACACTAGGAACTACATAGTTAGAATGATATATCATTTGACAGTTACCATAACATCTATCATCAAATTGACACCGCTGAAAGGTTGAAATGTGTTTTATTAAAATTTTCATCAGCCAGTTGAAGATCTCCAAAATTTTATCAGAAAATATATAATGTATGAAATACATGAAGAATTGGTATTATTTTCTCAAAAAAACAATTGAAGATGAGGAGGATAAAACACGCAGATCATGTAAACATCAAAAGGACATATGATCACTTGAACTTCATATGTTCAAGTGAATAGATCATGCATATTGCATGATTTTTGTAATATCACATAGATCCCCTTTGAATAGCCTACTTGTTCTTATAAATGAAGTAAGACATGCATTGGTGATGGAGCGTGGGCTTCCAAGTGATCACCTCCATGACACATGACTTATCAATCATAAGGTGCATAAAAATCCTCTAAAAGAATTTTAAATTAAATGATAAAAAAATTTAAAATATGGAGACCATGTGTGGTCATTGATATTCATGTGAATCCTTCATATAGTCTGAATGACTATATCTTGTACTTAGTTTCCTATTTACCTCATCATAGATGATCATTCTACCATGTCACAGTCATCATATGAAGGGTCTCAGACATGTCCATTCAATTATGCACTACTCATTTCAGCTCAAAAGAATAGAATATGGGTATTCCATGGAATTGATTGTGTGACAATGAACGAACCATGATTTTTCATGCACAAAATTATTGGAAAAGTTATTTATTTTCATCGACAATGCTCCCAAACCTTTATGAGATCCTAGCCCATATATAAAATAAATAAATAAATAAATAGGGGGAAATAATGAAGAAAAAAATAGAGGGGAAATTTTGGTCTTCACGATGAAGGGGTCCTATTCCTCAGGTGATCACCAATGGTCATGAATGGCCCCTGTAAACCATTAATCATGATGTTGAAAAGGCCCTCAGGCATATCGGCCTAATATCGAAAAATCCCACTTGGAAAGTTGTCTTTGTCTCGAGAAGCACCCTAGAGAAGCCACATTCAATCACATGATAAATTGTTTAAAGGAATAATAATCTCGTGAGGCCCCTAGCCATATCGACCTACAATTTTGAAAAACCCATGGAATGTGTTTTCCAATTGCTCAAATCATATTTACAGTCATGGTATAATAAAAATATAATTTGAGAAACATTATCATGGAAATTATCATCAGGTAGTTCAAAGGATAACCCATGATAGTATCAAAATAAATTAGTGACACCTATCCCTCAATCGAATGTATCCTAAATCCATGGTATAGTTTCCACAAAAGTCACCATATAATTTGAGTGGAGAGGCATATATATACAACCCCTTGATCATAAATAATGAATCTACGATGGATCAAAATAAGAGAATAATAACCATACCAATAATAGTGATCAATCATGAGATATCAAAGGTATTCAACATTTTAAATTCTTGGAAATCACTTATGGGATATTTTAGCATGAATGTGTGCAATGTCTGATTAGTTTATCGACTATGGGAATGACTTTGGGCATGTGAGATGAATTGTGTGAAGGAAATTCCACATGTTGGTTGGTTCATACAAAACCTAAAATAATATAATATTGAAAAAACTGGAGGAATATATGAAATAAATGTTGGAATAAATTATTATAAAATTTATGAGACTAATGTGAATATTGATTCACTGATACTCATGTGCTTCAAATAACCAACCCAAATCATGCCTCAACACTAGGAAATGTCCCAAAAATCATGATACTCTTAATCAATATACTATATGGATAATGTTATGTCCTTGGTAAATGTGAAAAATTACACATGCAACCCTCTTGGAATGAAACTAATGTCTAATGAAGAACTCCTATCTTTCTGGAAAAACATTGCAATGGCCTCCAAATTTTTCACCACTAATCATGTGGTGACACCAGAACATGTCATATAGGTATCAAGATGATGCCTGGACATGTAAACTAGTTCATGTGATGGATCTAGGACATTCCAACAATGATCATGACATGTTCTCCAGAACAGTCAGCCAGATCATGTGGCCTACTCTAGACAAGTCAACAAGAACAAGTGATGGCCTTTGGACATGCCATTTAGGTTATGAAATGTCCTCTAGAAAAGTACAATAGATTTTTATATTGTCATTAAGAATCCCAACTAAATAAATATTCCATGTATAGACATACTCAGACATGATAGGAAGATAATCAAACAAGTCAGGAATATATTCATGACAGGGCGAGTAGACATCCCAAGACAAGATAAACTTGTTATAAAGCCTCGGCCCCAGAAGCTGGGAGCTGGTGAATTATTTAATTATAATTGAATGATTATAAGAAATAAAATCCTGATGTGTTGATTAGTTTTTCATTTATGGAATTCGAGATTACATATATGATACCCATGGTAAATTTGGAAAGATATACAAAAACATGATACATAATAATCCGAAATAAACTATCGCTTTTAAAGCTTATTCAGGTTCTATTTTTCATAACATATGAATAGTAAAAATAATAACGGTGATCTAAAATTATTGTTAAGGGTTACATATAGTTTAATTATGAATCATTAATATGTTTTTCATAATCAATTATACATAACAAAAATGGAAAGATTAATAAATGAAAAACATTCCATCAATAAGAAGAGAATAAAACTTCATTCAATGATTTTTTCATAGTGCAAACCTCATGGACAACTATAAATTAATACTAAATAAATAGAATTATAATTATTTTTCCTAAATGTGACTATTGTATGAACCATTTTACCATTAAGACAGGTGAAGTGTGTGGGTTGAAACCCAACTGATTTTTTTGAAACAAACTCGAAGGGTTTTTCTCCAACTAATTTTTATCATGAGACCTGTCGACACATTTATGGGATATATTAGGCCCCTCCAATAACAAAAATTCCAAATAATTATTTATAAAATGATTTAATGAAAGATAAATATGACTTAGTAATATCTTTATTGAGTAGAGGATTCAGATTCGTTAATATATCCAAATTTAATGAAAAATTTTACTTTAACACCATATGTAAAATGGTATACATATAATAAAATAATCATATACTTGTAAAAAAAATAGATATAAAATTTAAATAAAATTTTAAATAAAAAATTATCTCAAAGGTGTTGTAGTTACGCCACATAAGCATGATTAGTTGGACAATACCATGTAAATCACAGTGAAATTGAAATCTAAACAAAGTCCATTACAATATAGTAATCAATCGAGCTAATAATAATAAATTAAACCACTAAATACCATGAATATAAATGAAAAAAAGATATTATATATAAAATTATAGTAAACATACACCACATTCATGAAATAAGTGGTGAACAATGGAAATCTCCTAGAAATAAAAGTGAGATAAGGAAACCATTACATTATGCGTAAATGTGTTCTTCAATTGATCATAATGAACAGAATAATCAAATTTAGGTTCATAATTAATAATTCCATAACCTATTATACCTATAATTAAATTATTATATCCTTATTAGGTTCATTAATGGTCTTTTTGATGGGGTTAATATGTTCAAATTTATTGTTTTGGAAGCATTTTCTTCATTGGTTTTCATGATCGGTTTACATGTATTTATGCGTGGAAGTTCATTTGAAATGTGGTTAAACATAAAAAATTGTTAATATATGTTATTGGTGAAATTATATATATATAAATGATATTATAGTAATTTTGTTTATATACCATGATGATGAATCATTAAATAGTAGTTAATGATAAACACATGAATTAACATTGCGGTTTTGTGCACAATGTACTTGTTTTGTATTATTATTTTTTATTTTGAGGGGTTAAGGATTAAAAAAATTAAATAAGATAAAATACATATATTATGATATTTTTTAACCTTTAAAAAGGTTTCATGACCAGTTTTGAAAATATTATTGCAAATTCAAAACTCGTCTTCATAGAAAGTGACAAATTAGTGCATCTCGGATAGTGTTTTCATTAATAGTATAAACCGGGGGAAAAGAAGAAATAATGACTTAATATTCCATTATCACAACAGAAATATAATACATATAAATTACTAGATTTTTCAAAACATGTTTTTTGAGAAGTGGTGAGAATAGAAAAGAAACAAAATAATCTTGAAAAGAAAACAAAATAATTGAAGAGTATTTTACCTCTTGAATTTATCTCCCTTTGACAGCCTTTTTAGGGGAGAGTATTTGGTCTTTTGACGAGATGAATAGATAATGGTTGTGGGGATGAGTTTTGGGAGATATTTATGCAGATTTTAGGAAATTATTTACTCTTTATAGGTGTGATGAAATGATGGTGTGAGGGGTGGAATTTATAGTGTAGGGGGGAGGGTTTTCATAATATTTTTATCATTAGGTTTTTTTTCTATAAGACAAACAGAAGTGATGATTACATGACCAAAAATAGTAATAAGTTCTTGTGAGTTTGAATGATTTGTGCTCACATCAATAATTATACAAGTAATAATATATATACTTGGGGATCAGTTTTCCTTTCTTACCAAAACATTAGACAACCTTCCATAGAGATAATTTTAGAATAACATGATCTCCTACATTAAATTCCAAATAATTTCATTGATTGTCCGCATAACTATTTTTCCTAATTTGGAATGTTTTAATATGGGCCTAAAGTTTATTTACCTCTTCGGTTGTCTCTTTGATAATTTCTAGGAATATTTGTTTCCTCTCCCTAACTTCATACCAACAAGTGAGAGTTCAAAACATATTTCCTTATAATGCTTCATATGAAGCCATTTGAATATTAAATTGGAAACTATTTTTGTAAGAAAATCCCACCAAAAGAATGTATTGATCCCACAAACCATGAAAGTCAAGAGACCATGATCTCAACATTTCTTCCAGGGTTTTAATAGTCCTTTTAGAATATGATTTGGTTTGTTGGTGATATGTTGTAGTCATATAACGCTCAGTATCCAAAACCTTCTATATAATTTTTTAAAATATTGATGTAAATCAGGGATCTTGATCAAATACAATCGATAGAGGTTCACTATGATGTATTACAACATCATTAATATAATGTCTTCCCAAGTGATCAAGTGTTAAATCTTCTCTTATAGATAAAAATGTTTATATTTTGTGAGATGATCATCAATTACCACTATTGCATCATTCCTTATAGGTGTCCTCAGTATTCCAATGACAAAGTCCATCGATATTTCATCCCACTTCCACATAGGAATTGGTAGAGGTTGCATGACCCCTGTTGAATTTTTTCATTTGGCCTTCATCTGTTGAAAAACTAGAAACCTTGACATATAGTCATCAATTTCTCTCTTCATGTTATCCCACCATAAATTTTCCATCATATATCTATAAATATTAGTGCTATAAGGGTTTATAGAGAAAATTGATATATGAGAATCATATAATAGTTACATTTTTAGCTCAGGTACTGATGGAATACATAAACTCTACCCAAATTTCATAACTCCATCCTCATATAAGAATTATTACAATCTTCCATCCTTAAATACTTTAATTTTATTTATTATATTTTAATTATCATATTGACATATATTTATCTTCTCTAGTATAGACGATTTAAACTAATTTGAATGTGGATAGATGTTTCCATTTCCTTGATAATTCCCATATCCGTATAAATCATATCCATAAATATAGGATCACTCTGAATACTCATTTGGGCTTGAAGTCCATGATCATTCCTTCATAATTCATCCTCCACCTCATTTTCTATTCATGGTTGGTAGTGTAAAAAAAGTTATAATATTTGATTAACTTGAGCCATATCCTTTACCACATGTTGAGTTCTTTCTGTGTAAAAATGTATTTCAAACATTTTTGATCCATATATATCTCACATCATTCATCATAGAGATAATGCCTCTATATTTATAGAGTAATGATTACGGATGTTAACTCAGGATCATGAGTTGGATACTTTTTCTCATGATTCTTCAACTATCTTGATTCATAAGAAATAACATAATCATTTTTCAAAAGGATGAAACCTAATCCATTCATTAATGTATCATTGTATATCACCATTATATCATTTCTAGAGGGAAGAGTAAAAATTGGAGCATTAAACAATCTTCTTTTCAATTATTCAAATCATTTTGTACATTATTTTTTCCATACAAACATTACCCCTTTATGTTTGAGCTTGTTTATAGGGTTAGACAATCGAGCAAAATTCTGAACGAAATACTGATAGTAACCATCTTGATAATAAAACTACATACCTTGGTTATGTTCATTGGAGTAGTACATTATTTGATTACCTCTGTCTTTATATGATCAACTAATATTCCATCCTTTGAGACAATATGATTAGGAAAATAAACTGATTGAAGAAAGAATTCAAACATTATAAACATCCCATATAATTCATTTAATTTAAGAGTTTTCAGAATAATTCACATGAGATTCTCATGGTCTTTGTATATTTTTTATTATACAAGGATATCATAGATAAATAACACAAAAAAGGTATAATGATATTCTATGAGAACTATATTCATTAGATCCATGAAAATAGCATGTGCATTAGTCAGTCCAAAATGCATTACTATGTACTCATCTTACCCATAATTGGTTCAAAATGTTGTCTTTCGAATATATTCATTCCTCACACATATCTGATGGTATCCAAATTGAATGTTTATCTTTGGAAAATATTGGACTCCATGAGGATGATAAAATATATCATAAATGTATGGTAGAGGTTACTTGTTCATTATTGTAATAGATTTGATTTCCCTATAATTAATTTATAGCCTCATTGATCCATCCTTCTTCTTGAAAAATGTGATAGGGGATCCCCGTAGAGAAATAGTAGGTCGAATAAATCATTTGTCACTGAATTCCTCTAGTTTTTTATTTAGCGATAATAATTCCAGAGGGGCTATTATGTAATAATTATTTGAAATTGGTCTTTCTATATAAATTAAATCAATAGAGAACTCAACTTCTGGCTCAGGTGGCTGTCCAGGTAAATCCTCTAGAAATAAATCAATGTATTCTTGCACAACATGTTAATCTTCAAATTGAATATCCATATATGATGTTATCTCTTCCTCCAAAATAATTTCATTTATAATAGCTACTAATGGAGGGATCTAGATACGATCCAGATGATGATGTTTCTACTCTAATGATAAGTGATTCTACACCATTCTCAAAAATTATAGAATCATTATTCATGAAATAGATATTTTAATATTAATTTAATAGCCAATTATTATCTACAATTATTTAAAAGTCAATCATTGATATGATAATAAGATTAGAAACTAAAGTACATTTATGTGTCACAAAGGGGACTCAACAAAACATCTTTGTTGTAATTATGCATACCGTAGGAGTTATGATTGAAAACTCCATTATTAAATCAAATTTTTAATGTCTATTTTTTATGGAAAACTGGGAATGTATAATTGAATGTGATGATCACGAATTAATCAATTCATTGGCTCTGTTTGAGTAAAGGATTAAAGTAATAGCCACCACATCATTATAAACTTCGACCTCCATGGTTGTAATAGAAAAATATTTCCATTTCTCTTGTGACATTTTCTTAGGAATGTTTCCATGGTGATCAGGACACTCATTTTCATAGTGTTCCATCTCTCTAAATTTTTATCATTGAACATCATTTATTTTCTTCTTCATCTATAATTTATTAGATTGATAACCCTTTTCTCCAAACATATACAAAACTCTAATGACTATCAAGCATTTCCCATGATGATTCATTACATTTTTCTCCCATAATGGTAATTTCTTCATTTTCTAATTATTCTTTAGTGCATCACCTTTTATATGGTTATAAGCATACCAGTTATTATCTTGCTTTCCATTGAAAAAATTTGATATAGAAAATTTAGTTCCAATTTTTATGGAACTTAATACAATTTCATCGTATGATGAAAATATTTGAGAACCAGTTCCCTTTGAATACATGGCTTGTACATTTAAAGAAAATATAAATATTGTCTCTAGAATCACATACATGATCTATTGCATACCCGGGTAGTCCTATTAGGGTACCTTTATACTCTAAAACACTCTCTTATTCCCTTTTCTTTAGGATAATTAATTTATTATTCATCTCAGTTTGTTGCACACAAGGGAAATATTTATCGAAGAATATGTCCTTATATTTTCACTATTTTATATCGTTTATTTCTTCTTCCTTTGTGGTATTCTAGATCAAGGACGACCATTTATCAGCATCACCCATGATGAAATATACTGCATGTACTTCCTTTTCATTTTTGTTGCATCTCGGGTCTAGAAATATATTTGCAAGGGACTTGATCTACTACTTAGCTTCCACCAGATTTGTAGTCCCACTAAAATATGGGGGATTCTACCACATAAATGATCTAATACAGGTTTATCATGGTTATCTTTCATAGTATGAGTATGTTTTACTAATATGGTCATGATCTAATCGAATCCAGCACTGACTGTTTTAACATTCTCAGTGGTGAATCCCTATATTTTCCATGGTTGTTAATTACCTTTCTTCTATTTGGAACCATCACTAAGTAATGTAATACACTAAATTTGGTCATAATGCATAATTTTTAACTATAAAAAACGTAACATAATTTTAAAATTTGTGAAATGATAATCTCATAATCATAAACAGGGTTTCTATTTACTTTTAAATCCTTTATAATGGCTTTTAATGAAAATGTGAAATGTCTTATGAATATCCCCAGAGAGGGTCAAACCAGGTGCGCATTAAGGCCTATTTTCATGTAACAGGGTACTCTGTGTCATGCCCTAAACTCTATATCAGAGTTGTTACTCCTTGGTACATCTGTTCTAGAACCACATCCACTTGTAGTATTCAGATGGGGATGTATTTTCTAGGAAGAACCACATTGGATTTACCCTCCCAGCATTAAAGGATATTACTCTATGCTTATCCTTGAAGTCTATCTTATGTTTATTTCCCCTAAACTATATTTCCTAAATCTAGTTTCCATGGTTGTTGTTAAACATTCTCTAATACCAACTATAACACCCTGACCCCAGAAGTTCGGAGTTGGTGAATTATTTTATTATATTATCATGATTAAAGGAAATAAAATCCTGAAGCGATTATTAGTTTAGCAGTTTTGGAAGAATAAATTACATACATGATACCAATATTACATTTGTAATGATAGAGATCAACATGATATATAATAAACTGAAATTAATAATCTCCTAGAAAGCATTTTCATGTTTCTCTTCTTCATAAACTGGGGAAAGAAAACATAATAAGGGTGAGATAACATGCTCAGTAAGGTTTACATATAGAAGAATCAAGAATCAATATGTGAATCATAATTAATTATACAAAACTAATATCAAATTAGGAATTAATGAAAGAAATTCTAATCAATAAGATGAGAATAAAAATGCATCCATTGATTTTTTCATAGTGAAATCATTATGGTAATAAATAACTGAATATTTAATAAAGAGAATTATTGTTAATTTTATTTCATGCATATGACATAATAACCATTATACTATCAATACAGTTTATGTCTGTGGGTAGAAACATGTCTAATTTTTTTAAACAAACTTGAAGGGTTTATCAACAACTTATTTTTCTCATGAGACCTGTTGACGACTTGAGGGGATATAGTGGGCCCCAAAAATCACCTCTATCTCAAATAATTCTTTATAAAATAATATAATACAATAAAAATATTCCATTACAATATCCTTATTGAGTAGAAGAAATATATTTATCACTATTTCCCCATTAGAGCATCATTCCACATAAACACCATATGTAACATGGTATACCGCAAATTAAATAATCATTTCCATGTAACAATTAAATATATATATAATTTAATTAAAATTTAAAACTATAAATGATTCCATAGGGGCTATAGTTACAACACATAAACATTATTAGGTACATTATACTAAGTAAATTAAAATTAAAAGGAAATTGAAACAAAGTCCCTTACAACATTATAATCAATAGAGTAAATAATCATCATGTGAACCACTAAATACAATGAATATAATTATAATAATGACATTATATATCAAATGGATGTATACATAATCCACTTACATAAAATAAGTGGTGAACAATGCAAATCTCATGGAAATAAAAGTGAGATAAAAAAACCCCTTACCTTAAGTCTGAATGTGTTCTTCGATTGATCACGAGGACCTGAATAATAAAATTTATCATCATTAATTAATAATTCCATAACCTATTCTATATTTAATTGATTTAATATAACCTTATTAGGTTTATTCATGTCCATTTTTATTGGTTTTATAGGTTCATCTTTATTTTTTTTGGAAGCAATTTAATCCTTGGTTTTCATGATTGGTTTACTTGTATTCATCAATGTAGGTTCATTTGAAATGTGGTTAAACATCCATAATTTTATATATATAGTATTAGTGAAATTTAATATATATAAATGATTATATAATGATTTTTTATATATACCATTAGGATGAATCATTTGATAAAAGTTAATGATAAATACTTGGATTAACTTGCATGTTTTGTGCACAATGCATTTGTTTTGAATTATTATTTTATATTATTAGTGTGTAAGGATTAAATATGATTAAAAATATAAATTAAATATATTATTGACGGGTTCAATCATTAAAAAGTTTTATTGACCAGTCTTGAAGATATTAATGCAAATTGAAAACACGTCTTCCTTGAAAATGATAAATTAACACATCTCGGATGGTGTTTTCCTTTATAGTATAAAAGGAAGAAAAATAAGAGATTATGATGGAATGTGACATCATCATAAAAAAATTATAGAATATATAAGGTATTATAGTTGTCAAAACACTTTTATGAGAATAGGTGATAATAGAAAAGATAACAAAGTATCGTGAAAGAAAACAAAACATTTGAAAAGAGGATTTTACCTCTTGAATATATCTTCCTTTGAGAGGCTCTTTAGGGGAGAGGATATGGCCTTTTAGGTGACCCAGAACCATTAGTCATGAGAGAGGAGTATGGAGTGATATTTGATCCTAATTTATGCATGTATTTAAGCTTTATAAGTGTAATAAAATTATGGTGTGAGAAGTTGCATTTATAGAGCAGAGGATGTTCTTATTATTTTAATCATTAGTTTATTATATTTACCTATGAAAATAAATAGTGACGATTTCAAGTGAAAACTAGTAATAAGTTCATGTGATTTTGAACAAAGTTCTCTTACATCATTAATTATGCATGTAATAGTGTATTTATCATAAAATGTATATATATGGTAAATTATCATATTTTACTATTTATAGAAACTTCATGTATTTCAGAAAAATCAGAAAAAATATCCATGACAATTTATTGATATGTAGAATCCAAAAATGAACTCAATTTTTTGAAAATAATTATCTAATTATGAGAAATTTTTTTATTAAAACCATCATTTAATCGAAAAACTCCAACATTTGAAATATTCACCTTCATTTTTAAGGTGCCTAAATTTTATTTACATATTCATGGGTAAGGTTACCATTTATAATGGTCATATTACTCTTAATAAGGGTAGGTTAATATTCATAAGGGTATGTTACTATTCATAAGGTTATGTTACTATTCATTGAAAATTATGTTTATTCTATCAAACACTAAATGTCTCCCAGATCACAACAGTGTATGCCCATTTTTCGATATTCAAAACACAGAAGTGGAAATTTATGCTCGATGGGTAGGTTTTGACTATATCCTATCAATAACAATGATTTGTTTCAAAGAGACATATTCATTCATGAAATATAAGATATCCAATTAATTGAATGTAATTAAGAGAAACATACCATAAACTATTTTGGGTGTTATAATTTTTCAGTAGATATAAAAGAGAAATGTTAGTGTGTGTAAGCCCCAACCAAATAAACTATATGAAATCTGATTACAATTATAACCAAGATACATAGTATTCCTTTCTATGGCCTGAGATCAAATGGGAATCCACTTCAGTTTATATCTGTCCAAATCTCTGACATTAAAACCATCGGGACCCAATTACTCCCATGGGATGATCATTCTGCCTCATCCACCTGTGGATCGATAACGAAACTGAATTAAATGAACTTGGATTCCATCCATAACCAGCATATGTTGAGTAATTTTTAAGGCTCAAGTTCATATCAATTCTCCAAATATCCTCCCCAGTGAATAAGTCCCATATACATATATAGTGAGACTGATTACATGATGTCCCTTGTATCTCACACCGATCATGGATCATGTGGGATTAGAGATTTACAATAATCATATAATTTTCATCATGAACCATCTATGGAAATATCAATGTTCAATCCTTGAATACTGGCATGATATGACTTCTATAATACAAGGTCATTCACCTCAGGGAAAGTCCCAAGGGAATGATTGAACTATGATGACTCTGATTCATTCCATAACTAGGATACATATGGTGCCTCTCTGAGGCTCGAGCTCAATATCTAGTTCCTATGTTCCCCCATATATTTCCTTTTAAAATGATGTTAAACTACATGGTTTTAATGAACTATGTGGGTTATTATTCCTGTTATAAAAAAGATACATTGCATTCCTCATAATGTCTCAATCCCATCTTGGAAATATTAATCACCTCCTATGATGAAAAAACACTATGGAGTTCCTAGTTATGTGGATTTAACATAGTAATAGCTACACATTAATGAGAAATTTATGAATATACTTGGATATATCAAGGTAAACTCATTAATTGAACTATGTTTACACATGTAAGGATTCAATACTTGATGGTATTTTCTTTGTAAATCATTTTCATATAGGTTTTAAGAAAAAATTATCATAGATAACATAAATATTTAAACAAGTATTACAGTAACAAATAATTCCCCCAAAAAGGGTGTAATGATCTTGGTCTCACATCCTCTCAACCAATTTGCGCTCCTAAGTACCATTATATCCGAGCCCCCATTTGAATACCATCCTCCAGATAATAGTTATTTACACAGTTTTGGTTATGGGAACTGTTGGGAATTTCTATGAAAGATAACCCTGAATGGTGAAAAATAAATAGATGAATATAGATACATCAAACCTCCACAATGAAACTGTCACACAATTTTCTACTATACAGATGAGTTATGAACATGTCTTTTCCTACGAATCAAAAAATGGTGAACCTGAAATGGATATTTTAAATATAATAATGATCGGTTTAACATGCTTCAGGACCTTTTGTTTGCATATCAATTGACAAAAATGATTATCCTCCAATGAATATTTCAAATGATAAAAATTGTCGACTTATACTTTGTACCCATGATTCTCATCAAATAAGTCATCATTGTTCTAAATGTTTATGTAAGTATGATTACCGAAACGATAATAATAAAATACAATTGTGTTACCAATAAAATATTGATTGAGAATGTATCACGCCTATGATGATTTACTGATTGATGACATTATTCATTGTTTCTTTTAGGACTATAAATATTAATCTCACAAATAAATCCTGAACTGAGATAATTCTATCATCTAATGACCATCTGAAAATCATCTCTAGATACAAACCTTATGGGACATAGGATGATCTCACCTAGTTGGACCCTTTAGTATATGGTGGTGAATTAAATGTTCTAGGGATACCATCAATATGTTATGATCTTAGACCTTGAGGCTACTTATGAGGGTATACAATTCCTTCTTTTTATGACTCCTCATTGCCCAAAGAAATCTTCATTGAAACTGGTGTAACTTATTTCCATCGCCAACAGCATCTAATTCCTATCCCTAGAGTATGAAAATAACCACCTTCAGTATCTCATGAAGGTGGATCAATGATTCATCTATATCTCCCTTCTGGTTCAAGAGCATCTGATTAGGGATCATATCAACCATTGTCACCAATTTTTTGCCCCGGGTGCCTCATAGTTTCTTACTAAGGGAACCTACGAACACACTATAACCTCTAATGAGAATGAATTGGAACCAAGGAAGAAGCATCATGAACAAAAATATTTGAATAAACCTGATTGGGATCATATCCTTACTCAAATTGAAAAATCCCTCCATCATATTTCGATGGTATATATTGAGGAGGATCATATCAATTCTCACTTAGAACAAATCATTCATAATATTCTTATTGCAAGAACTGTTGATGCATATAACCTTACCGCTCTGTATGAATCCTATCAGCATATTCTTCTGTTATAAGAAGAAAAAAGTGATCTCATATCCACTATAAAATCAAATTCATATACCAGTATATATTGTAGATATAAAATGTGAAGGATTACACTAATACACACACTTTTTTGATGTTCTATTAATTTATAGAAATAGTTGTATAAGCAGTTGTCAGATACACAAAGGTCAATGGTATATAATTCCACTTATTCTTCAAGAAACTCTTCACAAGAGTCATCAAGAAACCCCAAGAAGATAGTTCTATTATCTGAGTAAGTGGAGGTATATATGTTTTCTGAAGATAAATAAAAAATTGACATATAGAGAGATGTCGATGTAAAGAACATACCAACCATTTTCTCTCTCCTTGGAACATTTGACTATGAGATTTTAGAAAAGGTAGGCAAGAATGTAATTACATATCCATTCCAAAATTTTTTCAAAACTCATCAGGGGTTAAAGGCTACAGATGTCTCTTATCTAGGATCTGAGGGTCACCTTCAGATAATCAAGATAATTTATTATCATCTAGACCTCACTTCAATCTCCATAATTCAAAACACAAAACAAGAAAACCACAGTGAAAATATACAACATGTTTTCTTCCATTGTATCATGACTCTTTATAAATAGATCACTGAAACCACATCATGTATTTTTATTCAAGGATGGTGAAACTATGGATCATTTAATTCCTCTATACACCTATAATATAAAACCTCCCAAGACATAACATACACTAATATCATATCATGTAATGAAATATGGGGACTTAGTAACATTCATTCCATTTAGTCACATAAAAAGAATTCATCTCCATTATCAATTCCATTACAATATGAACCTAGGTAAAGGAATTCAAATATATCATTGTGTTGGGCCCCTCAAAACAATGGGAACACATTGTAGACATAGTAATTGAATTTGTGGTTATCCAAAATACTACTTGAAAAGAATTAATCCCATAATAGGATTACATTTCACTCAACCCATACATAATAACACCTTTTCATAATAATATTTGTCAAAATAGTACCTTCCATAGAATCCATAGAAGAGTAATAATATCCCGCATGGATGGGCGAATATCTAATATTTCCTTAACCCATTTTTTGATCAATCCATAAGAGTGTTTAGGAAATATCAATTTAAACATAATGTCAACCCCAACCCACAGGGATGGGTGAATTTGTATATATATCTCCATCCATAGGTTCAATACACCAATAATGGGTCATGGGGAAATCAACAATAGTTATAGACCAACCCCAGCACATTAGGATTACGGTATTTATATCTCAATTCCCATATGATGTGTCGAAAAAATCCTAGACTGTAATGATCTGACCTTCAATATCAGGTTCCAAAAAGGGCAATTGTGGCCCCAAATGGACCTCAATATATAGGGATGGGTGAATTCTCATTATTAATATTAGTGTAGAGGTATTTAGTATTCTCTTGGATGAAAGGAAAATATCAATGGTAAAAATCTCATCCATTACACCCATCTCAAGATAATACTTTAATATTTGTGTTTGAATCGGCAAACATGATTGGAAACTCCATCAAGGTGTATTTTCACAAAACAATAAGAGAAGAACATAAGACCAGTGAAATATATCCTCACCAAATTCTCGTGAAAAAATTGTCCAATATCAAGATTTTGAGAAATGAAACTAATGATTGCTGTGATGAATAATCATTTTTCATTTAGGGTTATGGAAAAATCACCATTGCATGATTCACGAATATGAATTTAATCACAGTCAACTCAAAGAGAATGTCGATCAAGATGCAGATGAAGAGACATGTTATATGGAAAACATTCCCTGAGATAAGGATGTGGATGCACCCACTAAGTCTACATGTACTCAAAAAAAATTGAGAATCCAAATCCTAACACATATGAATATTGAGTATCAACCTATATAGTGGAACACTACCAAAGGTGAAAGGAATGTTGTAGCTACAATACAATAACTACCTAGAATATCCAATGTTCTTTCCATAGAGGAACTGATGTTACAATATGATAGTGATATATAAAATCTCAGACAACTAAACGAGGAGATACTTTGGGGAAACATTACCACTGTGTATTATATTTTTCTGTAGGAAAATATTCCTCCTCCAACATATAAATAAAGAGCTGATTCTCCTCTAAGATCAGTATTTGAGCATTAGAACAACTCTGGATCCAGGTAGTGAGTTTGTAGAAATGAGGAAGCTAAGATTTTCACAATGTCCATCCATTTCCCTAATAACATCTCCCTCTCCATGGGGATCATTCAGTATTCAAATGGATTATGAATCAACGAGAGCCAATAACAAGGCCATATCGTCATTCCTTTCACTCTCCCTATAGATAGGAGGCTTCATAAGCATAAGTGACTCATGAACTACTCAATGGCATTGAGTCCCTGACTACTTGAATGAAATCCATGGATGGTCAACATTCACCTGTGTAGCCTAAGAAGAAGTCATATAATTAAAGATTGAAATAAACATTTTCCCATCCCAATTTCCGCAATCATAATTTCTATACTTTTATGGAAAAATAGATTGAGAAAAAAATATCACTCACTTTGTTTCTTAGTAATGTCCAATTATGGGCCATAAAAATCCACAAGATGTTAACCAAATGATATGTTTTTTGAAAACCATGATAGGTCCAGCCTTTGTTTCATACATATTATAAGGCCCCATCCTTAAACCTTACATAATCTTGAGTTGTTACATGATTACACATTGAGGATATTTTCAGGTTTAGATTTTTAGAGAATTAGATCATAAAACATGCATTACATACCACATTTAAACAAAGTGGTCACATAAAATATAGTACTCATTTTTCCCATCAGCGGAAGCATATTTAAAATAAAACATGGATTCGTTCTTGACACTTCATTGACACTATCATCACATCATGTACCTTTCCCTTGACCTGTGAAGAACATTTCAAAAACTTGGGATTAGCATAAAAAGCTCAGTAAAGGATATAAAATTATGAAATGAAAACATTAGTCCATGTATGAAATCATACTTTACTCATAAAACATAAGAACATTAACATACCTCATCCAATCATGAATAAATCATAGATATCATAAGACATAAAGGTAACATGGGGGATTCATAACATTCTTACATAGGGATTAACCCTATTGGTTACGTTTGGAATACCCATCACAGTATATTCCCTAAATCTCTTCGGAGAAACCTTAACGTTTAACTCCTTCGCTTTACCCATTTCATTGGAGAGCTATATCGGGCTCACCCACCCTTAGTGTATCACTTAACCACCCATCTTCATAACAATGCCCAAGAACCATAACATAATCATATCACATAAAACATGCATAAAGGAAACATAACATTTACATATTTCAATCACAAGATATCAATACAACACATTGATATAATAAAAACATTATTAAAACCATTTTCAATACCAAAATAAAATAAAAGTAAAACATGGGATTTTTTTATAAAAAATGGTATGTCTTGTAGAGGAATATGAAACTCAAATAATGGTCACGGCGGCGGAGAAGTCATTGTCGCCGCATACGTACGACAAAAACATTCCCTTTTGTCGTTTAGTAAAATCCTTTGTATAAAAAAGATTCATTTTGGTTATACATAAAAGTCAAAGGGTTTTATACCCCGTATAAAAGAAGGTTGTGTATAAATCAAAATATGCCTCAATGAAAGGAGATTGAGACAATGTCCCCTACCTCGTATCCGACTTGACTTGATCGTTCTTTAATCTCCTAAATAATAAAATTGAGTTAATTTATACTTGCTTAAAAAAAAATTCAAGTTCATTATTCATTTTATAACATTTATTTCCATTTCATGAACACTATTTTTTTATTTATGCTTATAACAGTCGTTTTAACGATCATTGGTACTTGAGTCAAAAATGAACTTCTTATATTTACAAGTTGATCACGTAGTCAAATATCCATTATCTCAAGAATGATATTCATGATTTAGATTCCATATGTATCTTATATATCCAGTATATACATGCATTTATAATATTACATAATAATTTATAGGTATGAAATGAAATTCACTGTTCATGGAGATGGTAAGCCATACATACGCATAAACGCTACTTTCATTTCTATGTCATATTAATGGAATTAAAACTAAATGAGAGATATGTGTATTTTAATTCCAGAATTATATTCATAATTTAGATGTAACATAAATAACATATATCCATTATATATATGTACTTATAATAGTACATTACATTTGGGGATAAGAAATGAAATGCACCGTTCATGGAGACGGTAAGTCGTACGTACACATGAACGCTACTTTCATTTAGATCTCATACTTTAATGGAATTAAAACATAATGATACATAATAGTATTATAATTACTGTATGGTATAATATATAATATCATTAAATCTATCCTTTATACATAACACATATGGTATTAACGAATCAAATCACTTTGAGGGGGCGGTAGTCCGCACTTCCTAAAATGAAGATATCGTGTATACCCATAATGGAATTCATAAAGGTATGCCATAAATGAAAAATACAGAATCTTAATGAAAATTTTAAAATATTATATATCATATATAAATGTAGTGACATCTTAATGGCCACCTTTGAAGGTGTTAGAAGAATATTGAACAATCATCGTTTCGTGAGGCAGAAATTCACCATCCACAGAAACAGTATGTTCTTTAACCATTAGATGTAGGTGTGTGTAAGTGTAGCTCAAATGACTCTTATAAAAACATTCTAGTATATTTAAGATACTGTATTTGTTACAAAATAAATGAATAAATAGAGTTTAGGGGGTTGGAGAAGAAAAATAAAACATAAGAACACAAGAGAAGACACTACCTTTAAATCGGGTATCTCTTTTTGATTTTAGATCAAAGGCATCATTGGGAATACTTCTGCCCAAAGTGAGGCTTCTAGGAGTAATAGAGGGATGTGGAAAGACAAAAAAATTAGGGTTTGGCTGAGCCAAAGGCTTGCGAGTTGTGGGTAAATAGGTAGAGGTGGGGGCCTTTTATAAGAGGAGAGGAGGGGCACTCATGGAATGTTACAAAATGTTACTTTATTTTCAAATGAGTTTCGGATTTTAAAGGTCCCACATTGATTTATTTAGAGGATAAGGTGATAAGGGTTCGAAATATACTCATCCAATAGATTTTTGACATGGGTAGGTCTTGGAATTTATATTATCTTTTCATTTTATTTAAATCATTAAATAATGAGGTAATCGTTGTATCATCATGATGTCATAAATAATTTAATTTATTTAATGTCTAAAAATTATGAAAAAAATACTATGATGTAGAAAATCTTAGTATATTTAAAATTAATATTTATAGTCCAAAATATCATTTATGTAGATAAAATTAAAAATTGTTTACTTAGGTGATACATTCTTTGTTATATTTAACTTTCTTTAACAATAAAAAGAAAAAAAGTCACTTTCACACAAAAGTGATTCCATGGGGTCCCCAAGTTTGGCACAAGGAATACCATGGTCGGCCATGAGACAACCAGTAGCATTAGGATACATTTTGGTGTCATTTTTTATTATTATGATATTATTTTATTATCCTTATGTACACGATTACTTATTAATCAAGATAATTAAAGATAATTACCATCGTTACTATTCATAATGTCCAAAACAAAAGAGTCTTGATTACATAATTTGGACCTTATGATTCCAAATATGTAATCCATTTTACCAAATTTCAAACATAAAAATTGTAATAATTTATTTAAAAATAATTCCCATTGTCAAAACAAATGGCGGGTTTTTTTTTGAAACAATATCTATGAAAAGTTTGGTATTAGTTTATGCCAAAATACAAAGTGAAATTAATCCTAATGACCACCATTGGATTAAATGGTAAAAATATATTCAGATTAAACTTTAATACCAATTAAAAAGATAATCTAACCATATAATTAAATTATATGAAAAAGAAGTTTTGATGTAAAATGTAGTATTTTTCGCTATTCATTAAAAAATGAACATTGTCAGAAAAATACCAAAAATTTATCCAATGTAAATTTCAATGTCCCTATCATAAATAATATGATTATTTTGACAAATAGAGATTATAAAATTGTCAAAATTTTGATTTAAAAATGGTTTCCCATCAAAAGGCAGTAAAACAATCTTTTAAAAATAATAGTGTATTCCATGCTTAAGACTGGATTTATTCTCATTTTAAGCATCTAAAACACTATCTAATTCATAAATATACATAGATAAAAATATCTTTTATTCATTACTTACATGGGATGTTACATCCTTCCCCCTTTAGAAAATTGCGTCCCCGCAATTGATTTACTTATCGAATAAGTGGGGGTATTTATCCCTCATTGCATTTTCAGATTCCCATACTGCCTCTTCAATCATATGGTTTTTTCGCAAAACCATTACCTGATGAATCACCTTATTCCGTAACACTAGCTCCCTGTGGTCAAGAATCTGAACCGGTTGATCCTCATAAGATATATTCTCTTCCAACTAAACTACCTTTGGACTCAAACATGAGATGGATCTGGCATATACTTTCTCAACATCGAAACATGACAAACATTTTCTACCTGAGATAAACTCGGAGGTAAAGTCACTCAGTATGCAACTGATCCAACTATCTCTAGAATTTCATATGGTCCAATGAAATGTGGACTCAGGTTTCCTTTCTTACCAAATCACATCACACTTTTCCTTGGTGATACTTTGAGAAAAACAAGATCACCTACCTCAAAAGAGAGATCCTTCCTCCTATTGTCAGCATAACTCTTCTGCCTGCTTTGATCTATTCTCACGTGTTTCTGTATCAGCTGAACTTTTTATGCCAACTCTTCTACCACATTCGGTCCCATCAACTTTCTTTCACCCACTTCATCCCAGATAGTTTGAGTTCGACACCGATTCCCAAATAATTCCTCAAATGGTTTCATCTGTATACTGGAATGAAAACTGTTATTATATGAAAACTCAACCAAAGAAAGAAGTTGGTCCCAACTACCCTGATAATTCATCGATCAAGCATGTAGAATATCTTCCAAAGTCTGAATTGTTCGTTCTAATTTCCCATCTGATTGAGGATGAAAAGCTGTACTAAAATTTAATTCAATACCCAACGACTTCTAAAGGCCTTTCCAAAAGTTAAAAGTAAACCTGGGATCACGATCAGATACAATAGAGACGGGAACTCCATGCAACCTGACTATCTCTTTAAGATACAATCGAGAAAGTTGATGTAGGGAAAAAGTTTCTTGTATAGCAAGGAAATGAGAATATTTATTCAAGCGATCAACAATAACCCAGATTACTTTATTACCTCAAGGTGTCTTTGGTAATCCCACAAAAAAGTCCATGGATATATTCTCCCATTTCCACTCTAGCACTTGTAAAGGCTGAGGCATCCCTTTCGGTAACTTCCACTCTACTATAACCTGTTGACAATTCATACACTTCACTGTAAAATCAGAAATATCTCTTTTCATTCCATCCCACCAGTAATACTCTCGGAGGTCTCTGTACGTCTTAGTACTGCCCGGATGAACTGAAAATGGAGAACTATGAGCTTCACATAAAAAATCTCTCTTCAACTGTAAATCACAAGGCACACACAAACTCTTCGCAAATATCAAAACACAATCATTATCAATGTTGAATTCAGGCAACTTACCCTTCTGAACAAGCTCTACCTTTTTCTGCAACTCACTGTCTTGCTTCTGTGCTTGCTTGATTCTGTCTGATTGAGAAGATTTCAAATATACCTGAAACAAAACAGAAGGAAATCCTGCACCAACAACTTCTATGACAAAGTTCATCAAATCCTTAACCAAAGGATCACGTTCCAAACACAACATTGTTAATGAATCATTACTTTTTCGACTCAAAACATCAGCCACTTTATTTGTTTTTTCCGGATGCTAATGAATTGTACAATCATAATCCTTGATTAATTATAGCCATCTCCTCTCTCTCATGTTCAAATCCTTCTGAGTGAATATATACTTTAAACTTTTTTGATCGGTATATATTTCACACTTTACTCAATACGAATGATGTCTCCAAATTTTTGAAGCCAAAACAACAGCAGCTAATTCCAAATAATGTGTAGGATAATTTACCTCATGACTTTTCAACTAACGTGAAGCATATGAAATTACCTGATCATTCAATATTAATAAACAACCAAGTCCTTTCAATGAAGCATCACTATAGATAACAAACTCACCATTTCTGGAAGGTAGTACCAAAACTGGAGCATTCACCAATCTTCTTTTCAACTCCTGAAAACAATCATCACATTCTTTTGTCCAGATAAACTTAACACCCTTCGTAGTTAGCTTAGTCATTGGACTAGATAACCATGAAAAATTTCTAACCAACCTTCGGTAATAGCCTTCCAAACCAAGGGAATTACGAATATCGGTTACATTTGTGGGTCTTGGCCATTCTTCAACAACTTTTGTTTTTGCAGGATCAATAGTTATTCCATCTTTTGAAACAATGTGACCAAGGAAAGAAATTTGTTGCAACCAAAACTCACACTTTCTGAATTTCCCATAAAATTTCTTTTCTTTTATGGTTTTCAAAATAACCCTTAAATGTATTTCATGCTCCTCTTTTATTTTAGAAAACACCAAAATATCATCAATGAAAACAACCAACATTTTTCACCTGAGTCAACTGATCCATCACTGCAACAAACTGTTTAGTTCTGATTCTGACCATCTCAGGATGCTGATTCGGAAGGTTATTTCCATCTGTATGCCTTCCTATCAGTGCTTCCCTGTTTCCTCTGCAGAAAACCATTCAGATCAAACATGTCTTAGATGAAGCAACATGGTAATCTTCAAATGCTATATCATTTCAATTTTACCATAAATTTTTTTTGGATAATCATTTAATAAAAATCTAACTCTTAAAGTTATCTAAACCGACCCCTAATACCAACTATAAGGCCGTAGACTTAAACCTTACTTAATATTAAGTTATTACAATATTACACATTGATGATCTTTTCAGGTCTAGAGTTTTAGAGAATTAGATCATAAAACATGCATTACATACCACATTTAAAAAAAGTGGTTACATAATATATAGTACTCATTTTTCCCATCCGTGGAAACATATTTTAAATAAAACATAGATTCTTTCTTGACACTTCATTGACACTATCATCACATCATGTACCATTCCCTTGACCTGTGAAAAACATTTCAAAAACATGGGATGAGCATAAAAAGCTCAGTAAGGGATATAAAAGTATGAAATGAAAACATTAGTCCATGTATGAAATCATACTTTACTCATAAAACATAAGAACATTAACATACCTCATCAAATCATGAATAAATCATAGAAATCATAAGGCATAGGGGTAACTTGAGGCATTCATAACATTCTTACATAGGGAGTAACCCTCTTAGTTACGTTTGGAATACCCATCACAGTATATTCCCTAAATCTCTTCGGAGAAACCGTAACGTTTAACTCCTTCGCATTACCCAATGCATTGAAGAGCTATATAGGGCTCACCCGCCCTCAGTTTATCACGGAACCACCTGTCTTCATAACAATGCCCAAGAACCATAACATAATCATATCACATAAAACATACATAAAGGAAAACATAACATTTCCACATTTCAATCACAAGATATCAATACAAGACATTGATATAATAAAAGCATTATTAAAACCATTTTCAATACCAAAATAAAAGAAAAGTAAAACATGGGATTTTTATATAAAAAATGGTATGGATTTTATAGTAAGACGAAACTCAAATAATGGTCACGGTGGCAGAGAAGTCATTGTCTTCGCATACGTACAAAAAAACATTCCCTTTTGTCGTTTAGTAAAACGATTTGTATAAAAAAGATTCCTTTTGGTTAAACATAAAATTAAAAGGGTTTTATACCCCCTATAAATGAAGGTTTTGTATAAAACTAAATATGCCTCATTGAAAAGAGATTGAGACAATGCCCCTTACCTCGAATCCTACTTGACTTGATTGTTCATTAACCTCCTGAATAATAAACATGAGTTAATTTATACTTGCTTAAAAACCTTTTCCAAGTTCATTTTTCCTTTTATATCATTTATTACCATTTCATGAACACTATTTTATTATTTAAGTTTATAACGGTCGTTTTAACGATCATTGTAACTTGAGTCAAAAATGAACTTCTTATATTTACAAGTTGTTCACGTAGTCAAATATCCATTATCTCAAGAATTATATTCATGATTTAGTTGCCATATATATTGTATATGTCCAGTATATACATGAATTTATAATATTACATAATCATTTAGAGGTAATAAATCAAATGCACCATTCATGGAGATGGTAAGTCGTACGTACGCATGAACGTTACTTTCATTTCTATGTCATATTAATGGAATCAAAACTAAATGAGAGATATGTATATTTTAATTCCAGAATTATATTCATAATTTAGATGTAACATAAATCATATATATCCATTATATATATGTACTTATAATAGTACATTACATTTGGGGATAAGAAATGAAATGCACCGTTCATAGAGACAGAAAGCCGTCGGTACGGATGAATGCTACTTTCATTTCTATCTCATAATTTAATGGAATTAAAACATAATGATACATAATAGTATTATAATTTCAGTATGGAATCATATATAATATCATTAAATCTATCCTTTATACGTACCACATATGGTATTAATGAATCATATCACTTTGAGGGGGCGGTAGTCCACACTTGCTATTATGAAGATATCATGTATACACATAATGGAAGCCATAAAGGTATGCCATAACTGAAAAATACAGAATAATAAAAAAAACATAAACATATTATATATTATATAGAAATATAGTGACATATTAATGGCCACCTTTAAAGGTGTTAGAAGAATATTGAACAATCATCATTTCGTGAGGCAGAAATTCACCATCCATAGAAACAGTATGTTCTTTAAGCATTAGATGTATCTGTGTGTAAGTGCAGCTAGAATTATTCTTATAAAAACATCCTATTATAATTAAGATACTGGAGTAGTTACAAAATAAATTAATAAAATGAGTTTAGGGGGTTGGAGAAGCGAAATATAACATAAGAACAAAAGAGAAGACACAACTTTTTAAACGGGTAACTATTTTTGGTTTGAGCTCAAAGGCTTCCTTGGGAAGACTTCTGCCCAATGTGAGGATTCTAAGAGTAAGAGAGGGATGTGGAGAGACAAAATGAGAAGGTTTTGGCCGAGCCAAAGGCTTGAGATGTTTGAGTAAATAGGTAGAGGTGGGAGCCTTTTATAAGAGGAGAGGAGCGGCGCTCTTGGAAAGTTACAAAATGTTACTTTATTTTCAAATGAGTTTCAGATTTTAAAGGTCCCACATCGATTTATTTCGAGGATAAGGTGATAATGGTTCACAATATACTCATCCAATAGGTTTTTTACATGTTTAGGGCTTAGAGTTTATATTATCTTTTCATTTTATTTAAATCGTTTAATAATGAGGTAATCGTTGTATTATCATGATGTCATCAATAATTTAATTTATTTAATGTCTAAAAATTATGAAAAAAATAATATGATGTAGGAAATATTTTTATATTTACAATGAATATTTATAGTCCAAAATATCATTTATGTATACAAAATTAAATTTTTTTTACTCAGGTGATACATTCTTTGTTATATTTAACATTCTTTAACAATAAAAAGATAAAAAGTCACTTTCACACAAAAGTGATTCCATGGAGTCCCCACGTTTGGAACAAGGCATCCCATGGTCTGAAATGAGACAACCAGTAGCATTAGGACACATTTTGGTGTCATTTTTTATTATTATGATATTATTTTATTATCCATAAGTACCCGATTACTCATTAATCAAGATAATTAAAGATAATTACCGTTGTTACTATTCATAATGTCCCAAAACAAGAGTCTTGATTACAAAATTTGGAAATTCTGATTCCAAATATTTAATTCATTTTACCAAATTCCAATCAAAGAAATTGCAATAATTTATTTAAAAATAATTCCCGTTGTCAAAACAAATAGCGGGTTTTTTTGAAACAATATCTATGAAAAGTTTGGCATTAGTTTATGCCCAAATCAAAAGTGAAATTAATCCTAATGACCACCATTAGATTTAATGTAAAAATATATTCATAATACACTTTATGACCAATTAAAAAGATAAACTAACCATATAATTAAATTAGATGAAAAAGTAGTTTTGATGTAAAATGCTGTATTTTTCACTATTCATAAAAAATGAACATTGTCAGAAAAATACAAAAAATTTATCCAATGTAGGTTTCAATGTCCCAATCATAAATAATAAGTTTATTTTGACAAGTATATATTATAAAATTGTCAAAAAATTTATTTAAAAATGGTTTTCCATTAAAAGGCAGTAAAACAATATTTTCAAAATATTAGTGTATTCCATGCTTAAGATTGGATTTATTCTCATTTTAAGAATCTAAAGCACTATATAATTAATAAATAGGAATAGATAAAAATATCTATTATTCATTACTTACTTGTGATGTTACACATATCCTCCCGGTAGGATCTGTTATAAGATGGTAAGTCCATCATCATCAGCTCCATTATCTATTCAACCACATGTTGAGTAAAATGTATTCTTTCGACCTGATAAACCAAATGAAATGATGAAATGAGTGTGTGTATTAATTAATATCCATTTAGAAAGGTCTAAACTACCCACTGATCATCCATATATTGCAGGAGAAATTTCTAGTTCTACATGTTGAGAACCCATAGGTTGAGATGTAGACAACTTTGATCCTAATGAAATATCTAGGAGGATTCCATGAGTGTATAGAATCAGATAAATTCAAGGAATATTAAATTCAATATATATGATCTAAGTCTCAACTAATGACCTCCACATGGTGGAAAATCCATTTCTAGGAAGAAGCATCCACTATTTCCCTCAATCTAGTAGCAACATCGATAAAAGAATCATGGTATGTCATGAATGTCACAATGCCTCCTATCATGTGGAATCAATAACAAATTCACCCTTATCTATAAGTAAAAAGAGTTCAAGGTCTCCTAGTATTTTTAAAACATATGGATAAATCATAATCCTTACATAATGAACAATTACCAAATTATTTCCTTGAATCTATGGATAATAAACTACTTAGTCAACCACAACCTAGGAATCCCAAGGAGTTCAAACTTGCTGACATTCCCAACTATCTTCCTTTCTATTGAAGGATAGGATACAACAACCTCTATTTTTTCCTCAAAAATGTTGTCCCAAAAAACATGATTTATTCTAGATATGTGATGTTAGTTAAATCCATGACATTGGATACCATCATAATTATATCATTGTTTGAAGAAGAAGGTGATTGAAAAAACACTTCATGCTAAATGTAGACAAATGGTCAAGAACTAGATTGCATGAATAAAATTTGTTTGAGCTCATTCCACCCCAAGAGTATAGCTTCATAGATCCATATTGACTCAATCACCTAGTTAGATGACATATAATATGATTACTAAAGGTGGATGTAACCTGGACACATGAAGATACACAAGAGGAAGATTTATATTCAGTTTCAACACAATATCTAAATCTTGTAGATTTCTTATCAAGAACATCTGAAGCACATACACTATCCCATCAAATAGAAACTTCATTAGATGAAGATATCATATTTTGTTCTATTAACATAATAAAATTGGTATAACCCTTATCCAATGATTAATATGCCACTAAATATGTGTTCCCCATACCTTGTTGGAGAGGCAGAGGATGCAGGTAATGGAGACAATAGTGTAGAGAACATCATGACATGGTTAAAATCATTTTTTAAAGTACCTATATAGAATATATATTAATATAAGAACCAATGGAAATAACTAATTAAATACTAATAGTGTTTTCCTTGAACCCTCCATTAGACTTCTACACTCATCCATCTTACATTACCACATAGAGGGGTTGTAATTATATCATTAGACGAATCAATAAGGAAAGTTGGGGGAAATTTATTCCACTAGGGAAGATGATCCCTCATCATTGTCCCCAAAACTAGAACCATATACCTGAAATATTATAGCACTATATATGCATAATATTGAGAAACCTACCCATGAGAAGCACAACCTATGGGACCAAAGTACAACATTCTAAAATTAATGGTGGTTGTCCCAAACATTTGTTCTATCCCAGATATGCACCATCTCTCAAAATAAATCTGATAGGAACTAATTTAATCCCTACATATCCCATAGATTTTCAAGATAGAAGTTGAAAAAATCAAGATTTATCATGTGGATACCATTCCCTCATAATTCCAAGCCCCCATCTCGTTCATATAGAAATATTAGAAAGAGGTCATCCAGGGAAACATCCAACCATGATATTTTTTTGATAGACTTCATGATGTCGACAACTGAATGGATCTGATTGAAAATGGTTTTAGGACCATTCTCATCTCAATTATGACCCACCTACTTTTGGGATATAAGGAATGAGCCTTATTTCCTTCAATGGTGTACTTTCATGGGTATAATAAAATAAATCATATACCTCTCAAAAAGGTCAATATCAGGGATCTGTTAGGGAGTATCACATAAAATGATGATTTAATAGTTATCCATCTAGAAACCACATAAAATTTCATTCTTGTAAGGCCCTACATATATATCCATGTGGAGGTAATATCAACATTCCATTAGTCTTTGAAATACCCCATTGATATATTGGTCGACATACTACATGGTGGCAATCCCCCTTCAAGAATTGTAAAGTCACATATGATGAGGTAGAATTATATAAAATAGATGTAAAGAAAGAAATGGTGTATGAAAATACATTAGTTGCATCCCCAATGTCATGGGTACTTCCTTTTCAAATCCTTGGAGTAAACTCGATAGTGATTATGTGCTACACAAAAATTTGGTTTAGGTAATTGACAATATCCCATATTTCAAAGGCCCTTTTATCCCAAGAGACAGTGTAAAATAATACCAAATCCATTATCTATATATTATGAATCTCACATTAGGGGATGATAATGTATCATTCCATGTCCTCTATCACATTGATAGTGATGGGTATTGACATAGATTTATAAATTTATCGGTAATTGTCTCCACAGACACAGAGGTGGAAGAAGAAGAGGATAGCCTCAGGAAAGTCCATCTTGCATTTGAAGAAAGTGTATCCATCACTGTTGATGATATTAGGTTGGTAAATATGGTAAGGGATAAAGTCTCACAACCTACACTAATTAGTTACTTCATTCCACTCACGGAGAAAGAGATTTATATTTCATTTCTAAAGAAACATCAATATGTGCTTTCTTTTGATTGTATAGTAATTCTTAGACTGAATCCTAATGTGGTTATAAACTATCTCATATTAACCAATAACAATCATTGAATAATGTATAAATATAAATGGATGGACCCATATTATTCTACTAATTTAGATGCAGAAGTTGAAAAAATGATCAAATCCAACATTGTATGAGATGTGATTTACCAAGGATAGATCACCAACATAATCTCTTTCAAAAAAAAATGGAATGATCAAGGCTTGCATCAATTTAATATACCATAATCAACACATCTCAAAGGATTAATTCCCATTTATGACCAAATAACTCATTATCAATAAAACTTCTAGATTCCAAGCCATTTTCGTCATGGATGGGTACTTCAGGTACAATCAGATAAAGACAACACCAGATGATCATAAGTCTACCACCTTCAGAGAACCTCATAGTATCTTTTTATATTAGGTCATTATATATGAATTAACGAAGATTGTAAAAAAATATCAATGTTTCATGAATCATATATTGAATTCCTTCTAGGTGTGAATATTATAATTCTATATTGAAGACGTGGTAGTAAAATATTTGGAGGGATGCGATCACTTCAAATATCTTCAAACAGTCTTCCAAATGTTGTGGCAGCAGAGTCTAAAGATGAATCAACTAAAATTTATATATTTGGTGACATTCAAGATACTAATTTTCTTTAAGGTATGCCACTATAAAATTTAGGATAACCATGAAAATACCAATTAAATCTTGGAAATGCCACCCCCTCATATTCTCAATAAACTAAGAGGGTTCCATAGGAACCTCACATACATTTGATGTTTAATATCCATCAAGTATAGAAATTATCTCCCCTTATACATGATAAGGAAGAATATAATAAAGTATATATGGGATAGATATTTCCATGAATCCTATAATAGTCTTAATAACTATCTACTCCATCCACCGGTCACCATGGAATGATGGCTTGGGGCTCTTCTCACAGAGATAAATGATATTGACATTGAGAATAGTCTCTCTTACCTGAGTAAAAATATGGTAGTAACTAAGAATAGATATTTTGATATCGAGAATAACTACCTCACTCCCATATTTACATTTTATAATCTAAGGTATTAACTGTAAAACCAATATTTCCACCTGCTCCCACACATTGATGCACTCAAGTATATCATTGGTCATCTAATGCTGAATGGGAATTTGGACAAATGGAAGGCCATTATGATACAACAAAACATTTATTTCATGTCACAAAAGTTTTTGAAAGGGTAAGACTTTGATAATTTCCTCGTGGAACATCCCTCCCCTAAAAACAAGCTTCTGGTTATCGATGTTCCAAGAAATGAGTTTTTCTATCCCCACGAACCTCCTTGGGAATAAGGGATGTATTTTGATGGTTCCTCTTAATGTCCTATATGTATGACAATAGACAACCTGAAACTAAATCAGGTTGTCTTAGGGATCATATTTTTTTCTCTGGGTAATAAAATATTTCCCAATACTTTCTTACTAATCAGAGGATTCATGTATAATGAGGATAAATACCATGCCCTCTTCACTAGATTGGAATTAGACCTATAGCTATAAATATTCTACATAAACATCCAACGGGATTCATCCCTAGAGATAAATCATTTAAATAATGAATACTCAATTAGAAAAGAAGGATATTCCCCTCTTGCTGGTTTTGTTAGTGGACTGATATCATAGTTCCATTTTGATCCCATATTGAATCATGTACCCCGATAACAGAATGCTCATTCCAATAAATTGGATAATGTGGCTGTAGTTCTAGACAACATTGATTAGGAGGAAGTGATATTCCATATAACTCACTGAAGTATAATATCAAAAATCATTATATAAAACCTGTAAGAAATCAAATATGTCAAAAACACTCCATAGCTTGGTGAACTGGTATCCACCCTTGGATGGAGGAAGCCTATAATTGATTATCTCTAAAAGGGGAATCTCTTAATAGATCAATCCAAAAGGGAACATATTTGGCTCTAACAAGTGAACGTTACCCCACGAGATCATCCAAATTATAAAAAAGCCATGTAAAATATTGGAATAATTTCAATACTAATTAGATTTATTCCTTAAAAATGAGATTCCCACCATAATGGATGAAAACCATGCTGGAACATGTGACTCCCATCACAGTTGGACTGGGGACTCCTACCAAATCAGTAAGTTGGAATACTACTAGAAGACCCTGATATATGAGTTCATTGAAATCACTGGGAAATTTTATGCATTCTATATCCAGGAAAACATCACTCATCAACCCCTTCAATTATAATATATATTAAATATTCATCGGCTTTTACTATATGTGGATTGAATATTGTGGGGTCGTTTCCACTGGATAGAGAATATAAACAAAATCACAACTTTATTTCAACCAAATTAATTTCTATGTGAACTATGTAAATACCCATCAATGAATTTTGGATGAATAATATCATCAACTTCAAGATTTAAAAAATATTCATGAGGTTTAGATTCCTCACACGCTAATTACCCCAAGACTTGTTTCAACTTGTATTCAATAGATTTGAAGAAATTGAACCACTTGTATAACATCGATGATAATAATTTATCCTACTTCCACACTATAGAAAATGGAAAAATATAGGCCTTATATTATGAACTATTGAATTTACTCCATATGATGGTGAACAAGGACAAGAAGTCCTGGTAAGTCAAGAAAATACATGTTTTATGGGCTAACAGTATCATCAAAGAGAAATGGTATTGGATCTGAGGACCCAAATGATACTAGGAAATAATCCTAGAAAGACATAACCATAATGGGAATGACCGTATATCGTGAACAAGGTTTATCCTAATAGAGCTTACTCACTCACCACAATGGATGGAGAACCTTTCAAACTCACTATAACAAAAGGTTTCTTATGAAATAAATTGTATTTCCAAAATCAAGGCCTTAAACATTATAACAATATAACATTAAAATATACATACCATGTCATCGTCCCATTACATTTATCTAGGAAAATATTTCCTTACCAAATGACATTAAACTGCACAATCACGTCCAAATCATTTGATTTTAAAATATATGGATCACATCCTAGTCTCATAAAGTCAATCTGAAAAAACAAATCCTAAAAATATGGAATTAAATGGTACAAACCATGTTCTGGTCGCACGAAGATAAAATTACAAAACACATACTGACTGTATGATGTGAAACTATACAAACCATTTTCTAGTCAGATAATATAAAACATAAATACACGTCCTAGAATCATGAAATTAATATGAATGGATGTCATCAGAACCACATGATGTTAAACTGAGTTTTTGATGTATTAGAAGAAAGAAGTTAAACTATACATAATCTCACATCCTAACCACATGACGTTAAACTATACAGAACACATCCTTACAGCATTATGTTAAACTACATGGGAGGTATCATTACCACTTGAGATTATACTATATAATAAGTATCATATCATTATTGATTCATTAAAAAAGATCTGGATCTATGAAAAATAGATATGGAGTTCCCATGTCCCTGTGTGGGATTCAGATACACATAGAGAATTCCTCATCCAAGAACTATGAATGGATTGATTTCTGCAATCAAAGGAAACATAGTGCTCCCTAGATCTCCAATCGTGGGCCTAACCACAAATTATTTTTCTTTATCACAAGACATCAGACTGTGTGAGAATTCTCAATACTTCTTTTCATCATTGGGTAACCGTGTTCCTTACCACAATACATTATATAAAACCTGTAAGAAATCAAATATGTCAAAAACACTCCATAGCTTGGTGAACTGGTATCCACCCTTGGATGGAGGAAGCCTATAATTGATTATCTCTAAAAGGGGAATCTCTTAATAGATCAATCCAAAAGGGAACATATTTGGCTCTAACAAGTGAACGTTACCCCACGAGATCATCCAAATTATAAAAAAGCCATGTAAAATATTGGAATAATTTCAATACTAATTAGATTTATTCCTTAAAAATGAGATTCCCACCATAATGGATGAAAACCATGCTGGAACATGTGACTCCCATCACAGTTGGACTGGGGACTCCTACCAAATCAGTAAGTTGGAATACTACTAGAAGACCCTGATATATGAGTTCATTGAAATCACTGGGAAATTTTATGCATTCTATATCCAGGAAAACATCACTCATCAACCCCTTCAATTATAATATATATTAAATATTCATCGGCTTTTACTATATGTGGATTGAATATTGTGGGGTCGTTTCCACTGGATAGAGAATATAAACAAAATCACAACTTTATTTCAACCAAATTAATTTCTATGTGAACTATGTAAATACCCATCAATGAATTTTGGATGAATAATATCATCAACTTCAAGATTTAAAAAATATTCATGAGGTTTAGATTCCTCACACGCTAATTACCCCAAGACTTGTTTCAACTTGTATTCAATAGATTTGAAGAAATTGAACCACTTGTATAACATCGATGATAATAATTTATCCTACTTCCACACTATAGAAAATGGAAAAATATAGGCCTTATATTATGAACTATTGAATTTACTCCATATGATGGTGAACAAGGACAAGAAGTCCTGGTAAGTCAAGAAAATACATGTTTTATGGGCTAACAGTATCATCAAAGAGAAATGGTATTGGATCTGAGGACCCAAATGATACTAGGAAATAATCCTAGAAAGACATAACCATAATGGGAATGACCGTATATCGTGAACAAGGTTTATCCTAATAGAGCTTACTCACTCACCACAATGGATGGAGAACCTTTCAAACTCACTATAACAAAAGGTTTCTTATGAAATAAATTGTATTTCCAAAATCAAGGCCTTAAACATTATAACAATATAACATTAAAATATACATACCATGTCATCGTCCCATTACATTTATCTAGGAAAATATTTCCTTACCAAATGACATTAAACTGCACAATCACGTCCAAATCATTTGATTTTAAAATATATGGATCACATCCTAGTCTCATAAAGTCAATCTGAAAAAACAAATCCTAAAAATATGGAATTAAATGGTACAAACCATGTTCTGGTCGCACGAAGATAAAATTACAAAACACATACTGACTGTATGATGTGAAACTATACAAACCATTTTCTAGTCAGATAATATAAAACATAAATACACGTCCTAGAATCATGAAATTAATATGAATGGATGTCATCAGAACCACATGATGTTAAACTGAGTTTTTGATGTATTAGAAGAAAGAAGTTAAACTATACATAATCTCACATCCTAACCACATGACGTTAAACTATACAGAACACATCCTTACAGCATTATGTTAAACTACATGGGAGGTATCATTACCACTTGAGATTATACTATATAATAAGTATCATATCATTATTGATTCATTAAAAAAGATCTGGATCTATGAAAAATAGATATGGAGTTCCCAAGTCCCTGTGTGGGATTCAGATACACATAGAGAATTCCTCATCCAAGAACTATGAATGGATTGATTTCTGCAATCAAAGGAAACATAGTGCTCCCTAGATCTCCAATCGTGGGCCTAACCACAAATTATTTTTCTTTATCACAAGACATCAGACTGTGTGAGAATTCTCAATACTTCTTTTCATCATTGGGTAACCGTGTTCCTTACCACAATACATTAAACTAATTGGATGATTTCCTAGACACATGACTCGGAACTACATGGTTTCTCAAAAATACATGTGGATATTTTTTAACATTGTAGGATATATATTCACATATAGTTATACACTCTTAGTCGTAGTTTCAATATTTATCTTCTTTCATGTCGAGTAAAATTCATTTTTACCACATGACATTGAACTACATGGCTGATGTCCTTAAAGTATGAAACAAAACTACATGGGTTTTCAAAACTATATAGAGTACTGATTCTCATTCCAATGAGATACATAGTTCAAATGATATTCTATATCTTGGCCCAACCACCACATGAAACAAAATGACCTTATACTTTCTCTAATTTCCACCGTGTAATAAAATTAAAATTTATCATTCCTTGTTACCCACAACTAGCATGGTACACATGGGATTATGAATATTGTTCAGGGATTCCACACATGATCAAGGAATATAATTTCCCCAAATGGTTAGCATGTACCAATATTAATAACCTTAAAAGTTGGACCATGAATACTGTCCACATGATTTTAAACTACATGGTTTATGTATCTTTAATGAAATAAAATTGTTCATTACCATGAACATTACCAAATAGGAACACTATCCTTGGTGTTGGTCTCCCACCACTGATCCATTCATGAACTATTTCTGGATTCATTCATTTCATTATAGGACACATGGTGATGTTAAGATCTCTAATCCTAGTTCTAGATATAATAATTAACTTGAACAATTCCCCCCTCTATGTATGGGTTAGGCCTGTGTTGAGATTTTCTTATCCAAGAACAATGTGTCTATTGATTCCTATAATCATAGGATACATAGTGATGAATTAATGTCCAATCATGGGTATAGATATAATAATAGATGAGGAAAACTCCCCCTATATGTATAGATCAGACCTGAATAGAGATTTTAACTTCTAAGAAAAATATGTGGATTGATTACTATTATCATTGGATGCATAGTTTTTATTGGATCTCTCACTCTTGGGAACATCCCTGAAAAAAAAATATCCACCACCCCTATGTATGGGTACAACCAATATTTTAATCATTTTAATGAGAACTACATATGGTTTTATTCCAATCATCACATGATAGTTTGAGAAATACAGATATCCAATATTGGTTTCAGACATAAAATATAAATGATAAAATGTATCTCTAACTATATAAGGGCTAGACCTATGCATCGAATGTCCTTACCAAATTTCATTAAAATTTAGGTAATAGGAAACACTCTAACCACATGATGTTGAATTAGAAGGAAAATTTATTGGTCACATGACATTAAAACTGTATGAAAAATATATTCCCCCTTCATGATGATAAAATGTTTTAGGATATCACCCATTATCATCCCTTATCAATAGAAAACAAGATCCTTAACCCATTCAAACATAGAATGGGGTATATTCATAGTCTTTTAAAAACTACAATCCCTAAATCACACTTCAACTCTTGTTCACCTCAGGTTGTCACAAACCATTCATGTACCATGGATTGGAACACACACACATATATATATATATATATGTTTTACCTTTTTATTGATTCATAAGGGATTATACCTACCAACCTAAGACATATTGACACTATATAAATTATGTTATGATCATTATGATCCCGATAACATCACAACAAGAATCAGCACTTAAGGGAGTTCTGGTCCATCCCAACAATGATTTTCTTATATTATTACTCATGAACTAATATCCTCATGCCCTGATTTATAAAATTTAGATTCCCATATTAGAATTATGTCACAATAATCTTTATCTCGGGTATCATAATCTGTTCATGTTGTAACATTCCCCTCATACATAAACCTCATGCATCATAACATTAAACTATATTCAGTTTGGTAAAATCTATAAGACCTAAATTTTATTCTTATAATGGTCATAATTTTAAGGCCCAAAACAACTCATGAAAGAGACAAAATACATGTATGATTGAAAATAATTAAATGGATGCCTAACAAAAAATTGAGTCTCTACTCACTAAACATTTCATCTCCGTAGTTTAGGAAATAAATAGAAAATAAATAAATAAAAATTAAGATCATATGGCCCAATTTATGGGCCTAGTAAAATTTGGGCCATCCTTGCTAGACCCCTTGTACTGGAAATATCTAGAGTAATGGTTTTTCAAATATCCTCACAAAAATAACTTGTTCAATAGGTGGTGGAAACATATAGGTTTTTGGATCCCCTATTGAATATTAAATTTTCCTTAAATCAATCATTATAATTTGAGTATTTTGGGTAACTAAAAACATTTAATGGCCATTGGAATGGAAAATAGATATCTCTTTTTGAAATTTCGATTGATTCATAAGGGCTTAGACCGACAAACCAATGAAAGATTAGCCCTATATGATGGGATTTTAAATCCTTGGGATCCTGACATCACCATGCCCAGACTTGGCAACTAAGGATGTTCTTGGCCACCCCAATCATTGTTTTCACATACCATCCTCATGACCAGAGAACATTAAAAAATTATATACAACCCTAATAACAATACTATTCTTGTGTACATGGAATCATTGAAATTATGTCACCGTGAATTGTACCCCTTATGAAATAAATTACGTAACACTCCATTACTGATCCTTTTGATGAACAACACAATGTGACATAAAATTACATTGAGTGTGCCCTGATCTACCCAAAAAATATATAGTTCCCAAGTGTTGGAAAACCCATCATGGATAGTCCTTTTCTTGATAGCACAGTTCATTGACTAGAAGATTTAGTCTTCTCATATTTTTCATGACCCTTAGAAAAGAATGGGGATCAACTATACTTGAAAAATCATGTAAGAAATATATAATCATGAATAAGGAATTTATCAACAAGTGAAATGTATCTCCTTCTTATTGGAAATGAAGTCTGATCCTCAAGAGTCTCGATGGAACTGTGTAAAAATTTCAGAAACAAAGGGTGTTTGGGGTTTCCCCCGGTAGGTATGCCCCATTAAATTGTTCATCAATTCAAGATCATAGACATATTATATACAAAACCCATATTTCAACTATCTCAATGTATTGATCTACCCTAATATTTTTATAAACTATTGATACTATATATAAAAACACTCATGATCCTTTTTAATGAGTGATGATACCTGTTTTTTACAATGATGGTGATTCATAAGTTCATTGACCTAACATTAAGAGGTATCGTCACCATATAGAAAAGGATCGCCAATCCTCATGGGCCTTGGAATCATCATGGTGGAACTCAGATCCTTGTGGTTTCTTGGTTCATCCATATAATTTCTTCCACATATTCCATATTCATTAATAAATTGGTCATATCTTGACCTTAAACTACTTGTAATCTCATTTTCCAAGCCAAAATACCCAAAACAAAAATAATAGAACATCTGAGCTAGAAGACCCTTAACTAAAAAAAATGTTGGAGAAAAAATATACTAAACTATAGAAATAGAAGTACCGATCTAAAATTTACTAAAATATAGTAGATTATGATCTAAGATAAAAGAAACTTAAAATATAGGAGTATATGATTTGATCTAAAACACATTAAACATTAGAAGTAGAAATTTTAAGCTAAAATCCTAAACTGAATCAATATAAGGTCAAAGGTAAAATAACATAAATTACACCAAAATAAGGTCCAATATAAAATAACATAAACAATAAAAAATAATAGTCTAGTTAAATATACCAATAAAAGGAACAAAACCTATTTCCAAACAACCCAAAAGAGGGTTGCATGAAAAAACATGTGTCCACTTTACGTAAGCCATCCTCTATAAAATGTTTAGTGAAAAATTATGAAAATATGAAATAGAAGAGATATAAATCTTGTATCCCCACAAAATTGTTTTATAGGAATAATTTTATTCATTCAATGTTCATTATATTCATCCTAGGGGAGAGAATTCTCCCCATGGGATATATATTTTACCAAAAATATCCTTTTCTAAATCATATGATCTTAAGAAAACTGGAGCAGGTACATCAATGGAGAATATTAAGGTGGTGGTAATTCATGGTAATTTATTTACAAAAATATGTTTTTATTTCGGTATCCATATCCATTAATTAAATTTTCATGATATTATTGAAGGTATGATGATCATTGATAATCCATGCAAATTGTTTTATGAAAAAGGCTAATTATAGACATCCCCAATGACTTAAGCAGGCACTTACAATACATAGAACTGAGCCATTTTCCCTATCTATGTCACTCATGAGGATGTGTGGGGGAATTTATTGGTTCATTCAGAATTAGAATAACAAAATATAAAAGTAAATAAATAACCAATTCATGGAATTATTTTATTCAAAAAAGTGAAGGTGGAAAAATGGGAGAATCATGTAACATATAAATGGAAACACGACTGTATAACCATTGAAAGGTTATGAAAATGGTACATGCCTAGTTCATGATTTTATTTAAATAATAAAGTGACCATTTGACAATATTTCTTGTCCTTTTGATGGATAAATGATATGAATTGGTAAATGATCAAGGGATGCCAACCGATCTCCTCCACATCATCCGACCTGTCAACCGGCTAGCGCTTGAAAATCATCCCAAACCATTGTAAAATAAAGGATGAAAATATAAAAAGTATAGACTTATTATGTGGTCAATTATATTCATTATAAATTCACATACATTACACAATACCTCAATAATTATTTCGTAACATGTTTACCTCATTGGGCAAGAGCTTGCAGGAATGTCATCTTTTATCATATGATGGGTCTCAGACATGTCAACTCAATTTTTATCTACACATTTTGGATACATATACATGTATAATGATTGAAGATGAAATTGATTATGAAAAACCATAGGATCCATTATTTTTCATGTGATGCGTTTCGGGAAGAGAGAGTGATTTCCTTTGATAATGCTCGCACAACTTCATGATTTCCACAGTCCTTGTAGAATTAAAAAAGAAATAAAAAGGGGGAATTATGGAAGATTATTGAGGAGGTGATAATTTTATCTCCATGAAAAATCTCTCATATGTCTTGGGTGATCATCATTGATTTTATAAGGCCCCCCACAAAAAGATAGACTAATCTCGGAAATCCCCTTAGGAATATCATCTTGATCTAATGAAAGACCTTTTGTGAAGATGCTTTGTCTCACGGAGGAACCCATACAAGCTTTATTATATCTCATGATAACATTTTCATAGGAAACCTCATCTATAAAATTCCCCAATACATGTTGTGATGTTATTTGGGAATCTCATTGAAATTTCCACATGGTCCTGTAAGATCACATTCATGAACCTGGGTGTAATAAAAATGGTAAAGGCGGAACATTATCAGGGTCAGAGTCATCTAGTAGCACCATGGAATACACATGGTAATATCTTGGGAGGTGGTTTACATAATAAAACCACCATTTAATAAAGAAAAAATACAGTAGATTTTTGTCCCACATGGTGACATATAACCAGGGTAGTGAGGCCTATAATTCTCCCCCTAACAGAATAAAAAAATGAATCCAAGATCAATCAAACACTAGGGAATTTGAGCGGACATCGTGGAGAAACAAGTCACATCATCAAAAATGTCTTATTCCATGTAATATCTATGGAATGGCCTAAGGGATCACAAGGCCTACATATGTGGTTCACGTGATCAATTTATAGATCACGGGAAGGACTTCTGGAAAGTCATCTTGATTATGTGAATAAAATACCACATGTTTATTGTGTCATGTGAAACCTGATATATGACAACACAAAAAAACTAGAGTAATATATTCAATAAATTATATCACAAAAGTATATAAAATATGGAATCCATAAGAGAATAAAAATTGGCTGATCATTATGTCATATGCATAACCATCATGGATCACGTGGTAGCACAGGAACATGTCACCCAAATCATGTGATTCTCCATCGACATACTATATAGATCATGTGATGTCCTTTTTACATGTCAATAAAGTCACATGTGTCCCTTCAATATTTCTACCCAAGTTTCATGAATTCCTTTGGGAAATCCCTCCAAACTGTATGATGGCCAGAAGACATGTCACCACAAATCATGTTGTAACAGCAGGATATGTCAGATAGGTCACAAAATATAACATCAAAATTTCAACATGTTCTCTTGATTCCTAAAGGATATTATAGTCTTGACCATGTGAAGTTCCCTAAAAACATCATCCAGATCATGAAAATTCATCCATTCATGTCATCTAAATCATGTGATGGTCTTGGGACATGTCATTTAGGTTATATGATGTCCTCATAAAAAGTAAATTGATCATGTCATTATCTTGAGGATGTTTTAGTATGAAACAAAGACATATCCTAACATCTTCATACCTTCTAATAATACAATCATACATGTAAAGTAGTCAATCATGGATTTTTTAGAAGACATCCAAGGACATGATATCATTGTACATCAAATCTATAAGAGAAAATTCAATGAGTGTAAAACCAAACCCATTTAATAACAAGAACACTTTTTCCTACAATAACCAGGATATGCAGGATTCATTTCAATATCCCATTCTCTAATGGGTATCAAAATTTGGCTAATTCTCTTTATGTCTCTCACATTCCATCCATCGATTCTTAATGAATCCCATGTAATGATCATTCTACCTCATCCACATATGTTTTGAGTATGCAATTAAACTACAAGAAATTTGATTCCATCTATAAATTGGATATATGTGATTCTTTAATAAGGCATAAGATCCATATAAAATATAAAAAATTCCTCCCCATCTCATATTTATCACAAAAATGTGAAGTGAGAGTGATTAATATATTTCCTGTATTTTCAACATTGATCATGGATCATGAGGGATTAGGGATTTGAAATAAATATTTGATTTACATCATACACAAGAAAGGGTGTAATCCCTGGATAGTGTCATGATATGAATACCACCATACAATGGCATCCACTTCTTGGTAAGTCTCAATGAAAATAATGAGCTATTATGGCTCTCATTCATAATGTAAATAGGATATGTAGGATGCCTCCCAAAAGTTTGATCTCAATACCTAGTGTCCAAGTTCCCTGATACATGTCCTCTCCAAAAGATGTTAAACTACATGGGTTTAACAAACTATTTTGTTTTTTATTCGTTTTATAAACAAGATACATAAGATAACTCTATGTGATGAATCCCATCCTCATATTTTTAATAACCTATTTGGATGACAATACACTCTAGAGTACCTTGTAATATGAATTAAACAAAAAAACAACTAACCATTAATGAAAAATGGATGAAGAGAGTTAGATACATACAAATGAATGCATTAATTGGAACCGTTTTACACAAGGAAGGATTTAATACCTAATCTGTTTTATAGGGAAACCCTTCCGGTATCGAGATTAGGAATAGATTCTTGAACACAAAATAAATCTATATGAAATTCCTAAGGTAGGAAAAAATTTCCGCCAAAGGTATGTGATGAGCCTAAAAACTCATCATCTCAACCAATGTGACCTCCAAGTATCCATTGGGTCTAAAACCCCAATTGATAATATGCCTTTCAACAACTGTTCTATATTAATTTATGGATATGGGAACTATTTGGAGATTATATGAAATATAATAATGAATAGAAAAACCGACCTAAAAGAGTTTATATACATAAAACCCCATTAATCAAATAGTATGTCAATTTTTTTTCAAAACATGGGTGATAAACATATATATATTAGTATGAAATAATGTAATTTTTTGAATATTATCCCTTTATTTTCCTTATTTTATCCTCTTCGTTTACATTACTATTTTACATTATGTTATTTACTAAATTCTCACTATGTATTCATTTTTTTCATCACTTTTCTCTATAATCCATTCCTTTTTATGTTTTCTCTCATCCCCACTTTTTATTATGGACCCCTAATTAAATCATATTATCAAAATATTATAGTCTATAGTTGTTTTCTTTTCCTTATTATTATATATAAAATGAACCTCCTTAATGTTTTTCGAACAAGACCCTATGAATGAATGTAATCTTACGTATGAAATAAAATAATCCTTCCATATGAGAAGTTTTAATGTTTACTCTTTTAAAAAATTTCATTGCAATGGGAATGTTGTAATTAATTGGCCCTCTATATCAATATTTTCATAAGATTTGATGTATTGAAATAATAATAATAAACTCAATAGAACCATCCAGGAGTTTAATAAAATACATAGTGACTATTAAACACAATATGTTTCATACCAGACATTGGAATGAGATTGAGAACTGAAATTTACATAAAAAACAAGTTTTAAACATTCACATACTCTCTGTATGTGATCAAAATAAACAAATAATGGAATTATATATTTTTATTCACTATAGAACTAATAATTATTCTATAATAAACAAAAAATATATGTACATCCAATTTCTCACTTGATGGATCAAAAAATTATTTCATGGATAAATGATAACTTGAATGGAAACATAAATTAATGATTTCAAATTCATTTTTATGTAAATATTTTTTAAAAATCAAAGACCATGTCATTTTTTAAAATATACCAAGGATCATTAAATAATATTAAGAATGTTCTAGTCTGGAGATCTATTTATAAAGTTGTTCACTAGATATCCACATCAAAAATATTACATGAAAATTATTATCTTATACTTCTATAAAGGACTCATATAGAGGGAGAGTAGTATGGTGGATTATAATGTAATAGGAATTTTGGTTTGAAAATTATGACCAAACATCAAGAATTTATCGAAAGATAAAAAAACCCACATAGATAGGTAATAGAGAACTTGACCAATATGTGGTATCTATTAGATATGTACTATGTTTGATAAGCATTTAATTTATAAAATAATGGATGAATTTACAATTATAGTGGGGACAATTACATTGGATCAAAATACATAATGATCTATTCATGTATATTTCATTCAAAATTTAATGGATCCACCCCATCCTGTTGAGTATAGATAATAAATTTGTGAGATGGAGGACAATTCTTGTGTTTTTTTGAAATATCTATATAAATGTATAAATTAACTAATCCTTCCTAAAAAGTAGTTTCTACTATTTTAAAAATCATAAAAATTTATATGTGAATATCATCTAGGTATTAGAATAATCGAAAATGGATTATATGAGACAGGACCCTATCCCAAATAGGTATTTGGGAGAATGTCGTATTCCAAATAACCTGCCACTAATAAAAGAATCCTAAAAGATACTTTTTGCGACATGAATGGTCCATGTTGAAAAAAAATATATTAAATGGATTACATACACAATATATTAAGATAAATAAATAGAACCATCACAATAATGTTTTTTCGATAAGACTCTAACTCATCACAAATAAGGTTAAAAAATTTAAAAAATGAAATATAAAATAAATAAATATATATATACATATATAATATAAAAATTTAAAAATAATTTAAAAATTTGTAATAAATAAATTTTTTAATATATTAAATAAAATAAATATTACAAAAAATTTCCATATAATTATTAATATAATAAATATTAAATAATTTACCAATCACTATGGATGAGGACAGGGACAGGAAGGGTCATTTAGATGAGGAAGGGGAGGGAACATAATACCTAAAACCTGAACCTGTAATCTCAAGAACTTATTATACTACTGCATCCATTGTTTCATCTCCTCCTTATCCTAATGGTGTTGTTTATGGTTCTCTTCCTACTCCAAAAACATGTCATTTCCAACCTTACTTCGAGCTCTCAGCTGCTCATCATACTGTGAGACTGAGGAAGATGACTCTTCATGATCTCCCATCAAGGTGAATAGAAACCATGAAATAGTTCCTTAAAAACTACCATGCATTAGTGAAGAATTGATACCAACAACCAGCCCTTCTCGAAATAATACTACATTACCTACATCCCTAATGAATAATCAAATTCTGCTTCACCAGTTTCATGAAACTCAGTCTCATCCTAACTCTCATCCTATGTCTTAAAATTCACAGACCCACATGACTCCATCAATTGAAATTTGAATTTAAAATTTTTAAAATATTTTATTTAGTTAATTTAAAAACACATATAAAATTATACTGACCACCATACGACATTGTAGACCACCTTTAATCTCTCAAGTGACATGATTATTGTGCAACGTCTTATAAATGTCACACTCTGTAATATCTAGATGATAAAATTATTTTATGAGTATATAATAAATACATTACATTTATAATTATATAAATTAATAGAAATAAGTATTTAACATATGTCATCAATGTGTATCAAATGTACGATTATCAGTTCGATGTGTCACCTTCTACCCCCCATGGTTCAACCAACGTAATGATGCTCTCCTATGAAATCTATCTCTAAAATAGTTTGAACATAATCCATTCAAAACATGAGATTAATTTTAATCATGTTGATTGGAATAATAAGATTGATCAAAATCCATGACTCCCTCCATCTTCATGACTATCATCTCCAATTTCTGAAAAAATAGATGAAATTGCTCACACATGAACACCTCTAAGGCCTCCATGATGGAACTCTTCATGTTTTCATTGATGGGATAAAACAAACCCTATTTTTATAAAAAAAATGATAATAATTAAATAAATTTTACTATAACTATTATTTATTTAAATTCCATCAAATGATTATACATTTTGTCCCAAAACATTAATGGGAATCTAATATCACATCACACAGTCCATAGAAAAATGGTTTCGTAGAATAGTGCTCCCATGTCCAAAAACTATAGGTGAAAAGATGTTAACAAAAATAATAATAATAAAACAATTAGTGAAAAAAATTCATTAATTAAAATTAATTAAAATTAAAAAATACACAATTGAACATACCACTACATGCATGGATTGAAGTCAATATGATGACATCCCTTTGGAATTGGGTCACAAATCATCAATCATGTAATGCGTGGAACCCTTTATGTCGATGATGAACCAATTGGAAACTAAAGGTAAGATTATAAAATATGAAGCTCATCATTAAGTTTTATAGCCTCCTCAGGTGTAAAGAATATATCAATATAAGTCTCTCCATCACTATGAAACCTGAAGATAATGTTTTCAAAAACAATTTAAAATGAATATTATATATATATATATATATTATTTATACTATAACTAAAAAGTAATTTTTTTCATTTTTCATATTAATCCTCATATTCAAATATGAAAGTGTCATTATCCTTGTAATTATCCAATGTATTATAAATTTCCCAAAGAGTTTCAACTTTTTCATCACATACTGATTAAAATTAATTTTTGACATCATAAAATTCATTTTCACCATCGACCTATAACTATGTGGTTCCATCATCGATATTCGCATCAATTCATTGAAAAGACGTATTTGGAGATTCCTCTTGAAAAAATTCAATTCCATTCACTTCAATAGAACCACATTCAATTGGCATAAAATTATTTTCACAGTATTTCATTTTATCAACGCACAACATATCAATTAACTCTCTTAAAGTAGCACAATAATTGTCCTAATATATTTGTTATGCATGATGAAAAAATAAAACTATTTCAAATAATACAAGATGAGTATTATATTTAATATCAATGATTAGTTGGCATGGATGAACACATAAAAATATATATGTATCAAACAAATGACATTTAGACATTATTTAATAATTTTTTCCCAGATAACACAACTAAATTATTTCATCCAGAATTCAATAAAAGTTAACATTACTTTCTCACTAAGGATATACTCTCCGGAAAAAACTAATATTAATTTTTATTTTTTTGATTAACTATAACCACGTATATGAAATCGTAAACCATTTACCACATATGTATTATATGTTTGAACTATTTTGGATTGTGGGTTACTCAATACGCACAATTGATTATCAATTTTATTTTCATGTTTCTATTACTAAAAAAATTAAAAATTAACAATATAAAAAATGAGAAATTGATTTTATATGTTAAAACAAACACAATTATCTTTAATAGTATATGAATATAGTTGCAACAATTATGTTTCAAATGCTCTTCAAGAGGCTATTCTATAATTTTTGGAAGCTATTTCTAGATATGATCATCATATAATCTATAAATAAAATAATATTAATTTTTTATATAAAAATTAAAGAATATGTGGTTGTAGGAATCTTTATACAAATAATGTTATTTATTCATAGTTGACACAAACATATGTGTGAGACCTGTGGAATTCATCACCTAAAAACCATCATTCTTAATCTCCACTAAATCCACGGTCACGCTAATTAAAAATTTCCAGTTCAATGTTTAGTTCATTGTCATAATTTCACTCATTATAAAACACTATCTTATGTTTAAAAAAATATTTCTTGGAAAATAATTATAGAAGAAAAATATAATTTCATTCTATCAATAATCTTATTCAATTAACCCTTTAACTAATTCCTTAATATGTAATTTTTTCAATTTCTTCATGCATCTATCATTAGAATACATCCATCAAAATAGTATCAGACATCCACAATTTTCTTCATGTGGATAAAATAAAATTAAATATTCCATTGAATCAAATAAATAAGGTGGAAATATTTTTCTGAGTTAAAAAAAAGTAAAACAACACCTTCCTACAGTCTACTAATTTCATCATAGTATTTTTTTTCACGATACACATGTCCCATAAGAAATATGAACTTTCTATTAGCGCATCCCAAATCTAAGAATTCAACTAACCTCTAAATCCCATCTGTATAATTCCTTCCAATATAACAGGAAAATCATAACATTTCAATCCTATAATATGAATATTTTTAACACATCTAGACATATTGGAATCATAAAAAAATGGTAGTCTAAAATCAATAAAACTACTGATAAAATAATAAATGTTTTTTTAAAGTGTTTCATCCACTTCTGGATTCATCAAAATCTATGATCTGTCATTTTAAAACAAATTAATTTGTGGTCATCTATAAATTTGTGAAATATTTAATCCTGTGATTATAATATATTTATTCCTACCAAGTGCTTCCAAAACTATGTACAATATATTATAAATAAATTTCATCTCAATATGCATGAAATCCAACATGCGACAAACTAAAAAATCAAACCAATATGTAAGATCACAAATAATACTTTGTTTAATCTAATTGTGATCTTTCACAATGTCACTTATTTTTGTTGGTTTATAGTAGGTCCAAAGGTAATGTAAAGCAATGAATGGACCAAGGATATTGAAAAAAAAATTGGCATTATTTTTTTGGGTCTATATATTTCAATTGGACCTTTCTTGAAATGATTTATGTTCCTTTGAAAAGTATTATCAATTGGAATTAATCTTCGATGAAAGTATAAAAAACATGGTTTTCTCACATTGATAAGTATAAAAACATTTCTATCACTCATATAGTATGTACAGAATTTTGGGCCATGTGTACTTCATCTAGATAACATTCAATATTCTGGGAAGTCACTAATATTCCACATAAATATAGATTTCATTAGTAAATGTTGTTTCTCAAAAACCTTATATATACTGAAACAATTAAAACATCATAAATTTATCTCATCAATAAAGGGATTCAAATAAGCATCGACATTATTTTTTGGATGTTCGAGAATTAATAAGGTAAAGAGATATTTTGAACATTCAACTATATATAAGGAGGAAAATATTACATATTTTAAAAGAAAATTCAACAAGAATATTGACTTCTATAAGAAATAGATGGAATGAAACTATTACTAGAAATACGCAATAATATGGTACGAGCCTCTGATGTAAAAGATAGATGTGCCGGGTCAAAATGTTTTCATGAATCACCATCACAATGATGATTTTATCTTTTTCTGGTTAAAATATTGATTTTGTTCTACAACATAAATAAAGATTTGTTTTAAGACATAAATAAGCACATCAATCTCGGTGTATATAGGAAATACATCAACAATTTAATTTGAATTATTCTAGAATTCCCTAGTTGATCCTCTTTGTACATTGATTATCCACATGTAGGAAAACTACATAATAACTAATTTTCTACATAAAATTATATGCAATCATTTGAACATGCCTGAATATTTTGATAACCAAGATCCAAATTACAAACTAGCCTCCTAACCTTATAGAAATTTGGAAGATAAAAATTTCATTTGGGTAACTGTGATTTCACCAAAGATAATATCTGATCAAAATAGTTATTTGAAATTCTATTATCTAATTTAATAGCCATAAATTTAAAAAAAAATCAAATGTAAATATCTTAAAACCATGATATAATTAGTCTAAATATACTTTAAAATATCATAAAATTGAGTTGGATCAAACTCAATTGTGAAATTAATATCATCCCAAGTTTCATTTTGTTGAAAATGAAGACCAACAACATCATATACTAATGTTTAAGATTGTGATGGATTTAGAACCAAATTATTAATATCTCCCCTAGAATTGTGTTCTGTATGTTGATACCATATTAATATCCTTTTTTAAAAAACAAAATAGAAGACCCCCAATATTTTTAAATGTGTTAAAGCTCCTCAGATCAAATTTCAGACATAGACAATTAATTTACCCTATAGAAAAAAAATTCTAGAATAGATTTTCCAAATGATAAAAATGATTCAACACCCTCAATATATACATGACTTATACCAGATCCATTTGGATTCTTCTGATGTTTTATCTGATCATTATCATGTAATAAAGTCTATTTTTGACTTCCTTATGCCATATTTCTATAAATAATATTAAATAAAAAATGTTTTATATGATATATTTGATAAAATCAAAGTACATACAAAGAAAATCATATTAAATTAATAAAAATTTAATTTAATTATAAATAATATCAATTTTATCAATTTATATCTAATATTTAGTAAATAGTAATAATTTTAATGTGTACACAAATATTTTACTAAGTAATAATAATTTATACTATGTACCAATATTTTTTTCTAATTACCAATATTATTTATGATGTTCAACTAATTATCGTTAATTACCTCTAACTATTACGAATTATTTCTAATTATTAATGATTATTACTAATTATTAACAATTATTTCTAATTAATACTAATTATTTCTAAATATTACTAATTATTACAAATTGTTACCACTTAGTACTAATTATAACGATGTACCTCTTATTTTTACTAAGTGACACTAATTATTACTAAGTAGGACTACTTATTACTAAAAAACAATTATTACTAATTTCCACTAATTATTACTATGTACCACAAATTAGTACTAATTAAGACTAATTATTACAAATTATTACTAATTATTACTAATTATGACTAATTAGAAAAAATTATTACTAATTACAACTAATTATTACTAATTACCACTAATTATTACTAATTGTTATAAATTATTACTAATTGAAATTAATTAATTCAAATTACCTCTAATTATTCATAATTATTACTATTTTTTACTAATTATTACTAATTTTTTCTAATTATTGCAAATTATTACAATTTATACCTAGTTATTTATAATTATTACTAAATACCACTAATTATAAATAATTATTAATAATTATATCTAGTGAGTTCTAAAAATCTCAAATTATTCCAAATTATCACTAATTATTCCAAATGAATGATACTAATTACAAATTATTACGAAATATTAGTAATTATTTCTCATTATTTCTAAATATCACCAATTACTACTATTAATTACTATTTAATAGTTATTGTTACTCACTACCCCTAATTATTAGTAAATACCACTTAATTATTACTAACTAGTGCTAAATATTAATGATTACCATGAGCCATTACTATTTATTACTATTTATTACTATTTATTACTGAGTGCCACTATATATTACTAATTGTTAAGAATTATAACTAATTATTACAAATTAAGAAAAATTATTACTAATTATTACTAAATAATACTAACTATTTCAATTTTTAACTATTTGTAACTATGTTCAACTAATTATTACTAATTGATACTAATTACTACAAATTACTACTTATTATTACAAACTAGCACTAAGTACCACTAATTACCACTAATTATTATTAATTATTACTCATTATTACTAATTGGTATTTAATATTACTAATTTTCACTATGTACCTCAAATGTATCACCCCAAGATTTCATAGTACGTTATTTCTACAAAGTAGTTCAATAAATTGCAATACACGCAACACTGAGTTCAAGCGCACCACGACATACCAAACTAGAAATTCAAAAGAGGTTATGAATAGTATTAACTTAAATTTTGAACTTTATATAATCCTTATTATGAGTTTCTTAGACATATTATAAGAACAAATACATTTTTTCAGACAAAAGAAGTATTTTTAAAAAAATGCAATTTTAGAGCCTTTTAATGGAGAACACTTTTTATATCCAATATTTGAAACATTTATATATTAAATTTGACAAAATAAACTTCTTATTTGGTATGATGACATAATTATTTAGTTTCAATAAATTTTTGGTGTTTTTCTGATAACTTTCATATTTGGGTGAATAGTGAAAAATAATATATTTTAACTGAAAACAACTTTTTTAATCAAAATAAGTTATAGTGTTGAATTAAAAATTTTAATGGTTTTAGAATTATAATTATAATATTTCATTACCATTTAATCCAATTATGTTCATTGTAAGTAATTTCACATTGAAATTGGACAAAAACAACTGTCACTCTTTTGATATTTATTATTTCTTAAAAATACGCCTTTTGGTTTTGACAGCGGGAATAAATTTTTAATTAATAAATGAAACTTATATGTTTTTAATTTGGTAAAATAGACTTCATTATTGATTTCAGTAAATCAAAATTAGCTTAGGGTAAATTTGTGGTATTTTTCTAAAAACTATTATTTTTTGATTAATAGTGAAAACACTAAGTTATAGTTTAAAATCGAATTTTTATTTAAATAATTATTTATTTTATTTAAATTTATTTTAGGTCAAAATAGATACATAAGACATATATAATTTAAATTTAATTCATTGGAGTTAGTTTATAATAATTTTAAACATATAAAAATTTTATTGAACTTTTCGCCGGCTTTTACCCACCTCCAAGGAGATTTTGTAAATTCATGTAAAACATAATTTTACCGCTTCTGTGAGTTGAATTTCGAAAAGATTAGAGACACGGTTAATATAAAGGATTAAAATGTGGTTCAAAAAGATAAAAATAATTTTTGGTGAATACTAACTTTTTTCTCTTATTTACCATGGTTAAAAGTAAATAGGGTAATTAAGGGTAAAAATGTTATTATTATAACACTAACACATGTCCTAATTCTATTGGATAAGTGTAATTCGACCAAAAACAACCTTAGGAATATAATATGACCCTTTAGGTCCACTTTCATTAGATTAATACAATTATTATTATTTAATTCAAAGAAGAGTTAAAATAGTTAAAATCAATGTTTAATAACTAAATTTTTTTAATATAGGGTTATACATAAGATAAATTCTAAAATAAATATTCAATAGAAAGATAAAAATATTTCATACATAATGGTAATTTATTTATAATATTTAGAGATTGAATAATTAAATTTATTAATGACAAAATGATGATTCACTAATTACCTTATTAATGAATGAATCAAATAAATGGTATTATAAATATTAAAATAAATTTAATTTCAATGTTTTTATGAAGTAAACTAATTTTATAGGTTAATATTATATTTTATGGTTGATTCAATGTATATTTTGTGAATTAATAATGTTTTGATGAGTTTCAAAAAAACAAAATTCCAAATAGTGTCAAAATTGACATAAATTAATATTAAAAACAAATACTATATTATTGGTTGATATAATGTTTATAAAAATGAAAGGATCGGCCAAAAGGCTTAAATAATATTATATATGTCATTAATGAGCCACTTTAGGTTCTCTTGAAGTTTAGAATAATTTTTTTAACCATATAGAGTAGGAATACAAGAAGAAACGGTAAAAGTTAAACTATTAAACTAAGAGTTAAATCTAAATGATAAGGTTAAAATTGTAAGCTAAACTTGCCTAAAACCTATTGTTTGAGTGGAATTTGACCCATAACAACCTAATTATAGAATTAATTTCATTTGGAATCATTATAAACGGAATATTATTGTATATTGAAATAATACTTTAATATTTTCCTAAAGTGACCCTCACCCCTCTTATAAAAGGGCACTTCCCCTTCCCTAAAATTAACACCTAAAAGCCATTTGTCTCGGCCAAATCATGCCCAAATATCCTCCCAACTATCCTAAATTCATCCTAGAGGCCTTACTTTTGTTAAAAAGCCATTCTAAGAATCCCTTTTGATCAAATCAAAACGAATAACCTGAAAAGAGGTAATGATTTCACAACCCTCTTTCATGTTCTCTTATTCTTCCACTTACACTTTCTTTGTTGTTTCCATTATAATATAATAACTCCAGTATCTTCTATATACTGTGATTTTATTATAAATATGGAAGAACTATATTCATTATTCTATCCATCTAATGAATTATAATGTCACCATGCATGCGTGCGTACGGCTTACCGTCTCCACGCCGTGGTTTAATTTTTTATTCAACACTATGTTATTTGGATGGATATAACGATGAGTAATATATATATAAATAATAAAAATAACATGCTAATGTCTCTGTAAAATTATAATACCATCCAATTCCCCACCTTTAAGTAAATGATATTGTCGCTCGCGCGTACGTACGGATTACCGTCTCCACGATGCGATGAGATTCATTTTCGCATTCACCATTCATCGACGATTATAAAAATATATATTAATAATAAGTATGTAATATATGAAATCATAATGCTATTGGAGATATATATATATATATTTACTTACATATATCTTATTCTCTTAGTTATGTTCAATATGATATGAAAATGGAAACAATGTTTATATGTACGTACGGACTACCGTCTTCATAAACTGTGTTTTTCATTTCATATATATGTCTATTATACATATTTATGTTCTAAATATATATGAAATATAATTCATGGTTTATATTCTAGATGTATTTAAATCTTGATCTAAGTGATACAATCAAGAGTAACAAGTTAAAACACTTACGATAAAGAAAGCGATTATTACTCAAAATGTTAATTTAACATGGAAATTATTATTAAATGGGTAGTATAAAGTCATAAATGAATCATGTATGATATAATAAATATTAATATCATTCTGTTTTAATTTAATAACGTACTACTATTTTCATACTGGATGTTAAACTTACCCTCAACTAATGGAATGTGCATGGTAAGGGTTAGTTCCTCAATCTCATTATTATCTGTGATTTGTATATGTAGAAGTATTTACTGGGACATTTTTATCATCTATCTCTATTTTTCATGAAAATTATTTGAAAATGAATATTTTAAGAATTATTTAAAGGTACTAAATATCAATATCATAATTTTAAATGTTTTAAAGATTTATCTTTCTAAATCATTTTAATTAATGTCTATGTTTTCAAAATGTTTTTGAGGATTTATTTATATGGACATGAATGTTTTGAAATGATAATTATTTTCAAATGTTTCAAAGTTGTGTGAGACACTTTTATTTAAAAAATTATTTTAAATTACTTCCTTTACAAATGTGTGACTTTTCGATGTTTTTACAAATAGTATATTTCTCTCAAAAAGTTTTAATCATCATTTTAAACTATGTCAGCATCCTTTATAGGATATTATTTTTGATTGAGGTTGAATATTTATAATACAATCTTCCATGTTTTATTGAATGATTTATTCTATGTTTGACTGTGGATATTCTATTTTTATACCATTAATGGTTTATGGTTAATGTAATGACATTTAATATGCATGTTTTAATTCAAATGTTTATATTATGTTTCAAATTTTTCATATGAGGAATGCAGTGGACTTAGTAAGTGGCAGGTGGAGCCCGCTATATCTCCTAGATGCATCGGTAGGTATCATGAGAAAAACTAGTGTCTTTGCACAAGGCCTTGACAAAAATTTAATTTTTAGTCTTCGCCCAAGGCCTTGACTATGTAGTAATGATGTCCAACATTAGGAATTCCCTCATTATGAAATTAGTAATTACATGTGATTATTCGACTATTAGAATATCCATGGGAATGTTTATATGGTAATGTTGGATTTATTTTTTTCATATTATGTTCAAGTTTATGTTTAAAATGGCTGTTGTTTTTATCACACATATTCCCTTAAAAGTTTATAGCTTGCGCTAAATTATTTACCCTTATTGGGCATCTAAGATCACCATTTTCTTATGTTTTATATTCTCAGGATTCCAAGAAGTGTATTATGATTGATATGTAGGGTTAAGATAATGGGAATAATGTAATTCTAAAAGAAATATTTTTTTGTGTTGTATGTTATAAAGTGTAATCTAATGTTTACGTATGCAATCTATTTTCCCAGACTACTAAACTGATCGGTGATTTGGGACTTGATTCCTTATAAGCATGTGAATGTATTAAAAGAATGCACCGACTCTCGGAATCTAGGGTCGGAGCGTTATACAAAATTACTACTAACTACCACTAATTATTATTGAGTACCACCAATTGTTACTAAGTACCACTAATTATTATAAATTATTAATGAGGACCACAAATTACTACTGAGTACCAATACTTATTACAATGTACCACTAATTATTACTAATTAACAGTAATTATTATTAACTATCACTAACTACTGCTAATTGTTACTAATTATAAATAATTTTTATTAATATTTACAAATTTTAAAAAAAATTTACAAATTTTTCTAAATACATGTACTTATTGTTAATTATTTCTAAGGACAATTAATTACTACAAATTAAAACTAATTTTAACTAATTTTTTTCTAATATTTACTAATTATTATTAATTATTATTAATTTTTACTAATTGTTACTAATTGTTACTAATTTTCACTAATTATTTGTAATTGTTACTTGGTATTGCTAATAATTAAAATTAATTTCTACATATTACTAATTATGGCTAATTACAACTCATTAAGACCAATTACCACTAATTTGGAATAATTATTACTAATTATTACTAATTACAATTAAATATTACTAATTAATTATAGATAATTACAACAAATTATTGCTAATTAACTATATGTCTTGATAATTACAACTAATTATTACTAATAATGACTAATTATTACTAAGTACCACCAATTATTACTAACTACTACTAATTACCACTACGTAACACAAATTATTACTAATTAATAAAAATTACTACTAATTAATACTAATTACGATTAATTACTACTAATTACTATGAATTATTAAGGAGTACAAATAATTATTACCAAGTACCTCTATGTACCACAAATTATAACTAATTATTACCAAATAAACTTAATTATTATTAATTATTACAAATTACAACCAATTAACAATAATAATTACTAATTAACAGTAATTATAACTAATTACAACTAATTATTACTAATTATTAATATATATTTCTAAGTCCACCATATTTTACTGATTATAAATAATTATTATAATTATAACTAATTACTATAAATAATTTCTAATTACAAATAATTCTCACTTATTACAATTATTATTTACTAATTTCCATTAATTATTACTAATTCACACAAATTGATACTAATTACCACTAATTATTAACAATTAGTACTAATTATTTCTAATTATTAATAATTATTACTAATAAGATTCTATTAATTAAAACTAATAACTATCAATTCAAATTAATTTCTTCTAATTAAAAAATAATTAGTTAAAATTAAAATAGAATAATTCTATATAAAAATATTTACTCTTACTTAAAACTTAATACTGCGGATTAAAAGTAATTGTCAATTAAACTAATTACTTCAAATTAATAATAATAATTACTAACATAAATAATAACATAATTACAAATTTAAAACATTAAACAAGTACCTTACAACTAAACATCTTATTAGTTACAATGTTGAATATCTGATTCCCTGTAAAATGTAAAACATTTAATAGATTAAGGAGAAATATAGAATATGAGAGGTAGAGGGGAGTGATAAAAGGAGGAGATAATGGAAAAAAATTGGACGAAGGTATATACAGGTTAGATAATAAGTGAAAAGAGTATTTATAACCTGTTTCCCATCGTAATTAATATTTTTTGTGATGGTACCTATTATAAATAGTACCCACAATTAATTTCCCCAATAGAGATTATAAAGGAATTTGCGACTGGGCTTGTCAGAAATACCCTTCTGAAGATAGTTTATTTTCGATGAGAATTAATGCCAATCACAAATAAAAATAATGACAAAATTTATTTTCGATAGGTGGTATATTCCTATCTGAAATACCTTTCTCTTTGTTTTTCATGCATTTTCTCTAAAGATATTTATGATGTTCCAATTATACCATCGCAAATATATTTTTATTAAGGACTATTTGTAACTGAATTTTTTTCCTGTTGCAAATACTCCCTCAGCAAGGACAATTTCTGGATGGTGGTGCCCCATCACAGAGTCTTCTTTTTATTATAGTGTATGTATTACACATGGTAATAATGAAATCCCCTTCTCAACAACAACATTAACTGCATTCACCATACCAATATGGTTTTAAAAAAACCCAAATGATAATAGACACACAGTCATCAGCAATCCAATAATAACAAGGGAATTCCTAACAAAACATATAGTCTCATATTGATTATATTTTGATATAATATTAATCAATGGAATTATTTTAAGAATTTAATAAAGCAATTAAGGGAGAAAAATATTCAAATGATCCATATTACAATGATCCTCTATGAAATCATCACTAATAATTACATGAATATTCTTTCTGAGTATAATGAAATTCTAGATATAACATCTTTTTTATCTCTTTCATGACCCCCTTCGCACAAAGTGTTCCACTAAGGTTATTACAATGTGAAAATAGAGATAATTTTCCCTAAGTCCCGCATCCAGTAGGCCCCGGGATGGAGACTTGCACAGGTGGTATAGAAAAACAACAGATGTGAGGCATTACCCTCTAGGAGAAAACATACAGAAGAGAGAGAGATAAAAAACACCAACTAAATCATTCTCAGACTATAATGTAAAAGAAAACCCAAGTGAAAATATGTAATCTCATGAAAATAATACTACAACTGAATGGGAATATAATAAGAACCAAATGAATGTAAAACAACAGTGACCACAAAGCCCATACCGCTCCTGTAAAACCCCAAACAAGTAGTATCTAGACTGCTATCCAACCTTCTCCAACTGACCTGAAAAATAGCTTATATAATCCTTGGTGAGTATAATAGAATACTTAATAGGATCCTTTCCAGAGCCTCTCATAGAAAAGTAATGAAATCATTCTAAATCACAGAGAAGAACAAGTGAAATGAACTTGTCCCCTAAACAAATATACATAGTTCCTTGTCTCTCCATGGATACACGAACCATGTATTTCATAGAAGAGTTTATAAGAAAAAATTGAATATCAAGGGAACTCTGCTACCACATTCCCATTGTTTTTTCGCTATTCCCCAACATCGCACATTCTGAGAGTCTCTCTAAAAGGCTTTCCCACAGACACCTGGGCAAAGCACCACAGTAAGCACCTCATGCGTCAATATTCTCATTGTGCATCACACCACCATGTCTATGTCACCAAAGTAACCAGGTAGTTTCTTGGAGCCACCAAAACTCACATATCATGTGTCAAAATTTGGGTATTATACATCAATCCATTACGACTCATTCACAGAGTAAGGATCCTCAAGCCATCATAGCTGATACATGATACACCAATAGTAGTCTATGTGAAACTATATCTAGAATATATGTGTGTGAATAGCCATAATCAATTACAGCCCTCTACACACATATTTGGGTAAAACAACCTATTGTACATATCATCACAAGAAAATAATAATTGAAGAGAGTGGGTCCAATGTTTTAGTCAGCTATCCATTGTAACACCCCATGCTTCTACGGTACGCTTCTCTTTGAATAATGCGATAGCGTGTGTTGTACGCAACATCGAGTTCTAACACACCACAACCAATCAAACTAGCCGTTATGAATAGTAATACCTACTTTTTGAAATTATATATATTTTATATTTCAAAATGGACGTCATTTTTGGATTCGGAATATCGAATTTATCCTAAGGTGAAATTTTGGTACTTTTCGTATAACTTTAATATTTTGATGAATAGTGAAAAATACTAAATTTTAATTAAAAACAACATTTTTAATCAAAATAATTAATAGTGATAAATTATGAATTATAGTGGTTTTAAAGTATATTTAGAATATATTTTTACCATTTAATACAATTTTGGTCATTGGACATAATTTTACAATTAAACCGGACATAAACAAGTGTCAATCTTTTGATATTTATTATCTCTTAAAAACACGCTTTTTGTTTTAACAACGGGAATTAATTTTAAATTAATTTTTGCCACTTCTATGTATTGAATTTGGAAAAATGGATTCGATATTTGGAATCAGGATGCTCAAATTGTGTAAATAGGTAACTTTTATTTTTAGACATTTTGAATAATTACTTCGGTAAATATTTTATTTACCATGGTTAAGGGTAAATCCGGTAAATAGGGGTTAAAAAATAATATTATAATAATAATAAATTACCCTAAAACGTGTCAAAGCCTTATTGGTTGACACATGTTCGACCATAGGCATATTTGGTTCGATTTTGGGACCCCATGGAGCCACTTGTAGTTGATAGGGAAACTTAATTTTAATTAAGTTAAAATGAATACAAAAATGACACAAGCATATATTTTTTAGCAAAAATTTTTTTACATAGGGTTATATATGCTGGAAATTCTACTATAAATATTCATTAGAAATATAAAAAGATTTCCTAGATAATTATGTTTTATTTATAATTTTTAGAGATTAAATAGTATAACTTATTTATGACACAATGATGATGCAGTAATTACCATAATAGTGAAAAGTTAAAATAATTGATATTATAAATACCCAAATAAATATAATTTGAGACTTTTAATGAATTACAATAATTTTCTAGGATAATATGACATATTAGGATTGATTTAATTAACTGTTTTCGAAGTAATAATTCTGTTAGGAGTTTCACAAAAATAAACTATTGAATAGTGTCAAAATTTACATAAAAGAGTTTTTAAAACAAATATTATATTATTAATTTATATTAAATTCCTAAAAATCTAAGGTTTGGAAAAGAGACTTATCTCATAATAGGTGTATTGTTAATTGGCCACTAGGGGGTCTCTTGGATGTATATAGTAAGTTTATTAACCATATAATATAAAAATACAAAGAGACATTGTAAAAGTGAAACTAATTAACTTATAGTTAATACTTAAAGATAAGGTTAATATAAGTACCCAAACCTGTCTAAATTCTATTGGTTGAGTGGTTTTCGATCTATAACAACCTTAACCTTTGAATAATCAACTTTGGAGCCATTATAAACCGAATATTAATTTATTATAAATTAATATTTCTAGCTTTTCCGAAGGTGCCCCTCACCCCTCTTATAAAAGGGAACTCCTCCTTATCATTTCTTCACACCATCAAATCCTTTTGGTTCGAACAAACTCTGCCCAAATACTCTCCCAACATCCCTCACTACAATATACAGGAATTAGTTTGATAAGAAATCCAACGTAAGGAGCCCTTTTGATCAAATCATACGGAAGAACCCGAAGAAGAGGTAATGATTTCACCACCCTTTTCCAAGTTCCTTTCTTCTTCCACTTCTTCTTCCTTTGTTGTTACCATTCTAAAATAATAACTCCAGTATCATATATATACTGTGATGTTATTATTAATATGGTACAACCATATTCAGTATTATATCCACCCTTTGAATAACATGTCACCATACGTGCGTACGTACGGCTTACCGTCTCCACGTCGTGGTGTAATTGTTATTCAATATATTATTTTTTGGATGGATATAATAATTATGTGTAACTCATGTAAATAATATATATAACATGTTAATGATTCTGTATATATTATATACCATCCATTTATATATATTATTTTAATCAAAAGAATGATATTGTCGCTCGTGCGTACGTACGGACTACCGTCTCCACGAACCTGATGAGATTCATTCTCCATCGTATCCATTAAAGTATAATTATCATTTGAAGATTTAAAAAGGATGTTTAAGGACTTGATATAATTCTGTATATGAATAATATAAAACCTATCCATGAAAAACATGGCTTATGTAACAAATCATATAAAATAAAACGAGTAAGTTAACACCCGCAACAACGATAATTCAAAGATATTATTAACAAATCAATGTTAAAAGAACATATATGATATCATATTAATATATATGATTCTTGTATAATTTAATAACAATTATTTCACCATTATACAGGAGGTTAACCTACCCCAACCAAGGAAAAGTACAAGGTAGGGGTTATTTCACAATCTCTTCATTATCCGAGGTTGTTTATACGTAATAATCTACTGGGATATCTTTATCATCCACTTCAATGTTTCTTAAAAATATATTTCAAAACATTTTTACTATTTAATAGAATATGGGTTAATGTCATTTATACCCTTGTTTGAATTTTTATAAGAGGTTTATAAAGGAATCTTTCTGTCGTCTTCCAAACAAGGTGCTTTGTAACCTTTTCGACAAAATTAAGGTAAGAATGTTTTTTTAACTTATATGGCGGGTGCGGCTATTTTCCGCCATTATAAAATCATCGAAGCTTCCCTTACAAGATTATAAGAATATTTTTAAAGAAAATGGTTTATTTTATAAATATATGACTCTTAAATGATTTCAAAAATAGAAAGAGATATTTCTCGAAAAATAGTTTTGATTTCATCTATGTCAACATCCTTTGAGGGATTTTATGCTTATTTGTAGTTGATTTATTAAGATACAAAAATTCTATATTTTATTTAAGGTTTTGTGATATGTTTGACTGTGGATGTGCTATTCTTATACCATTCACAGTTTATGATGAATGTATTGACATTTCGTATGCTATTTTTAATACGAATGTTTATGTTATGATTAAACCTTTTCATATGGAAATGCATGGGACTTAATATGTGACGGGTGGAGCCCGCTATAGCTCCTCGATGCATCAGTAGGTCTCATGAGACAAACTATTTTCTTGTCACAAGGCCTTGACAAAATCGTATTTGTAGTCTTGGCATGAGGCCTTGGCTATGTGGTTATGATAGTCTGGCATTATGCATTCCAACATTATGAAAGGGGTTATTGATATTTCATGCGATTATTCGATTAGTAGAATATCCATGTGAATAAGTAAATGGAATTATTTCATTTTTCTATTGCCATACTATCTTGAAGTTCATGTTTAAAAGGCTTTTGTTTTAGTTATACATTGCCTTAAATGTTTATGCTTATTTTAGAATGTTTCCGCTATATTGTTATCCTTACTGGGAATTTGAGCTCACCCCTTTTCTATGTTTTATTTTTCCTAGGATGTGAAGAAGTAAGTTATGAATGACCTGCTGGGATAGTATGTGGGGATATGAGTGTGTAATATGGAGACTATGTTGTTGTAGTAGTTTTTCACTTTGTAATGTAATGTAAAACTTTATGAATATATCTAGTGTTTCCAAGGCTACTAAACCAATCGGTCTTTCGAGATTTGATCTTTCTTGTGATCATGCCAATGTAATGTAATAATGCAACTACTCTGGGTAACTAGGGTCGGGGCGTTACAGTTGGTATCAGAGGAAGTTTAACACAAACCTTGGAATCTAGATTTAGATAAACTCTGATTAGAGCACGTAGACCTAAGATGAACTTTGAGGATTAGTATCCTAAGACGGACTTTGAGGATTATTATAGAACTTCCTAGAATTTTGGTATTGTAGAGATTTTGTGAGTTTTCCGAGAAATACATCCCTGTCTGGATACGAGCAGGTAGAGGCGGCTCTGGCACAGATGTACCTAGGGGTAAAACCAAAAAACACCGCTTTGAGCTAGACTCGAACGGGAACTGGTGCACGACAAGGGGCCTTGCTGCACTCTTGGTAACGACACTCCCGGGGGATATGCTTAGGATAACTCTCATTTTCATTACAAATCATTATGAAGGGTTTATGAGTATATACTTCCTCAATGAAAACATTTTTATGATTATGGATTATATCCATAAATATTTCAATTTATGTTAAGTGTTTTATAAGTATGGGATTATGTATTTTGATTCATAAACTGGTCTAGTTTATGCCATTGTTTAGAAATGGCGCCTAGTGGAAGAAATGGAAACTGTATCAATGCACGCACTCCATGTAGGGAATGCCCACCTGCTCAAGATAATTATAGTGGAGCTGGTGATGCAACTGGTGCAGATCAGCTAATCACCATATTGGGACAACTCACTCAGGTTATGAAAAATAACCTTACCCATATGGAGCACCCTGATCCGCAGCGTGGAGGATCAATGTTAGGTCGATTCATGAGGGAACAACCACCAACGTTCAATGGGAGTACAAATCCCTTAGTAGCTGAGCAATGGATTTTTTCCCTAGAGAAAATATTTCAGGCTTTGGGGAGTAATGAAAGGGAAAAAGTTATCATGGCAGTTTACCGCCTGACTGGAGATGCTGATCAATGGTGGTCATTGATTCAAAATACGAAGGAAGATGATGAAGTAAAAAATATGGAATGGAGGGAGTTCAAAGATCTGTTTTTAGAAAAATACTTTCCTCTCGACCATCGAGTAGATATGGAAAGGAAATTTCTATGTCTGAGACAGAAGGAGCATGAGAATGTCACAAAGTATGAGGCTAACATTACAAGGTTAGAAAGGTATGCTGGTGATTATATACATAACCCAATAAGTAATATTTATCATTTCTTTAATGGTTTAAAACCATTTCTCCGTCGAGCATTAGTCTCACAATCCTTCTCGTCATACGAAGACATTGTCTCGTGTGCTATCAAAACCGAAAAAGAATTCTCTAAGTCTTATGACTTTAAGGAATAGAAAGAGAAGAAGAGGCCTTCTGATCAATCTGGGAATGGAAATAAGAGGAAGAAAGGAAAGGATGAATATCCATCCTGTGGTAAATGTGGGAAGAAACACCCTGGTACTTGCTTGAAGGGAATGTGCGTCTGTTACAAATGTGGTGAAAAAGGCCGCCAAGCTCATGACTGAAGAGGGAAGAAGGAAGATACCAATGTTCAGTTCTACAACTGCAGGGAGATGGGGAATTATGAAAATGAATGTCCTAAGAGTCAGGAGAACTTACCTCAGAAAAGGCCAAGGGATCAAGGCCAGGCTTATGCTATCACTAATACTGAGGTAGAAGCTCTGAAAGACATGGTGGCAGGTAATTTAATGGTTTCCTCAAGTTTAGAAAATGCATTATTTGATTCTGGATCATCGCATTATTTCATATCTTCCCAGTTTGCTAAGAAAATTAGATATTTCCAATTTGATTTTACAAGGGAGTTGTCAGTTAAAACTCCTAAGGTAAGTATCATTGCAATAAATTTTTGTGAATCAGTCCCCATTAGAGCACATAAATGTTCTTTATCTGCTGATCTCATCGTCATACCTATGATTGAGTTTGATATAATCCTCGGTATTGACTGGCTTTCAGACTATGATGTGATGATTTATTGTAATAAGAAAGAGGTTACGATTCTTGATGATAATGATAAGGAACACCATATCTTTAGAGAAGAATCGTCACCACCTAATTCTTATTTAGATCCACCCCCAGTAGGTCAACTAAATTCAATTATTGGGGAGGAAGAGAATGAAATAACTGTGGGTGAGGAAAGGAATGTTCAAATAGAGGATGTACCTGTTGTGAATGAATTTGTAGATGTATTTCTGAAAGATTTACCTGGACATCCTCCAGAATGAGAAGTTGAGTTTTCCATTGATTTAATTCCTGGATCAAGGCCTATATTAAAGAACCCTTATAGAATGGCCACTGTAGAATTAGTTGAACTAAAGAAACAACTAGAGGAATTGAGTAATAAGGGATTTATTCTCCCTAGTGTTTCTCCATGGGGAGCCCCTATTCTTTTTGTTAAAAAGAAAGACGGATCTATGAGGTTATGTATCGACTACAGGGAGATCAATGCTATAACAATAATGAAAAAGTATCCCCTACCACGCAATGATGATTTATTTGACCAACTGCATGGAGATCAATACTTATCACAGATTGACCTTCGATCTGGATACCATCAGTTGTGTGTGAGGAAGGAAGACATTCTGAAGACAGCATTTCGAACCAGGTAAGGGCATTACGAGTTTATTGTAATGCCTTTTGGATTGACTAATGCACCCTCTGTATTCATAGATCTGATGAATAGAGTTTTCAAGGAGTATCTTGATAAATTTTTGGTGGTATTTAATGATGATATCTTGGAATACTCCCAAAGCTACGAAGATCATGAAAATCACTTGCACATTATCCGGAAGACTCTGAGAAGACATGAATTATATGGGAAGTTTAGTAAGTGTGAATTCTGGATTCATGAGATTTCTTTTCTTGGCCATATTGTCTCTAAAGATGGAATCTCTGTTGATCCTTCTAATACCAAGGTGATCCAAGAATGTCCAGCACCTACGAGTATAACTAAGGTACGTAGTTTTATTGGTTTGGAAGGTTATTATCGATGTTTCGTCCAGAATTTTTCCCGATAGGCTAACCAATTAAAGAAGCTCACACGTAAAGGGGTTAAATTTGTTTGGACAAAAGAGTGTGAAAAATGTTTCAAAGAAATGAAGAGAGGATTAGTCAATGCTACTATATTGAATCTACCATCGGGGAATGATGGTTTCGTTATTTATAGTGATGCATTGAAGAAAGGACTTGGTTGTGTCCTTATGCAGAATGATAGAGTTATTTCCTATGCATCACGACAGTTAAAAATTCATGAACAAAACTATCGTACTCATGATATTGAGTTAGCAGCTGTGATCTTTGCTTTGAAGATATGGAGGCACTACCTCTATGGTAAAAAATGTGAGATTTATACTGATCACAAGAGTTTGAAGTATATTTTCTCACAAAAAGAACTCAACATGAGGCAAAGGAGATGGATTTAATTACTCAAGGATTATGATTGTACGATACACTACCACCCGGGGAAAACAAACAAGGTGGCAGATGCTTTGAGCAGAAAAGAACATGGAGTTTTGAACATAATGAGAATTGAAAGGTATCCAATTTTGATGGATCTAGTGAAGCTGGACATGGGAATAACAAGGGAAGGTGAAACATCAATGCCTTTTCAAATGGTTTCCAAACCATCTTTACTAGAAAGGATTAAGAGTTCTCAGACCGATGATGAAGAATTTCAAAAGAAGATTAAAGCTGTGAATGATGGGAGACTGAGAGACTTTGTGTATAAAGATGTAATTTTGAAATTTGGGAAAAAAACTTTGTGTTCCCGATATACCTGATCTAAAAAGGGAATTGCTGGATGATTCTCATAGTTCCAATTTCTCTATACACCCTGGGAGCACCAAAATGTATAGAGATTTGAAGGAACATTTTTTGTGGGACAACATGAAGAGGGAGATTGCTGATTTTGTGTCAAGATGTATGGTTTGTCAACAAGTGAAAGCTGGAAGGCAACAGCCTGGAGGAGTCATGAAACCTCTTCCCATACTGGAGTGGAAATGAAACAATATTACGATGGACTTTGTCATGGGGCTACCAAAGACTCCTAGAAGGAACGATGCAATATGGGTTATTATTGATCGTCTTACCATGTCAGCACATTTTCTTGCTATAAGAGAAGATATACCCCTGGAACGTCTAGAAAGACTATATATTAATGAAGTTGTGAGGCTTCATGTAGTACCCCTATCGATTGTTTTTTATCGTGATCCCCGTTTTACTTCAAGATTCTAGAAAAGTCTTCAAAAATCCCTGGATACTGAACTTCATTTGAGCACTGCTTACCACCCTCAGACAGACGGAAAATCAGAACGGACTATTCAAACCATAAAAGACATGTTGATATCTTTCTCACTTGACTTTCAGGGTATGTGGGATCATTATTTACCTCTGGTACAATTTTCCTATAACAATAGCTTCGATTCGAGTATTCAGATGGCACCATATGAAGCGTTATACAGAAAGAGATGTCGTACACCAACCTGTTGGGATGAAGTTGGTGAAAGAAAACTTGTAGGCCCATAATTGGTGGAGGAAATGGTGGAAAAGGTGAAGGTAATCCAAAATCACATCAAAGCAGCTCAAAGTAGGTAGAAGAGCTATGCCGATAATTGAAGGAAGGATTTTGAATTTCAAGTTGGTGATCATGTTTTCCTGAAGGTATCTCCATGGAAGGGAGTCATAAGTTTGGGTAAGAAAGGTAAATTGAGTCCCAGGTACATCGTACCCTTCGATATTTTAGAACGAATTGGGGTTATGGCTTACCGATTGGCAATGCCGCCAAGTCTCTCCAAAGATCACGATGTGTTCCACGTATCTCTGTTGAGGAAATACATGCCTGACCCAACGCATGTACTCACCTATGAGGAATTAGAACTGGAACCTGATCTGTCCTATTGTGAAGAGCCCTTCAGGAATCTTGATATGAGATAATAATTACTAAGAAATCGGACGACACGTCTAGTAAAGGTTTTGTGGAGAAACCATAAGATGGAAGAGGCAACGTGGGAACACGAGGAACTTATGACGAAGAACCACCCGAGTCTTTTCATGTGATAACTATTATAGAAATTTTGAGGACGAAATTATTTCAAGGAGGGGAGAATGTAACACCCCAAGCTTCTATGGTACGCTTCTCTTTGAATAATGTGATAGCGTGTGTTGTACGCAACATCGAGTTCTAACACACCACAACCAATCAAACTAGCCGTTATGAATAGTAATACCTACTTTTTGAAATTATATATATTTTATATTTCAAAATGGACTTCATTTTTGGATTCAGAATATCGAATTTAGCCTAAGGTGAAATTTTGGTACTTTTCGGATAACTTTAATATTTTGATGAATAGTGAAAATTACTAAATTTTAATTAAAAACAATTTTTTAATGAAAATAATTAATAGTGATAAATTATGAATTTGAGTGATTATAAAGTATATTTAGAATATATTTTTACCATTTAATACAATTTTGGTCATTGGACATAATTTTACAATTAAACCGGACATAAACAATGTCAATCTTTTGATAGTTATTATCTCTTAAAAACACGCTTTTTGTTTTAACAACGGGAATTAATTTTAAATTAATTTCTGCCACTTCTGTGTTTTGAATTTGGAAAAATTGATTCCATATTTGAAATCAGGATGTTCAAATTTTGTAAATAGGTAACTTTTATTTTTAGACATTTTGAATAATTATTTCGGTAAATATTTTATTTTTCATGGTTAAGGGTAAATACGATAAATAAGGGTTAAAAATAATATTATAATAGTACTAAATTACCCTAAAATGTGTCCTAGCCTTATTGGTTGATAAATTTTCGACCATAGACATCTTTGGGACGATTTTGGGACCCCATGGATCCACTTGTAGTTGATAGGGACACTTAATTTTAATTAAGTTAAAATGAATACAAAAATGACACAAGCATATATCGTTTAGAAAAACAATTTTTACATAGGGTTATATATGTTGGATGTTCGACTATAAATATTTATTAGACAGATAAAAAGATTTCCTAGATAATTATATTTTATTTATAATATTTAGAGACTAAATAATTTAACTTATTTATGACACAATGATGATGCAGTAATTACCATAATAGTACAAATTTAAAATAATTGATATTATAAATACCCAAATAAATATATTTTTAGACTTTTAATGAATTACAATAATTTTCTAGGATAATATTAAATATTATGATTGATTTAATTAACTTTTTTCTAAGTAATAATTCTGTTAGGAGTTTCACAAAAATGAACTATTGAATAGTGTCAAAATTGACATAAAAGAGTTTTAAAACAAATATTAAATTATTAATTGATATTAAATTCCTAAAAATCTAATGATCGGCCAAGAGACTTATCTCATAATAGGTGTATTATTAATGGACCACTTGGGGGTCTCTTGGATGTATATATTAAGTTTTTTAACCATATAATATAAAAATACAAAGATACACTGTAAAAGTGAAACTAATTAACTTAGAGTTAATACTTAAAGATAAGGTAAATATAAGTACCCAAACCTATCTAAATTATATTGGTTGAGTGGTTTTCGACCTATCCCCACCTTAACCTTTGAATAATAAACTTTGGAGCCATTATAAACCGAATATAAATTTATTATAAATTAATATTTCTAGCTTTTCCAAGGGTGCCCCTCACCCCTCTTATAAAAGGGCACTCCTCCTTCTCATTTCTTCACACCTTTAAAGCCTTTTGGTTCGGCCAAACTCTGCCCAAATACTCTCCCAACATACCTCAGTACAACCTAGAGGCCTTAGTTTGATCATAAAGCCAACCTAAGGAGCCCTTTTGATCAAATCAAAAGGAAGAACCTGAAGAAGAGGTAATGATTTCACCACCCTTTTCCAAGTTCCTTTCTTCTTCCACTTCTTCTTCCTTTGTTGTTACCATTCTAAAATAATAACTCCAGTATCATATATATACTGTGATGTTATTATTAATATGGTACAAACATATTCAGTATTCTATCCACCCTTTGAATAACATGTCACCATACGTGCGTGCGTACGGCTTACCGTCTGCACATCGTGGTGTAATTGTTATTCAATATATTATTATTTGGATGGGTATAATAATGATGTGTAACTCATGTAAATAATCTATATAACATGTTAATGATTCTTTATATATGATATACCATCCATTTATATTTTATTTTAATCAAAATAATGATATTGTCGCTCGTGCGTACGTACGGACAACAGTCTCCACGAACGTGATGAGATTCATTCTCCATCGTATCCATTAAAGTATAATTATCATTTGATGATTTAAAAATGTTTTTTAAGGACATGATATCATTCTGTATATGAATAATATACAACCTATCCATGAAAAACATGTCTTATGTAACAAAACATATAAAAGAAAACGAGTAAGTTAACACCCGAAACGACGATAATTCAAAGATATTATTAACAAATCAATGTTAAAAGATCATATATGACATCATATTAATATATATGATTATTTTATAATTTAATAACAATTATTTCAGAATTATACAGGAGGTTAACCTACCCCAACCAAGCATAAGTACAAGGTAAGGGTTATTTCACAATCTCTTCATTATCCGAGGTTGTTTATACGTAATAATCTACTGGGATCTCTTTATCATCCACATCCATGTTTCTTAAAAATGTATTTCAAAACATTTTTACTATTTACATGAATATGGGTTAAAGTCATTTATACCCTTGTTTTAATTTTTATAAGAGGTTTATAAAGGAATCCTTCCATCGTTTTCCAAACAAGGTTCTTTTTAACCTTTTCGACAAAATTAAGGTAAGAATGTTTTTTTAACTTATACGGTGGGTGCAGCTATTTTCCGCCATTATAAAATCTTCGAAGATTCCCTTACAAGCTTATAAGAATATTTTCAAAGAAATTTTTTTATTTTATAAATATATGACTCTTAAATTATGTCAAAAATAGAAATAGATATTTCTCTAAAAAGAGTTTTGATTTCATCTATGTCAACATCCTTTGATGGATTTTATGCTTATTTGTAGTTGATTTATTAAGATACAAAAATTCTATATTGTATTGAAGGTTTTGTGATATGTTTGACTGTGGATGTGCTATTTTTATACCATTCATAGTTTATGATGAAAGTATTGACATTTCGTATGCTAGTTTTAATACGAATGTTTATGTTATGTTTAAACCTTTTCATATGGGAATGCATTTGACTTAATATGTGACGGGTGGAGCCCGCTATAGCTACTTGATGCATCGGTAGGTCTCATGAGACAAAATTGTGTCTTGGTACAAGGCCTTGACAAAATCTTATTTGTAGTCTTGGCACGAGGCCTTGTCTATGTGGTTATAATAGTCTAGCATTATGCATTTCTTCATTATGAAAGTGGTTATTGATATTGCATTTTATTATTCGATTAGTGGAATATCCATGTGAATAAGTAAATGAAATTTTTTCATTTTTATATTTCCATACTATATTGAAGTTCATGTTTAAAAGGATTTTGTTTTAGTTATACATTGCCTTAAATGTTTATGCTTATTTTTGAAAGTTTCCGCTATATTGTTATCCTTACTGGGCATTTGAGCTCACCCCTTTCCTATGTTTTATTTTTTCCAGGATGTGAAGAAGGAAGTTATGAATGACTTGCAGGGATAGTATGTGGGGATATGAGTGTGGAATATGGAGACTATGTTGTTGTTGTAGTTTTTCACTTTATAATGTAATGTAAAACATTATGAATATATCTAGTGTTTCCAAGGATACTAAATCAATCGATCTTTTGAGATCTGATCATTCTTGTGATCATGCCAATGTAATGTAATAATTCACCGACTCTGGGTAACTAGGGTCGGGGAGTTACATCCATCCTCTCACTAGGATGTTGGGAAAAACACCACCAGGGCTCAGAATCCCTAGGGTGTCAGTCTCCCTAATGAATATGGGTGGAGTAGTGTATAGAAATAAAGGTATTGAATATAATATAGATCAAAACTACACTATGGGAATAACCTAGTCTTATACTCAACCATAGCTAACAACTCTCAGACTCCCAGATTCCATCGCTAAGTCTAGATATCATATAGGCATACAACCATATATAGAGAAATACTGAGTCAATTTATCCCTTTATATTGTTTCACTTTACATTAATTATTACATTAATCCTTAATTAACCATTATCATCTTCCATATTGAATCTAATTACCCTTTCAAAAAAAACACAAGGCCCTCTAAGAATAACCAAATCCATCCCATGACTTCTCAGAAACACAACATTCTCATTGCTTCCTAGAAAGATCAAACCTCCATCGTTTAAATAATTATTCATTCATTTATTTACCAGTTTTAAAAAATTATATAATCTAGTTATTCTAATAAATAATTATATGGTAACGAAGACAAGGGGCTCAAAATGGTGATGAGATGATCTAGTCATCATGTCTATTCCACTTATAGTAAGAGCGTAGACCCATCCATCATTGAGAACTACAAATGGAATGAACATGGAATACCCCGCATGTCTTCAACTATTTTATATAGAGGGTTAGAAAAAAAATCTTCATCCCACTGTGGGGAAGGTTAAATAGATAAAAACCAAAAGGTTCAACATCGATAGGTAATACCATCTTAAACCTATTCCATCATCCCTATTGTCCTCGCTAAAACCCACATTCATAACCTGATGCATCTCACACTCAATGTCAAATGCTACCACCAAAACCAATGGGCCTACCGTCCCCCACATTCGACAACATGTTTCTAGGCTCATCAATCCCAAGAACACGCCACATCACAAGAATTAGGAAAAAAACCAAATAGAAACCAAGCTCTTGTCCCCAAACAAGGAATTCAGTATTCACACACAATGAGCACTCATAGCTTGAAAGCATAAGGTGCTTGGTCTTTACAAGAAAGAAGGTAACTCAGAACCCTACAAGGAATTATACATATTGAAAACCTGAAACTTTATTTAATTTTGGATTAATTGATTCATCTGAACATGCATAGCTGCATCCATTTGATTATCATCAATATAAAAAATTAATAACAAGATTCGTTAAACACACCTCTTTATATTTATACAATTACTTTATAATTAAATTTGGTTTTACTTTCCTTTCTAAATTCCATCTAGAATTAAATGATAAATAAAAAAATAATAGATATCACATTATCTATCAAATAAATAGGCAAACCATTTTCACATTATAAAGGCAAAACATATGATCAATACCTATTAATTAATCTATTTCAAATATGTATTATGTCAATTTCATTATGATCTAGTGGATAAAACATGATAACTATATAACTATAAATAAATAAAATATAGAATCCATGAATCCCCTACAGTAAAAAGAATCTAACTTTACTCAAATGAGAATTTCCCAACACATCGGATCATAATCTCCTCTCCGGCGATGACTGCATCCACCAAAGGATTCCATGACACAGCTGCATCAACCAACACCCATGGAATCTCCATTAGAAACCTGGAGATCGCATTAAATCACATGGAAATGAGAAATGGGGGGAAAATATCAAGGAACATAGATGAATGGAGGTGTAAAATACCTTATATCGTTGTTGGGTTGATACTTCGTGGTTTCACCAAAATAGGTGGGTGTACATGCAGCAGAAAGAAATACAAGGAAAAAACTCCAATGTACACACCACAATCACACAAATCCATGGGATAGAAAGGTTATGGAATTTTGTACTAGAAAAAAACAAAATGGAATATTAATGGTGTTTTAAATCTCAACCTTTTGAAAATCCATATATAGTAGTGGTTTAGATACGGTTTAGATTCTCCATTAACAGAGGATCATGTCGAGATTTGGTGTTTTGAGTGAGTAAAGGAACCCAAAACCCAATGAAAATTTAAATAGGTGTTATGGAATTCTAATTGTACAAAAATAAATTAAAAGAAGGCTTTGAAATCATTTTATATCAATGATAACATCGAAGGGGTGAACTGTAGAATGATGGAATCATTGTTCTATGAAAACTCACTGATGCGACTCACCGACGTGACTCCCCATTCTGGAAACATTGTACACCTACCGATTTGGAAACACTATACACCTACTCATAGAAAACCTATCGATAGATGACCTACCAATACATGACCTACCGATAGATGATGAACCGATAGATGACCTATTGTCCTAAAAACACTGTTCACAAAACTGGAAACTTGGCATAGTGTAAGTAATTAGACCCCATGACCTCCCAGAACACCTCAAAAATCTCCTTTTAAAAATTGAATGGACCAAAATGGTATAGAAAATTACATTAGAAAACACTCAAAAATTTCTCATCCTCAGTAATCCAAAATTAACAAATAAAGGAAACCAAAAAGAGGTCATCGAAACATCCACCACGTGAGATTCCTCTCAAGGCTCTCACCCCCATAAGAGATCAACCGCTTCACAAAAAGAACAATGAAAAACCACGTAAAAACTAAAAAAATCTCCTAAACACTCTCCCTAGGAAAGATAACTCTCAAAAGTGATAAAGAAACTATAAGAAACAAGATAAATCCATCTCATAAATGGAAATGGTCAACAAACACCACTTCCTCTCTGTCATCCTTGAAGAATACCAAATTACTCCGAAATCAATCCATGATAGTCTGCACCGAATACAACTAATCCATGAAAAGTATGAAATAATATGGTTGTATCTATAATTATAGGAAATCTCCCCATGAGGGATGATGCCCCTACACTAGCTCACAATCTCTACATAATTTAAACAAGTCAGCTCATCCACCAAATGGCATAGTAAGTGCCAAGGGTACTGGAATCCTCTCAAAATTACGTCACAAATCATGTAGAAGGGAAGGTGATATGAAGGAGTGTGTCACTGCTAAATCAAATAAGGCATGAACCCAAGTAGAAAACAATAAAATGGCACCTTTTACAATATATGGATCACATGGAGCTGAAAACGCTAATACCTGAAGCTGACCCCAACTGGATCCATGGCCTCCCTGACTGTAACAGAAAACACCTCAATGGCCATGATCTACTCTCTGAGGATGAAGAGAATCCTAGGGCTATACTCTTCCTACCCCATCATCTATCTACTGATCCCAAATTTTTGCAACTTACAACTACTGCCTCGGCTGGAACTACCTCAATGGAGGAACTTGAAGCGGAACACCCAACACAACCTAAATTATCATAATGTTTGGGAACTCTTAAATATGATGATCTTGACCTCCATTTGAAAAAATATCAAGATCCCTTTGCATATTCCTGAGAGATTCTTCCACTATAGAAATTAAATAATGAGGGCTGGGACCTACCCACAGCTGAGCAGAAACCCTTCTGTACTGAAAACCAAGAACCCGAACCATAGATATACTTCATGATGAATTACGAAAACTCACCTCTCATGATGATCTGATTCTGGTTATCATCCTCATGATGACCTCTTCTTTCACCAGCACCTCAAGATATGGATACAACATAAACTAGGAGACCTAGAACTAGATCTATGGATGCAAATCCTCCTCCAAATGCCTCTACCTATCCTCCTTATCTTTAAATAGGCCTAAAAAATATAAAAATTTGTTTCTATAATAGATAATGATCTCTAAAGCACTATAGATCCCCTTCCAAAGAGTAAGCATCTCCTAGTGACTAGACGCCTTCATGGTTGAAGAATGAAACTAGTCTCTAATCTACTATTGGATCTTTTCCCAAGAGACATTGGACTCCTCATGATCCCTAAGGAACATGAACCATCTCTTCTTCGCTCCCCCCTAGGGCATCATCATAACCAATAAAACCCAGTGCTAATTTAGAGCACATATTGAATAGAAATCTATATCAACTTCCTCCAACATATCTTCTTGGACAACATATGAAATTGAGCACTCATAATTTTATTGACTTTGGGGGTGAAACTCTCATATTTTTTTTCTCCTAGGGTCTCCATTATCAACTTCTATTATACGTTGATTTTATACAACAACATGCTAAACATCATCTACATGAACATTACAAGGATGTTGAACTAGATCCATAAATGAAAATGGAAAAATATTTATAGCTTCTAAACTTTTAATATGGAATATGTTAAAATTAATTAATTTTTTTTCTTTTGTTAATTTTATGTCATCATATCCCCTGGTCTACCCATTCAAACATAGGAACAAAGACGAATGATACAATATACATTCCTAGGTATAAACCATGCATCCAACATCACATAATTTAGTATCCATTGTAAACTTAAGGGTTCAATCATCAGATCACAGGGGTCCATAAATACTCGTGTCTGAGTAGGTCTCCCATGTCTACAGTGCTTTCTAAACATAGCTCTAACCATTTCCCTACCAACCCATGAAACCTCAACAATTCCTAACTCCGAGACCCATCATATCCCTCAACATCCCTCTGATAACACTCTGGCATGACCCCCTACACCCAATGTGTACCACTCCAAATCTGGAAATGTGAGATTAGAGATAATGCCACCCTATGTCTGGCCTCCAGTAGGTACCGAGTTAGTGACTATAACTATGATTATAACAGAAACACAAATGGGATTTTTTAAACTATAAAAGAGAACATGAACAAGTGAAAGATAATATTGACACCACCCCACTCCTTCTTATATGTCAATTTACAACAAAAACACAAGTACACATATGTAATATCATGTAAAGACTTCTTCAAATGAAAGGGAAAACTAAAAATACCCAAATAAAGTAAAATGGAAATGATCACGAAGCCTGAACACCTCCTACAAAACGTCGAACTAGTTGTAACAAGCCTGATATCCAACAAACAAAAAATGACTTGTAAACCAGTTTATATTATGTTGGGTGAGTATAAAAGTATACTCAGTAGGATCCTTCTTGTATCCTCTCTTGATAATGTAATGAAATCATGTTAAATATTAGTGAAAAAAAGTAAAACTAACTCATCACCTAAATAGGTATACTAAGTTCTCATCCTCACACTGGCTACTCTCACCAAGTATCACATTCAATAATATATAATATTATATAGAATAATAATTGAAACGTCCCATTTCCGGTGCCAACCCAAATGTGACCCGAACATGGTTTCTCACATGACCTCAAGTACATTTCCCCAAATGCTAAAGACTGGTGACTAGAAGTGAGGGTCTTGGGTGTGAATGTGTTGAATCTATGAATTTATTGGAAGAGTAAACACAGTAGAAAAAAATAGTAATAATTAGTGGAAGTAGTAATACCATACAAAATAAGTAAAAAGCGGAATACTAATTATAGTAAAAAACTGGAGTATATATATAAATAACTCATGTCACATAAGGCTATGAAAGAATCCAAATAGGTCACAATGATGGAAATACAATACTAAACGAAAGTTCAAAAATGTATTAAACTCCAACAACATCGCAAGCCTCATCCTGGTCCCATGCTCTCTAGTTCCAACAACAATCATCTACCAGAAGAAAAAGGGAACATTCCATTATCTATACCTGCAACCATAAAATATGATTGGGTCCAAAAGCATGACCCAAATAGGGTGTGAGATGAATCCCAGCAGGAATCCCCCACAAGATCTGTTCCTAACTATCAGTGGATATATATAGCATAGAATATGCATAAATGATGCAATAAACCTAGATTTACTATAAATTTTACAATCCTATAGTTTTCAATTACAATCAATTACATTCGTCAAATATTCAATCTGTTGAATAATGAAATCCTAGGATATATCATAAGATATGTATTCCCCCATGTCAAAGGAACGAAATAGATGTCTAAGAAGACCATCTTAACAAACAAGTAAGACCAAGTCCAAGCTTTTTCTTTTTCTTTGAAGACTCATCCACATAATTCAATCATTCATAAGAAACCCTCTGGGAAATTTGTCATGGTCTATTCCCTTTGGTTTAACATAGAACTAAACATTTACAAATGACCACTTGGGTAGCTCTCATGGTCAATACCCCTAGGTCAAGACAACATCAATAACTTATAAATGACCTTTGGGTATCTCTCACAGTCAATACCCTTGGGTCAGCATAGGATAAGTAACGTATAAAAAACCTCCAGGTAGCTCCCACGGTTAATACCCTAGGTCAAAATTGCATGAATAATCATAAACGATCTCATGTGTAGCTCTCACAGTCAATACCCCTGGGTCAAATTCAACAAAAAGGAAATCATGGTGCTATGTAAATAAACATGGAAACCCCAACAATTTTTCTGGTCCAAGGATATCACTGTCCATTGGAAAAATAGCATGAAGATCATAATAAGGAAGTACATGTAATATATCACTACTACATGGATAACATTCACAAGCATAACATATGAAATTAATATAATCAATCAACTCCATCCTAAAAAATCAAAGGCATGGAAAAAAGGTATGCATCATAGGTAACCTATTCGAAACGACCATAAATAATCAAACTAGGGAAACAGACCCATGGGTTGTCCCATAATAAGGTACAAAACATTATGCATAAGATACCCCCCCTTTCTTAATCAAAACAACCATAATAGGTATTAAAAAGTTTCAAATTAAAAAATTTAAAATACCCTAAACATGGGTATTCTAAAAATTAAGCATATTTAATCTAAATACAACCAAAAAATGAACAAACCACCTACCTTGATGTCATACGATCATCACTCTCGAACATCGGGCATTGAGTTTTCCTAAAACGGTGTGGATCTATAAAAATGGTAAAAATAATCATCTAGGAAATAATCACAGGTGAGGATGAATTTTTAAGAGAGGATATAGGGAAAGAGAGAACTCACCGGTGGGAATCCAGCGCAACCGGAAGTGTCTCAATCGGAGCTGAGACATAGAAATAGGAGGAGCTATAACTTCTTCAGCATTACGTCACTCTCCTGTACAAAACATGTGGAGAAGATGGGTGTTATGGATGTAAGATGTGACCCACACCAATTTATCAAATAAAAATAAAAGTACACGGCATGTTCATTTAAGGTACACACTGTGTACTAGCATCAAATATCCCCCGCATTAAGTGGTCTTCCAGGTCAACTACATGGCATGTACATGACTATACGTGGCAATTGGGTACACGGTGTGTACTCACGAGTACACTGTGTATACTAAGAAAACATCCATTTCTTCATTTTTCATCAAAACAACCCAAAAAAAGATCCATACCTGAAAAAGAAGATCCGAGTTATTACAAAATTCCCCTCGTAAAGAAATTATTCCCTGAATTGTCCTTCCAAGGGTGGTGAAGAAGAAACTTCAAACAAATATGGACACTTGGATAGTACATCAGCCTCCCTCACCCATGTCTCATCCTGTACTCACCTGTGCTATAATAGAACCCTAACCAAAGGAATAGTCCAATGATGGAGAACCTTCTTACTATGATCCAAAATCAAAATATGGTAATCCTAAAAGCATGCGTCCACCTCCAACTAAACCTTATCGTGTTGGAAAACATGATATGGTTCTGAAAAGTAATGTTGTAGCGGATAAATATGGAAGATGTCGTGCATAGCTTTGTACCTCTGAGGTAACTGCAACTGATAGGAAATCATACCAACTCTCTCCAAAACCTCAAACAGCCTGACATATCCTAGTGAATGCTTCCCCTGTATTACAATCCTCTTATGTCCCATCCTCAGTGTGACACATAAGAAAAATTGATCTTCTACCTCGAACTCCATAAGTCATATCCATCGATCAACATAATATTTATGCTAAGACTGTGCAGTAGCCATCCTTTTCAGAATCAACTCCACCTTCTCAGTGGTCTCCTGGACAAGATAAGATCCCAACATAGCTTCCCTTACTGCCTCTAGCTAATATAGGTGTGATCGGCATGGACTACCATAAAAGGACTCATAAGGTTCCATATAAATCATTTCATGAAAATTATTATTATAGGAAAAATCCACTAGGGTATGTGTCTCTCCTAATAACCCCCAAAATCCAGGATGCATGCTCGAATCATGTCCTCTAAAAAAATGAATCATCTGCTCAGACTCGACATCTATTGGGGGATGGTAAGTTGTACTCAAAAGAACTTTTGTACCTAAAGCCTTATGTATTCCATGAGAAACACGATAAGTAAAATGGGAATCCCTATCTGAAACAGTAGAGTGAATAACCCCATTTAAAAAAACAATCTATTAGATGTAAAACCTTCCAAGATCGTCAACACTGAATGTTTCCTTGATCGTAATGACATGTGAAACCTTCATGTGTAAGTCAGTGAAAACCCAAACCGCATCATTCCCTCATGGTGAACTCGGAAAACCCATCATGAAATCTATAGTGACATCATTCCACTTCCACTCAGGAATGGGTAACTATTGTAAAAGCCCTGTTGGCTAATGATACTTCACCTTCACATACAGATAGGTGGAACATATCATAAAAAAACCAGCAACATCCCTCTACATACCAGACCACCAATACTGAGAGTGTATATCTTGATACATCTTGGTGACACCAAGATAAATTACCCTAGTTGAGGAATGAAAATCCATCATCAACTCTTCATGTATGATTGTGGACCCCCATTCATATCCATGAAAATGAAAGAACTTATTTTCACCTACGGTTCACCCAAAGAGTAGTCTCATCGCCTAACACACTCTCTTATAGGACTAGGCTTTCGGAATCTGATAGCTGCCTCATTTTCACTCGATCCAGAAGAGTAGATGTAACAACTATAGTAGAAACAAACGTCTATCTATGTCTTTTGTGCACCTCCAAGTGCATCTCATAGAACAGGGCCATAGGCTCCCACTCACTGTTGGCCTCCTAAAATGCTTGTATCTGATTTCTCATACTCAACGCATCAGATACTACGTTTCCCTTCTCAGTCATGTAGGAAAACTCAATTTCAAAAGACATTCGATACTCAAACCACCTTTGTTGTCTAAAATTAAGGCCACGTTGAGTAATTATATACTTGAGATTTTTGTGGTTATTGTATGCCAGAAAATTTTCTCCCCAAAGATAATGTCTCCAATATTGAAAAGCATGCACAACTGCAACTATCTCAAGATCGTGCGTCGTGGAATTCCTCTCATATGGCCTCAAATGTCGAGACCCATACGCAATGACTCTTTCTCCCAGCATAAGCACTACTCATAGTATGATACCTAATGCATCATAGTAAATGATATAGGTATATCCCATCTCGGGAAAAATCAGGATCGGTGCTGAAGTCAATATCCATTTTAGCTTCTGAATGGCCGAATCGTAAGAATCTATCCACAAGTACTTCATACCCTTCTTACTAAGGCATGTTAGTGGAACTTATAATCTTGAAAAGTATTTCATAAATCGTCTTTAGTAACCATACATCCCCATAAAACTCTTCATTTCAATGATGTTATTTTGATTCTCCCAGGAAGCTACCTCTCTCACTTTCTCAAGGTCTACCAATACTCATGTCTCTATGATAACTTAGCCCATGAAGTGAATCTGGTCCAACCAAAAGTTTTATGTAGAGTGCTTATTATATAACTAATTTTTTCATGGTGTACTGAATAAGATCACAAGATGAGTGGCATGATCATGTTGAGTGTGAGAGTCCACCATGATATCTTCCAAGAAGACAACCACAAATGAATCCAAGTAAGAATGGAACCCTTAGTTCAGCACTACCAAGAAAACTACCGGCACATTCATGACACCTAATGGAATAAATAAATTCTTATATAGACCATACCTGCCCCAAACAGTTGTAATAGGTATATCCGATGGTCTAGCGTTCAACTGATGATAACAAGAACTCAAGTCAATCTTGGAGAACACCTGGTCTCCTCAAAGTTGATCAAAGAGATCATCAATACTCTGCAAGGGATATCTATTCTTGACAATAAACTGGTTCAACATATAACGACCCATACTTTACATACATAGTTAATACTTAAAAATTGAAGTACACTTATTACAACATATAAAAAATCCATGAAAGGACCGTATAGGTATAGTGTCTTTAGAAACTGGGAATCATAAACAACTGGTTCATAAAGCCTCTACATTGTCTCCCATTTATTACATCATATCTATAGTCCCTTTTGGAATATCTTACTTAATAACCTTCTTCCTGGCCTGGGGAAAGAAAACATACAAAAGGGTGAGCTAAAATTCTCAGTAAGGGTAAACAAAAGAAATATCAATAACATCATATTCATAAGAACATAACATTTTGAAAATCTTACCCTTCCAAAAGAGATCATAATCTTATAGCATGGGATAAATCATGGTAGTGAAATTTAATCACAATAATCATAACATAAAACATGATACTTTTTGGCATACACACATAATCATAGAGAATAATTTCTTATTAGTCAAGACTCATTTCCAAGACTATCTTAGTGGACAAAGTCCATTTTTGAACCAATTTCATTCCTCGTTTCAGTCCTATTTCACTGAAACGGTTTAACCTGCCGTTCCAGCCATGTCTATCTCATGAGATATAAAATCTTCATCCAATGTATTGGAGGTAGATATAGGTCCCAACCATCTCATAATGATACAATTCTTATGAGTTCCACAAAATCATAAACCATACATCATAGCATAACCCATTTAATAAAAATGGGATTATTAAACATCGTGACATCATAAAACAATTCATATAAGATAAAGGATTTAATAAAGATAATTTCATCACAACATAATCAAATCAATTTAATAATAGGGATAGAAACATAATCCTTTATTATCTTAGTTGGAAAATAATTTTGACAAAACACTTGAACTCCATTCTTGATGAAAATATCCATTCTACTTCAAAAACACTTTTGCTTTCTTAACATGTCATACTTTTCAAAACTAAAAGAAGATGATTAAAAATATATTTTAAAACTTGTAATGGAAGCTTCCGGGAAATAATGTTTTAAAAATCCATTCAGGTCGTATAAGTTAAAAAAACATTCTTCTCGTACTTTTGTTGAAAAAGTCAAAAAGTACCTCGTAGGAAAAACGACAAAATATTCCATTCATATCTTTTACTAAAAACACACCGAAGGGTAAAATTGGATTTAAACAATTGTAGGTGGATGAGAATAATATTACATATTGAGGAAACATGGATGTGGATGATAAAATATTCCCCAGTAAATTCTGAAGTATAAACAATCTCGGATAAAAATTGAGATTGTGAGATTGTCCCTCACCTTAGGCCTAATTTTCTTCGTAAGTGTCTGAACCTCCTGTATAATGATTTAAATAATGTCATTTACTTATTCCAGAATCATACTCATTGGTATGATATCATATATGGTCATATTCATAGCTTATTATTAGTAATATTTCATTGCTACTTGTTATTCAGGTCTTTATTACTTTTTGTTCTTATATGTGTTTTGTCAAATAAATTCTTATTCTTCTTTTTAGGTTATAGATACCTCATTTACAGAATTATATTAGTGTAATATATAACATATTTATTCAGTCAATTCGTTTATGTAATCATTATGCAATGAAAATCATGTATAACGAGTCACATCACATAGTGGAGACGATATTCCGTACGTACGCATGAGCGATGATATCGTTACCATGATCATGGAATTGTATTGGTGTGTATGAATACTATTTCAGAATCAATATCACTTTACAATAATCATATATATTCATTCTTTAAACCATTATACCCATCTAAGTAAGGTGGGGGTGGAAAATAGGTTACACCACGGCGTGGAGACGGTATTCCGTACGTACGCACGCGCGGTGATTTCATTTTCCGTAGGATGGATAGATTGTGAAATAGGGTTGTTTCATACATATAATAATATATCATTATATGAGTGATACTGATGTTATTAATTCATAATGAAACAACTAAATAAGAATAGTTGGAAGAAGAAATAAAGTTGAAAGAATCGGTAACAGACATTACCTCTTCTTTGAAGCGCTTCTTTGAGACCTCCTTTTAGGGCACTAAAATCGGTATTTTAAGAAGACCAAGACCACTAGGTTGTTTCTAGGGAAGTGGAGAGGAGAAATTTTTAGGGTTTGGCCGAGAATGAAGGCTCAAAGTGGTGTGAGGAAGAGAGGGAGGAGGTGCCCTTTTATAAGGGAGGAGAAGGGAACCTTTGGAAAAACTAAAAATATTATTTTATTATAAATCCATATTCGGTTTTAAATAGCTCAAAATTGATTTATTTCAAAGCTAAGGTGGGGAAGGGTCGAAATCCTCAATCCAATAGAATTTCTAAAAGTTTAGTTTAATATTTTAACCTTATATTTTATATTTAACTTTAAGTTAGATAATTTTACTTTTACAGTGTCTTTTTGTGTTCTTACACTATAAGGTTTATAGACATACTATAATAAGACAAACGAACACCAAGTTATTTATTATTAATATATATAACCTTATCTATGTAATTTGGCCAAAAATTAGATTTTTAGGAATAAAATAACAATTAATAATATAATATTTGTTTTAAAAACTATTTTATGTCAATTTTGACACTATATAGTAGTTGATTTTTGTGAAAATCATAACAGAATGATTAGTTCTAAAAAAGATAATTAAATCAATACTAACATGTCATATTAACCTAGAAAATTAGTGTAATTTATAAAAAGTCTAAAATTACATTTATATGGGTATTTATAAATCAATTATGTCAATATTTAATTAATATGATAATTACTGCATCATCTTTGTGTCATAAATAAATTATGTTATTTAATGTATAAAAATTAAAAATATAATACCATTATGTAGGAAATAATTTTATAATTATAATGAATATTTATAGTCGAATTTATCTCATGCATAACCCGATATTAAAAATTATTTACATATTAAACATTGATTTTAACTATTTTAACCCTTCTTTAAATAAATTAATAATAAATGTCCTAATCTAATCCAAGTGGGCCTAAATGGTCATATTTTATTCCTAAGGTTGTTATTGGTCGAATTACACTTATCCAATAGAACTAGGTCATGTGTTACGGTAATAATAATATCATTTTTACTCTTAATTACCCTATTTACTTTTAGCAGTGGTAAATAAAAGTAAAAGTTACTATTCACCAAAAATTATTTTCATCTCATTGAACCACATTTTACTTACGTACATCAACCGTGCCACTCGGATTTTTGAAATTCCACCCACAGAAGTGGTAAAATTATGTTTTATGTAAATTTGCAAATTCTCCAAGGAGGTGGGTAAAAGACAATGATAAGTTCAATAAAATTTTTATATATCTAAAATTATTATAAAAGTACTTCAATGAATTACATTGAACTTATATAGGTATTATGTATCAATTTTGACCTAAAATAAATTTAAATAATATAAATAATTATTTAAATAAAAATTTGGTATTTAAATAGTATCCCAGTGTTTTCACTACTCATCAGAAATTGAATGTTTCCAGAAAAATACTAAAATTTCACCCGAGGATAATTTTGATATTCCGAATCCAAAAACGAATTCCATTTTGTAAAATAAAATTTAAGAAAATATCAAAAAGTGGTTATTACTATTCATAACGGCTAGTTTTAATAATATTTTAAAAGCATATCGCTGTTTAGTGAAACTCAGTATTGCGTACGATGCAAGCTATCACGGAAGGTCGCAATTGCGAGTGAACCAAGCCAATCCAGTGTTGTGGGTAGTGAAAGATTCCTTTGATGATTTATATAAAAAAAACAAAACATTTCTTATAAAATTATCATGTGTTACATTCTACCCCCCATAAAATGAATTTCTCCCTTGAAATTCGCCACCTGTAACAAACAGATGAGGATGCCTCTCCCTAATCATATCCTCAAGCTCCCATGTATCTTCTTATAATTGGTGGTTCCTCAATAAAACTTTCACCAAGCGAGTGGTCTTGTTCCGTATGACTTTTTCACTACGATCGAGAATCTCTATCGGTTGTTCTTCATAAGAAAGATCTTGTTCCAGCGGTACAACTTCTGAGCTGAGTACATGTGAAAGATCAGGTATGTACTTTCTCAGGAGAGATACATGGAACACATCGTGAACTTCTGAGAGATTCAGTGGAAGCGCCAATTGGTAAGCTACCTTCCCAACATGATCCAGTATTTCGAAAGGACCGATATACATAGGGCTCAGCTTTCCCTTCTTTCCAAATATCATTACTCTCTTCTAAGGAGATATTTGTAATAACACTTTATCACCCACTTCAAACATTATGTCTTTTCTCCAGTTATCAGCATAACTTTTTTATCTACTCTGAGCTGCTCTTATGTGTTGTTGAATAGATCGGACTTTTTCTTCCATCTCATCAATAAGATCAGGTCCTAATAGCTTTCTTTCCCCAACTTCATCCCAACAAGTTAGAGTCATGCATCTCTTTCCATAGAGAACTTCATAAGGAGCCATCTGAATACTGGAGTGAAAGCTATTATTATAAGAAAATTTCATCCAAGGTAGGTGTTGATCCCGACCACCTTTGAAATCCATAGATAAAGCTCTAAACATATCTTATAGAGTTTGAATTTTCCTCTCAGACTGACCGTCTGTCTGAGGATGATAAGCAGTACTGAAACTCAACTCTGTATCTAGAGTATGCTGAAGACTTCACCAGAACTTTGAGGTAAACCTCGGATCCCGATCAGATATAATAGAAAGTGGTACTCCATGCAATATTACCACTTCCTTTACATATATCCTGGCAAGCTGATCCAGGGAGAAATCATATCTAATAGAAATGAAGTGTGTTGACATTGTAAGACGATCAACTATGACCCAGATAGCATTATTGACTTTGGATGTTTTAGGAAGTCCTATGAAAAAGTCCATAGTGATGTTTTCCCATTAACATTCTGGTATGGGTAATGGTTGTAACATTCCCTTAGACTTCTGTCTCTCATCTTTATCTTGGTGACAAACCAAGCATCGAGGGACATATTCAGCAAGATCTCTTTTCATTCCGTCCCACCAGAAGTACTCTTTCAGGTCCCTATACATCTTCAAGCTTCTAGTATGAATAGATAATGATGAACTATGATCCTCATCTAGCAGTTCCTTCTTTAATTTGGGGATGGGAGGAACACAAACCCGATTCCTGAACTTTATTATCCCATCACAATCAAGGTTGAATTCAGGAACATTTCTCACCTTCTTTTGTAACCATACATCTTCTTTTTGTGCCTCTTTTATCATAACATGTTTAGATGGTTGAACATTCATTTGAGAAAGATACGATTTTCCCCTTTCATTATAATTCCAAGATCCATCCTTTGTAAATCCATAAATATTTGATCTGTTGTGATTCTCATCATGGATAAACTGGCATGGTCTTGTCGACTTAATGCTTCTGCCACCTTGTTTGCTTTCCTATGGTGGTAATGAATTGAGCAGTCGTAATCCTTAATCCGCTCCAACCATATTCTTTGGCGCATATTCATCTCCTTTTGTGTGAAAATATACTTTAAACTTTTATGATCAGTATAAATGTCACACCTTTCTCCATAAATATAATGCCTCCAAATCATTAATTCAATGATTACTGCAGCTAACTCCAAATCATGAGTTGGGTAATTTTGCTCATGGATTTTCAACTTTCGTGAGGCATAAGCTATCACCATATCATTTTGCATAAGAACACACCCCAATCCCTTCTTGGATGCATCACTGTAGATCACAAACCTTTCTCCACTACAAGGCAGTGTGAGCACAGGTGCATGAGATAACATTCTTTTCAACTCCTTGAAATTCTCTTCACATTCCTCTGTCCAAACAGACTTAACTCCTTTCCGAGTCAACCTGTTGAGTGGATTAAATAATCGTGAAAAATCTTTCACAAAACGCCAATAATATCCAGACAAACCAAGAAAACTTTGGATCTCAGTTTCTATTGTTGGTCTCGACCATCTTTCGATAACCACTGTTTTTGCTGGATCCATAGATATCCACTCTTTTGAGATTATTTGACCCAAAAATGAAACTTTTTGAAGCCAAACTTCACACTTGGTAAATTTTGCATAAAACTTCTCCTTTCTCAGGGTCTTAAATATAATTATCAAGTGATCTTCATGTTCTTCTTTTCTATTTTAATATACAAGAATACCGTCTATAAAGACTACCACAAATTGATCAAGATAGTCTCTAAAGAATCTATTAATCAGATCTATGAAAATAGAAGGGAAATTAGTAAGATCAAATGGCATCACTATAAATTCATAGTGTCCATACCTTGTACGGAAAGCCATCTGTGGTATATCCTCCCTTTTGACCCTTAATTGATGATACCCAGAACGAAGATCAATCTTGGAAAAGTATTGAGCTCCACATAGTTGGTCAAATAAGTCATCAATGCGCGGGAGAGGATATTTGTTCTCGATAGTGATCTTGTTAAGTTCTCAATAATCAATGTAGAGTCTCATTGATCCATCTTTCTTCATAACAAACAGAATAGTTACTCACCAAGGTGACGTACTAGGGCGTATGAACCCCTTATCAAGATTCTCTTGGAGTTGCTTCTTCAATTCCTACAACTCAATTGGGGCCATTCTATAAGGTGTATTTGTAAAAGTTAAAGCACCCACTATGAGTTCTATTGAAAAATCAACTTCACGATTTGGTGGAAGACCTGGAAATTCCCCAGGAAAGACATCATCAAACTCCCGTACAATGGGAATATTATTAATCGTGATTTTCTCACCAACCATTTGAGATAATTAACCTTCATTCAGTGGAATAAAGACCCATAAGATGGAAGAAATTTCCACAGGAAGGTTATGTTCATCCTTGCATCGATAGACGATCAAAGATTGATCTGGAATATGAAATGTGACTTCCCTTATTTAGAAATTGATATGAGCTCCATGTAGAGAAAGTAAATCCATGCCAAGAATCACATCAAATTCCACTATAGGGAGGATCACAAGATTTTCAGGAAGCACTTTCCCACAAACAACAATCGGAGAAGAATTATAATCTTTTGATGTGACTGTTGTGCCATTATGGGTTGTCATAGCTAAATAAACATCTAATTGTTGAGTTAATACGGTGATACCCTTAGAAAATTCTTTAGAAATAATGGAGTGGGTGGATCCAAAATCAAATAAAACATTTTTTACTTTAGAGTGGATGGTATGTGTACCTTTCTCCACTTCGTTATCGTACTCCACATCGCTGATAGAAATTTCATGTGACTTTCATTTTTCTTTATCCTTAAGAGTTTGTTGATGTCGATTAGCATCAACAATCCTTGGATTATGGCATTGATTGGAATAATTCCCCATTTCATTGCACTTGTAACATTGAAGTGTAGGAGGTGCACTCTGTGTAGGCTTTTCATTGTTCACATCACTAGACATCTTCTTACCATCATTGCGGCATTCAAATGCCCTATGACCTTACTTTCCACATTTGAAGCATTTACTTGTCCTTTTAAGACAACTCCCTCCATGTTTCTTTCCACACTTTGAGCATAAGGGAAAACTCATATTCTTTTCAGTGAGCTCTTTAGATTTTCCTTTGAATTCCATTTTCCTCTTCTTATCAAACCCATATGACTGATGGGTTACTCTAATCTCCATCTCAACTTTGAGAGCACATCGAATGATTTCCTCGTAGCTATTGAAGTCCCTTATGGCTAACGCCCTTCGAAGACTTGGTTTTAAGCCACTAAATAATCTATCGATCTTACTCTCAGGTTGGATAATAATACCAAAAGTGTACCTTGCATGTCTTGAAAAATTTTCTTCATAGATACCAACAGATCCATCATCCTTTTTCTTTAGTTCTAGAAACTCCTTCTCCATATTTTTTTGGAGAATAAGAGGGAAGTAATTATTGAAAAATAAGTTCTTGAACTCGTCCAATTCCATGGACTCAATTTCATCTCTTGGCCTCGTATTCTTGATAATATTCCACCATTGATCATCATCACCTTCCAAATGATACACTAATAAGATGACTTTATCATGTTCATAACATTGAAGAACTGAAAATATCTATTTAGTAGTACTGATCCACTGTTCAGCAACTAATGGACCAGTAGACCCGCTGAATGAAGGTGGACACTGTCTCATGAAGGATTCAACAGAATGTTGCTCCTTCCTTTGCTCGATTTGGAAGTCTTGCATGATTCATAGCTTGAGAAAGTTGTGTGAGCATGGCTACAAGATTTTTCATTCCATCTCCCATAACTTTTGGTTTCTCGGGGGGACAATCATTGCATTGCCCGTCACATTCCGCATTAACATGGTTCCTTCGGGTTCTAGCCATTGACTAAAACCAATAAGAATAGTGTGAGAAACACTAATTATAATAGGAAAAACACATAATAAAGAATAAAATTTCACACTTAAGGTCTTATCCTAGGTTATTCATGGCCATTTCTAAAACACTAAGAATGTGTTCTATTCTTAGACTCATCCTTAGGATTCTTACTAAGGCTTTCACATCCTAGTTTGCAAAGGTTGACTATACCTTTCCTCTGATACCAACTATAATGACCCATAATTTACATACATTATTAGTACATCAAAATATAAGTACACTTATTACAACATATTACAAAACCATGAAAGGGCCATATAGGTATAGTGTCTTTAGAAGATGGGAAACATAAACAACTGGTTCATAAAGCGTCTACATTATCTCCCATTTATTTCATCATATATATAGTCCCTTTTGGCATATCATACGTAATAACCTTCTTCCTGACCTAGGGAAAGAAAACATACAAAAGGGTGAGCTCAAATTCTCATTAAGGGTAAACAAAAGAAATATCAATCTGATCATATTCATAAGAACATAACATTTTGGAAATCTTACCCTGGAAAAAGAGATCATAATTTCATAACATGGGATAAATCATGGTAGTGAAATTTAATCACAATAATCATAACTTAAAACATGAAGCTTTATGTCATACACACATAATCATATAGAATCATTTCTTATTTGTCAAGACTCACTGCCAAGACTATCTTAGTGGAAAAAGTCCATTTCTGAACCGAGTTCATTCCTGGTTTCAGTCCTGTTTCACTGAACCAGTTTAACCTGCCGTTCCAACCATGTCTATCTCATGAAATATAAAATATTTACCCAATGCATTAGTGGGAGATATAGGGCCCACCCATCTCATAATGATACCATTCTTATGTTTTCCACAAAATCATAAACCATACGTCATAGCATAACCCATGTAATAAAAATTTGCTTCTTAAACATCGTGACATCATAAAACAATTCATATAAGATAAAGGAATTCATAAAAATAATTACATCACAACATAATAAAATCAATGTAATAATAGGGATAGAAACCGAATCCTTTATTATCTTACACGGAAAATAATTTTGATAAAACACTTGAACTCCATTCTTGAGGAAAATATCCTTTCTACTTCAAAAACACTTTTCCTTTATTAAAATTTCATACAATTCGAAACTAAAAGATGTTGATTAGAAATATGCTTGAAAAATTTTAAGGTGAGATTCTTGGAAATAATGTTTTAAAAATCCATTCATGCCATATAAGTTTAAAAACATTCTTCTCATAATTTTGTCAGAAAAGTCAAAAAGTACCTCGTACGAAAAACGACAAAAGATTCCTTTCATATATTTTACTAAAAACTCATCGAAGGGTAAAATTGTATTTAAACAATTTTAGGTGGATGGAAATAATATTACATATTGAGAAAACATGGATGTGGATGATAAAATATTTCCCAATAAATTATGAAGTATAAACAATCTCAGATAAAAATTGAGATTGCGAGATTGTCCCTTACCTTAGGTCTGATTTTCTTCGTAGGTTTCCAAAACTCCTGTATAATGATTTAAATAATGACATTGACTTATTAAAGAATCATAATCATTATTATGATATCATATATGGTCATATTATTTTCTTATTATTAGTAATATTTCATTGCTACTTGTTATTCGGGTGTTTATTACTTTTTGTTCTTATGCGTGTTTTGTCGAATAAATTCTTATTCTTGTTTTTAGGTTATAGATACCTCTTTTAAAAAATGGTATTAGTGTAATATATAACATTTTTATTCACTAAATTCATTTATGTAATCACTATTCAATTAAAATCATGTAGAACAAGTCGCATCACATCGTGTAGACGGTATTCCGTATGTACGCACGAGCGATGATATCATTCCCATGGTTGAGGAAATGTATTGGAGTGTATGTATACTATTTATGAATCAATATCAAATTAAAATAATTATATATATTCATTCTTTACACCATTATACCGATCCATCTAAGGTGTTGGTGGAAAATAGATTACACCACGACGTGAAAACGATATTTTGTACGTAAGCACACGCGGTGATTTCATTTTCTGTAGGATAGATAGATGGTGAAATAGGGTTGTTTCAAAATTATAATAACATATCAGTATATGAGTGATACTTATGTTATTAATTCATAATGAAAAAACTAAATAAGAATAAGTGTAATAAGAAATAATGTTGAAAGAATCGGTAACAGACATTACCTCTTCTTTGAAGCGCTTCTTTGAGACCTCCTTTTAGGGAACTAAAATAGATTTTTGAAGAATACCAGGACCTCTAGGATTTTTATAGGGAAGTGGAGAGGAGAAATTGGCAGGGGCTGGATGAGCATGAAAGCTCAATGTTGTGTGAGGAAGAGAGGGAGGAGGTGCCCTTTTATAAGGGAGCAGAGGGGCAACTTTGAAAAAACTAAAAATATTATTTTATTATAAATCCATATTCAGTTTTAAATAGATCCAAATTGATTTATTTAGAAGCTAATGTGTGGATGGGTAGAAATAATCACATCCAATAGAATTTGGACATGTTTAGTTTACTATTTTAACCTTATCATTTAGATTTAACTTTATGTTAGATAATTTTACTTTTACTGTGTCTTTTTGTGTTCTTACACTATAATGTTAATAAACTTACTATAACAAGCCAAAATAACCCCAAGTTGTTTATTATTAATATATATAACCTTATATAAGTAATTTGGTCGAACATTAGATTTTTAGGAATAAAATAACAATTAATAATATAATATTTTCTTTAAAAACTAGTTTATGTCAATTTTGACAATATTTAGTACTTGATTTTTGTGAAAATCATAACAGGATTATCGGTTCAAAAAAAGTTAATTAAATCAATAATAACATGTCATATTATTCTATAAAATTAGTGTACTTCATAAAAAGTCTCAAATTACATTTATTTGGGTATTTATAACATCAGTTATGTCAATATTTCATTAATAAGATAACTACTGCATCATCTTTGTGTCAATAATAAATTAAATTATTTAATGTCTAAAAATTAAAAATAAAATTCCATTATGTAGGAAATATCATTAGAGTTATAATGAATATTTATAGTCGAATTTATCTCATGCATAGCCCTATATTAAAAATTATTTACTTATTAAACATTGATTTTAACTATTTTCACCCTTCTTTAAATAAATCAATAATAAATGTCCTCATCTAATCCATGTGGGCCTAAATGGTAATATATTTTTCCTAAGGTTGTTTTTGGTCCAATTACACTTATCCAATAGAATTAGGACATGTGTTAGGGTAATAATAACATCATTTTTACTCTAAATTACCATATTTACTTTTAACCGTGGTAAATAAAAGTAAAAAGTTATTATTCACCAAAAATTAGTTACATCTCATTGAACAACATTTTACATACTGACATCAAACATGTCTCTCAGATTTTTGAAATTCCACCCATATAAGCTGTAAAATTATGTTTTATGTAAATTTGCAAATTTCCTAGGAGGTGGGTAAGAACTGTGAAAAGTTAAACAAAATTTTTATATATCTAAAATTATTATAAAATTAGTCCAATGAATTACATTGAACTTATATAGGTATTATGTATCAATTTTGACCTAAAATAAATTTAAATCAAATAAATAATTATTTAAATAAAAAGTTGGTTTTTAAATAGTAACCCAGTGTTTTCACTATTCATCAAAAATTGAAAGTTTCAAGAAAAACACCAAAATTTCACCCTAGGCTAATTTCGATATTCCGAATCAAAAAACGAAGTAAATTTTTAAAAATAAAATTTTCAAAATTTCAAAAAGGGTTTATTACATTTCATAACGGCTAGTTTTTATAGTATTTTAATAGCATATCATTGTTTAGTGAAACTCGGTATTGCGTATGACACAAGCTATCAAGGAAGGTTGTGATTGCGTGTAAATCAAGCCAAGCTAGTGTTGTGTGTAGCGAAAGATTCCTTTGATGATTTATATAAAATAAAAACAAAATATTTCTTATAAATGTCTCGGGTGTTACACAACATATGATAATAAACACATTTTCTTAGGTTATTGTCTGCCGTCTACACAAAAAAGGATAGGCGAACCCCAAAGAGAAGTATTGGGCCAGATGAAACCCTTTTCCTGAAAATCCTCTAACTACTTCTTGAGGTCATGTAACTCTCATGTAACCATTCTATATATAAAAAATAGACACCAGTGTTTCTCCTGGAATAAGCTCAAAAGGAAAATATTCCTCTCTCCCACTAGAGGTAAACCTAAAAATCCATCTGGAAATAAATCTTTCAAATGATACACCACTGGAGGAATGTCCATCTATTAAGTCCCATGATCATCCAAATATAAACTAGAAATATGCGACGTAATTACTCCCAACCCATGATGCTTGGGTCTAGCTCTGCTCGCCTAAACATCCCATTCACCCTTGTGTAGAAAGAACCACCCTATGGTCATGAGAAGGTCACCCTACAGTGATATCATCCAATAGAGGCCTGAAATGTGACTAACCAGTCCATTCCGAGAATGAAATTAAAGTCGGTCATCTCAAATAAATAATGATCCCTTACAAAGTGACAACCACCAAAATCAAGAGGAACTCCTTGCACTGATGTTCACAAGCCTTCCTAATACACAAAGTTGTGTCTTTCATCATAACATCCTCATAAGTAAGTATACATATCCCCAGGCTCTCCACAATGGAAACATATATAAAACTATTGGAAGACCCTGTATCGATAAGAGCATAAGATAAGACTGAGGAAACAAGAATCATACCTCTACCCATAGAGTGTAACACCCCAAGCATCCATGGTACACTTCTCTTTGAATTATACAATAGCGTGTCCTATACGCAACTTCGAGTTCTAACACACCACAACCAATCAAACTAGCCGTTAGGAATAGTAATACCTTCTTCGTGAAATTTAATAAATTTTATCTTTTAAAATGGACTTTGTTTTTGGATTTGGAATATCAATATTAGCTTGGGATGAGTTTTTGGTATTTTTCTGAAAACTATCATTTTTTAATGAATAGTTAAAAACACTGAGTTATAGTTTAAACCCGAATTTTTATTTAAATAATTATTTATTTTATTTAAATTTATTTTAGGTCAAAATAGATACATAATACCTATATAAGTTCAATATAATTCATTAGAGTCAGTTTATAATAATTATATATATATATAAATTTTATTGAAATTTTTACTGTCTTTTACCCACATCCTAGGAGCATTTTCAAATTTACATAAAACATAAATTTACCACTTATATGTGTTGAATTTAAAAAATATGAGAGACACGGTTGATATCAGTAAGTATAATTTGGTTTAATAAGATGAAAATATTTTTTTGTTGAATAGTAACTTTTTACTTCTATTTACCACGATTAAAAGTAAATTGGGTAATTACGGGTAAAAATGATATTATTATTACCCTAACACATGTTCTAATTCTATTGGATAAGTATAATTCGACCAAAAACAACCTTAGGTATAAAATATTAATATCTTTTTTCCACTTTTATTAGATTAGGACATTTATTATTATTTTATTTAAAGAAGAGATAAAAGAGTTACAATAAATGTTTAATAACTAAAACATTTTTAATATAGGGTTATACATAAGATAAATTCAACTATAAATTTTCATTAGAAAGATAAGAAATATTTCCTACATAATGTTAATTTATTTATAATTTTTAGACATTAAATTATTAAATTTATTTATGACAAAACGATGATGAAATAATTACCGTATTAATGATCGATTAAAATAATTGATATTATAAATATCTAAATAAATGTAATTTGAGACTTTTTATAATTGAAATAATTTTATAGGTTAATATGACATGTTAATATTGGTTATATGAATTTTATTCGAAGAATTAATGTAGTTATGCGTTTATAAAAAATACCAAATAGTGTCAAAATTTTCATAAAGGAGTTTTTAAAATGAATATTATATTATTAATTGATATTCTATTCCTAAAAATCTATTGTTCGGCCAATGGTCTTAAATAATATTATATATGTCCTTAGTGTACCTCTTGAGGTTATTATAGAAGTTTTTAGTAAGTTTATTGACCATATAATATAAAAATACAAAGAGACATGGTAAGTGACAAACTATTTCACTAAGAGTTAAATTTATATGATAAAGTTAATATATTAACCCAACCCTATGTAAAACCTATTTTTTGAGTGGTTTTGACCCATTCCTACCTTATCCTCTAAATAATTCAATTTGGAGCAATTATAAACTTAAAATCATTTTGTTATAAAATAATATTTATATCTTTTTCTAAGGTTCCCCTCACCCCTTTTATAAAAGGGCACTTCCCATTTTCTCAAATTCACACCTTCAACGCCTTTTGGCTCAACAAACCCATTATCAAATATCCTCCCAACTGTCCTCCCTTAATCCAAGAGGCCTTATTTTTTTCATAAATCCAACAAATGGAGCCTTTTTGATCAAATGAAATTGAAGAACCTGAAGAAGAGATAAATATTTCATCACCTCTTTCATGTTTCTTTCTTCTTCCACATCCTATTTCCTTGTTGTTTCCATTATAAAATAATAATTAAAGTATCTTCTATATAACATGATGTTATTATAAATATTTTACAACCATATTAATTATTAAATCCATCTGTTGAATTACATTTCACCGTACGTGCGTATGTGCGACTTACCATCTCCACGTCATGGTGTAATTGTTATTCAATACATTATTATCTGGGTGGGTATAATAGTGATGTGTAATTGATGTAAATAATATATATAACTTGATAATGATTATATATATTATATAAAGTCCAATTATATATTATTTCAATATCAAAATAATGATATTGTCGCTCGTGCGTACGTATGGATTACCGTCTCCACAAACGCGATGAGATTCATTACCCATCATATCCATTCAAGACTAATTTCAATTAGATAATTAAAAATAATTTTTACATACCTAATATAATTATGAATATGAATAAGATACATGCTATAAATAACAAACATTACTTACATAAAAAATCAAATAATGTAAAGAAAATCAGTTAAACCCGAAACAACGATAATACCAAGATATTATTAAAAAAGAAATGTTAAAAGATCATATATGATATCATATTAATGTATATGATTATAGTATAATTTAAAAACAATTATTTTACCATTATACTGGAGGTTAACCTACCCTAAACCAAGGAAAAGTAAAACGTAAGGGTTAATTTTAAAGTCTCTTTATTATCCGAGGTTGTTTTTACGTAATCATCAACTGGGACCTCTTTATCATCCACATCCATGTTTCCTAAAAATTTATTTTAAAATATTTTTACTAGACAATGGGTTAAATTCATTTATACCCTTATTTGACCTTATGTATTTTGAAAGGAATCTTTCTGTCTTTTTCCAAAAAAGGTACATTATGACCTTTTTGACAAAATAAAGGTATTAATACTTTTTGAACTTATATGGTGGGTGTGGATATTTGTCTCTGTTATAACATTGTCTAAGATTCCCTTACAATATTATAAAAATATTTTCAAAATTAATGTTTTCTTTATAATTATGTGACTCTTAAATGATTTCAAAATAAAAAGAGATATTTCTCTAAAATAGGTTTTGATTTCAACTATGTCAGCATTATTTGATGGATTTTAAGTTTATTTGAAGTTGATTTATTATGATGAAAAACTTCCATATTGTATTGAAGGTTTTGTGATACGTTTGACTGTGGATGTGTTATTTTATACTATTCATGGATTCTGGATAAATTATTGACATTTCATATGCTAAATTTAATACGAATGTTTATGTTATGTTGAAACCTTTTCATATGAGGAATGAATTGGACATAATATGTGGTGGGTGGAGCCCGCTATAGCTCCTCGATGAATCGGTAGGTATCATGAGAGAAACTAGTGACTTGACACAAGGCCTTGAAAAAATCTTATTTGTAGACTTGGAATAACGTTTTAACTATGGGGTTATGAAGTCTGGAATTATGCATTCCATCATTATAAAAGTGGTTATTGATATTGCATGTGATATTTTGACTAGTAGAATATAAATGTAAGTAAGTAAATGGAATTATTTTTATTTTTATTTTACATATTATGATGAAGTTTTTGTTGAAAAGGATTTTTTTTATTTTTATACATTTTCTTAAATTTTTAGGCTTATTAAGATTTTTTTGCTATATTGTTATCCTTACTGAGCATCTGAGCTCACCGATTTTTATGTTTTAATTTTCCCAGGATGAGAAGAAGTATATTATGACTAACCTGTAGGGATAGTCTATGGGATCTCAGTGTTTTCTATGGAAAAAATGTTGTTGTAGTTTTCCATTTTATGATGTAATGTATACCTTATGAATGTATCTAGTACTTCCAAGGCTACTAAACTAATTGGTCTTTCGAGACTTGATATTTTGTGATCATTCCAATTTTATCTAATAATGTACCAACTCTGGGTAATGGGGGTCGGGGAATTACAGTTGGTATCAAATAAAGTTTATTACAAACCTTGGAATCTAGATTTAGATAAACTCTTGAATAGAGAACATAGCCCTCAGATAGATTTTGAGGATTAGTATAGAAGAACTTTCTAAAATTTTGGTATTGTAGAGATTCTGTGGGTTTTCTAAGAAATACATATCTATATGGATACAAGAAGGTATAGGCGGCTCTGGAACCGATGTATCTAGGGGTGAAACCTGAAAACACCGCTTTGAGCTAGACTCGAATAGGAACTGGTGCACGAAAACAGGCCTTATTGCACTCTTGGTTACGACACTGTAGAAGTATATGTTGAGGATAATTCTCATTTTATTTAAAACCCATTATGAAGGGTTTATGAGTATATAATTCTTAAAAGAAAACATTTTTATGATTATGGATTATATCCAGAAACTGTTCAATTTATGTTAAGTGTTTTACATTTTTTGAAATATGTATTTTGATTCATAAACTAATCTACTTTATGTCATTGTTTAGAAATGGAGCCAAGTGTAAGGAGTGGAAACCATATTAATTCACGCACTCTAGGTAGGGATTTACCTCCTACTCAAGATAATTATAGTGGAGCTGGTGATACAACTGGTGTGGATCAACTTATCATTATATTGGGACAACTCTCTCAGGATATGAATAATAACCTTACAAATATGGAGCACCCTAATCCACATCATAGAGGATCAATGATATATTTCTTCATGATGAAAAAACCACCAACATTTAATGGGGGTACAAATCTAATTGTATTTGAGCAATGGATAAGTTCCATAGATAAAATATTTCACGCCTTGGGGAGTAGCGAAAGGGAAAAAGTTGTCATGGCAGTTTACCGCCTCACTGGAGATGCTGATCAATGGAGGCATTGATTCAAAACTAAAAGAATGATGATGAAGTATCAAATGTGGAATGGAGGGAGTTTATAGAAATTTTCTTAGAAAAATACTTTCCTCATTAGCATCGAGCATATATGGAATGGAAATTTCTCAGTCTGATGCAAAAAGAGGATGAGAATGTCGCAAAGTATGAAGCTAACATTACATGGTTAGTGAGGCATGAAGTAGATAATATATGTAACCTAATAAGTAAGATTTATCATTTATTTGATGGGTTAAAACCATTTCTCCATTTGGTATTAGACTCACAATCCCTCTCGTCATACGAAGATATTTTCTCAAGTGCTATCAAGATAGAAAAAGAATTCTCTAAGCCTTATGAATTTAATAGAAAGAAAGAGAAGAAGAGATATACTGAACACTATAGAAATTTTAAATAGGGGGAATAAGGGGAATGTTGAATATCCATCCTACAGTAAATATGGGAAGAAACTCCCTAACAATTTCTGGAAGGGAATGGGAGTCTGTTTCAAGTGTGGTGAAAAAGGTCACCAAGCTCGTGATTGCAAGGGGAAGAAAGAGGTTGTCGATCATTAAGGCTAAAATTTTAGAGAAAGGGGGAATTATGAAAATGAATGTATTATAAATCAGGGGAACATACCTCAGAAATGTCCAAGGGATCAAGGCCAAGTTTATGTTATCACTACTATAGAGGTTAAAGCTCCGAAAGACGTAGTGGCATGTAATTTAGTGGTTTCCTTAAGTTTATCCAATTCTTAATTTGATTCTGGATCATCACATTGTTTCATATCTTCCCAATTTTCTATAAAAATTAGATATTTCCAATTTGATTTAACTAGGGAGTTGTCAGTCAAATCTACTGAGGGAAGTATCATTGTAATAATGTTTTGTGAATCAGTTCCCATTAAGGTGTATAAATGTTATTTATCTGCTGATATCATCATCATACCCATGATTGAATTTGATATAATCCTCGATATGGATTGAATTTCATACCATGATGAATGAATTTATTGTAACAAGAAGGAGGTTACAATTTTTAATGATGATAAGGAGTACCTTATCTATAGAGCAGAAACGTCACCACCTAATTCTTATCTAGATCCACCCCCATTAGATCAACAAAATTCAATTATTGTGGAGGAAGAAAATGAAATAACTGTGGGTGAGGAAATGAATGTTCAAATAGAGGATGTACCTATTGTGCAAGAGTATGTTGATGTATTTCCAGAGGATTTACCTGGACATCCTCCAGAATGAGAAATTGAGTTTTCCATTGAGTTAATTCATGGTTCAAGGCCCATATCAAAGACCCCTTATAGAATGGCCTCTATGGAATTAGTGGAACTAAATAAACAACTACAAGAATTTAGTAATCAGTGATTTTTTATCCCTATTATTTCTCCATGGGGATCCCCTGTCCTTTTTTATAAGAAAAAATATGGATCGATGAGGTTGTGCATTGACTACATGGAGATCAATGCTATAACAATAAAGAACAAGTATCCCCTACCTCGCATTGATTATTTATTTGAACAACTTCATGAAGCTGAATAGTTTTCATATATTTAACTTTGATCTGGATATCAGGGGTTATGTGTGATGAAGGAAGACTTTCCGAAAGTATCATTTCGAACTAGGTACGAGAATTATGAGTTTACATTAATGCCTTTGGGATTGACTAATGCACCCTTTGTCTTGATGGATCTAATGAATAGAGTTTTCAAGTAATTTATTGATGACTTTTTAGTGGTATTTATTGATGATATCTTTTTATACTCTAAAATCTATTAAGATCATGAAAATCAGTTTCGCATTATCCAGAAGACTCTGAGAAGACCTGAATTATATGGGAAGTTTAGAAAGTGTGAATTCTGGATTTTGGAGATTTTTTTTCTTGGCGATACTTTCTCTAAGGATGGAATCTCTATTGATTCTTCTAAGAATAAGGAAATCCAATAATGGCCTTCACCAAATAGTATAACTAAAGTATGCAGTTTTATTGGTTTAGCATGTTATTATTGATGTTTCGTCCAGAATTTTACTCGGTTGGCTATCCCATTATCAAAGATCACATGAAATGGTGTTAAATTTTTTTGGACAAAAGAGTGTGAATAATTTTTTGATGAACTAAAGAGATGATTAGTCAATGCTCCTATATTTAATCTACCATTGAATAATGGTGGGTTGGTTATTTATAATGATTTTTCAAAGAAAGGGCTCATTTGTGTCCTTATGCAGAATGATAGGGTCATTGACTATGCATCATGATAGCTATAAATTCATGAGCAAAACTATCTTACTCATGATCTAGAGTTAGGAGTAATAATATTTTCTTTGAAGATATGGAGACATTATATCTATGGTGAAAAATGTGATATTTATACTAATCACAATAGTTTGAAGTATATTTTCTCACAAAAAGAACTCAACATGAGGGAAAGGTGATGGATTGAATTACTCAAGGATTATGATTTCATTATACACTACCATCAAGGGAAGTGAAATAAGGTGGAAGATTATTTGAGTAGAAAGGATCATGAATTTGTGAACAAGATGAGAGTTTAAGAGGATACTATATACATGGATCTATTAAAGATGGATATAGGAATAACCATGGAAGGTGAAACATGAATTCATTTTCCAATGGTTCCCAAACAATCTTTACTAGAAAGTTTAAAAAGTTTTTAGGCTGATGATGAATAGTTACTAAATAATATTAATGCTTTGAATGATGTTATATTGAGTGAATGCGTATATAAAGATGGTATTTTAAAATTTGGGAAGAGACTTTGTGTTCCTGATATACCTGATCTAAAAAGAGAATTGTTTGATGATGATCATAGCTCCAATATATCTATACACCCTACGAGAACCAAAATGTATAGATATTTGAGGGAACATTTTTAGTGGGACAACATAAAGAGGGAGATTGCTGATTTTTTGTCAGGATGTATGGTTTTTCAATAAGTGAATGCCGGAAGGAAATATCCTGGAGGATTCATGCAACCTCTTTCCATACCTAAGTGGAAATGTGATGATATCACGTTGGATTTTGTCATGGGGATACCAAATACTCTTGGAAGGAATGATGCAATATGGGTCATTATTGATCGTCTTATCAAGTCAGCACATTTTCTTGCTCTAAGAGAAGATTTACCACTTGAACTTTTAGTAAGAATATATATTAATGAAGTTGTAAATCTTCATGGATTACCACTATCAATTGTTTCTAATCGTGATCCCCATTTTACATCAAGATTCTGGAAAATTCTTTAGAAAGCCTTGGATACTCAAAATCGTTTGAGCACTACCTAGCACCATCAAATTGATAGATAATCAAAACGAACTATTCAAACCATATAAGATATGTTGAGATAATCCTCACTTTACTTTCAAGGTATGTGGCATCAATATTCACCTATGGTAGAATTCTCCTACAATAATAGCTTCAATTCAAGTATTCATATGGAACCATATGAAGAGTTAGACAGAAAGAGATGTTGCACACCAACCTATTGGGATGATGTTGGTGAAAGAAAACTCGTAGGCCCAGATCTTGGGTAGGAAATGATGGAAAAGGAGAAGGTAATCCAATCCCACATCAAAGCAACTCAAATTAGGAAGAAGAGCTATGTCGACAACCAAAGGAAGGATTTAGAATTTCATGTACGAGACCATGTTTTCTTGAAAGTATCTCCATGGAAGGGTGTTATACGTTTCAGTAAGAAGGGAAAATTAATTCCAAGGTACATTGGACCTTTCGAAATTCTAGAACAAAATGGGGATGTAGCCTCTTTGGAAATGCTGCCAAGTCTTTCTAAAGTTACCGATGTGTTCCACACATCAATGTTGAGAAAATACATGTCTTACAAAACACATGTACTCACCTATGAGGAATTAGAACTATAACCCAATCTATCTTATTGTGAAGATCCTGTCAAGATTATTGAAACAAGAGAACAAGTGCTGAGAAACCGGACGACTCATCTGGTAAAAGTTCTATGAAGTAACCATAAGATGGAAGAAGCAATGTGGGAACCCAAGGAACTTATGATGAAGAACCACCTGAGTCTTTTTATGCATTAATATTCTTTAAATTTAGAGGACAAATTTATTTGAAGGAGAGGAGAATGTAAAACCCCAAGATTCCATGGTACAGTTCTCTTTTAAGAATATAATAGCGTGTGTTTTTCGCAACATCGACTTCTAACACACCACAACCTATCAAACTAGCCATTATGAATAGTAATACCCACTTTTTGAAATTTAAAAAATTTTATCTTTCAAAATGGACATCCTTTTTGGATTCAGAATATCAAAATTATCTTAGGGTGAATTTTTTTTTCTGAAATATTCAATTTTTGATGAATTGTGAAAAACACTAAGTTATAGTTTAAAACTGAATTTTTATTTAAATAATTATTTATTTTATATAAATTTTTTTTAGGTAAAAATAGAAACATAATACCTATATATGTTCAAAGTAATTCATTAGAGTCTGTTTAAAATAATTTTAGATAAAAAAATTGTATTGAACATTTTACTGTCTTTTACCCACCTCCTAGGAGCATTTAAAAATTTAAATAAAACAAAATTTTTCTCCCTCCATGAGTTGAATTGATAAAATTTGAGAGAAGCGGTTGATATCAGTAAGTAAAATTTGGTTCAATAAGATTAAAATCATATTTGGTGAATAGTAAATTTTTACTTTTATTTACCACAGTTAAAAGTAAATAGGGTAATTAAGGGTAAAAATTATATTATTATACCGTAAGACATGTCCTAATTATATTGGATCAGTATAATTAGACCCAAAAAAACCATATGAATAATATATGAACCTCTTTAGTCCACATGGATTAGATTAGGACATTTATTATTATTTTATTTAAAGAAGAGTTAAAATAGTTAAAATCAAATTTTAATAAATAAAACAATTTTTAACATAGGGTTATACATAATATAAATTCTACTATAAATATTCATTAGAAATATAAAAATATTTCCAAAATAATGGTATTTTATTTATAATTTTTAGACCTTAAATAGTTAAATTTATATATGACACAATGATGAAGCAGTAATTACTGTATTAATGAACGATTATAATAATGGATATTATAAATATCCAAATAAATGTAATTTTAGACTTTTTATGAATTCCACTAATTTTCTAGGTTTATATGAAATGTTAATATTGGTTAGATTAATTTTTTTTGAATTAATAATTCTGTTATGAATTTATAAAAAAACATACAAAATAGTGTCAAAATTGACATATAAATTTTTTTAAAACAAATAGTATATTATTAATTGATATTTTTTTCCTAAAAATATAAGGTTCAACCCAAGGTACTATATAATATTATATTTGTCATTAATGAACCACTTGATGATCTCTCAGATTTTTATATTATGTTTATTAACCATATAATATAAAAATATAAAGCGACATGGTAAATGTCAAACTATTTAACTAAGAGTTAAATATAAAAGATAAAGTTAATATAGTGACCGAAACCTCTCTAAAACATATTGGTTGAGTGGATTTATACCCATAAAAACCATATACTTTATATAATTAATTTTTGAGCATTTAGAAACTGAAATGTAATTTATTATAAAATAATATTTCTAGCTTTTCATAAGGTGCCCCTCACCCCTCTTATGAAAGGGCACTTCCCATTCTATCAAATTCACACCCTCAAAGCCTTATGGATTTGCCGAAACCTACCCAAATACACTGTTATCTATCCTACCTTCATCTTAGAGTCATTCTTTAGTCAGAAATACAACTTAAAGAAACATTTTTATCAAATCAAAAGGAATAACCTGAAGAAGAAATAAATATTTCACCACCTCTTTCATGTTCATTTCTTATTCCACTTCTTATTTATTTTTTGTTTCCATTCTAAAATAATAACTACAATATCTTTTATATATTGTGTTGTTATTTTAAAAATGGTACAAACATATTAATTATTCTTTCCTTCCTTTGAATGACATGTCACCATATGTGCGTACGTACAAACTACCATATCCACGTCGTCATTTAATTGTTATTCAATACATTATTATTTGGATGGGAATAATAATGATGTGTAATTGATGTAAATAATTAATATAACATGATAATGATTCTGTATATATGATATAACATCCAAATATATATTATTTTAATATCAAAATAATGATATTGTTGCTCATGCGTACATACGGATTACCGTCTCCACAGACGCGATGAGATTCATTCCCCATCGTATCCATTCAAGACTAATTTTCATTAGATGATTAAATATAATGTTTAAAGACATAATATCATTATTAATATGAATATGATAAATCCTATCCATAACAAAAATTATTACATAACAATTCATATAAATGAAAAAGAATCAGGTAACACCCGAAACAACGATAATACTAAGAAATTATTAACAAAGAAATATTAAGAGAACATATATGATATCATATTAATGAATATGATTCATGTATAATTTAATAACAATTATTTCACAATTATATAGGATTTCAACCTACCCTTGACCAAGGAAAAGTACAAGGTAAAGGTTAATTTGATAATCTCTTTATTATCTAAGGTTGTTTTTATGTAAGTATCTATTGAGACATCTTTGTAATCAAAATCCATGTTTCTTAAACATGTATTTAATTAAATTTTTAATAGAAAACAAGTTTGTTTAAATTATAAACTTATTTTACCTTATTTGTTTTGAAAGGAATATTTTCGTCGTTTTCTGAAAAATGTAATTTATGACCTTTTCGACATAATTAAGGTAAGAAAGTTTTTTTATCTTATACGGAGGGTGCAGATATTTTCTGTCTTCAATACATTTTCGATGCTTCCATTAAAATATTATAAGAATATTTTAAAAATAAATATTTTCTTTATAATTATTTGACTCTTAAATGATTTCAAAATATAAAGATATATTTCTTTAAAAATGGTTTTGATTTCATCTATTTCCACATCCTTTGATGGATTTTAGGTTTATTGGAAGTTGATTTATTATGATACAAAACATCCTTTTTGTATTGAATTTTTTGAGATACATTTGATTGTGGATGTGTTATTTTATACCATTCATGGTTTCTGGATAAATTTTTGACATTTCGTATGCTAAATTTAATACGAATGATTATGTAATGTTTAAACCTTTTCATATGAGGAATGCATTGGAATTAGTATGTGACGGGTGGATCCTGTTATTACTTCTCGATGCATCGGTAGGTCTCATGAGACAAAATAGTGTCTTGGCACATATCATTGACAAAATCTTATTCGTAGTCTTGGTACAGGGCCTTGACTATGTGGTGATGATTTCTGAAATTATGCATTCCATCATTATGAAAGTTAAAATTGATATTGTATGTTATTATTAGACTAGTAGAATATCCATGTGAGTAAGTAAATAGAGTTATTTTGATTTATATTTGCCAAATTATGAAGATGTTTGTGTTGAAAAAGATTTTGTTTTAGTTTTAGACATTGCCTTAAATGTTTATGCTTATTTATAAAAGTTGTTGCTATATTTTTATCCCCTATTGAGCATCTGATCTCACCCCTTTCTATGTTTTATTTTTCCCAGGATGAGAAGAAGTATATTGTGACTGACCTATAGGGATATTCTATGGGATCTCAGTGTTTTCTATGAAAACAATGTTGTTGTTGTATTCCATTTGATGATGTAATGTAAACCATATGAATGTTCTAGAAATTCCAAGGCTATAAAACTAATAGGTCATTGAAGACGTGATTTTTTGTGATCATGCCAATGTTATTTAATAATGCACCAAATCTGGGTAACTGGGGTCTAGGTGTTATATAGAGGGTCTGGGATCCTACTCCTATAGGGTTTTTCCACCACAAATGTTTGACTTGTACCGCGACCCTGTGACCCTACCTAACTACCCTGAGATGATCCACCCTATTATCGCAGAAAAACTATATCTGGACTACCATAACCAAGACCAACCCCTCAGCCTAAATGGACGGAAGAACACTAGTTCCTTGATTGGGGAGAAAATAGCAGGCCCTCTCTTATACGTGGAATCATAACTGATCCCCTCTCACTAGCTTCTGGTGAGAAAAAAATGGAACAAAATGATAAAGATGACCCATCATACTGCAAAATTAGTAATTAACTAGGTCTCTCGGGCAATGCAGTCTCATATACCCACAATTACTGAACTGGAATCACCTCACCTAGATACCAGTTGATAAATCCCTACTACTGGAATCGCCATGCGAAGGTTCCTTGCGGTGCTTCCTTATTTCCAATGTAGGAGTGCCAACCCTGGCTGTTGAACCACCCTGGATTGTAGCTCTTAACTCCCTCATATTGCACTCAATAATCAATTCAGGATTCACTATACCCATCACCATATTCAGCCTGAAATCATTCACCTGTGATTAGATTTCATACCGAAGACCATCCTCAAATTTCATAGGTAGTGATAACAGGTCACCTCCCAAAATTGGTGTGAGGAATTTTATCTCTATAAAGAAACAAGAATAATCAATCACTGAAAGAGTAACCTTATCCATGTTCATGACCTCTCGGGCTTGATCATCCCGAAATGTCTTGGGAAACATGTAATTATAGAAGGTTCTCTGAAAATCTTCCCAATACATATCCTGATGATGTTATGCATTTGATACAACATCAGACCATCTCTGGGTGGAATCATGTAGCATGTATGTCTTGAGCTTCACCCTCCTATTTGGAGGTGTATCTAGATGCTCAAAGGTAGAAATAAGGTCCTCTAACCATGAATCTACAGCCTGTGGTCCTCCATCCCCTAAAAAGGGGGAGGATTTTGCTGTTAGAACACCCTCGTCAATTCCTCCATTGTTAGGGAAAGATGAGGAGCTCCTTTAAAAGAAAATAACATCCCTAAAAATCCATCATGGAACTTTTCATCAGCACCTACGTCTGGTATAAAAGTTTGTTCCAAGACAGGCATGATAGGAGGATCTTTTGGTAGTACCTGATCAACCATTTCCAGTGTATTTTCATCTCCCAGTACCTTGCGTAAAACTGGATGTTTTATTGGAAGCATGAATCTTCATGGTCAACTTCACACCTCAGTTCAACATTATGAATAAAAACAACACATAAGTGCAAGAAGAGAACATTAAGATGAAGGAATTCAATTTTTACAAAATAGGGCTACACAGCGTTTGTAACTGCCACATGGCATGTTCCCATTATGCCTTAACACGGTGTGTACCTCTTCCAACCAAGTAGTATAACGCCCCATATACACGGTGTGTTCTTCCTATGAATGGAATGAACATTAATTTTCATTCTTTTCTAGGTTTTTCTACACTACTAGATCTTCATGGTTCTCTCCTGGGTAACACTACTAAACTTTTTCACCCTAGACACGGCATGTACTAATTATGTTCTATCCATTTGTGTCATCAGTCACATGGTCAGATACATGGTTGACTCTATATGGCATGCATAAATGAGACTCTGCGTGTAAATCCTATGTTTTGTCCACTCGTGTCATTGGTCACATGACCGGATACACTGTTTTTACCGCACAACATGTAATCAAGGTACATAGCATCTTCTACCAAATGTTTATCTAAACTGTGTCACTTAATACACATTCAATCACATTGATAAATTCTATATGGCATTTACATATGGTACATGGTGTGTACGTCTGAAAATTCAGTTCTTCTGGAATATTAGAACACATGGCGTGTGTTCATAACATCACACACCATGCTGTCTAGGTTTCTATACATTATTCCTCTAAACCATCTCTGAAACCCTTAAAGACATAAAATTTTGACTATGTAATGAAAAATTCTAACCATTTGGAGCCATACTCTCCATGAATCAAATTCTGGTATCCATTTTCACATCATAATTGGAATAAAAAATTAACTATAGTTCAAACATGATCCACCAAATCCCAATACAAGTGAACCAATAACACCTCAGAGACAAAAGTATGGTGTCCATAAAAAATAAATGTTACATATTACAAAATTGTATCAATATAGCATGTATTCTATCAAGACATCTATAAAAACAACATGCATATCTAGCACAACATATATCACAACATTATGAAATCAGTAATGCACCTGAAATGTCCTGACAAGAATGTATGGCATGTGATCTCTAGAAAGTGCACATATGATGCTTGAGATGGAATACCAACATCTCATCAGGTTTCAACAAAAATATGACCACAATGATATAAATCATAATAGCACAATGCATGTAAATCACCCAAAGGTGAAATCCAATCAACTGTAACAATTTCAAAACTAGAAAAATTGTAATATTCGAAGTAACGTGGATTTTCCCAGTACAAGAGTTAGCTACTCTAGGGAAAAACATTTCTTCAACTACAATTTAATTCATATTATATCCTATAGGCTCCAAATAGTAAGGAAAAGCTAAAAAGAATGTCTTTTGATACTAATTTGTAACATCTTGGTTCAGGTTCCACCCAAAGGTGACCCGAACCTAGTTGGTCAAATGACCTCAAGAACATTTCATTGAACCCCATATACTTCCAACTAGAAGTGAGGGACTTGGTTGTGATAGTGGGGAAACTATTTCCTCATTGATAGAGTAAACACAATAGAAAAAAATAGTAAAAAGTAGAGGAAGTAGCAATATCATACAACCGATGTAAACAACAAAAGACTGATAGTAGTAAAACAACTTGAGCATATATATAAATGTTGAATGTTACATGAGTCTAGGAAAGAATCCAAAAAAGTCACAATTTTGGAAATACAATACTAAAACAAGGTAATGAAAGGAAGTAAACTCCAATAGAATTGAAAGCCTCATATTGGTCCTATGTTATCCAGCTCCGACAACAATCATGTACCTAATGAAGAATGGCACTTTTCCTTATCTATAACTGATACCATATAATCTATTTGGGTGCAAAATCATGACCCAAAAAAAGTGGGAGACAAATCCCAATAGGAAACCACCATATGATATGTGCCTAACTATTGGTGAATATACATAGTAATCAATATGCATCAATGAAGCAATAAATGTGGATGTACAAAAAAGTAAACAATCCAACAATTTTCTATTATACTTATTTACATTCAATAATTATTCAATCCATTGAAAAATTAAATCATGTGATCTATCCTAAGCACTTTATTCCCCCATATAGCAGTAACAAAATAGATCTCGCAGAAGACCATCTCAACAAACAAGACTCAGTCAAAACTTGTGCTTTGGATTGGAATACTCGTCAAAATAATTAAATCATTCATAATCTACCCTTTGGGATATCTCTAATGGTCTAACCTCTTTGGTATAACATATCACTAAAAAGTTAAAAAAACACTTGGGCAGCTCTCATGGTCAATAGCCCTGGGTCAACATGGTATTAATAACTTATAAACAAATTATGGGTAGCTCTCACAATCAATACCCCTTCGGTCATCATATCATAAATAATTCATAAACAACCTCTGTGTACCTCTCACAGTCAGTACCCCTTGGAAAACATAGAAATAATAATAATAAAATGACCTATTGGGTACCCCACATGGTGAATACCTCTAGTTCAAAGTCTACACCATGGATCTCATGGTTTTTTGTAAAGAAACATGGAATCCCCCACAGTATTCCTAGTCCAAGGATCTCACAGTCCATTTTAAAAATACAGTGCATATCATAACAAGGCATCACATGATATATACAACTACTAAATGGATAAAATTCACAATCACAACATATAAAATTCATATAATCAATCAAATCCATCCTAAAAACCCAAGGCATAACAACAGGGTCTTCCTCATAGGCAACCTAGGCAAAACGACTGTAAACAATCAAACTAGGAAAACACACCGATGGGGTGTCCCATAACAAGGTATAAAACCTTAAGAAAAATAAATCACCATTTATTAATCAAACAAACCATAGTATGTATTGAAGAGTGTCAAATTAAAAAATACATAATACCCTAAACATGGCTATTATACACATTAAGCATATATAATCCAAAGATAATCAATGAAAGTCACAAACCACCCACCTTGATGTCGAATGATCAACACTCTTGAACTTGGGACCATGAACCGTCCTAGAACGATGTAGATATAAAAAAAGGATAGAAATGGTAATCCTTGAAATACTCAAGGGAGAGGAGGAATTAGGTAGAGAGGATCTTGGAAAAGAGATAACTCACCGGTGGGAATCCAATGCAAATAGTGGTGTCTCAATCGGATCTTGGATGGAGAACCAGAATGAGAACGAAGTTCATAAGAATTTTGTCACACTTTAGTATGAAACAAGGGTAGGAGAAGCGTGTTATGGACTTAATACATGACCCCACATAGATTTCTCAAGTAAAAATAAAAGTACTTTGTGTGTTGATTTATTATACACACCGTTTACTAGCCTCAACCGGCCCCCTTAATAGGTTGTCTTCTTGGTCACCTATATAGCCTTGTACTAGACCGTTACATGGCCAGTACATAGATACACATGAATTGTACATAAGAGTAAACGGTGTGTACATCAAAAATTTCCATTCTATGATTTTTCTTCAAAACAACATGAATAAATATTTAAACCTAAAAACGAATATCCATGTTCTTACACTAAGGGTACCCCGCTTCCACTTCCCCACTTGTTTGCCACTTTTCCCCAATGCCACATGTCCTGAGCATCTCTCTCCAAAAATTATTGTCTACCGACACCTGGGTGTAGCCCCACAACACACACCTCATGGATAAACATGCCCCTCGTACATAACAACACCAATTTCGTGTAACCAAAGTTACCAGGTAGTTTCTGGGATCCCTATAGCTCTCATAACAAGTACAATACGTCGAGTATTATACTTAAAGCCATTATACCCCATCCACCTAGTAAGAATCATCAAGACATCACTTCCTATACATGTTACACCTATAATAGTCTATAGGAAACTATATCTGGAATATAGGTGTGTGAATACCTACAAACCATTACAACACTCAACACAAATATATATGGAAAACTATCTATTGTGCATAGTAGTAAAATTAACTACATAGAGATGAGAGTGGGGAGAAGGGGTAGTAATCCATCCATCCTCCCATTGGGATGTTTGGGAAAAAACCCCCAGGTCTATGAATTTACGGGGTATCAGTCACCCTAACCGATAGGGTGGAGTAGCATATAGAAGCACAAAATGTAAAGAATATAATATTTCTCAAAACCACGCTATGGGAATAAAATATTCAAAGAATGAACTATAGCTAACGTCTCTCAGACTCCTGACATCCATCACTAAGACTAGATATCCTATAAGAACAAAACCATTTGAAGTTCTATATTTAGTTAATTTATCCCTTTATTTCAGTTTAACATTACATTAATTAATTCATTAAACATTAATTAACTATTATAATTTTCCACATAGTATCTCATTATAATTACAACATCAAACTATGCCATCTTGGCATAACCAAAGTGAGTCAACGACTTGTCAGAAAAGAAATCCTCAACATTGCATTCCACTATGCCCTAACCCCCATGGCTTATACAATTATTCATTATTTTATTAAATAATATTACCACATTGATTAATCTATGTATTCTATGAAATCATTATAAGATACAAAAATAAAGGGGCTTAACATGGTGAGTAGATGAACTACCCATCGAATCTTTTCCACCTATAGCAGTTGTTCAGACCCATCCATCATTGAGAAGATAAAGCTGGAAAGTATGTGTTATACCATGTGCATCTTCAAATCATCAAGAAAGATGGTAAAAAAGACCATCTTTTTCAAGTAGTGGGGAAGGTAAAATAGATAAAAAAATAAAATGGTCAACCTCATCCACTTCCATATAGTCGAGTAATGCCAACATCAACCCATTCCAGCATCCCTAGTGTCCTCCCCAAACCCCACATGCATAAACTGATGAATCTCTCCCCTCTAGACATCAACTACCACCACCATCACCACAAATCATCATCCCTACCCTATATACCACAATATCCTTCCAGGATCATCCATCCATGTCTCACACTACAACCCATGCCTCTAGAAAAAAATAACCTAGAAACTGGGCTCTGGGCCATAACCAAGGCATTCATCCTTCACACACAACAATCACTCACAACTCCAAATCATAGGGTGCATGGCATTTACAAGAAATATTGTAACTCAAAAAACAATAATTAATTATCAGTTTTTCACAATTGATTATTTATTCCTTATTAAATAAACCATTTCATTTCAACATGTTTAACTGCATCATTTTTATTATCATCAAGTCACAACAACAACTAGATTTCTTAAATATGCCTCTATATCATTAGCCAATTAATTCATAATAAATCATGTATTTATGATCTTTTAAAAATTCAATAAATATTTACATGATAAAGAATGAAATCAAAGATATCACACTATCTAGAAAATAAAGAGGAAAACTATTTTCCGTGTAAAAAGAAACAACATATGATTGATACTAATGATTTACTCTTGTGAAAATATTTATTATGTCAATTTAATTTTGATATAGTGTCTAAATTCTGTATCTTCACATAAATAAAATAGATAGGCCCCGAATCCCCAAACATAAAAGGTTTCTAACGTTCTTTGCACAAGAACGGGCCAAAACAATGGATCACAATTACATATCCCACAAGGATTACATTCACCAGAGGACTCCATGACACAACCACATACACCAACATTAATGAAAGCTCAATTATAAATATGGAGATCGTGTTCCATCACATGTAAAGGAGAAATGAGAGGAAATAGAAAGAGGATCCAAGAAGAACCGAGGAAGAACATAACTTATGTAGAATAAAAATCGATACTACTTATATGAACCAAAACCGGGGGTGTGCATATAGCAGGAAGAACACAAGGGAAAACATGATCCACAGTCCACACAAAAATAATACAACTCATTAAAAAATAAAGGATCTTGATTATCATCCTAGTGAAAACAAGATGGATGGATAGTGGAGGAAGATATCTCACCCTTTTGAAACTATAAAAAGAGTAGTGGTTTAGATACAATTTGGATTTTCCATTAAAGTTAGATCAGATAAAGATTATGCATTTTGACTGAGAAAAGGCACTCGGACCCTTAGGGAAATTTAACTAAGAGTTATGGGACTTGAAACATCCTTAAATCTCTTAAAAATGACTTGAATTCATTTTATGTCTAAGATAACATCAAAGGGGTGAAACATGAGGTTGTTGGAAACACTGTTCACTGATGACTCCCCGATGCGACTCACCGACGTGAGTCACTAATGTGACTCATTGACATGAGTCACCAATGAAAGTCACCTATGCAACATACCATTCTAGAAACACTGTACACATACCTTTATTGAAACATTGTACACCTACTTAACAAGAAACATTGTACACCTACCAATAAATAACCTACCCATATATGACCTATAGATAGATTACCTACAGATCGATGACCTACTAATAGATGAGCTAGATATAGATGATTTATTGATAAATGAACTACCGATATAGGTCCTACCATCTTCGAAACTTTGTTCACAGAACTGGAAAATTGGAAAAGGGTTAGAAATAAGTCAACCAGACCTCATAGAATAGGACAATTACCAGATTTTCACAATGAAATGAACTAGAGGGGTTTCTTCCCCAACAATAACTTTTGATAATTAGATGTTATCAAGTGAGATAGATGAGACATCTTCCCTTTCCTACTTTCAGAGCCTTACCATAACACCATGAATCCCCATTCATTTTTGATCATAGACTTTCTAAAAGGATAAAGTTAAAGATCATGACTGGTAAGGTAACTATTAAACCCCTTTAAAATCCAAATTTAATTTAACCATCTCAGAACAAGTCAAACATGATGAGGTAAAGTTAATTATTACACACATTCATGTTAGTGAAGATTAATGATCTTATAATTGTTGGTATTAAACAAACACCATTGTGAGGGATTTCGTTCATAGAAAATTTAAAAAATAAAATTTGTTTAAAAGGAAACAGGAGGATATATTGTAAAAGGAATTCATAAAATCCTTGTTCAGTAAAAAGTTCTCTTTTGACTTCTATATTTTGTTTTGGAAATCACAAATGTCTTTTTAATTGTACTAACCTTGTCAATCGTATCGTACTGACCTTGCCAATCGTATCATACTGACCTTGTCTATAATATCGTAATGACTCTGTCAAACGTATCATACTGATTCTATCAATCGTATCATACTGACCTTGTCAATCATATTGTACTGACTCTGTCAATCGTATCATAATGACTCTATCAATTGTATCGTACTGACTCTGCTATTCATACTTTCATTACATGTTTTGGTAATTAGTCAAAAATACTTGTTTCATATTAATCATACTATTGTTTATCATCTTCATATATATTGTTTTAACCAATATGATATCATTAAGTTAGTTAAAAACTAATAAAAATGATGTCATGCTTTCTGTTTCAATATGACCATTATGATGCCAGGTGTCCAAGCCCCTCCGAGTTTTTCGGAGAAATATGACTGTTGGAGGAAACACGACCATTGGAACTCGAGGCCTATAAATAAGAGGTCATTTGAAGCTGAAAGAGTGACTTTTGGAACAACTGCGATACTTTACTTCTATCAAGTTCTAGAGAGAGACACTGTGACTTCTCTGATCGGCTTTGTGCATCCAATCATTCTATCGAGGGCTTTCAAGTGATTGAAAGACAGAGGTGCCAATTACCTACAAAATCGAGGGCTGCCGGGGATAGGCAGGGATGGTCCGATCATCGTATCGAGGGCTACCGGGGATAGGCAGATGGATGTTCCGATCATCTTATCGAGGGCTTACCAAGGTGTTGGTGAGATAGACCATTTATCCTAGGTCAAATTATAACCCTTCTCTTTGGGTCAAAATAATTTTAATACTTTTACTTTTCCGTTGTTTCTTGTATTATAAAGGAATTTTTATTGTTTCCTTTCATATTTCAATTGTAATTGTTTCAATTACAATCATTCTATTACATATTATATTGATTGATTCTATACGCGTTAAGTTAGAATCATTCATCTTTATATTACTCTGATTATTGTGTTCATCTCGAATACAATTTTTTTACATTTCATTAGTATTACATTACATCATACCTTTTATTCTCAATACAATTGCGGGTTTTTGCATTTGTATTAGTTTATGAAATTTTAAACTAAATCTCTTAAGTGTTCAACATAAAATTTTTAAACCTAAAATTCACCCCCCTCTTGTAATGTTCCATCTAATATACATATACATCTAAATATTCGATCCAAAAATTGGTATCAGAGCAGGTTTCCACTGATTTTTATTACTTGTTCTATTTTTACGGACTACACTAACGTGTGGAGTGGAAAAGATTTTTGTTTTATTAGATGGAAAGAATAAATATTGGGTCAACAGAGAATATGAATCCTTCTAGACCACCTATCTATGATTGGAATGATTATGACTACTGGAGATATCGTATGAAGAATTTTGTGATCAATACTGGCGTAGAAAATTTTATTATGCTTACTGGAGGTTACAAAATTCCTGAAAAAAAAAGTCAGTACTTTCACTATCCAAGAAAATCAAGAATATCAACTGAATTAAAAGGTACACAATACTATATTATGATCTATGACGAGGAATATATAAAGTCAGATATCTTCATGTGAAGCAGCCAACTGTATTTGGAAGAAATTAGAAGTCACTCATTTTGGTACATCCAAGGTTATAGAAACAAGAAGCGCAATGCTTCGAGCAGAGTATCATGGATTTGTTTTTCCTTATGGAGAGCCAGTATGTAAAGTGAAACAAAGGTTTTTGACAATTGTCAACGGCCTACAATCCATGGGTGAAAAAGGCCTTGACGATGAAGCTCTAATAGATAAAATTATAGATATAATGCCAAATGAATGCGAGTCAAAAAGGACAGCTATTGATGAAAATAGAAAAGTTTCCCATATTACTTTTGATGAAATCTTTGGAACTCTTCTAAAGAACGAGAAAAGAATGAAGAGAGATGCTGATTTCAATAAGAAGAAGAATGGGAATGGAACTGTAGCCTTTACATCTAAAGCTAAAACACCTGAAAGGCTTACATGATCCAAAGCCAAGAAAGTTGTTATATCTGATTCAAGTGATTGTGATCTTTCGGATAATGAGCTAGCCAATCTTTCTCTAAGGATGAACAAGATTGTGGGAAATAATGACTTCCAATATAGATTCAAAAAGAAAGATAGGAAGGATTAGAAAGATTCAGAGGTAACTTGTTATGAATGTAAGAAAGTAGGACATATAAGGCCTGATTGTCCTTTACTAAAGAGAAAAGACAGAAAGGAAAAAAATTCTGAAATAAATAATAAAAAGTTCTACCAGACAAAGAAAAATAATGTCTTGAAGGAAAATGATACGTGGAGTGAAAGTGGTAGTGATTCTTTAGATGATTATTCAGAATATGAGTCATTAGGACGAAAGAATATTGGACTTATAGCTAGATTTCCAATTGAATATCATTTTATCATGGATAAGGTACATAATGCTAAAGCTATAACAAATGTCTCTTTAAATGCAATTTATACTGATAATAGATATTATGAATCTTCAAATGATGAATCTTCATCATCAGAAGATGATACATTACCTTCTTTTGAATAAGTGTCCAGATTTGATAAATTACTCCAAAATAAAAATTCCAAACTCAAGAAGAAGCTTGAGAAAGAAAATTCTATAATTACAATTTTAACTAAAGAAGTGTCAGTTTTTTCTAAGGATCATGATATTAAAACATATGATTTCGATAGTATATTAAAAACCCTTTAGAAAGTCAAATCTGACAAAGATAAACTTTTTACGGATCTTGAAAATGTGATTTCTATGAAAAATGTTTTAGAACATAACTATAGCTTAAGTTTAAATGTTTCGGAGAATAAGAATTCAGTTTTAAAATTAAAGTCAAAAATGTTTTCCTTGAAATTTTTTTTGTCAAACTTTACTCATGGAAAAGAAAATATTGAAAAAATGTACTCCCAAATCTGACCCTTGAGAAATCATTCTGGACTTGGTTATACTTATTCCAAACCGGTTTTTAGCAATAACTATTTTGTTCTTCAAAATACCCCATTTTGCTCTATGTTTCAATGTGGATGACACTGGAGAAGAGATTTTTCTCTTAAGAGAACTCAATCTTTAGGATTTCATAAAGCTCATTTTGCAAAACAAATGTGGATTCCTAAAATTCTTTTATCTAAACCTTCGAGATCCAAACAAGTTTGCATTCCAAAAAACTAATTGTTTATTTTTCAGGAAAATGAGAAGTGTACCAATAAGAATATTTGGTACATGGATAGTGGTTGTTCTCGACACATGACCGGAAACAAATATCTCTTTGAAATGTTTATCAAAACAAAAGGGAGAAAAGTTACTTCGGAGATAATTCTCAAGATAAGTTTATTGGTATAGCTAATATCATTTTTCCTGGAAAAGTTTATATTTCAAACGTTTTTTTTTGTTAAAGGTCTTAGGTACAACCTCATCAGCATAAGTGAATTATGTGTTGAAGGTTACCTTGTGAATTTTAGAAATGATAAGTGTCTAGTTCACAATTCCAAGGATGAGTTCATTATATCTCCCCATAGGAAATAGAATGTTTACAATATTAACTTAGAAGACCTTAGGAGCCAAAATTTACCCTGCATAAGTGCAATAGAATACCAATCATGGCTATGGCATAGAAGACTAGGACACTGTAATCTGAGAATCCTTTGTAAACTTTCAAAGAAAATACATGTGAAGGGACTACCGGACCTTAGATATGATTCTTCAAAAGTCTGTGATCCTTGTCAATTTAGAAAGAAACATAAAACTTGCTTTAAATCAATTAATGAAGTTTCAACTTGTAATGCATTACAGCTAGTGCATATGGATCTTTTTGGTCCCACACAAACTAGAAGCATTGGAGGAAAATACTATGTATTTGTTTTTGTTGATTACATTACAAGATTCTCAAGGGTCTATTTTCTTACAAAGAAATTTGAAGCCTTTTCCTATTTCAAAAATTTTAGAGCCCAAGTAAAAAATTAGAAAAACCTACCATTGATAACTATTCATAGTGATCATGGTGGTGAATTTCAAATTCATAATTCGAAACTTTTTGTAGTAAGAAAGGTATTACTCAATATTTCTCAGCTCCAAGAACTCTTCATCAAAATGGTGTTGTTGAAAGAAGAAATTGTATTCTTTAGGAAATGACTAGAACTATAACGACCCACACTTTACATACATTGTTAATACTTCAAAATTGAAGCATAATTATTACAACATATAACAATACCATGGATGGACCGTATAGGTATAGTGTCTTTAGAAACTGGGAAACATAAACAACTGGTTCATAAAGCGTCTACACTGTCTCCCATTTATTTCATCATATCTATAGTCCCTTTTGGAATATCATACTTAATAACCTTCTTCCTGACCTTGGGGAAAAACATACAAATAGGTGAGCTCAAATGCTCAGTAAGGGTAAACAAAAGAAAAATCAATCACATCAAGAACATAACATTTTGGAAATCTTAACCTGCAAAAGAAATCATAATTTCATACCATGGGATATATCATAGAAGTGAAATGTAATCCCAATAATCATAACATAAAACATGAAACATTGTTTCATACACACATAATCATTTATAATCATTTCTTACTAGTCAAGACTCATTGCCAAGACTATCTTAGTGGACAAAGTCCATTTCTGAACCGAGTTCATTCCTCGTTTCAGTCCTATTTCACTGAACCGGTTTAACCTGCCGTTCCAGCCATGTCTATCTAATGAGATATAAAATATTTATCCAATGTATTGGAGGGAGATATAGGTACCACCCATCTCATAATGATACCATTCTTATGTGTTCCACAAAATCATAATCCATACATCATAGCATAACCCATGTAATAAAAATGGTAATTTTAAACATTGTGAAACCATAAAACAATTCATAAAAGATAAAGGAATTCATAAAAATAATTCCATCACAACATAATCAACGTAATAATAGGGATAGAAATAGAACCCTTTATTATCATAGATGAAAAATAATTTTGATAAAACACTTGAACTCCATTCTTGAGGAAAATATCCTTTCTACTTCAAAAACACTTTTCATTTCTTAACATGTCATACAAATATAAACTAAAAGAAGTTGATTAAAAATAAACATGAAAAATTTTAAAGGAAGCCTCTTGGAAATAATGTTTTAAAAATCCATTCATGCCGTATAAATTAAAAAAACATTCTTCTCGTACTTTTGTCGGAAAAGTCAAAAAGTACATCAGACGAAAAATGACAAAAGATTCCTTTCATATCATTTACTAAAAACTCACCGAAGGGTAAAATTGGATATAAACTATTGTAGAAGGATATAAATATTACATATTTAGGAAACATGGATGTGAATGATAAAATACACCCCAATAAATACCACAGTATAAACAATCTCGGATAAAAATGAGATTGTGATATTTTCCCTTACCTTAGGTCTGATTTGCTTTGTAAGTGTCTGAACCTCCTGTATTATGATTTAAATAAAGTTATTGACTTATTCCAGAATCAAACTTATTGTTATGATATCATATATGGTCATATTCTTAGCTTCTTATTAGTAATATTTCATTACTACTTGTTATTCAGGTCTTTATTTCTTTTTGTTCTTATGCGTGTTTTGTCGAATAAATTCTTATTCATATTTTTAGGTTATAGATACCTCATTTAAATAATTTCATTAGTGTAATATATATCATATTCATTCATTCAATTCATTTATATAATCATTATGCAATGAAGATCATGTAGAACGAGTCGCATCACATCGTGGAGACGAAATTCCGTACGTACGCACGAGCGATGATATCGTTCCCAAGATCATGGAATTTTATTGGATTGTATGTATACTATTTCATAATCAATATAACTTTACAATAATAAAATATAGTTGTTATTTACACCATTATACCCATCCATGTAAGGTGGTAGGGGAAAATAGATTACACCACGGCGTGGAGACAATATTCCGTAGGAACGCATGCGCGGTGATTTCAAATTCCGTAGGATGGATAGATGGTGAAATAGGGTTTTTTCATACATATAATAACATATCAGTATATGAGTGATACTGATGTTATTACTTCATAATGAAGCAACTAAAGAAGAAGACGTGGAAGAAGAAATAAAGATGAAAGAATCGGCAATGAACATTACCTCTTCTTTAAAGCGCTTCTTTGAGACCTCATTTTATGGCACTAGAATTGGTGTTTGAAGAATACCAGGACTTCTAGGATGTTTCTAGGGAAGTTTAGAGGAGAAATGTTCAGGGGTTGGCCGATCTTGAAGGCTCAAATTGGTGTGAGGAGGAGAGGGAGGAGGTGCCCTTTTATAAGGGAGGATAGGGGAACCTTTGGAATAACTAAAAATATTATTTTATTATAAAGTCAAATTCTGTTTTTAATAGCACCAAATTGATATATTTCGAAGAAAAGGTGGGTATGGGTCGACATTCTTTCATCCAATATAATTTAGACAAGTTTAGGTCATTATATTAACCTTATCTTTTAGTTTTAACTCTTATTTAATTTGATTGACATTTACCATGTCACTTTGTATTTTTATATTATATAGTTAATAAACATACCATATACATCCAATAGGCCCCCAAGTGGTCCATTAAGGATACACCTATCATGATATAAGTATTTTGGCCGAACCGTAGATTTTTAGTAATAAAATAACAATCAATAATATAATATTTGTTTTCAAAACTATTTTATATCAATTTTGACACTATTTATTAATTGATTTTTGTGAAACATATAACAGAATGATTAATTAGAAAAAAGTTAATTAAATCAATAATAACATGTCATATTAACCTATAAAATTAATGGAATTCATAAAAAGTCTCAAATTACATTTATTTGGGTATTTATAACAACAATTAAGTCAATATTTCATTAATAAGATAATTACTGCATCATCATTGTGTCATAAATAAATTAAATTATTGAATGTCTAAAAATTACAAATAAAATACCATTATGTAGGAAATGTTTTTATCTTTATAAGATATATTTATAGTCTAATTTATCATATGTATAAACCTATATTAAAAATTATTTACTTTTTAAACATTGATTTTAACTATTTTAACCCTTCTTTAAATAAATTAATAATAAATGTCCTAATCTAATCCTAGTGGGCCTAAATGGTCATAATTTATTCCTAAGGTAGTTTTTGGTCGAATTACACTTATCCAATAGAATTAGGACATGTGTTAGGGTAATAATAATATCATTTGTACCCTTAATTACCCTATTTAATTTTAACAGTGGTAAATAAAAGTAAAAAGCTACTATTCACCAAAAATTATTTTCATCTCATTGAACCACATTTTACTTACTGACATCAACCATGTCTCTCAGATTTTTGAAATTCCACTCACAGAAGCGGTAAAATTAAGTTTTATGTAAATTTGCAAATTCTCCTAGGAGGTGGGTAAAAGACGGTGAAAAGTTCAACAAAATTTTTATATATCTAAAATTATTATAACATTACTCCAATGAATTAAATTTAACTTATATAGGTATTTTTTATCAATTTTGAACTAAAATTAATTTAAATAAAATAAATAATTTTTTAAAAGAAATTTGGTTTTTTAATAGTAACCTGGTGTTTTCACTATTCATCAAAAATAGAATGTTTCTAGAAAAATACCAAAATTTCACCATAGGCTAATTTCGATATTCCGAATCCAAATATGAAGTCCATTTAGAAAAATAAAATTTACAATATTTCAAAAAGTGGTTATTACTATTCATAACGGCTAGTTTTAGTAATATTTTAATAGCATATCGTTGTTTAGTGAAACTCGGTATTGAGTAAAACGCAAGCTATCGAGGAAGGACGCAGTTGCGTGTAAAGCAAGCCTAGCTAGTGTTGTGTGTAGTGAAAGATTCCTTTGATTATTTATATAACATAAAAACAAAATATTTCTCATAAAAATCTCGGGTGTTACATTCTACCCCCCTTAAAATGAATTTTTCCCTCAAAATTCGTCACATTGAAACAAATAGATGAGGATACCTCTCCCTCATCATATCCTAAAGCTTCCATGTAGATTCTTCTAATTCGTGGTTCCTCCATAAAACATTCACCAATCGAGTGGTCTTGTTTCGTAGGACTTTTTCACTACGATCCAGAATCTCTATCGGCTGTTCTTCATAAGAAAGATCGTACTCCAGCGGTACAACTTCTAAGATGACTACATGTGAAGGATCAGTTATGTACTTTATCAGGAGAGATACATGGAACACATCGTGAACTTGAGAGAGATTCGGTGGAAGTACCAATCGGTAAGCTACCTTTCTAACACGATCCACTATTTCGAAAGGAGCGATATATATAGGGCTCAACTTCCCATTCTTTCCAAATCTCATGGCCCTCTTCTAGGGAGATATTCGTAAGAACACTTTATCACCCACTTCAAACTCTAGGTCTTTTCTTCGGTTGTCCGCATAACTTTTCTGTCGACTCTGAGCTGCTCTTATGTGTTTTTGAATAGATCTAACATTTTCAGCCATTTCATCAACAAGATCAGGTCCTAATAGCTTTCTTTCCCCAACTTCATCCCAGCAAGTTGGAGTCCTACATTTCTTTCCATAGAGAGCTTCATAAGGAGTCATCTGAATACTGGACTAAAAGCTATTATTATAAGAAAATTCCACCAAAGGTAGGTGTTGATCCCAACCACCATTGAAATATATAGAGCAAACTCTCAATATATCTTCTAGAGTTTGAATTTTCCTCTCAGACTGACTGTCTGTCTGAGGATGATAAGCAGTGCTGAAACTCAACTATGTATCCTGAGTATGCTGAAGACTTCTCCAGAACATTGAGGTAAACCTCAGATCCCGATCAGAGAAAATAGAAAGTGGTACTCCATGCAATCTTACCTCTTCCTTTACATATATCCTGGAAAGCTAATCTAGAGATAAATCCTCTCTAATAGCAATGAAGTGTGCAGAATTTGTAAGATGATAAACTATGACCCAGATAGCATTATTGCCTTTGGATGTTTTATGAAGTCTTGTGACAAAGTCCATAATGATTTTTTCCCATTTCCATTCGGGTATGGGTAATTGTTGTAACATCCCCTTAGACTTATGTCTCTCAACTTTAACTTGCTGATAAACCAAGCATCAAGAAACATATTCAGCAACATCTCTTTTCATGCCATCCCACCAGAAGTACTCTTTCAAGTCTCTATACATCTTCGTGCTTCCAGGATGAATAGAGAATGATGAACTATGAGCCTCATCCAGCAGCACCTTCTTTAATTCGGGGATGGGATGAACACAAACCCGATTCCTGAACTTTATTATCCCATCACAATCATGGTTGAATTCATGAACATTTATCTCCTTCTTTTGTAACTATACATCTTTTTTTTGTGCCTCTTTAATCGTCACATATATAGATGGTTGAACATTCAGTTGAGAAAGATACAATTTTCCCCTTTCATTATAATTCCAAGATCCATCCTTTGTAAATCCATAAATATTGGATCTTTTGTGATCCTAATCATGGATAAATTGGCATGGTCTTGTCGACTTAATGCATCTGCCACCTTGTTTTCTTTTCTAGGGTGGTAATGAATTGAGCATTCATAATCCTTAATCAGCTCCAACCATCTTCATTGGCACATATTCAGCTCATTTTGTGTGAAAATATACTTTAACCTTTTATGATTAGTATAAATATCAAAAATTTCTCCATAAAGATAATGCCTCCAAATCTTTAATGCAAATATTAACGCAGCTACCTCCAAATCATGAGTTGGGTAATTTTGCTCATGTATTTTCAACTGTTATGAGGAAAAATCTATCACCATATCATTTTGCATAAGAACACTCCCCAATCCCTTCTTGGATGCATCAATGTAGATCACAAACATTTCTCCACTACAAGGCAGTGTGAGAACAGGTGGAATGGACAACCTTCTTTTCAACACCTTGAAATTCTCTTCACATTCCTCCGTCCAAACAGACTTAACTCTTTTCTGAGTCAACCTGGTGACTGGATTAGGTAATCTCGAAAAATAATTCACAAAACTTCGATAATATCCATCCAAACCAAGAAATCTTCGGATCTCAGTTACTATTGTTGGTCTCGACCATCTTTTGATAACCACTGTTTTTGCTGGATCCACAGATATCCCCTCTTTTGAGATTACGTGACCCAAAAATGCAACTTTTTGAAGCCAAAATTCACACTTGGTAAATATGGCATAAAACATCTCCTTTCTCATGGTCTTCAATATAATTCTCAAGTGATCTTCATGTTCTTCCTTGCTCTTTTAATATACAAGAATATCGACTATAAAGACTACCATAAACTGATCAAGATAGTCTCTAAAGACTATATTCATCAGATCCATGATGATAGCGGGGGCATTAGTAAGACCAAACTGCATCACTATAAATTCATAGTGTCTATACCTAGTATGGAAAGCCGTGTTTGGTATATCCTCCCTTTTGACCCTTAATTTATGATACTCGGAACGAAGATCAATCTTGAAAAGTATTGAGCTCCTCGTAGTTGGTCAAATAAGTCATCAATGCATGGGAGAGGATATTTGTTCTTGATAGTGATCTTGTTAAGTTCTCGATAATCAATGCAGAGTCTCATTGATCCATCTTTCTTCTTAACAAACAGAACAGGTGCACCCCAAGGTGATGCACTAGGGCGTATGAAACCCTTATCAAGATTCTCTTGGAGTTTCTTCTTCAATTCCTGCAACTGAATTAGGGCCATTCTATAAGGGGTCTTTGAAATAGGTAAAGCACCCGGTGCGAGTTCTATTGAAAACTCAACTTCACGATTTGGTGGAAGACCTGGCAATTCCTCTGGAAAGACATCATCAAACTCCCGTACAATGGGAATATTTTTAATCATGAGTATCTCAAAAACCATTTGACATAAAAAACCTTCATTTAGTGGAATCAAGACCCAAAAGATGGAAGAAATTTCCACCAGAAGGTTATGTTCATCCTTGCATCAATAGACAATCAAAGATTGATCTGGAATATGAAATGTGACTTCCCTTATTCGGCAATTGATATGATCTCCATGTAGAGAAACCCAATCCATTCCAAGAATCACATCAAATTCCACTATAGGAAGGATCACAAGATTTGCAGGAAGCACTTTCCCACAAACATCAATCGGAGAAGAATTGTAAAATTTTGATGTGACTGTTGTGCCATTAGGTATTGTCACAGCCAACTCAACATCTAATTGTTGAGGTAATACGGTGATACCATTAGAAAATTCTTCAGAAATAAAAGAGTGGGTGGATCTAGAATCAAATAAAACATTTTCTACTTTAGAGTGGATGGTAAGTGTACCTTTCACCACTTCGTTATCGTACTCCACATCGCTGATAGAAATTTCATGTGACTTTCCTTTATCTTTAGCCTTATGAGTTTGTTGACGTCGACCATCATCATCAACCCTTGGATTTGGGCATTGATTGTAATAATGCCCCATTTCCTTGCACTTGTGACATTGAAGTGTAGTAGGTTCATTCTGTGTATCCCTTCCTTTGTTTTCATCATTAGACATCTTCTTCCCATCATTGTGGAATTCAAATGCCCGATGAACTTCCTTTCCACATTTGAAACATTTACTTGTCCATTTAAGACAACTCCCTCCATGTTTCTTTCCACACATTGAGCATAAGGGAAAACTCAAATTCTATTCAGTGTGGTCTTTAGATTTTCTTTTGAATTCCATTTTCCTCTTCTTATCAATCCCATGTGATTGATGGGTTACACCAATCTCTATCTCAACATTGAGAGCACATCGAACAATTTACTCGTAGATATTAATGTCCCTTATGGCTAACGCCCTTTGATGACTTGGTTTTAAGCCACTAAAGAATCGATTGATCTTAGTCTCAGGTTAGATAATAATACCAGAAGCGTTCCTTGCAAGTCTTGTAAAATTTTCTTCATAGGTACCAACAGATTCATCATCCTTTTTCTTCAGTTCAAGAATCTCCTTCTCCATCTTTTTTCGGAGATTACGAGGGAAGTAATTATCGAAAAATAAGTTCTTGAACTCGTCCCATTCCATGAACTCAATTTCATCTCTTGGCCTCATATTCTTGATAAGATTCCACCATTGATCAGCATAACCTTCCAAACAATACACTACTAAGATGAATTTATCATGTTCAAAACATTGAAGAAGTGAAAATATCTTTTCAGTAGTACTAATCCATTGTTCAGCAACTAATGGATCAGTAGACCCACTGAATGATGTTGGACGCTGCCTCATAAAGGATTCAACAGAATGTTGCTCCTTCTTTTGCTTGTTTGGAAGTCATGTATGATTCATAGCTTGAGAAAGTTGTGTGAGCATGGCTACAAGATTTTTCATTCCAGCTCCCATAACATTTGGTTGCTCAGGGGGACAATCATTTCATTTCCCGTCGCATTCCGCATTAACACGGTTCTTTGGGTTCCAGCCATTGACTAAAACCAAGAAGAGTAGTGTGAGAAACACTAATTATATTAGAAAAACCACATAATCAAGAATAAAATTTCACACTTAAGGTTTTATCTTAGGTTATTCAGGTCCATTTCTAAAACACTAAGATTGTGTTCTATTCTTAGACTTATCCTTAGGGTTCTTACTAAGGCTTTCACATCCTAGTTTCCAAAGTTTGACTATACCTTTCCTCTGATACCAACTATAATGACCCATACTTTACATACATTGTTAATACTTCAAAATTAAATCATACTTATTACAACATATAACAAAACCATGGAAGGCCTATATAGGTATAGTGTCTTTAGAAACTGGGAAACATAAACAACTGGTTTATAAAGTGTCTACACTGTCTCCCATTTATTTCATCATATCTATAGTCCCTTTTAGAATATCTTACTTAATAACCTTTTTCCTGACTTGGGGGAAATAAAACATACAAAAGGGTTATCTAAAATGCTCATTAAGTGTAAACAAAAGAAAAATAAATCACATCATGAACATAACATTTTGGTAATCTTAACCTGCAAAAGAAATCATAATTTCATACCATTGGATAAATCATAGAAGTGAAATGTAATCCAAATAATCATAACATAAAACATGAAACTTTGTGGCATACACACATAATCATAGATAATAATTTCTTATTAGTCAAGACTCATTTCAAAGACTATCTTAGTTGACAAGGTCCATTCTTGAACCGAGTTCATTCCTCGTTTCAGTCCTGTTTCACTTAACCGGTTTAACCTGCCATTCCAGCCATGTCTATCTCATGAGATATAAAATCTTTACCCAATGAATTAGAGAGATATATAGGTCCCACCCATCTCGTAATGATACCATTCTTATGTGTGCCACAAAATCATAAACCATACATCATAGCATAACCCATGTAATAAAAATGGGAATCTTAAACATCGTGACATGATAAAACAATTCATAAAAGACAAAGGAATTAATAAAAATAATTTTATCACAACAAAATCAATGTAATAGTAGGTATAGAAACAGAACCCTTTGTTGTCTTAGATGGAAAATAATTTTGATAAAACACTTGAACTCCATTCTTGAGGAAAATATCCTTTCTACTTCAAAAACACTTTTCCTTTCTTAACATGTCATACAATTATAAACTAAAATAAGTTGATTAAAGATAAACATGAAAACATGTAAAGGAAACTTCTTGTAAATAATGTTTTAAAAATATATTCATGCCGTATAAGTTAAAAAACATTCTTCTCGTACTTTTTTCGGAAAAGTCAAAAAGTACCTCGTATGAAAAACGAAAAAATATTCCTTTCATATCTTTTACTAAAAACTAACCGAAGGGTAATATTGGATATAAACTATTGTAGAAGGATATAAATATTACATATTGAGGAAACATGGATGTGGATGATAAAATACACCCCAGTAAATACCAAAGTATAAACAATCTCGGATAAAAATGAGATTGTGATATTTTCCCATACCTTAGGTCTGATTTGCTTCGTAAGTTTCTGAAACTCCTGTATAATGATTTAAATAATGTTATTGACTTATTCTAGAATCATAATTATTGTTATGATATCATATATGTTCAAATTATTTAGCTTCTTATTAGTAATATTTCATTACTACTTGTTATTTGGGTGTTTATTACTTTTTGATCTTATGCGTGTTTTGTCGAATAAATTCTTATTCTTTTCTTTAGGTTATAGAAACCTCATTTAAAGAATGGTATTAGTGTAATATATATCATATTAATTCATTAAATTTATTTATATAATCATTATGCAATGAAGATCATGTAGAACGAGTCGCATCACATCGTGGAGACGGTATTCCGTACGTAGACACGAGCGATGATATCGTTCGCATGATTGTGGAATTGTATTGGAGTGTATGTATATAATTTCAGAATCAATATAATGTTACAATAATCATATATAGTTATTATTTACACCATTATACCCATCCGCGTAAGGTGGTGGGGGAAATTAGATTACACCATGGCGTGGAGACGGTATTCCGTACGTACGCACAAGCGGTGATTTCATTTTCCGTAGGATGGATAGATGGTGAAATAGGGTTGTTTCATACTTATAATAACATATCAGTATATTAGTGATACTGGGATATTACTTCATAATGAAACAACTAAAGAAGAAGAAGTGTAAGAAGAAATAAAGATGAAAGAATCTGTAACGGACATTACCCTCTTCTTTGAAGCGCTTCTTTGAGACCTCCTTTTAGAGCACTAAATTGGTTCTTGAAGAATATGAGGACCTCTAGAATGTTTATATGGATGTGGAGAGGAGAAATTTTCAGGGGTTGGACGAGCTTGAAGGCTCAAATTTGTGTGAGGAGGAGAGGGAGGTGGTGCCCTTTTATAAGGGAGGAGAGGGGCACCTTTGGAATAACTAAAAATATTATTTTATTATAAAGTAAAATTCGGTTTTTAATAGCTCCAAATTGAAATATTTCGAAGCTAAGGTGGGGATGGGTCGAAATCCCCTCATACATTTGAATTTAAAAATGTTTAGGTCATTATATTAACTTTATCCTTTAGTTTTAACTCACAGTTAATTAGATTGACATTTACCATGTCACTTTGTATTTTTATATTATATAGTTAATAAACTTACCATATACATCCAATCGACCCCCAAGTTGTCCATTAATGATACACCAATCATGATATAAGTATCTTGGAAGAACAATAGATTTTTAGGAATAATATAACAATCAATAATATAATATTTGTTTTAAAAACTATTTTATGTCAATTTTGACAATATTTAGTAATTGAATTTTGTGAAAATCATAACAGAATGATTAATTCGAAAAAAGTTAATTAAATCAATAATAACATGTAATATTAACCTATCAAATTAATGGAATTCATAAAAAGTATCAAATTACATTTATTTTGGTATTTATAACATCAATTATGTCAATATTTCATTAATAAGATAATTATTACATCATCATTGTGTCATAAATAAATTAAATTATATAATGTCTAAAAATTACAAATAAAATACCATTATGTAGGAAATATGTTTAGATTTATAATTAATATTTATAGTCGAATTTATCATATGTATAACCCTATATTAAAAATTATTTACTTATTAAACTTTGATTTTAACTATTTTAACCCTTCTTTAAATAAATTAATAATAACTGTCCTAATATAATCCAAGTGGGCTTAAATGGTCATAGTTTATTCCTAAGGGTGTTTTTGGTCGAATTAAACTTATCCAAAAGAATTAGGACATGTGTTAGGGTAATAATAAAATCATTTTTACCCTTAATTACCCTATTTACTTTTAACCGTGGTAAATAAAAGTAGAAAGTTACTATTCACCAAAAATTATTTTCATCTCATTGAACCACATTTTACTTACTGACATCAACCGTGTCTCACGGATTTTTGAAATTCCACTCACAGAAGCGGTAAAATTTTGTTTTATGTAAATTTGCAAATTCTCTTAGGAGATGGGTAAAAGACGGTGAAAAGTTCAATAAAAATTTTATATATCTAAAATTATTATAAAAGTACTCTAATGAATTACATTGAAATTATATAGGTATTACATATCAATTTTGACCTAAAATAAATTAAAAAATAAATAAATAATTATTTAAATAAAAATTCTGTTTTTAAATAGTAAACCAGTGTTTTCACTATTCATCAAAAATAGAAAGTTTCCAGAAAATTACCAAAATTTCACCCTAGGCTAATTTCGATATTCCGAATCCAAAAATGAAGTCCATTTTGAAAAATAAAATTTACAAAATTTCAAAAAGTGGTTATTAATATTCATAACGGCTAGTTTTAATAATATTTTAATAGTCTATCGTTGTTTAGTGAAACTCGGTATTGCATACGACGCAAGCTATCGAGGAAGGCCGCGGTTGCGTGTAAAGAAAGCCAAGATAGTGTTGTGTGTAGTGAAAGATTCCTTTGATGATTTATATAACATAAAAACAAAATGTTTCTCATAAATGCCTCGGGTGTTACAAGAACCATGTTGAGTGAATACTCAATTGCTAAGCACTTCTGGGCTGAAGATGTTAGTACTTCCTGTTATACAAGAAATCATGTTTTAACTATACCATTTTTTTATAAAACCCCTTATGAGTTATGGACTGTCCGAAAACCTAATGTTTCATACTTCAAAGTTTTTGGGTGCAAATTATTCATTCTGAATACAAAAGATAATCTACACAAATTTGCACCAAAATCTAATGAAGGAATATTTCTAGGTTACTACACAACTTCTAAGGCTTATAGAGATTTCAATAAAAATACTCGTACTGTTGAAGAAACAGTACATGTGAAATTTGTTGAATCTGATCCTTTTGTTTTTAAATCATCCCAACTTATATCCTCAAATGTGCTTTCAAAAACTGATTATCAACCTTTGATAGAAGATCCTTCTAATAAGGAAAATATTCAAGAAGATACTTCTGAAACATTTACCACAGAATATTTTCTACCATATGTTGATGAACAGGTTTTACAAAACCCAAATCAATTGTTTCTTAGGAATCATCCCAATGAAAACATCATTGGTGAAGTAAATCAACCTGTAAGGACCATAAATTCCTTAAGAAATGGAATAGAACATCTTGTGTTTCTTTCCGAATTTGAACCTAAAAGTCCAATTGAGGCCTTAGGTGATGATGATTGGATCAATTCAATGCAAGATGAACTAAATGAATTTGAGAAGAATCAATTCTGGACTTCAGTTGAAATACCTAAAGAAACAACTGTAATTAGTGTAAAATGGGTTTTCAGAAACAAACGTGATGAAAATGGAATCATTGTTCGAAATAATGCTAGACTTGTTGCTAAGGGATATAATCAACAAGAGGGAATAGACTATGAAGAATAATATTCTCATATAGCTAGACTTGAATCTATTCGTATTCTATTAGCCTTTGCAGCATACTTTAATTTCGAACTATTTCAAATTGATGTAAACTGTTCTTTTTTAAAGGGTTTGGTTCAAGAAGATGTTTTTGTCGAACAACCTCCTGGTTTTCTAGACCCAAAACATCCTGATCATGTTTTTATACTTACCAAGGCTCTATATGGTCTTAAATAAGCCCCTAGAGCATGGTATGATAGACTTACATGATTTCTTTTACAAAACAATTATACAAAAGGTACAACAGATCCAACCCTTTTTATAAAAAATGGAAAATAATGATGTCTTGATTATTCAAATCTATGTTGATGACATCATATTCAGATCAACTCAAAAATCTTTAACTGATTCTTTTGCTAATTTAATGAAATCTGAGTTTGAAATGAGTGTGATGGGTGAGTTAACATTCTTTTTAGGTTTTCAAATTACTCAAAAGCCAGAAGGAACATATATATCTCAATATAATTATATAAAAGATTTACTCAAAAAGTATGGATTTGACAAAACTAAAAGTATTATCACTCTAATTGGTACCTCAAATACACTTGATCTTGATGAAACTGGGAAACCAGTAGATCAAACAATCTTTCGAGGTACGATAGGGAGTTTTCTATACCTGAAATCTAGTCGACCAGACTTAATGTTTTATGTATGCTTATGTGCGAGATATCAATCTAATCCAAATAGCCTCATTTATAAGTCGTAAAGAGAATCTTTCGGTATTTAAAAGGAACTATGGATTTACGTCTTTTCTACTCTTCTGGGAATGATTTTGTTTTAAAAAGTTTTTCAGATGCTGACATTGGTGGTTGTAGAATGGATAAAAAAAGAACATCTGGAACATGTCATTTCTTATGAGATTCTCTGGTTTCTTGGTCCTGCAAGAAACAACACTCAATAGCACTATCCACTGCTGAAGCTGAATATGTAGCAGCTGGAAGTTGTTGTGCTCATGTATTGTGGATGCAACACACACTCACTGACTATGGATTGAGTTTCTCCAAAACTCCAATTCTATGTGATAATACTAGTTCCACAGCTCTTAGTAAGAACCTAGCACATAACTCTCGTGCAAAACACATAGATTTTAGGCATCACTTTCTTAGGGATCACACACAAAAAGAAGATATTATTCAACAATTTATCAGAACGCAAGAACAACGTGCTGACATTTTAACAAAAAAATTACCTTCCGATAGGATTGAGTTTATAAAACAGATGCTAGGAATGATTATATTAAAATAATCACTCATATACACTTCCTTTTTTAATTTTCTCCTTACAGAAAACAACTCCAATTGAAAGGGGGAGGACATTTCTTACTATGTTTCTTTTTATCTTATGATCTTTAATTATTTACTCTCCTGGTATGTATTTTTACTTTTCTGTTTATCGTATTGATAGTTTTATCGTATCATTTACTTTTCTATTCATCATATTGACCAATCGTGGTTATGAATTTCTTTTCCATCGTATCGACCAATCATGGTAATGAATTTCTTTTCCATCATATTGACCGATCATGGTAATAAATTTCTTTTCCATCGTTTCGACCGATCATGGTATTTCCATCGTATTTTCTGATGATGGTATTGTTTTCGTTTTCCATCGACTTGTCAGTTCATGGTAACAAGATTGTTTTCCCTCGTCTTGTCAGTTCGTGGTAACAATATTGTTTTCCATCGGCTTGTCAGTTCATGGTATGAATATTGTTTTCCATCAGCTTGTCAATTCATGGTAACAAGATTGTCTTCCATCGGCTTGTCAGTTCATGGAAACAAGATTATTTTTCCATCGGCTTGTCAGTTCATGGTAACAATATTGTTTTCTATCGACTTGTCAGTTCATGGTAACAATATTTTTTTCCATCGGCTTGTCAGTTAATGGTAACGACATTGTTTTCCATCGGTATGACGCTTTTTTTCCATCATACGATTGGGTTTTCTTTTTAGCTCTACTAAAACCAAAAATTACCTTACGTTCTCCGGCATGTACTTTCCATTTTTTTTATATTTTTTTTCTTTCGTTTTTATCCTATCCATTGATCTTTTTTTCCTCTAATTTGGACCGTAAAAGATCAACGGTCACCCCAATACCGCCTATAAATAGCCCCCCCTCCCCAAACCCACATTGATTTTCCAGGTTTTTAGGCGAAGCTCTTCTCCACTGGTTTTAAATCATCGTATGATCTTTTATCGTCAGCACCTATATGTCTCAATCCTTTTTTAATACTCCCGCTGAAATGTCGTCAAAGACTTTTTCAGAGAAAGACTTTTTTAGAGAAAGGTTAGCTTCTCGGGACTTTTTTGATTCGTATGATTCCACAATTAGAAGAATCATTCTGTTTCAAGGATGGGAACATTTATGTGTTGAAAGACCTATTTCTCATGATCATGTTCTCTTTTATGAAGTCAGTCAGTTCTATAAAACTGTATCTTTCGACAAAGACATGACTATCAATTTTGCTGTGTACGATAGAAAGTTGTCTATGTCTGTGAAACAAGAGACTCATTTTCTTAATGTCCCAATAGAAGGGGATTCTTTCTCTCCATCACAAAAACTACCAGATGATTTCGGTACATTTAATAGAGAAAGTGCTGAGAAGTCTTTGTTTGTTATAAATTAAGAGAAGAGAAAAGTGGATCACCTTTCTCTGGACAATCGGTTTGTGACTTTATGGATGCAAGGTTTTCTTATCCCAAGGAAAGGGTATAGAGAAACTCTAAAAGTTTCTGATATTTTTATGCTTGACATTCTTGTAAATATGAGAAAAGTAAATCTCATGGGTTATGTTTTTGAAACCATTAATAATGTCAAGACAAGAGGGATTAAGTCCCAAATGATTATGTATCCAGCCATCCTTACTAAATTTATTCTTGAGATCATGAAGTTTTGCAACATTATTTTGAAAGGAAACCTGATAGATCTGAAGCCATCTTGGATTAGTAAGAGTACGATGAAAAAGCGGAATGTTTGTTTTGATCCAAATTCAAAACTTTTTATAAGAGATTTAGAAGCTGAATCAGCTCAAAATCAATCGGCACCTATGCCAGCCAAAGACATTCCTTCTTTTGTTGTTCCTCAAAAGTCTGACCCGCAAACCAGCTCAAAGCCAATGAAGAAGCCTATGTACGGTAAAGAGGTTGTATCCAAATGGAGAAAGGATAAGGAACAAAGAAAGGAAGGTGATCAAAAGTTTGGACTTGATCCAGCTGAAGCCTTTGCTGAGAGATTAAGGGTTGAGGATACCCTTCAGGATAAAACGAAAAAGAAGGTTCTTTTGAAAAGAAAAGAACACGAGTTTGACGCTTCAAATATCTTGAAAGCAGTGGAGGAATCTAGTGCTCAACTTACCATAGAAGTGAATCAAGAGCCTATCGTACATATCCTTCCAGAGATATAAAAAGGAAAATAAATGATGGAAGAGATAGAAGAAGTGGAAGAGGAGGAAGGAGATTTTCTTATAGAATTCCTTCAGATTTCGAAGAAGAGTCGGGAGGAATCAGTTCAAAAACAGAGTGAAGGTGTTCAACAAACCCCTCATGCTAATCAATAACCTTTTGAAACTTCTGAATCTCCGGATAAAACACCCCCTCAAGTAAATAAAGGTGCTCAATATTCTCACACTGAAAAATTTATTGTCATCAGTGACAAAGTAGAAGAAGAAAGAAAAGAGAAATAAAGAGCAAAAGGAAAACAGCCAGTTGTTGACTCAAGACGATCAAATGAATTGCCTTTGTATGATGAGGATACTGATTAAAAACATACAATCTCTCTCAAGAACAGTGATTATATTGTCCATGTTTTGAGAAGGGTTGAAAAGACCATTCCTTACTTTCCCAGGCTGGAAGGTAAAATTGATTTCATTACTGACAATCAGAAAAATAAGTTTGGTTATGTAAGAGAGTTGAGAAATAATGTTTTTTCAGTTGAATCCGATTTGAATGTTCTTTCTGAAACCTCGGCTGCTCATAATAAAGCTTGCAACACGATGACCAAGTGGTCATATAAAAAAGAAAGCTCGGTGAATGACCATGAGATAGCAATTGAAGATATAAAAAGGTTTTCAAATGATCTTGCTATTGCCTTTAATAATCTTGAAAAATAAACTATTGAAAGGTTGAATTAGATAACTCGTGGAGCCGACATTCCTTCAGTGAATAAATTGTAAGAGAGAATGAATGCTTTTCAATCTGAATTCTCGAAGGTTTCATCTTTCAAGGATGAAATGGTTTTTTAAAGAAACAAAATTTTGTGTTATCCAAATATAACAAGAATCTGCAAGACAAAATTGATACCCTTGAGGAAGTAATCAGAGTTCAGGAGGAGACTATCAAGAATCAAGATCAGATTTTTGCGGACCAACAAGAGCTTCTCAGAACTCAGGGTGATTCAATTTCTGAAGACAAGAATGAAATCAAGAAGATGAAAGCTATTCTCCATGATCTTATAAAGAAGGAAAAAGAAAGAGAAAACAAATGAATTATTTTTTTGTTTTTCTTTTCTTTTGGAACCTGTCTTTGTTTTGTAATAACTTTTATGTTTTTTTCTTTTGTCCTGCAAATTCTTTTCTCTAAACCTTTCAGGAAACTCAAAGTGACCCCATTCTTCGTGTAATACACAAATGGGGAGAATGTTTTATAAAGGGGGAAAATATTTTACAAAGGGATATTGGTTTAAGAAAATACATCGAAATCAAGGAAAAACTATGAATACAATCCTTATAAAAGTATACACCTAAGGGGGAGTTAGTTGTATTCCAATTCATAATCAGAAGATTTTCTAATAACTCAGGGGAGATAATTATTTCTTGTTATATTTACATTGTGTGTTGTGCTTTCCAAAAAGGGGGAGATTGTTAAGTCAAAAGTTCTCTTTTGACTTCTATATTTTGTTTTGGAAATCAAAAATGTCTTTTTAATTATACTAACCTTGTCAATCGTATTGTACTGGCCTTGTCAATCGTATCGTACTGACCTTGTCAATCATATCATACTGACTCTGCCAAACGTATCATACTGATTCTGTCAATCGTATCATACTGAACTTGTCAATCATATCATACTAACTCTATCAATCGTATCATACTGACTCTATCAATTGTATCGTACTGACTCCACTATTCATACTTTCATTACATGTTTGGGTACTTAGTCAAAAAATTTTGTTTCATATTAATCGTATTATTGTTTATCATCTTCATATATCTTTTTTAACCAATAAAATATCGTTGAGTTAGTTACAAACTAATCAAAAATATGTCGTTCTTTCTGTTTCAATATGACCGTTATGATGCCAGGTGTCCAAGTTCCTTCGATTTTTTCGGTGAAATAAGACCATTGGAGGAAACATGTCTGTTTGAACCCAAGGCCTATAAATAGGAGGTCATATGATGCTGAAAGAGAGACATTTGAAAAAACTACGATACTCTACTTCTATCAAGTTCTATAGAGAGACACTATGACTTCACTCATTGGAATTGTGCGTCTGATCATCGTATCGAGGGATTTCATGTGATTGAAAGCAGAGGTGCCGATTAGCTAAAAAATCGAGGGCTGCTGGGGATAGGCAGACGGACGATCTGATCATCGTATCGAGGGCTGCCGGGAATAGGCAGACAGATGTTCCGATCATCGTATCGAGGGCTTACCAAGGTGTTGGTGAGACAGAACTTTTATCCTAGGTTAAAGAATAACCCTTCTCTCTGGGTCAAAGGAATTTTATTACTTTTACTTTTCCGCTGCTGCTTGTATTAGAAATGAATTTTTATTTTTTCCTTTCATCTTTCAATTATAATTGTTTCAATTACAATCATTCTATTACATATTATATTGATTGATTCTATACGCTTTAAAGTAGAATCACTCATCTTTATATTACTCTGATTATTGTTTTCATCTCTAATACAATTTTTTTACATTTCATTAGTATTATATTACATCATACATTTTATTCTCAATACAATTGCGGGTGTTTCCATTTGTAGTAGTTTAAGAACTTTTAAACTAAATCTCATAAGTGTTTAATACAATGTTTTTAATCCTACAATTCACCCCCCTCTTGTAATGTTCCATCTAATATACATATACATAAACATATTGGATCCAACAAACCTTTCACATAGAGTATAGAAAATCTAATTTATCATAAGTTCTCTTCATTCTTTCACTATACCATGCACCAAATGTGAATTGTATTTTTATGAGTATTTATATAATTTGGGAACCTCCATTAATGTGAGTAAATGATCTTATTTCACATCATGTAAAATTTTTGAAATAAATCTTGTGAGGGTGGGGGTGTAATTAGTTTATATGTCTAGGTCATACCGAATAAGAGTTCAAGAGGATGTTCTTATTTAGTTACGACACATGATTTATTCTATGAACATATAAATTCATAACACGGAGTATGATTAGATAAATTACCATTACTCCACCATTTTGTTTCTAACCATCTTATAAACAACCAATATAGTCATAATTGTATATCAGGGTAACCATTTTTTCTGTTTTTGTAAGAGAATTATGAAATTTAATGTTTTAGGATCCTTGAAAGACCCCTATGATGAATATTTTTCATTATCTGTTTCCCATTTTGATATTAGATAAAAGGTTATTATAATAATAATTACCTATATCTTCCCATAAATATCATTATAATCAAATGCTGATTTTCTGTATTGGTGTTGGTTTATCTCTCTTTATATTTACACACATCTGTTTCATGGTCAGACCACTCTTCTTATTCATTCTTAAATGAATTTTAGTTTTTATTTCAACCACATTGTTTCTAATTATGATATGACAATTGATTATACTTATGTATTCAATGAATTTATCTCTGACGTTGACATTCCACCTTTATACCATGATGTTAACTATATATGTTTTAGTTTTATTCATTTTTATCCATCCATATGTCACACATTATATTGGAACTCAATTATTTATCTAGTAATTTTAGATATTCATACTTATTGAGTAATGAAAAAAATTTCTATGTACATGTAAAAAAATACATTCTCATTAAGAGATGCATATTTAAAATGTTTTGAGGGATGAAATAAATAATATTCTATGTTACCTAGTAGACAAAATATTTATTCATCGCTCAATATGGATGCATAGTATTATTTTTTAGGATGATACTAAATCGAGTTGGAAACAAAAATTTCATCTATTAAACACATTTTTGATCCATAATTTTAATAATGTCCATATCATTCTAAGATATATTTTTATCAATTTGGAGTTATAACTAATTTTTTATTGAAAATGTTGGAAATTTCAATTATGAAATTAAAATCAACCTGATTATGTGATTTTAATGATTTATTTTGCTGAATAATATTTTCTAGATTATTATAATGGGTTTAGACAATTTTTTGATAAAAAACTATCCAACTAGACAACTCTCAACTTCAAGGGACCCCAATACACTTATCCGTATTTAATGGGACAAACATACATGTAGATCCTAAGGGAGATCCTACTAGAGATAGGTGTGGAGCCGGTCACATGGGTAAAAAGGGTGTGATTTGTGTGTACTATAGGAATTATCAGTTGGATAAGGCCCACACGGGCCACATGCGTCGGAATAGTCCTTTTGTGTGTCATGTTTATATGTTTAAAATCCCTATATAATGCTTCTCAGACATCATATCCATTTTTTGAATAATAAAAAAATTGAAATAACAGTCTTCTATCCAAGGTGGAACGTGAAATCTATTGGAATTGTTTATTTTTAATCAAACTCCACTATTCCATGCTTCGGCTACGCGCACCCTACCTTAAACAAAACTTGTTTTTTCCCTCCACCACTACTCCATCGATTTATGTCTCCATCTACATTTGAAATCTCCAAGAACACCAAATTCGATTCCTAGAGAGATCAATCATGATCTAATGTATGTTTTTGAAGGTCGATACCACTAGGGATCACTTTTTGGACATCAGATAACCACTATGATGATCTATTTGAAGAAAATTGAATCCCTAAATGAGAGAATAAAATTATCCCATAATAGAGGTTAGTTATCTTGGAGGAAAATCCCATCAACTTTACCAAATCTTCTAAGAATAAATTCCACACCGAAACACACCCGTGTAACCAATGAAAATCCATGCTGGAAGAGGAGTGTGATCCGGTGACTATGAACGACAGATCACCTGAGGAGTAACACATAGTTAAACACTATATCAAATTGAAATAGTATTTAGAATATCTAAGGATATTGTTGGGATGTTCCATTATTCACTAACTCATGGTAATTTTTATTACATGAAGTTACATTTCTGAAGATGCATGAGAATGATCTAATATTGGAGAAATTTTAGATGTGATCTACCATTGGTGTAATAGTAGATATGATATACCACTATTGGAACAAATTATATAGAGGAATCACCTAATATCATGAGTTCTAATAAAGAGGATTCTAAGGATGTGGTTTCCTTTCATGAGATACTATAGATAATTCCATTATTTTAGGTAGTAGGAGATGACTCCATGCACCACAACATTAAGGATGGGATTATTTCTAATATATGTTTATTGTAATACATTAATTTGTGGACATACCATGGGACACATGCCATTGGGTTGACCTACTATCAACCATTATACTATCACAGAGGATGGAATGGTTGATTTGTGTTACCATAGTGAAATCTAACTGTAGATGGTTTTATCTTCAATACGGGATTTTAGTTAACACTGAAATTTGTAAATATCTAAAAATTTACATTATTTAATATATAACTTCATAAAAAATATATTAAACGATTGAAATATATATATAATGATACAAACGAGGGGGATAAAGAGGTTATTTCCATCTATAAATAACAGGAAGTTGCGCCACTAAAAATTATTAGGGTATTGGATCTAGTTGTTGTTCTTTTGATATGTTTTATATTTTATATTATTTTCTACTGAAAATTTTTTCTATGTTTTTTTATCTTCTATATAATTTAAAAAAATATTTTCTAAATAAAATTGACCAAGGAGGAAATAGCACTGGTCCTTCCAAATTTCATTCGATTCATTGATGATGTTTCAGCCAAACATGAAGATAAACCACAACCCAACCATTTTATGATATGGATCCAAGCCTACCATGAAGAGATAGAGTGTGACAATGTGGAATCACGTGTTCATGTGAACTTGAGATATTGATAATATAAATATAAATTTTGGAGTAAATTATAAGATGATTAAATTAAAATTGGTCTCCCCACCTACAAAGATGAATCCACACACCTATGTACCAATATGTTTCCATGAAAGAGGATGAAGCAACCAAAACAGTGGAGTATAAAGAAAATATAGAGTTTACTAACTATATACTAGCATCCAATAAAATATAACTGCATGTGGAATTTAATACTAAAGAACGTATCGATAAAAAAACCTATATATGGAGTTGATATTATCTTAGACACTATTTTATATTATTTTATTAAATAAAAATAAATTATTAACTCTCATTGTTTTGAATTTTGAGGAATTGGATTATCCATGAATTATCATGGAGGATGAAGAAGTAAATTATTATTCAACTTTGAGGAAAACATAATACTTCCTAATATTACTGAACATGTATTATAGGAGGACCACAATGAGATATATTTAGCTGAGACTGAGGAAACTAAGATATAGGCATCTTATATTTAAAGGGAGAATTCTAATTTTCATTCGTCCTTTATAAATTTTATCCAAAAAGAAATACTTTCAAACATTAATTTTGAAATTTCATTTCATGCTATCCATATTGAAGAAGAACTAGAAAAGAATAATGAGGCTTCACATGTAGAAACCCATAAAAAGGATGATCCATACATCATCATACCCCAACCATTCATGTTATACCTAATTGTGAAGGGGGTGGATTTGGTGTACACTATATATGGATTCCTCACAAGAAATTATCGATTTGAAGCTAGTAAAATCTATATACGGTGGTTCATATTCTGGAAGATACAATAACCATCTGAATATGGATAATTAATGGTTCTACTCATTCTGGAGGTAGTATAAATTTAGGGCCCACATAGGGAATGAAATATTTATCATTAATTACTTTCTAGAAACATTCTGTTTCATATCATAGGATTAGTTTAGAGTGCATCCCCAATCCAATATATTTTTCAAGATTTAATGACATGGTCCATTTTCTAGATAGATAAATTATATTTTTTAGAGATTGTTGAAGTGGGATAAATCTTCATGGGATGGGGAGTTTATCCTCTAATTTATTATATCTGAAACAACCTATTTTTTTTCTAAAAACATGTTTTGAGACTTAAACTAAAATTGACTTCCCACATTTGAATTTACTAATTACTTGAATTATATAGGATACATGAGTTTATTAGGAACACTATAATTAAATTTTTTAGATTTCATTGATAATAGGAATGAGTGAGTAAGGTGTTTAATTGAATTATTAGGAATTATGTGTAGATATTTAAATGACGTCTTATGATTTAATGTAATTGGTTGTTTAATGTAAATGAAATTTACCAATCCATTTTACAAACATTGGAATTTTTTAAATTTATGTGAATTAGTTTTTTAATATAATTCATGCTATGAGTTATTTTCCAATTCCATATATCCCATTTCACAGAGATTTTCTAGGACAAATATTTCTAATAAAATCTTGGATATAATTATTGAGTGGTCTTGGGTAATTCCACTATATAGAACATGCATTAATATTTTCAAAGATGATGAATATGCAAAATAAAATTTAAAATTATTGAGGTGTATTTTTATAATCCATTATCCTTGATTCTTCCTTATACATTAATTCTTGTTTAACATATAGAGACCATGAATGACCTTGTTAGGGATAAGCCATGTTAAAATTGATTTTTATAAATTCTTTCCCTTCTAATAATATTATCATGATATTTTAAATTGGACATATAGTAGTGATGATTCATTTTGAATTGGATGAAATAAATTGTAATAAAAATGTGTAGTGGTTCTATTTAAGGGAATTGAGGAAAGTTCATTATTCATTCATTATAAATAATTTATTTCCCCTCTTAAAAGAAAAAAATGAAATTGAAATAAATATATGTGGGTTGCGACTTGGAGGAATCAAAAATCCACATTACTATCGAGATGATTTTATTATATGGGGTTATGTGGTGAATGTGAGAATCATTCTAAACATGGATTTCAAAATGAAGAATATAAATTAGGATAATTAGTCTTAAAAAATATGAATAAATATTCATGAGGGAGATAAATTAATACAATATGTATTTATTTATCATGTCATTCAACTTATGCCCAAGATGTGGGTGTTTTCATTTTGTAAGGGATAATTCTAGTGAGATTTTAGCTTTTAATGTCGTGATATATGCTTTAAGAGACAAGCATCCACCTTTGTGCATTAATTTTTAACATCAATTATTACCAGATATATTCTTACGTATCATTAAAACCTTAATTGAAAAGTCCTTATTATTTTAAACTCCCTTTTTCTTTAAAAAGTAGAGAAAGCAATTCATATTAATGACTATGGATATGGATCATGTTATCCTAATATGAGAATAACTCTATTTACATTTTTTCGTGAGTGATTAGTGAAAAGATTCAAAATCTATGGTAAATCTTGACTTTTCATTTTTAATAATTATTAATCAAGGATATTGAATTAATGAAAGTAAATGTTCAATAAATTTCAATAGGACAAAGTATAATACTTTTTTTGATTTTTTATCTAAGAAGTGAGGTGTTAAATTAATATTTTATAAAGAAAATAGTAATTTTATATATTGATGATAATTTTTTTTATTTACTTTATTTAGATTTTAAATATTTTCTTGATGATATTCCTCTTAAATTCAATGTCATGATTATATTCTTGAGGAAAATAATAGTTTAAATGTGTGGGTATTTGATGCACACATATTTTTTCTATAATTTTCAAAATATTCAAAATATTTTTTGAGTTTCTAAATGAACATACTCATATAATTGAAGTTTTATTAAAAATATTTCAAATTGATATTAAGAAATAAAAATGATTAAAAATGTGGGAATATAATTAATTATTTTATTGGAGAATATTTGGTAGAATTTTATATTGTTTTTTTAATAATTATTAAGTAAAATTGTATCCAACATGAAAGGTATCAAACTCAGGGGACCAACTACAAACATATCAATCCCTAGTGGACCGACCAAATGTGAAGATACTGTGGGAGATATTTCAAGGGGATGGTGTGGAGTAAGGAAGATAGGGGATAAGGGCATGTTGTGTGTGACCCACATGATGTATAGGTGATCCAAGTATTACATGGCTCATGTGGGTATTTTTGTCCCATTTGTGTGGGATGTGTATTAGGAGACCATCTCCAAAGAGATATTCTAAACCAACTTCTACACGCATTGATTAATAAACAATTGAAGTGGATAATTTTCAATCTGATGTGAGAAAAAAAATAAATGTGCACTATTAATTTTTTTCCAACATCGTCATTCCCTTCATCAACCACACACACCCCACCTTAGATAAAACCATCCACTAGTATTCACTTCTTCTTCATAGATTGACATCTCTATCCAACTCTGACATCATTGATAACACTATGGTGAACACCCAAAGATCTTAGTTTTGATCCAACATCTATTACAGAATGGTAAAAACCCTAGGGATCACTTCCTAGACATCATATGACCAGCATGATTCTATATACAAAGGATAATGAATCCCACTTGAAAAGAATAAGATCCAACCACTATAAAAGAAAGATAACTTAGAGGGGGATCCCATCATAGTTACCTTTCCTTTTGAGAAGAAATTAAACACTAAGACACACCCATGCAACATATGAACAAGCCATTATAGAATAGAAGTGTGATTCTTCCAATGTAATGGTTAGATCGCTTGAGGAGGAAAGATAAGTTCAACACCGTTCTGAAGTAAAGTAGATGGGATCATCTCCAATGATAGAGTTCTGTTTTTCTGCTATGAAGTCCCCCATAGATATTTTTAATGAGGGAAGTTGAATTATTGATGTTACATGAGGATGGTATAACATTGGTGAAATAGTAGATGTGATCTACCATCGGTGGTATGCTAGATGTGATCTACCATTGGGGAAACGATATATATTGAGTAATCAACTACTGTCATGTGTAATACCATTAATGTTTCCTGGGACATATTTGAGTTTCACGAGAAACTATATATACCAATACTATTTTGGGTTGTTGAATTTGACACCATGCAGCAAAAATGGAATGAGGATCTTGTATATGATATCTTTTCATTGAGGTATCATCAATTAAGGACCTACCATCAAGACAACAACCATCGGTTTGAACTACCATTATAAATGATACTATTAAGGAGGTCATAATGGTCGATAGTTGCTAGCGTTGTGAACATCAATGGATGAAGGTTTCACTGTCACTATGGAATTCAAGTCAGCACTAAAATTTTGAAATATTATGGAATTTATTAGATTCAACATGAAATATATAAAAAATATATATTCAACACTTGACAAATATATAGGAAAATACAAATGAGGGAACAAAAAGGTTTACTCCCTATAAAAATAGAAGGATGATGTTTTAATTAATAGTATTATTGGACTACATCGGGTTCCCATCACTTTGCTCAATTTTTTATTTTATTTGTTTTTATAATGATTTTTTTTGTAATTTTTTGTTATTTTTTAGGCAATTCGTTATCTCTATTTTAGTTTAATGTTATACATTCCATATTTTCTTCAATTATGTCACTTTATTTCTTATTTTATCATTATCTTTATCTCATCTCATCTATTGTGACCTATTGCACTCGATAATAAGTGAATAACATGAGGTTTGGAATCAGGGAAGGAATGGGTGTACATGAATTATTTAATTCAGTTAATATTTAATTTTCAATTGTGGTCAACAATAGTGAATTGTATGAGTTTTTAGATTTACCACCATGACATGGAACTCATCCTAAGTTTTATTCATTTATAAAAATATTTTCCCATCATTCATTTGAAAATAGGCTCTTCACAAAATGGAATTGGTCCATTCATGTAATGGGATGACATGCGATGGATCTAGGCCTTGGGAGGTGTCAGACTCTCTATTGAGGAGTTCCACCAACCTCAAATTTAGAAGGATGCGATATCATGTTTTTTTATGAATCAATGGTTTAAAAGTCACTATAAAAAATCATAGTAATAAAAGTGTGATATTTTATAGTTAGGCTATAAAACTAAATTTATAAAATCCTAATGAATAATATGAGGATCCAAAATATTAATCCTACAAGACCAAGTAAATTCTACATTCGATTATTCATTTAATGCAATTTATATTTTGATTCTTTTCACTTTTCTCAAAATGAAATAGTTTTCATAATATTAAATACAATAAAAAATTTATATGTGAATTGAATTGAGTTAGTAGATTGCTTTTGAGCTTCTCAAGTGAGAATACCCTAGTCATCCCTTACGTTGTAGTATAAAAAAAATTTAAATTTCCTTTTTTTATTCCCTATGATTTTCACGCATCAGTGTGAAAACCAAACATGTTATATGTAAAAAAAAAGTGGTATAATAATTACCTGAGGTGGGTTTTATTTATTTTATCCATACATCTTAGTTTCTTATCTTTTATTAGTATATGTCAATGAAAATGTGTTTTATAGTTGAAAAAATTGGAGTGGAGGTTTATTTTTCACTGAGGATCAAAATAGTTGGTGTGTAACAACCCATGATTTTCTAATTTAGTTCACTATAAACAAATTTTATTTCTTTGATAGCTTTCATTATATGCAACACAATTATTTTAAAAAGATCATAATATAAAATTTAAATATTATTATTATGTGATAGTTATCACTTGGTTTATGGGTTTACATGTGTGAATTCGAGTAACTACATTATGAAAAAAATTGGTTTAAAATTATATTAATTAAATAAATTGGTTATCAATTTATTATAAATGAATATAAAAAATATTTTATTGAAATATATATTTTTTTATGAAAAATATATTTTTATACCTGAAATATGTTTTTATATTAAAAATTAATATTAATCAATTATGGAGAATGATTTAAAATAAATATACATATTATATATTCAACAAATTTTGTATGAATTTGTTTAAATTTTTTGGATGATATATTAAAAATAAAATTTCATTTTTATGAATGTATATTTGTAATAAAAATTATCACCATTTTTTGATGTGTTTTATGGTGTTTAATAGTAATTATAGAAAATGAATAATTAGAAATGGATAACATATTTAGAATTAGATGATTATAATTTTTTTAAATATGACCCTTCAATTTTTGTTCATTATGAATAATAACATTTCTAAATTTTACAAATCAGAAAGGGTAAAATGGGAAAAATAGGGTTAAAAAATTGGGTTAAGAATTTAGATTTCCTATAAAACATTTTTTTATCCTATTGGATGAGTCTAGTTTGGATATTTTTAATGAAGTATCTAATATATGTCCATATGGTTAATTTTCTCTTTGATTTTAAATTTATATTAATATATGAAAATAATAAATACAAAATTTCACCGTCTTGTCTTAAATATACCTAATTTTTTTAAATAAGAATAAAAGTATGATACATTCAGTTCGAAATGATAATTTGAAAGGCAAATTAATTTAATATTATTGAAATTAATTTATAATATCTATATCATAAATAATTACCTTAAACTTTTACGCAATGGTGACACAATATTTATTTAATTAATAAAACAATAAAATTAATGATTTTAAAAATAGTAAATAAATATTATTTTAGTTAATTATTATGTTCCAAGAAATTTATAGATATATATAAAACACTAGGAATATGTTAATGGTTTATATTATATTTATTTTGGATCTCACGTAACCTTTAATGTCAAATTAAATAAATAGTGTAATAAATGATATTAATGATATTTCTTGTTAAAAAATGTTTTATTTAATTATTCAAAAAACATAAAAATCAAGATGTAGGATATGTAGGAAAATAAATATTCTCTAATTTCATCTAGATTACGTTTATGAGCTAATTGTTTCCTTTAAAATTCAATTATAACCATTTAAAATGACATTAATGATATTTTATTTTCATTTGATGATGATATATAGAGCTTATACACTTTTTCATTTAATACATATCGATTTCTAATCATTTTTTGAATAAATTAATTAGTTTTTATCTTTTTTTAATGCCAAGTGTTACCTCTCTCTCCCTATAGAAAGATATCCCATTTCTCTTTTATTTACACCAGAAAGATCTATACAGGTACACTAAATACTAGAAAACTATTTCATAATGTTTTCTATAAAAAATAGGGGTTATTTTAGTATTATAATACCATTCCAATGGTCCTTAATGAAGGATATAAAGGATGTCTTCAGAAAAAGGGGAAATATTATTACTAGGTATCTTTCAATTTATTTGTCCTTTTAACTCCTATGAAAATATTGTTTTAATTATTAAATAATATATTTTGTATAGTAAATATTTTTAATTTTTTTTATGATTACTAAAACACCATTATTAAACCTCTCATTCATTAAATGAGATGTAAAAGTATCCCTCTTATGTATGTGTGACCTACCACCTCCACATAGAGATACAATTCCTTTTTCATTTCCATATTTCGTAGATGGGTATGATTACATGTTTAATAATTAAAAATGATATTTTTTAAATTATTATTTTTATCCAATTATAATATCGTAGCTATAGTCTTATATTTCTATCCATTAGAAAATGATAATGTCACGTATAAGTACGCGTGGACTACCATCTCCACGATGTGATGTGACTCTTCATTCCATTTAAAATTTACATAGATGATAATAAGGTTATATTTAATGAATATATAAGAGATATATGACATATTAATGAATTTTGATGGATAATTATTATTTACCATTCTTTCGTTCCATCCATTAAAATGTGAAATTTGAGTTCATGTGTACGTAAAACCGACCATATCCATGAACAATGTAATTAATTTTTCTATCTCTAACATATATTAATGATTATAAATTTCAAAAAAATGAATTTATATGATATTATCTCATATATAAAATTATAGATATTTGGGTACCATAGTCAAGGTGTAAGGACCGAAACTACTAAATTAAAATCCTCATGAGAATAAAAAATTATTATCACTCTGAAATAATGATTTTAATAAGAAAATATTAATAAGTAACATTCTAAAGATTCAATTTTGATAAAATATGTAATTATTATATTTTTACATATAATAACATTAAATTGTTTTGAGATTATTGTTGAAACTTTTTTCAGATTCATCTTGAGTTTCTATAGCCCGAGGAGGCTCTGTATTGTTATAGTAAAGATATTAAACATATAATATCATGTAAAAAATTATGATATAATGAAATAAATCAAAAAAGTAGTATATAGTGCGAAATGTAAGACGATTGGAAAATAATTAATATAGGTTTTACCATCAACATGATATAATTTCGATGCACGGTGAACATTTGATATTAGAGTGGTTATTGGAAGAATAAAACAAACCTAAATAATTTAATTAATTTGTTAATTAAAAAAATTTCCTGAACTAGATATTCAATTTTCAATACCATTTATAGTAAATATATAGGGTTTTCCATATAACCCTATGTATTTGGAGACAACACAGAGGAAGGCATGGGCAGACGATGATTAGATCATGGATCGATGATCAGTATTGAAGAGTTTGTCTTCACCATAGGAGTTTGCGAATCTCACCAAAGATAATGGCATAAAAACATTATCCAGTAATTATCAATATATAAATGATAAAGGATGATTCTTTATTTTTTATTATGATACATTGTTTATCTGATTTCAAACATGAAATAATTATTCTAAAAAAATATTCATGGGTCGATCATTTTTTATGTGTCTCTATTTTAACTTCTTATAATAAATAATTGATTTTATTTTTATTCTTAATTATCAATTTTATTTTTGATTCCATTTATAATGGTTTGAGCCTAAACAAAATAATGTCCAAAGTCCATTTCTAATGTTTTTGTTTTGTGCATTTCTCCCCTTGTTCTTTACAAATTCACCATTGGTGTTTCCTTTCCCCTACCAATGTTAACGACAATAGAAATGGAATGATTAATCTATATAGGGGTGTTACATATTTCTTTTTTTTATTTATGGAGTTTTCCTATAGAAAAAACTATATTATCACCCATTCTAACCAAGAGGTGAATTTTTATATGGATAGTTTCTCTGAAAAATAAATTAGAATGGACCTAACTTTGTCAGATGATACCCATTATGAGTTATGTTATCTTTATAAATGTTATTATTGTAATGTGAATTACTATAACCTTATGGAACCCTTTAAATTTTCAAAAAATGATACTGGGACACATCATATAAATAATTCACTTGGAAAATAATTAGTGATTCCTTTGGATATAGGATTGAAAAATACCCAATGAAAGATCAGTGAAAAAACTATTTTGTCTGAAAAAAATCATTACAACTAGTTTTGGATCATTAACAATTGAAATATTGAAATGAATGATTATTATAGTGGATTTTGGATCATATTTAGACTCCTAATTTCATAGGATCAAAAATTTGGATGATGTAGTGATCTGGTAAATAATTATGAACAAATTGGGGGATAAAATCTATTCACCAATGATGATAAATGTTTGGTCAACTATGATCCACATTTCATGGGTATGACGTTTAGATAAAATGGAGGATGAGGTGGCATGGGAGGAACAACACAGATACATGCAGGTTCTAGAAAAATCATGTGTTGAACTACATGCTGATTGGATGAAAAGTTTTCTTGTAGTCCCTTACTATAGGGGATTGGGAATTTCCAAATATTTAATATAACAAATCACGTGGCCATTCCACACATCATGTGAGCCATTAACAGAGACTCGGTGTGTAAAACTATTATATATGGGAAACATCATATCTAATAACATGTGAACAAATCAGAAATAATGACATCACCCAAACATTGACTGAGTAAATGAACACATCCATATTACATGGGCACATTCCAAAGATCATAGTATATATTAGAAGACCTAGGAAGACCATTGGTAGTGGATACATGTCATTTATACACAACACACATTGTGTACTTTATCGAGTAAAGGATGAGGCTCTCGTTCATTTAAATATATTCTAGTATATATTGTATGTGCTCCCTTGGCCCATCTCTATGATGGTATAGTGTAGAATCACATACCAAGAATAAGATGTCACACACTATATAATATTATAATGATATTGAGTATTTAATCCCTCTATGTGGAATGGTGTGAGATCCTCTATCATTATTACATTGTTAGGTTGGGTCTAGAATCCTATTAATCACTATCGGGGCGTGTGATCTCTGTCATAGTGGGTTTACTCCAAATAGCATAAGGAATCCCCCATATTTTATGGGTGGGGTCACATATGTATTTATATATTTATATTTCTTATTTTTACTTATTCATGGTGATTCTTAACTAGTATGAATTCTTGGAAGATAACCATTAGTGTTATTAAGGATCATGGAGGGAGTTCTCTAAGATGATAATTCCTTTGAATCCTCGAACATATTCATAGTAAAACAATAAGCATTTGTCCTTAATTTTAGACTGTGATTATATATTGAGTATATATGGGTTATTATTTTTAATTATCATATTCAGATAGATAAATATTCATGGTGATGAGATCGACTCTCTCTCAGTGCCTTATGTTTGGTTACTTAAGGGTGTCCTATGGGTTATTGTTATATTATCCCTTTCATGGGAACTTCCCACACATGTCATGTATTATAATGATGATACTATTTTCTATGGAGTTATAGGAGGATTAGGATCATGAGAAGAATATTTTATCTAGACAATATAGAGTGCAATTTCATAGAGGACCCCTCCTAATTTAATAAGTAGTATTATTTTTCAGATTTTGTAGGATTATATTTATGTAATTAAGCTTTCCTATATCATTTCACAACACTGATGTGAGATATATTAGTATACATGATTTCTAGTATTTGTGGATTTTTACCATTCCTAATTTTATTGGATGTTTGTGATGTGTACATGTGTATATGTACCTCGGGATAATGCCTCTATTTTTTGTGTTACACTTTATCAGTGTACATATCCATCCATTGGACTATTAGAGTGAGGATTTGGGTCTCATTGACGAATTTATTCAGGCCAGGAAGGACCTAATGAGCCTAGTCATGATATAGTGCTATTAGAGTTGGTCCATATTAGGACTAGATTTTGGAAATTATCTAGTTTTGAGGTTTGGTTTTGGGAATTGGAAAAAAATTATGTTTTTTGAGATTGACTGTCTAGATATGTAACCCCGTATTTGGGTGGCAGTTGATGCATCCATTCACAATGGCTCTAGAAAGATTCTTTTTTACTTGTTACATATAGGAACGAATTTTAGGAAAACTATTTGTACATTAATCATAGAGGAATTTGTTTTAGTTTCCATTTACTTATTTAGTCTGGTTTTTATATATGCTCTTTGATCATGGTACGTAATTAATTTCTAGGTTTTTTCCATGAATATTTTTAGATAATATACAATAAAAGGATCATGATAATGATCTTCCATGTGATGAGGCATCGATATAGGTATATTTCTATGATTTGAAATCTGTATTCGGTTTTCTATTCTTAACTCCAGAAAATGAGAAGATGTTTGTGCTGGTAGTATAAGTGGATAAAATACATAGGCTAATAAAAATCCAAGAGTTTAAGAGATAGTGACCCATTAGGAGTATATGTTAGTATTATACTTTGGAGTTACAAGACTATCTTGAGGATATAGAATGAGTTTTCTACATTTTTATGACTTTTCCTGATCATATGATGATACTAGTGGAAACTCTTCAATATGGATTTAATGAGAGATGGTGGATTTTCATAACTCATATGCATGATTAGGAATCTATCACTTAGAAATTGGTTGAGAATATCACCATAAAAGAGTTTTACTCAGATATTTTGAGATCATTATGTATCCATGATCTTTTTTAGGTTTAGTAGGGATGCTTGAGAGTGGTCTAAAATGCATCGAGGTTTACTAACCTCTCATGATACTCTATGGATATGGTTCAATATAATTTTCGATGATCACATACCCTTGATAATGTAATTATTTTAGATATTAGGGATACGGTGATATCTCTTTGCATTACAACATTTGTTAGAGTGCTCGCCCAACAAAAGTAGTGGAGAGCTTCTGGGAGGATCTATCATTGATAGTTAGTATTAGTTGTGGGAACCTTGGAGATGTGAATTCAGTATTTGGTAATCATTTATAGAAATGGGGATCTAATTGTTCAATTAATTTCTAGAAATAGTCTCATGAATGGGGGTCTGGAGTTAATGAATCCTATGATGGATTCAGTTATCGAAGGTAGAGGTATTTTTTCTCTTGAGACGGGTAGGAGAATCATGCACATTATTGTCCGACCTACACTATACTGAATAGGGTGATAGTCAAGATACCTCCTAGGTAGAAACAATTATTATAGGTTGGAGTTATTTATTGTGGTGAATAAGGTAGTGGATTTTTGAGAACTGTAAGAGGTGTATAATGATTTGATATGTGGCCACTACCACCAATATGTGGTTACACAAAGCTCAGGGCATTGAAGGTCGTGGATGAGGGAATCTTTAGGTTGTGTGTGTGTATGCACCAGAGGCTTTGAGGATGACTCATGGAAATATATTTTTCTTCTAAACAATATCTATAGTATAGATAGACACAAGATTGAGCCACACTTTTCTGGCCACATATCTTGTCTGATATCTATATATTTCAATTGATCCTTTAGCTTCACCATCTCGATTGTAGACTCCAATTTGCATGGATTTGGGGACCACATGCATCTATTGAATGTGTGGCCTAACTCTTAGAGGATCAATTTTTATTTTGACATATTTTATAGATATTTTTTTATGACTACATTCCTTCTATGGATTGGCTATCAATAGTTTATGCATATATTGAATATTTTAGGTGTAGGATGTGGTTTCTACACATTGATGGGATGATATTATCCTTCATCAGTGATAAAAAAACCAAGGGAAATTATTATGAGATTATACAGATGAGGATAAAACTAATTACTCATAATTTAAATATTATTTCCATTGGAGAACAATATTTTATGATATTACATTTTCTAATAGTAGTGATGGAGTTTGATGATGTCTTCCATGAGGACATGTTGGGATTACGCCTACACTGATAGATCAACGTCTACATAGGATTTCACTCAGAGAGTATCATGTTATTTATCATATTATATTATATGGATACAACTTAACATCGTGATATAAAGGTGAAGTTAAATTAATTTCATAGGATAAACCTTTGTCTAACCCAAAAATATCTCTTGGGGTAGCCCTAATAATTTTTATAAGAAGGTTGATGAGATCATTAAGTTATGTGTGGATTACCGATTTCTATGTTAGGTGATCAGAAAGAATAAGTGTCCACTATATAGAATGTATGTACTCTTCAAAAAAATTAAATATGAGAATTTATTCTCATAGTTTGGCCTCATGTATGGTTATCACTAGCTATGAGTTTTGGATGAATATATATTGAATTTGAGATTCTAGTGGAACTAATGTCACTATGAGTACTTGGTGATATCATACGACATAATTAATACCCAAACAATGTTAACAGAACATTTGTAAATGATCCTTTAGTCCATCATGGAATGATTTATTGTAGTCTTCATCAGTAATTTTATAGTGTTCATAGCTTTCACATAGGAGAACATGGGACATTTTAGGATGGGTCTAGATGTACATCATGATCCCCATATTTTTTTAAGATCATGAAATGAATGTTTGGGATTCAATAGGTCCACTTATTAAGAAATGTCATCTTAAAAGAGGGAGTAGTAGTGGACCCTATTAAGGTTGCGGTTGTGATAACTTGGGAGCCGCCCTAGTGCGTGACTCGGCTTCAATGAATCCGTGGGTTGGAGGGATAATATCAGATATTTGATCTTAATTATTAAAATATTGTGGCACCCTTGACTAATATTACTCAAAAAGGGAATCATTTAATGTCAAGGAAGATGTTTTGATTGTATCTAAGGAGTTATATCATACGATGATGTGTGACCCAATATTTAGACCACTAGAGGATGGTGTTGAATATCTGGTGTTTGGAAATTCCGTTAGAACTGGGATTAGATATGTTTTGTTAGAGATTATAAAAATGATTATATATGGGTTCCATCAGTGTAGACCCCATGAAAAGTATTATGGGACCCATGATATTTAGTAGGAAGTAGGGTAAGTCACCCTAATGAAATGGTGTTACTACCATTTTGGTGAGTTGTTTATCATCAATTCAGACCATCAGAATCCTGTGTGTATCATTTCATGTAATTATCATAACATGAGACACAAGAGATGGATATAGTTTCTGATAGATAATGAAATCCAGATAATCTCTCATGGTAAGGGGAATGTGGTGTCAGATTCTCTTAGAAAGATATCATGTTCACAATTGTTGAGTGAGGTATTTGAGTAGTTGACCTTATTATTGTTTTCCATAGTATAAATGGAAGGCCCAACTTACCTCCAGTCAAGGATTGTTCCCATTATTTTTATTCATAATTTCATGTTGGATCGAAATTCAGATTATAATTGTTAAAATATTTGTGTCTAGATATCCATTAGACATGCCATGGATTAAATTTTTAAAGTTGTGGAGAACTTCCTCTTATTTTTAGGTAGATGATGATACCAATTTCATTTCTAGAGGAGTTACTAAGTGATTTCCAAAAATAAAAATTATCAGTATATCAATGAGTATACTGATGTATTGATAACTTGTAAATAATTTTTGGTGGGTATAGATTAATTGGTTTGTAGTTATGTTTCCTCATAATGAGTCACTTTTTAGCATGTAAAGGCTGAGAACCATGTTCTATTGAGTATTAATCAACACCATGGGTTTCTATACTTGAATTTTAATTTTATATATAAGGGCCTCATGAAGGGCCTCATGAAGGGCCTCACACAATCATCTAGAAGAAACAATGATATATCATTGATCATAGACTATCTCACCATGTTGTAAAACATCGAAGCCATAAATGAGCATTATTAAATAGATAGTTTGGGATGCCATTATATTAATTAGGTTGTCTAGTTTCATAGAGTTCCCCTGATAGCCACTTTAGACCATAATTCCCCCTTAAAATTATGGTTATGGAGAGGATTGTACGGGGAAATTGGTAATCAATTAAATTTGAGCACGATGTTTCACCCACAAATAGATGAGAAGAACAAGCATTCTATTTAGGTTTTGAAGGAGATTATATAGGCTTGGATGTTAGGCTCTAGTTATTGTTGGGAATATCACATCCCCTTGGTGGTGTTTCCATACAATAATATTTTCCACTCTTCCATCAATATAAAACCATTCAAGGATTTTTAGGCAAGAGCTTATAGATCAACACAATACTAGACTAATCCAGGAGAGGAAGTACTCATGGAAATAGAGTTGGTATGAGATAAAATTGGGAATTTTCTGATCATCCAGGAGTGGTTGAGGACATCTTAGAGATATTTGATGTCTTAAAGATACTTATTGACGAAGAATATGAATTTTGTATGGGGATACCATGTTAACTTATGGTCTCATGTTTGTGGGAATTATAGAGATTTTTTCCTAGTGGTAAGTTATCTTCAGATTCATTTTCCCTTTTAGAATACTGCATGGGAATAGAAAAGATTTGTACCACATGGCCCAAAAAAACAAATTAGACTATATAAATAGTGTAATCCATGTGTTATAGATGGAGTGTTATGTGATTGACTAATATCATGTTATCGACTGGGGTGAGCTATAAATTGTGTATGAAGCTACCTTCAATAAGTACATGGTGTAGATCGAGGATCAACATAATATTATCCAATGGGGTGAGAAATTATTTACTACATGTCCAATTTCATTATATGAATATTTAATATTATTGTTATGAGTTAGATAACTCAGTATGAGAAAAATAACCTAATCATTTTTTGGAAATTTAATTTTGATGGAAATAATTCATCAGGTGGGGAATGAAATGATTCAATTTTTCCCTTTAAAAACATTGGAATATTTTAAATAATATTTTTGATATGAGGAGACGATTAATTTTAAGACTCCATTGTTTGGGGAGGTTCGATATTGATATAGTAAAAATATTAAATGTATTATATCACACGCATTTAGTTTTTTTGATATAATGGAATAACACCCAAATGCAGTCTCAAATAGATAATGTTAGATCTATGTTAAATCTGAAATTTAGGTTTTACACTAGGCATAAAATAATATATTTTCACATTAGGTTTATACTTTAAGGGTTTTCATGGTGGGAATAATAATTAAATAAAATATTTAATTAATTTCTTAGTTATTAAATTACAATTACCTCTCTCTTCTATATTTAAACTAAATTATGGAAAAATTCTTGGATGGGATGCATAACCCATGGGATTTAATGGATTCATGGAAGAAGGAATGAGGAGATGAATACCAAAAGACATATCAATGGTCAACACTGAGGATTTTTTATTCACCAATAGAGTGTGTTCATCTATCAAAATACAATATATAACCACTCTTAATGATTGATATATACAAACTCGAGGTATGATGATTGTTTAGGTTGTTTTATTCCTCATTGTTCAACCCATGCAAAAGGTGAATCAATATTATAAGAAATTTATTCTTTGGTCAATATTTTTTTGGATTTGATTTTAGATTCATTGAATTAGAAATTAATTATGTTATTTTATTCTAGAGTATCCTTTTCATTTAGCCTCTCTATGAAAAAAATTAAATAAACCCAGAAAAATTTATATGGTTCCTTTCGTATGTTTTTGTTTTTTGTATTTCTCCCATAGTTATTTTAACATTAATATTTTTTTTCATTCTATGGTGGTTTTACAAATACCTATTAAATGATCTTTGAAAAAAAAATTCACAAAGTATCATTACCATGGGTTTAGGTTTCAGATCAATGACACAATTATGTTGTGTGATGATAAAAGAAGATTTGGAATCTAATTAGTAGTCCATATTTCATGAGATTGGTCATTTAGATTATGTACTTATATAGGAAATACTTCTGAGTAGATTTGTTATTGGAATCCATCATCCAAAGGAAATCGTATATTGGTCAACATGGATTCACATATCATGGGAATGATTTGCTATTATAATGAAGGAATAAAGGAAACAATAAAAACCAAATGGGGATTATAATTTTATAGAAAATCATGTGATTGATAGTGATTAATACACATGAATGCATGATTTATAATCCATTTCTGTGGTGGTTAGGGTTTCAAAAAAAATTCCAATATTTTATTCCTTGTGTTCTGTCAGCAAACCATGTGATCAGTTACTAGAGATACGATGTATAACCATGGGAGACAAGGGCATGGACATAGATAGGTACATGGTAATGAACATTGTACATGGGTAAGACCATGTACTTGGACATGTCTAGAGTACATGTGCATGAATAGAGAACCCGAACACATATATAGTACAAGGACATGTCTAGATTACATGGGCATGGGCTGAAGAAAACAGAAATAGTTCAAAAGAAAAAGTTGTAGACATGTTAGAAAAGTGACACATTTTATACCATATACATGCTATATACTTTTTCCATTGTACATTTAGGAACTCATTCTTTTCAATGTAGAATTGTATTTTTTGGGTTAATCTTCTTGAACAATCCCTATGTTGGTAAAGTGAGTAATCACATCATATGAATCAGATGTGAAACCCTCTATGTTATTATTATCTGATCGAGTCATAAATCCCATCATGTAGCACATGCTAAGATCCAATGTTGTTATTTCATCCTTAATATTGGTCATGAATCCTATTGCTGAATATTAGGGAATGTGATCCCCACTATAGAAGGTTCACTCTGATTTGTGTTACAAATCCCCTATTGGCCCTGGGTGAGATCCCCTGTTTGTGTATCAATATATCTATAATAGTTTATTGAGAGGAAATACTATCCTGGCCTCTTGGATGAGTTTCATTAGTGTTATCATGGTGCATTGAGTGAGTTCTTCTGGATGAGTGTTACCTTGAAACCTACATCAGAATCCAAAGTTGGTATTATGGTTGCGACCTTACATTGTGTCTTGGTTTCTATCAATAATATACATGGGTAATTATTTTCATGAATCAAATTTTGATTTAAATATCTTATTTATGTTGATATAACCTTTATATTGATAATTTGTTTTTGGTAATTTCATCTTATCCTACATTATACAATTATACCTACCCCTAAATTAAATCATCCCACACATTTCATGTCTTATGTTGATAAAATGATTTTCGATAATGTCTTAGGTTAATCCAATGTATGTGTATAATAGTTAAGCTATATTCTATTATTATATCTATGAGTTTAATTTGACAGTAGTCCCCTCCATTTTTAATAGGTTGTAATCTCTTAGTTTTTTAGTGTTTATATAAGGTTGTTATACATTCTTATATTATTTCATATTTTGATATGGGATATAGTTGTATGGATTCATTATCGTATCATTTGTATTTTACTGTTCATATTTTTATTTGATGTTAAATATGTCTTCATGTGTACTTATACCTTTGGGAATGTCCTTTAATGTGTGTGTTATTCCTACTTGCCACTAATCGTATGTTCCTAAGTTACTTTTGGGGGGTTTGGGGTGTCACACTCATCATACTACTGGAAAAGGGTTCATTAGTTGGCCACTTCAAGAAAGTATATAATATAATACGTAATTACATGACTATTTCATAGATTTAAAATAAATTTAAATGTATTATACATGATTTTATAGATCCTTTAAAGAATGTATAACTTGTTGTAAGGGTTTCTTATATCAATTTTATTTATTGGAGACCTATTTCATATTCACCACAAGTATCATTTTTTCAGTGTATATACTAACCATGTTTTTATTTTAGGATTATTATAAAGAAATTTTTAATGATTTAATAATCAGTCAAAGGTTCTCTACTTCATGTGGTTTTGATTCAGATGTTACCAAGTTGTAATGGTTTATCACGTCAAATTGGCATCTTTATGACTTATGTTATTTTATGCCCCTATATTCATTTTGGCTATCTATATAAAGTCCTTTTAAATGTTATATAATGAATATCCATATTATAATGACATTTGATTATTTAATTAATTTTTTTTTTCATGAGACTTAGGATTCAAATGTTACCAAAGAAGTATTATATTTATGTTTCAGTATCATTCTAATCTGGATTAATTGTGATTGAATTTAAATTGAAGGAAATTATATCATCCTTTCTAGATAAATCTATTTAATTTTATATTAATTATTCAACTTCTTGAATATACATATTTTTTATTCATTTTCTCCACATGAATTAAAAAAGTGCGTGATAGAATTTTCTTATGAAAAAATGACATTATATTTCTATTTAGTCAAAAATATATCTTCTTCTATATCCTTGAATTCTAAATAATTTAAAACTTTTTTTTATTATATTTGGTATTTTTAAACCCATTTATAATATTGAATTAGTTTTTATAATTTTTTTCCAATGGAATCTTCATATTATTTTTATAAAGATGTACTTTTGACTTTTTATCAAAAATGCAAGAGGAATACTTGTATTAATGTACACAACATGAACCAAATTTCTAAACACCATTACCAAATAATTATTTGAAGCATCATTTTCAAGTCTCTAAGGATATTTTCATGGAAAAAACTTTACTTAATTTTTTATAATTTTTTTGATATTAATATAAGATTTGAAATAATTAAAAGTATATTCTCATAATGAAAAATTATGGTGATGTCAACCTAATTTTTTTATCAAAGCTAACATCCTTTGATATAAACTATTCAGGACTGGGTATATGATCCAATCATACCATATTTATTCTTTCTGTGAGTGGTTTATATTTATGATGAACAAATATTATTCAAAAAAATTTCCATCGTTTATGTTATAATGAATGATTTTATGATATTGTGGAAAACATATGACTTGACGCATGATTACATTATTAGTGGTTCCAGAATTATAGATATTCCTAGTGAATTGTTTAAATATTAATTCTATGAGCTCAAGGGGTACATTAGAGTTTATTCATAGACCAAAACATGTGGGTACAAGGGAGTTAATCCAAATCATCAAAGTGGGTACAGTAGAGGTTTTATTAATACTGATTATAGTACATAAGTAGTTGTCCCAAGCCTAACATGTGATTAATATCTTTGTGGGTATCCTTGTAAAAATATTTCTTTGATTATGATTATTCCATAAATTATTCTACACTTTTATGGGAATGTCTTATTATAATGTTATTTTATCATGAATCATCTTCTTTGATTCATTTATGATTATTCTCTTATGAAATTCCCAGACTTATTACATGACTCATGTTTATGATCTAAGAATTATTGTGTGTAATATTAAATGGTTAATCTAATGTTCTCATCTACTTCACTATCATGTAATTTTTAAATTATCATTGATATATCCCTTGATAACCCTTTTTGAGAATCGTAGCTCCCCTTTATTATATTTCTTTTCCATATATTACGATGAAATATTATACATATGATATATCTAAGAAGGGTTTTAATTATGATGATCTTAGTTCTATGTGTTGTAGATCTACTATGATCATGTTTTTTATGTGTCAATGTTTCTATAAATAGTAAACCTATACTATTATGAAATGGATTATAATTTCATTTAATGAAAATCAATCTTTTAATATGTAATACATATGTATGAAATCTATGGGTCACTATATTTGGTATTAGATAAATTATAATTACCATTAGAAACAAGGATGAGAAAAATGTAGTGATAAGAGTTATGATAATATTGAAGATAGGATAACATCTTATGTTATGGTAAAAAGGAGTGTGCTTTTCCTAGCAAAACATAACTGTATGGATTATATATGTGGATGTGGTTTTGGAACAAATTCATCTTAGGATAAAAAACATCAAAATATATTTTTCAATTATATCTCAATCATCATTCGGTTTCATGGTGAGTGTGCCTTTACTATGAACTTGGTTTGATAGTTTTGAGGGATATGTGTGCGATAATTCATATTTTCATTAAAAACCATTTTGATGGATTTTTATAGGTGATGATCATGTATGACCTAGGTTAAACATATTGAGTAATACGATAAAAAAAGGTGTCATGATTTAGATACATAATATATGATTCTTTTCATGATTATGTGGTTTCACACTTTTATTATTATTTCTCACAATATATTTTCAGTTTTAGTCAACAGATAAAACTCAGAGGAACCAGGATAATGTTGAATCTGATAGATAATTTATTGATTCACATCTAAATAAATAAAATTTTACAGTATATAGAATGTGAAATCTCATTTAAGAAAAATATGAAACATTCTTGACCCAAGAATAATGTCGAGATTTCAAATGATAAAAGAAGAGAACAATATTTTACTGACTATATAATGAGGCATGATCGATATCCATTTAGTGGATCTATTAATCAAAGAGTGGGTGATTAATGTATTAGAACAATTGAAATTATATTTCCAATTAACCAGTGTTTGGATATTAAAATTTTAATGTTGGATTTCTATTGATGGGAAGGATATGAAGATCAATAGTGGAATCTCATCAAGATCATGGGGTAACTAGGAGAAATTGACTCCATGGAGTGGGATTATTTTAGAATTTTATTTTTCCTAAATTACATTCCACAAATTCATCAATTGAAACTAGATATGTAATTTATTGATCTAATGTAGAATTATAGTAAATCTATTAGTTCATATGAGGAAAAGTTTACAAAACATTAGACGTATTATTTAGGTATAATAATTGGAATATAAAGTTAGATTAATTGATTGTTATGTGGGATAAAACCAAGTATATGAAAGGAATTATATACAAGAGAAATTCTTAGTTATGAAGAAGTCATACGATGTAATAAGAAGGAAGAAATGATTATTTTAATTAACCATCATTCAAATGGTTTTGATAAAAGACAAACATGTAATTCATAATTAATTATATTAAAAATCCTTGTACAAAATAAGACATGCCTTCAATTATACTAAAAGTGTGGATGGATTTATAGAAGATATTGTATTAATTGGAATTGTAAATTCATTAATTGTTGAATGGATGATCATAATGAAATAATATGTTGATGTAATTGCATGAATATAGCTAATGATGGAGAATATAGATCAACAAAATACAAAACCAAATCTCTAGTGTTTCAAATTAATGATATATGGACATTGTTAAAACTAGTGATAAAACATGATCATTAATGATGATGAAAGAAATTAACTACCTACTAATAAAAGAGACCATGTAAAATCACATGTGATCACTATTATAGTTTAGGGGTACAATAATGATATGGGGATATCTACCTTTAACATCCACTCAAGAGTTAATAAAGTATTATTTGATTTAGGATCTTAGAACCATTTTATATCTAAATAATTTACTAACGGAATAAAAATACCACCATAACGATTAGATATTAAATTATAAGTGAATAATTTTAATATTGAATTGGTCTCATCTCAAGTCTACGATTGTTCGTTAATTGTAGTTTTTCATAATGTGATTCCTATAAATATTATTATTCTCCATCTATTAGAAATTCATATTATCATAAGTAGGGATTTGAATTTATTACATAAATATCACATTTATTTTTGATAAAGGGAACCCATATTTGATATTATGAACCATCATATAATCAGTTATCCATGTAATGGTAAATATGAACATCTATTAGAAATAAAATTCATAATATGGGTCTTGATTCCTATTAAAAAGTGGGGTTTTATCTCTCATGGTTGGAGAGAAACTCAACATTGATGTTATGCCTATTATATAGGTGTTTAAGAAGGTCACTATAGAAGAGTTTAATTTTCCTAAAAAAATTGTGAAATTGAATTTTCAATATAACTGATACCTGGTTCTACACCAATTTCATGGAATCTATATAGAATGGATCATATTGAGTTGTAGGAATTGATGAAGAAATTTTAGTTGATTCATGAAGACAAAATTGATTTTTTCATGTGCATCCCCATGGGGTGGACCTATTCTTTTTATTTGGAAGAATGATGTATCAATATGTCTCTATATTGATTATTAGGATATTAACAAGACCATTATGAATAACAAGTATCATATACCCCATATTTGTGACTACTTTAATAAACTATGTTGAGATAAATACTTATCCAAGATTGAAAATCATTTTGGATTTCATTAATTACAGGTCACATGGGATGGTTTAACTATGAAAACACTTCATAGAAGTTATGAAAAATATGAATTTATAGTTAATCCATTTATTCATACCAATTCTCCTGCTATATTATTGGATTTAAGGAATATAGTCTTTATATATTACAAAAATCAGTTTTAGGTAGTCATTATAAATGATATTTTATATAATATATGTTTAAGGAAGAGTATGAATATTACATGATATTTATACTAATGATGCTAAGGAAGGAAAAATTTTATGAAAAATTTACAAAGTTAAATTTTGGATACAAAATGTTTCGTTTTATGGTTACATAATATCAACAGAGTGTATATCGATAGATCCATCAGATACATATGTTATTTTACATTGGCCCAAACAAACCATTTTGGCTAAGATTCATAGTTTTCCAAGATTTTCTAGATATTATCAACGAGTTTTGGGGAATTTATCACTACTGTCTAATCTACTCACCATGTTAATAGAAAATGGATTTACATTCCTTAGGATTGATGAATGTGAAAAAAAATCATGGAACTAAAGAGATTGTTAGTAAGTAAACCAATACTTACATTACCGTATAGTGGATAAGTGTTTTCAAACTATAGTGTTTCATAAACAAAGGGACTATGAATTATCATCATCTAGAATCATCCAGTGATAAATAAAGTCTCATCCTAATTAATGGATAATGATTAAAATTACCCAACACATGATATGATATATACTATGGTAATTATTTTATCAATTAAATGTATCAATTATCTTTATTGAGAATGGTGTGATATATGTCAAATTAAAAAATTTATTGTATATATTTACTCATAAATAGATCAATGTGAACCAAAGAATGTGGTTGGAGTTTCTTAAGGATTATGACTTCTCAATACACTACCACCATAAGAAAGTGAATAAGGTGGCTTATAGTTTTAGTCAAAATGGAATTTTAGATTATCTATGATGATGATCAGAAAAGATATAATATTTAGGGACATTAAAAGGATGGATCTATAAAAATTTAAGGAATGGGAGAGTAATTTTATTTCTCAAATGAATGTTCAAACATCTGTCTATGGGTAAATTAAAATGGTGTTGTAGGACGATATAGAAAAATATAAGAAGGTAAAAAATGATCTTGATTTAAACATTTTTTTGGATGGAATGATAAGGTCAATGAACCATGTATTTTATTTTTATACTATATTTGAATAAGGTGACATTGGATGAGGCTCATGGTTCATCATTTTTTATTCATTATTTAATTATAGGGTTTTATAATGATGTGAAAGAGTATTTATGATTGGATAATATAAATAAGGATATTGTAGAATATATATCTCGGTGCTTGGTATGTCATCATGTATAGGATAATAGACATAATTCTCATGGGGTGTTTTAATCATTACCCATACCAAAATTTAAATGGAAAAACATCACCTTGTATTTTTTTCATACTCCCCAAAATGTCTAATGTCTATTATTCATTAGTATCAAATAAGTCTTCTCCATTGATAATATTTATAGAATATAAAGTTTAAATGTGGTAAGGATTCATGGATCACCAAATTATATTGTACCTTATTAAGATATAAGTTTTACCTTACTGTTATAGAAAAGATATCGATATGATTTGGATTAAGAGTGTCGTTTTAGTACTGCTTACAATCCTTTGATAGATGGTCAGTCTAAGAGAACCATTGAAACCCTAGAGTATATGAAGATTTCGTGTTCTATGTATTTTTGTGGTGGGTGGGCTAAAAAATATCCTAGTTTATAGTTTGAATACATTAATATATTTCACTCAATAAATCAGATACCTATTTATAAAGCCTTTTATGGAATGAATTTTGGAACTCAAATTTCCTAGTATAATGTTAGAGAAATATCTCAATTGGTACCTAAGAAAGATAAATAAATGATATATAATGTAAGATCTTTCCAGAAACAAAATAATATATATGTATATATATATATATATATGAACTTATATTGACATGCACACTAGGGTTAAGAGGTTAGATTTTGATATTGGAGGTCTAGGTTTAAAATCTGACTTGTTGATTTTTTTTGGATCCAATAGCCAAGGATTAAATGTGCTATATCCATGGTTTTCTATCATGAAAATCGAAATATATCCATGTTTTGAAATAGTTCCAATTATTTTATTTACATGGGGGAAAATACATCTATTTCCAAGATGGACAAAAAATATGGTTATTTCCATGGGGGAGAACAATGGATATTGGTCTATTTAATTGGTGGACACATGTACATATATTCATTAAAAACATGTATGTAACTTTGACAATATTTCTATTCCAATTGGATTCCTGAACAACTAGACCATGGAAATAAGCTATGTCCACAGTTTTTATTTCTATAACCTTATTTTTCGACCTAGGATATATGTAAATTCTCTAGTTGTTGATATCTAAGGAGAGCTATAATATCGACATCATGATTCTTGATCAAGTAGGGATGATATCATATCTCTATATCATTCCTCCAAACCACTCTCATGTACACAATTAGTTCAATGATACTCTCTTGAGGAAGTATATACCAGATTCATCACAAGTACAGAACTAAGAGGTTGTACCACTAGAGTAATATCTTTCAAATTAAGAAACAATAGTAGAAGTCATGGATCATAAATATAAAGTGATACAGAATATTACTACTTATTTGTTTACTATTTTTTTGGAGTAATAAAAAATTCTAGGAAGCTACATATGAATATGCGGATTTGATGAAATAATGATATCCACATTTTTTTTTCAAAGTGATAGAATTTTAAATTAAAATTATTTTTTAGTGGGGGGAGGATTTATTATAACACCCTATGAATTTTGGATGTATTTATATATGAATAAATTTTATATATTTGATAGCTTGTTTTACTAGAAACCCCGAGCTTAAATGATCAGCCACATTTTAATGAAATATTTTTATTTTTTTTATAGTTTTCACTTAGAAACTAGATTAGTGGCTATGGATAAGATTAACTAAATTATGAAAAAAAATTTACAAATCTTTTAAATGAATACAATGATTTTCAATTTATTATAAATAATAATAAAAATCATTGGAATTTAGGAAAGTTGTATTTTTTCTAAAAAATTTGTTATATAGGAACAAAGAATTTTTATCTTTCTAAATTAAATTAATAACTATTAGTTAATTATTTTAATTAATTTTATATTTTATATATTAAATCAAATTTTTTAACATTCAAATATTTTTTAATAGTCACGTGATATGATTATATCATGTTTAATGATAAAAAATCTGTTGTTTATAAAAAATGTTATTCATCACCTTTTACACAAATATTTCAAAATTAATTTCTATTATCTTTAGAAATTTAAACCAAATATTTTTTATTATGTGATTGAAATTTTGAAAATTATCTGATTTAAATTTTCATAATCATAAATATTAATAGTTGAAAAATTTTGTCACCCTCAATTGGGGAAAACATATAAAATATGGTTAAAACATTAGGTTAATGATTTTAAATTCCCACCGCACATTCCTTTATCATGTTTTATTAGTGTAGTTCATTAAATTCAACCCTTGTCTTGAATATTTGGCCACTTAGTTATATTTTTATTTTATTATGACCTTTATATAAATTTAAGAAAATAATATATATAAACATCACTCTCTTGAATTTAATATCTTTATAATGATTAGAAAAGAATAAAGATAATTAATTTAGAGAGAAATGATTTTTTTTCAAAGATAAATTAAATTTTATTTCATATTAATTTATATAATTTTTTTTGTAATTTAATAATTATATAAAATTCTTATGTAACCCTAAAACATTATATTTTAAATTAATAGAAAGTTTAAATAAATTAATTTATAAAATTAAATGTTATAAATTTTGTGATAACTATTTTGATTAAAAACATTTATGGATAAAAAATCCTTATTACTATACATGTAATGTTGAAATGAAGAACGATTCACAAATCATCGTGGTAGTTGTTGTCCACACATATGCAAGAGCGATGTTATTGTATGTATAAACTACCATCTTCATGAACAACATAATAGGTTTATTTATGTTCTCCTATTCTGTATGATTATATAATTTAATATAATTTATATATAAGATATATATATATATATATATATATATTAGAAATGGAATTATGCAGATTATGGACCCCTGATTTACGTACATGTTCTTTAACTACCAAACATAAATTCTCCAGAAAAAAAGAAATAGTTAACACGTGGAAATGATGAGTTTCATAATGTATTATCAATTAATGGGTGTTTAAATGGTATAAGTAGATTATATATGATATTATAATCATTTATGTGAATCTATTATTGAATTATGGTAAAGGAAAATATTATATAAATTAATTTAGATAAACTTCTATAAATTTCAATGTTGAGTTAAGGATTTCTCATCTATTTTTTGGGTGATATATGTAATATTCAACAGTAGTTTATTTTGTGTCATGTAATTATTTTCCATTAATTTGTTTTATTATGATTCTCATGAAAATTATTTTGGTTTAAAATCACATCTATAAATCTCTATTTCATGATTTATTGATTCATATGATACTAGTGGTAAGGGTTTATCGTCTCAATTTGTTTTATTTCGTACTTTTGTTATATTATGCACCTATATTTCTTTATGAGATTATTATAAAATAATTTTTACATGTTATATCACAAATCATTTTATCATAATTTTATATGATGTATTATTTTATGATACTATTTAATGGGTTTTATGAATCAAAAGTTTCCAAATACGCAAGACATTTTTGTATCAATCTCATTTTAACTGGGATTTGTTTTATTGAATTTCCATTCTATGGAATTATATGATACTTTATTGATAAATTAAATTAATTTTTTTCTCCATTATTTATTTATAATGAATAAATGATATACAATCATTTTACTCATGTTAAGTACCCAAGAGACCAAGGTAATGTTTTTATGGAAGGATGACTTTATTTCTCTCTTCAGTCAAAAATACTTTACCTTTATTAAAAATGATTTATAAAAATTTATTTAGTAATATTTTAATATTAAGATATTATTTTAAAATTTATTTTTTCCCATGACTGATTTTATTTTCAAAATAGGTTTAATGGAATCATTTTTTCATTATTCGAAAGTGGTAATTCTGAATTGTTCCTAAAAACGTGAAATGAAAATTTATTTTAATAGATAGAACATGAATTTAATTTCTTAATGTCCTGATCACATAATAATTTTATTCGTACATTAAAACTTTGTATTATTCCATTTAATGAAACTATTTTCCTTAATAATTTTATATTTTTATATTTTAATAAGTGATTTAAAAAAATGAAAACTGTATTTTCCTTAATAAATATTACAATGATATTTTAAAGTACATTTTCATCTATGATGAAATTATTTGTTTTTACAAATTATTTATGGTGTATTTAATCCAATTGTTTGATAATTAGTATTTTATGGATGTTTATTTTTTAGTTTCATTAAATATCAAAGAACCTCATTTTTATTTTAATGGGTTATGTTATGAGGAATTATTTTATTAATTTATCAAATATATATGAATAGAATTTAAGATTATATGATTGGTGGGAAATATATTAAATAGTTATAATAATGAATTTGTTAATTATTAATTTTCTATGATATCAAAGTGTACATAGGAGGCTATACTAAGCTCGAAAAAATAGTGTACATCAAAGGTTATCCCATGCCTGAAAAATGGTACAAGGGATGTTATCCCAAGACCTATATAGGTACATTGGTGGCTACTTAAATCCTAACATATTTAAATTGTTAATGTGGGTATAAATGACATGAAATGTGTATGATTACTATTATAATAAGCATTATTACACTCTTTTATGACATTAAATTATACCAATGTGTTATTTTCAGGGATCATGTTCTTTGATTCGTTCATGGTTCATGTCTTATGAACTATAAATAATATTTCATTCCTCATATTTATGATCAAATAAATGTTATTAATAATTTTAAATGATTAATATCATGTTCTCATACCCTTTATTTCTATTTTATGTTTAAATGATCATTGATATCTCCCATGATTACCTTTATAGAGAATCTAATCTCACTATTTCTTATGTTTCCATAGCGCATGTTATAAAGATTGATTATGTGTATCGTATGTCTATAAATGGTTATAGTTATTAATAACATAGTGGGAGATTATATAGATCACATATGAACATGTTTTATATCTATAAAATTTTCCAAATACACTAAACTTTTGTGATTTTGGCATGGATCATACTATTATGTGATGAATATTCATTTATTAACAGGTAATATATATATATATATGAAAAGAATGGAATTCTATATTGAGAGTGTACTAGATAATATAAAACTATACGAATACACTCATAAAAAATTTTTTTTGCTTATTTTATTTGTCAAAATACATGAGAGAATCAAATATAAGACTCTCAAATTCCGTTTTTGATTGTTTTTATAGAATTTTTCTGTTCTTATTTCACCCATGGTGTAGAAAAATATGACATTAACATACTCATTGTGTACATTCATTTCGTAAAGGATTCTTTTAGGATTTCATAATTACCTAGGTATATTCTAATGATTTAAAATGAATATTTTTTATATTTTATTATTCCATTCATGATGGTTTTAATTGTTATATTTATTTTATATAGATAATCATAAAATTATTTTCACTTTAAGTTGGTAATGTTTCACATCATTATATTAATGAAATATGTTTTGTTCATTAAAATATGTCATTTCATGGTAAATATTGAAATTTTTCTAGGGTAAAAACTTTCGGAGAATGGTTTTGATAAATATTGATCAAATATTATCATTGTTTCCAAATATATATATACTTAATATGTGCTTACTTTTTTATTATTCTTAGAAAATGTTGGTTTTTAGAAATTATTCATTCGATTCTTTTTATGGTTTTTACACTACTAACATTCTTATATCAAAATGAATCTTATTTTTACATTGATGATTATTTTATTATATCTTATGAGTATCTAATTCTATTCATCCCCATTCCATCCATTATGAAACCATTACGGTGGGTTTTCCCACTCGAGATTATGCATGATTTATTTAACCTAACACTCGGTTAGACTGTTTAATAGAGGGTAGAGTGACAACCAGATGTGATTTCTATATATTTGATACATTTTATTTATCCCAAAAAGTTAAAATTCTATGTAAAATATGTTATTCCAATTATATTTTCTATGAGTAAATTTTTTCCGTGTCTATTGGGATATAAGGTAGTTGTTTTCTCTATCCATACATCATTGAGGTACCTCATGAAAAATATTAATAAATATAAAATACATAAAAATTATATTTTACATCTATGAGAATATTAAATTTAGATTAGTTATAATAAGGGTTCTGATAACCTCATAGTAAATAACCTATGTATGATCTCACACATGTTAGATGATAATAACTCAGACTAGATATCTATTCAAGATGCATTTCTTAATGAGAATTTATATTAAATTTTAGAATATATATCCTTGGGATAATAATTTAGTACAAAATATTGTTTCTAATAAAATAATTTTAAATAAAAAATATAGAAGGGGAAAACATGATGATTTAGTCTAGGTATTATGTCTAGATGACCAATTCCATTATGACATCAATAAAAATTTTGTCCTCAAAATGGGAATAAATTATAAGGCTTTGTGGTGAATATTTTGTTTTGACCAAATAATTGCATGGGTTGGACATTATGTACTCCAACGGTCAATATATAATGTCATAGATTCATGATTATGTTTTTATTTACTATTTCATGATTTTCAATTGTTTTTAGATATTGTTCATATTTCTGACTAACTAAAAATATATCTATAGTGTAACGACCCATCTTCGGGGCCCATGCCGTGACTACCCCAAGCCCACCATCCATAGGATATTGGCTGGAAACTAGCACCAAAGGCATAAATCCTGATAACTGGGAAGGAATTTCCTTTATAAAAGTAAATAAGTACCACCGAGTACACGCGGAAGTAATACACAAAGTACAAAAGAAAGTGATGAAAAGTAAATGGGCCAGAATACAAACCCAGCTGAAAAGTACAGATATAACTGAATGAAAGTACAATAGAAAAGACAAATAGCTGGAAAAATAGAAGAAGATCCGGGGTTGTCCACCTCAGATCCTACCTGAAGAGTTGGGATAGATAGCGCAGCTCCGGGATCATCCACCACGGATCCTACCTGAAGGGTAGGTACATATATCCTCCTCAACACTCTCGCCTGTCAACCTCCTCCGAGTACCATATCGTCATGAAGTCCACCCCTGGATACTGACTCGTCGTGAGGTCCACCTCTAGGTACTGTCCAGTCCTCGAACACTCGGCCTCCGTCATCGCTGTCTGTTGTCTGCATCCAACACAACGAGGTTCGGGCATAGCCCGTGCAGGGGTGAGTATAATGATACTCAGTAGGAACCCCGAGATCCTCAAGTTCTCACTAAATCCAACAAGGATAACCACAAAGAAGGATCTAAACAGATAACCCTTACTTAGGTATAAACCCATACTTATAGATAAGTTATCAAGAAACCCATCTCTAACATGAGGTATCACACAGATATGAAAAAAGCGGATAACCACTACCTAAGTATATGCCCATACATATACCTAAGTTATCAAGTAACCCATCTCAATCATGAGGAAATCACAAAGGTCAATGACTCATGTCAAACCAAGATTTTATTCATGATGTCGAAACCACGACTATTGGAGAACTCCTCTGTCGAGAACAGTAGTCCTGTCACGACTCCAAGGTGCTACTCACTATCATTAGACTAATGAGGTACTCCTGTCGAGTACCACGAGCCCGTACCCAAAGACATTGGTTCTCCTCGCTAGGGGTCTATCACCCAAACACAGAAGAGGTTCCCCTAATAGCATACAGAGGTACCTCTCCTGTCGAGTACCGAGGGTCTGCTGCCAACTACCAGGCGCTCCATCCGCCATGGGTCTACCGCCCCATACAGGGCGCTTTATCCACTGGGCTAGTCGACTCACATCAAGTCTAATCAGTCAAGCAGTCGTCAGGTCCACAATAACTAGGTCTCCACACTCTGTACGCTCGTCTCTGGGAGGATCTTCTCTACGAGATACTGATCGATACTAAAAAAACAATTTCTGATGAAGAAGTATCATAAATAACCGTCTCCTCATAGGGGTCTCAACGCAATAGACGGCGCATCAATCGAACACCCGGTCTATGAGTTATTAGCCTTTTCATATCGGGGTCCTGGTTAGTTTCGTGTACGAACCAAACCGACCGTACCTCAACAATACCTCAAACTCTCATAGGGTATACTCAAATGGACTGTTTCTCAATGATATTACCAATGCTGGTGACGGATCGTCAAATAGACGTTTGGTCTGAAAGTTATCAGCATTTCCGTTCGAGGGGCCCGATAGAATTTCGGGTACAATCCAACCCGGACATACTCCAACTGTGTCCAAAACTCAGGTGATTTATACCAAAAGATCTGTCTCACCAAAAGGAATCCAACAAAGTCGATAGCACGTCAATCAGACGTCTGGAGCTCAAGTTATAACCATTTCCGCTCTGAGGGCCTAGTTGGTTTCGTGTTTGAACTAACCCAGCCGTACAAAAACTTTTTCAAAATCTTGAGTCTAATATATCAAAACAACTGTCTCGATCCATGTATCCCTATGTAACTAACAGTGCGTCGATCAGAGGTTCATAGCCCAAGATAAGGGAATTTCAATGAACCCGGTCTGAAAATACGGGGTCTGGGCCCGGTCCATCCCGGCCCAGTACCCCCTAGGTCGGCCTGAACCGGTTCGACCCGACCCGGGTCTGGCCCGGCTGGGCGCGGCCCAGCTCAGCTCGGATGCCGGCCGTGGCTCGGCGCTGACAGAGTGGGGTGCAAGGGGCGCACACCCATTTTCCGGAAACTGCGGACCTATTGGGGTCCGCCCTAAATGCTGGTCGGGGGGTACACCACCCCCCCCCCCCCCGTTTTCCTGGATATGGTCGGCCTTTATGTCTGGTCGGTTGTGAACCACCGCGGGACAACTTCTGGGTCTCACCTCCTGGACACGTCAGGGGGTGGCTCGGTCGGCCGTCTCTGCTGGTCTATCGCGGCCTTATGCCACAGCTCGTCTCACTGGTGCGGTGTGACGGGACGACACCCCTCAGTTGAACCCCTCCTCCGCGGCCCACTCCAGTCGTGGCCTTATTTGGCCTCTCTAGCGCGGCACGACGGCACCGCGGGCTGCCGCTGCGGCCCACTCCAGACGCGGTCTTCCTCAGCCTCTCTGGCGCAGTGCGACGGTGCTGCGCACCACCGCCATGACCCACTCTGGCCGTGGTCCACTTCGTCCCTGCACGGTGCAACGACACTGCGCCGCCTTCGTCACGGCGTCTCTTGGCCGCAGTTTCCTACTAAACATCGCATGGTGCAACGACACCGTGCACTTCCACCTCCACATCAACGAAGATCAACCAATTTGACGGGAGGAGAATCGTCCGTGTTTGTGCTGTCCAATCTCCTCTCGTTATAGCAATATCATGCTACCAAACCGAATCTCAATAAAAGAAGAATGTCATTGAACGTTATTAACGTTTGAACATAAAAACCCCTACATCAAGAAAGATCCGTGAAAGACGTGCAGCGTGGATGACGTTCTTGCTTCTGTCATCGTAGGTGTGCACCCGAAGAAGAAAGGGCGTTGCCTCTGTTGTCGCAGAGAGAAGTATAGATGGTGTGATCTCGTTCTTTATTGGAGGGTTGAAGAATGTATCTTCTCTTATTTCTTCAGAGGTTCCCCCACCATATTATTTTCCAAGAAAATAATGTATTAACCTACTCCCATTTAAAGACTAGCCACCCTTTTCAAATTAATTCAAGATATTAATTATGTGTGTAGGCTAGCTTTAATGGTGGAGAGGAGAGTTTTAGGGAGTTGAGGGGGAAATGAAGAGTAACACAAAATAAGAGGAGCTATCATAATTAATGAAGGGAATTGGGAAAGATGGAAAGTTGGGGCTCATGTGGGCCCAACCTCTCATAAATCCCACATGGGAGGTTGGGTGGTTGTGGACCCCAAGAGAAACTTCCCATGAGAGGGTTCAACTTCTAGAGTTACAAAAATAAAATTGCTCAATAGTTTTATTCATTTTAAACCAATTCCTAAATAAATCATTCTCATCCCGCTTCAAGCGCATATGTAGTAAAGGTCCTCTTGAGAAATTATCGGCGCTGTTGTTTCATTGGGGACCTCGGATTTCAATTCCGTGTACTGGTTCAAAAGATAGAAAAACCCGCTCGTTCGTTCACTGAATGTACCCGAGCTAAACTATGGAAATTGATTCTGGGCATACTAGGCCTCAGAATCAGGTGTTGTCAGAAGCCACAGACTCGTAAAATTCCAAATAAATTACGAAAAACATTTCCTTGAAATTTCCGGGTCTTTACATTACTTCCACCACAGGGCTTTACATCCCCATAAAGATACAACAAAAACAAGGGAAACTAAAAAATGTACCGAGCACGCAACTGAGCATCCTGCTCCCATGTGCTTTCCTTGAGGTTCTTGTGCTGCCAGTGAAAGCGCACATGAGGAATCGACCGTCCCAATAGGACCCGGTCCTATCGATCCTCAACCTCTACTGGAACCCTGAGAATGTCGCCCCGTCATCGATGCCCAGCTCTCCATGGTCGATGAGGATGGATAGGTCGTGCATACATCATCTCAGCTAAGATAAGTGGAAGACGTCGTGCACCTGGTGCAACTATGGTGGAAAGGTCAAGCAGTAAGTTAACTCACCTACCGTACTAAGGACCTGGAAAGGTCCAATGAATCACGAATATTACTTTCTGCCTCGGCCAAAACTCCTTGGACCTCGTCGAGGTGAGACCCTTAAGAAGACGTGGTCGCCATCCCCGAAATCCAGTGGTCTCTGTCTCCTATCATCATAGGACTTTAGTCTACTATGTGCAGTTTTCATCCGCTCCTAGATGATCCGCAACTTCTATGACATAGCCTGAACCATCTCTGGTTCTATACGTGCTGACTCCATCACTATCGACAAAGGATATCTGAAACGCGTTTGGATTCTCTCTCTCTACTCCTAAAATCTGAATGCCCGATCTCCTACTAAGAGCATCTGCTACAATGTACCCCTCTCTAGGAGTATAACCTATCTCGAAGTCATAGTCCTGGAGGAATTCAATATATCACTGCTATCCCAGATTCGTGTCATTCTATGAGAAGATACACCTGAGATTATTGAGTTGGAAAGAATCATAAACCGTTCACTCAACAAACAATGGGTGAGACTAGCCAATCGTAAGATTTCATCTCCACCCCTTTTCATCTATGTTCCACAAAATAGTTGTTGGGATTTCTCAACTTCCAAAAAGAGAAATCTGGTCTCATCCCATGGATGAACCACATTCTTTGCCTAATACCATCAATCCGGACTTGAAAGGTACTATTTCATGCCAATGATGACGTTGTAAGGCCTCGACGCTACTACCAAGAGATCCAACCGTTACTCTCGCCTCCAAGGGTAGAGTCACACTGTCGGTAGCAGTGTGTGGTCACTGGGTCTCCTCCAGTAGGTATCTCGAAATTGGGGATCAAGTCAACGGTTTTAAATAGGAACCTCTTAGTATAACCCATACGGAGAGGACAAGAAAGTAAAAGTCTCAAAAAAAGGTGTCTTTTATTACTGCAGATCAAAGTACAAAGTCACATACAACCACAACAACAACAAAAAGGAAACTAGAATCACAAATAACAAAGGCATCCATGCCTGAAACTAGTCTCACTCTTATCCACCTACCTCTGAAGCTCCATTTTCGTAAGCTTCAGCTTCCTGAAGTTGAGCTCTCCCATATCCACTCGTTCCCTACCATAGGGGTGGACCTACTGGTTGTGGTGGAAACTCCTCGAAGCTTCGTACACCAATAGTTGTATGACCATCTCCTCTACCCTGGTCTGGTAGGTCTCTTTATTTCCTGCTTCTCATCTGCTGGAGTGGTCAGGCAGTCTCGAGCCAAGTGACCCTTCCTGCTGCATGCATAGCACTTCCTGCTCCTCATATGGATGACCCTGCTTCGTTTTCCTCGCACAAATGAACCTAAAAACCGAGTTCACCCACCTGTTGGCATGGTCCCCCTAGACCTCTACATCATCCATCTCCTACCTACAGATGACTTAGCTACAAATGAAAAACCATGAGGCAGAGAAAGCAGTTCCTGAGCATGCTCAGAGTGTAGAGTCACCGGTATAAACTCCACCCTAAAGAAAGTCTCGAAATCTCCCCAAGTGAAGGTCATATCATCACAAAATAGGAACATGTGGCTCCACTACCTCTCAGATGCTCCCTGGAAGAGGCTAACATCTAGGTACACCATCAAGTGTGCGAGTGTCCCAGTTGTGTGGAAATCTCATGCTAAAAACTCCATCCAGTGCCCAGCTGTTTGAAAATCCGACTCACCTAGAAACGTCGGAGGCCTCTAATGCTTGAACTCGTGCATCACTCTCAAGCGGCGTGCACTCCTTGTTGGTGTCTGATCTAGAATAGGGCCTTGTACTGAGGCCTCATCTCTCAACGACATGTCTTCACGTAGAACTGTCGGGGCTCTAGCTGATCGTCCGCGGGGAGGCATCCTGAAAGAATAGATGTGACACAGTCAAAAGACTATAACTGGTGAGCTGACCTGTTTTGAGTTGTTTTAAAAGAATATTTTTGAAAACTCACACGCAATCAGTGTTTTCATGCACCGAGTCAGAAATCAGCAGTCAGGGTCCGGGTGTCTGGATACGTCAGCCGCCCGCACCAACACTAGACTCCCTGAACTGAAGACCACACATATTACCCTTAACACTATTTCTTCACAGAAAGAAAATATTAGAGTCCAAAGTTCTTTAGTAAAACCAACTACTCTGATACTAATTTGTCACAACCCATCTTTGGGGCCCATGTCGTGACTACCCCAAGCCCACCTTCCATAGGCCAAGGGCTGGTGACTAGAACCAAAGGCGTAAATCCTGATAACTGGGAATGCATTTCCTTTATAAAAGTAAACAAACACCACAAAGTACAAGAGGAAGTAATACAAAATGTACAAAAGGAATTACTGAAAAGTAAATGGGCCAGAATACAAACCCAACTGAAATGTACAACTACAACTGAATGAAATTACAACAGAAAAGACAAACACATGGAAAAATAGAAGTAGCTCCTGGGTCATCCACCTCGGATCCTACCTGAAGGGTAGGTACAGATAGCGCAGCTCCTGGATCATCCACCACAGATCCTACCGGAAGGGTAGGTATAGATAGCCATCTCAACACTCTCACCCGTCAACCTCCTCAGAGTACCATCTCATCATGAAGTCCACCCCTAGATACTGACTCGTCGTGTGATCCAACTCAGGGTACCGTCTAGTCCTCAAAACCTCGGCCTCCGTCAGCGTTGTCCATTTTCTACATCCAACACAATGAGGTGCGGGCATAGCCCATGCAGGGGTGAGTATAATGATACTTAGTAGGAACCCCAATACCCTCACGGTCTCACTAAATCCAATAAGGATAACCACAAAGAAGGATCTAAATAGTTAACCCTTATAGAGGTATAAGCCCATAATTATACCTAAGTTATCAAGTAACCCATCTAAAACATGAGGTATCACACTGATATGAAAACAACGGATAAACACTACTTTGGTATATGCCCGTACATATACCTATGTTAGCAAGTAATCGATCTCAATCGTGAGGAAATCACAAAGGTCAACGACTCAGCTCAAACCAGGATTTTTATTCGTGATGTTGAAACCATGGCTACTGGAGAACTCCTCCTCTGTCGAGCACAATAGTCCTGTCATCAATCCGAGGTGGTACTGACTAACCTTAGACTGCTGAGGTACTACTCCTGTCGAGTATCGTGGGTCCGCAACCAAACATAATAGTGCTCCCCGCCCGAGATCTGCCGCCAAAACATAGTAGTGGTTCCCCTAATAGCCAATAGAGGTACTCCTCCTATCGAGTACCGTGGGTCTGCGGCCAACTACCAGGTAATCTGTCCGCCATGGGTTTACCGCCAAATAACGGGCGCTCCGTCCTCTGGGCTAGTCGACTCACTCCATGTCGAATCGATCAAGCAGTCATCAGGTCCATAGCTACTAGGTCTCTGCAATCTGTACGCTCATCTCCGGGAGTATCTGCTCCCTGTGCTACTGGTCAATACTCCATGTATCACAAAGTCCCACGAAGAAGAAGTATCACATTGAACCGCCGCGTCATAGGAATCTCAACGCAACAGACGGCGCGTCAATCGAACGCCTGGTCTGTGAGTTATTAGCCATTTTGTCCCGTGGGCCTGGTTTGTTTCGTGTATGAACCAACCGAATTGTATCTCAACTATACCCATAACTCTCATAGGGTATACTCAAAGGGACCATTTCTCAATGATATTACTAATGCTGCTGACGGTTTATCAAACATACATCTGGTCTGAATGTAATTATCTTTTCCGTTCCAAGGCCCGGTTGAATTTTGGGTACAATCTAACCCGACCACACTCCAATTGCTTCCAAACCTCAGGTTATGTATACCAAAAGATCCGTATCACAAAAATAAATCCAACAAAGTCGACGGCACGCCAATCGGATGTCCAGAACTCAAGTTAAAATCATTTCCTCTCCAAGGGCCTGGTTGGATTCGTGTTCGAACCAACTCGGTCATACCCAAACGTTGACGAACGGCTGTCTTTATCCAAGGATCCCTACGCAACTGACGGTGCATCGATCGGAGGTTCTTAGCCAAAGATAAGGGCGTTTAAATGAGCCTGGTCCAAAAATAGGGGGTATGGGCCCGATCCGACCCGGCCCAATACCCCATGGGTCGGCCCGAACTGGGTCGACCTGGCCCGGTTCGAGGCCCGGCGTGGCTGGGCACGGCCGACCCAGCCGGTGCGGCCTGCGGCCCAGCTCGGCGCTAGACGAGCAGAGCGCACGGGGCGCACCCCCTTTTTCAGAAATGGAAGACCCTGTGGGGTCCGCCCTAAATGGTGGTCCGGGGGGTTATACCCCCCACCCCTCGGTTTCCTGAAAATGGACGGCATTTATGGTCGGCCAGTTGCGAGCCGCCACGGGACCCCTTCTGGGTCCCGCCTTTTGGAGATGTCTGTTGCCGACTCGGTCGGCCGCCCCTGCTGGTCCGCCGCGGCCCTCTCTAGCCACGACATTCTTTGGCTTCTCCGGCGTGGTGCGACGAAACCGCGCACCCCTGCCATAGCCCACTCTAGCTGCGGTTTTCATTGGCCTCTCCGGCGCAGCGCGACGATGCCGCACACCACCGCCGCGGCCCGCTCAGGCTGCAGTTTACTTAGTCCCTGTGCGGTGCAACGGCACTGCGCCGCCTTCTCCGTGGCCTTGCTTGGCCGCGGTTTCCTGCCAAGCATCGCACGGTGCAACAACACTATTCACCTCAAACTCCACATCAACCAATATCAACAAAGAAGAGGGGAGTAGAATCGGGTGTGTTTGTGCGGTCTGATCTCCTCCCGTTATGGAGATATCATGCGGCCAAACTGAATCTCAAGAAAAGTAGAATTTCATTGAATGGTATTAATGTTTGAACATAAAAACCCCTACCTTGAGAAAGATCTGCGGTTGTCGTGTAACATGGACAAAGTTCTTGCTTTTGTCATCATAGGTGTGCACCCGAAGAAGTAATGACATCTCCTCTCTTGTCACAGAGAGAAGTATAGATAGCGCATACTCATTCTTCGTCAGAGGGTTGAAGAAGATAGCTTGTCTTATTTCTTCAGAGGTTCCCCCAACATATTATTTTCCAAACAAATAATGCATTAACCTACTCCCATTAAAAGACAAGCCAACCTTTTAAAATTAATTCTAGATATTAGTTATGTGAGTAGGCTAGCTTTAATGGTGGATAAGAGAGGTTTAGGGATTTGAGGGGGAAATGAAGAGTTACACAAAATAAGTGGTGCTATCATAATTAATGAAGGGGGTTTGGGAAAGATGGAAATTTGGAGCTCGTGTGGGCCCCACCTCTCATAAATCACACATGGGAGGTTGGGTGGTTACGGACCCCAACAACAACTTCCCATGAGAGTGTTCAACTTGCAGGGTTACAAAAATAAAATTTCTCAACAATTTTATTCATTTTAAACCAATTCCCAAATAAATAATCCTCATCCCGCTTCGAACGCATCTACGGTAAAGGTCCCCTTGAGAAATTACCGGTGCTGCGGTTTCATCGGTGCCCTTGTATTTCAATTCCGTGTACCAGTTCAAAAGATAGAAAAATTCGCTCGTTCGTTCACTAAACGTACCCGAGCTAAACATCGAAAATTGATACCGGGCACACTGGGCCTCAGAATCAGGTGCCATCAGAGGCCACAGAGTCATAAAATTCAAAGAAATTAAGAAAAAAAATTCCATTAAATTTTCGAGTCTTTACATTTAGAACATGAGAGACGTCACAGACATATTCTATTCAGTGAGTTTTTGAAATATGTGAAAATTATTTTTTATGTATATTTTTTATTATATTGGTCTTCAGGACGATTTTAATTATTATTGATTATGTTAGAAAATAAGATCAGGACATGGAAACTAAGACTGATGATATTAAATTTGTAATATATTTTATACAAGCATATATTTTTAAAAACCAATGTGATCATAAGTGACCATGGTTCATAAATTTCGAATAAAAATTTAGGTTCACTTATTTATAAGTGTACTGTGATACATGAGACATTAACTACAAACAACCCTATAATGAACATTTATTTTGAAATTAAAAATTGAGAGTAATAATGAATACTATCTAAAAACATGTTTCGCAATTAAATGGATTGGATTATGAATTTATGTTATGAACTTGGGAATATAAGGTATTATATAATAAAACCCTTAACTGTCTACTATATCAATTTAACATCTTAATGATTTTTTATTCCTAAAAAGATAGTGCATTTTCGATTTTGGGTGATACAAAAAATTTAATATATTAAAAAAATAAGGATAAAATAAGATATTTCATTATAAAAATACCAAATTATCATCATGTGGGGACTCACGACTCTAAAAATAAACATTCAAAATCAAATTATGATTATATGACCATGAATAGATTTTTTTATCTATTATATGATTTCATTCTTAATAATCCATGGATAAAACATTCCATTGGTATGTTCCATTGTAGATGGATAATCCCTTAGGAGTTATGTAATTTTAATCCTTTTATTGTAGTGGATATATTATAATAGGTCAAATTATTTTTCATTATTGTAATGGACCTAAATTAAAATAATAAACTGAGGGATCCTTCGTACATGTATTTTGTGTCACCACACTACATGCCACAATTAGAACCCCATATGACCGGTTAGATATTTTCAACTTTTAAGAGATCAATACACTATTTTTTATTTATTATTAATAATATGTTAAATATATGTGATGGATAATGAAGGAATATCCCAATGAACATAATTTAATGTTCTTCTAAAAGAATGGAAAAGTGATTACATCTTCTGCAAGTTCATTGTCTAAATAGATCCAAGGTAGAACATACATTCATATGATGATTATAGAGGTGTTTAATAAAGAATAAAATACAGGTGTTTATCAAATGAATTAACAATTTATTTTATTTTTTATAATATATGTGGATTGTTTTTTAGAATGACATGATTGAGCTATGAGTAAAATTTTCAAATATGAATAGAATTTAGAGGAACCAACAAAGGATCATTGATAAGGAAGGATACTATAAATGGGGAATATATTACATATAATAATTGTTTATTAGATTGAAAAAATCTTGAATTAATTGAGAGAGTGAAGGATAATTGATATATTGTTGTATTAATATTTAAATGATGTAAAAATTTGGAAATGTATATTATGAGCATTGAAAATAATTTGATATTATCCAAAATTATTTAATGATTTTATATTTATCCTATAATATGTTAAAAGAAACATTGGTGGGATGATTTATAATTGATTTTATTTCAAAATCTAATCATTTATATTTTCTTAGAGTGTATTTTTGATAATTTTTGAGAAATATTTATTTTTCAATGAATATTTAAAATATAGAATTTTATTTAAAAATGTTTTTTCATTTAAAAAATATGTATATTTAAATTTTTAATTAATTTGATTTAAATGTTGAATTTATTAATTTATATTATTAATAATCCATTTATTTTTATTTAAAATATGTTAATGTTTTATATATCTATAATATCATTTTATATATAAGAAACATTTTTTTTCTAGATGACTGATTTTCATCCTATTTTACTGGTATAGTTTTAGATTAAATTTGGTCACTTCTATGAATGAAATTTGATAAAATGGTTTACATATTATGGATTTATATTTCAATATTTTGTAATAATTCCACTTTATTCTCTTAATGAGTAGTAGTAATAATAGATATTTGTTAACCCGATTAAGGATAAAATCGGTTTAACAGGGGGTTAAACCATGGTATGTAGATGATTCCTTAATTAATATTGTATAAATAAAATTTTATAAGAATATTAAATTCTCACACTGTCCCTCATTCTAATATATAGATATTTTTAAGAACTTTTTATGATTATGACAATTTTATATTTTAATAATTCATGAAACAACAAGTGTTCCCTCTCCCCATGATTAAAATGACACCCATTTCTCTAATTTTAACTTTTTTGTGACTTATATCCCTACCAAATCCTAGAAAGAAAATTATTAACCACTATAGATATGAATTATAGGTTATGGTCTTCATAAAATACCATTTTATGGGTTCCTCATATTGGATCTTAATGATGTCTATTGAGAAAGAGATAATCACTCCACTTGAACTCTTTAAATTTATTTCTTCTTTTACCTCATATAATTATATAATATTAATAAAAAATAAAAAATAATGTATCCTAGATTTACTAAAATGTAATTTTCATTAATTAAAAACCATTATTCAGCCACTTTTCCTTCAAATGGGATTTGAAAGTATTTCCCATACATACTAGTGGGTTACCTCCTCCATATAGTGATATAAAACATTTTATATAACCATATTTAATGGATTTTTATTATTATATTTTTAATGTATATATATTATATTTATTAAATAAATTTTCTTTTTAAATTATAATATCATATATACATTTTTACCTCCCAATACATTGGTAAATGATAACGTCACCCATTAATATGTGTGGACTACCACCCCCTCAGAGTGATATGTATAGTTCTTCATTTACAATTTACATTGAAGCTAATAAGTAAATTTTTAATAATTATATGTATGATAATAATGACTATTTAACGTTAACATATAATTTACCTCTCAATATTTCCTTCTGTCAAAAAATCGAAACAGGGTTTTGCGTACATACGACTTACCGTCTCAATGAACAGTGTAATTCATTTTCTTATATATACCTTTTATGGGAGAATAATTATATATATGAATATATAATGAATATATATATGATATTTATATCATGGGTAACATTCATGATTTTATGTAACCATGATAAATTTAATTTCATCAGATCTACTAAACAGAAATTGTTAAGAAAAATAAAAATTTATAAACATGAAAATGATTATTTTTATTATAAATTATTAATATATGGGGGTTTTATTTTATAAGTGGATAATATAGAATATTTTATGTATTTACATATCTTTGTAATATAATTATACTAAATTTTAATTTATTATACTGTAGTTTAGAGATCATTCGAAGCAATGTTTACTTTAAGAATGAGATTTATGTCCTAATCCCACTAGTTTTCAGGATTTTTTATTACAATGTTTTTTATGTTAATATTTTATGAAATTTATCTCAAAAATTCCAACAGATTTATAGTTCTCAATGTATTTAATTATATTACATGTTTCATTTCATTTCATTATATATAGGAACATAAGTTACTAAAAAAATATTTACATTGAAAATGAATTTTATTTCACCCTTCCGTCGAAAAGCTGTTTCCTTTCATTTCCAAGATTTCTATAAGAAATTACAATAATGTATCATATATTATAAAATCATTGTTTATATTTATTTTTTTCCCTATTATTGAATTTTTTAAAATTGGTTAAAATTAATATTATTTTCATTTTGTGAATGATGTAATTTTTACTACGTTATAGTAATATAAAGTAAACACTATTTTATCTCACATGATGTAAACAAAATCTCTCATTATCGTGGCTAATAAATTATTTGAATATTCCCTTAAAATCATTCATGTATATTTTCAATGATACTATTTTTCATAATTTTTTTAATTTTTTAACATTATAATTAAGTAATTAAAAAATTAAAAGGGTAATTTCCTTATGAAATATTCTATTTGATATTTTAAATTAATTTTTAATACTGATAACATCATTTGATGTTAATTATTATCTACTAGGGATATGATCCAAGGATACCATCCATATTCTTGTTTGGGATGGTTTATCATTTCGATGATGTGATATTTTTTATTCCCATTTAATTTTCCTAGGTTATTCTATAATGAAATGTTGAAATGTTTATGAAATCCATTTCCTCTCAATGAGTTATGATATATGATGAATTGTTTATGTTGTTGTTTAAAATATATTAATTAATTATTATTACATTACTAGTTATCCGATAATTTTATATCCCTCCAATTAATTGGGTAAATATGGATGTCTCATGAGATAATATGAACATGATTTGTGAGTGAACGCAGTTCACTAAGGGAATCTATCCACTATGATAATATTTAGAGTGAACCTTGAAAATGGATATAATAGAATGGGGAGTGGAAATTATCTAGTGATATTGTCTTGGACATGAACCTTGACTAGAGAAATTATTTTATATACTAATGTGTTTGATATAAACTTATATCTTATGCACATATTTTACTCTCATGACTCATATTATTTTATTACATTATGATTCATGTCATATAAATTATAAATATTTATGTCATGATTAATATTATAATATATGTAATATTGGGTATGGTCTTCAAAGGTTATAAAATTTGTTTATACCATTATTCTATTGTTATGTTTATGTAATCTGTAAGAAATTGGATCTTCGTTTCAGGTATGTCCATCCATTTTCTAGAATTTCTGGGAAAAATAAAGTTTCTGGAAATTTTTGAATTACACGTCAAGTACACTCTGAGTACACATCATGTACTCTTTTCCTGCTCAGATCCGTGTACTGGCCGTGTATGGGCCACAAAAACGGTGTGTATGGGTGATGTGGATGCCAATTTTGGCAGATTAAGGAAATATCTAGTACACGCCATGTACTTTTCTATTTTTTCATTAAACGGACTAGGGTCACGTCTAATCGAGAAAAATCTCTTCTTCTCCAGCTTTGTCATACGGTAGTGCCAGGAATCCATGTATCTTCAATGAGCCACAGTTCCTCCGCCCATTCTCAGATTCGAGCACGGTTGATTGTGCTGGAATCGCAGCGGTGAGTTCATCCTTCTGCTTGAGCCTTGTTTTCTAATTCTTCCTCCTTCTCAAGTTATCATGGTTTGAGTGTTTTGGATTCTTTCTAATATCTATGATGTTCGGGGGAGAATCAATCGTTTTGGTTCAAGTATATCGATCTCCTAGGATCGAGGTAGGTGGTTTGTGCCTTACCTTTCGATGTCTTTGAGTTTTATGTGCAAATTACACCAATACCCATGAACGGGGTATTGTGTGTTTACATTTTTTGCCTTGTTTTTTTTCCTGCCTTGCTTGTATGCTTGCGTAGAGGTAAATTGATCATGTTAAAGGATACTTTTTTTTGCTTGGATATTATTGCCATGATTTGTTTTGTTTAAAACCTTTTGGGTCTTGTTTTCCTTTGGCTGTTACACCTGTTGCATTGCTGTGTAATTATAGGTTGGAGTGAAATTCATGACATGCTTGTTGCCTTACAGACTATCAGAAAAGTAGCTCTATAGGTGTACTTTGGTTAACCAAGTAGCTCTATAGGTGTACTTTGGTCTTATATCATTATTATGCACTGACCGACATGGGACTGAGAGAACCTGGTGCTATAGACTATAAGGGATAGACTGAGTGGGCTTCCCAATGAGTCTTACATATTATAGACTACATGAGGGTAGACAGAGAGATCATCCTCAGAGAGTCATGGAAATTAGACTACAGGGGATGGACCAAGTGAGCTCCTAGAGAGTCTTGGATTATTATAGACTATAGGAGGGTAGACCGGGTGCACTTCGTCATAGTGTCTTACACTGTTTTATTTTCAATTTAAGAACCTTCCCAGGCAAGAGGAGGAATTGACAGAGTGAGCTTCCACAGAGTGTCTGTGTTATACTTGAGACTATAAAAGGAATTGTCCGAGATAGCTTCCTCAAAGAATCTATAGACATTTGGGCTAAGAGGGTTAGACTGTGTGATCTTCCTCAGAGAGTCCCTGACTACCCTAGACTATAAGGGGAATTGACCAAGTGAGCTTTCCCAGAGAGTCTCAAAAATTCGTAAGACTAAACAAGAGGGGTTAGGCTGATTGCACTGCCCAGAGGGTTGTGGTACTTCTGGGATAGGACCCGAGGGGGATGACTGTGAGTACTTTCTAGAGGGTTTCCTGCTTGTTATCTATTTGGTTCACTGCTATTGTTGGTTGTGGATTGATTGATGTTGTGTATCATCCTACATAACTACTGTTTACAGCCTACTACTTTGTTGTTGCTATTTACTACTTATTGAACTTTACCTTCCATATACTCACTGATTGTTAGGAACATATCTTCGAGTGGTTTCTTACTGGGATTTTATCTCACACCCTTTTTTGGGGCATGCTTTTGGGCCCAAGCAGACTATGTTGTTTCTGGTATGGACAAGGGAATGTTCCCTTTGACTTCTCGTACTTGATTTCTTGGAGCAGGATAGCACGGGACCAAGCTTTGGCTTGCGATGATGAGGAGTTTTTTACTTTTACTTTGTAATTGTTTTGGTTTTAGGGTGTTTTTGTATTGTGAAATGTTTGGATGATTTCTTAGATTTTTATCTTTCATCATTCCATATATACATATGTGCTCCAGTTTGTGGATTTATTCGTCTGCTATTTATTATTGTTTGTTTTTTATTTCGTCCCCTATTGAATGTATATTAATTCCGTTGTGTACTCTGCCAATGATGGAATAGTTTCCCCACTATCACAACCAAGGCCCTCGCTGGTAGTCGACAGCCTCTGGCATTTGGGTAAATGCGCTTGAGTCCATGTGACCAACCGGGTATGGGGCACCTCTGGGAGGATTCTGGAACCGGGATGTTACAAACTGGTATCAGAGGAGTTCATTTCTCTTGCATTACTGTTTGGAGACTTTATCCAGTGATAGGACGGATTCAGTACTTGTTAATAAGATGTTCCTCGGAATAGCTAACCCGTGTACAGGGAAAACCCATACTACCTCGTTTATTGCAGTTTTATGGTTTTGAGATTTTACGGTTGATCTGATTTCACCTAGACTGATTCACATGCTTCGTGCTGTTATTGTTTTGATATTACGGTTCTATTTCTGTCACAACCCGATGAGATGAGGGTATCCCATCTCATGCATCATGTATGAACTTGTTATAAATCACATTCCATGCATTCTTTCCATTCCATCTAGGGTGGATTAGTGATTTCATGTTGTTGTGATAGACTCAGTGTAGATTATGCATGATATTGTGATAGATGCTTGATAGAATCCCTGCTGTTTGGATAGAGAAACCGATTGTGTTGTACTTTTCTTAAATGAACACCATGTTTTGAGTCTTGAGGTGTTATAAGCCATATTGAATCAAATTTTGGTGGATCATGACCTTGTTTTCACTTGTATACGACTATAGAAGATGCCATGTTTTGATTTGCAGGGCATACGGGCCCTCACGGATCAGAATTTGGCACCCCTTTGCCTTGTTTTCAGTGTTTCTGGGATTCTGTACAGTTTCTGATCTACTGCCCAGAGAAACCCAGAATTCACAGCATGTACTTTATGGATATTCATCGTGTAGTTTTTAGGCCGTGTTACTGACCATGTGGATAGAAACATGGTGTCATGGAAATAACTTCAGGAACACTCTGTGTACGGTAGGTACACACTATGTAGTTTTGAGTCGTGTACCCTGTCGTGTCACTAACAACACGGCCAAGGAAGATCGAGTATAACACGCCGTGTGGGTAAAGAACATGCCATGTAGTTTTGTCCTAGGTACCTGGTCGAGTCATGAAGAACACGAGTCGGTGTTATCTTCTCTTATAAATGCCGTGTTTATTTAGAACACGCCGTGAAAGGGCAGCCGTGTAGACGGCTGTGTAACTAACAACACGGGCCGCCGAGACCGTGTCTAGTACATGCCATGTCCCTATGGAACACGCCGTGTAGTCTTGGGTTAGTTCGGACCGTGTGGGTTAGTCATGTAAGGATAATCAGGCAGGGGTTTAGAGTTCAAGTACACGCCTTGAGTGGGAACAACACGCCGTGTAGGTTGGGGTGTTACATGACCAGTATCGACAGGAGTACAAGCCCATGTTAATGTCTAAATAAGAAATGTCGTGTAGTTTTTGTACACGCCGTGTAGTCGTGTTTTGTAAAACATGATAGTTTCTTCTCCCTGTTCACATTTTTTACTCCTGTGTTTTTAGTCTTTATTAATCCTGATCTAAGGTGTGCTTTTGATCTTCTGGAGCTATGCCTCCATGATGTCCTCCAGTTGTACGTCAGTTGGCAGATGGTGATCATACATCGGATATGGCTGATCATGGACCTCCTGTTGATCCTCCTCCTATGCCAGCCTTGGCACCAGCAGTTATACCCATCACATGCACCAATACACAGTTCAGGGAGGATTTCCTAAGGATGATTCATACTTTTCAGGGACCGCCGCCTCCTGCCCCATCGATGGCTGAGCTGACGAGGGTTTTTCAGTAGCAACATCCTCCTACTTTCTCAGGGGGATGGAGGACCCTAGGCTATAGAGTCGTGGTTTGAGGCCACCCTGACTATCATTGAGCATATGGAGATTCCCGTAGAGAAGAGGGTAATTTTGGACACTTATATGCTCTGGGAGACCACTAAGAGGAGGTGGGAGGTGATCTCAGATTTAGAGCATCAGCATGGTATGTCTTGGGATGAGTTTCGATGCACCTTCTATGACTAATTTTATCCGGAGACCCTAAGGGCCGATCAAGACCGACAGTTTATGAGTCTTCAGTAGGTTACTCTCTCCGTTATGGAGTACTCATCTCGCTTCACTAAGCTGCAGTGCTTCACACCAATCCCAGCAGGTGATGAGTTTTTCCTTGCTAGGAAGTTCAAGTACGGTCTCAGGTAGGATATCTGTTCCCAGGTGAATATCATCCAGTCGATTTTCATATCCTCCATCATCAACCAGACGTAGATTACTGAGCACAATCTGAGGGATTCTGGAGCAGTGAGCCAGGGCAGCTCGACATCCAGAGCTGGTGTTCCTCCAACAGACCGTAGGAAGTGTCCCAGAGATTCTTCTTGACGAGATCGGGGTTCACGGGATATGTCTACTGGCAGGCAGGTTGTATGATACCAGTGTAGTAGGAGTGGGAATACTATGCCTCAGTTCTAGAGGGATATGATGGAGTGCTGATCTTGCTGTAAGATGGGCCATCTTCAGCGCTTTTGTCTGATCTTCTCACCTTCATCTGGTGGTTGGGTTCCTCTATAACCTCGCATTCTAGAGATGCTTTACTAGTTTCCCACCTGTTTGGGAACTGGAGTTATTCCAGAGGTTCAGGCCTAGGTGGAGGTCGCGGCCATGGTGGTTAGTCACTAGGTCATCAACAACAACAAAGTGGATCAGCTCAGAGCGGTCAGCCAGAGAAGCAGGGCCGCGGTGCAGGCCAGTCTTTCGCCATGGAGCAGACTTATCCGGATCAGGATCCCTGGCCTTCTAAAATTCAAGGTACAATCTTAGTAGCCATAGTTTTATCTTTAGGTCTTTTCGATATTGGTGATTCCCATTGATTTATCTCTGTTGCGGTTGTGAAGATCCTTGGGCTCTGTATCGTTTCGTCTGCCGACTAGTTAACTCATGACATTCCGTTGGGAACGAGGACATCTAGCATATGTCAGTGCATATAATTCCCTCTAGAGGTTGTGGGGGTCATTTTATATGGGACCTCTAAGTCCTAGAGATTTCGGGCTATTAAGTCATTCTCGGCATGGACTAGTTGGTTCCCTTCTAGGTAGTCATTGATTGCTATCACCACTGGGTGAGTTTCGTATCACCAGAGGGCAGATATTTTCTTCATAGAGGAGAGTGGGATGTCCAGGAGGGTAGAGCTAGACCAGAGCATCATGGTCTAGGGAAATTTATAGTCCATATTACTAGTCTTTATCTGGATGACCAGGGGACTTCACAATTAGACTTTTTCCCATTGGTCGACCATTTTAAGGATGTCTTTCCAAAAGAATTTTCAGGTTTTCCTATAGAGTGTGAGGTATAATTCTCGATTGAGCTCGTGCTAGGAGTGGCACCGGTGTCCATTCCTCATTATAGGATGGCTACACATGAATTGAAGGAGCTCAAGAAGCATTTGGAGGAGTTGCAGGAAAAGGGATTCATCCGACCCAGTACTTCTCCATGGGGTTCGCCTGTCCTGTTTGTGAAAAAGGCAGACGACACCCTTCGGCTTTGTGTGGATTATCGGAAGCTGAACCAGTTGACGGTCATGAACCGATATCCCTTACCGAGGATTTATGACCACCTTGATCAGCTTCGAGGACCTCTGTTGTTCTTGAATATCGAGTTGAGGTCCGGTTATCAACAGTTGCGTGTTAGACCATCAGATATACCTTTGAAAGCCTTCAGGAGCAGGTATGGTCTATACGAGTATACAGTCATTCCGTTCGGTCTCACGAATGCACCTGTAGATTTCATGGAACTGATGAACCGAGTGTTCCATCTGTATCTAGATTCCATCGACGTGGTCTTTGTGGACGATATCTTGGTGTACTCTCACACTCGACACGACCATGCCACACATCTTGAGATCGTTCTGAGTACACTGAGAGAGGATCGGCTGTATGCTAAACTCTGGAAGTGCCACTTCTTGATGGATCAGATTCACTTCTACGGTCACTTCATCTTAGAGACTAGAGTTTCAGTGGACCCAGGGGAAGTGAGAGCTGTAATTTCTTGGGAGAAACCGAAGAACGTCTTTGAGGTGTAGAGTTTTCTATGGCTAGATGGATACTACAGGTATTTCATACAAGACTTCTCGTGCCTAGCAGTACTGTTGACAGGTCTGACCAAGAAGGGGGAAAAGTTTTTATAGTCAGATCCTTGTGAGTCAGCCTTTCAGGAGCTAAAGGGGATGTTGATGTCAGTACTGATACTAGTGTTTCCAGAGCCAGGCAAGGGATACACTGTTTACTGTGATGCCTCACGTATCGGGCTGGGAGCTGTGATTATGCACGGAGATGGGGTCGTTGATTACAGGTCTCAGTAGTTGAGGCCACATGAGAGGAACTACTCGATGCAAGATCTGGAGTTGGAAGTATTTGTTCATGACTTACGTTGTTGGAGACACTACCTTCTGGGAGAGCACATTGTGGTTCTGACCGACCACAAAAGTCTGAAGTATATCTTCACTCAGCATGATCTGAATATGAGGAAGCACAGGTGGGTTGAGTATCTTTAGTCTTTTGACTTCGAGCTCTCCTATACACTGGGAAAGGGAAATTCAGTGGCTGATACTTTGAGCAGGAGAACTCAGATTTAGGCAGTTCCGGAGGCCAGCAGTGAGTGGCCGCTTATGGCTCTATTTTCTGAGATGCACTTAGAAGTGCATGACAGGCAGGGACAAACTGTCTTATCTTCTGTGTCTATTACCAATACACTTATTTATCGGGTATGGATGAGGCAGCTATCAGATTCAGAGGCCTTAGTCATATGGGAGAGTGTGTCAGGAGGGGACCATCTTGCTGGATGGACAGTGAGAGAGGATAAGATCTTGCGTTTCTGAGGATGCATATGGGTGCCAGCAGATATACGCGAGGAGCTGATGTGGGATTTTTATTCCTCGGTATTGGCAGTTCATCCTGGTGTCACCAAGATGTATCGTGGCCTACACCACTAGTACTGGTGGTCAGGTATGAAGAAATATATTGTTGTTTTTTCCATGAGATGTTCTACTTGTCAGCATGTGAAAGCAGTGCATCAGCGACCAGCATGTCTTTTGCAACAGTTACCCATTCCCAAGTGGAAGTGCAACGATGTCGCGATGGACTTCATGACCTAGTTACTGAGGTCACCAATGGGGAGTAATGTTGTATTTGGTTTTCGTCGTTAGGCTTATGAAAGTTTCTCACTTCTTGCTGATTAAGGAGACCTTCAGTGTTGATGATCTGGGACAGTTGTACATTCAAGATATTATACGTCTAAATGGAGTTCCACTCTCCATTGTTTCAGACAGAGATGTGTGCTTTACTTCTCGGTTCTACCAGGGACTTCAAAAGGCCTTGGGTACATGGGTACTTTTCAGTACAACATACAATCCCCAGATAGATGGCCAGTCCAAACAGACGATCCACGTGCTTGAGGATATGCTCCAAGCTTGCATTCTAAAATTCGGTAGTTCTTGAGAGAAGCATATTCTTCCTATGGATTTCGCCTACAAAAATAGATTTCAGGCAACCATTCAGATGGCACCATACGAGGCTCTGTATGGTAGGCCATGCCGATCAGCCTTATGCTGGATAGAGGCAGCTTTGCTGGGACCTCGTCTTGTTTAGGAGACCTCTAAGAAAATTGATTTGATTCGAAAGAGTATGTCTATAGAACAATCTCGGAAATAGTCTTATAATGATCAGTGCAGACAACCTTTGGAGTTTGAGGTCAGGGATTAGGTTTTCCTGCGTGTCACCCCGAGGTTGGGACACAAGAGGATTCAGATAAAGGGTAAGCTTTCACCACGGCACGTCAGGTCGTTTGAGGTTTTGAAGAGAGTTGGGCCTGTTGCCTATCAGTTGCATGTAACTCAGAGGTACCGGGCTATGCACGACGTCTTTCACATCTCTCATCTCGGATGTTACATTTCAGACCCTTCTAATGACTTTCAGCCTAAGGAGGTTGAGCTTGAAGTGGATGTGTCATTCGAGGAGCATCCTATCTGAAATTTTGATCATAATATAAAGGTTCTCTATGGGCGGTTTGTTCCTCTAGTACGGGTGCTTTGCCAGCATGCGCGAGTACAAGACGAGACATGGGAGAGAGATGCCAATGTGCAATCGTAGTGGCTGGGGCTGTTTGTGGTTTCTTCTTCTACGCCTCACTAAGAATATTTGGGGTCGAATTTCTTTAAGGGGGGGGGGGAAGTTTTTAAGAACCCGAATCTTCATTTCAGGTATGCCCTCCCTTTCTCTGGAATTTTTATGAAAAATAAGTTTCTAGAAAACTTTCAAGTACACGTCATGTACTTTCTGAGTACACGCCGTGTACTCTTTTCCCGCTCGAATTCATGTACTGGTTGTGTCCGGGCCACACCCATGGTGTGTAGGGGTGACGTGGAGGCCGATTTTGGCGGAGTACAGAAAGACCTAGTACACGCCATGTAATTTTATTTTTTTTCATTAAACGGACCGGGGTCGCGCCTAATTGACGAAAGGATCTTCTTCCCCAGCTTCATCATCTGAGAGTGCGTGGAATCCGTGGATCTTCGACGAGCCAACGTTCTTCCATACATTCTCTGATTCAAGCACGTTCGATTGAATTGGAATCTTAGTGGTGAGTTCTTCCTTCTTCTTGAGCCTTTTTTTCCAAATCTTATTCCTTCTCAAGATATCTTGGTTTGAGCTTTTTGGACATTTTCTCAGATCTACTACATTCAGGGGACAATCATTCGTCATGGTTAAAGTATATCAATCTCCTAGGATCGAGGTAGGTGGTTTTTGTCTTACCATTCGATGTATTTGAGTTTTATGTGAAAATTCTACAAATACCCATGTATGAGGTATTGTGTGTTTACCTTTTTTCCCTTGTTGTTTTATTGCCTTGCTTATATGCTTGTGTAGAGGTAAATTGATCATGTTATAGGATACTTTTTTCTGCTTGGATGTTTTTCCCATGCTTTTTTCTGTTTACATCGTTTGTGGTCTCTTTTTTCCATTGGCTGTTACACATGTTTCATTGCTTTGTGATTATAGGTTGGAGTGAAATTCATGACATGCTTGTTTCCCTGTAGACTGTTAGTAAAGTAGCTCTATAGGTGTACTTTGTTTATCCAAGTAGCTGTATAGTTGTACTTTGGCCATATAGCATTATTATGCACTAACCGACATGGGATTGATAGAACCTGGTGCTATAGACTATAAGGGATAGACCGAGTGGCCATCCCAATGAGTGTTAGATATTATATACCACAGAAGGGTAGACCGAGAGAGCTTCCTCAAAGAGTCATGGACATTAGACTACATGGGATGGACAGAGTGATCTCTCAGAGAGTCTTTGATAATTATAGGCTATATGAGGGTAGACCAAGTGCACTTCCTCAAAGAGTCTTACCTTGTTTGGTTTCTCTTTAAGAGCATTCCCAGGCTAGAAGAGGAATTGACCGAGTGAGCTTCCTCATAGAGTCTTTGGTATACCTGAGGCTATAGGAGGAGTTGACTGATATAGCTTCCTCAGAGAGTATATGAACCTTGGGGCTAAGAGGGTTAGACCGTATAATCTTCCTCATAGAGTCCCTGACTACCCTAGACTATAAGGGGAATTTACCAAGTAAGATTTCCCATAGACTCTCATAAATCATTATGACCAAACCAGAGGGGTTAGGCTAAGTGCACTGTCTAGAGGGTTGTGGTACTTCTTGGATAGAACCATAGGGGGATGTCTGCGAGTACATTCCTAAGGGTTTCCTGCTTGTTAGTTGTTTTCCTCACTGCTGTTGTTGGTTGTGGATTGATTACTATTGTATATCATCCTGCTTTACTGTTTACTGTTTACTTCCTACTGCTTGGCTGTTGCTGTTTTCTACTTATTAAACTTTTACCTTCCATATACTCATTGACTGTTAGGAACAGATCTTCGGGTGGTGTCCTACTAGGATTTTAGCTCGCACCCTATTTGGGATATTCTTTTGGACCCAAGCAGACTATGTTGTCGTGTGTATAGACAAGGGTAAGCGCCCTTCGACTTCTGGTACATGATTGCTTGGAGTAGGAGAGCATGGGACCAAGCATTGGCTTGCGATGCTGAGGAACTGTTTACTTTTATTTTTTACTTGTTTGGGTACTATGGTGTTTCAGCATTGTGACTTGTTTGGTTTCTTTCTTAGAGTTGTATCCTGCATCATTCTATAGATACATATGTGCTCCAGTTTGTTGATTTAGTCTTATGTTGTTTATTATTGTTGGTTATTTACTTATTCCTCTATTGCATGTCTATTACTTCCGATGTGCACTATGTCAATGAGGGAATAGTTTCCCCACTATCACACCAAGTCCCTCACTGCTAGTTGGTAGACTCTGGCGTTTGGGGATATGCACTTGAGGCCATGTGACCAACCGGGTACGGGGCGCCTCTGGGTGGCTTCCAGAACCGGTAAGTTACATAATACTTGATATCCCCCTTATTTTCCCTTACTACGAATATGATCTCACTTGTTATTATGTTCCTATTCCACTGGTTTAGATGAATGGGTTTATGTAGGATATGTTTGAGAAGGTTTCTATTTATAATAAACATAGTAGTGGACGATGTAGAATAATTTTTTAGCTGTTGTTTAGGTATCCATGTTTCCTAATACAGTAGACCTGTATGATTTTTGGCATGTATCATAATGTTATGTGTTTAATATTCACATAATAAGATGTAATATTTTTTTATGAATGGTATGGGTCACTATAGTTATTATGATTGAAAATATTAGATTCCATTGGGAACTAGGATGATAAAACTTTACTGAGAACCCTTAGTATAATACTATGTATACCATATATTTATAATTTATTGTAAATAATTTTGTATGGGTTTCTTTGGAAAACATCTATATTTGGATACTATATGTTGACTTGGTTTTGGTATAGATGAATATAGGAGTAATAAACCCGAGAAGAGTCAGTCTAGAATATATCAACTATTATTCTACTAAATAGTGATATTTTCCTTACTTCACACCTGGTTGGACACTCATGGGGATATTCTTGGGTTAATTTTAATTTTCATTATGAACCATTATAAATTATTTTATTAAGAGGAAATCATGGATGACCTTCGTTGTTCTTATAGTATCATAGATTGAAATCATATTTCCTTGACATAAATATACTTTAAATTATTTTTTATGATATGTGGTCTCCCAATATGATTATTATAGTAAAAAAATTATGTCATATCTCAATCAATGAAAAAATTGATGATTCAAACATTTTTTAGAAAAAAAAGAAAGAATATATATGTTATGAAGTAAACAAATTCATAAAAATAAAAATATTTTAATCCACTAGATAAATTCAATAAAAGTGTTAATTATGTGTCATTTAAAAACATTATGACCATTCCTTCTGATGAGTAATGTTGATGTTATGAATAATATAATGGTAATGTGAATATTAAATAAAATCGTTATTTTTATTATGAATTATGCATTCTATTGAAATAGTCCCATTTGATGTTCCCTAATATATACTATTATACATCAAGGGGATATAGGATTAGGAATGATAACAAGAGTTATTAGGTGATGCAATGAGAGGTATATTAGCAAACTCATTTCAAAAAGAAATCTTACAAGAATTTTTTATGCTATGGATCAGAATGTATTTTTTTAATTAGATAATTTTATCTAGTTGAAAATGATTTAGGAATTTATGTTTTAATTGGAAATTAGACTAGGATATTTTTGAAAAAAGGTTTCTTAGTCTAAATGTTGTTATTAATATAAAAAATTCACAATTGGATGTCAAAGGAAAATTATTTTTAGATATTGAGAATTATATTATTTTAGTTTGTAACATCAACGAAGATTAATTTCAAAAGGTGAAGATATAATGTTAATATATAAATGGATTTATTGAATGTATGAAATAATCCATATTCTTGAGATTTCTTAATCATGAGTTTTTTTTTTGGAAATTTGGAAAACACCCATGAAGATAATTCGTAATCTAATGAAAAAAGATATCCAAAAATAGAAACACCTAAAATGATTTTGATATCAAAAAATAATCATCTCTATTATAAAATTATTTTGATATCATCCATTGATTAATCCAGTGAATGATCATGGAAAAAAACATGTACACCTGTTAATTCAGTTCATACTAATGTTGTTCTATCTACTTTTCGAGGTTCAAAATAAACATATCAAAAAATATAGGTTGATAATAATGATTATAAATACACCTCTACATATAAGATGGATTTGAGTATTTTATTTACGGTAAAATAACCAAGATGATCCTTTTAAAATGATACAGTTTTTCAAAAATAATAAAGTGAATGTTTTGTAAAAACTATATAGACTATATTTAATGGAAAAATGAGTTTTATATTCTATATTTTGTGTTAATTAATTTTAGGGTAGTAGTCTATTTAATGATTTAAAAATAAGTAAATTTATACATGATGTAGAAGAACTAAATTAAGGGGTACCTAATCTGAAGAGAAAAGAAAATATTCCATAGATAATAATAATTGACTAAAGGAGAAGCAAATATCAACCAAAAAAACACGAATGTCTAGAAATATTATATGATTAATGTAATAGACGAATATATTTTTATTATTAGTGATTTAATTTATAAATAATTAATAATACATGTTTTAATGATAATGAAATAATATTTAAAAAAGAAAAAACAATATAGAAAGTATGAAATGTCTAACTTGGGAAAAAATTAGACAATAAGGTTGAGAAAACTATATTGAATTAGAAAGATTAAAAGGGTATAAATATTAAGAATGGATGCTTTAGCAATTTCATGAAACGATATATCACATACCATCAAAATATGGATTTGAACATCAATACTGATGGGAAAAAATATAAATTATAAAAGAGAATAAATCCAATAGTGGGATAATAGGATTGATTTAGTGGTTTACATTCCATAGGATGATTTTTAAAGGTTTACAATGATGGGAAGCTGAGAAAATATTGACTATTTTATGGAAGGTAAAAAAATATATGGCCACAAAAATTAAAAAAATATGACTATTCTAATAGGGAAAAACAGTCCTTGGAGAATAAGGGGGAATAAATAATAACCCTTGTACCAAAATTTCTATCATAATAAATGTGCACACACACAAAATGAAACATGGGAATTTGCCTAAATATTTATTAACAAAATGGGAAACTTTTTAGAATTTTAAAGTTATGTTAATCTAGCATTATAATTTTAATTGGAAATAATAATGATGTAGAGGATCCTATTCTATATAAGAAAAAAAAGGAAAGATGTCAAGAAGTATTTTAGGCTCAAAGAGGTTCAAATTAGAAAATTAAAGGGTTACGAAAGTATGAAGAGTTATAAAAAGCACAATGTTATAAATAACGGGGTTTCTGGGATGTGACATTAGTTTATGCCACATTTCTATCCCTAATGAGATTATAAAGGCCCACTAAATTACCATATATTAATTTACAAAAAATTTCATGGAATTGAAATTGAAATAATAGGAAGAAAAAATATTCAATGTTGTGATGTCTTTAAAACAATAAATTTTATCTTTAATACCACAGAATTTTAGTTTATATTTACTTTTAAAAAGTATACTATGTTCGATGACATGTAGGACACAGAACACGAAACATAAAAAACCAAGAAATAATTTTATTTTATTTATCTTTTTTATAGCCTAGCCATTTAGTTTGTGGGTATTAGTAGAAATATAAAAAAATTATAAATAATATCCATAGAGGTTTTATATAATGTAAATATAGTGATGAATGCATCATAAATAAGTACGGAATTTTCAATAATGTCATTTTATTCCTTCGAAATAAATTTTTGTGAAAAATGGATTTTATTAAAAAAATTATATATTATGATTAATTAATAATAATTTTAGAATATTTTTAAAAATGGAAATAATTGTTGATGTCATCATGTTATAGTATGCTCATGAATAATTTTCTGAGATTATTTTGAAAAGATAGATAATCGCTGTAGGAATGAAAAAATATGACTTTCATAAAATAATCATTTTTCTTCATTAAATCAAATAATTTAATAGTTTACATATATTTGGAATTTTGTATTAATTAAACATAAGAACAGTTTAATTCTTAACAATTCAAATTTCTAATTTTTTTTTTCATTGTTCATTCCATATTTATATTAAAATGGATTTCTTCTATATATTGAAATTTAATCATGAATAATCCATTCAATATTTGGAAATATGAGGATCAAATTTGATAATTAGTTCAATAAAATTTCAAGTCATAATGAATAGTAAATAGGGTAAATGTTTACCACTAAAGTATTGGGTAAAACATTTCAATTAAAGATACAACTATGGGATGAAGTCCCATAAGATCCCAAAATTTGATTTGATTTTATTAAATGAGGATAATTACACCTTATCCTTCCTAAATTTGAATATATGAAATTTTTTTCAATTTTCATTTGATAATGAAATATATATTATTTTATGTAATGAATAATTTTGAAATATCACCCTACTTCTTATAATATCTCTAATATATTTTCATTATCATAAAAATTAGTTAATATTGGTTACATATATTTATTTGTAATATGAATACATTATTATAATGATATTAATTTATTTATTATTAATGATATAATTAGCTAAAATACTTACGGAATACCAACACAGTAATTGTCAATTCAGTAGAAAAGTCAATCTAAATGGATATATATATATATATATTATTTATTGTGGTCTATCACAAATTTTATATCTAAATATAATATATAATTACAAATAAATTTTTTTAGATTCCAATTCCACTACTTTCTTAATTATTTTGAAGTAAAATTTAATGAATTTCCCTAAAAATGTATTTAATGTTATTTTATGGTAAAAAAATTTTATTTAAAGATTAAAATTTAAAAATATATATATATATTTAAAGATGAAATATGGTAATCTAAATGCACTAAAATTTCATCCATGTTTAATTTATGAGTAACCTTTCACATTAGATGTAAATTTTTTACCCTTAAAGACTAAAAACTATGTTACCACATTAAAGGTTAGAAAGAGTTAATGAGAGGGTTCAATAAAAATATATAGTTTAAAATCAAATATAAAAATTATTAAAAATTATTTTTTAAGTTATTTTTACCTTATCATGTCTTACCTTAAAAACATATGTTTATTTGGTTCTAATTGACAAGAATGTTATATGAGTTTTATTTGAATATTATATGTAATCCCATGTGTTTTATTTCTTTCTCTTATAATAGGGAAATAATTTACAATATTATTCCCACTTATTGATCCACTTTAGATTACCAATACCACTAAAAATATCTGTATAACCTTTAATCCCATGACCTATAAGAGTTTTCTCATCAATGGACCAGCTTAAAAGGCACCAGGTGTAATCTATATGTGGTTTTCTAAAGAAGAGGAATAACTCTTTACCAAGTGTTTTCATTTCATTTATCTTCTACCTCATTCAAGTATTCAATATCAATGATCTTATAATAACAAAAATATCTAATAAGTACTTAAATGTAATTATGGAATAGACACAACACTTATTTAATTCCCTTTCTTCCTATGTAAAACTGAAACATCGCTCATGTGTACGTATGACCTACCGTCTCTTCATAGTCGTGTATTTATTTTTTCATCACCTCCTTAATTTAATTTTAATATATGTTATGTAAATAAAAAAATATAATAATTATAACCTGATTTTTATTCTTGTAATAGAATATATCATCTACCTTCTTAACTAGTCATTCATTGGAAAATATTAACATCACTCGTTCATACATATAGACTTCCAACTCTATGATGGAATGAAAATCCTTTTCATTTTTACACAAAACATGAATTAATATAAAATTATATTTATTGAATATGAATTATATTCATAAAATTATTAATTATAGTTATGATGGAACTATATCAAAAATCTTTTTCACTTGACAATATACCATTGTAAATACATAAATTAAAACCGAATAACTTTATCTGGTCATTGTTAAAAATAGCTAATGTATGAATGAATTTAAAATAATTATAAAATGAGAAAAAATAAAAAAAACGTTTTTTAGGAAAATATCCGATCTATTTAAAATGATAAAACCATAATATCAAATACATATGACTAAGAATGGACTTTACATAAGGGTTTCTCTTCTCACTTTTATTTGTGGGAGACATATTTAATATTTACTACTTATTTATTTTTTATAACAAATAACGTACCTATGAATATATTTTTATTTTATCATTATCAAAATTATGTATATTTACTAATCCATCTAATGTAATCCCATTTATGTGTTATTGAATTAGAAATTACTGAAGTTGTAAGTGTAATTTCATGTCATTTCAAAATAAATGATACATGTTTATATTATGAGTTGAATTTAATTTTTATGATTTATAAACTTAGACTTTTACATATTATATAACAAACATATATTTACTCATGGAATTTAATGTTTCAGTTCAAGTTTATCTTTAAAATGGGTTTTGTCCAAAATTCATTGTAGTAATAAGGGGTTTCTGTTACAATATCATATTATTTTAGGATTTTTTATATTCATATTTACATTATTTAAATTATAGGATCCAAATATTTTAATCCCCACATATTTTCTTTTCTTTGGGTTATATTTAGCTTTTCATGTATATATTATATATCATATATATTCTTAGACCAATAATCAATTTGTACGTTAGATAAAGGGAAATTTGTTTTTAAATTTGTGTTTTAAAGTGTTATTTCAAACACTTTTCCTCTACATCGACGTAATTTTAAATGTTTTTTCTTTAAGTATTTATTAGTCAATGGTTGATAAATTTCACATTAAAATTTTTTATACTTTAATTAGAAAGGATTAAAGAGAAGTATTTTCAATGTTTACTTTATAGGATATTTTAAACATTTTTAAGATGTTAAAAATGTGTTTTTAAAATTATCAAATTGATATCCCTTTTCCTCAATCATATAAATTATATTATGTCAATATTCCTTTAAATGATTCCATATTTATTTTTTTAAAAAAATATTTTCCTAAAATTATTGTGAGTTATTATTTATAATGTTATCCAAATTTAAAGGTATTATTTTCATAATAGAATTCATTTTTTGATAATATATTTTTAAATCCATTCTTACAAAATGATATAAGGATTTTATTTTAAATTTAAATATTCTATTGTTCTTTCTAATGGATTTATTTCTCTTTAAAACTATCATTTTCGATTAGTCAATAGTCTTATATCCTCATTTACTGGTGACATTTTGTACCTTGTTTTGAGATCACTAACTTTCATGGGAACATGTTATTTATAACTCTCTATTATTCAATCGACACTATTTTTATCCTCAATGTACATATTTTAAATATCATGTAAAAATTCAAAATTATTTCCAATCAATTAATGATATTTCAACCACATATTATCTATGTATACGGTTTCAATAAAAGGAAGCTAATTACGTATGTTATTTCATTTAATAATGAAATAATAATTTTATTTATTATTGATTCAATACGTATAATATTTTACATGTGAGTAATATTTATAATATATGTAATTCGTCATTAAAAACATGGGGATTGAATAGAATGTGCATGTGAAAGTAGGGGTTCAGTGTATAGAATGTTTCCTTATTCGAAAAATAATTCCATTTTTAGATAATAATTTATATTCTTTTGTTTGATGGTTGTTTTCAGGTTTATATTTTTATGGGGTCATTTCACAACTCTTGTATAATAATACCATATAATACTTACTGGTCACTTTAACTTTGTTTCCATTTTTTACAATACAAATCTTTTAGAAATAAATATTTTATATTTTTATGGAATATATTAACAATCATCAACTTCAAATCTTATTTATTTATACTAATCCTATCAGAAATATTTAAAAATAATATATGGGAACATAAATATCAATATGGGATACACATAGAAATAATGAAACTAGTTAGACAATTTTTAAACTATGAGATCCTAAATAGAATTTACAATTAACATATTAAGATTTATCCTCAAACAATAATTTACATAAAAATGAAATCTGATTCACTGCCCAAAGTTTTTCATAAAACACTTTATAATAAAAAATTAAGGAAAATATCATAATCATGAGGATTAATTATTTAATATGAGAAATAATAAAATTATTCTTCTAAAAAAATATACCTTTTTTCCAATAAAGGTAATAACCATTACTCTATATTGATCATAATCATACTTTTTGAAATCAATATATTTATTAGAAAACTCATTTGGATGAATATAAAAGTCATGTAGGTTCTTTGGGACAACATATTTATGGATCACATATAAGAACCCATACAATATGAATATCCATTTCATTCAAATTTCAACATTATTATATGATGTACAATATCAATATCCAATAAATTAGAGAGAGGTATATGTCTCACCCATAATCATAATCTATATAACAAAAACCAATAATAATAAGATATACTAATCTCACCCCTAAATAAAAGAAATAAAAAAAGGTACATATCATTAATGAAACATTTTAATATTTTATATTTTCATTATAAAGACCTTGAAAATTTATTTTAAACCAATATGAAAAACACATTCATATATACAAATACACATTCTTTTTAAAAACCATTTTCAACACATAAATAATATAACAAGGGAAGAATGGGTTTTTAAATAAAACAAGAAATATTATAATGGATTTCAATAAATAGATAACAATTATAGAGTATTTGAGGCTATATATGGTAGAATATTACATTTTTTGTCTTTTATATACTAATTCAAAACGTTCTATATAAAATTAATAGAATGATTTATTTCAATTTTTTTTAAATAATATAATAAGTTACATAAAATTTAAATTATAATTTATTCATATTTATATAAATACATCCATAGAATAATTTTTTGAAGAAATGCATGGGAGGGAAGGATTTATAAAATATATCATCAAAACATTTAAAAATATGTTTTTAATGTAAAGTGTCCCTTACCACAAGACCAAATCATTATGTATGTATTTTATATTCTTGAACAACAAACTTATTTTAATTATAATATTCATTAATAAATGTTTCCATCATTATTAATAATTTTAATTTATTTGTTACAATGTTTTATTTATTTACTTAATCATCTAAGATCATGATGGACGTTTTAATGATATTCATCTCATATGTCCAAAATGACGTCATTCAATCAAATATGGTAATTAGGGTCATAATTCCATCATATAAAGACTAATAAAAAGAAAATAATATAAATTTTTTTACCTGAATTATAATTTTTTGACCATACATGAAATATGGTTTTGAAAAATGAACTATGTTTTAATCATCGAGGTGGTAGAACATACATATTGATTAATAACATTTATATTTTATAATGATTGAGGATGAGATAAGATAAGTATTATTTTATGTTTCTAAAATTATAATTATATAATAAATACAATAATATATCTTCAATTACACTTATATATTTTATCATTGGGAACCAGGGATGAAAACCAAATCAAATCAATATGTGGATGTGGTAATCCGCACATACACACAAACAATGTTATAATTTCTGAAATAATGAAAAGTTTAGAAAAATGATGATATATTAATTTCCTATGATTATAAATAATTTTTAAATATAAAATATATATTTCAAATCTAACATTATAACTATTCATGAGAGGTGGTGATGGAAAATAAAACAAATTTTATTGTGGTGGTGGTCGCCCACATGTACGTACAAAGGATGCTTTAATTCCCCTATTTAAGGAATAAGTGATTGATATAGATTATTACTTTATAATTATTTCATTTCATTATATCTAATATAATCATGTTATTCTTTCATCGTGATTGATGAATATTTTAATGAGGAAGATGAAGATATAAATAAAAAATAATTAGTTATGTATTATACCTCTTAATAGGAAAACCTCTTTATGTTTACACCGTAATCTATCCTAGGTAGGCTTTATGATTAAAACAAGACCTATAACACATTTGGATGTATTTTATTAATAGATGTGGGTTGTTATTGCATAAAAAGTTATTTTTTGTGTGATGATAATTTAAGAGGTGGCGCGCTTTTATAAGGGAGGGACGGGGTAGTCTTGGAATGTCTTGATGCGGAAAATTAATATAAATTAATATTAATGGTTAAATGTATCCAAAATGATATAATTATAATATAATAATATTATGAGTCTAAATAATATCATAAAATAATTGACATTTTTAGGTGATATTTTCACCCTTATATGTTTTTGACCCTCCATTAACACTTTTGATGATTACCATGATAACATGGTTATTTAATCTTTTAGGGTTGATATAGTTAGTATTTAAGGAAAATTGAATCATAAATTGAATATGGTTTATATTATAAACCATAATCAAATCACATGGATGAATATATTTTTTATATATTTTAAATCATTCAATAAAATATTAAATTTTATAAAATATCATTATTGTCATTTTTGGAACTATTCTATTAATTTGACCTTGAAAAAAAACTATAACATGGTAATTAGAATATATTAATTTCACTGATACTTAAAATATTATATGTATTAAAAAAAGTAATTGAAAAAATTTTTTGTTTCTATTATATTTCTTTAAATATTTTTAGAATAATTTATTTTTTTACTAATTTAATAAATATTGTGCCAATGTCGCATAAGAATTTATGGTAATTATTTCATCATTAAAATTTATAATAAATTTGACATGATAAACAAATTATATTTACTATAACTATTTAGTTCAAAAAATAAAGTTTTTATCCCAAACACAAAATATTATAGATTTCAAAAGAAAGAAAGTGACCTTTTTACTTTTTTCTTTTACTTCAATATCATAAAGATCACAATCCAAGAACTGTGATACAAAGTTTCATAATTTTGTAAAATGGGAAAAAATAGGAAAAATAAACTAATAAAATTGGATAAATTATTTTTATGGTTATTTTCTAGTTCTTGTCATATTATTTTTAACCTTAATTACATTGTTTTTCTTCCAAATGGTGACAATTATTTACTACAGTTTATATTCAAAATGAAAAAATGCAAGGTACCTATTTAAAAAATTTCGGCCTCCAGATTCATAAAACTGAATCCCTTTTCTAGGATTCTATTTCTCCAATTTTAAAATATTATTTTATTTTAAAATTCCCAAAAAGGGATGAAAAAATATTTTTTAGAAAATGGCTTTTTATGTTAGAAAATATTTTTTTACCAAATTCTAGAATATCATTCATTTCAAATCCCCAAATTGTATTATGTTTAATCATAATTTACTTATTTGTTTTTAAAAATTATCCCAAATATAATTTTATATGTAAATAATTGAATGTAAAATTAATATTTCAATAAAAATGACAATTTTTTACTATTCATTGAAAATTTACTCTTTTCAAAAAAATACAAAAAAAAATTCCCAAATGATTTTCTAATTTAATAATTTAAAAAATTTATATTAATTTCAAAAAATCAATAATTTTTCAATAATTTTTTCAAAAAATATATAATATAATGCAAGAAAACATGGTTTTGTTCGAAATATTATTGTTTTCATTCAACAAAAATGTACATAATACTCATAAAATTAATATAAATATATAAAATATTATCAATGAATGTTAAAAATAAATGAAATTGATCACTAAATTTAGTAAAATTAATACATTCTACCCCCCCCCATTTAGAAATTCAATACTATCAATTTTATACATTTCTAAAACAAGTGCTGATATAATTCCATAAGTATTTTTATACTCCCTTTATTATTCTTAAACCATAAGGGTTTTCACCATATAATAAATTGATGAATTATTTAGTTTTGAAGAAATTTCTCTCTATAATTAAGAATATTTACTATGTGTTGCTTATAATAAAGATTTTCTTCAAACTAAACTACTTCACAACATAAAACATGAGATAAATATGGCCCATATTTTCATAAAATCAAAATGTGAAATACATTATGTACTTGGGAAAAAGATTGAGGAATTGTCAATTGATACACAAATCAACCAACGTAAAATGTGATTTCATACATTATAATCAAAAATATAATTATATTCTCAATTTTAAAATAATGAATAATACTTTTCCATTTAGATACATTATGAGAAACATGATAACTTACATCAAAATAATGATCTTTCCTATAGTTATGTGCAAAATCTTTTTTCCTACTCAGTGTCATACTCATATATTACTAAATATTCTTCAACCTCTCAACTATTTCATCTAATTACTTTAGTACAATCAACTATCTTTCTCACATTTGATCCACAAAATATGTATCCCAACATCAATTTCTATATAATTCCTCAAAAGTTTCCATATATATATTTGAATGAATATTAATATTATATTAAAACACAAATAATTAATTATGTGGATCCTAAATTCCCTTATAATCCTTCTAAATATCATAAATAATGTCTTCCAATGTCATAATAATTCAATAACATTGACGATTATATTGGGGATGGAATGATATATTTATGTTTTGTTCAGTACCCAACAGATTCTAAAATCCTTTCTAGAAATTAGGGTTGAATCTGGTACCACGATCAGAGAAAATAGAAAGAGGGAATCTATGTAAATTTTTTTTACCTATAAGATATAGTTGATAGAACTATTTTGAAGACATTGTATCTCCAATGGATAGAAAATGGGAATGTTCAGTTAATTGATCAATAATTTCCCAAATTACATTATTACAAAGATATGTCTTTAATAATTCTTTTTTAAAACCCGTGGATATAGTTTTCCATTCCTACTCCAATGTGGTAAAAGGACGAAGCAATCCCCTTAGTTATTTTAATTATGAATTAACATTATGATTTGTCAAACATTTTATGGTAAGTTTTAGTAATATCTACATTAATTTTGTCCCATGATTAATACTACCAAATATCTCAATACATATTAGTGAAGCCCAAATGAATGGAACCAGAGAACTATGCTGTTTACTGAACTATTTCTTTTTTGAACTAGGATTCACAAGGCACACATAATGTTCATTTATCTAAAATTTCTAGGCCAAAATTAAGGAAATAATTAACCATAGGGTCCTGTTACAAATTTCTCATGGTTAATATTAAATTATCTGTATGACTCCAATCATTAAATAATATTTTTTTTTTCAAGTATGATAATTAATTATGCAGTCAAAATCATTAATATATTATATCCCTCATCTATCCCTAATTTTCAACTTGTTCAATATGAATATATATGAATTTTTTTGTAAATTTATATTTTAGACATTAATTTTTGAAAATGATCACTCTAAATGTTTATGAAAAACCCCACAACAATGAATTATAAATCAACTATATGTTAATTTAAATAATGCGATTTTAGTTGACATAAATCATAAAAAATACCAAACCAATATATGTTATAACACAACCATGTCCCTCTAATAAATAATTTATGAAGATGAAAAAATCCCCATTTCTAGAGGGAATGGACATAACAAGATAATTAAACAATATTTTTTTATTTCACTAAAAAAATATTTTTCCCATAAAATATTAACTCATTTTCATGTTACTAAAGACTGTTGGATAAGATAAGTAATGTTTTAAATTATCTCCTAGTAATAACCCTCTAATCTATGAAAATTAGAAATCTATCGTAAATTTCTGGGTATTTTCCATTATTTAAAAACCTTTTTTTTAGTAGGCTAAAATGTTATTCCTTCTTTAGAAATTATATTCCTCAGGAAATAAATTTGTTGCAACCAAAATCCCCGCATAATAAATTTTCCATATAATTTATTTTCTTTCATTTTTTTCAATATAATACATATTTTTATTCTATAAACCTTGTTAATTTTTAAATATAACAATATTTCATTAATAAAAATGACTAAAAAATTACCCTTGAACTCTGAGAAAATATATTATTAATGTCTATAAATAAAACTAGTGAATTAGACCACACAAATGGAATAAATACAAACTCATAATGTAGGAATCTATTATAAAAAACTATATTAAAAGTATCATACTCGTTTACTTTCAACAAATGGTATCATGAACAGAGTTTAATCATCTAGAAATACTATGCTCCCTGAAGGTGATCAATCAAATATTTTATATGATGGAAAGGATACATGTTTCTAATAATTATGTTATTCAACAATTTATAATCAATTAAAATTATCCTTGAACCTTCATTATTATTTACATATAAAATTGTATTTTCTCATAGTATTGATATATGATGAATGAATCATTTATCTAGAAACTCATGCAACTTCTATTACAGTTATGAGAGTTATAATTGAGCTATTATATAATTGAATTTTGAGATGGGGGTTGAATCGGGAACTATGTTAATGTTAAATTCAACCTCTCTATTAATATAAACACAATATAATCCATATGAGATACATCCACATATTCATTAAATAATAGTATCACATATGAAAATTTTAGTTCATTTCAATAACATGATTTTGATAACTTTTGATACCATCTCAAATAAATTTCTCATATTCATAGTAGGTTATCAAAGGTGTGAGATAATGAAACAAAAATTACTTAGATATTCAGCCTATCATAAATTTTTTAACTAAACTCATATCCATACTGAAAAAATTTTAAACTATACTATAGGGAGTTCAATACATTTTTTTGGAAGACCATCCCACTAACAACAAAAGAATCTTCCAGTAAATATTTTTTTATTTGATATTTCCATTACTAAATTTTACTAAATGTTATATCTTCTTTTTTTAGGTTTTATTCATATATTAAATTAAAATTTATTATAAATGGAATAATTTAAATACTCCAAGTCTAAAATGTATTGGGTATAATTCAAATATACAAGTAACACAACTATCACCACTTCATTAGATGGAAAAACATCAATCTTAATAGTAAAAAAATGAAAATATCACAATAGTTTTTCTTTTGATATTAATTATTTACACTCTGAGAGACTAAAATTGCACACATGTTATCATATTTACTCAAATAATTACAATTATATCATCTTATAATCACATTTTCATTATTTATCTGATCATTTTTTTGGGTATTCGTTAGCCCCATGTCTAAATATTTCACATAAAAACACTTTCAATATTTTAGTAGACATTCTCTGGGATTCGTTTAACGAGACATATCGAGAGATGAAACATTATTTTCTTACCTAGATATGTATTCAATGGATGCATCCTCATTTCCATCCATCAATATGTTTTTCTTATTATTATCATGGAATAAATTATCATTAAGATACTAAATTTATATTTTATCATAATATTAAACACGTTTATAATTTTTTTAAATTTACTATAAATTAATTCTATTTGATATATTTGTTTCAATCCTAAGTAAAATAGAATAATTTTAATATCAATAAACCATGTAAAATTTGTTGTGTACCTTCCCAATTAGATTTTGTTTTCTTTTTAAGCAGCAAATGAACCTTCCTACTTATTTCCCAATTTAATGATTTTTTTACATCCCATTTCAAATATCCCAAAGAATATATTTCATGATGATAATATAATTAAATTCATACCACATTAAGGAATCTATATCTTATGTTTTTCATGTATTCATAACCATTAAACAACATTGATCAGATTCACCTTTAAAATGATAATAAAAAGATTTTCTTTAGGATGCTTCGAAAAACTCAATAATTTTCATTTTTATTAATAGAATTTAATCCACAACTCAACTACTATAGGTCTATATGATCCATTGGATGTGAGTGTTTGATGGTTCATAAAGATATCCACTGTAGATTTATTCTATTGTGGTGTAAATGGTTCTTCTCTCACATTGATACCACCACTAATTTTTCCCATGTCAACAAATCGATAATGGTAAAAACAAAAAATTTTATAATTTTGAGTATTAATGGTTATTGATTTCAAAGTATATCATCCTCTTAAGGCCTTGATACATCATCTTCCTTGATTAATCTATGGAAAAACATTCTTACAATACATAGTTTAAAATAAGAAAATGGAAAAATTCCTATGAAATAAAAAAATAATTTATTATCTATTAAGGGTATTAGAATTAGTTATCCTAAAAACTCAAATTATTAAAAATTACCTCTGATAATATGTATAAGTACCTGGTCCTTATTCAACCCATAAATTCATTTTTAGAAGTGAATTTCCTTTCATGAATTTAGAGGATATTTTTAGGATTATAGTTTTAGAAAATTAAGTAAAAATTCATTACATAACCAAATAATATAACCTATGAATGATAATTACTATTTTTATCCATTTCACCTAAATAAAAAACATTAAATATAAATCATTTTTTCTTTCCTTGAAAAATCATTATGATTTTATACATGATTTCTTGTTTGTTCCTACCAATCCAATTGAAAAAAATAAAAACCAAGGATAAGTAAAAAAAATCTCAGTAAAGGACATAAATATTAATTATGTAACTATTTAGTCCAATTTTCAACTATGAGATCATAAAAAATTGTTATCATCTAACAAAATAAAAATTAATCTCAAAAAATCATTTAAATATAAATTAAATAAAAATTAGTACGAAATATTGATCATAAAACACATTATAAGAAAAAATCATTTGAAAATTATTATCATGAGGTTCACATAAAAAATGAGAACCCATGAAATACATTTTCTAAAAACCTTAACTATTTATAGTAATAGTGAATAAACTTTCCCTTAAAATGGAAATTATTATAACTTTTTAAATTGATATATTTCAAAAAATACTCAATAGAGAATAGAAAACACATTTTGGTTCCTTGGAAATGCATATTCATATTACCCTTACAAGAACCATTACAATTTGAATTACCATTATGGTCCAATTTACATACAATTTTCAGGAGAACAAAATCATTATATAATGAATTGGAGAGCTATATGCGGATCACCGATCATTATGAACTATATAGGGATCACCCATTATCATGTTCTATATCAGGATCATCTGTAATTATAAAAATCTAAGGACCATATCATCAATAATTTTTTTAATCTTTTCCCTTTTGATCATAATACCCTAAAAACACTATTATATTTGTACGCCAAATTTTTTTGTATATTGAAATAAACATTCCTTTTAAAAAAAATTCAAAAACATAAAACCCAAGACAAGGGAAGAAGGTTTTGTCTGTCAAGAAAATAAGGAAGCCTAAAACAGAATAAAAAAAATAAAATAATGGTTATGAAACAAGAAATTACATTTAATTCCATATATATTAAAATAGATATTTCTTTATCTCTTATATAATGAATCATTAAATTTTTTGTATAGATTATATAAAAATATTAATTTTTAAACCATTGAATGATATAAAAAACACACAAAATATTCCTTTTATAATTCAATTATACTCATATAATTACATTTATTTTTTTTAATAATATTTATTTTTAAGAGAAATATTTAAAAAATAAATCACTATATAATTTAAAAGGATATTTTTAATGTAATTTATCCCTTAAGGTGAGTTTGAAACATCAAATATGTTATTTATCTTCCTAAAAAATAAACATATATTAAATAATTAATTGCTTATGTAAATTATTCACGTTTATTATTCATTTTATTTTATTCATTACAATGTTATTTTAAATTTACTGATCATTTATGTTTATATCAATTGTTTTGATGATATTTGAAACATAAATACAAAACATATTGGTAGGATTAATATGGTAAATGAAGAAATTATTAAATCATCTAATTAATATTAATAATTAAATAAATATCAAATTTATATATCAATTATACTTTTATAACTATCCATTAATGATTATTATGAATAATAAACCATGTTACTATAACAAAGATACTAGGTTGAACGTATGCCTGAGTAATGTTTCCATTTTTCACAGATCATTTTGAAAAAATATTTTTATTACTTTACCACTAAATATGATAATTATATTATCAAAACCATATTATTTCTTTAAATTCACTCATATGTACCGACCATGTATTTTGGTGATGAAAAAATATCATCGCTTCATGTAGGTGGAAATCCACCTGTACACCTAGACAATATTATCTTTTTTCAATGAATAGATATCTAATAAAATATTTGAAAAATCACCCTTCTAGAATGAAAAATATATCTTTACTGTCATATATATAAATTATTTCTATAGTTATAACATTTATGGAGAGGTTTTGATGGAAAATAAAACACATCAAATCATGGAGGTGGCTATCCACACCAATGCACGAATTATGTTTTCATTACCATTTTTTGGTAGATGAGATTGATATAGACTATGAAATTAACATAAATAAATAAATAATTCATTTTTAATAACGATAAAACTTATTCGAACAGCAATATTATGTATACATCGATAAAAATTTTAATTTAGATTTATGATTAGAAAAGTTATATAGGACCTAGGGGTTGTTTGGAAAAGAATTTGGTAGGTATTTTAAAAACCAAAAACGATTTTTAGTGTGAAGAAAAGTGAATAGGATGAGCCATTTTATAGGGGAGGTTAGGGTTTTTCTTGAAATTTATTAAAGTTTTTAATTAATATAGATTATTTCACATTTTTAAATGCATCAAAATGTATATAATTCAAATATAATATAGCGATGAGTATAATCTTATTCTACAACATAATTCAATAATTTATTGGTGGTTTTGTCAAACTTTTATTTCTGTTTTAACACACTATTACAACTTTTGTTGATTATCAGGATAACAAAGTATTTTCATCATTAGGGGTCCAAATAATTAATATATGAGGACAATATGATCAGAAATATACCATGGACCTAGACGAAGATATGGTTTTTAGTAATATTAAGTAAATTATTGAAATATGATTTTTTATAAAATTATATTATTTTCATTTTTAGAACTATTCTTTTAATTTAATATTAAAAACAAAATTGATAAAAACAAATATAAATATTATAATTTCACACGTCTCTAACATGTGATATTTTCTTAAATAATAATGAAATATAATTATTTATTCATATTCTTTTATATTTAATAATTCTACAATCATTTGTTTTTTTATTAATTTTATAAATATTATGCCGACATTACGAAATAATTAATGGTAATTTTGATTCACTAAAAATGAATAACCAATTTCGGTGGTAAAATACATATTTATATTTTATATAATTATTTATAAATGTTCATGATATTCTTTTATCCCAATCACAAAATATTATAAATATTAAAAGAACGAAATTAACAATTTTGTCTTTATCTTTTACGTAAATCTTATTAAGGTAAAAATCATAGAAATATGGAATTAAGTTCAAATATCTATGATATATGGATATAAAAGGTTGAAGTAAAATCACAAAATATGATAAATTAAATGATTAGTGTTGATTTTTACTAATTATCATATTATTTTTAAACTTAATTACTCATTTTCCCTTACTATGGTGACAATTTTTACTACAATTACTATTCATAATGTGAAAATAGAAGGGGCCTATTTTAAAAAAATTATCTCATAATTAAAAATTTGGAATCCATTTATATATATTTAGTTTCTTTAATTGAAAAAATTAATTTAAAAATAAACCCAAAAAACATGTTGAGCACACTATTTTTAAAAATACCATTTTATGTATAAGAATATTTCTATAAAAAATTCAATTTTAAAATACATTTGAGAGGCCATAATTAGACAATTTAAAAAAATATTAAACTAATATTTTTTTAAAAATAATACTAAATTTAAATTTACTTTTTAAATACTTGAAATGAAAATATTAATTTCGATAAAAATCAACATTCTTCACTATTCATTGAAAAATTAATATTTTCAAAATAATACAAAAAATTCACCATAAGATAATTTTGATATGATAATTTGAAGAAATAAGTTCAATTTTTCAAATTATATAATTTAAATACATTTTTATAAATAAAATCATATAATGCATGAAACCCCATTTTTGTCTGAAATTAGGCCGTTTTATTTTCAATTGATAAATTAGATAATACTATTATAATAAATATATAACTATAAAATCATACTAATGAATAAGGATAATACATGAAATTTGTTATTAACATTACCTAGGTTGAAAAATATGGTTAGATATAACCCATTGATACATTAACAGGTCTAATAATACAAAATAGTTGGCCATATTAGAAAGGTGTTTGGTTTACACCTGTTGATTTCATATGAATGATTCATTGTTTTATAGGTCATGATGATAAGATTCATGAAAACATTTTCATGTTATCAATTAATTATACATGACTATATATTATTATTAATTCAAATTATTTTTATTTAAATTTATATTTTCTTTTTGATTAATTTGTTAATATAATCCATGAATGTTCGTTGAACTAAATTTGAAAGATTGAAATATTTTTTATTCTAAACTTCACCTATAGATTATTCCTTCTTTATTGATGAGATATCCTATTATATATAACAATTACTAAGTATTATATATCACCATTTATTTGTTTTACTACCACATGATATAATTAGGGAATCTTTTGTTGTTGTTTAATGGTGGAAGAAATTTTTCATGGTTACAATTTTATTTATAATTCATGTTTGTTTATGATTTTTACAAGATTGTGGAGTGAGTAAATTTTGGGTGGTGTGATCGATTTTCTATTTTTTTCAAAATAATAAGTAATAATCCAATCTAGGTTACTTTGGTTGAGGTGATATAGTTTGTATTAGAGCAAGTCAAATAGGAACCGCTTGAACTAGATTTTAGATTATCATATCTACCAAGAGAATTATGATCATACTATATATTATAGGATAAAAATTCAGGGATTTTTATTCCATGGATATATATTAATTTTGAATTTGGTATAACTATGCGTGTTCTATTTTTTAGGAATTTTACTAAGAGGAATGATGGGAATCAACACCCATGGTAAATGTTGGAATTAACCTAATTATATTGGTAGGTTATTTATTGATAATATTATAAAATTCTGTAAGTATTATGAAGTGGATGAGAATAACTTGAGAACAATTCTCAAAAATCTTATATTAAAAGGTGTTATATGAGAAATTTAGTTAGTGTGGATGTAATTTCAGGAAGTTTTTTTCTTGACAATACCGTCTACATGGATGGAATTTCGATCGATCATTCTATTAAAAAAAGGCACTCAAGGAATAGACATAATGTATGAATGTAACCTTTATGGATTTGAATCTATTGTAATTATGGTTATATTTTTTAATATATGATTTTTATATTGTGGACTTTATAAATGGTACATTTGTATATGGATTAAGAGAAAATATCCAACGATTATTCTAGTAAAATCTAGTTTTATGGAAAATGTAAAAATGTAAGTTTTTAAACATTTATTTAATGTTATTAGTCACCTTTAAAATTATAGATTATCAAAATGTGACATTTTTTTATTATTTAATGAGGTATATATATATTAAATCGAATATTATATTATGATATGAATAAGAAATTATTGGTGATGTTTACTTCATTATACTATAATTTATTTTTGCAAAAATATATGTTGGAATATATAGTGGGAGAATATAAATATTTTATCGATAATGGTTGTTTGGAGAAAAAAATTTATATGATTTTGGAAGAATAAGTGATAACAAATTTCTGATTTATTGGATCAAACTTAAACCAAAATATTTTTGAATTTTAAATAAATTATTGTTAAATATTAAAATTTTCTAGAATTGTTTGAAAAAGGTTTATTCATATTGTTCATTTTTAATGTTGATCTAACAATTTTAGTTTTATCCATGTGTTATAATTTTGACATTTTGTGGATGTTTTTTTCTATTAATTTTTTTTTTGTTTTATTTAAACATGAATAACTCATCATCAACATGATGATTCACATTGATGGGTAAATTATTATAATAAAAGGAAATAAATCACGTAAGTATATTTTATTATAATTTATCTAACAATGTTAAATTAATTTATAAAACATTATAAAAATGATGAAAAATATATCAAATCTTATATTAAATGTAACACCCGACAACCAAGATAGGTTTTTGGAAACTCAATTACAAGTATGTACCTTATAAAGATACATAGAAAATACATTTTTGGGTCCAAACATAAAAATTATAATTCTTGATATAATCTATATCCAATTTTACTACCATGATATATTCAACATAGAAAATAAGAATTATAATTTTTATGTAATAATTCTTATAAGGATGGCAGAATTTAATAACCCAAGAGTTTAGTTTATATATTATTTTAAAAAAACCTATTTTTTAAAACATGTACCTCTATCAACATTTATAATAAACCAACAATGAAATAATAATATTTATTTATGTTTGTTAAAACATAGATTTTGGTTTAGTATGTATGAATAGAAATAACCAAAATAAGAGAAATATGTATAAAGGATTCATATAATGTGAAATTAATAATTAATTCTTAATAAATAAGTACTCAATTTTCTAAAATCTACTTTACACATTATTTTATGAAATTATTATAAAATTAATTTACTCCACTTATAAAAACTAAATGATGAAAAATGGATTTTATATTTGGAATCATTATGTTCAAATCTGGTAAATAGATCAATTTTTCTGTCATAATGAATAGTAATAATGTGAAATGTCTATCTCCACGATAATGGGTAATATTGGTCTATTATGGTTAAAATAATGAGATAGGGTCTCAAAATTAACCCAAAACATGCCTTTATTTTATTTTATGAGATTAATTCTATTATAATCATCATAAAATAGAATATATGGAATTTTTATTCCATTTACCATTGATGATGACATTTATGTTGTTTTTTTAATAATTAAGAGAATATTTCACTCTCTTTCACATAAAATATCTTATATAAAGTCATTAAGCCAAAAATAAATTAATATTAGTTTTGTAAGGAAATTTTTAACATTAATATATTATTTTTATGTTGGTTAAAAAAATTAAATTTTTAGTGATGATTTTAATTACCATAAATAATTATTCAATGCTGATATAGTTCTTATGAAAGCAGTAGAAAAATAAAGTTAAATGATTTTAAAAATAACAATTTTTTTGAATTCATTGTTTTATGAAATTAATTTCATTGTTAATATTTATTTTGAATTAATATTAATTGTGATTATATTATAATAAAATTTTTGTCTTGATGTCTTTGAATTCAAATTAAATGAATATTTACAAAAATAAAATTATTTATATATTATGAAGAAATTATTTTATTAAATAACATAAAATTAAAAAATATATATAAATAAGAAATATATGATAGTAAATAGTTCAAAATTTCACTGATGGACCATATGTTAGATACTTTTCAACATAGAAGAAAATTTATGACCCTTAAATTCTAAAAAATGTGTCCCCACAATAATGGCTAAAAAGGGTTTATGAGGAGTTTAAAAAAGGACTAGGTTTACAATGCAACCTAAATATTTCAAAAAAATATTTTATGAAAATATTTAGAACTGATAATTTCATACCTTATAAATTATGTCCATTTTTTCCACATGACATGATTATGACATAAAATATATTAAAATATTTTAGAAAATTCCAAGTGTGCCCTTTCACTCTCTTACAAAAGAGCACAACTTATCATTTCTTCTTTAAAACTCTTATGAAACTCATATTTACCATGACCTATTAAAATAGCTCTCTAAAAATTATCAATATAACCTATTGTATTTGGTCTCATCAATGAACTAACATAGATGTCTTAATGTGAAATCTTGAAGAAGATATTAAAACATGATACTACTATGATAATCGATTTCTGAAGTAATTCATGGTGTGTAATAACTATGAAATTATAAAACTTGGCGATAAATGATGGATTTAATTAACCAACCATAAATGTTTAATCAATTACATATAGAAAATTAAATATTTTTTCAAATATATATATTTAGTGAATCACCCCTATAAGAGATGAGGGAAGGTTATGAATTCACTCATTGAATTGGAAAATGTGATATTTATGGGAGATAAAATATATTGTTATTATTTGGATTATTTTATTTAAAAAATTACCATGTGACAATATGTATTTTTTTGTTTGAAAAATGATGGTGGTTACTGGTTTTGATATTTAATGTGTTGAGGTCATTGGGATGGAGTGGGGATATTATGGGATATGTTAAGGGATTATTTTTAGGTGATGGTTGAGGTATGTTATTTTTAGGTGGTTGGTAAATTATATGGTGTCATTGTTTTTATTATCCTAGTACTTATAGAATATTGTTTTAATGATGGTTTTTCATGGAATTAGATATTATTATACCATTCTATGATGTAATTCCAACGCTGGTAATTTCTTAATGAACTAAATGTCGATGAATGAGACATAAATAAATATATTGTGGACATATTTAAAATAATGGAAAAACCTAAAGTTGGATTTAATCTATAATAGATTTTTTTGGTAACATAAATGTAATTATAATGATATTATTAAATGATTAAATTTCTGTATCATTGAATAATTAATGGAATTCTACGACAAGTTTTGTCTTTTTTCATGGTATTCTTTTTTTAGTAGTGGTTAATGTTGGTTGAAAATGTAGTAGGGTTGTGTGGTGTTATTGTGGGCGATTATAGTACTGTTTACATGACCCCTTATGATTATTATTGTGTGAGAAAATATTTTTATATGATTTTATGATATTTTTAAAATAACCCTACCTGGGTTGGAGCTCTTTAGAAATAACCAAAACTTTTTTGTTCTGAATGTTTTCCACATCATTATTGTTAAAAATGGATGATGTCATCCTACACCCTACCTAGTTCTCCATCATTACCTGAGGTTACTGGTGAATAAGGATTATTTTTTGGTGATATGCAGTTTTAAAACATTATAATTAGTTATTCCATGTGTTGAACATACAGTTGGGGATGATGGATAGTGATGCTGACATAGTCAGGGATGATGTCTATTGATTATGTAATATTAATTGGAAGGAAAACATGATTTGATTCGTCTTTTAGGTCATTCATAGTAGTAAAAGATAATTATATTGATGTATATCATGTTTATTATTCACTACATCCTTGGTTAGTGGATTCATGGATGAAAATATGGTTATTGGTTCAAGATCAATAGATTATGTAAGGGATGAGAGAGGAAGACATTAGATGATTTGGTGTTAAATTCTAAAAATAGTAGGGAAGGTGTTGCAAGGAACCATAAAATATTTATAATAATATTATATTACTACTTTTGACAAGTTACATAGAGAGTGTTTATTAGTGTGATTGGGGGTGATTAGTTGACCAATTTATGTGTGTGTTAGTTCTTATGCACTCTAACAAGAGAATTTGTATCCCCCTTTAAATTTTATATTGTTTTCTATTGCAATAATCCTTCTAAGAAAACATGTTATTCTCATTTTACATATATATATAAAAAATTTATATTTCCAATTATGGTTATAGAGAATGTCTCAGTTTCTACTATCTAGGTGGTTAGAGTTGAAACCTTTAGATATCCATTGGTATTAAATATTCTTTGAATTTTTTATCTCATTACATGAATTGTGAGATAATTATTATTTATATATATTATATCATATTTATTAGTATTTTTCATTTTATATCATGATCCTAACTTATATTGTGGTTATAATACCACTAATTGTGTGTTTTATATACCCTTAATGCTGATCATTAACTAGAGTCACGTTACAGGGTGTTATCGAATGTCACTCTATATCTTCATTTCTAGACATGAGGGGTACTAGTGGTTGTGATGGTGGTGGGGGTGTCCAGAAAGTGTTGTATTAAAGTGTTTGGATCAGATATAATATTATGATTAGAGTTATTCAATTGTTTGGATTGTATGGGATGGTGGGGAAGTATTGTTAATTGAAGATATATTATAACTCAAATTATGGATATTGGTTATGAAATATGATTTTATGGATCACTCTGATCAATGGATGGATTGTATCTTTTTGAAATGTTCTATGTTTAGTGGAACTACATATAGTTCAGAGACCTGAATGAGGTAAATGAATAATGTATGTTTCATCCTGCGATTGGAAAATGTAATATTGAAAAATTAAAATAAACACCTATAAATTTATACTAAAAAATATCTATTCTACAAAAATTAGAGTCTCTCTTGTTATAATATAATAAATCGCACTATGTTATCATATTTTTGTACCTTAGGGATGATAGATTCAGAAAGATGATGAACTTGATTATTAAATGATAAAAATGACTAATGAGTATGATATGTGGTTAGATATTTTTTGTGATTTTAAGTATAAGATTAAATCCATGTATGTGGGGAGAATCTCAAATCTGGAGGTGATTTTATAGAAAAAAGAGATTGTGATCACATTTAGTTTGATTGAAAACGGATTTGAATGATGGGTTCTGATGTAAATTTTTCGAATGTGAGGGGTGACACATTAATGTTTTTATTTTTCTCTCATGGAGTGGAAATAGGTGGATTATTCATGGGATTATTATCAAATGGTGTTATACATAGATTTATCATAGTAGATAATAATTAAATCAATGGGGTGGGAGAAACTCTCTCTTTAAAAAGACATCCTCATCATCTAAGATACTCGGTTTTGGTTCAATGAATTTCTTTTATTTACTCTAAATATTTTTAAAAATTTTTAATTGTGATGTTGGAATCATGATGATGTAATACATAGATTGGTTTAATAATTAGTCACCAAATTTTGACATCTTGCATATTTGGATGTGTATAAGATAGAATAAGTGATCATGAGGTTGTTTTTGTGAGTAAGAGTTCCATGAGAGGGTGGTTAGTAGATTGTTTCAATGTTTAGAACACTAGGAATGGGTATCACAAATATCAGGTTAGTTAAGGTTCCCACTATAATATAGATAGCTTCATCGCATTGGATTATGTTTTTTGGAGACCTGGTGATCTCAAGTATCTATTAAAGGCATCACATGTTCATTTTATTCCTACAAAGGTGATGATAAATATCATTTCTAGTGCATGAAAACTCTATTAGGTCAGTATTTTATGCTCATTAATACACCTTTTTATACATAAGCAGAATAGTTTTTCTCAAGGATATATCAGCATAGGGAAATAAAGTGAATGTTCATTAGTTGGATTGGAAGGTTCACACTCAACCTTGATGGGATGGAGGTGGTGAAGGTAGTCTATGAGGTAGTCTATAACCATAGATTACCAAAAAAATCATGATTATTGAGGCTATCATTAATGGGGAATAATATATTAAAAATTATAGATTTATTATATGTATTCTCTAGCACTGAAGAGGAAAACATTTGTTTGAGGTATGGTTAGTTTATCAACTTCCTTAGTTTTTTTTTGATTTTTCATCCTCTATATTGTTTGTTCTACCTACATTGGTAGACACATTATATCTCGAGGAGGGGAGACGTCAAATTCCCATAGTGTTATATTCTCTAGTAGGAGGTTCGTTTAGGATGTGTGATGTGTGTTGTGGGATTTAATAGTGATGGGTGATCTTTGATACAATGGGGATTTATTTCAATTTTTATTCTAACTCTAGGATGTAATTTGTGGAATCATCTTTTTATTACTTTTTAATGAGTATTGATTAATTCTGGAAGAGATTCATGTTTTCCAAGGTGTAGGATCGATGATGGGTGTTTATTTGAAAGAAGGATTATGAAATTGGTGGTTGTTGTTTCTTGAATCTTATATCTCAATTGGTATCGTTTTTAACAAAATTTCAGGTATTAGAGGTTCTAAAAATTTTAGAAGATTTTCTATATTTATTTATGGGTGAGGTTATAGACCTATGAACTTGACATAATTTCATGTTGGGGATATAATTTCAACCATCACATGTTTTGTTTAAATGGTTTATTATTGTATGTAACCCACATATTTTCTGATGATGCAATTGTTGATGAATTATTTTCTCTGAATGGGATTCATCTATACCTTTATATCTTTTTATGTTCTCTACTGTTATTTTATAATTAGTCAAATGATATTTTGAGTATGTGTGTATTTTTTTGGATGTTTAACCATGAAATAATCAATAAATGTTACCCCTTTATGGGGTTAAATTTTATTTTTAACTAGATAAAGTGTCTATTTGGATTTTAAAAAATGACTTAATATATATAAATCATTATATGGGGGAAAATGAATATGATATATTAAATACTACATTCTGATGTAGGTATAGACATGTGAATTTTGTGTTTTTGATATTCAATATAATGAACACACCATATAGGTTCATGTGTCTTATGAAAACTATGTTATTTGAGTTTATGGATCCATTCATGGTAATATTAATAAGTTTAACACCCCATATAAGTTCATAGAGCTCATGAACACTATGTTATTTGATTTCATTGACCAATTCAAGGACACATTAATAAATGAAACCCTCATATACTCAATGAAGTATGTGAATGATGTTGATCACTATAGATTTTTTCAATAGTTTTTTTAAACAAAAACTCTTTGGTATGATGTATCTTTTAATGTCGTTGATGTGAGAGGTACATTTTCAAATTCATGTACTATCATAGTAGGGTGTGGACATGGAAACATCAAATATTGATGAAAGTGTTTCTTGGGAAGAACCCAACAATTTTTTATATGATTGCAGTTTCCTTATTCTTGGGGATATTAACATAATTTACTTCTAATTTATATCAAATTTAAGTTCCACTATTTTTTTTATCTATGAAGGAAGAGGCCTTCATCTAGAAGAATCTATTTCAGTAAACACTCATAGACTTGAGTGAGTGTCTGACTAAAAACCTAATACATCTATTTCCTAAGAAGTGAGTAATGTTTGTGGTCTTTTATGATGATCCTCATATGGGATTGGGGTAAATTTTGATTTAGTATTGGGATGTGATCTCATATGGGTATATTTAGTTAAAATACTATTGTGTAACTATTCCTCTAAGGACACGCAATTTTTTGAATTATATATTTTACATTATTTTGTGGTGGAATTATATTATCACTGAGCATTTTTTGTATTCACAGATCATAAGGTCCATAGGAATTTTTTCACTAAGCAGAATTGTATTTGCATCAATAAAGGTGGGTTAATTTCTTCATGATTATATCATTGATATCTCATTTATCACAAGAATGTTAAATTTTTTGGATGATGATCTAGTTAGGAAGACAAAATGATATGTTATTCCAGAGATTATAGATTCTTGGAGGGTGATAAATAGGATAGTTTATTTTTATCTTTCTATTAGTGTGACTGGTAAAATAGGATTTCTATGTCAAATGATGTTGTAAATCATAATAGATGTAGAAGTTAGAGGTGTATCAAGATGTAGATATGAAGGTGGATGTAATTTAGGAATGTTTCTATCATAGTGATTATCTTGAGGGGTAGTTAAAAGATAAACAATACAAAATTATATTTCATGGAAGGTTGTATTGTTTAAATGGTTATACATGTGATATTTCTCTATGAGATTAATAGATCACCCATAGAAGTGAATTAAAGTGTGAAAATATATATATTACAGAATGATAAGGAAGTCTACTTTCCTTTATATGAATAAATCAGTTGTTTTGTTCATGTCATGGTGTTTATACAATCAATGGGTTAATTGTAAAGAATTGTGTCCTATGAGGATCATTTTAGAATTTAAGTATCCACTTGAGGGAGTGGGGGATGTATTAATAGATTTCATCATGATGTTATTATAATAGGTTGGAGGATATGATATTATTTAGGGAATAATGGAAGGTAGATAAAATCATCCCATTTTATAGTGATTCAGGAGTAAAGAGTTTTAGAAATCTTGATCTGGTAGTACATGGATTAATTGGTGAGGCCCCATGGGGTATCAATAATGACAGTATTATGATTAAAAAAATAATTCATCTAAAGACTTTTTGTGGGATTTATATATTCTTTTAGACCTTAGCTACACCTAATAATTACTTTTCATCCTGATATATACAAGTATATGGGGAGAAAATCTTGATACCATTAGATATATTGTATGTGTATATATTAAACTTTAGAGGATCACGGGTGAAACGTCTACTTTTTGTCTATTTTCCACTACAATAGCTATCATTAATCCATTGGTTTGTATACATTCATATTGTTTTATGATGACATATTTTGACCTCCATTTTTCTAGGTTGAGGATAAAAAATTAATGGTCCTTCATCCAGAAGTGGTACGGAATATAGTATTTAATTTCACATGTGTTAAGGTGTATATACATGCGATTTGTGTATATTATGAAGCCTAAAAATATTATAGGTGTGGACATCTATAGTTTTAAGATAGATATCATGTATTCATTATTGTTTTCCATCACCCAGGGTAGATATGTTTTTTTTTTGACTGAGTAAGATTTATCACTATTTTTTTACCTTTCGAGGTGTTGAAACACTTTTGTATGGTGTTTTATCAGTAAGTACATCCTCTATCATTGGATAATATCCATAATGGATTTCACATGTACTAGATTTGTTTATTTCATTAAAATGACAGCAAGATAATTATGTGGGGAGATTTAGATATCATGGATGATGCAAAATATTTGGAGGAACCAATTGATAATCAAGATAATAAAAAGAAAGACATGTATAGTTGAGTGAATACCTAATTTTGTATGCCATGGAGGTATGGTGTGATATAATAATGTATATGGGAGTGTGAGTTAAAGATTCTTTCTTAGTATCTCATTTTATTTTTTGTATTTTCATTGCTAATTTAAATCATAATTTTTTATGATATCTTCTTATTATTTATTATTATTTTGTTAAGTTGGTGATCAAGATTTTCTATAATGATATTCCTTACATGTGTATTTTGGGATGGTTGTTTCTATATTTCATTTTCCCACTTATTTTCTGGGATGGTGTTGATTCTACAATATGAGAATCATTTGAGTCTTAGTAAATGTAATGATATGGATATTTATTCCTCTTCCATTGTTTGATTTCATGAAATGAATGTTTTGGGTAATTTTTGTAGCCTTATAGGAGTAGTTGAATATAAAATATTATTATGAGGGATAGGTTGTTAACTAGAGAAATATGGTTTGGCATGGTAGATTATCATGCCAGATAATATAGGTCTTATAGAGTAGAGGCATTGGACAAATGGTTTTAGTACCCCTACCAATTTTGACATGGTTTTTCCAAGGAGGTGAGATACAATGTGGGGTCCTATAGAGGTTTTTAATGGATAAATTTGTTGTGTAGTATAGAACCTTACAGTGTGTAGGTACTGGTGGTCATATTTGATGCCTTTATCTATTTTGGGGTTCCCATGCTGTGGAAGATGTGTTTTATTTTTTCCCTACATTAGGGTTATATAATTAAAACTAGCGCTATGGTCTGCATTTTGGAGGAGGCTTGATTAGGGGTGATTTCAGTGTAGGTATTTGTGTTATTAAATATATTTGGGTAATCTATATTCACTCATAAATGTAATAAAATGTTTTGTTATAGTCCATTTAAAAAAAGATTGATATAGGTTTCATTAGTCTATAAAAACTTCCTTACACTCTATCATGAATCTTAACTCTAGGTTGACCATGGTGTATCCTTGGGAGTGTATTCAATAAATATTTCGTGGATTTGACCTAATAATTCACGAACTTAAATATTATGGTTTTATGGTGACTATCTATCCCTTTTCATCTCTATTTTCTTCGAATTATTCAATAGAAGAAGGTTATGGTTGTGAGAATGGATATTTTCGATTTTTTTGTGGCTAAATATTGATTGGGGACACTGTGTTCTATTTTTTTTTGAAAACATTTTTGATATATTCTTAACTTTTGGTAATTTTATGTTAATTTTTCATTAACACAATGACATTTAATCATTCTTATTAAGGTAGGGGATTCAATATATATAACTACTTTTGTGCGTATGTGATTATAGAATTGTTTTTCATTTCTTTGTGAGTTTTTTAAGAAATAAATATACAACATAATGAACCAGGTTGAATGGAATTAAAAGGGGTGGGGTATATTAACATGTGTTTATTAATTCTATGTTATTGATCACCTTTTATTCTATTTAGAAATACATGATTTTGGTGTGACAACTAGTTGATACTATTTTTCTATGTATATTATTTCTAATAGATTGTTAACCTATATTTTGATTGATTGATTAAATTAACCTTATATAAAATGATAAGAACATACATATGGATGTTAAATAGGTTAATGTATATCTAAAAAATCTATGAAATCATCCTTGCATGGGATGATGAATTGCTATGAAAGCAATCAATTATTTGGAAAATATTTTATAAACCAGACTTAAAATCGCATTCTAGGTTCATTCCGGTGCTTTCTAAAATTTCTATTTGATTATTTTGATATTTTCACATTATAATGGTGATATTGTTGACTATTTTGGGTGCGGAATGTTTTTTGGTATATAGAAACGATTTGTCTTGGAATTATATATATTAATGTTTGGTTTATAGTTTGTAGATTTTGGTTATTCTGTTAGTTAGATAGGATTTTGTGTGCTGGAAATTTTTTAGTTTCTCAGTAGCTATGTAATAAAATTAATGATAGTTTAGTGTTAATATGGCGGGATATTGTTAATCAATGGTGGGTTGTAAATTAATTTTTAGTAGTTGGTTACTGAATTAAATATTTATCCATGAGTTGGACTTAAATGGTTTGTGTATGATGTTAAATACATTATATACTTTTGAGTGGGATATCCTTAAAAATAGATGTTTGAAGTAATTTAAATAAAAATTGATATTAATTTTAAAATATAAAAATGTATGAATATGATAATAAATAAATGGATTTGGTTATGTGTTATATCTATTTTCATGGTGAATATCCTTTTAACAGTGGAATCAATTGGTTGTTGTTTTAATGGGGTGATGTAGAGGTATTTGGGAGAGGCTAATACTATTGAAATGAAACCTGAGGATGATTATTAAACAATTATATCTACAAATTTATTTTAATGTGATATCTAAATTTATCCAACCTGAGATTAATCTCCTAAAATAATTATTTTATTTTATTTAGGTCTTTTCCTACCATATAGGTTGGAGGGGTTAGATAGCTGACTACCCTCTCTCCCTTATAACATCCTCAGTGGGGGTTCTTGGTGGTGATTTCTTATGATGATAAAATTTATTTTTCCATTCCTTGTTGTAATTTTTTAGTTGATGGTGATTACTACAAATGATGGAATTCAAGTTAGTGGTATTATTTGAAGTGATTTGAAATGGGGGTCAAGCATGGTATGAGGATGGAATGATGTATGTGTCCTTGAAATTAAAAATTTACAAATTCATTGTTTAGTAGATTCCTGGATGATTATATGGTATTTGATACATGTGTGGTGTATTATAGAAGGGATGATAATGCAATAAATTAGGCATTGGTGTGTGATGGATGCAATAAAAGGCCTAGTGGTTGTAGAGACCCTAAAATTATTTTAGTTAATATTTTCTTACTAAAATGGATGAATTACAAGGAAAGTGATCCTTGGTAATTTTTGGGTTGATTAGATGCCCTATTTTGATGTTTTGTTAGTTATCATGTTCTTTAACTAAGGAATAAATATTCTCTTCTCTTGATTTCATGAGATACCATGGGTATAATCTAATTGATTATGCATGTTATGCTCACACTATATATATATATAAACTATTTTCATGGTTTCCAATAGGGTTTTAGAGACTAAGATTTCTTCTACTAGCTTGGATTTTGAATTTATACACAGTTATTTCCCCAATATTTCTCTAATCACTCATTAATTTTTTGATTTTTATTTGTATCAGTTTTCATGCACTTTGATATGAAAAAATTTTATATTTATTATTTTTGGTTGATTAATGATATTCATATTATAACTTTTCCAAACATTTATTATTATGTTAGTTCCCCTAATTTTTTTTTATACACCCTTTGTGGTATCTAGAAACTCAGCGACTATAGGAATTATATTATGGGGTTCACTCCCTCTCATCATATTCACCCCATCAGGTGTACTAGTGGATTCATGGTTTAAAAAAATACAGACTATGATCATATAAAAAATCAATCTAGGTGTATTGATTATAAATTACCATAAATTATCCTAATGTTAGATAGTTGTTTAGAAATGTCTAACTACTTTTTCAACAATGGGTATTACAGGGTTTTTCATTTTTATATTTCACATATTGATAAAAAATAGACTATTATTAGAATCCATATTTATATTATTTCATATTGGATTATAAATTTTTATTTTTCTAATGATTAATGAAATTTATAGTGATATATGGTTTGATAATTCTATTACCCTGGTGTTTTATTAAATTATTAATATATTATTTTTATGGTTTTAAAAAATAATGCATTTTTTAATATATAATAAACATAAAAACAGAATTTCCATTATCATTTTTTTGAATGGAATAAAATAACCATGAATCAACAATATGATTTTTAACTTTATACCTAGTAATTTTTTCTTTTGTGGTTGATGTTTAATACTTAACAATAATCGATTATTCCTTGCCTCCAAATAAATAACCCATTAATTTAATCTCTAAAGACATTTAGAAATTCATTATCTATATTCTCACGATATAATAGTATCTTCTTCAAATTTATGGAAGAAAAATTTAACAAGATATATTAATCTAAAATGTGCAATAGATTCCTATATTTGAGAACAAATCCTGAATATCAATTTAAAGGCCTAATTATTTATTATGGATCCAATTTTTATTCATATATTTCATAAATATTTGATCAATCCTTCATGAGTTTACATATTATATTATACGTTATGCTCAATTTGTCAAATTGTATCATTGAAATCATTCAAAATTTTATTTTAAACATTATTTTATTCTTTAATATACAATGTATTGAATTTTTTTATTTTTATAAAATAATTTAAATGAATTAATTCTAAATGTCAAATAAAATTTATATTACAAATTATGATCTACATCATATAGCACAATATGCAACATATTTTTACATATTAGTTAACAATTTCAGTTAAAAAAATGAATGTAAAATATATATATATATATATCCATATTTAATTAGTGATAAAATAGTTTAGGTTTTTTCCATTAACATTTTATTAAAAATGACCATTTACTAAATTGTGAAAAATATCATTCCATCATATTTTAAGGGAAAATAAATGGAAATTAATTTTATAAAAACGATATTTATATCAATAAATAAAAATTAGATATCCATTCATCGTTATTATTCACTTGAAATGTGTGAGATTTATATTCTTCCGTAGCCCTCATTGGATTTTATTATCATTTTATCCAATGATTTAGTAAGATTTTACTGTACATTTACCGAATACACTAAAAATATGTGGAATGTTTTTTAATGAAAATATTGAAGAATAATTTAATATATTAAAAGGGGTTGTAACATCCAACTTAGTAATATAAATAGTAAAATTTTATTTATAATTTGATACCATATATGATGATTCTATCAATATTTATGGAGTTTTATTATCTCATTATATCCACTAATCTCTATATGTTAATGCATATGCCTTTATATTTGACCATACCCAAAAAATAATCTATAAATTAATATATATTTCATTATTGTTTTTATTTAATCAATAAATTCAATTCAAACCATTAAATTAAAAAATTATTCATTTCCTATGAATATATAGATATATAATATCACTAAATGATATTTTAATAACAACCACATCTCATTTAAAAAAAATTATTCTTCAAAAATTTATCATTGAAATTTTAAATAAGGAGTGCAGAATGTGGTATTTTACATAATAAATAGTATCATTTCATCCTCAAACCATGAATCATCTCAAGTTATTTATTTAAATTCCATTTTTCTAATAATAAATTATATTGGTTGTTTTTTATATCATAAATTAATATTTTAAATTATTTGGTCGCATCCTGAATTCATAGTCAATATAAAACAATTTATATTATTCCCTTAAAAATTAATATAATTGGTATATTTGGGATTAAACATAGAATTTTCACACAAGAAATGATAAATTTTTAGTTTTTATAAATCCAGCAACTGAGTTTTAGTGATTCATCATTTTCTATCACACCCTTCCCAATTAGGGACAAGTAATCAATTTATGGTTCATATAATTATTAATTTTCCCCAAAATTTTCCAACAAAATTAACATTGTTAATTAATATTCTACAAATATGCATTGTTTTATTGGGACACATTTTCATTATTTTAAATGATGATTGTGTATAAAAATTGGTAGAAGAAAGATCCCCTAATAATGATGACTATACGGTTATGGTGTAATTTCAAATAACATGAATAATTGGTTTCTTTATAATACTTATGAATTTTGTTAGTAGCATGGGTTATCAATTCATTAACATTATGTTTTATGAAATTTTAGATAATTATATCATTGGGAATCAATTTTATATAACATACTAATGGGAATCTATATTTCATTAATATTATGTTAAAAAAATTATTTGTAAAATGGTTTAATCTAATTGAATATAATCAAATCCTAAAGATGTTGTTTCCTTTTTGGCCTACTATATAGCATTAAAAACTCTAAATGCCATGTTACTCTATCTGTTAAATTTATAAAATATTTCTAATATCTCTATTTTCATAGAGCCTAAAATTTCTTTGAATAATATCAAATTATATTCAATTATTTTGAAGGTAGATTATTAATATTAATTTTTTATTCAAGATTTGGAAAAATTCTTGAATTTTCAAATTAAAAAACCTAAATATTCAAGAGAAACAATGATATTCAATGTTGTATAATATTTTACCATCAATTCAACAATAATGGGATGGTTTGTTTTTATTTAATGTTTTAATTTGATCCCAAATATAATTTTTTTACTTATTTTCTATATGATACATTTTAAATAAATATTTATTTCTGTATTTCTAACGGTATAGATTGATGAAACATAAAAAATGGTCATTATCAGTGGGAAATGAAAAATTGTTCTTGACCAAAACCCTTTTAGAGCCAATAGTGGAGTAGTTCCATATTCAATAGGTAGTATATATATTAAATTAGACTATTTATATCGTCCCATATAATATAGTATTATATTTTTTAAAAATTGAGGAGACTATAAAATTAATGGGTGATAGAGTGGGTACTTTCTTAGATTTTTATTGGATTATATGTATTTCTTATCTATTAAAGTAATGAGTGATTCATTATATCTTTTTAGTTATCTCTAGTAAATAATTTATTGATTTAATCATAAATGTGTGAATATAAAATAATAATTATTGGATTATTAAAAAAAGAGTTTCTTGTTGTATATATATAGATAATTTATGGCTTTTTCATATACTAGGTGACATTTTATGAATTTTTCAAATTTTGGTTCTCCAAAAAATATTTCACAGATTAATGACTCATGATTTTTCTTTATTTAATTGAATATATCCATAAGATATGTAATTTTTATTTTAAATTCAATAATTTTTTTCCATACATTCATTTCAAACATAAATTATTTTCTAGATCTTGTGAACTTTGAATGAACATTTTTTATATAATTTCTTTTCTATTTTATACCCTAAAAATAAATAAACAATACATATATATGCATAGGAAGAGAGAGAAATGAATAATTGGAAACAATATTGAAATATATTTTTGAGTAGATCAAGTTTTGTAATGGAAAATCACTTACCTCTCAATGATGTCTCATAAAATTACAAGAACTATAAACATAACATATATATTATCAATGATCCTTGGTTGTGATGAGTACAATATGGGCTAGTGAAAAAGATATTATTTATGTAAAATAATAAATAAACTAATATATATTTAATCATTAGTGTAAATACAACCGTGAAATGATTTCCAAATATATAATCATAGAAATTTAATGGAATAATTTCCATAGGAATTGAATAAAAAATTTAATTTTCTTATATCTCATTTATTTTTTATGTTTTTGGGAGAAAAATTATGTCATGATAACCCAGAGTTACACCTTTTAATAATCCTTGACTATACCTCATTACTAATAATAACTCTTTTATATTCCAATATTATTCATTCACATATTTAAAAATATTATATTGTTTATGTAGAATAAATTTGATGATTTCATCATAAAGATTAAAAATTATTTTGTTTTACATTGTAGCTATATTATAATGAACTATTCCTTTCCAAAATTATACATATGTTTTTTATTGTAGGTTTTAATTGTATAACATACTATAACATTCAATTATTAAATTATTCCTGGATTTTTAGATAATTATTTTTATAATATCATAATTTCATTGTTTTCCATGATTCCAAACCTAGTGGAGGTGATATTAAGAAATTATGATGAATTTAGGAAAAATAGGATAATGTTTTTGAAAGAATGAATGGTTAAGTGAGTTTCAATTCATATTATCAAAACTATATTACCTTAATTTGTCTAAAAATATGTGGGAGGTAACTCTACCATTTACTTTACATTTTTAGTAAATATAACAATTCGTGGTTTATACGTAAGAAAGTGGTATCATATTATATTTATAGATACCCAATATTTTCCCAATCATGATGATAGTTGGATATAATTGACATATAAGCCACTATAGAATTATTATATACAATAAATTTAAGGGGGATATTTTTATGACATAGAAAATTTACATTTAAATTTACAAAAATAGATATAATATAATTTACCTTCAATAAATAAAGATATAAATTTTTATACATAGTGTCCCTAATTTTATTGGACAAATATATTGGTTTTTCAATATATTGGATGTGTTAGAAGGTACATTGGATAATTTTTTTAATGAATTTGGTTACAAGAAATAATTTTTATAATAACATAAATCATTCCACGAATCATTGCAATTGTACTATGGATTGTTTCCATGTAAATTTGAAAAAGTGTTTCCTATGGAAATGAAAAACTATTCCATGTTTTTTATCTTCATCATTGAGATGTGATATGTTATTTTACTGAATAATACCTTAGGTTTGAATTATTTGTTCACCATCATAAGTGTTGGGTTTTATTGGATGTATTATTGGTTTAGGTCATATCTTTAGTAGAGGAATACAAGTCCATGGGACTACTAGCATGAAAAGGTGTGTTGTTAAATGGATTTTATGTCAAAATGATAAACTAGTTCTTAATACATAGTGGATATCCTTCTTATTCTGTGAAAAATAGGTTTTTTATAATTTTGGGGAAATATATGTCACTACACCATAATTATATTAAGAATAATTGTTATTAATATATTACACACCATGAGTAGTGGTTGATCGATAAGGTGTATAAAATCTGGTTCTTGATGTCATCGTTGACTACCCACTATTTCACCATAATGCTGTTCATTTTCAATAATATTTTATATATTATATAATATAAATGTTTAATGGTTCTTATAATTCTATATAGGTTTTTCATGATTCCTCACACATTTTTCTCTCATTGGGAATTTCTTATGAATTTTAGAAGTGCATTTGGACTATCATTATTTACGTCTACTAGTTTGGATGAATTTGAGTAGAAAATGGAAATTATTCCTTGATTATTAATTTAATTATCCAAATTTTCTACTAATTTGACTTATAGAGGTGAACATTTCATGACTGGGAGTCCATGTGATGGGGTATTTATGGATTATTGGTTGATGGAGTATTGTAACAATCTTATATATGTACACTCTTAGTTTCTCTCTAATCATAGTGTTGATATCTTTCATGAATCAGTTTGAGGTAGTTAATTGAGATTATTTATTATATTTTATATGATAATATGTTTTAGTAATTAATTAACAATAATTGAATCTAAATTCGTAACTTTCCTAACAAATATAAATAAATTAGTTATAAGTGTAAGTGTGATGACTGTGCTTGAAATGATTTTTCATTATTATTTCTACATTATTTTTTTTTGATTTTTTCATATTATGAATTAGAAGTTTATTTATTTATTATATTCAAATATAAACTAGTTAAACAGTAACATTTGAATATTTTTGGTAATAAAGAAATTTAAATATAGAATTTTTCATTTGATTTTTTTGGTGTAGTGAAGAAAATTTTAATAATATAAAAAGAAATTTCTATAATTTTTTAGAATATATTGATATAATTATATTGTTGAAAATATTATTTGAGAATAAGAGTTATTCATTTTTCATATTTACCTTTTTATGGTTGATTTAGGTTTGTTTTATTAATTTATCAAGAAATATATTAGGGAAGTTTTTGGGGTATTTTAAAAAAATTTAATATGTTGTAGTTGTGATATTTGTTTTTCTAGATTCCAGTATTTTCATAGGAATATGAAAGAATAATAAATATAATTGATTCTAATAAAATACCAATGGATTATAAAATTATAAATAAGATAAAATAATTTGGTAGAATAATTACATAGAAAGTTAATATGATTTTGAAAATAAATCATATGATATTGTAAATTAATATGAAATGGGGAGAAGTTGTATCTCTAGTGGGTGGTTTTTAAAGAGTTAAACTGGTTTTTCAAGTTACAAAAGTTTTTTTGAAAAGTGGATATGATATTTTAGTTTCGAGAAATTATTATAGAGTTTTTGTGGTAGATAATTGAAAATTTTTTGGTATTTTTATTTGAATATAATTTAATGTGTGTTTATTTCCCATGCACCAACACCCATGTCAGTTATTTGAATTCAACCCATAAGAGGTTTTGGATTTTGGTTCATCAACCAATATTAATGATTTGGTTAATTTTATTGATGACTAAACCCTCTCTTTTGATCTCTCTTTGGGACATTATTTATTAATGTACTAGTGAAGTGATTATATTGAAGTGATGGAATGATTTCGTATACATGTTAGTGTGAGAGTGTGATGTGGTAATATAGTAGTGATATAGTTAGGTGGTAATAGAATGGAAATGTGTTGTAGTGGATATGTTATAAAGATATTTTTCATAGTTATAAAATGGATGAAAATTACATAAAATTTTTAATTGGGATATAAGGGTTATTTTTTCTCCAATTATTGTGCATTTTTAACATTTCCCTCAGTGTTTTGATAATTCTTAAGCCCATGCAAAACATACTGATATATTTTGTATTATGGACATGGAAGTGAAAATCATCAAAAATAAATTTCTCGGGATGGGGATTCATTTTAAAATGAATTTTATTATGACCCATATTTCATACATTTAACTTATATTATAAATTTATGTATTTTATGTACTTGTGTTGATAAATAAATTTACAATAATGGATAGATATTCAGAGAGATCAACTATAGCGCACGTGGGAGTCACCTCAACCATGATCATGAGACAGTATAGCCATCCATACTCGAGGCTTGAAGATGAGAAATCATTTTTCCTTCTAGTTTTATATGGAGTGAAAAAAAGCTTCCCTAGATACCCGTTAAATGGTGTGTTGTGGAAAGAGAGGTAGTGTATATATGGGTTATCGATTCCAAACCTCTCGATCACCTCGATAGATAGATAACTTGGAGAGGCTTATTAAGCAGTTCCAGATTGTGAAAATGTGTGATATTCGGTTAATTTCATAGATATCACATAGGAATTATGTGAAAACATATGGATAAAAATATAGCAACTAGATTTAACTAAACTGAGTCTTCTAATCACGCCCTTATGTCTTGTTCGACATCCAATCATCCATTGCACTACCTAATGACACTTGTCCAATATCATGATACACAATTAATTTTTTCCATCTTCAATTTTCAAAACAATGTATGCCAACTCTTTCTTGAAATCTCAAAACCATTTATGTGACTTCATCTCATATGCATGTCATTATTTGAAGAATAAAACCCCTCACAAGAGTAGTTTTCTCATGGAAAACTCTTGTCATGTGATATTATATGGATTACACATCTATAAAACACAAAATTAGTCCATCTCATGAGTCACTACGGATCATGTGAATAATGTGTTAATTGTTCTATAATATCTTCACAAGTTCCATTGACTTCAGGCTTCCAAATTTTATGGTTCTCTTTCAAAATAGGTTGATAAACGATGAGGTATTTCAATGAATATGATAATATAATAGGATGATCAACAAAGCATCATGTAAATCTCTCAAATTTCGTCCCAAAAATAACATGAATCCTTCACTAGAGGTTATACGGATCACAATATCAAATACTGATGCTCACAAAAATACATGGTGACCTAACCTTAGCTACACCTGAAAAATTGTGTGTCTATGTTTTTCAAGAATATCCAATTATTTAAAACAATTATTCAATATTAACCTATTGTATGTTCAATGAAATTCCAGATGATTATATGAAGTGATCATGTTATGATGCCTAATATTATCAAGTGTATCACATGAATGAATCACATTATTGAATTAAGATCAAAAAATTGTTTCCAATAGTTTTTGAGTTTAGAGAATCCACCCCACCACTTAAATCTCATCACCTGAACCTCATGAATCAATCGTGAAGGATCAAATAATCATGTGATCATGTGGTAAAGATTATAAAATACATTATTTTATCACATTGTATTCACAAGAAAAATATAGTATATCCCTTTCTGATTTGATTTTAACATTTACAAGCTTCTTCACGTGATGTTCTTGATTGTTTTCCAGCATTTTTTCATAGACATGTCATGTGATTGTGTGAGTACCTTTAAGTGATCATGTGATGTCTTTGATGGTTATCAAGAATTTTTCTACCAATATAAAGAGGGTAAATCACACATAGTGATCACATGATCACCTATATACCTTATCATCACCCGAGTATGATGAGAACAAAGAGTTTTGGTGCCTCTATGATAAGCATCACATGGACTCATGTGGGTGAATGTGGCACCATAACAATGAAAATTTGTGGAATATTTGATACATTTTCCAAATTAAACAAACTCAATCTTATTTGAAAAGGGATATATAGGTTGATAATGTTAAATGGTACAAATTAAGAAAAGCATATAAAGGGATAAGGGGAATAAAAAATCGGAACATGTAGAAACAAAGGAAAGAAGTTATAGAGGAGAGTAAAGGAAGATATGGGTTATCAAATTGAGATAATGAATCTAGTTAATCTCAATACCATGTCATGATAACATATAATGATATCCTATCCTAATACACAATTTTTTGTTTCCCATAAGATCATGTGATCACATTAAAATTTTAACATCATGTGACCCCACCATTATACAATTTATTTATTCGTACATGAATTATGAAAAAATATAACCATAAAAAATTTCCATGATAACTCTTTTAACATGTGACCATGACATGTATGTGAACCCGTGGACATGGACCCCCCCCCCCCCCTCATGGAAACCGTAGGATATGGATCATTAAAATGAACCCTTGTCGATGACCTTTTTTATCAAGAAATCTATTTTCCATACGGTTACTGAATTGTACCCTTGGTAATGTCTAAGAGACCCCATTAGACAACACCCATATAATCACATGATAGATCAACTCAATATTCAACACATGATGTCCTTATATATCTTTGAAAAATAAACTCAAACCCTTAGACATGGGACATTTATCATACATGTGCTCCTGGTCCTGATCACTAGACCCCATGGAAGAAATCCCTTTAAATCATGTTATCACATGACCCTTCACTAATCCTGATATTTAGTTATTGGAAAATGGGACATGCCCGCTTTGACTATGTGAACCCCATGGATGTGTAAACATTTATCACATGAATCCCATGCATGTGTTATCCTTGATCATGTGAATGACATTGAATATGTCAAACTTTATCTCATGAAGGCCCCTGGATATGTCATCGTTGTCAGGTGGATACCCTTAGACATTCCATCATGATCACATGAAGGCACCATGTAGATTAAAATAATTATTGGAAGACATCATTGGACATGTCAACCTTCTCTGGGAGGTATAATGGGACATGTTGACCTTGTTTATAAGGTATGCTCAAACAAGTCACACATGCTAATAAGTTATACTTGGACAAGTCAACCTCATCTGGAAGGCACCTTTATAAATTTATTCCTTTTCCTATAACAATCCTAACATTTTTCATCAATGTTAGGCTAACATACTTGGATATGTACCCTTAATCCTTGTCGATCCCCCCGATAATTATTCATTGTCCATGAACCATTGTTATGTATGGGAGTTGCCATAATGGGCTATGGTTATGCACAAATGCACCCATATTCATTTCATGCTCTAAAAAGGTAAATTATTCCATATAATCATCTTTGATATACCATTCATGGTCTTCAACTCTCTTTATCTATCAATGGACAACGAATGAATATGTGACCCTTATTATATCAGTGTATAATTAATGAATATGTGTATTGTGCCTCATCATTTTTAAGTCCCTCTACATTCCAATTATTATTCTTCATAATTCCAAATTATCATATGACTCTATCTTCCTTACCCTTAAACCATTCGATGATAAATGGTTTTATACATGGTAACCCAATTCTGTATAAGTATTGAACACTCTTAAACACTGGGAAAATAATCCTTTATGTGTTATCATTGTTCCTCTCCCATCAGTGGTTTAGGGGGAAACCATACTATGAGGAATATGATTCCAATTATAAAAATGATACATTAGATTACATTATATTTCTTAACTTCATATCATATTCTTCACACGATTTTTTATTAAATTTTAAGGCATCCTAAGTGTGTAAGTCCATGAAAATTTGCTTGCATGTGATGCTCCTAATCTTCAAAAATAAGTTTTTTCTCACACTGAGCATAACTCATAGGTTCCTAGAGATGGGTGATGATTATTCCATTAAAATGATTCCAATTCCCTAAATGCGGTCCTCCAATCATATGTAATTCCAATTAAATATCATCTTCCTATAATGGTATATGAACTTATTGAAGAAACCTCAGGAAGCCCAACATGAATATGTCCCATTTAAATATCTTTCATCATAACCCTTATGAAATAATTTCATACATGAACTATATAAAATATGATTCATATATTAACCAGATACATAATTCACCCTTCTAAGTCTTAGACCCTATATTCAAATAATCAAACTCTCCCATGGGGGTCCTTGGTTCGTGGTGTTAAATATCATGGTGTTTAATGGTTGTAGAAACTTAATAAAATGTCAAAAAAAATTATGTGTATTTTTATATATATTATCACGTGATACATATAATGCATCTCAATGGTTTAATCCCATATCTAAGATATCATTCACATTTCTAGATAGAAATAAACTCTAGTGTACTAAAAATAGGATATTAGTTGATGCATCAAAAAATAGAAAATATAATAATGTAGAACCACACATAAACCCTTTTTTCAATCAATATATTCTTTTCACCAAGTAATTGAAACATGCTTAACCCATATTGTATTTTATTTTGAGCTGGATTCACAATCACATCATAAATCGATAAGTGAGTCCTCAAGTAGGAAATAATTCCCCATAAAAAGGTGTAATGAGCCTAACACCCATCTTCTCGACCAATGTGAGTTCTTATTTTTCATTTTCATGAAATAACAATGACCACTAGCCTCTAGAATGTAATAATTTATCTCATTAGTGATATAAGATCCATTATGAGTTTTTTAGATAAAAAATGATGAACCCAACATGAAAAAATGTGGTAAAAAGTATCTAAGCCAAGATCAAGAATCAGTCATTATATCCACATTTTTGAAGAAAAAAATGTGGCCTAATAATAAAATAAGTGGTTACTAAATAACATTGTCAAAATAATGTGTTGGGTGTTAAATCCACCTTCTTTTGAAAAAATGGTGAACCTAATGTGAATTATTTAATTTTTTTCATCCCTTTTATGTGAATAAAAGGGGATATTTTTCAATTCCCATTTGGAATCTTATTCCACATGAATCAAATGATGAAAAAATCAGATAAAATGTAAATCCTTTAAAAGTTTGAATCCTATCACAAAAAATGGTGACTAACTCTTATCCTTAAATTATACAAGAAACTGATCAACCACATACTCTAATATACGACTCTACATTTATAAGTTGTCTTGTTTATTCTATAGAAAATTTTATATTTTATACAATCAAAATTGAATTTTGAAATGTTCCAACAAATTCCAAGGTTGCTAGACAAGATGGTAATAAAAAACACTTCAAGATACTATGATAAAATATCTAACACACTATTAATTTTCCTCATCCTCTATGGAATCTTTGTCCTAGAAGCCCTAACATATGATATCTCCAACCCAAAACATCAAGTGAGGATTAGATAATCTCTAAGTATAGTCTAACCAATTCATAATATACATCCTAAATTTTGAGTCATGTCATAAAACCATCAAGAGTATGAATCCCCATAGGTTGGAATTTTCATGATAGGTCCTACAGGAGAATGTTGCCCTGGTTTCCAAAATCATCCACCCTGGGATATTATTCCAAGAGAATATAATTACATAACTTCCTGGTCTAACAGAGATGTATGAAAAAACCACAACATTAAATAAAAAACATTGTATCATCATAGGAGTTATTCTATATATTTTGGTAATCATCGTCTATATATGAAAACAATTATATATAAATTTATAGAAGACTTTGTTTGTACACCAACCATCAAAATCAGGGAATCCAATAGTAAGTCTACCAAGGTTATATAAATAGTGTATCACTAGAAAAGACCAGTAACCATACTAGGACCAATATATCTAAATTCCATCAGCATATCCTGATAGTGGCTCAAGAAAAATCTAGGCTCAATGCTATCTAGGAGCCTCAAACTGCATGACAATTGGACTTGGTGATAGTGGAATCCATGGAAGAACCATAGATCACATGGATAGTGTGTTTTTTTAGAATTTTCAAACCTTAAATAATCTATAATACATGATAAATACCACTATATAGTACAATGGGAAACATCCCACAAATGGAACATCAGATATAGACCTATCAAATGAGATGCTTCGTTGATGAGGATCACCAACCAACCAATGTGTCCATAAATATATTATCATATAGATATAATGAATTGACACTAGATTCTTATAATTACACTCATTATGAGGATTATTTAACCCTTCAGTATTTATCTGAGATACTATAGGTTATCCCATCTTCTTACCCCAACACAGGTAAAGAAGAGATCAGTGGTATCATTATTGCATCTACGGAAGGAATTGTTGATTCTATTGCTATCTCCAAGTATAGTGTTGATAAAGAATATTTCCAATGGCTTCAGAATATTCTGTTTCTATGTCTAGGTTGAAACTAAAATTATCATACCCCCACCATTCCATTGAATGTGTAAAGGGTGTAGTTTTTACTTCTTCCAGTCAACCCCTTAAGGATGACCAATAAATTTTTTACATATTAATAGATCTCTCAACTCGAAAAAAGTGAATAATGATCTCTAGGAAATAATTTTTTGAATGATTATAGTATCTCTTTCATGGAATTACATAGTACCACCATCCTATAGAGTTCCCCCGTGTAATGAATTTCCACAGCCCATAGGGTAAGTTGAATTTGTATAATATTCATCACCTCTTCAAGTGAAATATGAATAATTTTCTACTTCACCCCATATCACACGCATAAGTGAATGTTTATATTATCAAATCCCTTACCCCACATGAATTTTGGAATTTCTAGATTTCTACCCATTATTGAGTTCACTCTAGACACCATACGAACACTGTATTTTCTATGGTGTCTCTTAGATTGTTGGGTTCCCCAAACCTATGGGAAGAGTTAGAATTTTCTAGGTCCCCAAATACTTCAATAATGAACCTTAATAGATAATGATCAGGGCACCGCATCCTGGTCTCCAAATGATACAATGAAATCGTCCGTATAGACACATTGGAGGAACACAAAGAAAGTTGTGTGGTCATCCATCTCTTGAAAATACATTGGAAATAGAATATTCATTCCATCCAAATAATGTTCCCACGTACTTTTATTATACTATAGAGAATGAATTGGTTGAACTACCCATAATGAATAATCCTAATGTTGTAGACATGATATTCCATGAAAATAATTTCCCATAACACCAATTTCTTGTTAATATAATAGATAGTTGGTTAAGCATTGATTTTTGGATTTAGATGCAAATACACAATGAAATATTGGAACCAATGACACCAAAATACCCTCTCAAGTCATGTGAGAACTCTAAATTGAACACAAATTTTTTTTCATAGAATATAGATCACTTATCTAGAAATGATATATAACCATATATCAGTACTAGATAAAACAATTTATTTTTCTTAAAGACTAACAATATGTCTTCATACATGACACGATTAGTAGAACACAGCCTTCTCCGGATCCAATGTTCCAAGCGACCCTGAAAGGTATCCATGAATTACCACTCCAACTATTTTCCTAATCATTAATTCATAGGGAATAAAATAGAAGGATAATTTAAAAAGAATACGGAATGAGATGATAAATAAAGTCTTTATAGAGTCATAGAATCCTGAAATTCATGAAATATGAATTAGATCCATCCGAGAAACCTCAAAAATCCACCCTCTAGAAAAAAATTTCCAAGACATTCCCTTAACATATGCAATTAAACTGTGTAGGGAATTTCCTTGTCACATGACCATGCACATCAAGGAACCTACATCCTTATCGCAAGACATTAAACTACATTGATCACACCCCCATTTATGGATTGTAAATTGTGTGACATATCCACCTATTAGTTATATCTTTAGAATCTGGGGAAATTTTTATTGTCATGATCTACTGCCGATATAGTAAAATTATGAACCTAATGATATCATAGAACAACTGATTCCCAACGTAGTCACATTGTAGAGGAATTACTCAATAGGTTACATCTATACACACTCAAATATGGGAATCAATGAGATCCTATAGGGTGTAGAAGACTATAAACTAGAGGGAGAGGGATCATTTCCCCACCTCTAGTAAAAAATCCCACAACCATATTCTTGTTAGAATGAGTGAGTAGAAACATATCATTGATTTCTAAAACCATGTATATTATCACATCTAAGTAGTGATTATAGGTCTGGAACATTTCCATGCCCCGTGAAAAAAATCACATAGTCATATTCTGATGTCTCGAGGAGGATAAACTTTGGAATAAATCCCCACTCAAATCAAATAAATCTGTGAGTATATCCTATAAATAGAGATCATGTGGACTTATATCCCTTCACATACCCTTATAATGTGCCAATACCTTTTTTCCAGTTAGATAGGATCTCTTCTAGTATATTGTTATGATGATATAAGGACAGGAAATCCATCCAATTATGGTATCCTGATCATCATATCCATATGATCAGCATTAATAGGTCGATACTATAGAGAAAGTGAATATTATTACTCTTATCCATGAAGATTATCAGTATTTTATGATAAAGGATGAGGCATAGGACTGAGATCATACCCTAAATATGGCTAAGGATCATGGAATTAGATTGACAAACACCTCAGTATAAGCACACATTTAGGAAAAATAATGCTAGTGAAATACTCAAAAAGAACATGATCACTCTCATATATCAAATCCTGTAAATGTTCGTCAAATTGTATTCGTAATCACTATAGGACAGCCACACATTCCTATTTAATAAAACCAATGAAATATTACAAAGGCACATGATACAATGTGTATCCCATTTATCACAAATTAAACTCTTCTTTAGCATCCTTCAAAGGATATACAAGATGAAGCATGTTTCCCTTATCCCATTTCGAAGCTATGTTGGAATATATTTATGGGCAATGGATATATAAACAAATCATATACCAAAAATTAACCAAGTTTTACAGATATATCTAGAAACCACCCCCATGAGGGATCATATCCTCAAAAAATATTGAATCTCACCAGCATAATCTAGCATCTTCTCAATGGTGGTATCACATTTTAAACACAACAAAAGTTCAACAACATACTGTTGATAACTCTATAAACTATGACCACATTCTTACTCAGCCCTAAAAGAATGATCAAAACATTCCATAAATGACACAAGATGAGGTTTACACCAATGATCTTCTCAATGTGTGTGTCCATGAGGATATATAACACATATCATTAAAGAGTTAATTTTTAGTCAACTCTTCAACCATAGAAGAAGGAAACGAATACCACATTAATGATCTTATCAATAGTATAGATATAGATTTTTGGAATATTATTCTGGACACCCACCATGAGGTACCTCCATGTAGTGATATCTCAGTTAGGCATGGATGTCCTCCTGATGTTAACACATATTCATTTCGAGAGGTTCTCAAAATTCTAGGGATTAACCATATATAGTTCTACATCAACTATAGGATTCACTTCACCATAGTTTACAGTTATCCCAAATAAGAGAATTCTATGGTATGAATAAATGGAGGAGTTCACCCAACCATGTATTGTTATCATTATGTTAAACATCTTGATACATTCCTAGTTATATGGCCATGAAATTCGAAACTTTCATTTAACATGTGGGGCCTACCTCCCCTCTTATATGCAATCTGGATCAATGTAATAGGTTTCTGGTGTAGGGGTCTACAATCTCACACTATGTTTATGACTGTAACCTTATACGAGGGTAAATCGGACATATATTGAAAATAGCACTAAAACCACATCAACTCATTGTTCCATTCAATTAAATTCTGGGATATATATTTATTAGAAATTCACTATAAAATATATAGATATATGTAGGAAAATAAATCATATACCTCCATCAATATATGTGATTTTGATATAAATAAGGTATAATAAAAAACTACATTTTACTTGATACCATTTATCACATGATAGATATCATGGTTTTGATCTCAAATCTTTGTTCCAGCTCTAATATAAAAGGAAAAAAATCACCTCCTTGTGTATGGGTCAATATTGTGTATGAAATTTTTCATATAAGAACTATATATAGATTGAATCCAATTATCACAGGATATGTAGTGATTCTTATATCTCAGATCCTAGTTCCATCCACAATATAAAAAAATCTATAATGAAATTCTCAGCCCCACACATGGGATACAACTATTTAGGTATTATTTTGAAAACCTTTGTATACACAAATTCATGTTTCCATTAGATACACAGCGATTCCTAGATCATACATTTTAGGACCATCCATAAACTATTTTCACTTAAAACTATGTCCCTTAATGAGAGTGAATTTTTTTTAGATATCCATCCCACATTAAATTGTTAACACCTCCATATATTCTATATCACACACTCTTGCATGGATCAACTGACTTCCCATTTGTATATTGTTTATCACGTGAAACATGAATGATGTGAGTTAAGGTAATCTGTAAATCCACTATTACCATTGTGATAATTAGAGAAATATTTAGTTATATAGAACCATATCCATGGAACATGAGTTTAAACTTCATGAAAACACTATTTTCGTTTGATGATAACATCATGAAAAGATTCCTTCAGGCTTAGGGTTATCAAACCCTTCTCTAATTTTAAATTTTACTTGGACAAACATCATATCTTCAATATATGAGCTAACACCCTAAAATTAAATTCATTGATACACTTATATTAGAACCCCATGGACATAGATTTCATGTAATCTTAGTCTTTCCTAGAGAAAACTTGTAATATGGATTGGATAACCTGGAGGGATCTTACTAGGATTCATTTGCGAATAACACGATTCCTATGTGTGTGTGACTAGGAGATGTTCATGTCATAGAGGGGAATCTACTATTAATTATAGGAGAAATTTTCTTTACTATGTGGGATATGATCTTACTCCATTACTAATGGTTTACCCCTATGCATCAGTCCCCATCTTCAATTGATTAAAATATTCATGGGTTCTAATTTACATTCCCCCTAACCCATATACTCAATTGGATTTATATACCCTTGATGTTACTCATTTATTCATCATAATTATTATCAATGAAAGATTATTATTTTAATTTTTTATTTCAAGGTATGTATCCCAAATAAACTGTTAACCCCCTTGAGATTCTATGTCCTTTAGTACACCCCCTTCTCCACTAAAAAAATTATTCCCACTATTCATAACTAAATCCTAATATTACATGACTTCTTATTGTTGGAACCATGTATGTTCATTTATAGAAATTGAGTTTGGTATAGGTTCGTTGTCAATCCACACATGGAAGATCTTAGAGTATTAATGGAATGAGATCCTATAGTTCAATATGGAAACAGTTACTAATGTGATGTCGTTTCCTTGGTTTTGCAAAATTTTCCGGTTCCAAAATTTGGAGGATAAATTTCAATGTCAAAATTGTTTTTTCCTAAAGGGATTATGAAAATAAATCAAAGTAATAATTTTTTAGAATATGTACTTCCTGAGATGTTTTTCATGAAGAATCAAAGAATTCTAAAAGTGTGTTCTGTTATTGTAACAGCCCAAGATTTTATAAAGAAATATTCTTTTTAATTTTATTAATGTCTTGTGTTGTACGCTACACCAAAAGGAGCTTGCACAACACGCATCCTTGTCTTGCCTTTCATTACACGCAATCGCGACCTTCCTCGATAGCGTGTGTAATACGCAATACCGAGTTTCACTAAACAACGATGTGCTATTAAAATATTATTAAAACTAGCCATTATGAATAGTAATAACCACTTTTTAAAATTCTGTAAATCTTATTTTTCAAAATGAACTTCATTCTTGGATTCGGAGTATCGAATTTAGCCTAAGGTGAAATTTTGGTACTTTTCGGATAACTTTAATATTTTGATGAATAGTGAAAATTACTAAATTTTAATTAAAAACAACTTTTTTAATCAAAACATTTAATAGTGATAAATTATGAATTTGAGTGGTTTTAAAGTATATTTAGAATATATTTTTACCACTTAATATAATGTTGGTCATTGGACACAATGTTACAATTAAACCGAACATAAACAAGTGTCAATCTTTTGATAGTTATTATCTCTTAAAAACACGCTTTTTGTTTTGACAGCGGGAATTAATTTTAAATTAATTTCTGCCACTTCTGTGTTTTGAATTTAGAAAAATGGATTCCATATTTGGAATCAGGATGTTCAAATTGTGTAAATAGGTATCTTTTATTCTTAGACATTTTGAATAATTACTGCGGTAAATATTTTATTTACCATGGTTAAGGGTAAATCCGGTAAATAAGGGTTAAAAAAATAATATTATAATAATATTAAATTACCCTAAAACGTGTCTTAAACCTATTGGTTGATACATGGTCGACCATGGGCATCTTTGAGTCGATTTTGGGACCCCATTGATCCACTTGTAAGTGATAATGACACTTTATTTTAATTAAGTTAAAATGAATACAAAAATGACACAAGCATATATCTTTTAGAAAAACAATTGTTAAATAGGGTTATATATGTTGGATTTTAGATTATAAATATTCATTAGAAAGATAAAAGGATTTCCTACATGATGGTATTTTATTTGTAATTTTTAGACATAAAATAAGTTAATTTATTTATGACACAACGATGATGCAGTAATTATCTTATTAATGAAATATTGACATAATTGATGTTATAAACACCAAAATAAATGTAATTTGAGATTTTTTATGAATTACACTAATTTTATAGGTTACTATGATATATTAATGTTGATGTAATCAACTTGGTTCGAACATTTAATTCTATTATGACTTTCAGAAAAATCATATATCAAATAGTGTCAAAATTGACAAAAAATAGTTTTTAAATCCAAAATTATATTATTAATTGTTATTGTATTCCTAAAAACCTAAGGTTCGGCCAAATGACTTAGATAAGGATATATATATTAATAATAAACAATTTGGGTTTCGTTTGGCATGTTATAGTAAGTTTATTAACCATATAGTGAAAGAAAACAAAAAGACATGGTAAAAGTTAAATTATTTAACTTAGAGTTAAATTTAATTGATAAGGTTAAAATAATATCCTAAACTTGTCTAAATTCTATTGGTTGATAGGATTTCGACCCCTCCCCACCTTATCTTCGAAATAAGACCCTTTGGAACCATTATAAACCGATTTTGACTTTAATATAAAATAATATTTTGAGATATTCCTAAGGTGCCCCTCTCCTCCCCTATAAAAGGACACCTCCTCCCCATCCTCCTCACACCAATTTGAGCACTCAAGCTCGGCCAACCCCTGCCAAAATCTCTTCTCCACTTCCCTAGAAACATCCTAGAGGTTCTGGTCTTCCTCAAAGACCAATTCTAGTGCCCTAAGAGGAGGTCTCAAAGAGGCACTTTAAAGAAGAGGTAATTACCGTTACCAATTCTTTCATCTTTATTTCTTCTTCCACTTCTTCTTCTTAGGTTGTTTCATTATGAAGTAATAACATCAGTATCACTCATATACTGATATGTTATTATAAGTATGAAACATCCCTATTTCACCATCTATCCATCCTATGGAAAAAGAAATCACCGCGCGTGCGTACGTACGGAATACCGTCTCCACGCCGTGGTGTAATCTATTTTCCACCACCACCTTACATGGATGGGTATAATGGTGTAAAGAATAACTATACATAGTTATTACAACATCATATTGATTCTGATATATTGTATAATCCACTCCAATTCAATTCAATATTTATAGAAATGATATCATCGCTCGTGCGTACGTACGGACTACCGTCTCCACGACCCGATGAGATTCATTCTCCATGTTAACCATTTAAGAATGATTATAATGTATATATAAGAAATAATAATGAAATATATGACATTAAAAAGCTACTGGATTTATGTATATATATACATATGTATGTCATCTACTTACTTCCATTTCAAGACAATAAGGAAAGAAAAACAGCGTTCATGCGTACGTACGGACTACCGTCTCCATGAACGGTGTTTTTCATTTTATTTATCTATCTATTATATATATATATATATACTGAATATATATGATATATAAATCATATTTTATATTCTGGAAGTAAGTAAATCATGATATAAGTAATAATGATGTCAAGAACAACAAGTCAAAACACCTACGATAAATGAAACGATTTTACCCAAAACGCTTCTTTAACATGGAATTTACAAAAGAACGGGTAATATAATGTCATAAGTGAACCATATATGATATCATAACAATGAATATGATTCTGTAATAAGTCAATGACATTATTTAAATCATTATACAGGAGGTTCGGACACATACGAAGCAAATTGGACCTAAGGTAATGAGAAATATCACAATCTCATTTTTATCCGAGATTGTTTATTCGTAAGTATTTACTGGGGTGTATTTTATCATCCAAATCCATGTTTCATCAATATGTAATATTATTTCCATCCACCTACAATTGATTAAATCCATTTTTACCCTTCGGTGAGTTTTTAGTAATATGTATGAAAGGAATCTTTTGTCGTTTTCCGTACGAGGTACTTTTTGACTTTTCCGACAATAGAACGAAGAATGTTTTTTTAACTTATACGGCATGAATGAATTTCAAAAAAATTATTTCCAAGAAGATTCCTTTACAATTATTCATGTTTATTTTTAATCAAATTCTTTTATTTTAAAATTGTATGTCATGTTAAGAAAGGAAAAGTGTTTTTGAAGTAGAAAGGATATTTTCCTCAAGAATGAAGTTCAAGTATTTTATCAAAATTATTTTCCATCTAAGATAATAAAAGGGTTCTGTTTTTATCCCTATTATTACAGGGATTTGATTATGTTGTGATGGAAACATTTTTATGAATTACTTTATCTTATATGAATTGTTTTATGTTGTCATGTTGTTTAAGAATCCCATTTTTATTACATGGGTTATGCGATGATGTATGATTTATGATTATGTGGCACACATAAGAAAGGATTCATTATAAGATGGGTGTGACCTATATCTCCCTCCAATGCATTGGGTAAAGATTTTATATCTCATGAGATAGACATGGCTGGAACGGAAGGTTATTTCAGTTCAGTGATACAGGACTGAAACGAGGAGTGAACTCGGTTCAAAAAGGGACTTTGTCCACTAAGATAGTCTTGGCAATGAGTCATGACTAACAAGAAATGATTTTCCATGATTATGTGTGCATGCCACAAAGTTTCAAGTTTTATGTTATGATTATGGGGATCTCATTTTCACTTCTATGATTTATCCCATGTTATGATATTATGAGCTCTTTTGCAGGTTAAGATTTCCAAAAGCTATGTTCTTATGTATATGATGTGGTTGATATTTCTTTTGTTTACCCTTACTGAGCATTTGAGCTCACCCTTTTATGTTTTCTTTTCCCCAGGATATAAAGAAATGCTTTTAGGTAAAAAAAGGGGAAGATATTTATGGGAGATATTGAAGATCTTTCACCACGATTAGAAGATTACGTTCCGAGTTTCCAAAGACACTAAACTGTTACGATCCTTGTGTGTGTGTTTCTGTTATGTACTAAGTATTCCGCAAATGTAATGTAATGTCCATGTACGTCAGGTTTCGGGTCTCTACAGTTGGTATCAGAGGAAAGGTTTAGTCAACCTTTGGAAACTAGGATGCGAAAACGTTAGTGAGATCCCTAGAGATATTTCTAAGGTATGTCTAGGGATGTCCCTAGGGATAAGTATACGTATAGGTTATAGTAATAGAATTACACTAACGATCATAGAATTAAACCTAAGATGTTGGATATTGAAGGTACTCCCCCTTTATTATGTTGTTTTCCCTAGCATGATTTTTCCCTCTCACACTATTCTTTTTGGGGTTTAGACGATGGCTGGAACCCGAAGGAACCGTGTTGATCAATGCAATGGACAATGCAATGATTACCCTCCTGAACAAACAAATGTTATGGGAGATGGAGTGAAAAATCTTATTGCTATACTTACAAAAGCTATGAATCATTCTGGACTTCCAAATGAGCAGATAAGGGAACAATATTCTGTTGATTCCTTCATGAGGCAACGTCCACCTTCTTTCAGTGGGGTTTCTGATCCACTTTTGGCTCAATAATGGATCAGTACTACTGAAAAGATATTTTCAGTTCTTCAATTTTCTGAACATGATAAAGTCATCTTAGCAGTATATCGTTTGGAAGGTGAAGCTGATCAATGGTGGAATCTTATCAAGAATACGAGGCCAAGAGATGAAATTGAGTCCATGGAATGGGACGAGTTCAAGAACTTGTTTTTCAGTAAGTACTTCCCTCGTATTCTTCGAACAAAGATGGAGAAAGAGTTTCTTGAACTGAAGCAAAGGGACGATGAATCTGTTGGTACCTATGAAGCAAATTTTACAAGACTTGCAAGGTATGCTTCTGGTATTATCATCCAACCTGAAAGTAAAGTTGATCGATTTTTCAGTGGCTTAAAACCAAGTCTTCGAAGGGCATTAGCTATAAGAGACTTCAGTAGCTATGAAGAAATTGTGCGTTGTGCTATCAAGGTAGAAATGGAAGTTGGTGTTACATATCCATCTCATGGTTTTGACAAGAAACGAAAGATGGAGTTCAAGGAGAAATCTCAGAATAATGGTGAAAAGAAGATGAATGTTTCCTTATGCACAAAGTGTGGAAAGAAGCATGGTGGAGATTGTCTTAAAGGGACTTGAAAATGTTTTAAGTGTGGAAAAGAAGGTCATCGAGCAGCTGAGTGTCGAAGTAATGGAAAAAGGGTTTCTAATGATGTGAATAAAGCAAACACTGCAGATAACGCACCACCAACACTTCAATGCTTCAAGTGCAAGGAAATGGGGCATTATGCTAATAATTGCCCTAATCCAAGGGTTAGTGATGATCAACATGAGAAACCACTGAAGGAAAAGGACAAAGGGAAGTCACATGCGATCACTATTGGCGATGTTGAATATGATAACGATGTGGTGGAATGATTAAGCGTTTATGTAATGGGATTCCAAATTAATGTTGTATCATGAAGTATCGGAATATTTATGTATTGGTTTAATGTGGTATTCAAAGTGATTGAGATATTTTTGGAAATAAGATGATATGCGCATAATGAAGGGAAAACAAGAAAATGAAATGTTTAACAGTATTTATGAGCTCATGATTGATATAAGGACTAAGTGATATCATGGTTTGAGTATATAGAATTTTGAGGATTTTGGTATGTGGAAAGTGTTAACTTTAAACTGCATTCATGTTTTCACTAAGGTATTCAAGAGAATACACGATTAAGGACTTTGAATGTTTGGAATGTAACCAACAAGACATATCTTATGATATATGGGGATCAACGATGGTATTAAATCTCTGGTAATCATTTTCACTATATTATGAGAGTGGACAGCAGTATTATGGATAAGCCTAAAGATTAGAATGGATTATGTTGGACATAAGTTAGTATTGTTTAAGGATAGAAGATTTTCGATATTATTGATGGGATGTTATAGTAATGTAGCTTTAGAAAAAGGACAACCTGCAGGACGGGCGACAGCCCATCGCTTCGGACAAGGCTGTGGGAATCGAACCCACAACCGAAGTGCGACTGGCCTTTATCGCCTACCACTGGACTACAGGAAGTCCCCGTTTAGTAGAAACTAGTTTTATTTTATTAAGCGGTATGATATATGAAGTATAAGTTCATTTTTGGAACCATATACGATTAATCTCACTATAAGATGGACTTATAACTTTTGCTAACCCTTTGTTTGAAATAGATGGAATGACCCATCCTTCTATCACATGATCTGCTAATGCTTCACGAATAACAAATTCAACTTCATTTCTTTATGATATGAAGTGGAAATTGTTCAATTCACGAACAATAGTGAGATTGTAACAAAATCATGTAAGTATTTCTTTTAATTCATCAACTTTAGGGAAATGATCTTGAAAACCAAAAATGTTGTCCTAGTGCTCTTATATCTGATTAATCAGATGGTACCTTAGATCGTCACAAATTTATGGATTTGTGATTACTGGCTTTTCCATAGCCATGTTCTCTACCACTCTCCATCAGAACATGATGGTTAGATTTCTCTTTCATGTCCATATTTTCTCCTATGTTCTCCTATGTGGAAACCCAATGATTAGTTTATTTGGGTAACCGTTACGTTTCATACTTTTGTTTTTAAAGATTGGTTTTGATATTCCTTTTTACGATGTGGGTTTCTATTAAAGAAACTTTCGAATAGTAAACCATTTATAACCCCGACGAATTTCGAGGGCGAAATTCATTTTAAGGGGGGTAGAATGTAACAGCCCAAGATTTTATAAAGAAATATTCTTTTTAATTTTATTAATGTCTTGTGTTGTACGCTACACCAAAAGGAGCTTGCACAACACGCATCCTTGTCTTGCCTTGCATTACACGCAATCGCGACCTTCCTCGATAGCGTGTGTAATACGCAATACCGAGTTTCACTAAACAACGATGTGCTATTAAAATATTATTAAAACTAGCCGTTATGAATAGTAATAACCACTTTTTAAAATTCTGTAAATCTTATTTTTCAAAATGAACTTCATTCTTGGATTCAGAGTATCGAATTTAGCCTAAGGTGAAATTTTGGTACTTTTCGGATAACTTTAATATTTTGATGAATAGTGAAAATTACTAAATTTTAATTAAAAACAACTTTTTTAATCAAAACATTTAATAGTGATAAATTATGAATTTGAGTGGTTTTAATGTATATTTAGAATATATTTTTACCACTTAATATAATGTTTGTCATTGGACACAATGTTACAATTAAACCGAACATAAACAAGTGTCAATCTTTTGATAGTTATTATCTCTTAAAAACACGCTTTTTGTTTTGACAGCGGGAATTAATTTTAAATTAATTTCTGCCACTTCTGTGATTTGAATTTAGAAAAATGGATTCCATATTTGGAATCAGGATGTTCAAATTGTGTAAATAGGTAACTTTTATTCTTAGACATTTTGAATAATTACTGCGGTAAATATTTTATTTACCATGGTTAAGGGTAAATCCGGTAAATAAGGGTTAAAAAAATAATATTATAATAATATTAAATTACCCTAATACGTGTCTTAAACCTATTGGTTGATACATGGTCGACCATGGGCATCTTTGGGTCGATTTTGGGACCCCATTGATCCACTTGTAAGTGATAATGACACTTTATTTTAATTAAGTTAAAATGAATACAAAAATGACACAAGCATATATATTTTATCAAAACAATTGTTAAATAGGGTTATATATGTTGGATTTTAGATTATAAATATTCATTAGAAAGATAAAAAGATTTCCTACATTATGGTATTTTATTTGTAATTTTTAGACATAATGTAATTTAATTTATTTATGACACAACGATGATGCAGTAATTATCTTATTAATGAAATATTGACATAATTGATGTTATAAACACCAAAATAAATATAATTTGAGCTTTTTTATGAATTACACTAATTTTCTAGGTTACTATGATATATTAATGTTGATTTAATCAACTTGGTTCGAACATTTAATTCTGTTATGACTTTCACAAAAATCATATATCAAATAGTGTCAAAATAGACACAAAATAGTTTTTAAATCAAAAATTATATTATTAATTGTTATTGTATTCCTAAAAACCTAAGGTTAGGCCAAATGACTTAGATAAGGATATATATATTAATAATAAACAATTTGGGTTTCGTTTGGCATGTTATAGTAAGTTTATTAACCATATAGTGAAAGAAAACAAAAAGACATGGTAAAAGTTAAATTATTTAACTTAGAGTTAAATTTAATTGATAAGGTTAAAATAATATCCTAAACTTGTCTAAATTCTATTGGTTGATAGGATTTCGACCCCTCCCCACCTTATCTTCGAAATAAGACCCTTTGGAACCATTATAAACCGATTTTGACTTTAATATAAAATAATATTTTGAGATATTCCTAAGGTGCCCCTCTCCTCCCCTATAAAAGGACACCTCCTCCCCCTCCACCTCACACCAATTTGAGCACTCAAGATCGGCCAACCCCTGCCAAAATCTCTTCTCCACTTCCCTAGAAACATCCTAGAGGTTCTGTTCTTCCTCAAAGACCAATTCTAGTGCCCTAAGAGGAGGTCTCAAAGAGGCACTTCAAAGAAGAGGTAATTACCGTTACCAATTCTTTCATCTTTATTTCTTCTTCCACTTCTTCTTCTTAGTTTGTTTCATTATGAAGTAATAACATAAGTATCACTCATATACTGATATGTTATTATAAGTATGAAACAACCCTATTTCACCATCTATCCATCCTATGGAAAAAGAAATCACCGCGCGTGCGTACGTACGGAATACCGTCTCCACGCCGTGGTGTAATCTATTTTCCACCACCACCTTACATGGATGGGTATAATGGTGTAAAGAATAACAATACATATTTATTACAACATCATATTGATTCTGATATATTGTATAATCCACTCCAATTCAATTCAATATTTATAGAAATGATATCATCGCTCGTGCGTACGTACGGACTACCGTCTCCACGACGCGATGAGATTCATTCTCCATGTTAACCATTTAAGAATGATTATAATGTATATATAAGAAATAATAATGAAATATATGACATTATAAAGATACTGGATTTATGTATATATATACATATGTATGTCATCTACTTACTTCCATTTCAAGACAATAAGGAATGAAAAACAGCGTTCATGCGTACGTACGGACTACCGTCTCCATGAACGGTGTTTTTCATTTTATTTATATATCTATTATATATATATATATACTGAATATATATGATATATAAATCATATTTTATATTCTGAAAGTAAGTAAATCATGATATAAGCAATAATGATGTCAAGAACAACAAGTCAAAACACCTACGATAAATGAAACGATTTTACCCAAAACGCTTCTTTAACATGGAATTTACAAAAGAACGGGTAATATAATGTCATAAGTGAACCATATATGATATCATAACAATGAATATGATTCTGTAATAAGTCAATGGCATTATTTAAATCATTATACAGGAGGTTCGGACACATACGAAGCAAATTGGACCTAAGGTAAGGAGAAATATCACAATCTCATTTTTATCCGAGATTGTTTATTCGTAAGTATTTACTGGGGTGTATTTTATCATCCAAATCCATGTTTCATCAATATGTAATATTATTTCCATCCACCTACAATTGTTTAAATCCATTTTTACCCTTTGGTGAGTTTTTAGTAATATGTATGAAAAGAATCTTTTGTCGTTTTCCGTACGAGGTACTTTTTTACTTTTCTGACAAAAGAACGAAGAATGTTTTTTTAACTTATACGGCATGAATGAATTTCAAAAAAATTATTTCCAAGAAGATTCCTTTACAATTATTCAAGTTTATTTTTAATCAACTTCTTTTATTTTAAAATTGTATGACATGTTAATAAAGGAAAAGTGTTTTTAAAGTAGAAAGGATATTTTCCTCAAGAATGAAGTTCAAGTATTTTATCAAAATTATTTTCCATCTAAGATAATAAAAGGGTTCTGTTTTTATCCCTATTATTACATGGATTTGATTATGTTGTGATGGAAACCTTTTTATGAATTACTTTATCTTATATGAATTGTTTTATGATGTCATGTTGTTTAAGAATCCCATTTTTATTACATGGGTTATGCGATGATGTATGATTTATGATTATGTGGCACACATAAGAAAGGATTCATTATAAGATGGGTGGGACCTATATCTCCCTCCAATGCATTGGGTAAAGATTTTATATCTCATGAGATAGACATGGCTGGAACGGAAGGTTATTTCGGTTCAGTGATACAGGACTGAAACGAGGAGTGAACTCGGTTCAGAAAGGGACTTTGTCCACTAAGATAGTCTTGGCAATGAGTCATGACTAACAAGAAATGATTTTCCATGATTATGTGTGCATGCCACAAAGTTTCAAGTTTTATGTTATGATTATGGGGATCACATTTTCACTTCTATGATTTATCCCATGTTATGATATTATGAGCTCTTTTGCAGGTTAGGATTTCCAAAAGCTATGTTCTTATGTATATGATGTGGTTGATATTTCTTTTGTTTACCCTTACTGAGCATTTGAGCTCACCCTTTTATGTTTTCTTTTCCCCAGGATATAAAGAAAGGTTTTTAGGTAAAAAAAAGGGGAAGATATTTATGGGAGATATTGAAGATCTTTCACCACGATTAGAAGATTATGTTCCGAGTTTCCAAAGACACTAAACTATTACGATCCTTCTGTGTGTGTTTCTGTTATGTACTAAGTATTCCGCAAATGTAATGTAATGTCCATGTACGTCAGGTTTCAGGTCTCTACAGTTATTACAACATGCATCACAAATGGAGATAGTGTTATACATAATTACAAGAATTACAGCTTCATAGTCATTGATTGAAAGCTTTCAGATTAAAATGAGCATCATGAAGGGTTTTTATAGAAATATCGATGATTACAATGAGCATTGTGATTTGAAAATTTCCATGGTGCTTCCTGAAAGGTTATGTACTACAAAGATGTTTTTGATGGAACCAAAAAAATGCATTAGAGGTGGTGAAGAGATACAAAAGGTAGAGCCTATAAATAAGAGGATATCCCTATTAACTTTTAATTAATTATTCCAAGGAAAATACAGAATCAATCTGATTATGTGAAGCTAACGGTGATCCATGAAACCAACATTCCATGCGATCATGAGTATCATGAAAAGACATGAAAATTATCGATTGATTCCAATGATGTGGAGAAAGGGTTTCTTCATGATGATAGGGTTTACTGCATTGACATTATGATCCCTACAAAAGAGTTTTTTTCCATAAAGGTTTGGTTTCTTCGGGAATTTAGTTTTCTCCACGAAGGAAATGGAGCCTCATGAAGGGACATTCAAGAAGGAACTTCACAAAATCTAGTTTTTAATATCTGTTTTGTAGTGAACAGAGAGTTAAAAGAGCATCAAATCGCATATTATATGAAAGCATAGTCTCATCCTAAGTTAGGTACAATTAAATAAATGACAATATTTTGAAGTGATATTTAAGTCAATAAATTGATTTAAAAGTATCTAAAATCAGTGAGCTAGTTGGTGTCGAAGGAAGTGTTCCTAGGGATGCAGTGAGATATCTCTAAAACCATATAAAGGAAGTGCACCTGGAATAGAGTGACTATGTAAAAACATCTTTGTTCAATAAATAGTGATGATTAGTGGACATTTCAAGGAACAAAATTCATTCGACATGTTCTTTTTGGACAAGACCGTAGTGGTGAACCATGTGAAATTATTTTATCATCTCCTTTCATGTGATTTTTTGTTTTATGTGCTTTCTTATAAAATGGTTTTAAAAGGTTTTGAATAACATGGAAACAATATACATATATTAAAAAGAATAATTTAATACCCTAATTCCCCCACCCCCTCATGGCGTTCTAGGGTGTTACAAGTTGTATCATGGGGATTTTTCTTATGTTAAATCTGTCCATGTTTACTTTGATGAAAAATATAATGAATGTTAGGGGAGTACCCCTCTTTGATGGAAGTAACATTCAGATCTAGAAGAATAGGATAAGATATCATCTATTATCTCTTGAAATGGAATGCATTTTTTCTAATGCACAATGAAAATAGGTAAATAATACTATAGGGATGTCTATGACTAATTTAGATAGAAAAATGAATGATGTAGATGATAAAGTGCATAATTCTCTCACTACTACTCTTTTTAATCAGATCTATCTGATGGTGATGAGTTGTTCCCTAGAAAAGACTATATGTGAAGAACTCATAAATATTTATAAATGTGATAGTAATGTATAGGAGGTTAAACTCCACGTTTTCTAACAACAGTTTTGATGATCTGATGATACACAATAATGAAAATATAGATTCCATCTTCAGTTGAATTATAGAAGATGTAAGAAAAATTTGAGGGCTTGGAGAAGAGATCAAAGACATTGACATTGTGATGAATATTTTGAGAAGGCTTCCACCTCTCTACAATAAAATGTGTCAACCCTTGAGGAAAGGGACTTGTATAAACATTCTATAGATGAAATTTTAAGTAGTCTGGTCACCTATGAAATGAGAGTCAAGACAGATGATGTGACAACACATGTCGGCAAATAAAATGAATTCAAAGCCATATAAAAAGTCATGATTTTAGGACATATATTTAATGAATACAATGAGGAATATGAATTCCTTTCCCTATTTTCCATGAAGATCAAGAGAGGAATATGTATATTTGAAAGAAGACTACTCTTAGAATTTGTTCTAGCTGGTAGAGTTGGGAACATTTCTTCTCAATACTCAAATAAGATCATTGATTATAAAGGGAGTGTTGGAAATTCAGAGAAACCTCAAAAATAAAGATTCCACTAAATGGAAAGATTAAATATAGAAAGAAAATTCATAAAAAAAGTATTTTACATGAATAATAAGATGATGATAATGAATTATTTGAGAAAAAATAACTAGAGTTTAAATCTGGAAACCATGAATATATGATGGCTACTATTGAGAGGTCAAAAGCCATAAAAAGATAAATAAAGAGATCATAATATGAGTGATGATAATGATATAAAGTTACAACATAAGGATGCTCTTTGTAAGATTTAGAATCAAATAAATAGAAGAAAAAAGTGGAGAACAGTTATAGATGAATCATTAGAATATATTAACAACCTTGAGGCTCAAAAAGAATGACTTCAATTTATTTTGAAAGTACAATCAATAATCCTTGAAATAAAAGAATATTTAGTGGAACTGAATCTACAAATTGAATAATTTGAAAAGGATATCAATTAACTTACCCTGAGACTGTAGGAGAATTACAAGACTATTGAGGGACTCGAAGAAGAAGTTGTTACTCGTAGGAGTAAACTCTAAAGGGAATCAAATTCAAAATAATAAATAAAAAAATAGTTTTCAAAATTCTCATATGATGAGTTCCTAGAGAGATCTAATAGTGGTTATGATAGAGTGGGAATCATATTGAGTGATGAAATACTAACATTCATTGGAAATAGAGGAATCAGTTTTGATTCCAAAACATCAAATAATTCAGATAAAATATTTCAAAATAAAGTTAATATAAAAGTTGGACATGTTTAAAAGTCACCTAAAGTGATGAAAATGATCCTTTAATTCAAACTAAAAGGAGAATGGAAGACAATCCTTAGGATCCCATAAATGATAATAAGAAAAACTACCTTCCTAAGTATGTAGATATGAGGAGGAATATAAATGAGAAGACATTTCTACTTATGAAATGTCAATTATGTGGATATTTGAGCCATACCATGTCATACAATGAAGAATAATGTTTCTTTTCTAAGGGGGATGTTCGAGGAAGTCAACAAAGATGAAGAAACTCATATCCTATTTCTTATAGAATAAATAATTTTTATTGATATTGTTCTTTTGTTCTAAATTTTTTCATAAAGTTGTTTATTGCAGGAAGTGTAAAGACATGAACAATTCATAAAGAACTCAGTGATATGTTAATACTCGTCAAGCAGATGGTTCTTCTCTTACAAACATGTTTTCTCCTCTAGAATAATATTATTTGTATGAATAACCTTCTCACATGGAAGAGAAATATTAACTTATATCTTTAAACTGCACTCAATCTAATATTTCATGGAAGGAAAGGAAGAGAATTTAAAATTACAACCTTACAGAAGTATCTCTCAATGCAACAAACAGTAACAACACATGGATCCTTGACAGATGATGTTCATCCCACATGATGGGTAATGTTGATTTATTAAAAAATGTCAAGAAAAGGTTTTATAGAATGGAAAGGTTTAGTAATTATTATTCATTAATAGTCAAATGTTGTGTAAGTATTGGACTAGAAAATATAAAACTGAATCCAGATAAAGTTCTTTATGTGGATGGTTTGTGTCACAATCTCATTAGTGTGAGTTAACTATGTCACTTAAGACTTATAGTAGCATTCAATAAAAAAGGATCCACTATTAAGGGAAAGATATATAATTGTCTCATGAAAATCTATAGAATAGATGGAAACTCATATCAGGTTGATAGTAAAGAGAAAATTTGTTACCTGATAGAGGAAGGAAAAAAAATTTGGCATTTAAGGTTTGGATACATCAATCAAAAAGACATGGAAAATATATCTATGATGAATATAGTCATGGATAAACCCAATATAAAGCATGAATGGGAAAATACATGTGATTCAGCGCATATGTGGAATGTTGGTCTATAGTTATTATCATCTATATAAGATAAGAACATAAAATATTATTGATATCATCCATATATACTTATGTGGTCTGATAAATGTTGATTTAATTCATGGATAAATGTACTTAGTCCTTTTCATTTATGATTGTAGTAGAATGAATTTTGTGATGGGAATTCATAAGAATCATCTAGTTCTTGATTGCATGAAAACATATTGTTGAATTTCTGAGAATGATACTGGAAAAATAATCAGTTTTCTCTGATCTATCAATGGATGGGAATACACATCCCTGGAGTTTGAAAATTACTTGGAGAAGTATAGAATACAACATGAGGTGGATACTGTGAGAACATCACAAAAATGGATTCATTGAGTGTAGGAATAGATAGTTGGACAATACGGATAGAACTTTTCTTATTGAGAGTCATATCCCTCAACAATACTATAAATTGCCCATTCAATCCACATGGTATATTCAAAATATAACAGGGCTCTATATTGGTAAAACCTAGAAACTGTATGAGTTTTGACATGGATAGAATACCTCATTGATTTATTTCTATGTTTTCGGAAATAAATGATATATCAGAAAAAAAATAATTAAATCAAGTAATGTATGGTGATGCGGAAGATGGAGGAATACTCTTCAAATATTCAATTAATAGATTATACTACAAGTGTCTCCATAATATTATCATAATAATTTTGAAAAGTAGTGATGTTAAGATAATTTTAGACACCCGAAGATTGACGTACATGGATATTACATTACTTTTTCGGAATACTTAATACATAACAAAAGCAGACACACAAGGAGCGTAATATTTTAGTGTCTTTGGAAACATGGAACGTAATCTTATAATCGTGGTGAAAGATCTTCAACATCTCCCATAAATATCTTCCCCTATGTTTTCATACCCAAAACCTTTCTTTATATCCTGGGGAAAAAAACATAAAAAGGGTGAGCTCAAATTCTCAGTAAGGGTAAGCATGGATAAAATAAAACATTCCATATACATTTGAACTTAAAAACATGAACATAATGTTTAAACATCAAAAGCTTGAGCAATGACATAAAACATAGAAGTACGTAAGGCATAGATTATAAAGAAACATTAATAATGTTAAAATAGCATGGGAATAAAAAATGTAATTGTGGCAACCATTAAACACATGATAAGATTTCCATAGTAGCTAAAACATTGCTTCTAAGACCATCTTAGTGGACAAAGCCCCTTTCTGAATCGAGTTCACTCCTCGTTCCAGTCCTGTATTAATAAACCGGATTAACTTGCCGTTCCAGCCATGTCTATCTCATGAGATATAAATCATTACCCTATGCATTGTAGGGAGATATAGGTCCCAACCATCTCATAATGAAATCATTCTTACTTGTGCCACAAAATAAACACACATCATTCATAATAACTCAATGAATAAAATGGGTTTCATAAACATCATCCCATCATCAAATAATCCATATAAAATAAATGGATATTTCATCATAATAAAATTGGAACCATGTAAATCATAGAGAAATTATACTTGAAACATACACATATGAAATAATGTCTTCTTAGATGTAAAATTATTTTGATAAAACACTTGAAATGAATTCTTGAGGAAAATATCCTTTCTTCTTCAAAATCAATTTCATTTCACAAAACGTCATGAAATTTTAAATGAAAAGAATTTTGTTGAAAATAGTCATGAAATATTTTGGAGGAAGCTTCATGAAAATAAGGCTTTATAAAACTGTAAAAATCCTTTCATGCCGTATACGTTAAAAAACATTCTTCTTGTACTTTTTTTTGAAAAAGTCAAAAAGTACCTTGTAGGGTAAATAAAAGAAAGATTCATTCCATACCATTGGGTAAAAGTAAAAATGGGTAAAAAGTAATTTAAACATACATGAAGATATTTTTAGGAACCATGGACATGGATGATAACAATAAACCCAGTAAATACTTACGAATAAGAAATCTTGGATAAAAATGAGATTTTCAAAATTATCCCTTACGTTATGTCTGATATGCTTTGTTTGTATCCGAACCTCCTATATAATGATTTAAATAATGTCATTTACTTATTAAAGAATCCTATTCATTGTTATGATATCATATATGGTGAGTTTATGATTTATATTACCCATTTTTTTGTAAATTCCATGTTAAAGAGCATTTTGGGTAAAATCGTTTCATTTATCCTATGTGTTTCGACTTCTCGTTCTTGATATTATTACTTATATCCTGATTTACATAATTCCAGATTGTAAAACATGATTTATATATAATATATATTCATCTTATAAATATATATTAAAGGTCGATAAAAGGAATGACATACACCGTTCATGGAGACGGTAGGCCGTACGTACGCATGAACGCTGTTTTTATTTCCTTATTGAATTGTCTGGAATTAAGTAGACGACATACATATATATATAAATAAATCTAGTATCATTATTATGTCATATATTTCATGATTACTTATTATATATACTTTATAATCATTAATGAATGGTTAACATGGAGAATTAATCTCATCGCGTCGTGGAGACGGTATTTCGTACGTACGCACGAGCGATGATATCGTTCCCATGATTGTGGAATTGTATTGGAGTGTATTCATACTATTTCAGAATCAATATAACGTTACAATAATCATATATAGTCATTATTTACACCATTATAACCATCCAAGTAAGGTGGTAGTGTAAAATAGATTACACCACGGCGTGGAGACGATATTCTGTACGTACGCATGCGTGATGATTTTGTTTTCCATAGGATGGATAGATGGTGAAATAGGGTTGTTTCATAATTATAATAACATATCAGTATGTGAGTGATACTGATGTTATAAATTCATATTGAAACAACTAGAGAATAAGAAGTAGAAGAAGAAATAATGTTGAAATAATCGGTAATAGATATTACCTCTTCTTTGAAGCGCCTCTTTGTGACATCCTATTAGGGCACTAAAATTGGTCTTTGAAGAAGGCCAGGACCTCTAGGATGTTTATAATGAATTGGAGAAGAGAATATGGCTGATTTTGGCCGAGCTTGAAGGATCAAAGTGGTGTGAGGAAGAGAGGGAGGAGGTGCCCTTTTATAAGGGAGGAGAGGGGATCCTTTGGAATAACTAAAAATATTATTTTATTATAAAGTCATATTCGGTTTTTAATAGATCCAAAATTCAGTAATTTCGAATATAAGGTGGGGATGGGTCGAAAGACTTTCATCAAATAGAATTTAGACAAGTTTAGGTATCTATTTTAACCTTATCATTTAGATTTAACTTTAAGTTAAATAATCTTTCTTTTACCGTGTCTTCTTGTTTTCATACACCATAAGGTTAATAAACTTAATATAAAATGTCAAACAAACCCCAAGTAGTTTATTATTAATATATATAACATTATCTATGTCATTTGGCCGATCCTTAGATTTTTATGAATAAAATAACAATTAATAATATAATATTTGTTTTAAGAACTATTTTATGTCAATTTTGACACTATTTGGTAATTGATTTTTGTGAAAATCATAACAGAATTATTAGTTCAAAAAAAAGTTAACTAGATCAATAATAACATGTCATATTAAACTCGAAAATTAGTGTAATTTATATAAAGTCTCAAATTAAATTTATTTGGGTATTTATAACATCAATTAGGTCAATATTTCATTAATAAGATAATTATTGCATCATCATTGTGTCATAAATAAATTAAATTATTTAAAGTCTAAAAATAACAAATAAAATACCATTATGTTGGAAATATTTTTATCTTTCTAATGAATATTTATAGTCCAACTTATCTTATTTATAACCCTATATTAAAAATGATTTACTTATTAAACATTGATTTTAACTATTTTAACCCTTGTTTAAATAAATTAATATTAAATGTCCTAATCTTATCCAAGTGGGCCTAAATGGTCATATTTTATTACTAAAGTTGTTTTTGGTCGAATTACACTTATCCAATAGAATTAAAACATATGTTAAGGTAATAATAATATCATTTTTACCCTTAATTACCCTATTTACTTAATGAAATCAACCTTGTCTCTCAGATTTTGGAAATTCCATTCACAAAAGTGGTAAAAATAAGTTTTATGTAAATTTGCAAATTCTCCTAGGAGGTGGGTAAAAGACGGTCAAAAGTTCAATAAAATTTTTATATATCTAAAATTATTATAAAATGACTCCAATGAATTACATTGAACATATATAGGTATTAAGTATCAATTTTGACCAAAAATAAATTTAAATAAAATAAATAATTATTTAAATAAAAAGTCGGTTATTGAATAGTAACCTAGTGTTTTCACTATTCATAAAAAATTGAATGTTTTCAGAAAAATACCAAAATTTCACCCTAGGCTAATTTCAATATTCCGAATCCAAAAATGAAGTCCATTTTGAGAAATAAAATTTATAAAATTTCAAAAAGTGGTTATTACTATTCATAACAGCTAGTTTTAGTAATATTTTAATAACATATCGCCGTTTAGTGAAACTCGGTATTGTGTACAATGCAAGCTATCGAGGAAGGTCGCGATTGTGTGTAATGAAATCCAAGTCATGGTTGCAAGTTGTGAAAGACTCCTTAGTTGTTTTGTATAACAGAATCCAACTATATTTCATTTATACATTGAATATATATATATACACACACTCAATGTTGCGTAGAATGACTTCTATCAAACGAACTTGAAATTTTGTGTAACATGATCCAAGAATAGTGTTGCATATACTGCAAGCTAATACGGTGTATACACAAGATAATCATAGTGTAGTGTATAATAGAACACATAAAAGAAATTAAAAATAATATATCTCATAAAATCACGGGTTGTTACATTCTACCCCCCATAAAATGAATTTCGCCCTCAAAATTCGTCAGGGTTTTAAATGGTTTTCTACTTGAAAGTTTCTTTAATTGCAAAAAATATCATAAAATGAAATACCAAAACATAACTTTAAAAACTAAACTATGAAACGTAACGGTTACCCAAATTAACTAATCAGTGGGATTCCACAAAGGAGAACATTGGTGAAAATATGGATATGGAAGAAATATATAACCATCAAGTTTTGATGGGGTGTGGTAGAGGAAATGGCTATGAAAAATCCAACAATCACAAAGCCATAAATTTGTGATGATCTAAGGTACCATCTGATTCATCAGATATGAGAGTACTAGGACAACATTTTTGGTTTTCAATATCATTTCCCTAACGTTGAATAAATTTGAATTAGAAGAAATATGTTCTTGATTTTCGTACAGTCTCACCATTGGTCTTTCATTGGACAACTTCCACTTCATCTCTTAAAGAAATTAAGTTGAATTTTTTATTCGTGAAGTGTTAGCAGATCATGTGATAGAATGATGGGTGATTCCATCTGTTTCAAACAAAATCTTGGGAAAAGTTATCAAATATACATAAGTCCATCTATGGTGTGGTTAATCACATACGATTCCAAAAATGAACTTATACTTCATATATCACACCGCTTAATAAAATAAAACTAGTTTCTACTAACCAGGGACTTCCTGTAGGCCATTGGTAATCGATAAAGACCAGTCGCACTTCAGTTGTGGGTTCGATTCCTACAACCTTTTCCGACGCGATGGGATGTCGCCCGTCCTACAGGTTGTCTTTTTTCTAAAACTACATTACTATAACATCCCATCAATAATATCGAAAAAAGTTCTATCCTTAAACAATACTTAATTATGTCCAACATAATCTATTCCAATCTTTAGGCTTATCTAAAATATTGTTGTCCAATCTCATATTATAGTGAAAACAATTACCCGAGATTTCATATAACAAGCATGTTAATACCATCGTTGATCCCCATATATAATAAGATATGTCTTGTTGGCCACATTCCAAACATTTGAAGGCCTTAATCATATATTATCTTGAAAAAAATGAATACCCATTGAACCTTAGAGAAAACATGAATTCAATTAAAAGTTAACACTTTCCCCATAACAAAATCCTTAAAATTCTATATACTCAAACCATGATATCACTTTGTCCTTATATCAATCATGAGCTCATGAATACTGTCAAACATTTCATTTTATCCTTATCCCTTCATTATGCGCATATCATCTGCTTTCCAAAATATTTGAATCACTTTTCATGGTTACCGGTACCATAAAATTATTGAAAACCACAATAGACTAATACAAAAATATTCTAATACACCATAAAATTACCTCAACGACATTATTCTTCAATACCAATACATAAACACTTCAATCCATCCTCTTCAAGGATTGTCCTAGAATAAGTCCTTCGTTGATTTAGAAGTAAATTTTTAGGTCAGGGTATTGAGTTGGGTAATGACCATGTTCCCCACAAATAAGACATTGAACTCCATAACAGTCTGTCACTCTATGACCCTTTTCTCCACATAGATAACATATGTCCTTCCATTTAAGGTATTCACAGAGTTCTTCTTCCCTTCTTTAGAAATCTCAATCTTCCTTTCTTTATTCTCCTCAACAAACGAACATGCATAAAAGTATATCTTCCTCTTATTTGATGAATTAGGCTTACCAATAAATTTCACCTTATTAATCATATATCGCGATGAATGATTCGGCATAATCAAAATATCTTTCTCTCTAGGAATTATGCAATTTTTTTGCTCATAGTCACCAATTTTTCCATTATATTCAATTTTAAACAAATTCTATCTGGTTCCCTCAATTGACTAAAACACAAAAAGAATTCTGTGAGAGGCAAAAATCATACAAGGAAAATAACATAATCAAGGGGTAGTAACTTCAACATCTAACATCATAGGTTTAATTCTAATATCATTACCGTAATTCTTGGACTATATCCTATACTAATACTTAACCTTAGGGACATCCCTAGACATACCTTAGAAATATCTCTAGGGATTTCACTAATGTTCTCGCATCCTAGTTTCCAAAGGATAACTAAACCTTTCCTCTGATACCAACTATAGAGACCCGAAGCTTGACGTACATGGACATTACATTACATTTGAGGAATACTTAATACATAACAAAAACAGACACACAAGGACCGTAATAGTTTAGTGTCTTTGGAAACTTGGAACGTAATCTTCTTAATGGTGGTGAAAGTTCTTTAACATCTCCCATAATGATCTTCCCATTTTTTTTCTTACCTAAAACCTTTCTTTATATCCTGGGGAAAAGAAAACATAAAAAGGGTGAGCTCAAATGCTCAGTAAGGGTAAGCATGGATAAAATAAAACACACCATATACATTTGAACTTAAAAACATGAACATAATGTTTAAACATCAAAAGCTTGAGCTATGACATAAAACATGGAAGTACGTAAGGAATAGATCATAATGAAACATTAAGAATGATAAAATAGCATGGGAATAAAACATTTAATTGTGGAAACCATTAAGCACATGATATGATTTCCATAGTAGCCAAGGCATTGCTGCCAAGACCATCTTAGTGGACAAAGTCCCTTTCTGAATTGAGTTCACTCCTCGTTCCAGTCATGTATTACTGAACCGGATTAACATACCGTTCCATCCATGTCTATCTCATGAGATATAAATCATTACCCAATGCATTGGAGGGAGATATAGGTCCCACCAATCTCATAATGAAATCATTTTTACATATGCCACAAAATAGACATACATCATTCATAATTACTCAATGAATAAAACGGGTTTTATAAACATTATCCCATCATCACATAATCCATATAAAAGAAATGGATATTTCATCATATGAAAAGTGAAACCATTTAAATCATAGATAAATTACACTTGAAACATACACATATGAAATAATGTCATCTTATATGTAAAATGATTTTGATAAAACACTTGAAATGAAATCTTGAGGAAAATATCCTTTCTTAAAAATCAATTTCTTTTCACAACATGTCATGAAATTTTAAAAGAAAAGTATTTTGATGAAAATATTCATGAAATATTTTGGAGGAATATTCATGAAAATAAGGCTTTATAAAACTCTAAAAATCCTTTCATGTCGTATACATTAAAAAACATTCTTCTCGTACTTTTGTCGAAAACATCAAAACGTACCTTGTAGGGTAAATAAAAGAATGATTCCTTCCATACCATTGGGTAAAAGTCAAAATGGGTAAAAAGGACTTTAAACATACATGAAACCATTTTTAGGAAACATGGACATGGATAATAACAATAACCCTAGTAAATACTTACGAATAAGCAATCTAAGATAAAAATGAGATTTGCCAAATTATCCCTTACCTTATGTCCAATATGCGTCATATGTTTCCGAAACTCCTGTATAATGATTTAAATAATGTCATTGACTTATTACATAATCATATTCATTGTTATGATATCATATATGGTTCACTTAAGACTTTATATTACCCGTTCTTTTGTAAATTCCATGTTAAAGAGCGTTTTGGGTAAAATCGTTTCATTTATCGTATATGTTTCGACTTTTCATTTGTGATAATATTACTTATATCCTGATTTACATAATTCCAGAATGTAAAATTTTATTTATATATAATATATATATTCATCATATACATATATATTAAAGGTCGATAAAAGCAATGAAATACACCTTTCATATAGACGGTAGGCCATACGTACGCATGAACAATGTTTTCATTTCCTTATTGAATTGAATGGAATTAAGTAGATGACATACATATATATATACATAAATCCAGTATCATTATTATGTCATATATTTCATGATTACTTATTATATATACTTTATAATCATTAATGAATGGTTAACATGGATAATGAATCTCATCGCGCCGTGGAGACGGTATTCCATACGTACGTACGAGCGATGATATCATTCCCATGATTATGGAATTGTATTGGAGTGTATTTATTATATTTCAGAATCAATATAACTTTACAATAATCATATATAGTCATTATTTACACCATAATACCCATCCATGTATGGTGGTAGTGTAAAATAGATTACACCACGACGTGGAGACGGTATTCCGTACGTACGCACATGCGGTGATTTCATTTTCCATAGGATAGATAGATGGTGAAATAAGGTTGTTTCATACATATAATAACATATCAGTATGTGAGTGATTCTTATGTTATTACTTCATAATGAAACAACTAATGAAGAAGAAGTAGAAGAATAAATAAAGTTGAAAGAATTGGTAACAGACATTACCTCTTCTAGCGCCTCTTTGAGACCTCCTCTTAGAGCACTAAAATTGGTCTTTGAAGAATAACAAGACCTCTAGGATGCTTCTAGGGAATAAGAGAAGATAATTTTTCAGAGTTTGGCCGAGGTTGAAGGCTCAATGTGGTGTGAGGAAGAGAGGGAGGAGGTGCTCTTTTATAAGGGAGGAGAGGGGCACCTTTGGAATAACTAAAAATATTATTTTATTATAAAGTCATATTCGGTTTTTAAGAGCTCCAAATTTAGTTATTTAGAAGCTAAGGTTGAGAAGGGTTTAAATCCTCTCATATAATATAATTTAGACAATTTTAGGTTTCTATTTTAACCTTATCATTTAGATTTAACTTTAAGTTAAATAATCTTTCATTCACTATGTCTTCTTGTTTTATTACACTATAAGGTTAATAAAATTACTATAACAAGCCAAAAGAACACCAATTATTTTTTATTAATATATATAACCTTATATAAGTCATTTGGCCGATTCTTAGATATTTAGGAATAAAATAACAATTAATAATATAATATTTGTTTTAAAAACTATTTTATTTCAATTTTGACACTATTTGGTAATTGATTATTATGAAAATCATAACAGAATGATTAGTACAAAAAAAGTTAACTAAATCAATAAAAACATGTCATATTAACCTATAAAATTAGTGTAATTCATAAAAAGTCTAAAATTTCATTTATTTGGGTATTTATAACATCAATTTATTAATATTTCATTAATAAGATAATTACCGCATCATCATTGTGTCATAAATAAATTACATTATTTAAAGTCTAAAAATTAAAAATAAAATACCATTATGTAGGAAATCGTTTTATATTTCTATATAGTCGAATTAATCTTATGTATAACCCTATATTAAAAATTATTTACTTATTAAACATTGACTTTAACTATTTTAACCCTTCTTTAAATAAATTAATATTAAATGTCCTAATCTAATCCAAGTGGGCCTAAATGGTCATATTTTATTACTAAGGTTGTTTTTGGTCGAATTAAACTTATCCAATAGAATTAGGACATGTGTTAAGGTAATAATAATATCATATTTACCCTTAATTACTCTATTTACTTTTAACCGTGGTAAAAAAAGTAACAAGTTACTATTCACCAAAAATTATTTTCATCTCATTGAACCGCATTTAACATACTGACATCAACCGTGTCTCTTGGATTTTTAAAATTCCATTCACAAAAGCAGAAAAATTATGTTTTATGTAAATTTGAAAATTCTCCTAGGAGGTGGGTAAAAGACGGTCAAAAGTTCAATAAAATTTTTATATATATAAAATTATTATAAAACGATTCCAATGAATTACATTGAACATATATAGGTATTATGTATCAATATTGATCTAAAATAAATTTAAATAAAATTAATAATTATTTAAATAAAAAAGTTGGTTTTTGAATAGTAACCGAGTGTTTTCACTATTCATAAAAAATTGAAAGTTTTCAGAAAAATACCAAAATTTCACCCTAGGATTATTTCGATATTCCAAATCCAAAGATGAACTCCATTTTGAAAAATAAAATTTATAAAATTTCAAAAAGTGGTTATTACTATTCATAACGGCAAGTTTTAGTAATATTTTAATAGCATATCGCCGTTTAGTGAAACTCGGTATTGCGTACAACGCAAGCTATCGAGGAAGGTCATGATTGCATGTAAAGAAAGCCAAGTCAGGGCTGCATGTTGTGAAAGACTCCTTAGTTTTTTTGTATAACAGAATCCAACCATATTTCATTTATACATTGAATATATATATATATATATATATATATATACACTCAATGTTGCGTAGAATGACTTCTATCAAACGAACTTGAAATTTTGTGTAACATGATCCAAAATAGTGTTTCTTATACTGAATGCTAATACGGTGTATAGACAAGCTAATATTAATGTAGTGTATAATAGAACACATCACAGAAAGTAAAAATAATATATCTCATAAAATCTTAGGTTGTTACAATAATTGATAATAGGACCAAAAATACCAAGAGGTGATCATATTCTTATGTGATTGAGGATGCAGAAGATAGTAGACATGGTATAGATTCTAATTCATAATTAGAAGGACTGAAAGACATTTAGAGGTAATCGGAAGATGTGGATTCAGAGGAAGAACCAGAAGAGGAAACTATGGATGAAGAAAACTCTTTTGAACTTCCTAGAAGAAATTGACTAGCCGAAATTGAATATTATATCATCATTAGGGATTGGACTACACCCTAAACTAACAAAGAGACTGATGAAAATTGCATAATATTATTTTATATCAATTTTAGAACTATCATCATTTTATGAAGCTTCAAAGGATTAGTCATGGGTTAAATCCATGAATGATGAGTCGGACCAGATCATTAAAAACTAAAAATGGTATCTTGTTACGAGACCTGAAGATCACAATGTGATTGGTAAGAAGTGGATTTTTAAGAGAAAAGTTGATAAGAAAAGTAATGTGATTGAAAATAAGGCGCTATTGGTGTGCAAAGGATATTCATATATTGAAGGTGTTGAAGTAGAAGAAACATTTTTTCTGGTGGGTACACTGCAGTCAATTAGACATTTTTTGCCATGGAAATTCAAATAGAATAAAAAGTGAATTGAATGGATATTAAAATAGGTTTCCCAAATGGTGTGCCTGAATAGGAAGTATACATAGATCAACCAGTGGGTTTTCATCATGGTAATGATTAAATAATGGTGTATAGATTAAAGAAGGCACTATATGGACTGAACCAGGCACCACAAGAATGGTATTACTGACTAGATTTTTACCTAAAGAATATAGAGTTTAAAAGGGGATGAGTGGATCACAATCACGATGTGAAGAGTTCTCAGAAAGATCAGTTCATGGTGTTGGGGTGCGTTAATGATATTGTATTTGGTCGTAGTAGACAATGATTATTGGATGATTTCAGTAATCACATGAAATAATAATTTGAAATATCTATGATTAGGGAACTCACGTATTTCATGGGGATATAAGTGATTCTGAGTAAAGATAACACTTTTATTTCACAATAAAAGTATCCAAGGGAGTTTTTGAAGAAATTAAATTTGAATGACTCCAATCCAATTCCAAATCCGATTGTGGATCGGAATTACTATAAAATAATAAGGATGGGACATCTGTAGTTCCCATGATGTACATGATAATCATTAGAATCATGTTTTACTTGATAGAGACACTAACGTATATTTTCTTTTCCACAGGATTAGAATTTCACTTTTTATGTAATCCAAAATAAGAACATGGAGATTAAGTGAAAAGAATAAAAAGGTATATTCAAGGTACTCATAATTATAGATTATAATTTTTTATAGGAAGATATATCGAACAATCAACATTTTTTCATGATGTCTGGGTTGGAGATGTTATTGATTGAAAGTCCACAATTGTTAGAGCACTATTCATTTCCAATAAATGAGTGTAATGGTTGAGTAAGAAGTAGTAATGTACTTATCTTAGTAATTATAAGGCTAAGTATATCTATCTTGCATAGGTGTGCATCCAACCACTTTGGATGAAGCAAAAACTAACTGATATTTGTGATGATGCGAAATAATCAATGGAAATTCATTATGATAACAAGATCGTAATTGATCTTATGATGAATCCTATTTATTATTTTCGTACAGAACACATTGAAATCATACATAACATTGTCATGGAAAATTTGGACAAGGAATGATTAAGATAGAACATTTTTAACTAATGATGAAGTGGAAGGAATACATTGTTAGAACATCTGTTCGAGAAGAATCTGGGGAATCTCGGTGTTCATCTACCTTTCAGTGCATGAGGAGGTTACAAAAATCCCCTCTTCCTAGATAAACTAACTGTTCTAATATTTTTGATAATGTGATGCAGGTTTATGGTAGAGATGCGATCTAGGAGTTATGTTTTGTGTAGTATAATTCTAAATCAGGCTCTTTGGGTTTATTTCAAATGGGGGAGAATGGATAAATTCAATGTTTCAGTGGTAACAACGAGGAGGAAAAAGGTTTTTCTGTTTGTAGAATAATGGAGAAATTCTACAATGGAGGACAATGGAGAACTATGAAATTTGATGAGTCTCAATGGGTTAAAATGAGAGTTCGGTGTTATGAGGAAATTTTTCTAAGAATATAATGCCTTTGCAACATACTCAGATAATATCATGGTAATATTTATACTTTCCAAAAATATGAAACCAATTCATTCTTCCCATACTATTTTCTGCACTGAGAAGTTATCATGTAGACATAGACTGTTGGCGGAATTTTTTTCATTCTTATCTAGTTTTGATAGTGGTTGGACCTCTATTAAAATTATCTTCATATTTCCAACAAACCGATAGGGGGAGATTATTTGAAGCAAGGAAATTATTTGTGGGAAATGATGTTTGTTTTGTTTTTTTGTCAATCCTCATATAGAAGATCTCAGAGTCTTCATGGAGAGGGATCCAACAGTTAAAACTGAAAATAGTATTTAAGGTCCTATTGTTTCCTAGTATTTTCCAAATATTTGGGGTCCAAAATTTAAAGGATAGATTTTAATGTGAACGGTTTATTTTCATAGATTCCTTATTAAAATATGCAAAAGGTAAGTGTTTCTCAAATATAGGCTTTTCAAGTAGTGTTTTTCAAAGAATTAAAGAATTATGACTTTGTGCTTCACGATTACAAACGACATCGAGATCATAGATGTTGTTCTCCACGATTATGAGAATAAGAGCTTCATGATCAGTGATGGAAATCTTCACGATTAAGATGATTTCCATGAATGGTTTTGATAAAATTATCTACAATTACGATGAGAAACACGATTAAAAAATCTTCATAGTGCTTTGTGAAAGGAAGTGCACCATGAAGATGTTTTTGACTGATCTGGAAAACCTGATGGTGGTGGTGGAGATTCACGAATGATTGAGCCTATAAATAATTGTATTCCCCTATTCAATTATACTAATGTTTTCCAATTAAATTATGGAATTTATCTGATTTCTCAAAGATAAGGGATGCTCTAAGAAAATGACATTTCATGCAAGCTTGGGAATCTCTAAAAAACATGTTAAATCTTGACTGATGCTAATGCTTTTGAGAAAAGGGGTCTTCATGATTATAGGGTTTACTGAATTGAATTTATGATCTTCGTGAATGAGTTTGTTCCACAAAGGTAGGGGTGTTATGAGATGGTATTTTGCTTCATTATGTCAAGGTAACATCGCAAAAGTTAGTTTTTAATATTAGTTTCTTAGTGAACAAAGCATTAAAGGATCATCAAATCTAGTATTCAATGCAATCATAGTCTCAGGCTATGTCAGTTACAAAGAATTTAATTCCTATCCAATGAAGATATATTAATGTCAATAAAGATTAATTATATTTCTTTCATTGAAGTGAGCTAGGGGGATTCGATGGAAGTGTTTAGAGGAAAGAAGTGAGCTATCCCTAAAACCTTGTAAAGGAAGTTCACCTGGAACAGAGTGACTATGTCAAAACATCTATATTCCACAAACATTGTTGATTAGTGGAATTTTTTATAACTAAAAACATGTAAGAATATTCTCTTTGGACCATCCCTTGGTTTTGAACAATTTAAAATGTTATTCCATCTCTTTTCATGTGATTGTTTTTTTGGTACATTATCATTAGACAGGTTTAATAGGTTCATACCAATGTGGTAACAAGATCCATCTATTTAAAAGAATATGTTGACCCCTTGATTCACCCCTCACATATTAGGGCATTCTGGGGTCCTACAAATATTTTTTTGGCATTTCAGAGACCATGATACCATGTATATCTAGTTCTTTCTTAAGAAAAAATGGTAACAAGCGTTGACTAATCCAAAGTTACCATGCTAATATTTTCTAGTGAAAAAAGAATTTTCTTATAGATTATAATTAGGTGATTTATCCCCTGATAGGACAAAAGTAAGAATCTGTGGTGAATAATAAATACCTAAGAGCATGTTTCTTGGCAATGTTCCAATTCCATAAGAGTGGTCCCCATAATACCATTAGTTATTTCTCCAATTTTGTTGATGTTGGTCACCCCCATAATAAGGAAATATTATTTTATATATTAATTTGAAGGAATGTTTTATTTCATATAGTTTACCTATATCCCAGAGGGATCAATAATATCTCATTGTTTAATTCCATTATGTTACAAGTCCATGCTATGGTCTATACTATAAGTCATTAAATTTCTTAGTGTAGGATACCCTATGTGTCCTATCATTTACATGAAAAATATTAATTGTAAAAATGATAGAAAAATTACATCTCCGTACTTTTGGGTGAGCCGTATGAAAGGATTTTTTCCAAGAAGAACTAAATGTGGCTTGATTACTACTATTACAGGACATTTAGTGACACACATATCCTCTAATCCTAGACCCATTCACAATGCTAAGGGAAAAAATAAAAATAAAAAATCCTTGCCTAATAATCATATCTATATAATGATATTATATCAGAACTACATGTGGCCTATTTCCCCTTCCTCTGAGATACATAGTGACAAATAGATTTCACCCTCATAGGATCAATCGTAAATCCTCTCCTATAGGAGAACTATATTTATACAAATGTCTATAGAGAAGGGGTGGTTTGTTCCTAAGTGAAATAACCCCCACCCCACTTCCATGAAAATGAGAATGATCTGTATTGGTATTATTCTTTTATGAACTGTGTTTAGATTGGTTGATGTTACTACATGATGCATGGTGACATAAAAATACTCTATTCTAGGCCTAGATGTGATGAAAATGAATGCAATAACCATTCCGATGAGTATAAGTAAGACCTTCAAAGGGTATTTTTCTATGTGAAATAAATGAGGATTTATTACTATACTATAGGATATTACGGGATTCCTGTATCATTCATTTATTTACTGGATATCAATTATCATCACTCAAAGCAATGTTCCTCGATGAGAACCCCATTTTTGTTTGGATTTGTTCTTATACCAAAATATGAACACTCCCACATATTCCCGATCATTGAATATCATATAGTGTAATATGATTCCCCTCCATCTGTTTTTTAAAACCAAACATGACTCTTGTCACCTTAGAGAAACTAGTTATCCACTCTGATTATAGTCATTGAGATTCATCTAGTACAAAAATATTCTCCTTCATTCTCATCACATGAAGTTCAACTATATGACATGAGGCCATAAGGATGGATATTTCATCCACTCTCATGATTTTGAACTCATGAATTATAGTTTGTATCCCTTAACCTCAATATATGTTCAATACACACTAGTATAATAGTTTAGGTACTTTATCCCTTCTTTAATCTTACATTATCCATGAAAAAACATCATACCTTATATATAAATGGTAACAAAAACTATTTACTCAAGTTTATATCCTTATCCTATAAACCCATGGACCATGATCTCATGTGATCCTTGTTTCCCCTACAAAAAACTTGTAACAAGGACTGGCTAATTTGATTGTACCATACTAGGTTTCACTGTTGAAGAATAATATTCCTGAGAGCCTGTGCCAAGTGGATTTTTTGGTCCCATAGGACAGTCCCCCTTAAAAATATGAGATATTTTATTGGCTCTAGGAGATATGGGATTCCTCAAAAACAAATTGTTGACCCATACCCACAAGTATTTTCCTCTTTTTGATTTCAGAACTTTTGTTGAGACCATGTTGGGTGAAAGTGTTTTTTTGATTTTGAAGGATTTTGTTGTTGTTTGGTTTTTATTTTATTTTCAATATTAATATTAAATTCACTTTTTAAGTGTTAGTGACTGGTTGAAAGGAGTACCAAAATCAGAAGACTGGGTACACATCTTTTACGAATTTAAATAAAATACAGGTTTTTTTCTAAAAATTATTCCTTTGTGATGTTTTATTCCAGACATCCATTGAGTCAAAAATGATGTTATTGATTGGAATGGGAGGTTTAATTAGAGTATGAATGTATTTCATGATTTTTTATTCTAAATATGATGATTCTATTCTATTATGTATGTTCTCAACATCATATGTTAACTGAAAACCCATGACCCAATATTAGTGAATGAAAAGGGGAGAAATTGTCTATGAGTTTTTAAATGTTTTGGAAATTGGTTTGAGTTTATGATTGGAATATAAATTGTTTTAAAATGATTATGTTGTAGAGATTTATAATTTCTATCATACGATGTTACATTGATCCTAATGTTCTAAACATCATGAATTAGTCATGATAAAAACAATAGTTTGTGGGGAATATATTATGATGTCTACATATTCTGGTGAAATATCATTTGTATGAGTTGTAATAGACACATTATTTGTTTTCTATTATAGAGTTCAATGTTATTAAAGTTAGAGGTTTTGTTGAAGTAGTTACTAACCATTATATCAGACTGGTTGATTCACTAAATTTTCAAATTCAATGTATGAACTAATCTATAGGAAAAATCAACTGTTGTTGTGGTTTAAAAAATATGTTATTGATACCGGTTCTTCGTACACTTTGTTCCACTGATCCATCAATGGAGATTCTGAAACCTATCCATCAAAACATCTATTGGAATCTCTAATTCATCATATTTAGTGTTCTATTAGTAGAATAATAGAGTTGTTATGTTGTTGGGATAGATAAACAATATAATCTACATAGGTTGATCCATCAAATGGGATAAAAAACTGTTCAACATGAATATTTTCCAAAATTAATTCAACTATTTTCATAGATAAACTATGATTCGTGTTTTAAATTGGATCAGGATTCATTTTAAAATATGTGACACTAATAAATCATTGAATATTGAACATCATTTGACATAGTTTTTATTTATTTGATGATATGATGAATAAAATAAGAAACTGTGAAATGTTATGAATCTACCAATAAGTTTTTTCTATGTTTTTTGATTCCTTTATATATTTCAATTATGATTATGGATGAACAAGTTTAGTTATAGCATCAAAATGTAGGTCTTCAATCCTAAATAGGTTTAATTGGGTTAAAAAAATTTGATTAAGAATTTATATTGGACTGAAAAATTGTTTTTATGTTTGAAGATTGTTGGTGTTGTGGGAATATTCAAGATATTTTGAAGATAAATCAATGTATTTTAGGAGTTCTGAAATATTCAATGATGAAGCTTAAATGTAAGTGAAATTTGGGTTTATGGAATTTGGTCGAACATGAAAATTAAATTTGATTCCCACCCATTCCATTTCTGGATCACCTATAAATATAAGTCAATGTAACACCTACTTTGACATTATTCATGTGAAAGTGAGACCTAGAGTGATGAAGTTTTGATTTTGTAGAAGAATATTTCAAGAAAAAAATTCATGATGATTGTTTTCTGGATAGGATAAGTGTGAGGAAGAGGTATTGGTCAGAGTTAACTAGATTTTACAGACAAATCAAACCGAAAATTTAATTAAAATACATAAAATATTAATAATTTATTCCAATGTATCTTTTCATAATAGTTTTTCTAAACTTGGGAAATGAACTAATAAAAAAACTATGATATCAATCTTATTTTTTGAATGAAGTATAGAATATTTTTTTCTACCAATTGATGGGTTGGGAAGTGATTAATTGTTTTATAAAGAATTAAAAAAGTTGATGTTGATCAAGTAGAAAAGATAAATGTTTTAAAAACAATTTGAATGGTTTCTATCCTTGTTACGAAACTTATCATACATCATTCGATGTAGTATAAGTACATGCATTGTTGTTCTGATCATAGTACTTCACAATTGTTTGGTTATTTCCTAATTTTTTTATCCACATAAAATAATGGTTTTTAGTGTATTTTTATTGATATTGGTTCATTTCAAACAGTAATAAGGACTAACTACACTTATTGAGTTTATAACATTGTAAACACTTGTGTTCTTGTAAATTTTTAAATGTTTTTCGCAAAGTTATATATCTTTTAAAGGAGGTGAATGTTTCTATAGAAGAATGATTACATAAAAACAAAAAGGGTTCACTAGTTCACCTCACCCACTCTCAGTGATTAAATTTATATTTTTGGACATCTTCAATTGGTATCGTAGATAATGTCCCATTGTTTACTATTTTATGAATGTTTTGAAGAGAATTTTTGTTGAATAATTTGAATTGAGTGACTAATAAGGTAATTGTAGTCTCTTATGGAAAACATAATTATAACTTGAAATACATGACGTTTCTTTATCTTATGTCTCTGTGGTATATTGTTTTGGAAACATTTATAGATTTATATTCTCCTCTTGTTGAATATTTTCCTCTTACATCTATCGAAAAGAAAAATCAGGAGACAAATAGATGGGATAAATATTCATTACACTCATCAGTTTCATGAAGTGAATTTTTCAAAGGGAAGGGAGTTGGACCTGAAAATGGTGTTAAGGAAATGTTGAAAAAAAATTTAATGAAAAATTAAGGTGATTAAGTAAAAAATAAAAGACTAGTATATGGAGTATATTGATCAAACAATGGGTTAGTATGAATCTGTTGATGAATTCATTACATTAGCGAATAATATTTTTAGCACCACAAGATGTATTGCTAATATTTTTTTAAGATTCACCTATTTTTCAAAAGATAGTTATTATTATTCATGATAGATATGATGATAAGGTTTCATCTTTATAGGATAGATACCCTGAAACTCTATCTTTTTGGATAAACATCATAGAACTTTCATTACTTATGAAATGATATGGGATAAAGTTATGAAAAGAAAAGAAAACATTATTTGTGAAATTTCATTCAAGGATTCCATGAAAGGGTTATCAAAAAATATATTTGAAGATGAGAAATGAGGGGACTGTGAATCTAAAAATAAGATTATTAACAATCTTTCTAAATTTTTATCATAGTTTTCTAGGAATATAAAAAGAGGTATAAGAAAGTAAAAAATGAAAGATGCCCCTAGAATGTATTTACTGTTATATTATTAGGAACATGTTGTGAATTGTCCTCAAAAAAAATAATGAATATTGTGATGAATATGATAGATAGCTAGGAAGGTAATGGAATAAACAGGTTGAATACTAAAAATATTATTCCATAATAACAGATAAAATATTTTTCAAATCCAAATGGAGAATGTTTTTGTCTAATGATGATGAGGACAAAGATATTGAAGATGAATCTACAAAATTCATTTAAATTACTAGATAAATAAACTTATTATTATTGTGAATGATGTAGTGTTTAAAATTAACAGTTTTGACAGAGAAGCAACTGATTTATAGTTTCATATGAAAATATATTTGAAAATTTGTCTTAGAAGGATAGTAAAACTTGAAAGAGAAATACTGATATTTATGAAGGAATGTTATATAACCAAAATTCAAGAAGGTATTCATAAAGATAAATCAATGTTACTAGATTAGTTTTATTTTATAAATAATTATATTTAAAAATAAAATAATTAGAATGAAAATATTTATTTAAATTCAAAAGAAATTAAAAAAGATTTTGAACGTGTTCAATAAAAGTTTTATAACGGTTTTCAAGGTTGTAAATTTTTCAAAAACTCTACCTCTGATGTTGGTGAATTATATTGTACGTTTTAAGGAAATAATGATAAAAAAATTAAATTCAACAGTTCAAATGAAATTTGAAATAGTTTATCCGAAGAAGAAAACTAAAAAAATTGTGTATGTCTCTAAATCAAACAATGTTGAAAATTCAGATGTCTCTAAAATTTTCGAGTCAAAAATAATGGTTTTTATCACATTCGATTCTGATGAAGTTGGAGTGAAATATGAAATGATGAAGTGGATTCTAGTATATTATTGAATTTATAGGACTCAACAGAATTCCGATAATAAATTTGTTGAAAAATAAGTTCTCAACTCCTGAAAGTGTGTAAGTCACAGAGGAAAGTATTCTTTGTTTGGATACTATTGGTATTTTGGTGGAATTTGGCATAAAATAAATATTTTCTGGTTAATTCAAAAACACTAAACACATCCCATTAGTTATAATAAGAATATAAAAAGTAGGATTTGATCCTATCAAGGAATGAATTATAATAATTCGGTTTTAAAAGATAAAAATAGATTCCAACATTTGGAAAATATTTGTGAAAGGCATGAACAAGCTGGACATCTTGTTAAAGGATGTCTTGTTTTGTTATCACCAAATGAATATGAATATAAACAAATCCCAAAATCAATATGTGATGGAAGATAAAGATAAATATAAAGACATTTTTATAGAAACTGATCTCAAATATTCAAAAGGAGAATGACCCTAGATTTTGGAAAATGGTTTCTCCTCACATCTGGTGGGATATTTGATGCAATTGTACAATGAGAAATATTTTAATGAATAAAGAAGGATTTTTAAAAATATTTTATTTAAAAGAATAAAGGGTGTCAGAACCAATGTTATTGGTGAAGAAAATCTGAAATCCAAAAAGTTATTTTTTATGGGTTAAAGCACAACTTCTTGAGTGTTTCAAAACATTATGATGATTAAAATAATGTTTCATTCTAAAAATATCAATTTTATGTTAAAAGAGATGAATATTTAAAAGTCTTTTTAAGAGGAAAACATAAAAAAGGGATCTTGTTTCATGTTGTAGAGGTTCGGAAGTCATGTTATCTTAGCATGATGAAAGATAACGAATGGTGTTATAAAATATTGTTATATCATAGTTAGATAAACATAATCAAGTTATTTATGTGGGAAAGTATATGTGATATTCATGATATGAATAGAAGAAGAGATTAGTGTAGTGAAATTTATTAGAATGGAAATATTACAAATTTATTGCATAAGAAATATTATGTTTATTCATCAAAACCCTTATAATTGATTCAATATGATATATTTGGGCCAATGAGTAAATGATATTATTCTATAGATATGTACATTATTTATTTTATTGATTATTTTATTTTCATTAAATGTGTTAGGTATTTCAAATATAAATTTCATTCTCAAAATATTTTTATGAGTTTCAGGATAAGAGATGAAATGGAATACGAGTATTCTATAATGAAGTTACAGAATGATAATGGTAGAAAAAACAACAATAAGGATTTCAAATGTTATACTGGAAAACATAAAACTCATCCTGAGTTTAGTTCACTATATATATCATAATATAATGGATTTTCTAAAATATATAATAGAATTTTGGATGAGATGGGTTATACTATGTTAGTTTATATTCTCATTTCTTGTAACTTATAGAGCGAGGAGATGGGTAAAGTAGTTTATTTTCATAATCAGGATTTCTATTGGCCATGGATTGATATGACCCATTAAGTAATTTTTTATGAAAAACCCCATGTTTGAAACACTTAAGAGTTTTTGGGATTCACTACATCATTAAAACTAATGGTTGAAATATTTTTTTGTTTTATTAGTGAAGTGAAGATATAATTATTATTATGTATGATCTCGATGGAAGAGATTGTTGATTTTTTAAAAAATAAACATGGAAAATTGGTTATTCTGTAAATGTAAAAGTTCCTGAAAATGATGAGGAAGACATACCAAAGAAGCATGCATAAGGGGAATATGAAAAAGATGAAACTCTTGTTGTCGAGAAACAAGAAAGTAATTCTAAAAATATTGTTTCCACCCTGATGAAATAATTATACTCAGTTGTTTCCAGTGATGATGAATAATATCATAAAACTCACCCAAGGATGAGTAAATGGGTTCGAGTTCCAAAATTTATTAGTGATCAAAATTATTCATTTAAGAAACAAGAATATAAATATAAGATAAAAATAATTCATTGTATTCCAATTTTTAATCGAATTATACTAATGAATATTTTAAAAATCATCATTATATTAAATTTATGACTGATTAATATTATCCAATTTATATGAATGAATCATGGGAACATGTACCTAAACCAAATAATACAAATGTTATTGGTAAAAAGTGGGTGTTCCAGAATAAGATGAATGAATATGGTGATGTGATAAGAAAAAAGAAAGATATTATTAAAAGGTTACTCACATATCGATGGTAATGATTATTATTAGACTTTTTCTCTACTTTCAATGGTAGAAACAATCATATTTTTTCATGAAAATGATGCACAATAAAGTTATAATATATTTCAAATGGATGTGAAATCAATATTTCATAACGGATAACATGATAAAGAAGTTTATTTTAAATATTTTGGTTGATTTTTTCTTTGGAATTTATGAATTCTATTTTATTAATGTTAAAGAATTATTTTTATGGGATAAAGAATTCAATGAGTTCTTGGTTTTTCAATTCAGATGCAGACAGAATGAAGAAGAAGTATAGTAAATAATGAGTTGAAAATAATCACTAAATTATAGAATTTGAGGATATTATCCCCATTTTTATTGTATATGTTGATGATATAATCTATTATAGGAATGGTGAATGAATAAGTGATTGTATTTTTTAATAAATGAAAAGGTGGTTTGAAATGTTCATGACTGGTGAGATGAAATAATTTCTTGGCTTTCAAAATATAAAGAAGAGAGGAAAACATTTTTATTTCTCATGTGAATTATGATATGAAAATTATTATTAATTTTTTAATAGGGAATTTAAAAGCCGTTTGCACAAAAATTCCATTGGAAAACAAGATGAATAAAGGTAGATAAGAAATGGATGATGATTATAATGATTTTCGGAAGAAGATTAGATGTTTTTTTTCAAAATACCTCATGACTAGATATTGTATATACTATTACATTAATTGAATGGTTCCAAATTAATCAAAAGAAGACACATACATTGTCTAGAAATTTAATACATTGATCTCTCAGAGGTATAAAAAATTTTAGAATCAGTTACAATAGCTCTGGAAGAGATGATTTGTTTTGGTATATAGATGTTGATTAAAAAGGATGTTTAAATGATGGGAGATCAAAATATAGTAGGATATTACTTATTATGGAATGTTTTTTATGTTACTATAATATAAAATATAATTTAATAACTATTATCATATAAGAAGTTGAGTATGTTTTTTTCTACTGAAGCCACAGAAAAACTGTTGTGGATGAAGAGTCAGTTTGAATATTTTATTCTTAATGATGTTACCCCAACTCTTTAGATGTGATAATTATAGTACTATAAATATCAAAATAAATATTCCAAAACAACATCATTCAAAACATTTTGATATCAAATATATCTTCACTTAATTTCTTGTGGGGAGTGATGAACTTAGGTTGAAGTATGTTTCAAAAACGGAACAAGTTACTAACTTTTTCAAAAAAACTCTTACCAAATTATGCCTTTCCCAAATTGTGGCTGAATAGTGGAATAAGTACTTATCTTCGTGGTTTTGGTATGTGTTCTTATACCCCCTATCTTCTTGTATTTCTAGAGTTTTCAATGGGGAGATAAATGATTTTTCATAAATATATCCCATGATACGTGCTAAAAATATAAAGAATCATGTATTTAGGGGGAGTTTTGGGTATGATTTGAATTCAACATGCATGTGTGAGAAATATTTTCACAATTTTTTGAAGTGGTTGCAGGAAACTTTTTACATGAAAGGGGTTAAATTTTGAAGTGTTGTGAATGTTTAATGTTCATGGAGGTGTTTCTTAATTCACTAATTATGGACAACATGGTTAAACTATCAATGATTATTGTTTCCTATAAATGATTTAACTCAATTAGGATTGGAATTGTTGATTATTAATCCATTTTTGTTACAATGTTTTAGTGATATGAGAACCGTGTTTGATAAAAACCCAGTGGGGGAGATTTATTAGGACAAGTAGAATGGATTTTTCTTTATGATGTTGAATGATGTTGTTGGTTTTTATTTTCTATTTTTTTGTCACTAGAAAAACATAAATTCACATTTTAAGTATTGGTGATACGGTGAATGTATTACCAAAATAATAATATAAAATGCTCATTTTTTAGGAATGTTTATCAAGTTTTGTTTTTTTTTCGAGATTGTTTTTTTGGGTGAAGAGGTTTTTCAGACTCATATTGTTTCTTGAATGAATTTTTTGATCTGAATCTCAAGTTGTATTAGAGTATAGATATATTTCAGGATATTCAATATTAAATCTGATGATTAATATAAATAATGTGTGCTTTCAACATAATATGTTATCATAAAACATGTGTTCCAATATTTGTGAATGAAATGGTAGAAAAGGTGTGTCAGATTCTCAAGGATTTTGAAATCGGGTTAAGATTTTGACATAAAGACAGAAGGTTTTGAATTGATGGGAATTCCAGGATATTTAAAATTTTAGTCATATGAAGATATTTCAATCCTAATGTGTTATACACTATGATTGTATCATTATAAATTAAATATTTTGTGGATGAAAAAATAATACGAAGTTGAAGACTTCTGGCCATATATCATCGGGGTGAGTTGTATTTGGTGGATATGGTTTTTGGTGTCTAAGATTATAATTATCTAACTTTTGGGGTTTTTAGGATTTATTGATGGACTAATCCATTAGAATATATTATTTATTTGATTGTTGAATCGACCATATTAACCAATATATATGATCAATCATCATTTTTTGAGGTTTTAATATATGCTATTTTTTACACTAGTCCATGAGACACTTTGTTCCACCAATCCATTAGAGGATATTTTAACATTGATCCAACACAAAATTAGATAGTATAATTATAGAATCTTATACAGTGTTCTATTAGGGGAATACCCAATTTTTTAATTTTTTAGGACTGGTAAACCAGATATGATCTAGAAATAGATCCATCAGACATGATCATAGACCATTCACCATGATGAAGTTCGAAAATGTAGTAAAACATTTACATAGAGATAAAATATTTCTTATTTCCAATTAGGCCAAGACTCCCCAGATATTATGTGACACTAATAAATCAATAGAGGTTAAACTTCATTGGAGTCATTTTTCATTAGTATAAGTATTTTTTGAACAAATGATGAAAATGAGAAATTTTGTAAATCATATATTAAACTATTTTAAAATGTTTTTAAGTATTTTTAAGTCACAAAAATGTTTATTTAAGAACATGTTTAGTTAGAGAATCAAAATAAAAAAATTTCAATATTATTGTGTTTAATTTTATGATAAACTGTATAAGAATGAAACATTAATAGCATTGAAAAATATATAGTAATTATTAAGAAGGATGATGTTGTCGGAAGATTCATGATTTTTCATGAAGAATATTGAATATATGAGAAGTGGTGAGAGGTTCAATGATGAAGTTGAAATTTTATTGAAATTCATTTTTTTGGAACTATGTTTAGTGGGAAAATTAAATTGGTTTCCCTCTGAGTACATTTATAGTGCACCAATAAATATAGGTCAAAGTATAATGCACTCTATCATTGTTCATGTATGGGTGGTATAGAGATCACTGAAGTATTTATTTGGTAGAAGAAGGTTTCCAAATATAAATTCATGAATAAAATTCTCCACAATTTATAATTGTAAGGGAGAGATAGTGGTTTGAGTTTATCATATTGAAAAAGGTAATCAGACTGTCAATTTCAGGAAGAGGTAGAAGTGATTAATAATTTTTTTAGAATATCTATTCAGAATAGTTTTCTGGACTAGGTAACTGGACTCACCAATTGGAATAAGATATTAGAATGGGTATTTGTAATAAGTATAGACGAGTTGTTTCTACATGATATTGGGTATTAAGGTGATGAAGTTTTTTCTAATGACATTAAAAGGTGGAAGTTATGGAAGTAGAATTGTGACATGTTCAGAACCAAGTATTAAATGTTCCTAAAAATGTTACAAATTATATCTTTCATCATTCATATTACAATAATCACATTCACTATTATATTTAGACTAGTTATACATAAGTTTAAGGGTATTTTTTATTATTTTATCAACACAATATGATTTTTTTCTAGTGGATTTTGTGGTACTGGATAATTTCAAAACCATTAAATGGACTAGTAACTCTTAATGTGTAGTGAACCTTATTAATATTTTTCTTCCAGTGGGTGTTGTCATGTGTTGTTTTTCAAAAATTGATAAATCCTAAACAAGAGGTGAAGGGTTTTTATATATGAAATAGAACATATAAAGAATAAGGAATCGTTGATTCACTACGTCTCCTTAACATTTATTATACTGATATGGGTTGGGCCATTAAATTTTTTACATAAACATAACATAACCAAAATTTTCAAGTAGATTATGGTAGAATCGATGTTACTCATATGTGCATCATACCCATTATCAGTTAAGTATTATGAAATTATATTCATTCACCCTTCAATTTTGGTGTACACATCTCTTATAAAGACCAAAGTTCCCAAATATGGTAACTCCTCTTAGTGATGCGTCCTAATAAGAAAATATTAAAATAAATTAAATAAGTTCCATCATTCAAGGCCAATAGTAAATTGTAAAGGGACATTCAATATGAAACACTTCCTATATAGGATATATATTTATGAAAAAATATATAGAGATTTACATATCCATACATTTTTTATAGGGGAGGGTGTCTGATCCCTGTACTTGAATTGAATATTGAAATTTCATTTCCATATGTATGAGATAAATCTTCACAGAGGACCCCTAACAAGGCTAGTATGCCAAGGCTCACCACGATAGGGAAGATAAATATACCTCATCCTTACTATTGAGGTGGATCTATAAAGGGAGATTATTTATTTAAGAACTATGTATGGAATGATTCTAATTCATTTGATATATGTAGTGATTTCTAATCTTTCCCATCTAGGCCTAGCTATGAATTGTGAAAATAATACATAATTTCATATATCACTCTTTAAAAAAATTTAATATTCCCCAAGTCACTGAATATGACCAAGGACGTACATACTTCTACTTCCCTCAGTGGGGGTAAAAAGAATATAAATAATATTTAAAATGACACCATCCAAATGAATGAGCTTAATCTATGTAGTTAATATTATTTTATAAGAATGCTTTTTGGATTGATTACTATAATATCTGGATAGGTAGTGACACATGGGTATATTGTCGTAGTCCTAGCCATAGGATCTCCAATATCAAAACCATCCCTATAACTTTTTAAATATTGAAAGCTGTCAACCACGATGTGTCCCGAGACTGTAAATATTCCCCCAATGAAAGCCCCCCAAAAATGATATCCCTTTGATATAATGGTATCATCTATAGTTATATATGAAGAACCTGAATGATAGTGAGTGACCTCCCTTTCAAGGAGTAACATGCCCCACTCCCTTGCATACAATAGAAATCAATATAGGGGATCCATTGACTTCCTTAGAACAATATATGGATTGATTCCAATCCCTATAGGATACATATTAAGCTTAGATTATTCTTCCAAAAGACCATACACACATATATATATATAAGTAAATTCACCCTCCTACCATAGTGTATGGTCCTTCATAGTGATACTTCACTTCCTTAATAGGATTGTACGGAAGTAGGGAAATACAATCCTTTCAAACATGAGAACATCATCTATACTGAGGAGGACTAAAAAATAATTTGTATGGCCTGTAAAATATCCCCCCTCTAAACATATGATTTAAAGGTATGTGGGGGATAAATAAGGGGACAATTTGTGGCTTTATTCCCCTTAACATACTATATGTAGCAATTCAATGATCATTCAATCCTATACCTAGAATAAAAATATAAAAATGTATTCATTTGACTATTTTTTACTTGGATGATCAAAACAAGGAGAGTTATTTTAATGAGATGAATCTGGAATGTTTCTTACACATAAAAAATCATAGAGAAACCTAGGAAAACCCAAACATGTAAATTACACACTCATCTCATGTACATATAAACCATATATATATACAGCTTACATTTTAATGTGACATGTCTATATAAAGGGGGCTCTTGAAAATATCTACCCACTAGTTATGAATTGTATGGACAGGAATCCCTCCCGCATTAGAATACCATAGATCAATGTAAGCTATCTCTAGAGATAAATTTCATAATTTCATGTTAGTTACCCCAAACTTACAATAAGGAATTAAACTATATGGAAGATATCATAGTTTCATGAAATTAAATTGTACCACAATAACATCATAGTCATATGAAATTAAACAACATGATATGTGTATTGAAATTCATGGTGCTTAACTGAATAGACCATTATACCTCATTACTTCTTATTAATGGGCCACAAGTGCCTAAAAATTGTCCTCCAAATTTTAGGGGTGCTTTTATCATCTTTTTGAGCACATCAATATATACATCAGACTTCGGGTATTCAGTATATGTGGAACCCATTAATCATACCTCACCATCATAAAGGATACAAGATCAATTTGTTTGAACATTCATGAGTGGGACATGAAAAATATAATTATACCCATTATTCGAAGGTATTTTTGCCTTGCAAGATGGGAGATCTAATCCAAGTAAGCCCTGAAATCATCATAGTAGAGCATATCCCCATGGAGTTATTCATGATCAACATCAACATGAATTTTCCATACTATTAAACATGATTCTAAAATATTATTCCATGATTTATGAAATTCTCATCATCTGATTAATAGGGTATTAAACTACTATTAACATTAGAAATCCTAATTAGGATACTATGTAACACTCTTATAATACCAGGTCCATATAAAATGAAATTAAATGGTGTGAGACATTTTCATATTGGAAACACATTAAAATTTATCCACAAATTTCGAAAATCACAATACCCTAAATACTAGTGAAATATAAATAAAACATTTCAGGAAGAAAACATAAAAATGGATGTGTGATAAAAATTCATGTATCCACGTGCTAAATTACTCATGCATAGATTTTAAAAAATGATATATTATAAATTTATAGTAAAATATTTCATTGAGAATATCTAAAGGCCCTAGTATAATATGATCCATGATCAGTGGACCAATTCTACCTGGTACATGTTACAGAAATGATTTATCACATTCCCTACAATGATAATGGCTAATATTGGTGGAGATTGATCCGCTACAGTGCTGGGATGATTCTTGAAAATTATATTTTCCATAAAACACATTAATGTCTTTAAATTATGAGTTAATACCCACGAATTCATGAAGTTGATTCACATATCTCGGAACCCCATAACATTGAGTCATTTCAACGAATTCTCCGTAGTAGTGTATTAATAACAAGGATTGGAAGATCCTAAGGGACCCCACATAGATTATTTACTAAATCAAACAATACCTAAAAAACATGTGACTAGGGTATGTTTTGGTTAGGGAAAAAACGTCCCAAGATAATCCTTTATCTATTTTTATAATTATGTTTGGTACTATTATGTACCATTATGATTTTTCATCCTATATCCACTGGCCTCCATTTTATTTTGACTCAGATATTCCTCAATCAATGTTTAAAATTACCATAACCAACTATTCTAGGGGATTGGAAATCCTCGACATTATATCACCATGTATTGAACCCATTATCAATGTTGGGTTGTGGTACTATATTCAATAACCTTTGGATATTCCTAATCATGTGAACTAAAATCAAGTGATGTGGGTCCTAAGCATCATGACTATAAAACAAAACTACCACTAGGGTGAAAAAACCCTCCTTGGATATCCTATTTATCCACACCCTACATCACTACCCTAAGTGTTTGATTTTTCCCAAATCTCCCATGACTTGTGTAGAAGTGTGAGGAACCCTTTTATTGACCTTGAATGAGTAAGATATAAACAAGGTCCATAGACCGATCAATGAGAGGCTTCTCATCCTTTTACGAATGGACATATGATCCTAGTGAGACCATTCATAATTAGAGTGGAACTGGATACCTCAAGAAGTTTAGTGATAATCCCCAATGTGTCTAACCCATCTCATCATCTCTAGTTAAATATCATAGAAACATGACTTTGAAATCCCATATTTCAGCTATCCAAATTGAATTTAAATCCCTATCAATACATCACCATATTCTGAACTAGTTCTCAGTATGGATGATGGTTGTCCAAACCCTTCTTGAACCCTCATACTTCATCATCTATACATAGATATAGGTTATCCAGATCCTTCTTCAATACCAATCAATCATTATATCAGAAATTATGTAGGGTTTCTGAACCCTTCATAAATATCCTTCATTCATAATTATAGTAAGAATAATGGGTGTCATAACCCTTAATGAATAGCCATCCTTCACAACTGTAAATAAAAGTTCCAAGATAGATGACCCTAAACTAATAAATAGTGCGTACGAGGTTGAAGAACCCAAATTATTGAAACAACAAGGCAAATATAGACGACTCTAAACTCTTTGAAAAAAATATACAAACAATAGGGCCCTAAAATATAGAAATAACTTCACAAATATAGATGAGTCTAAACTATGAGAATAATAAATTCGATTGAGAAGACCCTAAATTATAGGAAAAATAGGTCCAAGCTAGAATACACTAAAATACAACAATAAATGGTCCAATACATAAGAGCCTAACATATAGAAACAACTGGTCCAAGCTAGAATAACCAAAATAATGATAGAAATAGGCTTGAGCTAGAACACCCTATACTAATATAAAAATATTTATGTACTAGAATACCATAAAATCATCAATATATGGTCTAATCTATAAGAACCTATACAACAATAAATAGAATTTTGAAGCTGTAAGCCCTTAAACTAAAGAAACTTTTGGTTTGAGCTTGATGAAACTGATATATAGAAACATTATATTTGTGCTAGAAGGCTTTAAACTATAGTAAAGGAATTTCCAAGCGAGAATGAAATTAGAATACAGAAAAATAATTTCTAACCAATGTTCAGTAAAATACATCAAAAAAAGTAAAATCTAGAAGAACCTAAACTTAAACTAAAAAATGTCAAAGAACATTGAACTAAAATTATAGAACCCAATAGTTCAATGATAGAATATGATAGAACAAAACACCAGACTATCCAATATATAATACCCTAAACTACAATAACATAAGTAATGGGAAAGAAGAATCTAAACTATAGGAATATAAGGTATATGTTAAAACACCATAAACTATAAGAGTAGAACGATAGAGCTAAAAGACCATAAAATAGAACAACAGATGTTCCGAGCAATAATACCATAAAATATAGAATTGTTTGAGTTCACATGAACATAAATTTTCAATTGAATAATTCATAGTGCTCACTAGGTTGAAAACCCACAAAGGGAACCCTGGTAAAAATTTGAGTTACTTATCACAAGATAGACACTCTGGGTGACCTTGGAAACATTGAGAACGTATGAAATGGGAATGGTATAAAACATTTTAGTATAAAAACCTATAAAGGTAATACTATTAGAACCTATTACCATACCTACTAAGACTCTCCCTAAATAACTTATGAAAATTATAGGGTAAAAATTTATGAGATACAATACTTGGGGGTACCACCACATCTCCCTAGAAGAAATCATTTTATGCTCATAAGTTATACTAACTTAGGAAAATATTAGAGAATTTTTTTCCCCAAGTCCTATTCATGGATTCCTAGTAATGTCAGGATTTAAAACCACATGATACATGGTTCATCCTTTAGGACTATGAACTTGTTATAGTGGAATACCTTGTGTGTCCTAAAATGTGACATGAAATCTATATCTTCAAAAAATTCCCACTAAAACATGGGTATATACCAATTATTTCAACAAAATGTGAAGAAATACCATTTCTTATGTATGAACTATATCTAAGATGGTGTTTTCACTATATAGATATTCATCCACAAACCTATGGCCCTTATGCATGAGAGTTATCTTAATAAGATTATTAATTATGATAAGTATGTGTTGATTTATTCTTTTTAATTTGGGATACAAAGTTACATCTAGGACCCTTATCATGGATATATCACAACATTACATTCTAACTTAATCCCTCTTCCATAATTTAATTTAAAACAAATTCTATAAATCAATATAGATATACCTTAATCCCAGATCATTCATATGGGAAGCCCAATGCCTTGATTAGATTGTACATCTTCAATATACGTAGGATATTTTTTTTTGAAACCCATACACCTTGATTTGAGATTATTATCTTATTGGTGCTCAAAATTACAATGTCAACACAATATTCTTAGCAATTATAGGTCTTTGTATCGATGCACCCAAGATGTTAGAGAGTGTGAAAAAGTGATATACACTAACCACATAATCGAATTCATTTGATTCTAAATGAATAAAATTATAAGGGGGTATATTTTGTAGAAAATAACTTCAAAAAAGCTACTTTTATATAAGATAATTGAGAAGTGTGATTCCAATGAAAAAAAAACTGTTATATTTTAAATGAAGGACATGGAAGTGTTAGTCTTTAATAATAAAATGAATGGACTCAGGATTCATTTTAAAAGATTGCATATTATGTTATGTATTTCACCCATATTACATAGATTATAATTCTTTCTATTCAAATTATGCACATGAAAAAAAAATGGACAATTATATCTAGCTAAGAAACAATTGAATCCAGGGAAAAAAAGGTTATCGCCTCAATCACAACCAAAACAAAGTATAGATAGAAATCATAGAGTCACGAAGATGGGTGAGAATTGTTCAAACTAATTCACGCACAAAAGGATTCTATGTTGGCTAGAAAAGTGTTTGAAAAGGTAGGTATGGGTGTATGTCCATGTGTTGTGAGATCCAAACCCCGATATCGGATCAATAGATAGTTGAAATAGAAATTCTTATTAAGTGATTCCTAAAAATGAGGAAGTATGTCACGGGATGGATTTAATGGAATGAATATTGATACTATATAAAAAAATTCATAAAATGATAGCCACTTGATGGAACAAATCCAGGACATTACATCATATCCCCACACCATCATCATCCTCCTCTCATCTGATGCACTACCAGATGCCACTGGTTTTCTTCCATAATCCAAACCTAAATATGGACATATCTTATGATCATAACCAATGAAATATAATCCATATCGGCATCCTGAATACATCCATGAAATTTTTTTCTCACATTATTACTATTTTATGAAGAATAAAATAAATTGTAGCAGTAGTCATATAATGAACAACTCTAGTCATTTGAGGTTATATGGATTAATCAACCATGAACAGTCGTATGAGGAACTCACTTGAAGTACAATGGATCACTAAAATAATTTTTTCAACAAAACAATACATATTAAAAAATGTCTATATAATTCATCCATTTTCCATTGAAGGGCATTCTTCAAATGAGCTCGATACACCTTGCATTATTTCTATAAAAATGATTATTCCAATAAATTATTCACCAAGAATCATGTATAGAACAAAATGTTTATAAAACAAATCATGTGTATCCATAACATGAGGTTATAAGTATCACATGATAGAATATTAATGATCATCTAAATCCATGTTGAAAAAAACACAACTTTTCAGGAAAAATAGATTATCTCTTTTCCCATGATAATCCTATCATTTTCAGATCCTGTTTCATGGTCACCCCAATGGGTTTCTACTAGCATGTTGGGTGATCATGTGAATCATTCAGGTAAAGCCTTTTAAGCCAATCACACATATCCCATGAATCCATAACATGAGTAAACAATGATTAAAAAAGGTCACTGATGGTTCCTATTTTTAAGTAAACCAATCAACAACATAATTCTAATCACGCAAACAACATGGAGCCTTTGTTAAAAGATCAAAGGATGATGTGATCATGTAAATAGAATCATGAGAACCCATGACAACATCATATCATATAAATATAAAAATACTTAATATTCCTATATAATAGGTTTCCACCATTTATACATTTATTTTATTGAATCCATTGTCATCTTTACAATATCTTTTATCTAAATATCAAGTGAACACTCAAATCCCATGAAGTTATCACATGATGTCATCGATAGTTTTCATGCATATATCTTTCAATACACTACAATTCAATAAAAATATTTATTACATGATCGTGGTTCTATCTATAAATTTCTTAAGCATGACTAGCACTGAGTGTTTCAGTCTCTGAAAGATATTCTAACCACAAACTCAATATAGTGCACACGACACCTTCACCATGAAGAGCTATGGAATGATTAGCTATATTTCACTATATAAAAAATTTAAATCCATTTTGGAATGGTATAGATATGGTGATAAGTGAAAAGGGTATACAAAGAAGAGGTAATGAGAATAAAAGAGGTAGAAAAAAGGAGAATGAGAGGAAATATAGATAAGAAGATAAAGAGGATAGAAGAGGAGGTGAGGGGGTACAAACATCAGTGAACTTCACTAGGAAATTATGAGACCCCATAGTGAGAACCTTTTGTTATATCCCATTTTTAGACTTCATCACTTGATCCACTTAAGATCGTGTGATTAAATGATGTTATGAACCTCATGTGATCCCTCTATTGTAAAATTCCTCTATTTGGATGTTGAATATGAGCAATTGTCAACATGCACCCTTGAAATGTGAATAAATTTGACATACGACCTTGAAAGAAATGTGACCCATGGAAAATAACTCCCATTTTTCATGAAAACATTAAGATGTGAGTAATTTACATAAACCACCACCCATTCACTTCACATTTCATATAAACAATTGTTTATATAGCCATGGAATCATATTAATGGGCATGTTTGTGAGACCCTATCTGATGAATACCCTAATATGACATGGTTGTGTAATTCCAAAATGGTCTCAAATATCCCCATATACACTTTTTCATGAATATGGAACCCTTGGATGTGCACCCATTATCATAATAATTCTCTTTGATGTGTTTTTAGACCAGATAATATGAATCCCTTAACATAAGGTGTTAAAATTATTCTTTACCCGTCATATGATTCCCTCATTATCCCCAGGTTAATGTCATCATTGATCACATTATACACTTGGTTATGTTAGCATTAATCAGAAAAACCCTTTAGATGGGTCATCCTTGATCGCATGATGGTTCTTGGACATGTGAACATTGAACACATGATGACCCCTGGACATGTCAGCCTTTTTATATGGAATTACTTATACATATCATCATGATCTTTTAATGGTGACTTTATTATATCATCCTGATCATGTGATGGCCCCTAAGACTTTTCATCCTTTTTATTCAGACATCCATGGACATGTCTTCTAGATCACACAATGGTTCTGAGGAGATTTCAACCATGTCTGGAAGACACCCTCAGAAATATCACCATTATTGCGTAGGAATAATGGGACATGTCATCCTTGTCCGGTAGACATCCATGGACTTGTCACCCTTATCATGAAGGAATACTTGGACATGTAATCCTAATCAAGAAAATAATCTAATACATTTCATACTTTTCTTATGAAAAACCTAAAACATGTTTACCTTGTAAGGAAGAAATATATAACCATGTACCTTCAAACCATGTAGAACTATAGCCTGGATTCATTGAAAAAGGACCCAATTTATATTGGGATTGAAAATAATTGGATAGGTTTATGAATTCATAAAACCCTATTAATTTTATTATATTAAAAGGGTCTTCATTACATATAAACATATTCAATATACCATTCATGGTCATAATATATCTTTCCCATAAAAGGATATAAAAGGAATATATGTACCTTTTATTGTTATAAGATAAGGAAAAAATATGTTCATAGGGACTCAACAATATTATAAGTCCCAAATATTATAATATTTCTAACACAATGTAAAAAACTCATATGTGAGTCTATCATCATTCTTCATTCAACAACAGATGAGAAATGGGTATATACATGGGAACCAATTTTTTTATAACTCCATAGCTCTCCAAAACACAGGGGAGACAATCCCTTACGTATAATCATTATTCCTCTCCCATCACTGGGTTAGGGACCTACCAAATTCTGGGGACTTTGATAAATGTTATAAAAATAATTTGTAGGATTCCATCCTAAGGCTTGAACTTCATACCATTTTATCCAAAAGACATGTAATAAAATAGCAGGGTAGACTCGATGTGTACACCCTTCAAAACCTTTCTCTCATGATTTGCACCCATCATTCCACTATCTCTTGTTTCTCACACCAAGAATGACTCAAGTGGGATTGTAAATGGGTGGAGATTGTTCGATCATCATGATTCAACTTTCCCCAATATGTGGCCCCATTTATATGTATGTTTAATAATATATTATCTTCCTTTAATGGTTTATACCACCAATGAATAAGTTTATGGTATAACTATATGAATAAAACTATATAAATTTCTATTTTCATTCTTCATTAAATGTTGATTCATACATTAGTTATATGGACTAATATTCTTGTATTAATATGATATGATGGTTTTCCCTTATAAGTATGTATCCCTATATATAAATATTAATATAACACCATATATTTCTTTTTGCATGATGTTAAACTATACAGTGTAGTCAAATTTTACCATAATTGACTTTTTCAAATGAACTTTGTGTGTTTTTAATCTTATTCTAATAGGATACATAGGATTCATCATGAAGGTTAAATCCCATCTCCAGGACACCAACCGCCTTCCTGGATAGAAATATCTCCAGGGTCCTGTAATATGAATATAAACTAGGGAAGAATAAATATATAGAAGAATAATGGATAACCTAGGATACATATAATTGTTCTCATCAATACAGTATTTTCATCAAATTATTAGAACATGGATAAAAAACCCATATTTGGGTATAGTATGTTTTCACCTTCATTTTATAAATCTATAAGAGATTCATATAGTAGGTAATAATTCCCACAAAAGGGTATGATGATCAACCCCAATACTCATGACCAATGAGATTTATTATGTGACGTGGGTGGGAAACCCCAATTACCACCTACATTTGGAAATCATGATTGTATATCATTATGGATATGAGATTTGTTGGTATTTTTTATTTGAGATTAAATAGTGAAACATCATTGAAAACATTTTTTTAAAAAATTATAGAGTCAAAATCAATCATCTGGTACCACATCCACATTTTGGAAAAAATGATTAAAATGATGTCAAAAAAGTGGTAAAAATATAATAGAGTCATAATCAATTAGATGGTGTTACATAAAATTTTCAAGAATCATTTACTATATCAGTTGAGAATTGTGTGTGGGGTACCTTGTTATTAATATCTCATAACTAATATAATATTTTACATGTATTAGGATTTAGAATGTGAGACTTTGTGAGTTTAGATAATTTTGTACATAAGATAAGTAATTCTTCAATTACTTTTCTATTCATTGTATTTTTTGTACGATTCTACCCCCATGGAAAGAGAGTTTCTTCGAAATATTCTACTTACTCATTGGGACATCAATATAATTTTTTTCACTATATGATGGTAAACCATAACATATGAGTCAAAGAAAGTGATCATCTGATATGTCCATGTAGTTATAGTACTTAAATTTAGTAGATATAATTTTTAAGAACATTTGTATTGTATTATTATTTTTCATGGGGATAGTTTAATGTTCATCATATTGTCTGATAAATGGTTATAATCATGGATTACTAGTTATGGTGATCTTATTGTTTTAACGATGAAATATAAGTAGTTTGTATTACTGTTCTACTGCTTTGTATTTACTATATGAGTATATAGCATCTTAGTGATTATAGTTGAATCACATTTAATTAAATTAAGTATTATGGAAGAGTTTAATTACCATATTAATTATATTAAGTAATTTATTTTGTAACCATTTTAATTTTTGATTTTAATTGAAATGATAATGGTAGTGCTTCTCCTATTCACATAAGAAACATTATCATAATAACTATTAAATTTTTGTTTCCTTTTCATTTTTTTCACCTTTTTATTTAAGTGTTTATGTGAGCATAAACATATTGTGGTGAGTAAGGTGTGAAGTCATCAAATCATCTTGTACACTGAAATTGTGGGTGTATTTATAGAGAAACTATAAATTTAATTATTGACATCACATTAAATATTTAATTATATAGATTATATTATAGGGGATAAAACATTATGGGATGGGGCTCTAAACATGTGTTATCAAATCTTCTCATTAGGTTCATCTTAGTCAAAAAATAATTTGATGAAACTTGGGTTCTCTCTTTCCTTGATATTGTTTCTATTTTAGTGTTAGTAACTATGTCTAGATTATATGGAATCAAATAATTGTATTATTATGATAGATAAGTATGTGGGGTGTACTTTAGACTTTGGATAATGAAAATAAAATACTATATCATTCAAAAGGAAATGGAGGTTTTATTGGATAGGGTAAAAAAACTAGATGAAGAAAGTGGAATGGGTATGGATAGATTTGATGGAACTAGAATTGGTCTATTGTATATTAGCATAGAACATGGAAATTAATATCAGGTAGAATAATATGAAATATGATGTGATTAAGGAACCATTATATATATGTATATATATATATATACGATAATCCTATGAGGCTTAATAATGTTTTCATGATAAGACAGTTTTTAAAGCATCATGCTATAGGAAAGAAGAATATGTACAAATCATGTGACAGAATTTATCATGATTCATGGGTAGGGAAAATTTTTTATGAGGACATTCAAGAATAAAGTATGGGATATGCTATAATTATTATCACATCAATATATTTGAGATGTGATGTTGACAATTATTAGTAAAACCTATGGAAACACAATTTTGATGTTTGTAGATGTCCAGAAGCTTGCCCAAAATGGGGAAAATGGTAAAATATATATCTAATTACTATTTATGAGTGTGGTTAATACTAATGGAAGATCATTATAAAACTAATGAATTAAAAAATAAATGAAATGATAGGATGAAAATATACTATAGAGGAGTTCGGAAATGTCTCGTGGGGTGACCAAACAAGTTAGACATGTGGGAAAATTGGACGTAATGAAAATTATTTTAGGAGTTATAAAGTGATTTCTATAAGAGAATAATTTTTTGGAAACCCCCAAACAATTATTATAACTTAGGTATGAACAATATTTATTTGTTGTTAATATTCTGATGGATTCATTGGTGATTGAAATAATAGAATCATTCTAATCAATAAGAGAGTAGAGCTGATTTTATATGTGTCTAAAAAATTGGGAAAGTAGAATTTGGGGGATTTCAAACCTCCAGGGATTTTGGGAAAGGGTGGCATGAATTTCCAAATATATTTTTGAAGGTTCATGATGTTCAAAAATTTTAGGATCATAATATGTCTTTAGTAAATATTTTGGTTGAGTTTAATTACTCGATTACATATATTTTGTAATATTTTATTAAGTCCTTATATTTTCTTATTGCAATTTAAAAATAAGTAGTTGTGTTTTACCCATGAAAATATGACACATATTTTAATTAATATCATCTTTATTTTCACCCATTCCTTTATCATTTTATATATTCATGTTTTAGTGTGTGGGAGTCTGTCTAAATGACATAGGATTTATAATACATGTGTCTTGTTGAGGATTCATGTTAAGTGATTTTATATTATAGTATCTGACACTGAATATTGGGTTTCCAATATGATGGTCATCCAATATTCAATATACCATTATTAAATATTTTTAGAACCCATATTGTTAACAATATAGAACGTACTTTTCCTTGGTTGATAGTTTGTTAGAATTTGTGGAGTCCCTATTATGGATGATATTTCATTTTCATATACCATATATTATTGTACAACATTCCATGAGTTATGTTATTAATATTATGTTTGTTGGTTATTCTACCTTTTATATATTTTGATCTTATTAGTTGATGTCAATCTATTCAGGGATAAAAAGAGGCCAATGACACATAAATTCCAATTCTACACCATCAATGCTAGATGAATACTCAAGAGATATTTAATGTGGTAATAAAGGGTCACTCGTGTATTCACTATCCACCCTTGATGGGTTGTAGTGGATTTCGGTCATGATAGTGTCGTAAAAATTAATATTTGAGTGATAGGATAGGGTTTTGATTTAATAAATAGTGAGGATATTAATGGTTTGGTTATGAAACTACACGATTTCCATCTTTCAAAATGACCGTGTCAATTAAAATTGAATTGTTTGAAAACAGGTTTCCAATAATCCAATGCATGGTTATTAGGTATATTAAATATATTAAAGTGATATTATTTTTTGTTAATGGGTGGAGACTTGTTTCTAGTACATGAGTCATAATTTGTATTTCTTGTCTTCAAATTTGGAATAATTATTATGTATAAAATAAATGTAATTATGACATTAATTAATTTCATATCCTGATGTTATGGATTTTTATTAGTATTTTCCTTTTTTATGGATAGAAAATATTGTTCACAGTTCATGTTGGTGAATTATAACTAGTTTTTTTAGTGTATTATTTTTGGGTTGATCCTATGTAGGAAGAATGATTTATGGTGGTGTATAATGATATTTGGTATTAGATTATACTAAAGTATGAGTGTTAGGTCTTTAATAATAAAATTTTGAGGTGGTTTAAAGAGATTGAGATTTCATTATGTTTAGCACAAGAAAGGGGTGAGTATTTATTTACTTTTCCTGATAGTTTTTAAAGAGGTGAAACTAGGTTGGAGTGTACCTTCTACAATGATTAAACAGATTAATTTAATGTTATGTGATAAAATTTTATGATTCTATTTTAGACCACTTATTTAACTTCTATTTTTAACTTAGGGTGGTCTTGGATATTTTGGAAACTCATATGATGGTGTTTGAGTGTGTTTATCATAGAATTTATTCAATAAACCTTCTCTACATTACTATAGATTTTATATTGGATGTTGAGTTGAGGGTGGATAACTTTATGGAATCTTCATATCCAGCTATCCATTTCCACATCACCCCATTAATGATGTTGATTCATATAAGGGTATTGAATATTATTTAGGTGATCAAGAAGATATTTTCATGAGTTGTATTCAAACTATATCATTAATGTGGATTAATTCATTTTTTATTACATAAATATTCATGTAAAAATCCCCAAAACAAAATGATTCATAGTTTATTTTGTTAAATATAAAAAAAACATGAAATACCGACATAAATACATTATTTTAAACTCCTTCACATGTTCTTAAAATTCCATCACTCCTCTAAAACTATGACTGATGGACTATGGAAATACATAAGAAAGGGGTGATATATAAATCCCTGTAAAGAATAATCAATGAATATTATATGGTAATGCACTATAAGTGACTCCATGGGTATTAAGTAATTACATTGAAATGTGAGATTCATAACATTAAACTTTTAATCACAGTACATGATAACATCAGCGAAACATAATGAATATAACAACAATATAGCACATTAGATCATAACCATATGTAAATGATATCCACTATGTAATTATAAGATATTGTTGTTAGGATGACCCCACATGAACCATACATGTTATCTCATGAGGTAAAAACATTATCCAATTCGTTGGAGGGATATATAATTATGAGTCCACCCTTCACATTCATATCAAGTACATCCGTTTATATGCCAAATAAATCAAAAAACATAAAAAAAACATTTTATAAATTTTAATCCACCAATTAAGGAGAGTGGCTTACACACATATACGTCCTCAGTCAATTAATTATTGACCTATACTGGTGAATAATATTTATTGGAAATAGGGATCGGTATTTAAAATTCAAAAATTTTGTGTGGAAAATCATTGGATAATTTCATTAAAAAATGTATATACATAAAGATTCATGGTTGGAATTCATGAGAGTTAAATATTTTATCTCATTTAATTTAAATATAGGGATAGTATAATGGATGTTTGAAAACATTTTATTAAAATTACCAATTGAATATCAACAGGATTTGCACAAATAAAGTTCTTGAAATTAAAAATAGGAAACAAGAAGATCCATTACCTTTAGAGAGTGATTCTAAATACATGTTAGAGTATTCATAATATCATGGGATCAACTTGGGATGGATTTAGAGAGGAATTGTGAGAAAATATACATAATGAAATGATTTTATTGACTATTGGTTATGGATTTGTGGGAATTTATAGAAAATAAGAGGGGAATTATTTATTACATTCCAAAAATAGATTTTTTTACTCTATATGATAAAATAAAAAAACCACCGACCTTCCTATGGTTTTAAAAAGAGATTTATAATAAATATGGGAGGTTTTAAAAAATTAATATGGTTAGTAACTTTACATATCAAAAAAATATAATTGGTGATGTGGAAGTGAGTCATGTTCATAAAGAATTGATTTTTAATCCTTAAAATATAATATTTTTTTTGGAAGAATCCTTGAAGGATTAATAAATTAATAAAAAAACCTAAAAAGTGGATTAAAAATTATAACATTATTTCAATAATGGATAATCTTTATATAATTCATTAAATCACTTTTGGGCTATTATAATGTCATAATACAGACTATATTTATATCTAATCTTTTTTTCAAAAAATTGATTGTATTATAAAATTATGAAAAAATCACAACTAGATAATTCTTATATACTGATTTCAAAAATAATATTTAATATATAAAAATAAATTCATGAATATTATATTTTTAAATTTTAAATAAAATTAATTTTTTTAAAATTGAAAAGTTTATATGATACTAATAACTTTCTGACCCTTATTAAAATTAAATTAGTAATCATTTAATATTTTTATAATTTATGTTTCCATAAATTTTATTTAATAATAATATATTATTAAAATAAAATTTATTTCAAAATTTCGGAAATTTTTGAAAGTGTGTCTAAATTGAGATTATATTCTTCCTTATAACACAATTTTGATTTATTTGTATCAAAATCTAGTTTTTGGAAATTTCATTATATAATCAACTATATAGTAATTATAAAAATGATAAATATAATAATTATTTAATTGGAATAAAAATATTAAAAATAAAATTTCTACTTTCTAGATACATAACTCTTTATTATATCATCATACGCCCTACGGGTATGGCTTGTGATGGCAGTGCATTCATGGGGTGGTTCGACAAGCATTACGTAGGTCATTATCTAGATATGTTTAAACATTTCCCATATATGGCTTCACTCAATATTCAGTTGTTAGTTATTAAATTGGGCTTGTTCAAGGTAGATTCCCATTGATTTAATCTCCCTCATATGCTCTAAAAAATGGGATTTATAGGGTATGATTCAACTGATCGAGGCCATATCTTTTCTTTTTTTGTGATTCAATTGGATTTTATCATTATAATGAATATATAATAATCACAAAATTTATTGTAAATAAACAATATAATAAATTTTTAATGTATATATTTATCATTTAAATATGATAACATATATTTTTTAACTGTCAAGAAAAGTAAATGTGGTGCATGTGATTAATATATATACATTATCAAATAAGGAATTTCTTCATTTAAGATAGAATTACATTTACATATTTTTGGATCATTACATTCATCCCTTATTCATAAATATCTCCATTGAAATTTTATTTCATACCATAAAATAGAAGTGGGTACCTAAGTCTCATTGACTCTTCCTGTTCCCGAATAACTTTTTCAAACCTGTGCATCCCCCACAACACTTAAATTATGAGTCTTGTCTTATTTATTATAACTTTTTATATATGATCATACAACATAATGAGATACTCCTCATATGAATGATCATTCACCAAGGGTACCACCCTTGGATTCAGTACATGCGATGTGTCTGGTATGTACTTCCTCAATAGGGACGCATAGAACACATAATGTACTAGGGATAGGTTATGTGAGGGTTCTAGTCATCATGACACAACTCTAACATGATCAAGGATATAAAAGGGGCCGATATTTCTATGACTAATCCTCCACTTCAACAAAACCTCTTTAATTATTTCCATAACTAAATCTGAAGGAACATTTTATCTCCTAAATAAAAGTTTAGGTCTCATTGATGATTGTCCATATATAATTTTTATAGTATTTTCTTAAATTTCATATATCATTGAATGTTTTTATCTTTCTATGTTACCTCATATATATGATCAGGTACCATAATCCTCCACTCTAATAAGTCATCCTAGTATGTTAGATCCAAACACATATTCCCATTCAAAATCCTTTTAAGGTGTCATTTGAAAGAAATAATGTAAATTTTTGTTACATGAGAACTTAATAAGGGGAATTATTTGGTTCAAAATCCTAGTAAATAAATTTAAATGATATCATCATATCCTTTATATTTTGAATGGTTCCCTCTGACTAACCAGCCATCTCATGGTGGTTAAAAGTTCTAAAACTAGGACCTATATCTAGTACTTATTGATGACTTATCTATAACCACAATGTAAACCTCAAATATCAATCCAGTACAACACATAGTGTAACACTTTGTATTCTTATCAATCCCCTTCTTTAAATTATTTAAAATTGGACAAGGGAGAAATCTTATTTAAATGGAATGAAATTCTCTAACTTTTTATGGTGATGGACTACCACCTAGATGGAATTATTTCCTTCAAATTTCATGGGGATTCATATGATGAAATATACTATATGTTTAATTATGTCCATAATTGTATAGGAAATTGTTGAATCATAACCTTATAATTATGTTGGTCATCCATTTATAGATAGAGAACTATGTGTCGAGATAAAATATTTTCAATCTCCATCTTTATGTAAGCACACACCAATATTTTTTTTCAGATCCTTATACATCAAAGTGACTCCTAGATAACTACATATAGAGGATATATGTGTTCCATACTAACATTTAATTTTCATATTTATTTTTTTAGGATACATATTTTGGTTCAAAACCATATAACTGAATCATTAGAAAGGTTGAACTCCAGAATATTTCTCACCCTTTTCCATCGCACCACATCATTTTTTGGACTCTATGATCCTCTCATGAATTGATGGTTGCATGGTTATTTGATAAATTTATGATTAAGATCATTTTTTCTCCCATTTACATACATTTAGTTTTCAGGATTTTTATATCCATATCAATACTCTTAATAGATATGGTTGTATTACAATTTATTATCAAATAATATGCCACTTTGTTTTCCTTTTCATGATGGAAATGGATTGAAAATCATAATATCAAATTAGTTCTAACCCCATTTGCCGGTTCATATTGAAAATATTTTTTTGAATTAATAAATGAGGTTTTCATGATCCATATATATTTCAAACATTCCCCATAATGATAATGATACCCAATATTAAACACAAATATCACAATAAAATATTTTAGATCATGAATTGGGGGGTTCTTCTCATGGATTGAGAGTTTTTTAGAGGCATAGTCTATCACGTTTTTACCTTTCAAGAGTAAATAATTCAACTCCATTTGGGTCCCATTAATATAGATCAGAAATCCTTCCCCACTAGTAGATAATGTGAGTATATGGGAAAATTAACCTCTTATTTAACTCAATTAATTTTATCCTTTCATTCATTATTCTTGAAAATCATAACTACCTTTTAAGTTATCATTGTTATTGGGCCTAATGATCCTTTTATTCACTCAAAAATAAAATATAATACCCATATAATACAAGGAAACTAATAATATATATAAAAAATATTGGTCTAGGCCAACCATTTTCTTTCATCTATTTTTTAACGATCCATAGATATCCATTTATTGGTGATAACATTCCCTAATAATGTTACATACTACACCCAAGAAACATATTTACTATACATAATATACAAAATTTCTTTTTTTCAAGATCTTTATTAGAACATTAGAACTCTCATCATGTACTTCCATGATTTTTCAGTAGATAAGAATATGGTATATAAATACTAACACTGATTTTTCCTAGTAATCATTATATAATCTATTCATAATGTATAGAAATATTTTCAGAGCATTAGTGAATCTATATGGAATCACAATAAAATAATAGTTCTTATATGTTGTATGATAATAAATCATGAGGATATCCTCCTTCTCCACCATTAATTGAAAACACCCTTATAAAATAACAATAGTAGATATCTACTTGGATCCATGAAGTTGAAAAAAAATACCATAAATCCATGGTAGTGGATACTTTTTCCATATCATGATCAAGTTGAGATACTGATAATTAATTTAGATGTGCGTTGACCCATCCTTCTTCTTGAAGAAGTGGACTATCACACCCCATCGTGAATCACTCAAGTGAATAAATATTTTCTAGATCATCCATATATTTCATACTTAACTCCTAAAATTCATAAGTTGGAATTGTGTATAAAGTATTAAATATTCTAAAATATCTTAGTATAATCTTGATTGAGAAGTCAACCTAATTATTTAGAGGAAGACTCAAAAAATTATTATAGAAACACATTAGTATATTCCTATATAATTGACATGTCATAAAGGATGATTTTTTTTATATCCTCAGTCATTTGAGAAAGATATTATTACAAATAATAAAATAATATCAATTATTAAGAGGATGATACAAATGAGATTCATCCTCCTTCTCACAGATGTACATAATTAGAAGAAAGTTCATGATATGGAGTTTTATTTAATTCTCCTAGAAGTTTTTGAATCATATATATAACAATAGTAAATCCATACATATAATTTCATCGAACTGGAAAATTGAGTATCATAAGGGTTACTAGTCAACTCAGGATGAAAATATAGATAGGTTATGAGTTATATGCTTGGGAAGAAATAATTGACCCATTTTCAATATTTATCAATAACTAGACTTCCATGTTTTTAGTTGGTGTTTGAAAATTTGAATAAAGCATTTCTCATATAAAATAATTTATAGAATTATATTCAAATATTACTTTTACTATGATGAATAACTAACAAATGTAAATGTCCAGGCATCATTTTTGGGTTCCACCTAAGAATTTTTACTGGAAAAATCCCACCTTTTATCTCTATGGAAGAGATGGTGTTTTATTTGGTTATTATCAACAATCATTGGATTAGTTCAGTAATTTATGTAGAATCCTTATTCCTTATAATTGAAGCTTTCAATAATAATTAATGGTTTTAGTGAAGTATTAATTTCTACCATCACATTGATTTTTTTCTCGAATTGTCATTCTTTACCAAAGTTCCCCTCTGTCCTTAACCAACATAATTTCCGTTCCCACAACAAGAAATTTCATGGATACTTATTCAAAAACATTTTATAAGTGTGATTTTGAAAATTATTTTTCCCATGATATTTCACAATCACATTATTAGAATTAAAAAATATTCTCTACTTCCCATCTCATGAACCTAGATTCCATAAAGAATAACTATTCACAATTTATATTGGGGGGGGATATGAGATAGTTTCTTTATAGATTTGTAATTATTGAATTGGAAAAGCTCTTTAGATATTTATCTTTATCCAATTAATTAAGTGGAGATATTTAATTTTGATGTCAATGAAAAATCAAAAGGCATATCATGCAAGTTTCTTTTTATGTTCCCCTCAAATACACTGATGGATTTATCTTCAATTTTGTTTAGGGAAAGGATGTCCCTATCTATTTTAATTCAGGGAGTGAGATGAAAATATTTAACAAAAAAATAATTTCTAAAATAATTTCGACTTCATCTCCTCAATATCATCTGTATCGTTGTATATTTGATCAATGTCCAAAAATGATCATCTTCTTCATAAATATAAAAAATAGCTAGAATAAAATTCTATTTCTATTATCATTATAGGATTGTGGAAATATTTTCGATGGATTTTATCTAATATTCAGTGACTAAGAGATCCTAATACCAACTTACATTTAGAGGCCTTTGTTGTATAATGGTCTCCATTAAAAATTTCTATTTCATTGGGGGTGGTTGGTGCTCTTCCATATTCATGTTTCTATTCAGAAAATGAGTTAACTAAGAAAGTATTATCATGATATTCCAGATTCTATCCATCATGAAGTTGAGAATCTCTTTTGTAAATTCATCACATTTACCCTAACATTGGTTGTTGACTCCATTCCACCCATTTTCATCCCTTTAGTTGAGGAAACATAAAATTAAGGTTTGAAATTTTCTAACTACTTATAATAGAAAATTAAATATATGAAAATTCATAGGATAACATATAAATAAAATACATTCTGTAAATTATTAATTTCTATATTTCAATATAATTTGGTTGTGATCAATTTCCTAACATAAACCATGGTGGGAATTTTTTGTTCCCTTCATAATGGTTCAAAAGAGATTTCGTAAATTTATAATATCATATCACCTAGGAGTTATAAAATAGGTTTACAACAAGGACCATTTTCATGATTCTTATGATGATTGATTTAAATCACAATACTCCCTTTTCAAGGATTAACCACTATGTATAATTGTTTCAGAGCCACATCTTATTGATGTTTTAATAAACATCAATAAGACATATACTTAATACACCTTAATGAATAATTTATTGGACAAAGATATGAGAAAAAACTTGAAATATCAAGAGACCAAGTGTATTTTGGTAATTAAATATATAACATAATAACATGAACTAGAGATAGAATGACATTATTTAAAACTCTTTATAATACTTTTAAAATTACATCACTCTTCTAAAAGTACATGGGATTACCATGGTACATACATAATAATGGGGACAGATATACAGACTTCTGATGTAATAATAACATAATAACATATGTTAAAGTAGTAATATTGGTTCTTGATTCTTGAAATGATAATATATAAAGCTAACAACCATAATCTTGAAATTTAAATATTATTATAATATACCCGAAAATTGCATAACATAGGTGTCCCCATGGCCCAACAAAATTATTATAGAAGAAACAGTAAAGGATTATTATAATATAACATCAGGGAAACCTAAAGAATGTGGAAATAATATAAAAAATGAAATCATAAAAATAAGTCATGGATAATTTCCAAGACATCATATCATATTGTCATTAGGATAACCTCACATGAACCACATGTTGTATATCATTATAAAATAACATTATACGATGAATTATAGGTCTATATATTTTCGGGGTAACCCATCACATTTATACATTGTATGTGTGTCATTGTTAAAACAAAGATATAAAACATATAAATGTATTTTATCATTTCTAAAACCACTAATATGAATTGTGGGTTACATACATAGAATTATTCAGTAAATAAAAGATATTTCCTTATAGAATATTACCAATGAGTGGAAATGGAGAGGGTATTCACAATATAAAATATTGTCATGAAAAATCAAAAGATAATTTTAGTAGTGTAATACATGAAAATAAAGCTTTGTTAAATGGATTACTAATAGTGAAAGGTCTTCTATAATTAAATGGGAATCAAAAGGATAATAAAACGTGTTTGTAAAGACACTTCAACACATCAACAATTGGAAATTCAAAACATAGTTAAAATATAGTACACAAAAAGAATATTAGCGATCCCTTACATTTTTATGGTGCTTTGAAAAATGAGAGGATCTCTTTAAGAGCGTCAGAACACCTTTGGAGGGATTTTGAGAGGGATAGGGAGAATAAAATCAAGATAACATTTTTTTAATGAATATTAGTGGGATTATTGGTGGGTATTTAATATAAAAGAGAGTTAATTATAAAATTAATTTATATACATTTTCATTGGAATACGTATTATAAATTGATAAAAACTACACAAATTCTCTTGGGGTTTTACAAAAGTATTTACCCATAGTTTCTAACAGGTAAGAGTGGTGTTAAATATTTTATGATGACATAGACTAAAATTATTAAGAAAATATCATTGGTGATGTGGAAGTGATTCATGTTCATGAAGATGTGATTTTAAAATCTAAAAATATAATCTCGGGTTTTTATTATTAATTAAAGGATTATAAAATTAACCAAATAACATAAAACCCATTTTTAAAAGAAAATCATGAATTTTTTGTGAATACTTATTATAGATTTTATTATATCAATTTTTTATTATTATAAAGTGAATCCATTCACAAAATGTTTATAACCTATTAAATATTTACCCAGAAATTTAGATATCTGAAATAATTATAGAAAAATAAACATTTTATAGTTTTAATGTGCTCATTTGAGATATAATATTTATTTTTTTCCAAAAAAATACATAAATATGATAATATTTACTTTTATATTAAAATTATTATTTATTAACAGATATAAGTTTTTACAATACTAAAAACATTTCAATCCATATAAAAATATATTGGGCTTCATTAAATTATGCTTTCATTTTTATTTTAATAAATATTATTTAATATGAATAGTTAATTAAAACAAATTTTATGTAATACATTATCAAAATTATAATTAGAATTTCTTACATTATTTTATAAATTTCCCAAAAATTCAATAATTATTTCTTCATATATAAATCATTCAAAATAATTACATAATCATTTATAATTTAATAATAAAAAGGGAAAAATTAAATCATTATTTCATTAAAAATTGAATACACAAATTTATATTACTTGTGAAAAGATAAAAAACACTTTATTTACCCAGTGTATGCCCTAGGGGTAAGGTATATGATGGTGGTGCTTTCTTAGGGTGGTTTGTTGAATATTATTTTGGTCATGGACTTGATAATTGTGAAATAGTCCAACATATGGTTTTTATGGAGCATTAGTAATTTGATTTCAACACATGATTGGTTAAAGGTGATTCAATTGATTCTATATCCCTTAGAAGATATAATCATTGGAATTTATAGGATATATTTCTACTATTCAATGTTATTACTTCTTTAGTCATTTTCAATTGGATTTTATCAAATACCTCAAAATTTAATAATCAGAATAGTCCATCAACAATGGCTATATTCTCAATTTTTTTATTATTAGTGGTTTTTCAAATCCAACAATACATATTTTATAACAGTCTAAAATATTAAGAGTACTTCATGTGTTTTTATAACTACATTACTCAATAAAGACTGAAATAATTTAAATTTTCATTTTATTTATATATATTTATGAATTTAAAATGAGGTTTATGTCAAGGGGAATCCATTAGATTTTTTTCATGAGTATAGACTTAGAGAAGAGTATTATGATTTCCATTTAGTCATAATTATGTTCTATGGTGACTCAATATAATCATTATTTCTCATATTTTTTTGAATCTAGTATTTATTGAGATTATTTTTGGAGCATTGGTTTAGTGATTTATTTCTTTAATTGACATCGATAATTAATGTATAAATTTTTCTATATGATTGATGGTTATCATGGAGTAACTTTTATATTTTATTTGGATTCTCTATAAAATACTTGTCCTTGCCCTTTTGGATTTCAATGAGATGATGTCATAGATGATGTTACCCAGTCAGGTTTCAAGTATCACTGAGAGGGGAAGGGGTTAATCAATGATACATTTTTCTTTTATGATTCCTTACATTTGAAATAATGATCACCTCTTGGTAAACATTTCAATCCATGTTGAACTCATTTCAAACAAAAATCCACGAGAATAAAATAATTAACACGTTTCAATACTAAAAAAGAGTAGATATGTCCATGGTATGGTTTATAAACAATCCAATACTAAAAAATACCCATGAAAATAGTCCTTTTGTGTAGAACACAACAAGTAGGATATTCCCTTACACTCATCTAGCACTTTGAAAACAATCCATTTCTTTTTGTGCTTATTCATGCACAAAATTATGCACTTCTATGTTACAATGCATCTTGGTTAGCTTTCACGAGTATGATCATTGAAAATAATTATTCATTTTCTTATCCAGAAGATGTTTTGAACTTTATTTAGTCCTACGTGAACTATCATACTTCTTCCACATACTACGTATATCTTCCTTGAACAGAGTTACAACATGTGGAATGAGTGCTTCATGGACCACCTCCTATTTTATGAATTTTTTATGCTCTGTGGATGGAAAATTCCCCTTGTTATAATGATTCTTCACACACCACCCTTGCTCTGTGGAATACCTCTCTTTTACGGTACACCAATACCTCATTTACCTTTTTCCTTTGGAATCTATCATGCCCCAAAAACCACATCCACAATCTATTTTCATGGATAATATACTTCATTAAAATGAACCCCCACAAACTACTTCCTCTCCCATGGAAACTCTTCCCCATGAAATATTTCCTTTGTGGAATCCACCTTCATGAAATTTATAGAATTCACTGAATTCTTCATTGGTGGGATGATAATTTATTATAACAATTTATCCTCTAGTGATGGGATTGGGTTTCTTTAAAGTGAAAAATAAATCTCAAAATTTTTATAGTCCTATTTCCTGAAATATAAAATGTGGTACATCCTTTACTACATACTATGCTACTCCTATGAATAGGTTTTCCCTTTATCGTCTTCATAACACCATTTTTCTTCATAGCAACAAATTTCTTCTACCAACAAATATTCACTTCTCTTCCACAAACCATTTTACTTCTAAAAAAACACCACCTCTCGGTCACAAATAACATAGCTTCCACAAGAAGTTGGCCACCCACAAACTATAAGCATTTGAAAAACATCATTACATTCATAGTCTATGTACCATGCTTCGTGGTCTATATAGCACTTGTATGAAAAACTTCTTCCTTTATCAATTTTCCATTGCCACTATGTGTACTTACTATGTTGTCCGTGAAATTTCTTTTTTTTTCTTCGAACTATAGTTTCCACTTTAGAAAATATTCTTTTTCTATAGAAAAACTAGTGATTTTCAGGCCCAAATATTTGGTAAAAACTTGGAAACAACACCACCTTAAAATTCTATTTCGATAAAACTCCAACTAGAATTATTTATAGTCATTTATACATCATTAATGCTCCAACCATATTATAAAAAACTTCACTTCATTCTAAAACTAGTTGATTACATTCACCATGAACACCATATATCATGATATTTAATATATTATTGATCATCGTCAGCATCGTCATATTTTCTAAAGAATTAATTGTCACTTCAATATCTTTTATCGACATCCTTCTTTATAATCAAAACATTAAATTAATAGAATAATACTTTCTCCCCTTTTCCATCATAAGTCTATAATCACAATTTCACCAAACAAATAATGTTATAATTAAAATGAAAATCAGCAAAGCATCATTATATTTTTAATGATATTTTTTAAAAGTTAATTGATTCATCATTTTTGTCAACAAAAGACAAAAATCTTGAAATATATAATTTCTTACTTTTAAAAGTTGTACAATCCTACTTGGTCCCAATAGTTGGAAGGGGATAACACCAATATATTCTCTATATATTATTTTCTCATGTGGGGTCTTAGTGAGATCTCAGACACTATCAACAAAAAAAGGTAAAGATATTGAAGACCAATATTTATATATAATGGATTTTATAATTCCACCTAAACTAGATGTCCTTTAACAAAAATTGAATCTCTTTTATTTACTTCTCAAGAACTGATTACATCAAGACCATTTTACTCTTTCATTATGAATTCAATTTTTCGAGTCTGAGGACTTTTGATTGATATAATTATTATTCTTGTGGTGTTTAATACACCGGTTTTATATTAGTTTCTCTATCCAAAGGTTTGTTAGTGATGTGAACTAAGAGGAATAAATAGTTAATAATGGAATTAATCTTGTTTATAATACAACCATATAATCTCATTATTTTTATGTATTAGTTTCATTTATTTAAATATATTTTCTACTTCAATCAATGATCTCTAGTATTTTCAATGTCAATAGATTGTATATAGTATATATTATTGATAACGATTATTAGATAAAACATTATTATTTGTATTTAATTACTAATGGTCAGTATGGTGGATGTTTGGATTTTTTTAATCATATAATGGAGGGTTTTTAATATCTGCAGAGGAGTTTTGTAAAAAAATCAAAATTTGTTGTCACATTTATAGAAAATTTATAATAAAATTTCAGATAGATTTAAAAACTATTATCTATATGATTTCTATGTATTTTTATAGGATGGTTCCTTAGATTCTATTGGAGATTCAAATGTATGTTGAATATTAATTGAAAAAGACTTCTAGTCAAACCTTTTTTTCTCTTTAATAAATTACTTGGTTTTTTGTGAAGAAGGTATATTGTAGTTAATTATTGTGAAAAAATTATTAGTGGTTGAATTTATTGACTGTACAAGACCACTATATATTTTTGAGTATTGATGATCTTTTTCATTAGTTTAATGGGGATGTTTAGTCGTATGTGAATTATTTTTTATTAAGAAATCATCATAAAAAGGTAATGAATGAATTTTTAACTTTTTTATATAAATAATTTAAGTTTAGATAGTGTCCATTTTGATATACAAATTCCCCATATTTTTTCATAGGATTGATGAAGTTTTTGTTTTCTTAGATTTTTTATAAGATCGTGGTAATGTAAATTAATGATATACCACTATTATCAATATTAGAGGAAGATCATGATGAATATTTTTGGGTTTTTAGAGATCCACTAAAAAAACCGTCTACATGGGACTCTATAGAAGTGAATGACATATAAATTTCGGTGTACATATAGATAAATTTCATCTCTTTGTAGGTAATGGTGATTAATCCTTCAATGATCAAGGTATTATCCAGTGTTATTTTGAGTGTGTATTGTTTTCATAGCCATTTAGGTAATTATTGAATATTTTCAACTTATTTAAATTTTATTGTGAAACGATTGATGAATTGTAGTATATATGACCCATGATTTATATTTATGGATCAAAGATAGGTTTTATTGTTTTTATATTTAGGAGAATATGATTAGTGATTGTATATTTAACATTCCAGAGGAAAGAATCATATTAGATGTCCTTTTTTATTCTTCCAAAATTGGTATACGGTATGTGATGATGAATACATGAGTAGCAATATATTATTTCCCATGAATGAAATAGACATAACAGATTGATCCAATCCTGGGATCTAACCCAACCCACATTAACGAATAAATTATATTACAATTATCTATTGATTTTCACAATTTTTTATGGTGTTAAATATTTAATTTTTTGAATGATTTTATTCTCACATAAAATAATAAATTTAACACCTAGATCATGATGGGAATCCATATATGAAATTTGCACATATTGGATTTTTATTCCATAGAGACTCAAGGTAACAATAATGTTAATAATATATTAATATAGTTACTTAAATAATAAATATTACAAAATTATCACAATCCAAGGACTGAGATGATTACATTATTTGAAATTAGTAATATCAACATCTTATTTTAAAACACTTTATTTTTTCTATTTTTTATCCTCAAGTTTGTTCAATAGATATCTCATCTCATTTAATCTCCCTAACCAACTTGGAAATAAAATCACCAAAATTTTTGTATTAATTTCTTTTTATGTAAAAACACATATAATAATATATTATTTCATAATCATGAAGTTGATTTTGAGGAAAAATAAATATCATAATAAGATATCATAAGACCATAAATGATAATTCAAAAACATTTTAAATCAACTTAATAAAATTAAAATATCTATAACAAAGTATAAAAGTTATGAAAATTCTCAAAAAACATATAAATATTAATAAAATTTTGAGACATGATAAAAAATTAATGAATAAATTATAAATATGGAATGAACATAGAACCATGGGATTTACTAGAAATAAAATGAATCTAGTAAAATTTAAATAATGTGATATACTATATGGGATTGTTTCATAAATTTAAAAAAAATTAAAATTTGGTGCAACTATTGATTGTGTAAACCCCTTGTGAGAAAAATCATTACACACATTCTTTTGTGAATAAACTCATTATGTCCACACCTAAAAATGTGGTCAAACTAATGATGCACATTCCTTTGTGAACAAACCCATTATATCCATGCCTATCTATTTGATGAGATATTATATTTAAAACATGCATTTTAATTTGACATATGATCCAAAAAATTATCATCCATATATATATGTGTTCCAATTAAAATAAATCATCATCATAACATTAATAACCAAAAGAAAAATAAATGGTTATTAAACAGATAAAATGATTTAAATTTAACAAATCATATTATATGAAAATATAAATTTTGAAAATGTTTTTTAAAATTAGAAAATATAAATCATAATCTAATAAGGGAAATATCATTTGATGATAATGGGAACCAAACCATAAAAATTGTTTCGCTATTGGAAATCATGATGAGAGGGATGGGGTCCATGGAAATAACTTTGGAAACTCAATGTCCCCCCTAAATTACGACACTTTTGGTGGATGGTGTGAAAGGGTACCCTCCCTTCCAGGAGCATTCATGCCTTCCATCATTTTTCCAGTGATAGTTTTATCCCCTTCTTCCCAAACATACCAGAATCTCTCTTTCACACAATCATCCAATGTATGGGGAAAAGGAGATCTGGAGGAAATGGATCTCTTCTACAGATTCCTCACTGACCATGGGATCTGACCTCCCCTCTCTTCTGACAGGATGGTGCTACTCCTTCTCATCAGCTGAAGAAGGCTCTCTTTGCATCATGGAGTGGATCATTTGGGTCTGCCACAATGATTTCATTTTAAACCATTTTCATAAACCTCCCGAATTCTGGATTGATCGGGCCTCATCCTGGTTATAGGGCGGGCAACACCATAATGGACAACACATTTCCTTTGGAACCACCTATTTTTCCTCCCTTTGGAGCCCACCCCCAGAAGGAATTTTCAATATTAATGTGGATGTGGATCTCCATAATGGTGGTCCTGTTTCCCTTGTCCTATTGGCTCAGAACCATCTTGGTCAAATCATTGCAGCCAAGCACGAGTCACATAAATTTTTTTTGGAACCGTTGGTTATCGAGGCTGCGGCCATCCTCATCGGAATGATGCTCGCTTGTGACCATGGATGGGAAAAAATCATCATCGAGTCAGACTGTATCACCATTATCAATGCCATCAACCTCAACGACGACAAACTTCAGTTCTTTGGAACCCTCATCAAGACAATCCTCTCCATCCATCACTGATTTTCTTTCTGTACCTTCTCCTTTACCAAAAAGAAGGAAACAAGGTCGCCCATCAACTGGAAGCGTATAGCCCCGTTGATGTCAACCAACTCTGGATGGACCATTTTCCTTCATGGCATTGAGTCTGTATGTCTGCTGATTTCCATCATTAATGAATCTTTATTTTATAAAAAAATTCATAGTTACATATACATTAAAAAAATTACATTTTTTAAGGGATAACAAAATAAGCCCATAAATGAAATTTGTTTTGTTTCAAAATAAATTTTTTTCATAGAAAAGTATTAAACATCAATCTAAATGTAATTATATTGAAAAGGGATGTTCAATAATAATTTTTGTTACTCCATTAAATGATATTATGTTTCCAAGAAACATACATTCATCCTTGATTTCCAAAAAAATAATTTGACTTAATGTATCAAAAATAATTAAATATTAGTTACTTATGTTAGAACCAATTTATATAGTTTTACTCTTCATTATAAAATATTCTACTCATGTATTGTATTTTTGTAATTAATTATCTTTATTGGGTGTTAATAATCCTATCTCTTTTGAAATGGTTTTGTAAAATAATTTCCAATATCCCATTTTTTCCTAAATATCATCATTCAAACCCCATTAATGATTATGGAATTATTTTTTTTAAAGATGGAATTTTTTATAATTTTGTTACATGTGATTTTTAGTAACATTTCGGGATAAAAGAAAAGTGAATAAGTAGTTTAATTTTATTAAAGGTATCATTGGATTACATTATAATGATCGTTAAATTTTGTTTTATTCAAGAAGAACTATATTAATGGTATATTTTACTTATACAAATCATATATATATATAAACATATAAACTAAAACCAGCTATCATAGAAGTGAGGGAAAAAATAGACATGCTTATTCATGGAGGTGGTAGTTCACACAACAAAAGATTGATCATTAAATTTTTATTAAGGGGAAAGGGAATGATGATTAACTATTTTAACAATATTATAGTTGTATAATAATATAAAAATTTTACTGATTATATCAAATTATTTTTCTGAATTAAAATTTTGGAAATAGGAAACGCAAATAATGAAAAAGATATTTAATGACAGGTTTAAGAACATTTATCTCCATTCAGGGGTTATCACCTTTAAAAAAGGAATTAATCCATTTATGTGTTGTATTTTAAGATGAATATAACCTCATTAATCAAGATAAGAGCTTATATAAGAAGTTTTTGTTTGGTATGGGCTAAAGATCAGGGTTTTTGGAGTGAGGGGAATTGGGGATATGAGTTCCCCTTTTATAAGAATAATGGATTATAATATCTATAATGACTCCAAACTATTCAATAATAGGTAGTCACTATTAAATAAAGTACCTACAATTTTGGTAATTAATGAAATTTTGGGATGATAATGATTGGAAATGCCTCTAAATTTTAATAAGAACTATGTTTTATATTATTTATCACCTTTATATATATGGTAACTCACTTTTGATATTTAATTTTCACCAAATTAACTAGTTTTTACTTTGGTAATTTATTATTTAACCCTAAAAATAAAATAATACTTAATCTATAATTTGGAACCAATGATTCAAAATATGAGAAAAAAATTATTAAATAAATATCGTATTTTTAGGGATAATTTATTTGATCACAAATTTGAAAAGAATTAATTTTTTAAAAAAGAATAATTTAAGAAAAATGATTTATGAATAGATTAGAATTATCATTTAATATGATATAGATGAATATAACATACTTTTTATTATTAAAATATTATGTTTTATTAAAAAAATAAATCCAAATATTATTTTCAAAATTTATTAATTAATTAAAAAAATATTCAAATAAATAGATTTCATTATAATTCTATATAATTTTTTTGATCATATTAATATTTATTCAAAACATCATTTTAAAACTCTTATTTATAGTTAATATTATATAATATAATTGTGATATGTTTCAAAAAGTATCAATGTATTCATATAATATAATAATTTCATATAATATATGTCTTTAAAACAATTAGTACTTTCTATATTCACCACAAAATATTTATTTTTGAAAAATTTAAAAAATTGACCTTAAGATAAAATTACTATGGTAAATCAAAAAATGATTCCAATTTTTCAAATTATCAACCTATATTTTTTGAAAATAATGATCAAATAAATTTTAAAAATATCATGAACAAAATTTCTATAAGGAATAATTTTTTACACATTAACTACTCTTTTAAAATTAATAATAATAAATAATATTATAATAAATAGAAATATATATTTTAGAAAATAAATTTTAAGCATAAGAAAAGATTTTATAAGTTTATTATCTTTACTAATTATTTTAACCTTTAAAGTGAATTGTTTTATCTTTTAATCATTATATATAAAAATAAATAAATAAATATATATATATATATATTTCATAAGAATGTTAAAATTGTTTATAAATTCTTTTTTTATAGATATCCTATAAAAAATATATTATTTCCATTTTGGTTTTCATGTGGATAAGGTCATCAAACATAATATTTAATTAAGGATGAAAAACATGGGTCATTACATTTGACCCCTTCAAATAATTATATCCTTGAATTTTCATTACATATAAGAAAATGAGTGATTCTTAATTTCTCTTATCACATCCCCAAGTTCCATTATACCCTTATAATGCATATGATATCTCCAAAGAAACATTGACTAGATGATTGGTCGTATTACATTAATCCTTACCTGTTCGATCCCGGATTTCCATAAATGTTCTCTCATATTAGATATCACTTTCCAATTTCACAACTTCAAATCTTGGAACATATAAAGGGTATGTTATGTATTTTATCATAAGTGATTAAAGGAACACATTGTGTAATTGGGATATGTTTTTAGGGAGTAATATATGTATATATATTCCCCTACATGGATAAGAATTTCGATTGTCCCAATATATGCTTGGATAAGATTCTATTTCTTCCCATATCTCAATAATCACATCCACAGAGATATTCATAATGAGACCCTATAACTAACTCTAGACTCCATATCATATCAATGATTATCATCATGTCTCTTCATAAAAAATTACCTATTTCTTATTCCACTGAATGGTTTTAACATTATCGCTATTTTTTGGATGAAGTCAGGACTTATCTGATTCCTCTCTCAATATTCATTCAAACATGTTGTTGTCCTACATCAAATTCCATAAAAATTCACATATGGTGCCATATAAATGTTATAATGGAAAAAGTTATTCTATTATTACTCTACCAGTGGAAAGTGACGATTCTAACATCCATATAAAACCATCGAAAAAGATATCAGGATAACCTATAGATTCTCAATTTTCCTCTAAGGCTGACCATGTATCAGTAGATTCTATGCAGTTTTAATGCTCTTCTCTATATCCAAATGATATGGAATACTTATATAGAATCATGAGGTAAACTTTATATCCCAATAGCACACAATGTATAGTTATACTATGTGAAGGCTCACCACTTAACTTATTTATATCATCGACTATTTTTTTGGTGAAAAATATTCATTGGTGGAAATTAAATTAATTTCATTCTTAGAAGATCGATTAAACCCAAATATAATTATTGACATTTCAGGATATGAAGAGCCCTATGATGATGTGAACAATGATTTTTTCCATTTCCATGCTAGTATGGGTAGTGGTTGAAACAAACCCTAATACTTTATCACATTTAGCCTTAACATGTTGTCAAACCGAGAATCAATATATGTATTATGTATCATCTCCCTTAATACAAGCCTAGATGAAGTTTTTCTTAGAATCTATATAAAACTTTTTTCTCCTGTTATGGATAAAAAAGTATGATCTATGAGCTTTATCCAAATGATCATTCTTTAATTTCATCTTTGATGAAAATTACAGAAAACTTATAAGCATTATATCTCTATCATTATCAAAGTTTAACTCAAGAATATTTGATACCTTTTATACTACACTAAATTATATTTCTAGGATTCTATAATATTTATTTAAATGGATGATTTACCATATTGTTGATAAAGATAGAATTTTTCTTCCCAGTTTATGACTTTATATGTTATCATCTTTAGATCAGTGGGTATTGGGTCTTTTTAAATCCTCTTCATAGACAGAGTATCATGATATTTCATGATTAGAGTATTGGACTCGTTATTATATTTCCATTGGTTTTAACGTATTAAGGATTCATAATATTTTATTCACTACCACCATCTATATTGGGGTATATTGAATTTATTCGATTTCAATATATTTTCAATATATTTTATCTAGAATATATATAAAAATTTTCTAAATGAGAATAATGTCCCAAAACAATCAATTTAATGATCTCAACCCCAAGATATAAATCTTGTGTTGGGTAATTTTTATCACGATTCATTAATTGTTAGGAACCATATGAAATTACATTATCATTATGTATGAGGATTCATCTTAAACCATTTTTTTAGGAAATCACTATATATTAAAAACCATTACACATGGTAGGTTAATTTATTTATGACATCACTTAAAAACATATTAATTTGTTCCTTAATACATTATCCATTTTCTGTTATCCAAAGGGACATTGCTTCATATATGTCAATGTTGTTTTTGGAGTAGTTATCCATGAGAAATTTTCCACAAACTCTCTGTAATATTCTATTAACCAAGTAAAACAATAGATCCTAGTTTTAGTGGTTTGTCAAGTAAATTTATCTTTGAATTATTTATTCATTGATCTATTGATATTCCCTTGATTTTAATTATGAGTCCTAAGAATGCGACCTTCAATATGCAGAATTCATATTTTCTAAATTTAGAATATGTCATCTCCATTCTCATGGTATTTAATGGTATCTTAAAATTATCTTCATTACCTACCTATCTTTTTGGATATATATGAATGACATCTATAATGACATGGAAAAATTAATCAAGGAAGTCTCTAATGATAATATTCATTAGATTGAGGAATATAGAAGGGGAATTGGTATGTCACGATGGCAACAATGTAAACCCATACTATATAATACTTTTATGGAATTCCATATTTGGTGTGCCTTCTATTTTTACCCATTACTGATGGTATGTATATAAAATTTCAATATTTAATATGTATTGATCTCTTTGGAGTTGATCATATAGATAATCAGTATTTGTTATATGATATTTTTTTGTGTTTTTGTGGCTCATGATAATCAATGAAAAGATTCATTGATCGATCATTCCTTTTGATAAAAAGAACTAGTTCTCCATATGATGAAACATTAGGGTGTATAAAACCCTTTTCCAAATTTCATATTTTTTCAAATCATCTAATACAACTAGATATATTATAAATTTAATTTTAGAGATATATATTTATCCAAGTATAATTTAAATCTATAATTAATCATCATGTTGTTAGGGGAGACTGAGATATTCTTTCAGACTTATATTAGTAAATTAATATAAAATAGGATTTTCATCATTGTTTACTTACTCTAATTTGGTAACACAACCGATATATATCTTCTTTTCTACCAATTATAGTTAAAATTCATCCTTTCAATGATACATGATAATAGGATGACATGATATAAGAAATGAGACTTCATTTTCCAGATAGATGACATGTTCATAACACATTAAAAGCTAATACATACCAAGTGTTAGGTCAAATTTAATAAAATACAGAGGAATTAGTTTAATAGTAATTATCATCAAAAAAATATCAATCAAAGAAAAGTTTTAAAATCTTAGAAAGTATCATTGTGCATCAAGGGTTTTCATTAATAATTCAATATGAATTGATTGGGGTTATATCATCACATTCGTTGAAAACATTTATGATGTAAAATATTGTGATGAATAAAAATCCAATATGTAATTATAATATCTAGAAAATATATTAGGTGTAACTAAATAATATCATTATCATGATCTAACATATATTTAGTGATTATTAATTACCTTCCATATTCACTTTTTTAGGGAATTTTTTTGTTACAATTTTCTGGATTAGATCAAACGTTTGATAAATTATACTCAAAATTTCAGAAATACTTGAACACAAATCATTATTTTGTATTCAAATTAGTAATAGTGACCTTATCCTCTTATTTTGTGTTAATCATCACATATTATTTAGTTCTAATGTTATGAGTGTCCTACTATTACACACATAAAATATATACCCATTACCATGAGACATATCCCCAGATTATTCATGTAACATTTATTACATATAAGAAATTAGGATTTCATTATAAAATATATCATATCATAGGTGATTACATGAAACTAAACTCTCCATTTATTTTACTTATAATATTGAGAGGTTCTAGTTTCAGTCTTAATGTTATCTGAACATCAAACAATCACTTTATATACTCTGATGTATTTTATGGATAACACCATTCAAAGAATCTAATTCAACCGAGTAATAAAGTGATCAATTTTACTATCAACAGTTTTGGATAAAACTAAAGGCATAACTTATATGTATTGGGAAATTTTCAATATATAACACAATTGAATCATCCTATTTTTTCAATTCCATGAATTCTAGCTATCTCACATTGAGAGGAGTCCATGAAAAGTAATTATTGAAAAATATTTTCATGATCAAATCTCATTCCATAGTGTCTATTTCCTACTTTTCCATAATGTTCATCATTAGACACAATCACTAGTCATCACCATCATCTTAATGATTTATGTACAAAATAACTATATCAGTTTCTTATCATAGGACAATAAGGTACATATTATATATTGCACTATCCCACTACTCAATACTGAGTGGATTACAAGACCCAATAAAATATAGTGTGTGTTGCCTCATAAACATTTTGATATCATGTTGGTCTATCATTTATATGTTTGGGAGATCAATTTTATTTGTGTTGTTACCAATAGGTTGAGGTAATTATGTGAGGATTGTCATGAGATTATTCATTATAAACTAAATCTCATCAAAATTATTATTAGGATAATATATAAATTATCAATTTCACTCTTAATGGTGTTCGTTTAGGTTCCCGCAATACCATTGATAAAGGTAAACTAAGAATTAGTATACCCAAATTAATGATTTTACATATAATAATACTATAATGAAAAATAATGGGTTCATAAATGATATACATACATTACCCTATGAATCTTTGGGATTCATTCTAGGTTATTCCTGATTATGTTTATAACTAAACTAGTTATATATATTAAAATTAAGAATAATTTATTTTAAAGATACTATGATTAAACAATAAAACCCCTAGAACTATAAAATCATACACATAGTAAGGGGTTAGTCACCATGTTCACTAATTATCTCTAATATATACTTGATGAACTCTTTTTTGGATTTTTACCCCAAGCTGCCTCTGCTCTAAAATAACCTCCAAAATTAGTTTCTAGACAGGGATGTATTTCTATAAAAATATCATAATCCAAACATTACCAAATAATTAGGATGTTATCTTATACTTAAAAAATACCTTATAATTTTATTTATATTTTACATTAATGTTATCTAAAATAATCCCCCAAAATACCTAAATTAATATCCAAATTAACAAAGAGCCCCTATGATTCCAAATATTGTGACTATTATAAACATTACATAAATAAAACATTAAATTAATTATTTAAATAATATAACTCATACTTTCCAAAAAATTAATGGTTATAAAGTTTTAGTGTCTTAGAAATCAGATATATATACAAAATATTTTATAACACTTGAAAAAAAATCTATAATTGTGATCCACGAGAACTTTTCCTAAATATCTCATATGAAATTACCATATTCATAACCTATGGATTTGAAACTCAATAAATGTGTGAGATAAAATTATTAATATTATGAAATTTGTATCCTAATGAATTATCTCTTAAGAACAAAGGAGAATATGAGGAAAACATAAATATCTCAGAAATAGATAATAAGACTGTGTATGGTAATCAAAAATCCTGATGGAACCACATTGATCCTAGAAATATCATTAAGAATGAATAAAATATATGACCTGGTGGAAAAAATATCAATAATCATAAAACATTTGATCATGATATAAAATTGTGTATTATATTAAAAATGAGGCATGGCCAGGAAAACAAGGTATTTTATTGAAATTAATTACATCTTGTAAAATTTGAAAAACATTATAAAAAACATGGGAATGGGTCATAACCTAAAAAAATTAAAAATCCAGAATAACTATAAGTAATGGAAAACCTATATGATAAAACTCATTATTTCCATTCTTATGTGAAAGAATCATTATGTCCACTCCCAAAAAGGTGATCAAACCTATCATGACCATTCATGTGACAAAAAACCCATTATGTTCATGAATAAATATCTCAAGAGATATTTATTTAAAATAACGAATTATATGGTTATATAATACCCCAATTGAATTCTTCTATACATATGTATTCCACTTAAAATAAATCCATATCATAACATAAATTACCAATTGAAAACGAATGTATTTATAAAACTTATAACATATCATGAACTTATGAAATAATAGGAAATCGAAATATTATTATCTAAAAGGATCCATAATGTAATAAAAAATATCACACTTTATGAGAGATTAATAATTTTACAATAATGAGAATAAAATCCTGAAAAATCATTTGGGAAAAAAATTAATCATTATTGTAAATGTCAGAGTAATTTGTCCATTTTAAAAATAACCCTCATTATATTATTGATAATTGAAAATATTATCTTACATGAAATTGATTTGGGTTCAAAAAAAACTTTCCCTATAAATAAAGAATTAATATCAATCAAAATTGAATGTATTGGAAAATTATGTTCAACAAAAAAATATGTAACTAGAAGAAATTATTTTTAGTTACCATGTACCTTACCTTTTCTTATGATATTAACAAAACGATTTATCCTCATGTATCATAATGATGAAAACATTAATTATTTATTTTATAACATAATAATTATACAATTCTATTTATACACATAGTTAACAACAATAATCATAATGCATTATATATTAGCCCCAAACTAGTAGACCAAATCCAGTAGTTAAATTATTACATTAGCATAGGATACATGAGATAAAATCCCAATGGAATTAATAGTTTAGTATCCTTGGTAAAAAATATTCATATTTTATTATTAAATTTCTTTTGAAAACATATAAATACAATATATTGAATGTAAATATTCTTCATCCATGAACTCTTTCAAAGATTTGTCCTTCATATCCTGTGGAATGGAAAAAATATGGGTTATCTTAGAGTCTTAATAAGGGTTATGTCTGGTGGAAGATATCATTATTAAATAAGGAATAATCAATATGTGAAGGTAAATAAATGAAAAAACATTCCAATAAATTCATCTTAATGAATATAATGAAATAATAATATAAATATCATATGATCCCACATAAATATTCCCATGATATTGAAACATATAAACAGGTATAGAAACTATTTGAATCATCACATGGAAATCAATAAATAATCTCATAATGGTTGAGTGTATAATTTCATACATTATAAAATTACCATCAATTCCTTATCCCCATATATCTTTCATAAATGTTTAGGGTCTATACCAAATACCAAAACTAGATTGTCTCATAAGACCTACCAATGCATCAAGGGGATATAGAAGGCTCCACCCGTAACATACTAATTCAAATTCATTCATCGTATGAATGGGGTGAAATATAATCAATATAAACATAAATTTTGAAAAAATAATATATAAAATATAAATATGATTCACAGTCAAAATGATCATAAAACATATAGATAAATAATATATAAGGAATCATTTCAACATATCCTTTGTGGAGTGTATATAGAAAACGGTTATTATCACTTATTATTAAAAATACCATAAAAAGATCATTGAAACCATTCTTATATAAATACCCTATTAATATTGAAGGAAAATGAAGACTATATTTTTCTAAAAGTACTAGGGAAAAAATTTTCCTTGAAAAAAACATCATATTAACTTGTGAAGGAGACATCATATAAATTAATTTTAAGGATTATTAAAAATCTTATTTATTCAATTATTTTTAAAACCAACATTCCTATCACATTTTAAATAAAATTTATAATGTTCCTTATTAAAAAATGGAAAATGATGTTTCTTTCAAAAAAATTAAAAAAATGAACATAGTTAAAATATTATTTAAAAAATAATTATATAATTTTAAAAATATTATTTAAAATATTTAACAAAAAAATTGATATGGAAGAAAATGATTCTTAACTAAGTAAAAAAGAAAGTCAGTTTTCCTTCAAAATATGATTTCAATATCTTATGAACATAATGTGATGAAAATTTATGTAACACTTTTAATTAAAATCAATGACCATATGGTAATAAAATATTATTTTACTAATATATAATGATCAAATATTTTCCCCACCAGTGACTTAAGCATAAATAATCTTGAAAAATATAGAAATAGGGAAATAAACCCCTAACACTTTCATAACATTTTAATAATAAATCCAATGAAATAAATAACATCAAATGGAACCCTGAGTAATATTAATGTCAGGATAGTACTTATATAACATATAAATTGGGTAGAATGTGTATCTCAAAAAAATTATTCTAGTACATAATACATATTATATATTAGTACATTTTAAATTGATATTAAATCTTGTAAAGACCTTGAAATTTCAAGGAAACTTTTTTTCTTTAATTTCATTGGAATTTTACGAGCCCTCAGTTTCTGACAACGCCTGATTCTGAGGCCTGGTGTGCCCGGAATAATTTTTTGATGTTTGTTCAGGAATGTTCCATGAATGAATGAGCAGGTTTTTCTTTCTTTTGAACCAGTGCTCAGAATTGAAATCTGAGGACACCAATTAACTCGCAACACCGGTATTCTCTTAAGGGGACCTTTACCACTGTTGCGCTTAATTCGAGTTGAGATTTAATTTTTGGTGAATTAGAGAAAATAAATAAAAATTTGGAACACAAATTTTATTTGTCTATGGTAGTTAGATCCTACCAAAGGGAGATAATGGTGGGGCCCACACCCACCTAACCTCCCGTGAGAGGATTTAAAGTGGTTAGTCCCACACACTCCCCTTACTCCTCACCTCCCCTTAACTCCCTTAAACCCCCATTAATCTCTATAATTAATTTGAAAACTTTCCTTTATTTATGAGAACTCTTCCTCTCCCTCTCTCCATCTTTAATATTTTCCAACACATGTTAATTTAATGATTTCAAACTTTTAAATTAATTAATTATAGAGTTTGATATTTGATTTGCACGGGCTAATAAAATAATAGCATGGGGTATTATTTTAGTTTGGGGAATTTGTTATGTTTGATAAACAATGGGAGAGCTTTAGAGAATTATAAGAGAGTTTCCATCTTCAATGAAGAACGACGCCTGTTCGACGAAGAATGCCTCTGACGAAGAATGACTTTATCCCTCGACGAGGAACACTCTACAATTCAAAGAACCTCAAGTCGCCTATGTTGTGTCCTCCTCAGAGGCACCCCAATGTCCACGGAATCGACGACCGATCTCCGCGACGTCGTTCTCCGATGCCATCTACCACGGCGCTCGTCTTCTGCGGCTCGATGATGTGTGACATCATTAATCGAGGTAGGGGGTTGTTTTGTATATTTTTTTATGTGTGATTTGTACCCTCAAGAATGGGTGTTCTATTATGATGAATTATGGTTTGTGCCATTATCTTGGAGGGAAAGGGCTAAGGAACAATCCTGGACACTTCGCTGGTTGTTTGATTGTGCACGGGATGACGGGCGACGATGAAACAAGGACGCAATGGTGATTAGAAGCCTTCACCGAAATGATTGGCACCCGGGAGAGCCGCTAGCGTAGACGGAAGCTAAAACAGACCACCAGAATGACTCCAGTGGCACGGGTCGCCGGCGTGCTAGTGACGGGTGGAGGCGTTCATCGTCAATGACTAGAGGTGGAGGTCTTTACCGACGATTGGAGGCAGAGGTCGGCGCCACAGGAGGAAGTCTGCTTTCATAACAGTTTTGGCGGCAATGCGGCAGATCCCACAGTCGTGCGGGATCCGGGATGGTGGGGCGGCTCCACCTTGCGCCTCCGGTTACAATTAACGGGGGGCGCCGCCCCCCCACTCTGCGCAGACCACTCGGCTAGGATGGTCGAGTCGTGGTCGGCCGGGGGCCGGGCCGCGCCATCCGGGTCGGGTCGACCCGGTTCGGGCCGCCCCAGGGTTGGTTGGGCTGGGTTGGACCGGGCCCAGACCCCCCCTTTTTCAGACCAGATTCCTTTAAACACCCATAACTTGAGATACAAAGCTCTGATCGATGCACCATAAGTATCGTAGGAATCCTTGGATCGAGACAGTCATTTCGGTATATTACACTCAAGGTTTTGGAAAATTTTGGGTATGGCCGGGATGGTTCGAATCCGAAACCAACCGGGCACTCAGTGCAGAAATCTTAATAAATTAAGGACCGGATGTATGATTGACGTGACGTCAACTACGTTTGTTTCCTTATGATAAGATGGTTATTTTGGCGTACATCCCTTGAGTTTTTTATGATGTTGGAATATGGTCAGTTGGTTTTATCTTAAAAACCAACCAGGCCCCGAGAACAGAAATGCCAATAACTATCTAACCGGATGTCCATTTGATGATCCGTCAGCGGCGTTGGTAATATTATTGAGAAATGGTTCCCTTGAGTATACCCCCATGGGATTTCGTGGTATAGTTAAGATATAGTCGGGTTGGTTTGTACACGATACCAACTGGGCCCTCGGGACAAAAATACCAATAACTCACAGACCAAGCATCTGATTGACGCGCCGTCTGTTGCATTGAGACCCCTTTGACGAGGAAGTACGTAGTGATAATGCTCCATGGGACTTCTTTATTCTAGGAGTATCAACCAGTTCCTCATGAGTGGATCCTCTTGGAGAAGAGCATACGGAGTTCGGAGACCTTGTAGCTTGCAGAGACCTGATGACTTCTTGTCTGATTCGTTTCAGAGTGACTTGACTAGCCCATTGGGGAGAACTACAATGTTGGGGTGGAAGAACCATGGCGGAGGATCTCTACTATGTTGGGGTAGAAGACCCATGGCGGGGATCACTACTGTGTTGGGGGGACATACCCACGGTACTCGACAGGAGGAGTACCTCAATAATCTAAGGTTAGTGAGCAGCACCTCGGAGTCATGACAGGACTACTGTTCTCGACAGAGGAGGATTTATCCAACATCCGTGCTTTCAGAAACATGAATGAAAATCCAGGTTTGAGCTGAGTCAATGAACTTTGTGTTTTCCTCATGATTGAGATGAGTTATTTGATAGCTTAAGTATATGTATGGGCATTTACCTAAGTAAAGGTTATTTGTTGAGATATTTCGTTGTGTTTAATCCTTGTTTGATTTTGTGAGACCTTGAGGGTCTTGAGGTCCCTACTGAGTATCGTTATACTCACCCCTGTACGGGCTATGCCCGCATCTCGTTGTATAGGAAGCAGATGACGGTCAGCGCTGATTGAGGTAGAGTGTACAAGTCCTGGACGGTACACGGAGGTGGAAACTCAGTGTGACAGCACACAGAGTGAACCGATAGACATGGAGTGTTGAGCATTACATATGTACCTATCCTTTAGGTAGGAACTCAGAGAACGATCTAGGAGCTGCTTCCCCATTCACCTGTTTTCTTTTCAGTTGTACTTTTCTTTTAGTTGTAGCTGTTCCTTTATGTAGGGCTTTTATTTCCAGCCTATTGGATCTTTCAGTACACTTGTTATAATACTTTAAATAGTGTTTGCTTCCTCTTATTCTCTAGTTGTGTGATTTTACATTTTATAAAGGAAATGCATTCCCATTAATAGGGATTTACGCCTTTAATTCTAGTCACCAGCCCCTGGCCTATGGAAGGCGGTCTTGGGGTAGTTAGGAAACGGGCCCCGGGGGATGGGTAGTAACAATTCTCTTACAATGATTGAACTATTGAATTACGAAATAATTATTTTATGTATTGTGTCTATAAAAAGTTAATCCAAATAAATTAATTTTAAATAAAAAATTAAATAAACTAATGTAATTCCATTCATAATCATATAATATCATTTACAATGAATAAGTAATTACACCCAATTAAAAGGACATGTGTTATGAAACCCCTTACCACTTTTTAACATTTAATTCATATAACCTTTTATGAAATAATATAAATTGCGATGTAAAATAAAAATAATAATGAAGGATTCATGATATAAATATTATAATAGGGACCATTTATAGTATATAAAATAATTTATGAGCATGATGTTAAAATATGCCTCAATGTAGTTTAACTGAGACCAAATTCCATACCTTAGGTATAACGACCCATACTTTACATACATTGTTAATACTTTAAAATTGAAGCACACTTATTACAACATATGACAAAACCACAAAGGACCGTATAGGTATAGTGTGTTTAGAAACTGGGAAACATAAACAACTGGTTCATAAATCTTCTACAGTGTCTCCCATTTATTTCATCATATCTAGGGTCCCTTTTAGCATATTCTACTTAATATCCATCTTCCTGACCTGGGGAAAAGAAAACCCAAAAGGGTGAGCTCAAATGCTCAGCAAGGGAAAATAAAGGAAATAAAAATCATATCATATCTTTTTGAAAATCATAACCTGCAAAAGAGATCATAATATCTTAACATGGAACAAATCATAGAAGTGAAAATGAGATCCCCATAATCATAACATGAAACTTGAAACTTTGTGGCATGCACACATAATCATGGAAAATCATTTCTTGTTAGTCATGACTCATTGCCAAGACTATCTTAGTGGAAAAAGTCCCTTTCTGAACCGAGTCACCCTCGTTCCAGTCCTGTTTCACTGAACCGGTATAACCTACCATTCCAGCCATGTCTATCTCATCAGATATAAAATCTTTACCCAATTCATTGGAGGGAGATATAGGTCCCACCCATCTTATAATTAATCCTTTCTTATGTGTTCCACATAATCATAAATCATACATCATCGCATAACACATGTAACAAAAATGGGATTCTTGAAACATCATGACATCATAAAACAAATCATATAAGGTAAATGACTTCATAAAAATAATTCCCTCAAAACATAATCAAATCAATGTAATAATAGGGATAAAAACAGAACCCTATATTATCTTAGATGGAAAATAATTTTGATAAAACATTTGAACTCCATTCTTGAGGAAAATATCCTTTATACTTCAAAAACACTTTACCATTCTTAAAATGTCATAAAATTATATACTAAAAGAAGTTGATTAAAAATAAACTTGAAAAATTTTAAAGGAATCTTCTTGGAAACAATGTTTTAAAAATCCATTCATGCCATATAAGTTAAAAAAAAAATTCTTCGTACTTTTGTCGGAAAAGTCAAAAAGTACCTCGTTTGAAAAACAACAAAAGATTCCTTTCATTCATATTACTAAAAACTCACCGAAGGGTAAAAATGGATTTAAACAATTTTAGGTAGATGGAAATAATATTACATATTGATGAAACATGGATCTGGATGATAAAATACACCCTAGTAAATACTTACGAATAAACAATCTCGGATAAAAATGAGATTGTGATATTTCCCTTACCTTAGGTCCGATTTGCTTTGTACGTGTCTGAAGCTCCTGTATAATGGTTTAAATAATGTTATTTACTTATTACAGAATCATACATATTGATATGATATCATGTATGGTCATATTCTTAGCTTCTTATTAGTAATATTTCATTGTTACTTGTTACTCAGATCTTTATTGCCTTTTGTTCTTATGCTTATTTTGCCAAATAAATTCTTATTATTCATTTAAGGTTATAGATACCTTATATCCAGAATGGTATTAGTGTAACATATATCATATTTATTTACTCAATTCATTTATATAATTACTATGTAATGATAATCATGTAGAACGAGTCACATCACATCATGGAGATGGTATTCCGTACGTACACACGAGCGATGATATCATTCCTATGATCGTGGAATTGTATTTGAGTATATATATATTATTTCAGTATCAATATTACATTATAATAATCATAAATAGTTACTCATTACATCATTATACCCATCCCTGTAAGGTGATCGTGGAAAATAGATTACACCACGGCGTGGAGACGGTATTCCGTACGTACGCACGCGCGGTGATTTCATTTTTCCGTAGGATGGATAGAAGGTGAATTAAGGTTGTTTCATATTTATAATAACATATCAGTATTTATGTAATACTGATGTTATTACTTTATAATGAAACAACTAAAGAAGAAGAAGTTGGAGAAGAATTAAATTGAAAAGATCGGTAATGGATATTACCTCTTCTTTGGAACGCCTCTTTGAATCCTCCACTTAGGGAAATAAGATTGGTCTTTGAAGAAGACCAGGACCTCTAGGATTATTATATGGAAGTGGATAGGAGAAAATGGCAGGGGTTGTCCGAGCTTGAGTGCTAAAATTGGTGTGAGGAGGAGGGGGAGGAGGTTCCCTTTTATTAGGGAGGAGAGGGGAACCTTAGGAATATCTCAAAATATTATTTTATATTAAAGTCAAAATCGGTTTATAATGGTTCCAAAGGGTCTTATTTCGAAGCTAAAGTGGGGATGGGTCGAAATCCTATCAACCAATAGGATTTAGACAAGTTTAGGTTATTATTTGAACCTTATCAATTAGATTTAACTCTAAGTCAAAAAATTTAACTTTTACCGTGACTTTTTTGTTTTCTTACACAATAAGGTTAATACACTTACTATAACATGCAAAAAGAACCCCAAGTTGTTTATTATTAATATATATATCCTTATATAAGTCATTTTGCCGATCCTTAGATTTTTAGGAAATAAAATAACAATTAATAATATAATAGTTGATTTAAAAACTATTTTGTGTCAATTTTAACACTATTTGATATATGATTTTTGTGAAAGTCATAACAGAATTATATGATCGAACCAAGTTGATTAAATCAACACTAATATATCATATTAACCTATAAAATTAGTTTAATTCATAAAAAGTCTCAAATTACATTTATTTGTGCATTTATAACATCAATTATGTTAACATTTCCTTAAAAGGGTAATTACTGTATCATCGTTGTGTCGTAAATAAATTAATTTATATAAAGTCTAAAAATTATAAATAAAATACCATTATGTACGCAATATTTTTACCTTTCTAATGAATATTTATAGTCGAATTTATCTTATGTATTACCCTATATTAAAAATTATTTAGTTATTAAAGTTTGATTTTTAACTATTTTAACCCTTCTTTAAATAAATTAATAATAAATGTCCTAATCTAACTCAAGTGGGCCTAAATGGTCATATTTTATTCATAAGGTTGTTTTTGGTCGAATTACACTTATCCAATAGAATTAGGACATGTGTTAGGGTAATAATAATATCATTTTTACCCTTAATTACCCTTTTTACTTTTAACCTTGGTAAAAAAAGTAAAAAGTTACTATTCACCAAAAACATTATTTTCATCTAATTAGAACCACATTTTAGTCCTTGATATTAACCGTGTCTCTCGAATTTTCTAAATTTCATTCACAGAAGCGGTAAAATTATGTTTTATGCAAAATTCAGTTTTTAACCTACCACTTAGTGGTTTCACTATTCATCAAAAATTGAAAGTTTTCTGAAAAATACCAAAATTTCACGCTAGGCTAATTTCGGTATTCCGAATCCAAAAATGAAGTCCATTTTGAAAAATAAAATTTATAAAATTTAAAAAAGTGGTTATTACTATTCATAACGGCTAGTTTTAATAATATTTTAATAGCATATCGTTGTTTAGTGAAACTCGGTATTGCGTACGACGCAAGCTATCGAGGAAGGTCGTGATTGCGTGTAAAGTAATCCAAGCAAGTGTGTAGTGAAAGATTCCTTTGAACAAAATATTACTCATAAAAATCTCGGGTGTTACATTCTACCCCCCTTAAAAAAAATTTCGCCCTCGAAATTCGTCACTTTGTAACAAACAGATGAGGATACTTCTCCCTCATCATATCCTCAAGCTCCCATGTAGCTTATTTTAATTGGTGGTTCCTCCATAAAACATTCACCAATAGAGTGGTCTTGTTTCGTAGGATTTTTTCGCTACGATCCAGGATCTCTATCGGTTGTTCTTCATAAGAAAGATCTTGCTCTAGCAGTACAACTTCTGGGTTGAGTACATGTGAAGGATCATGGATGTACTTTCTCAGGAGAGATACATGGAACACATCATGAACTTGAGAGAGATTCGGTGGAAGCGTCAATTGGTAAGCTACCTTTCCAACACGATCCAGTATTTCGAAAGGACCGATATATCTAGGGCTCAACTACCCCTTCTTTCCAAATCCCATAACCCTCTTCTAGGGAGATATTCGTAAGAACACTTTATCACCCACTTCAAACTCTAGGTCTTTTCTTCGGTTGTCGGCATAACTTTTCTATCGACTCTGAGCTGCTCTTATGTGTTGTTGAATAGATCTGACATTTTCTGCCATTTCATCAACGAGATCAGGTCCTAATAGCTTTCTTTCCCCAACTTCATCCCAGCAAGTTGGAGTCCTGCATTTCTTTCCATAGAGAGCTTCATAAGGGGCCATCTGAATACTGGAGTGAAATATATTATTATAAGAAAATTCCACCAAAGGTAGGTGTTGATCCCAACCTCCTTTGAAATCCATAGAGAAAGCTCTCAACATATCTTCTAGGGTTTGAATTGTTCTCTCAGACTGACCGTCTGTCTGGGGATGATAAGCAGTGCTGAAACTCAACTCTGTATCCAGAGTATGCTGAAGACTTCGCCAGAACTTCGAGGTAAATCTCGGATCCCGATCAGATATAATAGAAAGTGGTACTCCATGCAATCTTACCACTTCCTTTACATATATCCTGGCAAGATGATCTAGAGAGAAATCCTCTCTAATAGCAATGAAATGTGCAGACTTTGTAAGACGATCAACTATGACCCAAATAGCATTATTGCCTTTGGATGTTTTAGGAAGTCCTGTGACAAAGTCCATAGTGATGTTTTCCCATTTCCATTCGGGTATGGGTAATGGTTGTAACATCCCCTTAGACTTCTGTCTCTCATCTTTAACATGTTGACAAACCAAGCATCGAGAGACATATTCAGCAACATCTATTTTCATGCCCTCCCACTAGAAGTACTCTTTCAGGTACCTATACATCTTTGTGCTTCCAGGATGAATAGAGAATGATGAACTATGAGACTCATCCAGCAGCTCCTTCTTTAATTCGGGGATGGGAGGAACACAAACCCGATTCCTGAACTTTATTATCCCATAACAATCAAGGTTAAATTCAGGAACATTTCTCACCTTCTTTTGTAACTCGACATCTTCTTTCTGTGCCTCTTTAATCTTCACATGTATAGATGGTTGAACATTCATTTGATAAAGAAAAGATTTTTCCTCTTCCATTATAATTCAAGGATCCATCCTTTGTAAATCCATAAATATTGGATCTTTTGTGATCCTCATCATGGATAAACTAGCATGGTCTTGTCGACTTAATGCATCTTTCACCTTGTTTGCTTTCCCGGGGTGGTAATGGATTGAGTAGTCGTAATCATTAATCAGCTCCATCCATCTTCTCTGACGCATATTCAACTCCTCTTGTGTGAAAATATACTTTAAACTTTTATGATCAGTATAAATATCTCACCATTCACCATAAAGGTAATGCCTCCAAATAATTAATGCAAAGATTACCGCAGCCAACTCCAAATCATGTGTTGGGTAATTTTGCTCATGTATTTTCAACTGTCGTGAGGCATAGGCTATCACCATATCATTTTGCATAAGAACACACCCCAATCCCTTCTTGGATGCATCACTGTAGATCACAAACCTTTCTCCACTATAAGGCAGTGTGAGCACAGGTGCACTGGATAACCTTCTTTTCAACTCCTTGAAATTCTCTTCACATTCCTCTGTCTAAACAAACTTAACTCCTTTCTGAGTCAACTTGGTGAGTGGATTAGATAATCGTGAAAATACTTTTACAAAACGTCGATAATATCCAGCCAAACCAAGAAAACATCAGATCTCAGTTACTGTTGTTGGTCTTGACAATCTTTAGATAACCTCTGTTTTTGCTGGATCCACAGATATCCCCTCTTTTGAGATTATGTGACCCAAAAATGAAACTTTTTGAAGCCAAAATTCACACTTGGTAAATTTGGCATAAAGCTTCTCCTTTCTCAGGGTCTTCAATATAATTCTCAAGTGATCTTCATGATCTTCCTTGATCTTTGAATAGACAAGAATATCGTCTATAAAGACTACCACAAATTGATCAAGATAGTCTCTAAAGACTCTATTCATTAGATCAATGAAGATAGCAGGGGCATTAGTAAGACCAAATGGCATCACTATAAATTCATAGTGCCCATACCTTGTACGGAAAGCCGTCTTTGGTATATCCTCCCTTTTGACCCTTAATTGATGATACCCTGAACGAAGATCAATCTTGGAAATGTATTGAGCTCCGCGTAGTTGGTCAAATAAGTCATCCATGTGCGGGAGAGGATATTTGTTCTTGATAGTGATCTTGTTAAGTTCTCGATAATCAATGCAGAGTCTCATTGATCCATCTTTCTTCTTAACAAATAGAACAGGTGCTCCCCAAGGTGATGCACTAGGGCGTATGAATCCCTTATCAAGATTCTCTTGGAGTTGCTTCTTCATTTCCTGAAACTCAATTGGGGACATTCTATAAGGTGTCTTTGAAATAGGCAAAGCATCCGTTACAAGTTCTATTGAAAACTCAACTTCACGATTTGGTGGAAGACCCGGTAATTCCTCTGGAAAGACATCATCAAACTCCTGTACGATAGGAATATTCTTAATCGTAAGTTTCTCACCAACCATTTGAGATAAATAACCTTCATATAGTGGAATCAAGACCCATAAGATGGAAGGAATTTCCACTGGAAGGTTATATTCATCCTTGCATCGATAGACGATCGTAGATTGATCTGGAATATGAAATGTGACTTCCCTTATTTGGAAATTGATATGAGCTCCATGTAGAGAAATCCAATCCATGCCAAGAATCACATAAAATTCCACTAAAGGAAGGATCACAAGATTTGCAGGAAGCACTTTCCCACAAACTTCGATCGGAGAAGAATTATAAACTTTTGATGCGACTGTTGTTCCATTAGGTGTTGTCACAGCTAACTCAACATCTAATTGTTGAGGTAATACAATGATACCCTTAGAAAATTTTTCAGAAATAAAAGAGTGGGTGGATCCAGAATCAAATAAAACATTTGATACTTTAGAGTGGATGGTAAGTGTACCTTTAACCACTTCGTTATCGTACTCCACATCGCTGATAGAAATTGCATGTGACTTTCCTTTGTCTTTAGCCTTAAGATTTTGTTGACGTCGACCATCATCATCAACCCTTGGATTTGGGCATTGATTGGCATAATTCCCCATCTCCTTGCACTTGAAACATTGAAGTGTATTAGGTTCATTCTGTGTATCCCTTCCTTTGTTTGCATCATTAGACATCTTCTTCCCATTATCGCGGCATTCAAATGCCCGATGACCTTCCTTTCCACATTTGAAACATTTACTTGTCCCTTTAAGACAACTCCCTCCATGTTTCTTTCCACACTTTGAGCATAAGGGAAAGCTCATCTTCTTTTCAGTGTTCTCTTTAGATTTTCCTTTGAATTCCATCTTCCTCTTATTATCAAACCCATGTGACTAATGGGTTACTCCAATCTCCATATTGACTTTGAGAGCACATCGAACGATTTCCTCGTAGCTATTGAAGTCCCTTATGGCTAACGCCCTTTGAAGACTTGGTTTTAAGCCACTAAAGAATCGATCGATCTTATTCTCAGGTTGGATAATAATACCAGAAGCGTACCTTGCAAGTCTTGTAAAATTTGCTTCATAGGTACCAACAGATTCATCATCCCTTTGCTTCAGTTCAAGAAACTATTTCTCCATCTTTGTTCAGAGAATACGAGGGAAGTACTTATTAAAAAATAAGTTCTTGAACTCGTCCCATTCCATAGACTCAATTTCATCCCTTTGCCTCGTATTCTTAATAAGATTCCACCATTGATCCGCATCTCCTTCCAAACGATACACTGCTAGGATGACTTTATCATGTTCAGAACATTGAAGAACTGAAAATATCATTTCAGTAGTACTAATCCATTGTTCAGCAACTAATGGATCTGTAGACCCACTGAAAGAAGGTGGACGCTGCCTCATGAAGGATTCAACAGAATGTTGCTCCTTCATTTGCTCGTTTGGAAGTCCTGCATGATTCATAGCTTGAGAAAGTTGTGTGAGCATGGCTACAAGATTCTGCATTCCAGCTCCCATATCGTTTGGTTTCTCAGGGGGACAATCATTGCATTGCCCATCGCATTCCGCGTTAACACAGTTCCTTCAGGTTCCAGCCATTGACTAAAACCAAGAAGAATAGTTTGAGAAACACTAATTATAATAGGAAAACCACATAATAAAGGATAAAATTTCACACTTAAGGTCTTATCCTAGGGTATTCATGGCCATTTCTAAAACACTAAGATTGTGTTCTATGCTTAGACTTATCCTTAGGGTTCTTACTAAGGATTTCACATCCTAGTTTACAAAGGTTGACTATACCTTTCCTCTGATACCAACTATAACGACCCATACTTTACATACATTGTTAATACTTCAAAATTGAAGCACACTTATTACAACATATGACAAAACCACAAAGGACCGTATAGGTATAGTGTCTTTAGAAACTGGGAAACATAAACAACGGGTTCATAAATCTTCTACAGTGTCTCCCATTTATTTCATCATATATAGGGTCCCTTTTAGCATATTCTACTTAATATCCATCTTCCTGACCTGGGGAAAAGAAAACATAAAAGGGTGAGCTCAAATTCTCAGCAAGGGAAAATAAAGGAAATAAAAATCATATCATATCTTTTTGAAAATCATAACCTGCAAAAGATATCATAATATCATAACATGGAATAAATCATAGAAGTGAAAATGAGATCCCCATAATCATAACATGAAACTTGAAAGTTTGTGGCATGCACACATAATCCTGGAAAATCATTTCTTGTTAGTCATGACTCATTTCCAAGACTATCTTAGTGGACAAAGTCCCTTTCTGAACCGAGTCACCCTCATTCCAGTCCTATTTCACTGAACCGGTATAACCTACCGTTCCAGCCATGTCTATATCATGAGATATAAAATCTTTACCCAATGCATTGGAGGGAGATATAGGTCCCACCCATCTTATAATGAATCCTTTCTTATGTGTGCCACATAATCATAAATCATACATCATCGCATAACACATGTAACAAAAATGGGATTCTTGAAACATCAGGACATCATAAAACAAATCATATAAGGTAAATGACTTCATAAAAATAATTCCCTCAAATCATAATCAAATCAATGTAATAATAGGGATAAAAACAGAACCCTATATTATCTTAGATGGAAAATAATTTTGATAAAACATTTGAACTCCATTCTTGAGGAAAATATCCTTTCTACTTCAAAAACACTTTTCCTTTCTTAAAAGGTCATAAAATTATAAACTAAAAGAAGTTGATTAAAAATGAACTTGAAAAATTTTAAAGGAAGCTTCTTGGAAACAATGTTTTATAAATCCATTCATGCCGTATAAGTTAAAAAAACATTCTTCGTACTTTTGTCGGAAATGTCAAGAAGTACCTCGTACGAAAAACGACAAAAGATTCCTTTCATACATATTACTAAAAACTCACCGAAGGGTAAAAATGGATTTAAAAAAATTTAGGTGGATGGAAATAATATTACATATTGATGAAACATGGATGTGGATGATAAAATACAGCCCTGTAAATACTTACGAATAAACAATCTCAGATAAAAATGAGATTGTGATATTTCTCTTACCTTAGGTCCGATTTGCTTTGTACGTGTCTGAAGCTCCTGTATAATGGTTTAAATAATGTTATTGACTCATTCCAGAATCATACATATTGATATGATATCATATATGGTCATATTCTTAGCTCTTTATTAGTAATATTTCATTGTTACTTGTTACTCGGGTCTTTATTACCTTTTGTTCTTATGCATGTTTTGCCGAATAAATTCTTATTCTTCTTTTAAGGTTATAGATACCTTATATCCAAAATGGTATTATTGTAACATATATCATATTTATTTACTCAATTCATTTATATAATTACTATGTAATGATGATCATGTAGAACGAGTCGCATCACATCGTGGAGACGGTATTCCGTACGTACACTCGAGTGATGATATCATTCCTATGATCATGGAATTGTATTTGAGTATATATATATTATTTCAGTATCAATATTACATTATAATAATCATAAATAGTTACTCATTACACCATTATACCCATCCTTGTAAGGTGATGGTGGAAAATAGATTACACCACGGCGTGGAGACGGTATTCCGTACGTACGCACGCGCGGTGATTTCATTTTTCCGTTGGATGGATAGAAGGTGAATTAGGGTTGTTTAATATTTATAATAACATATCAGTATGTAAGTAATACTGATGTTATTACTTTATAATGAAACAACTAAAGAAGAAGAAGTTGAAGAAGAAAGAAATTGAAAAGATCGGTAATGGATATTACCTCTTCTTTGGAACGCCTCTTTGAATCCTCGACTTAGGGAACTAAGATTGGTCTTTGAAGAAGACCAGGACCTCTAGGATTATTCTAGGGAAGTGGAGAGGAGAAAATGGCAGGGTTTGTCCGAGATTGAGTGCTAAAATTGGTGTGAGGAGGAGGGGAAAGAGGTGCCCTTTTATAAGGGAGGAGAGGGGCACCTTAGGAATATCTCAAAATATTATTTTATATTAAACTCAAAATCGGTTTATAATGGTTCCAAAGGGTCTTATTTAGAAGATAAAGTGGGGATGGGTCGAAATACTATAAACCAATAGGATTTAGACAAGTTTAGTTTATTATTTTAACCTTATCAATTAGATTTAACTCTAAGTCAAATAATTTATCTTTTACCGTGACTTTTTGTTTTCTTAAACTATATGGTTAATACACTTAATATAACATGCCAAAAGAACCCCAAGTTGTTTATTATTAATATATATATCCTTATATAAGTAATTTGGCCGAACCGTAGATTTTTAGGAATAAAATAGCAATTAATAATATAATATTTGATTTAAAAACTATTTTGTATCAATTTTGACACTATTTGATATATGATTTTTGTGAAAGTCATAACAGAATTATATGTTCGAACCAAGTTGATTAAATCAACACTAATATATCATATTAACCTATAAAATTAGTTTAATTCATAAAAAGTCTCAAATTACATTTATTTGGGCATTTATAACATCAATTATGTTAACATTTCCTTAAAAGGGTAATTACTCCATCATCGTTGTGTCATAAATAAATTAATTTATATAAAGTCTAAAAATTATAAATAAAATACCATTATGTCGGAAATCTTTGTACCTTTCTAATGAATATTTATTGTCGAATTTATCTTATGTATAAACCTATATTAAAAATTATTTAGTTATTAAACATTGATTTTTAACTATTTTAACCCTTCTTTAAATATATTAATAATAAATGTCCTAATCTAACTCAAGTGGGCCTAAATGGTCATATTTTATTCATAAGGTTGTTTTTGGTCGAATTACACTTATCCAATAGAATTAGGACATGTGTTAGGGTAATAATAATATCATTTTTACCCTTAATTACCCTATTTACTTTTAACCTTGGTAAAAAAGTAAAAAGTTACTATTCACCAAAAAATTATTTTCATCTCATTGAACCACATTTTAGTCCTTGATATTAACTGTGTCTCTCGGATTTTTGAAATTCCATTCACAGAAGAGGTAAAATTAAGTTTTATGCAAAATTCAGTTTTTAACCTACCACTTAGTGGTTTCACTATTCATCAAAAATTGAAAGTTTTCAGAAAAATACCAAAATTTCACCCTAGGCTAATTTCGGTATTTCGAATCCAAAAATGAAGACCATTTTGAAAAATAAAATTTATAAAATTTCAAAAAGTGGTTATTACTATTCATAACGGCTAGTTTTAATAATATTTTAATAGCATATCGTTGTTTAGTGAAACTCGGTATTGCGTAAGACGCAAGCTATCGAGGAAGGTCGCGATTGCGTGTAAAGTAAGCCAAGAAAGTGTGTAGTGAAAGATTCCTTTGAACAAAATATTACTCATAAAAATCTCGAGTGTTAAATTAGGACCCACTCATCATGTACATTTTTTATCATTATAAATTGTAAACTATTGTAAATTTTTTACTTTTTTAACCAAATTTTTAATTTATATTGAACAATTAATTTTATTTTATACTATGTTATATTAAATTACTTATTCAATTAAGATCTTGTCAAACCTTTTGAGCATATTTGGTTCATATATCTAAAATTACTTTTATTGGTTGACTAAGGTAAAAGAGGGAATTGTTATATTATATCTAGAAAAATAATGATGAATAAAATTTGTTTTTATAAATTGATTATTATTTGAAATCATATCATGGTATATTCTTGTGAAAAATAAACTATGTTAAAATCATTGAGATAGTAGGTAATATGTACACATGAATAACATTTCTATTTTTAAACTATTAGGAAAGGATATAGGGTGGGTTCTATTTAATCATGAAATAATTATCATTATATAATAAATATCATATTAATTATTTAAATATACTTGTATAAATTATTTATGTGATGTGGTAATGAAAAATTAATCATATTGCTTCGTGGGGGAGGTATTCCAAATGAATACATTGATGATGTTATCATTCTTCAATAAATGAAAATGTAAGATCATATATTATATATTAATTTTGAAAAATTATTTCATGGATATAATATATATATATATATAGTAAATCCATATTCATGAATATTGTTTAGAGGTTATTATGGAACATGAATTACATTTGTTCATGAGGTGATAGTCCTTTGTACACATAAACAATGGTTTCATTTCCCATTTTTTTGAATAGCTGTTGGATTTAATTCATTAAATTAACATAAAATCATATCATTATATGAAATATAATGGTGTAAATATTTAATCATGTTTGAAATGATTTTATGGTAGTATGAAAATAAATAAAAATAAAACATCTAGTGAAAATATATTCATATTCTTTAGATAAATTCCTTTTCTATACACCTTAAACCCTCTGTGGTTGTTATTATTGAAAAAAAATACCTATAAAACATGATAGGGTATTTAATAAAGGTATTTGGGTTGGTCTTGTATGAACCATATGTTTTTTTAAGTGTGATAAAAAATAAGATATGGGAATTATTTTTATATGTGAGGGGAGGGGCACTTTTGTCAATTCATAAAAAAATTCAATAAATATAATTTAAAATTCATGATAAAATTGATCAAAATGATACAATTATAATTTATGATGTGGATGTGTATGTGTATAAATATGCTAATTTTATAACTTTTTTTTCAATTTTATATTATTCTTTTATCCTTATCTCATTGTTTTATGCCATGTTAACCATATATAAGAATTACTTTGGTACATATGTTTTTACTGTTAAGGGTCATGATATTTATAATTAAAGGAGATTTTGGCTATAAATGGACTATATATAATAATTTTAGACAAATAAAAATAACTTTAAAAAGGATTTATTGAAATTTTAATTCATATAATTAAAATTTATTTTTTCTAAAATAACATTAATGTCATTTTTGAGTATATTCATTTAATTCGAAATTAAATACATAAAAACAAATAAGTAATTATATTATATACTTATCAAAATATATATTATAATAATTAATCTATAAAAATAATTTAACAGTTTAAATCGCTCAAATTGTATTACTTTTATGATTTTCTAATTCATTTATTTTATTTCTCTATTAATGAAATATAATGATAGTCTTGCATAAGCAGTTCAAATTATTATTAAATCAATAAAAATAGAAATTAATTTACATCATAAAAATAATTTTTTTATTATCAAAATAAAAATGAATAAATCATTACCAACTTTTTTGTTTCCCTATGTGAACACATAAGAGATATTTAAAAGTATAGAAGTGACATTTTTGTATTTTTTTTTACATAAAATATTATATAGGTAACTTACTAGGAAAAGTGTTTAAGAAGAATATAAATATAATCAATATTTTGATAATGGACTATATTTCTTCATCCAATAAATTTTATGATGAAAAATGGGGGCCTTATCACTTAGTTTTAACATAGGAAAACCAAATTTAACCTTTTACAATGGGGATAATTTTTAAATGTTTTAAATAATCATTAAAAAATATTAATTGGACAAATTAAACATATAGAACCCATTTTAATATATTAAATCTCAATATGTGGTATAAATTCATTTTTTTAATTCCACGAAAAATGTGATGAAAACGATTTTTTAAATCATTTTATGCCTCAACTTATTTTTATATCATCGTCATGTACAATATTAATTCATATTTATTTATATTATTTTTAACTATAGGATCCTTATATTAAATTATGATATATTATAAAATATCATATTGATTTTTTAATGAATATAAAAGAATGTTTTACAAAAATCGACATTTTCCACTATTCACTAAATACAATATTTTTCAAAAAATCACAAAATTTATCTAAAAAGTTAATTTTAAAATTACGATTTAAAATGTGAATATAATTTTATATTTTAAAATGTTATAAAATTTATGAAAATAATTTTTTTTTGTTCTCACAAAAAATTAAATAAAAACTTTTTTTATGAAAAATATATTTTTAATGCACGTAAAGACGTTACTAAAAAAGAATATTTATTTGAATATATTTTTTTATAATATAAAATATTTATTAATAAATTAATAAATTTTTATTGTTATTCATATCTCCAATTGTAATTTCTTTGTTATAACTATTATGTTTAATAGTATATTGTAGTTTACTTAAACCTGATGTTTTATATAACACAAGTAATATAAGAAATAATATTTATTGAAATTAAAATATAGTTTAAAATAACAGTGGGGTGAGTTCTACCCCTTAAATTAATTTTCATTTGAAATTAAAATTCATCGATAAAATGTCTAACAATTTTTGAAAACCCACAACATATATATGGATACTAAAACTTCTTTTAAATATAGAAAGTGTAAATCATAACGGTTACCTAAAATATCATGTATTTGGGTTACTATATTAGAAAAACATTTGTGGGAAGTTAAAATATAGAAATGGAAGAGAATAATAGTTTCCAAGGACTAATAAAAAGTGATAAAAACAAATTTCTATGAGACATTTAGCAACCACAAACTATAAATTTGTGAGGGGTGAAAAGACCACTGATTCAAAAAATGAAGGTTAAAGGATAATAATTTTTTCAAGATTATTTCTTAATATTTTTCTAATTACATTACCATGTAGACTAAGAACATACAAAATAATACCTTTCCAATAAGTATAAATTCATACATTAATCAATTTGTACAAAACCATACCTTTTACTCTATGGAATGAATATTAAACAGAAATTGATTATTTTTAGTAAAAACACTAAAATAAACTTCAAGTGGATATAATAATCCAAAAAGGAATAAAAAATTTATTCTATTAATATTTAAAAAATAAAATTTTTTCAGCATAATATAATATACTTTCAAAAATGAATCGTATGGTCCAAGATATAATAATTATATATTCTTCTTGATTTAGAATAGAATTATTTTTAATAAAATCATGTGTATATTTTCAGTTTAGAATTTTATATAATAAGGAAAAACTATTAGTTATAAACCCATACATTACAAGTGAACACTTATACTCAATATCCATATTTCCCACAAAACAAAACCCTTTTAAATAAAATATGATTTTTTATATAAAAAATCTTTATCATTTTCATCTTGATGATCACTGACTTTAATATTATTTAAAACATGTGGAAAAAACTAAAACATAGGATACACACATAAGTCTCAGAAAGGTAAAAAAAAATATTTAAATAAAATGTCAGTCTATGAGACCTTATAAAAATTTTCCATTTTCAATAACAAACATTGGGATCAAAATAAACTATCTATCTTACCCAAGATATCAAATACTATAATGAAAACATTTCACAAAACATGTCATTTGAAATATTTATGTTAAAATAAACTTCTAATTTTTTATTTCAAAATCTGAAAAAATGTAATAACATTTTAATAATGTAATATTTTGCACTACTAAAAATGGAATAACCATTGAGATTATAAATGGAGTGATGATGATAGTTACACTTGTATTAACCATCACAATAATATATTGAGTAACCATCACAACTAATAATGGAATAACAATAAAGTTAGATTTTAAATGTTACTTTAGAGTAACCATTATTGTTACACCTCAATTAACCATCATATTAATTCTTTGAATAAAAATAACTATCAACTTTCAAACATTACTCACTGCATTACAGAGTTAAAATGGGGATTATCCTTTATATAAGAACTTTTGAGCACACCCGTGAGATATAATGGGGATAAAACCGTAGAAAATAATTTAAAAAAACAATATCATGAATGAAACCTCTAAAACCACTTCTAATACCATCTATAAAACACTCATGAATATCAAAATATTTTTTTTCTAAAAAAATTGTTAAAATCTAGAAAATATGCACATAATAAGAGAGAAACCTTCATTTAAAATAACCTTGAAAACCTAAATTAAAATCATAAAATTTGTGATAAATTTTAATGTGGAAAATTCAGTTCATGAATTATATGTTAAAATAATCATTCCTATTGAATTTTGTAAAAAGAGTTGAATGGGGATATTTTTGAAGATGGTATAAAAGAAAGTCCATTATCTTGAGTATAATTCATCGGGAATGTAATTTATCTTATATAATAGTAAAAATATGTTAATTTTATAATTATAATATACCAATTTTCAAATTCATTTTTCCCATTTTATAACATTTTACCATGTAATATAAAATTACATAATAAGGGATGTTCTTGTGATATGTTTTGATGATATTTAGTAATTTACTCCAAAATGAATTTTGGCATGTTCACCATAGTCAAAGAGGTCATTATCCCGACATATAGACAATAATTTTAATGAAATAATTATCATTTTTATATATCAATTATAATTTTAAACCCATGAAGTATATATGCTTATGAATAATGAACTATGTTACAATTAATGATATGGTAGTTCATACGTATGATTGAGTAACATTAACAATTTTCAATGATAATTTCAAAAATAAGGTAAGTATTATTTTATAATTATACAATGATAATAATATCATATATATCATTATAATTTTTTAAATAATCATATATATATCATCTATGAGATTTAGTGATGAAAAATGAATCATATCATTTGATGGAGGTGGTAGTCCACATGTACACACGAATGACGTTATCATTTTTATATGAATAGAATGGTAAGAAATTAAAAGATAATACATATTTAAATAATTATTATAATGTCATGAATATAATATATAAAAATTAATTCTATCATTAAAACTTGTCATGATATATGGTGTTGTAAAATAAATTAATTTAGTTCGTGAGGCGGTAGTCTGTCGTACACACAAACAGTAAACTCTTTTACTATTTGATTGAAGTGGATATTGATATAGGTCATTAAAAAAACATAATAAATTTTTTATATAATAATGATTCTTAATTTATTATTTTATTATGGTTTAATAAGGTTTTAGTGTATTGGAAGAATAAAGAAAAGAGAAAAGTATGGTGAAAAATGATCCCTCTTATTTAGAAAATCTCCTTTTATTTACAACTTAAGACAACTAGGGCTTGTATTACACATAAAATAATACCACTAGAATAATGGTATGGATTATAAAAAGATATTTGGTTATGTATTATCTAATCCACAATTGTTTTTAATTGTGAATAATTGAGAAGAAGATGTTCCCTTTTATAATAGAGGGGAGGGAAATCTTGTATCTTTTCAAAATAACAAATTAATATAAAATAATAATTGATAAAAAATGGAACTAAACATATAGTTTTAATATTTAGGATTATTATTAGTCTAAATCACATCATCCAATGAAAATAATATTTTTTTACTATATTTCTTACCATAACGTTTTTAACCATTATATAACCCCCTTTACTCTTACCATGACAACATTGGTTTTTACTCTTTGATGTTTAATGAAATTTCCATAAAATGATAAAATTCCAATAAATGGACCATGGTTTTATTTTGTACATTATACTAATAATGTTTCATAATTTATAAATTCATATTTATTTTTATCATATAATAAAATGTTCATAAATATGAAATAATAGTAATGTAAATTTTTAGATATAATAATTAAATTGAATTTATTAATATCAAGATACCACCTATAAGTAAAAAATGATATATTTTATTATATATATAACCTTTAAATGTAGTCTATTAAATTTTATAATAACCTTAATAATCTAAAATTATATTTATTTTAATATTTTTACTATCATGTATTTGATTTTTATATTATTTAAAAAGCTTCACTATTAGTGGTATAAAATCATTTAAAATAAATACATTAAAATTATGAATATAATTATTTTATTTTTTAAAATATTATTTATAGTCGACCATTTCCCCAAGATAACACCTTATTAAAAATATAACAATTATTAAAAACAAGACTATGACTTGATTGACTTATCTATAATTAAATTTTTATAAAAGTTATAATTTTAACCAAGTGGACCCATGTAGTCATAAATATGAAATTTGGAATATTCTGGTTGATTTACTCTCTAAAAATATTATTTAGGTAAGTTTATGGGTCATATTATGGTTAATCTAATTTTATTTTTAACATCAATTACCAGATTTAACATTTACCGTGATGAACAAAATTACTAAAGCTACTATTCATATTGACCAAAAAGTAAATATTTTATAAAATTTTACCCAATTTTCCAAAATATAGAATACTTTATTCAAAAATCAGAAAACAATACTTTTCATAATATTATATAAAAATAAATATGAAAAATGGAAAAATAGTTCTTCTCCCAAAAATTCCCTTTTAAAAGTAATTTTTTTACTAAATTCAAATAAAAAATATATTTAAATAAAAATTATTGGAGTTTTTTAAATAATGATAAACTAATAAAAACATTAAACCAATCCAAAATATAATTTTACCAACTAAATAGTATAATATAATATTAATTTTCTAATTAAAAATATTATTTTTCACTATTCCTTGTAAAATATATATTTTTACAAATTTTTCAAAAATTCATCCTGATATAATTTTGACATTCTGAATAAAAAAAAAAGATTTTTATAATAAATTTCATAAAATTTCAAAAAATAAGTTATTGTATTCCACAATAAAAATAAATAAAAATATTTTTTTGGAAAGAATATTTATTTAAAAATTAAAATAACATTACCCAAAAGATATTAATTATTTCTAAAGAATTAATTAATAAAATATAAAAGAGTTGGAAAATTAAATATTTTACAATTTAGTAAATATAATTCATTCCTTCCAATTTAACTGCTTGGTTTTAATGATCCCATTTAAATAATAATATTTATTTTTTTTAGTTTCACCTTTTTGTTTCATATCTTGTATGCTATCCAAAAAAATTATTTAAAAAATCTATTTGGATGTAACATTCATTCCCCTTTATGAAATTTCATCCTCAAAATTTTAACTCAATATCAAAAAAAAAATTGTTTTGAGTTTTCAATAGACCTTTTTTGAAAACCCACAATGTAAAAACCATTAATGAGGATTCCTTTTTTAATGGGGGAATGGAAGGTGTTGAAGTCACCTAATATAACACAGAAAAGGTTTAAGTGTAGGAAATAGTGGAAATAGAAGATAAAATCATACTTCTATGTAATTATATTGACAGAAATAGAATATGTTAATGAGAAAGTGAACCATCTCAAAATTGTAAATCTATAATGGGTATAAATACATTAATTAATCAGTAAGAAAATTAAATACAAAAAGTTTTTGTTTTCAAAATAATTTTTTTATGTGGATAAATTATTTTACTACCTAGAATAATAACTTATCTAAATATAATTTCATGATATTTATAATTTCATCCTTTAACCAATTTTAACCACAATCTATTCTTTTTATCCAAACGATGACTCTACAAGATGACTATTTCATGCTTGAATAACTACAATCATCTTATATGGATAAAAAAATCCAAAAAACAAAAAAATGTATATTCATATAATATTAATGAATTAACCAAATCAATAATCGATAGAAAAAGATAATATAATTATCCAAAAATAACAAACCTTTATATGATGAAAAAATTCATCAATGTCCATAATTAAACAGAAATAACCAAAGTTGAAAATAAATCATTCAATAAAATACATTCCATGACATTAATTAAAAAACTATTCATGAATAATATTGAAACACAAAAAGTTAAATGTATTATATCAGATATACATCTAATATAATTTTAATATTTATCTCCCAATCATAAAAATTACTCTTAATGTCTCATACAAAAAAGTAATTACCCTAGTCATATAATCTTTGTGGTATCCTAATCATTTATATATATTACCTGAATAAAATTAATTCTATGAAAAAATCATACATGATTCAAAAATTGAATTCACCCGTTATTCCTCAAATAAAATCTTATAGTGCACTATTTAACATAATCATATAGGGTTCCAAAAATAGTGAATGAATTTCAAAATAACCTTATTAAGTTAATCATCAAATCATTTTCCAATCACATTGTTATATATTTGATAAAACATATATTCCAAAAATAAAATTAATTTTTATCCAAAAGATATATTTAAAAAATAAAAACAATTACATACAAACCCAAAAAACTGGTAGGCCGTCGGTCATTGTTGTACACTTGTTGCCCTTAGGTTTTGGGTTCAATCCACATGGCCTTTCTGGATGTGAAGGGTTTTCCACCATTATATTTATTGTCCTTTTTATAAAACCATACTAATATAATCCTTATAAAAATATATAATTTTGAGAACCATTTTCAATAATAATCTTAATAAATTCAACAATAATGAAAAGTTTTAACCTAAATGGTTTTCATATACCATTCATTTTTATCCCACATTATAAGAACCTATAATTACCACAAAATTAGAGATCATATAAATCATTAAGGCTACCAATAAAATTAAGCTTATGTCCACCATATGTTACATAATTTTTCATACATTATCATTTTTTCATAACATATATATTGGAGTCAAATATACCGTTAAAGTTTACCAAAACTCAATAAATGTATAAAAAATTATTTCCAATACATAAAAAATTATAAGATCAATACCTAAGACATTGAACATGTGACGATCCATTCAAAAATACGGAGTTCTCTAGATTTTTCATCACTTCACTAGATGGAGAAACATAAACTGTTGTAGTAGTAAATGATTTCACCACACCCTTCCACTTATATTCTGGCTTCTTCTACTCTTTTGTGTCCTAATTCAGACACTCATATACATAATGACCAATCTCACTACATATAACAGTTTTTAATTATTTATTACCAAAATTATCTTTACCCCTACCAAGATCTTTTTTATTGTAGTCTCAAGATATATGCCATGACTTACAACATCAGTAAAACTTTCCATATCCTTTCATGCATTCCTTGAAATGACATTTATCAAAATTTGGACATGTTGGTGTCTTACCTCCAAATGTTTTATTATATTTCCATTCTATTTCCTGAAACCATTACCATTTCATCCCCTTTTCATCCCAAGGAAATTATTTTTCAGAAAAATATATCAAAAATATTTTAGATCATCAAACAACACAATCATGTCATTTAAATTCTCATGGGGCCAACTTTATTAATAATAACTGATTCAACCCTGATTAAAACCTATTAATTTCATAAGAAAAAATGGTATAAAATTTTCTATGTACTATGCTAACCATGTAAAATTATATTCATATGTGGCCACTGAATATACATACTTTTACCTCAATTCAAATAGGTTTTTCTTCATCATAATCCAAAAAAATAGTAAAAATATATTTCTTAAGGAATAAATTATTAAATGTGTCCCATTATATAACATCAAGTCATCTATTCCTCTAGTATTCATAACCAAATATCACCATCGATAAGATTCACCTATAGAAAAATAAATTGGAGGAGTTTCCTTCAGACATTACAAACATCAAATGACATCAAAAAAACTTTTTTGTATAATTGATCAATACTTTGGATACTATAGGGTTTAATAATCTACTAAATGATGGGAGATGTTCTCTCAAAAAATTATATAATATTTAAATATTTCTCATTGGTATATCCCTGTTATCTATATCATAGATTCCAATGCCATTTTTATATTGGGTAAACTTATCCATTACTATAATAAACTGCTCAATTATGATTACAAACATTCCCAGTTTCTAATTTCAATGGATATTTTCCTCCTGGTTCTCTCATACTACACCTTCACTGATTCATTTGTGGAAAACAATACTAAACAAACATTGTTTACATGATGCATCTTGGAAATCGTAAAATTATATTTCATTTTAACATAACCATAATGTAATATTTTTCAAGGTAATGAAATTAACATTATCATAATATCTAATTTTATCTAAATTGACATGTGATACTAACTGTAAGTACCTAACCATAATCATTAAATATTCTTGGGATATTATACTAGAATTAATTTTTTTTTAAATCCCGAGGTTCATTAAAATTTTTATTTTTAGAGAATTAAGAGTAACTATTACATAATAAATTGATACATTATAAGGGAACAATTATACTCAGTATCCATTATTTCCACCGACTGAAACCCCTTTTAATAAACTATGATATATTTCCATGATAAATCTTTCCAATTTTCATTTGGACTTCAAACATGTACCTACTCTACCATGAACACTATGGAAAATATTTTAAAACATTGGATGAGAATAGAAAGCTATGTAAGTGAAAAAACTAATAATAGAAACCATTAATATGTGGGTACTTACAAAAACATTCCTTTTTCAAAATTAATATTGGGTTTAAAATAAAACATTTTATTACATATGAAATAAACTCCCCTTCCTAATAATCTTAATATAAAATCATTATAAATATTTATTGTAAAATTTAATTATAAGAATTTATTTGAAAATATGAAAATAAAATGAATTTTTTTTAGAAATTAATAATTTTCACTCTTGAAAATGGAATAACCATCATGGTTATAAAGGTAGTATCCATTAGAGATACACATATATTAACAGTCATAGTTAAAGTTGGAGTAACAATCACAACTACTCATAGAAGAACATATTTGGAAAATATCAAAATACTAATTCAGAGTATCCATTAGATTTACTCATAGATTAAAAACCGTATATAATCTTGTAATAACTATTATTATCATCTTCCAAACACTAACCAATGCATTGAATAGCTATAATGGGGATCACCCATTTTATAAGATATATTGAGCTAGCCTATGAGAAAAAATGGGGCTCAACCCTTTGCAAATAATTTCCATAGACTATGTCAGGAATAAAACCATTGAAAAATATTTTAAAACCATAAAAAATATATTTTGAATACTAAAATATCATTTTCTTTCCAAAAAAATGTTTACAACCTAAAAACTAAACACGTAATAAAGAAACCATTTTCTTTGAAAATACCTAAAAACATAAAAAGGAATAATCAATGCATGGGGGAATCATAAATTTAGAAAATTTTGATGATAAAATATATGGTAAAAAATCCATTTCAATTAGATAAAACATAGTTTAAAGGGGAACATTTTAAAGAGGATTTATAAGCACGTCCCTTACCTCAAGTGTGATTCACCATGTATGTCATATATATTATTGAATAATAAGATTGTATTGATTTTATAATTAATTAAGAACCTTATACATATTTATTATTATCTTTATATAACTAATTTTCCTATTATATTAAATTATATTATCATTTTTGTCCTCTTTTGACATTTTTATCATATTCAGTACATAATTCCAAAATGACTTTTTTAAGTTGACTATAGTAAAATTGGTCATTATTCCATCATTTTCAAAACGACAATAATGAAATAATAATGTTTTTTTATAAATTAATTTTAATTTTCAATATTCTTATTCAATATGGTTATTTAAATAACCCTAACCCTTGTTTCCTAGATTCAATGTTTACATATTTTTAATTTGAAAAATATACAAGGAATCACATTCTATAGGACCAAATAGAATAGTATTTATGAAACAATGTATACATACTCGAACCATACATTAAAATTAAAAAATATAAAATCCACCATAGTTAATCATTGTTTAACAACATTATTCTTATAGATTAACCCTTCTCATCAATAATAATAATCATTTTGGCATCCTGGAAAAAAACATAAGTCATAGTTGAGACCACATGCTCAGTAAGTGTATGTGTGTATCAGAAGCTTCCAGAAACAATAAATAACAATCATGCTATGGTAAATAATTGAAACACATGTGATTTATTAATAATTATAGAATAAAATTACCATAATAAAATTTGACGAAATAATTCCTTATTAATAATAACATGTGCTAACAAATTACCATGGGTATTCTAATAATTGAATAATTAGAAAGAAATAAATAAAATATATCATAATGATTGAAAGAAATGTTTTTAACATCATACATATCGTTAATAAATTGGCTATGACACCATACATAAATGGGTAAGACATCAGCCAATACCCATACTAGTTTATCTCATGAGACATACCGATGCACCGAGGGGATATAGTGTGCCCCAATTAATAGTTACCAAGTAAAATTTATTCATAATATTAAATGTGTGAAAAATAATAAATATATATTAATATAGAGATATAAATACTAAATTTGAATAACTTATCTCAATTAGTCAACATAATCACAAACCATCCACGGTAATATGGTGAATGGTATCAAAATGTTACATTTATAGTTGAATTAATCACAAAAAATTCAATAAAATGTGTTATATTTTATCACAAGTGATTAATCGAAATTAATCAGTTGGTTAAATAAATTATTTTTAGATATATGAAAATAAATCATTAACATCATAGAAATTTTTTTGAGGAAAATATCATTTGTTTCTTTGAAATCTCATATTTTTATAAAAAAATGAAAAATTAAAAAAGAAAATTTTTTATTTGAAATTAAAAATATAACATATTAAAGAAAACATAAAGAATTTAATGCATCATGGTGGTTGGAAAATATAATCATTTGTTATAATTAAAAAACACTTTGGTGTTTTTTAGAAATGTCATAAATTACATCATTTGAAAATCAATAAAAATATTCCATTCATAACCATTTTGTAAAAATTAAAAATAGGGTAAAAAGGATTTTAATTTTCATAGGATAATTTTAAAAAAATTTGAAAAAATAATTAGATAATATGGACATGTAAGAGAAATATTCCACAGTGGAGACTTAAACAAAATGAATAATGAATAATAATATGATCATGAAATAAACCATTACCATTTTGTAATCAATCGAACCATATTAGGAATATAATAATTACATTAAAAAATAAAATATCATGATAATAAATAAATTAATGATATAATATGTCAAATGGTTTTCATATACACCTCATTGAATATTATTTTTCATAACATCAAAATATTACTAAATTAAATAGAATTATTATGAATTCCTTACTATAGTTGTTTCAATTAAATGAGTGTTGGTAAAATTAATCAACGTGTATTCACTATAAAATACCTAAAAAAGTTTAAACACAATAATTATATATTAAAATATCATTACAGTCATAATCATGGCCTAAAATAATCAATGAAGTTGATGTTTAACCCAATGAATGGAAATTGACTTACGAAATCCCTTACCTCACACTCCCCTTTAGTTTTTCATACCTAAAAAACATATATAATGGTTTAAATAATGATATTAATTTATTATAGAACTATATTAAGATTTATAATACCTTATATGACCCTTTTATAACACCTTTCCACCTTTACATTTGTGATATTTAATTATTTCCATTCTTTCGGTGTGTTTGTTTCACGGTATCATGGTCGGTTCACCTGTGAATAATTTTGGATGTTATTTTAAAATGTAAATAATAATCCAGAAGTGAAATTAAATGTTATTAATTCACATATAAAATATTATATTTTACCATATATCATTTTTCTTTCAAACATGAGAATTATTCATTTGATAAATTGTTATTGATAAATGTTCAGTTTATTTTGGTGGTTTTCCCGACCGCCATGATCTGACTCATTTTATTTAGTATTATATCAATATATTAGTTCCAAAACATGAAATGTGTTATAATATACTAGTTAAATTATTATATAACCATAATAATACTTTTATTACCATCCATGAAAGTGGTAGTGGAAAACTAAAAATCATTATCAATGGAGACAGTTAACCTCCATAATTTGTAAAATGAAATCATTTATTTGAATAAAGGTAGTTGAAAAAAGGGTGGATAGAATATATTTCATTATAAATATTACATTACAGTATATAAATCTTATTTTAGTTATTATTCATTTATGTGTGAAGTATGATAATAGAATCTAGAAGGAGAAAGTAAGAGAGGTTTTTTGGGAAGCATACTTGTTGAATATCACCTCCTTGAAGGACCCCTTAAGGAACAATGAATTGGAATTTAGTTCATAATAAATGAACATATATGTGGGAATTGTGTGAAGGAGTGGTTTTTATGGATAATTTAATATATTTAATGCATATTAGGGAAAAGGGTTTGGTGAAGGTAGGTGGTATTTATACATGGGGAGGGGTGGTTTTAAGTGATTAAATAAAGATTATATTACATATAAATCCAATCACATTTAATTTTCATTAAATCCAATGAATTTGGTTGATAATTAGTGTTATAATTTCTATTTAACATTGATAAAAATAGTAACCACTCATTTAATGTTGTATTTTTTAGGTATTTTATGCTTTTACCTATTAAATTTAACCAGGTACATTGTTTTACCTATATTGCAGTAAATACTTTTTTACCGTGTTATATTTTTAATGAATAAAAATGAAAATGAACATATAAAAAATTTGGAAAATAAAATTCCAAATATTTAATACATTTAACATTGTTAATTTTTTGAAAGAGAAAAAAAAATACAAAATATGTTACATGCAAAACACATAAAAACAGTTTTTTAATGAAAAAAATATGGTATTAAGTATTTATAAGAATGTGTTTACAAATGTAACAACATATGTATTATATTATTAAATAAATCAAATTTTATCAAAAATATAGATTAATAACCTTTAAATCATGATTTTATAATAATTATTTCATATGATTTCTGTTATTAAATTGAAATATTTTTTCACTTATTAAGCAAAAAATAATTTTTTAAGAAAATCCCTAATAAACTAACATTAGATAATTTTTATTTTATTAGTCCAAAATGTTATATATTTTTAATATACATTTTAAAAACATTTAAAAATTTATTTATACTTTTTTCTCATATAAATAAACAAAAAATTCCTTCGGAGCAAAACATATATTTGAATAATAAAAAAACTCTTGTAAAAATTATGTGTTCATTTAATATGTATTATTATATTTTTATTGAATATTAAAATTATATTTATTTCAAAATAATGTTAATATTATCTATACCCAATGATTTATGGTCTATTTTATAATTTTAAAGTTAAAAAAATATGATTTTGGACTACAATTATGATAAATTTTCTGTGAAAGGAATGCTATCGAGCATAATGTTCTTTTAAAATCATAGGGTGCTTCATTCTCACAACCTTAAATAAATAGGGTCCTAAATTTTTTGAATTTCACTTCATTATATAATGGATGATTTTTTCAAATTACATTGTCGAAAACCCACATTGTAATAAGTGTTAATAAAATGACCTCTTAAAAGGGGTAATGGAAAACCTGAAGGTCACCACCAAACTAGGTTTATTAATATGATAAAATTAGAGGTAAGTGAAAACTTGTTCATTGAAAATAAGTATAATGATAATGATCTTATGGATATTGATAGAGAACATGTTCATTAGATATTTTACTATAAAAATCCATAAATTTGTGATGGGTTAAGAGGCCATTGATTTCTCAGTATGATAAGTAAAAAAATAATGCCTTTGTACCCAAATAATATTTTTAGAGTTGTGTAATAATTTTACTTCTTAGAGCAAGAACATAAGGATGTATACTTACATTATAGGTATAGTTTCATCCTTTAAAAAATTTCCATCATAAAATCATCTTTTTATCAAAAATTAATTTAAACCAACATTCATAAAATAAAATTCCAAAATTTTTATATTTTTTATAATTATATAAGGTTCCTAAAATGAAATATTCTTTTATCTATCAAAAAATTAAGAAAAATAAATCTATGATATACTAATTAGGACATCACATTGGATGTGGCTTCAATCCTCACAGCCTCTGCGGATGGGAAAGGTTATTTCCTAACATACGAGATGTCCTTTTTCTAAAAATATATTAGTATAATACCTACAACATTAAGAATATAAACATAATACAATAATTATTAAATAAATATTTTAACCTCGAAGGTTATCTCATACATTTCAGTTTTCATTTCCAAAAATATAATAAACTGTATTGTATAATTATTTCTTGAAGTATTTGGTAATATTGTGACAAACTCTACAGTAATTTCATACCTTAACCAAATAAATGAATATCAAAAAATTAATTTTTATTCATGAAACACTAAAATTCACTTTTAGTAGATTGTATGATCCATACAGAGTTACAATTCATTTTTTCTCACTCAAATTACTATCCAAAACCAATATGGATGACAAAATTTATCTAACACACATAAACTCATTAATAATTAAAACATCATCAAAATTTCATCTTAGACCATTTCACAAATGTTTATCCATATAAAACATACAAAATATCAAGATAAAAACATTATAAGAGGGTTACAAAATTTAAAAAATTAACATAACATTAATCTCTCAAATAACAAGAATTAGACATTAATCGTGACATATTGAACATGTGAATACCATAAACATGTATTCTTTTGAAACATTGTAACAATATGAAATTCCCTAAAACCGTATATAAAACATTCATGATTCATTATTTAATAGGTAAAACATAGATTATTGGATATTTTACATAAATCTAAAAATTTTGTAAACTCCATCCATGGTAGCATAAAACACTTTATTAATAAATCATTACTCATCTCCAAGGTAGTCAGTAATAATTTATCAATATCAATCATCGATTCATCCCAAAATCATTATTTCTGTATTAGGAACATATTAATGGTTGTATTTCTTTTAATTATGTGTTCGAAAAGATGTTCAAAATTCCATTGAATCAATTTTTTGGGTCATTTTTAGCATTCAAGAAATGGTCACAAATCCATAAATAAAATTTATTGAATTTCAATCGTTATAAGGTTCATAATTATTATAATGAAAACTTAATGCAACATATTTATACAATCCAAAAACACAATCACAATAATCATTATATTTGAGATATATCAATAAAATACTATTGTCCTTGATCCATTATCTTATTATTAGTTATATTCCCTTGACTCTTTGGGAATTCATTTTCATGGTGACCCATATTATTATAGTTGAAAAATTATATATCTTATTTCATTCCCATTAACTCATGATCTTTGTGGATTTTCACTCCATACATATAAAAAACTCACATTCCCTTCAGAAAAGTATCAGAGTGTTTATTTGCACAATTATAACATGTATGAAAATCATTCATTCCCTTCTTCCATTTATCTATATTTTTCTCTTCCATAATCTTATTTTCTTGTTATCCATCACAGCCATAAGATTTGGAGAAGTCATTCTATTTCTTTATAGTATCACATACTCTATCCTCATCTAATGAAAATTTTTATTAGACCTGTTCACTTCATAATATTGGTTTAATATTTTAATATAAATGACCAATATTAGACTTTGTATTACATATTTATTATTAGGAACATCTTGATAACCTTGTAAAGTTGGCTTCTTACTTAGCAACATTACCATTCTAATTTTTTCTCATAGATAACAATTGTCTCTCGATATCTGCTCATTATTCCCATAGAAAATATTTTTCAAGATAATATCTATAAATTACATCCATTACAGGTTTTATATTTCACCTTCTTCCTTAGTTTTATAAATTAATGACTACCATTAATATAAAAATCATAAGATATAATAATCTTCTATTACAACCTTACCCCTTTCATTAATTCATATTTTGTGATGTATCTTTTATAATGAACATATTCATTACTTAGCTAGAAATGGACTCATAGTACACATGAATTATGGATTTTTTGATGAATGAAGTGGTTTAACATAATTAAAAAAATAGATCAAAATTATTATACAAACATAAATATTTATTTTTCTTAACCATATTTATTTGTCCAAATATTGTTATAATTTTATTAATCTCAAGCTAGAGCTCCAACTCCAGCTGTAGCCCCTTCTCTAGCTTCAGCTCTAGCCAGAGCACTATCTCTATATTTAACATCATCATCTTTCCTAGGAGGGAAATAAATACATGGATTAATTTAATTGATATGGTTTCCGCACCTTCCATGAGAACACATTTCTAAAATGTGTAATACAATACATTAGATAATTGCATTATGAAACATAATAAATGATATCAAAACTCTTGGGCGGAGAAAGAAAGGAAGTGATGGCATGAGGGGGGGGGGGTTAATTGCCTTTTAAAAAATAATTAACAAATTAAAATGAAAGTAAAACTGCAGCGGAAATAAAATAGGCAAGACACACAACTTGATAACGGAGTTCGGCATAAACCCAAGCCTACGTCTCCGCTCCCAACTCAACCGTTGAGAGATTTACTACCGCTTGCTTTTTAATGGTTTTAGAAAAAAACCCACTAGACTTTAAGGTTAGTCTAGAACCTATTACAGCTTGCTTTTAGTGGTTATGCAAGAACCCACTTGCTTTCAATGGTTGAGCAAGAACCCACTAGCCTTCTTACAGGTGAAGGCTAGCTCACCTCTGACACAAGCTTTTTAAAGAGAAGGCTTGTCTAACCTCTTCACACCTTGAAGGTGGTGTGAGAACCCAAAAGAATGGAGGATGAGAGAAATGGGAGTTTGTAGGCACAAACTCAATTTAAAGCTCAAAATGAATAAGGCAATAAAAACCGTAAAGGGAGAAGCCTTGGGCGCCAATGGATTGATGGAGCTGATGAAGGGCGCTCCCAAGCTTCTTTGGTGATGCTCCTTGGATGTGGAATTGAGTTGGAGCAAGTGGGGTTCCCTTGGAGGAATCCGCCGGAGATTCGCCAAATGATCAAAAATATGTCCCGTGAGCTTCCTTGGCTTGGTTATAGTTCCGACAATGTTCCGGGGCTTCCTAGTCCTTTATTTATAGAGGGGGAACCCTTATATGGCCTTTGGAGGTCTTCAGAGCCGTTGGAAAGGGCTTCGGAGCCGTTGGGAGGCAAGTGGACAGGGCTGGTCAAAGGCCCAACGACTAGTTTGACTGGCTCCACCGGCTGACCGGTACAGAGCCACCGGTTGGCCGGTGTGTGCAAAATGGAGAGGCCTTCGGGCTCAGGCTCCACCGGCTGGCCGGTGAGGAGGCCACCGGTTGGCCGGTGCTTAGGCAGTAGCAAACACTGTTCTGGCTGGGTGCCACCGGCTGGCCGCTGGTGAGGCACCGGTTGGCCGGTGGTCTGGACAGAAAGATGCCTTCTGTGCAGGCCTCCATCAGCTGGCCGGTGGTCTTCCACCGGTTGGCCGGTGGACTGAATTTCAGTCCATTTTTGGCTTTTTTCCTTCTTGGCCTTCTTGGCCCAATTCCTTGGCAACCTGAAATTATGCCTATCATCAAAAAACACTTAAAACAATATTAGATAAAGATGAGAGTGATTGTGATCATGAAAATTAAACGTCGAGGGGTATGAGAGGTACAACAATCTCCCCCTATTTTGATGATCACAATCTCCAAAACAAACAATCTAAAAAGACTGAAATGAGAGGCATGCTTTAAAAGATTTTTCCCCCAATCAACCAAGAATTTCTCCCCCTTTGTGATTATCAAAATAGCACGGGGCATAAAACTTGATTGAGGGAAAGTTGAAAAACAAGATAGAAATTTTAAACCAATTGATATTTTTGAAAATTGAATTGAATTGAGAATTTTGAATTGAAAATTTTGAATAACAGTTTGAATTGAAAGTTTTGAAATGAAAATTTTTGAAAATTGAAAATAAAGCAAAAAGGCTTAAAAGATCCTAACTCCCCCTAAATAAAAACAACAAATCACCGGGGAGAGGTTTTTGAAACCGAGACAAATTTTGGCCCGGAGAGACTCGCTAAAAGAGATTTTTCAATCCATACTTGTCTAGTGGCGAGTCTTCTCCTAAAAAATTCATCATTAAAGGAAATGGTTTTAGGCCTACCATACCGGGCAGTTTTGCAATCGCACTCATAAATTATGTGCCCGGGTTTTTTGCAATAATTACAAAATTTAAATTGGGATCTCCCCCTAACAAAAATAGTAGGTGCATGGGAAGATGAAGCTTTTTTGGAATAGCCAAGCCCTTCGGTGGTTCTAGAAACGCGTTGGGAACCGAGGAGTTTGGTCAAATTTTGTTCACCTTGGGTGAACTTGGCTAGGGATTCCCTTAAATCTTTGATAGTTGATTCCATGGAATCAATATCGGGAAGATTTTTGGATTTTGAGGGACAACTCTTCCTTCTCTTTGAGAAGTTGTTCCTTTTCGGAAGAGAGTTTTTTGAAATTCTTTTTTAAAGCAACAAATTTGGAAGAATGTTCGTGAAAACCTTCCTCCAATTGATCTCTAGCATGTTGGAGATCCTCATACGATAAATGATTAAAATAATTGGAAGAACTAGAGGATGAGGAGTCGGAAGAGGTTACCTCATGGAATGCCATTAGGCATTTGTTACCGTTGTCGCTCGAGGAGGAGGAGGAGGATGTGGAGCTATCACTCCATGTGGCCTTGAATGCTTTCTTCTTCTCCTTTTGCTTGGCCTTTTTCTTGTTGAGTGGGAAATCGGGCTTGTAATGGCCTTTCTCGCCACACCCATAGCATGCTACCTTGGGCTCGGATTTTTCGTCGTGTTTTTCCTTTCGAGCCTTGCGGGATTTCTTCTTTTTGTTCTTCTTCATGAACTTGTGCATCTTGCGGGCAAGATTCTCTATTTCGGAATCGCCTCTTGAAGAGGAAGAAGATGAGTAGGAGGAGCTTTCTTCTTGTTGAACCTTGAAGGCGATGTTCTTTGGAACTTTGATTGGTTTTCCTTCCTTTTCAGCTTGCCTCCTCATGGTGATCTCGTAGGTCATTAGGGATCCGATGAGATCTTCTACCGGCATGTTTTTGATGTCTTTTGCTTCTTGGATTGTCGTTACCTTTGGAGCCCATGAGCTTGGTAAGATCCATAGAATCTTCTTGACCATAGTTTCTGCAGAAATATTATCTCCAAGAGATTTTCTACCATTGCAAACATCAGTAAAACGTGTAAACATTTCAGAAATTGATTCGGATGGATGCATGGTGAATGACTCAAAATCTTGGTGATACATGTCTAATCGAGTATCCTTGACTTTGTTGGTCCCCTCATGGGTAACCTCCAATAGTTTCCAGATTTCATGTGATGAGGTGCATGTGGAAACTCGATTGAATTAATTAAGATCAAGGCCGCAATGTAGAGTGTTCATGGCTTTGCCATCAAGCTCGAAATTTTTAATATCGGCTTGGGTCCATTTGGATTCATCGAGGGAAGAGTGAGTGTAACCTTGCATGACAATTTTATAAATGGGATAACCAACACTCCTAAGGAAAGTGGTCATGCGGGTTTTCCAGTAGTTATAGTCAGTTCCATCAAAAAATGGAGCACGACCCAAAGAATAGCCTTTGGGGGCGAAAGAAGTTGAATCCATCACAAAAGGATCTTGAATTTGAAACCGGTTAGGGTTTTACTCAAATTTTGGCTCTGATACCAATTGTTGGGCGGAGAACGAAAGGAAGTGATGGAAAGAGGGGGGTGAATTGCCTTTTAAAAAATAACTAACAAATTCAAATCAAAGTAAAAGTGCAGCGGAAATAAAATAGGCAAGACACACAACATGATAACGGAGTTTGGCTTAAACCCAAGCCTACGTCTCTGCTCCCAACTCAACCGTTGAGAGATTTACTACCGCTTGATTTTTAATGGTTTTAACAAGAAACCCACTAGAATTTAAGGTTAGTATAGAACCTATTACAGCTTGCTTTTAGTGGTTATGAAAGAACCCACTTGCTTTCAATGGTTGAGAAAGAACCCACTAGCCTTCTTACAGGTGAAGGCTAGCTCACCTCTGACACAAGCCTTTTAAAGGGAAGGCTTGTCTAACCTCTTCACACCTTGAAGGTGATGTGAGAACCCAAAAGAATGGAGGATGAGAGAAATGGGAGTTTGTAGGCACAAACTCAATTTAAAGCTCAAAATGAATAAGGCAATAAAAACCGTAAAGGGAGAAGCCTTGGGCGCCAATGGATTGATGGAGCTGATGAAGGGCGCTCCCAAGCTTCTTTGGTGATGCTCCTTAGATGTGGAATTGAGTTGGAGCATGTGGGGTTCCCTTGGAGGAATCCGCCGGAGGTTCGCCAAATGATCAAAAATATGTCCCGTGAGCTTCCTTGGCTTGGTTATAGTTCCGAAAATGTTCTGGGGCTTCCTAGTCCTTTATTTATAGAGGGGGAACCCTCATATGGCCTTTGGAGGTCTTTGGAGCCGTTGGAAAGGGATTCGGAGCCGTTGGGAGGCAAGTGGACAGGGCTGGTCAAAGGCCCAACGGCTAGTTTGACTGGCTCCACCGGCTGACCGGTACAGAGCCACCGGTTGGCCAGTGTGTGCAATATAGAGAGGCCTTCGGGCTCAGGCTCCACCGGCTGGCCGGTGAGGAGGCCACCGGTTGGCCGGTGCTTAGGAAGTAGCAAACAATGTTCTGGCTGGGTGCCACCGGCTGGCCGCTGGTGAGGCACCGGTTGGCCGGTGGTCTGGACAGAAAGATGCCTTCTGTCCAGGCCTCCATCGGCTGGCCGGTAGTCTTCCACCGGTTGGCCGGTGGACTGAATTTCAGTCCATTTTTGGCTTTTTGCCTTCTTGGCCTTCTTGGCCCAATTCCTTGGCAACCTGAAATTATGCCTATCATCCAAAAACACTTAAAACAAGATTAGATAAAGATGAGAGTGATTGTGATCATGAAAATTAAACCTCGAGGGGTACGAGAGGTACAACAAAAACTTCAGAACATAAATTAAATATTAGTAATAACTAATATTTACATCAAATGTTTTGTTTAATTTGGGCTATTTTAAAATTATATCATTGTGTTTCACTCTCTAATATATGTTTTCCTAAATTTGCATCCTTTGTATTCTACTATTTTTTTTTGATAAAAACTATAATGCCCATAATTATTTTATCCCATAGTTTATGGTTACACTATTACCTTCAATAAATATATACAGAATTTCATGAAGAAAAACAAAATATATTAATATTTTTATAAAATTACATACATACTTGAAACAGAAATTATAGTTGAAAAGCATAAATTACAACACAGTGAATCCTTTGAGAACACTATTATTCTCTTAACTTATCACTACACATCAACCATAATAAACTTCTTAGAAACCTAAGAAAAAAATGACAAATGGGTGAGATTGGGTTCTTAGTAAGTGTATGTATTTCATAGAATCTATATAAAATAATAAATACTAATCATGGAATGGTATATAACAAAAACACATTATATTTAATTAATTTATTGGGAATAATATTGAAAAAATATAATATGATAAACTAAATCTATATAAATAATATCATGTTATAAAAAACATAATCATATATATTCTACTAAAATAAGAATAACAAGGAAATAAATAATTAATATCAAATTGATATAATTTATAATTTTGGAATAAACATTGAGTCAAGGATTTTTCTAAGACACCATACAAAAACAGGTAAGACATGAGCTAATACTAAAACTAGTTTGTCTCATGAGACCTACTAATTCATTGAGAGGATATAGTGGGACCCTCTCATCAGTTAATAACTCTAATTAATTCCTCATATGAAAGGTCTTAGATATAATAAACCTATGCATCCATATTGATACAAAAATAATAAAATGTTAATAAGATTCCCCATTCATTAAATGTAATCACAAACCATCCAGAGTATTATTGTGAATGATATAAAAATATTACATTCCCAATCAAACATTACATCAAAAATTCAATAAAATATGGTTTTTTATATCATAATACAATAAAACCAAATATTTTAGGATTAATTAAATTATTTTTACATAGATGAAAATGCATTATTAAGATACATTATTTTTTCTCTTGAAAATAAATTCCTTTATATCAAAATCAAAATATTTTTTAGAAAAAAATGGATGTTATAAAAGAAAATATTTTCATTGAAAATAAAATTTTAAAATTGTAAATTAATATTAAAAAATTTAAGTATTTGTGATGGTGGAAAATTATATTAATTCATTATATGTTAAAAGAACAATCCTCCAAAAATATTTTCTCATTAAATTCATGAATTACCTTATTTGAAAAATGATAAAAATATTAATTTACAAACCATTTTTAAAAATACAAACATGGGTAAAATGTATTTATATATTCATAATATAATATTAAAAAACATAATATATTTACAGAGAACATGGAAATTTAAGGGAAATATTCTACAATGGAGACTTAAACATAAATAATTCAGATTAATAATTTGATTGTGAAATAAACACATACAATTTTTTAATAATTAGAATCTTATTTCCCATAAACTAATAAGATTAAAAAAATTTAATAGAATGAAAATAAAAATATTCATGATAAAATATGTAAAAAATTTGTTATGTACACCACTATGAATATTATAGTTGCATAACTTGAAAATATGCCACAACGAAGAAAAACTAAGACAAATTATAGTAGAAAGATCATATTATCAAAGTGAGAATTAATAAAATTAATTTATTATGTGTATTCCCAATAAATACACATAAATAAATTCAAAATACAATAATAATATTATAAAACATTATTTTCACGTTTAATATTATCATGAAATTTATCAATAAAGTATAATTTTAACCCAATGATTCATAATAGTGTTTTGAAATTAATTAATGCATGCTTCCCTTAATCATTGTGTATATATACCTCTATTATAATGGTATAAATGTTTTTATTAATTTATTCCAAAACAATTTCCATTTGTATAATTCCATATATTATCCTTTTTAACATCTTTTCGCCCGTTCAGTAGTAATATTTTATTACTTTCATCGTTTCGGGTGTATTCATTTCTTGGTTTCATGGTAATATCACTTATATGTAACTATGGCGATAATTTTAATATGGAAATAAAACCCAATAATTGAAATGAAATGAAAATAATGTACATAAATAAATTTATTTGGTCCCATATTCTATTTTTATTTGTAAAATGGTAATTATTCATTTGATAAAAAGTTACTGATAAATGTTTGGTTTGTTTTGGTTGTAGTTCCGACCATTGAGAACTAGTTTCATTTTATTTTATATTATGTCAATATATAAGTTACATGAAAATAAATATTTTATATTAAACACATTTAAGAAATTATTTAACTATTATAATACTTTTATAAGAATCCATTAAAGTTGTAATAGAAAATTAAAAATCATTATCTTTGGTGAAAGTTAACCACTATAATTTGGAAGATTGTTTCATTTATTTAAATAAAAGGGGATGAGAAAAGGGGTGGATATAGTATATTAAATTATTAATATAATATTGAATTATATAAATTATACTAGAGTTGTTATTATTTGATGTATTAAGTAGGTAATGAGGATATAGAAGAAGAAAATGAATTATTTGATCTTGTTTGAGAGATTTACCTCCTGAATATCACATCCTTGAAGGACCCATTAATGAAATTGGAATTGGTCTTTGGGAGAGAGAAAAACCACTTGATGTATGGAGACTAAGGAGGATAGGTGTTTTTAGTGATTTTACGAGATTAGAGGATTATGAGGAGGAAGGGGTGGTGTGGGTCATATTTATACTTGAGGATAGGGGGTTTAAAGTGACTAAATATTGATTATTTTATATATAAAGAAATTAAAATATTGGAGGAACTGATTCAAAAATTTTTGGATGATAATTAATGTTTAATAGGGGGGTTATGTTCTAGAAACAAATAATAAATCCATATAACTTTGCATTTTTAGGTATTTTATTCTTTTATCTTTTAACTTTAACCAACTACATTATTTTAACTATACAGTGGTAAATATTTTTTTACCACATTAAATATTATCTGCCTAAAAATAAAAATTACCTTATAACCTATTTTGGACCACCAGATTACAAATACGTAACCAATTTTATATGATTAAATTTATAAAAGTGGAAAAAATAAATCTGAAATAATTTATGTGTATAACTCATAAAAATAGTTTTTTAATAGTTAAAATCATGGTTTTCAAAACTATTAGGAATGTGTTTCTAAATGTAAACACTTATGTATTATAGCACTCCATAAATAATTTTTTTATAATAAGGGATAATAAATTATTAATCATGAACATATAATAATTATTTCAAAAGGGTTATGGTATATCATAAATTTAGTATTTACACTTTTTAAGAAAAAAAATAAGCTTTTCAAAAAAATCACAAAAAATTAATGTAAGAAATGTTTGGCATGATGAGTCCAAATATAAATATTCATTTGTAAAATAAATTTAAGATAACTGTAAAAAAAAAATTATATGTGTTTTTATGAAATAATATAATAAAAATGGATTTTTTAAGAAAATATATATTTTAAGAATAATATTAATTTAGTAAAATATATACGTTGATTTAATATGAATAATTAAATATGTATTGAAAATAAAATTCATATTTATTTCACAATATAGTTAATTATATTCTCACACACAATATGATGTCTAGTTTATAATAGTCATGTTAAAATAATAACATTCTTCTGTTTGATTAAGCTAGATTTTCTATGCAATAAAATATATCATACATGATTTATTTTAAATTATTGGGGTGTTAGTGTTATGAAAAATGAACTATGTTACAATCATGGAGATGGTATGTCGTACGTACGTATGAGTAACGTTTCCATTTTTTAACGATCATTATGTAAAGAAGGTAAGTAGGATTTACCTTTATATAATCATAATAATATAATATATATCATATTACTTCTTTAAGTATACTTAAATATATCTTAAATGTGTTGTGGAGATTAAAACTGAATCAGGTCACTTCGTGGGGGTAGTTTTCCACACGTATGCAAAATTGACGTTATCATTTCTCTATTAATTTAATATAAGAACGTAAATGATATATTGTATTTTAATAATGGTATTTTGTTAATATCAGATATAAATAGAAATACCATCATTATAACCCATATTGATATATAGTGATGAAAAAAGAATTACATTAGTTCGTGGGTAGGTAGTTCTCTATACACACGTAAAATGAATTATATAACAATTTTATACATGCGGATACAAATATTAGTCATGAAACTAGCATAATAAAACATCATTACAAGGGAAAAACTTCATTTATTATTTTATCTTGTTTAAATAAGGTTTGATGGATGTGGAAAAATAAAAAAAGAATCATTTGATAATAAATGGAACCGCTTATTTAGAAAATATACTTCTCTCAACACTGTAAGATTACTAGGGATAGTTTTATGCCTAAATCCAAACCTCTATAATTATGGGAGGGAATATAGTAATTTATCTATTTATGTATTGGTTGAACCAAAAAGTTTTTTACGTGTGATGAAATAATAAGAAGATGATACAATTTAAAAAAGAGGGAAGGGTAACTCTTGTAACATTAAAGAAAATAAATTAATATAATATAATATTTAATAAAAAATGGATTCAAATATAATGATTTATAAGATAATATGGTTATGTGTAAAATTCTAGAATTTTTTAAGGTTTTTTTTGTTTATGTTTTTGTTTGGATGCAAATTTTGGCTAGATAAGTGTTTCCCAAGTTCAGGTGGGGGCTCGAAGCACGAAGATAAGAGCAATCAAGCCATGCAATGCAAGGTTCACGATCTGCACATGGATAGGGGAAACCATGTAGGTAAACCATGTGGACCATAAATCATCAGATAGTATCCTTCGCATGGTCTAAGCATGGTAAGGGAAAACTGGGTGGGATCCCAGGAAACTGTGTCGAATGTGTATTTTCAGACAGTAGATTTCGCACAGTTTGCGCACAGTTTGGAAAAGTGTGCGGGTAAACCGTACAGCCTAAAAAATTTGGAAAATTTAGAACATTTCCATCCTGGTATTTTCTTCCATTTCATCTCCTATAACCCTAGTGATGAACCATTCTGACCCAAGCATCCATTAGGTGGTTTTCCTTCAATTCATAGTCATTTGGAGAACCTTTGGTTGCAGATCAAAGCACTGGGTAAGTCTAATCCTCCCCACCCCTCTCTCCGTCAGATTAGGGCTTTTAGTTTCTACCATCTTCATCTGAAGATCTAAAACGCTTTGTTTTCTGGTAGAACCTTGGTTGGGGTTTCAAGGTGTGCTTGAATCTAGATCAAAGGCCATGATTAAGAGTGTGTTCATAATCAAATTAGAGGTAGGTGGTCTTTAAGTTATATCCCTTGAGTTTTATAGATATTTGTGAATGAAGTTTTTAATTATTACCCTCTTCTGAAGAGTTTGTCATTAAATTATGGTGATCTGATTTTTAGGGAGTTTAAACAACATAATGGACCCCTCGTGATTCCTATAGGATGCATGGAGGATGATGTGACCTATGTTAGGACCATCCATAATGTGTTCCCACATTTCCATACATATATTTTAGCTATGTAATTGTAGGGTTGTTGTGTGAGAACATAGAGCCCGGGGTGAATATGATATTAAGATTGAAGGATGTTATGGGAGTCTTAGTAACACACATGGGTTGGGTGGTGACCTATGTTGCTGTTGGTGGGCTTAAAATGGGTTATGTGAGATAAAGGGAAAAGATAAGGGGTTAGATTTATACGTGATTATTCTTAGTAAGATAAGCATGGGACGTGATAATTGAGTATTAATTGTGGATTGGGTTAATATATTAGAATTATGTGGTGCACCTAAATTATTGAATGTAATAAAGGGATTGTGTTACATGATATGAGAATTGTGTTTAGAATTCATAAGTGGGAAAATTCTTATGAAATGAAAAATAGGCTAAATGGGTCAATAAATGGTCAATGATGAATTTTTATAAGGAAAAGGGGTTGTTGAATACATCTAATGGGTTAAGGAATGGAAGTGGGAATTTGGCTAAATGGATATGAATTGTATTTTGAAATTGGTTGAATGTGTTATTAATTGGAAATGACTGGAGACTATAATGGAATGGATTATGAACATGGTAATGAAGCCTAGTGAGTAAGGCATAATGAACAATGCCTTGTGAGATAGGCACAATGACTAAATTCATAGTGAGATAAGCATAATAAAATGGAATTGGGTTAAATGTCTAAATAACGTGAAATGTAGTAAATTTGTTAATGGGATAAGGAATGGTGTTAACACTCATGTTATTGTTAAGGTTTTGATTTTCCATCAGAAATTTTTGTGATGATGTGTAATAGTTAATGGTTACATATATGTATTGCATGTGTACATATCTTAGTAGTGTGGGGTATTGAATCAGGTTCTACGCCCACAGGTTGAGTTGGACCGAGGCTCTAAAATCCACCCCTAATGTACATTGTTGGGATATGAATAATGCTCTGTTTCCCTATCAGTTTCATCCACCCGGATTGATTCTTCTAGGTGAGGATATGGTTGCATCCACCCGGATTTATGCATCGAGGTGAGGATATGGTTGACATCCACGTAGAATAATGCTTCGAGGATAGGATATGGTTGACATCCACCTGAACTTATACTTTTATGTGATGATATGGTTGTTATGGGGAAGTTGGTCCTAGTGAGATAGGTCTACTGTGTGTTTTCCTCATTTATGTAATTCTGTTCATTAGGCCCTGTAACAAGTTTTTTTGATGAACCCATGTTAAATGTGTTGGAAATGGTATGATATGGAAATGATAAGATAGGGAGAAGGGTAATAATTTTTTGTAATGGACATAAACTGGATAAGGTCACCTAATTTGTTATGGTCATTTATTATTCATTTACCTTTTTTCATGAAAAATTATTTATACCAGATATTTTTTAGACACCTTTGGTGGTGGCCTACTGAGTTATACTCACACCCTGCTCATGCTATCATTGGATACCCGAGCAGACTTCATGGTTGCAGGTCCGGACAAGGGAAAAGGATCTTTCTAGGGTGTTGGTTTGGCATGGGTATTTTTGGAGGAGGACCCAGACATGGTGTCAGGACCATTTTGTAGATTTTTTAGTCTATCTTCCTTATGGGATTTGTTCACATTTTTACTTATAGCATGGTATGTCATATTTACTATTAGACATGGTTGTACCCTCCTTTGGGAATGGGTTTTTATGCATACTCTGTATTATTTGTTATTATTCCAATATTTTTTTATCTTATGTTGTGGTTTACTCTGGTAAAAAGGGGGTATAGTCTCCCCAATGGACTATTTGGACCCCCACTTCTAGTCAGCAACCTTTTTGTATATGGGGAGGTGTGCTTAAGGTCATGTTACCACCCGGCTCGGAGCACCTGTTTAGTGGCTTATGGGTCAGGGATGTTACAAATTGGTATCATAAAATTCCTTTATTCTCCTTCTCTAATATCTTTTTATTTGGGATGGTAGTTGGGATTTAGAATATTTTGGGCCTCGGTAATGTGCTTCTGCTTGGGAGTAGCTAAACCATTTACAAGGGAAACCCCATGTCCCCCTAGGTGGGAATTGTTGTTCGTGATGTGTGTTGTTACAGTTGAATGATATTTAACCATTGGGTGATTCCCATGTTGTTTGATTTGATTGATTTATGATATTTTTCTCTCTGTCAGAATGGAATGGGGATGTACATTTATGCATCATTTTAGGAAGCTAAGGATATATGTGGTATAAATCCTTATAGGCACACACACACGGGAATGGTGTATGAGGCATAGAGAGTGAAATACATTTTTACATGATAAATACGGAGAAAATGAAGCTTAATAATGGTAATGAAGGTGGGTGAATTAAAATAATGAAAATGAATAGTTAAGGAATATCTTTTATAAACAATGTTGTGACCGGGGTAAAGATTTGGGTTGTGATAATTTTAAGGATTGTTTTAGTGTCAAAAAGAAAAAGGGTTTTCATAATGACCATAAAATTGTTACTGAATTTTGCCTAATGAAAGGTGTTAATGTGGTAACATGATTATTTTACCATGTTGTGAAATGGGAAATGTGACTAAGAGGAAAATATCATGTTGTGAAAAAAGAATTGGTTTGAAAATGTGTTGATGAATGACCTGTGTTTCAGTAAGTTGGTTACCACATGTTAACCATGACTCCAGAATGTATGGTTGGGGGTGGTGCTCTATGTGTGGTGATGATCATTGGGGTAAATTATGAAGAATGGACAGTTTAAGGATGATCGTGTGGGATCTTTCAATCTCTGGTTAAATTATTTCTATCGTTCTTATAATTTTCGAGTGAATGTCATTTTTGGAATGAGAATGTTTTGTTGAAAAGGTGGGTATCCTTGGTGTTCCCGGTTTTACCCTTTTATGTGTGGGACGAGGCAGTGAGAGTTCCCTAATGGAGATTTTGGGCTTGGATTGTGCGTCATTTTCTGTTATGATATGTCCTAGGTGGTGTGTTCAGGGATCCCATGGTAGTTCTGTGGCCATTGGGTTTTGAAGTTTTTTTTGGTAATGTTAATGAAGAGACTTTCATGGTCCATGAACATACGAAGTTCATACCAGACCCTAAGGATGGTGCCTGGGACGTGGTGACCTTGTTATTAGAAACCTTCCAAGTTGTGAATCGAATTCCTAGATGATGTTCTTCCATAGTTCCAATGAATGTCTTCACCTTTGGAGTGAATCTTAGAGAAGATGGTTGTTAGGTACGAAAAGTATAGTGTGTGTCAGAAAAGGAGTGAGAGTTCCATTTATGTTCTTGTCTTCATTCGTGTCATGATAAGTATGGTATGGAGGGAGGGCTAATGGCTTATCCTGGTTTTGAATCTAGTGATGGGAATTGGTTTTGTTCAAACATAAAGGTATCCTATGAGAGTGGTCGGGCAATGATTCTAGTGATTTTGGGTGTCCGTCACACCTTTGGATGTTTTGGAATTTGAAGGTGGTACATAGAGTGCTGCTTGGTGTAGTTTTGTGATGTATGGATAAGTGGGAAGGTTTATGGTCTAGTTTTTTCTAGTTCTTGTATAATGGTAGCCTAGGATTTTTAATAAGAGTTAAGGTTTGTTTCGAATGGTTTTATATCTGGAATGTCTGAATCACCTCTTTGAGTGAGGATTAATGGAGGTCTAGAAGTAGTTTTGAATAGGGAAGATAAGGGTGGCTAAAGTGTGGTTATATGCTTTCTCTCGATGGTAAAACATGAGGTAAGGGTGGTCACATGGCTGAACATGTTTGTATGAATGGATTGATTGTGGAGCGATGGTTAAACATGGTTGGAAATTACACATGATTGGTGATGGTTAAGTGTTGATGTGGCACATTTGGAAGGGAAGCCCGAGATTCCTAGAAGTTCATTGTGTCCCATATCTTGACATCAGAAACAGATAAGTCTGTGGTGGTGTTCTTCAATGACTTCTTTGCATGCCTCAGCTAGTGATAAGCATTCCCAACATCGTGAAATCGTGCCAGGTATGTTGAGATGCTCTAGCTCTCACCAAGAGACATGGAGGTGTTTGGTTGGATGAGGGACATCATGGAATTTACACACAAGGAAGTGGTATCTATGGAGTTTGATGAAGAGATTTACACCCTCAATGGCATAGGGTGAGGACCTCAGGATGGGCCATATATCAAAAAACACATTGGGTTCTATTCACAAAATCCAAGAACAGGCACTGGGTGACGTTCGTTCACATTTTTTGAGAAATAGTTTGGATAGACATAACATAATTTCAGTTTCGGTTTGTGATTGGGATTAAGATCAGTGGTTTTAATCCCTCATGGTGAGAAAATTTAATGACACCTCTATGGTGGGGAGTGATAAATAAGACATGGATGTAAGAAAAGTGAACATAGAGGTGATGTAGTGTCACTGGGGTAGCAAGGAAGAACCAATGAGGTGTGTGTCAGGTTCCTTAGAATAGAATGTGGGACTTGGATGTGGAGACAAATGATCCAAGTGTTAAATTGATCTCAGGGAGGTTCTATGTGATTTTTGTGAGAGCTATACCGTGTCGTAGGGGGGTTTGGTTGGATATAAAAATAGGTTTTGGAAAGAGAATTTGGGGTCTTATAACTGCAACGGAGATTGGGGTTAGAATCAGGACAATTTTTCCTTGTGTGGTTTTGGAACATTGTGAAGTTGGGTTAACCTTATCTATGTGATGTGGTTTCATGAAAATGGTGATTTTGATGATTTTCTAGAGGTAGGTAATTACATGATAATGAATTCTACTAGAATTATGGAAATGACCTCAGTGGGTGTGTGGAATGACAATGATAGACTTCAAGTCATTAATCACCTTGGGAATATGAGAAAAGGGTAGCGTACCATCAGTAGATGGTGGGTGTTCTGGGGAAATAAAGTCAATGGTTTACCAACCAGAGATGGTAAACATGATGGGTCAGGTGTGAGTGACCCACCACCGAGATCATTTTGTAGTAGAAAGTGCCTTACGAAATGATGTGAACCTGAGTGAGGTCATGATACTCTTAGTCCCTGAATGGATAGTGTAGGGATATCTTCCTAATGGTTGTGACTGTGCGGATGGATTCCAAGTGAGGGTAATTCACTTATGGATGCTTTGGCTGGTATGTTAGAATGTGTTTGGAAATGGTAAGGTTGGGTTCAGTTCTATTGGTCCTTCATCATTGGAGGAGGTTCCAAGTAACCGGAAATGGTGGAGAGAACCATACCAGATAAATGGTTTGACGATGATGTGATCAGATTTTCTAGATAAAAGGACATGAGTGGTCACCATTTGGGTGAGTTGGCCCTGGTAGAGGTCTTTGGCATGGTTTAACTGATCAATTAGCTGATAATTTTTTGTTGCATTTGGATGTATAGTTATGGAGTGATATCTTTAAGGAATGTGGTTTTGAGGGTCGTGTATTTTCCTTCGAGTGATACCGGGTTGGGTTGCCATTAGAGTTGGGCGAATAGAGAATGACTCCATGTGATTTGGGTCATGAGTTGTGTGGAGGATCAGTCCGATGAGGTTCTATTGGATCCCCCGGATGATAGGATGTTGTGTGTTACGTTTCCATGTGTTATGAGTTAGGTGTTGTCACCTAAGTGTTCCCCATGAAGTTCTCGTGGTGAGAATAGTTGAAGATGATGAATCCTTGAGGATTTATTCAGCATATGTTGTGGTTGTAGTGAGGAAGGATTCTGGGGAAATATTATGATCTTGATTTTTGTTCTGTAGGAATTGGGATGTACAACTAGAAACATGGAAGGTGGGAGTGGATAGGTAGAGCTTGTGGAATGATCCCTTGATATGGAAGTTAGTGATGATCAGAAGAGCGGCTCGAGGATGAGTCGTTATAAAGTGGAATGGTTACAGGATCCTAGATATTTTAAGGTATGTTATAGTTAAATTTTTTATTTGGCCTCTTCTCTTGGCTAGACAAGTGTTTCCCATGTTTATGTGGGGGCTCGAGGGTGCCCTGGGGGATCGGAGTGCGAAGAGAAGAGAAATCAGGTCAAAAAGTGAATGGCGAATGTTCTACGCACAGTTAAGGGAATCCATGTGGGTAAACTGTGCAGACCCTCCATCCTCGAATAGTAGTCGTCGCATGGTATGAGCACGGTTAGGGAAAACTATGTGGGATCCTAGGAAGATGTTGGAAATGGGATTTTTCGGACAATAGCTTCTGAACGGTTTGTGCATGAATTGGAAAACCGTGTGGGTAAATTGTGCGACCAAGAAAAGTTGGAAAATTTACAAAATTTCTATCCCAGGAATAGAAACCCAACTCATTATTTTCCACCATTTCATCCCCCACATACCTAGTGATGAACCATTCTGACCCAAGATTTCAAGAGGTGATTTTCATTCAATTCTTGGCCATTTGGAGCGTCATTGGTTGTAAATAGAATCTTCGGGTAATACTAATCCTCCCAACCACTCTCTTATTCAGATTAGGGCTTGTGGTTTCTCCCATCTTCATCCGATTCTCTAAACCAATGTTTTAGGTGGAACCTAGGGTGGGGTTTCAAGGGGCGATTGAATCCGGATCCAAGGCCTCTATTAAGTGTTCATTCATCATCGGATTCGAGTTAGGTGGTATTTAAGTTTTATAACTTGAGTTTTATAGAGATGTTTTCATGAAGTGTTTTGATTCTAATCCTCTTGTGAAGTGTTCATCGTTCAATTATGGTTATGTGATGTTTTGGGAGTCTAATCAATCTAATATAACCCTGGTGAATCCCACAAGATGCATGGAGGAAAATGTGACCTATGCTAGGGCCACCCATGGGGTGTGCCTACGTTCCCAAACATAGAGTTTAGCTTTGTAATTTTAGGGTTGTTGTGTGAGAACATAGATCCTATGGTGAATATGATATTAATCTTGAAGGATGTAAATGGGAGTACTAGTAACCCACATGGGTTGGGCGGTGACCCATGTGAGTGTTAGTGGTCTTAAAAGGGGTTATGTGAGATAAAGGGAAAACCTAAGGGGTTATCATTATTCATTATTATTCTTAGTGAGATAAGAATGGGAAATGATACTTGTGGATGAATTATGGAATGGGTTAATACATGAGAATTATTTGGTGAACCTAAATGATTGAATGTAATGAAGGGATTGTGTTATGTGATATGAGATTTTTTTTTGGAATGCATAAGTGGTTAAATGATTTTGACATGATAAATCAGATAAATGGGTCAATGAAGGGTCAATGATGAATTTGGGAAAAAAGGGAGGTTGAATACACCTAATGGGTTAAGGCATAGAAATGGGAATTTGGCTATGTGGATATGAATTGCATTTGGAAATTGTGTGAATGTGTTATTAAGTTGAAAGGACTAGAGGCCAAAATAGAATGGATTATGAACATAGTAATGAAGCCTAGTGAGTTAGGCATAATGAACAAAGCCTAGCGAGATAGGCACAATGACTGAATGCTTATTGAGATAAGCATAATAAAATGGAATTTTGTTAAATGAATAAATGATGTAAAATGTAGTAAATGTGTTAATGGGTTAAGGCATGGTGTTAACCCTTATGTTATTGTTATGCTTTATGTTTTCCTTGGGAAATAGTTTTGATGTTGTTTAAATGGATAATGGTTACATATACGTATACATGTTAACATAACTTGGTAGAGTGAGGTATTGACTGAAGTTCTATGCCCACGGTTTGAGTTGAACAGAGGCTCTAAACTCCACCTCTAATGCATGGGGTAGGGATATGACTGATTCTATGTTTCCCTATCGGCTGTATCCACCCGGACTGATGCTTCGAGGTCAGGATATGGTTACATCCACCCGGAATGATTCTTCAAGGTGAGGATATGGTTGACATCTACCCAAACTAATGCTTCGATGTGAGGATATGGTTGACATCCACCCGAACTAATTCTTTGAAGTGAGGATATGGTTGTAATTGGTAAGTTGGTCCTTGTGAGATATGACATCTTTGGGTTTTCCTCATGTATGTAATTCTGTACTTTAATCCCTGTAACATGTTATGATTCATTAACTCGTGCTAAATTTTTTAGAAATGGTAAGATATAGGAATGGAAAGATATGGAGAATAGTAATAGTTCTTTATAATGGACCTAAACTAGATAAGGGAACTAAATCATTCCATGTCATTTATTATTCATTTACCTTTTTGCATGCACAATTATTTATACCGGATATTTTGTAGAAAATGTTGGTGGCGGCCTACAAAGTTGTACTCACACCTATCTCCTGCCACCGTTGGGTACTTGAGAAGAATTCATGGTTTCAGGTTAGGACAAGGAAAAATGTTCTTTCTAGGGAGTTGTTTTTATGGGGGTTTTTGGAGAAGGACTAAAACATGGAGTCAGGACCATTTTGGGGATTTTGCGAACTTTCTTCTTTATAGTACTTTTTCACTTTTTCACTTGTACCAGGACATGACATATTTACTATTGGACATTGTTGTACCTCATTTTGGGAATGGTTCTTTATGAATGATCTTGTATTATTGGTTATTATTCCACTATTTGATTATCTTCTGTTGTGCGTTATTTGGAGAAAAATGGGTATAGTCTCCACAATTGACTATTTGGACCCCCGTTGCCAATCGACAACCTTGGGGGTACGAGGAGGTGCGCTTAAGGTTATGTAACCTGTAACACAATAGGTAAATAAAGAATATGAAATTTTTATATTTATCCATATTTGTGAATAAAATATTAATATTACTTTAAATGGGATGCTATGCTCGATGGTGTACCCAATACGCAACAACGAGTTTCTTGGAAATCTTACGTTGCACTCTAATAATAAAATAATATTATTTTAAATGGTAGTTAACGCCTAGCCATTGTTATGGCGGGAATTAACAGAACTAACTACAAAATGATTATATATGTTTGTCAAATATTTTTATTCTTTACAATAAATGTTAGAGTATTAAAAATGCGAATGAATCCAATTTTAAGCGTATACATTCTAATATTCTTTAAAAGGTCGATTAACCACCTTTTGAAGGCGAACCTCTTTTAAATCCAATTTTTGACAATTTTCTGTGTTAAATTTGAAAAAATAAAATTCTTATTTCGAATCAGGACATCAAAATTTTCTTTGTGTACATTTTTGGTATCTTTCCGATAAAGTTCATTTTTTTAATGAATAGTGAAAAATGTTGTATTTTAATTCAAACCCTCTTTTAAAGATAATTTATTTATATGATTAGATTATCTTTTGAATTGTTTTAAAAGTAAAATTAGAATATATTTTTACCATTTAATCCAATAGTGGTTGTTGGAATTAATTTCACATTGAAATTGGACTTAAACTAGTGTCAATCTTTGGATACTTATTGTTTCATAAAAACACGCTATTTGCTCTGACGATGGAAATTAATTATTAAATAAATTAATGAAACTTATATGTTTAGAATTTTTTAAAATAGACATAATATTTGAATTTGGAATATCAAATATAGAATAGGGTGAAGTTTTGGTTTCTTTCTAGAAAACTTCAATTTTTGATGAATAGTGAAACCACTAAGTGGTACTTAAGAAACTGATTTTTCGTTTAAATGAAATTTTACCACCACTGTGTTTTTAATTTAAAAAATCCGACATACATGGTTGTCATTAAGAAGTAAAATGTGGTTCAATGGGATTAAAATATTTTTTTGGTGAATAGTAACTTTTATGTTTTTAATCGCGATTATAGTTAATTAGTGTGGTTTAAGGTAAAAATAATGTTTTATTAATATGAGATGAGCTTGACACATGTCCTACCCTCATTGAATGTGTCATGGCCGACCAAGACAATCCATGGGTCATCTTGGGGACCCCATGGAGCCACATTGGTTGGGAAATGACATAAATAACATGTTATTTAATGTTAAAGTAAAAATGACACAAACATGAGTTGTTTTACTATAACAATTTTTAAATGGGGTTATAAAATTCATATGTTTTAATATAAATAGTCATTGGAAATCTAAAAATATTTCCTACATCATAGTTCTTTTTTTAATTTGTAGACATTAAATAAATTAAATTATTTATGACATCATGATGATGCAGCGAGTATCTCATTATTTAACGATTTAAATAAAATGAAAAGATAATGTAAACTATAAGACATAAAATAGTGAAAAACCTATTGGATGGGTATATTTCTAACCCTTATCACCTTATACTCTAATTATATTAAAGTGGTGCCTTTTAAATCCGAAACTCAGTTTAAAATAAAATAACATTTCTTTACTTTCCAAGAGCACCCCTCCTCTCCTCTTATAAAAGGCCCCCACCTCTACCACCATACACACACCTCTCAAGCCTTTGGCTCGGCCAACCCCTGCCCATTGCATCTCTCCACATCCCTCTCTTCATCATTTAAGCATCACTTTGGGAAGAATCCTTTCCATGGAAGCCTTTGAGCTTAAATCAATGAGAGTTGCCTGTTTTAAAGGTAGTGTTTTCTCCTGTGTTCTTATGTTTTATTTTGCTTCTCCAACCCCATAAAATCTTTTTATTATTTCATTTTGTAACAAAACCAGTATATTCAATATAATAGGATGTTTTTATGTTAATTATTTGAGCTACACTTACACACACCGTCGTCTAATGGTTAAAGAACATAATATTTCTGTGGTTGGCGATTTTCTGCCTCACGAAACGATGATTGTTCAATATTCTTTTAACACCTCTAAAGGTGGCCATTATGATGTCACAGTATTTTATATATGAAAGATATGGTATTTATGTTTACTATATGCTTCTGTTTTTTATATTTAAAACATACCTTTATTCTTTTCATGTTGTGTAAATGCGATAATTTCATATGAGGATGTGTGGACTACCGCCCCCTCAAGTGATATGACTTGTACATGCAATACATGGAATATATAAAGAATTAAATTAATGAACATATGTGACATATATAACATATATATTATACTATAATTATAATATATATATATATATATATATAATTTATTTTTAATTCCATTAATATGACAAAAAAATGAAAGTAGCGTTCTTGAGTACGTACGGCCTACCGTCTCCATGAACGGTGCTTTTCGTTTTTTATCTCCAAATGATATGGAATAGTATAAAATGAATATGTACTGGATATATATTATATTATAATCATTAATACTATTGTGGAAAATATTTACTTATAACTACATGGGCAATCATTTTTCAAACAAGTTCATTTTTGACTCATGTACCAAACATCGACAAAAACGTCTAATATGAAATAACATTATTAAACAATTATTATAAAATTATAATATGTGATATGAACTGAATAATAATATTTAAATGATTTCCTTAATAAATTATAAATTGACTAATGTTTATTATTCAGGAATATAAAGAAACGAACAAGACAAGTCGAACTTGAGGTAAGGGATAATACCCCTCTCTTTCTTTTTAAGTACACTTGTTTATGTCATTCCTTTTAAGCTCATCTTTCTTATGATTGGGATGTTTTTTTATATTACTCTTACTCTAATATTTATGTTCATATGATGAGAGACCATATTTTCTCTCATCAATCCATTTTGGTAGTTTTATGTGGTGTCGTTAGGCTGCCGAGTTTTCGTAAGGGTTTTTTTCATCTCACTTTTAGTCCCGTGAGATTTATGCTACATTTGACACCATTTCCTTTGAATGCTGTATGTACTTCCCATTATTATACTCTTTGTGTAATATAATTTCACTTATGGGTATTTACATACTTATTGTATGACCCTTCTTCAATGGGGTGTATGTTTCGAAAGTTACCCAAGTCTGTAAGGAAACCTTTCACCCTCCTCTTTTTAAAAGGATTATTTTGTTATGTATTTTAATTAACATACTATTATGTTGGTATATATTCTTATATATCATTATTGATGTAAATTTTATGACCAAGTGATGAGATACCCTTTTTATCTCTCCTCAAATCTTTTTCTGAATTTGTAAGTGACATCGTTATGCTGTCGAATTTTTGCAAGGGAACTTCTTAACCCAATTTTGATTCTTTGGGATAAACTTGTACACCTTGAATATGTCGTTCTATGATTATGTGTGAATGTGCTCTGATTTTTTTACACTTCATACCCACTTATATTTCGTGTATTCGTTTTTCACACATAATTATGTAACTGATTTATCCTTAATCCAAGGATATCATCTTTGTATGGGACTTCGTCTCAATCTCCTTTCATTGAGGAATATTTTGTTTTATAAACATCGTTATTTTATATGGTTTATAATCCCCTTTGACTTTTACATTTATTCAAAAGGAATATTTTTTCTACGAAGCATTTACTAAACGAAAAAGGGAATGTTTTTTTCATACGTATGCGGAGATAATGACTTCTCCGCTACCGTGACCATCATTTGAGTTTCGGCTTCCTCTACAAGCCATACCTTATTTTTAAAAGAAAAATAAATATCATGTTTTACTATTATTTTATTTTGGTATTGAAAATGGTTTTTATATGTTTTTATATCAATGTGTTGTATTGATATCTTGTTATTGAAAGGTGGAAATGTAATGTTTCCTTTATGCATGTTTTCTGTGATAAGATTATATTACGGTTCTTGGGAATTGTTATGAAGACGGGTGGTTCCGTGATAAACTAAGGGCGGGTGAGCCCGATATAGCTCTCCAATGCATTGGGTAATGCAATGGAGTGAAATGTTAAGGTTTCTCCGATGAGATTTAGGGAATATACTGTGATGGGTATTCCAAACATAACCAAGAGGGTTACACCCTACGTAAGAATGTTATGAATGCCTCAAGTTACCATTATGTCTTATGATTTCTTTGATTTATTCATGATTTGATGATGTATGTTAATGTTATTATGTTTTATGACTAAAGTATGTTTTCATTGATTCTTATGTGTACATGTACTCATGTTTTCTTTTCATATTTTCATATCCCTTACTGAAATTTTTATTCTCATCCCAATATTTTTTTGAAATGTTTTTCACAGGTCAAGGGAAAGGTAAATGATATGATGATAGTGTCAAGGAAGTGTCAAGAAAGAATCCATTTTTTATTTTAAATATGTTTCCGTTGATGGGAAAAAATGAATAATATCTTTATGTAACCACTTTGTTTAAATGTGGTATGTAATGAAAGTTTTATGATCTAATTCTCTAAAACTCTAAACCTGAAAAGATCATCAATGTGTAATCTTTTATTAACTCAAGATTAAGTAAGGTTTAAGGATGGGGCCTTATAGTTGGTATCAGAGGTCGGTTTAGACAACATTAGGGATTAAGAGTTTTTGTTAGACACATGATTAGTCCCTATATCTATTATTTCAGTTAAATCCTTGTTTTATAACTTTTTTCAGGTCAAGTAAAGTCAGTTACGAATGAAAGGAGAAGGATCTCAAACGACATTCATATCTCTTCCTGATGACATGCTTGAAATAATTATTGCAAAGTCTTGTTCGGATGATTGTGAAACTTTTTCTACCATACAACTCACTTGCAAGCAGTTGTTTGAGATATAAAACACCTCCACTATACCTATTTATCATCATGGATCATGGGTTGTTTTTAGACAAATACTATGTTCATAATATTCTCATATTTTCAAGAAAGGTAAATATTATCAAGGTATTTTCAAATATTTTACCTTATCACAAGAATTTGAGGCATATTATGATTTTAAAAATGGTGCTGAGTTAGGAGACCCTTGCACAACCTATTTATATTTGCTATTAAAATATATTCTCTCAGTACATACTTATGGTATTTTAAAAGGACCAATAATAGAAATATTCAACTCAAATTATGTCCGACTATTTTATATAAAGCATGTTTTATCAGATTTTTTGGAATTATATGTCATACATGATTATTTTCCAAAACTATTTTTCTGTGAACACCCATATGACCCATGTTGTACAAGGTGTATTTGGATGGAGGAAGTAAATGATTTTTAAGTATCTCTAAATCATTTTTGTAAAGCATGGGACTTCTACCTACGTGAGAAAGATGACGATGAAACCGAGTGGATGCCATGATCAAGGTATGATGTTATTCATTCTGGGAATCGTTTTATTTTATATTATGGTGGTGAAATAAGATATCAAGAATTAAGATGTTGAGATCATAACGAATATGGATGAAAATGATAGGTATAAGGAAACTATTGAGGTTAAAACATGTTAGGGTTATTTTTGGAGTTTTATAAAAAGGACAACACGTAGACCGTGTGACAACCCGTCACGTCGGACAAAGCTGCGGGAATCGAACCCACAACCAAAGTGCGACTGGTAATTATCACCTACCACTGGACTACGTGAAGTCCCTAGTTAGTTTGACTGATTCTTTTTAGTTAGATGATTTTTTGAATTATGAGTAAGTTTATTTTGTGTTATCTATGGAAATTTAGTAACCTATCATGGAGGATATGTGATTAGGTTAATTACTTTTCAATATGATACATTAAGAGAAACTGATGTTGTTTGGAGATAAATGTTACGATTTAAATTGGAAGACTATGTGAATAAATCCTTCAAATATTTGGGTTTCAATCTTATTTTGGTTTACTTTGAATAGGTTTATGGACAAATTTTTTATCGAATGGTCCTCTTTGAACTTTGGGTTTTGTTGGACAAATTATGGAGATTAAGAATAGATTTTCTTTTTATAAAGGGTTATCCTTTTCAGGATTATCTGATCATGTACTAACCTTTTTGGTTTTGGTTTTGGTTAATGTCTAAAGACATGAGAAGTATATAGTTCTCTTTTGTGGATTAGGTGATTCTCTAGAAGTTGATTATAGTACTCTTAATGTGAACAAGTCTTCCTAAATACTCGTCTTTTGGAGAAAATATGATTATGTGTAAGGAATCTAATAAAAGATGAAATTCAACATGATAAGTGATTATAAATAAATTCCTTAATAAAAAGTAACTTAAAACAAAAATGTTGTCTATTAACTTTTCCTACTGGGGAATCAAATACTGTTTAACCCATCACATGTTTTTTATTTTCTTGTGGTTAACTTTCTCCTAAACATGTTATCTATCACTCTCCATCAGAACATGATCCTATGTTTTCTCCTCCATGACCATGTTTTCCTACATGGAATCCTAGTATGGGTTAACTCGGGTGACCTCTGTACATATCTTTCATTATTTTAAAGTGATTGTTTTACTGACTCTTGTTCTGATGTGGGACTTTCAAGGTTGTTTCCAAGCCCAATTTTAAAATTGCGAGGACGCAATTCCCAAAAGGGGGGAAGGATGTAACACCCTAGGTAAATAAAGAATATGAAATTTTTATATTTATCCATTTTTTGTGAATAAAATATTAATATTACTTTAAAGGGGATGCTATTCTTGATGGCGTACCCAATATGCAACAACAAGTTTCTTGGGAATCTTAAGTTGCACTCTAATAATAAAATAATATTATTTTAAATGGTAGTTAACGCCTATCCATTTTAATGGAGGGAATGAACATAACTAACTACAAAATGATTATATAGGTTTGTCAAATATTTTTACTCTTTACAATAAATGTTAGAGGATAAAAAATGCGAATGAATCCAATTTTAAGCGTAGACATTCTAATATTCATTAAAAGTTCGAATAACCGCCATTTGAAGGAGAACCTCTTTTAAATCCACTTTTTGACAATTCTATGTGTTATATTTGAGATAATAAAATTCTCATTTAGAATCGGGACATCAAAATTTTCTTTGTGTAAATTTTTGGTATCTTTCCGATAAAGTTCATTTTTTAATGAATAGTGAAAAATGTTGTATTTTAATTCAAAACCTCTTTTAATATAATTTATTTATATGATTTGATTATATTTTGAATTGTTTTAAAAGTAAAATTATCATATATTTTTACCATTTAATCCAATAGTGGTCGTTGGAATTAATTTCACATTGAAATTGGACTTAAACTAGTGTCAATCTTTTGAAACTTTTTGTTTCATAAAAACACGCTATTTGCTATGACAATGGGAATTAATTATTAAATTAATTAATTCAACTTATATGTTTTGAATTTTGTAAAATAGACTTCATTTTTTAATTTGGAATATCAAATATATCTTAGGGTGAATTTTTTGTTTATTTCTGGAAAACATCAATTTTTGATGAATAGTGAAACCACTAAGTGGTACTTAAGAAACTGATTTTTCGTTTAAATGAAATTTTACCACCTCTGTGTTTTGAATTTCAAAAATTAGACATACATGGTTGTCATTAAAAAGTAAAATGTGGTTCAATGGGATTAAAATATTTTTTTGGTGAATAGTAACTTTTATGTTTTTAATCGCGATTATAGGTAATTAGTGTAGTTTAAGGTAAAAATAATATTTTATTAATATGATATGAGCTTGAAACATGTCCTACCCTCATTGAATGTGTCATGTCCGACCAAGACAATCCATGGGTCATCATTGGGACCCCATGGAGCCACTTTGGTTGGGAAATGACATAAATAACATTTTATTTAATGTTAAAGTAAAAATGACACAAACATGAGTTGTTTTACTAAAACAATTTTTAAATGTGGTTATAAAATTCAGATGTTTTACTATAAACAGTAATTATAAAGATAAAAATATTTCCTACATCATAGTAGTTTTTTATAATTTTTAGACATTAAATAAATTAAATTATTTATGACATCATGATGATGCAGCGAGTATCTCATTATTTAACGATTTAAATAAAATGAAAAGATAATGTAAACTATAAGACATAAACTAGTACAAAACCTATTTGATTGGTATATTTCTAACCCTTATCACCTTATCCTCTAATTATATCAATGTGGTACCTTTTAAATCCGAAACTCAGTTTAAAATAAAGTAACATTTCTTTACTTTCCAAGAGTACCCCTCCTCTCCTCTTATAAAAGGCCCCCACCTCTACCACCTTACACACACCTCTCAAGCCTTTGGCTCGGCCAACCCCTGCCCATTTCATCTCTCCACATCCCTCTTTTCATCATTTAAGCCTCACTTTGGGTAGAATCATTTCCAAGGAATCCTTTGAGCTTAAATCAATGAGAGTTCCCGTTTTAAAGGTAGTGTTTTCTCTTGTGTTCTTATGTTTTATTTTTCTTCTCCAACCCCCTAAACTCTTTTTATTCGTTCATTTTGTAACAAAAAAAGTATCTTAAATATACTAGGATGTTTTTATGTTAATTATTCGAGCTACACTTACACACACCTTCGTCTAATTGTTAATGAACATACTGTTTTTGTGGTTGGCGGTTTTCTACCTCACGAAATGATGATTGTTCAATATTCTTTTAACACCTCTGAAGGTGCCCATTATGATGTCACTGTATTTTATATATGATAGATATGGTATTTATGTTTACTATATTCATTTATATTTTATATTTAAAACATACCTTTATTCTTTTCATGTTGTGTAAATGCGATAATTTCATATGAGGAAGTGTGGACTACCGCCCCCTCAAGTGATGTGACTCGTACCTGCAATACATGGAATGTATAAAGAACGAAATTAATGATCATATGTGACATATATAACATATATATTATACTGGAATTATAATAAATATATATATATTTTTTTTAATTTCATTAACATGACAAAAAAAATGAAAGTAGCGTTAATGCGTACGTATGGCCTACCGTCTCCATGAACGTTGCTTTTCATTTTTTATCTCCAAATGATATGGAATAGTATATAATTAATATGTACTGGATATATATGATATTTTAATCATTACTACTATTTGGGAAATTATTTACTTATAACTACATGGGCAATCATTTTTCAAACAAGTTCATTTTTGACTCATGTACCAAACATCGGCCAAAACGTCTGATATGAACTAACATTATTAAATAATTATTATAAAATTATAATATGTGATATGAACTGAATAATAATATTTATAGGAGGTCCTTAGGAAATTATAAATTGACCAAAGTTTATTATTCAGGAATATAATGAAACGAACAAGACAAGTCGGACTTGAGGTGAGGGATCCTACCCCTCTCTTTCTTTTTAAGTACACTCTTTTATGTCATTCCTATTATGCTCATCATTCTTATGATTGGGATGTTCATTTATATTACTCTTACTGTACTTTTTATGTTCATATGATGAGAGATCTTATTTTCTCTCATCAATCCATTTTGGAAGTTTTAAGTGGCGCCGTTAAGCTGCTGATTTTTCTTAAGAGATTTTTTCATCTTACTTTTAGTCCCGTGAGATTTATGTTACATTTGCCACCATTTCCTTTGAGTGTTGTATGTACTTACAATTATTATACTCTTTGTGTAATATAATTTCATTTATGGGTATTTACATATTTAGTGTATGAACCTTCTTCAATGGGGTGTACGTTTCGAAAGATACCCAAGTCGATAAGGGAACCTTTCACCCTCCTCTTCTTAAAAGACTTATTTTGTTATGTCTTTTAATTCACATACTATTATGTTGGGATATGTTATTATATATCCTTATTGATGTAAAGTTTATGACCAAGTGATGAGATACCCTTTTTATCCCTCATCAACTCTTTTTTTGGATTTGGAAGTGACGCCGTTATGCTATCAAATTTTTGCAAAGGAACTTCTTAACCCAATTTTGATTCTTTGGGATAAACTTGTACACCTTGAATATGTCGTTCTATGATTATGTGTGAATGTCCCCTAATTGTTTTACACTTAATACCCACTTATATTTTGTGTATTATTTTTTCACACATAATTATGTAACTGATTTATCCTTAATCCAAGGATTCCCTCATTTTTTGGGACTTCGTCTCAATCCCCAATCATTGATGCATATTTTGTTTTATACAGAAATTTCTTTTATACGGTGTATAAACCCGTTTTAATTTTATGTTTATTCAAAAGGAATCTTTTTTCTATGAAATGTTTACTAAACGGCAAAAGGGAATGTTTTTGTCATATGTATGCGGCGACAACGACCTCTCTGCCGTCGTGACCATTATTTGAGTTTTGGCTTCCTCTAAAAGCCATACCTTCTTTTTAAAAGAAAAATAAATACCATGTTTTACTTTTCTTTTATTTTTGTAATGAAAATGGTTTTCATAATGTTTTTATATCAATGTGTTGTGTTGATATCTTGTTATTAAAAGGTGTAAATGTTATGTTTCCTTTATGCATGTTTTATGTGATAAGATTATATTATGGTTCTTGGGAATTGTTTTGATGATGGGTGGTTCCGTGATAAACTAAGGGAAGGTGAGCCCGATATAGCTCTCTAATGCATTGGGTAACACGAAGGAGTGAAACGTTAAGGTTTCTCTGAAGAGATTTAGGGAATATACTGTGATGGGTATTCCAAATGTAACCAAGAGGGTTACTCCCTACGTAAGAATGTTATGAATGCCTCAAGTTACCTTTATGTATTATGATTTCTATGATTTATTTATGATTTGATGAGGTATGTTAAAGTGCTTATGTTTTATGAGTAAAGTATTATTTCATTGATTCTTATGTGTACATGTACTCATGTTTCCATTCCATATTCTTATATCCCTTAATAAGCTTTTTATGCTCATCCCAAGTTTTGTTTCAAATGTTTTTCACAGGTCAAGGGAAAGGTACCTGATATTATGATATTGTCAAGGAAGTGTCAAGAAAGAATCCATGTTTTATTTTAAATATGTTTCTGTTGATGGGAAAAAATGAATACTATCTTTATGTAACCACTTTGTTTAAATGTGGAATGTAATTCATGTTTTATGATCTAATTCTCTAAAAACACTAAACCTGAAAAGATCCTCATTGTGTAATCTTGTATTAACTCAAGATTAAGTAAGGTTTAAGGCTAGGGACTTATAGAACCACCCATCTTAGATAACTAGTTTAATGGATTCCGGGTTGAGGATATTACAATATAGATCAGAATCCCATCTTCGAAAAATAATAATATATGTTTTTACAATATTTATGCCCTATTATTTTGGATTTATCCCTTATTTACCTATTTTAACTCTTACTATAGAAACATGAATTTTTACACATTGAGGGATATTACATTGGTTATTAAAAAAATGTACAATAAATGGTAAATGATTATTATTTTAGTCCTTTTCCATATCAATTTATAAAATTTAATATTTCTAGTAAATTTATATAATTTAATAACATATTATTTAATTATAAAATATCAATAATTTCATTTTTTATAACTATTATTTTCATTGACATTAATGATATCAAGATAACACTTATAACTAGACCAAAATATTTTATTATATCCTTGAAATTTCAAGGTAATATATTAATTTTTTATCACATTAATTATTCATAATTATATTTATTTTAATATTCTTAATAGCATGAATATGATTTTTCCATTAATTAAATAATTACTGCATTAATGTTTTACATGAATTTAAGGTAACTATTTATTTACTAAAAATATATAATAAAATTCCATGAGTAATATAAATATATTATATATTAAAAAAATAGTTATAGTGATACATATACCCTATATTAAACCTTATTAAAAATATTACACTTATAAAAAAAATATGGTGACGTGTATGAATTTTCTTTAAATAAAATACTATAAAGGTCATAATCTTATCCACTTTACCTTAAAAGGTAAAAAAGTACACCATAAGATAATTGTGATTGAGATAAAATTATAAAATAATATTTATTTTACTTTTTGGGTCATTTTACAGTTATTATAATATTATTTTTATCCTCAATTATATGATTTACACTTTACATCGGTAACTAAAATTACTAAAGTTATTATTAATATGGTCCAAAAATGAAAGGTATAAATTCCCTAAATGTGTACCCACTTATTCCAAATAGGTAATCCATAACTTTAAATTTCCAAACACAAAATATTCTGAAGTAAATTTATTATTTTATTTTTAAACCACAATGAAAACAATTTTTTTAGAAATATTCCATATCTAAATATAAAATATTTTTAAACTAAATTAAAGTATAAAATCAGTTTAAAAGAATAATTTTTTTTTGAATAAAAATTAACAAGTGAAAACATAAAACTATTCCTAAAAATTATTTTATAATGTAAATACCTTAAAAAAATATTGTTTTCAATGATAATTGGTATTTTTCACTATTCCTTGAAAAAACAAGATTTTTAGAAAATTTTAAATAATTAATAATATGAAATTTTTTAAATTCCATACTTATTGAATAAATCCATTTTTAAAATAATTTATTTTTATATATCTATAAATTATTTTTAATTATCACTCCTAAAAATAAAAAAAATCATTTTAGAAGAAAAGTTTTTTTCCAATGAACAAAATGAATATACTAAAAATCTAGTATTTATTTAAAAAATTATTATTTCTACCTTATAAATGAGTAGGACAATTAAATATTTCACAATTTTGTCAATAAAATTCAGTCCCTCTAATTTAATAGAAAGGGTATAATGGTCACATGTAAATAATAATATTTCTTTTTTTTTTGTTTAAGAGAATTATTGTGTGTCTTGTAAGATATTAAACTATTTTCTTAAATATAGGTTTTCTACAAGAAAAACCCATCATATGAATAAATAGTAATTTTTAGTGACTGAATACTTTCATACATAGATTTTTCATTGTAATAGATTAATATTCATTAGAAAACATGATGATCTTTGCTAGAATCATATAGGTCTAGTACCTCTGGAAACATGGATATTTAAATTACTTATTCAAAATTGAGATACACCATATCCCACAAAGTTATTCATAAATATAACCCTTTTTAGGTATATCATACATTATAAATTTATTCATAACTGTGGGAATGAAGACATAATAACATGTTAGTTCATATTCATAGTATGTGTAAATAATGGACAAATTAATGATCACTTAATTATAACATGAGCATAAGGGTATAAGAACATGATAATGAAATTTGAAAACCATAATTTTTTTTCATATATCACAAACAGTAGTCATGAAATAAATATTTGATGCCCATAAGACATAAATTTTAAATAAATCCATGAACATGACCCATGAAAGTATAAAATTGGTGTAAGACATATATTTTGGGAATACACATATGCAAAGATAGTCATATAACATGGCTATAAACTGAGGAATTCATAACATGTTAGGATTTGGATAACCAATAGTGTACCTATTTTGGGCTTGGGAAAACCTCTAGTATACCCACTTTTTGGTCTGGGATAACCCCATGTGTATTCTTTTGTTTAGGGTTATGGATATCCTCCCATGTACCCAGTTATTTTGGTCTTGGGATAAATTCATGTGTACCTTATTTTTTGGGTTTGGGAAAACCAATCATGTACCCACTTTATCACGAATGGGATAACCTCTTATGTACCCTTTTTGTTCCTAGAAAATTAATAATTACCCAATGAATTTATTGGATATATAGGTCCCACCAATCACATAATCCATATGTTCATGTGCCGTAAGATCATAAAACCTTTATCATGTCATAGCCCATGAAAATTAAATGGGTTTCAAAAACATTTCATCATAAAATTCCAAGTGTGGAAGAAATAGGTTCCATTAATATTTATTATCATCATCATAAATCATTGATCGAATGAATAAGGATGATACCATTGGATTATATCCCCTATAAATCATTAGCAATGCCATTGGTTTTATCAGTGGTAAATTTAAATTTCATAAGAATATCATTACATCATTATAAGAAAAATATTCTTTCTATAATGAAATTAATTATTTAAAATGTAAAATTTTCCCAAATTATAACGAAATTATATTATTTTAAAATATTATTGGAAAATATAAAGTGATGATTGAAATCATTTACTGGTATTGTTGGAAAAAAATTATTATTCTAGTTATACATGATAAAATTAATATTCCTTACACATTTTCAATAAAAATTTAAAATAACATTTTTTGGAAAAAATATGAAAATTAATTTAAAAAAATAAAAATTTAATTAATTTATAATTTTTTTAATAAATTATTATAGAAATTTAATCATATTAATTTTTTTTTTGAAATAAGGACATTTTACCAAAAGTATTTTTAACTGGAGAGGGAAATGATTTCAATTTTTCTTAAAAATATTCATTATATATATTGTGTACTGCAAGAAAACGAAAACGAAAATAAAATAGGTATTTTCATTAAATAACCATATAATAATAATATTAATGAGTTTATTGATATGTATATTAGAATATTTCAGCTTCTGAAGCATAACCATATATTTTCATGACAAACAATAAGATTGTAACATAAAACATTTATGACTTTGGAAATATTTGAATCATATGGCCCATGAATGAAATAAAATTGATCCATTTGTAAACACCCATAATTTTCTTTATAAAAATAATAATGTACATTTATGGTTAGTATATACCCTACAAAAAAGAAAAAATCGGGGAATATATCTTTGGTCCCATAGAAATAATAGTGATACAAATATATCATATATGTTTTGATACAATTTCAATCATAAGCCCCAAGAAATAATATCATTAAATAAAACATTAAATATATGATAATAAATAAATTCCTGGAATAGAACTGAAAATTGTATATATATAAACCCCATCAAATAAAATATTTTTATAACATTACATGTGTCCCAAAGAAGTAAATTTTATACAAAACTCTCTTACCTTAAGTATCAACTTTCTCTGTAATAGTCTAATCCACCAATAGAATAAAAATATATTTATTATAAAAATATTCTAAAACCATATCCATATAAATCACAACATATATGATTTATATAAACATTATATCACACGTTTATTAACAATTCATTTTTCAAATCATTATTTTGGGTAATAATATAATTATTTTTTTATATGGATTTGTTCAGTAGTTTTGTTTCATGTAATTTTTTCATAATTCCATACCCTGAATAAATTAATTAAATGTATAAATATAATTTATTTTCATTATATACAAATTTTTAGTCACAAATAAATTTTATAGATGGAAAAAGTTATTACAACATTCATAGAGATGGTAGGTCGTAGGTAGCATGAACATCATTTCCATTTTTTAACGGATATAACGAAATAAAGGTAAATAATAAGTCATCCTTAATTAATAATTAATATATAATATATAAAATATATAATATATAAATATATCCTTATTACCATCCAATTAAAGTGGAAATTAAAAACACCTCACATTAGTTTGTGAGGCGGTAGTATGACATACACGTGAGCAATGATATTGTTTTCCAATAGGTTGGAAGGTTGAAGGTAAGATGTAATAATATAATTTTCTAGGTTTTTTATGTAATAAATATCACATATGTACTATAAATCCATCATTATAAAATTCCATTAGAATATTTTATGGAAAAATAATTACATCGGTTCGGGAGGTGATATTCCACTATACAGAAAATTGATAAATTTACTTCCAATATGATGGAAGAGAGTCTGAATATAGGGTATAATATTGATATAATTAAATCCTAGTATATTGAAAATATGTATTTATTATATAAATATTTTTGAATATAATTTTAAGGAGTTGGAAGAAGAAATAAAATAAAAATTCTTGGTTAAGAATGATAACACATCTTTAGAGAACAACGATATGTTTTCACTAAAAGCCTTTATATGATGGATTTATAAACAAAATAATTCCTCTAGGAAGTGGGTAGAGATTTAAGAAAGATATGTTTCAAGTAATTGGTTGAACTAAAATTTTTTGGAAATGTTAAAAGGAATTTTGATGGGGTTCCCATACAAAAGTGTTGGGGAGGGCTCATATGAAATATTTGAAAAGAAAAAGTTAGGCTGACATTTTAGACAAGAAAAGAGTCTAAGAATGGATAATTATATAACCATATATGAGATAAGTTCTATATGATTATGGGATATTTTATTATATTACGTTTGTTGGTCATTTTAATTAGCATATCTTTAGTCCAACACCATGAAAACACTATTTAAACACTAAAAATGGTAATTATGTTTTATAATTTTTACTACTTATACCGAAAAAATTATGGTTTAAATATTAAATAATATATATTATGAAAATTCCAAATATTTATTCTTTTTTATGTTAAATTAATTTAATTATCATAATTTAATTTTAATTTAATACCTTAAACTTTATGAGAATTCATTTTTTGAAAGAGAAAGTCATCATATGCATAAAAAGTTTATATATAAAATTTCTTCCTAAAAATTATTTAAATGAACTAAATTGGTCTAAAAAATATTATTGAACTTATTTAATTTTTTTTAAAATTTATAACAATATATAAATTTATAATATTTTTAAATGGAGTGGCATTTATTAATAAAAAGAAATATTATTTATTATTTATTAAAAAATTAATATTGTTAGAAAAGTAAAAAAAATCACTATATGTTAATTTTAAAATGATGATTTCAAAAATTTAGTTCTTATTTTCTAATAAATATTCCAAATTTGTAAAAAAATTATTTCTATTATTTCTTCCAACAAAAAAATATGAAACATTTTTTTTTGAAAATGGTGTTTTCAATGAATATTAAGACATTACTAAATTATAGGTAGTTTTTTTATAAATATTGTTTTTAATTCATTGTCAATATTTTTAAAAAAGTGTTTATTCTTATTAATATACCCAATATAAATGGCCATGTTATAATGTTCATGATTAAATAATAATATTAATAGTACATCACAATTCTTTAAAACATGGTTTTGCATGTAAAAAAGAAATTAAATTTAAATGAAAAAAATAATATTTTATAAAATATCATGTTGTTACAAAATTAATCTCCAAAATAAATATAAATCCAATGGTCTTAGATATAAAAGTACTGAAACTAATAACTATATATCCAAAATAACCTCAACAACCTCATCATGAAAGACGTTTGTATCCTCAACTTTAATCTCATAACAATCAAATTACATCTCCAAAAACGAAAATTTCATTTTTTTTCTAAATAATATTTCATGTTAATAATAAAAATTATATATTCCTAGGGGCTCCAAAAATATCATTAGTCATCTCAAAATAATAAAATTTTAAAAAAATATATCAATTAACATGTTTCCCAGAATCAATATAATATTTATCCGTCAAACCGTTAAAGTAAAAAACATGTCATACTTACTATGAAATTATGTGGTATAGTGGTAAGTGACTCACTAATATCAAAATATGGTGATGGGTTCAATAATTCTGGCCTTTATAGGTGTGAAATATATTCACCCACACATAGGTTGTCATTTCTCTAAAATTATATTAATATAATTCAAATAATTTTCCCAAATATATGATGAACATCCTAAAAAATAATATTCACCATAAAATAAATTTTCAATTCCCTGGTCTTTTATATATTATAAAATTTTTTTTACACATTTTAATAACCATTTAATATAATATCATTAAATAAAATATATACCTTAAATTTTAACAATACCTTTTAAATAATGTCTATAAAATATAAAACAGCAGTCCTCAAATAAATTTTTACTAAAAGGTCTGCTAAACTAAAGATATTATTGTAACAACCCAGGTAAATAAAGAATATGACATATTTATATTTATCAATATTTGTGAATCAAATATTAATATTACTTTAAAGGGGATGCTATGCTCGATGGCATACCCAATACGCAACAACGAGTTTCTTGTGAATCTTTTGTTGCACTCTAAAAATAAAATAGTATTATTTTAAATGGTAGTTAACATGTAGCCTTTGTATCGGTGGTAATGGATAGAAATAACTAAAATATTATTATATATGTTTTTAAATGTTTTTACATATATCCAAAAAAAATATAAAGGCTTAAAATACGGAAAGAATTCAATTTTAGGCGTATATGCCCTAGTTGTCACAAAAGGTTCACTTATCACCTTTTGATGGAGAACCATCATTAAATATAGTTTTTCTCACTCTTATAAATTCTATTGGATCAAATAAAAATATTCTTAAGAATCTGGACATCAAAATTTACTTTGTGTAAATTTTTGGTATCTTTCCGATAAAGTGCATTTTTTAATGAATAGTGTAAAATGTTGTATTTTAATTCAAAACCTCTTTTTAATATAATTTATTTATATGATTAGATTATCTTTTCAATTGGTTTTAAAGTGAAATTAGAATATATTTTTACCATTTAATTCAATGGTGGTCATTGGAATAAATTTCACTTTGAAATTAGACTTAAACTGGTGTCAATCTTTTGAAACTTATTGTTTTATAAAAACACGCTATTTACTCTGATGGTGGGAATTAATTATTAAATTAATTAATGTGACTTATATGTTTTGAATTTTGTAAAATATACTTCATCTTTGAATTCGGAATATCAAATATAGCTTAGGGTGAATTTTTGGTATTTTTCTGAAAAACTTCAATTTTTTATGAATAGTGAAACCACTAAGTGGTACTTATAAAAACTGATTTTCCGTTTAAATGAAAATTTTCCATAATTGTGTTTTGAATTTCAAAATTCCTACATACATGGTTGTAATTAAGAAGTAAAATGTGGTTCAATGAGATTAAAATAATTTTTTGGTGAATAGTAACTTATTAAGTTTTTAATCGCGATTAGTGGTAATTAGTGTAATTTAAGGTAAAAACGATATTATAAAAATGTGAAAACACCATGACACTTGTCCTACCCCTATTTTATTAGTCATGTCCGACCAAGACAACCCATGGGTCGATTTAGGGGACTCTATGGAGCCTCTTGGGTGAGATAATGACTTTAATGCCTTTTTTTAAAATAACGGTGAAAATGACACTAACATAAATTGTTTTACTAAAACAAATTTTAGAAGGGGTTATACTAATCATAATTTTGTCTATAAATACTCTTTAGAAATATATAAAGATTTCCTATATCAGGATTTTTTTTATAATTTTTAGACATTAAGTAAATTAATTTAATTATGACATCATGATGATACAACGATGACCTCATTAATGAACAGTATAAATAAAATGAAACGATAATATAAAATCTAAGACCTACACTTGCCCAAAAACTATTGGATGGGAATATTTCGAAGCCTTATCATCTTATCATAGAAATAAATCAATTTGGGACCTTAGAAATTTGAAAAACCTTTGAAAATAAAATAATAGTTTCATGATTTCCAAAAGTGCCCCTCCTCCTCTCTTATAAAAGGCCCCCACCTCTATCTCATTTCACACACTCCTCAAGCCTTTGGCTCGTCCATCACCTGACCATTTACTCTCTCCACATCCATCTCCACATCCTAGAGGATTCCCTTTGGGCATATTCCTTTTAAAGGAAGCCTTTAGGCTCAAATCAAAAGGAGTTACACTTTTAAAGGTAATTCATTCTCTCAGGTTCATTTGTTTTATTTTGCTTATCCAGCCCACTAAACTCTTTTTATTTACTTATTTTGAAACAACACAAGTATCTTAAATATACTAGTATGTTTTTATAAGATTTATTCGAGATACAGTCTCACACAATTACATCAAATGGTTAAAGAACATACTGTTTCCGTGGATGGCGAAATTCTGCCTCCCGAAACGATGATTGTTCAATACTGATTTAACACCTTCAAAGGTGGCCATTAAGATGTCACTATATTTATATATGATATATAATATTTTTATGTTTTACTTAATCTTCTGTATTTTTCATTTTTGGCTTACATTTATGTCTTCCATTATGGGTATACGCGATATCTTCATTTTATGAAGTGCGAACTACCTCCCCCTCAAAGTGATGTGATTCGTTAATGCCATATGTGGGACGTATAAAGGATGGATTTAATGTTATTATATATGATGTTATACTGGAATTATTATATACCTCTATATAATTATTATTTCTTTCCATTAAAGTATGAGATAGAAATGAAAGTAGCGTTCATGCGTACGTACGGCTTTCCGTCTCTATGAACGGTGCATTTCATTTCTTATCCCCAAATGTAATGTACTATTAAAAGTACATGTATATAATGCATGTATATAATTAATGATATATCGAAATGATGAATATAATTCTGTAATTAAAATATACATACGTCTCATTTAGTTTTAATTCCATTAATATGACAAAGAAATGAAAGTAGCGTTCATGCATACGTACGGCTTACCGTCTCCATGAACGGTGCATTTCATTTCTTACCTCTAAATGATTATGTAATATTATAAATACATGTATATGCTGGATATATATGATATATATGATATCAAAATCAGAAATGTCATTCTGGATATAAAGAACCTTTGACCACACGAACAACATGTAATTGTAAGAAGTCCACTTTCGACTTAAGAACCAAATATCGACAAAACAAACATTATTAACTTAAATGGTTAAATAATGTTTATAACATGGCAATAAGTGATATAAAAGGAATAATGAAATTTAAAAATGTTCTTAATCAAGTATAAATTAACTCAAGTTTATTATTCAGGACGTTAAAGAAACAAAAAAGACAAGTCGGATTTGAGGTATGGGATCTTACTCCTCTCTTTCATTTTAAGTAGACTCTTTTATGTCATTCCCTCAAAAGCACATATTTCTTGTTATTGGGATGTTATTTTATATTACCCTTACTGTAATTTTTATGTTCATGTGATGAGAGACCCTATTCTCTCTCATCAATCCATTTTTGTAAGTTTTATGTGGCGTCGTTAGGCTGCCGAGTTTTCATAAGGGATTTTTCATCTCACTTTTATTCCCGTGATATTTATGCTACATTTGCCACAATTTCCATTGAGTGGTGTATTTACATCCCATTATTCTACTCTTTGTGTAATATACTTTCGTTTATGAGTATTTACATCAATGATTTATTGTCCTTCTTTCATGGGGTGTATGTTTTGAAAGATACCCAAGTCGGTAAGCGAACCTTTCACCCTCCTCTTTTTTAAAAGACTTCTTTTGTTGGGTATTTTAATTTACATATTGTTATGTTGGGATATGTTCTCATATATCCTTATTGATGTAAATTTTATGTCCAAGTGATGAGATACTCTTTTTATCTCTAATCAACTCATTTTGATCTGATGCCGTTAGGTTGTTAAGGGAAATTCTTAACCCAATTTCGATTTCTTTGGGTTCAACATGTAGTTATTGAATATGTCATCCTTTGAATATGTGTGTATGACCTTTCATTATTTTACACTTAATATCCACTTATATTTGGTGTATTCGTTTTTCACACATAATTATGTAATTGATTTATCCTTAAACCAAGGATACCGTCTTTGTAAGGGACTTCGTCTCAATCTCTTTTCATTGAGGCATATTATGTTTTATACACAACCTTATTTTATACGGTGTATAAACCCCTTAGACTTTTACATTTATTCAAAAGGAATCTTTTTATATGAAGTGTTTATTAAACGACAAAAGGGAATGTTTTTGTCGTACGTATGCGGTGACAACGACTTCTCCGCCGTCGTGACCATTATTTATGTTTCGGCTTCCACTACAAGCCATACCTTCTTTTTAAAAGAAAAATAAATACCATGTTTTACTTTTATTTTATTTTGGTATTGAAAATGGTTTTCATGATGTTTTTTCAATTTGTTGTACTGATATCTTGTGATTGAACGGTGGAAATTTTATGTTTCCTTTATGCATGTTTTATGTGATAAGATTATGTTATGGTTCTTGGGCATTGTTATGAATATGGGTGGTTCCGTGATAAACTAAGGGCGGGTGAGCCCGATATAGCTCTCCAATGCATTGGGTAACGCGAAGGAGTGAAACATTAAGGTTTCTCCAAAGAGATTTAGGGAATATACTGTGATGGGTATTCCAAACGTAACCAAGAGGGTTACTCCCTACGTAAGAATGTTATGAATGTATCAAGTTACCTTTATGTATTATGATTTCTATGATTTATTCATGGTTTGATGAGGTATGTTAAAGTGCCTATGATATATGGGTAAAGTGTGATTTCATTCTTATGTATATATGTACGCATGTTTCCTTTCCATATTTTTACAACCCTTACTGTGCTTTTTATGCTCATCCCAAGTTTTTGAAATTATTTTCACAGGTCAAGGGAAAGGTACAAGATGTGATGATTGTGTCAAGGATGTGTCAAGAAAGAATCCATGTTTTATTTTCAATATGATTCTGTTGATGGGAAGAATGAATACTGTCTTTTATGTAACCACTTTATTTAAATGTAAAATTTAATGCAAGTTTCATGATCTAATTCTCTAAAACTCTAAACCTGAAAAGATCCTCAATGTGTAATCTTGTAATAACTCAAGATTAAGTAAGGTTTAAGGCTGGGGCCTTATATTTGGTATCAAAGGTCAGTTTAGATAATTTTAGAGGTTAGGGTATTCTCTAAGCATAAGTGACATTACCACAATGGTTAGGATTTCAGAAAGAGTCCTAGTTTTAGATAAGGTGAATGAGTAAGTATATCTTAGTGTTTACCTTATTCATTTGTTCATGATGATTTTGTTGATATACTCACACTGAAATTTTTGTTTTTAGTGAATGGCTGGATCTCGCAGGCACCAAAGTGACAATTGGTTTGAAGGAAACTATGGTGGTTCTCTGATTAAGAGACTCGATGAAATGGGGTATTCAATGAGGAAACTCGTGGTTGTTCTAAACCAACTATCAAGGAGTCATGATCAACCACGTGAACCTTGGTATGTTCTATAATGTATCATGTACGAGATGACCAATCGATGTGGAGGTTCATGTAAAAATTAAAAAGGTAACCATTAGGGTTTATATGATCCTTACTTTTGAGGTAATTATGGGTTATTATATGTTATCATGGAAAATTAAAGGCATGAGATAAACTTGAGGTTAAAATATGTTATGTTTATTTTTGAAGATTTTATCTCTTTTTGGGAAATGTTTTGAGAATTATGTAGTTTTGTAAAAATGACAACACACAGACCGTGTGACAACCCGTCACGTTGGACCATGCTACGGGAATCGAACCCACAACCAAAGTGCGACTGGTATTTATCGCCTAACACTGGACTACGTGAAGTCCCTGGTTAGTTTGACTGATTCTTTTTAGTTATATTATTTTATGAATTAAGAGTAAGTTTATTTTGGGTTATTTATGAAAATGATTAACCTATCATGGAGGATATGTGATTAGGTTAATTACTTTTCAATACGAGACTTTAGGAGCAACTGATGTTGTTTGGAGATAAATGTTACGATTTAACTTGGAAGACTATGTGACTAAATCCTTCAAATATTTGGGTTTCAATCTTAGTTTAGTTTACTTTGAATAATTTTATGGAAAAATTGTTTATCGAATGGTCCTCAATGAAATTTGGGTTTTGTTGGACAAATTTTGGAGATTAAGAATAGATTTTCTTTTTATAAAGTGTTATCCTTTTCTGGATTATCCGATCTTATACTAAACTTTTGGGTTTTGGTTTTGGTTAAAGTCTAAATACATGGGAATTATATAGTTCTCTTTTTTGGTTTAGGTGATTATCTAGAAGTTGATTATAGTACTCTTAATGTGAACAAGTCTTCCTAAATACTCGTCTTTTGGAAAAAAAATATGAGTTTGATTAAGGAATCTAGTAAAAGTTGAAAGTCAACATGATAAGTGATTATGTTTCCTTATGAATAAATTCCTCAATAAAAAGTAACATAAAACAAAAATGTTGTCTATTAACTTTTCCTACTGGGGAATCGAACACCGTTTAACCCATAACAAGTTTTTGATTTTCTTACTATTAACTTTCTCCTAAACATGTTTTCTATCACTCTCCATCAGAACATGACCCTATATTTTTTCCTCCATGTCCATGTTTTTCTACATGGAATCCTAGTATGGGTTAACTTGGGTGACCTCTATACTTATCTTTCTTTATTTTAAAGTGATTGTTTTACCGACTCTTGTTTCGATTTGGGATTTTCAAGGAAGTTTCCAAGCTCAATTTTAAAAATTGCGAGGACGCAATTCCCAAAAGAGGGGAAGGATGTGACAACCTAGGTAAATAAAGAATATGAAATCTTTATATTTATCCATATTTGTGAATCAAATATTAATATTACTTTAAAGGGGATGCTATGCTCGATGGCATTTCCAATACGCAACAACGAGTTTCTTGGGAATCTTACATTGCACTCTAATAATAAAATAATATTATTTTAAATGGTAGTTAACATGTAGCCGTTGTATTGGCGGGAATAGATAGAAATAACTAAAATATTATTATATATGTTTTTAAATGTTTTTACATATATTCAAAAAACGATAAAGGCTTAAAATACAAAAAGAATTCAATTTTAGGCGTATATACCCTAGTTTTCACAAAAGGTTCACTTATCACCTTTTGATGGATAACCATCATTAAATATAGTATTTCTCACTCTTATAAATTCTATTGGATTAAATAAAACTATTATTATGAATGGGGACATCAGAATTTACTTTGTGTAAATTTTTGGTATCTTTCCGATAAAGTGCATTTTTTTAATGAATAGTGTAAAATGTTGTATTTTAATTCAAACCCTCTTTTTAATATAATTTATTTATATGATTAGATTATCTTTTTAATTGGTTTTAAAGTGAAATTAGAATATATTTTTACTATTTAATCTAATGTTGGTCATTGGAATAAATTTCACATTGAAATTAGACTTAAACTGGTGTCAATCTTTTGATACTTATTATTTTATAAAAACATGCTATTTGCTCTGACAGCGGGAATTAATTATTAAATTAATTAATGTGACTTATATGTTTTGAATTTTGTAAAATAGACTTCATTTTTGCATTCGGAATATCAAATATAACTTAGGGTGAATTTTTGGTAATTTTCTGAAAAACTTAAATTTTTGATGAATAGTGAAACCACTAAGTGGTACTTATAAAAACTGATTTTCCGTTTAAATGAAATTTTGTCATCATTGTGTTTTGAATTTTAAAAATCCAACATACATGGTTTCCATTAAGAAGTAAAATTTGGTTCAATGAGATTAAAATAATTTTTTGGTGAATAGTAACTTATTAAGTTTTTAATCACGATTAGTGGTAATTAGTGTAATTTAAGGTAAAAATGATATTATAAAAATGTGAAAACACCATGAAACTTGTCCTACCACTATTGGATGACTCATGGCCGACCAAGACAACCCATGGGTCGATTTAGGGGACCCTATGGAGCCTCTTGGGTGAGATAATGACTTTAATGCCTTTTTTAAGAAAATAAAGGTGAAAATGACACTAACATAAATTGTTTTACTAAAAAAAAATTTATAAGGGGTTATACTAATCATAATTTAGTCTATAAATACTCTTTGGAAAGATAAAAATATTTTCTACATCAGGATATTTTTTTATAATTTTTAGACATTAAGTAAATTAATTTAATTATGACATCATGATGATGCAACGATGACCTCATTATTGAACAGTTTAAATAAAATGAAACGATAATATAAAATCTAAGACCTAAACTTGTCCAAAAACTATTGTATGGGAATATTTCAAAGCATTATCATCTTAACTTCGAAATAAATTAATTTGGGACCTTAGAAATTCGAAAAACTTTTGACATAAAATAATAGTTTCATGATTTCCAAAAAGTGCCCATCCTCTCCTCTTATAAAAGGCCCCCACCTCTATCTCATTTCACACACTCCTCAAGCCTTTGGATCGGCCCTCCCCTGCCCATTTACTCTCTCCAAATCCCTCTCCTCATCCTAGAGGATTCCCTTTGGGAATAATCCTTTCAAAGGAAGCCTTTAGGCTCAAATCAAAAGGAGTTACAGTTTTAAAGGTAATTCATTCTCTCATGTTCATTTTTTTTATTTTGCTTCTCCAACCCCCTAAACTCTTTTTTTTACTTCTTTTGTAACAACACCAGTATATTAAATATACTAGGATGTTGTTATATGATTTATTCTAGCTACACTCTCACACAACTACATCAAATGGTTAAAGAACATACGGTTTCCGTGGATGGCGAAATTCTTCATCCCGAAACGATGATTGTTCAATACTCATTTAACACCTTCAAAGGTGGCCATTAAGATGTCACTATATTTATATATGATATATAATATGTTTATGTTTTACTTAAGCTTCTGTATTTTTCATTTTTGGCTTACCTTTATGGCTTCCATTATGGGTATACGCGATATCTTCATTTTAGGAAGTGCGGACTACCACCCCCTCAAAGTGATGTGATTCGTTAATGCCATACATGGGACTTATAAAGGATGTATTTAATGTTATTATATATGATGTTATACTGGAATTATTATATACCTCTATATCATTATTATTTATTTCCATTAAATTATGAGATAGAAATGAAAGTAGCGTTCATGCGCATGTACAACTTACCGTCTCCATGAACGGTGCATTTCATTTCTTAACCCCAAATATAAGGTACTATTAAAAGTACATGTATATAATGGATATATATAATGAATGATATATATAAATGATGAATATAATTCTAGAATTAAAATATACATACCTCTCATTTAGTTTAATTTCATTAATATGACAAAGAAATGAAAGTAGCGTTCATGCGTACGTACGGCTTACCGTCTCCATGAACGGTGCATTTCATTTCTTACCTCTAAATGATTATGTAATATTATAAATACATGTATATTCTGGATATATATTATATATATGATATCAAAATCAGGAATGTCACTCTGGATATAAATAACCTTTGACCACACGAACAACATGTAATTGTAAGAAGTTCACTTTCGACTTAAGAACCAAATATCGACAAAACAAACATTATTAACTTAAATGGTTACATAATGTTTATAACATGGAAATAAGTGAGATTAAAAGAATAATGAACTTTAAAAAGGTTCTTAATCAAGTAGAAATGAACTCAAGTTTATTATTCAGGACGTTAAAGAAACGAACAAGACAAGTCGGACATGAGGTACGAGATCTTACTCCTCTCTTTCTTTTTAAGTACACTCTTTTATGTCATTACCTCTAAAGCTCATATTTCTTGTTATTGGGATGTTATTTTATATTAAAATTACTTTAATTTTTATTTTCATGTGATAAGAGACCCTATTATCTCTCATCAATCCATTTTTGTATGTTTTATGTGGCTTCGTTAGGCTGCCGAGTTTTGGTAAGGGATTTTTCATCTCACTTTTATTCCCGTGAGATTTATGCTACATTTTCCACAATTTCCTTTGAGTGGTTTATGTACTTCCCATTATTATAGTCTTTGTGTAATATACTTTCGTTTATGAGTATTTACATCAATGATTTATTGTCCTTCTTTCATGGGGTGTATGTTTTGAAAGATACCCAAGTCGGTAAGGGAACCTTTCACCCTCCTCTTTTTTAAAAGACTTCTTTTGTTGGGTATTTTAATTTACATATTGTTATGTTGGGATATGTTCTCATATATCCTTATTGATGTAAATTTTATGTCCAAGTGATGAGATACACTTTTTATCTCTCATCAACTCATTTTGATGTGACGTCGTTAGGCTGTCAAGGGAACTTCTTAACCCAATTTCGATTTCTTTGGGTTCAACATGTATTTATTGAATATGTCATCCTTTGAATATGTGTGTATGACCTTTGATTATTTTACACTTAATATCCACTTATATTTGGTGTATTCATTTGTCACACAAAATTATGTAATTTATTTATCCTTAAACCAAGGATATCGTCTTTGTAAGGGACTTCATCTCAATCTCCTTTCATTGAGGCATATTCTATTTTATACACAACCTTATTTTATACGGTGTATAAAACCCTTTGACTTTTACGTTTATTCAAAAGGAATCTTTTTATACGAAGTGTTTATTAAACGACAAAAGGGAATGTTTTTGTCGTACGTATGCGGCGAAAACGACTTCTCCGCCGTCGTGACCATTATTTAAGTTTCGGCTTCCTCTACAAGCCATACCTTCTTTTTAAATGAAAAATAAATACCATGTTTTACTTTTATTTTATTTTGGTATTGAAAATGGTTTTCATGATGTTTTTTCAATGTGTTGTATTGATATCTTGTGATTGAAAGGTGGAAATTTTATGTTTCCTTTATGCATGTTTTATGTGATAAGATTATGTTATGGTTCTTGGGCATTGTTATGAATACGGGTGGTTCCGTGATAAAATAAGGGTGGGTGAGCCCGATATAGCTCTCCAATGCATTGGGTAACGCGAAGGAGTGAAACGTTAAGGTTTATCCGAATAGATTTAGGGAATATACTGTGATGGGTATTCAAAACGTAACCAAGAGGGTTACTCCCTACGTAAGAATGTTATGAATGTCTCAAGTTACCTTTATGTCTTATGATTTCTATGATTTATTCATGGTTTGATGAGGTAGGTTATAGTTCCTATGATTTATGGGTAAAGTATGATTTCATTCTTATGTATATATGAACTCATGTTTCCTTTCCATATTTTTATAACCCTTACTGAGCTTTTTATGCTCATCCCAAGTTTTTGAAATGTTTTTCACAGGTCAAGGGAGAGGTACGAGATGTGATGATAGTGTCAAGGATGTGTCATGAAAGAATACATGTTTTATTTTCAATATGATTCTGTTGATGGGAAGAATTAATATTATCTTTTATGTGACCACTTTGTTTAAATGTGGAATGTAATGCATGTTTCATGATCTAATTCTCTAAAACTCTAAACCTGAAAAGATCCTCAATGTGTAATCTTGTAATAACTCGAGATTAAGTAAGGTTTAAGGCTGGGTCCTTATAATTATTCCCATAAATGTCTCCTAGAAATCCATAATCATGTTAAATTATCTTCCAAAAATATCTAAAAAGGTATATATTTTCCTTAAAGCACATGATAAACCTTAGACATATCATCCCATGCCACTTTAGTTTTATCACATTTCTCAATAGAATATCGTAGGCTTACATTGCATCTATAATCTGATTCATCATAATGTTTCATACAAAAAATTATAATTATCTCAACCATATTAGCAAGGATTTTCAAAATAGTTGCGTAGTAAGGTTGCACTCACCATGCACTATAATAATGGCCAATATATTCCTCACCCATACATTCATTTTATTACCCCTATATGCATCAATGCCAAAACCAAATCCAAGTGTAGTATCTAGATTTTTTTAAATTCTAGGAAAACCATATAATATCTACCTTAACAATATTTTTGGATGTTATCATATACTTATACATATCCTAAAATTTATTCATGAGGTTTTATTCCTGAATCTATTTTTTTATAAATCAACATACCATGTATTACACTAACCATTCTCTGTTACTAGTTGTAATATTACTAACCCCAAGAGCCCAGAGCGAGTGGCTACATTATTAAATTAGAATAATGTAAATGATATCATATCCCAAAGGATATAATATTTTAGTAGTTTTTGTTAACTACATACATTCTTTAATCTCTTACTACATTTTGAAAAAAAAAATCATTATAGTGAAATTAAATATTCTACATCCATAAATGCAATAAAATATTCCTTATTCGTATCCTAGGTAAGGGAAAAAAAGAATATGGGTTTCCCCCTAAGCTAAGTAAGGGTTATGTACAGTGGATGTTGTCATTATTAAATAATGAATAATCAATAAGGTGTAGTAAATATGTAAAAACATATTCCAATTAATCAATAACATAATGAATAATTATAATATAGTAGAAGTAAATAAAGATCAAATGATTTCATATAAATAATCACATGAGTTTGAAAAATATCCCCATACATCAATACTATTGAAATAATCACATTTACAATAATAAATAGTCTTTTAAATATAGAATGATGAATGTTGGACATTGTAACCTTACCATCAAGAACACATGCCAATACATATTACAAAAATATTCAAGGCCTCAGCTAAATACTAAAACTTATTTCTCACAAGAGACATACCAATTCATAAATAGACTATAAAAGTCGTTTCCCATCACATAAAAAGTATAATTCTTTCATCATATAAAAGCGGTGAATCATAATCAATGTAAACATCATTATTTAAAAATCATTCATAAATATTGTTAATATTTTCTCTAGTCAAACTGATTATAAACCACATAGGGATATATTAAAGATAGTATAAACACATTTCCCCTATTAAGTATATGTTAAACAGTATATTATTATATTTAATGAATAGAAATTCCCTAAAATGATAATTATGAACATTCTTGAGAAAAATAACCATTTATCTTCAAAAATCAATTTTATGAAAAAGAGTATTTTAAAAATATTAGAATTACATTTTACTTTGAGAAAATCATGTAAACTTTAAATTGGATCTTCATATCAATGAGTATTAATGATGTTAGTGATTTATATTCATGCGTCTTATGTTAAATTAAAAATAAATTTCTGATTTTTTATCTAAAATTTATAAAAAACATTATTCAAAAAATGAAATGAAGATTCATTTTAAACCATTTTATAAATAATAAATAATGAGAAAAAAATTCAATCATAAATCAATAGACAATTTTAATAAAAATCTGTAAAATATTTTAAGTAAAATATGGATATAGATGTAAAGATACCTGAATGAGCATTAAAACAAGTTGGTTTTCCTTAAAAATGATTTTGTTGTGTTGAGTTCATTAAAGGTTGAAACTAGATGGAGAATTTTGTTTCTAGAAATAACCATATTTGAATAGAATAGTTATTTATTTAGGTTATTGGTATACTTTAGGATTTATCATATCTTTTTAATTAAGGTAACAATATTTCATTATGATTATTCTTTTTTTTTTGAAAGATAAGAAGTATATAAGATCATAGCTGTTACAAAATAATTTGCTGATTAATGTTATCTTGAGAATGCTCATCGTATTATTGATAACATTAAAGTATAATTTGGAATAAATAATATGTCAATAAAATATTTTATTCCATAGTTTTAGAAAAAGGATATCATATATTATAGGTGACAACACATCGCATCTGGAAACGTCGTGAGACATTAACCTTAAACTGAAGGAGGATAATGGTGTATTGCATACCACTGTCCAAGGTGATGGGCTGGTTAGTATGAATGTTTCATTAAATAATGTTTTTATTAATTCATATTTATCTAATTCAATATTTTTTAAATGATTAATGGTTTTTTAGGAGATGTTTTATTAAGTAAAAGTTTATATTAGTATGATTTTTAATGTAAAGGATTATTTGTGATTAATTCAATTATGATTCTGGATATGGAAGAAGAATTGTTATAAGTATTAACACTAATTAGTTGGATTATTCTTATCTTTTTGAGTTACTATTGATGTATTATAGATTAATTTAATAGAAAAAATTATCCTTTTTGTGTTAGTAAATATAAGAGAAATTTTGTTTTTTCTATGGTGGAATATATTATTAATTAGAATATTATTTTATTTACTAAGCCATGAAAAAAATTATTTAATACTCAATATTTGGAGTGAAATAACATATTGGGGTGGCAATCTTTTTAAGGGTGAAATTATAGTTATCATGAAAGTATATTTTCTTTTTTCAATACTACATTGTAAAATAATCCCTCAAATAATGGAAAAGGATACAAAATAAAATATAAACCTATTTCCTTCATTTATATTGAAACAATTAAATTTTATATAAAAAAATATTTATTATTTTTAGGTCCTTAAATTTAATTTTTTTTCATTCATATTCTTGAGATAAGTGATCTCTATCACTCCCCATAATTATTAATTATTTTATTTTATTTTCATATCTTAACATTCCACCAACATTCTCACATATGGAAACCTAGTTATGTGATAACTTTTTTATACCATTTCACTTATTTTTAATATACTTTTTATTAACCCTTTTTTTATGTGTTTTTCCACATATAAATTTTCAAACCCTTTTTTTTCGAGATCATAATTAAATTGTAAAGAAAAAAAATTAATGGGGTAAAATGTGACGCCCTAAGATTTTAAAGGAGGAACACCATATCCTATAGAATATATTACAAAAAAACTGTTCTTATAATATATTATAACACTAATATATATTATGGAATATTTCATTTTAAATTAATACCATATCATCATTATTTAGAGGAACACACAAACCCAAATCTAAATGAACCATAATATTGTATACCCTTGTAACATGATCATTAAATTGGTGGGTATGAATTAGAATATATAAATAATTAAAATTATATGGTTTAAAAATGAAGAAAATAAATAAATTTAACACATATTTATATAAAATAATTATGAATTATTTCAAAGAAAAATAAATGTTTATGGAAAAGCAATATATTTTATAAAAAGCGGTTACTTCTTGCATTGAAAATATTTTTTAAAATTAATTTTTACCCATTTTATAAAATTTATTTTTCAAATTTAAAATTATTTTTTTAAATAAATATATCAACATTATTCTATTATGAATTTTGGGTATTTTTCTAAACATTCATTTTTTTGATGAATAGTGATGATACTGATTTTTTTAAAAAATACTTTTTCTGGTAAAACATTGATAAGAGCCATTTTATATTAACATGGAGTAAAAATTAAAATTAGTTCCATTATATTATTATAAATCCCTATTAGATTATTTTAAGGGATTATAAGTTTAATTTTTATTTTAAAACTTGTTAAACATTTGAAATTTATTCTTTTTGGAAACCATTTATCAACACGTCTCCATATTTAATTTTAAATTAAATTATACCACTTATTGGTATTTAATTTGGATTTATGTAGTTTATATTTGGAATAAAAATAATTTATATTATCTTATAATTTTAACAAAAAAAATTACCATAATGAATTGTGAATACTGTAATAATTATTTTCTGTGTTTATGGTAAAATCTGTTTATCAGTGGAAACTAAAAACGTAAGGTTTAAAAATAAAAATAACATTTATAATTACAATTTTATTATAAAATGTATAAATTTTAACTTTTATGATTCTAAATTAATGTTTTTTCCCATGCTCCATGAGAAAAGATTTGGTGGACATCATTCATTTCAAAAATTCTAAGTGAGTCATATCTCTCACATATAAAATGATAGTCCTTCTCTCCACCTTTAATAAACTTAAAACCAATTCGTTTTTCCAATACTTAACTATATAAATATTTTAATTCCATACTGTAATTTAGTAATCCTTTCATATTAAATCCAATATATGAAATATTCTGGTGTAAAGAAAAAAACATTGTCCAAACATGAGGTAACATCCCCAACCGAGCGTTTGATAAAATTTCTTATTCTGTCTAATTAAAATTTTATTTACCCATTTTGATATAATAAAATCAATATAATTTACATAATGATAAGTTTTTTTGTTATTATAATTAACTAAATATTTATCCTTCTACATTTTATGGGAAACAAAACTGTTGATCGTGTGTACAACAGACTATCGACCTGCAAATTTTTGTAATTAATTTTTAATGATGTCTTATAATGGCTATATATAATGAGGTATAAAATGTTTATATATGATATTTATGATATATTTATACATATATAACTGAAATATAATATATATATATATATAGACCATATTTCATTCCAATATATATAAATTACGATAATGTCGCTTGTGTGTACAGTGGACTACGGCCTTGCAAAATAGTGTAATTAAAATTTCAATTAAGATTTAAAAGGAAGGTAATAAGTATTAATTTGATGTTGATAAATTATATTAATGGATTATGTCTCATTATTTAAAATAAATATATCGTGAAATTTATTTTATTAAAATCCATTTAATAAATTATTTGGTTTCTCATTTTTATATAGGACTATCATCTTTTGAAGCATTATGATTCATTATTCACTAACAATTTACCTAGAAGTTAATAGAGGATAAATTTAATGATTTTAATTGAAAAATATAACAATATAATTATTATTTAAAATTACTATATCATCCACTTACATATTATTTCAATCGTTAATAAAATTATAATTCTGCTTGTGTGTATGTACGGTGTATATTATCCATGAACTGATGGATTCATTCTCCACGATTATAATTCCACAATGATTAAAAAGAATAATGTAATTAAAAATAATTATATTTATGGAATTAATATAATTATATAGGTGATTGAACTATATCATATGTTCAATATCTATAATTCTCATGAATAAACATGCATGATAAAAAAATGAACACTCAAAAAAATAATTATAGTGAAATAATATTGACAAATGGAAAATAAGATGTTATAAAAGAATAATATATGATATTATAAAAATTATTTTTTTCAATTATAATTTAATAACATGTTCAAAACTAGTAAATTAAAGGTTATGTACAGCTCAAATAAAGGTAAAAAAGAGGTAAAGAGTTTCTTAAGTCAATTTTCATTCATTGGGTTATACATCTACTATGTTGATTACATTAAGAATAATTTTTGTGTTAAATAACTTTTCATTTATTTATATTTATTTTAAACATTCCTTTGTGTGGATCTAAATTTTTTGAACATAATCATACCATTAATTAACCATCTACTGAATGATACAACATTGAAACATTTTATATATCAAAACTCCCAACATTGAGAGACATGTTATTTTATGCATCTAATTTATAATGAATGGTGTACATACTAACTATTTACATACAATATCAGGAATCCTTCCTATATAAATATATATTAATTAACCATTCATATACTTCATTCTTAGGATGTTATGATACAAATGTTACCAAATACATATGTGTTTTTGTTTTAATCTCATTTTAATCGGTATTTCTTATGCTTGAATTTCCATTGAAGGAAATTATTTGATAATTGTATAATAAATCCATTTAATTTGATTATTATATAGTTATTAAATATTTTTTATGTAATATTAAAATTTAATATCATTGGAAAATAAAATTAATGTGACTTTATTATTTAAAAAATCCAATGTCAGTTCTTAATTCGATTGAAAATCCATTTTATTCCAAATCCTTTTTTCTAAAAATGATTTCAAAATGGGTTTTAAAATATTTAATTATTGAATTTTTACACATAATTATATTATTTATTTTTTAATATGATTCATCATGTATTTTTCTTGTCAAATTATTATTTTTTAAATTTTTATAACAAAATGATAAATGAATCATTGTTTTTAATGTATTTGGAATAAAGAGGACACTTCCTCTATCATAACCACACAATTTTTTAAAGCATAATTTTTCTGTTTCAAAGTGTATATTAAAAATAATTTTTTATCTAATTTTTGGTAATGTTTTATATTTTAAATAACTTTTTTCACAATGGAAAGGATATTTTCCTCAAGAAATGTTGTATGTTATCTTTTAAAATCATTTTCCATCTAAGATTACATCTTTGGAGGCTACTCAAAGTGAAAAGGTTATATTCATCAAGAATTTTTTCATAAATTATTTTTATAAACAATAGTGATCTTTTATTTTATTAATTTATTATAAATATTTTATATATAACTCTCATATATATACCTATTTTATTATCACTTCCTATGATGGGGTAAAACACACCTTATGATTGTCTCTAACATTCCTTCACTACAAAATTTCATTTGATTATGATATAATGAATGATTTTGTAACCCTTTTTGTATGGTTAGTTTTTATATAAATTCTTATTATTGATTTAATTTATGTCTAAATCATAGATAATAAAGATGTTATGATGACTACACCCAGATTTTTCTCCAATTCATTGGGTAATGTTTTAGTCTCATGAGATGTCATATATGGAATTAGTGAGAGTACATACACCATTATGGTACTCTATCCACCATGTGATGTTGTATTAGTAGTTATCTTTGAATTATTATAATGTAATGTTTTATATTCTTACCATACTGTGTATGATTCCATGATCTCATGATACCAATTTCTTTATTTTATGTTTCTATATGATTACTCATGTTACGTCTCTTATATAATATTGTGATATAAATTTGAATCACATGTATTATTTAATTATCATGTTTATTCCCTTAATGGGATTTTAAGATCACCCATTGATTTATGTATTCCTCGAGTTATCCAATAATGTTATTATAGATAATGTGGATTCAAGGATATCAATATAGAGAATAAAATTAATATTCCATGATTAAGATTCCTTTTATGTAATATAAACCTAGTATTCTAAATTAAAAATACATCAACGGTCCTTGTTTCATATTATTGGTTATTTATCATTACGAATTATGTAATGATATGATTTAGAGGATTTGGCCATGAAATTTGGTATCAGATTAATGGTACATTTAACCATTGGATCTATGATGAAAAAACAATAGTGATAACCCTATGAATAATTATAAGGATAAGACTATGTATTGAAAAATATTTGGGAATCAGGGTGAATTATAGAGAAAGTGATATCAGATAAATTACATCTCTATATAGATACTACAAGTGGATGTGGTTCTATAAAATATGCCACTATGGGTAATTACTTTGAAAAAAAATTGTCAAGCATAAATCGACCATAACCCTAAACATTAAAATTGGCCTTATCACACACCTGGTTTGCAAATACCATGTGATATTCATTGCAAAATAAAAAAACTCTTAACAATTCCTGATATAGGACTTGAATATATTATAATCATAGATGGCCTAGGTTAAACCAAAAGATTCATGGGTAGATAAGTATAAGATTGATCATAAGGTTAATGGAAAAAGTACCCTTTGAGGAATTATGTTGTGGAAGTCTAAGGTGATTAAAATTATTTTGTGATACATTTATTGTAATATGAACCTTTGGTTTGGTATGTGTTTTTGTTAAAATAATTTTTTTATAATGAATGTGTTTAAATTATATGGAAAAAAGATTAAAGGTATTGGTATCATTTAGGTTATATATTGTCTTTTATTTTATTCTAATAATATTTTATTAAGCATTTTTTCTATTTTGGGAATGATAATCTTTATAGATTATCATAGTGGTTTTAAACTAATTTGATGATTAATGTTATTTTGAGGATTTGGATCATATTCACGAGAACATGAAACGATCACGGTGAATTATGAATATGACTACCACATATGTTTTTCAAAAGTTATAGAAAAATTAAAACCTATATGTGAGTTCATAACACATCATATATGGTGTGGCCAATGGAAATAACCAAAAATTAAAGAGCGATGAGAGTGAAACACCTACCACTGGCATAGATGACGTAATGTTTAGTATGAAATTATATTTACATAAAATATTTTATGAATATGTTATAAGTTGATCAAATACAATTTGAGGTTATTAATGAAATTTCCATAGAATATTTACTAGGTTGAAGTATATATATAATTTGAAAGTGCATGGATCCATGTGGATCGACCCTTTGTGTGTTTTTGAAGACTATAGTTGTTGGAGGAGGGTCAGAAGAAGACTAGAGGTGTTCAGCTACTAGAATATGGAAGTAAATATATTTCAAGACAGGTAAAATTTATATATTATGTGAAAGTAGGTTTCAGGACCTATATGTTTTAGGGCTACGTAAACTAAAAAGTGACATATTTTTCGGTAGATTCAATCCATGAGGATTACACGATGTGAAATGAGATTACACGTCATGTAAATCCTCAATTCAATATGTTTTAAATGTTTCTAGTTTCTCATTTCTATCAAACCCTATGGATTTATCACCTCTCTCTTGATTCTGATTGACCCATTGACCACCTCTTTAACAATTTGGAGATTCCATTATCAAGGATAAATCCCAAGATTTACTCCATTGAAAGTTTTTTGATCAATTTTATGTCCTACCATTGTTCTCCAGGTTTCATTGATTTGTTTCCTCCTTTTAATATTTTCTATATTTTTGTACTTGATCTCAATGTTTCTAATAGAGCTATGATGGTTATTTTCTGGGAGAATTTGGCTTCACATCCTCAGGTTGATGCATTTCTTGTGGGAGGGGAGATCGATATCCAAAGCATTGGTACATTCTCATGATATTAACATTGACACCCTTTTAATGTAGGTGATTCGTTGATTATATTTTTAGTTACATGAAATCATAGATCTAGCATGATTTATCCCTTTGTATCATAATAAAATTGTCATAAAAATTTATTTAACTAGATTAAAAAATTGTTATAGATCACTTGGCTATGTTGTTTTTTATACCATGATAACATTTTACCTCCTTTTTTCTTGATATTGCGGTATCTATGTTGGGCTAATTATTCTTGGTGTAGCATGTTGTTCTGTATGGGAATTGGTATAGAATGTAAAGCAGTAATTAATTGATAATTAATTGTCCAAATATTAAATAGGAATATTTTATAAATCTGGTTGTACTTGTAATTTGATGATAATCAAATTGATACAAGTATGAATGATTAATGGAATTGGTTAAGGAACCTGAACCATGTTGATGCATGGGGATAAAAGTATTCATTTCTTAATAAATTAATTGTTCAAATATTTTGTGATAGTTTTGATAGATTTTTTCTTAGTTTTCTACGAGTCAGAAACTATGATAATGAAGTATTTAATTTGGGATGTAAAAAGAAACATTTTTCTGATCAAATATAATTACTTTATAGGGCCTTAGATTCCCATTTTCTTATAAAGGCCACAAACCTTGTTCAATGGAGTTTTGGGATCTTTTTGTGTGTGAAGGAAATATTCCTTACTTTAGGGAGAAGTGATTCGTTATAATATTTTTTTGTACTGATTATGATGTGATGTGGGCCTAGGATGGTTGATCCTATAGGGTTATTGTAGATGGTGGGACAGGGAGGCATGGATGTGTTGTGAGCAAGGGATGTCAGATCTGGGAGGGTTATTATGGTATGAGGGATGGAGAGGTTTGATTTTTGAGGCATAATTTGACCCAAGGAGTGGAGAGATATATCAGGATATGTAATTGGTGTTTGGTAGGAAACTGGAGATGATAGAATATGATGAAGCCGATCTTACCCATTATTATGAATATTGGATTCTTGTTTAGATATGTTTTTTGGTTGATGACCATGCTTTTCTTTATCTACTATCCTTTCCCCACTACTTTAGGAATATGGTTTTGGTTACTATCCTTACAATAGAGTAACATATTTATGGGGAATGCCTCATTCTTATCATGTTTATCTTATTATGAATAGATGAGTCTTTGCTCCTATTATAGGTGGCAAAGACTAGATTTATAGTTCATCTAATAGAAATATTGAGACACTTATATATGGTAGAATAGAATTTTTGTCTTAGTATACTAGGTAATAAGGAATGTAATTATGTTACAAAATGAATAAATTTTCAACCCATGGGGTTGCAGTTTTCTGGGATGCAATGCTGAGGTTATAATTATGAGAATCTATAGAATTAGTTTCCTTATTCTTGGAGGGCTTGAAACATTTTTATGATGCTAATATAACATAATGTGGAATACTTTAATGGGTAATTAATGGTTAATAAATTAATTAACAAAAATATCAAGTCATGAAAATGAATAAAATAATTTAATGTATCTCTTTAAATGGTTTTTATCTAATAAGATATATGGTCTTAGTACTGGTAGCTGATAGTTCGAGATACGTTAGTTGTAGTTTATTATAAGACTAGGTAATTCCCATAGTGTGTTAATGATCTCTATTATATAATTTACATTTCTTCTTTTAATATGATACTCCACCATTTCGATTAGGAAAATAGACACCCCGAGGATTTTGATCCCCGGGGGTGTTTTCTCCAACATCCCAATGGGACGAGGGATGGCTGACTACCCATTTTCGCCCCAATCTCTTCTAATTATTATTACTAGTGCTGGTAAACACAATAGTTTTTCCCCAAATATGTGTGAAGATTTATGTAATGGGTTGTGGTTATTTCACACACATATATTTCGGATATATTATCCAAAGTAATACTATAGGTACAACACATATACGATGTGATTATTTGAGGTTATTTACTTATTGTAAGGGATGTGATGGATTGAGTTATAAAACATGATGTATCATACATGTTATGTGGGCTATGGTGGATCCTGGAAACTAACTGGTAACTTTTGGTTACATGGATGTGGTGTTTTGTTTCATGAGATTCATGTTGTGGTTCTTCGACCAAGTGTTTACAGGCTAGCCTTTTTGGAGAGAGATTCTCAGGATGTGTGACATTGGGGTAGAGTGGAAAACCATTGGGGAAGATGTATCATGATAACCTTGATATTATTTATTATATTATCTTATCTTATATTCAATACATGTTGAGATTAGCCATGGTGACGATGGTAACATTGCATACCTGTTTGATGATGAGTTAGTTTCACTTATTGTTCACAGTTGTTTAGAAATATTTCATTAACTTTTTCATGACAACTATTATGTACAATCCTAATGAGTATTTTGTTATACTCACCCTATATATATATATATATATATAATTTTTTAGGTTGGTTGGAGTAGGCTTCAGATTAGGCTGGTTACTATTAAATTAGGGATTAACAGAAACTTTTTCGATTCATGGTCATTGTCATCCTTACTTTTCTTTTGGTATGTAAAATTTCCCTTTCAATTTTATTATTTATTTCATGTCATTAAATATCATAAATTTTGTTTTATTTTTTATTTTACAATGGGGAGGATTTGGTTGATGTCTATTATATCTCTCTCTTTCGCATGTTTTCTCTTATGTAATGCCTTCAATTTTCCTGTTTATTATACCCTCGGTGATATTTTCCAACCTGAGATCTACTGGAGGTGGGACTAAAGTGTAACTACCTATCTTCACCCATTGGTGGCCCAATAGGGGTATTACTTGAGGGGAGGGGGTTTTGAAAGTGTGGAATCATAGGTCAATTTGATGGATAGAATAGAGTTCAAAGTTAGGAATAGGTGAGGATGCATGGGTTGATAGGGAAAAACATTTAAAACTGTATAGAAACCACTGTAATTAGGGGATATTTTCATAGACATGGGTATTTAGGCACCCCTATGAACTGATAGATAAAATTTTAATCTTAAAACAACTACTAAATGTGGGGATACTGGTCACAAGGTATAGGCATAGGAAAGGATCATGAATCATTCTTCCTTACACATGTATTTAAATGGGTAGACATAGGGATGTGATAACCTAAAATGAATAAAAGAAAACAGTTAATTATGTTATTTTCATCCATATTCACCATTTATTTGTTCTAAAAAAAATTCTTTTGTACATGTTTCTCTATGGTGGCGTCTTCATCAGGTTCGTACAAAAGACGCGCAAAAAGTTTCACAAAAAAATTGTTGCTAAGTAGAGGTTGACGACGATGACACTTCAAAGTGAAAACTCTAAAAGTATCACTGCTATAGTATAAATAAGTATGAGGGATCTGTTTTAGATGCAGTCAAAAAATAATGGGTGGAGGAAGTTGAGATAGCCTTTAGTTTGATCTATTCATAGATATAACATTGGGTATCGTTTGTTGTGACAGTTTTGTGTGAGCAGTGAGGAAGTGGTGGTTCTTTTTTCCGAGAGATTTCAAGGATTCGATAGTCTCGTTGGAGTATTTTTTTAAACCATTTCGGAGAATAGTTTCATTATTCAATCATGAAGGTGTCCAGTCACAAGGAGTTTCTTACCCTTTGATAGGGGAGTTCCAGTATGTGAGATATCGAGATATATTTCATGAACTATCTATGATATTCTTTTGACATGTTTTCTAATGAGGATCTCAGGGAGAGGAATTTTTTATGGGGATTTGCATCCTGATATCTAGTTCAAGGTCACCATGTTTATGTTTAAGATGTGTCTCGATTTTCTGGAGGGATAATATTCCTCTAGAGTATATTATCCATAACCAAATCATTACGATTGGGGAGTTGTCATGATTCCTCATCGAGTAGAACCATTGTTTGTGGTTCCCAGTAGTCATGACATAATATCTTTAAATCTAATAAGGTTATCTCCTAGCCCTCAATGATTCATTTCTCTAGGGGCGATGTCTCTCATAACAATTCTAATTGATAAGAACCGTGTTTTTCTCATGGAGGTCGGGGTCATCAGTGTTGAAAGTTCCCAAACATTATGATTATTTAGTATGCACCAGGTATTCCACTTCCATTTCCTCCATTTAAACAGTTTTAGTTGAGGTAGAAGGAGTAGGTTTCTCTAGTTATGGATTATTAGAGAGTTTTTAGGATATGAAGAGGACAACACCAGTTTTCTCCCCATCTTCAATGATAAAAGTTCTACTGTGGAGCCAGTCGTGGTCAGCTTCATGATTTACCATTCCTAGTGTAAAGTGAGCCAGATGGAATTAGAGGTTCCATTTGATTATTTTTTTACTTATTTTCATGCCATGATTAATTTGGGAGTGATATACTTCATCATTTCCCCAACCATTTTTTTGCTTTATGACAAGAGGTAGAGATACTTCCAATGCCCTTGGCATTGACTATTCTAGTTGGAGGTCAAGCTAACTTGTTTGTTATATGTATAGATCATGAGAAAATTCATGGGTTACACCAATATAGGGAATATTTACTATGTTTATAGATACAATCATATGAAATCATCTTTTACATGGAATGATTGTATTCAGTGGAGGCTATGATGGATTGTTTCGAGAGGTTGGATGTGTTCATTAATACAGATGAAGATACTACAGTGATTGTTGGCGAGTGAGGCCCTTGGATGGGTGAGAGGATTCTTCTCTTATTTTCATCATTTATGGAAGAGATGATGATGATTTCATCATAGGTTTATCAATTAGAATTTCCTGGAGTCATAGAAGAGTACCATGTTGTCTTTCCAAACGAGGTTGTAATGTTACCCCTTGATAAGAGATTGAGTTTGGGATCAAACTATATCCAAGAGAGTATCTTATCTCAATGTCTCCATTTAAGATGATGTGTTCTGACTTTCGAGAGCTGTTTTTACATCTCGATGATCTTCTATAGTATGGTTTTGTTCATCCAAGTGTGTCTCCATTGGGTGAATTAGTTTTTTTTAAAATAAGTTCACTGACAGTTTTCTGTTTTGTATCCATTATCATCATTTTATCCAAGTGAAAGTGAATAATAACTAAAAACTTCTGTGGATTGAATATTTATTTGATCAACTGGATGGTGAAAGTTGGTTCACAATTATATATTTATAGTTGTTATATCATCAGATGCGTGTGAAGGATGAGTATATCCTGATGACTTTATTTCATTTTCATCATGGGAATTATGAGTTGTTTATGATTCCACTTAGTGTAATGAATACATTATGTATTATTGGAGTTCTTGAATGCTATGTTTTGTGAGTTCTTGTATAAGTTCGTGGTGGTTTTCATCAATTAAATCCTTTTGTACACCACATATGAGGAGGAGAATATAGAGTTCTGGGATGACGTATTGGGAGTTATTAAACATTAGATGTTTTTTGGGAAGTTTATGCACTCTGAGATTTGGCCTAGAGAAGTCTATTCCTTGGGGAATGTTTTATACATACATTCATTATCTATGGATCTATAAAACATAGAATTTTTTTTGGTCATGGTAATCCCCCATGATAGTGGAAGAGGTGTGAATTTTTCTTGGTCTTGTGGGATATTACAAGAGGTTCGTAACCAATTTATCTTGGGTTGTGACTCCTTGGAAAGTATTGACGGAAATGATTCATCCTTCTTGTGCACTGACCAGTTTCAGATAGTAATTAATTATTTGAAGGAGATGTTGGTCAGTGATCCAGTTCTTTTCATCCATCATAAATAGTTAAGTTTGACATTTTCTAGGTTTATTCGCATCTTTTGTTGGGTTGTTTTCTGATTCATTAGAGATAAATAGCTTATAACAGGTCTTAGTAGTTACATCCCCATGAGAATAAAAATTCCCCCCATGATCTTGAGTTGGAATTGGTGGTATTTTCCCTAAATTTTTGGAGCCATTACCACATTAGTGAGTGTTTTGGGGTATTCACCAATCGTAACAGAATGATGTATGCTTTCTCCAAACAAGAATTTAATGATCACTGGTGTTAGTGGGTGGAGTTCTTATAGGATTATTACTTTGATATTTCATAATCACTGTGAAATACTAATGTTGTAACTGATGAACTGAGCAGGATGTTGCATAGTGATGAGGTGCATGAATCAAGAGATTCCTAGAAGGTGATAGAGTAACATTTGGCATTGCATATACATATGGGAGAAGATGGTAAAGATGATTTATTTTTTAGATGATGATGTAGTAATCTCTAGTGCAATAGGTGGATGAATTCCAGTTGGGGTATCTTGATGTGGAAGACTATAGAGACAGGTTTGTTAGTTGTGAGACCCCTGATGGTTAGTATGAGGATGAAAAATACTGAGTGTTGTATTAGGGATGTATTTTCACTCCTTTGGTGATGAGTGAGATGGTTCTCGAATACATTCATAGTTCACCTTTGTAAGAATGTCCTGGAATAACAATTATGTACTGATCTTTGAGGGGCCATTTTTGGTGTCTTGAGTTTAAGAATGTAGTTGTAGGGTTTTTTTCTCGATGTTTAGTCTTCTAGAAGGTGATGGATGACCACCGTGTTCCCAGTGGTTTTCTTTAACCATTAGATGTTACCATGGAGAAGTTGGAGGACATATCAATGGACATTATTACCAGTTTACCTCGACCTTGGAGAGGCTATGATGCAATATTTATGGTAGTGGATCATTTTAATAAATCATCCAACATTATAGAGACCAAGGAGGTGAGCGCATTAAATTTTTGGTCAAGGCAGTTTCTATAATAGGTGGTGAAACTCCCCGAGTTTCTAAGGATGAACATTTCTGATTGAGATCCTTGCTTTACCTCTAGGGTGTGCAAAGGTCTCCAAAAGGCATTTAGTTCTTAGCTATGAAATAAAACATATTTTCATCCACAAATGGACTATTAGAAAAAGAACTCCATAAAGACTCTTGATGACATGTTTCACTCTTGTGTACTAGGTTTTTGAGGTTCATGGATGAGGAAACTTACCTCGGTAGAGTTCACTTAAAAAAATATTTTCCACTTAACCATCAGTATGGAAATTCATAAAACATTATATCGATGAAATTTATGTTATCTATTATGTTGGACTGGGGTAAGAGAGTCAGAAATTCTCAAGTTATAATTGGTACGGAGTACAATAGATATGGTTCAGGTGATTCGTGAGAGGATTAAATTAGTGCAGGACCATCAAGAAATCCTTTTTTGATCATAGGAGCAGGCCTCTAGAATTTTATTTTGGGGATAATGTGTTTCTTAAGGTGACTACCCATTGTGGGTAGTGAAGGTTTTGTCATGGTAGTTAGCTTTATCTCGGGTTTGTTAGGCCTTTCAATGTTTTGGATCATATTATATTTTTGGTATATCATATATAACTTCTCCAACAAATGATTTAGATACACTATGATTCTCACATTTCATAGCTTCATTATTATTTTCACAACAACTCTCATGTCATCTATTGGAATGAGAACGATTTTGATGATGATGAAACCTGTAGGGGTCCAGGACTTCCATGAGATGGTTTTTCATGGGTGTTCTATCCTATTGGTTCATGTAATATTTGGGCATGATGGCATGGAAGAGATTATATAGGAACATGAGTGGTATTTCTATGTTCTGTAACTTGATCCTTTTTATATTTATCATTTCTATTTTAATTTTATTCATTTTATGGTTTTAGACCTTTTTTGGTCTGTGATATGGATTTCCCTTGTGCTTGGGTGTGGTGGATGAGATCTTGTGGTGACAAGAGCCTTGATATGTATATCATGAGGTGTACGTTCAGATGACCCCCTTTTCTATTTCCTCTTTAGCTTAGTTTTAGATTATCGAGGATGATAATGACTTGATAGGTATATATTGTAAGGGATTAAATATTCATGGATTGACCCTTTATGTGCTTCTAAGGAATGAGGTGGTCATACGGGGCTTGGAGGAAGTCTGGAGGAGTTTTTCTACAAGAATATAGAAGCAAGGATATTTGAATACGTGTAATAATTTTACACGATGTGATTGTTAGATTCATGACATGAATGTTTTCAAGGTTATTTATATAAAAAGGTGATGTCTTTTCAATGAAACTGAACCCAAAGGATTACATGATGTGAAAAGGAATTACATGTTAGGTAAATCCCTGATTCTATAAATATTAAATATTTTCAACCACTCATTTTTTTTCAATCCTTATGGTTGTGTAACCTCTCTTCCGATTCCAGGTGACCCAACAACCCCCGCTTTGGCGTTTTAGGGATTCCTTTTTTCGAGGATCAATCCCTAGCATTCTTTCATAGACCCATATTCGATCCAAGGTATGTTCTACTCCCGTTCTTGAATTTCCTATAACTAGTTTCCTCTTGTTCCTATTTTCTAGGTTTTGGCACATGATCTCCATGTTTCAAATGGAGAATTGATGGTTTTCAATAGGCATAGTTTTGGTGCAGTGTCCTTGTGTGGATGTAGTTCTTATGGTATAGGTGATCAGGATTTATAATGTTGGTTTGTTCTCATATGAAAAATGTTGAAACCCTTTTGAGGTAGGAGATTCATTTCTTCTATATTTATTTATGTTCAATCGTCGAGCTATCCAGATTCATACCCTTGGATCATATTTAATTTAACATAATAATAACCCGAATTGGTATCGATCACATTGAGATGTTGTTCTTTGTATCGTGATAATGGTTTTCCACTTTTATTATAGATATTTTGGTGTCTATGTTGTGTTTTTTTAAAGGTTTAACATGTTTTTATTAATGGAAACTATTAAATAACATAAATTCACAATTAATTCACAATTAATTGGAAAAAATATTAAAGAGTCATGTTTAATGAATCCAGTTGTTATATTAATTTGATGATAATAAAATTGATGCAAGTATGTGTGTTTAATTGAATTATTTTAGGAATATGAAGCATGCTGATTCTTGTTGAAAAAAATAATTAAAGGAATTTTAAATTAATTATTTAATTAATTTTTGATAGTTGTGATAGCTTTTTCTAAAGTTTCCCTTAGTTGAAACTAGTGATAATGAATCGTTTAATTCGTGAAGGAAAAAGAACTAGTTTTGTGACAATATATAATGCCTTTATAAGGAAACAGTTTCCAATTTTCTTGTAAATTCCATGTTTCTTATGCTATGGAGTCATGAGTGTTTGTTTTGTGTGAAGGAATGATTCCTTGAATTAGGGCCAAGATACATGGTTCTATGTTTGTTATCTATAGATTTTAATGTGATGTGAACTTGGGCTAGGTGAGCCTAGAAATCTATTGAGGTATGTGAGGTGGGGATACCTGAATGTGTTGTGGGTCTAGGATGGATGATTTTGGAGGGCTACAGTGGTATGAGGTGCAAGAAGGCCATGTAGATACCTAGAGTGGTGAGATGCATCAGGATAATCATGTCATGTCAGGGAGGATACAAGAGATGATAGAATGTGTTGAAGTCGGTATTACTCATTGTAATGAAATATATAAGATTATTTTAATTAGTATTTTGGTCTAAGACCATGATTTTGTTTATCTAATTTTCATTCCCCACTATTTGACGTGGAAATTTCTTATTACTCTCCATCCAAGAGAGGCGAATACGCTGCGGGGGGGGGGGGGGGATGGGGGTATTCCATGGTCATTACGTGTTTTGCTTCTTGTGGTTGGATGAATATACTCTGATGTTATAGGTAGAAAATATAATTGAAAATTAGTTAATATACTCACTATGTTGTGATCCTTTTTTATTAGCTTAGTATTTCTTCCTCGAATTCCAAATAATATGGAATGTAATATTGTTAAAAATGATTAAATGTTTACCCATGAGGTTGGAGCTTGCACGGATGTAATGTAAAGGTTTTAATAGTGAGAAGTTCTGGACTCATATTTCTTATTCCAAAACGTCGGGGATCTTTATATTGATGCTAAAGTAATTTAATGTGGACGATTTTAATGGTTAATTAATGGTTAATGAATTAATTAACATAAGTGAAATTTATGGAAATGAATAAACTATCAAAATATATATCTTTATATGTTTGTGTTCTTGTAGGATATACGGTCTTAGAAGTATAAGCCTGTTGTCCAAGAGATGTTACTTTTAATTGAGTCTGAGACTATGTTATTTACATAATGTGGTTGTGAGATATATTATATCATGTAAATTTTTTGTTTTTATGTGCTAATCCACCATTTTGATTATGGAATCATACAATCTTGATGATTTTAAGACCTATGGGGTGGTTTCCCCAATATCCTAGTGGGATTATGGATGGATAATTTTACCCTTTGTCCATACTTTCTTCTCTTGGTAGTTACTTGTTCTGGTATTCACGGTAGTTATTTCTCCCATTATTTGTGTGTATGGGGTTGTAATAGATTGTGATTATTTCACACACATATTTTTTTTACATTTTTTCCTAAGGAATACTATAGGTATAATGTGTATAGGTTGGGGTGGATTGATCTTCCTTACTCAATGTATGGTTTTTGAGGGCTTGAGGTATAATACTCGATGTATGATAATTGTTATGTAGGTTGTGGTGGTTCCTAGAAACTTTCTGGTTACTTTTGGTTACATGGACGTGTTCGTGTATTGAATGAGGTTCATGTTTAGGTGCTTTACCCATGTTTCTGTGGGATACCATTTTTGGAGAGAAAATCTCATGACGTGTGACATTGGGGAAAAGAGGAAAACTAATGGAGAAATAGTAATGTGGTACCTTTGATATTCATTATTATACAATATCCTTTTGTATGATATACTTAGTGATTGTAGTTGTGGTGAGGTTGGGAACATAGAATAATTATTTATTTGATGAGTTGGTTTCAATTATTATAAGTAGTTTGTTATCATGATTTCATTAGATTTTGTATAAGATAATTCAGGGAGGATCCTACTGGGTATTTGTTTTATACCCCCTATATATATAAATTTATTTTCAAGTCAGTTGGAGTGGGTTGGATATCAGGTTGTTTACTACTATCTTGAAGTTTAACAGAAGCTGTTTCAGATTCATAGTCTCTATCATCCATACTTTTATTTTCATACTGGTTTTTTCCATTTCTATTATAGTAGTTCTTACATGTCATTACATATGTACACTTGGGTTTTCATTTATAGTATATCCTGACTAGGAGTTGGATGGTGTCTAAATTATCTTTCTCTTTTACATGTGTTCACATAGAGGTTAATTCAACACATCTTGGTGTTTATTATAGCCTCGATGCTAGTCTTCACCTCGGGGCCTACTGGAGGCAGTAATCTAGTATCACTATCTCTATTCTCCCACTATAATCCTAATATGGGTACACCTTAGGGCGATAGAATAATGAAACTCTTGATTATTTTTATAATGGATTTTTTGGGATGATTGATATTCTATTTTTTGAGATTTCAGATGAATTATTTTATGGATAAACACTTATAGAATTGATTAAGTTGATATTTGGAAGCTATTGTTGAGTTACAAATGATTAATTTATGGAAAATCATGATATAGGATTTTTGGTTTTATAAATTTTGCAGGAATATATTGTTTTTATATTTTGGAATATATGATTTGTTGGAATAATATTTTATTTCTTCTGACTTATAAAACTTTCATCTGTAATACAAATCATTTGGACAAAAAAATGATACGTTTGTGGAAATTATTTTAAGGATGAAATTATACTTATGAATTAAGCATATTTCCTTTGTTATTATTGGTAAAATTACCTCAACGTAACATTGAGTCATTTTTTGGTTTATTTTGTTTGTTAAAAATGTGGTTTTAAATGGTTATTTGGGATTTTCTTGATATATTGTGGAAAAACTATGTTAAAAAAGAGACAGTACAAAGGAATGGACACTCTAGAGGTAGTACTAAATGATTTTTTACATCATGGAATTGTTTCTTAGTGTTTTCTAAATTTTTTTTTCCAAAAATTACAGAGTGGGGAAATGTGTTTTTGTAAAAGTAAGATACAACCATGTTTTTAGGAGGATTAAAAAGTTCTATGCAATCAATTTTTCAAGATTAGTGAATCCAAATGTGAAAAAGTAAATAAGGGTGTAAAATTTATTGAATTTCCATGAAAGGTGAGGTTGCACAAATGTGATACTTGAGTGTTTGGGGAGAAGTTTCTCACCTTTCAGGTAGGGTCACAAATATTCCAATAAATAGGTGGATACCCCACTTATTATTTAGAATATCATCACATATAGAAATTCAAATCTCTGTTCACACATGTGGTGGGTTCATGCAATTAGAGAATTACACAAAAGATGTGAACCAGAAGGGAGATGCACGTCAATCGTGATTTGGGAGAAAAAAAGGGTGTGTCGTGCAAGTATTGAGTAGTGCACAAATTAGGTATTCTATGAAAAAGTATATAGTTTAATGCTATTATTAAATAAGCACACAAATCACCTTGAGGTTGTGCGAATGTTGAATGTTTCCCATTATATCAACGGTAATGAAGTATTTATCAATTGATGAGTGGGGAACTTCAACAGATGATCTACCTATATTTGATGATGTTGAATTCCTAGAAATGAAGTGACCTAAAAGTCCATAATATTTTATTGGATCCCATCCAATGGTAAATGAGTGAATAAAGAGTAAAATAGTGATCCTCTCCACTAATAGCGAGACAGATAAAGAGACATAGGGAGTGACCCTTGGGAAAGGAGTGTGTTGACCCTTAACATTGTAAATTTAGTGATCACGGGAATATAAGTGATATATCCTGAACCTTGTAAACAATAGTTCACTTTCAGTGTATTTGGAACATCAAAACATTGTTGTTGTAAGAACATTGGATGTATCCCAGTGAGGGTGATCATTTAAAATTAATGTGTCCCGTGAATGATTTAATTTTTGTTCATATGTATTCATTGGGAGAAATATAGAAGTGTGTTTTCCTTAATGAAAAAAAATATAAAATTGGGATGAAGCTATAATTTTTCATACCCTAATTCACCCCCCCCCCTCAGGGTATTTAATCTAGTGGACCTAATAATTTGTATGAGATAAAAAGGATAATTTCAGTTTTTCTATCTAAATGGTTTCTATGGAGGTTTTCAACCACAAAGGGATTCCAATGATCTATGGAAATAATTTTATGTTATCGAAGAATAGGATGCATAACTACTTCTAATAATTGTGAATGGATCTGTTTACATCAGTGATGCATGGTATTTTGTCCAACATTGATAGTGGTGCTTTATTAGATACCGAACAAAGGGAATTTGTTGTCGGAACTAAAGAAATTAATGAATTAGGGGGTCTCTTTACAATGAAATGTATACAAAATTGGTTTCATTTAAAAAATAACATGTTTTTGGGGAAACCTATTGAATATATAAGAATGATATTCAAAGGCAAAAGTGGAAAAGTTGCAGGTTTTGTGGGACAAGTATAAAGATATTAGATGGATCCCAAATGAGTCTATTGATACAATCTTTGATAGGGTGATTATTGTATTACAAGACATGCATAGTTGTGTAGAATTCATTGATGATAAAAGTACTATATGGTGTATCTTGAGGAAACGTCCACCATGGTTAAATCTGAAAGTTTTAGTATAGGATGATAAAGATCCAAAGGAGTTTACATCGGATAACTTTCATAGTAACCTTGTAGTATATGAAATTAGAAATGATTACAATGATGATATTGAAATGGAGAAATCCAAGAAGGTGTAATTCAATTACATGATGAAGATATCTATTCAATATGGAATGACAGATGAAGATATAAATGAGGTGATTTCATTTCTCTACTCAAATCTCCCAAGGGGAAGAGGAATGTTCAAATATAAACTTCCACTTTCATTATTTTGATGAGGAATGGTTATAAATATTACAGTATGGTTCCCGAAGAAGTTTCAAGAAACTGAGGAGGATTATGATTAAATTCCCATGAATAAATCTTTAATCTATGTGGGAAGGAATAAATATTTAATGATAAATTTCTTTAAAAAAAGAATCTACTTTCAAGAGAGGATGATAGTTTTGAAAAATTTATGGTAGAATAATTAGAAGAATAAAAGTATCATTATGATAATACTGTGGAGGAAGTTGTTGAAAAAGCAATAAAAAAATAAGAATGTGACAATAAAGAAGGGTAAGTTAAAGGAGGATTTGACCTTCAAGTCGAATTAGAATCTACTATTGAGAAAATAGATGTCGGGAGAGACTAAACGAATAAATCCAACAAAGTGGTTAATGATTCAAAATTCTATATACACCTTCAAGAAGAAGAGAATTATATGATAAATGAAGAAATTTAAAAACTAAAGAATTCCTTCCCAAAGAGCTCAGAGAAGGTTGTCGAGTAAAATTTCAAAATTAAAGAACAGAAAAGGGAAATCTATAGTTTTACCCAAACTAGAAATGATCATAAAAATGTATCAAATAACTTAAAGGGAAGTTTGTCTATCTATGACTAAATGTTAAGGATCCATAAAAATTGTAGACTATCGGTACGACATCAAAAAAAAATAGATCCTTTAATCCAATGATACATGTGGAGAATAAATGTCTTTCATAAAAGAAGCAACAATCAAATCATAATGATAAGATTGGAATGGGGATTAATCAGTAGCAGAATGTAAGTAAAATTGAAGTCATAGCACAAGAACCCCATTTGAGATTGAAAATTGATTTTTGTTTGAAGATAAATCAAAGGATTCAGAGAACCCAAGGTATAACCACTGCTATAGAATGGACTTGAAGGAATACACCTCCCATAAGGTGATATTACTGTAGAAATATGGGATACTCACAAAATATGTGTTTCATAGCCAAGAAATACCGAAGGGCAGAAGAACAGCAATGGCATCCAAAAAGATTGAAATAATATAGAAAATATTTTTTGGGCCATTCTTATTGGTGTAGAGGATTTGGACACATGGCCATATACTGTTCACCAACCATGTAGAGTAAGGAGTAGAAGTAGAACCAATTTGGTCACCAGAAGCAATTCGGTGAACCATTTAGAATGATAAAAAATGAAAAATCATTTTGCAATGTTTCAGGATGAATTTGGTCCACCATACACTAAGGAAGCAAATTATTACCAATACATACTAGGTATGAATTCAGAAACAAGGATCAAGAATAATTTAGAGGAGAAGATAGTTGTTATAGAGATTTCTTTTAATGAATAACATTGCATTGGAATATGGACCATTGATAGTAGATGCACCTTACATATGACATGAAATAAAGACCTGGTGACCGAGATTAGGTACGATAAAGAAGGTATCATAATATTTGGTAATGATTAGGGATTGAAATTTATTATATCTAGAAAAGAAAATTTTTTTGGGGGGGGGGAATACATTAGACATGGAGATATCTTGGTAGTTGAAGGACTCCATCACAACATTCTAAGTGTGAGTCAATTACACAACTAAAGATGTACAATAATTGTTTCCAATATATTATGTGTCATCATGGGAAAGGTTTGTCCAATTTTTTGTAGTGAAAACATATCTAAGGTAATATCTACCTTGTGAGTGGACTAGAAGATATGTCCTTTTTTTCAAAGGAAGAAGAAAATAAGTTGTGGAACAAATATCTTTTCCACTTTAGCAAAATGTCCTCAAACGATCTTGTGATATATGATGATGTTCCAAATATCCATAGATTATTATGTGATTGTTCCCATATGTGTGATTCTTGTAAACATGGGAAGATCATTCAAAACACATATAAGTCAAATGATCAATGGTCAATAAAATTTCATGATTTGGATCATATTATTGCGTGTGGGTTAATTTCACAAAGCTATATTTATGGGAGGAGATATTATCTGCTCTTCATTGATGATTACATCATAATTGAATGGGTTTTAATCCCAGAAAACAAATATGATGTATTCAATTTCATAAAAACCTATCGAAGGGATGCCGAGAAGATGATGGGACAAACAATCTAGAAGATCCAAACAGATAATGGAATAGAGTTCACAAATAGACATTTAGAGGATTATCTAGGGAAACATGGGGTAAGGAATCAAGTCTTAGTTGTAATAACTCCACATAATAAGAGATGATTTTAGAGATGAAATCATATTATCAGTATCATGTCTAGAAAAATTCTCATTGAGAATGAACATCCATAAAAATTTTGTAAATAAATAGTGAACAAATTAGACAACATGTCAAATTAAGATTTATTGTGTCCAAAAGAAGAGATGAATCCCTATGATATATCATATGTAATGAAGTCGTAGTTGAAGTACATTCAAGTATTCATAAGTAAGTGTTACATTCTCAATAAGGCGAAAAAAAAGAAGTTCGAATCCGATGGAGATAATGGCATATTTCATGGCTATTAAATGATAATAAAATCATATAAATGATTCAATAATTTCCTAGGAAAGTTATTTTAAATAATTGACGTAACTATATTAGAGAATAAGAATAATATTTAGAAAATAAATAATTATTATTAGGAGGATAGTAAAGAAGAGATAAGCATATCATGGGATTCTCCAGTTCTAGAGGATGATTCAAAAAAGGACTCAGATAATGAGAAGGATGAGGTTAAATCAATATATGCATAAAGACCAGCAAGAAAAGATGAAATAGATATACAAAGCTTAAATGGTGATCAGATAGTGCCAGTGCAAACAAGGTTGATGTACACTTTACAATAAGCATAATACTTATCATAGGTAGATCCTAGAAATTTTATTGAAGAAACTTGATATGAGAATTGGGTTCAAGATATGAATGAAAATCATCACCAGATTGAGAAGACTCATAAATGGGATATTGTTTTGAGGCCAACAAATTATAATTTCATTTGGGGGAAATGGGTCTTTCACAATAAAATGAATGAATATGGTTTTGTGATTTGAAAAAAAGAACAACTAGTGTGCAAAGTGTTCTCTCAGATAGTGAGTATCAATGTTTATAAGAAATTTTCACCAATTACAAGGCTTTAGAAAATCAAATTATTTATATGCATAGTAGTGAAAAAAAGATCAATGTTTTCCATATATATATTAAGTCATCATATCTAAATGGGGTTCTAGTTGAAGAAGTGTATATCGAGAAACCAGATGGTTTTCCCATTTCTGGAGATGATAACAAAGAATATTGGTTGAAGAAGTCTCTATATGGTTTGAAGAAATCCCTAAGACCATGGTATTCAAGACTAGATAAGTATTTTAAGAATCATGGGTTTTAGTGTGGTTGAGTTGATTACAATAATCATTTTAATAATGAAAGTAATCAATAGATAATGGTTTCAGTGTATATAGATGGCATAATATTTTGAGGTTCAAATAAAGCCCAGTGCATATAGATTTATGAGTTCAGGAAAAGTGAATTTGAAATATCAATGACTATTGAGATGACAGTTTCCTTGGTTTAACGGTGACATAAACAATTAATGGTACATTAATTTCTGAATAAAAATATTCCAAGGGGTTTTTTATGGTATTTGGAATAGAAAATTATGATGATATGACAACTCTGATGGCTTCTTGAATGAAATTTCCATGATATGATGGCAGAAAAATTGTTAATGTCACAGAATACTTGCAGAACATTAAAAGTATGTAGTACTTAAATACGATACGACCTGATATTTTTTTACCAATAGTTAAGCAGTGTGATATCAATGAAATTCTAGATCAATCCACATACTTTTTTTAAAGAATACTTCAGTCTATCAATGGAACTATGGATTTTGGTTAGAAGTATAATGAAAAAAATTGTCCAGAGTTATTGGTATATAAAGATACATATTGGTTTGGTTCATTGGATGATTGGAAATTAATGTTAGGTGCTTATTTCTATCTTGGTGGACTATGTATTTCATTGATAAGCAATAAACATGATATAATTACATTCATCACTAAAGAATCTAAATTTTTTGTGGCTACTCAAAGTTTCACATAACAACTGTGAATGATGAAACAGGTTGATGATATGGGAGTTGAAGTGAAGCCTCCTATCAGAATCAATTTTGATAATTCAAGTTCTATAAATTTGATAAAAAATCTATTCCATCACTCAAGATCAAAGCACACTGAAATGAAGAATCATTTTATCTATGAGATGGTGGAGAAAAGACTTGTGAAGTTAGAGTTTGTGCCTATAGATCTATAGGTTTCATACATTATAAATAAATCCTTACCCAACTAAGTGTTTGAGAGGAATCTACTAGCTTAGGGAGTATATTCCTATCCATGTACTTGAAAAAGTGTGGATGTGGGAACCCTCTCTTTAAGGTATGGATTATTTTCCACTATTGTATAAATATTTTTTATTTACCCTATTGTAGATTTCAATGAATTGATCATCAGGTTTGTTGATAAAGTGGGAGAAATTTTGGCTAAAGAAGGGAGAAAATGTCTATATTAAGACACGGGGAGAAGCTGATAGGTGAAGTAGTGAGAAAGGGGGAGCAGCAGATAGGGTGTTTTGAATCTAGTGATGCAATAAGTGATTGATCAAATGATATATATAACAAAAGATGGATTTCATGATGAATTTATTTGAATGGTTTTAGGAATGAAGTGGTTCATTAATGAACTATGCATTATACTATTGTTTCTCACACTAATCATGGATCATGTGGGACTATAGGATGTGTTATGTAAGTATTTGATCACTATATGAATCATAATATGGAAATGGTGATGAAATTTGGTTGAAGCATTATTGAGGTATCAAAATTTAAAGAGTTTCAAAAAACACAATGGGATAGATTGTTTGGAAAAAACACATCATGGTAACATTGTTGAGTTTTTTGGTTGATTGTGTGTGTTGAAAAAGAGGGTTTCCATGGTAAGTTGGGAAGTTCTAGAGATACTTTTTTACCATTTATGTTAAAACAGAACCATGATAAAGGAATGGATTATCTGGAGGTGGTACAAAATGATTCTATAAAAGGTGGGACTATTTTTTAATGTTTTCAAAATTTTTAGTCAAAAAATTGGAGAATGGATAAAAGTGTTTTTGAGAAAGGAAATTGTGTGAAAGTGTTTCTGAAGTTTTTAATGTTAGTCACAATCCATTTTTCAAGATCAGTGCATGAAAATGTTGGAATGTAATGAAGGGCGTGCATGTTATAGATTTTCTACTCAATGTGTGGTTGTGAAAATGTGCGACTTCTGCGTTCAGGTAAAAGTTTCACACCTTCTGCACAGGGTCACCAAAATTCCTATAAAAAGGTGTACACACCCCTCATTATGTATAAGATCAATACTAAGTAAAAATCAGATCTATGGTCATATAATTGGTGGTTTTGCACAAGTAGAGAGCTACACTAAAGTTTCATTCCAAAAGGGAGTTGTGTAGCAATATTTAGTTGGGCATAAAAAAGGGTGAGTCACACAAGTATTATGTAGTGAGATAGATGGGTTTTTCAGTGAAAAAGAAGAAACATGTACACCATGCTTAAGGTATCACATAAGTCTCCCTCGGATTGTGTGAAACTTGGAGGATACCATGTATATATATGGTAAAGTTGCATTCATCTATGGATGAAAGAGGAACTTGAATAGGGAATCTATCAATAGTTAAGGATAAATAATTCATGAAAATTAAGGGACCTACATGTCCATAGACCGTGAGTGGATCCCTTCCATGAGTAGTGATAAAAGGAAGAAGAAGATAGTAATCATTTCCACTAGAATTGATCGAGAGAAAGAGACATAGGGAGTGAACCTTGGGAAGGCAGTGAGATGACCCTCCACCATGAAAAGGTAGCAAGCCTGGGTATTAAAGTTATATACCCCGAACCATGTAAATTATAGACCACTTTTAGTGGATTTGGTACAACATCACATTGTTTTTTTATTCTTGTTGGATATAGCCGAGTGAGGGAGAACCTAGTAAAATTCTTATACCTCCTAAATGATTTAATTTTTGTTCCTATATTCCAATAGGATAAAGAGGGAGGTTTTTTTAATGAAGAAACAAGATAAAATCGTCTATAGTTTTAATCTAGCATACCATGATTCACCCCCGTCTCATGGTATTAAACCTAGTGTACCTAAAATTTCTTAGTATGGGTAGTGATTTAATCCGTAAACTATATGAAAATCATCTTGATAAAAAAATTGATCACATTACCTTCATTTATAATTAATAAAAACCCATTTATTGTATAAAATATTAATGGTTTTGAGGTGCGTAAAATTTCGCAGCTCATTCACTTTCTTGAGATCAATGATCTCTATCACTCTACATAATTATTTTTTTTCTCTTCCATTTCCACATCATCACTTGAACCAAATGATCTTCTATGTGGGAGCCTATATATGTGAGTATTTTCATATTTCCATTTTGAAGAGAATGTTTTATAAACCTTTTTATGATGTTATTATTGCACAAATAAATTTTCAAACCATTGATTTTAGAGTCCAATATTAAATTTTGAGGAAGGAATTTATTTAAATGAGGTGAAATGTGACACCATGATATTTTAAAATATAATATTTTCGTTCAATAAAATATATAAAATACAACACCAATAAAAGAAATAAATGTTACACCCTGAGTCTTCACAAAAAATTTATTTTTAGATAAATTCCTTAACTTTGATGAAATACAGAAAATGAAACCCCAAATTTAATTTACCATAATATAGTATACAATTAAAACCTAGATTTTATATTTTAGTATATGAATAAGAATTAAAAAGTTTGAAAATTATATATTTTAAATTATTATTGAATAAATTCAATGATTATTCACTAATTTCAAATAAAATAATTATCATTATTATGAAAAGGAAATTTTTTTTTGAAAAAATGAAAAAACATATATAGCAGAAGAACCCAACCATATGCATAGGCCTCCATCAAAGACGGAACCCAAGATAATTCCAAATAGGTGTGAGAAGTCGCTAAGGAGAAAAGGAGGAAGATCCCACGAAGAGGCAACACTAACAGGGCTGGAAAAAGGCATGGTGAGGAAAACTAATTGGTAATAATTGAAATTATAAATCTAGGGATTAAAATAATCTAGGAATTTAGAATCATTTCATCTTATTAATAATAATATATTTTTATTAATCATATAATAATATGTCTAAAATATTTCGGCTATTATAATCTCACAAATCATGATGGATGAAGTGTTTAAAAATATTAAATTTTACTTATAAAAGTATTTTATAGTAATATCTTGTATAATATAGATATATAATTAATAAATTACATGAATCCCAACTATATGATATATATATTGAATTATGATCAAAATTAAAAATATTATGAGGAATTATAAATGAAATGAAATAACAGTTTATTTTACCCATATTTTCACTATTCAATGAAAAAAAAATATTTTCTAAAAATCCAAAAAAGTCACACTAAGTTAATTTTCATATCAAAAATTTATAAATTAATGCCTTGATTCAAAAAAAATTAAAATATTGTAGAAATTAATTATATTTTTTTCTCATAAAATGAAATAAATTCATTTTTTATGAAAAAAATTTCTTGGAATCATGAACATGCATTATTAAAAATTGAGTACATATTTTTAATAAATTTTAATTATCTGAAATATTTATAATTAATTTTCAAACAGTTATTTTTCATATTCATATCACTAATTTTAACGGCTATGTTGTAATGGTAAAATTTAATAGTATGTAGCGGTTTTTTTAAAACTATGTGATGCATTTAACACAATATTCATAAAAAATAAAATTTATTTAATGAGTAATATGTTATAAATTCTTGGGTTCTTATATATTATATTTTTGTGATCTCTTTTTAGCATCTATTGATAATAATCATAATCATTTCAAACTAGGTTTGTAAAACTAGTGGTGATCATAATTTTTCTCCCAAATATCATTTTTGAAACCCCATTAATAGAAATATAATTTATGTTCAATAAATAATTATATGTTTATAATTCCATTAAATGGTATTTTTAAGCACCTTTCATGAAAAAATTGCAATGAAATAGTTTTTATATTTGTTATGATGTCGATGGGTTACCTTATAATGACTCTTAATTTTTATGTTATTTTAAAAAGATAAATATGAGTGATATTAGATACTTATATATATCATATATAATTATAAAATATAAACTGACTTATATATTTTTTGGAAATAAAGTAAAAAAATAAATATTTTTATTTGAGGTGGCAGTCCGCACAATGAATGATTAATGGCATAAGCCTCATTAATTGAAAATGTGAGGGTAACAAATTAATGTAGCGTCATTATAATAACATACCAGTGTAATAATTATACAGATGTTATTATTTTAATATGGTTAATTGATATTTTATGAATAAAAATATATATAATAAAATAAAAAATGAATGAATGGTTTATAAACTTGTACCTCACTTCTTGGATTGTGACATTTGTGAAATTGATAAAAACAAACGGTGTGGGACTATCTAGAGGAAATAAAACATCATTAAGGTGAAATATATTTAATAGATGAGTTTTGGGATGATTATGGACCAAAATTTGGTGTTTTTTGGAGTGACGGTAAGTTATGAGAGGATTTTCCCTTTTATATGTGAAGTGGAGCATCTTTTATGTAAATACTCCATTACATTCAATAATAGGAAGCCACTCTCATGAATAGTTTCTAAAATATTTATTAATTTAGGATTTTGGGTAAGTTAAGGTTGATCCACACCACCATAATTACAAAAGAAGCATCTTTTAAACATATTTTATCGTTTACATATTTTTTAATCATTTTAACCAGTTTATATTTCACCATGGTGACCTGTTTTTACCTTGGTAATTTATCTATTAAGGTTAAAGAAAATTATTATCATTGGATAAATTGAAACCACTGATTATAAATAAGAAATCCATTTTATCAAATAAAAATTACAATTTTCATGAAAAGTTTTGTTTAACACAAACTCACAAAAATTTCTTTTTTATAGTTTTTTTATTAAAAAATTTATATGATTTGGGTATAATTATCAATAATATTAATTTACCAAATTTCAAATAATTTTTATTATTAATAAATTATTACTTTTAAAATAAAAGAAATCACAAATTCATTACATTATATTATAGTTAATTAATCAAAAAAATAAAAATAAAAGTTTTCACTAAAACCGTACTAGAATTTTTAAATTAAATAGAATGGGTTTGTAAATTAAAAATAATATTTTAATATTATTTATGAAAATTTATTACATATAATTTTATAAGTAAAATTTTCTATATCTTTCAATTTGTTAATCCAATAAAACAATTAAACAAAAGTGATGACATAAATAAAAAAAATTTGTAACTAATCACTTAAAAATTAATTATTTGAAAAAAATTAATCATCATCTATTATGACTATGATAAATCCAAAAATTATTTAACTTTGTATTATTCAAAAACATAAATTTATAAACTTAACCATAAAATGAAGTAAGAAAATCCTAAAAAAAATATCTTTAAAAGATATCATTTTTTCGTATTAAATAATCTTTTAAATTTTGTAATAATCAGAAACATATGAAATATGAAAAATATCCATTTTAGAAAATACAATTTATGTATAAGAAATTATTTCATTAGTTAATAATTTGTACTAACTGTGCTGGTATTTTAAAAGAAATTTTTTTTATAAAAATATATATTTATATACATTTCATAAGTATGTTATTACTTTTCATACCTTATTATTTAATATATATATATTATAAAAGTCTATATATGTTTTGTTTTATATTTTCAGGTGGAGAAAGTATTTAAACACAATATTTAATTGAATAAAACCCTGCGTTATTACATATGGCCTGAAAATATGTTTCTTATCTCAAGGAAACATAACTATGTGAGACATAATCAATCTCTAAAGTATAAATAAAATGAAATATATATAACATTAATGTAAACATGTTTTTTAAAAAAATGAAATGTTTAAATTGAATTATAATTGAAATCTAAATATTATGTATAAAGAAAAATAGTTATGATTTTCTAACAAGACACCATTTTCTAAAAATAAAAATTGAAGAATAATAGTATTATGTCAAATTCCATAAAAAACATCTTTTATGTAATCTGAGTCACCACCCACAACATTCAAATTTCTAGATTATAATTAATGACTAAATAACTTACCGAAATGATGAATATTTCAATCGTTGACCAACATCATGGATTGTAATTATCCTTCCTTGGTTGTATGATATTTTCCAACCAAAGGTTACCACAATAAAAATAATAAAAAATCCCCTTATGATAAATGATTCCAACATGGTAAGAGTTATTCAAATATTCATATTGATATTATTTCACAAATCAAAAATCTCATGGGTTATTCATAAATTTATAAAAAAATTGGAATTACGAATCCATATAACAAATATTCAAAAAACATGTTATAAAATAAATAGGGGACAATGATGTAATCGTACAATCAATAAGGGGAAGTAAAATAGTCTAATTAATATCAATTAATATAGTAGAGAATTATTAGTAACATAATATACATGACATAAATTCAGGATACTTATATAACAGGTCAAACAATAATCATTACTTATATAGTACAATAATTGAAAAAAAATGATGTGACCTCAAGTCCAACTCACAATAATCTCATTAAAACTTATCACCCTCTAATAAAATGCACATTTAGACCTATATATCAGACTCTATGAATATACATATAAATTTAATGAGTCATCAAGGTCTACCCAAGTACACCAAAACCCATGTCATGTACAAAAATATTTGTGACTAGGGTGTCCCAGTATGATTCACCTACTCTTCACACGTCATCGAGTTCTATTGATTATACTGATATAATTCCATGTTTTGGGTGGGTATAGATCGGAGAAAATTATAAATCACCTAATTATAAACACAACCAATGCATGTTAATACAAATTATATGTACTTGAAATTGAGTATAGAAGACATGCAAAAATTAATTATCGAAACTAAATCTATTCAACTCAAGGAGGGTATCACTACATATAACCAATTAAATTAAAACCATTATAACCCAATAAGGAATACCAAAATGTTACTCTAATTACATCAATCATAAACACTAAATTTAATCACTATTACTCGGAATAAGTTTATTTAATATCCTACCTAACCCATTAGTCATATCACTACTAATGAAGAACCAAAACCTGAAATACGAGGGGTTAAAATGGTCATAACAATAATATCAAAAATAAAGAATAATAGAAGTATAATGGAAAAATATGAAGTAAAATGATAATAAAAACTAAAAAGGCTGTTAACCGGAGTCAAACAAACAAATAGAATTTGATTTAAAACCCCGTGATAAAAAATTCTAAAAAAACTAACTAATCCCTGTAACATGAAATAATAATATTGATGCTCATATCATACCCCATATCATATCACCAATACCAATTGAAGATATGTATAATTCTACCTTTGAATCACACTATTGATGTTCTCTGTATTTTGAATCATTAAAGGAGATATTTTAGGACCCCGGGACACCCTAAGAGGGGAGGGGTGAATCAGGGTGACAAATTTTTCTTTTAAAAACAAGGATCTTGTTCCCACAGTGGTATGAACTAGTTAAACCTATATGATGGATATGATCAACAATGAAACATTCACATGCAAAGAGATGGAACATCAATTTTTATATGGTTCACCGCTAAGGGCTACATCCAAGGAGCATATGCCGAAAAGTTGTCTGTCGTACCTAATTCCACTATTCTTCAGTAGATGTGGATTAAAAAGGTTTTTGAACAGTAACTCTATCCCAGGATTAAATCCTTTACAAAATGTCAGGGATAGCTCACTGCGTCGCTCGGGTCACTCCCGTTGACTCCCCTTGGCTCACTACCTTTGATGAGGTCCCACTCAATTTATATACATGAAGGTATCTTCATCATTTCATAAGAATGTATCCTCTGTTGTATGTAGATTTTCTGTTGAAGTCCAACTCTCACCCATATACTAATCTCACTTTGCACCGAAGGGATCGAGTAATCTTCAAGCTTTCATGTAGCTCCAAAACGACTGGCGTACTACAACAACACCTGGCACGCTTCTCCAAGCCTGGCGTGCAAGTTTCAAGACGACGCACAAGTCTCGACGTGCAAGTCCAAACTGGCGGAAAATTCCACCTCAAATACTTGTGTGAAACTCACTTCTTCAACTTCAAACTTGCGCAACTCAACCCCTTTCACGCCCAAAACACCTTGGACGCGCAACCAACAGATGTCGTGCATCTTCAACATGCGCGACCCAACACCACTTGCGCGACCACAACACCTGTGCGACAGGAGCATTGATTTTATTTAAGTCTGAACATCATTACAAATGAAGAGGGGTGGTCCTCTATTTTTCGGAAAACTGGACACCCTGTGCGGTGGCGTTCAAGTCTCCTCTCATCGTGTAAGTCCCAGCACGCAACTCCAACCGCCCTTGCCGCTGTCGCGCTACTCACTTGTGCGAACAAACCAATACTTGTGCGACCCTCATTCATTTTCTATATTTTTAAGTTCTAATCTTAAAAAACATATGTCACACAACTTTCCAATCCTCCTAGGTACCGACATACAATTCCTTTCTTGGTGCGCAAGTCACTTTCTTGACACATATCCGGCGCACAAGTCCCTCTCCCAAAAAAACACTATTTTCCATTTTTGTCAATTATGATGTCCAGAAATATGGAAAACACTAGAAAATGGTTCCACCTTCAATAATGTTATTTTATTGACCTTTATGAGTACTTTACTAGGACACATTCTATTCTTCCTCTCAGGATTGACAATAAACACAAACCATACTCCAATTCATGCTTAGATGACCATGCTTCCAACAATATCCCCGTTTGGGTTTGTTGTCAATCAGTAAATAAATTCAATAGATCACCATCCACATGTAGACCCAAAACACAAGAATCAACTCATCCAACACTCTAAGTCTACATGATCAATTCTCAGTGTAGAAAACAAGAGAGGAAGCTAGAATTGGGTTCCCATGTTTTGGAATTCTCAATGACGCCCAAAAAATTCTCTTATAGTGTCATAGAAGCATTACATGCCTAAACATGCCTGAATTTATTCCTTTCTCCCCGATTGAAAATAATCCCAATGACCAGTAATTGTTCCTTGTTCAGTTCAAACAACACTCCCCCTAGATAGTATCTCCCCCACAAACATGCATCACATCCATAAATAGATTAAAAAGAGTTAACATAACTGGGGAGAGGGGTATTACGTTACCTTTTTCTACCATAGGAGGTGGCTGAACAATGAGTTTCAACCAATTCTTCTCAAACAAAGCCGATGATAGTGGCTTGGTCAGGATATCCGCCACTTTCTCATCAGTTCCCACAAGATCCATTCTAATCACGCCTTGCTCAACATTTTCCTTGATAAAGTGATACCTAATTTCAATATGTTTTGTACAGGAATGCTGCCCAAGATTCTTCGTATGATCAATTGTGCTCTTATTATCACAGTAAATAACTATTGGTTGCTTCACCTCATCACCAATATCTATTAGTTGTTGCTTTATCCATAGCAGTTGAGTGAATGCCATTGTAGCGGAGATATACTCAGCTTCAGCAGTACTAAGAGAAGTACTTTCTTGTTTCTTTCTCAAACAGCCAACACATTTGTTCCCAATATAGAATGCTCCACCACTGGTGGACTTTCTGTCCACTACATCGCCAGCCCAGTCAGCATCAAAAAATGCTGAAAATTCAATGTCCCTTCATGCAACAAAGTATAAACCATAATTGTGAGTACCTTGAATATACCTCATGATACTTTTAACTACTTCCATATGTTCCTCCATTGGATTACTCTGAAAGCGGGCTACAATACATGTGGAAAAGACAATATCTATCCATTTCACTGTCAGGTACAGTAGGCTCCAAATGATCCTCATGTATATGGTGGGATCTACAGAGGTCACATCTTCATTCTTTCCAAGTTTAGTTCCAACTGCAATCGGAGTTGACATCGGTTTGAAGTCTTGCATATGAATCTTCTTCAGCAGCTCTCTTTCATACTTTTCTAATAAATGAAAGTATAATCCTTCTTTTGAATCACCTGAAACCCTATTAAATATGTGATCTCCCCAATCATAGACATTTCAAATTCTGGTTTCATGTGATTGGAAAATTCATCCACTAATTTCTTCCTGCTGCCACCAAAAATAATGTCATCAACATAGACTAGAACCATGAATGTAGAGACCATATGCTTGACGTACATGGACATTAATTACTTTTGTGGAAGACTTAGTACACACACACAAGGACCGTAATAGTTTAGTGTCTTTGGAAAATCAGAATATAATCTTCTAATCATGATGAAAGATCTTCAACATCTCCCATAAAGATCTTCCCTTTTTTCATACCTAAAACCTTTCTTTATATCCTGTGGAAAAAAACATAAAAGGGGTGAGCTGAAATGCCCAATAAGGGTAAACATTGAGAACATAAAACAATCCATAAAAATTTGAATGCAAAAACATGAACATAAAATCTAAACATCAAAATCTTGAGAAAAGACATGAATCTTGGAAGTACGTAGGGCATATATCATAAGGGAAAATCAATCATGATAAAATAGCATGGGAATAAAAGATGTAATTGTGGAAACCATTAAACAGATGTTATGATTTCCATTGTAGCCAAGGCATTGCTGCCAAGACCATCATAGTGGACAAAGTCCCTTTCTGAATCGAGTTCACTCCTCGTTTCAGTCCTGTAACATTGAACCGGATTAACATACCGTTCCAGCTATGTCTATATCATGAGATATAAATCATTACCCAATGCATTGGAGGGAGATATAGGTCCCACCCATCTCATAATTAAATCATTTTTACTTGTGCCACAAAATAAACATACATCATTCATAATAACCCAACGAATAAAATGGGTTTCAAAAACAACATCCCATCATCACATAATCCATATAAAATAAATGGATATCATTTCATAATAAGAAAAGTGAAACCATGTAAATCATAGAGACATTATACTTGAAACATAAACATATGAAATAATTTCATCTTAGATGGAAAAATGGTTTTGATAAAACACTTTAACTGAATTGTTGGGGAAAATATCTTTTCTTCTTCAAAATCAATTTCTTTTCACAAAACATCATGAAATTTTAAAATAAAGAGATTTTGTTGAAAATAGTCATGAAATATTTTGGAGGAAGCTTCTTGAAAATGATGCTTTATAAAACCGTAAAAATTCTTTCATGTCGTATAAGTTTAAAAAAACATTCTTCTCGTACTTTTGCCGGAAAAGTCAAAAAAGTACCTCGTAACGTAAACAAAAGAAAGATTCCTTACATACCATGTAGTAAAAGTCAAAAATGGGTAAAAAGGAATTTAAACATACATGAAAACACTTTTATAAAACATGGACTTGGATGATATAAATAACCCCATTAAATACTTACGAATAAGCAACCTCAGATAAAAATGAGATTTGCAAAATTATCCCTTACCTTATGTCTGATATGCTTCGTATGTATCCAAACCTCCTGTATAATGATTTAAATAATGTAATTTACTTATTAAAGAGTCATATTAATTGTTATGATATCATATATGGTTCACTAATGACATTATATTACCCATTATTTTGTAAATTCAATGTTAAAGAGCGTTTTGGGTAAAATCGTTTCACTTATCTTATGTGTTTCGACTCTTTGTTCTTGATATTATTACTTATATCCTGATTTAAATAATTCAAAAATGTAAAACATGATTTATATATAATATATATTCATCATATACATATATATTATGGATCGATAAAATAAATGAAATACACCGTTCATGGAGACGGTAGGCCGTACGTACGCTTGAATGATGTTTTCGTTTCCTTATTCAATTGAATGGAATTGAGTATATGACATACATATATATATCTATATACATAAATCCAGTAGAATTATTATGTCATATATTTCATTATTATTCATTATATATACTTTAAAATCATTCTTTAATGGTTAATTATGGAAAATTAATCTCATCGCGTTTGTGGAGACGGTAGTCCGTACGTACGCACGAGTGATGATATCATTCCCATGATCGTGGAATTTTATTGGAGTGTATGTATACTATTTCAGAATAAATATAAATTTACAATAATCATATATAGTTATTTATTTACACCATTATACTCATCCATGTAAGGTGGTGGTGGAAAAACTGATTACACCACGTCGTGGAGATGGTATTCCGTACATACGCACGCTTGGTGATTTTGTTTTCCATATGATGGATAGATGGTGAAATAGGGTTGGTTCATAATTACAATAACATATCATTATATTAGTGATACTGATGTTAATACTTCATAATGAAACAACTAAAGAAGAAGAAGTGGAAGAAGAAATAAAGTTGAATGAATCGGTAACGGCCATTACCTCTTCTTTGATGCTCCTTTTTGAAAACTCTTCTTAGGGCACTATGATTGGTCTTTGAAGAAGACCAGAACCTCTAGGATGTTTCAAGGGAAGTTTTAAGAGAAATTGGCAGGGGTTGGCCGAGATTTAAGGATCAATGTGGTGTGAGGATGAGAGGGAGGAGGTTCCCTTTTATAAGGGAGGAGAGGGGCACCTTTGGAATAACTAAAAATATTATTTTATTATAAAGTCATATTCAGTTTTTAATAGCTCCGAATTGATTTATTTCAAATATAAGGTGGGTATGGGTCGAAATAATATAATCCAATAGAATTTAGACAAGTTTAGGTTTCTATTTTAACCTTATCATTTAGATTTATCTATAAGTTACATAATTTTACTTTTACCGTGTCTTCTTCTTTTCTGACACTATAAGATTAATAAACTTACTATAACAAGGCAAACGAACCCCAAGTTGTTTATTATTAATATATATAACCTTATATAAGTCATTTGGCCAAACCTTATAATTTTAGGAATAAAATAACAATTAATAATATAAAATGTTTTTTAAAAACTATTTTATGTCAATTTTGACACGATTTGGTAATTGATTTTTGTGAAACTCCTAGAAGCATTTTTAGTTCAAAAAAGTTACCTAAATCAATAATAAAGTGTCATATTAACATATAAAATAATTTTAATTGATAAAAAGTCTAAAATTACATTTATTTGGGTATTTATAACATCAAGTATGTCAATATTTCCTTAATAAGATAATTACTGTATCATTATTGTGTCATAAATAAATTAACATATTTAATGTCTTAAAATTACATATAAACTATTATTGTGTAGGAAATATTTTTAGATTTCTAATTAATATTTATAGTCTAATTTATGTTATGTATAAACCTATATTAAAAATGATTTAGTTATTAAACATTGATTTTAACTAATTTAACACTTCTTTAAATAAATAAATATTAAATGTCCTAATCTAATCCAGGTGGGCCTAAATGGTCATATTTTATTTCTAAGGTTGTTTTTTGTATAATTAAACTTATCCAATAGAATTAGGACATGTGTTAGGGTAATAATAATATCATTTTTACCCTTAATTACCCTATTCACTTTTAACCGTGGTAAAAAAAGTAAAAAGATATTATTCACCAAAAATTATTTTCATCTCATTGAACCATATTTTACTTAATAAAATCAACAGTGTCTCTCAGATTTTTGAAATTCCATTCACAAAAGCGGTAAATTTTACTTTAATGTAAATTTGAAAATTCTCCTAGGAGGTGGGTAAAAGACGGTCAAAAGTTCAATAAAATTTTTGTATATCTAAAATTATTATAAAATGACTCTAATGAACTACATTGAACTTATATAGGTATTATGTATCAATTTTGGCCTAAAATAAATTTAAATAAAATAAATAATTATTTAAATAAAAAGTCGGTTTTTAAATAGTAACCCAGTGTTTTCACTATTCAATAAAAATTGAATGTTTTCAGAAAAATACCATAATTTCACCCTAGGTTAATTTCGATATTTCGAATCAAAAAATGAAGTCCATTTTCAAAAATAAAATTTATAAATTTTCAAAAAGTGGGTATTACTATTCATAACAGCTAGATTTAATAATATTTTAATAGCATATCGTTGTTTAGCGAAACTCGGTATTGCGTACAACACACACTATCGTGGAAGGTCGTGCTTGCGTGTAATGCAAGCCAAGACAGGGATGCATGTTGTGCAAGATCCTTTTTGTGTATCGTACAACACAAAACATTAAAAAAAAGAATTTTCGTAAAATCATGGGGTGTTACATTCTACCCCCCTTAAAATGAATTTCTCCCTTGAAATTCGTCGGGGTTATAAATGCTTTACGACTCGAAAGTTTCTTTAATAGAAACCCACATCGTAAAAAGGAATAAAAAAATTGGCTTTAAAAACTAATGTATGAAACATAACAGTTACCCAAATTAACTAATCACTGGGTTTCCACATAGGAGAACATAGTGGAAAATATGGATATGGAAGAGAAATCTAACCGTCATATTCTGGTGGAGAGTGGTAGAGAATATGGCTATGAAAAATCCAACAATCACAAAGCCATAAACTTGTGATGATCTAGGGTACCATCTGATTCATCGGATATAAGGGCACTAGGACAACATTTTTGTTTTTCAAGATCATTTCCCTAAAAGTTGAAGAATTTGAATTAGAATAAATACTTACTTTATTTTGGTACAATCTCACTATTGTTCGTGCTTAGAACAATTTCCACTTCATCCCTTAAATAAATTAAGTTGAATTTGTTATTAATGAAGAGTTAACAGATCATGTGATAGAATGATGGGTCATTCCATCTGTTTCAAACAAGAGGTTTGCAAAAGATATCAAAAATACATAAGTCCATCTATGGTGAGGTTAATCGTATACGATTCCAAAAATAAACTTATAATTCATATATCATACCGTGTAATAAAATAAAACTAGTTTCTACTAACCAGGGACTTCCTGTAAGCCAGTGGTAGGCGATAAAGGCCAGTTGCACTTCGGTTGTGGGTTCGATTCCCACAGCCTTGTCCGACACGATGGGCTGTCACCCGTCCTGCAGGTTGTCCTTTTTCTAAAACTATATTACTATAACATCCCATAAATAATTTCGAAAAAAAATTATATCCTTAAACAATACTAACTTATTTCCAACATAATCCATTCCAATCCTTAGGCTTATCTAAAATACTTCAGTCCAAGATCATAGTATAAAGAAAATGATTACATGAAATGTCACATAACAATCATGTGAATTCCATAATTTATACCCCATATATCATAATATATATCTTGTTGGTCAAATTACAAACATGTGAATACCTTAATCATGTATTCTCATGAAGAATGAATACCCATTGAACCTTAGTGAAAACATGAATGCAATTAAAAGTTAACACTTTCCACATACCAAAATCATAAACATTCTTTATACTCAAACCATGATATCACTTAGTCCTTATATCAATCATGAGCTCATGAATACAATCAAACAACTCATTATCTTCTTATCCATTAATTATGCACATATCATCTGCTTACCAAATTCTCTCAATCACTTTCCATGGTTATCGGTACCAAAATTTTTTGAAAACCACAATAGACCAATACATAAATATTCCAATATTCCACGATACTATATACAACATTATTTTGGAATCCCATTACATAAACACTTAATCATTCCACTACATCTTTGTCATATTCAACATCGCTAATAGTGATCGCGTGTGACTTCCCTTTTCCTTTGCCTTGAGTGGTTTCTCATGTCGGTCATCATTAACCCTTGGATTAGGGCATTGATTAGCATAATGCCCCATTTCATTGCAGTTGAAGCATTGAAGTGTTGCTGGTGTGTTCTCTGTAGTATTTTCTTTATTCACACCATTAGCAACCCTTTATCCATTACTTTGACACACAGCTGCTCGATGAACTTCTTTTCCACACTTAAAACATTTTCTAGTCCCTTCAAGAAAATCTCCACCCTGATTCTTTCCACACTTTGAGAATAAAGAAACATTCATCTTCTTTTCACCATTATTCTGATATTTCTCCTTGAACTCCATCTTTCGTTTCTTATCAAAACCATGAGATGGATATGTAACCCCAACCTCCATTTCTACCATAATAGCACAACACACAATTTCTTCATAGCTACTGAAGTCTCTTATAGTTAATTCCCTTCGAAGATTTGGTTTTAAGCCACTGAAGAATCGATCAATTTTACTTTTAGGTTGGATGATAAAGCCAGATGCATACCTTGCAAGCCTTGTAAAATTCGCTTCGTATATACCAACCGATTCATCATCCTTTTTATTTAGATCAACAAACTCCTTCTCCACCTATTTTCTAAGCATACGAGGGAAGTACTTATTGAAAAATAAGTTCTTGAACTCGTCCCATTCCATGGACCCAATTTCATCTCTTGGCCTCGTATTCTGGATAAGATTACACCATTGATTAGCTTCACCTTCCAAAAGTTATACTGCTAGGATGAATTTATCATGTTCAGAACATTGAAGAACCGAAAATATCATTTCAGTGGTACTGATTCATTGTCCAGTAACAAGTGGATCAGAAGACCCACTGAAAGAAGGTGGGCGTTGCCTAATGAAGGACTCAATAGAATATTGTTCCTTTCTATGCTCATTTGGAAGTCCAGAATGATTCATAGCTTTTGTAAGTATAGCAATAAGGTTTTGCACTCCATCTCCCATAACATTTGTTTGTTCAGGAGTACAATCATTTCATTGTCCATTACATTGAACAACACGGTTCCTTCGGGTTCCAACCATCGTCTAAAACCCAAAACGAATAGTGTGAGAGGAAAAAATCATGCTAGAGAAAACAACATCATAAAGGGGGACTACCTTCAATATATAACATCTTAGGATAAATTCTAAGATCGTTACTGTATTTCTAGGACTATATCCTATATGTATACTTATCCTGAGGGACATCCCTAGACATAGCTTAGAAATATTTCCAGGTATCTCACTAATGGTTTCACATCCTAGTTTGCAAAGGTTGACTAAAACTTTCCTCTAATACCAACTGTAGAGACTCTAATCTTGACGTACATGTACATTACCTTACTTTTGAGGAATACTTAGTACACACACACAAGGACCGTAATAGTTTAGTGTCTTTGTAAACTAGATATATAATCTTCTAATCGTGGTGAAAGATCTTCATCATCTCCCATAAAGATATTCCCTTTTTTTCATACCTACAACCTTTCTTTATACCCTTGGGAAAAGAAATCATAAAAGGGGTGAGCTCAAATTCCCGATAAGGGTAACCATAGAGAACATAAAACAATCCATAAACATTTGAATGCAAAAACTTGAACATAAAATCTAAACATCAAAATCTTGAGCAAAAACATGAATCTTGGAACTACGTAAGGTATATATCATAAGGGAACATCAATCATGATAAAATATCATGGGAATAAAACATTTAATTGTGGAAACCATTAAGCACTTGTTATGATTTCCATTATAGCCAAGGCATTGCTTCCAAGACTATCTTAGTGGACAAAGTCCCTTTCTGAATCAAGTTCACTCCTCGTTTCAGTCCTGTAACACTAAACCGGATAAACTTACCATTCCAGACATTTCTATCTCATGAGATATAAATCTTTACCCAATTAATTGGTGGGAGATATAGGTCCCACCCATCTCATAATGAAATCATTCTTACTTGTGCCACAATATGAACATACATCATTCATAATAACCAAACGAATAAAATGGGTTTCAAAAACATTATTCCATCATCAAATAATCCATATAAAATAAATGGATATCATTTCATAATAAGAAAAGTGAGACCATGTAAATCATAGAACATTATACATCAAACATACACATATGAAATAATGTCAACTTAGATGGAAAAATGGTTTTGATAAAACACTTGAAATGAATTCTTGGGGAAAATATCCTTTCTTCTTCAAAATCAATTTCTATTCACAAAATGTCATGAAATTTTAAAAGAAATAGATTTTGTTGAAAATTGTAATGAAATATTTTGGAGGAAGCTTCATGAAATTGAGGCTTTATAAATCCTTAAAAATCCTTTCATGTTGTATAAGTTAAAAAAAACATTCTTCTCGTACTTTTGCCGGAAAAGTCAAAAAAGTACCTCATAACCTAAACAAAAGAAAGATTCCTTAAATACCATGTAGTAAAAGTCAAAAATGGGTAAAAAGGACTTTAAAAATACATGAAAACACTTTTATAAAACATGGACATGGATGATAGAAATAACCCCAGTAAATACTTACGAATAAGCAATCTCGGATAAAAATGAGATTTGCAAAATTATCCCTTACCTTATGTCTGATATGCTTCGTATGTATCTGAACCTCTTTTATAATGATTTATATAATGTCATTGACTAATTACAGAATCATATTCATTGTTATGATATCATATATGGTTCACTTATGACTTTATATTACCCGTTCTTTTGTAAATTCCATGTTAAATAGCATTTTGGGTAAAATCATTTCATTTATCGTATGTGTTTCGACTCTTCATTCTTGATATTATTACTTATATCCTGATTTACATAATTCCATAATGTAAAACATGATTTATATATAATATATATTCATCATATACATATATATTATAGATCGATAAAAGGAATGAAATACACCGTTCATGGAGACGGTAGGTCGTACGTACGCATGAACACTGTTTTCGTTTCCTTATTGAATTGAATGGAATTGAGTATATGACATACATATATATATATATAAATAAATCCAGTAGTATTATTATGTCATATATTTAATTATTATTCATTTTATATACTTTATAATCATTCTTGAATGGTTAATAATGGAAAATGAATCTCATCGCGTTCGTGGAGACGGTAGTCCGTACGTACGCGCGAGCGATGATATCATTCCCATGATCATGTAATTGTATTAGAGTGTATGTATACTATTTCAGAATAAATATAAATTTAAAATAATCATATATAGTTATTTATTTACACCATTATACTAATCCATGTAAGGTGGTGGTGGAAAACCCGATTACACCGCGGCATGGAGACGGTATTCCGTACGTACGAACGCGTGGTGATTTTTTTTCGTAGGATAGATAGATGGTGAAATAGGGTTGTTTCATAATTATAATAACATATCAGTATATTAGTGATACTGATGTTATTACTTCATAATGAAACAACTAAAGAATAAGAAGTGGAAAAAGAAATAATGTTGAAAGAATCGGTAAGGGACATTACCTCTTCTTTGAAGCGCCTTTTTGAAACCTCCTCTTAGGGCACTAATATTGGTCTTTGAAGAAGACCAGAACATCTAGGATCTTTCTAGGGAAGTGGAGAAGAGAAATTGGAAGGGGTTGGCCGATATTTAAGGCTCAAAGTGGTGTGAGGAAGAGAGGGAGGAGGTGCCCTTTTATAAGGGAGGAGAGGGGCACCTTTGGAATAACAAAAAATATTATTTTATTATAAAGTCATATTCGGTTTTTAATAGCTCCAAACTGAGTTATTTAGAAGCTAAGGTGGGTAAGGGTCGAAATCCTCTCATACAATAGAATTTAGACAAGTTAGGTTTCTATTTTAACCTTATAATTTAGATTTAACTTTATGTTAAATAATATTACTTTTACCGTGTCTTCTTGTTTTCTTATACTATAAGGTTAATAAACATACTATAATAAGCCAAACGAACCCCAAGTTGTTTATTATTAATATATATAACCTTATCTAAGTTATTTTGCCGAACCATAGATTTTTAAGAATAATATATCAATTAATATTATAATATTTGTTTTAAAAACTATTTTATGTCAAATTTGACACTATTTGGTACTTGATTTTTGTGAAAATCATAAGAGAATTATTAGTTCAAATAAAGTTAACTAAATCAATACTAACATGTCATATGAACATATAAAATTATTTTAATTCATAAAAATTCTCAAATTACATTTATTTGGGTATATATAACATCAATTATGTCAATATATCATTAATAAGATAATTACTACATCATCATTGTGTTATAAATACATTAATTTATTTAATGTCTAAAAATTACAAATAAAATATAATTGTGTAGTAAATCGTTTTATATTTATATGGAATATTTATAGTCGAATTTATCTTATGTATAACCCTATATTAAAAATGATTTAGTTATTAAACATTGATTTTAACTATTTTAACCATTCTTTAAATAAATTAATATTAAATGTCCTAATCTAATCCAACTGGGCCAAAATGGTCATATTTTATTCCTATGGTTGTTTTTGGTCGAATTACACTTATCCAATAGAATTATGACATGTTTTAGGGTAATAATAATATCATTTTTACCCTTAATTACCCTATTTTACTTTTAACCATGGTAAAAAAAGTAAAAAGTTATTATTCAGAAAAAATTATTTTCATCTCATTGAACCAAATTTTACTTACTAAAATCAACCGTGTATCTTGTAATTTTGAAATTCCATTCAAAAAAGCGGTAAATTTATGTTTTATGTAAATTTTCAAATTCTCCAAGGAGGTGGGTAAAAGACGATCAAAAGTTCAATAAAATTTTTATATATCGAAAATTTTTATAAAATGACTCCAATGAATTACATTGAACATATATAGGTATTATTTATCAATTTTGACATAAAATAAATTTAAATAAAATAAATAATTATTTAAATAAAAAGTAGGTTTTTAAATAGTAACCCAGTGTTTTCACTATTCATCAAAAATTGAATGTTTTCAGAAAAATACCAAAATTTCACCCTACGCTAATTTCGATATTCCAAATCCAAAAATGAAGTCCATTTTCAAAAGTAAAATTTATAAAATTTTAAAAAGTTCTTATTACTATTCATAACGGCTGGTTTTAATAATATTTGAATAGCATATCATTGTTTAGAGAAACTCGGTATTGCATACAACATACGCTATCGTGGAAGGTCGTGCTTGCGTGTAATGCAAGCCAAGTCAGGGATGTGTGTTGGGCAAGCTTCTTTTGGTATAGCGTACAACACAAAACATTAAAAAGAATATTTTTTGTAAAGTCTTGTGGTGTTACATTGAACTGATCTTTTGGAGAATTCTTCACATATAGATTGTGGTATACTCCTCCTCTTTTGAATTCCAGCTTCTTGAGATACAATTCTAGCCAAGAATACCATGCTTGTGGTGCCTATTTCAAACCATACAGATCTTTCTTCAGTTTTCAGACCTTTGTTTCATCAGTACCAAGAACAAAACCTACTAGTTCTTCGATGTAGACTTCATATTCGAGTACACCATTCAAGAATGATGTCTTGACATCCATTTGATATAATTTATATCCTATTTGGAGTGACATGGCAAAGAAAAGTCTGATTGACTCCAGTCTCGCCACTGGAGCAAAGGTTTCTTCAACATCAACGCCTACAATCTGGGAGTATCCTTTATATACTAGTCCTGCCTTATTTCTAATAACACATCCATGATCATAAACCTTTTTCTTGATGATCTATTTTGTACCAACAACATTGTGACCTTCAGGTATCTACACAAGATCCCATGTCTGATTTTTGTCAATCTGATCTAACTCTTCATTCATGGCTTTCACCCATGATTCACCCTTTGAAGCTTCTTCAAATGAGGATATCTCCACAACTGACAGAAATGTATATTGCGTGTTATTCCTCATCCTCCTTGTTTGAGTGTGTGCACACTTATCTTTAATTATGTTAGATGGATCAATCTCAGCTCTATGATTTCTTCTATTTGGCTCAGTTGCATTCTCTCCTGCCACATTTTCTTCTTTATATTCTTCTACTGAGTCAACATCATGATGTGGCTATTGAGTTTTTTGTACATCTTCCTCTATTTATGTATTTTTATTTTCCCCAAGTTCACTTTCTTCCTCGCTTTCTATCACATCACCATATGAATTCCTTGAAGCATTTGTGGTTTTCTCTTCAACTATCTTAACATCACTTCTTTACATAATCCTTTCTAATCACTTTTTAAAACACCTGTATGCTTTGTTGTTCATTGGATTCCCATGAAAAATTCCTTCATCAGCATTTTCACCAAACATCCCTTGATTTCCTTCTTTATTCCAGAAGAAACATTTTCTTCCTAAAACACGAAAGTATTTCAACGAAGGATTTCTTCCATGCCACAATTCATATGGTGTCTTTGTTTCTCCCATATAAATCCCTGTTAGATTCTGAAGGTGTATTGCAGCTTCAATAGCTTCCTTCCAATAATGGCGAGAGATACCACCTCAATCATCATAGTCCAGTCTATGTTGTTGACCTGTGGATTCCAGCGCTCAAAAACTCCATTTTTCTGTGGAGTTCTCACAGCAGCTACCTCATGTTGTATTATATGTTTTTCTAGGTAATTCTCAAACTCAATGAACGTGTATTTCCCTCCATTGTCAGGTCGCAGGACTTTTATTGTCTGTCCAATATCATTCTCGTCAATCCGACAATAATTTTTCATGAAATCAAGTACTAGTCGCTTCCTGTGAATCACTATTACACAAGCCATTCTACTATAATCATCAAATGAAAAGGACAACGTACCTTTCTCTATGATTTCCGGAAACATTTATCGGCCCGCACACATCTGTATGAATTAGATCAAGGAGATGGGATGCCCTTTTCTTCTTTGGCTGATATGAACTGCCAACTAGCTTCCCACAAATGCAAGAATCACAATACTTTTCGCACTCATGCTTCAGGTTAGGAATGTCCACGACAATCCTCAATTTTGTTATTTTTTCCATGTCTTGTTGATTAATGTGTCCCAGTCTCCGATGCAACAATTTTTTCTTCTTCTTCAATAGTCATGAAACAAGCATTTTATTTACTATCAATATGATACAAGTTTTCTTCTATTCTGCATCCCTTCATAAGTAAATTTCATTTCTTTCCCTTGATAGTGCAGCCTTTCTAATTAAAAGTAACTATAAGTCTCGAGTCACATAGTTGAATCACGCAGAGTAAATTATGATGTAGGACATCTACAAAAAGTACTCTAGTTTTCTTTAGTTCTCAATTATCTAATTCAATACTCCCAATGCCTTTGATTTTCAGAGCTCCATCATTACCAAATCGTACTGTACCATCATCCTTCCTTTTGATATCCATTAACAGGAGAGAATTACCTGTCACATGAGATGAACAATCGATATCCATAATCTAGGTACTCTAGCTTTTTGTAGCTTTGAGCGCCGCCTCAGCAAGGTTGGATTTCTCAATTTTCTTCCTTTCTTTCCATGAGACATTATATTGAGTATAGAGCACTGATTTAATTTCAATAATCTCTTCCATGTACCTAGGTTTTTCATAGTTTAAATCTTCTTTGAGAGTTGAAAACATGTTTGAAAGAGCAACACTATCTTGCTGATGATACATGACTTGTCTCGAACTTCAGTATGAGGTGTCCATGTCCCTTCTCTACCTGCAATTAACAGCCTTATGACCAACTATAGAACAATGAAAACAATATCCATAGAAATTGTTTCTTCTAAAAGAGTTAGGATGTGAATTTTTTCTCCTCTATTGAACTCCTATATCTTCTTCATTCAGAAATCTTCTTGCCTCTTCACAATAGGACATGGTATGGCCCAAATATCCATAAAACTGACACTTCATGAGAGGTAATGTCTTATTTCTTCTATTTTTCCTCATTCTTTCCTCTGTGGGATAAAAGTATGACATCTCCTTTTTCCATGAGGCTTGAGGAAAATATTCTTCTCTTCATTCAGATTGAATTGGGGGTTTTGGTTTCATTACTTCAATTGACTTTCCCACATCACCAACTTTTAGCATGCCTTTATTTTGTTCACCTTTATATATAGCATTTGATGATTCTTTCTCACTACCAATTCCACTCTTTCCGATACAGGTAGGTCTTTAATCATTTAAAATATTTTCAACCCCATTAGAGCCACGTTTCTCTCCATCCAACAACTTAGCATCTGAGAACCTTCCAAACTATATTTTCTTCCTTGATTCTTTTGAACCAGAATATTTCTCAAATTTACTCCTAATAGTAATAACTTATTCCTCAAGACACTCATTATTCATGGACTTTTCCTTTATTTTGGAGGTGAGGTCATTGATGACCTTTTCCTGCTCTTCAATTCTCAACATCAGATCCACTACATCATAATTGATTTCAAGAATTTTAGACTGTACTTTGACCAATTCCTCCAGTCGTTCGCTTTCAGCTTCAAGTGGATCAACATATTCATTTTATTATTCTACAATTGATTTAAACTTATTTCAACTCTTACATTTAATCTTAAGATTACTGAAAGCATCCTTAAGTTGCATCTCGGTATCTGCACTAGTTTTTAACTGATTTTCTCCACTAATATCTTCTTATTTTTCAACAGTAGCCATCATGGAAGCATGGTTTCCATTTTTAATTTCTGGTTCTTCTTCATCCCAAAATTCATTATCATCATCTTCCTCTTCATAGAAAATTCTATTTTTTGGTACATTCCTTCTTGATTTGAAGCCTCCCTTTTTGAAAAACCATTTCTAAGGCTTATAAAAGTTTTCAGCATCGCTATTGTCATCATCAAACTTTCTTAAGCACTGAGAAGAAATGTGACCAACTTTGCCACAACGAATGCAAGCTAGAGGTAACTTCCCTTTGAATTTCCCTTTTCCCTTCTGGAACTTCATTGCAATAAGAGAAAGAATTTCATTTTCCTCATCATCTTCACCACTAATATATTTTAGGATTTTTAGTCTCTCAATGGATTTGAACCTCATTTCCTTACTCACACGATTCATAAAATTTTCTGGTTTGAGTCTCAATTCATATTCCACCAGGCTGCTCAGTACATCATCCAGAGAAAGTTTGGAAGGATCTCATTCCTCCAGGGCTAACACCTTTGCATTGTACAGGGATGGAATTCATCCCATTATTTTCTTCACAATGTCATAGTCTTTGATTTCTTCTCTTAGGCCCTGAATTGCTCCAACCACTTTAGTAATTCGATTAAAGGAGTATTCATTCTCATCAGGATGCATCTTCAGATAATCGAACCTATTGTGAAACACTTGTAGTTTCACCTGCTTTAATTTGTTATCTCCTTCATAAATATTTTCAAGTTTATCCCACATGGACTTTTCTGAGGTGCAAATCATCACATTTATATAGATATGGTCAGAAAGGTCTGAGTTGAGAGTATTATGTGCTTTAGCATCTGCATCGACAATTTTCCTATTTGCATTAGTCATAGCCAATCCTGTTGGATCAGAAACATTAATACCTTTCACATTGGAAAAAAGAACTTCCAATTCCAAGGGATCTTAGATGAGATCTCATTTTGTTCTTCAGAATCTGAAAATTACTTCCATCAAGGTGGGGGACTCCCCTAAAATTGGCTGAATTTTCCATGACGGCAATGGACAGATCTAACACCAACAACCTTGCTCTGATACCACTTGTAGGACCCCGGGACACCCTGAGATAGGAGGGGTGAATTAGGGTGACAACATTTTCTTTAAAAAAGGATCTTGTTCCCACATTGGTAGGAACTAGTTAAACCTGTATGATGGATATGATCAACAATGAAACATTGACATGAAAAGAGATGACACGACAATTTTTACTTGGTTAACCGCTAAGGGCTACGTCCAAGGAGTATACACCGACAAGTTTTCAGTCGTACCTAATGCCACTATTCGTCACTATATGTGGATTACAACGGTTTGGGAATAGTCGCTCTGTCCCAGGATTACATCCTTTACAAAAGTTCATGGATAGATAACTACATCTCTCAGGTCACTCTCGGTGACTCCCCCTGGCTCACTACCTTTTGTGAAGTCCCACTCAGTTTATAGATGTGAAGGTATCTTCATCATTTCATAAGAATGCATCCTCTATTGTATGTAGATGCTCTGTTGAAGTCCAAATCTGACCCGTAGACTAATCTCACTATTCACTGAAGGGATCGTGCAGTCTTCCAGCTTTTGAGCAGCTCCAAAAAGACCAGCGTACTTCAACAACACCTGGCGCGCTTCTCCAGTCCCAGGACGCAAGTTTCAAGATGGAATGCAAGTCTCAGTGTGCAAGTCCATACTGGAGTTCAATTCCACTTCAAATACTTGGGTGATACTCACTTCTTCAACTTTTAACTTTCGTGAATCAACCCCTTTCACACCCAAACCACCTTGGATGTGCAGCCAACATTTGACGCACAACTTCAACTTGAGTGACCCAACACCACTTGTACGACCACAACACCTGCGCGACGGGAGCTCTAAATTTCTCTATGTCTAAACTTCATTAAAAGTGAGGAGGGGTGGTTATCTATTTATTGGAAAACTGGACACCCTACGTGGTGGCGCACGAGTCTCTTCTCGGCACGCAAGTCCCGGTGCGCAACTCCAACCACCCTAGCCTCTGTCGTGCTACTCACTTGCATTACCAAACCAATACTTGCGCGACCCTCTTTCCTTTTCCATATTTTGAAGTTATGATCTTGAAAAAAATACGGTGCAAAAATTTCCAATCTTCCTAGGCATCGGCGTGCCAGTCCTTTCTTGGCACGCAAGTCACATGAGTGACACATATCTGGCATGCTAGTCCCTTTCCCAAAAAAATTGTTTTCCCCTTTTGTCAATTTTGAGGTCCAAAAATATGGCAGACACTAGAAAATAGTGCCACCTACAATACTGTTATAAGCATGACCTGTATGAGTGCCCTGCTAGCACACATTCTGAACATCCTATCACGATTGACAAAAAACACAAACCATACTCTAATTCATGCTTATATGACCATGGTTCCAATAGATATATCCTAAAAAACAAAATAAAGTACTATAAAAATGTATTGATCACTTAGAACATACATTATGACATCATAAATGGTAATGTCTGTCGTGCCTAATATTATACATCTGGTGGGAACTATGGACGATTTGGGTATGATCATATAGTAACAGATAACCTATCTAGAGTCTACCACCAACCCTCCAAAATAATCATTAGTCATCACGCTAAATTTTAGCGTCCTTAAGTAAGAGAACGTATAGGGAAAAATAATATAGCACATTATACCTTGGAAGTAAATGCAATCATGATCTTTTAGTGGGATCATGAACACATATGTTATTTTAGAAATCATCTTCATTTCGGTCATATTTAGATCCAAATGTCCATCACATGAGTTTGTCTACATTTTATCATACTTTTCCAATCACACTATCATATATGGATTAAGATACCATCAGTAAAAAATGAACCCCCAATAATCCTATCAGCACTATGAATGATGTAATATCCCATATTTTTTATAAAAAAATTATATGATTTTAGTTAATCCTTATTGTGTTCAATTAGTTTTGTTTTGGAACTTGTTAATCAACTCCATGGTCTAGTTGGGTTAATTATATTGGGAAGCATAAGGGTGATATGAAGTGTGGCTACATAATTATTTAATACCACGAATTGTAAATTCATAATATGAATTAATCTATATCGACCCTATAAAACTAGTACATTTTATGAGCGTGTGTGGGAAAATCCCATTATAACCATTCACACCATGAATGGTTTTGAGTAGCAAGTGAAATTTAAACTAATGGCCTAAAAATTGTTACATAACATGAGATTTATTTTTATGCGTTTTTTGTACAAGGATAAATATATATTTTAATACATGGGGAATGTGTAATATATAATAATAATCCCTTATTCATGTCATGAATTTGGTGCGACTAGAACTCATTTTAAAATATAGTTCCCAATGTTTCTAATATCGTGCCCCATCTTCTCTTGAACATCATCCATTCCATCATAATACTCTAGAATACTTATTCAAATAAGAATAAAGACTCATTGTGTCTTTATGTTCCAAACATAGAGAGAAAGCTAATCCCTTTGGTTCCTTTCTCTGTCTTTTCTTAGTTTTTTTACCATTCAAATAAACTTGGATAACTCTAAAAAACTCAGATCCAGGTTTTGTGTCCTATTTAACAGGGTAGTGTTTTATTCATTGAAAGGGAAAGAAGAGTTAACCTGGATATACCTTGGAAGTTACTGAATTAATACGCCCCCTTATATGGAGGTGGTCAGTATAAAACAACTCCATCATGGATATTTGATTTCTATTGAATATTTTATAACTTTTCTCCCACTATTACTCTATGTAGGTGACCAGACATAATCACAATTACATTACATTGATGAAATTAGTATCTGTAGACCTTCTATAGCTCACATCAGGTCTGATGGAATTGATATTGGAACTTGCGGCAACTTGTGTTGTGTGCCAAACCTTAATGTAATGGAATTTATTGAAAAAATAAACATGTTAATTTAAATATCTATAACTTGTGAATTTTGATTAATGTTACCTTGGGATGATTTTACTTTCATGATTTTTCCTGGGATGGATAATCCAACATTTGAGAATAAATGGATTAATTAAAGGAAATTGTATTAATTAACCAGATAAGCGTATAATAACCTGGTTGATGTTGTTTATTGAATATACTATTAGGATTTAATATACATGGTGATTTTTAACATGATTATAAAGGTCATATTTTAGTAACTCGTGACACATGACCCCTTATAATCCACTAATTGATTTTGTTTGATTACGCCGAATTTATTATTGCACAACAGTAATATGTGACAATATATAGCAAGAAACTGTCACATGGATTCCAATATGATATAGCTAGTTTACCTCTTGGTGTGGTGTTTATCCCAAGGACGATATTTGTTAGTCCCTTTTGGGCGTTCATATAGATCATTGTCTGATTTGTCACATTTTCCTTGGTATGATGTTGTTCCATTAGAACACATAATTGAATCCAACGTGGACAATTTTCATAGTGCCTAATATTTCTTGTAACATGATATAGTATATGGGAGACTAATACAAGATTGGATAATACAACAATGGTATGAGTAATACTCCCTATAAATAGTATCTACCACTTGACAGAGATATCCAACATAGAGTGAATGAATTTTTCGATGAACCTAGATGTCAACTCGGAGCTCGTGGGTCGACATGTTTATTTTATATTCTTATTATTTAATTAACTAATTAATTCACTTTTGTATGAAATTATTTCACACGCCATATATTCATATTTTTTTTAGAAATCTTGTGTATCAGATTACTAATTTGCAATCACACCATTTTTTGGTGTTTTTGATACCCAAGAAGACTTCAGGATTATAGGATTGTATAATGGAAGGGCCCATATGTAGATTGATGTCATGTTATATGGGTTATATTTTGGATATGAAAATCACATGGCATTTAAGAAAAGTTATTTTTAGTTAATTTTTTGAGTATATTTTTAATCATATATATATGAATCCATTATTTTGTTTTAGTTATATTTTTCCTTTCATTACATGATTCAATTATTAGACATTTTGACTTGTATTCAGCTTATTATTCTTTTGTTAAATCTTTATTTCATATATTTTTTCCACAATTTTCACTACTCTATTTCTAAGGTTTTAGTCTTCCACTATGTTCCTTACACCCTCGTAACTATTTCACATCCTCTATTGTCCGGGGAGGAGTGGTTGACGTCATGTATCCCACTTGATAGTGTCACATTATGGAGAACCAGACCAGGGACATTACAAAGTGGTATTATAGGGGAAAGACTATTCGATTTCATTACTATGTGGGGAAGGTAGATATGATACTAGGAGGTGTCAAGTGTGGGAAATGAGATTGTGTATAGGTGTAGCGAACTCATGCATAAGGGGAAACCTGAGTGCCTAAGGATGGTAATATTTTCATGATTTTCCCTTGTTACTATTTTTATATTTTTCACCATAGGTGATTCTATTGTTTTGTGTTTCTATTATTTATTAGGTTATTTTTTGTGGGTCTATAGGGAATGTGATGAGTTTTAAAGAATAATTTTATATTTGTAAATATATATGTTGACATGAATTAATTAGGCTAGGGTTGTATTTATTTCATGTGACATATTATAATATATAAAATACAAAAATAGAAAACTTGTTCATTTTAGGAAAAAAATTAATGAATCTCTTATGTTATTCAAATTTGACTATTAATCTATTTCTAGAGGAACCTTGATCCAAATGTTATCAATTTATTTAATTTCTTTTGGGGGTTGATAATTATCGTAACATGCATTCTAAGAAGTTTCTTGTAACTTCTCAAAAAAACATTCCCTCTTCGTCTTTGAGTTGATAATTAAGAGAATGGAAATCTACATCATCCTAAAAATATAGATATGGAACTTCCTATGGATTTAAAGAATCAAATGGATTCTTAGCTTTGTGAAAACTTCCTGTAGTAAATGCGATCCTTGGAGAGGGAGCCATTTTTATACATATCATTATTGTACAATATAATGAGAGTGTTCTATAAATTTAATTCACCTAATTTACCAATTTTAATTCTATAAGGAGTACCTAAGAAGCTAAAATCAAGGTCCAGTTAGTCTTTATGATCTTTAAGAACCTTGAGACACTGATAGATTGAAGGGTGATACCTGTTTCCTACATGTTGTGATGAAAATACAGGAATTGGTAGGAAATTATGTAGAAATACAATTGTTAAGAGAAGTTATCGTGTAATTATATTCATTCAATATTCCTAAGTCACTTTTATCAATAGATTTTTAGGGATGATAGGGATGAGTATTTTTTCACGTGGTGTAGGAGGGCATGACAGTGATAGAAAATGATGGCCAACTCACAGACCATTAATGTTTTTCTCCATCCATGGAAGCTGATGTTTTTTATAAGGGGAATCATTTTTGGGATGTGATTTGATAATATTTATGTTTATAATTAAAGATATTTCCCCTAAGAAAATTTTAATGTTTTATGATTTAATCTCTAATCATTGAAGGTAACCTGAGTGAGGCACTAAGTGTTGAGTATTAAGTTCTTATAAGGAAATAAATGAACTTTTATTATGGTATAAGGAAGTGCAGGTACTAAAATTTACACTAGGGTAGTAGAAGTCATAGAGTTTAGGGGAGGGAAGATACATGGTTAGATAGAAACCCTGTGGAGTACTTTCGGTATAGAAGGGATGACCATAGGCGCCAAAAAATGTCCTTATCCTATTGTGGTGTGACATTATTGTGGGATGATGGGTAGTCTCTATATATTATATAGGATCCAATAATTGTATATAAATGTGTGTTCATTAGAACTTGAACCTAATTCTAGAATAGACTTAGCTACCCCTACTAGACTGGTAGATGTTGTTCTACTCGATGCTCTAGTTGAGGTAAGATACATGGTACCCTGGTTCATAATTAGTAGTACTAGCCAATGGGATATTCTTTGGGGATTAAAATTAGTTCCCAGGTAAGAGAGATGTGATAGATTAATTTTATACAATCTATTAAGACCTTTCTAGAAATAGGATCTTTTTTCAGAAAATGTATGATTCATGAATGATCAACCATTTAATTCATTATTTTTAATACAAGATGGTCAAATTCTTTTATATAATCAATTTTTTTTGGAAATGTATTTGGTTTTACTAAGTAGATCATGAATCATGTCATATCTATTCACACAATGTTATGGGTGCCAAAAAAGGTGTCAGACATATCATGGAGTGTTATCATCAATTTTGTGGCTACCATTTCTATTGGGAGTTTTTTGTGTTGGAAATGTTAGGATTCGATTAGAATCAGTGTATGGATTGACTAGTCCTATAAATAAAACATATCATTAGTTACTTATGGTAAGGTACTTACCTATCTCTAAAATGGTCATATAATTTCACTAGGGGTAGTGGGATCTTCATAGTGGAAATGTAGGAAATATTTTGTGCAGATTGGATAGTCTCGTAGCCAAATTAGTGATCCTAGTTAAAGATGATAGTGAAATATATATTGAAAATTTTACCCAAGTTTGAGACTGTTTTTATGGAATCTTTCCTATGGTGGCCATCATATTACCACCCAAACAAGATAAATTTTTTTGATTGAGTTGTTTTTTGAGTATTTATTAGTTTTTCTCATTCCTTATAGGATGGAACCAACATAGCATTTTGAGTAGAAAGTTCACTTGTGACATATGGAATAAATGGAATTCATACAATTTAATACCTCACCATATATTTATTCCATGATTTTTCGAAGATTGGTGATGGGAAATTGTGCTTTTGTCTACAATATAGGATACTGATCATAATAAGGGTCAAAAACTAGTATCCCCTTATATGCGTCAATTTTCACTTCAATTCAATTAGAGGTGAAATGATTTACTCTAATATTAAGTTGAATATATGGTATCATCTATAGAGAGTGAGACCATCTATCATATCCATGACTCTTTTTGGAGAATATATGGAGTGTACCAATTTGTAGTGATGTCATTCTATTTGAAAAATGCACAATTAGTGTTTATGGACATAATGAATTGGATCTACAATCATTTTCTAGATCAACCTCATTAAATCATCATGAGTCCAATAAGATAGAATCGTATTCATTCCAAGCTACAAAAACAAAACTTATGAATTGATAATGTGTTCTTATGTGGTCATGATATCTCAGAGGTTGGAGTGAAATTGGACCTAAAGAATTTATCAACTATGGTATCATGGGAATGATCCAAAAAATATTATCATGATTAAAATATTTATAGATCTAGCAGTATACTACAAGAATTATATTCAATACATCTCTAGTCTAGAAAAATGATCTCTATGAAAACTATGAAAATAGTGATGTTTATTTGCTAAGATTCATGCAAGATAGATATCCAGGAGAATAAGAGATGGTTTTCCTTATAAATGATACCCACTATTACTATGATTGATTAAGAATATAACATGTAATTTGATGAATCCATTGTTGTATGAGGAGTATTTATAATGTAGTATGATTTATTTTAAGTTATGGATAATTATCATTGTGACAACATGATAGTAATGAACCTACATGTGATATAGATTTATCTATAGTGGTATCCTGAGTTTTTGGTGGTAATGTCTATAGAGATAATGGTTTGTGGGGTACAAGAACCACAACAGCCTAAATTATATCATTTTTCATCGAGATTTAAACTATAAAAAATAGGATATGATTTTAGTATCTATAGTGCTTAGACTTCAATATATATTTTCCTATAGGAAAAGAAAATTTTATTTTTAAAGCCTTTATTTAGAAGATGAAACAATCGGAAATACGTGAGTATTTTGATGATTGTTGGTTTATGGTACTCTTTACAAGAATTTTATTGAAGTTTAAAAGTCCAAAAGTTGATTACCTTTTCATACAACATATTTTATAAAATTATTCTAGTAAGGATAAACATAAAATAGTTTTTTTTATTTAGAGGGATTACCAGTAAGGGATAAATAATGTGGTGGGGATTCACTATATGAATAAAAAATGATAGGATTGATGTTCTTATTATACATGTTCATGTATGGGTTGCCATGGGTCTTTGTGAGGAGAAATTGAGGGACTTTAATGATTCTATAATGGAGGTACATTTAGGTCTAAAACATATGTATCATGATATACATAACTAGTACGAGTTTGCAGGGATAAATAAGGAGATCATATATTTCACAGAGAGATGATTCACCTACCAATATGTGTCATCCACGCACTAGAGTCCTACTATTATATTTCAGCCTCTAGCCATTTCTGAATAGAAATGGGATGACATGAATATTGAGTTTGAGTCAATACTACCTATGAATAATTGAAAAAATTGGGTTTTATATGTGATCATGGATTGACTGAAAACAGAGTCAATTTCATTCCTATTAGGTATAACATCACCAGCGATGATATTGATAGACTGTATATACTCGAGGTAGTTCAACAATATGTCATTCCTAGGGGCTTCATTTTTGATCGAGATCCCCATTTCAGAATTTGGTCCAAGAAAGGACATTAGGAGGAGCGAGGATCGTAGGACCATCTTAGTACACCCTATCATCCCCATAATTAAAGAAAATTATAATGGATGATTTAGATTTTCAATGATATGTTACAATATTTTGTTTTGGATATTTAATTCTCATTAGAGTAGTACATAACATTAATGGAGTTTACATGTAATAAATGTTTCCAAAATAAATGTAGAAGGATTATTTTGAGTCATATTATGTAATGTCATTACATCCACCCCTTTTTTGGTTAGAGGCATGTGATTCTATGATCTATTGACCTAGTCTCATGCAAGAAATGTTTCATCAGGTTTTTTTATAAAAACTTAGATGATAAACATAAAGAGGTGTAAAAATAATATTCTAACCATGAGAGATGACCGCTGTGAATATATTGGGTGTACATTGCTGAAGCTGGAGGGATAAATATTTCAAAAAACATTCATCAACAATCGTTGTAAAAACATCATCAATGGTTCTGCACAGCCCTGATATAAGTATGAGGATCATGTGTGAAGGATTTTTGTCACAAAAACATTAAATCATAAATACTTGTTTTTATATGAATCTTTTGTTTATATCTAACTTTTCTTGGTGATCACTACTTGATGAAAATGAGGTCGATTTCATCTTGATCATCCACACACACTTCAAAAATATCTGGAAAATATGATCATAAAATTCAGGGTGCTATCACGAATATTCAATAATTTCATTGATGCTTTGACATTTATAGCATATCAATTATTCCGATGCATAAGAGGGGTCTCGATCTGATCACTTGTATATAGATATTATCTCTCTATAAAGTATTAGAGGAGACAAAATCAAAAAATATATCACCATGAATAGTCATGATGGTGAGATATTCTCCTCCTATTAATAGTGTATTAATAAATTACCCATAAGTCTCCCCAACCCCCAATATTTCTAACGCAGTATATAAATGATATATTATGACTACTAGGCTTAGTCATAAATACTATTTATATTACTGTCACTTTATTATAATGTATTAAATAAATTTCTTGATAATACCCGAGATATTACCTCAACTCTTCATTCCCAGAAATAGTTAATGAACATTGAATACTTTAATATAATATTCATACATATAATATTTTTGTTGTTTTTACTTTAATACTTGTAAATACATTTAATAAGTAAATTCAATGCCAATAATTCTTAACATAACTGATATGAATTTAATTATTCCTTTTCTGATCATATATACATGTACAACTCTATGAACCTAGTTATGGGGCCCACCATGTCCAATATACCTATTCACATGAATAAGGAAGTTTCTTGAATTTGTTGCTTAATGTTACCCTTATATTGATAGCAGTTCATAGTATTCACAGACCAGGAGTGGATTCTAGAAGCCCATCAAGTCTCTTATAGAGGTAAAGATATTCATAGCAACGATAACCAACATACAATCACACACCATGTAATATAATCACGTTGTATTTTAATATCTCTTAATGAAGGGAACACACTGGTTTCATCACCATTTGTTTCATTAATAATTTTGGATCTTGTTGGATTGATCTACCCTCAAATACCATGGAAAAAATATTAGGATTCTAATACTAACATGATTAACCAGTCCAAAGATATATACCTTTATCAACACATAAGCGATAAATTTTACCGTGATCATTCAACTAGTATCACACCACCTATAATATATCCAACCCAAGCTAACTCACCATTTTTTCTTTATAATGGTTTTTAATATGCATAAATGTATGTGATAAAATTGAACACATTGATGATGGTCAAAAGTCAGGATACCAATAATCATGTCAGTATATTAGAACATCTAAAGACACCTGAATCATGTGGTGTTCCTATTGATTTTTATGTACTCATGATCTCAACCACAAGAGATCGCCATATTTGAAGGTCATGTGTAGAAGTCTCAATGCTTATGGGCCCCCAACACATGATAGTCAGACATTACCTTTTTCTAATAGGAATGACGTATCTTGACCATAGGATATTTCTTAAGAATAATTTCATAGTATCTCAAGGTTCTCATTATATTCTAGGATCTTATATATTGGTTTTATATGATAACTAATATTTGTAAATTTTCATTTAAATAATGAATGTAGACATTTATACACAATATTATTAAGAGAAAATCATGTATATCTATATGTATGAATGATATGGTAATTCAAATTACTAAATAGTCGGTTCTAGGGAACCCACTATTACAACACTCTGTATTTTTAGGTCTGTTCTCAGGATTTTTATGAAGGGTCTCCTAGGCATTGGAAACACCATATCTAAAATAAGGGGATGTTAACACTCAGCATTGTCTAGTCATTTGAGATAGTGGAAAGGTTTGATCTGATGTCATACTATTTATACCTTATATAACTCAATAGTTACATGTATGAAATAATTAATGTGTCACATATTTAGAAGAATAATCATGACTATTAGCACATGATGGGTATTAATGTTGTTGATTTTGATGTTGATGCATCCTCTAAAGAGCACATGATCTGTGTCATGGACCATAATGATAAAAATATTAGAAGAGTGTGCCTATTGTAGAAACTTTTGCATGTTAAATAAGATACCTATATGAGGGAATCTAAAATATGTATATAGTGGTCAAACATTTTCACTATTACTTACATAGATGTTTTAGAGAAAATTTAATAGAGAATATGATATACGGGGTGGAGGTTTTAATATCCCATCTTTTATAGGTATTTAAATCAAAACTATTTTTTAAAAAAATTAATATATCTAGTTAGTTTCATATTAGAACTTGTTAATGTAGAATAGGATCTAGAGGGGAGAGTTGTCGTAGGAAGATTACAATGGATATTAAGTCTGGCTATAGAATTATTTCTTGATGTGAATTTTCATTTCATGATGTTAATTAATCAATGTAGGACCCCTGAAACCTGTACAAGTCAGGAATGGTTTTGGGAATACCCCATTAACATTACTCATGTCAATAATGTTTTTGGGGACCCCATGATATGTAATATCTTGGTGTAAAATCGTTTCATTGAGTGGGAAGCATTTTTCTAGGTTTTACGAAAAGGTGATGTATTTATCTCTATATGTGGGAACGGAGGTATTTATAATGTGAATCCCCAATTCATTTCATGAATGTGGTGACACTATCTATCCTTTTGAACTCATGTTACATCATTTCAGATATCATACACCACCCTATATAAAAATTCATACCATCCATTAATAACCTCTATGATTCCTCTATAAACATGAATAAATAATAATTGGATATTTGTGTTATGAGAATATATTCAGGGGTAATCCATTTGATTCTTATTCTACATCTTGCATTAGTTTTTCTACCATGGAGAGAACCCCAGTTCGGAGTTCCAATCCTAGATTGTGGTTTGTTTTCCAAAAGTGAAAAAGTTATTTTTTCATTATTAAATGGGTGGGAAGGGGAACATAGATATAACTTGGAGGCTATATAATTTCTAATTCTACTCTATATCTGAGGTGTTCAATCTTGAACAATACGCATTGTCTATTTCATGTTCACTAGTATGTGCATAAAGTGTGATCACACCAACATTAGATGAAAGGACACTAAAAATATGAATTCCACTCATTTGATGAAATTAAGATCCATAGACATATCAAAGAATGCATCGGGTCTGATGGATTTGAGTCTAGGACTTGTGGTCACCAGAGAGGTTTTACAACACTTGATGAAATAGAAATTTTGGAAGAATGGAATTTATAATTAGAATTTTCAAAACAAATAGATTTTGATAAAAGATAACTTGGAGTGATGTGAAATTGGTGATTCCTCCTTAGAAGAAGAATCCCCCAATTGGGAGCATGTTTCTGGTTAATTTGTAATTCAATGAAATGACCAAATCAGCATATAATAACATGTTTGACATGGTTGATTCATTGTATTCATTTACTTTCTTATAAAAGATGGTTACTAACATGATACGTGAGGAAATATTTCACTATTTTGTGAGTTATGATCCTAGTGATTAATCTTATGAATGATAATCCCCCAATATGTATGATTACTTATCCCATGTTATGGTATAGTGTAATGGGAATATATAGGTGACACTAGCATGGGGTATCGTCATATATCCAGGTATGAGACAGTTACTTTAACCCTTGGAATGATATTTCATCCTAGTAATACCAATGAAACATTTGTATGGGATATTTGTATTGAGCCTAGACTAATTGGTCACATTTACCAGGGTATTTTATTGCGTTCTTAGAATATATAAGTGACTCTAGAATGGTAAATTTGTATCAAGGCTAGTATTTCATGGTTAATTGAGACATGATTTGGGTGATTCATCCTAGAAAGATGAATCCACCAATGGCATTGGTTATTTTTTCGAAGCATGAGGATCCAAAACATGATAAATATATCAAACATAGATCCAATGTAGGTCTTGTAACACCCCACGATTTCATAGTATGTTACTTCTTCAAAGTAATTCAATAATATGCGCTACACGCAACACCGAGTTCGAGAGCACCACGACTTACCAAAGTAGCTATTAAAAAGAATTTATTAATAGTATTATCTGCATTTTGAATTTTATATATTCTATATAAATTTTAGCATCCATATTATTTATTTCATAGATATAATATAACAATAAATTCATTTTTCAGATAAAAGTAGTATTTTTCCGAAAATGAAATTTTACCACCTTTTAATGGGGAATCCTTTTTAAATACATCATTTATAACTTTTATATATTCAATTTTACAAAATAAACATCTACTTTAGAATTAGGACATACAAATTTTTTTCGATAAATTGTTGTTGTTTTTTTGATAACCTTTATATTTGGGTGAATAGTATAAAATACTAAATTTTAATTGAGAACAACTTGTTTAATAAGAATAATTTACAATGTTAAATTATAGGTTTGAATGGTTTTTAGGTATAATTATATAATATTTTTATCATTTAATAAAAATTAGATCATTATAAGTAATTTCACATTTAAATATGACATAAACACATGCCAATCTTTTGATAGTTTATACTTTTTTAAAAACTCTCTTTATGGTTTTGACAATGGGAAATAATTTTAAATTAATAAATACAAATTAAATGTTTTTATTATGGTAATATAAATATCATTTTCGAATTCATAATATCAAAATTAACATCAGGTGAATTTTTTGTGTTTTTCTGAAAACATTGAATTTTTTATGAATAGTGAAAAATACTGCGTTATTAATTGAAACTGAAATTTATTAAGTAATTATTTATTTTATTGAAATTTATTTTATGTCAAAATAGATATATAATACCTATATATGTTCAATTTAATTCATTAGGGTCATTTTATAATAAAAATATATGTATAATATTTTATTAAACTTATAACATTTTTTACCCACCTCTAGGGAGCAATTTCAAATTTACATAAAACATAACTTTTCCTCTTGTGTGAGTTCAATTTCAAAAATCCAAGAGACACGGTTGAAATAATTATGTAGAATTTGGTTCGATAAGATGAAAATAATTTTTGGTCAATAGTAACTTTTGACTTCTATTTACCACTGTTAAAAGTATATATGGTAATTAAGGGTAACAATGAGATTATAATTATGCTAACACGTGTACTAATTCTATTGGATAAGTGTAATTAGATCAAAATCAACATTAGGAATAAAAAATGATCATTTCGGTCCACTTGGATTAGATTAGTATATTTATTACTATTTTATTTAAAGAAGAGTTAAAAGTGTTAAATTCAATGTTTAATAACTAAACCATTTTTAATATAGAATTATAAATAAGATAAATTAGACTATAAATATTAATTATAAAGCTAAAAATATTTCCTACATTATGGTATTTTATTTATAATGTTTATACATTAAATAATTAAATTTATTTATGACACAATGATGATGTAGTAATTACCTTATTAAAGAAAGAATCAAATAAATATATTATAAATATTAAAATAAATATAATATCAAATTTTATGTAAAATCCATGAATTTTATATATTACTATGACATTTTATGGTTGATTAAATTTATCTTTTTAGAAGTAATCAAGTTGTGATGACATTCACAAAAACCAAATACTAAATAGTGTCAAAATTTCTATAAAATAGTTTTTAAAACAAATATTATATTATTAATTTATATAATATTATAGAAACTCTAAGGATCATCCGAAGGTATTAAATAATAATATATATTTCATTAATTATCCACTTGATGTTCTATTGGATGTTTTTTGTAAGTTTATTAACCATATAGTGTAATAATACATGAAGACACGGTAAATGTCATACTATTTAACTAAGAGTTAAATATAAAAGATAAGGTTAATATGGTGACTTAAGCCTGTCTAAAACCTATTGGTTGAGAGGTGTTAGAACACTCCCCACCTTAGACATGAAATAAATCATTTTGGAGCCATTATAACCCAAAAATAATTTTAATATAAAATAATATTTCAAGCTTTTTCTAAAGTGACCCTCACCCTCTTATAAAAAGGTACTTGCCCTTCTCTCAAATTCACACCTCCAAATCCATTTGGATTTGCCAAAACCTGACCAAATATCCTCCCAACATCTCTCACATCATTATAGAGTCCTTAATTTTATCTAAAATCCATCTTAAGGATCCCTTTTGATCAACTCAAAAGGAAACACCCGAAGAAGAGCTAATAATTTCACTACCCACTTTCAAGTTCTTTTATTCTTCCACTTCCTCTATATTTGTTGTTTCCATAACAAAATAATAACTCTAATACCTCCAAAATAATATTATGTTATTATAAATATGATACAACCAAATTCAGTATTCTATCCATCCTATAAATGAAAAATTCACCATACATGCATACGTACGACTTACCGTCCCCACGTCGCGGTGTACGTTGTTATTCAAACACTTCATTACCTGTATGGGTATAATAATGAGTATAATTGATGTAAAAAATAAATATAATATGTTAATTATTCTTTGTATATTATATATCATCCAATTACATGCTATTTCATAATCAATATAATGATATTGTCGCTCGTGTGTACGTACGGATTACCGTCTCCACGACATGATGAGATTCATTTCCACATTCACCATTCAACGATGATTATACAAATATATATTAGTGTTAAGTATGTAATATATGACATAATAATGATACTGGAGATATGTATATATATATATATATATATGTATGTATATACTTATATATATCTTATTCACTTACTTCTGTTCAATACGATATGAAAATGGAAACAGTGTTTATGCGTAAGTACGACCTACCGTCTCCATAAACAGTGTTTTCCATTTCATATATCTACCTATTATACATATTCTTATTTTAATATACATGATATATAATTCATGTGTCATATTCCATAATTATGTAAATCTTTATTTAAATGATACGATCAAGAATAACAAGTTAAAACATGTATGATAAAGAAAGTGATTATTACCCAAAATGTTAATTTAACATGGAAATCATTATTAAATGGGCAGTAAAAAGTCATAAATGAATAATATATGATATAATAAATATGAATATGGTTCTGTAATAATTTAATAACATACTATGGTCATTATACAGGAGATAAATGTACCCTCTACCAAAGGAAAGTGCAAGGTAAGGGTTAATTTCACAATCTTTTTATTATCTGAGGTTGTTTTTACGTAAGTATCTTCTAGAAAATATTTATTATAAATATCCATGTTTCATAAAAGAGTTTTTAAAGGGATTATTTTTATGTTACTTTTTATTAAAACATAATTTTAACCATTTTAATGATTTATTCTTCGGAACCATTATCGTTACTGTCCAGGATTTCAAAATGGTTTCAAGGATTTATTAATATAGACATTAATGTCTTAAAATGGTAATTCCATTAAACATTTTCCAGGTGGTATGGAACACTTTCATTCAAAACTATCTTTTAAATGAATCCCTTTATTAATTATGTGACTTTTTAATGATTTCAAGAACATGGGATATTTCTCTCAAAGATTTTTACTGATCATTTTCAACTATGTCAACATCCTTTACGGGATATTTTTCGTGATCGAGGTTGATTTATTATAATACAAATCTTCCATATTGTATTAATGGTTTTGGGATATGTTTCAATGTGGATTTTTTATTTTTATACCATTCATGGTTTATGGATAAAGTATTGAAATTTCATATGCGAGTTTTAATAAGAATTTTTATGTTATGTTTAAACCTTTTCATATGAGGAATGTATGGAATTAGTATGTAACAGGTGGAGCATGCTAGAGCTCCTTGATGCATCAGTAGGTCTCACAAGACAAACTAGTGTCTTGGCACAAGGCCTCGAAAAAATCTTCTTTGTAGTCTTGGAAAATGGCCTTGACTATGTGGTTATAAAGTCTGGAATTATGCATTCCATCATTATTAAATTAACTATTGATATTACCTGTGATTATTCGACTAGTATAATATCCATGTGAATAAGTAAATAGAATTATTTGATTTATCTCATTCATATTATTATTATTATTAAGTTTAAATGGATTTGGTTTTAGTTTTATACATTTCCTTAAATGTTTAAGATTATTTATGAAAGTTTCCACTATATTGTTATCCTTACTGGGAATTTGTGCTCACCCCTTTCTTATGTTTTATTTTCCCAGGATTCCAAGAAGTGTATTATGATTGATAAGAAAGGTTAATCTAGGGGATTAATGTCATACTCAAAGGGTCATTTATGTTTTGTTTTATTTTATAACGTATAATGTAAGATTCATGTAGGTAATATATTTTCTAAGACTGCAAAACTGATCTGTCTTTCATGACTTGATTCCTCATAATCATGCCAATGTATTAAAATAATGCACCGAATCTGGGCTTCTTATGTCAGGTCGTTACATTAGGTATCATAGGATGTTTAGAAACAACCTTGGAAATAGATTAATATAAACTCTAATTAGAAAAAAATACCATAAGAAGGAATTTGAGTATTAGTATAGAATAACTTAATATAATTTTCGTATTGTAGAGATTTTGCTTATTTTCAAGCAATACATTCATGTCTGGATACGAGTAGGTAGAGGAAGCTTTGGAATAGACGTACCTAGGAGTGAAAACTCTGAAAAGGAGTTTTAGATGTGACCCGGGGTATCTTGGTACATGAAAATGGGCCTTTCTGGACTCTTGGTTATGACACTCCTGAGGGATATGCTTAGGATAATTCACATTTTCATTACAATCCATTGTGTATGTAACACCCGAGACTTTTTTGAGAAATGTTTAGTTTTTATGATATATAAATCATCAAAGAAATATTTCACTACACACAACACTAGCTTGGTTTTCTTTACACGCAACTGCGGCCTTCCTCGATAGCTTGGGTCGTACGTAATACCGAGTTTCACTAAACAACGATATGCTATTAAAATATTATTAAAACTAGCCATTATGAATAGTAATAACAGTGTTTTGAAATTATTTAAATTTTATTTTTCAAAATTGATTTTATTTTTGGATTCAGAATATCGAAATTAGCATAGGATGAAATTTTGGTACTTTTCGGATAACTTTCATATTATGATGAATAGTGAAAATTACTAAATTTTAATTAAAAACAACTTTTTTAATCAAAATAATTAATAGTGATAAATTATTAATTTGAGTGGTTTTAAAGTATATTTAGAATATATTTTTACAATTTAATACAGTGTTGTTCATTGGATGTAATTTAACATTTAAACTAGACATAAACAAGTGACAATCATTTGACAGTTATTATCTCTTAAAAACACGCTATATTTTAAATAAAAACAACTTTTTTCATCGCAATACTTTATATGGTTAAATTATAATATTGATTGTTCTTAAAGTATAAATAGAATATATTTTTACTATTTAATATAATGTATATCATTAGCATCAATTTTAAATTGAATTCATAGGTAAAAACATTTCAATCTTTGGCAATGTTTTAAATTTTAAAACCCGTTTGCTTAACAACGAGATTAATTTTAAATTAATTACCGCAACTTCTGTGTTTTGAATTTTGAAAAATGGATTCCATATTTTGAATCAGTGGGTCCAAATTATGTTAATAGGTTACTTTTATTTTTTTATATTATATATAGTAACTATGGTACTTTTTTTATTTACTACGGTTAAAGATAAATTGGGTAATTAAAGGTTAAAAAAATATTATAATAATTCAAAATTAACTTGAAACTTTTCCTAACCTTATTGGATGAGTATTGGCCGACCATGGGCATCCATGGGTCGATTTTGGGACCCCATTTAGCCACTTGGTAGTGACAATGACAATTTGGATTAATTAATTTAATGTAAAGACAAAATTGACATTAACAAAAATCTTTTAGTAATTAATTTTTATAAGGGGTTATATAAATTATATTTTAGACTATTAATCTTCAATAGAAAGATAAAAATATTTCCTACATAATGATATTTAATATATAATTTTTGTACACCAAATAAATTAAATTATTTCTGACAAAATAATGATAAAATATTTACCTCACTAAAAAATGATTCAAATAAATAAGATTATAATGATTAAAATATTTTCCAAAACATGTCCAATTCTGATTGGATGATTTTATTTCGACCATGAGTAATATTTTATTCATCTTTAATGATTTTTGGACCTTTTGAAACCGAATATAAGTTTATAATAAAATAATATATCCACACTTTCCAAATGTGCCCCTCTCCTCCCTTATAAAAGGGCACATCCTCCCTCTCTTCCTCACACCAATTTGAGCCTTAAATCTCAGCCAACACCTGCCCATTTCACTTCCCCACTTCCTTATAAACCTACTAGAGGTACTGGTCTTATCAAAAGACCATCTCTATTTCCTTAAGAGAAAGTTTAAAGGAGGCACTTCGAGAAAGAGGTAATACCTTCTACAGTTTTCTTCAAGTTCCATTCTTCTTCTACTCCCTATTATTTAGTTGTTTCATTATGAGGTAATAAAATCAGTATCACTCATATACTGATATGTTGTTAAAAATATGAAACAACCCCAATTCACCTCTTATCCATCCTACGGAAAACAAAATCACCGTGCGTGCGTACGTACGGAATACCGTCTCCACGACGTGGTGTAATCTATTTTCCCCCACCACCTTACTTGGATGGGTATAAGGGTGAAATTAATGAATATATATTATTATTGTAAATTGGTATTGATTCTCAAATATTATACATACACTCCAATACAATTCCACGATCATGGGAACGATATCATCGCTCGTGCGTACGTACGGAATACCGTCTCCATGATGTGATGCGATTCGTTCTACATGATCTTCATTGCATAATGATTATATAAATGAATTTAATGAATGAATATGATATATATTACCCTAATACCATTCTCTAAATGAGGTATCTATAACCTATAGAGAAGAATAAGAATTTATTCGAAAAAACACGCATAAGAACAAAAAGTAATAAACACCTAAATAACAAGTAGTAATGAAATATTAATAATAAGAAGCTAAGAATATGACCATATATGATATAATAACAATAAGTATGATTCTGGAATAATTCAATAACATTATTTAAATCATTATGCAGGAGGTTCGGACACTTACGAAGCAAATCGGACCTAAGGCAAGGGAAAATATCACAATCTCATTTTTATCCGAGATTGTTTATACTTCGGAATTTACTAGGGTGTATTTTATCATCCACATCCATGTTTCCTCAATATGCAATATTATTTCCATAAACCTACAATTGTTTAAATACAATTTTACCCTTCGGTGAGTTTTTAGTAAAATATATGAAAGGAATCTTTTGTCGTTTTTCGTACGAGGTACTTTTTGACTTTTTCGACAAAAGTACGAGAAGAATGTTTTTTTAACGTATACTGCATGAATGGATTTTTAAAACATTATTTCCAAGAATCTTCCTTTACAAGTTTTCAAGTTTATTTTTAATCAACTTCTTTTAGTTTAAAATTGTATGACATGTTAAGAAAGGAAAATGTTTTTGAAGTAGAAAGGATATTTTCCTCAAGAATGGAGTTCAAGTGTTTTATCAAAATTATTTTCCATATAAGATAATATAGGGTTCTGTTTCTATCCCTATTGTTACATTGATTTGATTATGTTGTGATGGAATTATTTTTATGAATTCCTTTATCTTATATGAATTGTTTTATGATGTCATTTTTTTTAAGAATCCCATTTTTATTACATGGGTTATGCAATGATGTATGATTTATGATTTTGTGGAACACATAAGAATAGAATTATTATGAGATGGGTGGGACCTATATCTCCCTCCAATTAATTGGGTAAAGATTTTATATCTCATGAGATAGACATGGCAGGAACAGAAGGTTAAACCGGTTCAGTGAAACAGGACTGAAACGAGGAGTGAACTCGGTTCATAAATGGACTTTGTCTACTAAGATAGTCTTGGAAATGAGTCTTGACTAATAAGAAATTATTCTCTATGATTATGTGTGTATACCAAAAAGTTTCATGTTTTAAGTTATGATTATTGGGATTTCATTTCACTACTATAATTTATCCCATGTTATGAAATTATTCTCACTTTTGCGGGTTAAGATTTCAAAAATGTTATGTTCTTATGAATATGATGTGATTTATATTTATTTTGTTTACCCTTACATAGAATTTTAGATCACCCTTTTGTATTTTTTCTTTCCCCAGGTCAGGAAGAAGGTTATTAAGTAAGATATGCCAAAAGGGACTATAGATATGATGAAATAAATGGGAGACAGTGTAGACGCTTTATGAACCAGTTGTTTATGTTTCCCAGTTTTTAAAGACACTATACCTATACGGTCCTTTCATGGTTTTGTTATATATTGTAATAAGTATGCTTCAATTTTGAAGTAATAACAATGTATGTAAAGTATGGGTCGTTATAGTTGGTATCAAAGGAAAGGTATAGTCAACCTTTGGAAACTAGGATTTGAAAGCCTTAGTAAGAATCCTAAGGATATTTCTAAGCATAGAACACAATCTTAGTGTTTTATAAATGACCATGAATAACCTAGGATAAGACCTTAAGTGTGAAATTTTATTCTTGATTATGTGGTTTTCCTATTATAATTAGTGTTACTTACACTATTCATCTTGGTTTTAGTCAATGGTTGGAACCCGAATGAACCTTGTTAATGGGGAATGCGACGGGCAATGCAATGATTGTCCCCCAGATCAACCAAATGTTATGGGAGCTGGAATGAAAAATCGTGTAGCCATGCTCACACAACTTTCTCAAGCAATGAATCATGCAGGACTTCCAAACGAGAAAAGTAAGGAGCAACATTCTGTTGAATCCTTCATGAGGCAGTGTCCACCTTCATTCAGCGGGTCTACTGATCCCTTAGTATTTGAACAATGGATTAGTACTACTGAAAAGATATTTTCAGTTCTTCAATGTTCTGAACATGATAAAGTCATCCTAGATGTGTATCATTTGGAAGGAGATGCTGATCAATGGTGGAATCTTATTAAGAATACGAGGCAAAGTGATGAAATTGAGTCCATGGAATGGGACGAGTTCAGGAACTTATTTTTCAATAAGTACTTCCCTCATATTATCCAAACAAAGATGGAGAAAGAGTTTCTTGAACTGAAGAAAAAGGATGATGAATCTGTTGGTACCTATGAAGCAAATTTTACAAGACTTGCAAGGTACGCTTCTGGTATTATTATCCAACCTGAGAGTAAGAACGATTGATTCTTTAGTGGCTTAAAACCAAGTTTTCAAAGGGCATTATCCATAAGGGACATCAATAGCTACGAGGAAATCGTTCGATGTGATCTCAAAGTCGAGATGGAGATTGGAGTAACCCATCAGTCATATGGGTTTGATAAGAAGAGGAAAATGGAATTCAAAGAAAAATCTAAAGATCACACTGAAAAGAAGATGAGATTTCCCTTATGCTCAATGTGTGGAAAGAAACATGGAGGGAGTTTTCTTAAAGGGACAAGTAAATGTTTCAAATGTGGAAAGGAAGGTCATAGGGAATTTGAATGCCGCAATGATGGGAATAAGATGTCTAACGATGCAAACAAATGAAGGGATACAAAGAATGAACCTACTACACTTCAATGTTTCATGTGCAAGGAGATGGGGCATTATGACAATTAATGCCCAAATCCAAGGGTTTGTGATGATGGTCGACGCCAACAAACTCTTAAGGCTAAAGACAAAGGAAAGTTACATGCAATTTCTATCAGCGATGTGGAGTACGATAACGATGTGGTGAAAGGTATGCTTACCATCCACTCTAAAGTAGCAAATGTTTTATTTGATTCTAGATCCACCCACTCTTTTATTTCTGAAGAATTTTCTAAGGATATCACTGTATTACCTCACCAATTAGTTTTTGAGTTAGCTGTGACAACTCCTAATGGCACAACAGTCACATCAAAAGTTTATAATTCTTCCCCGATTGAGGTTTTTGGGAAAGTGCATCCTGCAAATCTTGTGATCCTTCCTATAGTGTAATTTGATGTGATTCTTGGAATTGATTGGCATTCTCTATATGGATCTCATATCAATTTCCAAAGAAGGGAAGTCACATTTCATATTACAGATCAATCTATGATCGTCTATCGATGCAAGGATGAACATAACCTTCCAGTGGAAATTTCTTCCATCTTATGGGTCTTGATTCCACTAAATGAAGGTTATTTATCTCAAATGATTGGTTAGAAACTCATGATTAAGAATATCCTCATTGTACGAGAGTTTTATGATGTCTTTCTGGTGGAATTTCCAGGTCTTCCACTAAATCGTGAAGTTGAGTTTTCAATAGAACTCGTACCGGGTTCATTGCCTATTTCAAAGACACCTTATAGAATGGCCCGAATTGAGTTGCAGGAATTGACGAAGCAACTCCAAGAGAATCTTGATAAGGGTTTCATACGCCCTAGTGCGTCACCTTGGGGGCACCTGTTCTATTTGTTAAGAAGAAATATGGATCAATGAGACTCTGCATTGATTATCGAGAACTTAACAAGATCACTATCAAGAACAAATATCCTCTCCCACACATTGATGACTTATTTGACCAACTACGCGGAGCTCAATACTTTTCCAAGATTGATCTTCATTCAGTGTATCATCAATAAAGGGTCAAAAGGGAGGATATACCAAAGACGACTTTCCGTACAAGGTAGGGACACTATGAATTTATAGTGATGCCATTTGGTCTTACTAATGCCCTTTCTATCATCATGGATCTGATGAATAGATTCTTTAGAGACTATCCTGATCAATTTTTTGTAGTCTTTATAGACAATATTCTTGTCTATTCCAAGAGAATGGAAGAACTTGAAGATCACTTGAGAATTATATTGAAGACCCTGAGAAAGGAGAAGCTTTATGCCAAATTTACCAAGCGTGAATTTTGGCTTCAAAAGGTTGAATTTTTTGGTCACATAATCACAAAAGAGGGGATATATGTGGATCCAGCAAAAACGGAGGTTATCGAAATATAGTCGAGACCAACAACAGTAACTAATATCCGAAGTTTTCTTGGTTTGGCTGGATATTAACGACATTTTGTGAAAGATTTTTCACGATTGTCTAATCCAATCACCAGGTTGACTCGGAAAGGAGTGAAGTTTGTTTGGACGGATTAATGTGAAGATAATCTCAAGGAGTTGAAAATAAGATTATCCAGTGCACCTGTGCTCACACTACCTTGTAGTGGAGAAAGGTTAGTGATCTACAGTGATTCATCCAAGAAGGGGCTGGGGTGTGTTCTTATGCAAAATGATATGGTGATAGCTTATGCCTCACGATAGTTGAAAATCCATGAGCAAAATTACCCACCACATGATTTGGAGTTAGCTGCGGTAATCTTTGCATTAAATATTTGGAGGCATTATCTTTATGGAGAAAGGTGTGACATTTATACTGATCATAAAAGTTTAAAGTATATTTTCACACAAAAAGAAACGGAATATACGCCAAAGAAGATGGTTAGAGCTGATTAAGGATTATGACTGCTCAAATCATTACCACCCTGGGAAAGAAAACAAGGTGGCAGATGCATTAAGTCGACAAGACCATGCCAGTTTATCCATGATGAGGATCACAAAAGATCCAATATTTATGGATTTACAAAGGATGGATATTGGAATTATAATGGAAGTGGGAAAATCGTATCTTTCTCAAATGAATGTTAAACCATCTATACATGTGAAGATTAAAGAGGCACATAATGAAGATGTTGTGTGACAAAAGAAGGTGAGAAATTTTCCTGAATTCAACCTTGATTATGATTGCATAATAAAGTTCAGGAATCGGGTTTGTGTTCCTCCCATCCCCGAATTAAAGAAGGATCTGCTGGATGAGGCTCATAGTTCTTCATTCTCTATTCATCCTGGAAGCACGAAGGTGTATAGGTACCTGAAAGAGTATTTCTAGTGGGATTTCATGAAAAGAGATGTTGCTGAATATGTCTCTCGATGCTTGGTTTTTCAGCAAGTTAAAGCTAAGAGACAGAAGTCTAAGGGAATGTTAGAAGCATTACCCATACCCGAATGGAAATGGGAAAACATCACTATAGACATTGTCACCAGACTTCCTAAAACATGCAAAGGCAATAATGTATCTGGGTCATAGTTGATCATCTTACAATGTCTTCAAACTCTATTGCTATTAGAGAGGATTTCTCTCTAGATCATCTTTCTAGGATATATGTAAAGGAAGTGGTAAGATTGCATGGAGTACCAATTTCTATTATATCTGATCGGGATCCGAGATTTACATCGAAGTTCTGGCGAAGTCTTCAGCATACTCTAGATACAGAGTTGAGTTTCAGCACTGCTTATCATCCTCAGACAGACGGACAGTCTGAGAGAACAATTCAAACTCTAGAAGATATGTTGAGAGCTTGCTCTATGGATTTCAATAGTGGTTGGGATCAAAACCTACCTTTGGTGGAATTTTCTTATAATAATAGCTTTCACTCCAGTATTCAGATGGATCCTTATGAAGATCTATATGAAATGAAATGTAGGACTCCAACTTGCTGGGATGAAGTTGGGGAAAGAAAGCTATTAGGACATGATCTTGTTGATGAGATGGAAGAAAAGGTCTGATCTATTCAACAACACCTAAGAGCAGCTCAGAGTCGACAGAAATGTTATGCCGACGACCGAAGAAAAGCCATAGAGTTTGAAGTGGGTGAAAAAGTGTTCTTACGAATATCCCCATGGAAGAGGGTCATGAGATTTGGAAAGAAGGGAAAGCTGAGCCCTAGGTATATCGGTCCTTTCGAAATATTGGATTGTGTTGGGAAGGCAGCTTACCGATTTTCGCTTCCACCGAGTCTCTCTCAAGTTCACGATTTGTTCCATTTATCTCTCCTGAGAAAGTACATACCTGATCCTTCACATGTACTCAGCTCAGAAGTTATACCGCTGGAGTAAGATCTTTCTTATGAAGAACAACCGATTGAGATTTTGGATCGTCTCGAAAAAGTCCTACGAAACAAGGCCACTCGCTTGGTAAAAGTTTTATGGAGGAACCACCAATTAGAAGAAGCTACGTGGGAGCTTGAGTATATTATGTGGGAGAGATATCCTCCTCTTTTTGTTACAATGTGACGAATTTCGAGGGAGAAATTCATTTTAAGGGTGGTAGAATGTAACAACTGAGACTTTTATGAGAAATATTTTGTTTTTATGTTATATAAATCATCAGAGGAATCTTTCACTACACACCACACTAGCTTTGTTTTCTTTACATGCAACTAAGGCCTTCCTCGATAGCTTGCGTCGTACGCAATACCGAGTTTCACTAAACAACGGTATGCTATTAAAATATTATTTAAACTACCCGTTATAAATAGTAATAACCACTTTTTGAAATTTTGTAAATTTTATTTTTCAAAATGGATTTCATTTTTGGATTCGGAATATCGAAATTATCTTTGGATGAAATTTTCGTACTTTTCGGATAACTTTCATATTCTGATGAATAGTGAAAATTACTAAATTTTAATTAAAATCAACTTTTTTAATCGAAATAATTAATAGCGATAAATTATTAATTTGAGATGTTTTAAAGTATATTTAGAATATATTTTTACAATTTAATACAATGTTGTTCATTGGATGTAATTTCACATTTAAACCAGACATAAACAAGTGTCAATCTTTTGATAGTTATTATCTCTTAAAAGCACGCTATATTTTAATTAAAAAAAACTTTTTTCATCACAATACTTTATATGGTTAAATTATAATATTTATTGTTTTTATAGTATAAATAGAATATATTTTTACCATTTAATATAATGTATGTCATTAACATTAATTTTAAATTGAATTCATAGGTAAAAACATTTCAATCTTTGGCAATGTTTTAAATTTTAAAACCCGTTTTCTTAACAACGGGATTAATTTTAAATTAATTACTGCAACTTCTGTGTTTTGAATTTTGAAAAATTGATTCCATATTTGTAATCAGTGGGTCCAAATTATGTTAATAGGTTACTTTTATCATTTGATATTATGAATAGTAACTACGGTAATTTTTTTATTTACTACGGTTAAAGGTAAATAGGGTAATTCAAGGTTAAATGAATATTATAATAATTCCAAATTACCATGAAACTTGTCCTAACCTTTTTGGATGATTATTTCCCGACCATGGGCATCCTTGAGTCGATTTTGGGACCCCATTGAGCCACTTGGTCATGACAATGACAATTTGGATTAATTAATTTAATATAAAGACAAAATTGACATTAATGAAAATCCTTTAGTATTTAATTTTTATAAGGGGTTATATAAATTATAATTCAGACTATAAATATTTATTAGAATGATAAAAATATTTCCTACATAATGATAAAATTTTTATAATTTTTATACATCAAATAAATTAAATTATTTATGACACAATATTGATTAAATATTTACCTCATTAATAAATGATTTAAATAAATAAGATTATAATGATTAAAATATTTTCCAAAACATGTCCAATTCTGATTGGATGATTTTGTTTCGACCATGAGTCATCTTATCTTTATATTTAATGATTTTTGTAACTTTTGAAACCGAAGATAAGTTTATAATAAAATAATATTTCCACACTTTCCAAAGATGCCCCTCTCCTCCCTTATAAAAGGGCACCTCCTCCCTCTCTTACTCACACAAATTTGAGCCTTAAAGATCGGCCAAACCCTGCCCATTTCACATCCCCACTTCCTTAGAAACCTACTAGAGATACTGGTCTTATCAAAAGACTAACTCTACTTCCTTAAGAAGAATTTTAATGGAGGCACTTCGAGAAATAGGTAATACCTTCTACCGTTTTCTTCAAGATCCATTATTCTTCTACTCCCTCTTCATTAGTTGTTTCATTATGAGGTAACAACATCAGTATCACTCATATACTGATATGTTATTATAAATATTAAACAACCCTAATTCACCTCTTATCCATCCTATAAAAAACGAAATCACCGTGCGTGCGTGCGTACGGAATACCGTCTCCACGCCGTTGTGTAATCTATTTTCCACCACCACCATACTTGGATGAGTATAAGGGTTAAAGTATTGAATATATATTATTATTGTAAAGTTTTATTGATTCTGAAATAGTATACATACACTCCAATACAATTCCATGATCATGGGAATGATATAATCGCTCGTACGTACGTACGGAATACCATCTCCACGATGTGATGCGATTCGTTCTACATGATCTTCATTGCATAATGATTATATAAATGAATTGAATGAATTAATATGATATATATTAAACTAATACCATTCTGGAAATGAGATATCTATAATCTATAGAAAATAATAAGAATTTATTTGACAAAACACGCATAAGAACAAAAAGTAATAAACACCCGAATAACAAGTAGTAATGAAATATTACTAATAAGAAGCTATAAATATGACCACATATGATATCATAACAATAATTATGATTCTAGAATAATTCAATAACATTATTTAAATAATTATACTGGAGTTTCGGACACTTACTAAGCAAATCGGACCTAAGGTAAGGGAAAATATCACAATCTCATTTTTTCCCGAGATTGTTTATACTTCGGAATTTACTAGGGTGTATTTTATCATCCACATACATGTTTCCTTAATATGTAATATTATTTCCATCCACCTACAATTGTTTAAATCAAATTTTACCCTTCGGTGAGTTTTTAGTAAAAGATATGAAAGGAATCTTTTGTCGTTTTTCGTACGAGGTACTTTTTGACTTTTCCAAAAAAAAGTACGAGAAGAATGTTTTTTAACTTATAAGTAATGAATGTATTTTTAAAACAATATTTCCAAGAATCATCATTTACAAGTTTTAAAGTTTATTTTTAATCAACTTATTTTAGTTTAAAATTGTATGACATGTTAAGAAAGGAAAATGTTTTTGAAGTAGAAAGGATATTTTCCTCAAGAATGGAGTTCAAGTGTTTTATCAAAATTCTTTTCTATCTATGATAATAAAGGGTTTTATTTCTATCTCTATTGTTACATTGATTTGATTATGTTGTGATGGAATTATTTTTATGAATTCCTTTATCTTATATGAATTGTTTTATGATGTCATGTTGTTTAAGAATCCCATTTTTATTACATGGGTTATGCAATGATGTATGATTTATGATTTTGTGGAATACATAAGAATAGTATCATTATGAGATGGGTGGGACCTATATCTCCCTCCAATTAATTGGGTAATGATTTTATATCTCATGAGATAGACATGGCTGGAACGGCAGGTTAAACCGGTTTAGTGAAACAGGACTGAAATGAGGAGTGAACTCGGTTCAGAAATAGACATTGTCCACTAAGATAGTCTTGGAAATGAGTCTTGAATAATAAGAAATGATTTTCTATGATTATGTGTGTATGAAACAAAGTTTCATGTTTTACGTTATGATTATTGGGATTTCATTTCACTACTATGACTTATCCCATGTTATGAAATTATTCTCACTTTTGCATGTTACGATTTCCAAAATGTTATGTTCTTATGAATATGATGTGATTGATATTTATTTTGTTTACCCTTACTGAGCATTTGAGCTCACCCTTTTGTATGTTTTCTTTCCCCAGGTCAGGAAGAAGGTTATTAAGTAATATATGCCAAAAAGGGACTATAGATATGATGAAATAAATGGGAGACATTGTAGACTCTTTATGAACCAGTTGTTTATGTTTCCCAGTTTCTAAAGACACTATACCTATACGGTCCTTTCATGGTTTTGTTATATATTGTAATAATTATGATTCAATTTTGAAGTAATAACAATGTATGTAAAGTATGGGTCATTATAGTGTAGGATTTAGGAGTAAATAATTCCTCAAATAAAACATTTTATGATTATAGATTATATTCATAATCATTTCAATTGACGTTAGTTATTTTACAAATTTGTAATTATTCATTGAGACTAATAAAATAACCTAGTGAATTCTATTGTTTAGAAATGGCACCTAGTATAAGGAATGATAATTCCAACAATACGCATGATCGAAAGATTAATAAGGAACATATCTTTCAGGGTATTAAGACAACATTTTAAAAGTAAATATTCTCCCACGTATTTTCATCATATGAAGAAATAGTATCTTGTCTTAATATGATAAGTGAATAATTCTTTGAGTCATATGGCTTTTATGGGAAGAAAGAGATGAAAATTATGAAAGAGAGAAAGATGGATAAAGCAACGAGGGTAAAGAAGGATTTTCCCATATGTGATTACTGTGGAAAGAGTCACCATAGTAAATTCTTGATGGGAATGGCAGTTTTTTGTATGTGTGGAGAAAAAGGACACAAAGTACATGATTTCAAAGGTAATAAAATGGTTTCAAATGTACAATTCTTCATCTACAAGGAGTGGCGACACTAGGCGAATCAATGCCCAAATCATTAGAGTATACCCCAAATGCTGCAATTGGACAATAATCAAGTTGTGATACTACCAAATATAAAGAGGAATGATTAGAGTTATTATGTTGTTATTAATGCATTATTTCATTTGAGTATTTTATTAATTATGTACATATTATAAGAATTATAGAGTATATAAAGATTTTACTACAGTACTATTTCATTATGGATTTGAGATTATATGGTTCTAAGAAAAGTGACTCAATAGAAAGTTAAATTTTTTTTAAATACATTAATGAAGGAAAGATAAACCTTAATATGGTTTTGATATTGAGGTAGTGATTTTGGAAAAATATATGATTGATTTGATAGTTGGATATTCTTGACTACCTTGAAACTGATTAATGATTTGTATATTCCATCATTGTTGGTGTTTACATCATTTTTGGATAGAAAGAGTATATCCAGTATTATATAAGGAATAAGGGGGCATGAATGTAATCAATAAGGTTTTATGGTAATTTAGGGTGTTGAAGTGTTTTAGAAGAATACAGGATTAAGGTATTCACATATTATTACGTGAAAAAAAAGATCTTCACTATGTTTACCTTCCATATAAATTTTGGACTATGAGTTTGGAGAGAAGTACTTTGGATAACTCTAAAGGTTCGAATCAATTAAGTTTGAAATTGGATACTATTGTTAAGGTTAAATAATTTCTTGAGATTATTTTTGGATTGTTATAAAAAGGACAACCCAGAGGTCGGGCAACAACCCATCATGTCCGATAAGGCCGCGAGACTTGGACCCCCAACCGAAGGGCAACAAGGGTGCATCACCTACCACTGGCCTATGTGATTTCCCGGTTTGTATAATGTGTTTTTTATATGTTCTGATAGATAAATTATGAATTCATTTTTTTCGAACCCTATACGATTAGGATAAATAGAATATTTTTTAATTCTATTATCTTTTGGAGTGAAAGATGAGTTTGTGGTAGGAATTTGTTGAAGGATGAAACTCTACTTTTCAAGTATATATATATATATATATATATTTCATTTTATTCTATGACTTTATTAATTCTTAAACTTTATATAATGGATATTAAAATAACAAATGTGCCATCCTAATACCTTATGTTTTGTTGAACCAACGATATTTTACATCATGTTAGATTGATGGCTTTGTGGCCCTCAATTTTAGACATATTTTTTATTGATGACCTCAATCACTCCCTATAAATATTTAAATTTTTCCTAAAATTATGTGTCTCTAATTGACACCAATTTCCTCTAATCGAGATCATAATTTGGTGGTTTCTTTTTCATTTCCCTTTCACTCTTGTTAAGACTAAATTTTATTAACCCAATTTCGGATGTGGGTTTTCCACAAAGGTATTTTTCTATTTTTAAACATTTCTTTTTTAAAAACAATTTCAAATTGCGAGGATGAAATATATTGAAGTAGGGGAGAACATAACACCCCAATATTTCATAGTACGTTATTTCTTAAAAGTAATTCAATAACTTGCGCTACACGCAACACTGAGTTCGAGCGCACCACAACTTAACAAACTAGCAGTTCAAAATAGGTTATGAATAGTATTATCTAAATTTTTAATTTTATATATTCTATATAAATTTTAACATCCATATTATGTGTTTCCTAGACATAATATAAGAAAAAATTCATTTTTTTAGATAATGGTTGTATTTTTTAGAAAATGCAATTTTACCGCATTTTAATAATGAGCCCTTTTTAAATCCAATATTTCACACTTTTATATATTTAATTTGGCAAAATATACTTTTTATATAGGAACGGGACATAAAATTTTAGTTTCGATAAATTGTTGGTGTTTTTCTGATAACTTTCATATTTGGGGGAATATTTAAAAATACTAAATTTTAATTAAAATTGATTTTTTAATAAAACTAATTTATACTGTTAAATTATACATTTAATGGGTTTTAAGTATAATTATAATATATTTTAATCATTTAATACAATTTGGGTCCTTATAAGTGATTTCACATTTAAATTTTACATAAACACATGTCAATCTTTTGATAGTTTTTACTTTTTCAAGAACCTGCTTTTCAGTTTTGACAGCGAGAATTAATTTTAAATTAATAAATTAAAATTTTATGCTTTTAATTTGGTAAAATAGACTTCATTTTATAATTTATAATATTCAAATTATGTTAGGGTTAATTTTTGTTATTTTTCTGAAAAACATTCAATTTTTGACGAATAGTGAAAAAAACAGTGTTATTATTTAAAACTGACTATTTATTTAAATAATAATTTATTTAATTAATATTTTTTTAATCCATAATAGTTATATAATACCTATATATGTTTAATGTAATTCATTAGAGTCATTTTATAATAAAATTAGATTTATAAATTTTATTTAACTTTTAATGTTTTTTTACCCACCTTCTATGAGAATTTGAAAATTTGCATAAAACATAATTTAACCACTTTTGTGAGTTGAATTTAAAAAATATTAGTGACACGGTTGACATAATTAAGTAATATTTTATTCAATAAGATGAAAATAATTTTTGGGTAACAGTAACTTTTGACTTTTATTTACCACAGTTAAAGTAAATAGGGTAATTAAGGGTACAATTGTTATTATAATTACCCTAATACATGTCCTAATTCTATTGGATAAGTGTAATTCGACCAAAAACAACCATAGGAATAAAAAATGGTCTTTTGGGTTCACATAGATTAGATTAGGACATTTATCATTATTTTATTAAAGAAGAGTTAGAAGTGTTAAATTCAATGTTTAATAACTAAAACATTTTTAATATTAAGTAATACATAAGATAAATTAGAATAGAAGTATTTATTAGAAAGATAAAAATATTTACTACATCATGGTATTTTATTTATAATTTTTCAATATTAAATATTTTAATTTCTGTATGACACAATGATGATGTAGTAATTACCTTAGTAATGAAAGAATCAAATAAAATGTATTATAAATGTAAAAATAAATATAATTCCAATTTTTTTATGAAATACACGAATTTTAATGTAAATATAAAATTTTGGAGATGATTTAATAAATATTTTTCGATGTTAGAAAGTTTTGATGACTTTCTAAAACACCAAAAACTAAATAGTGTCAAAATTGACAAAAATGAGTTTTTAAAACAAATATTATATTATTAAATTGTATAATATTCCTAAAATTCTATGGTTCAGCCAGAGAGATTATATAATATTATATATGTAATTAATGAACAAATATAGGTTCTCATGGATGTTTAGAGTAAGTTTATTAACCAAATAGTGTCAGAATACAATAAGACACGGTAAATGTCAAACTATTTAACTAAGAGTTAAATCTAAAAGATAAGGATAATACGGTAAATTAAACCTATCTAAAACCTATTTGTTGAGATTTGTTCGACCCATACCCACCTTATCCTCTAAATATATTATTTGTTAGCCATTAGAAACCTAAAATGGTTTTATTATAAAATAATATTCCATGCTTTTCCTAAAGTGACATGCATCCCTCTTATAAAAGCGTTCTTCCCCTTCACTCAAATTAACACCTCCAAAGCCATTTGGTTCAGCCGAAAGAAGACCAAATATTCTCCCAAATTCCATCACCTCAACATTTATTCCTTAATTTGATCATAAATCCAAACTAAAAATCCCTTTTGACCAACTAAAAAGGAAACACCCGAAGAAGAGGTAATAATATCACAACCCACTTTCAGGTCCTTTTCTTCTTTCACTTCCTATATATTTATTGTTTCTATAAAAAAATAATAACTCAAGTACCTCCTATAGACTTTGATGTTTTTATAAATACTTTACAACCATATTCTTTATTCTATCCATATTATGAATGAAAAAGTCACCATACGTGCGTATGTACGTCTTACCGTCCCCATGTCGTGGTGTAGTTTTTTTTATGGCAAAAGCCCAGGATTATTATTAAAAAGAAAGTCCCAAAGAGGTACAAAAAAACGTAATAAAAACAGATTAACTTATCACCCATTTTCAGGGTCTCCAAGATTCTTCCACAGCTTGTCTCCAATGATTCGTTCTTTATTTTGCATCTCATTCCAAAGGATACTGTTAATACGTCCTCTTCCTCTTCCTCTTCCTCCACGATAGGTTTCCTCAATCTCCCTGGCTTGCTGTAGGAGCGATTCTACATCTTCATCAGAGTTGTCCTCTTGAGCTTCTTCCTTCCTCTTCATTTGCTCTTTCCTTTCTCTCTTCTTTTGGCTTCAAGTTCTAGCATGTTGCCATTCGTCATCAGAGCCTTTCTTTTTCTGATCTTATTTTCCTAAGGATTCCAACACAAAAGAAGCATTCTGCAAAGTAAGGGTATTTTAATCCGTACACACCCTTACATCATGATGTTTCATCAATAAATATGGTGTTCCAGCCATTTCAGATGACTCTAGATGAGTAGACACAATAATACTATCAGCCATTCCAGTTTCCCTATATAGCTCAGGAACATCAGGACATCTTTTTGTGAGAACATTCATAGCAGGGGAAGCCATAAAAGCAACATTGCTCTGGACTGAACAGTCCAAAACCTTCAAGACAGGAGACTGTTCTATTCTTTCAGCAGGATCATGAAAAACAGCAAATAAAACATTTGTAGAATCAATATAAGAGCCATCAACAGATTTAGTAATAGAAGGACCAGGCAGTGAAGATACCTGGATACTGTCAGCCAAAGCAGGCTGTTCTGGAAAAATTAAATCGGAGTCAACCCCAGAAACAGAAGCAGGAACATAGACAGTTTTATTCATTTTATCAGAGTTGGTGTTTTGGGTCTGATCCACATCACCAGTACAATAAGGCTGCAATTCTGGGAGATCAGAAGGGCCATCCTCTACAATGGCCGCCCATGATTTTTTGGGAAGTGGAACTGTGCAACAGCCTTGAATAGTCAATCCAGAAGATTTCTTGGGTGAATAAATCTTTTTCTGTTCAAGTGGAAGGTCTTTCAGATTGGGGCATGAGTTAATATCGGGCCCCTTCACAGAACCATTTGAGCAATAAATAGTCTTCCTACAATTAGAGGAGTCATGTCCTAATACTCTGCAATCGAAACAGTATTTGGGCAGGCTTTCATACTCAATTCTCAAGCAAATTTCCTCCTCATCAGTAGATAAAAATATTTTATCAGTTAAGGTAGATGAAAGATCGACCTCAACTAAACAACTGGAAAATTGCCCATATCTGGCCAGTTCAGTTTCTTTATCCATTCTAATGGGCACTCCTATAGCTAGCGAGATGTCATATAGGATATTGGGATGCCAAAGAATCCAGTTCAAACCAATGATTTCGATCCATACTTGTGAAACCGATCTACCCATCTCCAAAGGGTTAAAAGATCTATCCCACTCACGTAGATGCAATGCCCCATGCTGGAAAGAAATGGATCCAAACCCCCAGGCTCTCAATTTAAGCTCCTCAGAAGGTAACAACAAATGATAAAATCCCTTACCCAAAGAGACACAGTTCCAAGCATCAAAGCCCCAGATATTAGTTAATTGAGATTTGAGATAATCTAACCTCCAGGGCTGCGAGCCCTTTGACAAAATCAGCCTAGCAATGATGGAATGATCCCCTAACTTCAATCTCTCAGCAACCACATCGCCATCAGCTTTTACATGTGCTATAGAACCCTTCTTCCTAATCCCTGCATGTGTATCCTTGAAATTAGAAAAAGAAGAGTTATTCTGACCAACCTCAACCATATCTCGCATGCGGGTCTCTTTCCCTTGTGCTTTCCCCTCATACGCTAACTTCTGTTGCGGAGGATTAGAATCCTTAGGGTTATTGAGGACCAGCTCGTTCACGGATCCGGTCTCCCAAGAAGGATCAAAGCTTTCCATAACCAAAGAAGCCAAGAATCAAAAATAATCACGACCTAGGGTTAGGTATCAGCCGACAGTGCCGAGAGTGCGCGTCGAGAGCGCTCCCCCATCTGTCCTTCATTTTCTTGTCCCGTCGTGGTGTAGTTTGTTATTCAAACACTTCATTATTTGTATAGGTATAATAATGAGTATAACTGATGTAAATAATAAATATAACATGTTAATGATTCTGTATATATGATATAACATCCAATTACATGATATTTCACCATCAATATAATGATATTGTCTTTCGTGTGTATGTACGGATTTCCGTCTCCACCACTTGATAAGATTCATTTCCACGTTCACCATTCAATGATAATTATAAAAATATTTATTATTAATATGTATGTCATATATGACATAATAATTCTACTGGAGATATATATATATATGTGTGTGTGTGTACATACATATATCTTATTCACTTACTTCCGTTCAATACGATGTGAAAACGGAAATATCGTTAATGCATACATATGACCAACCATCTCCATAAATAGTGTATTCCATTTCATATATCTATGTATTATAAATATTTATATTCTAAAAATATATGATATATAAATCATGTGTTATATTCTGGAATTATGTAAATCATGATCTAAATGATACGATTAAAAATAACAAGTTAAAACACGTACGATAAAAAACGATTATTACCTGAAATGCTACTTTAACATGAAAATAATTATTAAATGGGTGGTATAAAGTCATAAATGAATCATGTGTGATATTATAAATATGAATATGATTCTAGAATAATTTAATAACATACTTTGGTCATTATATATATTGTTAAACGTACCCTCGACCAAAGGAAAGTGCAAGGTAATGGTTAATTTCACAATCTCATTATTATCCAAGATTGTTTTTATGTATCTACTGGGACATATATATTATCCATGTCTATTTTTATTAATAGTTTTTTAAAATGGATTATTTTTAAGTGAATTTTTTACTAAAACATCATTTTAAATGTTTTAAATATTTATTCTTCTAAACCTCTCTCATTAATGTCCATGTTTTCAAAATGGTTTTAAGGATTTATTTATAGGGACATGAAGGTTTTAAAATGTTAATTCATTTCAGATCATTCAAAGTGATATGGGACACTTTTATTCATAACTATCTTTTAAATTAATTCCTCTATAAATTATGTGACTTTTAAATGATTTCATAAAAAATGGATATTTCTCTCAAATATGTTTACTGATCATTTTCAACTATGTCAACATACTTTACGAGATATTATTCCTGATCGAGGTTGATTTATTATGATACAAATATTCCATATTGTATTGAAGGTTTTGGGATATCTTTGACTGTGGATGTTTTATTCTTATACCATTCTTGGTTTATGGATAAAGTATTGACATTTTGTATGCTATTTTTAATACGAATGTTTTTGTTATGTTTAAACCATTTATTATGATTAATGCATTGGACTAAGTATGTGATTGGTGGAGTCTACTATAGCTCCATGATTCATTGGTAGGTCTCATGATACAAACTAGTGTCTTGGTATAAGGCCTTGACAAAATCTTATTTGTTGTCTTGGCACAAGGCCTTGACTCTGTGGTTATGAAGTCTGGAATTATGCATTCAATCATTATGAAATTATACATTGAAATTACTTGTGATTATTATACTATTAGAATAACCATGTGAATAATTAAATGGAATTATTTGATTTATCATTCCCATATTATGCTGATTCTTAAGTTTAAAAGGATTTCGTTTTAGTTTTTTACATTTCTTTAATTGATTATGCTTATTTGTGAATGTTTCTGCTATATTTTTATCATTACTGAGCATTTGAGATCACCCATTTCTTATGTTTTACTTTCCTAGGATTTTAATAAGTTTATTATGATTGATACGAAGGGTTAAGCTTTGGGATTAATGGCGTACTCAAAGTATCATGTATGTTTTGTTTTGTTTTCTAATGTGTAATGTAACGTTCATGTTCATAATCTATTTTCCAAGACTGCTAAATCGATCGGTCTTTCATGATTTGATTCTTATAATCATGCCAATGTATTATAATTTTGCACCAACTTTGGGATTCTGGGGTTGGGGAATTACATGTCAGGCTAACCCTATGTTTAAACCAGAATAATGAGGGTCATTAGTTTAACTTTATGTTATGAATTTGTAAATTATATAATTAATTACCATGCATATTCATTATTTCATGAAATATATATTTAGGATATATTGATTAGACATTGTGGGTATCAGTCTAATGAGTTTTATGCACACCCTATCATTGAATCTTTTGGTACCTAGGAATTCATAAGGGTTTCTGGTAGGGATACAATCAAGGGGCCTTGTGTTGATTGATTTATTGCTATACAGATAAGAGTTTGGTGATGGAACTAACATTGGGTTCAGAACCGTGTCTTCTATAGTTCATTATTCTATTATTCCATTCCATTTAATTGTGTGACTACATCACGAAATTTTTGTAACATTTATCATTTCATTAAATGAATATATTATCATTCGTTCTGTTTGGTTTTACCCTTATTTTTCTTTACATTCATGTTGATTATTTATATTGTTTCCACTATTTTTTCTACTTTATCCCTATGTCTATTGTCTCTACATTATGATCCTTACTCCCTCACTAATTTTCAAAAATCCTCAAGCATATGGGTAGGATCCCTTGAATTCTAGTGTCCCACTATGATCAACCATGTAAGGAAGAACTAGGTCAAGGATGTTGTGATGGATGTATCATCTCATATAATTATCATATTCCTAGATCTATATCCATGAGAATAAAGGAATTTTTATTATTTATAGTTATATAGTCATTTTAATAGAAACATTAATAAGGATATCTTACACCTTAAACACGATGGTCCCATAAAGAGGGAAATCCTACAAGTATATTAAAGTCCATGCACCCATGATGAACTCCACACACTGATCAATATATAATAGTTAATGTCCCAACCACCACTTAATAAATCCCATGTTATTCTTTAGAAACCCATTGTGTTCTCATCAGTCCCCACCAGATATATATATACTACTCAATCATTAGATAAAAATAGATCTATATCATGTATCATGAATCATTATAGGGGTTGTCTCGCCCATAATCTTAATTTAGAACCACAACTATACACTAAACACTCAAATCATAGACTAATTCACCATCAAAAAACGTATATACCATTGTCATAGCCTTACCTCTGGTGGAACCATATGTTTTGTGGGTTAAATATATCTCTTATAGAAATAAATAAACTCGCTAAAATATTAAACACTCCTTATTAGACCCTTATTAGACATTGATCCATAATTAAAAACTCACTAGGAATAGAAATTATAAAGTGAAAATTATTTTAACTAGAAAAAATAAAACACTACATGAATCATCATAAATAAATGTATTTCAACACTTAGAACTAAATTTCAAACCCTAATTTCATCTTAAGATTCAAACCCACATAGGTCATATCATGATATATATGCCTATTATGTAATTTCCACTACCTTCTAGACAACAAATCCATCCACACTATCTTATCTTTTTTTGGAATAAATTGAATTTTGGTCAAATTACCAAATAAAAATTTAATAAATAAAAAGTCAGCTTACATGATCCTAAAAGATGGAATCAATTTACAATATTTTACATGAAGGGGGCATAAATCATCTGTAAGATCCTCCAACCATGTAATATCCTGAATTATCCCTTCATTGGATAATCTATCAGCAACCATTTTCACTTCATGATAGGTGTGAATAATAATATGAGTAATGTCTTGGAGAAAATGGAGACAATCCATCTAGTGCATAGTAATTGACCAGGCTAGATGAATATCACCCTTCCTAATTTCTTGAACTATGGTACTGAAGTGTCTTTCAATATAGATGTTGTTACAACCTTTGTGTTTGATGAAGGATATGGAATGAATCCCACACATAATTTCTACTTCTAGAGAGGAGGCAATGCCACAACTTCTATAGATGCACCTGAGGATTTGTCCAAGATGATCCCTGAAGATGGCGCCAAACCCCGCAGGGCCTAGATTTACATTAGAAGCTCTATCCACATTAATTTTAATCCAACTAGAGAGTAGATTTTGTCATAAATCCATCTACGCTATCTTATATAGGTTAAGAGAATATCAATAAAGAGGGAACCTACTATCTTCATGTAAACACTATAAATAATTTTCTTCTTAAACCATCATTACATGTATAAGGTACATATTGATGATTATCATCGAACATGAACTATTTCACATGAATCCTTACTTATCCATAAATATTTTAACATTTGGATCTTATCTTTTCTCAATCATTGAGTTTCTATAAAGAGGGAACACATATAAGAACAAATGAGTCCATAAACTCATCAAGAATTTCCAAAATGGCCATACTTTTAAAGGTGAATGTCACAACTATCACGCAATCAATATTATGGGACACTTCACCAAACCTTTCTAATCAAATAACCAAATAACACCAAACATCTGATGAATAAATAAATATTTCCCTAGAACCAATTATCAATTACTTTTAGTAATGGTACAATATGGATTTATATACTTAATCCTAGTACAAAGGTTCACTAGATTAGTCCTATCAAAATACCATCTATATATCTTCAAAAAAATCATATCCAAGCCATTGTATCTCACCACCTATGGTATGTACTCAAATATTTGGATCATATTCTATCATATATTATCCTTAAAAAAATTAAACAATTAAATCAGTATCAAATTAGTAGAGAGATACTATTATAATATTTTAAAAATACTAAAGATAATTTTGGGGAAAATTAGGAAAAATCCCTTTAAACCCAAAGATAAAATTTATTTATTTAATATTAATTTTTTAAGAAATTACTGAAATTAATTTCAATATTAAATCACATTCCAAATTTAAATAATCAATTCACTTAGACAAACCCAAAGAAAATCACAAAGAAATCACAACTCAATACTATATTTCAATCTATTTAAATAAAAATCAAATAAACTATATAGAAACAATCAGGAAGAAGAATCGTATGTTTACATACCCATGAAATATCATTGAAAACAACCTAAATAATAAATTCTATCACAATAAATTTATCAATTCCTAATGTCATTCAAAATACTATCCTTAATTTTTTTTGTTCCCAAACTTTAATGAATTGTTTTTTTCATAAGGATAAACTGTATCATTTTATTTATATTAATTTGAATTAATTATCATTCATTTACTATGTTTTTCTAGATCATAATATATGACATGATACCCATAAATATAATATTTATTTTCACATGTTATCAAATGTTTATGATAATCATGTTGGGAAGTAAGGAAATCGTTGGATTAGTATGAGAATAATTATTTTTAAAGAGATATAAATTATCATATATTGGATGTATATTGGAAAAAATTTATTTTGATTATCCCTATTCAATTACACAAAACATATTTTTATAAATGTGTCATTTTTATTACATACGTGAACACTGTTTGTTGATAATTTTTTATGAAGTGGTCAAATCAGATTCTAACTGATACAGTTTCATACATTGAACATTTTTTAAATTCATTGGTGAATTTAGTTTAATAGAATATAAATTAGTATGATACTAATTATGTGTACAAATTTTATCAACTATGATATGATGTGTCTAACCTAAAATGGGTAATGTTATCTGATTCATAAAATGGGATTTGGAAAAGGTAAATACTTGTAAATTAAAAAATAATTACTTATTGTGAAATTTTTAAATATTTATTCAACATATTAAATTAGAAAAATAGGTAATTATAATCAGATTAAAATTATAAATATATGGTCCTCAATATCCATTTCAAGGGAAAATGAATACAGATAATGATAATGTGATGATATTAATCGCACCTGAATCGTTTTTGATTCATGTATCTATTATTTTTTTCATGAAACTACACTAATATTATGATTATGATTTGGATTCATAATAATCAATAATTTAATTAATATCTACTGGTATTCCACCAATTATATTGAATATTTTTACTTTTGGATGATATTTTTCTTATAAAAACATGTTAATTTATATTACTAAATCTAATTGCATTTAGATTTCACATATTATAATTATCTAATAAAATGAAATTTCACAAAATTAATAATTAATATGTTTTTGTAATATAATTATTGAGTAATTTTTATAAAACATAATGATGATGAAATGAAAAATCCCAATAGTATCTTTGGATTAGGATTGGAGAACTATGAATATATAGCCCATTTCTAGTTTAAAAATTATAATACCACTAGAAAAACAATTTATGAACATCATTTTATATCATTGACAAATTTAAAGGATCAGTAATGCACCTTCCATGGTGGTTTTTTAGATATCCTCTATTTTCATTCAATAAAATTACATAACTTATTTCGATTACTTAAATCCTTAAACAAACAGAATCCCAAAGACCATATTTTTCTAGTGTCATGGAAAACATAGAAACATACACACCATTCCAAATGTGAGCTACATAATCTCCCACTATATTCTTCATGACTGGGACCCTTCATAGACACATCATACCTAATAAATATATTTATAACATGGGTAACGAAATAAAAAATTGGATGATCCTAGATTATCAGTATGGGTAAACAAGGGAGACATGTAATCAATGCATGAGAATGAGGGTATAATAATTTGTTCACAAAATTAGAAGATCTTACCCTTACTATAATTATATAATTAACATGAATCATTTCATAAATATTGACAATTCAGAATACATGAATGAGAAGTAAATAAAGAACATAATCCATGAAATCATAACATTGTAATCAAACATGGAATTGTGGTAGAAACAAAAGAATATATAATTATTTCCATTTTAGTGAAGGCATTTCTCCTGAGAAAATCTTAGTGGACAATGTTCTTCCCTTAACCTAGATCACACCATGTTCTGGCCCTGTATTATTGAACTGAGTTCCCTCTTCATTCTAGCCCTGTAATACTGAAGAAAGATTATTTCTCATTTTATCTATATAATAATGAATCATGTTCATTTATCATTCTATAAATGTGCATCTCATGAGATATAAATCTTTACCCAATGAATTAAATGGGGATATAGGTCCCACCCATCTCATACTGAAATAATACATACAAGTTCCATAAGATCATAAAAAATCATATCATAACCCATGAAATGAAATTGGTTTCATAATCATGTAATCATATCAAACCCTATGAAAAAAGATATGTGTTTCATAATCATTTAATTAAAATGATAACCCATGAAAGTGAACCAGATTTCATAAACATATTACCCATTAAAAGTGAAATAGATTTCATAAAAATATTACCCATGAAATAGAAATGGATTTCATTACATATAACCCATGAAAGAGAACCATATTTCATAAACATATAACCTATTAAGGAGAAGTGAGTTTGATAAAGAACACGACATTAAGCATAACCCATTCAAAAAATAATATGGATGGAACCTTTAGATCATTTCCTAAAAATACATTTGTAACATCTATGTATGTCTTATAGGGAAAATAATTTTGAATATCTTTAAAAAACGTTTATTGAGGAAAATAAACTTTATTCATTGAAAAAAATATTCTTATAACATAGTAATATTTGAAAAAAATTTCCTTTGAAAATAAATTGAACACATATAATGAATACATGATATCATCTTGAAAATCTATTTTCGTGAACACTCATAAAATAAACTTGAAAACATTTCAAAAACCCTTTTATTTGAAAACATATAAAATAAGATTAAAAAAATTTAGAAACATTTTTTCTTGATATTTTTTTGAGAAAATATAAATAACTATTGATTGTTTTTTTAAACCCATTTATATTAAAATACTATTAAATCATATAAAATATTATTTGAAAATAATTTCAAACAATTTTTAAACATAAAACATTTTTGAAAAAAAAATTCATTGAAAATTGATTTGAAAAATAATAAAACATTATTTGAAAACTATAGAAAACAATATAAAAACATTTTAAATTAAAATTATCTTCATGTATCATTTGAAAAAACATTGAGATCATTTTTTCGAAACATTTTTTTTTTGAAAAAAAAACAGATTTCCAACTAAAGAGTGAAATATGGTATGATTTTTGTTATAAACATTTTCTTATATATCTAAATTACCAAATAGTGTAAATATGGTAATAAGACATGGATATATATTTAAAAATACAGGATAAGGAAAATAATACGGTATTTTGAGATATGGATAATAATATTTAATCAAAGGAGGCATAACCATTAACAATTTCAAAAAGCAATGCGATTTTTTAGTAAACTCTCACAACTTGGTTACTTGGGATCATAATCTCAATGTAAGAAATTTAATTACATTAATATTAAGAATATCATGAAAATAATAAGATTCATTTTTTATCATTTCAAATTGAATTATATACACCATGAAAAATAATGTAGGTTCAAAACAAAACATGTGCCTCAAAAAAGGTAAATTTAGACCAAATTGTCTTACGGATTTTGGAGCTTTTGAAACATTAACCCCATGAATTAAATTTCATATAATTTATATTTAAATATAAATAATTTATGAATTTTAATAATATAATACATCCATGGGTATTATAAACACTATAAAAAAGGAATCAGTGGTGAATAAATCATGTATCACATTGAAATAAAAATGTGAGGCAAGATTTCCTTACCTTGTGTCTTTCTACTCACTGTACTCATTAAAAAATCTTGTATAATAAATATAATTTTATTATAATTTTATAATATAACCATATTATTATATCTAATACCTTGTATTGTTTTATTATGACCTTATATTACCAACTTGATAACAATCCTATTTTAAGGATCTACTTAGGGTAATATTCGTTTTGTTCATTGCATGTGTCTTAATTTGTTATTTCATTGGTCATTATAAGTATATCATGATTTATAGAATGTACATACATATATGATGTATATTAATTATATGTGTGTTATAATAATCTATAGAATATATATTTAATAAATAGAAAACATCGTTCATGGATATATTAAGTTGTACATACGCATGAACGTTGTATCCGTTTTCATAGTTGTTTTTAAAGAACAAAAGTAAACGAAATATATGTATATATATGTATATAATTATTCTAGTAGATTTATTATATCATATATATCATATAAGTTCACTAAACTCATCCTTAATACACTTCATGTAGTGTGTGAACGTATCTTCTCGCTTCGGGTGGGCAGTAGTCAACCCTTCCTAAAATAAATTTATCATATTTACAGCATTTGTAATGTATAAATATATGTATTTTTAAAATGATTAAACAATATTAAAGAAATAATAAATGTAACACATATCAAATATAATCATAATTACCACCATAATTTCCACAATGAAAGGCAGAAAGGGAAAATAAGAAATCATCATTTTGTGAGGTTGTAGCTCGTTGTACACATAAATAATATGTTTGTATTTCATCTGATTGATGTGTGTGTAAGTACAGGTAAAAAAATAGCATTAAAAATACTATAATATTTAATATTATGGTTTTTTTATAAAATCATGGTATAAATAAAGTTCATGGGGTGGGGAAGGAAAAAATTGAAATGAGTTTGAGAGAAGTCATTACCTCTCAATCAGGTACCTCCTTTCGGTTTGTACCAAAAGGCTTACATTGATTACATTATTCCTAGTGGGATGATTATATGATTATGGGAGTGATTTTTTCTAATTTTATTATGAAGTTAATTTTTACACATAATTGGGTTGTAAGGTGTGAAGAAGTGGAAGGAAATGAGGCATTTTATAGCGGAGGAGGAGTGGCACTCTTGTAAATATTGAAAATGAGAATTTTTACAATGTTGTAAAGACTCGTAAATTTCAAGGAAATTATTTCTTAATTTCTTTGTGATTTTATGAGTACGCTGTTTCTGACGGAACCTGATTCCGAGACCCGGTATGCCTGAAATCAATTTCCAAATATTAGCTCAGGTACGTTCAGTGAACGAATGAGCGGGTTTTTCTATCTTTTGAACTGGTGATCAGAATCGAAATCTGAGGGCACTGATGAAACCGCAGTGCCAATATTTGATTAAGAAGACCATTATTGGTGTTTCGTTTTCTCGGGAGGAGTTGTTTAAAAATGGATTTAGTGTAATGTGAAATAAAGTTGTGTCACAATTTTATTTCTCTTTTCTAGGTGGTTTATTTCTAGGTATGGGAGTTCAGGTGAGACCCACTAAAATCCTAACTCCTCTTGATAGGATATTAGTGAGGTGGGGGCCCCCACCTTTTCAAATTCTCTTCCTCCTCTAAACCCCCGTCTTAAATTATGTGACTCTCCCTCACATTAATAATGCCAACTTAACACCCCATTCATTTTGACAACTCAAGATTAATTACGTGAATTCAACTTTTGAAATTTTGAAATGTTGGAATAAGTTAATAAAATAAGGAAAAACCCATATTTTATTTTGGTTGTCTCGTTGTGTGGAGACATTGGGAAGAAAACTCAATGTCTTGAAGAAATCCATCGCCTTCGTTGAATAATGTCAAGACTTCGACGAAGAATGTCGTCACCGCAACGAGAGATCGACGTATAGTTCTTTTCCCTCTCCACAACTGGCGTGAAACGTCGTCCCCTCCTTGGACGCACACCAACTCTGTCATCGAAACCACCCCCGCGATGCTAGCTTCCACGTATTTCTTCGAGGTAGGTTTTATGTTCAAATTTAATAAATTAAATTTGCGCTTGATTGTCATTGTGTATATTCGTTCTTTTTCCACCTCCTATCGTCATAAAGGGAGGAGGTCGGACCACAGAAACACAACCGATCCTCCTCCCCTTTTTATTTAACATTGTTGTTCATGGTTGCGAAGACAGAGTAGTGTCGTTGAGCCATGAGGGAATGAGAGAACCACGGCCGGAGCGGGCTGTGTTGGAGGGGCGCGGCACTGTCGCGCCACGCCGGTGAAGCCGAAAGAGGCTGCGGCCAAGAACGGGCCACAATGGTGGGGCGCGGCAGAGGGGCGCGGCGTCGTCACAAAGCGCCGACCGATGAAGAGCCACGGAGGTTTGAGAGGAGGTGGTCGGGCTCGGCCAGCCTCCGGCCCCACCATGAGTTGGGACCCGCGGCGGGGTCCCGCGGCAGCTCACCGGCTAGCCATTACAGCCGGTCGTTTTCTGGGAAGTCCTGGGGTTGTAACCCCCAGCTCCGGAAAGGGTGGGCCCCGAGAGGGGCCGTTATTTCAAAACAAGGGGGGCAGCCCCCCCCCCCTCCGCGTCCATCTCGGCCTCGAGCAGAGCCGCGGGCCACACAGGGCCGGACCGCCTGCGCCGGGCCGGAACGCCCGCGCAGGGCCGGGTTGCGCTAGCCGGGCCGGGCAGCGTCCTAATGGGCCGGACCCGGCCCCGTGTCGGGTCGACCCGGTTCGGGCCGACCCAGGGGGTATTGGGCAGAGTCAGACAGGGCCCAAACCCCCTACTTTCAGGCAGATTCATACAAACTCCCATAACATAGGCTACGGACCTCTGATCGATGCTCCGTCAGTTGCATTGGGATACTTGGATCGAGACGGTCGTTTCGGTATACTAAACTCTTGTTTTCGGAGAACTTTGGGTATGGGAAGGTTGGTTCGAACTCGAAACCAAACGAGAGCTCGGAGCAGAAACACTTATAACATGAGTTCCGAATGGCCGATTGATGTGCCATTGACATTTTTGGATTACTCATGATGATACGGAACTTTTGGCATACTTCACCTGAGGTTTGGATGCAATTGGGGTAAGGCCGGGTTGGATTGTACCCGAAATCCAACAGGGCCCCTGGAACAGAAAAGCTGATAATTTTTAGACCGGACGTCCTTTGGACAAACCATCAGCAGCGTTGGTAATCAGATTGAGAAACAGTCACGATGAGTATACCCTATGAGATTTCGGGGTACAGTCGAGATATGGTCGGGTTGGTTCTTACACGAAACCAACCGGGCCCCCAGGACGAAAAGGCTAATAACACACAGACCGGGCGTCCAATTGACGCATCGTCTGTTCTGTTGAGATTCCTATGACGTGGCAGACTTTTGGGAAACATCTTCATGAGAGTTTGTGATACTTGGAGTATCAGCCAGTAGCTCATGGAGTGGACCCTCCCGGTGACGAGCGAGCGGAGTGCAGAGACCTAGTAGCTGGATGAGACTTGACGACTATTGATCGATCGACTCTGAGAGATTCGGATAGCCCAGTGGGGAGCGCTTGGTTATCGCGGCAGACCCACCGAGGAGGAGCACTTGGTTGTAGCGGCAAACCCGTGGTAATCGACATAATATGTACCTCTATAGGATATGAGGGGGTGTGCTTGGTTGTAGTGGCAGACCCATGGTGGGAAATGCTTGGTTGTTGCAGCAGGACCACAATACTCGACAGGTGGATTACTTCAGCAGTCCAAGGTTAGTGGGAAGCGCTTGGTTGTAATGGTAGGCCCACTGTACATGACAGAGGAGTAGTTCTCCATCAGCTATGGTTTCAACATCATGAATAAAATCATAGTTTGAGATTATTCATTGACCTTTGTGATTTTCTCATGGTTGAGATGAGTTACATGATAACTTAGGTATATGTATAGGAATATACCTAAGTAGTGGTTATCTGTTTATTTCATATTTGTGTGATATCTCTCGATTGAGAAGGGTTACTTGATAACTTAGGTGAAAGTATGGGCTTATACCTAAGTAAGGGTTATCTATTTAGATCCTAATTTGGGGTTATCCTTTTTAGATTTAGTGAGACCTTGAGGGTCTCAGGGTCCTTACTGAGTATCATTGTACTCGCCCCTACACACGCTATGCCTGCACCTCATTGTGTTGGATGCAGATGACGGACAACGCAGACGGAGGCCGAGTGTTCAAGGACTGGACGGTACCCGGAGGTAGACCACACGATGAGTCAGTATCCGGAGGTGGATCTCATGATGAGTCAGTATCCGGAGGTGGACTTCAAGACTAGAAGGTACTTGGAGGAGGATGACGGGGTGAGAGCATTGAGGAGGCTATCTGTACCTACCCTTCATGTAGGATCTGTGGTGGGTCATCCAGGATCTTTGTAACACCCCACGCTTCTACGGTATGCTTCTCTTTGAATAATGTGATAGCGTGTGTTGTACGCAACACCGAGTTCTAACACACCAAAACCAATAAAACTAGCCGTTATGAATAGTAGTACCTACTTTTTGAAATTATATATATTTTATATTTCAAAATGGACATCATTTTTGGATTCGGAATATCGAAATTATCCTAAGATGAATTTTTTTTATTTTTCTGAGAACTTCAAATTTTTATGAATAGTGGAAAATACTTAAAAAAAACTTTTTTATTCAAAATAATTTATAGTGATAAATTATATTATTAAGTGGTTTTAATTTATAATTATAATATATTTTTACCATTTTATCCAATGGTGTTCATTATAATTAATTTCACTTTGAAATTGGACCTAAACAATTGTCATTCTTTTGATATATATTGTTTCTAAAAAACACGCTATTTGTTGTGACATCAGGAATTAATTATAAAATTAATTAATTCAACTTATATGTTAGGAATTTTGAAAAATAGACATCCTTTTTGAATTTGGAATATCAATTATAGCTTAGGGTGAAATTTTGGCATTGTTCTGAAAAACATCAATTTTTGATGAATAGTGAAACTACTAAGTGGTAGTTAAAAAATTGAATTTTTTTATAAAACTTAACATTACCACTTCTGTGAATGGAATTTCGAAAATCCGAGAGACACGGTTAATATCATGAAGTAAAATGTGGTTCAATGAGATGAAAATAATTTTTGCTGAATAGTAACTTTTTACTTTTATTTACCACGGTTAAAAGTAAATAGGGTAATTAAGGGTAAAAATGATATTAATATTACCCTAACACATGTAATAATTCTGTTGGACAAGTGTATCTCAACCAAAAACGACCTTAGGAATAAAATATTATCATTTATATCCACTTGGATTAGATTATGACATTTATTATTATTTAATTCAAAGAAGGGTTAAAAGAGTGAAAATCAATGTGTATTTAATAAAAAAAATTTAATATAGGGTTATACATAAGATAAATTCGATTATAAATATTCCTTAGAAAGATAAATATATTTCTTACCTAATTATATTTTATTTATAATTTTTAGACATTAAATAATCGAATTTATTTAAGACAAAATGATGATGCAGTAATTACCATAATAGTGAATGATTAAAAGAATTGATATTTTAAACACCCAAATAAATTTAATTTTACAATTTTAATGAATTAAACTAATTTTATATGATAATATGAAATATTATAATTGATTTAATTGAATTTTTTCGAACTAAAAATTCTTTTATGATTTTCAAAAAAATCAATTTTCCAAGTAGTGTAAAAATTGACATAAAAGAGTTTTTAAAACAAATATTATATTATTAATTGATATTAAATTAATAAAAATATAAGGTTAGGCCATGATACTTATATCATGATAGGTGTATCATTAATGGACCACTTGGGGGTCTCTTTGAGGTATATAGTAAGTTTATTAACCATATAAGATAAAACTACAAAGAGACATTGTGAAAGTGAAACTAATTAACTAAGAGTTAATACTTAATGATAAGGTTAGTATAATAACCTAAACCTGTACAAAATCTATGGGTTGAGTTTTTTTCGACCTATAACCACCTTAAAATTTAAATAATACACTTTGGAGCCATTAGAAACCGAATATGAATTTATTATAAAATAATATTTCTAGCTTTTCCAAAGGTGCCCCTCACCCCTATTATAAAAGGGCACCCTCTATTCTCTTTAACTCACACCATTAAAGCCTTTTGGATAGGCCAACCTCTGCCCAAATACTCTCTCATATTCCCTCACTTCATTCTAGAAGCCTTACTTTAGTCATAAATCCAACCTAAGAGCCATTTTGATCAAATCAAAAGGAAGAACCCGAAGAAGAGGTAATGTTTTCACCACCCTTTTTCAAATTCATATCTTCTTCCACTTCTTCCTTATTTGTTATTACCATTATAAAATAATAACTCCATTATATTATATATACTGTGATGTTATTATAAATATGGTACAACCATATTCATTATTATATCCATGCTTTGAATAATATGTCATCATACGTGCGTACGTACGGCTTACCGTCTCCACGTCGTGGTGTAATTGTTATTCAATAAATTATTATTTGGATGGGTATAATAATGATGTGTAACTCATGTAAATAATAAATGTAACATGATAATGATTCTTTATATGTGATATACCATCCAATTATATATTATTTTAATATCAAAAGAATGATATTGTCACTCGTGCGTAAGTACGGACTACCGTCTCCACGAACGCGATGAGATTCATTCTCCATCGTATTCATTCAAGTATAATTCTCATTTGATGATTAATAATAGTATCTAAGGACTTGATATAATTCTGGATATGATTATGATACAACCTATCCATAACAAACACGGCTTACGTAACAAAACATATAAAAGAAAATGAGTAAGTTAACACTCGAAACCATAATAATACTAAGATATTATTAACAAATCAGCGTTAAAAGATCATATATGATATCATATTAATATATATGATTCTTGTATAATTTAATAACAATTATTTCACCAATATACAGGAGGTTAACTTACCCACAACCATGTAAAAGTACAAGGTAAGGGTTATTTCACAATCTCTTCATTATCTGAGGTTGTTTATACGTAATAATCTACTGGGATCTCTTTATCATCCACATCCATGTTTCTTACAAGTGTATTTCAAAACATTTTTACTATTTAAAATAATATGGGATAAAGTAATTTATACTATTTTTTGACTTTTTATAAGAGTTTTATAAAGGAATCTTTCCGTCGGTTTCCAAACAAGGTGTTTTTAACCTTTTCGACAGAATTAAGGTAAGAATGTTTTTTTAACTTATACAGCGGGTGCAGTTATTTTCCGCCGTTATAAAATTGTCGAAGCATCCCTTAAAAGCATATAAAAATATTTTCAAAGAAAATGTTTTATTTTATAAATATATGGCTCTTAAATGATTTCAAAATAGAAAGAGATATTTCTCTAAAAAGAGTTTTGATTTCATCTATGTCAACATCCTTTGATAGATTTTACTCTTATTTGAAGTTGATTTATTATGATACAAAACTTCTATATTGTATTGAAGGTTTTGACTGTGGATGGTCAATTTTTATACCATTCATAGTTTATGGTGAAAGTGTTGACATTTCGTATGCTATATTTAATACGAATGTTTCTGTTATGTTTAAAACATTTCATATGGGAATGCATTGGACTTAATATGTGATGGGTGGAGCCCGCTATAGCTCCTCGATGCATCGGTAGGTCTGATGAGACAAACTAGTGTCTTGGCACAAGGCCTTGGCAAAATCTTATCTATAGGCTTGGCACGAGGCCTTGGATATGTAGTTATGATAGTCTGGCATTATGCATTCCATCATTATGAAAGTGGTTATTGATATTGTATGTGATTATTCGATTAGTAGAATATCCATGTGAATAAGTAAATGGAATTATTTAATTTTATCTTTGCCATACTATGTTGAAGTTCATTTTTAAAAGGATTTTGTTTTAAGTTATACATTGCCTTAAATGTTTATTCTTATTTATGAATGTTTCCTCTATATTGTTATCCTTACTGGGAATTTGAGCTCACCCCTTTCTAATGTTTTATTTTTCCCAGGATGTGAAGAAGTAATTTATGAATGACCTGCAGGGATATTATGAGGGGATAATAGTGTGGACTGTGGAGACAATATATTTTTGTAGTAGTTTTTCACATTATGATGTAATTTAAAACATTATGAATATATCTAGTGTTTCAAAGGCTACTAAACCAATCGGTCTTTCGAGATATGATCTTTCTTGTGATCATGCCAATATTATGTAATAATTCACCGACTCTAGGTAACTACGGTCAGGGAATTACAGTTGGTATCAGAGGAAGTTTAGTACGAACCTTGGAAGCAAGATTTAGATAAACTCTGATTAGAGCACGTAGAACTAAGATGAACTTTGCGGATTAGTATAGAATAACTTCCTAGAATTTTGGTATTGTAGAGATTTTGTGTGTTTTCTAAGCAATACATCCTTGTATGGATATGAGCAGGTCGAGGAGGCTCTAGCACAGATGTACTTAGGGGTAAAACCCGAAAACACCGCTTTGAGCTAGACTCGAACGGGAACTGGTGCACAACAACGGGCCTTGCTGCACTCATAGTTACGACACTCCTGTGGGATATGCTTAGGATAACTCTCATTTTCTTTACAAATCATTATGAAGGGTTTATGAGTATATACTTCCTCAAAGAAAACATTTTTATGATTATGGATTATATCCATAAATAGTTCAATTTATGTTAAGTGTTTTATAAGTATGGGAATATGTATTTTGATTCATAAACTGATCTAGTTTATGCCATTGTTTAGAAATGGCACCTAGTAGAAGAAATAGAAAATATATCAATGCACGCACTCCATGTAGGGATTTCCCTCCTACTCAAGATAATTAGAGTGGAGCTGGTGATGCAACTGGTGTCGATCATCTAATCACCATACTGGGAAAACTCACTCAGGTTATGAATAATAACCTTACCCGTATGGAGCACCCTGATCCGCAGCATGGAGGATCAATGTTATATCGATTAATGAGGCAACAACCACCAACGTTCAATGAGAGTACAAATCCATTAGTAGCTGAGCAATGGATAAATTCCCTAGAGAAAATATTTCAGGCTTTGGGGAGTAGTGAAAGGGAAAAAGTTATCATGGCAGTTTACCACCTCACCAGAGAGGCTGATCAATGGTGGTCATTGATTCAAAACACGAAGGAAGATTATGAAGTATCAAATATGGAATGGAGGGAGTTTAAAGATCTGTTTTTAGAAAAATACTTTCCTCGTGACCATTGAGCATATATGGAAAGGCAATTTCTGAGTTTGAGACAAAAGAAGGATGAGAATGTCACAAAGTATGAGGATAACTTTACAAGGTTAGCAAGGTATGCTGGAGATTATATACGTAGCCCAAGAAGTAAGATTGATCCTTTCTTTGATGGGTTAAAACCATTTCTCTGTCGAGCATTACTCTCACAATCCTTCTCATCGTACGAAGACATTGTCTCATGTGCTATCAAGACCGAAAAGGAATTATCTAAGTCTTATGACTTTAAAGCAAAGCCAGAGAAGAAGAGACCTGCTGATCAATCTGGGAGTGGAAATAAGGGGAAGAATGGAAAAGATGAATATCCATCCTTTGGTAAATGTGGTAAGAAACACCCCGGTACTTGCTTGAAGGGAACGGGAGTCTGTTACAAATGTGGTGAAAAGGGCTACCAAGCTCGTGATTGCAATGGGAAGAAGAAAGCTAAAAATGATCAGTGCTACAATTGAAGGGAGATGGGGCATTATGCAAATGAATGTCCTAAGTGTCAGGAGAACATACCTCATAAAAGGCCAAGGGATCAAGGCCAAGCTTAAGCTATCACTACTGCTGAGGAAGAAGCTTCGAAAGACGTGGTGGTACGTAATTCAATGGTTTCCTCATGTTTAGAAAATGCACTATTTGATTCTAGATCATCACTTTGTTTCATATCTTCCCAGTTTGCTAAGAAAATTAGATATTTCCAATTTGATTTAATAAGGGAGTTGTCAGTTAAAATACCTAAGGGAAGTATCATTGCAACAATGTTTTGTAAATCAGTCCCCATTAGAGCACATACATGTTCTTTATCTGCTGATCTCATCATCATACCTATGATTGAGTGTGATATAATCCTTGGTATTGACTGGCTTTTGGATTATGATGCGAATATTTATTGTAAGAAGAAATAGGTTATGATTTTTTATGATTATGATAAGGAACACCTTATCTTTAGAGCGGAATCATCACCACCTAATTCTTATCCAGATCCACCCCTAGTAGCTCAACTAAATTCAATTATTGGGGAGGAAGTGAATGAAATGATTATGTGTGAGGAAAGGAATGTTCAAATAGAAGATGTACCTGTTGTGAAAGAATATGTAGATGTATTTCCAGAAGATTTAACTGGACATCCTCCAGAAAGAGAAGTTGAGTTTTCCATTGATTTAATTCCTGGATCAAGGCCTATATTGAAGACCCCTTATAGAATGGCCACTGTAGAATTAGTTGAACTAAATAAACAACTAGAGGAATTTATTAATAAGGGATTTATTCTCCCTAGTGTTTCTCCATGGGGATCCAATGTTCTTTTTTTATAAAGAAAGATGGATCTATGATGTTATGTATTGACTACATGGAGATCAATGCTATAACGATAAAGAACAAGTATCCCCTACCTCACATTGATGATTTATTTTACCAACTACATGGAGCTCAATACTTTTCAAAGATTGACCTTCGATATGGATACCATCAGTTGTGTGTGAAGAAGGAATACATTCCAAAAACAGCATTTCAAACTAGGTACGGGCATTACGATTTTACTGTAATGCCTTTTGGATTAACTAATGCACCCTCTGTATTCATGGATCTGATTAATAGAGTTTTCAAGGAATATCTTGATGAATTTGTGGTGGTATTTATTGATGATATCTTGGTATACTCCAAAAGCTACAATGATCATGAAAATCATTTGCGCATTATCCTGAAGACTCTGAGAAGACATGAATTATATGCGAAGTTTAGCAAGGCTGAATTATGGCTTTAGGAGATTTCTTTTCTTGGCCATATTATCTCTAATGATGGAATCTCGGTTGATCGTTCTAAGACCAAGTCAATCCAAGAATGGCCAGCACCTACGAGTATAACTGAGGTATGTAGTTTTATTGGTTTGGCAGGTTATTATCGACGTTTCGTCTAGAATTTTGCCCGATTGGCTAACCCATTAACGAAGCTCACACGTAAAGGGGTTAAATTTGTTTGGACAAAAGAGTGTGAAGAATGTTTCCAAGAACTGAAGAGAATATTAGTCAATGATCCTATATTGACTCTACCATCGGGGAATGATGGGTTCATTATTTATAGTGATGCATTGAAGAAAGGACTTGGTTGTGTCCTTATGCAGAATGATAGAGTTATTGCCTATGCATCACGACAGTTGAAAATTCATGAACAAAACGATCCTACTCAATATCTCGAGTTAGCAGCTGTGATCATTGATTTGAAGATATGGAGGCACTACCTCTATGGTGAAAAATGTGAGATTTATACTGATCACAGGAGTTTGAAGTTTATTTTCTCACAAAAAGAACTCAACATGAGGCAAAAGGGATGGCTTGAATTACTCAAGGATTATGATTGTACGATACACTACCACCTGGGGAAAGTAAACAAGGTGGCAGATGCTTTGAGCAGAATAGACCATGGAGTTTTGAACGTGATGAGAATTGAAAGGGATCCAATTTTGATGGATCTAGTGAAGATGGACATGGGAATAACCAGGGAAGGTAAAACATCAACGGTTTTTCAAATGGTTGCCAAACCATCTTTACTATAAAGGATTAAGAGTTCTCCAACCGATGATGAAGAATTTCAAAAGAAGATTAAAGCTGTGAATGATGGGAGATTCAGAGACTTTGTGTATGAAGATGGAATTTTGAAATTCGGGAAGAGACTTTGTGTTCCCGATATACCTGATCTAAAAACAGAATTATTGGATGATGCTCATAGTTCCAATTTCTCTATACACCATGGGAGCACCAGAATGTATAGATATTTGAAGGAACATTTTTGGTGGAACAATATAAATAGGGAGATTGCTGATTTTGTGTCAAGATGTATGTTTTGTCAATAAGTGAAAGCTGGAAGGCAACACCCTGGAGGAGTCATGCAACCTCTTCCCATACTAGAGTGGAAATGGGACAATATTACGATGGACTTTTTCATGGGGCTACAAAAGACTCCTAGAAGGAATGATGAAATATGGGTTATTGTTGATCGTATTTCTAAGTCAGCACATTTTCTTGTTATAATAGAATATCTACCACTGGAATGTATAGCAAGACTATATATTAATGATGTTGTGAGACTTCATGGAGTACCCCTATCGATTTTTCCTGATCGTGATCCCCGTTTTACTTCAAGAATCTGGAAGAGTCTTCAAAAATCCCTGGATACTGAACATCATTTGAGCACTGCCTACCACCCTCAGACAGACAGACAATTAGAATGGACTATTAAAACCTAATAAGACATGTTGAGATCCTGCTCACTTGACTTTTACTGTATGTGGGATCAATATTTACCATTGGTAGAATTTTCTTATAACAATAGCTTCCATTAAAGTATTCAGATGGCACCATATGAAGCGTTATATGGAAAGAGATTTCATACACCAACCTGTTGGGATGAAATTGGTGAAAGAAAATTTGTAGGTCCAGAACTGGTGGAGGAAACGATGGAAAAGGTGAAGGTAATCCAAAATCACATCAAAATAGCTCAAAGTAGGCAGAAGAGCTATGCCGATAATCGAAGGAAGGATTTGGAATTTCAAGTTAGTGATCATGTTTTCCTAATGGTATCTCCATGGAAGGGATTCATACGTTTTGGTAAGAATGGTAAATTGAGTCCCAGGTACATCGGACCTTTCGAAATTCTAGAACTAATTTGGGCTGTAGCTTACCGATTGACAATGCCGCCAAGTCTCTCTAAAGATCACGATGTGTTCCACGTATCTCTATTGAGGAAATACATTCCTGAACCAATACATGTACTCACCTTTGAGGAGTTAGAACTGGAACCCGATCTGCCTTATTGTGAAGAGCGCATCAGGATTCTTGATACGAGAGAACAAGTACTAAGAAACCGGACGACGCGTCTGGTAAAAGATTTGTGGAGAAACCATAAGATGGAAGAGGCAACGTGGGAACCCGAGGAACTTATGATGAAGAACCACCCGAGTCTTTTCATACGGTAGTATTCTAGAAATTTTGAGGACAAAATTATTTGAAGGAGGGGAGAATGTAACACCCCAAGCATATACGGTACGCTTCACTTTGAATAATTTGATAGCGTGTGTTGTACGCAACACAGAGTTTTAACACACCATAACCAATCAAACTAGCTGTTATGAATAGTAATACCTACTTTTTGAAATTATATATATTTTATATTTCAAAATGGACTTCATTTTTGGATTGGGAATATCGAAATTAGCCTAAGATGAATTTTTGGTATTTTCTAAGAACTTCCAATTTTTATGAATAGTGAAAAATACTTAAAAACAACTATTTTAATAAAAATAATTTATAGTGACAAATTATATTATTGAGTGGTTTTAAAGTATAATTAAAATATATTTTTACCATTTTATCCAATGGTTTTCATTATAAATAATTTCACTTTGAAATTAGACCTAAACAATTGTCAATCTTTTGATATATATTGTTTCTTAAAAACACGCTATTTGTTGTGACAGCGGGAATTAATTATAAAATTAATTAATGCAACTTATATACTTGGAATTTTGTAAAATAGAACTCATTTTTGAATTTGTAATATCAATTATATCTTAGGGTGAAATTTTGGCATTGTTCTGAAAAACATCAATTTTTGATGAATAGTGAAACTACAAAGTGGTAGTTAAAAAACTGAATTTATTATAAAACTTAATTTTACCACTTCTATGATTGGAATTTTTAAACTCCAAGAGACACAGTTAATATCAAGAAGTAAAATGTGGTTCAATGAGATGAAAATAATTTTTGGTGAATAGTAACTTTTTATTTTATTTACCATGGTTGAAAGTAAATAGGGTAATTAAGGGTAAAAATGATATTAATATTACCCTAAAACATGTCTTAATTATATTTTACAAGATTATATCGACACCAAAAAACCTTATGAATAAAATATTATCATTTAGGTCTACTTGGATTAGATTAGGACATTTATTATTATTTAATTCAAAGAAGAGTAAAAAAAGTGAAAATCAATGTTTATTTACTAAAACATTTTTAATATAGGGATATAAATAAGATAAATTAGATTATAAATAATAATTAGAAATCTAAAATGATTTCCTACATAATGATATTTTATTTGAAATTTTTTAAAATTAAATAATTTAATTTATTTATGACACAATGATGATGCAGTAATTACCATAATAGTGAAAAATTAAAATAATTGATATTGTAAATAACCAAATAAATATAATTTGAGACTTTTAATGAATTAAACTAATTTTATAGTATAATATGACATATTAGGATTTATTTAATTGACTTTCTTCGAACTAATAATTCTGTTATGATTTTCACAAAAATCAATTTTCCAAATAGTGTCAAAATTGACAAAAAAGAGTTTTTAAAACAAATATTATATTATTAATTGATATTAAATGCTTAGAAATATTAGTTTCGGCCAAGAGACTTATATCATGATAGTTATATCATTAATGAACCACTTGTGGGTCCCTTGGAGGTATATAGTATGTTTATTAACCATATAATATAAAAATACAAAGAGACATTGTAAAAGTGAAACTAATTAACTAAGAGTTAATACTTAAAGATAAGCTTAGTATAATGACACAAACCTATCTAATTTCTATTGGTTGAGTGGTTTTCGACCTATACAAACGTTAACATTTAAATAATCCACTTTTGAGCCATTAGAAACCGAATATTAATTTATTATAAAATAATATTTCTTGCTTTTCCAAAGGTGCCCCTCACCCCTCTTATAAAAGGGAACTCTCCCTTCTCTTTAAATCACACCTTAAAAGCCTTTTGGTTTGGCCAACATCTTCCCAAATACTCTCTAAACATTCCTCACTTCATCCTATATGCCTTCTTTAGTCAGAAATCAAACCTAAGAGCCCTTTTTATCAAATCAAAAGGAATAACCCGAAAAAGAGGTAATGATTTCACCACCCTTTTTCAATTTCATTTCTTCTACAACTTCTTCCTTATTTGTTATTACCATTCTAAAATAATAAATCCAGTATCTTATATATAATGTGATGTTATTATAAATATGTTACAACCATATTCAATATTCTATCCATCCTTTGAATAACATGCCACCATACGTGCGTACGTACGGCTTACCGTCTCCATGTCGTGGTGTAATTGTTATTCAATAAATTATTATTTTTATGGGTATAATAATGATGTTTAACTCATTTAAATAATAAATTTAACATGATAATGATTATGTATATATGATATACTATCCAATTATATATTATTTTAATATCAAAATAATGATTTGTCGCTCGTGCGTACGTACGGACTACCGTCTCCACGAACGCGATGAGATTCATTCTCCATCATATCCATTCAAGTATAATTCTCATTTGATTATTAATAATTGTATCTAAGGGCTTGATATCATTCTGGATATGATTAAGATACAACCTATCCATGAAAAACACGGCTTACGTGACAAAACATATAAAATAAAATGAGTAAGTTAACACCTGAAACAATAATAATACTAAGATATTATTAACAAATAAATGTTAAAAGATCATATATGATATCATATTAATATATATGATTATTTTATAATATAAGAACAATTATTTCACCATTATACAGGAGGTTACCCTACCCCCAACCAAGTAAAAGTAAAAGGTAAGGGTTATTTCACAATCTTTTCATTATTCGAGGTTGTTTATACGTAATAATCTACTGGGATCTCTTTATCATCCACATCCATGATTCTTAAAAATGTATTTCAAAACATTTTTACTATTTAAAAGAATATGGGTTAAAGTCATTTATACCCTTGTTTGACTTTTTATAAGAGTTTAATAAAGGAATCTTTCCGTCGTTTTCCAAACAAGGTGCTTTTTAACCTTTTGGATATAATTAAGGTAATAATGTTTTTTTAACTTATACGGTGGGTACTGTTATTTTCTGCCGTTAATTAATCGTCGAAGCTTCCATTACAAGCTTATAAGAATATTTTCAAAGAAACTGTTTTATTTTATAAATATATGACTCTTAAATGATTTTAGAATAGAAAGAGATATTTCTCAAAAAAGAGTTTTGATTTCATCTATGTCAACATCATTTGATGGATTTTACGCTTATTTGAAGTTGATTTATTATGATACAAAACTTCTATATTGTATTGAAGGTTATGACTGTGGATGTGCTATTTTTATACCATTCATAGTTTATGGTGAAAGTATTGACATTTCATATTCTAGTTTTAATAAGAATGTTTATGTTATGTTTACTCCTTTTCATATGGGAATGCATTGGACTTAATATGTGACGAGTGGAGCCTGCTATAGCTTCTCGATGCATCAGTAGGTCTCATGAGACAAACTAGTGTCTTGGCATAAGGCCTTGGAAAAATCTTATTTGTAGTCTTGGCACGAGGCCTTGGCTATGTGGTTATGATAATCTAGCATTATTCATTCCATCATTATTAATGTGGTTATTGATATTGCATGTGATTATTCGATTAGTAGAATATCCATGTGAATAAGTAAATTTCATTATTTCATTTTATAATTTCCATACTATGTTGAAGTTCAATTTTAAAAGGCTTTTGTTTTAATTTATACATTTCCTTAAATGTTTATTCTTATTTATGAAAGTTTCCGCTATATTGTTATCCTTACTGGGAATTTGAGCTCAAACCTTTTCTATGTTTTATTTTTCCCAGGATGTGAAGAATGAATTTATGAATGACCTGTAGGGATATTATGAGGGGATAATAGTGTGGACTATTGAGACAATATATTTTTGTAGTAGTTTTTCACTTTATGATGTAATGTAAAACATTATGAATATATCTAGTGTTTCCAAGGCTACTAAACCAATCGTTCTTTTGAGATATGATCTTTCTTGTGATCATGCCAATATTATGTAATAATGCACCGACTCTAGGTAACTGGGGTCGGGGCGTTACAAGCCGCGCTATCTGTACCTACCATTCAGGTAGGATTCTAGGTGGACGAACCAGAAGCTACATATATTCTTCCAGCTGCATGTCTTTTCTATTGTACTTTCATTCAGTTGTATCTGTACTTTTCAGTTGGATTTGTATTCTGGTCCATTTATTTTTCAGCACTTTCTTTTGTACTTAGTGTTTGCTTCCACTTATACTCTGATGTGTTGATTACTTTTATAAAGGCAATGCATTCCATTTTTTTATTGGGATTTACACCTTTGGTGCGAGTCGCCATCCCCTGGCCTATGGAAGGTGGCCTTCGGGTAGTCACGGCATGGGCCCCGAGGACGGGTCGTGAAAAATTGGTATCGGAGGAGTCGGTTCTACTGCATAACTCAAGTCTCTGATAATTTCTTCTATATGAAGCAATAGTGTTAAGGGTATTGAGTGTGGTTATCCATCTAGGGAGTTCAGTGTTGGTGCGGCGGCCGACGCATCCATGCACCACGATCCTGTCTACCGATTTCCAACATAGTGCACGAAAACACTAATTGCATGTGTGTTTCCAAAAGTTTTGAAGTCAACTCAAACCTATTCATCTCACCATGTATAGTCTTTGACTGTGTCGCATAAGTTTCTTTCAGGATTCCTCCTTGCGGACGACCAGATAGAGCACCGAGAGTTGTACGTACTGACAGCTCGCCGAGCGACGAGGCCTCAGTACATGGCCCTCTTCTAGTTGAGGCACCAGTGGAGGCACCAGTGGTACTACCACCCGTTGGTCCACCGATTCAACCATCACCAGCAGTAGAGAGTGCATGTCGCTTAAGCGCACTTCACGAGTTCTAGTGCTAGAGGCCACCCAGGTTCAGGGGAGAGACGGACCTGCAGGCAGTTGAGGATTGGCTGGAGGCGGTGGTGAGTGTCTTTAGGATAGTAGGGACATCATCAGACTTCATGGTGATCCTTGCTACCAGCCTTCTTCCGGAAGCAGCAGACAGATGGTGGACCCTGATGTTCCAGATGCATGATGAGGTGACACTTCTGTGGGAAGACTTCGAGAGCCTGTTCTAGGTAGAGTTTGTACCAGCCACCCTTCGAGCGGTGCGTATACATGAGATACTTCATCTTCAGCAGGGTAGTATGATGGTGGAGAATAATTCAGTGAGGTTCACCGATCTCTCGTGCTACTCCACTGATATGGTACGAGACCCGTTCTTCGGGGCCCGAACCTTCGAGCAGGGGCTCAGCTGAGAGATTAGAGCTTAATTTTTTTCTCACAGCATCCCGATGCAGACAGGGATATTGGAGTGAGCCCTCTTAGTGGATAGTTTCCTTGCTGAGCAGTCTGCAGCAGTAGGACCCACCACTAGCCGGTATACGGCAGAGTATTCTACAGCGGGCATTAGGTTGATGACGCAGAGGTCCAAGAGGACCAGACATACAGGTCGTCGACCACATGACATAGGATCATGTGTGAGAGGCACCCGTGGTGTAGAACGACTTACCAGGAGTAGATAGTGTTACTTCTACGGCAAGGTTGGTCACATGGAACGTGACTATACGAACCGGCATACAGATGATCAACAGATAAATGAAGGACCTCCCAGGCATAGGCATAGGTTCGATCGAGGAAGACCTCAAGGAGATGGAGACCGAGGTAGGGGAGCTGGCCATGTAGTTGGAGGTGGACGACGCTTCGAGGTATTTCCACCACCACCACCAGGAGGTCCAACCTGATCGTAGAGAATAGGTGGACATGGGAGAGCTCACCTTTAGGTAGCTGAAGCATACGACTATGGAGATCCAGAAGTAGGCGGACAAGAGCGGGACTAGTTCCAGGCATGGAGACCTTTGATCTTGGTGCTTCTAGTTTCCTCGTTGTCATTGTTGATGTTTGTAGTTGCTATATGTCTATGTAATTCGAGCTAGAGTAATAAAAGACACTTGCCCTTATGACATTTGCTTCCATCCTTTTTTGTGTACTAAGAGGTTCCGGTTTAAACTGTTGACTTGACCCTCACTTTTGAGATTCCTACTGGAGGAGACCCAGTGTACACACACTGATGCTGACAGTGTGACTCAGCCCTTGCAGGAAAGAGTAACAGTTGGATCTCTTGGTAGTAGTGTCGAGGCCTTACAACATCATCCATGGCATGGATTAGTATCATTCATGTCAGGATTGACTGTATTAGGCAAAAAAATTGGTTCATCCAGGGGATGAGAGCGGATTTCTCTTATCAGAAAAGGAGAAATTTTAGCAGCTCGTGTAGGACTAGAGATAGTTTAGACTACGACAGAGGAAGGGCAGTTCATCAAGGATCAGATGAAGACTGCACAGTACAGATAGAAGTTCTAATTTGATAGAAGACAAATACCACTAGAGTTTGAGGATGGAGACCATGTTTTCTTACGGGTCTCACCTCGACATGGATTACAAAGATTTGGCTCGGGCGGTATGTTATCTCCAAGGTTCATCGGACCCTTCTAGGTCCTCAACAGGGTAGGAGAAGTGGTTTAATGATTGACCCATCCACCTCAGTTGCACCGGGTGAATGACGTCTTCCACGTATCCCAGCTGAGGAGATACGTGCACGACCCGACCCATATCATCGATCATGGGGAGATGGACATCGATGATGAGGCTACATTTGCAGAGGTCCCAGTGGAGATTGAGGATCAACGGGAGTGGGTCCTATGAGGACAGTAGATTCCTCTTGTGCACTTTCGCTGGCAGCACGGGAACCTCCCGGAGAGCACATGGAAGCGGGAGGCTCAGTTCTGTGCTCGGTACCTCGATTTGTTTCCCTAGTTTATGATGTAGCTTTATGGGGACGTAAAGCCCTGAGGTGGAAGTAATGTAATGACCTGTAAATTTCATGGAAACTTTTTCTTAATTTCTTTGGGATTTTATGAGTACGTAGTTTCTGACGGGACCTGATTCCGAGGCCCGGTGTGCCTGGAATCAATTTCCGAAGTTTATCTCAGGTACGTCTAGTAAACGAATGAGTGGGTTTTTCTAACTTTTGAACCGGCGCTCAGAATCAAAATATGAGGGAACCGATGAAACCACAATGCCAGTAATTTCTTAATAAGACCATTATTGGGGTTGCGTTTTCATGGGAGGAGTTGTTTAAAAATAGATTAAGTGAAATGTTAAATAAAGTTGTATCACAATTTTATTTCTCTTTTCTAGGTGGTTTATTCTAAGGTATGGGAGTTGGGGTGGGACCCACTAAAATACTAACTCCTCTTGATAGGATATTAGTGAGGTGGGGCCCTCATGATCCCCCACCTTTTCAAATTCCCTAAATCCTCTAAACCCCCCTCTTAAATTATGTGACTCTCCCTCACTTTAATAATGCCAAATTAACACACCATTCATTTTGACAACTCAAGATTAATGAAGTGAAATCAACTTTTGATATTTTGAAATGTTGGAATAAGTAAATAAAATAAGGCAAAAGCCTTATTTTATTTTGGTTGTTTCGTTTTGTGGAGAATTTGGGTAGAAAACTGAAAGTCTTCAATAATTTTGTCTCCATCGTTGAAGAATGTCAAGACTTCAACGAAGAACGCCATCAATGTAAGGAGAGATTGATGTGCCGTTATTTTCGCTCTCTGTAGGCAGTGTGAAACGTTGTACCCTCCTTGGACGCATGCTAACGCTGTCATCGAAACCACCCCCACGATGCTAGATTCAGAGAATTTCATCGAGGTAGGGTTAAAAATCAAATTTAATCAATAAATTTGCGCTTGTTTGTCATTGTGTATACTCGTTCTTTGGCTGCCTGCCATCATCCCAACAAGAGGGGGTAAGATCACTAAAACATGGCCGATCCTTCTCCCCCTTTTTTTTACCTTTGTTGTTCATGGTTGAGATGAAGGTGATGTGTTGTTACACTGTGAGGGAACGAGAGAACCGCTGCCACAGCAGGCCCCAGAAGAGGTGCACGGCCCTGTCGCGCTGTGCTAGCCGAAGATGAGCCACGACAATGGCCGTGGCAGTTCAAGAGGAGGCGATGGGGCTAGGCCTGCTGCCGACACCACCAGGAGGTGGGACCAGCGACGGGGGTCCCGCGGCAGCTCACCGGCTGGCCATTATGGCCGGCCGTTTTCCAAAAAGTCTGGGGGTTGTAACCCCTAGAAACAGGCAACGGAGGACCCTGAGAGGGGGCCGCCTTTTCAAAACAAGGGGGAAGCGTCCCCCCTGCATCCATCTTGTCCTCATGCCGAGTCGTGGCCCGTGCTGGGCCGGACTGCCTGCGTCGGGCCGGACCGCCCGCGCCGGGCTGGAACCCCCGCACCGGGACGGAACAATCGTGTCGGACTGGACCGCCCGCGTTGGGCCGGGCCGCTGCGTTGGGCCAGGCAGGGCAGTGTCCTAACGGGCCGGACCCGGACCCCAGTTGGGACGACCAATTTCGGGCCGACCCAGGGGGTATTGTGCCGGGTCGGACCGGGCCCAAACCCCCTACTTTCCGGCATATTCGTACAAACACCCATAACATGGGCGACGAATCTCCGATCGACGCACCGTTAGTTGCGTTTGGATCCTTAGATCGAAACAGTCATTTCGATATACTACAATCAAGGTTTCGGAGAACCTTGTGTATGGACAGGTTGGTTCGAACCCGAAACCAACCGGGCCCTTGGAGCAGAAACGCTTATAACTTGAGTTCTGGATGACCGATTGACGTGCCGTCGACTTTGTTGGATTCCGCTGGATGAGATGGAACTTTTGGAATACCTCACATAAGGTTTGGATGCAGTTGGAGTAAGGATGGGTTGCATTGTACCTGAAATCCAACCTACCCCCTAGAATGGAAAAGCTGATAACATTCAGTCTGGACGTCCGTTTGAAAAACCGTCAACAGCGTTGGTAATAATGTTGGGAAACAGTCCCTATTAGAATAACCTATGAGAGTTTGGGGTATAGTCGAGATACGGTCAAGTTTGTTCGTATAGGAAACCAACCAGGCCCCCGGGATGAAAAGGCTAATAACACACAGACCAGGTATCCGGTTGACGTGATGTCTTTTGTGTTGAGATTCTTATGGCATGGAAGACTTTTGGGATACATCTTCTTGAGACTTTGTGATACTTGGAGTATCAGCCAGTAGCTCGTGGAGTGGACCCTCCTTGTGAAAAGTGAGCGAAGTGCAGAGACCTAGTAGCTGGCTGAGACTTGATGGATGCTGATCGATCTACTCAGAGTGATTCGGATAGCCCAGTGGGGAGCTCTTGGTTGTAGCAGCAGACCCACGGTGGAGGAGCGCTTGGTTGTAGTGGTAGACTCGCGGTACTCGACAGAAGGAGTACCTCTGTAGGCTATGAGGGGGTGCTCTTGGTTGTAGCTGCAGACCCATGGTGGGAAGCGCTTGGTTGTAGCAGCAGGCCCACAGTACTCGACAGGTGGAGTACTTCAGCAGTCCAAGGTTAGTGGGAAGCGCTTGGTTGTAGCGGCAGGCCCACTGTACTCGACGGAGGAGGAGTTCTCCAGTAGCTTGGTTTCAACATCATGAATAAAATCCTGGTTTGAGCTAAGTCATTGACCTTTGTGATTTCCTAAGGATTTAGATGGGTTACATGATAACTTAGGTATATGTATGGGCATATACCTAAGTAGAGGTTATCCATTGATTTCATATATGTGTGATACCTCATGATTGAGAAGGGTTACTTGATAAATTAGGTATAATTATGGGCTTATACCTAAGTAAGGGATATCTGTTTAGATCCTGCTTTGTGGTTATCCTTGATGGATTTAGTGAGACCTTGAGGGTCTTAGTGTCCCTACTGAGTATCGTTATACTCACCCCTACACGGGCTATGCCCGCACCACGTTGTGTTGGATGCAGACGACGGACAGCGCAGACGGAGGCTGAGTGTTTGAGGACTTGAAGGTACCCAGAGGTGGACCACACGGTGAGTCGGTATCTGGAGGTGGATCTCATGATGAGTCAGTATCTTGAGGTGGACTTCATGACGAGATGGTACTCGGAGGAGGTTGACGGGCAAGAGCGTTGAGGAGGCTATCTGTACCTACCCTTTAGGTAGGATCCGTGGTGGATGATCCAGGAGCTGCACTATCTGTACCTACCCTTCATTTAGGATTCGAGATGGACGACGTAGAAGATACATCTATTCTTCCAGCTGCTTGTATTTTCTATTGTACTTTTGTTCAGTTGTAGCTGTATTTTTCAATTGGGTTTGTATTCTGGGCCATTTATTTTTCAGCACAATCTTTTGTACATAGTGTTTTCTTCCGCTTGTACTCTGTTGTGTTTTTTACTTTTATAAAGGAAATGCCTTCACTTTTTTTAATTGGGATTTACTCCTTTGGTGCTAGTCGCCATCCCCTAGCATATGGAAGGCGGGCTTGGGGTAGTCACGGCACGGGTCCCGAGGACGGGTCGTTAAAAATGTTTTCAATGTTTCACGGGGATCCAATAATGAACTAAATTAAATCTAGATTAGTATATGGTATATATATATATTACTTTAAAATAGATTGGAGTAAAATTTCTAGGCTATTATGGATCGTAAATTTAATGTTTAGACCTTAGTTAAGCTTAATTTTTTCATCATCATTTTAATTAATTTTAATTAATTTCACTAAATTTTTGGTCAAAAAATAAGATTAAAATATTATAAATTATATATTATAATGATTAAAAATATGTAATACAAAATACAAATTTAAATCATATAAGTTTGACAATTAAATTTAAAATTAACCTCATAGTCGAGTAAAAAATATGGGGTTTTAAACTAAAAATATCAAAATATTGTAGATTTTTTATAATCATTGTCAATGTGAAATTGATCTCAATGGCATAAATTTTATTTCTTGAAAAACCTATTATTTTATTAAACATTGAAACAAAATTATAATATAATTTTTCCATATAAATAAAGGTGAGAGAAAATTAGTTTTTAATTAGAATTTAGTATTTTTAAATATTCATTAAAATTTGAGGTTTTGTAGAAAAATCCAAAAAAAAATTACCCTATGCTAATTTAGAAATTATATATTCATAAATTAAGATTATTTTGTCAATTTAAATTTCAAAATTTGTATAAAATTTATTTTATTACTTTTCACAAAATGACATTTAAAGTAATTCATTTGAGAAAATCGTATTTTTAAACTTATAAGGAATTTACAAAAAATTGGGTCATTCATTGTTAATATGATTTATTTATATAAAATAAATATAGAATATTTTTCAAAAGTATTTATTACTACTCATATAACTATGTTTTATGGTTAGGTTATAATTATCTCATTTAAATAATTATAAAAATAAAATAATGTTTCGTTGAAACTCAATGTTCTCTGTAACATACACCAAGTCAATGTTCCATGAAAAAAGTTAATGTTTATGTTGAATGTAGTATAAGATTAACTTTGAATTGTGCATAATTCAAGCCATACATAGTGATTGAATAAAAACGATTCAAACCATGTATTAAGTTCAAAAATCCAAGTAATTGATAAATTAAGAAAGGAGCATTTCAATCTATCTAAAAAATATGAATTCTATAGGAGCATTTTCCTCTTTTACACAATAATAATTGAGCTCAAATAATTATTTACTCAATCATGAAATAATATTTATTTCTCAATTTTATTATAATCAATTTCACAAAAATAAATTATTGGAAAATAAAAATCAGGATGGTTTCTTAGAAAACATGACAACCAATGAAAAAAATCATGAAATAAATTCTTTTTAAAATTAGAAGATTCATAAACATTCATAATACATAATATCATTTTCATAACTTTTGAAAAAAATAATGTTTCAATTAAAACCCATTTTCATGCATAGAAAATTCATATTGGTTCCTTGGGAAATCATATTCATATTACCCATACAATAATCATGAAAAAATGTAAAAACAGTATATTAAATATTAAATTAGTATTCAATGAAAAAGTCATTAAATAATGCATTATATGGCTATAACAGTCATATCTATCACAATGAAAAAAGTAAAATATCATGAACATGTCCATAGCACCATCCAACCTGACCACCGACCCTGTTAATGGAATTGGATGATGGTAATTCCCAATCCCCATGATATGGAAGAAAGTGTCTAGGTATCAACTAAATTATTTTGGAATTATTTTACATGATTACATAAACATAAACAACCAACAATAATAAATAAACCAACAGTGAATAATCACAACAAATTATACCATAAAAAATTCAGATTTAAGTTTACAACATTGAAAAAAACTAAAAAATGCTACAAAAAAAAAAGACAAGAGACTATCCAAAAAAACCACCATGCAACAAGAGGATCATTGTCCTCAAGCCACCACCCCATCACCTCAAAGGGTAAACCACTAGTATCTCGTACCACCATCTCCAAAAAAATTAACTATACCTATTTCAAATAGTACAGAGTTTACTTACACCCAAAAGTGTATGTTGGGTGTGATCCAAATCCTAGTAGGATTATACACATCAATGATATTCCATGATATAAACATTATAAGATAAATTACAATGAATTTTTTATAAAAGAGAAATATAATCATTTTTATGAAAACATTTCGTAGGAAATCATTCTTTAATTTCAAATAAGTAATAAAGTACACTGTTTGACGACGGAGAGTACAATATCATATGAGAGCACTAAGTCATGGAAAATCTCTAAAGGAACTAGCTAGTTATGTGAAACTAGGTATATTTTATCTTGGTGAAAATTTTTATAGTAATCACACTAAACAATATCCTCATTCATGAGCCACTTGATTGGTAAAGCCTCCAAAAAATATAGAGGTTCAAGATATCATAATACTATAGTTAGTGTTGCATCGCCCACCATACAAGATGAATCCAGGACAATATACTTTTTATTAATCTAGAATAATCACCATATTCCGACATCCTAGATACCTAGGTTTTTATTTATGCCCAATTTTCAATCCACATGTCACATATAACAACACTTCCAAATTAACAAAAAAAATAAACAATATAAAAAATCATGCAAAATCAATGCCTCAACAAAAAAACAACTTTTAAATATAAATTCATAGGAAAACCATTGTATAACATTTTTTCACCACATTCACAATTTATCATACATATGTAATAATTTATAAAACACCGTCAAGAAGCACAAAAAGGTTTCACATAAGAAATTCTTCCTATTTCTTTTAAAAAATCATTTTTAATCCATTGGCATATCAAATACCAACAAATACACCTTTCCTACCACAAAAATAGATCATAGAACATGTTTATACTCACAATAAATCATATCAAATTCATCAAATAATGTTTAATCATAGAACCACATACATTGAGTGGAGAAACATTTGAAAAGTGCTGAAAAACATCAATCGTACCTCAATCGCACCCTAGAGAGAAAATATCGAATCAAAAACAACAATATAAAACCATATTTAACAAGATATGACCCTAAATATGATACCCCATCTTCTAGAGAAGTTAAACCCCGAGAAAGAAGAGTTAAAATTCTATAATTGTGGTAAAAATCAAGAAAAGATGGACTTACTTGAGGGTTTCTTGGGGAATCCAATGCAAACCACCCACTAAAATAAAGCCCATTGATGGATGGAGGAAAGTGGATGGATTACTTAGGTAGAAAATTCCTAGGGGTTGAGAAATGGGTGTTTGGGGTTTAAAATTAGGGAGAAATAATTATTAAAAAACAAATTTTTAAGGAACTCGGGTGTCCACACATTTTTCCTACATGTTTCTCCAAACCATGCATCAACTATTCACCCCTTACATTCCACAAAAGTCATTTTTCATGGTTATCTGGCACAATTTACAAACCATTACCTAACCATGAAATATGTAAATGTCTAAAAATACCACTCTATCACACGGTTACCTGGGAAAGGCTTTATGATTTTTAAAACCGTGCGCCGACCATGTGCACCATGATGTTTAGCCAAAATTTCATTTTTTTCTCCGATAAATAAAAGGGCACGCAAAGTGAAAAATGTTAACAAAAATTAAATAGAAAAATGACTCATAATAAAATACAGGTGTAATAATTCTCCTCAACAGGAATATGTTCTACCCCAAAAAATTCAACTCGATGATTGATCAGAGAATAAAAATAGATACTTTTTCTCAACCCATGACTTCTGATCTCATGTATCATTCATATAATTACTATTCTACCAAGGGATGTAGAAAAATTGAATATATTCCCTCAAAAAACATTATATTAGGAATCTACTATCGGCATTGGTTGTTCAAACATAGAAAAATAGGGATCTCTTTCTAATACGTCCAAATTTAGCACCTGAGTTGGATTTGGGTTATATTTCTTCAAATGGGATAGAGGAAACATGTCATGAACTGATGAAAACAATGATGGAAAATACAGCCTATATTCCAGCTTACCATTCCGCTCGGTGATATCAAAAGGTCTAAAAACTATGGCGTTATCTTCCCTTGCTTTCCAAAATGATGATGAACCAAATGAGGTTCCACTTTTAAGAACACTCGTTCGCCCATATAAAACACAATATCTCTATGCCTTTGATATCCCTAAGACATTTGGTGTCTCTATTCTATAAATAATCAATATATAATTAGCTTGTCCTTCCCATACATCTCGTGCACTATGCTCGGTCCCATCAACGAGGTCTCACCTACCTCATCCGAATATAATAGAGACCCACAGGACCGAATATAGAGCAGCTCAACAGGATATATTCATATTGAAGTTTTTTATCTATTTCTGTAGGAAAACATGAAATTTCCCAAATGGTTATCCCATTATCCTCCAAAATCCAACACGTATTCCTAAAGCATGCATTCTAAAATTTGATTTTTTATGTTCTGTCTGACTATCCCTTTAAGGATGGTCTATTATACATATCTTAATATAGGATTCCATTTCATTCAAAATGCCTTCCCAAAAATGTGGTGAAAAATGGGGGTCCCTATCAGAAACAATTACAGATTGCACACCATGAAGCCTCCCTATCTTCAAGACATACAACTATCCAATCTCATCCACCTTAGCTTAATTTGAGATTGGAATGAAGTCTGAATAAATGGTCAAATGATCAATCACAACCCAAATATAATTACTCCCCTAGGGTTTATGAGGTATTCCAATAATTAAGTCCATGGAAATCATGTCCCACTTCTAGGAAGGAATGGGTAGCAGTGGGAGAAAACCTGGGAGTCTTTGGTGCTCTGATTTAACATACTAAAACTTATAACACCGTGATACAAAGTAAGCTATATACCACCTCATACGAAGCCACTCGAACTACTATAATACGTCATATTACATCTTGGTTGCTCTGGGATAAACATCCCACTCAGACTGGTGGATATAAAAAATCACGGCCATCCACAAAGATAATGGAACCACAAGATAGAACATGAAACAAAAAACCCCCCTCTGATAAAATGAACAATCAAAATATGCCTCTCCACTATGAAGAAACTATATAGTCAACTAGAATATTTAATTTCTTGGATTCTCATACAGAATTAACTCCGAAATAGGGGGAGTCAACTGGAAACATGACAAGAATGCACCTCCACTATGCTTTTTAGTTTCCAAATGCATGAGAGGAAAGCGCACCATCAAAGTCTACACATCACTAAACTCCCTCAAATATTTTTCTGACACTTTTTTATCAACTAATCTTCTTGCACATTACCCATGAACATAATATATATAAAATCAAAATCAAACCCCGGAAGGTATCAACCCCGCGACACAGCCTTAGATTCCGATGTTTCTGATAGAAAATATATTCAAAGCATTTGTTATATTAAAAACCAAAAATGAATCACCAAATAGATAGTGGCACTAAAAATTAAAATAAATAATAACTTACTCATATACTATGTCAGGGGTATATTAGTTTCTATCATGTGGTTAGAATTAGTGAGAGACATATGCCACCACATGGTAACCATGCACAAGCACACATCCGAGACACATACCCAAGGAACCATAATAAAATACCAATCCCTTTATAGATTATGTAAAACTCAACATAAGAAGGCTAGACAATCATGGCTTTATCTCCTCATAGAATGCATAGCATACAGGGCCCCATTAAAAATTTACCCCTTTATGGGTGAGTGCAATCATGGGAAAAGACAACTGAGAGAAGTCACAAACAAACTGCATGTAACGTCTTCCCTGGCCTAGAAGGCTTCTAATATCAAACACATTCTTCGGTTTCTCTGAAGACATAAATATTGTGATCTCGTTAGGGTCCACCAAAGCCCCTTGTTCTAAGATCACATGGGCCATAAATTTTACCTCTTTAATCCTGAAGGAACACTTAGAAAATTTGGCATAATGATGGTGGTCTTAGAGACTGACCAATATGATATGAAAATGGAACCCAAGATCCCACTCATATTAGGAATAAAATACAATTTAATTAATGAATATCACAAAAAATAATTGAGATACTTGTGTAACACCTTTTTTATTAGCACTATGAAAACTGCTGAAGCATTTTTCTACCAAAAATGCAAGACCAAGTACACAAAATGGTCATACTGGGTTCAGAAAGCTATTTCTAGGATGTCTACCTCTCTCACCCTAACATGGTGATAATTAGAATAAAAGTCTATCTTGAAAAACATCCTTTACCCATTTACCCATTAAAAAATTCATAAATTTGGGGAAAATGATATTTTTTCTTGATGGTTACTTTGTTCACCTTTTGGTAATCAATGCACAATCGGAGAGATCCATCATACTTCTTTGAAAAAAAAAATGTGGTGGCCCAAGGATACATTCTAGGGGGAATTAATCATTTGGATTCAAAATCATTCGGATATACGTTTAATTCCATCAACTCGGTGCGGTCAATACGATATGAGGGAAGAGATATCGGTTGTGTTCCTAGTGCCAGGTATATAGAGAACACAATGTCCTGCTCAAAAATCAATACTAATAATAATAATTGAAATAAATCTAGGAACACATCCACCATAGGAGGTAATCCACCATCAACAGTTCTATCATCTTCCTAAAACATGATGGGCAATAACAGAAAAATGGGAATTTTTAACTCTATATGTGGAGGTTCAACATGACCTGACCAACGATCACAATCACCATGAAATACCTAGTTAGTCCCATATAGTTCCGTGAAACTCAACCAACACCTATAGAAATTGATCTGTTCCTGAAATCACACCGTGTAATATAATTTGAGTATTACATGAAAGAGACCCATATCCAAGACTAGAAGATCCCACAATAGCTCGACCCCTGTCATGGTGAGTGCACAAGATGGACACATGAAACCCTTAACTTCCTTCTTACCAAGCGACATCACCAAATCCATCACATATGACATGAGCTAGGTTGGTAACCCCAAAACATCCACAAGGAGATAAGAATTAAATGGTATAAAAGAACCAGTATAAAACAAAATAGTAACAATATATGATGAAATCTAAATGGTACCTCGAACTATCAAAGGCCCTATATCTAGTTCCACGAGTGCACGATACACTATATAAAGCTTCCTTGTTTCAACATTATTTTGATAATGAACGCTGGCCTACAGTACATCCATGAACTAAATCTAACCAGAAGATGATCCATCCCTACATTGAAAAACTCCAAACATAGATCCCACTATCCTAGATGGAAATTACTAAGGTAATAGCCATATAGACTCTATAGATCACACACCACTCTGATATGTATGTGTGGCCCAAAAAAACCTCAACAAGATCCATAATTCTCCATATCGATGCCAGGGTCTGGGAGGATATGTGAACGCGGGTCATTAATTGCTTGCCTTCCCATACCGATCGAGCACAACTATATTAGCATCAAAATAAAGGGATGAAGACTGAAAGTAAGGATGTAATTAACTACCACCACCATTCTTTCCCTTCACATCCCACTTCATATTCTTTCTCTGATGAGTTACCACTGGTCACTGCTGATACAACCCCAAAAAAAGCCAGACCTTCCATTGAAGTCAATATCAATCATACAAGAACAATCCACAAACTTTGGGTAGGTATTCATCTAGAAAATCATTAAAATATAAAAAAAAAATATCTACAACCCATCTCAAATCTCTGATACTTCGTCTTCTTGTTAGAAAAAATCTCATGTGCTTATCGAACTAGATCATTAAAGTGATTGGAATACTCTATCATGGACTGGTCCTCCTCATCATGATCTATAAAATCTCTAGATCTGCAATAGGGTAACACCTCGGTATAGTGCTGATCATTGAAAAAAACCTTTATTTCCTTGAAGTTCATATTCTCATTCTTTCAAATTTGCACCACCAAGTCCCACCACCTCTAACTAGGACCTTATAGCAATAATGAAGGGCATTTCATAGTGATTTCCTCAAAAGTATCAAGATACGAAAACATCAGTTCTATCATATCAAGACACTAATTTTATTCTTGGGCTTCCATGATACCTCAAAAATAAAGAGGCTTGTTATTAATAAATTCTTGAGATTCATCCTTTACAGTAATTTCGTTATCGTCTCCAACTTGAGCAGGATAAGGACCTGCTACATATCAACATCTTAGACAACCCAATCCACAACATCCACTAGTCATTGATCATTTAGTGAGGGAGAAATGTCTCAGACCTCTTCCTACAGCTACACAGGATGTATCTGGGGAGTAATATGTTGCTACAAGACACTATAATAGAAAATAAAACCATCCATGCAACCAATCTGAAAAATTAAATCAAGGTAACGAATATCAATATTCCATAAGTCAAACATAACCAAATCCATCACAATAAGATGACTAATAACTAATGAACTCCACCCCCATCCATGGTCCATATATATTTTGCAACCTGTATGTATAACTAGAGGGAAATCCAAACAAAATTCCCATCATCCCATGGCGACTCGAGTCATGTCATGAGGTCTGCTAGCCAGGCACCCTACTCTCAACCATAACTTCATGTATTGAATGTACTAGATACAATATATCCAGACTTATCCGAAATTACTTGACCAAAAAAGAGTGTGACCTTCCTTGATACCATTATTTCATGAACGAGGCTCGATAGACATCCAAACTAACACCCAACCCGGTTCATGTCATACATAAAGGGTCTTCCCGATACCCATGGTCTTGAATCAAGTGTCTTGGTATCAAAAAAATACTTTGGGAATTATTTTAACAAAATAAAAATGTATAAATAACCAACTATAATAAATAAACCAAAATCGAATAATAACATTCAAACATGGAATATCATGTTTTCATATTTAAGATTACAACATTGAACAAAAACAAAAAACGGGATACAACAAAAAGGGGATAACATGCTATCCCAAAAAACACTGTGAAACAGGATGATAATCATCCTCAAACAACCACCACAAAACCTTCTTGGGAATCCAACTAGCATTATGAAACACCATCTCTAAACACCAATTCATTACTTTTTTCAAACATATCCAGGTCTACATAAACCAAATGTGTATGTAGGGAGTGAGACAAAGCATAGTAGGATTCCACCCATTAAAGAGATTTTGTTTTATAAAAATTATAAGATAAATTACCATGAATGTAATATAAAATAAAATGAGAAACATTTTTATGACAAAAATTAAAAAGAAAACATACTTTATTTTCAAATAAAAAAAATTGTATATCGTATGTCGATGGTGAGTACAATATCACAAGAGATCACTATATCATAGGAATACCCTCAAGTCCCTACCTAGAAATGGGACACTTGTTACATCACATCATGGTTAAAGTTGGAATAGTAACCACACAATACACCATCCACATGCACGAGCCACTGTAGTGGGGAAGCATCCAAAATTTATAGTGGTTCCAAATATCATAATAACATAGTTAGTGTTAAATCTCCAATCCTTATATATGAATATGAGATAATCCACTTCTGAGTCAATAATAATACTAGTCCTTTTCCACCTACCTAGATACCCAAGTTTCCCTTCATGCCCAATTTTCATTCAATATGTCCTATATAACATCACTTACACTTATACATGAAGAAAACAATATAACCAGGCACGATAAATCACTACTTATACAACCAAATCAACTTTTAAATCCAAACACACACCAGAACCATTCCCGAAAATGTTTTGAACCACACAAAAAATTTATCAAACATCTAGAATAATTTATAAAACACCTTCAAGACACACAGCAGGGGTTCAAAAAAGAAATAGACCCAATTTCCTTTAGAAAAACATTTTTTAATCCATATGCATATAAAACCACTTCAAAAAAAACATTCCCTCCACACACATAGATCGTTAAACATGTTTTACTACTCAGGAAATCATATCAAATTTGTCAAATAATATCTAAGCTCATGAACAGCTACCTGGACTGAAGAAACATTCTAAAAATGGTGCAAAACATCAACCGCACCTCAATTACACATTATAGAGGTATTATCGAACAAAAAACATCAAGATTGATCCTTTGGGAATAAGATCTAACCATAAAACGACACCCTATTTATTGGAGAAGTGAATACCCAAAGAAAAAAGAGAAAAAACCCTAGAAATGATGGAGAAACCAAGAAAAGAAGGACTTACTTGAGGGTTTCATGAAGAAAACAAGGCCAATCACCCCGCAAAATACAGCCCAAGTGAGGGTGGAGTAAGGGGGGCACACCTAGGGTAGAAACTTTTGAGGGGGGAGAAACAGAGGTTTAAGGTTAAAAATCAGGGAGACAAAAATGATTAAAATCCAATTATTAATGACAAGGACAGTCCACGTGGTTTTTCCACACATTTTTTCAAACAATGTGGCAACTGTAAACCCCATAATATCTAAGAAATACATGTCGCACGGTTAGACCACACAGTTTATAAATTGTGTGTTAACCATGCAATAAGCCTCTGTCAAAAAATTCCATTTGGCCACATGGTTACTTGGGAAAGGGAGCACAATTTATAAAATCATGCACCAACCATGAAGATTATGTTGTTTATGCCAAATTTTTCATTTTTCACTAGAAACTCAAATGAAACTAAAAGGAAAAAAACTAGGTAAAAATTAAATAGAAAGAGTACCTAAAAAAAAGGCATGGGTGTTTCATAAATAGACAATGAAATAAATAAAATTCAAATAATAATTTTTTTCTTTATAAAATATAATAAAATATTCTATTTATCTCATTTGTGGAATAATTTTTAGACTTGATGTAAGAATAAGGATAAATAATCATTCTTTTATTACATTGAAAAATATTAAAATTAAAAATTCAAAGATGAATGGGAAATAAAATATTCTTTGAATGACCATGAATACATGTATATAAATCTAATAACTAAATAAAAATCATTGTAGTTGAAAATTATATTTATCCTTCATCCATCAAAAAAACACTCCTTTCAAACTTTTTAAAAAACTGTATAGAAAATTATAAAAAGATACCTTTTGGAAACATATGTAAGAAATTTTAACACAACATGAAAATGAATTTAAAAAACCAATTTAATCTAATAAAAAAGTTATTAAATTTTTTTAGAAACTTGGATATGGAGGATAAATAGTATCTAAGGAAACATTAAAAAAATTAAACAAGGTTTTTGGAATATAACTTACATCGCATAAGAGATGACATGTACATTATCTAAATCCTATAAAATTAAATTATATGAATTTTTTAAATGATTAATAAAACATTTAATTTTTAATTAAATAAAATAATCCTTTTATTTATTTATTTACATATATATGTTGTTAGTAAATTTCTTATGTTCATGTCAGATGTTGTGAGGATGCTCAATTCTCAATCTGAAAAGACATTTGTAGGTTGATAGTGATCAATGAGATCTTGGATACACCATATAATAATAATAAATATATCATAATTATCATCTTTATATATTTAATATAATTATATAACCAATGATGTATGTTTTTCATGGAAAACTAATTCCATTATTGTATGGAGACAGTATTTTTTAATTAGACGTTTTCATTGTAACCATTGTTATAAATGGTAAAAATTAAATAGAATAGATAAATGTTTACTATAAATGAATTTTAATAATATTATATATAATATATTTATTAATTAAATCCATTCTTATCACCATACATGTAAGATAGAAATGAAAAATGAATCACATCACATCATGGAGGTTGTAGTCCACAAGTATGCATGAGTGACGTTATCGTTTTCCAATGGATGAAAGGAAAAAATATTATAGTAAAATATTATATTTATAAAATTAAAATTATTTCATAAATATATTATATAATTATTTAACCCATCATGACCACCATCCATTTTTGTGAAGACAAAAAATGTTACAGATCGCTTCATGGAGGTCGTTTTCCACACAAACACATGAGTAAAATTATCATTTCTCGTGGGATAGAAAAAGGGTCAAAAGGGCTATAATATAAAAATAATAAAATAAGTATATTTGAGGTATTTATATTGTTATATCATCATGGTTATGATATTTTTGATGAATCATGAGGAAGAAACATAAATGAAATAACTCTGTGAAGAATTATACATCATATTTTGGAAAACATCATTTTTCTAACACATTAAGACTTATTAAATAGCCAATCAGACAGACCATAACCTCTATGTCATGGGGTGCAGATTAGAACTATTATTTTTTCACGGATTAGATAATCTATAGATCCCATAATTTTTAAATAATTGGGGAGAATATGTTCCCTTTTATAAATGATGGGAGTGCCATTCAGATAATTATTCCTAACTTTTAAATATGATATATTACTTACTCATGGTCATGTGGAAAAAAATTAGTGTAATTAAAAAGAAAAAGTTATAGGGATAAAAATAAACATATCCAATAATATTATGTTGATATTTTTGGTAGATTTATAGTAGTTTTTTTATCTATGAATAATTGATTGTACCCTTCACCATAATGAAACAGATTTACCAATTTTATGGTTCATTGTGAAAACAAATTTCATTAATTAATTAATATGAAGATCCAAATTAATGATATTTAATATATATTTTTTATATTAAATCAATATAATTCTATAAAGTTAATTTTTATATAATAATAAAAAATTCCATGAAAATCAATTGTTTAAATGTTTTTTTAAAACTAAAAGTTATTTATACCTAAATTAATTATAATGATGATTTGTATGACATTATTTATATTTTATTGTTTTAAAAGGAGAAAATATTAATTTATAAGAAATAGAAAAAATATAATGGATTTTAAAATACATTAAATTAAATTAATGTGTTTATAAAAAATGGCATTTTACAATATTGACACCTAGAAAATATTTTTTTGAAAAATACCAAAAATTCACCAAAATAAAAAATTGATAATATACTTCAAAAATTTAAGATAATTGTATAAAATTGCATTTATAAAATTGAAAAAAAAATTATTTTAACATACTTTCAAAAATTGAAATAAAATTATTTTTAGAAATAATTTATGTTTTTTGAAGCATAAAATGAATATATTTCAATCCTTTAATATTAAAAACCATTAGGTCATAGTGAATTTATTTTATTGAATATATTATAAAATAAATTTAATCAAAATACCTAATAAATATTGATTAATTTATTCTTTTGAGATATTAATACACTATTCAGTTAATAATAATTTTTTAAAAAATATATATTTTTACCATCAAATGATTTTTTATTAATTTATAACCATCTGATAATGTGACATAACGACCTAACTAAATAAATAATAATAATTAGACCTATGGTGCAAAATGACCTTATAAATTCCTCCATATACATATGATGTTTTGGACTAACATTGAGGGTGTATGATAGCACAATGTGGACACTATTTCCCCATATAAGAGTGCACAATAATAATTTAATCAATAATCATCATGAACCTCTACGTATGAAGTAGTAATAAATATATGAACATTTTATATAAAAATATAATATTGTAATATAATCATTCAAGGTTATTCATCTTCAAGAATGATAAAAATATAATAATAAAATAAATTATTTTTAAAAGGGTCCACTGTAATCCCATGACATTCATCATCTGAAGAACAAAATCTTGTCTAATACGGTCATGATCGATCAAAATATATTGGGCCTCAAACCAACTTGGACTGATGGATACTGATTGGTTTCTCGATTAACCAATTGGAATGGTGGCCTGATTATGATATATGTAAGTAACTTAGTAGGGAACCACCAATGTAGTCATGTACATATCTAGTAAATGGGGTGAGATGTGCACAAGGTATTACCTCAATAATAAATGAACAAATATATGGAAAACATAAAACAATCCACTATTAAACCTCGTTTTCATGACCCCATTTTTCAATAACATCATTTGATAGTGTTGGAGTGTGTTTGATCATGCTACGATGACCATGCCAACCATAATAATAAACTAAGATGTATTTCACCCCATAATACAGTGATAATGACATGGGGTATAAAATCACCTAGTAAAATATTATAATGAAATAGAGAAGGCTCCCTCTTTGCATCACATCCAAGAGGAAGCACCATCTCATTGTGAAATGCTCCTAGTAGGTAATACCTTCGAAGGTAGCCAGATCCACTATGCACACCAAAGACCCCAAAATCCTTGGTAGCGCATAGACTGTAGGAAAACCATCCACTTCCGAGAATAAATATATTCCAAGATCTTAATCCATGATAGATCCACCAATATTCTCATAGACCTCCAAAAACAGTGTATCCATGACCTCCCTATAGAGAGTATTCACAACCTCCCCATGGGGAGTACTCATGACCTTCAATTAAGTTGTATTCATATCCTCCCCATATATTGTATTCAAAACATCCTCGTAGGGGATATTCATAACATCCCAAATTTGAGTATTGAAACCCAAACATATGGTTTTTTAAATTAATAATAATAAAGGATACCCATATGCGATTTACCAATTCAAATACAATCCCCCTAAATGGATTATACTATATCAGGTTTCAACATATTATATAAACTACCTTGTTGGGAATTATTATAGCCCAATATGCAGCCCCAGTCAAACTCCCAGGAGAATGACCCATCATGTGACATCCTTGAGGCCTCAACTCTATCCCAGGAAAGAATTACAATGGATATATCCCCAAGAACATACTCATTGTAAACTATTATAGGATGGATCAAACACCCAATCAATCCATCTATCATACCAAGGACAACCCCTTAATGTCACCATTACTCGATGAGAAAATAACACCCCCTTATCATCTCACTTGCTTTAAGGCACGAGGTAATATCTATAGTTTCACTAAGCTAACACATAGTTCATTCAATTTAGTTCATCGCATTCATTAAATATATTAAACACCCATATTGGGTTATTAGTATCCATGGAATACAATATTAATCATGGATTTTGTAATTGAAAACAGAGTTGAACAATCTAGTTCACAAGGTCTGTTAGGGCTATGGAACTTTGTGCATCCTAATTGAGGGAATTTATCCTATGAGGTAAAATCATTTTTGATTAAATATATTAATTATTTTTAGCTATTTAATCATAAAATATTTAAATTCAATGCATCATTGGTGTGATAAAAAATCCATGAATCACAAAAACATGAAAAATATATATGAAGAGTAATAAGAAGGGAATAATCTCCATAACACCCCCTAACCGAAACCAATAAAAATCTCAAACATTTTCCACCTTTTAAACCAAAAAAATAATTTATATTTTTGAATAAAAAATTGTAGTTTAATATAATGACATATCGAAACCTAAACAAAAATACCCATGTTTAGATGGTTTTTTTGGATTCCCACTTCCTAAGAAGAGTACATTCCGCATCCTGGTTAGCTTATTCCACCATTCTCTAATGGAATAAACAACAAAACCCAAGAAATTTAAATAAGAAACATTGAGTTATAGGGAGAAATGTCGAGTGGAGGCCACAAGGTAGAGGAAGTAACCATGAATATCCAACATAATGTAATTTAAATAACTAAATATATGGAAAATAGAAGAGGAAAAAGGGTATCATTATGTTGGGGAATGTATATAGGAGTTGCATGGGAAAATGGTTCTGGGTATTTAAACAATCATAACTAAAAACAATAAAAATACACAATTAATGATGTACATATTTTATCTACATGGATATTCAAACCATATTCCAATTATGAGATAATAAATATCAAAGTATACCACTCATACATGGTTGAGATGCACAATTTTCTCAACTGAGTTCCAACTATGTGAATTCTTTCAGTATCATTGTACATTATTTCACATGGCTTGTTAGAAATAGTTCAAAAACTGTATTTCAAGATGCAATTCCAAACCATGAAACCTAGTTTACATTAATATCATACATGGTTAAACTTCAACCATGATATTATATTGTTACTTAACTATGTTCTTTAGAAATTTAATTCGAAACCACCTCACACTCAGGGTGATATATAGATTCTCATTAATTGACAACCCCAATACATATTCTCTATACATAAACCCTTAAATGTCTTCTAAAACATAACCCAAAGCTCTCAATAATCACTTGAGAATACAAGGAACCTCTCATCACACATATATCGTCCAAAAACTCATCTTAGAATGCTTGAAATATCATATTCTAGATTGAAATCTTCATTCTAAAAAAATTCTAACAACAAAAAAATTATAATTTCCTTAAAATTTTCACATATAAAATTTACATGGTTTTATATCCTCCCAATAATAATTCTTCTCATTATATGTAATTTAACATCTTATCCTATTTCACTATGAATATTTCCATATTGGTGGTGCAAGATGAACCAAAGAATTCCTCTCCATTCACTAGAGGATCCAAACTAGAAATATGGGTGTAATTAGATTCCTTGTGGAGTGTATACCATCTGCCCAAAGCGAAATAATGATAAAAACAAGGGAATTAATATTTATCACATAACACCATAACTAATATGAAAATTTCAAAATTGTACTATACATAAACCATGAAATATTTAAAATAAAGATACTTGGAATTAAATATTTATACATAACAATGGCCATATACAACATGTACCAAAATTCAGAAAAACAATAAATCTAAAAAACAATATGACTCTCAAAAGTACCTTGATATCTATCCTAATGAACTACTCAGAAACTCTAACCGATCTAAGATGATCTATCATCTTATATAAGGAACATTCCCATGTCTGAACACGTAACCATTAAATCTTATTTATTAAAAAATAGTAGCTTGACTTGGTTGTGATAATAAATTATAATTCAACAAAAAATACTCCATAGAAAATCCAGTCAGTAAGGAAGTGAATGAAGAGGTGATGTATGTTAACAATTTCATAATTATATTTTTAAAAATTAAATTATAAAAAGGAAAACATCTTTTATCATTAGGTCTGCGACCCACATCAACAATACCAAAACTGTTTAGTGTTAGGTTTCCTTTGAGCATGATGAGGGGACTATACCAACCTGTATAATAAACCAAAAATTCCCCATAATAAAAATAAATACCATGAACCACCCAGTAGGGTGTAATCCCAGTTAATGTATAGTAAGATGAATCACAAGTTCAAGTGATTTCATAACCAATATAGAGTAGAATGTCCCACCCCTTGAGGGGTTTTTATTATAAAAGTCATATTCCAAAAATACAAATTTTACAATTTTCTAATTTGATATATTTGTCCAAGCCAAGTTATAATCCCATATTAAACACATAATAAAATACAATTTCATTACAAAATCCAACAGTATCAATTCAAAAAACCGTCTTTAATATCATTTCAAACATCTATTTTTGATTTTAAATTTTCAAAAACACCATTATAATTTCATGGACAAACATAAAAATACCATTTCTAATAACTAATTGGATATATTATTTGAAATTACAAAATCTATAACCATTTAACAATGCCTTTATCTCAAGGAAGGTAATTACCAAGGAATCAACATTTCATTTGAATATACCTATTATGGTCATTAGTATGGGAAAATATTTTATTAGTAATTGAATTAAAATTTAGGTGTAATGCAAGGAATGACATCATGAAACACAATAAAATCAAGTGTAATTTTTTTTACAATAATGGAAGGAATATAGGAACCATATTTTTTAGTCCAATTGGATACCACAAAACCAAAACTAATATTTTATCAGACTAAAATGAGTGAAAATAATATATAAGATAAAATCATTAAAAATTGTTTATATTAGTTAAAATTTGTGGGACACATCCAGAATGTGAATGAAAATGTGAATTGAAGATAATGAGTTCTTATATTAACATATTGGTCTTGATCACATAATATTTTACTTGAAAAATGTTGTGATTGAAAGAGATTTATCCAAATATATGGGGGTGAGGCACACATATGGTGGTGGGTAGACCAAAAATGGGGAGAAAATTTGGTTCAGGAATTAAGGGAGAAGAGGTGAAATAAGAAATAGACCCCCTTAAAAAACCAACATAGATCCCAGTGTATCAACTTTTATCCTATATTGGATAATCAGTGTGACTTAAGGAGCATATTGTAGTCCCAACTCTTATTCATGATCCTCTAGTTCACTCATTAAACCCATCCACCTCTAAAAATGATTATACCAAAAAATGGTATTTTTCAGAAAATTAAAGAGGAACATACATAAAAAAGGGGAATGGATATATAACCCCCCCTCCCACTATAGAAATATCTCATTCATTAAATTCACCACCAAGAATCATTGAGATTCATCGCATTATATAATTGTAAATTGGGAATTGAAATTAGATCCTTGCTCCTACATCCACTCTTGGTTATGATCATGCTACTTGAACCCCACCCCAGAAGGACGATCATTATATAGAACATATTCTCACTATGATGAATGATTATGATTGGAGACTCCTTGAAATTAGCATCAGTATCCAGATCAAATTTTTAACAGAAATCTCATGTTATGGTCTAGATGATACCATCGAATCGCATTGAATGCGAAAATACGTGGCAAATGAAAGAGGATACATACTATTAGAAATAGTACTTATCTAATTTATCACCATGAAAGGCCCCACAAACCATGTTGTTAACATCATATCTTTTCAAAATTTATGATTCCCATGTATTGGTAGCACATATAAGAATTCTCGAACCCACAAATTGAATTCTAATGAACAATTTATATAGTTGTTAAATGATTTCTATCTACCATGGGATTTCACCAACCACATATTAATCAAATAAAATATATATTCAAAAATCAAGGGAACATGATAAAATCATATCATTGAGCACTTTTATCATGTTCTAACACTTCCAATGAATCTATGGGTGATTGGTCATACTCAAATGAAACTATTATTACCTCACCATCAATAATTCATTCAAAAATATCATGATTATGAAATAATATCTATCAGTGACACTGATCTATATCACCATGTGTAAGAGTATTGCCACATAGAAATATAACCTTCCATGATTATCCATTAAAGAATCCCCTTTTAATAGAATGAAATGGATGCTTCAATCAATATATCTACAATAAAAGAGACATCATTATGGCAGTGTAAATTCCATGAAATACATATTAGAAATTCCATTATCCCATCATCCCACTTTCATTGAGAAATCTGTAAGGAATGAATATCACATGTTTCTTATAGGTGCTCTTCCTTCACCTACAAATAAGTTGATCATATTGAAATTAACAATGATAGTTCATTATTCATCCCTAGAAACTAATAGAATCGGTGCATTGAATGATTCATTGTGGTCATTTACAGATTCCCTGGCCATTTTTTGTCATGCAAGTCCCTCATATGTTCCTCTTATATGCCCATTAGGACCACTATAAACCCTTCAAAAAATAATATAATTTGTATAAAAGGACCCATCAAGAGGTGGTTTACCACCATATATTGTTCCCCTCATCCTGAAACAATAAAAATATAATATCTAACATTATATTACCATATTAATAAGTGAGGAGATAATGGATATTGATGAAACATTTATTCTCCCTTGACACTGTGGAAAATAAAAAAATATCTCGGAAAAAAATCCATCACTTTCCACATGAAACTAATATCATATTCAACCAAGTTATGAGACTTTCTAGTCATTGAATTTGTAATTATGCTTTACTTTTTTTTGTACAATACAGATCAATGTCAGAGGACTGTAGGTACTCAAACAGCATCCTATGGCTAAGATTATGGTCACCCAAATAGAAGTGGTATTACTATATTTTTATTAAATGGGTGCACTACAAACCTCTTCCCCATACGATAATGTTTCTAACATCTTATGGAATGTACCCTCAAAACTAGCTCCATGTCATGGTTCAAGTATTTACTTTCTTATGGTTTTATCTTTATTGACTCGTACATGACTGCCCAACCATACTCTTTAATAAATTTACCTAAGATGAAAACTAATGCGTAAAAAAAATAAGGTTCATTCCTTACCTGGATCTAGAAATGATTGGATTAGTGCGGATTGAAATCAGATAATTAGATCCCTAAAGGTTTAATCACAAAAATAAAACTATAAAACCTTTCTCCCGTCTTGATGAGGCTCTCCAATGAAGCTCATAAGAGTTTGAAATACATTATTATAGTGAAATACAGACCAACCATCCATTGGAACCAATAAATACAAAAAAGACATTTTTGGAATCTACCCTGATATAACGGAATCCACTTTCTTTGGTTCCAATTATTATCCAACATCTGATTTGTTGTATCTGAAGAATATAATTAAATACATCCAAAATTGACACCTTGGTGGGATTATATATAGATATCATCCCAGAAGTGTGTTGATGATTATATATAAATTATGTCTGTATCCATCCATATACATGGAGTAAAAGAAGCATCATTGATTGAAATGGTGAGAAAGGCATCCAAGAATGGGTGGAACACCATATTAATTATATCCACAAACATAGTTAGAGAATTTGTCAACCCAACTGATATAAAAAGGTACTCATAAGGATCATATCTAATAAAAAAGGTTTTATGACATACATCATATGGATTCACTCATATTTATTTTACCCTATCCATAGATAATTCTTTGAAAAGACTTAGGACCCTTGATTTAGTCATACTAATCATTTATGAGTGATTAAATATCGATTCTTAACCCTTAACTTGATAATATTTATATAGTGTGTACATAGTTTAAAGAAGTAACCCTCTTTATTGGATAATAAAATTGAAAAACCCCAAGGGGATATGATCAAGTTAATATGCTCTTTCAATCCAAGTCATTTACCTGAAATTTCAAATCCAAAAGCCATGTTGCTTCCATCCTATTTGGTGGGTTAGAAATATGTTATATTCCTAGAATGAGTGATGCTTCCAGGTGATGTCATTAAATCCTCATATATTTATCTATTTATAAATTTATAATGTTCATGAACCAAACTAACTAAAAAGGAAAAACTAATGTTGATAAACGAGGCTAATCCCATAGTGATCGGGGAATGCAACAATTACATCATGTAATACCCCGAGAACTTCTGAATTTTTTTATTAATATAATATTATGTATTTCACACAAAAATAAATATATCATGTTTTATATGAAATAAAATAGTTTTTATTGAATTTAAAATGAGACCAATTTATTCTTACACTAAAAGTAACACATACATATAATAGCAGAATAAATCCAATTTTATAAATAACAATATTTATTTTTCTATAATGTAATTTTACTGGATTTGAATGGTGAAAATGTAATTAAACTAATTTTTTACACTTATATATATTTTTTTTGAAAAAATATACATTATTTTTGAGATATGAGTATGATATATTCCTTTAGATGATTTTTTTTATTTTTATAAGAAGTTACATTTTTTTAACGAATAGTGGAAAACACTGAATTTTAATTGAAAACTACTTTTTCAGATAATATATTTATATAGTAAAATTATATTTAAAATATATCTTAAATTATATTTAAATTATATATATATATATTAATACAATTTAAGTCATTAAAATCCATTATACAATGAAATTGGATATAAAAACAATTCAATATTTATGAACATTTTCCCTTTTAGAAAAACCCATTGTTTCTTCTTGTTTTCAGGATTGCTTGTAAATTATTTTTTCACACATATTTTTTTGGAAAATTGAAAAATGTATTCCCTATTTGGACTCATAATAAATTATAATATATTATATGTTCAACTTAATTTTTTTACCAATAATATTATTGAATGTAGTTTAATTTAACAACATTGGCTAAGGTTAAAACGAGTTTGCTCAGTGGTTAAACTTTAACATATAGGGGAAAATAACATAGAAACATATCCAAAATATATTTTATGGCCATATTTGTACCATATACTAAATTTTATAAATAAATTTAGCATTATCGGATTCTAATGATGTACGGGAGACCTCTCAATAGTGTTGACTTTTTATATTTTCCAGAATGCCACTCATCCTCCAGTATATAATGGAAACTCAAGCCCCTCACTTGTTCAAACTTCTCAAGGAAATTGGATCATCAAAACACTTCCCAAATAATCTCCCAACCTTCCTCCCTTAATCATATTTTCCTAACATTGGGTATAAATCCAACTATCACCCATAAATGAAAACCAAATGGAGTTACCCAAATAAGAATTAACATCCTTCAATATGAACTTTTTTTCCATTATGCCCCATCAATTATTCTTATACCAATCATATATAATAACATTTATATTCCAAATATACTTATATGTTTTTATGGTAAGTGTAAAAACTAAACTCACACACACTTCCATAAAATTGGATAAGAAATCATCATTCGTGTGTAAGGAGGACTACCGCCTCATGAACTGATGTCGTTTATTCTTCCATTACAACCTTTGAATGAAGGAGTAATGATTAACAAATGGTTTTTATGATATATATATTATATCTATGATTTATTTATTCTTATTTAATTACTATATAATAAATAACTTGATGATTCCCTTTTTTTGGGAATACGATAACCTCGTTTGTGGATGTGTGGACTATCACCTCCTCAAGGTGTTGTTTTTTGTTCATATATTACATGGAATGTATTATAGATTGGATTAGTAAATTTATTTTTTAAATGTGACATAATAATTCCAATTTATTGTAATATATATATATAATCAAATATTTCATTTACTTTATTTCTTTCTATATGAAAAGAAAATGGAAGCAACATCTATGCATATATATGGTCTATCGTCTCCATGAATAGTGTATTCCAATTCATTTTTCAATATTTTATAGATTATTATAAATACTTAAATACTTAATATATATATGATATTTATATCATTTTTAACTTTTTTAAACAATTAAATCATGTATATTTAATAGGATCAAAAATAAGAATTAAAAAAACATAGAAGTAAAACAAAGAGGTTATTATTTGAAATGAAAATTTAACATGAAACTTTTAATAAATTGGTAATATAAATTAAAAATGAAATATATAATTGAATGATATGTAATAATATGGTTCATTGGTATCTTTAAAAAAATTATTTTTTTTATACATGAGTCTACAAAGTGTACGACGAAAGTCAAGACATAAAGTAAGGGTTTTATCGTCTCACTTTTATTTCGGTGAGATATATGCTATATTAAGTAGGTATTCTTATTGTTTGGTGTATATAATTACATATGATGTGTTATAATTGGAATTTACTTTATTTATAGATATTAAAATTTTCTATTTATTTTATTATTTTACAGGGATCATGGTTCCAAATTTATTCTAGTAGTAAGGGGACATCCAGTCTCAATTTTATATTTGTGAGACTTATGCCATATTCAACACTTATTTAATTTTTTTGGTATATGAGATTCCCATGAATGTATTATATGATTCCAATAATTAAATTTATTGGTATTTAATTATCAATTTGATAATATATATTTCATGGGTTTTACAATTCAGAAGTTACCAAATCAGTAAGGTTATTTTTTTCTGTTTTCCATCTTGGAGATACATGTTATGTTATGAACCTATATTCCATTACAGGGTGTATATACCTACATTTCACATGTAATATCAGGAATAGAATTATTTTCATGAAATTTTTATCTTCATTTAATGTTATTATTTTATGGTTATTGGGATTCAATGTTACCTAAGATGTTATATTTTATTTCTACAGTCACATCATTTATCTGGATTGTTTTGGATTATGCTTCTATTGATAAAATATTATGATCCATCTATCAATAATTATCAATTTTTTTTCTACTCTATATTTTTATTTATATCCATCTACTTGTATAATTTTTACACACTTTAGTACTTAAGATAATTAATAATGTTTTTTTAATACAATTCAGACTTATTTCTCTCTTCTGTAGAAAATATGTGTTCTTTCAAAACAATGTTTTTATATAAATGTTTTAAAAATGATATTAAATGATATATGTTGTAAATTATCAAGTAAAATAATTTTAAAAAACTGATTATTTTTTAAAAAATATTTAATATGGTTTCCAATGCTTCTTAAATATTTTTTCAAGATAATTTTCAATAAAAATGGTTTTCAAAAGTTTCTATGTTTTATCATTTATTTTTTTAAAAGAAGAAAGTATATTTTGATAAGTAATTGTTTTTAATTATCATTCAAAATTATTTTCCATCTAAGATAACATCCATTGATGTTAACAATTCATTAATGAGGATATAATCTAGGGATACCAATCTTATTCTTTGTATGAATAGATTGTGTGTTTGATGAAATGTTGTACATGAAATGTATTTATCTTCCACATGTTATACAATGATAAATTCTTATGAAACCTTATTTTTTTAATTTTTTATTCTATGATTATATTATTATGAAACATTCCTCTTTTCCATAGGTTATGATATGATCATATTTTTATGATACCCTTTTAATTTCAGGGGTTTTGATATTATGTTTATGATGCCCATATCTTTTGGATGGGTCATGATATGATGAATTCTTTATTATATTATGAAATATTCACGTACTATTTCATTATGTTAGGGGTATTACATATATATCCCTCTAATATATTGGATAATGATAAATTTTATATGATCTCATAGGTTACATGGGTTGTATCCAAGGCTTCTAAACCTGAGGGTTGATGTGTTATAGCATAGGCCAAAAACAATAGGGCACATAGGTTGTAGGTAAAGCCCAAAACAAATATGGTACAAGGGTTTTAGACTAAGCCCATAAATTAGAGGGTACATGATTTTTAGACCAAGCCTATAAATAAGAGGGAAAATGGGTTACAGACCAAACCCAAAAAAAGAGGGTACATAGGTTGTTAGCCTAAGCCTAAGGAGGGTACATGGGTGATTATCCCATTCCTAACATGATATGAAGGTCTTGATAGGTATCCCAGACAAAATATTATCTATTCTTATTGTATTCCACATATTATATGACTTATTCCTATGTTATGATTTCAGGGATTATTCTCTTATATTAATGGAATTAGAGATATTTGTGATGGGCTATTTGCGATGGGATTCCACCGCAAATAGCTCTCTATAGAAAATGGCCTCACAAACAAGTATATGATTATAAACATTATATATAAAAAAACCTTTTGTGACGGGGAAGTTCCCCTTCAAAAATAAGCCTCCTATTATATACATAATATATATAAAAACCTTTTTTGATGGGTCTGTCGCAATTAATATTTGCGACGGGACCGTCGCTCTGTCCCAAATACTACTAATAAAAAATTATATTCAACTTATTTGCGATGGGAGCCCGTCACAAAAGATCCCCTCGCAAATAATAAACATATTCAAAAAAATATTTAATAAAATTATGATTAATGTACAAATTATATTAATATTATTAAAATAAAAAAAAATAACATTATTAGGTAAATAAAAAATCATTAAAAAAATATAACACTAAAAAATCTAAATTTAATAAAATTATGATTAATAGAAAATTAATATAACAATATTATTAAAATAAATAAAAAATAAAAATTTATTAAAATTCTCAATATTTATAAAAAATATAAAAAAATCATAAAATATTATTATTATTAGTAAAATAAACAAATATTAATAAATATAATAATAATAATAAATATAAAAATATTTAAAAAAATTAAATAATGTAATATCTTCACCAATATAAAAGACAGAAACTGTAAATAGTTTATATTACAACAAATCTTGAATTCAATTGTATTTAACATATAAAACAAATGAATATGGGGTCATCTTCAGGAAGAAGTGGGGGAGCTGTAGGAGATGGTGGAGGAAACTCTATCCCTAAACTACAAGATAAACGGCACATGTACTCCATCTGCTAGTGATGCTGCTACTGCTGCTGCTACCATCGACGCATCTCCTCCTCATACTACTGTTGCTGATGCCATCGACGCATCTCCTCCTCGTACTACTACAACTGTTGCTGCTGTTGACACATCTCTTCATGCTGCTTCTTCAAACTCTCTAAAAGCTCAGTCTGAGTTCGCAATTACTCCTAATACTGTGAGGTAGAAGATGATGCCTCTCCACAAGCTCCTCTCAAGATGGATGCTGACATCACAATAGTACCATAATAAGTACCAGGAGTCAAATGAGAGTTGATTCCAACTACATAGCCCTTCTCAAAGCCATACTGAGTCCCCTGCATCCATGTCGCCTCATCAAAATGGTGGGCACTGGTCCCCTCAGTCGTCTTGTCCTGACTCTCAGCCTTTGTCTGAAAGGTCACAGCCTCATATGACTCCTTCAATTCCAATTTTAAATTAAAATTGTGAAAATATTATATGCAATTAATTGTCAAACTGAAAAAATACTAACCACAATCTGACGCTGGCGATCACATCTAATATCTTCAATGGCTGGATCATTGTACATCCTCCGATAAGCGTTGAACTCCATAATATCGGGATTATCGACTACCTAATAAAATATAAAATAAACTATTTATATTTAATGTTATATAAAATATTTAAAAAATATACTTACCAGATGATTTCTATGTGTACTGAATGTACGGCTACTAGCTCTATGTGTCACCTCCTATATCCCCCGGTTCTTTCATCCCACTGAAGATCTCCTTTGAAATCCACCACCCACCAGTGTAAACATAATCCACCCCAAACGTGGGATGAAATGTACTCTGGTCGGTGGGCTCTAAACGACTCACCAAATTCAAACACTCCTGCTTTCATAATGGCTGTTCTTCTCAAATTGTGAAAAAACTGAAGGAAACGGTCACGCATAGACACCTACCATGCCGCGTGGATAGCATTACGCATGCTATCATTGATGGGATATCGTAAACCCTATGAATAATTTATAATATCAAGTTATTAATAAAATAAATTTCAAAATAAATAATATTTATTTACGTACCAGCCAATGATTGAACATGTCGAGCCACACATCAATGGGAATCTGTTTCCATGTGATCCACGGTTGAGAAAAATAATTACGCAAGATAGCGCTCCTCTTTCCAACGGCTACTTGCGCAAAACTAAGAAAAAATAATAAATAATCAATCAATTAGTATATATATAAATTAATTAAATAAAGCTAACTAAAATATTGGTTATCATACCTCTGTGTGCGTGGATTGAAGCAAAGACATGGTCGTCGCTCGGGGATCGGGTCAAGAATCATCAGTTGTGCATGATAGTGCCCCCTCTATATACCACCTAAACTGTCAGTAGGCTAGGGGTCAGATGGCCCACAACCCCCCTCATCCAAAAGTAGCTCATCCTCCTACTACTCGTGAAATAGATCATGATCCATTTGAAACAAAAATGATAGTTGTTAGCAGATAGTTGATAATAACTGTTATATATAGATATATATTAGTCATTATTATAACCAACATTTAATTGTGTCAACGTCCATCTTCAGCCTCATCTCCATAGTTGTCAATGTCAATGTCTTCATCCTTCTCCTCAGCATCATCAATATCTATATGAGTTTCAGGTTCATCATCTCTTGTCATTTAAAATTCATTTTTAACATTAATAACATCTTCATCATCATCTATCCTTAATTGTGGAGTTTCATAATCGATATTCAAGTCTCTGTGAAAAAGATGGATTTTGAGGAGTCTCTTGAAAAATTTCAATTCCTTCCACTTCAGCAGAACCACATTCAGTTTGAGAAAACTGATTTTTTTGAGGTTTCATTTTTATTATGCTCCACCAATCACTCAAGTATCTTGAAGTAGCATAGTACTTTGCATAATAAATTTAATGTGCATATTGAGCTAGTAAAAATGGTTCATTTAATGCAAGACGACTTTTATATTTAATATCGATGATTCCATGAGTTGTATGAACACCCAAGCCTCTCTCAGTATCCATCCAACGTCATTTAAACATCATTATGTAATTCTTTCCTAGATTACGCAGCTCAATAATTTCATCCACAATGCCATAAAAGTCTACTTCAGTTTCTCTATGATGCGATCCTCTCAAGAAAACTCTATTGTTCATTATTTTTTTTATTCTTTATATGCATGTGTTTGAAATCGAAAACCATTCACCACATATGCATTATAAGATTTAACCATTTTGTATGGAGGGTTACTTAATATACACATACGAGAATTAATATGCGTACCTCCGACCAGATTCTTCATTGTGATTTCTATGTGAGAAAGTTTCAAGTAAATGAGCCGTCGGATAAAAGATCCCCCTTTTTGTCGATGAATCATCTTCTTACAACGGTCACTGCCTGGACACATTATGAAAAATGTGGTCCTACGAATGCATATTCAAACTCGTGCATATGAGATTGGATATGAATACGTAGAAGCATACTGTTCATAATGTTTGGAGTCAGTTAAAGTTGAAAGGAGAAGAGTCATTGAGCAAAAGGCGTGTCGTCAATCCATTGGAAATTGTTCCATGTTATTACAATATATTACAATTTATTTTCTTCGTAATTATTCCTATTTCTTACTAATTGTTACTAATTGATACTAATCATTGCTAATTGTTACTAATTGTTACTAATTGTTACTAATTGTTACTAATTATAACAATTTATTACTAATTCTTACTAATTGTTAGTAATTATTACTAATTCTTACTAATTCTTACTAGTGGTTACTAATTGTTACCAATTGTTACTAATTATTACAAATTGTTACAAATTGTTACAAATTGTTACAAATTGCCACTAATTGTTACTAATTGTAACTATTTATTACTATTTATTACTATTTATTACTATTTATTACTATTTATTACTCATAATTACTCATAAGTACTCATAATTATTGCAAATTACTACACATTACTCCTATTTACTCTTATTTACCCCTATTTACTCTTATTTTCTCTTATTTACTCCTATTTACTCCTAATTAATCCTAATTACTCTTAATTACTCCTAATTACTGTTAATTACTCTTAATTAGTGAAAATTACTCTTAATTACTATTAATTACTCATAATTACTCCTAATTAGTGCTATTTATACTTATTTATTCCTATTTATTCTTATTTATTCCTATTTATTTCTATTTATTCTTATTTATTCCTATTTATTCCTTTTTATTCTTATTTATTGCTATTTATGGCTAAATGTTGCTAAATATTGTTAACTATTGCTAATTATTGCTAATTACTGCCAATTATTGCTAATTATTGATAATTATTGCTATTTATTGCTATTTATTGCTATTTATTTCTATTTATTGCTAATTAATTCTTATTATTGATAATTATTGCTAATTATTTCTAATTATTTCTATTTATTGCTATTTATTTATTTTTATTGATATTTATTGCTATTTATTGCAATTTATTGCTATTTATTGCTATTTAATTCTATTTATTACTATTTATTACTAATTATTACAAATTATTACAAATTATTACTAATTATTGCTAGTTATTATTAATTATTACTAATTATTAATAATTATTAATAATTATTAATAATTATTACTAGTTATTCCTAATTATTCCGAATTAATCCTATTTATTCCTATTTATTCTTATTTATTTCTATTTATTCATATTTATTCATATTTATTTCTAATTATTGCTAATTATTCCGATGTATTGCTTATTATTGCTAATTATTGCTAATTATTCCAATTTATTCTTAATTATTACTAATTATTACTATTTCTTACTATTTATAACTATTTATTTCTAATAATTACTAATTATTACTATTTTTTACTATTTATTCCTAATTACTCCTAATTATTACTATTTATTCCTAATTATTACGATTTATTCCTATATATTCCTATTTATTCGTATTTGTTACAATTTATTACGATTTATTCCTATTTATTCGTAATTATTCCTAACTATTCTTAACTATTACTATTTATTCCTAATTATAACTATTTATTACTATTTATTAATATTTATTAATATTTATTACTATTTGTTACTACTTATTAATATTTATTAGTAATTATTACTAATTATTACTAATTATTACTAATTATTACAACTTATTACTAATTATTACTAATTATTAGTAATTTTTAGTAATTATTACTAATTATTACTAATTATTCCTAATCATTCCTATTTATTCCTATTTATTTCTTATTATTCTTATTTATTGCAATTTATTGCAATTTATTGCTAATTATTACTAATTATAACTAATTATTCCTATTTATTCCTATTTATTACTAATTAATACTACTTATTACTAATTATTAATATTATTACTAATTATTATTTATTACTAATTATTCTTAATTATTACTAATTATTACTATTTATTACTAATTATTCCTAATTATTACTATTTATTACTAATTATTATTAATTATTACTATTTATTCCTATTTATTCCAATTTATTCTTAATTATTCATAATTATTACTATTTATTCCTATTTATTTTTAATTATTAATATTTATTCCAAATTATTACTATTTATTACTATTTATTACTATTCATTACTATTTGTTACTATTTGTTACTATTTATTACTATTTATTACTAATTATTCTTAATTATTACTTTTTATTACTAATTATTCCTATTTATTAGTAATTATTCTTATTTATTACTACATATTCCTATTTATTACTAATTATTACTAATTAATCATATTTATTACTAATTATTCCTAATTATTCCTAATTATTCCTATTTATTACTAATTATTCCTATTTATTATTAATTATTCCATTTATTACTAATTACCCATAATTATTACTAATTAAACTTAACTATTACTAATTAAACAGAACTATTACTAATTATCATTAATTGATATTAATAAGTACGCTTTAAAACTACTAATTACTAATTACAAGTAATTATTTATAGACAATACTTCTTTTAGTTATTGATTATAAATTATTACTAATTATTAGTTATTACTAATTATTATGAATTAGTATTATTAATTTCAATTTATTATTAAAAATAAATATATATAACAAAACAATTTAAATCTAATTTAATTACAACTAATCAACAATAATTAAAATTATCTTTAAAAAATAAAATAAATACTAAATTAAATAAAATATAAATATCTTTAAACTTGATCTCCTTTTGATGTAAACGACTTCACAACTTCTCTGTAAAAAAACAAACTCATAAAAATTTTCACTCTAAAAATAGAGTTTAGAGAGGGAGAGGAAGTGAGAAATGAGAGGAAGAGGAAGAAAACGGTGGGGGTATATATTGGTTAGATTATTTGCGACGAGACTATTTGTGATGGGATTCCCGTCACTAATAGTACTTATTGCGACGGGTCCCGTCGCAAATACCTTCGGCCGCATTAATTACGGTCAGTAATTAAAAATTTATCTGCGATGGGCACGTTCGCAAAAAGTGACATGCCGACACACTTTTTGCGACGGGACAACATCCCGTTGCAAAAACCCATTTATCGCCGCCCGTATTTGTGACGGGTCCCGTCAAAAATACCCTCCGACCGACACACAACATGCGACCGGGGGACCCCCCATCGCAAATAACCTTCTCGCGCTTTGGCACGCATCCCAGGCCAAACCGCGCATTACTTTTTTCGACGGGACCCCAAATCTCGCAAAAAATAAACTCTAGGTTGGACTATGTGCGATGGGAATTTATACCGTCGCAGATAACCCGTCACAAAATCCTATTTTTCCTGTAGTGTTGATTCCCTTAGGAATCATGTCTTATGAACTGTCAATATTTATTCCCAGTGTTTATGATATTTGATATGTAGGGTGTGATCTTTTACTGTTATGATCATCGTCTCACACCCTTATCTTAATTTTATGCATACATATTTCCCTTTTTTACCCTTACTGACCATCTAATCTCACCCCTTTCTTATGTTATCTTTTCCTAGATTATGATCAAATGTTTTAAGTAGGAGTACTAATGAGTAAGAACTTTAAGGGAGATTATGATCATATTTCACCACGATATAATATTATTTTTCCATGTTTATAAAGGCGCTAAACAATTATTGTCCTTGCGTTTGTAGTTTTTTAATATTCTTAATATTCATTTAATATTATGTAATATCCATGTATGTTAAGCCTCATTCATTATAGTTGTGTTTACACTCCTTTCCGTCATAGATTCTAACGAATGAAAAGGGAAATACCTTAACCCAAAGTGATTCATCCTTTGAAGAAACGTCAAAAATTGACAAAGGCATGAACAAAGATTCAAATGCACTTGGGTCGCGCAAGTTCCACCATGGTCGTGCATGTATACTTGCACGCCGCCCAATGGTCACGTAGGTGACTTGAATGCCCTCTTTAAATTTCGCCAAGGGTCTTCACCAGCCTATAAATACCCTCGGTGGGCCCCCCATTTCAGGAGACGAAAAATTCCAAATACTCATATTTGATCTCCCGGTGCCCTAGTCACCTCTAAAAGCTTCCGAATACTTCTAAGGTAATTTCTTACCTATAACGGATGATATAAAGAGGGGGAGTAAGGCCTGAGTGTTGAAAATCATCAACACTTGTGCGCCTAAGTGGTCATCCCTTAAGGGAAACGACAACACTTGCGCGCCTCCTTACCCATTCAATAGAACTTGTGCACCCATCTTTTGGAAGCCTCTAGGGATAATACTAAGGGCTTGAGCCAAGTCTCACCCAAGTATTATCTAAGGGTTGACCATCGCGCAAGTACCCATGTGTCGCGTAATTATACTTGCGCGACAAGGACTTTCACACGACATTCTTTTTGTCTACCCCTCCTGCCTATTTTAACTCTATTATGCCTATCCACCTATCCTCTTTAATATTAAGCCTTCAGAACTCTCTCCAAAGCCATTCATGGAATTATTTCCTTGTTGGCTTCCTTATCTGAAAGGAATTCTGTGGAACATTTCTTAAAATCTAGTGATTTACATATCTTCATGTCACTAAGGTCAGATATTTCATTCATTCAACCTCATCCTTTAAGATTAGATAATCCATAACCTAGACCCCTTTTTAGGAGTAATCCCATGTCCATGTTCTCTTAATTTGGGCATCCAATTTAAGAGTAAGCCCCAAGTCCCCTAACATGGGCATCCTCCTTAGGAGTAATCCCCAATCAAAATTTCCTAACCTGGGAATCCTCTTTAGGAGTAAGCCCCAGTCCTAATTTCCATATCTGGGCATCCTCATTAGGAGTAAGCCCTAACCATAATTCTCTTGACCTAGGATTCCTTCTTAGGAGTAATCCCCAGTCTCAAAGTCTACAAATATGGGCATCCTTCTTAGGAGTAAGCCCCAAGTCCCTTAACTTGGCCCTCCTCCTTAGGTGTAATCCCCAGTTCTGAAATCCTTTAACCTGGGCCTCCTCCTTACAAGTAAGCTCCAATCATAATTTCTCTTAATCAGTCTTAATTTACTTTTGATTTGGGCTTCCTTATCTAGTGTAAAACCCAATCATAAGTCCCCTCCTAATTTGGTCATCTTTTTTCGGAGTAATCCTTATGATAGAGTATCCAAATATCCATGAAGTACATATACCTTTGTGGACCTTGTTCCAGGGTTTCTTCCCTGAAGTAAATCCTAATATTCATCTATTTGGGAAGTCATACATATATAAGCCCGACATCATTTCTTACGATGACACAATTGTCTGGTTTTACCAATACCTCTTGTTTCTCACACCGAGAATGACTCACGTGAGCTTAGAGTGTAAAAGTAATTATGACATCTTTCTTTGAGCCATCAATCACTCGAACTACGTGGGTTCTGATTCCTTTTCCAAAACAAAGGATACGTAGGTAGCCCATCTACGTGTATGATCCCAACTCTGAAATAATCCATGTCCTTCTAAATGACAATAAACATCAAGTGCCCCACTGAGTGGCTTTAAAACCGGTATGGTCAATATAATGACAAGAGTCATTTATGTATTGAAGGATACCATTGACTAAGAATCTCTAACAAATATTGACGATTCTCTATTGATGAAGAACCTCGAATACACATAAAATATTCTCTAAATTTCATTCGTACTAATTATTGATTTTCTTATCTAAATGAAAGCTCCTCTTCATATTTGTTAATATAATAAGGATTCACAAACATAACTTAAATCTATAAAGGGAGTACCAGAGAAGACAATAATTCCCCCCAAAAAGGTGTGATGAGTCCGACCTCTCATCCTCTCGACCAATTCAAATTCTTAAGTTTCATCAATTCATAACTAATGAGCACCTACCTTTGGACAGTACATCCAAATGGATATGGAATCATGGGATGTTTTAGGTTCTATGAACAAACCCGTTAGAAACCTCTTGTAATGTTTTAAACTAAAATCGATGAGGTCATCCCAAATTCCAAAGGAAACAAAAAATGGTGAACCTGATGTGAATCCTTAACCAAGTTAAAATGATGTTTTACTTCTTTGTTTGGCCCCTATTTAAAACTCAATGAGAGGGCCAACAAAACAATCAATAACATATGTGCTTATTCAAAAGATATAGTGGTCGTACATATCTTGATTACTTTTTTTATGTCAAATAGGAACTCTTTTCCAAGATCTTCTGCATTACAGAAATGTCTTCTCTTAAATCCACACCTGTGAATACCTATGTTGTGAATGCCTCTACTGTGAGGGAATCTGCTGCTACTCCTGCTGGATCGTCATCCGCTCTCAGGGTGACATCACCTACTCAGCATCTTCAACGCTGGGTATCGAATGCACTGGTTAAAGAGTACTATCAACACCGTACCATAACAACTCTGGAGGCTGCTCGACAATCCCTCCAAGTGAACAACTCACCCTGGTCGTCCGGACAGCGACGACCAGTGATCAAGAATCATGCGGTGCTAACCACCGTCACTAACTATTTCGGGACGTTATCCTCAGAATGCAACAACCATTACTCCCATATTTTTAGGGGGTGAATGAGAAGGCCACTCATGGCCTTAATTCAAGGAAACATGAGTACTTCCCAAGGGCTCCCACAGACAATCGTCGCCAGACTTGTGCGGAAGTACGCCCTCAACATGATGAGGGTGTCGTCTCCAGGAATTCGGCTTAGGTTCCTTGAACCCAAGTAGGCAAGACGAACCACTAGAGGCGACAACCGGTTAACAGTGAGCAGTTTCTTATCTCTTCCATTTCCGGAGAAGTCCACCAACCTAACTTGGTGGCATGAAACGATCGGGCACACACACCCATCCATTTTAATTCCGCTGTCCAGCTGACTCATCTGGCAGTAGCATGCCAATCCCGCCAGGAAATTCCGATGGAGTACTATATACCGTAACATACACTTGTTTATAAATCATCAGCTAGTCATAAGCCTCTTCTGACTACATATGATGGATCCCGACAACCCAATGTGTTGACAACTAGTAAACATTCACATACACCTCCTTACACTCATTAGTCCTGCCAGCAGCCTCGTCTGTCAGTATTGAAGGAAGTTCATCAACCACGTTTGGCAGAGTGCAATCAGTAGGCACATACACCGACTATTATTGATCAAGACTATCAACAATCTCATTTGGTAGCATTCAGAGAAGGCAGTCAGAAAGTTACGACCACAAATAGGAGGAAAACTCAACTCTCTTCCCCCACACATGAGTACTGTTAGAATTCACTAACAGGAAAAGGAGGACAGGAGCAGGAACACACACCTACTCAAAGCACGGAATGGACGTATATACCCATTCCAGTAGAAGAATTCACCAAACACATTATGTCAACGGTGAAGGAGCAGAAGTAAATCCTTGCTCATATTATGGATGCCTACTAGGATATTATAATAGCTTTAGTAGCATCACCAGGGAAGAAATGAAAATCTATCCCTAATAGTGGAGTGACACATCAACAGTTCACTCCGGAACAGACACACACCTCTGTTCCAGTCCAAGAGGGTTGTGGGGCATACTCCCCCATATCATACGGACAACCAAGTAAGGGACATACACCTGATTTGAGTGGAGATAATCATCCTAACCTGATCATTTCTCATGATAAGGCACATACACCTACCCATAATGACCACTTTCATCAAAAAGTGGATCCTAAAGTGAGTAAGAAGGCATCTAAAAAGAATACCCACCCAGCACAGTCATGAAATCAAGGGCCAATATATAATAAGGCCTTACTCGATGCTGGAGTTCTTGATGCACTCAGACAATTATCTGTTACAACACAAGATTCTACTCTCTTAGTTCCCAATAGTGGGAACATTAATTCCGAAGGTCTGCACCAGACACTTCCTCATGAAGGCTTGCTTCGTGACAATTCTGTCTATCTCAAAGTTTTATCTTCAGATGAGAGCCACAAGAACCCTCTGTGTGGATAGAAGATCAAGGAGAAAAATTGTTCATCTTTTTCTCTATCCCACCATGGTTGTCCTCCCCATAATGATAAATTTAGCTACGAAAGTCCTCTCCATAGTAATAATGCACATTGCCTGGAAAATATTCCAACGGACAATGTAGTGATGAGAAGGCCCTCTTATCTTGAGGCACTTGAAAATTTGAATCCAGTCATGTCTGATGCTTTACCACTATTAGGTGAAACACTTTCTCAATCAGAAGATAGCCTGGGGTGTACGTCATTTTCTGAACCACCCCCAGGTCGTTTATCTTTTATTTTAATCAGTGAATTCTCTACCATTTTTGTTGAATACGATGAAGTATCAAGAAAGCACAAAATCTGGTCTAATTAGGTAGAATAATCTTCATTGAATAATAAAGAGTAAGTACTAAATATGAGAAAACAACTAGCAAAAGGTGAAGTGCCAGTTATGTTTTGGCTTGTGGCTGATTCTCAGTATGAAATTCTAGATATGTTGACGGAAGATAGAATTCATGATATTCATCTCATAATATGGAAAACTCATTGTATGTTGAAAAATAAAATATTATCTTTTGATAAATATGAAAATCATGTCAAGATAATAGAAGGGTTACAATGCCAAATGGATTTTGCATCTCTCTCAGTTTCTTGATATCTAAAGGCTGAAAAGCAGTAGAGAGCCCTTCAGCATTTATGCCTTGGCGCACTAAGAAGATTGCACCAGTTAATTTAAAATGTCCCATCTTGTGTTCTTATCAGGGTATGGTGTGTTCATGGAGCGTTACATTTTACTGTACTCTCCAGTCAGTAAAGCCCGTCGAAAATGTTCTCATGCTATGGTATTGCCCATGGCCGGCCACAACCAATTGGATTTGTTTGTAATCAAAGGCTCACTCAAGAACAGTCCTCAAATAGTTCTTCTAAAAATCAAGCATACGGAGAAAAAGTTGTTGAATTACTCTTACATGAAGAAAATTAGAATATTGAATATGCCTCTCGTTTGGAGAAAGAACATCATCAAGTGACAGAAGTGTTAGAAATCATCAAACGGTCTTTTGAGCCGGGTGATAAAAGTGGATACAGGTTGATGCATCCAGCTAATTTCCGGACTAAAGTCCACAATATCAAAAGAGGATTCAAGAAAGTCTCGGATATAGCAACTCAAGAACCACCCCAGCTTTCCAGACTAGGGAATCTTTTAACCCAACCCTCAGAATCAATAAATATTGATTCTGGGAGTTGAGCAGAAATAGCAGGAACAACCCCAGTCCAGAGGACTGAGAACTTTTTCAAATCCTCAATCTCTCCCTCAGATAAAGTCAGTCTTCCCTCGATTATGGAAGAAGCCACAAGAGGAACAAAGATCTGATTTATCAAGAGATTCCCTCTACATTACGGTTCGTCAAGAAGTTCCCGAGGGATTGAATCAACAAATGGCAATGTCTCATCAAATACATGGAAGAAGGAAATATCGCAGAAATTATGATAGAAGGGATGCAATGCATTATGCATCAATCAATTTCATCAATGCCATTATTGATGATCCTCCATATGAGGCTCACTCAGTGGGATTGGATGAAGAGGTTCCTGCACATGGGGTTGTACTCACAGACACAAATGAAGAAGGTGTGCGTACACGAAATCAAAGGATTACCCAGAATCTAGGTAATCCTTCAAGTAACCCACTTCCCCTTCTCCAAAAGGTGTCCAATAAGGGGAAAAGGAAAGAATCAGGTTACATACCCTTCCACTGGAGAAGGCCAATCACTCCCACAAGATAAATGATTTCTAAAACAAGAGGAAGAGATGAAGGAATTAAGGAGGTTGAATGTAGAACTACTTCAAAGTAGTCTTCCTCCTAAACGTACTGGAGTCAGTCAATCAAGGGAATTTATTGCAGCTACTGAGATGGATCAAGAGTATCCTCCTTTACTAGTGAACTATAAGAGGTCTAATCCTATGGGTCAAGTGAAACAACAACCAAAAATACTACCATTAGTGGCAGTCCTGGTTGCCACACCTATCTAAGCTCCATTCATTGCACCTATTCAGGTCCAAGCACAACCAGATGTTTCTCAAAAGTTAATAACTAATATTTAGTCATTAATATCTTGGTTAGAAGCTATGGAGGTAAAGCGCACTCAAATTAAACCAGAAAAGAGAGCTTACCCTGTATGGGTTGATGCAATTCCTCCCCCATAAAATTTTTCAAGTTCCAAATTCTCAATCATTATTGGTTCAAGAGATCTAGAGAAACACTTAACACATTTTGTTTCTTGTTGTGATCCTATGATGGGAACCCCTCAGCAACAGGAAGAAGTTAAGCTCAGGTGTTTGGTACAGTCATTACAAGGACCTGATTTTTCCTGGAACACAAGCTTGCAATCCTGGTCAATTACTGGATGGGAGGATATCCACCAACGATTCCTTCATCAATTCAGCTCAATGATACCAAAGACAATAGTTTTTGATCTTACAAACTGTAAGCAAAGGGAGAATGAAAGGGTTCAAGATTTCATTTTTCACTGTATGGGATTAACATATTCCATGAGCTTAGCAGTCCCTCAAGAGGAATTTTTGACAATATGTGGGAAAAATATACGTGATGAGCTACGCACACCGTTGATCCCTGTGAAATACACAGGAGGGTTTCGAGACCTTTCTTCAATCGCTCAACAGATTGAAGATTCTCTTATAAAGACTAAGGATAAAGCTCGTGTAATTCAATCAGCTCCAGGAAGGATAATGGGTAAAGCAGAGACTACTACATGTATGCTTAAACAAGCACCTGTCCCTTCTTCAACTTCAAGGCCATCATCTTCTTGAAGGGATCCACCTCCTGAGTGTCAACAACAGAGTCTGTTTCATCACGATGATCAATGAGATCAAATACGGATTCAATTTGAGAATCTAAAGAGTAAAGTTTACTCTTTCCGAAATGAACATGTTCTTGGTTACTTCATTTCGGCTCTGGAAAATAATTTGGTTCAATTACCAAGGCCCAAGAGGCCAAACAAGGAAGGAGATGAAGACCATCCCAACTATTTCCCATTTCATTAGATGTTAGGGCATCCCATTCAAGAGTGTTTTGTCTTCAAGGACCTCCTGTAATAAATGGTCAACTTGGGACAAGTCCAACTAAAAGGTTCTTCAGCTCAGGTGGCATGCGTTACTACTATGTATCCAGAGGAAGAAGGAAAGTGGAAATAAGTCAACAACAAAAATGCGCAAAAATATGATGATTGGATGGTCAAAAAAACGAACAACCAAACTCATGCCACTTTGCAAACACAATTAAAGAAGTTAATTGTGTCTTCTTCCATGAATGCCACAGCAAAAACCTCTTCATCAGAGGGAAAATCCTCAAAAGGGCGGCATAATTCTAAGAAAGAGGAACAATCAGAAGAAGAAGAAATCATGTAAAATCCTATGTTGTCTTTGACTCTGGTAGATTTTATGTCCTCTACTTCGAAGCCACGGGAATAGTCCCGCCAAATGGCATAGCCTAAATTGGCTAATCAGGAAGAGTCATCATCAGAAGAATAGTTGATTTTTGGTTTTGTTAATATGATTCACTTAACAGATCCATATTCTAGTTGTAGTTTCGATTTTGATGAGCTTGAGTTCCCTGTATCAAATAGAGGAATCAGAGGGAGTTCCAGAGGCTCAGGGTAAAGGGGAAGACGTCGATATTTCAGATTACAGTATTCCAATTATACCCCTGCTAGAACTGTGTATGCAGTAGAAACTCGTGGCAGATCCCTTCAACGAGCTCAACAAGAACAAGCATGTTCTTCTACACAAGGCAGATTCAGTCCTGACACAGTTATTCTGGAAGATCGGTTGGAGGTTCTACCTTCTCCCTCTCAGCAAGTAAATAGTCCTAATTGGTATAATATTCTAAATCCAGGAGTGTTACCAACTCCTATCCCGGTACAAGATGCATCAAATTCCAAAGCATCAACTTCTAAGGCACCTGTGAAACCACATGTTCCTGTTGGGAAATGCATACAACTGGATCATAATTATGATGTATTGAAACACCTTTCCCAAGTACCGGCCAATAATCAAATTTGGATGCCTTTAATTTATCAAAGGAACTTCTGGAGGCACTCATTGAGGTTTTGTCAAGTCCTCGGGAGTTTGAAACTGAAATTTCTGTGACTGAAGCCTACCATGTTGAGAATAATCTTGCAGAATTCCATGCAGTGATATCTTTCCTAGATGAAGATGAAGATGATGTCGTGCATGTACATATTAGACCTTTTTACTTATCTGGAAAGGTCGATGGTGTAGACGTCCAAAGAGTCTTCATTGATAATGGTTCAGGAGTCAACCTCATCCCTATTCGTACACTTCATCAATTGGGCCTTACAGAATCTGATTTATCTCCTTCTAATTTGATGTTTCAAGGATATGATAAAAATGAACAAGAACCATTGGGAGAGATTACACACAGAACTCAGTTTGGAGATCTAGTATCCAATTCAGATTTCATGGTTGTTGATCAATACTCATCCTTCAACATCTTTCTTGGTAGACCCTGGCTACATCAGCATGCGGCTTTCCCTTCATCATACCATCAATGTCTCAAATATTGTTTCGATGGTCAAATTGGAACATTGTATGGTGATAATTCCCCTTTCAAGGCATGTTAATCCCAATACATTGAGGCAGAATTCTATCACATCAAGGGAAAAGAGAAATCCACAATAAGGGAGATTACCAAAGTTAATGCTTCATATGGTTTGGAAAAGATTCATGTAAACCCATTTACACATGTGAGTACAAATTATGTGTTTCTTATCAGTCAAATTGATAGGACATACCCAAGTCAAAATACTCTTATAGAAACTTCCATAATGTCAATTACGGCAATCAAGCCAGACAACATGGGAGAAATTGGTGATCCACCAAGCAATGATGAAAGCTCAAATGGGGATGTTTTCATTTCATCTTCTGAAATCCATAAAGTCTATACTTTGCCAATTAAAATAGAAGAAGTTATAGCAATGTCAGCAGTAAACGATGATGTAGATTTTCAATCCATTAACACCTCTATATTACCCAAGGAAGACCCTTCATCATCTATCGGGTTGGAAATGGAAGCTTCTTCTTTAAGATGTTCAAATTTTAACATCTCTTCTGATCGTGGATATTCTGCTTCATCATCTACTATGGAAGTAGAAATAGAGGAAATAACACATGTTGAAGTAGAAGAGGAAGTTCTCAGGGATGCTCCTCTAGCATTTGAAGAGTGTATCTCTATAACTGTGGATGAACTCAGAGAAATAAATCTGGGTACAAAAGAAGATCCACGCCCCACTTTAATTAGTGCAGTCATGACTATTGAAGAGAAAGAAATGTATATTTATTTATTAAAGAAAAATCGAGATATATTTGCGTGGAACTATACATAGATTCTAGGGCTTTATCCTGATTTTTCCACTCATCACTTGGGTTTTCGAAAAGAACATCGAGGATTCAAACACACCACTAGAAGAACACACCCAACCTATGCTTCCAAAATTGAGGATGAAGTGGATAAGCATATCAAACCTAAATTCGTTAGAGAAGTTAAATATCCAAAATGGTTGGATAATATTTTTCCAGTGAAAAAGAAGAATGGGAAAATTAGCGTTTGCATTGATTTCGGAAAACTTAATCGGCAATGTCCTAAGGATGAGTTTCCAGTTCCGATTAAAGAACTCTTAATTGATGAAAGCGATGGATATGAAGCACTTTCCTTCATGAATGGACATTTTGGATATAAGAAAATATGAATGGCTCTAGAAGATGAAGAATCTACAGCCTTCAGAGCCCCTCATGGTGTGATTTGCTATTGGGTAATGCCTTATGGCCTAAAGAATGCAGGTGCAACATATCAGTGTGCCATGCATAGTATCTTCAAACCATTTTTAAGAAAATTTTATGAATGTTATGTGGAAGATTTGGTGGTTAAATACAAACAACATTTTAATCACTTTGCTGATTTGGAAATCATATTACACAAACTTCGGCAACAAAATTTTAATATGAAACCCTTAAAATATGCTTTTGGGGTAACCTCAAGAAAATTTCTCGGCTTCGTTGTACGCCATCATGGTATCAAGGTCGATCATGAGAAGTCAAAGTCAATCCTTGGTATGCACCTCCTCGAAATGTAAAGGAATTGAGAGGACTTCAAGGACACTTGGCCTATATTCAGCATTTCATCCCCAATTTTGTAGGAAAAAGTTTACCTGTCACCAAATTAATGAATAAGGGAGTCACTTACCAGTGGACTGAAGAATTTTAAGAAGCATTAAATATTCTCAAGAAGTATCTCTTGAGTCCACCGGTGTTAATTAAAACTATTGATGGAATAACACTTATCTTCTATGTGACAGCTCTAGAGTGAACATTGGGTTCCTTTCTTGCTCAGAAGAATGATGTTGGTAATGAAAACAACCTCTACTATCTCAGTTGGACTATGCTTGAAGCAGAAACCCGATACTCAAATATTGAGAAGCGCTGCCTAGAATTAATCATGGAAGTTTAGAAGTTGAGACACTACCTGCAACATCACGAGGTCCAATTGGTATCTTGAAATAACCTGCTCAAATTCATCCTTAGTCGTACAATGCTTACAGGACGTTTGGCATGGTGGGCAGTTATTTTGCAGCAATTTGATATTCAGTATGTGTCTCAAAAGGCAATAAAGGGCCAAGCTCTTACTAAATTCCATGTTGAACATCCTTCAGTAGAGGATACCTCTTTAGATATGGAACTTATTTATGAAGAAGTATTCTTTATTCAAGATAGTCTTCAAACATGGTATGTGTACTTTGATGGTGCTTCTAGAAGTCCAACAGGGAGAAAAATGGAAAATCCTAAATTCGAAAAAGTTGGGTGAGGATTTCTACTCATTTCCCAGGAAAAGGAAATGCTACCTTATTCCTTCTCATTGTTGGGAGGCGGTACAAATAATGAAGCATAATACCAAGCTCTCATCGTAGGCTTGGAGTTGGCACTTCATGCACAAGTGAATCACTTAAAGGTGAAAGGTGATTCAGACCTGGTAATCAAACAAGTCAAAGGGGATTATGCAATCAGAAAAGAAGAACTAATCCCTTTTTATTATTACTTCATAGTGTTAATGGAGGAATTTCCTTCAGAACCGACATTTTCTTATGTCCTAAGATCATAAAATTCCCAAGATGATGTACTAGCTAATATAGCCACAGCTCTGGAAGATCCAAATTAGGACGAGACATGTATCAGTGTTGCCCACCATCGTACAATTTCACCTTATGTTCAAGCCAAAACAGAGGAAATAAATGAAATTAGTCCCATATCTGAACCATATGGTCATACTACAGGATGGATGACACATATTAGAGAATACTTTTAAAATGGAACACTTACACCTGATAGAGCCGGGAACGAACAAGTCCGCAGACGTGTGGTCAATTTCACCCTTTATGATTGCACATATCACTTAGAGAAAGTTCTCTACAAAAGAGGTTTTGATGGATTTCTCTTTAGATTCATTGATGGTGAAGAGACAATGGCTGTCACGAAAGAAGTGCATGCAGAAGTCTGTGGTGCCCATAAGTCTGGAAATAGACTATCTGATCAAATTTGAAGGATTGCATATTTTTGGACTTCAATGTTACAAGATTGTGTTGATTTCACAAAGAAGTGTCATTCTTTCCAAGTACATGCCAAATTCATTCATCAGCCCCCAAAGTTGTTTCATGCAGCTAAATACTCATGGCCATTTGCCACCTAGGGAATGGATGTAGTAGGACCTTATCCTTTAGCTACATCCAAGTAGTTGAAGTATATTCTTACTGATACTGACTTCTTTTACAAATGGTCAGAGGCAATACCTCTCAAAGAAGTTAGTTATAAATGTATTGTTAGCTTAATCAATTCTAACATCATTACTAGATTTGGTGTCCCTCATACCATATTGATAGAAAATGGCACGGACTTCTGTTCATCCGAGGTGAGAAATGTTTGTCAAGAATACAACATCAAATCCAATCATTCATCTCAGTATCATGAATAGGCCAATGAAAAAATAGAAGCATTCAACAAGTCTATTTCAAACATACTACAAAATATGGTGGATAAAGATAAGAAATCATGGCATGATAAACTTTTTCATGCTTTATAGGCTTATCGAACAACCACTCGCAGTGCAACATGATCAACTCCATATTCATTGGTATATGGAACGGAAGCAGTCTTGCCCATTGAGGTTCAATTACCTTCACATAGAGTATCCATTTGTGATCAGTCATCTACAGATGAACAATATCAAAAGTGATTGGATGAATTGGAACAGTTAGATGAGAAAAGATTGTGCACCCTGCACCACTTAGAAGTCTATCAGAATCAAATAGCACATGCTTTCAACAAAAAAGTTCATCTTCATTCATTCGTTCAGGGAGAATTGGTATTAGTTCTCAAAACTCCAACGATACCAGGAAAGAAACCTCCCAAGCTTAATCCAAAAATGGGAAGGACCTTATTCAATACATAAGGTCTACTCCAATGGAGCTTATTCTTTAATCTCAATGGATGGATAACTCATCACTACTCCAACCAATGCCAGATTTCCGAAGAAGTATTTTGTATAAACAAAAAATACATCATCCACGGTCCATGCATACGACCTTAAACTATTGGAATTTCATATCGTCCAGCAATACCTTAAACTGCATCATCATCCACGGTCCATGCATACGACCATAATCTATTGGCATTTCATATCTTCCAGCAAGACATTAAACTACCTCATCATTCATGGTCCATGCATACGACCTTAAACTATTGGCATTTTATATCATCCAGCAAGACGTTAAACTGCATCATCATCCACGGTCCACACATATGACCTTAAACTATTGGCATTTCATATCGTCCAGAAAGACGTTAAACTACATCATCATACACAGTCCATGCATATGACCATAAACTATTGGCATTTCAGATCGTCCAGCAAGATGTTAAACTATATTTTCCCCATCGTCTTAGCTACAGGACGTTAAACTGTACATCACCCTTATTGTCCAACATGACGTTAAACTGTGTCCCTATATTTGTCATGAATGACCTCAAATTGTACTTCTCATTCTTCCTACATGATGTAAAACTGGAAAAGTCTCTAATACATCCAACATGACATTAAATTGTGTCCTCGTTTGTCCTTAATGCATGACATTAAATTGCATAGTCCCCATTTTGTCCAAAATGACATTAAACTGTTTAGTCCCCACCGTCTTAGCTACATGATGCTAAAATGTAAAGAAGTCTCTTAATACATCCTATATGACGTTATACTGTATTTTTTCCCTACTACATGACACTAAACTGTACATCCCCAATAGTCCTCACTGCAAGACTTTAAACTGCATAGTCCCTTCATATGTTCTACATGACATTAAACGGTGCACTGTTAAGGTTGTTGCTACCTCTTGTTTCTCACACCGAGTATGACTCACGTGAGCTTCGAGTAAACTTCAACCATAACACCCTCTCTAGGCCGCTAATCATGCGTAAGTCCCAACTTTATTTTTTAGGTTGTTTTCCCCAATAACAACTTGTTCACTAATCATTCTTTAATTGAACTATGAAAACATTGATCCTTGCCTTCGAGGCTGGGTAGGTAGGAAACCTCCTGATGTTCAAGCCCAAAACCAATTTCTTCACATTGGTTCACCTTTTTCCTTGCTACATGATGTTAAACTGTACAACACCTTTTCTCTTGTATGACAATAAAATACAACATTATTAGATACTCTCACCGGAGAGGAAATCATTATTTACATTGATCTCCAATCATGTTATATTTCAAAGACCATGTGCATAAATTGTAATGCCTGAACCTTTTATCTTGGGTCAAACCATCATTTCACTAAAGTCCCCTTTTCACCATTCACTTGTATGAACCAAATCTGTACATAGGGTATTTATAGAACTACGTGAAACTTTATTCCCATCCTTATGGGATACGTAGGAACGTTCGAGCATCCCTCGAATCCAGCCCCAAATCTTTGGGCCTAACCCCAAATTTTTTTTAGTCCCTTAGCTGATAAGTCCCTATGAAAACACACACTGTGTATTCATTATAATGGTCTGATTTCTATGAACCTAAACTGAGATTTTCTATACCTTCATCCCGTATGACATTAAAATATATTTCAAGAACTACATATTGCTTGATTCTCATCCTTATGGGATATGTAGTGAATTCCAACATCTCAATTCAGGACTCAGCCACAACATGATTATGGTTAGCATTGGTCTGTGTATCTCCACAATCATTGAACAAATGCGCATTTTTATGTGTCATACTCTTAACCATAAATACTTCCAAATCTTCATAACACTTTTCTTGAATTCTGGTCACAAAATTTCTAATTTATGAGAGTTCTTTTGCCTGACTATGCAGCACGTGCCCTTAGGCGGCCTTGCATAAACAATCTACATAACGGACATGTCAGCCAAAAGATGATATTATTTGACAATTCAGCCAATGCACTTAGGTGGCCCTACACAATTCAACCCCATAAAGGGTTTGTCAAATATTGGTAACATCATTCTTTGAAAGAAAACCTCTTTTATCCTTATTGGTCTTATCAAAAAATATGTAAGGATCCGCAAAAAAATAGCCCTCCTAAACATATTTTTCCCATGTTCTTTTTCATGGTCTGAAAGTATTCAAGTCTGTGATTTATATTTCTCTTCCCTATGTTTGGGTCGGACCTTCGTAGGAGTTACATTCATCTAATTCTTAGGCGATCTTGCTGTGAAATATCTTCTCCATATTCAATTAAATCTCTCCATACAGCAAACTCTATGCTTTGGAAAATTTGAATCTCCATAAACATCCACTGGCTTTTTAGCAGTAGAAAAGTAAATTTCCGAGAGATCTTTTTCCTGACAATGCAGTAGGTGCCCTTAGGCAGCCCTGCATAAACAGTCTACATAATAGACTTTTCAGCCAAAAGATACTATTATGTGACTATGGAGCCAATTCCCTTAGGCAACCCTGTATAATTCAACCCCCTAACAGGTTTTTAAATAATGGTAACTTCATTCTTGGGAACTATTTTTTCTAATGCCTTTTATCCCTTTTTATATCATTCCTCATATTCAAAATTTCTTAAGTCATTGTTTACATTTTTTCCTTCATACTTGAGTGTGTTAATATGTTTTCAGATAAGTTTTCAAGGAATTGAGTCAATTTTAATCCATTTGGTCAATGCTATTTTGACCTTAAACATTATACTTTTTATTTCTGACGTGCATGAATTTAAACTTCCCACAAAAGACAAGGGAACTCTGAATAAAAGTCAAGTCCCAGCTCACTAAACATACATTTTTGTATTATTTAGGTAATATTGAGAAATTAAAAGATTCAATGTTTGTAGGGTTTTTTATAATAATCCTAGTAAAAATCAAACTATGCTTACTAGGACCATTAGATTAGGTAAAATTTAAAGCAGGTAAAAAAAGAATACTAGCACAAATGATTGAAGAGGAAATTATTCTTCATTGATACACAAAAGTATTCTTCTGCGCGATGATGTTCCTTGGTTTTCTATTTTTTCCTCAGAGTCACATCCTCCTTCTTTCGGATCCAACTCGGAGGGGGACTTTTTTTGAAACTCCTTTCTATCATAGACTCTAACGAATGAAAAGGGAAATACCTTAACCGAAAGTGATTCATCCTTTGAAGAAACATCAAAAATTGACAAAGGCATGAACAAAGATTAAAATGCACTTGGTTCGCACAAGTTCCACCAAGGTCATGCAAGTATACTTGCGCACTACACAATGGTCGTGCAGGTGAATTGCACACCCTCTTTGAAATTCACCCAGGGTCTTCACCAGCCTATAAATTCCCCCGATGGGCCCGCCATTTCAGGAGACGAAAAATTCCAGATACACAGATTTGAGCTCTCGGAGCCCTAGTCTCTTCTCAAAGCTTCCGAACTATTTTAAGGAAATTTCGTACCTAGAATGGAAGATATAAAGAGGGGGAGTAAGGATTGATTGTTGAAACTCATAAACACTTGAGATCCTAAGTGGCCATCCCTTAAGGGTAATGGCTACACTTGCGCGCCGCCTTATCCCTTCAATAGAACTTGCGTGCCCCTCTTTTGAAGCCTCTAGGGATAATACTAAGGGCATGAGAAAAGTCTTGCCCAAGTATTACCCTATGTGTTGACCATCATGCAAGTACCCATGTGTCGTGCAAGTATACTTGCACGACTAGGACTTGCGCGCCCAAGTAGGACATGCGCGCCACCTTTATTTTGGGTACCCCTCCTGCCTATTTCACCTCTCATATGCCTATCCACCTATCCTATTCAAGATTAAGCCTTCATAACTCTCTCCAAAGCCTTTCATGGCATGATTTCCTTATTGGCTTCCTTATCTGAAATGAATTCTGTGGAACATTTATTAAAACCTAGTGATTTACATATCTTCATGTCACTAAGGTCAGAGATTTCATTCATTCAACCTCATCCTTTAAGATGAGATAATCCTTAACCTGGACCCCTTTTCAAGTGTACGCCCCAGTCCATGTTATCTTAATTTGGTTATCCTCTTTATGAGTAAGCCCCAAGTCCCCTAACATGGGCATCCCCCTTAGGAGTAAGCCCCAATCATTATTTCCAAACCTGGGCATCATCCTTAGGAGTAAGCCATTGTCCTAATTTCCAAATCTGGGCATCCTCCTTAGGAGTAAGCCCAAACCATAATCCTCTTAACCTAGGCTTACTTATTAGGAGTAATCCCTAGTCTAAAAGTCTAAAAATATGGGAATCCTTCTTAAGAGTAATCCCCAAGTCCCTTAACCTGGGCCTCCTCCTTAGGAGTAAGCCCCTGATCTCAAATCCTTTAACTTGGGCCTCCTCCTTAGGAGTAATCCCTAGACATAATTTCTCTTAACCATTCTTAATTTACTTTTTATTTGGGATTCCTTATCATGAGTCAAACCCAATCATAAGTACCCTCCTAATTTGGGCATCTTTCTTAAGAGTAAGCCCCAAGTTAGAGTATCCAGATCTCCATGAAGTACATATACCTTTATGGAAAATATTCCCAGGTTTCTTCGATGATGTAAATCCTAATCTTTATCTATTTGGGCATTCATACATACAAAATCCCCACATCATTTCTTATGATGACACAATTGTCTGGTTTAGCAATACCTCTTGCTTCTCATATCAAGCATGACTCATGTGACCTTAGAGTGTAAAAGAAATGATGACATCTTTCTTTGAGCCATCAATCACTTGAACTACGTGGGTTCGAATTCTTTTTCAAAAACAAAGGATACGTAGGTAGCCCATCTACAGGTACGATCCCAACTATGAAATAATCCATGTCATTCTGAATGAAAATAAACTTCAAGTGCCCCACTGAGTGGATTTAAAACCAGTATGGTCATCATAATGACCAAGAGAGTATTATGTATTAAAGGATACCATTAACTAATAATCTATAACAAATACAGGTGATTATATATTGATGAATAACCTGTAATACATATAAAAGATTCTCTAAATATCCTTCATACTAATTATTGATTGTCAGATCGAAAGGAAAGCTCATCTTCATACTTGGTAATATAAAAAGGATTCATAAAGATAACTTAAATCTATAAAGAGAGTCCCGAAGTAGAAAATAATTCCCCACAAAATGGTGTGATGAGTACGACCTCCCATCCTCTCAACCAATGGAAATTATTAAGTTTCATCAGTTCATAACTAATGAGAACCTACCTTTGGAATGTAGGTCTAAATGGATATGGAATCATTGGATGTTTCTGGTTCTACGAACAATCCCATTAGGAACCTCTTGGAATGTTTGAATCATAAATCGATGAGGTCATCCCCAATTCCTTAGGAAACAAGTTGGTATCAAAATGAATGGTTTAGTCAGCCTTTAGAAACATGGATGAGATAACTTTAGTGAGAAGCATGGGAATTTTTCTACATATATTTCTAGGGATGTTAGTAAATATAAATGTATGGATGAATCAATGTAATGAAAAAATTACTATAATATTGGAATATGATAGAGAAATTGGTTTCCTAGAAATTAATACCTATATAGAAACTAAATGTGGATGTGGTTCTAGAAAATATATTTTGTTCAATGATTTATCACCGGGACATGCCTCATCATGCTGCGTGTGTGGGATGCTTCAACTGTACGGGTCACTTTGTTTCTCTACATCCCCACATTCCAAAGGCGGTCGGCATTTATTTCCTCTTGAGGGACATTTTCTTATTGATAGAAATGCGATGATGGTATGTTGGTCTCTCCTTCCATGGATTCCTCCTCGGAATTTGTTTCCTAGTATGTATATACCTTAATGATTATGACATTGTTCGTGAAACTATTTTAGGTACCATATCATTGTAGACATAGGTTAATTACGATGGTTCTATCAGGACAATCCAAAGGGGTCACGTCCGGGTAGCAACCTTTTTTCTAGAGAGTAGTGATTTTGGGCATCGTTGGCATGGATGGACACTGAAACAATGGTACACCTAGATTTTACCTTATAAGAGGGCATCTTGAGGGTCCAGAAGTCCAAGGAATCCCACGTCGAATGCTGAAAATTGTATTCTAGAGGCATGTATCTATGGTTTTCCTCAGCTTAACATGTTTAACACATGGTGTGACATGAGTTTATCATCCAGTAGAGATGCATCAGACTAATCAGAACACTTATGAAAGTGGATCAAATGGGTACATCCCTAATAGGGATCACGGGGAATGTTTACTAGATTGGTGGATCAGAATGCCCAATAAGGATAGACCCAAGATTGTGTGTCCCACAAAGGGGAAGGTTTCACACACTGATGGCTGGTATGGACACCGCAAAGGGTGGATCATATGATTGTGGCTCCCAGAAAATTAGACACCAACATTTACCATTGGCTGGGATTGAACCTCATGGATGATTCTTACATACCATGTTTACAATACAGGGATCAAAACCCAGATAGTTCTAGAGGGTGAGTCATGGGATCGGGGTGTACATTATGAACAAAAAACAAAATACATTCTGGGGTTTATATGTGGTTATCATCCTTGGTACTAAAAATAGAAATGAAGTGAATGGGGATTACACATTGTTAGTTTCTAGAATGGATTGCATGATTTCAATAGGATGTGGCGACCCGAATAAGATTAGGATGGATACGGGTGAAGTTCTGAAGGGTGGAATGAATGGGGATGGAACTAAGAACTAGTGTAAAGGTGACGATATTGGGACTGAACCTCAATAATGTCTTCTACAAATCCTAGTGGTAGAGAATCAAAGTCCACACAGTTCTGGATTGGGGAAACAAGTGACTTGAGGAGGTGACTCATGGGAAGGGATGAGTGAATGGGGACCCAATTTAAATGGAACCAATGGGTTAAGACATGATCTTCCCAATACAAAAATGCTCTAGGGAGAGACAAGGATGAGGAGGGGTGATGATATTTCACCTCAAGGAGGCTTCCTACCTACCTTACTCAAATAGTTAAAAGATCAATGTCCACGTAGTTTAGGAATGGGGCATAGAATCAATGTGTACACAAAGGAGAGAAACCGGAAGACATACTAGGGATTATATATGGTTGATATACCATCAAAAGAGGGAGACTCTTGATTTGTGGATTATGGATTTATTGCGTGGGGATTATGCACTAAGAAGGCCCAAGAAATATTCTAAGACCACTAAGGGGCAGACCAAGGATGTGGGTCCCAAAAAAGGGGACACCGATGTTCATTAGTGTTTGGGGTTGATCCTTAATGAGGCTTCTTACATACTAAATATTTGATATAGGGATAAAAACCCATGTATTACAAAATCATAATGATTAACATCATGTCGGGAAAAGGGGTAATACAGTTTAACATCATGTGGGATAAGGGTAAATCGATTTGACCTGGTGGGGACCGATGAGTGATGGGCTTGAACCTCAGCGAGGCTTCCTACGTATCTATATGGTAGGAAATAAAAGTCCATATAGTAAAATGAAGAGGGGGATGGGTGTTACATGATACAGAATCCAAATGAAGTTGTCTTGGTAGATGATTACTCTAAGCCCATGTGAGTCATGATCGGTGTGAGAAATAAAAGGAAGAAATAGACCTGATGATCATGTAGAAAAAAAGGGGAGTTTGCGAGGAGTAGATCGAGGCTTACACATGGTTATAGGAAAAAGGAGAGGATGATTGGGAAACCCCATGACGGTGTCCTGATGTACGATGAGGTTATGGACATCGTACATGGGGTACCCTACCATGGTGTGCTAGGGCTTATGCATGGGCTACCTAAGGCGACCAAGGTGATAATGTGCAACAAGAGAGGAGTGATAGGGCATTGGTTCCCATCCACTTCATGGACCTATCAGGACTAACACGCAAGTGGTGGTCACATTTTAACATCACGTGTAGAGGATGGGGGTTTCATGGCAGTTTAACATCTTTCATCTTGGATGATTAGGACTCACTCATCACCCCTAGGACATACATAATATGTACCAACCCAAACATGGGGAAGGAAAGGCCAATGAAATGACATGGATTAATAGGTTTATAGAGTAATAAATGGAGAGGTCCATATTATAGTGGCTATATGATTAATCAATATCTGTTAGCATGACTATGAAAAGAATCATGAGGCAGGGCAAGCAACACGAAACACCACTCGAGGGACTAGGAAATCACTGTGTGCAAGCCTGGAGGGCCGCACAGTGGATGTGCATTCAAGATAAGGGTGTTGTGAATATGAGTGGATTAGACATGGTTCCTTATGTTTGGGAAAACCCATGGATAATATTGTACGGGGTGTGCACAAGATTGAAGGCTTGCATGCAAGATGTGTTCATGAGTGCAAGATGAGTTCATGCGTGCAAGATTGGAGTCTGCACACAAAATGTGGGCATGCTTGCAAGATCCGAGTCTGCGTGAAAAAATGAAGGGTTTGGGGAGAATTAGGCACTGTAGAAGGGAAAATAATGTGTGAAGTAAGGGTACCTCATTCTCAATTGACTTGGATTAAAATGATACGGGTGAGGATTAATCCCAAGTTGGCCCACCCAATGGAGGACCCCTGGGATACCGGTTGTGCAAGATCTAGTACCTTGTGGTCATGTCATCAATGCTATCATTATGTGGGTGTTATTACATTCATGAGAGGGTAATTATATTTTCTAGCACCATCCACTGATGTTTGGGGGTACACTTCTATTTATAGGCAACAACTTCAACGACGACATGCAAGGAGGAATGTGCGGAAGTGGCATTTGACATCGCATTGGATGTGCAAGATCTTACGTGTGCTCCATTTTCTTGAATGTTGGCCAGATTTATTTATAACCCATGACTTCGTCATTTTTTGGAAGGTCTCTGCAAAGGAATCCATTTGGCGTCACATTGGGCGCACAAGTTCTTGCATGTGGATTTTTATCTTGCGTGCTGATCTCAAATATTGGGCGCACCTCTCCTGGGAACCTCATGATTGTATGACGATAAAAATATGCATTTGGTTTGCTTAAATATGTTGTTTCAAGACCTTAAATGTAATTTGGCACCAACAAATTTCCCCCTTCAGAATCTGAGTTGAAAGGGAACTATAAGTTTGGGTTCCGAGGGAAATGTCGATGATAGAAATCCAAGTTCGGGCGGTGTGTACAAAAAAGGTGCTTCGGCATGAAAAAATCTTTCTCTCATGAGGAATATTTGGTGAACACCTATAAATAGTCTGGTACAACAAGGCTCCATACCTTGACATTCACATATTCTAGTTGATTTTTCTCTAGTTCAAAAAAGATCATCCATTCTATGTGAATGATCACGAATTCAAGCGGTGCCTTGTGCAATACCCTAATACTTTCATGCCATTACCTATACTTGCGTGAAACTGACATAGAATGATTTATCCATGGATAAAATCCATATTGTGCACAATTTTCTGTCTTGTATTCCAAAATACCATAATTTCTCACAACCCCATTTTTGAATTCTAAGATATGAGAAAAATGGCTGTTGAACAGACTAATGTTGAGAGGGAATTTTCTGCTTTTGTATGGAGTGAAAAGATGATAAACACCCTCATATTATTCATGAGGTAATAGTCATGTCCGATGATCAAATTATCTTCTGTATGTTAATACAGGCTCAAAAAGATTATGTTCTTAGCAGTAGCCTCCCGCTCTGAAATATTGTCCTTCTAGAAGAGGTGTTCATGTTGGGTTTTGATACTAATACTTTTCGGTCATGGATGACACAGGAAGATAACCATTATCTGTACAAAATCATGAAAAATGATTAAAATTCCAAGGAAAATAGGTACATAGCTATTTACATCCTAAATATGAAGACCAGGGTTGTTGTGGGGACCAATCAGGTTTTTGAAGATTCTAAATATCACTACGAGAGAACTTTTAGGAGTAGTGAAACAAACAAGACCAAAGGATAGAGGGAATGTGACTTTAGGTTCGGGGGAAACTTCTTTATTGAATGAGAATGGGCATATTTGGTATGCCAGACATGCGAAAATTTTTGGGTGGAGCCTTGACACATCGGGTTGTTCGAGGTTGTCCGAACATCGCAGCTCCATTTATACAATTAATAATACGTGGTGCTGGAGCTGTTCAGCTGGGGGTCCCCTGAGACAAATATATACCACATCAAACATGGGAAGGTTCATATCAACCTTTGGTACATCCATTTTATAGGGTGTAATCCCTTTTTAGGGTACTTGTATGAGGAGTTCCTCCCAACGAAGAATGTCTGGGGAGATAGGACACACACCGCCATTCAGACATGGAATCTATTGAAGCTGGAGAAGGAGAAGTTGTGAATCACGTGCATCCTGAAGGTTATATAATATCCTTAGTGGTTCACCCTATTTCTACTGCAGGAATATGCGGTGAAAGTAAAAAACTGTCGGAAGAAATACCCGAACACATCGCAGAGGGATAAGGAAGGATCATACTGGATCATTTTGGAGGAAGGTGAGTACCAATCAGGGGGTTTCAATGTAAAAGAAAGCTGAGACCCAAATGTATGATATGTTGTGTTCATTTATTAATTCCTAAGTGGGTGGATTCTACTAACGAGGGACATGAAAATGGGGTCTGGCCAGGGACATTCATGATGTCCGGGATTACGGAATCTAAGAATAAGGTTAATATAGGGGGGCATGTGTTAGCCACGCTGTACAACATTCGGGGGTACATCTCATGAGGTAGTATGACTGGGAGAATATAAAGACCATTCCTAATCCTTCATGGTTGTGTTTTATCTCACTATGGTGTGTATGACTTCTCAACTACCATCCGCCCTCTAGGTGATGGTCTGTGACCATACCTAATGAATATTGTTGTACTTTGCACACTAATTCTTAAAGAGGATGGGATAACGATCAAGATTAGAAACTAGGAAAACATAAACATTCAATAATTTAGAACCCTAGTTGGATAGATATTGGAAGATTGGAAAGGAAAACCGGTGCAGAGGGAATATCTTTAAAATATTAGTAGTTCGAGAGGAGTGGCATCCATGCATCCTTTTCCAAATGGGGATCATGTTCACAGCTACTATATTTAGTGAAGTCATTACCTTTCTCCTGCCAATATTAATGTCATCGTATAAATAGTTCATGTCCACCATTAGGTAGTGGCATATTCGGAAGTGATTCTATAACAATGAATTAGGAAGATCAAGGTGGAAAGTGCAATGTCTGGATGAAAAGATAGTATAAAAGTTGTTACTGGGGAAATGAGATTATACGTGATCTAGGCGTTTAGTTCGGAAGAAAATAGAACCTCTTCTATAGGAGCATCGCAAACTGCAACCAAACCTTCTCCTTATGAAGAGGAATGGTACCATAGCCGACCTCATGGACTAGCTGGGGAACTCCCTTGAATGTGACTGAGGTATCTCATACATCCGAATAGTGATGCCATATTACAATCATTATTGTTGACATAGAGGACGCTATGACAAACACTATGTCTGGAAGCCCAGTGGTAGAAACTAGTGCGAACTAGAGTCAACCAGCTAGAAATTGACCACATCCAGGTGGTGGATAATGTAAAATTTCATCACCGACATGCATAATTGATATATATGGATGTTTTTTCATGCCAGTTTGGTGGAATGAAGAACTAAATCTCTTGGTGAAAGTGATGTTTGGAAAGGAGCATGACCCCTAGAAAATGCCATCAAAGGATGAAAGCGATGACAAAGAGGAAGATTATGTTGATCAAGAGGGGGATGAGGAGGAGGAGAATGAAGAAGATGATGAAAGAGAAGAATAAGAAGAAGATTAAGAAGAAGAAGGGGAGGTTGGATGTGAGGGACTTGGAGGCGAGATACCTGGAGGTGAGAGAACTCATTGTACAGAGGCCCACCATGGAAGCCCATGTGAGCGCATTTAAATCATTGGCCCGGATGCATAACTATTTGAAAAAATCATGGTGACACTCAAATTTTATCTCTAATGGTATTTCCCTTTTCATAATTCCAATCCACTAAAAAAACTTATCCTTTTTCAAGAACACATCATTAATAATAGTCAAGAATTTCCCCTATCGGAGATAAAAATGTAACAATGGACATGGAAGGACATCCCCATGAACTTTAATTCGGAACATAGTATAGAAGAGGGCCGACCATAGCTTTAATAGGAGGAGGGAAATCCATGTAAGATGTGGTCTATAGTGAGACAAAATGATGGGTTGAAGTGGTGGTCTCAGATCCAAAGGTTGTTCCTTCTATCGGGATGGAGATGGTTCTAATCATTGAGTTATCTGGTGCTAAGGGATCACCCACGACGACTGATCTTACTGTGACTCAGGCACTCGATACCACTTCTATTGGATCGTGTAATTATTAATCATTATAGACCTTCCTCTCTTATTGGATAACTCATATGACCAAGGTACCCATTCCCTAGGTAGTGATAGAAATATTGTAAGATCAGCAAACTGTTGATTATGGAACGTCCGTGGGAGACCCAAAAATGATTGTAAAAGTTTTCACAGAACCAACCATTCAAACTGGTCTAGTCCTAGAACCCATGACAAAGAAGCTACAATCATAAGTGATGTTACTTATATGGTTGAGCATTAGGCTGGTAGGAGTGAGGTTGCTGTAGATGAAGGGATACCAGAAGAGGATCCCACCACAGAACTCATGGCCATTTTTTTGGAGTATCGGCCAACATATCTTGAGGAGATGGATGATTCTAACCCTAACACCTCCGAAGAGAGCCTAATGACATGGAACGAGGCATGTAAGTGTATCAGATGCTTCCTTAGTCAACTATAGGGAGAATTATTGAGTCGTATGGGTTCAATTATAATGTAGCTGTGCTTTATATATGCTAGAGGGGTGGATGGTCACCACATCCATATATTATACATGATTATCTAGCTGAAATGATGTGAGAGAGTATCCAATGCTCCAATGCTACCTAGTGTTGGAAGAAATCAGAGAATATCCTAATTTTTCATGAGGCTTGGCAGAAAGTACGATGCCTTGAAGAGAAAGAAAATGAACAATATGCATTTATCTCTAGCCAATCTGAGCTTGTTGAACGGTTGAAAGCCCAGCTGGCGGATGCCCAAGAGAAAGAAGATCAAGAAATATTTCAAATTATTTAATTCCAAGATGAGTGATAGTGAATATAGGCCATGGATATTGAGATTTTCTCAATGGATACTGATAAATAAATGGATCTCAGGCAGTAGGAAACAACTCTGGAGGCGACAAGACAGACATTGTAAATACTGAAGTAGTCCATTGAAGTGGTTTATTTGTAGGGACCATGATTTTTTCCGAACTTATGAATCATATTTCCCTCTATGATTAAATACCCAAAACTGTATTCATGGATATATTTTTTTCTTTATTGATTTAATTAATTAATCTCAATCATAACTATGAAGTAACTAGTGATTAATCCATATTCTAATGTGTGTTATTCCCGACTTGAGAAACAATGTAATAGTTCATAGTCATCCACTTTCTGTATGAGAGTGCCAAATAAACATAAAATACTTGGGGTATTCTATTATTAGCTAACCACTTAGAGTATTTGGGTGGAGAGAAGTCATGATGGAATGTTATAGTTCCCATAATAGAAAAACATTCTTTCTCAATGTGCTCTGGTGCACAAGTAGGGTTATACAAGGGACGTTAAAATCCATTTGAATAAAGGGGAATGGGTTATATGAGTCATGAAACCCAAAATATGGAATACAGTGATCATTTTGAGCCAATATAATAAAATTTCCGACCTTATTATAAATAAATAATATATATCACTAGCCGAGAATGGGGACAAAAAAAAATTCTAACTACTGCCCACATTAAAAAACAAGGATCTTAACTCGTAATGTCATCGGATTCCTTACAGAATATTTTCCTATGATGGTTTTTGAGGCAATGTGACATGATACCAAACCATTAGGGGTTCTCTAAGATGTGAAATGGGATGAGGATCCTAATAAAAGGCATGAAAAGAATAGGTATTGAGTTATGGTCTAGTCAGATGGAGTCCAACACTCTTGAATCTATGCTACCATGATGAAAGAAAAATGGGAGTATATATCAGTGTGAAGGAAGATCTAACCTATTTCAGAAAATGACCTCATTAAAAAGGACCTGGGATGGATTATAGTTTCATGTCATACCAACAAGGAAGAAAAGAACACATTTTAACATCATTCAATGAAGATGAGGCATGAAATAGTTTATTGTCATATAATACGGATGTTTCAAATAATTAAAGGTTATATCGCATGTACCCTGGATAATAGTTTAAAGTCTTGTTAAATAGACTATGGATTCTTAATTTAGGGTCATATAATTTGGAACGTAATTAGGGGAGAAGAGATGGGAGATTCAATGAACATGTAGATGTGACCGATGAGAGATGCATAGGTGTCCCTATGTATCATGCATGGGAAGGAATCAAGTCGTACATATTTCTGGATTAATGTGTAGTTTAACATCATATGGTAACGACATGGGAATCTCAAAGGTGAAACGTGTGACATGGTACATAACACAATGTGATTGAGGACAATATATGTCCTCATTCCATGCCACATGTTCCTAAAAGGGGGATAGGTCCAAGAGGCCAGAAGGATGAAAGGGGTTGTGGTTGGGTTATAGACAAAGAGTCAAGGATGCACTATATATCCCATATTAATTAGAATCAACCCCTACATAGTTCTTGAATATGTTATAACATATGTCCAATACCAAAAGGGTAAATACCCTCTTAAGAGATTAAAATATTAGCTATTACACAATTTAATGTCATGCGAACTGGGACACAAGATGTCATAGTTTAAAGTTCATAGTGGTTTGACTATATGGGGAAGAGAGGTGTAGTATAGAATCATGAGGAAACCCAGCATGAATGGGGACAAATGAAGTCCACACAAAACCACACCATTCCAAATAAGGAATACGCAGACCATGAAGGAGGAGAAAAGTTTCCTAACTGAATGGATGGACCCGAAGGTAAAATAATCGGGCATCACAACATATTTCATAGGGGTGAGAATAAATCCATACATAGTTCTTGGACCGTGTCAGGGTGAAGGGTCGATGTGAGAGGGGAAATGCCTTCTCGAACAAAGACATCATATAGATGGGTAATTTATAATTACACAACATTGATGTGAAAGGGGTAGTTTAACATCATAGGATAAGGGTGTGTTTATCTCAGTTTATGGTCGTAGAGCTCAGACCATAGGGAGGTGTGGTTCTTCCATGCAGGAACAAACCTGACCCAAGTCCCTAAGCCCATGTGAGCCATGATCAGTGTGGTAATAAGGGAGGAGAATATATTTATAACACATTTAATTACATGACAGGGAAAACAGTTACATATTCAAGGATGACCCCACTACATTGGTTCGCCTCAACACACAATGGTGTACAGAGGGATAACTCAAAGGGTGATAATGTTATATCAGAAAAAGATGAAATAGAAAGGGATGTGAATCACGACACTAGTACTTAGGAAAAAATGGGGTTGGCGTAATGTTGTTGGAAAACTATTTACCATATTCAAAGCATAGCATCCATATATTGTGACTTGGAGGGGGAAAAATCTGAGGGTTTACTGTTGACTGTATTTGAAACATGCCCCCTATACCAATGTGTTGTTCAAAATACTCCAGGATGTTGGCCTAAAAAGGTAGGTGATCCATAATTCTGACAATTCATGCCGTTTAGGGGTCCTTTTAGATGAAAAAGATGATGGAAGCCCAAATAAAGTGACTCGTAAATAATGGAAATGGAATAAAATCATGTCCATGAAGAATCCATAACTCTATGTTCTAACCTCAGTGTGTGTGACTATATTTATGGGTGTAAAAGTGGTCGAAATGCCCCATTAAGAGCGTAAGACTGGAGAAGAAGAGTGGAGGAAGGGTGAAAATAAGTTTATGGACCTAGGGCTTGACCCAAAGGAAAATTGTCTAGGAGTTCTTACGTATCCCATAAGAAAGGTAATCAATCCATACATAGTTATGGATATGCCACGCAGTTTAATGTCATGTGGTATGGAGAATAGTTTATGGGTCTTTAAGAGTTTGTGAATTTTATCGAAATGTGAACCCATTTTTAATGAAAACAAAGATATCTACATCATACCACACACAACTCCTAGACAAATCAAAAGGATAAATATTGAATGAGAGGGAAATCGGAAAATTGCCACGTGGTTTAACATTGTGTGGAACAGAGGTGTACTTTCTTTTTAAGTTCATGTGAAAGGAGCCATAAATTCCATGCAGTTTAACATCTTGCAGATATGAAAGAATAGTTTAACATCACGTGGGATCATAGAGATGTTATTTTACAAACAAAGAACATGCACTATGAGGTTGGGGATGAATGGGTCGAAAAGGATCAAGAACCTAGGGATGGAGACAATGACTTATTTTCTGTGCATTCCTACATATCCCATAAGGATGGGAATCAAGCCATATGTAGTTATAGAATTCCATGTTTTTTAACATCATGTGGTAGGGATGTATATCGAAGTGTAAATACAATAGGGGGAGTACATGGTGAGAATATTATAAACCTGACATGAATGAGGATAAAATAATTCAACATGCCACACCATGTAATCTCATACGAATTAGGGCCATAGGGCTGAACGAATGTGATAATTTGTTAAGCCTGGGATGAACCGGGGAAAAAACATCTTTGTATTTCTACATATCACATACGGATGAGAATCAAGCCATATGTAGTTCTCAAATTTCATGAAGTTTAACATCATATGATAAGGACTCATGTGGAAGAACAAATTTCTAAAGGGAATGTGTAGGAATGATAATGCATACCCGATGTGAATGAGTACAGGATAATTCCACATCATACTGTGCACAATCCCAAGGAGGAAGCTTAGATAAGGGACCGGAAAAGATTGACGGACCTGGGGCTAGACCCAAAGACAAAATATCTATGTGTACTTATGTATCATGTAAATATGGAAATAAAGCCACACATAGTTCTTGAAATGTCTTGCAGTTTAACATTGTGAGATAATGACATAAGGTAAAAGGGGATGTTCTGGATGCAGGGGAACATGGTGCAGCTATTACAAGCCCAAAATGAATGAGGAAAAAATAATTCAACATCATACTATACGCATACCTCAAAGAGAACCAAAAATCATAAGGGGGGAAAATAGATGGAAAGATTTGGTGGGATGGACCCAAGGCAAAATGTCTTGGCGTTCTTACATATCCTTGAAAGTTAGGAATCAAGACACATGTAGTTCTAGAAACTTCTTGTAGTTTAATGTCATGTAGTAAGGATGAGAAAAGGATGATATTGTTGGAGTTGGTGGCCTAGAACCAACTACTTTGTACTTTATTCATTAATAAATGCCTTATCACATCTTGATTTTTCTACTGTGTGACAATGTATGTGATAATGTCCTAAGAACAGCTGTTGCATTAATGGGTCATAGCAGATCCCTGCTATGATGAGAACCCGGAAGTGTCATAAAATATTTCTTGAATATATGTTCTATGGACAAATGATATTATTTGAGGGACATAAATAATACAGGCCATTAGGGGTGAGGACTCATAAATCTTTGAGGCACCTTCTCATGGTATGTGCCCTTGGTAATATCTAGGAGGATATTATGAGAACGAGACCCGCTAGTAAGAAATCCACATTTCCAAGTTTCATTGGATGTTCCTATCTGTGGATGTGTGTATTGGTCCTTAGACATTACGATTATTATGATTGGGTATTACAACTCGCGTACTTAGATGTATTGATGAAAACTGTGATGAAACACTGTTCGCAGTGAGGTAGGATACGTTGGGTGTGTCACAAGTAATACTGCATTAATAGATAATGTGAGAAAGGATTTGTTCCTTCTGTTTCATAACATAAGTAGATATCTCAGGCCCTTTGATGGAATTGATATAGCCTAAATAAATCCATGGTCATGGTAAGGTATGGGTGAGTTCAATTTCAAGAAGTCAAAGAAAGAATAATCGAGCACATGGGTTGATGGCACTAGCATGCAACCCGCTTGATTGGAGATATCTAGACAAAGGGATTATATGACACAGTAAGCATTCGTAGGAGGCGACACATCATTTTGGTGTTAACTTCTTTCTCTATGGGTTCATTGGTATGTTTCTAGATGCTAAACTTGGAATTTAGGTAGGCTCCGCCTAATGCCATTGAGAAAGAGGCGTAGAGGGTCACAGACTAAGTGTGTCCATGTATCTCAGTTAAATATTAATTTCACGCGTTAAATAAATATTATTCCCAACTATGGTTTAATAATTATTTAAGGATGCCTGATCGTATTTATTTCGACACTAGTTATTTGAGAGAATATATTGTGGGAGAAATAATATATATTTATTATGGAGTAATGTAGTTACATTTATTTAAGAAATAAATATCCATTACTCAAGGTCTAATAAATATGGTGGAGGAAATAAATAAAATGAGAAATAAAAGTACATAGCGTGTATATTTATGTACACTCCGTGTATTTGTTTTTCGGGATTCGTGAGAAAATATTTTTTATTTAATTAAATGATATTAAATGTAATACATTAGGCGCATGTCAAGTAATAATAATGGCCAACATTCATTATTAAGACATGGGGTATTGGTGAGAATTAAATTAAATGATTAAATGCGTTCGAGCAATTAATTCTTTTTATTATTCTAAGTATTATAATCTCAATTACATTATTCTCATAGTGTGAGAGGCATTTGGTTGTGTACAATGGATTTTGGGAAATACTCTCAAGCCAAGACAGAATTCCTTTTTCCACCAAGAACGCTTTCATGTTATGAGAGCGAGATCATCCACCACATCAAGGCGGTTGAAGGCAGGCATTGCAAGCGAAGGATCTTCCGCGCTAGGACCCAGAGATCCCTTCAGTGATGTCCAGATATACGTGGATCACATGTGGATCACTACTAGAGGAATAATGTACTTAGATTCTACAACACAATGACGGATCACAGGATCGTGACCGAAGACTCCAATGAAGAAAGAATTCCATCAAGGTAATTATTATGAATTAATTAAATTAATTATAACCAATATATGATGATCCTATCTCATGGGTTCTGGGACCCCTCTTGAGTTTTTTGTTCTTCGTTCTATTCCGAAGATTCAGTGTTTTAAATCGTGACGGATCTCGGATTGAATGTTGTTTAACATTAAAATTAAAATTGGAAAAACCCACCAACGTGCTTCCACTGTGCCTGGATCCTACAAGTGGTATCAAAGGGATCATATTGTTGATTATAATTATTTATTTTTTCAATGGTGATTTACAAATTTAATAATTTAGTTATTTCAATTCATGTTTAATCGTTCTGGAAATCTGAATCTCGAAATCTGCTCCTCCTCCTTCATTTCTCGTTCACCTAATAAAAATGAATTTTTCTTTTAATTTTGATTAAAAATAAAATAGAGGAACTAATCAGGAGGAGCCAAACGTTTCTGTCCGTAAAACAACAGAATACACAGTGTGTATTCGGAAGTACACGCCGTGTAGTCTAGTTTCAATTCATTGACTGATCCGCCAAATCATGCCATGCATTGGATTATTTCTAAGAATTTAATACACCGTGTGTTGACCATAAATAGGTGGCACACAGTTTCTGGATTACACGTCGTGTGGTCTAATGAACACGGCGTGTAGTCCCTTCAGGTTAGGGTTGGTCGTGTACCCCTACATGGATTTCCCGGATGATAACCGTGTAATGCGGAAACTACACAGCATGTGTCTCATAGAACACACCGTGTATTCTGAAAATTTCCGAACTACATTAACACGCCCAGTCCCTGGGCGTGTACTTTGGATGGATGGTGAATAAAAGTACAGGCCCTGTAGTCAGAACTACACACCATGTAATCACCCAAATTACGTAGATTTATTAAAATTTATTGTTATATTATACAAACTCTTGAGACGTGTGCCATGGTGCAGGTGTAAATCTGAGGCACAACACGTGATAGGTGTTTTAAATATATGTGTGTAATTTAACATCTGTGTAATAAATAGGAATTCACCGGGTTGCCTCCAAGGTACAAGTTACATACAAGGATAATTTTAAATGAATTTATTTGTTTAAAATAATGATGGATGATAATCGCAAGGAATTTCATAAAAGGGGTTAAGATAAAAGGATTGATTTATTAAAGATAATTAATTAATTTGAGCATTATTTATCTTAAACAAGAACGATTAAATAATTGAACGCTAGTATTATTTATGCGTAAATATCGTTGCATGTATGGATGATCATGAGAAAGACCGAGACCTTTTTATGTGAATAGTTTCTTTTAATTTATTTATTTAAATTAAATTTGTTGGCCTCCGAGCTATCTCCTCATTATTATGTAGGGCATGCGCGCCCAAGGATTATTTTATGTATAAACCACTTTTACCCCTCACCTGCATGTGAGATAAATGAATATGTAATGGATGGAGCTCCCAATCTAGTGGAGGAGGCTCAAGTCAGGAGCCAAGGTGAAACCAATCCAAGGGGATAAAAAGGTGGACAGGTGGAAAGCTGTAAACACGAACCCAACAGGTTCAAGGTGTTTCTCCCCTAGGTCTTGGGTTAGCTTATCAATCCCGAGATAAACTAACCAATAGAAAATCTCATGATCATACAATTTATTTTAATTATATTAGTTTCATGGTTTATTTATTGTGTGTGTGTTGTAACGATCACACAATTAATGAATTAAACGAGCATGCAAGATGGAAGTAAAATAAAACCGGCTTATACGTGAATATTATCTTTGACATGGTTAATCACTTAAGTAAATCCCACTTAATATTAAAAATCATGTAATAAAAGATAATAAAATGGCAATTTATGTATAAGGATGAATTCCATCAAATGAAATATTAATTCGGTATAGACTTACATAATCTTGGTTAGAGTCGAACCATAGTTCAAAGTTCTTGACCAACCCTAGTTGGGGTGATTTCAATTATCGAGGAATTCTAATTCAAGATTTTGGGTTGAACTGACTTGGTTTGCATAAAGGGTTGACTGCCACAGTAGGACTTGGTCTGACCAAGAGGAAAAGGTTGAGGAAATCCAAAATAAAAGGATTTCCGGATTGGGGAGTCCACTCAGCAGATCAAGGAGCTGCAAGTTAATACATTTGGAATTTGGAATGCCTACCTAAAACCCTTCAAGTTTCTTGACCAACCCTAGTTAGGGTAATCCGAAGGTAAATATGCATCCCTACCACTAGAATATTCAGGGAACATAATATTCTGATATCAATGGTGAGGGCTGTTGGATTTCTATAAAATAGTGGGAGAGTAATAATTATTAATTTATTTATTTGTCTCAATTTTTTTAAGAAAGTACTAAAACTCTGGTCATCTTATTTTGTTGAAACGACAAGAAAATTACTTCAAAAATATCATTGCACACCATACTCGAAAAAGAAAACCTTCTCATCAGTGCCAATTTCCTAGAGTGGCAGAGGCGTTTACACGACGTCCTTCACCAAAAAAGGAAATTGTATGTGCTGGAAGAGCCTATTACAGTTGCGCATAGGAAATAGGCTAGTGGTGAGGAATTATCTCTCTACATAAAACACAAGGATGATGCCACAGATGTCCAGTGTTTCATGCTATCGGCCATGTCTAATGAGGTTTCGAAGAAACATGAAAACATGGACGCGTATAGAATGATGTCTCACCTTAAGGATCGCTACCAAGAGAAGGCGAACTGGAGAGGTATGATATATCCAATGCTCTGTTTACTACTAATCTTGGAGAGTCTGTGCCATCTGGGCCTCATGTAGTCAAGATAATTGGCCACATTGAACACCTAGACATCTTAGGGATTAAATTCCCGGTTGAGTTGCGTATAGATCTCATCCTATCATCACATCCCAAGACCTTATCTAGCGTCATTGTAAATTATAACATGAGTGGAAATGAGAAGAGTCTATCAACGCTTCTGGCCTTGATTCACCAGGTAGATAAGGACATGAGGTGTGACAAACCTGCGGTCCTTATGGTGAAGGAAGGACAAGTCTAAGGGTCTAAATAATTATAAACATTCTGAAGCCCCTGAGCTCCATCCCTCCAAGAAGGAGAAGATCCAGAGGTAGGGAAGGGAATGGGAGGCAGTGTGTTTTGCAATTGGAAAGCAGGGACACTAGAAGAGGAAATGCACCCAGAAGCATGGGGACGCTAAAGTTTCGTTTTTTTATTGAGTGCAATCCTTCTATTTGTACACATTGGGTATTAGATACAGCTTATGGGGCTCACATCTGTATTCAAATGAAGGAACCAAGTAGATTTAGAAAGATTGCCAAAGGATAGGTGGATCTTCGAGCTACCAATGGTGCAACGCTGGCTGTATTGGCCATTGGCGACTATCACCTCTCATTGCCAACTATCATGATTTTGGTTTTACAAAACTGTTATTTTGTGCCTAGTGTTACCAAGAACATAATTTCTGTATCTTGTTTGGATAAGGATGGATTTGTTTTCATGTTTGGAAATATGGGTTGTCTCTTTTATAAGAACAACGTATGTTATGGTATGGCACATTTGAATAATGGTTTGTATGTATTGAATTACAAAAACCATGTTTTGGAAAATGATATCGAAACAAACTCACATGACTCATACATCACCCCAGTTACGGCATCATTGGCTTGGTCACGTGAATGAGAAGTGCTTGACAAAGCTCTGCCAAGATGGCTATTTAGACTGTATTGAGATAAAACCACTTGATAGATGTCATGCTTGTTTACAAGGAAAAATGACCAAGTCCCATTTTGGTGGACCGGGTGAAAGGGCCACAGAGGTTCTAGGATTCGTACACACGGATGTATGTGGACCATTTCCAGTAGAAGCTAGAGGTGGATATTCTTACATCATTACTTTTACTGATGATTTGAGTAGATATAGATTTGTTTACTTAATGAGGTATAAGTCATAAGCCTTAGAGAATTTTAAGGAATTCAAGAATGATGTAGAGAATCATCTTTGTAAGAAGATAAAGAAACTTCGATCAGATCGAGGTGGAGAATATATGAACCAAGAGTTCATCGATCTTCTACGGGAGTCTGGGATTCTATCTCAGCTCACTCCTACTTATACACCACATTGTAATGGTGTTAGTGAAAGTAGGAACCGCACATTGTTAGATATGGTGAGGTCGATGATGATTCATGCAGATCTTACATTATCCTTTTGGGGATATGCATTACAAACTGCAACATACACATTAAACCGAGTACCAACTAAGATGACAAATGGAATTCCCTCCGAGTTATGGAATGGAAAGAAAAACCATTTTGTCACATACATGTGTATGGGGATGTGAGGCATTTGTTAAGGCCGTCTGAGGAAACAAACTAGCACCACAGGGCACGAAGTGTATCATTAAAGGATATCCCAAGGAAACAAAAGGATATTACCTATATAAACCTCAGAAAAGAAAGTGACTGTGTCCAAACAAGCCATCTTTCTTGAGAGGGAGCACATCCTCAATAAGGATAGTGGGAGAAAGATTGACTTCGACGAAGTTGATGCTCAAGATACACAAGAGTTGGTATAGGAACAAGTTCCACAGGTCCCAGTGGAAGAGGTGCCAAAAACACAAGTACTGTGTAGGAGCTCATGAGAGGTAAGGGAACTAGAGAGATTTGGTTTCCTAGTCACCGAGGATGGTGAATCATTATTGTTGGACAATGATGAGCCTCTCTCGTACAAGGAAGCAGTATAAATCTCATAAGTTGCATGATGGCTAGAAGCTATGAATTCTGAGATGGATTCCGTGTATCAGAACCAAGTTTGGGTTCTAGTCGATGAGCCAGTTGATGTAAAGCATGTTGGATGAAAATGGGTATTCAAGTGAAAGATGGACATGGAAGGTCAAGTTAGCACCGATAATGCAAGGCTAGTGGCTAAAGGATTCAGACAACGTCAAGGAATTGACTATGATGAAACCTTCTTTCCAGTTTCCATGTTTAAATCCATAAGAATCATAATTTCCATGCCATCTTACCATGACTACGAGATTTGGCAGATGGATGTCAAAATAGCATTCCTTAACGGGAACCTTCAAGATGATGTCTATATGACACAACCATACGGGTTTGTGATACTAGGTGAAGCCAAACGGGGTTTCAAGTTGCAGAAATCCATTTATGGATTGAAGAAAGCATCCAGGTCATGGAAAATTCAATTTGATGAAGCCATAAAGGAATTTTGTTTCATTAAGAACGAATGTGAGACATGTGTTTATAGGCGGTTTAATGGGAATACGGTCGTTATCGTAGTAGTATATGTTGATGACATATTTCATATTGGAAACGACTACCACCATTACAGTCAGTTAAGGACTGGTTGAACAAGTTATTCTCCATGAAAGACTTAGGTGAAGAAGCCTACATTCTAGGGATCAAGATCATTCGTGATAGATTCAAGAGGCTGCTTGGACTAAGCCAGGGTATATACATTGACAAGATACTAAAGAGATTTAATATGGAACAATCCAAGAGGTGATTGGTTCTAATGTCACATGGCTTACATATTTCTAATAAAATGTGTCCTCAGACACAACAAGAGAAATATAGAATGAGTAAGATCCCATACGCTTTAGCTATAGGATCCATTATGTATGCCATGTTATGTACCAGGCTTGATATTGCCTATGCACTGAGCATGATAGGAAGATATCAAGCAGATCCATGAGAACAACATTGGACTACTGTTAAGACTATCCTTAAGTATCTGATAATAACTAAGGATATGTTCCTGGTTTATGGAGGAGGCGAGGAGATTGTCATTAGAGTGTATGATGATGATGGTTTTTAGACAGATCAAAACGATCTGAAGTCACAATCTGGATATGTTTTCTGTCTCAATGGAGGAGCTATGAGCTGCAAGAGTTTAAAGGTGTTGGTTGTTGCCGATTCTATAGCGGAGTCTGAGTATATAGCGGCTTATGATGTATCCAAGGAAGCCTTCTAGATTCGGAACATTGTCCAGGAGCTTGATGTGGTGCCTAAGTGTACTGATCCCTTTACATTGTATTGTGATAATACTGCAGCAGTGGATCTTGCAAAAGAACCAAGGTCACATCAACGGACAAAGCACATACTACAGAAATATCACCTCTTGAGGGATTTCTATCAAAGGGGTGAATTTGTAGTGAGTAGAGTGTCCACGTAAGAGAATGAGGCGGACCCCATGACTAAAGGCCTATCTCAGTAGAAGCATGAATATCATGTGAGAGCTAGCGAGTAAAAGGTTGTTAGCAGTTGGCTCTACTCCAAGTGGGAGTCTGTTGGAGTTGGGGGCCTAGAACCAAATACTTTGTACTTTATTCATTAATAAATGCCTTATCACATCTTGATTGTTCTTCTACATGATAATTCATGTGATAATGTCATAAGGACAACTGTTGCATTAATGGGTCATAGCGGATCCCTACTATGATGAGAACCCGGAAGTTCCATAACACTGTTCTTGAATATATGTTATATGGCCGGATTATATTATTTGAGGGAGAAAAATAATACAGGCCATTAAAGGTGAAGACTCATAAAACCTCGAGGCACCCTCTCATGGTGTGCTCCCTTGGTAATATCCAGGAGGATATTATGAGAATGAGACCTGCCAGTAGGAAATCCACATTTCAAAGTGTCATTGGATGTTCCTATCTGCAGATGTGTTTATTGGTCCATAGACTTTAAGATTATTATTAATGGGTATTAGAACTCGCGCACTTAGATGTATTGATGAAAACTGTGACGACACACTATTCGCAGTGAGGTATGATACGTTGGGTGCATCACGAGTAATACTGCATTAATAGATAATGTGAGAAAGGATGTGTCCCATCTTTTTCATAACAGAAGTAGATATCTCAGGCCCTTTGATGGAATTGATATAGTCTAAATATATCCATAGCCATGGTAAGGTATGGGAGAGTTCAATTCCAGGTAGTCAAAGAAAGAATAATCGAGCCCATGGGTTGATGGCACTAGCATGCAACCCACTTGATTGGAGATATCGAGACAAGGGGATTATATTACACGGTAAGCATTCGTAGCAGGTGACACGTCATTGTGGCACTGACTTCTTTCTCTATGGGTTTCTTGGCATGTTGCTAGACACTAACCTTGGACTTTAGCGAGGCTCTGCCTAATGCCACTGAGAAAGAGGCCTAGAGGGTCACACACTAATTGTGTACATTTATCCCAGTTAAAAATTAATTTAACAAGTTAAATAGATATTATTCACGACTGTGGTTTAATAATTAGTTAAGGATTCCTGACTGCATTTATTTCGACACTAGTTATTCGAGAGAATATATTGTGGGAGAAATAATATATATTTATTATTGAGTAATGCAGTTACATTTATTTATGAAATAAATAGCCATTACTCAAGTTCTAATAAATATGGTGGATGAAATAAATAAAAAGAAAAATAAAATCACACGCTGTATATATTTATATACACTCCGTCTAGTTTGTTTTTAGGGATTCGTGAGAAAAATATTGTTTGTTTAATTAAATTATATTAAATGTAATACATTAGTTGCATGTCAAGTAATAATGATGGTCAACTGTCACTATTAAGGCATGAGGTATTGCTAAGAATTAAATGAAATAATTAAATGTGTTCGAGCAATTAATTCATTTTATTATTCTAAGTATTATAATCCCAATTACATTATTCTCATAGAGTGAGAGCCATTTGGTTGTGCACAACGGATTTTGGGAAATACTCTCAAGCCAAGAGAGAATTCCTTTTTCCACCAATAATGCTTTCAAGTTACGAGAGCGAGATCCTCCACCGGATCAAGGCGGTTGAAGGCGGACATCACTAGCGAGGTCTCTTTCACGCTATCACCCGGAGATCCCTTCGGCGACATCCAGAGATACGTGGAGCACATGTGGATCACTACTAAAGGAATCCTGTACTTGGATTCTACAATGCAACGACGGATCACAGGATCGTGACCGGAGACTCCAACGAAGAAAGAATTCCATCGAGGTAATTATTATGAATTAATTAAATTAATTATAACCAACATATGATGATCCTATCTCATGGGTTCTGGGACCACTCTTATGTTTTTCGTTCTTCGTTCTCTTCTAAATATTCGGCGTTTTAAATCGTGACAGATCTCTGATTGAACATTGTTTAACGTTAAAATTATAATTGGGAAAACCCACCAACGCGCTTCCGCTGTGCCCGAAACCTATAGATATCCTTGAAGGGTATATGTGATGCGGTAGTTGTAAGACCTATGTGAGTAAGGAAAAATTATGTTCACATGGTTTCATGTGCTATGGGAGACTTAGTCCTAGCGCCCAAAAGGAAGAAACAATTTTCGGTACCAAGGGATAGACATGAAGACAAAGTGTACATTCATTCCTACATATCCAATAAGGATAATAATCAAGCCAAACATATTTCATAAGATTCCATGCATCTTAATGTCATGTAATAAGGATGAAAAATATTATAGTTTAAGGTTACAGATCTCTGATTTTAGATTCAAAATTTATTATCGTGTGCGTGTGACAGAATGGAAGAAAATGGTGAATCACCACACCCGATATTCGGTACAACATGCGGATGGATATAATGATTTTGGATAACTACTAACCATGTTTTCATAGTATCCATATGTTGTGACCAAGAATGAGAACAGACAATTTAACATCGACTGATGACCATATTTTCAATGCGGGACTTGTATCAAATTGTCATTCGATATCCTCCAAGATGTTGTCCCAAAATTGTATTGAACCAAGGTGGCATGAGACTAGGATTCTCGGGGGTCTTTTAGATGTGAAATATGGTGAAGACCCAAATGATGGTCATGCACGAATCTAGTCATTACTCATGTAATTTAATGTTTTGTGGTAAGGACAAGGGATATCTTAGTTTAATGCAATAGAGCTCAAACCACAAGGTTTGTTTAGCACTTGTAGATTATCATCATTCATGAACAGGGTGATTGGTAATTTTATATCATGGAAATAAATGATCAAATAATTTAACATCATGTGGTAAGGACAAAAAATATCATATTTTAAGTTCATAGAGCTCAGACCATAATGTGTATTCACCATTTGAAGTTTTTCGTCATGCAGGATGAAAGGGATCTCAGTTAAAGGGCGTAGAGCCCAGACCGTTTTTAGTTTGTCATCATGTAGAATGAAAGGGAACAATCTTGTGAAGTACTATTGAGGGAATTTTTCATTTATGGGAGGAGTGATTCACTCACTGGTCTCTCCCAAATATACCTATGTTTCTAGGGTTAAAGACATGATTTTCATTTTGCTTGGGTTGTCGAATCCTCACAGACATAATAAGGATCCTACATACACATATATTATAGAGATTGTTTTGGGCTATGAAGTGGACAACATTGGTATATTTTATATGGGTTTAAATTAACACTAAAATGAATTTATTAATTCAATTTATTATAATGTTTTGATACTAGGTTGTTATAAAAGATGGATTGGATGCAATTATTTTTTTTACAATACCAATTTCATTAACTAGAGTAGGATTTATTCAATAAATTCAAATGATCCACATCAATTAAAGGTTAAAAACCTTAGAAAACATGATAATAACCAATAAACTTGTAGGATAATATTCATGAGCACTCCAAGGTAAAAGATCTTATTTTCACAGGAATGTTGGGTGATAAAATTTAATAAGGAAGAGGAAGAGAGAACATCATTGAATAAAAAACTCAAATAAACGAAATAAATAAATATTTATAAAGTGACAAATAATATACAATAAATACTATTTCTACTCCCTTGGATCAACCCATAAATGGGTTATCCCTCCATTGATTACATGTTCTCAATGGAAGCAGGAAATATACTCATAAAGGCAGAATTGAAGATGTAAAAACAAAAAATTAATGATCACTCTACCATTGTGTGAAAAATTTCACAAGGTTTGGTGTGAATAAGTTCACACGTTGAGGAAACGGTGTCATAATGATAAAATAAATAAAAAAATAAGAGTATAATAAAAGATTTTATTAAAAACTAATTTGATTCTAACAACTTACATGGGAAAGAAGAATGATACAAAGACAAATCGGCATAATTACACAACAATGAAACCAAACATCCAAGATCATCAACTCCTCCTCCTCTACTACCGTAATTAAAATTTTTTGAATCCTTGTATCAACCCCCAATATTTCCAAGTATTATTAATTAAGGGTGGTGGGCCTAGGTGGGTGGAAAATTAATGGAGAGGAGACATTTCCACTCTTGACCTGAAGTGGAAGCCAACTTGAATCCAATGAAATGATGTGCCAAAATGACATTTACATGGATTAATTTTAGTGGGCCACAAAATGATAAAGTTAATACCTTGATGTCTCCTAATAGGATGTAAAATTTCAACAAAAAATAGTTTCTAGTTTGCATGATATGATTTAAAAGGTTGGTTGTTTTTCTGGGCGGCAGAATCTGGCATAGAATTTCATCTTCAACTTGGGCCGCCTGGAACTCTATTAAACCATCTGAATTAGATTGATCCACTTGAGAATTAAATGTTACCCATTATTTAATTTATATTCAGCTAAAATTTTAGAATTATTGGTCTTGAATTTTGGAAGATAATGTACTTTTATTGGGTTATTGTCCAGTTCACTTCCCCCAGAATGTTGTTTGTTCATGGGCCACATGGGTGGTCTTCCAATGTGAATCTTATAGTGCTCCAAACGAATAAATTGTTACTTATAGAATGGGAGACCTGAAAATAAAATATTAAAGTAAAATCAAGAAAATTTTGTGTTTCATGAGGTGTTCAAGAATATACCATGTAATAGTGCATTTTAAGAACAAATTACATTCATAATGTGATATAATGTTCAATGTCTAAAACGAACTAAAAATGTGTTTTATGATCAATAAAGAACATGAGTACTATAATATAAAAATGAATATCTCCTATTTTAGTGGATAATCACACCCCAACTTGAGGTTTTCTTGTCCCGAGAAGAATATACCTCAACAATAAGAAATTTAAATTCTTTTTCTAAAAAACATTTTAATACACATTTCTCACCCAAAGACCTCATACCAAACAATTACGAAACCCATCCAAATAATTCAAAACAATATAGGTCTAGAAGTTTATCCCAAGCCCAAGCCCATTCCATTGTCCAAACTCATTGCCACAATTCATCCAATTTCAATTAAGCATGATGACATGTTGTGAATAACATTGGTCATGGGGGTTCATCTTTATTCAAAAGAGAAAATATGGAAGCACTAGGTGGAATCTCGTCTTAATATTAAGATTAGTATTAATTTTTTTTATTTTTATTTTTTATTTTTTTATAATTATACAATGGTAAAATATAATTGAACTCAATCGAGTCAACCCATGTAGAAAGACGTTGCCGATGACTCCCAGGCTCAAAGACCATAGGGCACCAAGTGAAGCTCACTTACACAGGCATCATCTTGAGTTTACTCAATCAAAAACAAATTCATAGTACCACATATAGAGATAAAATGTCTGACGCCGGTCCAGAAATATATGGATTCATGATCCCCAAGTTCTGAAATTCACACATTAGGTCAATACATTACTCTACAAGCAATTTATTTTTTTATTAATTTTTTTTTGTGTTTTTTATTTTTTAAATAATACTCATGTTGAAATTAAATTGATCACCAAACCAATGAAATTTATTATGAGACCCCATGAACTCAATCTTATACCCCACAATCCAAAGGTTGTGCATTGTGTTTTTTATTAAATGGATGAAAATATAAATGGTGACAAATCGCATCATAAAACCTAAATTTCCAAAATCTATGCACATGAACTAAAACATGCATTAAAATTTTAATCAAGGCATAAAAAATTATTTTATATCCAATTTAGAAATTTATAATGTGTATTATCATGTTCAAGGATAATGAATTTTTTAAATCCAAACATTTATTTATACACTCAAAAGAATTTTTTTATCTCATATCCCCCCAACATAAAATTACATTTTTCCTAATACTTAAAGAAAAAAATTAGAAGTGGGTATAAGTAGAGTATATTCATTCTAAAAAGAATTTTAAATAATAAACATGGAACAAAGTCACCTTGTTTTTTGAAGTTCATGTTCATGACACTCCGGATTACTCCTTTGATCTCCATGTCACTTGGAGAATCCTCGTTAATGATGAAACATTGTGTTTGTACACCTGGAGAAAAATTGAATTTCCTAAAAATCCTTCAATCTCAGTAGCCCCTAAATCTTACACACCAACACAATTACAACACAATGGGACCCATTGAGGTTCCCTTAACTAAAAATAAATAAAAAGAAAAGGAAAGGTAAAAACATATGTTTATCATTGAAAATACAACCTTGAGTAAATGTATAGGTAAAGTCCCGGTTACCTCCCAGAAAGAACTTTGTTTAATATCATTAGCTCGACAAGGACCTTAACTCTATCAAAAAATTATGCTTCATAGGTTGTCTCAGTTAACTCATCATTTGTTCCCTTTTTATTGAATGATTCATGTAATGGTTTTGTCCTATGTCAATTGACTTTGAAAATGATATGACTAAAGGGATCCTAAATCTCTACTGCCCCATGGGGGTACACATGATTCACTATGATTGGACCTAACCATCTAGACCTTAACATTCTCGGGTGTAAATGGTGTTTTGAAATATAAAAGAGCATGAATTTTCCAGGTTTAAATTTTTTGACTTTGATATTCCAATGTTGGTAGTCTTGAACTCTAGATTTATTTATCCTTGAATTTTCTTAATCATCCATCCTATGTTCTTCATATTCAATAGGATCTAATTTCCCCTCTGCTTAGGCCAAAGAAATGTCAAAGTTTATTTCGTATATTTCCCAAATGGCCTTATTCTCAATTTCAATTGGTAAGTGCCATGCTTTAAGAAAAACTAACATATATGGTTACATTAATAGGATGGTTTTGAATGTTGTACAATATGCCCAAAGGTAATCCAATAGTTTCTCAAACCAATTGATCATATAGGGATTGAATGTTTTTTTAAGAATTTGTTTAATCTCCCAATTCGCTAACTCAGCTTGACTATTGGTTTCAGGATGGTAACTAGTGGAAACTTCATGAGAAATCCCATACTTAGAAATGAGTGAGTAGAATGGGATGTTTTAAAAATGGGTTCCTCAATCACTGATTATAGAACATGGAATTCCAAATCAAGAAAATATTTTCTCTTATAAAAATATGATCACAACATGAATAGTGTAGGATTCCTTAGTGAGGTTAAGCCAGTTGAAACCACATTGGAGGTCCTTTTCAGTGATTTTCATTGTGGAAGAGTGACATCCACAAGCCTCTCTATGAAACGTTTTTATAATGGGCTCTTACTAAGACCTAGGAACACATCTCCTCATGATTTGATCAGGGTAGAACATGAAGAGGTAAGGATCATCAAACACATAGTGTTTGACATCAGAAAATAATCTCATCATAGCTTGGGTACCAAGGAATTTTGTAACATCACCTATAACCATGTGGTTTTCTATGCCTTCATACCATAGGCTATCACTCATAGAATATCGGTGTTCATCAAGAAATTAATCAGACATAGAAATGTGATGTGAGTTGTTTTTAAATTATATCCTAGAGAGGTGATCAGCTACAACATTTTCAACACCCTTTTTATCCTAAATGGTCAAACAAAAATCATGATGAATAAGGACCCACCTAATAAATCTATCCTTATAATCTTGTTTTTAGGAAATTTATTTCAAGGATGAATGATTGGTGAAGATAATGATGTGTAATCCTAACTGATAAGACCTAAATTTCTCTATGGAAAATAAAACAACAATAAATAATTTCTAAATCGCGGTGTAGTTGATTTGTGAATAAAATAATTATTTACTTACATAAGCAATGAAACATGGATTTTTCTCACATTGTTGTCCTAAGAATGAACCTATAATGAAGTCACTCGTATCACTCATGAGATTTAACAGATGTTTCCAATTGCGATATTTCATGATTGGTGGAGCTATAAAAGTTGACTTATGTATAGAGAATGATTCCTCATAGCTTTATATCCCTAAAAATGGGGAATCATTCTCAAATAGATCACAAACTGGTCATGAAATAGAGATAATATACTTAGTGAACTATCTATAGAGACCAACATGTACTATGAAGGACCACACATCCTTGACAGTTTTAGGAGAGGGAAGGTGATAAATGATATCTATCTTAGATTTATCAACTTATATCTGTCTACCAAAGACCAGATAGCCTAGAACTAGTCTATCTATTACCATTAAATTAATTTTTCACCAGTTTATGATGAGATTATTATCCTATCATCTTGAAAAAACCCTTTTATCATTTAGAAGTTATCCATCATAATTATCCCCAAGGATGGAGATGCCATCCATGAATAACTATAAACAATCCCCCAACATGTCCAAGAAGATTCCCATCATGTACCACTGGAAGGTACTAGGGGCATTATATAACCCAAAGGGAATGAGCTTGAAGGAAAAAGTTTCCAATGGAAAAGTGAAGTTTGTTTTTCCTTGATCCTCTAAGGAGGCCTCGATTTGATTTTACCCTGAGAATCCATCTAGGAAGTAGTAGAATTGATGTCCTTCCACTTGCTCAATGACTTGATCAATGATGGGTAATGGGAAATGGTCTTTCTTGGTACATGAGTTGATCTTCCTATAGTCAATGTAGACTTTCCATTCACTAGGTTACCTTCTGGGGAGAAGGACACCATCCTCATTTTTTGATCACATTGATTCTGTATTTTATTGGGACAACTAGAATTGGTCTTACCCATTCAATCTCAGCAATGGGGTGGATGATACCCTCTTTCAACAACTTAAGAAGTTCATTCCTTACAACATAAATAATATTGGGATTGAATCTCCACTAAGGTTGATGACATGGCTTGGATTCATATTCAAGAACAATCTTATATGTTCCGATGAGTTGTCTAATCCCACGAATATCAGAAAGGGTCTATCCAATTGCTTTTTTACTCTTTTCTATGACATCCAGAAGAATCCCCTCTTGATTGGATTCAATAGATTAAGACATTATGATGGGAATGGTTCAATTTTACCCTAAGAATGCAATATTTTGTAAGGAATTTAAGACCTTAAATTCAAGATCATATGGGTTAAGACTTTCAAAAGCAGAATGGGACATTGTATCAAACTCGGTCTCTGCATCAAAATTTATTGACATAATTGGTTTCTTTGGAATAGAAGTTTTAGCCACTACATTGGCCAGATCAGTTTCATGAATGGTTATGGAACTAATTTTATTGATTTCGAAAAAGGAATCATTTATTGGTGATTTGATAAAATCATCAAAAGAGATTTCTGAAAGGGATTAAAGCCAATGAGACGAAATTCCATCATGTGAATAAAGGAAATAAATATCTTCTTGAATTAAATATCTATCAATAATTCCTTGATGTTCCTCCAGTTCACTATCAACACAACCAATCCAATTAACCTCATGGATCTCTTTATTATCCATAATTTGAGAGTTTTCATTTTATATTTTCAGATAAAGACTCTTGTTTCTTAATGTTATTGTCATGTTCCCATTTCAGGATCAGATGACTGAGTTGAGTTTTTCTAAGAAGGGATGACCATGGATGATGGGGGATTTCTCCCTATGACCAAAGCATGGGTGATTTTCAAGGACAATGAAGTCAACTGGTTAAATTAAATTTTAAACCATCTCCAAAACATCCTTTAATATCCCCTTGGGAACTCAAACACTATAATCATCAAGTTGAAGAGTCAAATTTGTGGGTGGGAGTTCATCGATCACAAATTAATAATACATGGAATTTGGAATGAGGTTCAAACTATCACTTATGTTATTAAGGGAATTGACAAATTTTTTCTCTCCTATCTCAACATTGATGTATGGACATCATGGATCTTTCATTATTGGAGGAATGGTCCCTTGAAATGTGGTACTCACATTAGTAGAAAAATGGACTTGGTTTTTATGTGAAAATTTCATTTAAAAAGTTCACATGTCTGTACTGTAATTTGAGTAGGAAAGAATGGTTTGGATTGAATCAAGAAGGGGAATTTTCAACTTAACCTGAGAGAATATTTCCCTCAATGATTAATTCTATTCTGGTTGAGATTTTTCTCCCATGCATTGAGGGAAGGGGTAGGTTGTTTTATTGTTTGGTTAGGTTGTGGTTAATTCTCATTTTCATTGGGTTTTTCTAAATATTTGGGTGGTTAATCATCGTTTTCATGTGTTGTTAAAGAATTTAATGGTTTTGCAATGGTTGGACTAGTTTTCTCAATGGATTTCCCACTTCTTAAAATTGTCACTGCTTTGAGTTGTTCATGAGTGGTTTGTCTATAACTGGATTCTCCCCTTAAAGTTGAGGATGCTAGTGCCTGAGTGGGTATGTGTTACTTCTTGGTTTTAATGGTTTTAATTCCATCTTTAAGGGATGATACTTCTATGTTTATTTTATCTATTTTTTATATAACTGTTCAAGGAATGATAGAGGGACTGATTGGGAAGTGGCATGTACTTGGTTTATCCCATGAGGATACATTGGTTGTTTGATTGGTTGTTGAATGGGTTGATGGATAGGTTGTAGGAATTTGATAAAAGGATGTTGTTATCAGACTATTTGTTGTTGGAATTGGTTATGGTTTTGAAATTTTTTTGTAGGGTATGGGTTTGGTCCTTGTGGATGACTAGGTTGTTGGATGGGTTTGTGGTCATTCTTCTAATAGAATCCCAGATGGTCATTATACATTGGGTTTAATGTTTTTTCGTACTATTTCATATAAAATTTAAGAGCTTTGACCTCCCCTTATGGTCTTCCAAATATAACATCCTTAATTAAAGGGATGGTCGGGAAGTTGTCGGTCTTTTGGTCATGCTTATCACAAATTATGAAAATAGGTTCAACAGTTTCGATTACATGGACCTTCCTAAGATCAATATCCTCAACCTTCCTAGTGATTGCCCCAAGTTTTACCTAAGAATTTCCTCCTCCCTGAGTGTGTAAATTACACCAGAGTTGGGTGTCTTCTCAAAGTAAGGTGATGTTCCCTGTATTTTTTTTCGGTATATCCTTTAAGATGCTCGTAATCATTATTTGGGAATTTGTTTTTGAAGGTTTCATTATGCATCATGTTAATGAATTGTTTTTTTACCAAACAAAATCTTTCATAGAACATTAAAACATGTTTTGGGATTTAAAATACATGGTGAGATACCATGTTGAGTGTATATTTTAACCTTTACTAGGTTTCATAAAACGAGTCCTACTCTTTTTCAAAAACGTTTTGGATTTTCTTTTTAAGTGAAAATGCTCTACGATGGGGTAAGTTCATTTGTAAACATATCTATAAAATTGGTCCCATGGGTGAATTGATGTCGGTCATAGATTTTTAACAAATCATTTGATTGATTATTTAGTGAGAATGGAAAGAGATGCATCTTAGTTAACTCATGTTGATGTGGTGGGAACATGGTTTCAACAATGTCGTTTATCTCTTTGACAAGAAGTTATGGCATTTATGACTCCATCCTATGGAATATAGGACGGTGGATTAGGAAATTAATATTGGAGACATAGTGGTCTTCTCCTAGGTCCGCATTCCTAATGCAAGAGGGTGTATTGGTCCTATCATGTGTTATGTAGTCATTCATGGTCTGATCGAATGCATTCCCCATGTTTGGGGCTGCCTCATTTGGATTTCCATATTTGTTCCCACCCGGGTTTATAACTTGGTTTCTTTGAATAACCTCCATTTAAATGGGATTAATTTTTGAATTTAGTTTATTATGAAGATTATGATATAATTGAAAGACTCCTTTGGTGTACATTACTCACCAACCCTTGGACTATCCACCCTAATAAGTTGGTTTGATTGGTCATGGGTATATGTGGACATGTGAACAAAAAACTAAAAAAATAATATAGAAAAGATAAGATAATTGAGGTGAGAAAATATAAATGGGGGAGAATAGAATGAGAGTCGATATGGCATACTTGGTTCCCTAGTAACGACACCAAAATTTGGTCTCGCCCAAATTTACCCATGTTTTTAGGGTTAAGCGGTCACTTGTAGTTTAGCTTGGGTTGTCGAATCCTCAAATACCCTGGAAGGAACCTATAGAAACGTACATTATATAGATTTTTTTTAATAATAAGTGTACACCTTTCTTTGAGTCTATATGTTTTTAAATTAACACTAATATATCTATGTAAATTCAATTTGATAGAAAGGTTTGATCCTAGGTTATTATAAGGGATGGATTGGATGAAATTATGTTTTTTACAATTATAATTTCATTAACTCGAGTAGGATTCATTAAATGAATTCAAACTAACCTCATAAATTACTGGTTAAACACCTTAGAAAAGGAATTATAACAATCTATACACTTTTAAGATCATTTTCATGAGCACTATAGTGTGATGGATTTTATTAGTACATACAAGTTGGGCGATAAAATTCAATAAGCTAGAGGAAGAGAGAAAATAATTGAAAAAAAACTCAACTACTAGAAATTATTAAAAAATTATATAGTGTAAAATAACATCCAATCCATCCAACTTATACTCCCTTGCATCAAAACTTAAAAGGGTTAGCTCTCCATTGATGGTATGTTCTCAGTGAAGGCTGGAAGTAGACTCATAAGGGTGGAATTGAAGAAGTAAAAACAAAAAGATAACGATCAATCCACAATTCTATGAATAATTTCACAAGGTTTGGTGTGAATAAGCTCACACCTTAAGGTAATAGTATGAACATGACATGAAGAAAAAAATAAGAGTAGAAGGGGTATGTTTATAAAAAACAATGGATATTGAAACAACTTACATGAGAAAGACAAACATTAGAATGAGAAATAGACATAATAGAATTACAATGAAAACAAATCTACAAGATCATCAACTCCTCCACCACCACTTCCTTAAATAGGCATTTTGTAAGCCTTGGGTAGATCCCCATATTTCCAAATCTATTCAATTATTAATTATGGGCCTTGGTGGGTGGAAAATTAATGGAGAGGAGACTTTTCCACTCTTGACCTAAAGTGGAAGCCAGATAGCATCCACCGAAAAGAGATAATGATATTTCCTTTTAGATGGATGAATGTTAGGGGTGAATATAAGGAGAAAATGGATCCCCATATGTCTCATAAAATCCTGTTAAATGTCAGAAAAAATATATATTTTTTTTTTCATGATATTATTTAAATGGTGGGCTATTTTTCTTGGCCGCAGAATCTGTCCCAAAATTTCATCCTTACATTGGGATGCCTAGAACTCCATTAAAACATCTGAATGAGATTTACCCACTATTTAATTAAATGTTAAACATGATTTACTCAATATTAAGTTAAATTTTTTGAATCATTGGGCTTAAATCTTGGCGTCTATAGTACTTTTATTGGGATATTATCCATTTCACATTTCCCAGAATATTGTGGGTTCAAGGCCCATTTTGGTGGTTTTATATTATGAATCGTCGAGTGATCCAAATTCATGAATTGTTATTTATACCATTGGAGACCAGAATATAAAATATGAAAAAAAATCTATACTTTTTTTTGTTTTATGAGGTGTTCAAGAATGTACCATGTAATAGAGCATTTTATGAAGGAATTACAGTCATAATGTTAAATAATATTCAATGTGTAAAATAAAATAAAAATGGTGCTTATAATTAATAAATCACATCAATATTATAACATAAAAAATTAATTTTAGCATCTTTCAATGGATAATCACTCACCATCCATGGTGACCAGAGAGTATGCACCATTGGGGTAAACCATGTGATTGATATAAGGTCCCTCCCATTTGTGCTCTAACTTTGGTGGCTTCCTACTAGGTATCATTTGTATTCATAGGGACAATAAGGTGTATCCTTGAAAGAAATAATGGAGATGAAATTTATTATTTAAGGCTCTGGAAATCTTATTCTGATGCCTCTCTAGATTGTCCAAGGAATGAAGCAGGTTCTCATCAAGGGTTCTTGTTCATCCAAACAGACTTCTACTACACTGTCTAATGTCTTCTAATCATAGATGGATTTGCGGAGTGACGAAAACTAAATCTCAATGAGCATTATTGACTCCGTTCCATAAACATGTTTTTATGGGGTCACCTTGGTGGAATTACATGGAGTCTTTCGGTAAGCCAAGAATGCATTGGGAAGCTTTTCCGGACAACTCTTCTTGTTATTACCAACCTTCTTCTGCAAAATTTGAGAGACGGTATTGTTGAATGTCTGTATCTACCCATTTTACTATGCATGATATCAATATATATGATTAGAACATATATTGAACTTGGAATACAATTTCATCATCTCAGATTCCTAGAAGTTGGTGTTGTTATCGGTGAGGATATCGTAAGGGACATCATCTCGGTGGATGATATTTGAGATCGTGAAATAAATGATAAAATTGGAGTTGAATTTCATGAGTGTAGTTTCCTCTATCCACTTGGAAAATAAATATGTATTAGTCATGATAAACCTGGACCGATGAGTTGTTACTAGTTGTTATGGTTCAACGACATCGAGTCCCCTGATCGCAAAGGTCCATTAGTACATCATAGTATGAATAGGATCTAGAGGCTGATGCCAAAAATTGGCATGTATATTGAATTTATACAACCTCTTGGTAAACTCAATACAGTCATGAATCATGATGGGCCAAAAAAAGCACAACCATCCGATCTAATGAGAGAGTTTTAGGCTTGGCTGATGAGGTCTATATGAACTAGTATAAACATCCTCCATAACCTGGGGAATCTTGTCTTACTAATTGTAACGGAGGAGAACCCAATCAAAACTATATCTATAGAGGATCTTATCAATACTGGGACCACTCTGGAGGGTGAAATACACTGTGCTCCATCGGATTCTCTCACGATAAACAATATTATTTTCGAGAAATCCGTGTTGGAGGCACTTGATTAAAGGAGTTGTCCAATTATGGGATTCTTCTATTATAGTGGATGGGGGACCTGTAGGTCCTGATGTCGATTCACTAGTGGTATAATGAATTTATTTTTGACTATCATAATCGTTCAGAGTGATCAGAGTGATGAATATTCAATGCACCACATAGATATTCAAATCATCCTAGTCAAGCTCTGCAAGAGATGTAGCAAGACTGGCCAAGGAATCAGCTCGACCATTCTACCTTTGAGGAACACGTATGTCCTTCGGCCGAGAAGTGAACTAGTCCATTAATAGGAAAGTGTGCTCTAATAGGGGTACATGCTTCGGCTTCCTAAAGACATAGTCACTATTGATCGTCTTGATGACCAGATCAGAGTCCCCTTTCACATGTATTTGGGGAACATAAATATTGAGGACATGTTCGAGCCCAGTGATAAGGGCCTGATACTCCATCTTGTTGATGGTACAGCCTTATAACAACAAGATCGAACAGAGAAGGATAGCTTCTATAGGCGTGGTGAAGATGAAATCCAATCCCACTCTGTTAAGCCTTGGATCATTGAGTCCTCTACTGGTAGAGCTTCGTGAAGCACTATGGAAGTGCATCTTCCAACATGGAATGACTTGATCCACTAAGAGTATTGCCGTGTCCGGGAGATCATGATCTACTGACTCCTCTGCAATGGATGGATGTGCCTTAATAAAGTATGCCAGTTCCTAACTCTTGACAGATCTCTACTAAATGAACCTGATGTCAAACTACGGAATGATCAATACCCACCGAACTAGATGGCTTGTCAACATGAGGTTGTTCAGAAAATATTTCTGGGGGCCTATGTGAGACACCAAATATTTTTCATGGTGCTACATGTAATTTCATAATTTCTAGGACGTGAATACCAGTGTGAGACAACACTTCTTAATAGAGGAATATATGGTCTCTCTATCGAGGATCATGCAATAGAGATAGTATAAACTATCCTATGTCCCTTATTATTCTTTTGAGTAAGAAGGGAACTGATGGACCATTCTAGTATAGTCATATAAAGGACTAGTGGTTTTTTGGAAATTGGTGGCATTAAAATTGGAGGCTGTAGCAGATACTGCTTGATCTCTTCAAAATCATCCTGACATCTATCTTCCGACTAGTAGTCAGCATATTTTTTCATGAGCCGAAAAAGGGCTTACACTTGCTAGCTATATTTTCAATGAATCGGAGTATATAGGATATGTGGGCTTGAATGCCTTGAAGATCCCAAATATTGGTTAGAGGAGGCATCTGAATGATGGTATTAACCTTCTCTAGATCGATCTCGATGCCTCTATATCTGACAACAAAGACAAGAAACTTTCAAGAGTTCACCCTGAAGGCAGAATTTAAGGGGTTCATATTTAGATGACGGTAGTGGAGGAAGCCAAACACTTTCTCAAGATCCATGATATGGTACAGAATCTATTGGGATTTGACCATCAAATCCTCTACATAGCATTCCACCAATGTACCTAAGATCGTCTAGAATATGTATTTCATGGTATGCTAATAGGTTCCACCTAGATTCTTCTGACTAAAAGGAATTATTTGGTAACAGAAAGTACATTGGGGTGCTCTAAAGGTGGTATAATCTTCATTCTCGAGGTCCATTCTGATTTTATTATACCTTTAATTCCCGTAAATTAAGGAGAGAAATTGTAATCTTGTGGTATTTTTTATTAATATCCCTATCATAGGAAGGGGAAAACATCCTTCAGACACTGACGATTGAGATTGAAGAAGTCAATGCAGTCCCTGATCTGTCCATTCTTCTTTCGAATGGGAACAATGTTGAATAGAAATTTTGGGTACTGTATTTCATTGATAAAGGTTTCTTTAATGATCTTATCAAATTTGGCCTCGACCATGGAACTGTGAGAAGGGTTTGTCTTTTTAGGAGGGTGTTTGAACCTGTGATGGTTAATTGGGAGACCAATGTAGTGAAGGGTGACCTATGGATCTAGTCCAAGGATCTCAACATAGATCTAGGAGAATAAATCTCGATGCTAATTCTAGAATCCCACATACTATTTCTACTCCTCTACACACAAGAATGTGTTGACCAATGTTGGTTTCAGATTTGACTAGGTGGTGAGGTTCACCTTTTCCAACTCTTTGATGGTGGGGGATACTCCTTCCTCAAACATTGGAGGATCATCCTCAAAATTCTCATAATTGTCTACAAAGATACTGTCATTAGTAGGGGGAATTTAATTTTAGTTCATTGACCCTACTAGGTTGACGGTGTCACCTGAGTGGTAGTGGAATCTTCATTGTGGAACTCCTGCACTACTAAAATTGTGGTGAAAAAATATCAATTCGATTCCATAAAGTATTCGACGTAATGGGCCACACTTGATAATCTGAAAGCAGTAGTTTTGCATCGTCTTTAGATGGTTAATCCCAACCTAGTGGAATAAGAAAGTATGACGTATTGCATTTCCAATGGGAAGAACATCCTGATACCTTACAGGGGTAAGGGGTTTTGGGATCACTCGATCCAGAATGGTGTATATGTATGAAGTGCTCTTTTATCATTCCTTGTGATGGGGTACCCACTTTACCATTGTTCAATATATGAAAAATTAGTGTCCCATGTCTGAGTTTTGGGCCTACAATCGGTGAATTGGGAGGATGTAGGCATCATCCAAGTCTGTCCATGGGTCAGCCAAATCGGTAGTATGCTCAATATCATTGGCCTGAAAAAGTTAGTCCTTTATCCTATAGTAGTCGGCATCCAGGTAGTAAACATCATAAAAGGAAATGAGGGTCACATCACCTTGGATCATTCACACTAAAACATTAGGGGATTACATGAGGTGTTGGTTTTATCGGTAGGGGACTTTTGTGTGTAGATGAAGACATGGTATACCCATAATCTCATTATAGGCGTTGTCTTATGAGACAACCATGAACTCAGTGATGAAAATTTGACCACCACATTGGGTTTTCAAGATGAATTTTCCAATAGGTTTCTACCTTTTCCTATCATAACCATAAATATTTTTGATAGTGGGATTAAAATCTAACTCAGATAGTCCCAACTTACAGAGTGTTCAAGTCTGGATGAGATTGATCCTAGAAAATGTGTTCATGAGACAGTAGTGGAATTACACAACATTTAGTTAACTATTGATGTACAATGTGAAGATGTTCCCATGTGTAGGAGAACCTTCATCTTTTCTTAAAAATGATATTTTGTCTTGACATTCTTCAAGTTCGTCCTCCTCATAACAGAAGACCTCTATGACTACTACCTATATTTAAAATTGGAGGGGGATCCTCAAATCCATTTAAAGGGATTCAAGAAAATATTTGGACAATAATAGAGCCTCTATAATTGATAGTTTGGTAGGAATTATATCACGGTGCTTGAGAGCATCATACTTCCATGTCCGGCGCAAAGTTTTCCAATAGGAGGTTCTTCTATGGAAGGAGGTATGACGAAAGTTTCAGGACGGGCCGGTGGATTTAATCTGGTGAAGGGGGTATCTCGTTGCTCACTAGATAAATCTCATAGGATGATTGTAGACCAATTTTAGGATGATTGTGTCCTGGTATCAACAATATGTGGCTGATCATAACATGGTCATGGAGGCTTCGCCTAGTCAAGCAGCACAGACAATGGGTGAAGTTGATCTGATGAAATGGGGTGAGATTACTACACATGATGCGTCCTATGATGATCATGTTATCTGGTCTCAGGGGTATGCATGGCTTGGTTAGGATAATTGGTAGATACACTTTGATGGTTAACATATCCATGGTTTCATTGATGCTGGCATCAGCTAGGGACATTTAGTGGGTCTTTCTAGAATTCCTCATCTTCGGGACCAGGTTTGGGTCAACTAACTCAATGGTATTTACTGAGGTTTACTCGTGATCACCAGTTGAGTAATCCCCCATTTTTAGGTGCATTCTAGGGTAAATCCTGATACATGAGGGAATTAAATTTCCAAGACTATGTGATTTGATTTGGTACTTGTAGAGGACTTCACATCTCCTTGCGTCATCGGTGCATGCTCTCCTAAGGTGGAAAATGTTGATATGTTGATGTTGAAGTAGTAATTGGGGTAACACCATGACAACAGAAATATCATGTTGATCCATATATTCATGAATAATACCATGGGTATAGAAAACTTCCGTGCATGTTATTCGGTTATCATACTTCTGAAACCCGCAATCAAAGACCTTATTCCATTGACCCTCATTGTCACTATCAGGCTTTGCAAACACTTATGCCACTTGTTTTGGGGCCAGACCCAATCTGACTATATATTTATCTACCTAGTATTCAATACATTATTTAAATACATAACACTACTTTAGAGTGAGTCCAAGGAACCACTAATATTGTCGATAATTGGGGAGATTAGTTAGATCTACCTCTTTGGACCTCCTCCATTCTAGAAAACACAAGATTCTCAGGTCCATGGAAATCTAGAAATAGTTGGGGATCTGAGCTTCATTGAATGAGTAGTTATGTTTTCATCAATACCGAAAAGGGACTCTGGGAGCCTTTCTCTGATGAGGGGCTGGAGCCTAGAAAGGAGGTGAAGCCTATTTGTCTCACCTAGGCAGAGGCGGTTCATTACACATTTCTACCTGCCAATTCTAAGGTGGATGATTCTGTACTGGAGGTTGTGATAGATGTGGTGTACCTCAACAATTTTTTAGTGGTGGATTTACTAGTAATAATTACAACTATCTATGGGAGTTTATCTATGCAATAATAGTGGTCTCATCCTTTGTGTCTCTTCTTGTGGGAGCGATGGGATGCAATGGGCGTGCCTTCTTAGCTTGATATAAGGATTCCTGTAGGCATATAGCCTTATCATTAAAATCATGGAATCCACTTGGGAAGTTCTAGGTGATGATAGAAGGAACAAATTCAATCTACACATTCCCCATTCACATTGTTAGTTGTTTTTCTTTAGTCAAGGGCATGTCAAGTGAATATGTGAGGCCCTTCCACCTAGAAAAAAAGTCTACAACTCCCTCATCCAGCCTTTTATTGAACTTCAAGAGGCCTTAAATACTAGTCATGTTGGTGGTGGAACTCAACTGATACAGAAGCTACCAGTGGAGATCCTCCCAGCCAGCTATGGACCCAATGGGTAACTGGTTGTATGAGACGAACACAGGCACATCCAGTGTCTGTATGAAACATCGGAGCAAAGCGGCTTCCTATCTCTCTAGAGTTCCCAGCATGGGAATGCTCTTTGAAATAAAGTGGGCTAGATGTTATAGAAGATTTCTCATCGCATTATAAAGGGATAAGGTAGGATTCTCAAAACCCGACGGTGTTGGTATTTCATCCACCCATGCCGGATATGGATTTCCATCAGGTAAAATCGAAACCTATTGGGTTTCAATATCCTCGATGGGAGTGGAGAGTGTAAACATTGGATCTTCATGACATTGATTCTTATCTTGCAAGGGATTCCTAACTACCAAATAAATGTATGGTTATTCAACCTAAAAAGATTTCTGAATGGCTAGTGGAGTGGCGGGTGGAACCTGCAGAGTGGCCGGTGGGACCTAAGCTGTGTCCTAAAGAAGGTTTTCACGCAGCTCAGGTAGATTTAATGATGCATTCCAGGGTATTTTCCTTTAAAAACCAGCCTCTACCCAGTCTAGATGGGAATGGTTATAGACATCACCTGGGGTTAATTATCTAGGGGGAGTTATACATGCCCCTTCTGCCCTGGTGGAGGATGGTTAATATCAAACTGGGGATTGCCACAATCTTTTCGTCGTTCTATGACACACTCCATAAGGAGATCATCAATTATCCATCAATATTCCTAGATCTATTGGGGAAACATGGTTTTTCCAGGATCCTCTTACATCTTTTTTAATGAATTGGATGGGTTATAGGTTTGTCTCTCTTGACATGTTCCTTTCCCTGGAAAAGATCTTGACCCAAATGAAACGACTAATTAGGTTCTATGAGGCCATGTTTTAGCCTTTGTTGGTGAGTGTGGACATCTATAGTGTTTGTCAGGTGTTGTGCTTCCCCATTTTGATTTTAATCTTCTCCAAACCTTGTGTCAATGCCCCCTTCTAGTTATTTATCATGAATGAACATGTCCACTATGACAACATCTGATGGAATATCCATGATATCAATGTGTTAAATAGGTTAGTACAAGATAGGACTAAAATACAGGGCAAAATACTACCCCCATCCATAGATCTGGACATGTGGGGAGGCCTCCTTAATAAATCTAACGGGCATAATAAAGCTCTAGATGCATCACTTCTAGAGATTCCAATGATATCTAGGGGATGTAGGGTGCTGATCAACATGAAATGTGGATGACTCAACCACGAGTCATTTCTGGCCAATGTTGTCAAAGTGTTACTGGCTCTTTGGGTAAGCTAAAAATTGATAATGGAGATGGAAATCCATCTTCTCTAAGGTTCATAGGAAGAACACAACCTCTTCCTTAGTGAGGAACTCCGGAATGTTGAAGCATGCAGTTGCAACTCTCCAGAACATCTTGGGGGTTTGTTCCACTGTTAGAATGTCCCACAAACCTCTCGTCTTAGAATCAGGATATGGGCCATGGATTCCACATTCATCGACAGGGGTGGTTGAGGGACCAGTAAGGGCACTGACATGGATCATTGTAGTGGTAGAGTGGTCAGTGGAGAGTATGGTACACAAGCTGAAAAATTGCTGCATCTTGTGATATCTTCTGGAGAATACACTGACTGTGTCACCACATCCCTATAAGAAGAGGTATTTACCACTACTTCCTATTATGGGGTAGCAGTCATTGGTGGTGGATCAGCATGGTGCTCATTGTCGATAGTTCCCTAGAACAATTCTCTACGATCTCTTATCGATGTGGAGAATGATTTTGGCTTATGATAGAGAGGATTGCATGAAAAGAACTTGGAAATGAACAAAATCATTCTCCTACAATATGTATCATCGATGTGATTACGGGATATAGTTCATCTCGGTTTCTTGGAGGGAAAATCTAATATTCCGAGTTCTTGCCCCAAACCTCGATAAAAAGAATCGGGGTGAGGGCTCCATCATTGGGTCACACTTCACTTCGGAGTCTAAAAATTGGATGGTCTTGACCAAAATCTAGTACTTCTCAATATTCTTACTTTGGCAGTGATGACCCAACCTCCTTCCCATGGACGGTTCTCTAGGAAATGGTATATTTTTATCTTGGGGAGGACCTTTGTGTGGGTCAGTGTTTGAGTGGGGAAGACTCCCATTTATATTAGTGGGGGTATGAGTAATCCTGAAAAAATGTCAAATGGAACATGATGAGGACCTCAATTCGAATTGATGATAGAGGGAAGAGGTCCATCATCCCGATTAATGCCGATGTGGGAGGGCCCCCACTAGAGCTTGTGATAATTCGACGACCTTCGCATCGGTGAACTGAAATATCTGGAAAACCTCTATACATGGGATTGTGAGTGTGGGGATAACCTCTGTGTTGGGTATTAGCAAGACGGGGAGGACTTATGCTTTGACTGGTAATAGTGGCATGGGGATTACCTCAATGTGGAATGCATGAGTGGTGAGTAACTTGAATCTGGATAATGATGGCACGAGGAGGACCTTTGTACTAAATATCATTGTTGTGGGTTGTCTTGCGACCGATGTTTCTTGTGCCAGTGATTGGGAGAGTCAACCGAGCCTACTTTTGGGGTGGATGAATCCTCAATACCAATCGGTCATAGAGATTCCCTGTTCAATAGGAACAGGGAGGTGACAGCACATGTCAGTGGTTGACAGGTCCATTGAAGCCATAGAAGATGATTCCCCCTGGTGGGAATCCTCCTAAGCTATCACCTGACATTGGAATCGAGTCAGATGATTGATCGTACCACGATTCACTGTTTCATTTTCACCCTTACACTGCTGTGCTAAACATATTTTGTATTAAAAAATTATAAAAATATTATCAAATTGTACTTCATGTTTGATTCAATAATTTAGTGTTTATCACTATTAAATAGGGCAATGATACTTGTTTTGAAAATTACAATGTAGGTGGAGGTGATTTGGAGGGCTCTTGATGAAGTGAAAGAAAACTGGGCCAAAAATTGAATGGATCCATGGACATCTGTCCACTGTTTTGAATAGTACACAAAATCCGTGCATCCAAATGGGCTGAAATTTTGTGGGCCTGTCCAAAATTCAATATTCTACATTTCCTATTAAGGAACCCAATCCTGATTCGGACTTAATGGGGCCCATCCGAACTGATCTGTCCGAGCCACCGAATTTGGACCAAGTCAAATTCGGTGTTCTGTATTTTATCAATATCTCGAGCATTAGTTGTCAAAACGGTGCCAAACTTTCGGTGGAGACAGTAAAGAGGTAGGGATACAACTTTTATATTTTCTCCAAAGCGAGATAAGACTGTCTGAATGCCGAAACGCGTCCTGCAAGTGGATTGATGAAATCTGTGTTCCCAAAACCACCTCCCACATTTCCTATAAAAGGGCACCTTGGGCTCCTCATTTGCAAGTTCGGCCAAGGAGTGAAGTGCTGCCAATTTGGAGTCCTAGAAGAGTCTCCTAATCACCTTGGAGGTTCTGGAGGCCCCTATCCTCATAGGGAGATCAACAATGAAGAAGGAGTTCCACCCGAGCTTCCTCCTCCTCCCGATGTCGAGCTAAAAGTTGGGTGTTCGTTGTGAGGGAGCTACACACATGCCAAGGGAGTTCCGATGCATAAATTAGCTACTGGTTTGGAGTAATTTGGGTGTTTAAACATTTCATTCCATGTATCTTATTTTATTTCAGATTTTAATTCTTGATTTGATGCATGTGAGTGTTATGCTCTTAATTTCTAACCGATCGGTGTGAGGTTTTGAGTGCGTGACTTGTGTTGTTCCGATTGGACATCACAAGAATCCTTTTCATACCCACCTTATTGAGATTTCAATATGCTTTGGAAGCTCTTATTCTATGCATAAGTACTGGACCTTGACAATACGATTGTTACGTCAAGGTTTGGTCCGTAAAGTATTGAAATAAAAGCTTAGGAATTAATCGGGATTCCAATTAACTCCAACCAAAGGATTACTCTAAACCCAAGATGAATCTCTATGAACAATGAACTTGATATGTGTGTTGTGAAATCACATCGACCCTTTTATCTCATATTTCTCAAAATACACTTGGTCACTCATCTTTTAAGCTATTTCAACTAAGTCATTGTTTTAAGCTGTTTTCAAAACCACCCCTCTCTTAGACATTTTTATCAAAAATACACACTCTAAACCTACCAACGCTCCATGAGAGACGACCTAGGGTTTACCCTAGACTATAAATCAATATTAAAAATATAATCAATTTGACGTGTCACGACATCACGGTCAAATTTTGGCGCCGTTGCCGGGGAGCGCTTTGGTTTTTTGTGCGTGTTTTTGATACATTTTTTTTTATAATTTTTGTGAATATTTGTTTGTTTTATCTTCTACCTTTGAATTTGTTTTTGTGTTCTAATTTATTTATTGTGTAGGTTCTTTGTATGACGCGTTCTACTCCGGGAGACCTACAAACTTTTGAACCCGAACCGGAGAGGATCCTACATCAACGAAACCGAGACATACAAGACCACACTTTGAAGGAGGAGACATCAAATCTTAAAATTCTTCTTGATCCTTCTTCTTCTTCTGAAACCAAAGTTAAAATTGAACATAACTTGTATAACATGGCTGAAAATAATAGAACACTAAAAGAACTAACCTCACCTGATGTTGATATCCAACCCACTTACATTCAATTACAAGGTGAGGCACCCAATTTTGAACTAAAATTTGGTTTAATTCATTTATTACCAAGATTTCATGGACTGCCTGGAGAAGATCCACATAAGCATTTAAAATAATTTCATACTGTGTGTTCAACCTTAAAACCTGCTAATGTGGATGAAGAACAAGTGAAGCTTAGGGCATTCCCATTTTCATTAGAAGACACTGCAAAAGATTGGTTATACTATGTCAATTCACCAATTAGGGGCTGGGCAGACATGAAACGCCTTTTTCTTGAAAAATACTTCCCAGCCTCTCGAACTGCAACTATAAGGAAAGAAATATGTGGTATAAGACAATCTCAGGGGGAAACATTACATGAATATTGGGAACGCTTTAAAAGGTTATGTTCAAGTTGCCCACACCACCAAATAAGTGATCAGCTTTTAATTCAATATTTTTATGAAGGTTTGATTCCTATTGATCGAAATATGATTGATGCTGCTGCAGGTGGTGCATTGGTAAATAAGACCCCAATCGCTGCAAGAACCCTCATTGAGAACATGGCACAGAACACTCAACAATTCGGTACACGGTCCAGTGTTCCCATTCGAGGTGTCCATGAGGTGCAAAGTACTGAGTTTGAGAAGAAGGTGGACACGAAGTTCGAAGAGGTAAGTACCCTTCTGCGACAACTAGCTCTCTCCCAAGGGAAATATCAATCTCCTCCTCCCATCCATTGTGGAATCTGCTCTTCTGACACCCACTATTCTGACCAATGCCCCCAATTGAGAGAAACCTCTGAAAGTTGTGAGGCAATATTTCCAGGACGCCCCTTTAACCAACCCTTTAGGCAAGAACCATACTATCCATCCAACCAAGGTTGGAAGGACAACCAAGCCTATAGGCAAGGGGGGTATTCAAACCAACCTCAACATCAATGGAACCAACAAGGTCAGAGTAGTCATCCACCACCACCCAGAAATCCTCAACCACCCCAAAGGCCATTCCAACCACCTCCTCCAAAAACCGATCCTAGCCTAGAAGATATGTTGAAACAAATGGCTTCCAATAATCTCCAATTCCAACAAACCACCCAAGCAGCCATACAAGACCTAAAGACCCAACTAGGACAACTTGCCAACTCGGTGGGGGAAATCCAAAGTCATGGGTCGGGTAAACTACCATCTCAACCAGTAGTAAACCCTAGGGATGAAGGAAATGTTAGTGCAATCACCCTTAGAAGTGGGACACAACTCAAAAGCCAAATGACCCCTCCATTAGAGTCCTCCCATCCAAAGGAAACCACCATCCCAACTGCTGAAAATGGTCCAAGAGAAGAAAACCCTTTTCCTGAGAGAAGCCCTTCCAAAGGAAAGACTGTGGTTGTTGATGAGCCACCTATCCCAACCATTCCTCTTCCATTTCCTCAAAGGGCTTCCCAACCTAGGAAACAAAAAGAAACCGAACTTGATAAAGAAATCTTGGAAACTTTCAAGAAAGTACAGGTTAACATTCCTTTGATTGATGCTGTGAAGCAAATTCCAAGATATGCCAAGTTTCTGAAGGAGATGTGTACACACCGAAGGAGGCTTCGTGGTGATGAGAAGGTGAGCCTGGGGAGGAATGTTTCAGCATTGATAGAGTCATCACTTCCTACCAAGTGCAATGATCCTGGGACATTCTCGATTCCATGCACCATAGGGGAGTATTCGTGTTCCAATGCTATGCTTGATTTGGGTGCTTCTATTAATGTGATGCCTCACTCTATTTACTCTTCATTGCAGGTCGGTGAACTGAAGCCCACTGGTATTGTCGTTCAGCTAGCAAATCGGATTACGGCACACCCCTCTGGTGTGCTAGAGGATGTTCTTGTGAGGGTGCAAAATTTAATTTTTCCTGCTGATTTTTACGTGCTTAAAATGGAAGATGATAGGATGAATGGACATGCCCCAATTATATTGGGGAGACCTTTCTTGAAAACCGCCAAAACCATAATTAATGTCCATAATGGTACATTATCTATGGAGTTTGGTGGTAATATTGTCCACTTCAATATCCTTGATGCCATGAAGCACCCCTCAGAAGAACACTCCTCTCTCTTTGTCAATTCAATTGATGTTCTCCCTTCCCCTGAAACAACTTATTTTCATTCACCTGATCACCTTTCTGAGTTTTCTTCATTGATTGAAATGTTAGGTAATGAATCATGCATTGATTGTTGTAGCGGTTTAGAGAAATGTCATGCATGTTTGTTAATTGATGATTTCTTGAACACAGAGGATCACATGACCATCGATAATACTGCTAAGCTTGTAAAAGCTCATTCCTCGTCTGAGGATGTTACCATTGAGCAGTTAGATGAGATCAGTGACTTCTCACTTTCACACACACTTCTGTCAATCCAAAATCCCCCAGAATTGGAACTAAAACAACTGCCTCAAGATTTAAAATACTCATATCTTGAGAATGGAAACAAGTTTCCCGTCATCATTGCTAGTTCACTCCCTCCTGAGCATGAATTGCGACTGCTTGATCTTTTGAGGAAGTATAAACAAACTTTGGGATGGACACTTGCTGACATTCCTGGCATTAGCCCATCAATTTGTACACATCATATTTTATTAAATGATGATGCTAAACCAGTGAGGCAGTCACAACGACGACTGAACCCAAACCTACTTGATGTTGTTAAAAAAGAAGTAACAAAATTGTTGGCTGCTGGAATCATTTACCCTATCTCTGACAGCCAATGGGTCAGTCCTGTTCAAGTAGTTCCTAAAAAAACTGGCCTTACTGTAGTTAAAAATGAAAATAATGAATTGGTTCCAACTCGTGTGCAGAATTGTTGGCGTGTCTGTATAGACTATCGCCGACTAAACCAACACACTAGGAAGGACCATTTCCCATTGCCATTCATTGACCAGATGCTAGAGAGGCTAGCAGGGAAGTCCCATTACTGTTTCCTTGATGGGTATTCTGGATACTTTCAGATCCATATTTCCCCTGAGGATCAGGAAAATACAACCTTTACTTGCCCCTTTGGTACATTTGCTTATAGAAGGATGCCATTTGGTCTGTGCAATGCTCCAGGTACTTTCCAACGATGTATGGTTAGTATTTTTTCGGATTACCTGGAGAATTGCATGGAGGTTTTTATGGATGATTTTACTGTTTATGGATCCTCTTTTGATGAATGTTTAAGTAGTCTTGGTTCTGTCCTACGTCGCTGTATTGAAAAGAATCTTGTATTAAATTATGAGAAATGTCATTTCATGGTGCGACAAGGCATAGTTTTGGGACATGTCATTTCTGGGGAAGGTATCCAAGTGGACAAATCAAAAGTAGATATCATTTCCTCCCTACCATTCCCTAAAAATGTTCGGGATGTGCGGTCTTTCCTGGGTCATGCTGGATTTTAGCGTCGTTTCATTCGTGACTTTAGTAAAATTGCACTCCCCCTCTCCCGATTACTCCAAAAAGAAAAAGAATTTGATTTTGATAAAAAATGTGAGGAAGCTTTCAATATGTTAAAATGGAGTCTCACGTCACCCCCGGTAATCCAACCACCCCGGTGGGATTTACCATTTGAGCTCATGTGTGACGCCTCTAACTATGCAGTTGGGGCAGTCTTGTCACAAAAGGTCGATCGAGCTCCACATGTCATTGCCTATGCCTCACGTACTTTGGACCCTGCCCAAGCAAACTACACCACCACTGCAAAAGAATTTCTTTCCATTGTGTTTGCCTTGGGTAAATTCAGGCCATACCTTATAGGGTCCAAAGTCGTTGTGTTCTCAGACCATGCAGCCCTCCGATATCTCCTAAAGAAACCAGAAGCCAAACCATGTCTCATTCGCTGGATGCTCCTCCTTCAAGAATTTGATCTAGAAATTAGGGATAAAAAAGGAGCAGAGAATGTGGTTGCTGACCATATCAGTAGGATTCTCCCACCCTCGGACATTGACTCATCCCCTTGTATTCCCATAAATGAATTGTTTCCTGATGAGAAATTGTACCGAGTGCAAGATGTTATTCCTTGGTATGCTGAAATTGTAAATTATTTGGTAGCGTCTTGCATTCCTGCTGATTTCACCAAAAACCAGGCCGACCGTCTAAAACATGAGTCTCGTTGGTACATTTGGGATGACCCCTACCTCTGGCGCACATGTAGTGATCAAGTTATTAGGCGTTGTGTTCCCGATAGTGAGTTTCAATCTGTCCTTAGGTTCTGCCACACACTTTCTTGTGGGGGCCACTTTGGTCCCCAACGGACTGCTCGCAAGGTCTTAGATTCTGGTCTCTTTTGGCCCACATTGTTTAGGGATGCCCATGAATTCTGTAAATCTTGTCCTCGCTGTCAAAGAATAGGGAATGTCTCTAAAAGAAATGAGATGCCCCAACAACCCTTACTCTTCCATGACATTTTTGATGTTTGGGGCATTGACTTTATGGGACCATTCCCCAATTCATTTGGGAACCTTTACATTCTTCTGGCAGTGGATTATGTTTCAAAGTGGGTAGAGGCACGAGCCACGAGGACAGATGATTCCAAGACAGTTGTGGAATTTTTGAGAACCCAAATATTCTGTAGGTTTGGATTACCTAGGTTTATCATCAGTGATCATGGTTCTCATTTCTGCAACCGCACAATGCAATCTCTTTTGCGCAGGTACGGGGTTGGGCATCGAGTGTCTACTGCTTATCACCCACAAACAAATGGTCAAGCTGAAGTATCAAATAGAGAGGTAAAACAGATTTTTGAGAAAACAGTTCAGCCAAACAGAAAAGACTGGAGTCTTAGACTCGATGACTCGTTATGGGCTTACCGTACTGCATTCAAAACTCCAATTGGCATGTCACCATATCGGCTAGTTTTTGGGAAGAGTTGTCACCTCCCTGTTGAGGTAGAGCACCGGGCCTACTGGGCCATTAAACAATGCAATTCTAATCTTTCTGGTGCAGGTATTCAAAGGAAGTTGCAGATTCAGGAGTTGGAGGAAATGAGAAGAGATTCATATGAGAACTCCCGAATTTATAAAGAGCGAACCAAGGCTGCCCACGACCGTCTCATCCTTCATCGTCAATTCCAAATTGGACAGAAGGTCCTCCTCTACAATGCAAGGCTGAAGTTGCACCCTGGTAAGCTTCGTTCCCGTTGGTTTGGACCTTACATTGTTACTAATGTCTCTCCATTTGGTGTTGTCCAGGTTCAAAATGAAGACACCAAGAAAACCTTCACTGTCAATGGGCAGCGGCTGAAGCACTTCCATGAAGCCATTTCGGAGTCCCCAATGGAGGAACTCCATGTTCAAGAAGCGGTCTATGAATAACACTCACCAGGTTTTATCCTTCCTTCACACAGTCTCTTTTATTGTAGTGAGGACACTACATTCTCTAGGTGTGGGGGGGTGGATACATTCCTGGGTTAGTTAGGATTTTTCACCATTTTCTCCTTTTGTTTTCTCTTTTTGGACTTCTTTATGGTATTTTTATTTTTCCCCATCAACAATTTCGAAATTCCATGATGTGGCGACCATAAAATGGGGAATGTAAAAATACCATAACGAAGGCTAAAAAGAATATTTGTATGAATTTAACATCAGGGAGTGATTTTTAGTGAATTGGTTTTCTGTCAATGATATAAATGGTCGTATCTATGTGAAACCTTTGAGATGATTGATGCCTATTGTGTGAGTAGTTTTTGAGAAAACTATGTCGCTAATATATTCAAAAAAAATATTGCACCAAACCACAAAGTGTGATTATTTCTTACTTAATATAAGGTAAATATATGTTGGGTTAATATTTTTCAGCTTTAAATGATATTTCCATACGTTCGTTCCTTATCCGATCTATTTCATTACTGTACCAGATTGACCTATGCGTGTGTACCTAATGTCCGACTGTTGTACGCCCTCAAAAAAAAAATTGTTGTGTCTTGGGCAGGTCAAAAACCACTCCTCCTCAACCTTTGATCTTGTTATAACTATTGCAATTAGTGTCGTGAGGAGATCAAACAAGGGTTGAGAGATGAGTGTGAGATTTTTTCCAATTGCAACTTCAAAAAAATGAGGGGAGTGATGAAATGTGCAACATATGGGGATATCTAGGTCGGGAGCTTATGGTTTGACTTCTGGGAATGCTTAAATGAGTGGGTCTTGAAATATGATTGCAAAGGATGTAGGACAGGTTCGGTGAGAAAATCATTTTAGCTGAAAAATGTTAAAATAACATATATTTATTAGATATCAAGTGGAAAGAATAGCATGGAATGGTTTTCACACACACACATGGATATTTAGTGTCATGGTTTACTTCTGAATTCCTTTCTCAATTGGGTATCATGAATCTTTTTGAATTTCACTATGATATGATTTATGAGACATCTTTTTCTATTTTCACTAGGAAGAACTCCTTGGTGTGGTTCGTGCATTGATCACTTTACATTAAATAAAATTTACTCAAATGATAAATCTTTATGATGTTGGATATATATATATATATATATATATATGAATCATTGTATTTGAATATGTGACTTTGCCCAGGAGTGCAAATGTTTAGGTGTGGGGGTGTGATCGTACCACGATTCACTGTTTCATTTTCACCCTTACACTGCTGTGCTAAACATATTTTGTATTAAAAAATTATAAAAATATTATCAAATTGTACTTCATGTTTGATTCAATAATTTAGTGTTTATCACTATTAAATAGGGCAATGATACTTGTTTTGAAAATTACAATGTAGGTGGAGGTGATTTGGAGGGCTCTTGATGAAGTGAAAGAAAACTGGGCCAAAAATTGAATGGATCCATGGACATCTGTCCACTGTTTTGAATATTACACAAAATCCGTGCATCCAAATGGGCTTAAATTTTGTGGGCCTGTCCCAAATGCAATATTCTACATTTCCTATTAAGGAACCCAATCCTGATTCGGACTGCATGGGGCCCATCCGAACTGATCTGTCCGAGCCACCGAATTTGGACCAAGTCAAATTCGGTGTTCTGTATTTTATCAATATCTCGAGCATTAGTTGTCAAAACAGTGCCAACCTTTCGGTGGAGACAGTCAAGAGGTAGGTCTACAACTTTTATATTTTCTCCAAAGCGAGATAAGACTGTCTGAATGCCGAAACACGTCCTGCAAGTGGATTGATGAAATCTGTGTTCCCAAAACCACCTCCCACATTTCCTATAAAAGGGCACCTTGGGCTCCTCATTTGCAAGTTCGGCCAAGGAGTGAAGTGCTGCCAATTTGGAGTCCTAGAAGAGTCTCCTAATCACCTTGGAGGTTCTGGAGGCCCCTATCCTCATAGGGAGATCAACAATGAAGAAGGAGTTCCACCCGAGCTTCCTCCTCCTCCCGATGTCGAGCTAAAAGTTGGGTGTTCGTTGTGAGGGAGCTACACACATGCCAAGGGAGTTCCGATGCATAAATTAGCTACTGGTTTGGAGTAATTTGGGTGTTTAAACATTTCATTCCATGTATCTTATTTTATTTCAGATTTTAATTCTTTATTTGATGCATGTGAGTGTTATGCTCTTAATTTCTAACCGATCGGTGTGAGGTTTTGAGTGCGTGACTTGTGTTGTTCCGATTGGACATCACAAGAATCCTTTTCATACCCACCTTATTGAGATTTCAATATGCTTTGGAAGCTCTTATTCTATGCATAAGTACTAGACCTTGACAATACGATTGTTACGTCAAGGTTTGGTCCGTAAAGTATTGAAATAAAAGCTTAGGAATTAATCGGGATTCCAATTAACTCCAACCAAAGGATTACTCTAAACCCAAGATGAATCTCTATGAACAATGAACTTGATATGTGTGTAGTGAAATCACATCGACCCTTTTATCTCATATTTCTCAAAATCCACTTGGTCACTCATCTTTTAAGCTATTTCAACTAAGTCATTGTTTTAAGCTGTTTTCAAAACCACCCCTCTCTTAGACATTTTTATCAAAAATACACACTCTAAACCTACCAACGCTCCTTGAGAGACGACCTAGGGTTTACCCTAGACTATAAATCAATCTTAAAAATATAATCAATTTGACGTGTCACGACATCACGGTCAATGATCTAGGGACAGGTGTGATGGGGTATGGACCACCTGCTCTCCAGTCTGTGGGACCAATTGGACGATTTTTTGTGGCTTGGTGGGAACCCTCCTTGGTAGTCCCATGGACAAAGTCATAGCTAGGTGGACTTGGATACCGTATATTTTGTCGGAATAGGGGAGTGAGTCATAAGATCTTTCTCGGGAAAGGTTCCAGAAATGATGGAAAATAAGAGTGACGAGAATCGTCTACCTATGTCGTCAGAGGGGGAGGTGGTGATGAAGGGGAACTGATGCCTCCATAACGAGACGTACAATATCATTTTTTGGGGTGACCAGATTCTGTTCATATCGGAAGACAATAATATCCATTACCCTCCATTGGAAAATTTCGAATGGTGAGAGGGGGAATGAGTTCCTGGTAGTTGTGGTAGTAGATGATTTCATTGAGTAGGGGCAGCCATGTAATATTTCCACATCAATATTGCCCCTAACCCAACCCATTCATCTATGAGCGGGGGGAGATTGATTTCTAGCAAATGTAGCTTGCATCATACAAAGATAGAGGATTCAACCATTAGTTCAGATAGTAGGAAAAAAATTCTCAGTTCCCCATTACCATTCAGTCTTTCATGGATGGATATAGAGATCCACGCTGACAACGTCATAGGACAGGATTCCCAATGATAAACTACCCCAAGTCTGCATAATCATCACATTATACCCACTCTTTTCTTGGGAGGACCTGGTTCCAAATATATGGATTCAGTGACATGATTATCTATTGATTCCCCTGACTCTACAAGTCCCCACATTGAGGTGAATATTTTCATGTTGGGTTTTCCATTTCTATTTCTGAAGCTATTCCACATGGTTGTGCCTTGTCATGCCATATGTGTGGGTTTCTTTAGCCATATGGGTCATGTTATTTCCCCACATTCATGCTTTCCAAAGGCAGTCAGCATCTATCGCCTCTTGACGTACGTTTTCTCTTTGATCAAAATGGGATGATGGGATGATATTATCTACTTCTATGGATTCCTCCTTAGAATTTATTGACCAGTCAGGGTCTCCCTTAATGATTGAGATGTTTTTCATACAACTCTTCTCAGTTCCATATCATTGTGGATTCCATTAAATTACACGGCTTCTTTCAAGACATTCCAAATGGGTCAATTTAGGGAATAACCCTTCGGTGAGGAGGGTAGTCACATTTGGAATTGATGTTGTGTCTGTATGTTGAAACAAAGGTACGCTTATACTTTCCATTATAACAGTGCTTCTCGCGGGTGTGGGAGCCCAAGGAATCCCATGTTGAATGTGTGGAATTGTATTCCAGAGGCATGTCCCAAATTTTTTCCTCAGTTTCCCATGTTTAACACGGGGTGTGACATGATTTTAGCATATGGAGTAAATGGATCATAATGATAAAAACAATTAGGAATGTTTTTCAAATGGGTATATCCCTAGGTGGGATCAACTAGAAGGTTTACTGGATGGGTGGATCATAACACCCAATAAGGACAGAACAGGGATGGTGTGCCCCACAAAGGGGCAGGTTTCACACCACGAAGGCTGATATGGACACCACAAAGGATAGACCAGAGGATAGTGGGTCCGAATATAGAGGACACCAAGGTTTACCATTGGCTTGGATTTAACCTCATGGAGGATTCCTACGTACCTTGTTTAGAAGATAGAGATCAAATCCCATGTAGTTTGAGAGGGTGAGTCATGGGATCTAGGTGTACACAATATACAACAACCCGAATAAATGATGGGGATTAATTGTGGTTAGAGAACCAGATGCTACAAGGATAAATGAGATGAATGGGGATTTCACATGGTCAATTTCCAAAATTCATCGCAAGATTTTACTGAGATGTGGAAGCCTGGGTAAAATCGGGATGGATATGGATGATGTGTCGAAGGGTGGAATGAATAGGTATAGAACCGAGAACCGGTGTGACGGTGACAGTATTAGGAATATACCACCAGGAGATATCCTACATATCCCAGTGGAAGGGAATAAAAGTCCATGTAGTTCTAGAATGGGGAGTTGAGTCACCTGAGGAGCCGACTCATGGGAAAGGATGTGAAGATAGGGACCACAAGGAAATGGATCCAACAGGTTAAGTCATGATCTTCTAGAGACAAAAAGGCTCGAGGGAGAGACCAAGATGAGGATTGGGTGATGGGATTTCACCTCATGAATGATTCCTATGTACCTTTCTCAAAAAGAGAAAAGATCAAAGTGCACGTAGTTCATGAATGGGGCATAGAATCGGGGTGTACAAAAAAGACAACAACTCGAAGACATGTTGGGGCTTACACGTGGTTAGCAGCCGATCGCAAGAGGGAAACTCTTGGATGGAGGAGTATGTATTGAGTGTGTAGGCATTACACACTGAGATGTCCTAGGAACTAGGATATCACCTCTAAAGGTCGTACCAATTATGTGGATCCCAAAAAAGGGGACACTGATGTTTATCAGTGTTTGGGGTTGATCTTCAAGGAGGCTTCCTACATAATCCATCTTGGAGACAAGGAAAAAAATAATGTAGTTTGAAATCATATAATTTAGCATCATGTGGTATGAAAGGGGCATACATTTTAATGGTGTTTGGGATAAGGGTGAATTGACGTGAAGTGGTCGGGACCAATGGGTGATGGGCTTAAACCTCAGGGAGGATTCCTATGTATCCACAAGGTAGGGAAAAAAATTCCATGCAGTTCGATGAAGAGGTATATGGGTCTTATACACTGCGGGGAACCAATTATGAATTCAGGGTTTCTATATACTCTAATCCCACATGATTCATGCTCGGTGTGAGAAACAAGAGGCCATAATAGACCTGATGATCGTGTGGCACAAAAATGTGTCTATGAGGAGTAGATCATGGATTACGAATGGTTGGAGGTCTAGGGAGAGGATGATTGTGAAACACAAAGTGTGTTTCCTAATGTGTGATGAGGATATGTCCATCATATAGGGGACCCCTACCAAGGTGTTTCGGGGCTTACGTAAGGGTTTCCCTAGGCACAAATGGAGACAAAGCACAGTGGGATATTAGGAGTGAGTGGGTGTTGGTGCTCATCCCCTTCCTGGTCCTCTCAGGCCTATCACTCATGTGGTGGTCACAATTTAACATAATGTGTTAAGGAAGTGGGGTTGCATAGATGTTTAATGCCCTGTTGTTCGGATGATGAGGACTTTCTCCTCACCCCTAGGATATACATAACTTGTACCAACCCGCACATGGGGAAGGGAAGGCACTAGAGACACATTAGATTAACAGGATTTCGGAGTGATCCATTGACGGTTCCACATTAGAGTGGCTATGCAAAGAAGAAATATCTGTTACCATGCCTGTGTGATGAAGCTTGTTTCATGGAAACACAACATGAAACACCACTCAAGGGACTAGGAAATCACTACGCAAAAGCCTAGAGGGATGTATAGAGTAAGTGGACTCAAGATAGGGGTTTTTCACACAAGAGGGTATCATACATGGTCCCTTAGGGTAAAGAAAACACATGGATTAAATAGGAAGGGTTGTTCACAAGATTAAAGTATTGAATGAAATATGAGGTGCTTCACACAAGATTGGAGTCTACGTGAAAAATGATGGCCTACATTCAAGATTAGAGTTTGTGAAAAAAATGAGGGGTTAGGGTTGAACAAGGCATTGAAGAAGGGAAAATATCGTGTTTAAGAAGGATCCATTGCACGCAATTTAAATGGATTAAAATGATATGGGTGAGGATCAAGATCTATTGAGCCCACCAAATGAGGATCCCTAAAAAATCTATCGCACAAGATCTAGTATCTTGAGAAAATTCCTTTTGTGCTGTAACTGAAGGGGTGGTCTAACACACATGAGAGTGGTATTTCATCTTCTGAAACCATCCCCTAAAGTGTGGGGATACACTTATATTTATTGTTAGAAACTATAGAGCCAACTGACAAGGAGGCATGTGTGGAAGTGGCGCTTGAGGTTGCATTGGATGAGCAAGATCTTACAAGTGGTCCAGTTTCTTGTGCAAGGCCTTGTTTCTTTAGCACCTTTGTCATGGACATTTTTTGGAAGGCCACCATAGAAGAATCCAATTGACATCAAATTGGGTACAAAAGTTCATGAATGTGGATTTATAGCATCCACGCCAATCTCAAATATTGCGCACACCTCCCTTGGGTGCCTCAGGATCTTTCACAGTTTCAAAATATGACTTCAGTTAGCATAAAAATGTTTTTTCAAAACCTTAAACAAAATTCAGCACCCATATATGTATATAGGGGTAAAACCCACCCAAATATTATATTGAGATGGACTCAATTAGTAACCAGTGAATGACAATGGACCTTGCTGCACACCAGGTTTTCACTCCCTGGGGACATTCTTTTGGGATTCAAAAACTCTTTATGCACCAACTTGAAGGATTTAGATAGAATATTACTATTAATAACCTAAGATAATCCTATGATGTCATAAATTCAAAATAATGTGTCATGATTGAGACAACCTATAGGTAATTTTTCATGATTATGTGGTTTAAAACAATGGTATGTGTTTATCATGATATTCTTCTTGATTTTAAGTAATGGATGGAACATAAAGGAATAGTGTTAATACTGAATGAAATTTAAAATGAAATGACTTTTATCCCAAGACACTGGATGGTATGTGATTAAGAAAAGAAGGCATTGATTCTATGCTCACACATCTTTCCCAACATATGAATCATGTTGGACTTATAAAAATGAAAATGAGTGGAAAATGTTTTGTTGAGTCCTTCATGAGGTAAAGTCCACCTTCTTTTAGTGGTTTCAATGATCAACTAGTTTTTATGAAATGGAGAAATACCACAGAAATTATAATTTATGTTTTTTATTAATTAGATCATGAAAAGGTAATTTTTTTATTGTTTGGAAGGTGAAGTCGATAAGTGGCAGAAAATTATTAAAAATATGATGAAATTAAAAAAATTAAATGTATGGAATGGGAAGAGTTTAAATTTATACTTATTAGTAGGTACTACCATCATAATCTATAAATAATTATGGGGAATTAATTGGTAGATATTAAATAGAAAGATGATAAATCTTTTGGTTCTGAAAAAGAAAATTTTACAACACATGTGAGGTACTATATGGGTATTTTCATTCATCCTAAATGTAAATTTCGTCGATTCTTAAATGGAAAAAAAAAATCCAATGACCGTTAGACATAAGGGTCATCAGATGCTACGAAGAGACAGTTCGATGCGCAGTTAAGGTTTAAATGGAGGATAGAGATATGTATCAACCTCATGGATTTTATAAGAAGAAAAAATGTAATTTGAAGGAAAATATAAGAACCATGTATAGTAGAATATGAGTTATCATTTATACTCAATGTGTTGGAATAAACATGGAGGAAATTTTTGTATTGGGACTAGTAAAAGATTTAAGTGTGGAAAGGAAGGATATCAAGATGTTCAATGCTGATGTGATTGGAAAATTTTATCTAAAGATGTGACTAATGAGAAATCTCTACATAATGAACCTCCCAGATATCAATGTTTCAATTTCAGGGAGTTTTTGAATTTTTTAAAAAAGTGGCCAAATCTATGAGTTAGTAATTGTGATCAATGAAAATAACCTATGATGGAAATGAAAAAAGGGAATTAATAGGCAATAATAATGGATGAAGTGAATCATGATAACTAGAACACTCAATATTGGGGAACTTCATGTGGTCTTTCGTAAAAAAATAATCTCTAAAAATCATATTGTTCATCCATTAGTGGAACTTTTTATGATGCTAATAATTGATTATTTCACTCTACATGAATTATAGATTAATTAAATAAAAATTATATTTATATGTATAAATGATAAACCTAATATTATAATAGGAAAGTTATTTTTATAACATAAGACCCAATTTAAGGAATAAATAATGGATTATATTCTGAAGTCATGTTTGTTTTCAATAAAGATTTATTGAAATTCAGGTTATTACCATGTTTGATGATAATACATGATGATGGTATTCACAATCTTGGTATGTGACAATAAAGAGACATTTTATAAAATATGGGGGATCACTATTAGGATATTTTTTATAAATTTTGATACCTTGCTTTTAATGTTTTGGACTTTCATCTTTCAGATGGGTTATAGGGTTTACTATTTATGGGATTGTTTTTTTAATTTAGATGAGGCTTTAGAGATTAATGTATTATATATCATTATGAGGATTTATAATCATTGAATATACTATGCTAAGAATTTTTTTGGGATGTTAACTAAAGGAAGATGGAATTACATATCATTCTATTTATGGATCTCTTGATCTTTTAATGCTTCAGTAATAGAAAATTATCCTTCATTTTTTGGAGTAAGAAATGAGATAGGAATTTGTTAAGGTGACAAAAATGGGTTACACTGTTCTTATAAAAGGAAATGAATTCATTTAAGTGTACCATCTAACTAAAATTATTCAAATTTAAGAAAAACATGTCTTAAAATAAAATTATTTTCTATTATCATCATTTTCTATGATATCCATGAACTTTTTTCAAGACTCTTTAGGTTGTTTATTTTTTATCATTAACATTCTCCTTACAATGTTCTCTATCCCTATCAATCAAAAATTTAAAGTTATATTTCTCAACAATGTACTTGTTTTCACTTTCCAGCAATGTTCTCCTATGTGGAATCCTAGTTGTGGTTTTTGGGTAACCATTATGTTTACTATTTCCAATTTTAAAAGGATGTTTTAGTATTACTTTTTTACATTGTGGTTATGGAAGAAAATTACATTAATATATTAAAAAATTAATAAACCATATTAATTATAAGGGAGAAATTCATTTTAAGGTGGGTTGAATGTACCGTCCTGAGATTTTGTGATTTTTTGAAGGATTTTAATTTTATGCATTAAAGATAACACTTAATATATTTAGTCCGATATGAACAAATAAGTTTTTCTCATTTTATGAAACACCAAGATAATATTGAACTATATGAAATATTTATGTTATCTTTTAGTAAATGATACACTATGTTTTTCTTCAGTTACACAAAATTTCGAGTTCCTTCGATAGCTTTCACTATACGCAATGTGGAGTTTTACCGAATTAATATATACTACTAATATTCTTATTAAAATATTATTATTTCTACCACGTGACCATTTGAATGGATGTTAATGAATAAGATTAACTAAATTGTGAAAATGTGATTTACACATATATATAAAATTAATTCTTTGGTAATCAATTAGTGAGAAATTAATGTAAGAACAATATAAAAATAAATTATTCCTTTTCTAAAAAAAATCTATTTTTCTATATAAAAACTCTATTTTATCTCAATAAATTAAACAAACCACTTTTGAAGAATTTTTTTCCTAAAAATAATATATTAAATAAACCATCAAATTTATTTGACACTCATTTAATAGATTTTATAGTTATAAAATAAAATTGTTTTAAATTTTATTAATAAAAATATGTATTTTTTTAAAAAAAATTAACCACTATTAGTGGGAACCTATTATAAATATAATTATTGAAAATTCTGTAATATTTATTTTAAAAAACAAAAATATTTTTTTAATGTTAAATATAAAAATTTACTTCTTTTAATTTTTGGAATTAATCTGAGAAGTTACATTTTTTTATGAAAAATAAAATACACCTAATTTAAATTAAAACTAATTTTTCATAGAAATTATTTAAATTGATAAATTATATTTTAAATTAGATTAAAAGTATATTCATGTCAAATATAAATATTTTAATAAAATTCAGGTCATTTGAATCATTATCAAATTCAATTTTTATATAAAAACAATTAAATCATTTGAACATTGTCTTTTTAAAGGACCTCTTGTTTTGTCCTGTCCACAGGGTTATTTTTACAATAATTTATACAACTTATGAATTTCTAATTTTTTGAAATTGATTCTATTTTTTTAATAAGGATTATTTATAATTTCTAATATGTTCAAATTAATATTTTACTTAAAATATTAGTGAATGTAGTTAAATTTCATTACACTTACTCGGGTAAAAAGGTGTTTACTTAGTGGTTAAACATTAACATAAGGGGAAAAATAACCAAGATAGATGAAAAAAATAATGTTTATGAAAATAATACTACAATATCATACCTTTTATAATAAATGAACAATTATTGGATTCCCCTGACGTAAGTGAGACCTCCCAATATTGTTGTCATTTTTATATTTACATGAATTCCACTACTCATCCACTATAAAAATGAAACTCACACCTCACACATAAAAAAACCTCACATGATCTTTTTATAATAAATCCCCTAACAAAATAAATTCCCAAAATACATCCCTTCATCTTGTAATCCTACTTTTTGGATGAAATCAATACATGGTAGCCCTTTGTTGCAAACCAAAACATGTTACCCAATGAAGAGGTAATGCCTTTTAACAATGAATTTTCATTATACTCCTTTATCTACCACCTAAATTATTCTTATTAAATGATTATATAATGTTATAAATATAATAAATGTACTAATATGTTGTTATGATAATGGTATTAATTACACTCATACACATTTCCATCAAATCAGATACCAAATCACCATTTCATTGTAGAACTAACAACAGCCTCATGAACTGATGTCATTAATTATACCATTACTACCTTTAACGGTTGGTAATAATGAGCAAAATATTTTTTTATAGGATATATATGACTTTTTTATTCTTATGTAATTTTTATATAACACATACCTTTATTCTTTTCAATTTTTTAGAATATGATAACTTCGTTTGTGGACATCTGGACTGCCTTCTCAATGTGAAGTGATTCATTCACACATTACATGAAATATATTAAGGATGATTTTAGAAAACATATATTATTCATATTACATAATAATTATACTTGAATGATAATTTATATATGTTTGTGTGGCATTTAATTTCATTATTTCAATACTACAAGATAATGGAAACAATATTCATGTATACATATGGCTTACCGCCTCCATGTAAGGTGTATTCAATTGCGTATTTATATATTTTTAGATTATTATAAATAATTATACACTTGATATATATTATATTTAAATAATTTTTCAAATTACTAAAATAATTGATTCATAATCTAAGTAATAGGATCAATAAAAACATGTCAAAACAAATAGAAAAAACAAAGAAATTATTACCAAAAATGTAAAATCAACAAGAAATTATTAATAAAAGAGTAATATAAATTCATAATAAAACAATATATGGTATCATATATAATAATATGGTTCACTAGTATATTTATAATAAACTTATATTTATTATACAAAAGGTTCGAATGAGTAAGAAGAAATTCAAGGATTAATGTAAGGGATTTTCTCACTTTTACTTCAATGAGATATATTCTATACATGCCACTTGTTCAGGTTTTTTTGGTTTATATAATTTCATAAAACATTATATATAATTAATTTAATTTATTTCATTGTATTAAATTTTTTTAATTGATTTTATTCATTCATAGGTCTCATGATTCAAAAGTAACTCTGGTAGTAAGGGGACTTAAAACGCCACTTTTATTTATGTGAGACTTATTCCATATTCACTACTCATTTCTTTCTTATGGTGTATATACTACTGATTCACTTATTATCTGGTGATTATACTTAAATTTTTGGTATTTACTAATCTTTTTTTACAATTCCTCTTTCAATGTTTGTACAGTTCAGAAGTTACCAAATCAGTAAGGTAATTTTGTCTCCATTTTCCTTCTTTGAGATAGATTTTATGTTGTGAACCTATTTTATTTTACAAGTAGTATGTGATTTATTTTGATATTTTATATCATGAATATTATTATTTTCATGATATTTTATGCTCCATGTAATTTTATTCATTCATGTGTATTATGATTCAATGTTACCAAAGGGGTAAGTGTTTATTGTTATAATCTCATTGTTTATCAAGTTTGTTTAGGATTATTCTTCCATTGATGAAATTTTATGACACAAATATAATATATTATCATTAATTTTCTCCCCTAATGGTTATTTCTATTATACCTATGAAATGGTACAATTTTTCAACTCTTTGGTATAAAAAATAATTCAGAAAATTCACATTAAGGAAAATAAAATCTTATTTATCTATTCAGTCAGAAATCTATGTTCTTTATAAAAATATTTTTCTATAAATTTTTTAATAATGGGTTTAAATGATATTTTATGTTTATTTTTAATAAAACAAATTTCAACATGTTTTATTCTTTAATATTTTTTTATAATGGGCTTAAAAGATTATTTTAATACTTTTCATGATTATTTTCAACGAAAATTGATTTTAAAATGTTTTTTGTATTATAATATTTTTTTTCAATGAATAAATATTATTTTACTAAATAAAATGTTTTAAATGATCTTTAAATTTTTTTTCTATCTAAGATAACATCTAATGATCTCACATATGCCTTAATGTGGTTATTAATCTTTGTCAACATTCTTATTCTTTCTCTAAATGGTTTATTCCATTGATTATAGGTTATTAATTTGTTGGGTAAAAATACCTCAAGGTTTCATGTCTATATATTTTACGTGTTATTGTGTTTTTTTAAAATAAAGATGACCATAAAAGAGTACGGTTGCTGTTTTTTGAAAAAGGTGTTTAAGGTAGCACAATTTCCCTCTGTTTTTCAAAATTTTGGGCCGTAAAATTTGGAGTTTGGTTTTTGGAAGATGATGATTTTCTACATAGGGGAACATAGTATGCTAACCATGAAGCATGGTTCACAGAATGCATATGGTGGTTCATGAAACATCCACTGGAATCATCAATGTAAGGATACCTCGAAGTACATGATAGAGACCACATACTGAAATAGTTTGGGGGATGACATGTGCTTCATGGTGAAGGAATACAGTATGAAGAAGGCATGTGGTATGCCTAAGACTTGTAGTACACATAAAGTCTTGTCATATGTGAAAACAAGGTGGTGGTTTGAGAAATTTTTAAGGATATCATTCATGGAAATGTGACGGTGATTTAGGCTTCCACGAAGGAAGAAAGGAAGTATGTGGACTGCGTAGGGAAGAACAATTCATAGGATAAGCGGTATTTGGTGAAGACTGTACAACATTAAGGATTTGGGTAATCTCATATTAGTGGATTTTTCAGATCTATTTTCCTATATAATAGTTCCAATCCAATCATTAAAAAGATATGTTTTCATAAGAAAACATATTTTCTTAGGGCATTCGGTGTACTACAAAAGAGGATTTGGAGGGAAAATTCCATGAAGCATGAAGTGCTTCACATAGATGCAATTTTTTCAAAGGTTTTTGTGAGGAAATATAGCCTGCAAATGGAGTGGTACGCAGAGGAGTAAGATGAGGTACACAATGGAGGAAGATCTAGTACAAGTAGGAGATATGCTCTTTTGAATAAGAGGTAGTCTGTGGGTGAGAGATGGTTCATAGAAGCAGAGAGTCTGTGAAGCAGGGGTGATGTGTAGAAGTAGTACATGGAAGTGGTACTCGAATGTTGTTTATTGAGGCAATACGCAGAGGTGGTAGATAGCAGTGCAAGAGGTGGAAGTACATAGAATAGGTTTTCCATGTTTAATTTTTGCTACATTGTTCATGGAAGAGATAGGTGGTTCATGAAGGGACTTAAACAGTTCACGATAACAATTTACACTAACCTAATTGTATGTCGGAAAGCGTAAAAAAATACTTCAAAAAAGAATCCATATATAATTGAGGATGCATAATTTCATGAAAATAAAGTGACCTACATGTCCATAAACTATGAATGGATCAATTCCAAGAGCATTGAGCGATGGAGGAGGAAGACGGTGATCCTTTCGTCCAGTAGGGAGCTAGAGGATGTGACATAGGGAGTAACCATTGGGAAGGCGGTGAGTAGACCCTGAACCTTGTAAAGGTACTGAGCATGGTAATAGAAGATATATACCTTTCCTTGTAATTATCAAATAGTTTTAGTGAATTTGGCATCAGAACATCACTATTATATGCTCCTTGGACGTATCCCAGTGAGGTTGAACCAAGTAAAAATCGTTATTTCTTGTGCATGATATCATTTCTGTTGATATATTGCAACAAGAGAAAGAGAGAAGTGTGCGTAGTTTAATAGTGAAACAAGATCCTAATGGGTAGTATTTTTAATCTATCTTACCCTAATCCCCCCCCCTTCTTAGAGTATTTTACCTAATGGACCTTACAGTTGGTATTAGAGGGAAAGGTTAAATGTCAGTGGTTCTCTCTCAGTAGAAGAAATTAAGGTGGTCAATCACAAATGAATTCTGATCTTTGTTGGAAATAAATTTCAACTATGGGAAAATTTAATTAAGCACTCCTTTCAATCTATTGAAATAGATTTCTTCATAGAAGCTATGCATGGAATTTCAGATTATATAACTTGTGGTGATTTATCGGAAGTTGAAATAAGAGAATTGGATGCAGATGCTAAAGGGATCAATGCTTTATGATGAACCCTATCAAAATCTATTTATAAAAAGGTAATGTCATGTAAAATATAACATTATATTTGGTAATAGCTAATAAATATCTATGAAAGATACTCAATGGTTAGAGAGTCAAAGATTTAGGTTTTTTGGAAGAAGTATGAAGATATGATAATGTAATCAAATGATTTTTTTGATGCATTCTTTGATAGGGTGAATGCTGTAAAGGAAGACATGTGTGGTATTTTAGAATTTCTTGAAGATATAAACATTGTGAAGCATATCTTGATGAAATTTCCACCTAGATTTAATCAAAATGTTTTAGTATTGAATATAAAAATCCAATATATTTAAAATTTTATAACTTTTACAATACACTTATTTCATATGAATTGTGAAATGATGATAACGATGTCATGGAAAAGGGGAAGTCCAAAGACGTGGAATTCAAGGCCACAAAGAAGCTGTCTGTTGAATATGTTCAGGAGGACGATAATTCAGATGATTTCATTTCATTTCTCTCTTGAAATCTGAAAATTGGAAGAGGATTGTTCAAAGGTAAACTTACACTTGTGTGATTCTAATTTAGAAGGATGAGACATTTTCCAGCAATGTTTCCTATGAAGGTTAAAGATGATGCTGAATACAATGATGGAATTTCCCAAAACAAGTGTTCATTCAATGAGAAAGGTAGAATAAGTGAAAAGATAATGTTCTTAAAAATGAATAATATGCTTTCATAAGATGAAGAATGTTCATAAGAATCTGAGGAAGAATAGTTGAAGGACTGGAGAGATCAGGATGTAGAAGACTTTTCCACAGTTGTCGGAAATTCCATAAAAAGAATAAAGTGACAATGAAGAAGGAGAATTTGAAGGAATAGTGGACCCTTAGGAAAAATTAGAAGTTTATTTTGAAGATATATATATTTGGAGAGTCAAAACAAAGAAACCTAACAAAGTGGTTCATGATTCCAATCACTATATATAGTAGTAAGAAGAACATAAGTCTATGCTAAATGAAGAAATAGAAAAACTATAGCCTTCTATTCCAGAAAGCTCAGAAAACATGATTGAGTACAAAATTGAAATCGATGAAAAGTGAATATAGATAGATAATATAACTAAAACTAGAAAAGAACAAATAAAACATATTGAAGAACTTGAAGAGGAATTCATCCGTCTATGAAAAAGTATTAAAGATCAAGAAAAATAATTGACTCCAGGTATGAACTCAGGAATGAAGATTATATAGTCAAAAAAGATAATAAACGATGAGCATAGTGGACCAACAGAATAGAAGCAATAGTCAAATAAAAATGGTAAGGATAGCATGGGGCTTGATTGAAACAGAAAGCAGTAACAACTGGATTCAAAGAAAAAGAACCAACTACAAGATTGGAGCTTTTTTTGGGTATGCAGAAGAATTATAAGATTCAATGAACCCATGGGATAACCATTTGTTCAGTATTTCCATGCAAGAATGTCTGCTGAAAAATATTCTATTGTTGCAGAAAGATAGTACAAACACAACATGTTTGTTCTATACCAAATTAGTACTGAAAGGAAAAATACAAATAGAGGCATCCATATAGAGCTCAAAATTCCATGTCATTATTTGATGGTTACTATTTTAGGTGTGGAGGATTCAAACACATGGAATGATATAGCACATCTATAATAAAAATGAATGTGTTGAAACATTATGAGGATGGTCATAAGAAGAATAAAAAAATATCATAAAATCAGATGAAAATTAAAAATCAACATCCATATCTACATGATGAAGCTTTTCCATCATATTTTGAGGAATTTAAAGTTTATATATGCATACTGTGATTTACTTCAGAAACATGGATAAAAAACATCTAAGCAGGCATTGTTTATAGAAATTACATTAAAATAATCAGATCACACGAGGATATGGATCATTTATAGTGTATGCACCTCCCATATGACAAGAAACAAGCATATGATGATGGGAATCAGGTACGATAAATAATATATTGTAATATTTTCCAATGTGATGGGTTAAAAATTATTTTCTTTCGAAAATCAATGTTTGTTGGAAAAGACATGAGACGTGCATATGTTTCAGTTATTGAAGGTCTTAGTCACAACATATTAATCATAAGTCAATTGTGTCACTCAAGACATACCATATGGTTTTTTTTTAAAAAATGTGTCATCAATGAAAAATATGATTCTATTGTATTACAAGGAAAGTGTACGAAATGTAATCTCTACCTCATGTGTGGAGAATAAGATATTTGGCTTCAATCCAAGGATGAAGAAAATAAGTTGTGAAATAAAAATCTTGGCCACGAGATCCCAACGTCCCTGGAAGATCTGGTGAAATATGATGTTGGTTAAGATCCCCATATATTATCACATGATTTTAAACATACATTTGATGCCTACCAACAAGGGAAGATCATTCGAAAGACATATAAGGAATATGAGAAAAGGTTAACATGATTGCTTGAGTTGGATCATATTGATGTTTGCAAAGCAATTTCAGCAAGATCTCTTGATGGGAGGATATATTGTGTACTCTTAATTGATGATTATGGTATAATGGTATGGGTATTAATAATTACCAAAATTTCTAAGGTGTTCAATTTCATTACAAGTTATCCATAGAAAGTTGAAAAGTTTCTACGTCAGAAACTTCGGAATATCCGCAAAAATAATGTAACACACATCACAAATAGCCAAGTGGATGATTATCTCAAGAAACATGGGATTAGGAATGAATTTTATGTAGTTATAACTCCAAAAAATAATGGAATAGTTGAAATAAGAAATCATTTTTTCAATAATATGGCCAGAGTAATTCTCATTGAGAAAGACCTTCTAGAGAATGTTTAGAAGGACGTAGTGATGATTTTAGTCTACACTTAAAATAGTGAATTATTATGGATGAAAGAAGAGAAGACTCCGTATGAGATATGTTATGGAATGAATCCATCGTTGAAGTACTTTTGAATATTAGAAAGTATGTGTTTCTTTCTTAATAAGGAGAAACACATGAGGATTTAATCTTGTGGAGATGAAGGGATATTTCATATTCTATCAATGCAAATAAAAAAATATGAATGATTCAATAAGAGTATAGGAATTATTTTTGAGATACATAATGAAACTATAGTGTATAATTATTTGAACCTTCAACAAATACATGATCATTATCAGTAGGATAGTGATGAAGAAATAAGTCAATCAAGGGATTCTTCGGTTCTAGAGACTGATTCATAATAAGACCTAGTTGATGAGAAAGATGATCACAATTCATTATCTATAGAAAGATAGAACAGATGAGTTTAAATTGATACACCAAACATAATTGGTGATCAAAAAGCTTAATTATAGACAAGGAGGATAAATACACTACCACAAGAATCATAATTATCATATGTAGATCCAAAATATTTTAGTGGATTAGCCGATGATGAGAATTGGGGTCATGGTATAAATAAAGAACTTAAAAAATTAAGAAGAATTAGACATGGGATATTGTTTCGAGACTTATAGATAAGAATTTCATCAGAAAAAATGGGTATTTCATAAGAAAATGAATAAATATGGTGTTGTAATTCCAAAAAAGAATGATTAGCGTGCAATGGGTACTCATAGATAGAGGTTATAGAAGTTAATGAAACATTTTCACCTATTGAAAGGATAGAGACAATTATATTATTATTGTTAATATTAGTGCACAGAATGATCAAGGTTTTTTAGATGGACTTCAAATCGTCATTTCTGACTGGGGTTCTAGAAGAAGATGATTATATTGAGAAGCCGGATGTGTTTCTCAGTCATGTATATGATAATAGAGTTTTCAGCAAGAGAAGGATTTATATGCTTTCAATTAAAAACCATGACCATGGTATTCAATGATAGATTAGTTTTTGAAAAATCTTATTTTTAGCGTGGTGGAGTTGATTACAATATATATGTCAACCATGATAGTAATCAAAGGATGATGGTGGTGGTATAAGTCGATGAGATAATATAGAGAGGATTAGATGAAACATAATGAAGGGAGTTTTTTTAATTCATGTAAAGTGATTTTGAAATGTCAATAATTTGTGAGGTGGCATTTGTCCTTGGTTTACAGGTGACACAAGGGAGGAATGGAAAATTCATTTCACAATCTAAATATTCCAAGGAGGTTATATGAATATTTAGAAAGGATAATTTCAAGTAAATAAAAACTCTAGTTTCTACATGGACAAATTTATCAAAAGTTAGAGCTCTAATGTAAATTAATATCACAGAATACATGAAAATCATTAGAATTTTACTGTACATGACTACAAAAATACCTGATATTGTTTTTTCCACATGCCAAGTAGTGATATATCAAAACAATCCCACAAAAATCCACATGCTTATAGTGAAAATAATACTTTTGTATATCAAGGGCACAATGAACATTCTTTTGACGTACAATTATAAATCTCAATAAGAGATATTGGGATATACAGATACAGATTATGCTGGAACAACATATGATATAAAATCAACATCATTAGGTGATTTCAATATTGTTTTATTTTTTATTTCTTGGATAAAAAAACAATATTTCATTTCAGTGAGAACCACAAATGTTGATAGTACTTTGGCCACTCAATCATGGACATAGTTATTGTGGATGAATAATCATCTTGATGATATGGTAGTTGAAGTGAAGTCTATGATCAATAACCATTATGATAATTCAAGTTCTATAAATGTTAGAAAAAATCCAATCAATCACTCATAGAAAAAAAATTGAAAAAAGTATCATTTTATCAATGATAAAGGTTCAATATGGGCTTGTGAAGTTGTAGTATGTGCCTACAGAACAACAGGTTATAGAAATTATAATAATGGCCTTACCCAAAAAAGCATTTGAAATTTATCGACTAGCTCCAGGAGTTCAGTCAAATACTCACACATGAAAATGTGTGGATGTGGATACACCTATCCCTGATGTATAGTGTGTTTTTACCTAATGTGCTAATCTGTGTTATTTTCCTCATTTCATACCTAAAATAATAGCCGTTGAGATCTTTGAAAAGGGGAAAAAGTGTGCTACTAATAGGGATAAATGTCTTAGTCAAGACATGGGGAGAAGATTCTCCATGAAGCATCAAGAAAGGTGGATTTCATTCTACCAAGGGTAGTAGTGATGTAGTGGAGTATTAAAATTTGATGATGCTAGCTGTGATCAACCAAAGGATACATATCATGATAGCTAAGGTTTGTGATCATAGAAAAATAGTTGTGTGGGAATGAAATGAAGTGATTCTTTGATGAAATTTTTATTATTCATTTCTTTTCTTGTCGATCATGGATCATATGGGATTAAAGATTATGTTGAGTAAATCTTTGAATGTTGTCTTAATCGAATAAATTGAATGATAGAAAAGATAGAAGACGCCTTAATGTGACATAAAATTATGAATGTGTTTTCAACACACCCAAAGGGAGATGTTTTTGTGTAAAAATACATCAAGGTGTTCTCTCGGTATGATTAGGGTGTGATTTTGTTTTTTGGAAAATCAAGATGACTTTGAATGAGTATGGTTGTTGTTTTCTGAAGTATTTGTTTATGGTGGAGTAGTTTACCAGTGTTTGGAAAATTTTTGGGCCTAAAAATCGGGAGTTTGGTTTTTGGAAAAGGCTGATCTCCGCATATATGAAAATAGTACATAAACCATGAATCCTGGTTCGTAGAATGAATATAGTGGTTTTATTAACATCAAAGGGAATCCATGAAGGAAAGGAACTTAAAAACATGAGAAAGATACCATGTACAAAAATGGGTCGTGAGATGGCATGTTGTTTCTAGTGAAGGCATGTGGTATGCAGAAGGCATGTGGTACATGGAAGGATTGCAGTATAAGGGATCGATTTTCATTTATGGAAATGAGGTGGTGATTTGAGAAACAGTGAAATTTATGGTTCCCAAAATTGTGATAGTGATTTGGGATACCACTGAGGAAGAATGGTAGTACATGGACTGCGTAGGGAAGAACAGTTTGTAAGAGAAGTGGTATGCGATGAAGGCTTTACCACATTACAGATTTGGGTAATATCTAATTAGATAATTTTAAGGATATATTTTCTTATATAAGGAGAACTAATACAATCATTATGAACAGATATTTTCATAAGAAAACATCTTTGTGTTGAGAATTAAGTGAAGTACCAAGGATGTTTTTGAGGGAGAATTCCGTGAATGGGGAAGTGGTTCACACTAAATCAATTTCGTAGATGGGTTTTCAGGGGAACTATATCCCACAAATTAAGAGGTACACAATGGAGAAATATGTGGTATAAAGAGAAGGAAGATCTTGTGTGCAGAGTAGAGGCGGTTTGTAGAATAATAGGTAGTCCGTTGATGATAGACCATTCATGGAAGTAGAGAAAACATGGGAAGTTGGTATGGTACACGGAGGAGTTACATAGAAGTGGTACTCATAAGTGGTTCATAGAGGTGGTAAAAAGTGGTGGTACATGGTAGCGGAAGCAGAGGCAGTACTCGGAATAGTTTTTCCACATAACAAATGCACTACACGGTTTGCAGAAGAAATAGTTTCTTCACAAAGGGACTTAAACAACCTACAAAAGCAATTTCTGCTATCCTAATTGTACATGGAAATGTGGAAAAAGGGACTTCAATAGAGAATCCATATATAGTGTAGGATGTGTGATTTAATAAAATTAAGGGACTTATAAGTACATAAACTATGAGTGGATCCCTTCTAGGATAAGGGAGCGAAGGGGGAGGAAGATGGTGATCCATCCCACCAGAAGTGAGCCATAGGAAGAGACATAGAGAGATAACCTTGTGAATATAGTGATCAGAACCTAATATTTATAAAGGAAGTGTGCTTCGGCAAAGAAGATCTAGCCCAAAACATTTAATTAGTAGTGATATTTAGTTTATTTAGTACATCGGAAATTCATCATTGTATTCTCCATCGATGTAGCCCAGTGAGGGTGAACCACGTAAAAATTTTTATGACCCATGCATGATTTAATTTCTGTTCATATATTTCTACCGGAGAAAGTGAGAATTGGGTTTTCATAATGATGAAACAAGATCCAAAGGGGTAGTAGTTTTAATCTTTCTTTCCCTGATTCACCCCCTATCACGGTTTCTGACCCAGTGGACCTAACATTATGAAACCTATTTCACATCCATAGGTTATAGAATGATAAATTCTTATTAACCCAACTTCTTTTAACAAATAAATCTACGAGGAAATGATTATATATCTTTTATATTCTCTATAGGTTATGATATTATAAAATTTTTATGATACCCATTTCATTACAATGGTTCTGATACTTATTTATGAAACACATATCTTTTATATGGTTCATGGGATGATATTGTTTTATTATCCTATTGAACATTCATATATGATTTCATTATCTAATATGTGGGACCTATATATCCCTCTAATACATTGGGAAATGATAATTTTTATATGAGATAATAGGGTACCTGAGTTGTTTCCCAAGAATGTAAACTAGCTGGTACATGGGGTTTAGGCCTTTCCCAAAAACATGACAGTACTCAAGTTATATACACAGACAAAAAACCAGAGGGTATTCAAGTTTTATCCTAGACCCCTAAATAAGAGGGTACATGGGTTTGTTTCTTAGAACATAAATAAGAGAGTATATGTTTTGTATCCCAATCCTGAAAACAAAAGGTTACACATGTTTTTATCCAAATATTAAAGTAGGTACAATGGTGATTATCCGATGCCTTCCATGTTATGATGTATTTGTAGGTATCCTTGGAAAAAGATTTTACATGCTTATGTGTATCCCAAAAATTCAATGTCTTTTCCCTATGTGATTCTTTCATAGATTATAATCTTGATTCCCTTATTATTCGTGTCGTATAAATTTCCAATAATTATTCCGTGATTCATGTTTATGATCCTTGATATATTGGGTATTATCTTCTAGTTTTATGATCACTTTCACGTACCCTTAGGCTCATTTTAGTCTTACATATCTACCTTGTTAACCCTTACTCGGCATCTAATATCACAAATTTATTATTTTTAATTTCATCTTATTATAAAGAAAGAAATTATGTGGGATTAATACTGGGAAGACCTTTATGGGATATGTCAACATCATTCACCAAGAAATATGATTAAGTTTCTATGTTTCAAAAGAAACTAAAATATTATGGTCCTCAGGCATGTACTTTTGTAATGTGGTGAATATTATTCTAAAATGATTCAGTATCCATGTATGTCATGCTTGGGTAGCTACACATATACTGAATAATTTTTAATTCATTCAAATTTCAGTTTAATATTGTTAAATTTAAAATGAAATTTAAATATATGAACTCATATACAAAATCATATGGTAGGGGAATTAGTTTCCATTTGATGTTTTTCTAAAAATAAATCATGACCACACATGAAACATTTTTATACTCTTTTGATGTAAAATTATAACTATTTAGTAAATAGGAGAGATGGTGAAACACTATCAATATACCATATAATCTCAATTCATGGTGGTTTGAATAATTAAAATAACCAGTGAGAATTATGATCAGATTGAAATTGTAGAAGAATAATAACCTTCAATGGTAAGAAATTAATTATCTTAATAATGTTGGGTTTCATATTCTTTTAAAAACACATTGTAATTTATTTAGTAACTAAATTGATAAAATTTAATCAGAACAGAATAAAAATTGTCCAAAATCATCCCACAAGTTAACATTGAAATAGAATAAGTTTCAACGCATCCATTTTAACTAATTGAAATCTCCAATATGGATTTAGCCAATCATCATTAGGTGGAATCCAATGAAGAATAATCCATATTTCATAAGGAAGTTATCATAAGAAAAAGAATGATAGTGAAGGAAAAGAATATAAATTGTAATTAAACTAATGATAAAATTAACATTACATCAAATCTAGAAAAAGAAAAGAATTGAGAAAAATAAACTTATCAATGAAGAACTTTGGGTCGTAATGATGTGGAGGCCTCCCAGTAGTAAACACTCTCAACACAAGAAATAATTACCAATTTCTTAGTATGAACACATATTTACAATCCTTTATTTTATCTATGGGGTTCCCCTGGTCAAACCCTGATTTAAATGGTCACCTTTGCGTTAATCCATAAACTCTATGTGAAATTATACATAGAAAATTATTGATTTTTTGGTCTGTCTAAGCATTTCACATTGTGTAACGTTTACAAGATGTTTAATGTGTGAGGAAGAAAAAAATATTATTTTCTTCACTTCATTTCATGTTAATTTTAAAATTCCATGTAATTGTTACATGTCTGGTGGATGATACGCTATTTGAATCATGCACTTACAGCACCAAAAGCCCCATTTTCACTAGTTCTTCCGTTTCATGCCTCCTAATATATAATATGGAAATACTACATCATTAAAAGTATACTTATGAATAAAAACACAACCTATTTGACTCCTTTTCAATATAATATTAAAAATCATATTTTGGTTCCGTGGTGCACTGCTTCATGTCATGGCGTGAAGACACAATTTCATTTATATTTCCCAAATGTCAGTCCTTCCATTAGCATACATAAAACAATAAAACCAAGAAATAATATAAAATTAAATAATTTATTATCCAATTAACTCAAATAAACTATATCATAAAATATTGATTTCAAATACCCCCACACATAGATCTTTGCTCATCCTCAAGAAATCTCTCAACATTGAAACACATAGGGTTTATACATCAACAAGGTGAGATTAAAATTACAATTCTAAAAATCATATTATAAATGAAGATTATAAATTTTCTAAAAAATATACAATAAGGAATTAAAAAATCATTCTACCTTTATAATTTCCAATTCAAGACATCCCCTACCCTTAACTAATTTATTTCAACCTTTCATCAGTACTCATTAATTTTATGGTCTAACTCACCATGAAATTGTTACACTCATCACTCAAGGTAAAAACACAATGGAATTATGATCATACATCAATTTAATGTGCCTAACCATATTATTAAAGGAAATATAATACCTCCACCCTGTAAATTCAAATATCATAATTAATAATGAGGGATTTTCAATTTAGACCAAATGTTGCTGAGACTAATTTTAGGTGTGTATAAATAATGAAAATAATGGAAGGATAAAAAAAGACTATAAAATATAATATATAATACATGATATTAAAATAAAAATCCCATTGGAATGCTCCTAAAAAATATAATGGAATCTTGAAAATCCCCAATGTGTAATTTAAATGATCAAGGACAGTGTGATCAAAATAAAAAATGCCCCACTCTTTTTATTCATTTTCCTTTTTTAATTATTTTTTTCTTTTTTGAATTTTTTACCCAATAAAAGTCCCACATTCACCATCGAAGTACAAAATATTTTGAGGTCATCAGCTTAAAAGTGCTGTTTTTTTACCTTCCTAGGAATCATCCTAAAAAAATAATTATTATTATTTTTTCAGAATCCATTGTTGGAATGAACATCATATCCACCACCAAATGACATATGTTAAAAACCATCACTCTCGTGATGGAGATTTTTTCTTCTCCCAATTTTCAACCGATTATTAATTTAATATTTCCATTTTTTTAATACAAGAGGGATAAATAATTATGTAAAATGAATTTAAATATTAACCTTCACCAAAACTCCATAAAAATACCCTTGTTGTATCCTCTCAAGATATAACACCCCACATACACTAGAAAAAACATTTCACCCACATTCATTATATTGTTAACATGAAAAATAAAATTATTAGGGTAGGAAAGGAAAATAATGGATTATAAGGTTTCTCAATCCTAATAACATCATCCCTGGTTTATATAGGCCAAGAAGTATTAATTTATAGTTCTTCCATTGGATAAATTTAATTTTTAATAAAATTTATCAATCTTTTAAAAATATTTTTTTTGTCACATCATTGACAAGATATAAATTCAATTTCTAGTAGTTTTACATGCCCCTTATTCCACCTAATAAATAGGCTAAAAAAGAAATATTTGTTCTATAATCCTCTTGGTAATGAGAAAATAACATAAGTAAATCAGGCAAAGGCATGAAAAACAACAATTAGTTTACTCAATGCATGCATCAAGGAATCAACATCCCGGAAATAATTCATATCATCAAATGTATTGATGAAATTAAAAATGGATGTTTGTAAGTGAATTTTAAATTGTTCATTTATATATTTTTTCATTTATGAGCAATATATTTCCAATTTTCAAACATGTCAAAAATATTCTCCAAACTACTAATGTCTCACACTTCAGTGAGTACCAGACCCAAAATTCTATTACTATTGTGGGTAAATCGAATTCAATTTAATTCATAAAAAACTCATAAAATTTTACCATTTTTTAATAAATGTAAATAAACGAGTTATGTAAATATATATAAAAATAAAAATATTACTCCCCTTGCATTCATGGTTTTAAATGAGTTTCTCAGGTTCTTTCTAAATAGTTTCATGATGTGAATTGTGATTTATAAACAAATACTTAACTCATGTCGTGAATTTTTTTTGTAATTAGAACATCAGTTTCTTTCTACTGCATTATTTTAATGGTCCTAAATATAAAAATTAATAGTGAAACAACATTCCATTTTAAAATTTAAAATATTTGGGTCAAACAAATAAAGGGATTCACATTGTAGGGAGTAATTAAGCTAATCTAATAAAATTAATTAAAGTTTTATAAAGAATGGTTAATATATAGGTTTCCTCCTGGTAACACTAATTTAATGCCTATAGACAGACATTTTACATTCATTAGATAATTTGAACATTTAGAGATCTAACCATCTTGGATTTAGCCAATTATGATTATGTTGTACATCTACTGTACTTCTTAAATTTCTCATACACTGGCCCTTCTTAACTGTTACTCATGGTGGGATTTATAATAATGCTAAAATTAATGAAAATATAGAAAAATATAAATAAAATTAGAGTTTTTAGTTCAATTTAACCACCACTACTTCTTAATTTTATTCATTAGGTCTGCATTCCTGAATGAGTTCTTCACCTGAATATACCTTTCTCTCTTATTTTTCTTCAAAATTATGGAGGTATTCTCATTCCTCTATAAACACCAGAAGTCCAACAATATCCTATAATGTACGATAAACATCCTATTCCTTCACTTTTTCTTTTACCTTTGATTCCAGATTTGTACCTCTTGAAAATCATTCACCATAATATCTTCAACCATACAAAAAATAATTTTCATCATCTTATATTCTTCTTCATCATGACTATTAGGTCTATCTATTCTAGTATTTTTAGTGTGCCCCGATAATTATTCTTTGATATCTTTATCCTCCATTTCATTATTTTTTTCAACATATTTAACTTCCACGAGCTCCTTTTTTTATCATGGCCTTCAAACCATTAAACCCCTATATTTAAAATTAATATTTTATTATTTACAATGTAATTTAAATTTAAAATAATTAATGAATGTTGAGTATTTAATTTTCCCTATTATGTAAATAAGACTCATGATCATCTATATGCATATACAACACTAGAATGTATTACATGATAAATCTCTTTAGTCTATATTCAATGTTTTCATCATGAGATTATTGGTTTTAATGGACTTCATGAATGTACTACTATTGAGGTTTCATGGGGAAAATAGTTTTGACATACACCTATTTGTGGTCTTATTTTACATCAAACCAACATGTATCTACATTAGAAACTATGTGTATGGTACTAAAAATAGAAGTCAAATTAAAATTTATTTGAGATAAGTGATCTTTAAATTCTTTAAATTAATTGTGAACAACCTCATTATAGTCCATAATTTTTCCCATCCTTTCAATTCTTTACATGAGAAATCTAGTTTTCCAGTTTTTTAAGTGATACTTAGAACAGAATCAACCTTGGTTGTTTTGAATATTAGGATCTCTTCCATAGAATTTATGATAGGTGTCATCCAAATCTTGTGGTCAGAATCCATCATAATTGAATTAGTATAAATCATACCATATTATTTCTTGACATGACCACCCTTCAGAATGTAACACTACCCATATGGTCAGAAACTCTAAAAACCTGATTTACTATGATGGTGGTGCCACATAATAGTGATTAGGCTTGTCTTTCATGCTTCACAACACCAAAAATTACCCAACATATAAAATTGAAATAACATAATAACAGAAGTGACTGAATAATAAATACCTAAAATGAAATCATTAAACATAAATGGGTTAATAAAATACTTTATACTAAGAAATTGATCTTTAATCATATTAAGTTCTCCACTTCTCCTTGATAACGGTTCCAAAAATTGATGCATCTATGAGAAAATTTTAAAACATAACTTTTTGGTCAAATGAAAAATAAAAAATGTTCCTGAACCATAATAAATATAAATTCATAGTAAAGTTTAAGTATACAATTAATCCCACAAATATAGGGTAACACAACAATGATCATTGTTGTTAAATGGATTGATCATTCCATGTTTATTTGGTTTTGTTAAACTAATAAATCAATTAAAATAAATGAACTTAAATAGAAAGGAATATGATATAGGAATTTTTTCCATGGGTGGTTTGACTAAAAAAACCATGGATTCACATTCAAATCAATAATACTCACCATATGCACAATTAACCATATTTAATTCAAATAAGCGACGGTTAAAACCTTTAGTATTCCATAGCATCTCAATTTGTTATTTTTTAATGAATTAAAATAACCAAAGATCATATTTAAATTAAATTCGAATAATTACATTTGATGATCAGGAATTAATTATCTTAATCTTGTTTGGTTTCAATATATATTATAAAAATTGGTCCATTATTTAATAACAGGTATGATAAATGTGAATCAAAACACACCACCATTTGAATAAAATGATTGCAAATTTTAAGAATGAAATTGATCATTTTGGTATGCAAAAATTTCAAATGATACCACTCACCCCTATAGATTTATCCAGTTATCAAGGAATGATCACTAATGATGAATAAACTGTATTCCATAGTGAATATATCATAAGAGAAATAATGAGAATAAAAGAAAATAAAGAAACATGAAATAAACTAATGAGAAAACCAACATTACATCAAACCAGGAAAATGAAAACAAAAGAATAATAGAAACCTATATATGAAGAACATCTATACATTACCATATAGTAGCCTCCCAAAAGTAGAGCCTCTTTACGAATAGAATAATAGAAATTATCATAGTCAGAACCCATATTTTTTGGCATCGATGTCGTCCAAGATTTTTCCAAGATCAAACACCAACTGTAATGGCTACCCCTGATCAAACTACAAATTCCTAGTAAATATTTATGTAGATAGTCTCCATTTTTTGGTATCTCGAAGAATTAAATATCATATAATGTTTACATGACTTGGGATGTAAAGGGAAAAAATATAAAATGCTTTCACAGTCCTTATAAGGGATGCATGTCATGTATATGATACATGTTGTGAATCATTCTCATCCAATGATAAACCCCCTTTTTTCCAGTGTTTTTTAGTTTCAAGACACCTATTTAATGTTTTGGATATCATAAATCTTGTAAATTCTTCTTATAAATAAATAATACTTTTAAATACCTTTTATCTTTTATTCCTCTTTTTTTTCTGAAATCACACCGTGTTGCTTTGTGTCACAACATGATGTCATGATTTCTAATGTATTTCAAAAATATTTTTTCCATCCATAATATTACACAAAAAAATGAAATTAATCATTAATATCTTATTAAATCAATTATGATCCAATGAAATCCCAAACAATAAAAATGAAAATGTGGATAAAAAATAGAGATATCAAGGATCTTGATTATAAACATGACTTTATGGTTGAGTGGTAATATTGAAATTTCCTTAGGGATAACATCCTAGAAATGGTCAATAATAGGTGGGATGATATTCTAGAATATCTCCCCCTCATCATGAATGAGGATAGAAACCTCAACTATGATTGTACACAATTGCTGACAATCATGTACTAAACGACATGAACAAATTTCCCACTCACCAACATATTAAATCATTAATCCTTCTAGATAAAGGTATGGAACATGTTATAGATAGAAATAAATCTATAACTAATAATGAAAAATCCATTATATACCTAGATTAAAATTAAAAATGACCATATCACACACAAATAAGTCTTAAATAAATAAACAATTATAAATGACTCTTTCACAATATGTTCAATTCAAAGTCCCTTATGAATTTTTTCCAAAGGGTGTGTCAATCAATATCACTCCATAAAGTTACTCTATATCCAAGACTAAACCTCCAATGAATGGGGTTGATATGACGGAATGTGAGGCTCCCATATAAAATAGATAATTGTAATTCTTTGATGCTACTAAGATTATATGTTGTAATATATATTTTCTTTTATCGTAAAAAGTTCATGCAAGTTAAACTACATATAACTAGATGATACTATGGCCCTATAAACTAGCCTAGACACCCTGAGTTATACTACCCTAGAATCCTCAACTTGAAGCTCCATTTCAACAACTATAGATCGAATGGCCAGTTGATTCCAACAATCAGACATCTGAGGTGTAGTGAAACCATAAAAATAGAACTTGTCTAATCCGGAACCTCTACCATAGGACATATACTATTAAACCACACAATAATGAAATTTATGGCCCATATTTATTGACTAATAACTTTCATGATAATTTTGGGTACACAGTGGTAACTTATTCACCCACCCCCTACATTTACAGAACTAGATATCACTGCACCCTAATGAATTAATGGAATAACAACCACTCTAATGGTACAGACTACCACTTCCCTAGTGTGGGTCATATTACTATAGGTTACAGTAATCATATTATAAACTAATAATACCACTCATAGTGGAAAAATAACTACTTCCGTGAACCTTTCAGGTATTCCCCTCAATTATCAGGGGATTATATACAATCATTGAAGAAGTCAGGAAGAAAAAGTTACCCATACTTTTATCTCATTATTATATCCATCCTCAAAGTGCTCGTTCATGGTGGTATCACCACTATCTAAAGAGTGAGATAAAATTATATTCTCTATAAAAATAGAGTAATAATATATATCCATCATATCTCCATGCATCAATCACATGAACTCATATTAATTGTTCATCGATAGGGTCTTCATAAAGAAATAAATTATGAAGTGATTGTGTAATTCTTCCTAGGTCAAACCAAAATGTCATAAAATATAGAAAGGAAATCCCAAAAACATTATGAGTTTCAATGAAATTTGTAAACCACCAACATTACCCACTTTTTCATAGGTGCCTCAAAATGTTCAAGGATATTCAACATGGTGTCCATCCATAGGTAGGAATGTTTTGGACCACCCTAAAAAATATTATCTACTTTTATCAAAACACATGTGTATGATCTGTCATAAAACGAAAAACCCAGTGAGGCTCCCAATACAATGACTAAACTATACATACTGTAAATTCATAAAGATGGTCATCCACAATAATACCATGAACTAGAAGAGGATTTGGACATCACACCAATGGGTAGTGCCCACCGTAACCCTCTTGGAATGGGACCCAAGCTATCTGAGGTGACATAGAACAACAATTCAAATAGGAACATCTCATAACTTGACAACAGGGTAACTATAAAATCATAAAAAATTACATAAAGTCCCACTACCAGGCATTTCTATCCAGTAAGGTATCATAAAAGTAAATACTCTATAAATCCTTATATGACACTCAAGGTCACACATCCCTACTCTCTATATGATACTAAAATATATTTTTCTAATTTTCTATTAATAAGTCTCATTTCATAAGTCTTAGATTCAAAATGATTAGTTAGGAACGGTTTCATTCACATGTTATGATGGAAAACAACTTCTATGATTCTTACTGACAAATTTTTCAACTAAAAACATCATTTAAGATTATTTTGTTATATGATTTTACATCTAGGTGTCTTATAAGTAATTGATCAGGTAGGATGGATTTGTAACATTATAAATAAAAAATCCATATAAGACACTACTAAAAATTTAAACATTTAACCCCCTTTTATCCATTGGATGGTATATGTATATATATATATTTTTTCTTCGACCAATATAAAATAAATATTACTAGTAAACCCTAAATTCCTACAATAATTAATGAATTCACACACACACACTTGGGAAACTGGCCCAGGATATAAAAGTCGGAGAATCAGTAATAATGAAAACTATGTGCACCATTCAATGTTGAATTGAATCAATTCCAAAGTTAATAGTAATAAAATTAATCCCATCCCTAATGACATGTATTTTTACCCATACATGGGTTATCTACTCCCATGAACAAGTTCATTACCATTCCATGACACATCCTATTATCTTGTCTATTATCCAAGATAGTAATAAAAAAGAAAAATATGCTTTGATAAAACATTCCAACTATCCTTATGAAATCACTAATAACAAACAATTTTCCATTGTAATTGTGTAAAATAATGTGTAACTCCCTTTATTCAAGAGGATTATGATTAAAAAAATGGTCTGATAACAATTACTTATCAATAATATACCCTATGGTCAGAAAATAATAATAATGGAATAAAAAAGGATGTAATTTACATCACATAACACTAGAGGAAAGATAAATACAAATGAGAATAAATAAATATGAACCTTGAAATTTATAAAATGAAGAAACTCGCAATTCATGATTCATAAATGAAATCTATCGTATATAAAATGAACAAAAATTGAAGACAATATGAAATAGGGGAATGTAAATTAATCTCAAAATTTTCTTGAGATATAGCCTGATTTATTGTTCCCATGCTCCAACCTCTTCAAGAAAGCCAAGCACATATAATGAGGCACATTCTCTTATCTAGACATTAAACCATACAATATTCTTGGGTACAAGTCAGTGGGCCTATAGAGGTAAAAGTATAAATCATTAATCTACAACTAGTAGAATCCCTAAATAATTCTAGTATATTGGGAAGTGCATGGAGAATTTTGACAATTTAATAATTTGAAATTTTAATTCACCAAATTAATCCCACCATATATCCTTAGGCATAATACCCAATTTGACCATAACTAATTTAGATAGAGTTGGGGTATCATTGATCATTCCATGGGGACCATTCAAAATTGTATAATAAAATCAAGTATCCCAACTATATAAATATTTATCATTAACCACCAATTTTGGTGTTTTCTCATCCAAGGACTAGTAACACAAACAACCTCTTTAAGTGTTTTCTTATAAAATGTATTATACCATGGGCCACCATTTCTAGTGTTCTCTCACACAATTCATAAACCAAACATATTCAATTTTCAAAGCTACAACCATATAAAAGCATAAAAAACAATCCATACTCCAAAATTCATCATATATGAAACTACAATTTCATTACAGAATCCACCAATTCAAATTCAAATTTCATATTCGAAAAAAATTTCAAATTTCATTTAATATATTAATTTTCAATGATACATTTTCAAAAACATCATTCAAATTTCATGAAACCATTGCTGAAATACCATTTCTAAAAACCAATTCCTTGAGCCATTTCAAATTACAAAATCCATAAATATTTTATAGAGAAAATAGCTCAAGGAAAGGTTTGTACATGGAATAAAATTTACAATTAATGACCCCAACTATAAATAGAATAATTAGCACTAAAAAATATATACATAAACATTAAATTATTGTTTCGGTGGCATAAAAAGTATTAGTGTCATGCACAATTAAAACATGTGTAAAGAATGTATTGAAAATGGAAAAAATATAAGGACCACCAACCTTAGTCCAAGAGGATTATAAACCCCAAACCAACCATGGATTCAAAATAAATTGATATAAAATTATGTAAAAAATCCATAAATTAGGAAATACTATATAAATATGGTTTTATTTCCCATTACGGTGAAATAAAATTATAATAACAAAGAGTGGGGACTAATATTTACATCTAGGTATTAATTTGAACATGGAGATACATGAAGTTTCCCATTATTGAAGTAGTTTCATTGATAGGGATGAGGGGGATATGGGTAATGTGTATGGGTACTCCTTGAAAAAAAAGTGGAGAGAAAATTAGGATAATTCATTAATGATTATACAGGGGTAAATTGATTAATATCTACCCCACCCTTCACAAAACCAACCTAGATCCGACTGTTTTGCTGGTGGTCACCTGAAGATTTTAGGTTCCACTACCCAGACCATAAGAACATTTTTGGGACTATAATAGCTAGCTGGTGGTACTTGAGTATCTTTATACACTCCCATATACTACTACCAAGCCTCTAGGATTGACCCAGTACCATTACATCATCTAAAAAATTCTCAAACTAAAAAATATGTTGGTTTTTTCTAAAAATTATCTGGGAACGCTCCATATGAAAGGGTATGGGCTCCCAAAAGTAACCACTATAAAAATATCTCATCTATGAGAGGCAACCCCAATAATCATTAATAATTTTCATTGAATAACATCAATCATTAGAAACATTCATCAGACTCGTGCTACTAAATATCCTCAAGGATATATCTATACTACCAAAGGGCGAACACTAAAGAAACTATATTCCTATTGAAGTTATTTTTTTTAATCCATTATGTGAATTAGACATTCCCTATTAGATGCATCAACCTTTATCTTGAAATAATAAATATCAAAAGCATGTGATAGTTCAGGATGATGCCCTAAAATTTATGTGGCATGGAAAATATCACCCATATCCCCATTCCTCAAGGGAATATAAAACCAATAGGTCGAAATACTAATCCATTGAATTAACGTTAATGGAGCCATAAGCCTTGGTTCTAACTTCCCTGGATATCATGTTTTACTTTTCACATATCTCAATGACACATATAATAATACCCGGTCTCCCACCTAAATTTATAATGGATGAAATATATTATCATCATTGGATCTTATTTATTATTTTGTTGGTTTCTAGAAACATCATGATCAAATGAACTAGAATAGTGGTCTCCTACACTAGGCTTAACCCATGCATGTACAACACTCTAGATTACAGATAGAGGAATGGGGACATGAAAAATCTCTCTTACGAAACCTCAAATATAGACATCAAGATAGATACTTGATAACTATTATTATAAATTAATTCCCCCATGGTTTAAATATTATACCAATATCTATAAAATTAAGGACACATGCATGAAGAATTTCATTGATCATGCATATTGTGTGCTCAAACAACCCACCTATCTATGGGTTATAAGGGGTTCCCAAATGAAGTGGAATTCACAATGATTTCTAAAAACAATTCCAAAAAATTAAAAGGAAAGATAAATCCCTATCATAAAATATTCAATATGGAAATGATTTTATGCATAGTACCATACATACATATAACTTGACAAGTACATCTAGTAAATAAGAATCTTTGATCATGATGAAATTAATCATTTCATCAACTCATTTACCCAACTCAAACATTAAAATATCCAAAATCCATCCTTGAGAAACTAATTACAATTTCCATCATGACATATGCCCACTTACATTCAAAAATATTTAAGGTTTGACAAGGACCATTTGGTTTTTGCTTCTCAACCTTCACCTACTAGATAGGTGGAGCACCCTGAAACAAATAGTGCAAGGTCATTCTTCATCATTCGGAACTAGTACCTTTGATTCATCTAAGGATGCATCATTTTAATAACAAGATTCAAAACATGTTTGAGGAATGGAAGTCCATCATTATTTCCATGTGAATTCCCATTAGGCATACCACATGACCTCTGAAAAAAATAATTTTTTCAGTATACAAATATCATTCGATGGGTGGTTGTGCGCTATATGTAGTGTTCATGAACACTATGAAATGATAATATGAGGGTGATATTTTTTCACCCTTCCAATAAGTTATGAGGTAATATATAAAGATGTCAAAACAATTCCATTAACTGACTGAAATTTATTTTTTTATTAAGAAAACACTTTTGCGAGAAAAGTGAGAAACCATAAAGTTCAACAAACACCAAACAACAGCAAATAGGAAAACAGAAACAACCTCTTACAAGCATAACTAGCAACCACCACCTCCAATGAAGTAACAATCAGCGATCCCATGCAAGCACGATCCCTCCCAATGGAAAAGCCATCTGTCTCAGTCAACCAAATCCCAAATGACCTACAGAGGAGATAACAGCGTGCTCAATCTCATCTGAGCTGATCTGACTCTCATACAATTCCACACACATCAACGGAGAGTGCACAACCAAGAATTAGTTAGAAAAGGAGTAAGTAGATTCATTGAAAACCAATTGAATTCTTCCAGAGTCCATATCAGTAAGGTAATCACTTACCAATCACATATAAACTCATGTAAAATAATGCTATAATCATTCTCACTCAGGGAATCCATAGCTATGACTCTCTTATTGGGTGTATAATCAATCCTGAAGTCAAAGGCCGATATAAATTCATAAAACCTCATCTTCATGTGACTTGCATAATTTTTGGAGAAGATGTATTTCAATAATTTTTGAACTGTGTAAACCAAAATCCCCACCATGAGGTAGTTCCAAAAAAATATTAAAGAGTATACAACAGCATACATATGAAAATCATGGGTTAGGTAGTTACACTCATCTTCTACTGTCTTTTAGAACTAGTAAGTGACTACCTTACCATCCTATATAACCACTACAACAAATATGAAACCCAATGTATCATAATATATGGTACATTAAATATATAACTAGTTAAAGATTAGGATTGGACCAGATGGAAATCTCTAGTTTAGATCATTGAAGGATTTTTCAAAATCATCATACTAAAAAACCTCAATACCTTTATAGTAAGTCCCATTAAAAAATAACATGGAGGTATAAATTTTTAATAATCCTACTAAGGTATCCCACTAACATAAAAAAATAAGAAATTTCAAATATGTTTTGAGATCAATCCTAATAAAGCACATCTATCACATTTTGTGGGTCCAATGATACCCCAAAATCTAATATGATGTATACGAAGAAGTGAACTCGATCCATCCAAAACTGACACTCCAATATCTTTTCATATAGATAATATCCCCAAAATTTTATTAGTAATATCTAAAAATTTAGTTCATGTTCATCCCTTGATTAGGATTACACTAAAATATCATCAAAAAACACAGTGTAAAAGTGTAAATGATAGGGTGAATCAATGATGTCATTAAATCCATCAACACAAAAGGAGAAATTTTCATCGTGAATGAAATAACAAGGTACTCATAAAGATAGTACCTACTCTACATTTGTATGAGTAATTTCATATGGTATCATGATGAGTTGGTGGATCCATTACCATAAATCCATTGAGGAGAAAACAAAGTAACCCTTGAGGTTGAAAATCAAGTAATCAATGACTGGAAGTGGGTATTTGTTTCTAATAATTACCTAGTTATGATTATATTATTATATACGTAGTCTGATGGAGTCGTTCAATTTCTTGGTGAAAAAAACTATATAATCCCACAGGGACATTCTCATCTGACTAAACCAAATTAAATCCTTATCCTTATGTAATAATTTAAATCACTAAATATCAGTTGGTGAAATCACGTAAGGATAAAAATGGTTTTGTACCCAAAAATATCATGGCCCTATAATTGATTGGATGGTATTTTAGAAATCATGAAATTTAAAAATATATCACATCTTTGTATTGATAAAAATGATTGGTAATAAATGATATAACATATCACCCTCATCCATAAAAAGGATAGAAACTTGTGTTGTGACCCCAATATATATCTAAAATTCATGTCTTGAAGTACCCACTCACATCTCCCAATCACCAACATATTCATTATTGAAACCCTCAATTAAAGTGAAGGAAAAACATAGGTGATGGAAATCAATTTTCATCTTACAACAAAAATATATATTAAATTCCTATAATAATTAAAAAACAAACCTTATCTACCACAATGAAGTCCCAAAGGAATTAGTAACTACTAGTTACTCTGGAATATTTTTTCCACATGCATATCCAATTTAACTTCATTTCTAAGGGAATGTCAATCGATATAACCTCATAAAGGTAATTTATATCTATTAAAAATTCTATAATTAATGGGGATGAGATAATGTTTGTGAGACTCTTATATTAGAAAGATAAGGAACAATATTCAATGATACTAAAATCATACAATGAATTATAATTGGTTATGCATCCTAACCTGTTGGAGGTGGGTTAACTAAATGTAGTTGGCCAGTACTATGGCGTTATACTCTAATATGGATACCCTAAGTAATAATCCCTAGATGACCCCAACCCAAACCTCCATGTCATCCATCATGAACCGAACAACCTATGAATTCTCAACTAATAACCTAAAGAGGCCTATAAGTCCCATTCTCAGATCAATGAATAGACCACACACCTCTTATATTAGGTTTATATTTTCAAATAGAAAAAACAATGTAGGTGGCCCATCCTTCCATATTGACAACACTATGGGGGGTTATGAGTACACTATAGTATCAAATTCAACGATCCTACACACTAATATTACTAGTTATCTCTAGTCCATTGTCGAATTAGTTATGAACCTCTATATTGTTGATATTGAAAACTATTTCACTACTACGATTATTATAAATAGTGTTTTCATATACCAGATGAACCATTAAAGTTTCCACCCATGGTGGAAAACTATCTAGTTCCATTACCCTCACTTATTTTTCTCACAGTGGCCATTGTTTGGAATATAATATCTTTAAAGGAAATTAGGTGGATCTAGTTTACTTGTACTTTTATCTCATAATGTAGGCCATGATCAAATTGTTTGGCCCCATTGGTCTCATAACAAAGCAAGTTGATAGTGAAGAACAGAAGCTCTATGAAACGATATGCATAATCAATACATGTAATGTCTCCCTTTGTTAGTCACATAAATTCCAGTAATATTTCTAGACTTATAGAATCAATAACTAAATGACTAGAGAAATGATTTTATAAGTAAATCTTGGTCAACCCACCATGTCGGTCACCCCAGAAAAAGATATCTCACCAATGTTGTGTCTCCCTACACAATATGTAAACGACCATATTTTCTGTTGTTCCCTTGGTATTCTATAAATGATCAAGGATATTATACATGGACTATATCCATATTTAGATTGTGGATTGTCCACCATCACCAATAATTAATGATACTTTTTGTCACAATATATCACCAGTATGGTCCGACAAGGAAGGTGAATCCCCAGGATGAACCCTCTTCATTGACTAGACATTACACATAAGACTCTCATGAAGATGATTTTCCATAGTTGGGCATTGACTTGGAAAAGAATATGGGATCCCACATATGGGTCATTATCACCCTTTCTTCATGGAATAGGACCCAATCTTTCTAAGGTAAAATCTCACTATAATTCAAACAAAAACTTCTCAGAACAATATAATATTTTAACTACATATGGTAAAACAAAAAAATCCCAGTAAAAATTCCCACTACCCTTCATATCTATACCATAAGGTATCATTAAACTAGGTATCTTTCAATACCTATATACTACTCATGGGAACACATTACTACTTTTAATAAGATTCCATAACATAGTTTTCTATTTTCATCAAGACGAAATGTTTTGTAAATATTTGATTTCCAAGAAATCGATATTGAAGGACATATTATAAAAGAATGTGGAAAACAAATTATTGGATTCTTAGTGACACATTGTTATACTTTAACATTCATTTAATATGATTTTTGTAATTTTATATCAAGTCATATTCTAGGGGATTATACATGTCAAATTACACCATATCCTTATATCATAAGTCACCATATATTACACTTATAACATTATAAAAGGTCAAACCCCTTTTATCCACATGTATATATATATATATGAATATCTATCAAAAAATAATAATGAAAAATTATAGGTAAAACATACATGTCTTGCATGATGCATGAACACACACACACACTCACACATGAACATGTCACACCGACCCAAGAGATAAAAACGTATGAATCAACAAAAATGACAATCAGGTACACCAATAAATATCAAAATAAATCAATGTAAATGTGTAAATAGATAACAAAAAAACCCATCATATGAAACATAGTAATTTTCATATATGTGAGTTAGCTACATACAGGTATGAGATCATTACCAAGCCCCCAACACATCCTTATCTCCAGTATACCAGAGAATACAATAATAGAAATGAAAAGGATTATATTATACAAATTTAAACCATACATTCCCAAATCACTATAAAAAGTAACATGATCAGTGGTACAACAATAAAATAGGCATGCCTCCGTATAAAATGGATGTTACCGACTAGAAGTGAGTCTTGGATATGATTCATTAAGGATGGTATATTCTCTTGTTAGAGAATAATAATTGTGTAAAAACAAGGGAAGTAATGTAAATCACATAACACAATAAGAAATGTAAACATAATATATAACTCTATATATAAACCATGCAATATAAAAATTATTATACTAGATATTCATGATTCATATATAATAATGGTCATATAAAATAGTTACCAAAATTGAACAAAAGAAAAAATCCCAGAAATCATATGATTCATAAAATTGGATCAAACTATAGCCTAAATCCAAACTCTGAATCTATGACCTATCTATAAATATCAAGAATATTATATCAAGAGATTATCCTTTTATGGATTTTCCATTATAGAGTTTACACGGTTACTAGATGGTGGCCCACGATGGGTGTGATTAAACCTTAATAGATCATCAGTAACGACATCCCTAAATAAATCTAATATCTAAGGAAGTTCATATAGAGGAGATAATGTTTACTTATTTAACAATTTATTTCATAAAATTTAAATAAATAAAACAATTACACTTTCAATCCCTATGTATGATAGCTCGATCAATTATACTACATCGACCGGTTTCAGGGTCTCTCTATGAATGTCATGGGGACTATGCCTACCATTATAACAAACCCATGTTTCCCCAATATAAAACTATATACCACAAAACACCCATTCAGATGTTTTCTCATCCAATGAATAAAATCATAGACCACCCAATTAAGTGTTTTCTCAGAAAATATATAGAACCATAGACCACCCCTTGGGGTGATTTATCATCAAATGTTACAATCTAACATTACCCATTTTTCAATGTTGTAACTCTATAATTTCATAAAAATCATGGAATAAGACCATATTAATCAATTCATAAAATAAAAATTCATTAAATAATCCATCAATATGAATTACAATTTATAATTCCTAAAATAATGTCCAATTCAATTTATAATCTCCATTTCTAATGTAATAGTTTCAAAAATAGAATTCCATGTTCAAGAAACCATTTATAAAAATCATTAAAAATTAAATTATCCATGATCCATTTTAAATTACAAAATCATTAAGAGTTTTATAAATTCATCATCTCATGGAAAGGTTATCATATATAATAACCATTATATTAACAAATAGAAATTTTAAATAGTGTAATTATAATAGAAATTATGTTATTTGGAATTAAATTAATGTTATGATGTTACACATTGAATTTCATCATGACTATAAGTGGAAACATGTTTAATGAACGTTGAAAGTATGGGAAATATATACGGACCACCTACTATTTTCAAGGAGGAGTCTATTATACCAAAACCAAGATATGATTTTTCTTAAAATGGCAGGAGTTTAGTTAGTATTCTAAAGACTAGGAAATATGAAATATTATCTAAAAATAGTGGGGCACCCATTGATGGTTACCCCAATATAAGAAATTAAAGGTAATGGATTTATAAATTTACCTATAGATATTGATAGAATAAAATGAAACCTAAAATGGGATAATATTGATGGAATTTCATCTAATAAAAAAGGGTAGTAGATGGGGAATTAAAAAGTACGATTATAAACCAAAATGAGTTAAAATATGATGAATCCATTAAGGGGGAAGGAGTTTATCTAACTAAAATTACCCTTAAAAAACCAAAATTTCACAATCTTGTTGGTGGCCATTTTCAGTTTGTAGGTGCCACTCCCCAAGTCATTAACCACCTAGTATAACTATAAAATATTATTATAGACCTATATCCTCATCATGAGCATCCAATTATATCCTACCACCCACCCAAACAATAAATGTTTTTAACCAAAATAACTCAAGGTGCTTTAAAAAAATGTTTAATGAGAATTTTTTCCAAAAGGGTAAAGGTTCTGCTGAGAATTATAATCAACCTTCCAAACTATCATCCTCAATCTATGATTTTTTTTAGTTTACTATTAACTCATCACACATAATGTTCTAATATCAATAACACTCCCATATTACACCTCCAAAAATATATATATTATCTCATAAAAATTATAGTTACCACCAACCACTATAAGAAAACAATTAAAATGTTGCTCGACTGCACCAACCCAACTCAAGGAGTCACAATGCCAAAAAAATGATCCATTTATAAGATCATCGACCTACCCACTATAAAACAAAGTTCATCATGAAAAATAATGAATAATTAATCTTCCTATCATCAGAATAGCCTAAAAACCCCTCGCTCAGTTGACTACTAACCTAGTAGATGTATTATCTGTCTCTGTACAACCAAAAACCCAATGAACACCAATTAAACACTTATACCAAACATATTTTAGGATTCCCAATTAAATTGTATGACTCTCAATAATCCAATTAATGAACAAAATTACTCTTTTTTTTTTGTAAAAAAATATTTTATGAAACTCAAAATTAACTCATAATTTATTGAATGACAGAACTGATAGTGTTTTCAGAACATTGTATCAAATTACCCACGAAAATAGAAGTCATACCCCATCTAACCAAACTATTAAAAATATTATTTGGATCACTTTTAGATGAATTATTATAACCATATAATTATTTTATAAATCCTTGAGGCATCCAATTTTTTCTGAACATGTTCACTAATGTTTGTGGCTAATTTCTAGTGAATATTATTGGTTGTACCATCAAATATCCAAATTTGCAATTGTTCCCTATCAAGATCATCAAGGAATCCATGATATGAACAATTAATGGATTACTAAAAATAACTATAATTGTGAAAACCTTGTTAATTATATAATAAATTACTTTTAGATTTTTATTCATTATACAAATAGTAAGCAATTTCAAAATCATAAGGGAAATAGTTTTAAATAATGTGATTTAATATATGGTTTAATTTAAAAAAATAATTTATAAATCTTTTAATTTTAATTTAATAAATTTATTTTCATTTTTAGATAAATATATCAATAAAAATTAGGGTAAAATTATTGGTTCTTTTTCGAAATATTGAATTTTCATTGAATATGAAAAAATAGCATTTTTTTCAAAAGAGTGTTTTATTGTTAATAAAATAATTAATTTAAAATTTAAAATATTTTTGGATTTTTATTTTTATTAACATATATATTATTTAATTATATTTAATCCAAATAATTTTTGTAAGAAAATTTATATTTCAATTCAGTATAACTTTTTTTTAGTTTAAAAAGTGAATTTTCAAAATCCCATTTTAATGTGAATAATGTTTATAAAAATTAATTAATTAAAATAATCCCTAATGAGAAATGTTTTAAATGAAATTTATATATTTTTTATAATTAAATATTACTATAGAATCATATAATGATTATTACTATTCATATAATTAATTTAAAATCATATTTTTTTTGAAAATGCACTTCTTAAAAACCCGCCATCTTTTCGCGTCTATGGGTTAGGTTATAAATTAAAATATTCCACTTAAGTGACTTAATTTTTTTAAAATGGATTTCATATTTATAATAATACTAATTTATATAATCTATTATGTTCAAAAAAAATTACCCTATTAATTTGATAAAATGGTAACAAATAATTTCCAAAGTTATGCAAACAAATAGATTTAATGAGGCTAGAGTAAAAAAATACTGGTTGAAATAAACTATAATTTTTTATAAAATATATTTCCTATAAATATTTAGACCCTATCTTGAGTAATTATATATAAGGTCCAATTTTTATCCTTTTTTCTAAAACATCGTATGACGTTTTCTATTCGAAAATTACAATTATTCCACTCACTTCACTTATAAAAGGCTACCCCATATCCTATTCTATATACACATTAAAATCAATTTATCTAATCCAATACCTACCAAAATATCATCATTAATTCTCTAAATATGATCTAGAGACCATAATTATATTATAAATCCATCCTAAGTAGGATTACGACGCTTACCTATGGAGGTTTCCTGATGAATATGTATGATGCTTAACTGAGCATATTATTTTTCATCCCCATCCCAAAAATATTATCCTATTATTAAAATATTAAAACAACATTGTATACTATATAATGAAATTTTATTATGTTAAATTAATAACCTAAATCCATATTCTCTTCTATCAAACAGGAAACAAAATCTTCTTTCATTTATACAGCAGACTACCCCCTCGCGAACCGATGTCATTTATTTCCAACATCCCCACTCAAGGATAGTTTTAATGATAGATTTAAACTAAATATATGATATTTTAACATATTTATACTTATTTTTATATAATATCACATATAAATTCTTACTTTTAATTCTATTGGGGTTACTATAACGTCGCTCGTGTGTACGGTGGACTACATTCTCGTGCAATGATGTGATTCATTATTCACTAACACTTTAAATGGATGGGAATAAGGATAAATTAAATTAATATATGATATTTAAATTAATTAATAATTATATTAATTAAATATATATCATTATGAAAATATAATATTTCATTTTCATACTTACACTAAAAAATCGTAACATCGTTCGTGTACATGTGGACTACCACCTCCAAGAAGCAATGTGATACTTGTTTCATCACCAAAATACATGGAATATATATATAATTATATTTCATGAAATATTAATTTATTTTTAATATTATTATCATTATATAAATAAAAATATTTCTTACCTTTTTTCCATAATGATCATTGATAAATTGAAATGTTACTCCTACATGCGTACAACCTACGGTTTCTGTGATTGCTATGTAGCTTATTTTTCATAACCATATTGGATGAATAGTTTATAAAATTATAATTTATTTATAAATATGATTGTTATATTGTGATTTTTATTATGGATATGATTAAAAATGACCAATTAGAACAATATTCTTCCTACCGATGTAAATTTTGACACATAAGAAAAATATTGTCGAAACACTCAACATATACATACTTGATCAGGTAATTTTATATGACATGGTAAAGAGTGAAATAAAATTAATGATAAACCTGAAAAGGGATATCATGTTTTTAAATAAATAAAATAATTTTATTTTTCATAAATATATAGACTGTACGTGATGTGTCGGACTCATGGTAAAGGGGTTTCATCTCAATTTCCATTCATAGAGGCATATTTTTATGTTATGAACATGTATCCTTATATTAGGTGTATATACAGACACTTTAACATGTTATATGATGAATTAATTTATTCTTACAATATTTAAAAAAATATTTTATTATTTCATTATTTATAAAATTCAAATATTTCTATAGTGGAAACAAACATTTCATTTAAAAACACACTTTTATTGTTTTTGTTTTAACTCTTTATCTTCCGCTTCCATGTTTTTAAATTTATTTTAAGAAAATTTTTAGACGAAAATAAAATATTTATAATATAAATTTTATTTACCTTTGTTACATTATATCAAAGGTTTTCAAAATGAGTCCTTTAAAGAATTTTATATTGATCATTTTGAAAAATGAATGAAAGAATGTTCTATTTTAATGTATGTGGTGACAATAAATTTTCCACCACTATATCCTTTATTTTATATTTGGATTCGAAATAGATTGTTCCTACACAGTCCATTACTTTTTTGGTATAGGTGTTTTGACTTGTTCAGGGGAGGTTTCATGAGTTTTTATTGTAGTCTTGAGGTGTATCAGACCTGTTGCATGAAATACATGATCTATAGTTGTGTTTAATTGACATTCTAGTTGGATATTTCATGAAATGTTTTCAAAAAAGGGGTATCCCATGAAAATGGAACACATCATATATCCATGATTCATTAAATTTACTATATTTAGATGTTAAATTGTTCGAGACGATACCTTTTTCGGTGAATGTTAATTTTTTTGAAAAACTAAGTATTATACATCCCATAAGGGTTAAATTATATGTAACCTTTGTATCCATTATATTTTTATAACACTCTGGGAATAATTTTGATGAACTTATTTTTTCCCTACCACTCTTGTTTTGGTATAACCCTATTCACCCCTTGGATTCCGTCTAAATGACTTATTCCTTGCTTTTATTTGTTGGTTCTGGTGGTTTAGCATTGGTGATAAGTGGTATGTACTTCTCCCTTTTCATTTTGTATTTTCTCCTATTCATGTTTCTGGAAACCACTATTGTGGCACAGTTTTTGATTGAGAGGTTTTTTGGTCGATGTTTTGTTAATATTTTGGTGTCTTTTTGGTTGATCTATGGTATATATTAGTGAAATTTAGGATTTTTGGTGTTTTTTATTTTCCCTATAGTGCAGAAAAAGTTGGAAAGATTATTTAATGTAGGGAATCCCTCATTTATCATTGTTGGGTATCATATGGGAGGGGGTTTTACATGTTTAGCTATAGGAGATGGTTGTTTTTTTCTTAATCTATGTTAAAGGAGTGTTTAAATATAAATTTATGTGTAATGGTGCTTGATCAAAATTTTATATAACATTGATATGATTGGTATATTTTAATTATATAGGATTGATACCCCATTGAAAAATTTGGATGTTGATGGATTTATCACGGTATATAAGTGTCATGACTACTGAATTTGTTGTAATTGTTGTGATATCACACTAAAATAGAAACATGACTATAAATTTCATTTGGTTAATTATATTTTTACCCCATGATTTATGGATTTTTTTATTACACCCCTAAAATAATAAGATATGTGATATAAGAACTTTGTTAAATGTGTGAAATTATCTTTATTGTGTTTTTATGTGTGACCATTCTTGTGAGGAAGTGATATTTTTTTGTGATGTGATGTGGGGATGATGGGTGAGATTTGTCCATACTATTGGGGAAGTGATGTGGTGGCTTTTTAGCCATTATTTTGGGGAAGTAGGGTGGTTCTTGTTTGGATATGCATTTTGGGGCAGTGAGGTGGTGGTTGTTTGGCTGTTTTGTTGTAATAGATAAGGGATTTTTGTTGTTCTTTCTTTTGGGGTGGTGATGTGGTGGTTTATTTATATTAGAATCATAGGTATTGAAGGAATAAATGACTTGTTTAATAATTAATGAAATGATATGGGTTGGTTTTGTTAATGGGTTTGTAAAATTGATGATTAATAATTAAATTATGGTCTATGTGGTTAAATGTGGATGAATCCAAATAATGAATTGAATGGGTTGGAAAATATAAATTGATTAGAAATTTGAAATGTTTATTGTGACTTTTTGTGTGGTGTTATGAATTTAGTGATGGAATAAAACATGGGGATGTTGTGAGTTTCCTAGTGTTTGGTTCTTCTCCGAGTTTCTCCCCCCGCACTGGTTCCAGCCTCCTATCTCCCGATGAGATCCCAAGAGGATTATTCTTCCCTCATCCTAGGGTTCCTCCGCACGATGTCCTTTCCATTACATAAGGCTTCATTCCCTTGATTGATTTCGTTTTTTAGGATTTCATCCATGTTTTCATTTAGGGTTTCAATCCCTTGTTTTTTAGGGTTTCATCCCATTTTTTTGTCCTTCAATGATGGTTATGTGTTGCGAATCTATTACGGTTAGGGATTTTCGCTGTCACGGTGGTCTATGCATTGATGGATATTGATCGTTGACATTGTTTTCTATGAGTGTCTTGTGATTTTTCAGTCATGTCCTGCTTTGGAGGTCTCTCTCACTCGTACTCTTCTCGGGCCTCTAGGTGCATCACGCTCTTCCTAGTCGGTATGTTGCATTGGATTCTATGGGGGTTTGGGTAGGGTTGTGTGTTGCATTGCGGTGTTTTAGGAGGCCCAGATTGTTTTCATGCTTCGGTGGGGTATCATTTTGGTTGGGCATTGTCAGAAATGATTGTGTCTCTCTATGAAGGCTACATTCTTCTCTTACTCTCATCTGGCTCCATGTGCCATCTCTCCTCCCTAGGTTGGTCTGGTGAGGTGGTGTTCACTGAAGCTCTGGGAGGTGTTTTTTGAGGAGATTTAGAAGTTTCATGAGTCATCTTCTTTGCCTGATGGTTTTTAGATGGTGTCAATGCTGGTGATTTCGGTTTGGTGTTGGTGACAGTCTGGTTGTGGGAGGTGACAATGGCGACGATGGTGTCTAGTTTCGGTGGTGGATGTCGGAAGGAGGCCAACCGAGACAAGAACATAAGGGTGAACATGGTTACATGAAGACATGTTGATGATGACATTTACAGTAAATTGATGATGGTCTGATGTGGTCCTCAATGTTTGGTTTCTCGGGCAGCGCAGTTTCCTCCGTCAGATACATTATTTGAAGGATTGGCTATGATGATGTTTTAATTTGAATATTGAATTTGGGGGGCTTATGATGGTGAGATGTTTGGATCTGTCATTTTTATATTGAATTTTGAACTTTGTATGTGTTTTTATGTGGGTGACATGATTATGGAGGAATTACTATAGGTTCCAAATTACCCTCAAAGTGTCTCTTTTAATAAAAAAAATGGATTGGGTGTGTGTGTATCTTATGTGTATTGAGATAATTTTATAATTTATATTCATTTTTTTTCTATACATTCCCCACCCACATAGAACACTATGGTTTGACACCCACATAGTCATGCGAGGGGTGTTTTTTCCAATTTTTGAGGAGGATGGAAGGATGGTTACCCTCTCTTTCCAATCCGCTCTTCTTGTCGAGGTTGTTATTGCACAAGGGGTTATGCCTAGAGGACCATTACTGCATTGGATGGTGCTTTTGTTATTGTTTTGTGAAATATGAGACATGAGCATTATTTTTGGGAGGTGGCCCAAGTGTTTTTGGGTGACCAGTGATTTGGCCGTGCTTGTGGGATGGCTTTGGTGGGAGGTCTCCATTGGTAAGAGGAGGAAACGAGGTTGATATACTATGTGTTGAGAATACCCAACAACACTTGTTATGGAAGTGGTTGTGTTATGGACCAGGTGTTTTCTAGTGATATGTAATGTGAAAAAGCTTGTGTGATGGTGAGCCCAAGATTATATGCGGTTGATGTTATGTGACTATGATGGTGGGGTGTTGTGGTATATAGAAGAAATGGGAGTGGTAAGATGTATGACATATGGTGGTGAGAGTGGAATACTACAAGGAAAGAGGTGCATGGTACCCTTTATTGATATGCTTCTTATTATATCATTTTACATGGTGTGAATTACATTCTGAGTGTAACTTAGTGAGGCTGGGTTCAGTTGATATACCTGTATAGGTGTTCTTTAGTTCTACTAATTTTTCATGGGTGTATTAGTATGCTTCTTTGACATGTGAATGAGAGACTTTTTTTCGATAGAGTTTACCTGTATACTAACCCTACATATATAAACTTTTTTCAAGTTTCTCAGAGAATTATGTGGATCGTGCTTGACATCACTTGCATGGACCATTGGATATCTACTTTTTCACTGATTTATCTTTTACTTTGGGACTTTACTTTTGAGACTATTACCTATATTAGTTTTATTTATACATTCATAGATGGATTATTTTGGTTTGTTTTTATATTATGTTATGGGGGTTTTGGATGCGTATTCTTATCTAGTGATCTTATATTATTATTGTGGGAAATTCCTCAAATTTCATGAGATTATTATTCCCTCAGTTCTATTCGCCAACTTGGGACCTATTGTATGCAAGAATCGGGGGTCATTATCTCTCTCCAAACATTGTAGTATCTTTGGAGGGAGGGGTCACGATAGAGTGGTATAAACTGTGATTATTGAGAAATGGGATGATGTTTCGAGTTTGGAATAGTAAGGATTGGACGAGTTTGTATGGAAACAATGATAGTTGTCCTTAGTGCATTACTTATGATAGAGTGACCATCTATGACATGGAATTTTAGGTCCCCCCATGATCTAGTTCATAGACTCTGACCTTATTGAATGACCAAGTGAGGTGAGAAAACATATAGGATAGAGATCTTATAGTGGTATATGCATCATGATGACTAGTGTTCTTATTTTAAATGAGTTTTTTTTGAAGGATAAAAAGAATAAAATTATTTAAAATTAATCTTAATAAAGTTACACACTACCTAGGCTTCTGAAATCGTTGATTCAACTTTATGATATAGATCATGTTCTTCTTCCACTTTTGTCCCATAAATTTGATGTTTTGTTGAATAATCTAATTGATCATTTTTGGGTTTATCTAATATTGGATATGAGTCTTGGAAGAGGGAGGTGTGTTCTTTTCAATTGTAGGAATTGAGGAAGTGCGCGAGGGAAGTGTTTTAGATGCAGAGATATTACGATGGATAGAGGAGGTCCAGAATGATTTTAGTTTGATCCAGGCCCCAACAGAGTAATGGGTTCCTATGGATGTTTGTCAGATGATGGGATCTTCACATTTATGGTGGTCTCTATACCTAAAATAGAGAAAGGAGTCATATGTTTCATGGGTTGACTTCCCAAAGGAGTTCTAGATAGTGTACATTTCATCGACCATGACGGCAGTAGAGAGGTAGGAGCTTCTTTCACATGAGCAGGAAAGTATGTCAACCTAGGAGTTGGAAATAATGTTCAAGGACTGTTTATGTTTTCCTCAACTCTTTTTTGAGATAGGGAGTCTCGTGAAATAAATCTTGAGGAGGCACTGTGTACTTATTTACCATAACAAGTTAATCATTTTACGTTCCTAACGTATCTGGTGGTTCATAATAATGTGGAGGTGAACTAACAAATGAACTCCTAATAATGTTTACCATGATAGGGTAACTAGTAGGGTTCTTGAGGAGTATGATTTTCAATAGTATGTATGAGGCATCAGGACCATCGAGGTTTTAACCAATCGGGAGTTAACCTTGGAACCTTCCTTTCTATCCGTCTAGGGCTAGCAGTTTCCATGATTTTTCTAGGGGCTTTATTATAGTGTTTTTTGGATGTTTCATTTATGTCCATTGCTACAACTAGTACCCGGTGATTCTATGTGATCAATTTGGTTGAGGTGCCAGGTTTATTTCTATCTTGAGTTGTAGATTCCCTTGAGACCATTCATGTTTTATGGGGAAATTTTATTATTCTCATCACATGGGAGATGAGGTAGGTAGAGGCCGAGATATGGATATTCTGTATGTATCAGGACCTTTTCCTGAGCATGGTCATGGAGGTGGTCTATAGTATATAGGTATAGGATCTAGGCATGGTTAGTTTCATATCGGCGAGGAATAAATGATAATAGTGATAGGTATCATCTATGGTACAATTAGTTTATTTAGTACCCTTATTTGTGACTTTTTTGATTCAAGATCATTGCAATGATTTTTTTCAAATGCTCTAGAATTTTCTTTGGGACTCGAAGTAGAGGAGAAATCTATGTCCCGTGTGTTTTCTACACCACTCAGAGTCCAGACCATCTTGTTTGTTGTGTTTTGGGAGTTCAGAATGATGATGGGGCCACATAAGTCATGTGGAGATCTTTTATTAATAGAGATTCATTTATACGATGTAATCCTTAACATAAAATGATTGCATATAGGGTGTTTTGTTATTGTATTCTTATGAAAGAGATTCATATTATCGGATGTGGATATCCATCGTGTTGGTTATTTTTAAGGAAGGTTTTTGAGATGGTAATTCTATTTGTGGAGACCCTTATTTCCCTGTTGGATGTTATTTTTATAGAATCAGTGGATTCTAGGATATTGGAGATCCCCAAGATCATTGGGGTGTTCCTGGATGATTTCCTAAAGGAGGTTGTGGTGATACCCCCTCAATGTGATGTTGTGTTTGTGGTAAACTTGTAGCATGGTGCTTCTCCAATTTCAAGGAAACATTTTCCAATTGTACCTTATGAGTTGTTTGAGTTGGGGGTTCAGATTTATAATTAAATGTAGAAGGGTTTTATCCAGCCTAGTGTGTCACCATTGGGTGCACAAGTGTTGTTCTCCATTATGGAGGATATTATTCTATGGTTTTGTATATACTACAAGAGATTGAATCTCGTGACATTCAAGAACCATTACCCTCTTTCAAGGATATTCATTCTTTTCAGCCACGTGATAGGGATGATCTGGTTTCATAAGACTGATCAATAGTGTATATATAAACTATTGAGGGTGAAGGAGGGAGATATCCTAAAGACTTCCTTTAAATGAATTAATCGGCACTTTGAGTTTGTAGTCATTCCATTTGGTGTTATAAACACACCATCCATGTTCATGGGCCTTATTAAATCCTTTTTTAGTGAGTTACTAGGCTAGTTCTTCATTTTATACATCGATGGTATCGTAATGTACATAAAGTGAGAGGAGGGGAATGTTGATCATCATAGAGCAATCTTCCAGATTCATTGACCCCACGAGCATTATGTAATGTTATCCAAGTGTAAGTATTGGACATGAGAGGTGAATTTTGTCAGGCATGTGGTGTCCCAAAAGGGTGTGGAAGTGGCCCTGTCAATGTTCGAGGATTTTGTATCTTTAGAAACATCCATGAACGTGGTATGAGTTCATAGTTTTCTTGGTTTCACAAGCTGTTATTTGATGATTGTACTTAATTTATCTCAAGTTTCATCCCTATTGAAATTGTTGACAAGGAAGAATAAAGTCCTTTTGTGGATTGATCAGTTGCCGGATGTGAGTAGTTACATGAATGGGATGTTGGTCAGTGCTCGAGTGCTTCTATTTCCTGAGTATGGTGTGATATTTAATGTGTATTCTAACACTTATCATCTTGGTTTAGGATGAACGTTAATCTAGAAGAGGTCAGTGATATCTTATGGGTCTTAGAATTTACATCCCCATGAGTTAATCTATACCACGCATGATATTTAGTTTGTATCATTTTTTTCATAATGACGGTGTGGTAGAATTACCTCATTAGGGATCGATTTATGATCATCACATATAAAAAGAGTTAGAGGTATAAATTTTCCTAGTTTGGTTATAACTTGATTCAGTGGAGGTGGATTGAGTATCATTAGGATTATTATTTAGAGATCTCTTACACCTTGAGAATGGTTAATGTTTTGGCCAATGCATTCATCATGAAGTTGGGGAAGGATAATGTTCATAATTATCAGGATACTTGGAGAGTGATGGACGAGTTGGTATCATTGTTTTTAGAATGAATCTCGGATAATGGTAGAGGCTATTTTCTTACGATGATGGTTGACCTGTATGTCACTGAATATGCTTACATTGTTTAAAATATTTATATTTTCCTACTAACTACTATATAGTGGCTTTCAGGGTCGAACCCATAGGGAAGGTGGAGTGACCCATTTTTTCTAGGCATCCCACTACTGTCAACAGTGGGTGAATTTGTCTAATTTTTTTAACATTTTTACTTATTGTTTTATAAATAGCGTGAGAGATAATATTTTTTAAAATAACTAAGTATCTAGGTTTCAAAAATATATGAATGATGAAACTATTGGATTAGAAGTGAAATAAAATAATGAAATATGAATTGAGAAACAACTAATTATGACTTATATTAGGAAATTCAAAAACTCATTGTTCAAAAGGATGACTTTTTTCACTAATTTTTATTGAATCACACATCAAATAAACGATGAATAATATCTCTAGCTAGAAGATTGAATAAGCATATGGCTGAATCTTGGATTTCACCGCATCATAAATCCATAAAACTACTTAAGAATTTTATAAAGAAAACAATTATAATATAACTCACCGTAAAATAACAATGATAATGACATTAATGATTTGATAAATGCACTCAAGATCACTCTCATAGAATGATATTTATGTTTTTAATTTTTAAATTTGGTGGTGTGAACAATTAAAAACAGAATCATAATCAATCTCGCGAATTGATTTTTATTTCCTAAAAAGGAAATTGAGTGAAAAAATAATAAATAAATACTAGTAGAATTTAAATTCCCAATAAAATAATTTTCCCAAATGATCATATTTATTACCAAAAAAAAACATTCAATTATATAGTGTAGAATTTGAAAAAGAAAAAAGAAGAAACCCCCCTTTCAACACCAGCTACTACTCTGCTCTCGGGCTCCATCGACTCCAAGTATCTGTCTCTGAGAGGTCTTGAAGGAACGAATCTTGAAAGTCACTTGCTTCTCCGCAAGTCTCAAAACAATGATAATTTTTGAATGAGTTGAATCATTAATATTTTGATGTCCTCCTTCTTCACTATTCTTATAGTTATCCAGCATCTCCCAATTGGTCAAGGATTTCCTGCACCAACATAGTCTATCCTTCAATGCACTACTGCTCACATGAATTTTTCTTTTACAGCCCTCGTGACTTTAGCAACTCCCTCGTAACTACCTCTGCTCCAGTATTCTTCATGAACCTAGACGTAAATCCATCTCGTACCAGTATTTTCACAATATAGAGAATAATTAGAATGCTTTACTTAAATAAAAATTTTCTAATATAATTAATATTACAACTATTGACTTAATATTAAATGACTATTTAATATTTATTTATAATTATTGATTTCAATTTATTTTTTATTTTTATTTTAATTGAATAATTAAATTATTTCATTTTACTTGATTTAAAACTTTTCTTAATTATTCTTAATAATTAAATAATTTAGTAAAGAGTATGACAGTTTTTATTTTTATAAATTAATAAAAGAGTAAAATTAAATTTATTATTTTAAGATAAGAAGTTATTATCAAGTCAATTATTTATTTTATTAAATGTTATTATTAATGAGTATTTTAATTAATATAATTTATATGTTTATTATATTAATATAAATATTAAGTATTAATATTCTTATTTAAATTTATTTGATTTGTTTATTTTAATAATTAATTTTATTTATACATTATTATTATTTTTAATATTTTACTTTTATATATTTTATTTAATGGATTTGTTTTATATTTTATTTTATTAGTATGATTTATTTATTCATTTTATATTATAATTATTATTTTATTATATCTTTTTTTAATTATCCCTACCTTGGGGGGGATTTTATGGGAAGTTTCTCATTTTTAGGAGGCAAACGGCAAAGGCGAGATCCTCTCCTCCTAGAGAGAACGGTGGTAGACCCTTCCTCAGCAGGGAACAGTAGAGCAGGTTCTCCAGCTTCACCAAATGGTGTTTCCTCCTCCTGCGATCTGCTCCTCACATGGAAATCAGTAGTATAGGGTTCAGTCAACCTCGCCCTCTTCACACGACAACAGATATTGGGCGGTCCTGGCATAGGCTCTGAGTTTTAGATCAATTTGTAGATGTTTTTATGATGATAAATCTGTTTGATTCTGTAGCGGTATGAGGTAAAAGAAGTGGCTGGTGGGGGAAAATGTGCATGGGTGGAATGATGAGATAATAGTGGTGGGAGGTGATGGTGTCGATTAGTGAATGAGAAACCGGTAGAAGAATTGATAGTGTTAGTCTGTGCAAGGAGTGAGTCAAGGAAGGTATGAGATTGGAGAGATAGTTTCTGTGGATTCAATAGTGAGACAGATGGGAATGGATGGCCTCAGAGTTCGATGGTGAATTGATGAGTTGTTCGTGTGTTGGTGAATTGGTGAGATGTCTCACTGATAGAAGGGAAGACAAGCAGATTCGATATGCCTGAGCATTAATGACTTAAAAAAATAGGGAATCTGTTACTCGAGTCACTGAAAAGTAAAAGTTGTGTAAAAAATCAACAATTTTAATGCCACATCAAATTACCGCACTGTTAAACATTTATTTTCCTCAATCAATTTTTTTTCTTTGTTATCATTGAAAATTGTAGATTGTGTTTTTATTAAGAATCTCAAATTGAAGCATGTAGAATAGATTAAAAACTGAGGATCGGAAAGTGTTATTAGGGATTCGAAATAAAAAGTTCAAATGAAATATTTTGTAACATAAAATACATAAATGTAATCACAGAAGCGAAGAATCATTTTCCAATGAGGATGTCCGACATCATATATGAATCTACCAACTGATTTTCTCCTATTCAAATTCGTGTTCTAAAATTAAGATTGATAAAAGGTTAAAAATGAGTGGAATTAAACGCTTAACCAGAGGATCATTATACATTGACTCCCTCTTAGGTTCCAAAATGAAAAGAATAAATTATTATTTTTTCAAAAAACCTTGTTGACACAACATAAATGATTCCCTACAAATAAATATTCTCCTTCTTTATCTCGCATTCCTTATTCTCCTCTCCTAAGTGAACTCATTTTTGACAACTAGACACTTTATTTTAGTTTTACCATCCCTATTTCATTGTAAAAAGCACTATACATAGCACGTTTTAAAATAGAAAATGGATTTAGTTAACATAAATGAACTCAGTTCCTATAGTCTCTAGGATTCAACGTGGGATCCCAAATGCCTATTTTACTCTAGTTAAAAAATATTTATATGAATTCCATTTAAAGTGTCTTACTAAAGTGATTATTATTTCCTAAATAGATAAAATAAAGTGAGTCCCCTAAGATAAAGTTCAAACTTATAGTTCCTAATGTTATGATGTCAATTCCACAAACATGTATAATATATCACTCTCAAATATAGTTCCTAAATAGAATATTCATAAATTCACTAAGAAAAATCACTAAGAAATCATTCATACTCACCTGTTTTAGTTTAAAGAATACTATTAACAACTAGTAAGGTATCATCCTTAGGCAAGACATAATTGAAATATAGTAAAATCTTATGGAAACTCAATTTGAGAAAAGGATTGAAAAAATAACCGTGTTTTATAAAAAAGATTAGAAGGTAGTGAGATTTGATAGGCTGCCATTACGACATAGATTAGTTCAAAGTAAGTTGACCTCATACCCCACATTTAAAACTACACTTTTCCCCTAAAGATGAATTCGAACGTGGAGAAGAATAATTTAACTATTAAAGTTCAAAATAGATTTTTCATTCAAGATTATTGATTTCATGTTTAAATGTCAAAATTTAGTTCAAACAGTGTGACTACCAAAAAAAATATTTTACAGAATCACATGCATGCATTAACCATGAATGCAGTGATAATAATTTTCAATTAAGTTAAAATTGTTGCATGTGAAACATGTGGGTGCTCAATGAATATGGTTAATCTTGTTCAAAATTTTATTTAATAATATTTTGAAATATGCATGAAAAGTAATATCGAAACAACCTTTACAAAAATTGTAACATCCTCGACCCAGAAGCCACTAAATCGGTGCTCCGATCCGGGTAGTTACATACCCTTAAGCATGCCTCCCTATACGCCAAAGGATGCCGACTAGTAGTGGGGGTCTTTATGGTCAAGTGGGGAGACTATACCCCCTTTTTATTAGAGTAATCCAAAAAATAAATAAACCAATAGTGAATACAATAATCAATAAACAAGGAACATGTATAACAATCATTTCCATCAATAAATATGCCATGTCCTACTACAAGTGAATAAGTGAACAAGAGACCAAAATAAAGACATTGTCCAATATCCCCAAAATGGTCTTGAATCAAATTCCAGATCCTCCACCAAGAGCTACCCATGTCCACTCAACTATCTAGCAAGGACCCTTTCCCTTCTCCTGACCTGAAAACATGAAGTCTGCTCGGTTACCAAATGGAGACCTGAGCAGGGCGTGAGTAAAACTCAGTAGGCCACCAACAATGGTGTCTACAAAATATCCAGTATAAATAGGTAGTGCATGAAAAATGAATATAAATGATAATTACCAAGTAATTATTTAAGGTGCCATTAACCAGTTCAGAGCCAAATCCATTTCCACTTCCATTACCATTCATTTTACACCAATTATCATCACTTACCATTTCATCACATTTCCATGGGTTAATCACATACATTATGTTACATGGGTCTAAGGCCAACAATCACATGTAAGAGGGTAACACACATGGTTATCCTATCTCACTTGGACTAAACCCCTCATAGCAACCATATTCTCACCTTGAAGCCTCAATCCGGGTGGATGTAACCATTAGGAGAATAGATCCTCAGTCCTCATTCCTAACCCATGCATTTAGGACAGAGTTTAGAGCATCAGTCTTCACTCAACCCATGGGCATAGATCCTCAAGTCACACCCCACTCTACCAATCCATGTGCACATGTTTATATATATAAGTAACCATCAACCCACCATACCATTTCCCTTTGAAAAACATCATTCACAACAAACCACATGGGATTCACATTATTCCGTAACCCATTAACACATTGCAATTTGACATCATTTAACCATTCACACAATTCCCAAGTGTTATGCATATCTCACTAAGCATTCAAAACTAAACCCATAACCTATCATGTTATGTTCATTAATCAGTTTATACATTAACCCATTTAACATGTTCATCATTTCCATGAATCAACCATTAAACCCATTTTAAACAACCCTTATGTTATTTCCAGGTCTAGGTGCATCAACTAAATTCTATTCCAAGTTTAAACAATCATGCCAATACATTCTTCAAGGGTTCAACCATTTATTAGAACAAGTTCTCTTGTTTAACAACAATCCCTAAGCCCGAGAAAAGCTGGCACATCCCATGGATGGCCCTAATTAGGTCAAGTCATTCTCAACGCATCCTATGGGGATCGTGGGAGTTCTCATTTATCCTTTTGAAGCATCATTTATACCACAACACATCAAGGTTGATCAAAGCTCGTCAAAGGAAACCATGGGGAAATCCACACATGCATAAATCCACCATAAATCATGGGATAATGTTTGTAGACCACCTACCTCAAAACCGTGGTTGAACGCACTCTCAATAAAGTCCTTAGACATCAATCCGGCCATCCATTGGAGATTCAACCTAGAACTCGCCCAAAAGATAGGTTTGTAATGCTTCGGAACAAGAGGGAGAGAAGATACACACCCTAAACCAAAAAGAGAAGCAAGGATGGGATTAGCCTTACCCGGAGCTTCGATCTACATCCAACGGCACCAAAAATTCCTTGGAAATGATGGAGATCGACCTCTTGGTGATCTAGGGTGATTTGGTTCGTTCCTAGGGTTTAGAGGGAGGAAAGAATAGGAAATCCCGAGTGGGTTCTTAATATCCTGGAGAGGCAATTTTGTAATATTCCCAACTTTAAGAGGCTACACGGTTTGGCCGCACGTTTTGAAAACCCATGCACAAACCTTGCGCATGATACTGTCTGGAGGAGGAGGGTTGAATGGTTTACCTGGGGAGGCCGCACGGTTTTCCCAGGCCGTGCCCAGGTTGTGCGCCCAGGCTTGCCTTGCCCAGCTTTCCTTTCTTTCGTTCCCTGAGCCCCCGAAACACCCCCAAGACCTCTAATACTTTCAAAAGACATATCTTGAAGCCCGAAACAAGGAATTCAACCAAAACATAATGAAAACATACCCTCCCAAAATCCGGGATCTTACAACCTCCCCACCTTATAACGGCTTGTCCTCGAGCTGAGCTTCCAAGCCTCATTGATCCACCGAAGAGAAGAGTTTAGGACATTAAGCCTGCATATCTGATTCTCGCTCCCATGTTTCTTCCTGGACTTTCCCATGCTGCCATAGTACTCCCAATAATGGCACAACCTTGCCTCACAAGACCTTTTCACTATGATTCAACACACGAACCAGATTCTCTTCAAAGGACGCATCAGCCTGAAGCTCCAAATCCTCAACATCAACCACATGAGATGGGTCATGGTGATACCCTCAAAGCTGCGACACATGAAACAAATCCTAAATCCCACCATTAAGTTGTGGAAGAGCCAATCGGTAAGCCACTGGTCCGATCCTATCCACAATATCAAAAGGTCCCACATACCTGGGAGCCAACTTACCCTGCTTTTATATCCGACGGTGACCCAACCTTGGAGACACCCAAATGAACACTTTATCACCCATCACAATCTCAGGAGGTCTATGCCTCTAATCTGCATACAACATGTGCCAACTTGGAGCCATATCCATCCGCTTCTTGATAAACATAACTCTCTCTGAGGACTCATGCACGAGACTTGGCCCCAACAACTCAGATTCACAAGACTCTATCCATCATAACAGAGATCTACATGGCCCCTCGTAGAGTGCCTCAAATGGTGCCATCTGAATCGTATCCTGAAAAACATTGTTGTAGGAAAACTCAACTAACGATAGGTGCCTCTCCCAAGAACCACCAAAGTCCAAGACACATTCTCTTAACATGTCTTCCAACACATGGATTGTATGCTCCGACTGCCCATCCATCTGCGGGTGGAATGCCGTACTCAAAAACACCTGCGTAAAAAGCACCTTCTTCAACCCTTGCTAGAAACACAATGTGAAACTTGGATATCGGTCCAAATCTATGGTTCGTGGAACACCATTCAACCGCACTATTTCCCAAACATACAGCTCACCTAACTGGTCGACTGTAAAGGTCTCCTGAATCGGTAAAAAATGAGCTACTTTCATTAACTGATCCACAACCACCCAGATTGTATCATTATTCCATGGCATCCTCGGAAGACCCAAAAAAAATCCATTGTTACATCATCCCACGTCCAATCTGGAATGGGAATTGATGTAACAAACCACCTAGGCATTGATGCTCGACCTTCACCTACTGACAAGTAAGCCACCGTTCCACAAAGCTGACAAATTCGTTCTTCATTCCGTTCCACCAAAAATCCCTTTGGAGATCACGATACATCTTGGTCAAACCAGGATGCACTACCCACTTTGATGCATGGTACTCACACATCAACTCTTCCGAAATACACTTTGGCACAACCACACGATCACAAACACAAAAAACACCATCCACGCCGACGGCCCAACCTGAAGGTAGCTCCTCAACTTTAAGATTTTACTTCATGATAAAACACTCAGGATCATCAAGGAAACCATCCATAACTCGACTCAAAAGCATAGACTCCATCATTAAGGAAGCAAGAGTGATCTGACCACACTCCTTTTGTACCTCTAGGTGCACCTCTGCAAACAAAGCCATCACCTTCCACTCGGTGTTGGACTCCCGAACCACATAATGTTGAACCTTCCTACTCAGGGCATCAACAATAATGTTTCCCTTTCCCAACATGTACACCAAATCAAAGTCAAATGACTGGATATATTCAACCAAAATTTGCTGCCAAAGATTCAGATCTTGTTGTGAGAAGACGTACTTTAAACTCTTATGGTCGTTAAGCACAATAAACCACTCTCCCAACAGATAGTGCCTCCATCACTTCAAGGTGTACACCACTACATCCAACTCAAGGTCATGAGTGGGATAGTTCTTCTCATTGGGTCTCAACTTCCTTGACCCATAAGCCACAACCCGCTCATCCTGCATCAACACAGCCCCAAGTCTGACTCCAGATGCATCAAACAACACGATGTACTTCTTTCCTGGATCAGGTAAGATCATGATAGGCGCGGTCGTCAACCTCTTATTTAACTCTTGGAAGGCGTTCTCACAAGCCTCAGACCACTCGAACCTGATTCCTTTCTTGGTTAAGCCTGAGAGTGGTGCTGCCAAGCGAGAGAAATCTTGAATGAACCTTCGGTAATAAACAGCCAAACCCAAGAAAACCCCGGACATCAAAAACAATCTTGGGATGCTCCCATGATACAACTACCAACACATTCTCTGGATCCACTAACACACCTTCCCTCGAGATGATGTGACCCAGAAAATGCACCTCACCTATCAATAATTGACACTTTGAGAGCTTGGCGTATATATGATGCTCTTTTAGTGTACCCAAGATGATGTCAAGATATTGGGAATGGTCGTCATGAGTTTTAGAGTACAGTAAGATATAATCAAGAAATAAAATCACAAAATGATCTAGATAGGAATGAACGATTTGGTTCATCAAAGACATAAACACCGTCGGTGCATTGGTCAAGCCGAAAGGAATTACCACAGACTCAAACAACCCATGCCGATTCATGAAAGCTGTCTGTGGTACGTCAGAAGACCTCACCCTCATCTAGTGATAACCAGACCTTAGATCAATCTTAGAAAACACTGATGCACCCCTCAACTGATCAAACATGTCATAAATTTTAGGAAGAGGGTACCGATCTTTCACCGTCATCTGATTAAACTTTTGATAGTCAACACACAGCCTCAACGACCCATCAGACTTATTTGCAAAATCACAGGAGATCCCCAATGAGACAAACTAGGTTAGATAAACCCCTTACGCTCCAACCCCTCAAGCTGAACCTTCAGTTTCTGGAGTTATATTGGTTCCATTCAGTATGGCGGAATAGAAACTGGAACCACTCTCGGCAACAACTCGATTGTGAGCTCGACATCCCTCTCGGGTGGTAAACTCGAGAAATCCTCAGGAAAAACATCTTGAAATCGATCCAACACGATAGTAAAATTAGATTTTTCCCCTCACTAAATATCATCATGCATGAGAAATGCCACTTGAGCCGTGATTACACTCATCTGTTGACAAAACGGCCCCACACGCCCTACTCGAACATCCCATTCGCCACGGTGGACATATGCGTCACCCTCAAGAGATCTGAATGATACTCTGCGCGGATAATAGTCTATGTGCACCCGATACAACACTAACAAATCCATTACCAAGATTAGGTTAAACCCTGACATCTCAAGAATGAAAAAGTCCCACAGATTATGATACACATAAACTTCCAAGGCACATACCTTGCACTACTTGATATACTCAACCCGCACTTCCAAATGGGTGTCAATTAACATAAATCCACACACCCCCTCCATAGGTAAACCCAACACTACCACAAGTTGAGAAAAAAAGTGTGTGTGGCACATGTGTCAAACAATGCACTATAAAATGTAGAAGCTACAAGGATCATACCTCAAATAGTTGACAGTCCGGCCTCGCCATCACCATGCACAAATTGAACTGCCTGAAGCTGTCCTTCCCCTCTACGTTGGGCTCTAGCATGAGCACCTTGGGCCGCACTACCCTACTGGAGTGAGCGATCTTGACCTGGAGTTCCACGTCCACTACTCCTTCCAGAATGGCCTTTGGATCTCCAACTGCCTGCCTGATACAGGGTAACTGATCCCCTTCCCATACCCGGTACCTATTTTTCATCATCATGCTCACCAGTCTGCCAAGGGTTCTTGCAGATCCTCTGCACATGCCCCATCCTTCTGCACGAACAACACTCAACTGGATGTCTAGGACACTGACCACACATTTGCCCCGACCTACCGCACTAATAACAGAACACATGGTTCCCACTCTAAGATGCTAACCCTCTATTTTGACCACCTTGCTGGAAACATTACAAACGACACTTCTGACCTTCGGAAAATGCACCACAAGTCCACCCAGCTGGCACGACAAGCTCACCACCCAAATCTCCCTTCAGGTTCCCTTCAGAGATGAGTGCCTGATCCATCACCTCTGAAAAACTCTTCAAGTGGATGATATTTACTTGAGACATGATCTCATGTCTCAACCCATCCTAGAAACACTTTTCTATGGCTACCTCATCCCCTGTTGACATTGGGACAAAGCATCACAATTAGTGAAGCGGCTAGCATAGTCCATCACCGATAGCGATCCCTGAGTCAGGCTCATAAACTCTGCAGCCTACTCCTGCCACAAAGTCTCTGGGTAGAAATGGTCCAGAAACATCTCCTGGAAAACCACCCACGACATCCCCTCAGCCTGCTCGGTCTGAGCCTTAATGTCCCACCAACACCTTGCCTGGCCCCGCAATATATAAACAGCCAGCTTTACTCACTTTTCAACTGGGGTATCCGGATGATCCAGTATCATCTGGATAGACTCTAACCAGAACACTGCTGCATCTGGCCCACCCTCTCCAGTGAAGGTCGAAGGGTGATACAGCTGGAACTCCCTAGTCAGCTCAAACATACTTAGTGCAACCCTCCCTTGGTCCTGATCCATCATCTACATAAGGTGAGACAATTTCTCCTGGAACTGGTCTTCTCAACCTTCATTTATCACCAAATTTTTGTGATCTTCTACTGGAGGATTGTTCTCAGCAACATACTCTCGTTTCCCAACTGGGTACCGACGTCGTGGTGGCATCTCTCTACATTGCCAAGCACGAGATTCAGCACGCATACCATAAAACTTTCACAACTTCATCAAAACATATTTAATAGCTACGACAACCCATTTTCATATACTAATTCAACAAAATTAAGACCTAAAATTCACCGCCCTGACCATCCCTATCACGGGCCATGGTCCACATGGGGTAAACCACCATGCACTAACACCAAACTCACACAACATTTTAAAAAAACATTTTCCACTTCATTTCAAACCCTTATATTTCATTAAACATCGTTTACCCACTTTTTTTATCTCATTCTTCACATTATTTCTTGGTTTCATGAAATACATGATGCAACCTACTTTCCTGCCTCACACACCCACCCCTTGCGTGTGCATAACACAATGCATGTCACCTATCTCCCTAGGTTCCTACAATGACGCATGAATGAAAATCCTCATGCCGTTAAATCCACGAGTCTAATATCAAAAAATAGTCACATCAAACAACATGTGCATCACCCAACTGTGAAATATCATCAATTGTAACAACACATAACTAAGAACAACATTTCTAACCCAGGGTGACTTGGGGTTTCCCTTGTACATAGGTTAGATACTCCCAAGAATGAGATCATTTACCCATTCCTGAAACATCTTAACCCATGGAATCCTATCCCAAATAACAAGACCTCAGAGAAGGATAAGAAATAACTCCTCTGATACCACTTTGTAATGTCCCCGTCTCGGAAGCCACTAAACCAGTGCTTTGAGCCAGGCAGTTACATAACCTTAAGCCGGCCTCCCCGTACGCCAAAGTCTGTTGACTGGCAGCGGGGGTCTTTATGGTCAAGTGGGGGGACTATACCTCCTTTTTATCAGAGTAAGACACAAAAAAAAAATAAACCAATAGCGGAAACAATAATCAATTACCAAGGAACATGTATAAAAACCGTTTCCAACTATAAATATGCCATGTCCTACTACAAGTGCAAAAGTGAAAAAGATCCCAAAATAAGGACAATGGAAAAAATGCCTAAAATGGTCCCGACTCCAAGTCCAGATCCTCCACCAAGAGCTACCCATGTCCTCTCAACTATCTAACAAGGACCCTTTCCCTTCTCCTGACCAGCAGACATGAAGTCTGCTCGGGTGCCCAATAGCGGCCCGAGCAGGGTGTGAGTACAACTCGGTAGGCCACCACCAACAGTGTCTACAAAATATCTAGTATAAATAGGTAGTGAATGAAAAATAAATATAAATGATAATTACCAAGTAATTATTTAAGGTTATATTAACCAGTTCAGAGCCAAAGCCATTTCCACTTCCCTTACCATTCATTTTACATTAATTATCATCACTTACCATTTCATCAAATTTCCATAGGTTAATCACATACATTATATTACATGGGTCTAAGGCCAAAAATCACATGCAAGAGGGTAAACACATCGTTATCTTGTCTCACTAGGACTAACCCCATCATATCAACCATATTCTCACCTCGAAGCCTCGGTCCGGTTGGATGCAACCATTAGGAGAATATATCCTCAGTCCTCATTCCTAACCCATGCATTTAGGGTGGAGTTCAGAGTATTAGTCTTCACTCGACCCGTGGGAATAGATCCTCATGTCATACCCCACTCTACCAAGCCATGTGTACATTCTTATATATATAATTAACCATCAACCCAACATACCATTGCCCTTTGACAAAAACCATTCACAACAAACCACACTTGAATTCACATTATGCCTTAACCCATTAAAGCATTACCATTTCACATCATTTAACTATTCACCCAATTCCCAAGTGTTATGCCTATCTCACTAAGCATTCAAAATTAAACCCATAACCTATCCCGTTATGGTATTTAACCAGTTTACACATTAACCCATTTAACCGGTTCATCATTTCAATGAATCAACCATTAAACCGATTCCAAACAACCCTTTGGTTATTGCCACATCTAGGTGCATCACCTAACTTCTGTTCCATGTTCAACCTATCATGCCAATAAATTCTTCAAGGGATCTACCATTTTTTACAACAAGGTCACTTGTTTAATAACAATCCCTAAGCCCAGGAAAAGCTGGCACATCCCCTAGATGACCCTAATGAGGTCAAGTCAATCTCAACTCATCCCATGGGGATTGTGAGAGTTCCCATTTATCCTTTTTAAGCATCATTTATTCCAAAAAACATCAATTTTGATCAAATATCACCATAGGAAACCATGATCAAAGCCACACAAGCATAAAGCCACCATAAACTATGGGATAATGTTTTTAGACCACCAACCTCAAAACCATGGTTGAACGCACACTCGATCGAGTCCTTAGACCTCAATCCGACCTGCCATTAGATCTTCAACCTAGAACTCGCCCAAATGATAGGGTTTTATAGCTTCATAACAAGAGGGAGAGAAGGTACAAACCCTAAACCAAAAAGAGAAGCACGAATGAGATTAACCTCACCCGGAGCTTCGATCCACATCCAACGACACCAAAAATGCTTTCTAAATGAGGGAGATCAACATCTTGGAGCTCTTGGGTGATTTCATTCGTTCCCAGGGTGATGAGGGAGGAATGGAGAGGAAACCCCGAGTGGGTTCTTAAAATCCCGGGGTGGAAATTTTGTAATTCTTCCCAACATTAAGAGGCAGCACGGTTTGGCCTTATGGTTTGAAAAACTGTGCACATGCTACTGTCTGGAGGAGGAGGGTTTCATGGTTTTTCTGGGGAGGCCGCATGGTTTTCCTTGGCCGTGCACAGGCCATGCACCCAGGCCTGTCTTTCCCAGCATTCCTTTATTTCATTCCCCGATCCCCCGAAACACCCCCAAGACCTCTAATACTTTTAGAAGACATCCCTTGATGCATGAAACATGAATCCAACCAAAACATAACGAAAACATACCCTCCCAAAAACCAGTATCTTACAAAAATAAAATGAACACTTCCAAATACAAGAATCTAGAAATTCAGGTATGAGTCCCCCCCCCCACTGAATTTCACAAAGTCTAATTGTTTAGAAGTTTATATAATTTTTTAAAAGAGAAAAAATATCAAAAAAAAGGAAGAGTCACCACTGTGGTGTGTCAAGTGTAACAATGAATAATGTGCAATAGAAAATCATTGAAAATAGTTAGTTATGGGTAACATATTCTTCATCAAACACACATATACATTAGGTTTTTTTTAGAAAACATACATATGTAGAAGAAAGTTAATGACTTTCCACTGACAACTTATCAGTGAGACACCATTGAGATAACTCACTGATAGCAGTGAACAATGACTCACATGAAATTTTGATTCAATAAATTTTTTTTATAGAGACACAATGGCATAGAAGTGATTTTTTTAAGTTAAATTGGACAATAAAAATAAAATCAAAAAATTTAAAAGTAATGAGCTTCCAAGAATAATTTTTTCCTAAGTTACTCAAGAATGAAACTCAATGTTAATTTAAGAACAAATGGATGTTATGTACCTCATTGAAACCAATAGAGGAATACTATTTTTTTTGAAAAAAAAAACAGGGAGACCAAGAACAATAATATAAAAGAAACAGAGTGAAAAGACAACATAAAGAAATATATTATTCAATAAAAAATTGGTACAAAAGTAAATAAAAAGCATGAACCATGAGTTGACAACCATGAATAACTAAGTATTAAGTATTAAGTTTGACTTTATTTTAAATCAATTTTCAACATAGTGAAGGAAACCAAGCCCTCCAGATGTCCTTTAAAATAATTTTTTACTCTCTGATTATTAACAAGCATGGGCTTGTTTTGCTATCCTACAATCTCTACAGATACATTATTATAAACCCTAAAAAAGTAAAATGTCTAAACCACATAAGTTTATATTTTCCAGGAAAGTGAATATGTCTTTAATTATAGAGAAGATCCTTCTTCCAAAGTTTTAACACTCTGTTTTGAATGATAAAATCATGAAATATTTTATAACTCTCTTTGTATATCCTAAATTTATCATATGAATCTCTCCTTATCTCATCTAACTCACTCACCTCATGAAATCTCCTTTCTCAGGAACTCATTAAATTAAAATTTAAGGCCTTAACTACCCAAGAACACTTTTTTTGAAACTCCACAAGCATATAAAAACATTTTCTAAATAAAATCCTATATGGATATATACCAATTGGGGTCTTAATTTTTTTTCAATATGCTCCTAAAGCTTCATCTAATTTAAAATACCATCCCTTCTTAATGAGTTAGACATTTTTCTCCGAAATCTATTTCAGTTTTGAAATTTCTTAATATCCACTAGATTGTGGATGGTAAGAAGTAACAATTTTATGAGTGCATCCATATTTTCCCATGGAAGACTTAAACGTTTAGTTTTTACTGTGTTTTCCATTATCATTTATAAATGCATTTGTTACTCCAAATCATGAAAATATATTCTTTTTGAAAAATTTATTTAGACTATTGGAATGATTTGTGGGAATAGCTACAGCCTCAAACCACATAGAAACATCATCTACATCCACTATGATGTACTCATTTCCATGAGAATATGGAAATGGTCCCATGAAATCTAAACCCCAAAAATCAAAATTCTATATTTCTAAAATACCCTTCTAGGGTAACCCATGATTCCTCCCAAAATCTCATAACCTCTAGAATCAATCACATCCTTCAACAAATATCTTAAAATACATGAATTTGGTGGGATAATAAAATCTATTTTGAATGAATTTTTGAGGTGTCCCCTCAACACCATCTTGTCCTTCCCAAAGTGAGTAGTGAAAAATATCAAAAATAGGAAACATCTCTTCTAATGGCATGGACCATCTAATAATTCCATCCGCACACCTCTTAAACAGTAAGGGATCAACCCAAAGGTAATACTTAAGTCTTGAAATGAATTTATTCCTATGATTAATAGAAAATTATTTTGGAATAATAATAGCTACAAAGAAATTAGCATAGTCTGCAAACCATATGTAATACCTTATTGAAACAATGATATGTTTTTCATTAAGAAAGTAATATTTTATCTCTCTTGGATATTCACAATGAGTGTGGGGAATCCTAGAAAGGTGATATACAACTAGTTTTTTAGTTCCCTTCTTATCCCTATGTTATAATTCATAATCTTTTAGGAAAAGGATCCAACTAATGAGTCTAGGTTTGGCCTCTATCTTAGATAGTAGATATTTCATGGAAAAATGGTCAAACATTATGATGAATTTAGATCTATAAGATACTACATAAACTTCACTAGGTTAAAGACCATATCTATCAACCCTTTTTCAATAGTGGTATATTTCTTTGAATCCTAATCTATCAACCTACTAGAATAATAAACCACATGTAGCTTCTTATCTCTCCTCTGTCCTAGGATAACACCAAGAACTATATCGATAGCATCACACATTAATTCAAAAGGATGTTTCCAATAAGGTGCAGTGAGATAGGTGATGAAGTGAATTTTTCCATAAGAAAATTAAATGAATCAAGACTATTTTGGTCATACACAAAGGGTGAATCCTTGACTACTAATAAACATAAGGGATTTTTTATTTTAGATAAATAATTTATAATCCTCTAGTGGAAATCGACATGCCCTTGAAAACTTCTAACACCATTTACATTATTAGATGGTGGTGATGTTTGAATTACATCAATTTTAGATGTGTCTACTTTGAAACCCCACTTTTACATTTTATGTGCAAGCACTATCCCTTCGATGACCATGAACTAGTATTTTCCCAATTCAGAATAAGGTTGGTCTCCACGCATCTCTCGAGAACCCACTCCAAATTTCTTAGACAAGAATCAAATGTTATACCAACTATTGAGAAATCATCCAAGATAACCTCTATGATTCTCTCAATCATATCGGAAAAGATAACCATCATGCATCCTTGAATTGTACAAGGGGATCTACATAAACTAAAGGGAATCTGCCGGTAAGAAAATGTCCCAAAGGGTCATGTAAATGAATTTTTCTCTAGATCCTATGGAGCTAATGGAATTTGGTTGTAACCAGAATACCCATCCCGGAAACTAAAATATTCATTCTCATCAATCCTCTCAAGCATTTGATCAAGTAATTGAATTGGAAAATTGAAATTCCTAGTGGAGGAATTGATCATCATATAGTCTATATAGACTCCCCATTTGGTGTATTAACTAACTTGTATTTCTTCAATTTTCTATTTTTTTTATAATACTGATGCCTCATTTCTTAGGGACTACATTGATTAGACTGACCCAATTACATTAGAAAATATGATAGATGATTCCATTTTCTTGTTGTTTGATGACTTCATCTCTAACAACTTCTTTCATGTTACGATTTTATCTTCTTTTACATTCCCCTCATGGATTATGGTCTGTCTCCATCGGGATATTATGCATATAGAATGAAGGGGTAATCCCTCTGATATCATATATAGTATATCGTAATGAATATTTGAATTTTTTTAAAACATTTAACCATCTTTTCACTTGATTATCTTTCAGTTTAGTAGAAATTATTATAGTAATTGTGGAATTATCACCCAAAAATTAATAATTTATAAGATAAGGTAGTGGTTTTATCCCTAGAGTGGGAAGTTATACATTAGAAGAAAGGATCATGGGCCTAAGGGGTCCAGGATGTTCAATATATCTCCAATAGAGAGTTTTAAGTGATGAGAGGTTTTCAATTTCATGACAAGATTCAGGATTCAGAGTACTGCTGTCGAAAGTGGACTACTCACTATTCAGATTTTCTTGTTTTGAGTTTTGATTATTTATCAATGAAAAATCATCATGTTTTATTAACTTCTCTCCCTTTAATTAATCAATATTTTCATATGTTTTAGGAATAAAATAATCACCATTAAGATCACACAATATGTCCCTATGATTGAAAAAGTTTGGAGATCTCTACCAAAAGAAAAAACTAGATAATAGTTTTGTTATGGAAAATTTTCTAGCTTCACAATTTGATCAGATTTTAGAGTCTGCGTGATTGGAAAATCCATATTTTCTGTTTCCAAATTAATTCCTTTAATATATTATTTTTCTTCAGATTTTTCAAAACATTCAAGTTGATTTTCATCTTCTATAGACTATACCATTGAAATTTTGTCATATAATGTTGGTCCCTTTACGTTTTTATAAACATTAAACTCTTCTTGTTGATCTCCATTTTTAAAAATTTGTTGACCATTTGAAACATCATTGAATATTCCACCATTGGCCAAGAAGGGCCTATCTAGAATGATTGGAACCTATTCGGTACACTCCAAATCAATGGCTGTGAAGTCAGTGGTCAAGAACACCTTCCCTACACCTTCCAACAGGTCACCTACCCTTCCCCCAGTATGAGGAAATTAATGGTCAGTCAACTGTAAGATGAATTTGGTGGGTTGAAGATCACCCAATCTCAACTGTTGGAATAATGAGTATGGGAGAAGACTGATACTAGTAACTAAGTCACACAAGTAGTTTAGTGGATAATAATTTCATAAGTTATAGGTTATGAAAAAACTACCTCCATGTTTGATCTTTGGGGGGATTTTCTTTTGTACGATAACACTACAGTCTTCCATGAGGTTGAAGGTGGAAAAAATTTCAAGTTCTTTTTTTATTGAAACAAATTTTTTTCAGACATTTTAAAAACTCGTACGACTGTCTCCAGCCAGTCCTCGGCTGCCTGGGGGTCCGTCTCCCCATGGAACCTAGGTGGTCGCTAGCGCTGGAACTCATGAAGTGCACTAAGGCGATATGCATCTTTAGTGGCTGGTGCTGGAAGCATCGGTGGCTCGGCGGGTAGAGCTACCGTCAGTGCCACTGCTGAAAAAGGGCCCTTCACTGAGGCATCGTCGCTCGGTGGGCTATCGTCACGCTCGACTCTCGGAACCCTACCTGGATTCCATTGTGGGTAGATCCTGAAAAGGAAACAGGTGCGCCATGGTCAGAACAGTATACCTGGTGAGCTGATTCAAAGTAATCACAAAGAAAACTTGAAACACACATGCAATCAATGTTTTCGTGCATTAAGTCAGAAATCAGAAGTTAGGGTCCTGGTGTATGGATACGTCGGCCGCCGCACCAACACTGGACTCCCAGGACTGATAACCAGACTCAATACGCTAAACACTATTGCTTCACATAGAAAAACCAGAGTTCGCGGTAGAGCTGAACTCCTTTGATACCAATTTGTCATGACCAGTCCTCGGGGCCTGTGTCGTGACTACCCCAAGCCCTCCTTCCATAGGCCAGGGGCTGGCGACTAGCACCAATGCGTAAATCCCAATAAAAAGGGAAGGAATTGCCTTGTAAAGTAAAAAAGCACCACAGAATAAACAAGTGGAAAAGTAAACACTAAGTAAAAACTGGTACAACAGTATGTGCGGAAATGTAAGTTGGCTAGTATACAAACCCAAACTGAAAGTAAAGTAAAACTCGAAAGGGAAAACAGCAACGAAAAAGTAAAGGCTTCTACGCTGAGCTGTCCACTGGAAATCCCAACTGAAGGGTGGGTACAGATAGCTCCACTGCTCCTCGGGTCCCGCCGTCTGCTCCGAGTACGTCCACCCAGTGGTCCACCTCCAGGTACCGTCCTGCTCTGCAAGCTTCAACCACGATCAACAATGTCCATCGTCTGCAACCAACACAACGTAGTGCTGGCATAGCCCGTGCAGGGGTGAGTATAAGATACTCAGTTCGGACCCCGAGACCCCTGAAGGTCTCCCAAAATCCACAAAGTATAAACCACAAAGGAAAGATACAATCACGAAGTAACAACCAACACTGTTTAGGTATATGCCCATACATATACCTAAGTCATCAATTCCAGTACGCTCCAACCTTCGAGCCCAAGTATAACCCAGTCCACATCAGAAAGTATACGTATTCCACACAGGAAAGCAAAACATATTCCACATAGGATATCACAACAAAATCCACACAGGAAAGAAAACAGGATTCAGCTCACACAGGAAATATTTCTTCGAAAGACGATAGAGATGATCACTGATCCATCAAAGTCGTCGGACCCACAAAGGATCGATAGGTACTAACCCCCTCAAAGACCAACACAGGATCGGACCCACACAGGATCTGTAGGCGCTGGCTCACACAGAACCGCTGAGCGCTGACCCACACAGGATCGGACCCACACATGATCGGTAGCACTAATCCACACAGGATCGCTGAGTGCTGTAGTCGTCATCGTCGAACCCACTGAGGATCTCTGCACAGTCGTCGTCACAGTCACAGTAGCAGACGTAGCCAGATCTAGGGTTTCCGCACACAGCAAGCTCGTTCGGGAGGGTCTGCTCCACGAGCCGAGAGGCTGATACATCAACTGACACTTAGTCCAGAGTTGATGTATCCAAAAGTTCCGTATCGTCAACAGGAACTCAAAGTCGCATAGGGCACGTCAATCAGACGCCCGGTCTGAGAGTTATTGGCTTTTTCGTTCCAGGGGCTCGGTTGGTTTTTAAGGCAAAACCAACCCAACCGTACTCCACCTATGTCTAAACCTCAGGCGGAGTATGCCAAAAGATCTGTCTCACTAATAGGAACTCAACAAAGTTGACGACACATCAATCGGACGTTCATAGCTCAAGATATGATCGTTTCCACTCCGAGGGCCCGGTTGGTTTCGTGTACGAACCAACCCGGCCAAACTAAAAGTATTCCGAAACCTGGAGTGCGATATACCGAAACGACCATCTCGATCCAAGGATCGCATCGCCTCTGACATCACGTCGTTTGAAGGTCAGTAGCCCATGTTATGAGCATTTGAACCCAAACGGTCCGATAACGGGGGTTTCGGGCCAGGACCGACCCGACCCGAGACCCCCTGGTTGGCCCGAACCGGGTCGACCCGCCCCGGTCTGGGTCGTCTCGGCCCAGCATGGCCCGGCACGGCCCGACGCGGCCCGGCCTGGCTGACCGGCCAGGCGGCCAGTCCGACTGGGCACAGCGTGCCCAGCACGCTGCCAGCTCGGCCTTCGGCCGAGCTGTTGGAAATAGGGGGGGCGCCTGCCCCCCTTGAGTAACCGCAGCCCCCCTCATTTATGGGGGGACATTTGAAGCCAGCCGGGGGAATTTAATTCCCCCGGCTTTCCCCATTCCGGCCGTCCTGACCTGGTCGGCCGGTTCCTTCTCATCGGGACCGGTGGTGGCCGGTCCCCTTCCAGCTCCGACACCGGCGGCCCGGCTGGCCGCCGGTCACCTTGCTCCGCCGCGGCCAGGAACCGGCCACGACCCTTGTCGTCCGGCGCGGTGCGACGGCACTGCGCCCCTCCGCCGCGGCCCCGCTCCAGCTGCGGCGTCTTCGGTTTTCTTCGACGCAGCACGACGACGTCGTGTTCTTAAACTTCTTTCCACGGCGCGGCGCGACAGCGCCACACATTTTCCTTTCTCTTGATTCCGCGTGGTGCGACGGCACCACGCCTTTCCGTACCAATCCACAAAGGAATCAATCATGAAAATAAGGAGGAGGGTTGGCCGTGTTTGTGCGGTCCGACCCCCTCGCGTTATTCGATAACAATTGGTTTTAAAATTTCTTGAAGAAATTCAGGAATGTAACACGAAAAAAAGAATTAATTACAATCCCCTACCTCGGTTTCAAGAAAGGTGCACGCCAATGAGTCGTGGAAGAAGAACGTCGCGGAGGTTGGGCGTCGCGGAAAAATAATGTCGACGTCACGAAGCGAGGATTTGAAGTCGTTGACAGAGATTTCATCGCAGAAAACCATCGCGGAAGAGACGACGCCGAAGAAGAACGTCACGTCCCGGATACGGCATCGCCGAAGACGAACGTCGATTCCGTTGTCATCGAGGTGCGTCCGAAGAGGAAACTTCATTGGAAGAAGACGTCGCGTTCTTCTGCGGAGATGTTCTTCGTTGAAGAACGGTGTTCTTCGTGTTCTTCATCGAGGTTGAAGAAGATGAACACTTCACGCTTCCCAATCCTCCCAAGGTTTCAAAACTCTAACAATAATAAAATAAGACCAAGTCTTATTTTATTAATACAACATAACCATTTGAATTTCAAGAGTTTAAAATTAAGTAACTCACTTTATTAATTATAACAAGTTGTCAAAAAATCAATGAAAGTGAGTTAATGGGGAGTTAGGAAGGTGAGGGGTTAAGAGGGGATAGGGAGTTTAAAGAATTTGAAATTGTGGGGGGTTCGTGTGGACCCCACCCTTTCAATTATCCACACATGGGAATTTGGGTGGATTTGGGCCCCACCACCAACTTCCCATGGGATAAAAATAACAACTTTGATAAGTAATAAAATTTATTTAACAATTTTATTTTCCTTTTATTTAAACCCCATTAATTAACTTTATCTCCCGCAGAAACGCAACTAAGGTAAAGGTTCCCTTAAGCGATTACCGGAATTGCAAGTTCATCGGTGCCCTCAGAATTCGATTCCGAGCACCGGTTCAAAAGTTAGAAATTTCCGCTTATTCGTTCACTGAACGTACCCGAGCCAAACTTCGGAAAATGATTCCGGGCACACCGGGCCTCAGAATCAGGTGCCGTCAGAAACCACGTTCTTGTAAAATTCCGAGGAAAATTAAGAAAAAATTTCCCTTGAATTTGACGGGTCTTTACATCTTCTACCATTAGCAGAGAAAGGGTGACTCCTAATTCAGTGGTGAGAATCACATAACATTTAATTTTCAAGTTATTGATTAAAATGGAGATATTTGTTGAGTAAAACCAAAAAAATTATCTCATGTTCCATTTTGGACATTATGAGACAATATTCCATGTTTTTAATGAATGTTTTTTGTGGTAACATACTTAACAAATAGTTAAGTTCTACTTGAATCAAAGGAAATACATGGTGAATATAAAATGTAAGACCTACCCAACTGTGACAATATGAATATTTTCAAGTAAAAATAAAATTAGAATTCATGAATATACCATGTATAGTATTTATCCTTGTCACAACTAAATACCTTTGGTATTATTGACTTCTCTAGTTTAAGACAATGAAATATTTATAAAGAAGGGTTTTCCACAAAGCATCTGAGGTTAGTTCAACAAGAGAGTGTGAAATATTCCAAAATATATAGAGGTAAAAATACTTCATAAGATTCTATTATGTTATTAAGGAATGTAATAGTGAAGTATATGTTTTTTTGGAAGATATGAGTTGATTCAGATTGGCATTCTGAAGAATATCTTTACAAAACATTCATCAATCATGATAATTTATCATGGAGTAATTACTAAATTAATATTACCTTATCTACATCATGGAATTTATGTACATAAGGATGATTGATGAAGATTCTTACATATTAACATTGATAAAAAAAATTTAGTGTGGAAAAATTCTTAAACTCACATTTTATACATCAATGTTATCATGTTTGGAGTATCAATGTTACAACATGTAGTACCTTTCATCATATTTAAATCTGTGTTTTTCAAATAACGGAAAAATCCCATACCCTATATTCCAACTAAAATGAAAAATGGATATCATAAGACTCATAGTATAATGAAGGATGAAGCCATAGTGATGGTTTTATATTCACCGCGACCACTGATAAACTATTCATTAAGAATAATATATCTTATAAGTAAGCAATATATGGAAATATGTTGTGATTGACAAGATCAATTAAAGTTCAATAATGGATTACATGTATCAAATTGGAAGGGGGGTTATAAATTGAATATTGCAGTGGGTATTCAAATGAGATGATACATGGATGGTATGAGCCATAAACCACTAAGGCTTGAATGGTTATACCAATTAGGGGGTATGGCACCTGCCATTAGGACAAACATGTGAATGCACGGGAATGCCTAACCAAACAACCATGCGAAAGAGGAGAGCTAATTTCATGATGAAGATGCTGGGGAGGTGCATTTCCATGTAGTTAGTCTAGTATGTATGTAATGATTGATGCCTATGGGGAAATGAATTCATCTAAGGCCTATAGTGCATGTAATACATATGCCTACGGGCCTTGTAAGGGTTCCACCTCACCCCTTGAAAGGTGGGTTATCAAAATCAATAAAAAATGAAGGCCTTCGTGCCATTGGAATGTAATATCATTAATTTGGTCATTTTATTTCATGATCATCTTTCGTGGAAGGTGTCTAAACAAAGCTACCAAAAAGGGATGATGACACCCTAAAATTCCAATGAAGTTTGCGAGTTACTGAAATCCAGTTTAGGATTAAATTAAGTAACAAGATATTAGAGAATTGATTTTAAATGAATCTTTTCCTTGTGTCTACCAACGTTTAGTGGGAGCACCAATGCATTCCAATATAAATATTTTTTTAAATATATTGAAAACATATATTGGTCTTACTATTAAATAAGATCTGGTTAAAAGTATTTCTCCAATAATTGACTTAAAATAGCAACCTATATTCTAAAGAACGAGATCTAACGAGGTAGATCTAATGGTTTGCTGGACCTAGTCAATCGTACATAAAGTGAAATTGTATTGAAAAATACAAGTTGGAACAATTCAAGTTTAGAATTATTGCCAATTTCATATGGATTAATCGCTCTAGGTTGACATGTTCAGAACATGAGAAGAGAATAAAGTGGTGAGTTGAGTTATATATGCTTCAGTGATGGATCAATCACATATTCCATGTTATGTTTTATAATTTATATTTTTAGGATATACATAATAGTAGGCAGATATGAATTATATCCAGGAGAACTGCAAGTGATGTGGTCAGAGCTATCATCATTTACTTCGGTGAGTACAAATGACATGTACCAGATATATAGAGAAGAAGTTATAATAATTATGTTGGGACAAAAACTAGTAATACTTAGATCAATTTGATCTAGTATTATAGTTAGGAAAAGGTGTGAGCAAGTCAATCTTATAAAATATAGTGATAGCCATACCTAGAAATTCTGAGTACATAGCAGCTTCTAAGGAAGATAAGAAGTAGTTAAATGCAACAACTTTTTCTAGTTCTTGGAATTCCACCTAGTGAGAAAAGTATTATCATAATGTGAATTATGATATTCTTACTAGCCACGTTTTCAATTTATGAAATTGGATAAGAGTGATATAATTAGGGATACTTTATCTTGAGAAGTTTTGCTAAAGGAGATGAGGCTACATACAACAGATATGCCTTGCAGTGAAAACATGGCAAACCCAACAGTTAAATCCATTACTCAGCAGAAACATTATTTTTATCATGTGAGTAGCTATCATGTTTGGTTAGCATGTTGGCACTAGTTTAAGTGAGAGTATTGAAATAGTGGGTTCCCTAGACCCAACTATGTAGTAATTTTGATTACCATATCATTTGTATAGTTAGTTATACATGATGTGATATTACCATTATAGAGTAGAATTTTCTATGTACACTATTATAATGGAAATGTCTAAAGATTAATTGTCGTATCGAGACATCATAGAAGATTCCAAGATATAATGAGAGACTCCAGATACTATGACATTAATCTTAAATATATATTCTATGGTCTAGATACATATTAATGACTAGACATAGTAGATTTCTAACTATCAGGTTCTGGGGAATCAAAAGCATTGAGACTTTTTCTCATGAAGTTTGCACTTGGTGATCTCTAGTAGTGAGATCATGAGGACATACCCGCCTATAGGAACACCAAATTTTTGGGGTGTCATTGGTCATTCCTATCTATCGACATGTGTGTTGGTCTTTTGACTTCAGACCATTTACAATGTGTATCATTTGATTATGTAATTTGATGTAAGAGAAAAACCATGGTATTGAAATTTTGGCGAGGTAGCTTTTTTTGGGTGCGTCATTGGTGGGATGACATTGGATGAATGGTCAAGAAAGGATTTGTCATTTCCGGGTTTTGGAAGTTTTATATCTCAAGCCTGGTTGATCAGGATGGTGCTGCCTTCATAAGTCTTTTGGAAAAGAAGTACAAAGGTAAATCCATCCGCATAAATCAATAAATAATAAAGCAAAAAAAGGACAATGACACAAGTGTGTGTCTTGCTTTATGAGATATTTAATGATAAAGAGATTATTGTACAAAATCAGTGTTCGTAAGTTGGTTTCCATTAATATGACAATCCTTATCTCTTTAGGGGCCATGATGGGTTTCAAGACTCTTCTCTTGGTTTTTTGGATTTTTTTCACTGGTTTTGAGATAAGGGCCTAGAGGGTTACACACAATTGAGTGTTCAATAATCCACCCTATTCAGTTGAATAGATATATGGACATGGTGTGCCCTAGCATGGGGTCCAAGTGTTTTCCAAGTTATCAATTACAAAAAAATAAATAAATTCATTAATATTGAAGTAATGAATATTTCGGAATGAATTTATTTAATGTATTGTCATGTTTAGTAAATACGAGAAAAATATTAATAGAATGAATATTAATTTAATATTCAATGTCCGTTTAATATTAATAGGGCCAACGATTCGAGTTAAATGGCTTTGTTTTTATCACGTATTATATTTTATATATATTACATGTATGTGATAAAATAATAAATAATATTGATGTAGTTTAGTTCATCAAATTTTTTTATTTAGTGGACATTGAAGTAAACGGGGGTCAGGGAACCCAACTGGGTATTTATCAACTTGACTATAAATATAGGAGGATGCTCTCTCACATGTGTGGCTAATCACTATTCATTCACTATCATGGAATGAATGTTGAGAGCCTCTCACAACTCCCGCTCTCCAAAGAGAGAATGTCTCGATCCAAGAAGCTTGGGTCAAGAAATCTCTCAAGCATCAAAGGCATCTCGATGTGGTGATCATTGGGACATCGAAGGGGTCTTCGGATCTCCGCGGTAGCAACCGGAATTCGATGATATTTTCTCCTGAAGGTTTTGGAAGAGCATGTGGATGATCTAGAGGGAGCCTACTACAAATCCTTCATGCAGTGATCACCATCGATGAGTTGTAGTTGACCGTAGCTTCAGATTTGAAACAGATACATTTTTCATTTTTTGTGCTCCTTATAATTTATGTGAGAACTTCAGACCTCTTCGGGGCACGGATCGTCAGCGACGACAAGTTTTGTCATCCCGCGGACAAAAAGTTTAAAACCCCCGACCTACCAACTTCCCTTGCACACCTCAGAACCATTCAAAATCATCACAATATACCTTAAAATATTCCCCACATGTGGGTAACATAAGTATAGTTACAGTGGTAAGAATATCTTTCAACTCCTTGAAGCTCTATTCGCATTAATTATTCCAAAAAAACATGGATCCCTTATAAGTTATCTGGGACGGAGGGTTTGAGGATACCAAGAAATTTCTCACAAATCCTTGATAATACCCAGCTAATCTAAGGAAACTATGGGTTTGTATCATATATATTTTCCTTAGACATCCATTATTTTTTCTTTATTTGAAGGGTCCTTAGACATCCCGTTTCATGTGATAATATTCCCCAAGAATGATTCTTAATTAAAAAAACTCACATTTATATTATTTTCATAATGATTATCCTTTAGTATGTTATTTAACCTAGTCATTAGAGTCACCTCAAGCAGCTCCTTTATTTTTATGTATATTAGAATATCATATATAAAGACTATAAAAACTTTTTTGAGGTATTATATAAAGACTCTATTCATCAAGTCCATGATGTTTTTTGTATAATTAGTGAGACTAAATTTAATTACAATGAACTCATAGAGACCACAACTTTTACATAAACAATTCTTGGGGATATCATCCAACTTCATCCATACATGATAATACCGTGACTGATGATCCACCTTGGAGAAGTATTGGGATATAAATTTATGATACAAGAAGTCATCAATATATGTAAGAGGAGACCTTTTATTTATAATTTTCTTGTTTAGATCATGATAATCAATGCAAATAAAAATTGAACTATCTTTATTCATGTTGACATGGAATGTTTTACCCTATGGTGAAGCACTTGGGTGTATAAACAATTTATCTAAATTATCCAGTATTTATTTCTTCATCTCATTATGTTCTATAATATACATTAAATATGGAGTATTAAAGAGTGGAAACAACCAAGGAATAGTCTAGATTAAAAATCCATACAATCTTATTGGTTCAATACTAAGAAATTATTCAACAAACAAATCAGTGTATTCCATCACAATTGTATTTTCATAAAGGATGATATTTTACATAGACCTAATCATTTCAACTAGAAACACTTTCTAGTTGGGTAAAAATATCTATACATGGGATGTTGGTTGTAAATAAGATTCATCCTCCTATTTTCATTTTTAGAGAATCTGATAATGATTCACGATATAGAGATGATTTCGTTCTCATAGAAATTTATGTTAGCTCTATATAAAAAAAATCCAAACTAAAAAATGAATGAAATTAAACAAAAGGGATGATCACAAGATTCCTTGGAAAGTTTATCCCTAAAATTTTGATAGGATATGATTTATATACATGGGATGAAATAATTTCTCCATTTTTTCACCAACAACTCCACTTAAATAATTTTTCATGGTTTTTAATAGTTATACTAAAATTTCTTGATCTAAAGGAATGTGTAGAACTAGAATAAAAAAATAAGTTAAATATTCTTGAATTAATAACTACTATACCTATCACCACTACAGTTTTAGGATCCAAATCATTAGTGGTGGTAGAATACACTCCCCCTTTCTTCCTTGGGTGTTATTGGTGTTGATTTTTTCTCACAAACCATGTCTTAGGGATGTGTTATGTATTATTTCCTTATTCATTGAAATTGAAAAATTGGATAATAGGCTGATGGTAGGATGGATAATTACTCTCTCTCATTGAATTGGTGGGTTTCTTCCACTATAAATTTTTATCTTGGTTCCCTTTCCACAGATAAGGCATTTTTCATCCCAATTAGGCAATTTTTGGGGTGCTTATTCCAATTATTTTTACATGTAGGATGTTGAAATTTATTATCTCATTTATATTTCTCCACAGAAACAAAAAAATTATACTCCAATTACCAATTTTTTCCACATGAGACCATTGAGATTCACCATTCTCAAGTTCAACATCAATGGAATGATAAACTATTTCTTAATATCTATCAAGGTCTTTTATCACTAGAGAATTTCATATACTCAGTTTTAGAAAAAACAATAAGCGGTCAACATTGAATTCGGGGGTACCAAGAAATATATTGTTTTATCATGTGAGTATTTTGATATTTTACTCATAATCTATAATGTATTAAATGAATTTTTCATAAGGAAAATGAAATAAATTTTTATTTTAATTTGGATAGTGTGAGTAAAATATATATTGATAATAAAATTCCAAAACTATGACCACTGAATAGATTTGATGTATTACGTAGGATTTATATTCGTTATCAATTTCCATAACTGATCATATTTTCCATCTATATTATAAGAAAAATATATAACCTTATATTTTATGAAACAATGAATGATGGAGACTAACTTATCAATGGAGTTGATATAATTTTATGCAATTATGGGATAAGATTATACATTAAAAGGGTGAAGCCTTCTTCACATAATGATGTTAATTAAATATTATTCTTTATTAGGGATTATGGGAATTCCCAAAAATTATATTTTATTTTTATAACCACAATGATTGGGATAGTATCATCACAATGCTTATGATTATTTCACCCATCGATTTGAAAAAATAATTTGGATAGTAATCAAATTTCCATTCATATTTATTGTTTGATTGATTCCTCCTCCTTTCATTCATTTCCCAGAACAATTGAAAAAATAAGGATGAGTATTTTTAAAAAATTATATTCATAAATAGGAATCCTATTATATTACCGATATAACTAATAAATTACATATATTTCCTTAACATAATAATTTCTCATATTAAATATATTTTATCCAAGATATATTTTCTAATAATGTAACTTATGGTAATTTTTCCCTTAAAAATGGTTCATAATTATCTTATGAATTTAGAAAATCATATAACCTAGATGTGTAAAAACAAGTGTGCAGTAAATCCCATTATTATGAACCAAGACAATTTCATGTCTAGCTCAATGCAGTACTTTCATGTGTTACCCCTAGATACATTTTTTATAGATCCATATCCACGTGTAGAATACACATAGAGAAGTGTATTATTAAAAATAACATACTCTATAATTTACCTATGTTCATAGATGTATTTATTTGTTTAGTATTATCCCTAATGTTTTTCTATACTTTTCTAATCCTAATCCAGAAAACCAAGATTTTATTTGATACCAACTATGACAACCCACGTCTTCATCCCAAATTAATTCATTGTTAATTACATTAGCGTACACATAATAACCCCCATAAGATCAATAAGTATAGTTTTTTTGTAATTAGGTATGTCACATGAAAACTAAAAACATGGGATACACTTCATTATCGAAAACATCCTTAACATGCTCATATTATTCCATCATTATAAAAATTACATGGGATAACCTTGTGACGTACATACGAAAGGGGTGATATATATAGAACAGTAAGAGAATAAGAAAGTGATAAAATGAATAATTAATTAGACATTAGAAAATAGGTATATCAAAGGTACATTAAAGGGGTTAGAATCATAAAAATGAACAATGAGGCATGATATATACTGATAACATAAATTCAACATGGTAATGTGGAAACAACTTTAAACATGGAATGATAAGAATATTTCAAAGTTAAACACCAAGAAAATATAAAATAATTTGTTTAGTATATACTCCTTCAAACCATACATGGAATCTCATGAGTCTAAAACATTACCCAATGCATTGGATCTCTATTTCCACACACACATAATAATCATATCACGTATATGCATAAGTGTGCCACATAGATTATATATAAAAAATATTTTTCATCCTATTTAATCCCAAGATAAAGTATATTGTATTATATATATTTATTTTCACAATAAAATAATTATATGTTTATAAATATTAAAACCCTTGATAGGAAATGTTTATGGGTATTTTCTAAAAAAATTCAGCATGAAAAATCACAATGAAATTTTAGTAACATAACTGGGGAAAATAATGTTAATGGGAGGGGATAATTAGAGTGAAAGGGGTATCTAATAATTTTTAAATCATAGAGGTGGTAAGGGGAATATATAAGAATACATCCCAACTTTGAGAATTGGTTATCAAAGGCATTTTATAATCAATATTCCTAAATAAATAGGATAATGAGAGGATCCCTTACCATGAGGGGGTGATTCCAAAATCTTGGGAGGAGCTTGATGAGAGATTCTATGAACCTTGGGAGGACTCTAGATATGGGAGGGACAATTAAGGAATAGAAACTTGGGTTTTGAGTTTAGAGGAAATGAAAAATGGTTGGGTTTATATAGGAAAATAGAGGGAGTTATTTATTATTTCTCAAGCTTAGGTTTTGGAGCCTATATATTAATGTATTCAAAACCAGAATGCTTCCAGTAGTTTGTGTCCACGATTTCTGAAAAATAAGAGTGGGTTTAATTGTTTTATAAGGAAAAAATGGTATAAATTATTAAAATATTTCCCTTGGTGATGTGGAAGTGAGTAGTGTTCTTAATGAAATTATTTTAAAATAATAATTTATAATATAGGTTTTGGTACATACATAATGGAATTATAAAATTATTATAATAACTTCAAAAAAAAAATTTAAAAATGGAAACTTAAATTTTGTACAAGATTACTTTTATATAATTTATTAAATCACCTTTGGATCATTACGATTTCATAATAAACATTTTATAGTTATACTTTATTTAATTTGTAAGGCTCCAAAAATCTAAATTACGAACATTATATTGGATAGCGTGTATGAAATGAAACACCAAGAACGTAAGAGAATGTAATATCCCAAAAAATATAATATATTTAACATTTGAAATAAATTCAATATAATTTATAGCTTTCATTTCAGATAAAACAGAGTTAGCATACGTCGTATGAAAAAATGAGTTTCTTTGATGATTCGCATTATACAAAATTTTGAGTTTTATAAAACAATAATATATTACTAAAATATTATTATTTAAAATTATATGATATAACATAGAATTTAAATTATATGCCATGAATATGAATAACTATCTTAAGAAAATATATAGTTTTAAAAAATATTAAATAAATTAATTTGTTAATAATTAAAGAGAAATGAACATAACAACCAATTAAATATAAAAGGAATACTTTTATGGGAAACTATTTTTAGGATACCAATGATGTTTAATCCTAATAAATAAAATTTACTAAAATTATTCAGATATATTAAGGTAATTTCTATTTTATATTCAAGAAAATATTTTCTATAATCATCAAATATATTTTATAAGAATTATAAAAGAACAAACCCAATATTACACATGAAAAACTATATTTTTATGAAGGCACTATTACCCACCATTTTATGGGGAACATATTTATAAAAAAAATTAGAAATTTTATAAATATCATATGTCAGAATAAAAATTATATTTGAAATAAAAAATTAAAAAATAGTTTATGGTGAATTTTTGGTATTTTTCTATCAAGTGTCATTTTCTAATGAATAGTGAAAATAGTTAATTTTAATTCAAAAGTGATTTTTAATCTAACATATTTATAATGATAAATTATAACTCTAATTTGTTTTAATTATTAATTATAATTTAATCTAATTTAGGTCATTTGAATCAATATCACTGTAAAATTGAATATAAAAAACTATCAATCTTTTCAACATTTTTTAATTTGAAAACTTGCATTGTCATCCCGTCTGTGAGATTTAATTTAAATTTTTATTTTTTGTTATTATTTTTTTTGAATTTGTAAGAATTTATTCCTTATTTGGAATAATAATAATTTCTAATTTCTAATAAGGTTTCACATTTTTTTACAAAAATATATTATTGAATTAAATTAAAATAAATTATAACGATTATGGTGAAATCAATCTTAATTAGGGAAAAAAAATAATCCTAACGGCCAAAATAAACTAAAAACATGTAAAAAATCGATTTTATGGTAATATTTACTACCTTTATTCCCATTGGTTGAATTTTTTATATTATAGGATCCAATTTAAATGGGAAAATGTGGGAGGAATTTCCTTTTCTAATATTTATAAGAGTGTCCCTCCTCCACCACTATAAAAGGGAACTCATCCCTCACTCTTCCTCACACATCTCAAGCAACATTTTTAGACCAAATTATGCACAAAAATTTTCTAAACATCCCTCCACTAAAAATATAATACTCAACAAGTTCAAAAATATATCCATGGAATCCCTTTTTTGAAAAACAAAAGGAGTTTCCTGATTAAGAGGTAACATCCATCCTCAAGCTCTTTAATTTTATTTCGTTCTCTACATATTCATTTTTTATTATAACATGATTATATAATTACAAAAGTATCATATTTATAATTTAATGTTATTATGATATTTTTTTCCTTAAACATCCCACAAATCCACTTAATGGGAAAGAACTTACAATTTATGTGTATAGTGAACTACTACCTCTAGAAACATAGTTGTTCATTTTTCCTGCACCACCTCTCATGGTAGAGAATTATGATAAAAACTATGTATAAAAATGATATATATGATATTAATAATGTCTTTATACTTATTTAATTATTTTATAACACACACCTTTATGATTTCCATTTTATGGGAATACGATAACATCATTTGTGGAAGTGTGGACTACCGCCCCCTCAAAGTGATGTGATTTGTTCACTCTATACATGGAATGTGTAACGGATGGTTTTAATAAAACTATTTGAAATATATGAAATATATATGATATTGTAATTATAATATACATATAAATAATTTTATTTCCATTCTTTTAAAATGACAAAGAACTGAAAGTAGCAATCATGTGTACGTATGGCCTACCCTCTCAATGAATAGTGTAATTCATTACATATCTAAAAATATTATATATTATTATAGATACATATATACTAGATAGATATATTTATATTAAATTTATATTTATGTAATTTGTTAAATTCTAATGATAATAAAACCATTGTAGTAACCAAAAGTAACAAGTCAAAACATATTCGATATACTTGGAAATTAACATTCAAAATAGAGAAAACAACAAAAGATTGTTAAAAACAGGTAATAAGATATTTTAAGAAGATAATATATGATATTAAGAATATTAGTATGGTTCTAGTTTTATTTATGGACATGTTTAAAACCATTATAATTGAGTTTAAAGGATGTTCAACAAAAAGGAAATTCAAGGTAAGGGATTTCAGGTCAATTTACATCCCATAGATAGTTATTTGTTTTTATTCACCTAGTTTATTTTATATGATGTATATACTTACCTTTAACCCAATATATCATGAACCTATTTACTCTCATTATATTCTATGTTTCATTGAATCTTATTCCTTCATGTATATTATTATTCAAATTTTTCAAGGTGGTACATGACACTTCAGAATGTTGTAAGCTAATTATCCTTGATAATAATTTTAATGATTATATTTTAAATCTCACTTCCTTTTGGGACTCATAAAATTATATAAAGAGAGAATCATTATTTTTATTCACCTAATTTTATATACACGGTTTAAATACTTACACTTTGTCATATAATATCTTGATTATACCACTCTTCATAATATTTTGAGTTTTATTTTTAGAATATATCATGAAGGGGGATTTGAGTTAAAAATATCCTTGTAGAAATGATTTCATAAACCAATTTTTTTCATTGGGTTATAGTACTACATATATTTCATTTATGTTCTATTTTTATGTGTATAACAACTTTGATTATATATTAATGAATTCAAACTTCTTTATGTGGATTTATAGTTGATACACATAACCTACTCATGTATTGATTCTCACTTCAACATTATAATATTTTCAAGGGTTTACTTAACAATCTAAAATATGTTCATGACTATTTGAAATTGATTTTATATTAGAATTAATTATTTGATCATTATTTGATAAACAAAAAAATTTTCTTCTTCTACTATAATTTATTACCTTTTCCATGTAATATTATCATTTTCTACTCTTCAGAACTCAAAATGAGTCAGAAAATATTTTAATGAAAACCTTAGTTTTTTATATCTTTTTTTCGAGAACATGTTTTCATCTAAAAACATTATTTTCTAAAATGGTTTTAAAATTATATTTTATCCTTTCCAAAAATATTTATTAAATACCTATTTGACCTTTTTTATTTTACCCATGTATTCAAAATAATAATCTTGTTGATTTATGGAAAATGAATTTTTCTAACATTTTTACCATTAAATTTACTGTTCTTTTTACCTTGTACAATATATACAATTTTACCCACCATAATTTATGTAAAGATTCCTTTTCATGTTTAAAATGTTAATTTTTGAATAATTTTTTTTCAAGTGTCAATTTCAAATAATATTTTCTTCAAATGTTTTTTCAAAATAAAATTACATATTACTCAAGGATGTTTTTCAATGTTTTTTCTATAGTATTGATATTCTTGAGTGGGAGAAACCATTTATTTTTACTCCAAAAGTGATATTTTTGTTCATACAACTAATATTATTCCAAAGGATGGTTTATGAATAATTTGGACAAGGATAGTATTTGAATTGACTTCATTGATTCCTTTTTCTCCCCTTGAAATATTCAGTTTCTATGATCATTTGACATTGAATTTACCCAAAATATCTATATCATTTATCATGGATATTTTCATTTCCAAAACTATTTACCATTTTTCATATAATTTTTACTTTGAAATTTAATGGATTATCTACGTAAATATTGATAAATCGATATATTCTACTCTATAAGGATATTTTATAAGGCATATTTTTTTAATTAATTGTTCAATATATGAGGAATTAATTATATAGGTATGATATTAAGGGGTCCCATTTATACACAGCCCCTTGACGTATCGATAATCTCATGAGATGCATTAGTTGTAGAAATTTGATGGGTTTGTACCTGATATTCTAAACCATCTTGTAAGAAGTATTAACTACAATAGTTCCATATACCCCGGAAACAAGGAATCCTATAATTACTCATTTACCTTATTTAGTTGTAGTTATTTTTCACCCATGAGATTTTGCATCGAAATTTTTTTGGATACATTTTATTTTTAGTTCATTGATTAAATGACATGTGTTTTAGTTTCTTACCGTTCCATATTTCTTTTTATCTAGTTATTTGAATGGCATGTGTTTCCAATTATTAACATTACATATTTTCTAGGTACTTATTTCCTAATTTTTTGGTTTCATGGTATGTGTGTTCAGTTATTTACCATGCCAGAATTATTAATCTCAATGATTCATTATTTATTCCTCTATAAATAACAGTTAATGATAATTTAGTCTCAATGATAGTTTTGTTTCATTCCCCAAGAATCAAATTAGTATACTAGGAATGTTATGAAAGGGTACTCTAGATGGAATAAAGTAATCCTCAAATAAAAAAAATATTTTTTAGTTAGTGTATTCCTTAGTAATATATAACTTACATATGTATCTTGTTTACTAATACTAGAAAACTATTTAGTCGTTTAATATTGGATTCCTTGTAATCATGAAAATGTAATGGTAGTACAATACTCGATCTGAGATTTCTAGGGTCGGGTCACTACACATGGTATCAAAGGTATTTTAGTTGAAACCTTCAGAATAAGATTTTGGAAAAAAAATATATTATAGAAAATATCCCTAAGGTAGAAAATTTTTAGGATAATAAAACAAAAACATCCTAATGTTTATATTAGATAGATATTTTGTGTGTTTACAAGAAATACATCCACGTTTGGATACTTCAATTGGGCATGGTTCTAGAATAGATATACCTAGTAGTGACAACTCCAACAAGGTGTGTCTGGTGTAACTCTATATAATCCCATACATGAATGATGGCTTTACAGTGCAACTTATTTTACACTGACTAGGGAAATTATTAGGATAATTCAAATTTTCATTACAAACCATTATGAAGCATTTGAATATAAAATGATAATGAATGACCTAGGATAAATATTATACTATTTAAGGACCTAAGTGGAAATAAATAGATAAAGTTTTTATGTATTATGGATGTATTGAAAACATTCATCTATATAATGATTATATTTCAATGATGTCCATCAAATTTATTTTGGAAATTATATTAATATGGTTTAAAAAAATACACAATTTATTCTAGGTAACAACCAATAAAATATATAATGGTTGTGGGTCTTGAAACCTTGACCGTAGGATAATAAAAGTTTCATTCCAACCATTGACCTACAAAATTTCATAGTAAATATTTTATTGTTTTTAGTTAAAAAAATTAAAAAAAAACTATTAGTGATGAACCAATAGTGTTAATTTTATATTTATATATTAATGTATTAACACTATTATCTTTATAGAATAGTTAGAGACCAATATTTAGACTCGTCACTCTTTTATGGGCCTTAAGATCCATTAGAAGTGTATTTTAGTGCTTCTGAAATCAATGCTAATTTTATGATATCCATTTCTTAATGTAATGGATGCATTATAAATTAATCAGTGCATGTAAAAAGGATGAAAATCATGTTTTAAAAAATATTTCAATTAACTAGATTTCCTTATATTGTTTGGTAGTAAAATAATTATTCAACGTTAGTAACTGAATCTTAAAATAAAATTTTATTCTAACACCATGATTTTTGTTTAACTGATGGTCTTATCAATCATTAACGATTTGTGGCCTTGAGGCCCTCAACTCTCTATTTATAATCCACTTGTTCTAGATTGATGATATTAATCAATACCTATAAACGTATACACTTTTCCACCATGTACGTATCTATACATTCCACTTGTGATCTACCTCTTAGAGACCTAGCGATATGTTATTCCACGTGATCTTTGTACTCCCCATTCTCACTTTTCTAGAGGGTTTTTATGAATCCATCACATTATTTGGAATGTAAACATAGAAATATCAAATAATATATTAATTATATCAATTTTTTATTTTGAGGATGAAATTTAATTAAGTTGGGGAGAATGTAACATCCTGAAAATCTAGAGTAGGAACATTTTATTCAATTACATGTATGATACACAACACCAAGAACGTAAAGGAAAATTATATGTCATGAATTTATAATATATTTACTATTTTAAATAAATTAAATACAATTTATAGCTTTCAATTGACAAGACATTGAGTTAGATTATGTCACATGTAACAACTAGTTTCTTTGATGGATTACATTACACGTATGTCTAGGTTTCACTGAACTATATTATATTATTAAAATATTATTATTTATTAAAAAAATTTATAAAATAGATTGGAAATTAGTGGTTATTAATAGTATTTAATAAATTATTAAAATATATGTTTTACAAAAATATTAAATTAAATCATTGGTCACTAATTAATCATAAATGAATATAAGAACCAATAGAATAAAAAGGGACTGATTTAATGGAAATCTATTTTTATGCTCATAAAGTTGTGTTATCATAATAAATTAAATTAATTAATATATATGATATATATTAATGTAATATATAATATATATAATCAATAAAATATTTTTTATATTCATCCAATATATTTTATAGGTGTAATATTAAAACAAACCAATTAATACACATAAAAACATATATTTTACTAAGGTACTTTTACTGCCTTTTAATGGATAAACAATTTTAAATCCATTTTTTTGAAATTTTATAAATATTATGTTTCAAAATAAACAAAATATTTAAAAAAGAAACAAAAAAAATTTGGTGACGTTGATTGTTTGCTATTTTTCTATGAATTTTCATTTTTTAATGAATAGTAGAAAATAATGAATTTTATTTCAAAACACTATTTTCATATATTTTATTTAGAAGGTTAAATTAAAATATTAATCAGTTTTAAAGTTTAATTATATTATTTTCTTAAATTAATTAAATTTAAGTAATTGGAATAAATTTCACATTGAAATCGAATATGAAAATTTAGAAAACTTTTGATCATTTTTACAATGAAAACATGCATCGTCGTCCCATATGAGGGATTAAATTTAAATTAAATTCCACAAATTATTTTATTGGAACCTGTAAAAATGGATTAAATATTTATAATAAGAATAATTTGAAATTTCTAACTTAGTCAAATTATTTTTTGACAAAAATATTCGTGAAATTAATTAAAATTAATAACAACGATTAATGTGAAATTAATCATAACATGGGACTAAACCATAAACCTAACAACCAAAATGTCCAATAAAATTTAAAAAAAATACATTTGAGGTTCATATTTAGACCCCATACTCCATTTTATTGAATTTTCCCCATTATTGGAGTGACATTAAATAGAAAAAATGTGGGCAGAATTCCTTTTTACTAAATTTATTAGAGTGACACTCCTCTACTATAAAAAGAAATATTCCACCCCACATCCTCACACCTATAAAGCCTCTTTTTATTGAAAAATAACTTCCAAAAAATATCCTCAACATCTATCCAATATTCCTAGAATCTTCACCTTGTTCATAAACCCATCCATGGATTCCCTTTGGTGAAAACCAAAAGGAGTTATCTGATTATGAGGTAACATCATTCATAATGATCTTTAGTTTTATTTCATTGTCCAAACCTTAAATTATTATTATTACATGATTACATAAAAAAATATCCAAAATATACTTATATTCTATTATTTTAATGGTTCGTTCCTCACTTATACGCACTTCCATCTAATGGGTAACGAACATACCATTTATGTGTATAGTAAACTACCGCCTCTCAAAACAATGTTATTCATTTTTTATTTTCCTCCAATCATGTGTTGAAATAATTAGGGACACTATATATATATTATATTTATTATATTTATAATTTATTTATTCCTATTAAAATATTTTATAACACATACCTTTATTCACTCCATTTTATGAAAATACGATAACATTGTTTCTAGTAGTGTGGACTACTGCCTCCCCAAAGCGTTGTGATTCATTCACACTATATATGAAGTGTATAAAGGATGGTTCTAATAAACCAATGTAAGATATATTACATAGATATGATACTGGAATTATAATATACATATATATCTTTTACCATTCATTCTTTTAATACGATAAATAAATTAATGTAGCATTCATGCATACGTACAACCTACTGTCTCCCTGAATAGTGAATTTTATACCATATATCCAAATATTATATATTATTCTAAATACATGTAACTTGATATATATATATATATATTATGTTTACAACATGGTTTTCATTCAATATATGATTAATCCATGATAGGAACAATAAGTAATAAGACAAAACATACTAGAATGACTAGGAAATTAACACCCAAAATACTAAAAATAATTAATAATTGTTAACCAACATGTAATAAGTTATTAAAATATGATAATATATGATATTATAAATATATTTGGTTTTTTTATTAGGTAGTGAACGTTTTGAAATCATTATACAGGAGGTTAAAGGATAGTCACCCAAAGAGTAAATAGAAGCTAAGGGAATTTATCTCTGCTTAAATTTCATTGGAACTTATTTGTTCTTATAAAACAAGATTATTTTATATATTTTATATACTGCCCTATGGCATGTTATATCATGAATATAATAATTATTAGGATATTAGAGGCCTATTTTAATTTTAATCATTTGTGGATATTATTTTTTAAAAATGTATCAATGTAGTAAGGGACACTATGGAACCTTTTAAGAATATTCCCATTGAGAATGTTTTTAATGATTATCTTTGAAATATGACATTATTTTGTTATTTTTAACTTTATATTGTAACAATAACTTTATTTTTTTGCACCTAATTTCTAATATATGGTGTATATACTACCGTATTGTAATATAATATCATGATTCATTCATTATTCATGTTAATTTGAGTTTCAATTTGAATTATTTCATAAAAGGGGATTTGAGATAAAGATACGATGTGTAAAATAATATCATAACCAAATTTATTTTAATTGGGTTATAATACTACCTAGTTGTCAAAAAAAAATTTAACGATTAAGTGTATAATTACTCTGAATGTCCATTGATTTATTTACACAACTTTATGTGGATTTATAATTGATACACATAATCAATATGTTGATTGATTATAAAAACAACTTTATAATATTTTAAAGGGATTACATCACAATATCAATTTATTTGGGATTCTTTAAACTTGAATTTTCATCAATGAAAATTATTTTATCATTATTTAACAAACTCTTTCAACCGCTTATCATCTATTTATTTATTATATTTTTCATGTAATAGTACTATTCTACCACTCTTTAATACAAAGAATGTTGTAGAAAATGTTTTTAAGAAAATCTATCTTTATATGTCTCTTTAGTTAGAGAACATATTTTCTTCTAAAAACATTGTTTTTTAAAAAGGTTTTCAAAAAAAAATCCTTTCCAAAATTATTTATTAAATATGTTTTTATCCATTTTGTATTTTACCCATGTTTTCAAAAGAATAATCATATAAATTTATGAATAAGGAATTTTTTAACCTTTTTACCATAGAAAATTAATGTTATTGTTACCTCATATGAGATGACTGGAATTACCCACCATCATTTCATATAATAATTTATGACATTTTAAAAGGATAATTTTAAAATAAATTGTTTTCAAAGGTAACTTTAAAAGAAAAGGTTTTTCAAAATAACTACCTCAAACAATCTCCAAATCCATCAAATGGGTTATGCAATCATCATTCATTTGTACGAAGGGATACCACCTCGCGAACCAATGTCATTCATTTTTCATTACAACCTTTCGCTGTTAAGTATGATGATGGATATGAAGTATATATATGATATTTTTAAAATAATTATACATAGGTGGTGATTATATCATATATACCTTCTTACATTCCATTCTTTAGGAGATATGATAACATTTATCTTCTGTACGACAGACTATCATCTTGTGAATCTTTGTTGTCCATATTTCACTAACACCTTACATGAAATATTATAAGGGAAAATTTCTTGATTATATGCGCTATTCATTAAATAATAATTATATTCATGACATAATTGAAATTATATAAAAATAATGTATCATTTTTATTCATACATTTTCACTCACTTAAATATGTTAATGTAATTTGTGTACGTGTGGACTACAACCATCATAAAGTTATGTGACACTTTCTTCATTCCCACAACCACATGGAAGATAAATATAATAATATAAAATGGTAGTATTGATATTATTATAATTATGTATCTTATATTATTATTTACCTTTTTTTCCATAATGATCATTGAAAATACAAATTTTACTACTGTGTATGTACGTCCACTATCCCCATGATCGCAACATACATCATTTCAAAATATCATATTTCATTATTATTATTAAAAGTTTAATTGTTTTATAAATATGATTCATATTTCAATATTATTATTATTTATATGATATAACTATATAATATTCACATGAAATGGATTTTTTGTGACAAAACATGCTATGGAAAACAAAGGTAATTAACACCCAAAAAAATAAAAATAATAAACGATTATCAGCGTGTGGATGACAAGATGTTATAAAAGGATTTTATATGATATTATAAGAATTAATATAGTTCTGGAATAAGTTAATGACATGTTAAAAACCACTATATTAGATTTTAAATCCAATTCTACTAAAAGGATGTGTGAGGTAATGGATAACATGCCTCGATTTTGATTCATTAGTTTAAAATTACACTTCATTTATTATTCCATCATATACATATGTGTGAAATATATATATGTTATTTTATATTATATTTACCATTATTTAATATGGATTAAATTTTATACATGATATCAAATCATTTTTTATTTCCCATTTCAATTATATGGTCTTTTTAAGGGATTTATTCTCAAATTAATTCTAGTAAGTAAAATTAAAATGTTATGAAACTAATTTATATTATATGGTTTATAAATTCCTCCATTCACATGTAATATTATGATTACTTAATAATTAAATTTATTTTAGTTTAAATTTGAAAAAAACTATGCAAGGGGATTGGAAATAAATGTTTTCAAGTGGTATATAATTTCATAATTCATTTTCTTTTTATTAGGATATATTACTTTATCATCATAATTGATATCTTCAGAATAAGTTTGTATTGAACTTTTATTATCTTATGTTGTATTCCTAATTTATTTATATGTATTTATAGTTGATAAATATAATACATTCATTGTTTAATTCTTTCTTTAATGTTATTTTCATTTTAAGGGTTATTTCATAAACTCATTCTAATAGATATTTTTTATTCATGAATCTCATTCCAAGGAATTTAGTTAATAATTTCCTAGAAAACTAGTTTAATTTTATTGTCATCTATTTAATAATGATATTATGATTTAATAGTTTCATATTTCAAACATTGGTAATTATTTTTTTAAATTATTTAAAAAAAATATAACATCATTTTTCTCTTGAGTAGGAAATCCATTTTCTTAAAAAACATTGTTCTGTGAATATGTTTTCATAAAAAGTTAAACATTCAAGAATAATTTTTTAAATAATTTTTTTCCAAATTTATATTTTTATACATTTTAATCAATGTAATTATTTTTTCTGAACATTTAACTTTGCCAACATTTTTATAGTGAAAAGGTAAAGTTCATTTTAACTCTTAGGTTATGTATAGAATTACCTAAAATCATGACCTTTATTTTATTGAAGATTAAATCTAATGTTTAAAATATTATTTTTAAACATAACTTTTTCCCTATAAATTTATAAATTAATAGTTTTTTAAATATATTTTCATATAATTTTATTTTAAAAATGATTTTATTTTTCAAAAGTAATTTTAAAAAAGAAAACTATATTTTCATCATGAATGTTTTTAAAGATATTTAATTCTATTATTGTTCATAAAATGAAATAAATAAATATTTCAAAAATAATATACTTGGGATATTTTGTATTTAATATATCCTTATTCTTCTACTGAATAGTTTATGATAATATTTACAGTTCTTATCTGATTAATTTTTTTAATTGTTAACTTTCCTATTAAATATTCACTTTTTCATAATAATTGTATGTTAATTTTTCCTTAAATATCTATATTATCTATCATGGATATATTAATTTAATAAAGAGTATATCATTTTTACGTAAGGGTTTCAACATTAAATGTAATTTTTTTGTCTAAGAATCTATTGATAAATTTGTATTCTTTACTTGATATGGATATTTTATGATAAGGCTCATTATTCATAAATTAAATAGATTATTCTATATATGAAGAATATATTGGAACTGTAGTGATAGGTGGTTCCCTATATTTTAAAATCAGCTCAATTAATATGTGGTTTTCATGAGAAAAAATATTTATTCTAGTATTAAATAATTTTCTATTTGTAGAGTAAAAACTCTTGGGAAAGATCATGATTGTAACGGTATAGTGATAAGTGAGATAATGTCATCTAATAATTAATCATTTCACTCATTAATAATTAATTTATAATTATCCATTGTATTTTCATAATGATATTATCTATTGATTCATTTCATTCTTGGTTAATTAATTAAATGGAACACGTTTTTATTTAATTATCTTTCCATATTGATTATGCATTTTGTAGTTATGGTAGGAAGTTATTGATTAAATGGAATTTGGGTTCAAATGTTTTACTTTTCCATATTTACTATTCATTATTAATTCATGTTATCTTCCACTATACATAACCATTACTAATAATTGGAGCTCAACATTATTTTTTCTCTTTCACAGGAATCCATGAAGATTACAATGATTAATATTCAAGGCTATGGTAGAAGGAATAATGTTAGTCTAGTGAAAAATGTGTTTTAAAATGTATATTAAAATATAATGAAAGATTCATATGTGACTCTATTTGACCTAGAATAATCGAAAATTTAATCCATTGGGATGTGAATCCTTATATCTTATTTCAATGTAATAAAGCATATATTGACTCTGGGATACTAGGGTTGGGGACACTACAATTTGTGTATAATGAAAAATTTTGTTATGATGTTTGGGTGATTGTATATATAGGGAATATATTGTGGATAACCTACTTATTATATTTTAATTTTTACAATATTATATTACCTATATATATATGTGTGTGTATTTTTAGAGTTATAATTGGTAATATAGGATAATAGTTGAATGTGAATATGTAAACAATTGGTTATGTTCTATTTTCATTGGGGTTGAATATGATTATCCCACTATGGAATAATGATTTATGTGATGGAAACTATTATTTATAACTTTAAACTCACTCATATATCTACATAATGTATTTAAATAATTTTGGGATGGATTTTTTGATTCGGGTGTATAATATTTTTCCATGGATTGGCAGTTGGTTCGTGTTCATGGATTCAATTCCATAGGAGACGTTTATATAAGAATTTATATTATAGATTTTCTTCTCATGAATGATATTCATTAATTATGTTAACAATAATGATATTAAGTGTTTTTTTTATATTTCCCATTGATTGGAGGTTTTTTTATTTTCTCCTAGAACTAAAATAGGCTCATGCCTTCGAAAGGTATGCTTTATAACTATAGTGCTAGAAACCGAATTTATGGCCTTTTGGGGTGGGAATAATGGGTACCTCATATCATCATAACTATCCATGTAAGGTTTCTATTAGATATATTTCATGAAATTAAAAAAACATTGTGCATAAAACAACCACTTCATTTTTCAAAAAATATGTACCTTGGGTTCCACATTGAGAGACTTTGAATAAGGGGTTGAGATTTGATACTTTATAGATATTAAAAGATCTTATTTTCATTATTTAGTATTGAGATATCATTACCATCATAGATATAGGTGAAATATATAAACAATAGGTTATAGAGTTCAAGCAAATAATTTCTCTTTATGTATGGTTCATTTTATGTTTGAATAAATTTTTTAAATTTTTAATTAAAATATTTTTTCATTACTGCATTTTAGTTTTTTATATTATATGGAATTAAGTCTTCTTTTTAATTGATTATAAATGTGATTTGGACTGAGGATCCTCACTAAAAAATATTAAATATAATATTAGTATATTTTCATCACATAAACTAATGATGTTAGTTAACATTTTAAATTAACCAACTATTCAAAAGGTTCATATCATGGATAAATAATATTTTAGATATGTTTCATATCTATGTAAACTATTTTTGGGAATTATAGGTTAATCTATATTTTTTATAAACTCATAATAGTACATTCAAATAATATAATAAATTATTATGTATAAATTATTTCCTTAATATATGAAGGAAATTTTCAACGATAACCTACCTATATCTCATCATAATATAACTATATTTTTTTTCTAGAAATATTATTTTTCATGTTGTTTTATTTATTTGAAAACCTAGAATATATTTCATAACTACTCATTTTTTCATTTATTTTTATTAAAAAAAATTAAAGTAAAATGTTTTATACCTTCAAAGAATATTATAAATACATTATCTGGTATCACCATTTAAAAAATATTCTAATGTAATAATAATTAATTTGTGATTCCACAATACAATAATCAAGGATGTCCCAAAGGCCATCTAGAGGGTTTCTTAGTAAAATTAGTCTGGGTTATCAAAATAGTATTGTGGGGTGTTCACATTAAGTAATTAGTATTTTAGTGATATTGTTACTATAGTGACTTTATAAATTCATGGTATTATTAATGTTACAATAAAAGATATCATGGGGATGGTTAGATTTCTATTGCATGTTCCAATGTGAAAAATATACAACAACATTATGAATGGGGGGTTCAATCAGTCTTATCATAGTTTAAAATTTATTTAATTAAAAATTATATACAATAGATAAATTGAGTGGATCCTAGTAAATCCAATTTCAGTAAGACATAAAACATGCATTAATAAATTATTACTATGTTACATAGTATTTTGACACGTTCTACTACCCAAATTTGACTCCCATATACATATTTTATTTCTATCATATGTGGAATATATGTAATCAACAATATCATATATTAAGTACATAATTTATTAGTATATCAGTAGATTTTTCTTTCCAATCAAAACTATAAGAATCCCATATAATTTAAAAAAAATTAACAAAAAAAAACAACATTATGATTATTATAAATGCAATATATTCTAAAAAGAAATTGTTATCTCCATGATTTTTCATAATTCATGTAAGAGAAAAAAATTCCTTGAATTTTCTATAAAAATATCTCATATATGAATATCAAGTATTGGATTTGATGGAAAATTTTATATGAAATTAAATTTTAGTGGTAAAAGATCTTTTATTATTATAGTATTATTATTTACAACATGAGGTAGAGTTATCTTATTAACATTTCTCTATAAGAATATTTCATTTTAGACAAAAATCCTTATGAAAAAACACTATAGTCTAGTTTCATGAAATGAATCTTCATATGTTAGGGAGTTTGTTTTATATTTTACATATTGTCACTTTTATCAAGAATTTTTTCATTTTTATTGATGTTTCATCATTTTCATATGAAAGGAATCAAAATTTAAAATTGAAAACCACATCACTATGGTAATTTGATGGTTTATTGTTATTTCATGTAAAAATTAGATAATTGATTTAATTCATAGGTTGTTTTTATGAGGATATTATGATTGATTATGATAACTCTAGACCTGGGATACTCACTTCGTTTTATTGAATAACACATTTTAGAATATAGATTTATATAGGCTTTGATGATTTTTGAATATAAATAATTTATGTTGGATATGTTATTAAATAACTTGAGCTGGTAAACATGTCATGGATTAGGAAAAAAACATCAGGATTTTTATTAAAACACCATTGTATTTCAATTTGGTGAAGGGAATATATTGTATCATCTAATAAAATTAAATAGATATGAAATGTTAAAATTTTTAAAAACAGACATCTTCAAGTGATATTTATGGTCTATAGTGGATTTAACTAATAAACATTAGGATATATACATTTGATGTACCTTTATGCTAGTTTTTCAAGTAAATAATGTTTGTTTAATGTATCTACTATTATTTAGTGTTAATTTTTGGAAATATATGGATTTTATCCTAAAAATAGAATGAAAAAAATAGTTATCAAATATTTCAAAAAAGATGTAAATATAAATGGATTGATGACAAAAACATTATGGGTCCGTGTTATACATAATTTCATTGTAATATCTATTTATATATAAATATTCACTTATATAAATTAATAGATAGATACTCATCCTTTTGTGGGATATTTTTATAATGTAAATGGATTTACTTTTAGTATAGAACTATTTCACAATTAAAAAATAGATGAAACCCACATGTGAATGAGGGAAAATATAATTTTTATATAATATATGAATATTGATTTTCCATTAAATTAATTGTTCTATAATTATTATTTTGTATTGTGTGAAATTAATTATTAGTTTTATGTAAAAAAATATATAGGGTTCACCTTTATATTGATGTCATTAGTACCCTTAATTGCTAAAAACACAAAGATAATAGGATATCATATAACACACATTGATCATCAAGGACATTCCACTCCAGAAAAGATGGTGAACATTATAAAAACCTAGTGTTCATGTTTTTAGTTTTATCATTCATCACATTTCATAGTTGAATAGAGGATTTAGTGTATTAAACTATAATGGAAGAAAAATTATTGAATGTGGGTTTGTTGAGTGTTATATTAACCCCCCCTACGTGAGTTCTCCTATGATTCAATCATGATATGAAATTTTATTTCATGTTATAGGCCCTCTCTTAATGATCGTAATTTCATTTTTTATATTTTATATCAAATTATATTAAAGTATTTTCCTTGTAAGACATGAATTCTATTAAAAATAACTAAATTTATATTTTTTATAAAAAGTGTTTCCATATATTAAAAGAGAGTTTGGTTAATTAATTTTTATCTCAAGTATTGGATGTGCATGATATTACAGGCAATGTGTTTCTCCAACCTTTATAAAATATGTCTTATTATATTATTGATTAGATAAAAATTTACGTTAATTTAAATTTTTCAATTAATTTCTATACTCACATTCTTAGAAATAATTTACAAACTAATAGTGTTTCATACTACTAATGAAATATGAGAGAAGGTTCAGGGTATTCAAGATGGTGGAAAAAGTGACATAACCCCTTCTACTATCATATATTGATCAATTTGAATATATATCTATTACTGAATAAAGGTATAGAAAATACATTTTTATAGGGGTAACCATGTTTTCTATCAATGTAAATTGTTGTTCCAAAATTCATGGATATGTATCATTCATGAAAAAACTAATGTGTAGTATTTCAAGATTAAAATTATGAAAATATTTCTTTAAGGAAGATCATGACTATGATGAATTTATCATTGAATAATTGAACAACATAATAATATTTTATGAGTTTATAAATGGTATTCAATTTAAAAATAAGTAAATAAAAATGATAAATTTTTTATTGAACACATTAAAGGGATTATGACTGATTATTAAAATAAATATCACAATGAATTATTAGATACCAAATAGGATATCCTAAATTATAAAGATATTTTATGTCACTATTCGAAAAATTCCACTATCAAATATAATTATTAATACATTGATAAAATATCTTTTAAATTTTATAATCATGGGATGATTGTTAATACTTTATTAAAATTTCCCTTAGAAGACACATGAGTAGTAGGTGGAGGGCCAACTTAAAATAAATTTCATGAAGGGAAATAATAATATAGAATATATTCATAATGGATGAAATTGCAATAAAGTATTAACTAAGTTGTTTATATTCACAATGAAGAAAAAATTCCTTTCTAAAATTGAATAGTTTTCTTTGGATGAGGAAATTATTTTATGTTAACAAAATTCAGTTGAAGGAGGACATCATGTTATTAGGGTTCTCTATAAAAACACTAAGAATAAATATATCATCATCATCATGTATGTTTTTATTAAATAGAATAGAAAAGGATGATACAATAACCCACATTCCACTGCAACCAAAGGGAACCAAGTCCTATGGTGGCCTAAAATAGTGAATGATGAAGGAATCCCCTTTTACCAGATTGACCCCCTTTGGTCTTAAGCTATTCAGATTATAAATCATAAAACATAAGTACTACTTATATCATGAGTGTCCATGTGATTTGTGAATTTGTTTCCCTCCCACAATGTGTGGACCACTTTGATGTTTCTATTCAGCATCCCTATGCATTTTATGATGATGTAGGAAATCGACCAAGGGGTAAATCAAATTCGAGAATCATGGAGTTTGTTTCATCTTCAAGGATGTCCAGATCTCTATGGGGACATATGGAAAGACCAGTGAGCATCACCATGGCATCCACATGAAGAAAAGTGTCTTGGCCCAGGTATGCTATAAATTCAAAATTAACTGAACCCCTTTGATAAATTATTACCCCCCACCTTGTGTGTTTCTTTGATTACAAGACCCATCCATGTTCATTTTTAAACCCCTTGAAGGATGGTGCCATTATTCCCAATTCCCATTTAAAACATTGCTACCAATAGTGGTGGATGTACCTTATTAAAGATTATAATGGCTGGGATCCTCCCTCTAATTACTGGAAATTCTAACCATGTAAAGGATTAGATTCTTCATTCTGATGATGATGGTTCTGCCCGAAATATGGAAACCCTCACGCCTCGGTTGGTTTGTTTCCCACCATGTACACCAACATCCGACCAATAAAATCATAGTATGAGACATATTATCCATGCCCATAACACCTGTACCATGATATCATATATCTAAGAAATGGGAATCCACTATGTTTGGAGAGGAGAAAGTAGTTAACTCATTAATGAAGGACCACACATCGCACGCCTACTCACCCTCAAAGAAGATGTGGCCCAAGCTCTCCTCCTGGTGATTTTTAGTGTAAATTTTTTCATAATAAAATGGATCATTGGTAACCTAACCACACTATTTTTGAAAATATAACAAGGGGATCACCTATTTGTATAAATAGTGTATAACTGTAAAAATTATTTTTTGAAGTATTAGTTCTAATTTGAAAAATATATTATGGTAGTGGGGGAGTATTTTATATTACTATAGAAATTTTCCAAATCCAAAATTAAATATAATTGATTCCCAAATAATAAAATATCATATTTTATGGTCACTATATAAATATTTTTGATGTCATCAATTATAATAAAAATGTGGATGATTTTTTTTCCCTTAAAGAAAAATTGTCTATAAATTTTTTTCATCAAGTGATGGGCATAAAATTTAAAAAAGAAATTTAATTTGGATAAATAAGGTTGAAAATTATTATAATATGGTAACTTATAATAATAATATTATTATAAATAAGGGAGATAATATTGTTTTAAAAACAATAAGAAACACAATTGATGAAAAAGAAGAAATAAGAATCTTAGAAACACTTTTTCCGTAACAAAGAATATTTTTATTTAATGGTATAAGTTATTTTTGTGTGTAATATATCAAACAAATTCATATATTTAATGGTATAATTATTTGTTCTGCTGTAAAATTAAGGTATGTGAATGTTTTGGGTGAACATCAAAAAAGGAAAAAAGAAAAAGAAACTGAATGATCAAATAATGAGGAGAAACTATAACATAGTTTTGATATTCATGAGCAATATTAGATGATATGAGATAAATAATTTCATTCCATTTATTATTATATCTTATTTATTCTATAGAAACTACATTTTTAATGTAATAACTTATATCATCCTTTAACATGTAAATATTAAATCACTAAACTATTTCCGGATGCACATCCTATTATTTTGTCATTATAATTGAAATAGTTAATTGCTATATTTAAAACTAAAACATATATATTTTTGTATTTTTTAAAAAATAAATTGATATCCATTTTTATTTTACATTTTTAAATTATTTTAAGGGTACAGTTTTTTATTTTTCTATAATAGGTGATTTTTACCAGAATAGTGATAAATGATAATATTTTCAAATCTATCATTTATTTAAATTATATAAAGTAATTTAAAAGTAAAATAATATGTTTAATTATGTTTTAAATTAATATAATATCCCATTTATAAATAAAAATATATTTAATTTCATTTGAATCATTATTTTTTTGTATCATGGTTTTGTTATTCTTAAAATGAATTTTTATAAAAAAGATTTTTCTATTGTTTTTCATATTTATAATGAAAATAATATCTGTCACATACAAAAATATAATCATGAAAATTTGATTTCATATTTTTATTTACGAGTTTAAAATTTATTAGTGTTCTTAATTTCATTTTTGGATAGTTTGAATAGTAACATTGGTAAAAACAAATTCGCCGTGGTAAAGCGGTCAAATGGGACAATTAAGGTTAAAAAATTATGATAAGTTAAATAACATCTTAATTTTTTCTCTATGAGGGTATTTTTAACCTTATAAACATATATTTTATTTATAAATTTTTATGTTTCATTTATACATTAGTAAAACACATATAAGATTTAATAATTAAGAATAATTAAGAGTTTACCACTAACCTCAGTTATTAAAGGGTTCCTCCTCTTCTCCTATCATAATAGAAAGTGGTCAACACATCAATTTTATTTTGAGGTTATACACAAAATGGCCCCAAAATGTACAACATGTACTTCAAAGATTTTTTAATATTATAAGATATGATAATAAATGAATTAAAAGGGTATATGAAATGGAATAATCCAAAAATGGTCATTAATTCCATATAAAATTAATATAATGTAGTTATATTGGGTGTTGTAACAAATTCGACCAAGCTAAAATCCTTTGTATGGGTAAATTTTACAATCATATTTTCATTTCAAATTTTTCATGTTTAATATTTCATTAAATGAAATTTTAAATCATTTACCTTTATGGGAGGATTCCATTCCAAAAAACCTACAGTGGGCCCCCATGTTGTTAGGAGTAGATTAGGGCCTTATAGAATAAGTAAAAGTTAGTGGATGAATCATTTCAAAAAAAATACTTATAAAATTTGTGTGCTTGTTGGGATCTACTACATTCCATTGGATACCTGATGGATAAAGGGTATATTTTCTTCAACCTAGGAGCACCATTGGATTATTGATAGCTTTTGGACTGAATATATTTTTCATATAAGCCTCACTAGTGATCTAGTGTGACTGTTGTAGCTCAAAATTCTACAGCGCATCCCTCATCCCTAATTTAACCTAGTTTTAATGTAAGGAATACATCAAACCCAAAAAAATTAAAAAAATCTCAAGAGATTATTTAAAATTTAAAATGGGAATGCAATATATAGGGTTATCAAAGTTATTAACCTCTTATGATATCTCATCCTTGTCAGATATCCTTGAGGTACTCTCAAATAACTCATCCCACTATGCCCAAATTCCAGCTTCTCATTCTGAAATAACATTTTTGAAACACTTGTGCTTGCATTAAACACATCCAACTGTAATGGTTTATCCATAAAACACATTCTCACATTATTAAACTTTATAGATATGTTACTCCATTGGGGATTCATCCTTATCAAGATCAACATTATTATATTCGAGAACATGTATAGGATGGGGCTCATACATCCAAATCCGAGATAAGGGGAACACATTTTTCATACCTTGGCCCTATGGGGGAAGGTATAACCAATAAGACACCATCCCGATACATTTAATGATCTCACAAGGCACAATGTAACATGGATTCAACTTTCATTACATCTATAGACACTTATTCCCCATCAATGGAGACACACACAAGAAGACTTTTTCAACCATATTGAAAAAAACCATCCTCTCCTTTGGTTAGTTTATGTTTTCATAATATTTTGATCCATAAAAAATAATTTAAAATTTGCATAACCCACTCTCAGGTCCATTACATCATATTCTACCCAACAACTAAATATTCACATTCCTTATACCATTATAGTGATGAATGAAATTTCCACCAATAAAGATCCAAAAATAGAGCCTTTGAAATTTAGAATAGGAATTTTGTATTGTATGTGTACTCTAATGTATCCAATTTACATTCCCATGATCCTTCAAAATATAGAATACATACTCCAAACATATTCTCTAATGTGTGAATCATTTTTCTAACTATCAGTTGGTCTGAGGTTGAAAGTTCATACTCAGCTTAACTTATGTACCCAAAACCATATGTTATTATTTAAAAAAAATTATGAGGTAATGTTTGAATATATGTGATATTCCACGATCAAAGGAATTCAGTGGATTTTCATGATATCTCAAATATAAAAAATTTCTACCTCATCTACCTATTTCATCTCTAGTATAAGTTTAATGTGATCCACATAAGTCAACAGATCCACTTTTTCCAAGGTAAGTATCATCCTCTTAGGGTCCTAGGAAACACAATCATGAAGTATATGATTATCTCATCCCACAACTATATGATCAGTGAATGTGGATGGGACTTCCCACTTGGTGTTTAATTCTTTTCCTTCATCCTCTAACATGTTATACAATGGGATACAAAGCCTACAATGCCACTATTCATTTCAGGCCACAAAAAATGGTCACATGATATCATTATACATCTTTCTTGAACCAGGGTGAACATACAATTATGAATAATGAGAGACTCTAATAAAATTATCTTTAATGGAAGATGTATATGTCACCAAGAAATAAACTATAATAAGTTCACATCTATTTGAATCTCAACTAAAGTATAACTACTGACATAAAACATCCCACACATCATAACAAAATTTGGATCAATATACCCCAATGCATTTGTGATCACTAAGGGTTAACAAACCTCTAACTATATATCCTAAACTATACCCACCAATCAGGTTTCTAAAAAAATTCATGACATTTCATCTCGCTTATAAAATCTATTCTTTAACTTCTTACATATAACTTCTTAGATAATATGTAAATACATATCTATTATCAAGAGAATAATCAATCTTAAATTCCCACATCTAAACTTAAACTAACCAATGAATCTACTTAAGATTTTGGTCATATTGGGAAAGGATATACGATATACTTTTATGGTATGTATATGTGGAAAATATTTCACAAAATTGGTACTTCCACAAAATTATCAATGTATGGGCCACATCTGAGAACTCTAAATCATGTGTAGGGAAGTTACACTAATGGGGTTATAGTTTCTGAGTCCTGTAAGAAACTACCATATCTCCCAACATCAGAATAACTTATAATCCAATTCCATACATGTCTCAATACATATTATACCCAATTCCATGTTTAAGATGAATAAGGATAATAGTCAACTTAAATATTTTTGTTAGATCTATGAGAAATACTTCACACTCTCCTATCTATTCAAACTTGACTCCCATAAAAGTAAAAATGGTCTTGTGAATTTCTATGTTATTAATGTTTAAAATGAACTTTATGTAGGACCTTTACAACATTAGTAAATTACAATCATGAAAAAATTCATCACATTTATCCATGAATCACTGTTTTTGGGACCAACTGATTTTTTCCACATTAGAAATCAAGTTCCCAAAATTCCCACCTCTGGTATCAAATAGTTACATGTCAAGTACATGACATAAATTTCATTTTCATGATGATTAATAAATATGATATCAAAGTTTCTATCATGGGAATATAATGTCATGTAATATATTAAGAGGTAATTCATGAAAATAATGCTGACGGATTCCATGTATCGGTGAATGATTTTTTCATTAAATCTATGAACAATAATTAATAACTTTTTATCCCAATGGATACAACATGATACTCAAATAACCAATACCTACAAAAAAATTTATTCATCAGTGTTATTTCTAATCTGCACAAATATGAAGGTATTCTGATAGTAGATCATCCAATGAAACCATTGTGATTTTATCAATTTATCAAATAAGTAATCAATTATTAGTAACAGTTAACATTTTTTCCAAAATATTAGATTCTACATCTAGTAGTTAGCACAATGATGAATACTAAAATTCATGTTCTTGGAGAAAAAAACTATGTCACCCCATGGGAAATTTCTTTCTATGATGATTCCTTTCCCCTCATGATCATCATGATTCACCTAGATTTTTTTGAACTCTGTCTGTTCCATGAGATATGGGGGAATTAATATGGTTCACACATCGTATTCCACGTCAATATCAAAATATAATCATCTTTGTGGAGGTAATCCCCATTAATCATGTAGAAAGATATCATAAAATAGGAATACAACTTGAGGAATAGTAGAGGGTGTCACCATCTACTAAATTGAGAGTGTAATTCTATCCACCTATACAACAAAGAATTATATTTCACAGTTATTTGGTGTAAATATTCCTAAATAAACCACCCATTCAATGGTCAAAATGAAATTTACCAATTATGAAATATACCAACATATTATATTCAATTACAATCAATGTGTGAATAGTAACTAGTTGAACAGTCCATGCTAAGGATAATGTCTAAACAATTCAACCCTAAAATATTGAATCTCCAAAAATAATCGAATATATAAATAACCATTGGATAGCTTGGATACTTATAATGATGAACTATTTTTTCCCATGGTTGTATAGATATAGAAAAACTCAGAAGAAAATTTATTCTATACATCTAACACAATAACTACATGAGCCTATATAATGTAATGTGATGTTAATGTTTCAAAAAAATCACCTAAAATAGTAGAAAATGTCATGAGAGAACCTCTATTAGTGTAATTTAAATATCCACCATTTTCTTAACCTATATCAACTATATATGTCTTGTTATCCACCCTAAAATGATTCCCCCAAGGACCATGATTGATCTGATATACTGGGTCTTTCAGGTCCTATAACTACTATTGAGGTCACGCGCCTTCCCTTGTCATTCACATCCATTAATACCTATCATTGAACCACTTCAGATGTCCTATTTTTCCATTCTAGTAAGAATTATTCATAGAATAGGTATAGTCCCTGAGATTTTTTTTCTTTCTACCCAAAGATATATTTGACAACAAATTAATCGCTCATAGAGGGTTGGAGGAACCTCTTCTCTACATGAACTTATGACCAACACCCTTTATTTCATCATTTAACTTTCTATTCTCACTCCCATTAAGGGAAATTGGGACTACATAGGATAAATTACATTTTGATAGACTAATAATTGAAAAGTATTTTTTTAGTAATCCTCAATTCCATAATCTATCACTTGAGCCTTATAAAGAATTATATCATAGGTCATCAGATATATGTTTCTAAAATAACATTTCAACTCTAGATAAAGACACATTTAGATATTTTTTTCCTTATTCACTTCATTCCCTAGTATAAGATGGGGAATGTGAATAACCTCAGTGGAGAATTATAAATAGGTGGAAACTATAGTCATACCCTATTGAAGATTCATGTACTGTAGCTCATTTTTTATATTCAATTAATCATGGAATAAATACTCAAAGAAGACATCCTTTATGTTTTCCTAATTCATTACTAAGAATCTATTGGCCGAAAAAAGACATCCCACCATCATCCAACCATTCTTTTAAGCATAATGATAGAAAGATTATATTTGTATCCCATGGTGTGATTATATAGATGAAAATATGCTTAGTGTCCGGCATCCAACACTATATATATTGAGGGCCTCTAGTTCCCTTCAAGGACAAGGGATGATGGAGTTAGATGTCACAATCACAATCAACCATCATTGACTACGCCTAAATAGGAACTAGTTGAAAGAGTCTGTGCAGGGTCGATTATATTTCATGACCCCCTAGAATAAGAAAGGGAACTTGCTCAAAATCATCCTCCTCTATAAAATTGGTAAAACTAGCTACATAATATGTCTATACGGTGTTATTTCCTAAAATTTCATAACAATTATGAGAGAACACCAATATTATATCAATGAAAATGATAGAGAACATAGGAACAGATGGGAGTTAACAATATGGTTAGACCTAAGAGGATACACATAAGAACAGGGAATAACCCCCAAATCACTACCTAAATTCCAGTACATGCTCTCATTACTTATAAGTTAGTCCCGTCCACATACATACATATATGCACATAATAAAACAGGATCAAATAATACAATTAATGAAATAATCATTAAAATTAAATATCACGATTTCAATATGATTCTAATTATTTTTTCTTTTATTTAATTTGATAAATAGGTATATTTCATGTAATACTATGTTCCTAAACATGAGTAATGAATGAAAAAAACCCATATATATAAGTTTACAAACATCATGATAATCAACTACGATTAATTTAAATAATAGTTACCATCAACATAAATATCCAAACATTAAAAATAAATTACACATGGAAGTATACTATAAAATTTTAGCTAGGAACTAAAATTTTTCCCCTACCGAAGTCCAAATAATTATATCTACTATCTACCTTGACCCAAACCTGGTGCATTGATTCAAATTTTTAATTCACTCACACAAACCACTTGGTCTGATATATAGTTCCACTTGAACACGTGCAGACCTCCCTATACGCATGAGGTTGATGACTAGTGGTAAGGTATTAGAGAACGTCATGGGGTGAAAACTCCCCTAGTAATAGTTAAACATTATATTAGCATAGTATAAGTGATAATAATAAAAAAAATAACTAATAACAAAATAACCATTAGAGTTGTAGTAGGTATATATAAAACCATTCAATGCATATTAATTTGTAATGTTAGATACGTGAACCCAAAGAAACCATAAAGATATAAAGTATAAGGTTAATCTAGTAAATAAAATAAGTAGAAAAATGCTAATATAAACAATACCCACAAGTGTTTTAATTCACCTAAAAATATTGATTAACTGTCCACCAAATTTTCCTTCTTGTTTACCAGATCCTTGTTCATGAATTGTTCAAGAACATTAAATTTTTCGAGTATGGTGTGAGTGCCAGAATCAGTAGGACATCACCAATGAACATTAACATTAGTTTATATATTATAATGGTTCATTACATAAAGGAAAATTGATTTTTTGTAATAATAAGAATATCACATTATAGAACATATATTTCTGGTCCTTGAAGACTAGATCTACCTACATAAGTACCATGATGGATGAAACATCGACCGCCAACCAAACTCATCCCCCTCAATGTGGTAGTATAAAAAAAAGTATGAAACATAATTATTGATGTGATATTACAATTCATGTTTTCCTCTTGTTTTATAAATTCCACTAGGTAGATATCCCAGCATGCTCAACTTTCATGTTGAACTAAAAAAGATAGGAGAGCATCACATATATAGGATGCATGAAAAAGTTCATAGATCAAGCATCACATAAAATCAATGAAGTATCAAAATAATCACAATCAACATGAAAAAATATTAGGTCTCAATTATAAAAATAAATACCTCATGTCATGAATTATCTATCATAGGACTAATGGGGTTATAAATACATTCAATCATTCATGCCAAGAACCAGTACAAAACAATTTCTAATGTCATGGGCATCATTCCTTAGCTATGAAGATGATTGTAGGGAAAAGTCACCATATAATTCAAAAATAACCACTAAATCCTATAAAAAAATAATTGAATATGATTTAGATTACTAGGATTAATATAAAGGAGAAAGCATTCGAAAATATATAGGCCAATATTGAACATATCCCAGAATATACATTATAATCAACAGTTTTCCTTTAATTTATTTCCTTATAATATGTCTTCATTTCAGGGTTGATTAAATCAATTATCAAATAATAACTTAATATACCAAGAAAAAAATTCGATACGATCAATTCATCATGGAAATAATCAATTTTTATCAAGGATAATAGAATATAATTGTTACAAAATGAATAAGAATTCACCAGACATGATGTGTTGGAACGATCCATTGTAGGAGCATCAAAAAAGTAGAAAGAAGGCATGTGATCAATACAAAATAACTAGAGAGGGTTCATAGTGATTATTGAGTCAAATAAAAACTAATATTATATGTAAATGTATATGGAGGGTGTGTTTAAAAAAACAAGTACAAAATATATGTTTTCACCTGGCTCTGAAAGACGCCACCTAGTAGTAGATAGCCTTCAAATTCCACCCCATGGCCACTTGTTAGGTCATATTTTGTCATGTATCATTATAGGTAATATGTGGGTATCCATTAGATATCTAGTGGGTTTTTAAAAGAATCACTTTTTCCTAGTAGCTTCACTGAGTAGTCATTGTCTTCCCATCAACTGGTCGATGGTACTGTTATAGCTCTAACATCTACATCGTGCCACATAGACCTAGATCATCATAATTATAACCTCCCAAACACCAAAAACATGACATAAAAACTTAATAAAATTCAAAAAATTCAATATAAATTTATAAAATAGTTTTATTAGAAATAACTATTTCATAAAAATACATGGACAATTTTCTCTTGTTTTCAAAGAAATGATCAAATGCACTTTTAAAGTTACTTTCATCTAACTCAATAGAATTTAATCATTCTTATTATTTTCTAGGTATATAATTTAATGATCCTATTAATCAAATTTCTCTAGATGGATTATGATAATTTTTTTCTTTGAATTGACTTGTGAAAATGTTATCATATTGAATGAAAATTATTCTATATGAATGTTTGTGTTTATTTTTTATTAATTTTTTTCATTTATTTAATATGATTCCTACACTAGTAATAGAATGTGATAATTAGGTCCAATAATATATCCTTAATTCATCGATGGGTTGTATGAGACAAACAGGTATAAGTATTTTTCATATCCCTTTGTTTTTTATATATGTTTTCATGGAATGAGGTCTTGATGGTAAGATTATGATCTCTGACATTCTACATTCTATTATTAATAATCTGGTTTTTATTTTCCATGTAATTATTTATGTTTTTTAATAAATATATTTATTCCCATTTTATAATATTACTCATATATAATATTTTATTATTTATTAACTCTAAGATATTATTCATGATTAATTTATTCCATAATAGAACTTATCGTATTATTTCCCTTACTGAGCATATGTTATGACCCTTTATTTTGTTATCCATTACCCAAGATAGAAAGAATGTAAAGATAAATTTTTTAGTGATTTTTTAAAATAAATAATAAATCTATAAATAATATTTACAGTTTTATTTTCTATTATAAAATGTAAAATGAGAATCATGATGTATCTAGTATCCCAACATTGCTAAACTATTGTCCCCTTTAGAATTTGATGTCATGTATCTCATTACGATGTAGTAAAATAAATATCTCCACGGGGTTACTACAATCAATGTTTAATATTTTGGATCAAATGATGAATATTAGAAATGTTCATAATTAGATTTAGGAAAACATTCTTCAATGAAAATAACCCAATGCCTGACTATATGGATAAGTATGTGTATAGGATTATATTCGAATATTTTTATGCAGTATAAAATGTGTGTTTTCCTAGTAGTGAAATTATGTTTTGGATAGTAGCATGAGAATATCATGGAAAAGTTTAACCTTTGTGTAAATACCTCAAACAAGAATATTCTCTATCAACTCGATTATCATTCAATGAAAGAAGAGTCAGCCTAATACTGGACACATGGTTATTGACTATTAAGGGATATTATGTTTTTAATTCACTCATTAATTTTCAACCATTATAAATGAGTTAGAAACATTATTATATGAAGATGTTATTATAAAATACTTATATCATTATTTATATATTATTTCTGTAAAAATTTACAATTTATTCTTCACGTTACACTATATTTAGAATCAAACACTATAATTTGAAATTCATAGTGATTTTATCATATTTATTATATTCTATTTCATATAAATGGATTCATGTAGATGTAATGAAATATATATCAATTAATATTATTTATTTAGTTATTTCCCTCCAATTAAATACAATGAAGTGGGATATTGTAAGAACCCAGACCTTCTTTGCAGGTATATTTTTCATTTTTCTGATGTTTTTGAGAAAATGGGAGTTTATGGGAATTTTTCAAGTACACATCGTCTACTTTATAAGTACACCCAATGTACTTTGATGCCACTCGAGGTCGTGTTCTAGCCATTCCATGGCCACACACACGACTATGTAGGGGTGATGTGGAGCCCGCTTAAAGTGGAGTATAGAATAGTCTAGTACACGCCGTGTACTCCCAAATTACACATTGTGTACTTTCTTTTTTTTCATTAAATGCACCTGGGTCGCATCTGATAGAAAAAACCATCTTCTTTTAGCTTTGGTTCGTCCAAGAGTGAGGGTATGTCTTCGGATATTATCCAAGCCCCCTATCCTCCATCCGTTATCTGAATCGACTGCCATCAATTTTATTGGAATCGCAGCGGTAAGCTCTTCCTTATCCAAGAGCTTCATTTCCCAATTCCTCCTCTTTTTCAAGTTATTGTGGGTTGGACATTTTGTGAATTTTCATAGATCTACAACATTATAAGGAGATTCATGCTTCTTGGTTCATGTATATTGATCTCCTAGCATCAAGGTAGGTGGTTCGTACCCTTCCAATCAAAGTCTTTGAGTTTTATGTGAAATTTCCTCCAATACCTATGAACGGGGTATTGCGTGTTTATCGGTTTTCCCCTATTGTTTTCCTGCCATGATTATATGATTTTTATAGGTATTTGGATATGTATAAGGATAATTTCTATTCTTGGATTATTCTACCATGACTTGTTCTATTTATGACATTTTGGTCTTGTCCAGCCAATTGGTTGTTATACCTATTTTACATGCCTTGTGATCGTATGATGGATTGTTTTTCCCTAACATTACTTGTTATTCTATAGACTGGTTATCCAAGTAGCTCTGTAGGTTTAATTTGGCATTATAGAATTATTATGCCCTGACTGGCATGGGGCCGTGAGAACCTGGTGCTATAGACTATAAGGGGATAGACTTAGTGAGCTTCATCAGAGTTTCTTGGACATTATAGACTATAAGGGATAGACCGAGTGATCTTCCCAGAGGGTCTTGGATATTATATGCCACAGGAGGATAGACCGAGTAATCTTCCTCAGAGAGTCTTGAGATTTATATACTATAGGAGGATAGACCAGTGAGCTTCCTCATAGAGTCTTTGTTTTGTTTGATTTTCCTTAAACCACACCAGCCTATAGGAGGAATTGACCCAGTGTGCTTCCTCAGAGAGTCTGTGATAGACCTGAGGCTGTAGGAGGAATTGGCCGAGTGAGATTCCTCAGAGAGTCTCTAGTCCTTGGGGCTATAAAGGGATAATACCACATGATCTTCCTCAATGAGTCCCTGACTACCTTAGACTATAAGGGTAATTGAATGAGAATTCTTCCTCAGAGAGTCTTATAATTTCATATGACCAAACCTGATGGGTTAGGATGAGTGTAATACCCATAGGGTTGTTTGTATTTCTTGGATAGGACCAGAGGGGATGGTTGTGAGTACATAACAGAGTGTTTCCTGTTGTGGTTAGTTGTTACAACTTTGTTTCTTATTGATCTTTGGTTTGTTTACTACTGTGTATCATTCTGGTTATAGCTTACTATTTACTATTTACTGTATTTTCCCTTCCATATAATCACTGCCCATTAGGAACAGATCTTCAGGTGGTTTCCTACTGGTATTTAGTCTCACACCCTAATTGGGTCATGATTTTTGTCCCAAAAAGATTATACTGTTGCAGGTGTAGACAAGAGAAAGCACCCTTCAACTTCAGGTACTTGATTTCATATGGAGTAAGAGAGAATGGGACCAAGACAAGTCTTACATTTCTTAGGAGCCATTTATCTTTCTTTTGTAGTTATTTTAGTACTATTTGTATTTCATCCTTTGTGACTTGTTTGGATTCGTTCCTAGACATATGTATCATGCATCATTCATATATATGTTTTCTCCAGTTGTTTATTGTTTTGGCCCTCCACTGTTTACTCTTGTATGGATTTTTTACTGTTTCCGCTATTATTTCTTGCTTCTTTTCCATTATGTACTCTGCCAATGAGGGCATAATTTCCCCACCATCACACCCAAGTCCCTCGCTACTAGTTGGCAGCCTCTGGCATTCGGGATAATGCGCTTGAGGCCATGTAACCAACCCGGTACGGGGCGCCTCTGGGTAGATTCCAGAACCAGGACATTAAAAAGTGGTATCAGAGGAATTCTTCTCTCTTGACATACTGTTTGGAGCTTATAGTCAGGGATAGGATGAGATAGGTACTTGGTGATAAGTTGCGCCCGAGTGTAGCTATCCTATGTACAGGGAAAGTCCATCCTACCTCATTTATTGCAGTTTTACTAGTATTCACTTTTACAGTTGATTTGATTTCACCATTGGGTGATTCACATGATTTTTGCTGTTACCGTTATTGTTATTGTAGTTATATTTCTACCACAATCTGATGAGATGAGGGTATTCCATCTCATGAATCATATAGGCACATGATATAAATCACATGTCATGCATTGTTTCCTTGCCATCTTGGAAGCATTAGTGATTGCATGTTGTGGTGATAGACATTTGGTAGATTATGCATGCTGTTGTGATAGATTGTTAGATAGAATCTGTTCTGTTTGATAGTGAATTTGTTTATAAAGTACCTTGATTAAATGGACAACAATCTTTTGTTCTTTAGGTGTTATGGTCCCTCATGGACTAGAATTTGGTGGATCATTTCCTGGTAGCCTTGTTATAACTTGTATAATATGCCAGGATTTGATTCGCAGGGAATATGGGCCCTCACGGATCAAAAATTTGGCACCTTAACTCTTATTTTCTGTGTTTTCTGGGCTTCATAGCAGTTTATGAGGTACTGCCGGGAAAAACCAGAATACATGGCATGCACTTTATTTATACACACCGTGTAGTTTTTAAACTGCGTCACTAGCTGTGTGGGTATAGACACGGTGTTGTGAAAAATATTCAGGAACATGTCATGTACAGTATTTACATGTCGTGTTGTAGTAATTGTGTGTCTACCCGTGTGGGTAACGACAGAGATGGATGGAACCTTGACTTTACATGCCTTGTTTCGTTATTACACACTGCTCCATGTATCCTAGGTACCCGACCATGTCACGAACAACACGGGTCAGGGAAAACATCAAGTACACGCTGTGTTCTCAGGGAGCACGTCATGTCAGAGTGAACCGTGTAGTTGGTGGTATAACTAACAACACGGGTTGTTGAAACCTTGTCTAGTACACGTCGTGTCCTTAGTGAACACGCATTATAGTCTTGGATTATGGGGACTTTGTGGGTGATCCATGTAAGGAGAATCGGGCATGTGAATAGAGTTAAAGTAAATGACGTGTGTGGGGAAAACACGCTGTGTGGTTGGGGTGTTACATGACCAGTGGTGGCAGAAGTACACACCCATGTGAATGGCTTAAAGGAACATGATGTGTAGTTTTTATACATGCCATGTAGTCATGTTTTGTAAAACTTGAATGTTTTTTTCTCCTGTTCACATCTTGTACTCTTGTGTTCTCAGTATTTGATAATCCTTATCTATGGTGCACTTTTGACCTTTCAGAGTTATTCCACTGAGACGTCCTCCTATAGCACGTCAGTATCCAGACAGTGATTAGACACCGAATATAACCGATCGTGAACATCCTGTAGATCGTTCTATTGTGCTAGCCCTGGCACCAGCAGTGATACTAGGTGCAGGTGCCGATGTTTAATTTAGGGAAGGTTTTTTGAGGATGATGCAGACCTTCCAGGGAGCACAGCCTCCTGCCCCGTCGATTGCTGAATTGATGCGGGCTTTCTAGCAACAACATCCTCCACCTTCTCAGGGGAAATAGGCCATCATGCTATAGAGTCCTGGATCAAATCCATGCTAACGATCTTCGAGCATCTCGATGTACCACCAAAGAGGAGAGTGAATCTCGCGACATACATGCTCCGAAACTCCGCCAAGAGGTGGTGGGATATCATCAATCAGGCGGGACACCACAAAAATATGTCTTGGGAGGTGTTTCAGTGTATCTTCTATGACTACTTCTACCCAAAGACCTTGAGATCCAACCGAGCCTGTGAGTTCATGAGCTTAGAGTAGGGTACTCTTTCGGTGATGGAGTACTCATATCGCTTTACTAAGCTGCAACATTTCACACCTATTCTGGGAGGCAATGTGTTTTTCATTGAGTGGATGATTGAGGATGGTCTGAGGCACGACATCTGCTCGCTGGTGAACATCTTCAGGTTGACTTTGATATCCTCTTTCGTCTACCAGGCACTGATCACAAAGTGCAATCTGTGGGATTCAGAAGTAATGAGTCAGGGCGGTTCAACATCTAGAGTCAGTGTTCCTCCTCCTGATAGCAGGAAGTACTGTAGGGAGTCTTCTAGAAGAGATCAGAGTAGGTAGAATGTATCTTCAGGTAGCCAGGTTGTATACTATCAATTCGGGAGGAGCGGGTATACTAGGCCTCAGTGCCAGAGAGACCCGATTTAGTGTCGATCTTGTGGCCAGATGGGCCATCTTTAGCATTTTTGTGAGATCTCCTCACCTAGAGCTAGTGGTAGGGGTTTTATATGACCCTGCGTTTAGGGGATGTATCGGCAGTTTCTCACCAGTCTAGGAAATAATGTTCTTCCCACCGTTCGGGCCGACGTGGAGGTCGCGACCGTGGTGGTCAGTCACCAGTTTAGCAGCGCTAGTAGAGTGGATCAGCTCAGAGTGGTCAGCCAGGGTTGCAGGGCTGCAGTACTGGCCAGAATTTTTCTGTAGAGAAAACCCATGAGGAGTAGGATCCCAGACCATCCAAAGTTCGAGGTACGATCTTAGTATCCTCAGTTTATCTTCAGCACTTTTCGATACTGGTGCTACGCATAGCTTTATCTCTTTTGCTGTTGTGGAGAGCCTTGAGATCTGCATCATTTCCTCTGCCGATTATTTGATTCTAGACACACTGTTTGGGACTAGAGCGGTTATCGTACATTAGTGCAGAGAGTTCCCTCTTGAGGTTGCAGGGTATCACCTCTTATAGGACCTCAATGTCCTAGAGATGAAAAGCTATAATGTCGTTCATGGAATGGATTGGTTAGTTCCCTTCCATGCAGTCGATGATTTCTATCGTCGTAGGGTGAGTTTCATATGACCAGAGTGTGGATCCTTTATTCATAGAGGCGATTGGGATGTCTAGGCGAGTTGAGAAGGACTCAAGCATCATGGGATAGGAGGATTTTCAACTCATATTTCTAGTCTATATCTGGATGACCAGGGGACTTCACAGGTAGGATTTCCTGTAGTGGTGGATCGTTTCAGAGATGTCTTTCCAGAGGAATTTTCAGGTTTTCCTCTGGAGCATGAGGTATACTTTTCTATTGATCTCATTCCAGGAGAGGCACTAGTGTCCATTACTCCTTATAATATGGCTACAACTGTGTTATAGGAGCTCAGGAAGCAGTGGGATGAGTTTCAGGCGAAGAGTTTCATCCGACCTAGTACTTCTCCTTGGGGTTAGTTGGTCTTGTTTGTGAAGAATGAAGACGACACTGTTAGGCTTTGTGTGGATTATCAGAAGCTAAACTAGTTTATGGTCAAGAACCAATATCCCTTGCCGAGGATCAATGATGTCTTTGGTCATCTTTGAGGATCCTGAGTGTTCTCAAAGATTGAATTTAGATCCAGTTATCAACAGTTGTGCATTAGACCATCTGATATACATCTTACAGCTTTCTGGAGTAGGTATGGTCTATACGAGTGTATGGTTATATTGTTCGGTCTCACGAAAGCGCCTGCAGTTTTCATGGAACTGATGAACCGTGTGTTCCATCCATACTTGTATTCCTTCGTGATAGTTATTGTGGATGGCATCTTGGTGTACTCTCACACTCAAAACAACCATGATACCCATCTTGAGATCTTTCTGAGTACACGATAAGGAATCAGTTATATGTTATGCTCTAGAAATGCTACTTTTGGATGGATCAGATTCACTTCTTGGGTCTTGTCATCTCAACACATGAGTATCAATTGACCGGGAGAAAGTGAGGGTAGTAGTTTTATAGGAGAAACCGAAGAACGTCTTTGAGGTATGGAGCTTCCTAGGGCTGGCTAGATACTACAGACGCATTATACAAGACATTTCACGCTTAGAAGAACCGCTGAATGTTCTAACTAAGATGGGTGTGAAGTTCTTATGGTCAGATTATTTTGAGTCATACTTTAAAGAACTGAAAGGGATATTGACGTCAGCACCGATACTAGTCTTTCCAGTGTCGGTAAAAGGCTATACTATTTACTGTGATGCTTCAGGTATCAGGCTGGGAGTTGTGCTGATGTAGGGAGATGGAGTCGTTGCGTACGGGTCTCAGCTGTTGAGGCCACATGAGAGGAATTACCCGACGCATAATCTGGAGTTGGCAGCTATTGTTCATGCCTTATGCTGATGGAGACATTTCTTTCTGGGAGAGCACTTTGTGGTGTTTACCGACCACAAGAGTCTCAAGTACATCTTCACTCAGCTTCATCTGAATATGAGACATCACAAGTGGGTCGAGTATCTTCAGTCCTTCGACTTTGATCTTGACTATACGTCGGGGAAGGGCAATGCAGTGGCTAATGCGTTGAGTAGGAGAACTCAGATACATGCAGTTGAGGAGGCCAGCGGTGAGGGGCAACTTATGGATCTATTCTCTAAGATGCAGCTCGAGGTTCACGATAGACAGGGACATAATTTTCTATTTTTTGTAGATATAACCTCTGCACTTCTTGATCGGGTGCGGATGAGGCAGCTATCAGACTCAGAAGGCCTAGTCCTTCGGGAGAGTGTGTCAAGAGAGGAACCTTTTCCTGGATGGATAGTGGGTGAGGATGAGATCTTGTGTTTCCAGGGATGTGTATGGGTGCCAACAGACATACATGTGGAGCTGATGTGAGACTTTCAATCCTCAGTTTGGGCAGTTCATCTTGGCGTCACCCAGACGTATCGTGATCTACACCGCCAGCATTGGTGGCTATGTATGAAGAGAGATGTTGTTGGTTTTTTGATGAGGTGTTCCACTTTTCAGCAGTTGAATGTGGTGCATCAACGACTAGCAGGTCCTTTGCTGTAGTTACCCATTCCAGAGTGGAAGTGGAACGATGTCGCAAATGATTTAATGACAGGGTTTCCGAGGTCTCCTCTAGGGAATGAAATTGTATGGGTTGTCATTGACAGAATCACAATGGTTGCTCAGTTCTTGTTGATCAAGGAGATCTTCAGTGTTGAGGAGATGGGACAGTTGTACATCCGAGTGATTGTACGTCTATATGGAGTTCCACACTCCATTATTTCAAATAGAGATGCATGTTTTACTTCTTTGTTCTGGAAGGTGCTTCAGTAGGCTTTGGGTACATAGGTACTATTGAGTACAACTTACCATCCCCTGAAAGATGTCCAGTCCGAGCGTACGATTCAGGTACTTGAGGATATGGTCCAAGATTTAATTATAGACTCTAGATGTTCTTAGGAGAAGCATATTCCTATTGTGGAGATCGCCTACAACAATAGTTTTCAGGAGACTATTCAGATGGCACCTTAGGAGGCATTATGTGGTAGGCCATGCCAATAACCTTAATGATGGCTGGAGGTAGGAGAGGATGCTTTGCTGGGACCTCATCTTGTTCAAGAGACCTCAGAGAAGATAGAGTTGATTCAGAAGAGGATGGTTATGGCACAGTCTTGACAGAAGTCTTATGCTGATCAGCGGAGACGTCCTATGGAGTTTGAGGTTGGGGATTAGGTTTTCTTGAGTGTCGCACTGAGGTTAGGACACCAGATGATTTAGAGATAGGGTTAGCTTTCACCACAGTACATCAGGTCGTTTGAGGTGTTGAAGAGAGTAGGGATGGTCACCTCTCGGTTGAAGTTACCTCAGAGGTACCGGGATATGCATGACGTATTCCACATTTCTCATCTCTGACGTTACTTTTCAGACCCGTCTCAGGTCGTTCAACCTGAGGAGGTTGAGATCAAAGCAGATGCATCATTTGAGGAGCATCTTATCTGGATTGTCGATCATAGTACGAAGGTTCTCTGTGTTTATTCTGTTCCTCTAGTATATGTTCTATGGAAGCATGGGAGATTACAGGACGAAACTTGGGAGAGGGAGGCCGATGTACGATCGTAGTGGTTAGAGCTGTTCGGGGTTTCCTCTTCTATGGCTCTCTAGGAAATTTTGGGGAAAAATCTCATTAAGGGGGTAAGTTTGTAAGAACCCGGGCCTTCTTTTCAAGTATGTCTTTCCTTTTTTGAGGTTTTTTAGAAAAGAGGAGTTTCTGGGAATTTTTTAAGTACACGCTGTTTACTTTGATGCCGCTCAAGGCCATGTGCTGGCCATGTCATGGCCACACACATGACCATGTATGGGTGATGTGGAGGCCTCTTAAAGTGGAGTATGGAAAATTCTAGTACATGTCGTGTACTCCAAAATTACATTGCATGTACTTTTTTTTTACTAAACACACCAGGGTCACATCTGACAGAAAAAACTATCTTCTTTTAGCTTTGCGTCATCTGAGAGAGAGGGTACAACTGCAGATCTTCTCTAAGCCCTCGAGCCTCCATCCGTTCTCCGAATCGACCACCGTCGATTGCGCTGGAACCGCAGTGGTACACTCTTCATTCTCCTAGAGCTTTGTTTTCCAATTCCTCTTCTTTTTCATGTTATCGTGGGTTGAACGTTTTGTTCATTTTCGTAGATCTACAATGTTCTAAGGAGACTCAAGCTTCATGGTTCATGTATATTGATCTATTTTCTTCAAGGTAGGTGGTCTGTGCCTTTCCAATCAAAGTATTTTAGTTTTATGTGAAATTTCCACCAATACCCGTGAACGGGGTATTGTGTGTTTACCGATTTTCCCCTGTTGTTTTCCTTTCTTAGCTTATATGCTTGTGTAGAGGTTTTTGGCTATGTATAAGGATAATTTCTATTCTTGGATTTTTTTCCCATTCCTTTCTCTGTTTATGTCCTTTTGGTCTTGTCCAGACTTTTGGCTATTATACCTGTTTTCCATGACTTGTGACCATAGGATGGATTACTGTTCCCTGACATTTCTTGTGGTGTTGTAGACTAGTTATCCAAGTAGATCTGTAGTATTAAATTGGCCTTAGAGCCTTATTATGCACTGAATGGCATAGGGCCATGAGAAACTGGTGCTATAGACTATAAGGGGATAGATAGAGTGAGCTTCCTCAGAGAGTCTTGGACATTATAATCTATAGGGGATAGACCGAGTGAGCTTCCTAGAGAGTCTTGGATATTATAGACTATAAGAGGATAGAACGAGTGAGCTTCCATTGAGAGTCTTGAGATTTATAGACATTAGGAGGATAGACTGAGTGATCTTCCTCATAGAGTCTTTCTTTTGTTAGATTTTCCATAAACCACTCCAGGCTATAGGAGGAATTGATCGAGTGAGCTTCCGTAGAGAGTCTGTGATATACCTAAAGCTATAGGAGGAATTGACCGAGTGTGCTTCCTTAGAGAGTCTCTAGAACTTGGCTCTATAAGGTGATTAGACCGCGTGATCTTCCTCAGAGAGTCCCTTACTACCTTATACTATAAGAGGAATTGAATGAGCGTGCGTCTTCAGAAAGTCTTATAATTTTATATGACCAAACCAGAGGGGTTAGGCCGAGTGTACTACCTAGAGTGTTGTTGGTATTTCTAGGATAGGACCAGAGGGGATGGCTATGAGTACTTCCTAGAGTGTTTCCTGTTGTGGTTAGATGTTTCTTCTATGTTTCTTTTTAATATGTTGTTTGTTTACTGCTATGTATCATCCTGGTTACTGCTTTCTGTTTACTGTTTATTGTATTTTACCTGCCATATACTCACTGACCATTAGGCATAGATCTTTGGGTGGTTTCCTACTTGTATTTAGTCTCACACCCTGTTTAGGTCATGCTTTTGGGCCAAAACAGATTATTCTGTTGCAGGTATAGACAAGGGTAAGTGCACTTCGACTTTAGGTACTTGATTTTATATGGAGTAGGAGAGAATGTGACCATGCCAAGGCTTGCGATGCTGAGGATCCGTTTATCTTTTTTTTGTACTTATTTTAGTACTATTTGTATTTCATGCTTTATGACTTGTTTGGCTGATTTCCAAGATATTTGTATCATGCATCATTCATATATATGTTTTCTCTAGTTTATTGTTTTAGCCTTCTACTATTTACGTGTGTATGGATTTTTTACCATTTACGCTATTTTTTCTTGCTTCTTTTCTATTCTGTACTCTACCAATGTGGGCATAGTTTCCCCACCATCACACCGAATACCCTCATTGCTAGTCGGAAGCCTTTGGAATTCGGGGAAATGCGCTTGAGGGCATATGACCAACCGGGTACGGCGTGTCTGGGTGGCTTCTAGAACCAGGATGTTACAGATCTTGTGGAGAACAAATTGAAAATATATTAGGGAAGATGAATCATGTCCTGACCAAAAATATGGCCCATATGGAGTAGCTTGATGATCAAGAAAATGGTACACAAATATTTTACCACATCATGTAATAATGAACCAGTAATGCCCCGAACCCAGTTACCCAGAGTCGGTGCATTATTACATAACATTAACATGATCGCAAAAGATCAATTCTTGAAATACCAATTATTTTAGTAGCCTTGGAATCACTAGATACATTCATAAAGTTTACATTACTTCATAAAGTGAAAAACTAAAACAAATTTTTTTCTCCATAGACCACACTCATATCCCCTCATACTATCCCTGCAGGTCATTCATAAAATACTTCTTCACATATTGGGAAAAATAAAACACAGAAAGGGGTGAGATCAGATGCCCATTAAGGATAACAATATAGCAGAAACTTTTATAAATTACCATAAACATTTAAGGCAATGTATAACTAAAAAAATCCTTTAAAACATGAATTTCAGCATATTATGTAATAAACAAAATGAAATAATGACATTTACTTATTGACATGGATATTTTACTAATCTAATAATCACATGCAATATCAATAACCACTTTCATAATGATGGAATGCATAATGCCAGACTATCATAACCACATAGTCAAGGCCTTGTGCCAAGACTACAAATAAGATTTTGTCAAGGCCTTGTGCCGAGACACTAGTTTGTCTCATGAGACCTAACGATGCATCGAGGAGCTATAGAGGGCTCCACCCGTCACTTATTAAGTTCAATTCTTTCCTTATGGGAATAGGTTTAAACATAACATAAACATTCATATTAAAACTAGCATACTAAATGTCAATACATTCTGCATAATCCATAAATGGTATAAAAATAACACATCCATAGTCAAACATATCACAAAACCTTCAATACAATATGGATGTTTTGTATCATAACAAATCAACTTCAAATAATCTTAAAATAAATCAAAGGAAGTTGACATAGATGAAATCAAATCTATTTTAGAGAAATATCTTTTTTTAAATCATTTAAGAGTCACGTAATTATAAAAGAAAACATTTACATGGAAAATATTCTTATAAGCTTGTAAGGGAAGCTTCTATGAGTATATAATGGCAGAAAATAGCCACACCCGATATATATGTTAAAAAAAGATATTCTTACCATAATTCTGTCGAAAAGGTTAAAAAGGACCTTATTTAGAAAACGATGGAATGATTACTTTAAAAACTTATAATAAAAAGTAAAATAAGGGTATAAATGACTTTAACCCATATTCTGTAAAATAGTAAGAATTTTTTGAAGTATATTTTTAAAAAATATGGATGTGGATGAAAAAGAGGTCCCACTAGATAATTACGTATAAACAACCTCAGATAATGAAGAGATTGTGAAATAAAACCTTACCTTGTACTTTTTCTTTGTTGAGGGTAGGTTAAACTATTCTATAAAGGTGAAATAATTGTTATTAAATTATACAATAATCATATACATTAATATGATATCATATATGATCTTTTAACATTGCATTGTTAATAATATCTTTGTATTATCGTCGTTTCGGGTATTAACTTACTCATTTTCTTTTATATGTTTTGTTACATAAGTAGTGTTTGTTATGGATAGGTTCTACCATTTGAATATACTGAATGATATCAAGTCCTTAAAAATTAACTTTAATCATTAAATGAGAATTATACTTTCATGGATATGATGGGGAATGAATCTCATCGCGTTCGTGGAGACGGTAGTCCGTACGTACGCACGAGCGACAATATCATTCTTTTGATATTAAAATGAAATATAATTGGATTTTATATCATATATACAGATTAATTATCATGTTATATTTATTATTTACATCAATTACACATCATTATCATACCCATCCAAATAATAATATTTTAATAACAATTACACCACGACGTGGAGACGGTAGGCCGTACGTACACACGAATAGTGACATGTCATTCAAAGGATGGATATAATACTGAATATGGTTGTACCATATTTATAATAACATCACAATATATATAATATACTGGAGTTATTATTTTAGAATGCAAATAACAATGAAAGAATAAGTTGATGAAGAATGGAACTTGAAAGAGGGTGGTGAAAACATTACCTCTTCTTCAGGTTATTCCTTTTGATTTGATCAAAATGGCTCCATAGGTTGAATTTATGATCAAAATAAGGCCTCTAGGTTTATTTGAGGGAAGTTTAATGAATATTTGGGTAGAGTTTGAAGGATCCGAATGGCTTTGAAGGTGTGAATAATTGGTTAGAAGTGGTGTCCTTTTATAAGGGGGAGGAGGGGATCTTTAGAAAAAACTTATTGTATTATTTTATAATAAATTCATATTCGGTTTCTAATGGCTCCAAAGTGGATTATTTAAAGTTTAAGGTGGGTCTAGTTAGAAATCCACTCATCCAATATATTTTAGAAAGGTTTGGGTCACTATATTAACCTTATCTTTTAGTTTTAACACTTAGTTAAATAGTTTGACATTTACCATGTCTCTTTGTAATTTTATATTATATAGTTAATAAACATACTATATACATCCAAGAGACCCCAAAGTGGTCCATTAATGATACACATATCATGATATAAGTCCTTTGGCCAAACCTTAGATTTTTTGGAATAGAATATGAATTAATAATATAATATTTTTTTTTAAACTCTTTTATGTCAATTTTGACACTATTGGGTATTTTGTTTTTGATAAATGTATAACAGCATTATTATGTCAAAAAAAATCATATAAATAGTCCTAATATGTCATATTATCCAATAAAATTAGTTTAATTCATAAAAAGTTTCAAATTACATTTATTTGGATATTTATAATATCAATTATTTTAATATTTCATTAATTAAGTAATCACTGCATCACCATTGTGTCATAAATAAATTAAATTATTTAATGTATAAAAATTATAAATAAACTATAATTATGTAGTAAATTATTTTATCTTCTTAATGAATATTTACTAATCGAATTTATCTTATGTATAACCCTATATTAAAATTTTTTTAGTTATTTAACTTTTATGTTATCTCTTTTAACTCTTCTTTGAATAAAATAATAATAAAAGTCATATTCAAATAAAAGTGGACCAAAATGATAATATTTTATTCCTAAGGTTTTTTTTGGTCGAGATACACTTTTCAAATAGAATTATGACATGTGTTAGGGTAATAATAATATCATTTTTACCCTTAATTACCCTATTTACTTTTAACCATGGTATATAAAAGTAAACAATTACTATTCACCAAAAAATATTTTTATCATATTGAACCACATTTTACTCCTTGATATTAACTGTGTCTCTCTGATTTTCTAAATTCCACTCACAAAAGCGGTAAAATTATGTTTTATGTGAATTTGTAAATTCTCCGAGGAGATGGGTAAAAGACGGTGAAAAGTTCAATAAAATTTTTATATATCTAAAATTATTCTAAACTAACTCCAATTAATTAAATCAAAATTTTATAGGTATTATGTATATATTTTGACCTTAATTAAATTTAAATAAAATAAATAATTATTTAAATAAAAATGCGGTTTGAAACAATAACTCAGGGTTTTTCACTATTCATCAAAAATTGAAAGTTTTCAGAAAAATACCAAAAATTCATCCTAAGCTAATTTCGGTATTCCTAATCCAAAAATGAAGTCCATTTTTAGAGATAATATTTATAAAATTTCAAAAAGTGGGTATTAATATTCATAACGGTTAGTTTGATTAGTTGTGGTGTGTATTAGAACTCGAAGTTGCATACAACACACGCTACTGTATTATTCAAAGAGAAACATACCGTGGAAGCTTGGGGTGTTACAGAACCCAATAATCCAATATAACTACTAATTTATTTGAAGATAAGGAATAAATTAGGCCCCAAGATAAGTTATTTCTCACATTGGGAAGTAGTAAAAGAGAGAGTGTCATCATTGTAGTTTATCATCTTAATAGAGATGTTGATCAATAGTGATCACTGATCCACAACACTCTGGAGTTGGATAATATTGATAGTGAGGATATGATGTCTTCCATGAAGATATTCATCAAAAACAATTTATTTATGGGAAATGAACTAATATATAGATTAAAATCATTAATCTATAAAAATAATGGGAAAAATGATTCCATATTTAATGTGAACATTAAATGGTTATCAAATCTTGTAAGTGATTATGTAAATAATTAAAAAACATTATGATTTATAACATCATTAATATTTTAGAAGCTTGAAATTTAAGGGAATTAGTCTCTTAAAAAATTTCTTTATATATGGATTTTTCATACTTTTAAGTCAATACAGAGAAATAGTTCTCTTTGTCTTATGTTTTCTATGGAAAATAAGAAATTAATAGGCCATATAATCCCTTTGAAAACGAAAATATGGTCAAATGGAATATAGGAATTTTTAAATTTCCATCTAGTAATAATTTTGGATGGAAAAAATTTGGAACATACTTCAGGGGAAAGGGAATTTTCTTGCATGTGTGGAGAGAATTTCCATAAGGATAATTAATTTATGTGACTAAAATAACTAACTAATGTTCAGTGCTTCAACTGAAATGATATGGGGTACTAATTGAATCAATTCCCCAAGAATCGAGGGATTTTTCCTTAGAAAATACCAGGGGACCAAGTCCAGGGTTTTGCAATAAATAATTCTTAGGATGATGTTCCTAAAGATGTAGTGGAAGGTACATTAACCATAACTTCATAATTATCGAAATATTTTTTATAGAAGATATTTTCATAATTTTATTTCATTAATGCTTATATGGAAAATTATATAATTCTTGAACCCATAAGAAAATGAGTTATCAATAAATTATCAATGGTAAAATATTATTTCAATAATAATGTTTTATACAGTTCTCAATATGGCCCATAAACAGACCATATTTACAAACTTCATTAGTATACACATCATTAAAAATGATATAATTGATGTACCTATTGTATTTAAAATTATATTATGGGAATTTTTTCCAAGATATGAATATTTCAACTCATTATTAGGATGTAGTAGTACTATTGAAGTGGTAGAACTATAGTAGTGGTGACACTGTAGTGCTGGAGGCACTATAGTAGGAACTGTAGCAGTGGTGCTACTGTAGCAGGTACTATAGCAGCCTGGGTACTGTATCAGTACTATTCACAAAAAGTCCCTTTAAAAGAAAAAATGGGATTTCAAGCCTTATTTCAGGACACTTATACTTGGGCCTTTGGGCTTTGTAATGGTTCTCCCACTACCAATACAAAAAATAGGTCTTTTCATTAATAATAAAATGAGGGTTTGACCCCAGCCAATAAAAAAAATTAATAATGGGGATGTAGAATAAAATATATTCAAAGAGGATACTACTTTATCTAAATAGTGTTTTCATAAATGTATAATATATCTCCTTAATGTAATTATTAGAGAATATGGGAAGATGAATGTTATAAATGTGAAATGAATCCTTAGAATATAGTATATATGTACTTTTTCAGAATACATTGAAGTGTTTCCTAAAGAACTTCATGGAGAACCACATGAGATTGTTGTTGAGTTTTGTATTAATTTATCCTTGATACAAAACATATTTCTATTTATCCCTATTGGATATATATAGTGGAGTTATTGGAAATGAATAAAAAACTACTTGTATTGTGTGATGATGAATTTATACGACCATGTGTTTCACCATGGATAAACCATGATCTTTATTATGACGCAATATGGTTCCAGGATGTTTTGTATCTATTATATGTAAATAAATATTATTTCAATAAATAAAAACTATCATATTCTCCATATATATGACTGTTTTTATCAACATCAAAGATCTTAATATTTTTCCATGATTGATATTTATTCGAGGTATCATCAAATACATGTAAATAAGGAGGATTTTCCAAATCATACATTTCATTTATGGAATGGAAAATATGAATATTTAGTAATTCTCATTGTAATGACTAATTAATACTATTTTTAATGGATTTGATGAATATATTATTCATGTATTACCTAACTAATATAATTATTTATTTAATGATGATATCATGGAACAATATAAAATCTATGATGAACAAATGATTCATTTTGGAATCATTATTCAAATTATTGTAGAAAATATATTATATTGAAAAATATAAATGTGAATTGGAGATATAAGAAGTCCCTATTAAAGGAAATATTTACCCAAAGGATGGATTATCATGTTTAAATTCAATGAAAAAGGACGTTATTGAATAGAAAAATAAAATAAATATAACCGAGGAAATTGGTTTACTTTGACTAGAAGGATGTAATAAAATATTTGTTCAAAATGATTATCAATTAACTAACCATATATTCATGTTAAGTAATAAAGGATTAACATTCAAATTTTAAATAAATTTAATTAAAATATTATGAAATTTAAGAGGGTATTGGTTAATATATAGGTATTGAAATTACCATATGAAATGGATGTATTTTTAATATATAGTGATACATTCGAGAAGGTAATTAGACGTATCATTATATAAAATGGTATTGTTTTTCCTATGAATCATGGTAGTTGAATATTAATTAATATTATCATAAAACTGATGATCTTGAGTTGAAATATTTATTATTTTCATTAATGATATACTGGAAATAAATTTATGAAAAAATATGTGAAATATATATGGATCATGAAATTTGGAAATTAATTTTCCCATAAAAATAGCTCAATATGTGGAAAAGGTGGTGGATAGAACTACTCAAGGATTTTAATTTTTCAATACACATCGAATCTGAAAAGGAAAATAAGGTCATGGATTCATTTTGTGGGAATGAACATATAATTATGACTAAAACGAGGATTACAAATATCATATATTAATTAACTTAGTAAATTTTGACATGAAAATTATTAAGGAAGGGTAAACATTAATTATTTTATAAAAGATTTTGAAACCATCCTTGTTGGAGAAAATAAAATTTTCCCAACATTATGATATAAATATTCATAAGAAAGTCAATGTTTTGAATGATAAGAAGTTTTTATACATAGTATATGAATCTGGTATTTTGAAATTTTGAAATAATTTTCATGTTCCATCCATGAATGAGTTGAGAAAAGAATTATTAATTGAATCAGATAGATCAAATTTCTCTATACACATTGGTAGAAAAACTATTTATTGGTATTTGATGAAATTTTTTTGTTTATATAATATGAAACATGAAATTGATAACTATATATCAATATTCATGGGTTTTCAAAACATAAAGGGTGAGAGGAAACATCATATCATATTTAAGAATAGTCTATATATTACATTAAATAAATGAGATTATATTAACATTGACATTGTCACTGGATTGCTGAAGAATCCTAGAAATAATGATCATATATCAATTAGTATTGATCACGTTATAAATTATACATATTTCCACACAACAAGGGAATGTATACCTCTTGATTGCATCACACAGATATATATTCATTATGCTGTGAGACATCATGATGAAACCATTTTGACTTTTTCATATTATGACTGATGGTTTACATCAAAATTCATGAAATGTTATAAATATGATCACAACACCAAGATACATTTGAGCACTACCTATAATACTCATGATTATAGGTAGTTCCAGATGACTATTTTGACATTAAAAGAAATTATGATGTCATGTTCAATTGACATTCATGGTCTGTGGAATCAATGTTTAACTTAGGTGGAATTTCAATATAATAATAGTTGTCATTCAATCATTCAATCATTAAATATGATCCACATGAATCGTTGTATAAAAATAGGTACTATACTTCAACTTATTGGAAATATGTTTATGAATTGATGATTGTAGGACAAGATATAATATAATAGAAACCAGTGAAATTTAATATAATTTTTAATCACATTTAGGTAGATGAATGTAGAAATTCAAATTATGTTATGGAAACTGAAGGAATAATTTAGAATTTCAATTGGGATATCATGTTATCTTTAACAAAACTCTAGTGAAGTGAGATATATGGTTTGGTAAGAATGTAAAAATAATTCCTTGTATCTTTGAGCCTTTTAAAATTCTAGAATTCATTAGATATGATGGTTACCGTTTATAAAATCCACCTAGACTCTCTAATGTTAATAATGTGTCTCATATGAAGTCATTGAGGAATTACATACCAGAAAAAATTCATGTTATCACCTCTATGTAAATTTAATTATATTAATTATAAATATTAGTTATATTCTTAATACTATATAGAATTTGTTCTAGAATTAAGTAACTCATCTAGTAAATGTTCATTAGAGAAATCACAAACTAGAAGAGGAAATATAGGAGTATAAAGTAGCTATAATGAAGGATTACCAAAATCTATTTTAGATATTAATTTTATCATAATTTCAATAGTTATATTATTTATGGGTGGAGATTTTAATACCAAATATCATCTAATATCAGGTTAAAATTACATCACATGACTATTTCCTAGTGCACATTCTATTATTTTATCTTTATAAAAGATATATTTGATAATTATATATAAAAGAAAAATTTATAAACAATAAAATATATTTATAAAAATTTGATCTAATTTTTTATTTTATAATGTCTAATTTAACATTGTTCATTTTATTTGTAATTTTCATAAATATAGGATCTTTGTGTGAATAGTAAAAAATGTCGATTTCTGAAAAAATACCATTTTTTTAAAATAAACTAATTTTTAGGTTTTCTTATTTTTTTTATATTCATTCAAAGTAATATAATATATTATTTATTGAAAATAAAAAATAATAATTCTATTGGAATCAAAATTATAATTAGATTTTTAATAATATTAATTGTATGCTTTAAAATGAGTTTTCCTAAAAAAACACTTTGTCCTCCCATTTTTGATAATTAATTAAAAATAATTTATATCACATATACATATTCAAAATTGAAAAAAATGATAAAATATTTGGAATTAGGAGGTTCAAATTTTTTATTGCGGTTAATATTAATTTTATTCATTATGAATAGTAACATGGTAAAAATATTGTCACCAAAGAAATATGTTAAGACTTATTAAATAATTTTATAGCCTTTTGATAAGGTTATAAAATATAATACTAATTATTTTTGGAATAAGGTATTTCAACTCTTTTAACCTTATATTTGATGTTTAATTTCATAATTTACAATTAACCATGAGTAATACTCATAAAATATTTAACAGTAAAGCATAATTTAAAATGTGTTACTCACCCCACATATAAAAGATAACCTCATATCCTCAATTCTGCATACCATACATAACTTTTACCACAATGAATATCTATGAAAATAACTTCTTATCATATATTCCCACATCCTATAGGTCATGGTATCAAAAAAAATACCACTTCATTAGGGCTTAATGTGTAAGTAAAATGATGTTTCTCAATGAATATGTATAACTTATAACTTGGTGTTTTCTTGATTATTTATTCTTCCAAATTCATAGAAAAATCTATTAAAATGATGTTATATCATCTTTAGTATCTTCCATATATTGGAATTGTATTATAGTGGTTGCATGACCCTTTATCATTTCATTTTTCATCCTATAGAAAGTGAAACCATTACCCATGTGTAAGTATGGAATATCATTTTCGTGTAGCGGTGTAATTTGTTTTTAATCAAAAAAAAATGAAATGGTGGTTATAAAGAAACAAATAATTAATATTTATTATATTTATGAAATTATTTTTTTCTTATAAATAAATGATACCATATACCTTTTACCCTTCTTCTCATTAAAAATGATATAGTCACTCTAGTGTACGTTTGGAATACCACCTCAATGATGCAATGTGATTCATATTTCATATACCCATTAAGGGATGATTTTGAATTTTATTTAATGTATAATTATTTTTAATATTTGATTATTAATATTTTACAGATAATTGAACCATGACCCATTTCCTATGGTAAATGAATCAATGTTACTTTGAGGTTATTAATCAAAGGACCCAAAAATTTCCAATGCGAATATACAAAAATAACTTACAAAATATTACCTGAAAATATGTGAAATAAAATTATATATAAAAATAATAAACCTAAAAAGTGATATAATGAAAGTAAAAAATTAATATAAGTTTATTATATAAAAGTTTCGAATGTGTTTGACCAAGGGAAAATCTAAAGTAAGGGTATATTCTAAAATAATTTTTTTCATTCAGTATTTTGTATGAGAAAATTTACGTTGAAGAAAATTATAATCATTCTCCCTTATTAAATACATCAATTTTATAATTACAGTCTTTTATAAGGAGTTCACATGACATCCCTTAATTTTTCACTCATTAGTATATAATATGATAAAAAAAGGTTTTTTATGAAATGTCAACCTTGTTTCCACTTAGGTCGGTAAAATTTTTCTTCCATATCCATTATTTGTAAAATATTTTCATGAATGTTCATTTAAATTAAATAATTATTATTTAATTTAATTTAATACGAAATTTTACATTCTTTTCAATGTTTTCAATGACATCTTCTTATCCTTTCAAAAACAACATACTTTTAAATTTTTACTAAAAAGGGAAATTGGAATCATTATTTTAATGTTTACTGAATGAATGCATATTCCATTAATCATAAATATTAATTTCAATAAAAATTCATTATCAAGTATCTAGTTTAATTTTTAATGATTTTCTGCAATATTATAGATTTTTTTTCAAATGTTATCAAAAGAAAAGTATGTTTTTATCATCTCATCAAAGGAAGCCTTGAATTTTATTTTAATGGGTTTATAATTTATGTCAACATAAATTAATTATTCTTATAATTTAAAATTGATTAAATATAATTATAACATTCAAATTATATCTATAGATGTTATATGCTCATGTTGTTTTATTAATTTACTAGTATTTTTTAAAATATCATATCCTATTATTGTAGTGTTAATGTTTTTTTGATTACATATTAAATTAATATTCATTTAATTCATATGATGAATGTGTTAAAATCAGTTTCTGATTAGAAGGGCCCTTTATATGTCCTCAGTGCATTTCTAGGTTTCATATGGAAAACAAGTTTCAGAATTTGGTTTATGCCTTACCTATTTATGTATGATGTCTTAGAGCGAGGCATTGATTGTAAAATTATGATGTCTAACATTTATGTACTACATGATTATGAAACTAGTTATTATTATACATGTATTTTTTTTACACCACCCATGGATATATTACCTATTTTAGATATTAATTATATGGAATATATTATTATCATTATTCTCTTCAATATTATTTAGTATCTATTTATTATATTATATATGTTATTGTACAATTTCTCTTACCGAACATCTAAGGTCATCATTTATCCTTTTTTCTATTCCATTATCTACTATGAAGGAATCAATGAATTATTTTTCAGATATATTGGATGTTATAATAATTTTATACTACACTTTTAAATATTATTACATGTTTTCAATTGTAATTTATGAATAATGTTTCTACCTATAATCTCTAGACCGTTAAAAAAATGGATCCATTAGGATGTGATCAATTTTATATCATGCCAATGTATTAAAATAACCCCCATTTCTAGGTAACTAAAGTAATATTTTTATAATTAACTCAAAAATATCATAATAAATAGTGTGATCAAGATTTATAAATAGTATTCTTGTTTTTTATATAGTAACAAAGAATTTGAAACCCTCGATTTTGAATAATTGATACCTATTATAAATAACTATAGTGAAATCATTTGAAATTAAAAGTTAATATTGATAGAATAAATATAATTGTTTTTATAATTTTATCATTTAATATCAATGGAAAAGTATGAACTAAAATTAGGGATAAAATGATCTCATCAATAGATATTCTCGTCATTAATGGTTTCGTACATAACTTATTGGATATGTGTGATTAACCAACATAGGACACCACTAACCCAATACCCAACCCAACCTTTGATAATATTCATTTGGTTTTTATGATCCCCAGGGACTAGAAAGTAGTTAATGGGTAATAATTACAGAACATTGGGTATTTTTTCTAATAAATCAATATATTATTGGCGGGGTCCCAAATAATGAACCAATATGAAACATCAATATGTTAGTGAGTCAATAAAAACATATAGATATGGAAACATTTAATTTCCCAAAATGGAATGTCATAAACACATTCTCATATTTAACCTTTAAAATAAAAAATAATAATATCAAATATATCTTTAAAATATGATTAACACATTAATTAGGAATATAAAAAAGTGGATAAAAAGATATATTAAATGGGTAGTATAGTAGGTTGCTGATAAGAATATATCAGTGAGTCGATATAAAACCAAATCCAAAGATAATAAAATTTAAATAAATTTTACCCATATCCACATGCCTTGGTTTTATCTCTCTTGACTAAACCTAATAGAAAGATGGACATAGATAACATATAAATCCACTACCTAAAATAGGTGCCTAAACATTCATATGTCTATTTAAATGATGGATACATAACACTGAATGGTGTATATATTGTTTGAGAATAAATATCCTAGTATGATTCTTCAATGTCATCCATGAGGAACCTATATTATATAATTAAACCATGAAAATTTAAAAACAAATCTATGAAAAGAAAATTTCAATTTTAAATAACATGTAACATGTAGTAATATAATTAATGGAGAATGTAATATGTTATAAACAAGAATTTTAAGAAAAGAGTCATCAGATACTCCCTAGGGTAACTTTGGTTAATATTCTCTAATATTTATATTATAATCCATGTCTAAACAATGTATTTAAATTGGTTCATAAATAGTAAGTTATAGTGGAATCCTAATATAGAAATAAGAATCTTGGGCCAAAGTTGAATCCTTCAATGGGGAAGTATTTTGATAGTTAATGCGGTTGAGTTTTATCAATACTTAGAAGAGCAATTATCTAGTATTCCATACCTAAATATGTTTAATTTCCACAATATATTTATATTCTTAAATATTTTTAATTCCCCCTAAGAACCATTCCTTGGAAACTACACTATTCAGTTAACCAATCATATAATTAGAATCATCAATTGTATATATAGAACATGCCATTGGGACAACATAAATAACTCATATAAAAAGTGAAAGGATAGAACAAATTATATCATATTTAAATTCATCCTCAATTATTAAATAAAATTCTTTTACCCTATTATAATTCTAATTTTTTATGAACATATCACAAAAGGATACTAAAATATGAAAAACACAAGAAACTACCTACCAAGAATTAGTAGGACCCCATTCACTGAGAAACTATTTCTTATTTGTCTCTAATCAGAATACTTCATATTATATAATAAAATATATTATTTGGGATTCAAATAATACAAAAGAAGTATAATGATAGAGAAACAATGATTATAATCTCGTGAATATATATCTATATCTATTGATACTCCTTAAAATGAAATTTGTGATGACTGGATAATAATCTAAAAATTTCTCTTAAAAGGGATGAGAATAGTTCTATAGAATGATTAGGTTGTATCCACTATATAATGGGCTTAAATTCCAAAATTATTAATCTATAATCATTTTAAATAATAAAGTAATTATTAAAAAACAGACACATTCTATTTTTATAAATGTCATCAACCGTTAGATACCATTTATATCATCAGATTTCATGTAGACAAAACTTTTATTTGTCATCCAAACAACCATTATTCATCTTTCAGACAAACCTTGTGTATTATAAGGGAAATTCTATTTACCCTTACACAACGACCACTACAGAAAAGTTATTATCATTTTTTGTACCAATAATGGAAACCCTTATGTATTCACAATTATAATATATGTGAACACTACATATCACGTAGATAACCATAATTGATCATTGGTCTTTTGAAACCATTGAAAATTTTATTAATTGGAAGTAGAACCTTATGCATAGGGAACTATATGTATGAGGACCTTTATGCCTAGGGACCATTACATATATTAACATAGAATCTATCTTAAAAAAAATTCAATCTGTATCACATACTAATAAAAAAACATATATAAGCATCCAAATTAATAATAAATAAATTTGATAATTCACATCCATAATTTTGTATATAACTCCCTTTGGATATAGTGTGACATAAAGATAACCCATAAAATAATTTTTCATACATACCCCACCATTACATTATATCATGTGTCAGGTAATTATGTTCATCCAACTTTAAAATTATAGCCTCAACCCCATGATAATTCCTAAGAATCACTTCCTAGCTTATAATGACACCATTAATTCATTAATTAGGTCAAAATACACAATGTTAATCTGTGGTCTAGTATATATATATGTGTATATATATATATTTATAAGGAAATAATTTTTTTCATATAAATATATAACAATGGTAACATTACAATTAATCCTTCCATATAAATAATTTTACCCAACAATCATACCCAAAGATGAATATTCAAATACAAGATGGGGTTGTTGATCTCACATAAAATATTCTCACTCCAATTCATCATGAGATTCACTCTCATACTACCATAATAACAATATTAATGGAATATATTTATGAAAAATTATATTATTCTGGTAGTCAACTATCCAAGTCAATTACTTAGTTACATAATTATCTTGACCTAACTACAGCCTTTCATGACAAAAAAATAGGGGGTATTAGGATGGTATTTATTTCTTTGAGAGACATGGAATATTTTATGAATTTTATAATTAGAGTATTAAACTCTTACTTTTTACTAACGTTCTAATCATTTAAGAGATTAAAAAGTATCCTAAATACCAAATTATGATCTTCACTTATGTATCATTATATTAACGATATGAATGATAAAATATCATCAATAACACTCTATAGTTGATGGATTGTTCCTTACAGTTTTGATAATTATTAGTATATTATTTATTAATGCTATTAGTTGTAACCAATCATTTTTTGATAAACATAATAATTTGAGAAATCTATATATTAACCCTCATTCCCACTAGATGAATCATTTCTATAGAGGGAATACTAACACAGCTAATCATATAAGGACCCTAAAAATTCATTCATATAAAAGATAGATATAATTTATTAAAATATAATCAAGAAAAGACATAATAGTATATCATAAAAAATTGAAATTCATGACACAAACATATTGCATGTTCTGGAGAACTTTGATCACCCACTCCATCGACCCATTTTTTGGGTCTGATAAGTCATTCATCACTTCTATTTCCACCACATGGACTCATTAAGGCCCTTAAAAATCATGGGGTAATCAAGTTATATATATTATAAATGTTACAAGAAGGAAATATGTGTTTTTACATGATCTCCTATATATAAAACATTCTATGATCATCAAATTTGTTATTATCCATAATATGAATGAAATATGATGAGTTAGTTATCAGATTATTAAAAACTCATATTTAATTATTCCCATGTAGTGTTTCTGGTTACCCAATAATAAATTCCTTGGATGCCTAACCATATTTCAAGGTAGACATATAAAAAGGTTAAAAAAACTAAAGGGTTTATAATTATTATCTTTAACCTATAGACAAGTATAACATCTTGATAAAAATTATTCAATGTCATATCTCGTAACAATCCAAAAATAATAGTGTTTCATATAGTGATACATTATATTATCTCATATATGAACATCCCATAGGGGGTAGGAGATCATACATCTCTTGTTTAATCATAAAGAGTGGAACTATATATGTTCTCCAAAAAGATAAAATACCCAAGTGATATAGAAACCACGGACGGGTTCCCTGCAAACATTATATATTTATATTAACAAAAATTCATTCCATATACTACAGTTTACTCTAAAAAATTATGTTATTGAAACCAATATATCAAGTATAAATTATTTAGAAATAAATTATCCTTCTTGTTACCCACATCTTAATGATTTTATGAAAATAAATTCATTGTATTAAACATTTAAAAATATTTTAAAAATATTTTTTTTTGGAACATCATACTAAGTGAATCAATGACCACATTTAACAACACTAGTATCTAATTGATATCTAAATAAAATAAATTAGGGTATTATATCCAAATTCTTTTCATAATATGAAATTCATTTTAATTGAAAATAAAGTTCAATATTTTATAATTAGTATGAATTTCACACCCTAGATACAATGCCACTATCATTTTAGATCACGCATAACACTGATATTTCAATGTTAGGGGTTAGGTAATTATGTTCCTATGGAGAATATCGAAAAGATTAATATGTAACCCAATAAAAATCTTTTATAATCACACAAAATAAAAAAAATTCTGATGCATCATAATATATAATATAGCTTGGTCTGGCCTCCAGTACAACTAATATAGAGCTATAGTTCATCATTTGTTTCAAATCATCAAAATATAATTGGAACTCATTTCCCTATAAATATTTCTTCCCCATTTATTTAAGTATTTTCAATAGTTTTTCTAACATTAAAAATCATTAAAAATTATTAATATAAACTTATTAGACACCAGGTAAAATGTATCTTAAATATATTCACAGGACATGACATCTTTTACCCTTTCAGATGCAATTATAATTCCAAGTTCTAAAATAAAAATTCATAAAGAAATAACATCTTATATATATAATATTAAAATTTATAACCTTTCATTAAGGTGATGGTTATATAGAGTTCCCAAAAAAACATAAAGTGATTCTTATACCATGTTTCAAATTTGGAATAGACCAAGATATAATCAAAAATACTCTATATTAAAATACTTTCGATATTTGAGAATATCTTATTCATAAAACACCTATAAACATAAGATAATTAGTTTTAGTTAAAGGAATCATAAGATAATACAAGTGACCATGCATTATTTTAAGAGAAATATTAGGAATGTTATATTCTTTTACCTTGATCATATCATACTATAACTAGAGGAAAATAATTATAGAAAAACATACCCAATTTAGTTTGTAAAGAGGTCATAAATATGAATCAATGTATATTTCTTATTGATTATAAAATTATTCAGTCTCGTGTAATCGATGAAAAAGAGACACATCCCATGTCATTTCTATGAAAATAATACCTAAGATGGTATTAAAGTGGAACCATATTGAATAAATACCCTAGATCGAAAATCATGTTGATAAATATTCGTCTCTTTAAATTCATAAATAATAATATCGTATAAGTTAAATGAAATTAGAAACATCTCAATAACTATATGAAAAGAAATATAACTTCCTACATATTTGAAACCTCAAGATGACGTTTGAGAACATGTTTTGAAACTCCATGAATATGAATGAAATATCATCATTAAATTTTCCTTCATGTTCCTATACTAGAACAGATGTAATAAAAAATTATTATACTATCATTCATTATATTAGGAGGTCCTTATTAATTTGAATAGAAGTCACATTCCTCTAGGAATAAATGATAGCTACCATTAGTAACTGTTGATGTATGTAATGAAATTATAGTTGAATGTTTTATTTTTTATTATTAATTTTAGTGACTCTTAAGATAATTTTAAATAATATCTCAAAATTATTTATAGGATATTTAGATATTTTTTTTTGTGAATTTGTAAGGTTATATGTGTTTTTGTAAATGTTGGTTTGTTTAAAAAAATGTTTAAATGTTTTAATGGAAATGGCTCTTCTATGATTCATATAATAGACCATTAAAAAGTTGGATTTGAAATTTTAGAAATTGGATGACTATGAAAGAATCATATGGATCTACATTTGATTCACCAGTGATCATGAATTTGTTTTCACTCTATAGATGGGTGACATTGTCTAGCATGTAAGTATTTATGTAAGGGTCATCCATGTATGAGTGACTATAATTTTCAAATATAATCATAATATTATATTATAAAAGTGTAATAGAAGGACTTCTAAATGTTCCTCTACACAATAACGACTAATGATAACTTTGGAAAAATTTCATATCACTTAGAAAGATTAAAAACATTGGATAGGTAAATAAATTTATCTATGTAATTCAAAAGAAAAAATTTGTAATATACTTATACCAAACTTGTTAGATATGTTGATTTTATAGTATAAATCTATGATTTAATAAGATATAAATATTTCATATGATTACTGGCCTTTCAAAAGACATTCCATTTCATATCATACATCCACTTTATAAGATATAATAACATCATAATGATTAAATCACTATGGAAAAAATATCCTATACCAATGGTTTGGAACCATTGTTATAGGTCCCCAAACCATTAGTATATCCTATACTAATGGTTTTGGGAAAACTGCTGGTATATGGCTATAACAATAGTTTAGAATACTATTGGTATTGTTCTATCCCAAGGGTTATTGAACAGTTTGAATAGACCTATACCAAAAACTCAAAATTTTGGTATAGAACTATACCAATGATTTACAAACTATTGTGAGAGACCCATCTCAAATGTATTCTTAAAAACATAGGGATATGTAATATCAAATAAAATATTTCACCAATATTTTAACCTACAACCTTTTTCTTATATATCAAAGACCTAACTAATGTGATATAATATCATGGTGAATATAAATGGACAAATATATACATATATTATATGTTTAAATGTTGATTTATTTTATGATATTTGAAAAAATAATTCGTAAAAAATCCATGTTTGTATACCAATGGTTCTAAAACCCATTAGTATAGTTCTATATAAATTGTTTTGAGAAGAGTTTGTTTAGGTATATAAAAACTATTTTGAGAACCAATTGTATAGGCCTATACTAAGGGTTTTCAGAACCGTTGGTATATTTATCTAGATTTCTTGGACTCATACCAATGGATCTAAAAAACCAACAGTATATGTTTTTTTAAACCACCTATACCAACTCTTTTTCAAAATAGTTGGTATAAGGTCTTTAATTAGATGTTATACCAATGGTTTTGAAAAAACCATTGGTATATCCATAACCTATACAAAATGTTTTTCCAAACTATTGGTTTAATTTCATTTTATGGTACATATACCCACACATTGGAAAAATTATTCATATGGGTCCAGTTTCCAGTAGTGAAGACAACATTTTAAAGATCATCCTACATAGTGTACAAGGATAATGGAAATATAACATGAATAAATATAAAATTCATAAGAATTATTAATCCTTATAAAATATTTTCTAGTAAGGATATCATAAGGATCACTATGTTTATAAGGATAACAAACATAGGAACATTCTGAAATTGTTGAGACTTCAAAATATAGTGTTTTAAAAAATTTCAAACTCTGAAGAAAGAAATAATTTCTTATATTCAAGTTATATTTTAATCAATTAATTAAATATATAAATGTAATTATGATTAATTTTAATTCATACTAATAATTAATAATAAAACTAAGTTGATATAGTGAGTATATAATGTGTTTCTATGACACAATAATTATTTTTTCCACAGCCAAAATATTACATGTTATTTTATATTCTATAATGGAGGAATTCAAATTTTTTATTGGATTTTTAAGGTGATAATGAAGTGAAATATACATGTTATCTCAATGATTTAAATTAAAATTATAGGATTATATTAAAGGATATTGGTTATTTTTTAATGAGAAAATAAAATAAGGAATTTTATTAGTGATGTGAAATGAAATATAGATTTCACTACCAGTAATTATATGCGATTTCACTATTTGAAAAAACTAATAACATTATTGTTGAAATTATGCATTAATATGAAATCATTCAATAAATATGAGGTTTGTGCCCAAAAAAATAAAAATCATTCTAATACTATGTTGTGTTTTAGAATATTGGTATTTATAATAGATAAGATAAACTACAATAACCTACAATGAAACTATAATTTAAAAAAAGGGTAAGGAAATACACTTTTATTTTTGATAATAAATAGGATTAGAGTAGAGGATAATAAAGATAACCCCATGAATGTATGATATTATACATTAGAATATCAATTTGAATAACTAATAATGTATGCTAACAATATGGATCACCTTTAATAACATTTCAGAAGTCAAAGAACATTCAAAAGAAAATATTAGTTTAGATGTTGAATTATCATTGAATATACTGAATATATTAATATCCAATATGATTGAGGAGAGTGTTTTTTAATTTATGGTTACAATCTAAATAACATTGTTCACCATATTCAATATGTGGATGATACCTACCCTCATGAAGTTGTTGATACCTTCTTGACTCATTTTATTTAACTTGAAATATATTTTCATTCTCTATAAGAAAATATTTTTAATAATGTTTTATCCCAATAGGAGTGGAACCTGGAATATTGTGGGATGTCATCCAAATGGTGAACCTTGTAAAAATTTCATTCCAAAAATTTAACATTAATTAATATTAGATACATGTGAGGAAGAGACTATGAGAGATTTGATCATGAATTTAATTAGTTACATAGATTTAAATATGATGAAATTATAATGAATATACTAATAATTGGCCCCCCAACTATTGGTGGTAATGAAACAATGTAGGGTCTATAATTGGTATAAGAGAAAACCAGGTTCTCCATGATATACTACATTTAAAATGAATCGAAACTATGAATTCATCTAATAGCAAAGGATATATAACAATTATTTGTAAAAACATTCATTCGTGGAAATCAGAATGATTCATTATCTTATAGATCAAGGTCTATAGGTTGTCAAAGGTGTTATCTTGGGTTTCCAACTTCATGGGATAGAAAGTCCCATGAACTTCAAAGAAAAAATAAATATTCATGTAAATGGTAATGTGAAAAATTCAATTTTATCATCCTTATCATATGATGTTTAAAATAAATTTTAAAGGAAAAGTACTCCTAAAGACATGTAGGATAATATATTGAACATGTATGGAGAGATATCAAGATCCTGGAATACAAACTAAAAAATTGGAAGAGTAAAATTTAAAGATATACAAATTCATTAACATAAAATTGTAGATGACTATTTCACAGAGGTGAATTATGTATTCAAACACATCAGGGGAATTAGTGATAAGATAAATGATTCTACTATTTTTAAAAATCATATAAGTAATTTTCATTATACCCTTGATCATAATAAAGTTTCTATATTAGATATAGAATATCATTCACATTAGCAGTTACAAAATAATCTTTACAATTATGAGATTAAAAAATAGATAGGTTTAAATATGATTTCTAACTGGGGTATGGCATTAAAAGAAACAAAAAAGTTAAATATCAAGGAGTTTGATGTTGAATTATTTTGTGATCCAAATAAATATTATTCATGTTATGAGAATAAAAAATATATAACTTTTTCTATAAAAGTCATTAATGTATTAAAGTAAAATACAATAGAAAATTCCCTATCATGTTGTATAAACCCCAAGTCTCATAACCCATAAGCAGTATCTACATTATTACATTGGTATAAATAAAAGGGATAAGATACAAAAAAAATTAGATTATTTGTAATTAAGAGATACTTGAATTCAGGATTCCCATATAATATTTTAAATATAAAATACATAGTATAAATGAATTATTACATCCTTTATATTATTCATAATATCATTCGTCATATCCTGGGGAAGAGAAAGAAAATAAAGGGAGAGATCATATTCTAATTAGGAATATTGTATAATATAATATTTCATAAATAAATAACTCATAAAAAATATAGAAATGTAAATAATTTGAGGCACATGAAATGTAATCAACAACTTGAGCATGAAAAGGATACATGGTTAAGATAAATGTAGTAATATCCTGTATAATAATAACTTAATTCTATAAAATGGAAATTATTAACATATGGTTTCGTGGTCTTATAAATCATGATATCATTACATTTAATTCATTATGTTGTCACAATTTAATTTATGGATATGTATACAATAGAAACACATTGAATTATAGCTTATTGATATGTATCATTATTCCTAGAAATGTATTGAGGAGATTTATATTTTTTACCCCACTCATACATACATGTCCAATGAATTCCTCTTATATTGAATGATCGAAATAATTCATTGACAATATTTATTATAAATAAATATCTTTATTGAGTAAATATTATTGATTTAACAAGTTTTCACTTGTCAATCGATTAAAATTCATTATTAAAAATTTAAATATAATTGGCTAATGATTAAATAAATAACCATATCAAACAAAAGTAATATGTAAGAACGCAGACCTTCCTTTCAGGTATGTTTTTTCCTTTTTATGGAGTTTTTGAGAAAAAGTGCTTTCTGGAAATTTTTTAAGTATACGCCGAGTACATTATAAGTACATGCCGTGTACTTCATTTCCGCTTGAGGCCATGTGTTGGCTGTGTCATGGCCACACACACGGCCATGTAGGGGTGACATGGAGGCCGCCTAAAGAGGAGTACGGAAAAACCTAGTACACGTCATGTACTCCAAAAGTATACACTATGTACTTTCTTTTTTTCATGAAACAGACCGGGGTCACATATAATCACCGGAATGGTGTTCTTCTCTATCTTCTTCGACCAAGAGCATATTGTACGGAAAAGAATCTCCTCTGATCCCCTAGCCTCAGTTTTTTCTCCAAATCGACCACCGTCGATTGCCTTGGAACCATAGCGGTAAGCTCAACCTTCCCCTAGAGCTTCATTTCACAATTCCTCTTCTTTCTCAAGTTATCATGGGTTGAGAATTTTGGATTTTTTTATATCCACTACATTCCAAGGAGATTCAAGCTTTGAGGTTTGATTATATCGATATATTAACATTGAGGTAGGTGGATTATGTATTTTTATAGAATGTCTTTGAGTATTTTGTGGAAATTCCAACAATACCCTTGAACGGGGTATTGTGTGTTTCCTATTTTTCCTTTGTAGTTTTCCTATTTTGTTAAAATGCCTGTATAGAATAATTTTCTAGTGAATAGGGTAATTAACTATGCTTTGGGTGTTTTACCCATGCATGTACCGTATTATGACCTTTTTGGTCTAGTTTTGCCTATTATTCTTTTTCCAGTTCCATGCCTAGTTTGTAGTATGGTGTGACAATTCATCCATGATGAGATGCTGTAGAATGATAGAAAAGTAGTTCTTGAGGATATATTGGTCATTACGTGATGCGATACATGCTGACTTTACACAGGGCTGTGAGAACCTGGTGTAGAAGACCATATAGAGAATGGATGTAAGGGCTTCTCCAGAGTGTCTTTAATTTACAATGTGAGACAATAGGGGGAATTGATGTTGAGTGCTTACTCAGAGTGTCTTTAGTTCCTCGACGCGGGCCATAGGGGGAATGATACATTGAGTTCTTTCCCACAACATCTTTAGTACGATAAGGGACTATATGGGGAATTGACTATGACTGCTTCACCCGAGAGTCTATTCTTTAGCTGAACTAGAGGGGTGAGACTGTGTGTGCCTCTCAGAGGGTTGCTAGTACTTCTAGGTTGAACCATAGGGGTTAGGATATGAGAACTACCCAGAGGTTACCTATTTATTCTACTTGCTTTAGTGACTACTTTCTTGTTTATAATTCATATGCTAGAACTGTGGATTGTTTTCTATTGAGTACATCCTGTTACTCTTACTGTTTTCTATATTTTTTCCCTACCATATATTCAATGACTGTTAGCCACAGATCTTTGGGTGGTTGCATACTGGGACATTGTCTCAAACCTTGTTTGGGTCATTCTTTTGGTCCCAAGCAGATTATATTGTTATAGGTACAGATAATGGAAAGTTCCCTTTTACATTAGGTTCTTGATTGCACTGGAGCTGGAGAGCATGGGACCAAGACGAGGCTTGCGATGATGAGGAGTTGTCTTATCTATTTTTCTACTGTACTTTGGTATAGTACTATATTTCATCATTGTGACTTGTTTGGATACTTTCATATACATATTTGTATCATGTATCATTTCTATATATATCTTCTCCTACTGTTTATCATATTTAGTCTTCCACTATTCACTTGTGTATGAATTGTTTACTACTTTCATTATAGTTTATTATTTCTCTTTTCCGCTGTGTACTCTGCCTATGAAGGCATAGTTTCACCACTATCACACCCAAGAACCTCACTTCTAGTCGGTAGCCTCTGGCGTTTTGGGAAATGCACTTGAGGCCATGTGACCAACCGGGTACTGGGCGCCTCTAGGTGGCTTCCGAAACCGTGGTGTTACAAAGTGGTATCAGAGGATTTATTTCCCCTTGACTTATTGTTTGGAGCCTATAGAGAGGGATAGGATGGAATAGGTACATGGTAATAAGTTTTTCCTGGGAGTAGCTAACCCGTGTACAGGGAAAATCCATACTACCACGTTTATTTCAATTTTACTGGTTTGCAAATTTTACATTTGATTGGTTTCACTGTTGGGTGATTGGCATGTTTTGTGTTGTTACCATTGTTATTATTGAGGTTCTAGTTCCGTCGCAACCTGATGAGATGAGGGTATGTCATCTCATGCATCGTATATGAACTTGTTAGAAATCACATGTCATGCGTTCTTGCCATGTCATCTAGGATGCATTAGAAATTGCATGTTGTTGTGATAGACGTTGTGTAGATTATGAATGTTGTTGTGATAGATGCTCTGATAGAATCCTTACTGTTTGATAGGGAATTTTTTTTTATAGTTCTTTGTTTCTATGGATGCCAAACATTGGTTTTTTGAGGTGTTATGGGCCCTCATGGACCGTAATTTTGTGGATCAATGACCTATTTACATTGTTTGTAACTTATATAAGATTCCAAAATTTGATTCACGGGGAGTATGGGCCCTCACAGATTGGAATTTGGTACCTTAATGCTGGCTTTCTGTGTTTTTTGGGCTCCAGAGTAGTTTTTAAGGATATTTTCTAGAAAAAATCAGAATACACGGCATGCCCATTACGGTTACACGCCGTGTAGTCTATATCCATGTCACTGACTGTGCGAGTAGGGGCACGGGGTTGTGAAAAATCGTGTGGGATCACGCTGTGTACTAGTTTAGCACGCCGTTTAGTATGAAATAGGTACCCCGGCCGTGTCAAGAACAACACAGGTCGTGTAATCTTTTCACAAACACACCGTGTCTGAATCTTACACACTGTGTAGTCTGATCTAGGTACTCGTCCGTGTCATGAACAACATGGGTTGGTGCTACCCTTTCTTTTACACTCCGTGTCCATATGGAACATGCCTTGTAGTGTCGGACGTGTGTCAGGCTGTGTCTCTAACTAAACAGGCCAAGTAAGGCATTTCTAGTACATGACATGTCTGGCTTGAACAGGTCATGTATTTGGGGTGTTACACAACCAGTTTAGGCAGAAGTACATGCCCATGTGAATGACCTAATAGAACACGCCGTGTAGGTAAAGATCATGTCGTGTAGTAATGTTTTGCATAACTTGAATGCCTTTTCCCCCTATTTCTTCTTGTGCCTTTAGTTTTTCAGTCTTTTTTAATCTTGAATCTAAGGTGTGCTTTTGAACTTTCAGAGCTATGGCACCGAGACGTCCTACGGTTGTTTGTGAGTTGTAGGGAAGTGATCAGATGCTAGATATGGCTGATCAGGGACATCCTACAGATCCTCCTGTTTTTCCAGCTTTGGAACCAGTAGTTATACTAGTTGCATGCACTGATGCGCAGTTTAGGGAAGGATTTATGAGGATAATGCAGACCTTCCAGGGAGCTCTGCCTCCTACCTTGACTACGACAGACTTGACGTGGGTTTTCCAGTAGCATCATCCTCCCACATTCTCAGGGGAAGGAGGAACGTAGGCTACAGAGTCATGGCTAGAAGCGATGATGACAATCTTCGAGCATCTGAAGATGCCTCTAGAGAGGTGGGTCAAGACCTCTACCTATATGCTATGAGACTCCACCATGAGGTGGTGGGATGTGATCTCATAGGTGGGTCATCAGCAAGTTTTGGCATGGGAGGAGTTTCAATGCATCTTTTATGACTACTTCTATCCAGAGAACCTGAGGGCCGACCATGCCCGGGAGTTCATGAGCCTAGAGCTGGGTACTCTTTCTATCATGCAGTACACCTCTCATTTCACTGAGCTTCAGCGTTTCACACCCCTCTAGGGTGGAGATGGGTTTTTCTTGGAATGGAAGATTGAGGATGGTCTCAGACGGGAGATCTTCTCACATGTGAATATCTTCAGGATTACTTTTATCACTTCCATCGTCAACCCGGAACTGATTGTAGAGAGAAATCTAAGAGATTATAGAGCAGAGATCTAAGGCAGTTATTCTTCTAGAGTTAGTGCCTCACCATATGATAGGAGGAAGATCTGTAGGGAGACTACGCATAGTAATCCAAGGTAGCAAGACACATCTTCAGGTAGCCAGGTGGTACGCTACCAATGTGGAAGAGCTGGGCATATGGGGTCGCAGTGCTAGAGAGACACTGTGGAGTGCCGATCTTGCAGAAATATGGGTCACCTCCAGCTCTTATGTCAGGTTTTCTTACCAGAAGCTGGTGATAGAGGTTCATCCATGACTCCTTGTTCAGGTGAAATGCCACCAGTTTTTCACCAGTCTATGAACTGGAGTTCTTCTGGCTGTTTAGGCCAAGGTAGAGGTCGAGGCCATGGTGGTAATTCACCGATTTTTCAGCAGAAACAGGGTGGATTAGCTCAGAGAAATCAGGCAGGGTAATAAGGCCATGGTACAGTTCAGGCTTTTGTAGTGGAGCAGACCCAATATGAGCAGGATCTCAGACCCTCTACAGTTCAAGGTACGATCTTAGTAACATCAGTTTTATCCTCAACTCTTTTTGATATAGGGGATTCCCATATCTTTATCTCTGTTTCTTTTGTGTAGAGACTTGGGCTCTATATCTTTTCCTCTACCAATATTTTAACGCTAGACACACCATTGGGGTCTTGAACGGTTTGTGTACGACAGTGCAGAGAGTGCCCTATTGAGGTTGTGGGGTGTCACTTCTTATGGGACCTCTATTTCCTTGAGATGACGAGCTATGATATCATTCTCGGAATGGAATGGCTAGTCCCGTTCCAAGAATTCATCGATTGATATCGCCACAGGGTGAGTTTTATATCACCAGAGGGTGGATCCTTTCTTCATCGGGGCGAGTGGGATGTCCAGGAGATTCGAGAAAGACCCAATCCGCATGGACTAGAAGGAGTTACATCCTAGAGTGCTATTATATATCTGGATGACCAGGGGACTTCATAGTTATACATTCCTCCAGTGGTGGATCGTTTCAGGGATGTCATTCCAGAGGAATTTTCAGGTTATCCTCTGGAGCGTGAGGTAGACTTATATATTGAGCTCATGACAGGAGTGGTTCTGGTGTCCATCCCTCCTTATAGGATGGTTACACCTGAGTTTTATGAGCTCAAGAAAAAGTTGCAGGCGTTGCATAAAATGGGTTTCATCTGACCTAGTACTTCTCCTTGGGGTTCGACTGTCCTATTTGCGAAGAGGGAAGATGACACCCTTAGGCTTTGTGTGGATTATAAGAAGCTAAACCAGCTAACGGTCAAGAACTGATATCCCTTGCCTAGGATTTATGAACTCTTTGATCAGCTTCGTGGATCCCGGGTGTTCTATAAGATCAATTTGAGGTCCGATTATCATCAGTTGCGTGTTAGACCATCCGATATACCTCTTTGAGCTTTCCGGATTAAGTATGGTCTATACGAGTATATGGTTATGCCGTTCGGTCTCACGAACGCACCTGCCATTTTCGTGGCACTGATGAACCGAGTGTTCCATCCATACTTAGACTCTTTTTTGGTGGTCTTCATGGATGATATCTTAGTGTACTCTCAAACTCGACATGAACATGCTACCCATATTGAGATCATTTTGAGTACACTGAGGGGGAATCAGTTATATGATAAGTTCTTAAAATGCCACTTTTGGATGGATCAGATTCACTTATTGGGTCATGTTATCATAGAGACATGAGTATCAGTAGGCTTATAGAAAGTGAGACCAGTAGTTTCCTGGGAGTAGCCAAAGAACATCTTTGAGTTTTGGAGTTTTCTAGGGCTGGATGGATACTATAGACGCTTCATACAGGACTTTTCATGCTTAGCATCACCGTTGACAGGTCTGACCAAGAAAGGCGCGATGTTCTTATGGTCAGATTCTTGTGAGTCTGCCTTTCAGAAGCTGAAACGGAGGTTGACTTCAGCACCGATACTATTCTTCTCAGAGCTGGGATAGAGCTACATTGTCTACTGTGATTCCTTAGGTATCGGGCTGGGAGCTGTGCTTATGCAAGGATATGGAGTCGTTGCGTATGGTTCTCAGTAGTTGCGGCCTCATGAGAAGAACTAACTGATGCACGACCAGGAGTTGGATGATGTTGTTCATGCCTTACACATTTAGAGATATTATCTTCTGGGAGAACACTTTTTGGTTTTCACCGACCACTAGAGTCTCCAGTACATATTCACTCAGCGTGATCTGAATCTGAGATAGCACAGGTGGGTCAAGTATCTTCAGTCCTTTTACTTTGAGCTTGCCTATACGCCCGGAAAGGGAAACACAGTGGCTGATGCGTTGAGCAAAAGGACTCAGATACATGCATTTCAAGAGGCCAGTAGTGAGTGGAAACTTATGGATCTGTTATCTGAGATACATTTGGAGGTGCACAACATACAGGGGAAGACTTTCCTATCTTCTATTGCTATTACCTCTACAGATCTTAATCTGGTACAAATGAGGTTGTTATCATATTCTGAAGGCCTAGTCCTACGGGAAAGCATGTTAGGAGAGGACCCTACTACTGGATGGACAGTAGTTGAGGTTGAGATCTTGCGTTTCCAAGGATGTGTTTGGGTGCTAGAATACATATGCGAGGAGCTGATGCAGGACCTTCATTCCTAAGTTTGGGTCGTTCATCCTGAATCCACTAAGATGTATCTGGATTTACTGCGTCAGTATTGGTGGCCGGGTATGAAGTGGGATGTTGCGGGTTTTTTCATGAGGTGTTCCACTTGTCAGTAGGTGAAAGCAGAACATCATTGACCAGAAGGTCATTTACAGCAACTACCCAGTCCTGAGTGGAAGTGGAATGATGTTTCTATGGGCTTCATGACTGGTTTGTTGAGGTCGCCTCAAGTGAATGATGTTGTTTGGGTTTTCATCGACAGGCTTATGAATGTTGCTCAATTATTGCCGATCAAGGAGACATTCTGTGTTGAAGAGCTGGGATAGTTGTACATCAGTGAGGTCGTACATCTACCTGGGGTTCCACACTCAATTGTTTCAAATAGGGATGCATGTTTTACTTGTCAGTTCTGGCAGGGGCTTCAGAAGGCTTTGGGTAAACAAGTAGTTTTGAGTATGACATACCATCCTCAGACAGATGGCATGTATGAGCGTACGATTAAGGTGCTTGAGGATATGCTCCGAGCTTGAATTCTAGACTTTGGAGGTTCTTGGGAGAAGCATATACCTCTTGTGTAGTTTTCCTACAATAATAGTTTTCAAGAAACTATTCAGATGGAACCTTATGAGGCTTTGTACGGTAGGCCATGCAGATCACCCTTATGTTGGCTGGAGGCCGGAGAGGTAGCTCAGCTGGGAACGCATCTTGTCTAGGAGATCACTAAGATGATAGAGCTGATTAGGAAGAGGATGTCTATGGAACAATCTCGTCAGAAGTTTTATGCTTATCAGTAGAGACGACCTCTAGAGTTTGAGGTCAGGGATCAGGTTTTCATGCATGTCGCACTGACGTTGGGACATAAGAGGATTCAGAGACTGGGTAAGCTTTCACCATGGTATTTCTGGCTATTTGAGGTGTTGGAGAGAGTTGGTCTGGTTGCCTATATATTGCAGTTACTTCAGAGGTACCAGGTTATGCATAAATTCATCCATGTTTCTCAGCTTTGACGTTACTTCTTCAACCCGTCTCACATCCTTCAACCTGAGGAGGTTGAGCTTGAAGTAGATGTATCGTTTTAAGAGCATCCTTTCCAGATTGTCGATAATAATATGGAGGTTCTCCATGGTCGGAATGTTCCTCTGGTATGGGTGCTATGGTAGCACGAGAAAGTGCAGGACGAGACTTGGGAGAGGGAGGCCGATGTATGATCACAGTGGCTGGAGTGGTTTGGGGTTTCTTCTTCAGCACCACACTAGGGAAATCCGGGGATGAATTTCTTTAATGGGGGAAATTTGTAAGAACCCAGACCTTCCTTTTGGGTATGTTTTTCTCTTTTTTGGAGTTTTTGAGAAAAGCGGGGTTTCTAGAAATTTTTTAAGTACACGCCATGTAATTTATAAGTACATGCCGTGTACTTTGTTGTCGCTCGAGGCCGTGTGCTAGCCATTTCATGGCCACACACATAGCCATGTAGGGGTGACATGGAAGTCTCCTCTAGAAGAGTACTGAAAATACTAGTACGCACCATGTACTTTTTTTTCATTAAACGGACCGAGGTCATGTCTAATTGACAGAGCGGTCTTCTTCTCCAGCTTCTTTGACCATGAGCTTCACGTACGGCCGCGAATCTCCTCTGAGCCCCTGATCCACCATCTGTTCTCCAAAACGACCAATGTCGATTATGTTGGATCCACAATGGAAATCTCTTCCTTCTCCAAGAGCTTCGTTTTCCAATTCCTCCTCTTTCTCAATTTATCATGGGTTGAGCATTTTGGACGTTTTCTTAGATCGATGACATTCCAAGGAGATTCAAGCTTCATGGTTCAAGAATATTAATCTCCTAACATTAAGGTTGGTGGTTTGTGACATTCTGAAGAAAGGATTTGAGTATTTTGTGCAAATTCCACCAATAACCTTGAACGGGTTGTTGCGTGATTCCTATATTTCCCTAGTTGTTTGACTATTTTGTTTATATTTCTGTGTAGAGGAATTTTTTTTTGAATAGGGTAATTTACTGTGATTTGGGTGTTTTTCCCATACATGTTGTCTGTTTAGACATTTTTTTCTAGTTTTTCCTATTAGGTTTTTTCCAGTTCAATGCCTAGTTTGTTGGATGATGTGACTGTTATTACATGCTGATATGCTGTAGAATGCTAGGCAAGTAGTTCTTGAGGAAATTTTGGTTGTTACGTGATGCGATGCATGCTGACTTTCCACAGGGATATGATAACCTAGTGTAGCAGACTATAGGGAGAATGGACGTAAGGGATTCTACAGAGTGTCTTTAATTTACGATGCGAGACCACATGGGGAATTGACGTTGAGTGCTTCCTCAGAGTGTCTGTATTTCCTCGATGCAGGCCACAGGGGGAATGATATGTTGAGTGCTTCCCCAAAGCCCCTTTTGTACGATACGATACTATAGGGGGAATTGATGGTGAGTGCTTCCCTAAAGAGTCTGTTATTATGATGAACCAGAGGGGTGGGACTATGTGTACCTCCCAGAGGGTTGCTAGTACTTGTAGATTGAACAATAGGGGTTAGGCTCTGAAAACTACCCAGAGGTTACCTGTTTGTTCTACTCGATTGAGTGGATGCTTTCATTCTTTTAAATTATATTCTAGAACTGTGGATTTTTTGCTGTTTAGTACTTCCTGTTACTATTACTGCTAACTGCATTTCTTACCTGCCATATATTCACTGACTATTAAGCACAGATCTTTGGGTGGTTTCCTACTAGAACATTGTCTCACAACCTGTTTGGGTCATGATTTTGGGCCCAAATTGATTATATTGTTGTAGGGATAGATAAGGGCAAGCACCCTTCTACTTCAGGTTGTTGATTGCACTAGAGATGGGGAGCGTTGGACCAAGCTGAGGCTTGCGATGCTGAAGAGTTATCTTATCTATTTTTCTTGTATACTTTGGTTTATTACTATATTTCAACATTGTGACTTGTTTGGCTGCTTTCCTAGAAATATATGTACCATGCATCATTTCTATATATATGTTCTCATACTGTTTATCTTATTAAGTCTTCCGTTGTTCACTTGTGTATGGATTTTTTACTTCTTCTGTTGTTGATTATTATTTCGCTTTTCCCCTTTGTACTCTACCAATGAGGGCATAGTTTACCTACTATCACAGCCAAGGCCCTCACTGCTAGTCGGCAGCCTCTCGCGTTTGGGGAAATGCGTTTGAGGACATGTGACCAACTGGGTATGGGGCGCCTATGGGTGGATTTTGGATCTATGGCGTTACATAATATTTATATTTAATAAAAATTTAATTTCCATTTATCAAAATAATGGGAATGTTATAGGGGAATTTTAATGTAGAAAAACAAATCAATAGTTGAGTGATGACCAATAGAAAAGTAGATATTATAGTAAAACCAATTTTTTAAAATAATTGAAATGAAACACTTTATATAATTTTTAATAAATATTTCACCTTTAAAAAAAATTAATTTCCAAAATAAAAAGATAATTTTCATAATATAGCTATGGAAGACGGAATTTTTGTTTTTATAGTATATGTTTAAAGGAAAACATTCTATTTATCAATTTTAAATATTTTAAAAATGAACCTTTCAGGGAATAAATTATGAATACTATATTTAAAACATGATAATTTTATAATATAATATATAATATCATAATAAAATAATTTTATTAATAAAATGAATCTTTTAAATTATTTTTGAAAAATATTAGTGTGGAAGAAAAATATACCAGATCAAATTGACAAATAAGACAAATTGTTTTTATACATTCCTCTTTAAAGTTCACTTCAATTGAGTGATTATTCATTATAAAAAAATATCAAAATTAAATAACAAAAATTGGTTTTATATACACCATATAAATTTAAATAGGTGCATAAAACCAAATATTCCTTAATGAAGTGAAAATTGAGATGGAATATCTTACCTTGGGTTCGACATTTCAGGTTTTTTATTTGTCATCATGATTAATAAAATTATTTTAAATATTTATCTACTTAGAAACAATTATAATGTTTTTTATTCCATTAATTTTCTTTATTTATATTTTATATTTATTTCATTGATAATTTATGTTCACATCATATGTTTTTATTATATTCTGGTTATATGCCCCAAATAACATCGGTAAAATGACTATGGTAAAAAGGAAATTATTAAATATTCTCATGTCTAATATTAATGATATAATTAGAATATTTGTAATCTATTATTCATTTAAAACCATCCATGAATGATGGTTACGAAATCATAATAATGTTACAGTCATGGAGATGATAAAACATTCATACACATGAGTAACATTTCAATTTTTTAACAATCGTGATGGAAGTAAGATATATAATATTTTATCTTTATAGAATTATCATTATATCAAGAATACCATATTATTTCATTATATAAACATATATATATATATAATAAATCTTTTTTGGTTATGGAAGACAAATCACATCGCTTCTTGGAGGTTATACTCAACACATACGAACAATATTATAATTTTTAAATACATGGAGAGGTTAGAAAATAAAGGATATATTAATTTTAATGAATAATAAATATTTCTTTTATGTCACATATATATACATCAAATCCAAAATTATATCCATACATGAGAGGTGGTTATGGAAAACAAAGTTCATCAGTTTGCAAGGCGGTAGTCCGCCGTGCACATAAATGACAGTTTAGTTTCTCATTTGATAGAAGATGATACAAAAATTAGGTATTCCATTTATATAAAAATATATAATTATTTTTAATATAATTTTGTTATTATTTTATCATGTTTAAATAGTAATTGAATGATGAGGAAGAAGAAATAAAATGAAGGAACATGGTGAAGAAATATACTTTTTCCTACAATAACCTCTTTAGGATTGAACCTAAAGAGTTACTGTGTTTGTTCTCTAATATAACCATTAACTCAATGAAATGGTATGGATTAAAGGAATATATATGGTTAGGTAATTTATTAACCAATTTGAACTTGATTAGTGGAGAGAAGATGAGAGTTTGTCCTTTTATAAGTTGTGGATTATACCCACTTGTAATTTTTTTAGAGAATATAATATATTACAATATTATTCAAGAAAAACGGCTCCAAATCTGACCATTTACATGTATTACATCATATATGGTCAATATATGGACATAATATGAAAATTATACTTATTTTCATGTTATATTATTAGTTTTCTATTTATTTTAACCAGCGTTAGTCATCTTTTAACCTTATCCAAGGTAAGTAATTTTTGTTATTTTTACTACCAATAATGAAAAAAAATTAAGTTTAACATTTTACATAATTTTAATTATGATGATTAAAAATATGGAATATATTTTTATCAAATTAAATTCATATAGGTGGTCTAATTTAATTTAATTTTAAATCTAAAAAATGAGAAGAAATTATTTTTTCATAAAAATTTATTCTCATGTATAAAAATTATTTTCTATAAAATTAATGACTAAATCTTATTAATAAGATTATATTTTGATTGTATATTTTATAATTGAACTCATTTTAATTTATAAATTCATTAAAAATATCATTAATGTTTTCTTTATTGGGACCGTCATATATATATATATTTCATAATGTGGTTATTCCTTTTCAAACCCACAAATTCAATGTCTAGGTTTTCTTGTTCATATTTAAAAAAAAATATTTCATTGTTTTTTATTCATGGAATATTGTGTTTTATATTCTGTAAAACATAGTTTTATTTTAAAATATGAGGATATTTTATTGTTCACACAAATATAAAAAATCCCTCACTTTTTTATGGATGTTACCTTTTAAACAAATAAGTGTGGTTTTTTCTATAAGATCCTCACGTTCCCACATTTCTTTCTTTATTTTATGATTTCTCCAAATCACTTTTACCAGTTGAGTCATCTCATTCCTGAATTCTTTCTCACTAGTGTCACAAATGGTGATAGGGTATTCATATTTTGATATATAATTTTTCAGTTCTATTTATTCAAAAGTTAAAACATGTATTGGGTCTAGTATATACTTCATTAACAAAGAGATATGTAACACATCTTGTACTTTTGAGAGGCTTGGTGAAATTTATAAATCGAAAGCCATATCTATAATTATTTTGAGAATTTAAGATGGTTTGATATACCTTAGGCTCCATTTTACAATCATACCAAACCTTATAACACCCTTCCAAAGACATACATTCATGAGAATATGGTCTCCTAGTTTAAATTTGATTCCATTTCGTATGTTATATATATATATATATGTATTTTAACAACCTTGAGGAACTTCAATATGTGTCTAAATACTCGTTTCCATTTTTCTCACATAATTATTTTTTATACCTACAAATTTCCATACACCAAAATAATCACAAACTATTGGATCATGAAATATTTATCTATATAATGATTTATACGGCATAATTTATATATATAAATAGATACTATTACTATTCCGAAACTCTATAAAAGGTATCTATTGATCTTATATACCATTAAGGTAATGTGATAATGAACTCAACATGTATTCTGATATTTTATCAGTACTTTAAGATTACCCATTAGTTTAAGGATGATATACACTTCTAAAATTAATCTTAGCATCAATATCCTTATTAATAATTTTTGATAATTTTGATGTAAATCTTGGATCAAAATTAGGCACAATTCAGAGTGGTGAGCTATAAAGTCTTACAAAATCATAAATATAGATATTTTTTAGGATATTGAGGGGTAAATATCATATTATAGGGAGGAAATTTGGAATTATTTCAAGGTGATCGACAAATAACCCAGATTTCCTCATTCTTTAAATGATTATTTGGTAATAAAATTAAATATTCTATAGTAATATCCTCTCACTTCCAAATTGGAGTTGGTAGATGTTTCATGATAACTCTAGGATTATACCTCTCATCCTTTACTTATTAACAGAACCAACACATGGTCACATAATCAGCAAATTCACTTTTCAGATTTACCAACAAGAAACATTCCTTCAAAGCCCTAAAAATATTGGTTCCACTAGGGTGTTTAGTGAAATTAATTCTATGAGAATGATATAATAATTCCCTTTTCAGATCAAGTATATATGGAACTCATAAAATGATTGAAATTTTTTGAAATCATTCTTCATATGCAATGTCTACTAGTTTCCCAAAATTCATAGAATTAATTTTATTTAGAAAATTATTTTCACATTGTTGTAAACTATTTATCATTTCTAATAGATATTATTTAAAAATTATCAAAAAGGAGTGCTGGATCCCCTTTCTTAATAATTATAATATCCATCTTTAATGAATCCATGACCATATTTTTCCACACAATCCCAATTTTGTTCAATACTCTATTATATTTCATGCTTAATGAATCTTCAATGTAATTTTCCATTGATGAATGGTAGTGTATTGAGAAATTATAATCCTTGAGTAATGTGAGCCATCATGTTTTCTTCATGTTGTTCTATTTAAACAAATAGGTGTATTTTATACTCTTATGATGTATGGATATATCACACATCTCTCCATAGAGATAATTTTCCTATATCCTCAAAGAAAATATTATGTTTCCAACTCAATATCATGATTTGGATAGTTCTATTTGTGATTATTTAACTACCTTGTGGAATATAAAATAAATCTATCAATCTGTATAAGCATGCAAAAAAAAATGCATTCTTCAGTAGATAAATGTATCTCCAAAATCCCTCATTTCCTGACGGTTCTGTAAAAAATAACAGCATTGAAATGTCTCCTCTTCAATTCTTCAAAGAATTATTCATATTTATTTATCCATATAAACATAAAACATTTAGTGGTAGTATTGGTTAATGGGTTATATATTCTGGAAAAAATTTTAAAACATCATTTTTGGGAACCTACTAAAAAAAGTAAACTACATTCCTTAGTTATCTTAAATGTTGATGGGAATTCATTAACTACCATTGACCTTACTAGACCAACTAAGATTAAATCCTTGGAGACAATATATACAAAAAAATGAACATTATAAAGTTATAGTCCACATTTTCTAAATTTATAGTATAACTCATTCATTCTAAGAATCTTAGTTATAATATTCTAGTGATTATGAATTTCCTTAGAGATTTTAAAATATGCAAGGATATTATTAATAAATACCTCAAAAAATTATCATTATATTCCATGAATTCTATATTCATTAGATCCATGTCATCAAAGTATACATTATTCAATGCCAATAGAATTACAGAAATCTCAAAATGTTCAACCCTCCTTTGAAATATTGTTCATAGAATATCTTTATTCTATACAAACAATTGATCATACATGAAAATAATGTCAACCTTTGAAAAATATTGATCTATGTGACATTGATAGAACAATTCATTAATTAAATAAAGATTATACATTTTCTTTGTTAATATACAATTAATTTCCCTATAATAAATTCACAACCTCATATATCCATTTTCCATCTACACAAAATGTAAAGGGGAGCCCAATATTTAATCATAAGGGTATATAAATCCCTTTTCATAGAACTCATGTAGTTTCTTCTTCATATATAAAAACCCCACAGTGTACGTTATATAGTTTGTAAATGATATATTTATTGAATTCAGGTTTAAATCAATGGAAAACTCAATTTCACACTATGGTGGATGTCTAGGTAATTATTTATGAAATACATGAATGTATTCTTATACAATAGGTATATCCAAAATTTGAATATTATAATTTCCATCCATATATTTGGTCCTCCATTCTTCACCAAGAATCTCATTCATATAAGATAATGGGGGTGGATATATACCTTCCTCAAATGATGAATTCTCTCCTCTAAAGACTAAGGATTCTATATCCTCATCAAAAATTTTAATTTCCTTCTCCTTTTAATTTTTTTACATTATATTTTTTAATTCAAAACATTCTAATGATAATATAAAAATACAAAATAGTAATAAAAATAACATCTTCAAATAGGATATATTTATTCATCATTATTAATATTGGGCGGCACATCCTTGTTCTGGTGGGATCCTCATTATTAGTTTTGACCAATATATCCCTTGATAAAATTTTAGGAATTTTTTTATTTTGATATGAAATAGGGTACATATATAAGAGTTTGAAGATCTAGAATAAAATAAATCATTGGGTAAATTTTAATATATGGTTAATGTTCCTTCCACCACATATATAGGAACTTCAACTTATCATTTAGTGATCATATAACCTTTTTATTACCCCTAACCATATTCTACATTGGATTCCATTTAACTTTGGGTCATTGGTTTGAATAACACCCCATTTCATTATAGTTGAATCACTTGATTGTATTGATCCCTTTATTTCCCTTATATTTATTTGTCTGGTGACACCTATCTATTATCTTATAAAAAATTCTAATTCCCTTATTTAATTGAAATCGATATTTTTTCAACAATATTCACATGATGGGAATTTCTTTATTGTATTATTCTTTGAACCAATCCATTTTTCTTGCTGTTTAGATAACCTATTTTTTCAGTATTTCCCATGAATATATGGTTTCCAGAAATTCCCATCTCCATATTAATGATGCTTTATACAATATAATGGTATGATGAAAATTTTTGAGAGACTAGTCCTATTTGGAATCTCTATTTAAGAACATTAAATAAGCTATCAATAATTCTTTTTGGATTACATTTGTAGTCTGATGCATAACTAGACTGTCCAATATTATTAGTCTCATACTCTGCCACACATTATTCATCCTTCTTCTTTAAAGAGAACATATTAATTTCCATCTAACCTGAATGTTATTCAGGGAAGTATTTATCATATAAAATCAGTATAAAAGTTCTACATTACATTATTTATATTTCTTCTGTCTCTTTTTTGTTTTGAATCAATGACTGACATTAATTCACATATATTTTAAAATAATACACTTCCAGAATAACTTTTTAACATTCATAATATCCTTGAGTGAAAAATAACATTTTAGAGACACTATTCATTTATCAGGTACCATTATCTTTTTAGTTTCATTAAAATGATGAGGTTTATTTCTCATGATGAAATCTAACATAGGATATCATGTTATAGAATGAATGGTTCCTTCATTTGAGCAAGTTTATTCAACATATCCATGTTCAGTTTCCAAATATGGCCATGATCTACATAGTTTCAATACCAACTATATTTTATTTCATAGTAGGTTAATATCTACATTGTATTAGGGTATTGATTACTTTTTCTTTGTTAGGAACGATCACTGAATACAGTCCCACATTAAGTTACCTCATGATCAAAAAATTATGGGCCTATAAAATAAAAAAATCTTCTAATGGAAATATTTCTAAAATACTATTAGGAATTATAATAATTTTAAATTTATCTATGTTCATTTAAAATATAATTCACAATATTTATTCTAAACATCATCAGATACGAACTGTAACCACCCCAACTCCCCTAACAAAGAGTCAGTGTATACATTATTTCATTGGAATATATTAAAGGGATCTAATCTTGAAGGACCAATCAATTTATTATTCTTAATGAAAAATATTCATACATGATTTCCATATTACATTGAAAATATAAAATAAATATAAATAAATTATTCTTAAATATCTGATATTATTTATAATAGAATTACTCAAATCTTGGTGAAATAAAAACAAATAAATGGAGAGATTAGATGCTTAATAAGGGTTATGTAAAATAGAAGCTAACATGAATAAAAAATGTAAAATCCACATGGAATGGTAAATAAATTAAAACTCAATCCATTTAATAAATAAATGGATCATTAAATGTATCTATATATAATATTTATGAAGTATTATCATGTTAAATTAAATTAGTATTCTAAATTAAGGAAATGATTAATATTGTATTTTATGATTTCAGACATAATGATATCTATACTATCAAATCATTTTATAATGGCTGTTTAATTGATGTGTAGGTATAAAATAAAAACACATTAAATGAAAGATTACTGATTTCTATTATGAGAGCTATCGATGCATTAAAAGGATTTACAATTCTTAGGAACACACATCACTGAATGTCTAGTGCACTCATCATATATTAAATAATCAACATAATTCATATAAATATAACTTATTATAAAATATATGTATTGATTCATGAATATGGATCTACCATGTTTTCCCAAGTCAACTTAATAACTATAATAGTAAAACATTTTATCTTGAAATTATATATGTTTTTTAAATAATAATATCCATTATAATGAATATGAATATTTAATAGAAATATTATTTCCAATGATCCTAATAATTTGAATGTTTCGATGGAATGGTAATTCCAAAAAATTATTCATGAAATGAGAGATTACCATCAGGAAAGTATATTTTTATTAAAATCATTTTTTTAAATAACGGAAATGAAACATTTTAAATAATTTTTAGAAAGTTTTTCTTTTGAAAATAACTGAAATATTATATGATAATCTAAAGTGTGTAAAACAGTTATGGAATATCGAATGTCTATTATATGCATATATTTTAAATAAAATACTTCTTTTTTTACATTTTGACATAAAAAATGAAAATAAACCTTTTATATAAAACACTAAGAAGATTCCTTTATAACCATTGAAAAATTAATTGGTAACATTAAATTTCATTAATAAATTATGATATTACTAAAAAAATATTGAAATGTAATTTTGAAAAATAAGGGCATGGAATAAAAATATACCCAATCAAAAAGAAAAATAAGAACATCTTACTTTTGAACATTCCTCATGAACAAGAAACATGGATTGAATAATTAATAATCATTAATACATATATAATAATTATAAATACCTCAAAGAGGAATTATATAATCCATATTAATTTAAATGGATTAAAATACCAAATATTTCTCAAGGGAGTGTAAATTTAGAAAAAATATCTTACCTTGGGGTTCGCTCATCATTTGTCTTCTTTATAATTCAAAATAAAAAAAATATGTCAATTATTTAATTTCATAATAAAAAAATTTAAATAACATTGAATTGCACAAGAGTTTCATTTATTTTAAATATATATTGAAGTGCATAAGAGTTGAAGTTGTTGTCAATGAGAATTCAATATGTGAAAGAAAGGTATTGATGAAAAAGTTGGTAAAGCCTTGGAGAATTTTTGTCGATTCAATGAATTGAATACTACACTTGATCAATTCTACAAGAGGATAAAAATCTGACGATTGTAGAACTGGTCCATTATTCAAAGACTTCTATCAATTTGATACATTGCCACATCACTTGAAGAAGTCCATGAAATACTCAATATCATGGGGGAAAATGAAGATCCACACATAGTCACGAAGTGGATGAAGTATTGAAGATCCATCCAATGAATTGAAACTTGATGAAGTTTAAGCATCAAAGATTACCATGAATTATTCTTGAAATTCCCGAGGAATGATGATAAGATCCATGAGTTATCCAGGTTTGGATTAAAACTGCATCTTGATGGTCTTTTGGACTCGTGATCTAAGAAGGGAAGAAAGATGATAAAAGAGAAAAGAAGTCTGAATGGGATTTGAATGAACAAGGGTGGTTTGGAACAGTTAGATAATATAATAGGTACAATGTTATTGTGTTATGTCATTATAAAAAATGGTTAGGACAGTCGTAGAGGCCAGCTGAGGTCCTCACATCAAGCACATGCGGGACCCAAGGGTCAACCGCACAGTAGGGAAGCCCTCATGGCCAACCCCGTAAGAGGAAGGGTGTGCGGGCCGTGTATAATCCCCCCATTGCATGCACGATAGTGAAACCATGTATTGCACATGCATAGTGGGATCTTAGAGCACGCCCAGAGGAAGCATAGTAGGTGCTAAGAGGGCTCCCGCAGAACACGATATGAGGATGTACCATGTAGGGAAAGAGGATAATTCTGACGATGTTCCACCATGACTTGTTATTTAAAGAAGCCAAAAACACCATGGAATTTTGATGTGGAATTTTTTTATACTGCAAAACTAATCTCGACTGTTCATCCTTCAGTGACACATGATCTACCTTCCAATCTATCAAGATATTGATCCCAGGAAACCATGACATCCAACTAATCACCATGGTTTGGTTTTAAACGAGTGACATACGATCTCTCCACCAAGGTTGTCTTCAACATCCAGAAACACGAGCTCCACCCACGAACTAACAATGAATCCGAACAATGATCTCATCTCTCTAGGAATCATTTGAGCCCATTTCAATCCCATAGTTATCATCTTGAAGAACCAAACACATTTATGCATTAAAAGTTTCATGCATGCGATTGAAATGAATAATCCATGAAGGTCGAAGCAACCAAAGGTGCGAGGAAACTTCATGTTTCTCAAGTGATCAATGAGAAGCCTTGCATGTGTTCTTAAATACACACACGTGATTTACTCAACACTAAATAAGGAGTCCGCATTGATCAAAATAAACTGAGATACTCGCCATATTTTCATCCGTGTTTAAATATTTCAAAATGATGAATATCTCGGGAATTCATTGATTTGAACACATAAATGTGCAGTGATCCATTTCTATTAAAGGAGGACCCCCTGATCCAAAACAAGCAGCTGCCATTCTCGAAGAATGGTGCTCCTGTTTCTCCAAAGAAATAGAGCAAATGCGAACCCCTTTGGTTCATGAAAGGCAGAAGTTTTCCTCACAGCCTTGCTATGTGAAGAAGAGGTTTCCACACATATCTTGCATGTAGGAGTCCTTCACATCACTTTTTTGGAGGACAAGAGAGGACCCATTGGTTAGCGAAAGTATTCGTGCATCCCTTGCATGAAGATAAGAACCGCAAACCCCCTTGTTCATGAATGAACTCGCACCCACCTATGTGAATTTCCCACAAGAACGAAATATGTTATATGAACCGTCATTGTGTCTTTGTGAGGAGTAGCCTGTGGGTAAAATAACCGGTGCCCTTTCACCATTTTTTTCTCTTGCGAAGACAGAACCACGAAACTCTCAGGTTCTCTGAAGGAGACACTCACGCACCATAAGCGTGAAAGAGGCGGAACTCATGACTCATGTTTTTTACAATGATAAAGAACCTGATGCCTTTTGTTTTCACAAAAAGGAACACGTGCATGAGGATGAGGTTTTGATAACCACTTGAGGAGAAAAACACACACATACACCATAAACATACTCATATGGGTTGTGTGTGAAAGAAGAAGAATGAGGAGAGTGCATGCATGGTGGAGTTCATGTTCATACAAACATAAGAACAAAGTGTGTGTGTGTGCATGTGTAGAAGGAGGAAGGAATAAAAAGAAAACACACCCTTTATACCCAAATTAAAAATAAAAAGTGTGTATGTGCATAGACCCAAAAAATAGAAAGAGAAAAGGAGAAAGTGAATATATTTTGTATGTGTGCTTAATTTTTTTATCCTTATATGTTATCACACAAAGAATAATAAGATTTTTCATTCATGCATGCTTGCACATGAACACGTGAAGACACATAAAATATGAACTAAGATTGTTAGTGCACATGTGTAAACAAGAATTAGACATCCCATGAAACTCATGCATGAAGCATGATCATTTCAGATGATCCCAAGTGAATATATCCTCAATATTTGAATAATCACATAAGTGTATGAGAATCTTGCTAAGAAAAAAAGAGAATTATAAGTGCATTCTGTTATTTCACTAAAGAAGAATAAATTGAGATATCCAAATACAAGTGGTATTAGATCATAAGAAATACATTCATGAAGTTAATGGGAACTGAGACTGAATCCAGAAATTGTTAAAGTTGATATTACAAATGAGTTTACAGTGATTGAGAATGCAAGAAGAAAGAAATTTCTGATATTATGAATGATCATTGTTGCATATTATATTCTTGAAGAAGTTGTGTGCACCATTGGCACAAAATTAAGTGAGGACAGGTCTTCATTACAAGAAGAAATAATTGCCTGATCATTGTTGAGACTACGAACTAATCAAAGAAAGTGATCATAATTATTGAGCAAGGTCAACCAAACTTATCAAAGGATATTGAAGATTCATGAAGAGATACATAGAAAAGTGTAATTCAGCAAGCCTATGTGGGAAGATCAGAAGATCATATATAGTGAATCAAAGACGAACATAAAGAAGTAAGCTTCTCATGTGACTCGAGAGCTAGAAGAACCCTATGAGACTCAGGAAGAGAAGACCTCTTCAGTGGGAATCTGAAGTAGGCCATTGTGACTTTGGTAACACTATAGGAAGTGGAATAAAAAACCTCATGTCATAATCAGGAGAGATATAGGGAGACTCTGTATCAGCCATTTTAATTACTAACCTAATTATTGTAGGGAATCTGTGTTAGGGTGAATAACCAACACAACAAGGAGTAGTTTATTGAACCAAACCATATAAATCCTTGTGTTCGGTGCCTTTACACTTACAACGTCATTAAATGTAAGGATGAGAGACATAAGAATAGTGTATTTTGGATTTAACCGGCCATAGTGGTTTGATTTAAAATAATCAATTAGTAAAAATATATAAAGGTATCACTGGTTCACCCCCTCCCCCTATCAGTGATTCACATAGATCTGGGAACTTCAATTGGTATCATAGGGAAGTTTAACTCTAATATATCCAAGGAAGTCTTCATGAATTTTATATTTGAGGAGATGAATGAGAATCCTTTAATGGGGATTTATTCCAAGACTATGATTAATAGAAAGATGAAACATGCATGGAATATAAAGAAGAGGATTAATAGTAATGGGGAGAAACCTTCTACTGAAGGTAATATGAAAGGTACTACATGTGATAATACATATTATTCTTCTGAAGAAGCCTTCTCAAGCTGTGATAATGATAGATCAATTATTGATCTTCAGACTACACTCAATGATCATATTAAGAAATTCCCTAGAGAAGTGGCAATACACATTGCTATAAGCAATAATTCTCTTGAAGATGAAAAATTACAGGTGGAAGAAGAATCTAATGTCATGGAAGAAGCATTGGACAAAAGGGTTTTCATATCCAACAATCTCACAAAACTTGTGAAATAAAAGGAAGAAACAATTTCTCTTTACTATGAAAGAACTGATGAAGTTAACCAATAATTTCAATGTAGTATATGTGAGAAGGAATTCTTTGTGATTGAGTTTGTTCAAGATTTCCTTACATTTGAAAAGTTTTACAATATTCCTATGGTTGTAAAAGATGCTCCACTACAATACATATCCCACAAGGTAGAGGATCTTGACATCTCTTTGCAACAATTAAGAAATGTTCATAAAGATCAAATGACAAAGCTGAAGAAGAATTGGGAAAGCATGATGAGATCAGTTGAGGATGAGAAGAACTCCCTCAACATAATGTGTTTAAAGATGGAGGTGAAATTGAAGAATCAATAATCACTCCAAGTTGGAACTACCCAATAGATTAAATAAGAGATGATACCTCTCATGTTTTCATTGAGGAATATAATTCCGAAATGAACATAAAATCATCCTCTAATCTAATGGAAACATCCTCCAATAAGAAGGTATCCCATAACGCAGTTATTTCTGTTTTTACTAATGCAGTTTCTACTGAAATTACATGTTCAATGCCAAAAGATCTTAAGATGTGGACTGATAAAAATGTCAAAACATCCATCAAAATTTCGATGATGGATGCTGGGATGATTAAAAATAACAAATCCCAAATGGATTCTCCAAATGATGAAATACAATTCCAAAAACAGCAATGCACTAAATCTATCTAGATAGATTCTATAAGTAAAAGAAGGAGATTTGTTGGCTATTGTTGGTATTGTTGGAAGTTTGGGAATCCGACCAATGATTGCTAGCATAATATGTCAGTATATAAAATTTGTGAAAGTCCTACATTCGGGGAATGCATATGTGAATGAATAAAGCATACTGCAATGAAAAAGAAGAAAACACAGATGAATAAGGATCTTTCCATCAAGAACATATTTGAATATCTTGATGACTTTTGAGATAATTTCAACAGAGGTGGTCAGAGTTGTGATGAGTTCTATTTTAGTCCTACCATGCCTCATGCAATTTATAAGAAGCATATACCACAACAAAGGATGGAAAAAGAAAAAATATTTGAAAAGTATTCAATTGGGAATATCCGAAACACTAATTTCAAGAAAACTCTGAAACAAATTATTCCCAAGAAGAAGTATAAGCTAGATTCCATGGATTTCATCTCAAAAAATAAAATATGCTTCTACTATGGAAAGAAATTCTATACAATGGATCACTGCAAACAGTCCTTGTAAATGAATGGAAACAAGATGAAGCTAAGTAGAGAATCAATTTAGAAGAAGATGGGATTGACTGAAGACATTCCTGTAGAAAAAAGTTTCCTAAGATAGGTAACTTGAAGACAATGCAGAAGCCATATATATGCTAAAATTCAGAAACTTTTAAGGAGGGTTTAGTTATCTCATCTAATCAATTAAAAATTACTAGATTACTGCAAAGAGATGAAAATGGAGTACTAGATAATGCAAAGGGAAAATGTAAATAGGCCATTCAACATGAAGGAAAATTCAAATTTCATGAGAGGTTGTTAGAAAATGATAAGACAAGTGTCTCAGCACTACTCTATGGAAGGTGCAAGAAGGATGGATATCATGTAATAAATGTATAACTATTTTACCATGCCAAATAGAGATACTAAAAATTTATGTACACGCACCCATTGAAACTACTTCACTATTAGCAGATGTAAAGGAAAAAAAATCTACATAAGATGAAGGTGAATGAACGTAAAGGGTCCATGATGAAAAAGGAAGATCAAAATTCAAATGTAGAGGAGACATCATCATGAATAGTACTAGACACTTTAGAGCTGCAAAGAAAATAAGTTCTTGGGTAGATAGAAAATTCTCATCCCCATTTCTTCTATTAAGAATCTCAAAAGTGTTCCATGTTATTACCTTATTTTTTTTGTACATGTGTTCTTTCATTACAAGGAATTGAAGATGAAGGTCATTCCAATGATGATTGTTGAATTAGAAAAGTCGAGAACAACAATTTGGAATCATTATTCATGATTTGATAATAACATGAAAGGTTCAACAATAGATGATTATCAACATGAGTATCTTGAAGAATATGTGATGATATTTTCCATGATGATGAATCAAAGGGATTGAACCCCTTGGGGGGAGAAAACAAGAAATAGATGATATCACGAATTTTGTGAATACAAAACTTGAAATATATATTATCTCATGAAGTTCAAACTGGGGTATTACAATAACCCTTTAATCCCTTTTTTTTAATTGTATTTATCATGTCACTTAAGGTGTTATGCTTGATTAATGAGAATATTGGATGAAAGGGGCGTTTATATTTTCACTTGAACTATTTAATATTTTATGTTAATTATGTGCAGGATTTAGAATTTCATTGATAAATCATATTATCTCCAATACCTTGGTCAAAAATTGAACCATTCTGAGCATGATATCACATGTATGGTTGTTTATAGATATGACTAAAAATTATGGTCATATATCTCTTATTTTCTACACTGGGATAGCCCATGTAGACTTAGATTTGATTAACTAAAGGATATTTTCTAAGTGAACCATGTGACATCATCCCTCTCTCAGAAGCATTCCAAAAGATATTATCCAAAGGTAGGTGGATATGATTTTGAAGAGACACCACTGACACCTCTTCATTCGGTTTCCAATAAAGGGGATAAAATTTTGGCACACATATTGATACATTCAAAGTGTTCTTATGTGATATTGACAAAAATATACAAAGGGGTATATTGAAGTTTATAATAGTTTCATTTGTTGTCAATATGTATTGAAGTGCATAAATGTAGCATTTGTTGTCAATGAGAAGTCAATATGTGAATGAAACGTATTGATGAAGAAGTTATTGAATCCTGGGATTATTGTTATTTATTCAAATCATTGTATACTACACTTGATCATTTCTCCAAGTGGTTAAAAATATGACGATTTAAGAACTGGTCTTAAGTTCCAAGACAAGTATCAAGGTGACACATTATCACAACAAATGAAGAAGTCCATGCAATAATCAATTTCAGGAGGAGAAATAAGATCCATACATAGTCACTAAGTGGATGAAGTGTTGAAGATACATCCAATGACATCTAACTAGATGAAGGTTGTGGATCAAATAGTATCATGCATTATTATTGAAATTCACGAGGAATGAAGACATGATCCATGCATTGTCCATGGCTAGATTAAAACAACATATCATAGATATTTTGGACTCATGATATAAGAAGGGAATAAAGATGATAGAGGGAAAGGAAGCATGCATGTGATTTAAATGAAAAATGATAGTTTGGAAAACATATCTTTTATACTAAGTACATATATATTTTGTTCGGCCTTTATACCAAAAAATTAAGCCAATCATAGAGGCCAGTCGAGGTCCTCACCTCAAGCACATGCAGGAACCATGGGTCAACCACACATGAGGGGAGCCCTCAAGGCCAACTGAACATGAGGCAGGGTGTGAGATCCTTGTATAATCCATCATGTGTGTGCACGGTGTTGAACCCTTATGGCATGCATGTATAGTGGGTTCTAGGAGCACACCTAAAGGAAGCATAGTGGGAGCTAAAAAAGTGCCTGCAGAACACGGTACGGGGTTGTACCGTGGAAGGAGAGGGGAGAATTATGATGATGTTCCACCATAGATTGTTATTTAAAGAAGATGAAAACACCCTGGTATTTTGATGTGGGAAAAGCTTTTAAAACTATGGAACTCATCTCGATCGTTGATCTCTCAGAGACACATCGTCTACCGTCTGATAAATCATGTGATTGATCCCATGCATCCAGGCCATCAAATTGATCACCATGGTTTGAGTTTAAATGAGCATTGTCATATCTCTCCACCAAGGATTTATTCAACCTCCGGACACTTGAGAGCCACCTGCAAACCAATAATGAATCTAAATGAAGATTTCCTATCTCCAGGCATCATTTGATCCAATTTTAACCCCATGGTGATAGTCTGCAAGAAATGAACTCATGCATGCATTAAAAGTTTCATGCATGAAATTGAAATGAAGAATCCATGAAATAAGAAGAAACCTAAGGTGATAGGCCACGCCATGTCGCTCGAGATCTCAAAGAGAATCCTTTAATGCTTTCTTAAATTCATCCACATGATTAAATCATGAGAAAAAAGAAGTCTTCGTTGAACATAATAAACCAAGTTACTCGCCATATCTTTATCTGTGTTTGAAGATTTCAAAACACCGAATATATCAGGAATTCAATATCTTAATGCATAGAAATATAGGGATCATTTATCTATAAATGGAGGAAACCTGATCCAAAACAAGCAGCTGCCATTCTTGAAGAATGGTGGTCCTATTTCTCCAAAGAAACAGAGCAACTGTGAACCCCTGTAGTTCGCGAAAGTTAGAAGGTCTCCACATAGCCTTGCTACATGAAGAAGAGGTTTCTGTCCATCTCATTCATGATGGAGTCCCCCACATCCCTTTTGTGGAGTACAAGAGATAACTTCTTGGTTCGCGAAAGATGTTGTGAATCCCTTGCTTGAAGAGATGTACCATGAGCCCCTTTGTTTGTGAAAGAAATCTCACCCTTTGAAAATTTCCCACAAGCATTCGAAAGGTTCTTTAAACCCTCACTATGTATTTGTGAGGAGTAGCCTATTGGTTATAGAACTGGTTCACTTGCACCTTTGTTTTTCTCTTGCAAAGATAGATCCATGAACCTCTTAGGTTTTGTGAAAGAGTCTCTCATGAAACCTAACTGTGAAAGAGGGAGAAATCATGCCACATATTTTTCATAAAGAAGAAGAACTTGAGGCCTTGCATTTTCACAAAAAGGAACACATGAGTGATGATGAGAATTTGATAACCTATTTATAAGAAAAACTCACACAAACACCATACACATACTATTACGGGTTGTGTGTGAAATAAGAAGAAAAAAGAGAGTGAAAGCCTGGAAGATTTCATGTGAATGAAAACATAAGAACAAATTGATCGTGAAAATGTGAGGAAGGATGAAGGAATAAAAATAAAACACACCCTTTGTACCCAAATTTTAAAAACATGTGTGTGTGTGTGTGATAAGACCCAAAATAAGAGAAAGATAAAAGGATAAATAGAATAGATTGTGTGTGTGCTCTCAAAGTATTATATCCTTAGAGGTTTCCCCACAAATAAGAATAGGATTGTGCATGCATACATGCATGAACATGCACACATGAAGTCAGTTAAAAGAATAATTAATATTGTTAGTGCACATGTGTAAACAAAAAGAAACAATGCCATGCAAATCATGCATGAAGCATGATCAATTCATATGATGCCATGTGATCTGATTTTTAGGGTTTGAATAATCACATAAGTGTATGTGATTCTTTCCAAGAAATTAAGGGGAAGCCTTAGTGAATTCTGTTCTTGCACTAAAGAAGAAGAAAATGAGATATCCAAATACAAGAGGTATTGGATCCCATGAAATACATTCATGAAGTGAATGAGAATTGAGACAGAAGCCAGGAAGTGTTAAAGAATATATTGCATTTGATTTTACAATGTTTGAGAATCCAAGAATAAAGAAAATGCTGATACTGTGTAAGATTATTCTTGTATATTATATTCTTGATGAATTTGGGTGCACCATTGGCACACATCTAAGTTAGGCCATGTCTTCATCCGAAGAAGAAAGAATTGCCTGAGCATTGTTGAGATAGAGAAATGATCAAATAAAGTGTCAGAATTATTGAGCATGGCCAATAGACCATACCAAAGGCTGTTGAAGGTTATTAAAGAGATACACAGGCAAGTGTGATTCATAAATCCTATGTTAGTAGATCAGAAGATAATCTATAGTGAATAAAATAATAACATAAAGAAGGAAGATGATCATGTGACTCAAGATCTAGAAGAACCCTGTGAGACTCAGGAAGAGAATAAGTCTTAAGTTGGACTCTGAAGTAGGCCAATGTTACTCTGGTAACACTGTGGGAAGCAGTATAAAGAACTGCCTGTGGGACTAAGGAGAGATATAGTGGGACTCTTTATTAACCAAAGTAATTACTAACCAAATTATAGTGGAGAATCTGTGTTAGGGTAAATAACCTAGATAACAAGGAGTAGGTCATTGAAGGGAACCTTGTAAAACCTTGTGTTTAGTGCATTTACATTTACAACATCATTTGAGGTAAGGTTGAGAGACACAAGATGAGTGGATCGAGGCTTTAACCAGCAATATAGGATTAATTGAAAAGAATCAATTACCAAAAATATTTAATAGGATCACTGTTTCACCCCTCCACCTCTCAGTGATTCACACTAATTTTCTCACTTCAAACATAATTATTTTTTTTAATTTTTTACCATGTTATATTTATTTACATGGCAAATTTAGATCATTTTCGACGTTTTGATGATAGTCTGTCCATATAACCAAAATAACCTTATCAGTCGACTATGGTAAAATTTTAAAATATTCCATCACCCCCATAATAGAAATCAGGTAATAATTTTAACTTTAATAAATAAATTACTCTTTTTAAAACTGACCATTATGTTTGTTTATAAAAATTTTACTATGTTACAATAATTGAGATGATATGCTACACGGGCACATGAGTAAAGTTTCCATTTTTTAATGATCATTATAGAAAGATCGTAAGTAATAATTTATCTTTTAAAATTAATAATTATATAATAGATACCATATTATCTTTTTAAATAAACTTATATAAATCATCTATGTGATCTGGTTATGGAAAATTAATCACATTTCATCATGGAGTTGGTAATCCAAACATATACACGAACAACGTTATCATTTTTCCACCAAAAGAACGATAAGAAAAAGTTTGATATATTACCATTAAAAAATGATAAATATTTCAGGAATATATATACATATGTACATATATATATTCTATCTATCCTTATAACCGGTTCTGAGAGGCAGCGATGGAAAATGAATTACTTCGGTTCGTGACATTGTAATCTTATATACACATGAACAATGGTTGTGATTCCCATTTGACGGAAGCAGAGATGGAGATAAGGTATTGTATAAATATAACAACATAATATTATATTGAATTTATTTTTGTTATTACTTTATCATCTTAAATTAATAATTGAAAGAGGTGGAAGAATAAATAAAAGCAATATGCATGGTTAGGTACTATACATTTTCTACGGACAACCTCTTTAGGTTTGCAGCCAATACCTCAATATTATGGTTTTCTAATGAATCTAAGGCCTCTAAGAATTAGTTTTTGGATGTTAAGATTGTATTTGGGTAGCTATTTTCTTAACCAAACGAATCTTTATGTTTTTATTGGATAGTATAAGGAGTTTCCATTTATATGTGTGGGAAGTACACCCTTGGAATTTTTAAAAAGATTAAAATATATTAATGTCAAAATTAATACTAATGAATAACAAATTCATAATTTAATAATATAAGTTGACATAGGGTCAGAATATTTACTCACAATATAAACTTGAACTGTATTTAAGACATTTTAATCCTTAACTATTTACTTTAACCCCTAGCTAAACTTGTTATAACATTAACTATGGTAACTGACTTTTACAAGTAACATTATTCATTATGACCAAAAATTTAGTTAAACTTACCCAATAATGTTAAATATAATTGTTATTTATATTGAATACATTTTATGAAATTAAAATCATAGAAGTGGGAAAATATAATCTATAATGAATCATGTGAAATACAGTGACACCAGATTTTTTAGAAAAATGTGTTTTGGGTATAATAATGTCTATTTCGCAAATTGGAAGTATGATATTCATTAAAAATATATTAAAAATATTATAAAAATTATAATTTTTCATTTAAGGTATTTTTTTTTAAAATTATCTTCATATATTCTAGAAATAATACATTACAAAAAAGTTTTATTTTCACTATTCATTGAAAAAATATATTTTATAAAAATAAATAAAATCACCATAAGATAATTTGAATATAATAATTTAATAAATTATAAATAATGTTATCATATAAATTTTTTAAAATTGAGAAAAAATAATCATAATTTCTTCTCATAAAGATAAATAAAAACCATTTTTATGAAAGCATATTATCGAAGAATAACATAAATACTGTATATTTATAGTTTATTAAACAATAATTATTAATAAAATTTGTATTGACTATGAAATTAATTTATATTTCATAATTTTTTTATTCATATTCATACATAATAATTCAATGTAATGGTTATGATTATCATATTCAAATAATATTATTTCATGGTTCCTTTAAGATGTGTATTCTGTGTTGTATATGCTATCAAACATAGTTATATTTTAAAATAATAGGATATTACATAAGGGATTAAAATTTAAGGTAATGAAACACATTTTTATGTTTTTAATATGGAATAAAAATATTATGGAGAATGAATATGAGGAAGATTAAGGGACTTATTAAAACAATTATTAAGGAAGAGGTTCTAGAGAGCACAAGAATGTTGATAAAGTAAAAAGGAATAATTAAAGGTAAAAAGAAGAGGAGTATGGTGTGTAATAAAGAGGATTATTATTCTTCTTCAAGTTGGAATTCATAAGAATAATTTTTTGGATAATCCACCAAATTCATGGAATACGTTGTAATAAAACCAGATAACTCCAATAGTAAAGAAGACGATGAAGAAACCAATATAATTAATCAATAAGAATAAAAAAAATCAATTATGTTATGATTTCCTATAGAAGTGAGGAAATTCATAAAACATATGGATCATACTAATAATGTATTGTAATTTATTAATTATTCATCATATATTTTAGAAAATAGTTGTTCTCAAGTTTAGATAAATTCCACACATGTGCTAATTAAAAATGTGTAGTCAGAATGAATTGTGTGAGTTCCATGAGTAAATCTATGTAATGTTGGATTGATAAAAAAACCATGAGAATAAAGATACTAATTCAATGAGAGTCTTAAATAGTTAAAATAATTTATATTTCCAAGTTTTATTGGAAAATTGGTCAATAATGACAAAAAACAGAAATAAGAATTCTACAGGAAGACGCGACTATTTCTTAAAAGAACATGGATTAAACATTATTATTGGAAATATTGTTTTTTTATACGCAAATAATTTTTTTTATTTTCAATGTATATCTCCATTGGTACCATATAATGCTACAATTATGGTATAGATAGATTGAGAACAAAAATACTAAACATGTTGTGAAGATGAATAAAATTGGATAATTGTATTTGGTATATATTCAGAAAAAATTCATTATTTTAATGAGATCTAGGGAAGATGTGAATATAAAGCTAACTATTATAAAAAAATTATGATCGTAATTTTCTTTATTAAAATAGGTTATAAAATAAACAAAAACCAAATATAGAAACAAATCCTAGATTCAATTAAATGTGGAGGTTTATATAGAATCTAGTAAAAGGAGATGATCATAGTTTCCTAACATTTATTTATCATTAAATATTAATGATAATAATCAATTTTTTAAAAACACATTATAAAATAATTATGAGGTTGATAGAATTTTTAATGAGTGATCCATGAAAATTATGTGAATGGGCTCAGAAAAAATTGATTCTTATAGGTCGAAATAACATGTCGTGTTATTTATTGATCGTCTCAAGAATAAAAAAATATGAATGGATAAATTATGTGATGAAGTTAAGGATATAATATTAAAGGCAAGGACATATCTCATGAAATATAAAATGATTTAAGAATCATAAAAAGAGGTGAATGATCTTGTGGAATAAGTTTCAAAGAGTAAATCTGATAAATTCATTCTTTTAATATACAAAGTAAAAGTATAGTCTCTAAAATAGAACACATGGACACCCTAGAAAAAATAATCTAAGTAAAATATAAAAAAATAATATGTGTGATATCTACCCATGTTAAAAAGAGATCAAAATCCATTTTTTATAACTTTTATAATGATAATATTATTCAATGAAGCGTAAGAGAGTGGATATACAGTCATTCAGACCTCTTGATTTAGTTCACCCACATTTGTGTGGGACTGTAAAACCAACATCCATAAGTGGCGACTTTTATTTTAATAAATTCATAATTAATATATATTAATAAAAAATTGGTGGTGAAACTAAATTCATAATAATTGGATATGTTCATAAATTTTATAAATGAAATAGAAAGACATAATAAATTTTATATTAAAAAGTTGAGGACTTAAAATTTTTCAGTGTTAATTGGGAGATCATTTTGACCCTATGTATAAAAACATGGGATAAAAAATATTTTACTTTATATATTCCTTGGAAATTTTTTTAATGTATGAAAATAATAATTATATTAATGGGAATCCAAGTTTGAATGGGGTTAGAAAACTCCAAAAAACTAAGAAAAGTTGTGTACACATATGTGCTCAATCAAAAATAGTGTTTACCAATATCAAATTCAAATCTTATCTCATATGAAATTTTTTATAAAAATAATCCAATAGTCTGTTATTTTAGATTCATTGGTATCATTTATATCATTATAATTTAAATCTCAAATATGGACAAATTTCATGAGAAGGATGAAGAATGTATCTTCAATGGATCGTTATAAAATAGTAATAGTCATATGAACTAGATTAAGATAATTTGATTAGTTTTTTTATATCAAGATAATTGAAAATAAATAAAAATGTTTTTCAAAAGATGTTCTTTTAGATGATAATAATAAAATTTGAGAAGAATTATATTAAATTTAGTGGTGAACAGGAAATAACTAAAATTGTAGTCTGATGAACATTACACTTAAAATACTTATGATAATGTTGAGATTGATGAGAATGAAAAATAAAATTTTAAAATTTTCAAGAATCAGGTTTGATTAGATAGTTACATTGTATATCATAGTATATCTATTCATACTAAAAGAATATTGATATATGACAACTGAACCACTCTAGTCTCTTAAATTTTGTTACATTAAATAGATAATGACATTAATAATAAATATTGTATTGGATTCATGAATGATGAAATATACCAATTAGATAATAATGACAAATGGGATATTGTTTTTAGACTAAAAGAATAAAAAATTATATGGTCCATATAGGTGTTTAAAAACAAATTGAATGAAAATGGAGAGGATGAAATGAATAAATTAAGATATGATTGTAAAGATCACTCACAAGTTTAAGGGGGTGATTTTATAGAGTCCATTTCTCTTAGTGGAATGTTAGAGTCTATTAAAATGTTTCATAATATTTTTCAACCAAAATAATGTATAATTTTTTTGAAATGGATATAAATTATTCTTTCATGAATGGTGATACAGATGAAGAAGTGTATACTTGGATACCTAATGGTTTTGGGCATTATAATTATGGACTTATAGTATTAAAATTTATAATTATTTACATTGATTGAAGAAGGATCCAAATTAATGGTATTTTAACGAGTATTCTACTTAAAGTATAAAACATTCAAAAAATTAAAAGTTAACAGTAATATGTACATAACTAATATATAAGTATGTACTATACGAGTGACATTATATGATGATGAAATTGATTTTGAAGTGATAAAAAATTTCTTTTAAAGTGGTTTTAAAAAAGTTCAGAAACTATTTTGATATGTTAATACAATGAAATTCAAAATATATCTTAGTATTACATGTTATACAAGAAGAAAATTATATTTTTAAATCCCAAGATAAGTATTTAAGGGAATTGTTTATGAATTTCTACATGAAATATTCAAAGCTAGAATCCACAGCTAAACAATTATGTTAAAACTGTAGAGGGATACTAATTATGAAATTTTAAATAAAAAATATTTCAGATCATTAGTTGGAAGTTATCTTTATCATTCTATATCAGGACCAGATACTGTAAATGTTATCTATTTGTGTGATATATATCAGAGTGATCATATGGAATCAAAACTTGATGATTACCAAATGTTTCAAAAAATAGTAAAGTTAAATCGAGTTATGGGATTCTATATAATAATGGAATGCACATAAAGTAATCAGGTTATGTTGATACTAGCTAGTCCGAATGTTATGATGATTGATGTTCCACCATATGTGTAATTATTCTACTAGGATAAGTAACTTTTATCTGTAACTATAATAAAAAAGAATCTATTACATTAGTCATAATAAAGTATAAATATTTTGCTTCTACATGATATTTTAGTAATACTCAATGGATAAATGATTTGGTTAGATAATTTAATGTAAATATTGAAAATTAACTAATTATTTTTCATGCGTATTAATGTTCCATTGAATTTTCTAAAAGTATTGAACAATATTAACAGTATAATAAAATATAAATATGGTTTAATTTTACATTACTGATAGTTTAATATAGAGACATAATGATCAATTTGTTTTCCCATCAAAGAGAAGTTAATATATTTTTGCAATAATGAAAATCATAAATATAGATTTTAGACTGTAGTATTGAACATTAATTTTCATATCTTCCCTCTCTCTTGGGGAACATTTGGTGTATAACCCTCATATAGTATTCGATTTTAAAGTTAAAATAGAAGAAAAAATGAACAAATATCATGCAATAATGATCAAATATTTTATGGTGATGTTAAAGGTACATATTCATTTCACGTCACATGAATCCACGAGTTAAGGTAAAAGTGGTGAAAATTATGGTTTGAATTATTATGTTATGGGGGAGAAACCATCAATTATATATCTGAAACTCTATTTTATACAAGGGAAAGAAGTCCTTCAAAAACATTATACAATATTCTACATATCATGCAAGAGAGAATTTTAATAGATGTCTATTAAGTAAAGTTTAGTTTTTTTTTCAATCATTATGGGGGTCAAAATATGAAAAGAGATATATTCATGCATGAAATTTAATTATTGGAGAATATAATAGTTATATTCGACGAATTATTTAATTATTAAGACAATATTTGAGAATACATTAAATATTTATTTTGGATATTTAGAAATATCTGAAAGTTAATTCAGAAGGATATGACTATTTCTTGTAATTTTTTTTATTCTATGTTAGAGTTAAAAATATAATAAGGAAATGACTCATATGTTGTTCATCTATCATTCAAATTCAAGATAATGATTAAAAATTCCAAAAAGGATGAGTATTTACAATTATAATGGATCTCTGTAAAAGTTATTATATCTCATGTTGTAATCATTTAATCCTTAAATTGGTGATTTAATTTGGCTATCATAGTTTAACACAAGAGGTCACCAAAATATGAGTGACTCCATCATCCTATTATTATTTTAAGATTCATTCACAATAGAATAATAGAAGAATTAATATGTGTAACTCCCAAATTATAAGGTACATGATGAATTTTGGATGATTATTGTATCACCATATAATAGTAACCACTGAAGGTCAAAAGAGTAACCCAGTATTAATATGGATTTGAATTGGAAATGTTTATATTATATTTTTGGTAAATTGATAGGATATGTAAATTTTGTAAGATAGTTTTTTGATGTTGTAATATATGGATATTTTTTAAGATGATTTTTTATAATATAATAATTTTCAATAGATACAACCACATATTATAAAATCTAGATATTGAAAGGATGAAATTTGACTTCCAAAGGATCATTATACTATGTTTTCAAGGATAGTGGAATATTTTTAAGGATGAATATACACTTTTAAGGATCATTAATCCTTACTATATAATTACTACTAAGGACTTATTAATGATTAAAAAGTTCATATTGTTTTAAAAAATTTAATTTATGAGATTATAAATTAAAATACCAAGTTTTCAATAATTGAAAATTTTATTGATATAAATAAATATATATGACACACAAGATCATTTATTCAATGAATTATTCATCACAATGAGATTATTATTTGTTTATATTACTAAAAAACATCATCCATTAAATGTAAGGTTCTGTTTTAGCAAGATTAAGAGTTTATGTCATGACTTCATGTAGTTATTTATACTATAAACACTATATATTAACCTATATTCCACCATAGATAAATTTTAAATATTACATGGTTTCTGTGAAGTTTTGATTTAATTAAAATATCATTGGAATCTCAATGTTATAAATTAAATTTATTGACTAGAAGAAAATGAGATTAAATAATATTGAATGATAAAATAAAATCTATAATTATTTTTTACAATATGAAATGAAATAAATATTATGCAGCTAATTTTTTTGAAATATTTACTTATTTTAAAAATCAAACCCATTATTCATGTAATAAACTATGAATATAAAATAAATAAATTAATAATGGTTGTGTTTTTGATAAATTAAGATGTATGTCGATAATCTACTGCATTGATGAATATAAGTATTGAAGATAGAGAAGCGGGATAACATCAAGCTTCACTAAACCTATGATTTTTAAATTGGTTGTGGTATGATTATTTGATTCCTGGTCATACATAGGCTTCTTGTGAAGGATAAAAAATATCTCTTCATGAATTCATTATCTCATGCATGGAAAGATAATCATTAAAAACTAATAAGGGAGGTCAATATGAATAATGTAGATTGTTCATTTTTTAGTAGGAAATGTCTTTTCTATAAAACATCTTTTATTTTATATTCATCTATCTAGGGAGATATTGAAGATATTGTTAATAATCAATACTCAGGAGAGTTGAAAAAAACTAGTGGCAGTAGTTTAAATAATGATGTCCATCATATTTGGAAATTAGATGATACTTTCCCTCAAGAAGAGGATGATACCATCTCCGGAAATTTTTTGTTATAATAAATCTATCTTTAATAACTATAATACAATAGTGATAATTATTTTATTCATTATAAGAGTTTAACATTAAATTAAGAATTCTCTCACATTGAGTCCATTCCTTGTAAAATTTCAATGTATTTTGCTTTAATTTCAATTTTACTAAATATCGGCGAGGAAAAAATTATGGGATAGTGGATTATTAATTTAATCAAGCACAATGGATAATTATAAAATTTATTATAAAAAGTGTACTATTGATTCACCCCCACCCCAATCAGTGGTGCACTAGTATCCTACCCTCTATGTCTATAATGTTAAAACTTGGATAATAACATTCAATGTGGGTTTTAAATAATATTAACTTATCCATCATTAGGTAAATAGATAAGTTCTATATCTCAAGAATAATAAAGTCTTATGATATATCCATCTCAGATATAGAGATAATACATTAAGTAAATCACAACCCTTGTTATTTGTTCTTGCAAGGAGCTATAGATTATTCAATATCATGCTTTATAGCATTGGATAGAATGTTTAATAGATCAATGAAACTTTAATATAAAAATTAATAATAGGTTTTTGTGTCAAATAAAATAGTATCAGTCAATAATAAAATAATTAAGGAACATAATTGTGTTTCCAATACCTTTTAGATCGTACAGTCAATACACTACATTCAACAACCTCTCCATATAATTTTTCTGAGTATAATGACTGGGCTTTAAACAGTATGTAATCTTGTAATTTATTTATAATTCACTTGTTTACATTACCAATTATATTTTCAATTTAGAGTTTTAAGAAATTATTGTGTAATTCATACACATCCACCCAGAAGAATAAAATTTTGGTACATCTAAAACAATATCCATTTCATACATAATAAAAAAATTAATAAAACATGAAAAAATTTTATGAATATTTTTCACTCCATTTAACTTGGATTATTTTTCTTTTATCTTACCCATCCTTAAGCCTTGTGATTTTTTTAAAATGTTGTATGATGAAAAAAAGAATAGTAATGGACATAAAAGAACAGAAAATTTATTCCCTAAAGACTTATAAACATATGAAGTAATTTTCACCATGACATACTTATCACCCATAGATTATCATGTACTTACATTGTGAAAAAAATAGATCTCCATAAAACAGAGAAAAAATAAATTACACCATATTAGAAAATTTGATTATTACTTAATTTATATTATAACCATCATGGATACCAAATGATTGGTAACACTCTTGGATACCTGACTATGTAACCCTCACAAATACCATATGATTTAACTATCGAAGTTACATATGGAATAAAATTTATGGACAAATGCCAACATAAAAATAAACTATGCATTAGAGGTATATATAGGTCCCAGCCTTTATCACAAAAAATTCCTGTGAACCGAAAAATAATCATAAAACATGAATAATATCATCATAAAAACATTCTTTTGAATTTGGTAAAAGGATACATTAAAGAGGATTTTAAAAGAAATATGCCTTAACTTAGGTTTTTCTAACTTCTAACATGTTCAAACCCCATATATAATAGTTTAAATAATGGTTTAAATATATTTAGAGACTATATTTATAATTATAATACCTTGTATGATCTTTTTATAACAAATTTACACACATTTATTAATAATATTTTTTCATTATTTAGGGTGCATTTATTTCATAGTCTCGATGGTTAGTCCATTGTGTATTTTTCTATTTAATGAAAGAAAAACTATATAAGTGGAATGAAATATTATTAATATGTTTCAAAAAATTTAAATGATACCATATATTAGTTTTTTATGATATAATTATGAATCATTATATAAAAAATTTATGAAAATGACTTTTATTTTGGAAATTTTTACACCATCACAAACTTATATCAATTTTTTAATATAATATTTATACATTAGTTCTAAGAAATCATATTATATATAATATTTATAAAAATAATATTTATCCATAATAATTATTTATAAAAATACCTCAATGTGGTAAAATAAAATGAAAATTTTTCATCCATGAAGGTTGTTAATCGACACATCATGCATGATGCTTTCATTTTATAGAATAAGATGAGAAAAGGAGAGTTATTAAGATGGATATTTCATTAACACAATAGAATTCTTATATTTTTAAGCCACTGGACATATAATGTCAATTGGATGAGGTAGGTGAGCACAGAATAAGAAATGATTAGAAAAGGAAAAGAAAATAAAAGAAAATGAAAGAGGATTTTACCTTTTGAATTCTTCTTTGAGGGAACCCCATTAACACACTTTTTTTGGCCTTTTAATAAGAAAACTAGGTATTAGAAGCAGGAAAAAGTCTTGGGGAGAGAATTGGGCATAAATTAAATAATATAAAAGGCTTTTAGGTTTGGGGGTAATATATGTTAAGGGGTGGTATGCAGGAGAAACGTGTTTTCCTATTATTTTATTCATTAGTTATTAAGTTTGGATCAAGAATATGAATGTTTTGAAAATTATCACTAAATATATTTAAATAATTAATTTGAGTTTTATATTATGGTGATTAAATAAAAAATATCTCAATTAATATTATTTATAACTTATAATTTATATATAAAGTAAATTATTTTATTGTACTATTCAGAAAAAATTCAAGAATTTTTTAAAATATAAAAAATTAAACCTAACAATTTTTCAACATTTAGAATTAAAAAATGATCCCCATTTTATGAAAATAATTTCTTAATATGATAAATTTAATTTTTATAAAATAATTATCAATTATTTGAATAATAATAATTTTTTAATTCTAAAAGATTTTTTGATAGGTTAAAAAGTAAATTAAGGTGTCATAAAAATATCATTCAATTATAAGACAAAAAAATTAATTTATGAATCTATTTTACGAAAATATATTTTATTTTATTTAATTATATTAATAAAAAAATTGTAATTAAATATTTATGACTCATAAAAGTACAAAAAATTAATTTATCATTTCCAAAAAAATAGTTACTTATTCTGTGGTATAAATATGTCATTACTGAACTTAAAATATACATAAATTTTATTTATAATCTTATATGTGATGTTAATACTTGGTAGGAAATTTTTCCTACTTTATCTAGGATTTTATAATTTAGAATGAACTATGGAGTTAGCTTTCATATATTACCAAAACACATTACACTTTTCCATGGAGATATTTTAAGGAAAACCTGATCACCTGCCTTGAAAGAAAATTACTTCCTTATATTATCTGTATAAATTTCTTACCTTCTCTAAGATAACTTCATGTGTTGTTGAATCATCTTAACTTTCTCATTGAATTTCTATATACATTATAGTCCCATAAATATCCTTTCTCTAACATCATCCGAAAATGATAGAGTTCGACACCGCTTTCCATATAATTCCTCAAAATTTTCTATATTTATATTAGAATGAAAACTATTATTATAAGAAAACTCAACTAATTAAATATGATGGTATTAACATGCCTAGTATTCTATTTAACAAGAACATAACATGTCATACAAAGGATTAATTGTTCTCTTAGTATATCTATCAGATTATGGATGAATAGTTATGATGAAATTTAATTTATTCCCAAACAAATCTGAAGGAATTTCAAAAATACTGAACCGAACCTCGGATCATAGTTATATAAAATAGAGAGAATAAAACCATGTAACCTAAAAATATCATTGAGGTACAACCAATAGATTTTTTCTAAGGTTAGATTATCTCAAATATTATGGAAATTTGTAGATTTAGTCATCTGATCAATAATAACCCAAATCACATTTTTCCCTCAAGATGTCTTTGGAACTCCCACCATGAAGTCCATGGATATATTTGTTCATTTCCATTTTTGAACTACCAATTCTTAATCACCCCCTATGTTATTTTTTTTCTCTTATTTAACATTTTGAAAGGTCAAGTATTTCTAGTTTAAATCAAATATATCTCTTTTCATTCCCTATCATTAGTAATACTGCCGAAGGTATCTGTACATCTTAGTTCTACCAGGATGAACTAAAAATTCAGAACTACGAGATTCACCAAACATTTATTTCATCACCTGTGATTCACACAGTACACATAATCTCTAACCAAATTTCAAAACATAGTCTTTATCAAAATTAATTTATATAAACCGACCAATTTAAAAAATTTCACCTCTTTTTAAAACTCACAATCTTCCTTGTACACTTTTTTAATTCCTTTTGACAGATACAACTATAATAACACCTAAAACAAAATAGAATAATTTCTTCCACCAATTAATTCCCATCCAAAATTTCTCAATTCATAAACCAAGGGGCCATGTTCAAAACATAACATGTATAATGATGCATGATTTTTTCTACATAAGGAATCTTGTACTTTGTTTTCTTTTATAGTATGATTTTTGATCATGAAATCATAATATTTTATCAGTTAAATCTATCTTATCTTACTCGTGTTCAATTCCTTCTAAGTGAATATATACTTTAAACATTTATTTATAGTATATATGTCAAATTGGGCACCATATAAATGATGTCTCTAAATTTTTAAAGATAAAACGATGTATGAAAATTCCAGGTCATGTGAGGGATAATTTAACTCCTGATGTTTTAGTTTTCTAGAAGAATAATCAATTACCTGGTCATTATGCTTCAAAAAAAAACCATTTCCCTTCAAACATGAATCATTATAGATAAAAAATCACTATATCTAGAAGAAAAAGTGAAAACATGATCATTAACCAATCTTATCTTTGGCACCTAAAAGAGAACATTACATTCTTCTCTCCAAATAAATTAAAACCATTTTCATCTTCCCTTAGTTTTCTGGATAGATAACCATGCAATGTTTTTAACCAAATGTAAGTTGAAACATACTAATCCAATTAAACTATGAATCTCTATAAAATTTTAGGTCTTGGACACTCATCAACCACTTTTTTTGATGGGGTCAACTATTATGACATCCATAGTTACATTGTACCAAGGAAAATAAATCTTTTGCAACAAAAAATCATGTTTTCTAATCATCACTTATAAATTTTTTTCTTTAAATATTTGTAGCACAATCCTTACAAGTCTTTCATGATCCTTATAAATTTTGTAAAAAACCCAAATATCATCGATAAAAAAACAAAGAACTTATTAAGATATTCATAAGATCAATAAACATAGTAGGAGAAATTTTCAAACCAAAGGGCATAAAAACAAACTCAAAATGCCCATATATAGTACATAATTTTGATTTAGGAATTTTATCATCCCCCACATTCAGCTGATGACATCGGGATATCATGTTAATATTGGAAAAATATTGACCTCCCTAGAGATGGTCAAATAACTCCTTAATATGAGTAAGTGGATACTTATTCATAACTATAATGTTATTTAAAGATATGTAATCAATGAAAAGATTCATTGAACTATCATTCTTTTTATCAAATAAAATAGAAAACCCTCATGTGGAAGTGCTAGGATGAATGATGCCACTATCATCAAACTACTACAACTACTTTTTCAATTCAAGAATTTCCACTTGATTCATTTTATAAAGGTATTTAGAGACTGTATTACTATTTGGAGCTAAGTCAATTGTAAATTTAACTTCATTTTAGGTATAACATCAAAAAACTCATCAAGAAAAACATCTTGGTATACATTTACCACTAGAAAATAATTAATCTAAACAGTTTCATTTTTTTTCAACAATATCTGGAATATAACATTCATATCCATCTATTAATAGTTTATTAGATTCCAGTTATGTTATCAATGGTATGGGATCATTCTTGTATAAAAATTAAACTCTTTCTAAAAAACATCATTAACTCTACATTCAATCATAACATGATAAACAAATGTCCAATCGATACCTGGAATAAAATCAAACTCTAATTAGGAAAAAACAAAAGGGTTTTTAAGAAATTTATATCCATATAAGACAACATAAAGATTCATATAATTAATTATTCTATTATATTTTCCCCTGCTGTTTTAATCGTAAGTTCTGGTTTCATTTCCTGATGTAAATGTTCAAATCTACCAAAAACATTTTCAAATATAAAGGAATTTATAAAACCCATATCAAACAAATCATTAGAAAAATTGGAGTACACAAATAGATTACCTGATACAACTTCATTAGATGGCCCAATATCAGCTAATGTAGTTTCAAATGATTTCACTACACCTTTCTGCTTATAATCTGGATTCATTCTATCAATCAGAACTTTCTTTCGGAAGGTATTTTCATAATACCCCATCACACTACATTTAAAACACTTTATCATTTTATTATTAGAATTAAACATAATATAATTTTCATTGTTTTCTCAGACCATATGTTTAAAGATACCAAATCAAAAAAAACATTACTATTTTGTTAAGGCATTCCCCATGGTGCTTTTTACTAAACGCTTCCCAAAATAGAAACCATATTTTTATATCTTCATATTTAATCAATTGATTCTTAACCATTTCCTCTCATATAAAAATTATCTTATGATTGTTTTAAAGTAAATATGTTCTCCATAATTCTCTATTTCTACCCCCTACACACATCAAACAATTTTCTCATAAATTTTGAAATATCGGGAGGCAAATTCCCTTTGGCATATTGTCTCAATGCTCAGTAAAAATGCCTGATTTAACTATAATGATATCAAATAACATTTGGATAATACCTTACCAATTGATTGAATATTGATTCATAAATGTCAATTGAATATTAATTCCTTTTTTCAATTAATTGAATTTATTTTTCATCCTACGTCAAACCAACATAAGAAAATATTTTTCAAGGAACATGTTATTAAATCCATCTAATTTCAAGGCATCAATCACCTATATATCCATGATATTCATGACCATTGACCACCATTGGTTTAATTCACCTAAAAAATGATAAATGGAATGAATAAACATTGGATTTTTCTAACACCCCATGGCATAGAATATATTTTCAAGTTCATTAATGCACTCTTCATCCACCACTGGGTTTGAAGATTCCTTGAAAGTAGGAGGGTGTTGGTTTGTAAAATGTTCCATTATCATCATTTTCCATTGTGGTAGCTCTAGTTGTTCTCATACATGGATGTCACCTCCATTTATATCATGTTTCAACTAACCCATTACCTTCCAAAACTACTTGGTGGAAATTTACACCATTCTAGGTTGTAGATTTGGAATGATATCATCCTCTTGGTGCCTTATTAATTTAAATTCATGTTTTCTTATATAGAAATCCACACTGAATAGACATATATTAGATGAAGAATAATTATAATCCTTATACTCTATATCATTTCAACATAACCATAAGTTAAAAATAATTTATGGTATTTTATCAACATTATCTTAACCACTAATGTTATCTAAACTGTGCTCTGATACCCTCTATAAAGACTTAGCCTTAAACATTACATAATCAATTATTCTTTTAGAACATACTTTCTTACATTAACAAAGTTCAATTAAGTTTAGAGTTATAGAAAATTAGTACATAATTCATAAATATTAACCAAAAATCATACAAAGTGGGTACTATAAAAATAGTATCCATTTCTTTTAAAAGACAAATGTTTTTAATAAAACATTAAATATTTTCATGAAAAATATCCACAATATTCCTCTTGGATTCTTCTTTTCTCTTACCCATTATTACGAATTTTTAATTTTTTAAGATATTTGAATAAACACAAAAATCAGATTAATGGTAATAAATTAAAGTAAATGTTATTCCATGATTACTTATAAACATATCAAATCATTTTCACAAATATATAATTCTAATGCATGGAGTAACATATACTTTGTGAAAAAGGATACTTCCATAAAGCATAGAAAAAATAAATAATACTATATAGATAACTTGTGGAATTTCTTAATTAATATTTTAACCCACATGAATACCATATGATTTATAACCCTCACATCAATCTTACAATGTAACCCTCATGACTACCTTATGATGTAACCATCGTAGTTACAAATTGAATAACCATTATAGAGAACAGAAAATAAAAACAAAAAATTAATTAGAGGGAGATATAAGTCACACACATAGTCATAAAAAATTCCCACGAACCTGAAAATAATAACAAAACAATGATAATTGCATCATAAAAATATTCTATTTTAATTTAGGAAAAATATACTTTACAACAAACATTAAAAGGAATGTCCCTTACCTCAGGTTCGTCAAACATAAAACAAGTTCAAAACTCTTATATAATGGTTTAAATACTGTTATCAATATATTAAATAACTATATTAATATTTATAAGAACTCTTATAATCTTTTCATAAAAATATTACGCCCATTTATTAATAATATTTTTTTTTATTTTCATTGTTTCAGGTACATTTATTTCATGGTTTCCATGGTTGGTTCATTATGGGTTGTCTTTTGAAATGGATGAAAAACTCAAGAAGTGCATTATAATGGTACTAATATGTTTCAAAATTTTTAAAACATACCATATATCATTTTATTTTCTATTATGAGGACTATTAATTAGATAGTGCATTAATGAAAATGATTTAATTAATTTGGGCAGTTTTTACGACCATCATGAACATATATCCTTTTGTTTAATATAATGTTTATATTTTGGTTTGAGAACATTATATTACTTATAATATGTATAATAAAATCTGATTTAACCAAAATATTTTTTATGACTATCCTTGATGGAGAGAAAAGAAATTGAAAATTTACCATCCACAAAGTCGGTGAAGCAACACATCATAGGCAATTCTTCTATTTTCAAGAATAATAGGAAAATAGGGGGGGGTTTGATTATTGATATTCCATTAACACAAGAAAATTAACATATATGTAATACAATGGAGTTATAATTTTACTTGTATGAGGGGAGGTTATGATAGAATAATAATTTAAAACCAAATAAAATCAAATGGGATTTTACCTATTAAATTATTCTCCTTGAGAACCTCCTTAAGGACAATCGTTTTGGAATTTTGGTTAGAGTAGAAGGTGCTAGACATTAAAAAGAGGATTGGGAAGGGAATTGGTCAAAAATAAAACAATATAAAAGCCTTCGTGGTGTGAGCATAGTAGGGGGTGAGGGTGGTATTAATAGTTGAGAATATTGGTGGTTTATCATGATTTTATTCATTACAATATTAATTTTTCTCAAGAATATGAATAGTTTGATCATTATCAGTAAATATATTAAAATAATGAACATGAGTTTGATATTATGGGGACTAAATAATCAATGAATCAAGTAATAGTTTATATAACATATAATTTATATATGACTCTAGGAACAATGTTTTAACATATAATCTATATATACTGTAAATTAATGTATTTTACAATTCCCAAAAAAATATAGTTCAAAAAAACCCAAAAATTCCCCATAATTGTTTTTCAATATGCAGAATGAAAAAATGATCTCCATTTTATAAAAATTATTTTCTATATATTAGAAATTTAATTTCTAATTAAAATCATCAATTATTCGAAAAATACTAATTTTAAAATTATAACTCGTTTTTGGAAACTTTGAAAAATTAATTAAATTCTCATAAAATTATTTTATAATCCTAATAAAACAATATATTAAATTTTGAATCTCTTTTATGAAAACATATTTTTATTTTAAATCATTATATAAATTATAAAATTGTAATTAAATATTTTTGATTTACAAAAATACCATCACATAATTTATCATTTCCAAAACATTTATTAACTTATTCCATTATATAAATATATCATGATTACACATATAAGATATATACATTTTATTTATACTATATTATGAGAGGTTACTATTCTATTAGTATATATCCCCTAATTTTTATAAATACCACTTATTTTATAACACATTTATAATGAATTTGAATATTTAATTTCAGAATGAAAAAATATATTTCATAAGTTCCTTGGTTATCACACTGAGTCCTACTGTTATCTTGAGTCTCATACCTAAATTATATTTTCATGTATGATGTGTCATACCTACCCCCAGGTATATATAGTTAGGACCTAGTTTCTTTATAAGCAACTTATTACACAAGATACCTCTTTGGGTATTAATGATGTAAATTACTTCTTGATGAGGGATTGTTTCTATAAATCCATTAGAGAACATACATATGAATAAAAGTGTGAAAATACTTGGGGCCTCTTGAAAAGAATGTTCCATATTAGACATCCTATCATCTTGATGGAAGAAAAGACGTTTTCCTAACATAGGGGTTAATGAATAAAACTATGATGGATTTATTGAGCCTGCATTACGAAACTTCTAGTTTCATCAAGTTTTTTAGTCTACGTAAAAAAGACACATCCACCATTTCATGGAATGTGAGTCGATTTAATCAGGCCTGGCATCACATCATTGTCTATTTCCATAGTAATTAAATACAAAACCACTTCTACATTAATAAGTAGTAATATTATCAAAATATATGATAAAATATCAGTTCTACATCTCACTTGAAAATGGTTATATTTTAATTAATTATTCATAACCATTTAATGAAAAAAGTGAAAAAATTGTGAAAATTTGTTTTTATAAACTATGAAATCATAGTTTCCTAGCATGAGGAGAAAAAATTCCCTTAGACTAACCAGTTACATGGTTTTAGGACAAAACTATTGATTCAAAACAATACTAAAGTAATTCCATATTAGTTTATTTTATATAATAATATAGACAATAGAATCCAACTTTTGTTTTGGTACCTTCAAAAATAAACATAGTACACATCAAATTTATAAGTTCATATGTTTCATATAATTCTAAAATATGTTCATTTTTTTTAACTCCCTCTTCATTTCAGTGATCATATCTTCCCAAAATAGAAAGAGTATTACGGAGAACAAATTATTGAGATAAATTATTATATTGACTTATTCTCACACCCACCACGTTATCTTGAATAGGAAAATTAATTTCCATATATTTCATTGCTTAAATAGTTTAATCCCCTTTATAGATTTAATTTGATCCATTGAATGATTAGATCTCACATAAATCTACATCACCCTACAAAATATTTTTAGGGGTTCTTAGATAGGGAATAATAATATATGTGATCAAATAAATATGATAAAACCACCCATTCAATAAATATCATCAATTGAAACCTTAAACATTCATAAAATAACTATAATGATAATGAAATGTTTTTAAAATGAGAAATAATAAAATAACAATATTTATCACCATGTATTGTTATATCACATGGTTTACCAATAATTATGCCAAGTTTTTGGGTGTAAATGGGGTCCTCTTTTCGTTTAGATTTCATAGTTTATATGTTGTTTCAAAACTAAGTACCCAAACCTTTTACCATTGAAATTCTCTACAAATGAATATTCATCAACCCTAGATTACTTATATTCCATAAAAAATGATATTGATATATAATTATCCTTTATTAAAAATTCATAATTACTTAAGTGTTATTAAAATGAATTTTTTATATATAATCACTCTAAACCTACCCCCCATGGATTTTTAGTCATATCTATGAACTACCCTAAATTACCAAATATCATAAATGACAATCAATCTTTAATATTATTTTTTCATCATCCATCATGATCTATGTCTAACCTAATAATTTATCTATCCATGACAACACCCAAAGAATGATATCCATCCACATTGGTAAGAAACTATTTATTAGGAATCATGTATTCTCTTTTGGGAATGGTTTTCTACAAATAAATCAATCTATAATTGAGTGGGCCCTAGAAAATGATCCCACGTGACCCCTCAATATGTTGGTAGGTCAAGAAACTAATAAATTTACAAGGAAAAAATAAATTAACCATCATATAATAACATACATAATTTATCCTAGTAAACCAAAATAATAACCAAAACATTAGGATCATATATATAATAAAAAAATTATCAAGATGTCTAATATACATATATAAATTTGAAAAAAGTTATTCCAAATGGATTGGAGGATGAGAAGGATATAATGATGTAAAAAAATATTGTGAATATATAACTAAATCCAAAATCCAAAAAAAATTAACCAAATGAATTTCTAATCATCTCAAAATTATATGTTTTATATCGAACCATATCACATCTTCAAAACATAAACTAAGCTAAAATAGATATCCACTTACTCTAAATAGTACCTTTTATTTACCAATGTTATTAAAATAATGCATAACATATACTCAATGGTTGATTCTATGAAATGAGTATAATTATACTAGTAAGATCTAAATAATTTTCAAAATAAAATCATTTGAAAAAAACCATATTAAAATTGACTTTAATTTTATATAAAAAGTAATACTATATTATTAAATTAATTATGACAGTAATTTCATATAATGTTTTTTTAAATTAATCATCATGCGATATTCTATAGGTTACCTATGGCTAATTTTCCTTAATATACCCCTATTAAACTATATCAAAACCAAGTATCTAATAATGTGTCTAGGCCTCCAGCTATATTGGTATCCTAAACTAGCATGAATATTCACTAGCAAGAGTAGTGTCCATGACAAGTGATCAACATGATAGTTATGTAGGAAGAGTGGGATAAATAACTAATAATTTACCTATCATATATTTTCTAATGATTCTTCTAACATTCTAATGACACATAACGTTTCATAAGATAATTTTAATTTTCTTCAAAAAAATTATTGGAGACATGTTTAAATATTTAACCAATCTTTGATTGGCCTATAAAATTAGAAAATACAAATCATACAATTCATAACACTATTACTACTAATAATAATGATGAAGGAATATAAAATATTATATCTCATGTAGATAAGTTTTGAATAATGGAATATAATTCTATTAAACAATTGGAAACACGGTTTTTATAAATCATCCATGTTAGGTTATTAAATAATAAATATCATAGAAAACTGAATACCTAGAGTTAGTAGGACACCACTAACTAAAAAAATTAACCAATCCATCTAAAATTCGTATAAATAATAAAATTTGACAAAACCATTGATTTTTTTGAAAAAAAAATTAAAGAATAAAGAAAATTTATGAGAAATCAAGATTAGGAACCCATGTTTTCTTATCCTTAACTATATGTAAACCCTAAAATAAATGACATAAATAGTGGGAAGAAATCAATTAATATATCTCAAAATTGAATATAATAGGATGAGGGAAATATAGTATCATACCCATTATATGACTATACGAAATTACTAACCCTATTTTTTTACAAAATTTAAAAAATTAATAAATTATATAAAAAACACATCACAAAAAATTTTTAGTACAATAATCATCTATTAGATATCATATGTACCCTTAGATATCATATCGATATAACCATTATTTTGTATTGATAAAACAATTATAAATCATATAGAAAGACCTTATATATCATAAGAGAAATTCCATTCACCCATATATATAAACTCATATGTATAGGAAATGAAATTTTTTATAATCCAATATTAGTAACCCTTATGTGTTACCCCTTACACATAGGGTGAACCCTAAGTATCATAGAGTATACACTTATAAATTATAGTTTTTTAAATACTTAACTAATATTCCAAATTATAATAGGAACAATTCACATGGGTAAAATATACATGAAGAAACTTATTTGTGAGGACTTATCCATTTTTATGATCATTTACATACATGTAAAATTTATTCTTTAAACACATACAGACGTCCAAATTTTCAACAAATAATTTCTAAAATTCACCATTGTTCTCCATGTCCTGATGCCTTCTAGATACAATGTGAACACTAGAAAGCCTAATATTTCATTCATTATATTCCCACTCACCATTTTATTATTCCTTGTATTATGGTGTTTTTTATACCTTCTGAAAAATTATTTACTTAATCCAATGACAACCCATTATAGTCACACCATGACCTATAACTACTCCAGCAATACCATTATGGGGTGAAAATATAAATAGTCAGTCAATGATCTGACCAAAATAAAGAAATTGAGACAAAAGTCAATAAATTTTAGATTTTGTACAAAAAAATTATATAGTGGGAGTAATAGTGTGTATTTCATTTATAAAAAAATTATATTATTTTATGAAATAATGAATGCGTCATTCAATCATTAAAAGTTTTAATAATCATAATTGGTGGTAATGAAAAAATGGAAATCATTTCCCAAAAAATTATAGAAAGAATATTTGTTATTGGGCTATAAAAATGGAATGGGTAATAAAATTAAATACAATGTTATTTATGAAAAGTAAAATTAGAATATTGGTAAATCATTTTATTTTGAGTAACATTATAATATTAAGTAAGAAATAACTTTTTTTGTGATGTTTCCCAAAAAAATAAAATACATTGAAAAAAGTTATAAATTTATAGTGATTAATAAATAAAGTCTAATTGAACTAATAAAATGAAAACATGTGTGCTTATGATTCTAAAATAAGCAAAAAAGGAAAGATATAAATGTTTGTTAATGATTTAGCATGTATCACATATATTAAAGTTTTGTTGAATTAATCAGAATATTTATATAATTATAACTGTTATAATATAAATTTAGATAATACAATATGATAAATCATTAAAACGTTTTGAGGTGAAAATGAAGCTAAATATACAAAATGGGGGAAGTAACAGAAAAACATGATTCATTTCTGTCATACTGAGAATGGTTTAATAAAATAAATGATAATTTTAGGAAAAAAAGAGATGAAAATTTCATGGATCCATGTAGAGAAGTATCAACTATACATGATACATATTACAAAAAAGGTAGAATATGTTAATGAAATATAATTTAATTATAGTATAACTTGTAATGATGAATGCATTAATCCAAGTGTAATAATGTTTATAAGTATTTTCAAAAATTTAATCATAGAAACAATCTTTTGTAACAACATTTATGTTATCTAAAATCAATGGATAATTATGAATTCTAACCATTAATGGTTACTCAATTAATATATTTTTAAAATTAATATGTAACAAATAAATATTATATTTCTTCTATGAATAATCAATTAAAATTATAATAATGAAATATATGATTTACTTCAAAAAAAAGTAAGGGATGAATGTCATAAGAATGTAGTGGGTGTTCTTAAATAATCATAATGGAAAAGGTGCAGTTTCATAGAACAATTCTATTTGTTTTCAAAAAAATATTCTAAAACTGAGGGTATTTATATTGAAGATAAAATTGCTTATATATAAATTCATTAAAATATTTAATTATATATAATATTTTGTTAATAAAAATAGAATATTATGAATTTAGTTTAAATTTTTCATTTTTTTAATGGGAATCTGGATGGGGAGTTATGCATGAAACAAAAAAAATATTTATTCATAATGGTGATGGAAGGTAAGTGTTCATGCTGGTGAAATTAACTTATAGGCTTTAAAAGTAACCCATGTTTAAAGACCTGTATATTTTAAGGTTGTAAACGTGAGGGTGAAAATGATCTTTTTTTCTTGGATTCCCATGGTGGTAAAAATAGTAATTTATTCTTCCAACCTCTCTTTGAAAAAATTTTAACTACTAAATTGGTATTTATAATGGGGTATTTTCAATTACATAACAGTTTGGTGAGATTTTAGGTCAGACAATTTTTTTGGAATATAATAGTACTTATTTAATTAATATTAGCTATTGATTAATGTAGACATTGATATATTTTAAATAGATCCTCCTGTGGGAATTTTTATTTGTAATCGGGACCATAATTGAGGGGTTTAACTAGGAAAGGTTTAAATAATACTTGGGTTCTCATCCCCAAGATAAAACATTAAATGGGGATTTAAGTTAAAATAATGTAATAAAATTTATTAGTTTAATTATTGAAATTTTCTCAGCCTCACCCCATTTAAAAAATTCAGACTATTAGGGGATAAAATCTCTCCATATAATATTTGACCCAAATTAGAAAGGGGGAGACAGATAGTGGATTATTCAACATGATGCTCGATCGAATCTAATTTGGGGTGTATCAGTCATTAAATGTGAGATTGATCTATATTCTAGGGTTATTGTCTATAAGTTTGGTTAGATATTTTCATTTTTTGTTACCCATTTGAATTGTCATTTTAAAATATAAATTTTTGTTGATGTTATTATATGAGTTTTTTATGGGTCAATCAAGGGAATATTTCATGAGTTTAAATTACTAATATTATTTTCAAAGGAATGAATATCCATTTGGATTAGGTTTTTAAAATTAATGATTTATGAGGGAATAAAGAGAAATAATTGGAAAAATAAATATAATACATATAAATATATTGGTGAAATCCACTATGTTTGTGTAAAAAATATTACCATGGCACAACAACCCAACGTTTTGTGAAGTAAATGAGAGTAACCCTTCCAAAGGCCACTATGTATGGGGAAATTGTGTTTCACATAAATTTGTCTAATGTTGTGTATGGGTAAAATAATATTCCCTTAAATGATGTTATTTACAATGTAATGATAACCTGGGTTAAATTTATATAATTTTAGGGGGATACATAACGGTAATATAAGTTACTCTAATTCATGGACCTCCTTCCACATAAAAAAAGAATATTTTTTATTAATTCAATTTATTATATTTTTTTAATTATTTATAAATATGTATTATGTATCATGTTAATGTGTTAAAATGAGTTTTAGTATTAAAAATAGATATTTAGGATCATAAATGGTGTGTTGGTCTCTAAAATGTGACTTAAAATTTATTCTGGGTTTTTTCTCAGTCTAAATGCACAAAAAAATTAATAATTGATTGTCTTTAAATATAATTATTTAATTGAATGATATTGAATTTGAGTATTTATTGTATAAATAATTATTTTTTTTATAAATGCGATTAAGTCCTTACATTGATAGGGAATAGCTATCCATAAATGGATAGTCCTTGATAGGGGTATTTGGGCTTCACATACAAGGGTAATAAATCCTTAAATTACGTAGGATTCCCCTTGAACAAACACCAAATACAAATTTATTTATTTATATATAGGAAATGTAATATACTAACTCCGTAATTTAGTGACTAAAAGTTTTAAATTAAATCATATAATTATTAAAATTGAATGAATTTTTTTATATATTTATACTGAGATGAAAAAGGTCACAATGGAAGAAAATGAAACTTTTTCATTGGTGGGATTATTATTCCAAAATTTTTTTGTAATAAAATTATAAATATGTCTCTTTTTATAAATTGAACCCTAATTGGGATAAATTAAATGGATTATATGAATATTGTGGTGAAACTATTTAAGAACCCTTATAACCATTGAGTAGTGCTATGACATGGGTTGCGAATGAATTTATCTAATAAAACTTTGTGGACCGAAGTGATTCTATGGAACCATTAGGCAGGTTGACATTAGCATCAGATAGGGGTTCATACCCCACTAGTGAATAAAAACCAGGTGGATATTGCATTGGTATTTTGATGGTAGGTTTGGTGAATGAAGTGATGTAATATTACATTATAGGAGAGACAGTCTCTGGGAAATTTCTCTATAGTGGTATTTGTATGGGTTCTCTTAACTTTTTTTTGATTCCTTCTGATTATTATGATGGTAGTTAGGGATTATTACCACTAAATAATTGGTGCTCACTTGAGAAGATATATCAAGATAAGGGAACCCAAGAAAGGTTTTCATGATACGATGATGTATATTAATCCTTGGTGACTCTATCATATTGTGTATCCCATGAGAGGATTATCAAGGTAATGGATAATGACGATTTGGGGTTTCACTAAAGAACATGATTTAATGATGTGATTCATGTAGGGAATTAGTTATCAGGAATGTTAATGCATTTTAGAGGCTAACATTAGTTATTCGAAATGGGTTTTGAAAGTGTAAAAACCATGTTATTATTTTGTTATTGTTACTTATAAGTGGTATTACTATTCGAATGATGGGAAATGACATATAAATTAATAATCGTGGGATTAGATCCATAAGAGTTAGTAGTTCTTGAGTATTATAGATGTTAGATATTTCTTTCATTGGATCTGCTAAATTTAATTATGTTGTCAATAAAGATTTCAAGTGATACAAATTATCTATAAGTGTTCCTCATGTTGTTAGTAGTGATTCCTATTTATTCCTAAGATCTTAATATATTTATAGATTTAATATATTAATTTATATTGAGTACTTGGATCCAATATGAGGCTTGGTGATGATACATCGGATACCCAGTGTGCCAAGGATTCAATTTGGTTGTGTAGTATCATCAGATCCATAGGATTTGACAACTAGCATTTGAAACATTCTGGGATTCCGAGGATTTCTATGATATAGTGATTACACCTGACATGATTTTTTTTATAAACCCATTATGATTCATAGGATGTGGTGATTAACCAATGTTTTGGATTTCCTAAAATACCTCCCAAGATCCATCCTGACAGTACTATTAATTAGGAATCCTATGATACTCCCTAGGATCCTTGACTTATTTGTTGAGGAGACACAATCATAGGATCTCAAAGAAGTAAATATATACTCTCCTGAATATATATTATCATTAGAGACACTTAGAAAATGATCAAAGTATACAAGGTCAACCTCAAGTTTCATGTTTAAACCCGAAGACTTATGGTAACAATTTACTAATTTCTATACACTATATTTCAGTATTATAAGAGTATATAACATGGAAATACATAATATTTATTGGTTTTGTTATAGAACACGTTTTTAGGTCCAAACTAAGTTTCAATCATACACAGTGTGGTTGACCATGGAATATAGAAACCCAAGAAGACCTTATGATCTATAGATTCTGGTAAGTAAGTGGATCAATGTAGCTTGATCATCTGAGATATCTTGAGAAGATTTGGAAAATATACTTGATGTATGGATTTGGGGTAGTATATCCCTAACACATTAAATATATTTATTTTATTATTAAAATTGTCAACCTAGTGAGAAATCATTTCTGACATTTTGTCCTGACCATGAGTCTATATATCACATTTCACGTTATTATAGATTATTCCCACTTTTATTATTTATGTGTACTTTGATTATCTATTATAGATGATATTTTTGTATTTATTCTTTTTTCAACCCATATAAGATCATATAGTCTCCCCCATAATCAAAAACTATACCTTAAATACTAGTTGGGAACCACTGTAATATTGGGATATGCCCCTATGTTCTTCTAGATTCTTAATCTGGTAATTTTAGAATAGATTGGTTTAGATCATAATTATATTTCATTATAGAACTTTTGTTACTGATATTAGTGTCTTTGTATTGAATTTATTTGTATGGAGATGTTAGAGAGGTGAAAAAGTAATGCATCATGTCATGTTATGGATTTTAGACTGGTGCATTATGAACACATTTTATGGTAGGATGTCAAATTTACTAAGTATATGGGATTTTATTTCTTTTTTTGTTGATATTACTATTGTTTTATTTCATAATTTATGTAGCACATGAGTTTTGTGATATATGATTTATTTATTTTGGGATCTTTTCCAGGTGGGAAGAATTCGTGTATAAGAATCATATATAGAACATTGGATGTAAGAACCCAATTTTTAATTTAGGTATAGATCCTTTAATCTTTGGTCTAAATAACTTTTATGGATATAATGTGGATTCCAAATGAGTTTGTTTTGAAAAAATCCCTCTATGTTCCCTCTTTGGGTGTATTTACTGTGATTATGTTTGTTGAAAAATCCAAATGACTGCAATTGAGGATGGTTGATGTTTGTCGAAGACATTTTTTTAAGGTGCCGCAGTTTCCCAGTGTTTGCCAGATTTCTGGGGATCAAAATCATTAATTTATGTTTAGAAATGTATGGTTTTTTCACTGTAATGAATGGTGTAAAGAATGGTGAAAGAAATCAGAAAGGGAAGAGAAATGTAGAGCCTGAGATTTAGATTTCATACCATGTCCATGAAGGGTACATATCCGCATACCAAGGAGCATGAATGGTACACGAGAGTGGTTCGCGAAACCAAAAACAGTTCATGGTGTAAGGTAGTTTTGTACATGGATGTATTTTCATAGAAAGAGTAGACTGACTACATAGGAGTAAAGGTAGTACCTGGTCAAACATGGGAAAATGGTTTGTAGAATGGGTGCGGTTCGCGGTTGTAGGAGGATCAGTATATGGTGGAGGATGTACCAAATTGAAGATTTGGTAAATCTTGGATTAGAAGATATTTTAGATATCTTTTCCTATATAAGAATCACTAATCCTTATGATTATATGTGAGATCTAATATCATTAGAGAATATATTTTTGAACCTGAAATTTGGGAATGTCTGAAAGAAGTTCGCGAGTGATAATTCAGCGAAAGATGAAGTGGTTAGCGTGAAATAAATTTGAAAAAAAAAATTTGGGAGACTGTATCCTGCAAAGGATGCGGTACACAGAGGAGGAAGGTGAGGTTTGCGGGTTATTATCCAAGGATGTCTACAAACATATAACAGTTTACAAACATAGGGTGATTCACTATGGGAGTCCACGAAAAGAGAATAACTTGAAGATAGGAGAGGTTTTGTAGAGGTGGTACGTGATAGGGAAGGCGGAGGTAGTTCGTAGACGAAGGGAGGTTCGTGGAAGAGGAAGTGGTACATGAAGGAGTTGTTCCACATACCGAACCTGGTACTCAGCACACTAGAGAAAAAGGCGGTTCGTGATTTGCACAATGAATCTTGCGAACGATTCAAATCAGTTTGCGAAAGTATTTTTCAATACCTACCTGTACTCGGGAAGGTGGACTTCATCTACGGGTGAGAAAAGGAAATCAATAGTGCATCTAACTATAGTTGAGGATTCAGGAATTAATGAAAATAAAGGGACTTACATGTCCATAAATTGTGTTTGACCTCCAAGTCAATAAACTGAATGTGGATTACTTTCCATGAGAATTGAGCGTTGGAAGAGGAAGATGGTGAATCCTTCCACCGGAAGTGATCCATATAAATAGACATAGGGAGTGACCCTTAGTAATGCAGTGAGAAGGCCCTCAAACATGTAAAGGTATTGCACCTAGGCATAGAAGTTCTTTCCCAAACATTGTACTCATTATTGATTGTGAGCCTTAGTAAATTTGGTGCATCAGCACATCACCGTTGTATGATCCTTGGACATAGCCCAGTGTGGGTGAACCATGTAAAAAATAATATGTCATGTGCATGATTTCATATTTGGTCATATATTTCTATTGGAGGAAGAGATAATTGAGGTTTTTCTAACAATGAAACAATATCCAAAAGGGAGAAAGTTTTAATTTAGCATAACTTGATTCACCCCCTTAGGGTACTCAACCTGGTTGACCTAACAATGTTAATGAAGGACTCAGGGATATCCTGGGATTATTATGATCCCATAACACACCTTTTTAGAAGAAATGGTCTGGTAACATGTTTATTACAAACTGTGTGGGGAGGCCAAACAGTTTTTCAAAACTGTGTGGATGGCTTGCATTTCTGGGTCAATCCATATAACACATTTGTCACATGGATTTCCAAACCATGTGGCCCAAACATGTGAGTTTCCCCTTTCTCCCATGTACTCATGCATGGTAGTCCCACTTTTTGGAAAACTGTGTGGCCAAACCATGCACATGATACTTTCTGGGAATAATTACCATTTTCCCTTAATTATCTAATTAACACTCTATTCCTTACCAAATCTGAATTCTAGTGGGATGAACCACTATTTTTATCCATTTGGATCTCTATAATGTCTTGTGATAGGGATTGAGATATCTATTACATTCAGGATCTGGTCAAGCTTCTATTAGACATGTAAGATGCGCAACGGGATGCACTCAATTCCTTTTTATCCATTCTTTGTTTATCTCCATCTCAAAAAAGTTATCAAGGTGAAAGATCTTAGTTCAATTTTTCAGATATACTCAACTATTGGTTGCATTATAGGTTGATATTGGAAAATATAGTCCTATGGGTATGGGTTGGGTGGTCTACAACTCATCCCTCATGTTCGTTGTATTTGGAATTGATGTCGCCCCCCCCCAATTTCATCGAGTTCCAATTATAAAATTTCTATGACTTTTTTGTAGTAATTATAATTGAATGGATAAAAAATACCTTATATGTGATTATTTGTAGTTGGTTACATTAATAACTCCCAAGATCCCATGTATGGTGATATTCTATAAGTGTATTTCTAGTATTTTTACACTTTAATCCACTGTTCGAGTGTGTTCAAGCTTGACCATGCAAATAGTAATCCTTGAAATATTAAATGCTTATTTATTTATGTGATGGTGAATGGAAAGTACCATGTCACTTCTAATTTACCATCCTAAGGTAAGCTCTTAAATGTAGTAAATTGATATAAGTGTTAAATTGGATAGTGTGTTGTATGAATATGAATTGGCCATATTAATTTAAAATGAATTTTTTGCTACATGCCATAGAACCCCTTTCAACTTGCGGTCAAAGGTAGAAAATGAACCAAATGAAAAGATTGTGAATTATATAGTTTAATTAAATGGTTTCACACTATTTGGATTTTTCAAACTAATGAAAGTAATGTCTTGAACCAACCGAACCTGGTCAATGGTATAGTTATTATATAGATTCATTACTTTAAATGAATAAAATATAAGGATCCTCATTACATATGAACCTTGACATTTTTAAAAGTTTTTCCTAGCTCGATTTAGATTTTGTATCCCTGAGGGAATTCCTTAGGTACTCATGGAGGTCATTCCATTTCAGGTATTTATTTTTCAATGGTAAGACCCACGTTGGAACCCAATCCTCATCTTTCATTGGATGCTCGGTATGACATTGTAGGGTCCCTTATTTATTATTATAGGATTCCTTGGATAAACACCATATATCCAGCTTGACGGGAGGTTATTTGGCTATAAAAATAGACCCAGACATAGATTATTCTAATTTAACCTTGGACTCTATTAGATTCACTATTGTGGAATTCCTTGGAAAACATTCCAAGGATTATACTCATACCCCTTATCCAGACTATATCAACCACATCGTATGATACACATGAGGTCTAGATTCCCTTGACTTACCTTGGAACCTTTACTAACACTATCATGAGATGATGAAGTCATTGCTAGCTATTTTTCACCTGGGATATTTATATAATTTGGTAATTAATTAATTAATTAACTAGTTACATGTTCAGACACTATCTGAGGGTGAAAGAAGGTACTTGGGTGTTTAGTTACATAGCACTGCTTCACTTTTTATTTAAATTAATGAACACTATTACATTTTCCATGAAACGGACGAGATGTTATAGACAACATTGGTGGTGTCCCACTAAGATTTATCTCACACCCTATCTGGAAACCATTGGTACATGAGTTGACTATATTAATGCAATTTTTCATAACGGGAAGAACTTGGCTTCAAAAAAAAATTTCGTTCTGTATTAGTATGGAGCTGGTAGCAGATGACCAAGATGGAGCTCTAGATGTTTTGAATAGTTTATTTATATCTTTTATACTATATTGGTTTAGTACGTATTATTGCATCTTTTTATCCATGATTTCATGTTTACGATATAGATGAAATATCATCATCCATTGGCTATAATTATAAGTTGATAAGTAATTTATTAATTTAGTATGATTCCTCTATTTATCTATTTTTATAATTATACACTGTGAAACACTCGGGTAAGGGGGTAATAATATCTCAATGGACACACCATAGGATCTTGCTGCTAGACTACAACCTCTGGAATTTGGGGACATACATTTGAGGCCAAGTGGCCAACGAGACTTAAGGAACCTGTTATGTGGAATCCAGGTTTAGGGTGTCATAATGTGGTATCCGAGTAGGTTTAATTATTAATTTTCTATTTTTAGATCATAGTTATAAGATTTTTTATTCTTGTTACTTGGTTATATATGTGCTTGGGAGTCATAAAACTATATTAGAGGTAAAATATATTTTATCTAAAATGTAATAGTATTTTTTGGTTTCACCTATTACAATTGATATTCTTTCACCGTTGGGTGATACACATATTATGAGATATTGTTGATAATTATTCTTATTGATAATTTCATTTCATCCATGGATTGATGATATGAGGTAAAGGGGCCTGTTAGATGCATCATCACGGGAACATTGGATTTACATTTCATGCATGTTTTCATTCCATATATGTTCATTTAACTACTTTCACTGCATGATATGCATATGTTTGTTGATTGGGACTTTCTTATATTTGTTGTTATACTATTTTTTGTGCTGTGATTAAGTGATTTCATGTTTCAATCCATGGGGTGTTATGAAACCACATTGTTTGGAATGACTAATTTACTAAATCATGCAATTAATTAGAAATTAAAATGGTATTACTTTTTAATGATAAAGAGTATGGACCCTAATTCATTAGTAATAACATTCAATTTTAATTGACCTTTGATTCATTTTCTATGTAAATGAATACATCAAAGTGTTTTGGCTGTACAACCTCATTCCCCTTTTTCGTGATTATGGTAGATAATGGAGTGAACATGGTAACTAAATATAAAATGAAATGAAATGGTTATTAGTAAATGATGGGGAAAGGTTCTATTGAACCATCATTTATTTAAACGATAGAAACATATATCTAAGAACTTACTGATACATGGTCATCCAAACGGGTGGTTGGGGTATTATTCCTTGGGTAGTGATATTCCTTACGCTTATCTTCCACCAATAATTTTATCTATATTCTTCTAGCCTTTTTATGAGGTGCGTTCTTGGAATTTGTAGAACGATGTCACCACAACATCCCCATGTTGTACGCTTGGATGGCGGCGATGACCATGCTCCAAACATGGTGGGACCTGATCATCTAGTCATACATCCATGAGTACCACTGGGGGAACTACCGATTGTAACTGATCTAGGAAATAATTCCCAATTTTTTGATGGTTTCCTACATCTCATGTGGTACATTCATGGTTCCCCAGGAGCTGCGCCTATGATTGTTGAACTGACTTGTGAGTTCCTACAATGTCATCCTCCAAATAATGGGGGGTGGAGGTTTTTTGGCTATCTTGTCTTGGATAGATGCCATCCTTTATATCTTTGATCATATAGAGATACTTTCAGAGTATAGGGTCATACATTCTTCTTACATTCTGTGTGATTTATCCAACTACAAGTGGGATGTGTTTTCCCAGGCTAGTCATAATCCGGGCATGTTATCTGTTGATTTCCAAACTGTCTTCTATGATAAGTTCATTCCTTACGAACCTACAGATAACATGGAATGAGATATCATTCATCTAGATCAGGGTTATATGTCATTTATGGATTATTCTGTTTGTTTCACTAAGTTACAACATATTTCACCACTTCTAGTCGTTGATGTGCTTTTGCAGGCTAGATTTTTCAAGGATGGGCTCCAGTATGGAATGAATACTCAGATGAATATATTATTCTTACCTAATTTCTCTTATATAGTAAATTAGTCCCTAATAATTAATCACAACCTAAGGTATGGTGATAGTATCAAGCATAATGGATTAGTTCCAAGGTCAGTCAATATTTCTTCTAGTGGATGAAAGTGATCCCTTGATGTTTTTCATCGGGGAAGTGGAAACTCGGGTACCCATGTAGGTAACTTGTTAGTATTCCACCTGTGTAAATTATAGGGGCATTAAAATCCTCAATGTGATAGAGAACTTCTAGTGTATTGGGCTTGGGTTTTATGGGGAAGATTCGGCATTTTTTTAGGGACTTTCCATCATCTTCTAGTAGAAGAGGTTCCACAACAGTTGTACAATTAGAAGAAGGTTTTTTTATATCGAATTAGGCAGGGCGATAGAGTATCACCAGTAGGACTCGTTGAGTAGAAGTTCGTGGTTTTTTCTTCTAAACTTTTGATCACCAGTAGGATGATAAGATCAATTTTTATCATGGTGATCTAGTTGTTTCATAGGCTTGTAGATCAATTAACTTTCATGCATTAAAACTAACACCTAAGGATCAATCTATGGAACCATCTACAGTATGACATACTATTCCAGAAGCCTCATCTATAGTATCTATTTTATTTGATATAGGTAATTTACACGCATTTGTATTCTTGTCTATTATGGAAAGCACTGTACAAAAAATACAATTTTAGTATGGTGCAATGACCCTAGATACACTGTTAAGGGTATGTTTAGTGGGCATACACCAGTGCAGGGCTACCCCCTTATGTTAAGCAGTTATAACTTTCTATGGGACCTATTTTGTTTTGAGATGATGAGGTATGATGTCAATCATGGGATGGTTTAGTTGGTTATGTATCACGTATTTGATGACTTTTATCTCCATAGGGTTTCATTTACATCACCATAGGGTAGCAGTTATCTAAAAAAGGGTGAGTGGGACATCAAGGACAGTATAAATGGAATAGAACAACATGGGATAGATGGAGTGACTACCTATATTGGTAATATCCTCATGTATGATTAGGTTTTATATCATGATGAATTACCTTTGGAATTTGATCATTTCAGGGAAGTATTTCATGATGGTTTTTCTAGCTTACCTCCTAAAAGAGAGGTATATTTCATTATTTATATTATTCTAGGGTCATCTCTGGTGTCCATTCTTCCATACAAGATGGCACATATGGATCCCCAAGAGATTAAGTGGTAGATAGAGGATCATGAATCCAATGGTTTCATACATCCAAACACTTCTTATTTGGGTTCATCCGTGATTTTTCCAATAAGTTGGTTGAGACCCTTTTTTTTAGTGAACTTTAGATGGTTGAACTACCTTACATTCAAAAACTGATATCCATTAACTCGTATAGATGATATTTTTCAGTATATATTATGATCTATGGTCTTCTATAAGATTGAACTAATATTGTTCTATCATCATGTTTGAGTTATGCCATCAGGCATACATCATACAACTTTCTATATTTGGTTTTTTCTATATGGCTGCCTAGTTATGTATTTTAGTCTTATGAATGTGACTGACATTTTCATGGCTCTGGTGAATAGGTTGTTTCACCCATATTTGGATTACTTTATCATAGTATTTTTGGACTACATCTTTGTGTAATATCACATTAATAGAGACCACATTAAGCATATTGAAATAATTCTAAGTGCACTAAGAGATAATAATCTTTATGCTAGGGTTTATAAATACCATATATATATATATATAAATCACTTCTTTTGTCATATTATCTCAGAATTAGTAATATCTATTGATCTAGGAAAGGATAGTATTATGGTTTCTTGGGTACAACTAAAGAACTTGTTTGATATATAACATTTATTGGGGAGGGATGAATATTAAAAGTGTTTCATACATGACTTCTAACACATTTCTTCACCTCAAACTAGTCTTACAAAGAAGGGTGTTAAGTTATCATGGTCATAATCAGGTGATAAATCCTATTAAGAGCTGATATTGAGGCTTTTCTCAGCACCTATTATAATTCTCACAAAGACATAAAGAGGATATCTTATATTATATGATGTGTTAGGAATTATCCTAGTAGCAGGGATGATGTAGGAGGATAGATTCATTACATATGGATCTCGAAAGTTGAGGTCCCATGAGACAAACTACCTGATGTGTGATGTTGATCTTGCAGTATTTTCCCATGCCTTACGTTGTTGGATACACTATATATTGGGTGATCACTTTGTATTGTATACATACCACAAGAACCTCAAATATATATTTTCAAAAAATTTCATGAATTTTAGATAGGTAATATGGGTCGAATATCTACATTTGTTCGATTTTGATCTTACCTATATGTCTGGAAGGGGTAATGTGGTTGATGATGCACTGAGCTGAAAAACTCGGGCACATTTCATATGGGATGAAAATGATGAATATAAATTTATGGATCTCTTTTCTGATCTTCATCTTGATTTCAATACAGTTATGAATAGCCTTATATCTCAACCTTGACAATTACCACTTCCTACCTTCAGAAGGTGAAGAGTGTACAATTTTTGAGATCCTGATGGATTGGTTCTCTGAGAGGGGATCTTAGGAGAAAACTGACATCTGGATTGGTCAGTGGATAGAGATGACATTTTGTATATACATAGATGTGTCAGGGTTACTGTAGATATGAGAGAGGGTTTGATATGTGATTCCAATGCTTCTCAATGGGAGGTTCATTCGAGAATCTCTAAAATGTTTCAAGATATGCGACACTGGTATTTTTTTATAGAATGAAGCATCAGATAGAAGGAATTATCACTTTGTGTTCCACATGTCAGTAGGCTAAGGGAAAGAACCAGATACTTGAAATGTTTTTTAGCCACATCCAGCCCGAAAATGAAAATGTGTAGATGATTACATGGAATTTGTAGTTGGTTTACCTATTTCACATCAAGGTAGCAGTATTGTTTTGGTTGTCATGGGAATACTGGTGAAAGTGGATCAATTCATTACAACTTGGGATAATTTCTTAGTTGATGGGCTTAGAAGACTATATGTCTGTTGGATCATATGGCTACATGGGGTACCTCTTATAATCATTTCATATAGAGATGCACATTTCACACCACAATTCTAAAAGGGAATGCAGATAACTGTGGGTAAACTCGCGATTCTAAGCATATATTTTCACCCTCAGAATGATGGAAATTAAAAATGAACGATTGATATACTAGAGGACATAATCTAGTACACGTGTCATTGATTTTTGTAGTTTATTGTAGAATAATATCCATCTTGTCATGTTTTCCTATAATAATATCTTCTACGAGACAATTAGCATGGCTCCAATTAAGGCCTGTCATGTTAGGTCATGTCGTTCACCCCTATTATAGCTAGAGGAAGGTTTGGTAGCCCTACTATATCCTTGACTCGTGTAGGGGACTTCAGTGAATGTTTAACTGATGAGGAAGAATATGTCTACTACTCAGTCTAGACCAAATTCTTATGATGATTGCAGTTGAGGACCTCTAGAGTTCAGAATTGGGTATCATGTTTTGCTGCAGGTGACGCCTAAGTTAGGTAAAAGAAAGATATAAAGGCAAGGGAACCAATCACCTTATTTTTTATGGATGTATGAGATTTTGGATTTATTCAATCAGGTACTGTATTAGATAATATTACCTCATTAGTACAATTTCATGCATGACATCTTACACATTCCACAACTTCATCTCTATTATACTGACTCATATCATACTTTTGATGTCAATTAATATTATCTTAACGATGATGCTTCATTTGAGGAGTGTCCTATATTCATCATTGACTAGAGGCAGATGGATCTCTAAGGACTGTCTATTCTTCTAGTACATGTGATATGGAAGAATGGACATGTACAAGATGAGAATTTTGATCGGGAGACTGGTGTATGTACCCAGTGACCTGATGTTTTCTCAGACATTTTTTTTCCACCGTTGCAATTTGAACTCAAGGATGGGTTCCTTTAATAGGGAAGACTCTAAGAACCCTATTTTTGATTCCGATACAAATCCATTAATTTTTTGTCTAATTCATTTTTATGGATCCAATATTGATGCCTAATGAGGTTACAATGGTCTCAAGGGTGTCCAAGGATTATTCATATCCTGATACCGAAATTTCTTGGAAAAATGGGTCTAGCGCATGGTTAGAGTAAACTATGTGGGGAGGCTGCATAGTTATTCTAAACCATATAGATGACCTACATTTTCAAGAAGATCCATGTTCCACAGTTGGAACATGATTTTTATACATTGCGTCCTAACTTTGGGTGTTCCCTATTTTCCCCAGGAACCTATATAGGTTTGGCATCCGTATTGGAAAATCATGTATGTAGAAGATATTTTTTTGTGAAGAATTACCATTTTCAATTAATGATCTAATTAACCCTGTCCTCTTTCCCTATTATAAATTCTTGTAGTAAGAACCTATATTTCTCATCATATATATCTCTTTGAACTCATAATCTAGGGATTGATAGATCTCCATCATTTGGGATATGATCGAGCTTTAGTTAGTCATGTTAGATGAAGAATGGTAAGTACTTGAGTCATTTTTTAGCATTCTTCATTTCACATACTCTCTAAAATGTTATTGATGTGTAGGATCATATGCCATTTCTTCATATATACTCAATTCCATGTTGAATTATAGGATGATAATGGTAAACGATATTCATATGAGTATGAGGTGGGTGTCCTATAACTCATCCCTCAAGATTATTTTTGGAATTTATGTGTGGTGACCACAAATTTTATCGGCTGTCGATTATTGAATTTATATGCCATTATTATTTTCATTAAACCATATAGATAGATTACTTCTATAAATGTGATTATTTCATGGTGTTTAAATTAATAATTCCCATTACTCAAAGTAGGGTGATATTCCATAAGTGAATTTCTAATGTTTTGACACTTTGATCCACCATTCAGGTGTGTTAAAGATTAACCACACTAATGGTAAGCCTTCCTATATTAAATTCATTTTGATTCATGTAATGGTTTTTTGAATGTACCATGTCACATTCAGTTGACCCTCCTAAGGTAAGTTCATAAATGTTGTTAGCTGATTTAAGTTGTAAATTTATAAGTGTGTTTTTTGAATATGACTTGGCCATAATAATTGAAAATAAATTATTCCTTTCATATCATAACACGCCTTTCCACTTGATGTTGACATTATTGGATGAATAAAATGATATTATAATGACATATATATTTTAATGAAATGGTTTTACGCTACCTGGCCTTGTAAGAATAATGAAAATCAAGGGTTGAACCAAAAAAATGATAAATGGAATAGTTATTATGTGGACTTTTTACGTTAAATGTATAAATGTAAGGATAATCATTACATATGGGCCTTAACAAATTTATAGGTTTTTTACTCGAATTAGCAATTTTTATTCCTAAGGGAATGCCTTAGGTATTAGAGGACATTATTCCGATTCAAGGATGTGTGTTTCCAAGGGTGAGACCCACCATGGAACCAGATTCTCATCATTCATTGGATACCCAGTATGACAATATAGGACCCCACTTTTTTTATTTACGGTTTTCTTGGTTATACTCATTGGATCCAACATGATGTGAGGTTCCTCGTTTAAATCCTTGGAACTAGCTATAGCTTATTCCTATTTTACTTAGATGTATCCCTTAGACTCGGTTATATTCAATAGTTTTGAATGCCTTGGATTGAAATCCTTGGATTACACTCTTACCCCTTATCAAGTCCATAGTTACAACGGAATTTGAAATGATTGAGGTCTAGGTTTCCCTGTTTTTTCTTGGAACCTTTACTACCACTATCACAAGATGATGAATTTAGTGCTGGTTGGGACTCACATGACAAATTAATATAAATTGGTAATAAATTAATTAATGAAATTGTTATATGTATAGACACATGACAAGGGATAAAGTAGGTACATGGGTACTTGGTTACATTATACTACTTTACTTTATATATTCATTCTTGCACACAGTTATAGATTCCATTACAGGGAATAGATTTTATATACATCGTTGGTGGTTTCCCGCTAAGATTTACCTCACACCCTATCCGAGATCCATTGGTACATGGGAATACTACATGAATGAATTTGTTGATAAAGGTAATCAAAGAGATTAGAACACTTTATTGGATGTTGTATTAGTATGGAGATGGTAGAAGATGACCGATCAAGAGATTGGGATTCTTGGGATAGTTTATGTGTTTCCCTTATACTACTTCGGTTTATAACAAATGCTTGAATATTTATATATTTCTTTTATAGTTTACTATATACATGACATATCATCATTCTTTACATAGAATTATCTATTGATAATTTATTTATTAGTTTATTTTAATTCCTCAATTTACTTTTTTTATAATTAATCTTTCTGCTACACTCTAGTAATGAGGAATAGTATCTCCACGAACACACCCTGGGACGTTGATGTTATTCAGTAATCTCTTCAATTTGGGGAGATTCACTTGAATCGATGTGTCCAACTAGTCACAAAGAACCAATTAATTTTCATCATGTTCCATGATGTCAAATAATATTTTTTATGAAATTTTCATTCATTGTGTGATGGAAATCACTGATGATGAGGGTTTAGTTGTTTCATTTTTAATAATAAATTATATATAATATACCATATAAATTAGAGGTTTCATTATTATTAGATACACTACACTGTGTTATACTTCTAATAGAAGTTCATATGGATCTTACGGTGGGATGAATGGTGGTGAAATCTATGTATCCCAAATTTAAGGGATTTATTCGGCTCTTGATGGTTATATATAGCCTGGTTATTCATTCATAATGGTTCTAAAAATCATGGTTGACTATTTATTGTGTCAACAAAATATCTGTGGTGTTTTATCATAAAACTTATTAGTGTTATTCTACTTAACCATACTGTAAGACCATGGGTTAATCAACAAAGACCATAAATGAATTATTCCTTTATATATAAAAATATTTACCTAGATGAGATTATGATCCCTGAGAGGTTAGTCCCATATGGGAATAAACTATGAGGAATCAATTACCATTAGTATTTTAATGACATTTAATGTTTTGAAATAGTTGTTTATGTATAAGAGATCCACGAAGTTAATGTTTTTGAATGTTTCCTGAATTGTGAGGGTTGGTATGAGAAAAAATTGTTTACTATTGAGTTTTTTTCATAGGGTATTTGACCTATGGAATTGGTGGGAAATCTTGGTTCATTGCATTTTGGATCAGTACATTGGTGCATTGGGTACTATGGATGTTATGAGGAATGATATAATATGGTAATCTATGAGACAGGTTAGCCAATAATTTCATATTCTGTTATAGAATATGACAATAGTATGAATCTTCCTTTATGATGAGATCACATGAGCTAATACAAGGTATTTGGTATCAACAATTTGATTCTGTATTATTTAATTATGTAAATCATTTTATGTGTTTTGGTATTGAATCCTAATTTTGAAAGGTATGATTTGTAGGATGATTGAAACTATTGGTTGTGGGATTGGTTCATAAAGAGATTGATAATAAAGATTCTAGATAGTAATATCTAAATTTTCTAGAGTATGTATAGATTCAGTTGGTTATGTAATTATTCTCGTGCGGTGGTTCATCATGTGTTTGGCTTTGGCATTGTAGGGATGCAAGGGTTTTTGGGAAATAGAAGAAAGGATGAATTTTTTATGAGATTGAAATGTAGTGAGGCATGATCAACTATTTTGGAAGATGATATATGTATGGAGTGATGTGACTCTTGGAATCATGTATCGGGCTAGATGATTGGGTTGCACTAGAGAATATAGCAATTGGGTTTGAATTAGATCAGGGAAATACATACTGGTTAGCTGTAGTGCTTATTGAATTGTTAATCTGTCAACGGTTTTGTGATGGTCGAGGATATAAAAGTATTAGATGGGTGGATTTTCATTATTTTAATTATGAAACCAGTTGATTCTATTAATGAGGATTTATATCAGGTATTTTTTAGGGTGGGTAGTGAACCATGGGTTGTAAGAGGGTGTGGCCATTATTTTATGTTAAATTTTGTTGGATTTTTGAAATTAAATTCAACATTATTTTGGAAAAACATCAGTTTTTTTTCAATTAATTATTTTTAAATGTCAAGATGACCGTGTCTAATAATTTCATATAGTTATTCAAGTATCATTATCTATAGAGGAGTAGATATATGTTGGTAGGGTCATCAGTGTGAGGAGATCACTTGGAAGCCATTCAGGATGGAACTAGGATGTTGATGTTTGATAATATCCACAAATATTTTTTTTGTTAGGGGATACTAGATTCAAAATTTATATATTATTCATGATTTATTCAAACCTAGAATCAGATTCTATGTGAATGTACTATGATTTGAGTGTGAGTTACATTAGTAATATAGTATTCCTCAGATGATGGAATGATGGTGCATTTCGTGGTTTTACCCAACAATGAAATTACATTTGATAATGATTTTTGGAATTGGTGTGTAAGTTTAGTTGATCCCAAATTTATTTTTTGGGTTAAGAAATCCTGATAAAATGGTGTAACATCATGGTAAAGGTTTTAGACAATAATTCTTTAAAAATTGAAACCAAAAGGATGTTTGACTAATGGTAGATCATATAATTATATATATAGGTGTAGAAACCACATTGGGTATGTATTTTGATTATTAGAAATTAATTTTTGAATTTCTATTGATGTCGGAGGGTATCATGACTTAGAATTGACCCAGATGAGTTGATATTTGTGGTGCGAAGTTATTTATGTTTTAAGATGAATTGATTTCTAACACCATTTTCTCTCAGGATAAACTAATATTGAGGATCATCATCCTAGTTTTTTTGTTACAATAATTATTTTAGGGTTGAAATTTAATGAATATATTACATTATATTTGGAATTTCACAGTGTAGGATCATTTTAGGTTCTAGAGTTGGACACGACAAATTCATAATGAATTGATTATTTTGATAGTAAAAGATTTATGACTATAAAACCATTGAGATGTCTTGAGGATAAAATTTTATATGATTTGAATATTGAAAACCCCATGTAATTTTTGTATGTGAAAAGTATGGTGAATAATAATTCTTTAGTTCTTAAACTCTCTTGAGGGGTCAAAGGTTAATGTCTCATTATCATCAGACCAAAAAATATATTTAACTATTATATTGATCTTAGAAAGGGGTGTATAGCCTTTGGAAGGATTCTAGTGAGATTATGATCTTTTTTATACATGTTGTAATATAATAAGCTATATATTATAACATTAATTAATAATTAACTTAACATTGATATCACTTGAATTGTTCGACACAATGGAATTATGTTTTCATGGTTAGGTCTAGAATGTAGTTTTTTACATATATGATATGTAGACTATATTAATATTTTTGGTCATAGGAGGATCATTTAAATTAATATTTAAATTAAATTAAAGTAATGAAATTAATTTAATTTAAAAAAACGTTATTCCTCCCCTATTAACTTTCTTATAAACACACACCAGGAGGGGAGGTATTCTCCCATTTTCACATTCAAAATAAGAGAGGAAAGTGAGGAGGGAGATGTATTTCATTATTTTTATGTTAGATTAAATCTCGTTTGGAGTGTGGAATTCATGGAATGAGTTTAATCTCATAGTTATAGATGATTTTTATAAGGTATGTGGGATATTTTGATTATATAAATTTTCATTTTGAATAATCATTTTGAATATATTTATTAGTACGATTAGAGTCATGGTTTTGAAGTGAATCAGGGGTGAATTTGTTGATTTTAAATTCTTACTAGTATTTATTAGATGTTCTAAAAACTATTTCAATTGTTTATTCTGTGTTATATGAATAAGAAGAGTGTAAGAATAGAAAAACTACAAATATTTTGGTTAATAATCTATGTAGGTGTAATAAAGGATTCCCAGATGCAATGTTCTGGCACTACATGAGAGTAATATGAGTTACCCTTATGATAGCTATTGCAAATGGGGAGCGAGATTTACCACTATAGATGATTTTAAGGGAAATAGGAGTTACGCTTACACAATAATAGTTGTGTTCTGTTAGGTTAACATAGGTTACCCTTAAATAGAGACCCCCCCCACATACAGTTAATAATATTTCAATAAATATTAAAAAAAACTAGTTTTCATACCTATTAATATAGTATTATTTTATAATTTAAAAATATGATATAAGAGGAAAATTTTCTCATTAATTAAAATTTATTTAATTATTGAGTTAGTTATGAAAATTAATTATGAATTATTTAAGTTAGAAAATGATGTTATGTATTCCAAATGGATATTTTCAAATATAAAATAGAGAGTGTTCTCTTAAATGATACATTTTTTCAAAGTTTATATCTTGATAAAGGTATAAAATATATTAAAATATATTATAATTAAATTTAACTCTATATATAAATAAAAAATAAATTGATAATTATTTATAATTAAATATTATTTTATTAATGATATTAGGGTATCATATAAATGGACGATGTATATTTAATCTTGGAAAATATTCTTCCATTATAGTTTGGATTCACATAAATAGATAATAACAATGTAAATAAGGCAATTGGTCTCATAATAATACCCCTTTAGTAAATACGTTTATTTATATATATGTAATGTGATATATAATCTTTCCGCTATAGGGATTGAAATTTATAAATTTAAATATTTTTTTTAATATATAAAATGATTTTTTATTTTCCCATTCACATAAGAAAGGTTCCAAGGGCCATTATGGACTATTGTGCATTGGATATATTCCACAGCTGCTGATGGTTGAGTGCTAGATGTTGGAAAATGTTATTTTTTGTACAAGGAATCATGAGTGGAATAAATTATAGAAATTAAGTTAACATTTTGGTGTACTTCTAAGAATCCACTTAGGCCATTTGAGTAGGAATACACGATAGTAAGAGAAAATATATCCCTTGTAAGCCATATTGGATCCTAAGATGACTTTAATCCATCGATCTAGTTGATATGAGCATGGGGTGAGGGTACATAACCAAAAACGAAATATGTACTTAGGGGATATACCCTATGCAGTGTGTTGATAGTTTAAGTGATTTGACCAACCTATGATGAATTAATAGTTAGATGGTATTTTTTTTCCTTTTTCCCAGGTGTGATACATGTCTTGTTTTTCCTAGGAGTCTAGTGAGGCCTTATGATGATTATGATGATATCAAGGGAAATTATTCCCTATAAATTATAGGTGCTGACTAGAAATAATAGATCCAATTAAGGGAACCTGTATAGGGTGTTCATTCAATGGTATGGTCTAGGGGACCCTAATGAGGGCCCCCAATTTATGTATCTCATGAGAGGGTTATCATTGGAATGTGTAGTGATGATTCTTTTCACCTTATGTAACATCTGAGACCTGGATGCTACCAAACTGTACATTGAGACCAATTCACCACAAGGCCTCAAGTTCATCTCCTCAAACACCAATGGTTTCTATCTTGAAATAAGGTAATCTTCATGTTTGTTGGGATACTATACCCTCATTATCATAGTGTTTCACATCAGAATATAAAGAAAAGATACAAATAGAAGACGAAGTAAACAATACAACAAAAGTAAATAGCAGAAGACTGAGATTATAAATTATCTAGAAATCATTTCATATACTATATGGTGATATATTTAAAGTTTTCCTAATAAAACATCCAAATAGTAATACAAGGTAGATGTACAATCAATATGGATAAAGTAAAAAATGCCAAAATAATCCCACTAGTATCGCAAAAATCATCTTAGTCCAATGCTCTTCTACTCCTAAGAAAAAATTCACGTAGCTTTCGGAGGTTGCATTCCCTTATAATTTCCTTTAATAATATAATATTCTTCGTCCCAAAAACATGGCCTAAATATATTATGATACAAAATCTATGTAGGTAACCACCAAAGGTTTATACTAATCAGTCAGTGAATTTAAATGAAAGTAAATGTCCAATAAGAAAAGTTTTATGAAAGGAAGTAATATGAATTAAACATTATACATTCTATAGTTTCCATTTATGTTCAATATAAATCCATTTCAAAATTGGATTACAATTAATTTACGTTTCTCGTGTTCTATGTCAATCTCAACATCCCCCATATAACTAGAAGCACAACAGATTCCTCAAAAGGATATCTAAATAAGTACAAGTGAATACTGAATCCAAGCCTATTATTTGGCTTGTAAGAAATATCATAAGTTATTACATTATAATTCAATTCAAAACATAATCCTTTCCTCAACATTTCTACTTTGGAATTCAAGTATCAATCAAGGCGCAACATCAACCAACACCCTACAATACCTTCCCTGGAGAACCTCTCAAGAACCCAGTATCACTACATGTGATTTATAATATCATATATAATCAAGTCATTCATCGACACTCCCCATCCTGACCTCAAGTATCACCCTTGTCATAATAGTCAAATTCCCTTTGAGTCCATCCATGCCATTCTCATAATAATCCTAATATCACTCAATATATAAGTCTAGCCTCAATGAGTTCATCCTTGGATTCCCTCATTTGGATCCATGTGTCACTTTTGAAAATATAATATTAACCATTTAGATAGTCCATGGCATTCTTAGGTGAATCCATGTACGCTCAAGGTATATGGGTTAATATTCAAAACCCAGATCGTCTAGTATCAAACTCACCTCAAGGGGGGGACTCAACCATTGGCCAACCTCATAAGGCTTTCCTTTCGTTTACACATGTAGGAATATATCTTATAACTTGGTTAGAAGGAATAACATGCTACTACATGGCTTGGTTGTCCTTTAAATCACATGGTAAAAGAATTAAATTGTGATATTCATTCTGATTACGGAAATTGAAAAACAATGCCCAGCTCAAGGGCTTACCACAAACTACTGACAAGGGTGTTTTTATCATAACTTGCATAGAAAGTCTAACAAGATACATAAGGGATTATTTATCATATATATCATATGGGGAAACTAGAATTTATGTAAATTGAATCCAATTTCATCAATTCAAATCATACCCTGTGTGTACTTCTATGGGAAAGGCATTGACACAACACGAATTCATAAACAATAAATGACAAATATGGGTCAAGGGGAAATTCATCCATCCGATAACCATAATTTTTTTCAATTAAAATTCAACAATATTTCAATTCCATTCATAATAAATTATATTTTTAACAACCCCTCAAATGGATAAAGGCACATCTCAATGTGGTATCCAGGGCATAAAGCCATCAAGAGTTAATCCAGGAAACTCACCCATGGTGTGGTCCTTATTCATGGTATACAACCTATAAAATGAATAAACACACCTATTAAATTTAAAAAATAATGATAGGAAAATACAAGGTTCAATTTCAATTATGGTTCCACCCAAAAAATGGGCTTGCGGAATGTCGACACATATAAACAAACTGAATTTTAAAAAAATCTCATGCCCACCTACCTTAGGCTCAGGATTTATATCTCATCTGGTATCCGGCATTGATTTATCCTAGTTTGGAAGAAATAAAAATAATGGATGAATAATAATAGATTAGGATATATGAGAAAACCTCTAAATAGCACAGTCGATATCTAGAGGAATCAATAATGGAAAAAAGGAATTAAGGTCATACAATTATAAATCAATGGAGATGAACCGTGTTCCAATCGAAGATCGAACTGAGAAGAAATAAAAAAGTTAAGAATAGGATGAAAGGAGATATATTTAATTAAAGGAAACAAACCCCAATTTTTAATTATAGAAAAATTAATTTTATTAAAAAATAAAAAATCCAAATCTATTAGGGGAAGTACAGTTGATCACCATGATTTTTCAGACCATACAGAAACCATGCATGGCTTCCTGTAGTTCTAGATCACCAACACGGTTACCCAACATGGTTAACTAATGAAGCTATAATTTTCATATATTATATACTGTATTTCAATGTTCTAATACCCACCATAGTTTAATTTTATGTGCAATTGTCACATTTTTAGGATTTGGTGGAATTTTGAGCTCAAATGCAAAAATGGCTTAATTTTGGTGTTTAACTGTTTTATTTCTCTTCTGTATTTTGGCCATAACATTTTATAAACTGACCCAAATTGTGAAATTCCTTTTTTATAAGTTTCCTTATATCATGGGACTACTTTAATCCTACTGGAGTCCTAGTACAATCAATAATTTGGATGCTCAAAACCAGCTCACAATCCGGACCTCGAAAACTGTGTGCAGATTTGGAAGGTTTTAAGTCTGAGATTGTATCCCTAAGCTGACCGATCCAATGGAGCTGATATTCAACAAGGAGTTGGAAGAATATTTAATGAACAGCTTTCATTCAGATGTCCACGTCTGAATCGGCTGGTTTCAAGGTCTTTAAGGCATGGGAAGTTGGAGTTGTGGAAGACGAAGAGTCACTTTGGAAGATTAACTTTTCCGAACTAAATCTACCATAACTCCATCATACGTGGACCAATAGGGCTGAAATGTTGTGTAGGGACGCGGACGATTATATGGAACAACTTTCAAGAAGGGACCAAGTACCGATTCTGGCATTTAAGGAGCCTACAGGTCGATTCAATCTGAAGTACAGAATTTGAGCGAGAATTGTTCTACCATTTTCTCTATAAATTTGTACCTCCTTTCTTTTTACAAGGATATCCATTTCAGGGGGGAAAGGTTGAGTTTAGTTTTTTTAATTGTTATTTATAGTTATAATATATATTATTGTAGCTATATTCTTCTTCTATTCATTTCTTCTCTTCTGTCATTTCTTTTATTTTATGTGTTTCTCCCACTGTGCTTCTTTCTAACTCCATGATTGTGGAGAGCTAACCCTCACTATTGTTCGAGGGGGGAAGTGGTGGTATTTGAGTTTTATGTGATTTATCAATTTATCATGTTTTATTATAAGGAATCAGTAGTGGTTAAATGATTGTGGTGAGCGGTCACCCCACTTTCTCTACTATTGACTTCTTCCTCCTCGTTTATTATTTTTCCTTCCCATCAATATCCAATTCATTCAAACGGTGGAGTTTGGATTGGGTATTGATGTGGAAGAGATTACTCCTACATGCAGAGGTCTTTGTGTAGTGTAATACATTTCAAACTAGAGGGTGTGGAGTGATAGGTCTTGATCTCCACATTGAATAATCCATTGATATATAATTTGAATATCAATGATAATTCCACCATGAAACCCCAAGAACAATGGTTTTCTTCTTCTAACTTCTTTGTGTATCTTATTACTTTTCTTTGTATTTTGTGTTTTCATATATTTATATATTAATAATATATCTATATTTTATACATTTTAAATTATCCCCCCCATTTATATTAGTATTATCTTTTTAAATTAATTAGTTTATAATAGTGACAATAGGAAAATAGTTTGTGTTGGAGACCTCCTTGTGATCGACCCTAGGGTGTTCCGCTATGATACATTTTTAGGTAAATAATAATTTAATTGAATTGTGGTTCGCGACAAACCACTCTCATCAATTTGGCGCCATTTCCGGGGAGGCCATCTTCTTTCACACACTATTTTTCATAAAAACCCAAAAAAAATTAAAATTTTAAAAAACTAAAAAAAAGTGATTCCTTGAATATCAATATTTTTTTTTGGTTGAGATGGATTCTTTTAGTGATTTTTCATATTATTGTCCTAGTACTGAATTTTCTAGTGGGTATGAGACTTTTTTGATCCAAATGGAACAAGATTCTGTGATGATTCAGAATAATTTCAGAATCCTTGAACAAGAAAGCAAGATGGTAGCATCGCTGGCAGCTGAAGTTCAAGAAGTCAAAGCTCTATGGCTGGGAAAACAACAACAAAAGAACCATGATGAATAAGAAAAGGTAAATGTTGTTCCACCTACATTTGAAGTTGACAAACCCAAGGACTTGAAGATTCAATTGGAAGATGCAGTCGTCTCTCCTTGGCCATTTCTTGAAGAGGTTCCTGAAGATTCCATGCCATCTGATACAACTGTGGGAGGTCAACAATGTTTGGATAAAAATTGGTTAGATTTTGTTGAAGACCAAAAGGTAAGTTATCCTCCCATATTTTTCAAAGAAGAATCAGTACTTCTATACCCCTCTCTTACTTTGGAAGAAGATGAATAATTCCCTACTAAAAAAGAATTCCCAGTGGCCTTGCCTGAAGAGATCACATTTCAAGATGACCTACACGAAAGGGAAAATTTTTACATTGATTATTCATGTTTTAATCATATTAAAGTGGAATTATTTTCTAACTTAACTTATTATTTTCTTGACACAGCATCACAAGAAAAATCCCTGGATGTTATAGTTGAAGAGGCCAAAGAAGTCATGGCTGAAGAAGTAGAGGACCCATTCTTCCTCCTTCCCCCATCAATCCAGTTGTACCGAATTGAAATGGTGAAGGAGATGTTTTACTCTATTTATGGTTTTCTCTATGGATGTTTTAGGTTGAATAAAATTGGAAGAAACATGTTTTTGTGGTTTCTGAGCAAGAAACCTCATCCACCAACGGATTGGGGTTAAACCGTTACAACTGCCTGCCTAGGGGCAGTAAAAACCTAGCACCCTCTTGGGGGGTCAAACTAAGACTTATCCTTTTTTCCATTCCTCTTTATTTTACATTACTATTTATTTTTATTTATTTTTCTTATGTTTTCTATATTTAATTCCTTTTAGGTAATGTGGTAGTATCTAGGAGCTTAACTCAAGGCTGCCACTGTAAAATAAAGTCAAGTTGTATCTTTCCTTCCTTTTATTTTTCTGGCCTTATCATTCTTTTGTTGAGCTGCAATGGGGGTAGTGAAATCTAGGTGTGGTGGGAGTGTCAACCTACTTAGATGTTTTGTGTACTTTATTTTTATATTCATTTTTCATATTTTAACGATCCTTGAGATTCAATGAATATTCTAATCATTTTTCACACACCAAATGATTTTGAGATGATTGAAATGATTTTTGAAGAAATGGATTTTAAATGATTGTTGATTTGAAAATTTTTCCTTGAAATGGATTTTCAAGCATTTTTATGAGTTTGACCAATTTTTGAAATTAATGCCCATGAAACACTGACTCAATATATATTTCTAGTCCTGTGAGGTATTCTGAACCACTTTGATATCTTCTTTCTATTACCCACACTTTCTTTAGAGAAACATGGATTTTTTGTGAGAACTAGAACTTGTGATTTTTCTCTTTCAAAGATTCGGATTTCATGGAATGTTTTTGATATGATTGAGGAATTTTTTTGGCAAGCCATATTTTATTTTGAGACCTACCTTTACATCTATCCTTTGTTAGCCCTTAGATGCCATGAATTGGCTTATAGGTTTAAGCCACATTACAAGCCTAATTTTCCATACCTACCCGTACTCTTGGTATTTTTTCATGGATATTTCAAGTTTGAGTGTGGGGGAAGGGCCTTTCGTGTGCGTTCTTGGGATGTGTTTCATTTGTGGGTGATGTGATGTGTGTGTCAACATTTTGGACAGTGGATGATAAAGATGAAATTGGGCATGAGTAATCCTTTCATTGTGCTTTATTGTTTCATCTTGTTCTGGTTCTAAAAATAATGAAAAAATTGAAAAAAATGGAGACGAGCTTCAATTTCCAACTCATTCTCCTTGAAAAAAATAAAAAAAATAAAAATAAAATAAGTTGTGCCTTTCTGGAGCTTTACAAAAAAAATGAAAAGAATGAAAAAAGGGGAGAACATTGATGAAACCATTCTTTGGAATAATTTCCTGGCTCATATCCCATGTCATAAAATAAGGGGGCGGTGTTGTGTTTCACATTGTAAAGGGGATTGAGTGAGGTTTATCCTGTGTTTTCACTTGATTATTCATGCATTGTGCTTAAGAGTCCAACCTCCTCTTTTATGCATTAAATTTTTCAATCATTTTCCCACCAACCCTAAGCCATAGAATTCAACTAAAAAAGTCCCCATGATTAAATAAATTTTCATGTTTCGTGCTGTGGAGAGATGATAATTGTCACAAGCCTATGGTGATACATGAACTTTCCAAGTATGAGCATAACTCGAGATTTAATTTCTCTCGAGTGAAGAGCGACACAAATTTCAAGGTGAGGTAGGTTGTGATTGGGCCATGGATGGATTTCTGAGGTTGAATAAATTTAAATTTAAAGAATGAAAATGTTTGGGAATAGTTTATCATAAAGGATACGTGATGGAATTTCATTTTGGGAGAGATCATTGATGTTTTCTCATTATTGATTTTTGTGTGAATTTTGATTTGAATATATGATGATTGCTCGGGACAACAATGATTAAGTGTGGGGGAATGATGAAGCTATAATTTTCATATATTATATACTTTATTTCAATATTATAATACCCACAATAGTTTTATTTTATGTGAAATTGTCACATTTTTAGGATTTGGTGGAATTTTGAGCTCAAATGCAAAAATGGCTTAATTTTGTTGTTTAACTATTTTCTTTTTCTTCTGTATTTTGGCCATAACATTTTATACACTGACCCAAATTGTGAAATTCTTTTTTATATGTTTCCTTATATCATGGGACGAGTTTAATCCTTCTGGAGTCCCATCTCAATCAATCATTTGGAGGCTCAAAACCAACTCACAATCTGGACCTCGAAAACTGTGTGCAGATTTGGAATGTTTTAATGCGGAGCTTTTATCTCGAAGTTGACAGATCCAATAGAGCTTATATTCAACAAGGAGATGAAGAGTAATTAATTAACATCTTTCATTAAGGAGTACATGTCTGAATCGGCTGGTTAAAAGGACTTTAATGCATGGGAAGTTGGAGTTGTGGAAGACGAAGATTCGCTTTGGCAGATTAACTTTTCTGCACTAAATCTGACATAACTCCATCATAAGTGGACCAATAGGGCTTAATGATTGTGGAGGGACGCGAATGAGTATATGGAACAACTTTTAAGAAGGGACTAGGTACCGATTCTGGCATTTAATGAGTCTACATGTCGATTCAATCCGAAGTACAGAATTTGAGCGAGAATTCTTCTCCCATTTTCTCTATAAATTTGTACCTCCTTTATTTTTACAAGGATAGCCATTTAATGAGGGAAAGGTTGAGTTTAGTTTTTGTAATTGTTATTTATAGTTATAATATATATTAGTGTAGCTATCTTCTTCTTCTGTTCATTTCTTCTTTTCTTTCATTTCATTTATTTTATGTGTTTCTCCCACTGTGCTTCTTTCTAACTCCATGTTTGTGGAGAGCTAACCCTCACTGTTGTTCGAGGGGGAAGTGGTGGTATTTGAGTTTTATGTGCTTTAATGATTTATCATGTTTTATTCTAAGGAATCAGTAGTGGTTAAATGATCGTGGTGAGTGGTCGCCCCACTTTCTCTACTATTGACTTCTTCCTCCTTGTTTATTATTTTTCCTTCCCATCAATATCCAATTCATTCAAACGGTGGAGTTTGGATTGGGTATTGATGTGGAAGAGATTACTCCTACATGCTGAGGTCTCGGTGTAGTGTAATAAATTTCAAACAAGAGGGTGTGGAGTGACATGTCTTGATCTCCACATTGAATAATCCATTGATATATAATTTGAATAACAATGATAATTCCACCATGAAACCCCAAGAACAATGGTTTTCTTCTTCTAACTTATTTGTGTATATTATTCATTTTCATTGTATTTTGTGTTTTCATATATTTATATATTAATAATATATCTATATTTTATACATTTTAAAATATCCCCCCATTTATATTAGTATTATCTTTTTAAATTAATTAGTTTATAAAAGTGACAATAGGAAAATAGTGTGTGTTAGCGACCTCCTTGTGATCGACCCTAGGGTGTGCTGCTATGGTACATTTTTAGGTAAATAGGAATTTAATTGAATTGTGGTTCGCGAAAAACCACTCTCATCATTCACTAATAGTGTGGTAATAATGAAAAATTCCAATGATAGATTCTGTTAAAATTTCATACATAGCCACACTAATGTACGACCCAAACCACATGGCCAAACAAACTATGAAACCTCCTATTTTCATCCAAAACATGTATATTGGGCTCCAGAATATCCTCCTAAATCCCTAAAACCTTTGTGACCCTAGAATGAAATCATATTAGGCCATACTTAAGAAATTAATCTGAGAATTGATAGAAAAAAATATATGTACCTCAAATAAGAACCGTGTTCTTAAAAACATTCCCCCTTAAAGATATTCATCTCGGGATTTACCATACAATAGAGGTGAAGCAATATTTGTGAACAAATCCAACCACTACCCTCATACATCAGTCTACCTCTCCCTATTTCCTTTTTTCACTTTTCCATAACACCGATACTAAAGGAATCTACCGGACTCAAAGAACCTTAATGCTATGATCCACAATTTTTATAGGATACTCCTAAAAAGACTCATCTAATTGAATCTCAACCTACTAGGTGTAAAAAGCATGAGACAAGTCAGAGTAATAACATTATAGATGCAAAACATGGAAGAAATAATACATATCTTGGTATGTCTAAGGTAACTCCAACTGATAGGATATTGGCCTAACTCTTTTTAGAATCATGAATGATCAAACATATCCCAATGAATGCTTACCCTGTATCTTGATCCACTTGTGTTCCAACCTTGGTGAAACATGTATGAAAACCTGATCCCCAGTCATGAATTTCAGGGATCAACTTTTGTGATTAGATTAATATTTCTGACGAGGCTCCACAATATTCATCCACATCTAAGTCAACTGCACCTTCTCAGTGGTCTCCTTGACTTGACGATGTCCCAACATAGCTTCCTCTCATACCTCTAGCCACCATATTGGAGATCGGTATGGCATACCATACTATGCCTCATATGGAACCATATAAATATTATCTTGAAATATATTTTTGTTTTTAAACATAACCAAGTATATATGCCTCTCCCAATAACCCTCAAAATTTTGGACAGAAGGCCTCAGAATTTCCCCAATCACTTGAATCGTGCACTCTTACTGGCCATCTATATGGGGGTAGTATGCCATGCTTAGAATCACCTATGTACTTAGTTCCCTCTGTATCCCTTTACAAAATTGCGATATAAATAAGGTGTCCCTATCTTAGATGATATAATGGGGGAACCTATGCAGTCGTATAATCTCATTAATGTACAACCTCTCAAGCTCATCAACACTAAAGGTTTCCATGATCGGAAAGAAACGAGCAACCTTCATGAGCCTTTCAATAATAACCCATACAACATCATTACCTCAACGAAAACTTGGTAAACCTATCATGAATTTTACCAAGACTTCATTCCATATCCACTTGGTAATGGGTAGAAATTTTAAGCGTTAGAATGAACATTAGTGTTCCGCCTTCACCTGCTGACAAGTGCAACATCGCATGAAAAAACCTGATACATGTCCCTTCTTGCATGGAAACCAACACTAATGTAGTAGATCTAGATATATCTTGTTAAAAATAGAATTTACTACCGAAATGTAATCATGAAAATCCAAAAATAGAACCTTTCTCATGTCTAAAGAGACCCAAAAACAACCATTTACTCCCAGGACCTCATCCTTGCCAACGGTCGAATTAGGAGTACGGTCCTTACCTGACACACTATCCTATTAAACATGAACTTTAGAGTCCAACAACAGCTTCATTATCATTTTATTCATAAGGGTATATATAACTGCTAAGGATGATAGAAACATCTACCCCTAACTATCGTGCACTTCAAAGTGCTTCTCAGGAAAAAACACCATAAGCTTCCACAGACTAATATCCATCTTCACTCCATATATTTTAGTCCTCCTTCTCAGACCATAGACCGCACCATTTCCTTTACCAGAAATATTGGAAAGATATAAATGAAAATAATTATGAAACTCAACTAACCTTTATTTTCTCATGTTCAGATTACACTGTTTAAATATGTACTTTAGGACTTTGTGGTCTGTTCATACCACAAAAAGCTCTCCAAATATGTATTGTCTCCAGGAATGAAAATCGTGAATAACCACACCCAAATCATGATAATGTGTCATGTAGTTACTCTCTTGTGGCCTTAATTGATGGGAACCATATGAAAAGAATATACCCCCCAACATTTGAACTGATCCCAACCCAATACCTGATGTATCATAGTATACAATGAAAATATTGCATGGATCTAGAAAAAATGTATCGGTTCCTAAGTCAATCTGTCTTTCAACTCCCAAATGGCCATCTTGTAGGTATTTGACCATACATATATCACACCCTTCTTATTCAATCCCTTCAATGGTTCTTCTAAACATGAGAAGTCCTGTATGAGATTCCTGTAGTAATCATACACCCCTAAACAATCTGCACCTAAAAGACATTCTTTGGATGCTCCCACGTAACTACCACTATCACCTTCCCTGAGTCCACTAATATTCTTCTCTCTGAGATGATGTGGACTAGAAAGTGAATATGATCCATCCAGAAGTGGAATTTAGTTATAATAGAATACAATTATTGCTCTCTCAGTCTATTAAAAAAGATCTTCATATTTTTTGGAATATTCATGTCAATTGTGTGAATAAATCAAGATATAATCACTAAAAGCCACAAAAATTGAATCGATTTAAGGATGGAACAATCAGTTCTTCAGTTCCACGAAGACCATTTCATGTTAATGAGACCGAAAAACATAACCAAATTCTCATATAGATCGTAACTGCTCCTAAAGGTAGAGAACGGTATGTGTTATTTTATAACATAAACATGATGATAACTGGATCTCAAATCAATCTTCGAGAAGACCCAATCTCTTCAGTGTTGGGAGAAGAGTACATCTATCTGCAATAGAGGATACCAGTTCCTAACAGTCAACTGGTTCAATTTTAGATAATACACACATAGCCTTAGGGTACTGTCTTCCTTTTTCTCAAAAAGGACCAGTAAACCCCATAGAGATGTACTCAGTCAGATGAAACCCTTTTCCATTAAATCCTCTAGCTTCCACATAAGTTATTGCAACATCAATGTATCCATATTCTAAGGAGGAATGGATACATATGCAGATCGTAGATCTAGATCAATGAGGAACTTTACCTCCATCACTAGAGATAATATTGAGAATCCATATGGAATTATGTCCATAAAACGATCGACCATTGGAGGGAAATCGATCTAACAAGTCCAATGATCATCCCAAAAAAATCACAATATAGGAGGTCATCCCACCAATCCAACGATGATCATATCCATCTAAGCTTGACTAGAAATCCCACAAACCCTTTTGAATGAATTCCACACCCTTTTGTGATGTAAAACTCACCCTGTGGGGATTGAAATAAATAAAGACTAAATTGTTAATCAACTAGACTATCATGGAATGAAATTGTATCATATTATCTGGAGGATGTAGAGGTCCCACATTAGGTGGAACCCACCAAACTCAAGGGGGAACTCCCTACACTAACACACACCTTTCTTTTAATCCCTAATGATGTGTCTAATGGCATCACATCATCCTAAATATAAATAACGATCCCAAGGCTCTTCATAGAGGGAATAGATATAAAGCTATGTTAATCCTTTGTATTCAAAAGAGATGAATCTAAATTGGAGGCTACTAGAATAGTACCTCCAACATTAGAAGGTCTGGGATCCTACACTAGATGGGTATATTTGACTACATGTGCTTGGCCAATACCACAACCTTGTGATAATGTCAGGCTACCCTCTGATGATCCACCATGTTGTCGCAATGATCCTAGGGTGTGACTACCATAGCTATGACCACCACCACGATAGTCTGATTGACCAAAAATACCCCAGCTCCCTATCTAGTGAGAAGTTGTTGACCCTTTTTCTTAAATTAGAGTTGGTGTAGAGCCTCTCTCATTGGTTTCTAGTGGAATAATTCTATAGAATTATTGTAAATGGCTCATCCTTCTACAAGATGGACACTCGAATTGGACCTTCATACATTGTGGCCTTATATTTCCTAGACTAACATAATGGAATCACCTCACTTGGCTACCTAAAGGGATGGTATTAATTTTAGTATCACTCTTTGGATGATCCATATGATGCTTCCTATAATCGGTTGATGTAGTACCAGACCAAGGTGTTGAATTACCCTAGCTCACAACTCCAGATCCCCTCTGGTCCTACTCTGTGATCAGCACCAGATTCACTATCCCAAATACAATAGTCATACAGAATAAATTCACCTATAATTATATGTCATATCTAAAACCATCGTTGAATCTTATAGCCTTCGATAACTCATCAACCATCAGAATAGGTGAAAAATGTTGTTTCTTAGAAAAACGGGTGGAAGAGTCCATGACTAAGAGAGAACTATCCTCTTGATGTGAGAACTCCTAGGATCTATCGACCCTCAAAGTATTGAGATAGAAGTAATCAAATAAATCCATATGGAACTCTATCCAGGATGTCTCTCGATAAAGATCAGTCTGAGTGATAATGTCCCACCACCTCTTGGAGAAATTACAAAGAATGTATGCAGCGAGTTTTACCCACCACTCAAGAGGTGTCTCTATGTGGTCAAAGATAGACATCATGTCCTCAAGACTTCACTCCACAATATTTTTTCCTCCATACACAAAAAATGTGGATGGATTTTAGTATTGATAGTCACATGCCAACCCTTCCATAGTCAAAGTAGGTCATAGTGATCCCTGAATGATTTGCATGAACCGCAAAAATCCTTCACAGAATTTTTCCTCTGCACCTGCTTATAGAATAACATCTAGTTACACAACATGCACTACTGTAGGATCCACTGGTATCCCATTTCCTACCAAAGGACCCCAGAATACCATATCTGGGGAGGGGTAAATCCAGGTGTCAACATTTTCTTTTAAACAAATGGATATTTTTCCCACGTTGGTAGGAACCTGTTAATCCTATCTGAAGGGGAAGTGAAAAAAATAAACAATCACAGGAAAAGAAATGACGAAAAAATTTTACTTGGTTCACCACTAAGGCATACATCCAAGTAACATACACCGAAAGTTTTTTAGTCGATCCAAAAACCACTAATCATCAAAATTTTTGGATTACAACATTTTATCATAGTCACTCTATGCCAAGTGCACTTCCTTTACAAGGCTTTAGCGACAAAACACAACGTCCCTCAAATCACTTCTGGTGACTCCCCCTTGCTCACTAAATTGGATGAATTTTTACTCAATTTGACGACCTAAAGGTCACTTCAATGGTTTGGTATTAATTCATGCATCCTCAATTGTAAATGGATGCTCTGTTGAAGTCCCATAATCACTCAAAGATGTAATTTATATTCGTGCACACTGATATGTTATGGAATTTAATTTTTCAAACTGATTTGGACTATTTTCATGCTTCTGTGGGTGTTCTGCATACTGCTATTGTTTTGGCGTACCGCTGCTGTTTCCACGTACCGTCCAATAGGTTCTGCATGTCGTTATTGTTTCTTCATACCATCCAGATATTTCTCCTACCGTATAACTACTCTACAAACTGTCCTTCTCTATATACTCCCCTACACTGCATACTACTCGACTCTTCCACATATTTTCCTTCTCTGCATTATTCCTTGCTCGGCCTTGTACTGTGAGAGCTTCCTATGCTAACCTCTCTCTATTCCACAAACCGTTTTCCTGATGCAGATTATTCTCTCATTGTACATTATTCACCTCTCCCTAACACATCAAACTTCACCAAATTTCTTCCTAAAATTTTAATCTCCAATATATTCCTTTAAAAAATCGGATCACTACTCCTTAAATAGGAATATAACTCCACAAATTTCGGTAATCTGATTTACCGAAATTTTAAATGTGGGACAATATTTACCATAAACTAAACTCCTTCTGCTTACTATTATCCTCCATCTCATACTACAATCCTCTGAACTACAAAACATTATCACCTACCATTAAACTTCCATGTACCATATGTATGTCGGTCTGCATAATACATCTCCTCACCACATACAATTATGACGAATCATTTTCGGTAGCATTTTGTATACTGCACCCCTTTACCATGTACCATTCCTGCGAACTGTTTTCAGTTATATGCACCGTTCCACATACCGCAAACCATCACCACATACTACACACCTTCACTATGTACTGTGCATGTTCACCACGTACCATGCAACTTCACCGCATACTGCGCACCTTCACTATATACCACACACCTACCCCACAAACCATTACTATGATCCATTACCAAAATCCTAATTTTTTAGGTCCAAAGTTTTTTAAAACACTGGGAAACTCTGCCAAATTCAATATTGCTTTCAGCCTCAAACGTATTACCCTATTCATTGAAAACTCCCTAGAAATCAATGTGAATATTGACAAGAAACACAAAAAACTATCTATTATTTGAAACAAGAAGCCTTGATTCTAACACCTACAACCTCTAGAGTTTGATCATCACCACCCTCCTTGCAAATAGCTAGAGGTATTCTTGGTGGCATGGCTCTATAATTCTAAACACACACCATATTTTATGATCATTGAGGGGTTAAAAACTCAATATCTCAAAACAAAATTGGATAGGTAAAAACATTCCTCTATAATAAATACACCTCCTCCTAGACCATGAGTCAGGCCAGGGTGGAAAACAAGTGAGATACACTACCAAAATCCCACTACTATGTTCTGGTCTGGTCAAGTTCTCAATCATAATCCATTTTAGTTGGACTTGTTATCATATTTATTTCATTTCAACGATGTCCACATTCACATTCTCTAAATTGAAACCCATTTCCAATTTATCACATCCCTTTCAATAGAGTAATCAATGGTATGCTAAATTTTGATGCAAGGTGGACCATACCACCATAGAACGAAGCATGGCATCCACCTATTCCACATGAAAACACATTTCATTTTACGGTTGAACCATGATCCTCCAAATTCTGTTCCAAGAGGGCCCATTCACCTCAGGGACAAAATATTGGAATCCATCTATTTCACACCATATCATACCAAAATATACCTAACACAATAGCATAAAAGAGTATCATAATACCTATCATGATAGCATTCAATCGGTAATGCATCCTAAATGGCATGGAATAATATATGACTTATTAAATAAAGTAGGTGACTATATGATTCATAAGATGGAACACCATCATATCATCAAGTTTCACATAATAGAACAAAAAATCATGCCAACAATAACTACATATATCAAGTGCAACACCCAATAGTAGAATCCAATAAATTGTAATTTTTAAAATCTAGAAAACAGAAATTCAATTCGATGCAATTTTTCATTTTCAAATATGTGGGTTAGCTATGCCCGGGAACAACTCATTAACAAATTTCTATTAGTTCCTATCCCATTATATTTTTTTCTAAATATTAAATAAAACCAGAAAATAAATCCTTTTAATACAACTTTGAATTTCCCCAGACCCGAATACCACTCAATAGTGCTCCAAGCCATGTTGGCCACATTACCTCTAGTGCATCTCCCCAAATTCAAAAGGCTTTCAACTAGCAGTGAGGGCTTATGAGAGTCATTAGGGAGACTATTCCCTAATTATTTGAGAAGATCATAGTGGAATATCAACATCATAAACAAATATAAAAAGTATAAAACCATACAACAGATGTAAACAATGATAGACTGATAGTATAAACATGCTGGATAATATTTTATATCCAAGTTGATGGTATATTTGACTAGTTTCTAATAAAATATCAAATATATAAATACAAGGAAGATGTACAATCCATATAAAAATGTAAAAAAAGGAAAAAAGAAACCCAGTAGCATCACAAGCCTCATCTCGGTCCAATGCTATTCTCCTCCTAAGAACCATATCAAGTACCTATAAGAGGGAACATTCCATTATTATTACCAACAATTATATAAACTATTTGAGCCCAAAAACATTAACCAAATAGGGTGTGACACTAAATCGCAGTAGGCTACCACCCAAGGTCTCTAAAAATTAGTTATTGAATATAATTCATCGGAAATGTGCAATAAGAAAATCATTAAAAAAGGAAGCATTCAATAGTAAACATCCAAAATTCATGATTTTCCATTTAAGTAACATTCATATCCATTTAGAAATTTAATTACATTGAATTTATATATCTTGAGATCGGTCTCAAGCTCAACAACACCCATATAACTAGAATCACAAAAGATTCCTCATATGGTCATTTAAACAAGTATATGTGAAGACCTAGTCCAATATTATTCTTTGTCTTGGTAAACATGTAATAAGTCATTCCATTTAAAATTAAATTGAAAAACGTAGCCCTTACTTCACATTCATAAGTCGAATTCATGTATCACTCCTAGTGCAATATTAACCAAAACCCAATAGGACCATCCCTAAAGATACTCTCAAGAACCCAATATTTCTCTATGTAAGGTATATTATCCCATCAAATCAAGTCTATCCTCAGCGCTCATTAATGTACGCTCGAGTATCACTCATGCCATAATATTAAAATTACCAATGATTCCATCCATGTAATTATCATAATAATCCATGTATCAGTAGGTATTTAAGTCTAGCCTCAGTGAGTCTATCCATGGAATACCTCGTTTGTATCCACGTATCACTCGTGAAAATATAACATTAACCATTGAGTCTGTCCATGGAATTTTATGGTGAATCTACGTATCACTCAAGGTATATGGGTTATCAATCACCTGAGTACTTCCATATAATTATAATTAAAATATAGGTGTGACCAAAGGTTATTTACCATTTAACAAATTCAATTCCATTTATAAATTTTATTTGATATGCCGAGGTCAAAACCAAGAGAATCTAGAATCAAACTCATCTCAAGGGGGTTCCTAAAGCATTAGAAAACATCATAAGGATTGGAATTTCATTTAATAACGTGGGAATATTTTCTATAACATGGTTCAAAGGAATAAAAAGCTTCTAAATGGATTTTTTTATCCTATAAAGCACATGGGAAAAACATTAAAATGTGAAATTCATTATGATTAAGTAAATTTTAAAATAAGGCCAAGCTTAAGGGTTTTCCCCTAAATAATCAAATGGGAATTTTTTTCATAACATGCCCAAAAATACTAACAAGATACAAAAGGTATTAGTTATCATATATGTCATGTGGGAAACCAGAATTTGTGGAAAATAAATCTAATTTCACACATTCATGTTATAGCCTATACATACTCACATGGAAAGGTAATAGACAAAATATTCATTCTTAAACAAATAATGACACTTATGGTTAAAACATTAAGTCATCCATCCCATTCCCTTAATTATTTACAATTTAAATTCAACAATATTGCAATTAAATTCCTAATAGAATCCATCTTTAACAACCCATGAAGGGATAAAGGAACACCTCAAAGGGGTGTCCAAGGCATAAATCCATAAAGGGTCAATTTGGGAAACTCACTCATGGGGTGGTCCTTATTCAATGTATAAAACATATAACAAGAATAAAAATTCCTATTCAATTACCTAAATCATAAAAGGCAATAACAGGATTTGATTCCAATTGAGACAATACCCAAAAAATTGGTGTGCAACATACTGACACAAATGAATGATTTAAATTTAAATGAAAATCACATGACCATCAACCTTAGGCTCGTTCTCGTTAGCTCTTCCAGTACAAAGATCTGATTCATCCTGGTAAGGGAGAAATATAAAGAATGGAAAAAATAATGATAAATTAGGGAAAAAGATCCTAAATCTAAATAGCATAGTATATATCTAGAGGAATCCACAATGGATAAAAAATAATTAAGGACTTAACGTTGTGAATCAATGGAGAAAAAATGCATTCAAATCAGAGATAGAATGTATAAGAAATAAAACAAATGATGAATATGCTCAAAGGAGAGATTTTGTTTGTGCGATGGGCTATTGTGCATTGAAAGAATACCCAATTTAGGGTTATAAATAAATTTTAATTTAATAATAAAAATAAAAAAATCCAAATCTTGTAGGGGTCGCACAGTTTCATATAGGTCTGGGGAACATGCACGGTTACCCCAAAAGGTTCACAGAATGTACAATAACCATGTGAAAATCATCTTTGATGTCTGCTAAAAAGGGATACATGGATGCACGACTGTGTCGGTCAACCCACATCGTTTACCAAACCCTGTGGCCTTCTATTTTCATAAAAAATGGTTGTTGAGCTCTCGAATAGCCTTGGATACCATCCAGACCTTTATGACCCCAACGAGAAATCATATTAGTCTATATAAAAAATTGAACTCAGAATTTATAGAAAAAAATTTATTCGTACCTCAAAGAAGAACCAGGTTCTTACACCTAAAAACACAATTTGATTATGTGAGACATGTAGGGATTTAGTTGTAGGGAAAGGTCATGAACATGAGAGACCATCCTTGGTTATATGTTATGGTTGGTCAATGTTACCAGACTATTATTATTATTATTATTATTATTATTTAAACAATATGTTATTGAGTGGATGTAGGCCTCTTTATATGTAATGATTGTTGTTAGTTACTACCTCTCAAGGTTCCAGTAGTGCTTGATTATGAATTATGTCAGTGATTACCTACCTTAGAACTAGTGAATGTACAAATATTTTGAAAAGAAATTCTGAGTGACTCATATGATCTATAACCATTCATTATGTCATTATAAGACATTATTATTTACTTATATGATTTTGTGAGATTCGTGGGGATTATTCATTGGATTTTTAATAATACTTCGGTTCCAACTTGGTGCAATTTAATTATACCTGGGAATCCTAGTATTCCAAATATAAGTCTATTATTTCAAGTACCACAAGATGCATAGTGATTCCTTCGATCTATTTATTCCTAGGATCTATTTAAATGACTAAAAAATATTATTGTATTACTAAGATTCCTAATAAATTGTACCTATATGTAATACTCTATTCCATTATATGGATAATATTCCTTAGATCTGGTGATGACCCTCTCTCTTGGAATTACAAGGATACTATCCATGATCTAGAATGTGTCTACTATTAATTAGGATGAAAATGATAACCCAAATGATATGAAATTTATTGTTTCAATAGGAATGAATGTGGAATCCTAGGGTAGGAGATATAGCCCAAAATGGTGATATATAATTATTAGAGACACACTGACAATGAATAAATCTTGTTTGGTCAATCATGAGTGTAACATTTGACCTCAGGATCAATTTTGATTATTTATGTATGATATTAAATATTATTTATTAGTTCACTGATTATATCACATGAACAAAAAATATATTTAAAATTTACATTAGGGATCATATAGTTTGTTCCAAACTGAGTTATATTCACACCCTAGTCATATGGTCATGGTACATGTGTACCTGTGAAGACATTACTACTAATATATTCGAGTAAGTAAGTGGCCTATTATTTAATGAATGTGTGGGATAGCTCAAATGAAGTTGCATAATAGTTTTGTAGTGTTTCTCAGTGGTGGTACATCCCTCTTGAATTTCAATTATTGTAGTATTTATCCCCATGGGAGATCAATTTTACATACTGTCATGATTTTTAGTTTATATCTAGTAGTTATTTTTTAAATATAAACCTTACAATTTTACATATTTTTTACATTTATTATATATTACAGATGATACATTGTTGTTTCCTTTAATTTTCACCCACATATAAGGGTAACATCTCCCCAAAATCACACCAAATACCCTTATCATTAGTTGGTAGAGTCTGTAATATGGGGAGGTATTCTTGCAGTCATGCAGTGATAGATCCGGTTACTATAGAGTAAATCGGTTTGGGACTTTACGCCATGCATAGAATTAAAGGATTATAATATTTTTGATGATTATGAGACAAAACATAGGATTGGTGTGAAATAATATTTATTTAATTGTAAGAAAACACTAATACCTCATTTTTTCTCTATTTGTTGTTGAAGGTTTTTAACAAAAATATGACAATATAATATGTAGGAATTTCTAACCAAATAAGGAATCAAATTAAGATGAAAATGATTATATAGATAGAAAAATTATTTTCTTTTAAGGTGATGCGTACTATATGTTTCACTTCCTTCAATAATATAAATATTCCCATTAATAGTTAGTATTATTTCAGATGGGTGAATGAATCAAGGAATATGGTAAAATATTTTATGGAATAAAATTTTATAAGGATTGAAATGTAAATGGTGTGAATCCTACTTATTTTATAAAATTTATATGGAGGTTTATCTACATAATGGGACTTATAGATGATATTTTTATATTATAACATTATTTTCATGATTCTAAAAAAATGTAAATTAATCGTATCTTACTATATCATAAAATATCTTTTGATAGATTAAAAGAATTATTCAGGGCGGATTGAGGAATGATTATGATCATTTTATTTATCATTATACAATATTTTTTAGGTAAAAATGTGTATAAGTCCAACTTCTAGAGAATTTTTCATTATTAGGGGTCAATGTGTGGCTTTCCATTCTATGAAATAAATTTCATACATGATTAGGGATATTAAATCTATGTACATTGAATCAATAGATGATAAAATGGATGTGATTTGGATGAAATTTTTGGATTGTGATATGAGAGTTGATATCAAATATCTATTGGTTAATGGGTATGATAAAATAATATGTCACAGAATCATGTAAAATCTTTGAGATTAAATAATATTAATATTATAATGGTAGATATTTTTTGGACATAGATTTTATTTCACTGAGCATGTATTGTGTTGTGGATGGAATGGTTGTAGTATGATCATGTTTTTTGTAGAATATAGATTGTAATGATGGTTCTGGAATTGTAACAACTACGCCCCATTGAATTCATAGACACCCTGCCCTAACATGGATGTCAGGTCTTGGCCCACTAGGGGCAACCATATTCTCTGCAAATATGTGGTCCCTACCATGGGGCCCACCCATGTTCCTGAACAGGTCATCTGAATAATGATTATACCCACAGGAAAACACATGTTCTCTCCAGTTCTCTTTGTCCTCACTCGCACACACCATGGGAAACTTCCAAGATGGTCACTCATCCTAATAATTACACCAGAACAAGCATGCTTAATTTTCTAGTTCTAACTGGGTAGGCACTCGAACAAAAAGTAAACCTTGTTGACATGAGTCATATCATTTAGTCATTTAACATGTTATCTTCTTGGAGTGTTACAAGAATAGTTTTAACATGGATCATAATATATAGTTTTGTGTTTGGAAAGAAAATATTGTGTTCATTTATAAATTATTATAGCCTTACACAATAGAAGTAGTTCATGGCATACTGTCCATGTGAAGGGTTATAAGCTATGGTGTAGGGTGGAAATTGTATCATCGTACAATTTTCAAGATTATAATACCCCACTATTGACCATTGAATGGAGTCAATATAAAATTTTGATTAGATTCAATTATAGGATGACCATCTCCTCTGAACTATTGTCCATATAGTTTTCGGATCTATTATAACATAACACTATGTGTTAAAAAATAATTCATGTTTTTTATATCCCCTAAAAATTCCCAAGAAAACTAAAAATAATCCTTATTTCATACATTTATCTTGTAAAGTGGGTGAAGAAATGGATTATTCATGTGTTCTTCCATATATAAAATTCTTTTATTCTTCCCCAAAATGGGGTTGAAATCTTATTGTTTCTAGGTTATTATTTATTTCATTTTTCTTGGTTTCTCTTTCTTGAATTAAGTTTTTTGTATCTATTTCATGAATATTTGATGTTTTATCTATCACCATTGGATAGAAGAAAGGATATATTCTCGAATTGACAATGAATTCACTATCTATTCATAGATTGAAAATGGATCTGGTGATTTGGAAATCCCTCCTTCAATATAGCTTTTATTTTCTCCCATCAGTAGACCCCTTATGGTATGTGATTCTATTACTACAATTCCTGATATAGAATCATATTGATTATTCATTATACACATTTTTTTGACAATTGGAATCTTGGATTGAAATCCTTGATGTGTGTGTTCATTGTATATTAGTTTGTAATGTTATTATAGTGTTTGTCTTTCAATAACCTTGGATTTAATCATCAATATCCTTGAGGTATGACGTTCCTTAAAAATTTAGGCTATTGTATACACATGTTTCTATTGAATGATCCTTTTAATTTAATTTTTGTTTTCAAAGAATCAGGGTTATCACAAATGGGTATGTGTGTAGAGTATGAAAATGGTTTATAATTATTGATTCCAAGAGTTTTATAGAGTATATTTCTACAATTATTCAGGTTGATCACATTATTTTATATGTATCAGACTATAATCTCATGATGACATGCTTTTATTTTCTTATTGTGATCTTCCCTATTATTTTTTACACTATTCAATTGTAATTTTTTATTAGTATTCATGAAAGGTGGATCTTTTGGTGAAAATGATGCTAATGGGGGGAGTGAGAATGACATGGAGTGATGATGATGGTGGAACCATGCATATGGTAGGATCATATTATACATATGTCCCATAAAAAACCCAATGCCATGAGGATATAGAGTAGATGAGGTAAAACACAATTCCCAGTGGATAGCATGTATATGTTCACTAATTAGACTTATGTCCAGACTTGAAACTCTATTAATTAGGGATAATTAGTAGCATGTCAATAACCTTGTGGATATTTATTAATTACTTCTAACATATTTGACAATATTACCAGAATGATGTTGATAGAATTAATTTCAGTGCTCTTTGTGTCTTTGCTAGCACTTAGGTTCTCAATATGTGATTTTTTATTCTTTCTTGTGAATTAATTGTTATCAAGGATTTCACATTTATACACTATTATATTTATTATAGATTTATACGATGTGTCCTACTAACTTTTTTACTCACACCTTGTAGGGTCATTTTTATGCATCTATAGACTTTGTTTGAAGGGATCTATATAAAAGAAAGGGATCATGGAAGATGGCGAGTTGAGGATAATGATGAAAGTGGTGGGAATGGAAAAAATAGCGGGGGATTCCATGGATTATTTATTTATTTTTTTATATTTCACTAACATTATCATTTGAATTTCAACTTTGAGAGACCGTTAAATATTTGTATGACATGTGTTCCATTTTGAATTATAATTCATATAATTTGTTTTACTATGAGATGTTATATTTTATTTATATTATGGTTTCAAGGATATGATATTGAGGGTATAGACATCCCATAAATGGATTTCAGAAGGTTTCATTAAGTTGGTTGACTCTTTCCAACAAGGAGATGTGTGTGAGGTATTTTGGCTCTCCAGCTCTAACCTAGTAGTTCAGTTTGGATTATTAGAAAATGTATCAAAGAAATTATTTCATATCTTAATTCAGACTATCTCTGGGACATGGTATAAAGAATAAAACAATGTAAGACTTGGATAGGTTATTTTCCATGTTCCATTCTAGATATTATGTAATGGACCATTAAATTATCATTTATTATATCGTTGTTACTATTTTATGGTGTTTAGGGTTCATTCACACTTCATGACGAGGCACCTAGGATCAAATTATATATACTTATATATATTTGTGGAATATCAGTTCATTAATGCCTTGATTTGATTTATCAATTCATATTATACTTGTACTCTATTGTATGATATATATATTTTTCCTCACTATTGTGATATATATATATATATGGGAATTAGTTAGTATAAATTTATTATACTACCATGTATGTATATATTTTATAGTGACTAATGTAAAGTAATAGAGAACCACGATTAGTGGACTAAGGGATATACCTTTATATGTGGGTATCCTCATAGGGAATACATAGTGTGATCCCTTAGAATGATTAGGATCTATTTTAGATTTTCTAAATTATTCCCTTTATATTATATAAGACTCCACCCTATATAAGACAAACGATACAACATACTTACATGGGCTAGGTTATTGACCCTATTCCACCACCACTTATATAGAAGGGTGTAGTGGAGGAAACACTATCACCTACTCTAGTGGTACATGTAGTGCGACCACATCATTTGGGAGTCCTTCCTCTTGTCCATGTCCTAGGGGGTGGGGTATTGTGGTCAATGGTTTACTATACTAGAGATTTCCAACTCTAGAATCCAATAAACATTTAGGGAACTGTCATGATGAAGGATGAATAGTACTATATAAAAATCATCAAGGGTGTATTTAACAGAATTTTGACACCAATGTATTAGAAGGTGAAGCTGGAAGTGTCCATTCTATATGGACCCACTAGAAATTAGAGTGTCATGATGGGATAGGTTTGAAGAAGTGAGGGAATAACCTCAGATATATTCAAAGAATTTTTCTTTGGGTAATTCATTTTGGATATGCAGATTTTGTACCAAGAATATATGGTCATGGAGGTACAGTAGGGGTCCACATAGGTATTATAATACTCCTCTCATTTCATTGGTATATTTATCTTCTCTACTCTCCTAAACGTTAGTAAAACATGGATATTGAAGATTCTTAGGACCAGTCCTCATTCTAAAATTAAGAAAATGGTCAAGACCACAAATCTATAAACATAGCCTAAGGCACTACATAAGGCCTTGACATTAAAATAGGTCATATATGAGGATCAATATTTTATTATCATTTCATCCTTTAGTTCTCAATTGGTTGTATGTACTACTACTATGATGAGGTTCTCTTCTAGTAGCAGGAATAGGAAGAACATGGAAATTAATCAGGATTATAAAATTATGTGGAGTTCTATAGTGTTTCAACTATAGAAAGGTCTGGTATGATCTAATGTTATTTTATAGAATCCCCTGTCTCACATCAACTATGAAATAATATATGGAATCTGACACAATGTTTCTTTACATCTATGAACCTGATGATAAAGATTGTAGAGGACCGATGCAATCTACATCTCAAGATTCTAGCCGGGGTCCCTATAAATAGGCTTAGTTGATGGTAACTCAGACAGATCTTGTGTCTCGTTGATAGGGTCACAAAATTGTGGTAGTTCATGTTTATGTAGAGGATAAGAATCTATATTATAGTGGTTTTGAAAAGTCTACTGATCAAGGTAAAGTATTGATCAATTCAACATTGTATAATTTCTTTTTTAGTATAAATTATTACTATTAATTTTTTTCCGTACTAGTTTCTACTAGGCTTGCCTCTACCAGTCATGTTTTCTTTGCGTTACATTCCCCCAAATAACCATTAGGCATGAATGTGGGACATATTCATCGATTTCTAGAGTGTCTCATATTGTTTTAGTTATGGATATCTATGGGAATTCATGATTCTAGAGATGATGATATTAAATGTGATTCCTAGGATGGATTGGTTGACTAGTTTCTATTATTATATTGTTTGTTTTTATAAATAAGATTCATTTATTTTACTAAATAGAGAAATGTAAACAATGAATATAGAATGGGAACTGGTCTAAGGTGTACTTAATTTTTACATGAACTATTGTGGACAATCACAATATATATTTTGGTCTTGGATCATTCAGAAGTATCAGTGGTATCCCCTTCACCATTTCACCCAATTATGGATCCTTATGAAGAAGTCTTCCTAGATGATATCAAAGAACATACTAATAATATAAGATATGAATTTTATAATGATATATTTGTATGTGTGAAACCCATTTTGATATACCCTTATCATATAGAATTAGCTGAGTTGATGTTTCTTAAGGTACTACATGAGTACATGGAGAAGAATGTCTTTATTAGGATGAGTACATCATCGTTAGGTGAACATGTCTTGTTCACCAAGAATGTGTACACTAAAATTAGAAACTATATGGATTTCCATAATATAAAATATGTGATAATGAATAAAAGGTACCCATATACTATTATCGATAACATATTTTATAATTTATTACAATACTAGTGCTTCTATAAGATTAATCATCCATCAAACCATCAACACAAACTGGTTAGAGAGGTTGATATCTCGAAGATGGAATTTTAAAAAATATATCATCAAAACAATTTCTCATTGACGATGTTTTGATTGAAAATTATTCTTACACTATTCATAGAAGCCTTAACCGATATCTTGATTCTTGGTCATGGTTTTTTAACAACATCCTCATCTACTCACCAAACCCAAATAAGAATTCCAAAAATCTTGAGATACTCAGAACTGTTCTTCAAGAACATAGGCCTTATGACACACTATCTGAGCATAAATTTTTTATTCTAGAGGAGAAATTCATGGGGAACGTGGTGTTTGAGGAAAGTATATTCATGTAACTAGAGAAATTGGAGGTAATGATGTTCTGGAAACATCCCAAGAATGTTTACAAAATCAGGAGCTTCGTGAATTTTATAGGATACTACCAACATTTTATCTAGGACATCTCTTAATTATAAGAACCTATGATTGTTATAATGGATATGTAATTTATGTTTTAGTGTACATACAAATGCAAATATGTGTTAATTTTTGTGTATAGGAGGTTGACTATAGCTATAGTGTTGATTCTACCAAAGCAATGGATTGATTTCGTTTTTTAGTATGATGCATCAAGCATCAATTTTTGATAAGCACTAATACATTGGGGGATGTAGTATCTTGTGTGTCATGACATATATGACCCCATGAGTGGAACTCTCCTACCCATTACATAGAGACAAAATCCATGATCCAGGCTTTGAATTGTTGGATTCGATATCTCTTCATTGAGAGGTCTGTTGTCTCTACTCACAATAGGATCCTTTAAGACATCTTCACACAACGGGACGACAACATTATATAGAGGTGTTGGGTAGAGTCACTAATGAATAAAGGGTCATCAGCAGTAGTTATTAAAACCTCCATTTATTTCATAGTCACTAGTCAAATAAAAATGATTTATTTTATTTCTAGATTGTTTTTTGTGTGTAATTTTTCGAACATTTTTTGTCATGTTGTTGTCTAATTAGTGGTGGTTTCATAAAAAATCATCAACGAAAATAAATAAAACAAAATTAACAACCACAAAATATTTAGTAGAATTTTTTTTAGTAGCCACTAGGTTGAACTGACGATAAATATATTCAATATAGTATGTTTAAAAGTAGTTACTAAAAATGAACACTATATATGTTTTTATTTTATAAAAATAATAAAAATCTATAAATATAAAAAAACTAACCCGTAATATACTAAAACCTAAATTTATGATAAAACCATCATTTATACACCACACATGTAGTCATATACAAACAACCACAATCATCATTACCTAAGTCTCAGTCACTCCATAAATCAACCAATACCTCAGTAATCAATATAAACATATAAAATATGAAAAAAAACAACCCATTCCCATTATACATCCATTTCCTGACCTCCACTACATCTGCTACCTCCACATCATCTCATGAACTGAAACTGATAATTTTATCACATCAATTTTAATAAAAAGGAATCAGAATTAAAACTAATCATAATAAATCAGAATTACAGTAAAATAATTGATCTAATTATAATATATCATGGAAAGTAAGAACCTACGTTACATCCTTCTTATAAATGTTGTGGATCAGAATGGTCAACCTCTGGCTTACTATCGATACCTTCCTCCTACAATGAAAAGGAAAACTATTAGGAAAATAACGGTGAAAGAGAAAAAACAAAGACTATATTCAGAAGGGTGTACATAAAATTTCATATTTCGATAATCAAAAAGAAGTCATTTTAAAATAAAATAAATAATATATAATACAAGACACCATGAAAACAAAAAATTACCTATTTATGATAACATTCAACACTTGAAAATGAAAAGGGATAGTAAATATTCTAATTTATTTTTAAAGCGATGTGCAGTGTGATTGAAATTTAATTAATAAATTTTTTTAAGATTTTTATATCATTGAAAATGATATATTTAAAAAACCACTAGGTGGTGGTTTCCCTATAAATGAAAAACAATATGAGGCTGTTTTCTATGGTTTTGACCCTTCCACACACGTTTTAGTGTTCTAAAATGCATTTACAACCACAGTAGGAAACCCATAATTTGGAATAATGTTCCATATATTCCTATATTTTAAATTTAAATATATGGTTATTTTCCACTGATTTTATGGAAACCTGAAGTTATTTTTATATTTTTTACCTTTCAATGCAAGTTTTATTGTTTTAAAATACTAATAATGTGTTTACTTACATAACGAGAAAACTATAATTTGTAATGTTGTGTTTTGAGTTTCAAAATTTAAAAATAAAATTTATGATATATTTACACTGATTTAAGGACAATCCAGAATAATTTTTTAAGTTTTTTTAATCCATGATATTTTTAGTGGTTTAAAACACTAAAAACGTATTTACGGCTATAATGGGAAAACCATCAATCGAAATGATGTGATTTTCATTCCAATATTCCAAGATTAAATATATATTATTTTCCTCTCATTTCATTAAAATATTGTGTCAAGTGTATATATTTGATCATTCTATTCATTTTTAGAGTTTTAAAACACTAAAAACATATTTATGGTAATAACGGGAAAATTTTCATTCAAAATGACATTTTATTGGTTCTTCATTTCAAAATTAAATCTACAGTTCATTTCCATGAATTTTAGGATAATATGATGTCATTCATCTGGTTTTGACATTTCCATGAATGTTTTAGTGTTTTAAAAAACTAAAAATGTGTTTACGGCCGTAATGGGAAAACCATCATTAAGAATGACATGTCGTCGGTTCCTTCATTTCACAATAAAACTCTGGTCAATTTCCCCTTGTATAAGTATAATATGATGTTTTTTTCTCTTTTTGACCATTTCATGCATGTTTTATGGTTTTAAAACACTAAAAACATGTTTATGGACATAATGAAAAAATGTCAATCAGAATACTATAGAGTTAGTTCCTATATTTCACAATTAAATCAATAGTGTTTATCCATAGATTTTAGGATAGTATGACATCACATTTCTATTTTTGACCATTTCATAGACGTTTTAGTTTTTAAAAACACTAAAAATCCATGTACATAAATAATGGGAAAACCATCATTTGGAATGATGTTTCATCAGTTCCTATATTTCACAATTAAATCTACAGTCATTGTCTGATAATTCAATGACAATACAACGTCGTTTTCCTGGATTTGACTATTATATGCACAATTTAGTGCTCATAAACTATAAAAACATGTTTATGGTCATAAAAATAATATTTTCATAAAAAATGAAGTGACATAAATTCATACATTTCACAATTAAATATATAGTCATTAACCCCCAATTTTAGGTTAATCTGACATTGTGTGTCTGGTTTTGACCATTCCACTCATGTATTATCATTTTAAAAAAATAAAAATGTTTTTATGGAAATAAAAGAAAACCCATCATTTAGAATGACATGTCATTGGTTCTTACATTATATAATTAAATCTATGGTCTTTTCCCCTAATTTCATACAATCAGATTTCATTTTCTTTGTTTTGAACATTCCATGCACGTTTTAGTGTTTTAAAACACTAAAAACACATTTACATCCATAATTGGAAAACTATCATCTTAAATGACATGTCATCTCTCCCTATAATTCAAAATTAAATCTATAGTCCTTACAACCTAATTTTAGGGAAATCTGATGTCATTTTCTTAGTTTTGACCCCCTAACACTTGTTTTTAAGAGTTTTTGTACCTTCCATAACATTTTACAGAGGAATTATAATAACACCACATGTCAAATCGATATGTTGTATACATTTATATGTCAAAAATAACTAAATGGTGGGTTTCCCCTTATTTTAGGACAACCTGATGTCATATTCCTAGTTTTGACAGTTTGATGAACGTTTTATTATTTTAAAACACTAAAATTGTGATTAGGTCCATAAATGAAAATCCATAATTTTTAAAGATATGTCATAGATTTCTACATTTCATTATTAAATATGGGGTAATTTTCCCATAATTTTTGGGAAATTTTATCATTTTACCTAGTTTTGACCCCCACCCCCGATTCTAGTTTTAAATGATTTTGTACCTTTTATAAGTGTTTAACAAGTAATTATGATCACACCACATGTTGGACTGATTTGTTTTCTATTCATACACATAAAAAACAACAAATTGGTGGTTTTCCCATGATTTTAGGATAATCAGACATTTTTTTCTTGGATTTTTTTGTTTCATGCTTGTTTTAGTGTTTTAAAATGCTAAAAACACCTTTATGGTTATAACCGGAAAACTATTATTATATATTACATGTAATAGGTTTAAAAATTTTAAAATTAAATATATGGAAGTTATCCCTTGATTTTAGGGAAATATGATTTCATTTTCTTGTTTTGACTCCCCCCTCCGACACTTTTTTAAAGGCTTTTATACATTTAAAAAAATTTCTATGAAATTATGACCACACCATGTATCTAATTGACATGTTGTCTACACATACTTATAACTAAAAACAAGTGGTGGTTTCCCATGATTTCACATCAATCTGATATCATTTTCTATTTTTTTGATCATTCCATGCACGTTTTAGTGTTTTTAAACACTAAAACCCCTTTAATGACTATAACAGGAAAACCATAATTCAGAATGACACGGATTCAGTTAATACATTTAAAAATTAAATCATTAGTAATTTTACCATGATTTTATTATAATATGAAGTTTTTTTTTCTGGGTTTGACTATTCAATGCACGTTTTAGTGTTTTAAAACACTAAAGATGCGTTTACGGCCAAAACGGGAAAACATCATTCGGAATGACATGTCGCCAGTTACAACATTTCAAAATTAAATATATTGTTATTTCCCCTAATTGAAGTATAATAATACATTATTTTCTATGTTTTTTCATTAAACAGATGTTTTAGTGTTTTAAAACATAAAAAATTCATTTATGGCCATAATGGGAAAACTGTCAGTCGGAATGACATGTTGTTAGTTCTGACATTTCATAATTAAATATATAGTCATTTTCCCATGATTTTAAGGAAATAAAATTTCATTTTACATTTATTTACCGCCTCCTAATTATTATTTTGAAATCATTTTTTACCATTCAAATGTTTTTACCAATTCAGAACTCAGAAAACATGCTTATATTGTTTTAAAACATATGGATAATGATCTATAATTTTTTTGATGTGTATGAATCAATAAAAAATAAATTCAAAACAATATGTGTTCGATATAACTCAAAATGAGTTTTTTATATATAAAAGTTCCATGTTATGTTTTTTATGGATGTTGTATGTGTTCTTTGTAAAGTCTATGGTTGTGAAACAAAGTTAGGGATAATAAAATAAAATAAAACTAGAAATGAGAAAAATAAAACATTAAAAGTGTATTAGAAAGTTTAATTCATATCTTTTAAATTAGTTATTATGGAATATTGAATTAATATTAACATTACTGGAGTATCAATGGTCTCATTTTTCCATGATGTAATAATAGGCCTCAAATATTTTTAATTATTGGGAATGGTCATTGTCTTCCAAGAAATCCGAACAAGAATATTTTCATATATTTTGGATGTATTATCATTAGGTAGCTTGAAATCATCTAATGGATGATAATCCTATAGTCATTTTAGTCTCATACATATAATGTGTTCCTATTTTTATCCTTTCTATGGTTTTCTTTATCTGTTTTAGAAATGTATTAAAAAATTAATAAAGTATTTTTTTTGAAAAATAAAAATGTACCGGTAATGGTAACTCATAAATATCTCTTTTAATTATGGGTGAAAAACTGATCTATCACTATAGGTGAATCAGGAAGCAATCTACAAATGATATATAGTGAAACAGATGGTTCTCTAGTTGTCTCGTGTATGATGGTATCAGTTGGATCCACATAAGATGAGGAAAGTGGTGGTGTGCTTCAAGATTATGATCATCAAGAATTATGAAATATTTTTTCTCTCATTATTCTTGAATTTCAAATGGTAAAGGTATATAAAATATATAAAAACTAAAAAACAAAAATCTTTTTACAAAAAAGAAAAAAATACAACAATGTATATATGTACGAAACACTTATCAATAAAAAAATTTATTATACTTTTATTATAAATTTATACATTATTTTATCGTCATTTTAATTATATTCATTGTTATCAACCTACATTGGGATGATTCCTTCATTTTACTCATTTTTTTAAGTTCTAACATATTGATTTTGTCATGAAAAATTGTTCACTATTTTTTGGTTAATGAGATTCACGGTCAAAATGGACCAATAGATATTTATTTCCCATATCATATATGTATCTATGCTTTATGTGTACAAAAAGAATCCATCATTCATAGATATCATCATCCACATAATAAACCATATTGTCTTGTGAATCCAAGACAAATAGATCATGGTTTTCTTGATCACCTAAATTCATAAACTGAGGGAATATGCTAGAAGTAAAATGTAAAATAACTTTCATTATACCCCTATCAATGTGGACCAACGTTTATTTGAATAGGAAAACTGAAAATTTGCAATGAATTTTTAATTAAATTATAAAAACAATATTTCCATACTATCCCACCTCTACAAATTTAAATACACCACTATTTTGAGTTTTTATAACTTCTTGAAGATAAAATATTTGAATATTGAAGACATGAATATTGTAGTAATAAAATCTCTTAGCCTTCCTTACAGGAAATTGATCCAAAAACATCAAATCATTTGATATTTCATCTCGATTGACAACATTCATTATCTAGAAAAAATATAATCTTTATCTTTTAACATAGTCAAAATAAATACACATCAATAATAAGAATGAGTATATACTTACACGACATGAAATCCATTTAACAAGCTCTTTACTAGAATTTTTTTTAATTCCCTCTCATTTAGATCTCAACCCCTTCATTTCCTCTTTGTTTCTAGCTTCAATTTTTAATAAATAGGTCGAAAAAACACTATTTATTAACACATATCTGTGTTCATATAGAAACTCCAATTTATTTAGTGTGAAATTTAACCCCTTTTCAATTGGTATTCCTATAGTTATAGATAATGATGACTGATTTTCATAACTGGAATTAGTAGAGTTGTCCTCATTACATCCAAAACAATTGAATCTAGCCTTAATCTCATCCAAATAACAATAAAATAATTCCAATCACTCTTCATCAATTTAACCTTTTGTAATAGATCCTTTTGTTTGAGAATTATTCCTCACATATTATCTCAAATTAATTAAGTACTTGATTTGAAAAATAAGAAACATATTTGAAAATTTACACAATGATTTCATAAAAATTAATTCACCAATGAAAATAAACAAAATATCAACATACCTCTCTAGTGGAAACATCCATTGATAGTGTAATGGCCCACCATGTATATCTTCATCAAACAAATGAATAGTCAAATGAATCATGACTATGAATAATGAAGGGGGAAATATTATGTCCAAATGGTATTGTATCAAAAATATTTATTCTTGAAGTTTATCATGATCGGTGGGATTTAGATTTCATCCAAAAGGTTCTATGAAAAAGGTAAACCCCCTAACTAGAACCACAATTATTTTTTCAGGTAATGTATTAGGAAAAGCCTATAGAAGAACATCCCAATAAAAATATTTGAATCATGATTTTTTAATCCATGTAACTTTCGATGTTTTAAGTCAACACATTTTGATGTGTTACTTGAATATCTATATGGAACTTTTAAATCCATTAATGTTAGAAGGAATACATCTTTCTCCATATTTTTCATTACATAAATAGTCAAAGGATACTTGACATTCTCATTTTCTCAAAAACCATGCTTCGTATAAATTGACTCCAAATCCTTACAAGTATTAAGGTTATCCTTCCATTTTCCTTACTCATTAATCACTATAAATATTACATTATCACATAAATTCTTCTCAATATGCTTTATGTCAAAATGATGACATATAAAAATATACTCCCAATAAGGATGTATTGAAAATATATTATTTTCCATCCATTGTTGTGTTCTAGATTCTTCATATACTTTACCTTGTACCATTTTCCTTCTTCATTAAACCGGTGACATATTCCAAATACTTCAGTGGAATTAATTTATTTTACCAATATTTCTGAACAAGATAACACCTATAGTGAATTTTTAATTTCAATATCTTCATCGAATCATGTCTTGTTAAACATGGAGTTTTGGGAAGTCTTATGAAATCAACGATGACAAATAAAACACCATTTTATTCTACCAGGTAATCATTAAGGTTCAAAATAAATATTTAAAACAAGACATGCCAAACCATTAATAGTGTTTCATAAAGATAAATTTATTAATACATGAGATTCACTAATTTTTCACATTTAAGAAGCATGGTTTTTGAATAGTTTTATTGTTGAGTAATAATATGTTTATATTCCATCATCCCATATTTCTTGCAACTCACTGATTAATGGTTGAAGGTATACATCAATGTCATTTCCTGGCATTTTCATTTGAGGAAAAATCATTAAAATATTGAAATAAGCTTTCTTCATATATATCTCTGGAGTTATATTATAGGGTTTCGAAACCACATGAAAAATGCTACAAAGAGTAATTAATTTACCAAACACATTAAAACCATCATAAGACAATCCCAAATGTACATTCCCATGATCTGAAGAAAAAATTTGATATAGTAGATCAAACCGCTTCCTGGATGTCGAATCTTTAGGATTTATCATGAAGCCATTGTTGTTATCCTATGCATGCCACATCATGTTCATTGTAATATTAAATAACATGAATAATCTTCACAAGAATGTTTTCAAGGGAAAGTAAAAATATACATTTATAAGTGTTTTAATATTTTGTTACTTCTCGGTGTTTCATTGATATACATATTCTAACTATTCTTCATTGAAATCCATCTTCTAATCTGAAATCATGTGCATTCTTCTTTATCAGACTCTTCTCCCCAGTAATGAATGAAATAAATATGTAATGCATATATCATTTTATAATCAAGTCAATGTTTTTTGATGAATTTATTCATCTCATAGAATAATGTCATGATCTTAGCTACACTAAATGCATTATGAAGAAATTCTTAAATCATGTAAATTGGTAATCTAGTAATTCCATGAAGTCATTTTATTTCATAAAACATATATAGAAATTGAATCTTCGAATACATGACACCCCCTTCATATATTTCTCGCAATCCTTATTCAATTAATTCATAAAAATAATTTTTTATTAGTAAATTTATGAGAAAAATAAAACTTCTTAGGATCAAATGAAGGTTCTATTGATCAATTGAAATCTTGGATATTGTATTCTAGAAAACCAAATGTTTCATTTAACAAACTTTTAATGGAATTATTGTATTTCGGGTCTCTTTTTATTTTATTGATATTAGTTTCATTGTTTTTACATTACATAAAATTTGATTCCCCATGACAAATCCCACATTAATATGAAGCATGGAACAATTTCAATATCAAATTATCATATACTTCGTCTCCATTCAACTATCACTTAAATATAAAATCAGGACACATATATTTTATTCTACAATCCACTAATCGTTTTTAAATTGTATAGTGTAAAATTTCTTTTAATCCCTTGGAATATCCAGGTGTGTTTTTATGTAAATTAATCCATCTTTTATCGATAGTCCTAAAATTTTATTATCCTTGTACATTCATATCTAACTATATAAATGTTTAATCAAAAAATTAAAATCAAAATTAAATACAACCAAACATTGCCATTGTCTCTTTCATAACAACTATAAAGGAAAATCGGATAATTAAAATAATGAATTTTTTTTAATAAACATTTAATATAAAAACCTTAATCAAATGGATTATAATTTCTCACAAATATAGATGAATTGGATGAATCAAATAAAAGGTAATGGTCTATTCTATCCTATTGTTATAAATATGGAAGGATCGTTCCATTTTAAAATTAGATATATTGATCAATGTCTAAACCATTTCCAAGGATCTAACTACGAACAAGAGAAACCATTTAAAAATATGAATGAATATTTTAATTTATATGGATATCATGATATTTCATGCATACCAAAAATATTCAACTCTATATTTATATATTCTATTGAACTTGTTTGGTGTGACACCATGTTGTTCCATGAATTATATAACTTAAATCTATTTAAAAAAATCGGATGATCCTTAAATTTTAGGTAAACATAAAAACATTATGTTAACATAAATTTGAATAAGTACTATTGGTATTTTCAAATAAAATATTAAAAAATATATCATATAATTCAACAAAAATCAAACCACAAACTATAATTAGTTCTATTAAAAATCAATTTAATTAAAATAATGTCAATGAAACTGTGTTGGTTGTTCCAATTACTATAATTAAAAATGGATTATCATGCATGTAAAATATAACCATAACTACTCAATCATTATTCAATAGATTTAATTAGACTAAATTATTCCTTGCATATATAAAACTTAATCATTTGGATAAATTTAAAAAGGGGTTAATATCTCATTTTCATGGTCTTTATCCTTAGTGACCTTTATAGGGTTTGTGATGAAAACATGTGTGAACCCAAAACCTACCACCAATTGGTTATGAGTTGGAAAATATCCTCAATTTTAATATATAAAAAATGGGGGAATTAACATATATTAAAAAATGTATAATTCATTAATATCAAATACAAACCATGAAATTATGAATGGTCTAGATTCCATAACTAACATATATCAGAAATGAATTTATTTTTTAATTTTAAAAAATATAAAAAATCAATGACTATTATAACTCTAAAAAAATAAGTAAAAAATCCAAATTACATATTATAAACCAAAATTACATATATAATTATAGTGAAATGAAAAAAAACAATGTTTCCATTATTTTTACCACCAATTATTTTTCATTAATGCTAATCCCTAGTATGTTTAGGGTGAGGATAATTAAATCATTGGGGGGGTTGCTTTGCCGCTGATGAAAGGATATGAGCTAGGAAAAGGGAGCTCGAATAGGGGTGGGAGTATGAATTTCCATAGAAGAGGGGTTCTAAGATAAGGTGAGGGAGGTCTGAGGGGGGAGGTTGGGGTGTCGAGTTGGAGGGTGGTCATGGGGTTCAGGGGTCGTGGTCTTGGGGTTGTGGGAATGTGGCTACAACTATGGAGAGGATAGGGGAGGTTTGGGGGGAAAGGGAGTCGTGGACTCAGGGTCATAATCGTGGAGAGGAGAAGAGGATGATGGAGGAGGTGGTGGGTTAGTGTCATAGAGATGAAGCGAGGAAGGGGGAGGGATTTAGGTTTTTTAAAATTTATAAGTGAAGAGGTTTAATTGAAATTTTCACTAATTGAATAAATAAAAAAATCAGTGCAGTTTTATGAAACTACTACTATATTATTTTCATTTTTGAACATGATTTATTTCACAACAGTTACTTGAACCACAGTTAATATGAAGCCTCAAACCATATATTTTTATGTATTTATTACCTATAGTTATTAAACATTGAGATATCTTATGCACAAGGTAATGGTAATTTTTTTAACACATTCAATTTTCCATAAGATGCAAGAAGTTTAAGATAATGGTGAACAAGATTTATAGGGAAAATGGTGCATCATGAGATTATTGGTTAATTAGAGGATGGGTACATTAAAGTACCAGGGATTGATATAATTTTCCCCATTAATGACCACATCTTATATATTATATTGGCTAAAGTATGGATATAGGATAGAAACTATGTGTTCAATGATATTGTATTTTCTAGTAGGTGGTGACCCAATACTCATGGGGTCATTTGAAAATGATGATGTGATCAGTGTACACGGGGGATTAGTAGTCCCTATTTTAATCTAGAAAGGGATGATGAGATACATCTCTACCCCTAGCTGGGAGGCACCACCCATTGGTATAATGGCGTACCGTGACTTTAGGAAGTGGTTCTTTCTTAAAAGATGAAGAGGGAAATTTTTGGATTCCTTTCTTGATGCCTTACCTTCGAGATGATAAAGGTCGAGCACCAACATCTAGGTCATTTTATCCAACCACTATGAGGAAATAATGATGTACTTAATGATGAGATTACACAGGACTCCTAACATCAATTATGATTTCTATGTGATTTTTAACTGGATAACGATAAATGAACAATATTTTAAAAACTCGTGAGATTCACTCAATATATATGCTAGGAAATTTGTATGTTCATGTTATAATTTTCTTTCATGGAGATCCATTACAAATAATATTTGACAAAGATTCACATTTAAAATCATGTTTTTTGAAGGGATTACTGATGTCCTTGGAGACTCACATAAGATTGATCATAGTGTACCATCCCCAGATAGACAAATATTCCAACAGGATGATTCATACACTAGAACATATAATTTAGGATCCCACCATATATTTTTGTAGATATTTGGTTGATCACCAAGACATGAAGGATTTTAATTGAAAAAATATTATATAGGATTTAATTTAGGTTTAATTGTTTGAATCTAACTGTGAATGGACACATAACTAAAAACTATATTGGAATGATATGGGCGGCGTAGATACTGTTGAGCCTAGATTGGGGAACGTGACCTCAGAGAGAGTGAAGTTTATCATAATGTTGTTAGTTACCACTAAGAATAGGAAATTATCTTATTTTAACCATATGGGTTTCCATTTAAGCATTAGATATGTGCAATTTTTTATTGGGTGACTCCCATATTAATTCACATATGTTTTGTGACCTTTGGGAAGCTAACTCCATGATATGTTAGACCCTGTGATATCATCGAGCAGGTTGGGAAAGTGTCATATAATATGGACCATACTCTGTATTATCATGTTATTAATGATATGTTTCACATTTTTTGGTTACTAGGAACATAATCTATCATTTACAAGTTAAATTCTATGGTGATGTTGACTTGGACCAAGATTCATATTTTCAGGAGCTCCATGTTCATATTATGGACAAGATAAAGATGGTGTTGAGTGAAAGTATGGTACTGCTTATCTTAATTCTATTGAATCACTATCAAATCCAACAAGATAAATGGGAGTGATAATAATATGATTGGTGTCATTATCTTGATTTGTTAAAGTTGGATTCATTGACACACATTTTGAAGATGAAGTGTATTTAACAGATTTGATTGTATTGGATGAATATTTTTCAAATGAATGTTATGGAAAGGTAATTCTTTTCCATAGAGGGTATGTTTCTGGTGTGGTCATTATTTTATGTCTTATCATTTATCTTGATGGTTTCGTCGTAGATGCAGTGTCGATAATTTACTATAGCATGGAGGTTCAAAAAGTGGATTTTGGGTACTTCTATAAATATTCAACGCCTGAACCATGTATGATGGATGCGACGTAGTGTCCTTGTGAAGGGTTAGATTATAAGGTGTAGTGGTGTCCATTATATCATAGTCATCTTACCTAGATTATATTTTATATCTCTTTTGACCATAACATGGAGCTCAAATGTACATTCGACCAGGCATTACTACGACATGTCTAACTCTTGTGTGCTATGGTCCTTATAATTTTGTGAACTATTGAAACATTTCCCATTGAAATGTGCAAAAATATCTATTTTATATATTTATTATAAATTAATGAGACCCAACAAACAAATCCTTCACCCATACATTTCTCTTATACCTAGTGTTACCCTAGTTTATCATCAATAGATCTTCCAGACCTCAAACTCTTAGCTTATTCCTTGACGATGGAGTGCCAACTATTGATTTTACTACAAGAGTTTTAATTTCATTTTTATTTGTTTATTATCCTTACTAAATATTATTCTATGATCTATTTAATTATTTATTTTTGTGGGATCAATTCTCATTACCTAGACCTGATTCTCTCTATGATAATTGGTGGGGAATTTAGGATCCATTCATGAATTGAAAATAAACCCAATAAATTAAACTAACTTCTACATTCCTCATATTTGATTTTATTGGAACATTCCTTAAATTATTTGATTCTAGTACCACACATATAGATATAAAATACTCATGATTATCCATTTTAAACATCATCTTGAACAATGAAAAATTGAATTATAAATCCTTGACATGTGATCTTGTTTTCAGTTGGTGTTTGACATGGTTTTAAAATTAATCCTTTATAAAACATGGAATAAATCATAAAAAATATTGAGTTTGGAAGTTCATTTCATTTTGGGGAAATTATATACACATTTATACATGGTATTATCCTTGTGTTTGTTTTGTTTTCATTCTTGGGTGTAATAGAATGTGAGTGTGTGTATATATCCCATGCGATCTATTTATGATTCTTGATGCCAAGTTATTTCTATAATTGGGTTTTTCCAAATTTTATGTTTATAACATGTTTTTATATGTTATCTACTATATGGTCATGATGATTTTATATGATTGTACTGTTATGATAATCCTTATTCTGTATGTTACCTTGTCATTGTTTTTTATTTTTATTTGTTATAGGTGTAATTTCATTATATAATTTATCCTATAGGGGGAGTGTATATGACATGTGTCTATAAATAATAGGCGCATACATGGTGTAGGGAAATGTTATCCTTGGTACTCAGTCGTAGCTCGATTCCTTGTAGACACCAAGTAATCATGTCAAAAACACAATGCTTTGTGAATATTGAGTACAAGTTCTCTAGGAATCCATGTGTAATGACTTCATACATGATTACTTTAGGATAATAAGTGACATGTTGAAAGCCTTATGTCATGTCATTTATTACTTTTGATATCATTTACCATCCATCCATCATGATGCTCGTGTAGGTATTTTCGTGGATTGTAGTGGCTTCGTTAGAAAACAAGAGGTCAGTATGTGACTGTTTATCATTTCTTGAACATATATTACTATCATGGAATAAACTTGTTATACATGTGGAAATTTTTTAAGGAAATAATTTTTAGTGTTCTACGAGATTTTGTTACTCACACAATCTACAGGAATTTTGGTGCATGCAAAAACTCTATGTATAGGGAACTTGGTAAGAGATGGGGCCCATGGAATGTAGTTCAGTCGAGAATCATGGTGTTGAGGTAGGTACTGAGAAAAAATTCAATGGATTCTATAAATAATTTATTTATTATTTTTCCAGTACATATATTTTGGTATGGATTACCATTTTCATATCTCATTATATATTTTCATTGAATTTTTTCTATATAATACTATATATTTACCACATTTAATACTCTGAGTTATTATATTATATTTAAATTACGGGTGGAAGTATATAAAACTAAGGCCATAGTCTCCTCACAAACATAAGTTTGATAGTCACTACTAGTCAGCAACCACTTTTGTATATGGGGGTTCACATTAGGTCTTGTGGATCTCCATATAAGGATAGGTGGTTGATTTCTAGGAGTTACAAATATAATATATCATTTCTTCAAGGATAAGGTTTATTATGTTAATCTCAGTGTATATTTTGTTTCACAATAGTTAAATGTTATTTATATCATGACGATACACTCGATTAAGGATTTATTTTATATCTTATGAGTTTTTTTTGAGTTTATTGCCTCAAAAAATCCATATGATTGTGTTCTTAATAAATTCCCATCCACATTAAATTTTTATTTTTATCAATGGAAGATATCTATTAGAAATATTTTAATCAAAATAGGGGAGTTATAAAAATTATAATTAATAATAAGTTATTAATTTTCTATCTATTTTCAAAATGTGATAATATTTTCCTAGAATTGAAGGGGGATATGTAATTTAATAAATAAATTGATAGATTAGGTTTTATAAGATCTGGAGAGAAAATTATAGATTTATTATATGAATTTTATAATTTTATCCAAGATCATGTTCAAATAAATACAATGTGGGGTTAAGTATCCATTGAGTTATTTTAATGAAAAGATCATATTAAATAATACTTGAAATTTAAAATATAATTTATCAACATAGTATTGTTCTCTACAACATGATAAGATATTTTATAATAAACATTACACTATGTGGTAGTGTGGTGTTTAGAAATCTATTATATTGGGAGAATATTATATTCTTGTTTCTCTATATGATTACAAACCAGTAAAAATAATTACATAATAATATATTTAGGGATATAATTATCAATAATTTAATTGATCTTGATTATAGTTTCATAAGATAATAGAGAAGAAATATTTTAAATAAAATTGAAAACCACATTGTTGTGGGGATAGGAAATACCTTTAATATTTCAATAGGAAAGCATCATCATTATTTAATAAGTATTGTTAATTTTATCATGAAGAGAAAAATATTGGGGAATATATTTTATATAATTGTATTCTCCAAACATCATGACCCAAAAAATAGTTTTGATGGTTTCATTTATGAATCATTCTAGAATTTTTGATTTTGAAGAAATAGAGTCGGACCATCTATTGAACAACATTACCTTGTAACAATGACATGGTTTAGTGAAGAATATCAAGATTCATGATACACTTCATGATCATACATATGGCTTCAAGAATATTTTTAGTGGTTATTATAATTAAATATTAAAGAAAATTTTGTGGTTTAGAAAATTATTTCACGTTATGATATTGGAGATAAAATTTTGATTTAAATAATAAATATTTGAAGATAAACATGGAATGGATCTAGATTTTGTGTTTAAATAAAATTGACGAAGAAATCATGGTAATAAATAAAACATTAGGGTATTTTGAAATTATTAGATATTATATTTTATATATATTTTTGATTTAATGGAAAGACTAAATATATAAACAAACATGTTTAAATCTATGATTGTATAAAAAATAATGAAGAGTACTTGAAAACATGTCATGGTTTTGAAATGAATTTTTAAAGAAAAAACTCTATGGGATAACGTATTATATATCCATCTATATTTTAATATTATTTTTCTATAGGGATCAGGGATGGAGCAGAGAGCTAACATTCAAATCAACAGTCTATAAAATAAACTACTGAAGGGGGAAGATGATTATTCTTATAAAATATAATTATTGATTTATTGTTCCTATAAGAGTATTATAATTATTATTCTATGACGTGTGGTATAACTTTATCAATATAATGTATGTGTTGTAGAGAATTTAATGTAATTAATATAAAATTAAATATTAAAAGTTATGTTAACATAATTTATTATTTAAAAATATAAAATATATCTTTTAACATTAGTTTTTAGAAAAATTGATATGAAAATACCTTGAAAAAATGAAAACCAAAATTAACACGGAGTCCTTCATGATAATGATTCTCAAGATAATATTAATGGAAAATCATCATGATTCCCTATCACAGTCTTCTTTTTCACCCTCTAAAATTCATAAACCTTCTACTAGATTCATCCAATAGTAACCCACTTTTAACTCCGAAAAACCCCTTCTACTTCACTCAATGTAATAACCCTAAGTTTAGTAACCAAAGTTTTGGTGTCTATTTTATTAAATTAGATTATGTAAGAGGGTTTTAATATCAATGTAATGATAAATTTAATATTTTTGTAGTTCCAAAAACGTAAATGACACTCATTTTTTATTGTCTATAAAATATCAAACATAGTGATAAAATAAATTTGGAACCCCTGAAACCATTCAAGGAATTCTTATTCATATCCTGGGAAAATAAATCAAAATACAGGTGATATAAAACGGTCAGTAAGAGTTATGTACAATGGAATATATCAAGGTTCATAAAGTTATAATCATTATATAACGGTAAATAACTACAATCACATTCCATTTTATAAATTAATTGAGCATAAAATGCATATATTTATAATATGTATAAAAAATAATATTATATGAATTTTTTTCCTTCAATTAATTTTTTTTTATTTTTCATTTCTAACAATACTAATTTTAACTTTTATTACCTGAAATAATTATTTTTTCTTCCATTATGGGTAACACTATATTAGCAAACGTTACAAGAAACATTGATTTTAAAAGAAACATGCCAAACTATTAAAATATGATTATTGTTATATTCTATCCTTTGGGTTTGTGAGTATAAATAAGATTTAAAAAATTAAAAAAATATATGGTTTACACATGTATATATAATGAATTCATTCATGACCAATTAATTAGAAGTGATAAAAATGAAAAAAATGATTTTTTTGTGAGAAAAATTTTTCTATGGGAAGAGACAAGTTTTACCTTAACAAATTAATAAAATAACATTTTATTATTCATGAAAATGAAATAAATATATAAAATATTCAATCATGTATTTAACATTCATCTTAACTTTTTCTAGATAAGAGATAAGACTAAATCCAATTTTATACCAAAAATTGTATTTTTCTAAAAAAATAGTTTTGTCTCCACTCATTAACTTAATTTAAAATTCAGTTTTTTACTCTTTTAGAAAATAAATTTGAAACAATGAAATTAATTTTTGAAATAATCATGTCAAAATTATCTTAGGGGTAGTTTATTATAATTTTTTAAAATGATTATTATTATGATGAATAGTGAAAAATACAGAATTTTAATTCCATCATCATTATTATCATTTATTTATTTAAAAGAATAAAAGTAAAATAAAGATGAAAAAAAAAATTTCTAGGAATTCCTAATGTTATGGAGTTTAAGGTAGTCCCCACTTATAATATTCTCCCCTCGGGTCTTAGGAAGATCGTGTTGGAGAAATATGGGACACTAGATCCTTGGTCACCAATGGATGAAAGGTGGTCCTCAACCTTATTTCCCTATCTCTTGGTGTGGAGCACATGTATAGTAGTCTCAAAGACACTTATAAAACATGTAATTATATAGGAGATCATCCAACGGGTAAAACCTATTCTGTATAGAGAATTTTTTAATATGATAGGGTCTTTTTCAAGTTTTGTTAAATAAGTCTTATTTTGGAAACATAAGAATAATCCAGGGAGTACGACTTGGGACACATCCTTTAGGGAGTGTCCATAGCCACAATGATATGAAAAATCAAGGATATAAGATCCCCTAGAGTCATTAACAACACCCCTCCTTGCATGACACCCATGCAGCATGAGACGTCCGTGTTCAGCTTGAGACCTGTGGTGGGAGGGCACCAACAGACCTTATGGGTTTGGGAGACCTTAACAGGGGGCTGATTGGGAGGACTTTTAACATACAAATGGATGAATTGAGGGAGTTTCATTCTATTTGTTAAAGACTCTCTCCATGTCGATGATAAATTTCCATGTTCTTATGATAAGATACTTCCTTATAGCAGGCACCACTACCACAATACTGGGCATTCTCGACGCCACCCTTTATCAGCGCTAATGAAAAATCGCTGATAAAGGTGGTAGTTTTAACAGCGCTAAAAAAGTTCTGATAAAATAACTCCTTTATCACCACTTTTTTATCCCTGATAAAGGTACCACCTTTAACAGTGATTTTTTTAGTGCTGCTAAAGGGTACCCCTTTATCAGTGCTTCTTTTAGTAGCGCTTATAAAGGGGGGTCTTCATCAGTGCTTTTAAAAAAAGCACTGATGAAGGGTCTACTTCCAAAAAAATCATTAAAAATATATATTAATATTTAAATATATATATATATAGTTATATTGAAATAAATATAAATTATATTTTTTTAATAAGATATTAAATATATTTTAGATAAGTATAAATATACATTTATAGTTAATATATAAGATATTTAGTGAAAATGGCTTATAAAAAATTTAAAAAAAATATTTTTAATTAATAATTGGCTAATTATTATGGATTAGTAGTCATTTAATAATATTTTGAAGACTTAAAATTTTAAAAAAACTAAAAATAGTTCCAAAATATTTTGAAAACGCAACTCAAAATTCAAATGGCCATAAATTTTGATCCAGGTGTTCGTTTGAGCTCTACCACAAATAAAATCGAATCCAGCGATGAGCTCTACATCTCTATGACATGGAAAACCCCATTCATGTTTTTCCCAAGGCCAATAAAGGCCCAAAAGGCCTCCAAAACTGAGTTTTTAGTCGGGGTACGCCGATTTTTTAACATTTTGTGGATTTTCAGCCTCGTTTAAGGGGGTATTATTGGCTTTTTTGGGGGGGATAGAATTTATTCCAAGTTATTTAATTTATATTGATATTATGTCTTTAAAATTTCATCATTTTTTATTATGAACTGCTATTTATAATCAATTATATAACAATATATACAAATTTTTTATATATTCACACATAAAAATTTAATTATAAATATAAATAATAAAATATATTTACATATAAAATATATTAGCTTTATCTAAATAATAAATAATATTCATTTAAATTAAAATACAATTATATGAATATTTATATACCTATATATTAATCTAACTATATATATATTTATTAATATAACTACCTATATATATTCAAATAACTATAAATATATATATATATATATATTTATATTCATATAACTATATATTTATATTCATATAAATATATATTACTATATGTATAAATATAACTAAATATATATATATATATATATATATATATATATCGCTAATAGGAGAACAATTCAATATAGGGTAGTGGCAAAGGCTTCAGGCGTGCAGGCAGGAGGCCTCAAGATCAAATCCGGGTGGAGGCATGGACGCACGCTGATGGGTGATTCTGGGGCTAGCACTGATAAAGGGTTTAGGGGTCCCACAGGGTGCTGGATGGGGGGGGGGTGGTGGAAAAGCACTGTAAAAGTGGGGATCAAGCGCTATAAAAGCCCCTTCGATTAGAATGATTTTTTTAATTTTTATAATTTTTATTTTTTAAACTTTTATCAGTTCTAAAAAGATAGCATTGATAAAAGACCCCTTTATCATCACATTGTTTTAGCACTGATAAAAGACCCCATTTATCTGTGCTTGTTTTGAGCGCTGATAATAGGGGTCTTTATCAGCAATTTTTGGAGCACTGATAATGGGGACCCCCTATCTTCACCGGCATTTATAGCACTTTTCAACGCTGTTAAAAAACATTTTTAGCGCTGATAAAATCGGTATTTGTAGTAGTGCACCTCCACCTAGAGAAATCTCTTTCATTCTTACTAGATGTACCAAAAACCATCATTCATCACTATTTCTTGTTCCACATTTTTAGGGACGATAGAACTTGACTGTAAAACTAGAATTCTAGGAAGTATGCACTGATATCCTCCTGGGTAGAGAAATACTTGAAATCTCCAAATAAGATCCATATAGTGCATGTCCATTCTCCTTGAAAAATAAGGTTTTTCAATCTGACCTCTAGAAAATTCAGGTAATACAAGAACCTGGAGAAAATTTGTTTTCTAGATTTTTTAATGTGTTATCAGTAGGAACTGTACAGTTCCTAATTCTCCAGTTTGGTAAATTTTACTTAGTGGGTATCATTTTTCACCATACGGTCATTCCCCAAGTGTCAAAATGGTTCCTGGAGATCATCTCCCCCTAGATGTTCTTAATCGATAAGGCCTCTGAATTTGAGGCTGTAAAAAAACTTTTATGGCTTTGTGTTAAGGTCAATGAGGTTGATATTTTCTTACAAATTCTTATCTATGATAGCCTTTGTGACTTGCAGTTATATTCTAGACTCCCTGAAGGAAATTTATGGAGCTGGAAACACCTAGAACTCGATTGTTGAACATATCTAGTTAAAGATTCAAAAATTATATCACATTTCCCAAAAATCCATTGGGAAGGGTTTTTAGTGTTGGAATATGAGGGTAAATTTCCAACCAATATGGAGATGAATTCATTAACATCAACTCTATGTCACCTTTATTTTTGGTGGACATCACCATACCCCAAAGAGTACATTCTTACAAAACATCCCAAACCATATTTACATGCAAGAAATGGATAGTTTCATAGAGGTTCTCCATGTTCCCACCCACATCATGAATTGGACTCGCCATCCTATCCCAGGAGATCCAATTCCATATTCCTTCATAAAGAGAATATCATATGAAACCATCTAGGATCCTATAAATTTAACTAAAAATACATTTTATATATTTATTAGTTGTAAGATAATGTAATTGTATTTCCTAGAGGATGTTGTTATCCTACTTTATCCTACCTTCAAAAGATAAGAAATGGTTTTTTCAATTCAGGACCCAACCCATGATCCTTCCTACAGTATGGTCCAAGTGACAAATACATAGTCTATTTCGGGACATTAGGGAACCCAAATTCTCCATCATCCAACTTACTCTCTACATGTGTAGGTTGTTTCATAAGGAGGTGACCCATATGGCTAAGCATCTATTTGAGATGGAAAGACTACTCTTCTCTCTATTGATGATCTATACTTTCCAATGAAATTACTCATCGTGGAACGTAATTATTCCTTAAATCAATTTCTTTTAAGATTTTATAAAGGTAATCATGTCTTCTACGAACATGAGGTCGGAGACACCATGGGGTCCTAGCCTGTATCAATATGAAGGAATGTCTCAATTGAGTATGATTCTATTAATAAGGGGACTAATGAATTCTTGAGTTAGGATAAAAATGCCCAGTGCTAATGTATCTCCTCATCTCATCCAGTGAGTTTTCTTGAAGAATCCATGGTTCCTCCCCATGAAAGGAATTTCCAAGCATGCAGAACTAAAGCCCATGAAAATTAAATCAGAGGACCGCAAAGAGAAACCCATACATGTTAACAAATAGAATATGAATCTCGATTCACATTTTTCAGAGTCTTTATTAATATCATGTTTTATTTCTATTTTAGAGTTATGATCCTTATGATTGATGTCTTTGACCACCTCATATTCCAAATCTATGACCCCTTAAATTGATCGACCTTCAAAAAATATATGTTTCTCCCCAAAGATCCAATGAGGAAAATGTATGGATAATATTTTATTGATGACACTATCCTATAAGTTGTATGTAAAATTACACATTCTTAGAGGAAAACAATTTTAGAGGGTGCATATATATATGATTTTGGGTATAGCCACTAGGGGGGTTGCTTAGGAAACACAACGTAAACTCCCACTATGGAAGAAGTATTGAATAGAAATTACCATGCCACTGCTGTCCGTATTCTAGGACACTCTATTAAAGGATCCTATGAAACTATAAATTTCTGGGGAACTCTCTGGATTAAGTCATATTTTGGACTTGTGGATTTATTTATCCTCCGGGACATCTTCCAAGAGCATGTGGTCAATCCCTGATATAGTTTTTTGCAATCAAATCATAAAATTCTTCATTCCCTCTTGGATATCCTTTGGGCATATCTGAATTCGGATATGAAAGGAGCATTTTTAAAAATAGATTGATCCATGTCACCCAAAATGTGCCAGTCATAAGATTACGATACATCCTCCATCAAAATGTTTGGTTTCACATGACAATTCTTATCCCTAATGAATGCATGTAAATAATCAGTATTCATATCACCTTTACACAACAATTGTATTCTCAAATTATCATGTACCACATGTTCTTATACCAGGAGAATCTCTGGAATACTGTCCTTATTTCTAATTAGTTCTTAAAAAAAGTGACATCACAGTTTTCCTTGTTGTTGGATTCCGACTTCCCAATATTCCTTGTGATTGTGTCAATGTTGTGGGTACTGGGGGTGTTCCCTGGCCCCTTCTTGGGGGTAATATTTTAGGCATTGCAAGTAGTTTTTAAGTCCAATCGATGAGTTTCCATAAGCATGATTATTCCATGAATTAAAAACAATATTCATGTAGCATGTAATTCAGGTCAATTGTTATGAAAAACTGAAGTGTTCATTTCTCTCCTTCCTAGAATCCCGGGAAATCAGTAGCAGAGAATGGATTGAAACATAGTGGACAAGGTTTGTGACATTTTTATTTGGATGGGATGATATGGAATGGATGTTATTCAGTGATATATCTAGGTGACTCCAATAGTGTTAGACCCATATTTTATTATTTCACCACATAAAATGATCACCAATGTAGCCCATGTCCATAAACACCTTTCTTGCAATGAACTTATCATCATCAAAACATACCTTCTGGGGAAAATATTTACTTCCTTTGTGTTCAACCAGATCAGATATGATATTGGTGTCTCCTCTGAAAATCCATAGGGTGTCTCTTGGATCAAAAGAATCAATCCATTTCCATATAAATTCACTTCTTTGGGAATCACAACAATCGTAAACGAAATAAACAAATAGGTTGTTATTGCCTATGTGATACTTAGTAGTGATGAACTAGTCTCCTGTTTGATTAAAATACACTAAGATGTTTTTTGTTCCAAAATATCCAAATATTTAGATTAATGGGATTGGATTTCATGAATTCATGAATTCTTATTCTATGATAAACCTCACTAATTTTAATATATATTTTTTGGTTTAAGTACAACAACAATAGATTCCATTGAATTCATGATCTATTAAGTGATATTATCATTTTTAACCTAGGAACACAAGACACATGAATTCTAAATGAATATGGGAATATGTTTTTTGGTGTCCCCTAGATTTGGACCTAGGAATCTTTCCCACTTTCTAATTAGAATAAGAACATTTTAAAAGGTGTTTATATTTTGACATCAATCATACACTGCTATTAATGGAGGATGAAAGAATTTTTGGGGGAGTTGAACTAGATTATGGTATATAAAAATCAACTATTTTCATCCTATGATAGGATTGTGGGGATCCTTTTTGACCATCAGTAATTGGGAATGATCTTATACATACTCATGCATGTTTATGGGAGGAACTAGAGTCATTCTTATGGTTAAATTTCTAACATTAGACTAAATATGGGGAATGAACTGTATCAACAAGAATCACTAAACCATGTAATAACGTACTGTATAGAAGATCTGGAATGGTGGAATGATGGATTGAGGGACTTGGGTCCCTGAAAGTAGAGATACACCCAATAGTCTTTTGGTAAAAGATTTCCATATTGAGGCTCTGAGAGAAATAATTTACAAGTGTAGAATGAATATCAGTAGAAGAAGAATAAGACATATAGTAAGAAAGAACCAATACAATAGAAGAGTCCCTATACTAAAAAGTCACCAAGTACAAGCAAAAAGATCCATAAATAATAGATATAGGGGTGGTTAAAAGACTCCACTACAATATTTGTTTAGCCACTTTGTGCATGAGGACCTGCGATTGAAGCTCCAACTTCCCCACGGAAAAACTCTAGGCCAAAGGCATGCAAGTATCTATCAATATGGAACTATGATAAACCACATCTTGAGTTTATCTTATTAGTCTATCCATGATCACCTTGACTATTCTTCATGCACATTAACAATAGATGACCTTGAAATTTACAATGTTTGTAGTACTTAGGGGCCATATGGTAGTAGATTTCCTAATTAGATATCAACAATTCCTATATAATGAGATTAATATGGTTTAGTAGAGGTAGAGATATGTCCATATAGACACTCATTTGGGTACCAAATGATTTAGTACAGTATATTGTGTGTTCATCCGCATAGAGAAATACACCTAAGGAATCACTAATGGCCTTAAGGAAGGAATGTTTCTGGAAGGGGAATACAATGTCAGGGAGGTTAATCTAGACTACTGTGTATGAATTCTCCATTACCTTACGAATCTTCAATGATCATATAACTATGTCTACGCTCTATTGGCCCCTGGAGAAAGGGGTATTGCACCATTCCTGAAATTTGTTGGACTCTGACCCCAAAACAATGAAAACTGATTTAAGATGCATAGAGAATACCCGGTATGGTGACTATAGGCCCTAAGAATACAAAAACCCTTTTAAAGCTAGGATTATGGGTTTTAAAGATCCAACCCATGCTAATAAGGTCCTTTTGATATAGGTTGTGTCTTCTTTGAATGATGAGGTAGAAATATTTAGAACTAGATTAGGACAATCCCATGATGATGGTGGATGGTCCAAGTAAATTATTAGAATGAAGGGGGTGAATGTGACTGATAGTAATGACACATAATGTCCTTGAAAGGGACTTTGAGGTAGCGATCAAATGAGGGTGGCCTTCAACCTTCAGGTAAGAAGAGTGAAACAAAAGAAAGGGACACTGAACCATGGTAAATGGTCATCAATGTAAGGATCATGGCCTAGGAATGAAAAAAATAGGAGAGTAAAATGGTAGGAAAATTTTGAAAATGAGAAGGCATGTGTGACACGTTCTCCCGAGCGATGTGAGCCACTTAATCATCTGATGTAGTTATGATATCCAAATATTGAATTTTAATTTAAAATTGGATATTAGTTTAAATTATTTATATTGTCAGATTATATTTAAAATTTGATGTAATTATAAATAGTTAAATAATATAAATATTAATATAATTTAATTCGTTATTATCATTTTTTTTTAATTTTGATATAATTTTTAGTGCTTTTGATCATTTTCTCTTTCAAAACAACACTTTCGCATTGTGGTTGAGGGATAAATTTTAAATTAAAATTTACAAACTATGCGAATTGAATATGGAAAAAAGTATTCCATATTATGAATCAAAATAATTTAGATTATCTAAAAAGGTAAAATTAATTTTTGGCCAAAATGAATTTTGAAAATATTGAAATTAATTACCACAGTTATGGAAAAAATGGGTTTACCTAAAATTAACAAGGTAATCATAAATAGACTTCAAAACTTGTCTAAAATCAATATAATTCATATATCTTGACATTTTAATGTCGAATTCACAATAATAATCATTTTTTATACTTTTTTGATGAAAAAATCAGCCCACACCTTTTTCTTTTCACAAAATTTCAAAAGTGCGACTCACGTCACTTATAGAAGACCACACCATTTCCTCTATTATTAACATGATGAAACTATTATGGTTTATAAAATACCTTCCCAAATAATATCCCAAATTTCTTCCTCACAAAATATAAGAATTATTTTGGACATAATTCTAATCCAGAAAGGCTCTGTTATAAATAAAAAGAGGCTACCAGAAGAAGATGTGATGTTCTTCAACGAGCATTTTTATTTCATTTCTTCTTCTGTCACCTTAAAATATTATTTAACCATGATGATATAATAAACTTATAAATCTAAATATAATGATATTTTTTAGGTAATGACCTACATTGATCCCCAATCCCATAAAATGGGTTATGAATTCATCATTCATGTGTACAATGGACTATTGCCTCACGAACAAATGTCATTTTTTCCATTACTACATTCACAGTTGGGTATAATTATGGATACAAATTATATATATTTTATATTTTTAACAGAATTAAATAATTTAGTCCTTATATATTATATACCACTTTACTTTCCATTCCATAAGTGATGAGATAATGTCACTCCTATGTGTGGCAGACTACCACCTCTTAAAGAGGTGCGATTATTTTTTCATTATTGATTTACATGAGAGATTATGAGGATATTTATATGTGATATTTGTGAAAAATTTATTATATTACTGACATATTTATCATTTTTAAAATATAATATATAATTTTATTTATTACCTTTTCACTCACTAAAATATCATAACATCGTTCATGTATGTGGGCAATACCACTTTCATGGAATAATGTGACTCTCTCTATCCATTACCATAATACATAGCTGATAAGAATAAGTATATTTAATGACATAGTATTATATTATTATCCTTCTATAAATACTCAATATTACTTTTCCCCTTTTAAAATTATTTTTTAAAAATCGAAAGGTTACTCTTGCGTACCTACGGTTTACTATCACCTTGATTGTAATGTACTTTTTTTCTCAAAAGCATATATCATGATTGGTATTAAGAGTCAATTGATGTATAACTATGATATTTATGTTATGATTTTTATTCTATATATAATTTAACCATGATCAAAGTTATAGGACTAAAATAAATAAATCAAAATATTTATGAAAAACAAAGAGGTTATTACCCAAAACAAGAAAATAATAAGGAATTATTAAGAAATGAATAATTAAACAAGGTAAGTAAATCATATATATTCTGATATATATATTTATTGTTATGTAATAAAATTATTAAACAATTAGATTTATTATACAGGATGTTCAAACATGGATGAATGAATTCAATACTTAAGGTAAGGGATTTCTAGTCTCTCATTTATTTCTGATAGACATATGAAAATTCACGACTCATTTATTTTGTGTGGTTAATATATTTCCCCATTGACATGTTATATAAAAATTCTCAATTTTTCATGACATTAAATGTTTCATTTGATGTTATGATTTGTTGAGTCTTATGATTTAAAATATTACAAAACCAATAATGGATTTATTTCCCATTGTTATCTTCTTTGAGACATAAGATATATTCATAACATATTTCTTTTATGTATTTCATATATTTCCCAAAAATTTATTTTATTATTCCCTTGAAAAAATTATGTAAATTACATATCATTTTATCGATCTCCCTTTCATGGTATTCAAATGTAACATATTTTTTAAGTTATTTTAGTTACTATCAAATCAGTTATCAGGAATGTTTATGATTAGGTATCCGATGTTGGAAACTTATAACCTATCTGTCAATAATTTTCATGAATTTTATTCTACTATGTTTATTCTTTATACTTTAATGTAATTTTACCAATTTTACACACATTGATAATTAAAACAATTGAGAGATTTTTTATGGAAAATCATCCTTATTTCTGTTTTCCATCGAAAAACCTTTTTCTTATAGAACAATGTTTTTTAAAAATGATTTAAAAAATGTATTTAACATTCATATAATTATATTTTAAATATAATATTACGTATTTTTTACTGTTTAGAATTTTTTTGATAGGAATATTCATGTCATTTTACTAAGAATTTTTTATTTGGATTTCCCTAAAAATATAAAAGGTATCATTATTTTAATGTGTATAGCATGAATGAAATTTCCCACCTTCATGACCATTATATTCATTGAAGAGTAATTTATTTCATTTAAGGTTTTTTAAATGAAAAATATTTAAATAAATGAAATAACAAATTTTTTATCAAAGTGGAAGGGATATTTTCATCATGAAATGTATTAAATGGTTTTTAAATAAATTTTAGAATTTATTAGGATAATTTTATATAAAAAGTATTACCAAAATGTTTTCTATTAAAAAAATCAATGAAAATTAATTTTCATCAAGAAATGAACATAGTTATATATCATTCAAAATCATTCTCCATCTAATATGACATTGTTTGATAAATTTATGATTTACATAGGATAGAAACAATGGATACCATTTTTGTTCTTATGCCAAATAGTTTATTATTACATTATTTTTATGAAATAGGTTTAAATTAAATGGATTATTCAATGAAAAAATTATTATGAATCCCACTTCCTTTAATGGCTCATGCTATGATAAAATTTTGGAATGATTATGAAAATTCCACCCTTCCACAAGTTATGATAAGATGAAATTTTTAAGAAACCATTTCATTTCATGGGTTATTATATTATGAATGTTTTATGATCTTATGGAACACATACATATGAGATTCATTATGTGATGGGTGGGACCTATATCTCATTGCAACGCATTTGGTAATGATTAATGTTGTATGATCTCAAATGGTACACAAGAAGATATCCTAAGCCTGGAAGTGGGCCATGAGAGATTATCCAAATCTTAAATTTTCATACATGGGAGGTAATCCTAGTATTATATAATTTACAAGAGTGTATATCTCATGCATAAATGTTATGAATTTATTTTTGGGTAGCCTTGACATATGGTTTTTTCTCTTCTGTATTTTCTGAAAATCTATGTCTTACATTATTGTTATGCTCTCATGGTTCTTGTAATTTGACTCCCTTATGATTAATGTCTTGTGAACTATGATTAATTATTCTATTACTTAGGATTTTTATCATTGATAAGTAGGTTATATAATTTAAATTTTTGGATTATGTTATCATAACCTTATTCTCTTGTAATGTTTATGTATTTCTATTTATTACCTTTAATGAGCAACTAAGAACATCATTTTTGAGGTTTCCATTCCCTAGGTTATGAAGAATGTTTCTAGGTAGGAGAACTAAAATATAAGATATTTATGAGATATATTGAAGATATTTCAGGTATTAAGAATATTTTTTACCAAGTTTCTAAAAGAAACTAATAGATTTCAATCCCTTGTCATGTGTTTATATAATTTAATGAATATTCATCTAGAAAATTTAATATCTATATAGGATATGTTTGGGTATATTTAGTTTTTATCAATGTATAGATTTGGTTAAACATTAAAAACAATGATTAGAAAACATCAGTGATATCCCTAGGAATATTAATAGGGATATGTCCAATGGTATTTCTATTGATAATTATATGCACGAGTCACGATATAAGAAAATGTCTTGGAACATTTTTAATGTATTGAGAAAGTAGTTTCTACGAAATTGCATCCCTATCCATATACTAAGTGGTGTGGCTCACAAACATAGGATACTAGGGATAATATCTCTAAAAATAGTGCATTTAACTAGACTCGATAATCAACTAGTGTATAACATTGATCCTTTCTACACACCTAGTTCTACACTACAATAACATTTTATTTGTAATTCAAAAACAATTTATAAACCATCGTGATGGATTTAAATTGATAATAACAACAAATATCCAAGAATAATATTGTGGTGTCATAGATTTTAATGTGGGTTTTATGATTTATAAATACTTTATGTTATTTTTTATAATTATGTTGATTTTGAATATGAATATTGTTAATTAGATTGTATTTTTTGGTTTTAGGAAATGGAAGTTACTAGAAGAAACTGGGTTAACATTGAATATGATAAACTATTTTTAGATGATAATAAAGATGTGATGATAACTATATTAATGGATTTTATGATTATGTATAATCATTTATGGCAGCATATGATTAACTATGTGCACCTTAACCAACTCTAAGCCTCTATAAATAAGAGAAGGATACAATATATAGAGATTTTGACCAACGAAAACCATGTAGGAAAGAATATTCAGTTTCATATATTTATATAATGTAGGAAGAAGCACCCAATTGAATGTATCATAGGAACAAAAATATTTTTTGAGTGTGGAAAAGAAGGAGACAAATTAATTAATTTTCAAGGAAAAATGAAACGTTCTATTAATTCAATAGATGATAATAACGGTCTCCCTAACGTGTCATAAATTATTGAATTTTTTAAATATTAAATGTCTGGGAATTATAAAAATCATTTTCCAAAGGTAAAAAATCATCAAGAGAATAAGAAAGTATTTATGGGTAATGGTATATTTTTGAAAATGAAGTGACTACAAATGTAATATGAAAGGAATGAGTTGTTATGTAATAAGATGATGAAGCCAAGTTAATAGTTTATGTATGAGGTGCAATTACTAAACTGTTTTCCATGGTAGTTCAATAATTTTGTTATATGAATCATAAATTAAATTAAGATTGTTTAGTATAATTTTTTTATTAAGGTTGTAAAATTATATGTTGAATAATAATAATGATAAGAAAATAGATTTATTGGGACGGAAATATATTATGGAAAACACATGATTAAAAGATAATAACCACTAATATATTCATTGGGTTGATAAAATGGTTTTTAGTTTGGTTGAAACTGTGATTAATATATATCATGTAAATTGGTTAGTAATTATGACCTCAAAACAAATAAAGGATTTGTTGAAAATTTGGTTAAGATATCACTGATAGAGTTTCAAACATTATTGGAACTAGGGAATATGTTAAATAATATATCATTTTATTAAAGTAATGAGGATTTATGCATGTTTTTATTGAGGTTTTATGGTAATTATTCGTATTAACAATATTGAGGAGACTACATCACAAATATATTCACATATTTGACATGTGTCCATTAAGAGATGCATAATGGTATTTAGATGATAAATGTTGGTTTTAGGAAATTTAGGGACCTTAATTATAGATATATAATTTTAGAAGGCTTATAAGGTTAACCATTTATGGAATGGTTTAATTTGAACTTTAGATGAGGTTTTAGAGAGTAGTGTACTACTTAACCATATGAATATTTAATAATAATGGATAACCAGGGAAATATATTTTTAAACTAGAGATAGATGTACTGACTTTCCATTATTTTGTGGATATTTTGATTTGAAATTTCTTTATTGTAAGATAAATTCATCTTCTTGGAGAAACAGTTGATGTGGAAATTGATTGAATCACAACCAAAGGATGAAATTGTGCTTATGATACAAAGGGATGTTATTCCCTAGAAATATCAGTCTCATTGGAATTATTGATCATATTGGGACCATATCTTATCTCTTTTTACTTCTACAAAAACTCTCTAAGTATCTTGATTAGTTCCATGTGTAAGGACCCATCCTTAAACATTAAAATTTTGTTAATTAAGTTAATAATTCACATTGGGGAAATTTTCAGGTTTAGAGAATATGAAAATTATTTCATAACATATACATAACAAATTGAATATTAAAAGAAGACACTTCTACTCACTATACATTATTATCATAATACAAAAACTCTTTAAATATAGACATGTTTAGTTCCATGATTTAAACAAAATGACTGTTCCATGATCCCATCCTTGACACTATTCATCTTTATGTCCAGTGAAATACTTTTCAAAACATGGGATAAGAATTAAATTCTTATTAAGGGACACCTAAATAATTAAAACTATTACATTTTCAAAACAACATGTAAACAATGAATAATTTATAATAAATTAATACTTTTCACCTTATAGAAGTAGAAAAAACACTTAACTGAATATAATCTCATTGATTACTCTTATTGTAACCAAAAGATTTCTATAATTCTGATAGAAAACAACATATTTCTTGTAAAGGTAACTTGGGACATAAACATACTTATATGAAATAACCACACGGTCGACTTCCACACATATCACTAAATATAATAGCCATACGGTCGAATTCAAAACCCAATGCATTGGAGGTTATAACGTAACCACCCATTCTTGGTTTGTCATAGAGCCACCCATCATTTGGTTTATCACTGAACCACTCGTCAAATTTCCAAGTACCATTATATAATATTGAGACATAAAATATTTCATATATCAACATTTAACTAACAACGTTTCCTTTTTAATCACAAGAAATCATTTCAAGATATTGAAATACTGAATCCATTTCATAAACCATTTTCAATACAAAAACAGAAAAAAACAGAATCAGGGGTTTATTTTTTCCTTTTAAAAACATTAATTCTTATATTGGGATCCAAATAACAATTATGGTGGTAGAGACATCATTTTCGTCGCAAATGTTAAAAACATCCCTTTTTTCATTTAGTAAAACGCTTCATAGATAAAAGATTACATTTGAATTAAAGTAAAAGTCAATGAGGTTTATTATAAACAATATAAAGTAAGGAGGTTTATATTATCAAAATATTCCTCAATGAATGGAGATTGAGATGAAGTCCCTTACCTTGAGTCTGAATCATCACGTATGTTCTTTGTTCTTCCTCAAATCGGGTAACTTATTGTTATTTGAGCCAACGGGATTTCTTAAATTGACTTATTCCTAGGTTAAGGCTTCTAGGAAGAAGATAGGGATGTTGGGAGATTATTTGGTTAGAGTTTTGATGATCCAAGGGGTCTTGATAGGTGTGAGTAAGGGTTAGAGGTGGTTTCCTTTTATAATAGGGAGGAGAAGAACTTTTAGAAAGTTTGAAACTATTAATTTATTATTAATTTATTTTCAAATTATAATCCATAAAAAATGATATATTTCAAATATCAGATGATTATGGGTCAAAATAATCTCAACCAATGGGTTTTAGACATGTTTAAGTTACAAAATTAACCTTATCTTTTATATTTAACCCTTAGTAAACTTATTTAACTTTTTCCATGTCTTCTTGAATATTCATAATATATGGTTACCATAGTTACTATAAAATTCCATGAGTCCCAAAAAAAGATCACTAATAAAATTTTTGACATCATATATGTAATTTCATTGAATATTATACATTGAGGACTATTGTATCATTTAATAAAATATTAATTGATTCAAAAACTCATTTACAATTTTTATATTATTCATATCACACATTTTTAAAAATATATATCATATTTATTCATTTCTAAAAACATCATTAATTCAAATATAACAATTAATATGAATCCATAAAAATCTTGTATGGCATAAAATTTTTCAAAATAAATTATTTTTAATATTAATAATCTCATTTATTTAAATCATTCATTAATAAGGTAATCACTACATCACCATTATGTCACAAATAAATTTTTTTATTTGATATATAAAAATTATAAATAATACACCATGATGTAGGAAAGATTTTTAGTGTTCTATTTACTATTTATAGTCTAAAAGATCACTTGTATAACCCCATATAAAAATTGTTTTAGTAAAAGATACATGTTTAGGTTATATTTTCCTTAACTTTAAATTAAAAGTAATTAAATGTCATTTTCACACATAAGTGGTTCTATGAGATCCTAAAATCACCCCAAGGATTCCCATGGTTAGAATTATCTCATCCAATAGCATTATTACATGTTTTAGGGTAATTTAATACAATTATAATATTATTTTTTACCAGTATTTACTAGATTTAAACTTAAAACTTTGTAAATAAAATATTTACTGATGTTACTATTCATAATCTCTAAAAATAAGTTACATATTTACCCAATTTGGACCTCATGATTCCAAATATGGAATCCATTTTTTCAAATTCAAAACATATAATATCTATAATGTAATTTAAAATTAATTTCTGCTGTCAAAACCCAAAATCATGTTTTAAGAAGTAAAAACTCGCAAAATATTGACATGTGTTTATGTCCAATTTCGAAGTGAAATTATATAAAATGAAAAAAAAATCGATTAAATGATAAAAATATAATCTAATTAAACTTTAAAACCAATTAAATATAGAACTAGAACTATATAAATAATTTATATTAAAAGGAAGTTTTGAATTAAAATGCAGTATTTTTAACTATTCATTAAAAATGACCTTTATCAGAAAAATACTAGAATTTCAGCCAAAGAAAATTTTGATGTCCTGATTATAAATAATAATTTTATTTTTCCAAATAGAACATCTAAAAGTGAAAAAAATTAGATTAAAAAATGGTTCCCCCTATAAATGTGGTAAATCGACCTTAAAAATAATATTAAAGTATTTCATGCTTAAAATCCAATTCATTCTTATTTTAAGCCTCAAAATTTAATTGGATAAATGTAAAAATATTTAACAAACATGTGTAATAATAATGTAGTTAGTTATGTTCATTCTAGTAAATACAATAACTATGTGTTAACTACTATTTAAAATAATAATAATATATTTTTATTTTTTGGTATAACCCAAAGTTTTGTGCAACGTCAAATTTCAAGGAACCCCATTGTTGCGTGTTGAGTATTATATCGGAAAACATGTCCTATTTCACATTAAATTAATATCTTATTAATAAATATTAATAAAAATGAAATAAGTATTGTTATATAAATACCTGAGTCGTTACATTCTTCCCCCCACCCTTTGCAAATTACGTCCTCGAAATTTTAAAATTGGGCTTGGATGCTTCATTGAAAGTCCCAAATTGGAAAAATAGAACATAAAACTATCACTTTAAAAGAAATAATTATAAGTGAAAATGTCACTCGAGATAACCCATACTAGGATTCCATGTATGAAAAAATACATATAGAAGAGAAACTAACAATCCAGTTCTGATTGAGAGTTATAAAAATCATGATTAGAAGAAAGTTAACCTCCAGAAAATCAAAAACATGTGACAGTTTAAATTTTCTTTGATTCCCCATAAGAAAAGTAAAAAAGACGTTTTTTATGTTCCTTTTCATAAAGTTAAGTAATTTATTTAAGATCTTGACTATGAACATAAGGAAATATACTTAAATTTCATTAAAACTTTGGTCATTTACTAAATTTCTACCACAAACTCATCTTTTCTCTAAAAAATGGGTATTCAATATGTCTTGGTCACACCTGAAGTGGTAGAATCAACTTATAGAGAATCAAATAATCCACAAAAGATGAAATATATATATCCCTTGTTTTTAGACATTAAACAAAACCAAAATGGTTAGTAAAGGATTATATGATCCCTGAAAATGATAATCCTTTATAGAAACAAATACTACTCTTAATCTCAATAATTTAAATAAATACCCAAATTTCAATAATTTCCATTCAATACAGAACTGTATTTAATTTTTTTTAAATATTCCAAACTAATATTGAATCCCAAAAAATAGAAGAATTTAATCACATTGTCTTCCATAGTAAATCTTAATATCTATCTCCAAATAACACTGATTACTCTTAATGTCTCTTACTGAAAATTAATTAACCTAATCACATATTCACTATAATAGGTTAATCATTTCCATAAATAGCCCAAATATCTATATGTCTATAATAAAAAAATATATTCTTCCAAAATAAAATTCCACCATTACACCTCTATTTAAATACCAAATTATTCTATTTTATTTAGGCCTATAGTGTTCCAAAAAGAGAAAACGTCTTCCAAAATAACCATTATCACTTAATCACAAAATAATTTTACAATACTATGGATATTCATTTGTTAAAAAATAATATTCCAAAAAACATATTCTTGATCAATAAAATAATTTAAGTAAATATAATATGTCATACTAACCACAAACTTCTCGTAGTCCAGTGGTGGGTGATGCGCCTTTGTCACCCCTTGGTTGTGGGTTCGATTCCCATGGCCTTTCCAGACGTGACGGGTTGTCACCCATAATGTGGTTTTTCCATTTAATAAACCATATCATTATTATAAAATTCTCAAAAATAAGATAAATTACTCAAAAATAATCATAAACTATTTTATCCTCAAAGATTATCTAATACCATTCATTTTTTATCCGAAAATGTAATAAAAATTTATCACCACAAAAACAAAAGATCATATGAACCACTAAGGTTATCCAATATGCTAACATAAGAAAATATAATTCTTTCGTGAATAAAATTTTTACATATCAAACTTCAAGGATACACATACTTGAAAAATTCTTCCAAAGTAATCCGATCATTAATACATTTAATCATATCATCATTGATAGATCCAACATAACTCATAAATTCCTAAAATATAGACATCTTAATCATCAAACATTCTTCATGATCCTTTATCAATGTTTTTCCAACTAATTATTTTATAATTATTTCTTATAAAAAAGTCACAAGTAATTTCCTAATATTTCAATAATGACAAAACTAGAGCTAAGAAAGAATCCATTCCATTCATATGCTATTTTCAGTTTCCTCGTCTTCACTTAGAATGGCATTAGGAATTATTAAATGTACATGTGTATGATCCTATTGTTCCTACTCCCGAACCTTCTTTGTAGGATATCTATTTGTATAATGACCATCCAAACCACATTTAAAACATTCAATTGATCCTTAAGAATGAACTTCTTTCCCTTTTTAGAGTCAACTAGATGCTTCCCTTTTCCATGGCGGGTTATTGCTTTATGACCTTCATTTCCACATCTGAAACATATTCATGTCCCTTTGAAGCCTTTTCCTGGGGGTTTCATTAAACATCCTTGACAGATAGGTTTTTTAATTTACTTACCTTTATTATTATTACCTAAACTTCAATTGGGATTCATTTCATCCATATATTAACCCTTAGAAAAACTACCAAGGTTAAAGTGGTCAATCATGACTTGAGATAGTTGTTTAAGAATTACCACAAGTGTTCTCATTGCATATCCCATTTCAATCGGTTACTCATTCAGAAAAACACCATAGTTTCCTTCACATCCATTTTTACTTTGGTGCATGCTAGATCCAACCATTTACTAAAACAAAAATGGTTACTGTGAGTATATCAATAAAATAATCATATATTATCTTATGAGGAGGGTAAAAACTAAGATATACTTATTCTTGTTATCTTAAACTCATTCAATTTGTCTAAAATCACTATGGAATTTTCTAATATTCTAACCATCATGGTTATGTCACTTATGCATAAATAACAAACTATCCTCTAATGTTTTCTAAAACGACCTCTTATACCAACTGTAAGGATCCAGCATTAAACATTACATAATAGATAATTATGTTAATAATTCACATTGAGGATCTTTTCAGGTTTATTGATATAGATAATTAGTTTATAACTTATATGTAAAAACTTGAATATTACAAGTATACACTCCTACTCACTAGAAATTATTTTCATAATACAAAAAACTGTTAAAAAAAGAGACATGTTTAGTTCCATGATTTAAACATCATGCCTTTTCCTTGATCCCCTCCTTGAAACAATTCATCATTGTATCCTACGAAAAACATTTCAAAATATGGGATGAGCATAAAAATCTCAGTAAGGGATACATAATGAAGGAAAAATATTAGTTTTTCAAAACAACATGTAAACCATGAATACTTTATCATATTCTATTATATTTCACTTAAAGAAGTAGTAAAAACACTTCACTGAATATATGATCATGGATTACTCTTTTTGTAACCATTATAATCCTACAAATCTGATATAAAACAACATATAGCATATAAAGGTAATTGGAGACATAAAAATTCTTAAATGGAATAACCATACGATCGACTTCTACACATATCCCTAAATGGAATAACCATACGACCAACATCCATAACCAATGCATTGGAGGTTATAACATAACAAAGGTTCCTTGGTTTATCACAGAACCACCTGTCATTTGGTTTATCACATAACCACATATCAAATTTCCAAGTATAATTATACAATCACGACACATATTTTTTTTCAAATTTCAACATTTCACTAATATCATTTCAATTTCAGTCAAAATAAATAATTTCAAGATATTGTAATACTCAATCAATTTCAAAAACCATTTTCAATACATAAATATGAAAAAACATAATAAGGGGTTTCTTTTTCCCATTAAAAAACATTACGGCTTATTGAGGATGCCAGATAGTGATCACGGTGGTAGAGAGGTCATTGTCACCGAAAACGTTAAAAACATCCTTTTGTCATTTTGTACAATGATTCGTAGATAAAAGATTAGCTTTGAATGAAAGTAAAATTCATAGGGGTTAATGATACACCATGTAAAATAATTAGGAGTATATTATAAAAACATGCCTCATTGAAAGGTGATTGAGACTAAGTCCCTTACCTTGATTTGGAATCATCGCTTTCCTTGTTCTTCCTCAAATTAGGTAACTTCTTTTGGTTTGAGCCAAAGGGATTTCTTGAATTTTCTTCTACCAAGGAAAATACTTCTTGGAGTAAGAGAGGGATTCTAAGAGATTATTTGGATATATGTTGGATGAGACAAGGGGGCTTGAGAGGTGTGAGTAAGGGTTAGAGGTGGTGTCCTTTTATAAGAGGGAGGATGGGCACTTTATGAATGTTTAAAATTATAATTTTATTATCAATTGATTTTAGAATTATAATAACACCAAAGTGATATATTTTTATTATTAGATGATTATTGGTATAAGTCCTCTCATTCAATTAGTTTTAGACAAGTTTAGGTCACAAAATTAACCTTATGTTTCAGTTTTAACCCCTAGTAAACTTATTTATCTTTTACCATGTATTCTTGTATATTTATAATATATGGTTACCATAGTTACTTTAAAAAGATAAGAGAGCCAAAAAAGTATCATTAATGACATTTATAACATAATATATGTCATTCTCTCGAATCTTATAATTTTAGGACTATTATAGAATTTAATATAATATTAATTGATTTAAAAACCCATTTTGTCAATTTTTATAGTATTCATATCATGACTTTTTAAAAATCTGCAACAACTTGATACATCCAAAAAAACATCATTAATTCTAATAAAAAAAGTTAGGATAATCACTAAAAAATTTATGGAATTAAAAGTTTCAAAATAAACTTATTTGAATATTTATAATCTCATTTATTTAAATCTTTCATTAATAAGGTTATAACAACATCACCATTGTTTCATAAATAAATTTATTTATTTGATATATAAAAACTATAAATAAAATAACATGAAGTAGGAAACCATTTTATGTTTATAATTATTATTTATAGTTGTGGATATCACTTATATAACCCCATATTAAAATTGATTTAGGAAACATACCTAATTAGGTTATATTTTCCTTAACTATAAATTTTATGTTATTAAATGTCATTTTCACACACAGGTGGCTCTATGGGTTCGTAAAATTGACCCAAGGATGTACATGGTCAGAAATATCTTATAAAATAGAGTTATCACAACTTTTAGGGTAATTTAATATTATTATAATATTTATTTACCCTTATTTACCATATTTACCCTTTAACCATGGTAAATAAAATATTTACAGAAGTTACTATTCATAATCTCTAAGAATAAAAGTTAACGATTTTCCAAATTTGGACCACATGATTATAAATATGGAATCCATTTTTCCAAATTCAAAACCTAAAATTTTCAGTAAGTAATTTAAAATTAATTCCCATTGTCCAAACCAAAAACCATTTTTTTATGACGTAAAAACTACCGAATAATCTACTTGTGGTTATATCAAATTTCAAGGTGAAATTACTTACAATGACCAAAATTGGATTAAATGATAAAAATATAATCCAATTAAACTTTTAAACCAATTAAAAGTAAAATATAACCTCATAAATAAATTATATTAAAAGGATTTTTTAAATTAAAATGCAATATTTTACTCTATTCATTAAAAAAATGAACTTTTTCAGAAATATACCAAAATTTCATCCAAAATAAATTTTGACATCCCAATTCTAATTAAGAATTTTATTTGGTAAAATATAACATATAAAAGTGATAAAATTATATTTAGAACGGGTTTTCCATCAAATGGCGGGAAATTTACCTTTTAAAGAGTATTAAAGTATTTCATGCTTAAAATCAGATTCATTCTTATTTTAAACCTCTAAAATTTATTGGATAAATTTGAAAATCTTTATAAAACTTTTTTAATAACAATTTAGTTATTTATGTTCATTCTCATAAATAAAACAGTTATGAAATAATTACCATTTAAAATAATAATATTATTATTATATTTTTCAGTATAGCTCAAAGTTGTGTGCAATGTAAGATTTCAAGGAAACCCATTTTTGCGTGTTGAGTATTCTATCGGACAAAGTGTCATATTTAACATAAAATTAATATATTATTTATAAATATTAATTGAAATTAATGAAGTATTATTATATAAATACTTAGGTCATTACATCGAGTCTCTCACTTAAGGAATTATTTACCTAATCCATCACATATATTGAACTCATAGGTTATACCACTGGATCTCGATATTCCTTCTATGGAATAACTGATATAGATTTTGGATCAAATAAATAATGGTTTAATAAACGAGGCTACTCACGTAATATATGTTTTTTATAGACACCACCAATTATACCAATCAACGTGGGAACCTGAGGAAATGATTAGGCGGATGGATCCTCAGTTATTTATATCATAGTGATTATTTATTATTGTTAAATTCATTTTATGGGGAGGAGAATATAACACCATGAGATTTTATAAAATATTAATTGTAAATTTTATTTAATATTTCAGATATTTTTCATAACACAAAATACTGCGTTAAATTTTAACTACATGAAACACTGAGTTCTATTTTTGTTACATATGACACTATGTTTAGATTATGTTACACATAACATATAGTTTAAATTAATTATTACATGCTGTTAAAATATTATAATAGTTGTCTTCTAACTGTTGGAATGATGGATATCAATAAGATTAACTAAATTAAGAAAATATATTTTTGTACACATTTATATTTAATAAATTATTTATTTACCAATTAATTAGAAATCAAAGTAAAAAAATATTTTAAAATAACGGAAATCATTTTTCAAAAAATAATTTTTATGTGCACAAACATGTTTCAGGTTAAAAAATTAAGAAAATCACTTAGTTTGAATTGTTTTATTAAAAATTTTCTTTTATATACTAAATATAATATTTAACATTAAAATTATCTATTTTATACACAATAGATTATAAAAAATCCAATTTAAGGATTAAAAACTGTATTTTCCTAAAAAAAATATTTATGTCACCTTTGTCACACTTATTTTAAAAATTATTTGTTAATATAATAGATAGTAAGATTCTTTAAAAAATAATATTTTTAAATCATTATTTTTAAATTATCTTAGTGTGAATTTTTCATAATTTTCTAAAAAGATTAATTTTTAGATGAATATTGAAAAATGCTGAATTTCAACTAAATACTAAATTTCTTTTAAATTGTTTATAATGTTAAATTATATTTTAAATTGGTGTTAAATTTATATTAGTTTAATTATATATATATTAATCATATTTATTTCATTATAATAGTTTCCAAATTTAATTTTTATATAAAAACATTACAAACAGTTGACAATTTCTCTTCGAAAACACCACTTTTTCATCACATGTAAAGGGTTAATTTTAAATTAATTTTTTCTACTTCTGTTAATTGAATTTAAGAAAATGGATTCAATATTTTTAGTAATAATAATTTATATTATCAAATAATTTCACCTTACTATTTGAAAAAAAATGAATAGTTAAAATAATAAATCATAATTTTCATGGTTAGGTTAAAAATGGATTTTCTAATGAATAAACAAAACTAAAAAGGCTAAAAATTTCCAAAAAAATTCCTATAAAATCTATTTAATGGCCATATTAAGACACATTAATGTATAAGTCACAATAATAATCACTGTTTTCCATTTTTTATGAGAAATATGTGGTTACACCTTTATCTTTTTAAAATATTATTAGAGTTCCAGTCACCTAACTTATAAAAGGTCACCCCTATCCACATTTATTCAGACCATAAATAACATTTTAATCTAACAATATCAACTAAAATAAACTCCAAAATTACATCACATAATCCTAGAGTCCTTTTTTAGAATAAATCCAACCTATTAATTTTTTTGTTCAAATACAAGGATCTTATATTAAAAGGAGGTAATGTTCTTCAATGAGAATTTTTACTTCATTTCTTACACCACCCCCTTAGTTTTTTATTTGAAAACAATGATATAATAAAATCAGTATAATGAATATAATGAGATGTTATAATTTTTATTTAATGATCTAAAACCATCCCCACTTCCATAAAATGGTTTATGATATCATCATTCATGTGTACGTAGAACTACCACCTCATGAACTAATGTTATTTTCATTTTATTTCCACCTCCCACAGTTTGGTATGACGATGTATAGAAAGTATATATATATATATATATATATCTGTGTGATATTTATAAAATAAATATACTTCTAGAGTCATTATATCATACATATATATATATATATACCTTTTTTACTTTCTATTCCATAGGGGATACTATAGTGTCGCACTTGTGTACGAAGGACTACCACCTCACAAAGTGATGTGATTTTTTTCTCTAACGATTAATAGGGAATATAATGAGGACAAATATATTATATATAAATGAAATAATTTTTATATTCATTAAATATTTATAATTCTTAAAATTTGATATATCATTTTATTTCTTACCTTTTCTCTCACTGAATCATGATAATGTTGTTCGTGTACGTGTGGACTATCTGCATCACAAAGCGATGCGACTCACTTATTTCACCAACACACATCATGGATGATATTTATAAGTTTATTTAAAAAAATAAAATCATATAATTATTATTATATAAATATAAAATATTAATTATCTCATTTATATAACGATATTTAGAATATAGAAATGTTACTCATGTGATTGTAAGGCTTACCATCTCATAGATCGTAACATACATCATTTCTCGAAAACCATAAGCATGAATAGTCTTAAGATTATAGATTAATTATAAAAAACATAATTATATCATTAATATTATTATGTATAAAATTTTAACATTATCAATGTAATAGAAACAAAAATAAAAAAACTGAACAAATAGGAAAAACAAATCCGTTATGACCCAAAACGTGACATTAACATAGAAATGTTTATAAAATTGTAATAATGGGACATAATAAAATCATATATATTATGATATATATATACCTTTTATTCAATAATATATATCAAATAAAATTATATTTATTATATATTAGGATTGAATGTGTACAAAATAATTCATTAAAAAAGGTAAGGGATTTATGTTCTCTCTTTTATTTTTGGGAGACATATGAAAACTCACCACTCATTTTTTTGGGTGTTGTATATACCACACCATGGAAATTTTATATAATTAATCTTGTTATTTTAATACTATTTAATTCTTCAATTTATTATATTATTTATGGGTTTGTATGATTCAAAATATTACTAAATCATTTAGATATTTCTATCCCAGTTTTTACTTCTGTGCTACACAAACCATATTCAAAAATTATTTTTTATGTTGTTTATATACTACCCATTAATCTATTTTATGATTATATATTGATAATTATTTTAATAAAATATATATTTTAGGATATATATTTCATGTTAATTTTGATTCAAATGTTACCAAAGTGGTAAAAGATTTATGTTACAATCTAATCATTTATCAAAATTATTTCTGATTAAGTCTAAAATGTTGAAATATTATGATCTAAATCTCACTAATTATCCTGAATTCTCTTATACATTAGTTATAAATGATATTTAAAAGAAAGTGTTCCATTTTTATACTAATTTTTAATTAAAATAATTGTTAAAATGTTTATTTTAAAAAACACCTTTATTTATCTCTTTGGTCAAAATAGATTTTTCTCCTAAAACCATTTTTTGTAAAATGAATTTAAAAAATGTTTGTAAAATTATTCGAATTATTTATTAAATAAATTTTTACCCAGGATTAAATCAAATTTTTTTTGAAGGAACCTTTGTGTCATTTTCCAAATGTTTCTTATTTGTACTTTATCAATAAATAAAAAGGAATAGTTTCTTTATCGTGTATTGCATGAATGGAATTTTACACCATCATGAACATTATTTTTTCCGAAGTCATTTATAGGTTATTATGATAATTTAAAATGAAAATTATTTTCAAGAATTTTTATATTTTAAAAAGTGTTTTTCAAAGTAGAAGGATATTTTCCTCAAAATATGTTTTAAATTTTTCTAAAATAAATATTTATATGTTTTGAGGATTATTGTTAAAATAATGGTATTTAACAAATTTTTTATCTCTTAAATATTATTTATTCAATGAAATGTCATTTAACACAAGAATTTTTCCGTGTGATGTATTTTTTAAAATCATTCTTCATCTAAGATGAAATTATTTGATATAATTGTTTTTTGTGGGGGATATGAACCAAGGAAACCATTCGTTCTTACTTTGAATGGTTTACGATGAATTGATTTTTATGAAACTTGTTTCCATTCCATGGGTTATACCATTATAAAAGGATTATGAAACATAGTTCTTTTCATTTATTATTCTATGATAAAATATTGACATAATTATAAACCACATCTCTTTTCAATGTATTATGATCTGGTGAAATTTTTACGAAACCCCTTTAATTTCATGGGTTATAGAATGATGAATATTTTATAATATTTTTGAACACATGCATATGATTTTAATTATGGGACCTAAGGATCCTATATCTCCCTTCTATGCATTGGGAAACAATTAATGTTATATGAGCTAAAAGGGTACACTAAATGTTATCCCAAGCCAAGAAGAGGGTACAAGAGAGGCCATACTAAGTCTATAAGAGGGTGCATGGGAGATCATCCAAAGCATAAGTCTCGTACATGGGTGGTTATCCCATACCTAACATGTTCTGATTTTTTTTATCGATATCCTTGACATAATATTTTTAATCCTTATGTTTATACCTCAAATCAATGTCTTATTCCAATGTTATGAACTCATATATCATGTTATTTGATTCCATTATAATTCGAGTATTATTAAATGAAATGAATTATACCATAAGTCAATATTATGATCATTGATATGTAAAGTATTGATTTTAAATTTTATTTCCATGTTCTCATACAATTATACTCATCTTATGATTACCTATATCCGTTGATTACCCTTACTAATCATCTATGCTCACCCTTTATTATGGTTCCTTTTCCCAATTTATTAAGAATATATTTAATTAGGAGTACTAAATGGGATGATAAATATTGGACACACTGAATATCTTTCATGAATTTAAAAGATTTGGTTCCATGTCTTGAGATGCACTAAACTATTATAGTCCTCAAGATTTTTTATAATTTAATTAACAATCATATAAATATATTTATCATCCAAGTATGATAATTTTGAGTGACCAATTTAATCGGGGATAACCCATCACTGTTTGTCAAACACATTCCAAATATTTTGATTGACCAATTTAATTCATAAAAATATTCCTTATATATATACGTATAGTTTAATGAATATGAAATAGTAATATTTCCAAGACAATAAATTAATTTAAAAATAGAGAACCATGTTTATAAATTTTATATTTTTTATGAAATAAATATATACATGATACAAATAATATTGATATTTAAGAGAAATTTAATGTCCCATTGATTACATGAAATTAATTTTTTCAAGAGAAATGTAAAAATTAACAAATTAATAATATATAAGAGATTCACATTGATTCATTAGAAATATAGGTTTTATAATAAAATCATGTCCTTTTATTAAATAGAGAATATGGAATTAGAATATTAAAATAATATTTCATTCGTAAATTTTCATTGTAAAACCCTTGAATACATGTAGAAGAATCCAAGAGTGTAAGACCGTTATTGAAGCGTGGAAGTCAATTAATGTTTTCTTCATTAAAATAATCGGTCTAATTTATTTTAAAATAAATAAGTATAACATACAAAAAAATATAAATATTCCATTGAATACTTTTAAATAGGAAATTATATAATAAAATTTCCTAAATAAATCATTTCAGTAATAAAATTTAATTTTGAAAAATAATTTTGAAAAATATTGATATTGAAGGAAAATAAATCCAACCAAAAAGAAAAATAAGATGAGATTTTATTTAAAAATTTATACATTAAATAATAAATATATATACGTTTTAAATCCTTTAAAATGTCTTTATATATTCCATATAATGTTAATAGGTGAATAATAACAAATATGTCTCAATAGAGTTTGAATTTACATGAAATCCCTTGCCACATACATCACTTTAGTTGAACATTGTTTAAACTTGGGTATAATGGTTCTAAAAATTTTACTAATTTATAACCAAACCATATTAATATTTATAATATCATGTATTATCATCTTATAGCATACTATCACTCATTAATTGTTACCATCATTTTGAGTGTCAACTACTTCATTTTCATATGAAAGATTTATTGTGGAAGATATGGTCCTAGTCTATAGGATATAGTTCCATAATCTATATAATTATATTAATTTTTAAATTTCATAGTTATCTACTAGATAAATTTTTAGCATCATTCTTAAAATATGAATATGGAAAATGAATCACATTTCTTCGGGGAGATGGTAGGTCCTATATACACATGGGAGACATTATCATTTCTTTAATTGGTAAAAGGGTAAGGAATTAGATGATATATTAAATTTAAATAATTAATATTATTTCATAAGTATAATATATATTTATTTTACCCATAATAATAACTATCCATGTGAGTTGGTGATGAAAAACAAATTACATCTGTTTTCGGTTGGTAGTTTGTCATAAACACGAGCGACGATTTTGTTTCCCATTTTATGGATAAGGATATAGATAAATATTATTCCATAAAAAATAAAATCTAAGTATATGGGATATTATGGTATTCTTATATTTTAAATTTTAAGATATAATTTATTCTATTAAAAGAAGAATTAGAAAATGAAATACCTTCAGGAAAATAATTACCATCATTTTGAAAACACTATATGATACCCTATTAAGAACCATAAGGGTCACTTTTTGTGAAAAATAGAATCTCCTAAACATGTTTAAAGAATCTAAAGAGTGGGTTTTTTGGGTTTTGTCTTCATAAATGGATTAAATGTTTTGATTAATTGAGTTGAGGGGTGACCTTTTATAGTTGAGGTGAGTCGAACAATTGTAAGCTTTCAATGTTTTAAAATTATTTCCAAATACCTTCTTTGAAAAATGGATAAAAAGAGATAAAATTGTAAGGTGATAAAATTATGGTTGATATAAAACCATACAATATTTTTTTAGAAATATTTTAGGTAATTTTAATAGCTAACTTTATAGATTAACCCCCCCCCCCAATATACACATTTTTACCTTCACCAAAATAATTAGTTTACATAGTTTTTTTTATTCATTGTAAAAAAAATAATTTTACATTATTTAATAATATTTATTATATTGATTAAATATTTTATGATCTATTTAATTGAATTCAATTCACAAAACTGGGAGAATTTAATAGAAAAATAAACCTGCAAAACCTATCGGAAAACATTTTTCTATAAATTGTCAATTCAATTACAAAGTGTTATTACACTAACTATATGAGTAATAATCACATATATATGGATTTAAAATATTATGGTTATAAATATATTATATAAATTTGATTTAAATCATTTAAAATTAAAATTTATTTTTTTAATTATAATGAATGACATTATTATATTTTTATATAGTCTTCTGAAAAATATCCCTCTTTTCCTCTAAGTGGTCTTATATTTATTTATATCAAATTGATAGTATGTAAAAAATAATTATAAATATTAAAACAAATTACTATAAATAATTTGTTTAATAAATATATAACACTTTTTTTTTATTCGCAAATTCTTATATGTAGGGGAAATTTTCAAAAAGTCATTCTGGGAATATTTTTACCGTTATTAAAATTGATTTGAATCCTACAAAGTTATAATGTTTATCCCAATAAATATTCAAATTTATATTAAATTGAATATTTATTATTTTATAATCTTCCCTTATTTTATTGAAGTTAGGGTTTCACATTCTCCCTACCAAAAGAATATGTATAATTTTCCATGGATAATTATTTTTTAAAAAAAGAGGGTTTTTTTATCATAACATAGTCTAGTTACCATGTTACTTCAGGTCACACCCTTAATTTAATTTCAAGTTATTCATTTATTTTTTCATAATATATCATTTTTTAGTTAACTTGTCTTTAGGTTTTGGAGAAAAATGGTTGTTTTGGGAGAAACAACACATGGCTAATGGTTGGTGAACGATTTGGAAAACAATGCACCCTTTCTTAGGTAACAATGTGGTCATGTGATGTTTTTAGATAGTGGCCAATCACCTAGTTAGAACATGTTTCGTAACCCATGTGGGATAACCATGTGAAATGTTTTTCTGAGATTGTAAGGGGATCACAGTTTTTACATGGTTTGGCCAACCATGTGGGAAAACCATGCGGACTATCTAGTTCATTAAGAATTGGAATTTTTATCTTTGTTCACACCCATATTTTTATCCCTAAAACCCATATTCCTCCACACATAGTATTATTCATCATAGTAACGTCACCCTCTTATCTTGTCATCCTTGGACCACCGATTTTGTGGTGGATTTGGTGTGTTTTCTCCTAAATCCTTTAAATAATTCCCTTATTTCATAGTTTTTTCCTCCTTTATAGGGGTTCTTCTATTCATTCAGCTGGTTTCATTTTTCTAGTTGGTTGGGTGACCTATTTAGTGTTGGATCATGTTCTTTAGGGTTCAATATTGATGTATTTGGTTCGCTCACCCTTTTATAGGGTTTCCTTGAGGTGTGATTGTGGTTTAGCACAAATTTCAAGAAGATTCTATAATTGAGGCAGGTGGTTCCATGCATAAAAATTATTTGATGATTTTGATATTCTTTATTTTGTTCTTGGTTTTCTTTCAATGCATTTTATATTATGTATGAAATGTTTTTTAGCAGTTTTAAGGTGGGTATGGATTGAAAGGGGTTTCTCTAAAAGAAAATTGATTTTTAATTGAAGTGTGTTCCTTATTATTTTTCTTGAATGTGTTTTATAAATGGTGTATGTGGTTTAATAAATTGGGAATGTTGTATGAAACATGTATTGGAATGGTTTTAGTGTCCAGTTTAATTTGAAAGTATATTTTCTATTGGAATTGTGACTTATCAAGTGTGTTTATATTGATTGGCATGTTTGAATGTAAATATAGTGATCTGTGTGACTTTTGAAATGAAAATTGAACATAAAGGGAATCCTACGTACGTAGGTGGGTGGACTATAAATAGTATGATAGTTGACATAGAGGTGTCTTGTCTTGGAATCATTGGACATGATTGATGACTAAAACACTAACCAAAACATGACAATGATTACGGACAACTAGGCCCTTGGTATGTTTCCTTCTAGTGGATCATGCATGATAACACTATTGTTTTGGTTGTTATACCATGTTTTAACAAGATACAAGGTTCCTAGTGTAGCATTTTACTAGTTCCTATATGTTATTTTCATGACATGGTTCTATCTTGAGATATTTCACTTGTCTTCAGAATACGAAAGACTTTATTGTGTACTTTAGAAGGAAATCATGTTCTTCCTTTAAAATGGTTCTTCTCTTGAAATGTTTTCCATTAAATAGTTTTCTATACAAAATTCTATATCTTTATTTTTTAAATCATTCATGTTAATATTTCTTATAATGTCTCGGAATTGGATCTCTTTTATTGGGTGGCATTCTACATGGATATGGCTCACACCCTACATACACCTTTTCATGTATATATACTCCATTGGGTTTTACTATGGTAAAAGAAATACGCATCATGATAATGGTTTAGGTTGATTGTGGTTTTCTCTTGAATGTTTTGCCGGTGGTGGCTTAAGGATGGTGGTTGTCACATGCATTGAGTTGTTTGGGATAGAGTTACAATTCCTTTTTTGTTGATTTTTTTGTTTTTATTTACTATTGTAAACATTGAATATGAAAATTTCCATGTCATGTTTGGTTATGGTTATTCGGTTCTATTTAATTTATAATTATTGGATTTTAAGGATTATGTAAATGGGAAAAACTATTACAAATATATATTGTGATGCCCACATTGTAGATTCTATCTTATGGGGATCAAGAATTCCCCTCAGTTCTTGCAATGGGATGGGTCAGATGTGAATTTGGATGGGACTATGTTTTAGTTCATGATAAAACAGTACCAGAGCAGTTCACACTATTATGGGTCATGATATTTAGGATTAATCTGGATATACTAGAGCTAGGATTATTGGAACCTAATGTTCTGGTTTCAAGTACGGTTCTTGGTTAGCAAACCTAGTGACAAATCTCATGTCTCCATGGGATGTCGGTATTTTTGTTTGTATTATACTCCCAGTGAAACACACAGGTTGAAGACTGTACAAGGAAACTAGGTTGAAATGGAGTGGTCTAGTGTCCATGTTATTGTGATTGATTTAATTTTTTTGGTATTTATGGAATTTTGGTATTTTTTGTTACAGCTAAAAAATTTCAGAATGGCTATGTTAATAGTTTCCCTTATTGTAATTTTTTTGGTTGTAATGTGCCTCCTCGAAGAGATCCTGTGCATCTGAAAGAATTGTCTGGAGAGAGTTCTGCCTCACTAGTTTATCAGATGTTATTGGAAGTTGTGATTCAGGATATATATGCTTTGGGAAAACGATAGGGCTCTCATACTGCTCAGGTTAGAGAATATGAACCACTTAATGGTAAGGACAAGGCTCTAGAGTTCCTCAAGTACAAGACTCCTTATTTCTGAGGTAGCAGGAAATAATAGATAGAAGAGGAATTCATTGAGAATATAGAACTAATATTTATGATCCTTTCCACTCTTGAGGTATTCAGGGTGAAATGAAATTGGGTCTTGCTAGAAGGTACCGGTCATAGGTGGGGGGCTCAGTGGTCTAGGTTGTTATTTAAAATCATATGAGCTGGAAATACATAAATGTTGTTTTTAATGACAATTATTGACCAAATGTCTTTGACTACGCCAGATCCATTGATTTTATTGATCTTTTCTAGGGAGACTGGTCTGTGATGTTGAATTCCAACATCTTTTTTGGGGTAGTTTGTTATGCAGCTGAACTTGTTTCCAATGAGAAAATGATTGGTATAGGTTCAACAGGGGGCTGCAGGAAAATATCAATTTTCAAGTGTTCCTATATAAGATGAAACCCTATGCTGAAGTGCTTGACTATGACTGTATGATAGAGATTAATTGAAATGGAATGTCTGGTTCTCTTGGGGTTTTGAAAAAATCGGGTAGTAGTAGCTCATCAGAGAAGAAGAGGAAGCAGGACGAGCAATGAAATAAGAGAGGTTCTAAATTGGGCCACCCTTCTCATCAGTCTTCATCTGTGGCATTCAATATTGGATTGGTTGTGTGCCATTAGTGTGAATGTAAGCATAAATATGACCTATGTGCACATATCATCCCTAACAATTCCATCAGTTCAAATCTAGGAGAAAATTTCAGCTCTTTTGCAAGGTGATGTTCCCATATCCGAGTGGTGCACAATCAGTCGATACTAGGGGGATGTGAGCCAAGTCAGAACTGATCAGGTCATCAAGTTCTCAGTTTGTTAGTCATGGAAGTATTATTGGTTCATCTTATGGGAAGATTCAGTTCTAGGAAGATCTAAAGGCTAATGGTCTTTCTTGGGATCTAGTTGAGACTATACATATTCATATGGCAGATCAAGAACAAATGAAATCAGTGGAAGGGCCAATGATTTTTTGAGATACAATTCTCATTGCATGATATTTAATTATTGTTCTCATTGATATTGGTGATTCATTTTCCTTTACCTCTGACTACTTGTTTTACGTGATAATGTTCCTAGTGAACAAATCCCATATCTGATGGAGATGGTAACACTGCATGGTATGAAGTGAGAGAAGGGGTTCAAGTATGCTTCTTGTGCCCTCAACATGTCCGAGGTCAAGATGGAATGTGATTTTGGGGTCTAGGATATGGGCCACATTGATGTAATCATCAGCATGGATTTGATGGTGTACTTTTAAAAACACCATTATTTTTATTTTCTATGAGTGATTTTATAGGCACCTAATGGTATTACATAGGTTTTTTCTTGGATAATGGGATATTCGGTCAGGTATTGATGGACCTACACTCCCAGAATATTCTAATATCAATTTCAATATTTATATCTTGTGTTATAGTATGGTGGTGGTTCTCTTATAGGAGAATGACCACCTATGGAATATGAGTTCATATAGGACTTTCCAGAGGAATTTTTAGGTTTTCCTATAGAAAGGGATATAGAGTTCAATATCAGTTTTTCACTAGGAACACATCTGATATCTTATCTTGCATACTATGTGTCCCCCCCAATTTAATGTAATTAATGATACAATTGGACAATTTGGAATCTGAAGGATTCATTCGCCCAAGAATCTATCCTTGGGCCACCTTGATTCTATTTACAAAGAATTCTAATGGATCTCTCTGGTTGTGTATTGATTAACAGAATCTGAATAAGGTAATGATTAGGAATAAGAACAATTTTTCCTGAACTTTTGACGTTTTGTCTAGTCAGATGGGGAAAGGTTATTCTCCAAGAATTATCTACATTCTGGTTATCACCAAGTCATACTAAGAGAGGAATGTGCCCTGAAATTAGCATTCTGAAGTAGATATTTCCATTTTGAGTATTTTGTCATGAATTTTGGATTAAAAATTGATCTAATGTTTTTTATGGAACTTTTGAGTATGGTGATCCACCAGTATCTCAAATCCCTCATTTTTGTATTCATGGATGACACCCTTGTTTATATTGTTTCTAAACAGAAGCATGAGTTTCATTTTTGGACCATGTTAGGCACTCTTTGGGGCCATTATCTCTATAAAAAAATTTCTATGTGAATCTTTTGGATCAAATATGTAACGTTATGGGGCCATGTGATCTCAGAACGAAGGGTTTTGGTGGACCCTGATAAGATCAGTACAGTCATGTCATAGGAATAGCTAAATAATGTGTTTGAGATCAGAATATTTTTTGGGTGTGGTTGGATATTACAAGTGGGTTGATTGAGATTTTTCCAAAATTGATTCACCCATTATGGAACTAACCTAAAATTGGGTGATGTTATAACATAACCTCAATTTTCAGGATGCCTATGACGAGATAAAGTGGTGATTGACTACTGCTCCTGTTTTGATTTTTCTGGAGTTCGGGAAGGTGTATGTGGTATATTTTGATGCGACATATATGGGCCTCAGGTGCGTTCTTTTTTATGATGACCATGTGGTGGTATATGGTTCTCAACAACTCTAACCACATGTGAATAATTACCTGACACATGACCTTGAATTAGAAGAGGTGATGAATTCCCTATAGATGTGGAAAAAATATATTATTTGAAAAATTTTATAGTATATACAGATCATAAATTCTTGGCCTACATTTTCCCATAAAATTACTTTTATTTGAGGAAACATTTTTTGGATGGAGAACCTTCAAGGGTTTGAATTTGATATAGTATATACCTCAGAAAAATAAATTTTTTTGACTGATTCCTTAAGAAGAAATGTTATAGTGCAGAAATTGAGAATGTCCAGTGATGATTGGGCCTTCATGAGGATATTTTTCATAGATTCACTTATAATCCGAGGAGGAATTTGGAGGTTTGTTCTTATCTAGTGTCCAGTTTTCAGCTTAACTTCTATATTTGATTCAGTGAGATCATCTTAGTGATGATTTTTTACAGCAATCCATGCAATTTTTTCATCCTAGGGAGATGCCTTGTGATCTGTTGTTGTCCCATGAGGGAACCTTGTACTGTAAGGTTTTCTTTTTGGAGTCGTTATATCTAATTTAGTGATGCAGGATAGACACAAGTCTCAGTATTCCATTCCACCCAGTTCTACCAAGATTTATTATGTTGTGTGTTAGAATTTAATGTGGCCATATATGAGGTGGGATGTAGCTGACATCATGTCGAATGGTTATATGTGTCACCAGTTCAATTCAGGGTATCAAAGGCCCCCTAGATTTCTTTACCCTTAAGCCATTACTACCTGTACGTGGGATGAGATTTCCATGGACTTCAATATTGGCTCGCCTCAAACACCCTGGGGTCGGAATTCCATTTGTGTAGTGATTGACCATCTGCCAAAATATTCTCATTTCATTTTGATCAGATATTCTACACAATCGGATGACTTGGTCCATATATATTTTCAGGAGGTTATGTGTCTTTATAGTGCGCCAACAACAATTATTTTTCACAAAGACACCTATTTCACCTCTAAATTTTGGGAAGGGCATAAAAATGTAATGGCATCACGGTTCAAACTGAGCACGGCATGCCGTCTTCAACGGCATGGTTAGACGAAGCTAGAAAATCATATTTTGGAATATATTCTTCAATAATGTTTCATATATTTTAGAGGATTGTGGGACAAATTTTTTTTACTCATTTAGTTTTCATATAAGAATAACTACCAATCCTCTATTCTAATAGATCCTTTCAATGGTCAGTCTTGTCAGTCACACTTTTTTTGGGCTGAGGTAGGTGAGACCTCGTTATTTAAGATAAGATTAGTGCATGAGAAATATTAGAAGGTCAATCTGATATGGATGTAGTTGTTGATAGCTAAAAGTCACCAAAAATCCTATGATGATCAAAGACACAAAGATTTAGTGTTCTCTATGGGTAACCGGGTGTTCCTATAAGTGGAACCTCATTTGGGTTATCGTCATTTGGGAATGTAAGGGAAGTTATTGAAGAGGTATTTTGGGCCTTTCAAGATCACTCAGAGGGTGGGTAAGTAGGAATACATGTTATATTTTCCATCATTATTGAAATCAATTCATTATGTGTTCCATGTTTCTTAGTTAAAGAAATACAACCAAGTTCAGTTTCATGTGCTAAGTTGAGTTGAGTTTGAAATAGATCCCGATTTATCAATGTTTGAGTGGCCAGTACGGATTGTAAATTACCAAGAGAAAGTACTTCATGGGAATTCTATCTAGCTTGTCTGGGTCCACAAGAAACATGGTACAAATGAGAGTGATACATTCAGTACAAAAAACTGGCCGATTATAAGGGGATAAATTTTTATTTAGAAGGGGTTATAACCCATTTTAAACACATTAGCAGCGATTATGAGAAATTCTCGCTAAAGTGACCGCTGAGTGTGATTAAAGTCAGTTTTCTATAGGAAATAGTAAAATGAACAAGTGTTTAGTGGCAGCTAGATGGGGGTGGTGGGGGTTAACCCCCCAAATGTTTTCCCCCAAATACACCATAAACCGGTCATTTAAGGGTGGTTCTAACAACCCCTAATTGTAGAATTTAATTAGGGGCAGTTAGAACTCCCCCTAAATTATCTCAAATTTTTAATGTAGGGGAGGTTATATAACTGCCTCTAATCTCGCATATTTTTTTATTTTTTATATAGCTCCCATGACACCCCTCGAAGACCTCGTGGCACACCCCAGAAAAAATCTGTGCTCGCTGAGAATTTGACCCCTTACATTCCGTATAGAATCAAGACGTCGTAACTAACAGAGCTGACTACATTTTGTTATAATAAATACAATATATTTTATTTATTTTCTTATCATAACTTATAAATATTATCATACAAAAATATTATATATATATATATATTTTCCTTTTGGTCTAAATAAATATAAATAATATAATATATTTGGGTATATATAATATATTTGTGTATAATATATTTATATTATATATATTTGTGAATAATATATAAATATATATTTATACATTTATATTTGTGTGCATATGTGTATTAATGTATTTATATAATATTTATAGATATAATACAATTATAATATTTAAATGTATATAATTATTTATTTATACTTATATACAAGGGTGTGTGTTACAATAATATTATTATTTATTATTGTTATTACTTATATTTTTAAACTATAAAAATTATATGTTGGTTTGGTAAAAACTATAATTTTATATATTTTAGAATATATATTTTAGATATATTATATTGAATACATTTATATTATATATTAATGTATGTAATTATATACATTTTTATTATATAATGTATTGAAATATATATATATACACACACAAACATAATTAAATAAATTCATATGATTAGAAATATATAATATAATTAAATGATATATATCTATATGCATATTTAGTAAATTAATTAAAAAATAATATGGTACAACAATATATATATATATAATAATTATATAATATATATAAATTTATATACAATAAAATATTTATAACATAAAATATTTAATATTTAATATTTAATATTTATATTTAATTCTAATTTTTTCTGTATTATATATATTTGTACACAAAATATACTGTAAATGTATTTATACATAAATATAAATCAAAAATATATTTAATATAATATATGTATAATTTAAATCATAATATAAATGTATGTATTTGTAAAACCATATATAAACTTTATATATATGTATAAATATATTTATTATTACATTTATATTATGTTAACCAATATTTTTATATGTATACATTTTTTTTATATGTGTAAGTATTTATTTAGAGTTTTTATATAATGTATATATATATATATATATATTTATAATTGATTTAAATAAATTTATATAATTTTCTTATGTAATATAAATATATATACACACATGCCCACAAAATCATAAATATTATAAAATTATAATTTATATGAGACGTATTTTAAAAATTAAATAAAAATTATGTGGGGCCAAAAAATACCTCTAATCAAATGAATTATCCATGGTTCATGAACACCTCTCATTTCATAAATTAGAGGGGGATAGAACCCCAAATAATTTATTAAATTATAGGAGGTTCAAAACCCCCTCTAAGGTCATAAATTAGAGTGAGTTCCAAACCCCCTCTAATTTCATAAATTAGAGGGGGTTCAAAACCCTCTATAATATTATAAATTAGAGACAGTTCAAAACCCCAATAATTTTTTAAATTATATGGGCTTCCAAACACCTTATAATGTCATAAATTTTATAGGGTTCAAAAACCCCCTTTGATTTCTTTAATTATATAGGGTTTAAAACCCATTCTAATCGAAAGGATTAGCGACGGTTCATGAACCCCTTTAATTTCTTATATTAGAGGGGGTTCACAACCCCCTCTAATGCCCTAAATTAATGAGGATTAAAAATCCCCTATAATATATATATATATATATATATTGTGCCTCTAGAATCCAACTGAACATATAGTCCCACTAATTTTTAAATTAGTGGTGGTTATGACAGAACAACCACAAAAATCCAACCAAATACTAAAAAAATAATGCTAAAAAAATTGTAAATGGTTCTATATAAACTCCTATAAAATGAATTTATATGGGGTTCATCATAACCCTCTCTAAAAAGTCCAGCTAATCTAAATTGTTTTAGTGTTTGGTAAAAAACTCATGGGTCGAACAAGAATACTCATTTTTATTCTCTAATCAGTCTTTAATTTGACTTTCTTGCGGTGGATTTTTTTTATTGGTGGGGAGAAATTTCACACCCTTGATTTAATTTTGACATTATTTTGGTCTATTGTTGGTGTTGAATTTTTCCCCTTGGTTTACATTAAGTTTTCATGGAAATTGGATGTTTTTGGAGAAATAATAGGTGAAACACAATTAGAATACTGTTTAGAAAATTGGGTGCCCCTTCCCAGGTAACCATGCGGCCAAGTGGTGTTTTTAGATTGTGTATAATCATATGGTAAGTGAGAGATTTGTATACAGTGGACTATCTATGTGAAATGTCCTACTTCGAATAAAAGTGGATCATGGTTGCTGCACGGTTTGGAAAACCATGCAAAAAAACCATGAAGACTGTCCAGGTCATTAAAAAATTGTATTTTTTCCTTTTTCCCGCCATAATGTTTACCCTAAACACCCATATTCCTCCCCACTCATGATTATCCATCATTGGAACCATACCCTCCTATCATGGTGCATGTTCGCCTCAATTGTTTTGCGGAAGATTTTTTTTGTCCTAGATTCTTCATGTAAGTCACTCATTTCATAATTTCTTCCACTTTTCTAGGGTTTCTTCAATTCTTTTTTGTGGTTTCATTTCTCCAGTGGGTTGGGTGGTCTGTTTAGGAATGGATATTGACATTTAGGGTTCAAAAATGATTTTTATGTTTGTTATTCCCATTATATAGTTCTTTGGAGGTGTTAATGTGGATTACCACCAAAATCTAGGAGTTTCTAAAAATGAGGTAGTGGTTCCAAGATTAGACATTATTTGGTGATTTTGATATGCTTTCTTTGCTTCTTGGGTTTCTTATATAAATTATATATGAGTTGTGAAATGTTTTTTTTTGAAAATATTTCTGGTGTTTATGGCTTGAAAGTGGTTTTTATAATGATAATTGATGGTTTTTAAATAGTGTTCCCTAATAAGATTCATGAATGTGTTTCATAATTGGTTCAAGTGGTTTAATAAATTCTATAACAGGTGTGAAACATGTTTTGGTGTTTTTGGGTGTGATTTTGGATTTGAATGATGTTATAGTTGTGGTAATGGTGACTTATAAAGTGTGCTTATATTGATTGGCATGTGTTCATGGGAATTTAGTGATCTATGTGACTTTTGAAATTAAAATTGAGAATGAAGGAAAACTTGGGTATCTAGGTGGGAATACTAGGACTAATATTCTAGTTGACTTAGAAGTGGATTGTATTCAAATCATATATTAGGATTGAATATCAAAACACTAACTAAAAATGATGATTATTAGGGACTACTAGTCCATTGGTATGTTCCCTCCTAGTGCATCAGGAAGGAGATCGTTGTTGGTTGTGGTTGTTATACTATGTTTTTCCAAAATACGAGTTTCATAGTGTCCCATTTCATCTAGTTCTTATAATGTATTCCCATGACATGGTTTTAAATTGTAATATTGCACATGTCATCAATGTATGGATAAATTTGTGGTTTACATTAGAATAAAAGCTCGTTCTTCCTTCAAACTGGTTCTTCTCTGGAACGGTTTTGCTTTAAATTGTTTTCATTAAAAAGGTCTCTTGGTTTATTTTTTAAGAAATTTTTTCTTAACTTGAATTATAATGTTTTTTAATAGAAAATATTTTATGGGGAGGAATGCTATTAGGATTTGAGTCACAATCTACATACACCTTTAGTTGTATGTAAACATTGTTTTGTTTGACTTAGGTAAAGGAAATATGTATCGTGATGGTGGTTATGGTTTCTTGTAGTATTATCTTATAAGTGATGTTACTGAAGGAATTAAAATTGTGATCCTAAAGCTTCATGGGGTATTTTGGGAATAATTTATCATTCTACATTTTCTGTATCTTATTTGGGATTTTATTAATGTTGTAAACATTGAATCTGAAAATTGGCATGTCATGTTTGGTTATGGTTATTTTGTTCTTTTTTATTTATTATTTTTGGTTTTTTTTTATTATTTAAATGTGTCAAACTACTTCCAAATCATGTAGTGATACCAAAGAAATAGTTTCCATCATGTGTGTATTGGGAACTCTCTTTGATCCATGCCACGGCCTGGGTCGGGTGTCGGGTTGGATGGCACTCTGACTTTGTTCGTGTCACTTCCTCAATTTTAGTATTTTTCTAAAGATAATTTACTATAAAATTCATCAAATTCCTAAAAATATGATCTCTATTATCATGAATTTAGATATTCTCTTAATATTAAGATATATCAAGGTCCAACTCTCTTGCATCAGAGGTGATAACATGTGTTGAGTATGGAATGTACTTCTATAATAGTGATATAAGGATTACATCATTTACTTTAGAGAGACTTGGGAAAAAATGAAAATAGTGATCTTTATATCTAGTTAATTGTAGTATTTAAAAAATTATGTTTCACATGGATTATATTTCAAATTTATAACATGCATTATTACACCCTTCCTTGTAGATACATTCATGAAAATGCAATCTCCCACTTGGAATTGAAAATCTTTTCTTCATCTATCATTATATATAATTTTACTTATTTAGGACACATTAATTTGAGTATAAATATCATTTACCATTTTATTTAAATATTAAACAATTTTTGGTCTTACATGTTTCTTTTAATAAACATTATCCCGACAATATGGATTATAACATTCATTTCTATATAATGCTTCATAGAACACCATAAGAATAATATAATATAAACTATTATTATTGGAAAACTATACCGAAAGAAAATACTAATCTGACATATATTTAAATTCATGTGACAATGATATATATATGTATCCTAATGATTTAATATTTCTTCTAGACTGTCTATCTATTTGAGGATGTTAAGAGGTGCTCAAATGAAGTTCAACATCAAGAGCATTTTGAGAAAATTTTATGAATTTTTTTGTAAATTGGGGATAAAAAATTCATAGAATGTAAGGAATTTCACCATGAAGAAATAAACATTTATTAATATAGAATCTTCTAAAAATTTTAAGAGGTAAATATTCTTCTATATCATGTAATAGTGGATATTGTTTTGGCAATCAACAATAACACATATTGTATTATTTATTCAAGGAGTTATTTGTTAACTAGTGAATAATTCCTTAGTAATTTCATCCCATTTCCAAACAATAATAGGTATATGATTCATGAATCTTATAAGAAACCATATCTCATCATTCACATATTGAAAAAATCATCGTTATATATAATCAGTGATTACCAACATCATATTTTCCGACCAAAAATTGTTCCTTCTAATCGATTAACATCTTAGAGTTACTAGTGCGTAGAGAAAAATTTGTGCAATAAGAAATGTAAAATTATTCCATATTTATATTTGGTATAAATGGAGAATATGTAATCTTTTAAAAATTTTCAATTACATATTCACAAAAACGTCTCCCAATTTATAGTAACTGAAAAAATTAATTTTATTTTAAAAATTATCAGTATCAGGTGGAAACCATTTTATATTTTCCAATTAACATGGTTTGGAAATAATTTTAAAAATGTGTGATATTTCCCCTTCATTAAAAATTCACATATCGATCATTACTAAATTGATGAACATGGGATCCCTGTAGTCCCTTGTTTTTTAGGACTCTATTATATTTCATACTCAATACATCAACATCCATATTTTCCTCACCTGGGATATATTTTATTAAGAAATCATTATCCACAAGTAGATTGTTCCATCACCTTTTCCATATACATTTTTATTTCTATGAGACAATGTCTTTTAGGCTCTTCTTGTCTATTTATTTCTCACTTATTTGACATATGATATGATGACCTAATAATTTTATACATATTATGACAATAATAGTAAAAATGAATATCCAATAATTAAAACACATAGATCATGACGGTATAATGTCTTTAGAATATTATGTCAATAATACGTTGAAGAAAATAAAAATATTAAATATTTATTTTATTCTTTATAATGATCTATTAAAATTTGTTTCCTCTCTTAAAAATATATGGGATAACCTTTAGAAGAAATAAATAAAGTGGTGATATAAAAAACACAGTATTTTAATAAAATGATAAAAATGTATAATATATGAGTAAATGGTATAACATGGATTCATAAAATAGAAGGTAAATGAGTAATCCTGTGGAAGAATAATATAAAGAGAATGGTAGAATGATATCATAGAACAATGTTATTGTAGAAAATACATTGAACATGACATAAAAATAAGTTAATCCAAACTTCCAAGACAATATCCAAGGGTTGAAAAAGTCCTATAATGGATTAGGTTCACTCCCAAATCCGATATACGACGTCTCGTGGGAATAAAGCATTACCTATTGAATTAGATATAATTCTCCCCCACCCATAACCTTAATTTAATGTACATACATATTTGTTTCACATGATTACATCAATAGTAATGTTTAATCATATGAATTTCCCATGGAAGGAACTATTTTTCAAATTCTAGTCCTATAACATAATAAAAATATATTCCTTAAAGAAGGGATTTGAGATATGATCCTAAGGAATGTTTTAACCCATTTGAGGAAGGGATAATAATATAGGTATAAATATGAGATATATATATATATATAATTCAACTTCATTAAAAAAATTAAATATAGATAATCTATGTTAGACAGAGAATGGTCATAACATAAAGAAAATGGTTGGTTAAGAAAGACCACTTACCTTAGGCCCGATTCATCACAGGTGTTCTGTATCTCCATGAAAAATAATCTTAAGATAATTATTTTATTTCATAATAACATTTTTTAATATTATTATTTAATTTTAATTTATTCATTACCATGTCATATTAAATTAGATAATCAATCAAATTCAGGTCATATGTTTTAATAATAAATGACTCATATATCCAAATTCACATCTGTAAGTTGACTATGGTCAAAGAGAGTATTCATTAATAACATAAATAATGGTAAAAATGAAATAATTATCATTTTTATTAATAAATTATACATTCTAAAATATCCATGAAATATTGTTATAGAAAATAAACTATGTTACAATCATGGAGACAACAAGTCGTACATACACATGGGGAACGTTTCCAATTTTCAAGGACCATGATGGAAGGTAGTTAAGAATTATTTTATTTTTAAAAAATCATAATTAAATCATAAATTTAATATCTATACATTAACTACCATTATATATTCCATCTATGTGGTGTGGTTTTAATAAGATTAAAAACATTAATCTCATTACTTTGTGAGGCGGTTGTGTGTAACACACACGAAAGATTTTATAATTTTCAGTCAATGGAACAGTAATAAATTATATGATATATTGATTTTATATAATATTTAATATTTCTTGATTATAATGAACATTAATTTAACTATTATTACCTTCCATGTTAATAATATGTGAAAAAATTAATTTCATTAGTTTGTGAGGTGGTAGTCCTCTATTAAAATGAGCAATATTATCATATTCTAAACGGAAATTAATGTAAGAATATATATATGATATTTTAAATATAAATGTGTAATTATATCATAAATATCATATAGAAACATAAAATTCATCATTATGTCTATCTATAATATTTAGTTATGGAAAAAAAATTCTATTGGTTCCTGAGGAGATAGGCCACCGTATAGAAGATAAATAGTTTGGTTTTACATTTAATAGAGGGGGATATGGTTGTATTTAATGGAAATAACCTTAAAAAATAATATTATAAGTAATATAACTAGGTTTTTTATAAAATTATGGTTCTATATTATTTTATGTATGTGGAGGAATAAATAAAAATAACTCTCGATTAAGGACATTGCCTCTTCTTTAGATAACTTCTTTGGTTTTCATATAACTCATTCCAAGGTATGATTTATGAAAAACAAATAATTATAGGATTTGGGGAGATATATAGGGATATAATTTGGGATGTTTTTTTTGAACCATTTTTAATAGAAGTGTTCATAGGATATTAGGGTGGGTGGCTTATTAAAGTGGGTGAGAGGACATACTTGTAATTTTTTCAAAGAAGGAATTCAAAACAACATTTTATCATTATATAAGTCAAAAAATGTACAATTTTATAAATTTATTATAAATAATTTCTATATAGAATCATAAAATATTAATAAGATTTTTTTGGTCCTTGTTTATCTCTTATCAATTTTGTTTACACTGCAGGTAAACCTGTTTTTATCTTAATTGCAGAAAATAATTTTTACAGCTTTCAATATTTATTAGGGTAAAAAATTAATTTGAATATAATATATAATATAAATTATTGTAAGTTTTAAAATGGAAATAATTATTCCAAATTAAAATTATATATGTGGTAGAAGTTAATTAAAAATTAAACTCACGGGCATATTGGGTTGTGATTTTTAAGAAATACATTTTTTTAAAATATGATCTCATATTAAATATATGATAAGTAAAAATAATTAAGTGAATTTAAATTTAAATTTTAAAGATATAAAATATATAAATTTATTTTCATAAATCCATATTAGGGTTTATTTTAATTATTTAGAATGAATAATCATTTTACACTTGAAAATAGTTTTTAGAAAAAAAATTAAAGCCCAAAAATAAGAATATACTAAAATTATGAATAATGATTATTAGATATGATTAATCAGTTTCATATAAATAAATAATACATATGTTAATTTAAATTTAAATTAAAATAATAATGGGACTTACTTTATTAAAAATAAATGATCATTTTATGAAAATCTTCATTTTCAGAATTTCAAGAAAAAGTAATATCATCTAAATAAACAACAATTTCATCAAATTTTTATATTTATATGCTGATTTAAAAAATGAATTTAATATTTTAAAATAAATATTATAATATTAGAAAATAATTTTAATTATATTTGTATGTGAGACTAAACATCCTGTTAGAAAAAAATTTAGAAGACAATTTTTTCAAATGGTCCGTAATTTAGTTACAATAAGTATATAACAACAAAATTTAATTTATAACTCTGTAAAAATTAAATATTTTCATGATTTAGTTATTCGTATTCATACCCTCTATTAAAAAAACTATGTTATAATGGCCGTGTTTAATAATAATTTATCGCTATTCATTTTATCCTTGTGTTGTGTGGATCACAATTAATCAAATAGATTAAATTTATTTAAAAAGAAATATATTGTAATGTTTTGGGGTGTTAAAATATAGATAATGTGTCTATATATTAAAATAAAATAATATTTCTTCTAACTCAATATCATGATTTGTATAGTAATATTCATGTGTCTTTAACATCCTTGATTATTAGGTAATAACATTATCATTCGATATAAGGAAAAAAGCCAAGTCCTTTCTTCAACAAATCACTATGTTTCACAAATCCATCATTTCCATATAGTATATTAAAAATCAAAGAAATGAAAATTACCTTCTTCAATAATTTGAATCATTATTCACATTCCATTTTCCAAATAATCATAAACCCTTTAGGTGTATTCATGGTCAATGAGTTAGAAAATAAGGAATGGAAATTAAAAAATCACCATAATTAACAATTCAAACCAATGAAAAATGTAATTTCCTCTTGTTTTTTGGTGTAGTAAAATATTTGGTTTCCATTTTCATTCTATGATCAAATGAAGTTCCATCCTTGGAGACAACATGGATAAGAAAATAATATTTCGAAATCCATAATTTAATCATGCTAAATTTTAAATATAAATCATTCTTTATAAGAATATCAAGAGTGATCTACAAGTGATTCTCATCATCCTTATATCTTTTCAAATACAACCATATATCATCAATAAATAACACAAAAATTTATCAAGATATTCATTTAATACTCTCTTCATTAAATCCATTAAAATAGATTTTGTTTTAGTCAATACCAATATAATTACTGTAAACTCATAGTATCCTTACCTCATTTGAAATTTTTTATCCATAATATATTCCTTCTTTAATACCAAATGATGATACCAAGAATAATGGTCCATATTTGAAATTAATTTAACCCCACATAGTTGATCGAATAATCCATCATAATGTGGCAAAGGATACATGTTCTTCATTGGAATAGAATTTTAATTTCCCTATAATCAGTGCCTTGCCACAAGGATACATTATTCACCTTAATGAAAAGAATAGGGGTTCCACATAGTGAAACATCATGGAATAAAAATATTTTTTTAGAAAACTCATCTAGATATTTCCCTAACTCCACTAATTCTATAGTTTCCATTATATATAGAAACTATAATATTGGTTTGACATCTAGTATTGAATCAATATAAAACTCAACTTCACACTCCGGTTTATGTACATATAATTAATCAACAAACACTTCAATATATTCATATAAAATATATACATTATCAATGTTATGATTACATTTTCCATCTGTAGGTTATGTCTCCTCTTCATCCCCATGAACCTCAATTATAAGTTATACTGGGATAGATCTAGACATGACTCAGATGATGATGTATACCCTTCAAATATATGAAATTCCACATCTTCATCATAAATTGTAATTTCCCAAACTTTAAATTAATTTTCTTTCATATTATTTTAACAAACAAATCCATAAAAATGATTATATCAAATTAAACAATAGTTATAATAATAAATCCCAAAAATAGGGAATGTTTAAATTTTAAATTTTTATTTTTCTAACACATACTAGTTGCAGTGATATTTACACTATGTGTTTTTATTGAAAAAAATACCTTATTAATGTGCAAGAGAAATGTATAATTTTCTTGGAAAACAAGGAAGATATAAAAGGGGTAGAATATATAGAATAAAAAAACCATTATCCTAATTTTATTATATGATTAATGTACCTTCCTCCACATATTTTGGTACTTCATCCACATTAGTAGTGATCACATAAACATAGAATTCTCCCCAATGCCTCTTTTGTTATATATTCCCTTGAATCTTGGGCTATTGGATTGAAAACATCCCCATTTAATTATGGACTAATCCCCAGATATTAGTGGAATTTATATTTCTCATACATTCATTATACATATTATCCATTTCTCTATACTTGTAACAAACTCATATTCCTTTCAATCATTTCATGTGAATTTCATACCAAATTTACACATGATGGAAATTGATTCATTTTCTTTTTCTTCTATGAATAATTAAAATTTTCTCAATGTTTATCTAACCGGATATTCTATTTATTCAACATAAATATATATAATCTATAAAACTCCTTTTATTTTTGTATGCAATAGACCACTATTTCATCATATGATGAAACTATTTGAGAAACTAGCTCCCCTTGCATACTAAGCTTAAGCCCTTCAAAGTAATGGTCTACATTACCCTTCATATTATGTATGTAATACATAGAATAATATAATATTCTTCTATAGTTATCCTCATACTCTTAAAATAGTTCTTCTTCATTTTCCTTTAAGCATTATAACCTTCAATTCATTTATTTTTGTTACTCTTGTGGAACATATTTGATAAAAAATGTTTCATTAAAATCTCAACATTCAATTTGTTATATTTATTCTTCCCCCAAAGTATTTTAGGTCAATGAAAACAATTTATTAAAATATACCATGTGAAAATATAATTATCATATAACATTTTCCCCATCATCTCATCTCATGTCCAAAAATATCTTTTAAATTTAAATAATAATTTTCTTAGCTACCACTCGATTATTATTTCCACTAAAATATAGGGGCTTCTGTCACATGAAACATTTCAATGTAGGTTTATCATGTAATATATAATCTTGTTTCTCTATATATATAAGTTTATTAGTCATAACATGGCTTAACATCACTAGTATATTTATGATCTACTCAACTCTTACAGATGTTGTATTGGATTTCTTAGCAGATAAATTTCAATATTTGACATGAGTATTTATACCATTCTTTCTTCTGTGATCCATTTATAAATAATTTAATATAATATATTTTATTATGATATTATATTTTTTAAATAATTATATATAAATAAAAATTTCTAGTAACTCATAATATAAATTGACTTTTTATTCATTGATAATATCATAATCCTAAACATAGTTTATTTTGAAATATATTTATATCATAGAAATTATTTTAAAATCATTCCTAATGGGTTTTAAATAAAATTTGAATTATCTTAAGAATAACCCCTATGATTAACAAAATATGTGTTTAGTAAGGTCACACACTCCTAGAACCATAATATTTATCCAAATATACTAAAAAAACCTTTTTTGGGGTTATTACCCCTTGATGAATCTTTGTCGAAAAAATATCTATTTTTTGTTCCCAGATAGTGGTTTTTTCTAGGAAAATCCCCATAACATCTTCCATACATAAAATTTTATTATACTATCAAATATTTAGAAATATAATCAATTTATACCCTTGTGTTTTGTTTTCTAATAAATTTTCTCAAAATATAGTTCCTTATGTTTCTACTTAATATTATATGATACCAAGTTTAACAACCCTGAATTTGTAACCCAATATTAGTGCCAGCTTATTTTTAATTTTGTATAAATACAGGGGTTCTAATCCTAACAGTCCAATATGTTTTCATTCTTCACAATTATGATATATAAATGATATCGATTTTACATTTTAAATAAAATATAAACCATATTAATAGTTATCATTCGTCATCCTTAAAGTCATTAAAAGAATTATTCTCCTTATGCTACAAAAACAAAAAATTAAATGTGAGTTATAATACTCATTAAGGGTTACCTATAATAGAATCTGTCATGAATAAATAAATCATAATTAATATGGAAATGTAAATAACTGAAAACAAATTACATTTAATTAATAACATGAGCATGAAATGATTCCATGGATTATGTCAATGATTAAAACTAACGGATAATAATAAATGAATTCTCAATGAAGTAAATTATTATCATTGGACATCATTTTCATATAAATCAGGATATATACATCATTAATACCTTGATCCAAGATTTTTTAATAGATTCATTGGCATACCCCAAAACACCATTAAATTTGATCAAATAATTTTTTCCGAAGATACAAGTCAATGAATCGAGGGGATATCTATAACCGAGCCTGACATATCACTATATTTACTATTCATTCCTCATATATTATGTGATTAATTTAATTATTAATCAATATTTTGTATTAATTTATATCTTTATTGATTAATTTTAAAGGAACATATATATTTTTTCAATAAATCAAATTGAATTCAATGAAAGAGAACTATATGAAGAAATGGTATATGGTTTAGGAAATAATTATTTTTCTGTTATAATGAAAACTAGAATTTAAGAATATTAAATTTCTAAACTATAATATGAATTTTAATATTTAGAGGGAAAGTTTTCAATGAAAAAATTAATTAGTTATAATAGATGACTGTATATTAATAAAAAATATTGGATATGTAACAAAAATATATCCTTCGAAGAAATAATGAAAATTGAATTGAAATATTAAAATAATATTTCAATAAATATTTTTATTTATATAACCAATAAAAACATTTTGATAAATATAATAACATAAAACATTTATAATAGTGGGGATGTACATTAACACTATATGTATTAAAAACACTCATTTTGACTTTTTTTTAATGAAAGTAGAAAATAAAAATTTCAAAAATCATTAGAAATATTCCATTAGAACTTTTAAAAATGTAAATAATAACATCAAAATTATTTAATAAATCATTTGATTAATAAAAAATAATTTCTATTCAAAATTATGAAAAATATTCATCGGATAAAAATATTCCCGATCAAAAGGGGGAATAAATCAACATTTATTTAACACATTACTCGTGAAGGGGTAACCTGAATTGAATCATTAAAAATAATTTATAAATAAATATTCATTTTATATACATAAAAGGGTCAGTATATAAACAATATATATCAAATAGGTGTATAATACCAAGTATTTCACCATGGAGTGTAAATTGAGAGGAAAGCCCATAACTCAAGCTTCCATTTAGTTGGGCATGATTTAATCTCCTATATAATGGTTGAAAACATGTTATTAATTTATAAAAGAACCTTATTAATAATTATAATGTCATATATCATCCACTTATATCATATTATCACCCCTACATTAATAATATTTCATTATTAATTTTTTTGAGTGTAAAATACATCGTTTTCTCAAGCATGTTTTAGTGTCGAAGTTCTAGTCCTTTCATATTGGATGTAGTTAAATTATTTCCAGAATGATATTAATGAAATAAATATAACATTTATTAATTATATACATGTTTTTGTATCATTATTAATATTTAAATTTGGATAATGAATCATATCACTTCTTGAAGACAGTAGGTCATACATAAGCTTTAGTAGCATTATCATTTCCTTAATCAGTGAAAGGATAAGGATGTAGATTATATATTAAATTTTAAAAATAATCATTTTAATAACTATCACATATAATCATTGGTTCTATTGTTTTGAATATCCATTTGATTTGGTGATGGAAAAAAATTACATTGGTTCATTAGCTAGTAGTCCACGGTAGACACAAATGTTGGAGTTGTGTCCCATTAGGGGGGAGATGGATTTATAAGATACCATTAAAATAATAACACCTAATTATATAATTGGGAATTTTTTATTATATTTATTTTTTAATAAACAAATAATCTTGGTAAATGGGACAGTAAAAAAAGAAAGATCTTTGAAAATTTGTTTAAATTCTCTTAGAAAACCCACATTAAAATCCCATATTAAGAGTACAGTGGTTGTAAATTTTTGAATACTAGATGATCTATAAGGTGTATAAGGGTGTTTGTAGAGATATTTTGATATGTTTTTGTCAATATAAATTTATTAATAGTCTTGAATAAATTAAGGGAGTAGAATTCCTTTTATAATTGAGGTAGGAGGCACACTTGTAATTTTTCAATGATTAAAACTAATATCATGTCACATTATATAGAAGATGCTGAAAAATAGAACATATTAAAATTTTATGAGGTTAACGTAGATATACCACCAATAACTTGGGTTTCCTCATTTTTTAGTTCATTTTAACCCTTGTCTTTATAGATTATGTCCCTCCCCCTCGGAACCAGTTTTAACCTTAACAGTAGAAATTAATTTTTACTATTTTTTAAATAAATTATGAAAAACATTATTTATGCCATATTACCTAATATTAGTTATTCTGATTAAAAATATAGAATACATTTTTTGAATTAAATTCATACAAGTGGTAGAATTTATATTAAAAATAAACCTATAAAATGTGTGAAAAACATGTTTTCATTAAATGCATTTCTTATGAATAAAATGAGTATACATTAACAACTTGAATAGTAATAACCATTATATGAATTTAAATTAATATATATATATATAATCTAGACATTTAATCTAAATCATTCATCAATAAAAAAAATTTAATTAGTTAAAATGGAATGTCATTATGTATTTTTTTTAATAAGTTTTCTGTAATATAACTTTATTACCCACAAATTATCATTTATCTATTTTTATAAAATATTTTTTAAATGAATTTTTAAATATTTATATTATAACAATTTATTTAAATTAATGTATTAATTGTTAAATAATAGATTTTTTATTATTCATAAAAGCTTATTTCTATGGGAAAACCACGAAAAGTCATCCAATGATTATATTTTCCAAGGAAGTTCTAAATTGATATTTTCCCTATCTAATTATATTTATTCATTGATGAATTATTAAAATTTTCATTCTATTTTTATTATATAAAAATAAAATTCTCACTTAATATAATTGAATTTCATTTGGTAGAGTCATTCCAGTTTTGTTCATTTGATTGATTTCATCCCCGTATGTCTTTGCAGTTATCCCTCTTTTTTTATTGTCAATATGTTTCCATTGTTCCCATTATATTAATTTTTTATTCTTTATTTTTTATTTTAATATTAATTATTTTAATAATTATTTATATTATTTTGTATAGAATCTTATTTTGTTTTTTTGGGATATCTAATTTTATGTATTTATATGATTTTATTTGAGTATGAATACAAATTGACCATATAATATGTATTTACATATATTGAATTTATAATTTTTCACTAACATATTTTTTTTGAATTAATAAATTAGCTTACATTAAATTTAAAAAAAATTAAAATATTTATTATCATATTTGTAATTAAGTGTTGTCGATTATATTTTCAATGGATTTTCTATTATTTCTAGATTTCATAAAATATTTATATGTTTTGATATATATGAAAATTTGTACAAATATTTTAAATATATATGTTTATTTAATATTAATTTATATGTTCAATTAATTTTTAAAATTTTATTGTTTTGGGTATATAATTTTAGAATTCAATTAAGATTTATTTAGATATACATGATTATATATTTTTAAATTGTAGTTTTATATATTTATATGTTTTAAATATAAAGGTTTCAATGTCTATATGTTTCAATTTATATGTTTATATATCTTTAAATGTTTTTCTCAAATTTATTATTATGTTTATATTTTATTGTTTTTTGATACATTATTTAACTTTTTAAATTATATTTTATTTAATTTATATATTTATATTTTTTAGATTCATATATTTTTATTTTTATATTTATTAGTTTTTTACTTTCATATGATTATATTTGTTATAAATTTATATTTATATTTTTATATATTTGCATCTTTTCCATTTATATATATATATATATATGTATATATGGACATATGTAAATATTTTTTAATTGATATATATGTTTATAAATTAGTTTTTATAATTGGTTCAAATTCATATATTAATATACTTGGTTATATATTAATAAATTTAATTATTTAAAAATATTTTAATTTTGAATTAATTTTTTGATAAATAATTTACAATAATTGGATGAATTAATATATAAAAAATGAAGAATATGAGAAAGGTGTGGATGATTTCTAAGAATTAGCTAAAGTAAATATTGATAATGAAGGAATTTTTTATTTCCATGGATGAAGTGTTTGATTATGAGAAAATTGGGATATATCAAAATCGAAGATCATCTAACATAAAGTTAATTTAATCATATTTGTAGAATATAGATATTAAATTATGAAATTAAAATTAATTATTGATCTAACATTTATAAAGATAATCAATATTAGACAAAGGATTATTATGTTGAATTAATTCATTTTTTTGAAGCTGAAATAATTTAAAATAAATATATTTTCAAAAAATTGTATGGCGATACTGAAAAATCATCTCTCTAAGGTTATATTAGATCTATAGTGATTTCAGTAGTACTAGTATTTGATATCATAAAATAATTAAATTGTTGGAGTTGAAATATTTTCCCAAGATTTGTTGACCTTTTAAACAGATACATTGAGATTGAAATAATCTACTAGATTTCTATGATAGAAAAAAACAATTTCTGTCCAATTGAACTAAAGTATAATAAAAGTCATCCATTTCCCATTGACGGTGTGTTGTATAAGATGAAATTTAATGGGTTATAAAAATATCACAAATATTTGATGTAACAGTATAAAAGGGATGGGAGATGCAACTATTGTTCATCACAGAGGATAGGAACCAAATCTATAATTAATGAAATATGGTTTCCTCCATTTATTCCACAATTGAATATGTTGTTTAAATTTCAAAATATGTGATGATATTATGATATAAGACTGATAATTGAATCCCAAATGAAAAACAACATCATTGTATTTATTCACCATAGTGGAAGAAATTGATAATTTATTTCCATGTTATGAAAATTATTTTAGAAATATTAGAGTTAAATAGTTCTTAGGGGAAATTAATTTTTTTTAGTGTCACGAACCAGAATAGGTTACCTGGTAACCCATTAACCGAGTCAGTTTTGACATATCCTGAAGGGAGTTCTCGATCCCCATGGGTTGGCAACAAGCACCTGACATCATACAAGATACAAGTTGGAATGATTTTTTTCCAATAAGAATGCGGAAGATATATAAAAAAATAGTATGCATATAAAATGAAATCTCCACTATCAGTAAAGCACCAAAATTAAACGAGGAAGAAAATCCCAATGTACTAATTCAAAGGTACTAAATTCGGAAAAAAAAACCTCATGGTCCATAAGGACACAACCCAAATGGACCATGGTTTAACACTAGATCCACCTCCAAGTGACCCTTTCCCTTATATCGAACCTCAAAGAAGAAAGCATACAAAAACATGACATCAAGATTAAGGTATGAGCCTAATCCCCATATGATACCACCTAAGATTCCTCAAAAGAATCAAAAATATATATTATCAAAATAAAATCATTCAATTTTAAAAAAAAAATATTTTTGGAATTTTAAATAATATTTAAAAAATAATGTTATACAGTTGAAATGATGTAAAACACATTTTATTAAAAGTATTTACATCATAGCATATGGAATATTTATAAAAAATTCCTAAAGTAAAACATTATTATAAAATAGTTTATATAATTTTTGCATACATATAAAGCATTTCAAAAAACATTGGCATTCCGTTATATCTCAATTACAAATAAACAAAAAAAACATGGTCATCTTCAAAAAGGTATGCCAGTATTAACCAGCTATAGGATTCCATAAACTCTATGTGGAAACAGAAAAATGAGTATACTCATGTCCCCCTCACACTGGCCAGAGGCAACTTGTCACCCTCCCATCTGGGATGTGACTCGGGACATGATTGTTTTAGAAAGTTGTCATAGCTTAGAGTGTACCCAAATAACTCACCAACTACCTAAGGGTTTCGTATTCTCTTAAATAATGTTATATTTATTTTAAGACTACTTTAAATACAATAAATCTCATTCTTCCAATTCAAAAATTATAATTACATTCCATTTAAAAGAAAAATATGTTTTTTTTCAAAAACATGCCTCTTTCAACAGATAATACCATTTGGTTTTTATCAAATAATTTTAACCATTTTAATGAGTTTGAAATCCATTCAAAACCTATTCCATACATTTATTAAAATTCACTTTCATAATCATATTCTAAATTTTAATTGAACACTTTTCCATCAAATCTACTATATAAATTTAGAAATTTAAATTTTCCACTTTCCATAAACCCACCGAAATTCAATGGAATGGGGGTATTCCAAATTATCCTGCCAAAACCATTTCAAATATCCCAATTCACTAGAATTGGGTTTTATCTATTCAAATGAATGAAAGTTTAAGAAATTGAATTTTACTCAACAATTGAAGTAAATTAAGCTATACAATGTTGATCAAATTGTTTAAATCAGTTCAAAACCACCTACCTCTTTCCCGAAGGATGACACTTGCAACAACACCTATCAAAAAGAAAAAAGGTGAAGGATTTTTTGAAACCCAGCCTAAAAGAATGATCTGACACCACATGGAATGGATTTATCAATTACACGATGATCCATTGAAAACCCAAGAGGATAGAAAGAGAGAAACTTGAATAATGAGGGAGAGAACTTACCTGTGAATCATACATTAAGAGAAACTATGCACCAAAGAATATTAGATCAATTCAGAAGGAGGGAAGACTTAGAAAATTTCCTAAAAAGAGTTTTGGGGTCGAGATCAAGAGTTATATAATGAATACACCAATAAAAACGTCCAAACATGTGACTTAAAGTTGGGCGTAAGCTAAGTAACGATGTGTACCATAGGTACATGACGTGTAGCCCACTCTTGATAAGTTACGATGAAAAACCTATCTCCTTGGTTTAAGAATAAAATATTTAAACCCTACACGATGTTTACCCACCATTCATGACTTTTACATGATCATAGTGTGACCTCCCCCTTCACAACATGAATCTACCAACTAGTACACAATGTGAACCTCAGGTAAACGATGTGTACCTGCTTTGCAGCGTGCAGAAAGATGTGAAATAAAACCCCCAAAAACATTTAACTAAAGGAGAAACTTATTGAAAGATAAAAACATACCCAATAAAGGTAACGTGATGTTACAACATCCCCACCATAAAATAATTCTACCCCCATAAATCTTACCAAGAAGCTTCCATACCAAAAATATGAGTTTTCTACTCTCTCATTAGTGCCTCATGTTCCCATTCCTCATGTCTATCATATCCACGATTCCATAGTACATGAACCAATGAAATCATCCACCCATGAAGTACCACAGCCTCAGAATCAAATATCTTGATAAGGTTCTTAGACAAAGATAAATCAGGTTCGATCTCAAGATCCCTCCAACTCAAAATGTGAGATGAATTAGATAGATACTTTCTCAACTATGGTAAATGGAACATGTTATTTATTGAAATAAGTTGCGATGGAAGTTACAAATAGTACACAACCATTACCACCTACTCAACAACAACAAAAGGTCCCAAAAAGTGAGGAGAAATATTCCCTTGCGTCCCAATCCATCGATGACCCAACCGAGGTGAAACCGTCAATAACACATGATATATAACATCCTTCCTTTCTATAACATAACTTTTCATTACATTATACCAAACCGAGGATCTTTAAGGTTTATTGCCTTTGAAACCAAGAACATAAAACAGGAAATCATAAAAAATTATTATTAAAAACTTGAAAGGCTTCTCCTTATGTTCATTCTAGGTTCATTACTTAATCTCATTACCTAGGGACATACATCAAAATAAAGTGTAAGCAGAAGGCACAGTAAGGGAAATAAGGGGAAACATTTAACATGTGAACTTAAGATACATCAATAAAGTCATAAAAAAGAACTTTAAGGCATGGGAAAGAAATCATGAGGAATATCATAATAAAAATAACGTATGTAATAACTTGAAGATGTGGCTACAACATTTAACTTAGACAGTCATTAATATATCACCAAGGTCCATCCCCAAGGTGTCATTGGAAATTACCAAGGTTGTTCACCAAGGTATTGTTAAAAATGTAATCTCTAGTGGTTACATCATTACCCAATGCATTGGAGCACTATCAGGGCACACCCTTAAATTTGACTTTATAGTCATGTGAGACACATATATCATCATCAAAAATTTCATAAATAACCCATATAAAATAAAAGAAATGGGTTTCATTTCATAATCATAACGTTTTAAAAACTTCTTTTAAGACATGATCTTTATGTCACTTTAAACCCACAGAAAAGGAAAGTGGGTATCATGTATGTAAATCCCATAATTTAAAATAAAACATTTTGAAATATATTTGAATACATGTGAATACCATTATAGGAGAAATATATTTGAGTATTCACTTAATAAAATAAAATAATTTGAGAAAAAGAGAGTGAAATTTTGAGACGAAAATTCTACAACATAACGGCTACGTTACGGGGTTTTATAAAACATTGAAAAGAGAGGGTACATGGGTAAACCACTCATAAATGATACAAATAACAGTATAGGATCATAGAATAAAGGATATAAGAACATGGTAATGAAATTTTGAAGACATACCATTTGAAATGAAAAACATGGAAGGAAGACAAAAATAAAATTTCTCTTATGAAAATTTGGCAGTCTATCAGCATCACTTAAAACATAAAAAAAATTAATTGGCAAGATCAAATAGGGTCTCTCATAATATGAAAATAATAGATAAGTATGATAGATATTGATATAATACCCCAAAAAAATAAAAAGGAACATGAAAGACTTGACATGAAAATAGATCTTGAAAACGAGAAGGGAGAAAGAATTCCTTAAAAATTCGGCAGCCTAACTGCGCCACTTAAACATACTTAAAATGAATTGATGAGAGAAATAGAGGGTCTATCATAAAATTAACATGAAAAGGAAAATAGGATTAATGTAAAAGAACATCCTACAACATAAGAACATGGATCATAAAAGAAATGACATAAAAGAGAGTACTTGAAACGAAAGAGAGAGGTAGGATCCCTTACCTTGAAGAGTAACTTCGATATATTGATGTTTGGGACCATGGGAGGATTTAGGGCACCTTGGTAGGACTCCTTGGAAGGTAAGGAGACCAGAACATCGTTGAGTATGATTTTGGAGTCGAAAGGATGAGAGAATGGCTTGGTATATATAAGGAAAGTGAGGGGACAAGGCATTAATGGCCAAGGGACCCCTCATTGGTGGTATTGGCAAAACCATGGGCTTGCCCATGGTATTTTCCCATGGTATTGGCCACATGGGACTTCTCATAAAATATCTTACTATCCATAAGTATACCATAACTATTATATAATTATTACATCCTTAATGATTTCATTAAACTCCCGAAACTCTAAAATGAAAATTCACTATTCAACAAAATTTCAACATTCTCAAAAAAATCCCAAAATTTCACCTTAACCAAATATCAATGCTCTGATTTGAAAATTGAACTCCATTTTATAAAAATAATTTTTTAAATATTTTTAAGTTTAACTTTTAAATAAATACACTATTCACCGAAAATTCAGTTTTTCATAAAAATACCCAAAAATGACTATAACATAATATCGATGCTCTGAGTTCAAAAATGAACTCCATTTTATAAAAATAATTTTCTAAGTATTTTTAATTTAATTTTTAATTAAAAAACACAATTCACCTAAAAATAATTATACTTGACTAATAATTTCTGAAACAGTTATTTACCTATTTTATTGAATCACATTACTTAATCAAGGTGCCTAGATTATATTAATACTTTCTTTAAGTGAGATTACTAATCTATTTGGTCACATTACTAATCCTAAGCATAAAATCCCTATTCATAATTAACTATTCATAAAAAATTAATTTGATCTTATTAGTCTCTACATTTCTTACTGAATATAATTGTAGAAGACCATTTTTTTAAAATCATTACACGTCATTAATTATATAATATTTATATAAATATTTTCAAATATCCTTTTTCAAAAATTCATCAAAAATATGCATACTATATTTATCCGGACATTTGGAAATCAACATAGTTCATTATAAGGAGAAATCACAATTTTTATTTAAATAAAAGGATTATACAAGGTAGTTACGGTCTCCATACACAGTCCCTTATAACCGCAACGTAGGACCTAAGTGTAAGGTGTGCTAAGGTGAGAGAATCTGAGGGCGGCTCAGCCAACATCACACGAGTAGTAATTTCTATCTGTTTGAACTTCTCGTTAAGGCGATTTCATTCTAGCTTCACACGATGATGTTCGGCTTGGGTTTGGTCCATAGAAACGCCCAGTAGTGCTACCTCCTTCTGAAGTTCTGTTAGATGGGCTTCGATTGGCCCGAGACTACTGGATGAGGCCATCAAATATTCTTTCTATATTAATTAACCAAGATCACTTGTATTTAGAGATAATAGTCACAACATTTAGTGTCCAACGGTCATACTGACTAATGGTTATATAACAGTCAAAACCCAAGAGTCTCATTTTAATTATACTCATTTTATTAAATGAAAAATTTTTCTTGCGTACGAAATAAAAATAACACACAACATAAGGAAACAAGATTTATTCAAAATTTCCGGTCTTTAAAATCATCCCCCTTAAGAAATTGTGTCCTCGCAATTTTTAAAATTGGTCTAGGAAATTTCATTAAATGTCCCACATCAGAAAAAGAGTCAGAAACACTATTACTTTAAAAGAAAGAAAAAGAAGTACAAAGGTCACCTGAGTTAACCCATACTATGATTCCATGTAGGAAAACATGGATATGGAGGAGAAAACAAAGGTTTATGTTCTAAGGGAGAGTGATAGAAACAATGTATAAGAGAAAGTTTAGCACCAGAAAATCACAAACATGTGATGGCTTAGGCGGTCATTGATTACCCAGTAGGAAACTTAAACCAACAACGTTTTGGTTTTACATTCCCTTTAATAATTTTGAGGAATTAATTTACTATATAGAATAAAAACACCAATAAATATATTTACCTTCAAGTAGATTTTCATCCCTTAAAAAGTTTCCACCTAGACTAATATTTTCTCCAAACAAAAAGCATTCAAAACTACTTGGTCTCGTCAAAGCACAGGAATCGTCTTCTAGAGAATCATTTAATCCACAAAAGAATAGTTATATATATTTAAACATTTATCCCAAAAACAGAAAGGGTAAGATAAAACAACTCTTCAAAAAAAAAGAACCCCATAGGAAGGTAAACTACTTTAAATCTTCAATGTTCCATAGTACTACCCAAAGTTCATCATAGACCATTCCATAAATAACTTCCCTTAAAATTCCTCAAAATAGAAAAAAATAAGATTGAAAACAAAATATAATAAGTATTTGAAAACATATTCTACCAAGATAATCTTTATCGTTCATCTCCAAACAACATCAACCACTTCTAACATCTTATAAAAAAGTAACTAACCTAAACATATTTTCCCCATGATAGGTTAATCATTTCCATAAGTAACCTAAATTAATATAAGTTCTCCTTAAATTCATCAGTTCTTCAAAATATATGTCAACATTTAGTCCCCAAAAAAATACCGTAGTAATCTCTTTAGCCCGATCATATAGGGTTCCCAATATAGTGAATGTCATCCAAAATAATAATCAGCTTTTAAACCCCTAATCATATTTTTTTTTTCAAGAAGAACAGCTCCACAGATTCTACATGTGGTACATAACAATTGATGTTTTCCTTAATTATTTAAAACCATATTAGGTAGTGACTCAATGTTTTTATAAAACATTAAATATATGATCGAAGGGAATGAACTAAAATACAACATGACATAGACAATTATTGCGAAGAAGTTACATGTACTTTAGTCATCATGATCCATCTCAACATAGGACTTGCATTGTTCCCTTGTCCTTAAAGATTGTTGATGCTCATCATGATTCTCATCCCTTCCAAGTGAGAATTTCCTTGGATAATGTCCAACTTCTTAACATTTATGTCATTGAAAAGTATAAGGTACATTAGATCGAACCTTATCCTTATTCATCACATTATCCATTTTTTAAAGAAATTCCCTACTTTATGCCCTATCACCCCACACCTAAAACATCTCCCGATTCTTTTGTGACATTATCCTTGGTGTCCCTTTCCACACTTTTTTCACAAAGTAAATTGGGTCTTCTTTACCTTATCAATTTTATTAGATGAACATCCTTGAGATTTTGTCTTCTTCTTCCTTGATGAATTTGGGCATTCAACTAGGTACCAATTATTAATTGTGATTTTTGATAGATGGTTTGGCCTAATCACAATATGTTCAACTTGATATCTCGTCATCTTTGTCATATTAATAGGGAGATAATCACATTTCATATCACATTGGTTTTTGGTACATGTTCTTCCATTTCCGTCCATTAACAATGATAATAAAGTATATTTAGGGGGTTTATATAATTATTCAATAATCATGAATAGGAAACTTTAACCATAGAAGGATAAAATTGTAGAAGAAAAGTATATCATATCTTGTGATACCCTGGGTTCCAATCTAGGTTATCCATCATCATATATTCTTATGTGAATCTTTATTTTATTTTATCTTTGTTCCTTTAAATATGGTTCATACTAAGATTATGAATTTACCAAAGCATATCCCCCGGGAGTGTCATAACGAAGAGTGTATCAAGGCCCATTGAGATGTACCAGTTCCCATTTCAGTCTAGCTAAAAGTGGTGTTTTCGGGTTTTACCCCTATTTACATTTTTGCTAGAGCCACCTCTACCTGCTCATATCCAGACAGGGATGTATTTTCTTGATAAACCACTTTCTCAATACACACCAAAATTCAAAAATATTTCCTATATTTAAAATTTTCTATAGGCTTATTCCTAAAGTTTTCATATCATAATTTCCATAAATAACTAAACCATCTTTTGATACCAACTATAGCATCCTGCTCTTTTATAACATAACTTTTCATTACATTTTACCAAACTGACGATATTTATGGTTTAGTGTCTTGGAAACCAAGAACTTAAAACATGAAAACATTAAATATTATTTTTAAAAACTTGAAAGTCTTATCAATATGTTCATCCTAGGTTCATTACTGCATCTCCTAACCTGGGGACATATATCAAAATAAAGGGTGACCAGAAGGCCCAGTAAGGGAAACAAGGGGAAACAGTTAACATGTGAACTTGAGATACATCAATAAATTCATCAAAAAAGTACTTTAAGGAATGAGAAAGAAATCATGAGGCATATCATAAAAAAATAACATATGTCTTAAATTGAATATTTTGCTACAAATTTAACTTAGAAAATCATGGACATATCCCCAAGTTCCATCCCCAAGGCGTCATTTGAAATTACCAAGGTTGTTCACCAAGTCATCGTTAAAATTGTAATCTCTAGTGGTTCCATCAATACCCATTGCATTGAAGTGCTATCCGGGCAAAACCTTGAATTTGTATTTATCATCATGTGATCCACATATATCATAATCAAAAATTTCATAAATAACCCATATAGAATAAATTAAATGGGTTTCATTTCATAATCATAACATTTTGAAAACAGCTTTTAAGACATGATCTTTATGTCACTTTAAACCAACGGAAAAGGAAAGCGGGTCTCATGTATGTAAATCCTAGAATTTAAAATAAAAAATTTTTAAATATCTGTGAAGACATGTGAATACCCTTATAGGAGAAATATTTTTTAGTATTCACTTAATAAAATAAAATAATTTGAGAAAAAGAGAGACATTTTGAGACAAAAATTTTACAGCATAACAGCTATGTTACGGGGTTTTAGAAACATTGAAAAGAGAGGGGACATGGGTCACCCACTCATAAATGATCCACATACTAGTATAGGGACATAGTATAAAGGATATAAGAACATGGTAATGAAATTTTAAATACATACCATATGCAATGAAAAACATGGAAGGAAGATAAAAATAAGATTTCTCTTATGAAAATTCGGCAGCCTAACAACGTCACTTAAAACATAAAAAAATGAATTTACAAGATCAAATACGGTCTCTCATCAAATGAAAATAAAATATCAGTATAATATATATAGAGATCATTCCCCAACAAAATATAAAGGAAAATTAAAGACTTGAAATGAAAATAGATCTTGAAAACAAGAAGGGTGAAAGAATCCCTTAAAAATCTGGCAGCCTAACGGCGCCACTTAAACATTATTAAAATGAATTGATGAGAGTAAGAGAGGGTCTCTCATCATATGAACATGAAAAGGAAAGTAGGATGAATACAAAATAACATCTTCCAACATAAGAACATGGTGCATAAAATAAATGACATAAAAGAGATTACATGAAAAGAAAGAGAGAGGTAGGATCCCTTACCTTGAAGAGTAACTTCGAAATATTGATGTTTGGGATCCTGGGAGGCTTGAGGGCACCTTTTGAGGACTCCATGGGAGGTAAGTAGACTAGAAATTCGTTGAGGAGGATTTTTGAGTCGAAAGGATGAGTGAATGGCTTGGTATTTATAGAGAAAGTGAGGGGACAAGGCATTAATGGCCAAGGGACACCTCATTGGTGGTATTGGAAAAACCATGGGCTTGCCCATGGTATTTTCCCATGGTATTGGACACTTGGTAAACCTCATACCTTATCTTACTATTAAAAATTTGACCATAATTATTACATATTTATTACATCCTTAATGATGTCATTAAACACCCGAAACTCTAAATTGAAAATTCAATATTCACCAAAAATTCAACCCTCAGAAAAATCCCAAAATTTCACCTTAACCAAATATCGACGCTCTGATTTCAAAAATGAACTCCTATTTATAAATATATTTTTTTAAATATTTGTAATTTTAATTTATAAATATATACACTATTCACCGAAAATTCATTTTTTTTCATAAAAATCCCCAAAAATTACCTTAACATAATATCGATGCTCTGAGTTCAAAAATGAACTCCATTTTATAAAGAAAATTATAAATATTTGTAATTTAATTTTTAATTAAAAAACACTATTCACCCAAAAAACTAATAATTGACTAATAATTTCTGAAATATTAATTTACTTATTTTATTAAATCACATTACTTAATAAAGGTGCCTGGATTATATTAATACTTTATTTAAGTGAGATTACTAATCCATTTGGTCACATTAATAATCCTAAGCGTAAAATCTCTATTCATTATTTACTATTCATCAAAAATTAAGTTGATCTTATTAGGCACTAAATTTCGTACTGAACATAATTGTAGAAGACCATTTTATGAGAATCATTACACATAATTATTTATTTATGGTTTACATAAATATTTTCAAATATCCTTTTTCTAGAATTCATCCAAAATATTCATACTATATTTATCCAGACATTTGAAAATTCACATACTTCACCATAAAGAGAAATCATAATTTTTATTTAAATCAAAGGATTACACATGGATGTTACGGTCTCCTTACATAGTCCCTTATATCCCAATCATAGGACCTATGTGTAAGGTGTTCTAAGGTGAATGAATCTGAGGGCGGCTCGGCCAACATCGCACGTGTAGTAATTTCTATCAGTTTGAACTTCTCGCGAAGGCGATTCTATACTAGCTTCACACGATGAAGTTCATCTTGGGTTTGGTCTAGAGAAAAGGCCAGTGGTTCTACCTCCTTCCCATGTTCTGTTAGATGGGATTCGATTGGCCCGAGACTACTGGTTGAGGCCATCAAATCTTCTTTCTATATCAATTAACCAATATCACTTGCATTTAGAGACAATAGTTTTAGAGGCCTGAAGCTTGACGTACATGAACATTACATTACTTTTGCAGAATACTGAATACATAACAAAAACAGACACATAAGGACCGTAATAGTTTAGTGTCTTTGAAATCTTGTAACGTAATCTTCTAATCGTGGTGAAAGATCTTCAACATCTCCGATAAAGATATTCCCCTTTTTTTCTTACCTAAAACCTTTCCTTATATCCTGGGGAAAGGAAAACATAAAAAGGGTGAGCTCAAATGCTAAGTAAGGGTAAGCATGGATAAAATAAAATATACCATATACATTTGAACTTAAAAACATGAACATAATGTTTAAACATCAAAAGATTGAGCAATGACATAAAACATGGAAGTAAGTAAGGCATAGATCAAAATGGTACATAAATCATGATAAAATATCATGGGAATAAAACATGTAATTGTGGAAACCATTAATCACATGATATGATTTCCATAGTAGCCAAGGCATTGTTTCCAAAACCATCTTAGTGGACAAAGTCCCTTTCTGAATTGAGTTCACTCCTCGTTCCAGTCCTGTATTACTGAACCTGTTTAACTTGCCGTTCTAGCCATGTCTATCTCATGAGATATAAATATTTACCCAATGCATTGGAGGGAGATATTGGTCCCACCCATCTCAAAATGAAATCATTTTTACATGTGCCACAACATAAACATAAAACATTCATCATAACCCAAAGAATAAAATGGGTTTCATAAACATCATATCATCATCACATAATCCATATAAAACAAATGGATATTTCATCATAAGAAAAGTGAAAGCATGTAAATCATAGAGACATTATACTTGAAACATACACATATGAAATAATTTCATCTTAGATGGAAGATGGTTTTGATAAAACACTTGAAATGAATTCTTGAGGAAAACATCCTTTCTTCATCAAAATCGTTTTCTTTTCACAAAATGCCATTCAATTTTAAAAGGAAAGGATTTTTTTGAAAATAAACATAAAATCTTGTAGAGGAAGATTCATGAAAATGAGGCATTATGAAACCGTAAAAATCCGTTCACATCGTATAAGTAAAAAAATAACAATTTCTTCGTACATTTGTCGGAAAATTCAAAAAGTACATCGTATGAGAAACAAAAGAAATATTCCTTCCATACGATGTGGTAAAAGTAAGAAAAGGGTAAAATGCCTTAAACATACATGGAATTAAAGTAAAAAATTTATGAAAACATTTTGAGAGAATATGGACATGGATAATAAACATAACCCCCAGTAAATACTTACGAGTAAAAAATCTCGGATAAGAATGAAATTGGAATAATTATCCCTTACCTTAGGTCTGATATGCTTCGTATGGATCCGAACCTCCTCTTCTTTGAAACGCCTCTTTGAGACCTCCTCTTAGGGAACTAAAATTGGTCATTGAAGAAGACCAGGACCTCTAGAATGTTTCTAGGGAAGTGAAGAAGAGAATTTGGTAGGGTTTGGCTGAGCTTGAATGCTCAAAGTGGTGTGAGGAAGAGAGGGAGGAGGTGCCCTTTTAGAAGGGATGAGAGGGGCACCTTTGGAAATCTCAAAAATATTAATTTATATTAAATCTTACCCCACTTAAAAACCTCCAAAAATGACTCATATTTGAATACTAGATGATATAAGGTTGTAATCTCATCAAACAATAAAATTTAGACATGTTAGGAATTTATTTTAAACATTATCACCTTGATTTATCCTTATTTAGTCAATTTAATTTTATTTGTGGTAATACCATTCTAAATTCTAAAGTATAACAAATAATTACTCATTTGTTGTGAATTTTCCATAATTGGATACTTTATAACATTTTCTACCATATAAATTTAAATTTATAATTTTTATATATTTTTTGGATTTTTAAAAAATTTTATAATATGTTATTTTTATAAAAGAACAATAGTGTCAATTTTGACATTATTCATTTATTTGAATTTAAATAAAATATATAAAGAATATGTGTTCTAAATAAAAGCTTTAATAGATTCATAAAAGGTCATATGTATCTATAAAATTAGTGGAGAACATTAAATAGTTCATATAATATTTATTTTATTATTTTTAAAACCATTTATTTTGTTTATCTCTTAATAAAATAATTACTACATCATTTTTGTATAATTATTTAATATAATTATTTGTTGCATAAAAATTCAATGTTAAATCATATGATGAATATAAATCTATTACCTTTTACAATAATACTTTTACTCTAATTTATCATCTTAAAATCACAACATTTAAATTGTTATATTTATTAAATTAGGAAGGTGACAACTTTGGAATCATTTAAAATAAAATAAAATAAGTGTCATAATCGCTATTATAAGGCTCAAAATGGTCAAATACTATACCATTGGATGATTAGGGTTTACATTTACATGAAAAATAAGTTTTGTTCAGGGTTTTCTGCCTTTTATGGTCACTATTAGTTTAATAAAAACTATATTCTTGATTTTTCACTAGATAATCAATTTTCTGCAACACTATTGTGTTAGAATTAATGATAATTATTTAATCCCTAAAAATTATAAATAAATTAATATGATGTAGATAATTTCATTATATTTATGGAGACTATTCATGTTTGAAGATTCATGAATTTTATCACTAAATTAAAATTAATATACTTATAAGATTTAAGAGAGTGACATGTTGTCACTTTCTTTGGTTTTAATAATAATTAAGTTATTTTCATAAACAAAAGTCCATTAAATGATTATAATCCGACCCTTAGATGATATGGGTCGACTTTTAGTCATCCAATAGGATTTTGACAGGTGTTAGGGTAATTTTATAATCTTATATTTACCCTTAATTATCTGATTTACCTTTAACTATGGGGAATAAAATTTACCGTAGTTACTATTCATAATGCCCAATAATAAAAAGTATCCTATTGACATAATTTGGAACCACTGATTCCTAATATGGAATCCATATTTCAAAATTCAAAACACATAAGTTGCATTAATTAATTTAAAATTAATCGTGTTGTCGAAAGAAAACGAGTTTTTGTTTAAAACATTGCAAATGATTGAATTGATTTAACCTATGAATTCAAGGTAAAATCAATGCTAATGAAATACGTAGTATTAAATGGTAAATATATTTTCTATTTATACATTAAAACCATTAAATATTATAATTTAACCACATAAATTATTATGATGAAAAATTTTGTTTTTAATTAAAATATACCGCGTTTTTACTATTCATTAAAATATGATAGTTATCTGAGAAATATAAAAACATTATCCAATGCAAATTTTTATATCCTGATTCAAAAGAATTATTTTATTTTGTAAAATTTACCTTATAAACATGTCAAAAACTAGATTTAAAGTGGGTGCGCCATCAAAAGGCGGCAAAACTTCATTTTTTTAAAAATACTTATTTTACCCGAAAAATTTATTTTGTTCTTATACCATGTTCTAGAAAATGTTTAAGATGAATAATAATGATATAAAATTAAAAATTTAGTTAATACTATTCTTAACGGCTAGTTCATAATAATATTATAATAATATACCGTTGTTTAGTAAAACCCGGTATTGAGTACAACACACGATATCGAGGAAGGTCGTGATTGCGTGTAATGAAAGGCAAGTTAGGGTTTCGTGTTGTGCAAGACTCCTTTATTTTTTAATATAAGAGAATCCAACCATATTTCATTTATACATTGAATATATATATAAACATTCAATTTTTTGTAGAATGACTATTATCAAAAGAATTTGAAATTGTGTGTAACACAATCTAAGAATAGTGATGCGTATACTACTTGCTAATACGGTGTTGCATATAGCACAAGATAATATTTTTTTATCATAAAACACATGACATAAAATAAATTAAAAATAATACTTATCATAAAATATCGGTTTGTTACATTCTACCCCCTTAAAATGAATTTCGCCCTCGAAATTCGTCGGGGTTATGCATAGTTTTCTAATTGAAAGTTTCATTAATAGAAACCCACATCGTAAAAATGGAATTCCAAAACCAATATTTAAAAACTAAAGTATGAAACGTAACAGTAACCCAAATAAACTATTCAATAGGTTTCTATATAGGTGAAAATATGGATATGGAAGAGAAATCTAACCATCATGTTCTGATGGAGAGTGGTAGAGAACATGGCTATGCAAAAGCCATCAATCACAAAGCCATAAATTTGTGATGATCTAGGGTACCATCTGATTCATAGGATATAATGGCACTAGGAAAAAAAATTTGGTCTTCAAGATCATTTCCATAAAGTTGAAGAATTTGAATTAGAATAAATACTTACTTTATTTTGGTACAATCTCATTGTTGTTCGTACTTTAAACAATTTCCACTTCATCTCTTAAAGAAATGAAGTTGAATTTGTTATTCATGAAGTGTTAACAGATCATGTGATAGAATGATGGGTCATTCCATATTTTTCAATAAAAAGGTTAGCAAAAATTATCAAATATACATAAGTCCATCTATGGTGAGGTTAATTGCATACGATTCCAAAAATGAACTAATACGTCATATATCATACCGATTAACAAAATAAAACTAGTTTCTACTAACCAGGGACTTCCTCTAGGCCAGTGGTAGGCGATAAAGGTCATCCGCACTTTTGTTGTGGGTTCTATTCCCACAGCCTTGTCCGACGCGATGGGATATCGCCCATCCTACAGGTTGTCCTTTTTCTAAAACTACATTACTATAGTATCCCATCAATAATAAAGAAAAAAGTTATAGCCTTAAAAAATTATAAATTATATCCATTTCAAATATTTAGGGTTATCCAAAATACTTCTTTCCAAGCTTATAGAACAAAGAAAACAATTACTAGAAATTTCATTTACCGAGCATGTGAATTCCTTCATTTTTCCCTGATATATCTTGTTGATCACATACCAATCATGTGAATACCTTAATCATGTATTCTCTTGAAAAATGAATTACCATAGAACCATAGCAAAAATATGAATTCTATAAAAATTTAACTCATTCCCCATACAAAAATCCCAAATAAAATCTATATACTCAAATCCTGATATCACTATGTCCTTTTATCAGCCATGAGCTCATGAATACAATCAAACTTCTCATTATCTTCTTATCCCTTCATTATGCGCATATCATCTCATTTCAAAAAATATCTGAATAACCTTTCACGGTTACCGGTACCATTCAACATATACGTTCAAATACTTTAATAAAAACAATAGTGTAACAATCCTTAGATGATTCTTTATTCCATAGTACCATTAACTATACAACATAACTCTTGATAAACATACAGTCATTCCACTACCTTCTTAAACAAGTGACTGAGCATCAACACTTCTTTCATCTCATATATCATTTGTAGTTTCCTCATCATCATCCACATAAATACTACCCATATGACCATGCAGATTCTCTTCATGAGATTTTCCCTTAGGGAATTGGTTTGCATAATGCCAGTAATTTCCACATTTAAAACATCTAATCACTGTTGATGTCATAGCAATACCATTATCCTTGTCCATGGTGTTAACTGAACCTTTTCCTTTGCACTTATTGGCTTTGTGTCCATCTTTTCCACACCCAAAGTATCTTTATGTTCCTTTAAAACAAGCTCCCTGATTCCTCTTCCCATATGATTTACATGAGGGAAATTGAACTTTATTTCCTCTATGATCATCATGAAATTCCATCATTCTATTATTATCTGAGTCAGGAATCTTACCAAAGTTGAGATTATTGATCATATTATGAGATTGTTGATTAGGCATAATAACGATGTTTGGAGTTCCAAATCCCTTTTCATTTGGTTTCTCATGAAGAATAGCATTCCATTGTCTGTTATATCCTCCATTATCGTGAATATTCGTGTTTCCAGCCATTTTCTAAAACCCAAAAAGAATAGTGTTAGAGGAAAAATTCATGCTAGGGAAAAAACATAGTAAAGGGGGAGTACCATCAATATCTAACATCTTAGGTTTAATTCTAAGATCGTTATCACAATTCTAGGACTATAACCTATATGTATACTAAACCTTAGGTACATCCCTAGACATACCTTAGAAATATCTCTAGGGATCTCACTAATGTTTTCGCATCCTAGTTTCCAAAGGTTTACTAAACCTTTCCTCTGATACCAATTGTAGATTCCTGAAGCTTGAAGTACATGAAAATTACATTACTTTTGTGGAATACTTAATACATAAAAAAAATAGACACACAAGGACCATAATAGTTTAGTGTCTTTGAAAACTTGGAACATAATCTTCTAATCGTTGTGAAAGATCTTCAACATCTCCCATAAAGATCTTCCCTTTTTTTTCTTACCTAAAACCTTTCTTTATATCCTGGGGAAAAGAAAACAGAAAAAGGGTGAGCTCAAATGCTCAGTAAGGGTAAGCATGGATAAAATAAAACATACCATATATATTTGAACTTAAAAACATGAACATAATGTTTAAACATCAAATGCTTGAGCAATGACATAAAACATGGAAGTACGTAAGGCATAGATCAAAATGGTACAAAAATCATGATAAAATAGCATGGGAATAGAATATGTAATTGTGGCAACCATTAAGCACATGATATGATTTCCATAGTAGCCAAGCCATTGCTGCCAAGACCATATTAGGGGATAAAGTCCCTTTCTGAATCGAGTTCACTCCTCGTTCCAGTCATGTATTACTGAACCGTTTTAACTTGTCGTTCTATCCATGTCTATCTCATGAGATATAAATCTTTACCCAATGCATTAGAGGGAGATATAGGTCACATCCATCTCATAATGAAATCATTCATAGTTGTGCCACATCATAAACTTAAAACATTCATCATAACCCAAAGAATAAAATTGGTTTCATAAACATCATATCATCATCACATAATCCATATAAAACAAATGGATATTTCATCATAAGAAAAGTGAAGGCATGTAAATCATAGAGACATTATACATGAAACATACACATATGAAATAATTTCATCTTAGATGGAAAATGGTTTTGATAAAACACTTGAAATTAATTCTTGAGGAAAATATCATGTCTTCTTCAAAATCATTTTCTTTTCACAAAATTTCATTCAATTTTAAAAGGAAAGTATTTTGTTGAAAATAATCATAAAATCTTGTAGAGGAAGATTCATGAAAATGAGGCATTATGAAACCGTAAAAATCCATTCACGCCATATAAGAAAAAAAAAATAACAATTTCCTCGTACTTTTTTCGGAAAAGTCAAAAATTACATCGTATGGTAAACAAAAGAATGATTCCTTCCATACGATGTGGTAAAAGTAAGAAAAGGGTAAAAATTTCTTAAACATACATGAATGTAAAGTAAAAATTTTATGAAAACATTTTGAGAGCATATGTTCATGGATAATAAACATAACCCCTAGTAAATACTTACGAGTAAACAATCTTGGATAGGAATGAGATTGGAATAATTATCCCTTACCTTAGGTCCGATAAGCTTCGTATGGATCTGAACCTCCACTTCTTTGAAGCGCCTCTTTGAGACCTCCACTTAGGGCACTAAAATTGGTCTTTGAAGAAGACCAAGACTTCTAGGATGTTTCTAGGGAAGTGGAGAAGATAATTTGTCAGGGTTTGGCCAAGCTTGAATGCTGAAAGTGGTGTGGGGAAGAGAGGGAGGAGGTGACCTTTTATAAGGGAGGAGAGGGGCACCTTTCGAAATCTCAAAAATATTAATTTATAATAAATATGACCCCTCATAAAAACCTCCATAAATGACTCATATTCGAATACTAGATGAGATAGGGTCGTAATCTCATCAACCAATAAAATTTAGACATGTTAGGAATTTATTTTAAACATTATCAACTTGATTTATCCTTATTTAATCAATTTAAGTTTATTTGTGGTAATAATATTCTAAATTTTAAATTATAAGAAATAATTACTTATTTGTTGTGAATTTTCCATAATTGGATACTTTATAACATTTTATACATATAAATTTTAATTTATAATTTTTATATATTTTTGTGATTTTTAAACAATTTTATAATATATTGTTTTTATAAAATAACAATAGTGTCAATTTTGATATTATTCATTTATTTGAATTTAAATAAAATATATACAGAAGATATGTTCGAACTAAAAGCTTTAATAAATTCATAAAAGTTCATATGTATCTAAAAAATTAGTGTAGAACGTTAAATAGTTCATATAATATTTATTTTTTATTTTTAAAACAATTTATTTGGTTTATCTCTTAATAAAATAATTACTACATCATTTTTGTATAATCATTTAATATACTTATTTGTTGCATAAAAATTACAAGTAAAATCATATAATGATGATAAATCTATTAAATTTCCCAATAATACATTTAGTAGAAATTATCATCTTAAAATCACAATATTTAAATTGTTATATTTATTAAATTATGAAGGTGACAACTTTGGCATCATTTACAATAAAATAATATAAGTGTCATAATCGCTTTTATAAGGCTCAGAATGGTCAAATATTATACCATTGGATGATTATGGTTTACATTTACATGACCAATAAGTTTTGGTCAGGGTTTTGTGCCTTTTATGGTCACTATCAGTCTAATAAAAACTATATTCTTGATTTTTCACTAGATAAACAATTTTCTGCATCACTATTGTGTCACAATTAATGATAATTATTTAATACCTAAAAATTATAAATAAATTCATATGATTTAGATAATTTCATTAGATTTCTGGAGACTATTCATGTTCGAAGTTTCATGAAGTTTATCACTAAATTAAAATTAATATTCTTATAAGATTTAAGAGAGTGACATGTTGTCACTTTCTTTGGTTTTAATAATAAATAAGTTATTTTCATGGACAAAAGTCCATTAAATGATTCTAATCCGACCCTTAGGTGATATGGGTCGACTTTTAGTCATCCAATAAGATTTTTACAGGTGTTAGGGTAATTTTATAATCTTATATTTACCCTTAATTACCTGATTTACCTTTAACTATGGTAAATAAAATTTACCGTAGTTACTATTCATAATGTCCAAAAATAAAAAGTAGCCTATTAACATAATTTGGACCCACTAATTCCAAATATGGAATCCATTTTTCAAAATTCAAAACACATAAGTTGCAGTAATTAATTTAAAATTAATCCCGTTGTCGAAAGAAAATGGGTTTTTGTTTAAAACATTGCAAAAGATTAAATTGATTTAACCTACCAATTCAAGGTAAAATCAATGCTGATGGGTTTGAGGTACTTGATTGCATGATTGAGGATTATAAAAAAAATTATTCCCTTGTATGATTCATCTTCTCATCCGATGATGGATGAGGACCAATGGAAGGCATATGGGATAATTTAATCCCGTTTGTTAGTAATACTTGGGATAGGAAGGGACTTCCACTGAAGTGGATTCCCATTAGATATCATGCCTTAAAAAAGTGTCCTACATATCCCAGTTATATATGGAATCAGAATTCTTTTAGTTCACTTGATTTCGTAACACACTAAGGGATCAGGTACGATAATTATCCCATGCGAATCATTGGGTTCTGATGGTTAAAATTTCAAAGATATTAGTTTTACATTTAAATGGATGTTTAATTTATCTTAAGTAATTAATATAAAGTCATCCTACATATCTTGGTTATTGTAGGGATCAGAGTTCTTGTGGTTCATTTATCCCCTAACCTGCTGACATGCTAAGGTGGATAATCACACATAGAGATATAATTATTATCTCTATGGTTTTTGGAATTCCATTGACTTATACCAGGATGGAATCCCTTTTTTGAGGAAAATTATTTTATACTGGTAATCAGGGATTATGCATTGTGGGTGTTTGATTTTTCAAGGCTAACACTCTGAGGCTCCCCGATTACATAACCATTGTTTATCTTCTGATGGATTAAAGATATGTGGTAACCGTAAAAGGTTTTCCTGAGACGATGATCCCAATATTTCCATGTTAGTACTTAACCAAAGATCATAAAGGAAACTAACCTTATAATACGGGAATACAATTGATGAATCCTGGTCAGGTTTCACATGGAATGATTCTAAGTAGGTCTGATTCATTTGGTTGAAATGTCGTGGTTGATTTTCCGGATATTCTTTAACTACTTTCTAACAATGTCTTGAATGTCTTCCCAATATGATTGGTGTAATGCCTCGATCCCAGAATACCAGAGATGGTGCATTATTTTAATACATTGGAATGATTACAAGGAATCAAATCCTGATGGACCAAGTATATTAGTAGTTTTGGAAATCCAAATACATACACAGGTTCAACATTACAACATGAATGAAAAAACAATATAAAAGTTTTATTGAGAACAGAAAAAACTCTATGTTTATCCCTACAGGTAATTCATAATAAACATCTTCATGTCCTGAGAAAATGAAACATAATAAATGGGTGAGCTTAAATTCTTATTAAGTGTATACAATTAAGCGGAAGATTTCATAACATAAACATTATACATTTTGAATAAATAAAAACATATTCCTTTAATAAAAACATGAACACAATATGGAAGGAAAAGAGATGAATAAATAATTCAATAATCATGGATATTCTACTAGATTAATTACCCCATGAACCATCAATACTATTCTCATAATGAGGGAATTCATAATTTGTGACATCATACCCAAACCTTCAAGGCCTCGTTCAAAGAACATAAATAATCATTTTGTCAAGGACATGGGCCAAGACCATAGTTTGTGTCATGAGACCTACAGATGCACCGAGGGTTTATAGAGGGCCCCACATAAAACATACTATGTCCCGTGCATTCCTATTATGAATGGGGATAAACATAAACAACATACACATTCATATTGAAAATAGAATATGAAATGTAAATAACATTCCCCAATCATTAATTATAAACACTAACCATTCAGGTTAATATGGTGAATGGTTTCATGATATAAAATCCGCAGTAAAAATAATCATAAACCATTCAATTAAAATATTTGGATTACATCATAGTAGATAAAACTCAATTATGTAAAAGATTCAAGAAATTATGTTGGCATAGATGAGTATCTTTTTAAATGAGACCATTGAAAAATACCTGAGGAAATAATCCTCAAACATTCCAAAGTGTCCCATACCAATTTGATAGATTAAAATCAAAATCCCATATAATATCAGGAGAATAATAAGGAACTATATATGATATACCAAATGGTAGTAAATACATCACAGGAAAGAAAAAAGTGGTGAACAAGGCATATAGCTCATAAAAGTTAATGTGAGATGAGAAAAATCCTTTACTTTTGAATGAAGTGTTGTTTTGGAAAATAATTTTTATTTTCCATGAAATTTGTTTCTAAACATTAATATCCCATAAAATAAAATACTATGACATTGAAATTATATTTTAGGCATAAATGATGTCCCACTGAAGTGAAATCATGTAAAAATATTTCTTAAGATTCTTTATAAATAAATAATTTTAGAGCATTTTAAGGAAAGTATTAAAGAGAATTTTCTTGTGGAATGAAATTTTCGTTCACATAAATCCATAAATTATCCAAATTCATTTTCAGGATAAAATTTATGTTTTCAGAAAAATAATTGTGTCTTAAAAAATATTCTGGTTTACACTTGAAAATTGGTAATAATTTGACAATATCCCTTGAATCGGGTGTGTTTATCGGGTTAAATTTTTGAATGATCCTTTTAAAACATTAAAATACCCTTAAAATAAAGAATTATTATCAATGGTAAAAATATATATAATATTCCCATATAATATATGAGGAGTACATAATGATACATAAGAATTTAATTGAGGTTATTAGACAATAAAAGTAACCCGAATGAAAATAGTGGTTTTGGTAGAAAAACCATTACAACTTTGTAATCAATCGATTCGTATACCCAAAATTTAATAATATAAAAGGTGATACAATTAATACTATATAAAAAATATATACATGATATGTTACATCAATTTTCTGTATATATACCCCATACATAAGTATTAGTAGTGAATACAAAAAATCTCACAAAAATGGAAGTGAGATGAAGAAACCCTAAACTTAACTCTGAATGTGTTCTACTCTTGAACATAAGGTCCTAGAATATTAAATTAGTGTTATTAATAACTTAATTAATAATATATTAGAATTTAATTTAGATTATCATAATTATTTTTAGTTCATTTTTTCCCTTATTGATAATTTATTAAATTGAATTTCATCGTTCTAGAGTGTTCGTTTTCGTTATTTTCTTAATCTGTCCACTTGTTTTTAAGTGATGGAGTTTATGGGGAATGGATGTAAATCTCTGAGATTGAAATTTCATATTATTTATGAAATTCTAGAAGTGATAATGGTCATTTATATCAGTTTATTATATTAAACATTTATGAATCATTAGATGAAATATTTATGACATTCACATAGATTATTTTAGCAGTATTTGGATTTTTAGGAATTAGTTTGATCATATATTTTAATAATATGTATATATACAGGTTCCTGAAAATTAAATAGGTCATAAACCATATATTATAGTCAGTTTAAACTATAAAAAAGGTTTCATGATAAGTAATGAAGGAGAAATTGAAGAATGAAACTTTGTCGTCCATGAAGGTTATAAATTGGAACCTCATGCATGTTGTTTTCATATATACAATAAAAAGGGAGAGAGTAAGAATATGGATTATGTTTCTTTCATTCATATGATATAATTCTAGTATATAGATGATACTAAATTTATCATGGTCATTTGGACAGAGGATGTGGGTAGACAATAACTAAAGAAGATAAATTGAAATGAAAAAAATGATAAATTAATGTGCTTTACCTCTCGAAATATCCTCTTTGAGAACATGCTTAAGGGAAGGGATTTTGGTCTTTTGAAAAGACCAATAGCCTCTTGGACATGGGGAGTTACTAAGTAAGGTTATGTGGGAAGAACATTGAGGATCTTCAAGGCTTAGATGAGTAAAGAGAAGAGGAAGTGAGGGGGGTTTATAGTGGAGGTGAGGAGGGTTTTCATAATTTTTTAATCTTTGGTTTATTAATTTCCCCCAAGACTAGAAATAGTGATGAATACATGACCAAGAATAGTTATAAATTAATTTGAGTTTGAACCAAGTGTCCTTACATCACTTATTGTAACGCCACGATCTCAGTTACCCAGAGTCATTGCATTAATTTAATACATTAGCGTGATTACAAGGAATCAATTCCAGAAAGACCAATCTGTTTACTAGTCTTGGAAAATAGATAACACACATGAATGTTACATTACACATTAGAAAATAAAATACCTCAAAAATTAACCTTTTATAATGTCATTAATCCCCTATCTTAACCCTTTTTAACAATAATAATACACTTATTGGAAACCTGGGAAAATTAAAACATAGAAAGGGGTGAGATAAGATGCTTAGTAAGGATAACAATATAGATGAAACTTTCATAAATAAGAATAAATATTTAAAGAAATTCATAAGACTAAAAAAAGTCTTTTAAACTTAAACTTCATCATAATATGGAAAATATACAATAAAATATTGCCATTTACTTATTCACATGGATTTTATACTAGTGTAATAATCACTTTTAATATCAATATCCACTTTCAAAATAATTGAATGCATAATGTCAGACTTTAATTTATGTGTCATGGCCTGGTTCCAAGACCTCAGGGCTAACTGTAACCGGACCCCAACCTAGAGAGACTCTATAACCGGACTCCATCCCGGAGAGCCTCTGTAACCCGACTCCAACCCAGAGAGCCTCTATAACCAGACTCCTACCTGGAGGGTCTGCTGTAACCAGACCCCAACCCAGAGGGCATACTTTTACCGATCCCCAACCCAGAACAAACTAGTCCAATGCATTCCTCATATTAAACGGTTTAAATATAACATAAACATTCGTATTAAAACTAGCTTAAGAAATGTCAATACTTTTTCCATAAACCATGAATGGTGTAAAAATAATGCATACCCAGTCAAATATATCACAAAACCTTAAATAAAATTTGGAAGTTTTGTATCATAATAAATCAACTTAAAATAAGCTTAATATCCATCCAAGTATGTTGACACACATGAAATCAAAACCTTTTTTAGAGAAATATCTCTTTATATATTGAAGTTATTTTAATGTTATATAATTAAAAAAGAAAAAATTTATTTTGAAAAAAAATTATAATCTTGTAAGGGAATATTTAGAGATGTTATAATGACCGAATATAGATGCACCCACTGTATAAATAAAGAAAATTATTACATTCATTTTGTCAAAAGGGTCATAAAGTACCTTGTCTGAAAAACGACGGAAAGATTCCTTTCAAACCATTATATAAAAATTAAAACAAGGTTATAAATGAATTTAACCCATTATCTATTAAATAGTAAAAAAAATTTCAAATAATTTTTTAAGAAACATGGATGTGGATGATAAAGAGGTCCTAGTAGAAACTCACGTACAAAACAACCTCGAATAATAAAGAGATTTTCAAATTAAACATTACCAATTTGGTGACTTATGAATCATACACCCCATGAATGAATTATCATACAATTAAGATGAAAATACACAATAATTGATGTCTATTACACAAATAATACAATTATGTTCCGTACATACAATACACAAAAGGAAATAGTGGAAATATAGCATGAATCTCACCGGAATAAGGAGTGAGATGAACACCCCTTACCTTGTACTTTCCTTTAGTAGAGGGTATGTTTAAACTCTTGTATAAAGACTTTAGTATGTTATTACATTATTACAGATCCATATTAATATTTATAATATCATACATGATTCATTTATGACTTTACACTACCCATTTAATAATAATTTCCATGTTAAAATAACATTTCGTGTAATAATCGCTTTCTTTATTGTACGTGTTTTAACTTGTTATTCTTGATTGTATCAATTACATCATGATTTAAATACTTATATAATATAAAACATCATATATATTTAGAATATAAATATGTATAATAGAAATATATATGAAATAGAAAACATCGTTTACATAGACGGTAGGTCGTACGTACGCATAAATTTTGTTTCAATTTTCATATCCAATTGAACAGAACTAAGTGAATAAGATATATATAATTACATAAATATATATATTTATATCCCCAAAAGAATTATTATGTCATATATTACATAATTATTAATGATATATATTTTATAATCATCATTGAATGGTGAACATGGAAATCAATCTTATCGCGTCGTGGAGACGGTAATCCGCACGTAAGCATGAGTGACAATATCATTATATTGATGGTAAAATCGTATGTAATTGGATGGTATATCATATATACAGAATAATTAACATGTTATATTTATTATTTACATCAGTTATACTCATTATTATTCTTATCCAAATAATGAAGTGTCTGAATAACAAACTACACCACGACGTGGAGACGGTAATCCATACGTACGCATGTATGGAGAGTTTGCCATTTATTGAAATGATAAAATAATTAATACAGTTGTAAAATTTTTAAAACAACATCACAGTATATATAAAATAATTTAGCAATTATTATAGAATGGAAACAACAAATAAAGATGAAATGGAAGAAGAAAAGTCCATGAAAGTGGTGATGAAATATTTACCTCTTCTTCAAGCTCCCTCTTTTGATTTGACCAAAAGGGATCCTTAGGATGGCTTTTTGACCAGAATAAGGCCTCTATGATTAAGGGAGAAAATTTGGAAGTATATTTTGGCAGGGTTTTTCCGAGACATAAGTCTTTGGAGGTGAGAAATTAAAATAAGGGGAAGTGCCCTTTTATAAGAGAGGTGAGTGTCACTTTTGGAAAATCTTGAAATATTATTTTCTAATAAAATAATTTTCCATTTCTAATAGATCCAAAATTATTTATTTAGAGGCTAAGGTGGGGATGGGTCTAAAACCTATCAACCAATAGGTTTTAGATGGGTTTAGATCACTATATAAACCTTATCATTTAGATTTAACTCTTAGTTAAATAGTTTGACAGTTACCATGTCTTTTTGTATTTTTATATTATATTGTTAATAAACTTACTATAAATATCCATGAGAACCTCAAGTGGTTCATTAATGAAATATATAATATTATTTAAGAACTTTTTCCAAACTATATGTTATTAATAATTTTATATCAACAAATAATATAGTGTTTTTTTAATTAATTTATGTCAATTTTGAAACTATTTGGTATTTTGTTTTTGTGAAAGTTATAACAACCTTATCACTTAGAAAAAAAATTATCAAATAAACCTTAACATGTTATATTAACCTAAAAAATTATTTTAATTCATCAAAAGTCTCAAATTAAATTTATTTGGATATTTATAATATCAATTATTTTAATCGTTCATTAATAAGGTAATTATTGCATCATCAATGTGTCATAAATAAATTAAATTATTTAATGTATAAAAATTATAAATAAAATACCATTATGTAGTAAATATTGTTTTATTTATAATGAATATTTATAGTCGAATTTATCTTATGTATAACCCTATATTTAATTGTTTTAGTTATGAAAACATGAATTTAACGCTTTAAACACTTCATTAAATTAAAAAAATATTAAATGTCTTAATCTAATCCATATGGACCTAAAAGATAATATTTTATTCATAATGTTGATCTTCATCGATTTAAACATATCCAACAGAATTAGGATATTTGTTAGGGTAATTATAATATCATTTTTACCCTTAATTACCCTATTTACATTTAACCGTGGTAAATAAAAGGCAAAAGTTACTATTCATCAAAAAAAATTATCTTATTGAACCACATTTTACATATTGAGGTTAACCATGTGTCTCGAATTTTTTTTTAATTCAACACACAGAAGTGGTAAAATTATATTTTATGTAAATTTGCAATTTCTATTAGGAGGTGGGTAAAAGACGGTAAAAAGTTAGATAAAATTTTATATATCTAAACTTATTTTAAAATGACTCCAATGAATTAAATTTAACTTATATAGGTATTATATATCTATTTTGACATAAAATAAATTAAATAAAATAACAATTTACTTAAATAAAAAGTCTGTTTTAAACAATAACGCAATGTTTTTCACTATTCATCAAAAAATTGAATGTTTTCAGAAAAATAGAAAAAAATTCAACCAAATCTTATTTTGATATTATGAATTCAAAAATGAAGTCTATATTACCAAATTAAAAATATAGAAGTTGCATTTATTAAATTAAAATCAATTCAAGTTGTCGAAACCAAAAAGTGGGTTTTTTAAAAAGTGAAAACTATCAAAAAGATTGACATGTGTTTATGCCAAATGTAAATGTGAAATTACTTATAATGACCTACATTGTGTTAAATGATAAAAATATAATCTAATTATACTTATAAACCATTAAAATTCATTATTTATCACTATAAATTATTTCGATTAAAAAAGTTGTTTTTAAATAAAATTTAGTAATATTCACTATTCATCAAAATATGAAAGTTATCAGAAAAGTACAAAAAATTTATCCAATCTAAATTTTTATGCCCCGATTATTAATAATAATTTAATTTCATTTAATTGAATATATAAAATTGTAAAATATTGGTTTTAAAAAGGGTTTTCCATTAAAAGGTGGTAAAATTGAATTTTTTTTTGAGAAGAACTTATTTTATCCGAAAAATGAAATTGTTCTTATATTATGTCAAAGAAACAAATAATAAGAATGTTAAAATTATATAGAGTATATAATATTCCAAATGTAGTTAATACTATTTATAACTTCTTTTAGAATGGTTTGTTTAGTAAGTTGAGGTGAGATCGAACTCGGTGTTACGTGTAGCACGTGCTATTGAATTTACTTAATGAGAAAACTTACTATGAAATATAGGGGTGTTACATTCTCCCCTCTTTCAATAAAATGAATCCTCACAATTTGAAATTGTTCTTATAAAATAAATGGTTAATATAGAAAAATACCTTTTTGGAAAACCCATATCAGAAATTGGGTTAATAAAATATAGTATTAATAAGAGGGAAAGGGAAATGAAAAAGTCACCACCAAAGTATGATCTCGATTAACAGAACATTGGTGGAAATTAGAGAAATATATTGGGGGAAAACGTAAATATTTATAGGGAGTGATTGAGGTCATCATTCAAAAAAAAGTGTAAAATTGAGGGCCTCAAAGCCATCAATCTATGATGATTTAAAATATCATCAGCTCATAGGGTATTAGGATAACACATTTTTGGTTTTAAGATCTCTTCCCAATTGTTTAAGAATTAATTTATTCATAGAATAAGAGGGAAATATATATATATATATATGTACTTGACAAGTATCATTTCATCCTTCAACTAATTCTTACCACAAACTCATCTTTCACTGCAAAGGATAATAAAATTAAAACATATTCTATTTATCCTAATCGTATAGGGCTATGAAATGAATTTATATTCATTTGTCAGAATAATTTAAAAAAACTAAATTATACAAACCAGGATGTCACATAAGCCAATGGTAAGTGATGCAAACTTATCACCTCTCGGTTGCGGGTTCAAGTATCGCAGCCATTCCGAACGTGACGGGTTGTCGCCTGACCTCCAGGTTTTCCTTTTTATGACAATCAGACAATACACGATAATCATCGTTTATCAGGGGTTTTTTGCGTTTTGCGATAGTTTAAACGGCCTCTGTATGGTTTAGCGGTGGTTTATGTAAACCGCCGCCTAATACAGCATCGCCAATCTATTAGTGGCGGTTATTTCCGTTTCGCGGCGGTTTAAAGAAAGTGTCGTAGCTGCCTCATTTTGCGGAAATTTTGAAAGAGTTTCACGGCGGTTTTTACGCACCCTTGACATTAATTTATTCAAAGTGGTTATAACCACCGTGAATAATCTAAAATCCAGAGGCTATAAAACCGCCGCAGAAGGCACGAGAACAACCGCAGATTAAGCCCTTATGCTGCAACTATTTAGCAGCGGTTAAAACCACCTCAAAACATAACTTTTTTACATTTTGTGGATGTTTTCAACATTTAGCGGCAGTTTAAACCGCCGCCAATGTACATTTCGCGGCGGTTTAAACTTCCGCTAAAAGCAGACCAAAATATTTTTTGCTTCCCCTACACCACAGCCCTAAAAGACAGATCAAACCAGCAATACCATATTGTGCATACCAATAGAAAACATGAAACATCAGCCTAGGAAATCGGTATAGAATAAATTGAAAAAACATAAGTAAACATTGACATGCTATATAAGATTGAACCGTATTTCACATACCAACATACAAAATTCACATGCTATATAAGAATGAACCATATTGTATTTTATTTTCATTAACTAGGATACAATATATTCCCCTCTGAGGTTCAATCCCAACATCAAGAAACATGCTATTATTTTTATGCGATAAGAATAATATGAATGACTTTTAAAAAGTACCATAGTTAAAGACTCTAGTATTAGATTCTTTATATAGTCCTTAATTTTAGATACCCCTCCTAGTATCACAATAGCATATCCACCTTCATGTTTTATTCCCCATCTTCTTAAGCATTCATCCATTACCATCATACCAACATATATGATATTGAAAACAAAATATGGGCCATCTAATATGTGTAATCCAAAACCATACCTTCTCCAAATTTTTCATTGAAGACCAAGATGAAACTGAAATGGAAACTCATGATAAATTCAAAAACTATCTATTTCTATGTACCTTTCACAAAGTGTTCCCCTTCAAAAAAAAGTTAAGATTCTTGAAATATTTCTATTTAAATTGAACATAAATGGTATGATGTATCCCACTAATCACTAATAATCTATGTGTGTCATGATTCTATTTATAGAGATTCATATGATGGTCATCGCATGGGCCTGATCCCAACAATGTAACCACATACGACCTCTCTGTATATTGAAAAATGAATAATTTCCTAACTATGTGGCCTTAAACAAATGAATCATAAACTTGTATTATATGTATGATTAACCTAAAAATCATATATTTTCATATATAAACAGATTCAGAGAGATTATAGGAATAAGGGTAACTCATTAAACACTACTATTTTGATATTATTCATTAGAAAATCATAAATCTATAAGAGAATCCAATAATTCAAATGATTCCACCCAAAGAATATTTGATGATACCAACATCTCACACCTTTTACCAATACCTATTTTAAAGAATATATAGTATTAATCACTAGTGAACACCTTTCATTGTAATTTATTTCTAAAAGTACATCCATACCAAATATTCATATACATGGAATCCCATTGGAGGTTCTCATCAAAAAATAAATAACCTAATGTGAATCCATTAACATGGAATTGTATTGATAAACTATGAACTCTTACATTTGATGATGTATTGATTGGTTTCTTCATTGTGTTTTCTTTTCAATACCTTCATCACATCCTTCAATTAAAATTGAATCGCTAAATGCACCAATTATGTTCAATACCAAAAACAAGTTGATAGTACCCCATAAGGAACACCGTGGTGAGGCATGAAAACAATTGTTATGTCATACATAGGACTCAATTTCTATTAATATATGTCCCCCATACCCTAGCATACATTGTCTCCTACCCTTGTAAAATGGGTGCATGATGGTTCACACCTTATTTCAGGAATACCATCTAAATGGATATATCCTGACATTATATGACACCCATGGTAATCTATACGGAATAATGTCCCACAGGTTGTCAAACTAAAAATATTCTATGGGAAAACCATTGGTCCATAATTTCACATCCAACCTTTTTGTATCCTTTCAATAGATCTTGAGAACACGTTCTTCTCTTATCATATTTATTTGGATAAATATATCACCCATAAAGTATAAATCACCTTAGAACATCATTATGAGTATCATGTTCACTATAGTCATTTTTATTAACATGTGACCTTGATTACTCAAGAAGATATATAGGGTGTTTTTCCCTATTTTCTATACTGAAGCATCTAAAAGTTGACCCCACTGGGGATATCCAACCACTGACACTCAAGAGTATATTTATTCCCCTAACAGTTTAAACACCCTTGAGTACCATTTGAATATCTAGATAATATACTAGGGATGGTTACAATGCTCTAATATCTAAAATCATTAGAATCTATCCTAAGTGGCCTTTGTGACTATAAAATTACAATGGAAAACATAACCCGCATGGGTGGGGGAATTTTTTATCATTTATCCTCATGGTCATCTCCAGTATCATTCATCCTATGGGATCACACCCAAATTAATGATATCCCTCTTACAACGTAAATATGTTTTTCGTATTGGTGGTAACACATTATTATATTTCTTCAATGTTAACCCAATTGATGTTGGGAAACATGATTCTATTGAGTATGAAACAGGTGTGGATGAATCCACTACACCCTCAGCACTAAAAAATAGTAAAACCACCTCAACATAGGAGAATATTTCTTAGTTAAAATTCAAAAATAGTATAACATGTGAAAATCAATATTAAATTTCTATAGGGAAAAACCCATTATGTATGGTGATTTGTTTGATGTTGTAATACCTCATTTATCTAATATTATATGCTAACAGTAGATTAATCAATCAATAAAGGTCGATCAGAGATGTCCAACTTGATTGGGATCAAATAAATTGATGCAAATTACCACAACATTAATGTTTTATCTATAGTTACCTTCATGGGGTATATATCTCAATCAATATAAGGAAATTATCCCAATGGTATTTTAGGATGTAGTATCTTAGGAGTCGGTGGATTCCTTCACTTCTCATATGTATTCCATTGAGTTTTGATGTGAATGAGTACAACCTTATTGGAATTCATATCATGAGTGTGTGGATTCAAATCCTATAGCACCCATATTTGGAACCTCCATCTTATTGATATTCGATATAATGGCATATCTATATAAGTATATTAGGTGTTTTTAATCCCAATGTGTCGCATTGTTTGGTTCCCTATAACAAATACAAAATTCACTACAAGAGGCACGCCATTTAGCGGTGGTCAATTACCACTCACGGGGGTCTCCCAGTAAGGCAAATTACAAGGGCCTCGCCAATGTGTCCACAACACTATCCCCTTGATCACTATGAAATGACCCAATTTGATCAACACACCAACAATGGGTTTAACTCACATTCATCCAAAATCTCAACTACCAATTCAAACACAGGCCTAAATGGAATGATGTATACCACACTAGAGAAATCAAGACATAAAAATAAACATCAGAAATCAATAAAATGCATAAAAGGAAACATGAGAAATCAAGGAAATTTTAAGACATGAAAATGTTTGGTGGAAACTATGTGCCAAAAATGTTACATATAAAAACCAACTATTCCCATATTTTTCAACACATGAACAATACAACTACTTAGGGTCTGAGGAAGCATCGTCACCCTCGCCACCTTCATCACCACATTCTGTTGTCACCTGTAAGAACATTATATTGAAAACTAAATATGGTTGCATATTTATATTAAAACATGAAACTAATGAATGTTATCAAACTAAATGATTTTGATTTTTTGTGATTTACCTGCATACCACCAGTCGATGCACTACCACCAGGGGCATATCTGCTTATATGATGACGTATTTCAATCAACTCTTTCTACAAAGACGATATCTAATCCCCCTGTTGGTGAACTGTGTTTCGTAGAGAAACAATCTCTTTCTGAAAATCTCCGGGTATGGGCTGACTAAAGACATGAGTAGATGTACCTTCCATCCCTGGTGGCCTGCTAATAACCCGAGTTAGTACGGGTCCCAAACCCATCCCGCACACTCTACCTGGACGCTCCTTCCCAAGGACATTAGTAACCGGGTCATCCTAGGAGACTGAGTAGGACTGCGCGGGATTGGAATCCCATAGTTCTTTAATTTTTACCTAAAATTAAAATATCAATATATATTAACATATTAAAAAACTAATAATAAGTTATTATAATAAAAAAATTGACTTCATTCCCCAACTTCTTTAGCAGGCACATTAACAAAACTTCCATCTAATTTCTTGTGAACAACCAACCACAATTAAGTTCTGGATGCTTCATGCCCTAAACATTGCGACTACATTAAGAAAAGATAAATCAGAAATTCAATATATTAAACAGATTATACTATCTTATAAATATTGAAACTAATTAAAATATTACCAATATCATCCGGCTACTACAAAAGTTTTTTGAGCCCACAGTGTGAGGGATGACTTGCATAGCCTGGTTTGATGCATTTTGTCTTGAGAGAACCTGAAATAAATAAAATTCTATATAATAGTAATGCATTCAATGTCATGTCCTCTTCATATACATGTATAAATGTAAAATGAGGATAATATAATAATATATATTTCAATACTATCCGCTTCTCATCACGATTTCTGTTAACAAAAAATTTCCATTGTTCGTTCGGTACCCCACTGGGTAGATTCTCATACATTTGTTGCAAAGTCGAAGAGGTATCGTTGACATCACACCACAATCTCCATTTGAATTCTTTCCATTTCTTACATAGATTATCCAATGTCCACTTCCATGTTATCACATCAGTAACTATAAAGTGGAAGAACATATGTATACATAAATTCATTTTGAACATATTAGTAACATGACATTCAATTAAACCATAATGTAATAAATTTTCATTTATCTGAGAATCAAAAAAATCATTCTTCCAGCTTGGAGGCATTTGTCTCCAATCATCATATGAAATAGGAAGCGAAATGAGCTCTGCTGCCAGTTGCCCTAGAATCTGGCCATGTAACCCTGTGACATCATCTGTCGGGACCCCATAGGAATCAAATGGCATGACTATATTTTCGCCAGTCATATTCCAAACATCTGCACGTTTTATGTTTTTCTCCACGGTTTCTTTTTTGTCATCTTCAATAAGAAAACAATTAGTATAAACAAAATGCAATAAATTTATTTAATTAAAATTTGTACCAATGACAGTGACACTCCAGTATGACCATGATGAGATGGAAGGGGTGTGTCGCTGCCCAACTACTGAGGCTCCTGAAGGGGGATTTGGTGACTCCACCTATAATGGGACACCCAAAGACAGTGTGAGAGATGGTGCAGGGGTGTCGGCAGCAGGTGTCTCAGATGTCATGGGGAGGGAGCAAGATGGATCACCATCTGTCGCGGAACTAGATGAAATAGTGTACTGCTTCCTCCTTTTAATTACTGTCATTTAATCAAATAAAATTAAGTTCAAAAAATATATTTCAATAAAATTATGAATGAAAAAATTAATAATGATAATAGATGCACAGTACTAACAGACAAAATATATATAACAATGATAATGAATGAATACAGAAATTAAACAAGTGGATGCTAAATAAATAAATAATTGTACATACAATCATTTTCCCCTTAAGTAATTTCATTTTCCTTCTACATTTCTTCATACACTTCATTCATCATTTCTAGACTAATATTTTCAATATCATGATGGACAAATAATTCTGCTTCCTGTTGTGGATTAAATTCAATTTTAGAGGTCAAATTTTCCACTTCATCACCCATATCATACAAATCTGACTGTATTACATGACAAACTACACTCCACCCTTCATCGACAACAGCATTCACATAATACAACATTTTTTCTTGCGATACTAAGATATATGGATCATGCAATTCACGATCACCAAAATCCATCAAACGAGAGAAGTTCAAAGAAGTAAATTGCAAGGAATCTTTTTTAACACCTCTGATAATATCAACCCATTTTCATTTGAATAAAACAACATAAAAATGTCTGTGGTAGTTTAATTCAATAATATCATGCATCTTTCTGTAGTATTCCACTTTAGAAAATGTCAATATACCACTATTATATGTTTTCAAAACCAATTCATGATTGACTATACGAAATCTAAGTCCATTCACATTATAAGCATCGAACTTTCTAACTTTTTTTAGAGGACCTCTAGCAAGAAACCGCAAATATTCTAACACCTCTACTTGAGTATCAGTATTCATGATCTGAAAAATGAAATATACTTTATTCGATTTACAAAATGTATGTGTCAAACTAATATTAGTACTTATTTAAATGTTTATGAACATACACTTTGTGGAAACCATTCTACAAGATCATTATTCATATCTTTCATTATATCTTTGTCATTTCATGTTCGGACTCTAATTCGTCTCTTTGTTTGTATCCTCAACTCTTCAATAAATGGATCTGCAATTTCACTATTCAGCATCACATATCTATGTGCCTGTAATAATTCCAATTCATTTAGTGTCACAATTGAGGTCCTCCCAACTGATCGGCCAATAGTAAGAAATATTTTTGATTTCTGACGTATTCGAGATTGATTCGATGTGTCATTAACATGTCCAACTCAATTTAATCTTGTCTCAATATCATCCATGTATCGAGAACAAAAGGTACGACACACCTTTGTCAAATAGCCTTCAGAAATAGAGCATTCTGTTTGAGCTTTATTTCTCACGTATGATTTCAATTGCCCAAGATATCTGTGAAATAAAATAAACATAATTATTCATTTAATTAAGTACCAAAAATTGATTACTTTACTGAAAAACATATAAATAATGTACCTCTCAATTGGATACATCCATCGATAATGAACGGGGCCTCCTAATTTAGCTTCCTCAACCAAATGCACAGTTAAATGCATCATTAAAGTAAAAAACAAAGGAGGAAAGATCATCTCTATTGCACAAAGGACAATAAAAACCTCTCCTGGAGGTTGTCAAGCTGAAATAGATGTAGAAATTTCTCACATAGTTGTCTGAAAAATGTGAAGAATTGGAGTACAACAGTAGTAATTTTTTCAGGTAATAATGTACTCAATGCCAATGGTAGTAACTGTTGTAACAAAATATGTGAATCATGACTTTTCAATCCCTCTAACATACGATTCATCAAGTCAACACACCTAGATATGTTACATGAATACCCATCAGATACCTTAACATTTTTTAAAATTAGAAGAAATGTATCTTTATCCCTATTTTTCATTGAAAAAATTACCATAGGATACTTTTCATTCTCATATGTCCAAAGATCGCCTTTTATGATCATATCATGTAAGTCTATGCGAGCGTTGAGATGATCCTTCATCTTTCCATGCTCATTTAGCAATGTGAAAATAAAATTGTCACAGACATTCTTTTCAATAGGCATCACATCAAGATTATTCCGCAACAAATTAAATTCCCAATACAGAAGTTTGAAAAATATACTTTTTTTCTTCCATTGTTGCGTTCCGATTTCGCTTGACGATACACTTATGAGCTGTTTTTCGCTATCATTCAAATGATAAACCTTCCCAAATTATGTTTCAACATTTTCAAGCTGTGTCAATATTTCAAAACCAGTTAAAAACTTTGGATGTGGTCTAGGATCAATGGAACCCTTAAATTTTCATCTGTTCATCCGAAATCTATGAGATGCATCGAGAAATCTTCGATGACAGAAGGAGTAACTTTTTATACTGTGAGGTAGCTGTTTGGGCTGAAAATAGAAGTTACAAATGGGACAAGCCAAACCTGTGTATGTGTTCCAACCAGATAAATTCCCAAGCCCAGGGAATTCACTAATGGTCCACATTAAAGCAGCATGCATTTTGAACATTATTTTAGAAGAAGTATCAAATGTTTCAACACCGGTGCTCCATAACTCCTGGAATTCATCAATCAAAGGATGCAAGTATACATAAATATCATTTCCAGGCATTTGTTTTCCATGAATAATCATCGAAAGGATAAAATATGTTTGTTGCATAAACATCCATGGAGGCAGATTATAGGGGATCAAAACAACTGGCCAAATGCTATAACTGGTACTCAAAGTCCCAAAACGGTTGAATCCATCAGCAGCCAATCCCAATCTAACATTCCTAGGATTAGCTAAGAAAACAGTATGTAATGAATCAAATGTCTTCCATGATTGGTAATCTCATGGATGTCTCATTAACCCATCATTATTATTATCTACAGAATGCCACTTCACATATTCAGCAGTTTTTGATGACATGAATAATCTTTTCCATCGAAGCTTCAAAGGAAAGTAACGCAAAAACATTGTAGGTGTGTCCCTTTTCTTCTTCTCCATGAAATTATGTTCATTCAGACTTATAACATCACCATTTTCCTGCCATGCAGAAGAATAACATTTCTTAAAATTCTGTCTACTTGAATCCTCTCCCCAATAAAGCATACAATCATTGGGACACACATGTATTTTTGTATAATTCAGACCAAGCTTTCTAACAACTTTTTTCATATCATAAAAATATTCTGGGATTTTTTCTTTATAAAATTCATCACGAATCAATTAAAATATCATGGAAATTGACTAATTTTTAATTCCACATAGACATTTGATATTGTAAAACTTTAGAAGAAATTAATGCATTGAATATTTAAACACCCACTATACAACTCTTGATTTACATCTTCAACTAAATCATGAAACAAATTTCCCTCAGTGATGTTTTCTCTTACATTTGGCTCCATAGAATAAAGAGTAGGATCCAATGATATGTTACAATATTTATCTTCCAGTGTTACAGTCTCAAAAACATCACTTGTCACATTGCAATTTGTAGCACCCTCTTCTGGTTGTTCTGATATGTTTGGATGCTGATAGTGGTGTCTTGCAGTGCCGAATGCATAATTTATTAGGTTTTTCATTTCATTTTCCATTATCGATGAACTCGGTACCTCGTTATGTGGATTAACATCAGTGCTCAATCTTTCTATAACATTCTATTCTCCATGCCAAATCCAATAAAAATATTGACCAGGGAATTGCTTCAGTATTAAATGCTCATAAACCCCATCTCTCTTCAACCATGTTCTAAATTTACATTTAGGACATGGAAATGTTATTCTCCCTTCAACGGGTCGATTAGAAATTGAAAAATCTAAAAACTCATTCAATCCCTCAACATACTCAGGTGTGTTCCTCGGTAATGTGATCCGGATTTTATCCATGTATATCACAATGTACCTACACAATAATAATAACAAATTAAAACAAATAGTTACTACTAAATAGAGAAAGAGATCCATATATACGATAGTATAAGATTATAGAAACATAATATAATAAAGACGAGCCCATGAGTTAGATAAGTGGTGGTGTTCATGGAAATGCATGATTAAATAACTTGGGAGATTAGGTTTTGAGGTTCTATAAACCTTGTGTGGATTGAATTCCTAGACCTCTATTTGGTTTATTCACAAAGAAAAGAGTGGTGGTGTGACTTGAGGGTGATTTGGATCATATATATGTTCGTGCTCATGATTGGAGAATTATGGTTAAATGGGACGATCAAGGATCTGACCATGGAGTTGAACTAAGAGTCATATTCAGACTTCGGTGTGGGAATTGAACATTTTTGTTATTCCTTGAGTTCTAAGGCATCGTGTTCGGGATATGATAGCACATTGGTGGGTGGGATTGAGCACCTTTGGTATTATTTATATAGAGAAGGACTTACTAGTGTTGTTGCATAAAAATTGATGTGGTAAGGTGGAGACCACATCAAAAATGGCGTTCAAGATGCACCTTGACGTGAGGCGTGGCAAGGCCCACTTGGTGTGCCTCACCATGGGTGAGTTGAGGCGACCTCACTAAGGCACGCCAAATGCGCACGCCTCATGCGCCTACCCAAGAGTCACTATGGCATGAGGCATGGAAAAGGCGCATCACTAGCCCCCGAAATCGGGGGGAATAACACAGTAGAGATCATACTTAGAGGGGTGGTGGAAATCGAGTGCCCGATGGACATTGGGAGTGCCGAAGAAAATCATGGGTGTGATAGAAATCATGGGTAGGATGGAATCAAGGAAATCAAGGGAAATCATGGGGGAGCTAGTGGAAATCGTGGGTGCCTGCGATGAAGATTGTTCATAGAGGGGATAAAGGAAATTGGGGACATTTTCTCAAAAGTGAGTTGTATATCCCTAAATATAACATAACATTTAATATATTACTAAAATAAGAATTAAATCAAACTCTATAAAAATAGAACCATCTCTCGACCAAAATCATGCAAGGAATAACAACAAAAACACATTTAACCTAACACAATGATTTTGATGTTTAGGTTCTCAAACTCATTTAACATAGCACATTTAACATAGCAGGGAATAAGAGAAACAAATTGAACATTTCAGAAGACATATAACATAACATGATGATTTTAATGTTTATGTTCTCATTGATTGATTATTTGATTATGATTTCGTTAAAAATTATCAACATGTATTGTAATTTTTTTTATTTTGATTGAATTTAAGTTTTTTTATTTAAAATATTGTTGAAAAGTTTATATATTTAATTATTCGCATTGGTGCCTTAGTTGCGCCTCACGCTGTGCCTCAAGCAACATCCCCAAGCGGCCTTTGTGCCTTATTGCGTTGCGCACCATTGACAACACTGCCTCTAACAAAATTATAAATTCATGAATTAATTTTTTTTAAAATAAAAATAATCGCTTACTTTAGAACATCAAAACATGATAAAATTTAATTCCTTAAATAGAACTCAATTATAAGAAGATAAATTTTTAAGGACAAACTAAACCCTGTCTTCTAATTCTCAATACATGATTTAGACAAACATTAACATAAGTCATAAATTATAAAAATTAAATGATCCCTTAAAATAAGTTTTAGCATAATAGTAAATATTAATGCCCTTATATTATATTTTCTAAACTTAACTAAAACATAATTCAAATACATTAAATGATCGCTTATAGAAAATAAGGTCCACAATCCAAAATATAAATTTTATAAAAAATATATGTTACATAAAATGAATATAATTTTACTAAACATAATCATTTACTGCAAAATGAAAATTCATTACACAATCAAGTTTTGACCAAAGAAATTCCTTCTTGAAGACCATAGCTTTGATAAATACAATTAATTACTTATTATAAATCAAAAAACCGTAATTTGAAAATAAAATTTCACCCTTACTTGATATGCTGTAAAAAAACAAGAGCTGTTCCGCACTCCAAAACAAAACAAACCACATGAAAAATGCTGAGATAAAGAAACATGAAAAACACTGAAATTAGTTGAAAAAAATGAACACAACTACAAATGATGATTCGGGCGCCTACTCTATACAAGTTATTGAGTGATTTTTAACTTAATATACAAGAAAATTTGTACAATTCAATCATTAGGGTTCGTATAGGTCGCATGGGTCACGGTGTCGCTGGGTTCGCGAGGTCGCGGGGTCGCCAGGGTCACGAGGGGCCGGGATCGCTGGGGTCGCGGGGTTGCCTGAGTCTTGGGGTCGCGGGGTCATGGGGTCATCGAGGTCGCGGGGGTCCAGGGTCACTGGGATCGCTGGTTTTCCAGAGTCGCGGGGTCGCTGGAGTCACTGGGTCGCCGGGGTCGCGGGGTCGCCGGGGTCACGGGGGGCTAGGGTTGCGGGGGAAGCGGGGGTCGCGGGGTGAGAAGAGGGGTCGGGGTTTGGGGAAAAGTTGGATCTATAAAAAACAAAGGTTTCGTGGTAGTTTATTATAAACTTCCGTGAAACCTTTCTTAAAAAAGGTTTAGCGGCGGTTCCCATAACCACCGCTAAATAACCGCCGCTAAACGGCGTTTTTGTTGTAGTGACAAAATAACCTTAACAATTGTATCATATTTCAAACATAAACTATTCCAAACATTATACTTATCAAAAATGCTTTTATCCAAACTCGCAGTCCAAAATTTATAAGGAAGTTAAACAAAATGAAGATCCTTTATTCCACGTAATAACATGTGAACACATTCACCATGTATTCTTTTAAAACATGGTAACCCCCTGAATTACCATAAAACCTTATTGATTACATTACTCTCCCTTATTATTTGTAGAATACTGGATATATTCCTTATATCCAAAATTTTTGAATATTCCAATAATGATGGAATAATAAAACCATTAACCACTTCCAAGGATGTCAATAATATCCTATATAATTTATCCAAATCAATAAGATATTATTTCAAAATCACTACCTCAATATCAGAACCACATTATGGTTTATCTTTCTATCGACCATATATTTTTTGAAAAATTTAACATAGTATTGACTCATTTTTCTTGGTTCCACACAATCTCAAGTCCTTAATGAAATAGTACTATAGTATAATCCTTATATACTCTATTTTTATTAGAACATATACATTATTAATAAAATAATCAAATGAAACAATAAATTAATAACCACATAAGAACTCACAATCATTCATCTTCATCTTATGTATTATCATAACATGATTATTATCCAATATCAGTATTTGGGGTATACTCTGATGATTTGGACATTTATTTTCATAGTCTCACAATGCCTTGTAGATAAAGCATTTTACATTTGAAACCTTTTTCCTACCATTGCGATCACGTACTTGGTGTCCTTTTTCTCAACACTTATAACAAACTCCCATTCACTTCAAGCATTTACCAAGGTTATTCTTTCCACATTTATCACATATGGGAAAATCTTTCTTTCCCCTATTCTTAGTGTCCCACTTTCTCTCTACTATCCACTTATTCCCTTGCTTCCCTTCAAAGTCATAGTAGTCAGATAATTCTTTACTTATCTTCTTAACACATGATATTATATCTTCATATGTTGAGAATACATGAAAGACTATTTCCATTCTAAATCTTGGCTCAATACCCTGAAATATATGATCCTTCTTACTCTTTGGATCATACGTATTGCTAGAGTTAACATTCCTTCTAATGGGCACCATTTCTAAATAATGGCATACACTTGGTAAGTTTATGAATCACAATAAATAATTCCAAACATGTGAAAAACCTAACATAAATTGAACAGTTTATGGATACAATCCATAATAATAATAAAAAAATTTTGAGGAGGTATTTACTCCTAAATCCTTCATAATGGCATGAAATGAAAAAGTAAATTATTATAAGAATATCCCCTAGGAGTGTCGTAACCAAGAGTGTAGCATGGCCCATTGTCATGCACCCGTTCCCATTCGAGTCTAGTTCAAAGCAGTTTTTTCCGGTTTTTCCCCTAGGTACATCTATAGCAGAGTTGCCTCTACCTACTCATATCCAGACAGAGATGTATTTCATAGAAAACTCACAAAATCTCTACCTTACCAAAATTCTAGGAATATCTTCTATTATAATCCTCAAAGTCTATCTTAGGGTAGTGTTCTCTAATAAGAGTTTATCTAAATCAATTTTCCAAGGTTATATCTAAACATCCTTTGATACCAATTATAACACCCCGACCCTAATTACCTAGAGATGATTCATTAATTTAATACATTGGAATGATTACAAGGAATCAAGTCCTGAAAGACCGATCAGTTTAGCAGTCTTGGAAGATATATTACATACATGAACATTACATTAAATATTAGAAAATAAAACACAACATAAATGATCCTTTTAGAACGCCATTAATCATCTAGAATAACCCTACTTATAAATCCTAATACACCTCCGGGAATCCTGGGAAAATTAAAACATAGAAAGGGGTGAGCTCTGATTCTCATTAAGGATAACAATATAGCCAAAACATTCACAAATATGTAGAAACATTTAATTCAATGTATAAGACTAAAACAAAAGCCTTTTAAACTTAAACTTTAGTATAATATGGAAAAGATACAACAAAATAATGACATTTACTTATTCACATCGATACTCTACTAGTTGAATAATCACATGCGATTTTAATAGCCACTTTCAAAATTCTGAAATGCATAACGTCGGACCTTAATTTATGTGTCAAGGCCTTGTGCCAAGACCTAGGGGCTAACTATAACCATACCCCATCCCAGAGATCCTCTGTAACCGGACTCCATCCCGGAGAGCCTCTATAACCGGACTCCAACCCGGAGAGCCTCTGTTATTGGACTCCAACATGGAGGGTCTGTTGTAACCAGACCCCAACCAAGAGGGCTTAATTTTACCAATCCCCAACTTTGACTATTCTAGTTCAATGCATTCCTCATATGAAAAGGTTTAAACATAACATAATCATTCATATTAAAAATCTATATGAAATGTGAATACTTTAACCAAAAACCATGAATGGTGTAAAAATAAAACATCCAAAGTCAAACATATCACAAAACCTTCAATACAATGTGGATGTTTTTTATAATAATAAATCAACTTCAAATAATATTAAAATCTATCAAAGGATGTTGAAATAAATGAAATCAAAACCTTTTTTAGAGAAATATATCTTTCTATTTTGAAATTATTTAAAAGTTAAATAATTATAAAAGAAAACAATTATTTTGAAATTATTATTATAAGCTTATAAGGGAAGATTAAATTATTTTATAAAGGTGGAAAATAGACTCCCCCTCCGTATAAGTTAAAAAACATTCTTACCTTAATTTTGTCTAAAAGGTCATAAAGTAACTTGTTTGGAAAACGATGGAAAGACTATTTTCAAAAAATCTCATAAATAGTAAAACAAGGGTATAAATGACTTTAAACCATTTTATATTAAATAGTAATAAAGTTTTCAAATACATTTTTAAGAAACAAGGATGTGTATTATAAAGTGATACATTTAGATACTCACGCACAAAACAACCTCGGATAATAATGAGATTGTGAAATTAACCTGTAACCAATTTGGTAACATACAAATAATAAAAACAAGAAATAATAATCATAAAATGAAGATGTAAATACACATAAATTATAGTTTAATACACAGAGAATACAATTATGAGCAGTACATAAACCACACCAAAGGAAATAGTGGCAATATAGCCTGAATCTTATTGGAATAAGGAGTGAGATGGAAACCCTTTACCTTGTAATTTCGTTTATTTGAAGGTATGTTTAACCTCCTATATAATGACCAATGTTTGTTATTAAATTATTCCAGAACCATATTATTATTTATGATATCATACATGATTCATTTATGACTTTTTACTACCCATTTATTAATAATTTCCATGTTAAATTAACATTTCGGGTAATAATAACATTCATTATCATACGTGTTTTAACTAGTTATTATTTATTGTATCACATAGATCATGGTTTAAATACTTATAGAATATAAAAAATCATACATATTTACAATTTAAATATGTATAATAGAAATATATATGAAATGGAAAACACTCTTTATGGAGATGGTAGGCCATGCGTATGTATAAACGTTGTTTTTGTTTTCATATCATATTGAATGGAACTTAGTGAACAAGATATATATAAGTAAATAAATATATAAATATTTATATCTCCAGTAGAGTTATTATTTCATATATTACATAATTATTAATTATATATATTTTATAATCGTCGTTGAATGGTGAACGTGGAAATGAACCTCGTCGCGTCGTGGAGACGGTAATACGTACGTATGCACAGGCGAAAATATCATTATATTGATGAATAGATCATATTTTTTTGATGTTATATCATATATAAGAATCATTAATATTTTATATTTATTATTTTCATCAGTTTTACTCATTATTATATCCATCCAAATAATGAAGTGTTTGAATAACAAAGTACACCACGACGTGCAGATAGTAATCCGTACGTATGGGCGTATGGTGACTTGGTCATTTATTGGATGGATTGAATAATGAATATGGTTGTACCATTTTTATAATAACATCAACTTATATATAATTTACTCAAGTTATTATTTTATAATGGAAACAACAATGAAATAGGAAGTGGAAGAAGAAAAGAACTTGAAATAGGTGATGAAATATTTACATATTCTTTGCATTCTTCCTTTTTATTTGATCAAAATGGATCCATAGGATGGCTTTCTGATAAGATTAATGCCTCTAGGATGAAGGGATAAATGTTTTGAGAATATTTTTGTTGGTATTTTCTTAGCCAAAAAGTCTTTGGAGGTGTTAAATGTAGGGAAGGGGAAGTGCCCTTTTATAAGAGAGGTGAGGGTCACTTTAGGAAAATCATAAAATATTTTTTTATAATAAAATCATTTTCGGTATATAATGGCTCAAAAAAAATTTATTCATAGGCTAAGTTGGGGATGGTTTGAAAACCTCTCAACCAATATATTATAGACAGATTTAGTTCACCATATTAACCTTATCTTTTAGATTTATTTTTTGGTTAAGTAGTTTGAAATTTACCATGTCTCTTTGTATGTTTATATTATATGGTTTATAAAATTCTATAAACATCATAGAGAACATAAAGTGGTTCATTAATGACATATATAATATTATTTAATCCCTTTGGCAGAACCTTATATTTTTAATAATATTATATCAACCAATAATATAGTATTTATTATAAAAATTAATTTATGTCAATTTTGACACTATTTGGTATTTTTTTAAGTCATAAAAACCTTATAAAATTGTAAAGAAATTCTCAATTCAACCTTAACATGTAATATTAACATAGAAAATTATTTGATATCATCAAAAGTCTGAAATTACATTTATTTGGATATTTTTAATATCAATTATTTTAATCATTCATTAATAAGGTATTTACTGCATCATCATTGTGTCATATAAAATTTAAAATATTTAATGTCTAAAAATTATAAATAAAATACAATTATGTAGGAAATAGTTTTATATTTCTAATCAATATTTATAGTCAAATTTATCTTATGCATAACCCTATATTAAAATGTTTTAGTTATGAAAAATTAAATTTAACACTTTTATTTCTTCTTTAAATTAAATAATAATAAATTTCGTAATCTAATCCAAGTGGACCTAAAGGATCATATTTTATTAATAAGGTTTTTTTGGTTGAATTAAATTTATCCAATAGAATTATTACATTTATTAGGGTAAATATAATATCATTTTTACCCTTAATTACCCAATTTACTTTTAACCGTGGTAAATAAAAGTCAATTGTTACAATTCCCAAAAAATTATTTTCATCTTATTGAACCAAATTTTACATAATGAGTCTAACAGTGTCTCTTTATTTTTCTGAAATTCAACTCCCAGAAGCACTAAAATTTTGAGTTATGCAAATTTGCAAATGCTCATAGGAGGTGGGTAAAAGTCGGTAAAAAGATCGATAAAATTTTATATATCAAAACTTATTATAAAATGACTCTAATAAATTGCATTGAACATATATAGGTATTATATATCTATTTTTACCTAAAATAAATTAAATATAAAATAACTAATTACTGAAATAAAAATTCAATTTTAAACAATAAGGCATTGTTTTTCACTACTTATCAAAAATTGATAGTTTTCAGAAAAATAAAAAAAAATTCACCCAAAGCTAATTTTGATATTCTGAATTCAAGAATGAAGTCTATTTTACCAAATTGAAAACCTAGAATTTGAGTTTACTAATTCAAAATTATTCACCGTTGTCAAAACCAAAAAGTGGGTTTTTTAAAAAGTGAAAACTATCAAAACATTATCATGTGTTTATGTCAAATGTAACTGTGAAATTACTTATAATGACCTAAATTATATTAAATGATAAAAATATAACATAATTATACTTATAAACCATTCAAATTCATATTTTATCACTATAAATTATTTCGATTAAAAAATTTGTTTTTAATTTAAATATAGTAATTTTCACTTTTTATCAAAATATGAAAGTTATCCGAAAATTCCAAAATTTTATCAAAACTAAAATTTTATGTCCTGATTCTAAAGAATAATTTAATTTCATTAAATTGAATTAAAAAATTGTCAAATATTGCTTTTAAAAAGGGTTCAACATTAACTGGTGGTAAAATTTCATTTTTTGAAATATAATTATTTAATCTGAAAAAAATGAATTTTTCTTATATTTTGTCTAAGAAGCACATAATATGGATATTAAATTTATATAATGTATATAAGATTCAAATGAGGTTAATACTATTCATAACTTTTTGATGAATGATTATTTTAGTAAGTAAAGGTGAGGTTGAAATCGGTGTTTCCTGTAGTGCAAGATATTGAATTACTTTAATGAGATAACGTACTATGAAATCCTAGGGTGTTACCCTTTTGATCTCAAAACAGTTCATTTAACTGGTAATTTTTATACACTGTATTTTACCGTATTTCACTATTCAAAAAAAATTGAGTATTTTAGAAAAATCCCTAAAATACTCTCTAACCATTTTCTAATATGTAGATTTTAAAAATGAACTCCATTTTTTGAAAATATTTTTGAAAATATTTTTACAATAATTTTTAAATAGAATCATAATTTTTTCCAAAAAACATATTAAAACTATAACGTGTTTTATAATACCTTGAAAAATTAATCAAGGTCCTATAAAATTATTTTATAATCACAAGGCAATAAAGTAACAATTGGTGATTAAAATTTACGAAAATAAATTTCCATTTAAAATTATTAAAATAATTAGAAATTTTAATTTAAATATTTATGTCATTCAAAAATACCAATACTTATACTATGGTCGTTTTTTTCACTTTAAATATGTCTAAAATTTTATTTATAAATTAATGGGTGAATTTTCTATTTTTCGACATGATTTACTATTCATTACTATTCATAAGGGTATGTCACTATTCATAAGGGTATGTTACTATTCACCAAAAATTATGTTTGTCTTATCAGACTCTAAATATCTTACTGAACGCAACCGTGTAGGTCAGTTTTTCAAAATTCAAATTACAGAGGTGGAGAAATTTGTTTTACATAACTAGGTTATAACATAGTGGTGTTTCTTAGAGACTCAGTGTTTCATACATTTTATGATAAATCTATTTGTAAATTCTTGGGGTGTTACATTATCCCTTCCTTATAAAAATTTCATTCTCAAAATTTGAAATTGAAATTTTATTGTTAATGGTTGATACTTTAAAATTACCTTGATGGAAAACCACATCAAGAATATCGTTAACATATTCTATTAATAAGAATCATGGTAAAAACATATGTTTCTACAAACCAACACATTTTTATTAGAAAACATGGTCATGGAAGAATAACCAAACCATCATGTAGTGACTTTAAACTCTAAAACTCATACAATGATGAACTTAACCCATTTTATAAATGGTTTAAAATTCCAATATATAATGATTCAACAAATTATAATGAAGGCTTCTAAATTCTCAAGATGAACTTATCATTAACCCTTAGTCAATAAGAAACAACTCTAAAATTCACATTCCAAACATGTTTATAATGTCATCATGTCTCCTCTTAAAATATGGTAATAATTTAATTACCATAAAACCATATTGAAAACATGCATTCCTCAATATTACTTATGTATGTTACATGTTATTGGATATATTTATTAAATCTAAAAGTGTTGTAAACTCGATCGATGAAAGCATATATCACTTCTCTAAAAGATAATAATCAGTTCCTAGGTAGTCACTACTTATCTGAATCAATCGTTTCTTCATCATTATATCAACATGAGATATATATTATGGGTATTTTCTCCCTTAATCATGTGTTTAAAAAAAATTTAACTTTCTACTGAATCACTTTTCCTTTGTACCATTCACCATATGACATAAAATCCATATGGAAATAATACTACAGTGTAATCCTTATATATCTCATAATTCATACAACTAGTACATTACTGATAAAATATTCAAATGTCATGATTCTTGACTAGTAATATTAATAATTCTTCTTCATCTATTGTTGCATCATAACATGATCATTATCCAAAATCATCATTTATGGTATATTCCTTTGATGCTTGGGACATTGATTCACATACTGTCTCATCTCCTTGTAGTTGAAGCATTCAATATTGGGAAATTTTGTCCTTGTCTTGCAATTATGAGCACGGTGGCCTTTTTTCCACACTTGAAGAAAACTCATTTTCCTCTCAATAATATATAAAGGTGTTTCCTTCCAAAATTGTCTCATGTGAGAAAATACATCTTTCCCTTCCCTGTATCCATTTCTACCTACCTTCCTCTTCATCTTTTGATTCCTATCAAATCTATAATACTTAGAGACGTCATTACATACCTTTTCAACACATGATACTATATTCTCATATGACAATGATACATGGGAGACAATATTCTATTGAATTTAAGGCTTAAGACCATTGGATATATGATCCTTCTTACTCTTATCATCTTGTGCATTGGTGAAGTTCACTTACCTTCTTCTTGGAAAGATTTATAATCAATTACATATTATATATTATCTCATAAAATTATGAACTCTCAATATCTCTAAATATGATATAAGACACAACATAAATTTATGCCTCATAAATCCTAGAACCATATACTTGGGTTACATTGAGGGTATAAATCCTTCATAATGGGGGGTAAATAAAATGTAAATTATCTTATGAATATCCTCAGAGAGTGTCAATACAAATAGTGTAGAAAAACCCATTATTGTGTATCAGGTCACCTCGAGTCAAGTTCTAAAATCTTTGTCGGAGTTTTCACTCATAGGTACATCTATACAAGAACCACGTCTACCTATTTTTATCTAGACAAGGATGTATTTTATAGAAAGATCCACATAATCTACTATTTACAATGATTTCAAGATGTTCTTGAATGTTTTTCCTAAAATACTAAATTATGTAGTATTTCCCTAATCTACATTTTTAAATCTTGTTTCCAAGTTTCCTACTAAACTCCCTTTGATACCAATTGTAATTCCCCGACCTCAAGATCCTGAATCTAGTGCATTATTTTAATAAATTGGAATGATAACAAGGAATAAAATATTAAAGGAACAAGTAGTTTAATAGTTTATTAAAACTAGATACATACATAGGATCAACATTACAAAATAAATGGAAAAAAACCTACATAAAAGATTTATTCAGAACATCCACAACTCTGTGTTTATCCATGCAGGTAATTCATAATAAAAATCTTTAGGACCTCATGAAATGAAACATAAGAATGGGGTGATCTCAAACACTGAGTAAGGGTAAGAAATATAATGGAAGATGTCATAACAGAAACATTAGATATGTTGAATAAATAAAAACATATGCCATTAACAAAAACATGAACACATTATTGAAGGAATAACAGATAAACAAATAATTCCATAATCATGGGTATTATACTATTCAAATGACCCCATGATCCATCAATACTATTTTCATAATGATGGAATTCATAATATGGTACATCATAACCATACTGGCATGGCCTCGTTCCCAGACCATAAACAATTATTTTGTCAAGGATTTGTGACATGTCCAAAATCTGTCTCATGATAACTGTTAATGCACCGAGGGGCAACAGTGGTACCCACCCTATACTTACTATGTAAAATGAATTACTCTTATAAATAGGGATAAACATAAACAACATATGCATTCATATTGAAAATAACATATGAAATTTAAATAGATTTCCCCAATGATTAATCATAAACAGTAACCATTTAGAGTAATATGGTGAATGGTTTCAAGATAGCACACCCAGAGTCAGAATAATCATAAACCATTCAAAAAAAAATGTGGATGATAACATAGGATATAAGACTCAAATAATGAAATGATTCAACAATGTATATTGACATAGATGAGGATACTTTTAAATGAGACCGGTGAAAAATACTTGAGGAACAATCCTTAAGCATTCCAAATTGTCCCATACCTCCTTGAAAAATTAAAATCATACTTCCTTAGAACATAATGAGAATAATGAGACTCTAGATATGATATACCAAAGGTAATTAAATACCCCACATGAATTAAATAAGTAGTGAACATTTCATATTTCTCAATAAAGTTAATGTGAGATGAGAAAAATCTTTTTTACTTTTGAATGAAGTGTTCTTTTCGAAAATCTTTTATATTTTGAATCAAATCAGTTTTTAAAAATTAATTTCTCATAACATAAAATACTAGGACTTTGAAATTACAGTTTAGTCATAAATTATGCCCAACTAAAGGGAAATCATGTAAAAATAGTTCTTGAGATTCATTAGAAATAAATCATTTTTGAGCATTTTAAGGAAAGTATTAATGAGAACTTTAAAGTGGAAAGACATGTTAATTATCTTAAATCAAGAAATGAACCAAGTTAATTCTAATTGATAAAGTGAGTGTTTTTATAAAAATAATTTATTCTTAACTTAGATTCTTTATTAGACTTGAAAACATGTAAGAGTTTGAAAATATCCCTTGAATCGGGTTTGTTTATTGGGATAAATTTTTTGAATGATCCTCGTAAAACATGAACATACCCATAAAATAAAGAAGTATTGTGGATGAAAAAAATATATATTATATTCAAATAGAATTTATTAGGAGTAAAAAATAATACATAAGAATTTAATTGAGGCAATTAGACAATAAAAGTGACCCAAATGAAAATATCGATTTGGGTAGAAAAACCCTTACAACATTGTAATCAATCTATCTATATGCACAAAAACTAATAATTTAAAATTTATACATTTAATACCATGAAAATAAATATATTCATGATATTTTACATCAATTTTTAGTATAAATACACTATACACATGTATTATTTGTAAATACGGAAAATCTCAAAAAAATGGAAGTGAGATGAAGAAACCCGCACCATAAGTCCGAATGTGTTTCGCTCTAGAACTAAAGGTCCTAGAATATGAAATTAGACTTATTGATAACTTATTTAAGAACCTATTAGAAATTTATTTATGTAATAAAAAAAAATTTATTTCATTTATTCCCTTATTATTAAGATATTATATTGAATTTCGTCGTTCCAGAGTGTTCGTTTTCTTTATTTTCATAATCTGTTAACTTGTTCTAAGTAATGGAGTTCTTGTAGAATGGATGTAAATATCTAGAATTGAAGTTAAATTTTATTTATGAATATAAAAAACTTTTAATGGTAATTTATATCATTTAGTTACATGTAAATAGGATGAATCATTTGATCAAATACGTTTGACATTCACATAGATTATTTTAGAGATATTCTGATTATTAGAAACTAGTTTGGTCATATGATTTAATAATATGTATATATACTGGTTTTTGAGATTTAAATAGGTTATAATACATATATTATAGTCTTTTTAAACCATAAAAATGGTTTCATGGAATGTAATGAAGTAGAAATTGAAGAACCAAACATTATCTTCCATGAATGATATAAATTGGAACTCATGGATGTTGATGTCATTAATAAAATAAAAAGGGAGAGAGTAAGAATATTGATGATGGTTATTCTATTCAAATGATATAATTACAGTATATAAATGATTTATATATTTATAATGGTTATTTGGATAGATTAGGGGGGAGAGGATAACAAAAGAAGATAAATTGAAATGAAACTAAATTAAAAAGAAAGGTGTTTCACCTCTTGAAATAACCTCTTTGAGAACCTCTTTATGTGAAGGGATTTTGGTATTTTAGCAAGACCAAGAGCTTCTTGGATGTGTGGAGGGAGTAAATAGGGGAATTTGGGCATAAATATTTGGAGCTTCAAGGCTCAGAGGAGTGAGGAGAAGAGGGAGTGAGGGTGGGGGGTTATAGTGGAGGAGAGGAGGTTTTCCCTAATATTTTAATCAATAGTTTATTAATTTCCCTCAAGACTAGAAATATTGATGATTCCATTACTTGTAATTGTAATAATTTCATTTCAGTTCGAAATAAGTGGGATTACAACACTTATGATGTCATAAATAGTGGATTTAACTAATAATGTTTATATACGGTATTTTACCGCATTTTAGTATTTTTATAAAATTTGAGTATTTCAAAAAAATCCAAAAATTTCACCCTAACCATTTTCTACTTTTATAATTCCAAAATGAACTCCATTTTTTGAAAATATTTTTCTACATATTTTTAATTTAATTTTTAAATAAAAAGTTAATTTATTTAAAAAAAGAACTTTTAAACTATAACATGTTTTATAAAACCTTGATTAACTAATAAAGGTTCCATAAAATTATCTTATAATAATAAGACAATAAAGAAAAAATTTGTTATTACATTTTTCTATAATACATTTCCATTTTAAATTATTAAATTAATCAGAAAATTTTAATTCAAATATTTATGTCATAAAAAAATACCAATACTTATACTATAATCATTTTTCCACTTTAAACATGCCTAAATTGGATTTCTACATTCATGGGTGATGTTTATATTTTTTTATATGATTTACTATCCATTACTATTCATTACTATTCATAAGGGTATGTCACTATTCATAAGGGTTTGTTAGTATTTTCCAAAAATTATGTTTGTCTTATTAGAATCAAAATATCTTACAAAACACAACTGTGCATGTCAGTTTTTCAAAATTCAAATCACAGAGGTGGGAACAATATGTTTACTTGACTAGGTCATAACAAAGTGTTTTTTACAAACATAGTGTTTCATGCATTCTATAATTAATCTATTTGTAAATTCTTGGGGTGTTACATTTGGGGCATCATCTTGGCAAGGAAGACACGTCCAAGGGTGTTTTACTGACGAGGTTGACATGTCCTAGGTGATCTGTGAGATATATCTCGATTTTTTGAAGGACATATCTTCATTGATTTCATGATATGTTGAGAACCAATCTAAAATGGAAGAGACGTCCTAGTGAGTGTTTTTAATCAATTGAAATGCCTTTGATTCCTTCTCATAGGGTATGTAGATATATTCAAGATGCTTCTCAAAACCAAATTATAAAATTTCTAAGTTCTTTTAGATGATCAATGTAGACATTACTCTATGTTGTAACCTGATAAACATGATTCATATTGGTACTATAGCATGAAAATGTGGAAATGAATACAAAAAATTTCATGATCATGATGATATTCCAAATTCCCCATCACATGGTCAAATATAATTTTCTAGGACATCTTCAAATGACCAACACATACAAATTCAAGGTGTTTCATTGGGCTGATATGAATTTTCCTAGGTTTGTTGTGTGACATGACAAACATTTCATGGGGTGTGTTCCGGTTGAGGTTGACATGTACAAGGAAATCCATCTAACATGTCTCAATTGTCTGCTGAAGATATCTTGATTATATACCCAATAGGTTGGGGCACCAATTTGAAATGGCAGACACATCCAAGGGTGTCTATCTAATCAATTGACATTCCTTGGATACATTCACTTGGGAAAAGAAGACAAGTCCAATATGATTCACATAACCAAAGAAGATATGTATGGGGTCTTGGGATTGATGAAAGAATACATGACTATCTATTTTATCATGATAATATTGACTCATTTATGGATTTTTGGATGATAATTTGTTCATTTTTGTGGAAAATTACATGATCATAATTAAATTCAAAATTTCCCTACACATGATCAAATCACATTTTCAAGGAAATCATCACATATTCATGGCAGACATCCTCAAGGTTTTTTCCATGACCGATATGAATTCTCCTAGGAATGTCGTGTGACATCGTAGACATTTCAAGTGGTTTTCAACTGATCAAATTGGCTTATCCTTGGGTTGTGAGTCCCATGAGGACTCTCATGATTGTGTTTCTTTGAACTATTCATGTAGTGGGGTCTCATGGATATATGTAGAGTCTCAATTTTTTTGAGTGTTGTAAGTGAATGTCCAAAGAGATCATTCTTTAAGTATATATAGACTTTTATTTTACATGGAAGAGTGGCACATTACTATTTTAAGTGTCTTCCAATGATTATCTAGAGGGTTGAGGCAGTGTTCATGCTAGGGAATATCAGTATGATGGAGTCATTTGGAACTTCACCCTTTACGAAATTTACATGACCTTAATGAGGTATTATGAGTGATATGATGGTCATGTGTGGGGAAATGTATCAAATCCTCTAAATGAATGCGTAATGGAAGACACTACATGGTGAAGAGTATGTGAAAACATACCAAACCCTATATAATGAGGCCAAGGTGGGGTTCCAACGCGAGACTCGAGGTGTGGATCCTAAACTTCTAATGGAATAGTGATGCTTTCCCAATAATCTCTTATTAACTACATGGTGTGCACTGGGGTTTCCCTCTTCTACTGCATATACACAAAGGGGATCATGGTCGAGCACTACCATCCCACCTTTAGGAATGGGGTTCACATCATCGGTTCCTCTATTTTTTTAGAGAATCAAAATCCTTGTGCAATTGAATCCATGGATTCCAAGTCCATTTTCAGGCATCACAATACTAAGGGTTCACACATTTCTACTAATATTTGGGTTTCATGGACAAGGACCTACAACACTACATGACTGAGGGCCTGAATATCCATTATTATAAACATGTGGACACTGTTGTGGACATTGACTAATATAAGGAGGACGATCAAGGAATGAATGTGTGGCTGGGATCTCGAACCTTGACAACCCATCTGCAATTTCATGGCCACCATGATTGAATCTCCAACTGAGGAGGTCATGTCCAGATTCAACTAAAAATACTATGACACAAAGGGGATCTTTTCATCATGAAATCAAAGGCTATCACGTTGTGTTCCAAGAGATTTAATAGATCATGTGACTGAACATTCCAAAGTAAGGTATTTCATGGGGTATCACAAAAAATATGGGGGGGGGGGGACATCGAGGCTATCCATACGGAAGAAGGCCTTGACTGGCGAGATAGCAAACCCAATGGGGTATCACGTCATCACGTGAAATCCTTACATGAAACATATATCACATAATGCTTAGTCCATCATGTTACTGGTTGATTATCAAAAATCAATGCATTGGTATATTGTGATCATTGGGGGGAGTTATCTGGGGATGGTCATCAGAGAGATTTTTACTGGCTTCCTTCTTTTCTGAAGCTCTATTCCTTCCATACTGACTGTATATTTCATAATGAGAGCTTAGTATATTTTGGAACGGTTAGGTCGGAGCTCTTGCAACTTTCTATGGGAAGGGTGTGGAGTGTACCAGTAAGGTGTTGGAGACTTTTCTAGATCGACATCATGTAGCTGTGAGTGGATTTATGTGATCCCCATTCCCTCAGTTTCCTTCCTTGACGATATGTGATCCAGAAAAATCAGATTTAAATGTAAAAAATGGTCCATTAAATTAATTAATAATGTAATAAATTATTTTAGAATATAATAAATTGTCCAACAATTAATATGATACATTTTTAATAAATGATACATTAATAAATACAGTATGTTATCATAATACAAAAAAAATTATTATACATATATTTAATGTATTAAATTTAGTTTGAATAATTTATTTATTACATTGACGGAAGTCAATCTCTATTAATACTCATTGCCGACAGAGTAAATTGTGGTGGGTTCTTGATGGTATAACCCCCTATAAGTATAATCCCTCTACACTCGATAGATTAAGGAAACATACATCATTTACCTCCCCTTTCAGAGTATAGAAGCCATTCAAGTTTTAATTCAATCGAATCCTGTTTTTACAATTGATGGAGGTAAGTAACATGTTTCGTTTATTAAAGAAACACTTCCTATCCTAGAATATACATTTTTTAGAATTCAAACATTTGGTATTAGAGCGATTTATACCACTCTCTTGTAAAAGAACTTTATACACTCTATTTTACCCAAAACTGTTTTATATTTTTGGATTTGGTAAAGAAAGATTTACTTATCTACCGCCATCCTATTTATTTCATCATTTTTTATTATTAAATATGTTTTACACATCCTTCATTCATTGGTCATGATTTTTTATATATTTTACTAAAATTGGGATCTGCCACAAAATTCATAATGAAATAAAATTTACATATTCAGTAAAATTGCATTAAGATGTTCACGCACTTGATGCAATTTCAGTAATCAATGATATTTATTTATATTTATTTTCAATAGATGAAATATTAAATTTACTTTTCAGAATTTTCCCACAGGTATTATGAATATGAAAAAAATTAACATTTTTTCATATGGTTTGTTGAATTATCAAATTATAATTCAATAACTTATGAATTAAACTATCGATTGATTATTCTATGATTTTTGTAAATTTTATTATAAATTGGGATTATCAACAACATTCTTGATTTAAATAAAAATTACATATTCATTAAATCTCATTAAATTTTATATGAAAAATATCCTAAATTTTATCCCACATTAATTTTTATTATATTTTTATATGAAATATTAAATTTAATTTTCATAAGTTTCCCACAGGTGTTATAAAAACAAAAATTTTAATATTTTTTCATATGGTTTGTTGGATTATCAAATTATAATTCAATTAATGAATTAAAATATTACTTGATAAATCTTTATTGATTTCACTAATCTATTAAGTTAAGATTTTGTCCATAGGGAATTTAATATTTTTTTGAATTATGTTGAAAAAATTTACTATGTAAATTATTTAATTCGGACTAACAAGAATGTATTCAATTTGAAGTTATGCCATCATGATTTTCTGATATTCACTGTGACATTCTTGAATTAAAGGGTGACAACTATAAAATTTGGATGGAAATAATTATTCCTCATCTGGGATGGATGGACATTTATTATGCTATTCAAAAAGACAAACCACATGAAGTTAATAATGATAGAACAATAGATGATATATCACTTTATGATCATTGGGAGTGATAAAACTATCTTAGTACGATGTTCATAAAAACAAAACTATGTGATAGAATTCACAGTTCAGTTGATGTGCATAATAATGATTATAAATTGATAAAATCTATAGATTATTAGTTCTTCTATTCAGATAAAGCATTAGCAAGCACATTAATCATTATATTCTCATCTAGGAGTCTCTCCAAAATGAATGTTGCGCATGACAACATCATGCAGGTGAGTGATATTGTAGCTCAACTTAAGAATCTTGAGGTTAATATATCAAATCTGTTTCAAGTGTATTATATTCTTAACATGCTACCACATCAATATGGGCAATCTAAACTATCATATATCACACATAACGATAAATTTTAAATTAATTAATTAATGACTATGTGTGTTCAAGAGGAGGAAATGCTTGTGTTGTAAATAGGATAAACCAATTTGATGAAAATGCATCAGAAACAAAAGGGTCATAAATTTCAAGCCAATAAAACGAGGAAAGAGAAATTTGTTCCTCAACCAAATATTAATATGGAAGTCATTTTTTTCTGTAAATGAAATGGACGCGTAAGGTAAATTTTTCATGAATTATAGAAATGGGTTGAAAAGAAAGGTATTCCAATCTCATTGGTTTGTTATGAATCAAATACGGTTGATAAAATTTATAACACTTGGTGTATTGATTCTGGTTCTACAATCCATATTGTGAATACCTTGCTGGGTATGAAAAACCTAAGGAAGTCAGTGGGCAGTGAGCATGGAATATATTTAGGAAACAATATGTGCTCACATGTGGAAGCTTTGGGGAAATGCACTTTAGTGTTATACACCGGGTTTACTTTGTTTTTGGAAAAGAAATTTTATATTCAATGTTTCTCTAGAAACACGATTTTAGTTTCAAAACTTGTACTGTTGGGTTTTACATTCAGTGTTTTTAAACTAACTTTTCTTTGATATTTGGAAAGCACATCGTTGGATGTGGTATATTAAAGGATAGGATTTTCTCCATTGATTTGAATGAAAAATTTATAATGATAACATGCATGTTCATACTGGCATTAAAAGAAGTGTTATAAATGAAAAATATTCTATATTATGGCACTAGAGGTTAGGTCATATCTCAAAAGAAATGATTCAATTATTAGTTCAGAATGGAGTACTTTGTACTCTTGATTTCACCGATTTCAAAATCTGTGTGGATTTCATTAAGGGAATGAAAACAAATAAATCAATGAAAGGTTAAAATAAAAGTTCATCCATATTATAAATCATACAAACAAACATCTATAGATCAAATATGGATTTACATAATCATATATTCTTCATTTCATTTATTGACCACCATTCATGATATATGTATCTCTATTTGCTTCACAATAAAAATGAAGCACTTAATTCCTTTAACATTTTTAAGGATGAAGCATAAAAACAATATGGTAAAAAAATTAAGATCGTGAGGTCAGATTGAGGTGGAGAATATTATGGGAGATACACTGAAGATGGACAATTACCTGGCCCATTTGCAAGGTTTCTTCAAGAAAATGGAACAGTTTCACAATAAACTATTCTAGGTTCACCAGACCAAAATGGTGTAGCTGAAAGAAGAAACCGAACATTAATGAATATGGTACGATGTATGCTTAGTAACTCTAAGGTAACTAAATTCTGGTGGAAATGTGCACATAAAGAGGCATCATACATTTTTAATCGGGTTCCAGCCAAGGAATGTTCAAAAAAACGTTTTATTTGTTCAAGGGTTAGATACATGTTTTTTGGTATATATGTGTTTTGGGATGTCCTTCAGACGTGCATATTTATCATCCCCAAGAAAATAAGTCAAATCATAGGACCAATAGTGGCTAATTCATTTGATATGCTGAATGTACTAAAGGATATTGTTTTTATTGTACATCATTAAACACGAGAATTGTGGAATTAAGAAATGAAAAATTTCTTGAAAATGACTAGATTAGTGGGAGTGATTTTATCAACAAAATTCATGATGAAGACCATTTAGAAGATCAACCCTCTAACTCAGGTGATATATTGATAGTTGTTCACAACAAATCTCATTTTAGGAAAAATATCATTCCATAAATAGATGATGATCATCATTTGGATCAAATAGTTCAATAATTATAAACCCTTGAACAATCAGTTGATCCGAATATTTCTCAAGAAAATAATTTTGAAACATTGATAAGATCTAAAATACTGATAAATCCATCAATTTCTAGTCATTATATAGTGTATCTAAATGAATCTGACTATAATATTAGAGCCGAAAATAATCCCAAAACATATTCACATGCCATGAGTTGTGAGGAGTCAAATATGTGCTATGATTATATGAAGGAGCAGTTGAATTACTTGAAGATTAATGTTGTTTGGGACCCTGTTGAGTTTCATTTTGGTGTAAATCCTATTAGATGTAAATTGGTGTTTAAAACCAAGAACAATTCATTAGGCAGCGTTGAATAATACAAGGCTTGACTAGTTTCTAAAGGGTTCACTCAAAAGGAGGGGATTGATTATACTGACATTTTTCTCTAGTATCAAAAAAGGATTCCTTATGCATCATTTTGGAATTAGTATCTCATTTTGATTTATAATTACAAAAAAAATGGATGTGACAACTACTTTTCTGAATGGTAATCTAGATGAGGTGGTTTATATGAAAAAAACGTGAATGATTCCTCTCTAGTAATGAAGAGAATTTGGAGTGTAAGCTCAAAAGTCCTATCTATGGTTTAAAACAAGCATTTCAACAATGGTATATGTGATTTCATCTTGTAATTACTTTATTTGGTTTCAAAGAAAACATTATAGATCAATGTATATACTAGATGGTCTGTGGGATTAAAATATGTTTTATTAGTTCATATGTATATGACATTTTACTTTCCCCTAATGATAAGGGTTGTCTATATGGGTTTAAATAGTTTCTCTCCAAATTTTTTGACATGAATGATATGGGTGATTCATCATATGTAATTGGCTTAAAGATTCATAGGGATAGGTTGAGAGGCATTATAGGCTTGTCTCAAAAATCTATATTAACAAAGTCTTAGATAGATTTTGTATGAAATACTGTACATCAAGTATAGAACCCATTGTTAAGGGTGATAAATTCAACATGAACCAAATCCCTAAAAATTATTTTGAACAAGAACAAACAAAATTCATTCCATTTTCTTGTGTTGCTGGTAGTTTAATGTATTCTTAGGACTGCACAAGGCCTAACATTGCATTTTCAGTGGGAATATTGGGGAAATATCAGAGTGATTCAGGTATAGAACACTAGAAGGACATGAAGAAGGTACTGAGATACCTCAAAGGAACTAGAGACTACATGATTATATATAAACACACTCAGAAATTGGAAGTCATTAGATACTCAGATGAAAACTTTTACTGTTGTGTTGATTCACACAAATCAACTTAATCATACTTCATTATGATTCCTAGAGGAGTTGTGTCACAGAGAAGTTTCAAAAAGATGCTAATAGCAACGTCTAATATGGAATATGAGTTTGTTTCAGGTTTTTAGGCCACTTACCATGTTTTATGGATAATGATTTTTATTTCAGACTTCAAATTTATGGATTCTATTTCTAGGACATTGATTGTATATTGTGAAAATTTAGCTGTTGTTTTTATAGACAATAATAACAAAAGTGGGAGTCAATGTAAGAAAATCGATATCAAAAACTAATCCATAGGGTAATGTGTCAAATATTAAAATGTGGCCATTCAACACATCAACATCGAATTGATTATTGCAGATCCTTTTTCTAAAGGCATGCCTCTATTTAAATTCAAGGATCATGTAATATATATAGGATTAAGTTCTATTTTGAAAATTCGTTGAATTTTATTTATAATTATTTATATTTAATTATTTTTACCTTCAGTTTAAGTGTACAAATTCATTATTTGAGAAATATTGTTGGGGCTATAGAATAAACCATATGGTTAACATTTGTTCATATGGGGAATAAACCATGTGGTTATGGTTAATTCATTCAGTATTCTAAGGGAACATGGTATATTGCGATACACGGAAGGGAATACTAGTTATCTATAGTAATACCTCTATGATACATATATCATGTTTCCTTTTTATGGAGGTAGATTGAATTCATTCACATTAATTTGTTTGGACCAAGGTTCAGAATATAATAAATGGTCCACTAAATTAATTAATAATGTTATAAATTATTGTAGAATATATTAAATAGTCCAAAATTTAATATGGTGCATTATTAATAAATGGTCCGTCAATAAATATGGTACATTATAAAAAATACAACAATTTATTACACATGTATTTAATGTATTAAATTTAGCTTGAATAATTTATTTATTACACTGATGGACATCAATCTCCTTTAATACTCCTTGTCGATGGAGAAAATTGTGGTGGGTTATTGATGGTATAACCCCTATAAATATATCCCCCCTACACTTGTTGGATTAAGGAAACATACTTCATCAACCTCCCCATGTAGAGTGTAGAAGGCATTCATGTTTTAACTCGATCGTTTCCTATTTTTATAATGGTTGGAGGTAAGTAACATGTTTTGTTTATTAAATAATTTTTTTCAATCCTAGAATTATACATTCTTAAAAATCTCTATCATTAAACTATGAATGTATTTCGATGGTGTAAGATTTATAGGTTGCTGAACATCTCGTGAAGGCATTAATGATTTTATTTTCTTTAATCAAATGATCAAAGTATTATCATGAGACAATGTCAAGAAATTATGGGAGATCTCGTGGTAAGAATATCGGCATTCAAGATTGGATCTCATGGTTGATTCTATTGGTTGTCTCAAACTTGTGTGACTATCGGCAAGGTCTTGGAGATGGCAGTGATGAAGGGCATACAACTTTTCCTATTCACCAGCATCATGGGATGGTGAGGAATGAGTGGGAGATTAAAGAATGATTTCTTTCAATGTGGGGGTATGATTTGAATTTTCATAGAATGAAAATAATTAGTTTGAATTCATGATCTGTAGGGTCAAGACAGAATATAGATATATTCATAAGGCTTGATCAGGTGGTCAATATTTGAGTCATGCTATCCCACATCACAATCATACATCATCTTCCCTACTATATATAATCCATTCTGCATCTTTCACTATATTGAAATTGAAATAGGGTTGGAACTCATAACACATGAATCACTTCAACTCAGGCTTTGGCCCACGAAGTTTCTAGATCAGACAATGCTCACCTGCAGGCTCCTACACCCCAGATGCAACACAATGGCCTTCTCACTTCTCATGGGAGATATGCTACCTTATCTATCAACTGGTGAGCCATATGTAATTCCCACAAGGTTTGGTTGACCCCTGGTCCGACATGAGAATGTGGTTCAGTTTTTATGTCTAGATAGTTGAGGCCATAATTTTTGGTTAAAGAAATACGGACCACTATGAATAAAATTCTTAGTTGATATCAATAGTGGCCAGAATGTATTCTCTTAAATCCATACTATATAACATCATGCATGCCTTTCCCATGTCATTTATGAAAATTAAATCGATTTTTTTCAAGGTCTTCACACTTCTCAAAATATTGATGTAAAAGTGAATGATGCACAATTATGGGTGCCATCAAAATTCCCCCCCAGAATCAGATTCATTCGAGATGAAAAGAATAATATTCTATGGTAAACATAGATCACTTTTCGATAGAACCAAATATATAATGGGATATGATACATGATCCGTATAAAAGGATCTATCTTGGGTATGTATGTGGAAATCTCAAATGTTATGATGATTTTACTTCTAGACACTAATGTTTGGATGAATAAAATATATGAAGTATATTTGACTTGGGGGATGGATAGCCTGAAATTAGAATGAGTGTGGATTCTAGAATTGAACATGGATTGGATGAAATGGAAATTTTTTATGGAATTGAAGTTAATAACATGGATGTTTCTATGTATCCCATGATGATAGGAATCAAGTCACACGTAGTTCTAAAATATATTACTATGATGATCAAACTCATGCATAGGATACGAAATATCATAGATAAAGAACACTAAAACTAATTTTCTTTTATAGATATATATCATATATAAGAGTGTAAATATCACTATTTTACAGTGAATTCTTGGTTAAAAATCCATGTTCAGGTGAATGATGTCAATTGGATAATCCCCGACACCCATCCTTTGTGAGTAATACCAAATAGATCCAATCTCCTATATTTTAATGCTTGACTTCAAATAGGTTACTCTTTAATAAATTTACATGAATTCCCCATGATTTGAAATTATTCATTGATACACAGGCTCCATTTGTCTTGATATTATCTTATTTACAAGGACAATTTGCACATAATATCTTTTCAGAATTATATAATGTTTCACTAAGTCATGGGACTTCTTGATAATGGATTGATTTTATCTAGGACCATATAGTGGGCCCCATAATATTTGTTTATTTTTATTTGTTTTGACCTAAATTTTTACAAAGATTCATATTGAGGAAGACTTAGCAGGAATGGACATAGATTTTTCTTAGGTCTCCTTTTTTACAGGTTTTTGACATGGCATGTTTTTATGCCTATTGCATTTTACAAACACACAATATTTCCTGGATCACACAAAGTACATTTCTAGGTATTGGAAACTTGACTTTATCCCACCATTCCCTTATCAGGTTTTCATCTAGGTGATTATCATGTCCCTTTTTTTAGGTCATGTTAGCTAGAGCATCAATGTGTTGTAATTTAGTGTCGTTGACCTTGGACATTTGATTAGTTGTAATTTAGGTTCTTTATGATTGGACCTTTTATGTTGTAATTTAGGCTCCCTGATCTTGTACCTTCTTAACGATGTGGTTTAGGTTCTTCTATATCAAACCTTCATATCGTTTTAGTTTATGATCATCTATCTTGGTACTTCTTTTGGATGCATTTTAGGGTCTTCTAGATTAGACATTTCGTGATATGGGGCTGCCAGTCATGGGATGAATCCAACCAATATGGTGTTTTGAGTTCTGTCTTGGGGTTTTTAGGGATCACGAGGACTGGATATCCTTTTTTGGAAGGAGAATATTTCATTAGTTAGTTAGTTAGTTAAATCCTTTATGCATTGATATAATGGCTTCTAAAATCTTATCTCCATGCTTCTCCAAGGGATACAGAAGATTTATGGGTGTAATATGGTTGTGTGTGAAATTCTGGGGAAGCTAGTCCTTCCTATATATATTTAATGTTGGTGATGTAAGTCACTATCCATATGTATGATCCAAGTAATGTGAAATGTGGTAAACAGGATGGGTATGTCAATTAACACTGTGAGGTTTCAGGATCTGCCTCAAAGTTACTAGGGCTCACAAGGATTGAAGCTCATTTCATTTAAGGAGGATATGCCTTTAGTTGATGAGCCTAGGTCATTATGAATCAATATAATGTCCATGAAAAGTTGATCTCCCCTATTTTCTAAAGTCCATGAACAATTTTTGAAGACTCATACATCAAGATAATTAATTTGTGTATGGAAGGAGTCTATTCGGGAGGAGTGGTGGAATCCTAAGTTGATTTGGCCAAATACTGGGAATCTTGATTCCCACACCTTGTAGTTTTAAATCATGAGATGTTGGTCATCAATGGTTTGGGAATGAAGTATCATGTTTTGGTATTGAGAAATGTTACAAAAATGGTGATGTAATATCAAGGATTCTAGATCTAGTTGAATAGTCTAATATGGATATTACAAATCATTTCACAAATTTATTAAGTCTGGAGGAAGTTATGGGATAGTCAGACATGGGATATCATAAAACACGGTTAGGTGCTATTTTCCCTCTTGATGACATCAGGCTCACATGAATCAGAATTCCCTTTATATCAGACAATGAAGTCCCTCATTGGAGGTTCTAATCACTTCTTTCTCAATAGCATGGTCAAGTAGAGAGACCTATTTTCTCTTTCAGGGGATGCGAAAGTATTGTGATGACTTAGGATTCTTTAAATCATGAAGTGTGATTTATAGAAAATTTTATATCTATGAAGGGTTTGAGCACCCTAAAAGTTGGGGCACCACCTAGAGAATATATTATAATGGTGAGAAAACATTTAAAATCATTTATCTATCTTTTTCCTATACTAGGGGGTCCAGTGAGAGTATCTTAGCTTTTACTAGGGCTATTGAGAAGATATTATGTGCTTTATGGTTTTTATTTGTTCCATAATTTTTTTATAAACTATGGATATGAAGAGTTTAGATAGAAAATACATGAAATTTTATCATTCCTCCATTTATAGGGTTTCAACCTCACATGTTTTTTGTTTATTTCACTATCTTTTTAACATCTTGTGATCTTGAACATAATAGTTTAGTGTTTAAGGTCGTAAAACATTGACCAAAGTGAAGAATATTTAGGGTAATGAGTCAAGAGGAACTATTATGAGAAATGTTAACCAAGAGTCTAATTAGAATACCCAGGACCAAGAGCAGTCCAACATCATTCTAAGAAGAAGATTGAAATGTTTTAAATCATAGCTCGAGGTTATAAAGTCATGAGAGAAGATACAGGACAGTCAAAAATGGTATTCCATATAACAATTTGAGATGTTTAGTTCCATATCAGTGACATAATACTCACAAGATATTGAAATCCATTTAAATTGGTCAAAGATGTCATCAATTGGTGGGTCACAGGCCCTTCTGTATCAATAGAATGGTTGAACTAGGAGATATCGTTTACTTTTCAAGGTTTTGAAAGATTTGTAGAAACCTGAGGTACTTAGGACATGAGGTGTGGAATATGGATTGAGGTAATTTAAATGTTGTTAGGAGGAGAACATAATCTAGTTAACTATGGTAAGGATCATTTGGTCCCTTAATAGAAGATAAATAATGGGTGATGGCCTTCATAGATTAATAGCATGTAGTGAGGATGTTTTCCATGAAGTAAAATTCAACTATTTAAGAATATTTTTTGGAATGTTTATCATCATGTAGTAAGGATCTATTTTTTGTGATGTTTTAACTTCATATGACCAAGATGTTTGACTTTAAATTTAACATCATGTGAAAATAATGTACACACATGTAGTTCATCATCTTGCGATAAGTATATAGGAACCAATGTGAATGGAAGGAAATGTTGTGTTTGGGTCCTCGGGTGGATGTCTAGGCATCACTACATTTATCCTGAGAATGAGAATCAAAACACCCATAGTTTTGATAGTCCATATAGTTTAACGTGATGTAATGTGGATTTTTATCCTTTTAAGTTAAATGGTAGTATTTTTTCTAGGCCCATAGATGTAATTATGGGTTCCACTACGTATCCCACAGTGATGGGAATCATGCCACACATTTTTTTTAATGAATCCCCTTTCTTTGGTCGAACCAATACATGAAGAGGGGGCATATTTATATTCATTTTTTGTGACTAGGTCTGGTATTGGGATTTCATATGTAGCGACATATCCTATGAGTAAATGAATAAAGTAACAAATAGTTCTTGAATGTGGAACTCTCTATTCACTACTCTAGCCCATATGGAGACGTGGTCATTGTTTTTCAGGAACCAGACTTAAGTGTCATCCAACCCGATAGTTGAAAAAGTCCGAGACATGGCCTAAAAGGATTTCCCAGTCCCCAAAGGCTAGAAAATAGTGTCGAGAATCAAGGAAATCCCTCTAAGACATATTTGTTTTCAAATAAACCAGAATTGAATAAACAATCAGAACGTGAATAAGAAACAACACTAACTAAGATTTGATATATATATATTTATATAATTGATCAAGACACAACAAATGAAAGTAAAATTGAGAAATACAATAACTAAAACTAGGCCACATCAACTTGATATCCATGTGACCACTAATTAACTTCTAACCACCAAACCAACCTGATCCCACAACAAGTACTCGAACCAGAAACCTACACTTGCAATAAAACATAGTTCTACTGACACCGAATGGTAAAATTATGGTGTGAGATTAATAATATTTGTTATAAACCACCCCATAATCAATACATTTCCTTTCAAAAAAATAGTTCATTAATGCTATTTTGAAATACATATATGAAAATAATCCATTAGTTCTCATTAATAGAATAATCACAACTATCAAAAAGTTTCCATTTCAAAATAACATGAAATATTTTCCTTTTACAAATTTATTTTCATCTTCCTAAATCCTTTTTACCTTTACAAAAAATCACAACCACAAAATTCAAACATGTAACCAAGAAAATGCTGGGCAGAAAATAATGAAAACCAAAACAAGAAGATGAATGCAAGTAAGACGAATATCAAACATGGAACAGAAAAACAAACAGAAGAAATATATATAGTAACCATGGTAATTTACTAACCATCCTGAGATAAATTCCAATAGGTAATTGTGCCTGAAACATCTGATGGAATACATAGAAACAATATAGTATATAACCAACTAGGCACACTAAACTAACCAATCCAGTGGCACATCCCACCAAGACCGATCATTTCAAGGGCGTACCAACTCGTCTAATTGGTGTTGATAAACAACCATTACTAGACACTCTAAATACACCTAGAAAACCCAATGAAATATTATATTGTATATGTAGGAGACCCTCACATGTGTGAATCACCTCACATGATGTCACCGCACTTGCCTACCACAAAAACTGATATAACATACATGATAACCCATGTTGGAAAATCCTGAATAGGGGCTCCCATCATACACCATGACATTCCTAAGTTCCGACTAGGCCCTCACATCACACGGTCTTTTAAAACAATTATTAAACCCATTCAATGGTTCTAAGTGAGAATTTTCACTTTCAAAACCACATTTCCTTTTCAAAACTACATAAAGTGGGAACCATTCCTTATACTGTTCTCATTCCAAATACACATTCAAAACATTTCTCAACTATTTTCAAAATAAAAAAATATCTAACTTCAATAGAACCATTCCAAACAAGCCTATATAACAAATCTCATTTTATTTCAAACATTATTTCAAGGCCAAGATGAAAACACACAACACTCTTAAAGATGCCAAATAGATCTTCACACCACTTGAAAAAACAACAATCCTTCAAATTACAAGATGTTTCATATTCTTTTAACAATCAATTAAAATCACACTAAAGTCACTTGGAAACAAAAAATGATTAGTTAAACAACATGTTTTTTTAAGGAGATATCTGAGTGATTTGAAAACTAGGTTTTATGATAAATAAGGAAATAATTATTTCAGTTCCCATCCATGTGTGCACTATGGACACATATGGATATGCCCACATCCAATTTCATACCACAAGTTTCTTTTCCACCAAACCATTTTCAAGCAATGACACATGACATCTAACCAACACAACAAGCCACACTAAAAAAAGTCACCATGTTCCATATAAAAAATCCCAAATCACAATCCAACCAATTTTATAAAAAACATATAAGCACAATCAACACTCATATCATCAAATGTTATATTAATGACACAATTGAAATTTTTTCAAACACATTCTGTGCATATATACATCGGAATATTTTAAGAATCACATCAAAACAATTTTTTCAAATTCTAACAACATGAATACGTCATAATGAATTAACCAAATGCATCACAAAAATGAAAAAAGTATATATAAATATATTGAAATCACTAAAGAATCAATGAAATGCATCAGAAAGGAAAATAATAAAGACACATACCTCAATAGAGTGCATACGTGATAAAACACATGGAGAAGAAATAAACCCTCCCCCACCTTGATGAACGATATCCACATCCTAAATATCAAAAAAATCACACCACACATCAACCCTAACTTCTAGGGATTAGATAATACATAAAACCCCAAAAGAGGGGCCAAGATCTCAAGAAGGAGATAAGAGAAGAAGATTAATAGGATAAAATAAGACAAATTCCCGAAAACCTCACCAATAGATTTGAAGTGGGACAACCAAAGGGGAAGGAGGGTAATCAGGAGAGGCTTGGAGGATCCCATAGTGCCCAAAAAATGTCCCAAGTGGAGGAAATACAAGAAGATTATAAAAATAGGTTAGGTATAAATTGGAAATTTAATATTTAAAAATTCTAGGAAGCTCGCACAGTTTGGCCACACCGTTTGGGAAAATGTGTGCCAACCATTCTATCACTATCAGAAGAAAATGGAACATCGAATTGGATGGACATATTGTTTCCAAACCATACACCAACCATGTTGAATTCCATTATCCAGTTACAGAACTAAAACACACGAGTGTCACACAGTTTCCCAAACTGTGTGCAACTCATGCACCTTACTACTTGACACCCAAAACAAGCCTCACTATTACTTAGGAAAATCTGTATGGTTTACCTTAGCTATTATAAAACTATTAATAGACTAGAAACTCACTCAAGACTACCAAAATTCAAAAATTTACACAATGGATCAACCTGAACCTTACGCAAGCTGATCCAAATACAAAAAAATAATAAAATTAAGGACTATCCATGGTCAGGGAGTGACATTAATTCCATTGATTGTTGAAGCAATGCCTAAAATTAGATATCCTAGAATCACTACATATTCTGTAATAAAAGGATCAATAAATACATTATTCTGAAGGAAATTTTTAGTTTAACGTCATGCAACAAGGAAGAAACTAGATTAGTGTGAAAAAATGGTGATGTTGCGATTGGACCCAAGGATGAAAGTCTGGATGTTTCTACATTTCCCATGAAAATGAGAATAACCCACACTTAGTTCATGAATAACCATGAGGTATAACATCATGTGGAGAGTACCTGGACTCCCCAACATGAATATGGATAAAGTGGATGGAGGTGTGGTAGAAGACCAAAACCAACTACAGTGGTCCTCTTAGGTGAGGTTCACATTTTTATGAATTTTCATGCCATGAAGAGAAAATTAACTATGTCGATTAATGTCATGAAAGGATGGTAATATTCCTATTATGGAATTTCATTATGGGTAGATATGGGCCTTTTGAAATTTGTTAACCATTTTTTGTGTGGGTAAACTATTACTGAGACTCCTAATCCCACGTGATCAATTCCTGATCTAAGATATGAGGAATTACAACAGTACCTCCCACCATATAGAGGAATTTAAGAGAAGGGTAGGGTAATTTTTAATCATGTGATGGATGGAAAAGGATATAATATTGAGGGGTACCAACATATCTCATTAGAAATGAGAATCAAGACGTACATAGTTCTTTAAGAATAGTGATGCTTAATGTCATGTGGTATGGATGTTGGTGAATCGGGGTGAATATAGATGCATATTATGGATTCATGAAGTTTTACATCATATGGAAGGATGCTATTCATGTTTTTTAACATCTTTCAGTAATGATATGGGTTTCCCAATGTGAAAGAGATGGGAATTTGTGGTTCCATGTAGTTTGAATTCATGTGGTAAGGAAATTTTCATTCCATTTTAGTGGTATCCAGTAATGAAAATTTGATCACCTAATTTGAAAGGAATTTAATCATATTGATAGGCTCAATAATAGTGGTTTGGGTATCACTAAAAATACTATAATAGTAGTAATCATTCTATTCATATTTCTTAGGGAATCATGTTCTTTAACATCATGCATCTAGGACAATCTCCGTATAATTTATCATCATGTTGTTGAAAAGAGATACATATAACATAATATTATGTGGCTAGGAAAATATCCATAAAGTTTAAATCCATGTGGTTAGGATAATAGATACATTTATATTTAATGTCTTTCTGTTAGGAAATGATCCACATAGTTTAACATCATGCGATAAGGACATTGGATATATAGATTAATGTCTTGCAGTGTAGATAATGGATACCATGTAGTTTAAAGTATTTTTATTTGGACACTATCAATGTTTTTTAATGTCTTGAGGAAAGAAAATTGGGTATATATTTTAACATCTTGTGGTAAGGATGAAAGATACCATGTAGTTTAAGGTTTTTTTAGGAATTGAACAATACAGTTTAACATCTTATGGTGAGGATAAACTCTTTATAGTTTAAAGTCATGTGGTAAGGACAGAGTCAATTTGGATTCAAAAGGTAAATATACTGTTAGTCCCCTGACATAAACAGTGAGGGGGTATAGTTCTTCCTATTTAATGGAATATTTACCCATGATCTACCATATCACCATTTCCGAGTCTCAGATGATATTCAGGTAGGTTGTGCGTAGCTGTAGGGATAGTTCTAATCCATCGATGGGGGATTGATACTATGAATATTAATTTTCACTATATTTAGATAGTGAGAATGAATATTATGGAACATATTTCGTTATAGGGACAAGTAAAATCCCTTGGCGAACCTAATTGAGCATCATCTTTTCCATCATTGTGTGGATGTGACTCCAGGAGGCACCACCAAGGTAAATATTCCATTTTGGGGGTTTTTCATGGGTTTAGAATTCCTCCTCATCTGGGAGCGTGGTGTATTATAGTGTATTTTATTTGGAAGGATGTCTAGGGATAAAATTATCCTGGGATTTTCCCTTCACTGACTTCTATGTGGATCAATACAAGAGACCAGATGGGATTTATGGTTCTAACATCATCCTTTTGCGGTAGTAGCAACTATTTTGTCTTCCAGCATCATTTTAATGTGTGAGTTGGGTCCCCAAGGAGAATTATATGCTGGCCACATATATGATGGGAGGCCTCCCTTCCAACAAAAGGAATCAAAACTAATTGGTACAGTACATACTACTCGATACATTTGATGTATTATTTTGGCATGAGAGGGGCAGGTCCACTTTCATGCCTCCTGGAACCCTATATGCAAATTGGGTATTCCAATATGGTGTATATACACATCTTGATTTAGTCTATAAATTTATATTCATTTCTAAGGAAACTAATAATGATTTTTATTTTGAAATGTATTGTACATATCTTCTCTTCAAGAGAATGGAATCACTAATCAATGTTGGTCATGGGTCTACTTCGTTTCCTAATTTTATTTTATTGAGACCATATATGGAGGAAGAGACACCTTCCATAAATTATAGAGTGTAATTCCTATGATAATCCTCATCTTCCTCTAATTTTGATTGTATGGAGACATTTTTAGATGAAGATGGAAATATGGTATCTTTTCTATCACTATAAGGGTGATTGAGGTTATGCGAAGAGACATTATCATATCCTACTATCTGAATCCTCATAGAGATATGTCAGAGCTCCTTTCATGTAACACCATCACTAAGGATATAAGGGGAACAGAACTCTGGGATTAGATCTGCTACCTTCAGATTTATGGGGAGTACATAGTTTTTGTGGAGGATACTCTAGGGATTCACAAGGGAGTCCCCCTAAGCCATTGGGAGCTGTAATTTATATATCATTATCTACCATTGGTTTCTTTCCTTCTTGTAGAAAATATCTTCATCAAATATCCCTCCACAAGTCTTGAAGGTGGAATTTTCACCATGTAGTATTCCAACTTTCCCATCGGATGCTGACATTGTCTCCCAAAGATTGACATACTGTACAGTTTATCATCCTTTGATGGGGACGTGTTCTGTGTAGTTTATCATGATGTGTTAAGGATGTGAATTTAGGTGGTTGGTCCAATATATAGAAACCAAGAGTCCTTATATATCTCATTTGAATGAGAATCATGACATTCATATTTCTAGAATGCATGTGTGGTAGGAGAAAAAACCAGCAACGATGGTCCTCTCAGGCGAGGTCCATTGGAATTTAATGTTTTATTTCATGCAAGGGACATCAAATGTGTTTTTTAACATCATGTGGAAAAGACTCATGGTATTCCATTTACCATATTTCATTCAAGAACATAATGACCATATCTAAAGATTTTATGCCTTGTATTTTGTGGGGAAACCCATAATAAAATTCCAAATCTCAAGAGGGATATGATCGATATGATAAACAAGGAATGACAAGGTTTACTTTCACCATTAGAAAGTAATAAAATAGGATAAGAGTATGTTTCCTCGTGTGGTGGTTGGACCAAGATATCTTACCAATAAACCCCTACGTATCTCATTGAAAATGAGAATCAAGCCATATATAGTTCTTTAAAACCCATTCAGTTTAATGTCATGTGGAAAGGGCATGGGCCATACAGTTTATCATTATTTAGTAAAGATGTATTCCATGTAGTTTTAATGTCATATAGTAAGGATGTGATTAGTGATGTTTAACATCTTTTAGTAAGGATGATTCTCACGAAGATTAATGTCTTGTGGTAAGGACATCATATGTGTTGTTTAATATCTTCCATTAAGTACATCTGTCATGTTGTTTAATTTTTTTGGTTATGTAAATCATCCATAAATTTTAACATCATATGGTAAGGAATATGGTAAATAACCTATCAGAAGAGTAGATCTTCCAAAATAGATTTGAGAAATCTTATGCAGATTTCATGTGTTTTAGGTTCATTAAATTCTTTTGAGCCTACAAATACCTATTATTCCGAACAATCCTTGAAGACAAATCATCATTATACTGTGTTATTGATATATTGATGGTAGGGGAAATGGTTTCCATAGCCAATCAACCCTCTTCATTCATCGTCCTCGTTATTGGGATTTCTGTTCAACCTTCTTCCACGGCATAGTCAAAATACTATGAGGCATGATTTGTTGGGAAGGAATAGGTTTTGTTCAATACTAAATTAAAATATGGTCATTTATTTAAAGGAAGATGATGGATCAGGATCTACTACACAATCAGTGTAGCCTGTTCTTAGTGAAGAGATGAATGGTGTAGGGATTCAGGTGTTGGTGGTTTGAGTATATCAATTTCCACCTTCACTTGCATCCAATTTTTAATGAAAAAAAAATCTTCTATTATGTGACTGAGATGTTTATGTTAGGGGAAATGGTTGTCAAGTCCTACAAACCTTGCCTCACTTGGTATTCTCATTATTGAAATCTATGTCAAACCATTATCCATAGAACAGTTGAAATACCCAAAAACATGTTGGGCACGGAAGGAATGTACTTTTCACTTCTTGTATTCTAGATATCGGTGACCAACATTATTATCTCTCATTTTATATGATCCAACATTGGCTCAGGTACATGGATATGACTAGGGTATGGGGTAATGAGTCATTTTCTTTATTGGTTTAGGGATAGGTTTTGATGCCTTTGGTGTCATCAATGATGGATATGCTTCCAATTAATTACAAGATACCAACTCTCATGGAGGTTTTGTGGTAGCATCTAAGGTTAGATGGTTTTCAGACTATCCCAGATGAGGTGGTGTAAATATGGAAATGGAATCATCCCTATGGAATATGGTGACATGGAACCAAGATTGGAGTTTTCCTAATGAGAGGATGAAAAATATAATTTTGTTCCTAGCCCTGTGGGATGTGGAACATCACTATAGAGAGTGATTTAATAATAAGATACAAGTACATCATCCAAAGGTGGGGATATTTAAAGAGTTATAAAAATTATCTACCAGATATAATTATTCTTTTATGAATTTGATAGATATTTTCCTCAATTCAAACTGCCTTATCGGCCTAAAATGGATAGCTTGAAGGATCCATGAAAACACCATTTTCTCCATTTTTGTCAAAGTTAGTGGATGATGATGGTAGATTAAAAAATGGACCCTAGAGACTAAATCCATAATTGTCACTGTCCTTATGATCCATTATTATTACCATCTATTTTGACTCAACAGATGGCATGAAGGCATGATTGTATCATTGAGGAGTGTGCTCGTCTTGATTTGATGAGATATCTTCATATTTGATGGATATTATATTCATTAATACAAAAATAAGATTGTGCTACTCCATAATGGAGTAACTCATTCAGAGGGCCAGTTTTTGTGGTACCGGTTGAGGGGTCGATGCCATTGGTACAATTTTGGGGGTTAGATCCCATGATGAAGATGATCTCAGGGTAAAATATGAAAAAATATTTCCCCATACCTATGGGTTGTGGTGTCAGAGGCTAGTTGAGATGAAGTCAGTGATTCTAAGCTAGAAATGATCTAGGATTGATTCTATGTCATTATTAGGATATAATGGTGGTCCTTAGGTAGATTAGAAGTAGTAGTTATATAATCCTACTTTGGAGCTACATCATATGGATACTCCAAGATGTATGTCCTACTAGGTCCACTAAAATGGAAATTTGTTATGGTCACAACTTCATCTGCAACTCCTCATATAGTCATGGTCACATGATAATGATGGAAACCAGAATAGATGGGATCCCTCCTAAGAATCTCTTGTGTGATCAATTTGATCTTATTATTTCCCTCATACACCCTCCTTAGGTTGGGATGGTGTGTATAGATGTGATCTAGGGACAGGCTCCAAAAGTGGTTGAAAGTGGTGACAGGGGACACTTCTTCTACTATGGCATTTGGTGGGAAAGACGGTCGGTGAAAAATCATCCTCCAAAGGATTTCATGGCACAATTCTAGAGCCAATATGGAGTTGTTTAGGTGGTATTATGAACCAAATATGTTCAAAAACTGATACTAGAAGTTGTGTGTTGGGGAAATCATACATCAAGGCATCGGGGTCAAAGAATCTTTTCCAATGATCTTAGAATCCATTGACACATTAGATGATGTAATTTAGATAGTAATGAATCTTTATAAGTCTTCAGAATAAAACAAGACACGTTATTAGTGCCGCATCATATATAAGAGTACATGCTTGATGAATGACTTTCACAATTAAAGGATAAAGAGGCAGTCCTTCTTGTTACACGATGATCAGTGTGGTTAAAAATAAATGTGACATGTTCACATTTTTTCTTGTGGAATAAGAACAACATAAACTATATGGATGTGCCCTTAAAAAACTATCATTTTTGACCCATGAACGGGTTGATATAGTAAAACTATTTCCCTTTGGGTTTACCATTTTTTCCTAGGGGTTTTATAATGTGCAATGGATTTCGCCCAATGGCTTGATTGCTAGGGGTTTTAGGGACTCACTAAATTATTCCCATTGTTATTTAAATTTGATTAGTATTCCCTAGAAACTCCCAATGTTTCACACATCTATAACTAGCTACAAACCTACTTTCCAAAGGCCATAGGATATTTGTGGTTTCACACACAATAATGCTTAAGAACACCCATTTGTTAAGAGTTTGGGGGCCAATCTCATCACACCCTCTTTGGGGGAATTGTTTCCAACTCTAGAACTCCCTTGTATATTTTATATATTTTCATAAAATCCATATGATACCCCCCATACATGATTTTTTACCCAACTGTCGATGATTGATTATGAACTTGTATTGATATTAACAACTGTGTGCATATCACATGCTCTCTATCGTTGATTTATTTTGTTTGATGCTTTGGTACATGGCCTTTTTTGAGCACCCTGGAGTTTACTGCTATCTAGATTGACAGTTATTGTCTTGGATATGGGATTGAACCACTATAAGGTATCCAACATACCCTATGAAAAATGGGAATCCAAAACCACATAGTTCATTTGATATAGTTTAAGGTCGTATGAGTGGACACATCCATGTAATTTAACGTTATATGGAACGGACGTGAATCTCATGATTCAAACTCAATGAGGAATCCCACAAATCCTATTTAGAATAGGAATTGGATTCTATGTTGTTCATGTAATGAGGGTGAGTTTCATGAGAGGTACAACAATAGAGTCCTTTACGAGACTTATGCTTGTGAGGCTTCCCAATATTTATTCTTTGGGAATATGGACCTTTTACGGGAAATGAGATTTTATTCGACTAACATCCCAATAATGGACCCAAACTTGGAGAAATATCAAAATTCTATTGATACAATCAGTATTGGCCACTTACCCCATTTGAGACATGATTGGTTTGAGAAACAAAAGGAAGTGGTATATTGGACACATTACATGTGTGATTGGGATAACATATTAAAGCTTCCTTTTGATGGGAATGACTAAATAGATCATAAAGGATATGGTATGTAACTCATGCCTTTGAAAGTAATTCTATATATCCTATTTTATAATAGGAATCAGAGTCATCTTTGTTCAGTTATTCCCCCAACCCACTGATGGAATTAAGTTACTTGATTGCATGATCAGGGTTTATACTTAAAATGATGCATGGGTATGAGTCCTCTTCTCATCTACTGATGGGTGAGGTATTTTAGTAGACCTATTAAAGAATATAATCACCTAAGTTAGAAATAATTTGGAGAATAAGGTACATACACTAAAATGGATTTCCATTGGATCTCATGACTTAAGAAGGCATCCTATGTATCCTGGTTAAGGTGGGAATTATTGTTCTCGTAGTTTAATTGAATTATCAATCCATTAATGGTTGAGATATGATAATCATCCCCTGAGAATTATTGGGTCCCAACAGAGGATATGTCATGAATACAAGGCTTAGAAAAAATAGATGTTAATTTGATTTCAGTTCATAGGAAGTCTTCCTACGTATCACGGTTATTATAGGAATAAGAGTTCACATAGTTCACTTATCCCATATCCATCAAAAATGTTATCGTGGATAATAAACTCAGAGATATTAGTATCATCTCGATGATTTTTGGAATGATATTATGTTATACATAGATAGATGTTCTTTAGTTGAGGAAATATTATATTATTCTTGTTATCAGGTTTTACATATTATGGCTGCCTAATTGGTCAGGTCATACACTCTGAGGTTGCGTGATGACACACTCATTCTTTATATTCTAAATGATTAAAGAGAGGTTGTAACTATAAAATATTTGTCTAAGAGAATGATACCAACATGGTCATGTGAGTACATAACCCTTTATTATAAAGGAAACATACCTTACAAAATGGGAATATAGCATAAGATTCATGTTCAGGGTTCACATGGAATGAGTCCAAGTAGGTCTGCCGAATAAGGTTGACATGTATTAGTGAATTTTCCGGAAATGTATTAGTTTCTTTCTAGGAATTTCCTAAATGTGTTCCTGATATGCTAGGGAAGAATCATTTAATGGAAAACATGTCTATGGGAATATTCCTAACGAGCTGGACATGTCCTAGGTGATCTGTCTGACATGCCTCAATTGTCTACTAGAAAAATCTTGATTATCTGGATGATATGTTGGGGAACTAATCTGACATGGATGACACATACAAGGTTCTTGGCTAATCAATCGAAATTCCTTTTATTCCTTCTCATAGGTGAAGAATAAATTTCTATGATGATTCACATAATCAAAGAAGACATATATGGGGTCTTGCGAATGATCAAAATAGACATGACTATGAAATGTTGCATGATAAACATGACTCATTTATGGACCGTTGAATGACAATGAGGACATGTATATGGAAAATCACATGATCATGATGACAATCCAAATTCACCTCGCATGATCAAATTTCATTTTCAGTACATATTCACATGACCAAGACAATGAACTTCTAGGTGTTTCAGATGACCGATTTGACTTGTCCTAGGTTTGTCGTGTGACATTGCAGATATTTCAAGGAGTGTCATCCTGATGGGGTTGACACTTCCTAGGAGATCATTATTATATGTCTTAATTTTCTTCAAGACATATCTTGATTGTCTGCCTGATATGTTGGGGCACAAATCTGACGTGGTAGACACATCCAAGGGTGTGTTCCTAATTAATTGATATGCCTTTGATTCCTTCACATAGGCAAAGAATACATGTCCAAGCTGCTTCGCATGACCAAAGAAGACTTGTCGGGGGTCTCTAGAATTATCAAAGTATTCACGATAGTGTGCTATATCATGAATAATATGACTCATCTCTGGACTATTGCATGATAATGTGTACATGTCTATGGAAAATCGTATGATCATACTGACATTCCAAATTCCCCTTCGCATGATCATATTGCATTGTCTAGTGTATCTTCTCATATCCAAGATTGACAACTTCAAGGTGTTCCGCATGACAGATATGACATTTCATATGCTTTTAGAGTGACATAAATGGAATTTCAATGGGTTTTCACCTGATCAACATGGGCTATCCTTGGGTCACAAGTCCCATTAGAACTATCATGATCACATTTCCTAAAACCATTCATGTGGAGGGTTCTCATGGATTGTAACGACCCAAACTTTTTGAATAGTATATTAATTTACTCTTAAGGATTTAATAGTGATGTTAATGGTTAATGAAGAAAGAATATTTGATGGCTTCATCCAGTAGACTCGAACCATATGAAGCCCACTTATCAGATCTTGGGAAGGAGGTGGCATCTTTGGGATTCACTTTGGACCAGGCCCAAGCCGAACTCCATCGTGTCAAGCTTGAATGAAATCTCCTACGGGAGAAGTTCAAGTTATTGGTGATTACTACTAGGGAAATGTTATCCGAGCCTCCATCAGATTCTCTCACCTTATCACACCTTACACTTAGGTCATATGCTAGTGTTATAAGGGGCTATGTAACGAGATCGTAGCTACTTTTTGTAATCCTTTGAGATAAATAAAATTCTGATTTCTTCCTATGGTGAAGTTTGTGAATTTTCAGATGCCCAGATAAAAATAGGATGTATCTTATGGATCAATTTTGAAAAAAGGGATATTTTAAAATATTTATGCAATCCGTAAATAATTAATGATGTGTAAGGATTTTCAAAAAATGGTCTTCTGAATATGTGTTCAGTATGAAATTTAGAGTCTAATAAGATCAACTTATTTTTTGGTGAATAGTAAATTATGAATAGTGATTTTATGCTTAGGATTAGTAATGTGACTAGATGGATTAGTAATATCACTTAAAGAAAGTATTAATATAATTTGGCACCTTGATTAAGTAATGTAATTCAATAAAATAGGTAAATAACTGTTTCAGAAATTATTAGTTAAGTATTAGTTTTTTCATGTGAATAGTGTTTTTTATTTAAAAATTATATGAAAATTATTTAGAAAATTATTTTTAAAAAAATTGAGATCATTTTTTAATTTAGAGCATCGATATTATGTTAAGTTGAATTTTTGGGGTTTTTCTTGAAAAGTTGAATTTTCAGTGAATAATGAATTTTTAGTTTAGAGTTTCGGGTGTTTAATGACATCATTAAGGATTTAATAATTATGTAATAATTCTGGTCAAATAATGAATAGTAATATAAGGTATGAGGTGCCCAAGTTTCCAAAACCATGGGCATGCCCATGGTTTTTCCAATACCACCAATGAGGTGTCCCTTGGCCATTAATGTCGTGTCCCCTCACTTCCCCTATAAATACAAAGCCATTCTCTCATCCTTTCCATTCCAAAATCCTCCTCAACGATGTTATGGTCCCATTACCTCCCAAGGAGTCCTCCGATGGTGCCCTCATGCCTCCCAAGTCCCCGGACTTCAAGATTTCGAAGTTACTCTTCAATGTATGGGATTCTTTCACTCTTTCCATTTTCAAAGTTCTACCTTCATGTCAAGTCTTTTAAGTTCCTTTTTTCCATGTTGGGGTGTGATATCTATATTCATCATACTTTCCTTTTATTTTAACATGATGATAGACCCTATTTAAACTCATCAATTCAGTTTTTTTAAGTTTTAAGTGACGTCGTTAGGCTACCGAATCCTTCATAAGAGAAATCTTATTTTTTTCTTCATTTCATGTTTTTCATTTCATATGTTATGTACATCAAATTTCATTACCATGTTATTATATCCTTTATATTTTTTCCCCATGATGTTTTATGGATCATTTTTGTGTGGGTGACCCATGTCCCCTCCCTTTTCAATGTTTCCTAAAACCCTGTAACATAGCCTTTATGCTGCAGAATTTTCGCCTCAAAATGTCTTTATCTTTTTCTCAAATTAATTTAATTTATTAAGTGAATACTCAAAGATTACTTCTTCTACAGGGGTATTCAAAAATATATCAAAATTTTAAATTTAAATTATTGTATTTACATACATGAAACCCACATTCCTTTTCTGTGGGTTTAAAGTGACATCAAGATCATGTCTTTAAAGAAGTTTTTAAAACGTTATGATTATGAAATGAAACCCATTTCATTTATGCTATATGTGATATTTATGAAATTTTTTATGATGATATAGGTGGATCACATGATAATAATGGAAATTAAGTGTGCGCTCTGATGGAGCTCCAATGCATTGGGTAAAGACTTTATCTCTAGAGAATACCAATTTAACAATACCTTGGTGAATAACCTTGGTAATTTTTTTATGACACCTTGGGGATGGACCTTGGTGATACAGAAATGACTGTCTAAGTTAAATGTTGTAGCCACATCTTCAAGTTATGAAACACGTTATTTTTATTATGATATGCCTCATGATCTCTTTCTCATTCCCTAATGTTATTTATCATGACTTTATTTATGTATCTTAAGTTCACATGTAAAATGATTCTCCTGTTTCCCTTACTGGGACTTCTACTCACCCTTTCCTTTGATGTATGCTCACAGGTTATGACATTCTATAATGAACTTGGGATGAACCATGAAGAATCCTTTCAAGTGTTTAAGAATAATTTTTTTTTCTTCGTGTATTAAGTTCCTGGTTTCTAAGACACTAGACCTTAATGATCCTCGGTTTTGTAAAATGTAATGAAAAGTTATGTTATAAAAAGGTAGGATGCTACAGTTGGTTTTAAAATATGGTTTAGTAATTTATAGAAATTAGGCTATTAAAACATTAAGAATAACCCTATAGAAAAGTTTAAATATACGAAAAAATTCCTGGTATTTTGGTGAGTATTGAGTTAGTGGTTTACCAAACAAACACTTCCTTGTCTGGATACGAGCAGGTAGAGGTGTCTCAGGCACAGGTGTACATATAGGTAAAACCTGAAAACACCACTTTGAGCTAGAATCAAACAGGAACTGGTGCATGAGAATGGGTCTTGCTACACTCTTAGTTACAACACTCTCGGGGGATATGTTTGGTTAATCACAAGCTTTTTATAAATCATTATGAAAGAATTATGGAGAAATATAAATGTTTAAGCATGAATTTTTAAGACATAGAATCCTTTATCATTAAAAGATATATAAATGAAATAAGTTTCTTACTAATATTTTATTCTTTTAGAAAATAGTGGGCAATAGGATGAACTGTGAAAATGGTGACCGCAATGGACCATGTGCTGACGACCCTCCGATGGAAGCCAAAATGGAAACATTCATGCGAATGATGAACCAAATGACTCATGTTATGAGTAATAACTTGAATCAAGCTGAGAGGCTGATCTCACCATAAAGGGAACAATATTCTATTGAGTCCTTCATGCGTCAACTACCACCAACATTCAATGGATCTACTGACCCATTGGTTGTGGAACAATGGATATGCTCCATTGAAAAGATATTTTCTGTACATCATTGTTTGGAATAAGAAAAAGTCACCCTTTATATTTACCACATAGAGGGAGAAGTTGATCAGTGGTGGTCACTAATCAAAAACATTAATCCAAGAGGAGAGATGGAAGATATGGAGTGGGAAGAGTTCAGGGGAATATTCTTTGATAAGTATTTCCCTTGTTCGATCAGAACGATAATGAATAAATAATTTCTTGAGCTGAAATAGAAGGAGAATGAATCCAATAGAATCTTCGAGATGAACTTCACAAGGATTTCCCATTATACATCAAGCATTGTCATGGACCCTAATGGTAAGGTTGATAGAGCCTTGGGTGGACTAAGACCTCATCTGCGGAAGAATCTAGCCAACATGGACTATGATATCTACGAAGAAATAGTTCGAAGTGCTATGAAAGTCGAACTGGAGTTTGGTGAGACACAGTGGTCTCACAAATCTAATGAGAAGAAGAGATATCTAGAACCAAGCCTGTGAAGAAGATTTGATCAGGAAATATGTGGAAGGCAAATGCAACTTTCCACATGCAGTAAATGTAGGAAGAAGCCTTCGGGGCACTACTTGATCAGAAGTGGAAAGTGCTACAAGTGTGGAAGAGAAGTCCATATTCCTCAGAATTGTCATAGTGAGGTGAAGCCTCAACTCCCCAACATTAACGAAATAGGAAATATGGTTATAACCATACCCGAAGTCCAATTCATCAAGTGTGGACAGATTGGGAACTTTTCTAATCACTATCCAAATCCGAGGGTAGTAGAGGGGAATCACCATCAACCTCAGCAAAGGCCAAGGGATCAAGGTCGTGCTTTTTCTAGCACAACAACTGAAGTTGAAGCTCCGAATGACATAGTAGTAGGTACTCTTGTTGTCCTCCCAGAACTAGGAAGTAAATTGTTTGATTCTAGTTCTACACATTCCTTTATTTTTTCTATGTTTGAAAAAAATATAGAATCAATCCCCGAACTGCTAGAGGTATAGTTGTCAGTCAATACTCCGAGTGGGATTATCCATTCATCAATAGTGTTTAGAGACTCTAGTGTTTCCTTTAGTGAGCACAATATTATTGAAAATCTAGTAGTTATTCCCATGATGGAATTCAATGGTATACTAGGGATGGACTGGCTCTCAAAGTATAATGCTAAGATCAAATGCAGAACTAAGAAAATCTCAATAGTCTTGAATGAAAGACCTACAATTATATTCCAAGGAGAGATATACCGGCCTGATCCTTTTCTAGAGGCACCTCCAATAGCCTTTTTTATGGAGTTAATCGGTGAGGATGAAGAAGGAAAAGAGAGTATATAAATAGAAGATGTTTCAATTATTTAGGAATACATGGACATATTACCTGAGGAGTTACCTAGACCTCCCCTAGAAAGAGAAGTAGAGTTCTCCATTGAACTCGTACCTGGATCTAAACCGATATTAAAGACCCAATATAGAATGAAAAATGTGGAGCTAGAGGAGTTAAAGAAACAACTCCAAGACTTGTTGGAGTAGGGGTTTATCCGACCGTCCTTGGGAATAACCAGTTCTCTTTGTGAAGAAGAAGGATGGATCAATGTGGCTATGCATAGATTATAGAGAACTAAATAGGATCACAGTGAAGAACAAATACCCTCTTCCAAGAATTGATTATTTATTTGACCAACTTCATGGGGCTAAATTATTCTCCAAGATTGATCTTCGATCTGGTTATCATCAACTAAGGGTGAAGAAGAAGTATATTCCAAAGGCTGCCTTCTGATCAATATATGGGCATTATGAGTCTACTGTTATGCCCTTTGGCTTGACTAATGATACTAATATTTTCATGGATTTAAGGAATATAGTCTTTAAGGACTACCTTGAAAACTTTGTGGTAGTTTTTATTATTGATATTTTGATATATTAAAAAAGTTTTGAGGAGAATGAAGATCATCTGAGGATTATTTTTCAAACACTGCGGAAGGAGAGGCGCTTTGAAAAGTTCATCAAGTGTGAGTTTTCGTTACAACAAGTGGCTTTCTTGGGGCACATCATAACTAGTGAAGGAATCTCGGTTGACCCTACAACGACAATGGTTGTGGGGGAGTGGCCTCAACCCACAACAGTAATTGAGATTCTTAGTTTCCTTGGTTTAGCAGGATATTATCGGAGGTTTGTGAATATCTTTTCACGGCTTTCTAATCCACTAACCATGTTGACTCGAAAAGGGGTTAAGTACATCTGGACAATGGAATGTGAGTAATGTTTCCCATAGCTAAAGAATAGATTGGTTACTGCACCTGTGTTAACACTACCATCTATCGGAGAAGGATTAGTTATTTTTAGCGATGCATCTCTGAAAGGGATTAGGTGTTTCCTCATGGAAAATGAAAAGGTAATTGATTATACATCTCATCATCAAAAGAAACATGAGTAGAATTATCCTATGCATGAACTAGAGCTGGCAGCAGTTATTTCTTCTCTAATGATATGGAGGCATTATCTTTATGGCGAAAAATCTGATATATACTCCGACCACCAAATTTTAAAGTATATTTTCACATAGAAAGAATTGAATATGAGAAAATTGAGATTGTTGGATATTGTTGAAGACTATGAATGTTCAATTCATTATCACCCGGAAGAGAAAACAAAGTCACGGATGTGTTAAGCAGGAAAGACCTGGTTCTTCTGGAAACAATGACGATCCTAGGAGATCCCTTGATTAAGGATCTAGTAAAACTGGACATGGGAATTTTAAGGGAACTTACATCATCAACCCCACCCCAAATGATTTCTCAACCTTCATTACTAGAGAATATCAAGAAGGATAAAATAGAAGATCTTTTTTGTAGGAGAAGCTTGAGGCTGTGAAGGATGGGAAGTTTCCTGATTTCAATATTGTTCAAGAAGGTGTATTGGAATTTCATACAAGGATATGTGTTCCATATATTTAGGATATAAAGAAACAACTAATGGATGAAGATCATAACTCTACTTTCTCTATACATTTTGGAAGCACTAAAATGTATAGAGACCTTCATGATCATTATTAGTGGGATAACATGAAGAGGGAGATTGCTGATTACACTAAAAAGTGCATGGTGTGTCAACAAGTAAAGGTCAAACAACAACTTAGTAAGGGGGTATTACAACCGCTACCCATACTAGCATGGAAGTGGGATAATATCACTATGGACTTTGTCACTGGTCTCCCAAAACATCCAAAGGGAACAGTGTGATATATGTTATAGTGGACCGTCCCACCAATATTGGCCATTTTATCTCTTTTTAGGATGATTTCTCTCTAGATAAACTTTCCACGATAAATGTTAAGGAAGTGGTGGGGCTGTATGGCGTATAACTATCCATTCTATCTGATCGTGATCCAAGATTCACATAAAAATTTTGGAGAAGTCTTCAGTATGTTCTGAATACTGAATTGAATTTTAGTACGGCCTATCATCCTCAAACTGATGGAAAATCTGAAAGAAATATTCAGACACATGAGGACATGCTGAGATTATACTCAATGAAATTTAAAGGTGGATGTGATCAACACGACCCATTACTTCTGTTCTCATACAACAACAGCTTCCTTTTGAGTATTAAGATGGCACCCTATGAAGCTCTCTATGGAAAGTGATGTAGAACTCCTACTTGTTGGGATGAAGGTGGTGAGAGAAATCTTCTTGGGCCTGATCTTGTGCAGGAGATGACAGAAAATGTTCATGCCATCCAACAACACATTAATGCTACTTAGAGTCGGCAGAAGAGCTATGTTGACAACCGTTGAAGGGACTAGGAGTTTAGTGTTTGAGACAAAGTCTTCCATTGAATTTCTCTATGTAATGGAGTCCTGCGGTTTGGGAAGAAAGGGAAGATCATCCCTAGGTACATTGGCCTCTATGAAATCCTTGATCGCATAGGAGTAGTGGCCTATCGTCTATCTCTTCCATCAAACCTATATCAAGTTCACGATGTCTTCCACGTATCTCCCATGAGGAATTTCATACCTGACCCTTCGCATTTACTGAAACCAGAGGTGGTACAACTGGAACAGGACCTCTCTTATGAGGAACATGCAGTGGATCTCTTAGACTATAGAGACAAGGTTCTACGCAACATGTCTACCCACCATATGAAATTTTTGTGGAGGAATCATAAGTATAAAGAAATGATGTGGGAGCCTGAGGAAACAATGAAGCAAAAGCACCCCTCACCTTTCTCAACTAGTCCTTTGGTTTAAAATATTGGGGACTAAATTTCTTAATGGGGGAAGAATGTGACGACCCAAACATTTTGATTAGTATATTAATTTACTCATAACGATTTCATAGAGATGTTAATTGTTGATATAGAAAGAAGAGTGGATGGCTTCATCCAGTAGACTCGAACCATATGAAGCCCACTTATCAGAGCTTGGGAAGGAGGCGACATCTTTGAGCTTTTCTTTGGACCAAGCCCAAGTCGAACTCCAGCGTGTCAAGATTGAAGGGAATCTCCTACGGAGAAGTTCAAGTTAGTGGAGATTACTACTAGGGCAATGTTATCAAAGCCTCCATCAGATTCTCTCACCTTTTCACACCTTACACTTAGGTCATATCCATGTGTTATAAGGGGATATGTAAGGAGACTGTAACTACTTTGTGTAATCCTTTGAGATAAATAAAATTGTGATTTCTTCATATGGTGAAGTTTGTGAATTTTCAGATGTCCGGATAAAAATAGGATGTATCTTAAGGATGAATTTTTTTAAAAAAAGGGATATTTTTAAATATTTATGTAAACCTTAAATAATTAATGATGGGTGTGGATTTTCCAAAAATGGTCTTATGTAAATGTGTTCAGTAAGAAATTTTGAGTCTAATAAGATCAACTTAATTTTTGGTGAACAGTGAATTATGAATAGTGATTTTAGGCTTAGGATTAGTAATGTGGACAAATGGATTAGTAATCTCACTTAAAGAAAGTATTAATATAATTTAGGCACCTTTATTAAGTAATTCAATTCAGTAAAATAGGTATAAAGCTATTTCTGAAATTATTAGTTAAGTATTAGTTTTTTTGGGTGAATAGTGTTTTTTATTTAAAAATTAAATTAAAAATATTTAGAAAATTATTTCTAAAAAGTGGAGTTTATTTTTGAATTTAGAGCATCGATATTATATTAAGGTTAATTTTAGGGATTTTTCTGGAAAAGTTAAATTTTCAGTGAATAGTGAATTTTCAGTTTAGATTTTCGGGTGTTTAATGACAACATTAAGGATGTAATAATTATGTAATAATTATGGTCGACTTATGAATAGTAATATAAGGTATTAGGTGTCCCATGTGGCCAATACCATGGGAAAATACCCTGGTAATGCCCATGGTTTTTCCAATACCACCAATGAGGTGTCCCGTGGCCATTAATGCCTTGTCCCCTCACTTCCCCTATAAATACCAAGCCATTCTCTCATGTTTTCCATTCAAAAATCCTCATAAACAATTTCTTGGTATCCTTAACTCCCAAGGAGTCCTCCCAAGGTTCCCTCAATCCTCCCAAGGTCACAAACTTCATGATTTCAAAGTTACTCTTCAAGGTAAGGGATTCTTTCACTCTTCCCATTTTCAAAGTTCTACTTTCATGTAAAGTCTTTTAAGTTACATTTCACCATGTTGGGGTATGATATTTATATTAATAATACTTTAAATTGATGTTAAAATGATGAGAGACTCTATTTAATCTCATCAATTCATTTTTTTTGATGTTTTAAGTGATGCAGTTTGGATGCCGAATAATTCATAAGAGAAATATTATTTTTGTCTTCCTTTCAAGTTTTTCATTTCATATGGTATGTACATAAAATTTCATTACCATGTTCTTATATCAAATATATTCCGTTCCCCTACTGTTTTATGGAACATTTATGAGTGGGTTACCCATGACCCATCTCTTTTTAATGTTTTCTAAAACCCTGTAACATAGCCGTTATGCTGTAGAATTTCCACCTAAAAATGTCTTTCTCTTTTTCCCAAATTATTTTATTTTATTAAGTGAATACTCAAAGATAATTCTTCTACAGGGGTATTCACATATATATCAAAATGTTATATTTCTATTCTGGGATTTCCATACATGAAATCTGCTTTCCTTTTCTGTGGGTTTAAAGTTACATAAAGATCATGTCTTTAATGTAGTTTTTAAAATGTTATGATTATGAAATGAAACCCATTTATTTTATGATATATGGGTTATTTATGAAATTTTTTATGATGATATATGTGGCTCACATGATAATAAATAAAATTTAAGGGTTCTACCTAATAGCTCTCCAATGCATTGGGTAAATACTTAAACACTAGAGATGACCATTTTAACTATACCTTGGTGAATAACCTTGGTAGTTTTTTAATGTCACCTTGCGGATGGACCTTGGTGATACAGAAATGATTTTCTAAGTTAAGTGTTGTAGCCACATCTTAAATTTATGAAACACATTATTTTTATTATTATATTCCTCATGATCTCTTTCTCGTGCCTTAATGTTATTTATCATGACTTTATTGATGTATCTCAAGTTCAAATGTAAAATGATTCCCTTGTTTCCCTTACAGGGATTTCTGCTCACCCTTTCCATTGATGTATTCTAACAGGTTATGAGATTCTATAATGAACTTAGAATGAAAAATGAATAATCCTTTCAAGTGTTTAAGAAGAATGTATTTTTGTCGTCATGTATTAATTTCCAGGTTTCCAAGAAACTAAACTTTAAAGATCATCGGTTTTGTAAAATGTAATGAAAAGTTATGTTATAAAAAGGAGGGATTCTATATGGATACAATTAGAGACTCATTTATGTTTATGTTATAAAATTTCATGTAAAAAGGGATCATTTCCAATGTCTAGGTAGACTATTATTTTCCCAGGTGGGGGCGGGAGTCATGGATTTTGGAAGGGTCTTCTCGTGATTTCTCTAGTGGGCTGAGGTTGTGTTCATCCATGGGAATATCCACATGAAGCGGTCATTTGAAAATACATCCTTCATGTAGTTTAAATTAACATAATTAGGCCTTATGAGGGATGTTGTGGTCATGAGTGGGGAGTTTTTATCAAATCCTTTTCAAGCATGGGTATCAATAGACACTGTACGGTGATGATGAGGGGTGAACGTCCCAACATCTAAAATGTGGTGTCAAGGAAGGGTTCCATCTCATTACTAAGGGTGTGGATTCTTATCTAATTATGTTATGGATGTGCTTACCCAATTTTGGCATATTATTTTCATGGTTGTGTTATCATTGTATTAGTGCACGATCTCCAATGTATCATTTGTGGGATTCTTCATATGGACATTGGGGATTTCATATAGTGTCGCATACACATATAGGGGCTCTTAGTACTGAAATATCAAGTAACCTTTAGGTATGGAGTTCACATCCTCGATACATTATCCACATGAAAAGAGACTCATGAGTAATTTCTCACTGAATCCATTACTTCTGAGGACAAGTTCGAGCATCATGATACTAAGTATTCATGCATTTATACTAATATTTGGGTTTCATGGACAAGGAAATGAAACACAACAATACTGAGCACAAGCATTTCCAATGTTATATATTTACAGACACCATCATTGACATTGACTGATCAAAGAAGTCTGATATAGGAATTCCCACGTGATATGGACACTCAAAACTCGACAACCCATCTGCAACCGCATGACCACCATGTGGTCTCACAATGAACTCTCCGACTAGGGTCGTCATGTGTAGAGACATATGTGAATACTTCATGACAAGGGGGATCCTTCCATTGCTAGATTTAAGGCTTGCATGTTCCATCGCATGAATTTATATTGATCATATGATCACACAATCAAACGGGAGGTCATGCATGGGATCTCGTGAAAACATTTTGGGGGTTCACACAGGGGTTGTCGACGTGGAAGAATGAACATCCTTGTGAGATCACGAATCTAATGAGGAATCATGTAATTAATAGAAAACTTTTTTCAAACCAAGGGTTGTATGATGCGATTTTTTATAAGTATTATGATTTTTTTATAAAAATCATCGGTTAAAAATATTTTAAAAATACCCCTTAAAGGCAGCTTCACTAATGCCGCTTTCCATCCCCCGTGCCACCTTATATTCAGATCGATGACATGGAAATAGTGGTAGGGGGATGCCACCTTTCGCCTATAGGTGAGGCAAATGTTGCACCGCCGATACTAACTTTTTCCTCATGCAAAGGCGAAAGGCGACATCAGTGGTGTCAATGTTCCCTCAAGTCTCTATGAAAGGGTAGCCCCCTTCACCTACATTTTCCCCCATCTCTCCTATATCCACTACTTCTCCCTCTAAAAAAATTCATTATTCATGGCATGGATTTAGTGGTCCAAAAGAAGGTGTTTTTTTGTGAAGCATCATTTATAGATATTTTTTAGTTAACTTATTGTTTTTAATTTATTTAATTAATTATTTTTAGTTATAAATATTTAATTTTTTAGGTAGTTTATTTAGTTATAAATATTTTTTTTATTAGGTTGTTTAATTAGTTATATGTAGTTTTGAATAATAATTTTTAATAGTAATGATTATGTATTGATTAATTATAAATTATGTATAGAATAACTTATGATTATGTATTATGAAATTTTGGTAGCATAAAGATTATGTGGTTATCTATGAAATCAAATCCTTGTTTGGATTCAAACAAATGGATGTGGCTCCAGCATAGATGTACATATGGGTAAAACTCAAAAACAAAACATTTAGCTAGACTCAAATGGGAACTGGTGCATGAAAATGGGTATTGATGCACTCTTGGTTTGACACTCAATGGGGATATTCTTAAGATGATTCATATTTTCTTCATTAACTACTAATATACCTAAGAAAAGTAAAATCAAATTAGTATAATTATCAATGATAAAATGATAATGATGATGTAATATACTGAAATGGACAAGGACAATGGCATTAAGGAATGAAAGTTATTATTAATAATAGAATTATTTTTAGTCCATTTTAAAGATGTTATTTATTAAGAAGTTTAAATAGTTATATATGTTCTATAAATAATACTTATTATTAGTAATTAGTAAATATAGATTAATTAATTATAGCATAGTATTATAAATTAATACATATGATTAGTTAATTATTATTTACTAATGAATATCATATGATGAATTATTAAAGAATAAATAACAAAATAATAACATAATAATGATTAACTAGTGATTAAATAACTATTGATTAATTAAAATATGTACTAAGAAACAATGTTATCATGGTTTCAGATATAAAAAGTGGTTCTAAAATTTTAGTATTATAATGCTTATATAGTTTAGAATTGATATTTTTGTATTATTAGTGATTAATAGTATATTAATTACTAAATAAATTAGGATTAAAATAATAATAAATATAATAATTAGTTAATAAAACTTATCATTGATAGAATGAAAATTATGATTATATGATATGAATTAGAGAATAATAAACACATAAAATTACACATGAATTTTTTACAACATAAAATAAATACCTTGGCATTTTTCATTTATAAATGGCTTGGATGATATGAGTGTGAATTTGTATGTAAGGTAAAATCCTGTGTATTTTAATTTGGTATCTTAATAACATCATCTAAATATATGTAAATAATTATACATTAACTATATACTTGTAGAATATGTTATTAATCTATCAAATAAAAATCACTTTTGTTTTACCTGACTTCTAATGTTAGGCTCATATCATCCAAACTATGTTTTGTTGAAAAATGTTGGTATTTCTTGTATGCTGTAAAACATTCATGGGTTATTTTATGTTTTTTTGTTCTCTATTATAGAGTTATTGAATAATGATTAACATAGTAATGATGAACTCATGATTAGGGAATGATTAACTTAGTAAAAACTATACTATGAAACATTAGTATCGTAGTTTAGGATATAAGAAAATTCTTTAAAATTTTAGTATCATAAAGATTATATAGTTTAGAAATACTATATATTATTATAAATGATTAATTATAGAATAATTAATATATAACATAGGATTAAAATATAATCCATATAATGATTAGCTAATGATTCTTATGATCATATAAAGTGAAATGAAGAAGAAAAAACACATTAAAAAACACATGAATTATTTATGACATACAATAAATTCATTGTAAATTTTCAATAGAATGTGGTTTGTATGTGATGAGTCTCACTTCGTACATGAGGTAAAGTTCATCTTATTTTTAATTGGTAGCTTAATAATATTTTCAAAGGATATGTACATAGATTTTGAACATTCAAAAGTTTTTGGTATTCTAATGACATCTATGATATGTCATTAGAAGGATAAAACCTTTTCAAAGTTCAAGAGTGATGTAAATATATTTCAAAGATGTTATTAAGTTATCAATAAAAAATAATTTGGATTTTACCTCACCAAAAGTGTGACTCATCTCCTCAGAACTAAATTTTATTGAAAAATAAATAATTCATGTGTTATTTAATGTGTTTGTTCTTAATAATTTCACTATATATGACCAGAATTTTAATTTTCTCAATGATAAATTAACTAATTTGGCGTTTCCTATTCTTTTTTACCAGGATTTCCATAACATTCTGTGACTTATATTCTTATAAACTTTTATATAATGAAACCTTACAAAAAAAAATTTAGGTTATAAAAATGTATCCTAAAATTACATTCTAATAAATATTATATGGTCAACCATAAATGTTAATATTTGATTCACTATAATAATTTTGATCAAAGAAATATTTTTGATGTAGAGAGTAATGTTTCTTTGTGTGCATTGTTATGGGGAGGTTATTCAAACTTGAGCAAGGATCTTCTTATAGTATACAAGCAATAATAGTGGTTAGTATAAAGGATTATGTAACCCTAAGTGACCTTCATGATAGAATTTGTGGCTCTTTATATCTAGGACCTGATCAAGAGATCAAGTATATGACCTATATACATTTTCAATTCCCAGTAACACTATGGAATCTAGCTTGTCCATTGGATTCTAATGCACATTGGGTCCAAGAAATTAATTTATTTTATCAATGGTTAGATGGTACCATGATGGAGTTATATGTTGATGTTTCTACTTTACAACAACCACGTCTAGTTGTACTAATACGTAAAATTACAAGAGTTATGGAATATAGTTATCCCCATGAAATTGATCCTATTCCAAATGATGTAGAATAGGAAAACCTAGAAGATCTCTCAAATATACAAGTCAATCCCACTTCTAGTGAGGAGTTTCAATTTGATACAACATATGGTGAAAACTGTGATGATGGGGAGTGACCAACAGATGATAGGGAAGAGGTTTTGAGAAATGAATTATTTTTACAATAGCCTTAACCAATAATAAATCATCCACCACTCTTTTCATCTTGGTCAGAAGCAATGACATGTGTGCCTAAATTTGACAATAATGTTCTCACACTGGAAACTGAGTTCCCCTGAGTTGTACCAGATAGGTTTAGTGAGCGGGACAAAACCTTATATGTTGGATGGAATTTTACAAGAAAATATGCATTAGAAAGCATGGTAAAGATATTTCAAATTGAGATTTACTATATCTATATAGTTCATGAATAATTTCTTATTAAATATGTCATACGGTGTGAGAAGTATGGGGATGATTGTAGATTTCACTTGAGGGCGATTCCAGACATTGCATTTCGATGTTGGAGAATCTCGAGGATTGAGGTGTATCATACTTGTGTTCATCCAAGCCTGACACAAGATCATGCCTCATTGGATGCAGAATTTGTGTCTTATTTTGTGGTTGAGATGATTAGGAGATGAAAATATATTTTTATATCCCTTGTATAAGAGAGGATAAAAAAACATTTGGTTATATTATTTCCTAAAATAAGTCATGGATGGAAAACAGAAGGAAATTTTGAAGGTCTATGGTGATTGGGATGACTCATATCGAGTGTTTCCAAAATTTATATCCATACTGAGGCATAATAACAAATATTTATTCCATATTGATACAAATTAACATGTTTCTCATGATAACCTACTTGATCTATCTCGTGTTCAATATCATTGGTTGTTTTGGGCATTCCTCCCATGTGTCTCTGCATTTTATTTCAGAAAACATTTCATTCAGATTGATGGAACATTTCTATATAGAAAATGCAATGTAATATTGTTGATTGAGGTAACCCAAGATGGAAACTATTTACCTCTTCAATTTTCCATTACCATTGTAGAGATAAAACTATGAATCACGAAGTTGGTTTTTGGAATGTATCGGCAACCATTCTATTGGGGTGTTAGTTTGAAATGTGATTTCCATAGGAAAAATATTGAGGAAATAATTGAAAATCCTGATACATTGAGATACCAAAATTCATTTCATGAGTTCTCCATTAAACACATTTCTAGAAATGTTCATAAACAATTCTACAACGAACCGATGAATAAGGAAATCACGAAGCTTGGTACACATTAAATTTATTATTATTTACTATTTCAATGTTAAGATAATATCAAATTATGTGAAATATCATCTATTCTGTGTAGAATATGAGTCAGATCAATGGTGGTTTGAAGAAAATTTTGAACAAATTTTCCCAGATAATCAATAAGTTTATGATTATATGATGCAGATTCTAAAAGAAAAATGGACATTAGCATATGACGGGGGGAAGAGGTATGGATACATGACCACAAACATTATGGAGTTCATCAATGGTGTATTCAATGGGATTCACAAGATACCTATAAATACCCTAGTTCAAGAGACATTATATCAATCCGTGAAGTACTTTATTGATAGAAAAAAACTAGCATCATATGAAATACAACTTGGGCTAATGTACGGAAGACAATTTCAATGAGAGATTAAAAACAATGTTCAAGAATAATCTAGTTATTATATCTTAAATTTTCAATTAGAAGACTCTCAATTTAATGTTCTAGAGAAATCATACCCCATCACAAATCACATCGGTGAAAAAATGTTGGTATTTTTTGGAAAGGAGGCAATGTCAATGGTGAAACTTTTAGGCATTACAGTTTCTATGCCCACATGTTATCACATCATGTGCCTTTGTGAACATATCATGGGAAGAATATGTTGATCTATTGTACTGGATGGACACCATTTCTTACTATTATTCTACACCTTGGATGCCTATTGGGGAGTTTTGTTTTTACCAATTATTGAAGGCTAGCTAATTTGGATAACTAATTTCAATCGGTTGCACCCCCATGGGAGAACGAAAGCTAGTAGGATGAAGAATGAGATGTGGACCAGCCTCAAGAACAAGAGAAGAGTTTGAGATGCACCATATGTCATCAAGAAGATCATTACTGCAAATGATGCCCTAACATTCTTGGGTCTAGTTCACATTCTCATCCACAATGTTTTACTATATTCATTTTTAGATTCTCATATTGTAATTTATATATTGTTATCTCTTTTTTTTCCTTTATTTTTTAAACCCCAAAACTAAAAAGTAGAACACTAAAACCAAAAAAATCTTCCCTATACTATAATATCAAAAATCAAAACCCTAACCCTTAACACCTAAACCTTAACCCTAAATTCATAAACCTAAACACTATAACCATACAAAAATCCAAAAACCTAAACCCAAAACACAATAAATGAAACCCTAATATCTAAATCCTAAAACCTAAAAGATGAACCATAAACCGAAAAACATATTCCTTTAACCTCGGTTCGTGAAAACATTATGTGTGATATTTTAATAAACGTATATGCAACAAAATAACAGTATCATATATTATTGTAAAAGAATATGTTATAAAATTATAGTATAATAACGATTACATGAGCAAACAACTTTTTCAATATTAGTTACACTATTATAATCCTAATAAAAAAACATTTTCGATGTATTTATTATGGTTCTACCTTTGTGTACTACTATAGGGAGGTTATACAAACTGATAAAATATTTTTTATTGTAAAAAACCAATAGTAGAGGTTAGTTTAGCAGATTCTGTAATAATAACAGGACCTTAAGACGGAATTTGTGGGAGATGAACCACATTGCAGGAGAAACGGTAAAAATGATGGTGGATATGGAATGAGTTTATGTTATCACTATCGCCGTTGTCATTGTTCCTCCTATGTCGTGGTTCATTTCCCGCAAATTCTTTCATAAAGTTCAATTACTATAACAGAATCACCTTTACATCTAACAAAATAATCATGAAACATATCATCATGTGGACAGTAATACAAATATTACAAAGCACACTATTCTCTAATATGTATCTACATAACAATGAAAAATTATCTATCTATATATATAAATATATAAAAACATACCTTAGAAAACTACCTTTTCTAGGTAAAATCATATCTTAAAACACATTAATAATAAGATTTAAAAAACATGAAGATATTCCATGTTCTTTTGGTAAAAGCAACTTCATAAAAAATGTGAATAAACATGGAATATCATGCATTATACAAGTCATAACATTCTACTAACCATGGCATTATATTTACATATTATAATTACGACTCATTTCATTTATTTTTATGTAGATGGTTGACACCACACTACTCACTTAGCAACATACCCTTATTTCCTTGGTCGTGCTAGAGGGTGGTGTTAATTGATCGATTTGTGTGAATCGAGTGCAACATTTTCATCACTAGGAGCCTCCACATGCCATTAGACCATACAAGCATTGAGTTGGATTCAATGGCCTTTCCATAAAAAATTTTACATTTGTAGACCATCACCTACTTACTTCCCTAGTTGAGAGGTGAAGACAAGAGACACACACATTCCACCTGCCTGGGGGAAAGATGACCATCACCCTCATGGATGTGGTAGTTCTTCTCGATCTTCTTATATAGGGGAGGCCCGTTATTAGACCCACTCGTGCATCTTGGGCAGACCTTGCGAAATGCTTGTTAGTTGTTTAAATTTTTTCTAACCATAGTTCTACAGATAGAGCATCGATATCTATGCCTTGGTTGGATGCAACGATTCCACATTTACATGATTATGCGGATGAGAAGACTTCCATGTGTTACTCCCATGAATATATATTATAGCTCATAGTAGGGACCACATGTATTGATCACTCTGGGATATAGGACCACATGATGTATCTTCCCACAATAGAGGACATTGATCGAGTTGTGAAGTACAGCTGAGGATCATCCTCCTTTTCATACACATACAGATGATTATGAAGGATATACCATATGGACCATACAGGTCTCGGGGGATGAATCATCCTTATTCAGATGTGGGCATGGGAGTGCATCCCTGCATTCCGCTCGGAGCTTGCTGGTCTGTCGATCGAGATGGAGGTTCTGCAAGATGGTCCATGTGGACACCGGTATGATCAATCATTTCTATTGGTTTTCAGTTCTACTATGATTTATTGACTTTAACATCTCATTTTTTTCACTGTTGATGTTGTGTAATATAGGTGGTGTTAGTGGCACAATTTTGACATGGTTCTAAGACACCATTTGTGTTTATATCACCTCTAGTTGGGCTATCTCTTACCTGACCTGGAATGTATATACAATCTATCTTTGTCGAAAAAATGTAATAATAACATCAATTTATATTTTTAGTTAGATTATTTTTTTGAGAAATTCACAAGTCATTTCAGATTTCATGCCTTCCATACTGGAGTATTATGGGCCAGTTTCCAGTATACTTCAATGTTGGTCTTGAGGATATTATAGTGGAAGTTCCGCTAATTAACTTCTATACTATTGAGTGGAAAAATCCAGACATACTTATGCAATAGTTTTTCTGTGCTCAGATAATTCCATTACCGTAGATATATACAGAGTAGCTTCGTGGGATGATGCTGACAGGGAGTCAAGATGTTGACTGGGGTTGAGTACATGCCTGCTCTCTCAACTGTTGGTGTAGATGTGCAGAGTTTCCTATTTAAGGGGTACCGATGAATAGATTCATTCTATCAGAGTAGGTTGAGAATGAGCCATGGTATAGACTGATGTTTATACTGTATCTTACCCAAAACAATAGAGATATGCAGAGTCTAGTAACTAAATAGATTTCGATTAGTTTGTTTATTTATCTATTTTCTAATTCATTCTGAATCTCTTTATAGGGCTGTCACTCAGATCATCCTGTTCGAATGAGTGATGAAGTGGAGGAGGGGTTCATTAGCCTGGCAGTCATCCATGCTGATGTTCTAGAGATGAGGGTAACTTTTCGTGCACTTTCTGAGAGAATCTTACAGTGAAATAGACAGTATCGCACTACATGTGAGTTATTACCTATTCCAGATGTTGAGGTCCACCCTTTAGTAGTTCAGCCTCAGCTGATTCAGGATGTGTGGCATGGGATCTGTCTTTCTTGATAGGATATACGCAGTTCTCTCCATCATGGGGTCCAAATTAATCACAACCTTGGGGTCCAGATCTGTAATGACCCGTCAATTTCAACGTAATTTTTTTCTTAATTTTCTTTGGGATTTTACAAATACGCAGTTTCTGATGGCACCTGATTCTGAGGTCTAGTGTGCCTGGATTCAATTTCCAAAGTTTAGCTCAGGTACATTCAGTGAACGAACGAGCGGGTTTTCCTAACTTTTGAACCAGTGCTCGGAATCGAAATCTAAAGGCACCGATGGAATCGTAGCGCCGGTAATTTCTTAGGAACACCTTTTCTGGAGTAGCATTTACTCGGGTGAGGTTATTAAATAAATGGGTTAACTAAATATTGAAATAAAAGTTTGTGCCACAATTTTTATTTTATATTCTAAGTAGTTTTAACCTATGCTTGGATGTTGGAGTGGGTCCCACTACTTGCTAACTCCACTAGGTAGGATATTAGTGAAGTGAGGCCCACACGAGCCCCACCCCTTATTTTACATTTAACCTCCCTCTTGCAATTTAATTGTGTAACACACCCGCACCCCCCCCCCTTTTAAATGACATGTCAAGTCTCGAAATTAATTGGATTATTAAATGATCTTCAATTAAGTCAATTAATTGAATGTGATATTTTGAACTTCGAAAAGGGTTGGCATGAGTAATAAAATAAGGCAAATGCTTATTTTATTATTGTTGAATCGTTGTGTGGGGATATTTGGAGAGGAGAACTCATGTCTTGGAGATCTTCTTATTCCTTAGATAAGAACACGAAGAACACCAACACACTTCTCGATCTTCTTTCCGTGTCAAAGATAGGGGAACGCTAAATCCATCATCGGGTGTGCACCGACGACGTATACGGAGGCTCGTTCTGTGACGCCGTCTTCCGCGACGTCGTCATCCGCGATGCTGTTTTTCCGTGATGACCATCTTTCGACAACTACTTCAGGTAGGGGTTTGAGTTCAAATTTAATGGATTAAATTTTTGCTTGCTTTGTCAAAGTTATTTATTTTGGGCCGCATGTTTACATTATAACGGGAGGATGCTGGACCGCATGAACACGACCGACCCTCCTCCCCCTTTGATGTTGTACTTCTTGTGGCACGAAAAAAGGCAGCGCGGTGCAACGACACCGCACGGAAACAAAGAGAAACGCAGAGAAAAAGAACAGTGTCGTCGCGCCGCGTCGTTGATGCCAAAAGAAGCTACGGCCGGAGTCAGGCCCCGGCGAAGGGGCGCGGCGCCGTCATGCCGCACCAGAGAACCTCGTGGAGGCAGCGGCCGGAGCGGGGCCATGGTGTCGCCACGCCGCGCCGGTCGAACCAAGGCCGCATAATTTGGCTGCGACGGAGTAAGGGAGGGCGGCCGGAGTCGCCGGCCTCCAGTGCTCTGGAGGGCAGGACCAACCGGTCCCGCGTGGTATGCTGGCCGACCAGATCTGGAAAGACTGAGGGTTTGACCCCCGGTCAGTGCAGCGGGGCGGACCCCCCATGGGTCTGCCGTTTCGTCAAAGGGGGTGGCGGTCTCTCCTTTCCGCACTCACGCGGCGCGCCGCCCCCGTTCTGGTCGGACCGGCGGCGCCGGCTGGACAGGCCGCACTGGGTCGGGCCGCCCGCGCGAGGGCGGGCCCCCCGCGCTGGGCCGGGCCGCGCCAGCTGGGCCGGGCTGTGCCAACTGGGCCGGACCACGCCCTTGTGGATCGGAATCGGACCCAGGTCAGGTCGACCCAGTTTGGGCCGACCCAGGGGTCTCGGGCCGGGTCGGTCCGGGCCCAAAACCCCCAAAAACTGGACAGATATGTTTAAATGCCTGTAACATGGGCTACAGACCTCCAATCGATGAAACTTTAGTTAAGATGCGATCCTTGGATCGAGACGGTCGTTTCTGTATATTACACTCGAAGTTTCTGAGAACATTGGGTCCGACTGGGTTGGTTCGAACACGAAACCAACCATGCCCTTGGAGCGGAAATGCTTATAACATGATCTGCGGATGTCCGGTTGACATGCCATCGACTTTTTTGGATTCCTCTAAGTGAGATGGTTCATTTGTCTTACTTCACTCAAGGATTGGATGCAGTTGTAGTATGGTCGGGTTGGTTTTGACTTAAAGACCAACGGGGCCCCTGGAACGAAAAAGCCAATTACTCTTAGACCGGGCGTCCGATTGATGCGCCGTCTATCGTGTTGAGTTCCTATTGACATGACGGAACTTTGCGATACATCAACTCTGGTCTACATGATAGTTGATGTATCGACCACTTGGCTCGTAGATCGGACCCTCCCGGAATGAGCGTGCTGTGTGTAGGAACCCTGGAGCTGGCTGAGACTTGATGACTGCTGATCGATCGACTCAGGGTGTTTCGGATAGCCTAGTGGGGAGCGCTTGGTTGTAGCGGTAGACCCACGGTGGAGGACTGCTTGGTTGTAGCGGTAGACCCACGGGGGGAAGCGCTTGGTTGTAGTAGCAGGCCTACAGTACGCGACAGGTGGAGTACTACAACAATCCAAGGTTAGTGGGAAGCACTTGGTTTTAGCGGAAATCCCACTGTACTCGATAGAGGAGGAGTTCCCCAGCAGATATGGTTTCGACATCATGATTAAAATACTGGTTTGAGCTGAGTCTTGACTTTCAATCATTATATTCGATGAGATTGACTTGATATCCTGTGTGGATTGAATCTTGTTTTCCTGGGTGGATTAAGTTATTCTTCCCGGTGTGGATTGGATTGTACTTTCATGTGTGGATTAAGTTATAATTCCCTGAGTGGACTGGGTTGTACATGAGCTCGTGAAATAGAGTTGTACTGGGTTTGATGACTTAGGAATATGTATGAGAATATACCTAAGTAGTGTTGGTTCATACTCCGTGATTTTATCTTTTCTTTGTGTTTTATACTTTGTGGAATCATGGAGACCTTCGAGGGTCTCGGGGTCCCTACTGAGTATCGTATACTCACCCCTGCACGGGCTTCACCCACACTACGTTGTGTTGGTTGCAGACGACGGACATAACTGATCATGATTGAGGCTTGTAGAGCTAGACGGTACCCAGAGGTGGACGTGACGACGAGACGGTACCCGGAGGTGGACTTCACGACGAGGCGGTACCTAGAGGTGACAAACGGACATGGAGAACTGAGGTGGTCATCTCTACCTACCCTTCAGGTAGGGACTCCGGAGGAAGATCCAGGAGAAGCTTGACACCTTCCTGTTGTTTTGTATTTTTCATGTACTTTACTATTGGTCTTGTATTTCTGGCCACCATTGTACTTTCAGCACACTTGTTATATAGATTTACTTAGTGTTTGCTTCTTCTTGTACTCCGGTTGTGTGTGTGTTTATGTTTCATAAAGTAAATTACTTCCAGTTACAGTGATTTACGCATTTGGTTCTAGTCGCAAGCCCCTAGCCTATGGAAGGTGGGCTTGGGGTAGTTACGACAGGGCCCCCGGTGGATGGGTTGTGACAAATTGGTATCAGAGGAGTCGGTTCAACCGCAGAACATATGACTCTGATATTTTCTTTTCTATGAATCAATAGTGTTAAGGGTATTGAGTGTGGTTATCATTCCAGGGAGTCCAGTGTTGGTGCGGCGGCTGTTGTATCCATATACCAGGACCCTGACTTCTGATTCCCGACTCAATGCACGAAAATATTGATTGCATGTGTGTTTAGAAGTGTTCCTTGTGATTACTTATGTCAGCTCACCAGGTACTATTTTGACTGTGGCGCACCTGTCTCTTTTCAGGATGGACCCATGATGGAAGCCAGCTATGGTTCGGAGCTTTGTGCGAGACGATAGCCCACCGAGCGATGAGGCCTCAGTGTTGGGCCCCATTACAGCGGAGGCACCGGTGGTACCTCCACCCGCCGAGCCATCGATGCCACCAGCCCCATCCGCTGAGATTGCATGTCTCCTTAGTGCACTAAACAAGTTTCAGCGTCAGAGACCGCCCAGGTTCCGCGGGGATACGGACCCTTAGGCAGCTGAGGATTGGATGGAGGCTGTTGTTCAAGTTTTTAGATTGGTAGGGATGCCGGTAGACTTCATGGTGATCCTTGCAGCGAGTCTCCTGCACGCTGCAGCAGGTAGATGGTGGAGATTGATGCTCCAGGTGCACAACGAGGCTTCACTTCTATGGTAAGACTTCGAGAGCATGTTCTGTGTAGAGTTTGTACCATCCACCCATCGAGCGGTGCGCATACATGAGATAATTCATATTTAGCAGGGTAGCATGACGGTGGCGTATTATTCAGTGAGGTTCACCGATATCTCGCACTACTCCACAGATATGGTACACGACCCGTTCTTCAGGGCCTGAACCTTTGAGTAGGGGCTCAGGTGAGATATTAGAGCTTCAGTTGTTTCTCACTGCATCCCGACGCAGACAGGGGTGTTGGAGAGAGCCCTCTTAGTAGAGAGTTTCCTTGTTGAGCAGTCTCCCACAGCAGGACCTACCATTAGCCGGCACACGGAAGATTCTTCTGCAGCGGGCAGTAGATAGATGATGCAGAGGTCCAAGAGGACCATGCCTACAGGTGGTTGACCACATGACACATTATCGTGTGTGAAAGGCACTTGGGGTGGAGAACGAAAAACCTGGAGCGGACATTGTTACTCCTATGGCAGGGTTGGTCACATGACACGTGACTATCCGACCCGCCATACAGATGACCAGCAGATAAACGAAGGACCTCCCAGGCATAGGCAGATGTTCGATCGAGGAAGATCGCAAGGAATAGGAGACCGAGGCAGGGGAGATGGCTGTGAAGCTGGAGGTGGACGATGCTTCGTGGTGTTGCCACCACCACCACCAGGAGGTCCACCCCGACCGCAGAGAATAGGAGGACATGGGAGAGCTCAGCTTCATGCAGCTGAGGCTTACCACCATGGAGCTCCGAGAGCAGATGTAAAGGAGTGGGACTAGTTCCTGGCCTGGGACCTTTGATCTTGGTGCTTCTAGTTTCCTTGTTGTCATTGTTGTGTGTCTTTGTACTTGAGATAAAATAATAAAATACACTTTTCCTTGTGATGTTTTCTTCCTCTTTTTTTGTGTATTATGATGTTTCGGTTAAAACTGTTCACCTGACCCACACTTTTGAGATACCTACTGGAGGAGACCCAGTGACCACACACTGATGCCGAAAGTGTGACTCAACCCTTGGAGGCGAGAGTAACGGTTGGATCTCTTGGTAGTAGCGTCGAGGCCTTACAACGTCATCCTTGTTATGGATTAGATATTTCCAATTTGATTTAACAAGGGTATTATCTGTCAAAAATCCTAAAGGAATTATCATTACAACAATGTTTTCTAAATCAGATACCATTATGGCATATAAACATACATTATCTGCTAATATCATCGTCAAACCCATGACTTAATTTTATATAATCCTCAGTATAGATTAGCTTTCATAACATGATGGGAAAATTTATTATAAGAATTTGGAGATAACAATTTTCATTGATGATAAGGAGAACCCTATCTTTAGAATAGAAACATCACCTTCTGATTTTTATCTAGATCCACCCCCATTAGCTCTAATAAATTCAATTATTGTGGAGGAAGGTATTGAAATAACTATGGGTGGGGGAAAGAATGTTCAAATATAGGATGTACTTATTTTTCAAGAATCTGTTTATGTGTTTCCAAAGGATTTACCTGGACATCCTCCAGAACAATAAATTGAGTTTTCCATTACCTTAACTCCTAGTTCAAGGTCCATATCAAAGTCCCCTTATAAAATGGACACTGTGGAATTAGTGTAACTAAATAAACCACTAGAGGAATTGATTATTAAAGTATTTATTCTCCCTAGTGTTTCTATATGGGGATCCTCTATTCTTTTTGTTAAAAAGAAAGATGGATCTATGAGGTTGTGAATTGAATTTAGGGAGATAAATGCTATACCAATAAATAACAAGTATCCCCTACCTCGCATTGATTATTTATTCGATAAAATTCGTGTAGCTAAATATATTTCAAATATTTACTTTCAATTTAGATATCATCAGTTGTGTGTGAAGAAGGAAGACATTCTGAAGACAACATTTTGTACCAGGTATGGGAATTAAGAGTTTAAAGTAATGCCTTATGGATTGACTAATGCACCCCCTGTCTTCATGGATCTATTGAAAAGAGTTTACAAGGAAAATATTGATGATTTTTTAGTGGTATTTATTTATGATATCTTGGTACTATATGAAATCTAGGAAGATCATTAAAATCACTTATGCACTATTCTAAAAATCATAGAAGAAATGAATTATATGTAAATTTTAGAAAGTGTTAATTCGGGCTTCAGGATATTTCTTTTCTTGGCCATATTTTCTCTAAGGATGTAATATATGTTGATCCTTCAAAGACAAAGGAAATCCAATAATGGCCAGCATCGACATGTATAACTGAGGTACTTAGTTTTGTTGGTTTAGGAAGTTATTATCGGTGGTTCATTAATAATTTTGCTCGATTGGCTAACCCTTTAACCAATCTCACACGTAAAGGGGTTAATTTTTTTTGGAAAAAAGAGTGTGATGAATGATTTGAAGAACTGAAGAGAAGACTAGTTAATTCTTATATCTTGACTATATTACCAGGGAGTGATGGGTTTGTTATTTATAGTGACTCTTCAAGGAAAGGACATGGTTGTGTCCTTATGAAGAATGATAGATTTATTGATTATGCATCATGATAGCAAAACATTAATGAACAAAACTATCCTACTCATGATCTTGAGTTAGCAGCTGTAATATTTTATTCGAAGATATGTAGGCACAATCTATATGGTAAAAAATATGAGATATATAATGATCGCAACAGTGTTTCGTATATTTTTCCATAGAAATAACTAAATATGGGGCAAAGGAGTTGGCTTGAACTACTCAAGGATTATGATTTCACTATACACTAACACCCAGGGAAGGAAAATAAGGTAGCATATGATTTGAAAAGAAAGGATCAAGTAGTTTTTAACAAGATGAGAGTTGAAAGGGATCCAATGTTCATGGATCTAGTAAAGATAGATATGGGAATAATCATGGAAGGTGACACATCAATACTTTTATAAAATGGTTACCAAACTCTCTTTACTTGAAAGGGTAAAAAGTTCTCAGACTAATGTTTAGGAGTTTTAATGAAAATTAATGGTGTGAATTATGGGAGATTGATCGACTTCATATATGAAGATGAAATTTTGATTTTTGGGAAAAGGCTTTGTGTTCCCAATATACCTGATCAAAAAAGTGAATTGTTTTATAATGCTCATAGCTCCAATTTCACTACACACCCTGGTAGTAGTATGATTTATAGAGATTTGAAGGAACATTTATAGAGGGACAACATAAAAAGGTATATTTCTGATTATGTGTCCATATGTATTGTTTGTCAATAGGTTATGGTTAGAAGACACAATCCTGGAGGATTCATGAATCCTATTCCCATACCTGAGTGGACATGGTATGATATTATGATGGATTGTTTCATAGGACTACCAAAGAATCCTAGAAGGAATGATGAAATATGGGCCATTGTTGATCATATTACAATGTCAGCATATTTTCTTACTATAAGAGAAGATTTAACACTTGAAAATTTAGAAAGACTATATATTAATGATGTTGTAAGACATCATGTTGTAACCCTATCGATTATTTCTGATCATGATCCCCATTTTACATCAGGATTTTGGAAAAGTCTTCAGAAAGCCCAAGATACTGAACTTTTTTTGAGAAATTCCTACCACCCTCAAAATGATGGACAATCAGAACGGACTATTATAACCATAGAAGACATGTTGAGATCTTTCTCACATTACATTTATGGTATGTGGGATCAATATTTACCTATGGTTGAATTTTCCTCTAAATATAGATTCCATTAAAGTATTCAAATGTTACCATATGAAGTGTTATATAGAAAGTGATGTCGCACACCAATGTGTTGGGATAATGTTGGTGAAAGAAAACTCGTAGGCCCCAAAATTGTTAACGAAACAATAGAAAAGTGATGATTATCTAAACCCACATCAAAACAGATCAAAGTAGAAAAAATATCTATGCCGATAACTGAAGGAAGGATTTGAAATATCAAGTAGGTGATCAAGTTTTCTTGGTGGTATCTTCATAGAAGGGTGTTATATGATTTGGTAAGAAGGGTAAATTATGTCCCCGGTACAACATGCCTTTCAAAATTATAGAATGAATTGGAGTTGTAGATTACTTATTGGAAATGCTGCCAAGTCTCTTCAAAGATAATGATGTGTTCCATGTTTCACTATTGAGAAAATACATGCTTAACCCAATGCATGTCTCGCCTATGAAGAAATAGAACTAGAATATGATATGTCTTATTGTGAAGAGTCTATCAGAATTATTGTTACTATATACCAAGTGTTTAGAAACTGAATGAATCGTCTAGTAAAAATTCTTAGAAGAAAGCATAAAATGGAGAAGGCAACATGGGAACCTGAGGAACATATGATTAAAAACAACCCAAATCTTTTTATGCAGTAATATTCTAGAAATTTAGAGTATGAAATTATTTTAAGGAGGGGAGAATGTGACACCCCAAGCTTCCATGGTATGTTTCCCTTTGAATAATACAATAACTTTCTTTATATACATCTTTGAGTTCTATCACACCACGACATATCAAACAAGCCATTTTAAAAGATGTTATGAATAGTAATACCCACTTTTTGAAATTTAATAGATTTTATTTTTTGAAATGGACTTCATTTTTGGATTCAGAATATCAAAATTAGCTAAGGGTGAATTTTTCATTTTTCCGAAAACATTCAATTTTTTATGAATAGTGACATACACAATGTTATTGTTCAAAACATACTTTTATTTAAATAATTATTAATTATATTAATATTTATGATAATGTCCAAATTGATACATAATTACTTTATTAGTTCAATGTAATTCGTTGAGGTCATTTTATAATAAGGTTAGTATAAAAAAATTGTTGGACTATTTACCATCTTTTAACCACCTTCTAGGAAAATTTAAAAAATTTTAGAATACATAATTTAACCTCATCTATGAATCAAGTTTCAAAAATCTAAGAGACACGGTTGACATCAATAAGTAAAATGTTGTTTAATTTGATGAAAATAATTTTTGGTGAATAGTAACTTTTGAATTTTATTTACCATGGTTAAAAGTATATTGGGTAATTAAAGGTAAAACTGATATTATTATTACCTCAACACATATCCTCATTCAATTGGATAAGTTTATTTAGACCTAAATCAACCTTAGTAAAAAAAATTGATCCTTTTTATCTACTTGATTAAGATTAGAACATTTAACATTATTTTATTTAAAGAAGAGTTTAAAGTGTTAAATTAAAATTTTAATAGCTAATACATTTTTAATATAGTGATATAAATAAGAGAATTTCAACTATAAATATTCATTATAAAGATAAAAATATTTCCTATATCATGGTATTTTATTTATAATTTTTAGATATTAAATAATGAAATTTATTTATGACACAATGATGATGCAATAATTACCTTATTAATGAAAGATTAAAATAATTGATATTATAAGTATCCAAATAAATGTAAATTGAAATTTTTGATGCATTACATGAATTATATTGGTTAATATGGAATTTTCAGATTGATTAAATGTATTTATTTCAAAGTAATCATGTTTTTTTTAATTTCACAAAAAAATACTAGATTTTGTCGAAATTGACATAAATGAGTTTAAAACAAATTCTATAGTATTAAATGATATAATATTCCTAAAAATTTAAGGATAATCCAAAGGACCTAGATAAGTTTATATATGTCAATAATTAAAAACTTTGGGTTCGCTTGAATTTTTATTGTATTTTTATTAACCATTTATTATAATAATTCAATAAGACATGGTAAATGTTAAACTATTTAAATAAGAGTTAAATATAAAATATAAGGTTAATATGGTGACTTAAACATCTATAAATATAATGACCCATACTTTACCTACATTGTTAATACTTCAAAATTGAAGCATACTTATTACAACATATAACAAACCCATGGAAGGACCGTATAGGTATAGTGTCTTTAGAAACTGGGAAACATAAACAACTGGTTCATAAAGCGTCTATACTGTCTCCCATTTATTTTATCATATCTATAGTCCCTTTTGGAATATATTACTTAATAACCTTTTTCCTGACATGGGGGAAAGAAAAAATAAAAAAGGGTGAGCTCAAATGCTCAGTAAGGGTAAACAAAAGAAAAATCAATCACATCATGAACATAACATTTTGGAAATCTTAACCTGCAAAAGAAATCATAATTTAATACCATGGGATAAATCATAGAAGTGAAATGTAATCCCAATAATCATAACAAAAAACATGAAACTATGTGGAATACAAACAAAATCATAGATAATCATTTCTTATTAGTCAAGACTCATTTCCAAGACTATCTTAGTGGACAAAGTCCATTTTTTGAACCAAGTTCATTTCTCATTTCAGTTCTATTTCACTGAACTGATTTAACCTACCGTTCCAGCCATGTCTATCTCATGAGATATAAAATCCTTACCCAATGCATTGGAGGGAGATATAGGTCCCACCCATCTCATAATTATATTATTCCTATGTGTGCCACAAAATCATAAATCATACATCATTGCATAACCCATGTAATAAAAATGGGATTCTTCAACATCATGACATCATAAAAAAATTCATATAAGATAAATGAATTCATAAAAATAATTCCATCACAACATAATAAAATCAATTTAATAATAGGGATAGAAACAGAACCCTATATTATCTTAGATGGAAAATAATTTTGATAAAGCACTTGAACTCCATTCTTGAGGAAAATATCATTTCCACTTCAAAAACATTTTCCTTTCTTAATATGTCATACAATTTTAAAATAAAGAAGTTGATTAAAAATAAACTTGAAAAACTTTAATGGAAGCTTCTTGTAAATAATGTTTTAAAAATCCATTCATGTCGTATAAGTTAAAAAAACATTCTTCTCGTACTTTTGTCGGAAAAGTCAAAAAGTGCCTCGTATGAAAAACGACAAAAGATTCCTTTCATATCTTTTACTAAAAACTCACCAAAGGTTAAAATTGGATATAAACTATTGTATAAGGATATAAATATTACATATTGAGGAAACATGGATGTGGATGATAAAATACACCCCAGTAAATACCAAAGTATAAACAATCTCAGATAAAAATGAGATTGTGATATTTTCCCATACATTAGGTCTGATTTGCTTCGTAAGTGTTTGAGCCTCCTGTATAATGATTTAAATAATGTTATTGACTTATTCCAGAATCATACATATTTTTATGATATCATATATTGTCATAGTCTTAGCTTCTTATTAGTAATATATCATTACTACTTGTTATTTGGGTGTTTATTACTTTTTGTTCTTATGCGTGTTTTGTCGAATAAATTCTTATTCTTCTCTTTAGGTTATATATACCTCACTTCTAGAATGGTATTAGTGTAATATATATCATATTAATTCATTAAATTCATTTATATAATCATTATGAAATGAAGATCATGTATAACAAGTCGCATCACATCGTGGAGACGATATTCCGTATGTACGCACGAGCGATGATATCGTTCCCATGATCATGGAATTGTATTGGAGTGTATTTATACTATTTCAGAATCAATATAACTTTACAATAATCATATATAGTTATTATTTACACCATTATACCCATCCAAGTAAGGTGGTGTGGGAAAATAGATTACACCACGGCGTGGAGACGGTATTCCGTACGTATGCACGCGCGGTGATTTCATTTTCCGTAGGATGGATAGATGGTGAAATAGGGTTGTTTCATAACATATCATTATATGAGTGATACTGATGTTATTACTTCATAATGAAACAACTAAATAAGAAGAAGTGGAAGAAGAAATAAAGGTGAAAGAATCGGTAACGGACATTACCTCTTCTTTGAAGCTCTTCTTTGAGACATCCTTTTAGGGCCCTAAAATTGGTATTTGAAGAATACTAAGACCTCTAGGATGTTTCTAGGGAAGTGTAGAGAAGAAATTTTCAGGGTTTGGCCGAGCATGAAGGCTCAAATTTCTCTGAGGAGGAGAGGGAGGAGGTCCCCTTTTATAATGGAGGAGAGGGGCGCCTTTGGAATAACTAAAAATATTATTTTATTATAAAGTCAAATTCGGGTTTTAATAGCTCCAAATTGATATATTTCGATGCTAATGTGGTTTTGGGTCGAAAACCGCTCATAAAAAAGAATTTAGACAGGTTTAGGTCATTATATTAACCTTATCTTTTTGTTTTAACTCTTAGTTAATTTGATTGACATCTACCATGTCACTTTGTATTTTTATATTATATAGTTAATAAACATACCATATACATCCAAGAGACCCCCAAGTTTTCCATTAATGATACAGATATCATTATATAAGTATCTTGGCCGAACCTTAGATTTTTAGAAATAAAATAACAATCAATAATATAATATTTTTTTAAAAACTATTTTATGTCAATTTTGACAATATTTAGTAATTGATTTTTGTGAAAATCATAACAGAATTATTAATTCTAAAAAAGTTAATTAAATCAATACTAACATGTCTTATTAACCTATAAAATTAATGTAATTCATAAAAAGTCTCAAATTAAATTTATTTGGGTATTTATAACATTAATTATATCAATATTTCATTAATAAGATAATTACTACATCATCATTGTGTCATAAGTAAATTAAATTATTTAATGTCTAAAAATTACAAATAAAATACCATTATGTAGGAAATCTTTTTAGATTTATAATTAATATTTATAGTCAAATTTATTATAGTTATAACCCTATATTAAAAATTATTTACTTATTAGACTTTGATTTTAACTATTTTAACCCTTCTTTAAATAAATTAATTATAAATGTCCTAATCTAATCCAAGTGGGCCTAAATGGTCATATTTTATTCCTAAGGTTGTTTTTGGTCAAATTACACTTATCCAATAGAATTAGGACATGTTTTAGGGTAATAATAATATCATTTTTACCCTTAATTACCCTATTTACTTTTAACCGTGGTAAATAAAAGTAAAAAGTTACTATTCAGAAAAAAATATTTTCATCTCATTGAACCACATTTTACTTACTGAAATCAACTATGTCTCTCTTATTTTTGAAATTCCACTCACAGAAGCGGTAAAATTAAGTTTTATGTAAATTTGCAAATTTTCCTAGGAGGTGGGTAAAAGACGGTGAAAAGTTCAATAAAATTTTTATATATCTAAAATTATTATAAAATTACTCCAATGAATTAAATTGATCTTATATATGTATTATGTATCAATTTTGACCTAAAATAAATTTAAATAAAATAAATAATTATTTAAATACAAATTCAGTTTTTAAATAGTAACCCAGTGTTTTCACTATTCATTCCTTAATAGAACGTTTCCAGAAAAATACCAAAATTTCACCCTAGGATAATTTTGATATTACAAATCCAAAAATGAAGTCCATCTTGAAAAATAAAATATACAAAATTTCAAAAAGTGGTTATTACTATTCATAACGGCTAGTTTTAATAATATTTTGATAGCATATCGTTGTTTAGTGAAACTCGGTATTGCGTATGACAAAAGCTATCGAGGAAGGCCACAGTTGCGTGTAAAGAAAACGAAGCTAGTGTTGTGTGTAGTGAAAGATTCCTTTGATGATTTAAATAACATAAAAACAAAATATTTCTCATAAAAGTCTCGGGTGTTACATTCTACCCCCCTTAAAATGAATTTCGCCCTCGAAATTCGTCACTTTGTAACAAAACGATGAGGATACCTATACCTCATCATATCCTAAAGTTCCCGTGTAGCTTCTTCTAATTGGTGGTTCCTCCATAAAACATTCACCAATCGAGTGGTCTTGTTTCGTAGGACATTTTCACTATGATCCAGAATCTCTATCGACTGTTCTTCATAAGAACGATCTTGCTCCAGCGGTACAACTTCTAAGCTGAGTACATGTGAAGGATCAGGTATGTACTTTCTCATGAGAGATACATGGAACACATCGTGAAATTGAGAGAGATTCAGTGGAAGTGCCAATCGGTAATCTACCTTTCCAACACGATCCAGTATTTCGAAAGGACCGATATATCTAGGGCTCAACTTCCCATTCATTCCAAATCTCCTGACCCTCTTCCAAGGAGATATTTGTAAGAACACTTTATCACCCACTTCAAACTCTAGGTCTTTGCTTCGGTTGGCGGCATAACTTTTCTGTCGACTCTGAGCTACTCTTATGTGTTGCTGAATAGATCTGACCTTTTCAGCCATTTCATCAACAAGATCAGGTCCTAATAGCTTTCTTTCCCCAACATCATCCCAGCAAGTTGGAGTCCTACATTTCTTTCCATAGAGAGATTTATAAGGAGCCATCTGAATACTGGAGTGAAAGCTATTATTATAAGAAAATACCACCAAAGGTAGGTGTTGATCCCAACCACCTTTGAAATCTATAGATCAAGCTCTCAACATATCTTCTAGAGTTTGAATTATCCTCTTAGACTGACCGTCTATCTAAGGATGATATGTAGTGATGAAACTTAACTCTGTATCTAGAGTATGCTGAAGAATTCTCCAGAACATTGAGGTAAACCTCAGATCCCGATCATATATAATAGAAATTGGTACTCCATGCAATCTTACCACTTCCTTTACATATATCCTGGCAAGCTGATCTAGAGAGAAATCCTCTCTAATATCAATGAAGTGTGCAGACTTTGTAAGACGATCAACTATGACCCAGATAGCATTATTGCCTTTGGATGTTTTTGGAAGTCCTGTGACAAATTCCATAGTGATGTTTTCCCATTTCTATTCGGTTATGGGTAATGGTTGTAACATCCCCTTAGACTTCTGTCTCTCAGCTTTAACTTGCTGACAAACCAAGCATCGAGAGACATATTCAGCAACATCTCTTTTCATGCCATCCCACTAGAAGTACTCTTTCAGGTCCCTATACATCTTTGTGCTTCTAGGATGAATAGAGAATAAAGAACTATGAGCCTCATCCAGCAGCTCTTTCATTAATTCGGGGATGGGAGGAACACAAACCCGATTCCTGAACATTATTATCCCATCACAATCAAGGTTGAATTCAGGAAAATTTCTCACCTTCTTTTGTAACTCTACATCTTCTTTATATGCCTCTTTAATCTTCACATGTATATATGGTTGAACATTCATTTGAGAAAGATATGATTTTTCCTCTTTCATTATAATTCCAAGATCCATCCTTTGTAAATCCATAAATATTGGATCTTTTGTGATCCCCATCATGGATAAATTGGCATGGTCTTTTCGACTTAATGCTTCTGCCACCTTGTTTTCTTTCCCAGGGTGGTAATGAATTGAGCAGTCGTAATCCTTAATCAGCTCCAATCATCTTATTTGGCGCATATTCATCTCTTTTTGTGTGAAAATATACTTTAAACTTTTATGATCAGTATAAATATCAAACCTTTCTCCATAAAGATAATGCCTCCAAATCTTTAATGAAAATATGATCGCAGCTAACTCCAAATCATGAGTTGGGTAATTTTGCTCATGTATTTTCAACTGACGTGAGGCATAAGCTATCACCATATCATTTTGCATAAGAACACACCCCAATCCCTTCTTGGATGCATCACTATTGATCACAAAACTTTCTCCACTACAAGGCAGTGTGATCACAGGAGCACTGGATAACCTTCTTTTCAACTCCTTGAAATTATCTTCACATTCCTCCGTCCAAACTTAACTCCTTTCCGAGTCAACCTGGTGACTGGATTAGATAATCATGAAAAATCTTTCACAAAACGTCAATAATATCCAACCAAACCAAGAAAACTTCGGATCTCAGTTACTATTGTTGGTCTCGACCATCTTTCGATAACCTCTATTTTTGCGGGATCCACAGATATCCCCTCTTTTGAGATTATGTGACCCAAAAATGAAACTTTTTGAAGACAAAATTCACACTTGGTAAATTTGGCATAAAGCTTCTCCTTTCTCAGTGTCTTGAATATAATTCTCAAGTGATCTTCATGTTCTTCCTTACTCTTTGAATATACAAGAATATCGTTTATAAAGACTACAAAAAATCGATCCAGATCGTCTCTAAAGACTCTATTCATCAGATCCATGAAGATAGCAGGGGAATTAGTAAGACCAAATGGAATCACTATAAATTCATAGTGTCCAAACCTTGTACGGAAATCCATCTTTGGTATATCCTCCCTTTTGACCATTAATTGATGATACCCTAAACGAAGATCAATCTTGGAAAGTATTGAGCTCCTCGTAGTTGGTCAAATAAGTCATCAATGTGTGGGAGAGGATATTTGTTCTTGATAGTGATCTTGTTAATTTCTCGATAATCAATGCAGAGTCTCATTGATCCATCTTTCTTCTTAACAAACAGAAGAGGTGATCCCCAAGGTGATGCACTAGGGCATATGAACCCCTTATCAAGATTCTCTTGGAGTTTCTTCTTTAATTCATGCAACTCAATTGGGGATATTCTATAAGGTGTGATTGAAATAGGTAAAGCACCTGGTACGAGTTCTATTGAAAACTCAACTTCACGATTTGGTGGAAGACCTGGAAATTCCTCTAGAAAGAAATCATCAAACTCCCGTACAACGGGCATATTCTTAATCGTGAGTTTCTCACCAACCATTTGAGATAAATAATATTCATTTAGTGGAATCAAGACCCATAAGATGGAAGAAATTTCCACCAGAAGGTTATGTTCATCCTTGCATCGATAGAGGATCAAATATTGATCTGGAATCGGAAATGTGACTTCCCTTCTTTGGAAATTTATATGATCTCCATATAGAGAAAGCCAATCCATGCCAAGAATCGCATCAAATTCCACTATAGGAAGGATCACAATATTTGTAGGAAGCACTTTCCAACAAACATCAATCGGAGAAGAATTGTAAACTTTTGATGCGACTGTTGTGGCATTAGGAGTTGTCACAGCCAACTCAACATCTAATTGTTGAGGTAATATGGTGATACCCTTATAAAATTCTTCAGAAATAAATTATTGGGTGGATGTAGAATCAAATAAAACATTTTCTACTTTAGAGTGGATGGTAAGTGTACCTTTCACCAATTCGTTATCGTACTCCACATCGCTGATAGAAATTGCATGTGACTTTCCTTTTACTTTATCCATAAGAGTTTGTTGAAGTCGACCATCATCATCAACCCTTGGATTTGGGCATTGAGTGGCATAATGCCCCATTTCCTTACACTTGTAACATTGAAGTGTAGTAGGTTCATTCTGTGTATCCCTTCATTTGTTTGCATCGTTAGACATCTTCTCCCCATAATTGCGGCATTCAAATGCCCGATGACCTTCCTTTACACATTTAAAACATTTACTTGTCCCTTTAAGACAAATCCATCTATGTTTCTTTCCACACTTTGAGCATAAGAAAAAACACATCTTCTTTTCAGTGTGGTCTTTAGATTTTCCTTTGAATTCCATTTTCCTCTTCTTATCAAACCCATGTGACTGATGGGTTATACCAATCTCCATCTCATCCTTAAGAGCACATCGAACAATTTCCTTGTAGCTATTGAAGTCCCTTATGGATAGCGCCCTTCGAAGACTTGGATTTAAGCCACTAAAGAATCGATCGATCTTACTCTCAGGTTGGATAATAAAACCAGAAGCGTATCTTGCAAGTCTTGTAAAATTTTCTTCATAGGTACCAACAGATTCATTATCCTTTTTCTTCAGTTCAAGAAACTACTTATCCATATTTGTTCAGAGAATATGAGGGAAGTACTTATTGAAAAATAAGTTCTTGAACTCGTCCCATTCCATGGACTCAATTTCATCACTTGGCCTCGTATTCTTGATAATATTACACCACTAATCAACATCACCTTCCAAACGATACACTACTAAGATGACTTTATCATGTTTAGAACATTGAAGAACTGAAAATATCTTTTCAGTAGTACTAATCCATTGTTCAACAACTAATGGATCAGTAGACCCGCTGAATGAAGGTGGATGCTTCCACATGAAGGATTCAACATAATATTGCTCCTTCCTTTCCTCGTTTGGAAGTCCTGCATGATTCACATCTTGAGAATGTTTTGTGAGCATGGCTACAAGATTTTTCATTCCAGATCCCATAACGTTTGGTTGCTCAGGGGGACAATCATTGCATTTCCCGTCTCATTCTGCATTAACACGGTTCCTTCGGGTTCCAGCCATTTACTAAAACCAAGAAGAATAGTGTGACCAACACTAATTATAATAGGAAAACCACATAATCAAGAATAAAATTTCACACTTAAGGTCTTATCTTAGGTTATTCATGGCCATTTCTAAAACACTAAGACTGTGTTCTATTCTTAGACTTATCCTTAGGGTTCTTACTAAGGCTTTCACATCCTAGTTTCCAAAGGTTGATTATACCATTCCTCTGATACCAACTATAACGACCCATACTTTACAAACATTGTTAATACTTCAAAATTGATGCATACTTATTACAACATAAAACAAAACCATGAAAGGACTGTATAGGTATAGTGTCTTTAGAAACTGGGAAACATAAACAACTGGTTCATAAAGCGTCTTCACTGTATCCCATTTATTTCATCATATCTATAGTCCCTTTTGGAATATCTTACTTAATAACATTCTTCCTGACCTGGGGGAATGAAAACATACAAAAGGGTGATCTCAAATGCTCAGTAAGGGTAAACAAAAGAAAAATCAATCACATCATGAACATAACATTTTTTAAATCTTAACCTGCAAAAGAAATCATAATTTCATACCATGGGATAAATCATAGAAGTGAAATGTAATCCCAATAATAATAACATAAAACATGAAACTTTGTGGCATACACACATAGTCATAGATAATCATTTCTTATTAGTCAAGACTCATTGACAAGACTATCTTAGTGGACAAAGCCCATTTCTGAACCGAGTTCATTCCTCGTTTTAGTTCTGTTTCACTGAACCGGTTTAACCTGCCGTTCCAACCATGTATATCTCATGAGATATAAAATCTTTACCCAATTCATTGGAGGGAGATATAGGTCCCACCCATCTCATAATTATACCATTCTTATGTGTGCCATAAAATCATAAATCATACATCATTGCATAACCCATGTAATAAAAATGGGATTCTTAAACATCATGACATCATAAAAAAATTCATATAAGATAAAGGAATTCATGAAAACAATTCCATCACAACATAATCAAATCAATGTAATAATAGGGATAGAAATAGAACCCTATATTATCTTAGATGGAAAATAATTTTGATAAAGCACTTGAACTCCATTCTTGAGGAAAATATCATTTCTACTTCAAAAACATTTTCCTTTCTTAATATGTCATACAATTTTAAACTAAACATGTTGATTAAAAATAAATTTAAAAACTTGTAAAGTAAGCTTCATGGAAATGATGTTTTAAAAATCCATTCATACCGTAAAGTTAAAAAAACATTCTTCTCGTACTTTTGTCGGAAAAGTCAAAAAGTACCTCGTACGAAAAATGACAAAATATTCCTTTCATATCTTTTATTAAAAACTCACTGAAGGGTAAAATTGGATATAAACCATTATAGAAGGATATAAATATTACATATTGAGGAAACATGGATGTTGATGATAAAATACACCGTAGTAAATACCAAAGTATAAATAATCTCGGATAAAAATGAGATTGTGATATTTTCCCTTACCTTAGGTCCGATTTTCTTAGTAAGTGTCCGAACCTCCTGTATAATGATTTAAATAATGTTATTGACTTATTCCAGAATCATACTTATTGTTATGATATCATATATGGTCATAGTTTTAGCTTCTTATTAGTAATATTTCATTACTACTTGTTATTCGGGTGTTTATTAATTTTTTTTCTTATGCGTGTTTTGTCGAATAAATTATTATTCTTCTCTTTAGGTTATAGATACCTCATTTCCAGAATGGTATTAGTGTAATATATATCATATTTATTCATTCAATTCATTTATATAATCATTATGCAATGAAGATCATGTAGAACGAGTCTCATCACATCATGGAGACGGTATTCAGTATGTACGCACGAGCGATGATATCGTTCACATGATAGTGGAATTGTGTTGGAGTGTATTTATACTATTTTAGAATCAATATCACTTATACAATAATCATATATAGTTATTATTTACACCATTATACCCATCCAAGTAAGGTGGTGGGGGAAAATAGATTACACCACGGCGTGGAGACGGTATTCCGTACGTACGCACGCGTGGTGATTTCATTTTCCATAGGATGGATAGATGTTGAAATAGGTTTGTTTCATACATATAATAACATATCAGTATATTATTGATACTTATTTTATTACCTCATAATGAAAAAACTAAAGAAGAAGAAGTGTAAGAAGAAATAAAGATGAAAGAATCGGTAACAGACATTACCTCTTCTTTGAAGCGCTTCTTTGAGACCTCCTTTTAGGGCACTAAAATTGGTCTTTGAAGAAGACCAAGACCTCTAGGATGTTTCTATGGAAGTGGAGAGGATAAATATTCAGGGGTTGGACGAGATTGACTGCTCAAATTGGTGGGAGGAGGAGAGGGAGGAGGTTCCCTTTATAAGGGAGGACAGGGGCACCTTTGGAATAACAAAAACTATTATTTTATTATAAAGTCAAATTAGGGTTTTAATAGATCCAAATTGATATATTTTGAAGCTAAGGTGGGTATGGGTAGAAATACTCTCATCCAATATAATTTAGACAAGTTTAGGTCATTCTATTAACCTTATCCTTTAGTTTTAACTCTTAGTTAATTAGATTGACATTTACCATGTCAGTTTTTATTTTTATATTTTATAGTTAATAAACCTACCATATATATCCAAGAGACCCCCATGTGGTCCATTAATGATACACTTATCATGATATAATTATCTTGGCCGAACCTTAGATTTTAGGAATAAAATAACAATCAATAATATATTATTTGTTTTAAAAACTATTTTATGTCAATTTTGACACTATTTAGTAATTGATTTTTGTGGAAATCATAACAGAATGATTAATTCAAAAAAAGTTAATTAAATAAATACTAACATGTCATATTAACCTATAAAATTAATTCAATTCATAAAATGTCTGAAATTACATTTATTTGGGTATTTATAACATCAATTATGTCAATATTTCATTAATAAGATAATTACTGCATCATCATTGTGTCATACATAAATTAAACTATATAAAGTCTAAAAATTACAAATAAACTACCATTATGTAGGAAATATTTTTAGCTTTCTAATTAATATTTATAGTCTAATTTACCATATGTATAACCCTATATTAGAAATTATTTACTTATTAAACTTTGATTTTAACTATTTTAACCCTTCTTTAAATAAATTAATAATAAATATCCTAATCTCATTCAAGTGGGCCTAAATTGTCATATTCTATTCCTAAGGTTGTTTTTGGTAGAATGACACTTATCCAATAGAATTAGGAAATGTGTTAGGGTAATAATAATATCACTTTTACCCTTAATTACCATATTTACTTTTAACCGTGGTAAATAAAAGTAAAAAGTTACTATTCATCAAAAAATATTTTCATCTCATTGAACCTCATTTTACTTACTGACATCAACCGTGTCTCTCGGATTTTTGAAATTCCACTCACAGAAGCGGTAAAATTATGTTTTATGTAAATTTTCAAATTCTCCTAGGAGGTGGGTAAAAGAGGGTGAAAAGTTCAATAAAATTTTTATATATCTAAAATTATTGAAAAATTACTCCAATGAATTACATTGAACATATATAGGTATTATGTATCAATTTTGACCAAAAATAAATTTAAATAAAATAAATAATTATTTAAATAAAAATTTGGTTTTTAAATAGTAACCCTATGTTTTCACTATTCATAAAAATAGAATGTTTCCAGAAAAATACCAAAATTTCACACTAGGCTAATTTCAATATTCCGAATCCAAAAATGAAGTCCATTTTGAAAAAAAAATTACAAAATTTCAAAAAGTGGTTATTACTATTCATAACGGCTATTTTTAATAATATTTTAACAGCATATCGTAGTTTAGTGAAACTCGGTATTGCGTATGATGCAAGCTATCAAGGAAGGTCGTGGTTGCGTGTAAAGCAAGCCAAGCTAGTGTTGTGTGTAGTGAAAGATTCCTTTTATGATTTATATAACATAAAAACAAAATATTTCTCATAAAAGTCTCGGGTGTTACTGTAACACCCCAGGTAAATAAAGAATATGACATCTTTATATTTATCCATATTTGTGAATCAAATATTAATATTACTTTAAAGGGGATTCTATGCTCGATGGCGTACCCAATACGCAACAACGAGTTTCTTGGGAATCTTACGTTGCACTCTAATAATAAAATAATATTATTTTAAATGGTAGTTAACATGTAGCCGTTGTATTGGCGGGAATGGATAGAAATAACTAAAATATTATTATATATGTTTTTAAATGTTTTTAGATATATCCAATAAAAGATAAAGGCTTAAAATACGAAAAGAATTCAAATTTAGGCGTATATGCCCTAGTTTTCACTAAAGGTTCACTTATCTCCTTTTGATGGAAAACCGTCATTAAATATATTTTTGTTCACTCTTATACATTCTATTGGAACAAATAAAACACTTCTTAAGAATCGGGACATCAAAATTTACTTTGTGTATATTTTTGGTATCTTTCCGATAAAGTTCAGTTTTTTAATGAATAGTGTAAAATATTGTATTTTAATTCAAAACCTCTTTTTAATATAATTTATTAATATTATTAGATTATATTTTTAATTGGTTTTAAACTGAAACCATAAAATATTTTTACCATTTGATTCAATGGTGGACTTTCGAATTAATTTCACTTTGAAATTCGACATAAACAAATATCAATCTTTTGAAATATATTGTTTCTTAAAAACATTCTATTTATTTTGACAGCAGGAGTTAATTATTAAATTAATTAATTCTACTTATATTCTTTTAATTAGGTAATATAAACATCATTTTTTAATTCGGAATATCGAATATAGCTTAGAGTGAATTTTTGGGTAATTTTCTGAAAAACTCCAATTTTTGATGAATAGTGAAACCACTAAGTGGTAATCAAGAAAACTGATTTTTCAGTTAAATGAAAGTTTACCACTAATGTGTGTTGAATTTTGAAAATCCGGCATACATGGTTGTCATTAGTATGTAAAATGTGGTTCAATGGGATGAAAATAATTTTTTGGTGAATAGTAACTTTTTTTCATTAATCGCGATTAGAAGTAATTAGTGTAATTTAAGGTAAAAATGATATTATAAAAATATGAAAACACCGTGACACTTGTCCTTCCCCTATTGGATGAGTCATGGACACCAAGACAACCCATGGGTCTATTTAGGGGACCCTATGGAGCCTCTTAGGTGAGATAATGACTTTAATGCCTTTTTTTTAATAAAGGTGAAAATGACACTGACATAAATTGTTTTACTAAAACAATTTTTTAGAAGGGGTTATACTAATCATATTTTTGTCTATAAATACTCTTTGGAAAGATAATAAGATTTAATACATCAGGATATGTTTGTTATAATTTTTAGACATTAAATAAATTAATTTAATTATGATATCATGAGGATGCAACGATGACCTCATTAATGAACAATTTATATAAAATGAAACGATAATATAAAATATAAGAACTACACTTGTCCAAAAAATATTGGATAGGAATATTTCGAAGCCTTATCATCTTATATTCGAAATATATCAATGTGGGACCTTAGAAATTCGAAACACTTTTGAAAATAAAATAATAGTTTCATGATTTCCAAAAGTGCCCCTCCTCTCCTCTTATAAAAGGCCCCCACCTCTACCTCATTTCACACGCTCCTCAAGCCTTTGGCTCGGCCATCCCTGGCCAATTTACTCTCTCCACATACCTCTCCTCATCCTAGAGGATTATTTTTGGGAATAATCCATTCAAAGGAAGCCTTTAGGCTCAAATCAAAAGGAGTTACACTTTTAAAGGTAATTCATTCTCTCATGTTCATTTGTTTTATTTTGCTTCTCCAACCCCCTAAACTCTTTTTATTTAATTATTTTGTAACAAAACCAGTATCTTCAATATACTAGGATGTTTTTATAATATTTATTCGAGCTAAAATCTCACACAACTACATCAAATGGTTAATGAACATACAGTTTCCGTGGATGGAGAAATTCTGCCTCCCGAAACGAAGATTTTTCAATACTAATTTAACACCTTCAAAGGTGGCCATTATGATGTAACTATTTTTATATATGATATATAATATGTTTATTCTTTCCTTAAGCTTCTGTATTTTTCATTTATGGCATACCATTACTGTTTCCATTATGGGTAAACACGATATCTTCATTTTAGGAAGTGCGGACTACCGCCCCCTGAAAGTGACTTGATTCGTTAATACCATATGTGGGATGTGTAAAGGATAAATTTAATGATATTATATATGTTATTATACTGGAATTATAATATACTCTTATATAATTATGATTCCATTCCAGAAAATACGAAATAGAAATGGAAGTAGCGTTCATGCGTACGTACGGCTTACCGTCTCCATGAACGGTGCATTTCATTTCTTACCCCGAAATGTAATGTAATATTAAAAGTACATTTATATAATGGATATATATAATGAATGATATATATAAATTATGAATATAATTCGGGAATTAAAATATTAATACCTCTCATTTAGTTTTAATTCCATTAATATGACAATGAAATGAAAGTAGCGTTCATGCGTACATACGGCTTACCATCTCCATGAATGGTGCATTTCATTTCTTACCTCTAAATGATTATGTAATATTATAAATACATGAATATGCTGGATATATATGATATATATGATATCCAAATCAGGAATGTCATTCTGGATATTAAGAATCTTTGACCACACGAACAACATGTAATTGTAAGAAGTCCACTTTTGACTTAAGAACCAAATATCGACAAAACAAACATTATTAACTTAAATGATTACATAATGTTTATAAAATGGAAATAAGTGATATAAAAGGAATAATGAACTTTAAAAAGGTTCTTAATAAATTATAAATTAACTCAAGTTTATTATTCAGGACGTTAAAGAACGATCGAGTCAAGTCGGACCCGAGGTAAGGGATCTTACTCCTCTCTTTCTTTTTAAGTACACTCTTTTATGTCATTCCCACTAAAGCTCATATTTATTGTTTTTGTGATGTTATTTTATATGACACATAATTTAATTTTTATGTTCATGTGATGAGAGACCCTATTCTCTCTCATCAATCCATTTTGGAAGTTTTAGGTGGCGCCGTTAGGCTGCCGAGTTTTCGTAAGGGATTTTTCATCTCACTTTTATTCCCATGAGATTTATGCTACATTTGCCACAATTTCCTTTGAGTGGTGTATGTACATACCATTATTATTCTCATTGTGTAATATAATTTCGTTTATGAGTATTTACATCAATGATTTATTGTCCTTCTTTCATGGGGTGTATGTTTTGAAAGATATCCAAGTCGGTAAAGGAACCTTTCACCCTCTTTTTTTAAAAGACTTCTTTTGTTGGGTATTCTAATTTACATATTGTTATGTTGGGATATGTTATCATATATCCTTATTGATTTAAATTTTATTTCCAAGTGATGAGATACACTTTTTATCTCTCATCAACTCATTATGATGTGACGTCGTTAGGCTGTCAAGGGAACTTCTTAACCCAATTTCGATTTCTTTGGGTTCAACATGTAGTTATTGAATATGTTATCCTTTGAATATGTGTGAATGACCGTTGATTATTTTACACTTAATATCCACTTATATTTGGTGTATTCATTTTTCACACATAATTATGTAATTGATTTATCCTTAAAACAAGGATACCGTCTTTGTATGGGACTTCGTCTCAATCTCCTTTCATTGAGGCATATTTTGTTTTATACACAACCTTCTTTTATACGGTGTATAAACCCCTTTGACTTTTACATTTATTTAAAAGGAATCGTTTTTATACGAAGCGTTTACTAAATGACAAAAGGGAGTGTTTTTGTCGTACGTATGCGGCGACAACGACTTCTCCATCGCCGTGACCATTATTTGAGTTTCGGCTTCCTCTACAAGCCATATTTTTTTTTACAAAAAGAGAAATAAATATCATGTTTTACTTTTCTTTTATTTTGGTATTGAAAATGGTTTTCATAATGTTTTTATATCTATTTGTTGTATTGATATCTTTTGATTGAAAGGTGGAAATGTTATGTTTCCTTTATGCATGTTTTATGTGATACGATTATGTTGAGGTTCTTGGGAATTAATATGAAGACGGGTGGTTCCATGATAAACTAAGGACGGGTGAGCCCGATATAGCTCTCCAATGCATTGGGTAACTCGAAGGAGTGAAACGTTAAGGTTTCTCCGAAGAGATTTAGGGAATATACTGTGATGGGTATTCCAAACCTAAACAAGAGGGTTACTCCCTACGTAAGAATGTTATGAATGCCTCAAGTTACCATTATGTCATATGATTTTAATGATTTTATGAGGTATGTTAAAGTGCCTATGTTTTATGGGTAAAGTATGATTTCATTCTTATGTATATTTGAACTCATGTTTCCTTTCCATATTTTTATATCCCTTACTGAGATTTTTTATGCTCATCCCATGTTTTTAAAATGTTTTTCACAGGTCAAGGGAAAGGTACGTGATGTGATGATAGTGTCAAGGATGTGTCAAGAAAGAATCCAAATTTTATTTTAAATATGTTTCCGTTGATGGGAAGAATGAATCATGTCTTTTATGTAACCACTTTATTTAAATGTGGAATGTAATGCAAGTTTTATGATCTAATTATCTAAAACTCTAAACCTGAAAGGATCCTCAATGTGTAATCTTTTATTAACTCAAGATTAAGTAAGGTTTAAGGTTGGACCTTACAGTTGGTATCAGAGGTCGGTTTAGATAACTTTAGAGGTTAGGGTATTCTTTAAGCATAAGTGGCATTACCATAATGGTTAGGATTTCAGAAAGAGTCCTAGTTTTAGATAAATTGAATGAGTAACTATATCTTAGTGTTAATCTTCCTCATCAGTACATGATGGTTTTTTTTATATACTCACACTGACCTTTTTGGTTTTAGTAAATGGCTGGATCTAGCAGGAACCAAAGTAATAGTGGATGTGAAGGAAACTGTGACAGTTTTTTGAGCAAGCAACTGAATGATATGAGACCTTCAATGAGAACTCTTGTGATTATTCTCAATCAACATCTGGAGTCATGATTGACCACCTAAACCTTGGTGATATCTCTAAGGAATCGTATATGCGAGAAACAAATCCCTACGGAAGTATAGGTAATAATCATAAAGGTATGTGTGTTCAAAAATCTATGTGTCAAAGATGTGGAAAGAAACACCTAGGAAAAAGTTTCAAAGGGACAGAAATATGCTATAGATGTGGAAATGAAGGTCATAAAGCAAGAACCTTCCATGGAAAAATGAAGCATCCAGTTGACTCGAGGAAAGGGAAAGAAGTTCTTTCTGAGGGATCAATTGAATGTTTTAAATGTGGTGTGCATGGTCATTATGCAAACACATGTCCTGTGAAGAAGTTTCGTGAATGGGATCACCAAGAGCGTACAAATGTTCGTTTACCAATACCTAATTCCATTCTGATTGAGGATGAAGAAACTGACAATGACCAATCAAAGGTATGTATTATTTCACGAATATTGTTTTCCTATTTTGGAATCGTAGGATATGATTCATGAAATTTTTTGTAGGAAAGAGGTATTTCGGAATAATATGGATAGGAATGGTTAATGGATCATGAATAATGTTGAATGAGTAAGATGTCAACATACAAGGGCTTCAAGAGTTATAGTGAAATTCTTAAGAGTATTAAGTCTCTTTTGATGATGGGGTTACATTAGAAGAATTTTTATATTATGTGTAACCCTGATGTTTAATATAGATAAATTTTATTCAATGAATATTTATCTTTCTTTTGTGGACATAGTTATAAAGAACCATTTGGGTTTATATGATCCTTACTTTTTAGGTAATTATGGGTTACTATATGTTATGATTGAAGTGAAAGGCATGAGATAAAATTAAGGTTAAATTATGTTATGGTTATTTTTGATGGTTTTATCCCTTTTTGGGGAATTATTTGAGAATTATATAGTTTTGGAAAAAGGAGAACATGCAGATCGTGTGACTACCCGTCGTGTCAGACAAAGCTGTGGGAATCGAACCCACAATCAAAGTGCGACTGGTATTTATCGCCTACCACTGGACTACGTGAAGTCCCTGGTTAGTTTGACTGATTCTTTTTATTTATATGATTTTATGAGTTAAGAGTAAGTTTATTTTGGGTTATTTATGAAAATGATTAACCTATCATGGAGGATATGTGATTAGGTTAATTACTTTTCAATATGAGACTTTAGGAGAAACTGATGTTGTTTGGAGATAAATGTTACGATTTAACTTGGAAGACTATGTGACTAAATCCCTAAAATATTTGGGTTTCAATCTTAGTTTGGTTTACATTGAAGAATTTTATGGACAAATTTATTATCGAATGGTCCTCGTTGAACTTTGGGTTTTGTTGGAAAAATTTTGGAGATTAGGAATAGATTTTCTTTTTATAAGGGGTTATCCTTTTATGGATTATCTGATATTGTACTAGCCTTTTTGGTTTTGGTTTTGGTCTAAAGAAATGGTAAGTATATAGTTCTATTTTGTGGATTAGGTGATTCTCTAGAAGTTGATTATAGTAACCTTAATGTGAACAAGTCTTCCTAAATACTCATCTCTTAGAGAAAATATGAGTTTGTGTAAAAGTTGATAGTCAACATGATAAGTGATTATGTTTCCTTATGAATAAATTACTCAATAAAAAGTAACTTAAAACAAAAATGTTGTCTATTAACTTTTCCTACTGGGGAATCGAATACCGTTTAACCCATCACAAGTTTGTGATTTTCTTGTGGTTTACTTTCTCCTAAAAATGTTTTCTATCACTCTTCATCAGAACATGACCCTATGTTTTCTCCTCCATGTCCATGTTTTCATACTTGGAATCCTAGTATGGGTTAACTCTGGTGACCTTTGTACTTATCTTTCTTTATTTTAAAGTGATTGTTTTATCGACTCTTCTTCCGATGTGGGACTTTCAAGGATGTCACCAAGCCCAATTTTAAAATTGCGAGGATGAAATTCCCAAAAGGGGGGAAGGATGTAATACCACAGGTAAATAAAGAATATGACATCTTTATATTTATCCATATTTGTGAATCAAATATTAATATTACTTTAAAGGGGATGCTATGCTCGATGGCGTACCCAATACGCAACAACAAGTTTCTTGGGAATCTTACGTTGCACTCTAATAATAAAATAATATTATTTTAAATGGTAGTTAACATGTAACTGTTGTATTGGCGGGAATGGATATAAATAACTAAAATATGATTATATATGTTTTTAAATGTCTTTAGATATATCCAATAAAATATAAAGGCTTAAAATACCGAAAGAATTCAAATTTAGGCGTATATGCCCTAGTTTTCACTAAAGGTTCACTTATCGCCTTTTGATGGAAAACCGTCATTAAATATATTTTTGTTCACTCTTATACATTCTATTGGACCAAATAAAACTCTTCTTAATAATCGGGACATCAAAATTTGCTTTGTGTAAATTTTTGGTATCTTTCCGATAAAGGTCATTTTTTAATGAATAGTGTAAAATGTTGTATTTTAATTCAAAACCTCTTTTTAATCTAATTTATTTATATGATTAGATTATCTTTTGAATTGGTTTTAAATTTAAACCATAAAATATTTTTACCATTTGATTCAATGGTGGACTTTGGAATTAATTTCACTTTGAAATTCGACATAAACAAATATCAATCTTATGATATATATTGTTTCCTAAAAACACGCTATCTGTTTTGACAACAGGAGTTAATTATTAAATTAATTAATTCTACTTATATTCATTGAATTAGGTAATATAAACATAATTTTTGAATTCTTAATATCGAATATAGCTTAGAGTGAATTTTTGGGTAATTTTCTGAAAAACTCCAATTTTTTATGAATAGTGAAACCACTAAGTGGTAGTCAAGAAAACTGATTTTTCAGTTAAATGAAAGTTTACCACTAATGTGTATTGAATTTTGAAAATCCAACATACATGGTTGTCATTAGTATGTAAAATGTGGTTCAATGGGATGAAAATAATTTTTTGGTGAATAGTAACTTTTTTTCATTAATCGCGATTAGAGGTAATTAGTGTAATTTAAAGTAAAAATGATATTATAAAAATATGAAAACACCATGACACTTGTCCTACCACTATTGGATGAGTCATGGACGACCAAGACAACCCATGGGTCTATTTAAGGGACCCTATGGAGCCTCTTGGGTGAGATAATGACTTTAATGCCTTTTTTTAAAATAAAGGTGAAAATGACACTAACATAAATTGTTTTACTAAAACAATTTTTAGAAGGGGTTATACTAATCATATTTTTGTCTATAAATACTCTTTGTAAATATAAAAAGATTTCATACATCAGGATATTTTTGTTATAATTTTTAGACATTAAATAAATTAATTTAATTATGATATCATGATGATGCAATGATGACCTCATTAATGAACAGTTTAAATAAAATGAAACGATAATATAAAATCTAAGACCTACACTTGTCCAAAAACTATTGGATAGGAATATTTCGAAGCCTTATCATATTATCTTCAAAATATATCAATGTGGGACCTTATAAATTCTAAACACTTTTGAAAATAAAATAATAGTTTCATTATTTCCAAAAGTGCCCCTCCTCTTCTCTTATAAAAGGCCCCCACCTCTACCTCATTTTACACACTCCTCAAGCCTCTAGCTCGTCCATCCCCAGCCCAGTTACTCTCTCCAAATCCCTCTACTCATCCTAGAGGATTCCCTTTGTGCATAATCCTTTCAAAGGAAGCCTTTAGGCTCAAATCAAAAGGAGTTACACTTTTAATGTTAATTCATTCTCTAATGTTCATTTGTTTTATTTTGCTTCTCCAACCCCCTAAACTCTTTTTATTTACTTATTTTGTAACAACAACAGTATATTAAATATATTAGGATGTTGTTATAAGATTTATTAGACCTACACTCTCACACAACTACATCAAATGGTTAAAGAACATACGGTTTCCGTGGATGGAGAAATTATGCCTCCCGAAATGATGATTGTTCAATACTCATTTAACACCTTCAAATGTGGCCATTATGATGTCACTATTTTTATATATGATATATAATATGTCTATTCTTTCCTTAAGCTTCTGTATTTTTCATTTATGGCATACCATTATTGTTTCTATTATGGGTAAACACGATATCTTCATTTTAGGAAGTGCGGACTACCGCCCCCTGAAAGTGATTTGATTCGTTAATACCATATATGGGATGTGTAAAGGATAAAGTTAGTGATATTATATAATTTATTATACTGTAATTATAATATACTCTTATATCATTATGATTCCATTCCAGAAAATACGAAATAGAAATGGAAGTAGCGTTCATGCGTACGTACGGCTTATCGTCTTCATGAACGGTGCATTTCATTTCTTACCACCAAATGTAATGTACTTTTAAAAGTACATTTATATAATGGATATATATAATTAATGATATATCTAAATGATGAATATAATTCTGGAATTAAAATATACATACCTCTCATTTAGTTTTAATTCCATTAATATGACAATGAAATGAAAGTAGCGTTCATGCGTACGTACGGCTTACCATCTCCATGAACGGTGCATTTTATTTCTTACCTCTAAATGATTATGTAATATTATAAATACATGTATATGATGGATATATATGATATATATGATATACAAATCAGTAATGTCATTCTGTATATAAAGAACCTTTGACCACACGAACAACATGTAATTGTAAGAAGTCCACTTTCGACTTAAGAACCAAATATCGACAAAACAAACATTATTAACTTAAATGGTTACATAATGTTTATAACATGGAAATAAGTGATATAAAAGGAATAATTAACTTTAAAAAGGTTCTTAATCAAGTATAAATTAACTCAAGTTTATTATTCAGGACGTTAAGGAACGATCGAGTCAAGTCAGACCCGAGGTAAGGGATCTTACTCCTCTCTTTCTTTTTAAGTACACTCTTTTATGTCATTCACTATAAAGCTCATCTTTCTTGTTATTGGGATGTAATTTTATATGACAATTAATGTAATTTTTATGTTCATGTGATGAGGTACCCTATTCTCTCTCATCAATCCATTTTGGAAGTTTTAGATGGCGCTGTTAGGCTGCCGAGTTTTCATAAGGGATTTTTCATCTCACTTTTATTCCCGTGAGATTTATGATACATTTTCCACAATTTCCTTTGAGTGGTGCATGTAATTCCCATTATTCTACTCTTTGTGTAATATAATTTCGTTTATGAGTATTTACATCAATGATTTATTGTCCTTCTTTCATGGGTTGTATGTTTTGAAAGATACCCATGTCGGTAAAGGAACCTTTCACCCTCTTTTTTTAAAAGACTTATTTTGTTGGGTCTTTTAATTTACATATTGTTATGTTGGTATACGTTCTCATATATCCTTATTGATGTAAATTTTATGTCCAAGTGATGAGATACACTTTTTATCTCTCATCAACTCATTTTGATGTGACGTCGTTAGGCTGTCAAGGGAACTTCTTAACCCAATTTCGATTTCTTTGGGTTCAACATGTAGTTATTGAATATGACATCCTTTGAATATGTGTGAATGACCTTTGATTATTTTACACTTAATATCCACTTCTATTTGGTGTATTCATTTGTCACACATAATTATGTAATTGATTTATCTTAAACCAAGGATACCGTCTTTGTATGGGACTTCGTCTCAATCTCCTTTCATTGAGGCATATTTTGTTTTATACACAACCTTCTTTTATATGCTGTATAAACCCCTTTGAATTTTACATTTATTCAAAAGGAATCTTTTTTATATTTAGCGTTTACTAAATGACAAAAGGGAGTGTTTTTGTCGTACGTATGCGGCGACAATGACTTCTCTGCTGTCGTGACCATTATTTGAGTTTCGGCTTCCTCTACAAGCCATATTTTAAAAAAAAAGAGAAATAAATACCATGTTTTACTTTTCTTTTATTTTGGTATTGAAAATTGTTTTCATAATGTTTTTATATCAATTTTTTGTATTGATATCTTGTGATTGAATGGTGGAAATGTTATGTTTCCTTTATGCATGTTTTATGTGATACGATTATGTTGAGGTTCTTGGGCATTAATATGAAGACGGGTGGTTCCGTTATAAACTAAGGGCAGGTGAGCCCGATATAGCTCTCCATTACATTGGGTAACGCGAAGGAGTGAAACGTTAAAGTTTCTCCGAAGAGATTTACGGAATATACTGTGATGGGTACTCCAAACGTAACCGAGAGGGTTACTCCCTACGTAAGAATGTTATTAATGCCTCAAGTTACCTTTATGTCATATGATTTTTATGATTTTATGAGATATGTTAAAGTGCCTAAGTTTTATGGGTAAAGTATGATTTCATTCTTATGTATATATGAACTCATGTTTCCTTTCCATATTTTTATATCCCTTACTGAGCTTTTTTATGCTCATCCCAAGTTTTTAAAATGTTTTTCACAATTCAAGGGAAAGGTATGTGATGTGATGATAGTGTCAAGGATGTGTCAAGAAAGAATCCAAGTTTTATTTTAAATATGTTTCCGTTGATGGGAAGAATGAATCTTGTCTTTTATGTAACCACTTTGTTTAAATGTGGAATGTAATGCATGTTTTATGATCTAATTCTCTAAAACTCTAAACCTGAAAAGATCCTCAATGTGTAATCTTCTATTAACTCAAGATTAAGTAAGCTTTAAGGTTGGGGCCTTACAGTTACAATAAAACCTATTTGTTTAAAGGTTTTCTAACCATCCCCACATTATCCTAGAAATAAATCTATTTTTTTCAATTAGAAACTGAAAATTATTTTATAATAAAATGACATTTCAAGCTTTTCCTAAAACACCCCTCACCTCTCTTATAAAACGGTACTTCACCTTCTCCTAATTTCACACCTACAAAGACATTTTATCATCCAAACACTACTCATATATCTTCCCAAATACTCCCACTTCAACCTAGATGCCTTTCAATGATCATAAATAAAACCTAATGAGCGCTTTTGATCTAATTAATATGATTCATGAGAAGAAAAGGTAATAATTTTATCACCTATTTCAGAGTTCTTTTTTTCTTACACAACCTCTTTCATTATTGTTTCCATAAAAAAATAATAACTCCAATACCTTATACATATTTTTATGTTATTATAAATATGGTAAAACTATATTCATTTTTCTACACATCATATTAATGACAAAGTCACCATACTTGTGTACGTATGGCTTACCGTCTCCACGTCGTGGTGTAGTTTGTTATTCAACACTTCATTATTTTTATGTGTATAATAATGATTATAATTTACGTAAATAATAAATATAACATTTTTATTTTTATTTATATATGATATACCATACTATTACATACTATTCACCACTAATATAATGATATTATATCTAATATGTATGTACGGATTACCGTCATTACGAGTGCGATGAGATTCATTTCCCATCCTAACCATTCAAGAAAAAAATTTACTTGTTTATTTAAAATAATGTTTAAGAACATAATATAATTATGGATATGAATCAAATACATACTATCCATAAAAAACATGACTAATGTAACACAACATATAAAGGAAAATGAATCAGTTAATAACTAAAACAATGATACTAATGAAATATTATTAACAATGCAATATTAGATGATCAAATATGATATCATATTTTTTTATGTGGTTCTTCTAAAATTTAATAACAGTGACTTAACAATTATATAGAAGGTTAATTTACCCTTAAATATGTAAAAGAACAAGGTAAGGGTTAATTTTACAATCTCTTTATTATTTGAGGTTGTTTATACCTAAGTATTTATTGGGACCTCTTTAACATCCCAATCCGTGTTTCTTAAAAATGTATTTCAAAACATTTTTACTATTTACTAGACTATGGTTTAATTTCATTTATACCCTCATTTGAATTTTTATTAAATGGTTTGAATGGAATATTTACATCGCTTTCCAAACATGGTACGTTATGACCTTTTCAACAAATTAAGATAAGAATTTTTTAACTTATATAGAAAGTGTAACTATTTTCTGCTATAATAACACCTTCGAAGCTTCCCTTACAATCTTATATGAATATTTTCAAAATATAAGTTTTCTTATATAATTGAGAGACTTTTAAATGATTTCAAAATAAAAATAGATATTTCTCTCAATTAGTTTTGATTTCATCTATGTCAACATCCTTTTATGGATTTTACACTTATTTGAAGTTGATTTATTATGATACAATATTCTATATTGTATTGAATGTTTTGAGATATGTTTGACTATGGATATGTTATCTTTATGTCATTCATGGTTTATGGTTAAACTATTAACATTTCCTATGGTAGTTTTAATATGAATGTTTATGTTATGTTTCAACCTTTTCGTATGAGGAATACATTGGACTTAGTATGTGACCGGTGGAGCCATCTATAGCTTCTCAAAGCATCAATAGGTTTCATGATAAAAAATAGTGTCTTGTCATAAGTCCTTGAAAAAATCATATTTTTAGTCTTGGAATAATTCATTGACTATGTGGTTATGATGTCCGGTATTATGCATTCCACCATTATGAAATTTTCTATTCATATTACATTAGATCATTCGACTAGTAGAATATCCATGCAAATAAGTAAATGGAATTATTTGATTTATCTTTTCTATATTATACTGAATTTTATATTTAAGAGGATTGTGTTTTAGTCTTATACACTTCATTAAATTTTTATTCTTATTTATTAAAGTTTACGCTATATTGTTATCCATACTGAGCAACTGCGCACACCCCTTTCTTATGTTTTATTTTTCCTAGGATGTGAAGAATTATATTATGACTGACCTGCAGGGATAAGATAATGTTTATGATTGTGTTTTATAGATACATAATGTTTTTGTTTTTCAATTCATAATTTAATGTAAAATTTAAGTATGTATCAAATACTTCCAAGGCTACTAAACTGATCGATAATTCTGGAAATGATTCCTTGTATCATGCCAATGTTATGTAATAATGCATCGACTCTAGGTAAATGGGGTCAGGGAATTACATTGATCCATACCTTGGATTGGGGTTCACAATAGCACACAGGTTGTACAGGTCACAAGACCTCTTCCATAGTTATTCATGGGTAAAATCTACCAAGTCAGACATGGACCACTTCACCAGACCACATTCAGTTTGAGTAAATTGATTTTCCTGAGATTTCATTTTTATTATGCTCCACCAATCACTCAGGTCTCTTGAAGTAGCACAGTACTTTTTATAATAAATTTGATGTGCTTGTTGATCCAGTAAAAATGGTTCATTTACTTTCAGAAGACTTTTATATTTAATATCGATAATTCCATAAGTCAGATGAACACGCAAGCCTCTCTCAATATCAAACCACCGACATTTAAACAGTGTAATGTAATTATGTCCAAGATAACATAGCTCAATAATTTCATCTTGAATGCCGTAAAAGTCATCTTCAGTTTCTCTATAATGCGATCCTCTCAAACAAACTCCACTGTTCATTGTTGTTTTTGATTCCCCATATTCATGTGTATGAAATCAAAAACCATTCACCACATATTCATTATATGATATAACCATTTTTGATGGTGGGTTACTCAATATACACAGTCGCTTATCAATTTTATCAGCATGTTGAGACACCTGAAATTTTTTAAAACAATTATCAATATAATAAATAGTAAACTGAATTGATATTAAACCATCAAAAATTTATGTTACTAGTTTTTTAAACCATTGAGAAAAATTATTTTGTATGAATATTTCAAGAGAAGCTACTGTAATATATGGAAGTTGTTTCTTGATATGATTATTATATATCCTACAAATAAAATACGTTTAGATATTGTAACAAAAATTATAAAATATGTGATAGAAGCACTCATTGTACAAATGTTGTCATTTCTTCAAAGTTGAGCAGAACATATGTATGAGCTCTGTGATGTCCATTGTCTGAAATCCATCATTCTTGAACTCCACAGAAGCCAATATTTGGCTGATTAAAAACTGATAATTGATTGTCCATATCATCATTAACATTTCCCTCATTCTATTCCATCTGGTTTTTTTGAGGGATATTCAAATTCAAAATAGTGAGAGTAGAAAAAAGTAATTTCCTCTTGAAAATAATCTTCAACAATTGAGCCTTCAACTGATGCTTTGTTACATACATTTTTCTTCAATTTCTACATGCATACCTCTAATGGGTACATACATCGAAACTGTACTGGACCTCCACATTTATCTTCATGTGGAAAATTTAATATCATATATTCCATTGAGTCAAAGAAAGCAAGCAGAAAGATTTTTCCCAGTTTATATATAATTATAGCAACATCTTCTTCCAGTTTTCTTAGCGCATCGTAGTCTGTTGTTGGTGCAAAAATGTCTCAAAAAAATATGACATGTCTGTTATAGAATCCCAAATCATATAATTCAACAAAACTCTGAATCCAATCGGCATAAGTCATTCCATTTTAACATGAAAATAATGACTTTTTAATATGGTAATATGACCATTCTTAAAAAATCTACCCAAATTTGAAGCATAGCTATCTCGAAGTCTCAAATCTGCAATCCACTAACAAAATATTATGTGACTCTCTTAAGATAGTGTATAAGATGCTTTTGGCTTCATTAACCTCTATGATTTGACATTTTCAAATATTTCAAGTTCTAGTTTCCTACAAATTTGGGAAAGATCTAATCATGCTTTTATAGTATCTTTGGTCTTACCTAGTGTATCCAAAACTGTATGTAATAAATTATCAAAACAGTACTTCTCAATATGCATGAAATCCAACATGTGGTGGACCAACAAATCAAACCAATAAGGGAGATCTCAAAAATGATTCATTTTATCCAATTAAGTTCTTTCCCAAAGCCATGAATTTTCCGTTGGTTTAATGTTTTCCCAAATGTGATGGGAGGTAATGAAAATACAACATATTTTAACTTTGTACCTGAGATCATTTTAAGAGGTTCATCCCTTTCCATTGTGCCTTTTCTAAAATTAGATTTGTTCCTTCGAAAATGATGATCGGTTGGAATAAATCTGCGATGATAATCAAAATAGCAATGTTTTTTTCATTGATGAGCATAAAATCTTTGTTGTCTTTCACACATTACAGACATAATTTCAGACCATATGTAATCCAGCAAGATAACATGCCATATGATGGAAAGTCACTAATCATCCACATCAATGCATCTTTTAATGTGAAATTTTTATTTGCAGCAACATCATATGTACTAACACCATTACTCCACATTTCATTTAACTCATCAATCAATGGTTTCAAATAAACATCAATATTATTTTTCGGAAGTCGTGGGATTAATAAGGTCAAAAGGATATAGGGCTCCTTCATCAACATCTGTGGAGGTAGATTTTACGGAGTCATAAAGATAGGACAACATGAATACTGACTACTATAAGAACCAAACGGACAGAAACCATCATTATAAAGACCCAATCACACGTTTTGGGCTTCTAAAGAAAAAAATGGATGCAGATGATCAAAATGTTTCCATGAATCACCATCATCTGGATGATTCAAGATTTTACTGGTTGAAATATTGGATTTATTCCATGCCATCATTGACACTGTGTTATGAGACATAAATAAACGTTGCAGCATGGGTGTAAGGGGGAAATATCTCAACTGTTTTACAAGTATCGATCGAGACTTCCCTGGTTGAGCTTCTTTATACCTTGATTGTCCACATGTGGGACAACTATCCAATGACTCATTTTCACTAGAATATAAGATGCAATCATTTTCACATGCATGAATCTTCTGATAACTAAGGCCCAGATTATGAACCAGCCTCCTTCTCTCATAGTAATTTGTAGGAAACACATTTCTTTCAGGTAATAGTGTTTTAATAAAAAAATTATCTGATCAAAACAGTTGTTTGAAATTGATTTATCTGATTTAATAGCCAAAAAATTTTCAACCACTTCTAATTTTTTTTTATCTTGCAACCAGGATATAATGCATCCTCAGCATACCTCAACAACTCATAAAATTCAGATGGTGAAAACTCAGGAGTTAAAATGATATCATTGTGAGTTTCATTTTGTTGAAGAGATGGACCAGCAACATCATGTACTAAATTTTGGAACCGTGATGGATCTGGAATCAAGTTATTAGTATCTTCTCTGGATCTGCATTCACCATTTTGATACCAAAAAACATAATCTGGTTGAAAACCAAACTGCATGAGATGTCCCCCAACCTTATCAAATGTGTCAGACTTTCTCAGAGCACATTCTTTACAAGGAACTTAATTTTGCCTTCTAAAACCTATTCTGGTTTTGATGATGAAAATTCTAAGAAAACATCAATACCCTCAATATATATAGGATTTAAACCCGAACCATTTGAATTTCTACGCTTATTCATCCAAGCGCGATCATCTAATAATGATTGATGTCGACTTCCTTGTTCCATATTGTCGTAATAAATATAAAATCATCACTATTTTTGAATAATTTTATATTATAAAAACACTATCTAAAAAAATATAACTAATTACTACTACATCTTAATAATTACCATTAATTAAGGGCGATACAATTTCTAGTGGATTGACGACTACTCTTTTGTCTGACGCCTCATTTACTTTCATCTTTCTCACACTGAAATCACAATTAAGAATCTGGTCGGAGGTACCCATATTCATTATTATATGCATGAGAATGAGTATGCATAGATCCGACCAGATTCATCATTGTGATTTCAGTGTGAGAAAGATGCATGTAAATTAGCCTTGGGAAAAAAGGCCCCCTTTTCATCGATGAATTGTCATCTTCTAACTATCACCGCATGAAAACATTATAAAACATTTGATCCTACTAATGAATATCCAATCTCATGCATTTGATATTGAATATTCCTATGTATTATCACATTTTTCATAATGTTTTGAGTCGGTTAGAGTTGAAAGGAGAAAATTCATTGAGCAAAAGGAGTGTCATCAATCCATTGGAAATTGTACCAAGCTCCTAAAATTTAGTAACATTTATTAAGATTTCTTTCTAACTAGTCCTAATTGTTCTTAACGAATTATTACTATTTATTACTAATTATTCCTATTTATTACTAATTAATCTTATTTATTACTATGTATTCCTATTTATTACTAACTATTCCTATTTATTAATAACTATTCCTATTTATTAATAACTATTACTATTTATTACTAACTATTCCAATTTATTACTTACTATTCATATTTATTACTAACTATTCCTATTTATTACTAACTATTCCTAGTTATTACTAACTATTCCTATTTATTACTAACTATTACTATTTATTAATAGCTATTACTATTTATTACTAAATATTACTATTTATTACTAATATTACTATTTATTACTAACTATTACTATTTATTACTAATAATTACTATTTATTACTATTTATTCCCATGTATTACTAATTATTACTAATTGTGACTAATTATAACTAATTATTACTAATTTTCCCTATTTATTCCTAATTATTCTTAATTATTCCTAATTATTACTAATTATTACTAATTATTACTAATTATTACTAATTATTACTAATTATTACTAATTATTAATAATTATTACTAATTATTCCTAATTATTACTAATTATTTTTATTTATTAAAAATTATTCCTATTTATTTCTAATTATTGCAAATTATTTCAAATTATTGCAAGTATTCCTAATTATTAGTATTTATTCGTAATTATTAGTAATAGTTACTATGTATTACTAATTATTACAATTTATTACTAATTATTACAATTTATTACTAATTATTATCAATTAAACCTCATTATTATCAATTATTCCTAGTTATTACTAATTGTTCTAATTTAATACTAATTATTCTTAATTATTCATATATATTCTTAATTATTCGTAATTATTACTAATTATTACTAATTATTACTAATTATTTCTAATTATCACTAATTATTACTAATTATTTCTAACTATTACTAATTATTCCTATTTTATACAAATTACTGCTAATTATTTCTTATTATTGCACATTATTTCTAATTATTTCTAAGAATTCCTAATTATTATTATTTTTTCGTAATTATTAGAAATTAGTAGTATTTATTACTAATTATTACAATTTATTACTAATTATTACAATTTATTACTAAATATTATCAATTTTTCCTAGTTATTATCAATTATTCCTATTTATTACTAATTATTCATAAATATTCCTAATTATTACTAATTATTACTAATCATTCCAATTTATTACTAATTATTTCTATTTATTACTAATTATTACTAATTATTGATGATTATTACTATTTATTGCTATTTATTTCTATTTATTGCAATTTATTACTAATTATTCCTAATTATTCCTTATTATTGCTAATTATTCTTAATTATTGCTAACTAATCCGATTTATTCCTAATTATTCCTATTTATTCCTTATTATTCCTATTTATTGCCAATATTTCCTACTGCTAATTATTCCTATTTAATTTTAATTATTCTTATTTATTTCTAATTATTTCTATTTATTTCTAATTATTCCTATTTATTGCTAATTATTCTTATTTATTACTAATTATTGCTAATTATTCCTAATTATTACAATTTATTAATAATTATTACAATTTATTACTAATTATTACTAATATTACTAATATTACTAATATTACTAATTATTACTAATTATTACTGGTTATTTCTAATTATTACTAATTATTACAAATTATTAACAATTATAATCCATTGTTACTAATTATTACTAATTATTAGTATTTATTAATAAATATTACTAATTATTACTAATTATTATTAATTATTTCTAATTATTACTAATTATTAGAATCTATTAAATAATATTACTAATTATTACTAATTATTAAAAATTATTAGTCTTTATTAATAAATATTGCTAATTATTACAAATTATTACAATTTATTTGTAATTATTACAATTTATTAGTAATTATTGATGTTTATTACTAATTATTAAATTTTATTAATAATTATTATAATTAATTACTTATTATTAATATTTATTACTAATTATTACAATTTATTACTAATTATTTCAATTTATTACTAATTATTTCAATTTATTACCAATTATTACAATTTATTACCAATTTATACAATTTATTACTAATTATTACAATTTATTACTAATTACTACAATTTATTACTAATTAATACAATTTATTACTATTTAATACAATTTATTACTAATTAATACAATTTATTTCTATTAAATACAATTTATTACAAATTTATACAATTTATTACAATTTATTACTAATTAATACAATTTCTTACAATTTATTGCTAATTATTAAGATTTATGACTAATTATTACAATTTATTACTAATTATTACAATTTATTACCAATTATTACAATTTATTACTAATTATTACAACTTATTACTAATTACTACCATTTATTACTGATTATTACAATTTGTTACTATTTATTACAATTTATTACTAATTATTACTTTTTTTAGTAATTATTACGATTTATTACTAATTATTACAATTTATTACAATTTATTACTAATTATTACAATTTATTACTAATTATTACAATTTATTTCTAATTAATACAATTTATTCTAATTTATTCTAATTTATTACTAATTATTACAATTTATTCCTAATTAATACAATTTATTACTAATTATTACATCTTATTACTAATCATTACAATTTATTTATAATTATTATAATTTATTACTATTTATTACTCATTATTAATATTTATAAATATTTATTATTAATAATAATTATTTATTATTATTTATTACCATTTATTATCAATTACTACAAATTAATTATATACATTACTAATTATCATTAATAATTACTAATTACTACTAATTATTAAAAATTAATACTAAAAATTTCAATTTATTAGTACAAATAAATAGTCATGACAAAACAATTTAAATTCAATTTAATTAAAACTAGTCAACTATAATAAAGATTACCATCAAAAATTGAAATAAATAATAAATTAAATAAAACATAATTACCTTTAAACATGATTTTCTATTGATGTAGACGACTTGACAACTTTTTCCGGACCCAAAAAATTAACCTAGAAAAATGTTCCCTCTAAAATCAGAGTTCAGAGAGAAACAAGATATAGAAATTTAGAGGAATGAGAAAAAAGCGGATGAGGGTATATATAGGTTAGATTATTTGCGACGGGACCCGTCCCAAATTGTATCTTTTACGATGGGACCCGTCACAAATACCTACGCCCATATTAATTACTCTCAACAGTTAAAAATTTATTTGCGATGGGTCTCGTCACAAATAGTCCATGCCGACACACCTTTTGCGAAAGGAGGACATCCCGTCGCAAAAAGCTATTAACCACCACCGGGTATTTGCTACAGGCCCCGTCGCAAATACTTCACTATTGGCGATGGAGGGATCCCACCATCGCAAATAACATTCGCGTGGTTTGGCGAGCTACCCGCGCCAAACCTTTTGCGATGGGACACGAAATCCCAACGCAAATAATCGATTATTTGCGATGGGTTGTTACTCAGATCGCAAAAAGCCTGTCTCAAAAATTCCATTTTTCCGTAGTGCACGAACACAATATATTTATTCATAGGACTCCAGAAATCCATATTTTTGAAATTCCTATACCAATTCATTGTTGTATTGATCGATGAAATATTTATCTACTTGAGGTTAGGGGAGGATAATTTCATTAATTTATGATCATTCATTCCAGTTCTTCGATTCCACCCGTATTAGGATAATTTTTTCCAATTTAAATTTTTGTAAATAAAAGGTCTGTTTTCTTGGGAATTTGGTTTATACGAAGGGTATGGTAGTGGACTCATTGAATTTTGAAATTTCTATTTCTTGGGAATCACCCAAGAATGTGGAATAGGTGAAAAGTTCCTTTTTATTACTGGCAATTATCTGAGGTTTTTAACAAATTTCTCATAGTTTATAGCAAAAATTAAATCTTATACTGGGGAGGACTATGATTTTTTATGGACAACTCGATGTCCCCAAACATTGGTTGATCAGAAATTGAATGTTGTTAGTTATCAGGTGTTTTGGTTTCCAGAGGATATGGTGATGTTTGAGGTGAATTTCAATGATTCACTTTTGGGATTATGATGCATATTGATGTATTAGAGAGTGGTGATCTATTATGGGCATATGAAGTTATGTCCCCATGAGCATAATTGTGTGACCCATAATCTAGAGCAAATAGAAGTATGGTTTGGGATGAAACTGTGGAATCATTACCTTATTGGGGGTGATTTTTTGTATTCAAAGTCCACAGGTTAATGAGGTATAACATTTCTCATAGTGATTTGAATCTTTGATAGAGGATGTGGGCACAATTTTTTCATGAAAAAGATTTTATGATCTACATATTAGTTAAGGATAATATCATAGCTAGCTCTTGGAGAAGGTAGTCATGTAAGGATGTTGTTCAATAGTCCACTGATTCTTAGATAGTTATGGAGTAGATGGTAGCCATTCAACAAGATGAGAGGGTGGTTGATGGTGGATGATTCTTATTTTAGATGATGGAATATACATCCCTGTTGTAGTAGGTGGAGGAGTATCAGTGGAGAGAATTATTGGAAGAGGTGATGTGTGTTCATGTGGGCCCCCCGTGATCCTCTAAAGGAATGGTCGTAAGATGGTCAAAAATAGATGATGTTTCTTCCGAGAATGTTAATTTTTGTGTTAATATATGAGGAAGTCCTTTGTGAGTTTCATATTTTACTTTTATTGGTAAATTCAGGGGTATCTAAGATACACCATGGGTTGATAAAATAGTTATGGTTTCTTGGGATAAGATTTAACTTGGTAGATTTCATGGATTGATGTTTTCTTTTCATGAAGGTAAGGGGTAAGAATCATGTTCCTTGTGGATTTTTGTAACCATTGAATGTATAAAAGGGTGAATATGGTGATATATAAATGGAAAATTTAATAGGTTTACCCCATTATCTTTGAGTTTGTGATGAAATATTGGTAATTATGGTTTGATTGATGAAACTGACTCACTTTCTGGAGATCCGTGAGTCGACTACCATGGATTTTTTTGTGATATAATATGGGTATGATGTGTTGAAATATCATTGATTCCCAAATTCCATTTTCTCAAATCAATATGAATGTTTTACCTCATGATCGTGTAGGGGATTCCATCATTCAATTTTCACTCATTTCCACCTTAGTACAAATTCCCACCCTTATCCTAATGTTCAAATGGAGAAAACAATCCAAATAATAAAGGATGTGTTGTGGGAATCCATATTAAACTTTAGTGGATCTTGGGAATAAAAATTTATGTTGGATGTGTTTTCTTATTATAATATCCATCACTTACCGTTTGGAATAACCCCATTTAAGGGTTTTTATGGCAGACGATGTCATTATTCGTTATCTTGGAAGGAGGTTGAGGAGACATCAATTTTTTGGTCCTAATGTGGTGTAGAGGAGGATATAAAAGGATCAAATTGTTCACAGGAGGATGAAATAAGTGCATTCCAGAAGATGACTTATATCGATCATAGGAGTAGGCAATTATAGTTATAGGTTAGACACCCTGTGTTCTTAATGATTTCTCAATGACATGGGTAGGGGAGGTTTGGTAATGGGAGTATGATTTATCCTAGGTTCTTTAGTCACTTTAAGGTGATGGGGTGATTTATTGATGTTCCTTATATGTTTTCATTGCTGCCACAACAAGAACAGATCCATGAAGTCATATACTTCTTTATCTATTTCTATATCTTCACGTGAATCCCATGTCATTAAATAGGTAAATTTGGATATAATGGATTAATTTAATACCATGTATTATCTAGTAGATATCTATGATCATTTAGAAAATGTTCTACGAGGATGGACCATTCCATAGGATCACAAGATGTGGAGGCATGGTGTCATGAAAGAGAGTACTTGGGAGTGGTAGATGCAGATTCATTCCCAGTACCATGATTTTTTGGGTTTTATTTTTCTATGGGTTTCTGTGTATTTTTTTGATTTCCTAGTTCTATGAGATATGTTGTTATTTTTTTGTTTTCTTGATGTATGATGCGTTATAAAGTTCTTACATATGAAATGTGGAGGACCTGATTACTTATAAAGATGCATTATAAAACGATGTGATTAAACCCATGTGGGTGATTCAGGGCAACCCAGAGCAGATAGTATCTTGATATAGAGGATGGAATTACCTTATACATATGTTTGGTATAGTTTTGTTTCTTTATTGTAGTGGTTATAGGTTTGGGTTAAATATAGGTTTGATGTTTATGTGGCTATGTGGTTGTGTGAAATGTGGAATTTCATGGCTAGTACCCAATTTTGTGTTTTTTTACCCAGTGATAGGTGGTGAGGTAGTTTTGTGGTGAGGTATTATAATGGTCTATTTTTTGGTGTTTCAGTTGTCGAGTTTAGATGGGGGTTATTTTTATGGTATGGAGAGAACCTTGAGATTTACCTTATAGCATGGTTGTTCAGTCCCATTACATTCTAGGAGTTTAGTTATTATTCTCGAGGAGGGTAATCATTTGATGGGTATTTGATGTCTTGTATAATTTCATCCAATCCCATTACTCTTCATGTTTTAGTGACTATATAGTGCTTTGAGGTAGTATTACAGGGTTTCGCAGAGGTGGGAGTTACAACAGAACTATATCAATGATTTTACAACATAAAATATGTGTTTATTGTATAAGTCGGTGGTTTAATGCTTGTGTGACTATTGGTTTAGGTATTTTTTTTGTTTATTTAATGTAAAAAACAAGGATTTATGAATTACTGATGTATTTTATAGATTAATTTCATTTCATCCCTATGTTCTTTTTCAACATAGTGGAATCATACAACTTAAATGTTGGTTTTGTGTGATAACTTTTGTAGACTCATGCAAATTTTGATGAAAATTATGGGTTTATACTATAATTAAAGAGACATATAGTGGTACATATGTTTTCATCATCTGATAATTATATCATTCATTCATATGTCTCTTCTCTCATATTGAGGTGAACCCTAGGTGATTTTTGGAGACTATCCAGTCTATCTTCCCTCCCCTCAATCCTTGTGTTTCTATGGATACTCATTGATGATAAAATGTAATCCCTTCTCATCTTCATGGATTTTTACTCCTATTATTCTCTTATAGATCAATTTTGGTGGTGTGGCTTTGTTTGGGGGTGAGTTAGGTTTCATTTTTCTAATCATTGGTTGTGGGTATGTTGATCTGTGGTTTCCTCTATGCTGTTTTTGATTGCAAGCACTTATTCTTCTACCTATATTGTATATCATTATCAAAAAGATTATTTGTGGTAGAAAAATCCTCATTTATAATTTTTTTATATTGGGTGACAACATTACTCATGTTTATCAATTGGGATTTGGTTTATGATGTCCTATTCAAGATAAATAAATCATTTAATTGAAATTGAAGAATAAAAGGGTTTTATTCTCATTTTTTTATTTATATCATATTATTAGTGTGATATTATGATTTTATAGTCTAAAATCCCAATATAATATCATTCCCATTGGTGGATTTGTTTTCATTGTTTCTATGGTGATTACAAAAAAAATCACTATTTTTTGGATTCACCAAAAATGGAAACTCTCTAACAATTTATATTTAATTAATAAAATGGTCACCTGATATTTATTGCTTCTTTGATAATACCAATAAAATAAAGAATTATGTTTTTTCAAAATCACCATGATAAATAGGTAAAACATTTTTTGATGTGTTGTGATATGTGTTCTACTTTTTGGGTAGCACTATGTGGTTTTGGCATGTGGGGATAGTGATTTTGTGATGTCCTGTTGTGGGGAAGAAATGTGATGGGTTGGGGAGGCCATATTGTGGGGTGAGGACGTGATGGGTTTTTTAGACCTTGTCATGGGGTGGACATGTGATGGGTTTATGATTTCATGTAATGGGGTGGCGATGTGATGACTTTTTTAGGTCATTTTGTAAGGTGGCAACGTAATGGGTTTATGAGGTTGTGCTATAGGGCATCAATGTGTGGAGTTTATGAGGTAATGTTGCGGGGTGGTGATGCATGTTTTTCTAGTATAAAATTGTTTTTTATTTTAGTTTCCCATGTATTGATGGAATAAATGGTTAATAATGGGTTAAAATTATTGAGTGGTCTATTTATAGGCATTGAAATAGTTAATGAATGATTTAAAATTTGAATGGTGGTTAAATGATGTTGTTGAATAATAACGAAAACAATGTGATGTTTAAATGAAATTGGTTGGTAATGTTATGTGTGGATTGTTGTGTGGATCCATTTATTTTGAGTAGGTAGTTATATTGGTGTTTGTCTGGGTTGGTTATTGATTCTTTTGAACCTATAGGTTGGGATTGTGTGTGTGGCTATATATATAACTTGTATATTTCTTTTGAGTTCTATCCCAACCCCACCCAAGTTGATTACTATGTGTCGACAGTCATACATTAATTTGGGGGTGTTTTCCCAATATTATTTTGATGAGGATGGATGGATGGATACCCTCTATTTTTATATCTCTCTTCCATATTATTATAAATGTATATGATTTGATTTCTAGATATTCGATAATTCACTCGGTGATGAACCATGTATATTCTAGTGATATGTGGTATGACAATGTTAATTGGCAGTGGCCCAAGTGTCTTCAGGTTTGATTTATTACAGCCATGTTATGGGGTGGTGGACAATATTTTTAGGTGATATGTATTGTGACTGTGTTGTGGGGAAGCTTATGATGGGGGTTGTGCATTTCATAATGGGAGAAGAAGGTTAATGTCCTACAAGTTCATGATACCCTACTAATCCAGTTATGATTATGATGTGTGGGCCTAGGTTTATTTGGCTGAGATGTGGTTTTTCATAATGTAAAGTGGTGATATATGTTATATGAAAGATATGGGAGTTCCGTGTCATATGAAGTTGACGTGTGAGAGTGGAAAATTAGTGGGAGGGAAATATGTCGTACCCTTTATCAGTATGCTTCTTATCATGTTATTATACTTGGAATGCATTGTTTAGTGAGATCACCTTGGGGAGGTTTGGTTAGGATAGTTCACATGTTTAAGCGATTATGGTAATAATGTTTTATTACATGTGAATTTGTATGCTTCTCTCATGTGTGCATGAGAGAAATTGGCTTTCCAATTGAGTATACCTATACTCTGACCCTACTGATAGAAATTTATTTTATGTTTTCCAAGCGGATTACAAAGACTATACTGGACATTACTAACTCATACCCTTTGACTTATGCTGTGTCACATCCTTATATTTTATTTTGGGTATTTTATTTGGTTACTTTTATCTATACCTTATTTATTAATACATGCATTATGGGATGATTTTTTTATTTCTTTGAAGTTATTTCATGGATTCTATTTCAATTGATTTAATCTATCTCTAAATATTATTTTTATATAAAAGTTGGTTCCTCACATTTATGAGATTTTTATAACCTCAATGTAGTCACCAACCTAGGTCCCACTGGAGGTGAGACTCAAGGTTGATTATCTCTCTACCTTCATTGTGGTATATTTATTGGGAGGTGGTCATAATAGGTGGTTGGGATTTTAAGGGTCTCTTATTCAGATAAATTATTATTTGTGTAAATAATATAATATTTATATACCCTTGTAATATTTTTTTGTGTACTTTTAGTGTAATACCCCAAGCTTCCATGGTACACTTCTCTATGAATAATACAATAGCATGTGTTGTACGTAACATCGAGTTCTAACACACCACAACCAATAAAACTAGCCGTTATTAATAGTAATACCAACTTTTTGAAATTTTATAAATTTTATCTTTCAAAATTTACTTCATTTTTTGATTCGGAGTATCGAATTTAGCCTACAGTGAGTTTTTGGTATTTTTATGAAAACTCTCAATTTTTTATGAATAGTGCAAACACTGATTTATAGTTTAAACCCAAATTTTTATTTAAATAATTATTTATTTTATTTAAATTTATTTTAGGTCAAAATAGATACATAATACCTATATAAGTTCAATTTTATTCATTGGAGTCAGTTTATAATAATTTTGGATATATAAAAATTTTATTGAACTGTTCACCGTCTTTTACCCACCTCCTAGCAGAATATGCATATTTATATAAAACTTAATTTTACTGCTTCTATGAGTTGAATTTAAGAATTCCATGAGACATAGATGATATCAGAAAGTAAAATGTGGTTCAATAAGATTAAAATAATTTTTTGTGAATAATAACATTTTTACTTTTATTTACCACGGTTAAAGTAAATAGGTTAATTAAGGGTAAAAATGATATTATTATTATCCTAACACATTTCCTAATTCTATTGGATAAGTATAATTCGACCACAAACAACCTTATAAATAAAATATTAACTTCCTTCATCCCCTTGGTTTAGAATAGGACATTTATTATTATTTAATTCAAATAAGAGTTAAACGAGTTAACATCAATGTTTAATAACTAAAACAATTTTAATATAGGGTCACACAAAAGAGAAATTCAACAATAAATATTCATTAGAATGATAAAAATATTTACTACAAAAGGGTATTTTATTTATATTTTTTAGATATAAAATAAGTTTAATTATGTTTGACACAATGATGATGCAGTAATTACCTAATTAATGAACAATTAAAATAATTGATATTATAAATAACCAAATAAAAGTAATTTGATACTTTTTATGAATTAAACTAATTTTATTTGTTAATATTACATATTAGGGTTGGTTAGATTAATTTTTTTCAAAGTAATAATGCAGTTATGAATTTAGCGAAAACAAAATACCGAGTAGTGTCAAAATTGACATAAAAGATTTTTTTAAATAAATATTTATTATTAATTGATATTATATTCTTAAAAATCTAATGTTTGGAAAAAATACTTATATAATAATAGTTTTATCATTAATTATCCACTTGGGGCTCTCTTTCAAGTATGTAGTATGTTTATTAACTATATAATATAAAAATACAAAGAGACATGGTAAATGTCAAACTATTTAACTAAGAGTTAAATCTAAAAGATAAAGTTAGTATAGTAACCCAAACCTGTCTAAAACCTTTTTGTTAAGTGTTTTTCGACCTATATCCACCTTATAATTTAAATAATCCATTTTTTGAGCAGTTATAAACTGAAAATGGTTTTATTAGAAAATAATATTTCTAGCTTTTCCTAAGGTGCCCCTCACCCCTCTTATAAAAGGGAACTCCCTATTCTCTCTAATTAACGCCTTCAAAGCCATTTGGATTAGCCAAACCCTGCCCAAATACCCTCTCAACTGTCCTCCTTTAAACCTAGAGGACTTACTATAGTCATAAATCTATCCTAAGGAGCCCTTTTGATCAAATCAAAAGGAAGAACCCGAAGAAGAGGTAAATATTTCATCTCCGCTTTCAAGTTCCTTCCTTCTTCCACTTCCTTGTTCATTGTTGTTTCCATTCTAAAATAATAAATACGGTATCTTCTACATATTGTGATTTTATTATAAATATGGTACAACCATATTCATTATTCTATCCATCCTTTGAATGACATGTCACCATACGTGTGTATGTACGGCTTACCGTCTCCACATCACGGTGTAATTGTTATTCAATACATTATTGTTTGGATGGGTATAATAATTGTGTGTAATTGATGTAAATAAAAATATAAAATGATAATGATTATGTATATATTATATACCATCCAATTATATATTATTTTAATATCAAAAGGAAGATATTGTCGCTCGTGCATACTTATGGATTACTGTCTCCACGAACGCGATGAGATTTATTCCCCATTATATCCATACAAGACTAATTTTAATTATATTATTAAAAATAATGTTTAAAGACTTAATATCATTCTTAATTTGAATAAGATACATCCTATCCATAAAAATTATTACTTATGTTACAAAGTATACAAAGGAAAAAAAATCAGTTAACACCCAAAATGACGATAATACTAAGATATTATTAACAAAGCAATATTCAAAGATCATATATGATATAATACAAATTTATATGATTATTTTATAATTTAATAACAATTATTCACCATTATAAAAGAGTTTATCTTACCCTCGACCAAGGAAAATTACATTTGTAAGTGTAAATTTCACAATCTCTTCATTATCCGAGATTGTTTATATGCAATTATCTACGGGGATCTCTTCATCATCCACATCCATGATTCTTAAAAATGTATTTAAAAACATTTATACTATTTAATAAACAATGGGTTAAAGTCATTTATACCCTTATTTAACTTTATATGTTTTGAAAGGAAATTTTTTTCCATTTTCTAAACGAGGTAATTTTTGACATTTTCGACAATTTTGAAGGTAAGAATTTTTATTAACTTTTACGGTTGGTGCAGATATTTTCCACCGTTATGAAATCATCAAAGATTCCCTTACAATATTATAATAATATTTACAAAATAAATGTTTTCATTTTTAATTATATTAATTTTAAATGATTTCAAAATAGAAACAATTATTTCTCTAAAAAACGGTTTTGATTTCATCTATGTCAACATCCTTTGATGGATTTTAAGCTTATTTGAAGTTGATTTGTTATGATAAAAAACTTCTATATTGTATTGAAGGTTTTCTGATATGTTTGAATATGGATGTTTTATTTTTATAACATTCATGGTTTATGGTTAAATTATTGACATTTCATATGATAGTTTTAGTATGAATGTTTGTGTTATATTTCAACCTTTTCATATGGGGAGTGTATTGGACATAGTAATTGATGGGTGGAGCCCGCTATAGATCCTCGATGCATCGGTATGTCCCATGAGACAACTAAATGTAGAATTGACGGAGAACTTTTCCAATTTTATATATAGTTTTGTTCAAGGCCTTACTCATTTTTTGACATCTTAGTCAAGGCCTTAACTAAATGTTTTCGAATGTCTGGCATTATAAATTCCCTCATTATGAAAATAATATTCATGGTTTTTGTGGTCTTTCGACTAGTATAATAACCATGATTATGATTTATTATGGCATTATTTACTCAACTCATATTCATTCCATAATAGTGTTCATGTTTATTATTTGTAAAGGAATGTGTTTTTAATTATTCACCATGCTTAGTATTTCTGTTATCTTCCACTATATTTCTTACCCATACTGAGCATTTGAGCTCACTCCTTTCTTATGTTTCATTTTCCCAGGATATGAAGAATTTATTTATGAGGGACTTTCTGGCATAATCTATGAGGCTTGGACGTTTCTAATAGAATAAATTCATGTTTTATTTCTTTTAAATTAGTAAAGTTGAAGTTATGTATGAATTTTGTTTCCAATTATACTAAACTGATCAGTATTTCAAGACATTATTTCCTTATGATCATGCCAATGTGATGTAATAATGCACTGACTCTGGGTGACTAGGGTCAGGGTGTTACATTTAGTGAAGTATGTGGTTTCCATAGAGGTTATCTACCTTAAATGGAGCTAGGTGGATTGCCTATTTTATATTTTAATATCACGGATGCATTATTATGCTTTCATCAAGTCAGTAATTGGGGGTTATATTAAGAACATATTGAGTACATTTATATTTATCTCTAATTCTCATATCTATTTTTTAAATATTCATATGCCTTTTAGTGGAGTGCTGAAACATGATATTTGTAACATAGGACTTTTTGTGGAAGATTATTTATATTCCATCGTTAATATATACATGGTTTTTTATCCAACTTTTTTCTATGTTTCAACTATATTTTTCCAATTGAAGTTATTAAAAACTGTTATGTTTTTATAAAATTCAAGAATTTATGATATAGATGACATTTTTATTGAATATTATACATTATGTAGGATAACATACTCATTTATTTCAAATTTTATATATGATTCATGTACTATAGATACTATTAGATGTCCCAGTACTTCTAGTATCAAATAAATAAATAATATTTATTCTATATAAGAAATTAAAAATGACATAGCCATTATTGGTTTCTATCATAATAAATTCATTATAAACAATTTTATAGTAATAGTATTATAGGTAATAATTATATAGAAATTAAATGATATATTATATATTAGAGTTTAATACTTTAAATTAATCTATATGTAATTATAATTAATGGAATAATTATGGATTTATAATAAATAAGAATAAAATAGACACTATTAATGGAGTAGTTTTTTTATAACAAAGTATATATTATATGAATTTTTAATTTACAATTAAATTCATAATATTTAGAAATTTATTTTAATAAAATAGATTTCGTATTTTGAATTTTGACATTGAAATTAGTTAAGAGGTTAAATATTTTTTTTAAAGTTTAATACTACGATAAAAAATAAAATGATGTAATATTAGATAAAACAATATAAAAATTATGATACACAAAATTTCACTAATTGATAAATATATATTTCATAATAACCATGTCTGTTATGTAAATAAATGATATTATCCCAAAAAAAATTCTCAAATAACTTTCCTATCCTAGGTAGTCCCCTTCTTCTTCTATGATCTCTCGTAATCTACATTATGTTTCTGTTGAAATGAATCTCAATTTCTCTTGAAAATATCCATCCCTGCAAACTTTTTTAATTAGAGAAATTTTGGTATCACCTTGTTTTGTCTCTTAATATATATTGTCTTGACTTCTCTATCCAAATTATAAGATCGTATAAGGAATGAATGGTTGGTTGTAAAACATTGGAGAAAGAAAAGTAATAGTTCGAAATACACCTCTTAATTTCCTACCCACAATTACATAATAATAATATCTTTTAAACTGCAATCTATTTATATTTTAATTCCATAATTTGAATTTTATTTTCATTTATATAAAGTATGATTCAGGATATATTAAAAATTCCCTCTCACAAAACTCTTTTCATGTGTTATTATTTTAGAAAATTAAGGTTTCTAAATCCTTCCACCCAAATTCCAATTTGTATTTAGTTTTAAATAATATATTTTGAACATTAATAAAATTAGTTTTTATATATATATTATAATTTTATTGGAAACTCATTGACATATAATCATTGACATTTTACCCATTACTTATTATCCTACCAATTTTATAATTTCTTATTATGCTAATGTAAGGGTTTTATATCCTCTATCTTTATTTCAAATTCATAATTATTTATTACTAATATCTTTTAAAATTTCATTTATTGTGTCTCAATTATTTAATTTCCATTTTCGTTTCTTCCCTATAATTTATTACCTATGAGTGATTACTCATTCCCTGCCTTTATACACTTATCATTGGTTGTTATTATGTCGAATTACGAGTTTCATGTCCTCTCTCTTGATTTTCTACTCATAATTATATTGTTATAATACCATTGAAAATATAATTTTATTTGTACGTATGATTTTAATTTATAATTTATTATTATTATTTCGATCTATTATCCATGATATTTACCTATTCAATCTTATTATACCTATTTTTATATTTCTTTATACCAAATAAATGGTTTCTTTTTCTACCATATTTATTTTATATTTGTAATTTTTTTTAAAATCTCATTTAGAGATCATTGTAATATTCATTGACTCTTATAATTTGATGATATTATCATAAAATTTAACCATTTTCTTTATTATATCACTCACTTTGCCTCGTTTTACCTTATTTATTATCATTATTAATCAAAATTATTTTCATTAAACCAAGATTTGTTATCCAAATTTCTATGTATCAACAGTGATATAAATTGAAATCTATAATAGGGGTTTGATACACTGCAACCTTTTTATTAACATATAATTTACTATTTACGAAAATAATTTTATCCCAATACCTATTGATGTAGTAGTCTTATAACTTGATGAGAATTATAATGGGATTGATACATATTATATCTCATTTATTCATTATTAGTATATGGTGATGTTTATTGATGATGTTTATTCTATTAATGGTAAAAGGAAAACAAAAATGATATACAAAGATGGTCTTGAGTGAGTTGGATGAGAATCCACTCTATGGAAAGATATTAAAAAATGAATGTGTAGGGAATAATTACTAGGCCATGTTATGTGATAAAGAATTGTCATTACTAATACAGTGAATGTTTATATCGTGGTGTCTTGGTGGAGTGCTATGAAATACTAATTTTTTTGAGATTATTTAGTTTATAATGATATTATGTGTATGTAATTTTGAATTTACCTCATATTTTGATTCCTTTATTTTTTTTCATGGGATAATTTATTCTTCGATTGGATATAAGAATTTAAAATTTACATTTTATAGTCCAAAGGAAAGGATAAATAGTGAATCTTTTTGAGGTTTTTCCAGTAGGGTGTTTCGTATGATGTGTATTATGACGTTTTATATCAATTTTTTTGATTTTTTATCTATAAATTATAACATCATTGTAGCTAATTTCTCATGATAGATGGGACCTCATAAATAAAACAATGCTACCCATGATTTAGATGTTCCATTTATGGTGATTTATTTGATAATGTGAAAGCGTTACATACCTAGGGAGAGTTTTATACCAATTACTTATCATAATAGATTGTTTTATATATTTCTTCATAGTGATATCAATTTTTGGTTTAATATAATGGTTGAAGTTATATAATATTTTAATTTTTGATCAAAATTATCCTAGGAAAGGTTTATATTATTGTATTTTATTTCGATAAAATTTAAAACGATGATATAATTCTGGATTGAATATTCTATTTGAGGATAATATACTATATTTTATTTTAATTAATTTATTCATACTAGCTGGCTTATAGAGTATGTTTATATTTGATTTTATTAGATTCCCCCATGGTGAATTTTATTTTAAAATCATTGTTGTGATATATTGACACTGAGGTATGGCATGATAAGATTATTCAACGGGATGCACATGATGTTTATTCTAGTGTTATGGAGCATTATGTTAGGTTTTGAGGATTTTTATTTTTTCAAGAAATATGTTTGAGGAAGTGTTGTAGTATTTTCTTGATTCTCTATTACATTTTCATGTAGGAGTAAAAATTATATATATTTCCTTATGTCAGTACTTTTGGTAGTCTATGTTTAAGATTTCTATTTATTACCTATTAAAAATTGAATGTTGAGAATCATGTTTCTACAGGTTTTTTGTAGACATTATTTATCTCTCTATTGAAATTTGTGGAAATATCAATGGATTTAATGAATGGTTTGCCTCATCAAATAATAGTTAGTGATACTAAATGTTTTATTGGTTAGTAGTTAAAAATTTGATTACATATTTTACCAATTAGAGTTCAATATTTTGTTCATTCCTTTTCATGGTTTCTTATATCAACGGTTTTGATATTCCCTAGATTTTATCTTAATTTTCTAATAATATAGTATTTTCAAAATGATATTGAGTAAAATTAGTGTGACCCATATTTTTCAAAACCCATTTCACATTAATTATTTAATCCTCTACACCTATTAAAATTAATGGATCTCATACAAATCATACTGGATAGAAATTAGTAAAGAGACACCAGTACATTATATTTATTTCTATTATGACCCTATATGTGTATGAAAATATATCCTTGATGTGTTTAGGTTGATTATAAGACAATGGTGCTTCACTAAATTCATATTTTGAATATAAATGATGAAGGTACCATTATTTAAACCTAAATAAATTCTCCAAAAATTATTTTTTATCTTTTCAAAGGATATTTATACTAACTCCTTCATATTTACAATGATACTCATAAACACAATAATAAATAAGATCTTAAAATTATTCTATGGTGTCACAAAATCATAATGGTATATCTTCTTCCTCAACTATTAGTACAATGATTCTAGTGGATTCTTAGTAACATAGAATATAGTTTTTCCTTCTCCTCTATATTTAGAATAATCAATTCCTAGATTACAATAGAATCTTCCTTGTTATGTTATTACTACATAATATTCTGTGATCTTTATAATAATATTCAATATAAGTTTCTCATGATTATTTTAAAACAAATATACATTGGATATTTATCTATTATAAAATTAAATCTTTATTTCTCAGTACTACTTCTTTTTTCTTCATTGATGCTCCTGATTTTTTTCATTATATCATTATACGTGCACTCTAATAAAACTAATATTATCTTATTATTTTAATAATATCATAATAATACCTTGTTTTAATGAATTATATATTTCAAATATGAAACTCCAAAAAATAGAAGACATGGAATTTTATTCAAAACTAGTATGACAATTTATCTTAGTAAATTATCTAACTTTTTATCTCTATAAATTATTTCAAATAAGTGTATCTAAAATCCTAAAATTACCACATTCAATATAATTATCTAAATTAAATCTCTATAATTACCAAATTATTCATCCATTTATATCCTCTATAATATCCATTTAATTATTTTCTATGTTGTATTCTTACATTCTAAAACAATTGTGGTGTCAAGTATTTCTCATGATGAAATCAACATCCATTATAGATCAGTAAAAAATCACCAGTGATAATGATTGTATTGATTTTTTAGGATGTTTATATCTTTAAAAATAGAAAGTTATCATTTTAGTTGATTAACCACATAAATATATCTTGATATTTATCTATCAATTCTTCATTTAAATGAACATAATATTATCCTAAAAGACCCTTAAAAATTTATTATAAAGTCAATGAAACCATTTTGAACTAACAAGTGAAATCATATATAGGATCATTTTACTCATAAATATATTCTAAAACATTCCATATTAATATTACATAGGCATGTAATTCATGGAAATAATCTTTTGTGGAAACATATTATTCATACATACCCTCCTCGCTATTATGGTTATTCTAACATGGCCTCAAAATTTCTCATACGTGATTGGGTAAACATAAGTGATAATAATATATTCATATTTCTTACATTGACAAGGCATCAAGTTAATCCTATGTAGCATTCATAAATTTTTTCTTACTGTAGTTGAACTATAACTTAATCATCAACAAACAAAATTTATTTTGATACAACTCTTAATTATAATAATACATAGATGGGTTTCTCATGTGTACATTTACTATTATGAAGTTCATATTTAAGAATATTTACCCTCAATATATTGATAATACTACTACACAACTTATTACCTGGCATTTATTATTCAATGTCAAATGAATCATTTGGAGTTAATATCATGAAGCTATATATCTTTCAATTTTTTTAAAAACCCAAAATAATTATGAGTTAGTCATATTCATTCATGTATTCTTCTACTGGTAGAATATTTTAAATTAACTCACAATACTTCTAGAAAACCATAATTCCCAAACATATTGAACCACATTAACACAAATTGAATTCATCTACAGTCAAAATATATCCTTTTGTTACCTTCTAAAATTAGAAAATTTTGTTTCTTAAAAATAATATCTTCCAATACCTATTATCATGTATTATGAGATTATTCATGTGTATCATGAAAAAAAAATTATTTCATTGCACATATAAATTTTAGAAATCATAGATCTTTTATAATTAACTTACAACCTCTTCATATCAAAATTGAGAAACTCTAAATCATCTAAAATATATTTAAAAATAATAATAACTTATATTTTAGTGTCCAACTCTACTATAAAAATATTTATATAATTATTATACTACCTTAAACTATGTCATATTTTAATTCCACTATCTTATGATTTATCAAATAAACTCAAAATTACTTTAATAATATTTCCATTAAATTCAATGAACATAAAATTAATTCAAGACCCCTCTAAAAATCCAATCTTATTTACATATCATATAAATACCATTATGTGTGATACACATAAGGATGATTTTTTAATTCCATATATCTCTTGTATTCTTCAATAATAGACAACTATTCATATGTATTTGATATTGATTTCATAAAAAATGATCATTTTTCATTTTTCCATCAAAATATTAGCTCAAGGATCATAACATATATATCCCAAATCCCTAAGTGGTAACTTCATACCTTTATCAATATTAATTGTCTATAAATAAATAGATCATTTATATGAAATGGAAAATATCATAAGAAATCCAAACAGTTTCTTAAGACTCTAAATAATTCATTTATTGGGTTCTTCAACATCTTCCAACACATACTCACAATCATACTTGTTGACGATAAATATAATCATCACCACAATCAACTAGGCTCTTCAATTTCCATCATTGGATTTTATTCAGTAACCTTTAATATATATATATATACGTATGTATATATTTATATCTAAATATATTTTTATATATTTTAATATGTATTTATGATATCTAAACCTTTTAATGTCCCCTTATTAATATTAAATAAAAAGTTTCTTTTGGTAGGACTCTTACAGCACTTGTTAAAATATATATCTATAAATTAATAAAATATAATACTACCGGTTAAATCTCAGTTAAGAAAGAAAGGGTGAATAATTTTTACAATAAATATTTCTACAAACCCATTCATCTTGTTATTCCAAATTATAATTATTTTTCCAAAGGGATGTTAAGGTAGATTTTTTTATATTATCAATCTATTTCTTATACTATTTTCAATAAAAAAATTAGATAAATTATAAAAGATGGTTTCTTAGATTCTAAAATTTTTCTTTATCAATATTTTCCCACATTTTATGTCATTTATCAATAAAACTAACCCTCAAAATTTCCAAATTTATTTAATGAGTATAATGTAGAAAAAAATATCAATTATAACATTTCAATTATTTATTATAATACTTCACATAATTTTATATTACATTTATAAAATAATATCTTTTTGTGTTTAAATCAACTCCCCCTAAAGGAATTATATTTACTTATCATCTCTTAATCATTATTGATCTCATTTAAAAGGAACAGCAATTAGATCTTTGTGAAACTAATAGAAACCCAACAAGGAGGTATCATGATACCATTTAAATTTATATACAATGGATATATCATCTTGATGTAAAAACATTGTATATTTTTTTCTCTCCCTAAATAATGCATCACAATCAGTTCTAATAAAAAAAATTAAACACAAAATAAATTTTAATACATTTGTTTTTTACTTTTCTCAGTAGGGGGAGAATCAAGTTTGAGAGTTACATGATAACCCCTAATTTTATTTATTCTTAACTCAAAATTTATAGGAACAAATTATCAATTCTCCATTTATTTTCAAAATAATAATCATGATAGATATCTTGTTATTTATACTTTTAATAGATTTCAACACATGTGGTGTTGGATTTGTTAAATAATCTATCCTGACACATTATTTATTTTATATCTTCTTAATCTTCTTTAAATGATACAATTATATTGTAAAAATATTCATGAAAAAATTTAAAATATTAAAAACTTAATTTAGTAATCTATATAGCATCTTAGATTCATTAATTCACCTATCTTTGTAAACTTACTATGGATTTTAACATTCTCCTCATATATGATTTCCACCATGTCAATGGTTTTATTTCATAAATATATTGATTTTTTTATGTTTTTTGTTACATAATTAATCATTTATGTTAATTTAATTCTTATAATTATCAATAATTTCACCACTTCTCCATTAGTTAATTCATATGCTATTCGGTCTATCCTCACATACACTCATATTTGGTGTGTTTAATTTAACATTATTCTTTTTTACATGCCACAATGTGAAAAAATTATTTACTTATTTGTTTCTTTATTATATTTTGTAGCCTTTTTTTAAAATCATATGAATCCTTTTTGGTACATATGATTAATAATTAATCATCATAATGACCACCTTTTTTAAAATTTCACCAAAAATTCCAAATATGTTTAAATATGATTTTAGCAGATAGGTTTACCCTATTTTGTGTACCTTTCTTAATCGAAATATAATTAATTTTGATTACATATTATCTTACCATTGAAATAGTGCTTATATGAACTTTAATAATTGAAAATATATACCAATATTTAATTTTCTTATTTCGAAACCCTTAATGGAACTGACAGTGACCAAGGACCACATATTTTTTCATTTAATTTCAATATTTTTATATTTGGTAGTTTATAGTTGTTTGGATAAGGAAAATAACTGTTGATATTTTTTGAATAATAAAAATTATTTCTATTTCTCAAATCCACTATTGATGTAGTGGGGGTTTTATCATTATTTGTTCCTCCTACTCTTTCTTGATTTTTCACTATAACCTACATTGTTAAGAAAAACAATGTCTGTGAAATAATGTTTAAAATTTACATATTTATTTACAATATCATTATATGAATCAATATATGTTTTTAAATTTGTATTTTCAGTGAAATTAAATATTATTTTAAAAAAACCTTATTAATATTCTTGATGGTAGAACTTATATTCTAATTATCTTGGGGATTATCTACATCTACAACCTAAAAATTTATGATTTTTACTTCCATCTCATGACAATTAATATTGAGGGCAATTTTCTCATCCACAACTTATATTAATATTTTCTTATCATTCTAGTTTAATCATAACAACTAGTTATTCATACAATTTAATAGGTTCATGCTATGGATTTTCATGTTAATTCATTCTCTTGGACATTATATCTAGTTGAGATCCTTGACACCAATAGTGTCTTTATAATATTATTCTAATTCCTGAATTTTCTCCATAAACAATTCACTAGTCCTACTTTTCCAATTAAATTCATTTTTCAGTTTTTCTTTATCTAGGGGGAATTATCCTTTAGGAAGTATTTGATTATTTTTCTTTGGTATCAAATAATTTAATGATATCCTTGTATACTTGATTCTTCTTACCCAAATACATTCTTCTATGAATCATTCCCAATATCTAGATACATATTTTAATCATGTAGATCATAAATATTCTAAAACATTATACTAAACATTTTAATAGGAATATTAATAAAATAATATTTACTTTTAAATTATAAATCACTAATTTATTTAATAAGAAAATAATTATCATATCCTAAACATGAATTTTCATTAGAAAAATTGTAAAATAAAATATAACAAAAGAATTGACACTATGGTTTCCTTCAACAATTAGTTAATCTTATTCTCCATTTTATATTTATGATATCCTTAGTATTTTATTAGATTATTTCTTTCTTTTGTATTTTAAATATTTTGGAAGATATATCCATCTTCATATTTAAAATAACAACCTCCATATTATCCAACCGAGGTATATTATATATATATTCAAACCAATACATCATTTATAAATCATAAAATAAAACAATGGAATGAAATTAATTCAATCATATTTAGAAACTTTTTCACTGATAAAATTTAATGTTACATGTTATCTAGTGTAGTCACACTAGATGATGGTGAATCAATATGACAAATGTTTTACAAAATAATTTTGACCATAATTATTTTAACATATACACTAATTACATTGAATTTATTTTTACTCAATCATATTTAATATGAAAACTAATTTCAAGATATAAAGTAAAGAAATAGCGAAATGTGATATTTTTACAATGTTCATCACTAATGAGTGTGGATATAGAGATATTGTGATTGGGTCAATTTCAAGACATGATTTATTAATTGATATTATGAACTTGAAACATATGAGGAATTAATCTCCCTTAATAGCTAAATCTATATCATAGAAAATATTACTATATACTAATCGGTTCTTTATAGTGACTCCAAAAAGTTTAAAATGGTACTCTAAATCTTATTAAGGAAAAATATCATTAGTGTTCTTTGATATTTCACTATATCCCAATCATATATAATCTTCCTTAAATTTTAGTACATTAACTACCAATGGATGATCAGTAATAGAAAAGGCATGTCCTCATTCTCCTTATTATTAAAAATGATCAATGTAAGTATTAGACAAAGGAATTTTATGTGGTATTATTCCTTGTTGTTATTTTTTGACCTTATAATAATCCAAAATTTCAATATCTCTTCATTATTCCAGAATAAACTATATATGATATTTTGTAGAAATATAATAACTATAGTATTACCCACTCTTTAATATTATTTTCATTGATTCTCGTGATGTTATTTTTTAGTATATCAATTTCCACTCAACACACTAAATTATCACTTCCCATCACCAATTTTGTTAAACTCCTAATAATATAACATTGATATAATTTACATATTTTGAACATGAAAACCCATATAAATAAATGACATTATATTCTCATCATGATAAGTCAAATAATATCTCTTATAAAATTATATATTTTATTCATTATAAATAATTTCTAATAACTATGTTTTCAGTTATAAAATTATATAAAGAATACATTATTAATTTATTTATATTTAACTCTCCTAAAATCATAGATTCATCCTTCCTTTAATATCCCTCAAATAAATATCTATAATTCTCATCGTATTCATTATTAAAAACATTAAATAAATTTTCTTATTTTACTCCACATGTTCATTCTTACATGAATGAAATATTGTGATATCCTGATTCTATCATAGTGAAATATTTTTTATCGATAACTCAAAATGAACATAGCTTAAATCAGGAACACATTGTTTTATCATGGTGTTTATATATTTGGAAGAATTGTAAAATTACCATATGAATTAATTTTCCTCATAAATATCTCATAATATTGTTATTTGTCTTATTATTAATAATTCTTATAATATAAACCTTGAAATACTATAAAAATATTATATTATCTAATAAGTATACCTTCAAAACCAACTGGTATAATCATAGACTATTATTTTACTCTTTTATAGCTTCTAAAATATTTAGTCTTATTTATATAAATTTCTTGAAATTATGGAGTTTCATTTAAATTGCCATATCATATTCATATACAACCTTATCATTGATTTTTTTGTTAAAATATAAAAATATAATTACAGTTACATTTACAAAGATACATTTTTTTAATCTTCCATAAATCAGGGTTAATAAGATGTATCTCTGAGTAAATCTAAGATTGAATTCAAAAAATTTACATAATTTTACACGTCACATATTTAATCATCCAAATCTTCACATTATTCTAACATACCTCCAAGCTACTTTTTTTAAGATCTAGTTTACTCATAGTTAAGTTTTTTTCATCATATACTCTTATAGAGTGCATAATTAATCATTTAAAGATGGAAATTATCTAGATAACTCATATAAAATTCCTATTAAATGGATGTATTCTTCTTAAGCTCATGAGTCATCTATAGTTAATCTCATGTAACTCTATAACTTTTTGTATTTTATCCCCATAACATTTGATCATCCTAAATTAATCTTTTTCATTCTATTATTGTTCTACTTCTATACATCCGGAAATTTACTCATAATACCATCATAAATTCATCATCATTCTCTATTTATAGTCATGATAACCTCTAACGAATTCCTATGGAATAAAAATATCAAAATATATTAAATTCCAGAAATAGTACCAAAATTTTCTTATTTTAAAAATTATTCCATTTGGGCCTTCATCTGAGGAAGATCTATATTATTCATACATATTATGGAAAAACTCAGAACTAGTCACATGTATGAACACCACTCTTCAAAAATCTCCGCAAAACAGCTCAAATATCTTCCAAACAACTCAATCTTTTCAAAACCATGATCAAAAATTAATAAAATTATTTATTTATGTTTAATTGAAATAGAAATTAAATAGTTCTATAATTATTTTACTACCTCACAAAATGTCATATTAAACTCCAAATTTCTCAAAAATTATCAAATCAATTCAAAATAAATTAAAACACTTTGAATAACTTCTCTTCACCTCAAAGTATCTCAAGAATCCTGAAAACATCATCCAATGGTATTTACATATCATGTAGTAACATTTATGCTTTATAAATATAGGGATAAATATCATTATGTATAGCTGGTTCCAATATTCTTAAATCACATCAAAACACTCATATATATATTTCATATTTCTATCATTAACCATCATCAAATTACATTAATCCACTAAAATATTTTTTCTATGATTAAAAAATATATAAAAACCCTTTTCATATCCCAAATCCCTAAGAAATAACTCATTCTTTGTGTCAATATTCATTTCAAATATAAAAATAGTTCTTTTATATATAGTGTATGGAATAATAAGAACTCCAAGATTTATCCCAACCTCTACGCTACTTCAATTATTGAGTTCATTAAAATCACCCTATATATATTAAAATCTGTTATTATTAAAAAATCATTGCTCATCATCATCAATTTTTCTCTTTATCTCTAATTGATAGTTTTTGAATATGATGCAAGGTTTATAATTCGAATTTGTAATGGATAACATAATTGTTTTGGAAATAAATTATTTTTGGTTACTAAATATCATTTTTAAAATTATTGTCTATTAGGGAGGATGATTAAAATTTTATAATTTATCTTATAAATATGTGTTTTAGATTTTATTGGATATAAAATTAATAATCAAGATTTTTTAATGTTATTTTAAAATAATAACTACCATAATTATTTCAGTATCATACCATATGATATGTTCTATTATCACCCTTTTTTTATGTTTAATATATTATTTTACATTAGTTAGTCCATAACAGGAATTTAGTGACCCAACATTGACTGCCCATAAGTTGGTGAAGTGAATGTTTAAGAATTAATAGTTGATCACCTATTAGATAATTATATCATAGAGTGGGTTCATGTATTATGTAGAATATAGGTGAAGTTTATAATGGTGAAAAATTAGCGATCATGTGTTTTTAAAAGTATCTTAATGGTGTCAATAGAATTGATTTTGTTGTGGTATAATGTTATCTTAAAAATTTATCAATCCTTATAACATGATGTAATGATTTAGAGAGGAATAATATATATCATCAATTCCACCTTATTTTGAAATATATAATTACATGTGTAATGTTTTTAGACAAATATATATGTGTAAAATCCTAGTCATGTAATAAATTTGGGTCATTGGAAATTAATGAGGATATGTCATACATTAATTATCCAACTGTTATTTAGAATTAACTTGAAATTTTTTAATGGTTATTTGATTCCTTTATTTTGGATTGTGTAGATGAACAGAAAACATAAAATCCAACACAAACTAATCTGACCCACTTAGAAAACTGAAAAATAAAAAACAACATCAAATAAGGTGTGAATTATTTTTTCTTTAAATCATTTCTGTTCTAGTAGCAGGGTTACTATTTATTCATTTGGGATGACCCAACCCAACAATTCTAAATTCTAAAAAATTATACATTCGTTTTTAACCCTTTTATAAAAAGTTAATTTGCAATAACATATTTTAAACATGAATTTTATTGTTTTATCGAATAATCAGAGTTAATAGTGGGATATTTTAAATTTGATTACTATTGTAGTTTGTTATTTATAAGAACCATTATATTAATAATATATATATATATATATATGTTAATTAATAATTTTATATATTAATAAACATTATTATAAATTTTTACAACTTATACTGACCCACCCTTTATATACATTTAACCTACCATTTTCTGTTTTTTGGGGAGAATATATGTTGGGTAATAGAATGTGTTATGAAATTTTTTCACACATATAAGATATTTTAGGTTATATTTGTCATTAGAATAAATCAACCCACTAATCTTTACACCATTTTTGTTTTTCCCATGAGTTGGAGGCATGAATGAATTATTGGGAGTACCTAGGATATAGATTCTATGATTTGGTTATAGTTATTGGGATTTTTTATTTTTTATTTTTATTTTATTTTTCATATTATTTTGTTTATAATGATGAAGATCAAGATAATGAAAAGGATGAGATATTTTTTCTTCTTGATATTGTCTTGGGAACATTAAGGATAAGTGTATTGAATATAGGTAAAATAAAGAGATCTTTGATTTATTTTCAAGGATTATGTGTAGATTTTGAGGGAATATTAATAAGTGGAAAAATTAAAGTGTATATCACAATTTAATATGTTACATATGAACTCAAATTTTTTTCTAACGTTAATACATTCAGTTGATTCTGTGAACAATAGCTGTGAGTTTTATTATGATCAAATACATTGATTTTTTAGTTTTTAGTAGACATTAAATATTTTTATTTGAAATGTTTGGGGACTCATTCAAATAAATGGGTTCTTAAGGGATACTTTTATTTAATTTTTACCATCTCATAGAATTTTTCTCTTTATGTTTTGAAAAAATATTATGTATTATATATTATTATATAATTTAGATAAATTTAATTTATTTTCTATATGGTATATTTTATTTGTTTGATGAAGGTCCTTCGATTCAAAAGATTTGATGAGCAGTGTTTGATTGATTAGTGTAATGTGGAGTTAAATAGGGAGTCTTTTTTCATTCGATTTAGTGATGAAATTTTAGGCTAGTGATTACAGACTCACTACTTTTTTAGTCTTTTTGTGTATCAGTACTCCTTGTTTCTTTATATAGGGTATTAAATTATCCAATGTTTTAAATTTTGATTATAAAGGTTATTCTTTTGGTAACAATTTTAGGATTTAAATAGTTACTAAAATAATGATGAAAATGTTATAATTTTTTTAATAATGCAAGGACAAATGATGGATGAGATTTATGAACATGTGGATTAAATCTATTAAAAAGAGACCTAATATAATAGAATGTATTTATTTTCTCATATATATTGTGGTATCTAGTCATAAAATAGAAATATAAAACATTTTCTTATGTCTATATCATCATTTACTTTCATGGAAAAGATTTTAACAAATATTTCATGGATAAGGGATCAACACAAGTAATTTCTTGTGTTAATCACCCAAAAATTAAGTAAAAATGTATCCACACATTTCATAATGCATCACATAAATAGGTTTTAGGCAATCCAATCATGTACTGTATTATTATCACAGTAAACTAAAATCCCTATAAGATAATTTTTGGTTTGATAGGTAGAAAACCCATACATTTGTTGATAGAACCCAATTTCCAAAACTTTTGAGAATTACAATCAAAATTCCAACTATGAATTGATCAATACTAGAGAGTGACATGAATTCCAATAAAATATTATCACCTAATATGTATATATAATAATTATCATTTATTATTATTTTTATAGCCATAGAAAAAAACTAATCATTATTGAATGAAAAAATATTATTTTTCATACCTATGATTGAACATTTATATGTTTAATAAAAAAAATATCAAACAAATTTATTAATTTAAATTAAACCATACAATTATAAACATAATTTAAAAAATCCATAATAATGACCATTAAATACGACTTAAAATAAATAAATTAACATTTAAGAACTTCATAGGAACAAATAAATATTTAGAAACAATTTATAAAAAAAATATTACAAATTTTCAATAATAATAATTTTTTATTTAATATAAAAATGTAATTGTTACACTCTATATGATATGTTATTCTCATATTTATACCTTGATAAGATTATTTACATGAAAAAAATGTTTTCAAATATCTCCCCCAAATACATTCATCATAACATAGTGTTAACATTTAATCACTACTTAGTCCTATGGAAGTATTATTTTTCTATAATGTGAATTAATATACACAACATGTTCAAATATTAATACTCTGGAATAAACCCATGAACAATGAATATATGGTATCTTCTTATTTTTTTCCATTTTATTTTTATAGATTCTTTATCCACAAGGATCTAATACCAATGAATGGTTTCATAAGTATTTAATAAACCAAATTTTTTTGAATGAATATAAAACAAAAAACAAACAATTTATGGGATATGGATTTATAAAATTAAATTCAGAAATATAAAATTATGAGTACCTTACTATAGATCTTAATTATTTTATGATCAGTTAGGTTGATTGATTTCACTTTGAAGCAACAAAATGTTTCCTAAAAATAAATTTGTACACCAATAACAATAATTAATAAATTCTTCTATAAAGAGAGACAGACTAATATATTTGTAATATATTAAATTTAATGATGGAATAGTTATTCAAAAACAAAATCATTAGATCATTTAATACATATAATAGTTATATGAGATATAATTAATATAAGATAAGAAATAATAATATATATGACATAAATAATATTTATATTTATATTTTGTGACATAAATAAGTCCCTTTAAAATACTAATTCTTGGATTTCATCTAATGTGAAAACATATCCTATGATCGATAATTCAAATCGATAGGTCATTCAAAATATGAGTTCTTATGGAATATCATATTGAATAAACTATGGGTGTAATTCACTAAATGAAAATAAATCAATGAAACTATATTCATCAAACCACCTAACATTCGGAAAACCATTCTGTATTCTAGATGATGCTGAAAATTTGTGAATATCTATAGACATCAGTGTAGAGAGTATACTCTATATATCATCACACAGAATAATTTCCACATAATAATAATATCATATAATAAGAAGTTATAATATGAAAATATAATTAATATTTGGACATTAATAACATATAATATCAATATTTTATACCCAAATAAATTACATTCCCACATGTCAAAACACACACATAAATGATCACCCACCTAGCTAAATAAATACTAAATTAATAAAGACCCAAAATTAGTGATGGTCTCATGTCCAAGGTTACAAGCCTCTCCTAAGTAATATATCCCAAATTCATATAGGATACTCTAGTATAATCTCATGAAAATATATTTCCCTAGAAGTTAAACATGAAATCAAAATTTTCACAATGGTGCCTGTCCAGGTAATACTCAAATAACATATTAGGGATCCATAAATTAATTCCTTATACATTCCATCATTTACTGTGTATTCATGTCATGAAAAATAACTTATATAAAAACTTTCAATATGAATGAAATAATGTAAATTCATTGTGTGGTAACCAGACCCCCACAAAAACTAACCTCACCTTCTATTGCCAAGACTAGTCAGAGAAGTCATCTTTTAATGTAGTCAATCTCCATGCTCTCCCACTCAGAGAAAATGCATATATTGTATTATTATAAAAAACTTATTACAAATTGATGTTTCATAAACTAGATCCCAATATCATGTCCCATATTGTACAAACACCCACCAACATAGGGTAATGTTTTACAATATAACTCATAAATAATCTTGTATCACAACCGACTCACTCAGGGTGAGGTCTCATACCACATACCATACATATTCTAGTAATTTCACCATATAACTCATTGAGAGATCACACAGAATTCCTTATATCATGAATCATATTACCACCCTCTCAATTTCAGTGATACTCATACAATGTCTCACATATTTTATCATATCACGCCCATATCACATAGGGTGAGGTCTAATGACACATCCCCTACCAACAACCTCTCACCATAGGTGAGGTGTGATCACAAATATATTTTTCATGTTATGATTATAAGAAAAAGGTAATAGATAGTAGAAAAATAAATTTAATATTACCTATCTATCTACACACAAAACATCACATATATCACTTTTAAATGGTAGTATAGACAACTCAGTATCAATACAATAAATAACCTCATCTTCTCTATTTATATACATAATCCATTGATATATAATACTCTGGATAAATTTTTCCCCTAAAGAACACCCAGTTACTATGTCTATATTAATGTCTACATAAGGAAATATAAGAAAAATAATGCTCTCTCAGGATATCCACCACCCCACAATGTATTATGTTAACAAATATCATTACCTGTCCCAATCAATAACACACTACTTGGATCAAACCACACAACAACATTTCTAACCTATTAAATAGTTTTCACCTTACTACCTCCAGATACCATGCTAAAGGAAACCCATGGGCCACTATAAACACTATAAATAGTGAAAAAAATAAAACATCCATATAATCACATAAAAATAAGAATCCCAACATCCCTCAATGTGTTACTAGATTCCTTATCATCATCTTACTCTTCTCACATGATGGGTTCCAAGGTTAAGGGTATTTCCCTATATTTTACATTAAATTACCATTCCTCTATGTTAATCGATAATTCTATCCCAGGTTATAAAAACATGATGGGCCATTGATTATCCTATAAAGTATTATAACGAGTCAACAACTATTTTTCTGGCATTTCATGCTTACTACAGGGTTTTTTAAATAACTCAATGCATGAACAAATTTTACGTATATCTCTAAGGCCTATCAATATTTCAATGACAACAACATCCTAACCATTACACTATAATAAGGCTCTAACCAAAACTATTTTAATATTTTATATTTATCATATCCATGATCAGAATTTTGGGAACCTCAATCCCATGAAACACATATACAAAGTACTTGAGTTAAATGCACATTGTTTACTATTATTGGGAATGTTGATTCATTTGAATGTTCTGGTCTGTTGGTTTATTTTATTTAGACAAGTATAGTTTCTATGTAAATATAATTATAAGGGTTTATACATGGAAAAGTAAATCAATTTAAACATCTGTAATTAATTAATGTCCTTCTTTCCAAAGGTTGGGAGTCATATTGGGTTTTTGGCACCACAATTATTAGGAACTCACAGTGGTCAAAAAATGGGAGGCATGCCTCATCAAACTATTTTGGGGAGAGGTATTTCCTATTATAGGACAATCTTATATATTTAATACATATTCCAAAATCCTTCATAATAAATAATACATTATTAGTTACCCATGTCCCAATTACACGACCTCGACCATGTGATAATGAGAGTAACTGTGTGCATTACATGTTCTTTGTTATTCTCTTATTCATTTAATATACATCACTTTTTATCTATATTGTGGAACACTAGAGTTTATTTCCAGACATGGAGGTGGTCGATGTCTTGGATATGGGATTAAACATCCATAAGGAATCCTATGCATCCTATATGAATAGGAATCAATACCCACATAGTTCGTTTGACAATGTTTATGGTTATATTATTGGAATAACCCATGTAGTTTAACATCATGTGATAATGATACAAAAAGGGAGAATAAGATATTGAGTATTTGATCAATCTTTGGTGATTTTTCCTATAAATCCTATGATGATAGGAATCAAATTTCACGTATTTCATGTTACATTTGTTTTCATCATAAAATATATGAAAATGAATCCCTGAGTAAGAATTATGCATGAAAGGATACCATGAGCCACCTCATTGATAGTATGACCCTTTGATTGAAGGTGATATGTCATCAAGATTACATCCAATTAGAGGTCCTATATTGGAGGAATTCAAATCATGATTCTAGTACAATAATCTTTAGTGTCTAAACTTTTGTGATTCATGATCTGTGTGTGAAACAAGAAAGGGTGAATATTTGACATGTAACATGAGTTTGAATTGTTATTGGGATTAAAAATTATGGTTTCCCTTAATGAGGTATGATTACCATTTTCATAGAAAATATGTTATACATATTGAACCTTTGGAAGTCATCATAAATATATTTTTTGTGACAGAAATCAGAGTCTTCATTATGCAATTCATCTCAAACCAGTTGATGGGTTTGTGGTTCTTGAGGGCATGGTCAAGGAGTATAAATAAAAGGATTCCCAAGTGTAAGACCACTCCTCATATACTAATAGATATGTAAGGATGATAGACTCAGAAAAAAATTAATTTCCCATGATTTAGTAATATGTGGGATATGGAGGAATTGACACTATGGTGGATTCTCATTGGATTATAGGCCTTAGGACGACATATTACATAACTTATTTGGATTAGAATAAATTTTTACGATGTTCAGTTAACAATTGACCTACTATTGGGCTGGGATTGGTGATTACACTCAATGGGGTTATTATTATTATCAATAACGTAAATTAAAGTTTGGTACTTATACTAGGATGGATTCTCATGTAACATATTAATTCTCTACACTCTGATAGATAAAGAGTAATCATGACCATGAGAGGTATTTTGAATATGTTAAGTATGAAGTGGAGATGATTTTGAGATATTGAGATGAATTGGATTGTATGAGTGTGTTACCCTAGTTCACTAAGGACAATGCCTTTGTTATGGGTCTACTCAGATGAATGTTCATGGCTAGGGGATTACAAGGCACAATTCTAAGTGTGTATATCAGTAAAGATTGACTTGTCCTGGGGTGTCTACCTATTATGTTTGGGGTTTCTATCTAACATGTCTCATGGTGTCTTCCTATCATTTCTATGGGTTCCTCTTAAAATGTCTAGGGTGTATTCCCATCATGTCCAGGGTTTTATCTAAGAATGTGCAAGATTTTTTCCTGACATGTCCAGGGTGTCTCCATGACATGTCGAGGGTGTCTTCCAGGAATGTCTAGGATGTCTACCTAATATTTACCAAGATCTTCATTTTATCCAATATAAGAGCTCAATGGTGATTCAAATGGTAAGAAAAGTAATTTCCATATATTTATTTTGATCAAGGTCAACATGTCTAGGGTTCTTCGTGTGGTCAATGTAGACATGTCTATGGAATTTTAAAAGATCATGGATGACATGTCCAGGATAATTCTCATAGTCAAAGAATACATTTTTTTTGTATTTTATGTGGTCAAAAAAGTCATGTATAGGGAATTTTGCATCATCAAATCAGGAATGGTCATGGGATACCACATGATAGGGATATAATTTCCACATTGTTTGACATTATCAAATCTGACATGTCAGAAGGTGTTTTTTGTGATCAAAGTGGGATTATCTGAGAGATGATACATGGAAAGGATGACATGTTTATGTTTATTAACAAGATATAAGAGTAAATTTAATAAGATGATTCATGTGACTTAAGATAACATTTCCATGGGTTTCTACATAAAAAGTTTGTAATTTCAGAGATGCTTCACATGATAGAAGCAAATAATCTGGAGGAATAATGCATCATAGTTTCACAAGACTAGAGAGGAGTCACAGGAATAACTAATAATTTAATGTAAACATTGAAAGGTGGTCATGGGTTTTAATAAAAATATGTGTCTGAGGTCAATGTCAAGGTCTCACTTCTTAGTGTTTTAATAGAAAATGGAGTGCATGTCCAAGGTCATTCACATTTCATTATTGAGTTATTTTAAGGAAATTTCATGTCAAAGATAATATTTCTTGGGTAACATGAAGTTATAGAAATACAAAGGTGTTTTCATGTTAATATCCCATGACAAGGATTCATGCGTTCAACATAGATTCATGCATCTTATAATAGAGGGCTCGAATGATCTTCATTTCTTCGTGAAATTTAATGATCTAAAGGGTATTACATGAAGGAGTCTCCTAATGAAATCCCATAATGGATTGTCATGATAGAATTATCTTAATTACCTAAAGATATGACATGAAGGAGGTATCCCACTCTTCTCCAATTCTATGCTTCTGCGATCTCCTTTTCTACTATGGAAATCTTTTTTTTCTTATTTTTCAAGGGAGATTGGGTTATATATAATAAAACACCCATCAAATATGGTTCTACTATTCATAGTTAAGATGCTATGTGTTCTTTCTTGAGGTGGTGATAATTTTCACATGATCAAAACCATGAAATATTATCAAGGATTCATGTAGTACAATTATTAAACTTTTTAAGGATTTTCATGATCAATTATTGTTAATTCAATTATTGATACCTTTTCATGATGGATTTTGGATGATCATGTAATCACTTACATGAAATCATTGAGGAATTTATATATTTTCTTGTGAGGGTTTGTGTCAACGTGATGTATCTTAGTGGATATTCTCTATACAATCTCTGATGGATTGACATGAGAAAATATATTAAAAATGAAAAATGAAGAAGCCTGTCCTAAAGGAAACATATTTTGACCCCTGTTATTTCTTTTTTATTCTTTTAATCATCATCTTTTTGTTACATAAACCTTGTAAAATCTAGTGATGGATTCTTGTGGTCTAGGAAATAGGATTTATGAAATGGTTCTTGGAACTCAATGATTTTCTATTCCCTATTTTTGATCATCTTTCATTAATGGGAAATATTCACACAATATGCATGACTATCATGATGATTTTATGCCAAAAATTCATGTTAAATATAGAACTTCTCACGATGGCATAATTTTATGGCCTCTTATGATCATATTCATACAAAGAATAAATTCTTAGAATAACCAAATACATGGAAAATTATTCTATGTCCATGAATTATGAACTTTGAGTAAATCTAGGTTATCTCCAGATTTTATAAACATCATCGAAGGATGTGTGGATAAAGATAGTCACACTAGTTCAACATCATCAGGTGACTCAATGCCCTAAAACAGAGGCATGATGGAGGTTTTTGGTCAAATATTGATGATTAAATGAATAATTTATTGGAAATGGATATTGATTTGATCAGTTGGTCTAGATTATTTCCATATAACATTTAACATGTGAATAGTTTAATTCTATCCATTATCCAACATTATATAGTTCTTTCTTCAAACCATTCATAATAAATTATCATGGACCATCAGACCACTAAAAGAAATTACTAGGGTATGTACCCAACATTCTCCAGCATTGACCCATTCCATCCTTCTCCCAAGGAATGGTTTATGAAACCCCCTTTTATTCTAAGGTTGATATAAATATATTTATAGTAATTATTGAACTTATTTCTTACATAAGTCATAAATTATAATAATTATTGATTAAATATCCAATAAAATGTGTGATAAAAAATGTGGCTTTATAATGAAATCCCAATCCACCTTCCTAAAATTCAACTTCCACGCCATTATTCATGGAAAACTTATTATAATTTTCTATGGGAATCACACTTCTCAAAATATCTTTGAAAAAGTTTCATGTTCATATTTATGTGTGTCAAAAAATAACCCCCTTAGAATTGGATTCATTCTAAAAGAAATAAATTTGTTTCTAAGGGAAATTTTGATCATATTTCCACATGATTGAACATATTATCGGATTTCATATTGAACTCTATGAGATCTATCAAGTCTGTTTTGAATGAGGGATTCCAGGTGCTATCAAGGGGAGAATATTGAATTTGAGTGCATCGTTAAATCCAGGATAAAGAGTATCAGTGGATTGGGGAATGGATATCTTGAAATTCAAATGTGAGTAAGTTATAGGATGGAAAAGGGATTTAAATGGAAAAGAATTTGTGAGTGAATCAAAAATATAAAACCTTGATGTCTCTGTGTATCCCAAGGACATTGTAATCAATCCATACATAGTTATGACATGTAAAACCTTTATGAAGATCAATCTTATGAATATGGAAAATAGATACATGGATAAATAACTATATTATTATTCTACCATGTAAATCTAGTTCATACATAGGAATGGTGATATGAACACATTATGATGAAATCATTAGTAGAGACCAATGTTTTGGCGGGGATTTCTTAAGGATCTTTCTTTAATGCCGCATTTCACTCTACATAGTGTTTGAAACTCCAATAATTTTATAGTCTTATAGGATGGACCATGTATCAAAAACTATTGATATATAAGAGATATATACACCATTATATGGGTGCATTGTAATAGTGATGCACTCTAATTTTTTCCTAGGTTAGTGGACCTAGCAAGATTATTTTGATTTCTTCTAGGTCTAAATAATTGTACCTATAGGATTTGAATATATAAATTTTTGACCTACCTTTTTTGTAATCCATTAGTGTATATGGATAATGGTTATGGACTCAAATTGTAATCAAACCTCCCTTTAATGGTTTTTTTCCTAAAATATTTTGTTCCTTTTTTTTCATCTCATGAATTCTCAATATTTCTTTGATTACACAAACAATGTGTCCAGTGATCATAGGATTGACTTTTTTATAGGGTTAACTTTTTATATTTTTATCCTCGAGAGAATTGGGACTCTTAAAATTAACCATTAATGGTATTTAAAAGAAAAATTTCTTTTTAGATTAGATTCATATATCTTGGTCCTACTGTTGGTTTTGTTTACGTTCTTGTAGTTCAGACCATCAACTATTATAGTTCATGGTCTTATAGCTCAAACCATTTATTATAGTAATTTAGGGTCTTATTTCTCAGACCATATATTACAACCATAAGGATAGTTCTATTTTATGTTTATGATTATCAGGCCCTACATAATGTGGTTTCTGGTCACATGATGAGGGACATGAAAAGGACCAAGAATGGAGTATCACTTTCCTACTTTGATAATGGGTATAATACATGGTGACGTGATGTAAAGGTTGTTGAATCCACTTGAATATTATTATAATGTGGATTGTAAATAATGGTCTAGGAATTCCATAAATCATTGTTAATGGTTCCCAATTCATTATTTAAGGGTATGATAAAGTCATACCAAGGATGATCTTCAATCACTATTTGGTGAAAATATCCACTATTATTATATCAAGGCTCATAATGATAAAAAGGCCCTTCATGAAGGACCAATATTCCCATAGATTTCAGGTCTAAGGCCCTTATGATGATCTATTACATAAATGTGAATATACACCTATTATTCTCTATAAGAGCCATGTAAGGTTTGTAAAAACCCTAGGTTCTCTAGACAGGATGTTTGATTTAGGGATTGAAGTTATTATAAAAATATGGAAGCACCTAGAACTTTGGTTGACCAGTGTTAGGCTCTTTTGGTCCACTGATAAGATGTGATAATGGATGATGTTATGAATTTTTTAACAACTTTTATCAAGGAATTATCTTCCTTCTAGTATAACAACTTGTTACTAGGACATATTCCATGTTGTTTAATGTTATATTATATGGGAATAAGATCTTATGTGAAGATTTGAAGGATGTCCTTGAGTAAAATTTCTGATGGTGGGGAAATTTAAATGAAATAAGATTCTTTTATCCTTACAATGGATTACTAGTGGGTGGTGAAATGTTGGATACCATCCTCGGAAGTCTATATCATGCTTAGGAAAATCTGTATATAGATCAGATTAATACATCAGTGATGTGACTTTGTATGAATTTTCCATCCTTAAGTAGATTAATTTCTATCATCGTAAACCAGAGCATAGGGGTATATGAAATTTCTATGGTGGAAATTACCTAGGTTTCCTTATAAATTTTGTAAGGGAAGGAATCATTCCATATTAATCTCATTCAAAAAGGATTCTTTATGTATATCTAATTCATATAAAAGGGGAATATTTCCCCTGAAAGGGGAGGTCACCCACTACCATTCAGTAGCATGATTGCTCATTTTAGGTGGTACCCTAAAGGTAAAGGTCCCCCAAAGTAGGAGAGGATTTCACTAATAGTTTTTTTGTTTTATGAACAACAATGATATACAGAATTTTGCGTGGATCAAGAAACTGGGAAGGTTGTAATAGTTGAGAACTTGTGGTTAGACCCAGGAAAAAAATCATGGGAATAACTATGTATCGTGATAGGAAATAAATAAAACCAAGTGTAGTTACTATAAAAATAGACTCCATGTGTATAAACATCTCATACATAGGTAAGAGATATTATTTATCTTCCCTTGCTAATCCTTGGTATCATAGTCTATTGGGGGTCCTCTATTTAAAATCTTGGTCATACATAAGTAAATGAAATTACCATATATCATTATAAATTTAAGGCGAAACACTCATCTCTAGAACATATTTATGGATATTTTTTCATGAAATAAGTAATTTTATGTATTTATATATGGACCATATATCATGTATTTTAACATCATTTGACTTGGATGTTTTCATGAAGTTTAACATCATGGGACTAAGACACTATCATGAATTTCAATATCATGTGACTTGGATATAAGTACAAGTGGAGTGAAAAACTCAGTAATTTGGTTCTTCATAGGAGATGAACAAAACATGATGCAATATTATATGAATATTATATTATAATCATTCTTTGACAATGGGTATGACTCGTAGATGTGTAACATCGAGGGTATCCAAATCTTCTTGACTAGTTTGTGTTATGGGGAATGTAAATAATTACCAAAAAATATATTATTCAACTAGGAGTGGAGAATAGTGGCCATGGTTACACTACTAGTATTGGTAGAGACCCCCTAACCAATGTTGTTGGGAAAATAGATCCTGGATTTAAAGGGTGAATTTCCTCTGGGACCAAAACACCCATTATGTGCATGCTCTAAGGTATTAAATTTTTCACCACTAAATCCTAGTAGTGTTACATTGAATTAATCATTACTTGTTAATAGTTTTCTATAGGGGAGAACTAGAGGCATAAAATCACATGGTCTATGAGGTTCCTTGATATAGATATAAACATGAGGAATCAATTGGTATCAACATAGATATCAAATATATGAATTTGGTTTAAGAAGAACGTAATATTCAAGAAAGATTCAAGAACAATAAAAGAAACAAAAGATTTTATTGAACATATATCAAGGATTGGGGATAAAACATGTGATTCTTGAACACATAACCATCACATTGAATAATATGTTCAAATTGAATAGCTCTTTTCATGTGGTTTAATGACTTGAGATAAGGATTTCATCATGTAGTATAACAGAATGCGAGTAGGATTAGGTTCAATATCATTGGATAGAACAAACCGTATTTTCTGTAGTCATAGTGACTCTAAAAGTTCCCTTAGGTCACATGATTCATGATCAGCATGTGAAAAAAGAGGCAACTAAATAGTCTATTAAGTTTTGCATGAGTACTTGGCAGGGAATATGTAGATGAAATCATATTTATTTATGAGATGGAATACCCAAAGCGATTTTATTCTCATCGAGGTGCATGGTTTAGAGTAATGATAATTATCATCTTGGCATAAAATAGGGATTCTACGGGTCATTGTATATCTCATAGTATGGGAATCAATCCATATTCATTCTTTATTAGGAAATACCTTCCATAGGTCTGACCTGTATGCAAGATAAAAGGATTTTTTCCCACCTGGTTGGGCTAAGGATTGGATACCCAATAGTCAATACATATTCTATGAGCATAGGAATATGGTCACACATGTCATTAAAAGAGAGTTCCCTACACAGATAATGGTCTCAAATTGGGAAGGGTAACTATTACCTGTAGGAATAGACTGTGCATGTTCCAAATTAATCTATATAGATATAATTATCTTATAGGGAATGAATCTTGGATGAGCCAAAAAATAATATTCAAAAATCACTACATATATCTAGGGAATGAGGTTCAAGCCACATTTAGTTCTTACAGTGGCTGCCCATATAGTACACACTCATCTGTGGGAAAGGGTAATAATATAATTACATCGTGGTTTTACAAAGAATTGAAGAACTGGGAATCAATGCATATATAGTAGTAAAATGAATCAATCCATACTTTTTATTGTTATAAATTCGATTCATTTTAGAGTCTTAATACCCAAACCTGGAATATGAAGTCGTAAACATATAAGTCATTATTTATCCCTCTTTGATATGGGGAATGTGGTTTAAATGTGTCATGTATATAAATGTGTACATAATTATTGATCATTTGATGATTTTTAGGACCAGTTCCGTGTCCTTGATGAAATTTATCATGGTATTAAGGGGGAACATTCCACTAGGACCAAAATATCACCTAGGTACAAGATCATAGACATTGTGTTATTCACGATTGAATCATTCTTGGATCTATTCACAAGAAAAATAAACTAAGCACTGCATCATTGGAATTGTATTATTCACCATTGAATCCATGTGGGGTTACTTAAACATTGTTCATTCCCCATTAAAAATATCATTTAAAGTGTTAAGAGAATATGTGATAAGTGTATCATGAATTTTAGGCACTAAAAGTGGAAATTAGTTTGAAAAGGTTGTATCCAAAGGGATGTTGATTATCTATGGAGTTAGGTCTTCATGTGGGAAAAATACCCTAAAATTAATGGGTAACACAATGTGTTGTGAGTAATTTTCATTGAAAATGGTTGCGATGTGCATATGAGTAGCATCATGTGTAACAAAATATTCTTGAATAGTTGTGTTATTGGAATTTAAATCCTAACCCAAAAATATCTATGCAAATAAGATATGGAGATCGATGGTTATGATTCATCCATTAGTATTGGAATAGATATTTTTCCCACAAATTTAAGAAAATAACATTGGAATTTAGGGTGGGCTCTCATCTATGAACAAACCACCCACAAAGCATATCCTCCAACTTTTTGTGTTATTAAAATGTAAATCCTAGTAGTGTCCCTTTAGATTTACCAATCACGATGACCATTTTACTACAAGGAGGAACCAAGAGTATGTGGGTCCAAGGATTGTGGGGTTTCTTGAGATGAATGTCAACTAATGGGATTGGATAGTATTGTCTCAGACATCAAACATATGGTGTCATATTATGGGGAATGTAAGATTCCAGAAGAGTTAGATCATCATAAAAGATACACCAATGTGTATTGAACAAATGTTTGGGCCAAAGTGATAAAACATGAAATTATCGATGAATAATTCACCTAGGGTTGATATTTTTTGCATGAAGACCTCCTGTATTTCATTTTAATGGCATGAGACTCAGAAATTTTCATTTAGTTTAGTGTTATATGACTAGGATGTCGTTAAGTACTTTAAATTCCTGAGACCAAAACATTTTTATGCATTTTATCATCGTAGGATTAGGATTAATTCCTTTTTCATAACCCATATTGATTACACAACTCAGAGTGGAATAATAGGTTCCCTAATCGCCTATAATCCATGAAATAAATTAGAAATGAGGGATTACTATGAAGTTGATTAAGCTTTCTGGGAATATGTGACATGGAATATGTTGGTATGTTCATAGTTTGTTGTAGACTATAGACTCTATAGGGATCTGACTCTCATGAAAGAACATGATTGGATGTAATGGTAACGCATGGATGGGATAGTAATGGATGATCTATGAATCAATACATATCATATAATGGTGGTAATCAGGACACATATTTTTCATTGATTTAAAATTACTTGCATTACTCGGGTTCTTGTGTGTGAGAGGGTATTTTTATCATGTTTTGGATGAGCCCAAGATTTGGTATCTTTGAATTACATAATATATTGTGATAACAGGAATCATTCCATAAATAATTCTTATATGGATAATCTCGTACATAGGTCTGACCCATATGTAGGGAGGGGTATTTTTCCATTCTATATGTTCTTTCTGGACCTAATATTAGGGATCTAGTCATCATTATGTATCTTAAAATAATTGGAATCAAGAAACATGATGTTATTTAATAGAAACTCTCCTACCCAATTCTAACTCATATATATAGAGGGGCATTTTTCAATTCTATATGTTGTGGTTAGACCCATGATTTGGGATCTGGGAATCACTATATATCTTGAGATAACAAGAATCATGCCAGACGTATTTCTTGAATGAACATTCCACGGTGTAGCTTTGAACCATATATAGGGAGGAGGAATTCTTCATTTCTATATATTACATTTGGAACCATGTTTTAACTTTTTTTCAACACTATGTATATTAAAATAATGGAATTATGCCACACATAGTTCTTGAATGGAGAATCCCCTATCTAGGTATGGACCATATGTAGGGAGGGGATGTTTTCTATTCTATATGTTGTTGATGGACCATGGATTTGGGATCCGGGCATCACATTATATCCTAAAATAATAATAATCAGTCACATGTAGTTAATGAATGGAAAATACCCTATGCAGGTTTGACCCATATATAGGGAGGGAGAATTTTTCTTTTCTCTATATCATTCATGGACACATGATTCTGTATCACATAGTCACTATATATATTAAAATAACAGGAACGAATCCACATATTTTTATTGAACGGAAATTCTACTATGTTGGTCTGACCCATATTTAGGGTGGGATAATTTTCTATTTTATATATAATAGATGAACCTAGGATTTGGGATATGGGCATCACTACATATCCTAAAATAACAAGAATCAAACAACATGTAGTTATTTAATGGAAAATACCCTATGTAGGTCTACCCATATATAGAGAGGCAGAATTTTTCTATTCTATATTTTACCACAAGACCCATGATTTAGGATATGTTTTTAACTATGTATCATAATATAACAAGACTCAATCCAAATGTAGTTCCCGAATGGAAAATTCCACACACTGGTCATTCCCATATTTAGATATGGTGTATTTTTTAATTTATATTGCATCTGAACCAATGATTTATAATATGGGAATCACTATGTATCTTTTAGAAATAAGAATCATGTAACATATAGTTTGTGAAGGGAATGTCCCCCATGCAATTTTGGACCATATGTATGGAGGGGGAATTTCTCCATTCCATATGTTATGGTTTGACCCCTGATCTCAAATCTTGGGGTCAGTATATATCCTAAAATAATAGGAACTAATACCCATACTGTTCCTGAATGTAAAATGACCAGTGTAGGTCCAACGCATACACATGGATAAAATATTTTTCCATTCTATATGTTTCAGTCAGACCCACGATTTGGGACCGTGGCATCATTATGTATCCTAAAATTATAGGAATCAAGCCAGGGGTATTTATTGAATGTAAATTCCCCTACACACATCTAACCCATACACAGGGTGGGAGAATTTTTCTATTATATATATTGTGGCTAGACCCATACTTTGGGATCTGAGTAGCACCTCATATCATTAAATAACATGAATCAAACCTCAAATAGTTAATGAATAGAAAATAACTAATGCAGGTCCTCCATATACATAAAGGGATGGAGTTTTTTCATTTTATATAGTTTGGATGGACCATGAGTCTGTGATTTAGACTTCATTATGTATCCTAAAATAATATAAATCAATCCAAAAATAGTTCTTTACTGGAAAATCACTTACTCATGTCTGACCCATATATAGGGAGAAGGGATTTGTACATTTTATATATATAGTTTGTCTCATGATTTTTAGATCTAGGTATCACAACATATCCTCAAATAATAGGAATCAGGACACACATATTTATTCAATGGAAATTCCATTTCATAGGTCTAACCCATTCATAGGGAGGGGGAATTTTTGCATTCTATAGGTTGTGGATGGACCCAATATTTGGGACCTAAGAATAACTACATATTTTGGAATAATAGGAATCAGGCCACACATAGTTTATGAATATAAAATACCCTTTGGAGGTCTGACCCATACCTAGGGGTATAGACACTTCATTCTTCTACATATATCTAACTCGTGTATAGTGAATTTACAATGAGGTAATGTCAAAAATTAATCAAGAATAAAACCTTTCATGAATGTGGTTCTTGTTATAGAATCTAATGGGACAATAATCCTCTAAGCATAGTGGACTGAGGTTTATTTTGAGAAATCATTGGAATTTTTTGAACCAATTCACTCTAAATCCCTTTCTTATATTTTTTTTAGAAATCCACATTATGGTTAAGTGGTGACCTTGAAAAAACCAAATAGTCACTAAACCACCAAATTTCAAAATTCAAAAACCACAGATGAAACAATTGAAATCTAAAATATGAAATTCAAACTTCCCAGGTACAAAACCACGAGCTTCCATTACCTCAAGTCGCACCCCGGAACTGTTGAGTACACCATGTCCCCACCAAATCTCTAGAACAAGGCCATCGATAATCAACACACAAATATCTTCATACCACCATCACAACCATGAGGGATGCTCATCAGAAACCACCTTTATAACCATTGAGAATACCATCAACACCACCATAAAACACCGTCATTTATATTAAAAAGGAAACAAAGTAGAACATCATAGGTCAAAAGGGCCATCATCATGCTAGAGACCGCATCTCTCAGAAAAATAAGGAACTCAAAACACACCTCTAGTCCAAACAGCAAATCCAAGAAAAAAACCCATGTCTAAACTGGTGAACCAACAACCAAATAACCATAGGAACACATCACCAGGTATAAATACTGAACCCAAAAATGAAATGATAAAATCATAAGAGAAGAAAAAAGACAGTGCAGGAAAAGAACACAAACTCACACCATAGCAAGCCCCACCCCAACACCATCCCTTGTTGACCCAGATCCTGCATTGAGACCAACCAAAATGAAGTCTAACATGATGGGTTGGTCCAAAAGAGTATTGTAGTATATCGAAATCAGATATTGTCACTGACAGTGACCCAAACCATCTAAATCTCTAGCACACAGACACATCATGGATGTCTGATGCGTAAGTTTAAACATGAATTGGGGATGGGTATAAAGGATTCTTATAATAAGAGTCACATACCACATGATGTTTTCAGGTGATTTACAACTTCATATTTTAGGTATTATTTTTTTTAACATTTTTTAGGGTCCCTTATTTGGTGTTTTCTAGTGGCCTAACTCTTTATTCTTGATGTATTTTCACTATAAAAGTACTGTATTATCCAATTAATGACCAACAGTCTATCACTTAACTCCGTAACCTAATATATATTGTGGTTATTTAATTTTAGGATGTTATATTCGAGGATAATTAGAATCATGTGGGTATAGTAAATTGTAGTTCGTTATACCTTTAATATCTCCTGAAACAAACGTCTAATGGGGATTTTTCTATCATTCCCCAGAGAAATTTTATGATTTGGAGACAAAAATTATATATAAATTTGTTATACTCTTCTAATCATGGGTCTCATGATATATTGAAGATAGACATGTCTAATTAGAAATAGAGTGTATATATTTTTTTAAGATTCCCCTCAAATCCTTGATAAAGTAGGTGTCTATACTTCAATAACATATCAGTCTCCCTTATATTTGGGCATATGTAATTCCTATAATCATCCTCTAGCTAATCTGTGATCTAGTAATCAGATGTATATATGGGAAAAAATATATTTAGGAGAATTTTCTTCCTTACACTATATATCAATGTTGGACTCTACTTCATCAAGGTTATATATCTCCATCTGGTCAGACCATAGAGGATTATTCTCTCTATTTCATGATGAATGTGCTAATGTTATGATGACATTTTATGGAGAACTAATCATAATCAACCATGGTATTTCATTCACCCATCTATAAGAAATATTATAGAAAAGGGTTGGATTTTATTATATGGGAAATATATTACCATGTGGAGGTTTTCCACAGGGGACATTATTAGTAGAGTCCATGTGATCCATTTATGTACTATCATGAAGAAGGCTATAATATTTCTAATCACCTTCTACTTTAGTTTATGTGTTGATAGACCCTTGAGGTGTTGTTTACATGAATTTTATGGCCTCAAAGACATCATAATTGAGCCGAGTAGAAAAGTTCACTTATTTTATGACCTAAATGGAATAGTTCAACATTCCATTTGGGGTCGAGTAGGAATTTGATCCTACTACATGATGGTTATAGGAATATTCTGATTACAATATGGTGTTGTGGGGATATGATCCCACTAGTGAGAAGGATTCTGGTGAGATTCTATTTTGTTGAATGGAATATGAACCTACCTTTGTGGGGTTATTAGGGTTTGATAGTTAACTTCATTTTATGTGGTTGTATGGACCTAGATAAATTGTGAAATTCCCCATCAATATATTCAAAAAGTCCTCTGAAATAGGGGAAGGGGTATGATCCTCCTCTTATATATCCAATGAAGTACATTGGTGTAGCATTTCATTAATGGTAATAAGTATGTAATCCCAATCTTTTATGTTTCTGGAATATTTCAAGTGACTTCATTGCTATAAATGAGAGTCTTACCAAAAGTAATTTCCATTTTATTATGATAAACATTGATTGGCATGGGATTGTGAGCCTCAACCTATGACTTCGGAGAAATTCAATGGCTTTCTTCAATAAGACTATCTGCATAACCTATGGTGAATGTAAAAAAATAAAATTCCCCCAATGGAATGTGGGTATGATCCTGGTCATGTTCCATTCTATTTTATGAAATATTTTGATAATCATCCAATATGGGATCAATAATGTGATCTTTTTTAGTTGTAGACACCATTTAATTTTGACCAAGATTATGTGCTACTCTGAGAATTTAGATAGGATTGTATGTCTCTCTCTTTTTCATCATCGGAATATATTATTAGATCTTTTATGTCACAATGAAATGTTATTGGCACTTCAGAAGGTTATACCCAGGGATGTGTGCCTATACTATCTTGGTTTCAAAGATATGTTGGTCGATGTTTTTTATTGAAGTGGTAATGTGTTCACACTCCTTTCCTCCATATGCCATTATAATATTTTGATGGGTTTTATACATGGTGTAATGGATATGTACTTTCCCCATGCTTTCTTCCAAAGTGTGATAGAATAATTTTCTTGAGAGAGTAGAGATATGATCTCGCTCTGTGGTTTTTGCTAGAATATGCTGGAGGGATTTATCATTGGTGGTGTGGATATAATCATTCTCCCTCTGGTCCACAACTTTCAATTTCTTTCATGACAGGCTTTCTACCCAAATCTAAGAGTATAGGGATTTGATCAGTCAGGTAGTTCCCTCAACAAGAGACTAAAAGGTTTTTGAGGTTTTTTGATATTATTGGGATGAAGATTTTACTCTATCAATGTTACATTCTTGGACACTATAAAATCCACAAAATTATACTGATATCTCCATGAGAGTGTGGTGCCACAAATTTTATCGTCCTATTTTTGGGATGCATTCTATTCTGTTTTACATCACGAAACTATGATGTACCCATGCTGTTTAATGTCACTAATCCTAAGACTTTTTTATATAGTTTAACATCAAGAGACTTTGATGTCCTAATGAATTTTATTTTAATTAAACAAGGACGTTATCATGTAGTTTAAATTTATAAAACTATGATGTATTAGGTATTTTAATATTATAATAACATGATGTATCATGTTGTTTAACATCTTGCATCTATGATATTATTTTAATGTTTAATTCCTTTAGATTATGATGTGTCATGCAGTTTTATGTCAGGCAACTAGGATAAGTTGTTCAGTTTAATATCATGTGACTATGAAGTTTTCATGACACAATCTATCAAGAGTGTGGATTTTTGGATGGAGATCATATGAATCTTATTCGTATGTCATCAGTTTTTGGATCCTCTAACTCTATCAAGCATTTATTTATATAACTTTATATCCTATTTTTTTAAGGTAAAATAATCCTTCAATCAAAGGCTCTAATAACGAGTGATAATTAAAATAATTGAGGTTGTAATCAGTGGATCCTCCTAGTGCCTCCTCGAACAAAGGATCTCAAAAAGTTAATTTTACACTAAACATGAGAATATGTGGTTTTATTTATAGTGTTAAATGATTAGACCTTGTTTCCATAGGTGTTGTTTGATGGTCCTCCATCAGTGGGAGATATTTGTCCCATTTTCTTCAATATTTTTTTTTCTTGTTTATAGTGCTCATATGACTGTAGTGGGGGTTCAAGTGTCAGTTATTCTAAAATCCTCCTCTATATCCTCTTCTAAAGCTAGTATTTCAATCCAATGAAACTATATATTGTATAAATGAGAAATTGGTGGAACGATAGTGATTTTCAAGTCCAATTAACTCTTCATCACTCAGGTGTTTCCTTATTGGGAGTTCTATCAAATCATTCTTCAGAGTGTTGTTAAAGTACATTGGGACTTCTTTTAGATGAAAGGAATATACCATTCATTTTCTATAATCATGATATGGGAAACCTCATTTCTCCCACCATGTGTTTGGTATACCTATATTGGTATGGGAACATGGATAATTTTGGACAGTGGGATATAGATCCCTAGTATTTATCAGTATTGGGGTAGGTGTTGAAGTATGGGGGCCTTAGACAATACAAAAACATCCCACTGATTAAAGGAACACAATTTTCAAGGTGGCTTTATAGAATCTTATGAGGTTGTATGGTTTCTAGAGTAACCCAAGTTGGGGGCGGGGGTAAATATGTAATCAAACCTATCACAATTTTATGTGGTGAGGTGAAAAAATTTACAGATTTCACCTGATGGTGGGGTTTAATAACTTAAAAATATTGCAATCCATGTGCGATGGGGAACAACATAGAAAAGAGAACCTAGGTAAGGGGTTTTGGTATGTCATTTTGGGGATGATTTTATAGGAGTATTCCCCCAATTATTTTTTATAGATCCTCATTTTCTTACTATATTTGATTAATTATCTCTTCCAAAGAAATTTTCTAATCACCCTTAAGGGGAAACCAGTTGGATTCCTGACAAAACCCTTTCCTCTGTCAATGATTAGGTGAGTGGATGATTATGGGATCCCAAACATAGACCTCAGTGATTGAATATTTTGTTTACCCTAGACATATTTTCCATTCAATTTGAACTCCTAAATAATAACATGTACAATAATAACTTCCTTATAATTATAAAAAATAATTTATCAGTTCTTATTTTTCAGTATCAGGGGTAGAAGGTTGGCCAACCTTCTATAGCATGGATGACTACTGAGGGTTACAATTATGATCATCATAAGTTTTCTCATATGAATATAAGAATTTTTTTCATAGATTCATTGATATCATATTGATAGAGACATAGGTGGGTTGTTGATCCTCTTCAATGGAGTATCTCATTTAATGGGTTGGTGGTTGAGGTGTTGTTTGGTGGAGCAGTTCCCATTGCACAGTTTAGAGGGACCGAACTCGTATTGTTGATAATATAGGGGTAAAAAAATGATTGAAATGTCCCTATATAAGGAACTAGCATTAAAATATTCAAAATCCTGATTTATTAAATTAATTTTACATTATTTATCATTATGGATAGTTTTAATTTTAGAGTATTAGATAATAGGTTAACATTTATACATAACATCCCTCATTAATACAATATGGGTACAACTAAAATAACATCCAATATTTTCAAAATATAATACTTTTAAAAGAAATACTTTTTTCATTTTCAAGATAAAAATATTTATAACATTAATATGTACTTCCTCATTTCTATTACCCATCTTGAAACTCTATGAAACACAATAAAAACTTGGTATGAGCACAAAAATCATAGTAAAGGACATAAAATAATGAATGAAACGGTTAATCCATGAATATTTTATACTCCAGAAAACATTTTCCCAAAATCATACTTTTCATCCATAAAACAAAAACCCTTTGTCCTACCTCATGAAATAATAATATTCTTGTAAAAAAACATAAAAAAAATATAAATAAAAAAGGTTACACGTGGAATACATAACATTATTTCATTTTAGCATTCATGGATATATGGGGAGTAACCATCATAGTTACATTTGGAATACCCATCACAGTATATTCCCTTAATATCATAGGAGAAATCCAACTGGTTAACTCCATCTCATTAAACATTTAATTATAAAGATGTCATGGGCTCACCCTCCTTTGATTTATCATGTAACCACCCATATTCATAAACTATTCCCATGAACCAAAACATAAGCACCACACATAAACTATGTATAAAATAATAATAACATTCAACATTATAATCACCTTTGCTTTTCATAATGTTGTGAACTCAAAAATTAGAACACCTTATCTGAAAATTAAAGTGTAAATATTTAAATAATTAATTAAAATATTAAAGAGACATAAAATAGAGAAATTCAATTCATGATATATATCATAAATAAAAAATTACTTTTGGATTTTGTAAGGATAGTTAAAACAGTAACATTAAAAGTGGTTCTTAAAATAAAGTCCCTAAGAAAGAGACCATTATGAAAATATTGGAGGGAAATTCAGAATATACTATTTTAAAACATTCATTTCGATATTAATGTCTTCATAAAGTCATTTTTTAAATAATGGTCATAAAATAGAAATATTAATAATAATAAATCATTGAAACATTTATAATGATGTTTTTAGTTAAATTGTCCATTATCACTTGAGAAACTATTTAATAAAAATATTTAAAGAATAAAATTAAAACAAACTTTTACTATATTGAAAATATGTAGATCCATGGTATAATATGTCAAAGGGAATTATATACACCATAAAAAAGTGAATTGGTGTATAATAAATAAAAAGTCTTAATGGAATGTAAATTGAGACGAAATCCCTTACATTAGGTCTCATTCAGAATGTATGTTCTTTATCCTCCTGAATAATAAACATAGGTTAATTTTATAATTTCTTGATAACTTTTTGCATGTTTATTATTCATTTTATATAACTTATTACCATGTTATAAAAATTACATAATTATTTATGTCCATGTCATACGTTTTGTCGATATTTGGTAGTTGAGTTGAAATTTAACTTGGTATGATGTCAATTGTCCATGTGGTCATAATTCCATCATATCAAAAATAATATTAAATACATAATAAAAAAATTTATATATCATTTATAATTTTTAATAAACTCATTAATTATTATTATGAAAAATGAACAATATTACAATCATGGAGACGGTAAGTTGTGTGTACGCATGAGTAATGTTTCCATTTTTCAATTTTGATTTTAGAAAAAATTTAAGTATTAATTCAACATTAAATTGTGATAATAACATAATCAATATTATATTAATAATACAAATATACTTATATATATTATACATGTGTTTTGGTTATTAATAATGAATCACATCAATTCTTGGGGGTGATTGCTCACACGTACGCACGAACAACGTTATCATTTTAATGTGCATTAAAAGTAAAAACGTAATTGATATATTATTCTCTTATAATGATAAATATTTAATTATTATCACATAAGAACATTAATTAAATCATTATAAATACTCATTATATATGGTTATGGAAAATGAATTATATCGGTTTGTGGAGGTGATAAATTACACATACACACAAACGATAAATTCATTTCCAAATTGACGTAATCATTAATGGATTTAAGTGTTGATGTTAACATAATAAAATATAATTATATTTATGATAATATATTTATTATTTCATCATGGTTGTGGTATATTTTATAGAAATGGATGAATAAATACAATAGAAACACTTAAATAAAAACATTATCTTACCTACGGACGATCACCATTCTTAAGACCTTCACGCCTCTAAGGAGGGTGTTATTACTAAAACAAGGCCTCGATAATGTGGGGATGGATTCTAGGAATGGTATTAAAATTTTATTTTATGATCCAGAAGGTTTATGATGTGTAAGGAATAGAAATGAATGGGTGTATTTTTACAGGAGATGGGATGGGTACTCTTTTAATTATCAAAAGTATTAAATTAATATAAATTAATTATTTATTCCAAATGGATCGAAATTATTTTATTCAAAATATAATATGATTATAGGTGGAAATATAATCATCCAATTAAATTAGAAATGTTTTAATAATTTTTTAATCCTTATATTTTTAAACCCATTTTAAGACTTACTATTTTAGAAAGTAATTTAAAACATGATGGTTAAAATAATACCACAACTAGACAAAAGACAAATTAATGAGTAATTTATGAAATTATATGTCTTATCCCAAAACGTTTTATAAATAATGGATATTTATAAATTTTATATCATTTAATTAAATATTTTATATTTTTAGATGTGGATTATGTCAATTTAGACAGTATTCATTACTTGACTTTTATTAAAACAATAATAACTTAATTCCATGAAAAATTATTAACACATCTTTAGAATGTAAAATTCATCCATATAATTAGTATATGTCATCAAATAGTTCAAATTAAATTTATTTAAAAATTATAAATATCATTTATTTAATTATTTTATTAATAAATAAATTATTTCATCAATATTGTAATTTAATTAAATGTAGTTGTATCATGTCCATAACTAATAAATAAATTATAATGGTGTAGATAAAAATTTTAACTTCAAAATTAATATTTATAGTATTATTTATCTTTTATATAACCCTATATTAAAAATTATATAATTACTAAAAATATTAGTATGAAATTTTTAACATTCCATTAAATAAAATATAATAAATGTCATATTCATACCCTAGTGGCATTAAAATGTAATAATTTATATATAAGGTTGGTTTCATTATAAATACTATCATATAATTAAATTAGGACATGTTTTAGTGTAATTTTATAATATTATAGTATTTTTTACCCTTAATTACCTGATTTACCCTTTATAGTGGTCAACAAAATACTAAAGTAAATATTCAAAAACATTAAGGTGATCTTATAAAAACCAAATTTTATTAATTATTAAAAATTTATATCTTTTTAAAAATTCAATTCATATAAGTGTCTAAATTAAGTATAACACTAATCTCGCGGATGTGATGATAAGGCAGGTAACATAGATGTTCAAATTTTCAATAAGTTTGTATCCCTAATTTCAATATAAAAATTATTCCCGTAACCTAAATTATATTAAAAAAATTATTATTTATCTATTTTGAATTTAATTTTTTTTATAAATTATAATAATTAGTAAAATGAAAAATCTGCTTTTAACTACAACGTAGTAATTTTCACAGTTCATTAAAAACGAAACTTTTTATAAAAATACCAAAAATTTGGTCAAAGTAAATTTTTCTAATATGATTATAAAGAAGAAGATTAGTTTTTAAAATATAATTTATAAAGGTGACAAAAAATATTTTTGAAATGGGTCACCATCGAAAGTCAGTAAAATATTATTTTTAGAAAAATACTCATTTTATCCGTAAAATTGAATTTTTTCTCATATAATGTCTAGAAAACACATAAGATAAATTTTAAACATTAAATTTAATAATATATATATATTTCATTAATATAATACAACAATGGATATTTGATAATTTATTAATATAAAATACACTTCTACACATTTAAATAGTTTTTCGGAAAAACAATTCATTTTATTTTAAAAAAGGATTTTGCATTAATTTTTAATTAATTCTTCACCAAATAATCAATTATATATACATTTGTCAACAATATTTTCATAATTCCTTTAATATTGTTCATTCTCTTCATTTTAATAGCTATGTTTTAACAGTAACATTTAAATATTATTTGGTTGTTTACTTTAGCTTTATGTTGCCAATCATGTATGCTATTAAGCATAGTGTTTAATTTTAAAACATGGGATATTAAATCCACACTTTATAAATTGTGTAATAATAATTTGAAGATGGGATCGAAAACTAAGGTCTGTATTTTCAAAATACTTTTTTAGAAATCCAAGATCGGAAGAAGGGTGAATAAAACATCCACCAAAAAAGAATGAAAAAGAAATACAGTGGTCAACTAAGATAACACACACTACGTTTCCTTGTAGAAAAACATTGACATGGAAGATAAAAATAACCATCATATTTTGATATTGACAGATAAAAAAATGGTTAGGATAAAGTTAACAATCACAAAATTATAAATCTGAGATTGGTTAAATATACATTGATTCTATAGTAAGAAAAGTAAATGGATAACAATTTTTTAATATTATTTCCATTATGTTAGGGAATTAATTTAATTTCTAGGCTAATATGATGAAGAAAAATACATCCATTAAAAGTAAATTTGCATTGTTTAGTCAATTTCCACCATAAAATCATCTTTTTATCTAAATAATGATTTTTCAAGATGATGTTTTCATGCATAATACACTAGAATAAACTTCTAGGGAATCATATAGTCGACAAAATATTAACTATATATTTGACCAAAATTTCTACATTAACTAAAACCCAAAATTTTAGGTTATGATAATGTAATTCCCTAATAAGATTAAACGTTTCTATGATGAAAAACTACTTTAATATTCAAACATCAACTTCTTTAACCAAAGTTCAACAGAAAACATTCAACAAACAACTATAATAAAAATTCCACAAAAATATTATAACTGATATTAAAACCCAAAAATAATAAGGTTTTAGTCACATAGTCTTCGAAGATAAATTTTATTGTTTACATATAAATAAAATCAATTACTCATGAAGTCTTATTGTAACAAGTAATTTCCCTAAATAACGCAATCGTTAAGTATGCTATCCATTTTCTGAATCAACATAAGACCAAAAGGAAAAGTTGTATTATTCCAATATATAATTCATCCATTATTCCTAAAACAAAATACAATAATATTCTATTTTTGTTGATAATATATTGTTCCCAAAATAACAAACATATTCTGAAACAACAATAACCACTTAATCACTAAAACATTTTCTTCTCCCAATGTTATATATTGGAAAAAAAATATTACCAAAATCAACTAATTCTATATACATAAAATATTTTATCCAAAAATAAAAATTCATTCTGACTAGGACATCATGTAGGGAAGTGGTAGGCAATTCACCCTTGTCACCCTTCAGTTGTGGGTTCAATTCATATTAACTTACGAGACACAATGTGTTGTCACATGGTCTGTAGTATATCATTTAAAAAAATATATAATTATTATAACATTACAAATATAAAATCCAAAAAACTAAACTTTTCATGATTTAACCTAAAAAATTTTCTTATGCCTTTAATTTTTCATCCCAAAAAGTAATAACCCATAATTAAATCAAAAATAAATATATCCAAAAATAATATTAATCACCTTAAAATTTCATAACTCAAATCCTCAAAAGGAGTTTCTAAGACACTGAAAATATGATCAACATGAAAATTATAAACTCAAGATGATATCCATAACTCTTAAGAAAACATCCTAATCTCTAATGTTTTCTAATAAATTCATTTATAGAAACCGAAATGACTGAGCTTCAAAAGTTTCATAATCTTGGGTTATGTAATGAATTTTTCATTGTTTCACGTTGTGGAAATTTCCATGTTTATTGATTTATAGAATTTGGTCCTTGTTCAAACATAACATCCATTACTCATACAATTTGGGTATAACTAAAACAATATCCACTTTTTTTCAAAATATAATAAATTTAAAACAAAACATGATTTCATTTTCATGATAAAAATAATCATAACATTCATCTTAAATTCTACCTTTCTCTAACCCATCCTTATACTCTGTGAGAACAATTTTAAGACATGGGATGATAACAAAGAGCTCAATAAAGGAAATAAAATAATTAATGAACACTTATTCCATGAATATTTTAAACTCATGAATAAATTTTCCCAAAATCATAATTTGTATCCCATAAAACATAAAGTCTTTATATTGCCTCATGAAACCATAAGATTCCTATACAACTCCATAAAAAATAAATCATAATCGTAGCTTATGGAATCCATAAAATTCATTCATTGTATCTATAATTACTATATATGGATAAACCATCATGGTTAAATTTTGAATATTGATCAGAGTATATTCCCTTAATCTCTTATGAGAAACCCCACCGGTTACCTCTATGTCATTACCTATTGAATTGGAGTTATTACATGAGCTCACCCACCCTTGGTATATCATGGACCCACCCATATTAATAATTTATTCCCAATAACTAAAAAATATGTATAACATGTAAATCCGGCATAAGACAATATCAAATTTACCACTTTAAAATCACTTTTCCTTTTTACAAAGATGCACACTCAAAAATGAAAAAACATATTTACAAATAAAAGTGTAAAATTGTAAATGAAGCATAAAAAATTTACTGTTACCTAATTGGTGATGTTTAATTCATGGAATATATGTTAAATAAAACAATCATTTTGATATTGGTAAATATTGTTGAAAGACTAATTTTAAAAGAGGTTCTTAATAGAATGTCCCTTTAAAAGATTCCTTTATGAAAAAAATTTAATGAATTTTAAAAAGTAACTATTTTAAAACATAAATTTCTATAGAAATAAATTCATTAAACCCATTTGGAAAAAAGATACATAAAATAAAATTATTAATAATAATAAATCATTAAAATAGTTAAAATGACGTTTTCATTTAAAAATACTTTTATCACTCAAAAAACACATGAATTAAAATAATAAAATACTAAAATTATAAAAACATATAATATAATAAGAGTAACTATATTCACTATATAATATTTCAATGGTTATTATATACACTGTATAAATGTTATTTGGTTCATAATAATAAATAAGTCTCAATGGATTGTAAATTGAGATGAAATCTCCGAAATCAGGTTTGATTCTTTATGTATGTTCTTTAGAATTATGAACAATAAAAAGTGGTTAATTATTTAATTTTTTGAGATCCTTTTCCGAAGTTCATTATTTATTCTATACCACTTATTATCATGTTATAACAATTACATTATAATATAAGTTTATATCAGACATTTTATCTATGTTTCGTAAATGAGTCAAAAATGAACTTTGTATGATGTCAATAATCCATGTAGTCATAATTCCATAATATCAAGAATAATATTCAGGAAATAATAATAAATTTTACATATAAATTATACTTTTAAATCAAACCCTTAATTATGTTTATGAAAAATTAACTATGTTACAATAATGCAGATGTTAATCTGTATGTAAGCATGGGTAATGTTTCTTTTTTTCAGTGATTGTTTTAAAAAGAAGGTAAGTATTATTGTATAATTAAATTAGTATAATAAAATAATTAATATAATATTATTTGTTTAAAAAATTTTATATATATTATTCAAGTGATGTGGTTATTAAAAATGAATCAGATCCCTTTGTAGAGGTTCTTGTTCACATATACGCACAAATGGCGTTATAATTGTTATGTGAAAGGAAAGTAAGAATGGTATTTTTATATTATTAACATATAATGATAATTATTTAAATAATATAAAATAATAATATTAATTTAATCATTATAACCAATCTCAATGGATTGTTATTGAAAATGAATTATATCGGTTCGTGGAGGTGATATTCACATGTATAAACAAATGATTAATTTGTTTCCAATCTGATGGAATCCAATATAAATTTTAGAGGATATATTAACCAAATAAAATCTAATTATATTTATTATATTTTAGTTATTATTTCATCATCGTTGAAGTATATTTTACTTAAGTGGATGAAGAAATAAAATATAAACACTTAAAAATAAAAATATTACATTTCCTTCAGATAATCACCTTTCATAACACCTTAAAACCTACAAGGAGGGTTTTATTCATAAAATAATTCCACTAAAATGTGGGGTGGATTCTTGGAAGTGGTTTGGGTTTGTACTGGATGAACTAAAAAGGTTTTTATGTGCATGGAATATAGATGAATGTGTTCTCTTTTATAAGAGAGGGAAGGGGCACTCATGGAATTAATAAATGTATAAAATTAATATAAATTAGTATTCTTTTAAAAATGAGTCCAATTTAACTAACTTTTAATATATGATATATATGGGTTTAAAAATAATCCTATAAAAATTTTGCACGTTTGATTATATTTTTTATCCTTATATTTTTTTAACCCATTTTATCTCTTACAATTTTATCATGTTTTCTAAAATTTGAAGGTTAAAATAATTTTTATAACATTCCAAATAACCAATTAGTGAGTTAATGATGACATAATATGTTGTCTCCCAAATATTCATCCTAATATTTTATTTTTAGAGATTTATACCATTTAATTAAAAATTTTATTTTTTATGAAATAAATTATGTTAATTGTGGGACTATTTATTAATTTTCTTTCAAAAAAATAAAAAACCTTTATTAAATTGAAAAAACTAAAATAAATAATCCATAACAGGTTGAATTCATCCATAAAATTCTTTTATGGAATAAAATATATCAAATTATATTTATTTCTATATTATTAATATCATTTATTTTATTATTCCTTTAATAAATCAATTATTTCATCATCATTGTGTCATAATCAAATTTAATTAATTCATGTCTAAAATTAATAAATAAATTATCACGACATATATAGTAATTTTATTTTTAAAATTATTATTTATTGTCTAACATAATATTTAAATAAATTTATATGAGAAATGATTTATTAATTCACAATATGAGTATGTCATTTCTAATATATCATTAAATAGAATAGAATAAAAGTCATATTCTTACCCCAAGTGGAATAAAATGGTGTTAATTTCATCATAAGGTTTATTCTAGTAAAAAACCAATCATATAATGAAATTAAGAAATCTGTTTGGCAAATTTTATCATATTATAATATTATTTTTACCATTAATTACCTGATTAACCCTTAATTGTGGTAAATAAAATATTACAGTATATATTCAAAACAATAGTTTGATCCTATTAGAACACAATTTTGACAATTATTACAAGTTTTTATTTCCATTTTTTCCGAATTAAATTCATATAATTTCCAAAATTAATTTTAACATTAATCCCACAAATTTGGAGAGAAGACGGGTAAAAGAGATGTTAAAATTATCATTATTTTTTTACATCTAATTTAAATGTAAAAATTTTTCTAGTGACCTAAATTGGATTAATAATTTTATTTTTTATCTATTGTGACTTTAAAAATCAGTTTTATGTATAATAAATATTAAAATACATAATCTATTTTTAACCACCATGCTCTATTTTCAATTATTCATCAAAAAATGAAACATTTCATAAGAATCCAAAAAATTAAACCAAAGTAAATTTTCACACTTTTATTCTAATGAAGATGTTTATTTTTTCAAATGAAAATTATAATTGTGAAAAAAATTGTTTTAAAATGGGGTTTTCTTCAAAAGTCGGTATAACTATATTTTTAGAAAAATATTCATTTTACACGAAAATTTTTATGGGTAATTATATATTGTCTAGAAAACATATAAGATGAATTTTGAACATTATATTAAATATTATATATATACATATATATCATTAATAAAATCCAACATGAGATATTTATTTATTTATTGGTATGAAACACACTTGTTCACATTTAAATAAGTTTTCATAAAAACATTTTCTTTTGTTTTAAAAAGGGTTTTAAAATTCATTTATACTTATTTTTTCACTAAAAAATTTAATATATATACATTTGTACCCCATATTTTCATAATCTAGTTGGTACTCTTCATTACCGTCATTTTAACGAGTAGGTTATAATGGTATCATTTAAATATTATTTACCTGTTTTCTTAAGCTCTATGTGGCATATCACATACGCTATTAAGAATAGTGTTTCTTTTTATAAACTAGGATGTTACACCCTAGCCCTGTAGGCTGGGGTTCTCCATGGGATTCTAAGATAACCAAACCTAGTTGTGATAAAGTGTGAGGTTCGTAGGAAGTAATGATCTAGAATATATTATATTCCACTAATAGGACACACCAATTGGGCTCAGATACATTGGGAATAGTAGGGATATAGGCCTATATTGGAGTTGCATTGTTTGGACATCATAATAATTATGTCATATTGGATTCCCCAATTTGGATTTTTTAGGTGGTTAGAACATCTTATATAGCTCCTTGTAGAATTTTGATCATATGTCGATGATGATTACTAGAAAGGACAGGAGACCTACTAGACAGTTCCTGAGTGGTTTATTTGACCAATGGATTTCATTCATCCACCTTCCTCAGATAGGGGAGATGTTTATAGAATCACTATTAGGATAATATCCCAATGTATTTGAATTTTATTATAGGGGTTTCCTTCTCATATATGGACTATTATGGGAAAGGAATCCTCAAATTATTTATCCCCTATAGGATTTCATAGGCTTCCGAAAAATTCAATATCATTCCACTAAGGTCGTACTACTAGAAATGGACATTTACCAACTGGTACTGGATGATTGTAGTTTTTGATAGTGTAGATCAGGTATATCCATGATGGATAATTCATATGATTGGTTTTCTAGATATTTTATCACAATATCTTGATCTTTTCTCTAGGAATTACTGCTTTTCCACCATTCTTGTAATCTGTTGTCACATTTTACAAAAAAAAATTGCATTTTACGGAATCTGGGAATTCTTGGATAGGAAAAATGACACCTTATTTTTGAAGCATCGTATATAAGAGAACATGGTCGATAAATTACTCTCACAGCTAAATAATAAATAGATGGTCACCATTTATGAAACATTTCATCATTATTAATAGACCTCATGCCAGGTTCACCATTTTTTTACTTTCCAAATGTGAAAAAATGTGCTTATGGGAACAAGAAAATCAATCCTATTATACTCATGAAAGGGTTGAATCAATTGAATGATTTCACATCATGTTTTACATTTTGTTTCATCTGGATATTTTGGTTTGATAGTTTATTGTAAGGGGTTCAATATAATTTCACAATAAATAGAATAGATAGGTTTTATCCATTGAAACACACAATGGTTCCAACATACCTAATATCTTATGGGGCTGCTTTTAAAATATATGTGTTCATTTTTGGAACTCAATTTGTTCAAGATTATGGGATTTATGGTTCATCACACACTTTTTGGGGGAATTATTTCATATTCTAGGAATCTATTATTGATTTAAGACATGTTCATGGCTCCTTCCCAAGCCCCAATACGGGACTGGTTAACCATGTTCCATGACTTGATTGGAACTATGTGTTGATAAGGACAAATTCATGTATCAAACGTACTCTATTATTCATTTTTGTCATTTACAATGCATTAGTTTATATACGTAATTGAGATATCTGGAGATTATCACTATCGAGAGAGGCTGTGGGCATCTTTGAGATGTGATTTAACATCCACAATTTGTCCTATGTATCTTATTAGAAAATGAATAAAAAATCAACTAGTTCATTATACATTGTTCAAGGTCATATAAAAGGATTATACCATATAGTTACATGTCACGTGGTGCAGATGTAAATAAATGGAATTTAGATATTTTGTATTGGGATCAATACTTGGTGAGCCATCACACATAACTTATAAAGATGGGAACTAGAGTATATAAATTTCATGTTATGGGCATGGACATCATAAAAGATGTAAAAACAGAGGCCCTATGAGTGACTTCTGCATGTAAGCTTTCTTTAAACTACATCATCTAGAGTATATCCCTTTGAGTGAAGGTGATATGTAATCTAACATACATCCCAAATAATAAACCACATTTTACGTATTTAAGTCATTTTATCAGTACATAAATCATTGGTCTCTAAACCCATAGGATTCATGTTTGGTTTGAGAGAAAATAATGGTCAATGATTTGACATATCACATGAGATAAAATTATTATGGGGCATATACAAAATTTTTTTCCATAGGGAGGTCTGATTACCATCATTTTAAAGAATATGGTATGGATATCAGTGATTTGGAAAGTGTCCTACATGTTTTGTTTATAATTGGAATAAATATCATCAAATTTCTATTTTACACTAACTTGATGATGTGTTTAAGGTTTTTAAGGGCATGGTAATGGATTACACATAAAATGAGGACCATGTATAATCCCACTTCTCATCCACTAATTGAAAATTAAGGATGATATACTCATATGACTATTCTGGTCCCGTGAGTCAAGATTATTTTGGATATGAATGGACTTTCACCTAGGTGGATTCCCATTGGTGCTAGGGCCATGGGAATCCATTATACCTATCATGTTTATATAGGAATTAGAGTTATCATATTTTTGTTAACTCTAGAATAAATGATGGATTGGGACGAATGATTATCCATAAATAGATTATTATAAATATACCTAGTGTTTAGGAAAGTAATGGACAAATACTAGGATGGAAACCCATGTTAAATATTCAATATAAAATCCTTTGATGGATAAAGAGAGATTATGACCATGTGAAATTTGTTAAATATGTTTGGAATAAGGTGAATACCATTTTAAGTGCTTGACAAAAATTTGTTTTCCTGAGATTTTAACCCTTAATCACTAAGGAAACTCCACATGAGAAGTGGGTTCTCAAATGATGCTTCACTGTTGGGGGTTTATATATCATATGTCCAACTGTGCTTCTAGATAAGGTTGACTTTCCCTATGGTGTCTACAAAAGATGTGTACCAGAAACATCCCAAAGTGTCTTCCTAACATGTCCAAAGTGTCTTCCTAAAATATCTAGGTTTTCATTGGGACATTTCCAAGATATCATCTTGACATGTCCATTGTGTATTCTTGACATGTTTAGGGTTCCCTCCTAACATTTCTAGGGAGTCTACCAAATATGTAGATGTGTTTCACATGACCAATTCTAAAATTCCCTAGGTGATTTCTATGATGAAAGTGGAAAATTCCAAGTCCATTGAGTGATCAAGGCTGACATGTCAAGGGTGCTTCGAATGGTAGTTTCCAACATGTACAAGTCATTTCCCATGATCTTGTATAAAATGATCAGGGTGTTTTCTTATTAATGAATACATGTACATGGAAATTAACATGGTCAAAGTAGACATTTAAATGGATTTTATTAGGATAAATGAATACATTTTCAAGGGGTTTCACATGAAAAGGCTGATACATCTAAGGTTCTTCATTTAATTTATGTGTACATTTAGAGAGTGCGTCGTATGATCAATGTTGGGATGTAAAAAGGTTCCTGCACGAAAATGATTCCATGTCAAATGTGCTTCTCATGATTTAAGAATTCATGTTAGAAGGCCTCTTATGTGATAAAATTTGGAATTTCCAAGGGATATTACATTACAAGGATAACATTTCCATTGTTCTTTGTTTGAATGAAATGGTTTCTAGAGGGATGTCACATTATGGTGTCACGAACCAGTGATCTATCATGAAATCATGTATTTATTTAGCATAAATTCTTTAGTATGGGAAAAGTTTTGATGGTAGGATAAGTGCATGGTTGAGGTCTATTTTAATTATTCACCTCTTATATTTTTCATGGAAAATGGAGTACATTTCCATTGACATTCACTCTTTATGGTAAAGGGGCCATAAATGAATTACATTTAATGGAAGAAATTTCTTGGGTCACATGCATACCTAATGAAACTGAGAATTTTTAAGGTTAATAATTCATGAACTAGAGGTGTATTTTCAATAAACATGCAAAAATCCCCTAATAGATGGCTCAAATGATCTTTTTTTCATGCAATCACATGATCAAAATGGGATCACGTGATAGATTTTCATGATAGAATACCATAATGGGTGATTATGATGAGAGTATTCTGATTACCTAGAGATATTATCTAAAGGTATAAGAACACTCTTCTCATATGTACCACTAATTTGTGTATCGTTTTCTCCCTCCCCCTATCATCTTGTGTCTACTTTTTCACAGGTAGAATGGTTTTATATAGAAAATTATAGATTTAATATGGTTCTTTCTTCCATGAGGAATATGTCACATTCACTAGCATTAGGTGATGGGCGGCTTCGCATGATCAACATCACACAATCACATAAATGAATGATATGATTGAATTAATTAGCATTTTTTAGGCTTCACATGATAGATTCAAGGGATTCACATTTTCAATGTTTTTTTATATGATTCCTATTAACTTTTCATGATGGGAATTGAATGATCACATGATATCTTGTTGGACAACTACTGAGGGCTTCATTTGATTAATTTGAAGGATTAGAGAGATCATGTGGCATGTTAGTGAATAGAAACTAGACAATATTCAAAGGCATCACATGAGAAAATAAAATAAAAATTAAAATTGTGGAAGCCTCTCATGAATGAAACATATGTTTTTTATGTGACCAATTTCATGAACATTGGATGGAATCCCATAAGAAACTATTGTAATGGATAGATTTGGTATAGGTGATCAGAATCATGCTATGGTTCCATGTAACCTTGTGACAATATGAACCCTTTGTTTGATCATAATTGACTCATGTGATGGCTTCTGATTGACTATCAAATAGTAAAGTGACCTATAATACTTCTCTTGGTGGAAATATGTGAAATACTATAGTGATTATATTCCTTAAAATATTGTTTATTTGAAGTAAAATATTTAAGGAAAAAATGTTTCAATCAGTACTTAGGGTCATTGATCATGTATTGGTTGTCTCAAGATTTCATATGAATTGCTGAAGGATGTGATTTTTAAGAATTTGGTTCTTGTTTTAACAACTATTTGTTGATGAGTGGACATCGAGTGTCTCATTCCCTCGATCTAGTGATGTCCAGCTCTGTGGCATAAAAATGTTAAATATGAAATGCATCTTTGATCAAATGATAGATATGGATTTGATTGAGTAGCCCATTATATTTATGTATCTCATTTAATGGGATAATCATGTAATATTTGTTCTTTTCCCACATTAGATAGTTCTGTGATTGGACTATACATAAAAACTTATCGCATAATCTCATACATCATCAAGAAATTTCAAGGGTCCTCTCATTACATCCTTCAGTACAAACTCATTACAGTATTCTCCTATATTTCACAATCTTCTTATGGTACAGCTCTTGTCCCCTATCATATGTGCATGTGTACACATACACACCCAACTATGATACTTGTGCTAGCTATTTTTCATATATCCCAAGACATCATTGAGGAAACTGAAATATATTCTTAGGTTGATCTAGCTAGTTTTCTAGCCATGGATGGCCTTATTTTTTATAAAATACAATACTTAGAATAAATATAGAATAATTATAAAAAAATGTATTTTAGTAAAAGTTCATTTATAAATAAATCCCAATAAAACATCCTCTAATTCCACATCCACTCCATTCTTCATGGAAATGATATCAACATTTTTACATGGGATTTACACTTCTCAAAACTTTAATGAAAAAGGGTCTAGTTTATAATTATGGATAGAAAAATCCCATACCTTGAAATGTATTTAATATGTTTAGATTATGATCAATCAAGATTTATCCATCCTCAAAACCAATATATCATTCCAAAATAATCAAATAATTATATATGGTATTTTATAATTATTTATCTAATTTAGTTTAATGAATAATTTTCAACAAAATCTCAAAAAGTGAAATCTTATAACAATTAAAATGAACAATGGTATGAGATTGACTTATTCCATGCAATTAATAATACTATGAAAAAAATCTTCATTAATTGATTCATAATATATTACCATTCCTTTTAAATTTCTTCTATGTACCTTGGAAAACCCATCGAGTGAAATACCTTCATTGAAATAATAATCAAAGGTAGGATTCCACTTATTTTAACCTCCTTTTATTGTTTTACTATAAAGACTCGTCATTCGGAGACGATATTTCCATGCTCAAGTGGAATATTATTTAGAACCCTTAATGGAAATGTTGCAAATTAGGAGAGAAAAAATTGGAAGTCAAGATATTGAATGTATGCATGTATTACAAATATTATAAATATAAAACTCCAAATTAACCACAGACCATGGGGAAACATTGGGCCTCCGATCTAGGGAAATGAATGGGGAGGGACTGGCCAATGGCTTCCATGATCTAGTAGTTCCATTACCGAAAGAATCATGGTGTAATGAGTCCTCCCACAACCACACTAAATGTTAGTGAAACCCCATCTGTAGTGTGGCCTATTTCATTATATAACTAACCTCTTGGGAGTATTATGACACTCTTCATACTTAAAATTTTTCATTGTGCTACCCATTTAGTTGTGGCAAGTCGAATCCCCCTGTTTATCCCTCATGGATTATTCCTTAAGTTGTGGTGAAATACTCAACATTAGCGGAATAATTTTGTTGTGACCAAATATTAATTACGCATTTTACTCCTTTATTGGTAACCTATGATCTCCCAACAATACATAGAGGCGTGATTGAGTGATTTACAACACAACAATGCACTATACTCAACTATCACAATGTAACCCCCAATTGGTAAAAATAAAATAGGGATTATTTTACTCTTATGGGGTTATTATAATAATAGACATTATTTTTACAAATACATAAAAATCTTTTATTGTCAATTACATGACATTAATTTTATCAGATATGGAATCCATATAACTTTTTTATTCTAATATAACTATGGAAAAACCCTTATGTGAGTATAAAATGCATGGTTTCTGTAATCCATAGATCTTGATTACTCTGATTTATCTATGAGTTAATTTGACATAGGCTTCAAATAATTATATACAATTTTAAACTAATTTAATTTAATCATCTATAAACTCATATTTTTCTAACATAGATACAAATTATTCTTACATAGTGTCAAGTTACTCATAAGTATATATCATACAAATCTTCTACTCTTTTATTGTTCATATATGATATTTTATATCATTATATACTCTGGATAACTGTATCGCAATCTGTATTGAATAGATGTATTATTCTAGAGAATTTTACTATTTCATAGTTAGTGTATTGAATATATATATCTTATTGAAATTATTATTCTATAACATTTGATCTTCTATTGTTATTCTTCCACTTTAACATTAGCTTATGCTTCTAGAAATTCTCTACTTCACTCACAATAAATTCAAAAATCCATCATCTACCATCATTTAGAATCATGTTGACTCTCATTGAATTAATATATAATCATAATATATTCTATTTTCAATTTCTAGAAGTTTTTACAGACTTTTCTTATTTCAAGAGTGAAATCTTATAAATATTCATCTAAGGAACCTCTAGGTTATTCTTACATAGAAAATAAAGAATAATAATTTATAACACATATAAACTCAGCACTGTATTTTTCTTTTAAAATCTCAACATCTATTTCAATAAAATTTATCCTATTTAAATCATCTAAATCATTTTTTAATAAATTAAAATTTTAAATTTATATGTTTAATTAAAATATAAAATATCTATTTCAATAATTTTTTGATATCCTAACACTATATCATATTAGACAATAAATTTCTCATTATCTATAAAATCATCTTCGAATACTTTTAAAACCAATTTACTGAAATTAATAAACCACGAATAATATATAAGACCCCTCATACATCATCCAATTATATTAAAATATTATAGAGTAAAATTTATAATTGATAAAAACAACGATGAACCAAATTAAGTATATCTACTTAAAATCTAAAAAATCACAACTATCCTCTAATATATATCTTATAGTTCCTTCATCAACTATAAAAAATTTAAGTTGAACCAATAAAATATTATCTCTATAATCATCACATGTATAAAAAATTTCATCTTCAGATACCAAATATCTGAAAAAATGTTTCTTCTCACTAACAACATTCACTGAAAATATATAAATAAAAATACAATAACAAATTCCAAATTGAATATTAGCTCCATTAATTTTCTAAAACCTTCAATAACTTCATTCAGTGGGTTATTTATCTTCACCAAATATATTTTTACAGTATTAATTATAAAAAATAAATACAATAAAAATCTAAATTCATTACACTCTTAATCCTCATTTGATAATGTTTGACCACGATACATGGTTTTCAACTCTCATGTATAAGGGATTATATAGTTATTTGGGAACATAATTATGTGTGGTTATTTCATTTTACCTAATGAATTATGTTCTGATATAGTCGATTATTAAAATAATATATGATATGTTACATATTTCTGTTTTTTATTTTAGTGGAACGTAAAAAATGAATATAAATTTATAAATTTTTTTATAATATTAATGAATATTATTCTATTAGTATGGATCCATATTATATTTTTTTATGGACACAATTTTTATATTAATTATGTTTTTGTATGTTAGTGAGTCTATGATGAATCATGAATGAGGCATCATTTATTGTTCCTAAATTGGTAAATATGATGTTTAACAATTCATTGTTGATCTCTGTATAGAGGATGATATCATAGAATAGATATAAGTCTTCTGTAGATCAAAATAAAATGAAATTTGAGTTTCATAATATACATAATGTGTTTTTAGATTATCTTCATAGTATGGATATAATAAATATGACTATGTTAGTATGTTATATTCAAAATTATTCATTGATTTTTATGTGTTATAGTGATTCGGTGAGGTTTCATACATATAATCACTTAAAACATAGTGGAAAAAATATTATGACATGTTTAATATATTTTTTGAGGAAGTTTTATTACAATCCTACTCATGTGATATATTGAGTGATTAAGTGCATAATTAAGAAATCTCATTGGTTAAGTATGCAGTTTAGATTTAGGATCATATGGATTTTTTTCTGTTGAATAATTTTGTGAGGGTTATATAAAAAATTTCAAAAATATAAATCCTACTAAATTTGAACAACCTATAAAATTAAATAGCAGAAAACTATGTCATATGTGAAGGGTCAATTTTTTCCCTTTATTTTAGGTCAGGTTGGGTGGTGAGGTTAATATTTTTTTAGTCGGATGGTCCTAATCCAACCATCCTAATAATATAAAGTATTTTATACTCTCAATTTTAACCCTTTGAAAAAAGAATAATTTTGGTGTTGTATTTTATACTTTAAATTTATTCTTTCATTAAATAATTAGAGTCCATGATAAAATATTTGAAAAAGTTCTTTCTTTTATAGTATGAACATCAAAATAAAAACTTTAGTTCAAAATATATTTATACATTCATATTCAAAACATTATGTACTCATATTAATTATTATAAATATTTTATAACCCAAAATAACCCACCCTTTAGACTGCTAAAACTAACTATTTTAGGTTTTTTGAATACTATGTGTTGGGGTGTTGAATGAGTCTTGAAATTTTATTCATTCATATAATATGAGTTCCATGATATTAATAATTAAAATTAAAGAACCCACTACATTTCTTATTTTTACCTTTATTTATAATTCACAGGATGCACGCTAGATATTTGTTTTGTACCTAGGAGAGAATGTCCCAGATGTGGTTACATTTTCTTAATATTTGTTAGTAATATTATATTTATATTTTAGATCTTCCTGGTTATAATGATGAATATATTTATATTACAAATAATGATATGTTTATTTTCTCCATGATATTTTCTTTGGATTTTTATAGATTTTTTATAGTGGGGACTACATATAGGTCAATGTTTTATTTTATTTGAGTTATTTTATATTTTTTTGGAATCATAGTCATTTAAAACAATGTGGGATATATAATATTTGTTATTTTAACATATGATAATGTATTCCATTTTCACAATTTAATTATATCTAGTTGATTGTTTTTTCTAATGTTTTCATTATCATTATTATCAATGGAGTTTTATTTTTCAATTTTTAGGGGTTATTGGATAGTTTTATTTGGAAAGTTTGAGGAATATTTCCTAAAAATATGTCCTAAGTGTATTAGTTGATGGAATTGTTTCTTAATACAAGATCTTATATCACTAATTTTAGAGGAAATATAATGGAATAGTATATATTAAAAAATTCAAATAAAGAAAATTTATGCTTTAGAAAGTCTATTTTTTCAATGAAGGTCCTTCAATTCCAATATTTGGACGAGTGATGATTTATTCTCACTAGAAGGTGGATGAAAAACTCATATTTTATTATATTTTTTGAATAATTTTTACGAATTTCAAAAGGAATATTAATCATAATACCTATTTTATTAATTATTTTATGAATTATTGTAATTTTACGTCATATAAATTAAAATTAATTTAATTGTATAAAAATTTGGAAGCATGAATTTTGGAAATTAATTATTACTATTTTTATGAATTTCATTTTTTATTTTTTAGGAATATTTAACATTTATTCATGAGTTAATTAAAAAATGATGAAAATCCTAGAAGGACCATAACTGAGTCCCACAACTTTATAGCTATCCCTATGAAGGGGTCATCAATCTATGGGGTCCATAGTAGATCTCACATAATCTAGTGAGAGAGTGGGACATCACTACAGGAGGCCACATTTGAAGGGGCCAAGGCCACATTGTTCTTGTTTTCTGCATTTATCTTCTTTATTGATTTTTATTTTATTTTCAATTTTAGTTTTATTTTTTATTGTGATTGTATTTTAGTTGTCTATAATATATTTCATTAGTTGTTTTCATAATGTGATCTAATATCATTATACTTATACTCCTCCTCCTTATTCTTCTTCTTAATTCATTCTATCTGTTTTTATTTTGTTATTTTATTTTACATATTTTAATTTTAGTATTTCTCTCTCTCCCATTATATTTATTTCTCATAATTATGTTTTTTTATTTTATTTTTATTATTTTTATCTTACACCTTTTCCCTATTTTTATTTATTACCCACCACAATGAAGGGATGACCTTAACTATATCCCTAGGGAGGTTTGGTGTTATTGAATTATTACTTAATGTTTATTTTATGTTTTTTTATATTTGAGTACAATGAATTGGTGTGGTGATTTTCTCCCATGATGGGGAAATAAAATCTACTTATATTAATTTATCTATTTCATCTCACGCCCTTCCATTGATAATATATCCACATGATGTATTTTAAACAATCAATGGATTAAATGACATACCATGGAGCTCATCCTTGGAATATGTTGCACTCTCAACTAAGGTTCTCCATCAACCTTAATTACAAAAGGAGGTGGAATTTATATTTTTTACACTGTCGAGATTTCATAACTTATAAAAAAGATATTGATTCATTCATGATATATCAAAGTCAAATTATCAATGTAAATGTGAACAAATAACGAATAATAATGATAGAACATAAAACTGAACCTATTACCAAGTTCTTTCTCTCTAATTTCATTTTTATTATAATCTCAGGGTAATGTAAATTTAATTATTTTTTCATTATCATATAAATTATACAAAAACATATCATTTATCATTGTTTTATATATAATAAAAAAAACAAAAATAATTTGTTCTTAAGTGAATTAGAGTAAGTATTTAATCTACTATGATGCTTCTCAAATGAGATGACCTAACTTAGCTACCTTGATACACTCTGAAAATATTTAGAATTTTTTTATCATGCCCCGTGATAAGAGTTCTTCAAAAATAAAATCCTTACCAATTATATAAATAGTATTTTTATTTCTTTTTCTACTTTAAATTTCTGATAAAATTTTTAATGTATTATTTAAATTAAGAAACAATAGAAAAAGATATTTTCCCATTATGTTTTCACATGAGTAATCATGGAAAAATTACTCTCAAGTGAAACAGGAAAACGAAAGTGGTTAACAATGATTTAGAAATCAGACTCGAAGGATTGAATGAAATATAGACTTGTAGAGAAACCAAACGGATTAAATAAATCTTGATTACCTAAAACAACCAAAACATGAATCGTAGGAAGTTGCCTACGTCTTCCATTATTTTTTTTATGTACATAAAATATGTTTTGGAAAATATTGAGGTGTATCTAGAGCCCAACCATATGATTGATAAAATCCTAGATAAACATGATGATCATGATTGGCTTCGTGATGAGGAATATTTTTCTAATGAGCTATGTATGGGTGATAAAAAAGAACTATATGGCTTCTAGAATGAGTTTTAGGTATTATATTATCTCCCATGTAGCTAAAAGTTATAAGTTCTATCACAATTTTATATCTCTATAACCATGTAATAAGATACCTTCCAAGTGTAGGAATTTGAAGAAATAATGAATGAGTCTGACTACCTACTTCCATTGTAGAGACCCAAAGCTTGATGTACATGGACATTACATTACTTTTGTGGAATACTTAATACATAACAAAAACCAATACTCAAGGACCGTAATAGTTTAGTGTCTTTGGAAACATGGAACATAATCTTCTAATCATGGTGAAAGATCTTCAACATCTCCCATAAAGATATTCCCCTTTTTTTCTTACCTAAAAAATTTCTTTTTATCCTGGGGAAAAGAAAACATATAAAGGGTGATCTCAAATTCTCATTAAGGGTAAGCATGGAGAAAATAAAACCAACCATATACATTTGAACATAAAAACATGAACATAATGTTTAAACTTCAAAATCATGAGCAATGAAATAAAACATGGCAGTACGTAAGGCATATATCATCATGTAACATAAATCATGATAAAATATAATGAGAATAAAACTTGTAATTGTGGAAAAACATTAAGCACATGATATGATTTCCATAGTATCCAAGGCATTGCTGCCAAGACCATCTTAGTGGACAAAGTCCCTTACTGAACTGGGTTTACTTGCCATTCCAGCCCTGTATTACTGAACTGGATTTACTTACTGTTTCATCCATGTGTATCTCATGAGATATAAATCTTTACCCAATGAATTGGAGGGAGATATAGGTCCCACCCATCTCATAATGAAATCATTCTTTCCTGTGCCTCAAAATCATAAATCATACATCATAGCATGACCCATGGAATAGAATGGGACTCTTAAACATCATGCCATCATAAAATAATCCACATAAAGAAATGTATACCATTTCATCATAAGAATAATCAAAACATGTAAATAATAGAGACATTATACTTGAAACATAAAAATATTTAATAATGTCATTTTAGATGGAAAAATATTATTGATAAAACACTTGAAATGTAATCTTGAGGAAAATATCCTTTCTTCTTCAAGATCATTTTCTTTTCACAAAATACCATGTAATTTTAAAATAAAAGGGGTTTTTTGAATATAATAATTCAATATTGTATAGGGATATTCATGAAAATGAGGCGTTATAAAACCGTAAATATTCGTTCAAGCCATATAAGTTAAAAATAACATTCTCCTCAAACTTTTGTCAGAAAAGTCAAAAAGTACCTCATTTGGTTAAAAAAAGAATGATTCCTTAAATACCATGTAGTAAAAGTCAAAAAATGGTTCAAAATGACTTTAAACATACATGAAATAATTTTTAGGAAACATGGACATGGATTATAACAATAACCCTAGTAAATACATACGAATAAACAATCTTGGATAAGAATGAGATTTGAATAGTTATCCCTTACCTTAGGTCTAATATGCTTCGTACGTATCTGAACCTCCTGTATAATGATTTAAATAATGTCATTGACTTATTATGAAATCATATTCATTGTTATGATATCATATATGGTTCACTTATGACTTTATATTACCCGTTATTTTGTAAATTCCATGTTAAAATAGAATTTTGGGTAAAATCGTTTCATTTATCGTACATGTTTGGACTTGTTGCTCCATATATTATTAATTATATACTGATTTACAGAATTTTAGAAATTAAAACATGATTTATATATAATATATATTCAGAATATACATATATAAATGATAGATCGATAAATGGAACGAAATACACCGTTCATGGAGACGGTAGGCTGTACGTATGCATGGACGTTGTGTTCATTTCCTTATTGAATTTAATGGAATTAAGTATATCACATACATACATATATACATAAATCCATTATCATTATTATGTAATATATTTCATTATTATTCATTATATATACTTTATAATCATTCATGAGTGGTCAACATGGAGAATGAATCTCATCGCGTCGTGGAGACGGTAGTCCGTACGTACGCACGAGCGATGATATCATTTGCATGATTGTGGAATTGTATTGAAGTGAATGTATAATATTTAAGAATCAATATAACTTTACAAAAATCATATATAGTTATTTATTTACACCATTGTACCCATCCAAATAAGGTGGTGGTCGAAAACAGATTACACCATGGCGTGGAGACAGTATTTTGTACGTACGCATGCGCGGTGATTTCATTTTTCGTAGGATGGATAGAAGGTGAAATAAGGTTGAATAATTTTTATAATAACATATAAGTATATATGTAATACTGATTTTACTACTTTAAAATGATACAACAAAAGAAGAAGAAGAAGGAAGAAACTTGAGAGAATCGGAAGAAGAGATTGCGTCTTGTTCAACGCACCTCCTTTAAGCCATATCTTAAGGATGTAGAGTTGGTCTTTTGAGAAGACCAGAACCTCCAGAATGTTTCTAGGGAAGTGTAGAAGAGGAATTTGTAGGGTTTGGATGAGCTTAAAGGCTCAAAATGGTGTGAAGTGAAGTGGGAAGGGGTTCCCTTTTTATAAGGGAGGAGAGGGGCGCCTTTGGGAAATTTAGAAATATTAATTTATAATAAATCTAAACACACTTAAAAACCTCCATACATGACTCATATTCTAATATTAGATGATATAGGGTTGTAATCTCATCAACAAATAAAATTTAGACATGTATGGAATTTATTTTAAACATTATCAACTTGATTTATCCTTTTTTAATCTATTAAATTTTATTTGTGGTAATAATATTCTAAATTTTAAATTATTATACATAATTAATTATGTGCTATTAATTATCCATAATTGGATAATTTATGCCATTTAAGACTATATAAATTTCAATTTATAATTTTTAAATATTTTTTTTAAACAATTTAATAATATGTTATTTTTATAAAATAACAATAGTGTCAATTTTGACACAATTCATTTATTTGAATTTAAATTAAATCCACACAAGAGATATATTCAAATTAAATATTTAATAGGTTCCAAACATTTCATAGTAATCTAGAAAATTAGTGGAGAACATTAAATCGTTCATATAATATTTATTTTACTATTTTTAAAACCATTTATTTGATATTTTTCTTAATAAAATAATTACTACAACATTTTTGTATAATTATTAAATATACTTATTTGTTGCATAAAAATTAAAAATTAAATACTAGGATGAAGATAAATCCTATATATTTCATAATAATTCATTTAGCCGGATTTATCTTCTAAAAACCTGATTTTTAAAATGTTATATTTATTAAATTATGAAGGTGACAACTTTGACATCATATAAAATAAAATAATATAAGTGTCATAATCACTTTTATAAGACTCTAAACGGTCATATATTCGGTCATTTAATTCTTATGGTGTAAATATACACTACTAATAAGTGTTGGTTGGGTTTTTTAGCCCTTTAATATGTATTACTTTTTCAATAAAAACAATATTATTGATTTTTTTACTAAATAAATAATTTCTACATCATTAATGTATAAAATAATAAGTTAATTAAATAACTCTTAAAAATTAAAAATAAATTACCATGATAAAGATAAAAAATATCTTTAAAATGAGTATTTATAAACGAATTTATATTCTTTATAACCTTATATTAAAAATAATTTAATTATTAAGGTTTGAGTGAGACATATTTCACTTTCCTTTAAATATAATAAACTAAAGGTCTAAATCACCTCCAAGTGGGTTCTAATGGATTCTATTTCGACAAAAATATGACTTATGACGAAATATAATCATCCAATTGTATTAATACAATTGTATGGGTAATTTTATAATATTATATTTACCCTTAATTACCTGATTTACCTTTTATTATGGTAAATAAATTTTACCGTAGTTACTATTCATAATGCCCAAAAATAAAAATTAGTATATTAATATAATTTGGAACCACTTATTCCAAATATGGAATCCATTTTTCCAAATTCAATACATAGAAGATTAAGAAAATAAATTAAAATTAATCCTGTTGTTGAAAGAAAACATGTTTTAGTTTACAACATTGCAAAAGACAGAATTGATTTAACCTATGAATTCAATGTAAAATAAATTCTAATGACAAAAATTATATTAAATGTAAAAAATATATTCTATTTATACTTTAAAACCATTAAATATTATAATTTAACCACATAAATTATTTTTATGAAAAAAGTTGTTTTTAATTAAAATATAGCGTGTTTTTACTATTCATTAAAATATGAAAGTTATCAGAAAAATATGAAAATTTTATCCAAGGTAAAAATTTATATCCTGATTTCAAATAATAATTTTATTTTTTAAAATTGAACTTATGAAAATTTCAAGTACTATATTTAATGTGGGTGCTCCATCAAAAGGCGGCAAAACAGCATTTTTTGAAAAATAATAATTTTACCTGAAAAATTTATTTTATTCTCATACCATGTTCTAGAAAATGAGTAAGACGAATAATAAGGTTATAAAATTAAAAATTTAGTTAATACTATTCATAACATATAGTTCTTGATAATATTATAACCATATATCATTGTTTAGTGAAACCTGATATTGCGTACAACACACGCTATCGAGAACGGATGTGATTGCATGTAATGCAAGCCAGGACAGGGTTGCGTGTAGTGAAATCTCCCTTTGGTGTTGCGTATAACATAATTCAAAACTTATTTCAGTTATAAATTAAACAAAATCTATACTTAATGTTGGGTAGAATAATTTTTACAAAACAAACTTGAAATTGTATGTAACACGTGCCAAGAATAGTGTTGCGTATACTGCAAGCTAATAAGGTGTCGCATATAGCGCAAGATAATCTTGGTGTAGAATACAGTAGAAGATATGAAAGATATTAACAAGAATATATCTTATAAAATCTCAGGGTGTTACATTCTACCCCCCTTAAAATGAATTTCACCCTCGAAATTCGTCGGAGTTATAAATGGCTTACTACTCGAAAGTTTTAATAGAAACCCACATCGTAAAAAGGAGTAATAAAACTTCATTTTAAAAAGGGAAGTTAGAATAATAACGGTCACCCAAGGTAACTCAGCACTGGGTTTCCACATAGGACAACATAGGTGAAAATATGGATATGGAAGGGAAATCTAACCATCACGTTCTGATGGAGAGTGGTAGAGAACATGGCTATGAAAATCCATCAATCACAAAGCCATAAATTTTTGATGATTTAAGGTACCATCTAATTCATCGGATATGAGGACACTAGGACAACATTTTTTTTCAAGATCATTCCCTTAAATTCGAAGAATAATTTAAAGAAATACTTACTTGATTTTGGTACAATCTCAATATTGTTTGTGCCTTGAACAATTTCTACATCATCTCTTAAAGAAATGAAGTTGAATTTGTCTTCCCTGAAGTGTTATCATATCATGCGATAGAATGATGGGTCAATCCATCTATCTCAAACAAGAGGTTTGGAAAAGTTATCACATATACATAAGTCCAAATATGGGGAGGTTAATCGTATATAATTCAAAAAATGTACTTATACTTCATCTATCATACCACTTAATATAATAAAACTAGTTTCTAATAACCAGGGACTTCTTGTTGGCCAGTGGTAGATGATAAAGGCATGTTGCACTTTGGTTGTGGGTTTTATTCCCATAGACTTGTCTGACGTGACTAGTTGTCCATCGTCTTGCAGGTTGTCCCTTTTTTTTAAACTACATTATAATAACATTCCTGCAATAATATCGAAAAGAATGTTCTAGCCTTAAACAATACTATCTGATGTCTAACATAACCCTTTCCAATCTTTAGACTTATCCAAAATACATTTTTCCAATTTCATAGTATACAGAAAATGATTATTGGAAAGGTCACATAACAAGAACATGAATAACATCATTTATCATATGATATATCTTGTTGGTCACATTCCAAACATGTGAATTCCTTAATCATGTGTTCTGTTGAAACAGAAGTTACCATAGAACCTTAGTGAAAACATGAATGTTGTCAAAAGGTAACTCTTTCCACATACCAAAATCCCAAAATTTCTATATACTGAAACCATGATATAACTTTTTCCTTATATCAGTCACGAGCTCATTTCATTTTCTCTTTATCCCTTCCTTATGCGCATATCATCTTCTTTCCAAAAATATTTCAATCACCTTCCATGGTTACCGGTACTATAAAATTATTTAAAATCACAATAGAACAATACATAAATATTCCAATATTCCACGATACTATATACAACATAATTTTGGAATCCCATTACATAAACACTTAATCATTCCACCACATTGTTTTCATATTCAACATCACCAATAGTGATTGCATGTGACTTCCCTTTGTCCTTTTCCTTAAGTGGTTGCTCATGTCGATCATTATTAACCCTTGGATTAGGGCATTTATTAGCATAATTCCCCATTTCTTTACACTTGAAGCATTGAAGTGTTGGTGGAGAGTTCTCTGTATTCTTTTCTTTATTCACGTCATTATAAACCTTTTTCCCATTACTTCGACAATCAACTACTCAATGACCTTAATTTCCACACTTAAAACATTTTCTAGTACCTATTAAGAAATCCCCACCATGCTTCTTTCCACACATTGAGCATAAAGAAACATCCATCTTCTTTTCACCATTGTTGTGAGATTTCTCCTTGAACTCCATCATTCGTTTCTTTTCAAAACCATGAGATGGATATGTAACACCAACTTCTAGTTCTACCTTGATACCATAACACACAATTTCTTTATAGCTACTGAAGTCTATTATAGACAATTCCTTTTGAAGAATTGGTTTTAAGCCACTGAAGAATAGATCAACTTTACTTTCAGGTTAAATGATAAATCCAGATGCATACCTTGCAAGCCTTGTTAAATTCGCCTTGTATATTCCAACAGATTCACCATCCTTTTTCTTAAGCTCAAGGAAATATTTTTACATCTTTGTTCGAAGAATATGTGGTAATTACTTATTGAAAAATATGTTCTTGAACTCATCCCATTGCATGGATTCAATTTCATCTCGGGGCCTTGTATTTTTAATTAGTTTCCACCACTGGTCTCCTTCATCATCTAAATGTTAAATATCCAAAATGACTTTTTCATGCTCTGAACAGTGAAGTATGTAAAATATATTTTTAATGGTACAAATCCATTCTTCAGCAACAAGTGGATCATAATACCCACTGAAAGAAGGTGGACGTTGCCTCATGAAGGACTCAATAGAATATTGTTCCTTTCTCTGCTCATTTGGAAGTCCATAATGATTCATAGCTTGTGTAAGTATAGCGATAAGATTTTGTACTCCATCTCCCATCACATTTGGTTGTTCAGGAGGACAGTCATTGCATTGTCCATTACATTGATCAACACGGTTCCTTTGGGTTCCAGCCATCGTCTAAAACCCAAAAAAAATAGTGTGAGATGCAAAAATCATGCTAGGTAAAACAACATAATAAAGGGGGAGTAACTTCAATATCTAACATCTTAGTTTTAATTCTACAATCGTTACCATAATTCTTGGATTATAACCTATACTTATACTTAACCTTAGGGACATCCCTAGACATACCATAGAAATATCTCTAGGGATCTCACTAAAGTTTTCGCATCCTAGTTTCCAAAGGTTAACTAAACCTTTCCTCTAATACAAACTGTAGAGATCCAAATCTTCATGTACATGGACATTAGATTACTTTTTCGGAACACTTATTACATAACCATAACCAACACTGCAGGACCGTAATAGTTTAGTGTATTTGTAAACTCTGAACATAATGTTCTAATCATGGTGAAAGATCTTCAACATCTCCCATATAGATCTTCCCCTTTTTTTCTTACCTAAAACCTTTCTTTATATCATGGAGAAAATAAATCCAACGATATACATTTGAACTTTAAAACATAAACATAATGGTTAAACTTAAAAATCATGAGCAATGAAATAAAACATTGCAGTACATAAGGAATAGATCATAATGGAACAAAAATAATGATAAAATAGCATGGGAATAAAACTTTTGATTACGGAAAAACATTAAGCACAAGATATGATTTCCATAATAGCCAACGCATTTCTTCCAAGACCATCTTAGTGGACAAAGTCCCTTACTGAACTGGGTTTACTTGCCATTCCAGCCCTATATTACTGAACCAGATTTACTTTCCATTTCATCCATGTCTATCTCATGAGATATAAATCTTTAACCAATGCATTGGAGGGAGATATAGGTCCCCCCATCTCATAGTGAAATCATTCTTTCATATGCCACAAAATCATAAATCATACATCATAGCATAACCCATGTAATAGAATGGGATTCTTAAACATCATGCCATCATAAAATAATCCATATAATGAAATTGATATCACTTAATCATAATAATAATCAAAACATGTAAATAATGGAGACATTATACTTAAAACATAAACATATTAAATAATGTCATTTTAGATGGAAAAATATTTTTGATAAAACACTTGAAATGTAATCATGAGGAAAATTTCATTTCTTCTTTAAAATAATTTTAATTTCCCAAAATACCATGAAATTTTAAAATAAAAGGGTTTTATTGAAAATAATAATGCAATATTTTATAGGAATCTTCATGAAAATGAGGTGTTATGAAACTGTAAAAATCTGTTCACTCCGTATAAGTTAAAAATAACATTCTCCTCATACTTTTGTCAAAAAAGTAAAAAAGTACCTCGTATCGTAAAAAAAGGAAGATTCCTTACATACCATGTAGTAAAATTAAAAAATGGTTAAAAAGAAAATTAAACATACATGAAACCATTATTAGGAAACATGGACATGGATGATAACAATAACCCCAGTAAATACATACGAATAAAAAATCTTGGATAAGAATGGGATTGGAATAGTTATCCCTTGCCTTAGGTCCAATATGCTTCATACATATCTGAAACTCCTGTATAATGATTTAAATAATGTCATTGACTTATTACAGAATCATAATCATTGTTATGATATCATATGTGGTTCACTTATGACTTTATATTACCCGTTCTTTTGTAAATTCCATGTTAAAGCACCATTTTGGGTAAAATCGTTTCATTTATTAAACAGGTTTCGACTTGTTGTTCATGATATTATAACTTATATACTAATTTAGATAATTCTAGAATGTAAAACATGATTTATATTTAATATATATGGACAATATACATATATATATGATAGATCGATAAATGGAATGAAATACACCGTTCATGGAGACGGAAGGCCGTACGTACGCATGAACACTGTTTTCGTTTCCTTATTGAATTGAAGGGAATTAAGTAGATGACATAAATATATATAAAAATAAATCCAGTATCATTATTATTTCATATATTTCATTATTATTCATTATATATACTTTATAATCATTCATTAATGGTTAACATGGAGAATGAATCTCATCGCATCGTGGAGACGGTAGTCCGTACGTACGCACGAGTGATGATATCATTCCCATGATTGTGGAATTATATTGAAGTGTATGTATAATATTTCAGAATCAATATAACTTTACAATAATCATATATAGTTATTTATTTACACCATTATACCCATTCAAGTAAGGTGGTGGTCAAAAACAGATTACACCACAGCGTGGATAAGGTATTCCGTACATACACACGCGTGGTGATTTCATTTTCCAAAGGATGGATAGAAGGTGAAATAAGGTTGTTTCATATATATAATAACATATCATTATATACGTAATAATTATGTTATTACTTTATAATGAGAAAACTATAGAAGAAGAAGAAGGAAGAAGAAACTTGAGAGAATCAGAAGAACAGATTACCTCTTCTTCGACACACCTCCTTTAAGCCTTATCTTAAGGAAGTAGATTTGGTCTTTTGAGAAGACGAGAACCTCCAGAATTTTTCTATGGAAGTGGAGAAGAGGAATTGTCAGGGTTTGGCCGAGCTTCAAGGCTCAAAAGGGTGTGAAGAGAAGTGGGAATGGGTTCTCTTTTTATAAGGGATAAGAGGGGCACCTTTGGAAATCTTAAAAATATTAATTTATAATAAATCTAACCCCACTTAAAAACCTCCAAAAAAGACTCATATTAAAATATTAGATGATATAGGGTTTTAATCTCATCAAAAAATAAAATTTAGACATGTAGGGAATTTATTTTAAACATTATCAACTTGATTTATCTTTATTTAATCTATTAAATATTATTTGTGGTAATAAGATTGTAAATTTTAAATTATTATAAATAATTACTTATGTGTTGTGAATTATCGATAATTAGATAATTTATGAAATTTTAGACTATATAAATTTCAATTTATAATTTTTAAATATTTTTGTGATTTTTAAACAATTTAATAATATGTTATTTTTAAAAAATAACAAATGTCAATTTTGAAACTATTAATTTATTTGAATTTAAATTAAATCCAAACAGAGGGTATAATAAAAATAAAATATTTAATAAATTCCTAACATGTCATAGTAATATATAAAATTATTGGATCACATTAAATAGTTCATATAATATTTATTTTACTATTTTTAAAACTATTTATTTGATATTTCTATTAATAAAATAATCACTACAACATTTTAGTATAATTATTAAATATACTTATTTATTGCATAAAAATTAAAAATAAAATTCTATGATGAAGATAAATCTTATATAGTTCATAATAATATATTTAGTCGTATATATCTTCTAAAACACCCAAAGTTTAAAATGTTATATTTATTAAATTATGAAGGTGACAACTTTGACATCATATAAAATAAAATAATATAAGTGTCATAATCACTTTTATAAGACTCCAAACGGTCATATATTCGTTCATTGAATGATTATTGTGTATATATACACTACCAATAAGTTTTGGTCTGGTTTGTGAGACTTTTAATATGTATTACTATTTCAATAAAAACAATATTATTGATTGTTTTACTGAATAAATAATTTCTGCATCATTAACGTATAAACTAATAAGGTAATTAAATAACTCTTAAAAATTACAAGTAACTTACCATGGTAAATAAAAACAATTAGTTTTCAAATGAGTATTTATAATCAAATTTATATTCTGTATAACATTTTATTGAAAATGATTTTATTATTAATGTTTGAGTGAGACATATTTCACTTTCCTATAAATAAAATAAACTAAAGGTCTTAATCACATCCAAGTGGGTTCTAATGGATTCCATTTCAACCAAAATATGACTTAGGACGAAATATAATCATCCAATTGTATTAAGACAAGTTTTAGGGTAATTTTATAATATTATATTTACCCTTAATTATCCGATATAGCTTTTATTGTGGTAAATAAAATTTACCGTAGTTACTATTCATAATGCCCAAAAATAAAAAAGTAGTCTATTAATATAATTTGGACCCACTGATTCAAAATATTGAATCCATTTTTTCAAATTCAATACACAGAAGTTGTAGAATATAAATTAATATTAATCCTGTTGTTGAGAGAAAATGGGTTTTAGTTTAAAATATTGCAAAAGATTGAATTGATTTAACCTATGAATTCAATGTAAAATCAATGCTAATGAAATACATTATATTAAATGGTAAAAGTATATTATATTTATACTTTAAAATCATTACATATTATAATTTAACCACATAAACTATTACGATGAAAAAAGTTGTTTTTAATTAAAATATAGCGTGTTTTTACTATTCATTAAAATATGAAAGTTATCAGAATAATATGAAAATTTTATCCAAGGTAAAATTTTATATCCTGATTACAAAGAATAATATTATTTTGTAAAATTGAACTTATAAACATTTATAAAACTATATTTAATGTGGGTGCGCCATCAAAAGGCGGTAAAACTTCATTTTTTGAAAAATAATTATTTTACCCGAAAAATTTATTTTATTCTCATACCATGTTCTTGAAAATGAGTAAGATGAATAATAATGTTATAAAATTCAAAATGTAGTTAATACTATTCAAAAAATATATTTAGTGATAATATTATAACCATATATCATTTTTTAGTAAAACCCGGTATTGTGTACAACACACGCTATCGAGGAAGGTCGCGATTGCGTGTAATGCAAGCCAGGCAAGGGTTGTGTGTAGTGAAATCTCCCTTTGGTGTTGTGTATAACATAATTCAAAACTTATTTCATTTATAAATTAAACAAAATCTATACTTAATGTTGCGTAGAATAATTTCTACAAAACAATCTTGAAATTGTGTGTAACACAAGGCAAGAATAGTGTTGCGTATACTGCAAGCTACAGTGTCGCTTATAGTGAAAGATAATCTTCATGTAGCATACAAAAGAATATATGAAAGATATTAAAAAGAATATATCTTATAAAATTTCGGGGTGTTACATCCATCCATTGAGATCAATTTTCTGAAGGCACAATACACTGAATAAGTGATTGAACCATAAAAAAATTAGGTAGTTGATCTTATCTCAAACTCTATTTAATTTAATTTTATTCAATCTGAATTGGATTAATAATTTCCACTGCAATTAATTTTTTTATTTGAAAATCCATATTTATCCTTCGAGTAAAATAAAGAAACAACACAAGAACCTACTAAATAACACACATAGCTCCCTGATTTTACTGATCATGCATTTATGGATGTTTCTGAAAGAGTACGGATAAGTGATCCTGAGTAATATAAGACAAATGATTCTCATGTTGAAATGTATAATTTAAATTTAAATTTAAATTTTTTAAATGTGATATTACCTACATACTTTCCCTTTGACCATTCAATTCATACCGCCTCTATTGGGAAAGTACTAGACAAGGAGGAAAAGGATTAAAACGTATCAACCTAGAAGAAGGATGACCCAAACCACCATTAATGATATACCTAATTTTGTAGGGTGGATCTTGAATACTCTATCCAAGTATCATTCATTGCCAACATAGAAGATGTGGAAGCTGGGAAAATCCACATCTGGTGGTTCAAGTCTCTAAAGATCGACCCACCGTCTGAAAAAAGATAATAGCTAGTACTTCCCTATAGAGGTAGTAAAAATCTAGGTCCCACATGGGATATTATTCCTATATTTATATTTCTATTTTACTTCTAGGAATTTAGATATAAATTTCATTCTTATGATTAGTCCAGCATGCATCCCCACTCCCTCTATTCTTTTTTAGAATAAATGACATGATCCTTGTGCATAGTTTATTGATGTGATTTTATAGGACCATTATGGAACAATGAATTCCCAAATAGTGGAGAAAATAAATGAATCTACACGAAAATGGTGAGTTCATTCAATAATTATTCTATTCAAACTCTCTAAAATTTTTTCTAAAACCCTTTTTTAAGCTTAATATTGAAACTTGATTCCCAATATTGAATATTTTCATTTCATGTATTTTCTAGGAGACATTATTTTCTTATAAATTCTATGATTCCATGTTTTATATATAAATTATAGTGATATTTAATAAGGAAAAGGCAGAATAAAAATTTTATAATGAAGCATGGATATTAAAATGAGGTCTCTTGATTTTAGGGATTGAGTTTATTCTAGTAAATCAAATTTCCCATTCAGTTTTCACACTTTTAATTTCTAAATTTTATCTAAATATATTTTTTATTATTATCAATTCCATGAATGATTGGGCCAAATCAAATTTCATATTCATGGGAGGATTTCTAAACCATGTACTCCCGATTCATTCTTAATCAAATTTCTTGAGTGATCTTGGGACATGCCACCTACCAGAATATTGATTTGAACTTCTCAAAGATATTTACTATGTGAAAACCCATTTAAACTAACTAAGGAATATTCTAAAAATATCTTATCTGAGATATTGCCTTTACATTAATTTTTATTTGACCCATAGAGATCATGAATGATCTTGTTAGGGATAATACATGTATCAATCCATTTTTTTAAATTTCTACCATCCTTTTTGTACATTAATGATATTTTAAATATGAGGGGCAGGGTTTTGGGGATTCATGGTAAAAGGGATTAAATTTATTATAAGGATAAAGTTTTGGTGTGAAACATTGGGAAATTATAAAGGTTTTTTTATATATACATTGTATTTTCATGTTTTCCCTTCTTTAAAAAAGAAAAATCTTTGGTTGTGACTTACAAGTATCAAAAATTACCATATCTAGACTAATAAATTTAATAATATATGGTCATCTAGTCTATGTGAGATAGATTATGAGAACATCCTTAAAAAATTGAAAAATTTATTTAATAAAAGTATAAAAGTAGAGAAAAAATATTGTGTGGTTCAAAAATCATTCATTATTATTAATTTTTATCATGACCTTGCTTTGAGAATCCTGAATTTTGATTTTTCACAATTTTAAGAGGAGATTTTCATTATGATTTTACTTTTTATCACGTGGATTGAACTTTAGAGATAAACCAAATCTTTAAGACTTATTGTTTCACATGAATTCCTACAACCATAAGACTTATAGGCATTTAAAATTTTATTATAATTCCTCCTTAATTTGTGTGTCTTTTTTCTTTATAATGTAGTGGATGTAGTTCCTTTACAAGCCTATGGATAAGGATATTATTTTCTGAATTTGAGAATAACTCTATTTGAATTTTATTATGAGTGATGATAGAAAAGGTTCATGTTTCATAAATCCTAATTTGGAAAGTTTAATAATATTAATTAATTAATTATCTGGAATGGATGGATGAATTAGTTCTATAATTTTCAAAAGGGTGAAAATAAAATTATTAAATTGATTTTTACTTTCATAAATGTGTAATTTAATTAATATTTTATGCGGAATTTGAAATTTTTATTTGATATTGATAATAATTATATACATTTTTTTCAGATTTAAATATTAGAAACATTGGTTCCTTATAATATTAAATTTTGAGATTTTATACATCAGGATAATCATAGTTTATTTGTAGGCGTATTTTATAGAATCATATTTTGTGCATATTTGATTACCAATTTTCAATGTTTTAAATGTAATTTTAATTTGAATACCTATTTTATTCATTGTTATAACGAGTTTTTAGATGCTTAAAACATGTAAATTAAAATTATTTTAAGTTAATAAGAATGTAGAATCTTGATTATTGGAAATAAGTTATTAATATTTGGTAGAATATCATTGTGTATTTTTATGAATCCTTAATAATTTTCATGGAAATTATTAAAAATTAGTGAAAATATTAGAAATCCCTCAAATAAATCCCATTACAATATAGAATTCCCCATTACTGGGTTGGCCCGATAATCTGTCCATATGAGAGTATGTATGGGCAGGTAAGAGATGGGGACAATCATAGGGGAGGACCCTATTGAAGTGACTAAGGTTGTATACTACATTTTGTCCATTTCACTTCACAAATTTTATTTATTTTATTTATATCTTAGTTGTAATTTTAATGAAATTATAATTAATTTTTTAAATAAAAAAATTCCTTCATTTCTGTTTTATAGTGTTTACATAACCGTATTCTCCCCCTTTTTCTTCTTCTTCTTCTTCATTATCTTATTTCATTTTTTCTATTTTTACTTTATTGGTATATTATCCTTATATTATTTTTACTCTTTCTCTATCTCTCATTCTCATTCTCTTCCATCATTCTCATTTATATCATTTTATTATTCTTCTTTGTCTCTTCTCTATTTCCACCATTGTGATCTCTTACCCTCGATAATGAGGGGTTCACCCAAGTTTTGTCTTAAGGGATGTTTGGTGTTCTTTAATTCTATCATAAAGTTTGTTTTATTTTTTTTTTGGTATAAGTGAGTGTAGTGAATGGGTGTCGTGATTTCCCCCCATTACATTCAACATAAATATATTTCAATTATTATTTTTATTTCATTTCTCTCCATTACCTTAATCATATTTTCAGACAATGGAGTTGATCCAATCAATGAATGGAATAGAATACGAAGCAGCTGGTTCTTGGTAGATATCAAACTCTTGACTGAGGTTTTACATCAAAGATGAATACATTTTGTGGTGGTATTAATATTTTAAAAAAAGTAGAGATTTCAAAAAATTTAAATAAAAGTATTGTGATTTATTCCTGAAATTTCATTTCTAAATTAACAGAATTTTTTTTAGAAAAATTAATATGAATATTGATAGAACACAATACTGAACCTAGGACCTAGTTATTTCTATCTAATTTTATTATGTTTAGAATTTATTTGTAATGTAGATTTACTTGTATTTTACTTATCATAGAAAATAAAAAATTCCCTTAAAAATTATCATTTTTTCTTCAATAATAAATTCAACAAAAATAACTAGTTCTTAAATCAATTAGATTATTTATGTAAATAGCTGTAATGATCCTCAACTAAGATTACTTTGGTTATCCATTATGATTTCCATGAAAAATATTTAGAGATTTTTCTTTTCCACACCCCTTGATAGGTGTATATCATTGGAGTTACAATGTGATTCGTTCTAGTTTTATTCAGAGTTAGTAATACATTATTAGGTAGAAAATTATAGAATTATTCTATTCAAGGACTTGGTGCGTATAATCATGATAATCTTATATGTGTTTTGGAATAAATTAGACAGTCGAGTGAATTTTGATTATAATGGTTAATCATTAAGTTTGTTTTTGAATATATTTTTTATGTTGTTTATAATAGGATTAAAATGTTCTTGATGAAAAAGAATATGTATCGGATATGGTTGAAATAAACATAAGTAATAGGTTCATTAAATAAAAAAATGTCCTGATAAGAGTGACCATATCATGGTTTCTATCATGTTGCATAAATATTTTATTATATTTGATTTACTATAATTGGTTACTATTAATTTCATATAAATTTCAATGAATGTTAAATAGATTTAAATAGGTACATAGATGATGTAAAAAATATTAATTTTATATATTTTAAAGGCCGATAGTTGAATTAGGGTTATTAATTCTTTGAGTAAATCCATTAAATAGAAATGTATTATAAAACAATGTTTTCCATTACTCATATATGGTGTCATGTGTGATCATTAAATTAATATAAAGACAATCTCTCATTCCCTTCTCTCCATTTACTTTTTAGGGTGAGATTGTAACACACCTTTTAAGAATATGGGATCTACATATTTAATCTCCATTGTTTCCAACAAAAAAATATAATTTTATCCACACATTTCCAAATGAATCAATTTTATAGTTACATAAAATCCTTTCATGTAATATATTATAATCATTTGAAACTAAAATACCTATTAGAGAATGTGTGGTGTGATGGGACGCCAACCCAGGCATGTGTCGATAGATCTAAATTTCAAAAATTTATGACAAGTATAATACAATGTTATATGTAAATAGATCAATTCTAAAGAGTGACCTTAATTCCAAATCAATATTATCACCTAATCTGAATAAATAATAAATTACATTTAGCATTATGTTCATATCCTTATAACTATCCACAATTATGTTTGGATCAATAAAAACGTAAATTTCATACATAGAGTGGAACATTTTTATAATTGGAATGAAAATTTAGGAGAATTAATTTATGTCTTTAAATTAAATCATTATAATATTTACATAATTTAAACAATTAAGATTTATGATTATTAAATTAGAATAGAAATAAATAAATGAGAATTTTAAAAAAATTTACATGATATATACATATCTAGAAACATTGTTTAACAATAACATTATAAACAATTTATAATAATAGAAATAATTATTTTATTAAATTAAAACAAGGAATGGCTACAATCACCATGATTTGTTATTATAAAAGTAAAACCATGATAATAATACATACATGTAAGAGTTTTTTTGTCCTATATATCCCTTAAATATACTCCCGATACAATAAAGTTAATATATTTCCACAACTTAGTCTTTTGGAAATATTATTTCCATTTAATGAAAATTAATAAACTCATCGCATTGAAATAAATGTGTAATGGATGACCCCTTGTCATGAAAAATTATTAATCTTCATATTTTTTTCTTTTTAAAACTTATTTATTTTTCATCAACATGGATTTCCTACCATTGAAGGGTTTCATAAAAAATGAATATAGATTAATTAAGTGGGATAAAATGAAATTTAACAATAAAACATTTTGGGATCAGAAATAATAAAAATAAATTTAAAAAATAAATATATGAGTACCTTTTTTAAATAATCATCATCTACTCATCATTGAGATTAATAGATATCACTCAATAATAACCAAAATATTTGTAACTCTTAATGTGTACATAAAATACATGAATAACTAAATTTTTCTATAATTTGATACACATTAATATGTTTTGAATATATCAATTACATTGGTTTACTAGAGTTTAAATAAATAAATATTTAGATCCATTAATACGTATATAAATTACATGTCATGTAAATATTACAAGAGATGAGATAGGTATATATGTAAAATACACATGGTGTATATTAAAATGTTGAGGTATAAATAATACCCCTTAAAATATTAAATAATATGTTTTTTTAAAAGTGAACAGATTTCATAACATTGATCATTCAAAAGGGTAAGTTATTCCAAATAATTATTTTTATGGATTATCATTTTTCTAACAAGATGTGTTTAATTCCTCAACTAAAATCACATGAATGAAACACTATTAAACCATAACATGACCTTAGGAATGCCGCCATATGTACCAGAGGCTACTAAATAGGGGTGATTATTTATATCCATCAGTGTAGAGAATATATTCTATATATCATTATATACAATAGCTAACCAATAATATATATTTATTGTAACATTATTGTACATAAATGTATTACAACTAAAATCTGACCAAAGGAAATGGATAATGTTAAAAAATTATAACAAATTGTGTCCCATGACAACATACAAACATAAATACATCTAGGGTCACCCAACTATGAGAAAATTAGATAACTAGAGGACACTAATTGGTTCCTTAATTATTTTTGTAACTTAACATTAGGAAATCCTCCCCATATGAAAAAGGCTCCCCACTAATATAATGGGTCTATAATGGTATAGTGGTGAGACTAAAACCACATGTCATGGTAAAAACAGTAGTGGAAATAATGGAAATCACATTCATATAGATAATCACTAAATAGGCATACATGTAAGTGATGATAAATAATCAACATAAACCAAAATATATCAATATTATATTATATATAACATTTTAGGTTTTCATATGTCAACATTAGTTTATATGAAGCACTATCTAATCATAGGAAACTCCATCAAAAACAGTTTCAATTCCAAATATTATCCAAAACTTCATTGATTCATCATGTTATCCCAAATAATGAATTATTTATAGGGAACATTCCCTTGTCCTATATTAAAAACATGTCATCTTCATGGGTAGCAAACTGAGTCATGAGAATCATAAGAGTATGACTTAGTATCCGACCACCAAAAAATCTATAATCATTTCCAATATATGAAATATCTTCATTGTAAAGATCATAATATTAAAAATAATAACATAAATTAATGAACCATCATTGATACCCTAGTTAAATGGTGACCCAAGGGATCTACAATACCTTTTTATTCATAATTTATGTATCTATATACATAATATCCCATAGAGGGAAAAATAAGTCCATAGAGGTTTTCCCATGGCACTCCGAACCATGAATTATATTCTATTCTTGTGGGGTGATACCCCATTTTGTTAAAAACTATATTTCATAATAAAAACCCATAGTTTATTTCACCACAACATCCCAAACTCAGTTTCATAATCCAAATAATGTGGATATTTTCCCATAGAATCACAAACTGTGATACATAATTTAAAACATTGAAGATTACCCGCACACCATACCAAACCATATTTATTAATCTAAAATGATGGGAAATTTCCCAAAAGTGCCTCAAAAAATGTTACAAATTATGAAACTATAGATTATTTCCCATGATATCCCAAACTCTAATATACAATACGAACATTGGGGGATATCTCCATAGCATCATAAACCATATAGAATTATCTAAACCCATGGTGTATTTCCACACTTTTTTTCAACACCTATTACATTGTCTAATTTATTAGGTGATTCCCTAAAGGAATCCAACAATTTTTTTATAATCTGAACTATTGAAGAATTTCCCCCATTGAATACTAAATCATGTTAAATAATATGAAGCCAAGGGGTATTTCCCCATTATTTTCCAAATTTTCTTTTATAATATGATCCTTTTAGGGATTTTTCTATGGTTTACCAAGCATTATTTCATAATCCATATCCATGGGTGATCTCCCTATGGTTCTTGAAATTATGTTACATAATATCTAGGTATAAAAAAACCAATTAAGATTTCTTTAAATTCATTTACAATAGGTCTCAGCTAATATGATTGTACCCCATGTCCCAGATCATGTCCTAGGCATACCCATATAATTAAGTGATAAATTTTGTATGACCTGGCACACTTATGGTTTCCCATTTAATTACCAATTTAGTTATCCTATGTAAAAAAACTAAAGTGTTAACTAGGGTCTCAGTAATATAAAAATGGAAACATCGTTGTTCTAAGAAACCCAAAGTGAAATATAATATTTCTTGTCACCTAACATTTTTTAGAGATACCCCAAGGGTGAAAAAATTTATATTATAAACTCATGGAATGAGATATTCATGGATCTTAATGAGGTTCCATTTCATGTTTTAGGTAAGAATACATTTATTTATAACATTAGGTTAGACACAAGATATATCGATGCTACAAAACTCTATAGACACATTGGGAACCATGGTGATTTTTTTAAAATATTATATTAAAAATAATATTTTCTCAAAAACATAAACTAACAGAATATTGGTCATAGAGTCAAGATAAACTGATGTAAATAAAAAAAATAAGAAATAACTTGAAATATTGTATATTAGAAATATATATTTTGAGATCTCTTCTTATTAGAATAAAACTAAAAAAATAGAGATTGAAGAATTTTTTTACCACACACTTACAGTAACAACTAACATCATTTTATTCGATTGAAAGACAAGGGATAAAAATATAATAAAGTGGGAAAAACCAAACGGGTAGGGGGTTTCATCGTGTGTAACTCCTTATAAGATACCCATTCCTATTTTAAAACTACACCCAATTAAATTATTTACATAATAACTAATAACCCGACATGAGGGTTTCATGGATGACTGTTTGATTCACACCATGTTATTTTACGGTACATGACTCCCCCCTCTAATGATTATTTTCACAGTGTGAAGAAATGGTTCATTCTATGAATATATTATATTCTACATATTTATAATGAAGACGTAAATATATTTACATTAATTAATCCTAAGACATCATCGAATCAGGGAGTATTTAGTACTAAAAAACACTCATGTTTCCAAAAATTAATAATTATTCAAACGTTAGAAAAGGGTCAGTGTTTTAAAAGATCTCACACTATAATGTATTTTTTCCCTGATCTTTTCTCTCAAACAACATCAGGAATCATCAATAAAAATCTCCAGCCACTAAGACTTCATGACTGTCTACCACTCTCATGTCTTCTCCAGTATACATTGGTCCGACCACTACACTCATTCCCAAGTAACTTCCTTATTAGAGAGAGTATTTTCATACTGATCAAATATACCAAGTATATGTTCCCCAAATGAGGTTTCATCCTTATCCTCAATATCTCACTAATAACTCCACCCATAGGATCATGTTCATACTCTCAAATAATGACACTAACTTGAATAGCTTCATTAAAGTGTGGATTCCCCTGAAACAACAATTCACTATGTTTTATTTTATGATAAACCCATAGAATATAGCTATAATATATGGTTTACCCCATGAACCATGTCCCAAACTAGGATTCAAATCAAATATCATGTAAAAAAATGGGGCTCACCAACTTATTCACTTCATGAACCAAGTTTCACCCGTTTAATCTTTTCATAAACATAGATTCACCTCTTGAATCATGTCATAATCTGGGGTTATCCCACTTAATTATTTCATGAGTATGTCTAGGTTGTTTATATATTCATGGAAATGACCTATACATGGACCTTATTTTACTACATGATACTTAGAGATATCAGTTCAAACTCACTAGGAACCAACCAACAACAATTAAAATCTACAAAGTATAAATGTTCCTCCAAAGATCTACTAAGACAAAAGATGCACTATTTCAGTATTTCCCCTAATACCAAAATTTTATTCTTAAAATTTCATTATCACTAATCCCAATTCATGAACTAAAATACACACACCCACTCATTATGATCTTTCCAAAAATAAAACCAAACAAGATTCCCTACACTAATCCTAACTGGCCCACCTATCATTAAACTTATTTTTTCATCCTAATCACCCATGATGTTCCATTTCAGGTGGCTTTCCTGATTTCATAAAATACAAACATTGCACCCCCATTGGTTAATTTCACTAGTCTACACCAGTCCATTTATTACCCGACTATACTTACTCAATCCTATATCCTCATTCTTAGGTGTTCTTATGAAATTATTAGTTGTCTGTGTATTTATATATACATGTTTTCTTAAAAACACATTTGTATCATGGCCTAGTAACCCAACTAGACTACAACTTAAAAGTTAAAACCTAGATTTACCAACCTAACCATAAACTCATATCTAGTGGGTTTAAAATGAAAATCATATCAAATCCAATTAAATTTCATCAACTAACACATGTACTTAGGTGTCTTATATTTTCTATATCTAAATCATCTTATTGTACCAAAGAGACATCCAAAAACCACAACCAACTCTGTGATGGGTTCACTGTAATTTCGTATTCAACATTTACTAAAAAATACATAGAATGGACTATATGCCCTAAATTATTCCATAGTGTGATCTCTACCAAAATAATTATTTATTACTAATCTAAGAGAATGATCCTGCCTAAATTCCACTAGTATCCATACACGAGCCTTCTCAAGCCCCAGTTTTTTACATTAAAAAGTCCTCATATCGATCAATACACTGGAATATTGTATTAACGTGGTGCACAATGAAACCAATTTCAAACCATATTAATAACCCACCACCTTACCACTAGTATTTTTTGTGTTGAACTCACGTTTCATGACCTTTCTCACCATCCTAGGACCCTTTCATTAAAACCCACAATGTGAATCACTCAAACGTTCTAGAAACTCATTACCCTTTTTAAAATTTACCTCCTCATAATTGAGGAACTCTCTTGATCTTATATCCATTAGACTGATTCCCTAAAACACTCACCATTTTACAAGATCAAATGGTCATTTCAATAAAGCTCAAACATTCCACTATAGACAACAACTCCTATATTTCATATGTGTTGATTATCTCTACATCACCAACATCCTCATAGAATCATGTTCATTTAATAATCACTTAAAATGACATTGTGTGATGAATTATTTATACCCTGATACATTTACATCCCAACACATTCTATAACTAGTTATATCATAGAGTATCCCTTATTGTGACAAACATATTTAATAGTGTTAAGTGTCCAAAACCTCTTCCACTTATTTTTTGAAATGGGAACCCCACAACATTCCACGGCCATTTTATAGTTGATCATTCATCAATCTCCTAAGTAACTCAAAACCTCATTTCACATGTTTTGGGAAAACTAAAGAGTCCTTGACCTCACAAGAACAAACTAACACCACATAATTTACGACACTTAATGGATCTTTTGGGACTAAGAATACATGACCCAAAATGCTCAATCCACACATTTGAATAGAATGAAACACAACCACCAAGAATTTTAATCTCTTATCATGATCTCACCTCAAGTTTCATGTAATTTACCTAAATTAAACTCTATATCTCATAGATTTATCAAAACCCACTCATTGAAATGTATCATACTTCATCCAATAAAATAAATAAATTCTAACACCAAGAATTATTTCACAAGGAAAATCATATGTTTCACCCATCCACCTATAATAGAAGTTTAACAAAATCCACTCACACAATAAATTTTATATGAGATTCATGTTTGAACTGTTGTAATAGTTTTCAATATATCATATTGACAAACATGAATTCCCAAAAACATGACATCTCTAGATCACTCTATTGTAATCTGTAGCTCAACCATATCGATTGATAACTCATTTATACTAGGATCACACAACTAATAAGTTAGCTGGACATTCTCACTATATGTCAAAAAAATCTAGATGAATGAATCTCACTATATTTTTCATTTCTAATAAGCCAAGGGAATATTACTTTTACCAAGAAAAAAAACATAACAACCAGCCATACGAGAATCTACATGAAACTAGGATCATCTACTCATACAATATTAAACCATCTAAGGTCACCCAACCAAAAGGTTCAGTCATTCAACTAAACCCTCCCTTAAAAAAAATTAATTTATTCAATGCAATGAATCTACTCCCACAATCCCCCAGGAATCTACACCCCTATCTCATGTAATCATTAGAAATTACATGCATCAAAATCAATGCAATTCATGTTACAGACTTCCAATATCAATATAATAAATATTCCTAGGAAATCCCTTATCTTCTTTTACCCACATACATAACACTAACTTCAATAAATAGTAGGAAAACATCATGGTACTCATTCACAACACATGATTCCCCAAAATCCTGAGATATATTTAAAAATCACTGGGAAATCAGTAAGACATTTCACACCCCATCTTGGGTTACCTTCCATATATATATATTAAACACTCCATAACTATGTTAACTCCCTACTCTAGCATTACCCACGACCCATAATTACACTAATAAAAGGAAATTAAGTGTTTGATAACATGTCTCACAACACTAATCATGTTTTTCAATATAAGGGTTTCACATATAGGTTTGACTATAACAAATCCTACCAACTCTTATGTCTTCTAGAAACCTATAGAGGTCATAGATTGTCACTACACACTAATGTTCACAACATCGAAGTTCAAAACAAATCAACATCATGTATATAATCCTAATTTCATATACACCCTAAAACATATTGGTTTCATAGTCTAGGATATCTCTCTAACCATTTTTTATAAATTATCAGGGTTAGTTAATGCATAAATATGACCCACATTATAAAACACAAAGCCCCAAAATTTTACGAATACAAAAAAATCATAATTCCAAATTATCTTGTATTTCTCACACCTTATAAATATCAAAACCAAAACACTCTACATATCTCACATTGATCATAAAAATGGTAAAAATAGTACACATGTAATGTTATCATCATAAATAGAATTCTAAAAATCAAAATTATTAATTTTTCATTATCTAAAATTATCATACCAAGGGACTTGGTAAAAAAGATTTAAATTACATGTTATATAGGAAAATTATATATATGTCTAAAATGGAATTTAATTTAGCTAGTTCCAAATAATAATAAATATAATGTATAATATACTTGACTTTAAACCATTTTTAATATCAACCATGTTTCATAATTGAGGTTTTTTTTAATGAAATTACAATTACACGTAATAAAATAAAAACACTTTTTAAGTTATAATTTGAATTTTATTTATCTGATGCGACATAATAATCTAGGAAAGTGATTAGGTACCATTGTTTTTACCATTTAGAATACAAGTAATATGTGATTATACCACACATGTAAATGAAGATACTCCATGTAAATGGATTAATACACTTTAAAAAACTAATCATCGTCACAGTTAGAGTAATCCACCGCATGTAATAACGCAAAATATAGGTGAATCCAACATGTATGGTATAATGCATGTATACATTCCATCGTGTATTTCCAACCAATAGATGAAATCATTTAAAACATAAATATGATAAATCTTCTGTGTCACCCATGATGAAATATGTCAAAAGTAAAATAAATAAAAAAAAGACACTCAATTTCATCCCTAGTAATGTTGACTTATCTCATATGTATAGGGTTAAATCCCCAAAACGAGTTGCATTACATTTTATATAAATACCCAAACAATATTATATCTTAACCAAATATTCTGAAAAATAAAGAGTTATTATTCCACTTTATAACATTTGTTGATCGAATTAAAATAATTAGTGCCACCATCGATGGCACCACAAATCAATTGGTGTTCCTCTATGTACAACAATGGTTTTTGATGTGTTATGCGGGTCTATGGTGGTATATATTGGATATTGTCTCCATATATAATTTTAAAAACATTAGTGAAAATAAATTTAATCAAATACATCAAGATTATTAGTAAATTGATATCTTGGAAAATTAAAATAAATAATCAATATAACTCAAGACACAAGAAAATTATATTATAAAATACATTTTATTTAGTTAAACAACATCAGGGTTTCATAAAAAACGCTATCTCAAAAGAACAAAAGAAAAAAAACTAACCCTCCACCCAAAATAGCCTTGAGTCTTTGCCTACTCCAAATTCCCAAGATCCATCTAATTATTCTAAATCACACATCATTCATAATCCTATTTCCCTTGTCATAATATATATACATGAAGTTTAATTGGGTACCTCATGGTGGCCTAAGTAGGTTGTGAGTATAATACAGAAGAAAACACCAAATAGTTTCTATGAGTATATATATATTGATAAATAAGTTCAATTTGAAAATTTTAATTTAAAAAAGAATAACATAAATTAAGAAACCATCATTAGTCCCCAAGTACCATGGTATGACCTATGATCCACCATACCTACTTCATATTAAGGTGAATATCTTTGTCCACAATATCAAATAAGGGTATAAATGAGTCCATGGGGGTATCTACAAGGAACACCAATCATTCAAACATAATGAGTCTTTAGGGAGCTACACTAAGGTACTCCAAACCTTAAATAATCATTTGAACCCATGAGGGAATTCACAATATTTTTTTAAACCATGTTTCAAAAACCAATCATCTGATGTATTTCCCCTTAGAATCCTGAACAATGTGTTATATTCCAAACCCTTGGGGAATTTTTCAATGGAATCTCAAATAGTGTTATAAAATCTGAACTCGTGAGAATTTTTTCCATAACATACCAATTTGTGTTTCATAATCATATCCTTGTGGGATTTCCCCATGTAATTCAGAATCAGATTACATAATCTGAACTAGTGGGGGATTTATAAATGATGTCCTAGATTATGATAAAAAAAAGTAAAAATAATTGGGGGATTTATACATGGTATCACAAACCATGTTATATAATTTGGATCCATGGGGTACATCCCCATGGAATCCCAAACCATGTTTTATAATCATAACTCGTGATGGATTCCCCCATAATTTTCCAAACCATGTCTTATAATCCAAACCCATGTTTTATTTCACCATGGTGTCCCAAAAACATGAATATGTTGCATTATATATCTTTCAGTATATCTAGTTTGAGAAATAAGTGCAATTCTTTGTTCATTAAAATTATAACATTCCACATTTTTATTCAATAGAAGTACCAAATTTCACCCAAATTCATCATAGACTATTTTCAATCATCCGAACCATTATTACTAACTATAGCACACAGGGTTCGAAAAAAATTCATTGATTTATATCTCAAAAAAATTAATTTCTTACAACCTAGCCGATCATGTAATAAATTAATAGAGAACCATAATTATAAATAGAAACAAGCCCTTCATCTTGAGTCTCCCCTATATCCTATGTCCCAAAATCTTCTCAGTGATTCCATCCAATTCACTTTCACAACTATTGACCTGTAAGTCGATCTTGATATCTACATGTGCACTGAGATTCCTACAGATTATTTGATCAAATAAGTAATTCACGAATGATGGAATTAGTCTATATATTCCTCATTACATACAGTGTATTAATATGTAGAAAATTAAATGAGACCAAAATATTAAATAAGAATGATATTATTTTAGGATATTGTATGTTAACTAGGACACCACAACAGTTAACTTCAATTACCTCAATAAATTCATGTGTGAGAAATCATTCTATAATGAAACCAATCCTCATTATTTATCACTTCAAGGAAGGGAAAAAATGCTAATCTTATCCAAAACCCTCTTACCCATGATGGGTCTTATAAAAAGTCATGATTGAGTGGCCCATATTGTGACCCTATAATCTCACATTGGTATTTTTTCACAATTTTAGACATACAACATCTCATACTACCAACCTCTAACTGAGGGTGATTCCTCATACAACATCTTCTAACAAGTCTCATACCTCCACCCTCTCAATTAGGGTGATCTCTTACACCATGACTCATATATTGTCTCACACAACCACCCTCTCACTTTGGGTGATCTCTTATACTATGTCTCATACCAAAAACCTACAACTTGTAGGGAGGTCTCCGCCCCCATACCCTTCCACGAACCTCTCACTCTCTGTGAGGTCTCATTATGAATGTATAAAAAGTAAGAGAAAAAAACAAATAGATATGGTGTATAAAAAGATCATTCTATATCCACTATTTATCCACAAATACAGAATCCCACCCATTTCTATTCCAATAAAAATAATATAAAACTCAACATCATCACCTAAAAAGATCTCATTATCTATATCCATCAATATAATCTATATATATAATGCACTCCCTGAGATCACTAGAACTATGAAATATCTAATTCCCAATCATGTCCCATAGTAAGCACTTATAAGAACTAAAAATCTAATCTTCTCTCAGTCTATCTGTTATCCCCAAGGGTCTCAAGGGAAAACATACCATTATTTACCCCAGTCACTAACAGAAAACTAGGATCGGATTACACCAAAATATAGGTATCTAGATACATAGTTTTTATTCCACTCCCTTGGAAAACCCATGATCAAGTAATACCATATGCCCCTATGAAATCTCTAGATAGTATATAATTACCTATTCTATCCAATAATGCAAACAACCCAAGACTAACATTATAAAATGGGTTACAAGACTCCTTCTCAAAAACCAACTCCCATTACTCAAGGAGTTAAAATGTTATAATGATACTTCCCTAGAAATTATAAAAAATAAAAAACCCTTCAAGTCAAGCAGGATTTCAACAATAGGTTTTATGTAAAATCTACATATTTTATATATTTTTTCCATTGAAATAATCATGAAGTATTCGACAGCTTGTTTTACAGGAAACCCATAGTTTAAATGAACCATAATATAGTATATAATTATTAGTAAGATATTAAAATGGTACTATAAATAATAATAACCAATTATAAAAAAAATATGTTGGTATTATATTAATCAAATAAATTGATTAATTCATTATAATTAACAACTTAATTTTCAGTAAAGTTATTTTATTACTCAAAAATATGTTTATTAAAGAAAAATATGGCATTTTTATATAGATATTATAATTAATTTCAACCAATGTTAGGAATTGAATTTTTTTTAAATTTCGAAAATAATCTTATCAAAATTCATTTAAGGATAAATATTTATTTTTATTTGAAACGATGAACTGTACTATGAATATGAAAAAGTAAAAATTTTATAGAAAATTTCCTTCTTCATTATAGTATTTAAAAAATCTAATCTTTTATAATATATTTTAAATTTTAATTAGTTCATTTTGATTAAACATAATCCCCTAAATTTAATTGTAATATAAATTATTTGTAATTTTTTTATAAAAATATTTTTGTAGTTAAAAATGCATTTTTAGGGATAACTATTTCACAATGTGTTTTACAAATTTATTTTAAAATTCATTTTTTTATACTTATAGAAATTGTATTTGATATCAGATTCAATGTATTAAAATAGAATCTCCAAATTTTTTAATTAACTCACTTCCATTTTTTTGTCTTAAATATTATTAAAAATTAAAAAACTGCCTATTTTTGGTAAAAAAAGATTTACCTAGGGATTAAAATACGAGGTAAGAGTTATATTAACATATATAATTGAATAAAACATATTTTATGGAACTATTTAACTCTTATATATTCAACTCTAAACAGATTAGTCATTTGGAATCATTTTTCAGGAGTATGTAATTACTACATTATAATCTTTTCAATAACTCCATTTGTTTCCTCTCCCTCCATTATAAAAGGCACCCCTTCTATCCATTATTTATCCAACATAAATCCACCTAGATTCATAAAACCCAAAAAAATTCTATTCTCAACATATTTATCCATGAAATACATTACTTTTTTTGTAAAATTCCATTCCAATGGTCCTTAAGAAGGTATCAAATGGAGGTCTTCCAAAGAATAGGTAATCATCCTAACCAACCACTTTAAATTTATTTATTTGTATACCATATATATATATTGATATTTTTAATCATAAAATAATATAATAAATATAATAAATATATTAAAATTTTATTATGATTATTGAACGACCATTTTCCAACTTTCTTTCCAAGAAATGGGAAATGAAAGTATTGCTCGTGCGTACGTGTGGACAACTGCCTCCACAAAGGGGTATAATTAATTGTCCATTCCCATCATTCATGGTTGGTTATAATGATATATTTATTATTTAATTATGATATTAGTGATAAATTTATCGTTATGTAATAATAAAATATTATTTATCTTTCTTTAAATATTTATTTAGAAAATTAAAACTTCATTCATGTGTATATAAAGACAGACATCTACCTGAATTGTGTAATTAATTTTTCTACTTTTACCATTTATAGATGATTATAACTATGTATATAATTAATATATATGAAATTTATATAACTATTAACATTATTTATATTATTTATACTTGATCAAATTATATGTATCAAAACTGCTTAACTGATACATTCATTAAAAATAAAATAGTTTACACAAAATAAAAAATATTTTAATAATTAATTATTAATACATGGGTGTTGAAATGTTTTAAGTGGATAATATATAATATTATAAGTTCATAAATGATTGTATTATATAATTATAATATATTTAAATTTAATATATATGATTTTTCAGTTCTTATTATGTAAGCCAAACATGAGTTAAAGGGTTTGTGTTACTATTTCTTTTTTAACGATATTATTTATCCATGTCCTTCAGATTATAAACTGATATAATAAATATATAAAACATTTCCTTAAATTGGTTATAATATTTTATTTCTAGATATTAATTTTTCCCTTTTATTTTACTCTCTCTATTACACAAGATTCTAAATGATGCTTTTAATGACCAAACTGACTTTATTCCCCTATTCAATTAAAAATCATATTTTACATATCCTTATTTTCTTTAAAATATATTCAAAAATGTTTTAAATATTCTCATATAAATTTATAAATTATTTCTTACCCATTTTTTAATATCAATAAAAAATTTCCAAATAATATTATCGTCATTTTCCAAAGGATCCTCTTCAGACATTTTAAAAAAATTATTCAAGGAATATTTTTAAAATACTCATATTGAACGGAATTTATGACTATTATAACCACTCAATGATTCAAAGATTACATTTCAAGTTTCCACTTTTATTTACAATGAAATTTTTTTCCATAATAATTTGGACATTTTTATGTTTTAAATAATTGATTTCAAAATGAAAATGGTTTTCCCTCGTGAAACATTCCAATAACATTTTGAATTTATTTTTTCATATATGATAACATCCAATTATGTTACATATTATTTTATTTCGATATAATTCAATGATATAATCCTTATTATTTCATTGGATTGTTAATTATTTTGATAGTGATATTTTTATGAAACATAGTTTTTTTATATAGGTTATTTTATGATTATATAGGTAATGTTTTGTGATCATGTAGTATATATATAAATTGAATTATGGTTATGTAATAGGTAGGATAGTAATTATATACCTCAACTTAATTGGGTTAATATTAGCATTTTATTATCATCATAAGTACATGGGATGTTATCCCAAGCCATAATGAGGATATATGTAATGTTTTTCCATATCCCAAATAGGTTACACATGAGTTCATCCCATGCTCGATGAAAGTACACAAGTTGTTATCCCAATCAAAACATGTGATGAATTTCATGGTGTGTAGGCCTGAAAAAGATTTCATTGTTTATGATTATTTCCCTATTTTAATAAATTATATTATTCCAAGGATACTCTCTCATGGATCATGTTATTTAACTCTATAAGATTCATGTCTTATAAAATAACAATAATTATGTTATGAATCCTGATTATGATGTATGAATTGATAGTTATGTTTTTCAAATTTTATACTCATGATCTAATACCCTTCTTCTTAAAATATACTTAAATTATCTTTGATATATAACTTTTTTTATTATTATAGGGAATATAATATAACCCTTTATTATGTTTCATTTTCCATAGTATATAGAGATTATTTTTAATTATGATATGTATAAGAAGGGTTCTAGTTGTGATGAACTATGTGAGAGATTATCTATATATTATAGGGGTTGGTAATTTATGTATCTATGTTTTAAAGAAAGTGGATGCGACTGTAGCATAGATGTAACTATGTATAATCACTCTGAATGTGCTAGATTTGGTATTAACTTAATCATCACCAGTGAAAATGAGTGGGTCTAAGACTACACACCTATAGAGACACTCCCAATGGATATGCTTATTTTAATTAAAATTTTCTATGTAAACCATTATAAAGGATTTAAATAGATGATGGCCATGAGTAACTAAGGGTAAACCTTGGGGTTCATGGATTAAAAATGTGTTTTTATGATTATAACATCGTATGATTGGTATTTTCAGATTAAATGATTAATCACTATAAAAATTGTTTCGCAGACTATGATTTTTTTCACAATCAATGTCTTCACCAATAAAGAATCATATTTACACTAAATATGATGGGTAATGAAATAATTTTACTTATGAAAAATTGAATGCAATGGGTACTGTGATGTGAATCTGTATGATCATGACTAACCAACTATGTTAATATATAATTAACAACCTCTACATGGGTTAATTTCCAAAATTTTCTAATAATATAAAATTGAGTTTCAGGGGAGTTCCATGTATGAATACCAAGGAGAAATAAGATTAAGATTCATATATGTTGAGAATGTGGTAAGAATCACTCTAGAAAATGTATCATGGAAATTAAAAGATAGTATATGTGTGGAAAATAATGTCATAAATTAATTAATTTCCAAGGAAAAATGAAGACATCTAAATAGAAAAATATATTACATCATAAATTACCCTTTAGAGTTCAAATTGTTATGTGTGGGAAACTTGTTCATTATAATATTAATATCCAAATACATCGGGATAACTCCTAGACTAAGGAATGGTATATTATATGTTAATAATAGTGGATCATAGTGAATTAGGAACACTTATAATCTAATCTATAGTTGACTATTTTAGGAAATTGTTTGTAATAATTATCCCTAATAAAATGTTATTATTCTTCAATTAGAGGAATATAATGTTTTTGCATAATTAGGTATCTATCTATGCATATATCTCTTGAAAATTCATAGAATAAGGAAAAACATTTTATACTACAACCCAACCAATGAGAATATATCTATATGAGAAAAAATATAAAAATAAAATTGAAATTACATCCATTATATATGTCTTTATTCTTGTTCAAAATTGGTACTTATCTCATACTATTCAGGAGAAACACAACATGAAAATTTTCATATTTTATGAGGGTTTTTATATATTTATTGAATGTTTTCCTAGTATTGCTATAAAATGTTCTATTTTCAATATAACTCATACCTAGTGCTACACATATTTTTAATAATATATATTAAAGGGACCATATTGACTTTTAGTAATTGGAGAAGGGTCTCCATAAGAATCTTGATAAGTTATTTATTCGGCCAAGTATGACACTATGGGTTAAGACTATTATTTTTTAAGAAAAAATATGGATAAATGTTGCTCTAAATTTATTATCTAAAAGTAAATAATATCACAATAAAGAATAAGTATCCTATCCCCATATTGAAGAGTTGTTTTATAAACTAGGTTGAGAAAAATATTTTTCCAAGACTAACCCTCAGTGTGGATACTATCAATTAAGGGTCAAAATTAAATTCATACTCAAGGTAAAAATCCTTATAAGATATATATACAATGAATTTGTAGTTAATAAATTTGTTCTTTCTAATTACTAATCTTCCATAATTGATTTAATGAATATAGTCTTTAAATATTACCTTGATCATTATGTATTAGTATTTATAGACGATATTATTGTATATTTCAAGATCCCTTACGAGAATTAAGATCACTTCAGGATTTTATGGAAGAACTTATGCCAGAAAAAACTATATTTAAAATATTCCAATTAGAATTTTGGATTTCTAATGTTTTATTTTTTGGTCATATAATCTCTTATGAGGGTATATTGGTGGATCCATCAAAGAAAAATGTTATTAAACATTTTTTGATATCATCTACAGTGACTAAGATATTAGTTTTCTTAAATTTGATGGATATTATAAACACTATGTGACGAATATATCATAGCTAGATAATCATCTAGAAAAGTTTACTCACAATGGGGATAAAATTCTTTAGATATATGAATGTAAAAAAATTAAATGAACTAAAAATAAGGATTTTCAAGGGATCTATACTCACAATTCAATCTTGTAGAGAGGAGTTTTTGATTTATTGATAAATCCACGAAAGGAGTAGGATTCATCCTTAGGTAGAATTAGATTATGATAGCTTATTACTAATGATAACTCATGTTTTAGGAGAAAAATTACCCCACTCATGGATCATAGGTAACAGCATTAATCATTGGATTAATGATATTTATGCATTATCATTAAGGAAAAATGGGTAATATATATACCATCCATTAAATTTTAAAGTAAATATTCACTCATACATAGGTGAATATGCACTACAAAATATTGTTGGAGTTCAATATATATTATGTATTCTCAAGAAATTACCACATTAGAAAAGATAAAAAGGTATTAGATACTTTAAATCAATAGGAAGGTGTTATATTATATTTTATTAGGACTATATAATATCCAATATTTATGGATTTTCAAAGAATGGGCCTTGAAATGTTGATGTAAGGGGGAAGTATCCTCTTCAAATGAATTTTGGACCATATATCCATTTGATGATTAAAGAGTAAAAAAATAATATGTAGATCTACAAATGATGATGAGAAGTGTTCATGAGTTCAACCACGACTGTAAAAGAAAGATATGATTTAGGAACATTGTATATGTCCTGTCAATAAAAAATTTAAAAAATATTGTTGTATAAAGCTCATAGTTCATCATTCTCTATTAATACAAGTAGTATGATGATATATAATGATCTAAAATAGTCTTTATAGTGGGATAATATGAAGAGTGATATTGCAAAGTATGTATCTTAGTTATTGGTATATCATCATCTTTAGGCTCCAATACTAGAGTCTAATGGTGTAAGAACCCGAATCTTCATTTCAGGTACACCTTTCCTTTTTTAGAGTTTTTCAGAAAAATGAAGTTTCTGGAAAATTTTCAAGTACACACCATGTAATTTCTATGTACACACCGTGTAATCTTCTATGGCTCGAAGCCGTGTGCTGGCCGTGCCCGGGACACACACACATTGTGTAGGGGTGACGTGGAGGCCGATTTTAGAGGAGTACAGAAAGACCTAATACACGCCATGTACTCTAAAAGTGCATGTTGTGTACTTTTTTTCATTAAACATATCGGGGTCATGCCTAATCGAGGAAAACATCTTCTTCTCTAGCTTATTCATCCAAGAGTGACCCGAATGGCTACGGATCTTCTTTGAGCCACCATTCCTCTGTCTGTTCTCTGATTCGATCTCTATCGATTGCATCGGAAGCGCAGCAGTGAGTTCTTCCTTCGGCTTGAGCCTTGTTTTCCAATTTTTCTTCCTTCTCATATTATCTAAGGTTGAACGTTTTGTGTGTTTTCTCAGATCTACGACGTTCTAGGGAGAATCAGTCATCGTGGTTCAAGTATATTGATCCCCCAGCATCATGGTAAGAGGTTTGTGCCTTTTTGTAGAAAGTCGATGAGTATTTTGTGAAAATTCCACCAATACCCTTGAACGTGGTATTGAGTGTTACTGTTTTTCCCTTGTTGTATTGCATTCTTTGCTTGATTTCTAGAGTAGATGTTTTGCCTGTGATTATGGAAGTTTTTACTGTACTCTGGATGTTTCTATGCTCGTTCTGCCTATTTGGTGTTTTCCCAGTTTCCATGCCTAGTTGTAGGATAGTGGAATTATTGCTTTGTTATGCTATTGAGCCTTAGATTGATAGCCAGGTAGTTTTTGAGGTTTACTTGGGTGATGGACGCGCGCTGAGCATGTTTTATTTACACACAGGACTGTGTTAACCTAGTGTAGTAGACCATAGGGAGAATGGACGTAAGGGCTTCTCCAGAGTGTCTTTTAATATGATGCGAGACCACATGGGGAATTGACAATGAGTTTTTCCTCATAGAGTCTGTAGTTCCTCGACGTGGGCCACAGGGGGGAATGAGGTGTTGAGTGCTTCCCCAGATAGCATTTAGCACGATACGAGACTATATGGGGAATTGACGGTGAGTACTTCCTCAGAGAGTCTACTCTTAGCCGAACCCAAGGGGTGAGACTGTGTGTGCCTCCTAGAGGGTTTCTAGTACTTGTATGTTGAACCATATGGGTTAGGCTATGAGAGATACCCATAGGTTTACCTTTTTTTTTAATTGTTGTTGTTTGTTTATTTGTGTACTTTATATGCTAGAAATGGGGATTGTAGATGTCGTGTGCTTTGCTGTCTATCGCTTCCTGCACTCTTACTTTCCTTGTATTCATTGACTGTTAGGCACAAATCTTTGGGTGATTGCCTACTGGGATTTTATCTCACACCCTATTTGTCCCATGCTTTTGGGCCCAAGAATACTATGTTGTTGCAGGTATAGATAGGGGCAAGAACTCTTCTACCTCAGGTGTTTGACTTTCCGGGAGTTGGAGAGCATGGGACCGAGTCGAGGCTTGCGATGATGAGGAGTTGCTCACATGTTTTTCTTTTACTATTTCTTTAGTACTTGTTTTTAGTTGTATTTCAGAAAGTTGGTTTGTTTACTGATTTCCGTAGACATATGTACCAAGTTGCATCATTATTATTTTATACATTTCTTCCGCTGTTCAGTTCAGTTGTTGTATGCTGTTTATTGTTTCTGCTATTATGTCTGGTTGTTCTTCCACTTCATAATTTAACAAATGAGGGCATAGTTTCCCCACCGACTCACCAAGGCCCTCTCTTCTAGTTGGCAGCCTCTGGCGTTTGGGGAAACGTGCATGAGGTCATGTGGCGAACCGGGTACGGGGCACCAAGGGAGGGGCTCCAGATTCTGGTCTTTACAAAGTGGTATTAGAGGAGTTATTTTCTCTTGCCTTACTTTTTGGAGACTTTAGCTAGGGATAAGATGGATTTGGTACTTTGTATTAAGCTATGCTCAGGTGTAGCTAACCCGTGTACAAGGAAAATCCATACTACCTCGTTAATTGCAATTTGCTGGTTTTGAGATTTTTACAGTTGATATGATTTCACCTAGAGTGATTCACATGCCTTATATTGTTATTTCCTTGAAGATTGTGATTCTATTTCTATAGCATCCCGATGAGATGAGGGTATTCCATCTCATGCATCATATAGGCACTTGTGGCAATCACATGCCATGCATTCTTGCCATGCCATCAAGGGTTCTTTAGCGATTGCATGCTGTTGTGATAGACTTTGTGTAGATTATGCATGCTGGTGTGATGGGTGTTTGATATAATCTCTGCTACCTTGTTAGAGGATTGTTTGTTTCCTACTTTGCTTAAATGAACTCCAAATTTTTATTCTTGAGTTATTATAGTCCCTCTCGAATTGAAAATTGGTGGATCATGATCCTATTTTGTCTTGGCCATGACTGTAGGAGATGCCATGATTTGATTCGCGGGGAGTATGGGCCCTCACGAATCGGAAATTGGCACCTCCCTGCCTTGTTTTCTGTGTTTTCTGGGCTTCTGTGCAGTTTCAGAGCTACTTCCCAGAAAAATCCAGAATACACAGCGTGTAATTTTGACTACATGTCGTGTAGTTTTTAGAAGGTGTCACTGACCGTGTGAGAAGGGACATGCTATTGTAGAAATAAATTTAGGAACACGCCGTGTACGGTAGGTACATGTCGTGTAGTTCGGAGCCGTGTACCCGGTCGTGTAACTGACAACACGGGTCAGGGAATCTCGGGTACAACACACCATTTTTTAAAGAAGCACATTGTGTAGTCCTATCCAGGTACTCGGCTGTGTCACGAACAACACAGGTCTGCATTACCTTCTCTTCCACACGTAGTTTGGTTTTCATAACATGTCGTGTAGTCTTGATCAGGTACCTGGCCGTGTCATGAACAACACGGGATGGTGTCACCTTCACATATACATGCCCTGTTTGTTCGGCACACGCCGTGTATGGTCCATCCGTGTAGACGGTCGTGTATTTAACAACACGGGCCGCTGAAGCCTTTTCTAGTACACGCCATGTTTGTTCAGAACACGTCGTGTAGTCTCGGGTTATGTCGGATTGTGTGGGTCAGCCATGTAAGGAGACTCGGGCAGGGGAACAGTTTTAAAGTACATGCCGTGTGTTGGGTCAACACGCCGTGTAGTTTGTGGTGTTACAAGACCTGTATGGTAGGGGTACATGCACATGTTAGTGGCTTAAGAAGACACACCGTGATGTTTTTATACACGCTGTGTAGTTGTGTTTTGTAAACTTGTGTGTTTTCCTTCCTATGTTCATGTTTTGTACTCTTGTGTTCTCTGCCCTTTTTTCTGATCTATGGTAATCTTTTGATCTTTCAGAGCTATTCCTCTAAGATGTCCTCCGGATGTATGTCTGTCATCAAACAATGATCAGACGCCAGATATGGCTGATCAGGGAATTCCTGCTGATCCTCCAGTCAAGCCATCCTTGTCACCGGCTATCATACCATTTGCAGGAGCTGATGCGCAGTTTAGGGAAGGTTTTATGAGGATGATCCAGACCCTTCATGGAGTACAGCCTTCTTCCACGACTATGGAAGACTTGACAGGGGTTTTCCAGCAGCAGCATCCTCCCACTTTCTCGGGGGAAGGAGGACCTCAGGCTGCAGAGTCATGGATGGAATCCATGCTAACTATCTTCGAGAATATGGAGACACCTGCAGAGAGGCGGGTCAAGATCTCTACCTATATGCTCCGAGACTCTGGAAAGAGGTGGTGGGATGTGACCTCACAGGCGGGTCACTAGCAGGTTATGGCTTGGCATGAGTTTTAGCGCGTCTTTTATGACTACTTATACCTAGAGACCCTGAGGGTCGACCGAGCCCAGAAGATCGTGATCTTAGAGAATGAGACTCTTTCTGTCATGGAGTATTCATCTCGTTTCACTGATCTGCAACATTTCACAACCCTCTGGGATGGAAGTGGGGTGTTTTTAGTAAGGAACTTTTAGGATGGTCTCATGTGGGTGATCCGCTCACAGGGGAACATCTTCCTGTTGACTTCCATCACTTCCATCGTCAATCAGGAACTGATTGCAGAGCTCAATTTGAGAGACTCAGGAGCTGCGAGCCAGAGCGGTTCTACTTCCAGAGATAGTTTTCCACCAGATGACAACAAGAAGTGTCATAGGGAGTCTACATGTGGTGATCTGAGGAAGAGAGATGCATCATCAAGTAGCCAGGTGGTATGATACCAGTGTGGCCGGTTAGGGAACTTGAGGTCACAGTGCCAGAGAGACCCCGTGGAGTGCCAATCTTATGGAAATATGGGTCACCTTCAACATTTCTGCCAGGTTTTCTCACGAGAAGCTGGTGATTGGGGTTCTTCCATGACTCCTCGATTAGGAGCAACACCACTAGTTTTTCACCAGTCGGGGAACTGGCATTCTTCCGACCGTTCGGGCCGAGGTAGAGGTCGAGGTCGTGGCGGTAATCCACTATTCCCTCAGCACCAGCAAGGTGGATCAGCTCAGAGTGGTCATCCTGGGGTGCAGGGCCACGGTGTAGGCCAGTCTTTTGCCGTGGAGCAGACCTATCAGGAGCAGGATCCCAACCCTTCTACAGTTCTAAGTACAATTTTAGTAGCCTCAGTTTTATCTTCAGCGCTTTTGGATACTTGTTCTACACATATCTTTGTCTCCATTTCTGTTGTGGAGAGCCTTGGGATCTATAACTTTTCCTCTGCCGACTCTTTGACACTAGACACACCTTTCAGGATGAGGACATATAGTGTGTGCCAGTGTAGAGAGTTCCCTCTCGAGGTTGCAGGGTATCGTTTCTCATGGGACCTCTATGCCCTAGAGATGACAGGCTATGATTTCATCCTCGGTATAGACTGGCCGGTTCCCTTCCAGGCATTCATCAATTTTTATCACGGCAAGGTGAGTTTCATTTCACTAGAGGGTGAATATTTTCTTCATAGAGGTGAATGGGATGTTCACGTGAGTCGAGAAGGACTTGAGCATCATGGGCTAGGAAGGGTGATGGTCCAAATTTCTAGTCTTTATCTAGATGACCAGAGGACTTCACAGTTGTACTTTCCTCCATTGGTAGATCGTTTCAGGGATGTCTTTCCAGAGGAATTTTTGGGTTTGCCTCCGGAGTGTGAGGTTGACTTTTCTATTGATATCATTCTAGGAGTGGCACTGGGGTCCATTCCTCCTTATAGGACAGCTACAGCTGAGTTGCAGGAGCTCAAGAAGTAGTTGAAGGAGTTATAGGCAAATGGCTTCATCCAACCCAGCACTTCTCTCTGGGGTTCTCCTATACTATTTTCAAAGAAAGCAGACAGTGCCCTTTGGCTTTGTGTGGATTATGGGAAGTTGAACTAGTTGACGGTCATGAACCGGTGTCCCTTGCCAATGATCGATGACCTCTTTGATCATCTTCGAGGAGCCCGGGTGTTCTCAAAGATTGATTTGAGGTCCGGTTATCATCATTTGTGCATTAGACCATCAGATATTCCTCTAACAACCTTTCAAGATCAGGTACGATCTCTACGAGTATACAGTCATGTCGTTCGGTCTCATGAACGCGCCTGTAGTTGTCATGGCTCTGATGAACCGAGTGTTCCATCCTTACTTGGACTCCTTCTTCGTGGTCTTTGTGGACAATATCGTGGTGTACTCTCACACTCGACATGACCATGATAACCATCTTGAGATCATTTTGAGTACACTGAGAGAGCATCAGCTTTATTCTTAACTCTCGAAGTGTCGTTTTTTGATGGAACAGATTCACTTCTTGGGTCATGTCATCTCAGAGGCAGGAGTATCTATGGACCCAGAGAAAGTGAGAGTTGTAGTCTCCTAGGAGCATCCAAAGAACGTTTTTGTGGTATGGAGTTTTCTAAGGCTGGCTGGATACTACAGACGCTTTATTCAGGACTTCTCGCGCCTAGAAGTGCCTTTGATAGGTCTGACTAAGAAGGGGACGAAGTTCTTATGGTCAGATTCATGCGAGGCATCCTTTCAGGAGCTGAATGGAAGGCTGACGAAAGCACAGATACTAGTCTTTCCAGAGATAGGCAAGGGCTACACTATTTATTGTGATGCTTCGAGTATCAGACTAGGCCTTGTGCTTATGCAATGAGATGGAGTCATCGCGTACGGGTCTCCATAGTTGAGGCCACATGAGAGGAACTACCATACGCATGATCTGGAGTTGGAAGCTGTTGTTCATACCTTACATTGTTGGATACATTATCTTTTGGGAGAGAACTTGGTGGTCTTCACTGACCACAAGAGTCTCAAGTGTATCTTCACTCAGTGTGATCTGAATCTAAGGCAGCGTAGGTGGGTCGAGTATCTTCAGTCTTTTGATTTCGAGCTTGCCTATACGCCGGGAAAGGGCAACGCAGTAGTGGCTGCGTTGAGCAGGAGAACACAGATTTAGGCAGTTCAGGAGGCCAGTAGTGAGTGGAAGCTTATGGATCTGTTCTCTGAGATGCATCAGAAGGTGCACGATAGACAGGGACAGACCTTCCTATCTTATGTAGCTGTTACCTCTACACTACTTGAGCGGGTACGGTTGAGGCAGCTATCAGACTCAGAAGGCTTAGTCCTGTGGGAGAGTGTGTCATGAGAGGACCCTCTTCCTAGATGGACAGTGGGTGAGGATGATATATTGTGTTTCTAGGGATGCATATGGGTGCCAGCAGACATACGCGAGGAGATGATGCGAGATTTTCATTCCTTAGTTTGGGTAGCTCATCCTGGCGTCAAATATTGTATCGGGATCTTCATCGCTGGTACTAGTGGCCAGGTATGAAGAAGGATGTTGCTGGTTTTTTCGTGAGATGTTCTACTTGTCAGCTGGTGAAGGCGGAGCATCAATGACCAACAGGCCTTTCACAACAGTTACCCATTCCGGAGTGGAAGTGGAATGATGTCGTGATGGACTTTGTGACAGGGTTTCCAAGGTCGCCCCGAGGAAACGATGTTGTTTGGGTCATCTTCGACAAGCTTACGAAGGTTTCACACTTCTTGCTGATCAAGGAGACCTTCAGTTTTGATGATATGGGACAACTTTACATCAGAGAGATCATTCGTCTGCATGGAGTTCCACGCTCTATTGTTTCAAACAAGGATGTGCGCTTTACCTCTTGGTTCTGGGAGGGACTTCAGAAGGCCTTGGGTACACAGGTGCTTTTGAGTACAACATACCATCCCCAGACAGATGGCGAGTCTGAATGTACGATCTAGGTTCTAGAGGATATTCTCAGAGCTTGCATTCTGGACATTGGCGGTTCTTGGGAGAAGAATATCTCTCTTGTGGAGTTCGCCTGCAACAACATTTTTCAGGAGACTATTCAGATGGAACCTTATGAGGCTTTGTATGGTAGGCCATTCCGACCACCCTTATGCTGTCTGGAGGTAGGAGAGGTAGCTTTGCTGGGACCTCATCTTGTTCAGGAGACTTCATAGTAGATAGAGCTGATTCAGAAGAGGATGGCTACAGCACATTCTCGGTAGAAGTCTAATGTTGATCAATGGAGAAGACCTCTGGAGTTCGAGGTCGGGGATCAGGTTTTCCTGCGTGTTGCACCAAGGTTGGGAAACAAGAGGATTCAAAGACAGGGTAAGATTTCACCATGGTACATTGGGCCGTTTGAGGTTTTGGAGTGAGTTGGGCTGGTCACCTATCGATTGCAGCTACCACAGAGGTATCGGGCCATGCATGGCATCTTCCACGTCTCTCAACTATGATGTTACTTTTCAAACCCATCTCATATCCCTCAGCCTGAGTAAGTTGATTTCGAAGCGGATGCATCGTTTGAGGAGCATCCCATTTGGGTTTTCTATCACAGTACAAAGGTTCTACATGGGTGGTTTGTCCCTCTTGTACGGGTGCTATGGTAGCATGGGTGAGTATTGGATGAAACCTAGGAGAGGGAGGCCGATGTGTGGACGTAGTGGCCAGAGCTGTTCGGGATTTCTTCTTCTACGCCTCACTAGGGAAATTCGGGGACAATTTTTTTTAAGGGGGGGGGAGTTTGTAAGAACATGGATCTTTATTTCAGTTATGCCTTTCCTTTTTATGGAGTTTTTAAGAAAAATGGTGTTTCTAGAAAATTTTGAAGTAAACACTGTGTACTTCATGAGTACACGCCGTGTACCCTTCTCCGGCTCGAAGTCATGTGCTAGACGTGCCCGGTACACACACACGGTGTGTAGGGGTGACATGGAGGCCGATTTTTGCGGAGTACGGAAAGACCTAGTACACGCCATGTACTCTAAAAGTAAATGTCATGTACTTTCTTTTTTTCATTAAACGGACCGAGGTCACGCCTAATCGAGTAAAACATCTTCTTCTACAGCTTCTTCACCTGAGAGCTACCCGTACGGCCGCAGATATTCTCCAACACACCATTCCTCCATCCATTCTCCGATTCGAGCTATATTGATTATGTCGGAAGCACAGCGGTGAGTTCTTCCTGCCGCTTGAGCCTTGTTTTCCAATTCTTCTTCCTCCTAAAGTTATCTAAGGTTGAACGTTTAGTGAGTTTTCTCAGATCTATAATGTTTTAGGGATAATCAGTCATCATGATTCAATTATATTGATCCCCTAGCATCAAAGTAGGTGGTTTGTACCTTTCTGTAGAATGTTGATGAGTATTTTGTGAAGGTTCCACCAATACCCTTGAACGGGGTATTGCATGTTCCTGTTATGCCCTTGTTGTATTGACTACTTTGCTTGATTGATATCTTAGATGTTTTTCCTGTGATTATGGTAGTTTTTACTGTACTCTGGACATTTCTATGATTGTTCTGCCTGTTTGGAATTTTTCCAATTTCCATGACTAGTTGTAGAATAGTGGAACTGTTTCTTTGTTATGCTATTGAGCCTTATATTGATAGCCAAATAGTTCTTGAGGTTTACTTGGATGATGCATGCCCACTGAGCATGTTTTATTTAAACACAGGACTGTGAGAGCCTATTTTAGTAGACCATAGAGAGAATAGACACAAGGGATTCTCCAGAGTATCTTTTAATACGATGTGAGACCACAGGGGGAATTGACGATGAGTGCTTCCTCAGAGAGTCTGTAGTTCCTGAATGCGGGCCACAATGGGAATGAGAAGTTGAGTGCTTCCCCAGAGAGCCTTTAGCATGATACGAGACTATAGGGGGAATTGACGGTGAGTGCTTCCTCAGAGAGTCTACTCTTAGCTGAACCAAAGGGGTAAGACTGTGTGTGCCTCCTAGAGGGTTTCGTGTACTTGTAGGTTGAACCATAGGGGTTAGGATGTGAGAGCTACTGAGAGGGTTACCTATTTACTACTTTTTTATGGTTGTTTACTTGTGTACTTTATATCATAGAACTGTATATTATAGCTATTGTGTGCTTTGCTGTTTACCGCTTCCTGCACTCTTACTTGCCTTGTATTCATTGACTGTTAGGCACAAATCTTCGGGTGATTGCCTACTGAGATTGTATCTGACACCCTGTTTGGGCCATGCTTTTGGGCCCAAGAAGGCTATGTTATTGCAGGTATAGATAAGGGAAAGCACCCTTCTACCTCAGGTGTTTGACTTCCCTAGAGCTGGAGAGCATGGGACCAAGCCGAGGCTTGCGATGCTGACGAGTTTCTCACCTGTTTTTCTTTTACTGTTGCTTTTGTACTTGCGTTCGGTTGTATTTTAGCATGTTGGTTTGTTTACATCTTTCCATATAAATATATACCATGTTGCATCATTATTATTTTATACATTACTTATGATGTTCAGTTCAGTTGTTGTATGATGTTTATTGTTTCCGTTATTGTGTCTGGTTGTTCTTCTGCTGTATTCTTTACCGAATGAAGCCATAGTTTCCCCACCGACTCACTAAGGCCCCTACTAATAGTCGGAAGCCTCTGGTATTTGGAGAAACACGTTTGAGGTCATGTGGTGAACCGGGTATGGGGCACCAATGGAGGTGCTCCGGATTTGGTTCGTTACAAATGGAATGTTACAACCATAACTTATACAATAATAGAAATGTTGAAAAATCACTATTTATTTCATCATTAGACTACCCGAAACATCTAAGGTCCAGGATTCAATTTTGGTTGTAGTTGATCACCTTAAAAACTCATCACACTTCATTACTATCAAAGATGATTTAAACCTTGATCAACATTCTAGTATATATATTATGTAAGGGGGAAGTATTCATATTTTACAATATTTTATTATACCTGATTAAGATATGAGTTCTAAATCAATGTTCTAATCAGTATTCAGTAAGCTCTATATATAAAGTTGTTTTTTAGTTTTCTATATCATCCTCAGATAGATAAAAAATATGAATGGTATATTAAGCACTGTAGTGTTTATTGATATCATTTTATCCATATTTCAATGTTGGTTGGGGTCAAAACCTTCCTCTAGGAGAATTGTTTTATGAAAATATCATTTAGTCGATCATTTTGAAGGATCCTTAAAAATACCTTCTCAGAATGATGTGTCGAAATCCAATATTATTGGATGAAGTTAGGGAAGAATTTCTTTTAGGACTCGAGGTATCTAACAAATTGTTCTACAATTTCAGATCCATTTAGTATCACATCAATGTAGTTTATTGTCCCCAGAAAAATCATACTGACAATTGTCGATGAAATATGGAATTCAATGTTGGTGAGAAGCTATTACTCTTAATTTTCCAATCTAATATGGTTATGATATTATTATTTGAAGGAAAATGTATCCCAAGGTATATTTTACCCAATGAGATTATTGATCGAGTAGTGATGGTAGCTTATCTCTTAGAGCTTCCATTGAACCACTGTCAATTTTATGGTGTGTTCTATGTTTCAATCTTGAAGAAGTACAACCTAATCCTTTACATATTTTATAAAAAAATGTTTTAGCACAAGGGAATGATAATTCCAATTATGAATAATTAGTCAATATCTTGTATTATAGAGATAATTTTCTATGAATTTCAAGACTACTCACTTGGTGATTGTTCTCTGGAGAAATTATAAATTATAAGATGAAATATGGGAACCTAATAATGTGTCAAAATAGAGATATCCACATTAATTTCTGTTAATATTATAGAATTCTGTCAAATATTTTAATTTTAATCAGGTTATATGGTAACACCCAAATATTTCATATATATTTTATTTTGTGATAAATAAAAATTAGTCAATAGGTTGTTTTACATGAATCCTTGATTCTAAATAAAATGTGATACACTATATCCATATTGCATTGAAATTAAACTGGATGTATGAGTATGAATAACCATATTATGAAAAATAGGTAGTTTTTATGTTATAAAAATGTATTTATTAATTCATGATTATTATGTACTCAATTTTTAGTAAAGTCATTTTATGCTTCAAAAATATGGTTTGTTCAAAAATAGATTTTATTTGATTTTAAAGATAACTATTATATTTAATCTCAATTATTTATATAAATCTAATTTTATAAATTTATTTCCTTTTTGAAATTAACATATCAAAATAGCTTTAAGTGAATTTTTTTAATTTTTTGAAAAATATTAGTTTTTTTGTTAATAATTAAAAAATTCATATTTTAAAGAAAAATTACATTTCCTTTCAAGAATATATAAAGTCCCATTTTTTATCGATATTTTTAATAAATATTTAGTTTATTTTAATAAAAAAATCAATAAGTTGTTTTGGAATCGAAATTATGCTTAGTTTTTGTGTAAATTCATTTTCAAAATTAAAAAAGTTTTTTATGGAAAACAATTTATCAAAACATTGTATGGGTTCTTTAAAAATTATTTTCTTCAAATAATAAAAAAATAATTTTATAAAATGAATTAAATATTTTCAATTATAATTTCTAAATTTTTTATTGTTTAAATTTTGAGTTGTGTTCATAATTAATAGAAAAAATTGTAAAAGAAATCAACGTCAGTTAATGTTAAAATTGGTTTACAATGGGTTAAACTATGTTATAAGTGTAATATTTCCATCAAAACATGTATAAATCTTATTTTTTGGACATATTTTGACCTTAAATAATATATTATTTTAATATTGGTCATTTATAATAATTAACATGAGTATGAAATTATTATATTTTAGTCTATTGAAAAATTCTAATTGTGTCATCTCTTTCCCTTATAAAAGGACACCCCTACTCTATATTAATACCCCAAATATGATCTTCCTATATCGATGAAGCAAAAACTAATTAAATTTTAAAAATATTTATAAATGAATTATTGGTTCTATAATTATTAAAATACAATTCAAAGGGTCTTTAAGAAGGGATATGAAGGTGGCATACTGAAGAAGTGGTAAAAGTCCTACCTAGCCACTTTCATTTTATTTCTTATTATACATCATATAACTATATTTTATTCATACTAAAATAATACTTTTTCATCATAAATATAATATAATTTTATTATTATTATGGAACCACCATTATCCTCTCACTTATCTTTTAATTGAGATATGAATGTATTGTTTGTTTTTATGTTTGGACCACTGCCATCACATAGAAATATAATTAATTTTCCATAAAAATCATTCATGGTTAGATGTTATGATAGATTTAAAGTTCATATATTATATTTAATATATATTTATACTTCTTTAATGATATAATTTTATTTTTAAAACCTTCATCATTTTCATTAGAAAATGAAATCAGTGTTCATGCATACGTATAGACTACAGTCTCCATGAATTGTGTAATTCATTTTTTTAATCTCTATCTTTCTTGGATGATTATAAATATTTATATAAATAATATATTTTATATTTATATCATTATTAAAATTATCTTTATGATGGGAAAATGGTCAATGTACAAGGACAATAATATAAAAATATAATTTTTCTTGAAAAAAGAAATATTTAACCCCATAAAACGATGATTTCCATATTAAATTTTTGAAAAAAGGATATTTAAATTTTATAAGTGGATAATATATGAAATAATAATTATGTACATGATTTTTTTAAAGGAGTATATTAATTATAAATTTACTAAAAATCATGCTATAGAGCATACAACTCATGTTAAGCATGAGGAAATGGTTTTATGTTACCACATCATTCTAATCAGTATTGTTTATGAATAATGTTTTTAGGGTAAATTGGTGGGATCTATCTCCAAAAAATATAATTAGTTATTTTAATAAATATTTTTTTGATACTATATATTCACATTTAATTTTTATCTTTTTATTTACTCAAGACACAGTAAGACTGTTTTTATGAAAAACAAACTTGTCACGACATGTCCTCGGGACCTGTGCCGTGATTACCCTAATCCCACCTTCAATAGGCCAGGGGCTGGCGACTAGAACCAAAGGCGTAAATCCCATTATAAGGGAAGGCATTGCCTTTATGTAAGAAAACAAACACCACAGAGCATGCAAGAAGGAGTAAACACTAAGTAAAATGAGTACAATAGTAAGTGCTGGAAAGTAAATGGGCCAGTATACAAACCCAACTGAAAGTAAAGTACAACTGAAAAGAGAGTACAATAGCAGAAAAGTAAGGTAGCAACACTGTGTCGTCCTCTAGAAATCCCACCTGAAGGGTGGGTACAGATAGTCTCCTCAGCTCCTCGGCTCCAGCCATCTACTCCGTGTACGTCTCGTCCAGTGATCCACCTCCAGGTACCATCCAGCTCCACGAGCTCCTACCTCGATCACTGTCCGCCGTCTGCATCCAACACAACGTAGTGCGGGAATAACCCGTGCATGGGTGAGTATACGCTACTCAGTAGGGACCCCGAAACCCCCGAAGGTCTCCCAGAATCCACGAAGGATAAACCACAAAGGAATGATACAATAATGAAGTAACAACCAACTCTACTTAGGTATATTCCCATACATATACATAAGTCATCAATTCTAGTTCGGCTCCAACATCCGAGCCCAAGTTCAATATAGTCCACACAGGATATCACAAGCCAATCCACACAGGATAACACAACCCAATCCACATAGGATAGCAAAGCAATCATATCATAGATAATGATTGAAAGTAAAGACTCAGCTCATACTGGTATACTCTTCATAAGGTGATAGAGATTATCAGATGTATCCACTGATTCATCTATGCTATTGGACCCACATAGGATACAAGACCAGCTAAGTTGCCGCACCCACAAAGGATACAAGAACTGCTACTCTGCCGGACCCACGTAGGATACGAGTACAGAGTCAAATACTGCCGGACCCACATAGGATACAAGAACAGTAGTCAAGTACTACCGGACCCACATAGGATATAAGAATAGTAGTCATCGTCTTCGAACCCACAGAGGATTCCAGTATGGTTGTTGTTACTACCGAGCCCACGGAGGATCCCAGTACAGTCGTCATCATCGTTGCAGTCGCAGCCAGTTCTAGGGTTCTCGCACACATCATGCTCGATTCCGGGAGGGTACACTCCACAAGACAAGGGGGGTCAATACATCAACTCAAATGAATTCCAAATTTGATGTATCCCAAAGTTCCGTCTCGTTAAAAGGAACTCAACGCGACAGACGACGCGTCAATCAGACAACCGGTCTGAGAGTTATTGGCTTTTTTGTCTCAGGGGCCCGGTTGGTTTTTAAGTCAAAACCGACCCGACCACAGTCCAAATGTGTCAAAACCTAATGCGGAGTAAGCCAAAAGAACCGTCTCACTAATAAGAATCCAACAAAGTTGATGACACGTTAATCGGACGTCTGGAGCTCAAGTTATAAGCGTTTCCGCTCTGAGGGCCCGGTTGGTTTTGTGTTTGAACCAACCCGCATGTACACAAATTTCTCCGAAGCCTTGAGTGTAATATTCCAAAACGGCCGTCTCGATCCAAGGATCACATCATAGCTGACGGTGCATCGATCGGAGGTCCATAGCCCATGTTACTGGCGTTTGAACGAACCTATCCGATTTTAGGGGGCATTGCGCCCGGACCGACCAGGCTCAAAACCCACTAGGTTGGCTCGAACCGGGTCGATGCGACCCGGTTCTGGGTCCGGCCGGCATGGCCAGCGGCTTGGCCTTAGGCCGAGCGGAGTGCGGAGGGGGGAGGGGAGGCACTGCCCCCTTTGATTGACGAAACGGTGGACCCACGGGGGTCCGCCCTTGCTGCGCTGGCCGGGGGTTCAAACCCCCAGTTTCTTCGGGTAACGGCTGGCCATTAAGGTCGGCCGGTGTTGCAGCCGCGGGACCAGCCGGTCCCGCCTCCCTGTTTGCCGATGGGCGGCTGAGTCTGGCCGCCTCCCTGGTGAACCGTTGCAACCCTTGGCCGCCGCTCTTGCCGTCTGGCGCAGCGCGACGGCGCCGCGCCCCTCCGTCGCGGCTCGCCCCGGCCACGACCCTCCTTGATGCTCTGGAGCCACGCGACGGCGCCGCGCCCCTCCACCGCGGCCTTTTTCGGTCTCAACGGCGCGGTGCGATGGTGTCGCGCTCCTTCATCGCGGCCCGCACCGGCTGCGGTTCCTTCATTTCCGCACGGTGCGACGACACCGCGTCACCTCCCTTCCAATCCATAACGAAGTATAATAATAATGGGGAGGAGGGTCGGTCGTGTTTGTGTGGTCCGGCCTCCTCCCGTTATTTTGATTATAAGAAGCTATTTATTTAATGATGAATTCCAGAAATAATCACGAACATAAAAACAAACCCCTACCTCGAAGAAGTTGTCGAACGATGATCGTCACGAGAAAAAGGCATCGCGAGGTAAATCTCTATATATGTTGACGGAGAACGTATGAGGTGGAGCAGCGTCTTCCTTCCTTTGATGTGGGAAGAAGAACGAAGGAAGGCGCGTCGTCATTCTTCGGGAAAGGTTTCACACATGGGCTACCGATAGGAGAAGAGATGGCATGTCGATCTCTCCTTGCGGTGACGGCGTTCTTCGTCGAAGTCTTGGCGTTCTTCGCGGAGAAGAAGAAGTCCTTCCAAGTATAAAACTCTCCTCTCAAATCTCCACAGAACACATCAACCAACAATAAAATAAAGCTTTGCCTTAATTTATATGAACATTTTCAAAATTCAAAACACCTAATTCAATTAATTTAAGGGGTTTCAGATAATTGAATAAAAGGTGTGTTGGAATTCATTTAATTAGATAAAACTAGAGTTGACAAAAAAATAATGGAGAGTTAAGTTTTCATCATAAAGGTGGAAGACTATAACTCATGTGGAGGGGGTTAGAGAATTTGAAGGGGTGGGGCTCATGCGGGCCCCACCTCACTAAATCCTATCAAGAGGAAATAGAATTTTAGTGGGTCCCACCCCAACTCCCACACCTGGGTTTAACCACTTAAGTGAAATAAAATTAGTAGCACAGTTTTATTTCTCTTTACTCTTAATCCAGAAATTTTAACAACTCCTTCTCGAGCAAACACAACTCTAGTAAATTTTATCTTAAGCAATTATCGGCACTACGGTTTCATCGGTGCCCTCGGATTATGATTCCAAGAAACGGTTCAAAAGTTAGGAAAACCCACTCATTCATTCACTGAATGTACCTGAGCTAAACATTGGAAATTGATTCCGAACACACCGGGCCTCAGAATCAGGTGTTGTCAGAAACTCCGTACTCGTAAAATCCCAAATAAATTATGAAAAAAATTTCCTTGAAATTTACAGGTCTTTACATTAATCCAACCTCAGGACTTTACGTCCTTATAAAGATATATCACAAACTAGGGAAAAAAATGAGGGTACTCAGCATGCATCTGAGCCTCCCTCTCCCAAGTGCTCTCCTGGAGGTTCCCGTGCTTCCACCTGATGCGCACTAAAGGAATCAACCTCCCACATAGGGCATGATCCTGTCGATCCTCGATCTCCACCGGCACCTATGCAAAAGTCTCCCCATCATCAATTTCTAACTCGCCATGGTCGATGATATGCGTCGGGTCGTGCATGTATCTCCTCAGCTGAGATAAATGGAAGATGTCGTGCACCCGGTGCAACTGAGGTGGTAGAGCCAGGCAATAAGTCACCTCGCCCATCCTACTGAGAACATGTAAGGGTCCAAAGAAGAACAAAGATAACTTGCCTCCCCGGCCAAATCTCTGTATGCCACGTCTAGGTGAGACCCACAAGAAAATGTGGTCACCATCCTTGAAATCTAGTGGTCACCGACTCCTGTCAGCATAAGACTTCTCTCGGCTCTGAGCTGTCCTCATCCACTCCGGGATGACCTGGACCTTCTCTGTCATGGGTCGGACCATCTCTGGTCCAACAAATGCAAACTCCCCAGGGTCTGTCCAACAAAGAGGTGATCTGTAAGGTCGGACGTACAATTCCTCGTATGGTGCCATCCCAATGGTGGAGTGGTAGATGATGTTGTACGCTAACTCCACCAAAGGTAGGTGATCCTCCCAGGTGCGACCAAAGTCGAGGAAACATGCACGGAGCATGTCCTTGAGAGTCTGAATGGTCATCTCCATTTGTCCATCCTTCTGAGGGTGAAAGGCGGTGCTCAAGCGTAGCTGCGTCCCGAATGTCTCCTGCAACCCCTTCCAAAGCCGGGAAGTAAAGTGAGCATCTCTATCAGAAATGATAGATGATGGAACACCATGAAGCCGTACAATCTCCTAAATGTAGAGGGGTCCCAAGCTCTCCACTGAGCCCTGCTCTCTGATGGGTAAAAAGTGGGCCGACTTGGTGAGTCAGTCGATGATCACCGAAATGGAGTCATGTCCTCTAGAAGTACGTGGATGTCAAGTCACGAAATCCATAGATATCCCGTCCCACTTCCACTCCAGGACCTCCAAGGGTTGTACCAAGCCTGTTGGTTCCTGGTGCTCTGCCTTCACCTTCTGGCAGGTGAGGCATCGAGAAAGGAACTCTGCCATATCCTTCTTTATACCTGACCACCAGTGCTGTTGTCTAGGATCCTGGTACATCTTTTCCACTCCTGGATGTACTGCTAAAGGGGAAGTATGAAACTCCCTCATCACCTCCTCCTGCAAAGCAGCTGGTACCATGGTACGTCCTCTGAAAAGGACGATGTTCTATCCTCCTACAGAGATTCCATCTGGTGCCTGTCCTGAGGATATATGTGCACGCCGTGTCTCACAGTCAATGTCCCCTCATTGTGCCTCTGTGACCCGCTGAAGAAGTGGAGGTGTGACTGTGAGCAAGAGAAGGAAGGTTGCCCCATCTTTATCCATGAAGGATATCTACAAAGCGGCTAGCTGCTCTGTCGCCTATCCAAGTAGTTGAATGCTCGTCCTCCTACTGAGAGCATCGACTACTACGTTCCCCTTTCTAGGAGTATAGACTATCTCAAAGTCGTAGTCATGGAGGAACTCGAGCCATCGCCGCTGTCTCAGGTTCAGGTCCTTCTGCGAGAAGATGTACCTGATACTCTGGTGGTCAGAATAGACTGTAAAGCACTCACCCATCCGATAGTGTTTCCACATTTTCATAGAGAAGACCACTGCTACTAACTCTAGGTCATGGGTAGCATAGTTCTACTCGTGTTTCCTTAACTGTCATGATCCATATGCGATCACTTCCTGCTCCTGCATCAGGACACACCTGAGTCCAGTCCCAGATGCATCGCAGTAGACTACGTACCCTACTCCCTCCTCCGGTAGCCTCAAGATGGGTGCACTAGTCAATCTATGTCTCAGCTCTTGGAAGCTCTTCTGACCTCTGTCTGACCACATGAATGGTTTCCTTTTCTTCTTCAATGATTTAAGTGATGCTGCAACTCTAGAGAAGTCTATAACAAATCTCCGGTAGTACCCAGCTAGACCTAAGAAACTCCACACCTCCGTCACGCTCCTAGGTGGATCCCAATCTAGAACTGCCTCGATCTTCGTAGGATCCACCGCAACTCCCACATTAGAGATAACGTGTCCCAAGAGGTGGACCTCACGAATCCAGAACTGACACTTTGAGAGTTTACCATAAATCTGGTGCTCTCAGAGTGTGTCCAGTAAAACCCGCAAGTGGTAGGCGTGCTCCTCCTCAGTGGTCGATTATATCAGTATGTAATCGATGAAGACTATGACCAATCGATCGAGGTAAGGCTGAAAGATCCTGTTAATGAGACTCATGAACACTGTTGGAGCATTGGTTATGCGGAAAGGCATAACCAATAACTCATAGTGGCCATACTGACATCTGAAGGTCATCTTCTGCACATCCTCGTCTCGAACTCTGAGCTGATGGTAGCCTGACCTGGGGTCTATCAGTGAGAACCAACATGCTCCCTTGAGCTGATCAAAGAGGTCGTTAATCCTAGGATGTGGATACTTGTTCTTCACAGTCACCTGGTTTAGGCGACAGTAATTGACACATAATCGCAAACTGATGTCCGCCTTCTTGGCCAACAAAATCGGGGAAGCCTTGGGTGAAACACTGGGTCGAATGAATCCCTTGCCCTACAAGTCCTCTAGCTGTACCCATAGCTCTCGAAGCTCAGCAGGAGCCATACGATATGATGGATTAGATATCGGGGCTGTCCTGGGGTACAAGTCAATATAAAAGTCAACCTATCTGCGAGGAGGTAGTCCTAGAACATCTTCAAGAAAAACGTCTGCATACTGATCCACCACTATAGGAAAACTCAGACTCTGCATGTCCACTGCTCCTAGGAAGAGGCTAGCCAACTGATGAGTAGTCGGTTGTCCTCTCCTCTACATGAGTCCATATTGCATTGCAAAGGCGCCCTTCTGACCGGTGAAGGTGAACCTTCTCCCATCGGTGCGAACACACCGCACCTTGCACCTAATACAGTCTATCTGAGCATAAACTGTAGATAACCAATCCATGCCCAAGTTGACGTCGTAAGGCCTCGACGCCGCTACATGAAGATCTCAGCCGAAGCTCTCGCCTCCCTGAGTAAGCTCATACTACCAATACCAGTGCGTAATCTTCAAGTCTGCTCCCGTAAGAGTCTCTAGCCGTAAGGATCGAGCCAACGGCTCCGTCAGAATCTCTGATCTCCGAACAAGTTTAGAAAAAATGAAATAATGACTCTCTCTTGTGTCTATAAGAACTGTAGAAATGGTGGATTAGACACAGATAGTACCTCGAATCATCTCTGGTGCACCGTGGTCGTAGGCCTCCACTGCCTGAAGCTAAGCCTGCCTCTGTCCGCCAGCTCCTTGTGGTCGGGGTAGACCTCCTGGTGGTGGTGGTGGTAGAGCCTCAAAGCGTCACCCACCACTTGCTGCTCGGCCAGCTCCTATGCCTCGTCCTCTTTCTTCCTGCGGGCAGCCACGTTCAATCCTCTACCTCTTCATGGGTGGTCCCTCAATCGTCTGTTGCTCCTCTGCATGGCGGGTCGGGCAGTCACGAGCCATGTGGCCCTACCCGCTACATGCATAGCACTGTCTGCTCCTCGTAAGACTGGCTCTACGCCATGTGCCCCGCACCTCTAAGCCAGTGTTCTGAGGTCGTCCACCTGATGTTCTGGTCCACTTGGACCCCTGTGACATCCGTTGACTGCCAGCTGCAGAAGACTCAGCTACATGTCGCCCTGCAGTTGGTCTCGCTGCTAGTGTAGGCTTAGCAAGAAAGCTCTCTACGAGAAGGACTCTCTCCAGTACTCCTGCCTGTGTCGGAATGCTGACGGAGATCATTGATGCCCTAGTCTTATGTCTCAGTCCCGACTCAAAGGTCTAGGACCAGAAGAATGGATCCCGTAACATGTCAGTGGAATAGCGCGAGAGATCGGTAAATCTCACCGAGTACTGGGCTACCGTCATGCTGCCCGGCCGCAGCTGTAGTAGCTCTTGAATGCACACCGCACTGAGGGTGGTTGGTACGAACTCTGAGAAGAGGAGGCTCTCAATGTCCGACCAATTAATGGATGCCTTGTCGTGCACCTGGATCATCAGGCTCCACCATCTACCTACTACTGCGTTCAGGAGACTCGCTATAAGGATCACCATGAGGTCAGCTGGTGTCCCCACTAACCTGAAAACTCTTACAACAGCCTCCAGCCAATCCTTGGCTGCCTAAGGGTCTATCTCCCCACGAAACCTGGGCGGTCTCTGACACTAAAACTCATGTAGTGCACTAAGTCAACGTGCACTCTCAGCGGCTGGGGCTGGTGGCATCGGTGGCTCGGCACGTAGAGGTACCGCCAGTGCCTCTGCTGTAATAGGGCCCTGCATCGAGGCCTCTTCGCTCGGTGGGCTGTCATCTCGCACAAATCTTGGAACCCTAGCTGGATGCCATCGTGGGGCCATCTTGAAAAGAAATAGGTGCGCCATGGTCAATACAGTATACCTGGTGAGCTGACACAAAGTAATCATAAAGAAAACTTTTGAAACACACATGCAATCAATTTTTTTGTGCACTGAGTCGGATATCAGAAGTCAGGGTCCTGGTGTATGGATACGTTGGCCGCCACACCAACACTGGACTCCTTGGACTAATAACTACACTCAATACCCCTAACATTATTGACTCGCATAGAAGGAAAAGCAGAGTCCTTAGTTCTGTGGTAGAACCGAACTCCTTTTACACCAATTTGTCAGGACCCATCCTCGGGACCCGTGCCGTGACTACCCCAAGCCCGCATTCCATAGGTCAGTGGTTTGAGACTAGCACCAAAGGCATAAATCCCATTATAAGGGAAGGCATTGCCTTCATGTAAGAAAAAAACACCACAGAGCATACAAGCAGAAGTAAACACTAAGTAAACTGAGTACAATAGTAAGTGCTAGAAAGTAAATGGGCCAGTATACAAACCCAACTGAAAGTAAAGTACAAATGAAAAGAGAGTACAAAAGTAGAAAAGTAAAGCAGTAACACTGAGCAATACTCTAGAAATCCCACTTGAAGGGTGGGTACAGATAGTATCCTCAGCTCCTCAGCTCCAGTCGTCCGCTCCGTGTACGTCTCGTCTAGTGATCAACCTCCAGGTACCGTCCAGCTCCACGAGCTCCTACCTCGATCAACGTTGTCCGTTGTCTGCTTCTAACACAACATAGTGCAGGCATAGCCCGTGCAAGGGTGACTATACGCTACTCAGTAGGGACCCCGAGACCCCCGAAGGTCTCCTAGAATCCATGAAGGATAAACCACAAAGGAATGATACAATCACGAAGTAACAACCAACTCTACTTAAGAATATTCCCATACATATACCTAAGTCATCAATTCTAGTTCATCTCCAACATCCGAGACCAAGTTCTATATAGTCCACATAGGATAGCACAAACCAATCCACACAGGATAACACAACCCAATCCACACAGGATAGAAAAGCAATCATATCAAAGATAATGATTGAAATTCAAGACTCAACTCACACAGGTATACTCTTCGTAAGGTTATAGAGACGATCAGATGTAGCCACTGATTCATCTAAGCTGTCAGACCCACATAGGATACAAGATCAGCTAAGATGTCTGACCCACAAAGGATACAAGACCAGTTACTCTGCTGGACCCATGTAGGATACAAGTAGAGAGTAAAATACTACCAGACCCACATAGGATATAAGAACAGTAGTCAAGTACTGTTAGACCCACATATGATACAAGAACAGTAGTCATCACCGTCGAACACACAGAGGATTCTAGTACGGTCGTCGTCACTGTCGAACCCACAGAGGATCCTAGTACAATCGTCATCATTGTCGCAGTCACAACCAGATCTAGGGTTCCCACACACAGCATGCTCGATTCCGAGAGGGTCCGCTCCATGATCCAAGGGGGGTTTATACATAAGCTGACACAGAGTCCGAATTTGATGTATCCCAAAGTTCTGTCTCGTCAAAAGGAACTCAACACGAAAGACAGCGCGTCAATCAGACTCCTGGTCTGAGAGTTATTGGCTTTTTCGTCTCAGTGGCCCGGTTGGTTTTTAAGTCAAAAGTAACCTGAACACACTCCAAAAGCATCCAAACCTTGTGTAGTGTAAGCCAAAAGAACTGTCTCACTAATAGGAATCCAACAAAGTTGACAGTACGTCAATCAAATGTCCGGAGCTCAAGTTATAAGTGTTTCCGCTCTGAGGTCCCGATTAGTTTCATGTTCAAACCAACCCAGACATACCCAAAGTTCTCCAAAAAATTGAGTGTAATATACTAAAACGACCGCCTAGATCCAAGGATCACATCGCAACTGACGGTGCATCGATAGGAGGTTTGTAGCTCATGTTACGGGTGTTTGAACAAACCTGTCTGATTTTAGGGGGTTTGGGCCTGGATCGACCCGGCCCAAAACCCCCTGGGTCGGCCCAAACTAGGTCGACCCAACACGGGTCCGGGTCTGGCCCGCTTGGGCGCGGCCCGGACCGGCACGGCTGGCCCGGCTCGGCCTTCGCCCGAGCGGAGTGCGGAGGGGGGGGGGGGCGCTGCCCCCATTGATTGACGAAATGGCGGAACCGCGGGGGTCCACCCTTGGTGTGCTGGTCGGGGGTTCAAACCCCCTGTTTCTTTGGGTAATGGCCGACCGGTGTTGCAGCCGCGGGACCAGCTGGTCCCACCTCCCTGCTGAACCACCACGGCCCTTGGCCGCGGCTCTTGCCGTCCGGCAGAGCGTGACGGCGTCGTGCCCCTCCGCCATGGCCCGCCCTGGCCATGGCACTCCTTGATGCTCCAGCATGGCGCGAAGGTGCCACGACCCAACTCCGACCGCGGCCTCTTTCGGTCTCAACTGCGCGGTGCGACGGCGCCATGCTCCTTCGTCGCGGCCCATACCGGCTGCGGTTCCTTTGTTTCCACGTAGTGCAACGGCACCGCGTCGCCTCCATTCCCATCCATAACAAAGTATAACAATAATGGGGAGGAGGGTTGTCCATGTTTGTGCAGTCCATCCTCCTCCCGTTAATTCGATAACAAGTGGCTATTTATTTAATGATGAACGCCAGAAAAATCACGAACGTAAAAACAAACCTCTACCTCGAAGAAGTTGTTGAACGATGATCATCATGGGAAAACGATGTAGCGAGGTAAAGCTCCGTATATGTTGACAGAGATAATATGAGGTGGAGTGGCGTCTCCCTTAATTTGACGTGGGAAGAAGAACGAAGGAATTTTCTTCGTCGTTCTTCGGGAAAGGTATCACACACCAGCTACGGATAGGAGAAGAGATGGCACGTTGATCTCTCCTTGTGGTGACGGCGTTCTTCGTCGAAGTCTTGGCATTCTTCGCGAAGAAGAAGAAGTCCTTCAGAGTATAAAACTCTCCTCTCAAATCTCCACACAAGACATCAACCAGCAATAAAATAAGGCTTTTCCTTATTTTATGCCAATATTTTCAAAATTTAAAACACATTATACAATTAATTAAAGGGGTTTCAATTAATTGAATAAAAGGTGTATTGGCATTCATTTAATTAGATAAATCTAGAGTTAACAAAAAAAATAAAGGAGAGTTAAGTTTTCATCATAAAGGTGGAAGAGTTATAACTCATGTGGAGGGGGTTAGAGAATTTGAAGGGGTGGAGCTCGTGCGGGCCCCACCTCACTAAATCCTATCAAGAGGAAATAGAATTTTAGTGGGTCCCACCCCAACTCCCACACATGGGTTTAACCACTTAAGTGAAATAAAACTAGTAGCACAATTTTATTTCTCTTTACTCTTAATCCACCAATTTTAAGAACTCCTTCCCGAGGAAATACAACTCCAATAATGGTCATCTTAAGCAATTACCGGCACTGCGGTTTCATCGGTGCCCTCGAATTTTGATTCCGAGCACTGGTTCAAAAGTTAGGAAAACCTACTCATTCGTTCACTGAACTTACCAGAGTTAAACTTCAGAAATTGATTCCGGGCACACCGGGCTTCGGAATCAGGTGTCGTCAGAAACTGCGTACTCTTAATTCCCAAAGAAATTATGAAAAAATATTCCTTGAAATTTATGGGTCATTACAAAACATCATTTCAACTGGATTCAGAAATTTTTTTTTCCATGTCCATGTTTTATTTAATAAAGTTTCACTAATATTTATAATATAATTTTATTATTTTTTAAATTCAATTTTCCTATGATTAAATTTATAAAAATAATTCAAAGTAATATTACATTCATTTCTTGTAAGACTTAATTTTTTCTTTTTACCAAACATGTGAAATGATACATTGTTTTAATATACTCATCATGAATGTAATTTCTCCTCATCATGACTACTCAATACATTAATTCTTAAAAAAATTACATGGTTTTTTTTTTCAAATAAAATTTTATCCTTCATATTTTCTAATATTTTTACATTTTAAAAATGTTGGTTCAAAATTAAAAGGGTATTTTCCTGAAAAAAATATTTCAATGATCTTTTAAAAGAAATTTCCATTAATGATAAAATAATTTCATGTTACTCTCACTTTATTGGGGATATGATCTAATTATAGAATCATTTCTATTTATATGGTTGGTTTATGATTATGATGATGATATGTTTATGAAACTCATTTATTTTATATGGGTTGTGTTATGATGATATGCTGAGTGATTTATGATATTGTCGCATGCATATGAATGGATTTATGATTATGTGATGGGTGTGCTAGAAATTATATATCTCTATATTTAATTGTGTAAATATTACTATTTTATGTGATCAGAGGGTACTTGAAATGTCATCACAATCCCGAAAGAGGGTACATTAAAGGTAATCCCTTTCTTGAAATAGGGAACACAATAGGTTATCTCAATCATGACGGAGCTACATGGGAGGTTATACCCAAAATATCATGAGATAAATGTATGGGTGGTCAGATATGACATAAGATTTATACGATTACAATCATTTCACACTGTATTCCACTCTCTAATGACATGATATTATGAAAACGTTATGATCTCATGGATTATGTTATTTTTTTCCTTAATGATTCATGTCTTATGATCTTCCAATAATAATGCTTTGCCTCATGATTATGACCTACGAATTACTAAGTATTTACTTCATAGGTGAACTCATGTTATTATACCATTACCCTCATTTTATAATTAAATTATCAATTATATATATCTTTTACCCTGATTGAGAATATGATCTAACCCATTATTATGTTTCATTTTCCCCATGATATGAAGAATGGTTTTATATATGATATGTATAAGAAAGGTTATAGTAGTGAGGAACAAAGTGGGAGATGATGTACAAAATTTATAAACCTATTTTTTATGTATCTATGTTTCCAAGGACATTAAACGATCATGGTTATAGCATGGATCATAATTTTATATAAATAATATTCATCTAATAATTCATCATATTTATTTATTAAAATTACGAGTACTTATATGCAAACTATCTTCCATGACTATCACCATATCATCAAGAATCATCATAAGTTAGTTACTACTAATATCAAATATCACTTTCACTCTAGGTTTTATAAATAATCACTATACATTATCCTCTCAAATTCATAGAATGTATTCCTCTCAATATTCCAAAACCATGATCATCCTAACAATTATAATCTAAGATGGATCTTTTCATGACCCGACCGACCAATGTCGGACCGGTGACTACCCCATCCATATTTCTAATAATCCATTTGCTACAGACCATCACCGATTAGGCATATCCCACAAATGGTAGGCATTAACCTATAGAACTTGTACACATAAACACATATCAAAACCCACTCAATGATGAAATGTAAAAAAATTAAAACAGTGCTTAAATACATCTATGATCACACAACAGAGTATGATAATAAAGTACTAAAATCCTAATAGGGACCAAATACAAGCCCAACCAAAAACTAAAAAGAGTCCAACCAGGTCCAAGGGTGAGGTCTAAAGTAAAATTCTACCACCTGGTAAAATAAAATAGTGTGTTAAACTCCAACTATTCTCCACCTACTCCTTATCCTCCAAGTGCACCATATAAATGGTCATTATCTTCATAATACATAACATATGTTGGAAAATCACATGCATGGGTGAGTATAACAATAATCAGTAGGAAACGTCATAAAACTAAACATGAAGAACCAATTATATTCATCTCAATCCATGATATAGAAATAAATTTATAAAAAAATTCCTAGATGTACTTAGGAAAGACACCATGCCACCAGGAAGTCATAACAAACTATCATCCATAGGATTACGGTCAACAAAATTCTCATTCTAGGAGATTCCACATCATGATCTCAGATACCATCATAGACACTTGTTGAAGAGGTCTAGATCATTGGTCTCGGCCTAAGAATATCACTGGTCAAGGAAGACCTTGATACTCAGACAGGGGTTCACGACCAAAACTCATGGGGGACACCACGAACCCAATATGGATCATCCTGATACATAAGGTATCATATGTAAAAGATTCTAAAAATCATACAGATACATACTACCAGATATAGGATCAATTCTCACTCAGGGAGGTCACATGGATTCCAAAAACCCCACCTTGGTAATAACGGATGATAGAGGATCACACTCATGTCTTATATAGGGAAAACAAAACTCCATATGAGACTCTAACTCTATAAGAGGGTATCAAAATCCTCTGATGTGGATGTAATGTCGGATTTTACCCTCTATGGAATTGAACAGGTGAACATGCTAAAACTATACTATTACAAACCAAGGAAATGAATATCTACAAACACTCTTGATGGGGTTACACTTTGTGTACATGGGCACACACAGCATGTCCGACTATCCCCATGTCTTTTTAGGATGAAGGCCTCTCAAGGCATGTAAGTAAACACATAGATGGACTATAGAATAAGTAAAAAGTGTGTAGAGACGCACAGTATCCTACTTGTTTCACCTATTCGTGTCGGTGTATGATGGATGTGTCTCTATATTGGACTGTGTACAGCAAGTCATTTTCATGTCCAATTACAGGGCATATCATCTGGACCTATACTTTTAAAATTTTCTTTGTACTCTATGAATTACATGTTGAACCTCACTGAATGGGTCACACGATGTGTAATTATTAATGATATCCAAAACCCTATCGCCATAGCTAGGGGGACACATGGAGTGTAACTTGAAATACACAATGTTTTTCTCACGATTATCCAGATCCATTATGATCTCTTCCACATTTTCATGAACATCTCTAGACCCTCTACCCTAAATTAAACATGAAGATAAAGGTTTTTACCATTCCTTGACTACATGGATAGATGGAAAACTAAACCCAGATCTGCTCCATAATAGAATCTCTACGACACCATTATCATGCACTAAAACCAAAAATAACATAACCTGAAAATCAGTTTTGATCAGCCTCAAATCATCCATCGCCACCGCCTCACCATGATTGAACAATTGATAATTAATAAGACCATAGGTATTGATCTATTTCACTGAAGAAGGATCATGCAATGATCAAATACTGATTATTCATCAAACCATTGGGAAAAAATAAATTTCTATGAATAACATGTGAAGATTTCAAGGATAAATCTATAAACAATAAAATGTGATGAATGAACCTCACACTATTTATACTAGGACTCAATTATTTATCATATAATAAGATGAAATAATAATGTTAAAATCACATTGAACAATATAAAATTCCATCAAATTAAATCTAACGATGATCCACGTATCAATTCTATTTGTGAAATTGATCAAAATTTGTCCACGATTAATAAACGATATGGAAATAAAAATATAAAATCATCCATACTGGAGTTTAGATTGATCATTGAAAAAAAATTCTTTTTCTTTATTTATGAGATCCTCAGACTCTATTGGTGAAATGATCTATGATCTATTCTCGATCCATCATTGTTCGTTGAGCAAGCTCTCCATCAGTTTTCTGAACCTATATGGTTTGAGTGGAAAACCCTGAGAAAACCACTATAACTATAAATTTAAAAGAGAAACATACATTGTTTCAAAAACTAATATAAAAAAATAAATTTTTTATTTGTTTTATTTAATCATGCTCATGATGAATTTTTCATAGATGGATCTTGTTGACAAAGGTTATGTCATACCATGTTTAAAACCCATGTTATGAACTCAACAGTGCCCTCAAATTTATGATTTAGGCCCTTAGTTAAGAGTTATTCCACCATTTTAGGAAAAATATTAGTGTGTTCTATTTAATATAGTTAATATATTTAAAACATTTATTTCGATAACATGGTTCCTCAAAATCACCAGTCGTCTCAGCATATGGTCGTTAAAATAATCCATATCATATCCAAAACTAATACCGGGAATATATGATAGATTAAATTAACCCCACATTAGGTAATTTTATCCCTAAAATTGAAAAACCAACTAAAAAATATAAGGTCACTAGGCTCACATATGGGTATCCCACTCCATAAGGCACTCCTAATGTTTCTCATGTATCCACCAGACACACGTAATGCAATCAAATTCCTTCGAAGGATCCTCACTTTCTAATCCTCGATATCCTATGGGTACTCTACAAAGGTTTCTCAATCTTAGATTTTCATCTCTCCCTAGTCGATAACTTGCAATGGATCATTCACATACCTACTCATCTACGACATGTTGAAGATGTCATGCACCCAGTCCAAATGCAGTTATAGAGCAATGTGGTATGCCACCATGCCAACTATATGTTTGATCTATATGGGAAGAATGATTCTCAAAGATAACTTTCCACTATGGCCAAATATCACCAATCCATATCATTCAGATACCCTCCTGAACCCATGGAATCAGCATTGAACTCCATTGATCTTCATCAACTGTCCACATGAGACTTTTCATTGATCTATGGAGTCCTCAACTTCTCCAATATGATCTGGTCCTTCTTTGTAGTGGCTCACACCAACTCCAGGTCCATGATTGTTGACTCTCATGGATCATTTCAAAAATTTGGTGACCTACAAGGTTCGCTGCTTGAAGAATCGAATGGCGACATACCAAGGGCATAATGGTAGAAGATATTGTACTCAAAATCCACCAAGGGTAGGTGATCCAACCAACTATAGCCGAAGTCCGACATGCAATCCTACAAAATATATTCTAGGGCCTGGATGGTCTGCCCTGTCTAGCTTTTAGTCTTTTAATGAAATGTTGTGGTAGAGCACAACCGAGTCTCTAAAGCTTCATGAAATCTCCTCAATAATAAATATGTGTCACAATCATCATTCTCAAAGATGATCGTTTATTAAACTCCAAGGATTTATAAAATCTTCTTCATGCATAGGTGTCTTGTTCTCTCTACAGAACTCTACTATAGAGTGGATAAGAAGTGGGACAACTTCATGAGTTAGTATATGATCACTTAGATGGTATCATGTCACCTAGATGTACATGGTATTCCCATCATGATGGCCAAGTGAATACCATCACACTTCTACTCTTCCACCTCAATGGGTTGAGATAGACCCATTATAACTTAGTAATATGCCTTCACATGCTAACAACTAAGGTATTGAGATATAAACTCTTCTACACCCTTCCTCATGTCTGGCTACCAAAAATGAAATCATAGTTCCTCGTACAAATTTTCTGCACCTAGACGTACCACCAAAGGGAATGTATGAAACTCCAAAAATACCTCCTCCCACAATATCAAAGATACCATAGTCCATCTTAGGAAAAGGATAGTGTGCTCCCCACCTTCATAATATCCATCAGAGTCATGTCTGGTGGATATATGTATAGGTAAGGTTTGATAGTCATTATCTCCTTGATGAGCATCCCATGAATGTTGTAGAAGCAATGGGGTAACAATTGTCAACTGAATTTATGAAGAACATTCCTTTTTCCATAAAATTCAACTACACTGAGGCTATCTCCTATGATGAATTTGGAAAAAATGAGAACAATATCTCCTACTGAGAGCATCTTACACCATGTTCCCTTTCCCATGAGTATATAAAATCTCAGATTCATTTCACTAGAGGAACTATATCCATCACCTCTACCTGAAGACAAGATCCCTATGAGATAAGATATATATGCGACTCTTGTGGTTATAGTAAATGATAAAACTCTCTCCCATCAGGTAGTGTCACCACATATTCAATTAAAAGGATAATGGTTTTTACTCATGATTATATATCCACGAAGTTATACTCATTTGATCTCAACTAGAATAAACCATAGGCAATATATACTCTCCTCTGCGTAAAAAAACTAAATCTAGTCACTAATTCATCACATCACAGTACTTACTCAACACCCTCCTCATGAAATATCATTATGGGTTCACTCTTCAAACTCATCCTCGTCTCATTAAAGAACAACATTAACTTTTCCATTGATATGAATGTTTTTCTCTTATGATTCATATCTCTCAAGGGTGATTCCACTCTAAGGAATTTGGGTAAAAACCTCTGATAGTACCCATCCAACCCAAGGAAACCTCAAAAATCAGTAACACTCTTTGGTTTCTCCAAAGAAATCCCCACCTTAATATTTTCTAGGTCCACTAAAACTCCAACCCATGAGATGAAGTGTCCTAGAATGTAAACCTCTCTAATCCAAAAAATAACAATTCAAGAGCATCCCATAATGCTAGTGATATCAGAGTCTCTCTAGGACCATCCACTGTGTCTCACATGTTTCTCCTTGGATGTTGAATACACTGGGATTTTGGTGATATAGTCTACCAAGTAAAGGTCTAAGAAAGGCTACTTGATCTTATTCATGATTCCTATTTACACTTCTAGGGAATTTTTCATGAATAATTAAATCAACATGTACTCATAGTGACAGTAATGAAATATAAAGGGAATCCTTATTATATCCTCATCTCGTACACCACTACGATAAATCGCTTTTTTAAAAGCTATAGTAAATGGGATTTATTAGTTCTTTAAAATAACTAATAGTGTGAGAGATGTTAAATGGTTGTCTTTAATAGTACTTTAAAAAATTTCTAACAAAGGGGTCCTTTAACAGATGTTTTTTTAGAACATCTAAAGGCCACCTTTACCAACACTTTTTTAGCACTGTTAAAGTGCACCTTTAACAACACTAAAAAAAGTGCTGATGAAGGCTCTACAGATAATGGGGGTAATTTTTTTATTCAAACCTCTTCCTAACCCACTTTTTATATTAACACTTTCCACTCCCTTTATCAAAGAATCACACCACCTTTATAAGTTTAGATAATTCCACCTTCATGCATGTGGCCCTACCAGAAGCAATTTCTGAACCCGAAACCTCCTCCTCATATCCCATCACCTTTTCCACTCCCTTATGTTGTTGTGTATTCTATTTTATGACATATATATATATATTGTTATGTTTTTTTAATCCATATACTTATATATATGTTTAAATATATCTTTATATATATATGTATATTTATATATATATATTTTAAAAATCATATATAAAATTTTTTTTTTGTATGAGTGGATATAAAAAATATACGTATATATTGTTATATATATGATTATAAATAAGAGTACAATATAAAAAATGATAAAAATTGAAAACCATAATATCAATATGAATGTAGTCACTTGAAATAAGTGTATTCCCCACTAAAAAACAATAATACCCCCTTCAAAGAGACTAAAATTCCATGGAATGTTAAAAAATTAGGGAACCCCAACTAAAAACTCATTTTAAAGGCCTTTAGGGCCTTTTTTGACATCTAAAATTTTTTTATCGGGGTCCCCCGAGTAAACATGGTGTAGATAACATCACAAGCTATGATTTGATATATGGTTGAATGCAAATGGACTCTTGGATCAAATTTTATGGTTGTTGGATGTTTGAGTTATATTTTCAACTTATTTTATATCTTTTATTAATTTTCGGAATTTTTTTATTTTCGTGTTTTTATGAAATGACTATTGCAGGATAGTAATAATGAAATTATTAAATATAAATATTTTTTAATTATTTTATAAGCCATTTTCACTAATTTTCATATATATTAAGAGTAAATTCCTCTTTAGTATTATCCAAAACATATTTTAAAATATATAACATATTTATATAAATATAAATATATATATATATATATAATATTTTGAATTATTATTTATTAAATATACCCTTTATCAGTGCTAGTATAGAAGAACCGATAAAGGGGGTCATTATCAGCGCTTCTAAAAAAGTGCTGATAAAGTCCCCCACCCTTATCTGTACTTTTTTACAAGCGCTGATAAAGGCCCCCTTTATCCGTGATTTCTTACTAGCACTGGTAAGGGTCCCCATTTATCAGTGATTGATTAATAGCATTGATAAAGGGGGACTTTATGAGTGATTTTTTATAAGCGCAAATAATGGGACCCCATTAACATTGATTTTTTTTATCTTTTTTAAAGACCCCGTTTAATAGCTCTGAAAATGAGTTTTTAAATACCCCTTTTAATAGTACTTTTTTTGCATTGGAAATGTGTTTCTTTAATCATTCTTTTATCTAGTGGTGTTAAAAGACATATCATTGGATAAATCTAGTTTTTTGGTAGTTCTCACAGCTCGTGATTGGATGATCTGAGGTCAATCATCAAGAACCATTATGCCCCTCTTAATTGATCAAAGAGGTATTTGATCCTTGGTAGTGGATTAATATTCATTATAGACACCAAATTAAACCACTAAAAATCCACATATAACCACAATATCCCACACACTTTATTGGTGAACAACACTACGATGGAATAGGGGGGAACACTGGGTCTAACAAAGCCCTTCTCCTTCAAGTCCGCCAATTACACCCTATGATCATGAAAATAGGCAGGAGCTATCCAATATTATATCAAGGATATCATTTATATCTTGGGATGCAATTATTTAAAAAAATTAGCCCTCAGTGGAGTGGAAAACCTAGTACATCTTCTTAAAATATGCCCCTATAATCCACCACAAATACATGAAATTTATATCCCAACAAATTCTCTGCTCCAAGAGTCATTCTAGCTAACTAGTGAGTAATCAATTTCACTCTCTTACACCTCATATCATCTTGATATGTCAATGTTTTTTTCACCCAAAATGTAAAACCTCATTACTTCACGATGGACACTCTAAATACTCTTCCTCACGTAGTATATCTAAGCATGAATTTTGGATAACAATTCCATATTTAAGATGACTTGAAAAGCCCTAATTTCTGTAATGAAGAGGTCCCATACAAATTCATTCCTCCAAAAATCATATCAAGCTATCAGAAAAGGTGTGTAATTGGTGATTCACCACCGGTCAGATTCTCCAACCACAAAGGTCAAGGCAAATGCTAATTCGTAATCTCTACGTATCGAACCAGAGAAGTGGGAATGAATGAATGGATAGCAACATTATCTATCAGTATTGTAGTTAAATTATAAAATCCCATATCATCACTCATATCATCCTTAGAGCCTCGTGGTCATATGCCTCCATTTTTTATCTATCATAATCCCCACCCACCAACTCCCTAATCATTGTATGGACCATCTACAAGTGGTTGTGGTAATAGGTAAAAATAGTCACCACCTAACACAACCCAGTCAGCCCCTCTACCACGTCATACACCCTCTAAAACAACCTAATAATACTAATTCATCAACCTCGTATTTCCTTCAACTGTCTCATGCTCAGTTATATGATTGGTTAGAAAAACCATATCCATATTTCCCCGATCATCACAGGAGAAATATTTCATGTCCTTCAGCTAACTCGGGCCAACTTTGCAGCCTTAAACTACTGGCCCTATGTCCTATGATCACCTCTAGAAGCATATTAGACGGCTGGATCCATGAGACTATCATTGTATTTCTTCTTCTAAAGTCTCAGTTGTTGGGTTCCCACTACTAGATCCTACTTCTAGTGTCTACTCTACCAAAATCACTCCTCCAATAGGTCTTGCTCAAGCACCCCAGAAATAGAGCAATTTCAAATAGACACCAATGAAGCTTGGATGTCTTAGTGAAAGCCCTTATCAAGGGTCTGAGCCCTAAATTAAAAAAATCATGGACCATATCCAAGGAGCACCATGAGAGATCAGTAAACCTTAGTAAGTTCTCCACTGTGGTGAAAAATCCCTACTACCGATGCATAATCTCTTGTATGTGTACCGATCGTATTGTGGCTAGATAGAACTCCCCCTAAAGAGATCCCAATGTTTTACCCAGAGATTGTTTTCACTCTATGTTATTGATTCCACAAGATCTACCATCTCCTAACGAATCCTTTAAGATTATTCTCCATGTGGAAAAATATATGATCCACCAGATTCCTTAGAAGGTGGAAACTATGAGTGATTTCCTCTAGTGGTTACTTAGCCACCTGGGGGTCTGGCTCACCCTGAATCCTTGGAGGTCACTAATTTTGAAACTCATGCAATTCAATCAACCTGTTTTCATCCTCATCTTGAATATAGATCACAAAATGATGTGCAATAGGTGGTCATATAGATACTAAACAACCCAGATGTGATATCTATAGTATATTCCCCTATACTGCTGCTTTATAACTAGATGGACAATCTTCATGATCACAGAGTGAAATCCCGGTAGGGTATCTTTTCGGAGGAATCCTAAATTAAAAATAAGATGTACCACTATAAAAATAATATATATTGGTAGATTACATAATAAGGACATGGAAAATACATCCATTATAATATGATTCATGTACCAAAAAATTTCCATACAACCAATGTTTACATATACTGGGTTAAAAAGTAGGTAATCAGAATCCTTCTGTATGGATACGCTGGCGACAACACCAACACTGGAATCCCTGTCCTATGAGAAGAAATTGAAACACTAAATACTATTGACCAAAACCAAACTCACAAACTATAGTCTTATAGTATATCCAATACAGTGATATGACTCTTTCCGGATATAACCCACTGAGGTCTGACCCGTGACAACCCCATGCCCACTTCTAATAGGCCAGGGGATAGAGACTAGTGTTGAGTAGGCATATCCAATAAATAGAGGTGTTATCCTAAAGTACTTGTACACATGCACACATCTCTGAACCCACACAGTGATGAAATTTAAAAACAAATGAAACAATGAATGCATTGATATAAAATATCAACACCTATTATTATAGCAAAGTACTGAAAGTAGAAAAGAATCCAAAAAAAAGACCAACCAAAAACAGAAAAGAGTCCAACATTCTCTAAGGGAGAAGAATAAATTCAAATGAAATCCCTTGGTAAAAAAACATGGTTTGACAACCTCCATTTATTCTCCACCCTCACCTTATCACCCAATAACTCAATAAAAAGGGTCATCATCTTCATAAAAGATGGTACATGTGGGAAAATACCATGCTGGGGTGAGTATAAAAATTCTTAGTAGCACACCCCGAAAATGCTCAACATGTATCCCTAAGAATAGTTAGGTAAATAAAAGATATAAAAACACAATGTAATAGAGACACCGTAGAAATCTTAAGAAAGAAACCATGCCACCTATTGGTCATAACCAACTATCATAAACTTGATTATACTCAAACTACTGTCATAGAAACTTGATTAATATGTACAGATCATTGGGCCCTACCCATGAAGAAATATATTCTATGAAAACCCTGATACTCATATAGGGGGCCACACCCAGACCCTCTAGGGGGACACCAAAAACTAAATCTAGATCATCCAGCTACGTTGGGGATCATTTGTCAATGATTCCAAAAACCCTTTCTGATATGACCTTCTAGATGGGGGATCAATTCCCTTATTTTGGGGGTCATGTCGATTTCAAAAACCCCACCAATAGAACAAGGGATGAAAGATTATCACACTCCAGTATCATGGAGGGACACCAAAACTCTATTTAAGACATGGAATATAGAGGGTATCAGAATTCTATGGTTGGAATGTAATGCGACACTATACCCTCAATAGGATGGACTGAGGGAACATGCTCAACCTAGATTATTCAAAACTAAAGAAATAAAGAACTAGAAACACTCTTGAATTAGGTATATGTCATCTACTAGGGGGTAACTATCATGTCCAAATATCCCCATGATTGTCCAAGTGGTGGAGCCTCACATGACATGTAAGTATCTTTATAAACAACATGTAAAAGAAGTACACAATGTGTAGAGACACAAGGTTTCCTTCTTGTTTCATGTGGCCATGTCAGTTTACGGTTCCCATGGCCATGTAAGGAATCGTGTACACTAAGACATGTTTGTTTCCATGTTCATGACATACCAACTCGTTATGTACATTGTCCCATTTTTTGTACTCTCAAAATTAAATGTTGAGTATTGTAGAATGGGTAACACAGTGTATGACCAAGTCACATGATGTGTATCATGAACTAGCCTAAGTCGCCCATTAACTGGTAACTCGGGCCACTCCACGACAAGTCCCGAAAGGTTTTCTCAATCCTCCTAGGATTGAGACAGCCACTAAGGGAATCAATAGAGTAAAAAAGGGAATGATTTATCCCAAATATAAACTATAAAGAAATAGAAAAAAATGAACAACCCAATACACATTTATAAAAAAACTGAATTGACATCATTTATTTGAAAAAACTAAAAGTATAATTGAATGATACGTCTAACCCAACTAGACATGTTGACCAACTAACTCCATGTGACATCTCTGGTAACCCTCCAACACAACGATCCCTTGTTGCTCATGGTGAGCGAACTCATGTTGAAACAATCACAAGGGATAAAAAAATAGAATAAAACTATAGGCATCAGTATTAAACCACATTAGGTCATCCATATATTATATACCCAATGAAATTATAATTTAAATAAAATATATATAAATTTCATGTTTCAAATAAAATATATAAAATTATGTTTTCTAAACAAGGTTTCACGCTATGGAAGTTAATAGTAAAAAGCTTGCATGTTTTATACACAAGAATTATAGAACAATTTCCAAAGATATGGAACATCAAAATGGAAACAACTATCAATATATATGTTTTAATGAAAGTAAACTTTTAAATAAAACACATGTGCTACTGAATTTTCCTTCCCAATACATAATATTTGGATAGTGAATACTATATATCTATTGATCGCTAGTCACAGGAACACCCCTTAGTAATAGTTCATTGTTTTTCCAAGGTACCTAATATCTCGGTGTGAATGTAACCATAAAAATATCTTCTCTTGGGAAAGAGACACTAGGAGGGAACAAATACCCATAACCTAGTGGTCTACAACATCATCATCATAGTTTCTTTTGTGTTTTCATCCTCAATCTTCTATGTGAAATAGGGACGAAACCACTCCGGATCACTACTATACTAGTACACATCCACCCATCTAGATACTCGGGTTTCCCATTAGTTCTCAATAAAGATACACACATTATCAAATACACATTTCACATGAAAATTTCATTCACAAATAAAATACACACAAACAACCTTCAAACAAGCTTTACATTTCTTTCACAAATAAATATACCACTTACATTTTCATAAAACTCTTTCATGAAGTATAATGAGGATTTGAACATAAAATCCTTTAAAAATATCTTCTAAGGAAAAAAACACACCATTACCTTATTGATCTAGATTTTCATCCCCAACTCCATTTAATACATAAATTTCATGGGCCATAAAATGGCTCCAAATCATACAACATGATGTACAAACAAAAACAATTTTTACAAGAAAATTCCACACTGGCCTTGAAGATTTCTTCACAAAAATAAAATTTATTCAAAGGAAAAAATAATATATTCATAAAGAGGTGTAAAAAACAAATTGAAGTAATATAAAATTTAATTAAACCCCAAAAAATTTATGATTACACATTCAAAACCCAACCATTTCTATAATGGTTCCAAACGTACCATTTACTGAGAACACATTCCAAAACACCCTAAAAACTGATACTCACTTCATTATACAACCCAAAACCAGATTATAAACTACATAAAGAATACAAAAAACATTCATTCACATGCTTCCAATATTTTTTATATTCCAAAACAATCATTTTATTTCACCTTGATCACACAAAAGCCAACCAGGAAATTTCTCGAAAACGAGGCATCCAAAAATTTATAAACCAAACTCTATTTAACAGTAAATATGTTATAAAAGAAAATTTATATTCCAAAATTTTATTTAAATAGATAATAAAGGTTCTAAAAATTATAAGTCTGGCGTGAAAGTGAATGAATCATTTGAGTAAGCACTTATTATGCATACTTTACCCAAAACAACACAATTTTCACAAAACAATGCATAAAATACCCTTATTGGACACTAAATAGTTAATACAAAGGGTGTTCAAAAATACATAGCATACATATAATTTGAAAACAGAAATAAAAATATGAATCTTTAATTATAAAGGCTGTTTTGGGGAGAGCATACCTCAAAACCAAGGCGGAATGAAAATTCACACCTGATAACAACTTCTGAGGGTTTATAAACCCTAAACCTATGAATACCGCCCCCAATAGGGAAAAAACCCCATAATAAATCCTGGTATTTCATAACCCTTGGTATTTCATGACTAAGGTAGAATATAGAGGCATGAAACATATGAAGGAGGTGGAGGAAGGATGATAAAAGATAACGGAACTCACCATGATAACTAGGAAACTTTTCATCTTTTGTTATATCCACACCCTTAGAGGAGATTTAACATCTTGGAACTCAATGAAGAGTCTCCTAAGGTCCGGATAGACTAGGTAAATACCATTTGGGGGAAAATATTAAAAAATGATTGATTTATGAAAGATACAAAGTACCTATTCAAATATGGATGATTTGAGAATCTTTGAAGAAGTTCACCCTAGTCCCCAATGAAGATGAGGTCCAAAGAGGAAAAATGGAACATGGGGGAGCGCCTAGATTTTTTGGGCTCGAGTGATAGGTGTAATGAAAAAAATATATTATAAAATGTAAAAGATATAAAAGAAACAAAATATTTTTTTAAAACTCGAAATGAGCTCATGAGATGGTCCAATACCTAATTAAATAACCAAAATAGACCATGATTATGAATTTATAAGGGGTACAAATGGATATGACAATTTTTATATTTTAGGGGATGCCATGTGGAATGTATAATGGGGGAAAATTTTAAAAAAATAAATGATTTGTAAAAGGAAAAAATTTTGTTCTTAAATGTGGGAATGGGCTCATGATTAGGCCTAAATCATGAAGTAACCACCCTTTTCTCAAAAAACCCCCAAGAAATATATTGGAAACATTGTACGATGATTAGAAATATATGGAAAATAAGCACTCAACATTAATCTCATCGAAGAAAAAGAAAAGGATCAGGATTTCCAACAAACTGGATCAAAACCAAGACACGAAAAATCGGGTGTCTCAATACTCCCCACCATTAAATATTTACACTCCCAGAAAACCATAACACTTTCTAGCTGATTGATCAATGCCTAAGTATTTTTCATCAACATAATCCAACCTCTTAATCCAAGGAAATTTCAGCAACCAAAATGTAACTTAATCTTGTTTCTCAAAATGAAACAACAAGTCACAACCACTTCCCAAGAATCAATGGAATGATCAAGCCACTCATCCCCAACTAACCCAATACATTATTGTTGGGACTTCTCCCAAAGATCCCATAGACCACCAAAAACCAAATAAACTCCTGAAATCAAATGATTTCAAGGAATTCATGAATATACTTCCCACCATTATGAACTAACCAACAGTGGACAAAAAAGATTTCCACATGACCTAGAATTGAGCCTCTCCCATAAAGGCCAACCATAATTCCCTTATAATGGTCTACCAACCCAGTATAAGAAAAAAACAACATGACCATTTAAACTACTTGCTCCCAAATGGAGGGGACAAGAACATAGATAAAATCACTCACACGAACCAAAAACCACTACCACGATAATAATGGAGGGAAGATGCCTAATGATTGGACCACTGAATCCAAAGATGAAAAACACCCACCAATCTTCACCTACAGACAGATATAATCCAAAACCGAACCTGATTAAAAATTTTGGTCCACAGATGAACACTGACTGGAATAAGGTATCCAAGATGGTATAACAATAGACAATACATGAGGGGTAATTCTACCATTCTCTTTGTGATAAGAGGAAATTCACAACGATGGGGAACCATAATAGAGACATAGAAACTTCCTTGCCACTGCGGTGGAGGCATGATATTAGTCGAGCTCCCCACATTATTGGTGATTTACTAACATTGTGAAAATATTCACTCCAAGTCCTATGGTTGGATCCTTGATGTTTGAAGCATCTGTTTCTCCATATTATAGAGCTAAGGATCCCAACACCCCACGAAGCTCAATAGTACAAACAAAATACCATCACTGAAAAGAAATATAAGTATACAAAAAAATCAATCTCCCTAACTTCAAATAAGGATCATAATGGAAAAGGAACGTGGTGAAACATATCAACACCACTGAGCACTATTACCACAACCGATACAGACAGCATAATAGGAATGCACTTTATTACTAGCCCAAACATCTCTCTATTCCAAAAAACAGGGTGAGACGTCATTACAGTATGTGTATTTAACCTTTGCAATGAATCCTTAGGCTAATAAACTAGAAATCATGCCAACAAAGAACTATATTTGGCCACATCACAACATCCAACACACCTTTAGAAAGCCACTAAACATTACCTCAAAACTGAGAAACTAACAAGATTCCATATCAAGATACAAAAATAGTATGACATATAGATCAAAAGTAAGAATATCAAATAAACAAGACTTCTAAGACATAGAAAAAACCAACCACATAACAATTGGTCTGTAAACAAATTCCACAATTTTTCATCTCAAAACGCTTTTGAAAAAAAAACAACATTATGGATTTTGACATTCACCAATGGTGTTTCATCAAGTCTCACTCACATGCACATTTCAATGGCACCTTGGGAAACCAACCACCATTCCATATCAGGGATCCATCTAGATATCCATAAAACCATGCATGTGAGCACCCATGAAAACACAAAAGGAAAAAACAAAACAACATCATTCCAAAAAATAATGTACCTTAAAAGGTCACACTAACCACCTAGTTAAAAACTATTTTTATATTTAAAAAACAAACCATGCTTCATTAATAACCGTTTGATTATAAACCATACATTTTTCATTTTTAATTACTTTCAAAACAACCTAGGTACTCCAAAAACCCCTTTCCCATTTTTAGAAATTCAGTAAGGCCTCATATCATAATCTGATGGCCATAGAGACAAAGATACTTTCTGGGAAAACACCAACCACTCAAAAAAATTCAAAAACCAATCCATCATTTTTAAACACTTTTAAACTGAACAACCCCCCCCCCCATTTGAAACAACTTTTGAGAATCACATTAAAATGTTCCATGCTTTTAGAACATTTTGTTTCAACAAACCACATGTTTATATTGTGAAAAATCCAATCTCGTTAAATAATTTTCACTTTATTCCTATGATTTGTTTCACGTAACCAAACATTAAAAATATTTATTATATTAAATTTTGAAAATAAATTTCCAAAATTCTCACAGGAGTATTTTCAGTATAATCTTTCTATTCTTGAAAGGTCCAAGAGACCCACAAAATGGAACTACTATCAGTGGGTGACTTCACCATATGGTAGAAGACCACATGCTAATCACACCACAAACATGGAGAACCATATCATGATCATTCTCCAGTTCCACATGGATTTATAAGAAATGTAATATCACAGAATCCATATGTCCAACTGTAAGTCCCCAACCTTAATCCTTACTTAATCTTGAGTTAATACAAGATTACACATTGAGGATCTTTTTAGGTTTAGAGTTTTAGAGGATTAGATCATAAAACGTTCATTACATTCCACATTTAAACAAAGTGGTTACATAAAAGACAGGATTCATTCTTCCCATCAACGGAAACATATTTAAAATAAAACTTGGATTCTTTCTTGACACATCCTTGACACTATCATCACATCACGTACCTTTCCATTGACCTGTGAAAAACATTTTAAAAACTTGGGATGAGCATAAAAAACCTCAGTATGGGATATAAAAATATGGAAAGGAAACATGAGTTCATATATAGATAAGAATGAAATCGTACTTTACCCATAAAACTTAGGCACTTTAATATACCTCATAAAATCATAAAAATCATATGACATAAAGGTAACTTGAGTCATTCATAACATTCTTATGTAGGGAGTAACCCTCTTGGTTACGTTTGGAATACCCATCACAGTATATTCCCTAAATCTCTTCAGAGAAACCTTAATGTTTCACTCCTTTGCATTACCTAATGCATTGGAGAGCTATATCAGGCTCACCCGCCCTTAGTTTATCACTGAACCACCCATCTTCATATTAATGCCCAAGAACCTCAACATAATCGTATCACATAAAACATGCAAAAAGGAAACATAACATTTCCACCTTTCAATCACAAGATATCAATACAACAAATTGATATAAAAACATTATGAAAACCATTTTCAATACCAAAATAAAAGAAAATTAAAACATGGTATTTATTTCTCTTTTTTTTTAAATATTGCTTGTAGAGGAAGCCGAAACTCAAATAATGGACACAGCGGCGGAGTAGTCGTTGTCGCCGCATACGTACGAAAAAAACACTCCCTTTTGTTTTTTAGTAAACGATTCGTATAAAAAAGATTCCTTTTGAATAAATGTAAAAGTCAAAGGGATTTATACACCGTATAAAATAAGGTTGTGTATAAAACAAAATACGCTTCAATGAAAGGAGATTGAGACGAAGTCCCATTCAAAGATGGTATCCTTGGTTTAAGGATAAATCAATTACATAATTATGTGTGACAAATGAATACACAAAATATAAGTGGATATTAAGTGTAAAATAATCAAAGGTCATTCACACATATTCAAAGGATGAAATATTCAATAACTACATGTTGAACCCAAAGAAATCGAAATTGGGTTAAGAAGTTCCCTTGACAGCCTAACGACGTCACATAAAAATGAGTTGATGAGATATAAAAAGTGTATATCATCACTTGGACATAAAATTTACATCAATAAGGATATATTAGAACATATCCCAACATAAAAATATGTAAATTAAATTACCCAACAAAAGAAGTCTTTTAAAAAAAAGAGGGAGAAAGGTTCCTTTACCGACTTGGGTATCTTTCAAAACATACACCCTATGAAAGAAGGACAATAAATCATTGATGTAAATACTCATAAAAGAAATTATATTACACAAAGAGTAGAATAATTGGAATTACATACACCACTCAAAGGAAATTGTGGCAAATGTAGCATAAATCTCATGGTAATAAAAGTGAGATGAAAAATCCCTTACGAAAACTCAGCAGCCTAACGGCGCCACCAAAAACTTCTAAAATGGATTGATGAGAGAGAATAGGGTCTCTCATCACATGAACATAAAAATTACAGTATGTTTCATATAAAATAACATCCCAATAACAAGAAAGATGAGCTTTATAGGGAATTACATAAAAGAGTGTACTTAAAAAGAAAGAGAGGAGTAAGATCCCTTACCTTCGGTCCGACTTGACTCGATCGTTCTTTAACGTCCTGAATAATAAACTTGAGTTAATTTATAATTGATTAAGAACCTTTTTAAAGTTCATTATTCCTTTTATATCACTTATTTCCATGTTATAAACATTATGTAACCATTTATGTTAATAATGTTTGTTTTTTCGATATTTGGTTCTTAAGTCGAAAGTGGACTTCTTACAATTACATGTTGTTCGTGTGGTCAAAGGTTCTTTATATACAGAATGAAATTCCTGATTTGGATATCATATATATCATATATATCCAGAATATACATGTATTTATAATATTACATAACCATTTAGAGGTAATAAATGAAATGCACCTTTTATGGAGACGGTAAGCTGTACGTACACATGAACACTACTTTCATTTCATTGTCATATTAATGGAATTAAAACTAAATGAGAGGTATGTATATTTTAATTCCAGAATTATTTTCATCATTTATATATATCATTCATTATATATATCCATTATATAAATATACTTTTAATAGTACATTACATTTGGGGGTAAGAAATGAAATGCACCATTCATGGAGACGGTAAGCCGTATGTATGCATGAACGCTACTTCCATTTCTATTTCATATTTTCTAGAATGGAATCATAAAGATATAAGAGTATATTATAATTCTAGTATAATAACATATATAATATCATTAACTTTATCCTTTACACATCCCACATATGGTATTAACGAATCAAATCACTTTCAGGGGGCGGTAGTCCGCACTTCCTAAAATGAAGATATCGTGTTTACCCATAATGGAAACAATAATGGTATGCCATAAATGAAAAATACAGAAGCTTAAGGAAAGAATAAACATATTATATATCATATATAAGAATAGTTACATCATAATGGCCACCTTTGATGGTGTTAAATGAGTATTGAACAATCATCGTTTCGGGAGGCAGAATTTCGCCATCCACGGAAATCGTATGGTCTTTAACCATTTGATGTAGTTGTGTGAGAGTGTAGCTCGAATAAATATTATAAAAACATCCTAGTATATTGAAGATACTTTTTTTGTTACAAAAGATGTAAATAAAAAGATTTTAGGGGGTTGGAGAAGCAAAATAAAACAAATGAACATGAGAGAATGAATTGCCTTTAAAAGTGTAACTCCTTTTGATTTTAGCCTAAAGGCTTCCTTAGAAAGGATTATGCCCAAAGTAAATCCTCTAGGATGAGGAGAGGCATGTGGAGAGAGTAAATGTTTAGGGGATGGCCGAGCCAAAGGCTTGAGGAGTGTGTGAAATGAGGTAGAGGTGGGGGTCTTTTATAAGAGAAGAGGAGGGGCACTTTTGGAAATCATGAAACTATTATTTTATTTTCAAAAGTGTTTCGAATTTCTAAGGTCTCGCATTGATATATTTCTAAGATAAGATTATAATGCTTCGAAATATTCCTATCCAATAGTTTTTGGACAAGTGTAGGTCTTATATTTTATATTATCGTTTCATTTTATTTTAACTGTTCATTAATGAGGTCATCGTTGCATCATCATGATATCATAATTAAATTAATTTATTTAATGTCTAAAAATTATAACAAAAATATCCTGATGTATCTTCCAAAGAGTATTTATAGTCAAAAATATGATTAGTATAACCCCTTCTAAAAATTGTTTTAGTAAGACAATATTTGTTAGTGTCATTTTCACCTTTATTTAAAAAAAGGCATTAAAGTCATTATCTCACCCAAGAGGCTCCATAGGGTCCCCTAAATCGACCCATGGGTTGTCTTGGTCGGACATGACACATCCAGTAGGATTATTACAAGTTTCATGGTGTTTTCATATTTTTATAATATCATTTTTACCTTAAATTACACTAATTACCTCTAATCGCGATTAATGAAAAAAAGTTACTATTCACCAAAAAATTATTTTCATCTAATTGAACCAAATTTTACATACTAATGACAACCATGTATGTCAGATTTTAAAAATTCAATACACATTAGTGGTAAACTTTCAGTTAACTGAAAAATTAGTTTGCTTGATTACCACTTAGTGGTTTCACTATTCATCAAAAATTGGAGTTTTTCAGAAAATTACCCAAAAATTCCCTCTAAGCTATATTCGATATTCCGAATTCAAAAATGATGTTTATATTACCTAATTCAAAGAATATAAGTAGAATTAATTAATTTAATAATTAACTCCTGCTGTCAAAACAAATAGCATGTTTTTAAGAAACAATATATATCAAAAGATTGATATTTGTTTATGTCGAATTTCAAAGTGAAATTAATTCCAAAGTCCACCATTGAATCAAATGGTAAAAATATTTTATGGTTTCACTTTAAAACCAATTCAAAATATAATCTAATCATATAAATAAATTAGATTAAAAAGTGGTTTTGAATTAAAATACAACATTTTACACTATTCATTAAAAAAAATGAACTTTATCGGAAAGATACCAAAAATTTACAAAAAGTAAATTTTGATGTCCCGATTCTTAAGAAGATTTTTATTTGGTCTAATATAATGGATAAGAGTGAACAAAAATATATTTAATGACGGTTTTCCATCAAAAGGCGATAAGTGAACCTTTAGTGAAAACTAGGGCATATACGCCTAAATTTGAATTCTTTTCGTATTTTAAGCCTTTATCTTTTATTGGATATATATAAAAACATTTAAAAACATATATAGTCATATTTTAGTTATTTCTATACATTCCCTCCAATACAACGACTACTGGTTAACTACCATTTAAAATAATATTATTTTATTATTAGAGTGCAACGTAAGATTCCCAAGAAACTTGTTGTTGCGTATTGGGTACGCCATCGAGCATAGAATCCCCTTTAAAGTAATATTAATATTTGATTCACAAATATGGATAAATATAAAGATTTCATATTCTTTATTTACTTGGGGTGTTACATCCTTCCCCCCTTTTGGTAATTGCATCCTCGCAATTTTAAAATTGGGCTTGGTAACATCCTTGAAAGTCCCACATCAGAAGAAGAGTCGGTAAAACAATGAATTTAAAATAAAGAAAGATAAGTACAAAGGTCACCCGAGTTAACCCATACTAGGATTCCCAGTATGAAAACATGGACATGGAGGAGAAAACATAGGGTCATGTGCTGATGAAGAGTGATAGAAAATATGTTTTGGAGAAAGTTAACCACAAGAAAATCACAAACTTGTGATGGGTTAAACGGTATTCGATTCCCCAGTAAGAAAAGTTAATAGACAACATTTTTGTTTTAAGTTACTTTTTATTGAGTAATTTATTCATAAGGAAACATAATCACTTATCATGTTGGATTTCAACTTTTACACAAACTCATATTTTCTCCAAAAGACGAGTATTTAAGAAGACTTGTTCACATTAAGAGTACTATAATAAAATTCTAGAGAATCACCTAATCCACAAAAGAGAAATATATTCTTACCATGTATTTAGACCAAAACCAAAACCAAAAAGGCTAGTACAAGATCAGATAATCCCGAAAAGGATAACCCCTTATAAAAAGAAAATCTATTCCTAATCTCCAAAATTTGTCCAACAAAAGCCAAAGTTCAACGAGGACCATTCGATAATCAATTTGTCCATAAAATTCTTCAAAGTAAACCAAACTAAGATTGAAACCCAAATATTTTAGGGATTTAGTCACATAGTCTTCCAAGTTAAATCGTAACATTTTTCTCCAAACAACATCAGTTGCTCCTAAAGTCTCGTATTGAAAAGTAATTAACCTAATCACATATCCTCCATGATAGGTTAATAATTTTCATAAATAACCCAAAATCAACTTACTCTTAATTCATAAAATCGTATAACTAAAAAGAATCAGTCAAACTAACCAGGAACTTCACGTAGTCCAGTGGTAGGCGATAAATACCAGTCGCACTTTGGTTGTGGGTTCGATTCCCACAGCTTTGTCCGACACGACGGGTAGTCACACGATATGCATGTTGTCCCTTTTCCAAAACTATATAATTCTCAAATCATTCCCCAAAAAGGGATAAAATCATCAAAAATAACCATAACATAATTTAACCTTAATTTTATCTCATGCCTTTCACTTCAATCAAAACATATAGTGACCCATAATTACCTCAAAAGTAAGGATCATATAAACCCAAATGGTTCTTTATAACTATGTCCACAAAATAAAGATAAATATTCCTTGAATAAAATTTGTCTATATTAAACATCAGGGTTACACATAATATAAAAAGTCTTCTAATGTAACCCCATCATCAAAAGAGACTTAATACTCTTAAGAATTTCACCATAACTCTTGAATCCCTTGTATGTTGACATCTTACTCATTCAACATTCTTCATGATCCATTAACCATTCCTTTCCATCTTATTCCGAAATACCTCTTTCCTACAAACGATGTCATGAATCAAATCCTATGATTCCAAAATAGGAAAACAATAGTCATGAAATAATACATACCTTTGATTGGTCATTGTCAGTTTCTTCATCCTCAATCGGAATGGCATTAGGTATTGGTAAACTAACATTTTTACGCTCTTGGTGATCCCATTCACGAAACCTCTTCATAGGACATGTGTTTGCATAATGACCATGCACACCACATTTAAAAAAATCAATTGATTCCTCAGAAAGAACTTCTTTCCCTTTCCTCGAGTCAACTGGATGCTTCCTTTTTACATGGAAGGTTCATGCTTTATGACCATCATTTCCACATCTATAGCATATTTCTGTCCCTTTGAAACATTTTCCTAGGTGTTTCTTTCCACATCTTTGACACATAGGTTTTTTAACACACTTACCTTTATGATTATTACCTGTACTTCCGTAGGGATTTGTTTCTCACATATATGATGCCTTAGAGAAATCACCAAGGTTTAGGTGGTCAATCATGACTCCAGATAGTTGATTGAGAATAATCACAAGAGTTCTCATTGAAGCTCCCATATCATTCAGTTGCTTGCTCAAAAAATTGTCACAATTTCCTTCACATCCACTTTTACATTGGTGCCTGCTAGATCCATCCATTTACTAAAACCAAAAAGGTCAGTGTGAGTATATAAAAAAAATCATCATGTACTAATGAGGAAGATAAACACTAAGATATACTTACTCATTCAATTTATCTAAAACTAGGACTCTTTCTGAAATCATAACCATTATGGTAATGCCACTTATGCTTAAAGAATACCCTAACCTCTAAAGTTATCTAAACCGACCTCTGATACTAACTGTAAGGCCCCAACCTTAAACCTTACCTAATCTTGAGTTAATAAAAGATTACACATTGAGGATCTTTTCAGGTTTAGAGTTTTAGAGAATTAGATCATAAAACTTGCATTACATTCCACATTTAAACAAAGTGGTTACATAAAAGACAGGATTCATTATTCCCATCAATGGAAACATATTTAAAATAAAACTTGGATTCTTTCTTGACAAATCCTTGACACTATCATCACATCACGTACCTTTCCCTTGACCTGTGAAAGACATTTTAAAAACTTGGGATGAGAATAAAAAATCTCAGTAAGGGATATAAAAATATGGAAAGGAAACATGAGTTCATATATACATAAGAATGAAATCATACTTTACCCATAAAACTTAGGCACTTTAACATACCTCATAAATCATAAAAATCATATGACATATAGGTAACTTGAGGCATTCATAACATTCTTACGTAGGGAGTAACCCTCTTGGTTACGTTTGGAATACCCATCACAGTATATTCCCTAAATCTCTTCGGAGAAACCTTAACGTTTCACTCCTTCGCGTTACCCAATGCATTGGAGAGCTATATCGGGCTCACACGCCCTTAGTTTATCACGGAACCACCCGTCTTCATATTAATTCCCAAGAACCTCAACATAATCGTATCACATAAAGCATGCATAAAGGAAACATAAAAATTACACCTTTCAATAACAATATATCAATACAACAAATTGATATAAAAACATTATGAAAACCATTTTCAATAACAAAATAAAAGAAAAGTAAAACATGGTATTTATTTCTCTGTTTTTTTTAATATGGTTTGTAGAGGAAGCCAAAACTCAAATAATGGTCACGGCGGCGGAGAATTCGTTGTCGCCGCATACGTACGACAAAAACACTCCCTTTTGTCGTTTAGTAAACGCTTCGTATAAAAAAGATTCCTTTTGAATAAATGTAAAAGTCAAAGGGGTTTATACACCGTATAAAATAAGGTTGTGTATAAAACAAAATATGCCTCAATGAAAGGAGATTGAGACGATGTCCCATACAAAGACGATATCCTTGGTTTAAGGATAAATCAATTACATAATTATGTGTGACAAATGAATACACCAAATATAAGTGGATATTAAGTGTAAAATAATCAAAGTTCATTCACACATATTCAAAGGATGACATATTCAATAACTACATGTTGAACCCAAAGAAATCGAAATTGGGTTAAGAAGTTCCCTTGACAGCCTAACGACATCACATCAAAATGAGTTGATAAGAGATAAAAAGTGTATATCATCACTTGGACATAAAATTTACATCAATAAGGATATATGAGAACATATCCCAACATAACAATATGTAAATTAAAAGACCCAACAAAATAAGTCTTTTAAAAAAAAGAGGGTGAAAGGTTCCTTTACCGACTTGGGTATCTTTCAAAACATACACCCCATGAAAGAAGGACAATAAATCATTGATGTAAATACTCATAAACGAAATTATATTACACAAAGAGTAGAATAATTGGAAGTACATACACCACTAAAAGGAAATTGTGGAAAATGTATCATAAATCTCACGGGAATAAAAGTGAGACGAAAAATCCCTTACGAAAACTCGGCAGCCTAACGGCGCCACCTAAAACTTCAAAAATGGATTGATGATAGAGAATAGGGTCTCTCATCACATGAACAAAAAAATTACAGTAAGTGTCATATAAAATAACATCCCAATAACAAGAAATATGAGCTTTAGAGGAAATGACATAAAAGAGTGTACTTAAAAAGAAAGAGAGGAGTAAGATCCCTTACCTCGGGTCCGACTTGACTCGATCGTTCTTTAACGTCCTGAATAATAAACATGAGTTAATTTATACATGATTAAGAACCTATTTAAAGTTCATTATTCATTTAATATCACTTATTTCCATGTTATAAACATTATGTAACCATTTAAGTTAATAATGTTTGTTTTGTCAATATTTGGTTCTCAAGTCGAAAGTGGTCTTCTTACAATTACATGTTGTTCGTGTGGTCAAAGGTTCTTTATATCCATAATGACATTCCTGATTTGGATTTCATATATATCATATATATCCAGCATATACATGTATTTATAATATTACATAATCATTTAGAGGTAAGAAATGAAATGCACCATTCATGGAGACGGTAATCCGTACGTACGCATGAACACTACTTTCATTTCATTGTCATATTAATGGAATTAAAACTAAATGAGAGGTATGTATATTTTAATTCCAGAATTATATTCATCATTTATATATATCATTCATTATATATATCCATTATATAAATGTACTTTTAACAGTACATTACATTTGGGGGTAAGAAATGAAATGCACCGTTCATGGAGACGGTAAGCCGTACGTACGCATGAACGCTACTTCCATTTCTATTTTGTATTTTTTGGAATGGAATCATAATGATATAAGAGTATATTATAATTCCAGTATAATAACATATATAATATCATTAACTTTATCCTTTACCCATCCCACATATGGTATTAACGAATCAAATCACATTCAGGGGGCGGTAGTCCGCACTTCCTAAAATGAAGATATCGTGTTTACCCATAATGGAAACAATAATGGTATTCCATAAATGAAAAATACAGAAGCTTAAGGAAATAATAAACATATTATATATCATATATAAAAATAGTTACATCATAATGGCCACCTTTGAAGGTGTTAAATGAGTATTGAACAATCATCATTTCGGGAGGCAGAATTTTGCCATCCACGGAAACCGTATGTTCTTTAACCATTTGATGTAGTTGTGTGAGAGTGTAGCTCGAATAAATATTATAACAACATCCTAGTATATTTAAGATACTTGTGTTGTTACAAAATAAGTAAATAAAAAGAGTTTAGGGGGTTGGAGAAGCAAAATAAAACAAATGAACATGAGAGAATGAATTACCTTTAAAAGTGTAACTCCTTTTGATTTGAGCCTAAAGGCTTCCTTTGAAAGGCTTCTGCCCAAAGGGAATCCACTAGGAGGAGGAGAGGGATGTGGAGAGAGTAAATGGGTAGGTTATGGCCGATCCAAAGGCTTGAGGAGTGTGTGAAATGAGGTAGAGGTGGGGGGCTTTTATAAGAGGAGAGGAGGGTCACTTTTGGAAATCATGAAACTATTATTTTATTTTCAAAAGTGTTTCGAATTTCTAAGGTCCCACATTGATATATTTCTAAGCTAAGATGATAATTCTTCTAAATATTCCTATACAATAGTTTTTGGACAACTGTAGGTCTTAGATTTTATATTATCGTTTCATTTTATTTAAACTGTTCATTAATGAGGTCATTGTTCCATCATCATGATATCATAATTAAATTAATTTATAAATGTCTAAAAATTATAACAAAACTATCCTGATGTAGGAAATCTTTTTATCTTTCCAAAGAGTATTTATAGACAAAAATATGATTAGCATAACCCCTTCTAATTTTTTTTAGTAAAACAATTTATGTTAGTGTCATTTTCGCCTTTATTTAAAAAAAGACATTAAAGTCATTATCTCACCCAAGAGGCTCCATAGGGTCCCCTAAATCGACCCATGGGTTGTCTTGGTCGGCCATGAATCATAAAATAGGGGTAGGACAAGTTTCATGGTGTTTTCATATTTTTATAATATCATTTTTACCTTAAATTACACTAATTACCTCTAATCGCGATTAATGAAAAAAAGTTACTATTCACCAAAAAATTATTTTCATCCCATTGAACCACATTTTACATACTAATGAAAAACATGTCTGTCGGATTTTCAAAATTCAATACACATTAGTGGTAAAATTTCATTTAACTGAAAAATCAGATTGCTTGATTACCACTTAGTGGTTTCACTATTCATCAAAAATTGGAGTTTTTCAGAAAATTACCCAAAAATTCACTCTAAGCTATATTCGATATTATGAATTCAAAAATGATTTTTATATTACCTAATTTAAATAATATAAGTAGAATTAATTAATTTAATAATTAACTCCTGCTGTCAAAACAAATAGCGTGTTTTTAAGAAACAATATATATCAAAAGATTGATATTTGTTTATGTCGAATTTCAAAGTGAAATTAATTCCAAAGTCCACCAATGAATAAAATGGTAAAAATATTATATGGTTTCACTTTAAAACCAATTCAAAAGATAATATAACCATATAAATAAATTAGATTAAAAAGAGGGTTTGAATTAAAATACAACATTTTACACTATTCATTAAAAAATGAACTTTATCGGAAAGATACCAAAAATTTACACAAATAAATTTTGATGTCCCGGTTCTTAAGAAGAGTTTTATTTGGTCCAATAGAATGTATAATAGTGAACTAAAATTTATTTAATGATGGTTTTCCATCAAAAGGCGATAAGTGAACCTTTAGTGAAAACTAGGGCATATACGCCTAACTTTGAATTCTTTCCATATTTTAAGCCTTTATCTTTTATTGGATATATCTAAAAACATTTAAAAACATATATAATCATATTTTAGTTATTTCTATCCATTCCCGCCAATACAATGGCTACATGTTAACTACCATTTAAAATAATATTATTTTATTATTAGAGTGCAACGTAAGATTCCCAAGAAACTCGTTGTTGCGTATTGGGTACGCCATCGAGCATAGCATCCCCTTTAAAGTAATATTAATATTTGATTCACAAATATGGATAAATATAAAGATGTCATATTCTTTATTTACCTGGGGTGTTACACCCACTCCTGCTGTCATATCCCAACACAAAACAATCAGCAAAAACCAATCACACTAATAAAACTAGGCATCCCATGGAAACATGAGGATCAAAATGAGTAATCGTTCATCACTCTCTTCCTGAATATACACCTCAAGTACCTAAAATCATACTCCACATACCTTTCAATCCCCCAAATAATAGGTGTCCTCTAAAAAGCAAGGTCTTCTAAGAGTCAACCTCCCTTTGATACCATTTTGTCACGAACTAGCCCGATTCGACCCTGAACTGGTCACTCTAGCCACTCCACAACAAGTCCCGAAAGGCATTCCTGAACCTTCCCAGATGGATACAAGCTCTTAGAGAATAAATAAAATAAAAAAGTGAATTATTTCTCCCAAATATAAAAAATAAGGTAAAGAATAGAAATAATTGACAGCCTAATACACATTTATATAAAAATTGAACTGACATCATTTCTACGACAAAAATGAAAGTAAAACTGAACGATAAAACTATACCAACCATACATGATAACCAACTAAATTCGAGCGACCACTCTATTCACACTACAACACAACAATCCCATGTCACTCAAGGAAATTGAACTCAAGCTGAAACCTACACAAGGTCTAAAAATAGAAGAAAATTCTTGGTATGAGTATTAAAACCCAGTAGGGTATACCAATATTCTATTTCCAATACCCATCCATATAAAAAAATAAAAATGTATTTCATGGTTGAAATAAAATATATAAAATTTTGTTTTCCAAACAAGGTTCAGTGCTATGGAAGTCACCAGATAGAATCTTACATGTTTTTCACACAATATTTCTAGAAAATTTCCAAAGATATATAACTTCAAAATTAAAACACTTTCCAAGAGGGGTTCTTTTAAGAAAGTAAACTATTAAATAAAACACAAATGATACTGGATTTTCTCACAAAATACACTATATATAGATGATGAATACAATATATCCAATGAGAACTAGTCTTGAGAACACCCCGAGACACTAGTCCGTTGTGATCCCAAAGTAACTCATATCTTGGTGTGAATGTAACCCGAACAATATCTCTTCTGGTTCATGAGAAAGTAGTACGGAAAAAATACCCATAACCTAGTGGTCCCTATCATCGTCATCATAGTTTACTTAGTATTTTCATCACCAAACTTGCTACATGAAATGAGGATGAAACCCTTCCGGATCACTAGCATACTAGTACATGATCTCCCACCTAGATACGCAGGTTTCCCTTTTGTGCTCAATCAAGTTCCACATATTTTAAAATACACTATTCACATTAAAATTTCATTCCCAAATAATACACACACAAAAATCCCGAAAACATGTTTCACATTTCTTTCACAGATCAATAAATTACATAAAAATTCCAAAAAACAAATTCAAAAATTATAATGGGGATTTTCACGTAAAATCCATTCAAAAATGATCTTTTAAGAAGAAACTCCCACCATCACCATATGGAAACAGATTTGGAATCCCCAATACGATTTAATAAATAATTTTCATGGACCATAAAATGGATCCAAATGATAAAATATATAGTACAAACGGAAACCATTTTTACAAGAAAAATACCAAATGGGCCATTAATCATTCTTCACAAAAACAAAATTTATCAAAAGAAATAATTACACTATAAATAATTTTCTGTAAACACACCATTTTCCATAATATAACATTTACATAAAACCCTCAAAATCCTAGGTTACACAATCCATACCCATCCACTTCTATAAAGGTTCCTAACGTGTTATTTATCACGGACACATGCCAAAACACACTATAAACCAATACTAACTTCATTATAAAACCCAAAAAAATATTGAATCCCACATAATAAACCCAAAAATTCATTTATTCACATTATTCTAATAATTTTCATAATCCAAAAAAATCATTTTATATCACCTTCAGCACACAAAAGCCAACTGGGCACTTTTCTAAAAATGAGGTTTGAAATAATTTATAAACCAAACTCTATTTAACTCCCAAAATTTTTAAATTTTCATGACAAAATTTTATCTAAATATAAAAACCATGTTCTAAAGATTATATCTCAGGTGCGAAAGCAAATAGATCATTTAAACAAACACTTAGTGTGCACACATTACCCAAAATAACACAATTATAACAAAACAAAGCATAAACTACCCTTATTGAAAACTAAATAGTTGATAAAAAGGGTGAAAAACAATATCTATCATATATATAAGTTGAAAACAAAAAGAAACAAATAAATCTTGAATTATAAAGGTAGTTCTTGTAAGAACTTATTTCAAAACCAAGGTGATATGAAAACACACACCTGATAACACCTTCTGAGGGTTTATAAACCCTAAACCTATGAATACCACCCCAAAAAATGAAAACCCCCCATAAAAAATCATAAAATAACATAAATATAGGTCTTCTATGACCAGGGCAGAAGGTATAGGCATGAAAAATTTGAAGTATGAGGAGGAACAAGGGGAAAGGAGAAAAGAACTCAACTTGATAACTAGAGAACTCTTCATATTCCCTTAGATCCACACCCATAGAGGAGAGTTAATGGCTTGGAACTCAATGGAGAGGATCCCTATTTCAGGAAGAAAAAGAGAAAGAGTAATTTTTTGTAATGGATTAAAAAATTAATGAGTTACAAAAGAAAGAAATTACCTTTTCGAATATGAACGATTTGAGGAACCTTAAGGATGTTCTACCCAATCCTCGATTAAGATGAGGTCCAAAGACATAAAATTGAACAGGGGGGTGGGTCTAGAATTTGTGGGCTTATGTGAGAGGTGGAATGACTGAAAATTATTAAAAATTATTATGATATAATAGAAATACAATATTTTTTAAAAAAATTGGAATGGGATCCCAAGTTGTCCCAATACCTGAATAAATATCCCAAATACACCATAATTATGAATTACTAAGGGGTCCAAATTGATATGGTGGTCTGAATATTTCAGGGGAGGAAATTTGGGAAGTGGAATGGGTGAAAAATGATAAAAAACGAATGATTTATAGAAGAAACAAATTTTTTTAAAATTTGGAAATGAGCTCACGGTTTGGCCCCAATCTTGATGTTACCACCATTTTCTCCATCAACCACCAAACTAGGTATGGGGAACCCATGGTAGGATGATTAAACATAGATTTAACTTCAATACTAAACATTAATCTCAAATATAACCCAAGAAAATTATTGGTGTTTCTAACAAACTGGATCAAAACTAATACATTACAAACTGGATATGACAGTGTGTTATACGTAAATCTGGCATGAACCCTAGCTCTGCAAACAGGGGTCCCACATGGCATGTAACCATAAATACACACCTTCATGCTCATTATTTTCCAGATCTATAGGGATCTCCCCTATGTCTTCCTACACATCACCTGAGTTTCCTCCCTTTCCGAAACATGTAGAAATGGGTTTGACCAGTAATTTCCAACACTAATCGATGGAGAACTAGACTCACATCCCCTTGGGAATCACCGCATCATTGAATCATTGTAATGAATCAAAACTAAGAACAAAGTAACATTAAAATACATTCTGATCCACCTATAATTATCCACAGCTATCATTTCACCTCGATCAAACCATCGATCATGAACCGCGCCAACAATATCGATTTGTTGCACTAAGGAACAGTTGTGAAATGATAAAATATTTGATATTCATCGAACTGTCAGCCAAAAAAGAATTCTTGATATGAACATGTGATGAATAGAGAGATAAATCCATAAACCATAAAATTTTATAAAGTGCCTCAACCATTTTCCCTTTGGCCTCGATTTTTTGTTTTACGAGAGGATGAATGAAGACGGATAAAATCACATAGAATAATATAAAATACCGTCAAATTAAATCTATCGATGATTCATGTATCAATTATACTCATGGAATTGATCTACGATCATATGGGATTAATAAATATGATTTAAATCACATCAAAAGATATCTTACATGGAGTTTGGTTCAATTTTTTATAAATAAATTTTTCTTTTCCATTGTTGTAGAGATCATCCAAATTTGTTTCTTCATCAAGCCACAATATGGTCCTATTCTGTCTCCGTTCATCAAGAAAGTTCTACAATGGTAGTCCAAACCTCTAGGTATTGAGTGGATAACCCAACGAAAAACCTATAATAGTACATTTGATGGAGAAATACTCATTATGTCAAAAACTAAACAATATAAATTAATTATTTGTTTTATTTTATTTAATCACTCCCGTTACGACTTTTTCAAAAATGGCTCGCGCCAACAAAGGTTTTTTCACTCCTTGGGTAAAACTTGCATTCTGAAATCAATGGTACCCTCAAATTTCTGATGCGGGACCCTGATTGGGATTTTTTCCACATTTTAGGAATATTTTGACCATGTTCTATTTAATATATTGAATATATTTCCAACATTTATTCCAAGCACACTTGGACCCAGATTCATAGGTTTTCTAAATGCGTGGTCTTAAAAATATCTATATAAAATCCAAAAAAATACATTGAAAAAATCATCAATTAAGGAACTACACAATCCTTTTTTAGAATATTGGATTTCAGCTAGCCCCACTAATTTTTTTTACCATAAACCCCATCGAATATATATATAATCTAAATTAATTAAATTCTTATTTTTATGAATAAAATGGATCACCTTACTCAAAAATATATTTACCATCATTATGCTATTATTGGCCAATCCACACACAAGCTCCAAGTCTATAATTCATACTACAAGGCTGAAGAAATTAATTAAAATAATTTTTATTTAATTTTATTGTTTAATACAATGAGAAATAATAAAAAATCAAACCATTGAACATATCATCATCAAAGACAATATCAATGATATTTGAAAGACTCATATTAGGCCTTTGACATTCCTGTGAAAAAATATCACTGAACTATTTACCAATTTATCACTAATTTTAAAAAACTTTGGTTATATTTCTAATAAAGAGGATCATATCAGATCCCACTATATAAATAATTATAAATGGGAAGCATTACTTCTCTTTTTACATCCTCATATGGCCATACTATAAATTCCCATCATATGAAGATGATTCGACCATGATCTGGTGGATTTATCCTTACAGCCATAAATGGAGATGCCAAAAATTATACGGAGATAATGAAATATAATACAAGAAAATGATATATTGTATTTATTTTTTGATGTTTCATGAAACAACTATATAAAAACCATGAATCCAATTTGAAAAGTGGTGGCTCTATGTGAGAGAAATAAAGGGGGAGGGGCTAGCCAATGGCCTCCCTCAAAATCCCTTTCAGTTATTGAGGAAGAGGGGTATAACATGTTAAATACAGGTTTATCCCTCCATTTTCAAAATTTTGAGAGAGGCAGGTTGATAAATAATCATGGGTGTTATACAATAAATCCCTAACCTAAGGTTGGGTAGCAGTAGGAACAAATGTTTTTGGTCAAATTCCTCCTCCCACAACCACATTAAAAGATAGTGGACGACCATCTATATTCTAACCAATAATTTCACTATATAACCTACCACATGGGTGTAACCTAATAATTATTATCTAAAACACCTTTTACTAAATATCCCCAATATTTTGGTAATGATACACCCCCCTTAGTCATCCCTCATGGTGTGAAACCTTTGGATTTAGTGAAACATTTCCCTTTCATGGATACATTATGGTTTGATTGAAGCTTCATGGTAAAATGTACTTATCTTAATATATCCCTGGATCATCCATCAACACATAACATCATGACCAAGGGATTCACATAAAAAATAAGACATCTATAAAACTATAACATTTCAACCCCAACTATTTTCAGCATGAAGTAACACATTTAGAAATACTAGCTCCATCACTGAGCCTAACTCTCCAAAGATGACTACTGAACTCCCCTAAAATTCAAGAACATGTAGAAAAACACAATAAGTGAGGGTTCAACTCTCAAAATTATGATTTTAATAATAATTATCATATTACAACTACTATAAAACGAAAAAAATCCAAACCCATAAAATCATCATCCTGTAATAGAATGGGTCATTAGAAACTCCTCACCAAATGAATTCCCACCAAAAAGAAGCATATAAGATGATCACATAATAATTAATCTAGAAATCAAAATATAATTACATTTTACATTTTCAATTATTTCTTTTCACAAGTCTACTATTCTTACACCCAATAATTCAAAACTATATTATCACTCAAAATTACATGATCATGAACCCCGCAAATGTTGATCCTTATTTGAATGTTATATTTGATTTCAACCGCAATTTTTTCCCAATTACTTTCACAATAAACTAAGTTTACCTCCAACAAATTGACTTTCTCAAAACAAATACAGACCTACTAGGACTCCAAATACTCAATCCATAATGTGGTGCCTCCAACAGAATGAAAATGTGAAACAAAAAAACTTAACCAACTCACTTTTGATAAAATTCTCCTTATCTATTAAAAAATGTATTGAAGTTACCTTTAACCACATATGGTTTTTAATACTCAATGTAATCCTATAAAAAAATCATAAAACTCAACTCCCTATCATCCATTCTCATTATCTCAATAGATTTATACATCGATAACTACCCATTAGGTTTGAGGGATACCTACAAAGAACTAGTGTGTTACGCCCCACTATAGGATTTTACTTATAATAACATCATTAACACAAAAATAATAAATCATTGAAATCCAATCAGGAAATTCCGTTCATGATCCTTTCACATCAAAAACTAATAACTTCAACCCATGGGGTGCACTATTTTTTATTCCATCTAATTTATCTTAGTATCTCTCTCTCTCTCATGACCTTGAAACACTTAGTCAACACTTCTAACTAATTACTTGAAATCAACCCTTACAGCACATCATCTTTATCTATAGGAAAAAATTTAATTTCATCTCAATGGTACCTAAACATTTTTTATAATTCCACAACCACCTATAATTATACAATAAATCTCACCTACAATGAATCTAGAAATTTATTTCACCAATAAGGAAAATCAGAAACTCATATGATATAATCCACCCCACTATATATTTACATATAACAATCATGACTAACCCAAAATACTCCAAAATAATAGATAAATTGATATAAAAAACCAAATGGATATGCTTCTCTATATCACTTCATGAACCCACCCTAGATAATTTCAGAAAATTCCCCATATCAACTCTCCTAAGATAGTTCACTATGGAATTATCCTTTAGATATGTACTCCAAAAAAACTTGAAACATTAGAATAATCATTGGAAAATCATTTATAATTGAAACCAAGGTAATAAAATTATTTTCATCCATAATACACCCATTCATTCCCATCATACCATCTTCCATCTATATTCAAATGTCTCTTTGAACCCTAAAACCCAAAACTGTTGGAATTCCAAAATATTCCTTTCTTAGAATACTACACAATAACACTCCAAAAAAATACCATAAATCAAATGGATTTCAAATACTTGATTCAATGTCCCAAATGAAACTTTGTTGTTGATATTATAATCATTGGATAATAAAAATTTGCTCATTCTTTGGAGGAAACACCTTCCATACAAAATATATATGGTGATATCATTCCTAACAAACCCAAAATAAACCCCTAATAAATACAGAACACATTATACCACATTTTGTTCAACAATAACACTAATATTAACTTATCTAACCATTGACCACTCACCCTAGCCTATATCCACCCATGCACCTAGAATAATAACAAAAACATTCTTATCCATCCATTAGGTGAGGGGGATTGAACAACCCATATTATAAAACCATAACCAACTACACTAATACATATAACCAATAGTTTTAACCTTGTACCAATCTAGATCTCCTTATCAAGAGGAACATCTCACTATATTTGAAGAATAACTATAACTATCTTATTCTACTCAAGGAACATTCATTGACCAAAAACACTCAAACTCTCTCAACCCATACCAAACACTCTCCCCTTATTCTAAAAAAAGGAATCTCATACCAAAAAATTACCCACTAAAGTTTCATCATAATATTTGGCCACAACTATAAAGATCATAATGTCAAAACAAATGAACCCGAATTTCTATATGGAAATCTCATCTAATTTGGATTCCACCAATATGTTATTTGGGTAAATTATGAATAACATAGTAAGGAAAATTTATTTAATTCAATTTTCATTCCACAAATTTTCATCAAAATAATTATTTTTATAGTTTTTAAAACAATATTTTCTTTTTGGAGCCGCTTTTTCATCCACAGTGAGCCACTAACAGGTCTATTAGTCCTACATGCCCAGTATGATGCAAGAACACACACTCTCAGTCCAACCCAAGATAATAGTAAAACAATAAATAACAGTACCACACAAAAAACATCATCATTAGGTGAAAAATCTATTCCTTATAACTAAAAAAGTAAACATTAATCACATCCACAATATATTGGACTTTTCAAATATATAAATTAGTTTAACCTAAGAATAAATATTATCTCATCCTCCAACAAAATCAGTACTCTAACTACCATGTCCAAATAGTATTTAATCCCAAAACAATGATCAAATTACATTTTATAATTACCATACTAAAATCTTACCAAAAAATCTACATAGAGTGTAACATGACCTATGGCAGGCCACCCCTATGATAGAGGCAGCTGAATAGAGGTAAAATTCTGTATTCATCTATGGAGAGACTATAAAAAGTGTATCATCAAACACAATAACAAAAAAATAAATTCAATATAATTTAAAATAATATTAGTATTTGTAATTATAGATAATAATATCTCATAAATACCATATGATATCAATATATTATATCAAAATACATAATATGTTGATATGCATATGTGCACTCATCAAGGGTCACCAACCTAGATGAACAATCAAAAAAATAAGCAAATAAAAATATTGTTGAAGAAATAAACACATTAATGAGGCTCCACTCATTAACATATCTTAATATCCTCCCATAAACACCTTCTGGGTCCACCACAAAACCAGTGGGTGGGAATTAAAGCATTAGATCTACACATGCATCTGGATTCCCATGTTTTGTGTGAGAATATAACTCAATAGGGTTCCTCTGAAGTGTATCTTATGTACTCCATTTTATAAATTTTTTATAATTTATATGAAAATAAATTAGTTAGAAATATACAACTTGATATTAAACTTGTTTTTTATTGTGTGTTAATTAGGAAACCATATCATTGTACCTCATTTTCCTTTGCCAATGTTGGTGGGAGAAGTTATCTCCCATGAAAACCTAACCACATCAGATATCACTCAAGTAAAGGACATAAAACCAAATCATTACAACTACTGTATCGCTAAAGGTAGGTTCTCACACCAAGTCTCACTCCCATGGAATTCCTCATACTACCACCATATCACATAGGGTGATGTTCCACACTTAAAATCATACAACTTCCATCTCACTCAAGATGAGGTATCATACTACATCCCTTACCATTTCTAATACATTCACATTATCTCAGGGTGAGGTCTCATACCATGCTACATATCCCATCTCATTCCTTAATTATCTCACGAGGTTGAGGTATCATACAATGTCTCACATTATATGTCATACCACCTCCCTCTCACTCAATGTGAGGTCTTAAGCCCCAAACCCTACCATTACATTTTCACTCAATGTGAGGTATTTCACTCATAGACAAAATGGAAAAAGAATAATATAAGAAGAAAACATTATAAATGAATATCAAATCCACATAAAAAAGATATCCAAACATATTACAGTACCTATATATATTTTATAAGATATCATATACTACTCGCCATATCAATCCTGACTGACCTCTTCATCACCAATCATATAATCAATCATTAAAAATACAATACACACCATGATCATTGGCCCCTATTCCATACCAAATCCACATGAAAACCACATGGTGGTGTGTATCCATACTAGAACATGAATCCAATTTTATGATATCCACTTCTTTGTAGGGTTTCAAAGAAGAACATACTAACATCTTCCCTCATCTATAGCACAACACTATGATCTAATGACAAAAAATTTGTATAACTAGATATAATTATTTTTTTTTCTAATTCTTTAGAATTTCCCTAGTTAAGGAAGATCGTTCCCCCACTAAATTATCACTTTGTTCCACTAGTTACACTTTAGAGATTTTCTAATCACCCAATCTATCTAATTAAATCAACATTCTAGTCCCAACATATCACCATTGGAAACACGACTCATTACCAATGCCTTAATCCCCTTACACGAGGGTTTTCATGGATCCAAAGATATATATATAGTATTTATACAAAATTTCTAGTCCTCTAAATCAACCAATATATTTTCTATGGCCTTAACCACACATGTTTAGTCTCTAACTGTCTTATAAAGGTTCATCAAAATATAACATTGATTTACCTCATATTCCACAATCACTCTAAGGTAAATAGAATATCACTATAAATTATGAAATTAGAAACATAGAGACCAAGACCCATAATATTATAAAACCATGAGTGTCCTAATAATTAAACTCTCATACATATCTATCCTAGACTGTATAAAACATCATTATTTCAACCAATCTCTCTTACAATTTTAAAAACAAAAACCCCATGGAAAAAACAAGCTTCACACATTCATTACATATGTTTATGCATTAAAGGGGACACCTATGTATAAGACAATGTTGTCATCCTTAAGTCAACTCATCCAATATCCACAAACCAATATCATATAGTAATTCATGAATAATTAATTAAATTTTCTAATTAATTGTACTATTTAATTAAATGAGGTGTAATCACTGAATACACACCAAGAACCTATACACTAGAAAAATTAGGACCAATGTTGGGTGTAAGTATAACATAATGTCTCTTGAAATCCTATGTCCAAATCCCCAAAAATTGATTACCAATAATTACTAATTTTAGGAAAATTTGAGAAACTCTATAAGAAAATTCACTAGGAAACATAACTCCCTGAAGAAATTATGGATCAATGGTATTACTTCTCTTTTGAAATTATCAAGGATATCACTATGAAGCCATTTAGTTTAGAGAAAAAACTACCATACTTCAGTGGAATCATCCTTATAATCCTAGATAAAGATGGAAAATAAAAAAGGAAAAGACAAAAGAGGGCTATAATGAAATATTTGAGTTGTTAACTATCAATGAAATGAGGAATAATGTACTGATGAAACAAATCTAGGATTAAAACCTAGGGGGTCCAAGGTGGAGAAGAAAAGGGGGAGGGTTCACAAATAGCCATTTTTGAATTCCCTCTTCTCCAATAAAAAAGAGATGGTTAATGAGGAAGATATAGTTCCACCCCAAACATTTATTAACTGTAAAAGGGTGCATTATTGGATTATCTTGTGTTTCATGGAACTAAACAAGGGAATATGGTCATTTTTTTAAGGGTCCAAAAGGGTCCAGGTGAAATTCATCCTCCAAGAACATTTGAAAAATCCCATTTCCACCACTCTATAAAAAGACCCATCACTTCATGGTTGAATCATCCACCTTGGTGCAGCATGATACTTCTCATATTAATCAACCTTTATTAAAAAAATATTTTTGGTGTTAGAAACCCCTCTAATTCATCTATCATGAAATATATCATTTTCCTTTATTCAGACACTTATTTCATGGGACACATTGTGGTATGTAAAATATTTGAGATCATAATGCCCTATTTGAGGGTAGTCCCAAGAACTCTTGACCACAAATTGAAGTGTGGAAAAAGTTTTAATGAAACAATTACATCCTCTAGAAAATAATCACAACAAAATCCCCACTAGTAATTGAATATTGGCCCACATAAAAAACTCTAACAATAACATTAACTCACTAAAACTAATTCCCATAATCAACTATATCACCAAAAAATTACACAAAATAATATATCATAAAAGGGTTCCAATCCTCATTAAATTATGATCTTAATCCCAATTATCAATGTACACCATCACGATAGATCTATATTCAAATTCCCCCCCAAAACATCAATCAATATTTATACAGGTCATTGTAATTTGAAATTGTGACTGTAATAGGATTAGGTTACTCTGAGATTTGGTTCCCTAAAACCAACTTAATATTATACTTTTTGATTACCATTCCATGTATATAGTTCAATATATACATGTATTTTCTTGTGATGATATTATTATTACTTTTTCATATAAAATATATGGTAAAATATTAGAATATATTTCAAATCAAAGGCTTATATTAGTTCCTTTAAATTATGATATCCTCATGATAATTTGAATGAAGATTAAGGGTTTTATATTCTTGATACATTAATATAATGAGAAATTATTTATTTTTTTGAATATTAGTTTATAGTGGATCAAAGAAATTGAATTTTTCCCTCATAAATGATTCACATAGAACTATCTAATAATGAAATAATATAAGGACTAATTTTCCAATAGGAAAAACAGTAGTTTTCAGAGTTATTAGATATTCCAGTCAATGATCATTTATGTTGGACACCATACTTGATAACATTATTAATGAATTTAATAAATAATGTAATTATATGAACTAGTAAATCCATGAGAATTTATATATATTCCAAGGGAGTTTGTATTTGGTTCATTATTAATGGTATGGAATTGATAGATTAATCAAGATAGGATTTTTAACTTTTACTCTGAGAAAAATCTCTTCGGGCCACTAAATTTTATGGTGGTGCATTGATAGATTCCATATCCATCATAGAAGATGTAAATCCCATTAAATATAGTTAAATAAATAATAAATAAAGCAAGAAAGGATAGACACAAAGTATGCATCTAATTTTATGATATATCATTAAAAAAATAAATTGTAATTAACACCATATGTATATATGAAAGGAAATAATTTCTATACATTCTAATTTTCCCTTTATATTACTTGAGTTCTTTCAAGAAACCGCTGTAGGTCTATGAATTGGACACATTGTTATGAAAATAATGTCCTCAATCGGTACACGAAAATTATATCAAGAAGATCAACTAATTTAAAAAATTAATGTTTAAGATGACATGGGATCCATGTAAATGGGTTAGTGAATGCACTAGTGTGAATTATCCCATGAAAATATATAAATTTATTTATTTATAATCTATTTTCTATCATTATAATTTTAATTGAATTTATTTCCCAAGGTTCTGAATGTTTGTGTATGTTTATGTATGAGAATATGGAAGAAAACATTAATGAACATTATTTTTAATGGGCCACTAAATATATTTTATGGGAACGAGCTAATTTAAAGGTTTATTGTAAGATCCTGACCGGTTATGGAGATGTATTAGGCTTGTTTAGAGGTATTTGTTTTCTATATTTTGAGTATAACATGTTTCAGTGTTAAATAATGCGTGTTTTGGTGAAACTGGAGAATTTTAGAAAGAGGATAGGATTTTAATGGTTTGTACATTGTTATAAAATGTTAGCAATGGGGTTTCATGTGTTGTGCATGGATAAAAAAAGTGTGCAAGGGGTCGCACAGTTTGTAAATGGTTTGTGCATGGTTGAAAAAAAATTCAGGGGGGTCACATGGTTAAACTAAGTGTGCATCCTAAGTATGAAATGGGTGCATGGTGAGGTACATGGTTATTACAAATCATACGACCAGAACCAAGAAATGGTTTGAATAGTAATTAAAGATACAAAATTGGTTTTAAAATTACCAAAAACCACATATTAACCACAAATAGACCCTATCTCAACCCAAATAAAATAATATCATTTTTTGAGGCATTTAGATGAATTTATTAGGATATTAACCTCCATTATTGGAGATTCGAAGGTAAGATTAAAGATCTACACCACACTTGGTAATAAGATCTAATCCTATGTGGTTTTCTTCTTCTCTCTCATCTCTTCCTCGTATTTAAGAGGGAATTTATCCACCATAATGTTAGATATATATTTGATATTTTTCATCTAGATCTAGAATTGAGGGATCATTATTGTTCAATCTTGAATTATGGTTTATGATCCATATAATATTCTAGATCACTGTATTGCACAATTTGTGGATTTCTGTTGGCCGATCATTCAACAACAAATTGATGTAGGGTTTCTATAATTAAAATCTCTATGTATTGGATAAAATTATGTGAATATAATAATATAATTGGTGTTATTGGTTTATAAATTAAGTTCTTGATTGTATTAATTTATTTTTTTCATTAATAAAATGAGGGAATTATAAAATTGGGGATATTGATACTATAAAGTTAAATAATAAATTGATAAATTAATTACATGATATTGTGATTTTTAAGTTGAATAACTAATTCCTAAATTAATTATGTGATATTGACATTGTGATATTCAATATGTAATGGTTTAAATTAATTATGTGACATAAAGACTATAAAATTGAATAATAATTAGTTGAATTAACTATTGGATATTGAGATTGTGAAGTTGAATAATTATATAGTGAATTAATTCTATGTTATTGAGATGGTAAGGTTGAATAATTAGTTATTGAATTTATTATTTGATATTGAGACTCTAAAATTGAAAAATTGAATGTTTAATTACTTATTTTTGTATTTAAAATGTTATATTTGAATAACTAGTTGTCGAACTAATTAAAGGAGATTTTTTTGATTAAAAAATTGGTTGAGATGATTAATTAATCATTGAATTAATTAATATATTTAAAAAGATTAATTATTTGTTCAATTAATCAATTGTATTGAAGTTATTTCATGTGATTAATTAGTTGTGAAATTAATTATTTTAATTGACACAAACAATTAATTGGTGAATTAATTAAAGGGATAAAATGTGATTAATTAATTTTTGAATTAATTAATGGAATTAACATGAATAATTAATTGGTGAATTAATTAAAGGGATTAGATTAATGAATTATCTCTTTAATTAATGAAAGTGTTGGATTAATTTGTTATTGAATTAATTAATGTTATTGAGGTGATTAATTAATTGATTGAATTAATTAATATTATTGATGTGGTTAATTAATTGTAGAAGAAACTAATGAAATTGATACAAGTAATTAAATAATTAATTAATGTATTTGATGTGATTATTCAATTATTGAATTAACTAATGGAAGTGATTTGATTAACTAACTATTAAATTAATTAATGTTATTGATGTGAATAGTTTGTTGTAGAATTAATTAATGGAATTTCTGTGATTAATTACTCATTGATTCAAATAATTTAATTGATGTGAGTAGTCAATTTTTGAATTAACTAATAAGATTTATGTGATTAATTAATTATTTAATAAATTAATATTATTTATTTGATTAATTAAAAATCAAATTCACTAATGGAAGTGATGGGATTAATTAATTATTGAATTAAATAATGTTATTTGTGTGATTAGTTAGTTGTTGAATTAACTAATGGAATTGGTGTGACTGCTTAATCATTTAATTAATTAATATTGTTGATTTGATTAGTTAGTTCATGAATAAACTAATGGAATTTATGGGATTACTTAATTGTTAAATTATTTAATGTTATTCACGTGATTTTTTAGCGCTTTAATTAATAAATGTAATTGATGTTATTATGTAATTGTAAAATTAATTAATGTTATTGATGTGATTAGTTAGTTATTTCATTAACTAATAGAATTCATGTCATTACTTAATTGTTTAATTAATTAATATTTTTTATTTCATTAGATAGTCCTGGAATAAATTAATGGAATTATGTGATTAATTAATTATTGAATTAGTTAATTTTTTCAATGTAATGAGTTAATTGTTGAATTAACAAATGAAATTTATGTGATTAATTAATTATGGAATTAATTACTTGGATAGATATGACTAATTAATTGTAGAATTAATTAATGGAGTGATGTGAATATTAAATTGTTACATTTGATTAATTAATTGGTTAATTATTTATTGGTTTGTTTCCATACATGTAACATTTTGATATTTGTGAAATTGTGATATTTTGATATATGTGACAATAAATGGTGAATGGTAACATGGAAATTCAGCCATGAATTATGAATGGTAACATGGTCATTTAAATATGAAATGATGAATGGAAATTGTGGAATTCCATTAGGTATTATTAAATGTTGGGAAACAATCCCTCAAAGTATCATTGATGTATTTTTGAGGTGATTGTATTTATTGAAAATGTGGACATCAGTGTTGGGATTATTGACAAAGAAAACCATGAAATATAAATTTGTTGACAAAGGGAATTTGAATGGTATAATGTCGAGTTCAAGAGATGTGGTCAACGATCCATGTTTGATTCAAGAACGTCGACAAAGGAATGGATTATATGGAGGAGGTACAAAAAGAATAGATTCAAGGTGGCATCATTTTCTAGTGTTTGCCAAATTTTTTGTCCTGAAAATGGATAAAAGGAGAAAAGTGATTTTGGAAAAGAGACTTGTTCGCCCTGTACTTGAAGGAGAAGAAACATGTGTGCCTAATGTTTTTCAGGAACATAAGGTCAAAATATGGCAAAGGAAAGAGGGTCGCACAGGCATTGGTGTGGTCGCGCAGTTGACTTGCACGTCATGGAGAGACTTGCTTGCCGATGCCTTACAGGCTTGGGAACTTGCGCACCTGTTGTTTTTCAAGATCATAAGATCAAAATTTTGAAAAGTAAAGTTTATCGATCAAGTGACTTACAGGGGAAGAGACCTTCGTGCCGAGACATGCGCGCAGAGGGATGTCTTACGCGCCATCACGTAGGATGAACAAATGCCTACAAATACTGGTCCACCCCTCTTAATTTTGGAATGGAGTTCAACACTTAGAAAAATTAGATCTCCCATCATGCTGGTGTGTAGTCGCGCAGGTGGAATTGCGTGCCAGTGTTTGAAGTTACGTGCCGGTTGGTAGTTGCATGTCAATATTAGCTTGGGCGTAAAAGGGATTGAGTCGCACAAGTTTGGAGTTGCAAAAGATTGTGCTGCGCAGGTGGTAGAGGCAGACCTGCACGCCAGTTGTGACTTGTGTGCCGATACTTGCGCGCTGGGTTAGACCTGTGCACCAAGTAAGGTTGATTCCCCAGTTGTGTTTTTGGGCTGCGTGGAAGCGGTAAGTTTTCCTGATAACTTCGGTGCAAAGATAAATTCACCTACGGGTGAAAGATGGACTTCAACAAAGCATCCACATACAATAGAGGATGTATTCATTATAGACAACGTAGAAACCTACAAGCCTATAAACTGTGAGTGGATCCTTTTGGAGCAGTGAGCAAAGGGAGAGGAAGAAGGTGATCCTCTCCACCGACAGTGAGACAGAGATAGAGAAACAGGGAGTGACCCTTGGAAATGTAGGGAGCTAACCCTAAACTTGGTAAAGGAAGTGAGCCTGGGACTGAGTTATTGTGCCCGAACATTGTAATCCACAACTAGTGAAGTTTATTGGAATTTGGTACGACTGACAACTTGTCGGCGTATGCTCCTTGGATTTAGCCCTTAGTGGTGAACCAAGTAAAAACTATTGTGTCATGTGCATGCTTTAATTTCTGTTTATATTATGAAATAGGAAAGAGAGAAAATATGGTTTTTCTTAACAGCGAAACGAGATTAGAACGGGCTTTAATTTTAAATTAGTCATACCCTAATTCACCCCCTCCTAGGTTACTCAGCCTTGTGGACCTAAAAAATTGGTATCAGAGCCAGGTTGATATTTTTTCATCTCTCAATGGAGGTCACCAATCATAAAGGGATTCCGATCTTCGACGGGAACAACTTTAAGCTATGGAAGAATCGTATGCAACACTACTTCAGATATTTGGGAATGGATGTATTCATAGCCGCAATGCATGGTATAACAGTTGATATTAATAGTGGTGCATTATCAGAAGCTAAACATAGGGAGTTGGATGCAGATTCCAAAGCAATTAATGCCTTAGGGGGAGCCCTATCCAATCCAATCTATACAAAGTTGATGTCATGCAAAACGTCACATTCTATGTGGGAAAAGCATTTGAATATATATGAAGGGGATACAAAGGTCAGAGAGTCAATTCTTCAAGTGTTGTAGAACAAGTATGAAGATTTGAGAATGAACCTGAATGAGTTTTTTGATGCATTATTTGATAGGGTAAATGTTGTGGTATAAGACATGTGAGGTCTTGGTGAAATTATCGAAGACATAAAAATTGTGAAGCGCATCTTGAGAAAACTTCCACCTCTATTCAATCTGAATGTTTCTGTCTTGGAAGATAAAGACTCGAAAGAGCTGACATTGGATAACCTGCACATCACTATTGTTTCATATGAAATGAGAAATGATGATAACGATGCGGTGGAAAAGTGGAAATCCAAAGAGGTGGAATTTAAGGCATTGAAGAAGCTCACCATTGAAGATTATCAGGAAGAATAAGATACAGATGAGGTGATGTCATTCCTTTCTTAAAATCTGCAAAGAAGAAAAGTAAATTGGGAAACTTCGACTAGAATGCTTTTGATGTGGAAGGGTTGGTCATTTTGCGGCAAGGTTCCCCAAAAAGATTTAAGATAACGATAATGATGATGAAGAAGTCGAAATTCCCAAGAAGAATTCTTCATCATTTGTGAAAGGGAAGAAACAATTCAAGAGAAATTAGTCCAAGAAGAATAATCTTCTTTATCAATAATTTGAAAGTTCAGATGAGTTTGAAGATGAAGTGGATAAAGAGATTGAAAATAGAAAATATCATCTGGAAAATTCCATGGTAGCGGTCATTGGTCATTCTCAGGAAAAAGAAGAAACTGACGTTGGAGAAGAAGAGGAAGAAGTTTAAGGAAGATTTGATTAGGAAGATGAATTGGAAGCATCTCTTGAGGTGATAGATGTTTGGAGAGCCAAAAAGATGAAATCCAATAATGTGGTTCATGTTGCCAAACTCTATATGCAACAATATGATGAAGAAAAGTCTGAGTTGTTAGATGAAATTGAGAAACTCATGTTATCATTACGAGAGAACTCTGAATCAGTTTGTGAGTATAAGCTCAAGATTGAAGAACAGAAAATGGAGTTCGATGGCTTCAACAGAAAAGTGAAAGATCACATCAAACGTATCAAAGAGATTGAAGAAGAAGCTGTCATTCTGTAGAGAAAAGATAAAGACCAGGAAAAAACATTGATTCCTAATACATTCTTGGGAAAGCTGGTCATTCTGAATACTGAAAAGATGAAAAGGAGCCTAGTAGTTCAGCAGAAAAGAAGCAGTAATTGATCTCGAATGTTAAGGCTGATTCATGGCTTGATCAGAAATTTTTTTTTATGGAAATTGGATTCAGACCGCAAGCACTCATCCTGAGATTGAAGGATGTTGTTTTTTGGTGTGTTGGATTTGGGAACATGTCTAGGTACTGCACTTCAACCATACAGAAAAATGTTCTAAAGCTGAATCAAAATGTTCACAAGTAAAAGATCAATAAACCAACATGTGAGTTAAAAATGCTGAACAGATTTGCGGCTTTGAAAGATGATGTTGGTCCATCATACTCTGAGAAAGAACAGAAATCTCAATCCATGGTGATTGTGAAGGAAAAAGTATGGACAAAGAAGAAGAAAAATGAGAAGGCTCTGGAGGTAGAAATTTCATTTAATGCATCATATCGCTCTAGTGTATGGACCCTTGATAGTGATTGCACATCTCAAATGACAGGTAATAAGGATCTTGTTACAGGCATAAAATATGACAAAGAAGGAGTTGTCAAATTTGGAAACGATGAAGGCTTGAAGATTTTTGGTTCTAGAAAAACCAAGTTTGGGGGGAAAGAAATGAGACGTACTGATGTCTTGTTCGTAGAGGTTCTTAGTCATAACATGCTCAGTGTTAGTCAACTATGTGTCTTTGGGAACTCTATCTGATTTACAAAGAAGATGTGTGTTGTGAAAGGAAAATATGGAGTTGTTATTCTACAGGGAAGTCGATAAATATCTCGAGAAACATGGGATATGGCATCAAGTTTCATTAGTGAGAACTCCCCAACAAAATGGAGTGGTTGAGAGGAGAAATCGGATTATCAACAACATGGCCAGAATGATGCTTATTGAAAAGGAACTACCAGAGAAAATTTGTAAGGAAGCAGTTGTGACATCGATCTATATTTCGAATAGGTCTCTATTGTGTCCGAAGGAAGGGAAGACTCCGTATGAAATGTGGTATGGAATGAAGCCAAAATTTAAATACTTTCAAATCTTCGGGAGCAAGTGTTTTATTCTCAACAAAGAAAATCATAGGAATTATGAGTCATGAGGAGATGAGGGGATATTCCTTGGCTACTCAGGGAAGAGAAAGGCATATAAATTCTTTAACAAAAGGCTGGGAAATTTTTTGAGATCAATGATTTCACTATAGTTGAAAATGAACAGAATACTCAACGACCTATTAAATAGTTCATGGATGAAAGTGATGATGAGGTAAGAAACACAGGGGGAGTAGAAGTGACAGAGGCTTCCTCAGAAGAAGATACTGATGATGAACAAGAAAGATTCAAGTCTGTGTCTGCATGGAATCCAAAGAGTCGAGCTGAAATTTGATAGGAAAAATATCATTAGAGATCAGACATCTCCAGTTCAGACTCGAAGAATTAAATAATTACAGAAAACATCATTTTTATCCCAAGTGGATCCGAAATGTTTTTCTGATGCAGCTGAAGATGAAAACTAGGTTCATGCTATGAATAAAGAGCTTGATCAGATTGAGAAGAACAAGACATGAGAGATGGTTTCGAGGCCAGCAGATAAGAATGTCATCGGGACTAAATGGGTCTACTAGAACTAGAGGAATGAAGATGGCACATTGATTTGGAACAAATCACTACTAGTGTGCCAGGGATACTCCTAGATTGAGAGAATAGATGTTGATGAGACATTTGCACCATTTTCTAGGCTAGAGACAATCAGATTATTTTTGGCAATAGTAGTGCAAATAATGTTCAAAATGTTCTAGAGGGATGTCAAATATGCATTCATGAATGGAATTCTGGAAGAGGAGGTTTATATTGAGCAGCCAGATGGTTTTCTCATTCATGAGGGTGAGAACAAAGTTTAATGGCTGGAGAAGGCATTGTATGGGATGAAACAAGCACTAAGAGCATGATACTCAAGGGTTGATCAGTACTTGAAGAAGCTTGGTATCCAGCATGGGGGAGTTGATTACAATATCTATTTTAGTAACGATAGTAATCAAAAGAGGATGGTGTTGGTTTATGTCGATGAAATAATATTTGGTGGATCATATGAAGCTCGGTGTAGCGAGTTTTCTGAATTCATGAAAAATGAGTTTGAAATGTCAATGATTAGAGAGCTAACATTTTTCTTTGGTCTATTGGTGACAGAAGGAAGGAATGGAACATTCAATTCTCAATCCAAATATGCCAAGGAGGTTTTAAAAAGTTTTGGAATGGAAAATTTCAAGGAGACAGAGACTCTGGTTGCTACCCGGATGAAGTAATCAAAAGATAAGGATGGAAAGGTAGTTAATATCACAGAATACAGGAAAATTATTGGAAGTCTGTTGTACTTAACCGCAACAATGCCTGATATTGTTTTTGCCACATGCCATGCAGAGAGATATCAGAGTAATCCCAAGGAAATCCATATGCTTATAGTGAAAAGAATATTTCTGTATATCAAAGGCAACATGGATTTAGGTCTGATGTATAGTGACAAATCCCAATCAGTGTTATTAGGTTACACAGATGCAGATTGGACAGGATCAGCAGATGACAGAAAATCAACGTCAGGAGGTGCATTATATCTTAGTGTATTGTGTATTTCATGGATAATCAAGAAGAATGATTGAATTTCTTTGAGCACCACAGAGGCTGATTATATTGCGGCCACTCAAGCATGCACACAGTTATTGTGGATGAAGCAGCAGCTTGAGAATATGGGAGTTGAAGTGAAGTCTCTGATCGGAATCCATTGTGATAACTCAAGATCTATAAATCTAAGAAAAAAATACCATCCATAACTTAAGGAAAAAGCACGTTGAGATAAAGTATCATTTTATCAAGGAGAAGGTCGAGCAGGGAATCGTGAAGTTGGTGTATGTGCCTACAGATCTACAGGTTGCAGATATTCTGACAATGGTCTTACCCAAGGAAGATTTTGAGAGACATCGACTGGATCTGGGAGTTCAGTCGACTCCCCGCACATAAAAGGGTTTGGAGCGGACATCCCCCTCTCCCCAAGGTATGTTGTGTGTTTCCCTAATGTGCTGATGTGTTCTCTACTCTGTTACAGACTGCAAAGGAGTGACCTTTGGGTTCGTTGACAAAGGGGTAGAAAATAGTGATTCCTCAATGGGGTGACAATGTGGAAATTTGAAAAATCATGAATGATATGGGGAGAAGCTGATAGGTGGAGCAGCGAGATAGGAGGGGAGATATGAGAAAGGTGGAGTGTTTTAAATATGACGATGCTATAAGTGATTGATAAAAGAACAGATATCACGACACCTGAGGATTGTGAAAAAAGAAAAATAGTGGTGTTGGAATGTGGGAAGAATATTTCCAACAAATTGGTATCAGTTTGGTGTCAATATTGGGTGTCAGCGATGAAGTGATTAATTGATGAACTTTTCATTTACTCTTCTTTCTCACTTTGAGCATTGCTCATGTGGGCTCAGAGTATGTGTTTAGTGAATCCTTGATCGCTATCAGAATCGCAATAGGCGAGTTGTGGATGATGAATTAATGATATATCTTTTGATGGAAGAGTTTTCAACAAACCCAAAGGGGGATATTGTTGGGGAAAATCCCTCAAGGTATCATTGAAGCATTTTTGAGGTGACTGTGTTTGTTGACAATGGGGACATCAGTGTTGTGATTGTTGAAAAAGAAAACCATGACATACAAATTTGTTGAAAAAGGGAATTTCATGGTGGAATGTTGAGTTCAAGAGTTTTGGTCAACGATCCATGTTTGATTCATGAATGTTGACAAAGGAATGGATGATCTGGAGGCTATACAAAACAAAATATACAAGGTGGTGCTATTTTCCAGTGTTTTCTAAATTTTTGGGCCTAAAAATTGACAAAAGGAGAAAAGTGATTTTGGAAAAGAGACTTGTGTGCACTGTAGTTGAAGGATAAGAAACTTGTGCGGCTAATGTCTTTCAGGATCATAAGGTCAAAATATGGCAATGGAAGAGGGTCGTGTAGGTATTGGTGTGGTCGTATAGGTGACTTTCGTGCCGTGAATAGACAAGCATGCTGATGCCTAGGAGACTTGGGAACTTGCACACATGTTTTTTTTCAAGATCAGAAGATAAAAATTTGGAAAAGGAATATTGGTTGAGCAAGTGACTTGTAGGGGAAGAGACCTATGCACTGAGACTTTTTCTCTAAGGGATGATTTTTGTGTCATCACATAGGATGACCAAATGACTATAATTACTGGACCACCCCTCCTCATTTTGGAACGGAGTTCAACACTTAGAAAAATCAGAGCTCCCGTCGCACTAGTGTGTGGTCGCGCAGGTGGACTTGCGTGTGAGTGTATGATGTTGCGCACCATTTGGTAGTTGCGTGCCAATATTGGATTGGGTGTAAAAGGGATTGATTCACGCAGGTTTGGAGTTTCATAAGATTGTGTCATGCAGGTGGTAGAGGCATACCTGCGTGCTAGTTGTGACTTGCCCGCCGATACATCCGCATCAGGTTAGACCTACGCTCCAAGTAAGGTTGATTCCCCGGTAGTGTTTTTGGGCTGCATGGAAGCAAGAAGTTTTCTCGATACCTCCGGTTCAAAGTGAAATTCATCTACGGGTGAAAGTTGGACTTCAACAGAACATCCACATACAACAGAGGATGTATTCATTAGAGATAATGAAGTGACCTATAATTCTATAAACTGTGAGTGGATCTTTTCTGGAGCAGTGAGCTAAGGAAGAGGAAGAAGGTGATCCTCTCCACCAAGAGTGAGACAGAGAGAGAAACAAGGAGTGACCCTTGGGAATTTAGTGATATGACCCTAAATTTTGTAAAGGCAGTGAGCCTCGGACAGAGTGACTGTGCCCAAACCTTGTAATTCATAGCTATTGAAGTTTAGTGGAATTTGGTATGACTGAAAACTTGTCGGTGTATGCTCCTTGGATGTATCCCTTAGCAGTGAACCAATTAAAAATTGATGTGTCATGTTCATTCTTTACATTCTGTTTATATTGTGCAACATGAATGAGAGAGAAGATTGTTTTTCTTAATAGTGAAACAAGATCATAATGGGATTAAATTTTAAATTAGTCATACCCTGATTCACCCGCCCTCTCAGGGTACTGAGCCTTTTGGACCTAACATTAAATATGAATGGTAACATGGAAATTCAATAATGAAATGATGAATAGTAACATGGACATTCAATCATTTATTAATAATATGAATGGTAACATGGTCATTCAATTTTGAAATGATGAATGGTAATAGTGGAATTCAATCATGTATTATTAAATATCAATGGTAACATGTAAATTCAATTATGAAATGTTTATTTGTATCGTAGACATTTAATCATGTAATATTAAATACGAATGGTAAAATGGTCATTCAATTTCAAAATTATGAATGGTAACATGCACATTAAATCATGTAATATTAAATATTAATTGTAACATGGCCATTAATTTTTTAAATGATTAATGGTAATAGTGTAATTAAATCATGTTTTATTTAATATATATGGTAACATGGTCATTCAATTATTAAATGATGAATGGTAACATGGAAATTTAATTACCAATTATGAAAATATTTATGATAATAATTGAATTGGATAATGAATTATGAATTTTAGAAATTAAATTTAGGTATATAATTTATGTTTGGGTATCCTCAAGAACTCAGGTGATATGTTGTTAAATGAAGAGTAAATGAATAAATTTAAACTATTTAATTTATTTCTTTTATTTTATTATTTATATAACTTTATACACTATTATTGATTTGATATTGTTTTAGATGTCATTGGTGGTGTCATGATGATTTGTACTCACACCCTACTCGAGATATAGGATCGGTACCCAAATTGACTACATCATTGTATGAAAGATTAAGGGAAAAGTCCCTTTGATTGATGGATAATTTGGGATGGAGCATGGATGAGGAAAACCTACATGGTTCTGGGCCATCTTGGGGAGTTATTTGTGTCTTTATTTTTGGGTTTCCATTTTGAAACTTGGTACATACTTTAGCATGTAGATTTTATTGTTCAATTTTGACATTGGATTTATAGTTTCAGACATCTAGTGATACAATATTTTTCTTATTATGCTATATCGTTTTTTTATTATTGTTTATTTATTTTTTTCTCATGTATTACTCTGATAAAGAAGGTGTAGTCTCCCCATGATCAACATTTTACCTTCACAATTAATCCATAACCATTAGCATATGGGGAGGTAAACCCTATGTCAAGTAGCAGTCTAGATCAGAGCACCAGGGTGTAGCACTAGGGTCAGGATGTTACATTTATATTTTATATCATGTCATGTGAGGGTGGTATAAGAGAGTAATAAAATATACGTGTCACTTACAATAATTAAAATAAAATATATTAAAATATTTTGTCATTTTTAAATGTTAACATTCATTGAGGAATAATTTGAAAATAAATAATTTTTTAATTAGGTATATAAACATATTTTATACCCAATAATATTCATGAAATAATCTTTCACAATTTTTCCTCCCCCTAAAATCCTCTATCTATATTATTCTGAAGAATAAAATAAGAGGTAATAATGAGAAATGAATAACTTCCATTAATGAATTGATCTTGTGTTCTTACAAGAATAATATAAGAATAATAAGGTTTTTTAATATTCTATGATAACATTTGAAAAATATAATATTTATGAATTGAGAGATTTATAGTGCATATATAGACATGAAATCATCAACTAGTGACGAACGTTGTATGTTTTGATCATATTAATCATTAAGATATCGTTTTATTTAATATCATCATTGTTTTTGTTTTTCATGTGAAATAAAAAATGAAAATTAGTTTTTGGTATTAAATATCATCTTTCATGACATAGATCAATTAGAGTTTGTTTTTGAAAATATTTATTTTAATTAATTTTTATGCACCAATTTTCCATAAATTGATATCGAAGAAGTAATATATAATTTAATTCAATAATTTAATTCAATTTTTTTAGAATTTTATTTATAGGAATAGATAATGTCCCCAAAATCCGGAAGAAACATGAATTACAGTTTATATGATATAGTTTCAACTATCCAAATTGGGAGGGATCACCATGGGAGTTGGAGGGTAGTTTACATATGGACTACACACATAGGCTATTTTGACATATAAATGGATAAAATTTAAATAAATGAGTGGTAATCCATACATCCTAGTGCCTAAACTCACTTATCCAATTTAATACAGTGTGGCCACATCCCACAATTCATATGGGGAAAGATATTTTCAAAGGGGGATTTCTAATATCACTCTATACTGCCACTAGATTGTGCTCTGCCCTAACCTGGACAACCTAGAACCCTGTCGAAGCCCAACTCAAAATACCTAAAACCCCTTTATAGTATTTTTCAAACTGAAATAGCATCCATTGTTTCTTAAAAAATAATATAATTATTTAAAAACATAATGGGCATAGTTTAACTAACATTGGATGAAGGGAGTATTAATTTAGGAATTAAAATCATTTTAATGTAATTTTAATTCCATTAAATCCCTTCATTATAATTTTAGCTTGTTTAATATTTATTTCACATTTTTTAATACACTAAGACTACTCATGTGATATGACCTTACCATGTATATTTGGATTATTTTTAATTTAATTTAATTAAAATCTTTATTATGTCCTATAATAATTTATTGTTAAGTAATATTTTCTAATCATAGTCATATTATCTATTTCTCTTAAAATAAAATATGTGACTATGGGTCCATATTTAATTATCAAATGTAATTCCCATTTCTTATGTTCTCCACACATGTGTATGAGTATGAAAAATATAAAATAGGATGACCTTGTAATGTGGTGGTTCAAGGTAGGAGAAATCGTTAATAAAAAATGGAATATATACATGGGGGAATGAGAAGGATAAAAATTAAGTCATTCAATTGAATAAGAATGTCCCCTAAAATAATCATTAGTTTATTATATGATCAATAAATTAACTAATATAATAAATATCATTATCACATCAATTATTTTTTTTTATATTTCATGGGTAATTGTTATGTGAATGTTTGGATGAAACATGATCACATCGAGTAGTTATCAATAATGCAACTATAGAAATATATTATCCTCACTGAAATAGGTTTTTTTATATAAAACATATAATTAAAATAAAAAATCAAGATAAATGTTAAAAAACATCATTCACAATTTAAACAAATAAAAAATATTTCCAATTAATATTATGTTGTTAATGTCTTCCATCTATTATAATAAGGAAAAATTCATATTTTTGGGTGCTTGTTTGAAATATTTATGGGTGACATGAAATATTAGGGAGTTTTAATAATATTATTATGTTAAAGTGAATAAAATATATATCAATCAAATAGTTATAACTATATTTCTAATTTTTTTAAAGTCACATGTTGAGTAATTACATGATTTGGATTTATATGAGTTGGGTATCCATTTAACATATCAAGGATCTAGGAGTTAATCACTACATGAAGTCCCTATATATAGATGGACTATTATCCAAGGTCCTAGGTGAAAATTTATAAAGAGGGTTATATATACACATGATATAATTCATTATGGATATAGTCCATTTTAGTTCACTCCATTTCTATGACCCATCACGGTCTCTCGCTATAGCACCCATGAGGACATACTATAGTTAAAAACCATCATGGACCATAGAAATAACCCCCTTCTAGAAGATCTTATTACCACAAAAAATTATATCCATGTTAATAGTGACTCTATTGAAAAAAATTTTATGACCCGTACTAATAGAGTTACCCAACTAACATTGATAATTATTTTCATCCTTCGCCTAATTATATCACAGTTCGAAGCCCTAAATTTTCAATCCCAGTTTTTTGAAATCATCACCCCTTTAGAAGACCAATTATCACCTTAAAATTATTAGTCAATAAACCCAAAATTTGATAGATCCACCTTAAATCCATATTAAACTGTGAAACACATTACCTTAATTAATAAAAATAATAATCCCTTTCTATAAAAGTTGAAAATATTCCACCTAACATCTTTAATTTTTTTTCTTAGGTGATAAATTATTATTAGTTTTATGTTTTTATATTCATGTTTTGTTTTAATAAAAATTAGTCATTTAAAACCATTATATTTAGTTGGTATATTTTGTGTTTAGGATGATTATTGATAAAATTCTTTCTCAAAAAGAGGTTGTTTTTCTAACTCTCGAAGAATATTGAGTGAAATTTAATTTATTTTATACATAAATTAATTCTACATTATAAAATAGTTTATATATACATTGATGAATTGAAACAATGAATAAGAATCTATTTTATTTTATTTGTTAAATCTTTTTTATTATATTTATATGTTCGTTTGATATGTAATGAATAAAATTCCTATGAATTTTCATAAATTTTTTTAGATAAATAAAACACTATTTTTATAGAATATAATTCCCCAAATAAATAGTCATCATAAATACATTTATATGAATTTATATATAATATTAAAATATTTCTATGTTAATAAAATAATTATGAATAATGTTAATTTTTAGGATATCAATTGATATGTATTTTTCTCATACATTAAATTTTAAATTAGTATATATATGGTGGTAACAATAGGTGTTTACAACAAACAATATAAATGCATGTCCATGAAATTATCATTACAATCAATTTTATGAATTTTTATTAAGATTAAATAACTCATAAAAAGTGGGTTTCATCTAATCCGTACCAATGAGTAACCACTCAAACTAATTTAGGATTATCCTCCCAAATTGTTGTTCATTAATCACATGTTAAATACCGCTAACATTTTTTCCAAAGTAGATGTGAAATTATTTAAAAAACAAGAATATACAAAATTTATGAATATATATATGAATGAGGTTGGGGTTTCATTATATTTTCAAATAAATAATAAATTTATTTTTATAGTACTTTAATTTAGATAATTTATTTCAATAAATTTATCTTCCATTAGTTTTAGATAATTATTAATTATATATATTTTCAATGTTACAAATATTACATCTATTTTTTTGTGGTATATTATTTTTTGGGTTGGTTTAATATGTATTTATTAATGTACATTTTATCTATATGGTTTAAAGTATATTTATGGTATATTTTATAATGGTTTTAAATTTATTTTATATGAGTTTTCTTGATGATGTTGTTCTGTAGGCATGTGACATTATTCTTATTTATTAAATATTTTTTTATGTATAAGATCATGTAAATATAATTAGTTTATTTAATTATATTATTTTAGTATCTCTTTTGGGTAAATACTATTTTTCATTTAGTTTTTAATTATTCATGTTGTTCTAAGATGCATATAATATTGTAAATATATTGAATTATAATTATTAATGATTTTTTGTTATATTCACTTGTTATAGTCATAAAAATCCCAAATCCACTATCTATTATGAACCATAAGAATCAATAAAATAATAAGTCTCATGAGGTATTATCAACACTATTTCAGTTTTTTCTCAAAATCAATTGAAAAAGGGAGAGTTGGTGCATTGAAAGTGTCTCATCCAAAACTTATGTTTCATTCCTTTTGAATATCATTTCTATTATGGATAGTTATTAAATAATCAACCATTTAAATAAAACTGAAATTATTATATTCAATACTATTTAAATATTTTTTATTAAATTAATTAAATATCATGATAAAGGATTATGAATTATGGATTCAAATTATAATGATGTTTTTAAATTTCATTACATTTAATTTTATTTTCATAATTAAAATTATTAATGATGATGTTTTTTATAATATAATGTTTTTAAGATTAGTTAATAATGATAATTTTATTGCATACAAGTTTCATAATGGGTTAAAAAATTGTATTTAACATTCCACAATGGTTTAAATAGTGGATGATTTAATGTAATTACCATGATTATTTTGTAAATCCATGGTTAACTATTGTGAAATTAAGAAATCATATAACAAAAAAAATTTACAAAATAACCATCATATGTGATATCAAAGGGGATACAAATTTTATGTGGGTAATAAAATTGGATCAACTGAAAGTAATGGTATAAAAAATTATTGAATATTTTTTTCCATTTATTTTTCAATGCAATACTTAGATGACGATATGAATATATGAATAAAGGTTCTTATTTTTGATCCATTGATGATAAAATTGATATCAATCATGTTAAAAGATTGACTGAAGATATAATTTTCGGGCTATACTAGTCATGTGAAATGTGATTATTTCATTGGAACACCATGTATGGATTTAATAATACTGGTATTGATTATATCGATATCTTTTATAAATAAAAATTACTAGAAGAAACTTGTATTCCAAAAAATTATAAGGAAACTTCAAAATTTATTAAAAAATTATGAATTTAATTTTACTAAAATATATATATTCTATAAAGATTTTTATTAGGTTTTTTAGGTAAATATAGAGTCGAATGAGTGTAAAAATAGAGGTACATCAATATGGAATGATAATAAATATGGAACACAATCGTATATAACATAAAAAGGAAATGTACTAATTTCCATCGATCCTATTACATTAAAAATCATACACCATAAAACATGGATAGTATTAGAGACACAATTAAGGTAACATAAATAATTATAATGATTAAATAGTGTTTGTTTCATATTGATTATCAAGGTATAATTATTATATGAAGTATCATAATTTTTTATCGAACCCATGAAATCGTAGATTCAAATTATCATGTGATTAATTTAACCCATTTCATTTTATGAAAACTTCAAATGGTATGTGGCCTATTTTATTCATATTTATAATATTCCTCCATCATTAGGTATAGATATTTATGATCCCACTTTGTTTATGTTATTTTTTAAAAGATGGATGTTAATAAATATAGAGATTTCAATGATGATTGTTATAAATTTGTAAGAAAGGTGAATGAAGTGTAGAAAAAATATATGAACTTGGTTGAGAACAAAAAAATTATTAAGAAAGAGATCCCAATCAATTTGTCACATATTTAAATATTTCTTTGAATTTTTATTTCATTATCCATATAAAAAACTTGTAGTTATTTCATTGGAATCACTTCTAAGAGTCATTTATATTGAAAGAAAAATGTTATTGAAAATTTTAAGTCACTGGGACAATTTATGATGGAAATTCCAAATCCTATTATAAGGGATATAATTAAATATTCATTAAAATAAAATTATATGTGGTGTTTAATGGTAGGCTAGAAGTATGGTCTTGATTGTTTCATACACTATGTGTAATTTGAAAAAAAATTACTAAGAGTGCTTGTCCAAAAAATGACCAATTAAAGGATTACTAGACTCCCGAGAATCTAGGATATCAAAGAGAGAGAACCCATCAATTTTTTAAGTTTATTAGTCATCTAGGAGTTCCAAGGGGAGGAAAATACCATATATGAGGCATTATAGAATAAAGTGCGGATGTCAAACAAGCATGGTGGAATGTTGAGCCATTGGGATAGGGATGGACATATATAATTTTAACAATCCTCTATCATTCACATATTTGGATATAGAAGACTCATTCTCAGTGATGTTTCGATATACGATGGTTCAAAAGAAATGTATTTAAAAAAAATTCAGTGATTGTTTTGTAGAAGTGAAGAAGATTTATTAATTTCCTTCATCTAGTTTCTGAACATATAAATATCTTATAATTTTTTACCTCCATTTTCCATTATATATTTTTTAAACCCGAATTGAACCTCCTTGTTTCATATGGGTTTACTTAGAAAATTATTATTTAGTGTTCATGAAAAAAATTTACCGAAAGTTAGAAAAATGAAGATTGTTTAAGATAGATATGATTAGAAGATTATTGTTGAATTCATAAAATTTTAATCAATCAAAAATAAAAATGGTGATAGTGGTGTAAAGATCACTAGAGGATTATACAGACTATGAGTGAAAAATAAATTCAGTGAAAAAAAATGTAATTTGAAATAAAAATTTCGTATAAATATTTTTTTCTATGAATTTCTCCCATAAGACGTTCCTCATGAGACATTAAAGTATCAACATATAACATTTATGTCACGTGACTTAAATAAGTGTATGAATTTGATGGTTATAATAAATTAGTTTTATGAATTTTAAATAATGAACATATGAATTTCCCTAAGAGGTAGATTTGAAGTCATATGATCTTAATAAAACATTAATGTCTATAGATATTTTAGTTTTTCCCATTAAAGAGTGTTTTTATTTTTGTTGATGTGTTCTTAATTTTTTCAAATTTCATTATTTGGTTAATCATAATGCTAGAATAAAATTAATATAAATTTATCTGAGGAAAGAAACTCTCAAAAAGAAGTAGTGACCATTGTTGAAATATTCATGAAATAAAGAATACATGGAACATACTTTATAATACATATTTTTTCGATGAAAAAGGAGGCCATGAGTTTTCCATGTTTTCAATTAAAAATATTAATTCTTTTTGAATGATTAGTGGTGTTTTTGAAATACTGAAAGAAATGTTTATTCAAAACTATATATTCTATGGTATAGGGAATGAATAGACAATATGGAATGAAGAATTAGATTATATAATTATTAATAAATATATATATTTCATTTAGTGAATAAATTATGGATAGGATACTGAAAATAATTTTAGTCTAAATAATATGATAGTATCAAAGAATAAAGAAAGAGATAGTTCCAATATTGTTTGTGTTCACTAAATAAGATAATGAAGAAAAGGGAAGATAAACCAGTATAGTCTTCTCACACTAAATAAATAAGATAAAAGAAGAATAATAGAAAAGATAAGATAAAAAATTAAGTTTGTATGACATAAAATAAAAAAGGAAGGTATTTATAGTCTTTGAAATGGAAGAGGAAAATAAGAGAGGTTTATACTTACCCGTTCACACATAATGAGTGACTTTCACTTGTCTAAGGATGATGAAAAAGTTTCATATTTTTTTTAGTGGATAGGAAGGTGTGTTTGAACAATAATATTCATACAGAATAACTTCATTTTTTCTTACAAAACTATATTTTCGAGTAAAAGAACAAGAACAATAATACCTAAGTAGTACACTGATGAAAATAGAGGATCTAAATTGGTGAAATATATCTTATTGTTACCCTGCACTTATTATGAAACTATTAGGTGGTTGTATAAATTCCCAGTGGGATTATTTTTCACAAGCTCTAGTTTTATTCCATTTTATTTGTGTATATACGTTTGTTACTATTGGGTCATTTGATCAGGGATTTATTCTTATTTTCACAAATAATTATCCCTTTCTATTAAAAATTTAACCTTATAAATTACGACTCACTTTGTGTACATGTGTTTTCAAATGTTTAATTCTCAAATTGTGTTGATAAGGGAGAATTTGCGAACAAATTCACCTGATATTGACCAATGTAAAAAGGAAAGGGATTAAAATGTTTAAATTATATTATATTTCACACTCACTATCTAACCCCCCTTGATTTCTCAGTATGGAATACATTCCAAATTGGTGATTTCAAAAAATCCATATACTATAATTATTAAATTGATATATGAACACATGAATCCATTAAATAATATTTAAATTTACCTTTAACCGTTAATAAAACTGTTAAAGGATTTATGGATTATTTGTGTGTAGGAATATGACACATCTACAATGGATTTTTTTAATTTAGGTAATTATTTTTAGTGGTTTCCTTTCTATGTAAGGTTTATGTGACCTTATTATATAATTATATAATTACCTTCATTATTAATTTCAGATATATAAGGTTTATTATAGTTTATAAGTCTTATTTATTTTTTAATTAGTAATTAATTTGTATATAAACTACTATAGAAGACATTCTATAAATGGTTTATATATCCTGAGTAATTTTGTTTCATTGAGTTTATGTATAAACTACATATATTCATTCTTTTTATGTTTAATAACCTAAACATAATTTAATTGGAATTCGATATTGATATCTTTCTAATATATATCATTCTATAAAAAATAACGTGTTTCTAAAATGTTTCGATTGATTATCTAGGAATATCAGGTGTTTGAAAAAAAAATCAATTATATAATGTTTAAGAATTAATTTTTATGATAATTTTTAAACCATTACTGTAACATCCCATGTAATTAATGAATAATAGATATTTTTATCTATGTCTATTAATGAATTATATAGTGTTTTAGAGGCTTAAAATGAGAATAAATCCAATCTTAAGCATGGAATACAATAATATTTTTAACAGATTGTTTTACTACCTTTTGATGGAAAATCATCTTTTAAATCTATCATTTTACAATTTTATAATCAATATTTTTCAAAATAAACTTATTCTTTATGATTGGGACATCAAAATTTACTTTGTGTGAATTTTTGGTATTTTTCCAATAAAGTTCATTTTTTTAAGGAATAATGAAAAATGTTGTATTTTAATTCAAAACCAATTACTAATCAAATTTATTTATATGATTAGATTATATTTTGAATTGTTTTTAAAGTTCCATTAGAATATATTTTTACCATTTAATCCAATAGTGGTCGTTAGAATTAATTTCACTTTGAAATTGCACTTAAACTAGTGTCAATCTTTTGATACTTATTGTTTCTCAAAAACACGCTATTTGCTCTGACAGCGGGAATTAATTATTAAATTAATTAATGTAACTTATATGTTTTTAATTTTGTAAAATATACATCATTTTTAAATTCGGAATATCAAATATAGCTTAGGTTGAAGTTTTGGTATTTTTCTGAAAAACTTCAATTTTTGATGAATTGTGAAACCACTAAGTGGTACTTAAAAAACGGATTTTTCGTTTAAATGAAATTTTACCACCTCTATGTATTGAATTTAAATTTTTTTACATAAATGGTTTTCATTAAGAAGTAAAATATGGTTCAATGGGATTAAAATAATTTTTTGGTGAATAGTAACTTTTAAGTTTTTAATCGCGATTAGAGGTTATTAGTGTAATTTAAGGTAAGAATAATGTTTTAATAATATGAAATGAACTTGACACATGTCCTACCCATATTGGATGTGTCATGGCCGACCTAGAAAATCCATGGGTCAACTTGGGGACCCCATGGAGCCACTTTGGAAGGAAAATGACATTAATATCTTTTTATTTAATGTTAAAGTAAAAAATGTCACAAACATGAGATGTTTTACTAAAACAATTTTTAAATTGGGTTATACAAGTCATATTTTTAACTATAAATATTCATTAGAAATATAAAAATATTTCCTACATCATGATATATTTTTTATAATTTTTAGACATTAAATAAATTAAATTATTTATGACACCATGATGATGCAGCGATGACCTCATTATTTAACGATTTAAATAAAATGAAAAGATAATGTACAATATAAGACCTAAACATGTCAAAAACCTATTGGATGGGTGTATTTAGAACTATTATCACCTTATACTAGAAATATATAATTTTTGGACCTTTTAAATCCGAAAATAATTTTAAAATAATGTATCCTTTTATACCTTTCAAAGAGTTCCCCTCCTCTCCTCTTATAAAAGGCCCCCACCTCTACCTTCTTACACACACTTCAAAAGCCTTTGGCTCGGCCAACCCCTAACCATTTTGTCTCTAAACATCCCTATATAACTCCTAGAAGCCTCACTTTGGGCAGAAGTCTTCCCAAGGAAGCCTTTGAGCTCAAATCAAAAAGAGTTACCTAATTTAAAGGTAGTGTCTTCTCTTGTGTTCTTATGTTTTATTTTGATTCTCCAACCCCCTAAACTCTTTTTATTATTTTCTTTTGTAACAAAACCAGTATCTTACATATACTAGGATGTTTGTATAAGAAGGAATCGAGCTACACTTACACACACCTACATCTAATGGTTAAATAACATACTGTTTCTGTGGATGGCCAATTTCTGCCTCACGAAACTATGATTATTCAACACTCATATAACACCTTCAAAGGTGGAAATTAAGATGTAAATATATTTATATATGATATATAATATGTTTATGTTTTCCTTAAGATTTATTATTTTTCATTTATTTCCAACCTCTATGGTTACCATTATGGGTATACACAATATCTTCATTTTAGGAAGTGCGGACTACCGCCACCTCAAAGTGATTTGATTCGTTAATGCCATATCTGGGATGTATAAAGGATTTAATTAATGATATTATGTATGATATTATATTGTAATTATAATATACCTTTATATAATTATGATTCCATTCCACAAAATATGAAATAGAAATGAAAGTAGCATTCATGCGTACTTACGGCTTACCGTCTCCATGAACGGGGCATTTCATTTCTTACCTCTAAATGATTATGTAAAATTATAAATGCATGTATATACTAGATATATATTAAATATATGGAATATACATCATGAATATCATTGTTGATATAATGGATATTTGACTACGTGAACAACTTGTAAATATAAGAAGTTCACTTTTGACTCAAGTACCAAATATCGACAAAACAACCGTTATTAACTTAAATGATTACATAGTGTTCATGACATGGTAATAAGTGATATAAAAGGAATAATGAACTATAAAAAGGTTCTTAAGCAAGTAGAAATTTACTCAAGTTTATTATTCGGGAGACTAAAGAACGATCGAGTCAAGTCGGACCCGAGGTATGGGACTTCATCTCAATCTCCTTTCATTGAGGCATATTTTGTTTTATACACAACACTCTTTTATATGGTGTATAAACCCTTTGACTTTTACGTTTATCCAAAAGTAATCTTTTTTATACAAAGGGTTTTACTAAATGACAAAAGGGAATGTTTTTGTCGTACGTATGCGGCGACAACGACTTCTCTGCCATTGTGTCCATTATTTGAGTTTCGGTTTCCTCTACAAGCCATACTTTTTTTTAAAGAAAAATAAATACCATGTTTTACTTTTCTTTTATTTTGGTATTGAAAATGGTTTTGATAACGTTTTTATTATATCAATGTGTTATTGATATCTTGTGATTGAAATGTGGAAATGTTATGTTTCCTTTATGCATGTTTTTATGTGATACGGTTATGTTATGGTTCTTGGGCATTATTATGAAGATGGGTGGTTCTGTGATAAACAAAGGGTGGGTGAGCCCGATATAGCTCTCTAATGCATTGGGTAACGCGAAGGAGTGAAACATTACGGTTTCTCCGAAGAGATTTAGGGAATATACTGTGATGGGTATTCCAAACGTAACCAAGAGGGTTACTCCCTACGTAAGAATGTTATGAATGACTCAAGTTACCTTTATGTATTATGATTTCAATGATTTATTCATGATTTGATGAGGTATGTTAAAGTTCTTGTGTTTAATGAGTAAAGTATGATTTCATTGATTCTTATGTATACATGTACTCATTTTTCCTTTCCATATTTTTATATCCCTTACTGAGCTTTTTATGCTCATCCAAAGTTTTTTGAAATGTTTTTCACAGGTCAAGAGAAATGTACATGATATGATTATAGTGTCAAGGAAGTGTCAAGAAAGAATCCGTGTTTTATTTTAAATATGTTTTCGTTGATGGAAAAAATGAATGCTATCTTAATGTAACCACTTTGTTTAAATTTTTAATGTAATTAATGTTTTATGATCTAATTCTGCAAAACTCTAAACCTGAAAAGATCATCAATGTGTAATCTTGTAATAACTCAAGTTTACATAAGGTTTAAGGTTGGGGCCTTATTGTTGGTATCATACCTCGGTTTAGATAACTTTAGGAGTTAGAATTTTATTAAATGATTATCCAAAAATATTTTTTTATGGTCAAATTGAAATGATATAGCATTTGAAGATTACCACGTTGCTTCATCTAAGACATGTTTGTTCAGAATGGTTTTCCGCAGAGGAAACGGGGACGTAGTGATAGGAAGGCATACATAAGGAAATAACCTTCCGAATCAGCATCCTGAGGTTGTCGGAATTGGAACTGAACAGTTTGTTGCAGTAATGGTGCAGCTGAATGAAGCGACAAATGGTGGAGGTATCCATGCACGAGTTCATCCAGATCAACCGTAGAGGAACATGTCAGTGGTGGAACATTTCATGAGGCAACATCTACCATCATTTAGAGAATCATCTGACCCTGTGCTATCTGAAGGGTGGATTAAAGCACTAGAGATGATTTTTGATGTCATGGGGTGTTCAGACAATCAAATGGTTAGTCTTGCTATTTAACATTTGGAGGGTGAAGCAGATCAGTGGTGGTCGATGGTTAAAAATATCAGGGACACTGATGAGATTGATGATCTTGACTGGGATGAATTCAAAGGTATGTTTCTTGAGAAGTATTTTCCTAAGGCTGTTCGACTTAGGATGGAAAATAAATTCTTGGAATTGAGGCAAGAGGAAGACTCAGTGGCTGCCTATGAAGAAAGGTTCACTCGATTCGCAAGAGAAGGTGGAAATGGAGTTTTCCGACGATAAAGTGTTCTATAACAACCAACAGAAGAAGAGACCGAGGTGGCAGGAGAAAGGAAAGAATTCTTCAAAAAAGTCTGATGGTAAGAAAACTAAGTTTCCAGTTTGTGATAAATGTGGTAAAAGGCATGCTAGGGAATGTCTTCTGAATTCTGGAAAGTGCTACCGATGTGGTAGGATGGGACATAAGGCTCGTGATTGCACTGAAAAAGATAAAGGTGAAGGTAAGACCAAATTTGATTTAAAGTTAGTGAAATGTTTTAAGTGAAATGAGATAGGTCACTATGCAAAGGAGTGTCTGACAAAGAGCTTGACTGATGGGAAGCAGTTAGACTACAACCAGAAAGCGGTGGTAAAATCCTTTGCAACTACTTCAGCAGATGTCGGGCAGTCAAATGAATTTGTATCATGTACTTTTTTTGTTTTTTCATATTTTTCCAGTGTGTTGTTTGATTCGGGGTCTACACATTCTTTCATCTCTGAAACCTTTTCTAGTAAAATGGGAATACCATCTCAATAAATGACTCCTGAACTTGTGGTAAAACCACCTAGGGTAAATGTTGAGGCAAAAAGAATTTATAAGAATCTTCCTATCCTTATCCATGGAAATAACCTACTTGCGAACCTTATTTTTTTTACCTCTAGTAGAGTTTGATGTTATCCTGGGTATGGATTGGCTCTCTATTTACCATGCAAAGATTTACTGTATAGATAAAGAAGTTTGTTTTAGAAAGACTTTCCGTTTGTGTACAATAATGAACCCTTGTTGTTGATAACATATCAAGAGGCCGAGAAACTTGTACAAGATGGAAATTAATGTTACCTTGCACACATCATTGAAAATAAAGGAACTGTTCAGATTAATGATGTTCCAGTGGTAAATGAGTATCCTGATGTTTTTCCTGATGAGTTGCCTGGAATAATACCAGATCCAGATGTTGAGTTTACTATTGACTTAGTTCCTGATGCTAAGACAATTTCAAAACCCCCTTATCGAATGGCTCAAATTGAACTTTTAGAGTTGAAGGAGCAATTTCAAGATTTATTAGAGAAAGGTTTAATTCAACCTAGAACATCACCATGGGGTGCTCCTGTTTTATTTGTTAAAAATAAAGATGGTTCTATGAGACTTTTCATTGATTATAGAGCCTTGAATAACATCACTGTTAAGAACAAATATCCTTTGCCTCATATAGATGATTTGTTTGATCAGCTCCTGGGAGATCAGTATTTTTCAAAGATTGACCTGAGATCGGGGTACCATCAGCTAAAGGTAAAGGAATCAGATGTTCTGAAAACTACGTTTTGTACAAGATATCACCATTATGAATTTTTAGTAATGACTTTTGGGCTAACCAATGCACCTGCTGTATTCATGGACCTAATGAATAGAATTTTCCATGAGTTCTTGGATAAGTTTGTGGTTGTTTTCATTGATGATTTTTGGTGTTTTCTAAAAGCAAAGATGAGCATGAAAGAAATTTAAGGGTTATTTTTCAAACCTTAAAAGAAAATAAATTGTATGGAAAATTCAGAAAGTGTGAGTTTTGGTTGCAACAAATTTCTTTCCTTGTTCATATTGTTTCTAAATATGGGATAAGTGTTGATCCTGAAAAAACAAAAGTTGTTGAAGAATGGCCAAGACCCAAAAATCTAACTAATATTTGTAGCTTCCTTGGATTGGCAGGCTATTACCAAAGGTTTGTTAGAAATTTTTCACAGTTATCTAGTCTAATCACTAAGCTAACTCGGAAGGGTGTTAAGTTTATCTGTACAAAAGAATGTGATGATTGTTATCAGGAATTGAAAAGAAGATTGGTGAATGCTCCAGTATTGGAACTACCTTCCAAAAATTGTGAGTTCGTTATCTACAGTGATTCCTCATTGAAAGGAAGTGGTTGTGTCCTAATGCAGAATGATCAAGTAATTGATTATGCTTCATGACAGTTGAAAACTCATGAGGTAAATTACCCTACACATGATTTGAAATTAGCTGTTGTAGTTTTCGCTTTAAAAATTTGGATGCATCATTTTTATGGAGTAAAGTGTGAAATATATACCGATCACAAAAGGTTAAAGTATATATTCACTCATAAAGAATTGAACATGAGACAGAGGAGATGGGTAGAATTAATCAAGGATTATGATTGTACAATTCATTACCATCCGGGAAAAGCAAATAAATTGGATGATTCTTTGAGTCAAAAAAGTAATCCTTCATTAACAATGTTGCATTTGGAACGTGATCATTTGGTTAAGGATTTGATGAACTATGGCATAGAAGTTGCTGGTGCTGGATGTCCCTCTGTTTTATTTTAGGTATCAGTGAAATCTTCTCTATAAGACAGAATCAAGAAAGCACAGAAGCAAGACAGTGAGTTGCGGAAAAAGGTAGAGCTGGTTCAGAAAGGTAAGTTGCATGAATTCAACATTGATAGTGATTGTGTTTTGAGATTTGGGAAGAGATTGTGTGTGACTTGTGATTCAAAGTTTAAGAGAGAGTTGTCATGTGAAGCTCATAGTTCTCTGTTTTCAGTTCATCCTGGAAGTACTAAGATGTATAGAGATCTTCGAGAGTATTACTGGTGGGACAGAATGAAAAGAGATATTGCTGATTTTACTATGAAGTGTTTGACTTTTCAACAGGTTAAAGTAGAGTGGCAGTTACAGAAAGGGATGTTTCAGCCTTTACTAGTGCCAAAGTGGAAATTGGAGAATATATCCATGGACTTTGTTGTGGTATTACCGAAGACATCTTGAGGTAATAATGTAATCTGGGTTATTGTTGATCACTTGACCAAATCTGCTCATTTCCTTGTTATACGAGATACTTTTTCCTTAGATCAACTTTCCCTTTTGTACCTTAAAGAGATATTCAGGTTGTATGGAGTTCCTATATCCATTGTATCTGATCGTGATCCCATGTTTACTTCTAACTTTTGGAAGGGCCTTCAAAAGTCATTGGGTACTGAATTACATTTTAGTATATCTTTTCCTCCTCAATCAGATGGGCAGTCAGAACGAACAATTCAGACCTTGGAGGATATTCTACGAGATTGTTCGATGGATTATCAGGGAAGTTGGGACCAACATCTTTCTTTGGTTGAGTTTTCATATAATAACAGTTGTCATTACAGTATACAGATGGCACCATTTGAGGCGTTATATGGGAAGCGATGTCGAACTCTAGATTTCTGGGATGAAGTGGGTGAAAGGAAGATGATGGGACAGGAATTGGTAGAAGAGATGGCAGAAAAAGTTCAGTTGATTAAGAAACACATGAGAACAGCTCAGAGTAGGTAGAAAAGTTATGCAGACAATAGGAGGAAGGATCTATCTTTTGAGGTAGGTGATCATGTTTTTCTCGAAGTTTCACCATGGAAAAGTGTGATGCGATTTGGTAAGAAAGAAAAGATGAGTCCAAGGTTAATTAGACCATATGAAATTCTGGAGAGAGTTGGATCAGTTGCTTACCGAGTGGCTTTACCTCCAAGTTTATCTTAGGTACAGAACGTTTTTCATGTTTCGATGTTGAGAAAGTATATGTCAGATCCATCTCATGTTTTGAGTCCAGAGGTAGTTCAGCTGGAAAATAACATATCTTATGAGGAACAACCGGTCCAGATTTTTGACCATAGGGAGCAGGTGTTACGGAATAAGTTGATTCATCTGGTAATGTTTTTGTGAAAAAACCACATGATTGAAGAGGCGACATGGGAATCTGAAAATGCAATGAGGGATAAATACCCCCACTTATTCGATAAGTAAATAAATTACGGGGATGCAATTTTCTAAATGGGGGAAGGATGTAACATCCCAAGTAAGTAATGAATAATAGATATTTTTATCTATTTATATTAATGAATTAGATAGTGTTTTAGAGGCTTAAAATGAGGATAAATCCAATCTTAAGCATGGAATACACTAATATTTTTAAAAGATTGTTTTACTGACTTTTGATGGAAAACCATCTTTTAAATCTATCTTTTGACAAATTTATAAGCTCTACTTTTCAAAATAAACTTATTTTTTATGATTGGGACATCAAAATTTACTTTTTGTGAATTTTTGGTATTTTTCCGATAAAGTTCATTTTTAAGGCATATTGAAAAATGTTGTATTTTAATTCAAAACCACTTTTTAATCTAATTAATTATATGATTATATTATATTTTGAATTGGTTTTAAAGTTCAATTAGAATATATTTTTACCATTTAATCCAATAGTGGTCGTTGGAATTAATTTCACTTTGAAATTGGACTTAAACTAGTGTCAATATTTTGATACTTATTGTTTCATAAAAACACACTATTTGCTCTGACATCGGGAATTAATTATTAAATTAATTAATGTAACTTATATGTTTTGAATTTTGTAAAATATACATCATTTTTGAATTCGGAATATCAAATATAGGTTAGGGTGAAGTTTTGGTATTTTTCTGAAAAACTTCAATTTTTGATGAATAGTGAAACCACTAAGTGGTACATAAAAAACTGATTTTTCGTTTAAATGAAATTTTACCACCTCTGTGTTTTGAATTTCAAAAATCCGACATACATGGTTGTCATTAAGAAGTAAAATGTGGTTCAATGGTATTAAAATAATTTTTTGGTGAATATTAACTTTTAAGTTTTTAATCGCGATTAGAGGTAATTAGTGTAATTTAAGGTAAGAATAATGTTTTAATAATATGAAATGAACTTGACACATGTCATACCCTTATTGGATGTGTCATGTCCGACCATGAAAATCCATGGGTCAACTTGGGGACCCCATTGAGCCACTTGGAAAGGAAAATTACATTAATATCTTTTTATTTAATGTTAAAGTAAAAATGTCACAAACATGAGTTGTTTTACTAAAACAATTTTTAAATGGAGTTATACAAGTCATATTTTTAACTATAAATATTCATTATAAAGATAAAAATATTTAATACATCATGATATATTTTTTATAATTTCTAGACATTAAATAAATTAAATTATTTATGACACCATGATGATGCAGCGATGACCTCATTATTTAACGATTTAAATAAAATGAAAAGATAATGTACAATCTAAGCCCTACAAATGTCAAAAACCTATTGGATGGGTGTATTTAGAACTATCATCACCTTATCCTCGAAATATATAATTTTGGTTCCTTTTAAATCCGAATTGAATTTTATAATAAAGTATCCTTTTATACCTTTCCAAGAGTGCCCCTCCTCTCCTCTTATAAAAGGCCCCCACCTATACCTTCTTACCCACACTTCCAAATACTTTTTCTCGGCCAACACCTGCCCATTTTGTCTCTACACATCCCTCTATAACTATTAGAAGCCTCACTTTGGGCATAAGTCTTCCCAAGTAAGCCTTTGAGCTCAAATCAAAAAGAGTTACCCGATTTAAAGGCAGTGTCTTCTCTTGTGTTCTTATGTTTTATTTTGATTCGCCAACCCCCTAATATCTTTTTATTATTTTCTTTTGTAACAAAACCAGTATATTCCATATACTATAATGTTGTTATACGATGTAATCTAGCTACACTTACACACACCTACATCTAATGGTTAAAGAACATACTGTTTCTATGGATGGAGAATTTCTGCCTCACGAAACGATGATTGTTCAACACTCATATAACACCTTCAAAGGTGGCCATTAAGATGTCAATATATTTATGTATGATATATAATATTTTTATTTTCTCCTTAAGCTTTTTTATTTTTCATTTATGTCAAACCTTTATGGTTACCATTATGGGTATACGCGATGTCTTCATTTTAGGAAGTGCGGACTACCGCCCCCTCAAAGTGATTTGATTCGTTAATTCCATAAGTGGGATGTATAAAGGATTTAATTAATGATATTATGTATTATATTATACTGGAATTATAATATACCTTTATATCATTATTATTCCATTCCATAAAATACGAAATAGAAATGAAAGTAGCGTTCATGAGTACGTACGGCTTACCATCTCCATGAACGGTGCATTTCATTTCTTACCTCTAAATGATTATGTAATATTATAAATGAATGTATATTCTGGATATATATAAATATATGGCATATAAATCATGAATATCAATTTCGAGATAATGGATATTTGACTACATGAACAACTTGTAAATATAAGAAGTTCACTTTTGACTCAAGTACCAAATATCGACAAAACAACCATTATTAACTTAAATGATTACATAGTGTTCATGATATGGTAATAAGTGATACAAAAGGAATAATTAACCTGAAAAATGTTCTTAATCAAGTAGAAATTAACTCAAGTTTATTATTCAGGAGATTAAAGAACGATCGAGTCAAGTCGGACCCGAGGTATGGGACTTCGTCTCAATCTCCTTTCATTGATGCATATTTTGTTTTAAACACAACCCTCTTTTATACGGTGTATACACCCTTTGACTTTTACATTTATCCAAAAGGAATCTTTTTTATATGATGTGTTTTACTAAATGACAAAAAGGAATGTTTTTGTCGTACGTATGCGGCGACAACGACTTCTCCGCCACCATGTCCATTATTTGAGTTTCGGCTTCCTCTACATGCCATACATTTTTTTAAAAGAAAAATAAATACCATGTTTTACTTTTCTTTTATTTTGGTATTCAAAATGGTTTTGATAATGTTTTTATTATATCAATGTGTTATTGATATCTTGTGATTGAAATGTGGAAATTTTATGTTTCCTTTATGCATGTTTTTATGTGATACGGTTATGTTATGGTTCGTGGGCATTATTATGAAGACGGGTGGTTCCGTGATAAACTACGGGCGGGTGACCCCGATATAGCTCTCCAATGCATTGGGTAACGCGAAGGAGTGAAATGTTAAGGTTTCTCCGAAGAGATTTAGGGAATATACTGTGATGGGTATTCCAAACATAACCAAGAGGGTTACTCCCTATATAAGAATGTTATGAATGCCTCAAGTTGCCTTTATGTCTTATGATTTCTATGATTTATTCATGATTTGATGAGGTATGTTAAAGTGCTTATGTTTTATGAGTAAATTATGATTTCATTGATTCTTATGTATACATGTACTCATGTTTCTTTTCCATATTTTTATATCCCTTACTGAGCTTTTTATGCTCATCTCAAGTTTTTTGAAAAATTTTTCACAGGTCAAGGGAAAGGTACATGATATGATTATAGTGTCAAGGAAGTGTCAAAAAATAATCCATGTTTTATTTTAAATATGTTTCCATTGATGGGAAAAATGAATACTATCTTTATGTAACCACTTTGTTTAAATGTGGAATGTAATGAATGTTTTATGATCTAATTTTCTAAAACTCTAAACCTTAAAAGATCCTCAATGTGAAATCTTGTAATAACTTATGATTAAGTACGGTCTAAGGCTGGGGCCTTATAATTATTAAGTCGATCATGACTTTGGATATTTTGTGAGAAAGTATGTATGTTATTTATTCACTAGATTTTGTTATGTCTTAAATTAGTATATGAATTTTTTGGTAAGACTAAATTCATTTCATTTATATGATTTTAATTAATTGGTAATCATAAATAATTACAAATATTTTTTTTATTATTTAGTTGTTTAATTTTGATAGTTTGATGTTTTATTTTCATTATATATTATGTTTATATGATATAGTTATTGTTTTTGGTTTTATATTTGTTTGTAAATTTTATTTATTTTATTATATAATTGTTTGTCTCAATTATCAATTATGTTGTTCTAGTATAATTTTTTAGCTGAATAACATATAAGTTTGACATTCATTGAAAACTTTAGATATGTAACCTAGTTGTTTTATTTTGTCAAGTTAAATTATTTGATGATTATTTATTTCTTTATTTTCCCAGAAAAAGGCATTGAGTATAAAGGGTCATGCTCCTCACTCTAGCTTGTTTTGTTTAGGAAATAAATTAAAACTTGAATGTGTGGAAAATTTTGTGACTCAAGAAAACATTATATGTTTATTTCAAATTTTTCTAATTTTATTTAAAATTAATTAATTTAATTATTTTAACATTTTAACTCATTTAATATATTATCTTGAATATTTCTCTTGACGTACTATTTTAAAAATAAGAAAACAAATTCTATCAAAATTATTAGGGACATCAAGTGTTATGTGATAATAATCATCATATGGTTCATTATCATCATTATAATAATATTATAACATATAGATATTGTTCCTCCAGTAATAAATCATTAATCCCCATTTACAATAGTTACATGGGATAAAATTAATTCATCAATAAATTAAGAAACCACAAAAAGTGAACGAATAGTCATAGTAATAAAAAAACATAATAAATGAAAAATAATGAATGTTATGTATTAATTTATTCCAAATATCAACATGATATTGTTTTAAAATTTCATGATTATGTTTATAGTTTTTCATTATTCCTCTACTACATCGTCAAATTTAGGTGTATAAGATAAAAGGGATTTTCCTTATGAGGAAAATAGTCGTAGAGATGTTCTCTGTAAGGTTGATGTGGGATTTTATATAGTATATGTGAATTTTGAGGAGGGTTTTGGGGTTATTGGTAGGGTTCGTATGGTACAAATACTGATTATGAGAATCACAAATATTGTAGATATATTTATGATGTATGTTGACTAGAAAATACTTTATTATATATTTCCTAATTTTATATAATAAAACTTGTTATGTTGTGCAGAACTATTGATATTTTTAGAGATTTATAAATACAAATTGTATATTAGTTTTTTTATATATAGGAACCCTATAGCCACATGCCTTGCCTATGAAAATAAAACAATATCCATGGGCCTTCCCATGGGCATAGACCAACTACCATAGGGATGTCCAGTGGAAATATCATATTTTTCATGCACCACTTTTGGTGATAGAAAAATATTCATAGACCCTTATTTCATGGAAAATAAGGTCCTTAGTATATATGAAAATGGTTTTTATCTACATCCTAGATTATTTATACTATAAAAACTATTTTTTCTTGTGCATATATACCTTTTTTTCTCTAAGTGAATGTAGCTGATAAAAAAAGTATACATAAAACTCTCTAAGTGTGGTTTAGTCATAACATGGATTATGAATGGATTTTTAAGGAACATATAACATAGAATATTCAAGCTCCGAAGAATTCTTAATATAGTTATTTTAGGGATATTTAGAATAGAATAAAAAACTGGGATTCACAAAAGAGTAATTAATCAATAATGTCTCAAAAATAGAAAATCAAGATAAATATTCTAATCTTATGGATTTTATTTAGTATAGATAAAATGGTAAGGAACAGAACATAATCACTTTTATTGTGATCTATATAAGTGAAATAGAATAAAAATAATATCTTTTTCGAAATGTTTAAGAGTTTTCATATAGTGATATGAAAATAATGAAATATGGGAAAGACGCTCATATGAGACATAAATATAATATATTATATGTTTACAGCATCATGTTATCATTAGTGTAGAATGAATTTTAAATAATCTATAAGTAATCGAATATATAAATTTCTCTCATCACTATGAATTGATATATGAGATAAAAATTAATGAAAGGTATGATATTCCCATATATTATTTTTCATATATACTAGGAGTGGGACACCTGATGTTTCTCATGTACTCAAGATAATTAGGTATACATAAATAAATTTAAAAAATATTTCAATAATTATAGATACATATATTATTGGTAAAACCCATGAATGAATTTCATTTATGTTTATAAATAAAAATGACCAAATCAACTCTTAGTTATAATGGAGAAATAATAAAAAACTTCTGAAAATAATTTATAATAATTTATATATTTTATTTCTAGTAAAAGTAAGGAGTAGGTACCAATATATCATTAATTTTACCAACAATTTTAATATATATGGTTATGTATATATAATTCTATGTAATTAAAATTCCATTACTATATTTAATAAAATTTATAAATAAAGTATATAAACATTTTAGAAATAAAATTCAGAAGCTCCACTAATACCAATATGGGAAATATCTTAACTATGCTTTTACCAATCATTTGAAGGATTATGGGATTGTATTCCAACTCACTCCCACTTATGAACTTTAGAGTAATAGTGTTTATAAAACTAGGAATCATACCTTGATTGATATGGTGAGATCTATGATGAGTAGTGTAACTTATTCATTGTACTTTTGAGAAACTTATTTGTAAATAGTAATATATACACTCTACTAAATGAAAACTAATGTGGTGGATGGAATTTTATAAATATTATGGTCTGAATAGAATATATGGTTGTCACATATATATGTATGGGGATGAAAATAATTTTTCAATACCATCCCTAATGAAAAACTATAATTGCTGGGTGAAAAGTGAATCTTGATAGGATATACTATGGGAAACGATGTTTGTTACCAATATAACATTTTACATAGAAATGTTATTATAAAATGCCATGTCTTATTTATATAATTGGATAAAAATTTCAATATAAATTATATGATAAATATTTAATTAAAGTAAAATAAATATCTAAGTAAATAATAATTGGAATATAATGAAATAGACATGAATGTATATAAGTGTGTCTTGTGACACAAGTACTCTTTAGATCAATGAGGGTTGATAGAAAAAAATATTGTTTTTCCAATTCATGTGACACATTATTCCTTTTGAATAATAGACATATTACCTTAAAAGAAGTAAAAGATGGGAATGATGTTTCCAAATAAAAAGAAGTAAAGAATTCAAAAAAGGGTATTATATTCCATTATAGATATTAGAAATTGGTCTAAATAATGAATCATTTAAAACCTATTATGAGAAAATAAATATTAAAGAAGATGGTTAAAATGTAAAAAAAAATTATTATGTTGAAAAATTAGTTATATGTGTTTCATAAAATGTTAATCCATTGAATATGAAAAAACCCTTTTCCATCCCTAATGTTTAAATCCATTAACATTAAAATTTGTAGTGCCGCTTTCCATGACTATTAGATTAAGAATATTGATTTCAAACACATCTTAATAAATTGGATGTTAGTTAAATATGTCTATATGAAAAAAATAGTTTATTATAACATCATGGGTTGTTAAAATGGGTTTAATTTCGAAGTAAATTTGAATTTTGAGTTTAGTGAGTGATATAACATTTAAATTGATCTTCAAAGATTTATTTTGAGACCTACAACATGTTAGTGCATTTTTTTAGATAGGTTTTAAATCTGCGTAATATTTTTAGAGGTCTAGTTTTGTTTCAAGGGATTAGAGCTTCAGGAACCATGTTTCTGGAGACACAACACTGGTTGTAGTGTTGGCACATGGTTAGTGTTAACAATCCTATCGAAACAATGTGACCCATTTGAAATGTAGAATGGTTAGACAATCCTTGGGAGGTGGGGTGCATGGTAATTATAAATTTCAATATAGTTTAGTATAGGTGATCCAAACAGGATTCACACACCTTGATAAACCATATTTCTAGCCATGTGATTTGGATGTACCTTTCAAAAGTGGAACAATATGGGTCACCCTTGTTTAGTCAATCCATGATGCTTAACCATGTAGTTTATTAATGGGTGTGAAATTAAAAAAATTACCCTTTTTCCTTTTATATTATTTCTACTCCTTCTACTCCTCAATAATATCTATTGTAGGTGCCTCTCCTCCCATTCTTATCCCACCTAATATTTGACCTATATTTTCTAAATGATCTTGTAATCGAGCTTCGTCATATGAATTGGATGTGTATCAGTATTTCCTTGACTCCTCTTGAATCCTTCCTTATTTTAACTCACTATTTATCATAATAACTTTATATGAGCTCATTTCCCCTATTTCTAGGGTATTGGTCAAATTGTTTTATTTCTGTCATTTCGTTTTGTATTAGAGGGTGGTATTGGATAAGTGATGTCCTACAAGGATAAGGGATATGGGGCTTATATTTCTAGACATTTATATATGTGTAATAGGGATTGTTTAAATATGCACGAGTGTGGTGGTCTAGGTGTGACCTATTAAATAAATTCTTGGTTTTTCAAGTATAATTAGATTAGGATTATGATATTTTTATGTTTATGAGGTGTAGTGTGCCTCAAATGTCTTGATCTTGGTGAAACAATGTTTCCATGTGTGTTTGGGTATATTGTTCATGTTAATTAATATAATTAAATTTTATTATAAAATAATACTCTATAAGGGAAAGGGTTGGTAATGGCCTAAAGTGTGTTGGGTGATGTTGATCATCAGTCCTCAGATGACATGATTCATCCAACTACGTGTGTGTCTCGGGATATTTGGGATGGTATTGACTCTGAGTATTGGGGTGATGTGACTATCTGGTTGAGGTGGATAATGACAAAAATTCTGTAGATGGGGGTTAGGTTCATATATTGAAATGAGGTTTTTGGATTGTGTGGCTTAGGAAATAATGTTGACTACCTCTCAACATGATTACCCAATAGCATCATTGGAGTCATATTCACACAAATAAAGACTCTGTTGGGGTGATATTCAACACATGTTGATGGAATAGGCCTCTATAGAATTAGTAGAAAATGGGATGGTATTGAACATCAGTTATGGAGGAGGATATCGTCATAGATATTCATAGTTGATGGTGATTGATGCCATTGGATGGGGTATTTGTCTCCCTCTGACATTCATAGACAATGGGCCTAAATGATGGGAGGGAGGTTATTTCCATTTCTTGGAACATCTATCTGATGAGATAACAATTGTTTTTTATTCATTGAAGGATTATTCATATCATTCCTTAGGATGTCATAATATTGATCCAATGATAATAGTTTAAATGGACATTTAAGGGACTTGTGACGTGATTATAGGGTGTATCGGTAGAGTGATGGTATTAAACAATATGTCTTATATGTGGTATCTGATAGCACAAGGTGCTAGGTTACATGAATATGGATGGTATATTGGGGTTATTCCGTTATGAATGATCGTAGATATATCTTTCCACTCCAGTATTTGACAAAGAAGGAAAATTATTACTCATGGCTGTTGAGCATGATTAAAGTGGGTTATATATTATTTTGAATGATTATATTTTATATTTATTTATATATGAATTGACTTGTATAAATATCTATGAAAGATAAGAACCCATTTGTGTCGGAATACATAGTTCATACTCACAACCTATATGGGCCCCTTGGGATGTGTGTAGAATTTATGGATTTGAGATCTAGAAAAGGATTAAGATATTTTACTGGACCATATAGAGTAGTGATGTGTATGGATTCGGATGGATGGAAGAAGGTCTGTAGAGGAAATTTTTATTGAGATGGAGTATTTTTTGGGCTTTTGAGTATGATCTTAAGTGATCATACATGGGAAATATTGAATTTAATTCTTTTTATAGCTATCTAACATGTATAATTTATCTAATATATATGATTGTTTTGTTCTTATTGTAATTATCATTACTTATTACTACCTCTGTTTAGTTTTTTATTGATTCTTACACAGTGTTTTATTTTCATATTACCATTATTATTTTCATCACTATATGTTAAATTCGCCCCAATATCACCCAATCAGACTCTCACATCTAGTCGGTAGCCTTTAGCATGTAGGATGGTGTGTTTAACGCCTAGTGGTGACACTATATCATGCATGGGTTCTGGAAACTACGGATTGGGATGAGTCCCATGTTGTTCAAGATGATCATGAGCTAGAGGTAGAGGCTCTAAGGTATGCGGGGTAGATTTAGAAGATGGTAGATATTGGGCTTTGGCTAGATGAGCTGCTTAGTGAAAGCTAGGTATGAGTCATACAAAGTATTTATTGGGGTGATTTGGGAGTAAGGAAATTCATATATTATCTAGATATGAGTTCAATTATATGCACCCATGATTGTTTTGGTGTGACATTTGACCAAAGTAAGTAGAGAATTGGATTGAGTCTTTCTGGATGATATTTTATCATGTTGAGAAACTTCCCAATTAGAGAGTGAATCTGGATACATATATGATCAGATAACCAAATAATCAATAGTTTCACATATAGGTAGAAGACATTAGACATGAGAGACTATCAAGAAAGGATTTTGAGAAAAACACCTCCAACCATTTCTTCCCAGTGATGTTGAGGGAGGACTGAGCCCATGATTTCATGAACCCACTACATGGGGATACATCATTTATGGACTATACAATGAATTTTACATTCTTATCTTGATTTTTTTCATCCATGGTATTTAATAAATTTATAGGGTTATAGAGTTCGAGAATTGATTACAACATTCCATCAGGGTGTAGGTAAACATCTTCTAGTGGACCTCTATCTCAGAGGTAGTAAATATAGTTCTAATAGCCGACGAAGACTAGATGGATAATAATTACTTCAGATGGTTGACAGTACTAGGTGATGTTGGAAGTGGTTCTTTGAGTAGATTAAGGAGAGATCATGATCTTTCTTAACAGGGCATTCAAGAAAAAGATTCGATCCGACCCCTATTGATTGGTTATTCGATAGAACGCTTCCATTATGGGAAGCTATGTCATGTTAAAATCAAGTATGAGTGGAATCCAAAGGAGTTTCAGTAATGCATCTAGATAGGGAAATTGGAGTGATTCTAAAGTAATAATTCTAGAGCTACTGGGACTCAGGAACCGATTAAAACTCAGGGATATGACCCAGGACCAGGAGAAATACTAGGCTCTAGTATTCGAGTTACTACTACATGCATGGGTAAGAGAATATAGTGATTTCCCCATTAGTGGGGTTAGTGGATGGGGTATCTATATAGGGAGGTCAAGACTCAGGTTGTCTAGCTTTAGGTAAGGTGAATGTTGTTGATCTGGTAGTGTCGGGGCATGTCAGGGAAGAAAAAAAACTATTTGTAAGTCATTATTATGAGTGTGATCTTTGTTCTTTTTGTCATGATTGATATAGGTAAATGAGGAGAACATTTGGAACATTAACTAACTAGTCATGGGTTAATATGAGGGAATTAGGTATGATTTGTGCTTTGTATGATATTTCTAGGTTTTGGGACATTTTCTTGTCATTCATATATATATATATATATATATTATGTGGGGTGACATTTTGAGCATGGGTTTGATGCATTAATTTAAGTAATTAGTTTAGATATAAGACTTCATGGGTGTCATGTGTGACATATGTACAAAGTGAGACTTTGATGAAATGTAGTACATGTCTATATCGGTTTCAATGTAGGCACTCATCGGTTTCATGTATGAAATATATATGATTTTTCACCTAATGAGGTGAATGAATGATGGTATGTCATGTAGGGACATGTATGTATGAGGATATTCGAGTCGGACTAGTAGAATATTAATCACCATTGGGAAGCATCAAGGTATGTAATTCATAAGGTGGGGAGACACAGGGTAAATTTTCTAAAGGATGAGTAAACGAGGTATATTAAGATTATTTTTATTATATGGTTGTGTTCGGTAACATATATGCATGATACCCCATAGACCAAGGACGGTATATCTTAAGGTGTGGAGGTTGTAAAATATCAGGTTTCTAAAATTGGTTGAACTTTTAGGTTAATTTTATTTTTTTACTTTGGTAAGTGAACAAACATTTAAATTTGGTTTTAGAGATTAATTTTTAGAATTAAAATGTTTTATTATCTTTTTATTTATGGTGTTTAAATCATGGTAAATACCTCGGGTTTCTATTTTGGTTTTGGGAGTATTGATCTTTGAGAACCAATGTTTGTGAGCCATAAAACTAGGTTCATGGTTCTTGATTATCATATCAACCAAAATCTATGTCCGATTTGAATTGGGGCATAGTTATAAAAACTATGTGAGGTGGGGAACATGTCGGTGTGAAATTAATTTAGTTTTTAGTATAGGTGATTCACTTGGGTTGTTTATGGTCTAAAAAACCATGTTATTATCCTTGTGAGATGGAGGTGCCTTGGATGGTGGAACTGTATGGTTGACACATGGTTATCCAAACCATTCGGCATAACCGTGTGGTTCATTAATGGTTATGAAATTATATATTTTACCCTCCTTCCATTTAACTTCATTCTCCTCCTCCTCACTCTCATGCATAGAAGGTATCTCTCCTCTCATTATTTTCCCACCTAGGATTTGGCCTATCTCTTCCATCCAAACAAGGATTCGATCATTGTTAGGTTCATTAAAAGTGTAAAGGTAATTCGTTTATTCCTCTTAATTCATTCCTTATACTATATCACTATTTTGAATACTAATTCAATCCAAGTTTACTTGCCCAGTTCATGGGAATTTGTAAAATTACCTAATGTATATCATTTAAGTTTAGATTAGAGGCTGGTATTTGACAACTGAGTGACTACAAGAATAAGGTTGGTGGTTTATATCATTATCTGCATTAATATACGTCTTTTGGGGGAATATTTAAGTAGGTATGTGTGGGGTTTTCTAGGTATTACATAAGAAATGAATTCTTGGTTTTTATATTATAATTAGATGATTTCTATGAGTTATTTATTGCATATGAGGACCATTGATCCTTGAATGTCTTGGGTTCAGTGTAATGAGGTTTCCATTTTTGGTTGGGAATGTTTTTTTAGTTAATTAATTTAAATAAATTTGGATATGACTAAATTTATTTTGTGAGAATGTGTTTGGAATGGAATGAATTACTTGGGGTGATGTTGATCACTTGAACTAAGATGGAAATGTTCATTATTTGGAGGTCATCGACTAAGATATGGTGTATGATGTTGAATATCCTAATTAAGGGGATGTGATATATGTTTTAAGGAAGATTGTGATGACCATGTCCTAGATGGGTGATGAGGTTCACATGTGGCAATGATGTTACAACTTGGTGTGGATTAGGAAAGGTTGGTGATTTTCCCTCATTTTCATTGGGTAGTTATTTTGTTAGAGTCAAGTAGAAATAGACGGGGACTAAGTTCAGGTGCTATTAACCACTCCTTATGGGTGGAGGCTCTTATAGAATTAGTGTTATAGGGTATTATGTTGATAATTTTTTACAGGAGAGGTTCTCACCATATAAATCAACGATTTATGGTGAGTGAGAACATTAGATGGTTGCTAAGTCACACCCTATCATTAATGAATGATAGGCTAGGAGGATTGGATGTTGGGTCTTTTTGTGCCACAAATTGTCAGTATGATGAGATAACGATGGTTTATTATAAATTAAAGGATGTATCCCAATATAGCAATGGATGTTGGTATAATGATCAGATACTGAATGTTAAAATGGAATTCTTAGGGACTTGTGACATGTGCATGGGGAATTCTGCTAGGATACTAGTATTACTCGATATTTTTTGTATGTAGAATATAATGAAACAAGGTGTCATGATACTTGAATTTGGATGAGATACTATGGTTCATTGAGTATTATAGACCATGGATATAACCTCAAAATCTGGCATTGGTCGAAGCAGGAAAACACTTCCTCATGGTTGTTGAGAAATAGTAAAGCAGTTTATAAATTTTTATGCAAGATAGTAGTTTTTATTTGTCTATGTATTCATAAACATGAATAAATCTGGTTCTATGATAGGAACATGTTGGTGGTATCCAATTATGTTAATACTGACACCCAACATGGGCCCCTAGTGTGCATGTGGATTTTATAGATTTGAGATTTAGAAATGAAATGGGATTAGGCTTTCAAAAATAGAGATCAGGGATGTACAGGGAATTGGGTGGATGGTAGAAGGACCATGGAGGTTATTTGAATCAAACTGTAGTTACTTTTTGTTAGTTTTACTATGATCTTAAATGTTCATCCAGGATTTTTCTTGCATGTCTATTTTTGAATAACTGCCTGGATTGGGTAATTTATCTGATATCTATGGAATTTTATTTCAACAAGTTATTTTTTGATACTTATTAATTATTCCACTAAGATTGGTATTGATTCTTAGTGTTTTATTATTATATGTCACTTATTATTATCATCATCAGAGGGTATAGTCTCATCAATATCACCTAATTAGATCCTCACTTCTTGTAGGGAACCTTTAGCATAAGGGGAGGTTCACATTAGTCCATGTGACCCTCCATAACAACGAATTGGTTAAGTTTTTACCTGGTTAAGGATCTATGTTTGTAATATATAGTAATCAAGAAACAATAATGAATGATTCAAAAATATGTTAATTTTTTTAAAATAATTAATATCATAGAATGGTCATATTTATTTGGCCGTTAAAGAATTTGGTTTCATTAAAAATGATTGTAAACCATATGTTTATATAATAATTATTTGTAATGGACTTTTCAAATTATTATATGTTTATGATATATAGTAAATGGATTTTAGGACTTATTTTTAGTTAAGACATATACGAATGAATTATTATTCATGAAGGAATTAGTTAAAGTACATAAATCTCTATGAACTATGACCTTTCAAAATAAATCTCAAAATATTATCAAACAAATTCAAAGTACATATGTTGAAAACGTACACAAAAAGTATAAAAAAGAAAAATACAATAGGGTATTTATACTAATTTTATCTAGTATTATTCAATCGAATAGAATATATCCATGAACATATTATGATATAAGAAGAATTATAAAAAATACTTACACTTAATTGGTGGTATCTTACATGTATTCTATGATTTATACTAATTTTAATCTCTTTGAATCCTCTATTATGGTGGGGAAAGATCAAGAATATCCTAGATATCTTCAATTAAAAGTAGTTAAAACTATGATGAATTACTTGAAACGTATAAATTATTGGGTTTTAATTTATGGAGGAAATGAAGATCTTGTAATAAGGGGATTCACTAATTATGTTTTCCATATAGATTATAAAGACTTTAAATTATATATTGTCTTTGATTTATAATTAAATAGTTGTATAGTGAGATGGAGAATCTCAAAGAAACCCATGTTTGTCAGTAATATAGTAAAGTATCAATAAATTGCATCTTATAATACAGTTTAGTGAGTAGTATGGATATTCATCTTTGTCTCGTGATTTTTAATTGAACACAATAGTGTATACCATGTTATAGTATATTTTGATAGTAATACATTAATGGTATTTTACATGGATCCTAGGTTACAATGAATGAAAATAATACACTTCATAAATTTATACTCTAGAAGTGTTTTACAAAAATGACATAATTCCATAGTTAGAGAGTATCCATAGAAGACAACATGGAGAACCCATAGACTAAAGTTACATATCATAAAAAGAAAAAACGTCATGTGATAAGTAATAGATTGAGAATACTGATATGTTATCTATAGTTTTGTTTGGAATGTTGTTAGATTGTATTGTCTAAACCAACATGAGCTTGTACTTTTTTATTAATGTATAATGTATATAGTTTGATATATATAGGTATTGTTATTATTATGATAGTATTATTATTTCTATATGTACTATTTATTCATCTATATTTTAACATTTTTTTAATAAATTTATTAGTCTGTTTAATATATATATATATAGTCAAATTGGGTAAATTTATATTTCATCATTTTATAAATTAAATAATGAGATTAATTCTAAAACAAGTTAAAATTTATTTTTTAGTGGATATATTATTTTTTTCATATAAATATTAAATCACATATTTTTTTAGTTATTATTTTATTAGTTTTTTAAATTATTCTAGTATGATAAGATAATCGAAAATTGATTTAGTTGGCTTTTGGATTATTGTGTGCAATTAAAAAGGGGAGTTTCGACCACAATGTAACATGTTTGTAGATTACCCAATAATATATGAGATTAATTTGATTGGTGATTCAATATATTATAATAGATTCATGATTGTGCCACTATTTCAAGGTAAATTATTACACCTATCTTATACATAAGAGTAAGGAACCTTCTACAAATCCTATATAAGAGTAATAATGAATTTTATTTTTTTACAGGTTTTTTTGTGCTTCAATAGCTACATATCTATAATTTAAAATAATTATTTTTCATTGTTCATGGTTCAGTAACTAAAAATGAATGAGTCAAATGGAGATCTCTACATAAGAGTGCTTATATTTTATGTTTTGAATTTTTGTAATAATTAAATCAAAATAACAGAGGTCATGTCTGATTAAATCCATTTAGTGGAATATAAACTAAAACCACATTACATCTTATGAAATAATTCCAATTCAATCCAAAGATTTGGTAAAACATCTATAAACCCAAAAATTATAATAATGAAGAAAGATGTTCATCTTTGTTGGTAATATCAAGAGAAGTTCAACATGAAAGAAATTTATGAGACTCCTAAATAAAATAATATCCTTGTGCTTCTTATGTTTCCAAATTATGTAATAACTATTATCTCTTTCCACTTATAATTCACCCCACACAATGGCTACTTTAGCATCGTTGTTTGATTAAAATCAGTCTCTATGTATTGGAAGACTATTAGAGAATATTTTAACAACAATCAAAATGATAGTGGAATATTATTGAAGAAACACATATTGAAGCATCACTCGACCTACACTCTGCATGTGTAACCCATGTCATACACCATAAAACTCTACCACTATCCATTTAAACAAAAAAAATCACATCTATTTTAATTTTTTTGAAACCATATCATATTACCCTAAAAAATAAATTATTATAAGTATACAATAATTCTTCTTCTTTGGTTTGTAATATAAGTTTTTCTTCTCTATGTTTTTTTTCACTCTACATTGTCTTATTCTTCTATGATTATAGAAGGTTTTCTATCTTTTGGATGATCTAGGGTGTGGGATATCTTGTTTCATTTGAGTTTAGAGTAATAAATATTTTAATTCATGTACACTTGTTCTATATGAGTTCTATGACATTGGATGAATATTGATATAGGGGATAGTCTTTACCCTCTCTCTATCTCTCATAATTTCATCCCTTCTCTCATTTTCCACTTCAAGCATCCCTTCACACCCTTCACTAGTAGAAAAAGGATATAGATCTATTTGTGTTGAATGTTTTTTTTCAAATCTATGTGTAATATTTGTACCCATGGTTTTTATATTATAGATTTTCTCCCAGCATAGGAAATTTTTTATAGACCAAGTTGTAGATTGTTCAAGGGTAGCCCACTCAAGAGAGGGATGTTCCCAACCGATTAAAATTGAGTAGAGATGGGTTTAGTTATTTCTAGTTAGAGGTGGATCGATATTTACAAACTAAAAAAGGGAGGGTGTATGAAGTAGTAATATATAACTCATATAATAAGTATGGTATGAGTATATTGAAAATGGGAAAAATGATTTATCATGCATGGATAATTCCTATAGGTTAAAACCATTGTTCTTCACTAACGTCTTTTCATTATTCATTATATGTATTTTTTTATGTATATTTTAATTATCAATCAAATATTCCTTATAAATATTAAAAAATAAATTAAATGGTAATAATTGAATATAATAGTGAGTGAATGGTGAATACTATCATTAGATGACCCATGTCAACTCACTATCAAAATTCTTGGATTTATTTAAATTTTAGTTAACTAGATTCCTATTAAAGGTCTTGTGTTAATTTGGAATTACTTTTAAGGAGGTGACCTGGTTAGATATTATTTCTCCGACATTGTAAATATTCCTAGATTTTAATTAAAATTATATAATATTTAAAAATCAAATCATTGTTTGACCCATTTTGTAATATGTAAGAATTTGTAAATTTATTTTCTAAACTGGTGAGGGTAGTATGTATCTAAAAGTTTCATGATGAATTTAAATAAATCATCAAGGATATTTGGGAATACCTTGAGAAACCATTGTTAATACCCTTAGAAAATGATCTCTATATATTCTAAGGTTACATCCTGGAGTTATATTCATATTCTACTAAAGAACCAAAACAACGTCTATTTACTCTCAGAATTGAAGAAGACTATGAGGAGATTATGTAGTTCTAGATTATCCCTACACGATAAAAACCCGAAGGGGAGCCAAAATTTTGGATTTAATTATTTCTAACTTATCCCTGCTCCCTAGTAAAATTTATTCACATGAAATTATTAAAAAATGTTTTAATAAGTGATTGGTTATTGAGAGAGTTATAATGGAAGGTGAAGGATGATCTTGAATGAATAAGGGGGAAATAAATTTATCTAATCTAATTATATAACATTGAATCATTTTTTTGAAACTAGGGAGTCAGAATTTAAACTTCAATAAAAGATAATTAAAATGTTATTCCATATTAAAATTGATATTTACTTAAATCATAAATAGTTAACATTTTATTATGAATTCCTGAATGTCGAATAAAATGGATTCATAGTAAATATAGTTATTGGGAGATATTCTTGGATGAAAAGTAAAATTTAATTGTGGGGGGTGATTTATCCCTATTTTTACTTATTTTTTTGTATGTATTTTAATATATTTAATATATTGATTCTATAGGATTGTGGTAAATAATCATTTTCTTATTTTATTTTGTAAATAATGAGATTAATTTTAAAATAGACTAAAATTCGATTCTTAATGGATATATAATTTTTATATATTTAAATATTATGTTCCATATATTGGAAGTCGATCATTTACAAAATTTTCATGTTATTACTGTAAGAAAATATAATTTCTTCTAGATTAAGTTGGTTTTTAGTTTCTATTTGTTCCTAAATGGGTGTCTCAACTACTACCTAGATGTATTGTGGCCACCCCAATGTGATGTTTGAGTAATTCAGGTGAAGGTTCTCTATGTGAGAATAAAATTGTCAGAATTAGTCTTATAAAATTAAATTATAGATTGTATATTCGTCATTATAGTAACATATCGATTATAAGGCATTTTTAAGAGTAACAAGGAGTGTTGTTCATGACATGAGCTACATATGAGTAACTCCCATGTCTCTGGAGTTGTGTATATGTTATTGTATGAAAATTAATATAACTATCCATAAATGAGTCATTTTTTATAAATAGATTTATATATAATAACCATGTAAAAGTACCTCTTTTTGATAGACAAACGATTCATAATATACATTCAAAATACTTTAATAAATGTCATATTATGAGAAATATGTGGAATATTATATAGAATATCAACATTCCCTTAAAACTCATCCCAAATCACTATTATTATTTAATAAGACATCCATCATCCCCTCAACACTAATAAAAAATCAGGATGATCATATATCAAAAAGTGATCAAGGTAGTTATAATATGAGAGATATATAAAATAATCCTAAATAATATAATATCCTTGTACTACTATTCTTTAAAAATTTATAATGACATGTGAGATCTCCCCACATGTTATCCAACCATCAAAATGTAATACCAAAAAACATTGGTTGATTATAAAAATTAACTAATGTTGGGTGTCATATTAGAGATGGTACGTAGAACAACCAAGAATCTAGGGGATGATTCTTAAAGGATACTCCAAGAAACCATCTTCTGATCTACTCTATCCATAGAAAACACATACTATACTAACAGAATCTATACCTATATCTATTTAAACGTAAAATCAGCATTATTATAAGTGGTTTTAATCCTTGGAATACCATCCATAGAAATGTTGTATTATATGTTTAATATAATTCTTCTTCTGTAGTTTTTGATAAATTATTTTCTACTCAAATTATATTATTCACCGCCCAATTCCATATTATTCTGTATTTATGGAAGGTTCACACTCATTGGGAATACTGAGGGGGGTCACTCATGTTGAAATAGAATAAATAGTTTTAATTATTTCACTTCATGAACTCTTCCTTTATTTTAGGTTTTCATATATTAGTGGAATATGTATATAGGTTGTAACACTGCAATATTTTATCATATGTAACATGTAACGCCCCGACCCCAGTTACCTAGAGTCGGTGCATTATTATATAATATTGGCATGATCACAAGAAAGATCATATCTCGAAAGACCGATTGGTTTAGTAGCCTTGGAAACACTAGATATATTCATAATGTTTTACATTACATCAAAAATTGAAAAACTACTACAATAATATATTGTCTCCATAGTCCACACTATTATCCCTTCATAATATCCCTGCAGGTCATTAATAAATTACTTCTTCACATCCTGGGAAAAATAAAACATAGAAAAGGGGTGATCTCAAATGCCCAGTAAGGATAACAATATAGCGGGAACTTTCATAAATAAGAATAAACATTTAAGGAAATGTATAACTTAAAACAAAAGCCTTTTAGACTTGAACTTCAACATATCATGGAAAAGATAAAATTAAATAATTCCATTTACTTATTCACATGGATATTCTACTAATCGAATAATCACATGAAATATCAATAACCACTTTCATAATGATGGAATGCATAATGCCAGACTATCAAAACCACATAGCCAAGGACTCATGCCAAGACTACAAATAAGATTTTTCCAAGGCCTTGTGCCAAGACACTAGTTTGTCTCATGATACCTACTGATGCATTGAGGAGCTATAGCGGGCTCTACCCATCACATATTAAGTCCAATGCATTCCCATATGAGAAGGTTTAAACATAACATGAACATTCGTATTAAAACTAGCATACGAAATGTCAATACTTTCACCATAAACAATAAATGGTATAAAAATAGCACATCCACAGTCAAAACCTTCAATACAATATAGAAGTTTTTTATCATAATAAATCATCTTCAAATAAGTGTAAAATCCATCAAAGGATGTTGACATAGATGAAATAAAAAATCTTTTTAGAGAAATATCTCTTCTGTTTTGAAATAATTTAAGAGTCGTATATTTATAAAATAAAGAATTTTCTTTGAAAATATTCTTATAAGATTGTAAGGTAAGCTTCGACGATTTTATAACGGTGGGAAATAACCGCACCCGCCGTATAAGTTAAAAAAATTCTTACCTTAATTTTTTCGAAAAGGTTAAAAAGCACCTTGTTTGGAAAACGACGGAAAGATTACTTTATAAAACACTTATAAAAAGTCAAACAAGGGTATAAATGACTTTAACCCATATTCTTTTAAATAGTAAATTTTTTTTGAAATACATTTTTAAGAAACATGGATGTGGATGATAAAGAGATCCCAGTAGATTATTACGTATAAACAACCTCGGATAATGAAGAGATTGTGAAATAACCCTTACCCTGTACTTTTCCTTGGTTGTGGGTAGGTTAACCTCCTGTAAAATGGTGAAACAATTGTTATTAAATTATACAAGAATAATTTATATAAATATGATATCATATATGATCTTTAAACAATGATTTGTTAATATTATCTTAGTATTATTATTGTTTCGGGTGTTAGCTTACTCATTTTATTTTATATGTTTTTTTATGTAAGACGTGATTGTCATGGATAGGTTGTATCTTAATCATATCCAGAATGATATCAAGTCCTTAGATACTATTATTAATCAACAAATGTGAATTATACTTGAATGGATACGATGGAGAATGAATCTCATTGCGTTCGTGGAGACGGTAGTCCGTACGTACGCACGAGCGACAATATCATTCTTTTGATATTAAAATAATATATAATTGGATGGTATATCATATATACAGAATCATTATCAGGTTAAATTTATTTTTTACATGAGTTACACATCATTATTATACCCATCCAAATAATAATTTATTGAATAACAATTACACCACGGCGTGGAGACGGTAAGCCATACGTACGCACATATAGTGACATGTTATTCGAAGGATGGATAGAATACTGAATATGGTTGTACCATGTTTATAAAAACATAATAGTATATATAAGATACTGGAGTTATTATTTTACAATGGTAATAACAAAGAATGAATAAGTGGAAGAAGAAATGAATTTGAAAAAGGGTGGTGAAATCATTACATCTTCTTCGGGATATTCCTTTTGATTTGATCAAAAGGACTCTTAGGTTGGATTTATGACTAAAGGAAGGATTCTAGGATGAAGTGAGGGAAGTTTAGAGAGTATTTGGGAAGAGTTTGGCCGAACCAAAAGGCTTTGAAGGTGTGAGTTAAAGAGAAGGGAGAGTGCCCTTTTATAAGAGGGGTGAGGGGCACCTTAGGAAAATCTAGAAATATTATTTTATAATAAATTCATATTCGGTTTCTAATGGCTCAAAAGTGGATTATTTAAATTTTAAGGCGGGTATAGGTCGAAAAACACTCAACCAATAGAATTTATACAGGTTTGGGTCATTATACTAACCTTATCATTAAGTATTAACTCTTAGTTAATTAGTTTCACTTTTACAATGTCTCTTTGTATTTTTATATTATATGGTTAATGAACTTACCATATACATCCAATCGACCCCCAAGTTGTCCATTAATGATACACCTATCATGATATAAGTCTCTTGTCCGAACCTTATATTTTTAGGAATTTAATATCAATTAATAATATAATACTTGTTTTAAAAATCCTTTTCTATCAATTTTGACAGTATTCAATAATTGATTTTTGTGAAACTCATAACAGAATGATTACTTCTAAAAAGGTTAATTAAATCATTTCTAATATGTCATATTAACCTTTAAAATTAGTTTAATTCAATAAAATCTTCATATTATAATTATTTGGGTATTTATAATATCAATTATTTTAATTTTTCACTATTATGGTCATTACTGCATCATCATTGTGTCATAAATAAATTAAATTATTTAATGTCTAAAAATTATAAATAAAATGTAATTATGTATGAAATCCTTTTATCTTTATAATTAATATTTAAAATCTAATTTATCTTATGTATAACCCTATATTAAAAATTTTCTAGTAAATAAACATTGATTTTCACTCTTTTAACTCTTCTTTGAATTAAATAATAATAAATGTCCTAATCTAATCCAAGTGGACCTAAATGATAATATTTTATTTATAAGGTTGTTTTTGGTCGAGATACACTTGTCCAATTGAATTAGGACATGTGTTATGGTAATATTAATATCATTTTTACCCTTAATTACCCTATCTACTTTTAACCGTGGTAAATAAAAGTAAAAAGCTACTATTCACCAAAAATTATTTTCATCCCATTGAACCACATTTTACTTCTTGATATTAACCGTGTCTCTCGGATTTTCGAAGTTCCATTCACATATGTGGTAAAATTATGTTTTATAAAAAAATTCAGTTTTTTAACTACCACCTAGTAGTTTCACTATTCATCAAAAATTGATGTTTTTCCGAACAATGCCAAAATTTCACCCTAATCTATAGTTGATATTCCGAATTCAAAAATGATTTCTATTTTAAAAAATTCCAAACATATAAGTTGCATTAATTAATTTTATAATTAATTCCCACTGTCACAACAAATAGTGTGTTTTTAAGAAACAATATATATCAAAAGATTGACAATTGTTTAGGTCCAATTTCAAAGTGAAATTAATTCTAATGAACACCATTGAATAAAATGGTAAAAATTTATTCTAATTATACTTTAAAACCACTCAATAATATAATTTATTACTATAAATTATTTTGATTAAAAAGTTGTTTTTAAGTATTTTTCACTATTCATAAAAATTGGAAGTTCTCAGAAAAATACCAAAAATTCATCTTAGGATAATTTTGATATTATGAATCCAAAAATTAAGTCCATTTTGAAATATAAAATATTTATAAATTCAAAAAATAGGTATTACTATTCATAACGGTTAATTTGATTGGTTATGGTGTGTTAGAACTCAGTGTTGCGTACAACACACGCTATCACATTATTCAAAGAGAAGAGTACCGTAGAAGCTTGGGGGGTTACATGCTCCCCTCCTTCAAATAATTTCATCATAGAAATTTCTAGAATACTACCATATGAAAATACTCGGGTGGTGCTTCATCATTAGTTCCTCGGGTTCCCACGTTGCCTCTTCCATCTTATGGTTTCTCCACAAAACTTTTACCAGACGCGGCGTCCGGTTTCTCAGTACTTGTTCTCTCATATCAAGAATCCTGACGAGCTCTTCAAAATAAGACAGTTCGGGTTCCAGTTCTAAATCCTCATAGGTGAGTACATGTGTTGGGTCAGGCTTGTATTTCCTCAATAGAGATATGTGGAATACATCATGAACATTCGAGAGACTTGGAGGCATTGCCAATCAGTAAGCTACAACCCCAATTCATACTAGAATTTCGAAAGGTCTGATGTACCTGGGACTCAATTTACCTTTCTTACCAAAACGTATGACTCCCTTCCATGGAGGTACCATCAGGAAAACATGATCACCGACTTGAAATTCCAAATCCTTCCTTCGATTATCGGCATAGCTCTTCTGCCTACATTGAGCTGTTTTGATGTGATTTTCGATTACCTTCACCTTTTCCATCGTTTCCTCCACTAGTTCTGGACCTATGAGTTTTCATTCACCAACGTCATCCAAACTGGTTGGTGTACGACATCTCTTTCCATATAATGCTTCATATGGTGCCATCTGAATACTTGAATGGAAGATATTTGAAAAGACCCGTAAATTTCAAGGAATTTTTTTTTCTTAATTTTCTTTGGAATGTTACAAGAGCACAGTTTTTAACGGCACCTGATTCCGATGCCCGATGTGCCCGGAATCATTTTCCGAAGTTTGGCTCGGGTACGTTCAGTGAACGGACGAGCAGGTTTTTCTAACTTTTGAACCGGTGCCCGGAATCAAATTCTGAGGGCACCGATGAAATCGCAGCGCCGGTATTTGCTTAGAAATGCCTCTTCCGGAGTTGCGTTTGCTTGGGTGTGGTTTTTAATTTTCGGGCTTAAAGTTAAGAAATAAAATAATTTTTCGACAAACTTTATATTATTTGACTTAAGCCACTTGAAGCCACTTGAAAGCCACTTAAACTGAGTTGAAACTTATAGGGTACTATCCAAAATCATCCTACCCTCTTGGTAAGATATTTGCGAGGTGGGGCCCGCACGAGCCCCGCTGTTTCTTTTCCGCTAAGTAACGCACCCACAAAAACCTGTCATTATGAAAGTCAACTGACGCGTTTTCTTAAATTCATAACGCACCATTTAATTGGGCGGTTTATTTCGTGAATTAAATGGGCAGTTTCTTTCGTTGAATTAATTCTACTAATTAATGGGTCGTTACTTACCTCTTATTCGTTTTTTTCGTAATAATAAAATAAGACCAACATGACTTTTGGAGGATTACACGTTGAGAGGTTTTTGACAGAGGTTCTTGTGCCTTCACCCTTCTTCGTGAAGAACGCGAAAACGAGAAGAACGCGAAGAACGCCGGCCTCCGACGAAGAATGCCGAACCCGTGGAAATCGACGATGCGACGTCGTGTGTCGTGACGCTGACGTTTCCTCTCCCGCGATGTTCTTCTGCGACGTTCCTTCCTCCGCGACAAAAACCTTCGATCATCTGTTGAGGTGAGGGTTTTTTACTTCTTTTAAATTTTCCTTTGTGGTTTTTTAATTCAGAAGGATTTAATTATTATTAATTAAATATTTTTGTTCTTGAACCTCGGAGTTCGTCGACGCGACACCCTTCCACGACGACGCGACGCTGGATACCGCGATGACGCGACGATCCACAATTCCGCGAAGAACCCGTGAGCGACGACTTTACGAGGTAGGGATTTTTATTTTGGAAATACCCCCTTTTTTATATTCCCGTGAACGTTTCTTTAAAATTAAAGAACCGGATTCATATGAACATTTTAATTTTGTTAAAATTGTTGTTTCATGTGTTGAAAATAATTATCCCATTGTTTTTATCTAACGCGGAGGGTGCGGGCCAAACGAACACGGCCCCGACAACCCTCCGCTGTTCTTCGTTGTTGTGCAAATTTGGCGGGCGACGGCAAATCGTGACACAAGGGCGTTTTGATGATCCCGCAGTGAATAACGGGACCCGAGAGGAACCACGGCGCAGACGAGAAGGAAAACGGACCACCGGAAAATCTCCGGCGGCGCCCCGGCGCGCCGCCGGATGGGGCCACCGAGGCTGAAGCCGCGTCCGTTTGTCCAGCGCATTCCCTTCGAGGGCCACGACACCTCCAAGCCGCGGGGGCGGCGCCCCGCGGCGTCCAGCTGCTCGGCCGCTCGACCGAGCTGAGCCAGGCAGGTCCGACCGGGTCGGACCGGGTCGGGTCGACCCGGTCCGGCGGACCCAAGGGGGGGGGGGGGTCGGGCCGGGTCGGCCCGGGCCCAGACCCCCCCATCTTCGGACTATTTTCGGTCTTTCGCCCGTAACTTGAGCTACGGGCCTCCGAACGACGCGCTGTCAGCGGCAACACGATCCTTGGATCGAGACGGCCGTTTTGGTATATCGCACTCAATGTTTCGGAATAATTTGATTTTGGTCAGGTTCGTTCGTACACGAAACCAACCGGGCCCTCGGAGCGGAAACACTCATATCTTGAGCTTCGGACGTCCGATCGATGTGCCGTCGAATTTGTTGATTTCCTCTAAGTGAGACGGATCTTTCGGCATACTCCGCCCGAGGATTCGACGCAAGTGGAGTATGGTCGGGTTGGTTTTTCTTTAAAAAACCAACCGGGCCCCTGGGACGAAAAAGCCAATAACTCTCAGACCGGGCGTCCGATTGACGCGCCGTCTGCGACGTTGAGTTCCTGTTGACGATACTGTACTTTTGGATACATCAACCTCGGACTTTGTGTCAGTTTATGTATCAGCCTCTCGGCTCGTGGAGCAGACCCTCCCGAACGAGCTTGATATGTGCAGGAACCCTAGAGCTGGCTGCGACTGCTACTTCGACAGCAACGACCGTGCAGAGATCCTCAGTGGACTGTGACGACGACTGTGGAGAGATCTTTAGTAGACTGTGATGACGACTGTGCAGAGATCCTCAATGGACTGCGACGACGACTGTGCAGAGATCCTCAGTGGATTGCGACGACTGCTGCACTCAGCGATCCTACTTGGATCAGTGCTACAAGTTATGTGTGGGCTCGATCCTGTGTGGGTCAGATCCTATGTGGGTCAGCGCTCAGCGGTTCTGTGTGAGCCAGCGCCTACAGGTCCTGTGTGGGCCCGATCTTGTGTGGGTCTTGCGGGGTTTAGTTACCTATCGATCCTTTGTGAGTCTGACGACTTAGATGGATCAGTGATCATCTTTATCGTCATTCGAAGAAGTATACCTATGTGAGCTGAATCCTGTGTTACTCTCCTTTGTGGATTGTGTTGTGCTATCCTGTGTGGGTATACGTTTTGCTTTCCTGTGTGGACTGGGTTGTTCTTGGACTCGAATGTTGGATCCGAACGGGAATGGATGACTTAGGTATATGTATGGGAATATACCTAAGCCGTGTCGGATGTTACTTCGTGATTGTATCTTTCCTTTGAGGATTATCCTTTGTGGATTCTGGGAGACCTTTGGGGGTCTCGGGGTCCCTAATGAGTATCTTATACTCACCCCTGCACGGGCTATGCCCGCACTTCGTTGTTTTGGTTGCAGAAGACATACAACGCTGATCATGGTGGAGGCGTGCGGAGCAGGACGGTACCTAGATGTGGACCACTGGGCGGGACGTACTCGGAGTGGACGGCTGGACCGAGGAGCTGTGGAGGCTATCTGTACCCACCCTTCAAGTGGGACCTTCAGAGGACGGCTCGATGCTGTGGCTTTTCTTTTCAGTTGTTTTTTTTCCTTTCAGTTGTACTTTACAGTTGGGCTTGTATTTCTGGCCTCTTTTACTTTTAGTACAGCTTGTTACAGTTTTTACTTAGTGTTTACTTTTCCGCTTGCTTACTCTGTGGTGCTTGTTTACTTTTCAAAGGAAATGCCTTCCCTTTTTCTGGGATTTACGCCTTGGTGCTAGTAGCCAGCCCCTGGCCTATGGAAGGCGGGCTTGGGGTAGTCACGACACGGGCCCCGAGGACGGGTCGTGACAAATTTTTATCAGAGGTGGTCGGTTCTACTGCAGACTCTGATCTTTCTTCTATGTGAAGCAATAGTGTTTAGCGTATTGGGTGTGGTTATCAATCCAGAGAGTCCAGTGTTGGTGCGGAGGCCGACGTATCCGTACACCAGGACCCTGACTTCTGATTTCCGACTTAATGCACGAAAACATTGATTGCATGTGTGTTTCAAGTTTTCTTTGTGATTACTTGTGTCAGCACCCCAGGTATACTGTTCTGACCGTGGCGCACTTGTTTCCTTTTTAGGATGGCCCCACGATGGCATCCATCTAGGGTTCCGAGAGTAGAGCGCGACGACAGCCCGCCGAGCGACGAGGCCTCGGTACAGGGCCCATTGACAGTAGAGGCATCGGCGGTACCTTTACCCGCCAAGCCCCCGATGCTTCCAGCGCCGACCGCTGATGATGCACGTCGCCTCGGAGCTCTACACGAGTTCCAGCGCCAGCGACCACCCAGGTTTCGTGGGGAGACGGACCCCCAGGCAGCCGAGGACTGGCTGGAGGCAGTCGTTCGAGTTTTCAGGCTAGTGAGGACACTAGCAGACCTCATGGAGATCTTCGTGGCGAGCCTACTGCACGCAGCAGCAGGACGATGGTGGAGCTTGATGCTCTAGGTACACAATGAGGCGTCTCTTCTCTGGACGGACTTCGAGAGCCTCTTCTGCTCAGAATTCGTCCCAGCCACCCTCCGTGCGGTGCGCATCCAGGAGCTTCTTCAGCTACGGCCGGGCAGCTTGACGGTCACCCACTATGCGGCGAGGTTCACCGATCTTTCTCGCTACTCGACCGACATGGTACGGGACCCCTTCTTCCGGGCCCGGACCTTTGAGCAGGGTTTGAGACACGAGATCAGGGCATCACTGATCTCCCTCAGCATCCCGACCCAGGCAGGAGTGCTGGAGCGAGCCCTTCTGATCGAGAGCTTTCTGGCTGAGTCCACAGCGAGACCTACCGCAGGGCGGCAGGTAGCGGAGTCTTCGGCAGGAGGTAGCCGATGGATGAATCAGGGTTCCAGGCAGACCAGAACATCCGGCAGACGTCCTCGGGACACTGGCTCAGCTGTGCGGGGCACACAGCGCGGATCCAGTCTTCCGAGAGGCAGACAGTGCTACGCGTGCGGCGGGTAGGGCCACATGGCTTGTGACTGCCCGACCCGTCGTACCGAGGAGCAGCAGATGGTGGAGGGGCCACCCAGGCAGAGGCAGAGGGTTGACCGTGGCGGTTTGCAGGGAGGAGGCGGATGAGGCAGACGAGCTGGCTGTGTAGCAGGTGGTGGGCGACGCTTTGAGGCTCTGCCACCACCACCACCTGGAGGTCCGTCCCGACCACAAGGAGTTGGCGGGCAGAGACAGGCACAGCTCCAGGCAGTAGAGGCCTACGACCACGGTACGCTAGAGATGATTCGAGGTATGATCTGTGTCTATTCCACCCTTGCTGCAGTTCTTATAAACATAGGAGTGATTCCCTCTTTCATAGCCGATGCCCTTGTTCGGAGCTCGGAGTTTCCGACAGAGCCGTTGGCTCGATCCTTACGGCTAGAGACCCCTACGGGAGCAGACTCGATGATTACGCACTGGTGCCGGTAGTGTGAGCTTACTCTAGGAGGCGAGATCTTCGGCTGGGATCTTCTTGTAGCGGCGTCGAGGCCTTACGACGTCATCTTGGGCATATATTGGTTATCTACAGTCCATGCTCAGATTGACTGTTTTAGGCTCAAGGTGCAATGTGTGCGCACCGACGAGATCAGGTTCACCTTCACCGGCGAGAAGGGAGCCTTTTCAGCACAGGATGGACTCTCGCAGAGGAGGGGACAGCCCATCACTCATTAGTTGGCTAGCCCCATCCTTGGAGCAGTTGACGTGTGGAGTCCTAGTTTTCTTGTAGTGGTGGATCTGTATGCGGACGTCTTCCCTGACGGCATTCCAAGACTACCTCCTCGCAGAGAGGTAGACTTTTATATTGACCTGTACCCCAGGACAGCCCCGATATCCACTCCAGCATATCGGATGGCCCCCGCTGAGCTTCAAGAGCAGCGGGTATAGTTGGAGGACTTGCAGGGCAAGGGGTTCATCCGACCCAGCGTTTCACCCTGGGCTTCCCTGATTTTGTTCGCCAAGAAGGCGGACGGGAGCTTGCGATTGTGTTTCGATTATCGTCGCCTGAACCAGGTGACAGTGAGGAACAAGTATCCACTACCGAGGATTTATGACCTCTTCGATCATCTCAAGGGAGCACAGTGGTTCTCAAAGATAGACCTCAGGTCAGGCTATCATCAGCTCAGAGTTCCAGACGAGGACGTGCAGAAGACGGCCTTCAGGTGTCGGTATGGCCACTATGAGTTCTTTGTTATGCCATTCGGCATAAACAATGCTCCAGCAGTGTTCATGAGCCTCATAAACAGGATCTTTCAGCCATACCTCGATCGATTTGTCGTGGTCTTCATCGACGACATTTTGGTGTACTCGACCACGGAGGAGGAGCACACCTACCACTTGCGGGTTGTACTAGACACACTCCAAGAGCACCAGCTTTATGGAAATCTCTCGAAGTTCCAGTTCTGGTTACGTGAGGTCCACTTCTTGGGGCACGTCATTTCTGAGGTGGGAGTTGTTGTGGATTCCATGAAGATCGAGGCAGTGCTAGCTTAGGAGCCACCCAGGAGCGTGACGGAGGTGCGGAGTTTCTTGGGTCTAGCTGGATACTATCAGAGATTTGTGCTGGAATTCTCCATAGTTGCGGCACCAATATCAGCATTGACGAAGAAGGGGAAACCCTTCGTGTGGTCAGACAGATGTCAGCAGAGCTTCCAGGAGCTGAGATAGAGATTGACCAGCGCACCGATCTTGAGGTTGCCTGAGGAGGGAGTTGGATACGTAGTCTACTGCGATGCATCCGGGAACGGACTCGGGTGTGTCCTGATGTAGGAGTGGGCCGTGATTGCCTATGGATCATGTCAGTTGAGGCCGCATGAGCAGAACTACGCTACCCATGACCTGGATTTAGCAGCAGTTGTCTTCACTCTGAAGACATGGTGGCACAATCTGATGGGCGAGCGCTTTACAGTCTTTTCTGACCACCAGAGTCTCAGGTACATCTTCTCTCAGAAGGACCTGAACCTGAGACTGTGGCTATGGCTTGAGTTCCTCCAGGACAATGACTTTGAGATAGACTATACTCCTGGGAAGGGGAACGTAGTAGCCGATGCCCTCAGCAGGAGGACGGGCATTTAGCTACTTGAGGAGGCGACAGAGTAGCTAGCTGCCTTACAGATATCCTTCGTGGATAGGGACGGAGCAGCCTTCCTTCAGTCTCTCACAGTCTCTCCTCCACTTCTGCGGCGGGTCAGAGAGGCACAGCGTGGGGACGCTGACTGTGAGATGCGGCATGCACAGATATCCACGAGACAGGCACCTGATGGTTTCTCCCTTGGAGCAGAGCACGACGTCCTTTTCAGAGGACATACCTTAGTACCAGTTGCTTTACAAGAGGAGGTGCTGAGAGAGTTTCACACTTCTCCTTTGGAAGTACATCCTGGAGTGGCGAAGATGTACCAGAACCTCAGACGACAGCACTGGTGGCCTAGCATGAAGAAGGATTTGGCAGAGTTCGTTTCACGGTGCCTCACCTGCCAGCAGGTGAAGGCAGAGCATCAGGTACCAGCAGGCTTGGTACAGCCCTTGGGGGTCCCGGAGTGGAAGTGGGACGGGATATCTATGGACTTCGTGACTGGAATTCCACGCACTTCCAGAGGTCACGACTCCATTTGGGTGATTGTTGACCGACTCACCAAGTCGGCACACTTATTTCCCATCAGAGAGAAGGGCTAAGTAGAGAGCTTGGGGCATATCTATGTTCAGGAGATTGTACGGCTTCACGGTGTTCCATCGACTATCTTCTCCGATCGGGACACTTGATTTAATTCCCGTCTTTGGAAGGGGTTGCAGGAGGCATTTGGGACGCGGCTACGTCTAAGCATCGCCTTTCACCCTCAGACGGATGGTCAGACGGAGAGGACCATTCAGACTCTCGAGGACATGCTCCGCGCATGTGTCCTTGACTTTGGTCGCAGCTGGGAGGACCACCTACCCTTGGTGGAGTTCGCGTACAACAACAACTACCACTCCACCATCGGGATGGCACCATACGAGACGTTGTACGACAGGCCTTGCAGATCTCCTTTGTGCTAGACAGACCATGGGGAGTCAGCACTTGTGGGACCAGAGATGGTCTGGGCCACGACAGAGAAGGTCCAGGTCATCTAGGAGCGGATGAGGACAGCTCAGAGCCGGTAGAAGTCATATGCTGACAGGAGGCGGATGCCACTAGAGTTCGAGGATGGCGACCACGTCTTCTTGTGTGTCTCACCTCGACGTGGTTTGCAGATATTTGGTCGAGGCAGAAAGTTGTCTCCACACTTAATTGGACCATTCCAGGTCCTCAGCAGCATTGGCGAGGTGGCTTATCGCCTGGATCTACCACCTCAGTTGCACAAGGTGCACGACATCTTCCACGTATCTCAGTTGAGGAGATACGTTCCCGACCCGACGCACATCATTGACTATGGGGAGCTAGACGTGGATGATGGGGCGACTTTTGCGGAGGTCCCAGTGGAGATAGAGGATCGACAGGAGCGGGTGCTATGTGGGCGATCGATTCCTCTTGTGCGCATCAGATGGCAGCACGAGAACCTCCAGGAGAGCACATGGGAGCGGGAGGCTCAGATGTGTGCTCAGTACCCACATTTGTTTCCCTAGTTTTTGATGTATCTTTACGGGGACATAAATCCCTGAGGTGGGAGTAATGTAAAGACCCGTATATTTCAAGGAAATTTTTTTTTCTTAATTTTCTTTGGAATTTTACAAGAGCGCAGTTTCTGACGGCACCTGATTCCGATGCCTGGTGTGCCCGGAATCATTTTCTGAAGTTTGGCTCGGGTACGTTCAGTGAACGGACGAGCGGGTTTTTCTAACTTTTGAACCAGTGCCCGGAATCGAATTCTGAGGGCACCGATGAAATCCAATGCCAGTATTTTCTTAGAAACGCCTCTTCCGGAGTTGCGTTTTCTCGGTTGTGGTTTTTCATTTTCGGGCTTAAAGTTAAGAAATAAAATAATTGTTCAACAAACTTTATTTTATTTGACTCAAGCCACTTGAAAGCCACTTGAAAGCCACTTAAACTGAGTTGAAACGGATAGGGTACTATCAAAAAATATCCTACAATCTTGGTAGGATATTTGCGAGGTGGGGCCCACACGAGCCCAGCCGTTTCTTTTCCGCTAAGTAATGCACCCACGAAAACCCGTCATTATGAAAGTCAAATGACGCGTTTTCTTAAATTCTTAACGCACCATTTAATTCAGCGGTTTATTTCGTGAATTAAATGGGCAGTTTCTTTCGTTGAATTAATTCTACGAATTAATGGGTCGTTACTTACCTCTTATTCGTTTGTTGGCGTAATAATTAAATAAGACCAACACGACTTTAGGAGGATTACTCGTTGAGTGGTTTTTGACAGAGGTTCTTGTGCCTTCACCCTTCTTCACGAAGAACGCGAAGAACGCAAAGAACGCGAAGAACGCGAAGAACGCGAAGAACACGAAGAACGCCGGCCTCCGACGAAGAACGCCGAACCCGCAGAAGTCGACCACGCGACGCCGTGTGCCGCGACGCCGACGTTTCCTCTCCCGCGACGTTCTTCTGCGACATTCCTTCCTCCACGACAAAAACCTTCGATCATCCATTGAGGTGAGGGTTTCTGATTTCTTTTAAATTTTCCATTGTGGTTTTTTAATTCAGAAGGATTTTATTATTATTAATTAAATATTTTTGTTCTTGAACCTCGGAGTTCGTCGACGTGACACCCTTCCGTGACGACGCGACGCCGGATACCGCGACGACGCGACGATCCCCAATTCCGCGAAGAACCCCTGAGCGACGACTTGACGAGGTAGGGATTTTTATTTTGGAAATACCCCCTTTTTTATATTCCCGTGAACGTTTCTTTATAATTAAAGAACCGGATTTATTTAAACAAATTTATTTTGTTAAAATTGTTGTTTCATGTGTTGAATATAATTCTCCCGTTGTTTTTATCTAATGCGGAGGGTGCGGGCCAAACGAACACGGCCCGACAACCCTCTTCCGTTCTTCGTTGTTGTGCGAATTTGGCGGGCGACGGCCAATCGTGACACAAGGGCGTTTTGATGATCCCGCAGTGAAGAACGGGAACCGGGAGGAACAACGGCGTAGACGGGAAGGAAAACGGACCACTAGAGAAACTCCGGTGGCCCGCGGAAGCTGCCGGCGGCGCGGAGGCAGCGGCGGCGGCCAGCGGAGCCGCGGCCGCGTGGGTCCAGCTCGCCCGCACGGGACACGGCTGAAGCCGTGTCCGTTTGTCCAGATGGGCCCCTTCGAGGGTTGCGGCACCTCCAAGCCGCAGGGGCGGCGCCCCGCGGCGTCCAACTGCTCGGCCGCTCGGCCGAGCCGAGCCAGTCCAGTCCGACCGGGTCCGGCCAGGTCGGACCGGGTCGGGTCGACCCGGTTCGGCCGATCCAAGGGGGGGGGGGGTCGGGCCGGGTCGGACCGGGCCCGGACCCCCCGTCTTCGGATTGTTTTCGTTCTTTCGCCCGTAACTTGAGATATGGGCCTCCGAACGATGCGCCGTCAGTAGAAAGACGATCCTTGGATCGAGACAGTCTTTTCGGTATATCAAACTCAATGTTTCGGAATACTTTGAGTTCGGCCGGGTTGGTTCGTACACGAAACCAACCGGGCCCTCGGAGTGGAAACACTCATATCTTGAGCTTAAGACGTCCGATCAACGTGCCGTCGACTTCGTTGATTTCCTCTAAGTGAGACGGATCTTTTGGAATACTCTGCCCGAGGTTTGGATGCAGGTGGAGTACGTTCGGGTTGGTTTTTCCTTAAAAACCAACCAGGCCCCTGGGATGAAAAGGCCAATAACTCTCAGACCGGGCGTCCGATTGACGCGCCGTCTGCGACGTTGAGTTCCTGTTGACGATACAGAACTTTTTGGGTTCATTAAACTTGAACTTTGTGTCAGTTGATGTATCAGCCCCTCGGATCGTGGAGCAGACCCTCCCGAACGAGCTTGCTGTGTGCGGGAACCCTAGAGCTGGCTGCGACTGCTACTTCGACAGTGACGACCGTGCAGAGATCCTTAGTGGACTACGACGACGACTGTGCAGAGATCCTCAGTGGACTGCGACGATGACTGTGCATAAATCCTCAGTGGATTGCGATGACTACTGCACTCAGCGATCCTACGTGCATCAGTGCTATAGGTCCTGTGTGGGTCCGATCCTGTGTGGGTCAGCACTCAGCGGTTCTGTGTGAGCCAGCGCCTACAGGTCCTGTGTGGGCCCGATCCTGTGTGGGTCTTTCGGGGGTTAGTTACCTATGGATCCTTTGTGGGTCAAACGACATAGATGGATTAGTGATCATCTTTATCATCATTCGAAGAAGTATACCTGTGTGATCTGAATCCTGTGTTACTATCCTTTGTGGATTGTGTTGTGCTATCCTGTGTGGGTATACGTTTTGCTTTCCTGTGTGGACTGGGTTGTGCGTGGACTCGGATGTTGGAGCCGAACGGGAATGGATGACTTAGGTATATGTATGGGCATATACCTAAGTCGTGTCGGATGTTACTTCGTGATTGTATCTTTACATTGAGGATTATCCTTTGTGGATTCTGGGAGACCTTCGAGGGTCTCGAGGTCCCTACTGAGTAGCTTATACTCACCCCTACACGGGCTATGCCCGCACTTCATTGTGTTGGTTGCAGACGACGGACAGCGCTGATCGTGGTGGAGGCGTGCGGAGCAGGACGGTACCTGGAGGTGGACCACTGGGCGGGACGTACTCAGAGCAGACGGCTAGACCGAGGAGCTGTGGAGGCTATCTGTACCCCCCCTTCAGGTGGGACCTTCAGAGGACGGCTCGACGCTGTGGATTTTCTTTTCAGTTGCTGTTTTTCCCTTTCAGTTGTACTTTACAGTTGGGCTTGTATTTCTGGCCCCTTTTACTTTCAGCACAGCTTGTTATAGTTTTTACATAGTGTTTACTTTTCCGCTTGCTTACTCTGTGGTGCTTGTTTACTTTTCAAAGGCAATTCATTCCCTTTTTCTGGGATTTACGCCTTGGGGCTAGTCGCCAGCCCCTGGCCTATGGAAGGCGGGCTTGGGGTAGTCACGGAATGGGCCCCGAGGATGGTTCGTGACACTATTGTTATAGGAAACTTCTACCAAAGGTAAATATTGATCCCACATACCCTGAAAGTCATGTGAGCATGATCTCAACATGTCTTCTAAGGTTTGAATAGTCTGTTCTGATTGTCCGTCTGTCTGAGGGTGGTAGGAAGTGCTAAAATGAAGTTCAGTATCCAGGGATTTCTGAAGACTCTTCCAGAATCAAGAAGTAAAACGGGGATCACGATCAGAAAAAATCAATATGGGTACTCCATGAAGTCTCACAACTTCATTAATATATAGTCTTGCTAGACATTCCAGTGGTAGATCTTCACTTATAGCAATAAAATGTGCTGACTTGGTAAGACGGTCAACAATAACACATATTGCATCATTCCTTCTAGGAGTCTTTGGTAGCCCCATTACAAAGTCCATCGTAATATTGTACCATTTCCACTCCGATATGGGAAGAGGTTGCATGACTCCTCCAGGGTGTTGCCTTCCAGCTTTCACTTGTTGACAAACCATACATCTTGACAAAAAATCAGTAATCTCCCTCTTCATATTGTCCCACCAAAAATGTTCCTTCGAATCTCTATACATTTTGGTGCTCCCATGGTGTATAGAGAAATTGGAACTATGAGCATCATCCAACAATTCCCTTTTTAGATCAGGTATATCGGGAACACAAAGTCTATTCCCGAATTTCAAAATTCGATCTTCATACACAAAGTCTCTCAATCTCCCATCATTCACAGCTCTAATCTTGTTTTGAAATTCTTCATCATCAGTCTGAGAACTCTTAATCATTTCTAGTAAAGATGGTTTGGCAACCATTTGAAAAAGCATTGATGTTTTACCTTCCCTGGTTATTCCCATGTCCATCTTCACTAGATCCATCAAAATTGGATCCCTTTCAATTCTCATCATGTTCAAAACTCCATGGTCTTTTCTGCTCAAAGCATCTGCCACCTTATTTGCTTTCCCCGGGTGGTAGTGTATCGTACAATCATAATCCTTGAGTAATTTAACCCATCTCTTTTGCCTCATGTTGAGTTCTTTTTGTGAGAAAATATACTTCAAACTCTTATGATCAGTATAAATCTCACATTTTTCACCATAGAGGTAGTGCCTCCATATCTTCAAAGCAAAGATCACGGCTGCTAACTCGAGATCATGAGTAGGATAGTTTTGTTCATGAATTTTAAACTATTGTGATGCATAGGCAATAACTCTATCATTCTGTATAAGGACACAACCAAGTCATTTCTTCGATGCATCACTATAAATAACGAACCCATCATTCCCCGATTGTAGAATAAATATAGGAGCATTGACTAATCTTCTCTTCAGTTCTTCGAAACATTCTTCACACTCTTTTGTCCAAACAAATTTAACCCCTTTACGTGTGAGCTTCGTTAATGGGTTAGCCAATCGGGAAAAATTCTGGATGAAACGTCGATAATAACCTGCCAAACCAATAAAACTACATAACTCAGTTATACTCGTAGGTGCTGGCCATTCTTGGATTGCCTTGGTCTTAAAAGATCAACATAGATTCCGTCTTTAGAGACAATATGGCCAAGAAAAGAAATCTCTTGAAGCCAGAATTCACACTTTCTAAACTTCCCATATAATTCATGCCTTCTCAGAGTCTTCAGGATAATGCGCAAATGATTTTCATGATCATTGTAGCATTTGGAGTATACCAATATATCGTCAATAAATACCACCACAAATTCATCGAGATATTCCTTGAAAACTCTATTCATCATATCCATGAATACAGAGGGTTCATTAGTCAATCCAAAAGGCATTACAGTAAACTCGTAATGCCCGTACATGGTTTGAAATGCTGTCTTCGGAATGTCTTTCTTCTTCACACACAACTGATGGTATTCAGATCGAAGGTCAATCTTTGAAAAGTATTGAGCTCCATGCAGTTTGTCAAATAAATCATCAATGCGAGGTAGGGGATACTTGTTCTTTATCATTATAGCATTGATCTCCCTGTAGTCAATACATAACCTCATAGATCCATATTTCTTTTTAACAAAAAGAACAGGGGCTCCCCATGGAGAAACACTAGGGCAAATAAATCTCTTATTACTCAATTCCTCTAGTTGTTTCTTTAGTTCAACTAATTCTATAGTGGTCATTCTATAAGGGGTCTTCGATATAGGCCTTGATCCAGGAATTAAATCAATGGAAAACTCAACTTCTCGTTCTGGAGGATGTCCAGGTAAATCTTCCGGAAATACATCTACATATTCTTTCACAATAGGTACATCTTCTATTTGAACATTCCTTTCCTCACCCATAGTCATTTCATTCTCTTCCTCCCCAATAATTGAATTTAGTTGAGCTACTGGGGGTGGATATAGATAAGAATTAGGTGGTGATGATTCTGCTCTAAAGATAAGGTGTTCCTTATTATCATCATAAAAAATCATAACCTCTTTATTTTTACAATAAATCTTCGCATCATAATCTGAAATCCAGTCCATACTGAGGATTATATCAAACTCAATCATAGGTATGATGATGAGATCAGTAGATAAATAACATTTATGTGCTCTAATGGGGACTGATTCACAAAACTTTGTGGCAATTATACTTCCCTTAGGAGTTTTAACTGACAAATCCCTTGTTAAATCAAATTGGAAATATCTAATTTTCCTAGCAAACTGGGAAGATATGAAACAATTCGATGATCCAGAATCAAATAATGCATTTGCTAAACATGAGGAAACAATTAAATTACCTGCCACCACGTCTTTCGGAGCTTCTACCTCAGCAGTAGGGATAGCATAAGCTTGGCCTTGATCCCTTGGCCTTTTCTGAGGTAAGTTCTCCTGACGCTTAGGACATTCATTTCCATAATTCCCCATCTCCCTGAAATTGTAGCACTGAACATTGGTAGATTCCTTCTTCCCCTTGCAATCACAAGCTTGGTGGCCTTTTTCACCACACTTGTAACAGACTCTCGTTCCCTTCAAGAAAGTACCGGGGTGTTTCTAACCACATTTACCACCAGATGGATATTCAACCTTTCCCTTATTTCCCTTATTTCCATTCCCAGATTGATCAGAAGGTCTCTTCTTCTCTTGCTTTTCTTTAAAGTCATAAGACTTAGAGAATTCCTTTTCGGTCTTGATAGCACAAGAGACAATGTCTTCATACGACGATAATGATTGTGAGACTAATACTCGACGAAGAAATGGTTTTAACCCATAAAAGAAACAATCAATATTAATTCTTGGGTTACATATATAATCTCCAGCAAACCTTGATAACCTTGTAAAGTTAGCCTCATACTTTGCGACATTCTCATCCTCCTTTTGTCTCAGACTTAGAAATTGTCTTTCCATATCTGCTCGATGGTCGCGAGGAAAGTATTTTTCTAAAAACAGATATTTGAACTCCCTCCATTCCATATATGATACTTCATTATATTCCTTTGTATTTTGAATCAATGACCACCATTGATCAGCATCTCTAGTGAGGCGGTAAACTTCCATGATAACTTTTTCCCTTTCACTACTCCCCAAAGCCTGAAATATTTTCTCTAGGGAATTTATCAATTGCTCAGCTACTAAGGGATTTGTACTTCCATTGAACTTTGGTGGTTGTTGCCTCATGAATCGATCTAACATTGATCCTCCATGCTGTGGATCAGGGTGCTCCATACGGGTAAGGTTATTATTCATAACCTGAGTCAGTTGTCCCAGTATGGTGATTAGCTGATCGGCACCAGTTGCATCACCAGCTCCACTATAATTATCTTGAGTCGGAGGGAAATCCCTACATGGAGTGCATGCTTTGATACGGTTTCCATTTCTTCCACTAGGCGCCATTTCGAAACAATGGCATAAACTAGATCAGTTTATGAATAAAAATACATAATCCCATACTTATAAAACACTTAACATAAATTGAACTATTTATGGATATAATCCATAATCATAAAAATGTTTTCTTTGAGAAATTATATACTCATAAACCCTTCATAATGATTTGTAAAGAAAATGATAGTTATCCTAAGCATATCCCCCGGGAGTGTCGTAACCAAGAGTGCAGAAAGGCCCGTTGTCGTGCACCAGTTCCCGTTCGAGTCTAGCTCAAAGCGGTGTTTTCAGGTTTTACCCCTAGGTACATCTGCGCCAGAGCCGCCTCTACCTGCTCATATCCAGATAGGGATGTATTGCTCGAAAAACTCACAAAATCTCTACAAATCCAAAATTCTAGGAAGTACTTCTATACTAATCCTCAATGTTCATCTTAGGTCTACGTGCTCTAATCAGACTTTAACTAAATCTAGCTTCCAAGGTTTGTACTAAACATCCTATGATACCAACTGTAACGCCTCGACCCCAGTTACCTAGAGTCGGTGCATTATTACATAATATTGGCATGATCACAAGAAAGATTATATCTCGAAAGACTGATTGGTTTAGTAGCCTTGGAAACACTAGATATATTCATAATGCTTTACATTACATCATAAAGTGAAAAACTACTACAAAAATATATTGTCTCCATAGTCCACACAATTATCCCCTCATAATATCCCTACAGGTCATTCATAAATTACTTCTTCACATCCTGGGAAAAATAAAACATAGAAAAGGGGTGAGCTCAAATGCCCAGTAAGGATAACAATATAGCGGAAACTTTAATAAATAAGAATAAACATTTAAGGAAATGTATAACTTAAAACAAAAGCCTTTTATATTAGAACTTCAACATAGTATGGAAAAGATAAAATGAAATAATTTCATTTACTTATTCAGCTGGAAATTCTACTAATCGAATAATCACATGCAATATCAACAACCACTTTCATAATGATAGAATGCATAATGGCAGACTATCATAACCACATAGCCAAGGCCTCATGCCAAGACTACAAATAAGATTTTTCCAAGGCCTTGTGCCAAGACACTAGTTTGTCTCATGAGACCTACAGATGCATCTAGGAGCTATAGTGGGCTCCACCCGTCACATATTAAGTCCAATGCATTCCCATATGAAAAGGTTTAAACATAACATAAACATTCATATTAAAACTAGCATAGGAAATGGAAATAATTTCAACATAAACTATGAATGGTATAAAAATAGCACATCCATAGTCAAAACCTAAAAATAAAATATAGAAGTTTTGTATCATAATAAATCAACTTCAAATAAGCGTAAAATCCATCAAAGGATGTTGACATAGATGAAATCAAAACTCTTTTTAGAGAAATATCTCTTTCTATTTTGAAATTATTTAAGAGTAATATATTTATAAAATAAAACATTTTCTTTGAAAATATTATTATAATCTTGTCAGGGAATCTTAGACGATTTTATAATGGCGGAAAATAACTGCACCCGCCGTATAAGTTAAAAAAACATTCTTACCTTAATTCTGTCAAAAAGGTTAAAAAACACCTTGTTTGGAAAACGAAGGAATGATTCCTTTATAAAACTCTTATAAAAAGTCAAACAAGGGTATAAATGACTTTAACCCATATTCTTTTAAATAGTAATAAAATTTTAAATACATTTTTAAGAAACATGGATGAGAATGATAAAGAGATCCCATTAGATTATTACGTATAAACAACCTTGGATAATGAAGAGATTGTGAAATAACCCTTACCTTGTACTTTTCCTTGGTTGGGGGTAGGTTAACCTCCTGTATAATGGTAAAATAATTTTTATTAAATTATACACGAATCATATATATTAATATGATATCATATATGATCTTTTAACATTGATTTGTTAATAATATCTTAGTATTATTATTGTTTCGGGTGTTAACTTACTCATTTTATTTTATATGTTTTGTTAGGTAAGCCGTGTTTATCATGGATAGGTTGTATCTTAATCATATCCAGAATGATATCATGTCCTTAGATACTATTATTAATCATCAACTAAGAATTATACTTGAATGGATAAGATAGAGAATGAATCTCATCGCGTTCGTGGAGAAGATAGTCCGTACATACGCACGAGCGACAATATCATTCTTTTGATATTAAAATAATATATAATTGGATGTTATATCATATATAAAGAATCATTATCATGTTACATTTATTATTTACATGATTTACACGTCATTATTATACCCATCCAAATAAAAATTTATTGAATAACAATTACACCATGACGTGGAGACGGTAAGCCGTACGTACGCACGTATGGTGACAAGTTATTCAAATGATGGATAGAATAATGAATATGGTTGTACCATATTTATAATAACATCACAGTATATATAAGATACTGGATTTATTATTTTAGAATGGTAATAACAAAGAAGGAAGTAGTGGAAGAAGAAATGAATTTGAAAAAGGGTGGTGAAATCATTTCCTCTTCTTCGGGTTCTTCCTTTTGATTTGATCAAAAGGGCTCTTAGGTTGGATATCTGACTAAAGGAAGGCTTCTAGTATCAAGTTAGGGAAGTTGAGAGAGTATTTGGGCAGAGTTTGTCCGAACCAAAAGGCTTTGAAGGTGTGATTTAAAGAGAAGGGAGTGTGCCCTTTTATAAGAGGGGTGGGGGCACATTTGGAAAAGCTAGAAATATTATTTTATAATAAATTCATATTCAATTTCTAAGGGCTCAAAAGTGGATTATTTAAATGTTAAGGTGGGTCTAGGTCGCAAACTACTCAACAAATAGAATTTAGACAGGTTTGGGTCATTATACTAACCTTATCTTTAAGTATTAACTCTTAGTTAATTATTTTCACTTTTACGATGTCTCTTGTTTTTATATTATATGGTTAATAAACTTACCATATACATCCAAGAGACCCCCAAGTGGTCCATTAATGATACACCTATCATGATATAAGTCTCTTGGCCGAAACATAGATTTTTAGGAATTTAATATCAATTATTAATATAATACTTGTCTTAAAAACTATTTTATGTCAATTTTGACACTATTCAATAATTGATTTTTGTGAAACTCGTAACAGAATGATTACTTCGAAAACAGTTAATTAAATCATTTCTAATATGTCATATTAACCTATAAAATTATTGTAATTCAATGAAAGTCTCATATTATATTTATTTGTATATTTATAATATCAATTATTTTAATTTTTCACTATTATGGTAATTACTATATCATCATTGTGTCTTAAATAAATTAAATTATTTAATGTCTGAAAATTATAAATAAAATATCATTATGTGTAAAATCGATTTATATTTCTACTGAATATTTACAATCGAATTTATCTTATGTATAACCCTATATTAAAAATGTTTTAGTAAATAAACTTTGATTTTCACTCTTTTAACTGTTCTTTGAATTAAATAATAATAAATGTCCAAATATAATCCAAGTGGACCTAAATGATAATATTTTATTCCTAAGGATTATTTTGGTCGAGATACACGTGTCCAATAGAATTATGACATGTGTTAGGGTAATATTAATATAATTTTTACCCTTAATTACCCTATTTACTTTTAACCGTGGTAAATAAAAGTATAAAGTAACTATTCACCAAAAATTATTTTCGTCTCTTTGAACCACATTTCACTTCTTGATATTAACCATGTCTCTCGGATTTTTGAAATTCCATTCACATATGAGGTAATATTATGTTTTATAAAAAAATTCAGTTCTTTAACTATCACTTAGTAGTTTCACTATTCATCAAAAATTGAAGTTTTTCAGAACAATGCCAAAATTTCACCCTAAGCTGTAATTGATATTCTGAATTCAAAAATAATTTCTATTTTACAAAATTCCAAACATATAAGTTTCATTAATTAATTTTATAATTAATTCCCGTTGTCACAACAAATTTCTTGTTTTTAAGAAACAATATATATCAAAAGATTGACAATTGTTTAGGTCCAATTTCAAAGTGAAATTAATTATAATGAACACCATTGGATAAAATGGTAAAAATATATTCTAATTATACTTTAGAACCACTCAATAATATAATTTATCACTATAAATTATTTTGATTAAAAAATTTGTTTTTAAGTATTTTTCACTATTCATAAAAATTGGAAGTTCTCAGAAAAATACCAAAAATTCATCTTAGGATAATTTCGATATTCCAAATCCAAAAATAAAGTCCATTTTGGAATATAAAATATATGTAATTTCAAAAAAAAGGTATTACTATTCATAACGGCTAGTTTGATTGGTTATGGTGTGTTAGAACTTGGTGTTGCGTACAACACACGCTATCACGTTATTCAAAGAGAAGCGTACTGTAGAATCTTGGCGTGTTACATCACATTTTCAAATTTAATTTATGTGATAAGTTACATTACACATAACAACAAGCATAAAAAATGATTAAATATTATTATTATGACATATCCATTAGAATGAAGGGAATAAAATGGGTTCATTAAATTATGAAAATATAGTTTACACATGTTTATAAAATGAATTCAATGGTTACCAATTATTTAGAAATGAAAATAAAAACCAAATGAACATAAAGGATGAGTTTTAATAAAAAAAAAATTTATTACCACAATGTAATTTTATCTTAAATCAATCACTATTATTTAATGATCATAATGAAATTTATATATTTCAAATTCAATAAAATATCATTAAATTCAATAAATATATTTTATAGGATTAATATTATAATGAATCCAATTTTCACCATGAAATTATATACATTTTATAAGAGGAAATTAAATTTCCTTTTAATGGAAGACATGTTTAATAAATAATTCTAGACACATTTTTAAATTCTAATTAATAAAATAAACTTCATTTTAAAAAGGTTTATTTCAAAAAAATATTATGGTGAAATTTTTCTATTTTTCTAACAATATTTAGTCTCCAGTGAACACTGAAAAATACTACATTTTATTAAACTATCATTTTCATTATAATAATGTTCTATTTATTATTTGAATAGTAACATAAATTATGAATGTTTAAATAAAATTTTCATATATTTTAAATTAAAATATGATATATTTATATCATTGAATAAATAATCAAATTTTTTAAAAATGATAAATTATGTGTTAGTATTTCTCTAAAGCATAAATTCTTATTTAAAACGTTATAATTAATATAATGATTTAAAAGAAAATTATTTTCTCAAAAATAATTCATAAAATAATATTTTGTTCTATTATTATTTTTAGATAAGTTTATGAGACCTTTATTAATATTTTAAAATTCCATAATTCGGTTGTAATTTTATGATCACTATTTTTTGTGTAAATGATGATTTTAGTTAAAAATTAATTTTATCATATTTAGAAAAAAAATCAAAAAATATAGTCCACTTTTTAATTCTACACCTCTAAAAATAGATTGTGTGATTTGTTTCTTAAATAGTTGAATTTTTTTTAATAGTGAAACATAGTAATTTACGATATTTAACATTATAAATTAATAAATGAATTATTGAGTCATGGATGATGTATGGATGAGGTCAGAATCCACTATTTCAAACTCACATGCACTAAATACTATTTTTAGTTATAATAACCAACACTATTCATGTTCTTTAATGAGAATAATAAAAAAATGAATTAAATAATCCAAAGACACCCTTATCCTCCACAAATAATATCACCCCTCTCCACCCCTTCTCCTCATACCAAAAAAAACCTTGAATATTTTTTATATTATTCCCATTTATTCTAAAATTCCTCCGCCATACATTCATTTATTTTTTATCTCACCAAAAGACCATTTTCAAGTCCCTTAAGGAGGTTCTAAATGAGGTGACACTAATGAATTAAAACCGTATATATATCTCTCTCCCTTTCAATATCTTTTCTTTTATTATCCTTACCTCACCACCCCAATCCAAAGTGAAATGATAAATCCATTATAATTTATATACTTTAATTTTATTATGTTTGTGGAATATAAAACAATTATTCTATTCTCTTCCAATTTTTATTCTAAAAATGATAACATTGTCTTTGAGTTGTAGATTTACCGCCTTCGTGGATGTTGAGTTTTTTGTTTTTCAATTACGCCTTCAAGGTTGGTCATAAAAACATTATGAAGAAAATAGTAATCAATATTTAAAATACTACTTATTTAATGTTTTGGAACGAGTACATATACAAAATATTAATTCATAAGACAAAAATAGTTCGTGATGATCCAAAAAAAACCAAAATAATATAATTGGTTATCATTATTGGTTTATCTAATGAATCATCCTCATGTCTAGAAAAAAAAGGTATATAAAAAATTAAATCTTTTTTAATTAGATTAATAAAATATAATTTCAATTATGGATAACTATTTCCATTTTACATGATCTTTCGTACATGTAAACAAGTGAACCAATCATGAAAACCAAGGAAAATAAAATTCCTAGATGAATAAATTTAATATTATATCTCATAAAAAAGACCATAAATAAAGTTTATAATATTATAATAATAAAATAAATGTTTAATAGTTTTTTAATTAAATTATTAATTAATCTAATCACATTATCTAGCAAATTAAGTACACGTGAAAAACACTTTTAGGTATAAGGTAAGGGTTTTCTCATCTCACTTTCATTTCTATCAGATATTCCTTATTCGCCACTATTTCTCATGTCTGGTGTATGTATAATTACCTTTTATTTTTCATATCATTGATATATTTTTTAAATTTTATTCATTGTTTAATTTATTGTTCATTAATTTTATGGGTCCAATAGTTTGACTATATGCAATGTGTTAAGGCTTTCTTCTCAAACCTCTATTTTTCAGCTGAGTTACACTTTATCTATCCGTAACCAAATGTAATTATTATTTCATTTTGTAGTATTATTATAAATTCAGTGTATATGTTCCCAAATCATTTAACTAGATCATTTAAAATTTACTTTATGGGAAAAACATGTTTTATAATGTTCACACTTCAATTCCTCCTGATAAGAAAGCCTAGTAAAAGGGTACTTCCCAATTTATTTCCCATTTTCAAGTAAAATTGATTTTTTTTAAGATACTGATATTTTTTAAAAATAAATATTTTATCATGAAATAACTATCTTATAATGTTTTATTTTATGTATGTAATTAATTGTTCTTCCTCTTTAAATACACTTTTATATTTTCTCTGAAACCTCACTGAAGTGGTCCATTTCAAAAGTTTCCTAAAAACTCTTTTTAGTTTTTTTCACACCATTTGGACATCACTTATGGATAAAAAATTATGTCTATTTTACTTCCCACTTCTTTCCTAGGATATACATATTTATAATATGATTTTATGAAAAATTTAGATGATTTTCTAAAATAAATGTTCTTTGTAAAGTATAAAAGGTGTGTCACCAAATAAATTATAGATGATTTTATTGGAGTATTTTTAACTTTTTCAACACCCTCTATTGAATCTCATTCTTAATGGGAATGATATTTTATGATATCATATACCATTTTATATTAAATGTTTTATGATCTATTTGAATGTGGATGTGATTTTTTGATATCATTCACCATATTACTCAAAATGGTTTATGATTGTGTTTAGTGATTGGTGAATGTTATTTCCATTTCATATGTATTTGTTTTTTATGTTTCACAACATTTGTATGAGTAATATATTTGAGATAGTAAGTGATGGTTGGGGCCTAGATATCTCATCGATTCATCACTACGTCTGATGAGTCAAACTAGTTATCAACTTGGCCAAGGCCTTGCCCATTTTTCATATATTGATTTGGATGAGGCCTTAACCATTTATTTTCATATGTATTGTTCAATGCCACGATGTTATTTTTTAGATGATAAAAATTATTGATTCCATAATTATGATATTCTTCATTGATAGCCCATGTGATTATTCAACTAGTAGAATACCCTTTGCTAGGGTTTATTCTCCGATGATTATTTATAAGGTATTTTTTAATCAGAATTATTTTCTCTATAATATGCCAAGATTATGTTTTAATGAAATATATTTTTAATTATTCACCATTAATTATTTTTATATTTATTAACGGTATATTTCCTAGTATTTATGACCCTTACTAAGAATCTAATATCAATCCTTTATTATTTTTTATTTTTTCCCAAGATGTGGCGATGTATATTATGAATGACATATAGGGATAACAAAGGAGTTTATCAGTAACACCAATGGAGTTGTTATGTTGTATCATAATTTCAAGTTGTAATGTGACAATTATGTTTGTATTCGGTCTTTTGAAACTACTAAACTATTCAATCTTTTATTATACCGTCTCTTTTTCATAGTACCAATGTAATTAAGTATGGAACCGAATCTGGGATACTAGGTTCATGGTGTTTATAGTTGGTATCATAGGTATTTTAGTAGAATCCTTGGAATCTAGATTTAGAAAATATATATTATGTAACATAACCCTAATATTGAATTTGAGTATTGGAATACAATAACATCCAAGAATTTTTTTAAGGTAGAGATTATGTGGGTCCTTATATCAATGCATCATAATTTGGATTCAACAAGTGGACATGGTTCTGCAATAGATTAACCTAGGGATAAAATCTACAACAATGGGTGTCAGGCCTAAATCTGTATAACCTGGTACATTACAGCGACCCATACTAAGAAACTAGTTTTAATCTCCTAGGGGGTATGCTTTGGATAATTAAAATTTTATTTATAAACCATTATAATGTATTTAAATGTAAGTATTTTCCCAGAGAAACCAAGTTTATAGTTATGATATTACTTATGTATAAATATTAAATTTATGTTATGTGTTTTTCTAGTTAATGATTATGCATTATAATTCAAATCCAAATTTAGTGTATTCATTTATTTAGAAATAGAACTACACTAAATAAATGGTAACCTCACTAATTCTCATGATCTAAAGTGTAATAATCATCATATCTTTTATGGGATTATGACAATCTTTTGAAGGGAACAAGTCTCCCAAAAATTATGATCATACGAGGATATAGTATCATGTTATTTCAAGATAGAGAAATAATTCTCCATGTTTTTGTACATAAAATGAATTTAATAGGGGAATAAGAAGATAATGAAAATTATGGATAAAGGGAATAAGGGAAAGAATTATTTTCCCAAGTTTGATAATATTGGAAGGAAAAACCCTAATACTTTCTTGAATGGAATGGGAGTTTTCTACAAAATTAAATTTAAGGACCACCCGGATCTTGATTTCAAAGGAAATATATAATTCATTTAATGATTCTAATATAATGAGATAGGGCACTTCACAAATAAATTTCTCAAGTGTCAAAATAATATACCCCAAAAGAGGATAATTGAACATGGTAAATCATATAATAATACTACAGATGAATAGGAATGATTATTATTCCTATTTCTGGAATCATGAATTATGTTATTAGAGTATTTTTTAAATAATATTCTAGTTATAATAATAAAGAGATATATAAAGTTTGTAATGTAGTACTTATTCTTCCAGTAATTAGAAGCATCTGATGATTTACACTAGTAATCTAGAAGAGTGATTCTATTGAATGTTAATCCTCTTTAAAACAAATGAATTTAGAATTATAACACAAATTATGTGCTTCATGTTGAGATATGAATAAATATATTTTTATGGGATTGGATTAGTGACCATGAAGGTGGTTATTGACGAGATGGTTTATGTAATTGATGAATTATTAGATGCCTGGATCCAAGGGCTTTATTAAACTAACTTAAAATGTAATCATAGAAGAATGAATCTTTCATAATTTTTTAAAATAGATTAAGGTATTTTTATATTTTTTATGTGACAATAAGAGCTAAATTATTTGGAGATTCTTATGTTAATTTGATTTAAAAAATTTGGTGACCTTCATTCTAAATTTTTGGCCTTTGAATTTGGGAAAACATATATTTGATGAGTCATGATTTTAACTACTTATAGAATGGATTAAAGATATTATTGATTATGATTAAGAATTATTTAACATATTAGATAACCTATGATAACCATATTGGTTTCAATAAACACTTAAAGTATGAAGGAGTGACTTTTTGATCTTATTTTTCATATATGTGCTTCATGCATAAATATTTCTGTTGAATACCCATCTCCGTATTTAAGAAATGAAGTGGATACATATTGAAGAACAAAAAAAAGGATGAGATTATGAAATGGAAAGGAATTAGGTGAGTTTATTTTCTCATGTTCCATTTTAGATTGTAAAATAAACCCTAAACTCTAGGAAATGTATTTTAGAACTAAAACGTCACATGTTTACTTTTCCTTTTGGGAAATCATTGTTCTTCAAACTGATCTCAGATTTACGATTTTTTGATGGTAGACATTCTAAAACCCATGCTCTATATCACTCTACATCATAACAAGGTAGTTATATTTCACTTCCATTTCCATATTTTCATGAATGATCCTGTATATCATATCTTAGATTTGTGGTGACCTTCACATTTCTCATTACATATTTTTAAAAGGAAGTTTTATAAACCCTTTTTACGATGTGGGATCTTCACAAAAAAAACTCAAGTATCAAAATTTAATTTTGAATGTGAAATTTAAAATTGTGAGGATGTAATTTACTAATATAATGGAGAATATAACACCCCTAATATTTTATGGTAACTCTCTTTTTAAAATTTGACTTCTTTGATAGCTTAAGTTGCACAGAACACCGAGCTTAAAAAATAATTAAATATTATTTTTGTGACATAGCCAATATAATATATCAGATAAAATGGATTATTTAAATAAAAAAAATATTGTCTATACATGTTTATAAAATGAATTCATTGGTTGTTAATTAATTAAAAATGAAAATAAACCCCAAATGAACACAAAGATGTGTTTCTAGATAAAATTATATTTATAACCATAATGTAATTTTCCCTTGTATTAATCACAATTATTGAAATATATTAATAAAATTTATATATTAATTATTAAGTAAAATATTTTTAAATTCAATCAATATGTTTAATTGATTAGGTTAACAATAAATCAATTTTTATGAATAAAAATATATATTTTCGAAAAGGTAATTTTTTGTCCATTTAATGGCGTACATGTTTAAAAAATAAATTTTGACCATGTTATAAATTATATTTAACAAAACATACTCTATTTTAAAAACCTTATTCCAAAAATAAGATTAGGGATAATTTTGTGTATTTTTTTGAAAATTTTTATTTTCTGGTGAATGGTGAATAATTCTGATTTTTATAAAACCATGATTTCCATTATAACAATATTATATTAATTATTTGAATAGAAACCTCAACTATAAAAGTGTAAATAAAATTTGGGTATCTTATAAATGAAAATATGAAATATTTATATCATGTAATAAGTAAACAAATGATTTAAAAATGATAAAATTAAGTATTTGTATTTTTGTAAATCATAAATGTTTATTTATAAATTTATAGTAAATATTATTATTTAAAATGAAATTATTTTCACAAAATAGCTTCATAAATTAATATTTGTTTTTCTTATTATTATAATATAATTTTATTAGACCTTATATTATATTTTAATATTCCATAAAATCCTTTGTAATTCTAAAATCAGTATTTTTATAATAAATGATGATTTTATTTAAAAATTAAATTTATTATATTTAGAAAATTATTTTACTAAAATGGAGTCCATTTGTTAATTATATTTGTGGAAAATAATTTGGATTAATTTTTTGGATTTTACTAAAATTGTTGATTTTTTGTGAATAGTGAAATATTGTAATTTACAGTATCTAAAATTATAAGTAACTAAAATAATTATTGAGTAATGAATCATTCATGGATGAGGTAAGAACCCATTTATTTCAAATAAAATTAAATAATTACTATATTTAGTCACATGAACCAAAACTATTCATAGTCTTGAGCCAAAATAATAAACAAATGAATTAAATAATCAAAAAACACCCATCTCCTCCACTATAAATACCACCCCTCACCAACCCTTATAAAAACAACTTAAAATAATTGAATATATCTTATATTCTACCCCTTTCCTCTCCCAAACCTCTCCCCCATGTTCGGGTCTTACTGGTCTAACAAAAAGACCATTTCCAAGTCCCTTAAAGAGGTTCTCAAGGAGGCGACACACAAGAGGCAAAACCTTCTCTCTCTCTTTCAATCTCCTTTCAATTCTTATCCTTCCCTCACCTACCCAATAAAAAGTGATATGATAACTATAGTATATTTTATATACTAGAATTTTATTATCTTAATTGTACATCAACCATCCATTCTCTTCTCTGCCCCTTTTTATTCAAAAAATGTAAACATCATTTTTGAGATGTTGATTTACCACCTCCATGGACGATGATTTTTCATTTTTCAGTTATGACATCATGGGTGGTCATAAAAAAAATTAGTGTCAAAAAAAAGTTTAAAATTTTTAATACAGCTTATTTAATGTTTTATAACTAGTATATATATAATATTAATTCATAAGACAAAACTAGTTTGTAATGATCGAAAAAAGCACCAAAATAATCTAAATAATATTTAATAATTCATTAACTAATGAATCATCCTCATATATGGACACAATATGAAATATGAGAATATTTAATATCCATTATGTTACTTAATAACATATTATTATAATTTTTTATCACTGTTTCTATTTTACATGATCTTTTGTACATGTATACGAGTGAATGAATCCTGAAAAACAGGGAATCGAACACTTCCAAATGATGAAATTGAATCTTATAACTCAAAAAAATGACATAATTGAACATAATAGAATTATAATAAATCAAATAAATATATAGTTTTATTTTAATTAAATTATTAATGAAACTAATTTCATTATCAATGATATTAATTACAAGTGTAGAACACTTTCAATCATATGGTAAGGTTTTCCCATCTCACTTTCATTTCTGGGTGATAAGCCTTATTGAACACTATTTATCATCTGTGGTGTTTCTATAAACACCTTTGATGTTTGATATAATTTATATATTTATTTCCTTTTTATTAAAAGTTTTATTTAATGATCATTAATTTTTTCGGGCATACGGTTTGACTATATGTAATGTTGTATGGGTTTCTTCCCAAATCTCCATTTTTCATTTTGGTTATGCTTTCTCTCTCTTTACGCCAGTATAATTCTTATTTATCTTTATATTATTCATCGAAATTCTATTTTTATATTTTAAACTCATGTATCTTAATCGTTTCATGTTTCTTTGATGGGGAAACCTGTTTTATAAGGTTCCCTTTTCAATTCCTCTCGATAAGTAAGCCGAGTCAAAGGGTACATTCAAATTTCATACCCAATCTCAAATAAACTACATAATAAGATTTAAAATAAAAATATTTTTCTAAAATCAATATTTTATCATTGAAAACAAACTATATCTTTGTTTCTTTTATGTAAAAAATTCATCCTTTTTCCTCTTTAAAGATACTTTTGTATTTCCTCTCAAACCACACTAAAGTGGCCCATTTCTAAATTTTCCTAAAACTCTTTTTACATGTGTTCTCATTAGTTGGACATAATTTATTAAAAATCCTAATTTCATTGTTATTAAATTTCATTTTCTTGGATATACATTTTAATAATAGGATTTTGTGAAAAATAAAAATTTAATTTCCAAAATAATTATTCTTTGAAATGAAAAAATGGGATTTCTCTCAATAATTCCTCGATCATTTTATTAGAGTATTTTCATCAATTTTAACACACTATATTGAATATTAAATTTAATTGTGATTGATATTTTTTTATATCATATACCATATCATGTTAAATTGATTATGATCTATTTGATTGTGGTTGTGCTATCTTGATTACATTCACTACATTACTCATAATGGTATGTTGACTAATTTGGGAATTTTATTTACAATTTTTATATATATGGTTTTTACATTTCACCACATTCATATGAGGAATAAATTAGACTTAGTATGTAATGTTTGGCCCCCACTATACCCTCAATGCATCGATAGGTCTCATGTGACAAACCAGATATGGACTTTTCCAAGGCCTTGCGCATTTATTTTCAGATATATATTTGGCTTAGGCCTTAACCATTTATTTTTAGATGTCTTTGATGAGGCCTTAAAGTTGTGTTTTAGATGTTAAAAATGATTCATTACATCATTATTATATTATTACATTATAATCCATGTGACTGTTTGAATACTATAATACCCATGGTAAGTTTTTATTCTCTAATAATTATTTATATCGAATTATCTAATCAACTTTTATTCTCGCAATGTTATGATCAATATTATATTTTAATGGAATGTTTTTTTAATTATTCACCTTGACTTATTTTTTATGTTTATTTATGATTTATTCTATTATATTTCTTACCCTTATAGAGAATCAGATCTCACCCATTTCTTATGTTTTATTTTTCCTTATGATGAGAATATGTATATTATGAATGACACGTGGAGATAATTATTCTTGTATAGTTTTAATAAAAAATTTTCTGATAAAATTCAATTATTCATTATTACATTATAATCCATGTGACTATTTGAATACTATAATAACCATGGTAAGGTTTTATTCTCTTATAATTATTTATATAGAATTATCTAATCAACTTTTATTCTCGCAATGTTATGCTCAAAATTATATTTTAATGGAATTTTTTTAATTATTCACCTTGCCTTATTTTTTATGTTTATTTATGATGTCTTCTATTATATTTCTTACCCTTATAGAGAATCATATCTCACCCATTTCTTAAGTTTTATTTTTCCATATGATGAGAATATGTATATTATGAATGACACGTAGAGATAATTATTCTTCTATAGTTTTAATAAAATATTTTCTGATAAAATTGAATTATTCACTTATTCATTCTTTATTATTTTATTATTATGGAATTTTTACCCTCATTGGGTGGATTGATGGGGGGCCACTCTGGTTGACTTTAAATTTATGGTTTCAAATTTTTTTAAATCAAGAAGTCTTCTTATCACTGATGGTTTTAGGTATTAGAGTAATATGGATGTTGGTGATAGTTCTTTCCTCTCTCTATCATATTTTCTTCCCTTACCTCTAATATCACATCAATATTCTAATTTCCTCTTTCTCTAACATATGATAGATTAACATTAATTTCTACTTGATAGTGGATTTCATGTCCATGTATAAGTTAAAAACCCATGGTTTTCTTCTAAGAGAGTTATAATCGAGATTTTTAATTCTTTTTCACTCATGTTATAGCTTTTTTAAGGGTAATTTATTTGATAGTGGGATGTTTCTACGCAATTGTCATGTTAGATAGATTGGTTTGGTTCATTTTATTATGTAGTGGAGTGATATTTATAAACAAACTAAGGTATGATATATAAGAGGAGAGTATTCAATTCATTTTATAATTTATGATTGAAATAAATTTAAAATAAAACAATAAGTTTTTATTGATGGGTTATTCCTCTCATATTGGTTCGATGTTCTTCACTAATTTTTTTCAAAGGTATTTCATTTCATGTTTTAATTATTTTTATTTAATTATAAAATTAAAAAATTTCATTTAACTCTTATTACAAAAAATTTAAAAATCTAAGATTATTAATAGGTGCATAAAATGATGGGTAATTGGAGAGTCTCTTCATGAGATGATCATAGTTAGCTCTTTAAATTAATTCTAGGAGTTCAATAAATTTAAATTTTCCAATACACCATGGAAGGCCCCACATAAGTTATATATGGTTATTTTCATTGATTATAAGTCATATCATTAGGTTATAGTAGTTCTCAACTACTGCAAGAACCTCCAAATACAATTAAAATAAGATTAATGTTTATCATATGGTCTAGATACATCACTTTTATGAGACATATATTATATCGTACTATTTATTGTTAAGGGATCATAATAATTAAGAAATATTCTCATTAATCCCACACTTGTTAATATATAAGTATGAGAAGTTATTTGGAATTATATAATAAAGAAAAAACACAGGGTAACACCACGATGGTAGATTACCACATAGGTAAAGTACCATATAACATAACCTCAATCACAAGAACAAGGTAAAGACAGCTCGCAATAGGAATTATTCTAGGGGTAGTAACAAGTAACATCCCTAGTCACAATGTCGAATACCTCGGCTACTAGAGAACTCCTCCTCTATAGGGTACAGTGGGCCGGTTGAGTCACTCCGAGCTGCTTCCCACTAACCATAAACTATTTTGGTACTCCTCCCCATCATGTATTATGGGTCTGACGGGTCACACAGAGCCACCCACCACCATTGTGGTCTATTAAGGTACTCCTCCCCATCATGTACCGCAGCCTATCCCCACCATGGCCCGCAGGTCACATAGAACCACCCACCCTCATCGTGGTCTGCTAATGTACTCCTCCTCATCATGTACGACGGTCATTAAGTCACTCTGAGTCGAAAAGTCAACAGTCATCAGGTCATGTCCAGTCGCAGTGTTCCGTACATAAAGCGCTTGGGAGAACCGATACCCAAGCCATTAGTCTCATCTCAAATAGCACTAAGTCTCACAAGGAAGTAACCCGATGACCTTCCATGTCATAAGGGTTCCAACGCAATAGACGGTACATCAATCGGACACCTGGTCTATGCGTTATTGGCATTTTAGTGCCGAGCGCCCAGTTGGATTCGGGTGAGATCCAACCTGGCCTTACTCCAAGTTTCTCCGAAACTCTAATGGAGTAATTCAAAATGGTCTTCTTGCTCCAAGGGTCCCAACGCTACACACAAATCATCAAACGGGCGTCTGGTCCTCTAGATAAGCCCCTTTGAGTGTTTCTGGTCCCAATTGGGCATGAGTCCGGTCCTACCCGATCGGACCTACCCGGCTCGACCTTGTCTGGGCTGGGTCGAGGTGGTCTTGGCCCACTGGGCTGATGTTCGGTCTGGCCCGGCCTGTGTGCGGCGGTGGCCCACTAGGGTGGTGGGATGGTCCAAGGCCGGTGCCGCATCATGAGGGCCACAGCCTGACTCGAGGGTGGTGGCCCGCTCAGAGGGAAGTGTCCCGCTCCGAGAGAGGGGACCTGATCCCAGGGCGACGACTTGGTGCGATGGCGGCAACCCGACTCTAGTGTGGTGGCATGGTGCAAGGGAGGTAGCCCGAATCAAGGGCGGCAGGATGGTCTGAGGGCGGTGGCCCGGTTCGGTCTGATGTGGGGGGGTGTAACACCCCCCCCCCCCCGGTCTCTAGGATTTTTGAATAGCCTGAAGGTAATTCGGTTGGCGAGGCGGCGCCGCCGCGAGGGCACCACTCAGTCACTGCAGAGCCCCGCCGGGGGCAGTTTTGACCTCCTCCGCGGCTTTGACTGTGACATTCATTCTCTGGAGGCACGGTAGTCGCACCACCACCCTTCCCACGACCGGCCGACGTGTCGGACCCCTCCTCCATTCATTGTGGCTAACGAGTTGCAGCCTTCCTCTTGCGATGTGCGTCGATATGTTCATGGTCTTCCAAGGTGGCACGTGGATGTAGAAATTATAGCAGAGGGTTTTTTCCAGGTTCTTTTGGTTCGCACCCTCTGCGTAAGCTCGTTACATGAGGGGGTTAAGGGTTTAATAAAAATTAAAATAATCAACAAGATAAACTCAACAAGATACCCTACAACGACCTCCCACAAAGACGAATGAATCGTGGGTCAACCCGTTAGCCAGTTGACCTGTGTTCTTTGTATTATTCAAGAATGGGGCAGAGGAAAATTATTTAAAAAGCATAATCGAAAAAAAATCCCGGCCACAAAATGATCGATTTTGCTCGCGGTTGAGGGAGTCTCGTTGTCCGCCATCCCTACAAAAAGTTGTCTTCACCGCCGCTTGAACATCAATATCCGGTTCAGGGTTTCAGTGCCACACTTCACCTCCTTGTGTGGTCGACTCTGTCCTCTAATGGCTTGGAATTGTGGGACTCCAATAGGACGTTGTTATTTTGTGATGCTTGTCTAATACCGCTCCCCCAAGCTCTATATTTATAGCAGAGTGGGAGAGTATATAACGAAGTGTGGTGTTAATGGGGCTCATAAATTAGGAAGCTTCCTAATCCCCCAACTACATCGTTAATTAGAATTTTGAAAGTCAAGCCATTCATTGTCTGATACACTGCAGGTCCCAAACTCCGCTTGTTTGTTAGAGGAAAAGAAATAAAATAATGAGATTATTTTATTTCATTTATTTTAAATGTCAAAATATTATCTTCTTCTCCGGACCTACTACAGTCAAAGTGAATCCTCCCATAAGCGCATTTCGGTGCTACGGATTCAATAGTGACTTTAGATTTTTAATTCGAGCAATGGATAAAAAGTTGGAAAATGTCGCTCACGCATTTACTAAACGTACCTGATAAAAAGATCAGAAATTCATTTCGGTCACACCAGGCCTCAGAATCACGTGCTGTCAATTTTCACTGACTCGTAATAATTCCATATAATTAAAAAAATTATATGGAAAATCCATATCTTTAAATTCACCGCACCATAGGGCTATACATCCCCAAAATCCAAAAAAATAGACTAAAAAACAAATGGAGGTACTGAGCACGAATCTGGACCTCCTGCTCCCATGTGCTCTCCTGGAAGTTCTCATGCTTCCAGCGAAAGTGCACCAAAGGTATCGAATGCCCACGAAGGACCAGCTCCGGTAAATTCTCAATCTCTACTGGAACTTTTGTAAACATCACCCCATCATCTAAGTCCATCTTGTTGTGGTGGATGATGTGAGACGGGTCGTGAACAGATCTCCTCACCTGGGATACATGGAAGGCATCATGCACTTTCTCCAAATATGGTGGAAGTTCCAAGTGGAATGGAACCTCTCCTATCCTCTGAAGTATCAGAAATGTCCCAATAAACCTCGGTGATAACTTTCCACCTCCAGGAAATCTCTCTAGTCCCCATCGAGGAGAGACTCGCAGAAAAACATGGTCACCCTCCTGGAACTCTAAAGATCTCTATCTTCTGTCAACATATGAAATATGTCTACTATGTGTAGTCTTCGTTCGCTCTTCAATGATTTGAACCTTCTTAGTAGTAGCCCATACCAACTTTCAACCCATAAGTGATGACTCCCCTAGGTCTATCCAGTATAGAGGTGATCGGAAGGGTCGGCCGTATAGGGCCTCGAATGCTGCCATACCGATGTTGGAGTGATAATTTTTGTTGTATGTGAACTCCTCTAAGGGAAAGTGATCCTCCCAACTACAGCCAAAATCTAGGATGTATGCACGATGCATTTCCTCAAGCGTATGAATGGTCTGCTCTATCTAACCGTCCATCTGAGGATGAAAGGCGGTGCTCTAACGCAGCTGAGTCCCGAATGCCTCCATCAATCCCTTCCACAACCGAGATGTAAAATGTGTGTTACCATCAGAGATGATCATCAATGGAACCCCATGTAGTCGCACAATCTCTTATATACAGAGGCCTCCCAAGACCTCTTCTGATCCCTACTCTCATATATGTATGAAGTGGGTCGACATGGTGAGTCGGTCAGTGATCACCCATATAGAATCATATCCCCTGGATGTCTGTGGAAGCCCTGTCAAAATGTCCATGGAGATCACATACCACTTCCACCCTGGAACCTCTAGTGGCTGAGCTATGCCTGTTGGAACCTGATGCTCTGCCTTTACTTGCGGACAAGTGAGGCATAGTGAAACAAACTCTACCACTGCCTTCTTCATCCCTGTCCACCAGTGCTAACACCAGAGGTCCTGTTACATCTTCTCCACACCAGGATGCACTACCAGAGGGGCGTATAGAACTTCCTCAACACCTCCCATAGCACCACTAGTACCATGTTCCATCCTGTGAAGATGATGAAATGCTCCCCACCTTCGGAAAATCCACCAGGCGCCTTCCCTAAGGATATCTGATCATGTCAATCCTCGTAGTTAGTGTCCCCAAGCTATGCCTCCCTGACCCGTTGAAGAATTGTGGGTGTGACAGCCATAGACTATAGGTATTCTAATCTATCTCTATCCAAAAATGATATATAAAATGCGTCTACCTGCTCTATCACCTCACTCAGCAACTGCAGACCAGACCTCTTGATGATTGCATCTTCTACCACGTTCCACTTCTTAGGAGTATAAACTATCTCAAATTCATAGTCCTGGATGAACTTTATCCATCTCCATTGTCCCAAGTACAGGTTCTTCTGAGAGAATATATACTTGATACTCTTGTGATCAAATTATACTATAAAACATTCTCCCATAAAGTAATGTCTCCATATCTTCAAGGAGAAAGCCACTTCTACTAACTCTAGGTCTTGGGTAGCATAGTTCTGCTCATGGTGTATCAGTTGTCGTGAACCATAAGCGATAACTTCTTTCTCATGCATCAAGAAACATCCACTCCCAATCCCTGATGTGTCGTAGTATACTACATACCCAACGACCTCTTTTAACAGCCTCAACATGGGGGCACTTTTCAGTCTCAATCTCAGCTCCTGTAAACTCTGTTGGCATCTCTCCATCCACAAGAAAGCTTTCTCCTTCATTTTCAAAGATGACAAGGGTGTTGTATCTTTGGAAAAGTCAAGCACAAATCTCTTGTAGTATCTAGCAAAACCTAGACAACTCCACACCTCTGTCACATTCCTGGGTGGCTCCCAAGCTAGAACATCCTTTATCTTCACTGGATCCACTAAAACTCCAGCCTCTGAGATGACATGTCTCGGATAGTGGAACTATCATATCTATAACTGGCACTTCAAGAGCTTACGATAAATTTGGTGCCCTCAGAGTGTATCCAGAACCATCTGTTGATGATAGTAATGCCCATGTTTCATCGAGTATATCAAGACTCCATTGATGAAAACTACCATGAAGCGATCAAGGTATGGATGAATGATCATTTTGATGAGTCACATGAACACTTCTGGGGTGTTGGTCATGTGGAAAGGCATAACCAATGACTCATAATGGCCATACCGCCATCATAAGGTCGTCATATGAACATCATCATCTCGTATCCTAATATCATGATTTCCTGATAGGAGGTCTATATTAGAAAAACAGTGAGCTCCCTCCAGCTAATTAAAAAGATCATCAATCCTTGGGATTGGATACTTATTCTTAACAGTCACCTAGTTCGGGCGCCGATAGTACCCACAGAGTCTCAAACTACCATCTTCTTTCTTAGAGAACAAAATTGAGGTTGCCCATGGTGTAGAGACCCGAAGCTTGACGTACATGAACATTACATTACATTTTCGGAATACTTAGTACATAACAAAAACACACACTAAAGGATCGTAATAGTTTAGTGTCTTTGGAAACTCGGAACGTAATCTTCTAAACGTGGTGAAAGATCTTCAATATCTCCCATAAAGATCTTCCCTTTTTTTTACCTAAAACCTTTCTTTATATCCTGGGGAAAGAAAAACAAAAAAAGGGTGAGCTCAAATGCTCAGTAAGGGTAAACAAAAGAAATATCAATCACATCATATACATAAGAACGTAGCTTTTGGAAATCTTGACCTGCAAAAGAGCTCATAATATCATAACATGGGATAAATCATAGAATTGAAAATGAGATCCCCATAATCATAACATAAAACTTGAAACTTTGTGGCATGCACACATAATCATGTAAAATCATTTCTTGTTAGTCATGACTCATTTCCAAGACTATCTTTGTGGACAAAGTCCCTTTCTGAATCGAGTAACCCTCGTTTCAGTCCTGTTTCACTGAACCGGTATAACCTACCGTTCCAGCCCTGTCTATCTCATGAGATATAAAATCTTTACCCAATGCATTGGAGGGAGATATAGGTCCCACCCATCTTATAATGAATCCTTTCTTATGTGTGCCACATAATCATAAATCATACATCATCGCATAACCCATGTAATAAAAATGGGATTCTTAAACAACATGACATCATAAAACAATTCATATAAGATAAAGGAATTCATAAAAATGTTTCCATCACAACATAATCAAATCCATGTAATAATAGGGGTAAAAACAGAACCCTTTTATTATCTTAGATGGAAAATAATTTTGATAAAATACTTGAACTCCATTCTTGAGGAAAATATCCTTTCTACTTTAAAAACATTTTTTTTCCTTTCATAACATGTCATATGACTTTAAAATAAAAGAAGTTGATTAAAAATAAACTTGAAAACTTGTAAAGGAAGCTTCTTGGAAATAATGTTTTAAAAATCCATTCATGCCGTATAAGTTAAAAAAAACATTCTTCGTACTTTTGTCGGAAAAGTCAAAAAGTACCTCGTACGACAAAAGATTCCTTTCATACATATTACTAAAAACTCACCGAAGGGTAAAAATGGATTTAAACAATTGTAGGAGGATGTAAATAATATTACATTTTGATGAAACATGGATGTGGATGATAAAATACACCCCAGTAAATACTTACGAATAAACAATCTCGGATAAAAATGAGATTGTGATATTTCCCTTACCTTAGGTCCAATTTGCTTCGTATGTGTCCGAACCTCCTGTATAATGATTTAAATAATGTCATTGACTTATTACAGAATCATATTCATTGTTATGATATCATATATGGTTCACTTATGACATTATATTACCCGTTCTTTTGTAAATTCCATGTTAAAGAAGCGTTTTGGGTAAAATCGTTTTATTTATCGTAGGTGTTTTGACTTGTTGTTCTTGACATCATTATTACTTATATCATGATTTACTTACTTCCAGAATATAAAATATGATTTATATATCATATATATTCAGTATATATATATATAATAGATAGATAAATAAAATGAAAAACACCGTTCATGGAGACGGTAGTCCGTACGTACGCATGAACGCTGTTTTTCTTTCCTTATTGTCTTGAAATGGAAGTAAGTAGATGACATACATATGTATATATATACATAAATCCAGTAGCTTTATAATGTCATATATTTCATTATTATTTCTTATATATACATTATAATCATTCTTAAATGGTTAACATGGAGAATGAATCTCATCACGTCGTGGAGACGGTAGTCCGTACGTACGCACGAGCGATGATATCATTTCTATAAATATTGAATTGAATTGGAGTAGATTATACAATATATCAGAATCAATATGATGTTGTAATAACTATGTATAGTTATTCTTTACACCATTATACCCATCCATGTAAGGTGGTGGTGGAAAATAGATTACACCACGGCGTGGAGACGGTATTCCGTACGTACGCACGCGCGATGATTTCTTTTTCCGTAGGATGGATAGATGGTGAAATAGGGTTGTTTCATACTTATAATAACATATCAGTATATGAGTGATACTTATGTTATTACTTCATAATGAAACAACCTAAGAAGAAGAAGTGGACGAAGAAATAAAGATGAAAGAATTGGTAACGGTAATTACCTCTTCTTTGAAGTGCCTCTTTGAGACCTCCTCTTAGGGAACTAGAATTGGTCTTTGAGGAAGACCAGAACCTCTAGGATGTTTCTAGGGAAGTGGAGAAGGAATTTTGGCAGGGTTTGGCCGAGCATGAGTGCTCAAGTTGGTGTGAGGAGGAGGGGGAGGAGGTGTCCTTTTATAGGGGAGGAGAGGGGCACCTTAGGAATATCTCAAAATATTATTTTATATTAAAGTCAAAATCGGTTTATAATGGTTCCAAAGGGTCTTATTTCGAAGCTAAAGTGGGGATGGGTCGAAATCCTATCAACCAATAGAATTTAGACAAGTTTAGGATATTATTTTAACCTTATCAATTAGATTTAACTCTAAGTTAAATAATTTAACTTTTACCATGTCTTTTTGTTTTCTTTCACTATATGGTTAATACACTTACTATAACATGCCAAACGAACCCCAAATTGTTTATTATTAATATATATATCCTTATCTAAGTCATTTGGCCGTACCTTAGATTTTTAGAAATACAATAACAATTAATAATATAATATTTGATTTAAAAACTATTTTGTGTCAATTTTGACACTATTTGATATATGATTTTTGTGAAAGTCATAACATAATTAAATGTTCGAACCAAGTTGATTAAATCAACATTAATATATCATAGTAACCTATAAAATTAGTGGAATTCATAAAAAATCTCAAATTACATTTATTTTGGTGTTTATAACATCAATTATGTCAATATTTCATTAATAAGATAATTACTGCATCATCGTTGTGTCATAAATTAAATTATCTTATGTCTAAAAATTACAAATAAAATACCATCATGTAGGAATTCTTTTTAGCTTTCTAATGAATATTTACAATCGAATTTATCTTATGTATAACCCCATATTAAAAATGATTTACTTATTAAACTTTGATTTTAACTATTTTAACCTTTCTTTAAATAAATTAATAATAAATGTCCTAATCTAATCCAAGTGGGCCTAAATGGTCATATTTTATTCCTAAGTTTGTTTTCGGTCGAATTACACTTGTCCAATAGAATTAGTACATGTGTTAGGGTAATATTAATATCATATTTACCCTTAGTTACCCTATTTACTATTAACCGCGGTAAAAAAAAGTAAAAAGTTACTATTCACCAAAAATTATTTTCATCTCATTGAACCACATTTTAGTCCTTGATATTAACCGTGTCTCTCGGATTTTCGAAATTCCATTCACAAAAGCGGTAAAATTAAGTTTTATGAAAAATTCAGTTTTTTTAACTACCACTTAGTAGTTTCACTATTCATCAAAAAATGAAGGTTTTCAGAAAAATGCCAAAATTTCATCCTAAGCTATATTTCATATTCCGAATTCAAAAATGAAGTCTATTTTACCAAATTCATAACATAGAAGTTTCATTAATTAATTTTATAATTAAATCCCGTTGTTAAAACAAATAGCGTGTTTTTAAGAAACAATATCTATCAAAAGATTGACACTTGTTTATGTCTGGTTTAAATGTGCAATTACATCCAATGACCAACATTGTATTAAATTGTAAAAATATATTCTAAATATACTTTAAAACCACTCAAATTAATGATTTATCACTATTAATTATTTCGATTAAAAAAATTTGTTTTTAATTATAATTTAGTAATTTTCACTATTCATCAGAATATGAAAGTTATCCGAAAAGTACAAAAATTTCACCTTAGGCTAAATTCGATACTCCGAATCCATAAATGAAGTCCATTTTGAAAAATAAAATTTACAAAATTTTAAAAAGTGGTTATTACTATTCACAACAGCTAGTTTTAATAATATCTTAATAGCATATCGTTGTTTAGCGAAACTTGGTGTTGCGTACAACACACGCTATCGAGGAAGGTCGTGATTGCGTGTAATGCAAGGCAAGTCAAGGATGTGTGTTGTGCAAGCTCCTTTTGGTGTAGCGTACAACACAAGACATTAATAAAATTAAAAAGAATATTTTTTATAAAATCTTGGGCTGTTACATTCTACCCCCCTTAAAATGAATTTCGCCCTCGAAATTCATCGGGGTTATAAATGGTTTACTATTTGAAAGTTTCTTTAATAGAAACCCACATCGTAAAAAGGAATATCAAAACCAGTCTTTAAAAACAAAAGTATGAAACGTAACGGTTACCCAAATAAACTAATCACTGGGTTTCCACATAGGTGGAAATATGGATATGGAAGAGAAATCTAACCATCATGTTCTGATGGAGAGTGGTAGAGAACATGGCTATGGAAAAGCCAGTAATCACAAATCCATAAATTTGTGACGATCTAAGGTACCATCTGATTCATCAGGTATAAGAGAACTAGGACAACATTTTTGGTTTTCAAGATCATTTCCCTAAAGTTAAAGAATTTGAATTAGAATAAATACTTACTTTATTTTGTTACAATCTCACTGTTGTTCGTGCCTTTAACAATTTCCACTTCATCTCTTAAATAAATGAAGTTGAATTTGTTATTCGTGAAGTGTTAGCAGATCATGTGATAGAATGACGGGTCATTACATAAGTCGATCTATAGTGAGATTAATCACATATGGTTCCTAAAATGGGCTTATACTTCATATATCATACTGCTTAATATAATAAAACTAGTTTCTACTAAACAGGGACTTCCTGTAGGCTAGTGGTAGGCGATAAAGGCCATTCGCACTTCGGTTGTGGGTTCGATTCCTACAGCCTTGTCCGAAGCGATGGGATGTCGCCCGTCCTGCAGGTTGTCCTTTTTCCAAAACTATATTACTATAACATCCCATCAATAATATCGAAAAAAATTTCTATCCTTAAACAATACTAACTTACGTCCAACACAATCCATTCCAATCTTTAGGCTTATCCATAATATTGCAGTCCACTCTCATAACATAGTGAAAACAATTACCAGAGATTTAATATCATCGTTGATCCCCATATATCATAAGATATGTTTTGTTGGTCACATTCCAAACATTCAAAGTCCTTAATCATGTATACTCTTGAATACCCATTGAACCTTAGTGAAAACATGAATGCAGTTAAAAGTTAACACTTTACACATACCAAAATCCTCAAAATTATTTATACTCAAACCATGATATCACTTAGTCCTTATATCAATCATGAGCTCATGAATACAATCAAACATCTCATTATCTTCTTATCCTTTCATTATGCACTTATCATCTACTTTCCAAAAGTATCTGAATAACCTTTCATGGATACTGGTAACATTAATCAGACAACAATGTAACAATCCTTACATGTCTCTTTATTCCATAGTTCCATGAGATTACTTATACAACATTACACATGATAAACATGTAATCATTCCACTACATTCTTAAACCATTGACCGAGCTTCAAAAATTCTTTCATCTCACATATCATTTGTAGTCTCTTCATCATCATCCACATAAATACTACCCATATGACCATACTGATTCTCTTCATGAGTCTTTCCGTTAGGACATTGGTTTGCATAATGCCCATACATTCCACATTTAAAACACTTAACCATTTTTGATGTCGTAGCAATACCATTATCCTCATCCATGGTGTTAACTGAACCTTTTCCTTTTCACTTACTTGCTTTGTGTCCTTATTTTCCACACCCAAAGCATCTTCCAGTTCCTTTGAAACATTCTCCTTGATGCCTCTTCCCACATGAATTACATAGGGGAAATTGAACTTTCTTTCCTCTATGATCATCATGAAACTCCATCTTTCTCTTATTAGCCGAGTCAGGAAACTTACCAAATTTTACTTTATTGCTCATATTATGAGATTGCTGATTCGGCATAATAATTATGTTTGGACTTCCAAATCCCATTTCATTATGAAGAATATCATTCCATTGTCCATCATATCCTCCATTATCATGAATCATCTTGTTTCCAGCCATTTTCTAAAACCCAAAAAGAATAGTGTGAGAGGCAAAAATCATGCTAGGGAAAACAACATAATAAAGGGGGAGTACCTTCAATATCTAACATCTTAGGTTTAATTCTATGATCGTTAGCGTAGTTCTAGTACTATAACTTATACGTCTACTTAACCTTTGGGACATCCCTAGACATACCGTAGAAATATCTCTAGGGATCTCACTAACGTTTTCGCATCCTAGTTTCCAAAGGTTGACTAAACCTTTCCTCTGATACCAACTGTAGAGACCCGAAGCTTGACGTACATGGACATTACATTACATTTGCAGAATACTTAGTACATAACAAAAACACACACTAAAGGATCGTAATAGTTTAGTGTCTTTGGAAACTCGGAATGTAATCTTCTAAACGTGGTGAAAGATCTTCAATATCTCCCATAAAGATCTTCCCTTTTTTTTACCTAAAACCTTTCTTTATATCCTGGGGAAAGAAAAACAAAAAAAGGGTGAGCTCAAATGCTCACTAAGGGTAAACAAAAGAAATATCAATCACATCATATATATAAGAACGTAGCTTTTGGAAATCTTGACCTGCAAAAGAGCTCATAATATCATAACATGGGATAAATCATAGAATTGAAAATGAGATCCCCATAATCATAACATAAAACTTGAAACATTGTGGCATGCACACATAATCATGGAAAATCATTTCTTGTTAGTCATGACTCATTGCCAAGACTATCTTTGTGGACAAAGTCCCTTTCTGAATCGAGTAACCCTCATTTCAGTCCTGTTTCACTGAACCGGTATAACCTACCGTTCCAGCCCTGTCTATCTCATGAGATATAAAATCTTTACCCAATTCATTGGAGGGAGATATAGGTCCCACCCATCTTATAATGAATCCTTTCTTATGTGTGCCACATAATCATAAATCATACATCATCGCATAACCCATGTAATAAAAATGGGATTCTTAAACAACATGACATCATAAAACAATTCATATAAGATAAAGGAATTCATAAAAATGTTTTCATCACAACATAATCAAATCCATGTAATAATAGGGGTAAAAACAGAACCCTTTTATTATCTTAGATGGAAAATAATTTTGATAAAATACTTGAACTCCATTCTTGAGGAAAATATCCTTTCTACTTTAAAAACATTTTTTTTCCTTTCATAACATGTCATATGACTTTAAAATAAAAGAAGTTGATTAAAAATAAACTTGAAAACTTGTAAAGGAAGCTTCTTGGAAATAATGTTTTAAAAATCCATTCATGCCGTATAAGTAAAAAAAACATTCTTCGTACTTTTGTCGGAAAAGTCAAAAAGTACCTCGTACGACAAAAGATTCCTTTCATACATATTACTAAAAACTCACCGAAGGGTAAAAATGGATTTAAACAATTGTAGGAGGATGTAAATAATATTACATTTTTATGAAACATAGATGTGGATGATAAAATACACCCCAGTAAATACTTATGAATAAACAATCTCGGATAAAAATGAGATTGTGATATTTCCCTTACCTTAGGTCCAATTTGCTTCGTATGTGTCCAAACCTCCTGTATAATGATTTAAATAATGTCATTGACTTATTACAGAATCATATTCATTGTTATGATATCATATATGGTTCACTTATGACATTATATTACCCGTTCTTTGGTAAATTCCATGTTAAAGAAGCGTTTTGGGTAAAATCGTTTCATTTATTGTAGGTGTTTTGACTTGTTGTTCTTGACATCATTATTACTTATATCATGATTTACTTAATTCCAGAATATAAAATATGATTTATATATCATATATATTCAGTATATATATATATATAATAGATAGATAAATAAAATGAAAAACACCGTTCATGGAGACGGTAGTCCGTACGTACGCATGAACGCTGTTTTTCTTTCCTTATTATCTTGAAATGGAAGTAAGTAGATGACATACATATGTATATATATACATAAATCCAGTAGCTTTATAATGTCATATATTTCATTATTATTTCTTATATATACATTATAATCATTCTTAAATGGTTAACATGGAGAATGAATCTCATCACGTCGTGGAGACGGTAGTCCGTACGTACGCACGAGCGATGATATCATTTCTATAAATATTGAATTGAATTGGAGTGGATTATACAATATATCAGAATCAATATGATGTTGTAATAACTATGTATAGTTATTCTTTACACCATTATACCCATCCATGTAAGGTGGTGGTGGAAAATAGATTACACCACGGCGTGGAGACGGTATTCCGTACGTACGCACGCGCGGTGATTTCTTTTTCCGTAGGATGGATAGATGGTGAAATATGGTTGTTTCATACTTATAATAACATATCAGTATATGAGTGATACTGATGTTATTACTTCATAATGAAACAACCTAATAAGAAGAAGTGGACGAAGAAATAAAGATGAAAGAATTGGTAACGGTAATTACCTCTTCTTTGAAGTGCCTCTTTGAGACCTCCTCTTAGGGCACTAGAATTGGTCTTTGAGGATGACCAGAACCTCTAGTATGTTTCTAGGGAAGTGGAGAAGGAATTTTGGCAGGGGTTGGCCGAGCTTGAGTGCTCAAATTGGTGTGAGGAGGAGGGGGAGGAGGTGTCCTTTTATAGGGGAGGAGAGGGGCACCTTAGGAATATCTCAAAATATTATTTTATATTAAAGTCAAAATCGGTTTATAATGGTTCCAAAGGGTCTTATTTCGAAGCTAAAGTGGGGATGGGTCGAAATCCTATCAACCAATAGAATTTAGACAAGTTTAGGATATTATTTTAACCTTATCAATTAGATTTAACTCTAAGTTAAATAATTTAACTTTTACCATGTCTTTTTGTTTTCTTTCACTATATGGTTAATACACTTACTATAACATGCCAAACGAACCCCAAATTGTTTATTATTAATATATATATCCTTATCTAAGTCATTTGGCAGTACCTTAGATTTTTAGGAATACAATAACAATTAATAATATAATATTTGATTTAAAAACTATTTTGTGTCAATTTTGACACTATTTGATATATGATTTTTGTGAAAGTCATAACAGAATTAAATGTTCGAACCAAGTTGATTAAATCAACATTAATATATCATAGTAACCTAGAAAATTATTGGAATTCATAAAAAATCTCAAATTACATTTATTTTGGTGTTTATAACATCAATTATGTCAATATTTCATTAATAAGATAATTACTGCATCATCGTTGTGTCATAAATTAAATTATTTTATGTCTAAAAATTACAAATAAAATACCATAATGTAGGAATTCTTTTTAGCTTTCTAATGAATATTTACAATCGAATTTATCTTATGTATAACCCCATATTAAAAATGATTTACTTATTAAACTTTGATTTTAACTATTTTAACCTTTCTTTAAATAAATTAATAATAAATGTCCTAATCGAATCCAAGTGGGCCTAAATGGTCATATTTTATTCCCAAGTTTGTTTTTGGTCGAATTACACTTGTCCAATAGAATTAGGACATGTGTTAGGGTAATAGTAATATCATATTTACCCTTAGTTACCCTATTTACTATTAACCGCGGTAAAAAAAGTAAAAAGTTACTATTCACTAAAAATTATTTTCATCTCATTGAACCACATTTTAGTCCTTGATATTAACCGTGTCTCTCGGATTTTCGAAATTCCATTCACAAAAGCGGTAAAATTATGTTTTATGAAAAATTCAGTTTTTTTAACTACCACTTAGTAGTTTCACTATTCATCAAAAAATGAAGGTTTTCAGAAAAATGCCAAAATTTTATCCTAAGCTATATTTCATATTCCGAATTCAAAAATGAAGTCTATTTTACCAAATTCATAACATAGAAGTTGCATTAATTAATTTTATAATTAAATCCCGCTGTTAAAACAAATAGCGTGTTTTTAAGAAACAATATCTATCAAAAGATTGACACTTGTTTATGTCTGGTTTAAATGTGCAATTACATCCAATGACCAACATTGTATTAAATTGTAAAAATATATTCTAAATATACTTTAAAACCACTCAAATTAATGATTTATCACTATTAATTATTTCGATTAAAAAAGTTGTTTTTAATTATAATTTAGTAATTTTCACTATTCATCAGAATATGAAAGTTATCCGAAAAGTACAAAAATTTCACCTTAGGCTAAATTCGATACTCCGAATCCATAAATGAAGTCCATTTTGAAAAATAAAATTTACAAAATTTCAAAAAGTGGTTATTACTATTCACAACAGCTAGTTTTAATAATATCTTAATAGCATATCGTTGTTTAGCGAAACTTGGTGTTGCGTACAACACACGCTATCGAGGAAGGTCGCGATTGCGTGTAATGCAAGGCAAGTCAAGGATGTGTGTTGTGCAAGCTCCTTTTGGTGTAGCGTACAACACAAGACATTAATAAAATTAAAAAGAATATTTTTTATAAAATCTTGGGCTGTTACACATGGAGAAACAGTGGGTCTTATTAACCCCTTTCCCTACATGTCCTCCAACTATACATGTAACTCATGAAGCTCTGTGGTATCCATATGATGTGCTTGTGTAGATATCGGTGTCGTTCTGGGGTATTGGTCAACGAAAAGGTATACCTCTATGCATGGAGGTAGTCCTATAACATCATCAAGAAATACATCAGTATACTTGTCCACCACAACAGGATAGCTCGAACTCTCAACATCAAATACTCTGAGGGTAAGGTTATCTAATTGTTGAGTTTCGGCTACACCTTCCTCTAGGTAATTCCATCCTATGCTTCAATGGTTTCCATCTCTCCAGTGAAGGAAAACCTGGTCTCATCCATGCAGACACACCACACATTGGACCAAATTCAGTCAATCATAGCATGAACTATGGATAACCAATCCATAGCCAAGATGACATCATAAAGCCTTGACGCTGCTACATGGAGATCCCAGCTGAAGCTCTCTCCTCCTAGAGTAATCTCGCACTACTGGCACTAGTGTGTAATCGTCGAATCTGATCCAGTAAGAGTCTCTAGATATAAAGACTAAGACAACTGCCCCACCGAAATATCTAAACTCCGAACGAGGGTAGTGGAAATAAAAGAGTTATGAAAACCTATGTATATAAGTATTGTAGCTAAGGTGGAGAAGAAACAGATTGTACATGTAATCATCTCCGGATCATCATGGTCATAGACCTCAACTGCCTAGAGCTGAGATCATCCCTATCCTCCTTCTCTCTATGGTCAGGGTGGACCACCTGGTGTTGGTGGTGGTTGAATCTAGAAATGTCGCCCATCGCATGCTGTGTGGCAAGCTCCACTGCCACGTCTTCCACCCTGTGGACCTCCTCGCTCGAACCTCTACCTCTACGTTGATGGTCCCTTGACCATCTTCTATTCATGGAGACAGTAAGTCGGGAAGTCGCGATCCATATGATCCCACCCCCCGCATGTGTAACACTATGTGCCCCTCACCTGTCTCCCTCCACCTTCTGAGCCTCGCACCTCTGACCATGCGTCTCAGGGTCATCCCACCAAAGGTCTGGTCCTCTTGGACCTCTATTTCATATGCCTAATGCCTCCTATATATGTCTTGGCTACCTGTCATCTAGTGGTATCTCTCACTGTCTGTACCTTCTCAGCTAGGAAACACTCCACCAAAAGTGCTCGCTCAAGCACCACAGCCTGTGTCAGAATGCTCAGGGATACCATCGATGCTCTGATCCCCCGTCAGATACCCTACTCAAAGGTCTGACCACTATAGAAATGGTCTCATGCAATGTCAGTGGAGTAGCTGGAGAGATCCGTGAACCTCGCCGAGTATTGGGCCACAGTCATGTTGCCCTGCTATTAGTGCAACAACTCCTATATACGCACAGAGCGTAAGGTCACTCGGATGAACTCTACCCTAAAAAGGCCCTTGAAGTCCTTATAGATGAGGGTATCCTCATCATGTATCTAGAGAATCAGGCTCCACCATCTCACATCTACCACCTAAAAAAGGATGGATGTTAGGATCACCATAAAATCAGTTGGTGTCCCAACTAAGTGAAAAACTCAGACCACAACCTCCAGTTAGTCTTTAGCCACCTGTGGGTCTATCTCACCTCAGAACCTCAAAGGCCTCTACCACTGGAACTCTTGAAATGCACTCAGTTGGCATGAATCCTCTTCTAGTAGGGTTGGTAGCAACAGTTTCCCAACAGGAAGTGGTATTGTTGGTACTCCACCCGAAGGTGCTAACTCCGTAAGAGGACCCTACACCGAGGCCTCATCACTCGGTGGGATATCATCAGTTACTCTCTCAGGAAACCTATGTGGTTGTCTTAGTGGTGGAATATTGAATAGAAATAGGTGTTCTATGGTTAAAATTTATACCTAGTGAGTTGACTCAAGAAAACAAAAGAAAGACATTTCTAACACACACAATCAGTGTTTTCGTGTGCTGAGTCAGAAATCATAATTCAAGGTCCTGGTGTATGGATACGTCGGTTTCTGCACCAACCCTAGACTCCCCGAAATGAAAACCACACTCAGAACACTTAACACTATAGCCTCGTAGAAAATATCAGAGTCCTAGTTCTTCGGTAGAATCAAACTTCTCTGATACCTCTTTGTCACGACCCGTCCCCCGGGGCCCATACCGGGACTACCCCAATCCTGCCTTCCATAGGCCAGGGGATGACAAAGATATACCAGGACCTTTGGTGTCAGCACTGGTGGCGAGGGATGAAGAAGGAAGTGGAAGTTTTTGTTTTATGATTTGACACTTGTCATCAAATGAAGGTCGAGCATCAGGTTCTAACAGGCTTAGCTCAGCCACTAGAGGTGCCAGAGTGGAATTGGGATGGGATCTCCAGGTACATTGGGACAGGGCTTCCATGTACATCTAGGGGACTTGATTCCATATGGGTGATCGTTGACCATCTCTCCATGTCGGCCCACTTCCTACCTACCTGAGAGCAGGGATCAATAGAGGGCTTGGGACACCTCTATGCACAAGAGATCATGCGACTTCATGGGGTTCCATCGATGATCATTTCTGACGATGATGCACATTTTTTATCCCAGTTTTGGAAGGGATTACAAGAGGCGTTCTAGACTCATCTGCGATTAAGCACTTCCTTTCATCCTCAGATGGATGGTCATATAGAGCAGACCAATCAGACACTTGAGGACTTTCTTTGTGCATGCATCCAAGATTTTGGCTGCTGTTGGGAGGATCACGTGCCATTATTGGATTTCTTATACAATTATAGTTATAACTCCACCATCGGTATGGTGTCATTATAGGACTTGTATGGTCGACCCTACAGATCATCTCTATGCTAGAAAGACCCAGGGGAGTCAGCACTTATGGGTCCAGAGTTGGTACGGGCTACCACTGAGAAGGTGCAGATCATACAGGGACAGATGAGGATTGCAAAGAGCTGACATAATTCACACGATGATAGAAGATGAAGACCTTTCGAGTTCCATTATGGGGACTATGTTTTCTTTTGAGTCTCTCCTCAACGGGGACTACAAATATTGGCCGAGGTAGAAAGTTATCACTAAGGTTTATTAGGAAAATTCAGATACTTCGAAGGATATGAGAGGTGGAATACCACTTGGTACTTCCACCAAAGTTGTAGAATGTGTTCAACATCTTCCCTGTATCCTACCTGAGGAGGTATGTGCATGACCCATCTCACATCATCGACCATGAAGAGCTGGACTTAGAGGATGGGGAAAAGTATATGGAAGTTCTATTAGAGATTGAAGATTGACAGGAGCAGGTCCTTCGTGGGTGGTCGATACCTTTGGTGCATGTTAGTTGGCATCACGAGAACCTCCAAGAGAGTACATGGGAGTGGGAGGCTCAGATTCATGCTCAGTACCCATATTTTTTTTGTTTCCCCTTTGCTTTGGATTTCGGGGATGTAAATACCTAAGGTGGGGAAAAGTACCTCAGTAGGTCGTGGTGGGGAGCAGCCACAGTACGTGATAGAGAGGAGTACCTAAATAGGTCACGGTGGTGGAGGGAGTCGTTTTGTGACCAAGAAGACCCACAATATGTGATGGGGAGGAGTACCTCAGTAGTTCAAGGTTATTGGGAAGGAACTTTGTGTGACTCGGAAATCCCACCATACTCGATAGAGGAGGAGTTCTCCAGCATCTGAGGAGATCAACATTGTGACTAGGGATGTTACCCCTAGATAATTTTGTGGTTGGCTATCAGCTTTCAGAGTGATCCAGTGTGGGTTAGTATCATAAACCTGTTTCTATGAGTTGTATACCTAGTTTGAGTTGAGACTCTAATTGAGCCTTATCTATTGACTTGTTCTTTGTTATTGAGATCTTGATTTGTGGTTTTCCTTTGTGGAGTTCTAAGAGACCTATGGAGTCTGAAGGTACCTACCTAGTATCATTATACTCACCCATGAATGGGATTTTCCCACACCTTATTGTGTCTTGGGAAGATGATGTACAACATTGATCGAGGTTGAGGGATCCAGGATTGGACGGTGCTTGGAGGTGGACCATTTGGCCTGACGTGGTGTAGGGACTACTGATTAGGAGTTGTACCTACCCTTCAGGTAGGATCCCTGGTGGATGATCCAAGAGCTGTTTTTCACCATTTAATCTATTTTTTTTACTTCGGAGTTGTACTTGTAATTTTTCTGTTGGGCTTGTATTATGGACCTTTTTCTTTCAACAGACTTTACTATAGAAGTTTATATCAGAGTTTCTTTTATTACATTCATGTCTGTGTGGTTCCCACCTCTAAAGTTCTAATATGTTTGTTTGTACAAGAGTAGGTCCTTCATGGGATGTCAATAACATTGGTGTGCGTTCGCTGATAGCACAAGAACCTCTAAGAGTGCACATGGGAGCGGGAGGCTCAGATTTGTACAAAATTCCCCCATTTGATTCATACTTCTTTGTTTTGGATTTTAGGGACGAAAAGACCTAAGGTGGGGATAATTTAATGTCCTAAAATTTCCTTATAATTTTTTTTAATTACATGGAATTATTTTGAGACTGTGAAATCTGAAGGCGTGTGATTATGAGGCCCGGAGAGCCTAGAATGATCCATCAATGTTTTGTTAAACATTAAATAGCGGGTGTAAGAAGTTTTCCAGAAAATATGGAATAAATATTTAATAGTACCCCAGATCAAAAATCTGAGGGCACTGTTGGGCTCAGGATGGCAGGTTTAACCTAGGCATGACTTATGTTTAGTCAGCACGGGCCTCCAGTGAGAAAACCTGAAAATTGAAAAACCGTAAATAAAATAATTAAATAAAATTATATTATTTTTCAAATGCTTATAACTCATGAATAGTAACTCAGATTAGAAATCAAGGACCACTTCTGAACTCAATAGGGTATGCCCTCTTTAGGTGGACACTAACATTGGCCAGTACGGGCCACTAGTGAAAGGTATTTTGTCGCCGTAAATAAAATAATTAAGTTACAATTATTTTATAAAAAAAATCATAACTCATAAACGGTATCTCAGATTGGAAATACGAGAGTACTGTTGAGTTCCTTGGGGATTTTTTCACTTAGGAGGATCCTAACCTCAATTAATGTGGGTCGAGGGTGACTGTTAATAATTTTATGAACGTTTTTTAGGTACATTCAGTAAAACCATGAGTGGCATTTTCTAACTTTTGAACCGGTACTCAAAATTAATAATCTGAGGGCAATGATGAATCCACAGCTATGAGATTATCTTAAAAGATGTTTTAATTTGACCATAGTAGGTCCGAATAAATAGATTGGTTTTGAAACTTTTGAAAATAAATGAAATAATATAATTATCTTATTTTATTTCATATCCTCCAACGGACAAGTAAAGGGGGTGGGGCCAGCGATGTGTCAATCCAATAAATGGCGTTACATGATAACCCTAATTAATGACATATTTGGGGAATTTTTAAGCTTCCTAATTAATGAGCACCGTCAAATTACAACGTCATTACTTACCCTCCCCCTATCCTATATATGTGGATCTTGGATAGGGTTATCGGCATAGATATTCCAAGAAACGAATGCTGAAGGAGTGTCCCGACGCCAAAGCTTTAGAAGATGGAGCTAACCCAGCAGGGGGGGTGATGGATGACACGGAACTAGAAACTTATGGGTGACGTATGAGTGCTATCATTGGGAATCAGTTGCGGGGACAAAGAGCACGAACCCACCTTCATTGGAGGACATTCTCCAATAGGGTTATGAGGTACGGGGTTATTTAATTTGTGCATTTTTTATTCCCTCTTCCTTGTTCTAGAAAATTATATGAAAAACATGGGTCAACCGACTGATGAGTTGATCTGCAATTTATACTTTTTTCGGGAGGTTGTTATAGGGTATCCTTGTGGAGTTTGGTTTGTTGTTTAATATAAAAAATTGTTAAACCCATTTTATCCAACCTTTGATCACGAGCTAACATGGAGGGCATGGGCCTAACGAACCCATCCCGAACCCTCCGGAACTTGGTTACCCTAGCCTCACCCACGGAAGACCATCAGCACATCAACACCAACCGACCACGGAGGAAACACACCAACTCACACCATCAGATGAGGTCGCGACACGAAGCATGGGCAGTCATCAGAGATGCCGGCACCTTCCGGCTATAGAGAAGGTGTGGCATGCCGTTGTGTGCCACTGGTGTACAAGGGTTTATGGTTCGTTATCCACAAAAGTTGGAGAAGGCGGCCGACTCATCGGTCAGTCGTGGAAGGGAAGGGTAGCACGTCATCGCATGCCGCCGGTGAGCAGGAGACCATAGCCGAAACCGCAATGGAGAAGGAGGACCCCGCCCTTTGGGCAGATTCCATGATGATCGGGCAGTGCCCATGTGAAATATCCACTTCAAAGGCCAAACAGACTTTGCCCGTCTGGATCTTGGGTGAGCGGCTACCCCGAGACACCTGGTGGAAGCACCGCGGGCCGCGCCCTTTATGGTCGAGCAACCCTCCAGCGGGCCGAGCTGCCAGCCTAATGGGCTGCCTCCAATGGGTTGGGCCACACCATTCCATGGGTCGGGCCTCACCCCACTACCGGTCGGACCACCCCTTTGCGGGCCCCGCCCTACTGAGGATGGTCAGCCCTTGTGGGTCACCCATTTTTGCAGGCTGAGTCCGCCGCGGCTCAGCCCAGACCAGGTCAGGCCTGGTTGGTCTGTTTGACGAACCATCTATGGCATTGGGATCCTTGGAGTGAGATGTTCATTTTAAGTCACTCTATGAGAGTTTTGGAGAAATTTGGAGTGTGGCTGGGTTGGATCACACCCGAATCCAACGAAGCCCTCAGCACTAAAATGCCAATAACACACAGACTGAGTGTCTGATTGACGCGCCGTCTATTGCATTGGAACCCTTATGACATGGTGGGTCATCATGTTACTTCCTTGTGAGACATAGTACTAGTTGAGATGTGAATGATGTATTGGGGAACAGTTCTCCAAAGCGCACTTTGTACGGAACCCTACGACTGGCTGAGACCTGATGACTACTAACCTTTCGACTCAGAGTGACTCGGCAGTAGTGGTACGTGATGGGGATGTGTACCTTTGTAGACCAAGATGGGGGTGGGAGGTCTTGTGTGACCTGGTGGGCCACGGTGGGGAGAGTCCATGGTATGTGATGGTGAGGAGTACCTTAGGGGACCACGATGGGGGTGAGTGGCTCTGTGTGACCCGGCAGACCCACAATACGCGATGGGGAGGAGTACTTCATCAGTTCAAGGTTAGTGGAAAGTGGATCAATGTGACCCGGTAGACCCACTGTACTCGATAGAGGATGATTTTTCCACTAGCCGATGAGTTCGATGTTGTGACCAGGGATGATACTTGTTACTATCCCTTGAGAATATTGTGGCTGGATATCAGCTTTCATAGCAATCTTGTGTGGGTTAGCATCATAATCATGTCTCTATGAGTTTTATACCTGGTTTTTGATGAAACTCTAATTGATCTGTGTCTATTTCTATGTGTTTTGTGATTAAGATTAATCTTTGTGGTTTTTCTTATGGAATTCAGAGAGACCTTCGGGGGTCTAAGGGTCCCTACTGGGTATCCTTTACTCACCCCAGCAAGGGCTTCACCTGCACCTTGTTGTGTCTTCTACATACGACATATGACATTGACCGTGGTTGAGGGAGTCTGGACTAGATGGTGCTCGAAGGGGGACCATTTGGTTTGATGTGACACAGATACTACGGATCGTGAGCTATACCTATCCTTCTTGTAGGATTCAGGGTGGACCGTTTGGTGTGACAAGATGGAGGGACTACTAATCGTGAGTTGTACCTACCCTTCAAGTAGGATCTGTGGTGGACGATCAAAGAGCTTCTTTTCACCTTTTTAGTTTTTTTGTACTTTACAGTTGTACTTTGACACTTCCAGTTAGGATTGTATTCGGGCCCCTTTACTTTTAGAAAACTTTTTCTACGGCAGTTTACTTCACAGTTGCTTCTTTTTGTGTTCTCAGACCATGTGGTTGTACAGGTTTAAAGGCAATGCCTTCCCTTTTTAGTGAATATAACTTTCACAACCCATCCCCCGGGGCCCCTTTCGTGACTACCCCAAGCCCATATTCCATTGTCTAGGGGATGGTAACTCACATCGAAAGGTGTATTCCATAAAACAGGAATGCATTTCCCTTAACCTGTACAAACACATGATCAATGAACACAACATGAAAAAACTGTGAAGTAAACTACTATAGAAAAGAGTGCTGAAAGTAATGAGGGGACATAATACATACCCAACAATAATAATACAAGTAAAAATGAAAGGAAAATACAATTGAAAAAGGGAAAATAGCTACTGGGTCATCCTATGAGGATCCTACCTGAAGGGTAGGCATAAATCAGCTCCTCAGCACTCCACGTCCTCCTATCTCCTCCATGTAATGCCTACTCCTAGCTCCCTAGAGCCTCAGCCTAGCTGCTCGTCATTTTCACAAGACACAATAAGGTGCAGAAAAAGCCCATGCAAGGGTGAGTATAATGACACTCTTTTGGGACCCCGAGACCCTGAAGGTCTCCTAAAGCTCCAAAAAGAAAAACCACAGGGTAACACCATGAAGGTAAAGCACCACGCAGGTAAAGTACCACATAACATAACCCCAATCACAAGCACAAAGTAAATACAACTTACACAAAGAGTTATTCTAGGGGTAGAAAAAAAATAACATCCCTAGTCACATCGTTGAATGCCTCAGATGCTAGATAACTCCTCCTCTATAGAGTACAGTGGCTCTGCCATGTCACAAAGAGGTGCTTCTGACTAACCTTGAAATGATGAGGTAGTCCTCCCTATCGCATACAGTGGGTCTTTCAGGTCACACAGAGCTGCCCTCCCCCAAAGTGGCCTACTAAGGTACTCCTACCCATCACGTACCGTGGCCTCTCCCCACCATGGCCTACTGAGGTACTCCTCCCCATTTCGTACCATGGCCATTGAGTCACTCCGACTCGAAAAGATAGTAGTTGTTAGGTCTGAGCCAGTCATAGGGTATCGCACGTAGTGCGCATGGGGGAACCGCTCCCCAAACCATCATTAATATCTTAACTAGAACTAAGTCTCCCAAAGAAGTAACTCAATGATCCTCCATGTCATAATAGTACCAACACAATAGATAGTGCATCAATCGGATGCTCAGTCTATGCGTTATTGTCATTTCAGTGTCGAGGGCCCAGTTAGATTTGGGTGCGATCCAACCTGGACATACTCAAAGTTTCTTCAAAACTCTAATGGAGTAATTAAAAAAGGACTGTATCGCTACAAGGGTCCCAACGCTGTAGACGGTTCATCAAATAGGTGTCTAGTTCTCAAGTTAAGGTCCTTTGACTATTTCTGGGCCCGGTCTGACCTGTTCGGACCGACCATGCCCAACCTGGTCTGGGCTGGGCCGAGGTGAACTCGGCCTACTGGCCTGATGTCTGGTCCAGCCTACAAGAGGGGAGTCTTGTAAGGATGGTTTGACCAGAATGGGGCGGCATGCAAGGGAGCGCCGACCTGAATAAGGTGGACCGACCCAAAAATGGAGGCTCACAAAGGGGCGGCCCGACCTGCGTGGAGTGGCAGCCTGCTTGGGCGGTGACCCGGTCCGAGGGCGGTGGCCCGCTGGGGTGGAGGCCCACTCACGAGGCGGCCCACTAGGGAAGAGGCTTGCTAGGGCAGTGGCCCGGTCCAGAGGCGGAGGTTTTCTGGGGCGGTGACCCACTTCGAGGGCAGTAGCCCGCTCCAAGGGCGGCAGACCGACTCGAGGGCGGTGGCCCGGCGTGAGGCAGTGAGTGAAAAAATATATGTTTGACTTTAACCAAAACAAATCAGTGACATAATCTGATAACCTAATAGGATAAATTTCTTAATGGAATAATGTTTAAAAAATTATGGTTTACCCAAGGTATATAAAATGATAGATATTAGAATGCTATGGGAAATATCATTCCTGAATTAAATATCCTTCTATCCTCTCTATTAAGTTATAGAGTGATAAAGAATATGAAATAGAAAAGAAACAATTATTTCCCATCATGAATCAATATTATATTTTTTTATATATTATATAGGCATCATAAATAATCTCAAACATTAATGTTATAACAGGAATATTGATCATTCATAAAAAAGAGTTTTTAGTTCGAGTGTGGATGATATAGAGGAATCCTTTATTTTTAATTTAATGTAATAAGAAATTATAAAATAATAATGTTTTTGGGATCACACAATGCAATGAGGTGTCATTTAAATTAATTTCATGATGATTAATATTTTTTGTATGAAATCCAATAAGAAAATATAGTGTTGTTAGGACGGATCTTATGTTAGAACATATACTTGAGACAAATTTTCTAAAAATGTATATTATAAATTCTAGTTTAATGGTCAAGATCTATTTTATGAGGTCATATTTAATTATAATCTGTAGGCCACACCTGGTTTGTTGGAAATAATATGATTAGGTTCCCAAATTAATAGGGTTAAGATAGTTTATCTAATGAATTGTTCAAAGAGTTATCTGTCTATTAATATAAGAGTTATTTGTGAAATATTTTCAATGATATCTACTTTTGTATTTTTTTTATGAAACATCAATGATAATTTATATTCAGTGAAATTATATCAATTCCTATAATTATGATTCAATATACCACTTTTATATTTTTAGTTTCATTGTGATTTCTTTTTTAAATCATGTTAATTAATCCTTAGTTATTTTTATAATTTAATGTTGAAATTTTTTACTTGTATAGAATAACTACAACATTTTGGGAAGAAGAATATAATTATAATAACTAAAATATCCCTAGATTAAATCAGTGATAAAAAAAACTAAATATGTATATATTCCATGGAGGATAAATGAAATTTTCAATAGGAATTCTCAAACAAAATAATTGGAAGAATGACTCATAAAATACTTGTAATTTTAAAGTTATTCCATGGATGTTTTCGGGAATTAATAACGGTACAACCAGATTTAAACTTTCCATTATATTTATAAGACCATCAAAAGGAAAATACCATGTTGGTTTCACTTATTTCATATTGAACATTGGTATTAGATTTAATGATATGGGCTATACATTATTTATCATTAATAATCTCTTATAATTTCCATACATATATATAAAATGAAGAGATATAAGCCACCATTCTTATGGTGGAGGTATCTTCATATCATAGATATAGATATCTAACAATTTTGATCAGTAATGACTAAATATATAGTTCAATCCCATTATATAGGACTCTCACATAGCCGATTTAATCTTCTTTAGGATATGATGAATTTATTCTATAAATATAGGTCTCTCTATATATTTTTAGGTACAATTGGAACTTTTAGAATTTCTATAGTATTTTTAAGAAACATTATGTATATTTTCATTATCGACCATCAATTTTATAAAAAAATCAATTATTTTAAGAATTTTTATAATATTTTTAACTGTTTTTTTATCTTATCTATTTTTTCATTGTTTTACATTAATATCTCACACTTTAATGATGAACAAGTAAATCATGATTGATATTTTATTATACCAGAATGTATAATTGCTTAAGAATTTAAAGGTTAAATGTGGAAGGTGAGGTTCTTAATTTCTTATTACTTTCATTCAAGAATAGTTTCTTTACATAGAAATCTCTTTGATAATTCATTATTATTATAATTATTTAACATATCCTTTACAAAAAATTGAATTAATGGTGGATATATAAATAGGTAAATAAAATTAAATTATTAGTAGTATTTTGGATTATTTTATTTTTACATTAAAAATGAACTTAATTGGACTCGTTTGATTTAATTCTCCAATAAAGAGAATTAGATTTAGTAATAATAATAAATATATTTGTCTGTAAAGAATTTGGTAACTCCCAAATAATCCTTTAATAAATTTAATCAGTTAATTCATGAATGATTAATTTTTTTTATCCTTTGTGAAAATATTACATTGAAATAGATATATCACTTTTCATTTTAATATATTTCCTTTTAATTAATTATATCTTGTTTTGGTTTCATTGAATAATTCTAATTTCTATGAACTGTTTGGTGAACCAGAATATCAAATTTAAACTCATGGGAATCACATAATTACTTATAGGATTGATTTCAGACTAGAAAAATTCTAAACCATAGCAGCCTATAAATGTATCAAGACTATAAATTTATAAACTATTCCGAAAATATGGAATTCATGACACATCATGAATGATCATCTTTTTTAAATTATTTCATGGGAGAAAAGTGAATGTAATATTTAGAAAATTGTATTAACCCAAATCATTTCATATATTTTTATTTTTTATCTTTTAATTCATTTTTCATGTGCACGTTTATTTTTATTTTTCATATAATAAGTCTAGTACTTGAGGAGGATGTCAACCAATCAATCTATGATCTTGGAAAAATTTAAACCATTATAGTATAATATTAATATAATGAGGATTATTTTTCTCACCGATGATCAACTATAGTAGTGAAAATTCACCCTACAATACCTTATTCCCTAAATATATAATTCTCTCAAGATGATCTATAATATGGATCACAGAAACTTTCTATGAAAATAACCATCATAGATTATGATTTATGATCCATTTATGTTGTCAACATAAGAAATTTTTAACCTCTAATCCTGGTGAATAACTTTGAAATCAATCAATTTTTCCTTTATATGATTGAAATTATGGTAAATTTGGATGGAATGTCACATGAAGTTCCACATTTACACATAAACAATTTCATAAATGTTTTTGACACATTCAATAACAACATTGTGAATTTGGATGATATGAAAATCAATGTACTCTCATTCTCACTATGAAGTTGAGAAAATTCCTTGCTAAATAATCAATCATCCAGTTCCATCACAATATAGGACCTCTAAGAAAAATGATTCTTATATAAATACTTTTAACTATTAGGATAGTCATACATTCTACTTTTTTCTATAAAAAATTTACAATGTAATGAATACTCCATATTTAAGTGTGGACAAATTCAAGGAGATTATTAGAAAGATCCAACATCATTGGATTGATGTTTGGATATAAATGTATTTTTTTATTGTTTTAATCTTAAATCATGTGACATGTTTGATGCCTCAGTGTATGGGGCACTAAATTTGAAGACACAAAATGTTTAATGAGACCATTGTGATAAGATATGTTATAATTCTAGTTTCTTCCAATGTGAAAGGAAAACATCAAAGAGATAAATCCATCATGTAGAGGAAACCAATACCATGTTTTTCTAAGTGGATTCCTTTTAGAAGTGGTTTGAAAATTTCAAATTAATGGAACATACTTTATTTCAATTTACATGATCACTAACTCCATCACTCCATCAATAATTTTGTAACATATTTGGAGGCATACTTACATACCAATACAATTTAGATATTTGAAAGTACATAAAATTAATGTAATGCAGCTGTGCAGACTATAAATACACCCCCAAATAATTAAAAACACTTATGATAAAATAGTTTGGTTAACCTAATTCAATAAAAAAAATATTCAAGAACCAACATTAGGGTTTCGGAAATCTCATCCAAAATCAAGTCCCATATGGATATGAATATCGACCATACGTAATAAGAACATTTAAACAATAGATACTGACTAACCCTCAAAATAGTTATCATAAACAACAATTTCATAAAAAAACCACTATCCCAACTCCCAAATAAAACTCTTGAGGACATTTATATTAATGTTTTATATAATTATAATTGATGGATGAAAACACAAAGTAAAGTTTTTATATATTCACATTCCTCTACCAAAAACCTCATGGATCAAGATGGTAAAATTGATAAAATATTTTTCAAGGGATACCTAGTAATGTTTTGGGAAATATTTATAAAATTAAATAGAGGAAGTGAGGGTTGAAAAAATTTAGAGAAACAATGATTTAGGGGAGAATGAGAAAATATGGGATGTAATAGTGGTGAATAATAATGGAAAAAATGAAAGATAAGATAAAAAAATTTGGAAATAAAGAGTGAAAATAAATAATAATCAACAAAACACATTATATATGAGAATAAAGATGTTTTAAAATTGTCAAAAATACATAGAACTTCTATACCATTTTCGAAGAGGATGAGATAAGGAAGAGTGGACATCTAATATAAGATATTCCTTGAAATATTAAAAAAATAGAAAAGTTATATCAACATTCTATTTTATTTATAAATTTATCAAATATAGATGAATGAAAAATATCTAAAGGAGTTTCTATAAATTGATAAGAAGTTATATGATCTTATAGTTATCTCTTTGAGTGGGGAATGCTCAATATTTTTCAAATTCATATTTTCTCCAAATTTAAGAGATCTATGGATATTTATCATTCCATGTACCATTGGATAATTCACTTTTAGGATAGATATTAATTATATGGGTGATATTTCAAACCATATCGTCTTAATTGCATATTAAAATTTTTTATTAGATGAGCTGAAATCAATCTGAGTGGCACTTCAACTTGTTGGTCATTTCGTAAAAGAAAAATAAAGAATTAATAATTAAATTATTATAAATGTGGGAATGTTCATATTCACAACATAATTTTGTATCCTAAAAATATAAGAATAAATATATGATCCAATCAACCTTGGGGGATCATTTTTAGATATTCTAAATACATTAATCAAAGAAAATCATAGAGACTTATTTGTTTAGTTGGTCATGAAAAAATAACATTTGATCTATTAAAAGTTTTAAATCATGGAACTAAATCATTGGTCTTACATGCAATATTATATATATAATAACATCTATCCATTGTGACTTTACAACACGAATAGATGAAAAATATGATGTAACTTATTATTGATATAGTGTATAATAAGAAAGTGAAAAAAATAATTGGATGAGGAAGGAGGTAAGATTAAAAAATGGATGAAACACTTTTCATGGGATTTATACCATGAATAATTTTTTTTAAAATAATAAATCCACAAATAATTGAGTTTACTCTGCTATCAGAGACACTATGATCATCATTATTGGGTGAGACAGAGACATTTTAATATCTATAATCAGTTTGTAATTAAAAATACACAAGAGGAATTTTTTTGAATTTTTTCAGGAAAATGGAATAAGAAATATATTGGGGTGTTTCAAATATAAATATAATTAATCCAACCATTTTAAAACATAAACTACTATTTTATTAAGTGAATAACTATAACTGAGACTCCTGGAACTAATGAATGATCCGTTTAAGAAAATTGTTCTCAAATTCCTTGATGTGGGAATCCTTTTCATAATATCTAATTGGAAATGGGTAATCCCATTACAATTTGTACCAAATAAGGGAGTCATCATAGAGATAAAAATTAATATAATGATTAAATTCCTATTAAAAAGGTTATGGGATAAAGACTATGAATCAAAAATAGAATTTGAATACATACACAATAATGGACCTCTTACCAATCTCTTTTATTTATTTAATATAGGAATGATTATTCAGTAATGAGTTTTATTATTTCATGGGTGGAGAATCTAATTACATCCAAATACCAATGGATCTAGTGGACCAATATTAGACAATGTTTACATGTCCATATGATACTTATTCTAACCCTAACATGTTATTTTGAATGTTTAGAAAATCATTGAATTTTTAAATACGTATGATTAATATATTTCATAAAACAATGGAATAACTTCTTGATATTTCCATTTATTATTTTTCAATTTTCGGTAGATCCATTGATTCATTTCTACAAAACCTTCATTTTCTAATTAAACTATGTCAATAAAGTGTTTAGTTCCTAATTGGGAAAAGTAAAAATTCATGTTTTAAGAAGTAATCAATCTTCGAAATAGTATTTCTAATAATAGAATTTAATTTGATCTAATAAATAATGTGATAAGTAATATACTCAAACCTAATAAATTTTATAATTTTGGGATTCTACAAACACATTGTCAAATATTTCTCTAAGATATAGAAGACAGATACCAATATCTTATCAAAAAAAATTCCATTTAATTTGGATGACTAATAAAAGGAATAATTTATTAGTTTGAATAATAATTCCTCGTCCACCAAATCATTATTTCACAAACATTTGAGAATACATTGGAGTTTCTATTCTATTATAGTGATTTCGTTTTATGATCTTCTCTAGAACAGTGATATAATCACATATTTGGTCTTATTTATTTTTAAATCTTAAAACTCAGTAAGGAGGAAATAAAATACACTACCATAGTGAGGGAACTTCTATAAAAATAGTTTTTATAAATTTTTAGTTCATATAATACTCTCCATTGATGTTTTCTACAAAAATACTATTTCTTTTAGGATTTTTTTGAATAAAAATTATGTGAATCCATATATGATTCAATTTATTTTCTTTTACAAGAGTTTGATATCATGATAAAAAATGTCTTGGAGAATATTGTGACTACCTACTTATAAAAACTGAAATTGATTAACGTAGAAGAATAATAATAGAGATATATTAATAATTATTTCCCATATGATAATAATTTCTATGTTGACCTTTGAGCTCACCCATGGTTTTTCAACATTTTTGATTCTTTGGTAAACTAGAAACTTTTCCCTAATATTACATATCAATAAAAAAAATTCTTATCAAATACACACAATACATTAGGGATGATCCATTATTATTCATGAAATGTGTATGTAGATAAATTCATGGATGTGTCCCTAAATATTAAGAGAAGAGAATTATGGACTTTTTCTATTTATCCCCAAGAGGTGGAAACCAAGGACCCAATTTAATAGTTGACATTATTTTATCATGTGGATTATATTATCAACTCTATAAAAATATATAAGGTAGTTCATCAAAATCTATGACCAATGCTGATGGACATGTGTTACTAGAAAATGTAATGAGGAGAATAAAAAACTTATTCTTGAAGTTAAAGTGTTTAATGTATGTGCAATAAATGTCATAGGACCCTTCTTAAAAACCTTTTAAACACGTATATCCTTTTATGTAGAAATTATATATCAAAATTGGTGGAATATAAATAAATATCATGGAAAATAAACAATTTGGTGATAAAAGTTATGGGGAATAACCTATTTTATCAATTAGGTATTCTTCACTTAGTTATAAGTGATTGAGATTTAAAATTTCAATAATCACATGTTTAGGGTCTCTCTAGATCATACAGAGTTAGATACCACACCATTACCCTTGTCATCCACAATAAATTTGGAAATTAGTTCTTTAAAAAAATGAAATAGAATAAATTATGGGGAAAATATTGAGTTAATGCTAGAATATTTGATAAAATAAAATTTTATGATGCATTGTAGGCATACCAAATAACATTCAAAAAACCATTTTCTATGTACCCATTTATAAATTCCTATAGAAAATCATTCTACTTACTAGTGGATTATAAATATCACTCATATTAGGTTTTGATTAAGGTCAAATTAGATTTAAATAAAGGTGGGATAAGGTGGTTATTTTAGATGGATGAATTGATGGGGATTTGGAGAGATAAAATGAGAATGAAAATACCCATATATAAAAATATCCTAAGTTCTCATAACTAATGCTTCAATCAAAGAAAATTCACACCTGGGGACAAGGTACTCTAGTAAAATACCTGATTTAAAATTTTCCCAATAAATTGAATTATCATTAGTTATGCCCCTTTAAAATTATTAAAATCTTCTCAAATTGATCCACTGAGATCTAAAGGGAGAATTTATCATTGATCAAGGTCAATAGATATAGAATGAACCTCTAAAAGTCCACTTTAAAGAGGTATGTATTATATCCCAAAATTTTTATTGGATAATCAATGTTACAACTAGCTCGTGATAACACATGAGGAACTAAATTTTAAGAAGCATAGGAATGATTTTGAAAAACCAAAAAAACTATTTAGGATTTTAATAGGATTTGTTACATTGTTTTCAAGATATTCTGAGTCAATATATCATTGGGAGAACTCTAGGAAAATATATTCAAAAAACCTTTTAATATAATAAGAAATAAAAGCTGAATAGGTATCCATTTGAGGAAAATTTCATAAGAAAATAATGAAAAAAATGTAATTTCCAAAAAACATCTCACTATTTCATGGTGCACTAAGGACCATAGCTTAGCCCTGGGAGAAGACACTTTGACAATAAAAACTCCCATAGGCATAGACACATTGGTTATTTTAACTTTTTAAATGCATTCATAGATTCAATAGATGTCATATTTGGCCATGGAACCTATTTCAATATTCAACTACATGTTTGGACTCTCCATATAGTATTTCATTACACTCATGGATTATTTATATATTTCCTTATAATGAAACCCCGACACATTTTCCACCTATTTTCATTAACATGTTTTCTATTATCCTTGACACATTTAACCACACCCACGTAATCCCATACTGAATATACACCGAAAAATGGTATACATTTATTTTATCAAAATAGTATAATAACCTCTATACCATAGATATAGAGATATATCTTGTTTTCATATCACTATAGCATAGTAAAATTTATTTTACAAGCCATTTTTATTAAAAAATACCTAACAAACTAAATCATTGGAAAAAATATGTAAAAAATATGTTGTGATCTCCTTGAGTATTTAAACATGATAAGAAACAATATAAATACCTCAAAAATATAATTTCAACTCCTAGGATTCAACATAAGATAAATATGAAACCTAGGGTAGGAAATTTACAAGATATGGGAGACAAACGGAGGATAAAAAAATGTATTAGAATAGTTTGGTTTCTTGTGAGAATAGAAAGGGGAAGTTTTATAAGAGAACCTATGAGGAATATACATGGGAGGTAAGACCTGAATGAGTGACACTACACCATAAATATAAACATAAAGAGTACCATACATGTGTGTAACATTATAAATTTCACTCGGATCCTATTAAATAATTTATATGGGAGATGGAATGTTTGATACTAATGTAAAATATAGAAACCACAAAAAAAAATTCCAACCACATGAATAATTATACAAACAATGAAAACTCCAACCCTTTCCTTTCTAGAAACCAGTTTTCCAACTCACTGATAAAATTTATTTTTACCCCTGGATTATGGTGAACATGTATTTTCTCCACTCATCATACCATCTATATATATATATTAGTTATAACTAATCTTCTTATTTCCCCTCAAAACTATATCACAAATCACACAGTCATCCACCACTATATTTTATCACCTATGAATTTGAATATTAGAAATATGTGGAAATGTTGAAGATTCCCCATGTCTATAGTGTAGTGAACCTCTATTTAAAAAAAATTCATGATAGTCAAATCATCATATTAATTTAACCCCCCAACCCATCATCTTCATCGGTACACAATTATTACCAAACAAAGCTTACAAGTCATTTCTGATTAATAATATTATAATCCTTCTCATCCCAATTAACACATCCAAAAATCCATCCAATATTTATAAAAACATTATTCCATTTTTAATACATCCTCTACCTCTCTCATTCCATTGTTACACCTTGTCAACTTATCTTTGTCAAAAGATTATGATATAACCTCGAGGCTCCACTATGATATTAATATATAGAAAAGGTAAATAAATTTTTATATTTATATGTCCCTTAGAAATAAAGATATTCTCATGAACCATATCCCTCCCACCATTCATCACCCAAATTCCATTTCACAATCATTGAGCATTCCAATAAGCTCAACACCAACCCTTACACTCTATATATCCTCAACACATCCAAAACATAGGATTCACACTATAATCCATCCCCATGGTGGAATTATTCAATTATATTTCATCCCTGTAGTATAATACTCAAAATACCTTAAATTTTATAATTTTTTAGTCCATAATATCTTGAATGATTTTTTTGGGAACAAATATTGAGGCATCATCCCTTGCCACATTATGAGTTTTCATCTCAATATCATGATTATGGATTATTTTTCAAGGATATAGATTTAGGAGACCTTTTATGAAAAAAGGAAACATATTAGGAGTTGATGCATGATTTATGAAATACCATTAACTCTAAAAATTTTAGATTATTTTCAAGATCATGGGAAAAATGATTCATTTTTTATTATTAACGTTTCGATCAAGGGACAGTGTAAATTTATAGAACATTGATTATTCTTCTAAAAACACAACTTTTCTGACAATGAAACCTAAATATAATTATTTTATGTACTATAGAACACTAATAAAAGACCAAAAAAATTCATGATATAACTTGGTCACATATCATTCATCTTAATGACCTTGTAACGTGAATCAATTAATGAGAATTAGTCATATCTTGGCTTCCAAGATTTTATAGCTATGGTGTAGTGAAACCATTAGATTTTATCATCCGTTATTTGATCATGAAGAGACCATCCTTTAGAATAAAACATTTTTTATCCACTGTTTTATAAATACGAAGCTAAATATCCTAAACACATTTCTTGGAGGATAGTTTTTATAATACTAGAAAATTCTCTAAGATGTTTTTATAATTACAATATACTCACCCTTTTCAGAAAAACATATCCCATTGACATTCATTTGTTACATAATATGTGAATTCCAGTTAAGGCTAGGAATAAAAATTTCATGAAGGGGGGAGAAATATTTCTTCTTTGATCAAGATGAGTACTCATTGGAATCAACATAATGTTTGTAGGGGTTGGCGTATTATATATATTTTTGGAGGATTCCATGACCCCTATCACTAATTTGTATATAAGGACTTCTCAATGAATTTTTTTAGAAAGTTGGTTAAATGAAATATATGCATGAATAGTATAATCATGTAGTTATTTTTTCGACCAATAAGGCCGAATATGAGTTCACCCAACTATATATCCCCTTAGATCGAAAAGTAATGCTGATCCACCAATAGGGAATTCATCGGGTATGGTTTCTCCTGGGGAATTATTTGTTCAAGTAGCTACTTCCTTTATAACAAATTCTAAATCTAGCTCTAAACCATATCCTCTTTGAACTAAAATCACTCGTACTTATATTTATAAGGTATAAAAATCCTTATTTTCTATGATCATTCCAAATTCTAATATTAACATTGAGTTACAAACCACCCCTATTATTGCTAAAACCACCTCAAATGATAATGTATCACATGATGAATGGATGTTTTAGGAGATTTATGATTAAGGAATAAGTAGTTAATTTAATTTCTAATTGAAGGCCTCATAACCATAAATTTTCTCCCTATTAGGACTGATATTTGGTAATAGGACAATGCATTAAATATATATACCACCAAAAGAGTTTATATGAAATAAAAGAATGAAGATGAATAGAATAGATAGAATGAAACCATACTGAAATGTTTAAAACTAAAATTTCATTCCAAAGAAAGAAAAATATTGAAAATTATGATTGGTCTGGCCATTTTTAAAAAGGATAATATGACTATTAATTATACCCATGTTATCACTAAATAAATCGTTTTTGTAGTGAATACATCACCCTCTAGTTATCTGTCTTCTCCTACATTTACACTAATGATATTAATGAATCCAATATTGGTTTCCACTATTCTATAGTAACTTCATATCATGCTACTTTAAACACCTATTTGGGTATCCAATAATCCTGATTTACCTTCTTAAAAGAGTCTGATTGAGTGTTATCCTTTCCCATTATATATATAAAATCTTTTAGATAATAAAAACCCTCATTTATGAAGGGATATATAGTGTATATAAGAAAGGATGATTTTTTCTTCACCTATTATATATCTTTTTTCATGGAGGATTTATAACCAAGAAGAAGATGTGATATTTTTCTTGGGGTAATTCCTTAGATTTATTATGAGTATCATTTTTATCTCTTGAACTTTTCACTATGCCTTTTATTTTTTACACTGGGTATTAATGTAATAAATTTTCTATTGCTATATGAATGAATGGAATGAAACATATGTTGTCCATATAATTAGATTTATGATTTTATTATAAGTTTCATTATATCTCATATCATTACTTTAGTTAATAAATTTTTTTGTGAATGATATTTTGAAATTTTATTCCCAATAAAACCATAAATAAAATATCATTCTATGGAATACGAGGAAATTCCTTCATAAAAGTTCTCCATACTCTATATTTTATTCCAATGGATTAATTTTTTAGTTAATTTTTATTTAATAATTTTCATTTATATTAAAATAGTTGGGAAACTGTTCTATATTAAGTTTAGGGGATGATTGTTTCTTATAACACGTGATATTTTATCTTAGAATCAGTGATCTGGGAGACATTATCCCTGGGAGACTTCTTTTAAATATAGAAAAATTAAAACAAAAATGAAAATAAAAGTAAAACTTTAATATTGAAATAATATAAAAGTATATTTTTTATGATTATTATGTTTTAATTAATTGATGTTAGTTAATATTTTTCCATTCATTTTAATTTTATAATGTTGTGATTAACTGAAACTTTTAATTTACATTTATTCCATTAGTGATTTATTAGTTCTAAAATAATAATCTCGAGAGGTAAGTTAATTCAATTATTATGATCATTAAAATAAACTATTTCTTGATTTATTTTTGGGAAATATGTCTCTACAAGAATATTCATCTACTATATTTTCAGAAAAAATTAATACATTGAACTAATTTTATACGATAGATGCCAATAATTTAATTATTTTAAAAAAAATTGACCATCATACCCACATTCAATTAGATATTCTCTAAACCCAGTAGATTTCATGAAATATCATACAATAAATAAATGGGACATGAAAAATTAAATGTACTACTATTTTTTTCATTTTTACTACTTTCAAAATATAAATTTTAATTGAATGATAAGAGAGAAATTAGAGAATCATTATGATTCCTGGTGAAAATACCTAAAAAACTAAGTAATAAATTGGATTCAAATTTTCATAAATTATTTAAAAAATTGGTTCAAATTTTCCCTTTCTGGAATTGTATAATTCATTTACAATTTTGTATGAAATTATATTGATAAAAAATTAGAAGAAAAAAAATTGGTAGGAAGATAATTCTTTTTACTTCTATAAGTGATTACTATTGTGAAAATATTTTATAAATGGAATGGAAAGCTATGATTGATTGTATTTTAGAGAAGTGGAAGTATATGATACCTATATTAACCTAAATTGAATGTAAACATCTAAATCATGAACAAAATCATTTCAAAATGTCGCTTAAAAATCCCCCTTAATTAAAATGGTTTAATTTCATAAAAATATTTAACAATTCTATGAAAGCCTATTAATGGGATGTCTACACATGAGATTAACCATAAATTAGATTTTTTTTATTGACATTCACTGTTAATTTAAAATCTTCTAGAATAATATAATACAATATAAGAACTTATATTTGAGGATATGTAAAAATAATGTGATGAAGGAGGAAAAATATTGTTGTACAGTTCCGATTATGAGGCATGATAGGATACCATGGATGAGAATTTTTAAATTTAATGATTTTAATTAGTAATAGATTATTTTGGCAATATTGATACATATTTTATTTTTTTAAAAGTATCTTATCTTCTTTTAAATCATTGTTGACATTCTTATTTCAGAGTAAGTAAAATATTTATTGTGGGGAACACTAATATCTCTATTTTATATATATATTATCTCATTTCATTTTCATTTTTAAATTATGGTAATTATGAATAAGTTATATTTTTTTAGTTGACATTTGAAAGGTTATAAATAAAACATGAACAATATAATTCTTAGAGGAAGATTATTTTTTGAATAATTAAAATTTCCATCGATAAATAGAAACATCCATAATGTAAATTTGAGAAAACAAATAAGGAATCATATATTTTACATGTTGGGGAGAAGATATGTCATTTCCAATATGAATTTAAAAATATTACCATTGGGATAATTATGTTAAAAATATAATTTATTTTTTACCAATTCCAAGGATGTTTTTTTAAAATACCAAGACAATTCCTTGAGTTAAAATTGTAATTAAATTTGGAGGATCACTAGATATACTTTGTCATGTTAATTTAAATTATTCCATTTTGAAGATCGAGATCATATCTGATTATAACATCTTAATTTTATATCCCTAATTTAATCCTGTAATGTTTTGAGATATACATATAAAAAGGGGGGATATAATCCGACATTCTAAAAGAGGATGCCATTTTAGAGCATAAAAATTGAGTTATAGTCATTTTGAGTTGCTATGACCTAATAAATAGAGCTATATATAATAAATATACTACTATAGATGTTTTGATTTTCATTATATTTTTTGGGTTTAGTATATAAATATAGTATTTTGAGATAGTTTTAAGGTATAATTTTCTATTCTCTAAAATTTCATTATTTTTTAACAAAACATTTTGTCACTGTTACTTACTAAACTCTAATTTTATGGATAATTTGATTATTTGAAGTATGATTTGATTCTCTTTAATTGATTCATTACCAACACTATATATTGGTCAATCACTGTAATTTTTTTCCTTCATAATATGACAATGTAAATTATAATACATATTTTAGTATTCACTAATTACTAATCTCTTAAGAATTAGTAGGTTAAGAGTAAATGTATGGGTGATTAATATTGTATCAAATTGATTCTTTAAATTATGTTTTAATTAGGAATTGGTTTTATAATTCACTTTTCATCTCATTATTTAATATTTCTTTCCAAAACAAGGAATATCTGGGGAGTATATCAAAAGTTAATGAGAAAATTAAACAATTAAATTTAGTTTGGATTCTACTTTTTATTATAAAATTTTATATAATTTTATTAGTTTTAGTTACTTTTTTTATCAATATATATAGTTTGAGTTAATTGGAATAAATGGATATGAAAATAAATAATTTGGTGACATTAAGAAAATCATGCAACCATTTAAATAAACAATGAAATGAATGAAAGTGGTATTCATCCTTTGAAAACCCCTTTCTTAAATTGATCTATCACTTATTCTCTAAATTTATTCTCTTTCAATCCTATATATTATTATAGTTACATTCAATAAATTTAATTTAACAAAACATATGGGTTACCAAAAAGATAACATTTAATCTATTAGTGATCACCTATTTTTCCTCATGTGACTAACCTATGACTCGGACTATTTTATATTCTAGTATTCTTATAAATAATAGAGGAAATAAATTTTTAAAATTTTCCCACTACATGAAATTAAATACTCCATGAAGGAAACCATGGCTAATGTTTATTGAAACCATAGTGTGCATCATAAATTTGGGATTATAAATAAATAGATCAAAATATATGAAAATTAATTAAAGTAAAAATAGAGAGAGATATATATATATATATATACTTGAAATGGGGAAATAATGTTTTTCAATAAATGTAGGCAAAGTGTTAAAAATCTAAATTTTGGATGAATTTAATAATTATAAACATATTACTATGATTTAGAAATCAATATGAATTCTATTAAGATATTTTTTAGATAACAAATATTTTTTCATGATAAAAAAAGTTATTATTTTATATGTTTGACGGAAATGTTTTATAGTTGTTATAATGTGGTGAATTTTTTATATATTATAAATATAGATAATTTGGTATATAATATTAAATATAAGATGGTTAAGGTTGTAAATTATAATATTACATCATCTTTTTTGTTGTCTCCATTTGTATATAAATGAGAAATGAGTTTCAAATATCAATAGATATGGAATTTTGGAATCATTTTATTATAAAACATCTAAACATTTTGAATATTGTTTACTAAGAAAATTTACCAAAGAACTATTTTTTATAAATAGTGAGAGTACATAGTGATATGTGTTCACTAATGAGACCTTGAGTATGTTGATGTATACGTAGTTCATAACATTTTTAGATGACTTAAGTGGACATGGTTGTTTATTTCTTGGGATACAAGGGTTTGAAACCCTTAAAAGTTATATATTTCAAGAATTAATTATATAATAAACGATAAAAAATTATTTAGATGATCAAATCACACTTGTGTGGTGATTAATTAATCCAAAAAATTTGGGATCAAATAAGTGAATATGGAACTATTTCATGAATCACTCCACTTGAAATAACATGGTGGAATGGTGTTTCAATGAGGAGGAATCCTACCTTGTTAGAAAATTTTTGATCAATCATTAGTTTATGTTACCTTACTATAACATTCTTGGGATATTATTTTGATTTTTTTTCATTTTCACATAACCAAATTCCGTCTAAATCATTAGTAAAATGACATATGAGATATGGATTGGGTGGTATAACGACTTCTCTTTAATAAGTAATTTTTTATTATAAATCATATGAATGATATTTATTATTATATAAATTAAGTGTAAAATTATAAAAGTTTATATTTATGGGTTATTCTAAGGAAAATAAGTAATATTTCATCTATAATCCCACAAAAAAGTTTTTCCTAGACCATACATACATTTTCCTTAAGAAGTAATATAAAACATATAGGTTCGGTCGGGGGAATGTAAACTATAATTAAGTTTCAAACCAAAAAATATGAGTTTTACTTGTATAAAATTTTATTTGTTTTTATAAGAGGTTAAGTAATCAATACCATCTCAGGTTAAACTAGAATGTTGAAGCTCTAATACTATTAATTATAAGACTAAGAGATATGTAGTTATTATAGAAAATGATAATTATCTATCACTCAATAAATATAAACCAAACATCAATCAAAGGTATATTTAATTTTCAAATTCTAATAAACGGTTAGTGTCCATAAGAATAACAATTGAATCCACATACACAAAACACATTTGGAATATAGTGGATTCCCATTAATATGTGTGACCCATAAGGTTTAACTGAATTCACCATGAGAAAACTAAACCAGATTATTGAGTATCTAGATACAAATAATGATTAATATCAAATGGATACAAAAAAAAGTCATTGTATTCACTATAAAGATAATTTTTCACCATATGTGATAATAATTCCTATTTTGATACTTATTATCATATAATATCATTATAATTATGATTTTTATGAAATTTATATAAAAACATATTTCCATAATGGGAATTTAGTTAGGAATATGTACATGAATAAATGGAACGGTTTGAAGGATACAAATGTTGTTGTTAAGGTATTAATGTTACATATATCCATTCATGGATAAAAGAAATATTCTTGGGTTTAAAATATTTGATTTGATATTTTAAACAAAGAGATGTGTTTAATGACAAAAATGGACGATTCATTTTCATAACAGTTGGTTTGTGGGTGTGTTATAATACTTTTCCTCTTATAAATGAATGATATACTACTCATTGAATATGATATACCGACTTTAAATTCTATGAAGGTACGGTTGGGAATATTCTTATCATTGAAGATAGGGGTGAGTTATCCCACAACCTAGGAATGAAGGTATAGAGAAATAGATTAAAGCAGTTTCTAGGTTTGAATCATATGATTTATATTGGAAAATTCCTAAAGTGATTTAGTATAGAGAACTCCAAAATAATTATTTTTCCATTATTTTATTCCTTAATTATTACAAATATTCAATTTCCTTTTTATGATAGAGAAATTAATCACACGTATATGATTTTTTTCATCAAAAAGTAGATCCATAGTATATGATATATTTTATATTCAATTTAATGTCTTATATTCCAAGAGAATTAAAATTATACACCAATTAAATTCTATTAATATCCATTGGATCACAGTGAATAACCCCCTTAAAATTTTTAGAAAAATTAATTCTTTTCTATAGGGTTATAGAGTTGAGTGATACCTAATTATAAAGGGTTACACTAATGAATCTTCAAAACAAAAAATGATAATTCAAAATCTCAGTCTGGTTTTGTTATTTTCATCAATGACAGAGATATTAGTTAAATAAGTTCCAAATAATTTACCATGGTAGACTCAATAAGGGTTATAGTACATCATTGCATCACATAATGGGAAGGGATATTTTATGATCAATAATTTCATCACTATACATAGGGTGTTTCCTAGAATAATGGTGTATATAAACCTCTACTATGAAAAAAATTAATGATTACCTAGGTTGTAAGGACACGCTAATTCTCATTGGATTGAGAGCACAATGAGTCATTACTTGTTCTTAAGCCACATCCTCGAGATGCCAAAGGCTGGAAATAAATGTCGAAGGGTTTCAAATACATGTTGGGAAAAAATTACCAATAAAGAAACAAACCAATAAACCAACCAACTGTAACCAACCCATTCAATAAATAATTCTTGAACCAAAGAAAGCCAACTAAGCATCTTCATGCATATCAAAACCATATCATAGTGTGCTATAGTGGAAGACCAAACAGGTATCAAAGTACGTAGTAGATGAACAACTAATGACTCTCAAGAGGCCAAAATACTCCATGCTCCATAATCTCAAAGATCCAAAATCACTAAACAACCCAAGGATCACAAGGTAGTGGAAACACTATGGGAAACATTACCTTCTCTTGTATCCTATAAGATAGTATCTACAAAAGCTCCAAAGTGCCAAATACGGGGTGTGTATAGAACTCAGAAGCTTATCCCTAATGACTTCCATAATCACACCACTATGATAGAAAATTTATCCACATTTATATAGAACAATTTATATGAAACAATTTACCAAAACAATTTATACCCAAATATAAACAAGTTCAAAAAAACCATTTACAACCAAGTGAAAAAAAACTAAATGAAACCAATTTCCACCAAGTAATTTTTCTATAAAAATAACTAATAAAAGAAAAAAAATCAATTCTTCTTATCATTTGGCATACTCATTCCATAGTTCACAACTCACCCACACAAGCATGCTTCATTTGACAGTTCCACACCATGAGCGGTCTCTCGTCCAATTACCATGTATCCCAAAGTTACATGCCCCCGATCTAGGGTCACGTACCTTGTACCAAAATGGTAATAATCCCTTATTATGTTCGTAGTAAGCATTAACTCACACCAACACCATTTATTCCAAATTTTTCAAATTCCATAACAAACCACTTCAATAAAACTGAACATTTATTGAAAAACAAAGCACAACCAATTTCAAAGAAACCTTTCATTTCAATAAAAATTTAACTTTTATTTTAAAAATCTAATCCAATGCATGTGACAACATTAAATAAAAATACCCATTATAAAATCCATTTTTTTAACCAAGAACCAAAGCACTCATTCAAAATCCTCAATTTTCAGATTTCACAAACCGTCGCTCATGAAGGTTTCCAACAAGTTATCAACAACCAAATCACAATAAATTCATCATAATACATTAAATTTTAAATCTTTCCAATAAGTTATAATAAGAGGAGTTGAGATTGAAGCCTCATACCTTGATGGTTTTGACGAAAACCCCAACAAATGAAGAACGCAAGAGAAAACAAGGTCGATTCTCCAAGAACCCATCTAAAATCTCATCTCCAATAAATATTAAGACCAAAACTCTTCATATTTGTCATTAAAAAACCTAGATATAACTATAATGGTTTTGATAAAAGAATTCCAGATAAGAATATTAGTATATCTAATTATATATAAGAAACTGATCAAAAATGAAGAAGAACGATCACATACCTTAAGAATCTAACTTTAATTCATTAAGGGAAGCCTCAATATTGCCTTTGGAAAGATGGGAGAAACTTATATGCACTTAGGAGAAGACAAATCTAGAGTTAGGGCTGGTTTGGGTAAAAAACGAGGGAGTTATGGAAAAAATGAGGGATATCCTATTTTTATGGATATCATTCTAACTCAGAGCTGGGTTTGACCACACTATAAAGAAAATTGTGTGCTAACCATGTGGTAGCCCCTAACTGCATGGGTTCCTCTTGCACGGTCTCTGAAACCATGCTCCAAATGTGATGGAGGTACTGCCTCAAAAGGACCCCAGCTCATAGTTTGGCCGCATGTTTAGGAAAATCGTCTGTCGCCCGTGTGACTTCCCTTTAGCCCCAAAAACACATCCAAAGTTCTCCCAAAACTCCCAACTATCACCCATACACTTTATAACCATAAAAATCATCATGCAAGGGTCACCTACTAGAAACCGAGGGTACTACATAGGTCCTTGAACTCATGTCATAATAATGGATCAAACACATTCTTCATAAAGAGTATCTCATTTCAGAAGTTGATAAAAGGGTGATATAGTGACTCTTTGAGTGTCTACTATGGATAATGTTGTATATTTATTGAAACATTCATCAAAATGGTCAAATCATGAGAGTTGGGTAATGTATCAATGTATTATATGTATATGATATAATATTATATGTTTATTATCAATGTAAATTTTTCATGGTTATGTAATAAGGGAAAACTCTACTTATCAATCATTCTTGTCTATTGTGTATTTTACAATAATATTTTAATGATAATTCCCCTCAAATAATTCTGTTTAGTTGTCTATAATTTAGGATCACTGTGAAGTATAATTTTTATGGTTATACATTAAGATTGTCATTAGTTGATAAAAAAAGGAAATATCAATTTAACATTAATTCCTATGTAATGTGTATTCTTGAATTAATCCCAATTACCTATATTTGAAATATTATCTATAAAGTGAAAATTCATAATTTCATACCTTTATTACATCAACCTTGAGTGTGAATTATTGGGGGGTTATTGGGTATATTTTTGATTCGATAGTTCCAAGTTATTTTCAAATATATGATTTATATACTTATACAGAATGTAGAATATATTGTCCTATGATTGAATTTAACCCTGGAAATTAATGTTGATATATATTTTTTGGGAAAGTGATGTGCTTATATATTTTCATGAATTAAATGTGTCCCATTCATTCAATATGTTACATCACAAACCCAGAACCAACTAAATTGGTGCTCCGAGTCGGGTCGACACATGACATAAAGCGTGCATCCCCGTACATCGGAGGTTACCGACTAGAAATGATGGTCTAATGGATCAAATGGGGATACTATACCCTCATTACCATAATAAAAAACATCAAAAAACACATGAAATAATGTAACTATATTTAATAAACCAGAAACATGCATTACCAATAATTCCCAAATAGGGTAAAACCATAACCAAGTGATAAATATGTAAGGTAATGCTAATAGTTTCAAAAGTAAAAGGAACCCAAAATGAAGGAAAACTGTTGAATCCATAAAATGGGTCTTGAATCCATGTATGAATCCTTATCTACTTAGATACCATGCCCAACCCAAATCCCTAGAATAGGGCCCTTACCCTTGTCCTTACATGGAACAATGTAATCTGCTCTAGTACCTAATAGAAGCCCAATAAGGGTGTCAGTACAACTTATTATTCCACTACCAATAGTGTCTAAAAAATATTCAATCAAAACAGATAGTTCATAATGTAATAAATAAATTAAATGATAAAAAAATACAACTCAGGTTTCATTAGGTAATAATATTTACATAGGGGATTTCATCATTAGTTTCATGGGTTATCCATTTACTTCATTTAAACAATATCCAATGTCAATAAGTTACCAATAATAAGAAATAAATCAAGTTCTGTATCTCACTACATAAATACATTTTACAATCATTTAAATCACACATACCTCAGAATATCAGTCCAGTAAGATTCACCAAATGCAACCATTAGGGCCAAGAGCATTAGTCAGGCACCCTAACCCACACATTCTATGGGTGGGTCAAAGCATTAGTCCTCCCAAACCATGGGAGGATCCATAGTCCTTTATCCCACACCACCAATTGATTTTCAGATCCATATTCATCCATCTAAAATATATAACATATCACAAACCACATGCAATCAATACACATAACTTTTATATGTCACCATACATTCAACTTTTCAAGAATCATCAAGCCTCAACCCATTATAACATATAAAATTTACATTGAATATCATATTTAATCCATTTTCCTTTTTGTACCTTAACCCATATAATATAATCAACAATTTTCTTACATTATCTCATTTAACATATTCATCAACTTTCAAATCATTAACACATTTCACACATTTATCATTTTATATTCCTTAATCCATTTACACATTTCCATTACACATTCGTATTTCATTTAGAACATTCTCATTAATACTCTTAACCCTTTCTCACATTATTCCAAACAATACCTTATTCTATAATGAAATAATGGACATAACAAACATTATTGTCTGTTATTAACTGAAACTAGCATGCCATCATACTTATCAAGTGATGTATTTCAATAAAATTCGTCTCCATGCATAAAATTACCATTAAAATGCTCATAATTGTTGGTTCACCCCATGGGTGGACCTAAACTAATCAAGTAAACCACAATGTATCCCAAAAATATCATGAGGGTACAATTCATCACATTATCCAATCGTTTTACCTAAACTCACTAAAGGAATCGAACACATGACAACATAAATCTAGTAACTCAACCCCAAATGAACAAATCATGAACAATACCGTGGTATATTTCTTATAGAAAACAAAAATCAAATATGAAGATTATATCAAACTTAACCTGAGCCATAGATTTAAATTCAAGAACCCTTTTAATCTCGCACCTATAATCCATCAGAAAAAGAGGGTTTTAAGGCATCAGAATAAGAAGAACAAAACTACTACCCTAAATATGAAAAATATAAGTAAGAGGAACTTTATAACTACCTTGATCTTTGATCAACAACTAGAAATACTGCAAATGGCATGTAATCTAAAGAGATCCTCGCTTAGGTAGATTTGGGAGATTGAGTTCGTCATTAGGTCTAGGGGAGGATGATATGTGGAGAAAATCGAGTGAGGAATATAAAATCATGATTTAAAGTTTAGTTAATTCACACTTTTTAATGGGGTTGAAATTTTTTCTCACAGTTTTCCAAATTGTGGGAAAACTCTGTGCCTAACACTTTCCAAGAGGGGTTATGTCACACAGCTTCCTAGCTAGGCCTGCACAGTTTGAAAACCCGTGCACCAACTGTGTGGAACACCTCTATGAATGGTTTCATGGTTTGTCTCCCCCCCCCCTCACATGGTTTTTCTTACCATGTATAGCATTCCTTGGGGTACCCGATTATCCATGACCATGCGGCAACCGTGAAACATGAACTGGACAGAAAAAATACTTTTTCATTCATGTCTTGAACCACCGAAACACCCTCAGACCTACGTAGACATCCATTAAACATTCCATTTACCAAAATTAATAGATTTAAACAAAAATTTAAAAAATTATATACCTCCATGATGTCTGTGATATTACACAGTATATCCAATCTATTTTATGGAATTAAGAAAAAATGGGATTGGTTATATTATATTGATACGTTCTATGTCTATTGGTTTACTTGATTCCATGGACAGAGTGATAATATAGGATTATGTATTATTGAGATCATTCTAGAATCATTTCTAGATCTAGTAGTATTGATATTTTTATTGGATGATGTTTACATAAAATTATGGATTGGGGGAATTCATAATTTTATTTCAATACCATAATGTCTCATAGGGTCACACAGTTAGATCATAGAATAAGGATTAATTTTAAAAAATATATATATAATATAAGTTATTTTACTTCATAGTAATTTCTAGAGGTATTTTCATATATTTATGAAGAGTATTTATGATTTTTGAAATTTTTGAGAAACTATATTTCATGAAATATATTGATGGATGTTTTAATTAAAGTATCAAAATATTGATATAGTGAGATTAATGAAAAAAAATTGGTACCATGTTTCATGGATGATTTATGATATTTGATTCTATCATAATATTTGATTATTATTTTGTTATATCAAACTGTTTAATTACAAATTAGTTTAACAGTTACTTAAAAAATGAGAGAATCATTATAAATATTATAAAATTTGATTTCGAATGGTTTGAAGAGAGATATTATTAGTCCTACGAAAGGATGGATACCCATATAGAGGTATTAATTAAGTTGTATCATTTTTTTATGTGTTCTGCTTGAATGATTCCTCTTTGAAATTATTTGAAACAGATCTCCCTTACTCGCAATGATTTATAGGGATAAATCACAATTAGATATAACAAAAATTTCTTGGTTCAACTAAACTATGTTATATCATAGGTGTGTGCACACATTGATGTGTTGGTGTAGAAAAATCTATTAAATCGCACTACTTTTTTTCAAATTAATATTTGAATCAAAATACCTCTTGGTTTACAACCACTCACAAGAATGACATATAAATCATATCTCTTTTAAGAATAACTTATTTCTCTATCAAGAGACAAAATATGAACTCTATTGATCAAAATGAAAACATTAAATGATCATAGAGGTAGAAATATTACTTTTCAACATAAAATTCATGATATCCTTGATTTAAAAATGAATAATGTCCTCTATAATTATCCTATAATATTATCAAAACTCAATAATATCTAAATTTTTCCCCACCTTTCATTAAGATAAAATATTTTTATATTTCCCAAAAGGAAAAATGTGCATTTTGATTCATTAAGTTCATCACTCCATATCTATAATAATGGGAAACATCATCTAGAAAATCCTTTAAAAATTGATTCATTATCACTAAATTTAAATATATTATCTTCCCCCAAGAGATAAGAATATCTAATATATGTTTTTTTAGTAACTGACCTACCATTTCATGTTTATACATAACAATGATGTGGTCAAGTTTGGTCAATCTTTTGAATTTATAAACTATGACTATTAGATGACATATATCAATGAAATATGATCAATTTCATTCTTTATAACACAAATTTGATCAGAATCATGGTTAATTGTTTTATATACCTTGTAATGGATTTATTTTAAGTGAATCCCTTGATAAATCACAAACTAAAATACCTAAAATCATTTGATCCTTACATTTTACTTCGACCAATGATAAATAACACAATAAATGTTTAAATCCCCATATAATAAAGGGAATTTTCCTAAATCTATTCCAATCCCTGAAAACTAAAACACAGATAAAAAATTGTTTTGTATAAGTTTTATAAAAAACACCATATTATTTTTTGAATTTTAAATTTGCATCCTATTTTTTATCAATCATTTGAGAATTTTTTACAAAATTATTAGATCCAAAAAAGGTTAATTTAATTTATATAATAATTTTTAAACCATGCAAATGAAAAATGAGAGTCAATCTAAACATTAATTTCATTTTTTATGTTATTATGAAAAACACAATGTGGTTTTGGTCTTCCATATATGTTTTAACTAGAGTTTATCCATAATTTATAATTTATTCTTTCCACCTTATATGATTAATATTATATGTTAAACTCTGTATATATTATAACTCTGATATATCTTTTTGAATAAACACAACCTAATAACTGCCCAATTATTTTTATTAATAATAAAAATTATTGGTTTTTATGAAAATTGGTGTAATCTTGGGGATATCGAAAACAGGAAAAATGTGAAATTTAAAATTTTGGATTCGGATTCATGCTAAAAACAATTAATCCACATAAAATATTTCCTAAATATCTTAACATATCACATGTAATTCAATTTAAGTATGAGAAATAAAATTTAATGAAATCATAAATGAAAACTTAATTATTTGAAATCACTGATTTCGTTCACTCTCTATTGGTGTTTCATGTCTCAAAGATGTATATCTGTGAATAATATAGGTCATAAAAATATTTAACATAGCTCATGTATTATTGTAATATGATTTTAAAGTGATATATTGGGAAATAAAAGAGGTTTATGATGTCCCTTGGATCACATGAAGAATGTTGACTCGATCATGAATATGGGATTGAAATGACATTGTTTTTTCTTTAGAATCTCTCTCTAAGAGATTTATATTAGATGAGGTAAGATATTATCTGTCAAAATTAGTCCAAATTATGGACCTCACATTTATAGTGTCTAAACTATTATTTTATACCTAGTTTATACCTTCTAAAATTTCACTTCATCCCATGAAAGTAATAACTTTAATTTTAGACATTTCTGCACACTTATAGCCTAATTAAACATTTCATAACAATGAAAAATATTATATCACTCACTTGAAATAGTTTAAAATTTTAAATGGTAAAATATAAAAAATTAAATCATCTTGTAATCTCCCCAAATTGTTTAATAAACCATGATCATGTTATGTTCGTTCAAAAAAATATATTTTTTTATATTCAATTTTATGATAATTGACATTGTGAATACCATGATAAATAAATTTTATAATTTATATTATAAACATGAAGAATATAAAATTTCTATTTTAACTTGTGATTGATTAAATTCTTACATTCACTATCCCCACACATGGAGTCCAAATATTCTTAAATTCATATTCATTAGAAGAGGTGGAACATATGGTTACACATTGTGTGTGGCCCACAAGGTTCTTATCTTGATAGTATTGAGCCCAACAAATAGACTATGATAAAATTCTATAAACCCATATATCCCTTAAATAGATAAGTAAATTCATATTTATGACTACCTTCTATGAGTTTCCAAAGTGTTATATAATCTCATTATCTCATAATATCTCCTAAATCAGGATGCACACTTTCATCATCACACATTTGATGTTTTAAATATTTTATGAACTTAATAAATTAACTTACCTTCCAACACCATTAAAATATATTTAATAAAGGTACTACCGTACTATTCATCCTAGGTCCAGGAGATATCCATTCCTCAACTTGAAAGTGGTAAATTATATCTTAATCATTCAACGAATACCATGCCATCAAAGACATACCCAACACATTCTACCTTATAATGACTTCAATTTCATATTTTTTTCCTTGTATAAGAGTTTTGTGATAAATTGGTAAATATTGACAATGATCTCATTTTTGGAGACCAATGAAAATTTTAGTAAATAGAAACAACCAATTAAACCCAAAACATATGGTGTTCATATAGGTGGTTTTGTCCTCATGATCTCATATACTAGAGATAATCAAGTGATAACCTCATGGTAAGAAGTATTTATGATTATGATTCCCCACCACCTAATAATAAAATATAATTTTTGTCCTATCAATATTATGTATTTGTATCATAAAAAATATATTTCATATTACAATCATAGTATCTCGAGGTTCTTATTATAGATGGGAACTATAATAACTGTAGGATATGAAACATAATCTAAGGACATTAACTTATAAATAGGGGATGTAAATGTATAAACACTTTTATTATAATAATAAAAACACACACACACATATACATATATCAAATTTTATTCATGTAATGGTATTAAAAATATATTAAGGAGTTAGATCTAGGAAATGCACTCACAACAATCCCACTAACACTGGATTCAAATGCTTAAAATTATAAACTCGATAGATCTCACATACGTATTATCCTTCTATTGAGATGTGTCTTTATTTAGGGGGTCTTATATGATATCATCAAAGGATACTCTTCTAATTATTTCTTCACCTCTAGGAGTAAAATCCCTCAATATACAATACTTCATAAGTATATTTTATGTCCTCTATTGTGACATGGGATCCTTGGAAAGCACCACTGCCATAATAGTATCACCATATACTATAATCAGGTCTGCAATGTTAAGTTAAAATTAAATCTTGGAAGTAAGGGTATATATCAAAACTGATTCCTTTGATCAACCATAATCCAAAATATACTTATATTCTGCTATAGTATCAAAAACATCATACTTGTTCAAGAACCTCTAGCTATGTAAACCACCATTTTAGTAATAAGAACATCATGACTATAATTTTGATCTATCAAAAATCTATAATTGGTATATCCCCTCACAACTATATCATAATCTAATCTTTACACTAGGAATGTATCCTTTGTACATATCATGTACTATAGTATAGTTTTTATAGTTTCTTAATGCAGCTCTCCTAGATTATCTTGTTATCTACCCACCATGCTTAAAGAAACGAAAATGTAAAACCTTATACATAGCATGGAATTCATGGAATATCCCGCTATAAAATCCTATGTTATTTTACTCATTTTTTCAATATCCTCATGTGTCTATAAACACATATTATTAAAGATATTAATCCCATGTGACCTTGGGAACAATCCACATTTGGATTATTCAATATTGTACCATTGGAGTACCTTATCAATATATATACTTTGACTAATCCCAAGTATCATGTGAGATATCTCTTAAGATATATTGATTCCTAGATTATAGGTTTCTTCTCCCATGTTTTTCATAGGGAATCTTTCATTGAACAAATTCTTCACTTACTAAAGTACTTCGACTTGATTTTTTGTTAACAGTATGTCATCAACATATAATATGATGAAAACTATGGAACCCCAAATAAAAATCATATATATACACGGATCACTTTCATTATTAATGAATCCAAATTCTCTTATAAAATCATCAAAATAAAAAATCCATGATTGTGAAGTTTTCCTCAATCCCTAAATGGATCTTTAAATATTTCTTACTGTATTGGAACTCATCGACATAATAAAAATTTCAGGTTGTGTTATATAGATGTCTTCAACAAATTTCCCATTTATAAAATATTTTTGAAATCCATTTTGTAAATTTATTAATAATGGAAGTATGTTATTGAAAGTAATATTCTAAAGGATTTTATCATAGAAAATTTAGAGAAGGTTTCATCATATTTGGTTCCTTAATGTTATCTAAAACACTACACTGCTCTTTGTTCTATATAGGTTCTCACTTGAACATCAATGTTTGGATTTTTTTTGAATACCCATTTACACCCAATAGGTTTACATACTCTGGTGGATCTACCAAAATACAAGATTTATTTTGGTAAATGGACTCCATTTCATAATTCATGACTTCATTCCATTTAACCACATAATTTCCATATACTACTTTCTTGTAAGTTAGAGGTTCATCATTCAAAGAGAGTTATTTATCACCAAAATCAGTGATAAGAAATATATATATATATATATATTGTTGTATAACCTTTCTAGAAAACCTATAAAGTACTTTTGTCTCATAAATGTTTTCCTCTCCCACTGTCTCATAGGAAGAGTTTTCTTGTACCAACTATTATGCATTTGGAGCATCAACTTCATTCATGTAATTCTTGATCCCACTATTTCAATTGTAAATGTGTTCCCTTTCTTTAAATTTATAATTTTTTAATATAATAACCATTATATCTGATGGTTTATATAGGTAATATCCTTTAGATTAATTAGTATAATCTATAAGGATTCACTTCTAACTCATAGATGATTTTTTTAAGGTATATTCATGACAAAAAATTAGCATCCCCATACACGTATGTGTGACATATTGGGTTTTGTCATACCAAAAATCATATGGAATCATGTCTAATGATTTAGTTGGCACTCAGTTTAGTGTATATATTGTAGTATGTAGTAAATATACCTAAAACTTTAAGGATAAGGTTTCATGAATTATCACCAATCTAACCATGTGAATCAGGTTATGATTCTCCTTTCACTAACAACATGCCACTGAGGTGTATAGGGAGGAGTGCATTTGAAAATTTTTCAACATGACTTTAAATGATCTATGGAATCATGGTTAAAATTTTCACCACCATAGTCTAAACAGAGTTTATTAATCTTCTTACCATGATTATTCTCTACATTAGTTTTATATTCCTTAAACATTATAAAGGAATATGACTTATAAATCATTATGTATATATAGCCATATCTACTGTATTCATCAGTAAATGTAATGAAGTAAGAAAAACCACCCCTTGGCTCTACTGGAAATAGACCACATACATCAGCATGAACAAATTTGTTCATTTTACCTTGTAAAAAAGAGTAACATATATCCAATGGGTTTAACTCAATAGAGATTAAATACACTACCTGATATAGTTTCATTAAATGATTATCATTTACATGGCCTATCTTGAAGTGTCAGGGTTGGGTTGGATATGGGTCATTCTTACTGGATTTGTTATTTATTACTAACATAATCATTTATAGTTCATGTATATGTAACCCATTATTAAGATGTTCCATTCCATGAAATATTTTATCCTTATACAAAAGACATATTTTTTCATAAATTGAAATAAAATAAAATGTTTTATAAACTAATCATTGAAATTATGTTTCTTTTATAGATGGTGAAAAATAAAATTTATTTAGTATAAGAATAATTCTACTAGGAAATGTGAGAAGAAAATCTCCCACTACTATTTTGAAAGTATCATACCATTTTCTATACAGATATATACTTCACATTTTTCAATTATCATAAATCCACTTGGTTAATTGTTTTTGTAAAAATGTGAGAGCTACATGTAATATCCAATACCAAACTTATATAAATAGATAGATTGCATTCACTGAAATATATCACTAAATGAGAATCATCACCTTTCTTCTTCTTTTTATATTATTATTCTTCTAGTATCCTTTATCTTCACAGGAATGGAAGACTACTTCCTTCGCATTTTTCTCCCTCTATATTTTTAGCTTCTATTAAGGGAGGTGCATCGGTTTCTTTGACTTAGAGTAATCCCTTGACATTATATCCTTTCCTTTCAACCTATTGTTCTACATAAGCACTAAAGAGATATAATTATTCATATCCTTATATACTTTTTGACCCAATCTGATGAAATTTAGGTTTTAATTATTCCTTTAATTCACATTATAATTAATAATAAAATTCAATAATTTATGCGGTAAGGATGTAAAAATGGGATCGATTGCTTATTCTTGGTTTAGTTTGGACCTGAGGCACTCTAGTCTCCCAATATGGCCAAAAATATTTATTATATGATCCCTACCTGATTCCATTATGATAGAATAAAAAATACATATAACACTTGATAACTCATATCCTTCTTATAGAGATATTTCCAAGTTTAACTCTTAATGATAAGACAGTTCTTAGAAGTAATATATTCCCTCATACATTTTATGTAACTCACAGGACATTGAGGACAACACAAAGAAATTGGAATCTGGGGAATCATCCATATTATTCTTATAATTATCTATATCTTACCTTCTCACTCTATGAAGGGTCTCGTCATGAATTGGGTATTACATCACATAAATCTTCCTCTCCTAGTATAATATAATTTTCAAGAGCCTATACCACTCTGGGAAATTATGGCTTGTTGGATATTCACTTTATCCAATATTGATCACATTGAAATGAAATTTGTGTTTGTTTCCATTTATTCTACAATAAGTAAATTTATAATTTTATTACATTATCTTGACTACCATTAGACATTTTCAAATTATTAATATTATAAAATCTTCCACTATTTTATCAAATCCTAGTAGCCCTAAACTACTAGATTCAGAATTCTTAGTCGTTTGCGTATTCTAGTGGAAATTATCCTTAAACATTACTTCATATATGTATCTATGGAATCATCACTAATCGAAAAGTATAAGTTGGGATTTCTAGTGACCAAACATGTTAAATTCAAATTCTTTAATCTATTGAGTATATTCCCATATCCTGTAAATAATTACTTTCCATTTATCAATGCTTTTCCTCTAATGTTGAAGCATGCTTTTAATGGTTACTCATTTTATTTCCACATTAGTTAATTCAACCCACCACTATTATAAGTTCTCCCCAATAGTAAGAGTCACCCTAAACTAGGGCTAATGAGGTCCTCAAATAGTTTTTTGTTTCCAAATTCTTGCAATGTATGGTATTTAATGACATAATATTTTATATTACGGATTTGTTAAGGTAATTATAATGCATGAAATAATTTTTTATTTAAAAATATTGTTCAATGTGATTAACCTCACAACATAACCATGATTTTAAATAGAAAAAATTCACCACACATGTTAACATTATATATTCATTCATAATTAATAAAATACTATTTTATCGCATAAAATAAATAAACAATAAAAATATAACAAACCATGCACATGACAAAATAAATAAATAATGACATGATTATCTGCCATTAAATAATGGTTAATTGATAAAGATAATAATAGATAAACTAACATCTTATGGGAATTACTTAATTCAATACCTAACATTAATTGTGGTGCCTCCAACAATCTTTCACTTCACTTGTTTGGATTTCATTAGCTATAAACTAAACAACTTTTCTATGAACTCCTCTAATCATTACAATGTGTGCACATATGATGGTGAGGGAAACTCAAGATGAAAAAATAAATTTTATCACATAAATATGGTCACATAAGCCCTTACAAAAAATAAAGGTATAGGTATGATAAAAATATCATCAAAATAACATAATTATTACATTTAAAAGCATAGACGAAATAAATAAATTAAATAAATAACAAGACAAACATGAATGGGTCAGTCTCGACTAATGATCAGTCAACATGAAATTATTTTGAATAATAAAAATTAAATTTTATAAAATTAAAATAGTTGGTATTGTAAATTTTTTAACATGAATTAAAATAATTTTCATTAATTTTCATTACGTCCCATGGCACCTGAAATAATTTTACTAAATACAACATAACAAATCATTATTCTAGAAATTTTTTCATAATTTTTTGGCTCTATTTTGACATAAAAAGATCTCTAGTTATTAATTTATGCCTTGAGAATCCTTGTAATGGCCTTGACATGTCGAGATAGTCAAACCTGGACCGAATTGGTCCAGCCTATGATGGGGAATGACCAAGCATCACAGTATTCAGGGTTCAATCATGTATATTTACACACACACAAATATATATGTAAAGACCTGTAAATTCCATGGATATTTTTTTTCTTAAATACATGGTAATTTTACGAGTCCGTGAAAATTGACGGTGCATGATTCGGAGGCCCGTTGTGCCTGGAATCAATTTCTAAAATTTTGTTCGGGTATGTTATGTAAAAATACGAGCGAGTTTTTATAAATTATTAACTGGTGCTCAGAATTGAAATCTGAGGGCACCGTTGAATTCGAAGCGCTTGTATTCTCTTAATAAGACTTTCACTGTGACGACAATGAGTCCAGAATTGAAGATAGTTTTTGGGTTTTTGTGGAAAGTAATAAAATATAGTGAGAATCACTTTATTTTTATTTGAGCCACCATGTGGGTGTTTGGTGGTTAAAACCTCCTCATATATGATGGAGGTGGGACCATAACACCTTAACCTACCATAAAAGGTTATGGTGGGGGGCTCACCCGAACATAACCTCCCACGAGAGGTTATGACGTGGGGACCTCATGGGGCTTATCCCCCTATTGATGTAGGAGAGAAAAACCTCTCAACTCTCCCTTATTAATGAGGTAGAGCCTCTTCACCTCCCCTAATTAATTCCTTGTGTGAACCCCTTGGATTAATTAAGGGGAGCCTACCTAATTAATTAGTCAAATTTGAATATCGTGCCAACAAATTAATAGGATATTTTAATCAATTATTTTGTTGGAATATTCATTTTGGTGGCTTCTTTGAGAGGAGGATTATTAGGAGAATGCTCCCAATGAAGAACCCCGTCTCCCAATGAAGAACGAAGAACGAAGAACACCGACCTTCTTCAACTTCTTCCTTGATTCTTCAACCATCGTGAGACATCATCAACGGCTGACTTCTGAATCATCATTAATGAGCCAATGTAGCTCGGGTTTGGATGTGCATGGAGGACGTGACGAATGACGATCATCTTCGTCTACTTTCTGTGACTCCATCAATGAAGGATGAACGACGATCAAAGTTATGGGGTTTATTTTGTGTAACCTTCCTTTTCTTTTTTATTTGGATTCGAAAGGAATCTTTGTGTGGTTGTAAAACAATAGTTGTTCATATTTCTTATTCTTTGTTGAACCATTTGATACCACCTTAACGCGGAGGGTGCGGGCTCAACCAACATGGCCCGACCCCTCCGCAAATCTTCTTTATGATGAACTTAGGCATGGAGATGAGGCAACGCAACGACGAAGGCGGTGACGACAAAGGCCACACTACCCTCAGCCTCCACAAACCGTACCACCCCTGTGGTGCTCCGTTGCTCCCATCCAAACACCGCCGGCCCAAGCCGTGCCGAACTAGCTAGCCCAGCCGCCTCCCGGCTGCAGGCCCGCCGGGCCGCTCCCTACTTGGCCAAAAACTGTCAGCCTGCCTACCGGCCTCCACCCGCCTCCCCAAACTGGCCCACCTGTTGGCCTCTGCGTACCTCCCCATCTTGGCTCCCTCATAGAAACTCAGCCGATCCGTTGTCCTGGCCTCCTCATGTCCTCCTGATCGTGCCGGCATCCCGGCTTTCTCACGGCCACCTGGCCTCCTCTTGTCCTCCCGACCGAGCTACTGTCCCGGCCCCCTCGTGGTTCCCTAGCCGAAAGAGCCTCGTTCGTTCCCTTTGGGCCGAGTCGATCCAGGCTACGCCCTCGCAACGCTTTGGGCCGAACCGGCCCTGAGCCCGGGCCGAATCGCCCTCGCGGCCTGCTGGTCAGAGCCCAACACACCGGGCCGAACATAACAGGTTGGCCCACCCGAAGGGTTGGTCCAGAAACAACATGTCTGACCAAGTCGACCCAGACCGGGTCGGCCCAGATAGGGTTGGGCCAAGTCGGTCCGACGGAGCCGGACTGGACCTAGGCCCACTACTGACCCCTTTACTTTCTTTGGAAATATCTTTGGCACTAGACGTCTGTTTGAAGAATCGTCTATGGCACTGGTTTTCTTGGAGCGCGACAGTCCCTTTGAGTAAACCCCACTGGAGTTTCTGGTAAAGTTGAGATATGGTCAGGTTTGATCATACACAAATCCAACCGGGCCCCTCAGACTAAAAGGCAAATAACTCACAGACAGTGCGTCCAATTGATGCGTCGTCTGTTGCGTTCAGACCTTTATGCCGTGACAAACCATTGAGATACTTCTTCGTGGAACTTCGTGGTAGATGGAGCAAAGACCAATAGCTTATAGAGAGGATCTACTAGAGATGAGCGAGCATTTGTATAGGAACCTAGTAACTGGCTGAGACCTCATGACTACATACCATTTGACTCTGAGTGAATCTAATGGCCTATTGGGGAGCGCCTTAGTGTCACGGTAGACCCATAGTGGGGAGAGCCTTGGTGACGCAGTAGACCCACGGTACTCGATAAGAGGAATACCTTAGCAAGATATTAGGGGGAGCGCATTTGTGTGAGCACGGTAGACCCACGGTGGGGAGCGCCTATGTGTGAGCGCGGTAGACCCATGATACTCAATAGGAGGAGTACCTCAGCTGTCCATGGATAGTGAGAAGCACCTCTTTGTGATGTGGCAGGCCCAATGTACTCGATATAGGAGGAGTTCTCCAGTATCCAAGGGTTTAGTTTGATAATACCCCTAGAATAAATCATGGTTGTGCTAAGTCAGTAACTTTTGTGTTTACCTCATGATTGAGATTGATTACTTGATAACTTAGGTATATGTATGGGCATATACCTAAGTGGGGTTATATATTGATTTCATTCTTTGTGGTTTATCTTTGTTGGATTTTGTGAGACATTGAGGGTATCGAGATCCCTACTGAGTATCGTTATACTCACCCCTACATGGATTATTCTCACACCTCGTTGTGTTGGTTGCAGACGACGGACAGCGCAGACTGTGGCCGAGAGTAATAGTACTAGATGGCACCTGGAGGTGGACCACACAGAGTGACTGTACACGGAGGAGACAGACGGAAGTGGAGCTTTGTGGAGGCAATCTATACTTACCCTTCAGGTAGGATTCCTCAGAGGATGTCCCGACAACTATTTTACTTTTCTTCAGTTGTACTTGTTTTTTAGTTGTACTTGTACTTTCTTGTTGGGCTTGTATTTCCATCCCCTTTTACTTTTCAGCACTCCTTTGTATACAGTTTTACTTATTGTTTTACTTCTAGATTATACTTTTTTGTGTGTGTTTACACTTAAAAAAGGAAATGTCTTCCCAGTTTTAGGGATTTACACATTTGGTGCTAGTAGCCAGCCCCTGGCCTATGGTAGGCTGTCTTGTGGTAGTCACGACATGGGCCCCCGGGGATGGGTCATGACAACTTGGTATCAGAGGAGTCAATTCTAATGCAAAACTTAGGACTCTGCTCTTTATTTTCTGTGAAGCAATAGTGTTAAAGGTATTGAGTGTGGTTTTCAGTTTAGAGAGTCCATTGTTGGTGTGGCGGTCGACGTATCCATACACTAAGACCCTGACTACTGACATCTGACTCAGTGCACGAAAACACTAATTTTGTTTGTGTTTTTAGAATTTTTATTTATGTCAGCTCAACCAAGTCAGCTCACCAGGTATAATATTGATCTTGTTGCATCTGTTTCTTAAGGATTCCTCCCTGTGGACGACCAGCTAGAGCCCTAATAGTTGTACACATAGTTAGCCCACTGAGTGATGAGACCTCAGTGCAGGGCCCTTTTCCAGTGGAGGCACCAGCGGTACCACTCCCTATTGGGCCACCAATGCCACCAGCCCTAGTAGAAAACGATGCCTGCCACTTGAGCACATTGCATGAGTTCCACCGGCAGAGGCCACCCAGGTTTAGGGGAGAGATGGACCCACAGGTGGCTGAGGATTGGCTGGAGGCTGTGGTGAGAGTTTTCTTACTAGTAGGGACACCATCAGACCTCATGGTGATACCATCTACCTAATTTTTACAGGAATCATCAGAAAGATGGTGGAGTGTGATGCTTCAGGTTCACGATGAGATGAAGCTTCTCTGGGCAGACTTCGAGAGCCTGTTTCGGGCAGAGTTTTTTCTGGTGACCCTACATGCAATGTGCATACAGGAGCTACTTCATCTTCAGTAGGGTATTATGACAGAGGAACTGTACTCAGAAAGGTTCACCGACCTCTCGCGCTACTCCACAGATATGGTGCAGGAACCATTCTTTAGGGCCTGGACCTTCGATCAGGGGTTTAGAAGATAGATAAGAACTTCGACGATCTCCCTCAGCATCCCGACGTAAGAAGGGGTGTTGGAAAGAGCCCTCTCAGTGGAGAGTTTCCTTACTGAGTAGTCTCCAGCAGCAAGACCCATCACTAGTTAACATGGAGCGGAGTCTTCTGTAACTAGCATTAGACAGAAGTCGTAGAGGATCAAGAGGTCCGAACCCACTGGTGTATGACTTCATGACTTAGGATCGGTTGTACGGGGCACCCAGGGGAGAGACACACATGCCAGGAGTAGGCAGTTTCACTCATGCAGTGGGCATGGTCACATGGCTCGTGACTATCCAACCCACCGTTTAGATGATCAGTAGACTGTCGAAGGACCACCCAAGCAGAGAGAGGGATTCGATCAAGGAGATCTGCATGACGTAGGAGGATGTGGCAAAGGAGATGGTCGAGTAACTGGTGATGGGCGACGTTTTGAGGTGTTACAGCCACCACCACCAGGAGGTCCACCCTAACCACAGGGAGTAGGTGGATAGGATAGATCTCAACTTCAGGTAGCTGAATCATATGAACATGGATCTCCGGAGATGATTAAAGGTGTGATCTATGTCTACTACACCTTAGGTGAAGTTCTTATAGACATAGGTGTCAGTCATTCTTTCATTTCCACTGCCCTTGTTCAAAGCTCATAGATTCTAACGGAGCCATTGGCTCGAACCTTACCGCTAGAGACTCCTACGGGAGTAGACTCAATGATTACACACTTGTGCTGGCAGTGTGAGATTACTCTAGGAGGTGAGAGCTTCGACTAGGATCTCCTGGTAGTGGCGTCGAGGCCTTACAACATCATCTTGGGTATGGACTAGTTATCTATATTCCATGCTTAGATGAACAGTATTAGGCACAAAGTGTGTTGTGTCCACACAGATGGGACTAGGTTCACCTTCACCGGTTAGATGGGAGCCTTTACAGCATAGGAATTACTTACATGGAGGGTGCATCTGATCACTCATCAGTTGGCTTGCCTTAACCTTGGATCAGTTGATGTGGAGAGTCCGACTTATCTTGTAGTGGTGGACTTGTATGTGGATGTTTTCCCTGGTGATGTCCCAGGTCTACCATCTCAAAGATAGGTGGAATTTTACATTGAAATGTGCCCCGGGATGACACTGATATCTACACCAGTATATCATATGGCTCCCACTGAGCTTCGCAACCTACGGGTATAGCTAGAGGACTTGTAGGGTAAAGGATTCATCTGGACCAGTGTTTCTCCCTGGGTAGCCCCGATTCTGTTTTCCAAGACAGCGGATGGGATCTTGAGGCTTTTTTCGACTACCATCGCCTAAATCAGGTGACCGTGAAGAAAAAATACCCACTCTTGATGATTGACGACCTCTTTGATTAGTTGAAGGGAGCACAGTGGTTCTCAAATATAGACCTCAGATCAGGCTATCACCAGCTCAGAGTTCGAGATGACGATTTGCAGAAGATGGCCATCAGATGTCGGTACGGCCACTACGAGTTCTTGGTTTTGTCATTCGGTGTAACCAATGATTGAGAAGTATTCATGGGACTCATGAATAGGATTTCCCAGCCATACCTCAATCGCTTTGTTGTAGTCTTCATTGAAGACATTCTTATCTACTCGACTATTGAGGAGGAGCATGAATACCATTTTCAAGTAGTACTGGACACACACCAAGAGAACCAGCTTGATGGTAAGTTCTCGAAGTTCTAGTTCTAGATCTGAGAGATTAAATTTTTGGGACATGTCATCTCGGAGGCTGGAGTAGCAGTGGATCTAGTGATGATTGAGGTTGTACTTGCTTGGGATCCACCCAGGAGTGTGATGGAGGTACGATGTTTCTTGGGTTTTCCTAGATATTACCGAAGATTTTTTCCAGACTTCTCCAGGGTTGCAGCACCACTATCATCCTTGATGAAGAAGGGGAAACCTTTCATGTGGTTGGAGAGATTCCATTAGCTATTTTAGGAGCTAAGGCAGAGGCTGACTAGTGCCCCCATCTCGAGGCTTCCAGAAGAAGGTGTAGGGTACGTAGTCTACTGCGATGCATCAGGGACCGGACTCAGGTGTTTCTAGATGTAGGAGTGAGAAATGATCGTGTAACACACCGAACTTCCACGGTACGCTTCTCTTTGAATAATACAGTAGCATGTGTTGTACACAACATCGAGTTCTAACACACACCACGACCAATAAAAGTAGCTGTTATGAATATTAATACCTACTTTTTAAAATTTTAGAAATTTTATCTCTCAAAATGGACTTCATTATTGGATTCGGAGTATCGAATTTAGCCAAAGGTGAAATTTTGGTACTTTTCGGACAACTTTAATATTTTTATGAATAGTGGAAATTACTAAATTTTAATTAAAAACAACTTTTTTAATCAAAATAATTAATAGTGATAAATTATGAATTTGAGTGGTTTAAAAGTGTAATTATAATATATTTTTACCATTTTATCCAATGGTGTTCATTATAATTAATTTCACTTTGAAATTGGACATAAATAATTGTCAATCTTTTGATATATATTGTTTCTTAAAAACACGCTATTTGTTGTGACAGCGGTAATTAATTATAAAATTAATTAATGAAACTTATATGTTTAGAATTTTTTAAAATAGACATCAATTTTGAATTCGGAAAATCAATTATAGCTTAGGATGAAATTTTGGCATTGTTCTGAAAAACTTCAATTTTTGATGAATAGTGAAACTACTAAGTGGTAGTTAAAAAACTGAATTTTTCATAAAACTAAATTTTACCGCTTCTGTGATTGGAATTTTGAAAATCCGAGAGACACGGTTAATATCAAGGAGTAAAATGTGGTTCAATGAGATGAAAATAATTTTTGGTGAATAGTAACTTTTTAGTTTTATTTACCACGGTTAAAAGTAAATAGGGTAATTAAGGGTAAAAATGGTATTAATATTACCCCAACACATGTCCTAATTCTATTGGATAAGCTTAATTCGACCAATGAAAACCTTAGTAATAAAATATTATCATTTAGGTCCACTTGGATTAGATTAGGACGTTTATTATTATTTAATTCAAAGAAGAGTTAAAAGAGTTAAAATCAAAGTTTATTTACTAAAACATTTTTAATATAGGTTTATGCATAAGATAAATTAGATTGTAAATATTCATTATAAATATAAAATTATTTCCCACATAATGATATTTTATTTAAAATTTATAGACATTAAATAATTTAATTTATTTATGACACAATGATGATACAGTAATTACCATAATAGTGAAAAAGTAAAATAATTGATATTATAAATACCCAAATAAATATAATTTGAGACTTTTTATGAATTAAACTAATTTTATATGTTAATATGACATGTTATTATTGAATTAATTAACTTTTTTCTAAGTAATCATTCTGTTATAATTTTTACAAAAATCAATTATTGAATAGTATCAAAATTGACATAAAAGAGTTTTTAAAACAAATAATATATTATTAATTGATATTAAATTCATAAAAATCTAATGTTCGGCCAAGAAACTTATATCATGATAGGTTTATCCTTAATGGACCACTTGGGGGTCTCTTGGATGTATATAGTAAGTTTATTAACAATATAATATAAAAATACAAAGAGACATTGTAAAAGTGAAACTAATTAACTAAGAGTTAATAATTAAATATAAGGTTAATATAATGACCCAAACCTATCTAAATTCTATTGGTTGAGTGGTTTTCGACCCATAACCACCTTAACCTTTACATAATCCGCTTTGGAGCCATTAGAAACCGAATATGAATTTATTATAAAATAATATTTCTGGCTTTTCCAAAGGTGCCCCTCACCCCTCTTATAAAAGGGAACTCTCCCTTCTCATTAACTCACACCTTCAAAGCCTTTTGGTTCGGCCAAACTCTGCCCAAATAATCTCTCAACTTCCCCCAATTCATCCTAGAGGCCTTACTTTAGTCATAAAGACAACTTAAGGATCCCTTTTGATCAAATCAAAAGGAAGAACCCGAAGAAGAGGTAATGATTTCACCACCCTTTTTCAAGTTCCTTTCTTCTTCCAATTCTTCTTTATTTGTTATTACCATTCTAAAATAATAAATACAGTATATTATATACACTTTGATGTTATTATAAACATTTTACAACCAGATTTCAGTATTCTATCCATCCTTTGAATAACATGTCCCCATACATGCGTACGTACGGCTTACCATCTCCACGTCGTTGTGTTATTGTTATTCAATAAATTTTTATTTGGATGGGTATAATAATGATTTTTAATTCATGTAAATAATAAATATAATATGATAATTATTCTGTATATATGATATACCATCCAATTATATATTATTTTTATATCAAAAGAATGATATTGTCACTCCTGCGTACGTACGGACTACCGTCTCCAAGAACGCGATGAGATTCATTCTCCATCATATCCATTCAAGTATAATTATAATTTTATGATTTAAAAATAATGTTTAATGAATTGATATCATTATGGATATGAATAAAATAAATACTATCCACGAAAAACATGGCTTACGTAACAAAACATATCATGTAAAATGAGTAAGTTAACACCCGAAACGACGATAATACTAAGATATTATTAACAAAGCAATGTTAAAAGATCATATATGATATCATATTAATATATATGATTCTTGTATAATTTAATAACAATTATTTCACAATTATACAGGAGGTTAACCTACACTCAACCAAGGAAAAGTACAAGGTAAGGGTTATTTCACAATCTCTTCATTATCTGACGTTGTTTATACATAATTATCTACTGGGACCTCTTTATCATCCACATCCATGTTTCTTGAAAGTGTATTTCAAAACATTCTTACTATTTTACAGAATATGGGATAAAGTCATTTATACCCTTTTTTGACTTTTTATAATATGTTTATAAAGGAATATTTCCGTCGTTTTCCAAACAAGGTCATTTTTAACCTTTTCGACAGAATTAAGGTAAGAATGTTTTTTTTAACTTATACGCCGGGTGCAGCTATTTTCCACTGTTATAAAATTTTCAAAGCTTCCCTTACAAGCTTATAAGGATATTTTCAGAGTAAATGTTTTTTTATAATTATGTGATTTTTAAATTATTTCAAAATGAATATTTTAAGATTTTCTGAAAGGTACTCTTTATCAAAATCATAATTTTAAATGTTTTAAAGATTTATTTTTCTAAATCTTTTTAATTAATGTCCATGTTTTCAAAATGATTTTAATGATTTATTTATATGGACATGAATTTTTTGCAATGATATTTCATTTCAAAAGTTTTGAAGTGGTATGGGACACTTTGATTCAAAAATATATTTTAAATTACTTCCTTAATAAATGTGTGACTTTTAAATGATTTCAATAAAAGAGATATTTCTCTCAAATAGTTTTGATTTAATCTATGTCAACATCTTTTGATGGATTTTAAGTTTATTTGAAGTTGATTTGTTATGATACAAAACTTCCATATTGTTTTGAAGTTTTTATGATGTGTTTGACTGTGGATGTGTTATTTTTATACCATTCGTGGCTTATGGATGAAGTATTTAAATTTCGTATGCTAGTTTTAATAAGAATGTTTATGTTATGTTTAAACCTTTTCATATGGGAATGCATTGGACTTAATATTTTATGGGTGGAGCCCGCTTTAGCTCCTTGATGCATCAGTAGGTCTCATGAGACAAACTAGTGTCTTGGCACAAGGCCTTGAAAAAATCTTATTTGTAGTCTTGGCACGAGGCCTTGGATATGTGGTTATGATAGTCTGGATTACTCATTCCATCATTATGAAAGTGGTTATTTATATTGCATGTGATTATTCGATTAGTAGAATATCCATGTGAATAAGTAAATGGAATTATTTTATTTTATTTTTTCCCATACTATGTTGATGTTCATGTTTAAAAGGATTTTGTTTTAGTTATACATTTCCTTAAATTTTTATTATTATTTATGAAAGTTTCTGCTATATTGTTATCCTTACTGGGAATTTGAGCTCATCCCTTTTTTATGTTTTGTTTTTCCCAGGATGTGAAGAAGTAATTTATGAATGACCTGTAGGGATAGTATGAGGGGATAAGAGTGTGGACTGTGGAGACTATGTTGTTTTAGTTTTCATTTTTATTTTGTAATGTTAACCTTTATTAATATATCTTGTTATTTCAAGGCTACTAAACTAGTCGGTCTTTCCAGACTTGATCTTTCTTGTGATCGGTCCAATGTTATTTAATAATGCACTGACTTTGGGTAACTAGGGTCAGGGCGTTACAGTTGGCATCAGAGGAAGTTTAGTACAAACCATGGATGATAGATTTAGATAAACTCTGATTAGAGAACATAGACCTAAGATGGACTTTGAGGATTAGTATAGAAGAACTTCCAAGAATTTTGGTATTGTAGAGATTTTGTGAGCTTTTCAAGCAATACATCCCTGTCTAGATACGCGCAGGTAGAGGTGGCTCTGGCACAGATGTACCGAGGGGTAAAACCTGAAAACACCGCTTTGAGCTAGACTCGAACGGGAACTGGTGCATGAAAAAGGGCCTTGTTGCACTCTTGGTTACGACACTCCCAGGGGATATGCTTAGGATAATTCTCATTTTCTTTACAAACCATTATGAAGGGCTCATGAGTATATACTTACTCAAAGAAAACATTTTTATGATTATGGATTATATCCATAAACTGTTCAATTTGTGTTAGGAATTTTACAAATTTGTAATTATTCATTGCAATTCATAAACTGACCTAGTTTATGCTATTGTATAGAAATGGCACCCAGTAGAAGTAATGTGAACTCTAGTAATATGTATGATCCAATGAGTAAGAAGGATCGTATCTTTCATGGTATTAAGCCATCATTTAGAAGGGAAATAGTCTCCCACGTATTATCATCATATGAAGAAATAGTATCATGTGTGGATAAGATAACTAAAGAGTTTACTGAGTCCTATGGATTTGAAGGGAAGAAAGAGAAGAAAAGGATGGAAGAGATAAAGATGGATAAAAGGAATCGGGAAAAGAAGAATTTTCCCATATGTGATAACTGTGGGAAGAAACACCCTGGAACTTGCCTGAAAGGAATGGGAGTTTGTTATAAGTGTGGAGGAGAAGGGCACAAAGTATGTGACTGCAAGGGTAAGAAAATGGTTTCAAATGTACAATGCTTCATTTGCAATGAGTTTGAACACTACGCGAACCAATGTCCCAGTAATCAGACTATCCAGCAAATGATGCTATTGGATAATAATAAATTTATGATACTACCACAGATGAAGAGGAATTACTAGTGTTCCTATGTTGTTATGTTAGAATTATTTCATTTAAGTGTTGTATCAATGATGTTATGGAAATAAATAAGGATTGTACTGCAGTACAATTTAATTAGGGATTTGAGATTTTATGGTACTAAGAAAAGTGACTCTACAGCGAGTAAATTGTTTTTAGAAATTACATGGTTGAAGGAATGATAAACCTTAATATGGTCCTAATATTGAGGTAGTGATTTTGGAATAAGAGATGGTTGATTTTGGTAATTCAGGATGTTGCGGTGTTGTAAAAGAATATATGAGGAAGGCGTTCACATGTTATTACCTGGAAAAAAGGATCCTCATTATGTTTAACTTCTTTGTAAATTCCGGACTGTGAGTTTGGATAATAGTATTTTGGATAAGTCTAATGGTTGTAATGGATTATGTTTTAAAGGTTATTTTTTTTGGATTTTTATAAAAGGACAACACGCAGACCGTGTGACGGCCCGTCGTGTCGGACAAAGCTACAGGAATCAAACCCACAACCATAGTGCAATTGGGATTTATCACCTACCATTGTGCTATATGAATTTCCTAGATAGTATAATGTATTTTCTTTACATAAAGGGACTGATATGTGAATTATAAATTCTTTATATTTGGAACCCTATACGATTAGGATAAATAGAGTATTTTTGAGTTATATTATGTTTTGGGGTGAAAGATGAGGTTGTGGTAGAAATTTATTAATGGATAAAACACTAATTATAAAGTAGGTATATCTCCTTATGATATTAGCCAATCTCATAAATAAATTCCTCAACATTAAGAAAAGGAACTTAGAACAAAAGAAGTTTCCTAGATGGTACCTCAGATCATCACTAATTTATGGATTTGGGATTGTTGGCCATTTCATAGCCATGTTCTCTACCACTCTCCATCGGATAATCAATGGTTATATTTCTCTTCCATATCCATATTTTCCTACATGGAACCCTAGTATGTGTTATTTTCGGTAATCATCATACATTCCACTATTTATTTTAAATAGAGGCCTCATTAATTAATTTTTTGATGTGGGATTTCAACTAATATATTTTGAAACGTCAAAAAATGTGTTATCCTAATACCTTATGTTTTGTTGAACCGATGGTATTTTAAATCATCATAGATTGATGAATATAAGGACCTCAATTTTAAACTTGTTTGTGATTGATGATCTCAATCACTACCTATAAATATTTACATTTTTCCTCCAATTATATGTCTATAATTTCCGACAATGTCCTCCTAATCGGAATCATAATTTTGTGGTGACCCTTTCATTTCTCTTTTCATCTTGTTAAGACTAAATTTTATTAACCAAATTTCTGATGTGGATTTTTCCACAAAGATATTTTCTATTTTCAACCTTTATTTTCAAAGAACAATATCAAATTGCGAGGAAGAAATTTATTGAAGGAGGGGAGAATATAACACCTCGAGCTTCCATGGTACGCTTCTCTTTGAATAATACAGTAGCGTGTGTTGTACGCAACTTCGAGTTCTAACACACACCACGACCAATCAAAGTAGCCATTATGAATAGTAATACCTAATTTTTAAAATTTTAGAAATTCTATCTCTCAAAATGGACTTCATTTTTTGATTCGGAGTATCGAATTTAGCCGAAGGTGAAATTTTGGTACTTTTCGGATAACTTTAATATTTTGATGAATAGTGAAAATTACTAAATTTTAATTAAAAACAACTTTTTTAATAAAAATAATTAATAGTGATAAATTATGAATTTGAGTGGTTTTAAAGTATTATTATAATATATTTTTTCCATTTTATCCAATGGAATTCATTAGAATTAATTTCACTTTGAAATTGAACATAAACAATTGTCAATCTTTTGATATATATTGTTTCTTAAAAACACGCTATTTGTTGTGAAAGCGGGAATTAATTAATGAAACTTATATGTTTGGAATTTTGTAAAATAGACATCATTTTTGAATTCAGAATATCAATTATAGCTTAGGGTGAAATTTTGGAATTGTTCTAAAAAACTTCAATTTTTGATGAATAGTGAAACTACTAAGTGGTAGTTAAAAAACTGAATTTTTTATAAAACATAATTTTACCGCATATGTGATTGGAATTTCGAAAACCTGAGAGACACAGTTAATATCAAGGAGTAAAATGTGGTTCAATGAGATGAAAATAATTTTTGTTGAATAGTAATTTTTTACTTTTATTTACCACGGTTAAAAGTAAATAGAGTAATTAAGGGTAAAAATGATATTAATAACCCTATCACATTTTCTAATTCTATTGGATAAGTTTAATTCGACCCAAAACAACCTTAGGAATAAAATATTATCATTTAAGTCCACTTGGATTAGATTAGGACGTTTCTTATTATTTAATTCAAAGAAGAGCTAAACGAGTTAAAATAAAAGTTTATTTACTAAAACATTTTTAATATAGGTTTATGCATAAGATAAATTATATTTTAAATATTAATTATAAATCTAAAATTATTTCCTAAATAATAATATTTTATTTATAATTTTTAGACATTAAATACTTTAATTTATTTATGACACAATGATGATGCAGTAATTACCATAATAGTGAACAATTAAAATAATTGATATTATAAATACCCAAATAAATATAATTTTAGACTTTTTATGAATTAAACTAATTTTCAAGGTCAATATGATATTTTAGGATTGTCTTAATTAACTTTTTTCTAAGTAATAATTCTGTTATGATTTTTACAAAAAACAATTATTGAATAGTGTCAAAATTGACATAAAAGAGTTTTTAAAACAAATATTGTATTATTAATTGATATTAAACTTTTAAAAATATAAGGTTCGGCCAAGAGACTTATATCATGATAGGTGTATCATTAATGGACCACTTGGGTGTCTCTTGGATGTATATAGTAAGTTTATTAACCATATAATATAAAAATACAAAGAGACATTATAAAAGTGAAACAAATTAACTAAGAGATAATACTTCAAGATAAGGTTAATATAATAACCCAAACCTGTATAAATTCTATTGGTTGAGTTGTTTTCGACCTATACCCACCTTATCCATTAAATAATCCATTTTGGAGCTATTATAAACCGAATATGAATTTATTATAAAATAATATTTCTATCTTTTCCAAAGGTGCCCCTCACCCCTCTTATAAAAGGTAACTCTCCCTTCTCATTAAATCACACCATAAAAGACTTTTTCTTCGGCCAAACTCTACCCAAATACTCTCTCAACTTCCCTCACGTCATCCTAGAGGCCTTAATGTTGTCAGAAATCCAACTTAATGAGCCCTTTTGATCAAATCAAAAGGAAGAACCCGAAGAAGAGGTAATGATTTCACCACCCTTTTTCAAGTTCCTTTCTTCTTCTACTTCTTCTTTCTTTGTTATTACCATTCTAAAATAATAACTCCAGTATATTATATATACATTGATGTTATTATAAACATTTTACAACCATATTTCATTATTATATCCGTCCTTTGAATAACATGTCACCATACGTGTGTACGTACGACTTACCATCTCTACGTCGTGGTGTAATTGTTATTCAATAAATTATTTTTTGGATGGGTATAATAATGAATTTTAATTCATGTAAATAATAAATATAACTTGATAATGATTTTTTTTATATTATATACCATCCAATTATATATTATTTTAATATCAAAAGAATGATATTGTCGCTCGTGTGTACGTACGGACTACCGTCTCCACGAACGTGATGAGATTCATTCTCCATCATATCCATTCAAGTATAATTATCATTTGATGATTTAAAAATAATGTTTAAGGACTTTATATAATTCTGGATATGAATAAGATACATCATATCCATGACAAACATGGCTTACGTAACAAAACATATCAAAGAAAATGAGTAAGTTAACACCCGAAACAACGATAATACGAAGATATTATTAACAAAGAAATGATAAAAGATCATATATGATATCATATTAATATATAAAGATTCTTTTATAATTTAATAACAATTATTTCACCATTATATAGGAGGTTAACCTACCCTCAACCAAGGAAAAGTACAAGGTAAGAGTTATTTCACAATCTCTTCATTATCCGAGGTTGTTTATACGTAATTATCTACGGGGACCTCTTTATCATCCACATCCATGTTTCTTGAAAGTGTATTTCAAAACATTATTAATATTTTACAGAATATGGGATAAAGTCATTTATACCCTTGTTTGACTTTTTATAATATGTTGATAAAGGAATATTTCCGTCATTTTCCAAAAAAGGTCATTTTTAACCTTTTCGATAGAATTAAGGTAAGAATGTTTTTTTTAACTTATACGGTGGTTGTGGAAATTTTCCGCTATTATAAAATTTTCAAAGCTTCCCTTACAAGATAATAAGGATATTTTTAGAGTAAATTTTTTATTTTATAATTATGTGACTTTTACATTATTTCAAAATGAATATTTTAAGATTTTCTGAAAGGTACTCTTTTTCAAAATCAGAATTTTAAATGTTTGAAAGATTTATTTTTCTAAATATTTTTAATTAATGTCCATGTTTTCAAAATAATTTTAATGATTTATTTATATGGACATGAATGTTTTGAAATTATATTTCTTTTCAAAAGTTTCGAAGTGGTATGGGACACTTTGATTCAAAAATCTCTTTTAAATTACTTCCTTAATAAATGTGTGACATTTAAATGATTTCAAAAAAAGAGATATTTCTCTCAAATAGTTTTGATTTCATCTATGTCTACATCCTTTGATGGATTTTAAGTTTATTTGAAGTTGATTTATTATGATACAAAACTTTCATATTTTTTTGAAGTTTTTGTGATGTGTTTAACTGTGGATGTGTTATTTTTATACCATTTGTGGATTATGGATGAAGTATTTACATTTCTTAAGCTAGTTTTAATAATAATGTTTATGTTATGTTTATACATTTTCATATGGGAATGCATTGGACTTAATATGTGACGGGTGGAGCCCGCTATAGCTCCTCGATGCATCGGTAGGCCTCACGAGACAAACTAGTGTCTTGGCACAAGGCCTTAACAAAATCTTATTTGTAGTCTTGGAACGAGTCCTTGGATATGTGGTTATGATAGTCTGGAATTATGCATTCCGTCATTATGAAAGTGGTTATTGATATTGCATGTGATTATTCGATTAGTAGAATATCCATGTGAATAAGTAAATGACATTATTTAATTTTATTTTTTCCATACTATGTTGAAGTTCATGTTTAAAAGGCTTTTGTTTTAGTTATACATTGCCTTAAATGTTTATTCTTATTTATGAAAGTTTTTGCTATATTGTTATCCTTACTGGGTATTTGAGCTCACCCCTTTTCTATGTTTTATTTTTCCCAGCATGTGAAGAAATAATTTATGAATGACCTGTAGGGATAGTATGAGGGGATAAGAGTGTGGACTATGGAGACTATGTTGTTGTTGTTTTCATTTTTATGATGTAATGTTAAACTTTATTAATGTATCTAGTTATTACAAGGCTACTAAACTAATCATTCTTTCGAGACTTGATCTTTCGTGTGATCATGCCAATGTTATGTAATAATGCACCGACTTTGGGTAACTGGGGTCGGGGTGTTACAGATCACATATGGTTCTTGGTAGTTGAGACAACACCAGAAGAACTACGCTACCAATGACCTTGAGATAGTAGTAGTGGTATTTGCCTTGGATATGTGGTGACACTATCTGATGGGAGAACATTTTACCGTGTACTCAGATCACAAGAGTCTCAAGTATATCTTCTCTCATAAGGACCTGATCCTAAGACACTAGTGATGGCTTGAGTTTATCTAAGACTACGACTTCGAGATAGTCCATACTCCTGGAAAGGGGAATATTGTAGCAGATGCACTTAGCAGGAGATCTAGTATACAAATTCTAGGTGAGGCAACAGAGCAGTTGGATACTTTACAGATATCCTTTGTGGATCGAGATGGAGCAGCTTTCCTTTAGTCTCTTTCAATCACTCCTCCACTTCTTCAGTGAGTAAGGGAGGCACAGTGTAGAGACGCTGACTGTAAGACACGATGTGCTCAGATATCCACAGGGCAGGCACCTGATTGATTTCTAAAGGTGGGGAGCACGTCATCTTCTTTCGAGGATGTAGCAGGGTACCAATGTCACTTCAAGAGGAAGTGTTGAGGGAGTTTCACACATCCCCACTAGAAGTACATCCAGGAGTGGCGAAGATATACTAGGATCTCCAAAAACAGCACTGGTGGTCAGGTATGAAGAAGGAAGTATCAGAGTTTGTCTCTCGATGCCTCACTTGTCAGCAAGTGAAGGTAGAGAACCAGGTACCAGCAGTCTTGGTTCAGTCTTTAGATGTCCCAGAGTGGAAGTGGGATGTGATATCCTTGTACTTCATGACAGGACTTCCACATACATCCAGGGGTCACAACTCAATTTGTATGATCATTTATCTACTCACCAAATCAGCCCACTTCCTACTGATCAGAGAGCAAGGTTCAGTAGAGAGCTTGGGATGCCTCTATGTGCAAGAGATTTTGCGGCTACATGGAGTACCTTCATCTATTATCTCTGATCGTGACACATAGTTTACTTCTCAGCTATGGAAGGGGTTGTAGGAGGCTTTCAGAATGCATCTTTGTCTGAGCACTGCCTTCCATCCTTAGACGGATTGCCAGACTAAGAGGACCATTTAGACTCTCGAGGACATGCTCTGTGCATGCGTCCTCGACTTCAGTCACATTTGGGAGGATCACTTACCTTTGGTGGAGTTTTCATACAATAATAGTTATCACTCAACCATTGGGATGACACCTTTTGATGCAATATACGGGCGACCTTGTAGATCACCCTTGTGTTGGACTGACCCAGGGGATTCAGCACTAGAGTGACTAGAGATGATACAAGATACCACAGAGAAGGTGCAGATCATAAAAGAGCGGATAAAGACTGCACGGAGCAGGAATAAGTCGTATACTGATAGGAGACGGATACCTATGTAGTTCCAGGATAGTGACCACGTCTTCCTATGGGTCTCACCTCGACGGGGTCTGTGGATATTTGGACAAGGTGGAAAGTTATCTCCGTGTTTCATCGGACCATTCCAGGTCCTCAGCAGGGTTGGCGATGTGGCATACCACTTAGCTCTTCCACCTCAGTTGCATCGGGTGCATGACATCTTCCACGTATCTTAGCTGAGGAGATATGTGGGTGAACCTTCTCACATTATCGACCATGGAGAGATGGATGTCGATGATGGGGAGACTTTCATGAAGGTTATAGTGGAGATTGAGGATCGATAGGAGTGGGTACTACGTGGATGGTCGATACCTCTAGTGCACGTTCGTTGGAAGAATGGGAACCTCCATGAGAGTACATGGGAGAGGGAGGTTCAGATGCATGCTCAGTACCCGCACTTGTTCCCTTAGTTTGAGTTGTAGCTTACGGGGGCATAAAGAACTAAGGTGGGGAGAATGTAAAGACCCGGAGATTCCATGGAAATTGTTTTCTTAAATACATTGGAATTTTACGAGTCTACGAAAATTGACGGCTCGTGATTCTGAGGCCTGGTGTGCCCAGAATCAATTTCTGAATTTTTGTTCAAGTATGTTCAGTAAACGTACGAGCAGGTTTTTATAACTTTTGAACCGGTGCTCGGAATTGAAATCTGAGGGCACCATTGAACTCGCAGTGCGGATATTCTCTTAATCAAACTTTCACTTCAATAGTAGTGATTCGAGAATGGAATATAGTTTTTGGGTTTTTGTGGAAAGTAATAAAATAAATTGAGCATCACTTTATTTTTATTTGAGCCTCCATGTGGGTGTTTGGTGGTTAAAACCTCTTTATAGAAGTTGGAGTTGGGAATACCACACCTTAACCTCCCATGAGAGGTTATAGTGGTGGGTCCCACCCTAAAATAACCTCCCGCGAGAGGTTATGACATGGGGTCCACACGGGGCTTAACCCACCTATTGATGGAGGAGAGTAAAACCTCTCAACTCTCTCTCATTAATGTGGGAGAGCCTCTTCACCTCCCCTAATTAATTCCTTGTGCCAACCCCTTGAATTAATTAAGGGAAGCCTACCTAATTAATTTGTAAAATTTGAATATTGTGCCAACAAATTAATAGGATATTTCAATCTATTATTTCGTTGGGATATTCATTTTGTTGGAAGCTTTGAGAGGAGGATTATTGGTAGAAATCTCCCAACAAAGAACCTCGTATCGCAATGAAGAACTAAGAATGAAGAACTTTGACCTTCTTCGCCTTCTTCCTCAAATCTTCAACCATTGTGAGACATCTTCGATGACCGACTTCTGCATCATCATCAACGAGCTGATGCATCTCCAGTTTGGAAGTGTGTGGTGGATGCGACAAATGATGATCATCATCGTCTACTTTCCACGACTCCGTCAACGAATGAAGAACGACGATCAAAGGTAGGGGGTTTATTTTGTGTAACCTTCTTTTTATTTTTTTTGGATTGGTAACGAATTGATGCGTGGTTGTAAAACATTAGGTGTTAATCTTTCTTATTCTTTGATGAACCAATTGATGCCACCCTAAATGCGGAGGCTGCGGGCCCAACCAACCTGGCTCGACCCCTTCGCCTATCTTGTTTATGATGACCTTCGGAATTGCGATGAGGTGATGGAATGACGAAGGCAGAGAAGAAAAAGGCCACACACCCGTGGCCTCCATGAACTGTGCCGCCCCCATGGCGCTCTGGTGCTTCCGGCCGAACACCATCGGCCCGCGCTTAACCGACCTCCCCGGCCGCCGGCCTGCTTGGCCGCACCCTGCCCAGCCGAATTCCACCTACCTGCCACCGCGCGCACCCCACATGCCTCCCCATCCCTGCTCCCTCATTTCCCCCCAGCCAAGCCAGTGTCCCAGCCTCCTCGCGACCTCCTAGCTGAGCTGGTGTCCCAGCTACCTCACAGCCACCCGGCCGAGCCAGTGTCCCGGCCTCCTCGCGGCCTCCCGGCCGAGCCGGTCTCCCAGCCCCCTCGTGGTTCCCTAGATGTTCTGGCATCGGCTATGCCCTCCAGGCCTAGATAAGCTTGGCTATGCCCTCGTGATGCTCCAGGACAAACCGGCCCAGAACCCGAGCCGAACCGGCCCTGAGCTCGGCCCTAACCGCAATCGCGGCCTGCTGGGCTTGGCCCAGCAGGCCGGGCCGAACAGAACAGGCTAGCCCGCCCAATGGGCTGGGCCAGACCAAACAGGTCTAACCAGGTCGACCGTGGCTGGCTAGGCCCATACTAGGTTGGGCCATGTCGGTCCAACCGGGTCAGACCGGAATCGGCCCCACTACTGACCAATTTACTTTCTTTGGCCATATATTTGGCACCAGAGGTCTGTTTGACGAACCGTCAGTGGTGCTGGTTATCTTGGAGTGCAACGGTCCCTTTGAGTATACCCCACCAGAGTTCGGGGTAAATTCTAGAAACGGTTAGGTTGGATCGTACACGAATCCAACTGGGCCCCTATGACTAAAAGGTAAATAACTCACAGACTGGGTGTCTGATTGACACATCGTCTGTTGCTTTGAGACCTCCATGACGTGGAGGACCGTTGAGATACTTCTTCGTAGGAATTCGGGGAAGATAGAGCATCGACTAGCAGATTGTGGAGTAGATCTACCAGTGATGAGCGGGCATTTGTGTGGGAACCTAGTAGCTGGTTGAGACCTGATGACTGCTGTTCGTTTGACTCTGAGTGACTCTACTCGCCCAGTGGGGAGCGCCTTGGTGTCACGGAAAACCCACAGTGGGGAGCACATTGGTGATGCAGCAGACCCATGGTACTCGATAGGAGAAGTACCTTAGCAGGCTATGATGGGGAGTTCCTCTCTATGAGCACAGCAGACCCAGGGTGGAGAGCGCCTCTATCTAAGCGTGGTAGACCCACAGTACTCTATAGAGGAGTACCTCAGCAGTCCGTGGTCAGTGGGAAGCGACTCTTTGTGACACATAATTCCCACTGTACTCAATCAAGGAGGAGTTCTGCAGCAGCCGAGGGTTCAATTTGATACTACCCCTAAAATAAATCATGTTTGATCTGAGTCAATAACTTTTGTGTTTACCTCATGATTGAGATGGATTACATGATAACATAGGTATATCTATGGGCATATACCTATGTAGGGTTATCTGCTGATTTCATTCTTTGTGGTTTATCCTTATTGGATTTTTTGAGACCTTGAGGGTATTAGAGTCCCTACTGAGTATTGTTATACTCACCCCTGCACGGGCTATGCCCGCACCTCGTTGTGTTGGTTGTAGATGATGGACATCGCTAACTGAGGTTGAGAGTAGCAGGATTGGATGACACGTGGAGGTTGACCACATGGCATGATGGTACCCGAAGGAGACAGACAGATGTGTAGCGTCGTGGAGGGTATCTATACCTACCCTTCATGTAGGATTCCCCGAAGTATTTCCTTACAATTATCTCACTTTTCTTCAGTTGTACTTGTTTTTCAGTTGTACTTGTACTTTCCTTTTGGGCGTGTATTTTTGGCCAATTTTTCTTTTCATCACTCCTTTTTATATAGTTTTACTTATTGTTTTACTTCCAACTCGTACTCTACTATGTTTGTTTACACTTAATAAAGGCAATGCCTTCCCAGTTTTAGGGATTTATGTCTTTGGTGATAGTTGCCAGCCCCTAGCCTATGGAAGGAAAGATTGGGGTAGTCACGGCACGGGCCCTGGGGGATGGGTTGTGACAATATATATATATATATATATAATTATATATATATAATAACAATATATATAGGGGACACCCCAATAAATGTAATGGAAGAAATCTCCCATGTCTTTCCCAAAACAGGCAAAAGAAATGTCCTCATTCCATGATATATATATATATTATACATATTATAATATATATATATATATATCATTTATTATATTAGCTTTTTTTATTTACACAACCTTTATCATGAAACACACACCATAAACCACCCACCCATAAATTTAAAATTTATGTGTGTGTTTTTATGAATGTATATATGAATGAATGAATGAATTTCCATCATAATATATAAAAAATAAAGTTGATCTTCAATAAACTAAAAATTGGTCATACACACTTGGATCTACAAGATTTCAATTATGTTGGGACCACATAGAAACCTACATTTTGTATCATTGAAAATATAATTTAAATTTCAAATTTTTATACTTAATTAATTTAACATTCACTCTGATACCAATTTAAAGAACATGGGGAGTAGTGGAAGCCTAAAAATGAGAAATTTAAATTTTTTATTTAAATTATTGTTTGAAAAAATAGATACACAAAACCAATAGAGTACATTTATTTATGGATCATTTGAAAATAAATTAAATCATGAAATTTTAAATAGATCAAAACAATTAATTGTACCTTTTAATTTAAAAAGACTAGTTTTGTTTTCTCACTGTTAGCGTGTCATGGATCAAAGGTTATAAGATAAGAATCCTATAAATAATCCACATGTGCACCACAACTCTGGGGTAGTCTATCTACAATTCTCAAGTACTTTAGTTGAATATTCAATAGCTTTTTGATTTCCCTTCAATTGTGTGAAGAACGTGGACTCGATCGAGAATAATCAATCATCCCTAACATGTTCTTTCTTTGAAATATATTTATAAGAGATTGAGAGGATAGGATAGGAGAGGTTATCTATCTAAATTCATCTGAATTATGTATATCAAATTTCAAGAGGCTAATTTGAGAGTTTATACATATGTTATAATTTCCGAAATTTCATATTGGCCCGTGGAATGTAATGGCATTCATTTTAGACACTTGTGAAAACATATGATTTAATTAAGCATGTCACAAATGTAAAAAATATTTTATCACTCAATTTTAACACTTTAACTTGATACATGATAAAATATGATCCATTAACTCAACCTGTAAGATCCAAAAATAATTAAACAAACCATGAACATGTTATGTTCATTCAAATAATTATTTTCTTTCGTATTCAGTTTTATAATCAAACAACTTGTTTATACCATGATAAATAAATTCAATAATCATTATTATCAACATTATTAATATAACTGAATTATTTTTAATTTTGATTTATCACAATCATATATTCATTAGTCCCCACATGTGGGTCCCACCTCATTTGAAACTCTTATTCATATAAATATGTGAAACATGTCGATAGACATAGTGTGTGACCCTCTAGGTCCTTATCTCAATAGAATTGAGTCCAACCAATAGACCAAGAGTGGAGACTATAAACCCATCATAGACACTATGAAGATAAATAATTTCATAGATATGAACACCTTCTATGAACACGCTCTACTAAATATAACCTTTTTGTATTGTGATATCTCATAAAGAAGGATGCAAACTTCTCTCATCACTCTTTTGATGCTTTATATATTTTGTGACCTTAATAGATGCACATAACTAGTTTTACCATATAAATGGATTGAATGAAGGTTTTTTTTCTAGGTCAACCTAGGCCCATAAGATATCTCTTCCTTAACTAAAAAGTAAAAAATTAAATCTTATTCATTCAACTAATGGCATTCCCTCAATGATGCACCCACCACAAGCTTCCTCACCACACCTTTAAAATCATGATTTTTACATGTATTAAATTATGAGATCAAATGGTATAAATTTACATCAATCTAATTTTAGGAGTAAAATAAACATGTTCATAGATAAGAACAACCAATGATACCTAAAATATGTTGTGTTCCTATTAACGGGACATTCCTCAGGATCTTAGCTACTCAAGAACACTATCTATGAACTTTATCATAATAAGACTAATTGATTATGATACCCTATCTCTTGATAGTTTGACATAAATTTTTTCACCTCAATATGATATATCTAGATGATAGTAAATATATTTAATAGTATATTCATGTTATCTCGATTTTCTCATTATATCTAGGAATAGTTATATCATTTTGATACAATATTTAACCTAAGAAAATTAACACATACAAAGTGGATGTTGAAGTATAAAAACTATTATGGGGACAATAAACACATGTATATATCATAATGTATTCATGTAATGTTAATCAATGTATATCAAGGTGTTGGTTCCAGGGCTCCCACTCACAATAAAAAAACTTCACACATAAACACACTTCTTCAAACACCATCCAATAACTTCCATCAAATAAATATCCCCCTATATGATTTTTGTAATTATTTACATTTATATATGAACCCAATGAGCACATCTTTTTGTGTTACAATATAGAATGGGTAAATTTTTTCATAAATTCCTGAGAAGAAACATACATGTCCATGAGCCACATGAAGATACCATATACTGGGTAAAATACATGGAATGGAAATTGCCAAAGTTTATTGGAGGTACGTTATATAAACCATAAAATTTATGGGGATAGTTGAACTCTAGGATAAACTCAATAATTGATAAAAATTTCTTTTGAAATCACCTTTAGCAAGACATATGCAATTTGAATTTGAGTAATCATATACTCCAACATCACTAAACCGTGATCAACTTTCTATATGACAATGATATTTTATATTAATATTATTTTCTAGAGAATGATGTACTTTATTTTCTATGTGATTTATGGTACTGAATTCGTTGAATGTGAATGTTATATAATAATTTACATAAAATAAAATTTCTATAACTTTTTTATTTATCCATAATATTTTCATGCAATATTGAGTTGTCAAAATTTATTTATCATACACAATACTCATTTAAATGAAATATTTCTACAATATCATCCAAGATATACCCAAATCTCGAAAATAGAATTAATCACCTTATATAGACTTCTCATCATTTACTAAACTAGCCATATCTATATCTATATATCCCAATAACGTCTATTGGGTTTTATCTCTATAAAATAATCTAAAATATATAATTCTTGTGATATACCAAATTATTATCTCCACTAATAGAATGAAACTTTATTTTTCATAACACTTTTACATCACTGAATGATATAATGAAAAAAAATTATAGAATTAAAGCTATTAATTATAAGAGGCTTCTAATGATTTTCCAATATTTCATAATATTGGAAAGTCTTTAATCCATATATTTAGAAAATTTAATTTTTCTACTTATCAGTGTTTTTATACCCCTGATATGAGCTATAAAAAATCCTATTTACACATATTTTGTACACTTTTATCGATAAATAAATTCTTTACCCTATCATTTTATAACATGAAAACCAAGGGAAAACTTCAATTCACTAATCATTAACAATTGAAATTTTCTTCTTATGAATTGGAAAAATTATTTATATTGTGATACATTCAATCCAATAAAAATTATTTCTTAATAATCAATAAGAATCATTATCCATTGATCATTTACATTCTTTAAATAGTGATAAAGATCTGAAACATCACATTATAATCCAACATTTATCAAATTATAATCATGTCTTAAATACTAAGATTTAGTTCTCACTACAATTAGTAAAGTATCTTATTCATGTATAATTTTTTATTCTCATCTTTAAGAATCAATTATACATCATACTATTCAAATAAAAAATCTTTACAATGTAATCCATTAAGGAACAAAATTTTTTCATCAATTTGGAAAATCATGTGTTTTTAATCACTTTTCCTTATTCATTTATTTTTTTTCAAAATCGTATTTTGTTTTGACAAATGTATTTACTCTTATCTTTAAATATTAATACATGTGATATACTTCTCAATTTTGGAAATCTCTTCTTTTATATCCCTATTCTAATTCATATATTTAATAGCCACATTAAAAAATTTAGTCTCTACTTATGATAAGAGAAATTATTGATATAGAGTATTTATTCTCTTATACTCCACTTGAACATTAAAATCAAGTATAATGTTTTTTATAAATTTTAACCCTTTTACATAAATTTAATATAGTTCATTAAATTGTTTTACTGGCCTTTTCATTGGAGTTTTATTTTGATCCCTCAACGACCCCTTATGCTTGTCCTGAATAGCTATTGTTGATAACACTTTCATCCTGAAATTTTCTATTTATTTATTTAAAAATCTACTTATTCTCCAAAAAAATTCATCTTGAATTTTTTGATTTTATTTTTATATTATTTTTAGGTCTTTCTCCTTGAGGAAGAGTTATGAAAAAACCCTTCACCACCCTTATATTTGAATTTCTGTTGATTTTATATTTTTCATAATAAAAAATTTATATCCATATATTTGAATGTAATTTAATGTTTTCTTATTCCCATGTAACACCTCATGTAATGTATATTCATCCCATGAACATAACAAGGCCCTATTGTTGAAATAAACTAATGTTATGACTTCTTCTTTTAAAAACCCTTCTAGTATTACCCTTTCAATAAGCATCATTTGACCTATATTAGTTATTATACAATTTCTTCTCTTGATTATAAATTTATAGTTCGGAAAATTCGCGATAAAAACATGATGGTTTTTCCAATGATAATTATGATAATCCTACACATGGTTATTAATAAAATTTGTGTGATTTTTATCCCATAATTTCAATACTTTTTTCTAAGAATATTATATGTGAAACATTGACAATGTGTTGTGAAATTAAACACCTAGGATATATTAGTGATCACTATTAATTATTTCATACTTCAATTTTCCTAAATAAAGGGTACATAGTATATTTTATATTAATAGAGCTTGGTGATATCATCCCAAAAACATCAATAGGCACCAATTCTAACAATGATGTCGGCATACTATATTTCATCTTCTATTTCATATAAATGTTATTTCATATTTGGAAAACATCACATAAGTGAGTATGATCCAATGTAATATTAGGGTAAAAAAATGTAATTCCGCATTTATAAAATCTTCGATGTTTTTTTCTAATGTGTATAAATCATTTATAAAAAAAAATTTATTTTCATCTTCCTCATACAGATTCACATATATTATTCTTTAATAATGTTCTATTGATTTCCATTATTTATTTTTACATGAATTAATATTAAATTATCCGTTATCTTAACTATATAAATCTTCTTGGTGACGTTTATTGCATGTTTCAAGTCACAAAATTTGATTACATAGAGTAATTTATGACCAAGGGATACAACAACCATGACATACTTTCTCCAAATTTCATTTCCTCTAATTTATCCTTCTCAAAACCAACGGTATCAAATAATTTTTCATTTATAAATTATATATAACCTTCCTTGTGAAATTTTATCCTTTAGATAGGATCATTATTTCCCTTAATTTGGATGGTACATCTTTTATCAAGAATCCACAATCTATCTTAGTCTATTTCTATCAATGAAAATTATACTATCACAAACTTCCCATGAATTTTCATTTTTATAAAAAAAAATTAATTCATATATAATTATTATTGATACTAATATTCCTATAATGAATATTATATATCCTTCTTATATTACGAATTTCTATAACTATTTTATATTTTTATATTTTTCAATGAAATATTGAGTTATTGTGAACTATAATTTGAGCATTCCCTTGAGAGATTCTTTCTCATATTTAAGGAGTAATACATGGAGTTGTGTTTATAACCTTCACATTGATGGTATTTATTTATACTTATATTTCTTTATTTCACTTGATATTTTATGTTACTCTTTTTTATGAAACACACTTATTGTGTTTACTCTATATTTCCAGAACTATATCACCTAATATTTGGTGTACTATTAGGGTTTTTTATTATATAGTAGTATTTTGGACCATTCCAATATCAATTATCCTCTTATGAGTGTGATTTTATGGATTTTTTTTAACCATGATGGATTTTTATGATTAATTCCCACACCTACCATGCATTCATTATAAAAATATTGTTTTATGGAAAATTCTTTTGGACATTTATTGGATTTTTCAGCCTCTATTTTTTTTCAAATAACATTTCATCATTCTTCTTGATTCTAATCAATGATTCATTCCCCGTTATTTATCTTTGATATTTTTCTTCATCTCGATAACTTCTCTATAATTATCCTTCATTAATTTTATCTTTTCCTTCATCATAATGGTCAAACCATCAATGATATGCGCATATGCATCTATTTTGAGGATGATCTGAATATCTTCTACTATATCTTTTTATTATTAGATTGAACGATTTTAATATCAATAACTAAATTGTAATTTTTCTATTTTGTAGTTTTATATTGTTTTTGGAATTATATATATTTTATTTTTTGGTTGTCCAAAAACCAATATCTTTAATAAAAGACTATAATTCTACCTTAATGTTATAAAATCATAAATAGAATAAATAGGTATGATCCAAAATTCCCAGTGACCAAATGTTTTCTTTCATTAATGTTAGAGATTACAAACTATCAGTGAGGATCTAAGGACGAAAGTTTGGGAGACTATACCCTCAATCAGATAACAAAAAAACCAAAAATAACCAAACATGTAATCAATATACAGTCATATTAAGTACAGGATGACCATGTACATTATAGAAAAGAATAAATGAATAAGAATCTATGTAACTCCAATCCCATTCTTATCCCTATCTCTAGACTCTTAGTGATCCATCCCACTAGTTAATAAAACTAAGGACTTATCCCAACTAGTATTAATAACAATTTAGGGATTTTTGGATACCCAAGTGTCACGGTTCCCTGAGTAGGTGGTGAGTACAACTCAGTAGGACACCACCAATGTTGTTATATAAAACACCATAAAATATAGTGTACATGAAAGTTATAAGAATAGATAAATTTTTAGTAAAAAAATATAAACTACACACAAAATATTTATCATGAAAACAATAATTTCCAAAAGTTCATAAGTATGATGGGTCCTTATAGGCCAAATCTACCAGCTTCAGTGTCAATCCGGAAATAACATCAACCTTCCATGTCTAATGCATCCCCATTTGAAGGCATAGATAAAAGTTTTTACATAACCTACTGTATGGGATGGTACATTTAAATGATGAGCTATTGTTTAACACATCCGACAAATAGGGGATTTTCAATATAGATCGACATTAATGTTAATCTAAAAATCACATAAGAAAGGACATCTCATACGTGATACAAATAATATATCAAACATCACATCACATCAAGAAAGATTCATAATCATCTCAACTCACTTGTGATCGACATAGAGAATTGGTCTCAGAAGGATACACCCCCCACACACACACATGAAATAAATCAATTATATGTATCATGGGGATAAACACGCACACCACATGTGATTACACATCAAACATTAGTATTAGGGGAAACATATGCACACTCATGTGATCAAGGAATCAAACATGGTCTCACTGATACACATGCACACACATGTGATCAAGGAACCAAACATTGTCTCAATGATATATATGAACAAACATGTGATCAATGTATTGACAATTTGAAAATTAATTTTTAATTATGAAAATGTGATTCATACAAAAAGTATTGACATAAAGAAAAGGAATCACATCAAATCAAGGGGGAACACACAAAAATGATTTGCAGTCAGTAATAATTTGGTAGGGAACACAAGATGGTGTAAATAATTAATCTATCTCCTTATCTCTCTACTCTGGACAAAACACCCACCAAAAAAATTCATTCTCTCCATACATGCCCAAAAATGCTACTCTAATTGGTTATTAATTTGGAGTTATGAATATAGTAATCCAATTACCATAATGGATCCATTTTCCCCTATAGTACCAAAAACAAAACATCTAATTCTGATTCCACGTCATCAATTAGTTGATTGTATCTATTATGCAACAAAATTCATGTATTCATGCATCTGGCCTCCACACCAATAGAGTTGTTTGGTCCATATAAAACCCTAAAACCCATGACTACTAATCCTATTATGTCTCTCATCATCCCCCACCCCCATGTACTTAAATTTCATGAACCGTCTACATTAAACTTAATTCCACTGATCAGTGGATTTTTTCCAATCCATCTACCTTAATTTTCCATACCAGATACCAAATTCTCAATGAATCATGGTAGTAATCTTCCCAACATAGCATATTTCATCCCCCCTATTATGGAAAACCTAGATCCACAATAAACACCTTCATCGACAATAGATAGAGGGTGAAACAATATTTTATTCCCTCTATTTTCATGTTCATTTATTCCCATTTATTCTAGAACATAGTGGAAAATATTAAGTCATTTATTTTTATCTCTATCTCCTAGTTCCCTACTCCCTAAAACAATTTTGTGTGAAAATAAATCTTGGAATTCCCTAGAAAGTTTATTCAAAATCTATGTACCATTTAATACCATACCCTTCTCCCATATTCTCCTTGAAAAAATAGATTCATCATACACTATGAATACATTCTTGCACCATAGTGGTAGTGAGATTCCATGTTCACCACTTTTCTTAACATGTTCTCTTCTATCAGGATCTCCTAGTTCCTTACTCACTATATGAGAAAATTCATTTTCTTATGAATCACTTTACACTATAATTTTATTTCTTATTCGTCTAGTTCAGTCCCTACATGAAATAGTACTATGAAGTCTTGATTATTATATCTACCTAAGATTTAACCCTTAAAACAACATCTTTCTAGTTCATCAATGATATTGATTTTTTAAAAAATTAATTTTTCTCTTATTAAGGATGGAATCCAACTATTTTGGGTTAAAGATCGCCTCTTTGAAACAAATACTCAGAGTAGGACACATCAGAAAATAAATTCTTTCACCAACCCAATTATCCTTACAAATGATGATATCAACTCAACCCACCACCCATCTATTTTTATCATGAAGATCCTTTAAATGGTTCATCATGCACCATGAAAGGATTGAGAGTATCCTGGTTCCACTTTCCCAGTTCTCTCATCCTTCTCTATTCCAATCCCTAATGAATATCGCCCATAAATATTTCCCGTCAATGACATCACATTCCAGCTGCGCCTTTATAGAATGCATGGATTTAATTATACTATACAGGTTGAAACCGCCCTCCTCAATCAGATTTTCTAGATTCTTCTATGAATCCGAAGGACGCCATCCCTTGTTGATAACCCACACAGCAAGAAGGTCTATGTAATATAAGGCACACCTTTTTTATTTATCTTTGGTCATTTGTAGCTAGGAAAAAATTCACCACATAGGGTTCCATCATGGCCCATTGAAACTTGAAATTTTTTTTCTTATATTAATTTAATCAGTTATGAAATTGAATTGATTAAATAATTAATCATGGTTGAATTCCTCTCGTGGTAATTGATTTGATAAATAAATTAAAATCTCATGATAGTGTTATATTTTGTTTCAATGTGTTACATGAATCTCGTGATCTACCACCCAAGGGTGTATTGAACACATAAAACATGACAATACACTAAAAATAAACCTTAGGATTGTGTACAAATAACCACCTACCATAGAAAAACAACTTCCATATAAAAAAATATCTACATCGTTGTTTGATTATTCTATGTTCAGTTGGCCTCTATAAATATCAATGAGGTCCTACTTATTCCCACAGATTTTAAATTATCAATTATTACGAAGTCATATTTAATTAAATTGTTATAAGGAAAATAAAATTCCAATGACGTGGGAATAATTAATAAATAGATATCGAGATATCATCCCCTAGTTAAAAACACACCCAACCCTTCATGGAAGGTCCAAAACATACTTTCAACTTCATTATGGGCTAAATCAGTGCCATGTGGAAATAAAATAATGAAAAAAAAATTATCTAATTAATTTGTAAAATTTTATAGTACACCAACCAAGAGACATAACATAGACACAACTTAATCTAATGGAGTTTGTGCTACTCTTGGAACACTCTTGACTCTAAGATAAGAAAAATCCCAAAAATCAATTCCATGTTATATAGGCCAATTTAACTCAATATGTACAAAACCTAAAGAATATATCATCATGTTACATAACATATACCAAACTCCATTCAACAATATGTGTTCACTAATAGGTGATATTCTCTAGCTAGGTTGATCTAAACCCCCATTTCACTCAGACAATTAAATCATGATTTGATCAAATTTTCATCCTATTTTTTTATGAAAGTTCAAAGCAGTGATCAATCATTGACCAATATGATCAAAGGATAGAGTATATATGGAGTTTTTTAGATTTTAACAGATCATAAGAGATAAGTATTACCATAATTATTCATCTAGAATGAACAACATAGAGATCTACCACCAAATGAGGAGAAAGGAGTCCAATAAATAAGAATAATTGAGGACATCACCATGATTAATCAACAATATTCATATATATCCACCTTGGATAAATGGAAATACTTTGAGGGAGGATAATTTAGGGTGAAATAAAAATACCCCAAAAAATATTGAGTAAAACCTATTAAACTCATGGGGGATCAACATCCAAAAATTCCAAAACATCCTGAACTTAATTGCCCGCAGCATGGCCCAAAACCTCACTAGTGAGGGTATAATGTATAAATGGTTGTCTAATAGACATCTAGTATAGGCTCAATAGATAGATAGTGAGACATTTTGGGAATTAGGTCTACTACCCTCCCCACCGGCTAGCAGGTGGCTAGTGTTGTAGCCCCAATTTCTTCGTGTCTCCTCCACTAGAATTTAGTGCTCTAAGTCACCATATGTGCTACTATTCAGGCCCAATATCACCTCTAAAATTTTCTTGAATAATAATCATATTTATTCAACAATAAGTTCACTGAATGATTCATACTTCATATGTAATTTTCAAACGTCCTTTGAAACACATAACCCATACTGATGTGGGTCATTACAATCTCATTGTCATAGAACTTATCATCCTCACGAATTTATAGTAGTATAACAAACATGTGTCCAATTCATCCATGATCATAAATCACATAGAGACCTTTATGTTCCATCCCTAAATGATAAATCTCCACCTCATGTTCATAGTCAATCCTAGACACCAATAATGCTCTTCCAGCGTGACTCTAATCATGAAAACGAAAAGACAAACCAAAACCTCACAATTTTCCAACATATAGAATGTGATTACTATATCCATCAAACAAGATATTCCATAGTGTATTCATCTAATTCCTTAGAAATAATCATAGTGATCCCCATCATAAAAAAAATCAAAGGGAATAAGATTTTGGATGTCCAATGTCACACCCAGTGAAATTTAGTTCTATTGTGCTCGATCAAATGCAAGACATAAGTTAAAAGATGATATTAGAACTATTGATCGATCTAAGAAAAACCAAATAGAATTTACTGAAAAAGAATAACCTGTACATGATGACCTTTTCATAGGAACAATAAGTTTATTTAATACCTCATTCATACTAAATAAGATGAACTCTAAGTGGTTCCAACCTACAACATACAGGTTCATTCAGAAATAGCAGTCACAAAATTTCCATATTACTACCTACAAATGTACATAGCCTAAAAAACTCACACTCCAGGAATCCAGTGATCAGGATGAATTAATATTCTAATTCATTGTCATATCAATGAAAAATTAAGATTACATATCAAATTTACTTCATGATAATTTCCCTTGTTGATTCATCAACCACTTTTATGAGCCACAAGACCCTCAGACATGCATTAATGCTCCAATAACCTGACACCCACTGAATTTAAATCAAATTCTCCTTAGTCAAAAGACCACATCTAGTCTCTATCATGTGGTAAATATAAATCAAATTTCATGAATTTTTTTAAACCATTCACTCTTTGTCTCATCAAAAAAAAGTTTATCTGGAGTCCCAAAAATCATCCAACTGGTAAACTTATACAAATACCATGACCCTTCCCACAAGAGAGATTATTTCACTCATGATAGGTTGATACTGTAACAAGAAAAACATTTATCAGTGGAATTTTTCCCTTATTATAATTATATTATATTGTATAGAACACATACATAGAATATAAATTCCAATAAAAACTCTATTCTAAAAAATGACGAATGAAAAATGTGATATTCGTAGAAATTAAGAAACATATACTAATGGAATAGTAACTTGACCATTGGAATACTAACATGGTTATTAGGAATAATAATCTAGAAAATATAATATTAACCCCACCTATTAGTGTATAACTAATTCTTATTCATCTTATAAATCAAAATATGATATATTTATATCATGGTATATGTCAATAAACATTTAAAAAATGATAAATTAAGTGTGGATATTTTTTAAGCCGTAAATATCTATTTAAAATTTTATTATTAATATAATGATATAAAAGAAAATTTGTTTTAGTAAAATAGTTTCAAAAAGTAAAATTTTGTTTTATTATGATTATAAGGTAATTTTATGGTACCTTAATTAATTTTTCAACGTGTCATAAATTCAATTATAATTTTAAAATCATGATTTTTTTTAATAAAAGATTATCTTAATAAAGAATTAAATTTCTCACATTTAAAAAATTATTTTAAAAAAATGGAGTCCACTTTTAAATTCTACACATTTAAAAATATTATTGTCAATATTTTGTTTTTTCTTCAAATAGTAGAATTTTTAGTGAATAGTGAAATACGATAATTTACAATATAAAATATTATAAGATAAATGCACTATTTATTGATTTATTTTTTTATTAAAATGTCAAAATCTAGTAATATACATAATTATTAAATATATTTAGTCATTAGTTTTAATACTATTGGAAGTATTGGTCAAAAAAATAAATTACCGAATAAAATAATCAAAAAACACCCCTCTCTACCCCTATAAATACCACCCCTTCTCCTCACACCTTAAAAGCCTTGAAGTGTGTCCAAATTCTGTCCAATTTTTTTTCCAATACTATACCCCATGTCTAGAATTCTTTGGTCTCAACAAAATTCCAAACCCAATTTCCTTATGTAGGTGTTGATTTATAACCTTTAAGGATGAAATGTTTTCATTTTCCTTTATCTCCTTCAAGGTAGGTAACAAAACCATTATAAAAATTGAAATAGTTTTTTAAATTTATGTTATAACATTTTTTATGTTCTATAACTAACATATATACATAATGTTAAATAAAAGAAACCTAACTGGTTAATGATGATTGAAAAACTATAAAATTAATCTAAACTATATCATTAATGTGTTTTTTAAAAATCATCAACATATCAGGATTAAAAATCATATATTAGACCATTTATAGTTATATAAGTTTATTAATAATATATAATATCAATTATATGTAATTGTTCTCATTTTACATGAGCTTCTATACTTATATACAAGCGAACTGACCATGAAATCCATGAAAAGGGACACTTCCATAATGACCGATTTGAACTCTATAACTCAAAAAAATGGCCATAAACGAAGATAAGAAATTTTAATAAATCAAATACATGTATAATTAAATAATTATTTAGTAATTAATTAATATAATTTTATTATATATGATAATAAATAGAATAAATCATTCAAACAAAAAGGTAAAGGGATTCTCAAACCCAATTTCGATTCTTTGGGTTTTTCATCTTTCAGGAAAAAAATTATTGTGGTTGTTCTTTTAATATTCCTCAAATATAATTTCATTGTTCTTACCTTTTCCTTTTTGGGATATACTTGTTTCTAATCTGGTTTTATAAAAAATAAAAATAATTCCAAAACAACCCGTCTTTCCAAAACATCTTGACTCCTCCTAGGATCATTTATTCTTCACTCAAGTGTAATGATTCTTATATCAAATATGTTTTTCCATTTTGGGAATCCCAACGTTTTTCCATGAATGTATGATTTATGAAATTAAACCCATTACTTTCAATGGGTTATTTTATATCCATGATTGATATACATTATATTTGGAAAGTATGATTCTGTAGATGTTATGATATGACAGGTGCACCACGAATTTATGGTGCTCCAATACATTAGTTAGTGTGATGTATCTCGTCAGATAATGTACATTATTCTTGAACATGATGGTAGATTTTTTTGACAATGATGATTTTATAATTAGAAACATATGTTATGCATGAGTGTGATTCTATCTTTTTCACAACTATGTGTGGTACTTGACCTCTAAGATATTATGTTTCATTTGTATAAATTACTACATTATGTACCTTTATCTAGTTATTACTCTCATTATTATTATGGTGATCCCTTTATTATGTTATGATAATGATGATTCTCACTCATTTTATATTTATTTGTATCCTTATCTATCCACTTAGTGGGATTTCAGGTCACCCCTTTCTTTGATGTATATCCTCAGGTAATTACTTATACTAATCTGTACATGAGGTCCACTAAGAAGATAGAGAATAAGGAATTAAATAATGTTTATGTTTAATTAGGTAATTATTATGTATGGTCCTAATTTTCCCAATACTCTAAACTTATTTCTACATGTTTTGTAATTTTGTTATGTTATATATCTTTAAAAAAATTTAGTAGTGATGTAAAAAAAAGTAGGGTCACTATAGATACTTCCCAATATAGAGTGATCTTATTGTCACCTTTTAGTGATTTTATTAGTCTACCCTCCCCTAGACTAGTCCATCACCTAATTCAATTAATAAACATGACCTTCTACCTAACCCCAATTTTCAAAAAAGAACTAGACGCTGCACGCACCTGGTTTCCCATAAAACATTCCACTATATCTAATAATCCATTCTCGACACGTATAATGTCCTTTAGCATCCTTGGAATGATTTACCTCTTTCAACAAAGTCATGTAACACCCCCTCATGTAGGTTTCTACATATATCCACATCATTTCCATAGATTAAAAACTCATTCTGACCACACAACTGAGCCTCAATTCATTATTGATGTCATCTCCCACAACAAAGACATCCCCACTTATAGAGACATCTCAAAATACAAGGCTAACCAGATGCATTCCCAATACATCAGTTGATGATAGAGAGGGTGTCCTATAACTGGATTAATCATTTTCCAACCATCAATACCTCATTCACGATCATCCAAAATAACTAAAAACATTATTTTGGACAACTCACCACCTCACATCCACTAGTTTATCTAAATTTGTGCAAGTCCATAGGGCATGAAAACACATCCATCAAGTCCTCCCAAAAAGGCATGAAAACACCACTATTTAATCCAATATAGTGAAATTACCTATGATTAAAATACCTTTGATCTAGGTTTCACTTGCATTTTTAATTTTTCCACACTATCATGTACCATCCCCTCCAACATGAGCACTCAAAACACTCCACATTAGAAAATAAAACTCATTTCTTTCAAAATTCATAGTGCATCGTCGAACACATTGTGTCATGTAAAGATGATGAGAATTCTACCATTTAATAACCTCTATGTATGACCAAAAAGGGTATTAACTAATCATATAACATGTTTTTATTCCAAAGAAAATGTCCAAGAAAACCTTGGTCCTACTCTCAATGCCACTATGGTCCAGCTGCTCTAAAACCAAACCTCGTATCATGAGTAAAAGAACTAATGTTTCTCCATACTCTGAAGTGGAAGATAACTTAAAGGATATTTTTAAGCCATAAAAAGTTTTATCACATAAATATGGGAATTTTATGAAAATTTCTTCCTATAGAATGAGATTAGACTATTCCTTCATAAGGAAAATCCTCACCCAGGTTACCATAATGTTATAAAAGACACCAGATCACTAGTAACTAGAGTTTCATTTTCAAGGCTAGAAGGTCTTAAAAAAATCTCACACCTAGTTACATTTGGGTCACAACTCATGGAACAAAATTTATGTTATTAACATCTTCTATTTCATGTTGTATTCATTATTCATATGACCACACTTTGAGGATATATATACTAAGATCGGTTAAACAGTATTCCACTAGGTATGTGGATCACTCCCCATAGGTTATAGTTGAAACCATAATTAACAGTTCCTATCTAATGGATACCCAAATAAGGTTCTTACTAAGATAATTAATGTTATATAGTGACCTAAAAAGTGTACTAAACCTCATGTGCATAGAATAATTGTGTCATCATCATGGTTTCCATCGTCATCGAAATCATTTCCATGGTGTAGAACACCATAGTCTCAAATGAACTACTGTCATAAGTCAAAAATCATAGTGTTCCAACTAAGTAGAATTTTTTTAATAACTTGTATGTTCATTAATGGTACATGTTATTGAAACTATGAAGCAGACTCCTCAATAATCAACACAATCACACAAAAGTAACATATATTTCATGAGAAACCAATGTGTTGAATATGATTCTTGTCAAGACTCTTCCTAGTATATCCAAGATTCAAATCCATATGAAATCAAAAATTGAAAATATTTCTGCATCACATGAGATGAAAAAATATTATCCTAAAAATTAAAAAAAATAACATAAATCCCATTCCTAAGTAAACTAAAATTCCCATGATAAAGGTGTTTGAGTCTCAATATAATGAGTTTCATCGCTATCTCCAACACATTCCTACGTTTCCTATCTACCAACTCTCCAAAACAAGAAAAGAAGATAATATCCTTTGATATAATCATGTAACATCCTTACTTAAAAAACTGGGTCTAAGTGGGAATGTTGCCTAACTTCATGTGGGCCTCCCCGTATGTTAAATGATGTTAAATTGTAGTGAGGGTCTAAGGTCAAAACATTGGTAGACTATACCCTCAATCCAAGAACTCAATTAAAAAAATAAACAAATATGTAATTAGTATACAATTATAGTAAGTTAAATCCATAAACATATCAACATTATGAATTATTAATAAAATAATAGTTTAATAATTAACAACTAGAATCAAGTCATTATTTTCCCACTTGGATGATCACATAGAAGATAGAAAGGAATTAAAGTACAAAATCCTCTTAAAATCCAAAACTCAACTTATCTCAAATGTCATACTCATAGAGTTATCCAACCATTTGATCAAACCCAAGCCTTTTCCCATGTTTTACTAGAAAAAAGTGAGGGATGCCCTAGTACACAATTTTTTGGGCCCCCTGAGAGGGTTATGATTTAAACTCAGTAGGGAACCACCAACATGGGAATTTATATTACTAGTAAATATTTTTTACATTCATGTGATAAGAATAAATAAACAGTTAGTAAATAAAGAAAAAAAATGAACAAGCAATAATTAGAAAGCAGACAAGCTATTGGAATGTTCATTCATCAGTTGGTTCCATAGAGTCTGGCTCTACCTACATTGGATCCATGCTATTAAAACATCAATTAGTTATTTATAACACATCCCCGATCAAAGGAATAGACCAAAATACATTTTTCATGTCCCTAAAATGGTATTTCTCATGTATATGTCAACCTCCTAACTAAAAAATTCCTCTTGGGTGGATATTCTATATGGACTAACCAACACATTCAAATGCATAAGATATTGGAAAAACACATGTGAATCATGATTGAAGTGATAGATCAAACATCATGTCATATCGAGTAATATTCATAATCATACCAATCCACATGTGTCTAGCATCATGTATAGCTCTCACAGGGATACACAACAAACCGCCTGAAAGAAACCATGTATAGGTATCACATTGATACCCATAGACCACATGTGCTCAAATATCATATATAGGTCTCACAGGATACATACACACAAATATGTGATCATGGAATCAATCATACTCTCACAACAACACATGCACATACATGTGATCATGGAATAAAAAAAATTCTCACATATATATACAAACATGTGATCAAGGCGTAAAATATGGTCTATTGAATCTATATATCATATACCAAATCCTCAAAAAAAAATAGGGTACATGTATTCAGAGGAATACGTTAGTGATAAATATTCAATATTCAGTATCTAGAATACAAGATAGAACACAAGGTTTCATCATGGAACGTGAAACTTTGTCAGTTCATTAGGAATATTTTTTAAATAATTAATATTTGGAATTCACTACCTAATTTGTTAAGTCGCAGTGTCTTTCATTATAATTGATTAGATAAATGAATTAAAAAATCCTATTGTGTTTCCAGTTAGTTCTTATAAATTTCTTGAATCTAAATGTCAACCAACCAAGGGTGGTGTGAAAATATACCACATTCCAATAAACTATGCCTAAAACATACAGTCATGAATATAGTACCTCCTACCGTAAATAGGGATAACTCACATTTAGTAAAATATCATATACTTTGTCAAAGTCGTCCAAGTCTTGTCCGCCTCCATCAATTTTCAGGATTTCATTCTTATACCCAATCATAACAAAATACTAATTAAAACTAAATAATAATTAATTAAATTATTAAAAGTAGATTCAAATTCAAATGTGAAATGAAAACTTTATGGAGGTCATACTGAATATAATCTCTTAGATTGAACCATGAACACTTATCCATAGATGTTTTGTATCTTACGTATGACTTTATTTTTGGACAGAGACCTATTTCATGTCCACAAACAACCACAAATTTAATATAATTAAATTGTAATATTTTGAATAAAACTAATCAAGTGTTCTACCATAGTTTCAGTTTTTTCAATAATATTTGGAGCCACTCTTAGGGCACTCTCAGTTCTAAGAAGATTAAAATCCCAAAATCAATTCCATGTTACGATGGATAATTTATCTTAATTGGAACCAAATCATTGATTATATCATAAATGTGAATACATTAAATTAGACTCCCTTAAATGAAATTGATCATCATTATTAAATATCCATTATCCAAGTCATTCATTATCTCCATTGTCTTAAGCAAATAATATCATGACCTGAAGTAATTTTCATCTAATTCATTAATCAAGTTCACACCAATGATCAATTGAAGACTGATATGATCAAAGTAGAGAAAATACAAGTAGAATTGAGATTTAAATGAATCAAAATGGATAAGGGTTACAATTATTATTCATCCATGATTCATGGAACATGGATCCACCAATGTGTGAGGACAAATGAAGAAAGGATCAAATATGAAATGATAATTTCACCAATAATTTCCAAGTCTTTGCATCTAGATCAACCCCATATAAAATTAAAATATTGGAGGGAGGATAAGTGAGGTGAATGGAATAATATCAATAGAAAATAGATCCTATCCTATTATACCTGATGGGGCTTAAATTTCCAAAACACTAAAAACACATATCACTTAACCCCCACAATGCACACCCCACCAGCAAGCTAGTTGGGGTCAACTAGCTTGATGGTGGTCCACATTCCAAAAAATTATGCCTTCGTAAAATATCATTGATACTTATTGGGTATTAGGGATACTTCTCTCACCACCATCTAGGTGGTAGGTGATATTAGGTAGCCTGTGGTTGCCACTGCATCCCTGGATAATCTGGTTCTCCTGGGATAAAATCCTAAGCTCTGAGTCTCCCAACATGATTCTATTAAATTAAAAAAATACCTTTTAAAGGATATCAAACAGGAATCATCTTAGTTCCACATTAATTTCTCAAAATGAGCTATCAACCATTCAAAAAGATTACACTTCTTCCAAAAACATATCCTATAATAGCTAACATTATTATAAAGGTATATAAATTTAACATTCAAATTTTTCCCATGTTAATATTTTAAATATATCTAGTAATATTTTCATATCTAGGAACCAAGCCGGCATGATATTCCAATGTTTATTGAGATTTTGATTGATATTTTAAAAATATTAAGAATATTAATGTCACACACACACAATTTTCTAGGAAATGTTGAATAACTCTAGAATATAGGATATTATCAGAAATCTAAGGCCTCTATTGAGTTCAAAAGATGGTTATTACCCTACGTGTGACATAAAACTTATGTTATTCGAGTGTTTAGCTTGGGTGCCAACATGGGTGGACAAATAATTAAATAGAAATTAATTTAATTAATTAATTGATTAAAAAAACCTAGAATATTATATAAATAGTTTATTATTTACAATTATTAGGTTTTGATTTATAACTCTCATAACTGAGAGATATCATTAGGGGTGTTCATTGGCGGATGACAATGGATCATAGCATCAGGTCGATAACATAGGGATCATCTATTCCTATATGGTTCATGGATCTCACCAATGACTATGATGCCCAATTGTTATTCATTATAGATTAATCCAAACATGAGGTAGAATTTTTTTATTTATATGAATTATACCTATTTATTTATCCCATATTGAATTCAAATTAATTCCAAAAACAATAATTGTTTCACGCATCAATGGTTGATTTATTTTATGGTAAATTATTTTTTCATTGTTTATTATTCATCTGTGTTCGCCTATTTTATGTTAATAGATCTAGACTTAAATAAACAAATAATGAAGCTCTTTATCCATATTTTTTTATGGTTTCCTCAGTGTTTCTTTTCATGTTCATCATGGTACATATCATTAGTTCGCGGTTTGATAGATACCTAGTATCTAATAATTGAGAAAATGTTCTTCAACACAACAGATTGATACGAATAGCGCCGTCTATAATCAAGTGTGTGATTAGAGTGTGAAAATGAAGTATAATCATCATAGGGTTGATATTGGACTGACATTTTTTCCATGTTGATTCATGAATATTTCATTGTACATTTATGGTATAGCTCAATGTGCTGATATTCGAGCAGACCGAAGCCCGATTTCCGATGAACAATGATGGCGAGGGTCATCTGACCGTAGATATGAATTTATCAGTGAGATTGATGGTGGGGGTGGATGTTATAGATGATAAATTATTGATGCCACAAGTTTCTAGAAAACATGAGTTACAAGGTGTATAATATGTAATTACAAGTTGTGTGGGGCCATGGTTATGCCACTAGGGTTTCTGTGAAATTGAAATGTCACACATCATGTTATAGGTGCCATAAAATATGTTCCATGTGGATGGAAACTTGGTGTCTACTCAATAGTACATGGGAAAAACATGGATAGGTACACGGTCACTGGGAGAGTACTTTGGTTGATCCATGTACTCATACATAGTCAAGAGTACACATGAACTACCTTATATACATGGGTGAAAATAGATGTCATGGGCAAGGTAGTAGCCAACATCTTCACAGCGCATAACCCAAAGGGACACAATATGTGGGTGGAGATTTACATGCCATGTGATATATAAATACATAGTCATAACATAGGTTGGAAATAAAAGTTGTGTACTCATTGTACATGTCATGTACTCCCTCTGAGGATGCTTGAAACCCTACATTTTGTTATTTTAAACTATGTTTGGTTGAGTGTGATACCTTGATCCATTCCCATTATGGTACAATGTTGAATTATTTCTTCGGCATTTTATGGTGATCCATTCCATTGGTCTATTATTGGAAAAATTTGATGAATCCCATTATGGGAAAAGTATGGGATCCTCTATCGATCCTAACTGTCGATCGCGGTATCGGTGTGACCACCATACATAGGTTATTGATCCCCTATCTAGAAGGGTGATACATTAAGGTTTGTGTTGTACCCCAATGGACCAAGGTGTGATCCCCAACTTGGATGATGAGATCTTCAATGGTCCAATGAGTAGTCATCTGTAATGTCTCAACGATCATGACTATTTAGAAGAGCATCATTAGTGATATCATGACTTAAGGAATGGATTCATCTAGATGAGAATTACCTTGAAGCCTAAAAAAATATCTTTTATATGGAAGTATGTGTTGAGACCACATGAAACACATTTTATATTATGATTATATATAGGTTTTATTATATTTATGTGATGAGATGTCTACTCCTGATGCATTGGGATTGGTTATTTTTGAGTGTCCTATTATGTCATGTTATACTCATTCCTACATGGGATCTTCTCACACGTATTCTGTCATATATAGATGAGTACTATTTTGAGGTTTTTCTAGGAGTATTATTAGTATAAGATCTTAGTTCGGGTCTAGACAATATGAGGTGTATAATGGTGTTTCATTTGATTGTTTTATCCTCCTTCTAAGTAGGGAAGACTTGTTTTCAATATTTTGGGCTTGTATTTGGCACCTTTATTACATTTTAGTACTTAATGTTATAATTTTATGTGGGATAGATGTTTTTCATGAATTAATGTTATCAATTTATTTTACATTCTCATCATTATATGTTACCAGAGATTTGTGCATGTATATAGGTTAATTAGGAAAATGCCTCCCATATATGGGATATTCTTACTCAGCACTAGTCCCCATCCCCTAGCCTATTAGATGTGGTCATAGGGTGGTCATACTCGGTATATCATTGTCTAGGTGGGCCCTGGATTGGTATTTAATGATAGAGTGGTATCAAATGATGGTTCTACCTTAGGACCAGACTATAGAATTTTTTCTTCAAATGAGATTGGTTTGAGATTTGTGACAATAGTGTTAAATTGTTTCGATTTTGGATTTCAAGACCATGACTCTAGTGTTGGTTCAATAGATGATGTATCCATTCACCAGGACATTGATATTTTGTTTTGAATCAATTCATATAGACACTGATTACATGGAATAAAATTGGTTCATTCATATATAGTAATGGGTTAGGTTTCCAGGTCTTTCTAAAGTCATCTCCCTATATATACTCTTTGATTATGGTGTGTCATTTTTTTAGATTCCTCCATAAATATTTCTATTCAGGATTCCACTACATCATCATGAGGATGATCCACGGAGTGAAGAGGAATCAATACAGGGGCATAAAAATGATATAGTACCTCTATTTGGTTCTTATGTTATACCACCACCCATTGAGTATCAGATATCACCATAAGTACCATCCAAGTATACACATACGGTTATTTTGCTACATGAGTTTTAGAGTGGGTGAAATCCTATGTTTTGAGGTGATCCATTACCCTAGGTAGCTAAGAATATTCTAGAGTAAGTCACCAATTTTACCCCTCGTGAGGACACCTACAAATCTTGTGAAAGTCCACGCAGCGACACTTATTTAGGTATATAATGGGAAATGGTAGAGTTTGATCAATCATTCACATGATAAGAAATCTCTCTCCATGTCATACTTTTACTGTCTCTTTGTGGAGGATTTTTATTCATCCAGGTTTCAATCAGTGTGCATCCAAGCGCTTTTGTATTTCAATAGGGAAGTATGATTGTGGAAAATTATTCAGTGAGGTTTACTAATCTCTCTTGATAAACACTAGATATGATATGAGATTATTTTATTCAAATAATATACCTTTTATCAGAACATATGACAATATATTAGGGCTCCAGTGAAATATCGTTGTATTCTAACCAATGTTGATGTTCTTGAGTAGGACTTGGTAGTGAATAGCATCCTAGTAGAGCTAACACTAACGATGGTTGCTGGTAGTGGGAATGTAAGAGATGAGACATCAATATCTTATAGTTAATGGATGTAAAATGATTATAAAATGTCATATTCATTACGAGATGATCCTATGATACATGATTGGTGGTTTAAGGCTCTTGGTATAGCCCATGTCATCCCAAGGTGAGGTAGCCCTTCTCATGTGATGGTCTAGGACATCATGCTCAATAATTTCTAACCAATCATATAGCTTACATGGATATGATCAATGGACCATCCATTAAGTTATAGAGGAATAATTAGGTAGGTCCATAGGGTGGAATATGTGTCATAGGATTTGAATGAGTAGTAGGAGGTGGTAGATAATTTTACTAATTACCACCATCAGCCCTCAGTGGTCTATGCTATACTCAGGGAGCTAGTGGTTAGGGGAGGAGATTGTTTTGGGAAATTGAGTTATATGACTCTAAGGATTTAGGGATGATATAAGGTATTATATGTGAATTTTTCTACTTAAGGTTGTTATTTTATAGGCAATGTTGTAATACACTCTTTTCTCTCTACTTCTCTAGTTTGATTCTTAGATATTCCAATTGAGCCCCTAGCTCAGACATTGCGATTGGAGACCCTGAAATGATGTGAATCAATGATCACGCAACTTTTTATATGGTATAACATAACAAATGAAGGTGATATATTATTAATGGATCTTTTTATTGAAGTGATGATTTCATGCATCTTCATATTAGGAATGGATTGGCTATTTATATTAAATTCCCATATTGACTTCATTAGGAATAGGATGAGGTGTATCTATAGTGAAGGATCAAGGTTTTCCTTCATGGGTATGAGAGAGACTCAGGTAGTGCAATAAAATCCCATACATAAGATATTTATACTGATTGATTTCCATTTGTCTAGAAGTACCCTTTGAGTAGTAGATTATATGATCTATGAGCCTCCTGTAGTGGTGGTGGAGTGTGCGGATTTCATTCTTAAGGACATGTCAGACTTATCTCCTTGAAAATATATATGATTTTTCATTGAATTACACCCTCTTAATTCCCCAATATATGTAACATAATATTATATGTCACTCATAGATCTTCGAGAGCTTAGTGTATAGTTGGAAGACTTGTAGAGTAAGGGATTTGTGAGACCCATTGTTCCCCCATGGCAGCCCCAATGTTTTTCTCCATGAAGGTCAAAAATAAGTTTATTTTTTTGGACAATTAGTTCCTAAACTAGGTGACCATGAAGAATATATAGACAGAATTAAGGATTTATTCCATCTTCGATTATATGATTAGGGAACAATGGTTCTTAAATATTGACCTCTAATTAGGAAATCACCAACTAGGAGTATGGGATAAGGATATTATGAATGATGAATTAATATATCTCTATGGTCACTACGAGTACTTTTTGATTCCGTTTGGAATGATAAACATCCCTATAGTGTTTACGAGACTCATGAACTAGATCATTCATCATTTTTTAGACTGGTTTTTTGTAATATTCATCGATTATTTCTTATTTTACCTGGATTCTGAGAAGTATCACGTTCAAAACATGAGTATGGGTCTAGAAACACAATGATAGAACCATATTTATGAGATGACATCTATGGTTCATTTCTATATTCAATAGGTCTGCTTTTTGGGACATGTCATCAAAGTTGTCGGTCTAGTATTTGACCATATGAATATTGAGGAAGTTTTCTATTGGGATCCACCCAAGATAATGAATGTGGTATGGATCATCATTGGTTTTTAAAGATACTATAATTGATTTATTCCTAATTTATCAAAGATATTCAAACCTTTTACTGCTTTATACAATAAGGGATAGCCTTTCATGAGGAATGAAAGGTTCCAGAAATCCCTTTAGTAGTTGAGGAAGAGGTTAAGGAGTTCCCCCATATTGTGATTTCTAAATGAGGGTGTCAAGTATGTATCATTATATGATACCTCTAGGACTGGACATGGTTGTTTATTGATGAAGAGGTAGGTTGTGATTACCCATGGGTCTCAATAGTTGAGATCACATAACCAGAACTACATAACCCACAATCTTGTGTTGGGAGTGGTAGTCTGCACCTTGAATATGTGCTGACAATACCTTATGGATGAGATGTTTATTTTCCACTCTGAACAAAAGAGTATCAAGGGTATATTCTATTATAAGGATAAAAACATGAGATAGATAAAATGGATGGATTTCCTCTAAGATTATAAATATGAGATAGTTTATAATCTTTGGAAGGGGAACATCGTAGTAGATACATTCAACATGAGATATTTCTAATAGTTTTTATCTAGGCTTCTAAGGAGTTAGCCTCATTGCAATTATCCTTAGTGTAAAAGGATAATTTAGCATTCCTCCAATTGATGTTCATTACCCACACCTCTTTTACATCTTCTCAAGGAGGCTCGGCATAGAGATATCAATCGTGAGACCATATGTACATAGTTATCCGTTAGTTGTTCTTATAATGGAATATTATAATTTGGGTACCACAACATCTTTTTCAAAGGATGAATTATGGTACCCATGATATTTCAGGAGGAGGTGATGAGATGGTTTCATACATCACCTTTGGTGGTATATCCTAGTGTGGAAAGGATTTACTGGGACCTCTGATGTCATTTTTGGTAGCTGGGTATGAAGAAAGGTGTAGAAAATATTATCTCTCGATTCTTGAATTATCATGAAGTGAAGGATAAGCATGAGATTCCCAAATGTTTATCCCAACCCCTTGAGATGATATAGTGTAAGTGGTATGGTATATTTATGGACATCATGATGGGTTTACCATGGAATCCTATAGGACACTATTTCATCTTGGTGATCATAGACTGACTCACCAAGTCATCCATATCCCAAGCTATCTAAGAGAAGGGTTTATTTGATATATTAGGATTCCTTTATGTTCATGTGTTAGTACGGTTCCATAGAGTTCCCTCAACAATCATTTTATACCATGATTCTCACCTCACATCAAGGTCATGGATAAGATTGTAGGATGCATTTAGTCCTGAGTTATGAATTATCATGGAATTTAACCTCAAATTCATTTCCAGATTGGGGGGAGATTTAGGTTCCGGTAGACATCATGTGGGAATGTATGTTTGAATTTTTCTATAGTTTTGAGGATCACCTAGACTTAGTGGAGTAGGTGTAAAATAATAAATATCAACCCACCATGTGTATGTCAAAATTATAGGCCTTGTATGGGTGACCCTATAGGTAACTACAATATTGGAATAATCCAAGTGAGTCAGCCCTCATGGACCCATAGTTAGAGTGAGCTATGGCAGAGAAGGTATAGGTCAACCAATAGTGAATGAGGATTACCCATATCTATCATAAGACTTATGTAGAGTAGTGATGGAGGACTTGGAGTTAATGGAGGTAAACCATGTGTTCTTGATGGTCTTACCTTGACACAAATTATGAATATTTTTCCATAGAGGAAACAAATATAATAGATTCATTTTCCCTATCTATATATTATGTATAGTCGGTTATGTGGTATATTTATCTATTCTTCCACCATAGCTAGACCAGGTATACCTTATCATCCACTCATTGCAGCTAAGTAGGTACGTGTACAAACCATCACATGTTATCGACTAGGGGGATGGAAATTAAGGATGGGGATACCTTTGTGGAGTACCCAGTGGATATCAAGAATCTAGATGAGAAGATCCCATATGGGTGAGTGATTCCCTTGGTGCATGTTCGACGGTAGCATTTTAATCTTAAGGAGAACACCTTGAAGTTGGAGAACTATATATGGGCTAAACTATAACGACCCATACTTTACATACATTTTGAATACTTCAAAATTGAAGCACACGTATTACAAAATATGACAAAACCACAAAGGACCGTATAGGTATAGTGTCTTTAGAAACTGGGAAACATAAACAACTGGTTCATAAATCTTCTTCAGTGTCTCCCATTTATTTCTTCATATCTAGGGTCCCTTTTAGCATATTCTACTTAATATCCATCTTCCTGACCTGGGGAAAAGAAAACATACAAAAAAAGGGTGAGCTCAAATGCTCAGCAAGGGAAAATAAATGAAATAAAAATCATATCATATCTTTTTGAAAATCATAACCTGCAAAAGAGATCATAATATCTTATCATGGAATAAATCATAGAAGTGAAAATGAGATCCCCATAATCATAACGCAAAACTTGAAACTTTGTGGCATTCACACATAATCATAGAGAATCATTTCTTGTTAGTCAATACTCATTGTCAAGACTATCTTAGTAGACAAAGTCCCTTTCTGAACCGAGTCACCATCGTTTCAGTCCTGTTTCACTGAACCGGTATATCCTACCGTTCCATCCATGTCTATCTCATGAGATATAAAATCATTACCCAATGCATTGTAGGTAGATATAGGTCCCACCCATCTCATAATGATACCATTCTTATGTGTGCCACAAAATCATAAACCAAACATCATAGCATAACCCATGTAACAAAAATGGGATTCTTAAACAAAATGACATCATAAAACAATTCATATAAGATAAAGGAATTCATAAAAATATTTCCATCACAACATAATCAAATCAATGTAAAAATATGGATAGAAACATAACCCTTTATTATCTTAGATAGAAAATAATTTTGATAAAACACTTGAAATGAATTCTTGAGGAAAATATCATTTCTTCTTCAAAATCAATTTCTTTTCACAAAACATCATGAAATTTTAAAAGAAAGAGATTGTATTGAAAATAGTCATGAAATATTTTGGAGGAATCTTAATGAAAATAATTCCTTATAAAACCGTAAAAATCCGTTCGTGCCGTTTAAGTTAAAAAAACATCCTTCTCCTACTTTTGTCGGAAAAGTCAAAAAATACCTCGTACGAAAAACGAAAAAAGATTCCTTTCCTATCCTTTACTAAAAACTTACCTAAGGGTAAAATTGGTTTTGAAAAATTTTAGGTGGATTTAAATAATATTACATATTGAGGAAACATGGATGTGGATGATAAAATACACCCCAGTAAATACCAAAGTATAAACAATCTCGGATAAAAATGAGATTGTGATATTTCCCTTACCTTAGGTCCGATTTTCATTGTACGTGTCCAAATCTCCTGTATAATGGTTTAAATAATGTTATTGAATTATTCCAGAATCATACATATTGATATGATATCATATATGGTCATATTCTTAGCTTCTTATTAGTAATATTTCATTGTTACTTTTTACTCGGGTCTTTATTGCCTTTTGTTCTTATGCGTGTTTTGCCGAATAAATTCTTATTATTCTTTTAAGGTTATAGATAACTTATATCCAGAATGGTATTAGTGTAACATATATCATATTTATTCATTCAATTCATTTATATAATTACTATGTAATGATGATCATGTAGAACGAGTCGCATCACATCGTGGAGACGGTATTCCGTACGTACCCACGAGCGATGATATTGTTCCCATGATCGTGGAATTGTATTTAAGTGTATTTATAATATTTCACTATCAATATAACTTTATAGTAATCATATATAGTTACTCATTACACCATTATACCCATCCTTGTAAGGTGATGGTGGAAAATAGATTACACCACGGCGTGGAGACGGTATTCCGTACGTACGCACGCGCTGTGATTTCATTTTTCCATAGGATGGATAGAAGGTGAATTAGGGTTGTTTAATATTTATAATAACATATCGGTATGTAATTAATACTGATGTTATTACTTTATCATGAAACAACAAAAGAAGAAGAAGTTGAAGAAGAAAGAAATTGAAAAGATCGGTAATGGATATTACCTCTTCTTTGAAACGCCTCTTTGAATCCTCCACTTAGGGAACTAAGATTGGTCTTTGAAGAAGACCAGGACCTCTAGGATTATTCTAGGGAAGTGAAGAAGGTATTTTTTCAGGGTTTGGCCGAGCTTGAGTGCTCAAATTGGTGTGAGGAGGAGGGGGAGGAGGTGCCCTTTTATAAGGGAGGAGAGGGGCACCTTAGGAATATCTCAAAATATTATTTTATATTAAAGTCAAAATCGGTTTATAATGGTTCCAAAGGGTATTATTTCGAAGGTAAAGTGGGGATGGGTCTAAATCCTATCAAACAATAGGATTTAGACAAGTTTAGGTTATTATTTTAACCTTATCAATTAGATTTAACTCTAAGTTAAATAATTTATCTTTTACCGTGTCTTTTTGTTTTCTTACACTATATGGTTAATACACTTACTATAACATCCCAAACGAACCCCAAGTTGTTTATTATTAATATATATATCTTTATCTAAGTAATGTTGCCGAATCTTAGATTTTTTGGAATAAAATAACAATTAATAATATAATATTTGATTTAAAAACTATTTTGTGTCAATTTTGACACTATTTGATATATGATTTTTGTAAAAGTCATAACAGAATTATATTTTCGAACCATGTTTATTAAATCAACACTAATATATCATAGTAAACTAGAAAATTAGTGTAATTCATAAAAATTCTCAAATTACATTTATTTGAGCATTTATAACATCAATTATGTTAACATTTCCTTAAAAGGGTAATTACTGCATCATCGTTGTGTCATAAAAAATTAATTTATTTAAAGTCTAAAAATTATAAATAAAATTTCATTACGTAGGAAATCTTTTTAGATTTCTAATGAATATTTATAGTCGAATTTATCTTATGAATAACCCCATATTAAAAATGTTTTAGTTATTAAACTTTGATTTTAACTATTTTAACTATTCATTAAATAAAATAATATTAAATGTCATAATCTAATCCAAGTGGACCTAAATGGTCATATTATATTCATAAGGTTGTTTTTGGTCGAATTAAACTTATCCAATAGAATTAGGACATGTGTTAGGGTAATAGTAATATCATATTTACCCTTAGTTACCCTATTTACTATTAACCGCGGTAAAAAAAGTAAAAAGTTACTATTCACCAAAAAATTATTTTTATCTCATTGGACCACATTTTACTTACTGATATCAACCGTGTCTGTCTGATTTTCGAAATTCCATTCACAGAAGCGGTAAAATTAAGTTTTATGCAAAATTTAGTTTTTAACCTACCACTTAGTGGTTTCACTATTCATCAAAAATTGAAAGTTTTCAGAAAAAATGCCAAAATTTCACCCTAGTCTAATTTCGGTATTCTGAATCCAAAAATGAGGTCCATTTTGAAAGATAAAATTTCAAAAAGTGGTTATTAATATTCATAACGGCTATTTTAATAGCATATCTTCGTTTAGTGAAACTCGGTATTGCGTACAACGCAAGCTATCGAGGAAGGTCGCGATTGCGTGTAATGTAAGCCAAGCTAGTGTGTAGTGAAATATTCCTTTGATGATATATATATATAACATAAAATCAAATTATTACTCATAAAAATCTCGGGAGTTACATTCTACCCCCCTTAAAAAGAATTTCGCCCTCGAAATTCGTCACTTTGTAACAAACAGATGAGGATACTTCTCCCTCATCATATCCTCAAGCTCCCATGTAGCTTCTTCAAGTTGGTGGTTCCACCATAAAACTTTCACCAATCAAGTGGTCTTGTTTTGTAGGACTTTTTCGCTACGATCCAGAATCTCTATCGGTTGTTCTTCATAAGAAAGATCTTGCTCCAGCAGTACAACTTCTGAGCTGAGTACATGTGAAGGATCGGGTATGTACTTTCTCAGGATAGATACATGGAACACATCGTGAACTTGAGAGAGATTCGGTGGAAGTGCCAATCGGTAAGCTACCTTTCCAACACGATCCAGTATTATGAAAGGACCGATATATCTTGGTCTCAACTTCCCCTTCTTTCCAAATCTCATAACCATCTTACAGGGAGATATTCGTAAGAACACTTTATCACCCACTTCAAACTCTAGGTATTTTCTTTGGTAGTTGGCATAACTTTTATTTCGACTCTGAGCTGCTCTTATGTGTTGTTGAATTGATCTAACCTTTTCTGCCATTTCATCAACGAGATTAGGTCCTAATAGCTTTCTTCCCCCAACTTCATCCCAGCAAGTTGGAGTCCTGCATTTCATTCCATAGAGAGCTTCAAAAGGAGCCATCTGAATACTGGAGTGAAAGCTATTATTATAAGAAAATTCCACCAAAGGTATGTGTTGATCCCAACCTCCTTTGAAATCCATAGAGCAAGCTCTCAACATATCTTCTAGGGTTTGAATTGTTCTCTCAGACTGACCGTCTGTCTGAGGATGATAAGCAGTGCTGAAACTCAACTCTGTATCCAGAGTATGCTGAAGACTTCGCCAGAACTTCGAGGTAAATCTCGGATCCCGATCAGATATAATAGAAAGTGGTACTCCATGCAATCTTACCACTTCCTTTACATTTATCCTGGCAAGCTGATCTAGAGAGAAATCCTCTCTAATAGCAATGAAGTGTGCAGACTTTGTAAGACGATCAACTATGACCCAGATAGCATTATTGCCTTTGGATGTTTTAGGATGTCCTGTGACAAAGTCCATAGTGATGTTTTCCCATTTCCATTCGGGTATGGGTAATGGTTGTAACATCCCCTTAGACTTCTGTCTCTCAGCTTTAACTTGTTGACAAACCAAGCATCGAGAGACATATTCAGCAACATCTCTTTTCATGCCATCCCACCAGAAGTACTCTTTCAGGTCCCTATACATCTTCGTGCTTCCAGGATGAATAGAGAATGAAGAACTATGAGCCTCATCCAGCAGCTCCTTCTTTAATTCGGGGATGGGAGGAACACAAACCCGATTCCTGAACTTTATTATCCCATCACAATCAAGGTTGAATTCAGGAACATTTCTCACCTTCTTTTGTAACTCGACATCTTCTTTCTGTGCCTCTTTAATCTTCATATGTATAGATGGTTGAACATTCATTTGAGAAAGATAAGATTTTTCCCCTTCCATTATAATTCCAAGATCCATCCTTTGTAAATCCATAAATATTGGATCTTTTGTGATCCTCATCATGGATAAACTAGCATGGTCTTGTCGACTTAATGCATCTTCCACCTTGTTTGCTTTCCCAGGGTGGTAATGGATTGATTAGTCATAATCCTTAATCAGCTCCAACCATCTTCTTTGACCCATATTCAGCTCCTTTTGTGTGAAAATATACTTTAAACTTTTATGATCAGTATAAATATCACACCTTTCACCATAAAGGTAATTCCTCCAAATCTTTAATGCAAAGATTACCGCAGCTAACTCCAAATCATGTGTTGGGTAATTTTTCTCATGGATTTTCAACTGTCATGAGGCATAAGCTATCACCATATCATTTTGCATAAGAACACACCCCAATCCCTTCTTGGATGCATCACTGTAGATCACAAACCTTTCTCCACTACAAGGTTGTGTGAGCACAGATGCACTGGATAACCTTCTTTTCAACTCCTTGAAATTCTCTTCACATTCATCCGTCCAGACAAACTTAACTCCTTTCCGAGTCAACTTGGTGAGTGGATTAGATAATCGTGAAAAATCTTTCACAAAACGTCGATAATATCCTGCCAAACCAAGAAAACATCGGATCTTAGTTACTGTTGTTGGTCTCGACCATCTTTCGATAAACTCTGTTTTTGCTGGATCAACAGATATCCCCTATTTTGAGATTATGTGACCCAAAAATGCAACTTTTTGAAGCCAAAATTCACACTTGGTAAATTTGGAATAAAGCTTCTCCTTTCTCAGGGTCTTCAATATAATTCTCAAGTGATCTTCATGTTCTTCCTTGCTCTTTGAATAGAAAAGAATGTCGTCTATAAAGACTACCACAAATTGATCAAGATAGTCTCTAAAGACTCTATTCATCAGATCCATGAAGATAGAAGGGGCATTAGTAAGACCAAATGGCATCACTATAAATTCATAGTGTCCATACCTTGTACGGAAAGCTGTCATTGGTATATCCTCCCTTTTGACCCTTAATTGATGATACCCTGAATGAAGATCAATCTTGGAAAAGTATTGATCTCCGCGTAGTTGGTCAAATAAGTCATCAATGCGTGGGAGAGGATATTTGTTTTTGATAGTGATCTTGTTATGTTCTCGATAATCAATGCAGAGTCTCATTGATCCATCTTTCTTCTTAACAAATAAAACAGGTGCTCCCCAAGGTGATGCACTAGGGCATATGAATCCCTTATCAAGATTCTCTTGGAGTTGCTTCTTCAATTCCTACAACTCAATTGGGGCCATTCTATAAGGTGTCTTTGAAATAGGCAAAGCACCTAGTATGAGTTCTATTGAAAACTCAACTTCACGATTTGGTGGAAGAGCCGGTAATTCCTCCGGAAAGACATCATCAAACTCCGGTACAATGGGAATATTCTTAATCTTGAGTTTCTCACCAACCATTTGAGATAAATAACCTTCATTTAGTGGAATCAAGACCCATAAGTTGGAAGAAATTTCCACTGGAAGGTTATGTTCATCCTTGCATTGATAGAAGATCATAGATTGATCTGGAATATGAAATGTGACTTCCCTTCTTTGGAAATTGATATGAGCTTCATATAAAGAAAGCCAATCCATGCCAAGAATCATATCAAATTCCACTATAGGAAGGATCACAAGATTTGCAGGAAGCACATTCCCACAAACTTCGATCGGAGAAGAATTATAAACTTTTGATGCGACTGTTGTTCCATTAGGTGTTGTCACAGCTAACTCAACATCTAATTGTTGAGGTAATACGGTGATACCCTTACAAAATTCCTCAGAAATAAAAGAGTGGGTGGATCCAGAATCAAATAAAACATTTTCTACTTTAGAGTGGATGGTAAGTGTACCTTTCACCACTTCGTTATTGTACTCCACATCGCTGATTGAAATTGCATGTGACTTTCCTTTGTCTTTAGCCTTAAGAGTTTGTTGACGTCGACCATCATCATCAACCCTTGGATTTGGGCATTGATTGGCATAATGCCCCATCTCCTTTCACTTGAAACAGTGAAGTGTAGTAGGTTCATTCTGTGTATCCCTTCCTTTGTTTGCATCACTAGACATCTTCTTCCCATCATCGCGGCATTCAAATGCCCAATGACCTTCCTTTCCACATTTGAAACATTTACTTGTCCCTTTAAGACAACTCCCTCCATGTTTCTTTCCACACTTTGAGCATAAGGAAAAGCTCATATTCTTTTTAGTGGGCTCTTTATATTTTCCTTTGAATTCCATTTTCCTCTTCTTATCAAACCCATATGACTGATGGGTTACTCCGATCTCCATATTGACTTTGAGAGCACATCGAATGATTTCCTCATAGCTATTGAAGTCCCTTATGGCTAACGCCCTTCTAAGACTTGGTTTTAAGCCACTAAATAATCGATCGATCTTACTCTCAGGTTGGATAATAATACCATAAGCGTACCTTGGAAGTCTTGTAAAATTTTCTTCATAGGTACCAACAGATTCATCATCCTTTTGCTTCAGTTCAAGAAACTCTTTCTATATCTTTGTTCGGAGAATACGAGGGAAGTACTTATTGAAAAATAAGTTCTTGAACTCGTCCCATTCCATGGACTCAATTTCATCCCTTTGCCTCGTATTATTAATAAGATTCCACCATTGATCAGCATCTCCTTCCAGACGATACACTGCTAGGATGACTTTATCATGTTCAGAACATTGAAGAACTGAAAATATCTTTTCAGTAGTACTAATCCATTGTTCAGAAACTAATGGATCAGTAGACCCGCTGAAAGAAGGTGGATGCTGCCTCATGAAGGATTAAACAGAATGTTGCTCCTTCCTTTGCTCGTTTGGAAGTCCTGCATGATTCATAGCTTGAGAAAGTTGTGTGAGCATGGCTACAAGATTTTTCATTCCAGCTCCCATATCGTTTGGTTGCTCAGGGGGACAATCATTGCATTGCCCATCGCATTCCTCATTAACACGATTCCTTCGGGTTCCAGCCATTGACTAAAACCAAGAAGAATAGTGTGAGCAACACTAATTATAATAGGAAAACCACATAATTCAAGAATAAAATTTTCACGCTTAAGGTCTTATCCTAGGTTATTCATGGCCATTTCTAAAACACTAAGATTGTGTTCTATGCTTAGACTTATCCTTAGGGTTCTTACTAAGGCTTTCACATCCTAGTTTCCAAAGGTTGACTATAACTTTCCTTTGATACCAACTATAACGACCCATACTTTACATACATTTTTAATACTTCAAAATTGAAGAAAACTTATTACAACATATGACAAAACCACAAAGGACCGTATAGGTATAGTGTCTTTGGAAACTGGGAAACATAAACAACTGGTTCATAAATCTTCTACAGTGTCTCCCATTTATTTCTTCATATCTAGGGTCCCTTTTATCATATTCTACTTAATATCCATCTTCCTGACCTGGGGAAAAGAAAACATACAAAAAAGGGTGAGCTCAAATGCTCAGCAAGGGCAAATAAAGGAAATAAAAATCATATCATATCTTTTTGAAAATCATAACCTTCAAAAGAGATCATAATATCTTAACATGGAATAAATCATAGAAGTGAAAATGAGATCCCCATAATCATAACGTAAAACTTGAAACTTTGTGGCATTCACACATAATCATAGAGAGTCATTTCTTGTTAGTCAAGACTCATTGCCAAGACTATCTTAGTGGACAAAGTCCCTTTCTGAACCGAGTCACCCTCATTTCAGTCCTGTTTCACTGAACCGGTATAACCTACCGTTCCAGCCATGTCTATCTCATGAGATATAAAATCTTTACCCAATGAATTGGAGGGAGATATAGGTCCCACCCATCTCATAATGATACCATTCTTATGTGTGCCACAAAATCATAAACCATACATCATAGCATAACCCATGTAATAAAAATGGGATTCTTAAACAACATGACATCATAAAACAATTCATATAAGATAAAGGAATTCATAAAAATATTTCCATCACAACATAATCAAATAAATGTAAAAATATGGATAGAAACAGAACCCTTTATTATCTTAGATGGAAAATAATTTTGATAAAACACTTGAAATGAATTCTTGAGGAAAATATCCTTTCTTCTTCAAAATCAAGTTCTTTTCACAAAACATCATGAAATTTTAAAAGAAAGAGATTTTATTGAAAATAGTCATGAAATATTTTGGAGGATGCTTAATGAAAATAATTCTTTATAAAACCGTAAAAATCCGTTCGTGCCGTTTAAGTTAAAAAAACATTCTTCTCGTACTTTTGTCGGAAAAGTCAAAAAATACCTCGTACGAAAAACGACAAAAGATTCCTTTCATATCCTTTACTAAAAACTTACCAAAGGGTAAAATTGGTTTTAAACAATTGTAGGTGGATGGAAATAATATTACATATTGAGGAAACATGTATGTGGATGATAAAATACACCCCAGTAAATCCCAAAGTATAAACAATCTCGGATAAAAATGAGATTGCGATATTTCCCTTACCTTAGGTCCGATTTTCTTTGTACGTGTCCGATGATCCTGTATAATGGTTTAAATAATGTTATTGACTTATTCCAGAATCATACATATTGATATGATATCATATATGGTCATATTCTTAGCTTCTTATTAGTAATATTTCATTGTTACTTGTTACTCGGGTCTTTATTGCCTTTTGTTCTTATGCGTGTTTTGCCGAATAAATTATTATTCTTCTTTTAAGGTTATAGATACCTTATATCCATAATGGTATTAGTGTAACATATATCAAATTTATTCATTCAATTCATTTATATAATTACTATGTAATGATGATCATGTAGAACGAGTCGCCTCACATCGTGGAGACGGTATTCCGTACGTACGCACGAGCAATGATATTGTTCCCATGATCGTGGAATTGTATTTAAGTGTATTTATACTATTTCAGTATCAATATAACTTTATAATAATCATATATAGTTACTCATTACACCATTATACTCATCCTTTTATGGTGATGGTGGAAAATAGATTACACCACGGCGTGGGGACGGTATTCCGTACGTACGCACGCGCGGTGATTTCATTTTTCCGTAGGATGGATAGAAGGTGAATTAGGGTTGTTTCATATTTATAATAACATATCAGTATGTAAGTAATACTGATGTTATTACTTTATCATGAAACAACTAAAGAAGAAGAAGTTGAAGAAGAAAGAAATTGAAAAGATCGGTAATGGATATTAACTCTTCTTTGAAACGCCTCTTTGAATCCTCCACTTAGGGAACTAAGATTGGTCTTTGAAGAAGACCAGGACCTCTAGGATTATTCTAGGGAATTTAATAAGGGATTTTGGCAGGGTTTGGAAGAGCTTTAGTGCTCATATTGGTGTGAGGAGGAGGGGGAGGAGGTGCCCTTTTATAAGGGAGGAGAGGGGCACCTTAGGAATATCTCAAAATATTATTTTATATTAAAGTCAAAATCGGTTTATAATGGTTCCAAAGGGTCTTATTTCGAAGGTAATGTGGGGATGGGTCGAAATAATATCAACCAATAGGATTTAGACAAGTTTAGGTTATTATTTTAACCTTATCAATTAGATTTAACTCTAAGTTAAATAATTTAACTTTTACCGTGTCTTTTTGTTGTCTTACACTATATAGTTAATACACTTACTATAACATGCCAATCGAACCCCAAGTTGTTTATTATTAATATATATATCCTTATCTAAGTCATTTGGCCTAATCTTATATTTTTAGGAATAAAATAACAATTAATAATATAATATTTGATTTAAAAACTATTTTTTTTAATTTTGACACTATTTGATATATGATTTTTTTGAAAGTCGTAACAGAATTATATGTTCGAACCAAGTTGATTAAATCAACATTAATATATCATAGTAACCTATAAAATTAATGTAATTCATAAAAAGTCTCAAATTACATTTATTTGATCATTTATACCATCAATTATGTTAACATTTCTTTAAAAGGGTAATTACTGCATCATCGTTGTGTCATAAATAAATTAATTTATTTAAAGTCTAAAAATTATAAATAAAATATCATTATGTAGGAAATCTTTTTAGATTTCTAATGAATATTTATAGTAGAATTTATCTTATGTATAACCCCATATTAAAAATGTTTTAGTTATTAAACTTTGATTTTAACTATTTTAACTATTCATTAAATAAAATAATATTAAATGTCATAATCTAATCCAAGTGAACCTAAATGGTCATATTATATTCATAAGGTTTTTTTTGGTCGAATTAAACTTATCAAATAGAATTAGGACATGTGTTAGGGTAATAGTAATATCATATTTACCCTTAGTTACCCTATTTACTATTAACCGCGGTAAAAAAAGTAAGAAGTTACTATTCACCAAAAAATTATTTTTATCTCATTGAACCACATTTTACTTAATTATATCAACCGTGTCTATCGCATTTTCGAAATTCCATTCACAGAAGCGGTAAAATTAAGTTTTATGCAAAATTCAGTTTTTAACCTACCACTTAGTGGTTTCACTATTCATCAAAAATTGAAAGTTTTCAGAAAAAATACCAAAATTTCACCCTAGGTTAATTTCGGTATTCCGAATCCAAAAATGAGGTCCATTTTGAAAGATAAATTTTAAAAAAGTGGTTATTACTATTCATAATGGCTATTTTAAATAATATTTTAATAGCATATCGTCGTTTAGTGAAACTCGGTATTGCGTACAACGCAAGCTATAGAGGAAGGTCGTGATTGCGTGTAAAGTAAGCCAAGCTAGTGTGTAGTGAAAGATTCCTTTGATGATATATATATATAACATAAAAACAAAATATTACTCATAAAAATCTCGGGTGTTACATAAACACCCACATATTTTTCAATATTCATATGCTCATTTCATTATGAAAATCCCTACATTGGGTTGAATTTAAGGCCACTTATTTTTCCATGAGAGTCTTTGAAATATATATAGTAATATTTTCAGATCCATGTTTTAAGAAAAAGTGAGATTCTAAGGCATGGTGAGCATGAAGTTGATATTTTAATAATATTAAATATAATAATATCATGTGCACTCCATTTTCTTGAAAAAGTGTAATAACACTATAATAGAGGCATAAATCATAAATTTGAGGCCACAATTGAGTTCGGAATTTGGGTTTTATCCCAGGCCTGACATAAACATTTTCTACGTTGGGTGTTCATCTTGGGCGTCATCGTGGGTGGATAAATAATTAAATAAAATAAATAATTTACTTAATTTTTCAATTAAAGAAAAAAATGGAGACCCCTGAACAAGTATGATGTTATATAAAAAGTATACTATTAGTTGTGTAACCTTGAAAATTGAGAGAGATCATTAGAGAAGATAGCCGGCATACGACAACATATGATAGGATTAGATTGATACTAAATGTATTATCAATGCCGACAAAGTTCATGGATCTTACCAATGACTATAAACTAGGATTGACCATCATAAATGATGTATTCAAACTCTTGGTAGGTCATTTTATTTATGTGTATTACTTCTATTTATTTATCCCTTTTCAAACACAGATCAATTCCACAAACAAGAATTGATTCTCACAATGGTGTTTTATTTATTTTATTTTTTATTTGTTTTCTTCATCACTTATTCTTATTCATTAATATATAATACAAAAAATGATGTAGGTTGAAATGAAAAAAATGTTGAGTTTCATTCCTCATGTTTATGATTTATGGTTTTCTCCACTATTTCTTCCCACGTTCATCATGACCAATTACTCTAGTTGATTGTTCAACGGATTCTCGGCATTTGATCATTATGAAACTGTTATTCAATTCATTTCATTGAAACCGTAGGTGCAGTTCATGATCAAGACAAGGATAAAGGCACATCAATCATGGATGATAACAGGTTGAATGGGATTGGACTGCTGATTAGAATTTTCACAGTTGATGTGTTACCGAGGTATGGTGTGGAAATGGTATTAATCAACATGGACATTTTTTTAGTGGAGCAAATTCTAGTTTATAATGATCAGAAATGGAATGGGACGTTCAATCATAGATCTGAATTTCTGTGTGAGATTATTTCTGGCGACATACAATCTGTAAAACATGTGAAGGAAGCTTTTTGTTTTGTGAAAATCCATCTTACACAGAATGTAATCCAAAATTACATGTCATGTGGGGCCCTAGCTATGGTGATAGGGTTTCCATAGAATTTAAATATCACATACTATGTTATATCTCTCATAAGTCTTATTTTTTATTGTTGGAAACATAGTGTGTACTCTAGGATTACACATACATGTATACAACTAGGTACACACGAACAAGTAGAGTATATGGGCTGATTCATGTTATCATACATGAAATGGTGTACGTGGTGTAATTTCTCGTTTCTGGAATCCACCCAGATGTGCCCCATACCTGGTTGTTCACATGGCCTCAAGGGAATTTCCCCAAACGATAGAGCCTACTGACTAGTAGCGAGGTCCTTGCATGTGATTGTGGGAAAAATATTCCCTCATTGATAGAGTAATGCAGCGAAAAGAAATAGATAATAGTTTCAGAAGAAGTAATAATATCATACAACAGTAAACAATGGAAGACTGGAAGTAATAAACAACTAAGCACATATATATATGATGAATTATGAATATTTATAGGAAAGCATCCAAACATGTCACAATGCTGGAATACAGTACTAAACCCAAATGTAGAGAAAGAAAAGTAAAAAACTCCTCAGAATTGCAAGCCTTAGCATGGTATCATGCTCTCTAACTCCATAGAAATCAAGTACCTAAAGTAGAAGGGTGCCTGCCCTTATCTAGACCAGAAACAATATAATCTTTTGGGTCCCAAAAACATGACCCAAATAGGGTGTGAGACGAATCCCAATAGACATCCAACCCAAGATCTGTGCCTAATAGTCTGTGAATGTATATGTTAGGCAATAAGAAAATGAAGAAATAAGTAAGGAATTACATAATGTAAACCATCCCATAGGTTCAGCTACAAGATATGATATAACAAAGATGCTCAAAGGAACCACTCACTGTCAGTTACCCCTATAGCCATGTCTAATCAAATACTCTCTCAGGATGAACTCACCTCCAATTCCCCCTATAGTATTTTAATGGTAAACTACAGACACTATGAGGAAGTACTCAATGCCAATTCCTCGTGTGTTCTCGTAACGTAACTAGAGACACTCTGAGGGAGCACTCAACAACAATCCCCCATATGGTCTCGTTGCAAGATAATTAGAAATGACACTCTGGGAAGGCCCTCAATGTCAATTTACCCAATGGTCACACTACACCAGCTTCCCACAACCCCATATAAAGAAATCATGCACAAATGATGATCAGCAGCAAAAGGAAACCTCAATGTACTACTTGGATAAATTAGCTACAAGGCATGGCACAATCAGATAATTAATCACTCAATCCTAACAACACTATGAATTTAAAACACTAGTCTAATAGGCAAGGCTAAACCAAACGGTCAAAATCATACAATAATGGGAAAATAAATCCATAGAATTTAGAATAACCTTAAACACAGTCAAACAACCCCTATTCAACATTCAAGGAATAGTAGGAATTAACAGTTCGAAAAACTATAAACACGCAATACCCCTTACAAGTGTATTTGTCAAGTTATTCACATATAACTCAAAGAATAACTATGGAAAGAAAGAAACCCCCTACCTTGACATTGTACGAATGATCTATGTGAACCTCATGCCTTGAATGGACCTAAAACGCCATAGATCTACAAAAATGCCAAAAACACTCAACCAAGAATATCTCATGAAAGAGGAGAAATCAGGGAATGAGACTCTATAAGAAGGAAGAGCTTACTATGGTGATTCCAATGCAATAGAGAGTGGTCAATTTAGAGAACATACTAGGAGTTGGCGGCTCAGAGAAGATTCGCTACCTACGGTCTCTCCTGGATGAGATGGATGAAGAAGAAGGGTGTTCTTCCAATTAGATGTGACCCGGGTCCATTTAATGAAATAAAAAATAAAGTACATGGAATGTCATTAAAAATTACACAACATCTAGTTTCCTTTACCAAACCCCACATTAGGTAGTCTCATGGTCATCCCACATGACCATCTATTTGGTCATTACATAGTCAGCACATGGCTACCCATGGAAACCGAGTACACGATGTGTACTTATAAATACATGGTGTGTACTTCTAAAATTTCCCAAAACTCCTATTTCTCTCTAAAACACTGTAAAATAAGATTCATACATGAAAAAATGATTAGGGTTCATACAAACTTCCCCCATAAATAAATTCATCCTGAAATTTCCCTTGCAAGGCAGCATAGAAATAGAATCCTCAAACAGCTCTGGCCAATGTAATCGTACACCATCCTCCCTCTCCCAAGTCTCATCTTATTCTCACCTGTTCTACCATAGCACTCGTACCGGAGGAACACAATAGCCTTGGATAACCTCCGCACTATGATCAATAACCTAGATAGGATGTTCCTTGAACGATGTTTCCACCTCTATCTCAACCTCATCGGGTTGAAAAACATGAGACGGGTCTAAGAGGTAACGTCGTAGCTGAGAAATGTGGAATACATCGTGCATATCCCGATACCTCTGAGGTAACTACAACCGATAGGCAACTAGCCCGACCCTTTTCTAAAACCTCAAATGGCTGGACGTATCTCGGTGAAAGATTTCCCTGTCTCCTAATATTCATGTTCCCCAACCATAGTGTGACACATAGAAAAACCTGATCTCTGACCTCGAACTCCAGATGTCTTCTCCTTCAATCGTCATGACACTTTTTTCATGATTGTTCAGTATCCATCCTCTTTTGAATCAACTCTATCTTCTTCATGGTCTTCTGAACAGGATGAGGTCCCAACATAGCTACCTATCCTACCTCCAACTAACATTAGGGTTATCGACCTGGCTTACCGTACAAAGCATCTTAAGGTTCCATATGAATAGTTTCTTGAAAACTATTATTTTAGGTAAACTCCACCAGAGGTCGATGTTTCTCCCAAGAACATACAAAAGTCTAGGACGCTTTCATGAAGCATGTCCTCTAGCACCTAAATCATACGCTTAGACCAGCCATCTATCTGGAGGTGGAAAGCTATACTCAAGAGTACATGTGTACTCAAAGCTTTCTGTAATCCCTATCAAACCCAAGAAGTATAATGGGAATCCCTATCTGAAAAAATTTACTATGTAACTCCATGTAAACATACAATCTCTCAAATGTACAACCTTCCCAATTCATCAACACTAAAGTTCTGCATGATTGGTAAGATGTGAGAATCCTTCTAGAGTCTTTAAACAACAACCCAAACTGCATCATTCCATCAATTCGACCTTGGAAAACCTATCAAAAAGTCCATCGCGACATCGTTCCACTTCCACTCGGGGATTTGTAACTGCTAAAAAAGCTCTGCTGGTTACTGATGCTCTGCCTTTACCTACTAATAGATGGAACACCTCGTGAAAAAACCAGCCACATCTCCCTTCATACCTGCCCACCAATACTGATGGTGCAGATCTTGATAAATCATGGTGACACCAGGATGAACTGCCCAAAATGAGGAATGAAATTCCCACATTAGCTCCTCGCGTATGTATGTTGGAACCCACATGCACCCATGAAAATAAAATATCTCATCCTCGCCTACTATCCATCCAGGAATAGGGTCCTCTCCTGACACACTCTCTTGTTGGACTAGGCCTTCAGAATCTAATAACTTCCTTATTCGCACTCGACCAAATAGAGTAGAGGTAACAACTACCAAAGAAATAAATGTCTTCCCCTATCTGTCATTCACCTTAAAACGCATCTCAGAAAATAGGGCCATAAGCTTCCACTCACTACAGGCCCCCCGAACTGCCTATATTTGAGTTCTACTCAACGCATCAGCCACGGTGTTGCTTTCCCCAATCCTATAGGCAAGATCAATGTCAAAGGGGTGAAGGAACTCAACCCACCTTCGCTGTCTAATATTCTGATCATGCTGAGTGAAGATATACTTGAGACTTTTATGGTCGTTGAAAACAAAAAAAATTGTTCTCCCAGAAGATAATGTCTCCAATAGCATAAAGCATGAAAAATGCATCCAACTTGAGATCGTGTGTTGGGTAGTTTCTCTCAAGTGGCTTCAATTGTCGAGACCCATACACATTGACTCCTTATCTCTACTAAGCACAGCTCCCAGCCCGATACCTGATGCATCATAGTATACAGTATATATCTTGCTGAGCTCAGAAATTACTAGTATCGGTGCTGAAGTCAACCTCCCTTTCAGCTCCTGAAAGGCTGACTCGCAAGAATCTGACCACAAGTACTTCACCCCCTTCATAGTCTGGCACGTCAGTGGCGCTGGTAAACGTGAGAAGTCCTATATGAAACTTCTGTAGTAACCAGCCAACCCTATAAAACTATAAAACTCAAAGACATTATTTGGATTCTCATATGAAACTAAAGCTCTCACTTTCTTTGGGTTTACTGATACTCCTATCTCTAAGATAACAAGACCCACAAAATGAATCGGGTCCACCCAAAAGTGGTATTTTGAATGCTTAGCCTATAACAGATGCTCCCTCTGTGTACTCAAAATGATCTCAAGATGTGTGTCATGGTCATGTCGAGTGTGATAGTACACCATGCTATCATCTACAAAGACCACCATGAATTAATCCAAGTATGGAAGGAACACTTAGTTCATTAGTACCATGAAAACTGCAGGCGTGTTCGTGAGACCGAACGGCATAACCACATACTAATATGGATCATACCAGCTTTGAAAGGTTGTAGGAGGTATATCAGATGGTATGACATGCAATGGATGATAACCAGATCTCAATTCAATATTTGAGAACACCTGGGCTCCTCGAAGATGATCAAGGATATCGTCAATCCTCAGCAAGGTATATCGGTTCTTTACAATAAACTGCTTTAACTTCTAATAATGCACACAAAGTTGGAGGGTTCCATCCACCATCTTCTCAAACAGGAAAGGTGAACCCCAAGGAGAAGTACTGGGTTGCATGAACCCCTTAGCCTGTAACTCTTCTTCTTGAGCTCATGTAACTCTGGTGTAGCCATCCTATAAAGAGGAATGGGCACCAGTTCCACTCCTGGAACAAGTTCAATAGAAAGTCCACCTCTCTCTCCAAAGGAACACCTGAAAATTACTCTATAAAGACATCCCGGAAATGATCGACCATTGGAGGAAATTCCAACTGTAAATTCCCAGTTTCATCCAGATATAGACTAGAAAATTTGGGTGGTAACTCCTCCAAACCAATGATGCTCGGGCCCAGCTCTTCCCTCCTTGACATTTCATTCGCCCTTTTGAAGAAATGATCTTCCCTCTCGTGATGTGAAACTCACCCAATGATGATAGCATCTGAAAATATCCTTGAAGGGAACTAACCAGTCCATTATAAGAATGACATCATAACATGTCATCTCTATGAAATAAAGGTCCCACTAGAAGTGACACCCACCAACCTTTAGAGGTAACTCCTTTCACTTACATACACTAGCCATTTTAGTCCCCAATAGAGTGTCTAACATCAATATATCAGTAGAAGAAAAGATACAGAGCCCAAATATCTCCACAACAACAATAGATATAAAACTATTGGAAGCCCATGTATCGAAGAGCGCAGAAACTAAAACTGAGGAAACTAGGATCATACCCCAAACTGTAGAGGGTCTGGGATCATGCACGTGTTGGGTCTGCTCCACCACAAAATCCTGACCCACACTGTGGCCCTATAAAGATGACTGTCTTCCCTAAGCCGATCCACCCTATGGCTTCTGAAATCCCTACGTCGACCACCACAGCCAAGACCTCCACCTCAGCCTAAACAACCGAAAGAACTACAGTTCCCAGACTGATGAGAAACTGGTGGTGTTACTCTTGAACAAGGAGTCATAGAAGAACCTCTTTCACCAACTTCTGATAAGAATAACTGACAGAAGCGCTGAATATGACCCATATTTTCACAATATTGGAACTCCATTGGGTCTCTCGGGCAAAGTGGCCCGGAATGCCTAAAATGCCTGTACTTTTGGCATACCACCTAGCTACATGAAGGTGCATCCCGCCTACTCAGATATCCATGGGTATACTACCTAGGACGCTTCCTACTATCATTTGGGGAAGTACCAACTCTGGATGTTGAACCGTCCTGGCCCACAGCTCCAGAATCCCTCAGGTTGCACTTCGGGGTCAGCACCTGGTTAACTATAGAAGTGATGGAAGTCAATCTAATGATATTCACCTAAGCCCAAATGGATTTCCTGAGATCATCCTCCAAATTTCTTGCTAGGAATAACTTATATACCCCTAAAAAGGGTGTAAAGTGAAGCAGTTTTGTGAAGCGAGAAGAATACTAAATAACTGAAAGAGTACCATGATCCAAACTCATGAACTCTCAGGATTAATCAGCCCAAACAAGTAAAAATGTTGTAATACAGTAATAAACCCAAATGTAGATAAAACAAAGTAAAAAACTCCTCTGCATCACAAGCCTTAGCTTGGTCCCGTGCTCTCCAGCTTCACAGCAATCAAGTACCTAAAGTAGAAGGGTGCTTTCCCTTATCTTGATCTACAACAAAATAATCTATTTGGGCCCAAAAGCATGACCCAAACAGGTTTTGAGATGAATCCTAGTAGGAAAACACCCAAAAATCTGTGTCAAACATTCAGTGAATATATATGGAAGGTAATAAGCAATTGAAGTGATAAACAAGGAAGTACTCAAAGTAAATGTTCCTACCATTTCATTTACAAAAATTTACTTTTTAAAATTTAACCCACCAAAAACAAATAAAAAAAACCTTTTGGAATGTTCCCATAACCTATTATATTCGGTTCAGCTACAAGAGTAGATATAAATTAGACTCTTTGAGAAATAACTCACCGTCAATTCCCCCTATAGTCATGTGTAATAAAAGTATCTATAGGGAAGCACTCACTGTAAATTCCCCCCTATAGTATTTTAACAGTAAACTACAGACACTCTGAGGAAGCACTAAACATCAATTCCTCATATGGTCTCGTAATGTAACTATAGACACTCTGAGGGACCACTCAACGTCAATCCCCCCTATGGTGTCGTACCATGATAATTATAATAAACACTATGGGAAATCCCTTAATGTCAATTTCACCTATGGTCTCACTACAATAGGTTCCTACACCCCCGTGTAAAGAAATCATAAAAAAACGATATTCATCAGCCGAAGTAAACCTCAAAGTACTACTTGTCTAAATTAGCTACAAGGAATGGAACAACATATCAGATAAATAATCACTCCTTCATAATAACACTAGGAATGGAAAACAATAGCCTAATAGGCAACGCTAGACAAAATGGTCAAAATCAAACAAGAATGGAAAAACACATCCATAGAATGGAAATTAACCATGAACACAATAAAACAACTCTTATTCAACATACAAGGCATTGCAAGAATTAACAGGGTTAAAACCCATAAACACGCAATACCCTGAACAAGGGTATTGTGAACGTTTTCACATATAACTCAAATATTAACTATGGAAAGACACAAACCACCTACCTTGGCATTGTAAAAATGATATATGTGAACCTCAGACCTTGAATATCCTTAGAAAACCTTAAATCTACAAAAATGCCAAAAACATTCAACCGAGAATATCTAGTGAAAGAGGAGAAATCAGGGAACAAGGCTCTAGAAGAATAAAAATATTACCATGGAGATTCCAACTCAATAAACAGTGTTCGATTCAAAGAACAGTTGAGGAGTTGGGGGATCAGAGAAGATTCATGGCCTATGGTCGCTCTTGGACTAGACATACGAAGAAGTGGGGTGTTCTGTAGATTAGACGCGAACCCACTCTATTTAAAGAAATAAAAAGGAAGCACACACCGTGTCTTTTAAAATTACACGGTGTGTACTTGTGTTTACTGAGAACCACTTTAGGTGGTCTCTAGGTCACCCCACAGGACCATGTGTTCAGCCGTTACACGGCCAGCACACAGCTACTCGCTGCTACCGATTACACGGCGTGTACTCTTGAAATTTCTAAGAACTCCTCTTTTTTTCAAAAACACCAGAAAACAAGATTGATACCTGAAATGAATATCCCTATTCTTACACATGGGTACTGTACAAAGTACACAGGAGCGGATAAATAGAATGGGAAAGGTATTGGAAGAAATCTACACACTATGTACCCCTAAGGGACACGTAGTGTATGTAGATGTTTAAATTCCATGTGAGGCAGCGATACATAGGTAGACTGTAGGCTGGGAAGACACATTGTTTACTCAAACTATACAATGTGTACACCCTCTATGGATGGTTAAATCCCTTTATTTATTTAGTTTAGACTACATTCAGTTGAGTGTAATTCCATCTTCCTTTCTTTTGAGGGAATAGTGTGACATTACATCTTAGCATAGTAATGTGATCCACTCCATGGTTTTATTATTGGATAGAGTTTTAGGCATCCCCTTTTGAAACCATGGTGGGATCCACTGTGATTCCTATCTGGGATTCATGGTATTGGGGTGACCACAATATAGAGGGTTTTGATCACCTATCTCTCACGATGACCAAGTAGGGTTTTTGGTGTCCCCCAGTGGACCCGGGTGTGACCCCCTACTTGAATGATTAGATCTTTATAAATCTAAAGAGTACTTCTTGGGCGGGGCCCTATGATTATAATCTTCTAAATAAGCATCATCATTGATAACATGCCTTGTAGATTAGGTTCTCCCAAAGGAGTGTAACCTTGATGTCTTGAGAAATATCATGTGGATTACATTATTGTTTGATACCACTTGAGACTAGTTTTACGATATGATTATGTTAGGTTTTATTAATTATATTGATGTTATGAGCTAACTACTTATTTTTGGTTATTTTGGGGTGTCCTTCTTGGTATTTTTATAATTTCACCTACATTGAATTTTCCCACATGTTTCATTTGTTTTATAGATATGTGACCTTTTGATGGTGTTCTTGGATAACAAGAAGAAGGTGGAGAATATTTATGGACTAGACAATCCGAGGTGTATAGCACTATTGTCTTTGACAATAGTCACCTCCTTCTGAGAATTATGGATACATGTTCCGTTTTTATTGGGCTTTTATTTTTCACCTTTATCACTTTCCAATACTTATTTTCATACTATAATGTGGGATATATTTTTTTCATGAATTTATGGTATCATGTTTTCTACTTTCTATGTATTCTATGGGATTGAATGTGTGTGTGTGTGTGGGTTCATTATGATAATTCCTCTCATATCTGTGATATTCCTATGAGCCACTAGTTTCAAGCCCTTATCCTACTTGAGGCAGTCTTAGGGTGGTCACACTCAGCCTATCACTAGCCATATGGGCCTCAATGGGTCAGTTCCTGAAAAAAGTCTACATTTTATCATCTTAACATTAAATTTTCTTCTTTATTTATGGGTTTTTAATGACATCCACATTAGCATTCTCATTAAAACCATTATAATCCTTAACTACATGTTATTCAGTTTTGTAACAAACCCAAATTTTCATTTTGGGTTTTATTCTAATATCCATTTCCCTTTTCATTTTTGTCTATCATAATAAATTTTATTTTACTTCTCTTTTTTATTATAATAAAATTGATGATATATTATTCCCATATATAAATAAATATATATGAAAAAATAAAAATAATTTCATTATTATGTTAATGTATAGTGAAAAATAACTTATATACAATCACTATAATTAATTTGTAATAATCAATTAATAAAATTGAATGTCATAATTGAGGTATGTAAATATAACAGCTTATAAAACAATAATTAATACAAAAATTATTATAAATAATTACAATTATTTTTCATCAAATAGGAATTTCTTCTTATGCATCACATCATGAAAAAATAATTAATTTTTTACATTAAAACCTGGTAGTATATAATATACATAACTATTGATAATAAATTCTAGTTAATATCATATAACTCTTATTCTATAAAACAATTATGATTTTCAGAAGTATAGTACTTGTAAAAACCCTAGCCCCTTTATCCTAGAGTCAGTAGTCATTTTATTAAATGGAATATATATAAGAGATCACATTACCGAGGATTGATCAATTTGGTAGTCTTTATGAAACTAGATACATACTTAGTTCCCTTATCACACTGGTAATTAAACATAGAACGTAACATAAGAAAATAAACTAATTATTCTGATTTATTCAAATATTTCATCATCACAATGTGGTGAAGGAAACGAATGATGAGATCAAATGCTCATTCAGGGTTATATAAAACAATATTAAGTTAAGTAAATAAAATAAGTAACATTCATTATAGAAAGGAAGGTAATCTGGAAAACACATGCCATCAATACACTAAGAATAATAATACATCCATAGAATTTTTCAAAGTGAATACCTCATGGAAAGTAATAAATAAATAATGAATAAAAAATTTATTATTATTTTAACGTCAGGTATTTAGAACATGAACCAAAATACCATCATGATGGTTTAAGTCTTTGGTTAGATATATATTTGAATCTATTTGGAAACAAACACAAAGGGTTTGTCACCAACTATTTTGTATTTTGACACCTATCGATGCATCAAATGGATATAATGGGCCCCTCCCATCACTTAAAGTCCAAATAATTATTCATAGATATATTTACTTTAAATAAATATTCCTTTTCAATATCTTAATTGAGTAGATGATATTGATTCATCAATACATCCTCTATTAATACAACACTCAAAATAAACACTGCATGTAAAATGGTATATGGTTAAAACATTAATCATATCCACAATACAAAAATACAGATATTTAATAGAAATAATTTTTAAAATTAAAAATGATCTCAGTGGGTCAGTAGATATACCACATAATAATTATTATGTTCACAATACCAAGTAATTCCCAATGAAATGTAAATTGAGAAAAATTTCCTTACTTTATGTCTGAATGAGTTCTTCACATGATATTAACAACCTAAATAATCAAATTAATTCTATTAATTAATTAATTAATAACCATTTCTACATGTATTTTATTTATTAAAATTGTATTATGTTCATTTATGGCCTTTTTGATGATTTATAAGATCCAATTTTATCGTTAGGTGGTTCTCTTTTCCATGGTTTTCATGATCGATTTACTGGTATATATGCGTGGAAAATCATGTAAAATGAGAACAGTTGTCTAGAATTGAAATTATATGTTATTAATGAAATTATTGATTATTTAATTGTTCTATATTTAATTCAATTATATGTTATGATGATTAAATATTCGATAAAATGTTTGTGATAATAATTTAGATTTTTTTGGTGTTTTTTCGATCATTATAAACTACTTTAGTCTTGTTAATTCATTTTATTCTTATATACTGGTTCCATATTCTTAAATAAGTTTTAATAGATATATTATAGTTTTTTATAATAAAAATGGTTTTATGACCTGAAATTTAGGCACCATTGAATGAAAAAAAAACTTGTCCTCTTCGAAGGCGGTAAATCATCTCCTCATGGGTGAGGTTTTCATTTTTAGATGAAATTTGGAAGGAGAATGGGGTTTAATGAGGAATATTCTATTATTATAATAAATTTACACTATATATAATATAAAGGATTTATCTTTAATGTTTGGAAAGAAGTGGTATGGATATAATAATAATAAAATTAATTAAAAAAATTGAAAGAGAATGAAAAAGGATATACCTCTTGAATTCATCACCTTGGGAACCTCCTAAAAGAAATTTATTTTGGTATTTTGTTGATACAAAGGGATCCTAGATGTTGTGGTGATGATTTGAAATAATATTGGTCAGATATTGGACAAGCGTCATGGATTTGGTGTTGTGAGGATAAGAGGTGGCGAGGAGTGGTATTTATAGTGGAGGAGAGGGGTGTTTTTTGAATATTTTATTCATTATTTTATTATTTTGGCTCAAGAAAACCAATAGTGATGATTACTATTAATAAATATAATAATAGGTGCATGTGAGTTCAAACCAGTGTTTCTTACATCATCCATGACTGAAATAATATTTTATTTAACTTATAATGTATATATACAGTAAATTTCTATATTTTACTATTCACCAAAAAATTCAAGTATTATAGAAAAATACCAAAAACATCACCCTAACCATTTTTTGATTTGTATAATTATAAAAATAACTACATTTTTTGGAAATAATTTTATAAATGTGATAAATTTAATATTTAATTAAAATCATCATTTACTCAAAATATACCAATTTTAAAATTATAGCTGATTTTATAAAACATTGAAAAATTAACTAATCTCTCATAAAATACTTTTATAATAATAAGAAATATGATTATTAATATATGATTCAATTATATGAAAATAAATTTTCTTTTAATTTTTTATATTAATTATAAAATTTAAAATAATCATTAATGTTTTATGAAAATATAAATATTTAATTAATAATTTATAAAACATTTATTTACTTATACATTAATATAATTATATAATTTTTCCATTTATTAGATGCCTAAATTTTATTTATACTTATATAGGTGTGATTATTATTCTATTGGATGAATTATTATTCCTAAGGGTCACAGTAGTATTCCAAATGTCAAGTTCTTATTACATTGGTATTTGTTCCTTAATTTCTAAAAAACCCCTTATTTCATTCATTATTCATTTATAATGTTTTTTGGGTTCTCTATGTAATTTTATATGATTTATACTATATGAAATATTTTTTTGTTCAATTTATTCCATCAAATAAATAGAAAATATTTATAAAGAGACATACTATAAAATATTGGGGTGTGATATTCTTCCCACATTTGGAAGTTTTGTCCCTGTAATTTTCATGGATATTTCCTTATAAACAGATGATAGTGGTTATTCTTCATAAAATCCTTAGCTTCAAATATTGATTCTCCCATTTTATTGTTTCTCCAAAGAACCATTACCAGTCAAGTCATCTGATTTCTCAATACTTTCTATTTTTTGTGAAGAATCTCGATAGGTTCTTCATAAGGAAAATTAGGTTTCATTACTATTTATTCATAAGTATGTACATGTATTGGGTATGGAATATACTTATTTAACAATTACATGTGGAATAGATAATTAATTTGGAGAGACTTGGTGTCATTGCTAAACAGTAAGCTACAACTCTAATTCATTCTAGAATTTCCTATTTTCTGATGGACCTAGGGCGTAGTTTCCCATTCTTACCAAACCTAGACACACCCTTCCATAGAGATACCTTCATAAATTCATGATATCCCACTTGAAATTCCAAATCCTTTCTCCGGTTTTCAACATAAAACTTTTATCTACATTTATCTTCTTTCATATGATCTAAAATAGTCTTTACCTTTTTCATGGTCTCTTCAATCAGTTATGGTCATATAAGATTCCTCACACCAACATCATTCTATAAATTTGTATTTTGACATATCTTTTCCTAAAAAGATTCTTATGGATCCATTTTAATACTGGAATGGAAATTATTATTGTAGGAAAATTCCACCAAAGGTAAGTATTGATATGACATATTATTAAAGTCAATAGAGAAGGATATTAACATGTCATCCAATGTTTTAATATCCCTTTCAGACTGTATATTGGTTTTAGGGTGATAATAAGTACTCATATTAAGCTCAGTATCTTAATCCTTCTAAAAACTCTTCCATAATTTTGATGTAAACTAGGGATCTTGAACAGACACAATTGATATATGTGAACCATAAAGTCTTACAAATTCCATAATGTAGAGTCTTAATAGGAACTCAGTGGTAAATATTATGTTATATTATGGTAATCTGATGACTTTATAAGAATATTAACTATTACCCATATTTCATTATTCATTCTAGGTGTCCTTGGTTGTCATATCATAGAGTTAATTATAATTTCATTCCACTTCCAAAAATGAATAGGTAGGGGTTGAATGAATCCTCTATGATGTTTCCTCTTGGCCTTCAATTATTGACAAACTAGACACCTTGAAACATAGTTAGTGATTCTTTGCTTCCTGTTATCCCACCAAAAAAGTTTCTTTATATCTCTATACATTTTGGTACTACCATGATGTATAGATAAATTTGAGATATGACCATCCTCTAATAGTTCCCTTTTTTTCTCAGGTATTTTTGGAACACATAACCACTTTCCTAATATTATAACTCCAACATAATACATGATTTTTCCCAATCTCCCACCCTTAATAGCTTTAATTTCCATTTGAAAAATCTCATCATTAGATTCATAGATTTGTATCATCTATAATAAATATTTTTTATCAGTAATTTGAAAAAGTAATTATGGTTTTCCTTCTATAACAATTCCCATTTCCATCTTTACTAAATCCATGAATATTGGATTATTCACAATCCTTATTAGGGTTATAATTCCATGATATTTCTTGCATAATGCGTCTTAAACAATATTTTCATTTCTTTGGTGTTAGTGTTTTGAACAATCATAATCTTTTTGTATCTCGACCCATCACCTTTGCCTCTTGTTGAGTTTTTTCTATGTAAAAATGTATTTCAAACTCTTATGATCCATATATATCTCAAATTTTCACCATAGACAATTTGTCGATATTTTCAAAGAAAATATTGTGGTTTCTAACTCAAGATAATGAGTTGGATAATTTTTGTTCACATTTCTTCATCTACATTTACTCTGAAGTAATAAAATTGTCATTTTTTATAGGGACACAACCCATTCCATTATTTTATTGATCACTATATATCACAAACCTATCATTTCCAGAGGTAAGAGACAAAATTGTATCATGGACTAATATTATATTTAATTCTTCAAAACATTATTTAAATTATTTTTTTCACACTAACTTACCCACATTACGTTTGATCTTGGTTAGCAGGTTATCCAGTAGGGAAAATTATGAATGAAATACTGGTAGTAACAAGCTAAGACAATAATACTATATACCCTGTTTATGTTCATTGGCGTGGGCCATTCTTGGAAGTCCGATGCCTTCTCAGGATCAACCGATATTCAATCCTTAGAGAAAGTATCGCTAAGAAAATAATTTATTAAAGCCATTATTTACACATAATAAACATCCTATATAAATATTTTCTTCAAAGAGTCTCTAGAATAACCCACAAGTGGTTATCATGGTGATCATTGATTTTGGAAAATATAAATATATCATTAATAAGTACCACAAAAAAATTACCAGATATTCCTTGAAAACTATGTTCATTAGATCCATGAAAACTGAGGGTGCATTAGTCATTCCAAATGGAAATACTGTAAAATCATAATGTCCATACCTAGTTCGAAATGTTGTCATTGAAATATCTTCCTTCCTCGCATGCAATTTATTATATCCATATTGAAGGTCAATCTTCAAAAAATATTGATCTCTATGAAGTTGATCAAATAAATCATCAATGGAAGGAATAAGATACTTTTTCTGTATTATAATTGTATTTATTTCTCTATAATCAATTCACAGCCTTATGGGTACATCTTTCTTCTTGAAAAAGAGAATAGGGGCACCATATAGAGAAACACTTGGGTGAATAAATCTCTTCTCACTCAATCCCTCTAGTTGTTTCTTCAACTCCACCAATTCCATAGTGTCTATTCTATATGTTATTTTAATGTAAGTCATTCCCTAGGAATTAAATAAATAGGGAACTCGATGTTAAATTCTGGAAGATTCCTAGGTAAATCCTCTAGAAATATATCAATATATTATCACACAACTAGTATATCCACAATTAAAATATTACATTCATCATCTTTATATGTTTTTTTCTCTTCCAAGACAATAATTTAAATTATTATATATAATTTATGTGGATCTAGATAATAACCATATGATTACATTTTTTATCTAAAGATAAGGTATTATACAACTCCCTCACAAATTGTAACTTCCTTCTTATTACATTATATGTTCACTTCAGATTTTTAAACATCGTCTATACCTAGAATTATATAAAAATAAACCATTTTTATGATGAAATGTTTTTCAACTAAAAAACATTTATTTGTCACAATGGGGACTCACTAACACATCATTGTTGCAATAATACATCTCGTATGAGTTTTGACTAAAAACTAATTTATTAAATCAAAAATAAAATTTATAATTTTCTTAGAAAATTATGAAGATATAAAAGAATTAAATGGTCCAAAATCAAATAAATAATTGGTTATATTTTACGAAATGATGAAAGTACATTCCACCACATCATTAGGAACTTTAGACTTTCCATTTTTGATCACATAATATGGGTAATCTCTCATTGGACACATTTTTTGTAGATTCACATGAAGCTTTGGAAATTGATTTGAATAATTCCCAATTTCTTTATAGTTAAATAATTAACATAATATATTTTTTTCTTTCCCTTGAATTCATTAACTCGATTACCCTTTTCTTCACAATTATAGAAAACTCTCATTCCTTTAAATAACTTCTTAGGATTATTATTTCCACAATTTTCACATAATGGAAATTTATTCATTCCCTTTTTGTTCACTGATGCTTCACATTTTCCATGGTTATCGGAAGAACTCTTATTATCTTTATTTCCTTTGAATATAAATGATCTAGGAAATTACTTCTCTGTTTTGATGGTACTTAATACTATTTCATCATACATTTTGGTGAATCTAGTTCCCTTATGATACATGGCTTAATACCTTCAAATAAATGATCAATATTATCTTCTGAATCACAAATTTAATCTATAGAATACATGTCTAGTTTATAAAGGTAGTACCATACTCCATAACACTCTCTTATTCCCTATGATTTTAGATAAAAACGTTTCTCATCATTTCAGTTCATTTCTCATGAGGGATGTATCTATCAATTAATTGTTACCTAAAATATCTCCATTCCATGTCCTCTATTTCTTCTTCCTCCATAGTATTTTGGATCAAGGACCACCATTAATCAACATCACCCTTAAGACAATATACTTATAGTACTACCATTTCATTTTCATTACATCTCAAGGCTAGAAATCTATTTTCAAGGGACTTGATCCACTTCCCATCTACCACTAGATTAGAAGTCCCACTAAAATATGGGGGATTTTTTAACATGAGTTTATCCAACAATGTTTTAGTGTCATTATCCATCATAACCTTAGTATGCTTCCCTAATATATCCATGTTCAGCTCAAATTTTATAATAACTATGTTGACATGATTAGTGGGTAAATCTATACATTTTCCACAAGTATTAATTCCTTTCCTTCTAGTAGTTTTTATTTCTAAACGATGGAATAAACTAAATTAGGTTAGGAATCGTGATGAAAATTTTTGAGCTATAAAAACACTTAATAAAAATTGAAAATTTATGCATAGCTAATATCATTATCAAAACATAGTTTCATTGGGGAAATATTTACTTTTAAATCCTTATTATTTTTTTGTAATGTAAATGTGAATTATCCTAAGAATATCCCTCATGATTGTAAAAATTGGTGTGAAGTAAGGCTCGTTTTTGTGTAATAGGTTTCCTCGATTCAGGTCGAGGAAACTTTTTCAATCTTGTTACCCCTAGGTACATATGTGCCAAAACCACACCCACTTGTATTATCCAGACCGAGATGTATTTCTATGAAGACCCACATAATCTCAACCTTAACAAAATTCGAGGATGTTATTATATTCTTATCCTAAAATTAAATCTTATTGTTATTTCCCATATACTATTCCTTCTAAATATAGTTATCATGGTATCTACTAAACCTAGCTCTATTACCATACATTACAACCCCAACCAAAGTATCCTAGAGATAGAGGTCCTTTTCTTACAATGTCATTGATACAATAGATCACATTATCATAGATCAATCTGTTTATTATAATTTAAGAAACTAGATTCATACATGGTTCCCTTACTACATTGGTAGTTTATCATATAACATAACAAAAGAAAATAAATTTATTCTTTTTACTTATTTAGAGACTTCATCTTCACAACCAGGAGATGGAAAAAAATAAAAGGTTAAGAGAAAATTCTCAGTAATTGGTATATAAAACACTAATATGTTATGTGAAGAAAATTTGGAATATAAATTTTAGAAAGGTAATTAATATGGAAAACACCTACCATTGATACACTAAGGATGATAAAGAATCTGTATCTATTGTCAAAGTGAAAACCACATGGAACATAATAACTTAATACTAAATAAATAAAATGATTATTATTTCGATGACATGTAACTGGGACAATAACCATCATAATTTCATGATGGTTTAGGTTTATGGATAGATCCCCATCTGATTTTGTTTGGTAACAAAAACAAAGGGTTTGTCGATGACTATTTTGTATCATGAGACCTATTGATGCATCGATGAGATATAATGGGAATGAACATCACTAAAAGTAAAAATAATTATTCATAAATTTATATAATTACAAAAACATATTCATTTTAAATATCTGTATTGAGTACAGGATACAGATTCAACAATATTTCCATAGTTAAAACAACATTCAAAATAAACACCGCATGTAAAATGGTATATGGATAAGACAATAATCATGTCCATGATAAAATAATTTGGATATTTAATATATATATAATTAAATATTAAAAATTATCTCAAAGGTGTCGTATATACACCTCATAATAATGATTAGGTGCACAATACCAAGTAAGACACAAAGAAATGGAAATTGAGACAAAGTACCTTACCTTATGTCTGAATGTGTTCTCCACATGTTCGTAATGTCATGGATATTCTGTAAACAAATTAATTAATTAATTCAGAACCTTTTTACATGTATTTTTTTTATTATAATTTTATTAATTTCATTGATGGACTTTTTGATGAGTTATAAGATACCATTTTATCATTTAGGGGTGTTTGTTTCTAAAGTTTTCATGATAAATTTACATGCATATGTGTATGAACAATCATTTAAAATGAGACTAGTTGTCCAAAAATGAATATATATGTTATTAATGATATTTTAGAATTATAAATGGTTATATAATTCATTTTTTATATGGTATGATGAAGAATCATTAGATAAAACATTAGTGATAATTGTATAGATTATTTTGGTGTTTTCTGGTCATCACAAACTAGTTTTGTATTATAAATTCATATTATGTATATATACTAGTTCCATAATATTAAATAAGCTATAATACATATATTATAGTCCTTTTTAAACATAAAAATTGTTTTATGACCATCCTTGATGCTGCAATTGAAAGAACAAAACATATTGTCCATGAAGGCGGTAAATCGGTACCTTGCGGATGATGTTTTCATTTTTAGAATAAAAAGGAAAGGAGGAGGATTTTGATGATGAATATTACGTTATAATAATTTTATTAAAATATATATTATAAAATAGAGTTATTATTCATGTTTTTAAAGAATATGTAAGGATATAATAAGAAGAAAAGAAATTAAAAGAAACTGAAAGAGAATGAAAAGGGAATTACTTCTTGAAATTCTCTCCTTGAGAACCTCCTTAAGAAATTTTTTTTTGGTATTTTGTTGTGACAAAGGGCTCATGTACATGGGAGATAGGATTGGGAATATAATTGGGAAAACAATTTGACAAGCTTCGAGGCTTTGGTGGTGTGAGGATAAGATGTAGTGAGGGTTGGTATTTATCGTGGAGGAGAGGGGTGTTTTTGAATATTAAATTTATTATTTTATTATTTTGTCTCAAGAAAATAAATAATGATGATTATTGTGAATCAATACATTTATTGGTTCTTATGATTTATAAATAATTTTTCTTACATTATCCATGAATCAATGAATATTTTATTTAACTTATAATTTATATATACCATAAATTAATGTATTTTACTATTCACCAAAAATTCATGTATTTTTTGAAAATACAAACAAAATTACCCTAACCATATTTGGATGTGTAAAGTTAAAAAATGAAGTCAATTTTTCTGAAAAATAATTCTAAATATGATTAATTTATTTTTTAATTAAAATCATCCTTTACTTGAAAAATACCATTTTTAAAATTATAACTGATTTTATAACTCTTCGAAAAATAAAATAAGGTCTTATAAAATTGAATTATAATCATAATACATCAATTTATTAATTTATGATTCTATTTTATGAAATTGAATTTTCTCTTAAATAATTATATTAATTATGAAATTGAAAATAACAATTTATGTTTTATGAAAATATCAATACTTAATTAATAATGTCTAAAACATTTATTTACTTACGAAATTATATTATTATATCATATTACAATTTATAAGAATGAAAAAAATTATTCATAATTCCATTGGTGAGATTACTATTCTATTGGATGAATTACTATTCTTAATTTCTATGAAACCCTTTTATTTCTGTCATTATTCTTTTATAATGTTTGTTTTGTGTTCTCTATGTGATTTTATATGATTTATGCTATATGAAATTATTTTTTGTTCAATGTAAACTATCAAATGATTTGGAATTATTCAAGAAGATACATACCATAAAATCATGGTGCGTTACAGTACGTAAGAATAATTGATTAAGGAATGAAATTTATATTTGAAAATAATTATTTTATAATTATATAAAATATAATATAATGGTGTATAAAATATATATATTTCAAAAATCTTATTTTTATATAATCAATAAAAAATATATTTATATAAGAATTAATTGAAATAAATTTCTATATATATTTGTACATTTTCAAATATGGTAAATTAGTAATACATAAATGGTCTTCAAAATCACTTTTATGATATAAAAAATTATTAAAAATAATGATTTTATAATTCATAGTTAATATAATTAAATATTTTATAGATCCCATATAGATCATACAGGGACACATATAGGGAGTGAATCAGTGTACCCAAAATTTTACCGAATTTACTTTTTTTGCAATTATACCCTCTTAATATTGAACTTGTGACCTAGTTAAGTGGAGTGGATATTTTATGTTCTTTCAATACTAACATACACATTTCATGTAGATAACCAATGAAACAACATCACACAAAGAGTGTTACAGGGTACGTTACTAAGACCTACTTCTTTCCATGATCAACCTATAGTTATTTGATTAATTCACTTGTAACTATATCTTGTAGTGATTACAAATTCCTGGAATTGTAACATAATGTTTACATGGGAAATAGATAGTCTTCTAGAGTTAGTAGTGTTCTTTCTACTGGTACCACTAGTCTTCAACGGTGTTTGTTTATACTGGATCCACTAGTTATTCAAATAAATTCAATAAATAATCTAAACATGATCTCCCTACTACATTGGATGGATTTACATCATATGAATAATATTTTACCTTAACTATAGGTTTATGAATACTTCTAAATCAACAAGATAACATGCACATTGGTCTTGTAATCCTAAATGAGTAAAAGATGAAACATCTTTTACTACTCACTATTCTATTATAATGATCAACAAATGAATTTGTTAACACACATTATGTTGTCTTGTTATTTCATTAACAATTTATCAACTAGATTCTCTTGTTAATGAAGTTATTATCCTCAATAAATATGTTTAAGTGTTTCAAAAAAAATATTCTTTTTCATTTTGTACATGATAAAATATTTCGCAATCCAAACATATTCTATTATTGAAATCTTTTCACATATGCATGAAAAAATGAATAAAATATTCACCTTATTCTTTTTTTCCTTATTCACACATGTAAATGAGCCCAAAAAATGTCCATTGTTTTACTTTATGCTCAATGTAATTGTTTCATCAATATTCATGTTCATACACATTGGAAGAATGACTCGATTCCTCCCAACCTTCTTTACATAACAGTGTATACATATTTCTCAAATACCACTTGTGCACAACCTGAATGAATATAAGTCCTTTTGTTAATGCATGTTTTTTCAACTTCCCATGCCTTCTACCATAAGTATTATCACAAGTAGAATCAAGTGTGGGTTATCATTGTTTTACACAAAAAAGTACAAATAATTATTGAGTATCACACTACCTCATGTAGGCTAACGGAACTGGGTGTCCTCATGAGACTCTTGAGTGCATGATTTTACCACTAAGAGGTATTTTGGATATTTCCTTCTTCACATAGTATGAAAGACTCATAGAAATATTCCTTGAGAAACAATGTTTCACTATACTTTGTTTCTAGGAGAAATGAGAGATATTATATTATTCGGCCACCTTCTCAGCCTCAATAGATCACTTTTATAGGTGAGGATGAATTACTTTCAATTCCATAGATCCAGTTTTCATTCCTCATATAAGAACTTTTCAAATTCCTAAAAATAATTCTATACCTCATCTTATCTTTAAACACTCGAGTCATTCAGGATGATTCAAACATACACTGAAAATAATGTAGTCTTCATGTTACTCCTTTGCAGTATAGACTTTATATGATATTGATTACAATCGCGTGATCCTATATTTTAGAAGCTCTATTGTATCAATGGTGATCAGATAATTGGGTTCCTATGGAAACTCCATTTTTAGTCATCCAAATAGAATCTTTGAGTTATTATAATGTTTGCAAGATGGATATTGCTTACATGGATTCGATTCGGTTTGTGAAATATCATCTAAATGAGATGATCAACAGAGATGGTCATCAGTTTTCATGATCTTGAATGAATCTAACTACATAAAGAGATCTCTGTGAAATTTCATGGGTGGTTGAAGACAATCGAATTCATAAATCAAACAACCATGATTAATCTGATCAGACAACTATGTCTTTTTGTATAACTTATGTGATACAGGAATAGTACCTTCTCCATTCCATGCCACATCATGTATCCCAGTGTTCATTCCCACAATTATTTATCTATATAATTATTTAAAGAAATCTATCTTGCCATTGGGTATCAGAACTCACACTCCACTATCACACAAAATAAATGGTAATTGGCCCATTGGCACATGTTTGGAACCCACTATACCCCTACACCTCCATGGGCCTATACGCATCCCAGGAGGGTGTTCTCCTATTGCCACCACATACTTCTACAAGCTATTTCAGGATACCTTCCACTGTGATTTTTTAACCTTTCCCCCACATAATTTATTTTTTGATCCTTGGCCTCCATTGGGCAGTACGTTAGCCCTTTTTTTAGTGAGGCCTCAATAAATACTTTTCCAAGTATTGTACATAAATAAACACCTCCAGCTAACCAACTTAAGATCACATATTAGAACATTATTCATTCAATGTATACATTTATTTTTTATGGAATATGTATTTTTCATTGAATTTATAAGTACACTTCTTCTCTCCCTTCCAATTGATTATTTTCATTATCTATAAATCATTATCATCAAAAACATTTTTTTATGAAAATTAATACTTTCATGTTCTTGATCCAATTAGAAATACCTCATGAAATAGTTTTTATATATCATTTCCTTCTCTTCTTTCTTGAAATGTAGTAAGCAATGTGAAACCTATGTAGAACATGCCTTAAAATATTAAAGACTAGTACAAAAATCATCAAGGTAACATGTATAATTTTTTAATCATGAAATACAATTCCATTATTTAAATCCATAATAATTCTTCCAGAATCATCCCCAATAATGGAGAATTATCTTACTAACTGACAACCAGTGAGTCCCTAAAAATTGTCCAGGCATCATCACTGGACTTCTTGAATATTTATAAAACTTTATACATGTTTATATTTCCATGATTAATCACATATCATAGAGAACTTCACCATAAAGTTATTTTTTATTCCCTCTTACATATTGAGAAAAAATACAACCGTACACATCAAAAATATACATAGGCTTTTCTATCTCCCAGTTTTCCAGTTTTTCAATACTATTTAATTCATGTAAATTTCCCTTTTCCCCCTTATTAACATTAAAGTAAAAGGACTAATTAATGAGTTTTATTCTTCCCTTCATAGAAATTTGAAAAAAAACATCCCCTTTTATAATAGAATGTTGGAACCATAAGGTTCACTTAGAAAATAGCATTTAGTTGGTAAGTTATAAGTCTACATTGGATAACCCGGTATGGTAAACTAGAGAGATACAACAATGGTTGCCTATTCCATCCATTACTGGCCATGTATGTGACATCATGATCTATAAATATTTTTTTCTCAAAGAGGATGTTTTATAAAAGTTATTTTTAATGTAGTATATTCTCCTTCACACTTCATCAAACACATCCAAATTTTCAAGTGCCAGAATATTTTACTCCCCCTTTCTATGCGTTTACTAATAATCCAAAAATATACCTTGAGGAACATATTTGATATAATAAATACAAGGTAAATAAGTGTAACTAGGTTACCAACATTTTCAAATTCAATATATATGACATGAATTTCAAGATATTTTTGAAACCTGAAGAGGTTCACTCCCTTCCATTTAACACAGTGTAATCTTTTATCAGATAGTCTTCAATATATTCATGTTGATAATCCTTTATTTTGAAACAATTCAAGTTTTTATTATATCTAGAATAATCATTCAAAAAAAATTTCTTCCACTTTTTTCACTAATTTATCATGTTGAGAATGAACATCACCTTTAATTCCCTATATTGCAAACACAAATATGAAACAATAAAAATGGAATAACATGGAATACTTATTTGATTCTTAATAGGTTCAATAGTGATGAAAATTTCCTCTCAAACCATAGTCACATTTCCTTTTAGATATCAAGTGTCTGGTACTCTTCATGCTTGTGTCTCCTTTAGATTTTTAATTTATATCTTTCATTGAAATCATGGATACTTTACATCCATTCACCTTCATGTAGTGTTGATTGTTAATCCTCACTTCTTCTTGTAGTTTAGTGGAGTCCCATGGTGTTTTTTCTATCTTCATCATCTCCCTTTGAGTTGGTAGTATAATTATATAATATCTTCCATTATTTCCATCATGATTTCACCTTCCACATTATTTTTTGGAGAAACAAGAGTTTTCATGTGTTGAAAGACTCATGAAATTTGAGTTGTTCTTGTAGACCAACCTATTTTTACTTTTCCTTTTCTATAGCTAGTACATCATCCACATTTTTCTTCATTTCTCTAGAAAATTTCAATTGATTAGAAAGGATATTCAAGAACTAATTATAAACATATTCTATAAATAATTTTACACATGGATTATTCAATGTTACTGATTTACCTTTATTAATTATGTTGTCAAAATCATATTTAGGAATGTATTAAATCAATCCAATCTTCTAGTTTTTTCCTCAATTTATTCACTAATTAATTTTAGAATTCTTCTATTCATTTCCATGGCTTGGTAACAGTGATCCATAGTATTGCCTCTCATTCCCTAGTAGTAGAATATTTTATTGGATCACATGACATAACTGGAACACAACTTATGATTCTTCTTGGTTGTATCTTTCTTCAGAGATTTCTCTAATGCCTTCTTTTGTATATTCCCTAAGACAGAATTTTTAGCTCTTTTTTTTCTTCTACATCTATTTTGGTCTTTTATTCACTTCATCATATTCATAGTTCATTGTTAGTTTATACCATAACTTGTCGTAACAGTGACCACTTCTGTTTCAATAATCAAAGAAGTCATCAAGATAACCAAATATATTCTTGATAGATAGATTCTTCATCGTCTATGTATTCTGGTTTATTTTTATAGGTTTTCTCATTTCATCAAATCAAATACCCATGAAAGTTATCCCTATTTAATTTTCATATGATAACATGTTAATACAAAAATCAACAGCATGATTCCAAAATTTACTGCTACACTAATAATATCTAGCTGACCTATTTCTTTTTTTAATAGTATCAGACTAATTAGATTTAGTGCCTTGATGTTTTTGGATTTACCTTTCATTATTTGGATCATAATTTTGGGAGTTATTTTTCTTGATCATATCATTTTACACCCTTGATTATTTTGTGGATTTATCATCATTTATATCAATCCATATTTTCCCAACTTTGGCCTTTGGACATTCACTAGTAGACGAGAAAACATTTTTGGAAACTAAATTAACTGATTTATGGGTTACCTTCTTCCAAGATTTTTTAGAAGGTTGATATAGAGAATAAATTGAACCCATATAGTCATGGATATGAGTCTATTAAGATACCTGAGTCTCATCAACAATTTGTGAAGTAGCATCCCTTTTTGGGGCATGACTCTCTTCAATTATTTTGGTGGAATAGTCTATATTCTCTATAACATGGGATGATCTAACATGTGTCTCCTTTAAATTTTTCAATTCATGTTCTTGTTCAAGACACAAAATTTATATGCAAATATTTTTGTTTTCAAGAGATGTAAGCCTACCTTCCCATTCCCTTTTCATTCTATTAATCTTCTCTTCATGTTGTCTATTACCTTTATTCATAGATTTATCAAGGTATTTGATTCTTCTGGATTTAACATCAAATTTGGATTCCTAAAAAACGATGGTATCTTTATGTGATTTGTCTATATCATGTTTATTCAAAATATACTCATCATGTAACTTGGCCTTTTCATCCACTAACTAGTCGAGATCTTTGATTTTACTTGTTACGTATTCGGGTTTAGAATCTCTGAATTTCCTGGAAACATTGAACAACGTTTCAAGTGCATGAATTAATTAACCAAAAACAACTTTATTAGAGTGTTATCATAACTAGTCGATTTCAATCAATATTTATTTTTTGAAATTTTTTTATTGAAATGATACTCATATTCTGGATTTCCTTCAATGAGGTATGAGAGAACATTTCACTTTTTGAATTTCTTTTCAAGTGAGTCCTATTTTTTATGAACTTATTCTTCAAGAAATTCTCTTTCATAAAAAATATCATTTAATGAAAAATATATATGAACTCCATTTTTTAGGATAATTATTCATATATCTTTCAAATTGAGAGTATAATCCTTATAAAATTTTGTATGATTCAAATTCCTAATACTCTTTTATACAAGAACTAGTTTCTTTTTAAGTATCATTTTTTAATTGATTTTAAAAAATAGAATTCATCCCTCTCTTATTTATTTGATATGTTTCTAAAAATATTTTCTTTCCTATTATTCATATTTTTCAGAGTCATGGTAGAAACATCCATTTTTACTTTTATAGTTATGGATATTAAATGTTCCAATTGATGTGCTTCAAAATAAAATTCAAATATTCATTTCTTATGAACCATGTAAAAATAACTAGGAGTAAAACTATTATCCAAAAAGATGATAACATATGATCTAATTCTGCTTGTATAGATCATATGGATTGTGTAGGGACATTGAGAGGGGGGTTGAATAGGTGTACCCAACTTTTTACTAAATTTACAATCTTTTCAATTAGGCTTTGTTTCTGACGATTTCTTTGAGGCGGGCATCCATCTATTCTGGAGGAAAAGTAGTTGTTTAAATGCATTCCATATTTACAAAGGCAGGTGGCATCTGCCACTTATTCAGGAACATTTTCTCCTTGATCAAAACAATATGATGGGATGTCAGTTCCTCCTTATGTGGATTTCTCTTTGGAACAAGTTTCCCAGTCTGGGACTCCCTCGTAGACTTAATACATTGTTCGTGAAACTCTTCCCAGTGCCATATTGTCATGGAATCCAACAAATTAGAGTGCTTTTATTAGGAAATTCCAAGGGGATAGGTCGGGCCAATAAACTTCTGTTAGGGTAGTATTCACATTGGACATCACTAGTGTGTCTAGATGGTGGAACACTGATGCATATGGGATTCTTACCCTTATGATAGGGCTTCTCGAGGGCGTGGAATCCCAAGTCATCCCACGTCAAATGCGGGGAATTTTATTACATAGGCATGTATCTCATATTTTCCTCATCTTCCCATGTTTAACACAGGGTATGCTGTGAGTTTAACATCTAGCGTAGAGGGATCAGACTGATCAGAACACAGACGAGAGTGGATCAGATGGGTGCAACCCCTGGAGGGAACAATGATGCTAGGGATAATGCATGGTTAGTAGCCCAATTTCTGCTAGGAGCAATGAGAAGGTGGGTGACATGATCTCACGGGTATGTGGCAGTCCGAGTAAGAATCGGGATGTATATGGATGGTTTAGTGATGTGAATGGAAAATGAAATTGAGCTGACACGAGGGTGACGGTGATGTTGGGCTTGAGCCTCGAAGATACTTCCTACATATACCCATTATAGGGAATAAAATTCCATGTAGTTCAGGATGGGGAATGGAATCAAGGAATGCGTAGAGGACATAGAACCAAAGTCATACTGGGGCTTATGCGTGGTTAGCATCCCGGGGTTAGTCTGACGCTCAAGGGGAGAACCAGAGATGTGGGTCCCAAAAGGGGGGACACAAAATTTTACGAGTTCTTGGGGTTGAACCTCAGGGAGGCTTCCTACATCCCATGTCTAGGATATAGGGATCAAACCCACATAGTTCATTTTACAATGGATTACCATCATGTGGGGATGATAATGGCATACTACTGGACAGAGTACAATGACTTACCGCGAATTGGGGAACACAACGGCTTACCATCGATTGGGGAACACAAAGTCTTACCATTGATTAGGGAACACGATGTCTTATCATCGATTAGAGAACACAATGACTTACTGTCGATTGTGGAACACAACTAGTTACCGTCTATTGGGGAAAACAACGTCTTAACAATGATTGGGAAACACAACAGTTTATCGTCGATTGGGGTTGCACTTTAGAGAGGATTCATATGAACCATGTGTAGGAGAAAAGGATCAAATCCCACATAGTTCAAATGGGTACAGTTTAACGTCTTGAGGGACAAAAATGGGGATATAGTTTAACATAATGCAGGACAACGGTGGACCGACGTGAAGTGTTCAGGACTAATGTGTGTTGGGATTGAACCTCAAAGAGGCTACCTATGTACCCTGATTAAGAGGAATGGATCAAAATCCACATAGTTCGTAATGGTGGATGTATTTTAACATCATTTGGGACGAAGGTGAACCGATATGAAGGGGTCAATACAATTAGGCATTGGGCTTGAACCTCCGGGAGGATTCCTAAGTACCCATCCTAGGAGACATGGATAAAATTCCATGTAGTTTTAATGGTGGATGTAGTTTTACATCATGCGAGATGAAGGTAAACTAACATGAAGGGGTTGTGACATGTAGGTGTTGAGCTTGAACCTCAGGGACGCTTCATATGTACCCTTCCTAGGAGTTAGGGATAAAAGTACACATAGTTCAGAATGGTGGATGTAGTTTAATGTCTTGCAGGATGAAGGTGAACTGATGTGAAGGGGTCGGGACAAGTTGGTGTTGGACTTGAACCTCAAGGAGGCTTCCTACGTACCCTTCCTAAGAGGCGGGGATCAAATTCCATGTAGTTCAGAATGGTTGATTGGGGATTATGCTCTAGGGAGGCCTAAGAAGGATTCCATGGTCAATTCTTACTCTATGCCCATGTGAGTCATGCTCGGTGTGAGAAACAAGAGGCAGCAAAGATCTGACAATCACGTCGCAAATGGTGCATTTGCGGGGAGTGGAATGGGGCTTGCACATGGTTAGTGGATTAAATAGAAAATAGGGCCTTACGAGTGGTTAGAAGGTGAAAGAGGAAACAAGGTCTTACATGGGGTGAACATCCTAAATAGGAAATAGTGTCCTACACGTGGTTGGAATTCCAAGGAGGAAATAGGGGCTTACGCATGGTTAATAGCCCAAATAAGAAATAGGGGCTTATGTATGATTGGAAGCCCAGGGAGATGGATGTCGGGAATTACTCTAGGATGGAGGTCCGGTAGTGACAAAGCTCATAGGGAGAGGGACGGGATAACGAAGGTCCAAGTGCCCATCTCTCCTCGGATCTTTGGCACTGAATAATAAAGGATGAGCAGGGGTGCTACCTCCTGCAATAAAGGCTAGGGGATTACACCAAGTTTCATATCCTTCCTCATAAATAGGCACCACTCCATTAGAGAGATATCATTCCATGTGAGGATGTTCTCACTCCCGTAGAGATGAACGGGTGTAGAGAATATCTGAGATTGGGAACCTCAAGTGTATTTCATTGGGTGAGGCCACATTTAAACATCTTGTTCAAAGGATTATGTTGATTGGAATTTTAACATCAAGAAACTCGGATGAGGAAGGTTAACTTTTCACCACTATGACATACATAACCGACACGCTTTAACCCTTGATGAAGGAAAGGCACCGGCAATGTTGTGGCGGAGGGCTGTTGTAGAGTGATCCACTGAGGGACCCACATTATCATTGTTGTGCGAAGAATAAATAGTTGTTAGCTATCCTATGCGAAGAAGCATAAGGTTGTGCAATGAAACCTGATACACCAGCGAAGGGACATGGAAATCACTTCGTAAGAAGCTAGAGGGTCATACGGGAAAAGGGGTTGCGAAGGAAATTGGTTCATATGAAGGGACCTTGTGAAGCTCTTGTGCTCCATATAATAGAGGGGATTCACGATGGGGTATGCTTCATGATGTGTGGTGGCCTAGCCTAGGAATAGGTCATATGAATATGGTGTCTTCTTCGTAAAGTGGAAAGGATTTCACAGATTTGGACTTCGCAAAGAAAGGGTACCTTGTAAAGCATAGCAATGTGAAGCAATGTTCTTCGCAAAGCACAGGGACCCTGCTTTAGCCAGAGGTACACATGTGTATGGAGGGTACTTCCACTACGGGAAAAAGTGGTATTAGCGACGGGTTATTTGCGACGGGAATATGTCCCATCGCAAATAACCCCCGCAGTCGGGGTATTTGCGACGGGGCATAATCCCCGTCGCAAATAAAGAGTTATTTGCGATGGGATATTCTCACCCGTCGAAAATGGTTTGGCGTGAATGCGCGCCAAATAGCGTGAATGATATTTGTGACGGGATCCATTTCCCATCGCAAATAACTGGCGGCAGTAACAAGTTATTAGCAACGGGAAGGGGTTTCCGTCGCTAATAACCTGGCGGTAGGGGTTATTTGTGACGGGCCCCGTCGTAAATAATCCCTTTTATTTCCGCCCATAATAAATGCGGTCGGGGTTATTCGCGACGGGCCCGTCGCAAATAATACGAATTGTGACGGGAATACCGTCGCAATAAACCTCGTCGCAAATAATCTAACCTATAAATACAGCAAGCCTTGACAATTTTCCTGAATCTGAACTACTTTTTTCTAGTTTATATGTGTTGAGTGAGTTTTGTTTTGCAAGCCGACTTCAAGGAGGTTGTGGGGATCATCCTACAAGTACAACAAATCGAAAGCTCGAAAACCTGTTTAAGGTTTTTTTTCTGAATTTTAATTTAATATTTATTTAATGTTTTTGTTTTATATTTTTACATTAGTTTTCATTATTTCTTATTATATATAATTATGTTGTATTAAGGTATTAAATTTGATTTGTGAGATTTCATTATTAGTAATTAAAAATATTTAATAATTAAGTGATTGTAATTGGTAATTAATAACATTAATTTTAATTAAAGATAGTAATTAGTAATTAATGAATGTAATTAGTAGTTAATGAATGTAATTTGTAGATAGTGAATGTAATTAGTAATTAATGAATATAATTTGTAATAATTGGAATAATTCAGAAAAGAGAAAAAATTAGAAAAAATTAACAATAATTTGTAATAAGTAACATTAGTTAGTAATAATTAATAATAATTAACAATAATTACCAATAATTAGTAATAATTAACAATAATTACCAATAATTAGTAATAATTAGTAATAATTATCAATAATTACCAATATTTACCAATATTTACCAATAATTGCCAATAACTGTCAATATTTTCCAATAATTAGGAATAGTTACCAATAATTAGGAATAATTGCAAATAATTAGGAATAATTACCAATAATTAGGAATAATTACCAATAATTAGGAATAATTAGTAATAATTAGCTAATTGGAAAAAACTAGCGCGATCATTATCTTTCTCAATTATCTTTTCATCTCTGTATTGGTTTTAGGAAAACATATGTCTCCACATGTAATATTAGCATTCTTTTTCAAAATTATCAACCTACTCAACAATAGAGAGGTGAAAGTGAATGCAAATATTACATGTGGAGACATAATGTAAACACACAGATGAAAGGAGAAGGGGATCCCGTCGCAAATACCAATAATTAGCAATAATTACCAATAATTAGGAATAATTACCAATAATTAGGAATAATTACCAATAATTAGGAATAATTACCAATAATTAATAATAATTACCAATAATTAGGAATAATTACCAATAATTAATAATAATTACCAATAATTTCCAATAATTTGGAATAATTACCAATAATTTGGAATAATTAGTAATAATTACCAATAATTACCAATAATTAACACTAATTACCAATAATTAGTAATAATTTCCAATATTTACCAATATTTACCAATATTTACCAATATTTACCAATAATTGTCAATATTTAGTAATAATTACCAATAATTACCAATAATTAGTAATAATTTACAATAATTACCAATAATTAGTAATAATTACCAATAATTACCAATATTTACCAATAATTGCCATCAATTGTAAATATTTACCAATAATTAGGAATAATTACCAATAATTAGGAATAATTTTCAATAATTAGGAATAATTACCAATAATTAGGAATAATTACCAATAATTAGGAATAATTACCAATAATTAGGAATAATTACCAATAATTAGGAATAATTACCAATAATTAGGAATAATTATCAATAATTAGGAATAATTAGGAATAATTAAAAAAAATTAAAAAAAAATTACCAATAATTAGGAATAATCACCAATTATTAGGAATAATTACCAATAATTAGGAATAATTAGTAATAATTAATAATAATTACTAATAATTACCAATGATTAGTAATAATTACCAATAATTGATAATAATTACCAATAATTAGGAATAATTAACAATAATTACCAATAATTACCAATAATTATTAGTGATTAATAATAATTACCAATAATTAGTAATAATTAACAATAATTACCAATAATTAGTAATAATTAACAATAATTACCAATAACTAGTAATAATTACCAATATTTACCAATATTTACCAATAATTACCAATAATTGTCAATATTTACCAATATTTAGGATTAATTACCAATAATTAGGAATAATTAGTAATAATTAGGAATAATAACCAATAATTAAGAATAATTTCCAATAATTAGAAATAATTATCAATAATTAGGAATAATTATCAATAATTAGGAATAATTACCAATAATTAGGAATAATTACCAATAATTAGGAATAATTACCAATAATTAGTAATAATTACCTATAATTAGTAATAATTACCAATAATTAGTAATAATTACCACTAATTACCAATAGTTACCACTAATTACCAATAATTAGTAATAATTAACAATAATTAGTAATAATGAAAAATAATTAGTAATAATTAGTAATAATTACCTGTATTTACCAATATTTACCAATAATTGCCAATAATTGTCAATATTTTCCAATAATTAGGATTAATTACCAATAATTAGGAATAATTACCAATAATTAGGAATAATTACCAATAATTACGAATAATTACCAATAATTATGAATAATGACCAATAATTAGGAATAATTACCAATAATTAGTAATAATTACCAATAATTTAAAATAATTACCAATAATTAGTAATAATTACCAATAATTAAGAATAATTACCAATAATTAGGAATAATTAGTAATAAGTAGCTAATTGGAAAAAAATAGCGTAATCATTATCTTTCTCAATTTTCTTTTCATCTTTGTATTGGTTTTAAGAAAACTTCTGTCTCCACATTTAATATTCGCAATCTTTTTCAAAATTATCAACCTACTCACCAATAGAGAGGAGAAAGTGAATGAAAATATTACATGTGGAGACAGAATTTTAAACACACAGATGAAAGGATAATTGTAACATAATATAAAAAATTATATTATTTTAATATTAAGAATAAAAAATACTAATAATGTAATAATTTTACTATTACAGCAGCTGCTCTCGAAGAACGCAGAAAAAAACATTTTCTCAGTGGTTTCAAATACTAGTAACATAAATTTTTCATACTTTTACATCTCCTTCAATTTATAGTTTACTATATTGATAATTTTTTCTCAAATTTTCAAGTGTCTCGACATACTGATAAAATTGAAAAACAACTTTGTATATTGAGTAATCCACCATCCAAAATGGTGAAATCTTATAATTCATATGTGGTGAATGGTTTTAGATTTCATACACACGCATATGGGAATCAAAAAAACAGTGAACAGTGGAGTTTTCTTGAGAGGATCTCATCATAGAGAAAATGAAGTTTACTTTTATGGCATTCTTGATGAAATCATTGAACTATGTTATCTAGGACACCATTACATAACGATGTTCAAATGTCGGTGGTTGGATACTAAGAGAGGCGTGTGTGTTCATCCGACTCATGGAATCATCGATATTAAATGTAAAAGTGTTCTTGCAGTAAATGAACCATTCTTACTATCTCAACAGGCACATCAAGTTTATTATGCAATGTACTGTGCTACGTCAAGAGACTTGACTGATTGGTGGAGCATAATAAAAATGAAAATTCGAGACAATCAGTTTAGTCAAAGTGAATGTTCTTTCACTAAAGTGCAATAAATTGAAGTTCTTCAAGAGAGTAATCAAAATCAATATTTGTTACAAAGAGACATGAGTATCGATGATGACACCCCTCAATTAAGAGTCAGTGATGATGATGATGATGGTAATGACATCACAAATGAATTTGAAATGGTAAGAGATGAAGCAACTTGAACTCAAATGGATATCGATGATATTGAGGAGGAATATGAAGATGACATTGACAGATATGAAGATGATGATGAAGCTGAACATTGATACAATTCAATGGTAGTTATATATAATCATAACTAATATATATGTATATATAATAATAATTATCAATTATTTGCTAACAACATTCGTTTTCTGTTTCAGATGGACGAGGACACATTTCGTGAGTTGGAGGATGCTGACCTATCTTTCAATGTGGACGAGTTGCTGGCACCTGACCCTCAGCCTGAAGGTGCTTCAGGGAGTACGCGGAGGGGGCACGGTCTTGCAAGACTGATGATTCATGACCCCATCCCCGAGCGACGTCCATATCTTGGGTTTTATCCACGCACCCGGAGGTGTGATAACCTGTGCATTTTACTAAGATTTCATTAATCTATTTACATAATTAAAGTTTGATTATTGTTTTTAGAGTTTTCTGCATATAGCAGTCGGACAGGGCAGTGCTATTTTGCGCAACTATTTTTCTCATCCATGGATTACATGGGAGCATATTCTTGTTGATGTGCAGCAGGCCATGTTCGGTCATTGGTTGGTACGTACGTAAATAAATAATCCTTATTTTGAAATTTATTTCATTTATAACTTGATATTTTGAATTATTTGTAGGGTTTATGGTATCCTATCGAGGATACCATGCATGACACCATCCACAAGGCATGAGAGGTGGCCATGTGTGATCACTTTCATTGTTTTTTGCACAATTTAAGAAGAGCTGCCATGAAAAAAGCAGGAGTGTCAGATTTTGACGAGTCATGTAAAGCACACCGACCAGAGTACATTTCATCCCACGTATGGGATGGATTATGTGCACACTGGTTGAGTGGTGGATTTTAGAGGAGATCATCAGTGGGGAGGCAGAATCAGGGGAGACAGGAGGTGACTCATCGAGCTGGGAGTCGTACTTTCAGTACTCATAAACAGCATTTGGTACTTACATTTTTTACAACTATTTTATATAACTTTAAATATTAACAATTTATTTTATATTATTATAGGATGTCGAGCACCCCGATATTACGGAGTACGACGTATATCGGAGGATGTACAGTGATCCAGCTACTGGGGAGCTCAGAGGTGATCACCAGCGTTACATCGTGGTCAGTATTATTTTTTTTCAAGTTCAAAAATTAACTACATATAATAGATTCACAATTTTAATTTTAAATTGCAACTATAGGAGTCATATGGGACCGCAGCATCACAGACCCGGCCAGAGGGTCAGACCGAGGCATCAGATCAGACCAGTGGCCATCAGTTTGATGAGGCGGCATGGTTGCAGGCGACCCAATATGCCTTCGAGAAGGGCCGGGTAGTTGGTATCGGCTCTCGACTGAGTCCCGGAGATTATTATGGAAGTGTTGCGATATCGGTGTCCAACTCGAGAGGAGCTCGTGCATCTTCTTCCGCTACACAGTATGAGGATCGGTTACGATCTCAGACTGAATTGATAGAGAGTCTCCAAAAGGAGCAGGAGGATATGCGTCGACAGCAGCAGCAGCATGAGGAGCAGCGCTGACGACAACAGCAGGTGTACGAGGAGAAGATGAGTCGGTGGCAGCAGCAGCTGGAGGAGCAGATGGAGTACATGCGCCGACTCACTCATGCCTTAGGGATGGAGTTTCCTCCACCAGCAGATCCCCCCTCCCCCTCCTCTTTCAGATTAGTTATTGTTTGATGTTATAAAGTTTTTAAATTTTAAATATGACATTTTTTCTATTCAGAGTATTTGTCTCTCTTATATTGGTATCAATATTATATTATTTAATTTCTATTTATTTTTAATACTTTATTATTTATTATTGGTATTTATTTTAATATTTTTTATTTTATTAATAATAATATTACTCTTAGTATTTTATTATTTTTTTATATTTCTTTTTGAAAATGTTGATAATTTTCATATTTTTATTTTCTAATTATTTTAATAATATTATATTCATTATTTTTAATACATAAAAAGTTTCAAAAATTTTAATTAAAATTATAATTTTTTAATTATTTATAATAATATGAATTCGTTATATTATTATTTTTATATATTATTATATTATTTATATTACAATATTAATATGATTAATAATATTAATAATATTTTATAATATTAATTTTTTTATATATTTAAATTTTTTAATATTTTAATTTAATTATATCTTTTTAAATATTTGAATGATTTTTTGTTATAATATTTGAATGAATTATAATTGTATTATTACTATTATAATATTAATTAAAAAAAATTATTAATAATTTAATTTTTATTTTTATTTTTTTATACATAATTGCGACGGGATGGTATACCGTCGCAATTAAAAAAATTTAAATTTTTTTTAAATTGCCTATTACGACGAGAATATTCTCTCGTTGCAATAAGAAATTGTGACGGACTCGTTGCAATTACTTATTTCTTTTTAAAAAAAATTAACTCTTTCGCGACGGTATTCGTGGCCCGTCGCAAATAATAGTTGCGACGGGCCCGTCAAAAAAGTGTTATTTAAAGTTTTTAATATATATATCGATTAGTATTTGCGACGGGACATATTACCATCACAAATAATATTTTTAGCGACGGACCCATCGCAAATAGTGTATGTTGAGACGCAATTTACCGCAACGGGTCATTTGCGATGGACCCCCGTCACAAATAGCCTTTTGCGATAGGATCCCGTCGCAACTGACCCGTCGCAAATGGGCTTATTTCCAGTATTGTTCATGAAGCATGACTGTTTGGTGAAGACCCGAGTCCCCTTGAGGATCTCCCTCCTTCACATTGGCCCATGGGCTTTGTGAAGGGCATCCCTGCTTGAAGAGGGGTTCTATTAGAGCTATGCGAAGGATACATCACAATGCTCAAGTACCTAGAAGATATCATTTTCTCAAGGTTTCACAGAGAATAAGGTGCTTCGTGATTTGAGAGCGGAGAAAAGTAATGGTCGTCATATCTTTCCTTTGGGCTGTAGGGGAGCCCGTTATTTATTGGTGAGGGGTGGCGCGAAGCAAGGATGGCTCGGTGCGAAGCCACGTGGCGCTCTACGATCGGCTTTGGATTTCATCATGTTTTTTGTAACCATAGAGTCTACCATCATCCCCTTCTCAGCATTGAGCTCTGTTGGGTGCTATGTGTGTCACTCATGAAGGCCTCGATCATGTTCGAAGGGTATATGGAGCTCAATTTTTCTCCCCCTGCCACACGAGACTCCTGATCTAGTGCATCGTAATCGAAGAGCCTCCCACCTCTTTCCTCTGCGGTGACGGTGGTGTGGGGATTTTTCTTTGCACCATCTATGGTTCAGGGCTTCGCAAATGGTTTTCACGAGGCAACACCTCCGGAGTTTGTTTTCTCTTTGCCATGTGTTTCCTCTGCCCATATTTTGGCGCCAACAAATGCCCACCTTCAGACTTGGAGCTGAGGATAAAATGAGGATCTAAGTCTGATGGTCAATCGGAAAAAAAATTCAGCATGTCGTATAGCAAGGTAGCCAAGTAGGATCACAACGCTGAGAGGTGGCATGTGGGTTAAGAGCCCCGTGAAGCTCGTCGCGGCCAAACTTTCCGTGAAACAAAATGGGGTCATTTATTATAAATAGATGATGATGACATATCTTTTTTTCTTTCTCATCTCCCCATTTTTGTTAATTGTTCTCTTGATTCACGAAGCTCTGCGTGCTTTGCGATTTCTCTCTATTAATTGGGTCTTTCTTCTTCACAGCGCATAGTGAGTCCTCTGACTCTGTGAGTGTGCACCCCGAGGCATGTGTGTTCGAGGCCTACGGTCAGGATCTATAACCTATCCTTGTGATGGATCTTTGAAATTAGGCCCCAGGATTGAGCTCTACAAACTAGAAAAAAATTTAAAAACTTTTAAGACCAAATGGATAACCAGGACGCTTCTAGGGGGTCCTTGCAGATTCTTCCCATAGAGAAGAAATGGAAAATAAATTGGGTATCAGGGAAAATGTACATAGTTATTAGTACCATGAGTCACTGGTGGAGCTTATGTTAGAGAGATAGAAGAGCTACCCATTGGGAAAATGCTGCCTCTGTATGGATTTGGCTTGAGAGATGACGTTTTCATTACTGAAGTAGGCAGAGATGATCCAACCTACTGATTCAAGAGTACGTCATGTCATTGCTAGTGGTTCTGGGTGGCAGACGACTATACATGGTAGGATTTCACACCCATAAATGATTATTGTCTGTAAAATCATGTGAATAATGTTGACAGGAAGGCATTGAAACCAAATACATCTCCCCCACTGTACCACACTATTCTTAAAGAAGCCTTGGGGAATGCGGAGAAGGGGTGGACTGATGAGTGGTATTTATGTCCAGGCGGAAACTTCACAGATGACTGGGCATGGGCATACTAGGTAGGGGCATCGTGTGATGGGTTCCGGGCAGAGATGAGACGAATGGGCCTATATGAGGGGGCTTGGGCCTTCCAATTTCTCATCTTCATGCTAAATAAGATGATTTTGGAGTAGATAAGTAGGTGGTCGTTGAGGACCAAAACCTTCCATCTTCACTATGGGGAGGTTGGTATCAACCTTTGGGACATGCACCAGACCTCAGGGGTCCCGATACAGGGGGCAATGTACGATGAGTTCCTTCCCTCCACGAACACATAAGAAGAGCCAGAGCAGATTACACTACTGGAAAAGTCATCGATGGATCTAGTTCTGGGGGTGGATTAGCAATCAGTGAGGGATGCCCACATCAAGTAGTGGTTCAAGAAATTCTTAAATTTCCCTGAAGATGGATAGTTTCCCATGAGGCCTTAGAACTACCCAATATGGGTTCAGTGAGGCAAGGAGCACTCGTATTGGTTACCCTTAGATGATAGCTAGTGGAATACATTGGGATTTAGCCTCGTTACTGAGCAGAAACCAATGATTAGGCTGGATTCGTTCATTTTGGTGCTTATCTGTGGCTGGATTCTGCTAGTGAGGGAAACGAACATGGGTGTGCAACCAAGCACGTTCATCATTGCATCCGCGTTGGAGATAGGGCAATGAGTCAACCTCGGGATCCCAATTCTCGCCAATATTTATAAGGTGTTATGGCACATCACTGAGGGGAAGAAGCCATAGAGGATATGTGGGTCGTTTCACCTTATTTATGGGTGGATAGCGGCCCCTCCTGGGTCAAAAATTCAATCGGCCATTCTGAATGTGTCATGGATTTTTTCAACCAAGCTGAGCCTGCAGTTAGTAATGAACTATATTTGAAAGGAGAACGAGTAAAACTTCCACCCATTCCCACTACCGACAGTTGTGTTCATCGACTATGGCCAGGGAATGGAGGATAATCGATCCTACCACTTGGACTTTTGGGGTGGAGTCTTGGTGGTGTGGTTTGACAGTGAGTTTTTCTACGATCCATACACCACACACCATTTTGCGACGCAATTTCGGTGCATGCAGCGTTTGACCCTATCATTTTATTTGGGGGTGCACCATGAGGATCACCTATGTGTGATGAGGTAGATGTGGATCATGTTCACACGAGATGATGGGAATATGAGGAATGAGCTGCCTTCGACTGTAGCTGTCTATGGGCTGGTGAAAGAGTACGCCAAGAGCTGGGAGGCGGCCTACCCAGGGGATATACGAAAGCAGAAGATGGTTCGTGTAGGTGATGGGGTGCCTCCCCAACCTCGAGTTCAGGGTAGGAAGGTGGAGAGGAAAGATCATGGTGGCAGGGCTATAGTGGCAGCGAGACCCACACTGGTTGAGAGTCAGGTGGGGAAAGTGGACCCGACGTTCCTAGAGGAGAAGATTTATCTAGAGGGGAAGCTTCCAAAGTGATTCTGTAGGATATCCACCTATTAACCGGGGAATCGGATGCACCACATAGATATTCTAGAAAATTTCATCTTCCCATAGGCTTGGTACATCTGGGATGTCAATAAACAATTACTCAACCTGTCCTATATGTGGCACCAACTGAACCATCTTAGGATTGATTTTTCAGGGATCGATTCTATTGGGGCCATCTTTGTGGTATCCCAGATGGATGGGAAGCAGTACCTTACCAAGATGGAGGATTTTGTACATTCCCTGGATGTTCCTCATCTAATGATGGAACGAGTAAAGCTACTTCTTTATCGAATGGTCCCTCTACAATTGTCGACCACCGAACTGAGAGAGAACTTCCCTCTACAGGAAGAGACAGATGAGTCCTCCTGGTGGTAAGAGGTTAGTGGAGGGATCCCTCTAGTGTAGGGTGATGTCACCAACTCAGACCCTGAGTTGGAAGAGTTTGCATATGCCCTTGAGGTAAATCATAAACCACTTCCCTTTAGTCCTCACCTGGGTTTTTTAGTACTTCTTGACTAAATTATGACATGTGCAGGAGGGCCTCTTACACATAACCCAATCCCTCCCAATAGTAGATGAAGTTGCAGGAACTTCTGTATTTTCACCCGTGGCTATGATGATTACCGGAATTGACAGGGTTGAGACACCTAAGGTGGTTCTCCGGGAGTTTACGGACTTCCTGACAATATACAGAGGGCCACGTCTTGGGATTCCAATATCAACAACTAAAAAACGAGACCGACTATTCGACCACTATAAGTATCATTTATGAAATATTTACCTTTCACCAATTGATCAGGTCAACTGATGCTCGTGCATCATTTGTATGCACAGTTCCTCAAATGTTGTGGGCTTCCTTGGCGAGGTTGGTCGAAGCTCCTGGTGATGCCTTTCCTAGGGTAACATCGGTGGTCATGGAAGCAGATGCCAAAATTGACCAATCTATAGTGCTCCCGATCATAGGTGGGGCCATTAGCAGGACTACACCAGAAATCATCTAGGTGGAATTCGACAATAGGGAGAAATTGGATGACATGGGTCCTGACCTACCCGATCAGTAACCAAATGAAGATGCTATTGATGAGTTTTTGGGGGATTTCCCTGTATATGAACCTACTGACCCTGCAGACTGGGATATGATGGCCTCTAATGAAGAGGATAGAAAAATAATCCATCACCGATCATGAAAGTTGATCAAGTGCCTCCCAAAAAATCCCTCTGATTTTTTTACCCTAAAATATAGAAAACACTTTTCCAACTTAGAAGGAAGATTATGGATAATCAAATAAATCAAGAACCATTACTTGTCCAACCAATTGAATTTGATATGGATAATCCTAGGGAACAACCCCTTAAAGAACATGCTTCCCCAAATATGAATTACCAACCCATTGGTATTCAATATCCAAATATAGATGCTGACTTTGAACTCAAATTAGGTTTGATTCATCTTCTCAACCATTTCCACGGTCTAGCTAGTGAGGATCCACATATCCACCTTAAATAGGCCCATGTGATTTACTCTACCATGAAGCCTTAAGGGGTTTGTTAGGAACAAATCAAACTATGAGCATTCCCTTTTTTCCTTTGATGACTCTTCCAAATAATGGATTTACTACCTCCTTCTTGGTTCCATAACCACATGGAATGACATGAAATGAATCTTTTTAGAGAAATTATATCATGCTTCTCATAAAACTTTTATCCGAAATGAAATAATTGGTATTCATCAATTCCCAAATGAATCACTCCATTAATAATATGATAGGTTCAAAAATATTGTTTCAAACTTCCTACACCACCCAATCCCTGGCCAACTCTTGATCTAATACTTCTATGAGGGGTTATTGGATAAGGAGAGAACTCTCATTTATGCCGCAAGTGGTGGTTCTCTTATTGATAAAACTCATGCAGATTCAAGAGATATCATAAGCAATGTGGCTATAAATACACAATAATTCAATACTGAAGCACATTCTCAAGTCAAACCAGCCGAAGAAAATCATTTTGTAGGTCCCAACTAGGTGATTGAGTGGCTAAGGGAACTAATATGAAATTTGAAATAACTTGTTATGGCTTCCAAATCCCCAACCACATCTTCTCCATAATAAATGTTTCCTAGATGTCTCAAAAACTATGGAATCTGCAACTCACCAGCTCATCCAATAGACACATGTCCACAACTTCAAGATGAACCATCTGATTCATCAGGACCAATAGAGATCAAGGTAGAAAATGCTCAGAGGAATACCAACCCTCAAAATTAGGTTAGTTTGATAAAAACTTCGACCAACCCCACTCTGAGCCCTTCCCTCCTACCTTCAACCAAGTCTTGAGGTATGGTAATCCCATTTCTCATCCCCCTAAATTCCTTCTTCAAAACCCAAACCAATTTCAATATTGTCAATGTGGTGGTAACTTCCACCAACCTTATCCTTTTGCTCATAAAATACAAAGGAACAATCCACCTCTTGGATTCCACTATCCCAGTGAGCCTTCCCAATTACCAAACCAATACAATCGCTTTCCCAAGAACAAAAATCAATGTAATCCCAATCTGGGAAAATCCTATTCTTCAAAAAAACCATGGTAAAGTGCAGTGGAATATCTTTCCTCCTTCACCTATTCTAGCCTAAAAAACATTGAAACACAAATTGGTCAACTTTCTTCCCACCTAATCCAACAACAACAATCAAATTCTTCCTAACTCTAAGCTCAACCATTACCTATCCCCAAGGGTACTGTAAGTGAAATTTCACTTAAATAAGAAAAGTAAATTGTTATGCCTCATTATGATACCTCCCACTCCCCTTTAAGTGTAGACCTAGAAAATAAAAATAAAAAGAAACTTGAAAAGGAACCCAAATCCATTCCCTCACCTCCTTCCATTCCACATAAAAACCCAATTCCTTTTCCTCAAGTTCTTTATAAACCAAGGATGTCCTTTGAAACTAATCCAAAAATGTGTGGCATGTTCAGACATGTTGAAGTCAACATACCCCTCTTAGATTCCATAAAACAAATCCCTAAGTATTCCAAGTTTCTTAAGAAATATTTCACCCACAAGAGACAACACGGGATCTTTGAAAATGATTCCCCCCAGTTGCCTATTCCCATAAAATGAAAATATCTAGGGATCTTTATGGTTCCATTCCATATTGGAATTTCCAACATCGATGATGCACTCATAGACCTAGGATCCTCAATTAATGTCATGATGAAATCCATATTCTCCATCATTGGTCTTGGCCAATTACATCCAATGGGTGTTGTCATTCAATTGGGAAATCGAGGAACTGCTAGTCTTGAGGGTATAATCGAGGATGTCCTTGTTCATGTGAATGGTCTTATATTCCCTGCTAATTTCAATATCCTTGACTTGGAAGGTGACACAAAATCTTCTCGGTCTCCCCTAATTCTAGGAAGACCATTCCTAATGATAGCGAGAACCAAAATTGTTGTCCATTACGGCATCTTATCGATGGAATTTGGTGACCAATTGGTCAAGTTCAACATTTTTCAGGCCATGCGATGCCCATATAAGGATCACTCTGTATTTTCAATCCATGCTTCTAAATACATTTGTGAGATTCAATTGAACCCCATTACATCATGACCATCCTATTTTGAAGAGATATGATCTTGTGATATATGTACTAGGATTAAATAATTCACAAATGGTTATGTTGATGTGGACCTTTCATTCATAGACTCTATCAATCTAGAGGATCTTGGAAATTCTCTTGAATCCCACATTAACTCTGATTTATACTTCTCCACCTTGGATAGTATGAAGGAAAATTAATCAAAACCAATTGAAGTCCCTTCCTCCATTTTTGATTTGTCTAACCCACAAATGAAAGATGAGGATGATCTAAAACCTCTCCATGAACACATGAAATATAAATTCCTTTTCAATGATCACACTTATTATGCCATTATATTCGCTTCAATTACTGTAACCAAGGATTCCAAACATGTTCAGGTGTTAGAGGAAATAAAAGGCCTTTGGTTGAACCCTTGATGACATACCAGGAATCAACCCTGCCCTTGCCATGCATCACATCCATCTTGAGGAATCATCCAAACCAATTAGACATCCACAAAGAAGACTAAATCCACTGATACTTGAGGTAGTTAGGGAAGATATCACCAAGATTCTTCAAGCTAGTATTATCAACCCATTTCCAACAGTGAATGGGTTAGTCTAATTCATTTTGTACCTATGAAGGGTGGTATAACTGTTGTCACAAATTAACATGGGGAGGTAGTCACAACTTGAGTGGAGAACAAATGGTGTGTGTGCATCAATTACTGAAAATTGAATGTTGAAACATGAAAATACCACTACCCTCTTCCATTACTTGATCAAATGCAAGAATTATTAGCCAAAAAGTAATTATATTACTTTTTTTATGGATAAACCAGCTAGTTCCAAATCCCAATCACACCTCAGGAACAAGAAAATACTACTTTCACATACCCCTTTGGAACATATGCATATTGGAGAATTCCTTTTGGCCTCTTCAGTGGTCCTACAAAATTCTAGAGATGTATGATGGGTATATTTTCTGAATTTATTGAAAATTTCATGCAAGTCTTCATGGATGACTTTACCATTTATGGTGAGTCATTTGAGTCTTTCTTGAATTCACTCCCTCTTCTCCTTCAAAAGTGTGTCAAGTTAAACCTTGTGTTAAATCTTGAAAAATATCACTTCATGGTTGTAAATGGAATTTTTCTTGGGTACATAGTTTCACAAGATGGTATTGAAGTTGATCCTATTAAAATTGAAGTAATCCAATCAAATCCTGAACCCACTTCTGTTTGAGACATCCATTCATTATGCAGTCATGCTGATTTTTATCAAAGATTCACCAATAACTTCGGTAGGATTTCCCTCCCACTCACTCGACTAATCCAAAATGATTTCACTTTCAATTTCTATGAGGTTTTCAAGAGATCCTTCGTTGAACTCAAAATTACTCTTACATCTGCACCAATAATCCAACCCCCAGATTGTCTCTTACCCTTTGAGTTGATGTGTGATGCTTCTAATAGAGTAATTTGGGCTGTTCTTGTCCAAAGAAGATAAAAGATTCATCATTTCATATATTATGCATCAAAAACATTGCATGAAAGTCAATCTCACTACACTTTCACTGGAAAATAACTTTTAGTAGTTTTTTTTCCTTATATAAATTTCGTCCCTATCTGTTAGGTTCCAAAATCTACATCTTCACATATCATTATGCTATAAAGTTCTTTCTCATGAAAAGTTATTCCAAACTGAGGCTAATAAGATGGATCTTAATTCTCCATGAGTTTGATCTTGAAATCAAAGATAAACATGGAAAAGAAAACCATGTGGATGATTACTTGAGTAGAATTTCTAATTCTTCTCATTCAGAAATCATTGATCCTGAATTCCCCATTGAGAACTTTTCATCTCTCTGTCCGAAGTCACCATGGTATGCCCCAATCTTAAATTACTAGGTTTCTGGTGTTTTCACTTAAAAAGTTTCAAAATAAAAAAATATGAAGCTAAAAACTGATTCCAAATTCTATTTTTGGGAAGATATTAAAGTTTGGAAAACTAGGGATGACATGGCAATTAGGAGATGTGTTGATGAAGATGAACATTCCTCCATCTTAGAATTCTATCACTCAATTCCATGAGGTTTCCACTTTGTACCACAAAGGACCTCCCAAAAGGTCCTAGACTCTGGATTCTTCTGGCCTTCACTCTTCAAGGACTCACATGAGTTCTATCAATCATGTTCCACTTTCCAAAAGATTGGAAAAATTTCAAATAGAAATTAAATGCCCCAAACGTATTTAATTTTCATTGAGATCTTTGATGTTTGGGGCATCAATTTCATGGGACTATTCCCCCATTCCAATGTATTCTAATACATTCTTCTTGCGGATTATTATCTTTCTCAGTGGGTCGAGGCCAAACCCACTATAAAGAATGGTTCACATACTATTAGTGAGTTCTAAAAGACACACATCTTCCACTGATTTGGCACACCACATACCTTGATAAGTGACTTAGGAACCCACTTTTGCAATAAAACCATGGAATATCTTTTAAAAAAGAATGTTTTTTTACATAAAAAATCAACTACATATCACCCCCAAACAAATGGCATGGCTGAACTTTCTAATAGGGAAGTAAAAAAGAGTATTTGAGAGAATTGTAAAGCCTACAATAAAAGATTGTCCTAAATGACTTGGTGAAGAACTTTGGGATTATCAAACTGCATGTAAAACAACCATTGAGATGTCTCCATTTCAAATAGTATTTGGTAAATCATGTTATTTACTAGTTGAAATCCAACATAAGTCTTTTTGGGTTGTGAAAAAATATAATTTTGATTGTGAATAATCTGGTGAAGATAGATTGTAGTAGTTTACTGAGCTGGAGGAGCTTGGACTTGATTCCTATGAGAATTCCAATCTATACAAAGAAAATTCTATGGTAATCCCTAATAAATACATCTAGAGAAAGGTATTTCAAGAAGGTTAAAAGGTAATTCTTTTCAATTCTCGATTTGGACTTCACCCAGGTAAACATAATTCTCATTGTGAAGGTCCTTTTGTTATTACTAATGTTTACCCATTTGGTATAGTGCATTTACAAGATCCCTCTTCAAAAAGGACATTCATAGTTAATGGACATTGTTTAAAGCATCACCATGAGAGGACACACAATCCTAGATCCATGTCAACTTTAATTGGATCCCCAACTTCTACAGTTGACCCACCATTGGATGGATATGGAAACCCACCAAATCCAAACCAGGGGCACCTCTTTCTCGTTGACTCCTCTTCTCCCCCCTCTATCTTTTTTCTTCTTTCTCCCTTGTTCTCATTTTTTAACAAATTTCATCATCACATTTTTTATTTACTCATCCTCTTATTTCTGGGTGTGTCTTTATTTAAAAATAAAAAAACCTAAAAAAACTAAAAAACAGAAACATAATAATTTAAAAAAATATATGAAAAAACAAGAGTCATGCTTACTCAACTTCCAATTTTCAAATTTTTCCCAACCATTCTGGGGAGTCCAAAGAGATGGTTTCATTTCAACAAATTTGTTGTTTCTTCATAAATTTTCATAAATAATATTTTGTCAAAACCAACAAATTTGGAATGCTCAATTTTTTATTTGAAAATGATTTTCCCCACCTATGAGGAACAACATTTTCTTTCATTCCCAGGATACCTATGGCCATATTTTCAAAATGTTTTTTTCACCCCCAATTTATAATATTGGGTTTTTGGACATTTGAGTTAAATTTCCAACTTTGGTGTGCATTGAAATGATAGAGGCATTTTCTGAACATCATGATAATATCAATATCCAGATATCCTCCCATTTCCCTTACATTAATTCTACTTTTTAAAGTGCCTTAGAGGCCATGAAAACCTTTTTTTATTAACACATTACAATCCCAATACCTTATCCCACACAATATTAAAATGGATTTTCATTGCATTATTTTTTGAAATTTAAGTGTGGGGGGAATGGATTTCATTCTGGGTACCCTTTTGTGGATTTTCACCATGTTATCATATACTTGAGGGAAAGTATAAATTTAAGTGTGGGGGGAGAGGTTTTCCTTCACTGGGCTTTGGGAATGTATATATGTATTTCTTATACAAATGATATTGAAAAGTTTTCAAAAAAATCAATAAAAAAATAAAAAAATAAAAAATAATGGTTTGTGTCATGGGTGGGTCAAAAATCACTATTCCTCAACATTTGAGCTTGTTATAACTATTACAATTAGATTTTTGATGAGATCAAACATGGGTTGGGAGATGAGTGTGAGATCTATTTCAAGTTCCTCTTACAAAAAAATACAAAAAGAGAAAAATAAAATAAAATGAACACTTATGTCATTGGGAGAAATTTTGGGGTTTGTAAATATTTCATCTTCTCATTCAATTCAAATTTCTTTCCACTTTTGTGTCTTATTTCACATTTTCATTCCCTCGTAAATATGTGTTTATATTTTCCTTCATGTCTCTTTTTTAAAAAAAGGTTCATTGCTTTTTCCATGTTGGTGTTTTACCCACTTTTTTCTATATTCTTTATATCATCTTCCTACTGTCCCATAGCCACAGAAAAACCCCTAAAATACCTATTGATTTTTGAGCACTTTAGTATAGGGAGTGGAAGCTGAGATCTCTAACAAAATCTAAGATTTTCACTTTTGGTTGGTGAATGAGTAAAACTCCATGAATTAATTTTATAATCTTGAGAGGAGTAAGATTTGTGTGCCACTATTTTCCATTTCTAAATTTGAGCATGAGAAAATGAATTATTTTGGGCCATTGTTTCTATAAAAACTTGTGGTGTAATTCAATATGCACTAGTGAAATTTTCTAAACCTCCCCTGATTGGGGAAAACAAAATTTTTAATATTTGTGGGTCAGTGAGAATGATTTTTTCATGTTTTTATATTTGTTGTGCATGAGGACATGCAAAAGACTAAGTATGGTGGAGTTGATGTTATTAATATTTTCGTAACATTTTATATACTCCATTTACTGATTTTATATGAAATGTGAATAATGTTTGTGAAATATTGATGTTTAAATATTAATTATAATTTTTGAGTACTATTTGAATTCATCTTGATTCAATTTAGTTTACTATTTTAATAATAACTCTCCCCCTATAGATCCAAATAGTATGGTTCTTCTTTTTTAGGATTATTTATTCTATTTATCACATATAATTAGAAGGAATCATTGAACAATTAATCTATTTGAAGGGTCATATAGACTACACAAGAAGGCCCGTAGAATCTATGATGAAACTGGACCATCCATGAAGATTGAATTACTGGGCTCAATACAAAAGTGAAAATTCATTCATTCTCCTCAAAAATTAGGATAACAATTCATAGAGTCAGGAATAAAAATTCCAATGACCAAATACAAAAACAAAGGGGCCCAAATGAATCTTTTAATTCTAGCACAACATTCTGTTTGGGAATTAAAATCAGGACACTATTCTTGAATTTTCTCTTGGTTTAATCATAAAATCTAGATGGGATTTTTCAGTTTAAAATATAAGATATGGGAGGCCTTCTTTTTAGAATAAATTATTTTTATTTGAGGGAATATTCTTATTCAAAAACCCATTCACATTTCAGCCTTTGAAAAAGAGTTGACAAAAATGGACAGGTGTAAACCATTTAGTAAAATATCTATATCATTTGATCCAAAATTCCAATGGCCTTCCAATTTTGAGGTATTATATTAAACATCAATATAAATAACTTAAAAGAAGATATAAGCTCCATTTTTATCTTTCTAGAAGTAAAAATTGGCGACGTAAGTAGAGGGGAATATTTGGATTGCAAACTGTCCACCTCCTTGGGAAATAAATACAACCCCCTATTCTCATTTCATTGGTGTGGTTATTTTAGAAGAGATAAGAACACATTGTCACGCCCAAAACTTTTAAAAATTCTTAGCAGGACCTTCCATACTCATGTTTTCACTTGATGGACCTTTCCTCCTCTCTTTTTTATATACTTTTGTAGTTTTCTTTGTTTGTAATTTCACAAGGGTTTGTCTTTGTAATTCTGTTTTAATGCAAGAATTTTCTTCAATATATCTTATTCTCATCCACCTTATGTAGTTTAAAATTAATTTTCTTAAAATGGTTTAAATTAATTTAAAACCCCTTCCCTTCTTTTGCTTCCCCATTCAATCAAAAGTCTTTTTTTTACTCTCTTCAAAGATCACGTGTGTGTTTAACACGCCACTCTTTTCTTATTTCATTCTTTTCACTTTCATTATAATTCATCACCTTAAACATATTTAACTAGATTAATAATAATTTTAATGGCTGTGTAAATATTCCATTGGGATGATTTATAATTTACGGATATTAAGTGATTGAGAGATTTTGCTCGATGAGTGTTCTTTGAGTTAATATTGTGTATGTTGAACTTTATATGTCATGGATAAATGAAATTTTTTGTTTAATATATGGATTACATGGATTATTGGAACCATAAATACACTACCATATACAATTAATGGTAATTTTTAGAACCCTATGTTATGTTATGGCTTGGATTAAATCATTAAATCTTGGTAAATCTGATCAAATTCATATTGAGAATTGGCTATTAATTTAATGCAATATAACGAAAATGTCAAGGATATCATATGAATAAATTCCCAATAATAAACTCACCACAATCATTATTAGTTGGTTAAATAAAAAATCATCCATAAATTATTTCATAATCTATTCAAACAAACCCCCCAATCAAAATACAATCAACTAAAAACAACTGACTATTAAAAAGTATAATCACCAAGGATTTGACCTGAGTGCTGGTATACACATTAGCAAAGCACTAGAACCTAGAATGATCGATAAGCAACAATAGTCCAGGCTTTCAAGTAACATAAATTAAATATGAAATAGTATATATGTAATCCTGAACATATTTTAAAAATTTAGTTCCCTTGGCCTAATATTTTAACTATTAATTTTATTAGATCATTTTGAGGTATTAATGGCCACTATGAGTGTAGCGGGGCACTTATGATAATATAATTAGAAAATATTAAATAATTAATTCTAATGAATTCCACTAAAAACATTTAAATATCCACAACCGCTTCTCAATTATTTAGAAAAATACTAAGTTATCTCAACATATTTAATCAATTATTCCCTCTAATAACACTATATTCACTCTTTAAGTGTTTTTTTGGTTGGATGCGCTAGTTCTAACACAAGAAATATAATCAAAGTAAGGTTTATCACTCCTTCCCCATTAATTACAAATTATAATTATATTATATTTTTATCTATTATTATTCATTTTATTATAATTTTTTTGTAAAAAAATCCCTCTTCATGGTTCATTTGGGTTGATTATGTTTTCTAACAATGTTCGACGTTGTTGATGAATGATGATTATCAAAGGAGTTGTGGAGAATTGGAATGAATTTAAAAACTGATAACATAAAGTGTTACTATTAGAACTAATCACATGAAGTTTTAATGTACAAATTGATCATGTATAGTGAGAAATGTCAGAAGAGATCATACAAAGATCCTAAAGATGTTGTATGTTTTTTTATAGCATCTCATGAAGTGATCATGTGAAGCACTTGAGACAACACATTATTCTCAAGGTATCTCGCGAAGAGACCATGTGAAGTACCTAAATGCACTACATAATTGATAGTGGATCTCATGCTGTGATCACTTTAAGTGCACGTGATTTTTAGTGCATCACATAGTGAGATCATGCGAAGTGAACATTATTTGCAGTAGATATCAGGAAGAGATCATGTGAATTACTTAAAAAAAGAGGATAGAAATTATAGAGTCTTTCTATGCTCATTTGAAATCATGAGAATCCTGAATGATTGTATTTGGATCTCATGATGGGATACTAAAATGTGATAGATGAAAATTTGGCTGATCATATGATTATATTTGGACCTCATGATTGGATCCCCCAAAAATCCTAAAGAAATTGATGGTGATCATGTGAAACGGTAGTAATATGAAGAAGGTGGTCATACAGAGTGATCATTATAACTGAATAAGTTTATTTTTTATGGTGGTAGAATGGATGAATAACCATGATTATCGGAGTTAAGGTGGTGGATTTATTCATATAAATATGCTTAACATTTTTATAAGAAGAAGTGAAGTTTTCTAAAGTGGTTTCAACTGAAGAAAACTATTTCTCATGAGAGAAAAAATTTATTACATCGAGATCATGGAATCCACTTAAACAAAACAATGTATTGTGATTTTTTGTGTAAGAGTTTCATGAAGGTATCTCATTAAGTTATGTATGTGCAGGGAATAGGAAGACCTATTGATATCACACGATATGAATATCCTAAAAAAGATCTTGCACTTAAGTCTTGTGATTCACGTTAATAGGGGAAGGTATTTAGAAGGGGTCTTGTAAAGGAATTTCATAAAATAACCTTTCATAAGGGGCCTTGTATATGTGTCTTATAGAGGATTATCACTAAGAGGTCACATGGAGCCATCTCATGGGGAGGTTTAGTAAATTATTCTTCAATATGGGTTACACACTCTAAGAAGGAAAGTCTTGTACAAAGGTTATTATAATAGATTTTATGAAATGATAAAATAAGATTCACACATGTGTGAATCCACTCAAAATTGATTTTAATAATTTTATACTGGATTGGAAGTGCATTAAATTCTATAAAGAGAGCAGTGAGATTTCAAATTTTGAATGATTGTAAACTAGGAAGGATAGTGAATCAGATATGAACCTCGTAATAACAGTGTTCATTAGTGGTTTGGGTACATAGACAAATATCCCTTATATGATCCTTTTAAATATCCAAGAGAGGGTGAAAAAACTAAAATTTATATGTAATGTGCATGTTTTAATTACCAATTTTTCATTTCTATGGGAAGGAGAGAGATGGAAGTGTTTCATTTAACAATAAAACAATATCAAACGAGAGAATTGTTTTAATCTTATGTGCCATAATCCACCCCCAGGGTATTTATCATAGTTGGTAAAAAACCCTTTTATTTGATTAAATGGTTAAATTCAGAATTTTTCTCTAAGTATAATACATGTAATTTATTAATAATGAATGGATTTTGATCTTCGTTGGAAATAATTTTCATCTAAGGGAAAATAAGATGTGGCACTACTTCTAATCATTATGAATGGATGCCTTTACAAATGTGATGCATGTTTTTTCTTCTAGTGTGGATAGTGTAGTTTTATAAGAGGTTCACTTAAGATAATTATATGTTGATTCCAATGGAATAAAATCCTAAGGATCATATTTATCTAACATAGTCTATACAAATGTGATGTCATGCAAATCATTTCATATCATGTGGTAAAAGTTCCTAAACATCATTGATGATCATTCTCAAGTCTAAGAAGAAAACGTTTTGGTTCTGTGGAACAAATATGAGTACACGAGAATGCTATCCAATGAATCATTTGATGTATTATTTGAAAAAGTGAATTTTTTCAATGAATACATGTACAGTAATAGAGAAATTCTCGAAGATGTGAAGATAATTATGTACATCTTATAAATTAATCCACCTTGATTCAATATGAATGTTTATATACTGAATGATAAAAATTTGAAGGAGAAAAAATGGGATACATTACATAATTCTATTTTCAAATACAAGATAGAAAGTGGTGATAATGAGTTTGTTTAAAATGGGTATACTGAAGAGGTGGCATTAAAATCCACTAAAATCTCACTATATAATATTTTTAGGAAAAAGATGTTGTGAATGAGGTTGTGTCACTTCTTTCCTCAAAACTATAAAATTTAAATTTAAATTTTAAATGGATACTTCCTCATTCATTATTTCTTTGTAGAAACATTTTAGATCTTGTAGAAATGTTTCCCAAGAGGTTTCAAGATAAAGATGAGGATTATGAAGAAAATAAAAAGAAGACATCATCAAATAGTGTGAATGGTAAGAAAAATACAATGAAAATTTTATTTAGAATGAAAAATATTTTTTTACAAGAAAATGATAGTTCATAAAATTTTAAGGAATAAGAGATATAAAAATAAAAGGATCATGAAAAGGATGTTATAGTGGTAGTTTTGGGTAATTCATAGTCAATGTAAGAAAGTGAAAATTATGACATAGATTTCGAAGGATGTTTTGACCATCAAGTTGATTTATAATATGAATTTGATTAGATATATGTTTTTATATAAAAAACATAAAAAAAGAATTGGTGGTTCATGATTCCATTATCAATATCCAGTACTAGGAAGAAGAGAAGTTATATCTAAAGGATGAAATTGAAAATCCTAGTTCTGAAAATATAGATGACCTAGAGAAAGTCATCCAGTTCAAAATCATGGTTTAAAAATAATACAATTTTATTGATAGTCTAGCTAACACAATAAAATATTGAGTTAAACATATCAAAGAGAATTTAAAAGATGTCATCATCCAATGATGAAAGGAAAAATCTCAAGAGATTCTTTTCACCCCTGATATGATTTTGGGAAAGAAGTCTATGTGTGGAATAGAAAAAGGGAAATTATAGTTCGTGGGTCTAGTAAAATAGTTAATGGAATTCCTAGAGAATCAAATGACAAAATAGGATGACATCGCTACTATGAGTATTGATCAAAAATAGAAAGTAGTGGATGATTATGTTATACCAAAATCACCAACTATGAGGTTGAGAATTGATTTGGGTATGAATAAAAATCATAAGATTCAAAGATACCAAGGGAAAATTAATGTTGTATAAATTATATACAAGGATACACCTCATATCAGTTTTTATTCTTATGGAAATATGGTGCATTCAAAAAAAATTGTTTCATAGGCAAGATGTATTGATGGGCATAAGAGAAAAAGAGGAAACCAATCAGAGTATTTGATTCCAAGAATAATATTTATGGTCATTTTTTTGGTGTCAAGGATTTGGAAACATGGAAATATATTTCTCGTTGATAATGTAGATGAAAATACAAAACTATAACCAAAGTGTTTGTATACAGCACCTCAGGGATCTTCAAATGAGATGAAAATGAATGATCAATTTATGGCTTTGCATGATAAGGTTGGACAACCATACTTTGAGGAAGATCAAGAATACCATTCATAATCACCTATAAATACAAATACATGGGTTAGAAATAAAAGTTACGATAAGGCATTGGTTTCATAGATTTCCCTAAATACATCAAATTGCACTGGAATATGGATTATTAATAGTGAGTTCACCTCCCATATTATAGGAAATAAGAATCCTGTGACATTAAATATTTATGACAAAGAAGGATTCATAATATTTTAGCTATGCTGAATGCTAGAATATTATTGGATAATTAATAGACATTTTTTTGGAAAAGACATAAGACATGTATATTTCTTGGTTGTTTAATATCATAGACACAAGTTGATAAGTTTAAATCAAATATTTGACTCATTATATTCCATAATCATTACCCAGAATCTTTATATCATCAAATGAAAATATTGTTCAATTTTGGTTTTAAGGAAATATTAAAAAGGGGAACCTCTATCTTGTTAGTGGAGAAAAATATATTTTATTTCTATATAGGGAATAATAAAATAGGTTATAGAATAAATTCAATGGTAATATAACCTTGGTATCCTAGAATTATTTGGTGAAATTTTATTCTCCTTGAAATATCCCTAATTTATCACATGATCATACTCATACATGAAATGATTTCTAACATTTGAAAATTACTCTAAAGATAGATAATCCAAAACACCAATAGTCAACAAGAGTTATTGAACATGAGTATATTGAGTATGTGACCTATTTAACAAAGATATATTAATGGATATATTTATTATTCAATTTTCATTAATGATTTCATATCCATGGAATATGTGTAAATTATCATCCATAATTTTGAGGTATTTAGTTGCATCACACATTATTGGAGGGATGCTTAAAAGATTCTTATTCAAAATATACAGAAGTATAGAACATATAATGGAACATGATTGTGAAATATATAAGTGTAGTATTGACTCTAAAATCATGGGATACGGTACCAAGTTTAAACCGTAAGAATTATAACGCCTAATGGAGGGGTTGAGAGAAGAAACAAGATTATAAAAAACATGGCCATAATAATACATATTGAAAAATACCTTCCATATATGTCTTATAAAGAAGTAGTTTTTACATCAGCCTGTATTTATAACAAATCATTATTATGTCTCAAGGAAGATAATACTCTATCCTATATATGGTATGGAAATAAGATGGTATTGAAGTACTTTTGAGTATTTCAAATAAATGTTTCATTCTAAATAATGAAAAAAATAGAATTTTGAATCCCATGATATAATGCCCTGACCCCAGAAGCCCAGAGTCGGTGTATTATTACATAACATTGGAATGATCACAAAAGATCAAGTCTTGGAAGACTGATTAGTTTAGTATCCTTGGAAGTACTAGATACATTCTTAAGTCTTACATTACATTATAAAATGAAAAACTACAACAACATAGTCTCCATAAAAAACAATGATATCCCATAGACTATCCATGTAAGTCATTCATAATATACTTCTTCACATCCTGGGAAAAATAAAACATAGAAATGGGTGAGCTCAGATGCTCAATAAGGATAACAATATAGCAGAAACATTCATAAATAAGCATAAACATTTAAGGAAATGTATAAAACAAAAACAATGGATTTTTAAACATGAAATTAAACATAATATGGAAAAATATAAAATTAAAATAATGCCATTTAATTACTCACATGGATATTCTACTAGTCGAATAATCACATGCAATATGAATATCTATTTTCGTAATGATGGAATGCATAATGCCAGACTTTCATAACCACCAAGTTAAGGCCTTATTCCAAGACTAAAAACAAGATTTTTTTTTCAAGGACTTCTGCCAAGACACTAGTTTGTCTCATGAGACATACCGATGCACTGAGGATCTATATTGGGCTCCACCCGTCACATACTAAGTCCAATGCATTCCTCATATGAAAATGTTTAAACATAACATAAACATTTGTATTAAAACTAGCATATGAAATGTCAATACTTTATCCATAAATAATGAATGGTATAAAAATAACGCATCCACAATCAAACATATCACAAAACCTTCAATACAATATAGATGTTTTGTATCATAATAAATCAACTTCAAATAAACCTAAAATCCATCAAAGGATGTTGACATAGATGAAATCAAAACCCTTTTTTAGAGTAATATCTCTTTCTATTTTGAAATCATTTAAAATTCAGATAATTATAAAAGAAAACATTTATTTTATAAATATTATTATAAGAATTTAAGGGTAGATTTTTTGATGTTATAATGGTGGAAAATAGTCGTATCTTCCGTATAAGTTAAAAAATACATTCTTACCTTAATTTTGTCGAAAAGGTTATAAAGGACCTTGTTTGGAAAATGACCAAAATATTCCTTTATAAACATCTTATAAAAAGTCAAAAAAGGGTATAAATTACTTTAACCCATATTCTATAAAATAGTAATAATGTTTTGAAAAACATTTTTAAGAAACATGGATGTGGATGATAAAGAGGTCCCAGTAGATACTTATGTAAAAACAACCTCGGATAATAAAAAGAATGTGAAATTAACATTTACCTTGTACTTTTACTTGGCCGATGGTAGGTTAAACTCTTGTATAATGGTGAAATAATTGTTATTAAATTATACAAGAAACATATACATTAATATGATATCATATATGATCTTATAACATTGTTTTTTTTAATAATATCTTAGTATTATCATTGTTTCGGGTGTTAATGAATTTCTTTTCCTTTAAATTCTTTGTTATGTGAGTCATATTTGTTATAGATGGGATGTATCTTATTCATATACAGAATGATATCAAGTCTTTAAAAATTATTTTTAATCATCTAATGAATATTATTCTAGAATGGATATGATGGGGAATGAATCTCATCGCGTTCAAGGAGACGGTAATCCGTACGTACGCACGAGCGAAAATATCATTCTTTTGATTTTAAAATAATATGTAATTGGATGGTATATCATATATACAGAACATTTATCATGTTATATTTATTATTTACATGAATTACACATCATTTTTATACTCATCCAAATAATAATGTATTGAATAACAATTACACCACGACGTGTAGATGGTAAGCCGTACGTACGCACGTATTTTGACATGTCATTCAAAGGATGGATAGAATAATTAATATGGTTGTACCATATTTATAATAACATAACAGTATATATAATATACTAGAGTTATTATTTTATAATGGAAACAAAAAATTAAAAGGAAGTGGAAGAAGAAAGGAACTTGAAAGAGGTGGTGAGATATTTACATCTTCTTCTGGTTCTTCCTTTTGATTTGATCAAAAGGGATCCTTAAGATGGCATTATTACTAAAGTAATGCCTCTAGGATGAATGGGTGATATTTTAGGGGGTATGTGGGAAGGTTTTGGCCGAGCCAAATGGCTTTGAAGGTGTAAATTAGAGAGATGGGGGAGTGCCCTTTCATAAGAGGGGTGAGGGGCACCTTAGGAAAAGCTAGAAATATTATTTTATAATAAAATCATTTTCAGTTTATAATGGCTCCAAAATGAATTATTTAAAGTGTGAGGTGGGGATGGGTCGAAAACCACTCAACCAATAGGTTTTAGATAGGTTTGGGTCACTATATTTACTTAATCTTTTAGATTTAATTCTTAGTCAAATAGTTTGACATTTACCATGTCTCTTTATATTTTTATATTATATGGATAATAAACATAATATATACTTCCAAGAGAACCCCAAGTGGTTAAGTAATGATACAAATATAATTATATAAGTCTTTTGGACAAACCTTATATTTTTAGTAATAAAATATCAATTAGTAATATAATTTTTGTTTTAAAAACTCTTTTTGGTCAATTTTGACACTATTTGGTATTTTGTTTTTTTTTAATTTATAATAGCATTATTATTTCGAATAAAATTTATCTAACCAACCATAATATGTCATATAAACCTTGAATTATTTTTGAATTTATAAAAATTCACAAATTACATTTATTTAGATATTTATAATATCAATTATTTTAATATTTCATTAATTAGGTAATTACTGCATCCTTATTGTGTCATAAATAAATTAAATTATTTAATGTCTAAAAAATATAAATAAAATGACATTATGTATAAAATATTTTTAGATTTATAATTATTATTTATAGTCAAATTTATCTTATGTATAACCCAATATTAAAAATGTCTTAGTTATTAAACATTGATTTTAAATCTTTTAACTCTTCTTTAAATAAATTAATAATTAGTGTCCTAATATAATCCAAGTGGACCAAAGAGGTTCATATTTTATTCCTATGATTGTTTTTTCTCTAATTATACTTTTATAATAGAATTAGGACCGGTGTTAGGGTAATAATAATATCATTTTACCCTTAATTACCCTATTTACTTTTAATCGTGGTAAATTAAAGTAAAAAGTTACTATTCACCATAAATTATTTTTATCTTATTGAACCAAATTTTTCGTTATGATATCAACCATGTCTCTCAGTTTTTTGAAATTCCACTCACAGAAGCGGTAAAATTATGTTTTATGTGAATTTGCAAATTCTCCTAGGAGGTGGGTAAAAGACAGTGAAAAGTCTAACAAAATTTTAATATATCTAAAATTATTATAAATTGACTCCAATGAATTAAATTTAAACTATATAGGTATTATGTATCTAGTTTGACCTGAAATAATTTTAAATAAAATAAATTATTATTTAAATAAAAATTTGGTTTTAAACTATAACTCAGTGTTTTCACTATTCATCAAAAATTGAATGTTTTCAAAAATATACCAAAAATTCACCCTAAGAATATTTCGATATTCCAAATCCAAAAATGGAGTCCATTTTGAAAGATAAATTTTATAAAATTTCAAAAAGTGGGTATTACTATTCATAATGGCTAGTTTGAGTGGTTGTGGTGTGTTAGAACTCGATGTTGCGTACAAGACACGATATTGTATTATTCAAAGAGAAGCATACCGTGGAAGCTTGGGGTGTTACATTATCCCCTACTTCAAATAATTTCATCCTCAACATTTCTAAAATATTACTGCATAAAAAGAATTGGGTGGTTCTTCATCATAAGTTCCTCAGGTTCCCACGTTGCCTCTTCCATCTTATGGTTTCCCTATAGAACTTTTACCATACGAGTCGTCTAGTTTCTCAGCACTTGTTCTCTTGTACGAAGAACCTTGAAAGGATCTTCGCAATAAGACAGATCGAGTTCCAGTTCTAATTCCTCATAGGTGAGTACATGATTTCGGTCAGACATGTATTTTCTCAACATTGATATGTGGAATACATTGTGAACTTTGGAGAGACTTGGCAGCATTGCCAAACGGTAAGCTACAACCCCAATTCATTCTAGAATTTTGAAATGTCCAATGTAACTAATGACTAAATTTACCCTTCTTACCAAAACTTATAACACCATTCCATGGAGATACCTTCAAGAAAACATGATCTCCTACCTAAAATTCCAAATCATTCCTTTGGTTATCGCCATATCTCTTCTACCTACTTTGAGCTACTTTGATGTGGTTTTGGATTACCTTCACATTTTCCATAGTTTCCTCTACAAGTTATGGGCCTAAGAGTTTTCTTTCACCAGCATCATCCCAGTAGGTTGGTGTGCGACATCTCTTTCCATATAACACTTCATATGGTGCCATCTGAAAACTTGAATGTAAGCTATTGTTATAGGAAAATTCCACCATAGGTAAATATTGATCCCATATGACTAGAAAGTCAAGTGATCGTGATCTCAACATGTCTTCTAAGGTTTGAATAGTCTATTCTAATTGTCTATCAGTTTGGGGGTGGTAGGCAGTGTTTAAACAAAGTTTAGTATCCAGGGATTTCTAAAGACTTTTCCATAATCTTTATGTAAAATGAGGATCATGATCAGAAACAATCGATAGTGGTACTCTGCGAAGTCTTAAACTTTATTAATATATAGTCTTTTTAATTTTTCAAGTGGTAAATCTTCTCTTATAGCAATAAAATGTCCTGACTTGGAAAAACGATCAACAATGTCCCATATTCCATCATTCCTTCTAGGAGTCATTGGTAGTCCCATGAAAAATTCCATCGTAATATTATCCCATTTCCACTCAGGTATGGAAAGAGGTTGCAGGACTCCTCTAGGTTGTTTCCTTCCATCTTTCACTTGTTGAAAAACCATACATCTTGACATAAAATCAGCAATCTCCCTTTTCATGTTGTCCCACTAAAAATGTTCCTTCAAATCTCTATACATTTTGGTGCTCCCAAGGTGTATATATAAATTGGAGCCATTAGCATCAACCAACAATTCTCTTTTTAGATCAGGTATATCGGGAACACAAAGTCTCTTCAAAAATTTCAGAATTCCATTTTCATACACAAATTCACTCAATCTCCCATCATTTACATCTTTAATATTCTTTTGAAACTCTTCATCATTGGTCTAAGAACTCTTTATCCTTTATAGTAAAGATGGTTAGGAAACTATTTGAAAAAGTATTGATGTTTCACCTTCCATGGTGATTCCCATATCCATCTTTACTAGATCCATGTATATAGGATCCTTTTCAATTCTCATCTTGTTCAAAACTCCATGATCCTTTCTTCTCAAAGCATATTCCACCTTATTTTCCTTCCCCGGGTGGTAGTGTATCGTGTAATCATAATCCTTGAGTAGTTCAATCCATCTCCTTTGCATCATGTTGAGTTATTTCTATGAGAAAATATACATAAAACACTTGTGATCAGTATAAATCACACATTTTTAACCATAGATATAGTGTCTCCAAATTTTCAAAGAAGGGATTACAGCTGCTAACTCAAGATCATGAGTAGGATAGTTTTTCTCATGAATTTTCAACTATCGTGATGCATAGGAAATCACTATATCATTCTTCATAAGGACACAACCAAATTCTTTCTTAGATTCATCACTATAAATAACAAACCCATCATTCCTAGATGGTAGAGTCAAGATAGAATAATTGACTAATCTTCTCT